>JAIOKQ010000818.1:0-5000000 GCA_020654165.1 Oryctes rhinoceros | reverse complement strand
CCAGTAATGTCTCCATCCTTTTAATCCGCCCAAATTGTGGTTGGTATCTTGTTCGGAGAAATGGACGTTTACGAGTGTGCTGGGGTCCTCATTTGATGAAAACCTCTGTACTTTGAACAAACCTTTGAGAGTAAGAAACAAAAAAATTTCGCTGCGGTTCCGATTTGATGAATAGTGTAGATGACCTACTAAATCCAATTGCCACATCGGCCACTGAAGTGTACGTCGTCTTGGTGAAACAAAGCTTTTTCTTTGTTGTTCAAATGCGACCGATTTTCTACAATTTTTCTCTTTAGCTTTTAAAATAATGATGCGTAGGATGCTCCCCAATATTGCTTTCCTTTTCGCAAGGGAGTCGATTAACACTACGCCATAGCTATTCCAAAAATAGTCATCCTGTTTCCGGAGCTACCTTTCGCAGTCCACTGTTTCGACTATGCCGTTGCCTCATCAGGTTAATAGTACCCCCAACTCTTTATTTATTTCAATTATTAATTTACGCCAAAATTCCGATTTATTCTGTTTAATTTTGGAAATGTTTATTGGAACGCATTTTTGCTCCTGAGTGATAAAAACATTCGTGGTGTTGTTTTGCACATTTCTTCTAAGCCAATGTCTACATGTCTCGTTATGTTCCCGGTTGCACAACGATCTAGTAGATCCCTTTTGGAGGATAAATATTCTTGAAAAATGGAGGCAAAAGATGATATCATAGAACAAAAGGGAATGGAACATGGCGAATTGACCGCAACCTGTTTCATTTTCCATTTAAAGCCAACGGCGATCTCGATGGTAATCTATCAACATGTGTAAACTACTTGAACCCGGTATCAAGTGTCAAGTCCACGAATTTAACACTTGCACTATTCGCGTTATTCTTTTTTTAAGCGTGGTGGCGGCCCAACGGGGTGTATAAGCTTTTTTAAAGCTTTTTAATGTGTAAGTTGTGCGTGTAAAGTGTGTTCCATGACCACTCCCTCGCCATTAAGGGTGAAACGCAGTTAATTGTACCCCAATTGATTCTAGCGAGACTCGAACACACTGCGCTTAACTCTGTCTCCAGTTAAGCGCTGGTCTTCTTATCATTGGGCTACCGAGCCTTTGTTGTAAGAATAAGGTTTTGTATTTTTTTTCTACTTCGTCTTCTGATCCCCTGTTGAGATCCTAATCGGACAATCAAAGAGATTTAGCGTTTAACCAAAGTTTCGCTTCATTGATATTTACAAGTAATTCGTTAATGTAGAAGCACAGAACTTTAGATCTACAAATTTGCCAAGTTTCATCGAAATCCATTATTTTGGATTGTTTAATATGTATCATATGAGTTAGCGACTTTCAGTGTAACAAATTATATTTTGTTTGATTTACGATCATGGTTTAGCAACGTACCAGTTAAATCTCCGCCCACAAAATACATTTTCGCGCATCGAAAATATTTCTCAGAACCATTTGAAGGATGAAGTCGATTTTACGGAACTCTTTCTATTTCTGCGGTTATGTATTACATCAACGTAAAAGGCCAAGTCTTCGCCTCCAGTCGTAACACTATCGACCGTCCCAATCATTATTTGTAGTAAAGCAAGTGTGGCGCCAGTCCTGCCCTACCTTCCAAGAACGTTCGGCGTCGCTGCTTCTCGTCGCGACGCTACGCTATTCGATCGCTAGCGCGACGGCGGCTCTCTTCGCGTTTTAATAGGTCAGTTTCTGATTATTATTTAACATCCGAACGTGCTCAGACGACGAGAGGAAGAGAAATTGTATAGGGATTACGTAATTGCGAATTCGACTACCGCAGAGCACCAGATAAGCGTATTTACTTGCGTATTGTGGTAACCGGGAACTATGTATGTCGAAGACGAGATACGATGCAATTGTAATTGCTTGTTGTTGTCCATCCGGCTGGAATGGAGAGAAAAGCAAAGAGCTCGTCGTATTAACGTTCGATAAATTGCAAGCTTTAATCACCTATTAATAAATACATTTTAATTGTTCACGGAATACGTCAATGTCTAGTTTAAATGAACGATGTTTGGATTTCAATCGACAATATTATTGTTTTCTATTGCATTCGAAAATGTTCTCCGAGTACGATGCATGCGTTGCGCTAAGTAGGGATAATTGGTCGTATTAAGCTAATTATGTCTGTTTCGTCGGAAATAACATTTGCTTCATTATCTTATCGCAACTGCAAAGAATGTTAATAAACAAACTTTTATCTAAATTTATTTCAAGCAAATATATCGTATAATTTCCGAAAATAAACGGAGGATCCAGAAGGCGAATAGTTGGAAGGGTATTTGGTAAATTCATTAAAACGGAAGTAAAAAATGTAAAGCGAAAAAGGCGAACTGCTAGACGTAGTCAGCAATAACAAATTTCGTACATTAAAAAGGCGCGTTAAAAGAAATGTCGAGCTGCGTACGAGTTACTTTCAAACGCAGCAGGAGTAACGTTTCTGCCACTTGCATCAACTTACTTTTGGAGTTGGACTAATTTAATAATAAAATAACAGGGCAGACGCGATTATATTGTCTACGGCGTCATTTCTTTCAACGTATTTGACGAACACTAATTTCTCACTTTTTTTAGAATGTGTCCATTAATTATCATCACTAGAGAGGACAAAAGCGGATGAAAGTATTACTCTTTTGCAGAGATTAAACGGACTCGTGCTTTACCGACTCTCGGGGATACCAGTAGGCAATACGAATCCATTCTCATGAGGCGAAGAGACACGAATTTATCTAGTCGTTGCAAAAGAGGAATAATTCCACCTGCCTTTGTCATCTCTAATTATCAGCATTACTATATCAAGAATTTCTAGTGATCGTAACTAAGCCTGCAGAAGCAAGCTACGATTAATAAAAGCAACAGACTAGACCAGATAGACTCGTGTCTATTCGTTTCATAACAAAAGGTTCGTTTTTCCTACCGGTTTCCTCGAGAGTCGACAAAACAAGAGTCTGTCTAGTCGCTGCTAATTTCGTGAAGGAAAGTGTACTCGTTTCTGCGGGCTTAATCACAGCCACATCTTGAGAAAGTTGATCAAGTTCAAGCAAGCGGTTCGGGTTTTAACGAAAAACGCGCGTAACTACAAACTGTGGACCTCGATGCAGGGCTCCCTGAAAAACTCCATGTAAAGGCGCTTTCTTGACTTTAGTAAATTCATCAGTGCGATGATGTATTTCCATTTGTTCGGCTGTCTCGATTTCAATGCTCAAAATAGTTCCGCTTCAATGTTCAAACGTTCTTGTGCTATAATGTTTTATTAACTTTAACGTTGGAAATGAAGACTAGAGAAGACAAAAACTTCAAAATCGTTTATTACTTAATGGGTACGCCGTATATTTCGCTTAATTTTTGAACAATCCTGAAAAAGTTAGCATTTACGTTCGAATTCCAGTTTGAGTAATTAAATGACCGAAGGGTCATTGGATTTCTGGCGTATTTAATCGGAACATATTTCATTCAGAGATTTGCAGCAGCGGGTTTCCAACACCGTTAGTTTTAACAGGCATCCTATATTATTATTTCAACCATATTATTTGTTCTTTTTTCTTGACCTTTATTAAATAAATTGTAATTTTCGCTTCTTTCCTTTTTAGGTCTTTAAATAAGGTAAGCAAAAAGCTTCTAGTAGTTTGATAAAAAAAGTCACAGCATTTCAAGAGGATACTAAAGGAAGGGAAAAGAAAGAAGAAGGCAAATTACGAATAATACGGTATGATGGCAGAACCTGATTGGGAGGTATTGTTGTAGTTATTGTTCATTTTGTTGGTTGTTTGTTAATTATCGAGGAAACATAGTAACACTTGGTAAGCTTGGAAAATCAAAGCAAGTGAAGCTTTTTGTTTTGCTTATTTAAGGATTTAGAACCTAAAGGAAAATTAAATAACGTAATAAAAAAAAAAACTAAAAGTACTGTGCTTTAACCTTTTAATAGGACGACGTCTTTCTTTATGGGTATATAAGCTCTTTATAGAGCTATTTGCATAAATTTTACAAAGATCCATTGTACAGCATTGCAGTACGAGTGTCCATTCCGTAGATTCCTGCCTTTATTACGATTACCTTTAACACCTGAGCATAGACCCGCTCGACCCCAGCCGAATTTTATTTACTTTTACTTTTCTTTTGTTGAACTATATTTCACTTACATGTTTACAAACAATATGAACATCTTCGATCTTAACAAACATTTTTTAGTCGTGCGTTTTGAAGCGTGGCTGGTGTATAAAAGGATAACTTTTCAAAATTTATTAAATACCACTTATCAAATCTGTTTAGACGCCACGATATGTTAAAATTATGAAACATTAACCAGGATTTTAAGGAAGAAAACCTCCGAGCTTAAATTTGGAGGTGCATAAACTCCAAATAAACAAAGAAAAATTCAAAACAAATTTCATAGATAACTATCGGGCAAAGAATGTTTTCGGAAATTTTTACATTTTCAAAATTTCTTAAAAAAAAATTCTTTGGTTAAATGAAACAAACTCCTAACTTTTCACTTATTTCCTCTTTGCCAAATGAAACAAGTTTCTGTTTATTTACGCAACTTGAAAAATAGAAGAACAACAACGAACAAAAGTGAACAAAAGTTGAAAACATACTTGAGTTTTTAACAGTCGTTTCCGTAGGTCTTGTTAAACCAACGTAGTATTGATGGTTTAAGCCCTAAAATAAAAATACACTTCGATCACCCTTTTTAAGCTATAAAATACGATAAAATTCGATTTTTTGGTGGTGATAAGCATCTTGGAAAAATTTGTTGGTGGTGCATTTTTAATTGCAGCTAGTGTATGTACATGCGGTAAGCCTATTCAATTGGTTTAGTTAGATATTAACTCTTCTATAGTTTAAAATACCATAATACGAATTAGAATTAATGAGGAGAACAAAGAAGTATCGGAGATCTATTTTCTTGGAATACAGCCATATATTATTTTACTAACGATTCTCATTAAATAAGTTATCTGACGAACTGCAAATGTATTTGACAATTTTAAAATACATTGTTTTCAATTAGATTTATTTCGTGCGGACGGTTATTCATCTAAGGTAAAGTTCCTATTTTTATGCTTGGATATGGAAGATTTCAAATTTATTTATGGCACAATAGCGAGAAGAGAGTTTAAAAAGAACAGGGTTACCAAATCTATACACGTTTCTGCAAGAATAATCTCGCTGGTAAAGCTACTTGTGTAATTTCGCAAATTGATCTTTTCAAATAAGGAAAAGGGAAGCAGGTAAGTAAAGCTCCCCTATTTATATAACTTCTATTGTCCCTTTTGAATGGTTTAGATGGTCAGGTAGATACGCACGTATCTACCCCTGAAAATAAACCTAACTAAAGGTGAAATTGTTGATGGTTTTGTCTTTGCGTGCAGTTTCTCAGGATTGAATTAGTTCTTGTGCAAAGTTCGTAGAATGTTCAAATATTTTTAGTATTCAATAAATTATATCTATTATCGATCTCGAATATAAAACACCCATTCAGGAAGGTGACTAGCGACTTAAGTATTCGATATTTTCCACAGCATTGTTTCTAGATGACACATGCTAAATATCAATTATTTATCTTTTGATCTTTTTACTTTAACAATGTCATGTTTACGATCGAAAAAGTTAAAAGGAGGAGAAATGCGAACGCTGAGGTTGTAGTGACCAGAACAATTCAACGTTCCGGATATGATTTGAAGAGATCATCAAAATTAATTTTCAGGAATTTGTTATATACCATACTTTAAACCAGTCTTACTGAACCGGTAGTCTTTAACTGCCAGCGGCGATATTAGAAGTGGCTCGCGAAGTTTTAAACAAATTATCCGTTCGAATTTTCGCATACTTATTGAATCTTCGACTGCAATGCCAGGGAATTGTTAAAGAGGATAAAATACGAAAGAAAGGTGAACTTAATGCATTTACTTCTAAAATCGAACTTTGGATGAAGAAAAATTAAAAAGAGCAACTTGTCACCTTTTGAATCGAGACGAAAAAGGCATTTCGAAGCTAAACCGGACATCTTTCACTCTTCATGGAACAGTAATAAATCGAAGATACTTTTTAAAAAATTACAAAAAAAGAAGAAAACTAGAGATCTAAGAAAAATATACAAATACGCAAAGCTGATAAATGGCTTTGCATGTTGGGAAGAGCGCTAATCGGATGCGGGATGGTGGTGAGCAATGCAATAAATGGTACTAACAAAAAAATATAGGATTATGACATCTTTATTTATTTACTTTGTTGAATAGATAGAAATCTGCCTTATTTTACTTTACTGCTTGTTGTTCTGGGTTAAGGAATTGGTAAAAGTGATTATCCCCTTGGAGCAATTATTTCCCGCATTAATTCACCAATCGCACATTCTTCTAAATTTATTGTTAAAAGTAGTAATAGAGCTCGTTTTTAAGGACTTTAATACTTTCAAGATCAGAGACAGTTACCAACCTGCTCCAAAAATCAACAACTTTCAACTTAGTTTTCTTTGACATTTTTTTTCTCTCAAAAGTTGATTGCTCTATCGGCGATCCTATCCGTCCGTCGATTGGTGCAATCATAATTTTTAAAGTTATACAACGCGCATAATGGCGACGCCCACGGAATAAACAATTTTTTACGTTTCCTCAAATGTGGATATCAATAAACCTATTTATTATTCCTATCAACTTTTTCATTGAAACAACACTTTTTTATTTACTTCAATAAAAACGACGACGCCGATTTACTTTTAAGATACGGAAAATTTTCGTCAACAACAGATTATCGATGAGCACGATAATAGAACGGATTCGGATTTCGCCCGTCTCCTCCGCTGTCCGTAACGTATGTCGGTACAAATCTTCGGGCATTCGACCCGTCAGACGCGCGCTTCTTTCTACCTGACCAGAAACGTCCCCATCGACTTGCGCCTCTCTCTAATCTACCCATCTACCGTGCGCGCCACCGCTACAGTCCGAGTACGCGCCGCGGACACGCTTGCCGACCGTCGCAGAATCGTACGGGATTCGAACGCGTCGAGATATAACCGGAGCCATATTTGTTCGTCGCCGCCGCGCTCGCTACAACCTGTTCTCTCTTCTCCGTTCGGAGGGGGTGTCCGGGTAACGTGAAACGCGAACCAACACAAGCACACCGTTCGATACGCGAATGGCGTTAGTTGGGTCGTTTCACCGTCGCGATCAAATTTGTACTGTTGTTACGGTAGTGGTCATCATCGGATTTTGTGATGTTTTTCGATAAATTCCGGGAGTGAAAACTTACCTTTTTAGTGGCGAAAAGGGAATAATGCAGTTGGTTCTAGTGTTACAGTTGCGTATGGTGTTTATGGATTAGTTCTCTTGTCCGTAACGAAATGATCAGTTCCTTTTTTAATCAATTTAGTTAAGAAATAAAACTAGGAAGTGCCACGCGTGAAATAACAGCTCGCTAGGATCTCAAATCAATTAATAAACAAGAAAAAAGAAAACGAAGCGCAACGCACACTCACAATCCAGGTAAGTGGCGTCAAGCGGAAGCAATAACGAAAAAAAAACGTGCCATTCCTCTCCTCTATACTTGTTTTGATTTCCATATTTCGCTTTAACAGTTATATAAACCGATTCCGAGGCAGAGAACGATTCGGTTGTGTTTCGCGCATATTACGTTATACTTGTTCGTAATATATATTTTACATCAAGAAGTCGTGTGACTATCGATTTCTAATTCGACATTTAATATCGCCACGGCATTATATAGAAACACTGATAGTTATTCTTTTGTTAATATACTCTCGTTGTTTTTTTTTTTCATCCTCTTATCTCTCAGTATCTCATTTTTGTTTTTTTCAAAGAAGCTTTACCTTGATTGCGAGATAACGATCCAGAAATATGTATGTCGATAACATAATCATCGTACTTAATTGCTATTCTTTGTTTACTCCATGGTCTGATAAAAAAAATGAAATCAATTGATGCTCTAATGTTTTTAATGTAAATAATATAAATCGGTTGAAATTGTCTTTTAAATTAAAATTGGCGCAATGTTGGAATGCTATTAAGTCATTAATGATTTTTTTGGTGCAATTCACAATAATAGTAATAATAATATTTTATTGGATGTTAACACACGTACTTATACAAAGCGGCGTAATAGTGTGGTAAATCTCAATATGTCTGGTATTAAGAGATATAAAAAAAAAACTTTCTAACCTTTCGTAAACATCTTAAAATTATTTACATTGAAATAATTATACAATGGCAAAGCTCCTGCCGAAGACAAAATACCATCCGGAATTGGATGAAAGAGCAAACTGCTTCCTCTTGGAGATTTTGAATAAAGCTTGGAAGTAAGAAGACGTCTCCGATGATTGGGGTCTCGGTCTTATAGTACCGATATTTAAAAAGGACAATAACAAGAACTGTACGAACTGCAGAAGAATAACTAAGCACTATTAAGAAACTTTGTGAGCGTGTATTGCAACCAAAACTTCGAGTAATAGTTATCGAAACTACTTTAGAGGAATCCGATAAACACGAAGTAGAGATAAACAACCGAACAGTCTAACAAGCTTTATTACGCCATGAGTAAAAGTTTCATTAACGAAATATCTAAACAAGCAAAATTCGACCAATCCTTACGTACGGATGTTAAGCATGGGTCCTCACCAAATAAGAAAAGAGCGATGGAAATGAAACTAGTCCAAGCAATGGAAATGAAATGACAGAATACGAGAAGGCATCAGTAACAAGTTTAATTGACAAATGCCTTGGATGGTGGGCACATTTGCATAGAGTGAGCGACAAAACACAAGTACTTGGGAAACTAAACCAACGAAAAAGAGAATAAGAAGAAAAAGAGTCTTGGGGCCGAGCAATTTGTTGGTAAACGCTGGTTCTGATTATATATGTACATATGCATTTATACAGGATGTTCAATAATTCCAAGGTAACTTATGTTATTTTTTTTTTAATAGAATACATGCGACTCTTTAATATATATTTTTTTAATAATAAGAAGAAATTCAGACGTACTGCCTCTATTGATTAAAGTCCTTTCTATGTATATATGTATAGTTATAGATGGATGCGAACTAATAAACTTAGATAAAAAGTTCGATTTATTTATCGTAAGGTAATAAAAGAATGTTTTTTTTTTTGCTTGTACGTACTAGACGTAATTATACCTTCTTATGGAGGTCGTTAAAGTTCTGAAGGATAATTCAGATCTGGTATTAAGATTGGAGCAATTTTCTCAAAGTTCTATTTAAAATACTCGACTATCAAGGCTGCTAGAATTTTATTGAATTTATTCACTCGATACACAGGAATGTCCAAAAACTGCGTCGTTACAAAAGAATTTACTAAAGCGAAGAGCAAGATACAAGAGCAACAAGCAATGGTAATTAACACTAAACCGAAGAATGCACGCTATCGCGTTATCCCCATTGCAATTCACAAATACCAAAAAGTAAATACTCGATCTAAATGGGGTTATTTATTCATCAAATATTGATTTCGCACTTATCGAACCGAAGTGAAAAACTGTCGAGTGCCGGCGGAAGATAATTTTTATAAATATCGTCGCTAAATAATTGTTATCGCCGTTGTCGTCTCCCGTTTAGTCAAACAGACGCACAAAATCGGAGCCTTAAACGCGCGCTTTCCGCGAATATGATATTTGGTTATGTACATACACACGTACGATGTAGGGCAGTTTAAATGCGAAAATTTTGACGATACCCGAGCGATAGTAACTCTAAAATGGTTTAAACTTGCTACGACGAATATGTTCTATGTAGTTCAATACTAATAGGTGCATATAATGGTCAACATTTTATTCATTTCATGGAATAGGTGAAATTTAAGCCGAACACATGAAATAGGTCTTATTTCCACATTTGACTTTAGTTAAAAAGTATATGCAACAATATCGATATGTTTTTTTTTTTCTTGACCGAATTTATTGCTGCTTCGAAAAGCTCATACAATAAACAGTTTTTGTTTCAAAACTTTTGCTTTAGGTACATGTTTTTGAAATTTCATCCATTTTTGAAGTTTCAGCTTTGAGACCATCCTTTAAGTAAATAAAGATTTAAGTTTCAGAGCACAAATTGACTTGATTATTTGCCTGACTTCGTCATAATTTTGCTATTTTGAAACCGAACTGAATAGCTAAAGTCCGTCTGATTGTTTTTTTAGATTTCGGAGCACTAAATGCGTTATAATCACATAAAGATAAGGCACTTAGCGCAAACATTATCAATTAATTGGAAGTTCCCTGGCCTAATCTAATAGTTCTTGTAAATGGTTGATAGGGAAGTGATTCGCAAAGTTAAAGCAATGAGGAAAGAGAAAGTTCCGCTGGGATTAAAGTTTGTTCAGTGAAGGATAAATACCACTTATCATCTTGTTAGAAGCTACGTTTGAAGAATCTCCAAAATTAGGTTTGGGATCTAAAATAACTCAAGAACTTCTGACAATTATTACCAATAGAATACCTGAAGAACGTTTGCAGGAACAACAAAAAATTCAAAAAAAAAAAAATGAAATGGACGAGCCAAATTAAACCGATGATAATCGTATCTCTGCCTTCTCTAAACTCCTGAAAATTTTCAGGAGTTAAAGAACATAGTTCTCCAGACAAATACATCTATGGCAAATTATACAAGCAGCAATAGTTCTCCCAGTTTGTGCTTTCGTAGATCGTATAAAAAAATAATGAGAAATTGCATTTATTAGTTTTACGAAAAAAAGGCAAATGCTTATTTTGCAAGTTTGTAGAATTGAACAAGCGGATAACACAAGCGATGAGATAATTTCAGAATAACTTGCTTCCTTCAGTATATGAACACACTGATTTAATAGAAGGTCGAAAAGAACTTTAAGAAAGATTGCCCACGCAAATGTTACAAAACTGGCTAACAAAATGATAGAATATACTTTTGAGCAAAGCGTTTTGCCAAAAATAAGTAGGTATCAACGAAGGAAAGAGAATAAGTCGAGAATTAGCGCGAAACATGAAATTATCAACATTCTTTACGGCCACCAAAAATAAAAAAAAATAAGAATAAGTGATGTGCCGAGCTGTGAAACCAGCTGCGCGTGCTTGTACGCAGAGGTTCAGCACGTTCTGATGAAGGCTATAAAAGTTTTAGCTGTACGGAAATGTTTACTTCAAAAAGATGTAAACGTTTTCAAAACAGAAAAATAAACATAAAACAAGCCGCCGATGATAATCTACATGTTCGGTTAATGAGACCTTGTGATCGTGCCTACTATAAAGTGGTGGGGGATCATGTGTTTTATCATACAAAAGTGTTTGCAACCTTAGTGAATGGAAAACTAAGAAATGCGCTAAGTTATAGTGACATATGAGGAGAGCATTGCCAGCAAAAATTGGTAAAGTTGAAAATCCCAACATTATCGGGACCACAATTTACATTCAGATCAGTTCTTCCTGATTCTTACAAAAATATTAAATCAAAACAAAATTCTTTCCCCTGACAATAGATGGATAATGCAGAATAAATTAATCCTAAACCTCTAAAAAAAAAAATTAAATTTTACGGTTTACAGGGTGAGCCATAACCTACGAACATTCAAAAAAATCGCAAAATCTCTGGAACGGCAAAACATATCAATCATGCGATTTTGACAAGTTGATGGGAATTCCCATCTTTCTGATCTAATCAGGGTTAGAACATTCCATTTTAATTCTTCGAGAAAATCGCATAAGCAGGACACTGAGATACAATGATTTGCTAGTTTTTATTTGAAGCAACTAAGCGAGCACTATTATTCATCTTTTTAACCAAGTTTCTGAACATCTATTTCTACTCTTCCTTCTTCTTTCTTCTTATGCCTACTACAAATAAATATTTGAAAAAACTAAAGCAAGATCTTCAATAACTTATTTTGGTTTTCAAATAAAAACGCAAGGTGAACTTGAAAACGCGATCATGGCGAACTAGTTTTTCGAAACCGAACAACATATTTTTCTAAAAAAACACCGCTTGCAATTATAATATCGATAGAAATAATTATCCTATTCTGCTCATATTTATTGCGTTTGCAATAATTTAAACCTTTTTAGGTTTTCTATCGCTTGCGGCTTATGCTATACGTACGTAGATGGAAAATTGTACGCTTTGTATTCGCAAATAGGTATCGGCAAAACCGTTCGCCGTTCTACAAAACGCTTCCATAACGAGATACAGGCGGCGTACGAACATGTAACTGTTCTCGAGTTGTGTGTGCCTTGCATAGGAAGCTGGTGCCGACGAAATCTTGTTTTTTCGTGCTCGATCAAGCGGAAAATTAAATATTCTGTTTCTAGACATATTAAAACATTACGTATATAAAGGTATGTGTAGATCTATGAAAATAGTCTTATAATTAGTCGTAAATGTAAGAGGAAATTCTTAAATAATTTATAATATAGCCGTGAAAGAAAACAAGCGGAACATTGGAACATTCTTTGTCTCGTACATTGTATAACTTTTTATATTCTACGTATAAAGGAGAAATTGCAATTATTTTGAAATGGCCGAGCAATTACAATATGTCGGCAAACAATTAGAGAAATACCAGAAAATAGATAATGAGGGATAATAGGATTACGTAGGGCATTATTTAGAAAGACTCATGGTAGTTTGTATGGAGAGAAAGCAACGACTAATTGATTCAAAAGAGGATTGCCCCAAGTCTCTGTGCGAAGCCCGATTTTGTTAATTATTTACATCAACGATCTACCAATTTTGATAGCATGTAAAGGCAGGCATATTTAAAGCTTCGATAATCGCAAAACAAAACAAGAAGTACAGAAACTACAGTATTTCTGGCACAACTTACGTGAAGTAGTCGCATAGAAAAGCGACTAAAGCGACTCTTTATATCAACAAAAGACGCACCTGCTAATCATACAGCTAGACCTGCTTAATTTTCACATTTCCATGCCTGGGTAAGTTACGATCTTTCTGGTGTGGCGATCGTTCAGGAGGAACGGAGAACCGGAATGATCTCGAAACAAGACGAAACTATTGGAGTGTTGGCGGAAGCAAGTTAGAAAAATATACAGTGTCCGCTAGAAAGTCTGCATCATATGAAGACTCTTTTTATTGGTTTAGTTTTAAAGTAACCGTGATTTTAGGTAGGTACGAACAAGTTTTTATTACATTTGTTCAAATTTCGCCAAATAAAGGTATTTTTAGGCATTAGAAATGTTTGATTGACGTTTACGTGTTCTGGGACAAATATTTTGGAACATTTTTTTGGTCGCTAATCATGCACAGACAAATTATAAACACAGTTGCCTTAAAGCTAAAGAAATAAAACAGTTACAATATGGTGCGGAGGAACTTTTAGGGGGACTCTACAATATAGTGTTTTATACGAGAAGAAAGTTTGAAAATAAATGATTTTTCGAAATTGCTTAATTAAATTTTGGGCTTGTGTTCCTAGAATACTTCTTCGACGATTTTAAACGGAAGCCTAACCAAGCTTCGAACACATACAAAAGCAATGTTTCGTATCAGAACGCAGCTTATTCAAACCGGAACAAGTGAGTATCACCTCGAATTAATGAGAAATTCGCCTCTTCACTCCGCGGCAGCCATTATTTAAACACAGCTAATTTGGATAATCTTCATCATTCGAAAAATTCTTTGATAACAACACTCAATCGTTTATTCTTATTTTCAGAGGAGGCATAACGCAAGTGATACGGGGGCGCCACAAACAAATGCACAATATAAAATTTTACCAACGGACATAGGCAACTTTATACAGGACGATTTTACAAGTGAAATACGATTGAAATTAATGCTGTAATTGACTTCAAAGGAGACTATTTGGAAAAATGAAATTTTGCGCATAAATACGTTTTTCTCTTGGCAAGGCTAGGTATATATCGAATTCCCCTCGTAAATACCATTAGTAACGACCTTGTAACGAAAACTAAATGTTACTGACGAAAACTACAGCCTATAAAAGTCTCGTTGTGTAAAATACGAATCGTTTAAAACCAATATGCCGTGTATTACATAAATATAGGCAATAAATTCTTGAGCTAAATAAGAGCTGATATTATCGACGTAACATAATTTACAGAAACAATCCAAATCCGATTACGGTAAAAAAAAAACAATATACACCGCCAGCAACTCCAGAACAGATGTTCGCGACCAATAACAACAACAACACAGCAGCTCTCCCTCGCATGCTTTCCAAACGAGTTTTATCAATCTAAAGTATTATACAAACACATTCATATGCAGCACATAATCGTACGATAGAAACATAAGCAAATCTAATTTAGACTGTTAGCGCTGGTATCGGATCCTGTTCTCGTTCTCAAAGGTTACTTTCCCAATTATAAGTTTACCTTGCATCAGAAAATAATTGAATAAAAAACGCGTAAACCGGCGGAACATAGGTATTTCTATGTGCGTTCTTATTCTTTTAATTTACCTTGTTTTAGCATCAGACCTAGACGCCGCGCGGATTCGTTTATCGTGAAAAATTATGTCAAGTGAATCGTAAAAGATCTAAACGAACAGATCTTATTTTACATTTATCATGGATCGTGGATTATTTCTTGCTTTCTGAGCGTCAATAAAATTAGGTAATTGTTATTGTCATCTATATTTTGTAAGATTATTTTCGGGACGAGGTAGAAAGGAGCTAGCGACTTCTTTTTTTATTTGAAATGTTTATTTTTTTGTTCCTTTCAGATGTTTACATTTATATTTTGAAAAAAAAGCTTATTTTTTTATTCCCTCACTGAGTGTTGACTACGGGTAGTGGCGCACGATCTATGAGACATTCAGCATTTATTATTATTTTTAACATTGATTTTATTGAATCAATAAACATCAATGAACACATATAATTGAAGAAGAACGACTGTGCTCGTTAGGTCTATAGTGGGTTAAACAGCCAAAGGAATAAACCAATCTCTCAATTGCTCAGCTTTTGAGCTTTCACAATTTGTTTATTTCTTCATCGGAGAATGCTAAGCCGAGTGTCAATTGGTTTTCAGTTTTTCTATGTTTCAGTATTCTGTTTTTATGCCAGTTGATGCTCGCCCGGTAATTCCCAGATGAAGTACCGACAATTTTTGTTAACATATTATACACGATTGAAATCAACATTGACTTGAATATCGCGCCAATAAGAACGTCGATGACGACCACAAAGAGCCGGAACATCATGAAATTTTCGAGTTCGCCATTAGATAGAAGATAGAAAAGGGGTTAGAGGAAGTGGTTTTGATTATTCTGCAAGGACGAATAAAGCCGCTAGAGATAAAAGAAGAAAGTGATTATTTTTCGTTTTTCTCCTCATAGTTCAGCGTTCGTAAAGTTGCTTTCTATCTTCAATAATAAGTAGAGAGGACAAAAGCGAGTGAAATCATACCTGTTTTGCAGCGACTAGACAGACTCCTGTTTTGTCGACTCTCGGGGTCCTTCTTACGAGACGAATAGACACGAGTCGATCTAGTCTAGTCTAGTGCGAAATTAACTAAAACTATAGACACGTCAGACTTTCACACCGCCATAATGCTGGATCGGTACCTTCCAGGTTTATTTTTGAATTTTTATGTCTGATTGCTATAAGACGTTTCTGTCTCATTTCGTGCGTTAGAAATTGTTACTATTGGTAAATAAATTAAGTTACGTTCTAATAAGCAAATTACTGGTATTTGCCTTTTACACTAATTTCCCACTACCTTACACGAACACAAGTTTAGGTTTGAAAAAGGTTATCTCTTTGTCTTTAGCTGCTTTTATGATAGTTTATTTGAAAATAATGTCGCCCAAATGTAACAAAATATGTAATACAACTACACATACTTTCATTAATTGCAAATGCGAAGACCATTGCTCATTTTAACGACGGTTCTACATTCAAAATATTTAGTTTGACTTGCACAACGCCTCTCATCAGTACATGTAACAAATTCGCTAAAGCCGTAGCGTATTATTTATTTTTTTCTTAATTATGTGACCAACGCCGTATATACGTTCAATGCACCAATAGAGAATATATAATTACCGTTGGTATCTGACGTGCATATGTACATATATATGTAACTTTCCTTTAACAACACTTATTTTACCCAAATATACACTCAAGAACTGAAACGTTAACTACAGATTATATCCAATTAATCGACTTTCTCGTTTACACCTGAACTACCGGAGATATTTAAAACGAATAGTATTACGTCGATTCGGAATTTTCCACAAATGCAAACCGAATACTTTTTCTAATTGAACAACAATTAGTCGAATATTGCATTTTTTCAGGTAATCAGAACAGAATTGAGCTTGTTTTATAAATTATAATTTTATAAGTTATGAATAAATGATTTTAATAATCAGTTTGTTTTTTGCGTATCGATGCGATTGCGTCAACGTAGATTAGAACGACCTAATTGAGGAGTTGCGGACCGCATAAAACGGTTTCTCTAGTGTTAGGCGTCCATTGGATCTGGTCTTTCCCCTTCACTTTTCGGTAGGCAGCGGAGCTCTACCGAGTTCTCTTGCCTTTATCGATTTTGAGGTCTGTCAGTGTGTTATTGGTTAAATAAGTATCGCATCCACTGCAGATGTTATGGTGTTACGGAAAAAATGGGCTAGCTCGTTATTAACTCACATCTGTGGTATATTTCGACCTGTTTCATTTGTTCATTTCGTCATATTTTCGTTTTTAAATTATGTTTCGTGAAAGTCTTTTTCTGCGATAACTATCTCCTTTCCACAGACGAAGGGTCAACCAACTTACATTTAATGTCTAAAAAATGCTAATGGCGCGCATATGCCATCGATTTCGTGTCAACGCATCCCCTTTTACTAGATGTGGGTATTATACTCGTTCGGAACTGTACAAAAGGGTCGTTAGATGTATTTGCACAGATAATAATCTTTGTGGGTGGTTCGCAGCTCGTCCGAGTCTTAAATGTTGATGAAATTCACTTTAATTTTTTTTTTATTCTAGTCACTAGCTATTCAAATTTAATTATTGAAGTTCGAGGTTTAAAATTAGCGGCTCGAATACTGTTGGTCTTGTTTGGTAATTTCGGTTTATTACGGCTCATCATAGCAGACATTACGGCACAAATGTTTTTTACAGGTTTTTTGTTTTGCAAAAGATATGTTGCCAGTTGCCTTTCTTCGAAATCTTTATTTCGCTTATTTATATCAATTGATCATTGTGGGATTCTTTTCAAATTTACGCCAGAAATATATGAACATTCAAACCTCAAGGGTTTGGCAAAGAACAGTTACATATAGAGAGATACCAAATGTAGTTTACACAACTTAGCCCATACCTAAAATAGTGATAGAAAGGAGTGTGACGGCCGTTTCGAGGATACGAACGGTCCTCATCATCAATTGGTGACCGAATGATGAGGATGGTTGATGATGAGGACCATTCGTGTCAACGAACGAATCGAACGAATTATTATATATGTATTGCCATACATATAATAAATTAAACTTGTGTGATGCGGAGGTTATCGATACTTACGTGTTGTTTATCATTTGCCCATATTTGTTAAAAATCCAGATGCTGCAATGTTTCTTTTTCTTTATTCTACAAAATAAGATATTAAAACCCTTGAGGCGCTTACGCCATAAAAACTTATAACTACTTTAAAAAGTAAAATCTACAGCAGTAAACAGTAAACAAACGAACAAGCCTGATGGCCTCGTCATCACATCATTCTCAGCCGGAGGTTCCCGATGATTAAAAAATCCGGACACCTATTCAATATTTAATCTCAAGATGATGTTTACAAAGAAATCCGGGAACCTTTCTATTTTCTGCGTTTGTTCTATTGGTGTAACTGTATAATAAATGGTAATAGGGAACGGTTATCAAATAACATATAATCAAATATACGAATAATCGTTAATACAATCCAAGGAGATGCAAAGCCTAGCTTCATTGTGAGATGTAATAGAAAAAGCTGCCTATTCCCTATCGCATCGTCAGCAACCCAGAAGAAGATCCATGCAATCGAGAGCGACACGTCGGCATTCTCATTCAATTACCCCGAAACCTTAACTTCTTTAAATACCTTTATTCTGCTAGACAAAAATCTTTGCTAAACAACTTTAACGTAGCCAATATAAGCGGAAGGAAAAGGTACCCCTCATCCTTACTATTCCTGCCGTTACGTACCCTTGCGAACACTTAATAATCTCGACTCTAGTTACGCATTTTAACGTCTGAAATGGTAAAATTACGGGTTTATCACCGATCCAACTGCCACTGTTAACCTACTTTATTCATAAGAGAAATTCGATATAAATCCCGATTTTTTCAGCGAAATTCTAATTTCTTTATACGAAATACCGCATCAGACAGCGCTTGTCGCTCGAGAGTTCGCTCTTCCCTGAACCGAATGAAAATAGGGTCGAAGGAGCGCCATCGATCGCGTGCGTCTAGTTCGCTAAGTAAATCCTCTAATTCACCTAGAGTTTGCTCTATTTCGATCCTCTCTCGCGTCTACGGATAATCAGAAATGGGAAAGCGCTTAACGTAAGGCTGTCGATTAACTATTATTATAAATAAATACAGGAATTGTGTTGGTTTGATAACAACGTCTAGCTGCACTGTAAATAATGGACTTTGAGATTCTCCACATATATCAGACGCTTTCTGATATATTTTATTGCTCAAACTTGCTATCAATTCGCGATAGAAAATGCACAAAGCTCTACCTATCCTAACAAATTCTAATGAAGGAAGGAAAGCTCATCCGAAAGCAAACTTTCTAGACCAGCGATAAACTAAGTCTTGAACTTGAACTTGATCCATTCTTTTTTTAGTCCATCACCATATCCCTAATCATTTGTTTCTCTTGTTACAACTTGTAAGAGTTAATTTGAATGCGCAGGGACATTGTTTTGGATGGTGTCTCTCCTCTACTGTTAAGTGTAAAGAGCGTTATTTTTTCTTGATTTCAACAACCAACTGTGTTTGTCTGTTGTTGAAGTCTCGTCCTACTTCAATGTTAAATCTCTATTCTTCAATAATCTAAGCACGAGATCAACCTCGTCTTCTTCTTGTCGCTTTCTTTGCTTTTGCTCTCCTCGTTTACTCTTTTTAAGTCTTCCGAGTCCCATCTTCTCATTTGTGCTCTTCCAATTCTGTGCCCTAGCACCTTCTACCCGCAGCATTTCTCTTATGGTATTCTTTTTTGTCATCCTTCATTTTTCTTTTATTACTTCCTTTTTGTTAAGATTTTCTCTTTCAACGTTGAGAAAGCATTTTGTGTCTGTAATTTCTTTGTTGTTAGTTAGCTCACCTAAGTATTTAATATGTTTTACTTGCCGAACATCCTGACTATTGATTCTTAGTCTTCTTCTAAGTCTTGATGTATTGTAAATATTTTCTGAGTGTGGCATTAACATATTATCAGCTGTAAGCACATGTTCACCTATCTTTACTTTGATTAGAGGCATCTACAAGTACAGCAGTTGACTCAGGTTTTTCTCCTTGTCTTACCCCTTGCGTTGTTCGGAATTTATCCGTTTCTCGGTTGTTTGTATTACGTATTCTTTTTTTTGTACAATGATTTTGCTTTTGCTGATCTATAATCCATCGTATTTTTTGCCTATTGACTCTATCTAATGCTTTCTCTATATCCACAAATCGCATGTATATTTCGTTGTTGTACGATGTATATTTCGCTGTTGTACGGTAAGCGCTTATCTAATATGTGCCGAATTGTGAAAGTACGATCCAGTCTGCCGTGTCCAGGTCGAAAACCACGCTGTGCCCCGTGTAGCTTCTCCTCCATAAACGTTCCGAGTCTTCCCTCTAAAACGATTTCATAAAATGTACACGCGGCGCAATGCAATGATATTACTTGGTAGTTAGAGCGTTCTCTTGGACTTCTTTTCAAATAAATTGGAACAATGATTGAGGTTTTCCGATCATCTGGGACAGTTCTTGTCTTTCACGCCTTATTAATAATTTTACGCAATTTGGTACCCTTCTTTACCCATATACTTAAGTAATTCGGCTTTTAACGCATATGAACCTTCTTATTGCTTTTTCTATTTCTTCCAATTTTACGCCGTCGTCTCCTGCTGAAAGTTTGCTCGTAGTTAGCATTTTTGTTTACCTATTATCGTCTAGGTCAATAGTCTCTAGTACTTCTTGGAGAATTTCCTTCCATCTATGCATTATCCTTTCATAATCGGCAAGCGTAGTTCCATGCGTTACATATTTTAAGTGTATTTTGTTGACATAACTCTATCTGTATGTATAACGTAGTCAATAAAGATTTTATTTATCTTATTTATTTTATCTATTTATTTATTTGTTTGTTTATTTATTCAAATTTTGATGATGCCGTTTAGACAATTAAATGAATGAAATCAAGAGTTCTGACTTTAAGAAAAATGTCAATTACGTGATAGCTTGAGAACGAGAAGAGAAGGAAACTTAACATTGACGCAACTTAAGAAAAGCAATTACTTAAATAAATCGCATAACATTCATGTATGTATTTACGTAAAACATAATAACCTGTACATATACGTTTCGCATTAACCTTACTAATACACCGCATTTTCTCATTCCCCTTAGCATCATGCACACACCAGAAGGGACGCTAGAAAGAGGATTTCAACCTCCTCCCCCTTATACGGCGCCGAGCAGACCTAGCGTCGACGAAACGGAAAGTAGAGAGGTTCAGGTGCCGCACTTGATGTCCCTCCCCAGCAAGGATGAGTGCGACAACTATAATAACAGGTGCGTTGCTTTTTTTTTCTGTAGCCGTTCCGGACGAGACCACATGTCATATAGGTCGTACGGGGTGCGCGTTTTTCTACTTGGAATGTCGGAAGTTCGTTTGGATTGGAATTAAATGCTTGAAAATAGCGGGAAAATTACACGGCGGGGAGCATTGATTCTTGGAGCACGATAAAAATTGATTATTTTTATATAAACCTGCCTTCTTTTTAATTTAGTATTTTTACAGTTTATTTCGCAAAATTAAGTGGTCTTGGGTCATCACTATTTATAAAATATAAGCTTTGTTCCAAGACAAATCACAAATTAATCAGAGGTAATCATATCATCAGTTTCTTTTTTTTTCAGCCAATCCAATCGCGTCTGATTAATTGGTGATTTATGTTGGAAGAAGCTTGTAATGTTTGTTTTGAACGCTTCTAGCCTGCGATGCTCGTTACTTTAAAAGTTGGACAAAGTACAATGCTTACCTAGAAATACCAAGTTGGTTTGGAAGGCATTTTTTATGCTGCTTATCTTCGCAAAGACGACAATAATAATATTTTAAATTTATCGTAATGGTTAAAAATCTGGGAAATTTAAGCCAATCCCGAAGCGTATTTTAAAACAGTAAATCTTTATAATCTTTTATACAATCTTCCCAACGTCTCTCTACGTGAAACAAGTCAAAAATCTAATCTTGTTTAGTGTTTTCACAAATTTACCACAACCTATTAGGCGCCTCTTGATCGCACCAATGATAAACGATTTGATGGCTATCTGTAGAGATGACAAAGGCAGGTGGAATTATTTCTTTTTGGCAGCGACTAGATAGACTTGTGTCTATTCGCCTCATAAGAATGGATTCGTGTTGCCTACTGGTACCTCCGAGAGTCGACAAAACCCGAGTCTCTCTAGTCGCTGCAAAAAACTAATCATTTCATTCGCCTTTGTCCTCTCTACTTATCTCTCATCGAAAAAAAGAATGAATCACACCACTTCCCGAGATCGCGTTAGGAACTAAAGTTTGGCATCTCTATTTTATTTGAAAGAAAAGGGAAAAAACTGGCCATGGTAAAGGTCCCCCACGATCGACTGAACTATTTCCAAATCGTCTTTGCAAATCGTCTTTGTTCCTTTACTTTTCGAGAAAAGTGAGCTGGCGCGCCATCACGCTTGTAGTGCATTCTTTGAATAACGTGCACTGGAATATTCTGTAACGAAGTGATTAAAACTTGCTTCATCGGCGAATAAGATTTTTTTATTATGAGCAAAACAGCTTATTTGTTTACAGCTTGTTGAGCCTCTGGTTACCCCAATATTAACTTTTGATTTTTTTTGTAACAACCATATTTTCCCAACCATCTATGCGGCTCGATAAATGTTCTAACAGTAAGAACATGCCTTAATGGATATAGATACGTGGAGTCTCGGAAAGATTTGATCGAGCTTCATCATAAAAATGCGAATAGCCAGTATTTAAAGGAATGTTAAAAATTGACAAACTGAATCAAACAAAAATGTAATCAGGAATACGACAAACTTGAATAAATTCTGACAATATTTATTAACAGAATACATTAATTTTAGTACAATTATGTCATCATAATCGGCGAAAAAAGGTCTTCGAATATGCCTAGTGTACACAACGGTTTATTACTCTATGATCCTCTACCGTGTGGCACTATGCATTCTTATCTTCTTCAGTGTCATCCGGGATGTATAGCCTCCGTTAGTAAGATGATAAATACGAGCGTCAAACAAACAATAGAGGTTTTTTGAATGAAATTAAGCTCTTCGAACAGGAGAACCGGCAAAGAAACTATTCCAATTTAAAAATTGAATAGCTTCTTCTAAAACCAATCGAACAAAAACTGGTTGTGTTTATTTGCTATCCTTCGAATACGAAGCTGAGTTACGTTCTTTGCTTCTGCTATTATATTCTGGTTAACTCACTGTTAAATGCAGATCAAAAAAGGGAAATATAATCTAGCTTGTTTTTCTAAAATATCCCGCTTACATACAAAAATACCAAACATAATTTAAACAAAAGTGATTTTCCTTTCAATGTTATCGTTTTATCGACGTATACACTTGATACTTGTTCAAACACTTTTATCTCACCGTAATTTCGCACTAGCGCATTATCGACGATGTACGCCATTCTTCGATGGGTTTATCAAACATGCAGTTGCTTGTAAAGTAATTTAACAGCTTGATAAAATTCAGAGCGTTTTATTTTATCTATAGACGAGGATAAAAAATATCAACAATGCTAAATCGCTAATTTATCGAGTTGAAGGATAAAACTAGACGATTGTTAAGCACGTGTTTGTTTATACTTCGGGGCTCTTTTTATTTGGGACTTTCCCTCCGGTAATGTACGCATGTATTCTATAATTGGCTTTGCTCGTTATTCTAAAAGCTACATTCTATATGGGGCATACAGACATTTTTATACCGTGCGTGAAAGTTCAGAATTATAATATTCGTTGGAATATATAATGTTAGCGATATATAAGATGGCGCAAAAGTAATGTCATAATTCGAATTGGCTGCCATTTTGTTATAAATGAAAAAAAAAGAGCTCCGCTTTCATAAAATGATTAAACAGTATAAAAAAATTGATAAACGTGATTATTTTGGAAAATTTAAGTGAACTAAAGCTCCATCGATTTCTAAATAAATAACAGCTCGTCAAATCTAATTTAGGTTTACTTATCTTCCCTGACAGCAACATCAGTATGTGTTGTGTACGGTAGTGCACAATGTTCCTCGTTCAAAGTCATTGTGGCTCTTAATCCTAACGAATAAAAGCAGTTCGTAATATGAACAATTAGAAAATTCCAACAAATGCACTTAGTTGCTGGATACATAATTCGGATCTTCGGAAATGTAGTAGCAGTTGGGTAGATTAAGCAACGCATTTTCATGTATCTAACGATAGACATCACATGATAGACCAGTGCATCTCAAACTACTTCTGCCCCTTTGCCGTACCTAGCCTCCGTCTAATATTTTCAATGCACCTGAAGTCTATAGTACGCTTTTGGACAGACAATCGTTTTTTTTCTTAGACTTTAATAATCCTCACACGAATTCAATAATTATCGGTAAGCCTGCAGAAACGAGTTGCGCTTCACGAAATTAGTAAAGACTGGACAGAGTCGTATTTATTCCTCTCACGAGAATGGGTTCGTGTTGCCCACTGGTTTCGCGAACAGTCGACAAAATACGAGTCTGTTTAGTCTCTGCTTTCTTCAGACTTACATAGTTTACATAGTTACAAGATTGCGGGAGTATTTGTGCCAATACAGATAATGAAGAATTATACGCGTGCTTCTGAATGTAAGAATAACTTTGAGCGATCAATTTCAGATCTTTCCTTTGCGTTTCGATCCGTAACTTTTCAAAAAAAAAAAAGAGTAAAAACAGTTGGTTTTAAACTACCCTTAATAAGATCTTATTTAAGATGAGTATTCTTAAATATGTTTCAAATATCCGCTAACCTAGTTCTATCGCGCAATCAAAACAAGTTACGGATAAATATGTTGCTTTTAAAAAAGAAGAAGGGAACAGAACAGGTCAAGTTCTTGGTCGACCACCGCTCCTCTTGCACATCTCCTCAACGTCTCTCAGAAAATTCTATCGGGACCGCTACCGCCCACTTTCATATACGCTACGATAGCCCATTCCCTACTCTTATATAAAATTTATTATAATAATAAATATAATAATAATAATAATTGGGGCATTTGAGAACATGTTTTTTTAATTGGTTTGAATCTTATAAAATCTTTAACTGATTGCAGATAATGATGGAGAGACATCAGTTACAGTTAAAATGAGGAATATCTCAAGGTTAATCTCAAGTAATCGGACTAGTATTGCTTATTATGTTTATTAATAATTTTCATGCTTACGACAGTACATATGAACATCGCCGCGGACTTAGGTAAGACTCGATTACTAAAGGTTCTTAAGATTGAGTGACTTTAATGCATGGTTCTTAAGGTGTACCGTCATTTTTTGAGAAAGATGTTCTTATATCTTATCACTATTCGCAATTTGAATCTATGAATTGATTTTTTTTTGGGAGCGTCGACGATCACCAAAAAATTTCTGCAAATATCGCAATATTTCGACAGATCTTTTTAATAATAATTATCATCATTTACCTACTGTTTATTTTATAATTTTCCATGAATTAAGAATTTATTATTGTTGCAAAACTATTAACTATCCATATTGTTGCATGTACATATATACATATTAACACACGTATAGACCGGACTCGAGCAACCTTGTCTTTTAGGCAAAAGCGAAACCGTTCGTTAAAAATAAAGATGAAATTTCCCATTGCATACGTACGTACGTACATACCTGTAAAGCAATACGTACAGACGTATAATTTGAGAGCCTTGAAGCTGTCCGTTCATTGAAATTCGCACGTCGACTTTCGGTGAAAACGCGGCATCGCAGAAATTCCGAGTTTTCTACTTTTATACCGCCTGCGTGCGGTGCATGGTAATACGTGAGCATCGCATAAACATTATTGATAATGAAAAATATTTCCTCACGTGATTTCGATAAGACCAGCCGATATAACGGTCATGGGATTATTGTCTGTCGATTGTTTACTATCTATCGTGTACGCTAAAAATAAATTACCTACATGAGAACCGCGCTTAAACGATAACTACGAGCGGTAACGAGCAGCCAGTAAAATCTCCTCGCAACTTGTTTACGAGTTCGAAAAGGGCTATATACCGAATGTTGAATTGTAATTTCCGATAACGCTGCTTTAATACCTAGCATAGAGCGGTCGACGTAATTACCTTAAACAATGATGGAACGTTATCGTATTCGTACATAAGGAGAATACATACAATGCCCCAAACACTTTCAATCGTCTAAATTTAGATGTACAGTGGTCGGTTTATATTTTGTCTCCTCCTTGTTTGGATACCATCAAAGCTACTTAGACTTGATAATATCGATAGCTTTTATTTAGTGAACCTAAGTACTTACTTAATTTCAGCAAATAAAAACACAGAACCGTATTTATTGGGAATACCCGTCATAAAGTAATAAAGTCTACCTGCGAATCCTAAAATAATCCAAGCGCACGGCTACATCGTCTCAGGGGTAGACGTAATGATATACACGACAATTCCATTCGCTACTTGGACAAAAGCGGATGAAATGATTACTTTTTTTTGGAGAGATTAGACAGACTCGTGTTTTGTCGACTCTCGGCAACACCAGTGGGCAACACGAATCCTTTTTTATGAGGCGAATAGACACGAATCTACCTAGTCGCTGCAAAAAAGGAATAATTCCACCTGCCTTTGCCCTCTCTACTTATAAATCATTCAGTACATATGAAAATATTTCGGAACATACTCAATCATCATTATATATAGGTGCAATAGGCACATTTCTACACAATTCCAAAATGTTGGGACAACCTGTACATCCAGTATGTCGTATTTACACGAGTTTACTGCGATGTACCTTGCATTAGCGTGCTTAACTTAGTGATTGGTCAGTACTTAATAATCTGCGGTTTTGCAACTGCGACACGGCAACACAGTATGCAGCTGCTGCGCCTGGACAGAAATAGCAAGTTACGTCACTCTGTTACTGTTAAAATTGTCTGTTGTCCCGAGCTTGTTGTCCGTGATTCCAACGTTAAGTTCACATTCTGTACGACCATCTAGATAATATTTCTAGCTGATTGTACGCTTATCGTTCATAGAAGAGGTTAGCAAGTAAATGGTTATATTATACATATGTATATTTACGTATTGCCATGGTATATTCATTATTTATCTTCGCTACTTTCGCTAATTTATACCATTTCAAATCTAGATAAGATGTTAATTTATCTCTTAACGAGCTTGTTGTTTATTTATATTGAACATCACGCGTACTGTTCTATAAATTCTATTTGATTCCTATTCTTAAAGTACCGGACGAAAATGTTTTGATTTTGTTTGCTTCACTCATGAATTTAAAGAATATATTTATCGCTAAAAGTTCTTTTATTGATGCTGTTGGCTGACTCCAGGACACTATACCACTACGTATGTGTTACATAACTAAATACGCCGATTTTTCCTTCGCGCCAGAGTCGTCGTCGTCGGTGCTTCGTAGTAATTCTAATACATAACTAGAGAGGACAAAAGCGAGCGAAACCATACCCGTTTTGCAGCGACTAGACAGACTCGTGTTTTATCGATCCTCCGAGAAACCAGTAGGCAACACGAACCCTTTTTCTTATGAGACGAATCTGTCCAGTCGCTGCAAAAAAGGTACGATTTCACTCTCTTCCGTCCTCTTTATACATAATTACTAATAGACGCCTGCTTAAAAGTTGAGAGCTCCATTTCTAAAACGCGACTCCTTTTTTCCACGCGAGGTGCGAAGGAGAATCCTGACATCCGAGATGGACATTACCGGACGTAAATACGAAGCGGTACATCGCAACCTTTGCGAATCCATCGCTACTTCTGCAATACTTTATATTAAACGCATTAATTTAATTTTAACGAAAATAACCCGCCGACGGTTCCACGAGTACCCGATAAAATCTAGAAACAATCCGAATTCAAGGTCTGCGTCTTAATAGACCAGATAGTAATGGCTGTAAACGATCGCCTATCCAGATTATTCGAGGCTTGCCTGCCCCAGCGCAGAACGAGGTCTTTACGATTGTAACAACGAACAAAACAAATACTTTACAATACTATCGGCGTTGCGGTGGAGTCGCGTTACCGGTCGGTGTTTACGGACTTTGAAGAAAAGAATATTCCCACACTTTAGTAGGCAATTATACACCGGATGTATGAATTGTTACGTCTACCTATTAGAGGAGACGTTATTCTCCGTATAGGTGCATCTATACGGACCGTATCGTATATATCGGGGACACGCTAGTTAAGCTAGTTTCATCGTTTATTTCTTCTTCTAATATTCTAAATGCATCGCTCCGGATGTCGAAGGATGTAAAAGAGAAATATACACGGCGCTCGGAAATTATACAATAAGTTTATTAAATTTAAAGTAATTTATTTTTTGGAGAAATGATCAATTGGCAGGTCACTTTAATTTCTTAAAAATAAACATTTTTGCATCAATTTTATGTTTCCCTCATACCTAATTGTTTTTAAATAGTTCCATTAAAAATAAATGCTTCATATAGTGACATTTTCGAATGAAAGAGTGCGAGATAGGAATTTCATTAATAAAACAAACAGCGAAGATAAATGCTGTATTTTCAACCAAAAATCGTTCGGTCTTCTACGGTTTCGTAAGCGACCAATTCCCGCGTTAAGTTTTTAATCAATTTCAGGTGTTTTAATTCAATATTATGCCCAGTTTCGTTTAAATGTTGTGCTACACTTGACGATTCTATTCTACCGTATCGGTAGAACTTAATATGCGCATTGAATCCCCTTTAACTTCGCGAAGTACACTCAGAAACCTTCTTAGTAACTCGCAAAGGAAGATCGGGAATTTATAACGTTGCAGCGTGTACTGACTGCGATAAAGCCTATGTTTGTCAATTGGTCAATATCGAAAAAAGCGATAGACACTAGATTCGATGAGCATTGAGTTTACACGGGCAACAATAGGAGATACCTGCGGATTCATTAAATAAACGTGTGCAGAGCGGATTACGGCTTGCTATAATTTTTTATTTATTCTTTTGATAAGACTTCCGCTAATACCGAAGATAGGCTTTTATAAATTTAAGCAAAGAGAATTATCAGCGACAAGTCACGTTCCTCGTGTTTAAAAACACTTCATCTTTTTTTTTTTGAAAAGTAAACAGAATTACGATGTTTGTTATTAGCGAACGTGTGTAAAATACACGTCTTTACCTTGGGATACGGCGGGTTTTCGTAATCTGCAAATTGTGACGTCTACGGCAATGTTAGATCATAACGCGTCTACTATTTTTTTTGTTGTTACGCTAACAATTCTTTTTTTTTCCTGAAATGCCTTGTTTTTTCTTTTTCACGACGAATCTCAAGCCTTAGAACTCCGTCTCGCCACTATATTAAATCGCTGGGATGCTAAATACTAGTGTAAGATAATAAGAAAACAAAAATGACAATTGTAAACATAGAAACCTTGTCCAATACCCGTTAAGCTCACAGACTATAGTTTGCCCAGTAGATATTTATTCATGACGTCAAGAGGTTCGCACGTATAAATTAGATTAAAGCTACTTAATTAGATTATCACTGTAATAACGAGGATCGAACCATAGGGAATCATAGCGTAAATTGTTGTCTGGATGAATTTCTTACATTATACAGGACTAATGCAAAAGATGTTTTTTTTTTAATACAAAAAAAAATAACTAGTAACAACTAGTATGTTCTAGTATCTATAAAGCTTTCCAAAATATCTTGAGCACATTAAAAAATAGGCCAAGTTGCATCTAATTCAAAGGGAATAAAAATTCTCTACAGATTTCAGATACTTTTCAAAAAAAATTACAATGTATCAAGCAATGGTAGCTGGTGGTGATTCATCAATTACAATGCTCCAATTTTGTCGTGTATTTCCGTAATAATGAATAAATACACGAAGAAATCCTCTAGACGTCACGTCGGTATCAAGCTTTATCATTGCGGTGGAAATGGAAACCGAAAATTCTTTTTCTTTAGTGTTGATTAGAAAAAGATACGGAGATTTTAGTTAAGTTTAAATTTCGTACTTTTTGATCACCTTTCAAGCTATGCAGCTACATAAACCTAATGAAATTACCGGAAGCATTAAAAATTAAGCGTACACTATGTGTGAATGAAGATGCGCCACCTACGAATTTGTTTTAATAGTTATAATAATCGCAAATAAGCTGCTATTCAATTCAAGTGGTCCATTAATAAGAAGTTTGTTAAAACCAATGTCTTTACAAAAGAAAGCAAACAAAAGATGGCCGAAATATAACGAAATATATATTTTTTTAAGCTATTTAGAGCAAATTTATTTAATCAGCAATTAAATTTATAATACTTAATAAACTGTTTTCTAAATTCTTTTTTTTTAATAATCAACAACTTTAAATGTTGTGACTTCAATTTTAATATTTTATAAGGCTTTTTGGTGCTTATAAGTTATAAGCACCAAAAAGCCTTATAAAATATAATGTTGTTTACCTGTTATAAGTTATAACAAAGCTGAGTAATCTACGAGCCATGTTCTCTATTGATAAATCCTTTCCGGAATCCTTTTCCATTCTTGTCGCATCGCTTCTTTCAAGTTTACCCAGCGTTATTAGAGTCTGGAGCATTAGAACGTCATATAAAGTCCTTATATCTCCCTCCATTCATGGACTGATTTCTTACATCCACCAATTCGGTACGACCATTTAACGATGCGCCGCCCACAACCGTAAAATTCTCATCTCTAAATGGCACATGTGGAACCATGGCTTTTTCGAGATACCATTCTTCGCGTCTCCTCCACATTAAAACTCTGCTATCAGATTGATGTGGAATGATTCCGGACTTTGACAAATCGGTTAGAGAAAAGACGTCTCTCCCGATCATGAATCAAACATTATAGGTTTGCAGCTTATTGCTTCCTTGTGTTGCCTTGTGAGTAAATTTCTTATAGCTTTCGGTCCAAATTCGAGCAGCCTTCTTCTAACTGTTAGATCGGATACAGCCACTCTTGCATCTGTACGAAGATTATTAATCAACGAGCTAGGCAACTTAACGCCGTTTCGTCTGACCTGGCGTTTTCTATGCTGATCTCCTAGTTTTATGTAGTTTTAAATTAGAACTGCTTACCTAATTAAATATTCAGGATTAAATGTGGTAACGGGCGATATCTAGAGATGGCAAAAGCAGGTGAAATTTTTCATTTTTTCCCAGCGACTGGAAAGATTCGTGTTTCATCGACTCTCAGAGAAACCAGTAGGTGACACGAACACCTTCCTTATGGGACGAAAAAATACGAGTCTATCTAGTTACTGCAGAATAGTAATAGCCTCACCTGCCTTGGGACCTGACGAGTAGGAAAATCAGAAAAAAAAATTATTTTGTTAATTTTTCGCGATTTTTTTTGTTCGTGAACCGGATCAATTCAACAACGATCTAATTTAAAATTGCTACGCAGTAAAATAGTTTGGGTTTAGTTTACAGGTAATTCCCCTCGAGAAAACGTTTGCATGAACGCATCTCGCAGAGAGTTAGCCTATTTCAAACGTTCCTAGATGAAACTGATCGCTTTTAGAATGAATTAGGTGTTTCGATAGGCTATGCGATCGTTATATTCATCTATATCAAGCTCAAAATAAACTATTATGTATTCAGAATTAAATATTATATTTGTTTGGCTTCAATATCAATTTATATATTTTCCATGGGGATTCCTTTGGTATAACGTTATCGCGGAGTACGTTTGATAATGTACTATCGTTCCAAATTAATATAACCTACATATTTGCGTATAATTTGACATATTTATTTATAAATGTACTAATTTTCTTAATTTTATTTATTTTTTTGTCATTTTAATTAAAATCGCGGAAAAAATACTATCCTTTACATTTTTACATAATACAAATAATTACATTTTTTTAATTAAAAATAAATAATAATAATAATTACAGATAATTACATATATATATATATATATATATATATATGTTATTATTATTTATTTATTTTATAAATGTATTTATTATAATACATTTATATATATATTATATTTATATAATACATTTATATATAAAGGCGTTCTACGAGAAACCTTTTAATGGACAAGCAATTCTCTCTTTTCGAAAAACCAGCCTCGTTGGCATTTTAAGCCATTCGATTAAAAAAAATTAGATGCCGGGCTGTTGTTTAACACTCGCTTGTGTCTATATTCGTGTTTCTGTAAAAATGGAAAACAATGGAATGTTGAGCCATCATTAAATTCTTCCATTTAAAAGGCAAAACGCCTAGGTTAATTAAAGTCTAGAAGGACACTGTTTACGGAAAGTCTGTATCTTTACTTTCCACGGCGAAATTTTGGGCATCATGGTCGTACTATCTATCGGCTGACCATCAATGTTCGGGACTGCCAACAACTGCAACCAATATAAAAAAAAATATTGAATGATGCTAGACGACCGTCAGATTTAGGTTAGAAGAATAGCGGAGAATGCGCATGTCTCAATAAATCGATCGAAGAAACTAACCGCAGGATGGGTTCGCTCAGGACTGAAAACGTATCCGTGATGAATCAACACTTCCAAAACTCTGTTGTAGCAGCTTAAGCGAAATAAGTCGGAGGTTCGGTGTCGATTAGTAATTATAGATGACATTAACATACTCTTAAAGCCGAGGAGGAGATACTACGCATCACTACCTGACAAGCTGAAGGAAGAAATTGTGGAAAACTTGCCAGTTTTGAAGAAAAACAAGTTTTGTTCCGCCGAGATTTCACTGGTCGCTATGGCGAGAATTCATTAGATCTAACCCTCAGCAATTTTTCTGTTATCACTTCGTAAGCGCCTATTTTTATAACTCCTATTAAAGAAATACACAATGTTATGTCGTAATACCAAAAATATAGCTCATATTACTGGGAACGCTAAATACGTTAAATACGCTCTCTTATTAATCTTATCGACTTTATTTTATCGACTCTCGGGGAAACTAGTAGGCAACACGAACCTTTTCTTATGAGACGAATAGACACGAATCTGTCTAGTCGTTGCAAAAAAAGTTTATAATTTCACTCGCTTTTGTCCTCTCTACTTGAACCCGTTTGAAATTGTTTATCACAATTCTACGTATCTAATTTTCTAAAACCATTATGCACGTAGAAGTACATTGTCAACAATCAAACATACACCTTATCTGGAAGGTAAACCTTTAAATCGATTGTAAAGGACCCGGCGGGCTACTAATTGCCGAACCACTTCTTCAAGGCTCCTAAAAATAAACAAATTATTATATAGCGACGTGGATCCAGTTTGCTTTCTAAAACCAGTTTCGTATACCCGAACCGAACGCGTACATGTTCGTTACGTAGTATTTATGTGAATACGTGCGTTGAACGCCGTTTAAAAGCTAAAATTTTATACGCACACAGAAAATAAATCAGGTAGCGTACGCTACGGTACTTGGAACAATGAACGCTACCGCCTTAATCTATTATTGCAAGTAAATAGTGTATATATGTACATTCAATGCTAATAAGTGAAATTTGCTAGCGACAAAAGAATAACTTAACATTTCATGCGTACCTATATACAGTTGTCGGAAAGCTTAAAATTTTTTTAAATTGGATATTATAAAAACAATTTGGAGCACTCGAAGTAGCATTTCGCACTATTTGTTGTATACTTGCACCGTAAAAGGAATTATGGAAGCTTACATCAGAAATCGTGGATAGCTTTGGAAGCTGTGACCTCTGCTTTATTATTAATATTAAGATGGGGCATGTTCTAGAATAACTGGAAGATTTTAATGAACCTCGTCACTGGCCCAAGATCTTCTTTTCTCAATCCAGTATTTTAATAATGGCCTACTGTAATGTTGATGTTATTTGTAACTTTACTTTTTCATGACCAGAATTCATCTTCGACATTTCTACATAACTTATGCCTCATCGCATAGCATCATCTTTGCAATCCTTGGTGGTTTTACCTTTATCTCGGTTTTTATTTTTATCTTGATTTTCCTCTTATTTCGTAGTTTTCTGACATAGGTGGTTCCTTTGTAGATCGCAATAGATGCTCGAACCAAATGTATTGCATATTACCTTATTCTTTAGGCAGTTCATTTGCCTTTTTATTTTCATCGATCTTTTGGTGACCTTCTCGTGAGGTTCCTTAGGGTGCACACATTTGAATAAAACGATGTTCGCAGCTTCATAACGTATTGTCCCAAAGTTTTCGGAAAACTTTTAAATGGTTTGCAGTTGTTCGAAGTTACTTTTAATCAAGTTGTTTCTGGAAATTAAATAACGGAATTACCTTGCTTTAATTGTAACAAGTTAGATAGATATCCTTAAAGGGATATACGATCTAATTCGGCGTATTTACTTCGCAGCAATATATTGATCAAACACATTATGCTAATGGTGATATAACGTTTTGACCTGATCTTGCCTCATGTAGACTGGTATGACCGTAACGTAACATATGTACATTTGAACAATTCTCCCAATATACCTCTGCCTCGTGCAGGAGAAGACTTTTGACCAATATTGATCAGAAAATTGTACGATACATGATGGGAAGCTGCAAATGAAGATCAATTAAGACGAGTCAGAAGAAAACTGAGAACCAATTAAAACAATGGCTCACTACTGATAATTTGAATATCAAATGCGTGTTGTTTCTTTTTTATTCCTCCTCTTTTTAGTATTAAGAACTCCAGAACTCATTCAAAATTTGAAGAATCAAATTTTGAATAAGTTCTGAAGCGGTCACTTCGATACAGGACTCCGAATAAACTCGTGTCTATTCGCCTCATAAGAAAGCAATGTTAATGTTAGCAATGTTAACCAAAACACTTCTTCATTCACAGCATTGGAATTTTAATCAGATTTGTAGTGGTTTCTTGGTTTCTTTGACTATCTTTTTATTAAGCTTGGAGAATTTTTCCTGGCTCGCATTTTTAAAATTAATTTTTAGGATAAATTTGTAAAAGTCGCCACTCTTCAAAGGAGAAATTATTGCTGTTGTTGTAAGATCCAAGTAAATGTTTACATTTTACAATTGAAGCTAATATAACATAATGGAAAATGGTAATGGCATGTTACATCCCTTGTTATTGTATTTAACCTCGAATATTTAATTAGGTAAGCAGGTAGCAACTTTCAAGTTTAAGTATGGAGATAGAGCCATAGAACCCTTCCCAATCGTTTTAAAATGTGTTTACAATTGGTAAACATGTAATTACAAGTTTATTGTTGCTCTTGAAATTTTCAATTATTCACTAATTTATGATAATAATATACATAAAGGCCATAATTGCACTAAATCGTTTCCTTTACACATTAGGATGCGTTTAAATTTTCCTTTTTTTTTTAGAGAGAATTTTCTCAGGAATTAAATGAATTATCAAGGATTACAAATTCTTTTCAAGATAATCCTCATATCCTATTTATTTTGTGCAATGCTGCATATATAAATGTATATTTTAGTAGAAACATTACTTGAGAGAATATTCGAGAAATTCCACGCAACTTTCTTCGGAAGCTGCATACATTCCCTGTATTATTACTTAACATTTAAGATGCCGTGTATAGAAGAGACCTTGTATTAAAAGTTGAAATGTAATATTTTACTTTGAGTACACTAGATTATTCTTGACACACTTAAAGCAAAAGTGTACGTCGTATACATTGGCTAAAGGCGGTTACTTGCAAAGCAAGCAGCTTAGGCTGCTCGCCTTGAAGAGGCTGCACGAATTTTAAACGGAAAATTTACTAATTGTAAGCTAATAGACATTAAATTTTCTTTAAAAAACTGACGTTCAATTGAAAAGGTCGACTAATAGAAAATAGCTAAAAATCTATTTCTTTCTCTAATTAAACAGATAAAAAACAAACAAAGTATGACTTTGATATGATTAACAACTTTAAATGCGGATACTTTAAATTTAATATTTTTATGAGGTGTTCTCATGTTTGTGACATATCTAAGCTTCTTCGGGGCAGGCTGTCTATTAGTCTATTGACAAATCCTTATGGAATTCTTTCCTACTCTTGTCGCACTGCTTTTGCAAGCTCACCCTGCCTTGTGAACGGAAGAGGACGAGATCTATCAAGTTTCTTCCTCGATTTGGAGAATTAAGGAGCCGCGTTATCCTTTTAATATTATTAGTAACAAACACAATATTTTTCCAAAATTTCGTGGAAATGGCACAAATATACCATCAGAAACCGTTATGGCACAAGCCACATTTCTTTCAAGATACCATTCTTCACACCTCCTCCTCCACGCTACAACTCTGCTATCAGGATGGTGTAGAATGAATCTGGACATCGCCAATCCGCCGATTAACTAATTTGCAGTCTTCTTCTAACTGTGTTGTTTAACGTGTGTTGCTTTTTTCTATGTTTCCACTTTTCTTGAACTCTTCTAACTTTTTTTCGGGGGATGCTGGTGAATAATAAGGAAGAGGAGCGAAAAAAATCCAAGAACGAAGTACAAAGAGAAGCAACACTGGGGAATGTGTGGAAAAATGTAAAGATTCAGGTATGCAAGAGGTAAAGGAAAAAAACATGCGGAGAAGATTCCTTCATGGACAGCCTCAATATCATGGGCATTAAAATAATTGGAACGCGCGAGATGAGCAGATTGTATACCTGGGAAATAAGTTCTAAGTTAAGCTACTACCTTGGTTGCGAGGAAGACCAAGAGCAAAATGGACAGACGTAATAGGGAGGGATGTGGAAGAAGTGCTAATTAAAAATTTGAAGCAATTAACAATTATTTTTGTTTAGGTAGAAGCAGAGTAAATAAATGTAGCCGCTCTTCTAAGATACAACATAAAGAAAAGGGCAGGTACAGAATGCAAAAAAAAAAACGCTAAGATTGTTGTTTCTTTAGTAACATAATGAACATAAAAAGTAAAAAAAAATTAATCCACTAAAAATATAGATATTTACACGAAAATGTTCACTCTCTACAATGTTTCCAACTTTCTTCACATTGTCTTCAGAAAAATTATTAACCTTATCATCATATCATTAACAGAACCTTACGATCTGCACATCACCAAACCCATCGATATATTGAATGCTCATTTAAAACAACGTTCAGAATCATAGAAGGAAGTTGGTAAATGTCTTTTTTCTCAGTTAAAAAACAATCGATTCTGATCAGCTAAGAGGTAAATGAATTCCGAGCAGAACGTCTTCATTTAAGGTAGAACTTGAAAAACCTTGCAAATAAATCCGTGGACTCGAGTATTTCAGCCTTAAATACTCTAATAAAGGCAGGTAAATTAAAATAAACCGAATGTGGAAGTTGCTACAAGGATATTCCCTTGTCTAATAGTCAGCAATCATAGTGAATAGCGTTCAGTCGTATAACTAACAACAATAACGAACGACTTACTAATTTGCCAATCATGTGCATAGACAGTGATATTGTTCAAAAATTGCATAATAGAATCATTCCGATGTTTTCATCTATGTTTTCCTTCAGCTTTGTAAAAGGGCCCGGAACTATATGCCTTGAAGGGCCCCTCCATGGCCTAAGACAACCCTGAGAGCAGCAGAAAAATCAACTTTAACTTTACTCAGATAGAATTATCTGCAATACTATCGAGGTCAAGGTTCAAGCCGCACCATAAATACGGCAAGTAAACGTTTTACATCGGACATGCTTTTTTCAACTCGCTGCTTTTTACACGACAAAAATACCGTTGCGATCCGAACAGAAAAGCGTGCATTTAGATTGGCTAAAAAACGCAAATGTTTTTTTTTTCCTCCGCGGCGATTCCGGAATTCTGGCGAGATCCGCCTACTTTTAAAAACGTCGCAAGAATCGCGGCGAAAAACAAACACGAAATTATCAACGTGACGTATCTAATCGTACATGTAATGTATGTAATAGTTTCGCAAGCAGACCACGTAGCACGAACATATAATAATCTATACAATGTTATGTACTTGAACAGTACGTTATTGGATGTATTAACGGGCTGACGGTCGTTTATCTCTGAGACAACAAGTTATTTATTTATCATGCGTACCTTTGCCCGGACTTCGTCAAGTTAGAGACCGGGGCCAAATCAGACCATATCATTCGGAGAAAACGAGACATTTGTACGTTTCGTCGCGATGGAGTGCGTACTGTATGTAATATGTTAATAAATGAACTAGAGAAACAAGTACAAAAACTTACCGAAGGCATAAAGAACAGTGTAGTAGTGTTAGGTTTGCATACGGTGAACATGGTGATCGTGTCGCTCGGTGTACGTGAGAGGATTAAGCAAAGCTGCGAGATCTTCGTGGTTGGGAGGAACGATCAGAATACGAGGTAAAAATCCTAAGATTTTAATGATTTTACGCATGAACGTATAGAACCACCACATGTACATACATAGATAAAAACACGTGCACGAGAAGCAAGTATTCCCATCTTTTTTTTTTAAGTTTAATCGTGATTACGTCAGTAATAATAATAATAATAAGCAGAAAATCGGACAATGGCAAGTAATCCTCTTGAAATGAGGACGTAAGATAAGTTATTGAGATATAATAGATATCTTTTTCTGCTTAAGTTGGCTGCATGAATGTTGCATTTGATGCAGATGTCGTTGATCTGTAAATGTTCACAAAAGATATCGTATATAAAGAAAAATAGGTTTAATTTAATCGATGTAGGTTGGCAGTACTGAGTTAATGTGCAACTATGGCGAATCGTTGTTTTTATCTTTTTTGTATCGGCGAATTTGGTTTAAGATGTCGTAGGTACGCACGGGCTGTTCTCAAAATTGGGGCTTCTACATTAAGGGGCTGCAGAATTCGTAAAAATAAATAATTTCCCCAGAAATGGAACAACATAAAAGTTGCAAAATGACGCAGATATTGCGTTTTTATGGGTTATTTTTAGAACGTGCTGATGTTTTTCGTCGACCGATAGTACGACGACTTTCTTAAATAAATTTATTTGAGTTTAGGCGAGATACCGTTTGCAAATACAGGTTATTTACAGTTCAACCGTCTTGGTTTGGTTGCGCGATCAAAACAGGTCTTCTCTTGAGCACTGGAAAATCCGCGCGCTAAGAAATTAACCAGTTTTCATTATATATTTTCAGTTAATGTTTGGTATACTAAACATAGCACGCTTATTGACGCTGCACCTTCTTAAAGGTGAAAATGTGAAAATTTTCTTAAATACGCTTTGTCACAATTTAATTAAATCTTCCTGTAGATGATGGAATTCGACAAGTTGACGAACATTTAAATAATGCGTTTTTCAGATCTCTTGGCCTGTATGTTTTTTAATGTTTTCCTTTGAAGCAAAATAGAACTCTTATAAGGGACGATTCAGTATCCGAAAATTCAAAAGATTATGAAGCGTGTGGAGCACATATAGGTATGCGCTACGCAATTTGATTTTTTTTTGCAAATATTCACTCTGAGTGGGTGAATTTGATTCTTGAAATTTGAACATTTTCCACAGCTTTTAAGTAGCTAATGATAAGAGTTAGAACAAAAGTTACTCTTGGTACGTTTATCAAAGACCAAAAACATTCTGAAAATCCAATCACTTGGTTTCACGCAACAAGATTTCGTGCATTCTCCTCGTTGTTCCATTTGCGGTAACAATGCCATGAGGAGTTTTATCACCGAAGGGAATAGCTTTGAAATAGGCAAAAATATTATGCTAGAAGGTGTTGTTGCTGCGGCACTTGATGGAGATGTATTGTTGTAGAATCTGATCTAACAATAAGGCATTTTATCAGTTTTTTCAATTTTTAACGTGCTTGTGGCAACTAGTTGCTCGCTATCTCTAACATTTAAAGTGCTTGGACCAACAAAAAAACGATACAGAAAATCGACATCGCTCCAGTTTTCGTCGATTATCTGCTTAGATATGCATCTTCGGTGGGAAGATTGGATGGAATTAGTCGGCGAATCGACTGCGACCAGAAACCTACAGCCCTTTTGGCTTGCGAGCTATGACGGCTCAAACATATATAAGATATTTCTCTTGTTTAAAGTACTCGTCGAGATCTTCCGAACGAGTCTAAGGTTAACCTCCTGGCTAATTCTGATGCCTAGATATAGAAAAGCCGTGAAAATTGATGAACCCAAAGCCTTCTATAATAGTGCATGAAGAAGTAAATAACGTGCTAGAACTATAACAACGAGGCGTTATCTTTTGTTTCTTTTACTATCGTCAAGTTTACAATTCTAATAAAAAAAAGAATACATTTAAGAAAAAGCCCAACAAGTAAGAGTATTCAATCCGCAAAGTACCAGTACAATATATTAGCTTCCATCGTTGGTAAATACTGAAAAATCGATATTTTCTTGGCTTTAAATTTCATGAATAACATAAAACTAGCAGCGGCTATCGTTTCCCTATCATTTCCCTAGTATTGAAAGTATTCTATTAACACGTGACTATCTCAGAAAATTTTCTTTCGAAGGTCTTTGATCTTTAACCAAGTTTTTATATTTTTCTTCTAATTGCGGCGAAAATTCCCGTGTTTGGACTTCCTGTTTATTCTTGGCTCTATTTATTTATTGGCACGTTCAAGAGATTCCACAACGTAATAAAGACGGAAAAAATGCCTACGGACGTCATTAAAATAATTATGGAAAATTGACTAATTAACTTTTGACACGTGGGATAATCGATTATGTAGCAGGAAAGCTTTTTCAAAGTCCTTGTATGTTGTTCTATGTGTGTAAATATATCACCGCCCGAAAGATTAACGTTACATAACTTGAAGAATTTAAAGAATCAATCAAATAGACTCGCTATAAATCAACAATCAAATTATCATTAAATTAACGTTTGCCGAAGTGAGATATGCGGTAATTAAAGAAAGGTCATGCATAGTTAGAAATAAAGATCAAATATTATATTATACAATTTCTAAGAACAAACGTTGCAATGTGATATCTTTACAGCATTTTTATAGAATTCATCGACGATGGATATATACCGGCCATCTAATCCAATTTATTAGTTCCATTTATACTTATCTAACAGAGAAGAACATATTTTATGGATGTACGTATGTACATCATAGGGTAGACGGTACCACCTAACGTATCCACACGAGTATTCTTTTCTCTATTGGGTGCGTAGCTATTTGAAAACTTCAAACAATCGAACAATCTCTTCATTCGGTTTTATGGTTGACAATAGAATTCTACGAATTTTCGACAAATATTTTCGGAATTAATTAAATATTTTGTATATTCCGGAATATGCCGATACCTTAGACTTTATTAAACAACTAGCTGTTGCAAATTTCAACCAATATTTGGTTTTATTTTAAAATTTCGGAAATTTCGGATAAGAATGAGATAGCCAGGCTTCTGAATAACGCTTTAAAATAAAACGAAATTAAATTAATTCAATTAATTTTAAATTAATTGAAATTTAAAAAGAGTTACTTTTTCTTTAGCTCTACTTGCGAAAACAATGCGCTTAGTATTTTCTGCTATGTTAATTACCATAAAAAAAATGTCGATAACGTCATTGCGTCAACAACGATGCTGGTTGATCGATTTACGGAAAAAGGAAGGATTTATGTTACATATACGCAGAGTTAACTTGTTTTAAGAAGGAAATGACTCGAGGAATCTAGTCTACTGAAGCGATAACACCTGATATGTTCCTTGAATTTGGTTCCTATCGTTCTTTTCATTTGATCAATATAGGCTTTATCACAATCACCGCATGAAATGTTATAAATCTCGGTCAGCCAAGAAGATTTTCATGATTATTACGCGAACTGAAACGTTCATATCTTGACCACTAAAAACTTCACTGATACCTTGTGAAACGCCGTGAAAGGGGAGTTTCGCCAATTTCTTACCTCTCTTAGTATGTTTGACTCTCTTAAATATGCGATCAACCGCTATAGAAGAGTAGCCTCTGTAAATAGCTAGATTTTTTTATGATTATTCAAATTATTTGTTGTACTTACTTCTACTTAAAGGGAATTTAACTAATCTTATTAATTAAGATATTAATCGCTGCCATTTTGTGTTGCCCGCAATGGTTAGAATCATTAATCATGTGCTTGTTCTATCTATTGGACGGCGACATATAGCTTTGCAAATTTTGGAAGAGGTGTACTGGTACGTAAACCCAATCGAAAATCCGCGCGTTCATATCTTCGAACCTTTTTGAAATTTAATATATAGTTGCTGGGAGCATTTTAGGAAAGACTCAGCTGACGGATTACCAAAAATTGGATACCTACGTCTATTTAATCTTATCTTTCGCAAATGTACGTAAACTCATATCCGGAAAATTTTCCTTAATTTTATTAGGAGCCCGTCGATCACGTTAATCTTACGCAATTCACCCGGCCTTATCATTATTGAAAATATCCGATAATTTTTTTACGTCGTACATTGATGCTTTCGCAGCAATAATACGTTTCGCAATACGTGCTTACGTATTTTTTTTACTTCGATAACACGTTCGGTTATATTTTCAGGTTTTGATGTTTCAGTCGGTTGACAAGTAAAATTTGAAAACAGCGACTAATAGAATAAAATATACATTTTCCCAAACGATCTCGTTAACTTCTAGAGAAGTTAGTTTGTATAATAGCTTCTTATTTTAGCTACGCGCTTTTTGTTGTTGTACACATATAAATATAAAGCACGATAATAAAACAGCATATTTTAGTGCTACTATTACATATGTTTTGTTAATGTTTCGAAATAGTAAACAGTTCTTTTGTTAACATTCCAAATGCGTAATGCAATAAATTAGAACAAAAAAATCTGGAATAGATTGTATAAACAATTCATGTTTATTGCATTAAAGAACTGAAAACAGTAGGAGTACTTACATACAAATTTATCCGTGTATTCTTCTTTAGAAATTCTACGTAATTTTATTTATATTTCTTATTTTCATAATGTTACTAAGAAAATTGATAGAAATAATGAAAGTCGCGCTTTATTTAAACAAATTTCTTTTAGGCCAATAACTTCCTCCTTCAAACATAAAAGTGCTACACAAAAGTTGCTGAATAACATGATAATTACAACAAATTCAAAAAACAAATATGGGTCTTCTGCTGTTAAAAATGTTCAAAATTATCACCATTTTATTTGATGTGTACACGATCTCGTTCGACGTATTTGCGACGAAAACGAAATCTCGTTGTCCAGGAACAATTTCTCAAGTATTTTTATACTCCGTTACTCGTTATTGAAGTGAATAACCCGCAATAAACTTAAGTATTTCAGACGCCACCAGAGGCAAAAAGGAACATCTAATAAAGGTAGCGAATACCGTTCGTCTCATAAGAAAGGGTTCGTGTTGCCTTCCGGTTTCACGGAGAGTCTGTCTAGTCGCTGCAAGAACGTAATAAATTCCCCACCTGTCTTTATCATCTCTACTTATCAGTACAAAAGCTTTTCTGGTGAGGGTTGTTTAAGCCAAAATACGTGAGCTTCGTAGTACAAACACTATTGACATTAGAACAAAGGAATCGAGAGAATACGAACTGGCTACTTAACATCCAGTGTTTGCAGTGTTCTTCTTATAAGGGAAGTTTTGAAACACTAACATTCAAAATGATTTCTGAAACTTTGCGAGTATGTTATCGATCATGCACTATACTCAGGACCAATCTTTCGTTCACCGAACCAAAAAGATTCAAGATACCTTTTTTAGAGAAATATTGAAAAGGCGGTTAAGTTTAATACAAGTGCTTGATGGAAAAAATTCATATTTAAAACTCGGTCGTTTTATGAATTTCCTTTGTCCTTAATCATAACAATGTTCAAATCTAAATACTTTAGAAATATGAGGAATTTGTTTCGTTCATCGAAAATCCTTGCTTACATTAACAATTAAAGACTGATGTATTTGTTCGTGGCACTATTAGAGCACGTAGCACGTGGTTTATAATGCCACACACACTGCCAAGATACGCTGTGAGTATTTAGAACAGCTGGGGCGTCGAAGCCAAATTATTGTTATGAAATGGCAGCTCCAAAGTTCAGATCTCAATCCGATCGAGCGAACTCGATCGCCACTAACACTAGCGAAGCCCTTAGAAAGGATGCCGGAATTATGTACGGGAATAATAAAAGCGAAAGGTTGACATATCGACGAATCCCAAATTTAAGTAAATTTCTGATTATCGCTAGAGAGGATAAAAGCGAGTGAAATCATGCCTGTTTTGCGGCAATTAGAGACACTCGTGTTTTATCGACTTTCGAGGAAACCAGTAGGCATCACGAACCCTTTCTTATGAGACGAATAGACACAAGTCTGTCTAGTCGCTGCGAAAAAGTATAATTTCACTCGCTTTTGTCCTCTCTAATTATCACCGTTAGAAAATTGACGAGCACATTGTTTTAAGTACTTTGTGTAAGCACAGTAATAAAGGTTTATTTTATAATTATTATTTGATTTGTTTTTCTAATATTTTAAAGGCGGGTAAACACGGAGGGGCCGGTAGTGCATGTAATTAAATCACATTTAAAGGTGAAAGAGTGTCGATATGTCTTTTTCTCCTGTAGTGCATGGCACGTATGGTACTTATTCACCTGAATTATGCAGTCAGCCGCCACTGCCGGCTAATACACGCGTTTTTTCACATCTTCGTACCGGCACACATCCGTTCACATAGCTATTGTATTAGTCACACGCACTTCATCGTTAATATCTTTGTATTTAGATTATTTTGCTGTATTACGTACATTAATAAGTGCTTAGTCTCCTACGCATATATTTTATTTATAATTTGTATTGTGATTAAACTTAACTTGAGATTTAATTTTAGATTACGTTTTTAGAATCGCGCCTTGACTTGAAGTTTAGAACAATTATCACGATGGTAAAATGGGCAACTTAGTTTATTGCAAGCTTTATTGCGATTAAGATCTTTTGATAGCACATTTGCCTTTTTTTTAGAGAATATGTAGATTACTCACAAAAAACAAACTAATTGAATTTACAAGTTACTTCTAAGTATCTTTAAACATTTTATTTTCAAGATTAGTTGCGTTAAGTCAAACGATCTCACAATCAGTTCTAGACAATCTAAAATAAACTACCAATATTACCATAAAATCCAGTTAATGGAATTTCGATGAAATAATTGCTGCGTACTTTCAGAAATTTATTATCACTTAATTGATTCATTGAGTTTTTTTTTCTTTAAAAATTCAGAGTGTTCCATGTACTGGTTGAAGCACTTAAAAAAATATCTGGTACTTGATACTTAAAATAATTTATTTTTTTGAAATGCTTTCCTCTCTTAGATTACTTCAAGTACTTCTTTCAAAGTAACTGAAGTACTTCAACAGATCTTGAAGCACTTTCCCAAGTACTCTGAACGCTTCGAATACTTTAAAATGAATATTTGTACTTGATAATTAGAGAGGACAAAGACGGATGAAATGATTACTTTTTTACAGAGATTAGACAGACTCGTGTTTTATCGACTCTCGGGGACACCAGTAGGCAACGCGAATCCATTCTCGTGAGGCGAACAAACACGAGTCTATCTAGTTTTTAACTGGATAGACTCGTCTAGCTTTTAACAAGATATTTTTGCCCATAGCTTGGTTATTCTCCTCCATGCATTTCTATCTTTGTTTTTCATTCAATTTGCATTAGTTCCTGTTATTATTGCCTACCGCCACCTTTTTCTTGCTCCACCTTTCTCTTTCTTATAATCAGGTAACTTACCCATTAGATTTTATCACTTCTGCAATCTTTGGCTCCCTCTAGATGATGTGTATTCTCTCGTTTATCCTTCTAGCACAACCTTTTTCTTTCCATTATTCTTCTAAATAGCCTTCTTTTTCGTTTTCTTGGTTTCTCTTTGATATTTATATACAAAATCCAGGTCTCGCAACCAGGCAGGAAATAATGATACTAACTATGAACTACTCGCGTGACTCCGTATACTCGCTGAAAAGAGACCGGTTGGTCGTGCTCCTATGTTAAAGAAGTTTCTTTTTCAGCCTTTGACGAGTAACAGTCGATACCGATCTCTCGGAACCTGTTACGCACGTACAACATAAAAGACTAGGTCGATTATTTTTCGAAAGGTAACAGTCAGCACTTACATATGTACGTATGTATATACTAGATGTCACTTATTTTATGTAAATTCTATTTCACTAAGATTTATTACAAAACACTCTGTATATCTGTATGTTGTCGAAGTTGTCCAAAGCTATTACATGCAAAAAAACGATGGTTTTCCAAAGGAGCTTTTAGACTGAAGCTGCGATAAATGATAAGAGCAGCGGTATCGTTGACTAAATGATATGCAATTGTGGTTATGGATCGAGTATCGCTACTGTTATCGTTTATCACATTTCCACCAAAGCGTATTCTAAAACATTCATTTTCACAGATATGATGCTTCTCAAACATTTCGCAGCTTTGCACAAAATATTTAACAAGGTATTCGAGTAAATCTTTTTACATAAATATCAAACAAACTGATTGGCTCGTATTCAATTTTTTTTCTAAAAAGTAATTTACCTTTTTTGGGCAAAATTTGGAATTTGATGGCTTAAACACTCCATCTAAAACCTTCATCCAAATCAATAACCATGCGCGCTTCTAATTTCACCTTAATGCACCGTACCACTATGGGTTTCAGAATTTTCAAAAGCTTTAAGCTTTAATTTTTCATATTCAAGGTACCATAGCAAGACTTCCAGCAAAAAAAAAAGATACATCCATAATTAACCACCCCCAGATCACACTTAAACCTCACATTTGTATAAATCAAGCTATAACCCCAGATAAAAATCCATGTTGTCCAAATTTTCTATTTCAATCTACGAGAAATTGCGCAATATTTCACATTAAGTTGCAAGAGAAAAATGGCCGAAATAAGCGGGTATTCCTTCGAAACTACGTATGGTTCTCTCTTCCATATCCTAACATTCAAATGAAATACTCAAAACACTGGTTAATGCGCGTGAAAAATCGAAAAGAAGCAGGTTAAAATCGCCTTGAAATAAAAACGCGACCACCCCCGCTTTGACGTAATGCATGTGTAATAAACGTTTCACCCCATTTTATCATCTCGCATGGCTGAATGGATCGATACGTACCCACGGGTCTCGTTGACGAGGGGTTGCTCTCTGACGTCGAAATATACGAACTGGCCAACCGTGAAAAACGGCAATAGACTTTCAAATTTCAGGGGCTGACGGCGAATATCGCGTACGTGTCGTAAGGTCTTAGATGTGACGTTAGCCTAGTTGAGATCGAAACGATTTGCTTGTAGATTACAGATTATAAATTTAATCGTATTATCTACCATCCTGCTAGATAGGATGGTGGACATATCTAGTGGAACGTGATGAATAAGCTTTATAACTCTCCAAAATAAGAAGCTTAATCATATTCACAAGATACGTTTTTTTTTTCTTTTTTAGTAGAATCGCCTCCTTCCATAACTTTCTACGAAGTTGGCAGCAGTTTTTTGGGAGTGCTTTAGGGCCTGTTATCTACGCCATAGCAGTAATTTCGCATGGCCTTCCGTACCTCGGGATTCTAAAGGGCCAACATCTTGCACAACTTTCTACGTTTTTAGCTTGCAGTAATTCGATTTCCTTGTTCCGCTAAGACACATTATTATCTAGTCGGAGTATACGATTGAGTTAAATATATTTCTACGACTTCTGTGCCCTGTATGTTAGCGCAGGTCTCATCTGCTTCCGTCCTGTTAACTCTGTTAGGTTCATAAGAATATCGATTAGTTCTTCTGAAGTTCCTTCCCAAATATGTGAATTAGTTGTGAACAAACTAAAATGAAAGACAGAGTAATTACTACCCCTCCCGCCGATTTTTGATTTTGTAAAAGTTCGTTCTCCAGCTCTATTAATTATGTTTAGATTCGATAAAGACAAAATTTCAAACTGAGTTGCCTTATGCGTTTGTAACCTAGCCTAAGATGTTCTTTAGATTCCAACATTTGATGAGGATTCTATTGAAGATTCTATTGAAATTCTATTGAACCTCTATTGAAGACGATTCCATAGACTTATAAGCAATAGTTAAATTGGATAAAAAGCTTGGCAGTTTGAAGATGTTGAAAAATAAAAAAAAAAATAATGCGCTATTGTGATCAGTAATTCATCACGATCGTCACAAGTTCATATTAGCAAAAGGCAAATTCGTAGGAATTTAACCATTAACCAATTTCACACTATTAACCCTGATTTATTCACTCGCTTCAATATTGTGTTGACGCCGCCGTTTGAATCTAGATAATGGGAAAAGAAATGTTAAGAAATAGATACTCTCTACTTCTCCATCGAAGTATATTATTCATCGTGTTGTACAACAAATGGCGTGAAATTTTCGAATTATAACCAACAGTCAAACATTTTAAATGGATCCGCACACTCGTTTAGGAATTTTAAAGAATTTTTGAATTGACCGGTCCGAAGTTTTTCAAATACTCTATTATTCGTTTAATCGTGTTCGGTGACGATTTCTGTTTCTGCGGATACCGAACAGCAGCGAAGATATCGCACGCTCTTGATATCGCTTTATTTTGTATTCTCCACGAACAGTAAACAAATTGAAATAATCTTCGTTCGTATAATATCAACGTACCTGCATTATTTAACATTCCATCAAATTTAATTGTTAAACATATGTAATAGAAAAGTTGGATAAGACAGATAAAAATAAATAGTCGTATTTGAAAGAATTTAAGTTTTGAGCCTTTTTCGATTTGAAAGTTTAGACGTAACTGTCGGACACATTGCATAACGTTTCTAAAATAGTTCAATTATTCAGTTAAACATTTTCAAAGTTAACATCGTTCGTTCATCTGTTAAAATTCTTCGAAGAGAGCCAAACATTTCGAAGACAACAACAAAGTTTTTTTTCATCAAACGGATCTTAAAATCGAATCAAGAATTCAAAGACGTAATAATATACAGGATGTTCCATTTAAAATAAGAACCTTAACAGCTGTTAGCGGTATAATCGGAAGTATCAGTGTACTGGCAAATTTTTAGAATTATCCAGCCTTTAATTGCTATAGCTTCCTGTATGGGCCTGCCTCATCCAAGGACACTTGTAGACACATTCAATGCCTTTTTATCGGTGATTTGATTTTGCCAAAAATTTAAATATTCTAACAACGAACATGTTATACAAAAAAATACGTAAACAATTTATACATGCTATTCAACCTTCTGCCGTTTCATTGGCTAAGAATAGTAAATGTAAGATTTCATTGAGAATAGATAATTTTATTATTCTAGAATCATTGAAGCTTCTGGTTTCTTTTTCCGATTACAATTCTCCCATTAAAATCGATCGAGTTTAGAAAGTTATCCTAATTAAAACGGAACTCCTTTATTCGCGCAATTCGTGATGAAAGTACAGAAAAACTTTTCCAACAGATTAATACCTCAAATCATCAAAACCTTTTTACGCGTCTCCAAGTATCATTCACAAATTAATCGTAGCTTATCCGAAACGGTTCAGCAAGACGAATTAGGTCACGGTTGAACGCTACCGGCTACCGTGTAACAAATCATCAACGCCTTTAAATGAGTTCTAATTTTCCTTTTTCTTTTGTTATTGCAGCATGCTATGCATCGAAAACGACTTCGGTCAGATGAACATCAATGAACGCCCTGTAGACGCACCTATGGTAGGGGTGAAGATACCGGGGGCGCAATGCAACGATAGTTCTCCGGATACGCCGCAGCCGGGTTTCAACGTCAAGCCAGGTTGGATGGATGGCATCTTCGGTTGTTTGAGGCCATTCCTATCGGTTATCGGGAAAGCTGGCGTTAATGAGATAAAAGGGAATCAAGGTGAGATTAGTCTGTAATCGCGGAAGATTCATGCAACAGAATATTCCTTTGATGAAAAAAAACGTTAATCATTTGTCGTTTGCAACTTAGACTTAGATTGCTTTGTTCTAGATGATTGGGAAATTCCTTTCGAATCAATCACCGATCTGAAATACCTAGGATGCGGTGGGCAAGGCCTAGTTTTCTCAGGAATACTCAACAACGAAGAAGTGGCCGTAAAGAAGGTTCAGGACATTAAGGAGACCGACATCAAGAATCTACGCAAGCTGAACCATCCTAACATCGTCAAATTTAAAGGCGTCTGCACGCAGCATCCGTGTTTCTGCGTCATCATGGAGTACTGTCCCTACGGACCGCTTTACGATCTTCTGAGGAATCAGCACGAGATCATAACGCCTGCTAGGGTCGTCGCTTGGTCCAAACAGATAGCGTCCGGCATGCATTACTTGCATGCGCACAAGATCATACATAGAGATCTGAAAAGTCCAAAGTAAGTTGATGAAATTGCCACTATTTATTTGTATTTTTGTTTTTTGTTTGTTCATAACAACGTCGAAATTCCAAACTCCTTTAACGTAGAGTTGCATAGAAGAGAAAAAGGACGAATTATAGCATTACATGGATAATACAAATATCCCAAGTTTGATCCAAATCAGTAATTGGCATGCTGAAATCTTCCCTTCCAAATCTTGATAGATAGATCTCATTACGTTCGAGCCCGTTTATTTTTGTATTTGTTTCTATACGATATTATGCTGATTCCATACTGGCAAAACATTTGAAAATTCTCAAACTTAAAAACATCTTTCGTTCACTCGTTTAATTACTGCCAATTGAATCCTTTCAATATATCATTTTTTTTAGATCTTGTACTCCAATAAGAGTCCAACAAATTCAAATCTCTAACATTTGTTTGGCAGCTAATCGGATTAGTTGATGGTTATTCTTCTTTTTTTACTTTACGTAGCGTCCTCATCGGCAAAGACGAATTGATCAAAATTAGCGACTTCGGTACGTCACGAACATGGAACGAGGTCAGCACCAAGATGAGTTTCGGCGGTACCGTAGCCTGGATGGCACCGGAAGCGATCAAAGAATACCCATGTTCGGAAAAGATCGATATCTGGTCGTTCGGCGTCGTACTATGGGAGTTATTAACGTGCGAAATTCCGTATAAGGACATGGAAATGACCGCCATTATGTACATGGTCGGCATGGGAAAATTACGACCGCCAATACCATCGACATGTCCAGAGGGCTTCAAGTTAATCATGCAGATGTGTTGGAAGTACAATCCTAAAGAACGACCTTCGTTCAAGCTCATCTGTAACCACTTGGAGATCGCTTCCGTGGAGATCTTGAGCAACTATAACAAAGACGAACAATTCTTCAAGAGCCAAGAGAGCTGGAAAGAGGAGATCAAGACTCAAATCACCCACTTCAAGGTGCAGCTTCAAAATCGAAAGAGGGAATTGCAGCTGAAGGAAGAGCAGTTGGTGAAGAAGCGCGAGACCGAATTGAAGCATTTGAAAGATATCAGGGAGTTGTACGATCGGAAATTGGAGAAGGTTAACCAACTCTGTTTGGAAGTATCCGCCGTGCTATTGCAACAGCAGAAGGAATGTAGGAAACGTAGACTGATACAACCTTTGTTTACGAAAAAGATCGATAAAAGGAAATGTAATCAGAGCAGTACCACTCCTACAAGTCCGGACTGTAGTCTAACGAGTCCAGACAGTCCCCAAGTTGTAAGTACCAAAGAATTCTTTCAATTCAGTCGTTAACCTTCATCATCGTTAATTTAATTAATTTAATTTTTTGCGAATTTTTCAATTTTTAATTAACGGTGGAGGTCGACTGCTGAAATTCGGCGAAATATACCTCTCTGTCATCTGAACTTATCGGATGCGAATTACAGCGTCCGACAAAAACCACCTTCTGCGTACAACTCAATTCTTCCAATCAACCGGAATCCGTCGCCGTTTCATCTCAGAATACGATCTCGAGGATTCGCAAACGTCAACACTACGGCAGCTCGCCTCGCACGCAAACGACGAGGTCAATGGGTACGAGCACCACCCACATGGTCGATATGGAGACGCAAACCGACATCAGCGAAGCGGATTTGAGTCCTGGCGTGACGTTTGCTACCAAACTGAAGCAAGGCGGACAACCGCAACGGGTGATATTACAAGATCTGCGAGGCGACGTTTCAGATACGGAAAATGTTAATGGGAACGGAAGGGTACAGCTGCACTATATGGTCCAGCATCAAGAAACAGGTAAGATAAAGTAGATATAAAGTCTGCGTGCTACGTGAATGTTTACTTGAGAGAATTGTTTACTTGAGCGGCTGAGATTATCCAAAATTAAATTTTAAAAGAAACCACGACCAATTGTATGCTTCCGAACAGCTATAATTTTACGTACTCAACAGCTCAAGTTCTATTTCTTCCTCCAACAGATATGAAAACGTTCGAAATCGAATCGCGGACGCCAAGTCCGGACATGCTGGACCAAGCGGATGCCGTTAACAGCAACGCTCAACCGACGAGAGACTACAGCGACGACGATAGATTGGAGACGATAGCAAGGAAAGTATCGGAGGCGCTCATCACCGTGACGAACGGTAATATTATCTCGGATATACGAAGTTCCGATACCGGCAACATTACAGACAGCATAGACGAGGTGATGCGGAAGAGGAGATGTTCGGATTCGAGGAAGATAGTTGATAGCGCCGAGGACGTCACGAACGACAGTTTTACGGACGAAGAGGGCGAAGTACAGTGTAACTATTCGCTTCGGAGGAAAAGGTAAGATACAACTAATCGTCAAATTGTACGCTTCCTATTTGCGATGAACGCTACTTATGTTTGCTTAACTTAACGCGAAGAATTATAGGTTAAATGCGGATTATTTTCTTCGGAACTTTGGAATATCCTCTCCTGGCGGTAATAACTGTTTAAAATAAATGTACTTTTAAAATTCTTTGTTAAGCCAAGTCCAGAACTTACGCTTCAAAAGCTCAAGTTCTAAATGAGCTTCTACAAACACAACCGTTACCTAGAACGTGGGTGACCAACCTTTTATGTAACACTTACCTTATATTTTTCATGGAGGGCAATCGAGGCATGCCATGTAGTAGATGCTTGTCTCAATTCAATGGCGTAATATTCTATTCTGTGGTTCTATATTTTGGCTGGAACCGATATGTTGAACCAAATAATCGGTAAAGATATCACTATTAAACTCGGAAATTCTTCAGTCGCCGGATTTTTATGAAACTCATCCAAACTTGTAAATTTCAATTTTTATCATAATTCTGCTCTTTCTCCTGGTGCTCTCTTAACGACATCTTGATGCTCTTGAAAGTCATCGAGCTGCGCAATAATGCAAATAATATCTGTGTATTCGCCTTCAAGATCAATTAGCGACTCAAATCCGTAGTGCTGGTGCTTCCATCCAAAGCTCTCAAGAACAAGAGGAAAATTATGCATGATTATTACTTTACGTTTTATCAATTTTCTCGTTTTATCTGCGATAATAAAGCATTTTAATGGTACATTTACTGTAAAAATAAAAGAACTTTGGACAAATAACATTTAACCTCTAATCGTTGCGGCGATTTTTACCCGTAGAATTTTTTCGAATGCGTATTCCCTTGATTACCTAACGCTGAAATAACCCAAACAGACAATTAATCTTGGAACGGAATAAAACGGTATTGCATAGATTTTTTTGTTATCATCGATTAGGTAATCAAGTGAAGCGATTTTCTAGACACGGTTCTATATGCAATAATTTAATAGAGAAAGTAGAACGCTTTTAGTTCTTACGGCTTTGCGCAATACGTAGTGGCGTATTTTAAAATTCGCATTTTTATTTACTTATTCTACGCTCGCAATCTATTCTTTAAACAAACTAATACGTGATATTTTCTAACATCCAGCAAGCTTGGGAAAGAGCCCGCGATTAAAGCAAGGTAAACAATGTAGCATAAAAAGAACATCATGCTTTACGTAATTTATCTTTTATTTTCGGTTGTTTTGAACGTTTGAGAATCAAATACGTACCTACATGTTTTGGTCCGAATACATTAACTGACTGTAAAATTGTTTAAATTCTGCTTGATTAACTTTAAGAATGTTGCGAACGATGGCATTGGTAGTTCCCAAGGGATAGTTATATGCAGATTTTAAAAATCTTGCAATCTCAGTTAAGGTTTCAGCTTCGTCTAAATTAATCTAATCGCTCGATTAGTTAGCTTACATCTTTTATTTCTCTTATGACCAGTTGCACCGATACGAATTAAAATTTAATCTGAAATTAAATCAACGTGGCAGTTAAATTGAAAGACGGTCATATTCTAGCTGATATTTTGACTTAATCGGAGATTAAATTTTAACATATATTGGCTCAACTGACCATTACATGATTAGTCGGCATTAGTTGTACGACAATTGCTAATTTTTTAAATATCCATTGCCAGTAATGCGCGGACTATTTAGCCCACTATCGAGGACCTTGTACGCGTTAATTACAAGTACTATTTCTAAATCTAATCTTTTAGTAGAATGTACTCGCTTGTTAATTAATATGCCTTTGGATATTGGGAAAGCTTCTTTTAATGTTAAATTTCGTTAAAGGGAAGTATTAAAAACGGTTTCAATTTATAAAACTTCTGATCCTTTTTGGTCTTCTTTTTGTCTCTGTTTCAGCGAGTGCTTAAAACAATTCACACTCGATATGTTTGAAGGAACTTAATTAAGTTGCTGATGATATCGGTTAGGTTACTTACCTTGACGGTGCTACCATTTGCCTAAATGAAAATTGCATTGCAGCAAGAAGAAATTTCTGAAATTACAATTTTTCAAACGATAATCTGACGTACTAAGTAAAGTTTCAAATCAAGAGTGGTTTTCTCCTAAATATTTAGCTTAAAATTGATATTCTTTCCTTGTCGTTCAGTTAGTTAAATTTATAGATTCTCTACACTTTATCGCCCAATATTTGAAGATGCATCTCTTCACCTTCACCTTCATACGTGATCTTTTGCAAGAAAAACGAAAATTGCTGCGTAACATCAAAAAGAAAAACACGTTCGTTGTTACCAGTAATTTAAGAAATAAGAGTTTTTCAGTAATCTTCTTGATATTGTAATTTGTTTCCTTTGTTTTTGGTTAAGCTGAATATTTTGAACAGAAACCCGTCAAACAACAAGTGAACAATGTAAAAAATCATAACATTAAAGCTAACATATAATTTTATCGATGGTGCCTTAATTTCCTCAAAAAGAATTATTTTACTGCCTTGAAATGTTAAATTACCCCGTCGAATTAAAGAACAGACCATGATTGTACGACATTTATTATTTTGTTTGTTAATGCGTTATCTAATTCATTTTTGATTTTTCGCCCTCTATAATGGCAACGATTTTGTTTTTCAGCATCGCCCGAAGGCCGATCTACCCGGGTCGCCGATCAACGCGATACAAATACGGCCACAACCACAATCAATACAGCCAAAAAGAGCCTAACACCTCCGACGAAGGCAACACGTCCGAATACTCAAACCCGCCGTCGAGCAAGTCATCAACGCTCGAATCCAACTCGGATCGGCTGAGAGGCATTCTATCCAATCAGGCGACGAAGAGGCCGAGTACGAGATCTGACGGTTCCTCCGATAGCGAATCGGACGATAATCTGACCATCGCGACGCAGGTCCAATTCAACATCGAGAACGAAAAGAAAACAACGGAAAGCGTAGTCTGAAATACGCTAATTTAGTTATATGTATAGTATGATAATACGTATGTGATTTTGCGACGAGAAAAAGATGAGAGATAAAAATTTATTCCATTGTTTAGTTATGTACTTTGTGGAAAACGTGTTTTCCGTTCTGAAAGATATAGTGAGACATTTTTTTCGTTGGTGTATGGGAGAATGTGTGCGTAAACGTGCGAAGTTGGATAAATGCGAGATTTACAATGATATTTCTCTTTAAACGACAGACTTTATTGTACTGAGAAGTTATTTTAATGATTAGGATTATTTTTTTATTATGTGATTCTTTTTTTATATCGTACACGTTCCTTTTTGTTCTAATTAAAAGGAAAATTTAGGGAACATTATCCTAGAATAACGTAAAACGAACAAATCATTCCAATCGTGTTACTTAATACTGAATTCAAAAGACAAAGGTACCTAAAAGGATTATTATGTAGTACTATTCATTTTAGACGTTCTTCGTAACATTAACCCTTTTATTTTGCTCGAAATGATCGAATCAAACTAGTTGGAGCAATAGTATGAACTCCCACCACCAACAACTAAAAGCATGCTTTTGAAATATCGAATGTCTGTGATCCGTTGTATCGAATTTGTGATATTTTTAACCTGTAGTTTTATCAATGTTTTATCAAGTAACAATAAAGCGAGTACTCCTTTGATCAAAGTTAAAATAAAAGACTTATTGGATAAACATTTTGTTAACATTTCTGAAAACGTACAAATTTCAAAAAAGAATAGAATGAAAAATATGACATAAATGTATAATTTAAGTAAACAAATCCGATCTCCCTCTGGTAAGAGGAATCAACGTTCCCATCTTAAGGAATTAGTTAAATTTACTTAAGTTTATCCAATGAAAATGAAAGAAACCTGCAACCGATTTTTTTGGTCAACTTTTACGATTTTTTATTTAAAATTATTTTTTTTTTGCGAGTGTGATTGGCTGCAAATGCAATAACGGATCTTTTTTGTCCTGATATTTGAATATTACGCAATTCATTTTTTTGTTTTAAAACAAAATTTGAAAAAAAAAACAATAAAACGTAGGTATACGGATTTTATTTGAAAAACAGGCGATTTAGCATTTAGCTTTGATCGAAGCCATCTGTAAAACTCGTACCCAATCTCATCAAGTCCAGTTAATATCACTCATGCCAACATCGCCTCCATGATCGCCTTGATTCGATCATTCTTTTAAAATGAAAGGAGCCATTAAACTCGACGAAATCCAGTTAAAGAGTTTGCTTTTTGAACAGGGTATTTGTTTCGTTCCTGTTTTAAATTTGCAAGAAAGTGTTTTCTGTTACGAGAAACTGATATTTCTAACTTAAATGTAACTGCTGCCAAACTGAAAAAAGTTATTCTATCAAATATTCCTATTTCTTCTAATCCATCCTTAATAAAAGAATCATTTTTCATATAGTTTATTATCACCCTTACCTGTTACACGATTTACCTTTGAGATTTGAGAGCAAGTGGACTGTCCAATGTTGTGATTGAAAGTGATGTGAAGTTTTGTACTTAATACGTGCAGTATGTCCTTCTTTTGTCATCGAATTAATTGTGTTTTAGCAATTTCGTAGTTACTAACATGAAACAGCCGCAAAATAATAACAATAACAGTAAAATAAAATAACGAAAGCGATTGTTTTAATATTTAAAACAATGTAAATTGATTAAATTTTAAACTCCGTTTTTTGTATAAACCAATCGATAAGCTTATACAGTTAAGACTGCCACATTGAATCGTACATTATTTCTCAATTTATTTTATATCCAGAGATACATACAGGATGTTTGTCGATAATCTTATTATTTCCAAATTATTTAATAAAGAAATAATTCTACCTAGGTCTCAATATCTAAATTTTTATCTTATCAGATTAAAACGAATTTTCTTAAGTCTATTACGGTCCTGTACAAAGCGTTTTTAATCCATTTTCGTAATTTTTGATTGTAAATATTTGATATTGTAACGTTTTCCAGGGCCGTAATAACATCGGTAACACATCGATTCAATTTTGTTAATTAATACATTCCTTTTATGTACAATCGCGAACAAAAATAACCGAGCCATTTTATCTTTATTTTTTTGTTAATTAGTTAGTTATACGTAACCAAACTTCTTTGTTTGTTTCTTGTTTGTGAGAAACTGAAGATTAAAAGGACGAGATTTTTAGAAAGACTACCTTTTGATATAATAATAATAATAACATATATATATATAATAGATAAGAATAGTTTCTCGTTATTTATTTGGTTGGAATAGTTTACTAGTTATATACGATAGTGGAAGTGTTTATTTGTTGAAGATTGGGATTACCAGCGTGTGTTTGTTTCCTATTTTCACTCTCGTTTATCTGTTTGGATGATGACGTTCAATCTATAGAAATTTGAAACTCGCTATTATTACTTTATCTACTATAGATATTAATAGATAAATAAAAACTTCAATAGACGTAATATTAGGATATAGTTTTAAGATGGTTAGCTTTAGTGTGAAGTAGGCCTCGGGCGTAAACGACGAAAGGCCTATTCTTCGTCTATTTTGTACAAATATAGTAATAATAATAATGAAATATTAATATTAGGTAGAATCCCTACATTATTTTAAGCTATTTTTTTATACCGTATGTTTTTCTTTTGTTTTATACGATAATTTATTGTTAACGTAATGTTTTTTTTTTTCTTGATATGAATTTACTCCGCAATATTTCCTTTGTCTTACGACTATTCATTCATGTTAGATTAGTTTATAGATTCGTTACTAATAATTTCACGTTGACGTATGTATTATGTGCAGGCGACTCGTTCAAAACTTACTTTCGTAGCCAAAAGATTTAATTGCTAAGTTAAAATAGTAGCCAATCACAGACAACACGTAGAAAATGCATCTAAACGTAACAGATTAGCTTACAACAAACATAAAAGATACGTTGCATAGACATCGCTATTACAACAATAAATAATAAACTATAATTACTGGATTATCAAAGGAATAACTACTATTTTGCAACTAAAATTTTCATAGCTCTATTTTTCATAAGTATACGAAGTACAAGGTGCCTACGAATGGATGATGCAAGAAGTACAAACAATTTTTTTAAAATTTAAACGTAGTCTTCGGTAAATAGTTTTGTAAATAATGTCATTATTGTATATTTTTCTTTGTTTCTATTCCAATTAAGAAAGCGATATTCTCTCTTTCAGTTGCTCAAATTATCTCCAATGTATGCAGGAAAAGGTACCACATAATGCACAATACAAAAATAAATACAATTTATTCTTTCCAAAGGTACTAAGGTGACGACGATAATATATTAATTCCGATAAAACCCGATAAGGATTCGAACCTGAAATCTCCTGTTCTTTGGATAGGTGACTCGTTCTTACGCCTGTCCGGCGAACGGAAGACGTTAGGTTCGAATCTTTTCCAGGGTTGATATTTTTCAAAAATTTAAAACCAAAGCGGCAACGCCGATTTATTGATAATTTTTTTTTAACATTTTACAAAAAGCTTCAAAAAGATTTCGTTGCTGTCGAGTTCGCCAATTTCATGTCTTCTTCAAAAATGTATGTTTTCGATGTTTACAGAAAAATAAATAAAATTATTTTAATAATACGAAATCAAATAATGTAGAAAAAAAGTGTTTGTTAATGTTTCTTGTTTTAAAGAACATTTCTGAATAATGATAGCAAGGACTGCGAGGTGGTACGGCGAACAACACTAAGGTTTCGACAAATTTCGTATTATACAAGTTTGATTGATGGAACCGAAATGACTGTTTCGAGGATGCGTCGATCCACATTTTCAATCATACGACCGGAACGGATTAAAATCCGTTAATTAAAATCAAAGGATTAATCGCTTTGTGTGGTGCGGAGCATCTCAGTAGTTTAGTATTGTTTGCAATACATTTTTGTAGAATACATAAAACTGTTGTCTTATTGGAGCAACCGAAACGTTTTACATAATTCAGGAAAACCATCTGCAACTTATAGCTTAGCAGAATGAGTGGCAGGGGTGAGAAGTATTTATTGCATCTGTCTTACCTCTTATATCATCTATCACATAAATCTATTAAAAATTAGGAATATTAGGATTAAATTCGAAAAAGAAAAAAGATAGAGTACCAAACAGGATGAGCCAAATTAATATTATTAATACAACGACATTGATTTTATTAAAAAGATTTTTCTTCATCCTAATTAAATTGCAATCAGCGTTGCCAATCAAATTTTCTTTCATATCTTGGTTGGTCAGCATTCATCTTCTTCTTTTAGGATTCAATTTGCTAATATTAACGCAAAATATCATGTTGGTGATCCACTTAAATGCTTACTAACCATTTAACTAACACCCACACAGTGTTTTTCAATTTCACGGATAATTTAAGTTAGTAGTTCCGGTAAGAACAGGCATATTTGCCAATTTTTTTTACCGTAATACAGCCAAATATCCCCTTTATTAGCGGAACTAACAGCTTCGGGAAGTTTGCTCGCTGAATGGAAATATATTCCATCGAATTTGATGGAATTTCCACCATGTCGGCAACGCTATTAGTAAAGAAATCAATTGAATAAAGCACTTCCAAAGAACTGTTTCTTGCTTCAATGAAACAGAGATTTTCCTATATCCTTGTTAATAAACCACATACCATTGATCTAAGACGTACCAACATTTGATTAGATTTTTTCAACATAAAAAATCTTCAAATACAGAAATACTCAAAAAATTTTTTCCAATAGTTACAGAATATTTTGGATCAGCACGAATAAATAGAGCTCGCGTATAGATTTTCGGAGAAGACCGTCGTCTGTTGCAGAAACCTCTTCCTATATAAACAGTAGTTGTTGTGCTACTTTTTCTAAAAGAAAAATGAAAAGATTTATTAGTTTTTATAGCTAACGTAAGTTTTTATAATAAGCCACCTGTACATATACATAAGTAACTACATCACGTGTACTTACCGCATTATGAAGACCTAATTTTTACAAAGATCCGAGGAAGAAACGAAACAAACAGGAGTCCATACGTTGCCTTTGCATTCTTGCTGAATCTGTATTGTACATAAGAATATCTAGAAATTTATATTATGTATTTAAAAAGATAGCGCTATTTTTATCAAGTTTTTTATGACGAAATGAGATTTTTCTAAAAAAAAAAAGGATTTTATAAAGATACGTTGCTAAGAAGTTGATACTGTTATAGAATACTACATGCTGCACCATTTCCTATGTATCTTTCTGTTAGTTCGTACCTACGGGACAACTTGTGCAAATCTACGTTCTTTTCTGTCTTTATTAGAGGTTATCGCAGTTATGTTTAAGTGATCGCGGCAAAAAATCAAATTACAATATTGATATTTGTATACGGAGAAAAATAGTTAAAAAATAAGAAGAAAACAAACGCGTAAGCGCCCTGTGTTATCGATCAATTTTTGTTTCCCTTGCGTGTGATTTCGATGACATTCCATTTTTATCTATCAAGTATTACTGTAAGATATTACAGTAAGATATTACATTACGTATATCTCTACTACATTCTCTAGGATTAAGTGCGCCGGATTTTCGTTCTCTGATGTATTATTACGTAGGTTGTGTAAAAAAAAGAAAGTTCGTTTTCAATAAACAAGTAAACCATAAACAGATCGTATTTTATTTATTTCAATATTTTATTTTAAACAAATAAAAAGAAAAACAGAACCAAAAACGAGTTTTATTTCGCGGGTGATGTATCAGCTACCAATAAAACGACTTGTTCCAAAAATTCGCCGCCGATTTGATCCAGCAACTTGCGTTCTTCGTAAGATTCGTGAAATGCGATACTGACCTACCTTTCAGAGGGCTTTCTTCTTCGGGAAAGTATTCATCGGGTAAATTGGCGCTGTTCTTGCTTAACACGTCGATGTATTGCTGAAATATCGGAAAAAATATTTATAATCTCAATTTTTGAGATAATTAATCAAAACGAGCCCAAGGAAATAACATGCACACGTTCAAGTGCGTAAAACTCGATCTCTACGAATTTTTCTTCGTAAAAAAAAATGATTCGAGACACTATTTTAAAGGAAAAACAAATTAATTTGTTGAATTATATTAGATTATTCGGACTCTTCCGGTCGCTTATGTCTCATCATGGAGTGAGTTAAATTTTGAAGCCAATTGCTTCCATTCTATCTAAAGCGACGCAGCAAGTTCGCTCAAGTTCTTTGGACGGCGGGTACACGTGTTTGAATTTGTCTTCTTAGCCTGTCTCAGAGACGTTTTATAGGATTAAAGTCGGGATTGCGTCCTAGCCGGATCAAAAAAGCCTGACCTCATTTAAATATTCGATGACGATGCACGCGTTATCGTCCATAAAGGACGAAATTAAGCCCCTACAACTGGAGCAAAAGGAACCACGTGTTACTGTACTTTCAGCCGCCGTAGAACCCGTCAATTCAATACAGATTTCGCTAGTTATACCTGCCCAAACCATCCCGGTACATGCGGATTCTTACTTTTGGTCTTATTAAAAAATATAGAAGATCGGAAATTAGTATTTCGTATTTTCAAAGTTACATTTTTATTAATTAATCTTTTGTTTGGCATCACAATAAAGACAACGACGTGGTGATGTTAACACTTAAAAAACGAAGTGCGTGATAATTAAATGTGAATTTAACAATTTAAATAAAATTTAATAAAAGACTTTAAAAATGTTCAATATTCCTCGCAAATTACCTTTTATTTTATGTATCTTCTGTTCGATGACATATTAAAACATAAACATTATTTACGATGAATCTAACAGCTGAAAAACATTAATTAAAGTTACTTCCCGCAGTGGCACCATCTACGTTGCGAAAATATAAATATGAAGCTACTAGCTCCGACTTGTGGTGGCACTATTTTGTACTATTGCGAGCACCGGGCTAGTTTAAGCCTGCAGAAACGAGTACGCCTCACGAAATTAGCGGAGACTGGATGGGTTCGTGTCTCGTCGATTCTCGGGGAAACCAACAAGCAACACGCACGCATCCTTACGCGACGAATAAAGACGAGCCTGTTTAGTCGCGGCTGATCGCACGAAGCGTAACTCGTTTCTGCAGGCTCGCTGTTACGTTATCGACTTAAATATATCTCCGCGAATTCATGCGATCCTGATCAAAAGGTGTTTTGCGCGTCTCCTGACGACGTTTTTCGTTTGGCGCAACTCGCGTAATTTCTCTCGCAAGCGCAATTTGGTTCTCGCACGGATGACAAGCGAGGAAAGGCGTTTTGTCCATGGCAGTCGACGGAAGCCAAAGTAGAAAAAAAAAAGCCGTTTATAAAAGTCGGAGAGTCTTGCGGAACTTGTTGTTCAAAGAGAAATTTTTAAATACGTAAGAAGTACCAAGAACTTATTTATGGCTGACTTAATTAAGCTTATTTTTAGACTTGTTTAGTTAGTATTTTACCTCTGTCATATCCTCCGGATTTTTGTTAATCACAAGCGTCTTCATGTCGCATTTCTCCTTTATAAAACGGGCTAGTGCTTCGACATGTAAGTTCGGCGTCACTCTGACGGTACATCTTTGTCTGTCTAGATCAACGACGAAAGATACAAGGCCTTTGATTCGTATTAAGCTCTCTTCTAAAACTTGCCTATTGTCCTAAAGAAAATTAACAAATTAAATTAAAAATTAACAAGTAAAGATGCTCTCACTGTTTGAAATAGCTAATATACCGTACGTGAAAATCATTGAAATTTTAGAATAGACAGTTATAAGTTATAAGTTATAAGCATTGGATCTTTTAAATGAAAAATAGTCTCGCCTAAAAACGGTTCCGATTGAACCGCATGCGGTTATCAACTGTATTATTTTAAAGCGATTTTAAGCGATTGTGTGCAGCGTACGTATACAATTAGTATCGGGACACGTTTTTCAAATTTTAATTTAATTTTATCGTTTTTCGCCTAGCTACATTAAACGCGCCTCATGGGAAAATTTGATTCCGTTCTTAACGGGTGGCTAAATAAAAATGGCACCCAATTACATCGCGGAAATAAGGAAAAAGTAATCACGAAGCTTTCGGGTAAAAAAAAAATTGAATAAATGTGCCCAAAAGAGAGTGTTGGAAATGATTTTGAGGTTTATAAAATGACTAACGAATGGCGCAATAATCTTTAAATGTAAAATGAAAGCGTTTATCTTGTTTTCCTCCCCTTTTGCGTTGCACATATTTTGTTGCATCTTCTAAGGTGAAATTATAGACAAACTTGTTTTTTTTATATAAATATTGGTTACTCCTGCTAGACTTAACCGGTTGTAACGATCTTGGTCTCGTTTAAAAGAGCTTTATTCGATGTATCAAAAGCAGCTTTGATCTATTTCCTTATGAATTGTACCTTCACTACTAGGTCCGGCTTTATAACAAAAACAGCGACAGGTCGATTTTTTTTACGAGCAAAAATAGAAAATTTAAAACTTAAGATATCAGCGAAAGCTGGTTCTCAAAGTCTTACTCCCTAATCGAGGATATTAACGGAAAAATTTTATAAAAGCTGCACCTATACAAACCGGTATTGCCGACTGCCCGTCATGTCACTGACTTGAACTTTGTGGCACCGGAACACTGAAACGCTTCACTAAAACCTTTACCTTTACAATGTTGAATGCACATTCCAATCATCAGGAGAGCCGAACTAACAGCCCAAGGAAAAGATACGTACATCAAAGTATGCAATTTCAAAACAAACAATTTAGAGGCATGTAACTCCTAAATTATGCAAGATTCAAAGCTACGGATAACTAGCTTCAGTTATAAGCGATATTACAACAAAGGTTAAAGGCTGGAATGTAGGAGTTCTAAATATGAATTGAATCATTCCGTTTGCATTTTTAACTGACTTTATGTTATCCAGTCAAGATTTGTCAAACCTTCGGAATTTGAGACGAGCCAAATGCTCGTCGTAGCTAATTCTAATTGATCTTTTTGTACATTTGATTTCGGTGAATCTTAGGTAAATAGCAGCAGATTTGAAATGTTCGCCAACTGAATAAAAACAACAAAAACAGACAAAATCGTTTTGGTCTTCATTGAAACACGATAATCTTGTGTGTGTTCCCAACACCAAACGTATCTTGAATAAATACCAAAACATGATGATAGGGAGATTGTTTGTAATGTTGTTAATCTTCTACGCAAATGTCTAAGATACGTTTATAGCTAAGTGCTTAGGTAAGAAATATATTTACAACAGTTAGGTGTGGAATGAATATTTGATACATGGTCGTGGTTTTTCTAGCGTGCTTCCCCTTGATCCTAAACCTAGTACTGAAAGCTGGCGGTGCGCTCTTTCGTAAGATATCAACCATAACCGCTGCACGATTCGCCTGGGCATCGTCGTTCCCTCTCAACCTGAAACATTTCGAGGTGATTCGCTGACTTTTGATCAACACCGTCTAGAAAGTTTTTAAAGAAGATTCCGGTAATTTTACGGCGAATAACGTGATTGCGTGAAATGCTCTCGTCGTATTTTGTCCCTTACCTGATCGACAATGATTCTAAGGCTTCGAATATTCCAAAAGTGATAGTCAGCGCGTAATGACAACCATCGTTTTGCACAAAATCTTCGACGATATCGAGACACAACCGAATTACAACCTTGTCCGAGCTTTCCAAGAACGTTGCAGCGCATAAAATGACGGTTTTATCCTGAAAGATGCGTGCGATAGTCTTGTTAAGGATGCGCAATTACCTATGACGTTGAGTTCGCCTACTTTTATCAGGGACGGATGGTTTTTTATATCCCCCGATAACTTCTTGTATTTCTTTAGCGTTGCTATCGCGTTCGATTCGTTAATGTGATCATTTCCTTTCATATCTTTCATGTATTTTCCAAATAGATTTTGTCAACTTTTGACAAATGACAGAAATGCAGAAAAGCAGTAAATTCCTGACGTGTAAAATTATTGTACGACAATTATTGATGTCAATAAAATTATTGACGTGTAGTTCGACCATGACCCAATATCTCTAAAAAACTTGTGTTTGTGTATCTTAGATAGGTAATGAAAAACATTGAATTCGGAGTTCAAGCAGGAGAAGTAGTACAGTGATAACAAGCGTCGTTCGTAAAAGAAACCTGTCGGCATTCATATACCTTAGATTCCAAGATTATTTTGCTTAAGAATAGAACCTTTCATGAGCAAATGAGAGACTAGAAATTTTATTTAATAATTGGGTTGCTCCAAATTACCATTACAAGCGACATACAGCATTAAGTTCTTGGGTAGCTCTGGGTAGATAGGTAGAGGGGATAAAGGCGGGTGGAAATATGATTATTTTGCAGCGACAGGGACACCATACATCAATCCATTCTCATGAGACGAATAGGCACGAACCTGTCTAGTCTCTGCCTTCGTCTAGTCTAGTAATAAGAGTAAGTGTGTAATAATTAAAGTTGGCCACTTTCCGCACGCTTCGCAGGCGTCGCTATGGGAGTGGTCGTTCGAGTGTGTGATTCGCAAGCGTTCTTATTGTGTTCGGTGCCTGGTTAGGAGCAAAGTGCCGCATGTATGTTATACGTAATAAAATGTCGCCGATAAGCGTATCAAGGGAACGACCATCGTCAGATAGAGTTCTTGAGTTTCTTACAGATTTTTCGCATTTAATACACGACGAAGCAAAAATAAAATGTTTAGTGTTGTTCAAAAACACATTGTTAAAGTCACATGGGATGTGCAAGGGCAAGGGCTAAGGTCCACGTTTACGTAGGGTCCTAAGTGACCCTGCGTAAACTTATTAAGAAGAAAGAAAAAACACACAAATCCTCTTAATAAAAAATATTTATTTTGCTTTACAAAACACAAAAAGCAATTAATAATAACAATATTAACATGATAAAGTCTTACAATAAAATTCTCTCCTATTCACAATAGAGTATTTATATGTTCAGAGAAATGTAAATAATAATAATACTGTACGTCTTAGATTGGCTTATTGTAGAACCAATAACTTTCAATTAAAGACGGAACTGTACAGCTTTGGTACCAGCAGTTCATAAATTACACCGCCGCGTTCAAACTGCGAAAAATGTTAGAAACGAATATAATAGAAAAAATTCATTTAATTTGAAAGTATATTTTAAATAAAATCCACCAATTTTGCGGTGATTTTTTGATGATAATTAAATGATCTTTCATGAAAAAGCTTGTTGTTGTTTGTTAAGCGACAAGTACGAAACATTATTGCTATCGCGACAGAAACGTTTGTGGGTTGTTATTTGTCGAAGCAACACAACCACATCTGTCGGCGGCATCACTTAACCTACTTACTGTACTGTCAACTTAAGCTTAAAGAAAAAAATTACATTGTTTTCCAGAGTATAAAAGATTTCAATTGGTCGGCATCTTTTCATTTGTAATTTGTTAAAGTGTATCAGCTAGTAAAATTAAGGCAATGTCAACATTTTTAAAACCTCAACGTTTAGAACACTTAACGATGGGAAGATCGATAGCTGTTTGTAATTTTTTTTTATTGGGATTCGCTGTCCATGCTGCCAACTTCTTTGGTGATCTATAAAAAAAAAAAAATACAATATATTACTGGTTAGTAACAATAAAGAGCAGAATAGTATATAATATAATAGACATTTATAGTGATTTTAGCACAACATTTTGAAGTACTTTTCTAAATTAAAGTTTCGATAGAGCGCGATATGGAGAAGAATCCGTCGAATAAATCGTCTTCAAACAAATTTTAACAAGTTCCAGTCAAGAAAAAAATGTTTGAGATAAAAGTTGCCGGAGATTGAAATTCAGTCCTCGCATAATTGTAATTACGTACAGTTTCCCAAAATTTGCCCGAACCAAGAAGATTTTCGAGGCATTCGAATAGGCTCCCGCTTATTACTTACCAAAACTTTTATAGATTCAGCCGATGTGCACCAACATGAAAATTTCCTTCAATAAATTCCTTCCAATCGGTAACACTGGATAAGTTTTGCGACCTAGTTTGCTGTAACCGATCTTCAAAATTAGTCTGTCGGTCGACGATCGTTTCCAACAAAGCTCGCGTAGTTCGTTGCTCGGCGAGAATGAGATCTAATTGCGTATTAATTCGCTTAAGGGATTCATCGATTGATGTCGAGTTCACCACGTTTAACGTGCTCGCCTCCGTTAGGACGCCATCGGGTACGGCCACAGGTGTTGAAAGATTGTTTAATAATAAAAATCCAGTCGAAGGGATCGTGCCATTGACAACCATCCCGTCTGGTACGTCTGGTGCAGCACGTTTTCCACATTTCTTACCGAGTTTAATCTGTTGTTTTACGCCATCCTCTTGCTGCTGGTCTTTGGGCACTGCAAAGAATTTCGGGAAATACTACTACATCAAAGGTCATTGGGGTATTAAGGGTTAGCTGGCTATAAAGCTTGCGCGAAAACCAAATCGTAACGTGGTGATGGGAAAGGATGTAGTTTGTGAAATGTTTCTTTCCAAATTTTTAATCTAATTTGAGTATTTGGGGAAGGAAAGAATAGTTACCTGCCTTGTGCAAGTATAAAAAATTATAACAAGGCGTTCAAAAACGTAATGTTCTATTTAAGATAGTAAAGTTAACGGTTATATGTCGAGCTTTTATAATGTATCTGAAGGCACGAATAAGATCTAAGCATTAAAAAGCGATTTCGTTCCTGTTAGAACCTGAAATAATGTCTGTTCGGCAAACGGGGAATGTTAGGTACATGGCGTATCGAGGTTGGCATTTTTCGAAAATTTCATTACTTCTGAAAAACAAAAGGTTTCTTCAAGGCTTTTAAATTTTCATGTAATCATCCCTACGGCCCGGAAGCAAAAGAACTATGCAAAGGGCGAAAACATGTTTTCCCATTGTACATTATGCGACAACTAACCTACTTACCTAGATAATTTAGCACCACCTGTGGGTGTTCTTCGAATTGTCTATCGATGTCTTTCACAATTTTCGTTATTCTGTTGCCGATATTTTCTAGTTCTATAGGGTTAATATCTCTCACTAGATTAAATTCCTTATTCCAAAAATAAGGTATCTGGCCCTCCTTTAAATGCTGCTGGTATTGTTTCAACATCTGCAACAAACGATGTGTTTATTGCTTTTCATCTAATAAATACTGTAATCATAACCATCTTACCTTCATAAATACATTGCTCAGATTTTCAGTCCAGAACTTTTCGTCGCCTTCATCCACTTTCCAAAGGAAGATGGTTTTAATGAAGTAACTACTGATGCTTACATGCTTTTCGTTATCTCTTAGTTTCTGAAAATGGTATTGCAAAGTAACTGCCGGGTTATTTATCTATACAGGGTGTCTACCAAATCCATGGGCGGAAGGTAGTAACTCTCTTGAACAATTCGGAGAAAAATGTTCAAAACAAAACTATTCGGAGACAAATTCTGTATGACATAACATGATATCTAAATGGGTAGGCTTGACATATACAAGGTGTTGAAGGGCCCAGTTGAGTGAGAGAAAAAAAATGAAATTTGTATACGCGAGCTTAATTTTATCCAGGTCAGACGGGACTCGTTTCCGAATATTTTTTATTTAAACACTCTCTAAACGCGTGGATTACTTTTAAGAGCTTTATCGCCGGCTTCAGCGATTGTCGTTTTCCGATAATCCTCTGCTCCTGTTGCTGGAAAGACAGCCGCCAGTATCTGCCTGGTTTGTCGTAACCAGAGCAATTCTTCGGAGTCTTCGGCACCACGAAAAAACTAGAAATATCCGTCGTGTTTTGGCGGAAGCCGTTATCTCTCGGCCATTCGGCTTCGCCAAATTGAAAGCACGGCACCAAATCCATGTCCAAGAAGAACTTATTGCTGTCTAATGTATCGGTCACGTGCATGGTAAATGCGGGGCCGCCCTTGGTTTTCTTAAACTGCAATATCAAGATCAAGGTATAAGATCGTAATAAATCATAATGTACTTATCCAAAAACTTAATTAGCACTTTAACTGCCACGCCAAGTTTATAAAAAATATCGGATTAATTAAGATGATCTTATCGGCTTATCACGGCTTAAAGGCAAAAACCATATAATGTGCAAGCGTGTGGCAAGTACGCTAGTTAGAACTTACTCGTAACTACTGTCGTTGAAAACGGGTTCTTATCGAAGAAAACAGGTTCTGTTACACACAACGACATCTAAAGTTGTTGCATGAGGCACGTGTGCGAATTTTTTCTGAGTACCCTAATACAATATTTATAGCAGTTAACGTGTTAAGCTTCGATATGCTTTCACAGAAGAATGTCATAATTCTACTTACGTAATACTTTTTGTCATCCACTTCAAAGCTGCAATAATTTTTTTCCGTTCTCATGTCGTTGAAAACCTTATCTAAAATGCTTTCCATCCATTGTTTCAGCTTATTGCCGCAGAGGTAATCGTCTTCGAGTAATTTTGGGAGATCTCTAAAAAGCAATATACACATTCCCTGCAGAACTTACTTCAAAAATAATAAGCATAAGTTAGACATCAGTGGATACCATTAAGGTATTACTGGAAGTACCGTTGACCATAAGCGATGACTGTTTTAACCGACTGATTTACTTCTCTTTAAATTTAATCGAAACAATTCAATCACGAGGCAAAAAATTAATGATCAAAGTACTGCTTCCCGCTCAGTTAGTTTCGCCTCTGGCGTGGCCGAAGAATTAAACCACATTAAATTACGGTCAACATTTGAGGACACTTACGTATAGTACTTGACATATTCTGGTTGTTTCTTAAATTTTTCGAGATCGCTCAGAAATATTTTGACAAAGCCGGGATAGCTTGTATCTGTGGTAACGACTGGTTTAGCGTATGACGGAAGCTCGAGAAGTAAGTCGCAATCATACTCTCCTGGATCGCTGATCTTCAAGCCGTCATAGTAACTGCCACCATAGTAAATGGTGGTGAATAACCTATCAAACAGCATATTCTTCTTTTTCATTTTCTCCGTAAGAAGTTTGAGCAGCTGAAAACGTAGCAATTGTAAATGTACAACGGACATTAGCTTATCGACTATTTTAGTTACCTTTTCAATTATTTTGTTGTTGGAATTTATTTGCTTCTGATCCAGCGAGACATAATTCTGATTGATGCTTTGCAGAATATTCTCTAGAGCGTTGTACTTTTTACAATCGTCCATGGCTAGATTTTAATAAAAAAAAATATTTAAAATCAGTGCGAATCAACAATTACTATAATAATTTATATATAATTATATTAATATATAATATATAATTACTATAATACAATAATAACACTACACAATAATAATTTTATTTCTTCAACAGATTTAACAGAATGATAGATGTATCATACTTCGTGCAAAAAAAAAAAAACCATAATCACCTGGCATCGGCAAGACAATGCATTGCTTCTGCAATTTCAAATATAAAAAAATGGTTTGACAGCAAAAAATTTGGCTTAAATTGTGAAGTGACCGCAGAAACAAATTCATATCTTGTAGCATTGGGGAAACCGTATTTTTGGATGGAATATAAAAGATGAAAGAACGCTGGACTAAGTGTATCGACCTCAAGGGCGATTAGGTTGAAAGGTAAGGTGAATTCTACACATAAAAATGTTTCCTTCTTGCCAAGATCAGGTATTTATCCAGTTTTTCTCATGCTTTGTTTACCTTTACCATTGTAACCAAATAATACTAACGTTAGGAATCACAATGATTCCGGAAGATTCACTTACTTTCTAATTTTTTATATACGCACCACTTTGAACTAAATAACTTTTCGAGGAGGCTGGTAAATTTAACTCCATTGAGTGAACAAATGTACAACTGATGAACGACGGACTATCTTTGTTTAATGAATGGAGTTAAATTTACCCGATCTCGTGAATTTTTTCCAATTCGCTATCAAGTATTCCGTTATCTCGCTTATGCCTAAATAACCTTTATTTAAATCACTTTTCGGTGAAAAGAAAGATGAAAGAAGTAATCACTTCCTTAGAGGACCTTGTATAAAAAACGCTACCAATATACGATAGCCTATATTTACTTGGTATAAATTCGCGTCGATTCAGCTTATAGAATAGCTATGAGAATGATGTCGCCATTTCGGGTAAAAAAAAACCCGGTAAGATATATGTGACTGCGATATGTCCATACTGTATTACGATTAATGCCGTCGTATCATCGCATAATATAAAAGCTAAGGCAATAAAATTTAGAACGGTAGACGATAGGGAAAGTTTTGATCAATAATAAATGAGGAAAAGGGTAATATAAGGGTTTATTCGGGAGCGTGTTTTGCTTCAGTCAAAGTTTGGCGACCAAACGGTTAGCACCGAAAATATCACAGGTATCACGTTGGTGTTCGTTGACTTGTTTCGCTCCTGGAGAATTTTTAAACTAAAATTATAAGAAAGAACACTTAATTTTTTTTTTAATCTAATTTCACGCATGGAACTTACCAACGTTTCACAACTTAAAAGCAAAAAGAAGTTGTTTAAACGAGTACAAACTGTATATAGAATATAATCGTAAGTAAAGCATGTTAAATATAGCACGGTTTATTTATGTAGGTTTTTATTTCATTTTTATACGCAAAATTAGAAAGTTTCTACTTATATACTCTAGATAGCTTGAATATTGTAAGTCAGAAGATACACAAAAATATTTTCTCAATTAAAGGAATTAAAAATACATCGTTACTCTATCCAAAGGAGACTCACGTGACTTTTGCCAACTATCAAATTCGACGTTTTCTTTAAGCAATTACAAAGTCTGACTTTATTGTTGAAATTCTTGGAAAATGTCAAAGAACAAAATTAAACAAAAGCAAAATTCATCTGACACGCATTGAATAATAGAAAATTCAGGATGATCTTCGCGGGTTTGAAAAATTATACCTCGTGAGTTGCACTATTTGAAGACAGTGTTAGGAGATCTCATTTGCAGGATGGTTTAAAATTACATCGAAATTTACAGGATATCTCATTAGTTGGCAGATACTCATAGTTGTATTTTCGTAAAAAAAGGATAACAGTAGTCTAAAATCAACCATTGCCTCATAAAATTTGAATTGAAACAATATATAGGCTGTTTCATTAAAATTAACTTTTTAACAAAAGTACGTCATTCCAAATTAACGCAATATCACTCTCGCCGTTAAAACTATTAAATGCGCCGCTATTGAATGTCTTTCGTCCTTTCGTTCTCTTTTCGAACAATTGCAGAGACATTCTTCCTTTTACCTCTACATATTTGAATTTCTTACACCAACAAACTTTTCTTAAAAACTAAATTAAAAACATGTTAATTTCGACATATGACAATAAATTATCATTATTACGCGCGTCTCATTAATACTTCAGCACCACATTTTATGCTTCTAAGTTCTAAAAATTATATTTACCTAATGCCGCGGCAATATAGAGCGCTATAAACTATGTTTGCTATGTTTGTGAAGAATTGCCCGCTTTATTTTCACTTCTCTACGTGACCATACAAAGAACGAAAAGAACGAACGCTGCCTGGCCTCAACTTCTCAAAAACTAATAATTCCTGTAAAAACCTTAATAATACCGAAATCTTTAGTTTTAAGAGAAATTTTTAATTTAATTCATTTTTTATTATTTTTTTAAATTTAATTTAAGAGAAGTTTTAAAAAAAGAGGTATTTCAGTGCTCTGTTCCCCTGAAAATGATAGCTACAAACTTATGACGACGGCTTGTAAATTTCAATTTAATTTTAAACCAGGCTCACAATTAGTCCTCATAACAGAAAAAAAGACACAATTTTCCGAGCCTACAGAGATGACCCTGCATACGATGTGTGAGTACTGATTAAAAAACGAAAAAAAAAGCACGAAAAATTTTCTCTTCTTGAGCAACATAACATTTTTTGACACAAATTTAGAGAATAAAGCTCACCTTGACACGATGAACGTATTTTACAACTTTTCCAGGTGTTCAAAAATTAATTATGGCGAATCTAAAGAAACGTGGTCCCGTGAGACAATTCTCTCTGCAATGCGATTCGCCTAAAGTATCGGACAAAACGAAAACTCTCATCAAGCAATCGTCGGCAGATTTTAGCGACGCAGACTACAGACCAGGTCAAGAGTTAGGCATCAGAGTCTCGTTGTGCAGCAAAACCGCCAAGAAGAACAACGAGGAACCGTTACCGCCGAGAATCGCCTGGGAAGACAAAGAATCGACACAAGAGGACGTCAAGACTGAAGGAATCATCGTGAAAAAATGCACGGACGTCAAGAAGCCGAATTCATCGCGGAGGATAGTAAAGCAAAGCTCTTTAGAAAGAGATTCCATACTATATACGCGGCAGGGATTCGCGAAGAGATTGGAACAAGCTTGGAAGGAGCGAGAAGCTAATGGAAAGATGAACTTGAACATAATCCTGACGCACACTGTGACGGAACAGAAACACGAAGATGTTCTAGCGGACGTATCGAATACCGAGAGGACGATTCTATCCAACGAAAGAGTTGAAAACGTGCAAAAGCCGAAGATCATATTGCCTTTAAAGCCTGACATAGCTGGTACTTGCAATGATAACAATAACATGAAGAATGTGTTTCAGAAACATATCAGGCGAAGTGCGAAGCAAAAATCTCTGTTTGACGATGGATATTCACCAACAAGAGCTGTTCCGGATAAACCAAACACGATTGTGGTTCCTCTCATGGATGCTAAAGCAATAATAGCAGCTAATCAAAAGAATAATTCCTCCTCAAATAAATCTGTAAACCATAGGATTTTAACACGAGAAAATAGCATAGAAAATAGAAACAACAACGAAGTAAAACCGTGCAACGACGGCAAGCAAAATAGCCGCCCCTCAACGGCAGCTTCTAAAAGGGAAATGTTCCAAAAGCGCACGAATTCTGCTTTCAACGGTTCCACTTTAAAACGCGACAGTTCACTGGTAAGACCGCCTCTATTGAGAACATCTTCAGTGCCTGCAAGACAGGAGACTCCCAAACCCAAGTTCGTAGCCACCAAGAGACGTGTCAAGACGGCGAAAGCGAAGATCAAATATGAGAAGGAAAGCGATGAAGAGCTGCTTTCTTCCGGTAGACGAAGCGCGTTGCAAAGATGCGTTTCCGTGGCGGGCGTCTTGGATGTCGTCACTATGGTGTCTTTGGTGAGCACATCCGGAAGTGAGAACGAAGACGATGATGGCGAAGACGAAGAGGTCAAAGAGAAAACCGTAAAAGACGATGGAGGATGTAGTTCAAATAAAACGGTGACTGTTCAGAAATCGGATAATGGTAATTCCGAAGAAGATGAAAAGAATTTTTCGCTAAGGAAAACCGTGAAATCCGGTGAGTTAGTTACTTTAAGCATAAAGAAAATTGTAATTATTACAGTGTCTCTCTTATTATCGCGAAGCGGTGGTACGCTTTATGTACGCAAAAGAAGTTAATTTTAATTATATCAAAATATTATTTGTGGTTAACCGAACTCATTTATGGTTAGCCTTTAATTAATTTTTGGTGAATTATTAATTCTGGTAAAAACACTTAGTAAATCATTTCGTTTTCTCCGTCCCTCCTCCGTCTTTGGAAGGAATTTAATCAATTCTTGGACAAGTATTTGCACGCTTCTTAATGTAAACGATGCGGCTAGTAATATATGCACCGGACTGTAAAAGTAGATTTGTAAATTTCGTACAAAGAAACGAAAAGGAAACCAGGAAAAAGTTCCGAACATTCGAGCACGCGATCTTGTCGAAAATTTAACCACTTCGATGTTTACCCCCGAATCGACGAGAGGCGTTCAGAAAAATATCGAAGGTCATCGTCATCGTCGTCGTCGTCGAATAAGCGACCCTATGCGGACGGCGACGATGGCGTGACTGCACCCCTACGGCTCTGAGCGATTTTCCATCTCCACTTCAATTAAAGCTTCGTAATTAACGGCCGCATGGCGTTTACGATCTTGCGAAGTTCGCTTCTCGCCGCCACCGCCGCGGGGTCTGATTGCAACTTCCGCGAAGAATTACCTACACTTCGACGAAGACCTATTAATTCCCGAGCGGCACGAGGTTTCGAGTTACGAAGAAAGGCGAGGTTCGTACGATTTTCGTGGCGTATTTACGTGGAAAATCAACGCAACATTTACCGGAGAAAATTCACGAGGGTTGATACACTTGACATGTTGTTTCCCGAGTGTGAAAGGTAGGATACTTTTAACTGGGGCTGTTGGTAAAATTCGAAGTTTAAATTTGAATTCGAGTTTCGAACTTAACGAATTCGAAATTTGAATTTTACTTTCGAATGAAGGCTATACTTTATGCATGTTTACTTACTGAACAAGTTTGCCATCTCAGAGCGTGGCCTGATGCGTCTTTTGCTTAAAACATAAAAGTTAAAAAAAATCAAGAGTGAATGTTCAATTTAAGTAGCGCCTTTAGCACCTTTGAAATACCTGTAGATGTGCGTAGGAACGATCTTTAATTAATTTTTTCAAATTTTCAAAGATTCTCTTTATAAAAAAAGCGAATCCTACAAATAAAGACTCTCGTAATGTCTTTTGGCAAGAAAAAAAAAGAATATACAAGGGCCAGTTAAACAGATTCCAATTTCAATGTAATCACTCATTATATTGTTTTCTATCAACATATGCCTTGTATAATGTGTTTGACGTGAAGAAATGTTGGCTGTAAACGAGAACGATTCCCAAACAAAGTCGAGTATTTATAAATTCTTTAAACATAGTCGAGAATGATCTCCGTCCAAGTCGGTTGACGTGATCACTTCCGATGTTATTGAAAGTGTTCGTTACCGAAGATGTAAGATTAAAGAAGCGATCAACTAACAGCTTCATTGGGATCTTAAGAAACCATTATTTTCAGTATTCCACGCGGATACTTTAAAATGGCGAAAGTTAGTGAAAGATTATTTACGCGAATGCTTTCAACCTTTCTAAATGCCTGTCCGAATAGGGAAATGTGAACAATTTTTGGATTCAATTATTATCCATCATTTTAACCGCGAGTCAAAAGTAGAATCAACGCGATGGCTCCAACCCCCTCAAGGAGTTTAAAACTATCTCTTCTGCAATGCTTAATGCTTCATCTCAGGGGACCCGATTAAAATGAAAATGCGCGGAGAACTGACGCAAGCTGTCCCGTTGATCCACGAGAATGCACCAGTCTGCAAGTTAAGATCTTGAAAAACTACCGTTACTGATGCGACTTCATAGTCTTAATGTAGCTCTCTATGACTATTTTTTGTTTCGAAATCGCAAAAAAAAAAAAACACACCAAGAGAAACAGCATTTACGGACGATAGCGACTGTTGAAAAGTATTTTGTAGAGAAACCAAACCATTTCGTTATAACGAATAAAAGATGTTATCGAATCAATGCCATATTTAGCCCATATTTGGTTCTAATTTTTTTTTTCACGCCGACTTCTCGAATTTATGAGATTGTAAATGAATAATTTCAGGAGAAACGTTATTGGTTTACAGTTATAAATGTGAAGCTACTAAAAAAAAATAAATAACCATCAGTGCTTTCCTGCTCACCTGAAACATCCTGTGCATTCACGAAACTTCACTAAAAACGTAAATACTTAAGTATTTGCCTAATTCAAGAAACATCCTTACACCTCCACCATACATGCTTTTAATTAAATAAGTTATTACCTGCCACATATTAGTTTCCGTAACTAGCCAAAAACAAACGATTTTCGAAAACCAATAAGCTCTACTATACGATACCGTTCTCGTTATAATTTTAATTTGCTTTATTTAAATTTATCCAAAACATCAGTTAATGATCCGCAAAAATACGACAGTAAGCTTTATGGGATTCCCACGGTTAACCTCTAATCAGTATTCAACCATATTAGATTTAAAAAAAACCCTAGATAAGAAACGGAACGAGTTTTGTATCTGTAAGTTCTCAACATATCAGTTTTTAATGGTTACTAACAGAAAAGCAAACCGTACCTATTTGGTTTTTAAGATAACGTAAAGGATCTTAAAAAATTTAACTGAACGGACAGTAAGAAGCCCAAGAATTTCTACAGCATATAAATGACAGCGTACAGCTATCTACCTTCTGTTATAGCAGCAAGTTTATAACATTTACAGCAATCTATATTTACCTTTACCGCCGCAAGTACAAGCCGCCATGATTTGCACTTTGAAAAATACCGTTGCATCAAGAAAGATATACGATTCGGCTAAAACTAAAGCTGCACCTAGCGAATAGCGAATTTATATAAACGTGCAGATAATGCCGTACTGATTAGATTCTGATTAATACGCACACGTATACATATACCTATGACGTCTTGTTACAATAATTACCTGTATTTCGTTAAATAATCGTAACGCCCCGGTTTACCTTTTGTTTAAAGGTAGATAAATGTGTGATAAACTTAGAAGTTGAAGTGGATGCCATATAATCATGGATATTTAATTAAAGAGATTCACTTGTTTATTTATTTTACGTCGCTGAAGCTTCAGAAGCGCTGTCAGAAGCAACCAAGGTACATAACCCGTAAATCGGACTTACATCCTTTCCGATCAGGACAGTAAGGATTAATTTACGTAGCCGGTGGTAGAAAAATAATTTTATCCACAATTATTAGACACGCCTTGTCTGATAGTGCCAACAGTGGTATTGTGTACTCCAAGTCCATGGAATTGTTAATATTTAAGTGAAATTGCTTCGTTTAGGTACAAATAATAAAGGAAGCTTATGCTGTGATGTGTATTCATATTTGGTTTCATTACAGGTCATGCTAAAGAATTTTGCATGCATCTCCTCTACAGATATCATGTGATCACTCACATAATTAGCAGTCATCTTTCTTCAAAATAGATCGAAAACATTCCATAAAATCAACTGGGGAATGATATTTACAACATTGAATGTAGGTTTTTGGTTGCTAACTAAAGTACGGTCTTACTTATGTTGTTTCAAAGAATTATCTTAGGAATAAACATCACGTATATATAATATAACCGTTTTCGTCAAAACATGCTCTCTCTTTTCGATCAGAAAAAAAAATATATAATTTGTCGGTACATTTAGAACGTTGCTGTCGTGTGCATGAGATGCAACATATTTACGTAAAATGTGTTCGGCCGTCTCAAGAACTTAAAGTAGACGCCAGATATGATATTCAGCTGTACCTAGTTTAAATAAGTGATATTTTACGGCTACTTGATCTGTCAAATATCCTAGCAGTAATCTGAGATCTTCTTTTGTTGAATTTTTTGACGAGTCTAATATAAGTGTTTTCGCGTCTGTTTTCGCTCTGGAGCAATTTCGCAGTACGACGCCTTTTTATTCTCCTTCCAAGTCTTTGTTGCTTGTTTTATCTGGCTCTTTTGGAGGGACTAGGACAATTAAAAGGTATGTTCGCTGCTCTTTTGGCCAGCTTTTTTTTTCGTTTTCTTCGTTCTAGAAGAAATTGATCTATCTAAAACTGTTGAGTTTTAATTGTTATAATATCTTGTTTTTTTTGTCCGTTTTCGAAATAATTTTCGATATTCATACTTCTTGATTTGATTTGTAAATGTATCTTTCTTTTGAGTAATCGTAATTTCTACAATAGTATTTCTTGGCGATTTGCGTCACTCAAAACATACGCTCGTAACCATCTGAACCTAATATTTACAGGCAATTACAAAGTAAAGAGACAGTCATCTTCCTTTCGTTGATAAGAGTAAAATTAGGTAACGCGATTACGATAACGTTACAGCTGACGAAAAACGCTTCACCCGGGTCTTTACCGTAACGTAAAAATTATAGCCTGTCAGCAGATGATGAATCCCGTCACTTGAGTATTTCGCTAAATCGGATTATCGGCGAAAATTACGCGTCACGTTTGAAGACTATGACGTAATGGAGTTTCCTATCGCTGAATATAAATTTTTTTCGTTCGTGAAATGCAGTCACGGAAGAAGATAGTATCGTTTATCAATATTACTATTTATAAAAATAAAAGGTAACCTACGCAACATGTACATATGCTGGTCGGTTTTGCTATTTCGAACGTTAAAGAAAGAGGAGATATTGCTGAGAACCAGAGCTTTCGTCTAATTTCTGTTTTGAATGGTTCTTGAACATTTTTTTTCAACGCTTAATATACAAGGTATGAAATAATTAACTTCACATACTTTGCTAAATGATGATAACAAGAAAAAAATGAATACATTCAACTCCGATATTCGTTGATTTTCGAATATGGCTTACAAAGAACTTAAAAAACATCATATTTAGGGCACCCTAACATTATGTAAACTATCAAGAAAGATATTCAAACTGCTGTCTTTGGCTCTTGTAAATAAAGTTGTCTTGGAAATCGAAGAGATCTCTTAATTGATTTTGACGGCATAAAGGAGCCTGTTTCTCCGAACCTGCGGTCAACGTCTTGAAAAGTTGAATGAGATGGACAAGATTTAATATTTAGCATGTAATGACCACCCAACGGTATATATAATCTCGTAAGCTTAGTATTCTGTAGCTTCATTACTATCAACCTTTCGCTGTAAAGAGTTAACTGCGATTAATTGCACTAGAAAAATCCGCCGCTTGATCCTGATAGGATTCGAACGTTGAACAACTAAATCTGCCACAATTATAAGCAGGCTGTTTTTGTTAATATCAAAACGTCAAATGTTGATAAGAATTGATGATGACTATTCTTCTGTCTGTAACTGACGCAACCATTAGTTTCTTTCCAGCAATCCAGCATTCACGCGGTACGAAGCTTTTCGGCAAGCTTCCCGGGCAGAAGGTGTTCTATGGCGACCAGTCTTTTCCTAAACAGCGCCACGTACAACCAACCGCTGGTCAATGGCGCCCTGAAGATTCAGGAGAAGCGAGCACCACTGAACGTACTGGAAGATGAGGAGAATGTTCCGAAGCGAAGGTTGGTGCGCACCAAAAGCGCACCCATGAACCAAAGGTAAGTTAAAATACTTGTAAATTTTTATTAGTTAGATGAATATTGTTCTTACGGGACGGAATTACCCTCCACGCGGTTTATTACAAGTCCGCAACGTCTTTGTTTGTTTTCATGTATTGTTAAAGGAAGGAATATCGACGCCCTGTATTTGCAACTGTCAATAACCTGTTACCTAGCTACGTTCCAATTTTTACGCTTCAACACGCGAATCTTAAAAGTTTCTAACAGAAAATCGGCTTTTCTCGTCGACAGTGCCGCCTAATATTCACGAATCAGATTGGCCCCGATCGCGCTGACGTGTTCAACGTTCATTGTCCAGGTCGGTAACATCTACACCTCGAAGTGTCCTGATTGATTGCTGCCGATATCGAATATACATTGGAAAGCTCTTAAAAGATTTCGCTTCGACTTTTCGAGAAGCTTAGCTGCAATTGCTCTGCTTGGTATTCACATTGAAAGAAATTAAACATTTAATAATTAATAAGCACTAAGATGATATCAGCAGCACTTCTCAAACTTTTTTGATCGTTTCTACGGAATTTATAAAAAAAATTTAATAGCAGCGAAACTTTTCAGGTATCTACAAGCTATGAAAGTAACATATGCGACTTGGAATCTTAGCAGAGTGATAGATGTATCACTTATGAACACGTAGATATTACATGATATTACGACTTATATACTTAGCAGAGCAGCATTATAAAGTGTTAATTTTTCTTTTTGTCGCCTACTTGCATCGTAATTCTGAAATATTTTTTACCTTTGGAGCCGTATTACTTGCTATTTCCCCCGTTTAACCTCAACATGCTACCTCCAGCAAATTGTTGGTAAAGAAAAATTAAGGATTGGATACGACTACCTTCGTGCAGATGATTACGTATTCAGAAAAGTTTCAATATTCCGCAAAGGAACCATCCGAATTCGTCATCCTGGATATGGAGCGCGTCAAATCTCGTGATACACGTTCATATTCCCTCATATTATTCGCGTGCCCATTTGCATTATACATTCGAGTATTTATTGTCTTATCGAAACGTTATTTATTGAAAACGAGGAACGCGTAACGACTGAGAAATATTAATATTTGCCTGTCGTGAGACGGACTGGCGGCCATCTGTACTCGAACACATCATTTTTTAATATATGCAGAACATCTTTAACCGATCGCATTGCTTCTTAGCATGAAATTGGTAAATTTGTTAGGTAATAGGTTCCCGCTTGAACAAAAAAATTATCATCTTAATCCCTTGGAACAATGAAATTATTTCTTTGATAAGAATAATTAGAAAACGACGTTTAATTGAGATAAATATCGCATTTCTTGTTTCTTTGCATAAATTCAATGACGGAAAGTAGCAAAATCAATCGTGATCAATTTCTATCCATTCTACTTGCCGAACTACATACATACATACACATACACGCGCATACGTAAATGTATGTATGTAGATACTTCGAGACGGGATACGTTCAAGTCCATCGCGAAGTTGATAACATAACTTCGAACTTTCGATAATTCCGACTCGGCACAACGTTCGCAACGATATTTATCGTCGAAAATACAACCTTGACATTACCATTAGGGATTACCGAACGGGGTAGGTAGGTATAGGACAGTTAAAATCTTATTTTAAAATTGGAACGGAAGGTATTTCCCTAGCGGCGCACGCGAAACTAAACTCCCATTGGTCCGTCGTAAAAATTATATCCGTAACATGAGTAGGCATACCGTAGTGACTTTATATTCCCCGTGGATTTTAAACGGGCATCACGCAACATTGTCACGTAATGTTAATGAGGAACGGAAACCGAAATCGAACTAATTAAATTCTACTTTTTTTGATGTATCGAGTTAAGATATTGCGCCTATAACGGATCAAGATGTTCAGGATCGTGGGTCATCCGTAAAAAACGCTTGATGAACGTTTCACACAATAGTGAATATTTGTTTTAAATTGTAGTTTATGGTTACTATTTGAAAGTCTTCTCAACGTCTGATAAAACCGAAATATGTTCAATGTTACGACAAAGGCGAAGATATTTCGCAACAGCAATGCACGGGTTCTAAGATTTATCCCAAACAAAGATATACAACCCACCTGAGCAATTTTTTGAAGAATTTTCAATTTTTTTCCGCACAAAATAACGTACGAGGTCTTCGATTTGAACGTGCGTAAATTATTCCGTTTTTGGATACATCAATGCATTCAACGTCTTCAACGCTCGCCGAGATAATTTGAAATCTTTGGGAAATTCCTGCCGTTTCTTTACCGGTCGATATCTTAAATGTCTCAGACACCAATTGGACCATTGGAGTAGATTGAAAAATCTCCAACGTGTACAACGCGTGCTGCCACGGAACATCAGAAGCTTCCCTTTCGCTAAAGATGTTCATAAAAGCAGTTGCGTAAATTCTTTTTTGGTACAATTCTGGGAACTATTCGTACCAGTAACAAGATTATCTAAAACTGGGCCGAGAAAAATAGAATCTGGCGCTAATTCGAGGCGAGTATTAATGTTAGCCTAATCAAATGATGAGACGTTATGGGTTTATCAGGTAGTGACGTGAAAATTGTAACATTATTCGGTAATGCGCTGACACTCGAATAGAGTGCGTTGCATCTTCCCTTGATTAATGATTAAACATGGAAGAATGCATCGATTATATCGGCCAACAAATTTCAACTTTTGATTTTGCCATAAAATAATTTATACTAATGTCAAAAGAAGGCATATGATGAAAGTTTGACCGGATCGTAGCTGTATTTACGCATTACCTAATGGTGGTATAGTTATTTATATTAATAGTCTACTGATAGCAGGAAAGATATCGTCTTATCGCATTCCTACGCAGTTGATCCAAAATACAAGCTGTACAAACATATCAATATGGCTCCACGTATTGCTACTTTACGAAGTGCACGTTTGCAAACAACGTAAATAAAACTTCGTCCGAAAGAAACTCGTATCAGCACAAAGTATGTTTTATTCTAGATCGGAATTGTCCAAAGTACATTCAGCTAATTAATTGATGGTTGCTGTCGTCGATTATAAATTAGAAAAAGCTCTTCTATACGTCGTTGTATGAAGAACTAGTTTTATTGTATGATTCCACTGGCCAACAAATTTCAACTTTTTATTTTGCCATAAAATAATTTATATTACTTTCAATAGAAAACATATAAATATTTATTTTAATAAAAGGTAGGAGATCAAGTTAGCCCGATTTTTTTTTATATTCCAATGAAAAGATTTTTTAGATTAGATCATTCTTTAATGCATATTTCAAATTATTATAATTAGAAATGTGAAGTAATACTGCTCCGTCTCTTATAAACAATGTCTACAGCATCTCTTCTTAACATCCAACAGTAATCTGTTAACATAACAGGATTCCATCTCCCCTGATACCGTTCTTCCATTCCCATGATGTCTTGGTAGAAGCGCTCACCGTGTTCATCGCTAACGTCGCCCATATTTTCCGGACAAAAATTCAAGTGAGAATGTACAATGTGCACTTTAAGGGACATATTACAGCCAGCAGCGTGAAATGTTTGTAACATATCCATTACTAAAGTTTTATAGTTGTCAGCTTTTTTTGATTCTCGAGAAATTCGTGAAAACTTGTAGCCTGGAGAGCCAAGCTGTCTTCTCCCTTCGCGGTTAATTTGGTTTCAAAGATTTCACCATTTACTATTTCTCGTATCTGAGGTGCAACAAAAATACCTTCTTTTAGTTTCCCTTGTTGGAAATTTTGGAAACTTTTCACGAAGGTATTTAAAACCTTCACCTTCAAGAGCCAATGTTCTTAAAAAATTTTTTCATGTGCCCAAGTTTCACGTGGAGAGGTCGTATTATGATCTTTTCTTTTAATACTAGAGGCTGATGTTGTACATTGTCTTTTCCTGGTATAAACTGTTGTCGTAGTAGCCACTCTTGCTTATGGTAATGTTTTTGACATAAAAAGCAACAATATTTAATGTAAGTCATTTTTACTTTATATATGCTGTTCAATTTCATCAGTTACTAACTTAGGGTAAAAACCTTGTTGAACAGTGTTATTTGCTTAATATTCGCGTAATCTGTAATTTCTATGATCTTGTTTAAATGACGGATAATTCTCTAAAAAAAAAAAAAAAATTAAGTGTTTTGGCTAATGCATTAAAGAAACTAAACATACGCTGCGGCCACTGAATATCCCGCATACTAGAATGCAAATTCAAATCAGCGCAACGTTTGTCGTCCACTCAAGCATTAGGTAGGCGTGTAAAAATAGATGTTAACTTCTCATTCGCCTTATCACCTTCCTACATAAGTGAAGCGAATAGGCAATCTTAGCGGAACTGTAAACAGGGCGACAAATATAATTTGTATTAAACTGGCTGTGTTATATCAATAGTCATATTTACTTTAATATAAATCCATTAGCATACTTACTTTATTTTTCAGAGGTTACACACCGAAATGTTCTAGAACACTCTATTTCGTTTTGAAAGCTTAATGTTTGCAAATTTAATAAAGAATCAACCACATCTATTATCTTTTAACTAAATTCCAAGAATTTCGCCATATAAATATGTAAGTATTGCTTTAAACTCGCGTGTGAGAACTAACGTATTTACCGCAAACTATGTATTTCCACATTCTTCACAAAATACACGTGACGACTACAAAAGCAAATAAATATCCAAACAAACGGTGCAGGTTTATATGGATGTAAATTTGCAAGCCTTATCCAAGAACCAAAAGCGCCCGCTAATTTTTGTAATTCTATTCAAATAGTTACGTGCGTACAGTGAGGAACAAAAGTGAACACATGTACAGTATTTTCACAAGAATGAATATTTATTCGATATTTGGGCGTAGAATAACGTCTATAACGACGAAATATAGACTACCAAATACATTATCGAACAACATTTTTAGGTAAACGAGGTAAGTTAAAAGTACGAAAAACATTGTCGTTATAATACATTTTGCAGAAAGAAATTTTAAGCAAAAATTATATAGGAAATTATCAAATACCATTGGTCGCTGCGGCTTAGATAGATCCATCGAAACAAAATGCCCCGTGTATTAGTTGCGTTACGTAAACTAACGTAGTTGTTATGAGAAAAAAATATTACCTTTCCCGGTTTTAGATATCGGCGTCATGAAAGTATGTGTACTGCATGAACTACTAGAAATTAAAAGAAAAAAAAAGAGAAAATCTACACTTGCTACAACACCCACACAGGAAGTATTGCATTAAAGAAAATCTTTTCTCGCTCGTCCATAAACTTTTCCATGTCGGTTTAATCGATATTTGATGATGTGCAATAAAGACGAACTAGAGGCCTCACTTTATAATAGTTTTGTCCTATTTACCTAGTTACCGATGTCTGGGCTGTCCATTTTCCCATAGATATTTACAAATAAATTTACGTTGACGTGACAGGTGGGATTTCGGATTATCAACACGAAATCTTGCAAGGTTATATCGTAATCCGGTCATGTTATGAGCTATAATAAACAGGTTTAAAATGCTATTATTTCGACAGCCGTAGTAGCGCATTAACGAATGGTAACCTTAAAAAAACGTTGGATATGCTATGATTTCAAATGCTATGATTTCAAATGCTATGATTTCAAAGATCGTTTGCAGAGAGCATTAAGAGACATACGAATGGTTAAAATTATATGTAACAACTAAGAACGTTGGTTATTCTCTACATATTGTTAACTGTAAGATGTAGAAAACCCATTAAAGTATGCGTACACATGTATCTGCAAAATCCATTCCGATGATAAGGTTCTTTTCATGTGAAAGATAACGGGCACAAGGCATGATAAAAAAGCAATAGAACGGTCGATGATGAATTAAACTTGTTTTGTGCGAAGGTTGCCGATACTATTTAATGTTGTCTACCACGGTACTCGACAATCTTTACTCTTATTATCATTCTTCTTATCATTATTCTTATTTACTTATCGATCTTCAATGGAAGAATAATGTTATCATGAAAAGATTGTGCATAAAACTAGAAATAGTACCTGTAAAACACAGTTTAGGTGTAATTATTAATTCTCCTAACAATAGAATGAACGTATACAGGGTAATATGGAAAAATTACAATGTATTACACCACGCCAAGCCTTCCGGAAGCCCCTCGTTTTCAAGGTACGGGATCTTGAAAATACCTTCCAGTATCATTAAAATAAATATATTTTTTGTAATTTATTTTATTTATTTATTTTATTTTTGTTTTTTTTTTTTTAATTAGGAGGCTGAAAAGCGTCTACCTTAAAATTATGGCGCTGTCTAATACTGCAAAAATTTATTCAATCTTGTCTCGTTCCAGATTATACTCTTGTTTGGATCTGTTTGTCGTTTTTTAAAATTGCTTTGAAAATAGTTCTCTACACTTTTGAGGAATATGTTCATGATCACGTATTATAACGAAGCTCGATCAAATTCTTCCGAAGCTCGACGTATCTATCGAGGCAGATATTTTTCAAGACGTTAGAACATTTATTCACGTGCACGGTCGTTTGGGAGGAGATGACCGCCTCAAAAGAGCAAAAGTTAAGAGGGGGATGCGGAACGTTAAAAGTGACTTAGTTAGACAAGTCAAAGAATAGCTTCTTCGATTGCAAAATTTCCTATCTTTAATTTCGTCGATTTCGTCGCGAAGGTCCTTTATTTTACGGGCTTATCGAAATTGTAACGTATGCGGCGAAACTAAGTAATGAAGAGCAATCATCAAATAGAATTACTTAGTCTACGGATAGATTCCGTAATAATCCAGGCTTTAGAGCGAAGCACCTAATATATATATTTTTTTATGTAATCATTGCTTTTCTTTGTTATGTTATATTGTTATCTATCCTGTATCTTAAAAACAAGCGTCTTGCGGATGGTCTAATCTATACAGGCTTTTTTTATTATTTTGTGGTCGCCGAATCCTCCCAAGAAATAAGCGAACAAACACCTACTTGTTGTACTACTAATGTGTGACGCATTAGTAATGCAATAATGATTGCGTTAAATATTGTAAATCCAATCGTTTTTACGACAACCGTTTTCCTGTTTCCTGTTACTCGGCAAGCTACTTCTCTGATTATTTCCTCGTCGTATCTTCCTCGTAACACTTGTCAAAGACTTGATTTATCTACCTCCTTATCGCAATTTCGAAATTAATGTGTAAATCTGACGCGGTGGACTGTATAATTATACTGTACAATAAGGCGTATGCCACCATTAATTTAGAAGATATTCAAATTAATCATTACCGTTACCGAACGCATCAAAAATATCAATCAAAATCCAATAAAGCAGCAAACGGTATAAAATTAATAATATCGCACTACATGTCACCCTGTCAAGGGAGCACAAAACTTAATGAATGGTAGGTACCTAAATTAATTTTGCAAAGCGATCTTGCGCAAACGTCGGCTCTTCCAAACTTCGATATAGTGTTAAACGAGAGCTTCTGAAAGGTGCAATGTTAAATTTAAGCTATGGGTAAGATACAAGAATTGATCTGTTTCATTTGTAGTGGGTATATCGTTTAATGCTCAAGAGATATCACGAACTAGTTCATATACAAGCTTCTTTTTTGTGAAGAATGGATAACGTCAAACTGAATTGGAAATTGATTTTGAATAAAATTATATAAGTGCCTATACCTAATTTAGCGTAGCTTGCACCGCGCCATCTTTCAATATCAAATGTTTTATAAAACATGACTTATTTTTGGTTAATTTATGAACAGTATAAGTTGCCCTGTTGCTCGTTAAATGATCGGGTAAGGCAATTTAGTAAATTAAACTAAATCGTTAATATTATTTTAACTTAATGGGAACTTGTTTTTTTCCTTTCGTTCTTAATTTATTTGTATTTTTCAAGTGCAAATACAATGGTTAAAAAACAGTAAGTTTAAAAATTTATTCCGCAATATTAGTAATCCGTCTACAGTTATGAGCGGGACACATTTCTCTCCATTTTTTTAAATTATTTTTCATGCTTGTGGGAACTACGACCGACAGTTAAATTTTGCTTAAATCATATCAAGATTGAAACTTCAAGTCACGTTTGACGTATAAACAAAAAAAGAACGATAAGCACCAGATTCACCGAGCATATTAGGTGTTACAGATACGGAAGGATAGAATCGTCAAATATAGAACAACACATGAACGAAACGGAGAATAATATCAAATTAGTAAGCCTGAAATTGATTAAAAACCAGCTTCGCCGAGGGAATTAAACGCGATTTAAAACGGAAGGCAAATTTGACGAATAGAGAAAATGAACTATCGTCGTTGTCAGTTTTCTCTGTTTTATTAAGTTACTTTAATAAATCTGTTTGATTTATTAAAATAAGGCGGGCACATGTCTTACGTTTCGCGCCACAATGATAAAAAACCTCTCCGTCTACCTCTTCGTATTTTTCACATGTCTTGATTTGAGGATGTTGTCTTGGAAACTGACAGATAATGGTATGTAAATCTTCGGAATTAAAGGCATTTGTAACAACTTTCATACATCGAAGAATATTTACCAACATCCTTACACGTCACCGTGCCTTTATTGGGCTTTTTTTCTTACTGTAAGACATTGTGGTAATTCTAAAAATCCGATAAATTGAGACTTGATCACATCATAATATGTACTCTTTTCCTCTATTTCAGTACCGAAAACTCTGAAGCTGCCATAGAAAATCTCGATACCGACAACGGTATCGACGTAGGCGATGCTGTAGACGCGAAACAAACGAAAAACAATACAAATCGCACGAACCCTAGCTCCGAGATGGACGACGGTGAAAATAGTAAACGCTCCTGCGCCGATCCTACGGCCGACAAATTCGCCAATCCTAAGGAGAAGCAATGTTGGGAAATGTACAGGAGAATGAACGAGAAAGGGGTTGCGATATCGTTCGATACGATCTTAAGAGGAATGCTAACGCCCACCGAGTACAGATTAAGGAGGAAACCATCGCTTCTGCCAGGCGATAATGACAGCGAGGTATCGGAAAATTGAGTGCGTGATACGTAGTAGTCAATAAGCCATATACAAGGTGATTTATTGATACGTCTAATTAGAAACTAACCATCTCAAACGCAATAGTAAAATCTGTAATTACGTTGTTGTTTCCTTAGCGCTAAGCAGTGTATATAAAAATGTCCAACGACATTTCAAGCAATATTAACGAGCGTTTGAAATAATTATAAATGTTGAATAAATTTAAATTATTTAGAAAAAAATACATATTTAGGCGAAAATGTAAGAAAAAATAAATTATTATGGAAATCAAACATAATAAAAATTAACACGTTAATGTATTTACGTCAAACGTTTCTAGTTATGTTGTATATGTAAGCAAGGTTTAAATTTAACACAAATTACGATTTATGTATATTGATAGAGGCGCGAACACAGACAATTAATTTCAGGTAAAAGAAAGCCATACAGTATGGTAACTGTTCATGGAATAAAACAATTTGTATGTTTATTAGTTTTATGTGAAATTATATTGAAATAGGTGAACGACACCTATGAACTTAAAAGAGCAAATAGTTGTTTACAAGAGCAAGCCTTAAATTAGGAGATCAAGAGGAAAGAACGCAAATATGCCAGCGAAGCCGAGGAGTACACTTATCATGCGTTGCTCCATATATAATTTCCACGTATCTACTTTATGATCAAAAAAGAATGTGTTTTTTTTTAATTTTTTTAATAATTTAATAATTAATTTAATTTAATTTTTAATTTTAATTTTAATAAAATTAGAAAGTAGTTTTAATGTAACTTAGGTTATTGCCGATGAACATTTCGAATTAACCAAGGAAATTTCAAAAACATAAAAATATACAGGGTGTTTGTTCCATTAAAAAAAAAAAACATTTCTTACTGCTTACATGAATCAAATTTTGCCTACAATGAGTATTTTTTAGACGAAAATTGGTCTCTTCGAGCGTTTCACATGAAACTCCAAAATCCGCGCCAAAATTAATTTTATTCCATAAGTGGCTACTACACTGCATACCGGTTGTGCCATAAACTTCTGGGGATGGAAGTTTACTGTGGCAGCAGTAAACCAACACAGTATCCCAAAATCCCCAAAGTTTATCAAAGCGATGGTGCCTATTCTGATCGGATAACCAAGCCTAATTGACATACATACAGGGTATGGGATTCTTCCATAGCATCTTCACTACTAGATATGTATTAGTAGTACAATCTACATTCATCTATATTCATGCATATTCATATCGTCTACCTATTTTATTCCATTGTTACGGAACAACCCGTTTCAGCATCTACCTAATTTCAGTCCCATCAGCCAGTAATCTAGATGAAACATGCCTTTGAAATTTTCCGCACCATTACTACTAATAGTAAAGGTGTTATTGACAATTTTCCCATCCTGTATATATGATATAATAGTCCCGTACAAAAAAAAAACGATAATTTTATGTTATATAGTAAAAGTATCTATTATTTAAGCTATATCAGCACCTAAACTTGTATAAATAATTAAATTATTTTAAACAAAAGAATTTCGAATAGTACGTACAGGGTATATTGTGTAAAAATTTTAGCGTGTTTAATTATAAAACGTGCAACTAAGAAACGTGTTTAGTGAGAATTATACAGGAGCGCCCTATAGTAAACTTGACACGTTTTTTTGGTTGCTTAGCAACGAAGTATAAAAATAGGGAAAATGTTTACATAGTGAAACTATGAAGTTTTAGGAAAGTCAGTGTTAATAGCCAAAACCTATTGCAGTTATTTTACGAAACTTGTACGTTATACGAGGGATGTCTCTTTTCTTATTTTGCATACAGAATCCATAAATATTGAAATTCATCCAGAATTTCAATATTTATTCAAGCTAAATACGAAATACCACAAGCGATTTAGCCACGTATCTACATTCTTAAAATTGGTAAGTCGAAAAATGGAAAAAATTAGATTTCAAAGAGAATGATCTCAACGACAGTGTGCTTTGGTCGAGTCAGTATCACATCGATCAATTTCTCGCTGATAATGCAAATTCCACCGTGAACTCACCAGGTGCAACGACGATCGCAGAATAGGACCGCCAAAGTATGGTTGTTCGAAAAAGTAACTAATTAAGAAAAATTGATGTGTGACGTATAGCGAGATTGAGGCATTTCAAAGACCACAGTCCAAGAACGCCTCGCATCAATTGATATCGAAATATTCCGAGCCGGTTGAGCAACGGTAGCTCAAAGACGTTTATAGTATCGAGAGTGGTTTATTCCTATGAACCCGTTATATGAGTGTTTCAAGATGAAGAAAGGCCAACAAAGTTATCAATTTCCGAAGTCGAAGAAGAACGATTGAGGTTTTAGACCAGCAGAACATCGAGTTATTGGGTCATCCTTCGTTTAATATTAAGCGATTTTTAACGTTCCCGAATCAGAAATAAACTTCCTCGATGGTTCCAGTTGCCGGAAGAAGCAGTTAATGTAAGTAACTGCTTCTTCCAGCTAACTGTCCCAACTGATGACTGTCATAACTGTTGGAACGACGGGTTTAAAAGAATCAAAAGTGTACCAACGTTTATGGATAATACTTTGAGAAACAATAAAGCACCAATTGATCTACTATTTGCTGTTATGGCTATGTACAAAACTAACAAGGCCACCCTCGTATTACAAGCATCGCGGCAAATATGATTTTTATAAATAAAGTAATTTATTTTATTGTTATTGGCTAGTTTTTAACTTTCTTTTTGAATTGTAAACAATACGTAAAACGCTTTTTAATGTATTATAACATGAATAAATAGAAAAGCCGAAACCACAATAAAATTGTATCATATACTCAGTTAAATTTGTTTTATTTCCCAAGCTGGGATAAGCAACAGTACGACAAGGCTTAACAAACATGCGACGTGTATTTAGCAACGGCATTTAAAGATGATTCTAATAAGTAGCGCAACAATTACATTCAAAAAATCAACTTTTAGCAAATGTTCTATTCAGTTTTAACCAAATTTCACTAAACATCCTGCGCGATCGACAAATTTAATTTCTCTAAATTTCTGCTTGTAGAAACAAAAGCAACGGAAAATGTTATAATACATCATGTAAACATCGATTTTTATGTTACTAAATCTTTTTCATAGATTTCGCTCATTAACAGTTCCTGAGCATTAAAGTTATCGATCTTCGGTATCAAATTGTCCAGAAAAATCGCAGCGTTTTTCCCAAAACTTCTTTGTTATTAATTTAATGTTAACATTTTGTTATTATGTATAAAAAAAATCATCCTCAAAACATAAGAAATCAAAAATTCAAAAATTCAGCTGAATTGTAAAATGAATCTTTCGATCAAATCTTGTCGTTTAAAACCCGCATTATGCACAATGAACTAAGTCAGTCCAGTTTTGTGGCCGGGGATGTTGTTTGCAGTCTGAGTCAAAGTTAGGTCTCCAATACATCTGAGGTTACAGAATCGCTTACGACCTGAGCGACATATAAATTTCTCCCCAGCAGGCTCAAAATTTCGAAAAAGAATATTTAGCATATATTTACGTATGTATATGGTTCCATAATTGTCAAAATTGTCTATTTCTGACGAGAAAAGCCGCGCACCACCTATTGATGGTCCGATCTGATCTGGTCCTTCAGGTCAGATTGATTTAGATTTTCTACTGCTATTAGACAAACCCCAGACAAGTATGACGTTCTCCACTTAATTGATTTCAGAATTTAAGGTAGGGCCAAATTGCAGCACGATCAAAGAAATTTTAGCGCGATGCCTCTTCTATAAAAAAGATACTGACTGAAAACGCAAAAATTCTTGCATTTTCTTTTGCCTTTTGCAATTGGCAATCAAACATTAAGCCCTAAAAAAATATCCTCGAAAATTGAAGCAATAAACCAATTGCAGATATACCGAGAAAACATGCAAAAAAAGTTAAATTTAATGTAATACAATCAACGTCGTCGCATGTATAGGATAAATACAAAAGCACGCTTACCATTTCTAATTATAAATAGTACACACAACACATACATACATACGTATACTTAATATAATTTATAATTTCCCCGTTACATCTAATTATTTATCACGATTCGTTTGATAAAATCATCTTAACGTAATTACCTTACGATAAATACGAATTTGACGATTAACGTGAACCTACGAATTGCGGAGCGACTTGGAAAACAACAGCAGACTTAGTGGAATTTAGACACCGGGCTGCACAAAACCCGGTCTGAAGCCTCCGTGGTCAGAGGTCTATCTATATTCTACTAGCCAAACCGCTGTGTGCAATAACACCGTGACACGTCGACAATTACGATACGTAGAATACAGCTGTTTCTTTTAAAGTGGGGATTTACTGATAAAGATATTTGCCCCTATTTTTAATTTATTATTCACGGTCACTACTTCCTGTTCCTTTGCGCTTCAACAAAATACTTAATTGTTAAACTCGTCACAATCGTGGACGCGTTCAGAAAATAAAGAAGCGAGAAAAGAATGCAATTACTTATGGTAATATCATCAACGCTGTTAAAGAAGAGAGTTCTAATAAATAAATATCTGTAAATTATAATGGATGATATCATTTTAGCAATATTTATTGTGGCAAACAGGTGAGAAACGTACGAAAGAACATTTGTTTAGGGAGTTTCCCATTTTTTACTACTAAATTATTTACACGGATAATTGTTCTTGCGCAAAGTTTTTAAAGTTCCTAGATTTCTTAGATCGGTAATATAGCAGCCAGTAATACAGATACTTCCAAGTTAAATGTTCTGCAAATAACACAAAGATGGAAGTGTACGTTTGTTATAAACGTACGTTACATTATAATATACGTACTGAAATTTCATTGCTGTGAAGCTTCGGGTTACTCATTATAATTGCTTCTAATTCATTTAAATTATTCTTAAATAGACAAACAGTATTGTATTTGATAATATTTATCTATACACTAAAAATACAGCTCCCTTAATAAAACAAAAACAAACAACCCCTTTTGATCGTGGCCAACAATCCGGCCACGGGCTATATTAATATATATAAAGCATTGTTAATTTCGTAGATTTAATCATAATCATTCGACTCCATTAGAGTACTAGAAGTCGTGGATCCTACATGAAGGTAGAGCACATTGAATAGGTTCGGGCGCATCCAGATGGACCACCCCCCAGAAGAATTTCTTTTAAACCGCTTAGTTGTGTAACATGGTTTCAGTTGGTAACATTTTTAGCGCAGCAGTGGTTCCGTAGCTAACGGCCTTTATTGCGATTATCGTTTTTTTTCTTCTTCCACTTGCATATGCGTGAATAATACAAGAATTTCTGATATAAAATTTTTTGATCGTCCCTGTTTAATTGAAGCCAGTGCATGTATAACACGAAGGGTAAAAATTTGCCGTAAAATGCTGCGACTGTAAGCAAAATTCGGTGGTAAATTTACGATTTCGTACGATGTGATTATCCAGTATTTTCCGGACGCATCCGCGGCGAAATGAAATAAATAGGGGAACTACCTATTTGCTTGTTCATGGAGGGGCTCGCAAATTCCGAACAACGACTATCATAATTTTTTTTTATGTAGCATTCTCCTTTTCTTTTTTTTTCTCTTTACCACAGTGGTAAGAACATTTTAAATGTGTATCTGCCTAAAAAATATTCTTTTCTCAGTTGTTATGCTCGTTCGCGTACTTTAGAAAGAAATTAACTTCCATTAAAGAAAATTACACGGACAATCCTAACTTAAAAAATTTAAAAAAATCAAGTTCATAAGAAACTTTTATATACGGCGAAATTTTCTAAAATGAATACTGACGACAATATATCCCCTTTTCGATATTTTTAATCAATCAGTTAATTAAATTTGTATGGTGTATGGAACGTATGGTGGTGTGGTGTTGTATAGTGTTATTACTAACGTTACATTATTTATGTTAATTTCTCCAATTTTAGATTAAATTAATTTTGTTTATTGTAAAGAATATTCAAGAATAAATGCAATAACAAATAATTTGCACTCTATGATATGTATACTAGAGCACACAAAAACGTATTTATGATGTCTTGTCTGTAGCCGTAGCACCTATTGTCAGCTACAGTTCGATAAGCGCCTATTTTTCAATAGACGGGCTTACAACTACGGTTAGTAGACATCTGATTATACGATGCTTGTAAGATCATAGATACAATAAATTTGTCATATCTATTATTCTTATCGACCATATAAGGATAAATAATAACATCTACAAACGGAAACCTTTTATACAGCTTGACGAACAATTATTGATTCAGGAAACTCTCGTCTAGATGGCAGCACGTTAACGATATTAAACATTTTATAAGATTTTAATTCTAGAATGACGAACGAAATTCAAATTAATTGTTATCCGCACTAAATTGACCGCGTTCAAGTAAAAATTGTAGCTAATGATCTCTGGCATGGAATAGAAACAATTTCTGATAGAATTTACATTTGCCACGTAAGGAAGCCTCAAGAAAAAAAATTAAAAAGTTGCATACTATAATTTATGAAACTTTTATTTAAATAATAAAGAAAATATTGCACGGTTAGTGGTCGTCGAGAATCCTTGTATTAGATGCGATTATACATGAAACTTGTGTTTTGCGTACCGAGAAAAAGATAATTCGACGACAATAAACCATAATCATAACATAAGGAATATTATTTGCTGAAACAACATGTACCAAAAGGTCGTGCAATGTAAAGCATATAAATTAAATAAGTTCGCTACAGGAGTGTAAGACGAGTATTTCACATTAGGCGTTTAATGAAGAAAAGAACAAAAGGTTTTTTTTCTGCATGAATGGGCAATCTAATGTAAACATTCAGTATAAGAACGTCTGCAACCGTGGTTGCAAAATCAAGATTTCAAAATGATGTGTATCAGATTGTTGCCATAATTCGTTTAAAGCCTCCAACACAACAAATTGTGGACTTTGATGTCCTTAATAGAAAAGAAGATGAGATAAAGCAAGTGTAGAACGACGAGTGTTAAATAAAAGTACTGAATTCCGTATCTACGCTCTACAAAATCTGTGTAAGCCTTTCTGAAAAAACAACAACATACAGTATTTTATCACTACATTCAGGAGAACTCTAAAAACAAACGAAGATAGATCTTATCGATAACTAACGTCAAGTTATTGCATCATCAATATTGCTAGAATTGAAACTAAAACATAAGGAGATCTACAGCGAATATGAGTAAGCTTTGAAAGTCACTAACAAGGCCCAAAATCTATTTGACTTATTCGGACCACAAATTCATAAATTCGTTTCTATCCGCACTCGTTTGATTCGGTCTTAACAGATCTGGTCACGAAATTGTTGTTTGCTCCCTTTCGCAAGCTTCCACTCCTCGATGTGTTTCGGTCTTTTTCTCCTGAGAAGCTCCGAGAGCCTTCTTTAAAAGAGAAAAGAAAAATTGTTACCCAAGTCCACCAAAATAAGAAAGCATTTCTCTCGATCAAAAATATACAAAAATAACAGTACGTAGGCTTTCACGGCTGGTATAATGGCCACTGCTATTAACTTCTTCCGAGTTTCGCCGTGTGTCAAAACTTTCTCTCGATGTTTCGCCGTTCATGCAGACGGCTTCTTCGAGATAATTGAAGCATTTGAAGAAGAGGCTATAAGCTCGAGCGAAACGGAACCGAAGTGTTGCCTGCGATATTTTTAAGAAGAGAAATTACAACATTTCTTCTACGACGATAATTAAAACTTCACTATCGAAATCCGAAACCATCAGACATAAGCTACATCGAGCCAGTGAGAAGATACGTCTGGTGAAAGCACTGAAGAAGAATGGTCTTGCACTAGAAAGAAGATGCATCTAAAAGCAACTACAGAACTACAGAGAGTGATGACGTTTTTAATATACGTAGCGGGAATTAGTGAAAAGGATAGGACGAATTCTGAGGAAACACTACACACTAGTACGTTTCGGGACAGCAAAGTCAATCCAGCAGCAACTAGCGACAGGGTAGACAAGAATCGCACGGAAGGTAACATGTAAATGCAGGCAATGCTACGTCGGACAAACAGGAAGAGACTCTAGCAGCACACATAAGCAAGCCGTACACATAAGCATGCAACTTGTAAAAGAGAAACAAGAGAAAAAAAAAATCAAAACAAAAAATATACAAACAGAATTTAATCTGGCGTAAATATGTTACCAAACCGGAAGAAGAAATAAAATTGGAATGTCGTATCACAGATTGACCTGTTTTAAGAAAGCTACTGACTAGCATTTGAGTACTACGTTATACAAAAAGGCGTATAAAGAACCAGAGCACTAGCCTTATAGAAGCTTTAAATTTCTTTAAATTTAAAGCTTCCAAGGCAATACTTCTGGAGTAGGAGTTTTAGGATATCAAGGAGTTTCTAGTCACTCACATTGTTCTGTCTTACAAATATTTGTTTATCTGGTATTTGATATTTTCTATTGTTTTTAATCTTGTTTTAATTTCATACAGCTTCTATAAGTATGAATAGTACTGAATTCGGTCCTGGATGATAAATCTCTAGAAAATATTTGTTAAGTGCAAGGTTTCTTCATTGTGCCTGACCAAGCTGTATATTTTTGTTGACGCACAAACCCCGTCGACTTATTTTGAAGAATGCTGCTTTCAAATTTGACAGCTGTCACGCAAATTTCCAAAAAATGATAATGTAGAAGACGTTTGGGCATCAGATGTAGATACGTATACTTTGACAATTTTATTCGAACGATGAGAAATGGACAGCTGTTGTTCTTTAAAAGAAATTAACCGTGAGTAAGTCGATATTCCGAACGCCATGCGTTCTCTTTCTCTTATTTATTATTTAGGACACGCGAAAAGTAAACAATATCATGATTACACGGCCATTAATAAATTAGTAGCATGATTACATTTTCATAGTTAAATACGCGCTGGAAATGCTTCGGTATTATCGCAAAAGCTTTTCAGGAGTACGTTTAATAATTTAACGTCGATCTCCGCATTTCGTTTCTCATAAATGAATTAGGTTATATAATTTGTCAGAAACGTCAAGTTTAAGACGTTATTTGAAAAAAATCTACCGTCCAGTTCCAGAAGGACATTTTTTTATGACGAATTTATTTTTTTTATCTCGTATTATACTTCGCCACGTACATTTCAAAAAATAAACGACACATAGCTTCTGAACTATATTAATGATGGAGTAATTTGAAGATGAGGTAAAATTTGAGGAGGTCCGCTTTAAACGTCGATTTTCGGAACCAATTTAGGCATCCTTTCTATACTAGAGAGCCCTCTAAGTACTGTTTCGTCTCTAGTTTGACAACTCCTGCCTAAATACTCTAATCTCGAAGTTGGGCCAGCGCCTTTCAACCTGTTCGCCCTGAGTATTCTCGGTGATTCGCGTGTATGTTGAATTTAGCTCTTATTATGGCTTTGCTGGTACCCTTTTTGTTCTCCCGCTTGGTACGATGTTTGTGTTAGTCGGTCCCGAATTGCGGATTGTCTTGTGGGATCGGCCAGAGTTCTCACAAGACCTTATTTACTCTCGACTTGTTCGTAAAACGAGCAACATCGCACTTGTTGCTGACGATTTTACACTTGGTGAATTAAGCAGATAGCTTGTCAGTAGCATTGGCAATGACCGGTTAGAAAGTCGTTGGTCGTTGGTCCGATAGGAATTAACTTCGTCCCACCTCCTCAAGAAGTTTAAATAGATTTTAAAGCTCAGAGCAAGGTGGTTGAATAAAGAGTTCTGTGACGTACGCCGTCACGCTTAAACTACTTCTAGCGATCTATGGCCACAGTGGAAATGCTGTCAATGAAGAAGCAGACACTTCGTTGCCAAGATTTAGATGATGGCCTTTCAGCCGTATCGTGCGACTGTGATGGTCTAATAGCAGATTCGACGTTATTGCTGCTTGCTATCGAGAGGCAGGTTGATGTTTCTGTCTACATTCTTAAGATTGGTTATGCAGTGCGATGTCAGGGTTATCGTACCGCACCAATCTAGACACCAGTGATCTATCCGCGGCGAACATGATTCTTTTAAGTAAAGCTCCTCACCTCATCGTTGGTTTTTTGACCTCACTGGTCATAGTAGCCAACGTTATCTCTTCGATAAGTAAATCAAGAAACGGCATGACTTCCTTAGCCGATTTTTTTATGTAAAGAAGGATTATAAGTATCCGTAGCGAATCTCGCTAAAATGCTTTCGGAAAGAATTGAAAGAAATATTTAAAGACTTTCATTTGCAGCTTCTTCGAACAAATCGAGCGTTTATCATCAATATGGGGTCGTAAGGTGATCGTTAGCTGATGTCTTCAGAAAATGCGAAGCGGTTCAACGAGAACATCGTCGCCATCGATCAGTAGTTCTCGTTCATCTTGGGATGGAACGATTTCCTTGGAATGCAGGTTAGTATTTTTCTACAATTTGAAGCACGCGAATCGTGTTTGAAACCGCTTATTTCTCAAGAACTATCAGAAAATGCTATGTTCATGTAACAAACATGTATCCGAAGTGAACGTTTTCTTTTAATCTTATGTGCGGCTCTATTCAACAGATTTTCTTTTTCGCATTTCATACAGAAATGTTTGCAATAATAGCGCTGCTATCAGTTGCCGTCTTTAGGTACCATTTTCTGCGGAGCTAGCCGACGGATTTCACTGATTATTTTTTTTCTATCGCTCCAAAGTAATTTTATATTTGTAGCCTACAATTCTTTAAAATATTCACCAGATTCAGAGGAAACAAAAAAGACAAAGAAATCGATAGAAGAGAGAGTAATCTGCACGTTAAGTTTGGAGATTATATTAAAAAAAATCGCAAGCTGCAAATGCAAAACTAGTTTGAGGAACCGAATAAAGGAGTTCGGTGAAAACTTTCGGATTAGCTTCACAAAATGCGAACAGCTTTAACGACACTATTACAGCCCACCAGGCTTGATCACTTCACTAAAAAAAAAATAATTTTTTCAGGAAACATATGGCAAACATTTCTGAATAAAGTAATGCATGGAAAAGATTGAATGACAACGTAGCATCTTTAGAAGAAGATATAGAAACCGGTCTGTCACTAACATGTCTAAAATTACCTATTAACAAAGAAAAGGCTTAGATTGCAACTCAATGTTGATGCAATCCCATCTATCGATCTCTTTGAATAAAATATGAAATGTCATTTGTTCGTATTAGCCAACACGACATCGATTACGTGGAAATTCCAGAACAAACATCAGTATCGTTGCTTTTAATTTAAGGGAAACTTAGTAGAAAGGAAATTTAGTAGATAGAGATTTTAGATTGAGACTGCTTGCTTTTGATAAGATCTGATGTAATTGAAAATACACGCAGAAGTTCTTAACGATCAACGTAAGATATGGAATTAAATTCCTGGCTGCTTTTAAAGAAAATAAGGTTTCGATGACAATTGTTTAGGAAAATAGTTTTAAAGTTTGCTTTGATTAATGCACAAGTTACACTAACAAAAAAACTTGAAATATCTTTCGAGAATCTGTATCTGCGATGCCCTGTACGAAAACTTCGTTGATTGCTAAAGCTCCATTTACATATATCGATTCCGTGTCAGTACCAGCGGCTGTTCAGTATCACTGACGCCTGTTCGCACATATCCTTTCATTATCGTCGATTCTAAATTGTTGAAGCGACGATCGCTATCGCGTTAAATGAGGAAGAAGCTCATCGGTCCAAGAAATGAAAGTGATGCGATGAACGATACGTAAATTGACAGAGAATTCGGTAGGAACTCTAATTAAAGGATATATTTCAGCTTATTATCCAACGCCACAAGTGCAGCTAACAACAATTGAATTTCTCAAATAACAGGATTTCTGATAATGATAGCAAATTGGAATTGGAACAGCCAATGACATGGAACTGATCCGCATAATTGGAACTTATTATAGCAGTATATAGCACTCTTCTGATACCTTCCTTTTTGTTTCTGAATCACAACCAAATCCTTTTGCTACATCTGTACTCGCGATACTATTACATAAAGTAATTCTCTAATAGACCGAATCGTATCGATCATGATGGAAAAAAAGCTATAGTTCGCCGTCAGGTGACCGCGGCCGCCCATCCCAATTTTCTAATCAACGGGAAAAGGGGTCCTTCAACGTTGCGTCACGCTGGGGGCACGGCAAGACATCAGTAATACAAGCGGCACGGTAGCTTCAGATTCCATACCGTGGCGGTCGGTGTCGGTGGAATTGCACCCGTATATCTGTTCATAATTTACCTAGCGAGAAGTTAGTTTCTTTTTGAAGTTTAAACGCGATATAAGTAACCGCCAACTGCTAAAATATAAAAAGACAATTTATAAAGCAAGTTGAGCTTTATTTAATTTCAGATTTGTATGTGACACTATTAGAACAAAGGAAGGTACAGTGTAGCTAGATGCATTAACGGTATTGCTTCGAAATTGATTAAGGCTTATTTAAGGAACGGAAATCAAAGGTTTGTTGACTAGAGTCTACAGGTAGGAGTACCATAAGATTTTGACCAAAACGTAGTAAAACGTTCTGTTCATATCATGCAGAAGTCTAGGCATTAGTGAATAATGATAGTAAGGACTATGAGTTAGTATGGCAAACAATACGAATATATCGGTACACTCCACACCACATATGTTTAATTAATTATTTCGAGGATGAGTCGATGTTCATTTTCAATCATTAGCCGAATTTGGCTATCCTCGAAACAGCTGTCCCGGATTAACTAATTAAGCTTTATATTGTTCACTAAGAATTAGTGATATATGAATGTTTAACGTTCTAAAAGTCATTTTTTTTTATATTGTTGGGCGTAGAATAGATCTTCTTCAGTAGTTTCCTTTTAAATACTCGTTATTTTTTTTAATGTTTTGAAATCGCGGAACAATATTTTGCGTGGTAGGCCATAACTTTGTTATTATAATATATTATTATTGCCAGCAAATATTATCGTTTCTTACATGTTTAGTGTTGATATAAATGAATATTCCTATATAACTTATTGACAAAGTAGTGGAAAATATTGAAAGAGTTTATTCTATTCTTATTTTATTATATATTATATACAAAGGATTGCGGAAGGGACTTTTCGAGAATTTAATGAAAGATGCCCCTAATTGTCGCCAAAAGGTGTAAAATAATTCAGAAGACTTTAAATCCCTTTTTTTTAACAAATAGTAGTGTTAAATCAAGGTAAACCTGTAAGTTAGTGCTAGTTAATCGTCATAAAGCGTAGGTTTTCTTTCTGATAAATCCTTTAACTAGGCAATCGGTTTCGTGCCTAAGGGTCCATCTTCAAAATTCAAACTTAACTTTAATTTGTGTCCTAATTTCACTTATACCTGCGTGATAAACCCGCTTCTGATTAAGTTTGCCGTTTGAAACCATGTATCCTTAATACATATGTAGCAATAAACGTGAGCCAATGTTTTTCGAGCTACGACAGGCAGCGGTATCTACTAATTCCCTTCAAAGTCGTATCATAAGTTATCGAAATAGGAATGTTGAAACTTTTACGTCGACTTTCCAATCACCGCTTTTCTTTTTTTTTACCTACTGCATACAAATAAATTTTTGCTGTAGATTAAAATCTCATCAATATGCTTGAAGTTAAGTTATATGTCATGCTCATGTTCTTTGAGAAGATCAAACGAAACAAGGGAAATAGCATCCTCGTACAAAGTATTATAACTCGACAAAATTTAAAGCAAACAATTCTAAAAAATAATACTTTTATTATTACGATTACTTAAGATAAGATTTGAAGATAAAATATAAAAGTCATCTATTTATACAATTTAGTTATTTTTCGCTTGTATGTAAATACCTTTGAAGATAGAAATCGGAGTCTTTCCTGTAATCTAAGTAAAGCATTGACGCAGGCGGATTAGTATTGTTTATCATTGAAGATTCTTTTAAGAACTGTAAAATTTATGAAGACGGATAAATAAATAATATTAATTTATGTTTATTTCTTATGATCGTTATTAGCTGTTAGTCGTCAGATTGCAGTATTTGAGCTTAATGATTATACATACTAATAGAATTCAACAAAATTGTAAAAGAGCAGCACTGGTAGCAGCAAGTTTCTTGGTAGATTTGGAATATTTACATATATATCTTTTAATATAAAGATGTATTGTACTCATGGAGTTAAACACAAAAAAATAAGTAAATATTGATCTTAGAGATTGGAGAGAATCCAGTTAAATAGAAAGCCGATGAAAAAAATATTGACCTACCTCGATAACATAGTTCGTACGGTAAAAGTGGTTCGCTTCAATGGAATTAACGAGAAGCGGCGTTAGAAAATGCTCGAATATTGAGAGGAAACAAATACAACTACTGCAAAATCCATATTCTGCGTGAGCTTAATCAAAATGATCCGGACAGACGAATGCAACGATGGAAATCTCTAATAATGCTCCAAATGTTTTAAATATTTTATTTTCTGATGAGGTTACCTATGAATACCGTTATTGGTCGCCTGAAAATCCATATTGGTTAACGGAATATCAGAAACTTAATATGTGAACTGGTATTGTTGAACAACGAAACGTAGCTCTACGTTTCTTAGAGAACAATTTTATAGGAGACGCTTACTTAAACGTGTATACCGGACAATTTGAATATTTTTGAATAGTAATTAACCAGATATACGAAACAGTGGCCTAGGACTTCAACAAGAAGGAATTCCACCATATGTCTAAACTTAAACGGTTTGAGAATGAAGATCAAACGTGAGATACAAGCTATATCACCTAAGGGGCGTTAATATATTGGGAACACTGTACAGTACAGGGACTTGCATTTGAACATTGAATTTATTTTTTTATTTTCTGTTTGTTAAATGTTATTTTTTCTTCAGTAATTTTTTTTAATTTAACGTCACGGAAATAACACACAGCCGCATATGACGCAAACCCTGCTAATAATGATTACTATTTCTATATTAAAAAAATACATTTTTGTTCCGATCATTAGAAGTTTGAAGAATTTTGTTTCACCACAAATGTCCGCACATTTGCCGGTCCTTCTTCTCGCTGAATACAATTGAAATCTTTTTTCTCGTTTTCCGTTGGATTTTAATGGTTTTGCGAAAAATTAATCTTAGCTTCTGTCATGATAACTTTTTTACGGCGAACACTATAAACTACCATATTGCTATTGATTTATTTAATTCAAATTTATTGATAAATTCATTGCTTCAACACAATATTTAAACGGTCTAAAGAGTACCTGGCTTATGATCGTTACGCACAAAAAAACAACTATTAACAGAAAAAACTGCTCTTAATATTAGGAAAGATCACAATATTAGAGAATGCGACAACTTAATAAAAATGTTCTATTAACAATAAAGAAAAAAACAGAAGAGCGAAATTTGACATAGGCAACTTTGTGAAAAATAACGTGTATAATAAAAAATAAATAAAAAAAAATAAAAAATGAAAAAAAAATATATATAAAATAAAAATTATAATGCAGTTAACTATAATGCACATTTTACCAAAGCCCCTAATTACAACTTAAAGTGCGTCAACAAGCAAATAGCAATGATTCAATTAACGTTTCTCCTGAAGCATATAATTATATTTGTTGTTCAATGTTTTATGGTCGCACGTATAGGACTTTTTAGTCCACCTAATCTTTCCGGGCAGTAATGATGTTTTAATCCTACTATATACGTATGTATAATTAGTTAACAATAATCCACGCTGCGTTATCACAACATGTAAAATTCCATGAGACATTATAGCATCGTGACAATTATCTAGATACAGTTCCATTCAAAAGTAGTCAACAAACATATGTAGGTGCTCTGCGATACAAATTTAGAAAGCATTGATGCAGTATCGTAGTAACATCAAAATTTGACGAGGGCAATCTGAAAAGTTTCCAATCAAACACAGAAATATGTTTTTTATTTATCTTCTTTTCTTTTCTTCTTTTGCGAAGTAGCCGTTTAATCTCCTCATTCGATAAAAATGTCCGTCTTATTAGAGCGTTCTAACTTAGAGCGCTAGAAACAAAAAGTGATAAGAAGAAGGTAGTCAATTAATTCGATATTGTATTCACGAATTTTTGCCATGGCGACATGGTTAACAACACCATCAACACTACAGATCTGCCTGCAGTTGTTTTTACCTACTCTTAAGAAGAATGCGTCAATGTTTTTCTCTTATCTACGACCGATCAGTATACTGCCAGTATTTCCAAGGATCAAGGAGAAAGTTCTTTGCCAACAAATAAAAATTCATCTGCAAAAACACATTCTGCGTGGTACGCAATCCGGTTTCAAAGTCGGATTTCGGGCGCACCTTAAGCAACGGCGTCTCTTCCAAAAAAGGCAGATTGGAGGTCCTGCGTGAAAAATCCTTTTTTAATTCAATGCGTTATCATCATTATTGTATTCTGTACGTATAACGTATCTTGCTGTATTTGCCTAGTATATTCCAAATGTCTAACTCGAACTAAACAATATTTAAAAGAAAGAATGAATAACCATAAATTCAGCAATAACATCTTTCGAGGACCCCTGTATATGCACCAAATACCGAATTAAATCCCTAAAGGAGGTGGGACGATTACGCTACAAAAATGATATCATAAACAACGTCTCCACATGTATCCGACTAGTCTAACCTTAGCTCACATAACATCGTCCTATGCTAGTATACGTTAACGAGGAGTTGATAATTTTCGTTCTGTAATAATTACAGTGATACGGACGCGGACGACGAGACCAGTGATTTCGGATCGGAGAGTGTTTTCGTTGAGGCGTCGCGATTGGCTAAGAAGCGCAGCTGGAAAGTAACAACGTTCAGGATCTGGCCACTAACATCGAGAACAATCGGAAAATTCAAGTCGAAGAAGTACTATGCGAAACAGTAAGTAACGTTTCATACATTTGTGGCTTCTAAGTTCCTTTAAAGCGCGCTTTTAAATTTCATCTGAGGAAAAGAGCTCTCGATAACGGTACTCGTTGCATTGTGACCGCTCACTAAACAAAATTCCTGCTGTTTTTGATACATTCTGTATGAGAATAGGCGACCTAAATGGTCATCTTTTCATTCGAAAGATGTGCGACTGTGTAGTGGTTGATTCTTAATTGGAAAGACAGAAAAAATGAGCAAATTTAAAGATTGTTGGCATTATTGTGCAGAATTTCATGAATAAGTCTCTTAGTTAATCATTTGCACTAACACGGTTATAGCTGGATAATATCCGATATTTATTGGTCATTAGAAAACAACTTTGTTTCAACAATGTACGGATAGACTTAGCTATACTCGAAAATGTTGTACTTTTTACTTGTATAAAACAAATCATTCGTTGCAAAGACGTTTGCTTATTTTAGACTTTAAAAATTGAACGAGAAGTAAAGTGTCATAACCAAAAGCAAAGGTTTGTGTAAATGTTTCTAAAAATTCAGATCAGCAAACTCTACCAACTAACGAAATGCAAAAGTCAGAAAATCCTGAGCAATTGTCAATAGGATAACTATATAACTTCCTGCGGTTCTTGTTTATCAAAAAATATTTATTAGGAAACCATCAAACCGGCTGCTATTTATCAAACATACAGTAAAACCTCTTTGGGTGCAAGGAAACCTCAGGAATGTATGGTATTGGATCGGTTAGCAACCAATGAAAAGAATGCCCAGAATTGGAGTATAATATACACTTTTTTTGCAAGTTAACAACCGGCCATTACAATTACGTAAAACGTTTGCCGAATAAATGGTGATACGACGGAATCTGTTATCGCCCGACAATTCATATTGGTGAAAGCGCGAAGGAATGTTCTTCGTCGTTTCTCGTTCATCTGCTATGAATGAGCTAGCAAAAGAATATGCTTCCACGCTAAATGTGGTGTCATTCAGAAATTAAATTCTCAATAAATAAGTAATAATTGTAAAATTGAATTTTCGTTAGATTACACTTACACCAGCTCACCGTAAGAATTCTGCTTGAGGAGGCATACATTGTAAAAAACGCTACGAACCGACTGCTTTACGATTATATAACTCTCGTATAACTCGTGGCTACCAATGATGATTCGGATTCCTTGAAATTGATGAATCTACAAGCAAACGTAGCAGAAAAATATTTGACTAATGTATGTCCGCATTCGTTTGAACAAATTTTTTTTCTGATAAGAGCTTGTGTAGTTTACTAACGATAAATCCTCAGTAAGTATGGAATCTGCGGACCGTTGGTTCTATTCGACGTTTTCCAAAGGTTATCTGCGTTTATCTGAAATCTCTTAAGCGCATCGTAAAAGTAATATGAAATCGTTTGGTTGCGTCCGTTAGTGCTGATGGGTAGCATTTATGAGTCACGATATGTGTACGGTAAGTCGTACTTAAAGAGTATTTAGTTGGTTTCAAATGTAAATAAGATCGTATAAAAATGGCATCGTCTTTTAATTGGATACGCAGCCTTCAATTTTAGCGAACGCAACGATGAGCATTTTCGGGAATAAACAGCTTAAATGATTCGGATAATTCAAAAATTCTGAATGGTTTCTGAGTATAACACCAATTGTTACATATTTCCGTTAATAATAAGCAACTACAAGTTCTAGACAAATTTTTGGAAGATACATCGGCCAGATCATCTTGAGTGGTTGGTCGACGTAAAGATAAATTGATTCTGTCCATAATTTTTTTAACCGACCGTTACCGTCTCCAAGGTTCGTACATACGTGAATTATTTCTCAAATTCTGGCACTTTTTCTTAAATATTGCGTCGTGATACTTCGAACGATATTTCTTTTTGTTCCAAAATTCGGTTCGGAAACTAATCTTGCGTGAATTCTTTCCCTAATCTTGATTTTTGCTTTTTTGCGTTAGTTCTTTCATATACGCGACTAAAATTTACCTACCTTAATTAGTTGACTAAGTTTGTAGCAAGTGATCAGGTATATAGAAGTAAAAGTGTTGTAAACCTCTTGCTTTCGCCAGTTACGTACTCTCTCTTCATCCACATTATATTTTCTAGGTGCGGCACAATTGCCTTACTTAATAGCACTAAAGTTAAATTCAAAATCGGCAGCACTATTGCCTTTCATTTCTAAACATTTACATTTAATTTGACGTGTGAATTCATCGTGGGATTGGGATCAATGATAAAAATAACCTGGTTATCACAGGAAGCTTTCGATGGGCTTTTCGGATAGCGGTGATATAGAGATGCTCATTCGAATGAGTTTTGGTCATGGATGAGCAAGCGCGGTTAGCGTTTCCAATAAGTGACAGAACATGTTTTCTACGAGATGCCCGCAGCTTCTCCTACCTTTCCAACGTTATTTCGACGATCGTTTAGTATCATGTGTGCTTTTCCGATGTTAACGATAGCGGACGGTTGAACAAAACTGAGCATCCAACATTTTCATAATCTTTCAACGCATGCACCAGAATATTTTTTACGAGTAGCGCCATCTTCGTGTTGAGGCTTGATCCTTTTCGTCATTCTCGTAGCGCGCCGATAAAATAAATAATAATCGATAGACTATAGTTCATTAATTAGTCATTTTTTTGTCTAAAATTTTTTTAAAAATTCGAAACTAAAATAATGCACAGAGTGTACCATTAAAAGAAATGATTTTTCAACAAAAATCCATCACACCAACTTAACGTAATTAATGTATGTACGTTAGGTCGTTTCGTGCCCAGTTTGGATAAATTAGGACATTAAAAAAATATAACTTCGGGTGGTTAGGAACTTATGAGACATCCTGTTGATTTAAACATAATTTCAAACCATACCAACAATCAGATCTCTTAACGAGGAAGAAAATTTTGAAAAGTCTCCTTTCGCAAAAACATTTTTGAGAACGCGAAAACGACTCACACTGTATAATAATTATTACTAAATAAACAAATATAGGAAAACGAAATAAGTACTCTAAGATGATAGAAATCTTGAACCATCAATGTTATCAGTAGAATAAATCTAGAAGTTGTTTGACAAAATCTACATTTGCTAGAGAGAAGTGATAAATCATTTCGAATGTATGTATTACAGTGAGTGTAGGAGACACGGGCACCAATATATTTGGCCGGGGTCCGGACGCAATTAAGCGATTAAAATGATATAAATAACTCTCAATTTACGAACGTCATTTTAAAGCTAACTGCATCTGACTACTTTACGACCTAAATCGTTACTAGCTTTAGTATGTTTCTCATCCTTAGTTTAATTGTTATGACGATTCCTTTTTTTTTTGTTAACTGCAACAGTGCGAAGTTCAAGGATTTAATCGTCTATTTTTATAACATCCAGATGAAACTGGACAGCTTTAGTACGACGAAGTATTTATAGTTACATTCGAGTTTGTAGGGCAAAAAGAGTGATCCATCGCCCTAGAATTTTCGAAAAAAAGAAAACGACTAAAAATACAAAATATACACGTAATCTAGAATATCGTATTATTTCGGAAATAAGTGTCCTGAATTACATGAATTGTCTCTGCCGGCTCATTAAAAGTCAACTGTTTGGACTCCGCATAATCCAGCTTACATGTAAAATTTAGAGATTTATTACGAGCTTCGAACGTTCAAATATGATACGCACTGTGGACGAAACGCGCCGTTTGACAATTGCAAAAATTAAATTGTTGCCAGAACGATAACCAGAGCATCTATCTAGGTCGTCCTGAAGCGTCAGCGGTATTGATACACGTATGCATTTTAAGTTCACCGGAGCATAGAAGAAAATTTGTATTAAAATAAAAAAAAAACATTATTAATAAAAATTATAAAGCGTAGTGGGCCAATATATGCACCCTGCGGTTGATGGAGTTGAGCATAGATAAGATTTAAAATGATGCTGTAAGTGTAGGTTAGAGTAATCGCATCTGAAGAATCTATGCTGTTCCTCAGTTACAAATAGGTCTCCACCTGCAACTATTAAAGATTATTTACCACTGATAAACAATAAGTACATAAGAAACTTATGTAATTATTACCATCCATCGTATATGTGTAGTTTTCTTTATTTCTTAATATTTCAATCTGCTCTCATACATTTTAATGAAGATCAATGGATTCTTATTATATTATATTTCGCTCGTTCCTGCAGATTAAATGACAAAATTGAACGTACGCCTAGAGTAATTACAACGATGTCTTATTAACATCAAGCATTTTCAATTAAATTACAAGATCATCCGGCACGTCCACCAACAATATCCACTTTTCTAACTTTCTTTAACAGCTTTTATCGCGCTTCTTACGGAGAAAACTTAATTAAAGGCGATAAACCTCTCCTTCTAATTTACCATTCTCCAAGCAATATGCGTCAAACGATCGACACCAGACTGGAGACCAACCATACGCCGTTTTCTAGGTTTTAGGGTCAAAGGTCTATTTAAAAGTCCGCGCGACGGCGACGGCCTTGTGCGAGACCCGCGTCCAGCGAACCGGAGGGACAGAGGGAGAGCGCCGAAAGCGAGAGATCCGCAAAATCAATACGACTGGAAGAGTGTGGCGTAGGCATTTCTCGGGATCGCAAGTCGGGCGCTTTGTTCATTCATGGAAATGTCGCCGTCGGCTGAAGACCTGGACCCGATAAACAGTTAGCGGGCAGCTCTTCCGGCACACCGGGCATATCGGAACCTAGGATCGCGGAAATTGGAAAGCGATCCGTCGGAAAAGGGGAAAAAAAACGGTTCGAGGCCGATGTTCCAGAGGGCGACATGGCAGCTCGTTGCGAGCATGCGTTCGAGCAGTGGGTTCGCGTCGTGTGCCACCGAAACCCAATCTAATGAATAGAAAAGTCATGTCGGCCGGGGGTTGGTGTTGAGAGTGCGTTAAGCGAAGTGCCGGTTTAATTATAAGACTACAATTTAAAGATAAGTGGTTAACTTCAAGTGTTCAACAATAATATCCGTATCAGTATTACTTAAAGGCACTTATTAGATAGAAACAGGTATATAATTACGTGAAGGATTGCTGATAATTTAGATACATAAAGAGTTTACCGCATTAAAGACCCCTGTTGCTTTTCTAATAAAGAAAAAAGGGATGATGAAATTTCATCCTTTTAATTAGTTGAAAAATTCTTACCGATACGAAGCAAACCCTATTTAATTCATCTTGGGGTAATTTAGAGAAACATATGGAATTTTGCCATAGGCTACACCCTTCTTATTAATAATACAAAGTAGAATACCATTCTTTGGGTATTTTCCTCCTTGTCATGGACTAACTCGGTAACTGGACGTTTACCAACATTTGTTGGTAAATCTATTGATTTTGCTTTTAATTTTACTACCAAAACATTTTAACAACATTTAGTTCTTATTATTTCATTTGATAACTTCCCTTCAATTTCAAAAGATTACTCTATACCTTTACTTCTCATTTCCTATTTAATTCTGCACGCTTTTGCTTTAACAATGGTTACTCCTCTAGCAGACTTCCATCGATTATGAGTTTATTTTTATTTTTTAACACGATAACGATCTTCCTTGGTTGCTTTACTCCACGACAACATCCAGAGTGCTTTGGTCATTTCCAATAGCTCCAATAGCAAGTTTAAATTCACAATTGAAACAATTCAAACTCGTTGGAGAAGCTAACAACCGCGTTAAATTAGATTGGTATCGCAAACCAACTTGTTCAGGTATAGTAAATGAATCTAAACCTTAATATTTCACACCTGATTTGCCACCTTACAGTATTCTTTGACTTTTTGAGTTTGAGAAGAACATCCTGCTTCTTCTATTAGCAAATTGTTATAATCTTTCCTTAGATCGAAATGAAGCGCTGTGGGAGATCCCGTCTTTGAAGGAACTTCATCTCTTCAACTTTATTTTTGAAAGAATTCTGGAATAAACCATTTACTGGAAGCTGTAACACATATCGAAATTGAGTAATAGAATTTCTAACTTGTTTAAAACTGTAATCCATCCAACTTAACGTGCTTCCTTCAAGACGGGATGAATTATTCGCGGAAATCTAGTTTGATGTATCAAATCGACGGCTGTGGTTCTAGTTCTTTAGTTTTGGTCGCACAAATGCGGGAGATAGAAGTGTGGATGAGTTTCATTCAACCGGCCTAAGCACAAAATGCTTGTTTAATTTAGAAGATTTTAAAATACCTGATATTATTAGCAGGATTCCATTAAACGTTGCTTCTTAGAAATAAGGAGGTACAGCGAAGTAATGTACAAGTTCTTAAAAATATTGCAAGTTTCTTTTTTTTTAGTTTAGCAAGAACACAAAAATAGTTACCCTACTTTGAATTACGTCAAAAATGTTTTTTCAATTTGACTCCTCAAATATGTTACATTAATTTGTATCCTGTTTACAACAACAGTATAAAAGTCGCATTTACGTAGACAGACTTGGGCTAAAGTTAAATTTATTGTTGTGCTTTGCTTCGAAAAAAGCCTGCACACTAAGTATCTACAATACCACATAAATAATTCGATGTCTCCCCTTTTTTTTCATTTTTTTCAAGATTTTTTTACACTTTTCAAATATATTTAATATAAAAAATGTTAAGAGTACTTATTCTATATACAGGACGGCATCGAAAAACCAACGATGCACGAATAATACTACGCAATGCGGCATAAAGTAATAAAAAAGTCATATTTACAAATGTCTCTAAGCCTTTTGCTTGTTTATTTGTTAAAAGTTGTAAAGAAAATGTATTTCTGTTAAATATTATAACAAAAAAAAACAATGATTAATTAAAAAAATATAATACAGGTATTGTTGATTGGTGGCCTTGTTCTTCGATACACCTCCAAACTTTGTATTAACAATTGACGGTATGTTTGATGTTTGCCTTGATTATTGCGGAATCTATCAACAGACTTTGTAATTCTGTTCCATAATTGCTCTTCATTATTTAGTTCTACGGCACACATTTCATTTTTCATAAACCTCCAAAATAAAAAATCGAAAGAATTAAGTTCGGAACAATGGACTAGCCATTGGTGCTCTCTATTTCCAAATCGTCTTCGCAAAAATAGCCTCTTGAAAAATGATCTGGTGCGCCGTCATGCATGTAATACATCATTTAAATAATGCTCAATGGGAAGTGCTCAGTTCATTTTCTAAAAAAATGTATTATACAATTATCAATTATACTCGCCGACGCATTAATTAATGCCTTTGATTTTGCAACCACTCGTAATATTGCGCACGAGGTAAATAATCTTGCTCTAGCAAATGATGAATGCGTTGGTTCTTTGAGGACTTGTTTAACTTTCTCTTTGCAAAAAAGCGTCTTCGTTTGCAGCAGTACGATGAGTTCTGGTAACCCCGCTATTGATTGTGCTTTAATTAAATTTCGCGACTGGTTTCATGCTTAAAGTACATCTTTAGGGCATCGGGAAGATTCATTATTTTTTTTAGGAGACGGCACTAAATCTTCATCGGGTAATAAATGATGTATCAGAGTTAACATAAAATTATATTTAAGGTAAGTAAGGTATATATTCAAGGTAAATAGTTTCCTTAGTAAAAGCTATTATGAGAATGTTTTCTCCGTCCATTTGAAAATAGCACCAGGTGCAGAATGACTTTATAAGTGACGTGGCAGATTAACTCCATTTTACTTTCATTCATCTTAGAGCCTTTCCCAACGAAATACCAACTATTGAATCATCGACATCATCAGAGATAAAAGAGTAACTAAATTACTTTTCCTAATCCCGGCATCGACTTGATTGACGTTTACTCCGATATAATTTTTTTCCATGTATGCATGTAGATCCGTCCGGTAAATCGATCGATTACGTCAGTCGTTACTTACATATCTCGCATCGATCCTCGTTGTCTTTGCGGGAAGCTGAGATAAACGCGTCGAACAAAACAACGTCAAGGTTGCTTGGAATTTTGTATTAATCGGGCGAACCGGACCAACGCCATTAGTTATGGCAATTGGCCGCGAAGTTGATAAAGTCGTCGGTCGTGTATCAGCTTGCTCGTTGTAATAACGATTAATGCTGCATGTAAGTAGATAACTTTAGAGCGATGCGCATGGAAGTTTATGTTTAGATTTCTTTATTTATGTTGAGGTATTAAGGGATACGTAAAATAACACTTAATATTTTTTTTGTGCCATGATTTACATTTTACGCCATGAAAACTAAGCTCAAAAGCAACGTAGTCTAGTCAATGTCGAGTTGCTTTTTTTGTACCACCGTTCATTAATTTAATAAAACTTTATACTCTTTCTTGGCGACATTCAGCAAATTTTTAAAAGAAATTTCTTAAATTCATTTCTTCTTGAGCTGGAATTTTTGGAGTGATGTGTGTGTTAAGCTACACCTAGCTAGATGCGAATGAAGGTTCATTAACTTGATATAAAGTTGCTTTAGTTTTTATGCATATTCGTGCTCTCAACATTTATAAATCATACTCACCCTTAGGGCACTTCCTTTTTTTTTCTTTCTTCATAATGTAATGCGATATCGTGCCACTTTTCAACGTATCGAATAAATGGATGTCGATGACGTTCTTCGTACATTCTAAATCTAGGTTATCCTACAACAAAACGACCCCTCGCACGACCGGCTATCCTTTCAACAAAAATGTCAACTCCACGTAAATGTAAATGTATATTTTAGCATCCACACTAGAGTAGTACTATTACAGCGCGGGCTTTATCGAGGTCGGAAAGTAGTGACCTTTGAAATTTAAGCGCCCCGAAAACGACGAAAGTTGTGTGTAAAAAAGCGGATGTGTAATTCGAAGGTTTTATGTTGCTCGTTTTCGGCTTTTCGCAATTTGAAAATGAGAAGCGGATCTTTTATGTATACGTGTCTCGCATAGACCGGAAACGTACCGAAAACTTTAATCGTGATATAAAAAAAGCGCTTAATTTTGAATTCGTTCGCTGACCGGACTGTTTTCGACGTAAATTTGCTGAATTATTGATTACAATGATGAAGTCCCGAATTATTGAAAAACGACCTGAGTCCAGATTATATGTTGCTAAAAGAAGGTCCTCGGCACGAATTTTAATGTTACATTATTTACAAACATTGTCCCCTTGAAAGTTTCTAATTTACTTGCTTCACTACTGGAATGCCGTAAGTTTCATGTTGTAGCGTTTCACCGTCCAAGAACGCGTATTGTACCTAAAGAACATAATCTTCGTTCAGCTGAGAATATCGCTATAGGGTGAATGAAAGTGTAACCGAAAGCCGGAAGACCTCAATTTGTCATCGGTCGTAGCGAAATCGTCCTTGCAACGAAGTATGACAAAAGAGCTCCGTCCTCAATGAACGCAGGATTCCGCCAAGGATTGAAGACTATGGAACATCAAAATCGCCAGGTTTGTGTTGATCGGTTCCTAGAGGAGGCTCCTCTACTTGATAAAGAATGTTGTAAACGAATCATATCCAGGGAAGAAGTTCATTCGAAACCGACTCGAGTATATCCAACAAAGTAATGATTGCAAACATTGATGTTATTGATGAAGCACCAAGATTTCATTCAAAGTTTAAATCCCCAAGTTTCTGTTGGAACATGCATCGATGAACAACATCCGGCAATACAAAACTTCCTCTATCCGGCACATAATCTTTTATAGGCAATGTAGTGTGGTGCTCTGCCTCAAAAGCTGCCGGTGGCTCACCGGAATGAAAGCCTCACTGAATATATCTCGTAGGACGAAGCTGTAGATATCCATTTCAATTTTTTACGAGTGTATTGTTATAACACAAAATGCTCTCTGTAAGCACAGCGAGAACGAAAAAAGCACAAAACTCGGCGATTACGGCGCAGAACGACACAAAACGAGCCTAGCACAATTTTGGAAACTCGAAAGTACGACTACCAACTTTACACACCTGACAACTTTCACACAGCACTATTGATTACTCGAAGAAGAGAGCCCGTATTCATGATTTATCGCCGAGCGACTTCTTTTCGTCCTCGAACGTCAAGCAGGAAGATACGTGGACAGCGATTTTTTCACTTAAATAAATTGTTGACGCGTTCAGAAACCATATTTTAAAGACGCCATCTTCAGGGTGGGGCAAAATTTGGAAATCATTTTCCAGAGAAACTTAAACCCGGATTTGATGAAGCGATAGAATAACCACGCAGCGCTCCTTCTTTCTATAGGCCTTTGCTGATTACACCAAAAACAGGGCCATTTTCTAACAGAACCACATTACTTCCTCTTAGTTATTTGTTTAACCGTTATACCGCACAACTATCTCTGCAGGATGAGGAATTGGTCTCCCAATACTATTAAACCTTTCTCGCCATATTGGCTTCCTTAAATCTACCTTGCACGAAAATGGTTTTGCCAACCCCTGATTTTTTACTGTGTAATTGCGATTATAAAATAGAATATTAGTCAATGTACTGGCCTAACCTTTTTATTAATCACTTAATCAATTTTTCATTAACAGCTCTAACTAAATAGGATAAAACTTAGACATCACAAGGATCTTACTCAATAAAATGCGCATATTCTCTAATTCTTGTAGGTAATCACCATAACAGAAACATTACATAGCAAAATAAAATAAATCCGATAAATTGTCTCCCTCTACAAATTGAAGAATTTTAGAATTTAAGAAGAAGATTATTGACATATCAGTCGCGTTTCGTCTCGATTTAAAAGTGTCCGCGCGAAAGGAGAAGCAAACGTTACTAAGTGCTTAGATTTTTGCTAGATGGCGTGCGTGTAGTTCTCAGTGAATCGGCAGGGGAACAGAAACACCGAGTTTATGTTACTAAGCTATGAAGCTGCAGCTTATCGTAGTGGAAACTGGAGAAAAGTGGCGACGCGCTCTCTTGAGGTGAGTGATATTTGATGGAATGCGTTGCTTAGAATTTGTGTATGTTTCAATCGACGAGCTTCAAAGTTTTGTAAATTAAATAATTTGTTAATTTAAGTGCGAGAATGGCCTTTTGTTAGATTCGGCTTTATTTCTTACTATTTCTCCTTGTAAGCCTTTACATTCTTCCTATTAATGCTCTCTTATCTTTAGTGTAATCGGCATAGTATTCTACAAAATAGGCGTTTATGATAGCCTCCTTATTCGATGAAAATCCCTGTCTTTCAAACGGAATTTTGAGCTTAGGAAGCTAAAATGAGTGATCTATCAACTCGAGCCCTAATTCATTAATTTTTGCCATGGTGGCCACTGAAGTGTAAAACGGTGCGTTGTTTTGGTGGAAGGTCCTTTTTCTGCAATTTTTCACGATTAACACAACTCCATAATTATCTCAAAGAAAAACAATCACCATCGGCTTTTCTTGGCGGCTATTCACCCTTTGTAATCCACTGTTCTGAATGTGATTTGGTTTCAGGAGTGAACTGGTGTTTTCAAGTTTCATCTACAGGTATTTGTCGACGCCAAAACTGACTTATTTCAATGCTGAAGCAATCTAAAATTGCTACAACGGAGCTTCGAAAACGTCCATCCAAATGGTTTTAACCCTGAGTGAGCAAAAACGGGATCCGACGCGCGGTTAGCTTTCTCGTGCCCAAATCTTCAGTCAATATGTAACGAACGCGATTTTCAAGATCCCTCCTTTAATTCGGCGGTTAATCGCTTATAAATATTGGGTTCACGTACTTTCAACTTCGCTGTATTGAGTTTGTTTCCGTTTCATTTACATCTTCAAATGAAGATCCAAATTGCTGAAAGATTGTTTTAGAATCTTCCTGAATCCCACGAACCCTAATATCAAGCGACTCGATCAACGAATACCTAATTAATTTGGTAATTAGGTATTCGTATGAAGAGATCTTTTTACGAGTCTAACCATCATCATGTGGCTTGAAACTTTTCATACCATCCTCGTATATGGGAATATGCTCGACGACCAACATGTAAAAAACGCACATTCTAATTAATGATTGTCTAGTTTAGATTACTGGTTGCTTTATCAGCTATTATTACAAATGGATTTTTTGAAGTTATTCTCGATTTTACTTCCGTTTATTTATCAGCCTACTTTTAATGATGATCTAATGTACATCAATAAAATTCCGATTACCCACGCTTTGTGTGTAGCAACTAGATAATAAAATGTACCGAATGCTCACATCCACCCTGCAAAATTGCTGTACATTACTAGTTTCTAATTGTAAGCATTTAGGACATTAATATTAAAGTTTGACCGCATCGTAGCTGTATTTACCCATTACCTATGGTGGTATAGTTATTTATATTAATAGTCTACTGATAGCAGGAAAGATATCGTCTTATCGCATTCCTACGCAGTTGATCCAAAATACAAGCTGTACAAACATATCAATATGGCTCCACGTATTGCTACTTTACGAAGTGCACGTTTGAAAACAACGTAAATAAAATTTCGTCCGAAAGAAACTCGTATCGGCACAAGGTATGTTTTATTCTAGATCAGAATTGCCCAGACTACATTCAGCCATAATTTATGGTTACTATCATCGACCATAAATTTGATTTTGCCATAAGTAATTTATACTAATTTCAATAGAAAACATATAGACTTTAATAAAAGGTAGAAGGTGAAGTTAGCTCGATTTTTTTTTATATTTCAACTAAAAGGTTTTTTAGATTAGATCATAATTTAATGTATATTTTAAATTATTATAATTAGAAATGCGAAGTAATACTGCTCCGTCTCTTATAAACAATATCTACAGCACCTCTTCTTAACATCCAACAGTAATCTGCTAACATAACAGGATTCCATCTCCCCTGATACCGTTTTTCCATTCCCATGATGTCTTGGTGGAAGCGCTCACCGTGTTCATCGCTAATGTCGCCCATATTTTCCGGACAAAAATCCAATTGAGAATGTACAATGTGCACTTTAAGGGACGTATTACAGCCAGCAGCGTGAAATGCTTGTAACATATCCATTACTAAAGTTTTATAGTTGTCAGCTTTTTTATTTCCCAAGAAATTCCTGAAAACTTGTACCATGGAGAGCCAAGCTGTTTTTTCCTTCGCGGTTAATTTGGTTTCAAAGATTTCACCATTTACTATTTCTCGTATCTGAGGTGCAACAAAAATACCTTCTTTTAGTTTCCCTTGTATTCATTTTGGAAACTTTTCACGAAGGTATTTAAAACCTTCACCTTCAAGAGCCAATGCCTTTACAAAGTTTTTCATGAGCCAAAGTTTCACGTGGAGAGGTCGTATTATGATCTTTTCTTTTAATACTAGAGGCTGATGTTGTACATTGTCTTTTCCTGGTATAAACTGTTGTCGTAGTAGCCACTCTTGCTTATGGTAATGTTTTTGACATAAAAAGTAACAATATTTGATGTAACCAGATTGCATACCCAAAATAATTGCAATTACTTTAAAATCTGCACAAATATTCCAGGAATAGTCTTTGTACTTTATCTTTTCTAATAAAATTTTCAGATTCTCATAAGTTTCTTTCGTAGAAACAGCATTACCTATCGGAATAGAAGGATAACGGTTTCCATTATGCAACAAAACTGCTTTTAGGCTGGTCTTTGATGAGTCTATGAATAATCTCCAAGAACTGGGATCGTGACGTATTCCAAAAGCTTCAGAAAATTTATAAACATTATTGCAGTAGACCAGATTACCGGCCACACTATAAAGGCATTTTCTCTGTAACCAGAGCTAAGCCAATGTTGGCGCTTTTCGAATTATTTTTACTTTATATATGCTGTTCAATTTCATCAGTTACTTACTTAGGGTAAAAACCTTGTTGGTCAGTGTTATTAAAGGAAGACACCTAATAAGTTAATAGATTGTTTCTGCTTATGGGGTTAAATGATGACGAGAGTCTAAAAAGTAATATAGGGTGAAACATTTTTGTTGGCTTCGAACATTGTGCCTTTGTGAATGTTTTATTATTATTATTATTATTATAACGTCCGATTATGAGCATAGTTAAAAATCGAAACCTATAATGTTGTTTCGTAAGTTCATGCGTACCCAAATTTATATCTTTTTTAAACTGAACATGCTGTATGTTATTACATTTTTGAAATACTCGTCAAGTTCTCAGGCAAGGTTTTACACGACAGCATTACCACAGAAATCGGCCGATTAGTTTGTTTACACAGAGCCTTTAAAAGAAGCAATTTTGTGAAAAAAAAGAAAAAAACGAAACTTAGATACGTTTTATTTTACGCAAATGCTAACTATTCCTCGATATCTTAATGTTGATACGTGTCAAAATGGCGCTTTCTTTTAATTACGAATTAATTTAATCGATCACTAAAGAATCTAATTGCGATTAGTAACGTAAAAAAATTAAGTTAATTAATGTGGCGTTTAATTCGTGATTAAATATTCGATGCAATCTATATAAACCGAGGGTCGGTATTTCTTGGAGTTTTCGAAAAAATTTTATATCAACTAAATCGCTATTTTCGATTAACGGCATTTCAATCCTTTTTTAATTCCCATTCTTTGGTAAATTTAACGTGAAGCTATACAGATAAATAGGACTTACAGAGTTTTTCAGGAAATATTCTGTACAAGCAGCTCTACGAATTTGTAATCTGTCGAAGTATATGAAAGAAATTGTACAGTTCATTTTGACGATGTGAACAGTTCAATCCCATCAACGTATCCAAATATCTCTTTAAAATGGGATAACTCGCGCAAATACCAAATTATTTTGCACAAGGCTGTATACAAACTTATCGAAAATATGCACATATATATATCGTTTCCATCAGCGCTCGATCTTATTACCTAATCGATTCTCGTTATAGCATGTCGGGAACGGCAAAGAAACTTATCGGCACTAACTTGATTAGTAACATAAGGAAACACTCAAATTCAAACAAGTTTACATAATACGGCGTTCGGTTGCTAATTCTTGATAGCACCGGTTTTGATTGACGGTTTAAACGATTCTGTTGGTTTCTGGCATATATGTAACAACTCGACGACGTATATTTTTATGTAAACGACGATACGCACCTGATAGTCCACGTTTACCTTCTGTGACATACAACGTTTCCGTGCAAGAGTTTTGCAAATAAATGAATGCTTGTGACACATCGAGTGACAATAATGATGAAGTGGCTATCGGCGAGAACGCGACCTGTTTGGGAGATAATACAAGCGATTTAAGCCGCGATAATAATAGTAATACGTAAGTACCATAATTAGAATAAAATACAAAATAAGATCGTAGATAATGAACTATGTATTTCATCAATACGTAAAATTTCTTGATTTTTTTTGCTATATTGTTTTTATATAATAATTATTAGGTTATCTTGAATTCATTGTCCTTGTAATAACAAAATAATAATGAGAAATTAGCGTAGCGCATTGCAAATTTCGACAAGCTAACTACTTTAATGTTTGTTGTTATATTGTGGCGGCCTTGTAACACTTATTTTCCGTTTTGCGATCATAGGTATTAATCTGCGCTTGGAATTATTTAGAATTTTCTAGTTACCTTAGCGTTATTCCATCGGAGATCGCATAAAAAATACTTTAAAGTAAATGTTTTACGTTTTATGTACAAACAAAGGGAACGCTAAAAAAAGAAATTTTATTGCTTTCAACAGCGGTAACTGTTGAAGGAGTGGATCGTTTTGGAAATATCTAGTGTATGTTGGAAATAAGGCGAGAGATTCGCTAATGCCTATTCATAGTTCTGGTGTTGTCCGCCAATGGCTTGCCAATAATAATAAAAATGTATTTCCTTGGCTAGTAGATCAACTCGAGTTTGGAACAAGAGTGGTAATCACTTGGTAAGGGCGTAATAATGACTCCCAGCCAAGTTTAGAAAATTATCCCAAGTCACTTTTGTGTGTTTGTAAGAAGTTTGGCGTTGTCCTGTAAAAATAGCACTTTTCTTCGATTGATCACGGAAGCTGTTCACGACACAAATTAGTAGTTAACCAAAACCAAAAGAAACCAAAAGTTTCCAAAAGTTCGTATTGGACAATTATGGCTACTATCTACCAAACACACACACACACACACACAAAAAACTTTTTTGAGTGCGAAGGAACCTTCTCCCATTGAACTTTTCTGAAATCTTTGAGCATATTGCACTGGTATCAATGATCTTCGGTCTTCTAGAGCGTACTTCGAATGTTAAAAGTTTTATCCGTTGCCATTAGTTATTTTAAAATATGAATTAAACAATTGTCACCAAAGGTGTATGTAATGAATAAGAGAAGGATTCATGCTAAAGTAGATGTAACAAACAATGAGGAAAAGTGAAGATAAAAAAATGTTTTTTAAAGGCTTCAACTGGTTGTTGAAGTGATAAGAATCCGTTTACTTGATATTCGGGAACGAAAAGTCTGGTTAGGTGACAGATCAGCTGCATACGGGCAGTAAGACATTATTCAATGTTTTTTTTTTTTCGTTCAACTAATCATGATAAAGAACGGGCGATTGTTTTTCTTATTTCATCGATGACTTTTGGCAAAAAGTCTTCGTTTCTTCGATTTTCCAAAACAATGCTTCTGAAATTCTTCATCATCTTGGAAGTGCTTCATGAACGAACATTTTTGTTTGGGTTCGGATCACCTGCGAATACTCGCGACTCGTTTGAATGTCGCTAAGATTTTCTGTAGAATTTTTTGAGCATTTCTTTCGACCGAACCTTTTTTTGTACTTGGATCGAAGTTTGCAGGATCCATTGAAAACTAATGCTTTTCACACATGAATATTCGTCGAAAGTTAAAATCTAAGACACGTACTGCAGTCTTCGGTATGCTTAAGGATACTTCTACAGCATCGATGATTTCGGTCGATCTGTACGAAATTGATCAATAACCGTTCTTATGGTGCTTTATTAATAAAAGTCGAATGAAACGATGCTAGGCATTGTTATTGTGTAATAGTGTGGATGAAGCAAATGCTCTAGATATTTAGGGCGCGCCCTCAGAAATCGCTCGCACAATACCACGTCACCCAACCCAATTATTAACTTATTTTCCGAGACTTTACGAACTGATGACTTTGATCAAGTCTTGAACTGTCTGTGCTGATTAGGAATAGTGATTGCTAAATCTGTACTAAAACTCGCACCTCAACTTCATTGCTAGCTGTTGTGGCTTATCACTAGAGAGAACAAAAGCGAGTGAGATTAGACAGACTCGTGTTTCGTCGACTCTCGGGGAAACAAGTAGGTAACACGAACCCTTTCTTATGAAACGAATAGACGCGAGTCTGTCTAGTCGCTGTAAAAAATGAATTTTATGATTTCACTCGCTACTTATCGCCCACATGGTTACTATTTACTTGTTTAAAGAAAAACCACAATGAACCATTTAGTTAGGAGATCTTGAGCGTAGTTAGGCTCTTTCAGATCTGCCGGGTTTTTCCTTCTGCAGTCCTATAGCTATATGTTACGATCGCGGCCTCGGTATCATATTCACAAAAATTTAAAATAAATTGAGTATCGTATTTGTCCGCGTTGAAATCGGCAGTAACACATTACCGAAGAGACGCCAAGATAATCGAAGACTTTTAGCTGGATCTATGTTTGAGAGAAGGTGTATGCTGTTGCTGTCTGTGATATTTTAAAGCAATCCCTAGTTTTAAGAGAGAAATTCAATTTCAAGTTCAAATTTAAATTAAATTCGGGCATTTGAAAAAACGCGGAGACGTTCCCGCAACAACACGAGGAAAATATCTATCAAATAGATACAAAATTTGGATGCACTTCCTTGACGACTAGAAACGATGATAACGTGGATATTTGGCATCAAATGCGTTTATTTTTAACCGGGCTATATACTTACATGCAATAACAAAATGTTGTACATATCTATTTCCTTTATCCCAACATGGAAACGCGTTAAACAAAGCAATCACATGTTACCGGTATATAAAGCGCAACAGCTGACATACTGTAATAATAACCGCTGCCACTTACGGAAAATGTATATAAACATATATTGTGTTACGAAGAAAACGTATTTAATATTTACGTGTGTCTATTTATCATTTCTCCTCGTATCGCGTGGGATTACTTGGTGAGAACGACATTCGTATTGAGTATGCCCATTCATATTTTACCTCAAAAGCCTGTCTATTTCTCTATTAATGGCATTGGAAGTATTTTATCTCGTCAAATGTAAGTGCATACATTAAAGAAGAGTGCTTGAATTCATTTCAAAGGCACACGTACGTATTAAAGATGAAACGACAAAGTAACATCAAAACTTGACCGTCTGGAATGATCAAAACAATTTTTATTGGCTGACGAATGAAAATTTTGGTTACTAGCATGAATAAGCAATTCACTTCAACATTAGAGCAGTGTGTGTATGTCTAATTCTACAAAACAAAAGCCAAGGTTATCCAACGAGCCAGGTTTATTTTAAAAGCGTCCAACCAAGAAGCATTTAATTAGTTGAGAATTAAATATAGTGAATATTTTACATATTGTGCGCTATGTACTTAATAAACTTTTTTACGATTTACATCAACTTATCATGGTTTTCAAAATTCCACAAATATAACAATTCTAAACATGTTAAATAGTTTTTTTTTCTTTGTAAAAATTACAAAGCCTAAAATATTTTAACTCGTGAGTTCCGATAAAGCAACAGAAATATTTAAATAACGTAAACACGTAACTATTTGTGATAAATGCGAAATACCATTGAGAGTGGTTTTATATCAACAAAACTTAATATTTGAAATAACAAAATTGATTGTTTGAATCAATGAAATTGATGGCAATGATATCATTAAAACAACAAATCTAATTATTTTGCTTTAAGAAATCGAATTTTTAAACGAAGAAAACTCACATTCTTAAGATGGAAATAATCAACACCAGTTTGATTGTGCTAGCAACCACATCTTGGATCCGGTTAATTAAAGTAAAATGTTGTCTAAGAAATGTAAAAAATATAAAAAAAAAAAACGCTGATAATAAAACTGCTCATGTGGAATCACTCATGGCAAAAGTAATGTGTTTCTGCTTAGCTGGCGTCATCAGCATGGTTGCGAAGGTATCCCTACCCGCATCGCTGATTGTCTTTTGGCATATAACTATAATATAATATGTATAATAGATAACTATGATAAATAGAGATGACAAAGGCTCCTTTTTTGCAGCGACTAGATAGACTCGTGTCTATTCGCCTCATGAGAATGGATTCGTGTTTCCCCCCGAGAGTCGACAAAACACGAGTCTGTCTAGTCTCTGCAAAAAAAGTAATAATTTCGATCGCCTTTGTCCTCTCTGATAGTAACGAAGATATTTTAAGGACGAACGGTACGCATAACCTTTCATTTCGATCCAAAGAAGTAAATATCTTAATTTCTATGATATTCTCAAATATTTAATTTTAACGAGAGAGGTGCAAATGCTAAAATCTCAACATCGTCGTAAACGTCTCGAGAACAGTTGAGTTGAGGAGTAAGGTGTCTTAATGCAATTTATTTACACGAATGTTGGTAACCGCTTCCGATCCAACCGGAAGTGATTCGATTCGTACGTGAAAATAAATCTTTTCACTAAAGAATTTCGTGAAACGACGGACGTTACGAGAGACGCCCGTGCGTCTCAAATGTAAACAGGTTATTCGAGTAACTTCTTTTCGCCGATGTTGGTTTCGCTTTTTGCGCCTTAGGTTAGCGAGTACACTCCCCTCTACACTCCTCGATCCGAAACATGACGCATATTTACCGGTTTGCGACCTGCCGTCGCAATCCGCATCGAAATTCTTCGAACTTCGGATTCCGGCTTGTGATTCAAAGGGTACACAATGGCAACGATTTAACCGTCGGTCGGTTACAAGGAGTGTGCGGTTACTAGTCCCGCGACAGCATTATCGAACATATGCTTGCGTCGGTAATACCACAGTTACTCGTGGTGTAAAATCTTAGATTGTATACGCGTCGTATACAAATCCATTAAGAATTCATATCAATCTAAAAACAACATAGCCATCGCGCTGGAGGAGCGATAAGAAAGGACAAGCAGTACAAAAATAACTATAACGTGTATGTCGGGTGGAGAGTAGAGATACGCGAAGCATGTTACTACGTGTAAATGCGATGATTATTCATGTAGGCGTTTGCGATACACAGAAGTAGTTCGCCGTCGCGGAAATGCGGTTGGGTTGCGTTTTCGCCGTTTGACTTTTCGGTGCTGTGATGTGCGACAGTGAATACGAGATGGCCAACTATAATCCGACAGTGATCCCGTTCCTGAAAGGTGAACACCATCAACATCAACCGAGGTAAACTGTGCCCGGCATTTATTACGCGTGCGAATAGGACGAAAACTATATTCTGAAGTACTGTTAGGTGCTGTATGCAGTTGCTAATGAAAACGTCAAATATAAACAAATTCCTTACTACACGCCTACAGATGCGGCTACGTTAAATTAAATTCGGGCGTCGAAAACGTTTCGGCATTTACAACATCGTAAAGATGAAATGATGGGATGTAGATATACGACGAGAAAGTTAGTAAATTCAAAAAGGAAAAAAGTGAAAATGTAATATTAAGACAGGGTGTTGCAGGATGAACTTACATTAGCTATATGTTGAAAATTAAGTAGATTCAAAATTTGTAAATTTACCGACTTATTTTGTTCTAACAGGGTAACTTTTTTATTCAACTTCCGGTTTAACCGGAAATCACGTATACTTTATCCTCGCCTTAATTTTTGAATGAAATAGTTCAGCAATTAATTTGGCGTAAAATCCATGTATTTCAACAGGTTTCATCGTTACCGTTTTAAAACTTTCTCCATTTTTGTGAAGATTCCAGTAAAATCAATAGTTGTTTGCGGCTAAGCAAGCTCTGTTATACGGGATGGCAGTATTTATCGTTGAAATATATTGAACTTAAATTCGAAGTGTTTTGGAGAACGGTGAGACCACAAGTACGGACCTTCATATGCAATAGGGTGGCGAGGTAGTTTAAGAAAAGAAAATTTTAATATTTCATTTTGATCTTTTCTTAATAAGCTCATTAAGAAAGAATACGAGTAGGTACTGTCGAAAGTTGCCAGATCTAACGGCCTGTTGCATTACCGGCGGCTTGAATTTTAGGTTTGCAATGAAGAAATGATCGGGTGATCTTGTCTGGCTTCGAATTACAAATTTTTAAAGTCTGTTTCCTTCAACAAAAAACGCACGGTGAAGATATTAAAAGCAAGCTGGCGGAGAACTCGAGAGATATTAACGCGTTAATAGATTTAATAGCGAAAAAAGTTGAAAATAGGTTGCGTTATTGTTTCTCGCAAACATAACAAAGCATAAAAACCCAACGAAGCAGGAAAACTTTTTGCAAGAATCCTACTCTTGCACGCCAATCCTTCTCGACCCGGTATGAATATATATATATAAACACCTCTCGCTTGTATGAATTGCACTGATCGTGACCAGAAAGGCAAGCTATATCAGGTTCTTTAAGGTTAGTGTCGTAATACAGGATAATACTTGCATTCCTTTCGTCATTCACCGTACCATATTTTGCTAACCTTGAGGTATTCACTGCGAATTAGATTTTTATTCGTGAACACTATACTAGGGCCGGATTGACTAACAAAGTATAAGTCTAAAACCATTATGAATATACAGGCTATATCCAATTGCATCGCAAGAGTCAGGTGATTAAAATACGTAGAAGGAAAGCAACAAGTACAGGAAAACAATCCGTCAGCGGGTGAAATTTCCGAAGGGACACGCACCAATCGACAATTAGTGATATTATTCGGAGACATGAACGCACGGATAGTTCGAAAGATCTAGTGCATCACCCACAGACAACGAACGTATTAAATTGTTAAGCAAACGAAATGGGACAATATTTATTGCAAGACAAATTTGTATTAGCGTAAAGCGACGGTTACAAGCTGCAGAACTTCACGCTCGTCTTGCCGTAAGAAAATCCTTAGTTCGGCGGGAAGGCAGGCAAACACGATTACAGAAAGACCGGAAGCTATGGACTGATGAAGGTCACATGATCAAGGTCACAATACTATAAGTTCAAAATGGTGAAATCGCTGAACCAATTTTATAGATGAGAACAAAGTATTAACAAGACCTACCCAACTCGGCACAAACAGACCCACCTTTTTGGAGGTACCAACACGGCACACAAGTTTACAATGTGTATCTAGCCAGTCATCCCTTATGACTTGCACCAAGATGGAGGATCGCCGCAAACCAATTGGAGCTTATCGAAGTGCCGAGTTTAACCCGTATTAACAGAGGCGAAACACATACGGGTGAATTATGCTTTATTCGCGTTGATGATGAAAAAATAATTTATAACATGGACCTTCGAGTGTACGGAACATTTAAAGCAGGTCTTCGGTGGATAAAGCACTTCAAATAAGTACACAATGAAAATATATTAATACATATATGTATAGGAAGAACGTAGTGTTGCCCGTTATTTATTTTTTCCACAAATAATTTGCGTCGTACTGCTAAATCTCAATAGCGCCATATACCTACTGGTCATTTGAAAACACCTAAGATCCTCATGTAAAAACAAGACGACAAATTCTGTAAATATGCGTCACCAAATGTATCTAATTTCTGGTAATGATTTGTACATATTTACGGAAGATAGAGAACGGAATGTAGATAATTGAGTACAATAAGATATGAATAATAAATGAAATGGATCGAGAATAATAAGAGCTGTTCCAAATACACCAACCATAAAAGAGCAAGTCTAAAACGTGCCTTCTTAGCGGATTTCATTTCCAGGTTTTATGAGTCGTAAAATGGCCCCGCAACACATGACATAATGATGTCAACATGTGTCAAATTCCCTAATGTTTAATAAAAATATTGTACAAAATATTGACTCTTTCGAACCTATTGATTAACTTTGCTCAGAAGCTAAGAAAAGGCATTCGCACATACCTACCCTGCACTTTTGAGATTGGAAACAGTACACTTTCAATATCAAAACAAAAATATTGCTAACGGCTCAGCCATCTTGTTTGTTGGCCCGAATTTCTAATGATGGATCCTATTAATGTAAAGAACTACATTTTTCTTCCATTGTTCCTATAATACACTGGCCGTAATTAAAAGTGCACCGCCTCTAACTTGGAGTGTGTATATCGTTAAAACTTTATAAACGTATTTCTGTAGATCCATTTAAACGATTATTTATCATATTGCATTGGTGCAGTTTATTTTTCAGCATTTATAAGAGCCAGATGTTCTGCACATGTTTTTATAGAAACATCTATTACAATCCGATAGTTAGAGTGATCCCTCGTAGATGAGAACGTGATCATTGCAGGCAATTGATCTCTTTTAAACGTGTCTGAATTATTGGAGGACGGTTAGTTAAACTTATTCGTAATCATTCAATTGTGTTACGGTATTTTCGAGCCTGCGGTTAAAGCATGTATAGGTTCAGGCGTACCCAGAAGGATTACCTCTCCCCACAAAAAGATATTCTTTTGAAGCGCTTATCGGTTTGAGTCCATTTTTGACGATACATTTTTAATTGCGGCCAGTGTATCTCCGTTTGCTGCTGTTTTGAGGAATTAGTACTTCTTGCATAATTAGATTTGCTTAGGTATAATCGATGGCTGACTGCTTTAAAAACAAACTATTTAAAAAAAAATGACTCACGAGCAGCATAAAAAATAAACGTGTTTGTTATTGTGCTCTTAATTGTTTACAGTTGTTTTAGCAGCTTTAAAACGACTAATTTGTAGACGCAAAAACATGACTTCAAATAACAAAATTACATCAACCAAATCTACAATCCACATTTCTTCTATTTCACTTACCTTCTCCTATTATTTCGCTCAAACGAAATAAAAACATTATTTGCAGGGCCGTTGTTTCCATAAGGCTGGGTGGGTGGGCGCTCTCTCTGATATATCCTTTAAAAATTCAATTGAAACGAAATTATTCAAATTTATATCACGTAATTATTCCAAAAATATAGTTTGAACGTCACGCGGCTTCCTATTTATTCTGTGATCAATATTAGGCTTCTGGCAGGTAACTGTGCTTATAGTAACCTTAAAAATGAACAGCATGTGTAATTCCAAAAAGTAACTAATAAACTTTCTCCGGAAGAAGGAATTAAAAGATAGGCCGATAGAAGGAATTCGCCGGTTCTAGACTCTCCTTGTGGGAATTCAATATGTTAAAGAGAGACAGAGATAGTGACGATTGCAGCGCTCTTTAGCAGCCATTAGACTGTGGCTAACACCATGTTGTGGTGTAAAATCTCGGTAAGGCAGGTCCCTTTAATATAGTATCAGGTGACAGATCCCTAATAAGCGACAAGATGGCGTTGCACATATAACGATAATGAATTCTAACAATAAGTAAGCCTGCAGAAACGAGTTGCGCTTGATGAAATTTGCAAAAACCAGACAGACTCGTGTTTATTCGCCTCAGGAGAATGGCTTCGTGAAAAACCAGCGAAAACTCCAATTAGTTCGAATACCTAATCCCTTTTTTTTACTGAGAATCTCACATCTAAGTAAAAAGAAAAAGATTCGTCGTACAGTGTAGTACTCAACTGTAGAGATCATAATGGCAGTAAAAAGCTGAACTTTGTGGTATATTTATGGGCTAGTTTGGATCTTCGAGGACATTTAAATCATGCCCGTATCTTCAAATTTAATGCGGAATAAAATTTTACATTCTATGCTTGCATGCCCAAATAGAAATGTCCGGTCAAATTAAAAAATTAAAAAAAAAAGATGGACGGCATTCAAGGCTCGTTAAAAATAAATATCATTGTGCACATTATATTCACCGCCGCGCCTGCCAATGGAGTGCGCGTATTTTTTAATTAACCGTCGTCGGCAATTCTTAAGGTGTCCCCTTCGTTAAAAAACCACGCGCCGCCACTGATTATTATTTGTATGTTTACTGATTGCTTGATATTTAACTAAATTCCTAAAGAAACAATAAACAACAGGTAACTACATATTAACAGTACTGTGCACGCATGCATTAACAGAATTATCTACTTAATGATCCGGCGGTATCCTCTGGAAGCTAACAAGATTCGTCACCAGCGGGGCTAACTCAATTACCAGGGACTGTATATCGTATATCGTACCGACCTGATCGAGGGCCGTAATGTTCATGCGCGTGGAGTTCAACCCTGCGTCCGTGTACCCCCCACTCGGGCGCGCTCATGCCCGTGCCTTTCTGTTATTCTAGTGGCAGTTGTAATGTCGTTCGAGTGCTATAACTACGTCGTACGGTGAAAATCTTCCGTTCGGACGTGCCTATTCAATGCTCGACAGTATTGAATATCGGACGTCGTTAATTCGACACGCATCCTACGTCGCTTAAAAAAAAATGCCGTTTCCGTTGAGAGAGGACCTTACAACCTGGAATCTATAAAATTCGCCGGGAGAAAATCAAATAACCGGGTAGGACGGGGACGGTTTGATTATTACAGGTATAACGTGATTGCTTTAAGAAAGAAGTGGGTTTCCTTTTGTTTTGCCCCTGTTTATTTATGAGTGTCTTCACGAACCGAACAAGACTGGAAGACCGTGAATGTGTTGTCTTATTTTCCTCGTGTATTAAAAAAAAAGAACGTTTTTGTTGTGAATCCTTGTGACGCCTCCGTAGATTATTGCCTTCAATTGAACCAATCGTAGAGATTAAATAAATAAATGGACGTAAGTACTTGCATATTTATTTAAATGAAAAGGAAACAATGTTATTGTTTTTAAATGTTTCATCTGTTATCTGTATTTGTTATAAAACGATTCCATCTGTTATTTACATTTGTTATTAAATGATGCACGCGTTCGGATGACATAATTGACGTATTCAGCGATATTTTCATATTCTTTAATCATTCCGCGATTGATCTTGGAACGTCACACGGCTTGAATCATCGAAGGATTTCGACAATACTTTCTTTTATTCTTCGAAAGTCGAGCGACACGTCACTAAACGGTCACCACTCTCGAAGCGAGAAAACGTCGTCATTCGTTAGCGTTCGAAATTCTAAGGTCGTGAACTTCAATTATAAGATGCTCTGCGAAGGCACACGCTTCTCGCATCCAGATACACATGCAATATGCATCGTTAATATCGATTGACGGGTTTATTCCGTTTTCCTTCCTTTGAAGAGTTTAACAGCAGCTGGTATCGAAGCCAGCCGAGCGGCGTACGCGATGATGCAACCTGCGGTTGCAAGATGCAGCAGCAGCAGCGCCTCCGAATGTTCTATAAAAAGCGCGGATTAAAAACGCGGAATGTGAACGGACCAATGCATTTTTGCGCGAGAAGTGTAACGACTTTCTTTTTTCGGATGTTCTCGAGAGTTCTTCCCTAGAAACTAGGAAGCCGTTGTTTTATGTTTATATATTTAAATTTCAATCTGAGACCGCCGTGACTTCTTTAAAGATTCGCGTTGCCGCTAGCGACAACGTTTTTAAGTGATAACTAGAGTTTCGTCGACTCTCGGGGACACCAGTAGGCGGCACGAATCCATTCTCATGAGGCGAATAGACGTGAATTTGCAAATAACGAATACTTCCACCTGCCTTTGTCATCTGTAGTGATAACATTGGTTACTAGTTTTTTTTTAACCGTTACATTTCGACACTGCAACAGCGATAAAAGAATCGCAGTGGTTGACCCAATGAGAACAGGACACTGCGGTGGCCATATCATCATTTCGCTTTTTCTGCATATTTGGGCTGTACACTTCGGATCGTTGTCATGTATAAAAGTGAGATTGTCGTCGATTATTCTCAGTTCAGAAGGATGCTAATAATTCGCAATCGTCCTCTTTCCGCATCATTCCTCCGATTCGGGATAGTAACGTGCCTGTTCCGGAGTAAGAAAGGCAACCCTAAATTGCAAGCAAGTCGCTACCCTCTTTTATTTTTGGTACGATCCACTCTCGCGTTAAAAGACCGTCTCACAAACAGCCCTACTTGGTTCATCGGTCGTTAAAACGTTTTGCCACTGTTCTATCGTCCAGTTCTGATGTTCTCGGGCCCATTGCAGCCTTTTTAATCGGTTACCTGGTACCGATGGTTCACGAGCTCTCACACCATCGTGTGTCAATCGGATACTAACGCCGGCGATATCTTTTCCTTATTAATTCTATCATCTGCCGAGGTGGTTATTCGTGATGAACGTTAAACACAATACGTGGGTATATAAAATATAATAATGCAAATAGTGTATACGAACGTTCTTAAAGGTCTAATGTTAGGGCCACCGCCAAACCCTACCGAAACTCTCTGATCTGATCGAAAGCCAGCAACAAACAACCGATCGCTGTTAGCTATCCGGACGCTCATCTCATTATTTCATTTATTTATTTTACACCACCTCTAGTATCTTGTTCTGAGCAGCTCAATATAGATAAATCAGAAAGATATGAGAGATCATAAAATAACACAGGAAACTCCTCATTCTCATGTGGTCGAACATCATATTTTCATATATCAACAGATCCTGGCAACCTAAGAGATTTCTCAATGGTTCCAATTAATTTTATATCGGATATCTTCTACAAAATTTTGAAAAGACACACCATCACCATTTTGTGCAGAAAATTAAGAAGAAAACAAAAAACAATGACTGCAACCAACGTACCAGCCTTTTTGCCTTCCCTCAGATCTGGTTAAATTAATGTCTTTTTTTCACGTTTTTAAACTCGCAGAGGTATCTAACAATTTATTTTGAGGTATCGTTAAGGGTGACGTCATACCTTTTGAGATACAAATGCGATTTGAAAAAAAAAATAAAACAGCTGAACTTAATGAAACTGAAAATTGTAAAAAAACAAAAAAGTTGTTTTTTTTTTATTTAATTTTAAGGCAGCTTATTTAAAGCGGCACATTTTGTTATTTATAAGTCACCTTACAATAGCTAGAAAGACATCCCTTTTGATGATAACTACCATCTTTAGAACAATTAATCTAAAGCTTGTGCAATATGATGATTTTTAAAACGCCCACATCTTCTTAACGGACGTCAGGTTTCCTATCGCCAGTAAAAATTACCAACAAATGGAATGCATTTAATAATTCCAATGTTGGTCTGATTCGATCCGTAAAAGCACGGGAATATCTTCCGAAATCTAAAAATAAAGATTACGTAGTGCAAGCTCGCTACGTTTACCGTGTTTGGCAATTATTTCTAGCCTTTCTCCTTTCGATCCGCTCGATCAAGTCGTCCGTTTGTTTGTAGTTACTACGATGCTACACCTTCAAGCACATCTACCTGTTTCTCTTCTCCGTACGTACGGTCCAGCACCTGAAAGTAAAAAACACTGTGACCCAATTCGTCGGTGCATGTGTACCGTACGGTGAAACCGCCTTCGTACGCTTCGTACATAGCCTGGTTTAATTCAGTACATACTCGCGAACATATTTTTAAAAGAAAGAGATGAGCTAGGAGAGAGATGCCGACAGTAAAAGAGAATTAGCTCGCCGAAATGTAATTCGTATCTGGCTATCTAAGATGTGCAGTCGTCTACGTTCGTACGCGGATGGACATTACTGAACAATAGTACATATGTAAATATGTATGTATATACGGCTGTTTTATTGCAACTCGTGCCTACGTATCAAATTAAAACGCTTTAGTTGGTTCAGTTTTGTTTTAAAGCGCCTCTATCGGCCACTGGTTTTATCAGCTATTGCTTGTGTGTAGTATAAACTGGCTGACCGCGTGTGTATGTTAAATGAGTAACCTAGATAAAAGTTCAACTGATCCATGCGTATTGTATAATAAAAAAATGTGATACATTCTACAGTTCTAGTCTTATACAGCGTGGCCGAAAGGTAATTTCTTTCCTGAGCAGTTTAGGGAAGCTTTGAAATAAAAAATATCTCGACACGAGTCCTGGTCGAACATAAAATGCTTAAATGTACAGACTGTTCGCGCGATGTAATTCATATCAACTGTCTTCAACGCTGCCTATACCCATCTAACGTAGTTTTTAGGATGATCTAAATTCCTTTAACGCTCAATCTTGCCGATGTAGGAGGCAATTACTGCTGGTCGAAGCCAGATGAAAATTATGGACGCGTTAGGCCGAAGCATAGTTCACGACCTTTATTATTGCGCAGATCGTCCAATAAAACCATAATTAATAGCCAAGGAAATAATAGAACGTGTAAGTGCCGATACAATAACGGAAGTATGTACTTGTCACCGAAATTTTCGAGAATGTGAAGAGGTTATATGCTTGAAGCTGGAAAATTGCTTAAAGACATCTTCGAAAATCGCTGCATATTACATGCACTGTCCGCGCCCTCCGTACAAAAATAGCTTTTGGTTAGAACTCTTTTCATTTTGGAAAAATTGTTGATGTAATAAACATTTTAAACAAGCATGGACAAAGCATAAGCACATGTAAAACTCTATTACGTGATCCGTCGTTGCAAACTAATTTGCATTTTATTAGCGAACGTTTTCGTAATGTGCCTCAAAAAAATAAAATACTTTGAATCACAAACTAAGCATAACTAAAAGATGGAATTGAAACATTAACAGAAGCTGCGTACAGCTTTCTCTAACGTATATGCACGTTGTAGTTGGACACCTCACTCTCTGTGAGTATGAGCGACGAAATACACTGACCAACAAGGTTTTTACCCTAAGTTAGTAACTGATGAAATTGAACAGCATATATAAAGTAAAAATGATTCGAAAAGCGGCAACATTGGCTTAGGTTTGGTTACAGAGAAAATGCCTTTATAGTATGGCCGGTAATCTGGTCTACTGCAATAACGTTTATAATTTTCTGAAGCTTTTGGAATACGTCATGATCCCAGTTCTTGGAGATTATTCATAGGACTCATCAAAGACCAGCCTAAAGGCAGTTTTGTTGCATGATGAAAACCATTATCCTTCTATTCCGATAAGTCATGCTGTTTTTACGAAAGAAACTTACGAAAATCTGAAAATTTTATTAGAAAATATAAAGTACAAAGACTATTCCTGGAATATTTGTGCAGATTTTAAAGTAATTGCAATTATTTTGGGTAGACAATCTGATTACACCAAATACTGTTGCTTTTTCTGTCTTTGGGACCGTGACAGAAAAAAACATTACCATAGACAAGAGTGGACACTACGACAACTGTTTATATCAGCAAAAGACAATGTACAACATCAGCCTCTAGTAGAATAAGAAAACATCATAATACCACCTCTCCACGTGACACTTGGGCTCATGAAAAGCTTTGTAAAGGCACTGGACCTCGAAGGTGAAGGTTTTAAATACCTTCGTGAAAAGTTTCCAAAATTTCCAACAAGGGAAACTGAAAGAAGGTATTTTTGTTAGACCTCAGATACGAGAAATAGTAAACGATGAAAACTTTGAAACCAAATTAACAGCGAAGAAAAAAACAGCTTGGCTTTTCATGGTACAAGTTTTCACGAATTTCTTGGGAAACAAAAAAGGTGACAACTATAAAACTTTAGTAATGGATATGTTACAAGCGTTTCACGCTGCTGGCTGTAATATGCCCCTTAAAGTGCACATTCTACATTCTCACATGGATTTTTGCCCGGAAAATATGGGCGACGTTAGCGATGAACACGGTGAGCGCTTCCACCAAGACATCATGGGAATGGAAGAACGGTATCAGGGGAGATGGAATCCTGTTACGTTAGCAGATTACTGTTGGATGTTAAGAAGAGATGCTGTAGATATTGTTTATAAGAGACGGAGCAGTATTACTTCACATTTCTAATTATAATAATTTGAAATATACATTAAATTATGATCTGATCTAAAAAAAACCTTTTAGTTGAAATATAAAAAAAATCGAGCTAACTTAACCTTCTACCATTTATTAAAATAAATGTTTATATGTTCTCTATTGAAATCAGTATAAATTATTTCATGGCAAAATCAAAAGTTGAAATTTGTTGGCCAGTGACATCTGTAATACAAACGGTAATGAAATTAATTTTTGAGTATGTGGCCACTTATAAAGATGACTACACCAATAAAACGACGGCATGTCTATTTGTACATATGTATATCTTTTATTACGGAATTGGACTTTGTTACATGACTTGACGGTAAGCCATGAAAATGCAGCTATTTTCGTCTAACACACGTTATGTGAGTATGTCGTCTGTTCACATAAGTATGTACATCTCGTTATTAAACACTTGAAAGCGGACACTGAATTGTTTCCAGAAACAAGGTCTCGCCATTGGTGAGAGAATTTACGTTGTTGGTATGACGTTTTCGTATGGTGAGTTTCTTCAATTATGCAATCGGCATCCGTTCTTAGAAGTGAAGCGACATAGAATAATGCGTTTATCTGCGCACTTTCACAATTCGCAATGATTCCTCTAACGACGGTGAAGAATCTTGTAATTTTTCTATTGCTTGCACTACTCCGATGTAATTATTGTGAATAGCTTGTAAACCCGACTATCTTCAAATTTTTTCTGGCTTGTTTGGATAACTTGCATTCTTTCGGATTGAATTCTTCTTTACACTCTCAAAATATTTATAATAGAAAAATGCCGCTTGTAACTCCAACTTGTGAGGATCGGTTGTGCTGCTTTTATATGTGCGATTAATGCTTCCACCTGTGGATAACATCTTCGAATTACCTTTGCCACAAGATGTAGAGCATGTAATAGATAAAAAGTAATCAGAGTGTTCCTTAAGAGGCCGGGCTACAGAAAGCATAAATATTAAGACTTGATCTCTGAATATCTCAAAATTTTCCAATGTGTTTAACGCCACTTTTGAAATTACTTGGGCTTCTTCTATTCGTTTATATCCGTGTTTCTATTCTGTGCACCGTAACGTTAAGTACAGACCTTTTTTTGCAATCAATTGCTTCGTGCACACACAAACATACTTTTTTTATTTTTCAGTTCAGTCTTAATTTTATTTTCTGAAGATGCACGCACAGACGGTAAAGTAAATAATTTCGTAACGTGGTCCTGCTCGGTAATGTAGTATTGACGTATCTGTTCCAAAATAAAATAGATGAATCGTTGTTTAACAAAGTAAACGCCAGATTACACTGAATCATCATGGTACACAAATCAAATAAGAATTGTTCGTATTTTGGGGCGACACTTGTTTCGATATCATTATGGTTTGCACTTCGCACGTGCCGTTTACAATGTGTTTGTTACCAGCACGTTAGATATGTATCACACACTAAACATTTAATTTTGACGCCGTCGTCAAAATCAAATCCGGAGAATCTTTAATGAACTTATTCAGCTATCTTTAATGATAGCTGTTTTCTCAATTTACGTACCTTCGACATTACGTGCGTACCAAGCGGCAGCGAACTAGATTGTGACTAGTGTTTCGCATGCGGGAGTCCATTCATCGCGTCGATGGTACGCCCCGAATTTGTCTATTCTACTCATTCTATGATTATATACCAGTACGTTACCTTTGCCATTATATTGCAGGATTATTTTCATTTAATATCGGTTGAACCCTAATTTCGTTAAACTTTAATGGAGATATGTGACGTAGTATACGCAACCCGATTTATCGAAGGCGGTTTGTTAAATTAGACTTTTGGGAGTTTTCGAATGCTATGGGCGAGTACCGGTTCTTGAAAACGCCTACTAATTATTTTTTTATATTTATTTTTTTTTTTGCAACGCCACTACTACTCAAAACTTTATTCAAAAACGTTAAAAAGGGCCGCGAACGTTATCTAGAAAAAGCTCCACTAAATTGAACGCAGTATAGAAGTGATAGAAAGTAGAAAAAAAACTGTACGCCATATAATTACTTATAAATAGAAACGTTCGTACCACGGCATTGTAATCAAGTAGATTGAAAGGTGTTACGAGAATTTAATTACTGTTTACTTAGCGCTCAACAGGTGACGTTGCATTTACTCTGTACTACTCATCGGTTCGTGTAAGTATTATTTAAAACCCTAAAAAAACAGAAGGAATAATTTCAAATCCAATTGGATCCCTAATTCCTTTTCTTTCGTGTCTGTACATTTGATCTAATTAATTCTAAAAAATTTTTAAACATCTTTTTTGTAGTTTAAACTATATTTTGTTCGTATTATTTATTTTGTATAATTTATTGGTTAAAAGTTGACCACTTAACATCGTGCATTATCCATTTATGGCCTTGTTAGACACTATCAAGGTTGCTAGGCCTGGCGATTTCCCCAAAAAGTGCTCTCGATTTCCATAAAAAAAAGAAGCTAGTTAACTGGGAGTTTAGTAAGTGGAGCCTCAGTTAAATATAAATAAATAGATAAGTAGCGTTAATTTTGGCGCCACATATGATTGAAGCTTGTGTATGCGAAAAATTTGGTTTATCAGTAGGCGTTCATTTAAATTGCTTTCTTTTTATCCACGCTTTTATTATATTGGTACTATTGTGTTTATTCTACTTGATCAATACTGTAATTGGTTATAGCAGCTAGGAGATAACCAATCACGTTCGATATCACAACCTGATGGTGGTTAATTTCAATTATTTTGTACAATTTTAAAGACAACAATTTATGGAAAATATATTACAAGAACTAATTAGAAAATTTAATCGAAATTGGCTCGCGAGCAAAGGAAAGAGCCCAGGTTTATGGGATTATAAATAACTAATAATAAGTTTTGATGTTTGAAAAAATTGAAATACAAATCAATGTTTTAACCCGATTTTTGTATTATTTTATTTCTAAAACAAAGAATACGTTAAACATTTTAAGCTGATGATGTTCAGATAATTGGTAATTCCATAAGATTGTTTTTTGTTTTTTAAATTTTATTCCATCAAAATTCCATTTGATCAGTGACGTCAGAAACAAAAACGCTATTCGTATACAGTGTGTACAATAAGTCGGTAAGAATCTGCGATTATAAAACCTAGCAACCACGGACTATTGCAGACGGACGTAGTTTTGCAAATACCTTTAAACTTGATATCTGCATAGCTAAACATTGGAGCGTAAATACAAATGGATGGCTCTCTGAGAGAATTTAATGCAATACTAGAGGAAACAAACCTTCCATTCATTGTTTCCTAATCGAGAAAGATTTTTTTAAATAAGTTTGACAACCGGAAGAGCGTACTTGTTTTTTATTCGATTTATCTCCACGTTGATATCGTTTCACCTTTGATTCTCTTGATCTGGCTGCGGGATATTATTAAGTAATCGTCGTTATCTTCTATTTGAAGTAGCATTCTCTTATCCATTTTTTTTTCGTGTATTTATCACATGCTACTACATAGCATGTGATACTAAGTTTATTTAAATAATTTTATCGGCCGAGCTTCCTTAAGTGGATGAAACCGGGGGGTAACGACTGATATTCATCCACTCGACGAAGCCAAAATGTGAGGAAACAAAAGTTTGTGAATTTGGCACCCGCTCCTTCGATTTAAAATTTGGAACCGTCCTTGTTTTTTTACTAATTTATACCGTTGTATTTATTTAAAGTTTTATCTTGTACTCATTCCGCTTAACTCAACTTAAAGCAGCTCCCGCATTTTCATTTTTTCAAAACGTTGCCAATATCAAATTTTCAAAAATCGAAAAGTTGGTGCGGCGACCGCAGAATATGTGTCTGAGCTGCCCTCGTTTCCGTATATCTTGTTGTTCGATTATCTCGGGAAGAAGGTGAGCACAATATAAAATATTTACGGCATAAGACAACGGCCCGATCAAATTTTTAAAAAGTAAAAGGGAGCTTCCGTGTTGGTTCCCGTTTTCAATCTTGAATATCTCGAGAACGGGATGAGCACAAATTAACATTTTTACGACGTAAAACGTGGATGTTTTTAAATAAAAAAAAAAAAATCGAAAGCGTCAACATCACGGACCCGTGAAACAATATTGTGGAGGAGATTAGAGCAAATTATTTGAAACTTCAGCATACTTTGTTTACGAGATTATGCAGTTTTAACAAGCGCCTCTCTTATCAATTAATTATTTAACGCTTTCCGTTTATCAATGGAACAATACAAATACATGTAGAGAGTGTATGTACACAGCTTAACCAAACTAGTTGATAGTGGTTCTCTTATAGTTAATAAAATATATCGCTTGCCACAATCGCTTTATTTGATATAATTAATAATGAAATTGTATGTTACGTAAATCCGCATGGTATCGATATATTTTTTGCAATTTTTTTAAATATGTACGGTGTTTATTTCGCAAGCAAATACAGGCTGTAGGTTGGTAATTGTACGTTACCAACGTAAGGATTAAGTTCTTAGATGTAAAGATTGCACAATGCGTTGATTTAATTTGATGTTCAATTTCACTATTCCAATGTTGTTGATGTAAACGTTTAGCGAATATTTGATGTGAGTAATAGACATTTGCGAGTTGAAATCTAAAAGCTACGGAATGCACCCCGACAATATACGCATGGACTGTATTGATTGATGCTGATGTCAACGAAAATTTATTTTCCTTCGTTGCCATTTAACGATTAAGGTTACTTAATTGGATATTCGCGAATACCTGCACATGTGTTTCGATTTACCTTGTCTAGTTTACGTTTGTAGTATGCGCGTTTTAATTCCTGTTGGCACAAATAGCACACACGCGCAAATAATTAGTAACCTACAAAATCAGATAGATATGAGTCTATCCTTTCTTGAATATCAGGAGCGCCTTTGGAATTACCGTTTATTTAATTTTTAAACGGTTCGGAGATACAACGAAACTGAATATGCTGGAGAGTATATTATCGGTGGTCTCCTAGCAACAACAAAATATATTTTCTAGATAGATGCTTTACTCGTCCGTCTTAAGGCTTAAGAACAAGGGAACGTCAGCAACCCAAAACTTTTTTTTTGCGGCTGAATCGCGCGATTAAGAAGTACAGCGTCTTCAAAAATGTTCGTAGTTTTTGTAAATTGTTGTAAACACCTAGGAAATATTTTTTTAATAACGTAATTTGAAGTATATTATATAGTTTCGAATCACAAGATATTACGTTATGTATTTTTAGTTTTAGTTCGGTATTATTGATATTCTCCAACTAGGGTCTTCCATCCTTAATCGGTTATCCTTATCGGCTCAAATATATTTTTATTGGCAACACAAATAAAAAGAAGTACCAAGTATGTTCTATATGCGGAACGGGTATACACAACGCAAACGACAAAACATAAAAATGTAGCTGTACATCACGTTAGAATCAACATCAATATCCATCTCTTGAAATTTGCAGAACTTCACAAGCTTAGAACGGAAGAAAAATGAGTGTGTTTTTCAATAATTGTTCTATCCTTTCATGGAACAGCTTTTTATAAATGGGGAAATTAGAAGGTGCTGTTTTGAGATTGGCCAAACAGTTTTTCGACGATCAATGGTTCGAGCAATTAGAAAACACCCATAACAGCAGGTTATACTTACATTGTTTTCGTTTTCGGATTGTGTTGATTATATTCTGCGGTTGTTGGGCAACGTTGGCAACTATGCATTTCTTATTGACATAAGTGGAGTCAACAACTATGTTTTAATTGGTGATTATTTTTTTTTATTTGGCGTCCGCCAAAAATTACGTTGATACTATGAATTGTAAATTGTAACCTCCAAGTGAGAGCGTCGCCTGAAGAAACAGCCATTTAAATCGCAACGATACGAAAAAATACGGTTTGAAATGCGGTTTTACTTTCACGATGACGGCGTTTCTATAACATTTGAATACAATAAAACCGTTATTTATAGCATCAAGAAAAAAAAAAAAAACTTGCAGAAACTCTCTGCTTATTTATCGTGGTTTGGCCAGCTGTTCAATGCCAAGTTCAATGTTTCGTCATTCTGAAACGTGCATCCGATAGGTTTTAAGATAGTCGGGCTTATTGGAGTTCTTTTCGCATTAACGTTGGCGTAGGTCAGTGGCGCGCATCAGCGGATTTCAGTTTGGACGTTTAACGATCGAAATTTGATAGTGTCGTAAATTGGACATGCGGGGATAGCGCAACGATTCGCCAACGCATCTGTAGAGTTAAGGTTATTCTCATTGTTACTGGCAATTCAGCGAATAGCGAAAATAATCAACTCGTTTTCGTGGAGAAGAAGACGTATCGGAATCGATATAGTTAGATAATATTTATTGTACTATTTCCAGATTAATAAAACGAATTGTTGTTTGTTCATTTAAATAAATAACTTCGCAAATCGTAATAAGTAATGTTGCCACTGTCGAGCACCGCATAGTAAGTGGTGTTGCTCAAAAGTAAACCCACTTGGTTCATGGCCAATACTATTCTGTTGCTTGGCGTCCGAGTTTACTTTTGTCACATATCATAAAACTCATCTGGTGCGGAAGTAGCCGATGTTATGTGTTGTTTACCGTACTACGCCACAATCCCTTTGCTATCGGTAATGATCCATAATTATCATTACTTTTTCGTATAAATACATCGTTAAAAATGGTCTTCCGATGTCACAACTTCCGATACGTGCGAAATTAAAGTTCTCATGAGAAAGGGTTCGTGTACCTATCGGTTTCTCCAAGAGTCCGGTCGCTGCAAATGAGTTCCAGTTCCACCCGCCTTTGTCCTCTCTAATGACAAGTAATCCTTTTCGTAAAATTGTTATCATCCATCGATAATACTAAGAATGTGACCTGAATTTAAAATTAGCATCAGCATGACCAAATTTGGTAATTGTTGTGAATCCGCGGCGTTGTTTTCTCAACAGGATAACGATTAGCCTTTTTAATTCTTTTTGGTCAGGAATGTTTGAATTCGATTCTCTTCCAGGCAACATTTCGCAACAAATACAAACGATTGTGATACCAATTAAGATGCAATTGATGGAAAATAATGATTAAAACGAATCAAATTAATTATTAAAACGAATATTAAAAGAGGTACGGTGTATAAATAAACTGTACATCAGGTACTTTGAATCAAAGCAAATGTGACATTCGAAGGAATGTTTAATAAAAATAGTTGGCAGAGCCTCCCGGTCACTTATTTGTTAAAAATACTTCCCGGTTGGCCTTTTTTTTAAATTTAGCAGATGATTTAAGTTGGTAAGCACCAAAAGATGATTCGTCAGTTTCTTAACACATGATTAGAGAGGACAAAAGCGAGGAAGCCTGTTTATTCTGTAATTATAATACCTATATGTTTGTCGAACCGTATTAGCCCTTGCATTATCATCTCGCATTCATCTGTCGATAACGCTCAGCATTTGCTCCGAAAAAAAAAAAAAAATTGGGTCCTATTATTCATTGCTTCGAGATATATTCCAAGTTTGATAAGACGTAATTGCGTTCCATGATATTCCTGCAAGATTTTCTGCTTACTATACTCGATAATTTTGACAATTGAGATCTTGTCGAATTAAACTAAGCTTTACCTAAGCAAAATGATATATCCACGATAATGTTATTTCTCAAATTAGCATTAAACACTAATGACGGTACCGGAACGGTACTTCAGTCGTCTTTCATGATAATTCTTGCAACGGAAACTTTATAAGGATGAAAGTGAGGCTTTCTCTTAATAGAAAACGTTAAATATACTTTTGAACAAGCAGTCTTTTAGCTTATAGCGACGCAATGGTTTAGTAGGACTTATATGTATATTCTCTAGAGTTTTTTCCTTGTAAGAACTCCTGCAACCAAGAGATTTTCCTTTGGCGGTTTCGTCGATATGTCTATTTAATGTATCATTGTCGGGCTCTCGATCTGGGAAATTTCACACAGGTTTACGCAATAAGCCCACGCTCCATCGCCCATCATACCGTACGAAAATATTTCTGATATTCTGCATTGCTTACGCCCACTTACTTGCAACTATCCACCCGCACATCTCTAGTCTGGTGACTTGAATTTATCCCCGTACCCGAAATAAAGATCCCTCTGGTGGCTGAAAGCTCCATTTCTAGGACGAAATTCCTTTTTTTTGGGGAGATTTATCGTTGGAACGTGGACGTATGAAGGATAATATAGGTATAAAGTCTAGCCAGCAAGGGTAGCGTAAAAACCAGATATTATATTATTCCAATTTTTTTAAACTTCTAAATTAATGTAAAACCTATCAACCATAAGATTCATGATACTTTCAGGCGTATATAAGTGAAATTTAATCGATTAACAAACCGTTCAGTTCGACATGAAAATTCGTCATGAACATGTCCACGATCCGAAAACTTCACCTAAATAGTTTCCGAAAAGTATTAATTACAAAATTCTCTCGTAGAACATTACGATATATACGAAACTAATAAAGAACAAAATCTACCAAATAAAATAATAAGGCAAAAGATGCTACACGTCGTAGATCTTCTGCGGAATGCGATTTTTTTTCTGACAATCTGTTTGAAATTAATGTAAAATTAAGAAGCTTATTAAGCTGTTAAACAGAATATTTGATTAAAGCACCAATATTAAAATATTTCAATCCGACTGGGCCGATCGTACTGCAAGCGGATGCATCTCGGAATGTATCGAGAGCCTTAACCAAAACGGAGAGATGATACGCTCAAATAGAGAAGTAGTTGCTTGCGATGTATGCAAAAATTTCCGTATATGTATGGTAAAAAAAAAAAATGAAATTCAGAGCAATCATAAACCATTCAAATTTATTATAAAAAAAGAAATTCACAAAATTACGACGCATGATGCTGAGATTATTCAAATATCACTGTACAGCTACATATGTAAAAAAAAATTTGTTGGCCTGCGTATTAAATTTGGGATATTTGAATAACATTTCCATGATTTGCCCTAGCTTCCAAAGGAATATTAATTTTACGCTGTTATAATTAAAAATTATTATGTAACATATAAACAAACGATCTCCGTTATTAATCTCTTTGAATGAGATATCTCGTGCATAAGCACGGTGTTCGCACAACCGGTTGTCAAAGATTAATAACGGAGATAAATTTGTTTATATGTTACATAATAATTTTAATTACTGTTTTTAACGTAAAATTATCGCTTTGGAAGCTGGCAAATCATGGAAATTCCAAATATCCCAAATTTAATACCTTGAGGTAGCTTTAAATTTTTTTGCATATGTAGCTACAGTGATATTTGAATATTTCATTTTGTGAATTCTTTTTTTTTATAATAAATTTAGTGGTTTATGATTGCTCTGAATTTCATTTTTTTTCTGACAATCTGTTTGAAATTAATGTAAAATTAAGAAGCTTATTAAGCTGTTAAACAGAATATTTGATTAAAGCACCAATATTAAAATATTTCAATCCGACTGGGCCGATCGTACTGCAAGCGGATGCATCTCGGAAAGGGTTAGGAGCATGTTTAGCGCAAAATCAGCATCTCGTTAAATATGTATCGAGAGCCTTAACCAAAACGGAGAGATGATACGCTCAAATAGAGAAGTAGTTGCTTGCGATGTAGTATATGTATGGTAAAAAAAAAAAATGAAATTCAGAGCAATCATAAACCATTCAAATTTATTATAAAAAAAGAAATTCACAAAATTACGACGCATGATGCTGAGATTATTCAAATATCACTGTACAGCTACATATGTAAAAAAAAATTTGTTGGCCTGCGTATTAAATTTGGGATATTTGAATAACATTTCCATGATTTGCCCTAGCTTCCAAAGGAATATTAATTTTACGCTGTTATAATTAAAAATTATTATGTAACATATAAACAAACGATCTCCGTTATTAATCTCTTTGAATGAGATATCTCGTGCATAAGCACGGTGTTCCGCACAACCGGTTGTCAAAGGAATTTCAGATCGTGGAATAACGTTAATGTTGAAAGGCTTCTTAAGACGACGGCATGATTCATCGCTATTCCTGTAATAAGCCATTACATGTAATTGGCTAGTAGTGCATTTTCGTACGTTGCGTGTTATCATTGGGTTCTATTTCACATATTTAATAGCCGCAATGTAATCGTGAATTGCACATTAAATTCTAGCCGTATGAAACGGGTAATTTAATTAGTTAATCGATATTTAACGATAGAAATACGGCCTCGGCGCACCTTGATACGTAGCAAACCTAGTTTTTTTTTTTTTTTACTTCGTTGCTGTTGCATACTTAGCTTGTTTAACGCAAACCTTGACACACGACATTCAAGGTAATGCCTATCTCCTATCAAACGCATAATACCTGCCGTCTTTTCATGTTTGAACGTAACGTCTCTGCGAGGTTATTCGAAATAACTAGATGTTCGCTTAATCGTAAAGCGGATTCTGGTAATTGAAGTTATAAAATGGATCAAGTTAAAAAATAACTATAACATTTTATTCTATTTATTATTCCAAGAATATTTGATAATTTGCAAATATCACAAGAATGTATTTGTTATATAGGCTTTCACGGTCGTCGGTAACGTTGTAGTATTGGTTTCCGTGTTGGGATCGCATCGTTGTCGTTCGAAGCTTCTGCCGACTTTTCGTCCACATTCTTATCATGCATCTTATAGGCTGTTACTGCACGACAACTAGGGACTATCCGTTCCGGAGGTGCTTGGTCTTCGATCGGGAAGTAGTTTGAGAATTTGGAATTGGGTTTCAGGATGGCTTTTATGTTGTTCCTGAAGAGGATCTTAGATACGCTTCATTACGAAAATTATGAATAAATGAAAGGAATCATTGTGAAGAAGGGTTGCTGTAGCGGTTAATGGAGATTTGAATATTTTTCCTAAAATAACGGTCGCCAAATGGGTTCAAATGTAATGGCCTTTTAGATAAGAGAATTTTTGCGCTGGCTGATGCTGTGAGAGCCCATTGAGATAATCGCAGTGCTGCATCTGCACTGCTGTACGAGAACATCTATGAAAAGAAGGAAACCATCTGAGTCAACCTAAGGAAACAATAGAAAATTTTAATCCATAACTTCTCCGCTCCTTTGACCCGTATAAAGCCCCAAACAAACCCCTCCGAAACAAAGAGTCCACCAGGTATTGTGCAGTAGCAGCTCTGAAGATGTGCCACAAGAATGAGGACGAGATGTTGGCTGAAGCTATGACAAGCGTGCGGTCCTGAGTTCTCAAAAACGTACGCAAAACCCAAGAGGAATACCAGAATAACACTCGACCGCGAATGACTGAGCCTCAAAGGCTCAAAACATTGAAATAAATAATGGATTACTCTCCGTACAGTCTACACCTGGTCCGTTCCTAATGATTTCTTATTTCCGCATGTAAAGGATAAATTACGGAGGTTGACGTTGACGAACGTCGGCCCTAGAAACAGAACGCGCGAATACCGAAAAAAATGGTTTGTCGGAAAAAAGAACAATTTTCGTATAGTTTTGCCAACCAGCTGATATCCTTCAATACATCAAAAACGCGATCAGAGATGTAAAAATCTTAATTACGGTAAATACGTAGAACACATTAATTCGCTTTATTTTGATGCAGTAACATTTGAGGGACTATTATTAAACGTAGAAATGTAGAAAATTGTTTATGTTGGCATCACGGCTGTAAAACGTAATATCAATGCCAAGTGCGATGTGTTTTCATCGCTGTAATAATTATTTTCTCCATTATAAACTTAAGTTTTCCATTCTTCCTTTGTAGCGCTAAAAAATTGCGAGGTCACCTTGTGGTACGTTTACCAAAGAAAATGTGGTATGTGTATATACGTGAACGTGTGTTGACTAAACGTTATTGTACATATATGTACATACGTCAAACAACTAGTTTAAAATAAACGCCTGCTTAGTTAATCATACATGTTATAGAAGTCGCAGAATGCAGGCGTACGCATGGTACATTGTAAAATGAGTAAGTGTATACTGGGCCTAAAACACAGTTACGTAGATTTGTGGTAAATATTTAATTTTTGAAGGAGTAATCAAGTTGCATTTTTTAACGTTAATCATTTAAACGCATTGTTACTGTGAAAGTTTATACATTCATGCCTATTTGATCTATGAGATTATGTAAACATAAGCGTGTGTTTACATATTATGTGTGTAGAATGTAATACATATTATATTATTGTTGTAGATATTTCGATAAATCCATTACTTAGAAATATACCCAGCAATTTTCCTTTAACATGTATTTTATATATCATTCAACAGGTGATTATTACATGAATTTGATTTATTACAAGAAGTGGCGGCTATCATTACGATATTGTACTATCATCCTTCTTCGTTTTCTTTTTTTTTCTTGCGGGAATAACACTTTTTTTTTATTGATAACCTATGAATCTATCTGAAGTCAGTGGCGTAATTCGGCCTGGTAAGCGCTGGCAGTTGCTACCGCAGAAATTGCAAGTCAATATTTTGCCACCCCAAAATTTCGAAGTAACAATAATTTGGACAAGGAACTTCTCCCTGAACTGAGATGTTTTTACACTATGGAAGAGTCAGAAAACGAAAATATCAACGAAAGAGCTTTGTTGAGGAGTGTTTAAAAGGTGCGTTTCCTCAACTTTTTTGAACGTTACCGTTTCTTTTTCGCAATCCCAATGAACTCACCATCCTATAAGAAGTCTTTTTCTTGTTTGCCGCGGATAAAAATATATAGCAGGAATGCGATCGGCCAAGAAAGGAGCTCTTTTAGCTGTCGAAAAGAGTGTGAGACATAGACATTTGCAAAATTTTTGATGATATTAATTCAAGCCAAAAGAGAAGACTTCACATTGTATAGAAATAACTTGTGAAGATGTATTTTAACTGATAACTAATTCTACATATGTATACAAGCATGAACATTTTGCTACAATCAATCTTTAAGGTTATGACCAAAATACAAATAGAATTAACCATTGCAACGATGGCCGATGCGAATCCTAATAATGACTCCTAAAATTAATGGTGAACGTACGGGCGCCATACACCGATTCTTCTTCGCAACTTCTGCCCAATCCTCGAAATATTTCTTCCACTCCGAACGTGGTATCTTCAAAAAAATAGTTCTTCAAGGCTTCTTGAGGTGATCATCACCTCAAGAAGCCTTGAAACCTTTTGTTTGACATTCGGAACCAAAAGGAAGTTGTTAATTATTAATTAATTCAATATCTTGATGTGTGAGAGCTCGCATTGTAATGAAGATGGCTGGTGCGACGTTGTCGTTTGTTTTTTCTGATTTCATACATGATTTCTGACAAATAAATTGTATATTATTCTACATCCCGTAAATCAATGTTTACGACGTACCCAATACAACGAAATAAGTAATCATCTTCTTGGGATCTTTTTTCAACGAACAACTTTTGTTAGATTCGGTTCATCTGGGAACACCCAAACAATGTATGTAAGTTTCGTCACCGGTTACAATGCTAGATATGAATTTTGAAGTTCCCCTGTAGAATCAATTGACACGTGTCTCCCTTTCTTGCTTGAGTGAAATTATGCGAAATCTATCGAGAATAAATCTTTTTCACGTTTAAATGTTCATGCACTACAGTGTTCGATATGATACGTTCGATATAATAACACAACGAAATTTTGTAAATCAGTTATAAGTCATAAACATTTTTTTCTGAGACTCAGAAGATGCAAGCAGTCACTCTCACCTTACAAACGTTAGCAAATGATTCTTCGAGAAAAAATATGGGATGAAACGCATATCGTTGCTTACATTCGTGATAGTGGTAGACAAAAGATGAATAACAACGCAATGAACATCCTAACGAACAGCTCTTAGGCAACTTGAATTTATCAATTCGAAAAAAAATGCAAGCAATACAGAGTTAATTGAAGGCTACAAAATAAATATTTTTGTTTAATTTTTTTTTATATTTATTTCTAAATTTTGAAAATAACTTCCTATTCCTAAAAAAAAAGGGAGATGGCAAGCTTTGAAGTATTAAGCGTTACGTAAAACCTACTTTTAAAAGCAGTTCCAATTTCCCAAATCCCAAAAACGAAAAAAAAGACGCCTATTCATCGTTTGAAACGGCAAGTTCATCTTTCCCTTTTGTTTGGAACTAGTTGTGCAAACGTCACGCAATTGGTCAGAGTTTGGAACGGTGACGCAAAAAATGCTACAGCCGACCTCAAGGCCGCCACTAGCCTAACATGAGCTTGAAATAAATTTGGTGCAGTGCACTGTTAATTTTGTAAATAAACGCGGTTTGAATCCTACGCGGACAAATACAAAAATAAATGAAACTGGATTTATTTATGCTAAGCTAAGGCAAAGAATACGAAAATATAGGTAAAGGAAGATGAGATACACGCATGATGTTGTTGGAACCTGCAACGTGATTGTTTTCAAGTCCAATGCAATAGAAAACTGAATCGACAATACCCTGAAACTGCTCTAAGAGCGGTAAATAAATAATATAAATGAATAAAATCACTGTTGGCCAGCGTAGGTTGTAGGAATCTTTAAAAAAATCGCTGAGATTGGTTCAAATTTCAAATCAACATATACAAACGAACTCGTTACTGGTAGGGGAGTGTTAAGTCCCTTTCATACAATAGTACTTTTGATAAGAAATTTATCGTGAGGTGACAGAGAACCTTCGCGAGAACCAATAAACACTTAGGATCCTAGTGACATTACGTTTCGCCGAATATTGCGGTTGGCATCTTCAGGACGGTTCTTTGGTCGCCTGACTAATGGCTCACCAACGTTAACATATACCAGCTCTACACTACGTCCAACAAGCCCGGAAATAAGTACTGTCAGTATAAACTCAGACTCCGGCCGTAAAAGCTTACTGTTATTTATTGGGATCGTGTTAGTTCATATCAAGCTTCATAAAAAAATTATCGTTGTATTAAACGGGCTTTAAATGGAGTCACTTCTTGATTTAAAACTATAAGAGTTGCAGTTGCTTTATAGCGTTGAATTACTTTCAAAATCTGCCAAATAATTATAATGTCCATAAGGTAGAGGTTATGCAAGTCTATTCTGATTATTTTTTTTACAAAAAATTAAAAAAAAATCGTTGAAATAAAGATTATAACGAAATTGTTGCCTTCTTTTCAAGTTCTACTGTGTAAACTTAATTTCCGTCTCTTAATTTGTTTCAATATTTTTGAAAATCTGTTGATTAGCCATTATGCCCATTATCGAGTTCTTAAGATATACGAAAGATCCACCGCTTAAGATGGGTTTACCTTCGACAGCACTTAGCCGCGTAACATGCCGACTGGTAAGATTCTTAAAATACCTTCTTAACCAAGAGATTGAGATAAAAAAATAATGGGGTAGGGGAGGAACAGATCCTTCCTTGGAAAGCAATTTGCAAAATGTCAAAACTGACAATTCCATGTTATGTTTTCATTCATTTTTCGCAATTTGCATAATTTTTTTAACAAACCGGATTTTACTAATTCGTTTTGTGAACTGTCCCGCTGTTAACAATGAGTTGATATATACTCTCCAGGGTCTACTGTTTGAATTGTTTGACGTCTCCGGAAAAAATGACTTGCTCCGAAATCTACTTAAGATAATGTAAAAAACGGAATCCGGCGGTATCGATTTAACCCGCATAACAAGCTCCGTAGACGTCGCAAAACTAAATACATTTAATTTTAATTAAATTTAATTAAAGCTATTACCGCTCTTCTTCCTTATCGAGTACGTTAATTAATGCTCGGTATTGTTTCCTTGTTGGTTGCAGAATGGTATTGGAGCCAAAATTTACTGATTATGGGAGCATTACCTCTGCAGACCTGCCACAGTCGCAGCAACATATCTCATCGCACGCCCTGCTGAGTCCCAGATCGGTACTATCACTGCCACAAATCGAAGACGAGCCCAAAACTTCCAAAGGGAAAAATATGTCTCAAGGTAAGCGGAAACGGATGCATCTCGCCTAAATTCACTAATGCATAATAATCAGCGGACTTCATTGCGTCAGTTTCTTTTTCTTCAGTCGATTTATACCAGAGACAACCGCTGCTTCCCAACGCCACTAAGAATGATAAGAACAAAGAATATTTCGTCGACGAAGACGAGGAGGACATCCTGCAGCACAAGTCGAACACATCAAACGGGCATACGCGGATCGAAATGCCGCTGCCCGCGCCGATCAGAGAAGAGCCGCGGTACCCGCAAGAAAAGTGGAAGACCTTCTTCGCCTTCTTGGTTACCATAGTCAGCTTTATCTTCACCTTGCTCTCTCTATCGCTGGTGCACGATCGATTACCCGACCGGGAAAAATACGGTCCTCTACCCGATATTTTCTTGGATAATATACCCGCTCAAGATTGGGCGTTAGATATATCAGAGTACATCATCATTGTCGCCGTATGGTTAATGATCGTCATCCTATTCCTTCATAAGCATAGGTAGGTATGTTTTTTTTTTTTTCTGTTGAAATCTCAAGAATTTTCAAAGAACAACCATTTTAATTAACGTTACATCCAATAAACGAACTAAGGAAATAGCTACGTAATTATTTCGGTTCTCTCTCTGCACATTCAACCTCAATACTTTAAAATACACGTTTATTTGACAACCAATTGTCAAATTGTCGGTTGACTCTCATGACTGCGTTACCAGCAATGTTCGAAATGTGTAGTTTTAGCAATTGTTTGTCGAACGATTCAAAGTTGTTTGAAAATTGTTGTACCTTCACAAAGTTTTGTGCTTTTACATAATTTTGGCTTGGTTCTAAAAAAAAAAAACCTTCATATTTTTTACAGAAATAAACGTTTTTCCTCAATATTTTCTTTTCAATTTTATATTTTCTTGTTGAGAATTTTTTTCCGCGCCATCGGCCCTACAAAGTCGATTTTACCAGCGTAGCCTGAAAAATTTCCAGTCGTTTAGTTTTATTCCTCGATATAATCTTCATACACTTCAAATAGTAGCAGGCATTTTCTTCTACTAAATAGCCATTTACGAATATGACGAACTCGTTATTTAATGAAAATCTCTGCCATTGCAGAGAAATTTTAAGCTTACGAAACAGAAAAAAAGCTGCCGAGGACCAAGTCTGGTGAATTCGAATCCGAATTTATGAATTTTTGTCACGGTGAGCACTGCAATATTTTTGACGATTAAGGCCATCTCCATGTCGAGCTCGAAACTTTTCAGACTACGCTATGTAGGTCTGTCGAGATAATAATAATAATTAGAGCGGACACAGCCAGAGTTTTTTGCAGAAACTAGACAGGCTCGTGCTTATTCGTCTCATGAGAATAATGAGTTCGTGTTGCCTGCTGGTTTCTTCGAGAGTCGACGACAAAACACGAATCTGTCTAGTCGCTGCAAAATAATCGTATTTCCACCCGCCTTTGTCTTCTCTAATAATAATAATAATAATGAAACAGATTAAAAATACATAGAAATTCTCTGATTTTATAATTGCTTTGTTACAGGTTTATCATATTTAGGCGGATGTTTCTCATCCTTTCGCTGTTGTACATGTACCGAGCGGTCACCATATACGTTACCGTCATGCCTGTATCGAGTAGGACGTACTATTGCTCGCCGAAATCGAATCAGACGACGACGCTGGAAGTTGTGAAACGGATCGTTCAATTGTTCTCCGGCTTCGGTCTGTCTGTAAACGGAAAACATACGTACTGCGGTGATTATATATACAGTGGGCACACCGTAGTACTCGTCTTTTCATATCTTTTCGTTTCGGAATGTAAGTATTTAATTATGCTATGCAATTACTAGTAATTGCACGGCATTAGTCTCCTAATGAATCACGGACGGGGCGGATGCTATGCGTAAATATACCTCGTTTTATAAATCACGATCATCAAACAACGCAACAGTATTCGGCACACTCCGCACTACAAGCTGTTTCGAGGATATGTTGATCCTCATTTTTAACCGAAGATCGAATAATTGAAAGAGAAGCTCTAACTCTAACATGGTTCTTCAATAATCGACTAAACTTGTGTGGTGCTAAGTGTGCCTATACACGTTGCACAGTCCTTGCTATCATTATTGACCATGAAGAGCATCTACATTATTTTTGAATAAAGGATCTCTTTTAATCAAAATAAATTACTTAATTCTCCCTTACAGACACCCCTAAGAAGTTATATCTACTTCATTGGGCGTACGGATCGCTAGCCGCAGTCGGTGTAGTCATGGTACAACTTTCTCACGGTCATTACACCGTGGACATAATCATAGCGTACTACATAACCACTCGGATATTTTGGATATACCATACGTTAGCGAATAATTCTAGTCTAAAGGTAGGTTAAGCGGACGCCGCAGTTTTATCTTGAATTGATCAAATTGCCGTTTATCTGTCGCAGCAACACTCGTCGAACAATTACCTGGGACGTTGCTGGTGGTTCTCGTGCTTCCTTTACTTCGAGGGTAAGGTGAACGGGCCGGTTCCTAAACAATGGCCGGATTGGCCGCTCCCATGGCCCCGTAGGTTCCTAGCGAAGAGTCGAGAGAGTTAGTAGCATCTACGTTCTAGAAACTAAATCAAATTTAAGTGTATTGTGATAAAAAAAAAGAAGAAAATGATGTAAAAATTTAACGATATATTGATACATATATATACTATATACTTGTTACATACATACATCGGAAACAAAACACACACGCCTTACTTCAACTCCTTACGACAAGAAGGAAAACAAGTCTCTTAATCATCCTCTCCATTACTATTAATTAGTTAATTAATTATTATTATTGATTTATTACCATAATTATTTTTTACTGTTTGTAAATATTAATTGTTACCGCGCAAATCATTAAGATCGCATATATGTAAGCATAATTTTTTTTATCTATATGTGTAGAACGAATGAATTGCCGTATTGATCGCTATTAGTATTATTATACCTACATATATGCCAAAAAAGAATAAAAAAGACGAATGTTCTCATCGTAGTATCTAATTAAGAAATAAAAAGGGAATTAACGACCACTCTCGAATTAACACAAAAGATAAAAGGATACATAAACAAAAGACACGAGAATACAGTGAGTAGGAAGAGTATTTATAACAAATGTATTGTATATAAGGTGTTGCTGAAATACTCGTAAATATTTGGCAGATACAGCTATCAGATTTATTTCAGAATGCGCGCTGAATGTAATTAGGGAATAACGAGACTCTAACATGTGGCTGTGTGAGTTTTTTTTTGCATAAAATAGCTGTTATTACTATCTGGTGGAATATTTACCGTTTCTTGTGAGACACCCTATATAGTAAGTACCATTTTTAACGTTTTTGCCAGAAAATTATGTAAATAGAAATTAAACTAATTTGAAATATTAATTTGAACATAAGCATTTATTTATTGCAATATACCGTCTAGTCATAATATATCGCAAGTATATTATGTTGTTTCTTTGGTTTTACGTACATTGTTTGACCCTTTCAACGCGTTCGATTCTATCCTGTTTCGAGTTATCCAATAACTCGAAATCTATTCATCTGAAAAACCAGAAACTGCTGATGTTATATATTAAATCTAGTGTAAATGACCAGAAAACCCGAATTCGCCTATATACAATGAAGTATAACGATATTGCGCCTATGTTAGAAGATGTACCGACATATAGTATTATCAATTAGCACGAGAGGGAGAAGTATTGATAAATGTTACTTGTTTTATATAATTACTTTAGCTTATATGAGAATTGTGTCACACAAATACTGTTTCTACTCACTGCGTATATATACAATAGTGGCACTTAACAGGTTCAGACGCAACAATCATTTTTTTTAACGATCACAATTGTCGTATAGCTAAATCTTACATCTCATTTTTTTCAATTGTTTTTTTTTATATTTGTGCGTTATTTTACTTTTGTATATGGACGTATAGATTTTGTATGGTATCTACGAATGATGAATCTTTACTATTTTTGTATATACATATATGTATATATTCTATATGCATATGTACAGGGGAATTTACGATTTTTTTGGACGTTTAAAATTTGGGAGTTAATTAAAATCATTGTAATCATATCGGTTTCGGCATATGTTCAAACTCACGTTTAACAATACTCTAACGGTATAGAAAAGCTAGATATTACGTTAATGGGTTGCATAAGCGTCAGCATGTAAATATTCAATGTTCGTAAAATCGTGAATCACCCTGCATACATATACTGTTAGGTTTTTGTATTAATATATTATAATTGTATAGAAATGTTATATATAAATATAATTTTATGACATAAAATCCGTATTGTTCTATTATTTGTTTATTTTGATAATGAAGTACTCTGGTTCATCGATAAAGATTTCGAAAACATCACCGTGTCGGCAAATATCTGTAGATTATAAAGAAAAAGAACCCTAAAAACTTTTTGACCAAAAACTACGGTATCCATAAATTCAACTATAGATCGCACCATTTAAAATGGTGACATCCGATACAAATACGAAGGAAAATTTAATAAGATCTCCCGCTATTAAGATATGGGACAAAATCACTATTCTATTAATTTCAAGACCGTGTTTTCAAAGTAAAAATATTTAAAAAATAAATAAAATGCAAATTATTTTGTAATGATTGATCCTGCAATTAAATTTTATATTTTCTTATGCTTTGTGCATCCTAATTAAAATTGTTTATTAAACGTACTAACCAACGTCCCCCCAACCTTGTTACGACAGGAGACGGAGGTAAAGAAGGTGCTGATCATTTGTCTTTGTATAAAGCAACTCTTTTAAGTGCTTTTAAGAAAGCTCATTTAGTGCGACTGTGAAATTAATTTATTAACATTCGGAATTAATAAATTTCGCAACTAGATGGAGGGCGTAGACACTGCATTAAATACTCAACATATCTTTGAAGATGTTTTGAAGCTTCAAGGGTATAAGTTACAACGCCACTCATCTTTCTCCAGTACAACGAAACGTTTACGAGATTATAAGTCATCAACGCTACCACCAGTTGTATATGCTCCGTGGCTACCTTCGCATCTCTTCTTGTGTTCACCTATCAAGTATAAGGATCCATCTAGTGGTAGAAAGCCCGATTTCTATTGGAAAACTCCTTCTTTTAATCATATGTCTTTAATTATTAGCTTCCTCGACACAAAAGTCTTGAATATTGCTTTCTACCGTACTTCCAAATTATACAAGTTCTTATATTCGCATTGCAACCACTTTTTTACCAAAATAAATTTGTTATAAAATAATGATATTCAAACTCTCAATCTCTCACGAATCATTGAAGATACCGCAAAATGATCGTAATCTTTGTAACAATAGGCTGCGTATAGAACGATCACGAATTAAAATGTTGAGGAACATTGACCCTTTAGCTTTTAGCTTTCTTCGGGGTGTAATTCGAAAAATAACCAAGATGGACAACTGAGGGCGGCTGGAATTGATTCTGCGTGAGCGAGACAAAACAGATAACTGGCGATTCCTATTAGAAAATTCCTTCTTTTAGCAAAATATTTTTGGGGCGTACAAGTAATGCAATTATTATTATTATTATTTACACGAAAGTCTTAAATGCTGCTTTCTACCGTACCTTCAAATTTAAGAAGATTTCGAGATTTTTTAAATGGCTAAACGTATGAGCGCCAAACACATACTGGATGCCCTTATTACTGCAATAAGATCACTTGCGCATATGTTACGAATCTCATACCCGAACGACTACACCGACGCATGGAAAATGGCGAACTTTAATAATAATTATGAATTATTATTAAAGAATCGCTCAGAATTGACGATATTTACTTACTTTCTTTGTTATTTGCATGTATTACTTTAAGTGCGTTCACCTGTATATTAGGTTGTATATATACCGCATTAATTTTAATTTAAAAATATCAAGATATGGAAACGAGTTCAAACATCGTCTAGACGAGGATTTATGATCTGATATTATTTTATTGTAAGTGATTCGTAAAAGGTCAGTGTATTCGATTCTATAACAGTGAGTGAGTGATAGTTATTAGTTAAGAGGAAGTTATTTGAAATACAAATTGTCAACGCGAAACAAAAAAAAATAGTAGGTCGAGTATCATTAAATTCAAGGTTCAAAAACATAGATTTGCATATCGGAATACTTAATATGTTTATATAATCGTTTCGATATTGCGCCTTAAAACATGCATTTGAATAGGTTGTACACCTTTAGCAGTGCCCCCTCTATGCAGCTTGCGCAATAACAACGACCATAAAAAAAGACGGCTGGGTAATTACTTTGACATGGATCATCTGATTCTCGTTAGATTCGCATTGGCAATAACGTTCACTACTTTATCGCCAACGTCTGCTTGTTTAAATCATCTTTATTTTTGTTCGCACATCATCTGCCAAGATGTAAATCCACGAGTTGTTGTATCAAAATACGACACATACGCTCCTCCCACTTCCGCGAAATGTTTGTAAATAGAAAAATGGTAATCGGACGTGCTCCCAGATTAACATGTAATAATGCGAGCTCGTTATCGTAATCTTTACATGAGATTATCCCGTAATCGTGAAGAATTTACATCGGAATACGCATATAATAGAATGCAATATGGGTTCAGCTATTAGTATGAGTACACTTCCGCATCGTATTGTGACCAACGTGAGCGACTTCGTACGAGGAACGAAGAGAAAACTTAGCGATAGGGATGCCCAAGAAGATGTGGAGAAAGTTATCGAAATCGCAATGCATACGCCGAAAAGGTATCTCAAAGATGTTATTAATGGCGCGTTATCTCTACAATTTTTTTTCTTGTTTCGTAGGAAGAAAGTGGAAAGCACGGCCCAATATATCTACCAGGCGCTGTTCAAGGAAGGTAAAAATAGTGATATCGCTGTAGATGCCCTCGGTGAACAATTTTTACTTCATAAAATATATCTCTGTCAGAGCCCTTACTTCGCAAGCATGTTCGGTGGAAGTTGGTTGGAAACGGAGAAGAATTCTATTACGATAGATATTATCGATCCCCTTATAACTGTTAATTGTAAGTTAATATTTTAAGGTAAACTTGTAGAATCGGTACCTGAAAGGTTGCATACGTGCTTGCTACCATTGTCAGTTCTCTACCTTATCGATTACGGTTTGTTTCTTTCACTCTTGTTAATTGAATTAATTACTTCTAACTATCTATGATCTATCTATTCTTGACTACGTTACAAAAACGATTGCTGACAGATTTTTGCCAAATATTAAGACTAAGCCGGCAACTTTACATGGTTTATGCGAAAATTAACACATGAGACTATAGATCTTACTATAAGCGTGACTACTTAAGTTTTCTGCATTTGAGAAGGTTATTATCGATCAAATAAATTGCTCTTTATAAAAAAATGGTAATTCATCAAAATTCATAATTAGGCTACTCCAACTTCATCTACAGGCATAGGGTGATCACAAATTATTCAAAATAAAATGAAAAACTAAAATTTGCAATTTTCTGTGCAATTAGCAGAGACTAGGCAGGCTCTCATGAGATGAGTAAACACAAGTCTTTCTAATCTTTGCTAAGTTTGTGAAGCGCACGGAAAGTGGCGAGCTTTATTAATAACATTGAATTAACGCAGCTTTTCCAATGTTTCGTTGGAGAACTATCGAATCCGCACAAGTATTATTCCACTAAAAACTGAGATCTTTGCCCGAAGATAAAGTGCAAACATTTGCTGGAGCAATAAATATAAAAAAAAACGATGCCACAATTTGTTTGATTTGCTGTTGAACTGGTAAAGTGATTTTAACCCCGCACGTTTGTTGTACTCCACAATTAGTTTTGAACAGTCAATATTTTCAACGGTTTTATCTTTTATGTTTCGATTAATTTCAATGATTCACTTGGATCGAAATAGTATTTATTATTATCCAGAATCTCTTCATTCTCCACATTTTGTCCCATAGTTTTAAATTAGTCTTTGCTGCTATATCGTCTCCTTCCCTTTAAGTCATTGCCTCTAACGATGCAAACCAATAATTATTTTTACTACTTGTACTGCTTTATTCATAAACTACCCATATAGAAATATACTGTACCAACAGAATGGGGCACTATATTATAGCTGAAGGTATATCGGATAGTTCTTTGAAAATTAATTGTTCGGTTTTCTAACATTTTTCGGTCCTTTAAGTCTCTGGACCATAAACAATGGCATCCATATCTTATAATTAATAATGAGAAACTACGAATAACAACAATAAATACATCATGTGAAAAAAAATCTGACAACGATGTGAATTTTAGATCTAACGAATGCATTTTCCCTTTTAATTCTTTGCGACTGTCTTCAATATTTTCTGTAATTTTTTGTACCATGAAAATGAAATATTGTTGTCGTTACTATGATTATGTAATATAATTTATTATCGAACATAGGATGCAACAGTGTCACGAGTAGAAAAATACTGATTTGGAGAAATCCATGATTGATAAACTATTACACTCCACATGTGCGATATATTCAAGCATCGATTCTACAGGTTTACCTACTTTAGAACGTTGTGCGTCATTAAATCTTATTTCGTTTTCAGCGTTAAAGATAGTATTTGGTTCTTTATACTGTGATGAAATAATTATTAATCCTGTAGAAGTTATACATATTTTAGCAACGGCTACTATGTTGCAATTAGATGGTATTATTGACAAATGCCGTGAGGTAATGTTAGAGACGATAAATCCTAAAACAGCATTAGATTACTATACGGCTGGATGTCAGTACGGCGACAATAAATTAAAAGACAGTTGCATACGATGGTTTCTGATAAACCTGATGGGACATTTCTGTAACCTCAATCAAATAGAACAATTGCGCGCGATTCCCTCTTCATTAATGGTGAAGTTGATCTCGCATCCCGATTTATGCGTCATGAAGATGGAGATCACCCTCTACGTACTATTAACGCAGTGGATGTATTTACAATTACATCAAGACGAAGCGAATATAACAACCTCGGAAATATCGAATTATTTTAGCTCGCGAAAGAATCAAACGGCTTTCTTACTGACGGAGGAGGGACAGAATTACGTGAGCGTCTTCCAGAACTTACGCCTTCAACACCTGATCTCGCATCATATGGACGTCGAATTGCTACTTAAAGATAACATCCTTCCAAGAAGTTGGATTCACAACGTCGTCCTAAAACAATGGAGGGCAACGTTGAAGGTTAACCAAAACGAAGAGAAAGGTCCTATCGAATGCAGCGACGAGATGTTTCTCGCTTGTAGTCTACGATGCGGAAGAACGTTAGAGTCAAGGGAGAAACATATGTGGAGGTGGACGGGTTTCCATTATGGGGTAGACCTGGTTATGATTGCGGACGAACGGAGTTTAGTGGTTAAGAGGAATCATCGGCCTGAATTTGAGCAGTTGTTGAGTTTACAAACCATAAGACACGTTGATATTCGGGTGACAGTGTATATGTTAAATGAACAACGACAAGTGACTTATTGTCAATGTTCTGGCATTAAGCACCTGCCGTTGGAGAAGGGTGAAGAAGTAACGTTATTAACGTTTGATCAGATTCACTTTCCTCTCGTTATATCCGCTAACATCCTGTTCCTTACACCCGGTGAAAAGGACAACACGTTAGACTTGATACAGACGATAACATAGGTGACAAGTGCATTTTTTTGTGCTGTTATCGCGCTTTTAACACTGAATGTGTTATTCCTTGTGGTATATTGTATATTTTTTATTGTATTTACCGGCTTTATTATAATACAGAAGATACTAATTATGTTAATTTTTCTGTATGTAAATAATACTTTTCGTATGTAATATATTTGTCTATCATCTTACAATCTGTACGTATTTAGTAAATATATTTTTAACTAACACCTCTTTTAGTAATTGCGTTTTCAATTAAATATTTGTGATTAAAAAATCTACGTAAACTACATCGCATATAAAAGCTCTGCTGTCTGCGCCTACACTGAAGCAAAAGGTAAGTTCATCCGCTGTCAACCTTAGGTGATTAGTGATACTAAAGCTTTGAGAGACTCGTGTCTATTCGTCTCATAAGAAAAGGTTCGTGTTGCCTGCTGGTTTTCCGGAGAGTCATCAAAACGCGAGTCTGTCTAGTCGCTAAATAATTGTATTTCTATCCGGCTTTGCCCTCTCTACTTATGACTTATTAATCCACTTTGATATGCAACGTCCTGATTGGATATTTACGTTCCTATTGAGATTTCAAACATCTATTTCCAATAATACTTTTAACCAAATTTCACGAACACCGACTGACATATATGACTCTGAAACAATTGAGAGTCCACCATAACTGGAATTTTAAAAATATCTCTTAAAAAACACGCGCAATTATATGACCAGACGATTTTGACGAATGATGTTCATGTTGAAGCATGGAATTTTCAGACTACCGCTGTAATAAGTAGCGGTATGTTATAGAAGTTTTCAATAGAAAAATTACAAGATTCTTCACTGTCGTTAGAGGAATCACTGCAAATTGTGAAAAATTTACACGCACAGCTTTGTTCGGTAGAAGCCATACTTGGACAAATTTGTGAAGGTTCTTCTACAGATGTGTTGTTTTAAAGATTCTTTTGCTTAGCGTTCATTTGCTTTGTACAAGAATATATTTTCCTCGCGGCGAACGCGTTTTGCAGAAATCACTTTGGAAACGCACTTTACGTTAAAATTATTTAATCTCGCTTCTTCGTTTTTCAAGTTACGAAAGACGCTTAAGACGGTAGGTTAGTATTTTTTTTAATCATTGAATTACAGACATTCTCGATTGTTTTTTTTTTAAACATGTGACTAGAAATGGAAATTTCTCCTGTTTGATAATTTATCGAGATCGGACAAAAACTATCTTAGAAAGGTTTTTGTACCTAACATCGAAACGGCACCGTTCGCGAAAATATACCTCTGCATATCGACTCCATACGCATGCAAGAGTCCATTCGATTACTAGCGCAGAAGGTGCGCACCCGAATTTGCCCACTCTAATTATAATGTAGGTAAAATCGACGATCCTCTTCAACGTACGTGTAAAAATCTTAACAATCTTCGTTTCTGTCTTGAAAGCGGAAAATAAAACAACTGATCGAATGTGTTTTGTAAAGTTTATTTATGTCAAATATGTTTTAAAAAGTAAAACTTATATCAATTTTAAAATATATATAATATAATAAAATTGTCATTAAAATGGGTTCGATTTTGATATCACAACATCGACGTAAAACCATCAAAGAACATATTATACTTGTATAATTCAATGTTTTTTTTTTGTTTGTTTGTTTATTAATATATGCATCACGTACATATGTAGGTAGTATAATACACCTATTAGTTTTGTTTATGCACACACTTCAAAAATCGTTTATTATTTCCTCTCAGGCTGAATACAATACATAGTTGTTGTTTAACAATAGTTATTCAGTAGTTCGTTATATAAAAGTAAATGCAATCAAATATCACAAATATAATTATATTAATTAGCGATTAAAAATAATAATGATAATGTCTTTAATAGATTTAAAATGTAATAGTAATAAAAAAAAAGAAACTAGCTACAAGGTACTTAAAAAAAAAGAGAACTTACAATTGATCATAAATGTGTAAAGTTAAAAATAATTATTTCCATTTTTTTTTTTTTGCTTTAGATGATGATAGTTTGTCTGTTTATCTATTTTCTTTTCGTTCGTTTATTTTTGTTAAATAAACGCCTTATTATACGTTGTTATTATTATTATCATTTGTTATTATGATTTCGATGTAATCATTTCCTTTATTATTTTCTGCGCTAATCTATGCGGTAGCATTTGGCTTTTTATAATTCGTTTATAAATCACAAAACTCAAAAAAAATCGTAATTATTTCCACAAATTGTTCTTTCTTTATAAAATAATAGTATTAATTTAGAATGTGAACGTAGTGCGAGAGATCCAATATGTTTCCTTAAGTTGGCAACAGATAAAACGTAACTTCAGTAAGGAAGGATTGTGAAATTGTACTTCTCTTTCTGTATTTATCGAATGAAGAATAATAGCTTTATATCAAATTCGTATATGTTAGCGTAACCTTACAAAATAACCACTCTATCAACTCGGAATTATTAAAACTTCCTTACAGTAGAATTTTATCTGTTTCCAAAACAGGCCACTTAGTGTCGCTCTTGTATTGGAAATAAAAACAAATGCAAAAAAAAAACGAAAACATTTGATAACCGATAAATTGAATAAATTGTAATAATTTAGTTAATACATATAATACGCATATAAAGCATTATTAGTGAACATAATTATGTACAATAATATGAACATAACTGGCATTTATTTGAAGATTGTTTTAAAATCAGCGCGTGTAGCTGAAAAAAATTCTCAAATAAATACGTAGTTCACTCATTGACAAACCGTAACTTGGCTGAACGTTAAAAATAATTCAGTCTTCATCGAGATATCATATTATAGCCTCTACAATTTTAGATTACCTAATTATTCTATCAATAAACTCGTATTTGTTACACATTACAAATTATACACAAGCTGGCTTAGAATCGAAGACACTATACATTTTTTTTTTCTTTACAACTGAATTATTTTTGCAGTATAACCAATGACGTGGCGTTTGTCCCTATTTTTGGAGAGAAATTGATCATTGGCACATAAATACATGTGTGATTTTAAAGCAGATAATTGTCAGGAAAATAAAAACTAATGTACATCTGTATCTTGTTACTTCCAACTTTTCTCGGTCGTGAAAACCGGCATTATCGAATCTCTAGTCAATTGTCATAAAGTATTATGTTTGGAAAGTATAAGTGATAATATTTTTTGAAGATGCGAGGTAATGTCCATTTAAAGTTGGCAATACCCTAAAATACCAGTTTTTCTTTTTTTTGAGCAAGTCGCTGGTGTGTCGCGCATTGTAGATTGGTCCAAATATGTCAAATAAAAATACAAAAATATTACCTTAAAGTGAAACCAATTTAAAGTTTGTGCTTTGTCGGTATTAACTTGATAGTACTTGGCAGATATAGTGACGAAGATTCGCGATAATTTGCAATTACGAGAATTCACCCAGGATCAGTTTAAAGTGCTGCCAACTTAGTACATTTTAAAACGATCACTCTTCAAATGTTATTTCGATATTATTCTGTTCCACTATACTTTTCAAGCGTCGGTTTCATTTCATTTACTTCGTAATAGGACAAACGAAGTAAGATTGTGAATGAAAATAAAATAGTTCTGGAAGTCCCTTAAATTTATAGTAATAAATATCCATATATCGCCAGTATTTAGTGAACAACTTGAACTTACGATGACAACGAAAATATGTAAATTCTACGAAAGTGGAAAAAAAAGGGAATTGTCTTTTTAACTCAACGCGTTCAAGTTTATCAGGAAATATTTTTTAAATATATTATAATATTTATAATATATATTAGCATATATTATAACTTACTTAAATAATAAATACTATTTTAGATTTATTCTTACACTGTGCTTTGTTATACATCTATAATAAATAGCGTTTTTTTTTTTTTTTTGTTGATCGAAGTAGCCCTTCTGTATCCTACACAAAACGAAACGAAATCACACAGATTTTATTTCAAAATGCAGCATTGCCTTTACTTTTTGTTTACTTCTAAAATCATGACTTTAAAACGATACAGAACAGCTATAATATAAATAGGAAACATTCATACTTGATTGATACAATGTCGTTATCTCTATGATTCAAAGTGTATGAATGATGAATGTAGTTTAATGGATACAATGGAGTATGTATGTTGTAAATGTTGTGTAAAATTATAAAAAAATGTTGTTGTCATTATTAAATATCTTCTTATATTTACCGGATGATCTGCGAAATGCGAAAATTACCTTCTATTCAGTTCTGATTTGATAGCTGAAATGAGAAAGATGAATTCGAATTAGATATTGTAAGCATAGACAAATACACTGGCGTTCATAAGTTTATTCAAGTCTCTCAACTACTCAAATATTTGAGTAGTTGAAAGTATCGAGTGAAAATTTAGTTCGTCCAGGATGGCGCCTCTAAATAAATTATTGAAGGGAGTAGATACATACAAACCTATTTTATCAATAATTTGCTTTTTGATTCTTGTGAGTGTAATCGTGGAAAGTATTAGAACAGCGCTGAACGTATTAAGTATCTCATGAGGATACGAAGGAAAACAGGATATCGAGATAGTATAGTTCGGTAGCTTTAATTGACCTTAGAAATTGAGCTAACTAAACATGAACAAAGACAGCTCTTTGTTGTAAATCAAAATGCACGTATTTTAGATGCGACTTGGTCTAGTCGCCATTTCATATTCATATCCTTGATCCTCGCTATGATAATATTCTAAGGTATCATCTCCTTGCTAGACGTCTTCGATGCTTCGTTGGCGTTATGAATTGTATAGATCCTTTCCCGAGGCAACCCTAACTTGAACGTTGTAAAATGTAAAGAATTGTTATGCGGAAATTTACTAAACTAAATGGAAATTCTAAAAGAGGAAATGTATATTTAGAATATTTAGCAGAGCCCACCTACCTTCTAAGATATCTTGCTTCATTTTGGTAAGTTCTTTCTTGATCTCTTTGACTATCTCGTTTTTCAAGCTTTCCATCTCAACCGGACCTAGACAGAGGCCGCTCACTTCGTTTAGACCGTTCACCTTCAAAATGGTCTCTTCCGATGCCGAACCGAAACGTTTTCTAATACTCTTCGGCGATTCGGACGAGGAGAACTTTGAAGAATTGCTGGGCAAAGTATTCGTCTTTTCCCACGATGCTTTTTTATCATCTTCGTCTAGGTTATCCGGTGTTTTCTTTTCTACCTAGAATAAAAATTTATTTTATTTATCTAGACATTTGTCTATGTGTCGCAAGCTTTAAAAGATATCTATATACGACATCGCTCATTTCATATTAGAACGTGCGCACTTCCTTCTGTATTCTAACAAGCTAAGAATAGTGCTTGCTTCGCGCAATTATTATGACACTTACTGCTGCTCGTCTCCTAGCAAGCGTTTTAGCCATTTCGTCCATCATGGACGCCATACTCCCGCCTCCGCCTCTACCCAACGTCCCGTAGTTGCTGCTGCCGCCGCTACTCGTTGACGAACCGCTATTTTCGGCGGGCGGCGGCGTGTTCTTACTCCTCTTCAACCTTGCGTTCTGCAGCTGCATCGCCAACGAGTTCACCTCGCCACCGTCGCTGCTCAGGGATCTTGAGATGTTCATCGGAGGCGGCGGCGGGGGTGGTGGACCAGCCACCACGGTCGGCGGAGGTGCTGAGATCGGCGGCGGAATTAGGGGCGGTGCCGGCGGTGCTGCTGGAGGACACGTGCTCATCATAGGCGGTGGCGGCGGTGCCGGGGCTGGCGGAGCACTCGTGGTTCTTTGGTGACCGCCGCCGGAGATTGAAGGCGGCGAAACGGGACTGGGTACGGGCGGTGCATTTATAGGCGGTGCTGGCGTTGAAACTGGCGCCACCATGCTGTTGTTCATCGGCGACGTTTGCTGAGGGGATATGAGTGTGGAGGAGATTCGGCGCTCTTGGATGGCCGCTACGTCTTCGCGTGTCATCGTACGGTAGCCCATATCTTCTTCGTATTGGAGCTGTTGGGGCGGTTGTTGATGATGGGGCGGTTGCGGCGGCTGTTGGATCAATTGTGGTTGTTGAACACCGCCCGTGACAGCGTATTGCCCGGATGATGGTCTAGATGCGTTACTAAGTACCTGCGAGTGTAACACACACATATAGATTTTTTTCTTCGAATTTTAAAGCGCTCATAATAATTTAATATTTATCAGCGTGAAGTAACCAGATCATTTAGAAATAATCAAGGTTTCTAACAAAAATGTCTCTAAATTGCTAATATCAAATTATTTTCAGGCAATGTCATTTTCTTGCCGCTAACATCCTAACGCTTAGATTAATTTCTAACCCAACTTACATCGAGCGAATGGAACATGGCCCTCGCGAAAGCGTCGGCATCCTCTTTGGAACTGAAATTCAAACCATAAACGTGCTTATTGTCCCGCCATTGGTGAAACGTTGCGGTCGCCTGGTTGTATTTCAAACCCTTAAGTATGGCACAATTGATTACAACCTACAGGAGAAAGAAACAAACGCGAAAAACGGATTAACGAACTTGCTACTGCGATCGCACGATCGATGAACTCACTTCGTGGTTTTGCAGCTTGCGGCCTACCACCCTGAAAGTCTGCTGGACAGTGTGCTGGTAGATTTGGACCTTGGAGAGGCCCGAGGACGTTCCCGACGGTACCCATTTCTTCGTCCCGTCATCGTAGATCATAACACTCGCGCGAGCGCTAGCAATCGATTGCTCGCTGAAAAAAAAAAAGAGAATAGTTAATGTTAGTTTCCATAAATGATTATCCTGTAAGTAGGGTAGTTGTAAGAAGTGTAGTGAAATTGTACCAAACATGCACGTTGATTGCTTTGTTTATTGTTCATCAGATTAGACGAGTATTTATTCTTAGGGCTGATATAGTCATATAGATAATAGAATATCCAGTATAAGTGAATCAATTTCGATAATTTTGAAAATTTCAAATATCATTCGATTATTTATTTAAAAAAAAAGGAATGCTCCAAACCGCCTCCACAAAATCCCGGAAAACGACTAGCTTAAATTTAAAATTGAACCAGTCAGTAATCAAGATGTGTACTTCTTGAATAACTAATTATTAAGAAAAACCAATTTTCCATATGTATACAGGGTGTTAATAAATAAATTTTGTACACTTTAACAAATGCAAATAGAGATATTAACAACAAAAAAAGTCTAATACACCGAGATCCAATACCAATTGGTTTCCGAGGTATTTAAATTTTTATTTACGTTCGCATTTGAACGCGATATCGCGCATATCTAAATGAACGCGATAAAAAAAGAATCGTAGAAATTTAACGGAGATATTATTTATTGCTATATGAGCTAACTTATCTTTGCAATGGTGTACGGAATACGCCAGAGAGGTTGACCGTAGGCTCAAAGAAATTCGTCCAGCCAAACGCTAGAAAAAAACTTTTAATCCTCGTGCGAATACGGGGCAAACTATTGGCGTAGATCGTGTACTTATATGGGGGACAATTACTCCATCCATATTACTTACAATGGATTCGACAATACCTATACATACATATACAATACAATTAATTCTAAGGTGAAAGACGGACTACTATATGCGTATAATGGCCGGTACATAAAAGTAGATTAAATCCAGATTTCCTCCGAAAGATTTTACGTACAGACGAAGCTTGTTTTATTTGTGGCGGAGTTTTTAATTTTCACTGGAGGTGCTTGCCGACTCAGTTGAATGGCTAAATCGATCTGAACGTTTTAGGAGACAGTGGAGGATGTTTGGATTTTTTGTTTGTTTGGGAATAATGCATACGCCAAGGAAGTTAATACAAAAAATTAACTTTTGTAGAAAATAGTAAACAGTTGTTGATAACTAAGAAGTCGAGGGTTTTCGACTAAGTGTGTTTGCTTACAAGAACAACTTTGACTTTTTTTTGTAAATGTCGTACCTCGAAAACCAACGATGTATTAGACCACTTACAGACTTAATTCGCTAGGTCTGTAAGCGAATTTGGAATTCATTAGAAACACTGTAGAATCTTTCGCATCGATCGTAATGGTTGTGGAATCAATTTAATTGAGGTCTTGTGCACCATTTGATAAAGTTCGGGTAACCATCCTTTTTTCCTTCTCTTTCTTGTTATGAGTTATTCCACTGAATTAATTAATTAATGGAATAAAAATATTTTTTTCTTGTAAACTTCTTCGCTTATCTTGGCTATTCTATTTCCTCTGGTAGTATGTTCTAGTTTTTCTTTTTTTTATATTTATCCGCAAATTTTGAATTAATTCTCAAAAATAAACCACTATTAAGCATTCTTGCACGTCTCTCATTGAATCTATATAGAGGGTATAATAAGTTTTCCTTTTCAAATTTCTAAAGTACCCACATGCTGTAAACGCAAACGTCAAATATCAATACGTAGCATTCAGCGAAATCCTACGTGTTTCCGAAATCTTATTGTTTTCTTTATTAATACATGTTTATCTGTTTTACAAACCATTATTTATCAATTTCACCCGCCTTTGTCATCTTTAGTTACGACTAGCGATGACCAAGGCAGATGGAATTATTACTTTTTTGCAACGACTAGACAGACTCGTGTTTGTTCGACTCATGAGAGACGGTGGGTGTTGCCTACTGATGTCCCCGATATTCGACAAAACACGGGTCTGTCTAGTCGTTGCAAAAAAGTAATAATTCAGTAGTTCTAATAATGGAGCAACATTCCAGGATATACACTAAGAGATTAATCGAAAGGATGCGAGGTCGTTTAAGCAGAAAAATAATTAAGAAGTTCTCAAAGTTGTTGTTCCTTAGAACTTCTTTTTTATATCAATTGCCTTTTATTTTCTTGATTTTTTAAACTATTACTTGGCCAAACTTAAATGGACGATAGTGTACATGTAATAGGATACTTGCGGAGGAACTATGCAAAATTCTTAGGCCCACTTCTCTCATATTATATTTTGTCAATGCAACTGGCTCTTCTGCACGTTTATGCCTTCTTTACTTTATGTCGTCAATATATACAAGGTGATTCATTTTTGACTTTACCCCTGGAGATCTAACTCATTATTGAGAGTAGGAGTCAGATTTAAATTTGTTAAAAGTTACTAAATGTTGTGGTTGGTGGAACCCGAAGAAAAAACGGACTTGTAACGAACAACGTTCGAAATTAAAAAAAAGGAAGAAAGCTAGTTTCCTTCCTTTATCTCTAGCACGTTTGTCCAACCAGTAGTCAACACGTTAGCTGGGAAAGTATCTCTTTATTATTTTTAAACAATAAAGCTGTTTTTGGATATATTGTAGACTTCTTGAAAGAAGTAGGTCTTAAGTTGTAGTAGCTGTTGATCCTTCATTGCTTTATATCCTGGTACATGTTATCTCCGTTATCCGTGATTTAGTATTGTACGTCTACTATGTCGACACGAAGGACGCCGTAAAGTGTATATCTCAGTGTATCCTATTCGTGTATCTTCTGTTTTTACTATTAAGTATTTATTAGGTATATATGTAGGACTACTGCATAGGTCATCCAGAAGAAAAAAAATCTTTAGCACCTTTGTTTGCTTTTTTCACCATTTCCGATCTTCAAAATTCCTTCAACATCCTTCAACATAAATATTACGTGGTTTGGTGAACGATCCATTCTCTACCAAATTCCTATCAGTAACTTTGAACTTATCGTAACTTCAATCAGTAACTTTCATACTGCAAATCGTCATGGAACATACTGTATCATCGAATAGAAGATCGAAGAAGTGTCGTTAAGAATGTATTTTTCATTTTTTTCTACAAGCCCAAATAAAGTTGCTGAAGGCGGCTGTCGAACACAAAATTTAGGGATTTCGTTAAATTTAAACCAATAATAAGCGAGTTCGCCTTGGTTAGGATCGAAAATGAACCAGCCTGTACAATTACAGGTTTAATCAGGTATTGTTTGGGTATTATTATTCTTTATAAACAAGTCGGCCTCAATACGTTTTATCCGGATTCGTTATAAGCGAAAAATATTTTAGCAGTCTGCACTAGGAATTTGAAAAAGTTAACTTATAACACCCAGTATAACATATTAGAAGGAATACGTTTACAAATAAACTTTTATTGCAATTAATAACTTCCAACTTTGCGATGTGATCCGGCGGTTCCACGTGCGTTTCCTGTACCGATAAACTCCGCGCCTTCCATATCTAAATAATTCTTCGTATTACATTACCACAAACTATTTTATGTTGATTTTAAAATCTAGACATCTATACGCTTTTCTTGTACACATAAAAAGAGTAGCATGCAATTGTATATCTAGAATGTAAACATGCTATATATGATCGTTTCATCGTCCGAAGGGCATGCTGAATTGAAAGATGTGAAACTTTAACTTTTAACTACTTGTATTATGTTTTGTACCTTCTACGTGATTCTGGATTGTTGCTCATTTCCCCAATACTGAAAACGATTATGCACACATTAATTCCAAGAAAGGAAACAAGGAAGAAAGTATGTAATACCTATTGTAAATTAAAACGTGTAGGTAGTTATATTGTCGTTATATCGACAACGGTGAACGCGATATACCGAAAATTCCGACTTTCTAAAATCGGAATTCAAATTGGCTATACGTAAAAGGCGGGGAGAGAATAATACGCGGTAAATACGTGAATAAATATTTTTATTTATGCAGAAATGAAACGAAATATTTACCAACTGAACCGTTAAGAGCGTTAAGTGTCTTAGATAATTGAAGCATAAAAATAAATCCGAACGCATATAATGCGATAATGCAGCGGTTCCCAAACAGCGTTCAATGTAGGGAATGAAACAGTTTGGGAATCGCGGGAATCAGGTGTGAGCCTTCTTTTATAACCAGAAAGATGACTAAAAGGCTAAACGTCTTACTTTTGCCGTTTGATTGGTTGCTTTTTATTTAATTATAACGGTTGTGACGGTTAAGTCTCATTTCTTGGCTAATAGGTTGGCAATGCTAACTTTAATGTGGCAGCCAGTAGTGACGTAAATGGAATTTCAATCAGAAAGCTTGTATTCCTTCGTGTATTTCCGTTGTATACTATAACGTGCACGATACTTTATTTTATTGGTCGCTTATTAATAGAGAGGACAAAGGCAGGAAGAATTATTACTTTTTGCAGCCGCTAGACAGACTTGTGTCTATTCGTCTCGTAGGGAAAGGTTCGTGTTGCTTTTCCGAAAGTCGACGAAACACGAGTCTGTCTAATCGCTACAAAACAATAAGAATTCTACCTGCCTTTATCATCTCGGCTCGTTAATTACTGAACAACAGACAGTAATGATAAGAGTTCATCTTTCTCTTACAAGATAAATATTTTTTGGTAACGTACATTAAGTTATAAATCAGACGCAATTGCATTAATTAAAAAGTTCCAAATTTGAATAAAACGATAAGTTTTTGAAGCATTTTTTAGAAGGAGATAACACTATACATTGTTCCTTTTATGCATTCCCCTTTATAAGATATTTTATTTGATTCCCATTTAAATATAAAAAAAATAATTTCTTATCATATTTCACAATTATTGAGTTCATGAATTTCTCATTTTCTAATTTGGCAATACTGACAACGAAGTTGCTAATTTGACATAGGCAGAACAAAATTAAGTCTTGCAAGTTCGCTGAAACAAATGTCAAACTTCTAGCCTACTTCAGGTAAGTAAGCCTACAGAAACGAGTTGCGCTTCATGAAATTAGCGTGGACTAGATAGGCTCGTGTTTACTCGTGTCATGAGAACGGGTTCGAGTTGCCTACTGGTTTCCCCAAAACAGGAGCCTGTTTAGTCTTCAGTATTTTCATGAAACGCACTTTCGCCCTGTAACATTTCGACGGCGAAAAAGTCGCATTAGGACTATTACTATTACTTTCGCGAAAATGCCAAGAGTTATTTCATTTTTGGAATATCCAATGTGAAATGGCCCATAAAAAAATCCAAAGGTTTCTTCATCTATTTGATGTTGCAAACCTTTCTTTAATCTTGAAACAGTTTCAATACGTTCGCTTAATTTTATTCGAGATTTATGGTATTTTCAAGATGCGATTATGTAAAGCACTATTCTATTAGACGCTTTAATTTTTAAAATTGATCGTCAATGGCAGCCTCTAGAGGCAATAAAAAAATTGATAACACGCGATAAAGATGTTTAGAGACGCCTTCTGTACATTTTTTCCGAATTGAATCTTTCATATTTTTAAATGATCTCTTCCCACATTTGGAATTCGTTCTTGCGTATTGCTGTTCTTATCGTAAAAATAGAGATATAGATGACGCCCTTGCTAGCCTTAAAACACTAAGGATTACTAACGAATAATTGCTACTACATTTGTCGTTGAAGGCTTAAAAAGGCGATTTAGCAACATTATCGCCGATCGCCCAGTAGTAAGTGACTTTCGGGTTGATTTCGTCGCTGCAAATAAATATAATAATCTGCTATTTCATTCATTTGTAACTAGAGATTGGCAATGTTGGTACATGCAATAAGTAAAAAAAAAAAAAGGCTATTTTAAATTTAGAAACCTTTATAGACGTTCTCGGAGGATTCAGTATTCAAACGAAATATTATATTCTAGCCAATAAATGGTTTAATATCGGAGGGGCTTACCGCATAATTGCGGTATAATATAATAATAAGGGAAATTTCCAACATTTTGTTAATATGTGTTTATGGTTCCTTACTGTTCAATATCTCTAAAAGGAGATTTAACTGCAAAATAAAATGCAAATTTTCGTGACCGTCGCGCACGTAAGAAATTTATTTAATTATTGGAATTTCGGTTTCAATGATCGATTATTAGGAAAACAATAAAATATTTATTGTCAACATCAATTTCAAAGGAAGATGTTTATTATGGGCTCATAGGTGATAGTTAATCTAATCTGTCGGATTTTTTACCGTTAATCTTTGTTGAATCATCGGGTTTTATGCCATTTGAGCTAGATTATTATATTGTATTCGTGATATCAACGATAAAAACAAAATATTGTCAACGATAAACTATTGAATTAAAGAGCACGTCCAAAAGTTGGTAATGGAATTTTGTTGCCATAGGGATCTTGTTAAATTTTAATAAAACAGCAGATTAAGCATTTTAAATAATTTCTTGATAGATACCAATTTACTTTTGCTTGGTTATTGTAGGTTGTTATTACAGGAAAGCACGACAATCTAAATATGTATGTGGACAATTTTAAAACAAAGAGCTATTGTTTTCTTTCCTTTTTTTTCCCGAAGAACAAATATGTTAACAAGAGGTGCTCACTTATCCCATGTAAAAATGTATATGTAAAAGTATAAAGAAACTTTTAACCAAATATTAGATTTATTAGACATAGTTGGGTAAGCCTGCATCGTGAATCAGAGCAACATGACTAACTTCGCTTCGATTTTATATTTTCGGATACATTCCATTTCCCAGAATATAAATTCTACGTTTTTCTTAAATGTAAGTAGATAACGAATGTGCAAATACCCAGGAAATCCCTTGAAAAAAAGATATATCGGAGTAATGATCGTTGGAAACTAACGCAAAAAAAATAAAATAACAACGGAACGTTTGGGTACCGCTGGATTGTTTATTTATTTATTACCGATTCGAATAATTATCGTGATATTTCAAGATTTACATTCGATTAAGGCGCAAAACGATTAATCGAAATTAACTTCACGAAAGGACATACGGTAAAGGCGATATGCGTCAGGAACGTATGTAAATACTCGAAACTCGTACGGTAATTAAAGAACTGCTTTCGAAATGCATTTTGGCGATAGGTACGGGTGCACTTTGCGTTGATAACCGATTTCGTCGCCCCGTTATCGCCTAGCACCGAGGGGGGTTGATATTGACCCTGTACGACACGGTCAATTCAACACACCCACGAATCATCTCAAATCGATAAAAATCGCAATAGGATCGTAAATAATGCGGCCACCACATGGCGAAGATTTTTCAAACACCGTGCAAATACACGAACGTAAAGATAATTCAAGTTAGTTAGAAACAAAAGAAAATCGAGTGTTAACGGAGCGATAGGGCAACGAAAGGTATTATCAAAATATACGCCACGAAGGTGGACACCTATCAACTCTATGATGCGAATTTCCTAGTAAATAAACAAATACTTCGATTAACGTATTGAATTCGATTTAATCCGATCGCGAAACGCAAGGAAAAACGGGATAAATCAATATTTAAAAAAAGAGCAATTAAATCTAAATGTACGGTACTTACTTCATTTTTAAACAATTTAAGGTAACTTCACTAATATATCCTTATCGAAACGTAACACATCACCAAGCCATTCGTTTACATACTTCGTTTTGAATGAACTAGCTATAATGCGAGCGAATTGCAACGTATAATTTACAAAATGTTCAGAAGTACACTGAGAAACAAAATTGTAGTGGCCATGTTGTCACCTGACCAACCCATACTACTTTGAGGAATGTTTAAATAATGGCGCGAAATCCTGTTCGGACGTACTGTTCCATTTTTAATTATTAACATTGCAATAAACAGCATGGAATCAAATCAAATCATCGTGATTAATATCTGTCAAGCGCTACATCTAATCGAAGTAAATTATGTAACCAAAGTTAAATAATTGTTACGTAAAATGTTTATACGCACTTTTATAGTAGTGCTATTAATATTTAACCCTAGATGAGTTAAACATTAATTCAAGTTCATTCTAAGTTTAATCTCGTCTAAATCTGGTAACATTTTTTCGGTCTAAAAAAATTAACCCTACTTCGAATTTGACAAGTTGCTCGGGCTTTTAATGGTTGTAGCATTAGCCTGCCTCAAATAATCCAAAGAAATTATTTCCGTATATTAAAAATTTTTGTGATAAAATAATTAGCCTTAAGTAGGATGGCATCGGCGGCAGAAGTTCACGACTCCGTTTGCGGAAAATTGGGGCTGAAACCTATAAATACGCACAACGTTCTTTTTTATTACGCCCCTATCCAAGGCGCTTTGAGCTATACGGCTTTGTCTATTAATGTTATGAATCCATCTCTTGTACTAAGGTACGTTTTTCTTTAAAACCAGCACGGTTCACGTCGTTATATGAAGGGAGTCATATGAAAATTGAGGTTACGTTCAGGATCTTTATTAATATAATAAATATGTTTTACTTCATTCTTTTAGGCTGTTTCCGAAGAGGGATATTACCAATATTTTACTTATAAATACGTTACTTGGATCGGGATTGTTTCTATATAATCGGCCACACTTAAAATCAGCAACAAAGCAACAAAGAATACTATACAGGTAAGAGTATTATTCCATTAAAATTTTTTCATTTTATTAACATATTCTTGGTTTCAGTGCGTTCGGTGCAGTCTCTTTTTCGATGGGCTCGGTATTGATTTGGGCTATACTTAGAAGTTTAGTACCACAAAACGTGCCTTTATGCACTATTTGCGGAGTAGGTACAGGCCTTGCTATGATCAAATTGGGATGTAGTTACGTAGACCACCTGGATTCATTAGCCAAGCCATAAACTGTCTTGGTTACATTGTTGATATTGTCTAACCATTAATAAAGTAGTTATGTATATAAAATACTCTTTCTTATATGCTCTATAAAGCTTAATATCACATAAAAACACGCCTATATATGCAAATTACGAACAATTATCTAATTAAGGTAGGTGAATGTTGCTTTTGAATATTCAAAAAGTGTAATAGATTAAAACGTTAGGTTTAAATAGAACTAATTGTGGATAATTTATAAGCACAAATTACAGGTAAAATGCGCGATTCGCCATAATATTAAATCCCAGCAAAATTGTATTCATGTCTAAAGCGTATACAACGAACAAATTATTGATTGTCTGATGATTTATTCAGAAGATAATCTTCAAAGATATGTCGAAGCGATGAAATATTTTCATCACTGTGATATGAGAATACTAAAGATATATTCTTTCAATATCAATTTATAAATCAAAATATGTTAGATTTCATAGGCGTACGCGTAGGGGGGCAAGAAGAGACCACAGTCCCCACACTAAATCTTTGAAATAATTTCGCTTAAGTTTCTTTTTTTTTTATCGGTGGAAAAGTAATCAATTAGCTGCCGCACTTGACCAAATTATGGCTACGCCCATGTTAAATTTGATAAATTCGTAAGGATTAATGATCCATTACTATAGGCGGACAAGATAGGGGGACTTATTACTTTTTTTCGCAGCAATTAGACAGTCTCGTACGTATTCGCTTCATGAGAGGAGGTTCGTGTTGCCGACTGGTTTCCGCAAGATTCGACGAAACCTCATTATGTAGTAGAAAAATTAAGCTATCGTTCGCTATTTGCAAAGTAGGAATTTCGTTTAATACTAAAAGGCATGTATAGTGGTGCACGATTTAAGAGTTAAGAGATGCTATTATACATGCGGTTCGAATTATCAGTCCAGAACATTTACGAATTGCATTAATAATGAAGCTGGTCATTTGCAGCATCATATATAGGTTTTACAATAAAAGCATATATTTATTCATGTATGTAATATGGTCAAGATTGGTAGCAGATGTTGAAAATAACCACACAGTGTTAATGTAATTCACTTTATTCTTTAATGCACACAAAGCATTAAATATATAAATACCGCGCACATACTGCCCGGTTGTTTTGTTTTTTTTTCTACCCTAGATGTGACTACTATTTCAGTGTGGATATTTCTTGTTGTCGTTTCTGTAATTAATTTGTTGTAAATCTTACTATAAGTATTCACAATTTGTATAATTCGTTTTGTAATAAACTTGCTTTAGTTAAATATTAATTAGTGTTCTATTTTATTTTCCCCTTCAGCTCACATCATCAATGTACCTTATTTGTGGTATAGAAATCTATTTTATGCACTCAAACTTAATACCCAACCTCTCATCTCTTCAATTATAATTCTTTACACAAATTCAGATTATTTCATACACATACAATATCATACAACATATTTAAAATTTCTTTTTTTTCCGTTCCGCTACTGATTTTGTTCGAAACACAATTTCCTGATGGCGGCACAACCATAATATATGCCTCTAAACATAGAAGCGGCTTCGACATCTCTGTGTAGATACCTGTTAATAAAATAAGAAAACTACCGCATGTTGTAACCGTCAAATGTGTTGTCAAACATATGGCATTTGTATTATTTTGTCTATCATTAAATTATTCCGTAATACCAATGAGTTTTGTACGTAATATGATTTGATACTTCTTCTTTTAAATAGATGAATTGAATTGAAATGCAAATGCCAATAATTTTGACTAAAGAAAAACCATTTAAAGGTTATATTTATTGTTTCTGGCAACAGTACGAAGCTCTACAGAATTGAAGCGCAACGGAAGAGAAGTAGTATCAAACAATTATCAATTCAACGTGATTGTATATAATACATGTAAGTGAATCTGTAAGGATAACATATAAAAAATGGCAAGACACAGAAACGTACGATCCATGAAATATTCAGATGGTTAGTACATGTCCCTTAACATAAGGTAGGTTAACCGTCATATTAAATCTGTTTTTTTGTAGAATATGATGGTTACGATGATGTTTACGGACATTCTGTTGAGGATGACCATTGCGTGTCCCCAAGTGAAGCCGCTTTCATGTATAACAGGGAGGGCTCGAAAGGTCAACAGATTGGAGCCTTCATTAATATTGCCGAGGAAGACGAGCAAGAAAATAAAGTACGACCTATAATATCTTCTTAAATTTTCGCTTGTATATTTATATCATTTTCCTTAGATCATAAGTGACAAATCTGCCGAACTAGACTCCTGTATAGCAAAATTGAAATGCCTGCTTGGCCCTACTGTAACAAAACAGGAGATGGTAAACGCATTATTAGAAAACGAATTAGACATCGATAGAGCAAGTAATGTTTTATTAGATATGACATCATCTCAATTGAAGCAACAGGAAAAGAAAGACAAAGGTGAATATTAAAAGAAATAGATCGCAAAGCAATTCTTTATTTATGTTTCTTTTTTCATGTTTTTCTCATTTGTTTTGCTTCTTCCATTCGCGAAAGGTAAGATGATAAATTATTACTTAAACCAGCCAAACGATTTAATGTGCCAAAGTTAAATACATTTAAAATCAAGAATAATCCGTCCACGAATAAGATGAACAATTCTATGCAATCCTTAAAATTTGGTGTTCAAAGTAGTTCGGGAAAATCTTTCTCGTCATTAAGTGATCTCTCAAGTAATCATTTGAAAAACGTAAAAGTTTGTATAAGTATTCCAAACTTTAAGATTAATCGCACGCCTGTGAAAGAAGCAGGCAAACAAGTTGCGATTTCAACTAACAAAAAGACTGATTCGAAAGATCTTGGTGAAATTGATTTGACAAAGGCCTTAATAAGAGATACATCACAGAAGTCAGTGACTAGTCTCATTAAAAAACTTGATTATTTAGACATCAATTGCGAAAAGGAAACCGAAATTAGGGGCGATTTCAACTGTACGATGGATATAAGTTATATCCTGAACAAAACGAGTAGCATTTCTAAAAAAGTATCTTGTTTTGGAAAGATATTGTGTCGTAAATATAGAAAGTTCGTGCCTATTATCATGAAGGATAAGCAAACGTGCAAGTTTGTTTTCGATGTGTTATCACCTGACGATATGATTTTGACCTGTTTGAGAACGTAGCCTTAACGGTCACTTTAGTGTATATAGCTATAAGTGTTGGTCGTACTTAGGAAAATTAGGTGGAGTTTTGTTTACCTTAAATTCATATTAGTATTAGATGAGTGCTACTTAGTTAAAAACTGTAAGGTTTGTTCTTCTAAAGCTTTCACAGTATTTTGATCCAATTTGCTCAATTAATTGGTATTAATTGAGTCGTAGTTCTTATAAAACAAATTAGATCTGAACTCATTTAGCTTATAAGGAAAGCGCTGGAAGTATTGTTATGAGCTTTGTTGGTTTGTAGATCCTATCGAGTCTTGGCTAATGGCATTGTCTGTTGTTTTAAATAAGTTGTTAATTTTTTGACGATGAAACCACACAAAAATACAGAAGGCATTTCTTTAAAATAAAGTCCAAAGTTCATCATTTCGTGAACACCTTGTATAATTATTACGATACACCGTTTGCTAAAATACAGCTTTTCTGAATTTATTTTTCTTTCGATATTTAACCCCTCAGAAACTATAAAAGAATGACAGTGAATTTCAGAGGCTGATCCTCTAGGTACGCGTGTCTGTCGCAACGGACGGTGCCGTTGACCAACACTCACTGGGATCTACAAACTGACACAATCGGCTATTTACATTTACGGGTACCTTCATTGCTAGCTCATATTTCGAATGGGTAATATAAAAAAAGTATCAATTCACTCCATGCTATTTTATTAAACATTCTTCTGTAAGTACAAAGCTGTTCAAAACATTAATAACAATTAACTAATTGTAATTTGGCCGAGTGAATTAGTACAATTATGCCAATTGTTCATTAAAATTGGTTTAATAGCTATGTATTCTAACAGAGAAAGAAATGCGCTAATGGGGACATTGTACCTAGTACCTTTGTTAGATACATATTATGCAATTATTTGTTTGCCAAAGTCTCCCTACCCTACCCTTGTGACGTCCTCAATTGCTACAATTGGTTGTGTTATGATTTGTACTGTAATAAATTAATAGTAATAAATTAGGAGATATTTAATTACATTTAAACAAAGTCAAAGGTGCTTACCATGATGACTGCAAAATCTACATGGAAAGTATTTTTTTAAATCTTAAATTAGGAGGGGAGTTCGAAGAAAGTGATAAATTTGTTGTCGAAACGTATCACCGAGAAAATTGGGTTAAATATCTTCAACAAACGTCTAAGAAACTTTCATCATTGATCTAGTTTTCACATACGTACCTACATTCTTGTTACTAATAATAAATCCAATTCTTTGTCAATTTTTTTCTCAATTTTCTCACTAATATAGCACCCGCGTCAGAACAACTAGACGCTACAAAATTTTTAACACCTCACGGTGTTAAGCCTACCTCCAACGTGACGAAAGGCTTCGATCTACCTCAGAAGGAGGGAAATCGACCTAACGTTGCGTCTAGATCAGAATCTCCCGCCTCTGGACGTGGTACTCCGGTAAATCTCCCCTCCACGGATCCAGCGGACGATTTCAAATACTCCAAAGGCAGGGATAAGTTAGACCCTGTCGCGCTATATAAGAAGGAAAGAGGCGAAGTTAGGGATCATCTTTACATGGTGGTTATCGGTCATGTGGACGCTGGAAAGTCGACGTTAATGGGACATCTGTTGTACGCGCTTGGACAGGTTGTGTTTGTTAAGTTGTTTGCTAATGGGATCTGATTAGCCGCCTGTTTCAGGTGAATCAAAAAACAATGCATAAATACGAGCAAGAAAGCCGAAAGTTGGGTAAACAAAGTTTCATGTACGCTTGGGTTTTGGATGAAACTGGCGAGGAGAGGAATAGGGGAATTACGATGGACGTGGGGAGTTTCCAATTCGAAACTAAACACAAAACGGTATAATTTTCATTTACAAGCAGAATTCTTTATAAAAAAAACGAAGAGGCTTTTTGGTAAAAAAAAAATTCGCACTGATTGATATTACCCATTAATATCCAATTGATCGGGCCATAAGTTTAGTCCATGTCTAGACATCATAAATGAAGTCAGCCACTTGCCGTACGCTTCACGAAATTAGCAGAGACTAGATAGACTCGTATTTATTTATCTCCCACTGGTTTCCCCGAGAGTCGACAAAACACGAGTCTGTCTATTCTTTAGCTAATTACGCGAAGAAAGTGGCGAATTTTAATCATAGTTATTTATTCGTTCTACTCTAGATCACTCTCCTAGACGCTCCAGGGCACAAAGACTTCATCCCAAATATGATTTCGGGCGCCGGTCACGCTGACGTCGCCCTAATGGTGGTAGATGCGACAAGAGGCGAATTCGAGACCGGCTTCGACTTTGGTGGTCAAACGAGGGAACACGCCTTGCTCGTACGATCCTTAGGCATCACCCAACTTGCGGTGGCAATCAACAAACTAGATACCGTTTCGTGGAGCCAAGAAAGATTTTCTGAGATCAAGAATAAGTTGAAGACTTTCTTGCGGCAAGCGGGATTCCGCGAGAGTGACGTATCGTTTGTACCATGCAGTGGATTGACCGGTCAAAATTTGATACAGAAGCCTACTGAAAAGGAACTGGCGGCGTGGTACAGCGGACCTTGTCTAATCGAAGTATTAGGTGAGATGTTTTGATTCATCTAGTTGCCGTGGAACTTTTTATTAATTTTATTTGCTTTTTAGATAATTTTAAATGTCCGGAAAGACCCATAACGAAACCATTTAGATTTTCAATTAATGACTTATTCAAGGTGAGCTTTAACGGTAACCTATAATCCGTTGCTAAAATTTCTGTCTTTCAGAGTACTGGATCGAGCTTTTGCGTTTCCGGTCGTCTCGAGACCGGATCGTTAACCATCGGTGAAAGGGTTTTAGTGTGCCCAAGCAGAGAATTGGCTGTGGTTAAAGGGGTAGCTATCGAAGAATCTCCGAAGCAGATCATATTTGCCGGGGACCAGGCGGCAGTAACCTTATCGGGCATTGAAATGCAGAACGTTGCTGTTGGTTTCATCCTAAGCGATCCTGCCAATCCCGTACAAATCTCGTCGAAATTCCAAGCAAAAATTGTCGTCTTTAATATTACTGTGCCAATAACCAAAGGATTTTCGGTTGGCTTGTCAAAACAAATACAACAAAACACGATATACTTTATTTCTTAAACTTTCAGGTTGTTCTGCATCACCAATCCTTAGTTGAACCGGCTGTCGTTAGCAAATTAATCGCGCAACTTCATAAAAATACAGGGGAAGTGGTGAAGAAGCATCCTAGGTTTTTGAGTAACAATACCAGCGCATTAGTAGAGATACAGACTACCCGCCCGATTGCTCTGGAACTGTACAACGATTGCAAAGAACTGGGTAGGGTGATGTTGCGAGTCGGCGGAGTTACCATAGCAGCGGGGCTGATAATGAAGATTATCCTATAAAGCTTGTTTACTAATCGAATTGCATACTAATTACTTTGTTCTTCTTATTATTTATGTGTCATTAGTTGTTACATCGTATTCCAAATAGAAGGGGATAATTGATGAATGAATAAATAATTTATGGAAGCAATAACTTACTTTCAATTTTGCCCGAGATAGGACAGGTTTGCTTATGATACAATTACGAAATGGTACTGTGCCGGGGATTTTAAATTTCAATCTTCTCGCGTTGCATAGTGTACAATGTACACGGAATGCAATGCAAATACACGAGCGAATCGAAATGTTGTAATGCATCTTCGCGGTCGCCAATTTCAAGAATATTTTCAGTCGTTCTCAGTTATAATATTGTATATTAAGTATCATCCTTAATAAAGTTGTCGTGACTCTTGGTAAAATTTAATGCTGTGTTATTGTTAGTAGCGTTAAATGTTATAGAATAACAAAAGCGGTCTTTCAGTTGTGCCCCTGCAAGATGCATGTCATGTAGGGGCACGGTAACACGTACCTGGCTGTTTATTTTTTTTCTAATAGCGCATTTCATTGGCTATATGTATATGTGTCTTTCCTTCATGTTTAGGAGGAATCTGTCTTGTGGCAGCCAGTGAAATACACCACAAATACGTATTTCAATTCCATCACGAACTACCGTCTACTTACAAGTTTAATTTATTATATAGTAATTAGTCCGGGACGGTTGTTTCGAGGACACCGTGATCGAATGTTGAGGACCATTCGTGTCCTCGAAACGGCCGTCCCGGACTAATTATTATACATTACTAGACATTACTACTAGTGGAGATGACAAAAGCAGATAGATTAATTGCTTTTTTGCTGCGACTAGAGAGATTCGTGTTTATTCGTCTAATAAGAAAGGGTACGTATTGCCTAGTGATATCCCCAAGTGTCTATAAAACATGAGTCTGTCTAGTCGCTTCAAAACGGTAATAAATCTATCTGCTTCTGTCATCTCTAGTAATTAGGCAAGTTCTTATAAGGTCCTATGGCGCCCACTTTACAGTAAAATTATGAAATTAGCAGCGGCTTGTTTAAATGATAATCCAGAGCAAATATAACGAATATATTTGTTTAATATATTAAAATTTCGCTTGTTCCCAACTTCCCTATACACCTACGTATGCAATGCTATACAAAAGTAAATGGTATATACAATGTTATACAAAAGTAGATAATATAACACGTTTGCACGCGATACAGATGTACTTAGTACTTCTTTACTATACGAGATGTTAAATCAAATTGTCGGGGAAATTGAAAAAATTCTACAGGGGTAACAACATACACTGTCGCCTATCAAAAATGCGTTTGATGCAATAATGTCAGCGTAAGAACGGTCATGTTTCTAGTATGTTTCCGAAACAAAGACAGGCTCTTTTGTAGTTAACCTTCTATGAATCGTTTCTCAAACGGGTATGACTCACTTTAAGTAAAACCAAAAATTGAGGTAATTACAAAACTGTTTCAGAGGATCTTCTTATTTCATTAGAAGTGTCTAAGATTGGCGACAAAAGTCAGTAGTTTTATTTTTCAGTTACAAGGTTACTATACCTGATTTATTTTCATCCAATGTCAAATCAGTAATTATGATGGCTGAGTTTAATTACTTTGAATAAAAGTAACTAACAAAATGAAAAAAAAAAAAACAGGTTTACCAATTGAACAGTGCCGCCACACTAAATTTGACAATCACGGAAATACTAAACGATATGTGATAGTAACATCAGTTCTGGTGGAGGCACATATATTACATGGCTTGGTAATAAGCTAATTTTATAATTTTATCTTTTTGTTTTTAAGGTACCGTTTCCTGAAAAATAAATTGGTTTTCACCAAACTTTGACTCTAAGAAAATAGGAGGCTTCGCCACTTCACTGGCGATATGTGTGAATTGAAATTATTGCATAGACTCCACGATATCAAAGTTTTTTTTATAAAAAAGCTAATCAACCGTTCACCGGGGTGATTAAATTCAATTTTTATTAATTACATAACAGGCTATATTTTTCTTGATTTGCTACAGTAGCGTAGTTAAAAAGAAAAACCTTTCGTACATCGCTAACTTTAACATTATTTATTGCATTACAAAATTTATCTCCTCTTTAGAATCATTATTTCCATAATTGTATGCGCAATTTCAAAGCCGCGAAACATTGTTAAAAAATTCCGAAAAGATTGTGTAGTACGGTATTACAATTTCCGTTGTTTGTTTTACTTTTCCAGTGATTTCGATGCTAGGTATATTTAAAAAATGTTCTACGCATGTGCGTCGGGCTTACGTTACAGGTTAAAGTTGAAAGCTCCCCCGTTCGGCAACTGTTTCTTGAATCCTCCCGACGCCGGCAGAACAGATGCAGAATGCACGCCGTTCATTGCGGTCCTCCACAGTAATTATAAACGTTACAGAAGTGCGAAGGTGTTAAAAACCTAGCCGTTTTAAATATTTGGGTCAAGTTTGTTACGTTGAGTCGTTGAATCCATTGTCCAAGATGTAGGAGAACGCTTTTCGAAAGTGTCAATAATGTAACTACGCGGGCAAGAATAATTTTTTAACAAATTAAATTATTTTATTGTTATCTAGTTTGTATATGTTGTTTACTTTGGAGTATACATGTACGCGGTATTCAAATAGTGACATTTTGGTTTGGTTAGCGCACAGTTCGGGACCTGTCGGATTTAAAAGAAAATTTATATTTTTAAAACGTTGTACGTTTATACAGAACTATGTGTAGATGATAAATATCTGCGATTAAGTGAAAGTAATGTAAAATGCGGAGAAAGTCTAACGAAACAATAATGCTAGGAGTGTTATTTCCGAAAAACATCGATCTGTCAATATAATCGATATATAGAATCGAGTAACCGATGTGCGGAGATCTAGAAACAATTGTGTAACGGACCCGAAATCTGGATATCTTGATGTCCGAAAGGCGTTTGAATGAAAAGGTAAGGTATGTACGTGTTTAATGATTAACCTTTTCCTTTAAAAAAGGGGTTGCAGTACAAATATGAGAATTTGTACAATTTGGAAGGACGGTAGAAAGTAATGTTTAAAACTTGTGACCTTTCGTATAAAAAAAATTAAATAATTTTATTTATTGATTAAAATTCTAGTCTCGATCATTAAAATTATTATCTTAACAAATTTTAAGTTTATCTTTTTAATTAAATGTTGCGGGAAAGTGAGACCTTTATAAAACATGTCTTCTTTTTTTTTTTTTTTTTAGTAAATAATCATCCCTAAACGCCATCAGATGATTTCTACGTGAAATTGATAATTTTGGAATTTTTAATAAGTTCCAACGTAAAACCAAGATCTAAATTTCTCGTGTTTCACTCTAAAGCCCCTGAGGACTTTTCAGTGCAATACAATGGTTTCAGTTACATGTTTTTGAATAAAATAGTCAATTTTACATATCGAGAACTTTGAATAAATTTACAAAAATCTGCATTGAAAAAATAAATCGTCTTCATGGGACTCATTTTGTTAAAGCAATAAAAAAAAATTATTTTAACCAACAAATTTATTGCAACAATTAACTCGTTTATCAAATGGAAAGGCTTCAGTTACATGTTTATTTTAATTTTAATTATACCCCGAAATATGCTAAAGATAGGCATGAAAGTTTCCCAACATTCTAAAACTTATAATTTTAGAATGTTACCCTTACCAAAAGAGATGAAAATCGGGATAACTTTCACCGGGCCCAGAGTATCGAAATCTATAAATGAAGTTGTTAGTTGGCAATCCGGACATTATTTTTTCGTCGATTTTGCATATCGAGAACTTTGAATAAATTTGCAAAAATTTGCATTGAAAAAATCAATGCAATAAATCGTCTTCGTGGGCCTCATTTTGTTAAAGCAATAAAAAAAAGATTATCTTAAGTAATAAATTTATTACAACAATTAACTCAACTGTTTATCAATATAATAAATTGTCGTTTATTAACTTACTTTGTGAGGAGCGAAACAAATTTGAGGGATTTTTCGTTAGATGTTAATAAACGTATTCTTTTATATTAATAAATCCGTAAGTATGTGTTCAATGATTTAATAAACTTTACTACTTTAATAAACAACCATTTATTAAAGTAATAAATGGTTAAAAAACTCATTCGTTGGATCAATTTTAGTTGCATTAAGGTACGTTTTCGTTGCATTTACTTACATACCTTCATCGTTCAGTGTTCCAATGTTCTGTTTTATTGATCAAGATTGTCTTTAAAGAAAATAATTACCCAAAACGATATTTGGTAGCAAAAATGGATTTGTCTTAAGTATCCTTTGACATCATTTCTTTTCAAGCAAAAATAAATGGGAGTACCAAAGTTTAATTGAAATTCTAATATGTAGGTTTTCATGACCGTTACTCATTTTCAAGTTTGCTGCCTAGATTATTGACTAACTGTAACTATTTACATCATTTAGCATTTTCTCGTTTATGTGGCTTGTCTTAAGATTTAATGCTTTTAAGTGCTTTTTTTCTCGTGTATTGAATACTGTTGTGGAGAAATTTTCGTCGTAAAAGAGGTACATTTCATGTTTTATTTAGTTATTTATCTTTCGCAGTGATTGGCAAAACAACATTCGCGAATTTCAATGTTATATGTAACAAAGTTAATCGACAGTATAACTACTGAGGTACACATAGGTATCATTAAATACAGCATTTTCTAATGTCGTTCTTTATATTTAGCTTGCTGGCTATAATTAACAACAAACACTCATTACGCTTCCATATTTGATAAATCTATTTGCAGAGAGGTGCGCGTACGTAAACCGCCTACGTTTAGTTTATTTAGCATTGAATTCGCGCCTGTTTATGGTCACTAAAAGCGAAGGAATTTTTTCGATTAGATCGCCACCGAATACGCCCTTGCGTCTGCACGATCGACCGGTGCGTTTCAAACGGCTGGAAAATCGAGGCGCGTAGGTGAAATCGTCCATAATTGTCATTCACAGCTTCGCGTAAGAACTATCGATAACCTTAAAACATCAAATGGAAGTGCTACCACTTCCTTCGTGGAGAAGCGTCTGTAGCGAACAGCGATAGTAGTATGGAAATGCCGGATTGTACCGAGTGATCGGGACGATACTTAACGTACGTCAAGGAACACGACCTAGAAACTTAGCTCGGCGACCTTACGGAATAACAGGTGAAGATGAAGTAATCGTGAAGGAATTGTGATAATGAGGTTAAAATTATTTGCGTTGAGATAAACTTTACAATGCGAGACGCGCAATCCGATAGGAAAAGATATTTTAGATAAGTTCGTTTGTTAATTCGACGCGTAATACATTGCGCGAACTTCATGAGGTAAAAAGTATTATTAACGATAATCCGAATTAAAACATTTATGTTTAAATATTTCGGGGTGAATCGATTACGCGCCTTCGTTTCGCATTTAATATTTTACGCCCAGGTGAGACTTTCGTAGTCATTTTTTTTTTCAGGTAATTTTACTTTAAATACTTAATTCAGTTAAGTATATCGCGCATTTTGTCGCCATTGAATATTCAGGGCATTTCACAAAAGTCAGAAGTTTTAATGATGTTATTCCATATCGACTCATGTAACAGTTTGATACACCTATATTTAATAGTTTAAACCGAACCTCATCAAAGAACAAGTTTACAAACGGGCTCAATTTGAAGCCTTTCCCGCGACGGACATTGGCATAATTTCAGCACCAGGTTTTAAGATCCCGAAAGATCGGATCACCACTGTGATCTGTGCAAATGGCGTCCATAATCAGAAATTTTGCCTGTTGGTGATCAGTAAATACATAAAGCCGCAGACTTTCAAAAATTTAAATATGGACGCATTGCCTGTAAACTATTATGCTAAAAAAAGCTTCGGATGGACCAAACGATGGTACCACGATTTCGTGCCTCAAGCTAGAGCTCATATTGATACAAAGCAGTTGCCGCAGGAAGCGAAATAACATGCTTTCTTCCACCAGCGAATACCACTCTACTTATCCAGCCCAAGAGCCAGGGAATAATTGAAAATATCAGGCGACATTACCCATTACATGCATTACATAAACCTTTTATCAAAGGCTTGCTTTAATCTGATAATACTATGATCGTCATAGAATTTAGGAAGACATATAATACAAGGTTAAATAATGGAATTATTCAACGGTGTGAAAACATTACGCTAGAAAAAATACCAGTAAAAGTAAAATATTGGAAAGTTCTCAAAATAAGCACTTGTTTGAGTGATGACTTTCGACGTGAACGGTTGTCCGCCGAGCCATTTCTTCAATTCTGGAAACGAAAAGAAATCATTAGGGCTGAAATTCAGTGAATACGATACATGTTCCTTTGTTTCCGGTGTGTAGTAGTCTGTATCCATGCTTCGCCCATAATGATCTACGAACGGAGAAACTCGACGGAAAAGCATCAAAACAGGATCAGAGCCGACTGATTTATTCTCTACTGAAAGCAAACGCTTATCTTACCGAAAAGATATCTTTTTCACACCCAATTTTTCGCGATATGCGCGTCGCCCCAACTACTTCGCGCAATTTGATTCGTTGATCATTCAAAAACCATATCTGCAATTTTGTCGCTTGCATTGGACGTTCGGGCGACGATGTTTCTTTGTTTTTTTGTGGATGTGCGGCTACGTTTACACTCATTTTTTTTTCAATTGTAATCAGTTGCTAAGACAAGAACGTTTATCTAACTCAACTTTTGCCTTTTTCAGTGTTAAGCCTTTTAAATATAAGTATTTAATCCCCGCTTGAAACGACCTTTTTCCATTTTTCTACAAAAGAAATTCCTTAAATCGACAATAGAAATGGAACCGTGCGTTGCATAAAATAATTGAGACTTTGACAGTTGTCTAGTGATACTTACTAGAAATAAGCCATTTTTAATACTACGAACGCCATCTGTTTAGATTTTCTGAGGACTACTTGAACCACCCTTGTAATACAATAAAACTGTTTCCATACCACCACCTGAGGTTTCCTTTTTTTTCTTTCTTATGAGACTATTAAGATGTCGCGGTGGCCACGCCAGCTATTTTAGTAGAAGTGCGATTAGTTTTAAAAATTGTTTAATTCGATGATAATTGTAAGCAACATAACAATAGAAATACTGCATTTGTCTTTATACCTAAAATAATTGTGTAAATTGCATGAGGCTAATCAGTTGACGCGGAGTGTTAAAAAAATTCACGGTCTATGGTCTTAATTGCGCACATCAATATTTAATCTGGACGATCTTTTAGAACGTTAGTTGTTAGCCAATCACATAAAGTAGACGAACGTTGCAACATTTTGAATAAAACTTGAATAACATCCAAAAATATCAGATATATACGCTTTAGAAAATTCGTTCCATATTCTTGGCATTAGCTGTAAACAAATTGAAACACATCGCTTGATTTATGTAATAACCAGCGGCATAATAAATCTATTTGTGTAGCGTTTCACTTATGTAACGCACATTTGTTACGGTGCGAGTGGTCTTAACACAGCCACACTTAATTCGTCTATCTCCTAAAGATAAAATTATCCTAAGAACGTGGAATTCTCCGGATACGAATTAAAACGATTTTCGATTGAAAAAATACTTGACGCTAAGTCTCATCAGATGTGCATAGCATTAACACGCTTCTATTAACGCTGCTAGCATCTCATTATCTACATTTGTTAACTTCACACTTGTGTTTTTTCCATCGGATTCCTCAGTTTCGAGACTTTTATAATGTTTTCGTTAATTTTCTAAAACGTTGTCACTGGCGATCGTCAAAGTAACTAATTAGTTGTCTTCGATTTTTTTTTCTTTAATCTTGGGCAGCTTTCACTTTTTTTTTAGTCGGAACAGTTGAGAGGTAGCGGAGAAAATAAAGTAAATAAATTAAACGTTTGCCTTGTAGCATTTTCGTGCACGGAGGCAGACGACGAAGTGTCATAGAAATCGGAAAACTGGCAGGCAATTAATATTAAGTGATTCATTCGATTGCTAGAAGTGCGATAAATAAATCATTACGATATCTCTTCGCGGGATTTTAGCTTTCGACTGACTTTAATTATGTTTTTCTAGCTTCTTTATCTGTGAAAATTATGTTAATGTGTTAAAAACGAGTACTTGCGCCAGTTCTGAATGGTTTTTATCTTAACTTAACTGTTGCTTAGCAAACAAATAGTCTTACCAACCCCAAAACCTGAAACTCATCGTTTATTTACTAAGATTTCATTAAAAATTTCAATTTTTTTTTATAACTTTAAAAAACAATTTAAAAAATTCCCGAAAAAAATAGCATAAAGCAAATATGAACACGATAACCGGACAACCTGCTATATATTATTAATAATTTCTGTTAAGAGGCTGGTCAATTATTTGACTTAGTCTACCTAATTAATACACGACATGTTTAATCTCTCCATAATACAATATGTTTATACTAACTACAAAATTACTGGATTTCGAAGGAAATTTTCTTTTTCTAGTAAATTGGTTTAGTTTTAGCTTCACTGTCTAGATTTATTTAAAGTATAGTCAACATTTAAACATTTATTTCACTTTTTGTCTGCTTGTTATTTGCATTTTGTGTAAAAAGACAAATTTTGTTCCATTAAGTTTAGTGCAATTTCTATTAAGTTGGCAGAATTGTAAAAAATAGGGCACAACTATACTCGCCATTACAGAAAAGAAAATTTCTTTTGGAAAAAGACATTTTGGCGATATTGACAATTAGTAGTAGTGACTCTAATGTTAAAACTGAAAGGACGCCAAATTTGAAAACAAATGAAATATACGAGAAATATATGAAAGATACGTGGTATTCTCGTGTTTTTCCGTCGCATATAGTGTACGTTATATTTGTCGAACGATACACGAGGAAGTCGAAGCGTTTCATATGTATACTCGACGCTATTACGTCTGCGAAATGGACTTCCCGCCTTTATAGGTACCTTACGCTGCTCAGGTGAATTGAGACTTTGTGAAATTTATTAATTCAAAACGTTTCAATTTGGTTAATTTAATATTGTGGCAACACTGTGCAAATGGCGAACCGGCATGTTTTATTTTGTAGATGATGCTTATTCAGCGCAATATAAATAAATATATAAGAACAAAGCACTTACAAAAGTAAATATCAATAACAATCTTACTAATCTAGGGGCTTTTTTGCTACCAATCTTGGATACCTTTAAATAATCGCTATCGCGTCGATTAGCCAACAAATTATTTATTTTTCGATATCTACGAATACCGAAACGTAAAAGAAAAACTAAATGTAATCTCCCTTGTGGGATTAAAGAGATCGACTGTGACATTGCGTGAGAACAAAATGCCGGCCGTTAAACCTGAGGTCGCTTTCACTTATTAAGTAACTGAATAATTTATCTCTTGAATGATTCTTTTATTGTCTCCGTTCTTACTCTATGATGGATATAGGGATACGTGAAAGTGTTCAGGCTTCGCGTGAGAATAAGCCAAACAAATTTATAATACAAACAATAAGCTCCAAGAAGAAAAAAAAGGAGAGAAAACAAAACGAATGTTTTTACCTACTTTAAATTTGTTCGGGAGAACAAGTGATCAAAATTGAACAGATTTTAATGCAATCGTATTCTTTGAACCGTTTATTTTACATTATTAGCTAGTAATTAAAGTGAAAAAGTCATAAGCATGTATTTTGAGGTATTTTCTTTATATATTTATTTGAAGTGGAGTAGTAAAGAAAGTTGAAAGTCGAAATTCCACATGAAGTGCATTGTATCCAGCAGATAATAGGTAATCCAGTTAGATATCTTGCGTACGTTTAGTATGTACAGAAGCACAGACGTTCTCCATTATTTGTAAGCGGAAGTAAAATACGATAAAACACGGTTAAAAGCGAATAATGCAGTTCGTGAAATTCAAATAAAATCACGTATTCGAATATATTATTCAGGAAATTTACAATTCAAATGACCGGTCTTTTTATAATAATGCAACGGATGTCTACCCAAAACGATTAAACAACAAATACTGCTGCTCGCTAAATATTTTCTTTACTGGTTCTTTATTACTACAGAACTAAATGCTGGGTGTGCCTTAATAAATTAAGATCGAAATTGTTTATACGTGGAATCTTTATGGAGTTATTTCGAGAAACTGTGCACATAACAAAGTTTTGTTTTTTCGTAGTTTTTTCATTGATGTTGTTGGAGTAAATGTATAATATTTGTTTATGTTTTCCGTTGGATTTAATTAGCATCTATCTATGTATTTTAGGCAATACTCATCAAAATTCAATCGTTTAAAACCGCTTCCATTTTTTCCACTCTGAAGACTACATCCTCGCAAAACATGATTTTTGAAATTCCCAATTCTTGAGATGAAAAAACCGCTGTTCGCGCATTTTTTGTTTAACATCCGGGAACAAGAAGCGACCGTTTGGATGAAGAAAGGCAATCGGGAGTTTATTCGAAGGTTTTTCTTTTTCTAAATATTTCTCTAAATAACCCTTTGTTCATTCGTTAGCATTGTTATGTGCGGTGTGGTGCAAACAATCATTTTCTAGGAAGTGCTTCGTGAACGAACGACTTCTGCTGGTCTCGGTACATCGAATAGCCCCGAAGAAGCTCCGTGTAATTGAGACTGAAACTTTTGCAACAACATAATTTTTTGAGTGTAGGTTTTCACGGCCATCATCCATGGTAGAAATTTCTTTCGGGTGTTGTCGCGTAATTATTTTACTTGGTGTTTCGCTGATTATCTAAAGACTGTCTTTAGAAATCTTCTGAGGAAGCTGACAGCGTCATCAGTGAAACGTCAAATAAAATATTAATTACCCGACAACACCCGAAAGGTATTTCTACATTTTTTTTAATTTAACTTTTCTTTTGGGATTTCCATTTTTTTTTTGTACGGATCGGAACATTGGGTTATTCCTTTTTGAAAATATATAGTTGGCTATATTGTCTTCTTCAACGACTAAAGCATTTTTTTCCACTAAACAATATTAGTGACACCGACGACAAAGATCATATTCGCGTGCGTTGCCCTAAGAAATTGGCTGATATCTCTACCATTGCTGGAACTATCAACTTAAATTATCCGCAAAAATGTTAAACAAAAAATTACCAGATTAGATCAAATTGGAGTTGGCTAAACCACACTCTTCAATAAACAAAAAAAAAATAAAGCCCCAAAATTAGCCCCTTGGTCATATCGGCTGTTATTGTATACGACATTAATATATTTTCCATTTATCTCTTTCCAGACAATTAAATGGAATACAATGGGCAACATCGGCAGTCAAATCTCGAACAACTCCAACAAGTACAAGCTGGAATCCGTCAGCGACATACAACGCTTATCCTTACCGCGAATAGGCCACAATCAGCAGCAGAAAGTCCTACCGATCAGCAAAGAGCCGCGTCCAAAACTGCGTTCGACCGAAAATGGGAAAATTTTGCATTCGGGAGGCACGCTGTCAGGTAGACAACATCAAGAAAATCGCGTAGCCAAAGGGAGCTTCCTGAACGTCAAGGAAAAAGTGAACCTGCTGAAGGAATTGCAGGAACATGATAACGGAAAAGAATATCCGCTAAGACCGAACCGTGATCTGAAGAAGTCTGGTTCTGAACCTGACTTGAGGATCCGTCTGCGTCATGAAAGATATCACAGCAACAATGTAATAAAAAGAAAACATGACGATTGTTTGACGAAGACGAATATCGTTGAAAAACAATCGAATCAGGATTTGAATAATCGCAATACGAGGCGAATTGGTTTGTTTAAGACGAGAATCGAAAGTAACAACAGAAGAAGCAATATTCCCAGGGAAAACAAATGCGTTCTCGAACAAAAGATTGTAGATATCAAACATCAATCCCTGCTTGATTTACACGTGGAACCTCCGATTATTCCAAAAATATTAGAAACAAATGAGCGCAAAGAAGACCAAAGCAAAAGATCCTCTAACATTGAAGATGTCAAAAATATTATTTGCGATGAAATCAATGAAGACAATCAAGTGAAAAAATACTATTTCGGCATGGAAAACAAAACATCCAACATTAACCAATTGAATTACATGATTCAAGACGACATTCCGGCAGAATTTTTCGTTAACGACGAAGCTGCAGACGGCACGGATCCGTCGCAGAAAATTACGCTGAATCTACGGCCAATTTTACCCAAGAAACAACTAGAAATACCGAGATTTTCATCTAGTCTAGCTTGGAAGCTCTTATATTCTATAGACTCCGATTCGAATTTGGATCGGAGCAGCATGAATAATACCGATGACGATCAGTTCTTGGCGGAAGAGAGAATTGCGCCGCTATCGCCTTCGAGATTGTCGAAATCTTTGGATTTTCAATTTAGTCAAGATAAATCCGGAGATTCGGGCATATCGGGTGACGAAACTCCGAAGCCTACGATGACCTGGAGTCAATACTATAAGAGCAAACAATCGTGGACACCTCAGCAAGATCTTGGCGACGAAGAATCAACGACAGATGAGGATGATGAGGAAGAGAAAAGACTTAATAGCGTACCTTATTATAATACCAACAATAACGCTAGTAAACCTCACATCTTCAGTTTATCATTACCTCGCGATCATTTCACCAACCAATGCACCCTGGAGAAATACAAAAACAACTTGAAGAGATCATCGTCTGGTCTTCTAAGTAATAACAACGAATTGGACTTGAATGAGAAGCAATATTCGATCAAAAACTCTAACTGGTTACTCAGCAAATCCGCTCCAAATTCTCTGAATAACGGGTTTGCCTCGTTGGATAGCGGCCAATGCGCCTATAACGGGCCTACATCGACTGTAGGGGTGCTACAGTCGCAAGGGCAACACGCCAAAGGGCGAATCATGTATCTGCCTCAAGGGAATTGCGGCCATTACGGCGGCAATAACGGGTTATGGTCGAGCAATCAAAAACGAAGCGAGGTATCAAACGCGTTAGCCGAAAATTTGCTTCAAGAGGCCGAGAAACGAGAACGGGAACGTCTGAAAGAGGTGGAAGATATGCAAAGAATCGAAGAGGAATTCCGAAGAAAAAGGGCTAGGTAAACTATCCTAATAATTTAAGTGTGGTGCATTTTTAATTGCAATGGTGCATCCCGCCGTGTTGTCTTGTAATGTATGTTAATACAAAAACCGCTCAAGGTAATCCATGTATTGCGTTAAGTCATCTTCTAAGACGATTTGTCAATATCCGGAATAATAAACAACATATATGGTATAACCTTCAATATTAAAAGGTCAAAGAAACGCCGGCAACAGCTTTTGTTTTAACTCAACTAAGATTTTAAATGTTAAATCTTTGCTTGTTTTAGGTACAACGGCCTATACGTCAATAACCAGCAAGATTTTCGAAAAGTTCTGGTAGCCACCGGTGAGAAGAGCGTTTAATTAATTATTGTATACGCACAGTGTTCCTTAAACAAGGAGAGGTATTATTCCAGTACTGACAACTTTGCTTAATACGTACGTTTTAATATAATTGTTGTTAATTTACGTTTAAGATGATCTATTTTATTTAACACTAAAATAAAAATGTTAATTGTTTTATATCTGTTGATGGCATTGTAACAAATTGTACATAATATCGCATGTTTTAAATAAAAGAATTAATAAAGTAATTGTATTTAATCGAACTAGAATGAGATACGGTGGCATTCATTGAATTCGTGATATTGATATATTCATGGCAAGATCCTATAACAGGCACAAACAAAAAAATCCCACGCAACAAATGTAACTGAGCGTATATTGGACAAATATAACATTTAATTAAAAAAAAAACACGAAACTAACCCTTCATTTCAATAAGGGAGTAAACTATAAAGCTAGATATATCTTAGAAATGATTCAGATAAATAAACATAACGATTCCGCCAACGATAAAGTCGACATTAACTTTTATCCATTTTTTTTTATTCTATTTGGCAACTTTCCATTTAATTTCAACACATTTTAAACGCTGTGTTACTCAGACGATATATATATATATATATATATAAAAAAAAAAAACATTTGCACCACTGGGAGTCGGAGTGTGGCCACTTTATCTATGTCACATTACCTTTTTTTTATTTAAAATAAAATTTTTAACAAGAACGTAGTTTACAAAACATTTGTAATTCTTAATTGTTTATTACAGAATACATTTTTTAGGTGCAAAAAACAAATTGTTATTTTTACTACGTAACCATTTATAATTGTTGAAGAAGGCAATTTTCTACAGAAACGTAAAAAGTTGTAGAAGTAAATTTAAATAACTAAGTCGCTATTATCAAGAATTGTCTTTATAAATATTTAAAATAACTATTGGTTAGTCAGGTTATCGATTTCTTTATTGCATATTCATTGCAGTTCGTTTAAGCAATAATAAAATGAATATTTGAGCAACTTTGGTTAGCATTGAATTAATTAGCGCCTTTATTGGTTTGGTGTTGATTGTAGTCATAATCTAGCTTTAGTGGACCTCTTTGAGACTTTTTTAATTTCGCAAGTCCCGCGTAAAATGTTGCTATACATATCTAAGTTATCATCTGCTCATCGTTAATAAAACTCGTATAACTAATAAACAAAAATCCTTTATCTTCAATATAGTAATAACACAATACATATACATCTATAATATTAATATAATAATAATATATTTATGCTTACGTTATATGATACAATCGTCTTTATAGATAAAAATTTATCATTTATTAGTAATTAGAATGATGATATGGAATTAAAGAAGAAAGTATAGCAATACGAATCGATAACGTGTATAAAGAATATCCGATTTGATTTTTAAGGAAAGGGAAGAATGAAAAATGTGACAAACAGAATGGTGCACGATCGAAAAAGGAAAGATAAAAAAACATATTCAGTGAAACTTGTCTACAAAGGAATCTCGCGATTGCTTAATACTTAGATATGCGCTTGCTACACATAAAAATAGTCCAAGAGGTATCATCTTATGCATAGAAATATCTGATTCGAGTTATGCTTCTTTATGCTGGCATGTGAATTGCGTCGTGAAAGGCTTCTCTATAGAAAATGCTGGAAATCAGGCAACGGATACTATCTGTGTAAACTTGTGCGGCTTGTGTAAAATCTGATTTTAGCCGATCTAGCTCAAACATGTTCGTATTTAAGGATCGGTGGCGTGGTGGCTAGCGCTCTGTGCTTTCCTCTCAGAGTAAGGTTTCCCTTACTCCAGATTTGAGAAATGCTAAGAGTAGACATTTTAAAACGCTCTACGGGCGTGTAGAAGTAATAATAACTCATGACCGGTTCCCCTGTAATTGGTGAAAGCTTTTGGAGGAAGTAAAGGCGTGGACTATAATTATTATTATCTCTTCTCTCAGTTTATTATGATAGCATTCAGAAATGTAATTGAGAACTCCTACCGATGCTAGAATTTGTTTCGAATCGTATCCAAATAGGCCTTCTTTTTGTACGACTTCGTCAATATTTTGCCTAAAATTATTATTGTTGATTCCAAATGGAAATTTCAGCACCACATTTAATACGAATCAATTGATCATGTAGGATATCAACATTCAGAATAATGCGATTAGAAGTCCTCAACCAAAAACAGAATCTCTTCATTCTTTGGTAAACGTTCCGTAACGCTTGCAGTTTGTTCTATTCAACAAAAATCGACAAAAACCCTTAAATTAATATTTGAGCTTTACGACATGTTCGAATTTTAATGCAAGGAATCTTGAAGTAAAGGGTCCACTAGAACATTCTGCATGCAGAATCTATTATAGACAAGTTTCAATGTAGAAGGAATAGACACAAAATATATTTTCAGTAAACAATCAGGGAAATAATCATTTGCTACTACTTACTTAAAACATAGAATATATATTTTCCATTTTTAGTATAACGATAAATTTAACTATCTTTATATGGGTATCATGTGTGGAAAGTATAAATAATATACACACCTCCATCTCGACGACATCTCGATTCTCGCAATTTGTTAAGTAATTAGCTTAATTAAATAATACAGAATTGGGATCCTCATTGTCTAGTTGCTTAATGTGACGAAGAACGTCCTTCTTGGTTATTACACCTAACAGGCGACTGTAAGAGTGGAAAGAACGTATTAAAATCGCCTAAAGTTATGGGATTCAGCGTAGAACGTTACCCGTTATGCGTAACTAATGTTTGTCTTAATCCTAATTTCCGGAACATATCTACAACCGTCTCCATCGGTGTCTGATCCGTGATGGTGATCGGCGCCATATCCAGGATTTTTTTGAGTTTGAGGTGAGGCGGCCCCAACGTTTGTGGCGGGTTGCTGTTCGTAAAGATCACCAACGATTGGCCGTTTATCCCGTCTACCGTACGGCGGGCATTAGCTAGAATGACATGAATGCAGCAGGTAATTAAGTAAATAATAAAGAAAACTGCGTAATATATTTTAGATATTGGTACGAAGATATTTCGCTAGATGGGGTCAACGAGTACTTATTTGTTTTCATTCGGGATAGATGCATTGTATTCGAATAAAACTTAAAGCTTGGAAAATTAAAACAGAATGACAGAGAATTGCATTTAAATCGGAATCATGTCAGGCATAATAATCGACACTATTAACAACTACAAGTCATGCCAGAAATTAAATCAAGTTGGTAATTAAATGGAATTAGCCATAGTTACTAGTGTAAATTACACTCACTAAGAATAAGTTCACACTACAACCGTCCAACTTAAAACTTATTTACGTACCTATGGCAAGATTTAAGTCCCTTCGTAGGACAAATCCGACCAGATACTGAGATTCATTCGATACCACCACAGGGTATCCGTTGTGCTCCGTTTCCTTGAGTAACGCCTCAATATCGTCTACCGTCATCGAGTCTTGCGTTATGACGGCCAAGCTTTCGTTACGTCTGAAATTTGAAAAACAATTAAAATAATGTTACCTACAATTACTAGTGTATTAAATACTATTTATTATTATTATTACGACTAAACTAAATGGAGTAGCTAAGGAAAGCCCCTATAATTCGGTCATAATAGAAGATTTTGAACCGCGGCCGACAATGCTGTCGGTTCCGGTACGTGGGTGATTTGGAGCTATGGGGAGAAGGAACTATATAGCTGTTCTTGAACCATTTGAACAGGATCAAGATGCAGTTCATAATGAAAAAGGAGCACAATAATTAGCTTTTTTTTCTAGGTGTTCTAGTGACGGAACAGGGTAGTTCAACCCAACTTGGTCTATCTACACAAAGAGGGAAACCAACACCTCCGACCAAAACGAGGTATCATCAAGGCCTTGGAGAACCGTGGCTTGTTAGCCCGCAAAACACGACTATTTTATTCAGCCCACGTAATTACTCAAATAGTGATAGTTTTACATCCTTTATTTATTAGGTTAATATTTTACATTCACCTTAATTTAAATTCAAAGGTCGCATTAGGACTTCTTGTTTGAATGATCTTGCAAGTCTGAATAACGAATTTAACGATGTTTTGAACGACCGAGTGAGAATAGTGTGTTACTAGGAATAGACAAAGACGAATAGAAAAAGGTGAGATGGCATCCTCTTCCATCATTGGTGAAAAATCCCTTTCTTTTTGTAGCAAAACCGAGTGAAACCACACACCGCTGAGTTTGAGGCTAAACGCCATATTTGCTTACAAAATCGACCTTACGTATGCTTCCCGTCAGTATATATCAATAAGATGCTACTTCTATTACACATTCTGTATATCTTACTTACTTCGGTTGCATGACATCAGCAGCTAAAGACGTATGCGCGAACTCGTCCTTGGAATCTAAGAACGGATACCCATTGAGCGCTATATGCGCGTCGTATATGCCCTGGCGGCCGAGCGCGTCTCCCACCCACTTGCTGGCCATCGCGGCCGCCATCAGCGGTACGATGTACCGCACGCCGCCCGTCAACTCGAACATGATCACCACCAATGAGACGGTCATCCTCGTGACGCCGCCGAGGACAGCGGCGGCGCCGACCATCGCGTACAATCCGGGCGTGATGCAATCGTAGCCGGTCGCGCATTCGCCGCTGAACAACCAATTCTTCGGATATTTGTACGCGAGTTGCTCCATTCCAATGCCGACGATGCGGCCGGCTATCGCCCCTAAACACAGACTTGGTATGAAGAGACCGCAGGGTACCTTCATGCCGAACGTGAAGATAGTTAGGACGAGCTTGACGATCAGCGCTAGGATTAGCAGCCAAATGGCTCTGTGCACGCCTGGACCCGCCGGAGCCAATTCTATCCCGGAATTCACGTCGGTGAAATTCCTATGGTAATCACTAGAAAATAAATAAATAAATAAATAAAACAGGAGCATTATTAAGGCACGGGTATAGTATTAGTTTGCAACGTGGCCGTTCTATTTACAAATTGGCTCTCAATATTATTGCACCTCTTAATCGTATTGTGAAACTCACAACGTTTACAATCAATAAATAGAAAAAGAAAAAGTGTATCAATATGATTGAATAGGATTTGACAGAGATAGCAAGCGAATTGCGTCACTCATTCCGCGTTTCCTTACCACAAATCATCTGCATTCGATATCCCGCACTGGCTGAACAAAAGGTATATGAGTTCGCTCATGTTCATCCTAGTGTATGGGTTGGGATAGGCGATCACGGCGGTTATCACAGTTATGAGCAAGACTTCGGTCACCGGATACTGACCCAGTTTTGAGTATTTGCGGTAGCGACACCATTTCAAGTTGCCTTTGATGAAGATAGTGGCAATCACGCCCTGAAAACAAAAATAATGACGATGTCGTATCTGACAACAAGTAACAATTAAGATATAGGTCGTTTACGATAACAGACGAGGTACGCTATTACTTAAGTCGCTATGACGACACGACAAAGTTGCCAATATTCTATTTGTTAAATTGGAAACAAATTATTAGATTATATAACTGTTAAACAATACTATTATCCCAAAATCCCAAGTACTGTTAATATCAATGATGATTATCTATCAAGAGCACCATTTCATATATTAATAAACGTAATCGAGATCATTACTGCTTGAAGTACTTAAGCGAGGAGCAATCTCCTTAATTTTACGGAATTCTTCCGAAGCTTCATACAATTACTTACACCAATAATTCCTAAGCCAATAAACGGTATCAGTTCAAAGAATATCCACGGCTTATTGTATTCTACGTAGAATAACACGGAGTGTTCGTTACCAAAAGGATTGATATATCGAAGAATGAAGGCGGCTATGAGGGCGCAAAAGAACGATCTCCATAGCGTCTTCAGCGGAAAATAGTAACTCACCTGAAAATCAACCGAATTAATAATAATAATAACAACAACAAAAAATGCCGCGTGTTAAAAGTAAGCGATCACCGGATTGTTGAGAAATTGTTTTACTGAGAAAATTAAACGGTGATCGCCTACCGTTAAGATCACGTACTTCCTCTAAACTGAAGAGAACGCCACCGATCGGCGCTCCGAAAGCCACCGAGACCCCAGCCGCCGCAGCTGCCGACAAAATCTCACGTTTTTTCGCTTCGTTTCTTCCGTACTTTGGAAATAAATACGATAAAATGTTACCTATAATAGGCATTAAGTACATTTATCTGGATACAGGCTACTATACATATGAAAAATGTAATAAATATAATGATTTCAACGACGATAGCGACTAGGCTGTGTCAGTTCGAATTCAAATTGTATTATAATTATTCCTAACACTAAAAGTAATCCGTTAAAAACGGTCATACGTTGAAAGCTGTACCCGTTATAGGCGGATCCGACTGTATTTCTGATGCAATTCATTGTGAAATCTGAATTTTCTAAATACAATCATCGAACTAGCACATCCTACAAATTCCAAAGCGCACTAGTATTACCAATAACATTCCGTACTCACCTATACAACAAGCTATATGCACCATGGGGCCTTCTTTGCCTAAAGTGAGTCCGGCGGACACGGACAATATGAGGCCAACCGATTTTATTATCAGCGTCCATTTGCCCAGGTAGCCGCGGATTATGAAGCCGCTCAATATTGTTTTGATCTAGAAATATAACGCATAACAAAAGTTAATAATAAAAATCCGATCGCTGATTCTCTATTTGTTAATCTTACCTCGGGAATACCAGACCCGCATGCATACGGTGCGAACATGCGCACTAGAGAGGCGGAGAGGGCGGCAAAAAGTAAAGCACACATAATAAAGAAAAGGTACGATATTATATAGGCCCCCGCTCCGGTTCGTGACTGTCCTAACACTTCGGACCACGTAAGCCACTGAAATAAAAAGTAAATGGTAATTAAAGGAACAATTAAAAATTATTCGTTTTTTTTTTTTTGGGTTAGCGTTTTTTTCCATTTTTACTTGGTCTAATTTACAAAGCAAGCGTAGTCTGAAAAGATTGAAAGCACAACATGAAGATGACCGCTCCAATGATCTTGACAGTAATTGAGACATTTTTTTTTTGATAGTCATAGACTATTGACTATCCTGAAAAAGGGAAAACAATAACGAAGACATATTACGCATCATTACTTGATAAGCTGAAAGCAGAAAACTGCTTTGTTCTATTAAGACAACGGATCGTCTCATACTTCAATGCTTCTTTCTGTGTTAAAATGAAAACTTTTCGGATTATTCCCCAAATGGGATGGGTACTTCTTACCTGTGAACAATTTCCAGTATCGACAGTGGTCTCTTCCGACGACCAACAACACTGTTCCTTATTCAACCAGAACGCTTGAGGGCAAATACCGAACTTCAAATCTGTCATCCAACTGGCGCCGATATCGATGACGCCTGCAACGACGCCCGTGAACAAACCAACTAGCAAAACGCACAGCCATCCCGACCACGCATCGTGAGCCCCCTCTATTAGGCTCCATAGCGAGTCCTGCTTCTTCTTGATGATGTATCGATGGCGCATACGATCCCTGGCGATGTCTCGCTGCCAGTCGATCGTGTGGAAGTCTTCATACTGTCCGATGCCGGGGATGTCGGCAGTTTCTAAATAGAACCGCATAAAAATCATGAAATGGAAAAGAGAAGGAAAAAAAAGAGTATTTACCATGTACGCCTGCAGACGAGGATGAGTCTAAAATACGAAACAAATTATATAATTACTTAAATTTTATTTTATATTTATGACAATCATTGAGAAGGTCAGTGGCGGCCCTAGATCATTTTCGAGGTGGTGCAACATTCCTTGGTCGTGCCCCCACGTTAAGTTAGAGCTTTATATGCGGCCGTTTAAGTGTGATTAGATAGCATTCAGAGAGACAACGGTACCTACCCAGCTCTGTACAATATATTTGTCTTTAATTCGGCGCTCCCCTTTGGGCAGGCGCCCGGCGTTGGTCACACCGTCCACATTACCCTAGAGCCGCCGCTGGAGGAAGTTGTAGGGGTGACTTAGACGGTCACTTAAAGCAAAAAGTTTATAAGAAGAGGTCATCCGCCTAAACGTTTGTAGAATATTTATAAACCGAGCAGTATAAGAGATGAGTAACCTTTGCAAGTCTAAAAGTTTCTGCGTTTGGGCGGATTCAAATTATATTGAAACTTACAGGATGTCTCATATATTCATAAAAAAAGTCTCATAAAAGGACGAAAATCAAAATTTAAATGAACTAAAGGTGTAGAACAGCTTGAGCATTTGAGAATTTCTGTGACAACGTTGATGCTTGACTAAATATCAAGGTTAGAAAAATGTAGTCTATTAAATTAAATAATACAGAATGTTTCGTCCCGATTAAAGTGAACCACTCTGTATATAGTGAAAATTTTAAACCATAAGGATGAACAGTCCTGTTTTTTTTTACTGAAACTTACAATTAGTATTAGAATCTTCATCGTCGTGATGATTTCTAACATTCCTTTCGCCTTGGCCAGATGCCGTCGTGATATCTATCATATCGTCCTCAACTGCGTACGCATGAGATCCTCCTCGGGCTCCGTTGCTGAACTACAAAAGAACCAGCAAAAAAATGGGGCGTTTTAACACCGAAACATTCGAAAGAACATGGTTATCGCGAAAATATATACGCAAAATACAATAGAAGCGATACTAATGGAATTTACTGAATGTGTTTAGATGAGAAGGCGAAAATATACGCGACGAACAAGTGTCGAAACGGACGAGGCTAGCATGCGCGGATACTAAAAAATCGATAAGTTTTATTAGTTGCTTTAAGTTTTTAAAATCGACGTTGACAAATAAATAGAATCCGTACTGGTTTGTGGCGTTGTGTGCGATACCTGCAGCATCTACTGTTCGATATTTTAGAAAGCAGGAAAAAACAAAACGTTAAAATATGTTAATACGAAAGTTTAACTGAACGACGACAAACTAGTCTGTTTATCTCCTCGGTATTTATGTAGATAAACAATTTGTAATTAGTACGAGTAAAATACATACAACAATACCGGTTGCGTATTACAGTTATCGACGAATCGTAGCCTCGTAACCTGTGAATCCATCAAGTAAAAAGAATGCATATCGATAAACAATCGAAAGAAGATACTAATAGTTTACAGATTAGATAAACGCAATGCGTCACGATACACGCGATCCATACAGGACTATTTATTCAATACTTCAACGATACAAAAAAGCAACAAATAAATAAAAGGAAAACGGAAAGATGCAGGATATCAAGATTACTCATAGTCACGAGCAAAGTGCTGATAATAATCTAGCGTCGCAGGAAAATGACGTGAGAGAATTAAGATGTATTCAAATTGTGATTCTTCTGCTACTTTTCATTTGATTTCGATTGGCAACTTAATAACCTTGGATTTAAATAAACAATCGCATATCCTCGATTCTGATTAAAACGCATGATTTTGGTAGAAATAAATTATACAGATCAAAAAACCCATTGGCAATAGCACCAATTCATACCAAACTGTGCAAGATATAAGTCATTCCCTGTTATCTCTTGCATAGTCTAAACATATATTTTATTAATGCAAAATTTAAATTCGTGTTCTACCAGGATTCTTTAATAGGGACACGTTCAACCCTTCTATCTAGAAATCTCATCCATTTAAAATGTTTTTTTTTTTTTTTTTTTTGGAGAATATTGACTTTAATTATTTTATAAAGGTAACATTTTAACCTACAACAAATTATAAGTATATTTCGTTAACAAACAATTACAAATCGCTTCAATATAGAGAAAAAGATTGATTTGAATCTTGAACACAGAAGAGTCATGAAATTTCTTATTTCTTTCGAAAGAAAAAAAAAAAAAAAAAAAAAAAAACACTAACCCCAAGAATACCCCTGAGAAAATGCGAACCTAAAAAAATAGTTCGTCCTATTTGGAAATTAAATATTGGCGTAAGCTGCTCAAATACCGCACGGAATCCATTCGTTAAGCTCTAGAAGCACGAACTGAAGAAGTCATGAACGAAGAAATAACAGAAACGAATGTTTTTTAAATTTTGCAGGAAGATTTGCGAACGGACAAAGTGTTCATTCCAAAAGAGTCCATTCACAAGGACTTTCTACCGTCCGAGAGGGAGAGGATGGAGTTTTCTGCGAAACGAAGATTTTCTTAATCTTAAAGTATACGCCAAAAGGGAGGACAACAAGCGGGAATTGTGTCTACAAAGGCACAACTGGAAACTGAAAAAGAATCCCACAATTATGCGCAGAAAACACTGTTTCTGCACAACTGCAAGGTGCATAAAACACGAATTGTTCAAGTAGTAGGTAACTAATGCAACCATGTGAAATTACAACATTCACCATACAGTGCCGATCTCGTCTTCACTTTTTATCGAATGATGGCATGGAAAAACTTTATTTATTCTCCAACTTGTTATTTTCAGAGCTAGGTAAATAATATAAAAAAAGTCCCTTCGTATATTGCCATAAACTGCACTGAGACGTACACTCGCTTGCAACAAAAAACGAGACACTTAGATTAGTTGCATGTGACACTGACTTTGCTATGATAGGTATAGGTATGGTGTTTTAAATTTTTAATGTTTATCTGCCATCAATGTAATTCGAATATTAAAGTATTTCATGACACTTATACACAATAACAGGAGCAAAGAAAAAAACTAATTTTTATTTTTCATGAAATATATCACACACTGCATACAACATCCGCAACTACATATTACTCGTATTACTTACATATTAGTCGTATTACTTTTGCACTGTACTATTGTACTACTGCTGTATTGACAGTGACAATGACAAATTAAATCAATCCGTATCAAACAGCTTAAAAAAAATATAAAATTATCGCTCACGAGTCGTCTCGTTTTTTACGACAAGCGAGTGTACATCCCATGATAAATATGGGTCGAAATATTTTTGATATTATTTTAGGGAAGAATGATGTTTTCGGTACGTATCAGTATAGATGGTATTTAGCAGATAATTCTTTGTAACTTTGCTTTGTGTAACAGCCCCCAAATTTATTTCTAACGGGAGGTACAAACCAACTCTGTATGTCTCCTCAAACGTATATCTATGCCATCATTTAGTCTTCACCGAAAGAGACAACAGGAATAAAATTAAATTCTTCATTTTATTCTCCTGGACGTTCTCATCCTACCATCAATGGAATTTACACGGAAACGGTTCTCATCTTGACAACGGTAAGCATTATTCCAATTCCGGTGTGTTCGGTATGTTCATACTGCTCGACGATGTCTCTGAAGGTTTGGGAATTTTTAGGTCTTGTAATTGCACCCATCCTTTACTTCGTCCAATATGTTCTCCAGTTCGTCTTCAACGCACGACGTTACGATCGATGGATTGTCGACTTAGAATTAACAGACACATTAACAATATCACTGGAAGATCATTACCACAGCCTTAGCGATGGCAAGTTAAAGCTAAATCGCTCATTATGGACTACTACGTACCATGATCAAGGTAAAAGATAACGACAACAAACAGAAACAATTACCAATGGCAACACAACAAACTTTAACGTAGAGAAAATATCCGTTTCAAGTGCATCGGTGAAATCAAGTATTTGTTCGTTGGTTTGAGTTATGAAGAAACTTTGTAAAAGTTCAAAAATAATGGAAATGCAATGTTTGAATTTTTTAAAACTATATTCGCTCTCTGATCAAATTCTGACTACATCTATGATGCACATTGTATGCAAAAGTATTTCAATATTTTTAAAACCGACTACCGCCTAGTGGAACGTTTAAAAACTAAAATTACAAAGAATCGACCTCGTTTTGGCGATATTAAAAAAAGGGTTAAATTGTGGTCTACGTTCTAACTTAGGATTATAGCATAGAACACGTAACTAATAGAAGTGCCGCTTTTCAGGAATTATGTAAACAATGCTTTCAAAGCCACCTGACAGCTAGATGTAGGATGAGATAACTATGTTACTGAATACATATTATCGATATCCATGGGCGTAACCACAGGAGGGACAGGGAGGGACCACGGCGCCCCTTAAACTTTTGAAATAATTTCACTTTTCAATTCTTGCAAGCCCCTCCTCCGACCGTACAAAACACTTCAAATTGTCGATTCTAATTGGCCTTCTCCTTACCCTCTCTCCTGACCAAATTCGGATAGAATTATAGATGTTGCAGTATATTTAAATGAGTGTGTATATTGTGCATGAAAAGTAATGAATACGTATTTTCATGCTTGCAATTCTGTTAATTTGATTTACCTTGTCTACAGTTATTTCGATTGCTTGATAAATAAAATTTCAATTGTTCAATGATAGTCAATATAAAATCGTCCACGTCACATTAAATGATAGAAATGCAACTCGATACTAGTAAATAAAGGATACACTATTTGCTAAAATTTAGATAATAAATGTTATCATTTTACAATACTACCATGAGCAATATATACTTTATCTTAATACGCAGCCTGGGAAATTTATAAAATATTATGGTGTAATCTAAATTATAACGTGATAAGTGTTTTTTAATCATTCATTGTCTCGAATTGTTCTAAATATCTGCACCAGAATTCTAGACAACTTGTTGATATAGTTACACATACTTGCATACATGGCAATACTTCAATTATTGCGAAATCTCTCTTACATTATGCTATAGTTACCATTATCATCACAAATTAAATTTATATTTGAAGCGTTCTCTTACAATATGTAGAACTCATTGAATTTGTTTCGTATACAATTTAGAATTGCAATTTCTATTTCTATTATTGCTTTCAATTAAATGTAAGCCATTTGAGTTCGGGGAATTCGTAGCATCAAATCATCTTTCAAATTGATTTATTGCGATTTCTTCCAAACGGTAACGCATGGATATTATTATTATTGTATTAATTGACACAATTTAGAAGCCATTTATATGCATCTATTACAAAGAAAATCGGAAATACCTTCATATCTACCGGGTGGTACGTGGGTGAGTGTTGTAAGATGTTGGTATCCTTCCGCAATTGTGATTTCTCCATAATTCAGCTGAAAATCTGGAAAAACACGATCGTCTAAGTAACACATCGTACACTGGCACGTCTGTAGGAGATTAGTAGTACTGTATACGCGCGCAAAATAGATCCATAAATAACTCAAGTAGATTTACCATTGTAGGGTGAAACGTGTGGACGTGATTTTATAAATAAATATCGACGATATATATGAAAATATCTTTTACGTATGCGTTATTGTTTTTACAAATTATATTCATTTCACTCTCTCTTTATACTCCCACCAGATGTGTCTTGCTATTACCTGTCACTGTCAACCCAGATACAAATACCTGTAATACAATCACATGGCGACATCTATCGAAAGTAACGTTAATTAGAAGATCTTGGAGTTGAACTAATTCCTGCTATCCAGAGAAGGTGCTAAGACAATTGAGACAGTAGAATTCACTAATTCTACTGTAGAATCCTTCTTGTTTAGACATTTTTTTTGTGTTCAGCGTTGACGCCAAGCCAGTATTTTATATGCATTTATACGTATGTATACTTGTATAGCAAACAACTCTCAAGTATCGGCACACTTCCCGCTATACAAGCTTTGTTAATTAATCCAAGATGGCGATATTCTCAACGATAACGATCTAATTAAACCAGAAACCTCTAAATCTAACTTGCCTGTTCTATCCCTACTTTCGACAAAAATATTATTTAAAGGTACCCATTTTTACCACCTGCGTACCCTAAAACTAAAACATGCGAAAAGATACGGAAGGATAGAGGGAAGGGTCTAGTACGAAACATAAGGCATGTGCAGCCTTACCCCAATAAATCTAATGGAAATGAATACGACTACGATTCGTTCTCTCTATTCATCGAATTTGTGTTATGTTTTACGTAAATACCTTTACGAAGTTACGTTTTTAATTTAACATTTTCTATCTTAATATTATGCCTGGACAGCTGGCAAACTAGATGGGATAATGAACAAGAGACAGCACAATGGACTAAAAGCATGGATAAAGTGTAAGCATAGATACACAGATCATTATTTAACACAGGCCTTAACGGCGCACGGCGTATATAGAGCTTTTGTCAAACGGTGCAATAAAGACGATGCTGATGCCTATATATACTACGGAATGGTGGACACTGCTGAAGACACCATCTTTGAGTGCCTAAGATGGGGCGAAGTGAGACACGCCTGCTATATGAAGGTCCAGGAAAGGTTAACACCTGACAAGTTTGTCGCAAAAATGATAGAAATACCTGAAAACTGAAAAAACATCCTTAAAATGATTGCGGATATCATGCGCCGTAAGGAAATAGATGAGAGAACAGAAAGAGCCATGCTTGAACAAGGAAGATAGCCCGCTGATCGCTATCTACCGACGGTCCTGGTTGCGTCTGAGGTTGTTGAAATGCAGGGGTAAACAGTACATTGCACAATACTGGAGTCTCACACACCGTCCATAAAGGATTTTTTCCTGGGTAAAAAAAAAATAATAATATTACGCCCGGTTTCGTTTATGGTATGTTACACTTGACAATTCTAATCTACCGAATGAATAAGAACTGATGTGCTCCTTGAATCTGGTGCTTATTATTCTTTTTGTTTGACTAATGTAGACTTTCCTCCATGTTCGGTTTATCTTTCGGATTGCCAAGAAGGTTAAGTGTATTTCGCGAACTGAACCACTAATACCGTTCGATATGTTGTGAAAACGGAGTTTCACAAATTTCTTACCGTTAGTTTCTACCGGAACTGAGGCCACGAAGTTTCTTACATAATGCCTATGTTGGACTCTCTTAAGCATGCGATGGACATCTATAGAAGAGCAACTGTTGTAAATATGTTTTTATGAACGTAAGTTTTTTGTTGTTTCTATTTATATTTCAAGGCAATTTAACTAATATATTGATTAAGAAATTAATCGCGGCCATTTTGTGCCGTTCACAGTAGGTGGGTAGAATGGTTCATAATGTATCTATTTTTCCTTTTTATCAATGTTGGAAAATCTTGCACCTGAAACAATTCGTTTAATCAAAGGAGAAAGTCAAGATAACTGATAGACGATGCTAGATATCAGGTTAAATCCTGAAATTTCACGATTTCATGAACGAGATACCAGAGACTAGGTGATTTGAAATGCATCATGTGTTATTATTACATCGTTGCAAATGGATTTTAGAAATAGTTTAAGACAAAAGACTTGCAATATTTAACAAAGAGTATTTATTTATAAATAGAGGTAATATATTAATAATAAATTATTATACATAAACATAAATAACGATATATGGGAATATTTTATCTATTAAGGCGGTAACATACGACGTAAAATGGCACTTTGTTTGTGATGAAGTATACTAATCTCTTCTTTTGTTAAAAACAACTCTTCTTCATCAGGATATAAAATAATATCTTCTGCGCCTTCTTTATATTGCTAAAAAAAAAAAAAAAACAATAAAAGATATTTAAAAAGGGACAATTTCGATTCGATTTCTTACTTTATATCTTCGCCGTCGGAATTTTTCGTGAACGACAGACCAATCGACCAAAATCTTATAGATATCATGTAAAAAATAAATGATCCTTTCATCATCGATGAAAGCGTATCGATGCCCGCTTTCGAGCAGTTTGTAAATGGTGATTTTACTGTCGTTAGGAAACGTACACCGTCGCAAATGCCAATATCCATTTCGGTAATACAGAGAGCAGTAAAATATTATGTCGCGATTAGTCCATACGACTTTGTACGGTTCGAATGTAAATTTGATCTTCGTATGACGAAATCGGATGAAAGTCAATCCGCGAAGGTGAAAAATGGAATTTTCTGCGTCCTCGCTCTCTTCGAAATATTGCTCGAACAACATCTTTCTTGCCGCATCTTTCTTCCTGGCTGCTTCTTCGCGAATTGTTTTTCGCTCCGAAAGATATTTGACTAAAAATGATAATGTTAATTAGAGAAAATTAATTGTAAAGTTGCTACGAAAGCAACTCGATCAAATATTCAAGGCCATCATATTTATTTCTTCAATTTTACATTGAATTTAAGTTGACAATCCTGGAAATTTTCGTGCCGCGACAAAGAATTAGGATAATATGTTTCTTTGCCGAAACAAACAAATTATCCGCGAAATTAAAACATTTGTATTGCAACAGTTTTAACATTGACAAATCAGCGTTGCTTTTTAAAGTTGCATAGATTTTTGTTTTTTGCACATAGAAGCACCAAAATCACCAGAAATATTGTTAAATTTGTTTATCGTAACATGTTTTAATTCCACTCCAACAACAGCTTTTGGCGGAGATTCTTTGGAATATTTTACAGTAACTAAACAAATTATGCAATTAATCTCTGTGTCGCTGATCCTTAATCCAAGTATTCATGAGCTTCTTGCCGGAGATGTTTGTTAGGCGAAATAGTAAATATCAACGTAAACAACGAAAACCAAATCAATACATATATCTGTACAGATTAAAAAAGAATAATTCCAATAATAGACGATAAAAGGGAATAAAATAAGAAGGACGTGTTGTTATAGACTTCCGCGGTCGTTGCTTTCTTTTAAAGAATTTGGGTTTCCGAGTTGAAACCGGGTAATTGCACGAGAATGCCGATGTTTCTCTCTAAGAGCATATTCACATGGCTATAAATTAAAACTATAAACTAAAGCTAATGTAAGAATAAAGATGATAACAATGATCGAAAAGAAATTAGAAATAAAGCTGTGTACAACCGCGCTTTCTAATTACATATCAACGACTGATTCGCGTGAAGGGTAGAGATAGTATGACTTGATTAAGGGATGTGTATGCACAATCCTGTATCAACGTCTATGCTAAATGATAGAGGCGATCGTCGAACTGCAGTATGATTATAAATATTATAATGTATAAAAAACTTTTATCCGTCGCTGTACATCATATATACTTTTTATAATTATTTATCTTTTCAATGGAAAAAAAATTTTATTGAAAATTATAAATTTTCACATTATTTAAACAGACCTCATATTCCTCATATGTTAAAATTTGAAAAAAAATGTGATATCAACAATGTAAATATTCATAAAGCTTACCTATTCTTTCGTCTTGACTGTATGTAGTAATATCTGAATCACTCCCATTGAACATTTCGATTTTTTTTTTGTCAAAAGAAATTCACCGACATTGTCATATACAAGCGAATGTTAGATTCGACGACTACCTACGCAACTAGATTTTGAGTTTCGCCGGGGATATTCGTGTCAATCCGTGTTGGTGCCTGCGGAATCTCACAAAGCTGCCTGCCAAAGTATCGTGCGCTGCATATGTCCATTATTCATTTTAAGAGAGCGCATATAAGAAGGAAGGACATTTACGAAGTAGGAATTAAGCAGCTGGTATTTACGTTGTTTTCTAATCCGCGGTCAATTATTTCATGGACATTTATTATTATTAAATGAACTGTGACGCAGTCGAAAGAGATCATTCTGAAAGAGTACATACAAGGTGCCGTCAACAAATTTCTATAGAACGAAATAAAAAGAAATGCAAAGTAATTTTTTTACTGCATTTCGCAGTACAACGCATTTACTGAGAAATATTAAAAAAAATTCTAAATTCCAAAGAAGGATAACAAACAGATCTTGGGTTTTCTTCGTGTTTTAATAATAATTTTTTATATACGCAAATAATAAAAAATTCATGCAAAACGAGCAGATAATAACTGTACCAGCTGCACGTATTTTTAAAAGTATCTTAGCATAAACCCTAATATTTACTAATAAAAAAAAATAAAAATCAATAATTTTTAAATATGTTCAATGTTTTTTAGCTTTGTCTATGTATTGGTTTGTTACTGTTAGTTTAGTTCTTCATCTACAACTTAAATCAGTACTTTTCAGTGCTGGCTTAATAGAATTAGTTTGCGTTAAAGGCGAGTAAAACACTGTGGGAAAGGTATTAAAGCGTGTATGGTTGCATGCTGCTCAGGCGCTGTATTTCATTATATCATTAGATCATTACGGCGCTAAGGCTACTACAATATTTTGGGCAAATGGCGGGAATAAAACATTCAAATTTTAAACGAATTTAAGAAAAAAACTTCTGTATCAAAAATTAATATAAAATGCTCAAGTATTCCAAACGGCCTCTTTCAATAAAGGCACAAAAAATATACATGCCATTAAAAAAAAATGTAGGTTGTCTTTCGTATGACGTAATGCTAAATAATTAAGAATGTCTGGTATAGTAGAAATGTGACTCGCCCTACCTGTTCAGAATTTGGGGCATTTGCTTTCTTTTTTCGTTATTTGCGTGTATCACGTTAGGTGGTTAACGCTGTATTTGCAGTTGCAAGTTCTGGACTGCTGCACCTTGTATTTTTCTTACAGCAGCTCAGAAGAAGCTCCATGCAACTGAGAGCGAAACTTCGGCATTCTCATGATATTGCGAAGCGGTTTCAATCCGGAAACCTAAATTTTTTAAAAGAAAACATGTCTGCAGCATGTTACTTACATGTATACTTGTTAATGTGCACATGTGTTTAACTGGTTGTATAAGTAATTTTATAACAGCGGCGGGTGTAGAACTTGTAATAATTGCTTTTATGTTACATCGAAAAATCTTCCCATCAAAGATACGTTTATCTTGGCGATTCTTTATTAAACCATGTTTTGATTAAAATTAAATCAAAATCATAGAGGTGCGTGGGCGGTTTTGACTCGATTAAATGGCGAATTTTACGTAGATTTAGTATTTTTAAGTCACAAATTAGTGAGAGCCAATACTTTGACTGAAATCAGTCAGAAAACACGTTGGGATTTTATTTTAGCTAATTGAATAGCGTCTGACTAGTTTGTGACTTCTATTGACTATTGAAACAAACCTAAAGTTTTATACCACTTCCCTTTAATAGAAATGGCCCAGGCATATGTTAGTCGCTCCAGCTTAATATTTTCGAGTTTTTGTGCAAACATTTTCTACCATTTTGTACCAATCCCGTTTAGGAGATATATGTGATTTAAAGTATAAGATGTTGAAAATGGCGGTCTAATGCGGAAGTGCAATCTATCAAACTGAATTCTCCATATATTTTTTTAATGTGCTTGGCAATAACCGATTCTATTTATAGCAATGTAACCGTTGGACGAATAAGCAGGAAGAAACGACTACGTGTCGCGAAATTACCAAGGACTAGACTTTATCAGTCCTCGAGTAAACCAGTAGGTAACACGGACCCATTCTCATGAGACGAATTGTCTAGTTCCTGGTAATTATTTCAAGCGCAACTCGTTGCTGCAGGATATAACATTATAAATTTGTATAACGTGTAAAATTAAGAATTTGCTCAGATGAATATGTCAAAACTGTTGTTGTAGGTGATAAAGAATACATTTAATAACGTTTACCTACAAAAAAAATGCGGAGTGTCGTTCCAATTTAATAAAAAAAAAGAACACGTCGAGTTGATTACATCGTTTCCGCCTAGCTTTTTCAGTATTGAGATTAGGTTTAAAGTAATTGATTTCATATGATTTTATTGCTTTAGTATGAGGTGTACTGGGAAGAAACTAGGATGAATCGCATTTCTTTATCCAACGTTTCGGATAAACCTTAAAACTGTTTTAGCTTTTACGTGTAAATTGTGTTGCATAAGTGCGTGTATGTAAAAGATATTTATCCCGGATCTTGAAGTGAATTATTACTCTGTTCCAGCGATTAGACAGACTCGTGTCTATTCGTCTCATAAGAAAGGGTTCGTGTTGCCTAGTGGTGTTCCCGAGAGTCGACAAAACACGAGTCTGTCTAGTCTCTGCAAACAAGTAATAATTTCACCTGCGTTAGTTATCTCTATCGATCACATTTTAACTAAATAAAAAACCGCCTCTGATCCAGTGACCAATAGATAAGGAGTATGCATTCATTGCAAATTCTGCTTTTAATTGAATTCATTGGTGTTTGCGATTAAATCAAACGAGATTTTTCAATTCTAGAAGAATGTTATTTTGAATTAATTTACACTTAACAATTATTATAAATACACTCATTTTACATATATTCTAATTTGTATTCTCTTTAATTTTTCTTTTATTTTAAAATTTTTCATGTACTATTTTAACATGTGTTTTACTCACTATAAAGCTAAATGAAGAATATTTACATCACTTTCTTCGTCGTACACGCACTCGATTTCTCGGAAGCGAATGTACGGAGATTCTTTCGTGGTTTAAATGTTTAAAGCAAACCAACACTGAGGTTTTAGTCTATTTTGAAGGTTTTCAGCAATTGACTTACTTGGTGAAAAACAAAAATCCTCTACGTTTTCATCTACGAGAATCGATAGTACCGGAGACTATACATGATTGCAATATTTGCCTTTAAAAATTAGTCACGATAGTTGATGAATAATAGCGACAATTTCGTGGGAAACGATATTGCCAACTTTACTTCAAAAAAGTCACAAGCATTTGTAGTCGTGCGATTCGTGCACGAATCAACGTACTATAAGAACTATAAAAACCATCTCTATCTAAAAGAGAACATCTATTACAATACAGTACATTAAAAATATCTTAGCGGAGACGTTTTTTATATCTTCCATATAATTTAACATTATGTAGATCGGTTTTTCTTTTAAAATCTCTTTCTAATATCAAAAATACAGCTCTCTGTCTTTCTATCGCAAAAAAATAAGTATATCATCGTACATAGTCGTTTATTACAATAATTGAAATATTTTCTAATTGGAATACTTTTTCTCCTCTGATATGAGTTAATTTATTATTATTTATTAAGTTATATTGAAAAAAAAAGATTTTTACATCGAATACAAAAGTGACTAGGAAAATTCATCTAACATACACATATGTATAAGAATTACGTTACGTGGATCATTTAGAAAGTTCTTGAGAATAAAATCTAATTGGCTACAATCGTTTGTTTTCAAACTGTAAAATATCGAGGTTATATTGTAAAGAAAATACTGTCAGACGCATCCTAAAATATATATATTACGGCGAACTTTCCAAACTACCCACGTATTATTGTTACCCCTTTTTATTAATTACTGAATTTTTTATTATTCAAACAGGTGCTCAATACCACGATTTTTCACGCGTTCTAAACAAATACATCGTCCTTTTCCATATCTATTCATGGCGTCTTTTCCAAATCTTCGTTAGGCGGCTTCACTGTCGATGAAGAAGGAATCTGCTCCAAGGGGGTTATCGGCCGAGAGCTGCCGTAGACCCTATCGCCGTTCTGTAGGTTGTTGTGCTGATTTAAATCGTACGTGAGCCGTTCGTTTTCCGACCTTAGCTCTAGCAGTTTCGCGCGTAATTCTTCAATTTTCGATGTCAACTTGCTGATCTGGCGTTCTTGAATCGTTTGATCGAAGTAAGTCGTCGGTTCGAGCTGTAGCGATTTCGTAGAGATATTTTCGTTCAACATGGCGTTATTGTCGTTGAGAGTGGGTTGCAGGAAGATTTGATGCTGGTAGGGGTACGGCTGTTGATCGGTACGGTAGCTGGTAGTAATCTGTCGGCTAATTTCGGGATTATATTCTCCTGGTATCGGCACAAAGATATCCTCCTCGGAGGGTATACTAACGTCAAAATTCGGAGGTTGTGGCTGATCGCCTTGGATCTGGTTCTGTTGGTCGTTCGCATCGTGAATCGTTTGATCTACCGCGGATTTCTTCACTTGATTCGAGATATCAGGGACGGGGTTGTAGGGAACATTGTAAAGGGGATTAATATCAACCGGCTCGCTAATGTGGGGAAGGTTAGCCGAGAATAGAGGTGGTAAAGGACTCGTTGCTTCCGGTACTATGTATCCTAGAAAGTTGTTCCTCTTCGTAGTTACCGGTTGTTCGCTCAACGTTGGGCAATTGGCGACTCCCGATATTTTAGTGTGGTTAATTTCCATGACCGATAATATTTCCGGTAAGGCAGAATCGCAAAGAATCGGATTATCTGAAAAGGTAACCGAAAAATGAATAATCGTTTATTCCAAGGAAGAAACCGTTTGCTACCTTGCAAATCGATTTTTAATACACCCCAAACATCGGAGTGGATACCATCGTGCACCCTGCAATGCGTCTTGCTAACTAAATCTCTTCCAAGCGCAATGATGTGGTTATGGGATAAATCTGCCCAGCAAAGTACGGGTAAACCATGGAAATCTTTATCCAAGATGGTGAGGTTATTGTAGGAAGCCAGTAATTCTTGTAAAGCTGGTAGGAATGTCTAGAAGAAACGGGTATCATTTGATTTTTCAAATTAAATAGAATCCATAATACGAGCACGTTTACCTTGCTAGTTTCCTCGAGAGTTAAGAGATGATTGTGCGATATATCCAGCATATTCAATCGATCTAATCCGATCAAGTCGTCCGGTTGGATCTTCGTTAATTTGTTGTAGCTAACGTCCAATCTTACCAGATTTCGAAATCCCGACACTGAGCCGTTTAACGAATAGATGTCGTTGTGATCCATTCGCAGCTGTCTCAGATTCGATTCCCAATCAATTACGTTCTGGAATTATACGGGGGCAAAAAAAGAAACAGTTGTTAATGTCAATCAATGAAGAATAAGGAGATGGCGATGCTTACTGTCGTAAAACCTGTCAAATGGCGAATTCTATTGTGCGATATATCCAAAACCGTCAATCTTGTAACGCCTCTGATTTCCTCGAAGGAGAATTTCGTCATCAAATTGTGAGTAACGTTCAACACGGTCAAATTCACCAGCGGCCTCACGGAATTGTTCAGCGAAGTGAGATTATTGAACGCGAGGTTTATACTTTGTAATTCGGATGCTCCGGCGAAGTCGTCTTCTTGCAGCTAAAACGAATATTAGTTCCCTTTATCAAATGTTAACGTGCTTATTGTGCACATCTTAACGGGAAATGTTGTATTTATTTAAAGCAAACTAAATAACAACTATATCCTCGAATCCTTAGAAAGATTATCGCAACTAGTGTTCTCTATCTCTGAATTATTCGAAACATTTAAAGACAAGAATGTTGCCGTTGACAAAGATGTAAATTCTTGCTTACCCTGTAATTCGATTTATGTCAAAGAGAGAGAAGGCAAGCGCGTACGCAAAAGACTACATTTGATTATAAATTCAAGAATGTTTTCGTACCATCACGAGTTGATTGTTCTCCAATTGTACGCGCTGCAGATTCCTCAGCTTCGACAGCATGCCGTCGAGCGTGATCAGATTGTTGTTGTGGAAGAAGAGCGTCTCCAAGCTGGTGAGGCACTTGAAGTCCTGCGGCAATTTTTCGATGTAATTATCTGACGTGTGTATCATTTTCAAGCGGTGACCATTTTTGGGAAGTTGATTCTCCAGCGAGGTCAGTTCGTTGGAATTGATAAACAGCCACGCTAGCTCGGTAAGGTGGCACAACGTGCCGTTCAGATCGCGTAACTTATTCCTGCCCAAATGCAGCCGCTTCACCGTCGACGGGATGCTGTTCGTGTCCATCTCTTGCAGAGCGTTGCCTGGTAATACGAGCGTGTGAAGGGCTTCGAAACCCTAGAAATTAACGGATTAAGATTTCTTTCGAATTCGACCAAATCATATTTGGTGCTTCCAGAATATACCATTGCTGTAAAATCGTTCGTTTAACGTAGGCTTCCACGGCTAGAGTTAGCTAAGACTAAAAGTGTTCCGGGTTTGGACCGTGCCAAGTTTTAACTAATCATTCGTCTTTATTTACTTACTTTCAAGTCGTCCTCTCGCAAAGATCGTACTTGTAGACGTCCTAAGTCCAACGTTGCGATCTGGGGCATCTTTTCTATGGTTTGCGTTGGTATGTATGGGATTGGATTGTCCGATAAGCTAAGGTACGTAACTTGCGATAAACCGGAAAATGAGTACGGTTTAACATCTCTGAAAAAATTAAAAAATATTAGAGGTTCATAGCGTTACGTAGATTTCTTTGTGCAAAATATTTTAACAACCTTCCATCTTTTTTAAATGAACATCCACGAAGCCATTCTAGTAGCGATAAAAGGTCATTAAATATTTTTTGATAACAGTATTGATGAAGATGCAGCAGGAAACTGACTGTTCTTCAGAAGAGATTGTATCCTGCCTGTCCTATACTAGCAATTGAAGGAACATTCTAGGTAGTCGCTCATTGGCATAGAAACAACAAATACATCGAGACTGTTTTGGCCGGGCAAGAACATGCGAGCGAATTAAGCCCTAACTGAGGTGGTTTGCTGTTGTTACCATTAATCTGGGCGGTTTGACTTCAATTACCGAATGCGTCTATTACAACGTCGCCGGTTTTAGTGGCCATTGGAAAAATCACGATTTATTTTTTTTAATCAGTTTAATTTTTGTTCATTGTATCACCTCAAGAAACTGGGCAAGCCCTCACAACCATGTTTAGGAGATACCATCTTCAAAAGAGAAAAAGGTGTTTCGGAAATATTGGTTTTAACGCAATCTTAATAGCGAATAACTTAAACAGCAATAAAACTATTTAAGACAAAAAAATTGTTCTTTCGTGGCTGGATTTCGATTATGGAGTTATGCACATATTAATTTAATTTATTTATTTTTTATGTAGTGTTAAAATTTATCAAATTAAACCTAACAATCTAATCTGCGTATTATTTAACTTAACGAAACTAGTGATACTTATACATTTGTGCAGATAAGAACTTTCGAATGTAGTACTTGTTTATTCAACCGTCCTGCCACCACCCCAATCCCACAATATCCATTATCTCCTCAATTAATATCGGTAAGGAATGCGTTTTTTTCAACGGTGAGATTTGATATTTTATCACGAGTGAAAGGCCAGAAATTCAATATCTACATTGGAATGTATTTATCTTTTTAGGATAAAGTTTTCCATCAGCAATGGTCGTTAAGGTTAAGCGGCCAAGATCGTACACATCGCCGAAAGAATTACCGAGGATATCATCTCGCTTTATCTATTTGTCTGATGCCTTTCTCTTCATCGATTCGACCTTAACAAGAGACGATTATCAACTAATGTCGAAATAAAGGCACTAAACAAAAGAAAAATTTCGGAAAGAAATAAAAAGAATAACTGTAATTATTATTAAATTAAATTTAGGTAGTAGTTCATGGAAGTATGAGTGTTTGTTTGTTTTTTTTTTTAGATAAAAACAAAATTAGTATGAAATCAGATACCGTTTATATGTGTAGTATACGTAATGAATACAGTCATTCATTCATTTATTCGTTCGTTGCGGAAGACCATAAAAATCTAATTGGTCATGATTGAACAAATGAACGACCAGCTCTGTACACCTAGAAATAATATTCAATTGGTGACCGTGCGGTCAATGAAGAATCAATTTATAATAGTTGACCCGTTCGAACCAATATGGGTCTTGGTCAATCTATTCACCATTTATAAACGTCTCTCTCATCGTAAGTATTGTTCGACGTCACCACATGCAACGGTATACAAACGACTTTTTAGGAAAGTTAAGTCAATATGAAAATATGCGATAAATAGGGTACGATGGATCAGTAAAAAAAAAACTACATTGATTAGTACAAGCAGCGTTGCCAGGATACAAGTTGTTATTGTTCCTGATTGCCAAATTTTTCTAAATTTTTCCAAATAGTCGATTGATTTAAGCGAACGAATATGTTCTATTGATCAGTTGTTCATACAACTTAATAGTTGATTACAGTATTAAGTTGTTGTTAAACTCAGTGGTCTTATTCTGAATATTTTGCATTTTACTTGCAGCTTGTATCGTAAATAGTTTTCAGTAAAACTTGTAAATCCAAGCTTCGGAACGTCCTGTACATATAGGATGCGAAGAAATTTTATTTAGCCGCAATAAAACGTAATTACGTTGTCGTTACGTTTCGACCGCTCATAAGCCACATTCAACCGGCAATAAATTACGACGGACGGTGATTACAACCACGGTCGATCCGGCGAAACGGCGCGAGATATAATGCGACGATGCGATGTAATCGATGGTCGATGGTAGCAGCGACAGGTCCATTTCGCCGTTGCGTTACGCTTCAGCATCCAACGCACGTAGATGACGCCCCTTTAGATGGCTAAATATTGGCAATCCACCGTATGTCTAATAGGTAGCTGGCGCCAATATATCCCGTGGTCTGGAAACCTACTGGACTCGAGCGCAAGACCGCGATCATATTCTGATTATTATTAATACGTTCGTGTCGCGCGTTGCGGTTTCTGCATGTTTAATGCATATACATACGCAATATTAGGATGTTTCGTGTCGAGCTTGTCAGCGCATTTCCCGATGGCGTTTTGCATTAATTATATCTGCTTTAATCGTGACGGGTAATGAGATAAACGACCAGTTTAATTTTAAATTTGAAACAGGAAAATGTGTCTAAAAATGATTCGGGGATGATTTGAATTATGACGGTGTTTACGTTATTGATTGGTCGCTACAACAGAAACATAGCTGGTTTCAGTTTACATTAAATCATGGATGATATTATAATTACCGACGTATAGAGAAGCGCCATATTTAGTATTAAAATGAAAACCACGGAAAAATTTAAAATGATAACTTACGCTCGGCACTGACAATGTGTACGGATGCACACAGGCTAAATTACGATCTGCCCAGGGTAAGCAGTATTATGATACGAAATACTAACGGAACAAATACTGCTAAGGGCATGCTACTACAACCTCCGCAGTGCTGGAAATGAGATGCTAATAATATTCGTGCCTGTATTGAAGAACAGTAGTAACTGACATGTATTATGTTAATAAAGAAATAGTTGTTACTATATGTATTAACTTTTTGGTAGAATGTAAGAAATTCGAATGTCTAATCTTAGTCTGATCTTCACCTATGTATTTTGCTAGTGTCAGTACTTAAGCCTGCTTGCCCATGATCGGTGAAAGCTGGACGAAAAAATGTTATACCTATCTAATAAATGTAATAAATATAATAAATGTAATAAATGTAATAAATGTAATAAATGTAATAAATGTAATAAATGTAATAAATGTAATAAATGTAATAAATGTAATAAATGTAATAAATGTAATAAATGTAATAAATGTAATAAATGTAATAAATGTAATAAATGTAATAAATGTAATAAATGTAATAAATGTAATAAATGTAATAAATGTAATAAATGTAAGAAATGTAAGAAATGTAAGAAATGTAAGAAATGTAAGAAATGTAAGAAATGTAAGAAATGTAAGAAATGTAAGAAATGTAAGAAATCTAAGAAATCTAAGAAATCTAAGAAATGTAAGAAATGTAAGAAATGTAAGAAATGTAAGAAATCTAAGAAATGTAATACTCAGCGAATTTGATGGCCACAGCACTTTTCCTTTGACCAATATAGGCTTTATCACTCAGTCACTACGTGCAATTTGAGAAAATCTCGACGATTCCCTCATGACTACTTCATCTTTCGGATAGACAAGACGGTGTGCAAGCGCAAAATATAGACAATGGGTCACCGCTTCTTCAAGAACTTAAAGGGATTGAATGGAGAAATCATCATCTTCATAACGCATAGGATATCAATGTATTTAATTAATAAAGTTACAAAGTCTGCATTGAAATCGAAGAAAACGAAAGCAGGAACCACGGCAGGAACGAGAGTGAAGAAACATCTTGAACCTGGCGGGACCTATTCTTTTGAGTGCCGATAGAACCTTTAAGACCAAAACAGGCAATTTTAATGTCTAAATCTTTGCCATTAATCGATAAGATTCTTTTTTTTTTTTCGAAAAGGAAACGTAATCTATCGCATAGATTAAAAACCACTTAACACGCACGCGTTTCAATTTAAAACGATTCGAGAGCATCGCTTATTTTTCCTTTTTTTTTTTTTAATTCATTTATGAAACCAGAAAGAGCATAATTTCATCGCGTAAGTAAAACGTATTAATCACAATATGACCATTAACATATTATCGTCGACAAGATTATACGGTGGCTCGCTTAAGAAAAACATCCAATTTCTAACATTCCCATTCTATCAATGTAATTAACATTTTTATGGTGAATCTCGGGGAATCTCGAAATTAATTTCTGTTTGTTCGAGGTCAATGTTTCACTGGCGCCCGCAAGGATGGCGCCTAGGTACACAACGAGCGCCACATCACTTTGAAACGTACTCTCCTATATCGTTACTTACAGTACTTATTTACTGCGTGCGTAACTAATAGCGTACGTAAGTACAGTCGTCGCAGCTTGAAAGCTGGCACGATTGCGAATTTTAAATTCCCGCGCCAGATTTCCAATGTCGGAGTCGAAGGGGCTGATCGGAAACGAAATCGATGTCATGCAAAGAGATTCCATGGCAGTGACATCGTACGAGTTAAATGTTAAATTTTACATTAAACAATTTAAAAATGTTATTGATCATTTCGTTGGTATATTCACTATTGTAACTAAGGTCAATTCCACAAGGAGAAAAATTAATATCACTGTTAGCATGGTTATTTTGCTTATTCACCAATAAGATGTGGAAATGTAAGAAGTGTAGGGAACATTGTTGCTGTAAGAGATAATCTTACCATCGTGAGAGTCTTGACTTTGGTGTTTGGGCTTTAGAGTAACTTGAAACGGATCATCATTTTGGACAGTTAAAAAAGTTCTTCCATTTAATTGAGCTTCTTTTCAGAAGAAGCCCAATTAAAAGGTTAGACGGCTGAACGGCTTTAGAGCGTACAAATACACACGAGGCAAGTTCGACGCGATCCTAAACGCTCGAGAAGAAGGTTCCCGGAGAATGGGATTCGGGATCACCTTAAATGCTCTAGCAGTGAGTGACGTAGCACTTCTCCTGAATGACGTACTGCGCAAAAACGAGACTTCAATGTTTAAAGACACCGAAAAACGAATGAAGCGCGTGCTTGATGGATATAGAAACACATACGAAGATGTGCACTGACGAAAATAAGCAATTATACACAAAAATAAATATTCTCTTTCACAATTTTTAAGAATTGGCGGCTATTTGAAACTTTCAATATGGCGAACTGATAATACCTTTCTAGCGATTAGCTTCATTTTTAGTTAGGTGAAAGTATTAAACGGCTACTAGCTCAAAATGTATTTTGTGTACTTGGAATTTTCCTTCTAAAGATCTCACGAACGTGTTAAAGATCTTGTACATGCAAATAAATTTGAAACGCTTGAATCTCGGTAACTTTCAACGCGTTTACATTGTACACGCTCGTTTACATAGATGTACACATACATATAATACGCTTCCCTAAAAAGAGTCGTACGAATAAAAAGTAGCATCAGCAATACCATGCAAGCAAGCAAGTCAGTCGGCTGGTCGACCAGCCAGTGGGATGCAAGAGAACGCATTAACGGTGACAGGAAAGCTAGTTGGCTAGGCACGAGCCTTGATCGACACGACACAGGCGACTACTTCCGCCTGCCATCCGCCGTTCAAGTAGACTATGTCATTCATTCATCGTTTTAACAACAACAACAACAACAACGGCAACGAGACGACGACGGTGACGGAGACAGTAGGAGCACGGCATGCTGGATAAATGACCGGCGACTACTACACGAGCGAAAAGAGTGATGCCGGAGCAGAAACAATTGATGATGATACGCGACTCGCACACACGCGCAACTACAAACGCAGGCGATTCTTGTTTACGACGTTGGCAGGGTACCCTTTCGATGCTTTTGCCGTAAGGCTATCTCCGCCAGGGACGTCGTAAGTACATCTAATTGCAGGTTATTGCTGCGATAGTAGAATCTCTTAAATTTCCCGAAATTATTAAAAACCGCTTTTTTTTTGTTTTTGAAAAATAAAGGTCGTGCCACGAAGGAAAGAAAGACGATTCGTAGAATTGCCGATAAACTGGCTTTTGACGAGAGGCACTGTCTATATTGTGAATTTGTAAATATTGCCGTTCGAGGGAAGAGTCCTGAGTGACCGATATTAGTTATACGGAGACATTTAAGATGCAAAAGCAGAGTGGAAATAATCGATCATTCAATGTTGAGAAGTAAAATAAAACTTTTAACGTTGCACGGTCGACTACTACGCCTCTGGTTTCTTTCAATAATAACAGTAATAATGATATTTATTTGTAACTTGAGACCATACACAAAAAAAGCCAAAGTTTAGAAACTAACAAAGCTCTTAACTTGATTTTGAAGCCGTGAATACCAGGTGCGCACTAAGAACATTAAATAATCTGCATATCCTGGATTTTCCATTTATTACGAGGGTAGTTACTTCCACAGGATGCCTAGGACCATGTTCACCTTGCGGATGTATGTACAGCTACGTCTAAACTCATTTGTCCAATTGTAAACAGTTGTTAACATAGGAGCAGATGCGCCATGAACTTCATTCAACTTGGCTTTGATCTCTTTCGATATTAAGTCTTTTGAATATGAATGTTTGATCACCGTTCGAAACTCAATCAACATTAACAATGAAACCAACCATTTTTTCTAGCTTGTTTCTAGTATATATACTATAACAAAACGTTTTAACCTGTTCCAAAAAAATAACCAATAGCGATAGTTGAAACTATTATCGATGGTTATGACCATTCATAACATTGTCGTATCACGTACGTTATCAAACAGATGTAGTATTGATTAGTACCGTACTCGATGATTTCACATTTCCTTAACATGCTTCATCTGTTTTTTTTTTTTAATTGGTTCGTTTAGCTTGAAACCTTTTCGGTAACGCCGGCCCTGTTCTTACAGTATACGATCATCCGTCAATAACGTAGCCCTGGCGAAAAGTAAAGCTATAATGTAATCTGTACAGGGCAAAGTAAGAAGAGGCGGTTGATTTATTTACGGCCTGGGCGCATTCTTTGCTGGCTCGCTCGTCTGACAGCGCGCAGGACGACACGAATCGTTATTATTTCATCTACTGATGTTCCTACGGCCCGGTCCGGTCTGGTCCGGCTGGAACCCGGCCCGATACGTGTATACAATCTCGCGCCGCGGGATATTTGCATTTCTGATGATGATACCCGGCTACCTACCGAGTACCCACTTACTACCCGTCTACTGTACGTCGTTTATCTTGATACTGCTGGCTGCTACTGGTGTTACCTGTTGCGACTACCTGAACCACGATCCACAGATAATATTATGACGACTATGGCGTGCATACTTATTAGGGTTTTATCGTATCGTTGTACGTTTTGGTCGTTAAACGCCTATCTGATGGTCGCTTTTTCGAATAGGTCCGTGCGCGTAGCGTATAGGGAGCGCACAAAAAACGAGAAAAGAATTCCTTTATGGTGTTCGTAAAATATGTGTACAGATTTAGAGATTACTTTCGTATTTAAAGCTCGCTGAAGAATGCGATATATTTTAAAATGTAACCTATCAAGATCGCGTATCAATTTTTTTATAGCCGTAGTTACAACTAAAGTGGCAGTTTCAGTGTTCTGCTGTCAAACCGTCTGACAAATGATATTTCTTCGACGCATTTCTGACCGTCAAGCTTTCTCGGTTCCAAATGCTTTTATAACCTCTAATATCAAGTAAAACGATTACGTCGTTAAAAGAATGGATTAAATTAATCTCGAAAATAGTGGGCGACATTTCAATCTTTTATGTACGGGACGAAGTAACAATTAATAGTTAAGTAGTTGTTTCTATTTTCATCTACATTATCTATGCTGAACCTCAAGTGTGGCTTAAGCCGCAGAGAATATTTCGAGGAAATCAATCGGTAAGAAGTCGTGTCCTTTAACGGCCGTAAGGCGGTGTTACAATGAAATTCAACGTTGTCGACGTTCCGCAAATGACAACTTTCGAGCTCTTCAACCGAAAATGGTCGTTATTAAAAACGATATTGATTTTAGACGAAACATGACTGAAGACGATTGTTACCAGGAGTATTCAAGAAATTTCAAAGGTTGGTGCGAAAGGAATTGATGTTTTGGCGTGTGCGCTCGTCAAATTCCCCGCTTTCCTTCAGAAAACCGCGTGCCATGGAACAGATCCATATTGGATCGTCTGGTTTCGTCATTACAGGCGATGAAACGTAAGCATATTGCTGTGATTCCGAAACAAAGCGGCAATCGCCAGTTTGGGTGTTTGAGATCGCTACGAAAGCTCAATAATACTATGTAAAGGGCAAAGCATGAAGATTTCAGTTCAACAATTTGATATTTCAACAGCGAGTGTTCCGAAAAGTACGTAAGCGATCGTAGAGATCCTTAGTCACGATGATCTTTCGAAGTCGTTAAAAGCACTAATGGAGTATCCGTCTTGTTTGAACGTAGATTTTTGAATACTCTGTTATTGTCTTAGAAAGTACAGAAATATCATTTATGTTCTCTAACTTCAGATAATTTCGCTGCTAAAGACTTTGTGATACTTCGAATCAAATTTTATAATAAATTTCTCGCCTTTAATAACTCTGGAAACGCGCCAAAGAACCTTTTCGAGAAATTCGATAGAACTGGTTCTGCAGCTGGAAAGGAAAAAATAACAAAGGAACATAACGAAGATGACGAATCGACCATAATTGCTATGGAATCTCTAGAAGACGCAAGCTCGCCATTACGCGATGCGAGAAAGCTGCAGAACTGGGTGTTAGCAAAAGCACATTAACAAAGGATAATCACATGAAACAAGCTTCGTCGGTATATAAGCCGCAATATATTCACACGTTCTAGAATTTGAAAGAATGCGATTAGACAAGATAAAAAGAACACTGATAAATTTAGACAAACCGTAATTAATTTATTGCAATGAAGGTCGATAAATCAAGGAAGTAACATCACTAGAAACTAGAGTTTTCAATAGAATTAAAAAAATGTTTTGAAAGCATGTATTTATAGATAAGGTTCGTCCCAAATTGGAATCCAGCGAGACTCTAGATGTTAGAGATATATAAGCCTGGATTGGAGGCCATCAATAACTACAAACTGACGTCTACCCAAAAGGCAACTTTCTAACAGCCTTTGCAAATTACCAGAAATCCCGTAAGGTGAAAGTTTCTCTAGAAGATCCAAAAGATTAACTTTATCGAAAGCCTTTGTAAAGTATGTATGTATAGACAGCGTCACCTTGTGATTTATTATCCGTAGCTTTATTTATGGTTTGTGAAGTTTAACAGATTAGTTCAGGTTGAACGTTTGGGAACGAATTTATGCTGTCGAGGTGATATTACAGGAATGATATGTTGTTTCGTTGATATAATGGAAATATTAAAAACTGGTCTGTAATTTCTAATATAGATGTTTAGAACCTTTTCTTAAATGTAGGCGAACCCGAGGTACGATGAAGATTACGGAAAACGAAATAAATAAATAAAAGTTTAAGTTAAAGAAAGTTTTTAACGATAATCATCAATATTTTTTTTTAAGAACAAATAGTGGAAATATGGAAAAAATAGTTATAGCGGTGCCAACGTACCAATGTAGCAGTAAGAAATGGCTCAATTTCGACGTTTCGGAGGATTCAGCAATGCTTTCAAGAACTCTCGCAGGCGGAAACGAAACGAGCGCTTTTGGCTTAAAGGCAAACAAAGATCGGATTGCTGTCCTGTGCATCCGAAGCACATAAATTAAAATGAACAATTGATAAATTGCCAATACGTTACTATAATCAATCATCATGGACGGATGAATCGCGACACCTCTCAAGATTGGTTCTTCTCACTTCATACCAGAGGTTAAACGATTCCCTAGTGAAAATAACTTACCATCAAAAGCATTATTGTTACTTGGTAGCGCATCTTCACATACAACGCAATCCGTCTTGAAGTCGGAGGATGAACATATCTTTGTTCCATTTTTTCCAGAAAAATATATAAATAAAGCGAGAATTTTCGAAGATAACAACTTTAAAGAGGAAGAAGAAGAAAAGGAGGAAGTGAGCCCTGATGACTTGGGACGTGGGTTTTACGAGCAACGGCTAGTATTGTACGTAGAATCCTTACAAGAATTAGGAGAAGACGAAATTAATGAATGGTGCAGTTGTAGCGGCTTCGATCGAGGACATCAAATATTTACAGATGAAGATATTGTAAATTAGTATTATCACATCATAAGTTAGCGGCGAAGAAGGTGGTAGTTCAGTGAATAACCATATTACATATCATCGGGCAAGTGAAGCCGTTAATGTTGTTATTCGTTATTTTAAAATATTCAAGAAAATATTCAAAAGGCAGACATGTTTATATTTAAGAACGTTAAAACACTTCATTCAGAGTAATGAGAATATTTCGAAGAAACGGACAAAGGATATCTGGTCGCAAAGCAATGTTTCCGAAGAATTTTTGGAGTAAAACGGTATCCATTTATTACCGCTTTCCTCATCATCATCTGGTTCCAAAGGAATTTTTGGCGATCAACTCCAAATACAATAATTAGCCAATCAACAAAATAAAAATCGTTCTTTACAATGCGTTTGTTGGATTCTTCCACCGATGAATAATTTACCACAAGTACATTACTGTTTCTCAGGAGGATATCCAATTCTCCCGCTTCAATTTCGATTTTCCTAACGACCTGAACGATTATTGCGATCGTGCAAAATGGCCGGGCAATTAAATCGGGCCAACGATGCTAATTAACGAGAAATCGATTATGGACGAATCCGCGCCCTTGTTCCTCTCGTCGTCGGCTTAATAACGTGTCAAATCGTTTCCGTTTAGTGCGGCAAGCAGCCTTGTCGACGATACGCCATACCAATTATATAATTAATGAGTTTTTTTAAGAGCGTTCCACGCCGAAGGGTGGGATTTCTTGAAGAGCTGCGAGTTCTTTCTTAACGAGTTATCGATTATTTACGGTTTATTACGCTGGCGCGACGAGTTTCTTATTTAGGTAATCCATACGTAGCTAATTTGCTGTTTTACATTGTTAAGGTGCAAGTGGTGTCCATAAAAAATGCGAAGAAAAGAGGTTTGTGTCTGTTCAATTTGAACGAGGGAAGTTAGGAAATGTCCTTTTTCTTCAAACGTTTACTGTTATTGTTTTTCCTAGGAGCGGTTATTGAAATTCTACGTTACAGAAACAGCAAATTTCAAGATTGATGTCTCTAAAGCGGCATATCTTATTGATAAGTCTTAAATGGCCGCTCTCAACATGGGAATTTGTGAATTTTTAAGCTCTCAACGGTAATTTGTTAGTATTTTGAGTTAGAAATTTGGAATGTTATCTTGGAGTATATTTTTATGGAAATCTGATGGTTTTAGTGGTTAGTCTTTTGCTATTGTTGGCAATGCTACTCATCGCCATGACTAAGACTAATTATTGATGTACTGGATGTTTCACTATATGTGGTGAGCACCAATAACCTCGAAAACCACTCCTTACATTATGGACTGGAGGAAATCAAAATGGGTTTTCAAGAAGTAAGCGGTAATAGGATAACGTTATACTCGATTTCTTTCTCTAACTCTACCGGCTGTGAATGTCTTTAGTCGACGTCTGTTAAAATTTCCAAAAGACTTGTCGACTGGTACAGTTTTGAGAGCTGTTGAAAGTTAGCAAGAAGAAAACCAACACCAGTCAATGATTTCTTGTTTTGGATGGAAAAGCGCGTGCAGAAATTAAAGAGAGATTAGATGCTGCTTATAAGGATCCTTGATAACTATCAGATGCTAGTTAAAATGGGGAGCGGCCATTGAGGCGAGTATGGTCGAATATAGATTAAGGTATCCTATTAGAAGAGCGCTAGGTGAAGATTGAGAAATTGCTAATACGATAAACCCAGCATTAAGAGAAATCTATCGGCGAGATGGGTGCGACGTCTGCTTACCATCGATCAAAACGTATGTTCGAACACGTTTAAGCGCAAATCCAGTGAGTTTCTGTGGGTTATCTGACACCATTCTATCACAATACATCATAAGCCAAAGATCAGTCGGTAAAATGGGGGTTTTCTCGGTGAACACGTAGACAATGAAAACGATTCTCCGGATCCACCGGAAAAGGTTTTTGAGGATTCACAAGGGAGATTTATTAAACCGATTCTATGCTGAATCAAAGAAAACAAGACCTCAGCTACAGAAAAAATAGACCGTCTACCTACGACAGCAAAATTAGCATGAATTATTACCTCATCCCATATTTCCATGTGACTCTTCTATTACAAAATATTATTATCTGGATGATTTAAAAAGGTCGGAACAGCGATATAGAGCTACATGCGGAGAGATACATTTACTAAATGCGCGGTCATCCCTAACGCAGGTACTTATTATACCATCCTCGTATGCGCATATCGAATTACACAACCCTGAATATAGTATCTATTTAGTTGTGAATACGAGGTCGACACGTCGTCGTGATGATAAATTTTATGTTGACTCAAAAAAAAAGATCCCGTACCAAAATAATAATAAAAAAGAAACGAAACATTTTATTACAAATAACATGCTTAACAGATTGATTGACAAATGGGAGTCACTACTTGATAACCCCGTGCTTGACCCCGCCATGTTTCAATTAAGCATACCGAGCGTCTCGGATTGAATCTCAACGATTATTATTTATTTAATAACGTTCCATTATCGACGTGGAATTAATTTCGCCAGAATATTGTTATTTTACTATGTCTTTCGGACATACTGCACGAAACTAATGGATAATATTTAGTACATTTTTTGCAAATTCTACTATTTACTACACTACCTTTCTCTATTTCTTCCTATCATTAATAAACCTTTTTTTTGAAGCCTTTGTATCATTGTTCAATTTTGTTTTTTTCATCTTACTACAATTCAAGCTGGGATGCTCGACAAGAGCATTCCTTTAACAGTTTCAAAATATCTTGGTTACAATCATTCTATTTAAGTTTTGGTCTTTTGTTCGTATATTGGCGGCCTAAAGTAAACTTCCTGTTATGAATTGCCGATATCCAGTTGGCAGTTCGATTAATTTATCGTTGCTTATCACCGCTGCTCGTAGATGTTGCTTAGCTCTGCGTTTGCGTATCGGAGTTCTGTTGTGCAACGAAAGGACGTAATGTTCACGTATTGGCCCGTTTTGCTTAACTCGTTCCTGTTGGAGAGGATCACAGCTTCACTCCAACGTCTCCAATCCAAAGTCTCAATTAAGTATAGTAATTTCTACGAAATGGGATGCGGAGTATTCAAATGGATTTTTGAAGGGGCGAACACCTCTTCGAAAATCGATGTTTTTCGGTTTGGGCAAGATCTATATCAGAAGATCTATATCATCACAAATAAATGAACTGAACAAAAAACATTCAGTAATTTATTTTCTATTTTCAACAATTTTTCCTTAGCGTCAGCCACTCTTTTCTCCTGTATTTTAATCGATTTCAATGGAAAAAATTGTTCGCTATTAAGAATTGAACGTTACTTTCGACTGTATTTCGGGCTCTACTTCGCTTTTGTTAAAATTGAACCTATTTCGTCCGATGATGACCAATGACCACCACCATGACAATGTGTATAAGAATTATAGGTGAAAACACCCAAACGTTGCTTAACCTATGTCTTACGTAATCAATGATTAATTACAAGACTAAGATTAAATTGAACATTTATATGGCTATCATCTTAGAAGAAATGCCCAATATTTTTTTTTGGCTTCAGGGCTGGAACCATGTCGTTACCATCGCTTCTGCAGATGTTTCTTTTATACTTCTATGAGACACATTTAGGGCTTCTGTTGCTGCTACAGCTATTGCGCATTTATTTCGTCTGAATATGGCCGAAACGATGGCTACGATAGCGACACAGTTCTAAGCCCGGAAACAAAGGAAAGGAAATGAGAAAGTACGCCTAATTCTAACATTTCCAATGGGCTCTATATAAGAAGATCTGGTCGAATTTATTTTATGTAAAAGGTCAATGTTTAACATTCTGTAAGTCTCATTTTAAAAGGAATTCGAAAAGGAACCAGTTCATCAGAGAAATAGCTCAATTCAATTAAATACACGTGTAATATTAAGCAATTTTAAGACGTAATATAACGCACCCCTTTCCGACCGTCCAAAATCAATGTCGCGCCATAAATAGAAAAGAGGATGGCGAGTATTTTCTTTCATTGTACGCGTAATGGCGCATTGATTTTCCCCGATCCGGAGTCTCCGGAGCGCTGAAGCTGAAAGCTAGGCCGGGAGCACGAGAAACTAAAATAGAACTACTCACCCGACCTAAATACGTTATTGCCTTAGCTACGCTATTAATAGTTTTAATTTCGAAAAAAAAAAGACGGTACTTTATTACTAAGTCGTAGATCTAGATATAAAATTTCGTATCGATCTCTATCGTATTCGTCGTTATTTATCTGTTACGGTAAGCAATCAATTAGGCACCATTATTTTTTGTGTTTTATTTATAGCTTACTAGCTCGTTTCGCTATATAAGCGCATTTTTCATAGTTACAGTTCGGGATTTTTCCATTCATCAACATTATTAGTACGTTGGTAGATTATGTATGTTAAGTTATAAATTAAAGCGATTACGTATGTAAAATAGCATTATTGAAGATTGACCTTTCGTCGCTTTCAACGTATCTAACTGTGTTTTTTCCGTATAACAAGATGTATTTTTTTTTTATTTTTGCATGTTACACACTAGCATAAGCCTCTATCGATCTCTATTTTTCTCATGAGGTTGCTACGCCTCCTCTTACGCCCGGCAAAGAAATGATCTTATCATTGGCCGTTGTCGATAACCGCTCCCGTTCCTTGTCAAGCATCCAGAATCCTCGCACGTGAAACAATGGCAGAGAGAATTCGCCATAATTAACAACAGTCCAGTTCTTCCACGAAGATGATGAAGATGAGACCCTTGATCGAGGGTGTTTTCGTTGCTTCATATTTAGAGGCAAAAATAAAATGTTTGCCGTTTTTTACGACAACAAATAAAACTGTATGATTCCATCATTGCGTTATTTGGAATGAAGAAGATTTCGACCGTTGGATGAGGCACTTATCGATTCAACGAGATCTCTTCGGGTGGGTATTGGTTAATGAATACTAGAAGTGGACAATGCACAATTCCACATCATACCTGCGTTTTTGCACAGATATAGCCTCACGCTCTAATAAATAAATCCATTAGAAACCATAGTTAAAAGAAAATTTCTATTGGGATGATAGGAATGAAGAACAAAAGCCACAACGGAATCTTCTAGTTCGAGTGTCGTGGTCTTCACCTCAACCGATTTTCTCTAATTTTCCTTCTGGTACATAATACTAGAACGTTAATTCTTGGCTTAACAGTATTCTTTACTCTTTGCAAACACAACACTTGTGAAGAACTAGGAAACCTTCACACCTACGTTCAACTATTTAACACGCCACTAATACTTCTTGAGCTGCTGACTTGAAGCTGCGAGTAACTTCTTTGGAGGTTCAAATGATTACCTGGGGGAGTCAATTTTTACCAAAGTAACTTTTATTTGGTTATAAAGTTGAAGGGACGATAACCATCGGGAAGTTTGCAACTTGAAACAAATGTTATAGGCAGAGAAGACGGAAACATTTGATTATATGAAGGTTAACCCAACGTTGCTTCGCTATCGGCAATCTGCAAGGCTATACAAAGCATTACTATAACAGCTTCCAATAATTGTGTCTTTGAACAAAATAATAATAAAGGTAGGCGAATCTGCAGTATTTTTCCTCGGCTTCACAAGTGTGCTTCTTACGACCGGAAAGCGAATCAATATTGTATCTATAGAGCAATTGCTCTTCTGAATACACTCAATTTTTAGCTGGAGATAACGATAGTGAAGATACCAAACCAACGCATATATTCCAATTTAAGAGCCAATTTAGAGCCAACAAGGGAAAAGTACACATCTTTCAACGTACTATATGGAAAGATGAAAAGCTCGAAATAGGAAGCTAAGCTGAAGCACAGATAGCATATATGTATGGGGTAAATGTCAACTTAGATTCTAAGAGCATATTAAGACCATTAAATAAGTTAACTTTATTGGTAATATTGAATCAGTAGAACGAGTAAAGGTAAGTTTAAATAGATTTTTCTGTAGATATACATAAGTACGAGCACGAGTTCGTTAAAGATTTTTAAATCGTCCGTTGCTTAATTTTTGCCCAGGAAGAATCCAAGTTGGTGCCGAGAACGGTTCAGATTCACGTGTTGCGAGACCTTTTCACTCGTTTTAGCCTTTTTTAGCAGTCGGCGCTAATCGAACTGCGAACGGTGAGGCTGGTCTGCTACAACCGCGGTCAGTTAGGTGATTCAGTTAAATTTGTAGTAAGTATGTATGTATATGTTATGCGTATATACAGTAATAAAAATACGAATAACTCCACTCAGGCACATTGCGTCTCCGGTCGAGGTCGTTCCGAAGGTCGATATGGTTATGTGAATGCATAGACGGACAGCTTATAAGAAGTAAGACTTGTTGCATCGCGTATATACACGCAGAAAGGGACAAAAACGTCTATTGTTCTGCATACGTGTACACTTCGTATCTACGTTCACATGTGTATCAACTGATATCGATATCTTTTTACAATAAAAAATAACGTATCGTAGTAAGCGTGTGTGCGAGAAACAAAACATGTTGAGCGCCGTATTACAGTCGGGCATTTCTCTGTAGCAAGTCGTGGAAATTGGAATCTTGTTATGTCAGAACGTACACTTAAACGAAAAAGTTTCCGAACATCTAATGTTGTAATCAATTAATCCCCCAGGTTAGGGATAAATAAATATTTCTTATTGGAAACGTTACTTATATCAATATATAATCAATAGAAAAAAACACTTAATCCACAAAAAATTGTGATTTTTGTTTTTTTTCCAAATATTAGGTCCCTTCATCTTGAATTGAACGAAATTAAATTCAATAAAATAATTAAATAAACAATTTAAAGGGCTACGGCTTGGTAATTCTCTTCCGTATACCTCTAACTCTGGCTTTCATTCCCTAATTTCCTACATTTTCTCATATTAGGTCATAATTGCTTCTCGTCACTTCCTTCTTGGTCTTCCTTCCTTCCTCTTATTACCCGCTACCCTTTAAGCTGCTTTTTTCTTTACATTCCTCTCGTTGTCCACTCCTTCCATATAATCTAGACACAGTATTCTTTTCGCTTTTGTCATTTTTTTGATTTTTGGTTCTTTGTAAACGTATATTTCCTTCTAACGTGCCCTTCTTTCCTCTTTTTTCCTCCAATTATTCCTGTAAAGTAAAGGAGTCAATACTCCTTTTCTCTTCACGATACACTGCTTAAAATTCTCATCCATAACGTTTATAATATTATTGATTGTTATACTTCCATCGAAGTCCACGACGACGATTTTTCTAAACTGGCGTTTCGAATCATAGTCGGCATTCGAAATCATCTCATTGTCGGACGGTTTCGCGTTGAAATTCACCGAGGCTATACATATGATTGATTAATTTTGTTGAATTCACCATCCTCTTTAACTTGTTTTAATTTTGGCGAATTTTGGTGTACTAACAGGTTAATCAGGCGAAGAGTAACATGCAATAGTAGCTGTTGAAAAATATAGGCTTTCATCGACTGACAACGTAACGCCATATTATAACTCTCACGAGTCGTGGCGCACGCCTTTCAAGAGAAAATTGAATATTGCGAGGTTCGCTGTCCCTTCGCCTGAGTCTCATGCGGTCAGGATGTATCTCGATATTCTTCACTGGACATCACCCTAATACCACGCCACTGCACGTTGTAGTATATTTTTAAGCTACACCATCTCAGACGTTGCTGTCGGTGTTGATTCGCAAATGGTAACGCAAAACGTGAGCTAGTCGAAAGCCCGATTCGATGATAAACGATTCCAAAGTTCACAGGACGACCTTCATTCTCTAATCATTGATCAAAAATTTACCTGGTACTGGAGAATCGGTCTCTTAGTCTTGCATCCCATACGTTCCTCCTAGCTTGCCCTAGTCTATGACAACGCATGATGGTGTATTGGTTCCGGTTGAGGCGAATTGTAATTTCGCTGAACGAAAAGTCATCTTCCTACAAGTCAGCGATTCGCCCTCCAAAGAATCCGCTTAACCGGCAGTAATTTCCACGTTGTCTTAATTAGACCCTTAACACACGTTAAATAACAGTGCCAAGTTTCGTCAAAGAATTTGCAATTCTCTAATATTTACGTTTAAAATGATAACCAATCATGTTGAAAGTGTAAAGATGAATAAACAATCAGTTCCGAGGAAGATTTATCAGCCCATTAGATGGTACGAACAAAATTATCTTTGTTTAATTGGTGATTAGTCGTTTCGGGTTGTCGTTACAAAATTTCACTTTTCTAGAAACGAGCAGTACATTAATTCTAGAAAACAATCTGTACGTATAGAAAGTCTTATCTTATCGACTAGCTTAATCTCGTTTTAATTGAATTTCTAATTATGTCTGCGAGCCTTTAGAAAACAAGAATATTCAGACGATCTTTCGAAAGAGTTCGTCAAGTTGAAAATTCCTACGAGCACAGCAACAGATAAACAATTATACAACCTTAGAATTTGCTTGACGTTATCCGTACTGTCGGCACTCTATAGTTCATGCCGATTGTGATTATGCTATCAGAGGCGCCAATATTAATAATATTTATATTTACTATGTAATTTGATTATTGTTCAGCTGATAGATAACGTTACATCACCATAACACGCGCCTAAAATGTTTTGAAGAAGATGCAGATCGATGTGTGCGTGTATACTTTCAATTTCCGGACTATGTAATCGTCGACTTTTATGTATGTAGATAGTTACTGGCAACGTACATACGTAAGATACGTCATCGATAAGTCCTGTGTAATGCCCCAAATTGCCATAGATAGGGGACTACGGTTTTTCCAAAACCGCCAAATACTTGCTAGATAGAGATATACATTTTTAGTTTGCAAATCGGATAAAAAATTAACTTTCAAGGAATGGACGCAGATCTTTTAAACGATGGGATTCCGATGAATATTTTGAGATTTAATAGATTGGTCTGTTCTTCTCGAGAGTTTCACATGAATGTGTAAATAGACATTAAACAAACGAGAATTCATGCAAGGCCACCTTTTTACATTATTTTTCTTTAAATTAAAGCATAGAACTGATTTGTTTGAAATCACAGAACATTTTTAATAATTTTGTCTTTTTCAATATAATTACATCCAATCCAAGGTGTCTATATCCAATTACAGGAAATATGTTGTGCAGAATAATACTTGTACATGTATATCTATAGATGTAGGTAGGTATCTACATTACAACGAAAAATATCAGATACGGAAGTTGTTATTGGCGAGATCCTAGAATTGTCTTGGATTACGTACGGGAAAAATTATTTGTCAACTTTGACGTACATACGACGTCATTAGTAATTTTTCTTTTTTTAGTAGGATGACGTAGTGTTCCTTTAGCTGTTTGCTTTATCATCTTCTAACTCTTGTTTCAAAATTAAAAAAAAAAAACACAAAAACGTAAATCTTCTCGTTGGGATAAAGGCATTTATAGTTAAATGATGCTTAGCAACACCTTGTTCAATTACTTATTGCCTCAAAAAAAGGCATTTGATTGAGACTAAATTGATAATAAAGTGATGATGTTGTGCACTTCTCAATTAGCAAATTATTCAATCTGTCCTAAGCGAATCTTTGAAGCGCTTTTGAAAAATGGATCACGCGAAGACTTTTTCTAAAACTGAACGTTAGATTAGTAACGTCCACCACTTTTCGTGCGCATTACGAAATTAGTAAAGATTAGACAGGCTCGTGCTTTGTAGACAACCCTCAGGGAAACTAGTAGGCAACACGAATCCGTTCCTATGAGACGAGTAAACACGAATCTGTCTAATCTTTCTAATGTCTAATTTCGTGAAGCGCGCCACGAACGTTACTAATCAGAGCAAACCACTGTACGTGTTCTTCCGGCACGTCAACCGTCTTTAAATGATAACGTAAGTGTCGGTTCTGTACGAACGATATTGGAGGAAATCAAGTTTTATCTTTACAATAGACGTGTTCGACTTGAATAATGGTTTTGTCTGACGTGTTAACATTTTGCGAATCGATGATCAACGGACGAAGTATCGTTTTCTCTTAATGGCACTATTAATAAGCGTAATTTCCGATACTGCTGCTATCATTAGATGACAGCAGCAGCACACTCGAAGACCACAAAAGTAAACGCATGAGATTTGGATTTGCGCTGGCCATATTATCAGTTCTTTGTTTATCAACTGATAAGTGTATATGTAAACTTACTGTAGAAACGAATTAATCCATCTTTTCGGCTACCTTGCCATTTTCTAAATGATGAAGGAGGTTGAAGAAGGAGTAACAGATAAAAATTTAAAGCCCTTCCCTCAAACTCCCAGCATGTTGCACCACTACATTATCAACCCAATGTTATCACTTATTTATATTAAATTTGTCCAAACCGTTGTATCGGGAGATGGGGAATCGCCACTCACCATTATATTATACTCGACGTAATTTTTCTCCTATCCCCCCATCTAAAAGACAATTTATCACAATCATCCCGAAAGTGTTGCAGAATTGGAACAATGGACCAGAGAAAACATCGCATTATTACTTCGAATTCCTCTCAGAAATTTGTTATTTATTTGCGCTCATTTTGGACATTTACTTTGACCTTTCTAAATTTCTTTTCACGTGAATGAAATTGAAATTACGCATATTGTAAACGGGAGACCAAATTAAAGTACCGTGTTCTAGGTTGCTGAATTTCCTGCAATTGTCGCAAAGATTTGTGGAAATTGGGCACCGGTTGCATTATACGGCTGGTAAATATTGAATGAAAAAGACGGATCAAAAAGGATACTCAAATCTTAAATAAAATTAAGTGAAACTAACTGAGTTCCTTCAATATTCGCAAAAATAATTTTGGATCACTGGCAAGCAACTAGGTGGTATGTAAGGCTTGCTTTCGCGGAAGGTTACTATGTATCGTCCAGATACATTTGATTATGTTTTGGAGCCTTTCCAATACTTTAAATATTATACAATATTGTACGAAATTAATTCGTTTGAATTTTTTTGTGGTTTCTTCATTTTTTTAAATACTATAATATACAAAATGACTAGGATTTAGTCATCTTTTTAAAACGGGAACTTCGTTCTTGTTTGTGATGAACATTGAATTTTATATTTTTGTTCTTTCATCTGATAAGAAAAATATTTTTGAAGATAATCGCGAATTTCCAGCATATGGATGCGGCTCTAGCTTAATGACAATTTTGGGTAAGAACCCAAAGTTACTGAAAAGATGTTGAATGAAATTCATGTCTTATGCTGGATTTTCAAGAGATGTGCTCGAATCTACAGGAAATGATTAATAGTAGGCAATTTTTAAGAACATCTTCATTATATTGATCTATCAAAACAAATGTGATACCAGCAGCAAATTAAATATACGCCTTCAGCTATTTGAAAATGCCGCACGGAGGTCGTTTGGAAAGGTGAAAGTAAAGCACGTTGGTTGATTTCTACTGAATTCTTAAGAGAGACGTACTCGACTACAGCAAAAAATCGAAACGGGATAAATTTCAAGAACATATTCGTTATATTGATCCGCCGAAACGCAAACGTCAATTACTAGTCTTAATACAAAATTTATCAACATCGTACCTAATTAATCTGTTATACACCTACCTTAAATCATTATTGTCCAACTTCAAATTCACGATGGTCATGTTCAGCTCCTTGAAACTCCTATACTCCAAATCGTCCAGCCGGGATAAGCTGATCCTCAAAGAGATCTTGTCGGTTGGCGAAAATTTATCCTGCAGTAACCTCACGATATCCCCGAAGGACTCCATGTTCTCGCAAAGGATCACCTTGATCGGAGCCTGCTTAGGGATCAAACGCACGGTGCAGGAGCATGGCTGGATTTCCCTCCAGACGCTGCAGTATTTCGCCGATGAAGTGGATACGCCGTAGACTTCGAGGCTGAAGGACATAAGGAGAAGTCCTACTAATACTGATGATGGTGTCATTAAGAAAGATTTTTTTTTCGTTTTTGAGATTAAATAAGTAAGCTTTGATTTCACTACGATGCGTTGTTTACGGATAATAAACGAAAAGCACTACCGTCGATTTTCGTACGTTTGTTTCTAAGGGAATTGTTGATAACACATGTTTTTTTTTCCTGTATCGAGCGTAAAATGAAAGCAAAAATAATCAAGTAGGGATTGATAAACACTATACACTGTTTTAAATAAATAAAATAAATTATTTTGTTCGATTAGTTTTGTGTATCTTGGCTTGTTTCTTCTTGATGCGCGATTAGTAAGATGATTACTTCGATTAATTGTACCTCATTTGGTTTTTAAGTTAAACGACCAAATACTGTGATGATAAGTGTCCGTATTGTTGTTCGTTTTTTTTCTTTTTGTAATTCTTGTATTCTTTTCAAGATGTCACCGTTTGACGTTAATTTCTACAAAATTCGACGGAAAAGAGTGACCGGAAGAAGCGTATAATATATCTTCGCGTTTCTTTCGTACAACGTTCTCCGGATAAATCACCCTATTCGCACAGCAGTCGGTAAGCGACTGACGCTTGATACTGCCAGTGGTGGCGCCTAAATTTTCTTGTCGCCGTTCGCTCGCATCGGTAGCAATAGAAGCAACGGCAGCAGCAGTTAAAGCAGCCTTGCGTCCGATTCAGAGAGGAGGACATCGTAAATCCGGAGTCGACCGGCGCCAATTCCACGGTACGTATCGCTCCTGTCGGTATATCGCCGCGGTAGCCGGCCGATGATGATGATGATGATGATGGTGATGGTAGCGATGATGATGGTGGCGATGGTGAAGAAGAGGAGAAGAGAACCGCGCGTATATCTTGCGGGGCAAGCGAACTAATTAGGTCTCTCTCCGACGCTCTGGCCGTTGTAGTACGCGCATCATCTCACACCCGTCGTACCGTTCGCCTGGTCGAATATTTAGGGATTCGCGAATTCCTACCAGCCAGAAATAAGAAATCGCTAGGCGCTAATAATGATGTACATACTAGCGCTGAAATATATAAGACTTAATTGGTCCATTTCGATTGCCTGATCGACCTCAACGTCTTTAAGAAAATGAATTGAATACTTTATTAGGAAACGTCCCATTCAACATTGTTCAAGGAATGTCTTCTTCACAATTTTATTTTTACATAAAAGCTTATACCTTGCTTGTAAATTTTCTACATTTTCAACAATATTAAAGCACTTAACGTGTCGTACAACAAGATTTTGAATCCCATCCCCACCGTAGCACGTTCATTTTGACCTCATCTTCCTTGTCGTGGCACTAACCAACCGGATGCTTCTTCAAGTGCAGAAGCATGTAGCGATCACTAGGCGCTAGATCGGAACTGTGTTCCCAGTGAAACGATGCAATGAGGTATTGAGTTCGATTAACCCAATGCGGACGGGCATTGTCACGAAGCAAAGCCATCCTCTTACTCAGCATACTATCCCTTTTGTTTTGTATTGCACCACCACGTTTTCGTAAAAGAATTGTTGAATTGTGTGTGAATTGTAGAATTTATTGTGTCGAAGCAAACAACACTCCCTCCCTATCTCAAAACGCAATACATACGATTTTTCGGATTCCTTCTTGATCACTTTCGCGGATGATTTCGTCGCCGGTGACAACTTAGCTTAAAGGAAAAGCATCACCTTCCTCGCTATACCGTTACAGGAAAATCAACGCCAGCCAGTGCGTCGATGTTGAAACGTTTAGTTTTCAGCATATTTTTCAGAATAACTTTTGATTGAACTCATTGAACTCACAATTGCTATTTTGTTCCTCACGTGCCGTCATGCACGTAATACAAGAGGTGGTGATCAGCGAAGCTAAGTTTGTATGTGACTCGTAGTTCCTTAACCTAATCTTTTCCTCTGATGAGAGTATCGTTGATGGAATAAGCGGTATAAATATCATCGCGGCACAGCATTTGCTGGTGTTTCAATTTAACTCATTCATTAAACGCCAGTTGTTCAGGTTAATCTAAAGAAATTGCGTATTCGCAAATAGAATCAACATTAAAAGATCCAAATTCAAATTATGTGGAATTTCAGACGCGGAACAGAAGGATCTGAACGTGGAGCTGTTCTACGTGACGTAATCAACTCTTACTGCAAGATATAAATTGGCAATTAACGAATTACTAGAGCCAAAGAACGAATGCTTACGTAATAGAATATAGTGATCGGTGGTATCAAATGCACGGGTGAATTCTGTATAAATAACGTGTTGAAAAGAGGGAAAAGGTACCAACCTTGAAAAAACCTATAATTTGTATCATACAACCTCCGTCACTGAAGGTTGTTCCATCTCCGTAAATATGACGGCTGGAAGTATTTGAATTGACGATTGCTCAAAAAATTGATCTCATTGGACACCAATTCTATTAAACATAAAGCATTAAAAATTTACTTTTTAAAAGGAAGATCTGCTACCAACCGCCAATAAGGATCGGTAGGATCGTTTCAGCAAACGCATTTCATTACACAGCCTGAAAATGCAAGAATAGAGCGGGCCAGCTGATAGTGAAGCTGTTAAAACTGATTCAAATGAGTTGAAACAAATTATTGAATAGAGTGGATATCCACCACATCAGGATTTCAATGCTTATGACACAGATATGTGCTGGAAAGGGATCCCCAAGAGAACGTTTAATCATATCCTACATTGTTCCATTATTGTTTGTTTAGTTCACACCATCCCGGACGAATTCACGTAAACTCGCGATTCATCGAACACGTAGGCATCAAATGAGATGATAGCTCGCTCGTTCGGCAAACGGAAGTCGTAGATTTAAATTAAATTAAATTAGAAGGCACCTGGTGATTTTTTATGTCCCCAATTAAATTTAATTTCGTCCGCAAAAATTCACCAAAAATGTTATTTTCCACTGCCGAGCTGCCCTTTTCTATCAGATATATTTGGTGTTTACGTATTTACAAATGCTTTCGCTGAATCGCTCTTTGTAACTTTGCTTATGATATTTTCCCCTATTATTCTAGGTGATATGGTTTCCGAGATTTCATCGGCCTCCACCATTACAGAAGCATTTAGTACATACGTTCAAGTTCAATATGTTATGTTATTCCGTTCTTTTACTCTCGTTTCCTCTCTTTCCATTTCTAGAATTTACTGTTGCTCGTATCGATTGTAAACTATGCGATACGATGTGCATACAACCACGAACAATAAATGCAATTCTTGAATGTTGGGTAACTATCGACAAACAAGACGACGTTTAATCATTCATAGAAGTAATTGTTTATCGTAATCACGTCTTGTTCGTAACTTCGAATACAATTTCTTGTTTAATCGCGTTGTGCCAACATAAGATTATAAAGCAAGAAAGCATTGGGTCGTTATTAGGTTAAAATTTGCAAAAATTTAGAAAAAAATAAAAAATAAAATAAAAACGCGAAACATACGTACGCAGTACGCAACAGGAGCAGCAGCCGTTCGTCTAATCAGCTGTTTTGTAACGAGCAGAAGGCGATCCGTGAACTATCTGTCTGTTCTTTATCTTTATTTCGTTATTATGACATTTTTTTTATGTCGTTCGCGACAAATTTTAACGAAAGATCGTATTTACGAGATCATTTGGGCTGTCCAACTGTACAATAAATAACGGCGTACGGTCTAATTTTGAGCGTCGTGTGTTGTGCTGTGGAATTCACAAAATAAGATTTTGAGGACAAAGAATTTTCGATTGCGTCGCGTATTTACTAAATATTTACGAAACGAAAGAACTTGAAGACGATCTCCATCCGTACTTATTGCGCAGATTCGGCAGGATGCTCCCGATTAATGCCTTTCGCCCAAAACAACCATTTGTATCGAGTGGCATCTAGCTGATCCCCCCGTGTGCGGTGTGTGACCGCGTGTTTACATCCCGAGAAGTCCAAATTCCGAGGCACTCGTTATACGCATAGGGAGCATATGTACGCTTCAACCTGTGTCAGGACATTACTTAGGAATTCTACGAATGTCGTAAATATAAATGGATATTAATGCTAAGGCCCTCGGTGAAATATGCAAACGGATGCGGCCTTACTATATAACATAACTATGGCTATTATTTTTATTCGCTCTCTCGTATTAATGAAGTTATTAGCAGAGACCTATAATAGAAGCTATAGCGAATTGATAGATTTAATATTAATTACCCTACGCTAAGTTTGTTTTTCTTGGGTGAGACTGTTATCATAGGTTAGGCTCAGTGGCAACAGAACGCGACGAATTAAACTGTCCTTTCAAAGCTGGGTTTCTCAGTTTTTAGTTATTGTCGCCGTTGAGTTTATGTATTTCAATCAGGCTGATGAGTGATGAACACCTTGTTCAACGTTTGACGCTCTAAACGGTCGAAAACGTTTTTTATAGCAGCTATGGAAGGCTTGAAAATGAAAAATCAACGAAACGCTGCCCAATACAAGCAAATATACAAAGCCAAAATAAAGAGTCTCTCCAAACTGATCAAAAAACCCAAATAAATTTTAGTTTCTAATAAATTTGACGATATTCCCCAATTTTTTTATTCATATATTATTAGGCCGAAGCCATCTTTTCAAAGCAGCTTTTTACAAGTTGTTTAGAGTTTCTAGAGCACATATCGGCCGCTAAGAGTTTCAGGAGTTTTTTTTTTATTCAGATCGTTCACAATGCAGTGGCAAACAAATAGCTTTTGAACAGCTACAACCATCATCTCTCAATAAATATTAGTGTGTATATCACTTTCTTTGTTATCAACTTAATAAGTTTATTTTGAATCGAAACTACCTTCATTATCAAACACCACGAAGTACCTCCTCACACTGTGATACCGAACGAAGGCATCGATTCGCACGACAACGTCCCAATGTTCAGTATTCTACTATTACTGATCTAATAAAAAAGCACGTTTACTACAGATCATCATTGAAAGTTATCTACGTAATAGACAAAAGGAGGAGAATGGGGAATGGTCCTATCCTATACAACTATGTATGGACGAATTTCTTCTTTACTTCGTGCTCACGTTGGTTTATATCAATAAATCGTTCTCTGCGGTGCTACATTTCGTGAAACTGATGCCGTAAATCGCAGCTCCGGACTCATGAAGCTACCAATGGATGTGAGAAGCGTATGGATAAAGTCAATTAGAAAGCTTGAGAATTGAGAAACTAACTCGCATTGATCCCATTGATCGTGTAGCGGGGGTGCAAGTCTGCAATTAGTTTGAAAATCTCATCAATGACGATAACATCCTTAATAAGTCCTTCTTCTCAAACGAAATTTCGTTCCATCCTGATGGTTTTATCAACAAATAAACCGTGCGCGTATGGTTCAACGATAACCATTGCATTCTGAAAAGGTTGATGTTTGGATACTAGCTCCACGAAGAGGAATGATCGAAATATCATTTTTCACGAAACGCTAAATGAAGGAAGATATCGTTTTCTAAATCTATTGAATTATGGCGAAGTAAGGGACGGATACTTACGGAACAAAGAATATTAATTTAAGAAACTCAACACGCGTAATATAGGAACTTGCCGAAGCATTTATGATACGATGAACGCCTCAGCATCTCGTGCACTGATTTAACATTATAAGACGGCGAGTAAGAATTTGAATTAAAATGAAAAAGTTACCACGATTACTATCGAAGGTAAATTGATGTTTCGATAGAGTCGGCAAATCTGTAGGAAAAAGTAGAAAAAGCTCATTGGCGCTACAGCGAAAAAGCAGTGTTTGCAGGTATAACTTCTTCCGGGGAACTTACTCCAAAACTACCGACCTTCAAAATTCATGAAATCTTCGAGCAATTTTATTCTCTTTTATTCTCGTCTCTTGATGCCATGTGGCATAAGGAGTACGTAAAACTTTCAATAACAAACAACATCCAATAATAAGCAAAATGTCATAAAAAACATTATATAACTCTTTAGATTATAACCATACCAATCACCATTGTATTTATTAATGATTTGTCGGTAACATCAATACTTCTTGGTCTCATACCAATAATGTTTAATTGATTTTACATTATCCCACTGTGGTCGAGTGACCTATTCTGTCAATCATATAATTTCTTAATTCCGTATGAGGAATGCTGTTGCCTTCAAAAAGTGCAGGATTTGCTTCGATTTCATGTTTAAGAATTTACCCAATTTTAATTAATTGCCAAATTTTAATTAATTTTGGGCGTGGCGATCGATTGCCAGAGCTGGAGTTTAGAAGACCAAAAAAGAATAACTAAATATAATAGTATTTAATAAGAATAAATAATAAGATAAATAAGAATAAATAAATAATCAATAATAAGAATAAATAAATGAACAAGAGAAGGATAATCCAAGCTGTGTAGTGTAAATAGTATTTAATAAGAATAAATAATAAGATAAATAAGAATAAATAAATAATCAATAATAAGAATAAATAAATGAACAAGAGAAGGATAATCCAAGCTGTGTAATGTAAATAGTATTTAATAAGAATAAATAGTAAGATAAACAAGAATAAATAAATAATCAATAATAAGAATAAATAAATGAACAAGAGAAGAATAATCCAAGCTGCTTAGTGTAAATAGTGTTAATTCTTATTATTAATCAATTAATCGAGAATTCTACGATTTCATACATATTTTGCAGTACTACTAAATTTCAGCTGTTCTTCAGACATGTTAGGCGTGAATCCTATAAAAAAAAATTAAGTCATACGAATACTTGCCCAACGCAGTAATTTTCTAATCTCTTATTAAAACCGTTCATTATTCCCAATTGTAAATGGTGCAACATCAATATCATTTCTAGTTATTGGTATAGTTTTAATCGTCTGGATAATTCGGAAACAACAAGAAACGAGAAGACCTCTGCGTCGACTTCGATTAGAATAGACCATGACCGTGCTGTATACGGCTTAGATTAGAATTAATTACTTTAGAAACTTTCCAGTGGCACATTCAGCGCGCACTGTTTTGCTTTTATTATTATTTTTTTCTAAATTGAATATAATTACGTCCAGATATACGCACACATTCACGTACAACGTGGTGTACGTACGGCATACATGCTCGTAAATACAGACTAGACGGAATATCCAGAGTTAATTGCTTCGGAGGCGATCTCTCTTAATATTCTATTTTTTCGCCATGCGCGTTGTTTATAAAACATTGTAACGCCGACCGATAAAATTTAAATAAAAACAAAAATACGGGCGAGAAATATTCAGGCGCCGGCGTCATCCTTCTGATTGTGTCACAGGCGTGTCACAAGCGGCGATTATACCAGCATGCAGAGATTCTTGAACATGTACACAAGATACGGAGTTCCGCTGCTAAGTTCTTGTGCCACGATATTCTTCTTTTCGGCATTCCGAGTTCAAAAAAGGGAAAAATTAAAGAAAAACAAATCTAGGAGAAATCTAAAATTAACGATGAGGATTCAGGATAAATCCTGAAAATAATGAAAACAATATTTTCCATTATCTAGCAGACATCGTAATAACAACATGTACTTGTTCAACCCTGTAGATTACAGCCGATCGAAATAAATGAAATCGTTTCATGAAGTTCTCAGTTTCCTCGTATTTTATTTATGGCATTCTTTTATCTATTGGCTGCAGCGCCCAATTTTGTTTTCCATCTTCGAACGTTGCCCTGACTTATACAGCGAGCACTTTTGCCCTGAATACGAAGAGCAATAACATTTGTTTACGTCCGGTAGAGGTCTCGAAAAATAGTTTCTTTCCTATCCTGGGATTCCCCGCCTTCTGGTCGCGATTCGACTTTTAACGACGAAATAGAAGGAGCACCTTTTAATTACCCCGAGAACAGGAGCATATTTGTAGGCATCGTTGCTTAATCGCAGGACCTCGTATCGCTTGCATATGTAGAAACTAACTGGCCGATGTAAATTAGCATGTTTACGATTTCACGATACGAGCAAAGGCATCTCGTATCCGACGATTTATTTGAATTCCTTCGCAAATACTCACCACGCGGTCACAATGAGTACGCTACATATATTGCAACGGTGTTGATTATGATGATGATGATGGCGATGATGGGATATCTTCTTCGCCCAACGCATATATGCGCTTCTCCGGCTCATTATCGATAAGTACGTGCACGCATGCGAACGTATTTATATCTGCATATATTAGCTTGATTATTGTGCTGCGACCGAAAATGCGAACGCATTCGACAGATAAAACCTTTCTCCTTTTTGCTCGTCGCATCGATTACTAATAAGGCAGAGTTTGTTGTTTGTTGTTGGTTTAGTACGATCGCGATTCAGGAGGTTAAAAATAGCCAACTGCCGCTTTTAAAATAAGATCTGCATTTAAGGTCAATGCTACTTTTATTCGCGATAATATTGCGTATTGCGTATTCCGTTTAAGGGGTACTTGTAATATTACAATCGAAATCCTCATTAGCGATTACGACGGTTGCGCGAGAAAGGAGGAATTTTAGGAAGCGTTTATAAATAACTGTTAAGCAATTTAGCCAAGGTTACGTGAAGTAATCAACGTTGGGAAATTGCAACCGTTTATAGAAATCATGGCGGATAATTGCCGTATTGCCAAATTTTACATTTCGAGCGAGTTCTAGGTTGGTAAACACTAACAGTTAAGTCGTAGTAAGTATGTAAGTATACACGGTGAAAGTCACGAAGCTAGTCACGCCGCCGATTAATTGGACAGATCTCAAAATCAGAAGCATAAGCGCAAAGACATTATAAGAAGTACTAGAATACAGGAATATTTTACGTATTTTAGCATTTCTCCATTACAACGACGCTTGTTACATCCTTTTGGGTTCAGGTTTTAAAAAGGTGATAATCGCAGAGCTCTTATGGAGAAGAATGAAATACAAGGAAACATCGACAACTTCGTTAAAAAGAATCAGGCAAGATGATCAGGTATAAAAAGCGTCAGAAAACTCGGATGTTGCCCAACTTAGAAGAACCTTCAATAATTTTAACAGACGATGCTCCGTATCACAGTTCTACTTGAGAAGTCGCCAAATCAAAGTTGGTCCAAAGGAGACATTATTACGTGGTGAATTCTGGAAAAATATTTTCAAATTCGAAGTATTTTTGATTTAGGCTAAAACGGAAAAGTCGTATACGTACAATGATGCAATTATTTTTTTTTTCTGAAAAATTTAGTAGTTAAGCTTCCAATGTACCACATTGCGACGATGCAAAGTTGGAAAACTTTGGATACAATGAATTTGCAAAACTAATCTTTGAAACTAGAGAACGAAAGCAGATCTTAATATTTCGGTTTATGCGCATCTTGGGCAGGATATGATTTGTTCTGTAGAATATCATTTGTTCTCACTAGAGAGGACAGAAGCGAGTGAAATCGTAATCTTTTTTTTGCAACGACTATACAGACTCGTGTCTATTCGTCTGATACGAAACGGTTCGCGTTGTCTACTTGTTTGCCCGAGAGTCGTCGAGTGTCTCGTGAGTATTCGCTGCAAAACAGATATGATTTTACTCGCTTTTGTCCTTTCTAGTTCTCAGTGTTAACATCGCCACTAAAACAAATATTCCAAATTATTAATTAAATAAAGAACAAGAATTCTTTTAAAGAATTAAGAATTTAAAGAAAAAGCAACAAGAGAATGTAAATAGAATTATGAAGTAACATCAGATATTCTTCTAACAAAAAAAGGTATGGGTGCCTTACCAAAAAAAGCAAATTAAATATATGTTGCAGTAACTGAATTGAAGTTGTTAAAACAAATAACATTGTTGTTTATCCAAAGAAGGAATCTCCAATAAAAAAATATTCGTTGATTTAACAAGCTACCTTTACCATACAACAAAATGGTATTTTCCGTAGACCGGGATAATTTTGTAATTATGGCGTATTTTGTGCTTTTCTTTGTACTGAGTTGGTAGCGCAGCCTAGTGTGGTAGTGCAGAAGTGTCCAAATATGTGTATAAGATACATTTTATTATTAAAACAAAGCGCCGTGGCAAAAGTAAAGCAATTAATACATTATTTAAACCAAAAGGCGTATAACAAATGAGACTTTCATGTCACCAAACTACTTTGTAGATGTAGCTAGCAGCCCTAACACATGCTAATTTTGGTCTAGAAAGAAGTAATAAGGTATCTTACAAATGCGCGAGTTTTGATGAAAATTGAACAGCCAAAATGTATATTTATCCAAGTAAGTTAAAGTACATATTTTTCCAGAAACCTTCTGTATTTACTTAGCTTATTGTTTGTGGTCAACATTACGTCGAACAAGTTGGCGGTTTACTTATGAAGCTTGTCATTTACATAACCACCAGCCGCAATTGGTTATTAGATTTTCCGATTAAAGATAGTCCCATAAGCAAGATTAATCATTTGAATAGTCATTTTTGTATTTCATTTCTAAGACGATTTTTAAGACGAAAAGGTTCATTTGGTCTACCATTGAGGAATACCATAAAATTAATCAGATTAATTAGAATTGAATAACAATTTGTGATTATTGTATGTGACTACTTTGTGATTATTGCTGGCACGAAGCTCTTATACAGGGTATTAAAAAAACTCGTTCGCTAGAAGCTTTGGTGTCATTCTAGAATATTTCATTTCAACAAAAGCGATGCGAATTCATCACCGTAAATACGTGGAAAACATACGTCCGGTGATACAACTACCTATTCCAAAATTTCCGAGTTCCATTTATAATAACATCGCTAAAGCTTCTAACTAACGATTTTCGTGAAACGAACACCCTGTACAATAATGTTTTGAACATATTTGTTCGATAAAACACGTTTCTGTTCTTGTTCTTGACAAAGTCTCGTGCTTCATTTGCTTTTTGGCTGTAACTTCAAATTCGAAATTTGAGATTCTAAAGATGTTTTCACCAGTAGCTTGATGGTTTGTAAGAAACTCAAAGGTTGTCCCAACCTCGCGTTTATCTCCCATTTTGGTATCGCGATGAATGCGACAAATTAGCAAAACACCGGAACCTTGGGTAATCAACCTATTTAAAAATCCAGTCGCTTTCTCCTTAGCCGATCTTCGTATCTGCGCCTCTGTACGTAAGGACGCGAAAGTGCACGTTAGTAGATACTAGAGACAGTATTATTTCTTTATCGATTGATGAATATTCCAGTTGTAGCGCACTTTGTTCACGTATCGTATCCCTAGCGTCACAATTGTGTTGTTTTCGCATCAATCAGCGTGAATTTCTGTTCCGTCGTCTAGAATTACATACATACATCCACACACGTATCATTACGCGAAAGCGGAGGCATGAATGGCGCAATGTCTCTCCCGAGACATAATATCGTATCCGCTCCACGTACTTTACCGGAGCCTCGCCGTCATATTAAACAATTAATTAATGACCGGTCGTACATAATTCGTACGCTGCGCGTCATCGTCGTGAAGATGACTGCGACAACAACGATGATCGTGAAGAAATTACCAGCTCGAACTAAATAATTTTACGACCCGTTTTATGGCTGCGTTTTAATGTCCATTATCGATTAATTATCTCGATCGGAGAAAAAACATCAACAAACCGCGTGCCATCAGACTCATAAAACATCAACGTACTGGCACCAACGAAAAACCCTTCCGAACGAAATTTACTCAAAGTACATTCCTTCGATTTAGTCATTTCGAGGTCGCGGATTATCGGCGAGAATACGATACGAATCGATCATCTGAGAGCTATAACAGAGTATCTGAATTTGTTAATTCGCTGAGATTTGGAATTTCAGCGCAAAATTCATTAGAGAACCATCAAATACAAGTGTTTTGACATTACAACAGCTATTTACATTACATGAATATGGCGGCCCGATGAGCTACGAGGATAAAGTAGGGCTCGTTCGAAAGGTCTCGATGAGCGTTTTAAGTGCGCGAAGTCTCAACTCCCTAGCTCCAACCGTTCGGACGCTACGAAGTTCCAAAATTGAGAAAAGAAAATTGCTTTTTTTCAACTTTTAAGCCCGAGAAACCCGCCAAAACGAATAGCTGAAGGCTTCCGCTTAGGCACAATCGATCCGCCGTTCAATTCTCTTTCAAACGCGTATCTCTGAGGAGATAACCGACGAAAACCGAAGCGATGTCGATTTTCCGTCCGATTTCGACCGTTCGCGGCGAAATTTCCGAAAATTTTAAACGACCATATCACCCAAACCGTTTGAGCTATTTGGCCGAAATTTTATGGGGAACATACACGCTTATAGGAGTTTCGGTTAGCGTTGTTAGTTCGGCAAAACGTCGATATAGGGAGTATTTTCTTGGTTTCTAGGCTGGAACCACATCGTTGTCGTAGCTTCTCTATTGTCTAAAATTTAATTAACTCAATGCCGTGGTGGAAATACTGCAATTGGTTGCTATTCTAAATAATAAGTACCTTGGGGACGGTATGCATAAATCCTGGCATGGTCTTATCATGTCTGGCACGTCTGCATTTGATATATTTGAGAAACTTTCATATTAAGAAATTAATAAATTAAATTTGATAGCTTCTCGCAGCAAAGTTGCTTAATGGACCCTTTCTTTTTTAACAGAACCTATTTTACTCAATGTATAAGACGAAGATGAAAAACGTAATCTGAGGAAGTTGGATGGACGAAGTCATCAACACTGCCAGAATATTACTTTGCTGGTACTTCGTTCAAGTACTATCTGTCATTGTCTTGCAATGGTCCGCGTAGTACTTGTATCTTGACGCCACCTTCTATTATAGCTGCATTTTCATTTTCATGGTCGACGCTCGTACTTGGGCAATGCTGGTCCTCCATTATTATCATGCATCCAGCATCTGCTGGATCGGAGCTAATATTCCATACCAAACGAATTTTAATATTTTCTGCGGGTACGTTTTTCCAAAACTTGAATTAGATAGAGCACTGCCACTATTGCTACCAGATGCTCCAATATCAATCAAAACAAACTTGTAGCCTGCATCACAATGTAATACAGCATAAATAAAAATATTTATATCTCAAAATATTATGCGCCGATATGTATTCATTTAAGCTGCATGCGAAAATGAACAAAACATGAAAATAGCCAAGTTTTTTTCTTTTTATGCTTAAGGGTGATACCCATTATCTTCTCCTTAAAGAAGGAAGATATGGTCTTTCTTTTCTTTTCACTTTCTTCATTAACATCTGTTGTTTATACACGAGAGAAACAACATGAATTATAATAACATTAGGATAAGTATTCGTCATCGTTTGTACTAATTTCTAACTATTTCTCATTTATAGAATGAGAAGCCCTGATTGACTAACTCATCATCATTTTTTAAAATTTTTAGCCAAAAGCTTAAATAACAATTTCCATGTTTCTAACTCTTACAACCTCTCTTTCAACGTCTTGGAAGATGAATTTCCAAAAAACGGCCGAAACATAAAGATAATCTACGTATTTTGAAGGTTTATGGCATTTTTGCGAAATTTTGGTGAAGACAACTCCTTTTAATTTCTTTGTAAAACAAATTACAACGCAGCAGTCGTTCGAAAAATCAGTATTGATTGTGTCTGGCTTTTTTATTTTATTTTATTTTTTTTATCCAGCACTATCTAGATAGCAAAAATAACGTTTCTTTCTTTTTATTTTCTTGTTTGAAAAGCGCATTTTTTTTTGTTAATTTTGGGGCACCCTATATAAAAAAATTACAATGAAATTAAAAACTTACTTGTGGTTTTCAAGAATGAGGTTTTTTATTTTACGTTTAACAAAATAATGAAAAATAGATACTTTTAGAGTCACTAAATGCGAGGTCTTTTCGCTATCCTTTTGTAAATTGTTTCTAAAGCATCTTTAACAAGAGTCTAAGAGTAGTCGGCCAGCATGGAAGCATTCCAGTTTTCATGGTACCATCACTTGCTAGGAAAAAGTCGAAGTGTGAGCGTAGGAAATGGATGTTTAGAGACATATTGCAAGCCATTTTATGATACGATGACGTCGTATTTTCAACAAGAGTAGCGTAATTCGAGTATTATTAGTAATATATTACTAATAATACTCGAATTACTAATAATATTAGTAATTCGAGTATTCGTAATTCGTAATTAAAGAGCGCAGTCAGCTCTTTAATTTGCGAGAAATTAGTGACTACGTTGTTGACCTCTGCACTTTGCAGCCGCTTAAATAACCAAATACGGCTTGTAGATTTTTAGGGATTGTTCGAGAAGATTCGAAAGTTTTCTATTGAATTTCGTAATATTCGCGATGGCGGCGTTTCTCATTCGTTTGTATACAGGGGCTGCTTAGTACAAGGTAGGCACGCGGTTACAGTGTTAAATTATTGGAACACATGGCATCGCGTAAAATTTAGTCGATCATCCAGTGTAGCTAACGCAATCTGCCTGACGACCATAATAATACCGTAAATGGAGAAAATTGATTTTTCCGTCTGCTGCATTTTGGAGTTAGGTTAATCTTACACAACAAGCCTTTACTTTCATCAACTTCTACCAAACTATGAGATCATATAGAAGTCACCGCCACCACCTCCCTAACTACGTTACAATCTATTATAAAAATTCGGAAAATCCATTGATTTCGTTGCCTGGTTACTATTGAAATAATCGATTGATTACGAAATTTGTGGAATTTGATTAATAATAACAATTGTCGCTTAAATATTCCACGGACTGTAACTGAGCAATTTTGAAAAGTGATCATTGTCCTCTAATAGAAAAAGTAAACGGCCTCAATTCCTAATCTACAACTTAATCCTATATTGGCCCCTTTAATCTGTTATTACGATCACCGCACTAACTTACTACTACATTCTCATTTAATACGTCAAAGAAACTAATTTATTCCGACAGCTTTAAGCGCACACATTTCTCATGGTGAATTCTTTATTAATATCTTGCATGCTACTAGCAGCTCTCTGCCTTTATACGGTCAGCTTTAGCTTATAAACGACACGCAAATGTGCGTCCCGTCTCGTTTCCGGCGAACGCACCCCTGTAACTCCGTCTCGCTCCGTCTGACGTGGAAACCGTTTCGGGCCGGTTTGGATCCCGGTTATCTGCTTGTCGTTTGTCAACCGAAATGTGACAGATCGTTCGGTCGCTACACAAATCGTAACCTACGCGCATATTTGGAATTTCTAGATGGTCCCAAGAGCACGGGAGGCATCCGAATACACCGATCTTATTTGTAGGACAATCGAAACGCGTAGGCGCGAACGATTTCTAATTTTAACCGAGCGGTGGTTAATTTTGGACAAAATGCTTGATGATTGTTGGTATTTATGATTTTGTTTGTTTGGATTGTTTTTCGGGAGCGTGACGATAAAGATCGTGGAATTTCTCTGCGTTCGTGAATCTTTCTAGATCACTACCGATGATAAAGTTTAATCGCTCACTATCACATTAATGCCAACAGCGGATAGGCGTACCCGAAGAGCTCGTCCGGGTATTAGAAAAAAGTTATTTCATCGTCGAAAATGTATCTTGCCATGAACGATTAGTGTCCTGTAAGTTGTACTTTCAGCCGTAAGCCTCAAATAAACAAATTAAAACGAAAATAAAATAAAGGCGCAAAAATAAAGATACACCGGTTTGAGTTGGACGGAACGTACACAATGTAATAAAAAAGAAAGATATATTTTTTGGCTAACTATGTGAAAAATTGAAATAATAACGTAGGCTTCTACGATCAAAGCCAATTAAAACTATACGTTCCGGGTGCGGACCGTGTCATGGTTGGAGCTTTTGCAATGACAGAGACACTCAACCAATCAGCGACAGATCCCGCCCATTCGAGTCCAGATATAGGAAGTACCAACGTAAATTTCGTTAAGATATGACGTAGAAATAGCAATTTTGAAGTAACTTTATGTACCTTAAAAAAACATTTTTAACTCGATGAAACGTAACTTTCCGTTAGAATCCTAACATCCTTCATTGAAAAACATTGTGTGAATTTTCGATTTTTTTGAGTTCTTTGTTCTTTTTAAAATCATACGAATATTGTTCATTTTTACGGTTAATAATAACCTTATGTCCATAAAAACACGGGGAAAATTCATACTAAACGACAGCGCTACCTCTCACAGCTAAAATAATCCTCGACGCGGAAACTCTGCGTCCTGAATATGGTCAAATTACTGTCGAGCAAGATGGGGGAAATATTTACATTTTCAATGGGATTAATCATGTTGCGACTCGTGTTTTGGAGATCTCGAGGATACGAATCCCTTGTCAAGAAACGAATAAACACGAGCGTATCCACTTGCTGCAAAAATGTTACCACTTCCGCTAGCTTGCCCGTAGCTGAACCAAATGCTTTCATATTCACTTGCAAATTGCAGCAAAACCAAACAAAAACGAAGAGAGATTTATTTTTGTTTGGTTTTGCTTTTTTTTTGTTTCGATCGGAAGTTGGAGAAACAAACTGATCTGCAATATTAATTTACTTAACCTTTATGTGAAGTTATGTGTATCTTCAAGAATATCAACTTAAGAAAAGAAACAAATTTCTTTTAATTATCTTAATTTATTTAAAGCAGTCTTTCTGTCCCTAACGCAAGTCGAAAATCCCTCGAAAAGGGATAGAAGTCTCAAGTCGGGCATACTGCTGAATATCCGAAGATCCAGGGAAATCCATCTCGCTTTCCAAAAAAAAAAAGAAATTCTCAAACTACTTCGTTTGTTTGCTGCAATGCAAGAAAAGGAAATACTGGAAACAAGGAACTAAGCAAGTTTATTAACTCGAGAAAGAAAAAGAATAAATCAGCACAAAACGATGACATTGTTGGATTCTTAAAAACCTCAAAAATGGCGGGGAATACCGTTGAATAAGGGTCCGCACCAAATATCTCGAGAGCGGTACGATCGGCGCATGGTGAGCATAAAAGGTTGCAAACATAAAGTTTTCAAAAAATTGAAAAACTGGTGCAGGTTTAAACAATCCTAATTTTCGTGTATCTTATTTCTCGATTATTTCGGGAAGGGGGTGAGCACAAAATATAATTTTTATGCCGCAAATTGGCACAAAACCTGGTAGATTCTTAAAAAAGTAAAAATGCGGATGCTACGTGAAGTTGGCTCCCGTTTTTCAATCTTGAATATCTGAAGAACGGGGCGAGGCTTAAAATAAAATGTTAGCGGCACATATCAGTATAAAACGTGGATGGGCGTTTTTCATATTTTAAAAAATCGAATGTGCTTGAGTCAACTTCACGAACATATTGAGAGCATTACTTCGTCTGCTGGATGTTTGTTTGTTACTGTTCAATAAGTACCAGATTAGTAGCGAAAGACGAAGGCGCGATAAATCATGGTCCGTTCCCTATCCTAAGCTCTGCGTATTATTCCATACAGCGCAATTGTTTAAGTACATTTAATTATGTTATAACGGTTTTTGGATTATCTTTGACTGATCACTTGATCATGACGACATTTTTTAAATCTCTCGCACAAGTACATATTAACATTCCTAGCACCTCCACCTTTTTTTCCAAGCGGTAATAATAATAATAAATCGTTTATTATTACAAATTACAATAACGCCATAACGAAATTTTTACGTAATTGTTGTCTTTATTTAAAATCTCTTTTCCACCTACTGAGTCAATTCGCTCGAATGAGATAGATCGATACCATTGAGCCGACGATTTTGAAAATACCCTTCCCCCGTTTTTCACAAATATTCCCGCTCTAAACTTTATAATACGTTGTAGGATCCCAAAAATATCATCTCGTATTATGACATAAGATCTAGTATTTTCGTCCGCCCTTAAAATTCTATCGGTTCAAGAGCCGTTGCGCACCGTCGTTCGTACGTATGTACGTCAAACGGGCTTAAGAATTTTGCTGAAAAATGCGCCGTACGGACGTTAGCGGAATACATGTGATTTCAATTATAGGCATTCTTACGTCTCCCGTTCCTCTTTCGCGTGCCTCTCGTTCAGGTATCTAATGTGAGCGAGTACGTAATTACGCGCAGCGGGCCGGACAAAACAATTCGTCCATCGCATACCAATCGTTCTCTTCGCGTATCAAAATAAACCACTCAAAACGGGGACGTGGCGAGATAACGAATCCATCGCGCGTCAGAGTCATTCATTTCATTCATGTGAGCTGCGCCGTGCGTGATTATTAAAAGTAACTAACCATTTTCACACTACAACGTAACATAATCTCATCCGTAATTCTTTACGTCACAGTACGAACCATAATCGATTGTAAATGATTGAAAAGTGGAGACACTCTTCAATGGACCGATGAGAATGAATTTATCCTTAAGCGACTTCCAGCAACATGTGAATATTGTTAATGTTGTAAGGACGCATTTAATATTTAATCGATTCGGTTCATATTCGAGCATCAATCATCCACTGATGCTCGGAGAGAGAGAAATAGAGCAACCATGTGGTTGTCGAGAACAAGGATACCAGATACAATTTACTCATTCCGGTATATTTTCTTTTAAAAATTCGAGCGCTATAGCATTTTCGTGTTAATTTAGCTTTTCCTTTAAAACTTAAACTAACCCTTTTATTATTATAAAAACTTGAACGTTTAACGCTTTGTTTTATTTGTGCTTACATTTTGCATTTGGGTACTTCAGTAAGTAGTCAAACATGTAATAATAAAAATATCGTTTGTATGAGCCCTTTACAATCAAGATCAAAATGCCAAGACATTAGTTAACTGGTAACTTAATGGCTGGTGCGGACTCTTATTCAACGGTACTTCGGCTAAATTTTAGATTTTTATAGATTCAATAATGCCATCGTTTTGTACTGATTTATGCTGTAAAAATTTCGTTTCGTGCTTATATCGTTGTTCACAAAACGATGGCTTCGTTAGATTTTCGAAAATCGAAAAATTAGTACGGGTGCTGTGAAATAGACGTTGGCGTCGACCATCGCTTTCAAATAACCCGAAGACAGTGTGAGCACAAAATAACATCTTTGTAACACAAATCAGCACAAAATGATGGCATTATGAAATTTACAAAAACCGAACAATGGTGCAGGTAAATATAGGTTAAATGTCTCGAAAATGGTGGGACCGTAAAACGAAATTTTTACGGTATTAATAAGCGCGTGACGAGCTCGAAACGTTGCCAGTATCGATTTTTCAAAAATAAAAAAATTGGTGCGGTGGCTACCAAATAAGTGTCTGAGCAGCCCTCATCACATACACATACTACACATGTATTCTTAAATAGATCGAAGAATCGTAAGGATGACTGCTATTTAAGCCATAACATATGGTTATGATGTAAATAGTGTACCTGAGCAATACCGTTTCTTTGATGGAAACGTGTAATGGTTGTCCCATTGAAGTTATTTACTTTGGAATTGTGAAAATATTCACTTGTTTATTGGTTAGTACTGAATTTTGCACTTCGCTTAGACAATGCTCACTCCAGGAATCCAATAAAAGGATATGTTGAGCTCCAGTATCTTGCAAGTATTTTTCTTTCAGTATTTGTGTTCTATAAATATAAACCTTTTTTTCAGCCTAGTATTTTGAAAATTTTTTCGACAATGGATTATTGAAACGATGTGGTACTTGCATCTAAAAACAAGCAGCCTCTATTGAAAAATATTTTTTTATTGTGGTTATAACGTTTCGTTTCAGTTAACGAACCTTACATCTCGCAAAATACAAAACGATCGCAAGTGATTACTCTTTATTAATTCCGCTTCTAGGATGTTTACACGCAGCTATGTGAACACGTATTAACCATTCCAAAATTTTTCTCTGGATATATAAAAATAAATTATATATTAATAAATCGCCATCAGATTTTTACCATTGGTACGATGCATTGCGGGAGATTCTCCGGGTCTTCGCCGTACAAATTGGGGGACAAATTTGTACGGTTGTTCGAAAAGCTGTAATAAAAGAGGAAAACACAGCAAACATTGATTAAATAAGACATTTATAAAATTACGTTATGTAATAAACAACTAAATACAACAACAGAAGATAAAAGGATGATACTTCGATGTTAGCACTTGGGGTCAGAGAAACCCCAAGTCGCGTCCACAGCTCGTTACTTAATTCCTTCGATGATTTTCGTCGGTCCTGTAAAGCCATTCGATCTGTTCTTGCCGTGGTTCGTCGTTTTCTTCCTGATTTAGGTGCATTTTTATAACCTCCGGATTCTTGGTAATGTTTAAGAGTAGTCTGAAGTGCGCATCGCGAATACTTCATTTTTTTTAATTGCACAAAATGATGCGAAATGCACGAAAAGATTGCGTAAATGTGATCTAGCGAAGTACTGATGATTTATATGCGCTTCGTGGAATTACACGAAATAAGCAAGGATTTTATAATACCGGATTTACTTTGAAGTGCCTAATACATAATCAGATAGCTGTATACGTATCAAAGTAAGCGCACTCGGCGTTTTTGTTTTGTTCAATTCAATTGAAACTGAAATTAATCTATTGATTCTATGCTCGGAAAAATTCCTGAATAACGTTTCAGCAAAAGGAAAGCAATCGCTTTCCGGTTCAACGACAGACCGTTAATGGAAATAATCATTAATAATGCATCCATACATAGGTGAAAATACGCCCTGTCGAATCCAATTAAACAGCACACGCATGTAGGTGTACTATTAATATTTATTCGCACGCCCCGACCTTTGACCTTTCCGACCTGGCAATGATCGGTCAATCAATACACAGATTGTAACAAGGCGTCACTAAATATTGCGCATATGGAAATGTCCAATACGCTAGTATACAGTTCAAATCACCGAGTATTCTATCGTTTTTATTTCAAAAAATATAAATGGAGGCATCGAAAGTAATAATGATACGAAGAGTAAAGAAGAAGACATAATTTTTCTCACATTTCTCTTTTGATGTTATCCAAGAATGCACAAAGAAATGCTTTCACAAATTTTATTAGATCTTACCGTACATTTCGCCTTGCAGCAGCGTTAAAAAATCAGATACTCACTCTATAATAATTTCTCAAATTAAATGAATCGTCACCCTCACTGGGAAACGTCCGTAGTTCAAGATTGCGGATATATGTAACGATGATACTTCGCATTGAGATTGTACGGTAAACCCTAGCATACTATTACAGGCTAGAAAGAATTTTGCAGTTTAACTATTTGTGTAGACTAAAGTAATTTTAATAGATGTTTTCAAATAGAAATCATTTTGTTAGTTGGAAGTTAACAAATGCTATAGATAACCGGTGAAGCTTTTTTCTTGTGTTAATTTGCAATACAAAAACATTTAGTGAAGGGATCAAGGGAATATAAAAACACGTAAAACAAGAGAAATTCAAATTTTGGTTATACCTTGGAATTTATTAAAAAATTAACACTTCCGCGTATGCATTGTCATCTATTTAAGAAGACCCGAACTAATCATAGTTAACAAATAGATATAGAAATCTGTAATTCAATACCACTGCATCCCACACATACTAGGTCTTTGTATTCAAATGTTAAGAACCAATGGCTAATTTGTTTAATGTTCCCGGGCGTCTGTATATTTCCTCTCACTATTTCAACAGAATTTTAGCAGATCTAAAGGGTTACCTACAATCAATAGAATTTATATCTTAAAGTTGTTTATTTATTTCGGGAAACATGAAAGAAAAAAAGGGAAACTCTGGGGAATAAGCCTCATTGATCTTCGAAAATTCCAGTTCTTTCGATGATCAAAATGTAGAACAGGGCAGAATGGAAATAATTCAACACATTTAGTAGTCATAAATCTTTATTCATTTATTAAAGGTCGTCTATTATACAATCATCGTTACAAATACTATGATCAAGAGTTTTTTCTTTTTATCTATCGACGAAAGAATCATTATTGTAATAGTAATAGTGCATAAAAAACGTTTTAACAGTCTTTCAATATTCAATCAAAGAGAACGAAAAAACAATTGTATGTTGCGACATGGAGCTTTCCACTATACAAACTATTTCTCTAGTCCTAAGTAATTACAAAAACAATCAGGATTAAAGGAAAATTGAACAATTTTATCGTATCACAAATAGAACGAAAACAAAGAAACGCAACAAGTGAAATATGTAGATCTCGTGATTCAAAACGAAAAAAAAAGGATAAAAGGGAAACTTATTATCCTTTTGCTAATCCTGTCGGTCTTTTTCGTGTAGTATGTTTAAAACTAATTCCCGCTAACAAGTAAGAAAGGAGGAAAAAACCGAAGATCGCGAAGATTTCCTCCGATTTGATATCCTATTACATAAAATGAAATTACAGCAGTGTAGGTGCCTCGCTAAATATTTCTATTATTCTAAATATGTAAATGTACTAATAATTATTGTTAAATCAACAGATGCCTTTATAATATAAAAATATACAAATAAAAGGCAAGACTATACTTTTTTTTTGTTTGCGTTTGTGAATACGTCTGATTAAAAGATATATAATTTTTAATCTGTTTGTGTGTGCATCTATATTTTCTATTGCGGTTTGCTAAAATAATTAGAAGCGTTCGGATATCTCTCGGGCGTAAAATCCTCGTTATCCTGTAAAGTAGACTGAACACTGGTTCGCAACAGTTCGCGATAAGCAGATTGTATGTTTATATCGGCGGCTGCGGCTTGTGAAACTGTCTCTATAGGTGCAACGGCTGCCAGTCCTGATGCGGTAACAGCACGTCTTACACTATCTGCAAAGACACAAACATAATATAAAAGATACTATACGCGCTGTTCTCGAGATGGTTCAAGCGAATACGAGCATTATCTGATAAGTTTCAAGCCTTAACATGGACGTGCTATTACGAGGTACAACCCCAAGATCGAGTTGCGTGATGCTTTTAAGATTCACTTTTGTATTAATTGCGAGAGAATCGTCGAAGATACGGGAAATAAAAGCTTGGCGCCTAAAAAAAGGCTGTTTGCTTGGAAGCGATTAATGTTGCTGAGCAAAAACATTTGAATGTTCGCTGGTCGGGCCGAAGGTATGTGTATCGATTAAAATTTTAGATTCAACATAGGCCGCCGAATTTATAAGACATAAGAAAGAAGTAGAAATTTAAAGATGGTGTCAGCACGGATTGATAAGCATATTTTGCTTTTTTTAGACAATCCTGGATCGCGCCCAAGAGAGCTAAACTTAACAGTTACTTACAAACCAAATGCGTGAAAATACTTCACGAATGAGCAACCAGTTTAAAGCACGAGATTTCTCACCTATGCGAGATCGATAACATTACTGTTATTGATTACGTTGGTTAATTGCAATTGTTTAATTGCAGCCGGGAATAATTTATTATAGAGAAAATTTAAAAAAAAAAAAAAAAAGAAAAGGGATTATGAATGGCCAAATATAGTAAATTAGCAATTATTTTTGAAAAAATAAATATTATGTTATGCAATGGAGATAGGTTACCTTGAATCACTTGTGGAAGACTACCTTGCGGTTTCGCATTGGTCACAATCTTGCGTCTTTTACTGGGCATACCCGAGAGGTATGCGTCGCTAAAAGCAGGCTGTGGAATCTGTCTACGTTGTCGGTGACTGTCTCTTACAATGATCGGTACCCATTCCTTAAAAAAAAAATTATTTAACAAAATGCTTGCGGTTAAACAACGATACATAAAACATGTCACGTTTGTCCTGTCGCGTTGGCCTTTTATTTCAAGTTACGTTCACCTGTATTAATACTTTTCAACAATTAATCTGAATTATTTAAGGACATTATCAGAAATATAATTGGTTGGAATAAACAAAATAAGATTATTTCGAAGTATTAATCAATAAAAGTATTTTGTTGTATTACAAATATGCTCAAAAAGGTGTGACTGACAAAACAGCGTTTCCGTTATTATTCTACTTACAGCTGGAACCTGATCATGCCACGATTCGGATCCTATATCTACAGGAGGTAAGGGTTCTGGATCGTTTTGCAAATCGATAATCGAACTAGGCGAACCATTTGAGGAACCGCTGGCTTCTTGCTCTTCAACTTCCATCGGCTACAGAATAAGTTGCGGTTTAAAATATGCCTTTGAAAGTAATCAATTATTTCCAACTCACTTCTTCTGCTGGTCTATCCGGATTACTACTTTCCACAACCGGCGACGTTACGGTATCGACCCGTCTCACTATATAAGGCTGCAATATGCTGTCTGGCACACTGAGATTCAAGATAAACTGACGCAGCTGCGCCCTGCTAGCCATCGAGGTCCAGGCTTCAAATACCCTAGGAACGCCCTGCATATGTTGCCTCTAAAGTTTGGAGGAGACAAAAAAAGAAAGAGACATAGCATCAATTTCTTGCTACATGTAGAGTAACGAAGTACAACATACAACTATATGATCGAGCACGCTTTCAACCCCTTGTTGTCCGTTAGCACTGGCATGCAAAATTAAAGCACATAGTTGCCTCAACGTGATGGAGCACTGGTCGACCAGCATCCGCAGCGAGTTCGGATTCCGCGACGCCGCTAAGGATATGATGTTAGGTAGGCGAGTTCGGAAGAGTAACTGCGTTGACCGTATTATATCGATGTCGTCACGAACAGTTAGATTCTCCTACGGAAAGAAAAAACAATCAGGCGAGAAAAGGCATAGTAACCCGCTTCAAAAAACTATCTATTAATTATAAATATGTAGAGTCCAATGAAAATCAGAAAGAAATGGTACTACAAAATCGAAAGTAACAAATATTCTTCGTTGATCAGATATTTACTCTTGATAAACGTTTGTTGTTTTGGTACGATTTTTCCAGACATTATTTCCTGTATTGCGCCGTTTTGCGCATATTTTTAAAAATTAGACAGCGTGTTCCGACCCAACATCGAATAGTAAGGATATTTAAAAACTAAAGATCAATAATGAAAATCCGAAACAGTATGGGTCCCAAAACGGATCCTTGGAGAACACCTTTGTTGATGATGAATACTAAAGAAAAGGCTTGAAGGATAACAATTGATCGTTGACGATTTTGTTAATAGCATCTGAACCAATCTATGCGATTGAGACATATTGTTTCGCTTTAAAGAATATCGCGGTTAGCGTTATCAAATGCTTTTGAAAAATCCCAAGATAAGGTATATTAGAGTCCGAAATTTGCTTTAAAAATTGCCGTGTTAGTGGAATAATTGATTTTTAGAAAATAATTCAAATTTACCAAGATACTTGTCCAAATGATCTTGAAAAAAATTTGTTTGCAACGGTTTAACATTGTACAAAACATTAAACAAAAGAAAACTTTATTAAGTAAGTTAATGGAGGACGCTGATTCCGGGCAACAATAGAACTAAAAACATCCAAATCTATAGATTAAAAAGTTGAAGAAGTTGGAGCGGCTGGAGTCATGAAATTTGCACTTTATTATCAAGACCGTTGGTCTGATCATACTACTCATGAGTCATGACCTATTCTTCGAAAATATAATGAAAACATCATTAGTATCTTGTTTTGTTAAATTAGAAATATTTTTATATTTTCCCCACATCTTGTGTTATTTCAACATACGTATATAACACATAAGCTATAGCTGCATCAAAAATACAGATACAGTTGCTCATTCTAAATTTAAACTAAATAGTTCTACATAAACATTCTACTTTTTTTTATAAATAAATGTATAAAAACGTTACCAAATTCTCTAGAAGTGGTTGCATTTCTACCATAAACCTATTAACGCCCCTATCCACAGCAGCCGTACTGGTATTACCATCCAAAACACGTTCCAGGAAGAAGTTCCTTATGTTCGATCTCATCCGCATCAGAGGTTCTAATTGACCGTTATTAAGTCGAATTAAATCGCTAAAAAAAGAAAACGATTAATTTATTTGAAACAACCTCGGTTAATAAATTTATTTATTAAATACTTACGCAATCGTTAAGTTACGCGACAATAACATTATTAGGTCGGTAAAGATGCTCTCCCCTTCTACGTAGTTATCATCGGAGAACTGCTCCATTAGCTGCGATAGTGTAGGACCGTGTGGACCAGCAATATCGGATATATTCTGAAAAATTATGAACGGTTTAATAAACACTTCTTTGTGAGTAGTGGTTGAAGTATTTGGATAGAGTATTGAAACGAAAATAATTAATATCGTAGGTCGTCCTTGTCAGTTTATATAAAATTTGATGATAGAAAAATCGTTATCGTATTAAACGACCCTTTATAGTTTTGTCGTGAATTTCAGAAACTAGGCAATGCCATTTTTAAGGGGGGGGAAAAACAATTTTTAATTTATTTCTTCGATTCTAACTTAAATTATTCATTACCATATTTTGAAGATGCGGCAAAAAAGGCATAGACATCACCACAGGCGCAGAAGGCGTTGTTTCGCTTGGTGGTGGCGATGCTGGCGAATCGGTAGTAGTAGCATTAGCATTAGCGCCAGCAGTTGGCGGCGGCGTTGCTGTCGGTTGGGCGTTCTGCTGAGTTGTCCTCTGTCTATAAGCATTTCTAAACGAATTAACAATCCCTTGCACAATATTATAAATAGGATGCAGTTGCACCGCTTGAGGTGGAAGCTGGACATCCGGCCTAGCGTTGTTATTCTGATTACTCTGCGGTTGCACGGTTCGCGCCTGTATTCTACGCCTCGGCGTCACGTGATGCGAATTACACGGCAAGAACGGATCGAAACCTTGCATCGCGTGCTGCGCAAGATGGACATGCGGCCTTGCGGTGGATCTCGTATGCGTGGAAGTGGTCGATTGGGTTTGCGTATTTCCACGGGCTTGGGAGTTCTGACCGCTGTTCGGCGCATTGTTCGGGACTGATGATTGAGTGGATTGGCTAGAAGAATCGGCGTTCGATGCGGAAGTGGGCGTCGAAGTGGTTGCTTGGGAAGTTGTCGTGGCACTTGTTTGATTTGTGGTGCGATTGATGATTTGTCCCGCCATTTGAATGATCGACTGAACGAATTCTGGCGGTGGACCGTTCATGGCACCTCGTAATACTGCAGATATCAAAAAATGTTTTGGATTTGCTTTTGTCTTTTTTTAAATATCGTTTATGTACTAGTGATCGTTAACAGTGCTCAAGTTGTTAACTTCAATAATATTTTAAGTGTTTTTACAATTAGTTTTGCCCGTTTTTGCTTTTTTCTTTACGAAGCACCAAAAGGAAAAATGTAAACGCAAATTTCATACAAAACTGACGTTTGCTTGGAAAGGCTTCCAAAGCTCCTTCCTCTGACACCACAATCTAGGTCCTCTACTTTGCAGCGTGTCTGTTAGAGGGCTCTAAAATAAGTTTGCTTTCCCTACTTGGTGAGATACACTGGTCTTGTATGTATAAGATAAGCCACTCATACACATCCAATGCATTGAAGCAAACATCAGACTATACCACTAATTTAAAGCATGTTTATATAATCACTTACAGTAAGAAATGCACTTACCGTCCCCACCTTGATTCGATCCTAATAAAGTAGCCTCCAAAGAATCGATGGTGATGCTTTCCGGTGTAACCTCCATGAAGAACTCGAGGTTAGGATTATTAAACGGCACTCCGCTTGAACTGGCTGTAGTTACAGCAGTTGGAGCACCTTCTTGACCGCTAGGGTTAGAAGGAGCAGCCGTTTGAGCAGCGGGCGTTTCAATGGAAGCGTTGTTACTCGGCGGCTGCGCTGTTGTACTTGCTGGTGCATCTCTAGGCGGACCACCGCCAATGTTGGAACGATGGATGCCTCGGATCTCAATCGGAAACGATTGCACGTGAACCGACGTGGGCAGCAACCCAAGCATTTGCGGTGGAATATGGGCCGTGAACGTGGGTCCCGCATTGCCGGTCGTATTCGCCGTAGGCGCGGTAGCGGTGCTCGTCGTATTGGTGCTTGTTTGTTGAGTTGTCGAAGTGTTATTCGACGGCATGTTGTCTTGCGAAATATTTATCTCCGCCTGTTATGGAGATAATGTAGGATGAAATCGTAGATGTTAAAGATAAAGATATAGAATACCTCAACTTGGATCGGGAAGCCAGTTTGCACCACTGCAGAATGCTGTATCAGAATCGGACGACACAACAACGGTCTTGGTGGCGGTGTGCGCACTCGCACTATTATGTCGCTTAGAGAGTGGTAGGCGTGACCCAGGAAGTGTAGAATTTCGGATACGCGGTTTATCATTGCCTGCGTTTTCCTAACGTCCTAAAAATTAAAGATCTAATACAATACAATACACTAAGTAAAAAGCTCTTTATCGCTGTTTTTGCCAGGTTTCTGGCTAAAATTCTAATAATTAAAAGAGAAGAGCGAACAACGGCACAACTGGCAGACGGCAGTAAAAGCAGAATCGTGAATGACTACACATAGGGAGAGCGTGGATATCGGGGGTTCACTGTATTTAATAAGTAGTACTTTGAAGGTGTACGAAAAAGTAGTAATTTAAAAATTTTAATTAAAATTTCAACACTTACCACTGCCGGTGTACTAGGATCCTGTCGCATAAAGGTTTGATATTGTTCTAAAAACGGTGCTAATCGTATTTGTAAACGTAACAAAGTATCCAAAAGATCAGCCATTTCAGATGTCCTGGATGCATTCCTACGAAAGTACATTTAATTTAGTCTATAAGAAAAATTTGACATTTTAATTTCTGCATTTACTCCGCCAATGTAGGCGCGTTTGCTCCTTCAGCCGCCGGCCTTTCGGCGGATGCAGTGTCTCCGTTAGTTCCACCTCCGTTATTTCGTTGCTCAGCGGCTAGATCCTCTACAGATACCGACACAGGAGAGGCACCTTCCGGCGTGGAAGAGGCTGAATGTAGTGGAGGCGTATCCATTTCGACGTTGATTGAAGCAGGGGCGGCGGCGCTTGCGACAGCAGCAGCAGCTCCTTCTTCGGGAAAATTATCCGCTTCGGCGTTATTATCTGTAATCGCTCCGTTTTGAGCTCCAGTCAGAGGCCTAAAAGTAATACTTGGGATAGCGGAAAATCGATTAATTCACCGCGCTGAACTTACACAGGTGTTGCATTCAACAAACTATTATGTACGGCCGAAATAACCTCATCTATAGGCTCGTTAAGAGAATTACTAGGAACTATGACGCGAGCCTCAAATATAGGCGTCACTTCCTCTTGAGGTTCCTCTGAGGGCTGTTGATCTGTACCGCGTGATGGATTTTCCAATTGGTTTAGAACACCTTCGGCTCTTCTCAACATTCTAGGTATTTAAATTCAAGTGTTAAGAAAGGAGACATAATAACAATAAGTAAGACTGGCTATTACGGAAAATTATTAAAATAGAGAGTAGCAACTATTTTTATTATGTTTAAGACACTACGATGATTTAATTATGCTTATTAGAAAAACCAATTGATACATCTAAAAAATACAAAGGGGAATGATTCAGCGTTTTCCTTTTTAATGTTTTTGGGTTGGCATTATTGATTATTAACTTGGTAAAGTACCTTCTGGCGACATTGAGCCTACTAGCGGCAAGGCTATGCGTAGGTGGTGGTGGTACAATCCCTTGCGTTTCCATGAGATTCGAAGGAATCGCCATTGATCCCAAGTACATTCCATGTTCTATACCTCGTAAGTTTCTTCTTTGCGGTTGAGGAGATGCGTTTCTATTTGGATTCTGTGATGTGGTTGGCGGAGCTCTCTGAACTAAATGTACCACTTTCCCATTAACATCTGAAATCATCAATATGACATATTCCCCTTTTTCTGAAGTAAACATAAAACTCTTACCGTATTCACTCAATTTAATGTCATCTTTGAGAATCCTACCGCAATAAATGATACGCTGGGTATCTGCCGGAATATTAATAGATTCGGCAATCTTCTGTTTGAATTCTGCTACAGTAATCTAAAATTTAGGCTTTAAAAAAATCAAACACAATAAAATTGGTACTTACATCATCATTGACTGTAAAAGAATGATTTTGAGAATCTAAAGTTTTAACAGTTAATTCGATCATCATCTAGAACAAACAATTTGGAATGCACTCTATCAATTCAACAGCGATATCGTGTAAAAGTGAGTAATGCAGTAGATAACAAGGAGAAACGATTGTACTTTTTCCTATTTCGGATCTTGTCTTATTGCATTATACAGTTTTACATTTAAATAGACGGAAAGAAACAGCTAAACGTATTACCTTTAGGTGGCGGTGGTATTTCTAGGCACACGCATTCAAATTGTTATATTATTTCCTCAGCGTTACACCAAAAAGCGAATTAGTAATTTATTTATACAAAAAGCGTCTAGAATATAAAACACACCTAATAGGATGCACCAGGCAACTCAAAATGGCTGTTACCAGTTGTCAAAAAACGATTCTGCCACGACAAAAATACAAATACGGCGTATAATTATGACCTGGCAACACAAATGGTTGGATTATAAAAAGCAATAATGATCAATTCAAATTTGCTTATTAAGAGTGCACAATACTCAAAATTTTCTATGCAACTTCTTTATAAATCAAGCTATTTTGAATTTGGTAACTGTGACAAAATAAGGTTTTTTTTTTATATTTAAGTCACTTGTTCCTTGTTGTGTTTTCCTTTTATCAGAATTTCTTAACTAATTATTCCAACAAATAAAACAAGCCGATTATCATTAATTCTATTTCAAAATTCGAATCACATGAGATTTGATTGGATTGGATATTTCATACACAATTCCAAACGATACCTTTTTACCAGTTCTAACCATGTTCACTGTTACTAATCACTGTTATAAGGGGGTTAAAATTAAAAATTCATTTTTAGGTTATGCTTACGAGCATCGAATTTATTTGAATATAAACCGTAAAAATAAATAGTCTGTTATTGAAGTTAATCGCATTGTATGCATAAAAATGTGTGAAAACGTCCCAGAAATTGTACAAGAAGCGGTCTTAAAGAAAACAGTCGCTACATCATTACTAAATGAAAAAGTTGCCGGATACGATTGGAATTATGGACTTGATTTTAATAAATTACTGGATTCTTATCGGTGCAGTGGTTTTCAAGCCACTAATTTCGGTTTAGCTGTTGAAGAAATTAATAAAATGATCGCTTGCCGTCAGCAACCAATACCACAAGATAAATACAATGATAGCGAAGATAAATTTACGCAAATTAATAATAATTGCACTATATTTCTTGGATATACATCTAATATTGTCTCAAGTGGACTTAGAGAAACTATTAAATTCCTAGTACAACACAAAATGGTATTCATGCTACAGTAAGATATTATATTATTATTATTATATATCTATCTATTATTATAGATAGATTGCATTGTTACAACTGCAGGCGGTATCGAAGAAGATTTTATCAAATGTTTCCTTCCTACGTACTTAGGTAACTTTCATTTAGATGGAAAAATGCTGAGGGAAAATGGAATTAATAGAATTGGAAATTTGCTCGTTCCGAATGATAATTATTGCAAATTCGAAGATTGGATAATGCCAATCCTTGATGAGATGTGTATTGAACAGAAAGACAAAGGAATTGTATGGACCCCCAGTAAAATGATACAACGATTAGGGGAAAGAATTAATAATGAAGAAAGTATATATTATTGGGCAGCTAAAAATAATATTCCGGTATTTTGTCCTGCATTAACAGATGGTAGTCTAGGTGATATGATGTTTTTCCATTCGTTTAAAAATCCTGGATTAGTTTTGGATATTTTGTATGGTATAAATCCCAAAGAGAAGATTTTGTCTTGACATAATTCATCATTAATTTGCTTTAAGATTTACGGAGATTGAACTTAATGGCAATTAAATCAGTGAACACAGGAATAATTATAATTGGGGGAGGATTAGTAAAGCACCATATATGTAATGCTAATCTTATGGTAAGTATAGATTTTGATATACAGGGTTAGTACAAAACCTTTTTTTCGAAGATGTATGGCTTCTACAAGCATATGTTTTGTCCAAATAAATAATAGGGTAACTGTTTTCACATTACTCTATATCTATTTCTGCTCTTCGGCTTTATGTAAACAAAAGTACGTGTTAAACGCAATTTTGCGTAACTGATTGTGAAGAAGTTGCCCGCTATACTTATTCTGCTACGCCACTGGTTAACACAATAATTAAGCTGTACTAGCCGAGATATACGCCGATTGTTGTAAAGGTTGATTGTATATTACATTGATTTAACGTTTTAGAGAAATGGTGCCGACTATGCTGTTTACATAAATACCTCTTCGGAATTTGATGGTAGCGATTCTGGAGCACGACCGGACGAAGCCGTCTCTTGGGGTAAAATTAAAGGAAGTGCAACGCCAGTGAAAATTTATGCCGAAGCAACGTTAGTATTCCCATTAATAGTAGCTCAAACTTTTGCAAAATTCCATTTTAAGGAGAGTATATACGAGAAATAGGTAAAAATAAAACAGATTCGCTCTCTAATGTACTTATATATTATACTATATAACTTATTTCCACATTTGTTCAGTGTGTAGAATAAAAAAATTGTAAACAAACATTCACACTTTAGTTCCTTACGTATTAAAAAAATGTACTTACAAAAATAGATCTACAGTTTGTTTTCTTTTATAAATGGAAGCAAAGAATATACAGCTCCGGAGAAAGATATCGCAACATGCAAAATATGTATCTATTTTACGTTTTCTTTTGTCGAAATTCGAGGGAGGTTCTTCAAGAATAAAAACGTTTCTATATCTTTCTCTGGTGCTGTACCATCGTAATAACGTATGTATACAAATCGGAGGGCATTATTCGTAATCAAATACCGTTTGTTTTCAAAAAACAATAGCCGCACAAAAAAAAAACAAACGGTACTCTTTTAAGACCACCCTTCAGAGAGGAAAATTATTTACATTTACTACTGTAGTAGGTAGTGAGCATGAATATTGGTAAAATATTACATTTTCTATATACGTTTTTCATTTGTTTGTTTCTTCTTTTTGCGAGCGAGATGAACGTTAGAGTTTTTGAAGGGATAGTTCGACTGCCTTGGGCAGGATTCTAGGTATTTCGCTAGGAGGAAAGTTTTGCAATAACTTCAGATTGGACGGAAAATCACCTTTAATTAATTTCTCCTTTAGTACACTGCAAAAAAAGAGTAAAATGGTATTAATATTTATATAGGGCGCCTTAAGCTTTTGAGTACATTTTTAGATACAGATAACACTATAGGCATGCTGACGAAGAAACAAGATTCGTAATAAATTTGAGAAAATACGAAAGAAAATGAGCTTCAACTAAGTAATGTCATAATTTGAATTAGCAACAATGGAGATTTTGAGACACCAATTTCCAGGTCGAGTGATCTCCCCTTTTTGGAAATTTGAACTGGCTGTCCGGATCGCCAGATCTAACAGCATCGGACTTTTTCCTCTGGGGCTTCTTAAAGTCTCGCGTTTACCACAACAAACCACGAACCTTGTAAGCTTCGAAAGCTAACATTGAAGCAGAAACCGCTAATCTGGAGCCAGATGTTTTGCGAGCAACAATTGAAAATGCCGTAAAACGAGCGCAATTATGCATCAACTCGGGATGTGGCCATTTAAGCGATAACATTTTTTCCAATTAATGCCGTCAATTTTACACTTTCAAATAACCTTTTTATGAAAACAGAGCTCTTTTTTTTCATTTATAAGAAAATGGCAGCCAATTCAAATTATGACGTTACTTTTGCGTCACCTTGTAGTAATAGATAACAGCAAAAACACTGTGACTTGATAAATAAAGTAATCGATTCGCGGTAAACATTAAATCAGGACAAGTAGTGTCATCTGTTCAAATATTACTTCCAAGACATAATACGCCATACTATTATTGTACTGATTTTTACTGGAATTTTATTCCGTAAATAGGTTTATAAATGAAATGCCAAACTTACATTATCATGGCGCAGCAGATGTGGATTAAGAAATTGAAACGGTTTTCGTCAGAAAATAGGGTATCCCATATCCTCAGCACGTCCGGGAGAGGAAATTCTTGTGATAGTAGAAGCGTGATCCATCTGAAATAGACGCTCTCTTAAATTGGGTCGGTCTCAATACACCTAGCTCGTACATCACTAAGTATCTTTTATATGTTAAATAGGTATGTACAGTGACCGGTTTATATCTTGTATTCCATTTGCAACGACTAAATATCGATACTAGCTTTCGTGTGGCAATGTTAAGCATTTAGGTTCAGCAAATAAAACCACAGAGCCGTATTTATTGGGAATACCCATCATAAACTGAAATGGGAGTAATAAAATCTACCCGCCAATCCTGCAATAATCTAGGCGCGCGGCTGCGAATTGAACAAAGTATAGGTACGTCGTCACAAAAAATATGGAATTCAAGGAAATATTGGTGAAATCGTCAGTGTTTTCTTTTTTAATTTTAGTTTATTACCAACCTGAAACCATAATATTCCGGCCTTAATTCTAACTGCTGAAAATGCAACCAAATATCAAAGTCGCTTTCCCGTAACTGATTCGATAACCGGCTCATCATATTATTGATCCCGCAATCGGTGCTGTCCAATGTCTTGATGAAGAAATCTCTAATTTCAGCCATCAAATTTGTAAAACAAAAGAAACAATCTGCCTCAGCGTGCTCTAAAACGGATAGAGTTTAACCCTCAGCATTCAGGAATTCCTCGAATTGATCGCTAACCTCTGTACACCGGATCAGGATCTCGAGCGAATGTGTAATAGATCGGTCCGATAATCTCGTTCATTCCTTGTACGTATCCTTGTCCAGGATTCAGTTTCGCGTACAAGAAGAGCATCCTTTCAACGACCTCCCAATGGGCTTCTTCGCCTTCTGTCATTGGTTGGTAGTCTTCTTGGGCTTTCTTTAGAACTAACGAAATCTGAAAATTATACACACGTATTTATTAGTCAGTATAATTATATGACGAGTCGAATATTTTTCCAGAATAAGTTATAGAAAATAATTAAATGAAACAAACCAAATGTCTCTTAAATTTTAATAAACACTCAAAAAGTAAGTGGAAGATATTGTTTATAGTGTTTTTCGGCATACTCTCCTAGCTCTATTCACTTAGTTCACTCTTTTAAACCATTCAAAAAGAAAAGGAGTTGCTTAGAAAATGCATCCAATTTTTCTTTGATTTCGGCACGTTTTCCCATCTAAAAATGAATTTCGTGGTTCTATAAATGCACAGATTTGGTCCCTTTCAACAGCTCTTAAAGCAACAGTATGTACACGACATATCTCTTCGAAATTTTGACAGACGCCGAGTAAAAAAATAAGGAATAGTACTTACAGTCGATAATGCAAATTTTGACGGAAAGCGCCATCTGTCTGCAAACATGGATATTTCTCATATCATTCTCGTATATGTGTATCATGTGAGTGTTCTTTTATTGCTTGTATTTATAAAATTTATTACTTAACATAAATGCGTGTAAGGTAATAGTATTGGCGATCAAATGCACGGACGAGGAAAGAGTAAATATGCTATTTTATTAAAGAAAAAGATGACCCAAAGTCTGCCAAATTGGTTATTTCTATAATAACGGCTCAATTAAGCCGAGCGTTAATCAATTAAAGCGAGCCATCAGTCTGATTTGATTTGGAATTATCCCAACTTGGTCCAGCCTAATGTTGGTACTTAAAATCAAAGGAATCGGACTCAAATGAAAGTATAATTCTAATTAACGATTTAAAATACTCGATCCATTATAATAGAACTTGTGTTTTTTTGTTTTGAGAGCCGCCCCGTTTGTTAGAGCAATTACCTTAAACTTAGGACAACTTGTACAATGCTATACATCTTGTATGCTAGTTAAAATCAACTTACCTGCTACTATCGCAAGATTCGCATATAAAATAAATCTTTGTTGATTTTTCAAATAATTTTATCGATCATTTTTGGCTATTTTACCTTGGTGATCCCTAGTCCTTTCCTTTCTACGTTGGCGCATTTCAGAACACTCCTTTGGACCCTCGTGTGCAACCGTTTGACGTCATTGCTGTTCACGATTTGACCGCAAGGATATTCCGTAGGTTGTTGAAAGAAGGATATGTCGGGACATAGTCGTCGCACGTCCTTATCAATTTGCAGCAGCACTTCGTTATCTTTGAAGTAGGTTTGCCATTGGCTGTCGGGGTTTATGCTTAACGGGTGATCTAGTAGTGTGCAATCCCCATTGGTTTCTTCGGAACCGGGCATAACGACGAGGTCGTCTGGAAAAGTTTCGTAAGAATAGCGTTATTGTTGAATATGTGTTATTTAAAGTATTGTACGTGGGCGAGTTTGAACGGTTGCTAAGTCATATAATTTAATGCGCGAGAATCTAATTACGCTATTTTTGATTTGGCAACACCGTCCAGTTAGTTATGTCCATGAGTTATGCGCATGCGCAGATTAGATATATCCTAGGACCTCTCTATAGACATCTAGCCTTGCATTTCAATTACACTCGGTATGATGATTTCATGTGAAATAAATCAAATATACATATACTGAGAGGAACCAAGTTTTGTGCGTTACAAATAGCAAATAATGTTTCATCATCCTAATTTCAACTGAACAACTTTCTGAGAATTTAAGAATTTTCAAATAATTACAATTTTAGGAAATCTAATTCTTATCTCATCTTGAAATGACTCGCATTTTTATTGGAATCAACATTACAACCAAACATCTAAATTATTTTGTTAGATATTTGACTAAATTGATTAAAAAAAAACCTAGGTACTACCAGTTTTTCTTTTTCAATCTTTTCGATAGGTGCCGCTTTTAAGAATATGGTTAGGAAAAGATGTATCCCATAACTCCCTTTAGGGATATCAATAGAGTGCAGAATCGACCATATCCTATATCAAGTATGATTCACTCATATCGGCAATTTACAGTCGATCAGCTTCACACATATATATGAATTTGAACTTGATTAGTTTACCAGCCTTATAATTTTAAATACTTTCTTTGCATTTACGTGCTCGATTACTTTTGTTGCGATTAAATAAGGTTCTCTGGGTATATCGGGATCTAAAATGCCAATAATAATAATATTAATTATACCTCTACCTGGTAAATCTGTAGTTTCATCCGCGCTGATCCGAAGTAATGGCCTTTTATCTCGTTATTAATTTTATCCACATCTCCTTCATATGTTTTTTGGAAGGTATGTTTTTCGAAGACTTGATTCATCAGGAAATTGCTAAAAACTGTCTAAGAACAGGATTGTCTTAATCTCGACTTTTTTAAACATTTAAATTTTTTAATGTTTTGCAATTAATCTTCGTATCCCCAACAATTTAAAAAAATCAAAATCTTTAATTCAACGGCCTAAAAGTTCTTCATGCAGGCGATTTGGAGGGGCCATAGTGCTATATATACAAGATGATAATATATATGTATTAAAGAAATTGAAGAAGTAATGACAAAACTCAACTTATACAATTGAACAGAAGTGCTTCTAGATCTATCAAAATAGTGAAGTGTAAGCAACAAGCAAGTAAATGTGAAAGACGCTCGCCTTCTATATTCGCCAAGGCATTAACAACCACAACGCTGAAAGTAAACAGTTGACCGACTCTGTCTATGCACCTCTAATGAATGTATAATTCATTTAGAGGATAGGCTCGATTCTGCACTCTAGATATCGGTATTGTACTTAAGTATGAAATTGAATATTATTGTAAATATGGTACACCTACCTATAAAGCTTTGGTAAAGCTTCCTTTTCTTTTTCAATACGTTTTCCCATGATTCCCTTTCAGACGGTAAATATCCTAACAACAATTTCCAACATAAGGCGCGGAGGCCCTGATCGTCGGGTATTCCTATAAATAACAAACAACACCTCACCTCCTTTATCTTTCTTACTTGGACAACACATGCGTATTTGTATATAATGCAATGAAAGTAAACATGTTACCATTGAAGGCTAATCTCTTTAATTTCGTCGATTGTATAACGTCTTCTTGTAGAATGTCATGAAACTCTTTTAATCTGGAAAAGATGGAAAAGTATATCGATTTCAATATATTCTTTCACATCGTACCTTGCCTTGTATGCCATAATTTGACAATTGTCAGCTGTGACATATGTATTAAGTACATAAAAATATACACAATTTATATAAAGTTGAGAATACGAAGAGGAGGTTCTGTTGCAGTTTAAAAGATTAATTTAAACCGACGATAATTGATTTTTTATGCAATGATCGTGTTTCTGTTCGAAGGCGATATGTTTACTGCAAAATATACGTTTGCAGGAACGTTAATATAATTTTTAAACAACGAACCACCATAGGCCGTTCCGTTGTGTAGTGATATCCGTTTGCAATGTCAAGATTTCCGTAGACCTCTCGCTCGCGCCTAGCGCGAGTGATAGGAGTAGCACAGTTGTGATATCCGAGATGGACATCGCTGTACATGCATGTGTGTAGTGTATGTGTTAGTGTGTACATTACATGTCAAAAAGTCACTCGTATATAGTCACTCAATAACAAAAATAGGAGAGAAACACCTGGAATTTTCTAATTTAAGCCGTAATATCAAATTCTCAATTCGATAATCGAACGAATTATGAAATTAACGATATAAACTGGCAGCTGTCATGTGATTAAAATTCAGGTTATTCTAGACTAGACTCAAAGTAAGTACTCTGCATATACCTACATAATAGTACTACTAATGCCTTCTCTAAAGATATAGGTTACATTAGTTTATGGACGTACTAAAAATAAAATATCTCTACATATTGCGTTTCTCCGTTTGCGAATCTTGCCGAATTGTACGTTTTATTTTAATTATTTCTTGGGAAACTTATTGCCGGATGGTCACTTGCTAATGTGTCACCAATGGATGTGCAAATGTCAAAGTTACGGTTAAGAAAGCTACTGTACACCAAAGATATTTCGATACGAAATTTGTAAGAGGATTTATTATATCGTACTTGTTATTTACAATACATCAAATTGCAAAGATATCGGAGAGAAAAGATTATTGTATGTTATTGACGATAAAATTTGTTATCAAAACATTATCTTTTTTATATGTACTCAGTCATTCATTGATTTATACAGTTGGTTTTTCTTTGATTAAACATATCGATGTGTTAAGATTTATTTTGATACTAGTAAGTCAATAAGGCTTCCCAAAAAGGACACCAGCTTTTGATATTTCATACTAACATTTTGTGTTTCGGCCTTTTTTTTTCGCCGTTTCATTTTTAAACGAGTCAAGTGGGGTCCAGTGCTGTCGGGTTGTGATCAGACAAATCGCACGTAAAATTCGGTAGTATAAATAATTCTTTTTTGTAAAAATAAATATTTATACTTCAACAGTACGTATAGAACCACTAAACACTAAAAAAATATTTTAAATAAGTACTAAAAATACTAAATACTAGAATGAGTATTATTCTGTAACGTTTTCAAAAACTCTATTGTTCATATTTAAAAATATTCCTTTCCTAAGAGGAAAGTCAAAACAGTTTCGATTTATGATAAATTGTTAAAAGAAATTCGGATAGATCGGTTGGAAAGATCAGAAACCGGCAAACTTAACGAAATCTACGTAGAGGTAACAGCTAACCATTGGAACCACTTAAAATATCTTTGAAGTTGTTCATTCTTTGTGAATAAAATTGGGTACCTTATGTGAGGAGACCCAAGGATTCAAAAAATTATATTATTCATAGCTTTTTTTGTTTACTTCCTACTTACTTAGCTGCCGGTCGTGACGACAAAGCTTCGATTTCCTCGAGTATTTTCTTTGCAACGGAAATACACCAGATACTCGAAGACTTGTCCTCGAACTCCTATTTATGCAATCGCCTTCTTCTACTTGTCTGCGACCTTCGCCAAAACTAAACATTTTGAAAATGTTGACTTAGAGATTAAAAAGTGTAACTACCTCCAATGATTGATGTATAGAGATGAATAAGCAAGGGAAAATTATTGCTTTTTTGCGGCGATTAGATAGATTCGTGTTTATGCAACTCATAAGTGGAAGTTCGCGTTGCCTACTTGAGAGGTTTCCTTCGGAGTCGACAAAACACGAGTCTGTCTAGTCGTTGCAGAATTTTCCTATTTGATGTATTTATGGCAGTTTTAGGTATTGTATAGTAAATCAATTATTGTATTGTAATGTTTTGTTGTTTTACTACTTCTTTGTTGCGCTGTTACAATAAATTAGTTACATTTATTTTCTGAAAACTTTTTAAATACTATATACGTGCTGAATGCAGCGCTCAAATTTGCGATAAAACATACAGAGCGTGTGTGAAATTTAAGCACATTACCCTTATTATTAATTCGTATTTGTAGTCGCTTTAAATAAAACTTACGCAGCTCATCTATTTCAAGTTCTAACACAGTATTTCTTTTTCAGATGATACATTCAGTGATCCATAAATGTTGCCATTCTAAGTCGTTACCCCCGGAATGCTGCGCATTTTGCAATGGAAATGGACCGGAGACCTTACTAGATATATGCTTCGACTACATACTGAACAATTTGCATACGATTTGCGAATTCGCATGTCACAGAGAGAACCTAAGACTTAGAGAGAACGTCACGTTGCCCGTGGAGATATGCGAGAAGCTGCTGTACTTGCGGTCGAACCGCGAGCCGCGAATGAACTCACGTTTCGTCAACATCTTCAAGAATCAACTGGCGACGAAGCTGAAACGCGTTAAGCTGTGCAATACGGAAATCAACGACGAATCTTTTAAGATATTGTTGCAGCATCGGCTAGTTTCGCTAGACGTGGCGCATTGTTCGCTCTTAACGGCGGATTGTTTGCAGCACGTCACGGCCTTCGGCGGAAATCTAACGTCGTTGTCGATCGGTGATGGCATGTACTTGTTTCCTTCGGTGTTGTTCGGTTCGCCGTTCCTTTTAGATAGGGAATACATAATTTTAGCGCCGAGATTGAAACGTTTAAGTATCCGAACGTCGGAGAACCTCCGGCCGGAATTTTACATGTTACTACTTAGGCCGCTAGTAAACCTAACGCATTTAGATCTATCGAACTGTAACGATTTAGGCGATTTTCATTACTTGCTTAATCTAGTTAATCTGACCTCGCTCATATTGTATAACGTGAATAAGTTAGAGAATCTTATACCCGCGATATGTAAACTGAAGAACCTAAGGCATCTAGACATCTCGCAATCGAAGGACGAGAACGGGACGTACGAGAATCCCAGCAAGGTGCTGGCGGCGATCGTCGAAAACCTGCCGAAACTGACGTCCCTGGATATCTCCGGCACGAACTTGGCCGGAACGGGAGTCGCCGAACGTACCGATGATCGGTTCGGACCGTACGCCTCCGATATACCCGGCTTAAGTTCGAGGGTGCATAATAAATTTCAATTCCTAGGGCTGTACGAAACGCAGCGGGGCGCCTGTTTCCGGCACGATATCCCAGCAAAACTAGTAAGTACATTTTTAACGGGAGAAGTTTCTTAGTGTTGCCATTGTGGGTTTGATCCCGTTGGGCTGCTCACCTTCCATATATAATTATTTTGTCACATATTGTATTATTGAATGTTTAATTGGTGGTATAATTTTGGGAAGGTCGTTATTTTTAGGCAAGCTAGTTTATTGTTATATTTTACTTGGATATCGCCCTAAAAGGGTTTTGTAATTAAGCACGTGCGCTCTCCTCAAGCGAACGAAATCACCCTTTTTAGTTGACAAAAGTAACTAGCTTTTGAATCCCGTCGATAGCGCCTTCCGATTTTGCACCATATTTTTCACAAATCCCCGCTCGTTTGTTTTCGTGCAATGTCCTACCTCTCGCGCCCACTAACCTTCTCAACGTAGCTGAACTACGCGAAGATATCGATCAGGGCTTGGTACGTATAATTGATACATTGGTTCTGGTTCTTGGTTTTCCGAATGTAATTAAACTTTATGAATGAATTAATTTTGGATTGACCACGATAGGATTCGTAATTATTCATGGTCTGTAGGGACGAGTAAATTTTTAATGACTAGATTTTCGACGCCTGCAAATCTCGATAGACATGCCCTTGCATGCATCGAATATGCACGAGAGGGCAGATCTATTTAGTACAACAAATCACGTTTAGAATGAATACTTGCATTTATTGCATTTTTGCGGCTATTTCGTTTAACGTTCCTTTGCAATTTATTTTTAGATAGCCGGAAACGCCAATGAAGAACAAGTTTTGGTGGCAGCGTTAGCTTATCTGGATAGATCTGACATGCTGCAGAAGGTACTGAACGAGCTGTTTCACCTGTTCAGATTCGAGAGTTGTAACCACGTGGGACAAGCTTTAAATATCGTTCTCGAAGCTATGAATAGGAATTTGGGCGAGAGGCACATACAGATATCTGGCAGGTAAAATTTCAAAACGATACGGTTCGATTTCGACCTTTCCGCTTTAATTTCTCAATAATATCGTATAAATACGATAAAGTGTCGCATAACGCCGTGTACTATCAATTTAAAGCAACAAAACTGCGCATGTTATTGAACTTAATATTATCTTCAAAATGAATCGTTTTTAAGCTTTTAAAAATCGGTTGATATTTACCGAGGCTGGAGGAACCTTTGTGGGATAAAACGTGTTATTGTTCCAACACTTCATAACAGGCGCAATCACAAAGCCACACATACCAAACTTATAGATAATTATCAGTGGCTACTCTTACGTTGATTTTTCGTTCTCAATAAAACATTACAAAAAAAAACAAATTACTTAATCTTGCTAAAAATCTCGAAAATAAATTTAAAGATGTTCTGCGACAAACGGTTACTGAGACATGGTCAATTGTCGTCCTCAACCACTTATGATATATATTTATTCACTGCAGGTTCATTACGCCTTTTTAGCCGATTTTTAGTTGTAAATTATCCTTTCGTTTTCAGTGCTACATTATTTTATATCGTGAAGGGAGCCGGCAAAGAACTGCATGACGTCGTCCGCGTGAAACGAAGAATTATAACGACGTTATTGAACGGCATGTGCGCCCATAGGAACGACGATACGATGATGAGGAACGGTTGCCTGACGCTGTGTCAGTTCAAAGTACCGCTGGACGTTGTAAGAGACTCGACGGCCGCCGCATAAAGATTGCTAGTAACTCTTCAGCTTCTAGGTGTTCGACTACGAACGGCTGGTTGACATACTGTTGCATTCCGTGTACGGGATGCAGCAGGAGAGTTTTGTACAACGAATCGGCATCTATTTGCTGAACACGCTGGCTTGCCAGGTCGACGGCCGGCAGAAGATTAAACTGGGCGATCTCGGCGCGATAGATGTGAGTAGATACGTGTATTATAGAGACGGTTGTGCGTGTTAAACTAAACAAGAGATAATTTTCATGTGAAGAAAATGCTGTGGCTCATCGCCGATAGATTAAAGAGATGTGTATGTGACGATGTCTTGGAGGTCGCATGGTCTACCATGTGGAATGTCACTGACGAGACGCCCCAGAATTGTCAGAAGTTCCTCGAACATAAAGGAATGGAGTATTTCCTTCAGTGTCTCAAGGTAGTTTTTTTAAATGGATTTATTACCATACAAAGACATTTTAATGTAGCGAATAAATCAACATTTTTTTTTAATCAACTGTATTGAGAGTGCTGGAGACCAGCTGGTCGTATCAAACCGATCTTTTCTATCCAATCCTTATCTTATGTACTGATTTCATTTGGTAGAAGTTTCCTGACAAAGAAGAACTACTACGAAACATGATGGGACTCCTTGGAAACGTGGCGGAGGTGCACAGTTTGCGACGGTATCTCATGACACCTGAATATATTACAGTCTTCTCCGACCTGCTCGACTCGATTAGCGACGGAATTGAAGTAAGCTATAATGCGGCAGGTGTCATATCTCACATAGCGTCCGATGGACCGGAGGCTTGGACGATTGATAATCCCTGCAGGGAGCACGTTCTTGCTCGCATGATGGCCGCCATCGACAGGTGGGACCTGTATTCGTTGCGGAACATCAACTATAGGTCGTTTGAGCCGATCTTATATCTAGTTAGGATCTACGATACCCCCGAATGCCAACGTTGGGCCGTGTGGGCGCTGGCGAATCTGACTAAAGTGTATCGTAAGTATTTTTCATATTTAATTGCATATACTGGGAAGGTGCGCAGTTTTGTAAACACACCGCCCCTGTAACTTGATACCGTTGACCTTTAACTTTCTACAGTCGACGATGAATATTGCACTCGTTCGGACTTTTTAGGATATGTTGCTTTGTTGAATGTTTTTCTCTATTTTCAGCTGAAAAATATTGCTCGGTAGTAAAGATCGAAGGCGGTTTGGAGTTATTACAAGAAGTAATCGACCATCCTATGCCGCCAAATTGCGTAAAGGAACTGGCTGTTATTGTCCTGGAGAATTGCAAGCAATATCACGAAAGAGACACATTAGACACGGACACGCAATTGGATGGTTAGGTTTTATGTTCTTCCCTCGATTTGTGAAACGATGTACTTGTACGTTTTAAAGCAAATTTTTGTTACGTATAATATTCAATATTAAAAAAAGACGAAAAAAAATCGTAAAAGACACGGAGAAGAAAGAGTATTGTCCGATCGCTGCAGTTTAATTCTAGAAATTGTTAATGTATGTCCAAAATGTTTAAGAAATTGACTAGTATATATATATATATTTTTATCAAATACGCTAAATTATTATTATTAATATTATTATTACTCGTACATACTTGATTATCGATTAATTAATTAATTAATTAGGCGATTAAAAACACTTGATGACTCTTAAGTTTATATAGATCGTAAATGGTTCTTGTACATTGCAATGAATAATGTTGTATATTTATTACTCAATATATATTTTATTTTGTTTAATAAATAGATTGATTACGTGTAATGCATATATGCGAAAATTCGAAAAAGAGATATTGTGGGAGAGTTTGTTGAAATGTAATAGCAGTTATTCAATTTTATTTCGGGCTAAAATTGATAAAAAGAAATGGCATGCGGATCTCGCTAATTACAGAATTGGGGAAAACGCTGAGAAAATCTGGGTACTTTTCTCATATTATACCTTAGAAAGGTGTAAGATTTCACAAAATATTCACCTCTTTTTATATAAATTAACTTTCAAATGTTTTATGATGTATGTTTTTGAAATTAGAAAACATAATGTCGATAATGTTGTTAGTTCAAAACGGTTGATCCTTGAATACAAGGAAGACCGAAAATTAAAAAGCAAGATTTTCAATTATTTTTTTTACCTGGAAATATACATTTTTGTTACCTAATGGAAAATATTAAAAGCAGAAATAGTTTCTTGTTGATGCAATTCTTTTCCATTAAAGTAAATAAATGTGTTTGAGATCTTCTTATAATTTGTTATATAATACAAGCTGACTTTGAAATTATTCTTTTTATGTCTTTTTCCTAAACGCAAAGATATTATTTAAAGGAAGGAGTAGCAGACACGTGTTTAGGAGAGATTAATCTTATCACCATACGACCAAACACATTACGATATTTGTAAATTGCCACAACACCATCTGCGTCTCCTTCTTTACGCAAAGATATGACAGTATCGTCTTCTTTTTTTTTTTGTCGCATGTGATTGTTGAAAATTTGTACTAACAGACGACTTCCTAAGTAAAGTCAGTCTTGCCTACGTCTAGTAGTACCTTTTCAAAAATTATAGAGTACTTCTCATGCTGCGTCATGACTTTCAGAGAATATACCTTTCGTCTCAATTGTATATTTTATGGTGTACTAAAATTTCAGAATATTTATCATTTAATCAATATCTTTTTATGTGATTCGCACTTACAATTTTGTAAATTTAAAGATCAGACTTGCTGTACGCAAATATATTTTTATTGTTTTGTTTAAGCGTTGTTTTATTCATTTTTTGATCGAAGAACAAGAAAGAACATATTTATCTGCATCAAGAAATTAACGAATATGTCCGTTATTACTGATACTACTAACACCTACATTTAAAAAATTACAATTTTAATTGAAACATCACCACTCATGTTCTGAAGATTATATATTTTTACAATAATCCATACGTTACGTATACAAAGTTGTTGTTCAAATAATTTTCAAATAATAATTTGAAATTGTATTTAAAAACCTCCCTTTTCATTGAATCTTCTCTGACTACGCCTCTGTCTAAGACAAAAGCAAAGTGAAGGTCCCTGGGATTTTAATTTTATATGGTTGGCGGTCCATTTAAATTATGGAATGTAATAGCAATATTTAAAACGCAGTTCATAGAGCTATGTATTAGGAAAATCAGTGAAGAAGAGCGGTTAAAATTAGAATATGGATATCTGCATTTACTGTTTTGCGGTGGTCGGTAGTTTATGGTTGTAACTTTTACACTTAGTAACTTTTGTATGTTGGATTTGGTCAGCCTGATATCTAGTTTTTCGTCTGTCTATGTTTTTGGCGCTAATCCATCAAGTTGTTTCTTAAGGTCTCTGTGCAGTGTCTTTTTTTTTCTTTTTCTAATGTTTTGATTTAAATTTATACAACTAGGATAGCTTCGATGAACTGGGAGTTGAGCTAGTGAATTTTAGCATATAGCAATGCAAAAAAAACATTCGCGAAACATGTTTTTTACGCCACAATCGCGGAAGATTCTATCCCCTGCAAGTAGATTGTCCATTTCTTCCCATGACAGAAACCCAGAACATCTGCTAGGAAGTCTACTAAAGGATCCTATAAAACGTGCCTTGTTAATGGAGGTTTTATCCAAAGATAAGCCAAAGGAGGATGTCAGTAAAGATCAGAAGTCTTGGAAGAAACCGATACAACACAGGTTCAAATTTGAAAGCCCTTCATCGTTGTGTAGACGTCGTGCCTTGGAAAAGATGTGCCAAAATAGCGATTCCTCAGATAGTATCAATGCCAACTATGAGCATCCAGCAAAGAAAGTTCCATTCGAGCAGGTTTTAAAAGGTGTCGTCGCGTATGTTGAAATCATGAGCAATAATAAAGATAGATCTGCTGGTGCAAAAGCTCTCATGCGGGCTATGGGTGCTGATGTTAAAGATACAATTACTAGAGATGTAACTCATGTAGTATTTAAGGTTAGGTAGTCAACTATGCTTTTGAAAATGGAAATTAACACGATATATTTCAGGATGGGTCCTTTCGAACTTACCAGAAGGCCAAATTGTTGAAAGTACATGTGGTGTCGGTACTATGGATTGAAGCAGTTCGTAAAAATATGTATCGTGTACCTGAACAGAAATATCCAGCTTTAGGTACCGACGCTTCAGATTTAGATGCTTCTTTAATATGCCAAGTGAGTACGACGAGTAAATATATTTTGCTTTTTTAAATAGCCTAATAAAGAATTGTGGATAATCCTATTACATGATGACTGTCCATATATAGAAATCACTGTAACTTTGCTAAATTTTTGTTAATGGTGTAACAAAAAAATTGGATGACAATTTTCAAACGATAACTAAAGTTAGTTGCCATTCAAGAGTTGTGCAAAATAGTTTTTAATAATGATAGCAAGAAGTGTGATGACACACAAGTATTGATACACTTCGCACGACAAATTTAATTATTCGATTAAACACAGCAACCATTTTGATTTAATTCATACAGCTTTTATAGCAATATGTTCTGCTTCATAATCGTCAGTCATGAAGCCATTGAGAAGGTTCGCATACATCTTTTCTTATCGCGATAATATAATTTTTGTTGGAAACATACTCTGCTAAAGTGTTCTTCTCCAAAGCACAAACCCAGAGTTTTGTATCTTTAGAAAATAAGTGTTTCTTTTAATATTGACATTGTAATTTGGCAATATTTAGTGATGTTTATGCACAGATGAGCTGTACTGTAACCATATGATTTTAGTTTAAAAAGGAGTTTAAATGAATTTGTATTTTCAGCAATTTCAACATGACTACGCTGATGTGATACAAGATGAATTGAACCGATCAAAGAATTTGAATATCCAATCAAAAGCTAACCCCCTTGAAAGTTATTCCCCAGATGTGGTTAACGCTAGTCAAAGTTGTGATTTTAATTCAATTACGACTGATTTAAAAAATAAACAAGAAACACCTGAAAGTTTATATCTAGACACATCGCCAGAATTAACATCTGATTCAGAACCAGAGTATCATTCGAAAAGGAGAGTTTCGACTAGGTTGTTTAAACATAAACGACCATCAAAAAGCAATATTACTAGACGAATTACCGAAGGCGATAATAAAAAAGGTGCCGGAGATGAAATAGTCGACAAAATTGATAGAGCTGATGAAATTGAGACTCGATTCGTCAATTTATCATCATTACATATTACATCTACAAACTCAAATGAGGTTAAAAAAACTATTACACCCTTAGAACAAAGGACGTTAAATTATAATAACGTTACTGAAAGAAAGAAAAGACCGGAAAATAGTAATAAAATCACTATCTTAGAGAATGTGATTATAAGTTCACCTGACAAGGATAAAAATACCGATAGGACAAAATCATTCCAGGAGCTTCTAATAAAAAGGATTTACAGTGACGAAGTAAATAATGAAAATTCTCCACTTCCTGTTAAGAAAAAGACAGCCCGAAGGCTGTACAATGTAGATGATCCAATTACATTCGGTGAAGAATCTGTCGATGTTGTAAATAGTGGTAATAACAATCGTAATAGTAATAGTAATGCAACTGTAACTAATGTAATTGAGAATAAGAATGTGAAAAAAGAGATTCTACCTACACCAATCAGAAAGAGTGCGAGATTAATACAAAATAAGAGTAGTGAATCATTTCCGAAGGTTGCCGGAAGTAAAAATGACGCGGAGACTGCGGATGATTGCAGTAACGAATCTAATTTGGTTAAAGGTAAAAGAAGTATTTTTAGAAAACAAACGAAAGTTGATAAATTGAGTGATTCTGATGAAGAATTCGAGAACCGACCAAATCTAACACCGCCCAAGAGAGAAAAGACCGAATTGAAAGATGATTTGCCACCAACATCTACGCCCAAAACTCTCAAACCGACAACAATTGCAAGCACTTCAACATCTGCAAATAATGCATCGTCTCCAAAGAGAAAAATTGAAACAGCTGTATCAAAGCCAGTTCCTGATTCCTGCGATGAATTTGTTCAACCAGACCCGGGAAACACGGAAAAGGCGAAGGAGACTCTTCCAAAAGCACCCACGAGGAGATCCACACGTTTGCTATCAGTAAAGAGTACTCGAGAAAACGATATATCCCCGGCGCAAAGACGCAGCACACGGGATTTCATTCCCAAAATCCAATTTTCAGCAACGAATCGCACAAGAATTAACTCATATCTGAAGAACGGAAAAGCGAAAAGTTGTAGCATCGTATGTACTAGGTTCCACAACTCCGAAGTGCAAGTTTTCCACCAAATCGTAAGGAAACTGGGCGTGTTCTTCTACGAGGATGAGGTTAGCGAAAAGACAACGCATTTGGTGGCTGCGCAACCTCGGAGGACTGTGAATTTATTGCGCGCGATCGCTAGAGGCTGTTGGGTACTTAAGAGCGAATGGGTAATATTATGATTTGACTTTGATACAGATTCTCTCGTTAACCAGCGATTTTTGCAGTTATATCGGTCTTTGGAAGCGGGTTGCTGGATAGCGGAAGAGGAGTACGAATTAGTAGAGTTTTCAGTTGCTGTACAGGTAAGTTATTAATGAACTCCGGTGCGAAAGCGATTGATAGTGAATTGTTTTCGTTTTCTTAATTCATGTTTGATATGTTTCAAGAAAGTAGATGACTGTTTACTGACTGATATATTTGAAATAAGAACGTAGGTTTCCACGGGCAGAGTCTATTAAAACTAAACGTATTCCGGGTTTGAACTATATCATGTCGTTAAAATAGAAACTCGACGTTTCGTCTACAATCGTATGGTCGTTTTTCAGGAGAGTGACAGGCAACAGGTTCAAACCCGGAACACGTTTAGATTCAACTGATATACTCGAATGAGTTTGCGCTAAATCGTGAACGTAATGACTTCGATTGTATCCTAACTTTACGTCCGTTATGTATGTTGAACATTAGTATTTTGTCTAGAAAGGGAATCACTTCACTCACATCTAAAACCATTTTGCAAATATTTATTTTCTTTAATTATAGAAGAGACTGTGGTGTAGTTTGCTAGACAACACATAAGTATCGGCAACCACCGCATCATGTACATATACATGTGTAATAACGGTTCGGTGGTCCAGTGGTAAGAGGGCCAGCGCTTGACTAGGTAGAATTAAGCGCAGTGTGTTCGAGTCCCGCTAGAATCAACAGATTTTTCGAAGTTGTCGATATTTATGTGTTGTTTACCAATAATTTCCTTTGTTTACAGAAAGCTCGACAAGAACGACAAGCTTTTGGTCCCCGTTTCTCCCTCGATATTTTTCAAAACTCCGGTAAAATTTATATTTCGAAAAGAAGTAATCCAAGATGTTCCGATCTGCAAGAACTAGTGACTTTATGCAAAGGCTCCATTACTCTCATAACCCGAAATGCAGACATAGTTGTCGGCGAATACGCACAAGACAAATCTTGTGTCACAGAGAGCTGGATTATGGATTCTATAACCTTTTACAAACGAAAATCGCTAAGGAACTATATTATTCCACCTCCTGACAGTGACTAGGATTTGCCAAGTTGGACATGTTATATTTTTCAGATATATGAATATATATATTTTTGATGACATATTTTAGAATAATTTATTTTTTATGATAATTATATTGGACTGTTGTCATATATTTAGTAATTGATTGTATGTTCCTTTTTATATTAGTAATTCTTTTTTAGAACTTTGTGTCTTACCACTACGTTTATCTCATCATGATTTGTTATTTACCACGATTATAATTGCAGTTAATTGGAGTACAAAGAATAAGATTTTACTTTTATAGTACTTTTGATGATTCAAATATGATTTTAGTATTAAATATAATATTTCTGTTTTTCGTATTGTTTTATTATAATTATATGTTGTGCTTTACGTTCGTGTATTTTTAAGGCGTCATTGCAACGTAACAGCAGCTAAACGCCAGATTTGCGGCTAACCTCCTTTCTTGATTTTGCAACGCGTGTTTAATAAATAGTTTATATTTTTATTAAAAATAATAGAGGAAGCTTAATCTCCTCTGACAAGCCCTCATTGTAAATATCAAGTTTTCTATGCCGCCAAGTTCGTTCTTGAAGTTTACAGCTCTTCTTTGTAATGTAACATGTTACGCTTTACGATTTGCAAACCCATCGAAAATGCCTACATAAGTAGCTATACCGTTATTTCATTGTATAACAACATTATTCTCACATGTTCCCATACCCCAAGCGTCATCTCCACAAGTTATCGTATCGTGGATGGACGACCGCCTGTATCATTTAGAATAGATGCTCGTACAGAGTCGTGCCGGTTTGCGCACGCCTTTCAGTCAAGCCACACCTTACTCACACCTCCTCCACGCGAGTCGGCATGTTTCATACTTAAATTTGTTCTCTAATTTCTAATTCTCAGTCTTTATTCAAAATTCAATCTTTGTGTCTCAAAGAGAATTTTTATGGTGAGCCTTTTGGAAGACTTTGTAGCTGCAAATATGGCCTTCTGATAATCCTGAAATTTTCTGGTAAAATGTGCTGGAAGAAGTATTCTCGATGAGCCATATTTTCAGAATTTATAGTTGCTTACCATTAATCTTTGTAGATTGCTTAAAATCTATAGTGTTGCATTTTGCGTTGGTAATTAAAAAGAAATCTTCGGTAGCACAATAAGAAGAAGAATAAATTAATGAAGAAAAGCGAAAGAATCTAGTGTGAATTTTCAAACTGATTCTTTATTATTAAAACATTTATTTAGTGAAATGGAAGTTACAACGTGTTGTATACAAGCAGTTTTTATTATCTTTCTTTTACAGTACATTCAAACTTACATTTTACATAGTGTTTATTTTATGTCAATTTTTATATCTTAGCTTGATCATTTCATATAGCACATACTATCCTTAATACAATCGGACAACTTGACGGTTTTCGATCCTTTAACTCTTTGCTGTTCTCGTTTATTCATTTTGGTTTCTTACCGTTTCCGCGAACTTACATTCTCGTTCTTCCGCTTTTTTTCTCGGCGAATTATTAGATGTACGGATTCATGAATGAGATAAGAATATTTAAATGTTTTCGGATCTATTCAGCTAACAAAACAGCAACGTGGGGTCGTATTACAAATGACAACAAAATAATAAATGAATGTATTATATGTTTTTTTTTCTTTTATCTTAATAAATATTTAATAATAATTATATAATTATGACGTAATGATAGTTCCAAGAGAGCGAGATAAATTGTTTATATAATAGTAATAATAATAATAATAATGATAATAATAATATAACTTGAGATTATAATTATTAAATATTTTTATGTGCACGAACCAAAATAAAACAAAAATAAAATAAAAAAAATTAATAATCTCTTGTGTCTAGCGCGGCGTCTTTACAATTCGGCTGTTCGGGTATCTTGTACCAAGTAGACCTGGGATCCGGGAACTGTGCTGGTGGTGACGAAAGTGCGATGTTTAGCGCGAATGAGTGATAGGTTGCTTTCGGCTGTGTCGGCGCGGTCCTCGGCGGCTTCCAGTTCGCGTTGGAAACGGCGGACACGGGTTACGCTCTGTTGGGATACGCCCTCCTACAGAAACAAGAAAATTTCGTTCAAAATGTATAAACTAAAGGATCATAAAAAAGAAAAAAGAAAAATTCTTTGTTCACACCATGAGAATGGAAGTGTACCATTTGAAGAAATACATCCTAACGTGACACAACTTGAATGTATCGGATGATTTAATTTGTTTCATAGGGTGGATCAGTCCGTGTCCTTTTCCCTAATTTCAAAGATCGTTGTGGGTTCTGGCTTCCTACTGAAGTCCTTCCGCTCACCGATTCTATCCCTCCACTGTGTAGCTTCCACCTCTCGTAATTTCCCGTTTCAGCTGGTTTTGTCACCTGATCGACGGTCTTCCTTTTAGTCTCCGTTTTAACGTGTCCAGTTCGTTTTTTCTTTCTTCTTAGTAAGCCTTAATCTCTTCTCTGTAAGAGAGCTCTTTCCATATTTCTGAAGACGTCGCTTTCAGTTGCTTCTGTTTTTTTGTGGGACCAGACAAGTCTTAACTTGCATCGCTCCATCAACCATCTGTGTATGTGCTTACCTCTAACCCAAGATCTTTGGAGATACTCTATGTATCTGGGCCTAACAGTAAGCCCTGAGGGACATGCGATCGGATATTGCTGTTAGAGAGTTTAAGTGGAAGGACATCTGAGATTATTTCGATTATTTTCCAAATAAAGCATAAATATTGGAAACCAAGAATTTTTTTCCTTACGTTACTCTTAATTTAAGGAATAATGGTATTTAATTATTTTTTAAATAAATTTTGCACAATTACAATACTATTATTTAAAGCAAAGAAAGAAATCGTGTAGAAATATACAGGGTAGGGCGATTAATATCCAAGAGAAACCGTTGCAGTTGGAAGTCTGTTCATATTACGAAATAAATGCATTTCATTATCATAAAAATATAAAGCTACTTGAAAATCGCCATTTGTTCTTGTAGCAGTAATAAAAAATTAAAGTCTTTTTACAGGAATCTATATTTAATTTAAGCGAAAGTTTTAAATTCAAAGACTTTTTAAAGAACTCGCGAAAAGCACAATAACAAATTGCGTTTGTCAAACGAACTTGGCGAAAGTTCAACTTTCAGAGTCTTAGATGAAATTTGGTAATTAAGATACATCGACAAAATTACATCTTCACTTTTACATACCTGTTCCTGTAATTGCCTTTTAAATAGACCAACTTTCTGGTTGGACTTCTCTAACGCCTCCTGAAGGATGGTGATGTTCTTCTGGTCCTCCTCGCATTGGATCATCAATTCCTTGACGCTGCGTTCCTTTTTGCGCAGGATCTTGATGGTTTCAGCGTGACGCCTCTTCTCCTCGTCCAATTCCAATTCGCAGTCGTGGATGCGCGCCTCCAGCTTGCTGATGATGCGTTTGCCACCGACGATTGCGTTCGCCTCGACTTCCTCCAATCGTACGGACAGATTCTTGACTTCGATTTCCAATGACTTCCTGATCGCTTCGATCTTAACGACGCGTTCCTGTTCTTCGTGAAGGAGTTCGGTGGTATGTTTGATTTCGGCCTTGAGGAATATAGAAGAATATAGTGATAGTGTTAACGTAAATTTTTGGTGGGTGCGCCGGCGTTTTCAGAAATAAAGTTAACATTGATCGATATTGTTTTTTATTTACCTGGACACGTTGGTAGCGTTCATCGGAGATGCGAAGTTCCTTAGTGACCTCATCGTAATCCGCGGCAATGGCAGCCAACTCCTGTTCGATCTTGGCCTTTATCGACGTGAGATTGACGTTGATCGTTGTCAATTCATTAATACGTACAACGGATTCTTCATATTGTTGTTCAACGGCTCTCTTACTGCGAAGGGCCTACATAAAGAAGATACGTCAAAGTTAGGAACATCCGCCATATCCATCGTCTTCAAGATTTCGACTTACAGATTCGTAATTGCCTCTGATCTCCTCAACCTCGGCGGTGAGCGCTTGTACTCTTCTCTGCGAGATGCTGAGCTGATCGAGAGTGACTGACAGTTGGCGTTGTACCTCGTCGTAGTGGGCTTGGAGTTCCGTGAGGGTTAACGATTGCTTCTTGATGGTCTTCTGGAGATCGATGTTGGTCTTGTTGGCGGCATCCAACGACATTTCCAACTCGGTGATCTGGATCTGCAACTTCTTCTTGATGCGGGCTACTTCGCTCTTGAGTCTGGTCTCGGCTTCAACAACGCGAGCATTCAATTGCTCGATTTCGATGCTGGTCGCCTTGCTGGAAACGATAATAAAGCAAGAAATTAGGGTGGTAAGAGCTTTTCTAATATGGATGAATAAATTTATATTGGCTGTAAACTTCTACGCTGGGAACCGGAGGAACTGTGCACTTCCCATCTCTTTAATATATCTACTAAATACTTAGTTGGCATCTTATTCTGTAAAATAGACGTTTATCCTCCTCATTCAGCGAAAATCTTTGTTTTTCGAGCAAATAGAGCGAATAAGATAGGCCGTCTATGAATTCCAACCTCGATTTGTTAATTTGTGCCATGGTGGCCATTAAAATATAAGAAGGACGTCTTGGTGGAACATAACTTCTGCAATTTTTGTCAAGTAATGATGCCCTATTATTACTTGCCCTTTCTCAAGACGGTCGATTAACGCAACCTCATGACAGTTACTAAAAAGTCGCTATCGTTTTCTTCGGAGCCGATTTACTTAGATAGTACTAGCCATAGTAGTGTATATACAGTTACTAATCGACGCTAGACCTCCGACTTAGTTCGATTAAACTTAAGAAAAGCATTTACAAAAATTTCGTTCGAATAAGTTTTTGGCCCTGAACGAGCAATGGCGGGACCTAACGCGGGGTTAGCTTTTTCGCGGCCAAATTTTCAGCTAATATATGACAAACAAATATATTCTTTTAGGGTGCCTTCGGCCTCTACTGTCTCTCTAACCTTAATTCTACGGTTATCTAGCACCGTTTGGTGAACTGCTGGTGGCGATTCAACTTCTTGCCTGTTTCGAATATTGATTATTAACGAAGTTGGTTCGATTACGTTTGAATACAGCCGCTCAAAATTACTGATGTATAGAGTTCCCGCGTAGATAGCGTCTACCACGGTTTTAATTTCCGTTGATTACTGCCTGAAATTTCTTACCAAATTTACAGTAACCGTAGTATCGACCGACTCAAACGGCTGTTAAATAAGAACTGAGCGTCTAATATGGTCGAAACTTTGAAAAAGAAAAAGAAGACGGGAAGAACATTTTTGACAATTAATGTATTACTCAAGTTAGTGTATTAAATGCTCATCTCAAACACTTTATGCCAATCTATTTGTAAATTCTCTTGAACCAGCTCAGCTATTATTTCTGGAGAAGTGTCTTTGGCTATTCTTTCAGCTAGTTCCTGTAAATCATTTTGTGAATTTAAGTAAACATTGGACTTCAAAAAAACCTCATTGATAGTTTAATGGGCATAACGCTAATCATTGCGCGATATCTCTTCTTCTAATCCATCTATGATGAAATGCCCTGTTGGTCTCATACAAGGGTATTTGTGCTTCAATGCTCGAGAAAAAAATGTTAATTTATTTCGGCGAATTTTCTATATCATGCATCGAAGGTTAAAGCGTTGAATGATCTCGCCATTGTGATTGTATTCAGAAGCTTTCAATTCTTAATTTTTATACGGGACGTTCTCTTTCAAAATACAGATCCTGTAATTTCTAGTTTTAACAAAAATTTGCGTTAATTTCAACAAAATAGATCTATGTTTCTGCGATACATGTTTGCACAAGCTAAATTTGCGCATTTTTTTTTCTCGATCTTTAACAAACCTACTCACCGATTTAAGATATATTACGTAAAAGTTCTATAATGATAACTTTGCATCAGTTCCAAATTACAACTCTTATCACGTCAATTCGAACCAACTAACGTCGAATTACGTAAATTCTACGTCACAGTCGGCATTAAACTGAACAAATCGAACGCCTCTCCGACGCTCTGGCAATTAATCGAAAGCGCATTACGTTTATATTTAGAGAATTAAATACCATCGAAACGGCATACGACACAAATAGAACAACAAGAAGTATTAGGAAGATTACATAGGGTACATTGTGAAGAAGAATTATTTATAAAAGTAAGCTACTCACGTGTGGCGATTAGTACGAGATATACAGAGGATTTAACACCACATCAACTACATTCCTAAATACGTTCAATTTCACCTTTTGTTGAAAAAATATTGCGTCGTCTTTTTATCGAACCCTTTCAATTCCATGCTGAGATCGTCCAAAGGTCGCATGAAGCTCTCGTCGAGCTCTTTCTGCATCCTCTCGCACATCATCCTGGAATGGATTTTGGTGTCGTAGGTGTTGATGAAGGCATTCCTTTGGTACTTCTTTATATCGATTTCGCCGACTATACCTTCGGTGATGTGTTTCCTTGCTTCGTGAAGTAATTGTCCTTCTATGGCTTTGGCGGATTTTCCGTGCAGGTATTTCTGAGCGGATTTCAACCCTTCCTCAACTAATCTGTCCATGTCCGGTTGATAATCGATGTCTTCGGCTGCTATTTTGTGTTTGATCTTGTCGATCTGTTTGATGATTTTCTTAGCTTTCTTTTCTTCAGTGCGTACTTTCTTCGTTATAGAAGCGGCTGCAACGGATGTCTCCAACTGGAACTTTGATTTCGTCGTGGATTTGAAGTCCTTCAACTTGGTCTTAATGCGTGCTTCGGTTTGACGCGAAATCCTGGTCAAATCGTCGGCCGAATAACATCGGACTATTTTCCGCGGGCTGTACGCGTCTAGGCCTCTTTCGTTCGTCCACGGTAGGTGGGGATATTTTGCACGGCCGATTCTTTCCTTGGTTTCGATATAATCGATCATCGGCTGGTAGAAATTCATGCCGTAACCGTAGTTATCCTCGTAGATAAGAGCTTGAGGATTTTTCCAGTTGATTTTTCTCGGCATCTTCTTCGGTTCCCGTTCCGCCACTCGTAACTATTTTTACCGCGGACGTCAAAAACTGATGTATTTAGGTCGAACGAATGCATTAAGGCTTTTATACCGCGCCTATTGTTGCCAATTTTTTTGGCCAATAAGTGGCTTGGGTTAAAATAGGAGTTGAAATGGATTGCCAAACATTTATTCGTTTCAAGGCTGCGTTGAATCTTCGTTTTGTTATTGTCGCGTGTTTTCATTGAATGCTATAGTTTATAACCTGTTGATAGCTCATCTGTTAGCTATTCCATCTATGTCCATTTGAAATTGGCGTTTGGGTTTTGACCATCGGTGATTAAATTCGGATGGACTTTAACCGTCCAATGTACGCGAGAGTCGATTAATAACGATTTAATTTTCTACGAGCTCTATTAGCAAACATGGGACGATTAGTACTTTAAAGACTATTCTTTAAATGCAAATCTAATAAAAATTCCAAAAATTTATCCAACGAAACGCTGGGAAGGTGGAACACCTTCAAAGGTGGCCTCTTCTATACAAAAATTGGGCGAATTCATCGTGTCATTCATTGTGTGAGTAGTGTAAGGAGAAATCAATGAAGCAAATTAAGAATGGCGAATTCTTCAATGGAAAAACACCATGAATAAGCTGGAGCTATCGAAATTAAAGGAAAAGTGTTGATAAACTAAGAATATAACCAAACGAAGCCACTTAGTCGACTTAGTCAACATTTGCAAAAAAATTATAGTAGCTTTGTAAGGAAAATTATGGCGTTTTGGACGAATCTTAGATCTATGGTTTGTGTAAGGAGAGATTGAAAACGGGTGATTAGAAATAAGAGAGACTTTGCATAAAGATCGTGTCGAAGGAATTGTTAAATTTATAAGAAGACAAATGATACGGAGTTATGCGTCTAACGGTGATTTTAAGTCAGTTGGAATTGATTGAGCGTTCAAAGTATTAAGAAAGTTTGCAGAACGATATTGACAAATTTTAAGGGAGAAATGTCGGTTTTACTTTCTAACAAAGAATGGTTCGTCCAACAGAATATAAAGCTTTATCTTGGCTTTCAAGAAGTCCGGACTTAAAGACCATTGAAGATGTATTGGAATAATTGGAAAGAGTACCCAAGAAGCGATCCTCAAAGAACAATTGCTGATTTAAGAGCCAAATTAACGTAAATCTCCAACACGTTAACTCATGAATTTTGTAACAAGCATGTAAAAAATATGTTCTTTTTTTATTATTTAAGTATTTATTTATCGCAATTTTTTTTACATCGCACCCCAACATGTAGTTGCTAGGAGTTGTTAACGCACAAACTATATGCTTTAAATATGTTAATTGCGGTGTTGTAAAGACTTTGTTAATGAGACCTCGTTTACTGCAGAAGTTGTATCAATCAACAAAACTGTTTAAAACTATTAATAACATTCTGCAAAGATGCAGAATTCGTGCATGAAGAATAATCTAATATTAAATTGCGAAATATTGAATATATGTACGGAGTGTGTCTGAAGTGCTTGGCCAAACTTTACTAACGTAACACGTGCAAAAGTTATTGTGAATATGTGTTTAAGAAATGCTTTCTTGAATAGTTGATGCCCGTTAAATTGGGAATAACGCGCAAATATCAAAATTGTGAATGAACAGTAATCATTTTTGTTAAAACGGCAAAAACGAACTCTCTGGACGAGCAGTACAAGATATTTGTTATATAGCGCCGCTTCATTATGTTAGACTGAACTGGTATCTACATGTAAAAAGCTTATATATTATATACGCTATGAATGTGTTATGCGATTTAACCATAGTTACAAGCGTCTTAGAGGTACCGTTCACGAGCGTCAAAACTGTCTGAAGATTTGTTTTTGTTTGTTTTTCAGTGCTTGTTTGTTTTCAGTGGTTCTTGTGGTTTCCAGATAATTCATTACAGAGCGCCTCACGAGAAGGCACAGAAGGTTGACGAGATAACCATCTTGTTATCTTGCATCTGTAGAAACCGAATGAATTTTATACAGTGTGTTTGACGATGATAATTAAACTTTCAAATTGATGAAAGCATGCAATATCGACAACATGCAACACCCAGAATTTGAAAAATTTTGGATCGATCGAGGTGAATATTTAAAACGTAGCTTTTGGGAATTCTTTTTTTTAAGATTTTTTTAAAGAAATTTACAGAAAATGGTCTGCTTAATCGACGCAACTCTCATTTCGAATCCCCACGCATTAGAAGAATTGGCAATTCAGTGCTTCATTAATAATACTTCATCGTTTCCTAATGGTCACAACTAACTTGAGAACTTTTTCACTTCGTAAGTATCGGGCAAGTTATCTAACCTTTTCGTAAAATTCCCTTAAAATACCCTTTCACATATCACATACGGTGTGATTCGATTTCAATTGTTTCCCAGCGAAGAAGTTCTAATAACTTTCCATAATGGATATTATATTTATATAATGGATAATATGTTGTTAACACTCACCGAATGGCTTCGATTTCCTCATCCTTCTCTTGCAAGCGCTTCTCAGCTTCGTGTCTGAATTGGGCGAACTCGGATGATAGGCGTTGAGCGCGTTGTTCCTCAGCTTTGCGGCCCTGCAAGCGAAGAAGGTAGTTTGAAAATTATAAAGTAAGTTCGGAATCAATTCAGAGCGAGCTATTGTTGGCCAACTTACAGCTTCAGCTTCCTTGTAGGCGGCGGTCAGTTCTTCGCGTTCATTCTCCAGACGGCGGAGCTCAATCTCCAATTCGTGAAGGCGGCGCGTGAGTTCAGTAAGCGAGTTGCGAGCATCGTGAAGATCATCTGAAAAATGTTAATTCGTTAGTCAATTATTTTGGATGCTATTTTTTCTTTTTATTTAAAACGTGTGTTTCTTTATCAATTGGATGGAGACAATGGTGACATCAGTTATACATATATCAATACCAATCTTACTCACCGGCTAATTTCTTATTTTCACGTGCAAGAGCGTCCTTTTGTTCACGGGTCTTATCCAATTCATGATTGAGACGTTGGATTTCGGTGATCTTGAGACGAAGATCGCGTTGGCTGACCTCGTACAATTGAATTGTCTCCTCCAGGCGGGTCTTAATATCGATATTGATCCTCTCCAATTGTTCCACGCGTTTCTGAAGATCCCTAGCCGTATTGTTGGCCTTCTCCAAGTCGATGATGAGGACCTCGACTTCGGATTGGAGGCGAGATTTTTGCTTCTCGAGATTGTTGATCTTGACCAGTAAGCTTTCGATGTGCTCTTCTTGCTCGGTGATCCTGGCGGTGTATTTGCGGCGCAACTCCTCGACCTCTTCGGCGCGAGCGGCGCATTCCGCTTCGTATTTGGATTTGAAGAGGAGAACTTCGCCTTGGGATTTGACGAGTTGACGTTCGAGGTCGAGGCGGGCTTCGCTCTCTTCTTCCAGTTGGACGCGGACCGATTCTAGTTCGACCTCGACCTGGTGGAGGTTAGCTTCGAGGAGGGCGCGTCTTCTCTCGTCATCTTCGGCGCGACGGCGAGCGTCTTCGAGTTGGCCGGCCAATTGAGATTTCAGGTAGTTGGCATTTTCGAGTGTTACCTAGAGGAAAATGCGAAAGAAAGACGTTAATTTTTGGAAATACGTTAAACAAATAGTATTTAGTACAAATTTAGTAAAAGAGAAAACTATCGTTGGCAATACTGTCTAGAATGTCGTCACGACGCTTTAGATTTTTCTGAGATGACTACGTGGAGAATTTTGCATAATGTTCTTTCATAAACCGGAAGGTTTATGAAATTCAGCTTGCTCAACAGCCTCAACCTGCTGATCATCGAGCGCATTGTACTTTGGCTGCTCGAGGAAGGAACCTTCTTTCAGATGAAGCCCATTTCTGACTTAACGTATTCGTGAATAAACGAAATTGCAAGATTTGAAGTGATTCAACAGTTGACACTCCATGCTGCAAAAATCATTGTCCGATGCTGCGGATTTTAAGAATTATTGGCTTTTATTTTTTGAAGTTACATTACTATGAATGGTAAACGCTGAAGGAATATGACGACGTGATATTTGTACCAACAACTTTTAAATATTGTCTGAAACAACGTCTTCTTTCAACAAAACATGCCACGCATGTTAGGAGACCAAGAAAAGTTTTCCCGGAACGGTCATTCCTAGAAACGTTAGTGCGAATTGGTCGTCCAAGTCTACGAGAATAATCCACGAACTTTAAGCACAGCATCACGCTGACTATTGAAAATTTGCCACGTGATATGTTCGGAAAAGCAATCAAAAATTAATGTGCAAGAGCCCATTTAGCTCAATACAGCGAAGAACTTTTATTAAGAGATGTATGCCGTGGGAATTCAGGTATATAGCAGCAAAATGTGCAAACATGTGTAGGCTCAACTTATTCGCTTATTTACGAATACAATCCTCGCTATCTACATATCTAGATGATTCACCTTGAGGTCTTGTACTTCCTTGACCAATTCGATATTTTCCTGCGAGAGGCGGGTCTTGTGCGATGTGATGTCGACGATGGTGCGATTGAGTTCTTCGATCTTGATGTTGAGTTCGGAAATGGTAACTTCCAATCTTTCGGCATGCTTCACCGAGATTAGGCGTTCCTTGTTGACGGACTCGACTTGCGCGAGCAATTCATATACTTCGGCTTGGAATTTGGCCTTTTCTTTCTCTGCCCTGGAATTAATTTTAATTGCCAACACTTTCTTTTTTATCTAAATAGAGTTGGTGTTAATGTTGGAATTAGCTTGAAACGTATGAGAAATGGAAATTTTGCTAAATGGAGATTAAAAAAGAAACGATTCACAGCCAAAATAAGGCTTTATCTTTATCACGTTTAGTTAAAGGTCTTTTCCAGTTTGGTTGGGCACATTCTACTATCTCGAATTGTGCCCATTACCGCCACAATTATCAACTTAAATCGCCCGCGAGATTTAAGCAAATGTTTAGTGCGTTACTGCCGTTAAGTTTGTTAAAATTTATATTTATTTCGTTGTCCCCGTAATAGCTTTTATAATTTATTCTAAGTATGCTTAAAATCTGGAATTGAGCTAGAAAAAAATGTTATTTTTGCTTGTTCAAGGTAAAATCGAACTTTTTGCAGCTTTTTTTTTTTTCTTTTAAAGCTTAAAAGATGATTGGAATGACCACTCATCGAGTCAGGTTTCATATTCTACTTTGTATTTATTATTGATATAGGAGAATAATTAATATATTTTTTTATTTAATAGAAATGCTATAATTTTAAGTGAGCCGTACTCATCTCAAATTAACTCTATTTTATTCCAAGTTTTAGGTTCAAAGTTTAAGTTCTAATCATAATTTCATATTTGTTTGAACTGCGTCGGGTATTCAAGCGTAAATTTAAAACTGTTTATAAGCTTCCATAAGTAATCGGAAAATTCTTAAGCGCTTATGCGGGTTTACGCATCCTTTTTCGTTTTGACATTTCACATTTGTGCGGTAAGCATGTGCATCACGGCGAATCTCTTCCAATCTAAAAATACGATAACATGAGAACGGGTAAAATATTTGTGTACGAATTCTTTCCAGAGACCGTTTTTAAAATTTCACCGGATTTAATTTTAGACGTAGAGGCGGTTTTAAGTAGGACACGTGTATATGATGCGGAGCTGCATGCCGTTGAAGAGTCCGCGTGGTCGTCAGAATGAACGAAACTCTTCGAAAGATCGATAGCCAAAATCGAAATTTGCTCTGGCCATCGATTCGGTCGCGTCGCCGTATCGATCGGGTGGATTTTCGTTCGGAAGGGAAACGGCTGCGCGTCGAGATGAAGCATCGCGCAAATTAACGTAAAACAACCTATGAACAAACCGGATCCCGACTGCTGGACTAATATGGCTAGGCAAAAGTACGGCTATTTATAAACCGTAGTACTACACCGCTCTCGCACATATATACTTGATACTAGACTTGCCCGTTCTCTCAGGCTAAACCGACCATTTTAACCTGTGTGAAACGAGATAAATCCCTCGAGTTATTCTAAAGTATTACGGTTACTTTGTTTTGAAGATTTTTTTTAATTATTAAATGATACTTTCAAATTTTTAAAAGTTATAATTTTTCTAAGTTGGTAACTCTTTTTTTGAAAATTGTCAATATCTGACGTTTGACATTTATCACCGATTTAAAGTTAACAGATGGAAACTTCTTCGTCTTTCACGAGATGATGGCACCCTGGCGCCCTCGGTGTACCTGAAGGGTTTCGGGTTGTTTACATATCGGAATTGAAAAAAAATTGAAGAAATAAACAAAAATCATATTTGTTTATTTTTTTTTATAATTGATTGAATGCGCTAATACCTCTGATTTTTAATAATAGTTGTATATGTTATACCTTCTGAAAATATTTACAAAAAACATTTGTGTTGGTCATATTGGAACCAGATCAGAATTTCATGAGATCTACAACTTAAAAAAATGTCAATCTCGAAGAAATTTAAAAGTTGACAGTTTACACTGTCACCAACTTAAATTTTATATGTTAATAAGGACACGAATGGTTTCCACTTCAAATAATATATGACATATATATTGAAAATGAGGACATAATTGAATTGCGCGGTATATATGTATCACACAATCCAAGATTGCCGCTGCCATTCATTTGCAAGGATGCTGACGAGAGTGATTGACACTAATATAAACAAAATTAATCGGAGTTAGCGAACTTTAACAAGGTACTTACAGTCAAAATAAACCATTTTCAATGGTCTTGACTAGAATCAAATTCAAGGATCATACGAGGATATCTAAGAAATCAAATTTGATGAATAATATGGCTTTCTTGACATTCAACATGAAAAGGAAAATCAAGAAGAATGTGCATCCTGGTGCTTTAAAAAAAGTCTAAATCTTTATGAATATCACACCGTTGAATTTTAACGTTAAAGAAATGGTGAATAATGAACAATTTTTAACTTTTACGTTAAATTTTAACGTACTCTTCGGGCAACTGGATACACTTGAAGAAAAAGCCATTATTTTGAAGAATAAATATGTTTAGGAGAAATTTCTTTCGGGTGTTGTCGCGTAATTGATACTCTACTCGACGTTTCGTTAATCGTCTAAAGATCGTCCTTAGAAATCTTTTGAAGAAGCTGATAGCATGATCAGCGATACGTCAAGTGCAATACCGATTACGCGAAAACAATCGAAAGACATTTATACTGTGGATTGCGGTCGTGAAAGCCTACACTCAATAAATATGTTGCTGATTAAAACATGTTCCGGCGGGATTCTCGGTGCTCATGAAGATTCTCAAACTTCCTGAAGATAGAATTAAACGATTGACGAAAAGATCTTTAGAAGACGATTTTTATATAAAAAAAATACAAGTCTATCAAATTTCGGATATCGACGTGCAACATACCATTTCGGAATTTAATAATTCTTGGCAAACTCGGTTAGTCAAAAACGTGTTGGTGAATTTTGCCTGTGTTTGGCATCGTTAGAATGCAAGGAAATAGAAAACGTAATCTTATATAAACACTTTCTTCACTTGCCAAGATGTATAACCGTTACTACTTTGAAACAGTTCTAAAGTAATGCTCTCTTTTTTTGCTGTTCAATGAGAGCAATTACCTTTAGATACAGACTTTAATCATAGGATAGATAGTTGCTTAGTCTATTTTAAGCGGAACTGTAAAAATAACCGCACGCACGTAACGTGCAGATATTTATTTAGAACAGGTAAGTAAAACAGTTCCAGAGTCGATGCTTTTTTTCTGCTGGAAAAATCAAGAAGCCGACGGTTTTATTTTAGCAAATTGGAATCGAATTGAGTCATTTAAGCTTCTCAAGAAATAGAACTGGTTCGAAATACTGGAATCGTTAAATGTACGAGTTTAACGTGTTTAGCAAAATTGCCCATCATAAATTTTAACGGTCACTAATTTTGGCAAACTGTCTTGGACGCCCGCCATGAATCCTGGAATTTGTTACTATTATGTAAAACAAAAGAAAACTATTCGCAGCGGTATGCGAAATTATGGGATTATTGGTGAAGCGGATGTTAATTTAATTTATCTTTTCGGATCAGATTTGGGGCTTATTCAAGTTAACGTTCCGAAGAATATTAACTCGAATAACGCCCGATTTATCACCCTTCATTTTTGGGAAGATTTCGAAAGAAGATGGGCATATTGGAATATAAGTCCCATGGCTATTTGTCTCTCGGGATAATAACCAATTCTTTGAACGATTTCTTGAACTTCAGTTCATAAAGAAGGATCTTTTCGCCACTAACTCCAACATTTCTACATATAATAGAATAGATAGTAATTACATTTAATTCCAAACTTACCTTCCTTTCGCTTTCGAAAGCTGATCGATCTGTTCTTGAAAATCAACGACGATTTCCTGATGTTTCCTCTTCAAAATGGCGGCTGTCTCTTCCGATTCAATGTGGACATCCTCGAGTAGCTTGCGGAGTTTCAACAGTTCGGTGTCGCGTTTCTTATTGATCTCGAACTATTAGAAGGGTAACGAAATGAAATTAAACGGAAGCCGAATTTTTTTCGACGTTTCTTTACCTGTGTTTCGGCGCCACCTTCAGCTTCTTCGAGACGCTCGGACAGTTGGATAACTTGTACGCTTAAATCTGCCTTTTCCCTTTCGATCTAATTAGAGAAGAAATACAAGAAGTCGTGGTTGGTTGGATACAAAGCAAACATAAATTTAGCGAATTGAATAGGTTATTTAAGTAATATTTACTTAACATGCTGTTGTTATCCTTTGAAAATTTACGGAGAGAGTAGGTTTTAAGGCGTGACACTAAACTACAAAGAAATTCGTTCATTTGTTTTATCTACCCGATTAAATATTTTTTGAAGATATTAATTGAAGATATTATCAGGCTGAATTGAACTAAGAAAGGAACCGATGTTCGGTCTACTAATGGAAATAATAAGGGTCTTTTCTAATTGCATCGGATCAAATTAGTATAAAGTTTATTACATGAAGAGACCCTTGATTTTTCGAAAACAAACACTTTGGAGCAAGTCTTTTGATGTGAATATTTGATAATCCAGATATGCCTACTGTACATTGAAACGAACGAGCTCTTCGTTTTGAATAGACTAAAGGTAGACTTAAAGACTACTAATGCCTTTGCTACAAATTCAGCAAAAATTAAAAGATAAGAGCTTTCCTGCGTATCTGAGTTTAGAAAAGATCTTTAATAATCCTTAATTATTAGGGCAATGATAATTGTCCAATGAAATGAAGATATCTTGTAGTTCAGTATTACGTCAAAGCTAAAATATGCAATAATATTATTTAGTTAATAGCCTTAGTGAAATCAATGAATGAAGCAACCAAATATGTATATATGCTGACACCTAGCAAGTTAGCAAAAATTTTTATTCATTCCCTAATTTTTTTTTTTTTTTTTTGTTAATTTCGCTAAACTGAAAAGCGTTCCTTTTTTCTCGCGATAGCGTACAACTTAGACGAATGCTGGTACCAATCGTTATTTTAAGCGGTATTACGCATACCAGAAACCGGGTTACTTGCCAAAATGAAAATAGCCAGATTAGTAACACGTTTCAACCTAATTTAAGTCTGTCTAAGCCTACGCGTTGTGCATAGCGGACCTAAGCGGTCTCCCTATTATCGCAAGTAAAACTGATTGTAAGTAGCAGCAGCTCTACAGGTACTAATAAGCCGGGTCATTCTTGTCGGCGTTGTGGGATTGCTGTTGCGATTCTTACCCTAGAACGGAGTTCTCTCTCCACTTCAAGATCATCTTGCAAAAGACGTATCTTGTCCTGAAACACATAGGTTGGGTTGGACTTTTTGGTCTAGCAGTAGTACCAGGGTATTTTCAATAAATTATAGTAAATAGTATTGAAAAGAAAAGAAGTTTGCAAGAAGATTTATTCTGTAAAGGCAGATTTCGATTAAAGAAAAACTCCCGTTTCGTTTTTTATTTTTTTTGTTAATTCAAATAATATAATCATCTGGCTGTCCATGCAAATCACATGGTTTGATAGAAAGTTTTTTTTTCCGTTTGAGGATTTGAAAACAAATCATTAACCATCTTTTCACCTACCTCTTTTTTCAAAAAATTTTTTTAACAAGTGGGAATGAGCGGAATCTTCCTTAAATGTACATCTTTTTTAAAATAAATTTCTGTTAAAATTGAAAGGAATTATGAAAAAAGTATCTCCAAGATTATTATGCAATTTACTTTCTAGTAAACTAGATTTTGTTTGGATCTCATCCAAAAATGACAAGTGAGCCGAAACGGAAGAGTTCTTAACAATCACAATAAGAAGAAAGAGGAAATTTTCGAAATGATAGGAATTTTCAAGATTAATCCTGTTAGTGTTAGAAGTAGGAGCAATTCAAATTAAAGATGCTGAGAACTCTTCCTCGTGTTAGAGAATGCTTTAGTAATATTTTTTTTAATCGGAAAAAATAACTCAAAACATTAACGTTTACATGCGCTCCGGAAACATTAAAATCGCGAAGCGACATATGCAGGAAAGGGCCATTTTGAGACGTCAAGTCGCGTATTGAATTCAGGAGCAATGACGTAGTTAGCTGGTGGGGGTTAACGTCTATCTTTCAAGGTATCAGATGTTGGAGGTGATATTAAAAATCTCCGGGTTTGCGGGGATACAAAAAAGGGCGCCATCTTAAATTCAATTCACATGTTAATCATGGTGCAATAGGCGTCTCGAGTTCGAAGATCACTTGACGTAATGGTGGATTTAGAAAATTAAACTATAAATAAAGTAATTGGTTAGTGTTTCTTTTAAGGATCTTTTAGTGTTAATGGAGAAAAAGATGGTTTCAAATAAATCGTCCCAACATAGTTGGCGTTTAAAGCTTAAATTAAAGCTACGAATTCTCAAATTTAAGCTTTGTTTGTTTGGCGGCGTAAGACCCCGATATCCCAGGTAAAATCACTCGCAACATTGAGGGTCTTGTTGCCGTTCAAAAAAAAAAAAAGAAAAAGTTTGCACCGAAAAAATCACTGCACAAAAATCACATTTCCATCATCATCGAGTCACACTATGCTCTTGTCTATCTCTTAAGCGTTTTGGCCGAGGAAAAGTCCATCCATACATATACATTTTATTTGGATGCTTGAAATTCATCCCGTACGGTGACATAATCTTGCCGAGGTACCGCAGAAGGTTGTGCGAGAGACGCTCTCTCGGATTGGTCGTAAAAATAAATTACCTCAAGCCTGGTCAGGGCGCTCAGGTCCGCACTATACTCGATGCTGACGTCGGCAACGTTTCCAGCAGCCGCCCCGCTGGAACGGTAGGAGTACTTGGAAGTCCTCGCAACAGAGGAAGCCATCTTGATTTCTTTCTAGTTGGTTATACTCTTCCTAATCGCGATCCTAACGATGGGACTATTATATACTGCTTCCACTCTTCAAAATACGACGGAAAAAATTGGGTGTCGTTTTTTATGTGCACTGACCGTCGTTAATTTTGAGACTAACCCGCGTGCCTCGATGCGCCGCCTAACAGTGGTGGCTCTGTTCGTTCGTATGAGCGTCGCGACGGCTTAAGCCGGAATAAAATTTCGTGCGCGGACGGTGCGCATGCGCATTCGTCCGCTTTTTTCGAAGGATTATTCGGCGTGACTCAGATTTCCCGTTTTCTGATGGTGAACGTCGCGCGCTCCCTTTTCCCCTAATTCCTTTCTCGCTCCATCTCCCATCTTTAGCGCCTTTAAGGATTTATTTTCGAGCAAGTACTCACTGCCATCGAATCCCAATGTTTATGTAGTTATTGTCCGTTTTTAGAAGTATTACGCAGATATGCTGATGTATCGAAGAGAGAATATTCCCAACGGCCATTTCTCTGGATCTATAAATAGGAATCGGGATGAATAAGGTTACAGAATGAAGGAGAATTGTTGGTTGTTTAATCTTATTTTGCCTCGGATGAGTTAGTCCGTAAATAGTTGAGCAATGACGGGATGTTTTTCGAATTAAATTAAACCGTAAATAGTGATGCTTTTTTGGAACGAGTTAGACCGTAAATAGTTGCACAGTGACAAGATGTTTTCCAAAAATATTCGACGATGTATCAGTCAATCCGTAGTCTGTTTACTAACATTATATTTTAAGAAGCTCTCCTACGAGCCATCGTTACTCATAATTGAAATATCGGGGTCCAGATTTTTCTATTGGTGCATCATTAATCTTCGATAAATAGAATTTTTGGCACATCGATCCACGAATACTTTTATATGTTTAGATTGGGCATAAAATAAGTTACAGGAGTAATAACAACAATTATTTAATTTAGAAGGAAAAGACCAAAGAAGCAGCGAACATGCTTTTCATCGGTTCAAACATTCTTTGTGGTTGACGAGGAATCGCCTAAAACATCATTTGTTAACACATTTCATACGATTCATTCAATGGAGTAAAACTCTGACCGATCAGTGTTGTTCATAGGACGCACTTGCATCTGATTCTCATGTTTCTGGAAGTTTCTTGAGAATTAAAGATTAATTTCGACGCTTTAGATTTTTTAGTTTCCTTCATTATCCTTGTTTAATTTCTTGTTTTCCATATCTTTCGTCGTTCAAAGAACTCAAGCTGTAATATTTATATAGTTAGCCCCACTTTTTTTGATAACTGAAATGGTTGAAATAAAAAAGAAAATTAAAAACCGGCTAAAAAAATTGGAAAAAAGGGCTTTCTCATTCAACCGTACTCTTTTTGAAACCCAAAGTTGTGGTAGTTGCTCCTGGTCGCTTTAGTTGTTCTAAACGTCGTTGCAGGATTTTAGAGCTCTTCAGTACTTCTTACAGAGCAAATGATGTGGTAAAAAGAACAACATCCCCCCTTTTTTTTGGAAAATTGAAATCGCTGTTTCAGGCTCTAGCGGTCTTAAACATTGCTTCAAAATGTCAATACCGTACCTCAAATATCAAAGAACGAAACAGGAAAGGTGCGAAATTAGACCCACTTTTTTGAAAATTGAAATTAAAGAACTGTTTCTTTTACAGATAAAAAGTTACAGCCAAAGGTGACTCACTCTGTTAAAAAATTAAAATTTTGATAATTATGAATGGTTCCAGATTTGGTTTTCATAGTCTTAGAATTTCAAAACTCATATCTAGTGTTGATGCAAGATATTGGTTCCCGCCCCCTGTCCCTGCCATCCTACCTCGTTCTGATGTTGGAATAACTACGAGAATTTCAATTTTTCAAAAAAGAGGGCTTCGCGGATTTTATTTTTTTTTACTTACATCTTTTGACCTGTGAAAGATACAGGTTTGAATGACGTTTAAAAAAATTACAGTAACCTCAAACAACACCCAGAATTTCATTGGGTCTGGGTGAAAACCTTTTTTTTTTTAAATTTTTTGCACCGATTTAGATTTTTTTTTGAAATTTGGAACAATGTGGTACGAACTTAGAACGGCCTGGAAAAGTCGATAAAATTTCGATTTTTAAAAAATGCGGGATTAACTTCGCTCGGTATTGAAAACAGCTCGTGATTTAATCAAAACACCTTAAAGAATAGGGTTGAACACTTGAAAGAGTAATTCAACAAGAACGATCAACTTATTCAAAAATATTCTAGTTCTTTTCAACCAGCCTAAATAAAGAAAGAAAAAAAAAATGAGTATATATGTACTTCCGTGTATACATATGTACATTAAGGTTAGTGTTCCCAATTTTCCTTAAAGTTTTATTTCTACAGGTGAATCCTATTTTTAAGACGCAAGTAGGATACACTTAAATACGTATTATATCTCTTAACTTTAAAAGAGGGCAACAATTATAATTTTCTTGGAAACGTCAAACGTAAAATAATAAAACCCCAATATTATGATTATTGTAAGATAAACACATCGATTTTGTATAAACCAATAACGGAATGCCAGAATAAGGTCATGTATGTATAACTTATTGCAACATCTCGTCTGGCGATTGGAGTCGTAGGAAAAACAATTTCGCAAAAAGTACGGATTTATGGAGGTTATCGTTTCAAAAGAAATAAAAATGGAGGCTACACGTCGTATATTTGAAAATTGCTATAAAAAAACTGTTTTCCTTGTATTTAAGTTATAATAATAATAAAAAAATAAAAACGAAACAATCGACAACAATACCCAAACAATCGAAATATATTTTCCTTTTTTAATAGACCTGTTTGACTTTATTCCATAAAGAAGTCCGCACGTTAAGATTTAGTTCATGACTATTATATCGCATGACCTCGAAACATAAAAACAACCCGTTCCATGAATACAAGCCTTCCACATTCCCAAACGGCTTCGGGAAGGCGTCGCCCGATCGGCCTATTCACAAAACATCGACCGAACGGAAATCGAAGTGACCATGACGGATCTGAATACCGAACGGGAGGCGCTTTGTTTATTGCAAAAACAAAATCGAAACGTCGGTCGTAGGCATCGATCTAAATGCGAATCGGATCGGAGAAAGCTCCGGCCGGCCGCGGAGCTTTCCTCGATCGTTCCGCGTCTGTTTTCAGCGAGTTCGTGCGCGCCGCGAGGATCGCCGAACGCCGGCGGAAAGTTATATTTAAGGCGCGATCGTCGGTGTTCGAGCGGCGAGGTTATATCTCAGGTTACCTGTAGGGGGGAGCGTCCTTTTATAGACACGGACGTCTTCGACGGCGTCGTCGCGTAACACCATCATGGCCGGGCGATTCGTCGATGTTTCCAATGCGAATTATTATGAGAAAGGTGCAACGGAGAGGATGAGGAGAGGCACGGATGGACTTGGGAACGTCCTGTGCGATAAACTACGTCAGATTCGACGATTGTTGAGATGTTATTTGTTATTTTATCAATGTAATGTCTCTCCGAATATGAATATTGCGGTCATCCTTATATTTATCTTTGTACAGCGAAATATAACAATACAAGGAAAAAGAAATATTTAATACGTTAAGCTATAATTAATTAGCACAATTTATAAAAAACTTAAAATGAAGGGGTCGAGTTAAAACCACGTTGCATTTGCAAAAAATTTGGGAACTTCTCGTAAAAATGATTGTAACAAAGGTAATGCAAGTGATTGAAACATTTTCATTGTATTCAACGGTTTTTCTTATTTACACGTCTTATTGTAAATGGATGTAAATGGAATTTTTTGCTGGCTATACACTGTTATTCAAATTAAATTTGCTTTGGATTAAATATGTCGGTACATATCGAATGTTCTATTTGAAATAAGAATATTCTCCTCACGTGTCACTCCTGCTGTTTGGCTGATCAATCTTACACCGTCTTGCTAGATTTTAAAAATCTAGCTTTAATTTTAAATAGATTTACAATTTCATTCGTTTTTTTCTTTTAAATAAGTCCCGAACAGACTATATTCTTTTTACTTTACTTTTCGAATCCTTAGCAGCTTCGACCATTGGAGAGTTGTCCTAACAACATTTATCCTCTGAAGGGCTAACCTTAGAGCTTGAACGCTAGGAAACCAAGAGGACTACCAATATTATCAATATTATCAATAATAACAATTGTTACTATTATTTTTGTTTCTTATATTTTATTTACTGTTAATGTACTTTTGCTCAGCTTTCTTTTCTCTTTGATCGAGGAGAGCAAGTCTCGAGGTCCGCTTGCTCTTTTTTTTCTCTGGATATATCTGGCGCCGTTTATTCTTTGTCGATCTGATGATCTTCAGTCCTTTAGTTTCTTGAAAACGAATATACTCAAGGGTTGTTCTGGCTAACCTCCGCAACTCGATTTCGTTTTACATTGGAAAAATAATGTATGCTAACTGGACAAATTATCCGGTGGAACGGAAAGACTTTTCATCGAAACGAAGAGATTTTTCATCGGAACGTAGAAGATCATTCATCGAATGATCTCTTCCATACGTCTGCGGGAGGGTAACCTGTATCTTTTATTACCATTCTTGGGATATTTGTGGATCTCTACAGACTTTCTAATTTTTCGATTGTAAGAACGGGAAGAATTGCAAGGTAATGAATAACATCTGGTGGCCAGTATAGTAGACTCCGACGTGCTTCACGTGCTGAGTTACCGTGATTAATTGGTCCCCGTTCAATAAGTTTCGCTGTTGGCGTGATTTACACGTTGAGTTATCGTGCTAACAGTGGTCTACCATATTTCTTTGTCTTGAAAGATGAGGAGATGATTGCTGACGAAATCTCGAATTATTTGCTAAAGCTAACTTAGTTAACAGCTGATTTACCATCACGCCAACCTTTACTGCTTTGTAGAAAATTAAAGATAAGCTTGAAAAGCGAAACAATTGATTAAAACTGTCTTTGCTATATTATTTATTTATTTATTTATTTATTTATTTATTTATTTATTTATTTATTTATTTATTTATATGTTAATGGACGAAAATTCAAAATCTAGATCGTTGTGGTATTACGTAGAAGTATTCACATCAACATTATTACTGCTTTAAACAAATAATGGAGAGGAGCGAGAAGTGCGAAAGTCCATGTTCATGTTCGACATTCGCCTGTTGTTATACTACACGCTTCTCATTTAAGGGTCATTAGTCATTAGTCATTAGGCATTCTCATTTAAGAGTCGTTAAGCATTTAACTTTAGTTAGCTGTTGATGTTCAAACATTATTAAATACTAAAAGCACAGTGTGAATTATTGAAACCTCCTTTTACGAAAACGACAACAAAACGGCCGAAATGGTTACACAATCCACTTTACCAATACACCAAACGCTCGCTATCCTCTGCTTTAAACTTACATTTCAATTTGTACCTTATCCCACTCTACATCACATTACTCTTCCAACTTGAAATTGAAAAAAATAAAAAAAAAATCGAATAAGAATGAAGCTTGTGGTAATGCCCTACATTTTATTCAGTCATATTTGTCGGAGAGATGTCAGAGAATTTGTTAGGATGCTGGAAACATGGTATCTGAAGAACCTGGAATAGCGCAGGGTTCGATTTTAGGACTATTCTACGTTTCACGAAAAGAGTTCATTCATATAGTTCTTATTATCTATTATCTATAATCGTTATAATCATCCGAAAGGGTGTCCTATATCACTCCAAATAGCAGCTTCATCTATAATTTTTTTTATCTCTTAAGGTAGGCGTGCTATAAATTTCGCGTAATTCGAAAAATAAATGCGATAGGTGGATAAGGGAATCGATTCTCCCAGTCCGATTTTACTCAAAAACATGTAACTGAAGTCTTTGTATTGCGCTGAAAAATCCTGAACGGGATTTAGAATAAAACGCGAGAAATTCAATATTGGTTTTACGTTAGAATTTATTAAAAATTCCACAATTACCTCAAGTTTTCGCAGTTGATAACTGCTAATAGTGAATCTAAATTTAATAACTTGGGAGATGAGAATAAAACGTCACTTCAAGAAAGAAATACAGAAATAGATCCGTTGAAAATTGAATTTCAACAGTTTTAATTATCCGCAAAACGAGAAAAGATAAAACAAATTACGCAACCAAGCCAAGTTTTTCTAAAAAAAAAAAAAAAACACAAAAAAAAGAAATCTCAGATTCCTTTAAAATATGTTTAGAATCCTTTAACGAAGGCAAACTAGGAAATGTTTCGCATTCTTCAGCCGCCGTCGTCGGTGCCTCACTCGTTTTCAGACAGTTTTCTGGCTAAGGTATCCGATCTCTTTCAAATTATCTAGATCGACGGAGGTATATAACAGGTGAATGTACTATTGTGGAGATATAGACGTAGTGCGCGCGAGCTAGGTCGACTATTTCCAGATTTCAAGACGCCGCCCGCCTGACACGACGATGCCAGCGTGTCGAGCACATGTATGTAAGCGTTTTAAGCACTACGAAAGGAGGACAAACATTCTGCTGATCGTTAAATACTAAGTACTGAACCGAAATAGCTACGATTAAGTTCTATATTGGGATTTCATTAGAAAATTGATAATAGGTCGAAATAGCTGCGGTAGAAATTGGCAGAAGACGATTGAGTTGTATGCCCGTGGTATTCTCCTATTTTATGTAGATTCAAGAAATTTTAAATTAATTATGTTTTCTTTTTCTTTCGCAAATCATCGGGATATTTTTATTCTAAGAGGTTTATTTTGAAAATCTATTTAATGTGGAAAAAAATGAGGAAAGATGAGTAGTAGGAAGACCTACTGATGGCTGACTGACCACTTGTTCTGGAGTTTGTAACGTAAAATTCAATTCATTAAGGTGAGCTGCAATGCCAAAAAGGAATGTAAGATTACAGAAACAAGTTGCCTTAGCTCATGTAATTGGTCAACAATAAACATACTTCTTTCTTTTTTATTTCATTGAATGTATTCTTTTGTGTCCTTCTATGGGCTTATACCTGTTGGACATAAAACATTATTATTATTATTAACAGGATAAGATCCAAGTAGTGAATGTATCTTCTTATTTCTACTATTTACTAAGTTGAAATTCGGTTTAAGATTGACAAATTAACATTTTCTAAAACAAGAGAGGACGACTATAATTTCTAAGTGATTAAATGCGTTCCATCCCAACATTAATTCTATTTCAAACTTAACAAAAATGTTCAAAATGGAGCTTTGGATCGTCTGAGCTTCTGTAAATTCAAAATTAGTAAAATTTAATGGCCGGCAATGATTTTCCGGTATTCTCAGATTAAAAATTTCTAAATAAGCAGTTTTAGTGCTTCGATACGTTTTTGTTATTTAAAGTGAACCTAATACTGACTTAGATGTTAGGGTAACATAGAAATAAACAACTTTTCCTGCTAGCGGCTACGTAAGTGAATTATTACTGCTCTAATTGGAAGGACGTAAGTGCGATTTATGTTGGTTGTCTTTGATAGAAGAATCAAATGGAATATTATGTCCCTAACAATACGTGTTAACACATAATAGAAATTGATAATTTAAATAGTTGTGGAAGTATATAAGCAAATGTTAAATATATTTTTTTAATATTGAAAAGTGGATGATTTGTCAGTAGAAGACTTTTAATTTTGAATACAATGTTTCAAGACATTTTTTATTTATTTTTTTTACTGGAAGACAAAAAATAAGTAATGTTTTTTCAAAGCTTCATTTCAATTCATAATTTTACACAGCAATATCTTTTGTTTATTGCTGAATAAATTCTTTTAGCTTACGTACTAGCAGCCTGCTATTTTGCCAAAAATAATTGCATAATAATTACGTGTTTTCAAAATTATTCAAAGTTCCAGAATAAATTTGGAACAAATAAAAAAAAATTAATTCTAAAATAGTGCCTGTTGTGCGACCAATGCGTTCCTTTTCGACGGAAAATAATGCCGCCCGTTCTATTTTTGAACCTAATCCAAAATATTTTGTTGCGAGCCTCAATTTATAACTGGCAACGAAGGATCCATGTGTAAAAGCTTTAATTCGACGATATTTCCAAAACTTATATAAATCACGAGTCGCTATTGTTTCGATATATTGCAAACGAGTAACTGTACGGATTCATTTTCTTTCCGTTACATGAATAAGTGATCCGAAATTCTTATTCTAGCTGGAAGACGTCCAAACGTTTGACACCCACCTGGTAAAAATATGCGCGCCGTGACTCATGCAGCCTCCTGTTTCGCGAATTTTATTTAGATTAACTTTCCGCATCTTGCACACTGACACATGAGTACGGGTAACTTGGGGCATTCGCGCTATAAACTTCTATTTCTCGCGTTAATAATGTATGAAATTATTGTTGGGTCTTCAGTTACTCCGGTGGTTTTTAGAAATGGCAAGCGTTCTCCATTTCGTTCTAACTTATGTAATGTTTCATTCACGAAAGGAGGAATAATTTACAAATAAAATTATCATTTTTTCATTTTATACTTATTACATTATATATACTTACATATGTACATCCAAGGGAGGTCAGCCTAATAAACTACAGACCAAGGACTGATTGACCTCTTATAATAAAAATGGATGCTGCAAATTCTCAATAACTGTTAAAGAAACTCAAAGCGAGGTCGACGTTATTAGTCTCAAGTTTACCTTCGACAAGTATAAAACCAGACAGGCAAGAGTGGAAGAATGGCCCGTCTATAAAGGCCGAATTCGTCTGGTACAAAGACGACTCAAACACGGAGAACGGAGTTGGAGTTGGGATTTGTGGAGGTAGACCTAAAATATTTAAAGCACTAAAGCCTAACCCAAAGCGCCGCAGTATTTCAAGCCGAAATAATAGCAGTCCTGGGATGTATTAGACAGGCAATCAGATAATTATCGATCTGTTGCTATCTATTCAGTCAAGCAGTAGTAAAACAGCTAGACTCTACACAGACGGATTCGAAACTGGTGTGAGACCGAACTAAGGTGCCCCTGGTCTAGATACCGGGACACGAAGGACATCGAGGGAACGTACGAGGGCAGACGAATTAGGAGCAACCGCTAAGCAATGGGAGGATCTCAAGACTGGCAGAAGCTCATTCCAGGTCAAAGACAGGCCAAGCAATTTCTGATTGGGCACGGGCCTACATTCAATGCGGACCTACTAAGCAAAGACGGGGAATCTGTTAGAACAATACAGGGCTTACTAACAAGATATTGTACGTCCAAAAAACACACGAACAAGGTCTGAAGGAGTCTGAGTCTGAAGGATGGAACAGCATATACATTCTGCCGGGAGAATATACATGCCTCTCAGATATATCCAAAAGCCGAGATTTGTTTAGAGGGATCACTCATAAGACTGTTAAATCTAGCAAAGAAAATAAAGCTAATTGATTCAATGAGAGAGGAACCACAATAGATTTGAAAAGGTCGCAAGGTTTGAAAAACCACCTTGGGTAGTCGAATTGAACAGGATTTCCAGAGCTTTTACGTAAACGACAATGTTTTGTATCATATGTGGCCCAAATCGTTATATAAATTAATCAACAAAAAGTCACGTTGAAACTGTTAAACGTAAACAAGGAATATAGCATTAAAAGTTAAATTATTATATAAAAACAAATTAAAATCATTTGAATATTAGCCATAATACAGAGGCGTCATCTATAAGATAATGTACTTATTAATACAATACATGTTTCTGTAATCGAGCATTACAGAAATGTAGAAATTGATAAATATCCCAAATGCTAAATTAGAACAATTTCGTTGCGAATAAGAGCGAAATTACTTTAATGAACTCCAAATCAATTTCATTCGTTTACTCACTGTTATCGCTAAGCTTCGATGAAGCATAGAATTGAAATCGGTATAGGCAACTCTTTATATTCTGGTGTATAGAGCTGCAAGCATAGGAACAGCGTACTTTTGAACGTTGAATGCAGAACTTTTCAAATTCTGTTTGCGAATTTATTTATTCAATACAATGCACATGTTTAATTGCCAAAAGCTTTGTAGAACTATTGATCCAGAAAGAAATATGTATCGGTTTCAGCGAAAATTTAAAAGAAAGAGACTATTTCAGTTTGGATTAATTAAACTCACGTTTCTCTTTACGCACCTGATTTCGACTTAATAACGCATTTTTGTAATGTACGCCATGTGCAGGACCGTGTCGTGCATGTGCTCGACACAGCCCTGTATGTGTATCGAGTACGGGCGATATTTCCGAGGGGTAATAATGATAACAAGAATTGTGGCGCAGTACGGTAAACAACACAAAAGTATCGGCCGTACAAGATTAATTAACCAGTCGGGGACGGCCGTTTCCAGGATAGGGATGAGTCACATTCTCAATCGGTGACTGAATGATGCGAGAAACCTCTAAAACTAACACGCTTGTCCTATCCTTGCTCTTGAAAAAAATATACCTACTTTTACCGCTTACGTGCTTTGAAAGAGGTGCGAAAAAATACGGAATACGGACAAATAGGGGGAAGGCTTTCTTGTTATTGGTTATTATTAAAACGCGAAAACATAAATACAAATAACAAAACACTTAATGTAAGTAAATTGTAAAGAGCGTGGACAATAAAAGACCGAGACCTGATATCGAACCGTGTCCTCATGAATATCACTGGAAAACACCTATAGCTATGTGAATATGTATTAGGCACTTCAAAGAAAAATATAAAATATAAAAATCGTTGCTTATTTGGATAAACGAAGATTTATGACAGCAATAAAATAGTTACTCATTGCACAGCAAATACCTGCATGATGCATACCTCGCTAGATTACATCTAGGCAAGTTACTGAGTAATGGATCATTTCATTTCATAACGTTTGTAATTATGCCTAAAAAACGCGAACTAACCATGGCCGAATGTATTACTTGGTACGGTAGGCTTAACGCAAAATGTGATAAAAAAAGAATTAAGTGTTCGCCATGTACGTTTCAGGCGACTCTTAAACGTTATAAAGAAAGCAGGGGTTATAAAAATAGACCGAAATCGGGAAGGAAAACCACGGCAAGAACAGATCGCCTTTTACGACGAATACCTTTACAGGATCGACGAAAATCGTCGAAAGAATTAAGGCGATTGAAGGCAACTAATTTAGATGGACGTACAGCGCGAAAGAAGCTCCACTTAACTCGAAACTATCGAAAAAAACCTTTACAATGGGCCAAAAAGTACGCGCACTGAACAGAGGAAGAGCGGTAACGTGTAATCTCTTCTCGCGAATCTAACATCGTGGTATGCTGCTTTTATCTGCTTTTATAGTTACTTATTACATCGTAATTTTATAAATGTCTTATTTAATCATATCCGTTGTATTTTCTTCTTTTATTGCAGCTTTTCGGACGACCGCGGGCCCAATTTGTACGCCGAGAACCTGGCGGAGAATATCTGCCGCAATGCATCGTAACAATGGTAAAACATGGTTTCGGTAGCATCACGGTATGGCGAAATCTTTCTTTGCGAAGAGCGCATGAATAGCAATCTTTACACCGAGATGCTACAGGAGATCCTTGAACCATCTGTACTATGATTGTTTGAAGATGAGAATGTTGAATATTTTGAAGAAGAACAACATCGTAAAATATCAGTGTGGGTTAAATGAGCAGTTTTCTTAACATCTCTACAACGGATCCAGTGATGTATGCCGCAAATAAATTAGTAGCATGCTAAAATATGTAAAATCTCTAATAAGAGCAATAAAATATTGAAAATATTAATAAAGTACCCTGTATGGTATATCTACTTTCTCGTTTTATTGATATGTAACTTATTTTTATAAATCCGAAGAAAATTGGAGGTGCCTAATACATATTCAGATAGCTGTAGTATCAGTAGCTAATATATTCTCGCGTTGAAAATAAAAGGTAGGGACTTATTAAGCGATTATCGTTTAATTTGATTTTTCATCTAGTAACAGATATTAATGTACTTGTATTTTGAGTCTTCTTAAGATACTGGACCACAAGGTGTTGATATACGCCATGATCTGACGATATAAAATTTGAATTGGTGAGTGGAAGAGGGCTTTCTGTTAAAAAAAATAAGTTTTCAAGCTGAGCTTGCCATTTCGTTCAAAATAGGTACGTGGAATAACGATAGGAAGGACTGTTTCGAGGATGCGTCGATCCTTATCTTCAACGAAGATAAGGATCGACGACCTTAAGATTCGACCGAAGATCGAAGACCTTTCGCGTTCCCTTTGGCATTTATTGTTGCTTGTAGCTTCCATATTGAATTATAAGAGAACCGGCATTCTTCCTTGGAAATGCGGGGGAACTTCTTCGCTTCTATTATAGTGTTTGGTAGTTGCTAAAGAAGTAACTATACTTACGCTATACACTTAACTTCGCAGCACCGTATTATGCTTCACTTTGTCCTTATAGGTTTGCGAACCATATTATCTTTCTACAAGCTACTATCTATTATATGATATATAAGATATAAGAAAGTTGATGATGATTAGGTAGAAGATGGAAAGTAGCCTGGAGAATATCTCATTAGTTTTCTTCGTCTTTTTTTAAGCTCAAGTGACAAAACACAAAGGTTTTACACACAAAGGTTCTTAAGATTAAAAGCTTATATACCCCGTTGCATCGTCACCACAAAAAAATCTCCATGGCGAGGCTCGAAAATTAATCAGTCTGTATACGATCCATATTGACGGATGATTGGAAAGGAACGAATATTCCATGTCCATGATCAAGATCAAATAATTTAAGGAAATCCCCTCAACAAAAGTTAATCGACCCTATCCCATATGACCATTAATCCCATAAGAACATCAGCAAACTGGTAAGTTCGTATTCAGCAATCTAAGAAATTAAGCTTACTAATACGTCTGTGGCAGTGTGCTAGCATTTAACAATGAACCATCCCTTTTTCCATCCTCTTGTTGTGCAAAAAGTTGGTTAGATCGATATCAAAGAGATTCCAATATGCTTCCTTGAGGAACGCCTGTGTTGATGGGCAGGTTAGAAAATTTAATCATTGTTTACTGTTTGCTGACCTATTTTGAATATTAAGAAGTCGGCTTTTTCCTTTCAGGAAAGTTTCACATTTTTTTATTATCGCAATTAACGTAATACTTGGTATGGTAATAAACAATGTATAAGTGGATGTTACCGACTTAACAGCAATTTAAACCATGGCTAAAGTTGGAATAATCATTAATTATTATTAAACAATTTAGAGGTCATCTTTAAGTTAATTACTAAACGAATTCTTAAGATTTAATTTAATTCATTAAAAACTGTTCAATTATTTTCGTTCGTCATTTAACAAAATGTTCGATAACCAATGAAGACCGCTGTATTTCGGTCGCATTTCTTTTGGCGCGACGTGTAGAGAATCGAAATGCAAAGCGGAATCTCCTTTTCTTCCCGATTTAACTCACCCCGACACACGATAGAGCTTTTTTAAATAACCCTCGGCATTATAAATTTACCGGTGGTACGGGACACCCCGAGACAACATTACATCGGTGATGTTATTTACAATGCGCAGCATCAATATCCACCCGTAAACCGTAACGAAAAATAATCCATCAAAGCGGCGAAGAATGCTAAACTACAACTTGTTCTTTAAATAGGGCGTGATCGCCTACGTTCGCAAGTTCTCGACAAGGACCGGTCGTGACGCCGAAGACGCTTAGCGCCGTGTCTGCGCGCCGTAAGTCGCGCCGCCTGCCTTACTACTAGTGGTTCGTGTTATAGTGAGTGTGCCCCGTCTCAAGTCCTCAAGTTATATGTTAAGATCTAATTTAAAAATCCCGTTCCCGAAAGACACGAAAGGTATTACAAGACGAAATTACTTTTTCCCTTGTTTTAAATCGTACGAGAGAACAAGGTGGGGTGGCTAATTCGAGATGACGTTTTCGGTGCATTTTTTTTGGCCAATTAGAGGTTATAATTTAATTGGAAAGAACGAAAATAAACAAAAAATAAGAAACGCGACATAATATGCGTTTACGCTAGATTGTTTCTCATTTGTTTTCAAGAATATTATTTAGCCAATTCGACCAGTACAGCTTGTTGTTTGTTTCGCGGAAACTTCATAGTATTTTGGTATTAAAGTTAGTCCTCGGATTCGCATTAAAATTACAATAAACATATCGAAGACGACTAGAACTAAAGTTTAATATTTAAATCGAATTTGACAAAAGCTTAAGGAAATCCGTTGGATTTATCAAAATGTTGGTGATTCTCATGTGTCTTCAACAGTGTTTTATTTTTTGATTGTGGTGAGTGTCAAAATAACTTGGTGAAATGTTTTAAGGTCTCATCTGGTCTCATCTTGTAAAACAACATTTTGGTTCAAATAATGTCGTCAGACTCTAAGGTACAACATTACAATGAGGCACTATTAAATTGTCAAACATTGACATGCATGCCCAATACTTAAAATTATGTAGTTACGTAGGTGTCTAAAAGAGGCATAAGGTACAGAAACATTTCTGGTTAGTAAATAATGATGTAATGACAGGATTAACAACCTTACAGCCTCAAAACATGCAGAATGCAAAGCTTTTATTATGTAAGTTGCTTCAATTAATAATTTCAGTTAAGTCAAAACAAAGAACCGACACATGGACTTGCTTATTTTTCATTGAAAATCTTTATTTGTTTAGTTACCATCAAAACATTTTACGCTCTAATATAAATTTTTACGTTGTATGCTTTGTTATTGGTCGGTGCTTATGGATTACCGAGTTGAGCGTCTAACTTGAAAATTTAGGCGAACTTCGACTTGAATTGGATTCGTTTCAATTCGTTGATTTCAATCGGACTTGATCTCAAATCTAATCGGATTCGTGAGTTATTTTAATTAGTTCCAGATCTAATCGGACCAGATATCATTTCCCTCCTCTTCTTCCGAAGTTAGGCCAGGGTTTCTAAGCTTCTTTATCGCTCGTTTGCAACTCGTGTTGCGGATTGGGTCCATCTTCTAGAGATTAAATTAAATTTTGCCTTATATCACGGCATTTCGGTCCAGTATCAATTCGATCATAAATGCGATCTCTTATCCCAACGATTTTGCATTTGCCAAAAGGTCTATCTCGTGGGTCTTTTGCTACTATTGCCACCAAAAGGTTCACTGATTCGTCCAGGCGTCTAAAGGTTTTTCCGGGGGACCCATCTGCGATGGTGGTGTCTGGGGCTGCTTCTGCATTTGGGCATTGTGGTGCTCCTGTTAGACGCCTTAACTCATATGTACTTATATCTTCTTCAGCAAGTACCTACACCCCAACGTAATACGCAGGCTGTTCAGTTTGGATCGTTCCCTGGGTAATTTGGTTACTTTTAAAGTAACAACGACAATTAAATTACAAAATAATGGATTTTTCTTGAACTATACTACTTCACCAGGAAGGACTCCATCTCTGGTTTTTTAAATTGATTACCTTGTATACTTTGCATCTGAATCCATCAATTTTGAAAAATACTTCCAGTTCCTGTTTTCAAAACAGCCGATCAAAGACGTTCTTAATTGCAAAACTTATTATTAAATACTGTTGGCGATTAATAGTGATAGAAGGGACTGTGGCGTAGTATGGTAAACAACACATAAGCATCGGTAATCTCCGCATTACAAAAGTTTCGGTCACCGGTTGATGATGAGGACCATTCGTGTCCTCGAAACGGTCGTCCCGGACTGATTACTATATATTGATATATAATAAATTAGCCTTGTGTGGTGCGGAGGTTATCGATATTTATGTGTCGTTTATTGTTGGTGATTTGCGAAAAGTAGGAAAGAACATTTCAAGAAGAGCCGATATTTTTTTTTGTTCTTGTATATTGTTCAAACAAATTGTTTTCAGATGAATTTAATAATTTCACAGAGAAAGATATTTTCTGAATTAAAAAAACAAATTTTAAACAAGTCTTTATTTGAAACCATTGTACAACCAAATAAATTAAGATCGCGTAGCAGTTAATTTAATAACATAAAAGAAACGTTGAAAAGACTATTCCAATCACCCCTGTATATATGTATATTGCCGCCTTACCTTTTTCATGTCCAATGGAAAAATTATTTCAGTTTCTTTTTAAACTGATATATTAACAACGTGAAATCAAGCAAAATCTCGTTTGAAAAAGTAGTTGTTATATTGTATTCCCGTATTCGCGTAATACTTTAAATTCGAAAATGTGTAACTTTAAATTTAACTTCTACGTCCTAGATATCTTGAAAACACTATACGCTTCAGTACGAGAAGTACATACAACAAAACGTCTTGCCAAGCGGAAGAAACCCAGTTATTACTATTTCTTTTTTTTTAATGTATCGGAATACTTTCGTCTATAAATATCTAATCCGATGTTAGTTTTAATTGATACGTAAAATTACAGGTTTCTCATTAAACTTAATTGCAGATGTTGAGTACATCAATTGCGTAACAAAAATTCTGTAGAAATTAATCGATTGACGATCAAATTTAGAGCTAGCGGTGTTTACAAAGAACTATTTTAGAATTCTTAAATCTGGTATTAGGAGTGCGAAAATTTTTCAAAAATTTGTTGAAGCTACGCCATAATATCCGCAAAGAGTTTGATAAGTTATCGAGAAGTATGGCTTACAGAAGAGAGTGGATATTCTTCAGCCGTTATGATTTTCAAACAAGGAAAACAATTGCATCATTAGCCGTGTCGTTCTTATTATGCTCAACAAATCTCAAAAATTCCAGAAGAATTCTCAAGTCCAACATTATGTTTTCGTGGCGAAGATACTCGTGGATAAGATGTTTTCGTTGTTTTGAGACTTTCGTTCAAGGACCCAGAGATATACTTATGTTCTTTTTCGTGAATATTTTTAAAGGTTGTCATACCTCTGGAAGCCTTTGTGTGTGTATTCGAAAAGAATTTCGCAGTTGGTTTTCGCCTCTGGCATGGTTCACATGCTGAGTTACCGTGATCAACTGCTTCCCGCTCTGCTAGTTTCGCCTCTGGCGTGGTTTGCACGTTGACCTATCGTTCTCCTGAAGAAGCCCCATACGATTGTGGGCGAAACGTCGGGTTGTTATTTTAACAACTACGTGATGTGGATCAAACCCGGAACACCTTTAGTTTCAACAGACTCCAGCCGTGGATCCGTTTTTATATTGAAAATAAATTCGTTGGTGAAATTGTTTCAATCGTCTTTACTGAGTAATTCTAAGGCGGCCCTTTAGTGAAAAATTTTAATGTTCTTTGATCAAAGTCTTAAATTTCATTTTTTTTTTATATTTAACAACAACCAGAACTACAAAAATTTCTCAATTTTAACGCAACTTGGCTGAGATATTTATAAAGGTTGACACTACTCGATGTAATTATTGTTATCTTACAGATAGGTACGTTGCCTGAAAATAGCCTGTTGTACATGATTTAATTTTATGGTTAAATGTAAGATTACGAACATTTAAAAGCTGCCACAACCAAATGGCATATTTTCAATTGCCTTTTTGACCATGTATCTGTCCTTCTGGTCTCGGAACATTTAGTCCTGTCTTGAAACATTTAGTCCTGTCATGAAATATTTAGTCAATTTCGCCCTTTGTATTGTTAGATTTAAATGTATGTCAGAGTATATAACAAACGTCAACAGTTTTTGAGTTCTGGACTCTTCGCGAAATTTTTTAAGTATCACCCTTATATTTTTTTCGCTAAAATCCAAGGTAACTTTCTTTTTGCTGCATGTTGCATGCGCGCATCTCACAAGTGCGTTTCGCTCTTTAGCATGTAAAAACTTATAATTGTTGAATTTCGTCAAAAACTCATTTTTTCGTAAGAATAGGTTAAGGATTCATAACTATACTTAGACCAAACTTACTTCTTATAGGTGACCCAATTGGTAAAAAAAAAAATTTGATTGTGCAGTATTCGGTGGTTAGTAGCACAGTTGCAAGAAGGCTCATTTGACTCCCTTCGCTATCGACGACGGCGAGGAGTTTTACTGAGCAATATAATTTTCAGTCACCGACATAATTATCGCCGCAAATGCGATATGTATTGTAGAATCGTTACCACACGTTGGTCACACACAAAGGAATAGAGGAAGTATAATAATTTTATATTAAACCAATCCGAGCATTGAATCTTCGTAATTTGTACGTGGCACATTTAAAAAAAATACATTTTATTTTTCCAAAGCTTTCATCCCTGCGCTTCGGGGAAGGAATCATTCGCTGCGTGGTAACAGATCCCGTTTGTAGCCTTTTAGAACCCGATTTTGGCGAAAAAATAGGAGTCACTAACTAGAAAGTTAATAATGGCGTCACAATCCAAAGAAGAGTTCAAAGTAGATCAGCCGGAAGGAATTAAAAAAAAGCAAAAATTTTATTATATTTAATATTCTTCATTTCCTGACATTTTTTTTGTATTGTATAAACCCACAGAAATTTTTCCGGCATTGTGAACTTACTTTAACTAGCTTCTCCGTAGAAATTTTCCATTCCATTTCTTTCTTCTCTTTGACCAAAAGGATTTTGCAAAGAACCATTCATGTTATAGTTTCTTTCAAGTTTTAATTATTAAAAAATATATATATATATATTCTTGTCTCTTTTCTTCATTTTCTCCTTTTTTTTGGCCTGAATTTGGATGGATATAAGTAAAAACAGACCTCATTCGTTAGCAATTGATAATAAAGTAATTTGATTGGCATTTTCGCTTGTTTTCTTGGCTTCCAAGATTGTACAGAGATATACAAGCCCTCATTAATATTGTCATAAATATAGGTATAAACTATAGCCAACTATGTACCTACGACTAAATGAAAACATTCCATGGATAACAGTTTAGTTTTTATATAGAACTGAACGTAGGTATCCAATTCAATTTTGCAATTACTTATTTTTTTAGTGCGTAACTACACATGTTACCTTTCAAGTCCACAGTGAAATGCTATTAATATCAAAACAGTAAAGCTTAATTGAATAATTAGAAAATAAACGTTGACCGACAACGTATGTACATGTGGTGTGTGATGAACGAACGACTCTCCAATTAAAAAATATAACCCATAAAAACATTTAATTCAATTAAATTTTGATCCAGTAGCATGCATCGAACTTCAGTCGGAAATATCGGCCGTAGTTGGTTAGCGTGTACACTTTCGATTCATCCAGTTACCTATGGCTCCCTTAAACTGTAGATATTTCGTTTGAGAAGTGTTAAGTAATCATTTCGAAAGCGCGTTGGTGTTTTCATTGCGACAAACGAGCAACGTGCGAAGAGACCATCGTCAGTGACTGTCAAAAGTGCTAATCCAGTGTTCGAGAACATGAGCGGATATCGAAGTTACGTAAGTATCGGAATATGTAAATTTTAGAGCTGATTAGATTTAAGACAAAACGTCCAAAAGATCATAGATTCTCGGTTTGCTTGTTTTGAATGTTATCCATCTTTAGGAATTGTTTAAAGTCGACGATTTGAACTATATCAGCAGCATTCTACAATATTTCCTGTAAGCTAGGGCAACGTTGGTTTTTGTGATCTTGCCACCGTCGTATGGCGTGTCGTCTTTCCTGTAAAATTCGAAGATATTTAATTACTTGGCTAATACGCATTGTAGACTTTAAAAAACATAAGACTATAGCTCAAGAAAATAAAATATTTGGGTTTTACGTTCGCTTCACAGTTGAATGTGAAGAAATGCGCTTTAAAAATGATGAATCTTTATATTTGAAAAGTTTAGAGATAACGATCTCACGCAAACGTACTGAACTTCAGCAGGTGACTATCAATCCTACTTTTCATAGTAATTCCAAGCACTCTTTTAAACACCTTCACCTTCATTGCGATACTCGACACAATTTAAGTAACTTTGGCAGCGCCTAAATTTCAAATAAAATATTTTTGGAAAAACGTTAAGAAAGGACATATGACATCGAAAAAAAACTCGTGCTCCATGATTTTATTAAAGTCCTCCTTGCACTCTTGAGGAAAGTTACATAAATCAAACCATCCAAACATTCTACTCCGGTTGGCTCTCGATCACGGATCGTTTGGTTCCACGTTGGCAGCGATGTCGGCATTACGTGAACGTGTAAAAATTTTACGTTTTTGGCCGAACATTGGATCGCAACGTTTTCACATACCTGTCTTATCTTTGGATGGCTCACTGTTGTTTGCCGATCTTGACGGCAACGTTTGCTAACTAATCTTCAACCGCTGTACCAACTGAATTGGTTCAATATGCAACAACCATCAGCGCTACTCGGGCAATTGAACATCAAATTCGTTAGATGTTAGATGTAGCAGATATATTCAAAAATTTAAATGAAAAAAATGGAAAAAAAAGTTAGTTGAACAACGGAAAATATCTGGTAGCTTCTAGTTGAACAGTGTAACATAATGCAACATAATAGCATGAACAATCGATATGTAAATGCGTTGTTAGTAAAACATTCTGAAGATCTGCGATTTTTAAGATCGTTTTGAGAAGTCCGACGATTTTATTGGCCAGTTGATGGGGCCAATATTTCTCACCAATTTTGCACCAAATTTTTTATTTCAAATATCTTTGATCTCTCGCGCATTTCGCCTCACCTTGTAAAAATCAGCAGCTCTTGATGTCTTTCTAAAGCAGTCGCTGGTTAATGAATTGAATTTCGTGGATGTGCTCCGAAATACGCCAATGCTAAAATATTTTCACCAACAGCGGCACGTCTACTTCTTGCCCTTAGTATGTGATTGATCATGCTCCTTCTTTATAGTGTACAGCCTGTTTGACTTTGAAACAAAAATGTTTTAACGTTTAGAATTAATCGTCCTTTGTTTTCCTTCCGTCAGATAAAAATTAGTCCCGCTTTAATTTCCTTTTGATATCGAAGAACGTATCTTCTCAACAAATTACGTCTGTATAATCTCTTATTGACACTTTCTATTTGGATTCCCCCAAATATTCCTAATTCTCAGTTTTTATATCCATCCCGTATCCAAAATAAACACAGAAAACAAACGCTATTAATTAGTTAAGGCATTCGAAAGCCGTAAACCCGTTGAGTAAGCAATAAGATTCGGATATTCGCTAGACGCCAGGTATTTTTATCCATCTCCGAAGATTATAACATAACCTCCGCGTGTCCGTCTCTCTCTCTCTCTCTCCCCCTTTCTCTCTCTCCCTCGCACTAATTCAGTCGAGGAAATAGTGAATCTAATGTCGTAGGCATAGTATGCGTATAGTGAAACGCGGTATTCATTCTGAACTATTTTGAAATAAAATACGAGCTATGCGTGTGCATACACCTTTGACAGAGGAAACGCTTGCTTGATTTTTCTTTTCTTTTTTCTTTATTTTTTCTTCTTCCACACGGCGGCCTGCGTGTGTATGTATTTCGTAATACGTCTTACATACCGGTGCCGCGTCTATAACTTGGAAATCCGATATTCTTATAAGTTCTTCTCGTTTTCGCTTCTGAATGGTATTTTTCTAAGGCGAATTAACGGCCAATAATTGTCCGTAATTCTCCCGGATGGCGACGTATTTACAGGATGCTGAATGTTATTTTACTCCTTTGGTAATTGCGTTTTAACAAATATTTTATCGGTCGAAAATAGCGCAATTAGCGAATACGAATATCGCTAGGAACGAGATAGAAACGGGGGAATTCCACAGCCGCTTTTGATCCCAAAATCTAATTTAGTTAATAATCTCGTCTACATCGTGGTAGTTCTAAGATCAGAGAGAGGAATTTACGGCGGATATATGGCGGATAATATTTCATAGCAGGCAAATAGAATGGTTAGAATTGTATTATGGAATAACAAGATGTCTTAATTCGTTACACGCAAAAAAAAAGACGAATACCGCAATAAAACCGATGTTATTTCTTGTTAACTTGTTAAAAATTTGAATGTTGGGTGTTTTGGATTTCATTTTTATCCCAAAATTTATGAAATTTTGACGACCGCAATCTCATAATTTTAACTATTTGGAGGATTTGGATTTGTCATCCACAACTGCGGAAAAGCTCGTGCGGGGGGTCAATAATTAGGGTTTATGGGTGCTGCGTTTTAAAAAAATGTACAAGACTGTCGTGTCGACCGGTAAGTAGACAGCGTCTGCTAACCAAGGCTTAAATTTTAAAATTTAAATAAATCGTGAATGACACCAATTGGATTCAATTTTATTGAACGGTGCGACGTTATTTCAAATTTAATGGGACAAATTACCCTTTTTACTTTGAGCTGGGTATCTGATGTTTGGAGTCAAATTTGTGCAACTTTTACCGCTAAATCATGGAAATAATCACCGGTGAGTCGAGATCATAATTTATTATATTTTTAGCAAGGTTAGTAGGTCAAATATCGATTCGTCGAAAAGCTTCTGGTGAATGCTTTAAACCTGAATAGAAACCACAGATTTTAGCAGTTAGGGTCTCTCGAAGTTGAAATTAACTCTAGTTCCCTTCCTAAAAAAAAAAAAAAAGTAATAGAGAATTGGGATTGCTTAAAATAGATCGAAAGGACAATCTTCTACTTTTAACGACTTAAAACTGTAAACGACCGAAACTCCAAAATCGAGAACTGCTGAATATATATTAAGCGGGTGAAAATTTACCGATGAAGAGGTCAAGTTGGTTATTTTCTAACTTTTTTGCTAAACCGCTGAACCTAGGACGAACCCCTAACTGTAAACCCTGAGTAAACATTAGCATGCAAAGCATATGCAAAGAATCGAGGGAACCGAGCGTCTTCCGGTATACGTCGTTACTTGTACTCCTGTAACTTTAAGGCCTAGTCATAAGTTTCAAAGGTTCAGAGCAATCGATGCGAATTTTTTTTTATTCTACGCTGAAACACGCGTCATCTGATAAATAACCAAGAGGTTTTCCTTGTACTTTCTCTTTGGATAAATCACGTATTTGAACGCTGTATCGAAGACTTCATTGTCGCCCAGCTTTGTGGTAAGAGTGTTAATGAAAAGTTCTTAACTTTTCTTCGAGGACCACTACTTAGCTTCTCAAGTCGAACGGATCTCAGCTCAAAATTCAATATCCACCACTTTAGGAGAGATAAATTTTCTACGTTTACAAGCCATATAAATCGGAACAAAACGGGAGCTTTATGATTTTTTATCCCTTTTCTTTCACGAAAACCTTGATCGGTCCGATACTATGATGACACGAAAGTGGTTGGAAATATCGGCGAAAACAGACCTTAGAGACTTTATTAGTTTCGAAATTCTTGCGAGAGGCGTTTCGCTATTATTATCTCAATTAAAACGAATAAGGAAAAGGAAATCTAAACGAGTTTTGCTTAATATTTTCTCTCACATGCGCGCGGAATTGAGGTCACCAAAAAACTCAATAACAGATTAGTTTATAAAACAAGTACGTAAAAATCGGACGCGAAATGTCCAGAAAACCAGAATGTGTTTTGCTTTGCTGTTTACTTAAACACGCCACCTAGGAGATTACCTACTTGCTTCGGTATTTTCGCACGTTTTAATCTACATTAAACAGGCACGGATGTAGGGAAGATGTTCGTGCCGCTTATAATATACGCAAGTCGTTCATTCCATTGAATTTTGCGCGCATTCTACGTAATATTTCTACTTGAAACGTCGCATATTGAGATGATGGATGTTAAATTTCGGAAACAATAATTTAGAGTAGGTGAATTAAGGTAATTGTTTTAGATATGAGGATACTTTAGTTTTTCCAAGAACTTTCTCGATCGGCACCAACGTCCAGCTCATTTACAACGTTTCCCCATTTTCATTAGACATCACTTTAGTCCTGGTTATGTTTGTTTTTAGTCCTACTTCTTGACTATCAAATATATCTAGAACATGGTTCATTTTTGCTAGTTTTTTTTTTAATATAAGCAAGGGGGAAAGCAAAGGAAAGGATATCATCAGCAAGTCTTTGAGATTTAGGATGTGTGATAAATTTGTCATCAATGTTTATAAGTTTCTGATCTCATCTCAAGCTCCAGAAGGCCTTCTCTAACGCAATACCCGATTTGTAGAACAAACGAATTAACTATTAAAATACTAATGTTTGCAATGTAAGATATTTAATATTTGATCGTTTGGTACGGTACAGATTTCAAATACATATTTGTGTTGCGTCAAAAAAATATATATATTTCTTTAACAGTTACGAATCCATGCCAAAAATCATCCGGATTGCGCTTCGACACCGCCAAGCGTTCCTTTGAAGTTGGCACGTGCGAGTTTATAGCCATTTGTGAGCAATCGCGACACCTACCTAGGCGAAAACTTCCGTATATTCGAGTAATTAAAATATTATGCATCCGGTCACTTAAGATGGCCACCGCCTCAACAATCTCATGCGCTTTCATCTCCGAACATTCTGTACGGTACCGTGAATTTTTTCAATCATCTCTGTTGTGGTGATCTCGTTCGGGCGACCTGCACGTTTATCGTCAAAAATGCTCGTACGACCTCAGTTGTACGATATTTCATAGTCAATAACGAAGACATTATCTCTTCCAGGAGTCTATTGAAGTATCTATCGAGCTCCCGTTGTATTCTCTTTTATATGTCCAGAAGCGTTGCAATGCGCGTCGAACTATATTCGATAATCTAGATCATTTGAAATGTTCTCATTTCGATATCGAACGTATGAATGAAATAAAGTAAGCCTTCCTCTTCCAGTACACCAAACCAAAACGGAAACCGGAATGACACACACGCAATACACACGCGCACAAAACAGCCAGTCGTAAAACTATACAATTAGGTATCGCACGTGTGAATCATATAAACATCGTCTCGAACATATGCTCGCTTGTTCTTTTCTTCGGAAGAACGCGACGAGGAGGACGAATTGTGAAAGGGAATTCATTCCGGGCGGGCTGCCCTTTTCCTCATGTACGATGAGCGCGTCCCGAATGACGTTCCGGCCCTTTCAGACCGACGATTCCATTCAATCATTGCCGAACGCATAAACCACTGCTCTAGCAATATAGCCAACTAAGCATGCCCCGAGTGTAACGGGTAGTCGAAGACAGCTCCGTTGACTTTTATTTATGCTTGCTTTTAACACCCATTCCGGATAAGCACTTTTTTCGTTCGATGAGGAAGAGGTTTTTTCTTTTGCTTTGTTTTGTTTCGTTTGGATGGGGCGATCCCAATTGGAAATTCGACTTTTTAAAAGTAATCTTGTGTTAACTTCGCATCCTTGATTTATCGAAACGTTGCGTACGTCGCGCATCTCGAACTTTGTCCTTCTTTTTTAATATTAGGGTTAATCTCGTGTTTATTCCGGAAAGACCAGTTAAAAAAAGAAATTTGGTCCAAAACGACTATATCTTGTTGTCAGGCCCGCACTAATTTCTGACCTTTTTGGCAAGCTCGCAAAACAAACATGCGGGCTTGTCACATTTCCTTTAAAGTTAACCTATATGTGTAACGTTGTTTGAGTAACTTAATGCTCACAATCTGACAACATAATTTATTAAATTCCTTCATATTTTGTTGCACGGAGATGATTCTCAGCAGTATTCGTTTGTTGTTTATCTCTGACGTGGTTTGCATATTGAGTTAACGCCTTAATTGAATGGTTCTTCCTCTCGTGTTAATGTCTCTTTGAATTTAGATTTTGCACATATTCCATAAAATTTAAGAAGGACGTCAGAATCCGCAATTTTTTTAAAATAGTAACGAATAATAAATAAATTTCTTTTGATCTTTGTTTTTGTTTTAAATTAGTAGACTTTGTTTTTTTTTTTTGCAAACAAACTAGAAAAAAAGCCTAAAACAAATATTCATCCCATTTCTAATGTTTACAACATTTACAATGTATTCCAGAATAAATGTGGCAAATAAGAAATGCTGAAAGACTCATTAACGATGCAAACGATGTAAATAACCTTAGTAACGCCCACAGGATGATAAATCAGAGGTTGACCAGATTCAAAATTTGACTTGCCAAAGATAGCAGCTAGTTTTTCCGATGATACTCGAACGTTCAGTGGCGATTGTAATACAACAGCCAACAAATGAAACGAAAAAAAAAGCATATCTCGAGTCGTCCGAGACTTGCTTGTTAAGTGAGAAAAAGGTTAACAATTACAACATTGCAGTACCTAAAGAACACAGTTCAAGACTGTAGGTTTTACCAATAATTCACCATCATCGACATCAACATTATATATATAAGCGCGCAAAACTTTACTGTCTCATAAAGAGTGCGTATGCCACAATTGCGTAACAATCCTCGAAGAAATGACTACAATTTATATTGTACGATGCAATCTGCAGCGAACGTCACAAATCTTAGACCGGTAACAATCATTGTTCACGTTGTAAATGCGGTGATTTATGTTTCCGGAAGACGGAAAACACAAAGACGCGAGCTAATACTCGCCGAGTCGAATCCACCACTTCACCACTTAATTTTCGTACCGAAAATAGTTCGAAATGAGTCATTTCCGATCTCACGGCTTTTAACTGCCGTACAAGATCGACTGCGTATCTTTTTACACCTGTCGTCGAAAGCTCGAAATCACCAACGGGACGCTAGTGATGTAAAACAGGTACGGCCGGCTGAATAATCGAGGTTAAGCATTCGAAGAAATATCCGTATTACGTAGAAATATATTTAAATCGAGCTTTATTCTAATAAATATATAAATAAATCAATTTTACTCTTGTTGTTAATTAAGATGTCCAAGAGTATATGCGCTTCTCGTATTAAGATAATCTTAAACGACGGGTTGTAAAGCGTAGAAAATGGAAAGTGTCCTCATTTGTAGCAGCTTTTGAACGTTTTGCGGGCATATAATGCCAGGTATATTTATTTATATTAAATTCTCAAAGTCCTTTTCGAGTTGGCGGAAATACAAGAATTTTCTCTTTGGCACCACTAAAAATCTTTGTAAAATATTGTTTATTAGTATTCAACCAAAGAAAAGTAAAAAGTTTTACCATTTACTTTTCTTACTTACTGAAACTGGTATTGGTGCTTCAGGAGAAAAAATCTTCTCGAGGGATCCTTCTGGATGCGCCTGAACCTACTCTACGCGAAGATAGTATATTTAGTAGTTATCATCTTATAAAGCGCCAAGAAGAAATTGTCGCTCTTTTTTTCAAATTTACAATTTTGAAAATACTATAAGTTTTTTTTCTTTTTTTTACATCAGCTGACGATTGTTTGCAAATTATAGAATTATAAGATATATATCCACACAACATCAAATAGAACATTATTACAATTAAGTACGACCTACGATCAATGGTAATGGTCAAAATATTTATAAAAGTATACGCGATACAACCTAGTTGGCATTTAATTTGAAAGATAATCCTCAACATGAAATATATAGTTTCTACAGACGCTCTAGCTGATTTGGCAACGTACGTTTGATAATTTGCCAAATATTCACTTGTGTATTAGCGTTGTTCGCATCTGTCTGCCTAATCGAAACCCATATTGCATAATCGAAAACAAAATTTAAGGAAATCATATTATTTGAAGCGTATATTTACAATATCATGACATCTTCCTAGTTACGACTTCTAAATTAATCAAGTGAACGAAGTACAAACCACTTTCATAATCGGCGCAGGATCTTACAATGGTTGAGATGTTGAAAAAATTGAAGTTTATTAAGCTTTTCGGCACGTAAAACGTAAACCAAAGGAAACGGTTCGCATGAGACGTGGTTTATGAATTACTTATTTCGAACGAGGTCAATACGTTTGGCGAACCGCGTAAATAGACGCCGCGGTATCGTTTCGAAGTTTATTGTGAAGATTTTATACGTTTTCAGTGCTTAACGTTTAATTCTGTCGACGGTTACTGTTTACGAAGCTTACATATCGACGCAAACAACTCGATATACATAAAGGTTTATTTTTAAAACAAATTATCTGCTCTTTAAGCCATTCCTGATTAACAAGAATCTGATAATTTATTATATTTGTTCCATTAACTACCTACGTGTAGTCGCTATCGAAAGGTGTTGATGACGTTCTGAAAGGTCAAGATGTGGACGTAGGTCTCGGCTCGTGTAACACACTGAAAAACCTTCTTGGCAATCCGAAAGATAGCCCCGAAAATGGAAGAAAGATCGGGAATTTATAAAATTACATGCGGCGATTGTAATAAAGCCTACATTGGTCGAACGAAAAGGAGCGTTAGGTATTTGAGTTCAAGGAACATATCAGGTGTTATCGATTCGGTAGAGTAGATTCGTCCCCAAGTATAGCCCAACGCACAACAGGGATAGAACAAGTATGTTAGTTTTATAGGCTTCTCACATCTTTTCATCATACTTTTGTGTTCCGTGTTGGATTTTTCCAGCTGCTTTCGATAAGATCATCTACCTTCTTGCGATACGTTATATGATAGTTCCCTGCGGAAGATAATGACTCCTCCAGCATCCGTTTGATTTGGCATCTCTTGCATTATATTAAACGGTTGATGGCACAATATCTAGCGTGCTGAGGCAACTCCTGAGAGATGCAGCTAGGATTTTACGCAGTTCTTCTTACTTCAAATTTGGCGAATGCTAAGGATGAATATCTTAAGTCGCTTTACGGGCGCAGGCGCAATAATAGCTTATGCCTATCCGATGCTCCTTGTAATTGGCGAAAGCTGTAACTAACCGTAAGACTAAAACGGTCGATCTATTGCGTAAAGGTATATTGCAAATTGCAGAATTCGTATTTTGGAGATCCAATACAATGCTTGCCTTCTTCGACGCGGGAATTATTCAAGCCGAGAAATCATTCTTATTTGGTTCTCTTGCTATTCTACGTTCGAACGCATACCTACGTCACACGTAGCGCTAGAACGATTTGTAAAGATTTAAGCGTATAAATCGGAGCTCCGGCGGCCACATCGCACTTGACTGGCATCATCGGGCCGCTGTAAAAATATTTATGAATGGTATTTGTGGCTGGCTGAACGTTAGATTTAAGGACTGTCTAAATGCATTCTTCATTTTACGTACAGCACCTGTTTTGGCGTCCCGCTGCGCCGTTTTAAAGCCCTCGAATATAAATACGAGAGGGAGAAGAAACAAGATGACGCGGGCACCTAAGTGCATTACCGACGTCAACGTGGACCGATACGAAACTGATCCCGTTAGAACGAAAAGAATAACAGCGGAGTGAAGTGGAGGATGTAGAAAAGTCTCGAAATGTTTTCTTTGGGTTTGATTACGATTATGTATATTTAAATGTTACGTGATACTGTTTTTATAATGAGCAAGTAGCACGAAGTGCAAGACGGTCCAACAAGATGATAATCTGGCAAATTTTTAGACTTGCGTTAGTCTTCATTGATCATATCCAGAGGTTTGATTTTTGCAAAGAGACTTCTTGGGAAGTTAGGTCAAATTAAGTCTTGATAGTGAATTTGTACCTTTGAACGAGTAAGATGCGATTTTCAAATTGAAACTATTAATACGCCTCTACTTTCAGCTGACGTTTAAATGCGTACATATTGTTAGATATGTCGGAAGTATTCCTACAGGGTGCGCCTTAATGAAGTACAAGGATGTAGCGATCTCTCCACAATCTCCCGAGGATTTTCGCGTGTGAAAAAAGTGACAGTTATGTTTATTAACGTAACCACCTGTATGTGAAAATGGGCTTGCTGGCTGAATATGATTCGCTTATAAAATTCGTTATCAACTTCAGTCAGCTCTAAGATACGATCAACAAACGCGCGGCAGCTACGATGGCCTATAGGTCCCAATTGAATATTGATATGCACAATTACTGTGAACGATGACGAGCATGTCGTTCTCGTAACGGGCTGTTGATATCAAGAAGAGAACCGGTCCGCCCAAATTTTGCTATTGGAATTCTAATTGTTGTTAAAAATCATATGACTTTTGAACATGGCGTCGATGAATAGTATTCGTAACAGAACGCGCATCTTCGTCGAGCTTGGACAAGTTTGATGCGTTCTTCAAGCCGTGAAACTTAAACCTTCAAAAGTCGCAGCCTCTGCAAATAATGTAAAATTACAATCTCTAATGATGGAACTGGTAACACGTACGCTCTCATTATGCGAGGAACACGAAGTTTCTAATGTGAGATTCTAACGATACCAGTTAAACTTTTCGTGGTATCTATGACGAAACGCATATATAAAAATATACGGCGAATGTGAACCTCTAACCTTTAAACTTGCTTAATTTACAACAAGCGTTCTCATTTAATTGATTAAATTATAGCTTTATTGTCGCTATTTGTTTCAATGAGTGTTCTAAATTAATTATCGCGAAATATTGACAGATAGCGTTACGAAACCAAGCAACTAAGACAAATGATATAATAAGCAAGAACGTGGTGGAATTGTGGGCTTTCACGTACCAGGAACATCTTGCGTTTTCTTCCTTGAGATCTATAAATTAACAAATAGAATCCTTAAAATCCAGAAAATGTACTGGAAAGTCCTCGAAGAGTATATTTGCTCAAACTCAATCGGCCGATTTGATTGATCGAAGACGATTATTTTGCCGTCTTATTTTAGCACCTTCGCTATTTTAAATACATTTTAGAGCAGCCTATATATATATGTATATACACAGAACTGCATATAAGCACCATGGCGTCATCATCGTCTAAAATCGGCCCTAAATATTTTGATATTCTTGCAGCGATTGCGTACGCTAAGGTACCGATTGAGGATGGTATTTAACGTACGGGTTACTTCAATACAATGCTCCAAATGTGTTTACAGAATTGGCTAATAATGCCCGCGATGAATCAGCCCGATGGTAATTCTATTCGTTAGCGTTTGTTTTTCCGATCACCGTGACTGGTAGAATAATAAATTTCGTGAGGGATATTTATAAGATGGCTGCACGTTACGCGAATCAATTGTGCGTTTGTGTTACATCGCGATGCGGAGTTGACGGATCGAAGATCTATTTGGGAAATGCAACGTGGATCAATGATTTTAGGTAGAAATGGAATGATGAGCAAGTATTTAGAGTAGGTGTCAGCTTTTGATTCGAATTTGTTTTTAATTAAGTTCGTTCAGTGTTTCAAACAATGTACTAATGAACTAATGTATGTATAATGCTGTTTGTGATAGTAACAGGGGCTACTATTTACCATACATGTTCAAAGAATGGGCGATTCCGGAAGTTTTGAATTTATATTGAAATGTTCCCGTTTTCCTTGTGAAAATCACCACTTGCAAAGAATCAATTATTAACATTAACATTAACATTGAGCGTCTTGAGAAATATATTAATTGCGTGCGCAAGTATTCAAGTTAAAGGCTTCAATTTTCAAAAACTAAACGTTTCTCTATTTCGGTAAGTTACTGAATATTTACAAATAAACATTAATTAGACAATTGAATGTGGTTGAAAAATTATCTACTTCCGGTCTTGCTGAATTGTATCTCATCGTCCATTTGAGGGCGCAGTTAATCTTTAAGCTGCCTGTTCCATCTGAATAGATACAGAATCTCCAGATTCTTCAGCTACGTAAATGTATGATCTAGTTTCTTCGTTTTTCGTAATCGATGGAAATTACTTGGCAATTTTACCGCGTAATAATGTCGGGCTTTATGTTTATAATTTTCACATGTTTATCTTGAACCGTCCCATCGTTGACCACATTGATATCTAGATCTTCAAACACCTTTCCCCATTTTTTGTTCTGCACATCTTCATCTGGAAGTTGTTCGCAAATATTTTCTTTTCAAACAATTTCAGAAGCGTCAACAACTGTTTCAGAGGTCAAGACTTCGTTCCTAATTACGCTTTCCACTGAAACGCCCGATGCTATGATCATTTTTCTGCCTTCGCCTTTCGATTTTGATTTGATCCGCTCTTCGTTGAATTCTCCCATTTCTGGCAACAGCTCAATTAGTAACTCCGAAATAACATCATCGACATCTTTTGCATGCTGACGATTTGGAAGTCTACACACGGGTTCTAGGACGAAGCGACATTATAGCCGCTTGCTTTGGGCATATGTAAGTATCTAGCTTTTTAACAGCTCTAGAAAGTAATTTTTCGCAAGAAAGTCGCAGATCGTTTCTTGCATCTTGTTCTTCACTCATCTAAGACCTTCCTCCAATAATTCTTTAATGGCACGTAGAAAGTCACATGTAAAAGCTGACGAGTTTGGCGATAAACAGAGAGATTTTATCTTATGTTCTGCAATAAGCTTCTATAAGAACTATTTCACCCAAGTTTTTGAACGTTCATGAACGAAGATCTTAGAAAACCAATCTCCAAATGTCATTGTGTCGAACCATCCTGCGCGACTTCTGTTGTATCTTGTATTAAGTGGTCCGCTTTCGGTACATGTAGACCACAGATGTTCTGGCTTATAGGCAACATAAGCAGGTCACATTTGTCCACTAGCTGCATCCAGGATCGTCCGAGATGTCCATTTCGTTATAATAAAATAAGAGACTGAGCTGTACTACGTTTCGTTACGTAAATTTTTAAAGATAAAAAAGATAAAAACAATTTTTTATCTTTTCTAAACTTATTTTTTCCACATTTAATATCTTGCGTTCGGCACTGCGTTAGAACATTCCGAAATAAAAAATTCCTAGTCCAAGCCGTCGAAGAGTAATCGCTATTAAAGTGAGGCGCGTTTCCGATTATTCTTTCTATGTAATACTTGCACATTACGTTGTTCCGTTACAATTTTAAATAATCTACAAGAAGCTGCTCTTCTTCACAATTGAGTACCGAAGTATGTGCAAGTTTCCGTTCATCCTCACAGCAATAGCCCCGCTATTAATTGACGCTAAGTATTTTCGACGATATTTTGGTAACAAAACAACATTTACGGCTTCGCATTTCCTCGTAAATCCATGAAATGACCGTTAAGTGGTTTCCGGAATGAACTAAAGAGAACAGATTTCGTAATACCATTGTCATATTAATAGTTCTTGGCATTTATCGCTGGATCTCTAGAGTTGGAAAACAAACGAAAATTTATGCCTCAATTCCAATAAGTTCGCTATTTATATTGACAGGCTTCTGATCTTAATTTAGACCTAAGAAAACTATTCAACAAAGAAAGAAAATCGCATACTACAACGTAAATAATCGAACGGTATAGACATTTGCCGTTTGCGAAGATAATTTGAGCGTCATTTGAGTTAATCTCGTCGCAGATCCCTGGCGTACGCCCAGATAGAAATAAAAAACCTATGGGACGGTGCTGATCGTATTTTATTTTATTGACGATCGGAAACAACGACGATTAGCCTATCCGAATCAAATCCAGCCGATATTACGCCGGGCCGGGGCTAGTTGGGAGTTCAGCGGTACGCCTATACATATGCGGGGCATATTAATAGGCCGGATTCATTTAGCGATATTCATTAGGCTAGATTTAGCCGTTGTCCAGACGTACATAAGCGTTGATTGTCTGTCGTTTATTTGTGTTTACGCGAGGGTTTCGGAAACGCTTTCGGTTGGTCAGAAGAAATGAAAGATATTCGGGAGGATACGTTGAGTTCAAACGATTTCCAAACTTGCATAAAAATCAAAATAATAAATAAGTATCTGTTCAAAGGGATTATTTCGCTGCCTTCTTTTTACATAATATTTTACTTATTGGGTGGTGATGGTGGAAGCTGAAAGAATATACAAGAAGACATTCTTTCACTGTTATTAAAGATCATTTGTGTTGGGGAATTTCTAGTTTTCGTGCTATGGTATTAAATTCCAGCGTATGTGTGTATCGTCTTGTATCTTTTATGTTAAATTAGAAACATACCTAGATATAATGTGATCCTAGAGGCTGTTCTTTCTGTGTCTCAGTTTTATCCGGTTAAGCCCAAATTTGATTTGTTCCACGTTTGTCTTTGGTGCCTCTAAGGCATTGTCTCTTACGGTGTTGTACGCTTCGCGGTGGCAGGTGTAGAGGAGTTTCTTCTTCTTCACCCCACCCTATATAACAAAATACATTTTGTATTGATGCTTGTTTAGTAGTCAGCAACCAGTTACGGTGACGGTGCATATCTTAAGATTAGATTTGGTCACGGCTAGCAATTCCTCCAATTTTTCTGTTGAAGGTCCCAGCAGGAAAGTCTTCCCGATTCATTTTGCCAATGTTTTCATGCCTCTGATCTAGCTGTATTTTAATCTGCGGTTTTCCCATTTCCAAAGGGATCATAAAGGAGATATCAAGGCTACTATTGTCTTAGATATTCTTATCCTTGTTATTCTAGAGGTTTCTCTTTAATGTCCCATTCGAGCGCTCTGCTCACCTTTGTTCACTCTTTTCTTAAATTCTCCGTGTTCTGCCTTGCTGCAACTGACTGTCACCTCTAAGTATTCAAAGTGACTATCTTTTTGGAAGTTGATGTTTTTGTCATAAATCCGTTGAGTAGTGTTTTTGTTTGAAAATTGAAAACATCGCAACTGGGCAGTGCGATAGAACAAGCAAACCACAAGGTTGAAAGCGTTTAAAGGAGAAACTGCTGGCCCACTCGTCAAGCTCAATTCTTTGACTTTCCTTGTCGCTGAACGCCTAATGCGACAGGACAGTGAAATTTCCCATGATTTCATGAAATTTCAGTTAATTTTTAATCTGACTTGGAAGTAATCTAGCCATCATCGTCAGCAATATCAATGACTTAGTATTAATCATCTTACTGGAACTTTCTGGACCCTAGAAACTCATGTACATCAGGGACATCGGCTTGCACAAATATTTATACTTTGCCTTCGCCGTCAATCTTCTAGAAAGTTGATTGTGTTCTTCTACATCTATCATTCAAATATACCTAGATACGATAGCGTATGGAATTGCTTAAGAAATATGCGGTGAGTTTAGCTTGTTTAATAAACTTCTGCCTCTGGCTTGTTTAATAAACTTCAACATTAGAACTTTTGTGTTTCCGAATACATTGAAGAAATTAGCGATAACCTTGATTTATAAGAACTAAGAAAGATCGGATTTAGGCAAAATCGATGTTTTCTCTGGCCCAGATTCACGAGTAGAACAGTATCAGCTGTTGATAGCGGTTTTGGAAAGCATTGAGATGGAGGAACAAAATATGCGAAAAGCTTGGATGCTGGGATTAAGAGCTAATCGAATTGTATCTCAACAACAGATTGCAACGCGTAACTAGAAACTTGATAACAGGACTCATTCTGGATGGCAGAACATTCAAAGAGGAGTACCTCTAGGATCATTTTCGGCTACGTTTATTAAGCTTCGGCAGCTTCAAACAAGATCATGAAATCACGTGCGAGTGCCATCTACGCGTGCAGGCGTGTCTTTACAGTCTTTTATTTCACATAAAAAAAAAATGGAAACATACGGGGCAGTTTTTATGGAAAAATGTGTATTTGCATCTTTGAATGTGCAATGTTTTTAAAGTTTTTTTTAAAGAAAAGTTTTCTTGGCTTTTACGAAATCTTCTTCGAACTGTAGTATCTTCTTCTTTCGCATATTACCAACCCAACTTTTGCCGACAACGAAAGCTCTAACATAGAGTTCTAACAAAAAACTTTTGGATATGCTTTTCTTTAATTGAGAATTCAGAGTTAGTTCGAATATTGAAGCTATTACAACCATTAACTTGTATTATGGGAGCTGCAACGGGCGCCAGTTGCACATATAGTCTTACAAAGAAAATACCTTCAATACATACCGTGCGTCAGTAACGTAAACTCATAAATGTTCTCGAAATGCACACAGATATACGCGAACGTTTATACGTGACGATTTAATTCCTTCCTGTTTGGTCTGAATTTTATTGGTTACACCTGATCCCTTTCAGCAAATCCTCTTCCCGTATAGCGCTATTTATAGAACGGGGTGAACCTAGGGCAATCACTTTCCTTTGATGCAGCAATTACAACATACCAAGAGAGTGTTTTCCACGGAACAGAAGATTTAAAACCTTAAAATCTTAAGTTTCGCATTTTCAATGTTGGTAATCGATGCATTAAAGAAAACGTTTTATTTTCAGGTACCTTGGCCTAAAACAAGCGCACCGTCATCCTACTCATCTAAAAAGGACCTAGGAGCATCTACCTCAAAGGTTAGTGTCATGCAACGTTCTGAATCGAGAATATTAGGCGCGGTGAAGATACTTGATTGAGAGTTAGGTATTTTTACCGATCTAAATTTTAGTGAAGTAGCGCATGAAGCGGGCAAAAGCGCAATTTAACCTGTAAATTCTGAAACCAGGAAACCGACCTAGATTTAAGCTCGGCTAACTATTTTGGCAACGAGAGGATAAAATGAAATGAACCGGTTCTTAGGAGGGCGTATCAGCTGATTGTTCAGTGAACCAGTATTAGAAGATGGAGGATTATTTTTAATTCAAGGATGTTGTGTAAAGTCCGTCAAGAACGTAGCGGTTGGAATATTGTAAATTGTCCGCATATCAATAAAATGTTTAATTGATCAAATTGAGTTTACGTCGAATAAAGTTGAACTCTTTCCAAATTAAATTATTGAATTTCAGCGTACAATTACCGACACCAGACACCGGCAATGTTTGTCCTTATTCAGCTCCGTTTTGCCATGTCGATTTGAATTTCTGCGGATAGACTTGAGGGAACAAACGGTGAGACGATGTCATATCTAACATTGTATTTCTCGCGATGTAGATGTGTTCCTTTCATTATTATCTTCCGAATCATCAATGAATACTCTAACACGAAAATAATTCCTAAAAACATGACTTACGACGCCTAAAATAATAAATGAGAAAATAGAAGCAAAACATCTCCGTAATCGGATTTCGTCCTGCTACATGCTGAACTCACCTATTATTACCGTGACAAACATGATTAACGGCGAGCGAAAAATAACCAATACGTAATAAATTAGTCCGCGTTTAAGAGGTTGGACAAATTTAATCACCGAATGGATATATTTTCGAGCTTGTATTATGACAAAACACATACATGTTCTGAATGAGTAATTTTTTTCGCTGATTTACGTTTCGTTGCAGTATGAGAGCAGCTACAGCCGGTCTCGGCCCGACGCCAAGAAACACGAAGATAAAAGCACGTCCTCGTCGTCGTTGGGTAGCAAGTACGGCGCCTACGGTTCAGGCTACCAACGTGACAGCACTGCTCACACGACAAGTAAGTAACGGAACAGAAGCTAGACATGTTTTTGATCAAAGCGTATGTTGGAAATGAGTTTTTACGAGCCGGACAAAAAATAAAATGACATCTATGTAAAGCCGGTGACAGTTTTTCAAACAAAATTAGTTGTTTAAATAGAAAGTAACGGCGTGTCCAAAAATAACTTAGTTACTCTTGACAAAATAATATTTTTAAAATTTGATTGTCAACTTGTTTTCGGGAGTTAAGTTTAAGTTAAGTTTAAGCGCTGAAAAACATAAATTGTTGTTTAATTATCGATCAACTGAATACTGAAAACCAACCTTGAGTCGTTTGATGTAAATTGGTGATAATTGCAAGATTCATGATAATTTTGACAAAATTTGTTATTTAATTACGGATTAACTATTGAAAATTAAAGCAACTTTAAGTCGTTCGTACAAGCTAGTGGTTATTACAAAGTTCGAGGTAATTTTGGCTTAAATCGTCGTTTAGCTACTGAAAACTGAACTAATTTTAAGTCGTTTGAGACAAATTGGTAACGAATACAAGGTAAACGTAATTTTGGGTTAAATTGTTGTTTAACAGTAGATTAACTAGTTTTAAGTCTTTTGATGCAAATTGGTGATTATTGTAAGGTTCAGCGTAATGTTGGCGTAAATTGCAGATTAATTATTGAGAAGTAAATAAATTTTAAATTGTTTGATATGATTGCTAAGAAAGCAGAGTCAATTTTAAGTCGTTTAATACAAATTATTGTTTAACTGCAGACGCAAATTGTTAACAATTTTGACAGAAATTGTTGGTTAGCTGCAGATTAATTAGTAAAAACTAAACCAAATTTAACTAGTTTGTTATTTATTGGTAATAAATATAAGGCAAATATAATTTTGCCTGAAATTGTTGTTTAATTATAGATTAATTAAATAATTGTTTTCAAAGTTATTTAATGCAAATCGGTGATGACTGTATGGTTCAGCGTAATGTTGACATAAATTGTTGTTTAACTGCAGATTAACTATTGAAAACTGAACCAACTCAAAATCGTTTGATACAAATTGGCGATAATTGCGAGGTTCATAGATAATTGTGTCACAAGCCATGCAAGTGCAGTTTTGTGGTCGAGCTTATTGTCTCGAATTCGAGCAATTTATTAGGGCGAAACTACTGATTATTTATCCCTGTTCAAGTAATTCAATTGGTTTAGAAAGAAGGATCTAAGTAGCAACGGTGGCAATTTCAAATTCAAACAATCATTTAACAAGTACATAATAACAAGTTATGATCTGTATTCTCGATTATTACACTATTTCTTTCTTTTAAGGTGGTCTTCCGACACGATCCGACCTGACAACCAGATACAAGCCATCAACAGAGAAAAAAGACACTAGCCACCCGCCAATCACCTACCGGCCACTCACTAGAACAACCACTTCCCGATCTAGAGATCCTAGTCCGATTACCGATAGAGATAAGACTGATTCAAGCTCTTCCAGTTCCTACAACTTGAACCGGCTATATCCGAGATCATATACGCGATCCGGAAGTCGCGAACGAACGGATTCTATAGGTTCCGCATCGACGACAATTCCAAAATACTCTGGGAGAGCATCCGTAACCAAAGATGACGCCAAATACGCTCCTATAGGTCGGATGTCGCGCGAAGTTTCTAGAGAGGACCTAACGACTAGTTCGACGTCGTCTTCCTCGAGATATAAGAACGCAATGAGCGCTTTGAAGTCGCCATCTAGGGAGGATCTAAGTAAACCGTCGCAGAAATATATAAATAGTAGGTTTCTACCGAAGAATACGGTGGAGAAGAGTTATACGGCGTACTCTAGGATGTCTTCGGCTAGGACTAATGAAGTTAGTAGGAAAAATAGGGAATTACTGAATGTTTTAAGTACTCAAAATGAAGATCGCAGTCGACCGGCTAGTAGATGCTCGTCAACGAATCAGGAAGATTTAAAAGAGTGTCATAGACATGAATCATCGCAAAATGCGAGTCCTGTCATGTCTTATCAAGACATGGAAACCGTTACTGTGGTTACAAGAAGTACTTCTCCGAATTTAAGCAATCAACAAAGTTCTTTCGTTAGGTCCAAGCGGTTGGATAATGCAAGGACTATAGAGAAGCAAATAACCCGGCCTAAGATTCGGCCGGAAATGGTAGACAAGGGGATACAATCCGATCGGCTGGACGATAGCACCAAAAGTTCCAGGTTCGCCGGCGCGTCGAGAATAGCGACTTATCTAGATCTGAAGTATTCTAGTCCAAGCGAAAGCGAGAAGCAAAAGGATAAGAGCTCAAGTCATTCTAGTCAAATTGATCCCAAAGAAGTCGAAGAAACCATTCCCAAGAAAGATTTAAAAGATGCGGATAGTCCGAAGAGTTTATCGCGGAACAGCTCGAGCAAAAGTTTAAGTTACTCCTCGACAAAATCGGACGCATCGAAGGAATCCAAAAGTAAAGCTGCTTCCTCTCAGCACGATAAGCCCAAATCGAAACTAACGCCTCCAAGGTCCACACAAACTGATTCCAAAAAGCAATTACCTCCGCAAGTTCCAAAATCCGACAGTCCTAACAGGACTTTCAATCCTTTGAATACGCCAAATAAGGATTTTAGGAAATCGGTCTTGAACATGAATACGGAAGGAAAATTGCGCAAAAAGAATATAAAACGTAGTGTTAGTGTTAGTTCGGCGGACTCCGATGGTGCAGCTTCGGAAGCTACGGAAGTCTCGGAGAATTTATCGAGTTGTGTTGTCTCGTATCCTAGAAGCTCGCCAGTATCAAAATTACCGCAAAAAGTCGGTCAGGATGACTCGCAGAAAAGCAGAAGGTCTTGCACAAGGTCTCCTACGGTTGGTTCAGAAACATCCTCGGCAACGACTAGTAGTAGTGAAGACGATAACAAAGCTAGAGCTAATAGGAGTTCGTCATCGGCGGAGAGTAAATTAAAAAAGCTTAATATTGCGTTAGCTAGAGGATCCATTCCGGTATCTTCGCAGGACGAAGCGGAAAAGTCACCTAAACCACCTCTAAGTCCAAGGATTAAACCCGACGGACCTAAGAACGAAGCTGAAGCTAAATCGTTCTTGATGAGAGCGTTAGCACCAGTAACAAACTTATTCAAAGCCACTAGACAGGATTCTAGTGATAAATTAAATTGGCTCGACAGTACCTGTGATAATATTTCGGAGATAAAAACCGATAGCTTGAGTAGTAACTTCAAAAGTTTCAGCGATAATAGTAGCAATAGGGAAGAGCAAAGGATTCCGACTAAAATCGAGATATGTAGGGTGGAACCCAATTTTGAAGAGAATCTAGCGAAACCCGAGGAATTTTCAAGTTCTCTTCAAAATTCCGACCAAAAAGAATTTGCCAATCGTAAAGCATACGCCACTGAAAATTCTGAAAAATCTAGAAGTTCTAAAAGTAATTCTAACAAATATCCCGTTAAATTAATTAGGCAAATTGATCCAGATGAGATTCCGTGGTGGTTGGAGGAAGATCCCGAAGTACCAGAAGGTGTGGTAGTTTGGCCGGCGACAAGTATAACAGCCGAGGGAATGACCGAAGATGGGCGTACAGTGTATAAGGTTAGGAAGGACGATTCAAGTAGTAATATTTGGTGGTTCGAAGAGACCGAAGAGAGTAGGTCGTTGAGTTCCCAATCGAAAGACTGCAAATTAAAGCTATTGAAACATATCGATTCCGGTGAGAAGGCCTGGTGGTTGGATGAGAATGCGGAAGTGCCCGAAGGAGTCGACGTATGGGAAGATCCTTACGCCAAAATAAAATCAATGAAGCACGTCGATTCCGGTGAGAAGGCTTGGTGGTTAGATGAAAATGCGCAACCTCCGGAAGGTGTTCATGTTTACCAACAGCCATACGATAATAATAACGAGGAAGAATCTTACGGAAGCAATAAGGCGAATGCCGGTAAAGCATTTTGGATTGGTTCCAGCGAAAATGATAGCAAAAACGATAGCGTCGAGGAACCAGAGTTCCTCAAAAAGTATAAAATCCGCCACATAGATTCCGGAGAAAGAGCCTGGTGGTTAAGTAGCTCCGAAAACTTAGCCGACGATGCAAAGTATGAAGAGAAAGACATTCCACACGACCACCGGAAGCGTTACGAGGAATCTGATAACGAATCCGAATGTCACGTACCGCTTGGGGATAGAGCAAGCCCAGAAGGCTTGGAGACTCCCAGGGAAGACGAAAACCATGGTAGGATCTCACCGTACGACAATATCCCAGCTAGGAAGCATAAGTCCAAGGATCTGGATCGGGTGAAATTGTTCATATCGAAGCACACTAACATCGATGATATTCTGGGCGGGTCGGGTCAGTTGTTGAGTCCCATAATGAGCAGAATTTTCACCTTCGAAGACCATAAGCGCGGGAACGATGAGGTGTGCGAGGAAATCAATCCTGGCCAGGTTAGGATCCACGATAGTACCCCGCAGAGGGGTATCATTCAACCAAATCGATTGTAAGTGATATTTTTAGATTAATTTTATGCGAACGAAAAGAACTCTTTTATTATATAATTAAATACCTTCTTACATTGTTTTCGCTGTAAATGATGCAGTTAAAACTATTTTTGTCGTTTATCACGGCGGGATCGGATGATTGTGTTTTGCGAATGGAAATTTTTCAAAACCGGTCTTTTCTTGCTAAGATTTATGATATCCTATTGTAGGCATTGTCTATTATATTGGGACCTGTAGGATGTTCCGTACGTTTGTTTCAGTTGGATATCCGTAAGAAGAGAAAACAATTTCGAAAAATCTCGTTCATAAAGGCACAATCTTCCGTGATTGTGTAATATACATAAATCGGAGCTGATATCGTCGAAATAAACGCATCAAATTTTATCGGCTGTCGACGACTCCGATAAATATATTGCACCTATACATGATGTTATAAACAAATATTACTGCGTTAGTCTGTATGTGCGTCATGAGCCGGAATTTCTTAGAATTCCTAACGAAATGTCCAATTTATACATTCCAACTCTAAACATGCAGTTTTTAAAATAGTTAAAGCTAAGCCAATTTAATTATTAAAAATAGGCTTGAGAGACAGTCAAGATTTACGATGTTTATTTTCTAACTTGGCTGACAGTTCCTTTAAAAAATTGCTTCATTTATTTCGATAAGTTGAGAAAATGTTCTGTTTCACTACTCTACATTCACATTCTCAAAAATTAGTATTCGCAATAAATCCATGAGATTAGTACTAGCTGCGTGACAAATCGTATCATTCACAATGTACATTAACTTCTTCATAAAGTAGTAAGGCGCTCTCTACAGTCAATTATTGGAGTTTAGCGAGAAGCTCTAGTATGATTTGAAGAGAAATGACAAACTAGCTAAAGCCACTAAATCACGCACTTTAATATTGTGGCACTGGCAGCGATACTGTACTGAAGTTCATCATCACTGCTGAAGGTGAGAGCTTAGCTCTCGAAACGTCCGTACAGTTTCAGTGAAGTGTTCATAGCGAGGGGTAACAGTGAAGATCGGGTAGAAAACAGGTTCCGATCTTTTTCAATAAATCAAATCGACTGACTAGTTTGTGGTTTCTATTGGAACAAGCCTTCCGTAAAACAAGCAAATCTCACAAAAATGCAAAATATCCCCTTTATCGTTACATACGAGACTTATTTATTTTCAGCAGTGGTAGACGGGGGTTCCTCTATTATAATATCTGCCGCTTGCAATGTTATTACACCGTTTTTAGCCGAGTTGCAGGCACGTAAACGTGGAAATTCACTGAAGAATGACTCAATTATACGGCGAAAATTTTATGGCGGACGGTGTTGTGCGTGAACGGTGTAGGAAGTTTAGCAAGCCCAAACCGATGCTTTCGATGAAGGCGAACAAGGATGCAAGTCTGACGCATCAGAAGAGATTGCTCAATGGGTTGCTTTTTCATTGGTGAGTTGAGTGTGAATTTCCTGAAGTTTCAAGATCAACTGTGCGCACAATTGTAACCGAACACTTACGCTACGAGTAGAGTATCCGGACCACGCAATACCTAGTTGCGCTACCGCAAGAGATCTATCTTAATTTTCTTCTTAAAACCAAGAGGAGACAGCTGCCGGAGTTCTAGCGGAATTTCATTATAGACGAAACATCTTCTATAAAGCTCCAATTTGTGCTCCAATACTGTGAACATCGATGCTATACTTATGAATAGGATGGTGTCTTTTCCAAAATGATCTTGTGGAACAATAATAAACAACCGTTCTGAATTGAACTGCAAACGACGGCGTGATAACACGTCCAAAGAGGCTCTATCTACATCACAGTAATTTGCACGCGAAAGTACTAAGGCCTCACACAGCGTCGCTGTTAGTTTCGTATTGATTGGTGTCCGTTAGTTTATGGAAGCGTAATGTATTGTGCTCGATACATGTTCTCGAAACCGTAAATCACTGTTCACCCGTAAACTCAACATTTCGACCACCTTCTACATCTTTCTTCACATGAGCCGGATATTTTCTTTTTTTTTGCTATTTTGTTACAAATTTTGATGGATTAATCTTAATTCTGGCATAATTGGTGGTACTTACAAAAGTTCATGATCGCGAAGGCAACATGTATAATATATAATAACGGCCCCAACACCGATCTCTGTGGCACACCAGAATCAACAAATCGTCATCGGTGAGGTGCCTTCGAAAAATGATGTGCCGATGTAATGTTATCGTATACATGAAGCTCTGCGGTTCCGCAGCTATGGCTAAATGAGGCCATTTAACCTCAAATGCGACAATTCAGCCATTTTGGCAACTTAGGACCATTGCCACACTTTAATTCTTAATTGCAGGTACTAATTCTGAGGTTGTGAATGTGCATCTACTAAGTAAATTTATAGCAAAAAAAATTAGAAATAGGAAATATCCGATTTCACAGTGAGTGAAAATAGTTAAAAATTATATATCCGGTTGTTGTTTATGATAATGTTGATGATTCACTGTAAAGATATGTACAATTCAATAATTCTATTTATCTTCACATTGTTCCAGAGATATAATTGGAAAAAATCAAAAGAACAATTCATATGGAAAGGTGAGTCGTAGTCGTACTTATCAATAATCTAATCTTTTAAAACGTTTATTGTGGATTTTCATATTTGATTTTCAGCGTGACATCAAATCCTAAATCTGTTAATCATTTCTCAAACGTGCGATAACTGCCAACTTTACAAAAAAGATAAACGCACGAAAGCACGTAATCGATTCGAAATATTTTCTGAATGTTCTTTGGTCCTCGACAAAAGGAAGTCGCCGATTGTAACTTTATTATTAATTAACAATTTATTAACCGTAGTTGTTTTTCTTTAACATTCCACTGATGTTTATTGACATTAAACGGTATGTTATCGTATATTATCTGTGTTTATAGAAATTGTTTCAGCCTATCTTTCTTTTTAAAGGCTATTTTGTATTGGCGGCATATTTTTATTTTTTACGTGAATGCTAGAATCTTCGTTTTTCACGCTATCCCAGTAGCGTGAACGAAACGTAAAACATGTATTCGCTTCACCTTAATGAATCCAAAAGCTTTGAGTAAGAAGCTTTCTTTTTTTTTACGGAAGCGTATAATTGCCGCCGTTCTGCTACTGAAAATTATTGGTATGTCGTCTTGGTCCGACCCGTTCGTCAGCACGATCCGGTGCGACTCGCTAGTTTATCAATTCGTCCCGTTATGTTTGTCAGTTCGACCCGGCCCAGCCGGTCACATTTGCCAACCCGGCCCGCCCGTCAACTTGCCGATTTCACCGGTTGTCGTCCCAAATAATCTTCTTTCTTTAGGAAAACACTGTTCTATTTTTTGTGTGCAAATAAGAGGTTCCGGCATCTCGTAATTGCATGAGTTTGTCGACGTTTCGCTTTCAGCTGCACGGAGCTCCTTCTGGGCTGTGCTTCTCGCAGCAGCACATCCAGCAGACGTAACTCGATGTTTCAATCTTAATAATGATTTATTTAACTCAGGAATTAGAAAGAGAAGGAGTTAGAAATAATCTAAAAAAAGCGCGTCCCTCTCGTTTACGTTTCTTTTTCCATAAAGATATCGTCGAAGATCGTCCCCTGTATTTTTTTTTTTTGAGTAACGTGCTATCTGTTACAAGACGTAAATATCAAACTATTTTCGTCCATTCGCCAACAATCGCGATCGTGTTAACATTAAAGTGTGCCGTAATTACACTATTAAACTCGCACATTTCAATTGCACAACATTAACTAAGTTTCGCTGCTTAGAACTCCTATAATAACACTTCTTTCCTCACAAAAGCAACCAGCGCGGATGTAAGTAAGCAAACGAGCGTTTTCGCTAGAATGTCGTAAAATTTTTAAAGACGCCGTAAAAGCGGCGGGAGATTTTTCGGAGGTGTGGAGCGTGAAAACGTTTCGAACGGACGGAGAAAATGCCGAGAATTTTGCTGACGTACGGTGTCGACTGTCGGGAACGTCGAAAATCGTTTTGTTTCCAAGCAGGAAAGTTGGAAAATCAAACGGAATTTCTACGCGCCGCACCGCTTCGCTACTGCTTTTCAAATCCCCCGACGGATAGCTGGAATAAAACGAATAGTTTGAAAAGAGAACGTTGTGTCGTAATCGAATAGAGTCGAGTTATTTTTATATGCTTATGCAATCGCTACGTTTTCGTTTAACGTACGGTTGCAGAGGTTAATTGTTTAAATCAACTTCTAAACGTTTATTACCTTTAATTATTGTTATCTACAACGGTTTACGGTAGGAACCAGTTTCGATATTCACTTATTTGTTCATGTATGCTGCTAATTGACATGTGTAGCGTACTATAACGTTTTCTATTGTTCGATTCTTATGTTCGATTTTCGAAATGTACGTGGCGCTTGTTGGAATCAGTTGGAAGTTGGAGTTTTAGATCCTTTAAAATTGATTTTTAGATAAAATTTTAAATGATTTTCCATTTTTCTTTTTCAAAAATCGACTGTTTAAGTCTATTTAAGGCCAAGATACCAGAATTATCAATACTATTTTCTTCTGCCTTATTTATAGCATATTTTAGCATTTTTTTAAGGTATCGTTTGATTGATACTTTTTAAAATGAGGTTTACTCTTCTTCGTTATCATTTCATATCATCAGCTGGCAGTTGCTGAGATTCATCATCTCCAATTTGAAGAGTTAACATTTTTAACTCTTTTACTTTGATGATAGTGATGTAAAGTCAATGGAGGACGTAGCTTATCTATGTACCTGTTCGTTTTAATTACTGCACAGCTGTTGCTAGCTTCTAATTCAAGTATAGGACATGTTTACTAATTGCACAAAAAAGGTTGTAATTTTATAGTTATTTGACATTGCTTCTTTTTATTTTCGCAAAGACTTGCCATGATAATTTTCAATTAAACGACATATTCGATGCAACTAAAATTGTAATTGCCGTTGTATTGATTTCTATTAAAAGTCGTTGGTATAATGTGGAATGTGATGTAACGTACAACGGTTTACGGGCAACAGGTGGTTGGCAATTACAGGAACGTGTGGAGACGCTGGCCTTACTAATTTTGAATTTCGGATAGATTCGAGTGTATCTTCACTCTTCTCCACTACCACCTTCTCAAAAATGCAAAAAATGCAAGGCGCGGTCAAGGTTTTTGAAAATATACTGAAGGCAAATAGATATAGAAATGGCTATGCTCAAAAGGAGCAAACTTTTGAGATGGTTCCTTAATTGATAGATAATTTACGCCAGCTGTGCCTTTTCCATCAAATCTTGGAGGTCTCTTCTTTTCTCTGGACGCAGGATCATGCCGTAGGACATCCTTTTTTTGTACCTAGCAGAACTTTCTGTTAACTTTAGGTTGCGTATTTTCAGCATACAATGCTCTATTAGTAAGCCTATTGGTGTTTCACCGGACTTTCGGTCTCTACCTAGAAGAGTAGCCATGAATTTAGATCCATGTCCAATGTTAAAAATTGATCTAGAATATACAGCCTTGAGACTTCCTTTCTATTCATTGTTTAGAGTAGCTGTTTTAACTATTGAGCATAGGGAGCATCGCATTTTTCTCAGTAATTGACCAATTTACCGGGCTTGGTTTGTCTTTTCTAATGTCCAGGGTACTTTCGGGGTCACTTTAGTCCAATTGCTCAGTCTGTTCGGTGCGTTCTCGCAACAATTTCGACTTTGTTGTGCGGAGTTCTGTGCTCTCAGTACTTTATGATTGTCTGAATAGATAACAACAGATCGATAATAATCTTTTGCCTGTCTATTTGATTGATCGCAATCATTGCGAAAATACTTTTGGAGTAGCTTGGTTACGAGTCAATGAAATATTCAACTCATAACATCATTGGTTTAAACATGATAATCAATTAAGATATAAAAATATTTGCAAGTCTTACCGAGCTAACCGTTTCGCATTAAACGAGAGAGTTAACTTTGTAAAACGGTATCTATATAATAAGTGAACATTGTATGTAAGTAGTGCTGCATGAAATATCATTGAGTCGGTATCTTCCGGGTAGAGTTCACCCGTTCTAGCTACATTTTCTTTTTTTAGCCGGTTATATAGCCCAGGATCGCGACGGTCCCTGCTCTTTTCGTTTTGTTAGTTAAACTCATTTCCATTCATCGGTAATCCCGGTGGAACTGCAATGTAACTCGTCTTCGTCCCGTTTTCTTTAGGTTGTTTTATCTTTGTCGTTTCAATTTGATAAATTAAAAACCAACGGGCATCAATGTTCACATCGTCGTTATTCGTATCGCAGTTTCAACGAAAGGAAATTTTAGCTCATTAAAAGTGATTTACAGAAAAATATTGTTTTTCATGAAACATTGTATCTGACAAATGCTGTCACGAACATAGAAGGGAAAGACTTCTACCATAATCTATCTGTTTAGTACAAATAGTCGTTGAGAAGGTATTAAATTAAGCTTTCTAATTCTGAATTAAATTGATCCGAAATTAAAATGTAATTCGTGGTTAAATTAATTACCGTTTACATGGTTTAATTGATAGTTAAGTAATTATAATTAAAATGGGCAATTGTTAGCAGAGAAACTATATTTACATGATCATCTGTTCGATTTTAAATATACTCTTGTCAGATTGATGCAAATAACAGAAATTTACATATGTTTTCTTAGGTCTTAAGCTATTGCTTTTAAACAGCGTAAACGTTCACTTTGGCCCGTTGTTCGTCCGCACGGGTGCCGGTATATATCTTACAATTAGCAATCACTTCGGAATGCACGTCAGAAATCTATCTCTGCGTTCCGATGAAAGTTCGAACTCCGATCGTACACCCGTAAAGTCATTAATATCCTTTTATATTCGAGATAGATTAATCTGTAACTATCCAACTTACATCTGTATAGGATGTTACGTACATATGTTCAGATACATCGGATCGAAAATTACGTATGCATCTTGTACTGTAACCTATACAAAAATATGTTATGGAAATGGAATGCCGCTTAAGTTCCTTCACTTTCTTTCGTTGGCGCCAACACGCACGTCACATACCTACATACGATTTGTGGTATACTCTTTTGGAACGAGTCGTTCTTTTGGTTCTCTTCTTAATTTCGTATTCAATATTTGTTAACGTAAGAGTCGGTACTAAACGCATGCAAGGGTTATTGAACGTTTAAAGTCCATTTTTGTACAAAATTGCACCAAAATGGTTGTAAATAATGTTTCTTGTTCAATAAATAGGTGAAGTTAACATAAATCAAGTATTGCCGATCTTAAGAAGTTCATATTGAAATATAGCGTTTGGTATAGAAATCTATCTAAAGCTGCTCAAAGTGAGCCAGTTTATGTATTCGTGGAACTATAGAAAAAGAATACGAATAAGAATAGAAATAGAAAAGGAATTATGGCGACTATCCTTTGGATGGCTTAAAGAAATTGGAACAACTATACAGGATCAATACTTAACGAATTCAAGCGTGGCCGAACATCCGATAATATGACCAATATACTAAATAAATGACGTATTTATGAAACCACCCTCGTAACATGTGACTAAATCTAGATCGTATTAAAATTCTTTCCAAGCTTCCTGTTACTTCTCGCTTGTTTAAAGCTTCTCTTGATCTTGTAACGCTAGCCTTTAAAAGAAGCAGGTGGTTTAACACCTGCCCCTGTCCTGATCAAACGAGGAACAATCAGCTGTGTGTTCGACGATAACATTTTATCGGAAGTAGAGGACGATGTTGCCAAATCGGACGATTACAATACTGCCTGCTTAGTATGTGTTTAACTTTATTAATATGAAGTAACTGTAACTAAATGGTTTCATTTTATCAATGTATGCCTTTCCCGAATGAACGAAATGGCTCACATTGAACTCTTACCTTTTGCTTATAAGCGCATGAGCGAAGAAATCGAGAAAAAACGTCCTTTTTCATTAAAACAATGCATGAGCTCCTATCTACTTTCGACGGCCAAAATTATGGAGCTAAATTTAGAATTAGTAAAACATCCATCGTATTTACCAGATTTGGCTCTTAGTCTTAATAAGGACTGGTACATACCTTGGAGTGAACGATGTAACAGAGAATAATGATAAATACAGCAATAACGCGCGACTGTAAACAACGTTAAAAGAGTAATTTGGGGCTCCTTTCAACGAAAGAGAATTCACGATTAAAACGGTGAGTTAAGAAATTCATTTTTATTTTCGAAACAATCATTAATCACTAAACGCCGTACGCTACATTTGAATTCATCATGAAAAGTACTTCCAACTTCAGTTACGTAGGAAAAATTCAAGTAAATAAAAGAAACATTTTACCATTGAGAAAAGAAGTAACACTACGAGCAGCAAGAACGTACCGTTCCAACCGAAAAAATGTTATTGCCCCGATTTAAGAGGAAAATCGTGAATATTTTGGCAACAACCCATAGTCGCATTAAAAACACAAAGGTTTGTACTTACCAATCACAGCAATAAAGGTGAAGTACAAACGTTCATAAACAGAAACATCTTGTAATAGTTGACCGTCGATGGCGCTGGCTGCGGTCGGCCTCTCGGCTTGAACCTAGCGAACTTTAGTTACGTCGCGGTTGCCTTCGAAACTGGTTGTGCAAGTCGAAACCGTCCATAACAAAACCGCGTGTGTGTGTGCATCTTGCATTTAACCGGTAGGAGAAGTATACCATGCCTGTTGCTGCATCCCATGCTCCTCTTTAGAAATACCTCTTGTATCGTGTTGTGGGAGAGTATGGTGTTCATGTCTGCCGGATTTTCTTCCTTAAATATCCACAATTTCTTCAGTTTTTCCTTAATCAAATACATCGTCAACGAATGTCGCGAGAAACAAAAAGGAGACGATCGAGACAATTGCCAATTCGTCGTCTTGCTTTTGTTTACCGCTCTTTGTTTTTCGGGTAAAAATAGTATTTTTATTTCATTTTTTCTCCCCCGTCGTCCTGTTCGCTTCACATTTTCCACTATACGTGTACGGGTTTCGTATCGGTCTCGCCGCGAGAGAAGAGTCTTTCTTGGTTTGTTGTTGTTGTTGCCGTGTTCAGCTTGAGCCGGTTTTGTCACTAGCGCTCGCAGGTCGCCTTTTCAAATTTCGAAATACGGCACGCCGCTTATTGTATTCAAAAAGACGCATGTACATCCTTGGATGTGTACGGAATCTTCCAAAATATGTAGGTAAAATCTCGAAGGCATTTTAAATTTAAAGATTACGTCAAAATCTTGCCGGTAAATTCTCGTTTTTCTGGATGTAATACGGCAGGTAGTAACAGGTAGTGGCGTTTTGTTATTGTTATTCTTATTTTTAGAGAGAACCGAGCTTGATACGTCTAAATCGAATCGTTAAAAAAGTGGTAATTATTTGTTTTAATTGGATGTATTGTACCCACGAAGTTGGACGTTCAACAGGTGTTTGGTGAAATTGTTTTTTTTCACTTCGAATAGTTTTAATTGCACATCTCGAGATCGTAGAATGCGAAATTACTATTTGTATGTGCTGAATACAGATGTATAAACTTTCTTTTTTTTTTCAGCAACAATAAGTCAAGTAAAATGCTTGAATGACTTAGGTAAATGTAAGTTTCAGGTTAATTTGCTCGATCATTGGAATCCAATATAGATATTAGGTACTTCAATTAATTTCTTCATCGAGGAAATTCCCGAATCGAAAATATCAAAATTTCACTGTAAACATCACAACTATCTACTACATGTCATTTAATCTATCGTTTAAATGGTTCTCGTATATGTACAGATTGTATTTTTTATGGCTTATCTTACGAGGTACTTATTAGTTTTTGCTTGCTCGTTAATCGGAATGAAAATTCCTTACCGTTCGACACATGTTTTAGACTATTTGAAAGGAAGTTAGATATTTTCCAAAAAACTTGACTGGATTTTCCAGTTCATCAACAGGACCTAATTCTTTTCTATTGCCAATTTTTTTGATTTTTTTTATATAGTCCTTAACAGCTTGTTAGCTTAGGTTAAGCTAATCCTATAAAGCGAGGTATTGTCGGTCCGCCATTTTGGGTATATAATATATTTAAATCTAAGTTAAACCAACTAATATATAAAATGTTCACACGCTGTGATTGATACACTTTCTTCTATTTAAAGGTTTGTGATCACTTCAAAACATTTTATTCAAATCAGTTATTTCCATTGTTTGGGAGGTACTAGTTACAGAAGGAAGAGGCATACATACATCCTTTTGTACAGTTTAGCTTAGCTTAGGCCAAGTTGTGTGGTGGTGATAGTTTCGGAGAATTCGTCAGATTCAAACACACGACATTTGTTTTCCTCTTGCTCAGCCATAACCTAAGGTTAAAACCCCTATACCAACGTAACCAGGTGACATATACCTCTAACATTTCATTCTTTAAATTCTTCAGATAAATCAGCTTTGTCGTCAACCAATATTTGCCGCTACCTTCCTAATCCATGCTTTTTACGTTGCCTTATTAACATCCACTAAATTTTTTCAATGGATCTAGAAGAGCAAGTCCATCGGAATCCTGTCTGTAGACTAAGCAAATCGTTCGATCTGACCCCTTCGTCTAATCAATCTCTTTGGAAATGTACGATTCGGATAATCATAATTTCTTTGCTCAAAGCTGCCAAGGTGAGGTGGGACACTATTTTGTTGAAACTAGATCCAGAAGTTGCGCAATTCTTTGGGCTGCGTTTAATTTGTTTTGGTTTTGGGTTAGTTCTAAATAGATAGTTTGTGTTAAAGTTCCACTTATAGAGAATCGATCAATGATGTTTCTGTTGATTATAGCACGCCATACATGAATCTTCCCTGGATGTGGTTCAAGGAATCTTTAATCCAATAAAATTTGAATCAAAGGTTTGGCGTCTAAGAGATTTATCCGATATGAAGTAAGGCCAATACAGGTTCCCAAAGAAATGGCAAAATTTTGGTTAAAAAAATAAAAAAATTTTTTTAAGAAAATAATGAAAACTTGTATCGTTTGTAGCGGAAATTACACTCTGCATCCTTGGGCATAATTAGAATAAATATTTTTTAATTCAATCCTTACCATTCAACTAATCTAACTGACACATTTCAATCAGCAACTAAAGCAGCTCAACGAAATAAAGAAAATTACATTGTAGAAGGTAGTAGGTGTACATGAGGAATAAAAACGTCCTAAATTCAATTGAATCCACTGCTAAAACTTACCGAACTACATAACCGCAACTGCAAAACAAAAAAAATTTGGCTACGTTCTCGCGCTATAGTAAACCGGAATTAGCCATGAACTTTTGCTAATAATACAGAAACTCTCGTTAGTAATGACGTAATCTAAGGTTTTTCTCGGATAATGGTGATCTCAGCTGTTTATGTAAACAATATAAATCACTCTTAACGTATAGACAGATGAATAGATATAAAAATACCTCCCGCGCATACAAATGCGAATGAGATTTAGCTGTGATATGGCAGAATAAAAGGAATTTAAATTGAAAAAGAATGCGTGTTTTGTTAGTATTTGCTTGGAATGTCGATAATTAAATGCTATTATTCAATTCATTTAGTTTAAAGGCCAGCTTTCTTTTCTCCGTTGTTTTTCTTTTGTTTTTGAATTTTTTTCTTTGGAAGTTACGTACCTCCAATAATAATATTTAATAGAGATGGTATTGTGAGGTAAGCAAGCGGACCTACTGCACCGGTTTGTTGTCCACTATTAAAATTAAATTATTCTGGTCTCGTTTTTCGACAGCAATAGATTTTCATCGTTAATTAGAACGTTGAAATGTGAAACACCTGCTGCATTCTCAACTAATTAATTCGGGTCTAGGCTTTGATGGGTATTGTAAGAATATTTTCCAAATATTGCTTTGAATATTTGATGAAATTTTTAACTTTAAAGAATTTATAAGGGCTGCTCTTTTTCCGACGATTGGCACGTGGTTAACTGCGGTTTCGACGTGAACGCCATCTCCTCTCTTAGCTTCTCTCACTTTGAAGTTCCTTACGAAAATTGTGATGTATGAATTTAATGGTGTACCTTCTTAACACTGATCTCTCTCTCTCGTTTCCCGAAAAAAAATTGGCCACATTTGTGGAATTTTTAGTTGTTTGAACACTGAAATTCGCGATTCACTGATGCCATCTTACCTATCCTTTGTCATTAATTAATATTAGCGATAAAGAGACTTGTAACCATACAAGCTTATTGGTTTTCGGCAGCACCTTCAAAATAGTTAAAGTACTATTATTTTAAAGAATCAGGAATGACGCCAATGCTATTTTTAAAAAGACGAAAGTAGAAGGACAATCTTTCCGATTGCTTTTTCTTCTATCAACTTGATTCCACGAGGGTAGTCTGAAAACTTTCTAGGTTAATACAGAAACTGTTTCCTTTTTGTCATATTCAGTTTATTTCTCAACATTGTTCCCTTGTAAGTCTCTGCACTTTGCCCCATGATACTACAATCTCTTTAATTTATTTAACTAGTAGTTGGCATCTTTTCTATAAAGTAGGCGTTAACCCTCCACGTTCGAGGAACATCTCTGTCCTCCGAGCGAGATATTGAGCGCAGAAAACAGATAAAGGTCGCTGGGGGCCCAGATCTGGTGGAGAGTATGGATGGCCTAGCTGCTTTAATCTCAATTTATGAATTTTTGGCCACAGATGTGTGGGGCGATGTATTGTCTTAGTGGAAAGACACTTCCTTTTTCTTAAAATTCGGCCGTATTGCTGCAATTTGGGTCTTCAGCTTGTATGCTCCCGTTAATATTGTTCCTTTTTCAAGATACTCCGAGTCAATTTCATGACTATCCCTACTGCCCTTTTTACCGTTTGCATTCGATCGTTTCGACGGTGTCTTTTGCTTCTTATAGTCAAGCATCATTTCGTGAACCTGTCGGATAATTTTTGGTCTTCCCGAGTGTCTATGTCGGTTGACCGAGCTGGAACGACCACGCTGCCCAAAATACCGTCGTGGTAACTGATGGTGCAGAGCCCCCATAAACAGGCTAAATCTTGGTCTTAATTTGCGCAAACGTGCCGCCTTCCCGATGCGAGAATTGAATGGCCCGTTAATATTCGATTTTTCCATTTTTTACAGAAACATTAATATTCACCGACACAAGCGAGTGTTGAACAACATTTTCTGACCTATAATGCAAGCTTTCCGCTGATACTCGAAGCTTTTCAGGCTACCCTTGTAGTTAAAGTTATTTTGATTTTGTTGAGTTGATTTTCAAGGAAAATCTGTAAATTATAGCATCTGAACTAACAAAGTTTCATCCCAATCTAAATCTTTGTACGTATGTTACTGGTTAGAGAAGTGTGTTGGTTGTTGTTCAATTGAAAAAAAAACATAGTTGGGATAAAGAAATTGAATAAGATGATAAACGATGCAAGGTAAATAAGTGAATGTAAAGCCGAAAACCAAGAAGGATTAGAATCTCCGATAAAACATGGAGCACAAGATATATTCGTTAGCACTTCTTACCCTTGAATTTTTTCCTGAAAAATGATATTTATTTATTGAAATAATAATCATATTGGCTGCGCACTAAAAATTTGGACGCCCGGTATAAAAAGGTTAGAGATATAATTTTGCTAATACGGTGGATAGTGCCATTAAAAAAAAAACGATTACACTGACAGTGTTTGGTGTTCTTTTGGTTCTTTTTTCTTTTGGTGAACATTCTGCATATGTATTACTTTTATATATTATTATTATTTAATATAGGATATTCTAAAAAGATAAATGGAGTCGTCGGCTAGTTACTTATCGATTGCCCTGCGTATCTAAAAATATTTTTCAAAGATATCTTATGATCTCTATTACATTAGTCGAAAATTGTGACCTTCTGCAATTTACATTGTAGACGCAATACTACAATTCCAGAAGCTGAGACAGCCTGTATTATGCATATGCAGTAATTCACAGCGAAGCTTTTGTATTGTAAATAACTGTAAGTCGTACATATAACCGTGATAACTAGACAGGACAAAAGCGAGTGAAATCATATCTGTTTTGCAGCGACTAGATGGACTCGTGTTTTGTCGATTCGCGTGGGAACCACTAGGCAACACGAATCCTTCCTCATGCGGCGAATAGACACGAGTCTGTCTAGTCGCTGCAAGAAAGCTATGATTTCACTTGCGTTTGTCTTCTTTAGTGATAACAACAGTGTGAAATCGGAATTTATTTTTATAATAGTTCCTGTTAACCTGCTATTACATGATTATGACCAATACTATAGGTAGCATAATAATATACGCAAACAAAAGCTTAACGCAGATTACTCTCTTCCTTATAATCTGTGACTGTAACAAAAAATTGTTGGTAGATGTGGAATTCTTTAATATTTTTCAATGACATTAAATTCAAACTTTTAATTGGTAATACACCGCTACAGAGGTTCCTTCCATTCGAAGCAATACGATTTACCTAAAAGAAATGGTAGTTTTCCATAGAGTCAAATAAACATTTCTTAAACACAAAGAAATATTTCTCTCGTATTGCTTCCTATCTTATGATTGTTTCTCCCACGGACGAATTAACGTTAGAACTTGCACCCATTCAACAGGCAGAGATAGAGACTTTTGCGATCGCAACCATGATGTAGCCGCAATAAACCCATCTCCTTCAAACAGTATCGGTACGTCTGCCGTACACAGACGGTTCTAGTTTTATAAACACGTTTCGAAGAAGGTGCCTTCCTTTTTGTAACGTTGCGAAAGTCAGCCGACGATCGGCAACAGCAAGATGTCTTTCACGTGTCGCGTCCAGTTCCTAAACGACATCGACCCCTTCGCCTGCACGACGTACTTCCCGGATCCCCCGCGGCCGCCCCTGCACACCTTCAGCGTCACCCTACCGCTCATCAACCAGCTGGCCGCCGTACACAGGCTCCTCGACTGTCCGCACAGGGTGAGTAGGTGCATAATGTACGGTAGAAAGTATGGAATGTACGATTTGCGTTATTATTTTTTTTATAACGCGATGGTTTTTAAGTCGCGGAAGCTGATTTTGAGCTTATTTCAACAGCTATTCAGCTATTTTCAGCAAAAAGGTTATTACGATAAATGATGGAAGAATTTGTGAGAAATATGGCGAATAAGATTAGTGCAAAGACGAATCTGCTCTTATTTTATTGCTTATGTTTATTCATATTTTATATAAGCTTCAAGGTATTTTTTTTTTTAATTTTGCTTATGGTAATGATTGAAATAATTTTAAGCGTATATTTTCTAATATCGATAAAGTATAACGCAAATATTTTATCAGTGGCGTAACTACAGGTGGACAAGGACGTACGTCTCCAAAAAGGTCTTATGCTCATCCACGATTATTGATCTATTAATCAAATTTAGCTTGTTGCTTTGTTAACTTTGGTTTAATCATACACCAAGTGAAAGTATTTAAACCACTTCTTTAGTTGGTTTAATTACTTACTTTCTTTCTTTTATAATATTTTATAATGGTTCAATCTACATCGTAATTTCAGTACAGAGAGTATTAACTTTTTCGCATTCTATCTGGTGCCGATCCAAAATTTTACCGCTCGTTACGCCACTGTATTCTATCAATTAACATACAATTTCTCGAATATTTGACACGGTGGATATGGAAAAACCACTGCATAGTATACGTTCACGACCATACCTTGGATCGTTATAAGTATGAGCGCTGCTTTTGCAATATTTTTCACGTGTCACGCGCACGTACGACAACAAGGAATTATGTAAATCGGAAGTCAATACCCCCAAAATATACCAAGTGACATTGAAAAAAACTACAATGCCCAGTACCACGAGATAGAGGACCTCAATATAATAAAAAGGGGTGTTATACACTAATGTCCCCGTTTTGGCTACTTTAAAGGTCTTTTAGAAAATTATTTTTAAAAATTTCTTTTGATTGTGACGAAATAATTGAACCATTTAGTGTTTATTGGTCCCGAGTATTTTAGATTATTATCATATTTTGAACGTGTTGAAACGCGCTTATCTGCGGTTGACTATAAAAATTAGGGCGCAAGCCAAAAAAATATTGTAATAATTCTTTCAAGTTTGTCGTGTTCCTGAATACGTTTTCGTTTGATTCTGTTGTTTGTCTTATTGCTGATTACATGTTTTTCTGGTTCTGTTATTTGTCCTTTTAAAAATGGTGCGTAAGCATTTGGGAGGAAATAATCGTTTCAAAAGAGCAAAATTGGGTTACCAGAACTCATTGGATGGTTGCAAACGAAGAAATAGTTTTGCAAATAGTTGAAAATAACCAGAAAATAAGCACCAGGGAAGTAAATTTGATTGTACGTAATAATAATGATAGCAAGAACTGTGGCGTAGTATGGTCCGGAGGTTGACGATACTTATATGTTGTTTACTGTACGGAACGTTAACCGTTTGATTTGCAAAGAATTTATCACCTGTTGGAACAATGGCATCAACGGCAACATTTTCTGCCTAATTTTGTTCATCGACGATACCGGCTTTGGTCGCGATAGTGCTTCGAACGTATACAATATGCTCTATTGGAGAGATGATCAAATCGTAATACGGAAGTACCAGTATAGGTCAATATTCTTTGGTAAATGAACTCTCTCAGAAAATGTCCCATTGAACACTAGTTGCATGATTAAATTCTTTTAAGTGGAGGTTAAACATCGATCTTCGTCGGATGGGGATAAGTTTGAACAGAGACACGTCACGTTGATTACGAACGATAATTTTGAAAATTGATGTACGTACTTTGAAACCAGGTTTTATAAAAAGAAGAGTCGACTTCATAAGCTTTGTCTTGTATCCCTTTGACACGCAGATTTTCAGAAGTAAACAATTTCTGTATAGGACGTTCCATTTGAAATATATCTTATCACATCACAAGATAGTCATTCAACTATATTGAACAAGTGTAAACCGGCATAAGTCGATAAAGTTACTGCGTACACTCGTTCGCAAGCAGAATGATCTCTGATTCCGAGTACGTCTTATCAGTAGAGACGACAAAGGCAGGTGGAATTATTCCTTTTCTGCAACGACTAGATAGAGAGGAGAAAGCCTTGCAGAGACTATACAGACTCGTCTTTTGTCGACTCTCGGGGACACCGGTAGGCAACACGGATCTATCCTCATGAGGCGAATAAACACGAGTCTAGTCGCCGCAAAAAAAGGAATAATTTCACCTACCTTTCTCCTCTCTATCTACAGGGTATACGAAAATCCCGGAAAAGATAATGAATGAATGACTTACGACTTACATGACAAGAAATGGGCTTATTTGTAAAAGTCGCTACAGAAGGTGTTTTGTTTCATTCATTGCCCAACCAGTATCAAAATGACGGAGAACTTTCCGCTCGGTAATTGCTATTAAATGTTTAACTTAGCAGTAGGAATTACTCCAATTCGGAGCAGTTACGTAATTGTTACTAGTAGCAGGTCCCCACTCGTATTTGGAACCACGCAGCTATTAAAATTGCTTGAAGATTAGTGGAACTGTTAAAGTTCGAAAAAGATAGTGACTTCCGCGGCGTTCTTGCTATTTGTTTTGCAGAAGAGGATAATACGATGTATGTTCGGGACAGCGTACATCGATTCATGCCGCCCGCTCTTCGAACAGTTAAAGTTACCACGGGCTACATTAAAAACTGAAATATTGATAATAGCATGACCAGGAGATCTGGTAATAGATCCAGCATAGGTACAAACGATATAAACGACCCTTACACTCGTTTTACTGCTACATTCAATCGGTTTCTCCCTTCACCTGCAATGTCCTCCCTTTGCTGCGCCTCTGGGATGTTTTCGTGCTTATTGAAAGCGCGCTAGGATCTATGCATGCACGTAGGCTCGACATATTTTCGTCTCGCCCGATCATGGAACTGGGATTGCGGTAGATCGAGAATCACATTGAACAGCTGACTTGATAATGTGTCTGTGGGTCAGGTTTAGCGCGGACGATCGATTTTTTTTTGACGATATGCATATGTAGTGCCGGGGGGACTTTCTATTTGCGTTGGAATTGCATGTGTACGTAGAGATCTTCGCGAAATAATTTGCTTAACCCGTTTTAAGTAACCGTTTGGGCAAAGAGTCCGTTATTTTTTCTGTTTGCTTTTTTGTAATCAAATAGATGTAAATGTATGTCACGGGATGTAGACATATGTATGTAGGTACATAGAAGGTTTGTTCAGATATAAGGAAAAGCTTCGCGAGTATCAAATTTTAATGAACTTAGATAACAACACGTAAGAAATCCTTTCTACGAGATCATATAACTAGTGAAATACTACCGATTTCACCCCATCTGTTTTTTGCTTAAATTTGCGATCACGCGTCATCGAATTTGTAGCTCGTAAATTAATCAAATCAACCGACTTTCGTACACACAAATTTCTTATTTACCAGCTATGAATTGACTAAATAGTAAACAGCTATATTATTGATCGTTCTGGGATAACAATTAACACAAAGATATCGGCTATTTCCGCACCCCACAAGTTTAATAAATTAATCCGGGACGGCCGTTTCGAGGATACGTGGTATCCCAATTCTCGATTCGGTAGAAACGACCGTCCCGGATTAATTAATTAAACTTATGTGGTGCGGAGGTTGCCGGTACTTTTGCGTTGTTTGCCATATTACACTACCGTCCTTTTGCTTTGCGTTATTATTGCTCTAGGATAATTTCAGCAACGCTTCTGTGCAATAATAGTTTTATTCGCTGGATCAATTTCGAACATGTCCGAGATAGAACATCCTTACAGTTGAAGATGCAACCATTGCGGGGCGCCACCACAAAATACACTTCAGGTGGCCAAAGGCATAAACAAGATATTCCTATACATTGAAGGTGTTGGTCTTCTAGAGCACTTTCTTCAGCGTATTCTTGGCTTGATAAAAACGCAGGCTTCCACGGCCGGAGTCTGTTGAAACTAAATATTTTCCGGGTTCGAACCGTGTCACGTCGTTAATAATAATAATAATAATAATAATGAACTCGACGTTTCGCCCACAATGTTTCTTTCTCGCAGTTGGCTTTCACCTCTGGTATGGTTCACATGCTGAGTTACCGTGATCAACTGCTTCCCGCTCAGTTAGGTTTGCCTCTGGCGTGGTTTACACGTCGAGTTGCCGTGCTAACTGGTGCCTATCTTTCTCCTGAAGAAGCCCCATACGATTGTGGGCGAAACGTCGTGTTTATTATTATTATTATTATTTTTAACGACATGACACGGTTCGAACCCGGAAAACGTTTAGTTTCAACGTATTCTTGGCCGTTCGAATATTTCTATCTCCGAAATGTATTTGTTGCTAAGAACATGTTTAAGTTGCCGAAATTGGGGGCCTGTGCTATGGTTTTAGGTATACCACGTCTAACGAAAATGTTTATCGTTTGGTATTCATTTTTTTAGGTGGTCAATTAGTACGAAAAATTATCACTAGAGTGAGCCAATTCGGGGTGCGCATCATGGGTGTAGATAACGAGTGGACTTTTGTATCTGTTCGTTAAATTTGAATCTTTGACTAAAACACTTTCAAATTTAATCAAAACATTTTCTTGTGGTAGTGGTAGTTTTTTATCACTTGTGAAGTGGTAAACAACTCTTTTTTACCACTTCTACCAAACAAAGCTAAGAGTATGCATCTTTTACAATCACTTAACCTCCAATTTTTTTCTGATTTGTTTTGATAGCTGCACATTCTTCCAGATTGAGTAATACATTCGCCTTCTGTTTGCTCTCGAAGTATTTGTGATAGTAAAATGGCGGTCGTAACCATGCTCCTCAACGTGTAAGGATCTTCAAGGGTACGAGAAGGCAGTCTGCGAAATTCTCGGAGCCGTTAAATCCGAATAAACCTAAATGAACCTATTCTACCCATCTTTAATGATGGCTGTATTCTCACTCTACGTACCTTGGAGATAATTAAAAACAGAACACGGAGTACTTCGCTGCTACTATGACGTGCGCTCTAGGCGGCAACGAACTAGATACTGACTAGTGTTTCTCACTCGAGAGTCGCAGCCGAATTTGCCTATTCTAATTATCACCGCTAAATTCAAATAGCATTTGCAATGCAATCCGCATAGCGTTTTCCCGATTGTTACGTAGATTGTCGTCGATATCCTTTCACATTTGTCGGTCATTCCTTCAAGATGCGAATAGCTCGGTTTCTCTCAGTGACTCTCCGGAACTTAGGCTCTTGAGTGATGTGTTTTGCTTTATTGCAGACACAATAGAGCTCTTAGATCGTTCGATTTTTTTAATTTGATGGAGGGTGCAAGACTTGTTTTCGCAGTTACAGTTTTCCCATCTTTCATTCGCAAGTTTCTATTTATCTTACTCGAAGGTAATCAAACAGAGAGAATTTCAATGATGATATCAAACATTCGGTGTACATGTGGCAACTTTTTAAATTTTAAGTAAAACGGACGCATTTTGGGCTTTTAAGAGATTTCCCTTATCAAATGCATCGTCTTATTTTCTCTCTCATTACCTGACTTTTATTTTCAAGTAGTTTGTTGGACACGTTCACGTTTTCCCAAGTTAATTACGTTCAAATAAAATAAATAACCAACCATATTAATGATATATAAATACCGCTACCAGTGGAAAATTCTGAACGGTTTGTGGCTGGAAGCGAAATGATTGCCCTATCTCTATCGTTTCACACTCACTCCCATTATATTCATCTCAATAGGAATGAGTGTCTGGTTTTAAAAGATAAAAATATAAGAGACTATTGCAGTGGTATGGATCTAAGCGTAAAATCAAAGATTTGCATGCATAAATACACGTTTCTAAGTGGCTTTGAGCGATATACATGATACGGTGAGTTGGTATTCAGGTTAGTGAATCAAATATATCGCTATAAACAACACGCGGGGTTTTGTTCAAGCAGAAAGACCATCAAAAAGTCTTTTTTTGGTGGTTGAGATTAATCATTTCAATTTTGTAGTATGACTAATTTACAAAAACCGTATATGTCATTTAAATAAGATACACTTTAATGCTTCGTTTGATTATGATTCACCGTCATATTTATTCATATTTAATTTTATTTACGTAATAGAACAAAGAAAATACGTACAATAAGACCTCCAAAATTTAAGGCCTTTTTTTTTGGCTATCATTGTTTGGGATATACATTCATTAAGACTATACATCCAATTATTTTATGTTTTCGATTACTGCCTTCTATCTCTTTATCCCAACATAAATTAAATCTTTTAAGTACGTACATAGGTCAAATTACCTTTCAACATTACTTTGATGCTAGCCAATAGCACGCGTACAAGTACTGTATATTTTTATACATAGTGAATCTTTTTTCATCAAAGTAACCTACGAAACACGTAACAGGAAAAAAAAAACAAAAATTAATTAGCTGTCAATAACACGTTCTCGTGAAATAATTTAGTCTGGCGGTTGTTAATAAAAAAATAAAAATAAAAAATAAATTAAACATCACTTTATACAGTTACAGTGTCGAATACGGCATGTAATTTTTTCCGCGTTAATTTATTCATTAAAACCTGAGATTACTTCTTTTAAAAGCATTATTGAAAACTTGTAAATTATGCAAATATATACAGTGTCCGCGGAAAAGTCTGCGTCCCGTGGGAACTTTTATTTCTGTAGCTTTAAGGTAACAGTGCTCACGTCACTGTTACCTTAACCTGTTGACGTCTACTTCACGTCATCATCTTAGTGACAGTCTCTGGAACCCAACAATTTTCCCATCAATCTAGTTATCGCTTGTCTTCCCTGTATCCACCAGGTAACGAATAGAATCAATAAAATTTTGAAAAAAACAATATATCAAAACGACCTTCAAACCTCTCTCAAAGGTTTCAGAAATTCTTCCATCTCCCAAAAGCAAATTTCCTCCCTTAGCAAGTAAAGTCTCCTTCGAATTCGGCGATCGCTGAACATCGTCTAGAATACCTTGTTCGTGTGGTTTATGATCAAAAAAAGAAAAGAAGAAAAATGTACAAGAATCTTGTTTCTTCTTTAATAAAATAGTTTAATTTGAAAAAAGGCTATGCCTTCCTATTAACAATTTCAGGTACAATAATACGAAAACAGTTCAGGAGCGTCCTTAAGTTTTCTAGATAAAATAAACTAAACTTTCTCTTGTTAAAAACGATCCCTCGATTTCCAACTGATATTAACGAAGAAGAAGCTTTGGAAAAGGGAAAATACAGTGTCTATTGTGGACAAAATGTAAGAAAAAAACAAATGTTGAAAGCCTTGAATCACACTTTGGATTTGGAATTTATTGGTAGATGGTATTTGTTCATATTTAGCTAAACAATTACATTTTTGGGCATTTGAAACTTTTAAATGACGGCAAACTTACTTACTGTAAAGCTGAGAAAGTAAAGAAAGACTTTTCGGCGGACACTGTACATATTGCCACTATATACTGTTAGTTGTGTAAAAACAATCGAAAAAAATGGTAGTTTCTACGGTTTACATATGTTATAAGGGTTTATGTAATGTCTAATAAACTATTTCCGCACATTACTAATGAAAATCGACTTGTATGTTAATTTTGCCCGTTCGTTCTTATCTAGTTATGCATTTTACGTAAGTCGTACGTAAAAGCAAATGTCATGGAAATATGGCGCGATTTAGATACATAACATTAACACCAATACAAATATTACAAATAGATTGTAGATTATCGATAACTTGGTGCAATTGCAAGTGGCCAAAAACAAATATTTTTATCGTTATTAATTAATTAAAGGGTTGATCAACAACGGTGGTAAGTACTCGCACTGATACAGTGATAATTCGTCGGCTGCCTGCTGATGTTGGATTGCACGATAAAGATTGACACGCTTTAAGTACCTGATGATTCCCATCAGAGTGTCGTTTTTACCGGAGTATGAGGTATCTGGTTTTCCATCCAATTTCGTCAAGTTGAAGTGGGTTGATCGTTCAAAGGATCTTAGCTATTTAAAAAATGGTTGCAGGAAATCTGAAATTCAAGGGAGAAAGGGCTTTGATCAAAAAAGTACGAAAAAGAGAAAAGAAACAGAATATTGGTTACAACATGTACATACAGATATAAAAAGGAAGAAAAAATACGTAAAAGAAGCACAGTCCTATAGCTAAATATTTAAGAATCAACCTTTAAGAAATAGCTAAGTGATTATTCCTTATGTTAGGGAATGTGGTAAAAATCAGAGTTGATGAGGTTTCTGGTGAACAGTCCAAATGTTGGACCAGTTGGTATCTTGTTCTGTGTATTACTTCTTCATGCCATGAAAGTCTCTGTAACTTTGAGCCAGTAGCTTTTTTACGTTCGAATCTTCAACACCGTTAGCTGAATTTTTTGAACACACGCGGTTGCAAGCATTTGGTCGCCATTTGAGCGTTCATCGTTAACCAACGTTTAGATTTAACTGTCCAAAATTACACCGTGGCAAATGGATTTCCATCCATCCGTGTAAAAATAATTTCAAATGCAAGAATTTAATGGCGGTACTTCATATTCGATTATCATCCATTTTTATTATCCGTTAACACAAATAACTGTTAAACAATAACTGAGCGTCCATCACGGCCGAAATTTTCGACGCATGCGCAATTATATCGGCAGAATATTTTTGACGAAGGACGCCATCTGCATGTTGGGGCTTGAAACTTTCAGACTATCCTTGTATACGGAGCATTCCATAGGTACTCAATTGGAGGAGAAATTGACCATCTTCTTTTTCGTTTCAATTAATTAACGAGGCATAATTAAAAAATGATGATCGATGTTTGGCGTTTGTTGTTTTTCACAGCGCACGTAATATAACAGCAAGGTTACTCATCAAAGTAACCGAAAGTAACTGAACAACAAAGTAACTGAAGATGCCCTGTAAGAGTGAGGAGGAAACGTCGGCAGAAGCTATGACAACGACACGGTTCCAATCCGATCACCAAGCGTACAGTGTTATTGAAGGCCGCGGAAGCTTACGTAACAGATCCCAAGAAATGTTCTTTCAATGTCTACGAAGCGATTTTTATAATTCTCTTTAAAAGACACATAGAAACAACTGTACTTAAATACTTTTGGAGACGGCTGTATATAAATAGCTGATACACCGTATAAACCTGCAATTAGATTGTATCCGAGTGAAGGTTATTGCCTGCTGCCTCGTAAGTAAAAAGAGATTATTAATCAGTGATAAATTAACTGTGTAATTTCCGTTTACCAACTTATCACAGATATTTTTTCCTTGTTGCAAATAAATACAAATAATTCTGTAATTATACATATTTATATGTTATGTCACCTTGCATTACATTATATATTACACCGTATGGTCTATTAGAAAATAAGCTACAAATATTTATGTAAAGATATACTTCCAAGTATCTGTTTCTCTCAGTTCGTATAATTTAATAAAAAATATCGCTATGTATGCCTTTAACATGGAACGGTATCTGGGTCAATGTGCACTAATGCATTCAACATGTATGTATGTAGGTAAAGTATTTTGAATTTATCTCATGTTTCGTTGAAGATAGAAAGGCGAATTTTCCCTTTTAAAGCGATATCCGAGTAATAAAAATTAATTTTTAATAATTGCTACAATTGTTTAAACGATTTAAATGGTGATGTGTAGACGCGAGGCGGTTTTCGAAAGTTCCCGAAAACTGAAGGATACCATTTTTATTTCACTTACCTCCGTCATCGTGCAAAATAGTTCCCTTGAACGCGTAAACTCCGATCTCAACGGCTTCTCTACGAAAGAACTGTCTTGTGTTATTAATGTGTTCAGCATCGTTCGCGATTTAGCTTCAATTCGCTTTATTGTATCAAATATTCGTTCTTTCAACTTGGTTTTCATCTTGCTAAGAGCTGCTGTTCGACAAAAGCGGTATGTTTATAAAAAACAATGAAAGATAGTTTTTTTTTTGTGCGTAAAATCGCTTCATTGTTTTACAAAACAATTAGAATGATATCTCCAAAACTTATTTTATCAAGGCTTCAATAGCTTCTTGGGGTGATAAGCATCGTTGTCCGTTAATTTTTTGTTGATAAATCAGGTGTGCGATGTACCATTGTCATGACGATGTTGTTGATTGCTTCTCTCGATTTCATCCATGATTTCTGGCAAGTCAAATGTTGGATAGTATTCAACATTAATCTCTGTTCGAACCTTCAAAGCAATGCTAGCAACTTAGTTAAAAAGTTACAATTTTTGTTGGATTCCGTCCATCTTAGAACTGATCTTAAAACACCCAAACAGTTGATTGTTGCTTAGTTTCCGAGTAATTCTGCTCAATTTTTTTGAGCGTCTCCATTTACCAATCAGTAGCGGATTTTCTTAAGCTTAAGTTAAATTGGTGGGAAACATCTTTTTTCGCACCTAAACGTTCTTGTAAAATAGAATTTACTGCACTCTTCGATATGCCTTACGCCATAAGCGCACGGCGAGATGCATGTTGATCCTCTTCACTCCAATCATGTGGCATGATGCATGCATTTTTCTCAGCCTGCATAATGATAAATATATCTTCAGTATTTTCCGCATCTTCAAAATGTGTCGAGCTTTCTTATTTTGCATTTTTCTTTTTGTGCTCTCGGTAGATAACATTGGTAAAAGTTAGTGTTTACAAATAGAAAGAAGTACTTTTCAACGCGACGACAAAATAACAATAATTAAATTATGCTTTTCAAGATTTTAACTTTGCCTTTTCGACCAGTAACCCGTTTCGCTCTTTGTTTACTTTTTAATATTCCGATATTTCCGTATCGTCCTTCCACCGTAAAGCTTCATACCGAAAGATCCATGTCAGTGGATCAAGGCGACATCAATTCCCAAACGTAGGCAGGGAAGCGAGTATAATCCAGCTAAAACAATGCTTAGGTGGCGTTGAATAGAAACAATTTAGCAGCGCTCATTAAAAAATAACTGCGCATACGAAGGTATTCACTCTTATCTCCTGCATTGCCTTGCGATCCGCCTCAATACGTGAGAAAAAGAACATGTTTATGTATAACGCACGCAAATAATTCTAATTAATTAAGAGGGATAGCATAGAAGGCGGTACCCATTCATACAGCCTTGGTGATATGTTGCATAGGCGTCGTCAAGAAATCCAATATTGACATTGTTATTAGCTTTTAGACGAAACGATCAGTTAAGTTGAAGCATTATTTTCCAAATTTCAATTTTAATAGATACGTCCAACGTTGCCTTTTATATTTCCATGAAAAGCCACTAAGACTATCATCAAACAACGTCTTCTCATTCCTGCAACTTTCTTTCTTTCCTCTCGAAGCCGATAAGCGCTCGTAAACGCAACATCCCAAGAATTTCCCGGTCATAATGTAACGAGAATAATTAGCCGACAGCCGAGTATAAATATTTATTCGGTAAGTACGTAATTTACAATTTACCTAAACTCGATAAACGAGTCGACGGATTACTATGATGATGAGGAGCGGTGTAGACATACCGACAACATAGGTGGTGCCGGTTCCGAGAACTTCTCGGAAGGACAGCTTATACTGCTATATGCCTTGATATACGCGAAATTATTTACCTTTTAGTGCCCGGTTTAATAATAGCTCGAATTCCTCCGATGCGGTATTCGCTTACCTTTACCGATGCAAACGTGACTCATGCTCACATGAGAGAGGTGTTGCTGTGTGTGCCACTATGAATGATTAATAAAGCCACTATACCGGAGGAGAATGTGGAAAAAAGAGAAACAGGCGGCGTTGGAATGAAGGACCATGTTAGACGTTAAAATAATCGTTGTTCCGTTTGATTCATCAAGTGAAGATGGCTTCAAATACAGAGGCGGCGTAGTAAAACAATGGATTACTAATTTGCGTGGGATTTCACGGCCGTTATCTATTGTGGAAGTATCTTCCGCGTATTGCTTTCTTTTGTTATTTAAGCAAATGCACTCTTGAAATTGCTTCCTGGAAAGGGCGATACTTCGACTAAGCTACCTAGTTGATAGATTTGGCCACTTGAATGAATTAAGCACATCGATAAAAATTTGAATACGTCGAATTGGAAATGGAAATTTATCCATAACTCTCCTTTGCTGGGTTTACTTAATTAAAAAGGAATAAATGTAGCCGAACTTAAGATACACCTTCAGATTAATTTGAAAAAAAAGAATCTTACTTGCTTGGAACGGATCAATCCCGTACACATGAAAACAAGTTGATGTGTTCATAAGATCAAATAAGATAACAGTATCATTGCGTTGAATACCCATATAAAACAAAGAGTCAGTTTCGTTCTACATTAAAACTTTCTTTCGTATGTTAGCATCTGCTGCGTTCATCTGATTCAATCCTTCGGAGGCTCAAAATCATTTGAATTATTTGTTGTTTAGGTATGTGTCAGCATCAATGTGATTTTGTCGTTTTTTTTTCTGAGGTCGCTCATTATTTTCTTAAAAAATACCATAACTCGGAATATGTAAATATGGTGTTTGTAATGAATCAAGCAACATTGGGATAACAAGTTTCCAAGGCTTTGGAATTAGTTAGCGCCAAAGTCTCCTTACCTCACACCATTAGGCTCATCTTTATAAGCTTGCTTAAAAGATGAAGTTAACAAGGGTAAAGTTTTTTTATAGTAGTTTCGCGTGTAGAGTTTGTTCCGTTTCTTTCGACTCATCCTATATATTGTAAAAATGTATTAATCTATTTCTGTAGTAAACACATTATCTTCCAATAGCTATTGCCCGAGATTGCCATATCTCTAATTCTCCTTTCTTGCTGACGTAATCTCACTTGGTCATCTTGCTATTTTTATTTTTTTCTAATTGTAGCAACAAGGTTTTAGCTTATCAAGGGTCTTTTTATGTTGCTTTTTTCGTTTAAAAAACAATGAAACTATGAAATTATTTATTTTTTTAATATCAATCGCAGGACGGACTCGGATCTAATATCTGTCGTTCCCTGAACAGGCATGCTAACCTTCTCTATGCCAGGGATGAATCAGTTCTTAATATCTAATAACATCTTATTATATCAATTAAAGAAGCCATATTTGGAAGTACGTTTTATAAATGGTAAATACTAGACGACACATTCTCCTTGAAGATGTTATTTTAATGTTTACTTATTTTGTTTAGCAAAACTCAATAGCCTGCCAGAATCTCTGAGTATTTGCAAATAACGTACTTCACTATTTAAGAGTAGCTTACCTTCTTTACTTGGTATTCATAAAAAAACACTCAGTTTCGATGGTGCAAAACTACAAAAACCTGCTTGAATACGATTGACGTACCCAACGGTTTTTCTCGAAATTTTACATTACTTCTTCGCAAGGTGAATGGCGAGCGGGAAAAACCTAGCTTACGCGATAAATTGGACAGCACACGGGCGATTATATTCGTCAGATTTTAACCTTATGAAGAAAAAGGGCCGCTAAAAACGAGCCATGTAAACGAGTCAAAACATCTGAAAAACACGATTGTTTTGAAATCGATCGTCTCTCAGTTTATAGAAGAGTCTTTTCGAACGCGGAAGTAATGTAAGATTTGGTAAGGTGCCAACGTAAATATCGGTGTATATCTACGTATATATGATTTTTAGAAGAGCAAGCCATGGAAAGAGGAACAACGCATTCAACGTTTGTTTTTTTCTTATTATTTTTTTTTATTACATTAACCTCAATAACGCGAATGATACGGCGAATGGAGATAAAAATAAATTAAAAATGAGGCGGTCTTGCCGAAAAGTTATATTGGATCAGTCCGATGCTTCGCTGAATCGGTCAGGCGTTTTGCAAATTGAATTTGGTAAGATAGACGGGAAGAGAATGTCTTGCGTTCGATCCAATGTACAGTGACATTCTTATGTATTGTCTGCCCTTGAGACGACGTATCTATACTTTCTACTATTCCTAATCGTGCGCTTGGATTATTGTAGGATTCGCAGGTAGATCGTATTGCTCCCATTTTAGTTTATGATGGGTATTCCCACTAAACGCCTTTCGAAATACTTACCTTGCAGAAGATAGTGTCGATATATAGTGCTTGCAAGAGGGAGATAAAACATGAGCTGGCCACTGTACACAGGACAAACAGGATTATTTCGCAAATTAGAAATAAAAAAATCATATCTTAGGGCTTCGTATGTTTTGGAAGCTTGTAAATTCTACAATTGGGGAAAGGTTGTCTCCGTTCTAACGAAATAAAACGATAAATTCTTCCTAGTGACTTCTCTGATCACGAAAAAACAACCTTACATAATAAGATTTACATACATAAAAAAAGAGACGATGTTAAGCAAATCAAAGACGCTTGACCAATTTTAACGTATGCTAATGAATGCAGAAACGGCTTCTATGTTTTGAAAACTAAGCGCTTCGCACTAAACACAAAGCGATAACGGGAAAATTCAAATCGAATTTTAGGATTTCAGTCGTAAATTACGACGCGCCTAATTTCCAAAGATTTTTTTTTCGTAGCTTTAATATTTAAAGTCCTATTTCGTTTTATTTATTAAAGATATTCACGACGAATCTCTTGTTTTTTTTTTCTGATTACGTATCACCAAGAGAAAATAAGCTGCTTATACCCGAAGAGGTACAGTCTGCGATAAAATGTTGCCAAATTATAGGTTCTAACGCGAGAGTAGTAATGAAATGCTAAATAATTACATAAAGGTACGAGAGGATACCCAAAAGAGCTCCAACAAACAGGCATGCGGTCACAATGAACACTTGCAGTGAGTAATGTTGAGTCACTACGGTGCCCGAAGGAACAAATTCAGCGTGAAAGCCTCCTTTGACATCGCAAAAATCATTGTGAGCTCCATATTTCATTTCAGTTGTCGTGCTTTCATTTGGTTTGGATGATGAAGGTGTCTTCCGTTAGAAGGGCTGTTGTTTTGTCTCGGGGTTATTACGATTCACCCTTCGTAATGACTTCCGACAAACGATCGGGTTTGTTCGTGCTCGACCTTTCAATTCTCGGACGGTTCCCTCTCTGGTCATGAAAATCTCATCTTCAGATCTTCAGTCAGCAATCTCTGGCATGCACGAACTTCAGGAAATTATTTGCTCACATGATGGCGTCGTCTATTCTTGATGTTACGAGGCGATCCCAGCGGAGCTCATCTTCCAGTAAAATTTCTTCACATTTAAATCGGATGAGTTCTTAGCCGACTTAAATATGCACCGGGAGGAAACATTTGAAAGTGTTTCTGTTTTTTTTTTTTTTTTTTTTAACAGAAAGCAGAATCTGATGACTTCAGAAAAGAAATTCAAAAGAAAAAGAAAGAAAAGAAAAGAAACGAAAAGAAACAGTCCGTTGCGATGATTCCCAAATGACAAAGTGAGAGCGTACCTAGCGGTAGAGGGCAGCACTCTCCACACCTTCACAATATGATTTTCTTTTTTTTTTGAATACGCCCGCGTGTATGTGAATATTAAAAGGATTACAGCAGAATTCAATCTTATGAGGCGATTGTGTCCTGTTGTTCAATGAAATCTGCTTAGTTTAGAATTTTCTTGATATTGCCAAGTAAGAAGACATCTTCCTTTGCAATTTACTTAATCTCCATTATCCAAATAGAGATCGCTGAAGTAATCACCACAATTTCTACAAAAGCCTTTGTAACCGAAGAGCGCATCCACCGCTACAAATTTGTAACCGTAGAAAACGTAAAGTCTTCCACGTAATTTTCGGCAATTACCATTTTTGTCGCCGAGTGTACAACCGCATCTCTCTTTTAAGACGTTCTTTTTCGCGTGGGAGCTCTCTCGTAAAGCGGCTAGGATCATTAATAATTCCTGCCGGTTACTACGACCGGCGTAGACTTTAAATAAAACAAACGGCAGAGCCATCAAGCGCACATACAGCGCGTAACCTACACGTGTCATTTTTACGCTATGCAAATTATCGATCAAAAGCGCGACTGCAGCAAGCATCAGATGTTGCCTTCTCCACTCGCGACTGACTGATCTACTTTCTCGCGGCGAGGCGTGCGGAAAACGCGGCAGATGAGAGAGCCGGGTCGATTCAAGTCCGTTTCGAGGCGGTCACGGCGGAGGTGGTGGAGGAGGAAGAGGAGGAAGGTAGAGATTCTAGTTGTCCGTCGTCTGCTGGCAACCTTTACGTGCTCATCTACCTCTCCTGGATTGTGTGTAAATCGTTGAAACAGATGCTTGCTTTCGTACGTATTGTTTTTCGAATTGCATTTAAAAGAACAATTTTATTTTCGTAGCGATGAACTTACAAGAAAAATAAAAGGAAACGATTTCTTGGAGCACTTGTATGTATTTGCTTTATCGAACATTAGGTTATTCTTGGCTAGAATCGAAGGAATCCATCCGACGTTTAGATGGAAAACATTCTACTTGTTTTGATGCATGGGTACGTGGTTGGTCCGAATATCTTAAGCTTGTTGAATATGTAAAACTGTTCGTGTACGCCAAATAAATGTAAACTATATGGAGATGGTTTAACCGTTCAACATTTTAAGGTATTTGCCCTACGTCACATATGCAACCAATGTATAATTTTCGACGAGGAAGAATTAACGTTTAGACCTCTTAGACCTGTACAACAATCTGTCTGATTGCAGCTGCCCCAGCAGATATCTCGGCTGTTGTCAGAGATACGATAAAATGTCATGGAAGAAACGTTTTTCTATCTTTAATTTTCTATTATCTGACGTAGCAAAGAAAAGTAACAAACTTTAGGTTTCGAAAAAAAGTCTGCGCAAAAGTACCTAAATTAGAGAAATCTCATGTGGATTTTGCTTCTAGTATATGGATCCCTTTCTACAATAACGCTGTTGGAATGGTAGAATCCATTCAACGAAGGTTTACTTCTCGCTTATTTGAAGCAAGTGTAATGCGTTAATAACTCATATGGCATGAGGTTATCCTGATTTGCAAAATATTAGCCGGAGGAGCAAACATTCTAGTTCCTAGATTATATTCCAGGAACAAAGCTTTCTTTTGTTTAGTGCCTCTAGTAATTTAGAATTAAACAATTCCATACGACGTATGCAATGCGCTGGCACACAAGATTAATTTTTTAACAACATTAATAACAATAATCAAAATAATGTAGCCGCTAATACAGCTAATATAGCTACATTCCCGAGTGGTCCTGGGACTGCTGAACTAGAGAGCGTACAACACCTGAGCGCTCTCTTCAAGAATTGCTTGGAAGTCGCTTTTTGTTCTTGTTTTCTAGATGGCAGGCTTGTGTAAGATTTTAGACGATTTTAAATGATTTCCTAAAAAGCTTCCGTGATCTTGCCAGTAGAAGAAGAGTTCTGTATTTTTCATGAAGATGAATTCTTGTGCTTCATGAAGACTTCTATACAGATACTATACAGATTCTACTCCTCGTAACAAATCTTTCCAAAATTACTTAAGATTTGATTGAGTTTGTTGGGTTTTTAATCAGCTGTTAATATTTTAGACATCCAATAGGCGTATGAGATATAGAGAATACTCTGCTCGTTGGAGTTATCGCTCAAGATTTAATTCAACCCTAAAATTTTAGTGAAAATTATAACAGAAACGTTGTTTTGAAGAGTTACATGCATCGATTTAATCAACACTTCCTTTGATCAGCAATTTTTCGATATTTTTGGTATAGTTTGATTTTACAATATTTTGTTCGGAGTAAGTATTCTTTGCAAGTTACTGTGTGTACTTCTTTCTGCTCCCTCTTTTAAAGAATAAATACGGGCATGCGGACGCTGTCAGGTAAAACCTGACCGAAACGACAAAGTCTTCGAGAAAAAACGCGGATTTTTCGGTTCCTTACATCCTACATACACCGTGAATATCGTCCTATCCGACGCGAAGTTTTTATAGTAGCTTCATTATAAGAAGTGCTTCTCTTGATAACACTTTTTTGTGACTTCCTGAACGATTCTCTTCTTAGAAACACAGGAATTGCACGCAAGCTGTTATGTTCAAAACTAGCTCTTTATTTTAATGGTAATCTTTAGGAATTTGGAAGATTGAAGTTGACTTACAAGGAAAGGTACCCAACCCGTACTTGCAGAATTTAATGGTTTGAATTTTTGAGAGTTTTGGAGGTTGAAATCAGGAGTTTGTGCGTTCTTCGTTAATCGTTTACCATTTCTTCCGGTGCCAATAAAAATCATCGATATATTTAGGTGTTTCGTTTAGGTGGATTTGGGCAACCCATCCCATCTGCCCTTAAAGCTTGTTATAATCTCAAAACCATTCTACCGTGTAGATTCTATTTTGTTTTATCTTGCTTGCTTGCATCTCTACTTCAAGCCTGCATTGAACTTTAAAACATTCACCTAACTCGTACTACACGTCAATTTGCCCTCAACCGTAACAGATTTTCCCACGGCTTAATTACCGCCTAATGGCATACAATACTTGCAGAAGATCTGATAGTCATCTCGCGAAGGAAACTCGAGCGCGATCGTTCTCCGTGAAAAATTAATTATTCAGCTCCACCGACACACCACCGAACTCAAAGGAGTCCTCTACGCAGGTGCAAGCGAGCAACCTTAGCCATGAAAGGTGCTAGTATGCCATTGTCCAGGAGCGGGAGAAAGTCTCCACGGCGATCTTACTCAAAGGTTTTACTACGTACGCCTTTTGTTTCCACGACACGACGTCTAAGATCTAAATAATTCACTCAACCACGCCCGGCGTTACATAAAGCCGAGCGTTTCTAAGCGCTGATAGCGTTGAATAATTCTCTATCTTGTACGGCACTTCCTTTAACGTATCCTATTCGTGTTTTGTAGTTATTCAGAGAGAAGGAATAAAAATAGAGAAACTGTTTGTTAGCTTGTTAGGTACAAATGAGAATGTTTGTTACCCACGGCGATGGTATTTGTTAGCGTGTAATTTTCAAAGAATTCCGTAACGCTTTGAAAGCAATATGCAGTTTTCAAACGAATGAAAATATTTCAGATTTCGTTAAGCGCTATCGTACGGGGTGTTAAATGTAAGTTCGTTGCATAATTTTTGTAATTTTCTCCGACTGTGAAGCGCGGGAACAAATCAATTGATGTCCGCAATGAAGGTAATTAGGCACAATACCGGCACCGTCTAAGTGTAGAATTAAATCAATTTTAATTTAATTACACTTTTTATTAGATATCGATATTATAAACAATTTTTTAGAAACGTATAAATTTCTAATTTATTTAACATTAGGCATCGCATTGAGTGGACCTGAGGTAAAATAAAGAGCTTTTGGTGGCGGTCAAATTATCGAACAAAGTATACAATGCGCCAAATGGTTGGCTTCAAAAATTTCTTAGGAGACATTCGGGGACATATATAAGGGATAATTTGGAAAATTATAGTCGAAAAGATATCTTTAATTTAGATGAAACCGGTTTGGTTTAGAGCTCTGCCAACGAAAGCCTTTTCATTGAAAGGTGATAAATGTAGCGCTGGAAAAGCTGCGATGCAACGCTTAACAATAATGTTATGCACGAACATTGAGAGATTCTGCTCACCTGGATAGACAGCAGAAAAGCGTCGATGATACGAAGAAAGAAACTAGTAAAGAAAAGAAGAAGAGACGCAGACACAAACTTGCAAATGCTGCACATGAGTTACCGTGATCAATTGCTTTACACTCAGTTAGTTTCGCCCCTGGCGTAGTTTACACGCTGAGTTACCGCGTTGACTGCGCCCTATCACTTTTTCTTCTCCTGAAAGAGCCTCGTATGATTCTGGGCGAAACGTTCAGCTTTCGATTACTTACCATGAAGAAGCAATTAGAAGATTAAAAGACCTTTTCACAATAGAAGATCTTAATGAAGTCCAATCTGTTCTCTCAATCTCAAATAATCTCAAATAATAAGTTGAGGAAAATATTACTTAAAGGAAACCACTAAATAATCGATACCTTTGATAGTGGATACTTTCTAATTTCTCACGGGTGTCCATTAAATACAAGTCACACTGTACTCAGTGTCGTGATGAAGGAATTTTGTATCTAAATGATGCAAAAGATCCAGAAGATAGGCGTATTAGTATACGTAGAAGCGTACAAGAAATAAACCCGCGTTAGCCTATGAGAGGTACCATAGGTTCACGCGACTCTCAAGTTATTATAGTAAGTAACCCCAACGGCGAGATGTTAAAATGCTCTCGGCATCCTCGCGCCGAACGCGCGGATTTTCTTGAAACCCAAAACAATGGAACGCGCCTCGCCGCATTCCCGAGATTCGTAAATCTAATTCCGATACGGAAAACGCATTTTAACTGTTGAACGTACCCGATAGCGGTTATTATCGGTAATAATACGGTGGACGCCTACGAATGTATATCACAAAGAGACAGGCGTGTGATTTGTTTAATAAAACTAACCGACGATGTAATATCGCCGATGCCTTGCTCACAAAACGTATCCAGACCAGAAGAACTAGTTTCTCTCAACGCCGGCAATATCTATTGACGTTGATCTGTGGGGGGAGGAGGAGAATGTGTATTCTGTAATTATAATAATGAAGACTTTGTTTAGGTACACTGGCGCGCAAAAGTACGATAACCGGATAGAGTAAAGAGATAATTTCGAGGCGAGGCTGTTCGCTTGATACATTTAAAGATTCCAATTTGCTAATAGCGATATGGTGCGATACATTTTCTTTGTTTATCTTTTAGAAAGATTAAGAACTGGTTAAAAATAGCCATTAAAAGCATTAATGGCTATTTCTTATATGATTTCCTCGTTTTTAAACGAACTTTGAGCTAGAGTGCTGCTGTATGTAATATTTAGCCTAAAAATATAATTTTTAGGCTATGTTCTTCAGCAAGTTAGTCAGAAGTCATTATTGAGAAGACGGTTCACAACAACAACATAAAATTCTAAAGCAAAGAAGCTGCCAGTGTTTTCGGGTCATTTATACAGTTTACCAGGTTTGGAAATAGGCATGACGTAACCCCCATTAATTGCTACTTTCATATTTTTTCTTTAAACCTGAAATGCTATTAAACACATACGATGAGTAACTGCCTTATATTTGAAAATTAGTAAATTTATTTTTTTTATAATTTCTTAACTCCAATAAGTGACACAATGGCCAGATCTTGGGATCTTTAAAGAGACTGTCTTCCAATACGAAATTCCTTTTATAGAAGCCGCTGATTTCAATGCAGGGTATAGCAATCAATGCTGAAGAAGCTTGAAACTAAGCTTGTTTCTTGTTAAAATGGGCGCAAAAACAGGGGAAGGTTAAGATCAGCATAACGAGTCTGCATGCGAATTACGTCATAGTTAATAATATCCGCAGAAATTACATAAAGACTTTCCCGCCTTTATATCCTACTTCAACGATTACTGTTTTACGCACGTTCAAACTTTCACGCGACTTCAGCTTCGAGAAGCGGCCCCTGATGCCCGCCGCTCCGTATTTCTGTATTTGTATTCCCGTTTATTCTCGTAGGAGATTCGCTATTTGTAGAAACTCGGCGGGTTAAGAATAGTAATCCCGAATGATGGTAACTGGGACATACTATACGGCCAAAGGCTGCGCGGATGTCACCGTAACCGCAGTTCTCGGAGGGCCGACGAACTCTAGGACCCACATCTATCGCTATTTCCGTGTGTTCGTGCGGCTAGTAGATGCCGAAGCTGCTCTCCCCGTATCGAGCGCGTAGCATCTAGACGCCCGAAAATTATAGGTTGGGGACTATTTTTACGTATCGTTTGATCTTCGTAACAATTTGTATTCGGGAATGGTCTAATTCCTCAATGTTATCGAATTTGTAAATATGGAAAGTTTAAAAATAAAATCTTTGATGTGAGCAAGTTTTAGGTTTAATTATTGCATTAGGTTTGCGGATTTAATATTGGAAGTACATAAAGTTTCTTTTTATTATCTTCTAGTGGCTTGCCACTGTAACAGGAAACTAATAAATACTGATTTCTTCATAATCTTCAATATATTTATGATCTCCATTCTATACTACGGCATTGTCTTTCGTGTACTTTTTCCGTGTACGCCTGTAGTTAAAAAGCATTTCGAATAAAGCGTTGAAAAATCGCTTGGCTCCTTCCATGATTGCAATTTTGTTCGTGTTGATCCACTCTCCCTTACAACTCACGTTTTTCGAAGATTTGAAAACAGACGGACGTTACCAATATCCTCCAGCCTTACTTCCGGAACTACCGTCTCATTACTTTGCCATCATTTCTACACATTAAAGTTGATCACTAGAGAGGACAAAGGCAGGTGGAATTATTCCTTTTTTGAAGCGACTGGACAGATTCGTGTTTATTCGCCTCGGGAGAAAGGATTCGTGATACTTATTGATGTCCCCGAGAGCCGACAAAGCACGAGTCTGGCTAATCTATGTAAAAAAGTAATAATTTCATCCGCCTTTGTCCTCTCTATTGATCGCTTAACCAAATAATTTTTCACTTCTTTGAGTAAAGTGTTGTATTTACAGCTCGAATTAATGAGAGAGATTGTCGTGTCATCTCTTCACTCCTTTATTACCGAATAACAGCTTTTTATATCGTCCCAAAATAGAATTTTCTGTAAAATACTGCATTACAAGCTGTACATATGCCATAGGAGTTCGCGATCTAGCACCTAATTGTTAGACGGTACCGACGATTGGCAACCGTATTACGTCGACAATTATTTGGTTTGTAAAATTATGGTAAAATTAAGACACAACAGGATTTGTTATGTGTGTACCTGCAAACGGAATTTACACGAAAAATAAGCATTTACGAAGGACGACGTTCTCTTGGAATTATCGTTGGTTGTTACCCAATGAAAAGCCGGAGACAAAGAGAAGGGATTCGAGCTGCTGGAGAAACCGAAAAAGAAGTTTAATTCAACAAGATTTTGCTAAAACGGAATATGGGCGAACATCACTGCACATGGCGACAATGACAGCGACTTTTCATCTAATATTTTTTATGTGTTACTAGGGTAATTCAAATATAATGTGTTCCCGCAATTGTTTTTTCAGCTCTTCAAGACGAATAGTGTCCGTAAAGATATATTTGTTTCAATTCCCGATAAGCATCTTTCATAATTGCTTCATTTGGATTTTGTGTTTAAAAGAATTGCCTAAAAATAAATCAATGTTCTTCGTTAAGTAAATTTGCCTAAATAAGGAATGTGCGTAGTTTGTGTATAATCTTGTTTTTATTGCCTTATCTTGGACACACTTTTGTTTCGTTGGAAGTAGTTTCATTGGTTTTGTTACTTTCGCTGATTTGTAATCAGGAATTTTAATGTCTTCTAAGCTTTAGCTTTTCAAGCAAACTTCTCTCCGATCTCACCTAATACACTTTTCTAATGGTAGCATTTACCTTGAAAATCCACTTAAAATTACGTAACGATGGTAATATAATTCGTTGGCCACTGCACACGCTTTCATTTGAATTTTTGTTGCCCGGAATCGACAAAAATGCCTCGCGATCAATATACCCATGTACATACGTATATAGCTTTAATTCTACAGTTCATGAATACCAACTACGTTAAGAGGTTAAGAGATAGTTATATAAGAAGTGAGGCGACTACTAAACAATGTAATTATATTTTATCGTTGTAAATTACAGCTCCCAGAATGGTAATTTTACGTTTTCTCTTATAATAAACGGGTTTGCTTAGAATTAGAACTAGATCGGTTCAAAATATTATCGGATTATGAGGTTTCCTTCCGAATCTTCCGGGCACGTTCGAAATTTCAATTATAAGGTACGGGTATTTGGACTCAAATAGGCACTCATTAGGAGGCTATTCTCACGAACGAATTTAAGTAAAACTTGAAGCAGTTCGCTATTATCTTGGCCATAACACTTCATTAAAATTGGACTTGCGTTTCGATCATCTTCAGCAGTCACATTGAACCACTGCACTAATTCGTACTGACCATCTTCATGCCGGATTTAACGGAATAATAAGGGGCAATTTAGATATTTTAGAATTGAATTGAATATTCTTGTCGTCGACGTCATCTCTCTTTTTAAGCATATGCGGACGGGCTTGAAGTTTGTTGTAAATTTATAATGAAACAAATGCTTCTTGCATCTGCCTTTTGGTTTGACCAACGTATAGTTGGTCACAATTTTTATATGATTTATTAAGCTAAATCAAAAAAAAGCTCCGAATCTCACAAATCTCTTCAATAAATAGCTACCAGTTGCAGTTATCCACAGCTTTTGCAGCTGGAAATCCCAGCAAGCGTTGTAGCAATCAAAACTACTTTTTCTAACTATGTAATTCAAAATGGCTGTTATTTCCTGGCCAGTGTTGTCGGAAATGCACTGCGTATACTTACAAGCGAGATTTGGACTACCTATTTTGCATTTACAGCATTAGCAGCACTTACAGAGTGATCTCTTATAAATTCCTGATTTGTCCATTCTATCCATTTGGTCTCTCCATAGGTTTCCCAAAGTATTCTGGAAATGTCAGCACATTTCTTAAGAATATTTTGGACAAATTTTTTATTTGTTCTTTAAGTTCATTTTGATACTTGTTTTTATTCCTTCCTATTAGCGATTAGGTATGAAAAAGAAAAAATTGCTGAATTGCTGAATTGCTGAACAGGGGAAAAGGTTCGCTTACCCACCGACCTTTGATGGATTGGTGGATGAACAGGTGTTCGTTGTTTGGATTTTGTGCTACAGTGCAAGAACCTTTTCTTTTAGTTGTCGTAGATTCAGCGTAACGATTCTAAAAAACCAAACGTTTAATTTCAGCCATCCTCTGCTGTCTCCATCTATTGCTTTTGCTTCAAATTTATCTAATTTTATTGTAACGTATTCTATAGTGTCATACCGGCTTAAATTCATCTCCATACAACAACAATAAGGTCGTAAATTCTGCGGTAACGTCTCGAAACTAAACAAACGAAATAAACTAAACAAACAAACCAGACTAAACAAGCATTCAATCAATTTCACTTCCAATTATTAAGTACGGCAACAATATGATGCGGTAACCAACCGTACACGCCGTATCGCCGTACGAATTCGTCTAGGGACACTTCATTAAAACGCCGATACTCGAAGTTAAATAAAAGCTAAAACGTTGGAGGTAACCACCGTCGGAAAGGTAAACGAACTCCGTTGTTCTTCCTCCTGTACGCCGTACATTAGAATGGAAATTAGATGAATGGAACTTGGTTCGAGGTGTACAATTACCGGGCTCCGGTATAAGGAGATTAAAATGGAGTAAAGGAGGGTATTAGCTCGCGACGATTTACGGTGTATTGTTTTACTTAATGCTTTTGAATTGAAAGTAATTCCAAGTGAATAAAACGTGGTGATTGTCTCTTTTTCCTTTTCGGGAACTTAAAACTCTTCCGTTTTGATAATTTTTAGACTCTCGACTTTCGTCTTTAACTCCGTATGGTTTCCTGTTATGGTTGGTGAATTTTCAACCATTTGAACAGGTGCACATTCTTCATTATTAATGCATTGCGTGTTTTCGTATGGGATCTCTGATGTATAGAATATGAAGTGATTAGCTTTCAGCTTTGATTGTTTACGTTAAATTTAGTTTTTACATTTGCTGCTTCAAGCTTCTTTGTTTTTTCATGTAATAGATGAGAAGTACTTCTTGGATTGGAAAAGGGTTGTTCGAAACCTCTTCGGTAGCAGTCTTTAGTTTTGTAAGTAAGTAAATGGTGACAAATATTGCAAAAATCATTCGAATTGCTTCTTAGTGGCCAATAGGTCGCCGTATAAAGCACGAGATAATGTTACCAGAGTCTCTTAACACGTGCTTCTTTCAAAATTATTTGAAAAATTAAGATAATCTGATTTGTATGGTGTCTAATGACGATTAACATGGTTTTATGGATGTTATTAAGACTTCGATATTTATGCGCAGATACACCGGAAAGTACCTTAAAAAATTCAATAAGCTTAAGAGATATTTAAAAGAAAATTACTTTTTTTTTACAATCGCTCTAAAGTGCTTTAAAGTAACAAGGCTGTTCGAATTATTTTGTTAAAATCATATGTTCGAGAGACAACGGAAAGTCGTAGATCATGACACGTCCTCTCGATTAATCTTATAATATTGTACCAAGCAAGTAGCTTGTAGTTTGCGGATTCAACGCCGTGGTGGTTGGAAAAGCTCCATTATAACAGGAGTTTACGATTGTCAAAAAAAATTGAAGCAATACACAAATAATTTGCACTTGTTAATGATATCATTGAAAATAATTAATTTCTGATTGAATTAATCGTCTAAATAAATAATAGGTAGTAGTACTTGTAGTTGTGCTTGTAGAAAACATTTTGTGTATAATCCTTATAATCGACAAGGTATCATTTTACGCTCTTAACTCACGAATTATGCTATTAAACCGCATACAATATGATCATAAAGGAACGTAATCGAGAGAGCCGCGTTTTCTTCGAATTATTTTGTATGTTAATTACAACTAAATCTATCGGTTTGAAAGTATAAATTACGTTCGACATTTATTGACGGGTTTAGGGACGTATCTCATTAATTTTAAATTTTAAAGCTTGTTTCTATAATTGAAAGCTCTTTTCTTAATAGACGAAAGCAGCTTATTTAGCTTATTAGCTGCACTTATGGATGAATTTTCGTGTTCGTTGTTAAATTTTGGGGAACTGTGGGGATAGATCATTTACATGAAAAATAAATTAGAAAGCTTACATAGGAAATTAATATGACGTATGATACTTGTCAGCAAGTTCTTAGAAAAGATCTTGAAGAATTCGTATTGTTTAAGATTCAAGCGTATTGATCAAGAACCGAAAGTACAATGCTGTATTTGGTGGGAAAATCATTTAAACGATGATGACTAATCCTTGTCTTCAAAAAGAGGTTGATTTCACCGTAATGATTTTATCCAAAAAACATACCATGCTTATGTGAAGCTATTGCATTCTGAAAAGGTTTCTCATCAGTGTGTTGATCAAATTTTGTCTGTGGTTACAATTAACGTTTCAGAGGTTTTCCACCTTTTTGAAATAAAAATTCTTCTATGGTTGAGAGCTAGGTTTCTAAAACAAAATTCGGACTGCCTCCTTTAAATCGTGGAAAATGTACAGCCAATGGCGATAGTAGTGAGAATGGATGCACCTATTTTTTAAATAGTCGAAATTAAAGTAAAATCGTTCAACAAGGCTAGTGTAAGCGTCAAACGTCATAAAAAAGCATAGAATCTAAGCTGCAGCTATGTAAAAAATGAACAGTTTCGACATCAACGTATTTTTACATTGAACCTTATCTTTATCTGTCATATGGGCAACTTGTGTCAAATAAATTTCTAATCGAAACGTGTTAATTCAAGAATTCCAATCGGCATTCAAAGTTCGAGTCGTGCTTTTGATCGGAAGTACTTGATTAAGAAAAAGAAGACACATAAAGGTGGTGTCTTTGTATTGGAACAAACCAATCCTAAATTGCGGCAAGAGCCTTCTAGAGACACTCACGAGTTCCACGGACCTAAATATCATCTATATAATTTGGAAAATCATAAATTTCTAATTTTCTTAAAATTTTTGCCTTCGTAAAACGTTACACTGCGAGTATGTTTATTGAAATCATAAAAAAAAGGTTTATCCTTTATCGTAGATTCGTAGATTGAAACGGAAATGATAGTTCAATTCAATTTCATCTCAAGCTAATTATTATAAGTTTCATATATTTACAACGATGCGTACACGAATGTTACGATTTGCATTTCAAACGAACCGTATACCTCTATTCACGACTGTACCCCGCTTTTATACCAACAAAAGATAAATACAACATCTATCCACGACGTGAGATACTATTACAACACGTTGCTACACAATGTTCTCTGTTAACTATTAAAACAAAAGCGGCCGCCAACAACAAAAGGTAAAAACTTATTGAAACGCAGCAACGAGACTCTTTTCCTGCTTCGTTTTCTTCTCGTTTCCTTTTATCTCTATTCCACCGGAGTCTCCTTCTTGGCTGAAATTGTGTTGTTGGTACGCCTGTTTTTAAAGTGTGGTACGTACAGGACTTAATAGCCGCTGGCTTCTTTTATATTTTCTTGGATGATATCACGATGATTTTGCTCAGGTAAGCGTGAAGGGGGCATTGTTGTCTGCGCGCTGACCCGCGTCGCATGTCCAGGTCAAGGGTTACTATCACACGGAGACATTACTCGAGAGGTTTTCGAAGTGAACACGATGATGGATTCAGGGAAAGTAATTTATCGTTGTCATGCGTAGAATAAATCGTGAGAAACACGATTCGTTACGATGTAGATTGCTAGTTCTTCTTTAAGCAAGTATAGGATTCTTAAGTTGGTACCTCGTATCTGGTAACCCGTGGTAGAAAGGGGGTTAGATCAGATAGATGAATTTTTGTATATTTGCTATTCGTTTTTTTTTTTTTTTTGGTTGGGTACGTAAGTGAGTTAGTAGCGTTGTCTTGTTTTAATTTTGGTCACCCCATTATTTTCCTTTCTGCGTATTTAATTTAATTAAAACGTCCTTTATTCAATTTTCTATTTATTGTTTTCATTCCCATTTAACGTTTTACCAATTCTGCCTTTACCATGTTGGCGTTCATCAACGTTTAATTAATTCCATTTGGGAACATCAACTTGGTTGTTACTACTACGAAGGATACCTTTAAAGTTTTTACGAAAACAATGAAACATTATCCTGAAAGTTGGTTCAAGATCTGAGCGTTGCGGTAGCGACACGTTTTCGAGGAAACATAAATTATATCCATCGCAAGGAAATAATATCTATAAAATCATAAAAACGAAAGATGTTATATTTTTATCGTGTTTATACATTTAATTACCTAAAGTAGATAAGTAATGGGCAAATTATTTGTATATTATTGCGCATGATTATCTCTATTAGTAGCTACTAGCAATGGAAAATAACATTATAAAGAATCCTGCTGAAGAAGTGCAATATCTGAGAAGAAACCTAAAATAAATAAGAGGTTTGCTTGCTTAAACTTGGACGAGCCTCCACGAAGTTGAATACTTAAATTGAATCTTTTAACCTAAATAAGCGATAAATAAAGTTCAACACTTTCCGTGCGCTTAACAAGCCTCGCTATGAGATGAGTGTGATTCGTAATATGTGCGTAAGCGATCTTATTGCGGTAGTTAGGCATCCGATGGTCACACGAGCGTAGCGTAGTGCCGTGAAGCTCACGAAAAATGCTTTAGCGATAAACAGGCAATGATTTAAAAAATAAACGGTTATTTCCCGTCAATGTTAATTAATACAATATAATGCGGATAGCTATTTGCCCAACTACTGAAGAAAGTTCGTCTTTTAATCACGTGATAGATTCTTGACAGTGATCAAAAAATGCAATTTTTCATGAGCTGTACACATAGCTTCTTCAGATATGAGTAAATGGAATTAAAAGAAGATTAAATAAATGATGTGGGTGATTTAACTCATTAGGTTAACTTTTTTGACTAAAATTCTAACTTGACAACAAGATACTTCTTGGATTGAGACGACAAAGACGATATAAAGCAAAATTTAAATATAATGAGTTTGTTACAGCTCATCGTCTTGCTTATTCGTTGGTCAAACGTCGTGCCTCTCGGCCTTAGTGGTACACACAACATACAGCGACTCCTACGTCTTAAGATTCAAGTTGCAAAGTGCACGGTATGGAGTCGAGAGATTTACATCAGCTACATCATGCAAGTTGGTCACTGATCACATAAAATTTAGTCAGGATTAAGTTCGGCCACGACTTATTTTGTTATTATTCATGAATAGTTGTTAATCATAAGAGATGTTAGTCAAGTCTTGATTAACGGTTACTCGTTATTCATTTATTATGATTAACCGTTATTCATCGTCCGTTAGTCATGATTAACCATTATTCATTAATAACGGTTAGTCAATAATCATGACTAAGCCTGCAGAAACGAGTTGCGCCTCACGTTTAGCGTCTGCTAATTGCATGGAGCGTGCTCGTTTTGTTCAGGTTTAATCATGAAATACGCGATTGATTTGGTGAAATGGCGATCGCACGTAAGCATCTAAAAACGTTGCTATTTAAAGCAAACCGGTGGCAAATGCATTTTGTATTAATTATAGGTTTCCTGCTATTATTTTCGAAATGATTAAATTTGATAAACCGCCGCTATTATTTATTAACAATGGCAGGAAACTTGTAATCACCACAAACTATCTTTCGCACCGCCTTGCTTTAGATAACAAGATAAATCGGAATCGATGCGATTTGAAAAAGTGCGTATTCGAAAAGTAACGAATGGAGGGCAATAGGGATTTTTGGGAGGCCAAATTGATGGTTTAGGGGTACTAAATCGAAAAATTGCTTTTAGTTTTCCTCTTTTGCAAGCCACCAGTGCGCCAAATTTCTTTGCTCTTAGAAGTCAATGCATGCTTCGCGTCTTGCTTCTGTTTGTGTAGAACGAGCCGATAGTGATGCTAAGTTTCATGAGTCCTGGAGCTTGGAAGAGAACATGCAACGGTGCATGTTTCAGTGTTTAGTTTTTGCAACCAATTACGACCACGTCATACTTCCTCAAATTTGGGCACGAGACTCATATAAATAATAAATTCATGCATTCTAAATAATGAAAGTCTTGTAAAAAAATAAATTTAAATAATTTAAACAATTTATGGTATTGTTTAAATTTAAACAATACCATAATAGAACCACTGTCCCTTATTGTCCATACTTATCTTATGTTGATAGCCTAATTTCGTTTGATTAAATTCAACCTGTTTTAATTTTGAACTGTTTTTAGAACACACCACTTTCTCAAAAAATTTAACTAAATCATCCTCTTCTCATTACAAACAAGACGAAGAACTGATACTTTAATGTTTACTGCTAACCATGGAAAAATTGCACGTCATTTAAACCGTAATGATACATTTTCAGCCGTTCCTACTAATTTTCTGCGCATATCGAGGCGCTCACGATTAACTAAAAAAAAAAAAAAATAACAATGAATATGTAGGTTGAACGAATGCAAAAATTGCCTCGGAAACCGCTGGATATTTGGAACGCAACGATTACGATGGCAATTATCCGTGCGATTGCGTTCGATTTTTGCTCTTGTTTGACGTTATTTGCCTTAATTGAGATGATGTTGTTTTTGGTCGATGTTGTCGAAGTCGGTTCTGTTAAATCGATCTTTAAACGGAGCTTTGTTTTTCAGTTGATAATTGCTTCCTACGTTTTGTAATATTTTCTATTGTTGTATTTACTTTCTCCTTGTATAGCCTAAGACGTTTTTTTGTAGGGCAATTTGAGAATTATATTCATCAAAATAATAGGTACTTAACGCTTAAAAATTGAATATCAGACGTATCTTTTTTTGCTAAAATTAGTTTGTTTATTATTTTTTTAATGTGCTGTAATGCAATATAGTCGTAGTTATAATTATTAGAAGCTCGATGGTTCAGTGGGAGGAAAGCCTGCGTCTGGTACTGGGTATTCGAGTCCCGTTACGATCAAATTTTCTTGGGTACATTATTGACAAAAAGCTAGATTCCGTCGGGATGTCGCCACAAAAGAAGGAAAAAAACGATTTTAAACATTTGTTCATATGAACTCTAATGATAAGTTGAGATCTTACGTACTTGCATGAATAATGATCATTTATGCTGGACAGCTAAACTAAATTTACTTAGAAGCTTAAAGAACCAGAAGTTCCTGATCTTTAAGCTCTTTTACTGTGCGAACATTTACTAACGTGAAACAAGAACTTGATGAAGAAATAGCTAAGGGTACGTTTTGCAACAAACTGCAAAGGTGTTTAAACCTGTAGAAATGTTAGGGCTTGGATACGCACGTTCATCGAGAAAAGGTGCCGTTGATAGTATTATCACTGCATTTAAAATGGGTGTTTGCGCAAACAGATATACCAGAAGCATCACAAAATTTCTACATTATCAAACAGTTCTGGAGTATTAACGTTAATTGATTAACGATGATGAATTTGTACTTGTGCACTTGCCGGTGACGTACATGGTGTTCTTAACTTAATGGTTGTAATCGAGAAGATTCGTCTAAATAAAACTAAATAAAATTTACTTGTTGTATATTTAAATACTCGTCTATTTTGTTCTGACCAAAATAATGCCGCCAATATAGTTACTCATGGTACTCGTCGAATCACTTGCGACAGGAACGATGTGACGAGAGAAAACATTAGCCAACGGAAATGTTTCTCCCTATCCGACGTCATCAGTATTGTTCCTAGTGCATACAGTTTCCCTTCGAGACTGTACCTTTTTCTTGTCGCTGCTTTCTAGGCGGCTGAGGTGAGCCAAGCGATATACTTGGCTAAACCTGCAGAGACGAGTTGCGCTTCACGAGATTAGCGGACTAGACTAGATAGACTCGTGTCTATTCGTGTAATGAGAATGGGTCGGTGAAATTGTCGAAGCGCACGGAAAGTGCACTCGTTCCTGTAGGCTTATCGTTTCGATGGAGAGTGATTTGAACCGACAGTTAGAGGTAGAGATGATGATTCCAGGTAGGCAAAAACATGTCCGTTGGTTAAAGTTAGAAGTTTGAAATTTTTCGATATCATTATATACAGTCTATCTAAAGATATTTTTGTTATTATTAACACTTCTGTAACAAGCAAATACATTTTTTTTGTTATTTTCATCTTGGTTAAACTCATCGAATAAAAAGCATATTTTTCTTTACATTCCCAAACGTATAAAAGCTCTTGCGCGACCTGCTACTTTGTAAGAATCTAGTTTCAGGAAAACGATTGCTTCATTCTTTTGAAATCGAGACCTTGTACAATAATCTACTTACGAATTTATAAACTATAAACCGTTTACACGTTAGTGTCGTTGGCGTTAACGTAAGTAGTAGGGCTTCGTTTAGAGGCAACAGCTCTGCAGAGAAACACATATCGTAAAACGTGGGTAGGGTATGTTACCGTTCATTGTTTATATATTTAACCTTCAGCTGCGTAAAAACGCTGAAAGATGATTAATGTAAAGGGAAATAATAGGTTTAGGAGAATGTAAATACACGGAGAAGGCATTCAGTGTTTATTTTATCGTCACTTATGCGCAAGGTTAGTCAAAGCTGTTAAAAAACAAAAAGAAAACGTAAAGAACCACGTTTGAATGCTTTTTTCGTTGCCTTGTCGAAATAAAGAGGAAAATAATGAATATACTTCTGATAATGTAAAAATTGTTTGGACTAATCCAGTTTTTCCCTTCTGTTCTTTACAGCTCGACGACGCCGCCTTGCAATTGTACAAAGACGGAGATTACGGTTCCTACTTAGATCTGGAAGCGTCAATTAGCGAGCAACAGGAAGAATTTGAAGAATTTCAATCAAAGTAAGTGGCGTTTATAATCGATTCTATCTGTACCAGCTTGAGCAAAAGGCAAAATTCGTAATATTCAGCAATTACTGAAAATTATAAAGATTACGTGTTACAACGTTACCATGCGTTAAGTTGATCATTGAATATAGTCTAGTAATAGCCTAAAATGTTTCAATGTTATTCGGGTTAATTTTAACTTCTTATCGTAAAGTTTAAAATTCAGAGCAGGTTATCTCGTGGAATAACTTACCGGAAAGCCAAATTTACAATTTTTAAAGGCAATATTATAGCTACCAGATTGTTACCTTACATGATTTGTTGTGTTTATTACAACTACAATTTCCCATCATATATTTTTTTAATAAAATTTGGCCTCGAGAAAGGCTTGACAAAGATCTGAGTATAGACAGGAACAGGCGTGTATTTTTTCTTCACGAATTTCATGAAGGCCAATCAATATCCGCTCCTGTTCCCAGAAACATCGATTTTGGGTGAACATTTAGTTCTTGATGACTTTATCTAAGCGTAAAAAAGGCCCGTGTCAATTGATGTAAAGAAAGTTTTGAGAAAAGAAAACATGACATTGACGTAGGATTCAACATTGTAATAGGTGAAACTTGAATATATCCGCACTAAGCAAAAACCATCTGCTTTTGCTTAGTGCCATCCCAAATACACTGAATCAAACGAAAATTGTTCATTCACGAAGCACATCCAAGAAAATGATTGCTTGTTCGTTTCGTTCGACATCTTGCAAGCAATGCTTTGGTCATCGATGAAATCGACAACGTCGTAAGTTTCTTCATGATGTCACATAGCATTTCAAATTGATGTCTCATTGTCCTTATTCATCTGATTTAACGATTGACGACTTTTCTTCTTCCCAAATGTTAAACAAAAAAATCCGCGGGTCGCGATTTTTATCACTTCACTGGGCGTCGAAGCCTTCGAAAACCATGTTTTAAAGGTACCACCTTCAAAGTGAAAAAAATGTTTCGAGGATCGCCGTTCTTTCATTGTTTTTTGCAAAAATATAAATGGTATTCCTCCCACAACAGTCGAAAAATACTTTCGTAATCGCGTTACCGGCAGTAAACAGACTCTACGAGAGTGAATGATGACTTTCATATAACATGTGGACCAGAATTATTAATTAAAGCTTTAACTGAACACTTTACGGTGCCAATATTATGTGTTCACCATAAATCGCTTGACATATTTTAGAATAAAACAGTTTCACCGGGAAATATAAAGACGGATTTGAATGGTTGCCAAAACATGTTCCCGCGTGACGCAGCGTTAAGATGGAGCTGATTCACTTATGCACGAATACTTAAGTAATGCGTTTAGTAGTTACTGCTTTGGTTTTGTTGTCGTTAAATTCTTATTTATGAGGCTTGAAAGTAGCATCGTTTTACATTATTAGTATTTATGTTCATATTGAAATTGTTCAAGACTTCTAATTTTCTGGCTTCTGTTGCGTACAGTTTGCTGCGAGCAACAGTGTACGATCTGTACAATACTAATTAATACGGAGTTATAATTTATAATTAAAGCGAAAAATAAACGAATTTATTTGTCAATTTCGCAACATAATTATCTAATGAGATCATTCAGCCAAGTATTTTTAATGCAATTGCGATCTTTTTACGCCCAAAATAATTCCTTGAAGTTAAATTATGTTAATGTCAAAGCATGTAATTTAACTTATTAACGAAACCTTATTAACTACTTATTAACGAAACCTTATTAACTACTTATTAACGAAACCTTCAAAAGAGCCACTTGAAATCAGAGAAAAATCAAAAGGCTTCGTACTGGCAAAGCGTACCAGGATAAAACTTGATGAACGCATTCACATCAGGTTCGCAAAAAATAGTAAAGAAACCTCTCAACAAACGGGATCTCGCAAAATGGCAGCTTTAGGAAGAACGGAAGATCAATTCATCTGTATTAAGAAGATACAGAGACGGCAGAGCACATTCCTTGCAATTGTTTTACCATCAGTTATCGACACTTCAGTAGGCCATTACAAATATCTGCTGAATTGAAGAAAGAACATCCTGAAAGTGGTACACGGTGGGTTACGGGAATAGATCCTTTGCTGTGAATTTTGGACGTAGACATGTACAAGAAGTATGTATCTCATTTCCATCATTAATAACCGTCATACCTTGGCTACGCGAACATGATTAACATGATTTTTGGATCCGAAACTACAGAGAAGATGAAACTGTCAACAGAATTTGTACTTCCACGAAGACGTGGCAACCGCATATCCTGCGAGAGCTTCAATGCCTGGCGAAGGAATTTTGTTTTCGGCTCCATTTGGCGATGTTTTCTGGCCTCGCCTCAACTTTTTATTTTTTAACCTGCGACTCCTCCCTTTTTGGGGGGTATCTAGAGGCGCACGTTTACGAGAGGTAGCCAAGACCATTCGAAGAATTGAAGGTTGCCGTTTGCCTAATGATCTTAAACGTCGACTACGAACTTCTCGAAAGAATAAATCTCGACTTCTGGAGCTGCATTTTCATCTAAAAAAAATGACCATCACCTTAGGAACAACTTTCGATCTAAATATCCTTTAATAACATGTAATGCATCTAAATATTATTTTTCTAGACCTTTGCCTTAATGCCTTCAAATCTTCAAAATTTTTCAATTTTAAAATAAAACGAAATAAAACAATAAAACACATTGGCATTGATGGCAATCATGTCGTCAATGCCCATAATAGACCAATACAGAATAGAACTCGATAGAAAGAAGAATTTCCGCGAGTGTTTGGAAGACGGTGAAACAATTGAGCACATTCTTTGCCACTTTTCCGTTGTCTCCAAAATCAAATTTTCTCTGCTTTGAGAGACTTTCGTAACTTCTAGATTTCGCCAGGAGGATACGTCTACTCGCTGAACCTTAGAAAACTACATTGCCAGTCTACAATAGATCTTACTGGTTGCAGATGATTGGACCAATCCATTCACTTAGCGTTACTATTGTAATTTTAACATTATAGATACTTTTACATAGTTATACAAAATAATATAGACATATGTGCTCTAGGTTGCAAGGGTTTAGAACTAGGTACTTAACCTAATTCTAATTGTGCCATAAATACATACGTCACCAGGGACGAATCAGCATCTGTTCGGAAGCATTTTCATTTGAATAAATAAAGACCTTTATAATAAATCTTCCTAAAACCGCAACATCTGCCGTTGTTCTGTCGCTAAGCGCAAAAGAAAGAAAATTTATACTTGTAAACGTGCAACCAGACAAACCATTCACTTCCTAACAAGGAAGAACTGAAAGCGAAAAAACCGCTTAACCGATGTTATTCATTAATTTTACAATGTTGTAAACGAACGGGCGCCGATGAGTTGAAGGCATCACGTCGATAAATAACATTCTTTCGTCCTTAATTAGATAAACCAATGTTAGTCGGGGACCCCGTATTTCCTGGTGTTATGTAATGGGCTGCGCTCGTCTATCGTTAAACGGATGGACGCGAGCGATATATTGCAGCATCCTGTTCTGAACATGGAGTTCAATTATTGCGTTAACTTTAAATTGAGCGTATGGAGGCTGTTTTTCTCATGATTCATATGTTATATTTGGATGTTTTCGGAAGTCAAATTGATGGGGAAGAAACGCTCCGTGGGCCACAAAAATTTAATTCCAAAAGAAATAAACGTGGCAAGTCTGTTGGCGTGTAATAATCACTGTATTTATAATGCGTTTATCGGAGTAATTTAATTTATGTAAGCATGACGCCTATGTCCCGCAAAGTGCGTTGGGAAGGTCTTCAAACAGGACAAGATGCTGTGCATCCTTATCTTTAAGACATCTAAATTCAAATGAGTCGTGTTAAATTAATCCAATCATGATACTTTTACGCATCTCTCAACAGCTTTCGCCAATTGCAGGGGGTATCTGCGGACCGTGAGTTATTATTACGCTAGCATCTCAAGGTGACCCTCAGCGTCCAACAAATTTTGAAACCTACGGAGCGCGACCATTCCGGAGTTCGCTAGGCCGGAGGCTGCTAGTACAGCACGCTTGGTTTTATATATAAAGACTTTTTTTCGAAAAATCGAAAAATTTTTGACATTGGCGATTAGTTTTTTCGCACCTCAGCAATTTCCAATCAGCATGTGACAAACTGCGCACACCCGCAGCGCTTGATTAATTCGACAGTCGTCTAGCGCCATTTAATTTTATCGGTAGTGGTTGCAAGTTTTGTCTGCCCCGAAACGTTCATCGTTAACCAAGCCCAAAGTTTCACTGTGTCACATTATGATGCAACAGCTTCCATCTCTGGATCAATCAAATATAAGAATATAATGACTCGTTATTTGATTTTTTTTTTCTATTTTTACAGAAACATTAATATCGATTATTACGTTAAATAACAACCGAGCCTTCAACGTGATTGAACTTTTCAAAATTATCTTTCAATGCATGCACAATTATATTATCGGAGTGCTCATGTTGAGACGTAACACGTTTCAATTGAGAAGAAGTACAGCTATACTCGCTAGAGCGACAATGTCCCGCTATGTATCTAACACTATTTAGTACGAAATTACCATTTATTGTAATTTCGAGCAGACTTATCATTAGAGAGGATAAAGGCGGATGAAATTAATACTTTTTTGCAGAAACTAGACAGACTCGTGTTTTGTCGACGCCAGTAGGCAACACAAATCCATCCTCACGAGGCGAATAGACACGAGTCTATCTAGTCGTTGCATTAAAGAAATAATGCCACTTGTCTTTGTCTTCTCTGCTTATCATCTTCGAAAGGAAAGCTTTGGTTAAAACTTGTTGTCGATTAGGTAATTCAAGGGAATTGTTAAAATGAATCACAGCTTCTATTGAAATAAATTACTAGAAAGGTGATAAATGGTATTAAACTTCGGCTTCTGTTCCAAGTTTGCAAATAGCGTGCTTCCTCCTAACCATCGAAACCGAAGGTGTATCAGTAATAATAGAACTTTTGCAAGAGATTTTATTTATAAAGCAAGTTCCAACGTTGGAAAGGTGCCTAGAATCTTATTTCTGTATCATCCACCATCCAAATTGTGTTTCAAAATCAGTTGTTTTCGAGATTTTGGTCCGTACCAGGTGCGCCTTAGCGATTCCAGTCTTTGAAAATCTTAGCCGTACGTTTCGCATCGTCTAATTCTAATCAGTTGTCCACCAGACGAATTTCCAAAAATTAGATCATCAGAAGATAGAAAATGGGTTACTTGACCACGTGGGATCGTTTTGCTTATGACAGGTAATAGACATCCGTTTTTAAATTTAGTTACTTCGTTCTATTGATCTTGACACGTTGAGAAACCTGCAGCGAGCCAGGCGGTGTCAGTAATTTTCTCCGGATGACTTATCCAGTGCGTTAACAGCGGTCAACAAATTTAGATTCTGTGCGTGAATAACGGACATTGTAAATCATTACTTTTAATGCTAAAATCCTGAATCATAGAAACAAAAATAAAATTACCGGTGTTTCGTTTTTCTGTGTATTAATAACGATTACTTGGCAATGGTCCTATTGCAATGCTCACCTGCACGCACTAGAAAGCAATTCCATTGGCGCGCAAATATAATCAAACGCAATACCTTTTTTTTCCTTTTCGTTGGAAAAGACATAACGTGATATACAAACACATATGATACGCATAAAAGTTTCTTCTAAGAGAATTTCGCAAACTTTAAAACGTTTGGAAATTTGGAACGGCCAAGAACAAGGCTTGGTGGATGCATGTTGCTGGACAACTCGTACTAATCCTTCAGTTTATTTAAATGATTAAGAAGTTTTTGTTCAATGTTAACTGCTAGATCATGCTTATTTTGGTAATATTTCTTTCTATTTATCTTTCTGTTTTTTGACGAATTGGTCGCGTACATGAACACCAAATACTTTCTAAGTAATTCACGATAAAAATTCATTGAAAGAGACCGCAATGGCCAGCCTTTAACGTTGGAACAACAGTAGTTAAGATGCTTTTTTGCTAGACCAAATTTGTTCCAAATCTTGCACAGCTCACACGCTATGTCATTTATTTATATTTTTAATTAATTAATTTTTATTTTTTTAATTGTATTAAAACTTAAACCATAAAACCTTGAAGAAGCATCCAATTTGGTATGAAATATGCATTAAAAAGAAGATTATGTGTCTTTTTCTTTCTTACCGCAATCTAAAGCATAACTTTGGATGTTTTAATTATTGCTTCTCAATAGCGAACCTATGTGAAATATTCCCGTGAATATACATACGTTCTATTCTGGAATATAATGAGGCAACTACATTTCTTCCACCAAGCAAGCTGATGGAAAAAGATGAAAAAGGATCTCACCTCATTAATACATTGGAATTACGGCTATTATTCAAAGCTCCACATATCCTGCGAATTGTTTAAGGAATTGTTGCAGATAAATTTTGATATTTATCTTATCTTCTACGTGGTCTGATGTCGGGTCGACGATCATTCCATCGAAGTTCCTCAAAAACTAACGAAACCTTGAATTAAAAGAAATAACCTATTTTTAATATATCGTTAAAAATATTTTTTAGAGGGCACTACTAGAAAAATCACTAGATTAAGAATTATACAGCGGGCATCTCTAAAACATGGGTTTTGAAGGCTTCAACGGCCCGCTTCTTGAGCGTTAAAAAACCGCCCTTTAAGTATTTTTTCATGTATGTCATTAAGGAATAGCTTATAACTTTTTCGAGGACACATGAAAGAGCTTGTTTAGGCCTCATCTTAAATACATATGTTTAAACCTAGGTTGTATAAATATTTTTAGTCTTTTTATTCGATAAAAGTTAGGGAAATTTTCCACAAATATTGCGTTTATAATTAGTTTGTTTGAATTCTAAATATCATCAATCACGGTGGGCAGGCGATCCACGAACGTTTGTTTTAGTTCAACTTGTTGCATTCTAGCCAAATACGCGCTCTGCTTACCCGATTCTCAAAATGCGGGATTTCGTTCAATGCCAGGGGCATTTTTAGAACGTTTGCTTATCCCTGCTATCTGTACGCGTCGCATTCTGCACTTTATTTATGCTACCATCGATGCGTTTACAAGCAGACGTATTAATTTGAGCGCGGGTATAGGAGGAATGCGAGTTTACGAAATAAACAAGATGCTTAAGAGGCGTTTTTCGGCATGGACTAGCTTACTAGTCTTCGTTATACTATTTCTTCCACGTAAAAAATGCCGTTCGAATTTAATTTCTTTTTTTTTTGGTTGTTGAATCGGAGCGATCTTCAAATCTTCTTTTGCAAAATAAAACGCAGATGTTATTTCGCACCGAATGTAATTGGAAACGAAATTTATGATTCGTAAAATGTTAAGAATATCACTTTCGGGATCATCGATGAGAACTTTTTGGGAAATGCGTATATTCCGGCTAGCATTTACGCTTTTATCAAAAAGATTTATAGCGTAGGATGTATAAATTGTTTACAACGGCAGAATATACTGGAATGAGACGTATTCTATTATTGCCAAAACTTTGTTGAGTAAATAAATAAATAGGAAACCTTACGATTGGGAAGAATTTTACTCGTAAACGTTAGGAATGATTCAGAAAATTCCTTGTACAGTACACTTCCTTATACATCGTAGCATCATGGTTTGCTGAAAACTTCGCTGAATCGTAGACTTGCTCATATGTTACACGTGCCGCACATATGTATTTAAAAATGAATTACGCCTGACAAGAATGCAATATTGCGTAATAGAATTCTTCCAGATTACGTCAATCGCAAGATTTTTGGCATATTTCGAGCAGACAAATGTTTTGTGTTGCAAGCACATCTTCCTAGATTTCTTAGATTTTATCTTGTAAACATGACTGCTACAGGACGCAATTGCTAGGCTAGACATTACAAAATATTATAAACTTTGATGCTGCCACAGCACTACATTTGTAGCTCATCATAAGTATCCGCTGTTCCTTCGAGGTTAGAAATTCTTTGTCAGAAACATTTATTGTGCCCGTTTCGAAATTGATGGGGATGGTACTTGGTGATAAGACATTGGTAACAACTAAATTAAATTCTTATGAACCCAATTTTACCAAATCAACAAAATCTTATTTTCGGCGATTAACTTAAATTAGAACCCGCCCAGTTGAAGATCCGTATATCCTAAATTATGAACATCTGGAATGTTCCTGGTAACTAATCACTTTAATAAGATATCGTTCCAAGTAAGGAATCGAACCTGACCTTTAAGTATTTAACTGTGACCGTTCCTGGCACCCAGGTCCTCAGATTGTCGTAGTTAGCACGGCCATTCGGCAAACTGGAGATGTCAAGTTCAATTCCTTATCGAGATGAAGCTCTTTTTCAAATAATTAATTACGTTTGAAATACCAAGGAAATTTCAGATTTTCATAAGATTACGTAATCCTAAGAAATTGCCTAATAAACTTGCATAAACGTATACCTTGAACATATGAAGCTATAGGTAAAAGCCTTTTTCAAATCAAACACCTCAACTTATTATAACAACGAGGTAAGATCTCTACCATTCAAATTCATGCAAAAGACAACGCCAGCTTCAAACAAAAACATATTCAGGAGCGTTGCCCCTATAACGATTCTATCCTTCCGCAATTGTAGCTTCTAATGTGCTCAGTGAATCTGTTGCTTTGCGTTTGACCAACATAGGCGTTATCCTGGTCACTATATCGAATTTTACATATTCCCAACCACTTCTTTTTGGTTGGGATTTTCCTCTACTCTGCGTTTGCTTTTGCTTGTTTTCTTTCTTATTCTTCTCTTCTTTCTCCGCAACATTTTTATTAATTGTAGAGTATGGGAGAATTAAAAAGCATCATTATAAGTTCGGTTTTGCTTTTTAGTTAGCTAAGAAAGTTTTTGAGCGTGTGCCGATAGTTAAAAAAAAAATTAAAAGAGGCCTAAATTATTTTAACTTTTGCAGTAAACGAATGTGGATATGTTTTTATTTTGTCTGGTAGTGGCACATACATTTATTGAATTAAAATAATTTTCATTAATTTATGCGTTGTGAACAGTGAATGGCATCGTTTGAAATGTCCCATTTGTGTATCAGTGCACGTTGCACTAAAAATCAACAGTCTATCGTCATTTGGCTTAGAATTCCACAGCAAACAGGATCCTCCATTTGTTGCGTGTAAATGCGTATTTTTATGGAGGAACGATGGAGTAGCAAAGTAACAATTAGAAGAGAATCGAATTCTTTTGAAGTAAAGAGGGGATACCTCTCAATTGAATTAGGCCATTAAAACGAAATAAGCAGTTTAAGCAGATCGGCATCCTTTTAAAATGAGCCGAAGAACTTTACGTTTAATCGAGTAAAATGAAATAAACAATTGGAAGAGATTGGTAATCTTGTAATAAAGTGAAATTAGATATGTACAATTCGACCATTACGTCCAGTCCATTAATCGAATTAGGTCGTTATAATGAATTTTGTTGCTCGTCCTAAGCCGAGATGAAGCATGGAGGAAGTTTGTCGGGAATTCTATCCGGTGAATTCGAGAAATTCTACTGTTCGGAAATTTTCCAGTCGATGAAATTGTTGTCCGAAAGATCCTCTCTTAAGTTAAGATGCGTGTATTGTTCATTTACGGTTTTCAATGACCATTCGGGCTGATGCAACCATGTTTAAATTCAGCTGTTCAAAACTTCGCTGCGGCAAATGATGGTGCAGAGCAGCAATTAAAGTGTTTTGGAGATTGGATGACCAGCAAATTTTTTCCTTTGACATTTTTCAAAGATTTACTCTATTTCGCAGATTTTTTAATGTCGAATCTGCCATTTAAAAAAAATTTAGTTGATTGCTCGTGCAAATATTTTACGTAATAAAATACTGGAAGCTGACCCATCTCGGTACCTTACGATAGCATCAGTAAAGTAATATTGAAACGTCTTTACAAGGGTGCGAGATTAAGCATTCCTGCGTATGCGATCGCAGACCTACAAAGTACATATTTTTCACTTCATATTAAGCTTTACTGAACAAAACTAAACCCGCGCTTGCCACAATTAATTTCTGTGCACTACTGGTTTTCCTAATAGCGCGATAATGAGATGACAAGGACGTCTATTACAGTAAAACACGTCCATTCCTATAACAGCAGCACGTGGAAAGCTGCCAGAGTGCGCGAAATTAAATATCTAGATGCGTGCAAACGCACTTGTCTAATTACATGTGTTTATAGCTCTTTCTCTCGTGTAATGCGCGTACGTATGTAAATAAATATACACACGAGTGTACTTTTTGGGACCGTTTATTTATTACGGGTTGCGCAATGTGTGCGAGTGCGTGTGGTCCGACACTTTACGCGTGAAATATGTAGCGCATTTGACTATTAGCGGAATCAGCGTTTCTTTTCCGCGAAAATATAACTGTTAACAGTTAAATATGATGTTGAAAGAGATTTTTACGCGAAAAATCGCGCAGATATGTATAATGACTATGTTTCAGGATTTAGTTACATTTTAATCAAATCTATTAAGCGATTCTAAATAGTCAAATCATAAAAGAAGAACTCACTAGTCGTGATGTATAGCCGGTATCGTGTTAAGATCGAAGATTTAGGTCTTATGGGGTGCAGTATTCTTTTGTTGTAACGTTATTTTTATGTTTTTTCGATGGTAAATGTGATTTAATTAGCACCTCACTAATGTTACTAGTGTCGCTAACAAGGGGTGACTCGAACCTGAAAATTAAAAAAATCATGAAAATTATGGACAATTTCAGCACTTGAACACCAGAAAATCAAACTGATTTTCAGTTCATTAATTTCTTTATCATATATGCTTACACTTTATTTGCTCTGTACTTTTGTTGAAAGAGATCAGCTTTTTTTTCTGAAAATACCAGGCGCCCTCTTTCTTTTGATAATGACCTTTGGTCTCCGTCGAGATTCGCTGGCCTCCTGAAAACAAAAAATACTGAAGGTTTGTTCTTGCTGTTCTCCGCAAAATTGGAAAATTTTCTTTTTTACATTAGAATAAAAATATTTAGACCTCGAAGGAATCCGAAATGGCGAGTTTTCCTATTGCTAAAACATATGGCACCTTACTGGAGAATTTGTTGCTAAATTTTAAGTAGGTACATTCAGATGTGGTTTAAACATTTTAACATCGAACCGGATGACTTCTATCCCCTAGAGAAATGCAATAAAACCGAAAGGGTGGCCTTTTTGCACCACATGGGAAACAGCGAAATAAAGAAATTGTTTCATCGTCGAGGGTGAGCTCTTAATACCATAATAGAGACACTTTTCATCGAAACGAGGTAATTTTTCGTCGAAACTAAGAAATTCTTCACCGAAACGGAGAAATTTTCCATCGTTCAAAGTTTTTACCGAAACGGAGAAAGTATCCACCGAACCGAAACATACGTAAGACTGCGTTTTTGTTCTTATCAAATTCTGCTTATCACGCGTCAATTATAACTCTTGTGCAAATCAATGCAAGTGAACAACTAAACGTGTTAGAAACGTCTTTCGGGTGGTGTCGCGTATGTGATGTTTGTATTGATGTTTCGTTAACCGTGCTATCAGCTTCTTCCCGCTGCATCTTTAGAAATCTGAAGAAGCTGACAATATGATCGGCCAAACATCAAGTCAAAGGCTAGGCTCAACAGTCAGATATTTTAGAACTTTAAGTGCCAAAATAGCAGGTCCCCCTACGCCTGGTTTAAAAGTGGATAGATCCTGTCATTTTTGCTTTTACACATTAAGATTACGTGAATCCTTCTCATCACATCATACGATGTGTACGAAGTGCTTCAAAAATGTTTTTGAGGAGTTTCATCACTATTACGTTGTTTTATATAAAAGCATTGTATTAACTTGATGTTTCAGGGTATAACTCGATGAGAACAGGCTAATATTACTCTACGATAGAAGCTGATTGATATAAAAAAATTAAAAGAAAATATGTGACTTAGCGTAAAAATGGGTGCGATCCTCTGGCGGGAAACGAACATCGCATTTTTGTTTTCCTGGTGGCGGTGAGCATCAGCTCCGTTTTATACACTTTTTAACTCACCGAAGAACTAGCATTTAAGCTGTAACTAACGCTCTTGCGTCGCACATCCGTACATCCCAATACCTCGTAATTTCTTAATTCTAAAGAAGAAACTATAAGAATTCTTGAAGTCTTTAGTTTTTGGCGGATGAAATAAAATGGCCAATTTCAGAAAAAAAAAATCATTACATAATGGCTCTTAAGACTTGAGGCACCCCTCAGATAACCTTGTTTAATTAAGCTGGCTAGACTACAGCGAAATAGAAATCGTAAAAAGAAGCACGACTTCAGTCTCAAAAGGAAAGAGGATTAATTTACGTTTCGACAAGCTCATACTTCTGCTTAGGCATCCTCCTTTTCATTCTTTCAACTTCCATAAGCGATAAATATTCCTTCCTCATATAAGCGCACGAATTCATTTCTCCTGGCCAATTGAGTCATCGATCAATGAACGGAACGTGTCGCGCATTCGAATTTTACGCGTGGGAACCTCGGCCGTCTGAACTGATAATTTTTATCCGTCTCCGTTCCCCTCATTCATTTTTATTCGAATTCCGCGTGGATATGTAAGATTATTTCAGGAATGTTTAGAAATACGGATCGGTCTGGATATATTTTGTTGCGGTGCTTACGTAACGCGAATAAATATATGTGTAAAATTTAAATTGCTCTGTTATTGGCGTCGGATCGTTGTTCGGCTATTACTGCGTGGCAAATTCTCACATCTCTCGACCGCTTATTTTTTTTGCCGCCCAAGAGGTTTCTAACATCGATATGTAGCATATTTTATAGTCCGTTACGTTATTCTACCATTTCCGCAAATAGCATTAAACAATCGTTAAATACGCATGCATATATAGCTGGATAGCCTTGAGAGAATATGCACGGAAAGTTTACAATCATTACGTGAGATTAAATAATTATATGTAGAGGAAATGTTCAATGTGCAATAAACTAATAGCTACCTAATTTATACGCGCTGTCTTAGACCCTTGAACAAGAGCTATATCCAAGAGCTGGTGTTGGTTGAACTTCTAAAACGGATTAAAGGATGGTGTCGTTAATATTAAGCTTTCTTAAATATCTTTCTGTCAGATTTTTTTATAGAAAATGCTAGCCAATAAGGGTGCGCCTGATTACTTGCTTATGAAACGTAAATACGACTATGTATATCGCTATGCAATGGATGGATTTCTCAGCATTAATATTTTTCTCCTTTCAAGAGCAGGGGACATCTGTCGATTTCAAGTGGAACTTTAACGTCTGAAAAAAACGGTCGATAAGCGGTGGAAAAGAAACAAGAATTTAATTTCTCGATAACTGTGCAGTGAGTGCATATGTGCATCGAGAAAACACTAGATTCTAACGTTCAGCAAAGCGCAGCGGTTTCCTTATGATCAAAAACCATGCGCTACCGCTCATCGAAGTTTGGCCAAGCTGAATAGATTTAGAAATTAAAAAAAAGTAAAGATTTAGTGGCGATTTCTTAGTACGAAGGAATAGAAGGTACATTGCAGGCTGTCAGTTTGGAAGCATTCCAATTTAGTGAAGATCTTGGCTTTTCTTCATTTGGCTTTAACGCTCATTTTCTAAGAGCTCTATTTTCATCGAGGTCACCATAAAATCGGGTTGAAATCCTGTAATTTCGCCAGTTAAACCACACTTGAAACTCCAACTTCTTGAAGTTACATATGTCTCGGGTCGTTATCTTGTAACCAAAATGGTAACCTTGTGCCTCCAACTAGAGCAGTGTTCGGAATAGGATATGGCAGAGGTCCATCAAGGTTCTTATTTGAATAAAGAAGGGCGCCAAGAGCTTTGTTATTAAAAGAAAAGGCTGCAAAAGAACTTTGTTGCACTTCCTCTTAATTTGTGGGAAGATATAACTTGTTATTAACATAAACTTAATCAATATTTTCTTTTCTTTGAATATGTTAAAAAAAGAGATAAAATAAATAAAAAACCAATGATCCCAGGTATTTGCTGGCATCTCGAATTTGTCTTTGGAATTCCTCCCGGGTATATGGGTACCTTGAATCACTGTACCAGGTGCTGTATCGTGAATCTTGATTCTTTTTAAACATTTGAAAATGCAAAATAACCAGTAAAAAAGGAAGCATTTGGGGAGGGGAAAATAAAACAAAAAAAGTGAAAATGACAAACGAAGTCAAAGAACAAGAAAAAAGAAGACAAAACCTGAAATTGAAATCTCCTTCGGCGATTTCAATTATACCCATCACCTTCTACAAAGATACACTTAAGAACCATATTACAGCAAAACGCACGTCTGCACGTAATAGATATTTTGGTAGCTTGCTTATTATTGAAAATATTATCTCCTGGTCGAACTTCTGCAAGCGGTAGAGCACATACATTTCGTATGTAAATTAACGATAGATTTGAATCGTATCGACGATACGTTGGAAAGAATAACAATAAACACGAGACAAAACGCATTGAATATGCCGTTCGTGTGCGCTACACCTTCACTTTTCGTCGAGTTCACCTCGTACACGCATTCGCTGCACGTACTAAACATATCACCTTTTATTGATCGATTGAAATTTTTCAGTGGTATGCGCGATGTAGGGTAATGCATTCATGATTGCCGGTAATTTATTTCGTTTCGGAACGTGAGCTATGGATAATTAAGGACAACGTCGCCGATCGTTTGGAAGATATTGTATCGTATCGGTTCTAATATATTTCATAGAATAGATGTTGGGAAGCATTACCAATATTGTAACGTTATTGTATGATGGAATGCTTTTATTTCCTTGTATAACTGCAGTCGCGCATTTTCTTCGTAATTGATTTTATCTATTCAAAGTTGGTAAGCATTGAGGTTCACTATTGAAGCGACACTTTCATTTGTGCTCTTTGTACACTTATGTACATCATGACTTCGTTTTAATTTTTCGTTTGTTAATTTCTTCTTTAGTAGACGCTTTAGAGTTTTGTTCATTATGCACCTGTAAGTACGTAGGAAACAATCGATATATCGTTATTTTTGTTTGTTTACTTATCTCTTTATTGTTAATAACTTTCATTCGTGGCATAGAAAAGTTTCTTACCTCTTCTATTCGGTCGTTTACCTCCAGTTCGTCGAGTTTACAAGCTCCTTCTAAAGTACTTCCTAAATATTGGTGCGAATTAACTTGCTCGATTCACTTAACTTTGTTACATGTCTTGTCTTTCCTCGCACGTTGCTTCTGTTCTTATTTATTCTTATTCCATATTTATCCAGTCATTTATTCCAAGTACTGTATATTTTTCTAGTTTCCCGTTATTATTACGACGTCATCTGCAAGGATACATTCTGCATCCTATTCATATTGTTTTCGATAGTCTTTCTCCTTTTTTAACAATTTCATCCAAACATCCAAGCTTAATCCAACAACTGATTTACCCTCTCATTGATAATAACAATACCTAAGGATAATAAGGGTCCCTAGTTGCAATTTTAGAAATGTTTGCCATCTTGCCAGGTTTGATGTCTTTAACTTTAGATTTACTCATCGATATATATTTCTACGTCATCCCTATTTATTCGGCAATTAATCCACCTTCTACAAACGTGCATTGATGAGCCTTTAAGGAGAGAAATGCGCGTCTCTGTACATGACGGTTAAGGTCATTATTATTATTATCAATTTCAATAATAATCTTTAGCCAATCCAAGAGAATTTAAAAAGTAGAAAAATAATAGAAGGAAAGTAAAAGTAAAAATTTTAACAATTAACAAATTTAATTTTAACAATAAGTTTCTAGCGATAGGGATTTCGCCTTGACCAAACCACGCAGTCATGGTGGTGTATTGACTCATTTAAACAGAACGATTGCGTAAGTGACCATTATTATTATTATTATTTATTCATCGTTTATGCAGTAAGAGTGTCTATGGAAGGAAAATGGGAGTTACGCTTAATACAAAATCTACAATGACACATCCCGCAAACAGTAGTGATTGAATATCCATTTCCATTCCTTTGGGTCTTTCCATAATAAAAAAAAAGTTGCCTGAATTTCACATGTATATCTTTCTAATTGTTCTTATGTATCTCACAACATTTTTAATATTTCATCATGCAGCCCTATGTTTTACTGTTTACATTGAAACTTTTGTAATATTCATCTTAAAAAAAAAAAAAAAACAGAAGATGATTTTGTTTTTCCTCCGTCTGCTTTGGCCCGAAAGAATAATTTATGTACGCTTTGCTTCGAAGCAATGGGAATTTTTGGGTTGCGACATCTAATGGAATCGCTCACGGACGAATCGCTTCTATCTGCCCGGCATTAGCAGCGCTGCTCCGAGTATTCCCCCCAGCAATTCCTTTTTAATTTTTTTGGTACAGAGTAATAATCACTTGGAGTCAGATCTGGATGAAAAGATGAGTGATCCAAAGTATCGAAAGCCGTTTTGTGCTTGGTGCTTAGCGCAACTCGACTCTTGTGGTCGTTTCGTCATTTTTCTCTCAAGAAACCGTCGCCATAAGTTTCCCGGTTGACTGTGATATCTGCGCTTGTTTTACCCTTTTTTTGCCATCGCAGAGAGTCTTGCTTGGATTCAGGTTGGTAATGATGAATCCAAGTTTCATACGAAGTAACAATTTGACTCAATACACCAGTATTTATTACGAAGGTGACAAAAACGAGAATATTTCATATTTAACGATGCGAGCATTCTCGGCATTTACCTCGCTCAAAAATTGAGCTGATGTTGATTTATGACGCTGTCAATGGCTCTTGAACAACGAAACGTAACAGATACAAACCTGCAAAGGTTCGTATAATTTTGGTCTTAACCTTTCCGGATTAATATTAAATCATTTATGGTCTCAAATTTTTTTCAATCTCACATCTCAACATATATTTTCTAACTTTCAGAATCAGTTCACAATTTAGGTTCTCACATTTCTTTATCATTCGTATTTCTATATGGAATAAAGATGAAACCTATTAGATATTGGCAGCATTTAAAAGGCTCGTTACCATATTTACTCGAACTATCGCCGATAAATCAAAAGCGAGAAGGAAAAAAAAGGTCGATCTCGCCGGGGCCATAACGGTGTTCGTGACGTTTCTGGTGGGCCCAAGGGGAGACTCGCGCGCACCAGCATCTGGGAACTTCTTGCGGCTGTCGGCGCGGCGAATCTAGGTCCCCGATTTGTGTCACCACTGTTCGGCTCGCTCGAACCAACGTGCGTCGTAGAGCCAAGTTCGCGGCCATAATCAGCCATATCGTCGTAGTGGAGTGCACTTGTTGTCCGACCGCGCGGTGGTTGGTTGGTTGGTGCATTTAACCTTCTTTCGACTCCGTCACCGCGGACAGACAAACTGTAAATCTTTCGGGATATAGACGTGATCGTGTGCAGTTATCTTTGCCGGTGATGAATGCAGTTGGTGCGGTTGATTTGTGTGATTTTCGGTTGTTGTTTTCCAACGAGATTTACGGCGAAATCGTCGACGATGCGGTGAATGTGGTTGAAAAATTGGAGGTGAAATATCGTGTTTGTGCCTCAGATTTCGCCGCGCGCTTCTTTTGATGTTCATGTGGTATATATTCTTTTTGATTGCTATAGGTCAGTTAGAGAGACACGTAACTGTTGTCATCATTGTTACCTTCTAATTAGGTTGAATTTAAAATTGTATTCGACGGAAAATTTCCCTTACGTTAGACCTGGTATGAGAGTCGTGGATTTTATTATTTATGCCGTAAAATATTAAAAATACATTTCAAACAAAATTCTCATTTTTATAAAATAACTTAGATCTTTATAAGGACTTGAATTTATTTATGGAATAAAGATCAAGAGACTTACTTGCTTGAAATACATTGCCAACACTGCGATTATCTACTATGATACGGTCCAAATCCGGAAGAGGTTTAGTTGTAAATGACTCTGGTCGTAAAAGCCTGCGTTTTTATTTTTATCTAGATCATAGTTTAATTATAAAATTAGAAGAATTATTTGAAAGTGCTCTTTACCGAGATTATACCAATGAAGAGTGATAAATCCAAAATGTTTTTAATACGTGAATTAATTTACCCATAAAATTAAAAATAATATGGTGATCTAACTTAATTTATTGCTTCAAGATATTTAACAAATTTTGCTTCGTTCTCTTAAAATTCATTAATCACTATATTTTTCTGGGTATTTGGTTCTTTTCCTTTTTGAGTCGCTTCTGGTTGTGTTGCCAATTTCCAAAATGGTGGGTGCTTGAAATTTGCTTGATTTGTTTTTTTTTTTTTTTATAAAAATGTGAACGTTCAAAACTTTCAGAGAGGATTCAGGATAAAACGCAAACTGCTTTGTTTCGATAGAATTGCCAAAAAATGTGTCGCACTCTTGACTTTTGGAAAAAGAAATTCAAATTCCTTCACCAACATCTTGCTATTTTATTTAATAGGGCCAATAATAATATCAGAAGCAGAAATTTTTATCTACGTAGTTCATTGCTTTTTGGTAAAGTTTAGTGAAGTTTAGCAAAGAAGTAATTTCTTTACTTACCTTCGTTTTTGAATTTTTCTGGAACTATTTTCGTAAATGGCAAAGGTTGAGATCACGAAAAGTTCAAAGAAAGCAATGAAAAGTTTCCTTTGGCAAAATCAAATCAGTTGGAGGTGGCTAATATAAATTTATTTGGAGGTTTTAACAATTTTGAATCTTTAAATGCAATTTTTTTGAGTCCTTTCTGGCTTACGTGATACCAGCTTTAAAAATAAGGATTGAGTTTTATTAATTTCTTTTTTTAAGTTTAGGCGTCAAAAATTTTAGTCGAAAACATCCATTAACAAAATCAAGATCACATAATAAACTAATTCAGAATAAAAAGCAAAATCTTCGGTTTCCTTCATCCTTGGCACGCAACTTGCTATTTTGTTAAATAAATCAAATAATTAACATAAATCATTGCTTTCTAGATTAATCTAGGACGTCTCTTGATTGTGCGTTTAATTTGAACAAATTGGATTAATTTCCTTTTTTTTCTGCGTGAAGTATGATTCAAATCACCCTAATTTAAAATATGAAAATAATATAAAAATTCAACAATTTTGCAAGGTGTAACGTAATATTTTATTGTAAAACAGCAAAGAGAAAGGAAGAAGATCCACTCATATTTAAATAGCTTTAAATATGAGTGCTTCTTCTTTCTTGCTCAAAATATTTGGCAACAAAATAAAGTGAATACATTTCGAATATTGAATAACTGTTTACGCTTCTTAAAATACACCCATATAAAAGAAAAAAGCCGCTGGCTTGAATGTATGTCATATTTTTAATTAATAAATTTAAAGAATTTGAAGTACTCTTGATACTAGAAATTTCGTACATCAATCTTTAAACAGGAAGAAAATCATACTCCATAGTTCTAAATAGCTACCAAATGATGTCTAATTATGATCATCTCGGGCGATTGAAACGATAGGACGCCAGCAAATTATATTTGAGAAAGTCCTGATGCTCATCATTGATGCTTGTTTACAAACGAGGTGGATTATGCTGGTCTAGAAGAGGTTGTTTTCTCTATAATTCCAACAAAAATCCGTAAAAAAGATATACCTACTTGCTTAAAGCTAGCAATTACCTTTGATAGCGGTAAGAGAAAGAAAATTATGTACGTATATCGGTATTTTTCCTCATATTTTAGCCGATAACTTCGTTATTGCTAACTTTCAGAAAAGTCGCACTATCTTCAGTAGTTCTTAATATCCAATCTTCAGGATAAGGCTTGTCGAAAAATACTGAAAATAAAACCACCTGTACACACTGTATATATTTAGGTTTTCCTTTTTTTTCTTAATTTGATGTGTTTACCGAATTTCACATGCTATTAAGAGCAATGTTTTCAAGCCGTAGATCTTCCTTTTTATATATCTATTTACATAAGTGCCTGGAATTTTTAAAGAAAACAAAACAATCTCGAAGTTCAACAATAAATTAAGAAAGTAGGTGTAGTAAACAATGTATAATAAACAAATTAAGAACATACCACGAGTAATTGGAGCTTGTAATATACGGCGTAGTTTTATTTATTAATGAATATTCCAAAATGAAATTATTTATGGACAGGCTAAATTTCATTTTGATTTTTTTATTTAGGCATTAAACGATTCCTCTCTTATAATTCCCGCAAAATAAAAAATCCGTAACAGTTGGTAAGAGTACAGATACATGAACATTACATTACATTAATGTGCAGATGTATGTATTAACAAAATACAAAGTGAAAGCAGCGAACAGAGATTTGTTTTGCGTACATTTACAACCACTTTTACTTGCTAAGTGGATTACAAGTGATAAACATATGAAACTAAAAGTCGACAAAACATTTATGAAGAATATTAGTTCAAATTTAGAATAATTCAACGTTTTATTCCTGCATTTTTTTTTTTTTGAGATGGAATTAGAAAATATATAAATTTAGAGATTGACACAAGTACGGGGGTGCCTCACGATGAAAATCTAATATACGAATCGTGATTAAGTTTCTGCATTTACGGGTACGGTCGTACCAACTTGATCGACGGTGAATGTTCCGAACGGTCAAGAACTGCAACCGTTACCGATAACATCGGGAAAGTTCCATTAAATGGTGCTAGACGATCGTAGAATTAAGGTTAGACCGTCAGCAAGGAGGAGGGTTTGTCATATGGTTTAGGCGTGAAAAAGCTAACCACCGTGCATTCGGTGCCGTGCTTGCCCAGTCAGGATGAAGAATGCATTTCAATGAATATGTCCCTTGTCGAAACAGTTTAAGCGAAATAAGTCGTTGTTTTGGCGTCGATTAGTAAGCAGTGCACTACTGAAGTTAAAACTAGTAGCCGAAATAGTGAATTTTGAAGCTGCAGAAAGGACGGAGATTGTTCCATCGGCCGGGAAAATGATGCGCGATTGCTTTTTTAAGTTAATCGTGGAGTTGTGTTGATTAACCATCCCGAAGAAAGGAAAATAGTAGATAGATTTAGCAGACTATTTAGCAGACCCACCCTATCCGGCAAATCCGGCACCTAGCGACATTTTTCTATTTAATTAAGTTTCACTTGAAGGATGAAGGCCTCGTCATCGAACGAGGAGACCATCACATTTGTAAATGTCCGTTTTCAAGAACTTGATAAAAAAGATACTTGTTTTCGTATTGCGCTAGAAACTTTCCAGACTATCCTCGTATTGACTTGAATCCTGTTTTATAACAACGATTTCCACGTAGAACTTTTTTCTTGTAAATCAAGTTTGTTTTAGATGTATTTTTTAATTGTTAGGTAAGCCACGAGGAAGATTTGAAACAAATCCAAACGTTTGTGAACCGTTTTTTTATTACTTATTACTTCCTGCCACTCCCAAGAAATAATCTTTAAATCTACTCATCCAGGAAGTTTATAATTTTGTTTCATTTACATTCCTAATGCGTCAAAATAAGACGTGTAAATTTGAATATGTAGATACCAACGTTATTTACAATTTACCATGCATGTGTTTCTAATTTAATCCCTTTCAAATTATGTACTTTTTGTTTGCAGTGGTTTTGTATTTTTTTTTATTATTATTATTGAAAGTTATGGAATGCTACAATGATAAGATATCTAACAAAATTTACTGTTGGGCTGGTACGTCTAAAATATGTATGTTATATAGAGTTTTTACAGGTTACAGTTACCAACTTGATAGATGATAGATTTCATGTTTGTATTGCAATCGGATGCTTTATATGAAGTTGGTAAATTGGTAAATTTCGATTTGGTAGCTAGAGGTGTTAAGTTAAGATGTAAGACTTAAAAACTGCTAAGTAATTACTAGTGGTTGTTTTTGACGGTTCATCTTCTTCCTCCACAAACTACTATCTACTTTAAATATTTCGCCAAGAGCTATGGAAGAATGTTACGCCAAAAAGTTTTATACAAATGAAGAGAAAGTTTATTTTACATTTCACAAAAAAATGTTCTTTATGGAAAGCTCTGCATGATTTTTAGATTAATAGATGTAAATAAATAGAATAAATAGATAAAAATAAATAGATTTAAACTTTTTCTCCATTTATATAAAACTTTTTGGGCACACTGTATACATTCGGCGAATTTTTAAAAAACCCTGTAGTGACGATTTTACTCCTTTACAGTCATTTATTTTTGTTTGATTAACGTGTCTTTACATTGTATGCTTGTTTTATACATTTTATTATATACTATTTATATATTTTATTTTATTTACTTAAGTTAACGTGTTCTACGCGCTATACTGTAACACTGAATAAGTAAATCTATCTATCTATGTATTATATAGAGTTAGCAAAAAGTCTGGAATGATTGCAAACATTCACCAAATCTTTGCATTAGACTAACTTCCCTAAAATTTATTTAAAACAAACTTTTTCTAGAGGGCTTCGAACTAACATGAAGTTTTTATTATTTCTTTTACGTATAGAGTGACCTAAATGACGTAAACCTTACACTGTTAGATGTCTTCTTTGGAGTCTCCCTGAAAAATAAAAATTGTGAAGTATCTATTGAAGAATTCCGTGAAAAAGAAACTGAACAAGCTTAAACTAAGATCGCTTACCTAACATACTAATGCAAAGCGATTCAAATTAACTGCCCACCATTGTTTCCCCGCCCCATCTTTCGTTTTGCTGTAGAGTCGCCCTCGACTTCTTGCTACTCACTTTCTTTCAGTCAATACATGTTTAATTAACCTTTTCGTATCTATTCTTCGCTATTTTAAATGCATTCTTTTATTTTCAGTATTCCTTCTGCTCCGGTACCTTGAGCTGTTCTCTTATCTATTTCTTTTTGTTCTCCCCCCTATTTGTTATTTCTTTGCCATTATTTTTATTATTCTTACGAATTTCTTGTACGTTTACTCATTTTTAGTGAATCCTCCAAAATATTTTTCAGTATTTTGAAAAGTATCCCACTTTCCGATATAAAAGTCCTAATTTAAATAATCAATTTTTTTATTTTAATTTTCAATATTTCGTCTGTATTTCCAGACTTTCTTAGGAGATAAAACTACGATGTTCGAAGAATGAATTAGCAATAAACCTAACATTTTAAAATAACTTACAACTTACATTAACCTAGTCTAACATTTGCCGACTGCAAATATTAGATTAGAAACGCGTATCTTCAATAGAAACATTGTGACTTATTATTGATTTTATAACCAACAGAGACCCACTAATTTAGAACTTATTCTTTGTTGTTCTTCTGCTTTTTCTTTACCTCGGTATAATTATTTAAGTATTGATGGTCGTTTTGTTGATTTTGGTTTCAAGTCACTTGTTACAAGGAGGGAAACAAAAATGAATGTTTTGCGTTCCTTCTTTCTTTTCCTCATCGCGACGTTTCGCTGAACATGTCGTTAGAGAATTCATTTAGGTAAGTTTCGTGTTTAATTGATATATCAAAAACCAGTTATTAGGTGAATGCATGATAAAATTGACATGTCCAACGAAACGTCGCAGTAAGAAAAAGGAAGAGAAAAACGCGAAAAACCTTTCTTTTATTACCCATTTGAAAAATAATAAAAAAATAACGATCAATACTTAATTTTTGGGGTATTTGAGAAACGCATCTCAAGTTTTATTTACTTATATTTACTACTTAATCATTTGAAGACCTGTTATTGGTTCGCTTTTAATAAAATGGATAATAAAGTTTGAAAATGTATTAAATGTTATAATACATCGTACATAAAAATTACTTTATATACTCTTTTAATATTAAAAACTCTAAAATGCGCATCCCTACGCGAAAGCCTGTTTATCGCTTATTTAACGTACATCATATTTGGAGCATCTTGTCTATAGCAATCCATGGCGCTGTGGTACCAATATAAATTTTTTACTTGACGCCAATCTAACGTATTTATTTAGACTTTATTTCACATTACTCGGTTTTAAAAGAACTTCAGATGTTTGTAAAAAAAAACGTCAACACTCGTTCCTTTTAATCAATTTAATGGACTAATTGACGCGATTACAAATCCTTCAAATTCGACAGTTATAGTAACTTATTAAAAACCCTAAATTGTAACTTAATCGCTCAAATAGCCTCGAACAATTGATATTTCACGAAATTCCAGCACGTCGAATATCCCGCGGCTTCAAAAGGCCATTACAAATACTGGCAATAAATCCCTACCAAACGTCAACCGACGACTTCTCAAACTCCCATCGATCCAGCAGCGTACGTACGTACATACATCCTTAGGTATCTCCTTTGCATACTTACATGTTACGATGTGCAGCAGATCGGCGTGTATGAACTCTAGTATCGTCAGTGAATGCTCGCGGTCAGTAGGTTACCCATACCTTATGGCTGGGTTCACCTCTTGAGCAGCATCAGGTGCCTTGCTTAACCGACGATATAATAATTAAAATGAACGCGGAAGGCGGTCGAATCTCGCGAATTGTGATAATGGTAATAAATATCGGTTAGCGACATAACTTGTTATCGAATACTGTGACGTTAAGCTTTTATCCTTTCTGCGGTTTTGCGTTTAACAAAAGAGTTAGGTAATAAATTTTCTGCAGGTGTACGTATTGTGTTTAACTGTGTCAAGTTTTTGCTGAGTGCGGTATTTCGTTAAAGAGGTTCTTGGCTGTTGTTTTATTGTTGCTGATTAAATTGTTTGCTAGTTTTATAACGAGCCGGTATTAGTGAATATCAGTCGTATTTTGGATGAGGATCATGTCTTCGTAAGAGTTTCCCTTCTGCTGTGACCAAATTTTTCATAATATTTATTTAAGAAGCAATCGAAATTTAACGAGCCAGAGTGAGTTTATATTGAAATTTAGACGGGTTGTAAAAAATTTAGATTTAGATAGACGAGATGCAGTTTACCAGCTTATTATCGAACAACAATCGCGAGACTAAAATTTGGTCAGGAAAGGCACCCGTCCCAGCTTTGTTCATAAAATGAACGTCTGAGTATCTATGTACTGCGGAATAGGCATATTTGCCTCGAATTTTGCCGGTTAAAAAGCAATATTACACGCTGTTATACGCTTTCTTCGTTTCGGAGTCGCTTCCACTACCCGTAAATCTAAAATTTTTGTTGGATCTAAATAACAAACAGATATGCGACAAACTTTGCTAAAATGACGCAAAGATTTATAGTTGATTATAGCGTTTACGTGTTTTATCTCAACGAAATCGCATATAAGAGTTACTGCTGGTCCCGCAGTCTTCTGATTTTTTTTTATTAATCAAAAGAAACGATAATTGATACAAACCAATAAAAGTCCGCGTGAGTGCATAAGTTGCTTCACCTTGTGAACAATTCAAAACAACTCGCTCTTGTATTTTAATAACGCCTTTCGCAAGTTTTGTTAATATCTCTTTCTCTTGTCTTTTAACTTATTTCAATTATTATTAGCCTGATGATGATCGTACGACGTTGAAATTGATAGTTAGTAAGAAAATAAATCCTCAATTTGCATCTTCCTGATCAATCTAATATTTGCTCGTTAAATTTTGACTGACCTCTTAAATAAATATTTAGATAAATTTGATCAGAAACAGTTCGAAGATAGACCTTGTAGGCCCTATACACTATCAAGCAATTCGCCCAACGAGATGTTGCGTAATGTTGTTCGAAAATTGTTCAATTGTACGGTTCATCAAAGTCTACGTAAACAAATGTAGCATCTTTCAAAGAAGAGCTGTATGATCTCAACATTAAGATGGCCCTACTTAAGGGGGCCAAAAGTATTCTGACGCTAGCCTTGTTAGGCGCCCTGTTTAGCCAAGCTCTGCACCATCATTTGTCATAGTGAAGTTTCGGGTGATTGAATTTAAACGTGGGCGTAACTACAACCGCTTCCGATAACAGTAGGAAAGTTCATCAAATGGTGCTAGATGATTGTGCCGAACTAAGAGGCCGTGGACATTTCGATAAAACATGTTTATCGTATATAACCTGAAGATTTAGTCATGCAAATCCGTATCCAACGCATGAGAATGGATATTTCGTTTCCTGTTCAAGCAGTTTAAATGAAATAAATAAGTTCGGGCGTCGAATATTTTGGATACGCCAAAAACTGTTTTCTTTGTTGGGATGGTGTTAATCGACTTTCGCCATGGCAAGAATTCCCAAATTAGGGTTGCAGTCCCCTCTCACCAGATCCGGCAATTTTTCCCCGTTTCCTCTTGCTATTGCGCGGACATCTTCACGAAACGAACGTGTTTGTAAACGCTTATTTAAAAGAACAAGATGAAAAATATAATTGAACGGATTAAAGACATGAGAACATCGCTGCGAGCAGTGTATAAATTTATACAAGGAGACTTCCTTGAGAAATCAAGGGGAATTTGACAAAAAAAAGGTATTTGTTCCCGTATTTCACTGAAAACCTTTTCAGCTTACTGTTCTCGTTGGGCAAATGTTTTCAGATTAATCTATCAAAAAGTTGCGTAACGCATCAAGTATTACATTTTAATTATTTATTATACAACAGTCTTGTTTGCGCAATTTGCTTGATAATGGGTTCTACTTCTTTGTTAGATGCAAGTTAATCGACCTTAATTATTTCTAATTATCGTTATAGAGCAAGGTCGTCATTATACTTTTGGAGTTTCCAATTATGGTAATTTTTTGCAAAAACTTTTGAACAAAAACAAGTATTGTCTATTGCTATCCTTTGTAGTTCATTGTGCATCCAATTCTGTTATTCTTAAAGTTAAAAGTAAGAGCAAGAACTACGCCGATACAGAATAAAGTTAAAGTTGAAAATGTAACAAACCAAAGTCAACGTAATTTTCAACTTTATTTGCTTGCATGGTACATATACAATACTTGTACAATCCTTTCTCTTTCGGAGGATCATATTATTTACGTTATATATCATATTTGCTCGTTAATCGTCACCATTTTAAAGCGAAATAAACACCTTCTCCTAAAAAAAGGTGAATAAAAAAGAAGTGCTAAGTGTTATGTAATCGAACAGACATAAAAAAACAGAAAACATCGAAAACGAACAATTATGGGTACAGAAACTTTACTCCTTGAAACCTGCTGCCCGAACGGGAAATACAATTCGAATGGCTTCAACGACAGTGCTACCAACGACGGTAACAATAACGCCAACAACGGTAACAATACGCACAACAACGGCGCGCCGGATCTCCTCACGCAGTGGTTGAACTCGCTGGAGACGAGAACCTCGTTATTTTGGCTGCATTACGTCGAATGCAACTTTAAAAGTAACTCGGAGGAAGCGTTCCGATTCAGAGTGGAAAAATTAGGCTCGGAGGAGACCGCCAGCCTGTCCTCGAGTTCCTTCTTCACCGAAGAGACTCTGTCGGACTTCGATTCCTTGCGCGATTCTAATTGTTCGACGTCCTCGGGGGAACAATCGCTGCTGTTCGAAGATGCCGAAGACGGCGTGTCTTCGAAGGAGGTGCCTATAGTTCCGTGCAAGTCTATCGCGCACAGGGATTCGGAGTTGTTGGTGGCGCTCAGTGAGAATTGCTCGCACGGAGCAGTTTGTTATTTTTGCAGGTATGAAGCCCATTTTATCTAAGTCCTTTCCTAAATGGTATATGGGAATAATGTAAAAGCATATTTCTTTATATTTCAAGATACTAATCTGCCAATTTTGAATCGAAGGCGCCGATAATGATATTTTGACGAAGCTTGAGCTCTTCCTGTGAGAAATCAAAATGTTTCCAAGCTTTACAGGTTAATAAAAACCATTCGATGAAATGATTTTATCGCAAATTGTACCAGGTTTTGGTAAAAATAAGGCGGTGGTTTAATATCTCCGTAAATATAAACTTTCGAACAAAATTTTATGAACAAGGCGCCCCCAAAGATTTCGAATAATATCTTGAAGCTCAATTTTTCTTGTACTCTTTTGTTTTTAAGAGAAAGGAGTTCAACGGGTTTACACCGAATAATCTGTTCAATCGCGACGTCCAATCTAACGATCGAGAAAAATTGTTATCCGAATGTTGTCAAACATTAATTGCATCTGGTGGATTACAAAAATTTCAAAATATTTGGTACAATGTGGTTACGGTTAGTTTAAGTAACCGCAACCTGCTAAGTTGTTTTCTAAGAAACCTACGATTCGTTGCTCAACAATATCAGTTAAATACGAAACTGCATTCGCCTGTCCGTATCGTCATTGTTAAGCCCGTGTAAGCGTTTGTTTTTATCCCAATGTTCGAGCAACACACTTCGAACTTACATCATACACTTTCGATCATCCCTTACAGTAGCACATCTAGAAATCGCTCTTCATTAGTGGTTGATTTGGGGAAGCCGGCTTTAGGCAGATCTTTAACATCACCCGTTTCCCTAAATTTAACGATCAATCTGGAAACCGTTTATTGAGCTGTAGTTCGCTCTAAGGGTGAACGAACTTGTTGAATAAACGATAAACTTCGCTATGAGAACGTTGCCTCTTACTATATCCAACCTTCATAAGTATCTCGATTCTTTCAGTTTTTGTTAATTTCACTATTTTCACATAAACTATTAAGAGAAGTACTTTTGTGGTCTGAACTATTTCATTGAAATATATCAATAATTCTTTAACAAACGTTTTATCCAACTAAGTAAATATATAAATAATCGATTAAAACCACACGCTAAGGCGTCTTACTTATCCATTTGTATCCGTTCTACCTGCTTCTTCGAAAAAAAAAAAAACGACAAAGAAATTTAAATTTAAAAATGTCCCATCCGTTCCAAAGATTAGTAGCAAGCCCGAGAAAATAGCCGGATTCTTTTTATAGCCGTAACATTAAGTCCGGGCTGTAATATGAAATAGAAAATCATAACGAGAATTATGATTCCGATGTTACATAAATTTCCAAGAATATTTCAGCGTGAACCTGACAGATTTACGAGTGAAATTAGTTCGTGGCAAATTTGTTTGAATAGCGGCCGGCTAATTGGCTGGATTTCCTGATATAACTGCGCGTTCGTCAATTTAACAAGTGTGAGAACGAGAAAACTGACAAATTAATTTCGAATTTATCGTCGACGATTAATTCTAACGGGTTGGTATGCAGATTAGACGGAAAATCGTATCCCGAACGTTACAATGAAATTAAGCAAGAATATCCAGAACAACAACCATAGCGCAGAAGCGAGAGAAAAATGTGAAATGGAAAAATTTCCCCGTTGATATCCCGTTCCTTTAGTCGCGATCCGATAACTTCTCAAGCATCATCTACCTTGTTACAACATCTATTCTACGTGGACCAACAACACGTAAACCGTATGTATTAATCTAATTAGATCTCCACCTATAGACGTTACGAAAGTTCGCGCGAATCAAAATGTAAATAACGAATCTTGTCGGTCTCGCCAATTTACGAAACGAGCGACTAAAACAAACAAAAAAAAAAAAAAAACGATAATGAACTTGATCTGGAACTGGTCGCGCGTTATTTCTTCCTCTTCCAGTCGAATGCGTTCAGTTCGCGTCGATTCCGTAACCATTTAAACGGTTAAAGAACCCGAAAAGGAACCATCCTCCTTCGAGACTACGAAAGGAAGTCGTAAAAGAAATGTCGTTTAATCGACGGGTCTTATAACCTTTAATTGTTACGTAAATGACATTCGAAAAAGAAAAAAAAAAAAAAACGAGAGCGGAGACGCCGATTAACGAATTTCCGAAACTATGCATGAACGCTCGTGGAGAGAGGATTAAAAAAGCTCATTGGCCGGGAGGAAATCGTAAATGGATTTAGGTACCTACTAAATCGAAGTTAACCACGTACACTTAATAAAACCAGTAATATATAGTGTTACGTTAAAGCCTTAGGTCTTTCGACTGAGGTAATTATATGAAATGGTACAGGATGAAATTTAATTATAACCTGCGCAAGCAGCGCCTCAAGCCCGATAGAAACGTATTATTGCGCGTAAATTGTTTTTTTTTGTTCTAAGATTTTTTGATACGCTGGAAATTCTATCTTGATTGTTATTTATTATTGGCCACTTTAATACTTAACCTATGCAGAAAAAGGTGGGTATTAAGCAATACTTTAATTGAAAAATAACATGTTAGTGCCCATGGCCAATGTGTAGATACAAATATACGAGGATAATCTGGAAAATATTCTGGTAACAGTGTACTCTTAGTTTCCAAGTTAGGAGCGCGTCCTTGTCGCAGTTGACGTTTCGTCCTCATTCTTTTGGGACGCCTTCAGTGTTATTACGGCATACTTTGTTGCGGAAGGTTTATATAAGGCTTGTTACGAGTGCTTGAGCGATCATTTTATTTCGCCGATGTACACACAACTGCACGAACATGCCAATGGCTTTCAAGATGATATATGGATTTCTTTACATGATCATACTTGGCGATCTTCTGTCGCGTCTTCACTTCCAATCGTTGACCAATCGAATATCAGGTTGAAGAACTAGATCTTCTTCTCGGTGAAGAAATATATCGTGTTAAAAGTTTCAAATTATCAACTTTCTTCGATACCTGGGTGATCCAACGCAAACATTTCCTTCAGTTTGGAGACCTTGGATTATGTAGCGTTCACGCTTCCGGAGGCTGCCTCGCAAAATGTGGATTTGCCTCGCCTTGTTAGCGTCGTACGAATCAACGCGTCTCGGTGTTTGCTTCACGTAGTTTGAATCATGGTTGTTGCCTCGTAATAAAGCGGCCTACTATGTCTCACGCCAAGCTGGCTCACATTGTCTCACGATATTCATTCGACAAAGTCCAGGTAAATCGTTCGCGAGATACGTCTAGCGAAGCGTACACATAGAAAATGATCATATTTTACCGAATTTTTGCTGCTTCTCAAATAACTGGTTCAATTGTAATCGTACATTTCTACAAAGAGAAGAAAAAGTTATTCTCCTAAAGAAATCTCTCAAGATAATCAACTTGATTATCCATACAAATACCTACTTCTCTTCAAATCTTCTTGTATTTGGAGTGCCTTCTCTGTATCTAGTACGCGTATATAATTAAAGATGCACGCCGAGCATTTTACTTTACCCTACATTTTTGTTATTCGATAGCGTCGTAAAACAAGAAATCGCGCCAACAAAAATTCCAAACAAATTTTAAATAAAAGAAAAAGTGTGTCACACATTCTCGAATAGATAGCGCACTAAAAGCATGCAATAGAGGAGAAACACCGATCGAACTCGTAGGCGCGCAAAAAAGGCAAGATTGATATACCGTCGTCCGATGGAGTCTCTCCGATATACGGAGAGAGAGCCTCCTTGAAGTTATGACAATTTGCCTCCGATAATTACTGCCGCCGACGTGTGTGCGTTACAATGCCGTTCTACTGCACGAAAATAAATTGCGGGAGCCATCGAGTATTAGTTGTAAAAGTTAAGTACCGCTTTCAAAGCGCCAACGCGGGAGAAATAAGCCGAAGAATCTCACCGCGACGTGTGGGAAAGTAACTTCAAGTGCATAAACGTTTGTAAATTGTCCACATTGACGCGTGTTCGTTGATGAGCATACGAATTCGGGGCACGTATTCAAAACAAAAAATAAAATAAAATAAAAACGAAATTTAGACGGATAGTAGTAGTCATTTCACTTCTTGGCTACGTGATCATAATAGAGAAACCGTTCGCTTGGATGTATTGTTTGGCTACCGAAAGAAGGATAAAATGGAAACGCCGATTGCATAAAATGAAACCGATGAAAAGTGATTCGTATCAAGCTACGAAATCGACTTTCAAATTGGTATTACGTACACGCTAACCTGTAAAGTCTGACTCATGGCGAGGGAAAATTTGATTGTTTTAATGACACATATGTATTACACTGATTTTTTTCTTTCGAAGCAATGTACTTCTCTACCTCAAAGAAATGGTAGGCTTTTAGTAGAGCCAATAAGTGTTTCTTAAACACAAAGAAATGTTTCTCTGATTACTACGTTTTCTGAATGAAAGAACAATAAAGTGTTGTTAAGAAACATTTTTTAATCAAAATTTTCTTTTGAAATAATAATTTCTTTGGAAATAATAATTTTAAACAAATTTGTCCCAATTCATTCGCCACATCACTTCCAAAAGAGAAAAACAATAACCACTATACAACGCTACAACAAGTATGGCTAACTAGTGCGACAATTTTCTGTAATCGCAAATACAACAAACAAAGTCAATTCTTTGATTGTACGTTAATAAACCTGTTTTACTTGCCAACGATGTTGTAATTGAATTTGAAATTTAATTATATTAAAGTTATACGTATAACAACGTAAGGTCTTAAAATACCACGATTTTCATCTAACCAACATCTAATTGTATCGAGAGTAACTGCGTCGAAAATAATGTTTCACACCCTGTATGTTACGTGAACAAACACCTTTCGTTTGTAGATAAAAGTAAAATTTTTTTAATAAAATATTGAATGTAGGAAGAAGAGTTATTCCGCTCAAAAAAACCTGGTCTTTGAAATAAGAGCAAATGTTTCTTTAAATGGAAAAAAATAAATTTTAATTTAAAAAGGTTATCATATCTATGTTAATGTGTATTCTTTCAAAGAAAACAATTGTACTTTAAAGAAATAATCGAAAAGAAGAATTCGTTTTATTAGAAACGCGCGTTTTTTCGAATGTGAAAAAATATTTTCTTGAAGCAAAGAAATATACTTAAAAAGTTAATTTCTTTTGTTTAATGAATCCTTTTTATCAGCGTAGTTACTACGTCCGAATTGTTTACTTCTTGTAAAGTTTATTTATTGTATTTAAAGGGCTCTTTAAATAGCGCTAATCTAACGTAGACACTACACCGAATCAAAAATGTAACGATTTCTTTCTTCATAACTGTTCCAGTAAAAGAGTACTTTCCTACGTATACCGCGTACAATAAACAATTGATACAAACATATCTAATCAAAATTCCTGAAAGTTTATTTCCCTTCTCGCACAACAGGCTTCAAAGTCGATTATTTGCGAATGGTTAAAATTGTCACATCCCCGTCCAAGTCAGTCTGTTAACGTGATCACTTCCGATATTATTATTAAAAAAAAAAACATGTGTTTATTATTAATTAAATTGGGTTAAAGAAGCGACAATTAGCGGTTTTATTAGGAGTTTCCGAATTTACAGGACTACCTTGATATGCGCAATTTCAAACGCGCGCGGATGGAAACGTGTGAACAATTTTTGGCGCTTTGTAAAGACGAGCCAGATTTAGTCATCAATCGAGATCGATCCTGGGTCGAAACATGAATCGATGCAGTGGCATGTTAGTGGCTCCTAAGAAATTCAGTCTGGTCTCCCCTTTGTAGAAAAAACATTTTTTCGTAATTGTCAAGGAATTCATAAAAAAGCGCAGAAAACTGACGCAAAATGTCCTGTTGCTGGACGATAATGAATGCACTTGGTCTACAAGTCAAGACTTTCAAAATCTGCCGTTGCTAAATGTGGCTTCATAGCAATTGGCCATCCACTTTATATCCTGCATCTAGCACCTTGCGACTATTTTTTGTTTCCCCCGTGACAAATCTCATACATTGAAAGAATTAGTAAAAAAAATAAATAATTTTTGGAATTTCCGCAAAATATATGGTCTCTTCATTCATTCATTTTGAATGAATTAATGGCAGAGAATTAACCTTAAGGTCACGCTTCTGCCAATTTTTCCACAACGATTTCTTTCTTTCGTGTTAATTCGCAACAGGTTAGTCTATTCATTGCTACGTTAAATAAATACCTCAAAAGTTTAGATAACAGTGCATAAACTTCAAGTTTCCTTAAAGCATACTTGTTATATGTCCCTACTTCTTCCGGGTTCTTCGTTACGTACAACTACCTACAAAGGTACTCACATAAAGTGCGCCATTTTATTGTCCATTTAATTGAGCAAATAGGTGCATTACTTCTAAGCGCGAACAGCATGTGATACGCGTAACAACGGAAGGACAGTACAATTCTCAATGTATTACGTTTACTGTTAATCTGTACTAGTTTCTTCGAACTTCGCGAATTCAACACAACCTCCGCGCGCCGCTGAAAGATATCCACTTCCGCGCTAAACAAAAGAATTGCGAGCTTGCGATTCGATTGTACGGCAGGCGTGTAATCTAAATTACGGATCGATATATCAGTTAACTTATTTATTACCGTTTTTGCAGTTAGTCGGTGTGCCCAATGCGAGTAGGCGTGTTGAGGTTTGCAGTCAGTTGAATGTGGGATTTTACAATATGGGCTTCGAGTAGAATGCGCGATTTTAAACGGTGTGTACGTTCTTTCTTACCAGCAGGTGAAGTAGAAATGAGTAAAAATTGATTTTATTAATAATAATAAAAAATATTGTTGTTGTGGACCATTCTATAATTTTTTTGGACAACACTTAATTTGCGGAATACATTCAGAAACCTTCTAAGCGATTCGAAAGATAGACCTGATACGAAGGAAGGCGCGGAAATTTGTCAAATCGGAAGCGATAATTGTGATAAGGCATATTTTGGAGCCTAGGCTGAATAAACAAAACGGACGATAGGTACCAGATTCAAAGAACGTATGGTCCATTAACGCTATGGAAGAATTGAAATGTCAAGTACAGCACAGTGCATAAGCGAAACCGGGCATAATATTAAATTGGGAACCTTTAAATCAATCAAGAAAGCAACTCTCTGCTTTATACGTTGACCGTTGTTGAACATTTGGAAGAAGAATCGATATTCGTACCTTGGCCAATCCAAATCGGCCTCTTCTCTGAAAATATCTTCCAATCAAATCATTCTAGTTTGATTCTATTAAAAGTTGCAACAGTTCTCCTAAATTTTAATGCAACCATGAAGAATGTCTCCGTGGTTGCATTTATTTTTTTATTAAATTTTCAGGAAGGTCGGTTTCTTTGAACTTTCAGAAATCGTCAACCATATTTGGTCTTCAGACCAGAGCAGATTACCTTTCAAGGTGGTTTCTGACCTACCCAACCTTTTCAGATCGATTATCATTAGATCTATTACGTTAGCTTTACCTCTCCCACCAAACCTAACAGCCTTGTGAGTGAAACTTAGGCTTGGGCTTTTAAATATTCGCGCCTGGTAAAATCTATATGTTGCTTCGTCCGTTAGACCTAGGTTGCTCGTTTTGTATCTGAGCATCCATTAGGTCTCTAGCAATTTAGGAATTGCTTGGTTCGGAATACGCTTCCATTAGTCTCGATATTTCTTACTACTTTTACTACTGTATATGCAGTACCTGCAGAGTATCTTGGATCTTTGTCGGCAATTAATGAGCTCGCTCAAATTAATGCGTTTGCTTTGATATTCCCTTCCTGTCGCTCATATTTTAGTGCCCCGACAAAAACCCGCAAATATTCTTTTTCAACACAAAGAGAAATAATAAATCCTCGATGTTTGCTCGATTTAACTATACAGGAAGTTTGCTCAGCTCCTTTTCTCTAACACTCTAAGGAAACTCCGTTTCTCCCATTTGTAAATGGAGTAACTATTTGCCTTTAATTTTTTGATTTTTTATTCTTTAATTACTTGGCCAAACTTCAAGGTACGATATTAAACTTAAAGCTTGCAAAAGTAGTAAGCAGTAAAAGCGAATGAAACGCGCGAAACTTCCTTATTACAACCGCAAAGACACCTGTTTCGTTTTCAACTAAATTTCCGGATTATTTCGTAAAAATTCCGTCCACTTTCTACCCGTCATATTGATCAAATCGATCGAAGACGGCGGAAGTCGTACAGTACCCCGAACTGCCGTATATGTAACTGCGGCTTTATCGCTTTTTAATGTAGCCCGAGCGCATACGGTACGTACATAGCTACCATACAGTACGACTTCGAAGATCGTTACGGATATACGAATAGGTTATCTGCATGCATCCACCTTCGGAAACTTTCGCTTTAGCGCGATTACAAAGTATAATTCGTGCTAAATAGCGTTCTCACGTCGTAAAACGAGACGTATGGGTTCGCGATGATAAAGAAAAAGAATGGCGTGTATGGTGAGAAGTTGGTTCAAAGCGTTTGTGCATTATGACATTAAGTAGACATAAGCATAGGAAGTGTGCATACGTTCGTACTGCATGCGTAGTTTCTTAGTTGCAAGTGTTTTTGTGAAATTTGCGTAGGTACTTACGGAAATGTTATTGGACAATGCAATTTGACTTATGCCATGTTATGCAATGATAAAGGTTCAGTAATTAACTAACACGGCGTTAAAAAGGTTTTCCATTCCCGTTTATCAGTTGGAAGGCGGATAGTTAAGATTTTCCGAATAAATTCGATTTTCAACGAGTCAGTATTTCAGTATGATACCTTGGCTATGAACTGTTCCAATTAATTATGATCTACACTGAGCGCACGGTAGCGATGTAGTTTGGCTCAAATTAATACTCGTTCGATGGAGACGTTTACCCGCTTTGAAAAGAATTCGAAGCTATGTAAATCGACTTAATTTCTTAAATTCTTTTTGATGCATATTTTAAGTTTTTTTAGTCCTAACTAGCGGGTATTATGCTCACTCAGAGTATCTATAAAATCCAATATAACGTACAGATAACTAACAAAATAATACTGAAATATCTTGCTCATGGCCATTTACGACAAGGAGGAAAAAAATTGACATGCTTCTGCCTGCCCGACGTTATCATCGTGGCTCTGAGAGTATTTTAACCTCTTTTACAGAGTCTTTTACTGGAATCACGCTGATGACGCCGGGTAGGCAGATGAAAGAAAATTGACATGTTTTATTCAGGGACGTCATCAGGGTGGTTCTGAGAGTATTTTAACTCTACCTTGTACCTTGCATCTTTCATCGGAACCACGCTGATGGCGCTGAGTACGCGGAAGCATGATCATATTTAGTGGTATTATTGATCCTTCCATTCCTTTTTTTGGTTATTATTAGTTTTGATGTGTTCTGCTAACATGTCAAGCAAGGCATGACAGTCAAATATATTAAGTGCGTTTACAATATTTTAGGAAATCATTTGTAAAATTATTTTTTGTCCTACTTTAGATATTGAGATGTTATTGAAATAAAGAATAAAAGAAAAACGCAGGTACGCGGCAGAAATGAACTTGCAATAAAAGAATTTTTTTGATTTTAAATTTTTACATAAGCATTTTTTGTTTCAGCAAGAAGAATTCGATAGTCCTTCGAACCCAACTATCTGTTCGCGTTCACACCATTATAGGTAAGTTAACATTACAAAACATTTATCTAGAATTAAAATCGAGCACGAGTGGATCACATCTGGCTTCTTCTTCTGGCTTGTAATACTTATGTATAGCTTTTTCGCAATGTCTAAAATTATCAAGTGATTTGGCTCGAATATTAATCTTTATCAGCTCAAACATCGCTCTCCTACGAATACTTAAGCAAAGATAAACGAAAACTGTTTCTGTTGTTTATTATAGCGCGGTTTACAATGAAGAAAAAGCAAGTTGCTCGATTAGGTATTTGCTAGTGAATAGCCACCAATATAAGTGAATTCCGCTTATCATCCTTCACTGGAGATGTCTTTTTTTCCTTAACTCTGAAAATAACAATAATTTTATCGCTAATCTTGACAATAGTCGTTGAATGTAGGCTTTCACGACGATAGTCCATAGCAGAAATTTCTTTCGGGTGTTGTTTTCACGTTTCGCTGATCAGCTTCTTCTAAAGACTGTCTTTACAAATTTTCTGAAGAAACTAGCAGCATGGTCAAATAAATTATTAATTAAGTGAAAACACCTGAAAAAAATTTCTATTAAGCAAAAATTCTTGGATCTTTCAAGTACCATTTACAAAGAGACTAATCATTAACATACGAATTGCATATAATCAGCATCTACATAACGTAGAAACTTCCATTATGTAGGTACGATAGATCAAACCTTTGAACTTCTGTAAATGGCCTCATGAAACGGGGTAGATTTTCATCTAAGATGTTCTTGGATGATAGTGATCTGAACAATCCTCAGCACGTTGTGAACGCGATTAGTTCTTATTTTAACGATGTTTATCAAGCGCCACAAAGATCCAAATACAGCAATTCCTTGTTGCTAAACTTCTCTTTTCTCTGCTAAACCGATGATTATCAATATAAAAAGGACTGCTGGTCATGAACAATTTCCGAGGTTCTACGTTCGTGTTTGGAAAGCTGCCCTCTCGCAGCTTTCCAAAATTGTAGAAATTATCAAGAGTCTGGCTTATCCATAAATCTCGACGATCTAACCTGATGAAGGCTTACTTGGAATTTTACATGATTACACTAAGTTTTGCTTACAGCGTAATGTTCTTAATGGGGTACTCTATAACTCTATGTTACATTTGTTATCCAACAGAAGTACGGTTTTATTTACTTTACTTCACCGCTCCCAGTTTAAATGAAGCATTTATCTTTTAAAGCGGAAGAAAGGTATAGAAGAATTAATTAAATAGGTCTGTACAGCTGTCAATTATTGCCGTAAAACCGCGAATACTTTCTACAATAAAAACCATTTAACCATCGCCGGTTAAATTATCCAACGCTGGCCGCTGAAGTGCGTTTCTAGTGCGAAAAATTAAAACGCATGCAACGCCCGCCATACATAAATCAATTAAGCGTGACGGAACCAACTAGCAAAGTAAATTAGCCTGGTACACACTCCGTCTCTGCTGTAGTTTTCCCTGAAAAACAAAAACGGTCTTTATTTGCTGGAAATCTTTTAGGTTGTCGCTCTAGATACAAACAATCAAATAAAAAGGAGAATTAATCTTATTTACCAACCGTAGAAAGCAAATTTCACTATAAACTTAACGGTTTCTATTTATTTTGTACGCTTCGGGAATTTATCCATATGTTATTTATTCAGAAATAATTTAAGGCTACTAAATGTAACTGATTTTATTCTATATAGCGACTACTTTAACATCGTTTATGCATAGCTAAACGTTTGAAGGTGTATTTTTTTAATTTTTTGGATATAATTGAGCAGATCAATGTAAATGACCAAAAATTTCGAGGTGAATAACAAAATAATTTAGAGAAAACATTTTCAAATAAAGAATAATAGGAGGAAAGCCCTGTACCAGGATAAGATAGTGTTCCAGTGAATAAAGTGATCAATTTCTTTTAAATGTATGAACCTATATGTTACTGTATTTCTTGTAACGCTTCTTCAATTCATCTCAACTTCGTTTAAGATTCCCTACATATATCTTTTTTGGTTTCTAAGATAACTTGGGATATCTTAAATGTCTTGGATGCTAGAATTGCGATTCAAATTTTGTTCGATGGAAGTATTTCTTGAGGTTTTTAGCAGCACGTTGAAACATTTTCGATGTCAGTAATGATACTTTACAAGAAGATCATGCAGAAGCCCGTCTGGAAGTATTTGTAGATAAAAATTTATCTACAAATATACGTAAAATGCGTAATTCTTCTATTTATTCGAAGTGATCACTATTTTCCTGAAAGGATCTTCTATCTTTTCAACTAAAACAATTACCTTTAACACGTCTAGGCTTTCGGACTCACATTGCCTACTGTAGAATAGCATTCTGAGTGTCCTATCTACAAATTAAGCCTGTTCTTAATTAGGGAATAGTACCTACAATAGGAACAGCTTGTTTTCTTTTTGGCCATTCATTTGATGTACTCATCTTCTTGTCTTTGATCCGTCATACTTCTTATTTAAATTCATCGTAGCTATTTTTATATTTTGAAGTCATCTAAAATTGTTACTGTGTACGTTTCATTGTTGTATCTGCCTGGATATATTGTAGCACATATATCAGTGATAAGTACAGAGGACAAAAGGGAGTGAAATCATACCTTTCTTGCAGCGACTAGACAGATTCGTGTCTATTCGTCTTATAAGAAAGGGTTCGTGTTGCCTACTGGTTTCCCCGAAAGCTTTCACTCGTTTTCGTCCTCTCTAATGATAAGTACCTCTAACTGTCTTGAGCCTATAACGTCTAATAATTACTTAAGAACTTCTTCTTTATTTAGCCCCGAAGCAGGTTTATTTCCGTACTTTTACGGGGAGCTAAATTCGTCCAATTCATCGTTAAAACAACAGCAAAAATATCATTTCCGTATGCTGATTTACATTGTTGCTTAACTGGACGACGGATCTTCCTAAGAAACAATTAAAGAGTAAATTTGTTCATATTGTTTGAATACCGCGCCAAATTAATGACTCATTTAGTAGATATCGAAGCCCAAGTTCGATCAATCGAGAGTATGTGGTCGTTGTTCTTGTATTAAATATCAAAGCTACTAATAAGATCAAGGGATCGAAGAGAAGGAAAAGCCAGACAAGCTGGCCAAAAAAGCAGCGAACATGTTTTTCATTGGTCCCATCCCCTTCTGCGGTTTCTTCTCCAAAAGAGCCGCGTAAAATGCATGTGAGGATGAGCAAAAGCCCTCGTATTAGAAAAGTCTTCCAGGACAAAAACAAACAAACACATTCGTCGCAGCAAAACGAACCTTAGGTTACTGGCAGTGTTGCTGGCAAGTCATGTATCCTTCAAATATCACACATTTAAACTATGGAAACTTGAAGATCAAGTCTATCGTATATCTAGAGAATGCGGACCACATTCTACGCATGCGTGTTGCCATCAGTCGCTTACGACACCAATATTATTGAAATTTATACTTCTCAGATATTTTCTTGAATTGTGCATCAAATACCGTCAATTTTTTTTTGCTCCAATTTATAACTAACGACTTCCTTTTCTCTCCTTCCAGAAAAATTATTGACATCCGAAGGCCGCGAGCTTAGACGATCCTTATTTTCGCTAAAGCAGATCTTCCAAGAGGACAAGGACTTAGTACACGAATTCGTCCAGAACGACGGCTTAGCATGTCTCATCAAAGTTGGCTCGGAAGCCGATCAGAAATACCAAAATTACATCCTCAGAGCGTTAGGTCAAGTCATGCTTTACGTAGATGGCATGAACGGAGTAATGGAACATAATCAGACAATCCAATGGTTGTATACGCTGATTTCTTCGAAATTTCGATTGGTAGTGAAGACCGCTTTGAAATTACTGTTGGTCTTCGTGGAATACACCGACACCAATTGTATGCTGTTGATCAAAGCAATACATGCGGTGGATTACGCGCAGGGTGTCGCCCCATGGTATAATATCATGAAATTATTGAAGGATTTCGATTCCGCCGATACGGAATTGTTAATTTACGCAACTACGCTTATCAATAAATGCCTGAACGGTATACCCGATCAAGATACTTACTATGATCAAGCAGACGCCTTAGAAGAGCAAGAAATTGAAGCCATTATCAGGAGGTATATGTCCAAACCGGGCACGGACTTGGATCTTCTGCAACAGTTCCAAATCTACGAAGCCGTGCTTCAATACGAAGATGGTGAAGACGACAAAGGAGCCCCGATCAGGCATCTAGATGAGAGCATCAGGAAGACATTGAGGAGTAGAAAATCCGGCGTGGAATCCGTTGAAAGACGGAAGAGCAGGAGACATTCGACAGGGAATACCCCTGTACATTCAGCATTGAACACCAACAACAATAAAAACAATTTAAATCAGACCAACGAAGAGGACGACGATGAATCATCAAGTTCCCAATCTTCGGACATAAATAACTTAAATCTAAACGGGAGTTATAAGGATTCTAATATAGGTAAGCATTTTGCTTCGATCTTAACCTAAAATTCTTTAGGGACCTCCCTTTTTATTTATTTTGCTTCAGCATTCATTTTAACGCTTTCCAATCTTGTTTCTTACTAAGTATTTTGATTTTTAATACATTGTGTTTTGTTTTTGTTTTTGGTTTTTGCTTCTATCGCTTAGCTAACGAAGCTGGTGTGACGCCTGCATTGAGAAGAAGACGCGAAAGGGCCGAGCGGCAAAGGAGCTTTATGAAAGAGCAGCAAGAGAACGGATGCTTTTTGCGTAATTCTATTTTGCCTTCGGATGAAAATACACAAAATGAGTACGGTAGGTACCAAGTATTGGAGAAACAATTGGTTTAATTCTTCATTTATCACCTTTGGATGATTCTTAAAATATTCGGTAGTTTAGGTCAATTAGTTAATTTATCGATTTTTCGTATTCTTTTTATATAAAGCTTTCATTTCTTTTACGCATTCATGCAAATGTATTTATTCTTAGTTCATTCATAGCACTTTAAACGCGTATTCAAGTTAATACCCGTACAATTCCAGTCTATATATAGAACAATGATCGTATAGGTTCAATTCGAATTTTTAAGACGGGTTGTGTACGTTGAATTTAGAATAGCCAATTTGCTTTCTGCTCGCCAATTACTGGTAACGTACAGCTTCGAACTTTCGTAACGTATGAGTCATACCAATGTCTACCAATCATCACTTTTTGTTCCTTTATTATACGAGGATGTAAAGGTTAAAGAGGTCGCGACAGAAGGATGTGCGTGTGCGAAACTAAGCTTGTAGAGGATCGGTTAATAAGAGGACACATATTTTCTAATCTACATAAAGAAAAGCAACAATAGGATATACGCGTTGATTATCTTTGTTAGTCAATTGCTTTAATTTTTGAAACCATTATGAGGATAGCATAAAAATTTTTTAGCTTAATATAGAAACAAGTATTTTTTGTTTTTAGACAATTGCACCAACGGTCTCCAACAACGTTTGGCCAATGGTAACCTCCTCAATAGGACCTCAAGCCGAAAAGACCTAACGCCTATCCTTAACGCCGTCAACAAGATCGAATCGGAAGAAAATGGCATCGCTAAGCAACCCTGGATTCTGTCAAGGATGTACGGCAAACCTCAACATCCCCAGCCGCAGAACGAAGACGACAAACAACTGAACGATGACGTTTCGGAAGCGACAAACGAACACGATCGAAATTTATTGCTGCAATTGAAGAAGGAGAACACCGTGAAGGATTTAACGCAAAAATTAGCGAACCAGAACGCTATACATAGTCCGTCGGAAGAATCGTCCAAATTGAACCGAATAGGCGACATGTCCGGCTTAATTTCGAAGGCGAAGGAAGGCTTGGCGAAGTCCAAGTCGCAAGCGAATGTGATAAAAAGCCCGACCGTCGATAACGTACCCAAGACTGAAGTGAAAAAATCCGAAAACGAGTTGAAATGGGAGGAGGTGGCTTCCAATTTAAATCGACCACTTAGTCTTTGCGACCTCGACTTTAGGGACTTGACCACTGACGATGAGAACGACATTTTCACGCCTGCGTTAGTGCAAAATGGAATACCGCCACCCCCGCCGCCTTTGATCAACGATATGGGGGTAGCTCCACCGCCTCCGCCCTTGAATAATAGGATGCCAGTACCCGTACCGAATCCCCCTGTTTTTGGAATATGTTTGCTGAGATCGAATCCGAAACAGACGGCCGAAACAAAGATACCTTTGAAGAAGACTAAAAAGACTGTGAAATTGTTTTGGAAGGAAGTCAGGGATGATCCTATCAGCGCCATGAAGCTGAAATCTGGCTTTATTTGGGACGAGCTGAATCCCGTGACCGTGGATACTCAGAAACTGGAGCATTTGTTTGAGTCGAGGGCTAAAGATTTGATTAGCAAGGTGGGTATGGTTGCTCAATATTTTCGTTTGAAATTAATAAATCAATAATTTCGATTTCTATAGAAGATGTCCGATCATTATCGTGATGATTATGTTTTTTATCGATACAACATAATAAAATCATTATCATCTTAGACAATCAACAAACAAAGACAAAATAGAGAATTACGCGCCAAAATCCAAACTAATTTCGGTTGTTTCTTTTTTTTTTAAGAATTTTGTAATTGTATCATGTTATGTATTTTACTTTTATTTTCTGTTTAATCAAACCATTAAACCATCTCATTTTGTTTCTTCGGCAAATCCGCATCTCGCATGTGCTGCCTCACTACAGGAGGTGAGTCTCTGTAGTTTGAAGATGTCGGTGACTCTTATTAGATGTGTCCCCGTTTTATTTTTTGTTTTCCCTGTTTGATGCACAACGACCAAGCATTTTTATGTAAAAAGTCCTTTTTGTTACTGTGTACTTCTTTCAAAATTTCTTCTTTATTTTACTCTATTCTTCTGTTTTTCTTTGGGATGAGTCAAATTTGCATTTCTGTTAGTTAAGATGCTTGCGAGAAGAAGGAAAGATGTTATTTGTCTTGCAAATTTGACTCATCACTCATTAATTGCTTTGGTACTGTTTACCTACGTAATTGTAAAAGGCGAAAGAAAGTATTTCTCTGGCGGATAAAGGTCTATTCGACCTTATACATAGAAGGCACTTTTACAATTGACGAAAATCCAGCAAGACAGCATCAAAATAAAATCTGCCAAAGAAAGTTAGCTCTTTTCTTAATGAGATCACGTGTTGTGCCATCTCTATCTTCCCCTATTTGTTTTGTCCTTTCTAGAATGAGCATGGTAGTATCATATTTCTCTTCATCTTCCCCCTATTACGAATCATATTTTTCATCAAGTAAGTTTAATAAATCCCGTTTTCATTTTTGTAGAAGCAACAAGAACTCAACAAAAATAAAGAGATCATCGTCCTAGACCCCAAACGCTCCAACGCCATCAACATCGGCATGACCAAATTACCTCAACCGCGCTCCATCAAGACCGCCATCTTGAAAATGGACGCCACCATCATGAATCGTGAAGGAATCGAAAAATTATTAACCATGTTGCCCACCGAAGAGGAAAGGACGAAAATCCAAGAAGCGCAGGCCGCGAATCCGGATCTCCCGCTGGGAAGTGCCGAGCAATTCCTATTAACTTTGGCGTCGATATCCGAGCTACCGGCCAGGTTGAAACTGTGGGCTTTCAAGCTGGACTTCGAGAACACCGAACGGGAAATAGCCGAACCCCTGATGGATCTCAAGCAAGGTTTCGAAGTGCTGCGCTTGAATAAGACGTTTAGGGCGATCTTAAGTACCTTACTGTCGATCGGGAATTTCCTCAACGGAAACGAAGTCAAAGGATTCCAGATCGAATACCTGTCTAAAGTTCCTGAAGTGAAAGACACGGTCCATAAGCATTCGTTGCTGCATCATCTCTGCCATATCGTCATGGAGAAGTTTCCGGACGTATCGGACTTGTACTCAGAGGTAAAGTTGATCCTAAAATTTGTTGAAACTCTTCAACGTTTCTTCCTGCCATTCCTTCTAGATCGGTGCTATTACCAGAGCTTCGAAGGTAGATTTCGACGAATTAGCGTTAAATATACAAAGATTAGAAGCCGATTGTAAGGCTTCGTGGGACCACTTAAAGCTTATAACTAAACACGATGGTTCCAACATGATGAAGAGCAAGATGACGGAGTTTATAGCAGATTGTGCCGAAAGGATAATTCTGTTGGGGATAATTCACAGGAGGGTTTTAAATAGGTAAGTTCATTGCAATCATTAAATGGACTTGATACAGGCTGTTTCACGGTACTGGTTTATTAACGATGTGTGAGGATGTAATAGTGAGGCTTTCTATTTTAAGACCTCTTCGATTCATTGGGTCATTCCTAAAGTAGATGACCCAATGAATACGGATTTGAACCAGTTTAGGAAAATCATAAGTACAGAATGTTCCGTTTCTAAGAAAGGTGCATTAAATATTAAAGTAGATTTTGAACACCTTGTATAATGTCGTAATTTATTGCTAAATACAAGAGCTGCATTACCAATTATTTCTCGGCAGCTTACATACGAATAAACAAATAAAACAACTTTAAAATTAAACAACTTAAAAAAAAAGCAAGCCAACCGCAGACGAGGTTAACATGTGGATTTACTGTGATTTATCGTTGAAGTATCCTTTGAAAAACGATGTGTTTCTTCTAGGTTTCATAGATTTCTACTGTGGTTAGGAATCCCCTTGCATCAAATTGCCGACACGAAGCCCAACGAATTCTGCCGGGTTATTTCCGAATTTTCCCTGGAATACCGTACGACAAGGGAGAGGGTATTACAACAGCTCGAAAAGAAGGCCAATCACCGGGAAAGAAACAAGACGAGAGGAAAGATGATCACAGACGTAAGTCTAATCCCCTCCCGCAAATTTCTTTAAACTCGGTAACGGTAACTGCCGGATTTTTAGAGCGGTAAATTCCGCACGAAAGAGGACCGCGCGGATGCGGAACTTCGACAGCTTCTGGGTAGCGATATTTCGGACGTGGAGAGCATGCAGGGTACCCTTCCGTGGCGGCGTACGAGGAGGGAGTCGAATCGCTCCTTCATAGCGCAGGTTAACGGTAATTTAACTGACGGTGATGATGAGATTTTGGAGAGTTTGGTAAAGACGGCGACGAAAGCGCCATCTAGGACGGCGCCTCGGGAAAGGAAAAGGACGCGTCATGCGGATAGAAAATCTTGTAAGTATTTCGAATAACAAAAATATGCTGGGATCGGTCATCGAATGTAGTACAAGAATTCTTATAAAATTTCTTAAGTTAAATGTCCTTGTTCGAAATTTTGTTTTATATTTGTTAAAACACACGAAAGTGAGATTAAAACAATTTCGATTTTATGGGAAAAAATGATATAAATAAAATAAGAATATTTGAAGTACAATACTAAGTAATTTTGAAATATTATACAGTAAAGCGTTCACGTACAAGAGAAAATAATCCTTTGGGTAGCAGAGAATCGCCATAACAATTTTTGGTTCGAATGGGTACGTCTGAGTTTGGTGTGTGTCGTGTTTCCCGCAAAATGCGTGCTGTGTTATTACATTGCTAACTGTTGCTGATTAGTTACTGACTAACCTATTATATTACTAATTGCTATTGTTCAAATTTTTAATACGAGAAGATTTTCTTCTTTTTTGAGGTAAAATGGGATCCTTTCATACTTCCCGCGCTAGGTTTTGTTAGACTAATATACAGTGATCGCTATAAATTTTGCACTGTACTAAATTCTTGGGTTTACAGCGGAAATCGACGCTATTTATGGGAACTCCTACAATGAAATTTCAGGCACGTGATCGTGCCAGGTTGGTTAGCGATGAACGTTCGTCACGACCAACAATTGCAACCACTATCGAAAATATCGGGAAAAGCTCACTAAATATTGATAGACGAGCGTTGAATTATAGCGTATGGCTGGTTGCATCTTTTTCCATGTTCTAATCTTTCAAACTACGTAAGCAGTTGACAAGGTTCTTTTATAATTTAGCGAGAGCTCTTTTTATTTGTTATTGACTTTTTGAGATTAAAACGAAACAAGAACCCTTTCTCAAAATTTCTAAACATTTCCGTTAAAGCAAAATTAAAATGCGAAATCGAAACAAAGTTGGACGTATTGTGATGTTCTTTAGCGGCAACACGTGGCGTCTTCGAAAATTCCGAGGGATCAATCTAGCCGACAACGTTGTAAAAGCACGTTGTTTTATATTTGCTCTACAATTACAAGAGTCTCTTCTGTCTATCCGCATGTCTAGTTTTGAAAATGAGGATCCTGCATATCCCTGAAACGTCCCCTCCCCTCTCTCATACTTTAGTGTTATTTGAAACTTTAAACTGTTGGATTGGGTGCAAAATTTATAATGGTTGCTGTACAATCTGTTGCACAAGAAACAAATTTTTTGATCAGGTGAACCACCACTAATAATAAAAAGAAATTCTGGTGGAACAAATTGTATATTTTTTTTGTAGATTTATTAGTTTTCCCGATTAAACTAAACTAAAATTTGTCTGATATATCGCTAAAATCGAATCTTTTATTTACAGTGAGAAGAACTTTGAAAAACGGCTTATCGGAAGAAGAAAAGAAACATCTATCGGCCTACATCAAAGGATACTAGGGTTAGAGCGCACCATCTTACGGCGAGAAGAGAATTAACTATTAAATTTTATTTCCTCTTTCACAATTTCTCTTGACAAAAAAAAATGTAATTTATTATTTAGTTCTGTGCTACATCTGTGAGATGTTAAATTGTATACTGATTTTATTATGTGATACCCTTTATATTAATAATCTTTCGTTTTCCTACCAATTAGTTCTACGGGAGTTGCAAAAGGTAGTCGACCCTATCATTTAGGAGTAAATTCTAAATTCCGAGCGTTTTATATTGTTTTCCTTTCGTTTCCTTTTGTGTTAACTGTAACTTCCTTAAATTTTTTTTTGTTCGGGTAGTTGTTAATTTTTAACCATTCATCTTTGATTTTTTTGTTCCCCTACGTTGAAAACGAAAAGGATGAGGAATACTCATTTGCTGAAATTGGAATTATCTGTGTAATACCTTTTTAGATAAATCTTTTTACAATTTTATGTTATTATATTTAATGATAGGTATTTAAAAGAAACAAAAAGAAACTGTAAACTATCTTGTATAGTACCTTATATAAAATAAATTCGTTATATACAAATTATAATGAGTTGTTTGTTTCTTTCTCTACTTCGTAAAAGAAAAAAAAAAAAACAACAATAGCAGCGTTACTAGGGTTAAACGTACGATTGATATGTGGAAATTTCTATAAGGAATAAGGAGAATAAGGATCTCACGCATCCTCGAAGCGGCCCTTCCGGATTAATTAATTATGCTTATGTGGTGTAGAGTGTGCTAATACTTCTGTTTTGTTTGCCATACTACGTCACAGTCCTTGTGGTAGTAAGTTTAGGAAACTACTAGGCCAGGAGAGGTTGCTGCATCATCTGACGAAGGTTACACGCACCAAAATAATGATGATAATAATAATAATACTTAAAAGAAAGTTGCTTATCACCTCAACCGAAGACTGAATTCGGTTACCGGTTCAGAATGAGGATCTCGGGCGTCGTATTTGTGTGATCGACACCTTTGAGTTGTTTGCAATCCTACGCCACTGTCTTTGCCATTATTACTACTTGAAATGGTGGCTAACCCAGGAAACTATTAAGCCACGAAAGGTTACACTGATTATCTGACGAAGGTTATATAAATAATAAAATTCGGGTGAGAATGAGTAATCGAACGATTTTATATTCCATTCTCGAAACGATCCTGCCGAATTCGTTAATTAAACTTGGTGCGGAGTGTGCCGTTCCTTGAAATATTAATCCTTCATTTAACGGTCCTCGGTAATAATCGATTTATAAATTTAAGCTGAGTATCTGCAACTTTTTGAAAGTTTGATGGCGTTTAATAATGTACATTTGTTTTTCCTTTTTTAAATAGCTTCACCACATTAAACAAATGAAAAGGACTAAATAGAAATCCTGATACTAATTGCAAGGACATCGGATAGATGGCGCATCGTATGCAACTTTTACCGAACAGCGAAAGGCGTATCGAGTGAATATCATCACTGCGAAGTTTAACGAGAGATGGAGGAAGATACAAGCGTAACATGGAGTGCTTTTATTTTAAATTAGAAAAAAGATTTATTCGATCTAATTGCTATATACGGAGGATTTCGTTTAAGTGTCGCTGCTAGACCGGAGACAATTTTTTTAAAAAATTAATATCGACGAATGTCATTATAATAAGCAAGAGAAATAGCAAAAAGGATAATGGAACAAAAGGAAATCCGGATCTCCTGATACGAATCTATTGTTTGACTTATTCAGCAAATAAGAGATGGAATACGAGACAAAGCAATTTTATTAAATCAAAAGAAAGATAGCCAATGACAAATTTAATTTGTGTTGAATGAAATGTCCTCTAAACGGATCCCTTTACTGTTCTAGTTCAATTCTTTATGCAATTCAAACATAAGACTTACAATCTAAATAAAAATTTAGACGAAAGGCCTCGTTAAATCTGTAAACGTGGTCTTTTAGATATCTCCATCCATCATATTAACTTCTGCCGGGTTAATCCTCTTCAGCGCTCGTCGGTATTTATTTCCGGTCGGACAATTCTGTCCGTCTCTAGAAGGATTCATCACTAGAGATGGCCGGGGTAAGTGAAATTATTAATTTTTTGCAGCGACTAAAGAGACTCGTGTCTATTCGAGTTACAATTTTGTCTAATCTCTCTTAAATTCGTTAGACTAATTAGATTTAATTAAAAAAAGCAAGTTTTATTGATCGAACTGTTCAAGGGTTTAAGATAGAAAAAAACACTCAGGAAGTTTTTAGAAAACCTTTTATTAATAACCTTAAATTTAGCCAAAAACTCTTTTTACAAATGCCTGCACAAAAAGGTATAAAATAGTCAATAGAAGAACAATAACAATATATTATAGTACTACAAACATGGTTAAAGTAAATAATATATTCTATTTTAATTATGGTAAGAAAATATAAACAACAATAACGTAATAAAATATTTCTTTTACAGTAAATCACGTAGAAATGGAATGTCGCCGCGCTGAAAGTATCACCTAAAATACCAGAAGACAATGTTTGTTGGAATGTTTAAAAAGATACGAACTCAACTTAACAATGTACCATATACTAACGTTACGTATAGTAAAAGAATCGAATTTCGTTGTCAATTTGTATCAAAATCGTATGAATGTGTTTATTCTTTCTTTTTTTTTTGTCTGCGTTATATATTAAAACGTTTCACTTATAGGAATTATTTAGTTTTGTTTTTACAATTATCATGACTAAATTATCCTTACAACAATAGAAAGGAATCAGTCGCCGTTTTAAGTTGATGTGTGCGCGCGTGTGTCTTTAAAGTTCGTCGTGCTTTGGCCCTGAGAATTCGTCGTACGAAATGAAACCGTTTTTGTCTTTGTCTTCGTGCTGGAAGATCTCTTCGACTAGTTTATCGTGGTCGGCCAGCATATTCTGTACTTCTTCGCTTTGTTGCTCACCATCCGCCGCTACCATTTGTTTCTTGAGGTACTCGCTTACCTAAAACGAAGGAACATAGTAATTGTAATTATTTTGAGGTCGCAACATCCCAAGCTTTTACAAACATTGCCCTATTTTAATTTTACGTTACAATTTTTGTGAAACTTGGCATTTGTTATTTTTTGACTTGACACTGACGGCAAAGAAATCGGTTGAGTAGCTCGCTTGCAGTAACCGTTTAAAGAAAACAATTTTGTGAAAAAAAATTGTTCGCTGATGATATTTGCGATTTTAGTAAAGGCTTAATACAACAATAATGGTTGGAATTACTCCGTTTATCTTTTGGTGTTGAAGCACAATCAGGAAAGACTTTTTACAACGTATTTGCGAAATTTGATCGGTCGACCAAAATTGGTTGTTCCAAAAAAACATCGATCGAAGACTGTGGTACATTCGATTTTGTACAAATATGTATTTCGTTGTAAAAATAACGATGGTTTCCGATGGTTCATAATTCGACCGAAGCACAAAAAAGACTCGTGTCGATTGGAATAAAAAAACACTTCAAAAAATCGATATTCAGAGACTTCGTAGTATTGTAGTAGGTGACGTAACTTAGATGTATTCGGAAACTAGGCAACTATTAATTGTCCCAAGCGTTCCCAAGTGGATCGAATTCAACAAAAATTCTTCGCTGTTTATTTGGTAATACTGGATATATCACAAATATTGTCTTGAAGGACAATGGAGGCAAGGGATAATTGTTATATGTTAGTCAGAAGTAATAGATGAAATCACGCAAAACAATCGATTCATCGGGTCTCCTATAGCAAGTCAAACAATTTATTATTTGAAGAAGAAAAACAGCAAATTAACGGCAATTTTTATCATCTCAAGAAACCGTTGAAGTCTTCGAAAATCCTGATTCAGGATCAAACAAATTTTTTTTGAGAGTTGGTGAAAACTCATGCAAAAGCTGTAATTCTCAGTGGTGAATATTTTGGAGAACATTGAAACAATTTGTCCTCGCTATGATTATTTCTTTTCGTAGAATATCGAAAGCTTTAGATGATGTCTTTACGGAACAGGATGTGAATGTATGTTTCACCTTTCGCGAAACATACCCAAAAACCTTTTAAGCAATTCGAAAGATAAACTGAATACGAAAGTAAAGGGCGACTTGAACCTCAAATTAATTAAGAAGGTAAAATATACGCATGGTTTACGAAATCCGCAATTTTTCGTAAATTTCCCGATATTTCGCCTGTTTTAGCTTAGAATAAGCATTAAATTTGATACTTATAATACATTTTTTGGGGGAGTGAAGAATGAAGCATGTTGGAACAGAAAATCAACAGTCTTTCTCACATCTCTTGTTCATCCAGTTGATAATAGAAAGTTACAAATTTGCGAAATGTACGTTTTGAATTTATTTAATTTTTTTTGCGCGAGATGGATTATTTCAATACTTTCAGTGTTTTAATTAAAAGGTTTAGCTTTAACATTTTCAGTTTCTTATGAAAAAAAAGCTTGCCACAACTTCAAATTTAATTATGCCATCTTCTACAAACTCCTAGGGTTCTTTTTGTGTTTTATCCTTGAAAATGTCCAATTACGAAGTTGTGAGATAACTACATGATGGATAAATTTAATCCTCGTGAATAAGAAAACAGTCACTCAGATTTAGAGGTCGATTGTAATAAAACGAGGAGAAGCTATTACTAGAGTTTACTAGAGTCGGGGCAAGGGTGAGGTAAAAATCTTTTGGTGAAAAACTAACATTATTTAGAGGAAAAAATGAACAATTCGAGCGTTGGAAGCACATACACGAGAGAGTGTGCGGAGAGTCTTATACATAATGCTCTTGGTAGTTGACTTGTTAACTGCTTGCTTTGGAAGATTTTCTTAATACCGTATGATTATTTGGCAAACGATCCAAAAAGGTAATCCCTTTTGGTGAAAGTAATATAAGGAATTGTATTCTATCACTTTTTAGGATGGCAATTGAAAAAACTATGCAATCAAAGGAAATGTTATTAGTTCAATAATGTTACATCACAATCGGATCTTGTACGTATACGTTTCATCACGTCCACGTAATTACACCCTGGGACAAAATCAAAAGTATCTCTGCCACGGAATTAGAAACAGCTACGTACAGTCATAAATATTAATTGGATGTTGCCTAAAAATTCCACGAGTTACTGAAGCGTGCTTATTATACAATTAAAAAACACCAATTCATGCAGTAATTAGCGTCGTATAACGTGACACAGCAACATTCTGTTTAGGGAGTGGAACCCTAACGAAATTATTTAAAACTCCAATATCGGGTTTTATTCCGTTTTTTTCTTTTTTTTAAGCTTTAAAACAATATAAAACAATATAAACCCGAACCTTCTCCAATTACAAACAATCGATTTCACTTACTTCTTCCCTGCTTAGTTGATTATCTTTGTCGTCGTCGATTTCCTTGAACACGTTCGTCGTAGGCGGTGAATTACCGATGTCGAGCAATTCAACCTCGAAGACAAGCGTGGATCCGCCTGGGATTAAATTTCCTGCACCTCTGTCGCCGTAACCTAGATGCGGCGGAATGGTCAGTTTGCGTTTCTCCCCGACGCACATGTCCAGCAAGCCTTGATCCCAACCTTTGATCACTTGACCTACACCTAATTGGAACGTGAACGGTTTATCCCGCGAATAGCTGCAATTAGAAAGGACAGGTTATAAGTAACTTCGTTGTTCGACGGGGTACAGCATATCTTGTTTGTATCGATACTTATTCGACAAGGGAATAGAAAATATTGTAACTATCAGTATTTATAGAAAGCATGTGGATATTGCATAAAACACACGATGGTAACAAATCTAACAATACAACAACAAATCTAACAATTAGAATATTTTGTTTTAAACAAAGATTCTTAAGTACCGATGTAATAAAACATTAGCCTTCATTGAAGTTCAAACAGAACAAACGATATCCAGTAACTTGAACTTTTTACGGACAGACCAAAGGTAATTATAGGTTAAGAAGATTAGAATAGGTGTCTTGCCTGGAAAGTTTCAAGTCTCAACATGAAGAATCATCTGGTAGCATAATTGCCCATATGTTAATACGTACATTTGGAAACTCCAATCATATTGGACGCTCGGCTATTGCTTAACAGTTGTTTGTGTCAATCGATGTTAGTGTTCCTATTAAAATTGAGAAAAGAAGAAAAATCAAGCCGTCATTAAATTCTTGCATTTGAGAGCTAATGCGTTTACGCACATTAAAGCGAAGATGGGCGCTGTTCGTGGAGACTTTGCACCATCGTTTGCCCCAGCGAAATGCTGGGAAGTTGTAATTAAACGTGGTCGTACCAGTCTAGTTGACGGTGGGTCGCAAATTAGCGACAACATAACTAATGGTGCTAGACGACCGTCGAATTAAGGTTAGAAAGATGAGAGCGTCTATGAGCATCTCGAAAGAAGCTGATCGGCAACTATACGCCGGCTAGCTACGTATTCGGGTAGAAAGTGGTCGTCCGAGGGAGAGTTAGCGGTAGGAGGTGGACGAAACGGCAAATTTGCATCAAGGAAAATGGATTTTTTTATTTTTCGACCAAGAACGGTTATTGCATCAAGGAAGTCGCGTTTTTGCGATGCTACGATACGGATATCATCATATTTGACGGGTTTTTATTGCAAATTTACGAGCTACTCAAGCGGAGCGTTGCCGATAGAAAGAATAAATTGATGTCCACATTTTTAAGCGTATCAGATTCGACCATTTGAATATTAGAAGTTGCTGTGGCAGCGCCTAGCTTTTTTACTTTTGGCTCTAGGATACTCCTAATGCCAAGGCGGAGAAGGATGAATCTGCTTCGAAAAAGGCGAAGACTGACGAAGATAGGCCGGCAAGGCGGTGGCGATTGTTTGACAATTACTTGATAAGTTGAAGACAAAAATTACGAGAAATATTAATTTTTCGCATCTAGCTGTGTTAAATTTTAATTTCATCATTATCAAACAGTTGACTTAGAATATCAACACGACGCATACTTCGTTTTTTAATCAAAAACGGCCGTGTTCGTGCCAAGCAAGTTATTATCTCGCGTCTGTAGTTTCACGTGAGAATAAAACGACCTTCGTTTCTTACAGATAAAACGTTAATAATGACGCGACAACCTTTACTTACACACCTAATTAATTTTTCCTCGAAACATCTCGCTAAAACAAAGACCTCGTCTAGGAAGACGCGGAAACATAAAGGTAATTGCCTTAAACTTGGTTGAGTAGCGCGAATTATTTAGTAGCCGTTGCTATTCGCACGTTAGACGACAACGTTGCGGCATTTCGCTCGGCGTAAAATTAAGCTAATAGGTCGCCGACACCTTCCGTTACGGGAGCTACGGAAACGTCGACGGACGACTTTTTCGGTTTATTGAACCGGAAACGTAATGGAAAACAAATTGTCGCGAACGCATAAGACGCTGGCGAGTACACAATTTAAATGTTAATTACGCGCGGACAACGAATACTAGAAGATGCAAACGTGATACAAAAATATAGTAGTTTTGTTTGAGGTATGCATTAGAATGGTACATTTATTCAATATGTACGTATATACATTTTTATATTAACCGAATTTGACAAAAAAAGTACTTTTCGGACAACTCTCGTATGTTTAGCCCTTATGTCTGTGAGTGTTACCTGCAAGCAGTAGGAACGATAAGCCAGCACACGTGTCTCTACTCGAGTAGTATGACTGACTAAGGGATATCAGACGAACCTCGTAAGGATACCTGGTGAAATTGTTCAGTTCTAATCAGCACGATGCAGTACATCAAGCAGGTTGAAAAGAAACTAGCCACCCTCATTTTCCTAGACTTTTGACCAAATCTGCGGATTTTCTTTGAGATACGTCACTTTTGCATCAGCAGACTGCAAGTCCTTTCATCGGTCTGTATATACATGAAATATACTTTAAAAATAAATAAATTTGAAAGGAAAATGAAAAACTTTAGGATAGGCTAGCTGCATATAAATGATTTGTTATGAAAGCTCTAAAACTCGACAACTGCTCACTAACGATTGCGAAAGTCTAAATACGAACACGTAGTTATATAGAAAGCGCTTGAACTTTTTGGATTCGACGGTATAATCACAGTAATAATACTCTTTACGTGAAAACGGCGAATTGGGGATCTTATCAAGCGCATCTTCACGTTTGAAAGTTTCAGTCTTCCGCTACCGCACACCGCCGACAGCGTATTCAGTATTCATGAAATTTCTAATAAAAATATTCCGCGCGTCCGCGTCGCCGCTGCGGCGAAACCGCCGCCACACGACGGCATTGGCAGAGGCGCATGAACCGCACACAACACACATAATCTTAAACACGTATCGTTGAAGTTTTAAAAAGAAGTGTAACGGCCAACGGCAAGCGGAAAAAGGAGAGTAAAAACTCCATTTAATATTAAACCTGGTGGCTCTTACGTAACGACAGTACGGGGAATATGGAGACAAGAAGTTCTTTCCTTCGGTTTTCGGAGCAGATACCGACCGTAGCACTTTCGTCGCTCTCCGCCGCACCGATCTCCGCGCGGAAAAGCGCTCCAGACAGGACAAAGGCTTTAAATATTAACGAAGTCATACATAGAGAAGCGAGAGATGGCGAAAGGGGGGTAGTTTTCACGTTGGTCGTCCGATATCTATGGCGGACTAACAAAATATTCAAACGTGCTAGAGGCGTTCTTGTTTAAGTTTTGGATTGGGACTCCTTTGTCGTCTGTGTAATTAGGAAAAACACATCACTATTTAAAGTTGCAAAAATTAGAAAATGCTTATTTTATTTCCGTTGAACGTGCGAGGTATGGCAATAAAATAATAAGACTACCCACCTATCCTATCAAGATTGCGGATGACGACCGTTCCGATCAGTTTGTGGGTTCAAGAACTTAAGCGAACGTTCAGAAAATTCATGAAATTGTGCAAAAAGACGAAGACCTGATCATTCGGATGATCGCAGAGATATGGTGAACGTTAACAAAGCAACATGAGATGAGTTAAACATGTCAAACATTTGCGTAAAAATGGTCCCGAAAAACTTCTTTCAATAAAAAAAAAAAAAAACGATCGGAAAGACATTCGTTCTGTGGTGCGGGACGCCACGCAGAAGAATCAGATTTGCTGACAGGAATGAGTCTTCCAGTACGACCCAGAAACAGGGCATTGATCGATGCTGTGGAAGAGCCCTACAACGCCCCGAATAGAAAAAGCAATAATGAGTAACTCAAAACTGAAGGTAAGGCGTTTTTTTTTATGAGTTGCATCATAACTGAATGGGCGTCTGAGGGCCAAACCGTTAATCGGATAGAAATAAGTCCTCGTTAACCTGAGGAAAGGCGTAACAATTTCAGGACAACGCGTAAGTCCACAATGTCAGTTTCAATAAAAGCAAAGGCGGGAAAGTTGTCGAACAGACTGGCAACTGACGACTTACAGCTTTGCTTCGGTCAATGGAAGGCGCGAATACAGGCAGTGATGGGCAAGATAGAGGTCGTGACTACATTTTTGCAGCGATTAGACATACTTGAGATTATTCGTCAAATGGAAAGGGGTTTGTGTTGCTTGTCGGTTTTCTTGAAAGCCGGCGTGATCGCACTGAAAATTTAGTCCTCACTACTGAAAATTTCCCCAACACTTAGGGTACATTGGTAGGCGAGGGAAGTACGTTGAAAAGGATAAAAGTTAGTTGGGACTCTGTTCGCAATAAATCATATCTCTGGCTAGAGTCTCGTTATTTAATTGCTATACCTCGTAAACATTAAACAACCATTTCGATTATGGGATACTCTGAAACGCGATCAATAACATTCATATGGTTCACTTCAGCAAATGTTCTGTAAATGGTATTTAAAACTAAACGTTGACATGACACGGTTCGAACCCGGAAAACGTTTAGTTTCAACAGACTCGGTCCGTGGAAGCCTACGTTTTTATTTCAATGGTATTTAAATTGCGATATCAACATCCAAGATTTAATTTTGTTAACAAATGAATGTATATTTTATCCAAGATGGTAATTTCAATAATCAAAGCCTATATCACTAGCGTTACGAGAGTTCACATATAATGATAACTAGAAGTCGCTAATGGCGCAGCTTCCAGCATTTTTGGATGGGGTGACTCTAAGTTTCCGGCAAAATAGGATCTTCATGTGCGACGGAACAGAGTCTCAACTTTGCATAAATTGTACAATATTTTCTCCGATCGTTGTGTTGACAGCGGTAGTTCAAATACCTTGACCATCTCGATCGTCAAATTTAATACCTTGCGATTTCTTCGTAAAGAGCGTTTTCCAAGAGTTAGTTTACCAAACACCTATGGCTGATGTTAATAAACCTGAAAATCTTGTATCTTTAACGACGCGCTGTTCAGGTAGCAATAGCAAGGCGTGCTGAAGCGCTGTTACTGAAAGATTGCAATTCCAACAAATGTTATACAGCGTTTTTTTTTTTGATATTAAAAAATGTTTTATTTTTGAATTCATTTCAGTTTTTGATGTTTAATGCCACTTCGTAATCTGTGTTCGCGAATTTCATTTCCAGCATTGCGTATTATCGAAATATCGCGATCCATTACTTAAGCCGTCCAACAGCGTAAACCATGCACATCAACATAGATTCAAGCGAAGAAGGAAATGGCGGAGCGCCGCGCCGCTGCAATTCTTGATTTAAATATTCATTCCGTCAACCGTAGAATTGTAGCTTCATTCTACCAGGTTGTTTGGTAAGTGCTTTCGCCAATCTTACCTAAGCATAGCAGTTCGTAAAACAAAAACCAGACCATTCGAGTTTTGAATGGGAACAATCGTGCTTTACAGCTGCAACTTGTTAACTGTGAATTGGAAATCAATAAATCAGAGATGCAGAACTTGGTATATTATCAAAGGAGGCAACCAACGGTGATTATTTAATGTTGTTTGTTAACATTGAACGATCGAACATTTTCGATAGAACACGCCGCATACGTTACATCCAAGAGCAGTTAAAGATGCTTATATTGAGACAGATTTTGCAAAAAAATATCATTTTTCTTTGCGAATAATGGCTCATTAAAATTGAACTAGAACGGTAATGCCGCATTTTATAGACAAATGAGGCGCGTTTTTCGCTGAATGATGATAAAAATCCGCAGGTAATCATTTAGGAAGGTTTTCATGATTAGAACGTGCGGTTACAGAGTTAATCATCAATGGTCCGTATTTTTTTTTTTTTTGAGGAAATACAGAATTACGAAGTCACGAGTGTCACTGTTACAATTTCACAGTTACGAAATTGAAAATACTCGGAAATTCAGAAAATGGTGACGTCTTGAAAATACATTTCCTCGTGTTCTTTGTTCATTGCATATTACTAAGTATTACGGACATGCTTTTCTAGTTCTCACAGGACCAGCAAAACTTCGCATCCGCCGTCTCCCTCACCCTCCAAAATGATAAAACTTCGGCTTAACGTTCGAGACGATAAATTAGAAGTTCGGAATAAAGTTATTGCCGCTTGCTACTCATCTTTCTCGTCCCTACTTCTACAAGTACTTACATGGCTACCTGCTTCGTTCTCTGAACGGTAGCTACGGGTGTAATCGAAAATATACGTAATACGTGATTATTTACTGAATGGCTTTCTAAACTTCTAGCTTCGCTAGACACACTTACTTGCCGCAGATGACTCGCTAGCCGTACGAGGAGTTTTCGTTTAGAATTTGGGGGGCAATTTATGGCGGTTCTAGTGCGCAGTAATTCCGGAAGAATTCTTTCATATCAACTGAAATGTAGCGTAAGACAGAGATGACGGAGGCGCAGGTCTGTCATTTTTGGAACAAGGGTGGACCGCTATTCAATTACTGGGACCGCGATCTTATTAACTAGATGGTTGAATGGGTAGATTGCTTGTTTGCTTCGGGGCGAATTAGTCTCTTACTTGATTGCGATGAAGGAAAATAAATTTGTAAAAAGATGACGAAGGAGTGCCGAACAGGTTTAATTTCTTCGTCTTATAGCCTTAATAGCCAAAAAATATTTACGAAATCGAATTTGTTGGATGAAAAAAAAAAAAAAATAACGCCATAAAAGCTAAAGCTCTACATCCACCTTTTTATTTCTTGTTATACGAGGACAATTTTAAAAGTTTCAAGCCTCAAGGCTAAATACGATCTATTCCGAACAGATATGCAAAACTTTATCAATATCGTATTTCGAAAAGAAGTCATTTACAATATCGTCCATCCTTCACCGGTTAATTTCTTAATCATTTGACCCCGCGTGTTCCGCATTGCAAATATCCTCCGGACGTTAATTATACATCACGACAATTAAGGCGAGTTAGAGAGGTAAGACCCTCGCGCAAAAAGGAGAACTTTTTCGCCACCTTCTGGCCAAACAAAAAAAAACTTCCTACCGCGTTTATTTACGAACGGCCTTTCTACAGTTCTCGTTTCGTCTTATTCTTCTCTTTCTCGGGCGATTTCTTCTTTCGACCGCTTCTCGGGCGTCCCCAACGAAATTACTTACTTAGAGTCGGCGTTTTAATTTTTAAAGAGGGACGTAAAGTAGCGCAAATATCGCGCGGCGACCCAAACAAGTCTCTTTTTAATAGTTCATTTGGGACCGCAGGTACAATCCCCATTCGAGTCGTACACGACAAAACTCGCTGAATAAAAAATATCGCCGAGTGAGGCCTTCATCGTGGCACGTTACTTTGGACGTTGCGCGTGTGAATTCCTAATGCTCTTCTATGCTTTAATACCTATGATGATTCAACGTTTGTACAACCGACTCTGATGAGATATTGACGATATTGTCGTATATAGGCGATGAAACGATGCATTGAAAATACCTATTACATACGTTCAGTTTAACGAAGGTGCAACGGCCGAGAACGTTGAGTGACGGGTCGCCAGGTCGAGGCGCGCAGTACATCATTTTTCTTTATTGTTTTTCCTTCTATTGTTCCGTTATTATGACTTTCTCTTTTATTTACACATGTTTGTTTATGTACGTTTACGTAAGAGAAGTAAACATTTGCCCAGCAAGCAGTAGCGTCTGGATTTTTAAAAGAAAACGTGTATATTTCTATAACTGTCCGTTACCGAGCCCTTGCTGTTTGATCCAGGTTTTGTTCAAAGTTGAATTATGGCGAATATGCTTTAAAGGCAATGCAACACTTCCTATAAGCGTTATGATATGGAGAACCATAAGTTTTAATAGTAGGTGTCCTTAATAAGAGTTAGAGTTAACCCGGACTATTTTATTTTTCTTAGAAAGTTCAACAAACAATTTTTTTAAGGATAATGTTCAATCTCATCCAATTTAAGAGTATTCACGATTCTTAGGAGTTCAATCGAATTGCCGGAAAGTGTCAATAATAAATGGTGGGCAGCCCATCAAGACAATCTTTAAATGCAATTTGATACAATGCCAAAATGAGCGGAAGACGTTATAAGAGCTGATTATTAAGCAATATTCAGCGATAGGGATTTTCATTCAACCTCTTTCTTCCATCGACACCCTTTTTTTGGGAAATCAATGGACGGAATCGAAAATGGAAGCGATCCACATTTATTAAGAAAATCTCCAATCTTCATTCAATGGTTTTTGCTTCGGTAACAAACTATAACTGCCTATCACTCGATACCAGGTTAAAATCAGTTACATTATATCTTTAACTGAACAGCACAGCTGCTGGTTTATCCGGATTTAGTTGTGCCCTGTGTATTGTCCAATGAACCAGATACGTTGCCCGTTACAACCAGCGAGTGGGTGCCATCAAACAAGTAACTCTTACAAAATGATCTGACGAAATGAAGCATCGCTACAACAACTGGTGATTTAACGCATCGAATGCTTTCATCTCGCCCTATACAAGAAGATGAGCTCGAGGGCGGTATGGGAAGCTGTTAAGCGAGTTAGAATCGGACATTCATCGCAAAAGGTAGATAGATATAAAGTAAGCCTATTTTTCTATGATGCAATATTTTAGTCAAGGATCAAGCATGTTTACTTTTTAGTTAATTAGGAAACATCAATTAATTCATGATGTTTCTTTAGACTGCAGAAAAACGCAATCTTCTTCGAATAAGATCATATCATTCTTGTTAGCAATGGTTCGAAACTTAAACGTTCCATTGGAGATAATCGCAAGTATTGAAGTTGAAGCAGTTGATGCATAAGAAATGTTTCTATAACTTAAACGGACACATTTGAGTAGATGGAACTATCGACTATGGACTCCTGGATTAAATAAATATTATTAAATTAAATAATAAATTTAAAATGAATAACCTCATGTATATTTCAATCTTCTTAGCTGTACGCTTTTAAACACTAACACTCCCCGACGAATCTACAAACTCAAGTTATCTTAAGGTGCGCTTAATTCTCGGCCTTTTCGGAGTAAATACATGTAACCTTCATAGGTCTTTCGATTCGTTTCAGAGGAAGTACATACATAAGCGCCCTCGCTGGGAGTTTAATTCTGTCATTCCGGAGATTGCGTAGCTTTAATGCCTCGCACAGTGGGAGCCAGTATTTCTGCTTGACGTTGTTACGCTAATTACCAGCGCGCCGAAACTACATTTGCGAACGTATACGAGGCCGTACGGATATAGAATTTTTACTGAGGCTAGGTACGCTCATCTACTACGTTCGGATGCTTCTGGACTGGTTGATTGAAATTTATGTCGCGCGCCAGACGCGAAAGCAATCCACTGGAAACAAAAAAAGGGCCAGAGACCGGGCATACGTTCGCCTGTGTTGTGCGATGAAAAATTATCCGTGAAAGGGTCGTCCTAATGGACAAAACGGAGGTAATTGGTGATTTATTATAGATTATACAGATATGAAGTTGAGAGTTACTGAGACACTTTTGACTTCCGTGTTGACGTCGTTAAAAGTTTTGCTAAAAGTCCAGCGTTACAGCTTCAGTAGTTTCAAAAGTTTCAGGTCTCAACATGACGGTGGCGCTACTCGCTATTCTTGCAAATATGTTAAAAATACTTTAGAAAATTTCAACCGCCTGGAGGCTCGGTAATTATCTAATTATAAAGACAGAGAAGCAACGTAAATTTAAAACGATGGATCTTTTTACGGGGACTCTGCATGCTCATTTGCCACAAAGAAAATTTAAACGGGTCGTAACCAGTTCATTTGATGATGAGCCTTCTATCATCGGAGAAGTTCACCAAATGGTGCTAAACGGCCATCAAGCCTCGATCAAGCACGCATTTGAATGAACATTTCTAAAGCACTGTCGAAACAGTTGAACGAAATACGTCGAACCAGTCTATCGCGAAGGGCGAATAGAATAACTCCATTGCTTGAGGACGTCATGGTCACTAAGTTGTGTTGATCGACTATCGTGAAAATAAAAAAACAATAGCAAAGACATAGTATTGCTTGACAAGCGGAAGGTAGAAATTACCGAGATTTTTTTGTTCTACCCAGGCATCGCATCGTCCAACATTACAATGGTGAGGTTCGAGTAGACAGACCACCCATTATATTCACCACTTCCGCCTCCTTTTTTGGCAACTTCTTATTCTTTCTCAGGCTTAAAAGTTCGTCCAGGGAACAGAGATTTTCATCGAATGAGGAAGCCATCACATTCATAAAAGCCTATTCTGTAGAAAGAAATGGCAAGTACCATTTAGACGGACCAAAATGAATGAAAATTGAAGTTTTATTTTTTTTGAAAATGCATATAGCGGTAGGCCATCTATCTTCTTGAAGAATACGATAGATCACTGCAAAGCACAACCCAAAATTGCTACGATTCGAAAGAAGAATCAGTCGGTAAATCAATTAGGTTACTTCACGCATGAGTGCAACGCATTCATATTTACTCATAACGCGCTTCTTATTGATGATCCGATTTATTTACGTTTTGATGTTGCTGCAATCTTAATAAGCAGTAAAAGCGTAATTCTTTAAAATACAACCTCATTCTTTTATGCTTTCCGAAACGGCATTCTGCTTTAAAATCATTGCACGTCTTTTAACTTCATATTTTACATTTTACGACGTCGTTCTTTACCCGCCCGAGATATAAACGTAAATTACAAATTCAATTTTAATAATTAATCCCCTAATATCAGTAATACGAAAGTTACAATATAGGTGGCGGCGTTCTTAATAATAAACCCAATGCTGAAAGTAGCCAATTTTCTTCCCCACCTTTTAGCCTTCGGGCACCGAAATGCAACCTGTCGCATAAAAATTAACTTTAAACGTAGAGTAAATTCGCGAATTTAACGATACTAACGGTACTAAATTGTTTACGCGTCTATGTAAGTGTTATCTTTTTTAGAGCTCGATAAAATGTTGAAGTATACGAATATTAGTTAGACGGCCAGAATATTAAATATGGATTTATGATTTTAATGCGGTTTTTATATCATATCGGTTGCTTCCCTTCTTTATTACTTGCTGCTCTTCAAGCGTAAAAAATGTAATCACCAAAGAAAAACGCTAATATAGCTCATGGAATTGATGGCGTTACCCGTGGCAATACCCTGGCACCGCGAGACATGCTGCTTACTAATTCAGTAATGTTGGGTGGAAAAGCACTCGGAGCAACATTGCTTTTGCCGTGAGTCATTCCAACAATAACGCGAGCTACATTAGCATTATTTTTGAGCAATTTTTTTGTAATGTGCGAATTGTCTATTTACTTTCAATTACGCTTCATAGCGGCAAATGTCATCTGCGTCAGTAAAGGACTTGAGGAATGCATAGTTTCGCTGCTATAAATGTAAAGGCCGGTAAAAACTACAGATGTCAACTAATACCGAGCGAGTCAGTGGTCTTCAAAGGATATTGAAGTTGGCGACATTCCTTGATCGTTCCGGTAGGTCAGAGTTACGTATGCAAAGAACCGCCATTTTGGATTTCATCGTATGTACTTTATATGGCATTAAAAATTGGTGTGTCTTCTTCTGTTTCTTTTGAAGTTGTTTCTGATGTTTCTGAAGTTTTAAACAACACCGATAGAGATCGACAAAGCAGAATCAAAGCAAGGAAGAAGTAATCAACGCTTTATATTCATTTTCCCATTTCTACGCTTTAAAAACTTTCTAAAAACAATCGCTTTCTACAAGCTTTATAGTGGTATAACCCTTTAATCCGGTGTTATCATGATTCTTATGAATCCTTTCATTCATATTTTATAACCAAGATAACAGCTAGCTCTCACTTAGGAATATTGGTATAATCTTCGTATCTAACCCAATCCCTAAGACTAATTATACCTATCGCCAACGTGCAATAAAATTCAAGCCGAAAAAACGATGCCTACAACAACATTCATACATACAGAACAGCGATAATAATAATAATAATAATAACAACACAGCAACCTAATTAGGTACGTACAGTTAATTTAGTACTCAACTTGGAATAACCGCAAGTACAGAGAGAGAGAGAAGTCTTAATATCGCGCCCGAAACCTGCGAGCCGTAATAATTTATAAAAGGCATAGACACATACCTACGTACATTCACATACAGCAAACTCGGAAGCTATTTTGCATAAGGTTTAATAGCCGCTGTAAGCGTAGACGGCTAGAGTTGGCCGGGACCGCAACTTTTTAACCGCGAGAAATATATATATGGGGGTAGTATCGGGTAGGTACAGTGCCGGCGGTCCGATTGTAATCATGGTCGTCAGCTCGCAGCGTTTCGTCTTTGTTTTAAGACTTTTCAACGGGCTGAAACTCCCGCACAATAGGAACGACACGCGTAAGATCGCAGATCTTCGCCAGATATGCGAGGAGTAGGTCGTCGCATGTAAAGTTTGCGAGTAGAAAATGGTAACGTGACATGATCCGTGCCTGTACAATGAGGATTTGAAGAGAGTACACTCATGACCACAAACAATTGAGAGAATTAGATGCCAAAGAGGAGATGATGTGGCAACTGTTCACGTGCAGTTGTACGCAAGGAAAATCTGAGAATGCTCAAAAAAAAATTCAGCTATATTTATCATACATTTAAGTTTAGTAACGCGCAGAAGGCTTCGCGAAAATTTCCTTTTTGAAGACACTATAATAGAACTTACTTAAGGGTAACTTGTGGTTGAATTGGATTCATTTTTTCTTAACATTTTATATGCTAAGATAGGGTGAGTGCCAGAATAAGTATTGACTTTTTTCTCCCAAAAAGATGTCTTCACATAGCGACCATGGTCGCCGGACGTATGACCAGCGTATAAGTATCACTGTTTAGTCGCAGTAAACTCCTGTTGCTCAGAAAAAACGAGCAAAAATAGTTAATACCCTTCAGCTTTTAGAGAAAATACATATATCCGAGTTTTATCGTGGCCACAACGAAAGATATAGAGAAATTGCATGATATTGAACCATAAGCGTGTGTAACTTCCACGATAGAAGCACGTTAATCACAGGTCAGGCAAGTTCAGCAGGCAAGTGACTGAAATTAGTGTTAAACGAAGAGCTGGTCACTATCGCCAAGAGGGCCGCAAGCTAATGCTATGGTCAATTAATACTCATTTCGATTCTACTTTCGGGGGCCCCATTTTCCGCGATAAATCTAATTTTTGTGTATTTTTTTGAGATTATTCTTGCTAATTATAATTTGTGTCAAGTGTTGTGTTGCAATTGTTCTGCAACATTCTTATAGAAAAAGCAACGTTTGGTACTTGGACTATTGAAATATGCTAAATAGCACTCATTTCAAAACAGCGGAATAATTGAAACAAGAAGGAATTGCAGCAGTGACGTGAAGTTCGTTGAATTTTTAAAAGAAGCAAGCCACAACCTTTAAAATGTTATAATTGAATGTTGTACCCATTCGAAGTACAAGAAGATTATTCGCAACAGACAAATTTGGAATTTATACCTCAATAAAATCGCATCACGATCCTAATAGATATATGTAAGTAGTCATATATAATAAATATGGTCAATCTAAATCGAAATTTGAACGACGAAGCTTTTCTGTAGTTGCTAATAAGAAGAATTCTTCGAAACTCACAACTGACAAACGCGTAAGAAACACGAACTTGAAGATTTGATCGAAGTACTTGAAGATTCACCTTGCTTTCGCAAGAATTACTTTAAGAAACTATTATGGATAATGTCCAATTTGACTAAGAGCTTTGTAGTTAAGTAACTATCTTGAATACAGTATTGTTCTGATGGAGATCCAGTGAAGGACGTATTTTCGATGGTTTTGCTTTTAAAATGTTTCAAAAGTTCCTTTACCGACGCTGTGAGTTACGTGGAGGTATCTACATTGATACGGTACGTCTAATTTGTATTAAAAGATTCGCTAATCTACTTTTGAACAAGGTTACAGTTCCGTTCGTGGGTCTCTTGATCTACTTGCTATGCAAGTGATTTTGGGTGAAAACTGGTTTAATCTAACGTAAATTAATTCAACAAGTAAATAAGTGGTTTGTAAGCATGCCATGCAAACGATATATATCTCTATATAACAACACGCCATACGATAAATTAAAAATAAATCCGATTAAGGGCTTTTGTAAGACAAAAATTCTATTGAAATCGAATTTTAGCACTAATATTATGGTAAAAGTTGCTACAACATGTAAGAAAAAAATAACACGAGAGCCAGCACGTTTTGTCCTATTCGTCATAGTAAATTTTAGAATTTTTTCGGTAAAACTTATCTAGAAAAAAAATTTAAGTATTATGTCTGTAAAAAAAAAAACGGAAGAAAACGGGATTTAAAACAATTTCGAATTAAAACACTGGAAGCTCAACACTTACTGTAGGCAAATCAATATTATCGTTATTAAAAAAAAAAAAAAAAAAAAAAACATCCAAATACTGTTCTCCTTGTGCAGAAATTTAATAGAATTTATTCAAAAAATTTTCAGACATATCGCACCTTGAACGGATGCGTTGACATTTGTTGAAGATTACTTGCTTCGCTACTATTACGCTGCCGTATTATGCAGATATCTAGAATATAAATTTAGCATCTCGTATGTAGTATCAAACCAAGGCGATGCGTTGCAAATCCACCAGTTCTTTTTGAATACGACGCGCTGACAACGTCTCGCTCGACGGAGTTAATAAATAGCGCCGGCTTTAATCTCTATCAGACGGGAAATCTTCGCAACGAGCGTCTTTTTAGCGGAACCACCAGACTCTAAGCGATTCTCCCTTTCGCCTAGTTCTCGTCAAGCACCTCCGCTTCCACATGGAAACATGTTCGCATGTAGGAACGTCGCGTAACATCTTCCGATACCAACCGTTGCGCGTCATCGTACGCTCCAAAAGAATTAGAATACCAGCAGGCTGCAATGTTAATGCTATGCAGTAAGGAATCGGGTGGCTTTTGCGCGACTTGTCTCTCTCTATCCTCCTTCGTTTAAACGAGGCGAACGGGAAGCGCAAGAGGATACGCGCTCGTTGTGTTGGCTTGCTGCATTTACGCCGAATGTTTATTAGGCAAAACTATCGTGCGAACATTTCTGTTCGAGACTTCGTAGACAATGATCGCGGCATCGAATGCTCCAGTAATCTGCTCTAATTTAATTTTACGTTCAACATCTTTCCGCCCTGCCGCCCAGGCGAGGGGGAGCAGTTTTCAGTTAATTTCGCGAGACGTTTGTTGGTACTTGAAGGCAAGGCGAAGGATGCACGCGTCTTTGCTTATTGTAGGCGAGCGTTTGAGAAATTCTCGGAATTGCACGTTGGAAATCTTTGCCGAAGCTGAATTGGTTGAAATGGTAGTCGCTTCATACATTCATACGATGGGGTTTAATTAATTTGTTGGCGTGAAGAGTGAAACCCGGCAAAAAAAAAATGGTTTTATGTTAGATATTGGTTCTTAAGAAACTATGGGTTGCAAAAGTCACAGAAGCAAAACTTTGCTCTATACTATGTACGAGAAGATAGAGTATAGAGGTGTCATGGTTCCTCAATCTACCTTTTTATGGGTTAGATATGATACCGTAGACTAAGACAGAAATCCCTCCTATTTAGCTTTTGTGCTTGGGTTAAATTATACGATATCCATCGGGAACAGATCTATTTTTACTTATAAATGTTGGCTGTAACGATGCTTTCATTTTGCGATGGGTCACATGCTGATCCTCTTCGATCAAACAATAACCAAGTTTGGCTGACCTGCACGAAATTCGTCACTGACGGAAGGAGGATCACAACGAAACCAGTTGTAAACAATCTGTTCGGAAGGTAGTCTTATCAGCAGAAGAAGCAGTGCTTTATTTGATGTTCTTGTAAATATTAACTCGTCAAAATGAAAAATGTTTGACTGTTTTCGTATTTAATACCAGTATCTGCTTAACAGATAAAATAACCGTTATGAATCTTCATAGTTCTCCATTAGTTTGTTAAATAAATGATGAGGACAGGGTCTTGATTTTACTGAACAGTGTGCACATAAGCTTTACAAGCTTCAAAAGGAAGTCTTCGAAAATCCACAGTTACCGCAGGTAATGTCGACATTTATTGAAAGCAAAACCATGTGCAATTATTGGCTCAGCATAATGCTGAACGGAGGACTTTTTTTTCCTTTAGCCTCTCACTTGCAATCGAAGAAATATCAGCATTTACTGATGACCAATAACATCCATATTTTCACCAGTGAAATTCTAAAAGATCTACTTGCAGAAATGTTAAATTTCTCTCATCCTGTAGCTTAGAAGAAAAAATCTAAATCAATTCAAGAACGAATCAATAATTTCCACGTTTTATAGCGAAGAAGAAGAAAACAAACGTTGTGTCCTTTTATATTTTAGAGCAACTTTAGTAGCGCTCCAAATTGAGATCTTTACTAATTAGGTAAGCAAATCTACGTCAAAAACGAAACCAATTAGAGCGTTTAGCACAATTAGAATTTAATTTTTAATTTCGAATTTTAATCAATCAACTCGGCGAATAGTACATTTCGGTAATTAATTCGATTCCGGCAAAAGCGCTCAGATACCGATGTAGAGAGGAAGGTACATGATCCGTTCGCAATCGGTACAACAGTGTTACAAGTTTTGCTTGTAAAGGTACTCCTTGGATGGAGCAAATTTCGCCCGTTTGGATAGAGTAAAGAATGTGCATAACTTAGGACGAAAGAGGACAGGAAGTACCGGCCGTACTCCTTAGAGTCCTCAAAGTACTAGGATTAACGGCCAAATAATTTACAACTTCCTTTCTTTTAAATCTGAGCTTTCGCTAAATTTATCCGCTACATCGGAGATTCAGGTTAGAACGCTTACATGAACCAAGTAACGTGAAATCCAAAGAAAACATTCGCAAGAAAGTTGAATGATTACTCTACACTAACATCATTCTGTACTGAATTAATTAAACGTTGAAGGCAAATAGGTAATCCTTCGAATTGTGTGAATAGTGAAGTTCCAAAAGCAATCCAGAGAGAGTACGCCTCGTAAACTTAATGTGTCATCTCAACCATTTGTTATTAATAAAAGAAACGACGGGATAAGTCCTTTAAATCGGTAAAGTGCTTCGAGTTAACGGCTACACGAATGAATTTTAGTTCGGTTAAAACTTTTGAGGAACAGTATACGCAATGGTGTACGGATGTATACGATATAAGCATGCATAACGAGATACGGGAAGAGGACGACTTCCTGTTGCCATCAATATTTGAAATCGTCTTCGTTTTTTTATCGCAAACGCCAAAAGCTGTTCGAGGCAGGAATTCTGAGGAACGATGAGGTTCAGACTGTTGGTCGTCTTGCTGCTTACTTCTTAAATCTGAGCAAATATTCGCGTTCGTTTATTAATCGTCTTACATTAATGCAATGCGTTTACAGGAAAAACAGAAAAACAAAAACTTTGGGTACGTTTTATGATCTATTTAAAAGGTTATGATATCGAAGGAATCGCTCACGGTAAACCCAATGCGAAGAGCCAACAACCAAGTAACTGTTTGTTTGGTATTATTGAAGGTATACCATAAATTCTGCGGTGTAATTTAAGAATTGGCAACAGAAAATAATCAATCAAGTTGAGTAACCATATTGAAGATATCCCGTTTCCTTTGTTTTTTTTTTTTGACAATTGCCTTATTAAAATTAATATAATTAATCTTCCTGCATTTACATCAGTGTCATTAGGGAATATTGCACCAATTACTAAGAATATTGTCTACGTGAAACAACTATTTTTTTTTTTTGTTAACAGAGAGTTTAATAAAAGCTATGGAGGATTATGGCGAAGTTTCTTGTCCGATGTGAAAACTGTACTTGCAGTAGCCACCCAGTGGACTTTTTTGACGATTGAATCATCCCTTAATATCCACTTCCGTTTATTGACTCACAAAGCCAGATTTAGCTTTCGCTTCGTAGAATTTCTAAATAGTTTCTTGAATCGCCGCCTTTCATACGTTACAATGAATCTTAGAAATTCTGCTCCACCATTGATTTTCTAAGTTCTGCACCATTTCGGTTCGGATAGAACATTGAAGGTTTGACCAAAATAGGCGATCCCGAAAGCTGGCCAGACATTGCGCCCGCGATGGTTGCAAGAATCAAGACACATGACACGCATTGCCTAATCGGCCTCAAACTATAGATCTGATCCAGCTAATGCAGATTATATCATAGCTGTATCCACGTGGTCAAAGCCAATCAAACCAGCTCATCATGATGCTAACATTTAAGAAGATTCTTTTTCCAGAGTTAAAAATTAAAAGTTTTTGAAAAATTTGGCAAGTTTTATCAATTTTTAGAATGAAACGGGTTCATCGATTCTCATGAAAACGAGGGTTTAGCTTGTGTGCCATGTAAATTCCTTTTTAAAGCGCGATAAATGTTCTGAACTCAGGTTAGAAAAATTATTCATTCATCCCAGTGTAAATTCAAAAAAAAAAATTAATTATATTTATGCAATACGCGATCAAAAATATAAGACCGTATAAAGCGTGAGAAGTTCTAAGGATTTTACGATTCATTCCGGTACAACAGTTCGTAGCTGCAGTATGTAGTATAACGTTATGAGTTGCTGCATGCATTACATTACATTCATCCACATATACTACGGGGTTTACACGTTTGGAATAAGCAAGAGACAAAGTATATTGAACCAGGACCGTAAAACAACGCGAAATACTGCCGCATTACGAGGAACAAGATACATACACGGGCGTCCTTGGCTGTGTTCGTGTGCATTTTTTCCTTCCAGTCCCTGACGTTATTTCATGTCCCGCCCATGAAAATATAATCCATCGCGAATTAAATTTTCCATTTTCTTGCTCGAAAATTACACATGCTTGCAGGTTGTACTACGAGAATCAGAAGAATTTCATATATTCACTTTGATTTTCGATCCTACGCCGGAGGATTTTCCCGATAAATATTTGCGAACGCTTTCCGTAGCAAAGAAGAAGAAACCGTAGGTACACTTCATATTTGAAATAAATTTAATATCGAAGCAATAACAACCGCTTACGCTTCTTTGTCAGACGTCATCAATTTTTATCGAAAATTGAGGCAGGCTACGTTCGTCGCGTTCTATAACGGCCTTATTGAATACTCGTGCGTAGGCATGTGCTTTTTACGTGAACGGTAGAAGAAGAAACGTCGGAATTAACAATGTACGTATATTTTCATTTCGTTGTGTCGAATAGTTCCGACGGATGATGATAAACATCTAACAATTTGACTTCAAAATTAGCAAAAAAAAAAAACCAAAAAAAGGGGAAAACAGTTGACAATAAAGCAATATACATATTTTTTTAACAATATGAAGCGCAAAAGTCAGTCAGTTTTTGTTAAAAAAGTCCAGAATATCGAAATTCAGCCGTCTCCAATTTTTTGTACAAAACATTCGTTGAAGCGACAGGTACAAATAACATGATCTTGTTCCTTACCCAATAAGATCAATAGGTGCTCCAAATAAATAGCTTTTTTTTTCGATTTGTCCTTATCTTTCATTTTAAAGCTAAATAATTCGAATGAAGCCATTTAGATCGAAGTTGTGCATAATTTCGACCCTATAAAATGTCCAGAAAGTAGGCAAACGCGTACTTACTTCTTCGTTTTAAATAGAGCATCGTGCACCTTAGTCAATTTGAAGGGAAATTCTCCCGAATGCGTGTGTAATATTGAGTAAAAAGAAGTTGTTAGAACGCCCACTTTTTAATTGTTTTCTTCAAAACCGAAGGCTCTTATCACAATCCGACTTACTATTACATTTACTTGCGTCTACCTTGCATTGCACATGCATCAATTGCTCTTTATTGATTAATTAATTTTGCTCAGCACAGCTGCTGGAAAAACTAGTCTCATCAGTAATCGTAGATTTTGCAAAGCAAGATTGGTTGTCGAAGGATCAACTGCTTCTGCTACTGCGACAGATGATATTTATAACCTCCATAACCGAAGCAACAACAATAGCTTATTTTTCTTACTTTTCAGCGTACCTGCTAGACTTATCTAACGTCCTAGCTATTGCTTCGAAACGATTTTTGAACGTTTCGAAAGGCTCTCGAAAGACCATCTGCCGCCGAAAAACAACTTTTTTCATATATATTAGATGTTATATTTTAGAAGGTAGAGACAAGAATCATTGTCAGTATTAATAATTGGATATATCACATTCATATGTTGGAAATAAACGGAATTATACCGTTCTTAGATAATGTTTATTTATTTATTAATCCTTGGTATTAAATCAAAGGCATATGCGCGAAGTAAAGAAAATGCTTAATGCTGTGGTAGACAGCTGTATAATATTATGTTATTAATGCCCCTGCATCATGCCAATGAAGGCGTCCATTTATAGAGTTCCAACCTTCCACGTCCTCCTGTACATATGATTCGGGTAGGTAATGCCTTAAATTTTTACAAACAACCACTAGATGATGTTATCCGGATTTCAACTTATTATTTTGGTAAAATTTCATATTCGTTATTGTTGAAGCAGTGGTAGCGCAGAAATCGCCGCGAGTAGTTTGTTTACAGTGGGCGTTTAAAGCGCTACCATAGAAGACCGTTGTTTACCACTGATTTAAAGAATTTCGTCGTGTCCGTTATGAATTTCATAAAGGTCGATCAATATCGGTTGTTGTTCCAAAAAATATCGACGGTGAACGCAATGTAAATGGAAAGGATCGGCATGTAAATTACCATGGAATAGATGTATTTTTAGACGGCGGTACACTCGACTTTGCATGAATATTTACGCGTAAAAGGGATCTATTCCCTATGGTTTCCCCGTAACCTGCAGAACCACAGAAAGGGATCGGTGTCGATTGATGCCAGAGGAATGTTCAAAGAATTCGACGGGGGAAAATATCAAAATCTTCAACAAAAATGCTTGGGTGTCTCCAGATGAACCGAATCTACCAAAAGTTGTTCGTTCATAAAGCACGTCCAAGGAAACGATTGCTTATTTCTTTTGTTGGACTGGACATACGGAATGCATTGCTTTAGAGAATCGAAAAACAGTTAATGTTAAATGATCTATATTATTTGTTTGCTAGAAGTCATGGAGGAAATCAAGGAAAGTAGTCGACGATTTGATGTAGTGTGTCGAACTGTTGATTATTTTAAGAAAAAGGCCGTGTCTGATTGCCCGATTTTACCTAATTTGACCTGAACGACTACTTTTTGTTCCGGAAATTGTGTTTGCGATAAGATTTGATCCATTTGCTTCTGTTGCTACTCCACCGTTGTGTTGCTTCATTTCTCAAGACTAAAGAACCTGACGAAAAAGAAATCGTGGTTTCCTAAGTACAACGATTGGTCGATAATGATACGTTCTCTTGACCATTTGAAATTGTTAATGTGAAAATGGATTCTAGCAAGCTAGCAAAGGCAACGGATTAATTCGACGCAAGTACAAGTGTATACTGGCAACAAGGGTTATTATTTTGGAAATGTTCGCTGGTGTTCTCGTGATTTTATAAATAATTATTTGTTGTTCTCAATTTTTAGGCCATCTTCTACTGTTTATGCCTTCTCTACAAAAAATCACTTTAAATTAAAATTTATTCCTTTAGCTCCATAAGTAAATAATAGCCGTAGCTAAAAAGCTAGAAAAGAAAAAGAAGAGAAAACGCGCTTGATGTTTAGTAGAAAGGCGTATATCAATTAATCAAAGGTCACGTTCATTAAACTTAAACAACGCTTCGAAGGGCTTTTATCTGAGAGCCGTTATTCAATAAAACGAGCATGTTTTTTTTATTTTTTCCACTCTTCTTCATTATTCTCTTCTTACGTACTTCTTTACAATATTTATTTTAATTTTTACGGAATTTTCCGGCAACCTCCCACTAGCTACGCGACTCCGTATCCCTCGCTGATAAGATACCATCTACTTTTTCGGAGAGTTCGTTATTCAGCCGCATTTTTAACCGAACGCCTTTTTTTCGCCGTTCACACCGGCCCGTCGCTCCTTTAAAAAGAGGCTAACCTTATAATTACGAGGCAGCTGACCCGGAGGCGAGCGACTCGCGTTATTTAAAGATGAATGAGGTTAGATGTCGTACTTTCTCCGAGAAACGTGAAAGTTTTGCAGACGACTGCAACGGTGTTTTCGGTGGCGGCGCGGCTGTCGTCTCATCTTTAATAAATCGTATTACCGGTACACGTACTGCTTACACACAAACGTGCTGCATAGCCTACATACTCACGCTGATGTAAAAAATGTAACGTATATCATGGTTGGCCGTGTGCACTAATGGGAAGGCTGCCGTGCTAGAATCTTTCCCCAAGCTTGGTGGTAATTTATAAAATGTTTAAAGTTTAAGGACGATAGTTTTGAATATTTATTAAAGGAACGCTACGTTTAAAAAATATAAATGTATGAATTTTTTTTTTTTTGAGTGAGACAGAGCCAACTGACGACTAATACTCTTCGTGAATATATTTTAAATTAAGCATTTCGAAAGAAGAATCCCGACCTCGAGTAAATTACTCGCGAATAAATTACTAACGAGTAAATTTTATTCGCCTCGATTCGCCGATGCTGGCCACAGAATTTTCAAGCGATCAGCGTCCGCCGGGCATAGGCGAGTTATCGCCGTAAATTTTCGTCGGTCCGACCGTCGAACGGGTTGTAGAACATACGAGATTGCATAGCATATAATCGGCCCGACGCCCGTCCCTGTATGTGTGCGTCTCTGGAGCCGTCCTATCTCCTATAACGTACGGTTCTCCAGGGAAATCGCCCTGATCCGTCAAATAGGTGGCCACACCGTTCTGCATACTATCAGTGCGGCCGGCACAAACTCCGCTAACGCACGCCGTCGGCCGTATACTACGATTTTCAGTCGGGAATATTAGCGTTGTACGGGAAGCTTACCTTTTCAACTTCGAATATCGCATCATACCGTTGCTTTAGCACAATATTCGAGGGCTGCTATCCGACGGTACGGTTAGAAGTTCGTCGGAGAATGATTCTTATCTCTACATTTTCCGCCGTAGTTAGTTCATTGTTCGGGTTTATTGGCGTTGTATGGGACAGTAATTACCTTTACGTTAGAAGGAACTTCGCATCACATTGCCCGCGGTTATCAAATTTCTCCTTTTGGCGGGCAAAAAAATTGAACATAATCTACGGAAAGCTTCCTCAATATTTCCATCGTGTATTTGTGGAATCCATCAATTGTAAATGAATAGATTTTAATCGTAGGGTGGATGAGTGATACCTTTCGAAAGCTCAAGCCTCAAAAATTTTGTACAAAGATAAGCCAGCAACAGTTATTATTACAGTTAGTTTCGAAAATTTCATGCAATGGTAGATTTTAGCAAAGAAAACTATATCAACATTTCAAGCAGTCGGACGAGAGTACATCTTACACGGAACATGTTTAATGGGATGTTCTTATGATTCTTAGGAAAGAAAACAATTCTCTTATTCTTCGTTTACTTATTACGTTTCATCGCTAAGGGTTGTCGATTCATCAAGCAATCTACTAAAGAGATAAAAAAAAAAACAAGTATATATTGTATCTAGTGACTTTCCGTGCCTCTTTTGCTTAGCATCTGGATAATAAGTTATATTAAAAAATGGTTGGTGGAAAACTGATTAGAACTGCGAAGAAAAAGCTTTCGTAAACCGGATAAAAGTCAGATAAAGCGAGCTGTGCAAAATCGCACAGCGCTATAGAAGTATAGATCATATACATCGAGATGAACGCTCCCTAAAAAAACAAATAAAACAAAAACATGAAGAAACATAAATTCAATATTTCTCTTAAACAACAGTAAACTAAAAAAAAAAAAATACTAACATACCAAACAACATCTTTCATCTTGTTATTAGAATTATTTCTAAAGACGAGCAACCTCGAATCTCGCTTATGAAACGATATTCAGCAATACAACTTCTTAAAGTGGACGACAGCAGCTCCTAAGGAGATTTATAAACGACAATCACCGTTTTTTTGTATTTTTTGAGTCGACCCACTGAAATTTGATCCCGATATAAGCCTTAATCTTTCCGCAATTTACGTCTAAAACCAATTGAGTTTTATCTAAAACGTAAACACTCGAGTTTTCTTAAGAAGATCCGAATAAAACTGAGTCGCGTGAGTCTGAATACCAAATTGATTTGGAAATCGATTTAAGCGATATACATTGGTCTAACTTCTAAATGTATCGTGTAAGTAATTTTGAAAACCACGAACTTGCTTTTCTCGACGATACAAATTGCATTAACCTTTTTCTGGGGGAGGGAAGAAAGTTCTGCCTTTATAGTTCAACAAAAGTATTTTTAGGAGGAAAGTAAACTTTCTATCTGCAAAAAGGTCCAAAGAAAGGGACAAGTAGGATGTTGTAATTTAATAGGGTTGGCACAGTTTTTTACGACTGTCGTAAAAACTAATTAATGTTGGTAAATAAAAGATTAAGGCGTGTTTATGGGGAAAATTTCTGGAATGTTACTGCGGTATAATCAAATTACCCTACGCAGTATGTTAATGCTTGTATTGGGTAGGTTGATTTTGAAAGGTTTCACGATTTGATATTACCATAAATATCTAATAGATGTTGCTAAAACATAAGTTCTTTTGCTTTGGAACTTGGGATAAACATTAACAAGAAATAAGATGGGGATAGCCCAAAGTTTTGTGTAAATCGTGTATTTTTTACACGAATAAGCCTCGTTGATGTTATTGGAGTTACAAGTACAAAATGGTGATAGCTTGAGCTAATAAACCCTGTATTATTAATAAAAAATATATCTAAGTCCAAAATATGTTTTCCATTAAGTATTTGCTAAAAAAAGTGTTGTATTATTCATCTAGTATTTTATTGTATTTATTGTAACAACAAATTTGCTTAAATGTTGAGAAAATAAACAGGGTGGCTCATTGGAGCGAGGAAGTCCAATACTTCAATTAGGAAACAATATTTCCAGTAATAGTTACTATATCTGCACTTATATTTGGGATATTCAATTAATGGCAAGACAGCACGAAGAATGTTTTTCCTTTGATGATTTCAACACAAAATATTACATTCAAGTTGTTTTGAAAAGAATGAAAATTTAAGAAGAACCAGTGCCTTGAGTAGCTATCAAAATAATTGCATTGATGTGAATCAAGGAAAGACGGGCGGAAGAAGGCAATATGAAGAAAAAGGGTAATGTAAAGGTTTTAAATAAGAAGACGTTTCATATACAGGCTGTTTTTGAGATGTATACAAGCTACGCAATTTTCAACTATCAACAATTTTGTTTTATGTAACACCCTGTATATTATCTTAACATTTTATGGGATTATTGTATTCCCTCCAATTACATCTCTGCCATGTTGTTTATTGCAAGCTTTTACGTTATTGCATAGATTTATTTCCAACATGGAAAATACAGTTGTTTGTTAATAAAAATCTCATAGTTGGCCTAATTATGTGTGCCTTGCATTTATCTCCGAAACTAACAATTTTAGGGATTTATGGTGGTAAGCATGAAACAGGTAATATCGAAATGTTAAACGCGTCTATTTTTCTTTTCTTTCAATCATGGCAGTAATATACCACAAAGTACAAAATTTTAGCTTTTTCAGTTTTTCAGGAACAGCTTGACAACGCTTTTTCATGAATAGGTAAAACGGCGGTTAATGTTATACATTATGTTGAATTCAATGGTAAATAGGGTGCTATTAAAAGAAAAACATTCTCCGTACTGCCCTGGACTAATTGAATCTACACCATCTTCACAGATACACAAGTTCAGTAGTGTGCAAGTCGGTGAATAGGTCTCGGCAAAACAACAAGCAAATGCGTCTACGACGAACCAAAGCCAAACAAGTGTCGTTCCTCACCTTGCATGAATAGGCGTCCAGAAATATTTCATATTCATAATAAGGCAGATCTTTGGATAAAATCAATAACAGGCAAATAATTAAAAAAACAAAAAAGATCCTTATCACAAGAGAGGACAAAGGCGGATGAAACGATTAGTTTTTTGCAGCGACCAGACAGGCTCGTGTTTTGTCGACTCTCGAGGATACCAGTAGGCAACACGAATCCATTCCCACGAAACGAATAGACACGAGTCTATCTAGTCGCTGTAAAAAAAAGGAACGATTCCATCTGCCTTTGTTATCTCTACTTATCACATACCCGCAGTATGATGTTAACAAATGGTGCAAGGAGTAAAACGTTAGATACACCTACATACCTAGGATGTTTAAAAACAATAGAAATCGGGTTACTTAAATTACTCCATTCTACGTCAGAAAAAAATTGCAGTAGAGCCTTGAAATATCGGATGGTAAACTAACATATTTCTAAGACGTAAGAATATACAGAGTGTATAGGAGCCAGGATATTCGAGATGAAAACGTGAAAACTAACTAGTTCAAAGATACAAATATTTATTAAAAAAGCAATGGATTTAGAGGAAACTTTAAGGATCTAGTGCTCTGCTAGAAGTTCTTGTATTTATTTCACAAAAAGAGAGCAACAATCTCCTTTCACAAACAGCGAAAACATGTTATTCGCAGTCCAAGATTTGTTGAACGGCTTTGTAGATCTAACTAGATATAAATCTTACGTGAAAAAAAAATAAATGCAGATGACATTTTAAAAATGAGAGTAATATATAAATTCTACTTTCCCGAAATTTATACATTTCATAACCGTTGAGCGCAAAGTTAGCGTCGGCGTTATACACGCGTTATATGTATATACACACACACACCTATGGTTTACATGGCGTACCAAGCAATAACGAAAAAAAAAAAAACTAGAACAGGAGTTGAAAACGCTGCCACGTTATTACTTTTGATATTGTGCTTTATGGAGCATATACGTATGTACACGCATGCAGGACCATGGTGTGAACGAACATACCCATAAGTAACGATATAGCTCGGGTGTTTTTGAGGGATCGTAGAAATATTACTTTTAATCTTAACTTTGCGAGGCGAAAATGAGAGCTGTAAAAGGGCATGGGTATGTTTTATACGCAATAGAACAAATTATTATTTTGTTTGATCCTGTATTATTAGAATACACTAAACCGTGCTATAACTACCAACCTTCTTATTTTTTTACATTTCGAGCTTTTATTAAGCTTTGAATTTTAAGAAGGACGATCTACAAGAAAATCACGTTTGCATGATAACTTCGTTGTTAAAAGCTAATTGTAAGTAAAACTCGGCGTTTTATTGAATGCAGGAAACTCGCGCGTAGAAGAAATGAAAGGAACAAATGAACAAGGAATTCCAGGAAGAAACAAATGATGGGATAAAGGAAGTCGGTATCATACGACGTTGCGACGAAAGCCTCTGAGAAATGTCGAAAATGTAGAAAGTTAGACACAACACAACAAAGAAGATGAACAGCTTTTATTATATATTCACACAAGGACCGCTCAGTAAAGCAACTAAAGGGATCTACGAATTGCAATGAATTACGATCAATGGTGGCAATATTCCCCGTAAATAAAATTTTGGGCAAGTACCCGGTGTTTATCCAAAAATTGAGCAGATTCGGGATATCATCAAATAATGGGAAAAGGAAGAGATAAATTGTTGGTGAATCCTGGACATCTTCAAGTTGATAGAAATCTGCCGAGGTTTTTCTCAAATATATTGTACCTAGCTCTTTGAAGCTAAATAATATATGAGATTTATATGAATATATGAGAACGGGACTGATAGCTCAACGCACTTAGATAGCGTTTAGAAGTAACGTATTCAAAGCCCAGGTTCGCAACTCTCAAGCTTCTTTTTCGTAGTTTTCCTTACTCGAAATTTGGCGAATGATGAAGGCAAACACGCTGAGTTGAGACGCTTTCTGTAGAGTGGACTGCGTTTTTCGAAAAAAATTTAAATTAAATTAAAAATTTAAAATTATTGTCAGACTTTATGATTAAATAACAAAATTGAAATAAAACCACCTGAAATCAAAGGAAAAATGCTTGAAATAACAAAAAGGCGTAAAAGAATAAATATGATATTAAATGGAAATAATAACTACATAGAAGTACCATTTTAAACTAAAAGTACTAAGATACTGAGTGTACTATTTAGAACAACAAAGTATGTCACTACTTGCTGATCAATCTGTATATCTCGAAATATTTTTGAAAGATAATCTAAGATGTCTGCTACATTATCTGTAAATATCAACCTTCTACCGTTTACACGGTAACCATTTTCCAGCTTCAGAAGATTGGAATGGGAAAATGCAGATTCCTGCAACGGCCGTCACTGACTGCCACAACAGGAGTAAACAAATAAATCAGCAGTCGCCGGATACGTTACGAACATTAACCATGACAACGTCAAGACACTTGGTAAGAACATATACGGTGTGCTCTCGGATTGAGTTCACAATGGGCGATATACGATGTAACAAAAATTTTCGAACTGAAATTTCATATTTTCGGATTCCGTGCTGCTTGGTTTCAGACTTTCCGTTCACAGCGCGCCAAAGAATTACTGAGAAAAGTTGTTCAGAATGAGAGGCTAAGACGTTCTGCAAATTTTCAGAATTATTAGCCTACTTTGATAATGGAAGTTGAAAATAGAAGAAAAATATGATTTACAAGTACGTGATAGATCTTAGATGAGAAAATAGGGTGAATAGAATTTTCGAATTAAGATTGAAATTTTTACAGTTTATTAAAAAAAAAGAAGAAATTAAATTACACTGAGTCTATTTAGCCTCTTCCAGGAGCTGCACGTTTTTCTGTTTTAACTCTAAAATCGTTGTAAGGCTTTCATTTGCAGCGTCTCTAATTTTTTGTTTTAATAAATGGATATTATCATGAAGATCGCATAGATAAACTTTTTGTTTTAAATAACGCCAAAAATGTATTGGACCATGTTGTTCAAACCACCTTTAATCGGACGAGTTGAACGAGACATCCGTCTTGTTGAAAATATAAATCTTTCATGGCAAGTAGAAAAAAAATCGAGCACATCCAACTCAACTTTAAAGGCCTACTTGGTTTTAAAAAATCGAAAACAAACTAAAAATAGTCCATTAATCCATCATGCTTATTGTGAACTCAATCCAAGGACACAGTGTATAAAATAATGACGAACATCAACAAATTTGATATGGAGGATGATTACAACAATTGAACAATACATGATAGCAAAGGAACAGCATAAAATGGAGGTAAACAAGTAGTATTGGATACAGTCCACCACGCTGATGTGAGGTGACGTTAAGATATACAATGAGAAACACCATCTTTGGAAAATTTAGAAGCTGGTGGTACCTTCAGTAGAACGTCAAGTATATTAGCGAAAGAAACATGGTAAAATCCGAAAGACATTACATCAATGAAAAAACCAAGAATACCTTGCTGTAATTTGGTTGTTAGGTATAGCGATTTGTCTGTTATCATTATTATTCTTTGATTGCACCTGTTTTTCAATATTTTTCAACGAATAAAACAATTAATACGAAGATTACTTTTTAACGTCAGACCTTCAAACATTTCCTCGAACTAAAAGGCGGAATACAACTGTAACTAGTGCTAAAACAAGTAGTGCAACATTGCATTAGATCCCAGATATAGATCTGTCAATCGGAAAAAAATCATTGCTCTAACAGTAACAATAAGAACAAGTGTATTACCAATGGTTAACGCAGTATTTAAATAAATAAAAAAAAATGAGACATTATTGGAAAATATAGCGGTCGAATTTCAACATCTGTCATCATCTATCATTAAATAATTCGGATTTTACTAATAGACGACATTTAAATTATATGCCACCCATAAAATCAGATCGCGTAGAACTATAAAAAAAGTCACGCAACTACACATTTTGTACATTTCCATCAACTCTTCAATATCAAATATATGTATATGTCTACATATACATATATAAACATATTGCGTAAGCCCCGTTATATCCTAGTAATTATCACGTTCGAAATGGTGTCAGTATCTCTTGATGTTTACAAAGAAATAAAACAAATGTTTAATACCCAAATTCGCTCTATTGTGGAATTTGTTGTTAAAATTTACAACATTCTAAGCTGCAGTTGCCATGGTGAGATAAACCCAGCCTTAAATCACCGAAAAACACAAGATAAACTCGTGAAATATGCAGTGATTTTAAATTTAGCTCGGGCTTATCTTAAAGTGAACTGAGATTCGGCTTAAATTTACATCGAAGCAAATAAAAATTAATGATAGCAGCATCAACCAGACCATTCATGTCCTGTCCGTATTTACTACACACAACCTCAAACATTTTCTACGGACGAGTCATTGTAATGTGTTTTCAATCTTGCGCAGGAATAAATGTAAATTTGTCATTAAATAATAAGTTAGGTGAAAATTACGAATACTAAAGGGCCCAATACGATGCATTGAGGAACTTTAATTCTTACAAAGAGCTTCTCAGATTGCCTCGACAATTTATTCACTGGCACATGGCATAAAGTATCTATCAAGATGTTGGCATCGAATTATCTGCTAGTGCCGATATTGCTTTGTTGTCGTGTTGATTCAAAATTTAAGCAAAGTGGACTTGGTAAGTATGTAGTTGTACAATTTCAGAAAGTTTGAGCATTCGATATATACAATTTGCTGAAAAATTAATGGACGTGATATCAATCCTTTTTCCTTGCGGGAGCGACCTATGCGGCGAGCGATGTTTTATTTGATTTATATAAATCATAAATTTATATAAATAAATGATATCATATCATTTTTATCATCATTTGTATATGTCATCATATTTTTATCATTTATCGATGTAGTTAAGCCAATTCCCTTTCAAACGAAGTATAGATGGGGCTCTTTCTATGTATTTTGAATGTTAATGCTGTTAATAAGCAAAAGATCTGTTTTTATGAATTAAGAAGTATCTCTGAGAAAATTTTAATGATTAATTACACTGTTACAAATTACACAAACCTATTTTCAGCTAGAAATATTGTTGTGATATTCATTTACGTGCCGAAATAGGGCTGAGTTAATCAGCCGTTGACGCACGTTTGCACCATAGTATGATGGAGCACCGCCCTGTTGGAAGTAGGCATTCCTGTCAAATAGATTCGCATCCATTTCATTACAAAAGAGGGCAACACAGGTAGGTTATAGTTTGATTTTGCAATAATTCATGTATCTGCAGTTATAGCGATCTGTGAGCAAGCTAAACTTTGTACGTACGTACCTACTTCGTTCGAGTCGTCGTAAAGTTTTCCAAGCAGTTCTCCGCATTTTCCAGAAATAATTGCCATGTAACCAGGCGAAGAGTTCGTATTTAAATAAAAATGTCATAATCGACAAGTAGGTGAATGAAAATAAAATCTTTTGCTTCAGTTATGTCGATAAACATTGAAGAATTCAAGGTGTCTCTATACTTTGAACTCACTCTATATATATGTTGAAAAAACGCACTCGTATAGCTACATTGAGCTCTCCATAGATATGTAATCCTGCAAAGAGTGCAGCTCTTCTTACTACTAAGATGAAATTATTTAATTCGATTTAAATATACATCTTCTTCACGTATTTTAAATTATTAAGCATCAAATAAGCCTGTGTACGTACGTCCTGAAATGTGAAAGTAAATGTTTTCGCATCTTCAGCGAGGGAAAGTATATAAAGAATTCCGTACAAGGTAACTTCAATTAATTCTTAAAGGGAATACGGTAAAACGGAAATATGCTAATATCCTGCGCAAACGAAAAAAAAATCAATTTTACTGTATTAAACGGTTGCTGGAATCCCGTTTAGTTCTTAAGATAACTTACTTTAGAAGGTTGCCAGTTTCAAACAGAACGGTGCCTCATACCGTCCGTTTTCCTTTCAATCCTTTTTATTTAAAAAGTAAAGTTAATGTTTAAAACGGTGCTGCGTGACGAATCTATAAGATTGTCGTTTGGTTGAATGGCAGCGATGAATTGTTGAAGTGTTGAACATATGACTTGCTACAAATTTTCTTTTGGCCAATATCACGATAATTCCCTTGATATCTTAAGAAATTGACTTACTGCACATCTTGAATGGTGTAATCTCCAGATAGATGATGGCTTAGCTAATTTGATATTAAACAAGCGTATCCAGCGTTTTCTTTTTTTAAATGACTGGAGCAACAAAGTCAATTCTTTGGTAGCAAGTTAGCAACAGAATATGTAACCGGTATATTGGCGGTAACTTATATTTAGCTAGTATCCGATTTATAGATTTTATTCGTTTTTTTTTTTTTGCTATGTATACATTCCTCCGTGTCATATTTGAATCACGATCCTCGCAAAACAAAAAAAAATAAATAAATAAAAAATAAAAGGAATAACGCATCAATGTTTAACAAGCAAATATGTGCTCGACACCAAACGCCGAAATTATCCAACAACCGATAATCCGTTGTAATTGTTTGAACGTTTCGAACAGCGTCGAGTAGCCATAGCCGACGGCAATCGATCGACGTTAAAAGAACAACATACCGAAACGCGACAATTTCCAGTTTAAATCACGACGCGGCGCGACGCAGGCGTCCGGTGTCGACGCGCGGTCTCTCTTTTAATCATGACAGATGACCGGTAAATTATTTAGACGGCGAATACGAGGAGCGAACGCGTCCGCTACTAGGTCATGTTCATCACGTTAACGTTATTAACGCTTGATGTGCATTGCATCGCGGTAGATACGCTGCGGCGTCGGGGATATATACGCGCGCGATCTCGCTGCCGCGGCCGCCTCGAAATTATAACCTAATTACCGGGTATTTGTGATGCTTCCGAGAGCATTGACAATGCATGTTCTATGTTACGTATGCATATACGCTTCCCACGTTGGGACGACCGCATTCTGTCATCCGACACTTTTATTCCGCGTTTTATGATTATGGGATAAGCGAGAAAGGACGAACTGGCGGTTTTCGGGTTAGCTATGACGGACACATATGATATTAATAATTTTTTGCCATCCACGCACGAGATAAATCTACATTGGCACGATTTTGTGGAATTAAAAGATTACGAGAGCAAGATTAATATTGAACGTGCAGATCGGCTACTTATTTTCCTGGAGACAGATGTCTTTAAGTCCTTTAGGCACTTAACACCACGGAAGACGAGCGTCACTTATGGAAATTCGCTGAGTGGACAGAATCCGCTGATTTGATTCAATTGACGCACAGTCTCCATCTGTCTACACACGGAAAATCATTATCCATCGCTCAATGCGCCGTCTCGTTGCAACATGTGACATTGCTCACATACAAAGAAAAGATCTGGACGTAAATGGGATCCTTGAGGTACCTCAAAGCCGCCGGGATACCCGGAGGAGAGACACCACCGCGTAAAAAAAGAAGGAACCCTTAGAATGTACAATCGCTGTTTTTAGCGACGTTGTACAAGTAATAAATAAATTTATTATACCCTAGAGACATACTTTTCTTAACGCGTATACCTTACAGTATATTAATAATAGCCGATCGACGGCCCCCGGCACCTCAAGGTTGGGAAATGAAATTACCTTTTTAACTTTGAAATCTATAAACCTGCCAAAACGAAGAGCTAGAGCAATCGATCCGCCGTTCAATTCTCTTTAAAATCCGTACCCATTTGGCATATCTCCGATGCATAGTTGAGGAGATAACCGATGAAAACCGGAGCGATGTCGATTTTCCGTCCGATTTTTAAAAACGCTTTAAACGCTCGTATCTCCCGAACCGTTTGAGCTAGCGGGCCAAAATTTCTAGGGGAACATATGCGGTCATAGGGCCATCGATTAGCGTCGTTGAATCGACGAAATCGCGCACCTTCGATTTTTGCTCTTTCAAAAATTTCATCATTTTGGGCTCAAATTTTCGCGGCTTGTCTATATCTCGGCCGCCGGATGAGTTACGCGGATGAATTATGGCTCGTTCGAAAGGTCTCGACGAGCGTATTAAGCGTGCGAAATTTCAACACCGTAGCTCCAACCGTTCGGAACCTACGGCGTTCCAAAGTTGAGAAATGGAGATTCATATTTTTTAATTTTGAAGCCAAGAAAACTCGACAAAACGAAGAGCTAGAGGCTTCAACTTAGATGCAATCGATCCGCCGTTAAATTCTCTTTAAAATACGTACCAACCTGGTATATCTCGGATGCATAGTTGAGGAGATAACCGACGAAAACCGGAGCGATGTCGATTTTCCGTCCGTTTCCGATGAAGTTTTAGAAAACTTTAAACGCCCAAATCTCCTAAGCCGTTAGGGATGGCGGGCTGAAATTTTATGGTGAACATATACGACCATAATTTTTCTTGCCTTTCAAAAATTTCATTATTTTGGGTTCAAATTTTTACGACTTGTCTAGATCTTGGAAAGGTCTCGGCGAACGTTTTAGGGAGGGGATTAGCCTAGCTCTAACCGTTCGGACGCTACGACGTCTCAAAGTTGAAAAATGAAAATTCCTGTTTTCAACCTTGAAGCGCGAACTCGCCAAAATGAAGAGCTAGGTGCGTCCTTGGCTGGTAAGGCGATCGTCCGCGAAAACGACAGAGATAGGAGGATGCGCCAAAATAAGCTTTCAGGAGTGGTTGGTCGGCTAGATCTATGTAAGCGATCGATCTTCATCGAAAAGGCGCCGGAAGAGCGAGTGCTCGCGCGAAATTTCGAGTTCGAGTTTATTAACGCACGTTCGATCATCAATACAGTAGTGGGGTAACTGAACCGGGGGCTGCCGGTGAAATATCAAACTTGGATCGAGAACTACAAATGTCTCGCTTTGCCGTGGCGAAGAACTGTTCTCGCATCGCGCGAATCGCGTTTTCGCGACGTTACAACATGAATTTCGCCGCATCCGAGGAAATCTTTTTCTTCACAGAATTTAGAATTGAGCGATTAGTTAAATATAAGCTTATCACGTATAAATACTTGCTATATGCGTTCAGTTTCAGCGAAGGTGGAATGGCCGAGGACGTTGTACGTTTGGTTGCTATTTGGATCCATCGTCTGACATAATTTTTTTATCGCGTTTCTTTCAGTTACTACAATTATTTCAATTTCCCAAAATGAGCTGAGAAGTGAGAAGTGCTACTTTGTGACAAACTGGTATATTTATAGTAGGCCGGTGCCTTTAGTTTTTAAATTTCAGCAGAAGGATCTAACTCCAAACTAACCAACGTACCAACGTATTCGAAATATTCCAAATTGTACACTATTCACGGTTTCGTCCTCTATTTTTGTTACGTTTTTGCTCCTTAGTCTCATTTTAAATATTTCAACGGAATGCGAGAAATCCAATACGAACGAACGGATCGCGTTCCATCCTCTCGAGGCATCCCTCGAAGTCGATATTCGAAATTCCGCAGCCCATAAACAATTCAGGAAGGGAGAAGGATTGATACGGTGAAAGGTAAGCAATGAGCCGATACATCACCGTTTTGTTATATTTGTATAAACCGCTACCAACGCCACTACGACCGCTCCAACCGCCGGTGTACACATCTCAACACGTCACCGGGCGCCGCATAACCCTCCGCAGCTGTTACACGGGTTAGAACACGACGGCGGTTGGCGGTTCATTTATTAAGCTTTATATTGTCTTAGCTGTCTGGTGAAGATGGATTGAGGCCTCACAACGCACGCCGTACTGAGCAAATTTGAAAGATCGCGTGACGATATAAGAACAACCAATTTGTTACGCCTGACGTAATATACAAAACGCTAGTCGAACGAAACGGCATACATGGCTGGAAGTATGTTGTATGTATATATATATATATATACATACACTACGGCTCATAAGTGCTTAGGCACTTGAAATCATTAGAAACACTAATGCAAAAGTGAATGCTGTTTTATTTGCATCTATATACAGGATGATTCACAACGATGCGCAACCCATTAAACGTATCTTTCGAAATAACTAAGTAATCGTTTCGAAATGCTGGTGAACGATATCATGGATAATTAACGTGCTTTCTAACAATCTTTCCAATTTCATGGCACTCTTGATTAAACCGAGAACGAATACCAACTTTCTTATTTCAAATAGTACAAATATAGCTTAAAGATACTAACACTAACATTTACCTAAAAAAAAAATAGTTTTTTGCAAATAAGAACTCCTATTTTTACGAACGTCTATGTATTCTACTTGAAGAGGTTCAAGTAAAATATCTTTTATCTAAATTCGCTCGTTTCGAAGTTAATTATTAGAGAGGACAAAAGCGAGTGAAATCATATCTTATCTGCGGCGACTAGACAGATTCGTGTCTATTCATCTCATAAGAAAGGGTTCGTGTTGTCTACTGATTTCCTCGAGAGTCGACAAAACACGAGTCTGTCTAGTTGCTACAAAGCAGGTATGATTTCACTCGCTTTCGTCCTCTCTATCTACCAGAATTACGTTTGAGCTGAATGAATTAACCACAAATGAACATTGTAATAACACGTGATTAAAACTGCTGAAACGAAATTTCAGACAAAATTTAACCTTTTTAAAATTCGCCATATTATTTCGCTTTTATTTTTTTAAAGGATCAATTCGGGCTCCTAACATGTTCTTTCTAAAGTAATATGGTCCGATGAAGCATTTTCGACAGACGGGGTGTATAATTCTAAAAGCACCAAAACATCATTGGACCACCGCTAATCCACATTTAAGACTCACGATCGTCCATGATCCAGATGATTGCGCCCTTTGATTGCGAAGCGATTTAACTGCTTGGAATTAGGCTCGAAGATGATTTTTATGTTGTTCCTGAAGACGAATCTGCTGACGCGATCGGTGACACCTTAAAGGTAGGAGAAATGCGGAGAGCTGTTGCGGAGAAGGGTCTTTCTTAGAATAATCACTACGCGGGAGTCCATCGAGATATCTATCTTCGTGCGTCGACTTTTAGTGAACGGAATGCCTCAGCACACGCTCAGGACGTCGACGTACGAGAACATCTATTCTCTGTCCGATTCGATCTCCATGGCTAAGACTATAGAATCATGCTAGGAATTTAGAAACGACAGGAGATTGTTTAAAGGTTCGTGCCCGTGAGGCCAGATGATAAAGATGTCCTTAACATACCTACACCAATACTTTGGCTTATTATAGGGTTATTATTCGAATGCTTCTATAAAGTTATTGGCAATGACATAAGAAGGAGGAGATCCCTTGGCTGTGCCTGAAGTGTTTACCATGAAATTTGAAGTAGATAGAAGAAAGACAAGCTTCATGTACAACGTATGATTCCGTTCATTTCGAACTAAGTAAATACAGTTCGTTAGTGCATAAGATTTCAATTAAATACAGAACTTTCCGTGCATTGCAATATGGAAACTGCATCCAAAGTAAAGTGTAAATTTAATTTGTAGCAGTATGCGTAATGTAAGGCAAATCTTTTCGGCTGCAGACGAACGTTTGCCCCTATTCATTGCACGTAAGTAAAACGTACGTACGTGCACATATTTCCTTACAAAATATCGTAAATTACCAGAAGTTCGTAATACTTGTAGTATGGCAGACGGTTCGAGTTTATCGTACTCTGGATTATTGTTTGAGAACCGGTAACAGATTAACCGGATTAGAGGAGGTCTTATAATTTTCAAACTCGTATACAAAGTTCCATATGGGGGTGCTGGTATTTTGGATGGAGGAAGGAATTACGGATTTTGCGTGAACGTCGAGAGATAGAATAACAAAACGTCGTTCGACGTTCAGTTCCTTTCTACTTGTACTTCGGCAAAAGTAAACAAATGTACCACGAAAGCTTTCGAACTAGATACAACAAACGAATAACTTGTTAAATCATAAATCCTTATATGAGGAATGGTTACTATTATTCACTAAATGAATTCTTTAATGATTGTATTTTAGAATTTCCTTTTTTATTTATTTTCGTTGGTATTGCGTTGATCGTAATTTTCTTTAAATATAGCCGGAACAATGAAGCAAATCATCATAAAAAGATCGCGAGAGACGAATTCTTCTCTTGAATTTTCTTATCCATATCCAATCAAGTTTCGGCGTTTTACGAAAGAAAGCGACAATGTTGGGAGATCGGTTATTCTATTGCTAAATGATTAAAATGATGATCAAGTAAAAAAGCTTAGATTTCCTAAGAAATCAACTCTATCCACAACTAAGGGAGTAGCCAACTACAGAGAACGAAAGGGCATCATTATGTAAAAACAATAATTTATTTTAGCCCAGATTATGGGATACAACGCCCCCATAAATTTTCTAGATTTCTAGACTTTTATAAATATCTCGGAAACTACAATAGGTACCATTTTTTTTTTGTTAAAAGATAATCATGGACGGCTGAAAGAAATTAAACAACGAGGAACCGAGATCATCTATATCCTCCAAATTATAGTTCTTTTATTTTTTTTAATATTCAGATAATTTGAAGTGTACGTTACTTCAAATTATTTAAAGTTAGGGATGACGTAATTTTCTTTATTCTTTGTATTCTTATTGAAATCTCAACAATCTATAACAAGCAATATTTAAGAATTATCAACAATATCGGACAATAATGACAATAATTATGATAATTATACGAGTTCGACAAAATCCAATCTAACGTACGTTCCTTTCTAAAGACCCCTCGGCGTCAGCTATCTTCGATATTGGTTAAACAGCCTAAATATCTTCAAATTGTGTCCTGAATTTAATTGCTGAAAATCAGATTTTCACCAGTCATTAATAAATGAATTGGCGAATAGACAATTTCAATAATGATAGCAAGGACTGTGGCGTAGTGTGGTAAACAGTACAAAAGTATCGGCAACCTCTCTAATAAATTAAACTTGACACTAAATACTTATGTGTTGTTTACCAGACAATTTTAAGTCGATAAAAGCTCGGTCACCGGTTGACGATGGGGACCATTCATGTCCTCGAAACGACCATTCCGGGCTAATTATTATGTATCGCCAGATAATAAATTAAACTTGTGTGGTGCGGAGGTTACTGATACTTATGCGTTGTTTACAATAAAAGCTGCTACTCAATCTGCGCATTTCGTAAAAAGTAACAGCAGCATTACTACAACAAAACCGTCCGAAATACGAACTTAACTGAAGTCATCCGTAAGTAATAAACTTTACCGTGACTTGAAACAAGTCATCAAAGCTGGCAGGAACCATTAAACCGAAGTCTCAAAGACCGAAGACCATGTTTAGAGGGAATCGCGCGGAACCAATGCGAAAACCGAATCCTACTAATTCGAGCTGCACAATGACCTCGATAACTCGAACACGTTCATATAGTGACGTTGTGGGTCGTGGAAAAAGACGAAGATAGCGGACGGTGAAACCGCTAACTCGATGCGTGGGTTAGTGTGCGGTATTAATTGCGGTAAAAGGTTCTTTAACGGGAATTATGGAAAGTTAGAAATTTCGCTTCTCAGCTGGTGTACGGAAAGAATGATTGTTTCTAGAAGTATCGTTTTGATGTAATCTAATCGATTAAGTAGATGCTTAATGAAAAAAATTACAAACCGTAAAGGTTCTAAGATAAATCATGCGGAACATTAGTACAATTGTTGTTGTGTTTGTAGAAGTGATTACTTCGGGTAAATAGGTCTTATTTCAAGTTAGTTAAATTAAAAAACTGTCTGATCGGATGTTTATTTATATGGTGAAAGCACTCAGGACGATTTTGCCTGTTTGAGTGATGATGTCAAAATTTCTGCAAGATTGTCCACAGCAAATCGCCTTCTGCAACAAATCCTATGTTTAAGGTTATCTTCTCTTAAGTTTGGGCATTTTTTAAACCTGCTTTGGCATAACTGCTTTAAATGGTCTCTGGAGAAGCCATATCTCAAGCTTTTTTTATTAAAATAAAGAGCCTGTGAAGAGTTAGATCATTTTCAAAATTCTGAGGCAGAGCCTGAAGCATCCTTTGGTTCATGGATTGACAAACAGATGTCCCAGATGGCCAGAAAAATGGTATCTAATATTTTTTAGGTTTAGTTTTCGCTTCCGAAAATCCACGTCTTTATCTAGATCTAGAAGCTAGTCAATCATTATGGCTCTTGCCATCTTCGATCTATGCGGGCGACAAACTACTAAGTGGCCCGCTTTTCAGCGCTGGTGGTCGAACGGCTTTCCCAATAAAAACACAAAAATAGTTCACTAGAACCTAAGCTGATGATTTTAAAATTCACTCTTCCTATTGTTTTTGACGGAATCAGCGAACATTCAAACGTTCTTATTCGGCAACATTAATCACATTAAACACAAGACAAACAGCTCTTTTTAGGCGTCATGTTTTCGTTTTTTCCACATTCCATGATTTTCTGACGTCAATTAACGATCAAAGCAAGTCGAGAGTACTGCACAAATGCAAAGGAATGAACGAACCATGGGAAACGTGACACGACTCATCCCGAGTGAAATACCGCAGCCAGCGGGCAAGCTATAATTTTTAACGATATAATCTTTATATCAGGAGGAGTTTTACATAGAATCGTACAACCAAAAACTTGGTTCCAGAAACATTGCCCGGTCCTGAGGACTATCTGCAAAAGAAACTTTCACGGTATATAACATCATTTACATGCAAAAAATAAAATCAGAAAAAATCTCCGAAATAGTTGTAAAGCTTCACTGATTTTTTTGATCCGGATCCGGAGGTTTTTCATAGAGAAGAGGGATTATGGCAGCATATGCTAACAAATAAGTAGCGTTGTCTCAAGAAATATTCCAGTAACAAGTTTAAGACTTTTCACGAATTAGTTTAAGTCGTTTAAAAGGACTTGAAAGCAGGTAAATAAAGCTAATTTTTTCCCTCTTATTCTAGGTATTAATGCGCACCCTTATCTTGCTTACAACGCGCTGTACATATTACAAAGAGTATACAACTAACACCCCGCGGATCCAGCAACGTTTATTCCGATTAGGACTCTTTTTACTACGAAATCCCAGCATATGAAAGGCGTTCCTTCGGGACGTTGCACTTATAATTAGTCAAAAAAGACGAGCGTCCGGATAGAATCAATTTCGCTTAATCCGGCAATCGCTGTAGATAATCCGCAGCAGGAAATTCTCCGACCAAATTCTCATTTCCTAAGAGAATATCTCCGTCGGTACCATCTCTCTCTCTCTCTCTCTCTCTCTCTCTCGCCTCCTTCTGCACGGAGAAGTATAAGCAAGACGGTCCGCGCAAATCGCCCATGTTATCATGACGATACTCCTAGTATTTGATCTTCATTTCCTTTCTACTTTTACGCGCTCCGGCCCTTTTATTTGCATAATTCAGCCGGATTAAACGTAACCGACGAACCACTTACTTATATCTGCTGCTAATACCTTCCTTCTTCGCATTCCGGCGATGCAACGGCTCTCGGGTGTATTAGCGAGATCGTAAAAGAGAATTATGGAAACAACAGAAGCTGTCCTAGTATCCTTTTATGATTAATAAACAAGAACGTAAGAAATTCTCACCGAGAACGGTTATTTTAAACGGAACTATAAGATCAATTGGAAAATTGCAACGCGACATCTTGCGGTGCTAAGTTGAAATTACGTATTAAACGAAATAGGAAAGTTATAAGGTTTTTCCGATTAACAGTGACGGATGGAATACTTAAATAGATCCCGAACAATTCTTACATAACTGTTTGTTAACTGTAGAACTTGCTCGAGTATGATAAGAAGTTGAATTTAATAAAAACAAGCTCCGACCGCCCAGTTTAAATTTTCTTCCGGTAGCAGTAATTGTAAAAAAGGAACCTTAGTGAGAATGTCCAATTAAAAGTAGATTTATTAAGATTAAACAAGCTTACAATTAAGAAAAGTTGGAACCTTTTAATTGTTAGATAAATCTTATAATCTTGTCCTGGAAGATTAGAAAATTTTTGTAATTCAAAATTCGAAACTATTAAATTTCAACGGTAGAAGAAGTGATGATCTGGATAGTTTAGAAACGAACAGTGATGATTGGAATGGCCGGAATTAGTTTCTTAATAGATTGGTAAGGTTCCCTTTGAGTATAAGTAGTTACAATAAAGAATTTAATCCCAGCAGAAAGTGACGAGAAGAAATTTACGAAACTTCTCTTTTATAACATATCTTCAACATATTCTTCAGTTCGTGAGATATATCCAAAAAGCTTCGTGGTATTCTGCAAGATAAACCGGACATGAGGGAAACGATGGGAATTGATAAAATTGCATCTAGCGACTGTGATAAAGTCAAACAAAAAGAGGGATAAAGTAGCAACAACACACGAACGAAACCGGGCGCGATATTCAATTATAAAACCTGAAGTTGGTTAAAAACGTAACTTCGCCGTTGTCATACTCGGGTCCTTTTTAATTTATTAGAATGTTGCAATTGCAAGAAACGCTTTCGTTTAACAACTTAGAAAAAGGTAATCATAATTTCCAATTTAGATAATCACAACAAAGAAAGTCAAAAAGAAACTGTGTAATTAACTTGAGGTGGGCCCCATTCTGAAAGAGTTTAACTTTGATATAGGACATGAGACAAGTTCTTTTCGTGCTTTCTTCTGCTGTTCGTTTATTTTCCATAAAATCGTTCAAAACATGATTTTTTTTGAAAACCAAAAAAAGAAACTGGTAAAAATCGTTGTCCATGTATGTTCTCTCCATCTTGCTTCTTCTTTTTTTTTTTCTTCTGAAATCTTATTGCCCAAAATGAGCATTAGATATGTTGACTACACTCATACAATCATTGATCTATTCCTCCCTTGCTTTCCGGTCTCTAATTAGTTCTCTCATATCCCATAAAGTGTTCCCCTTCTTTCGTCATATCTCTTCCATTCTTCTATTCCAATTCTTTTTAGAATTTCCTTTCTTTCCGTTATCTGAAGTCCCGGCTTCAATCGCCTCTTTAACAATTGTACAATTTTCCATCCATGCTTTCTTCTTCTTCGATCTTGGCGGTTACTACCTACTTCCTCGCATATAAGTTGGTATTCTCGAATAATGCAAAGCAGCCGCAATAGAGCACGCAATATAAATTTCGTAATTAGCGTCGTACCTACCAAGGATTCTTCGTACAGCAGGGACGCAACATGTGTCCCTGCTGTCCCTTCTGGCCTTCCTGCATGCAGGAAGGCCAGAAGGAGCTCCACGAAATTGAGAGAGAAACATCGGTATTACGACGCGCTTTCCACCCGAAGACCCAAAGCTTAGAGCAATATATTCGCAGTACGTCTTCGTTTTAGGAATACATTGATCCAAGGTACCTAAGTTCTTATTTTACGTTTATAGTATTGCGCGATAATTTACCAGATGTATAACATTGTACTTGGTTGTGGTTTTATAGTATCTTAATAAGCGTTCAATCTTTATTGAACGGAGTGTATATACGATGCATCGCGATATTGATACGGTTGGAAGGCGTTTTACAGAGCTTATAATGTTACAACGCTTCTTACACCAATGTAGTACATATGTATGCGTATGTATATACGAAACGCGGATCAAAATCCTATCTATATTTGTATTTACACAACTCCTCCGCACATCCATACATTCCTATTACATAAACATCGTTTGCAAATTATTATTTTAAGCCTGGAACAGGCGCGAACGGTAAATGGGGGAAGGAGAGGGAGTAAATTTATCGACGGCACCGGTCGCGTTTCGGTCGGTCCGTAATTACGACGTTATTAATCAACGCATCGTCACTAATTACAGCGAATCAATTGTTATTTGTATTTGGCGCGTTTACAAAACTAACGTAATTAAATAATAGCCAGGAATTAACGGCCACTCGCGGGACTTGGCGGTACGGCGCCGGCGGGGCCGCGCCAACACCTGGGGACAAGAGAGCGGCCCTCGTTCGCCTATTCGTTATTCGCCCTCGCGATTTGCGCTAATAGATCAACATCATTATTTTATTATTATTATAGATCGTGTAAATTTTCGCGCGGGTATTTATCATCGGTTCGCATGTCGTTCGTAAATTATTTATTTGGTAGTTTTAATGACTTACAGTTTAGTCCGATATCCGCGGCATCTGCGGAAATCTAGCTTACCATAGAATCATCATCGTTACTAGTTTCATATCTCTGTTTTTCCATTATTTATGAAGTTGTACGACTTTTTATGGTCACGGAAAAGAATATCTCCTTAAAAGGTGTAACAGTAACAATTTTGGTAGATTTGTTATATATATTCTCTTATTTTCGTGTGCGTCAGTTAAAAAATATTTAGAAAATAAATAAAATTGAACAAAACCACAAAAATTAAAGAAGAAATCAAATACTCAAATTGTGTCGTAGACATTTCAAAAAATCGTGAACGATATATTAAAGCCCGTTAGGTGCTATGGCTTGCATCTCCACGTCTAATTTTCATTCTTAACTCTTCTAAGTTTGGGCATTTCTCTTTGGATATCTTTGTTTTTAAGTAACCCTACAAAAGTCCAGTAGTTTTAAATCGGGTAGCCGATTGTATCTAAGAGCTGTGGAGCATTAATTACGTGTGGTGCAGCCCTATCTTCTTCAAGATAGGTCATGGTTTGGCATATCTGGTTAATTAGCATTAGGAAAGTTTAGAGAGTTAAGTTTAAGTAACCGTCCTCTGTTAAGCTGTTTCCCAAGAAACCTACAATTCGCTGCCTAACAACTGCTGTGTGGAATGCTGTGTGTGGTGTTCCATCATTAAATCGGAAGTTATTCCTATTTATAAATCCGTCGAGATAAATGGCGGCTTCGTCAGAAAATAAAAGATTTATTGAAAAAATTTGGTTCATCATTGTTCTAGAAAACTGCATTGGCCTGTCCGGATTATCATCATCCGTCATTATCATCAAGTGTACGTTACTTTCGATGAATCATGTATTTATGTTAATATCAACTTCGAAGACAAGCAAAATCATGGTGCCTTTCTAATTTAATTTTCTTCTAAGACAAGCATTGTATTATATTGCCTTATTAGCTAGAAAGGCCCATATTAATTCCTTTCAGGGCATCGAAAATAATTCTTACTGCGATTTCCATTTTTCCCGAAGAGGATGTAAATCAAACGCTAAGCAGTACTTCCGAAAATGCGTATAAATAATTTAACCCCGTCTACCTCCACCCGTACCATGAATTTCCATGAAATTACGATGTATATCGACGCTTATGTAGGTACGACCGGCTAACAGATAGCTATAACCCAATCCCGTTGTTGTTTTGTTTTTGTTTTCGTTCTGCTTTCGAGATGTTTTCGCCAATAATAAATACATATTTCGACGTTTCAAAAGGACGACTGACAATCTAAAATGCAAATGGCTTTCCTAAAAAATAATTTAAATTGCAAATATGGCGATGGTTTCGCTGTAATTTCGACTGACGGAAGAACGGCGGAATCCTACAAAACGAATTCTGCACAACAGTTCGCTTAAAAATTTCAAGAGGCCTTTTTAATTAGTGCTTCCATCGTATTGCGTAGGTACGTAAAAAGTCTTGTATTATTGCGAGCTAAGGAATACAGTACGTACATTGTTTCGTATTGTATTACATTTAATATTTACACGGTTTTTCCTATCGCTTCATGAATATTACAAATAATTCGCTTCGAACTTTTCAGAAGTTTTTTCATACGGAACTGAAACGTTCCGCACGCATGTGCATAGATCATCAACCATTCGATTCATTTCAAAACAAAAAACAAAAACTAAACACTGGCGATAGGAAACTTTTTAATGTGCGCATGGTGTATTACATTATTCATTGTCTTCATTTAATGCATATTTAATAAGAATTTAGGCAAGTAACTGATGGAAATAGTTCTTCGAGTTGCATTATATGTATAGTGCATAGTGATTTTGAAAAAAAAATGCCAAATGCAGACGTTGAGCTTAAATTTTAATCTGGCTTTACTATACAGGGTGTCGTAAAATCGGTTGACCTATATATGGAATTTGTTTCAGAGAGCCAAAGAAAGTCGAAAATGAAGAGTGGAGAATTTCCCGATTGCGTTCATCGTTGAGTTATTGAATTGATGAAAATGCAAGCAATCACTTTCATCGTTCGGTCGCTTCAATAAGGACAAATCCTTGAATTTTGGAAGAAACAAAAGTAACAACTGAAAACATACTCTTTTGTAAACGCAACAATAAAAAAGTTAGAAGTAGAGCGATCATTTTCTTTACACAAGAACATATTTTCCTGGCCGCGGACGCGTTTTGCAGAAATAATAATACTTAATCTCGCTTTTGTAGTTTTTTCAACGCTCAAGACGATAACTTTGTTTTTAATCATCGAATTAGGTAAAAAAAAAAACATTAACTTTAGGTATCGCCAGCGTCAATAAAAATATACAAGGTGTTTCATTCGAAAAAATGGACGACTTTCCATTGTTTACAGATGCTCCGATTAATGTTACCTTCCTGAATACCCTGTATGATAGAATTGAATTATTGTCACAGCGACAGTACAATGAAAATTGAATATCTTTTATTCTCATTAAACAAATAGGTGGTAAAGTGCAATTGACCGCGTGCAGATTGTTTACAGCACCCGGTATATCGAAACTTGATATCTAAAATTAGCAATCTTGTTCCACATTCTCTATCAAGCAATACATAATAATAAATATCGTCTAGGTGGACATCCTGTTCGAGTGAATATAAATTAAACTATTTACATATAGCCGCTAAAAGTGTTACTCAGCAAAAACCGGCTTGCCTTGTCCAATTAAAATTCTAAATCGATTGTCAAAAGTCGGTCGCCACGTCAAGTACTAACGGTTGAAATAATAAAAAAAGATGTTCAACGATATTTTTGCGAAGAAAGTCATGTAAACAATATATGGGAGATTCCCAGAAAGTAGAAACTTCGCGTATTATTTGAAGGGGAAAGTATGATGACGTAGGTAAATTTCTTCGTCAGGATTTTTTTTTTCTAAACAATATTTTTGTATTGGCCTTCTTGAACGACCATTATGCATCTACGATGTATGTATGATTGCGCGAATCGCTTTTTATTGTAACTGGGAAAGTCACTGGTCACGTATGTACATATATGCATATGCATGTATTTAACTTTCGCTATAAATTCAATGGTTTTGCGGTGTTAGCTGCATTAACTGATTTATCTTCTATTATCAGGACGCTGTAAATTTCTACGTTGAATAACGTGGAACTCTCTAATTTATGCGTTTGTTAGGACAAGTAAGGATCTACCGTAATCCTGTTCCGGGTACGTTTTTTATTACAAACCTATATTCTACGTCGTTTAATGTCACATTGATTAATTCTTCATCCTAACATACACCGATGATATAGATGACTATAGAAGACTTGTATCAGGTGTCATCGTCTTTCCCAATAAATTTAAAAAATTGCTCCAATTCCCCAATGGGCGAGGTGAATAAAAGGTAGAGTGCAACGGTATACATTACCCAAGGTTTGATACATCTATGATACTATGAATCAGTCTATTCGCAAATTACAGCCTATCAGCATGTAATCCCCATCCCTCTCACACCTCTACGCTCCACCGCCAACCAAGTCTAAGTTACAGTTAGGGGATTTTTGTCGCTCAGGCCGTGCCAGTTTAAAAGACGATTGGACTTGTCGTCCAATGAAAGTGAAGATTTCAATAAAAAAAAAAGATAGTAACCAACCTTTTTGTCAATTTACTCTCTCAACGCGTGATTGTTGTCTAATGAGTCCATCGACGCGTCGATTAGCTCATCCTCACCATCTCCCTCATTTTCGTCATATTCCTTTTCCTCCGGGTCTTCCAAGTCATACTAAAATTGACCGTCCAAATGTTTAGAGGTGTTGCGCAGCATGAGATACGTTACTACTACGTTAGAGACTCTCTCTAAAGAAACTTACAACGATTGGAAACATTCGTTTTAATTGATCAAATCGTAATTTCCTGGTGACTTAAATCGGGTGTCCAATTAAGCAACCATCGCCATTATACTGAGGAGCTGAATGGGTTATGTCTTGATATTCTAGCAACGTGCACGCTACTGGACGAGTATTCCGCATTTATGTTCGTAACTTTTCACGATGGTCTGCACGTTAATAGCCGCATAACCTTTCCAATAATTGATAGCAAAAACTATCCTTAGTCATTTTTGAGAAGTTAAGGTTCACGTAGTTACTTCGTTTAATTACTGCTAAAAACTCTGTAGCCAAAAAGTCAACATCTTCACTTTTAAATCGTAACAGCTCTTTGCTAAAAAGCTAAGAAGCCATCCAAACGTCCATCCAGCGAAAGAACCCAATTCTGCTACTTATCCTCATTATAGATCTACCTCGTACGAAATAGTTAAGAATGTGCTAGAGTCAGCTATACCTCGTTTCTCGTGGCCCATTCTAGATTTATTGAATCTCGTCGTGTATGCGTTTCATATTTACGTGTTCTTTTAATTCTTCGCCAATTAACCATTCAATTCGTGTCGAGTTCGGATTCTAAGCAGTTGATTAGACGATATTGTTAAGAAATGTTCGAAAATTAAGGATATCTAGATTTAGAAAGCGATCATTATCAGCTTTCTCTTAAGGGTTTCAAAAACCACAGTTTTCAACATTCCGCATACACGAACGCCCAATAATCTTGCATGAGTAAATCAGCCGCTACGACAACGCATTTCAAAGGCGATTCGAACGTTCCAGTCGTCGAGACCGGGAAATTACCGAATTATCCTCGTAATTATTTCTAGATACGTCCGGAAATTAAACCAAATTCTATCGTTTATACAAGGCGTTCTATTTTCCCGATCGCTTAGATATTTCTACATTTTAAAGACAACACGATTTCAACACTTTCTATTCGTATTACCGTCGCTGCGATTAATAATGTTTATACACTTACATACTAATTCATAACTGAATCATCCTCATTATCGCTGTCGCATTACATAACGAAAAAAGAAAGTTCATCGTTTCCAACGCAAACGCGAAGTTGTAGGTCAACGTTTGGCGAAAGTGCAAAGACGAACGTGGTTCTCGTATCGTCTTGGATCGTCCTTGGGAATTGTAAGACGGGTTTTTTATTTTATTTTATTACAAAATTCTATTAATATGAGATATTGGTTGTTTTATAAGCGAACACATCGTTTTCGAAATTAACTGATACAACCTCCTTTAAACGAGCGAAATCGTGGTGTGTGAAATATCAATGGACTTAAAAGAAGAGTATTATATAATTTTACAATTGACACGTAAAAATCTCATCTTTTTCAGCCATTTTAAAAGCGTTTTCATTTATTCATGCGCAAAAGTAGGCACAAAAAAAGCTATACTAGGCTATATACTTCTTTCTGGAAGCGGTGTATCCGAAATATCTCAGGAACTAAAACAAAAATGAAAATGTTCAATAACGTATATACTTTACGACTTATAGGAGCGACATGCCTGGCGGAGAAGCCACAAAAACTTAATGTTTGAATAGGAATATTGGGCGATTTAATATTCATTATTAAACACTAAATACCCATATCATCGATAACTCTTATAACTGAGGAAGTTGATAAAGCAGCGAAAATGTTCGACGAACCACTTGAGGACAAGGTGCGAAAGACAGTCTAAAGATGTGGTAAAGCTGAGCCAAAACGAAAGCGAAAATTCGTCGTCGAAATCGACGACAATGCTGGTCTTCAGTCTGAGGAGACGGACTGTGGAGCAGAAGGCGGAACAGAACATTTGAGTTGCGAAGATGTGGTGAGAAAGTGCCAAACAGTGTAAGACTGTTAACGAATTAGTTAGCCCAACTTATATAATGCTAAGATAGCTTAATTCTGAAGACGCCGGGTAGGCAGAAACATGTTAGTCTGCTTTTTTCTCTCCTTTTGTTGCGTTCGCCGTGAATTATTCCATCAATACCATGAGAGAGCTAAGCTATACGAGTAATTTTAATAACACTGGATATATTTGACGCGTTTAAAGCTTCATTGCGCAAATCACATAATCCGGATGTGCGAATTACTAATTTACTAATGATTTCGCTATGCGTTTATCGAGAAGTAATTAATAGAAACATATAGCTATGCACGATGCAAACATTTGAGAAATAGTATACCTAGAGTACACTAGTTTCCATATATTTTATGTCTACAATTAACCGTATTGAATTTACAACATTTTATGTTCTAACAAAAGAGGAATAGTGAATGTGTATTTTTACAGATAAATTCCGATTATATCCGGCAAGATAACTAAAATTATACATTGAACGGCACAACATTTACTTATATAAATAAAACAGAAAAGTATTATAGAAAATCAAAATATAATAAAAACAATTGAAGAAGAAGATTCAAGCATTCTTTTAGGCGAATAAAGAGACAGAGCTGTTAAACGAAACAAAGAAAAATTGAAATACACGCTAAACTTATATCATTATCAAAAATGATAATGATGAGATCATAGGATAAAACAATCACGGGAGGCCATGCAGACATTGAATTTAACGAGAAAGTTGACAATCTTGCCAAAGAGAGCTGTAGTCATGGTCCCATCTTGAACAGTCCAGAACTTGTAAAGCTTATAGATGAAGAAATACGATTTCGTACTTGGTAACACTCTTGACTTAAGGCGTGTATCACCAAAATAGCTCGTTATGCCCACATTCATTCAACAGTCAACATTTACCAACAAGTTTAATGATCCTGACATATTTCAACTCAAAAGTTGTACTTGACCTAGTAGCTATTGTCCTTAGAAAGATGAAAGTAAACGCTTGAGATCGGCTTAACATCCCTACACTACTTGTATGGGTAAACCTATAGTCCGTTTTGTAAGTAACTGTAAGTCAGCCCGAGGTGCGAAATATGCATCCCTGTATTCACCTCCAGTTCTACATAGTCGGTCTCAATGTTGCCAAAAGATTATTACAATGGAGACAGGAGTAAGACAAAGAGATCATCAGACAGAGAGACGCTATCATAAAATCCAGCTGATAGCGTACACGGACGATATAGCTCTAGTCACAAGAAGCCGGAAAAATCTGGAAGGAACACTCACACTACTACTGAAGAAAGCAAAAAGCAGGACGCTAGACCAAAATAAAACAAAATAGCAAAAGAACAAAGACGAATGCGAAATATTATAATATAGGAAGATACACCTTTGGAAAGGTGGAAAGCTTCAAGTACTTAGGAGTAATAATAAATGGGGAAAATGACTGAAGTGCTGAACGAATAAGATCTGCAAATCGGGCACACTAGAATTATCGCAAAATACTTAAGGACAAAAGGATTAGCAGAACAATAAGTAAGTTGCGATTATACAAAATAACAGTTAGACCGATCGTTACGTACGCTGCTGAAACCATACGTCTAACATTGAAACATGATGAAGATCTGAGAAAGGAAGCTGCAGAGAAGAATTTTAAGTCACAAAAGAATTAACAGCGGAGGATCTCGTATGCTATGGTACCATGAATTAAAAGTAACTCATGGAAGAAGAGAGGATTAGAACACACAGCCATATAGAGAGAAAGGGGAATGAATCGGCTACCAAATGAATAGAGGAATGTAAATCAACGGAGGATAGATCAAGAGCAAGATGGCAAGACAGAGTCTGGAGGATGGAGAAGACTAGAGAAGAGAAGGACTGTACTCGAGATATAAATTATTTTTTGCGTACGTCTTTGTTGTGTTGGTAATTGTTAGTTTCTTTACAAGACTGATCTTAAAATTTGTTGTAAAAATTCAAATAATATCGGATTGCGCTTAAGGACAATTTATTGCAATAAACAAAGATGATCTTTGTCCGAATCGGAATTAAAATATTTCCTTACTTGAACATAACTTTTCAAAAAAAAATATTTCAAAATTTCGCATCGTTGTAATTCACTCCGTTTACCAAAAGCAACAATTACTTTTTGGCATTTTCCGTTTCCTTCTAAACAAGTCATATAAATGAAATCGGAAAAATATCGTTCAAATTAAGATAACAATGAAGATATACACGTATATAGCTTTATCAAAGTCTTATTTATCAATCTTTAACGCCGCGTAATTGAACTTTTCGAAGGCTAGGTCTTAAGCCTGTTTAACACGCCGCGATTTAGTGGGCAATTAATTGTACTGTGTGTGCTTTACATGGTACAATAAACTGGACATTTTTCAATGATTGGGATCATCCGTTTCGAAACTATGTAATTTGTCAATCTGCTTTATTTGCAATGTTTTGGCAGTTTTGGTGTGAGCAGAGAATAGCTTACGTTAGGTTTCGTTAAACATTAGTTAATTTAAATTATCCATTACATCATCATCGTCGTAAATTTTTGAAATTTATTTATTTTCAAACTATTTTCTAGCTTGTCAAAGAAAAATCGTAGCAAAAAAAAGATTCAATTCAAGCAAATTGTTCAAGAAATGTTACTTCACATGTTACGACAAAATCGGAGATCAACTTACTCAATTAATTATCGTCGCGAGAAACAGGTTTTAGAGACCCCTCTCGAACACATGTTTTTGTTGATATGTAACTCAAATACTCGCCGCGTTACTCCCGTTCGAGATTAGATGTTATCGTAGAATACATTGATAACTAAATTGACGCCGAAAACAACCGCAAAAGAAGCAAACCCCGCCGCAAAATACAAAAAATGTTATAGATACGTACCTCGAATCGAACTCTTCATCCTTGTCCTTCAACATTCCTCTATAATGCATAGTCACCATGTCCCCGTTCTGAGATTTCTTCTCGCAAACCTCGGGTACTTGGCCGAGCGTCTCCACTTTTAATTTTTCCTCTTCGGATCGGGCGCGTGCGACGACGAACGCCAAAAAGAGGACGACGACAACGCGGAACGTCATAGTTTCGACGACTAACGAGTAACAAGTGTTTGGAACTGACTGAAAAGCGCCAAGAAATTGCTACGCTTCCAACTTGCCACGCTGCATGCCCGACGGGTGGGAGAGTGCCGCGCTCACGCGATCTCTGTCTAGCGCGCGGCGACGATACGAAAGCCACAGGTCGGCCGAGGATTGGCCGTTGGCCCGTACACGTGATTAAACGTGTGGATGTGACAATCCGTTATTTACGCCGATTAATAATAATTATTTTGCGGAAAATCTGCTACGGTTAGCAGCAGACGAGCGGTTGATCGTCCGCGTGACGCGTATTGGGCGCATTAGCGATTTGGTAAGCAAATAGTCGGCTGAATGGATCCGGAATCTCGCCAATAATTAGATACATACGCGTTAAGTTTAAACAACCCAATATTTAAGTTAAATTGCCAAGTATGAATTGGGCAAGGTGAGAAAATCCCCAAAAGCCATGTTGTCACTCATGCCAAAATAGCTTTTTACTTCTGATCCAAGATCACTGAAAAACTCAAATTTTTAGATAGCCCAAAATAGCTTTTCAGTTTTGGACCAAAGCACAAATAATCACCGAGAAACCATAAAAGAGGCTTAAAACCTTTTAAATAGCCCAATCTTTAAACATCCCAGAAGCAGCTCAAGGCCATTAAAAATTGGGCAAACGAAAAAAATTGTCAAAAGTATCAACGAAAGCCCCAAAAGCTTAAAAAAATCGTTATTCTCCAACACCCCAAAATGCTTTGTTACTTCTGAACAAGGACATTAAAAGTTACGAAGTTTATCCGACTAGGCAATTCTGGTGGTATTCTCCTAAATTCGAATTCATCTTTTCCTCTTAAAAAAAATCGATTCAATATAGGCAACCCAATATCCTCGCTTGCATTGTTAACAATATACATCGCTGTCTCTCCAAATATTTCTTGGGCTGCGGAAAAATACAAAAATTAAATTCTCTTCAGTATCAATCTCCGAACCTTTCGCAAATAAACCTCATCATCGTATATCGCCGAACGAGGTCAGGTTAATTCATTTACTAAAACGCTTAGAATATTCAGTGTCGCGCGATGCAGTGTAGCTAGCTCGAACAATGCACTATTGTTGCAAGGATAAGATAATTGGACGGCTAACGTTATAAATATTTGCCTTATTCAGCTGGGAAATTTTTGTCAGCGCTCCTCGCGCAGGCAAATTAAACCTAGGGTCTGTCAGCCGCACCTGTGACGTTGTCTATTGTTTGGTGCACTCTGCCCCTTCCATAATGTATAATGATAATAATAATATATATTTTACTCCGTATTTAATGGAGTTCTTAAAAAACATTTTGCTTGCCCTTTAAAGGGGGCTTTGAATTCAGATGTTTTCCTTTTAATATGTATTGTACGATAAATATTCATTATAACAAGATGGAAATTGGGAAATTAGGTAAAGGTAATTCCTTTGGAATTTTAGGTCAATCAAATTAAGAACAACTTAATAATAACCAAGTAAATTTAATCTTCCGTTACTTATTTGAAACCTTGGAATGCGTTCATGGTAAACCAAAGTAAGTGTCTACCATGAGCGCTTTGTGAATATCTCAAGAAAAATAAAGAGTAAACATCATCATACATGACCTACTTCTATCTGTTTCTCTCGAAAAGCGAATATTCCGTACAGAAAGTGAAAGAATGAAGACAAGAGATATCGCAATCGTTGTCGCAATCAAGAGGGACGACGTTTTATCATCATTTTCTTTCCTGAAACGATGAAACATCTGAAAGCAACGAAGACGCGGAGTTAGATAGAAATGAAATTCAAATACCTGCAAGGATGCAGGACAAATGTTGACGTTGTACTTGCTTGTTATGCCAATTTCAGATACTTTCGTTTCTCTCTGATCATCTGATCTACTCTGTTCTAACGTTTATTTTCACTTGTCTGATACCTCTTTGTAAAAGTCTAGTAGACAATAAACATTATTATTATTATTAAAAAATCGCTTCTTTATTTGAATCGAAACTTGCTGCTAGAAGACAAAAAGTTGATGTGATTTTACTCAGTACATTATATAGCTACGTATGGCGATGTTGGATACATTTCAGCATAAGTCGTGATCCTAGGAATCCTTCATCTTAATTATTATTATTGTTATTATTATTAGTTAATCATTCCATCCATGTGTAAGGTAATATGAAAGGTATCCCTTTGCTTTAATTAAAACATCCTGCGATGTCTTTCGCTACAGACTTAATACGTTGTTTACTTCAAAGAAGCCGTTAACAATTTCAAAACCTTAAACACCTCGTAAGCCGAAGAATTCCCAAAAGAACCTTCACATGCACACACATAATTTCATATCAAGTACTCTAGCTCACGGCATCTATTAAAATTACGTGCAATCTGTCTTCGTTTAATTCGATAGTTTCGCATGGCGTAATGCAATGAGACCGGCGAACGTGTCGTTGTATCCCATGAGCCCTTGTTATGTACCTCCGTTGTAGTTACAACGTTGATCACATCCACCAGGAATACAATGTAATGTTTCTCGTAATATGGTCCTGTTGCATGCGTACACGTAGAGCGATCTCCAATGCACTATAATCCTTCATATTTGTGTTTATTTCTTTTTGCCACAGTACGGAAGTATCGTATTGGTAATAAACAACAAGGTAAATTATGGAGAATTGTTTATTGTGCGTTAAATGTGGTTGGATTTTTATAAAATAAATTTTAAAAACAGGTAGGTTGTACCTGTCAGCGTTCATAGTTACTTTAATTTGGAACTCTCTAGAAAAATAAGTTTTTCGCCGTGCCACTTTGCTGGTTTTTAGCGTAACCGGAGAGCAACGTCGTATAACCTTCAGGGTGCTTGATTAACCCGAGTCTCCTTGCCGCTCACGTATCAGGGTGTTTGAGTCATGCGAATCCCTTCGGCTCTCACTTATCAGAGCGCTTGATTTACATGAGCGCCATTGCCTCATCATTTTTTAACCCTATCAAAATGATGGCCTTCAACTGAATTTCGGTACAAACATTTCTGATTCGCTCAAGCATATTTTCGTATGTTGTTGGCTCTTGCTTGTAACCTTTATATATATGGGATGATCCCATAAAAAGAAATCTACCAAAGCAAGTTTTGATTATCTAGCTGGCCAATTTAGCGGACCAGTGACCATTAAAATCATGATCAAGCTACCACCGAATGGTGAGCCAACATATTTTCATATGTTGTTGGCTCTTGCTTCCAACCTGTGTATTCGAGCTAATCTCACAAAAAGAAATCTACCAAAGCAAAATTTGATTATCTAGCTGGCCAATTTAACGGACCAGCCATCATTAAAATCATGATCAAGCTACCACCGGATGGTGAGCCAACAACATATTTTCATACGTTGTTGGCTCTTGCTTCCAACCTGTGTATTCGAGCTAATTTCACAAAAAGAAATCTACCAAAGCAAGATTTCATTATCTAGCTGGCCAATTTAACGGACCAGCGACCATTAAAATCATGATCAAGCTACCATCGGATGGTGAGCCAACAACATATTTTCATACGTTGTTGGCTCTTGCTTCCAACCTGTGTATTCGAGCTAATTTCACAAAAAGAAATCTACCAAAGCAAGATTTCATTATCTAGCTGGCCAATTTAACGGACCAGCGACCATTAAAATCATGATCAAGCTACCATCGGATGGTGTGTTGGATAACCACACAGAGTTGAAATCACATATTTAGTCGCTCTTTTAAAGCTCAAGTGTTCAAATGGTATTAGCAGTTCAATTCAAGTTGCTTTCAATAACGCGAGGGCTAACGAATTTGTTGTTAATTGACGAAGCCAGCGCAGATTTTCAACATTTTAACATTCCAAGTCTTTCGGGAGTTGTTCTTCAGAAGATGTCAAAAGACTGCTGACACTCGAAAGACATTTCTGCTATATTCAGATGTTTCGTCGCCTACGGCGAACCATAAGCTACGAAACGTTCCTGTGTGACGTGGCTTACATTTTTATTTAAAAAAAGACGTCTTAATCGATCATATATGTATAATACACAAACACAACATTTTGCGTCGGACGCAGGAGCAAATTTAGGTATAAATAGTAGAGATCAGGAGTTTTAGATTGAAAATCACTAGATCAGGAGACATTTGGAAAAATTACACAAGGATACATGAAATTTGTTCGAACTTAGCTGATTCCTCACGAAAATAACAAGAAATATATTTATTATTTTCAATAATATTTATCATCCATATGTAACGTACATATATTCCCTACTATCTTAAAAAAATACTACGCACAATTATAAGACAAACCACATATTTAAATATAATTGCAAAAGAATGAGTATATGTTAATTAATTCTATTAACAAGATTATTTGGTAATTCGCTTAGAATATAGTGTCATTATCGTCACTTTTCCTATCGCCATTGGTTGTACTGTTATTTGAAATCGTTTCTGGAAAATCTACGTATTCCCTAGCCTTTTCTACCTCTTCCGGTGCTACGATTCCGGTACTTCTTCTATTTGATAGTCTGTTCTTGGATCGTCTCTTCCTTTCTGAGGCACTATCGTTTGATCTGGAACAACAAATACAAAAAGCGAGTTAAAATATGTTGCATTTTTTGAGGATTTCCACAACAACAACAACACCTTTCTGGGATTTTATAATTCTTGAATTTCGTTAAGTTTACACGCCAAATCCCAGGATTTGAGACCTAAACATTTACAACAACGCTTAGTGTTTGTTAAGTGCACCTTAAAACGTCTTTAAAGAAAGGTAAGCCAACATTTTGCCTCTCAGAAGTTTACCTAGGCTTGTTATTGCAATAGTTCAAGTTGAAGCGGTTCTTTAGAAAAGATGACATCGGCAAGTTCTTGAGAAATAGCCAAAAAAGCCAAGAAAAACCAAAATCGTTGAATATTCAGCAGGATTTATGGGTCGTATGCTTTGGCATTTCTCATTTTTGCGAAGACTCCGAGAAAGATACTAAAACCTGAAAATATTGATGCAACATTTGTTTTCTTCCTTCAATCAAACGAATTTCAGCCATATATTACTCTCAATTGTATTGGCATTTGTAACAATCAATTTAGGGCCAGTTGAAGACTTGCTAATCGTTGTTTCTCAATCTCGTATTTTAAGTAAACTTTTTGAAGATTTATGTCTTCTTAGATCGCCTGATTTGAACCCGACGAACAACCCCCACCGCCTTTGGAGCTATTTAAAGAATACGATCAAAAAGCAAAAATTACGCATCAAATTGATGCAATTCAACCCGAAATGGTGTATAATCCGGTATCTAACTTGTGAGGAAGGTTACTACTTTACACCATCAAAATAAAAGTAATATTGAACAGCTGCAGTAGACTGTATTGGACATAAGAAATCCTTAATTGTTCAAAAAGTTCAGTTTCTATTGAGGATAGATACCTTGATACGACGATACTGTCCCTCGCCCCGTTCACACGCCGGAACAAAACGTTTAACGAGTGCTCTCGTATACTTCCTTACAGAGAGCGGAAAGCAAGTTAAGTTTTTAAGACGGATCCTGGACATCAAGCTTGAAAAAATTGCAAATAAAACAATTAGACTCCTACGTCCTATAAACAAAAGAAAAGTTCAGTTTAACACGTAAGGTTCTTTGGATCCACACGGTGATATTAACACCAAACTATCCACAGTTTAGTGTGATGACAATCTGCTAATTTCCAAGAAGGCCATATTAAGTTAAGCAATATGCAGCGCTTAGCAGGCTTTAGCATAATTGCTGGCAAGGGCAAAGGCCCTGCCGACGGTATAGTTTGTGAATGGGAGTATGTGAAGAGAATAAAGTAAAGATGGACATCCGTCCCTTTAATGCCCATATTAAGCATGGTATCTATGACTAGAGAACAGTGAGAATTAAGGACGGTTAGTCTAAATAATCTCATCTTTTTCACAACCGGATCTAAAATCCAATTCGGAACGAGTGCTGAAATTTATGGAGCGGGTAAATTCAAAGGGAGCATTCCTGCCAGTATCGGTAGACTCGCAAGCATATTCTAAGCGGACGGTTGTGCAATCGCTTTATTGTCTCAGGAACATTAGAATTCATAGTCGGAAAAACCGGAATCTTTATAATAACATGTATGTAATCAGATACTGAATATAGAACCCGACCGCAGTGTAGGAAACATCTATGGATCACCTCCTTGTTACAATTTACAATGGAACGTATTCTCATCTATTTCTCCTGGATATCCGCTAGACCAAAAAAAAAATCGGGAATCGACCCAAATGGAAATTCCAAATTGATATACGTATTAGAAAAAAATATGGAAACAAGCGCGTAAATCCATAAACAATCTTGACTAAGCTATACACAAGATAGAACTAAGTACATAAAGAGACGGCAAACTTAAATTCGGGCGTAAATATATTTGATGTGATCGAAGGTAAGGCTTCAAGAGAAAACCAAGAGAATAGTATATACGAAAGTTATCTATCACCCAGAAGCGATGGAATAGGTAACATGTCTCGAAGTGAGATTGTGCAAATTTTTGCAGTACTTGCATTCCTTAATAATGATATTTATACGTAAATGCCAATACGTATAAACATCGATCGAACTGAAGTACGTATAATTGTCTATCTACGTCGTATCTATAACTTCCTTTGATCAATTATTACGGAGGATTAGCGATTATTTAATACATGTGTCGTAAAAGCCTAAGCGTAGACTATACGAGAATATATCATTCTGTACGTCGCCTAGCTGATAAACCTAACGGAAAAATATGATACTGCTCGTCAGACGAATTATAAAATTAACGTTTACGCGACAATAACAATGGCAGCTCACGCATTAATATAAATGTAAAACGTCAAAATCCTTGACATTTGGATTTTATTCTAGCCCACAAATATAATGGAGCAGGGCATTATTTTATATTAATTGGATTTATCATTCGTACGCGCATCGGACCCCTTTTTGCAAACATTTCAATTCTAAATTACTTGATTTAATAATTCTATTTATAAATAAATTAAATTAGGTAATTTTGAATATTTCTAGCCTTGTACGCGCATAAATTTATAGATCATTACATACGCGAACTGATTAATTTCCGACCCTCATCACGGAAACTACGCTTATTATTTGAAGTAGAGGACGGGTTTAAATTTAGCTTTAAAGTTGCTTTGATTTCGTGTTAGTTTTTTGTTTTTTTTCTTTTTTTGTTTTTTTAATCTTAATTGGATGACATTTGTCGCAGGTCCATATTTTCTTCAACAAGAATGAACTTTGACGATTTTGCCAAATTTAAACTTACCTTGTACCTCCAAGAATAAGCGAGATACCCCTAGAGGGGGGGGGCGTCAAAAACGAATCAGTTCGTTTGCAGAAATCGAAAAACAACACATGTGAACCAATAATTCGAAGCTTTGAAAAGAATCGAACATTTAAGCTAGAAATCGATAAACGAAATGAATGATATTGATTAATACGTGATACGAGAGATAGAAATTAAAGTTAGTTCGATTTTTATTAAAGGTTCGCCAATTATATAACGTTGTTATATGTAGCATAGTAATATTAACACCTCCATATTTTTTTTGAACTTCCCATTTCGCCATGCGTTGTTGTATTAGGTTAGATTAATTCCTCAATGGAAATGTAACCGTTCTTTCGATTGATGATGCAATTAATATCCTTTTTTTAATGATTCCCCAAAGCATTTTACATTTATTCGCAAAAGATTGTTACAATCGGTTAGTTTATTTATTCACAATTCTAACAAAGAAAAAAAAACAAGCGGATTGCAATCGTTTTTGGCCAACATTTCATCTAACATCCAGTTTGCTTTTACCTTTTCAATATACTGAAGTTGGGTGTGGATCGTTAGGTTTAAGCCTGCAGAAACGAGTGCTTTCGTAGGAACGTTCGATTGTGTTGTTGATAGTTGGTATAGGCTTCTACGACCATAATCCATACAGTAGAAATTTCTTTCGGATGTTTAAGCGGGCGTAATTAATATTTTACTTGACGTTTCGCTGATCATGCTGTTAGCTTCTTCAGAAGATTTTTGAAGACTGATGTTGTTGTCTCTTGCTCCTGGTTATACATCCCATTTCTGTCCCGCTTTCCTGATCCATAATCGTTCCGTTTCGCGGAATCGCGTCTTTTCTAACGATTTCCGTATTATTCTCGGGTAGTAGTAGCTGGTCCTGGCTAATACCTTAACGTCGCTGTAGGTTATATGGTAGTTGTTGTTTGTGCGTCTTTGACGTGTTGTATTTCATTATTCCCGTGATGTTCGTCGCTGATTTTCGGTGTGTTGTTGATATTGACTGAGGCGAAAATTGGCTGTGGTGGCATGGCTTCCATTGATACTGCTACGACGACGTGAAAATATGTTGGTGTACTTGGGAAATGAGCGTTCCGCGTGTAATGATGCGGTGTTCGCGAATTTGAAAGTGTCGCATTATTGGTTTTTATAGCTTGAAAATCGGTATTTTTATTTTTAACCATAGGCTGTTAAGCTCTCTACATTATCGGCCAGATTTCCTAACGAACCTTTGTGGTCATCTATCATATTTGGCGCATCGTGTAATAAAAGTTTGGTGTTCTATAATATGGAAATAGTATCTAAAAGAATTGAATAATTCTCGGAAATTTGTGTAGAGATTTTGAAGGCGTAGGCTTACCGAAATTGCTTGGATTTCTTGCGGATTTAAATCTAAGATACAAGGTTTAATAACGTACAAAAATTTCTCATGATATAAAATAGCGTTAGGCCATAGGAAACGTGGTTCGTCAGCACTGGCTATGATGGCTGAGGAATGCCCGGACAAGCCTGTTTAAACTCACATATGCGTTTTAGAGATTTAATACACCTAAGCTTTTTTTGGCAAAAACTGCTTATTTTTTTACTTTTAAATAACCGTTTCTAATAAATTCAGCTACAATTACATCAAGCAATCGAGGATGAGATCCGGCTTTAATCATGTCTGAACCTCCATCTGTAATTAACATCACGTATTGGCTTATCGATATGTTGAACTTCCCAGAGGTATTTATCTTGTGTGATATCGTCCTATGTAAAAGAAGAGGTACGGATACCACATCATTTTCCAAAATGCTCACTAATGCATTTAAAATACAATTGTTTCTTGCATCCGTTGTTTCATCCATCGTCAGCCATATTTTTTTTTATTAGGCCTTGATTTGATCCGTAATCGTAATCGGTGCTGTTAGCCATTAACATGTCTTTTACAAACAAAGATACTGGACGGCGAAGCGTTGACATTGCAAGCAATACATTTAATTCTAATGTCGCAAATCGGTTAAAAATTCTACTAACACCCGTCGAACATAACAAAGCACGCTGTCGATGGCACCAACCATGGCAAGAAGAGCTTAACGCAATAGACATTTCTTTTTTACTCTATTAACATATAATCGTAGCGTTCCGTTGTATCCATTGTGAATTGCATCGTCTCATTTTAATTTACTTGACTGTGAACGTTTTTACCGAAAGTAAACAACATCTAACTTGAACTTTTCTTAATATCCGTGCTGCGTTCAGGGATGTCGCCATCGCTCAAGATAAAAAGTTACCAACTTTCAAAATGTATTCTTAATGTTTTGAATTGCACCTTTTCATTTTAATTTGTTTGAACAAGAATGTCTTTATCAAAAATAAATAGAAAGGGCGGACTTTGAACATTGCTTTTTTTATTTGTACAAAGACGCATTTTTAGAACAAGGCCATTGTGTAATTCCGCTAATTGTTTACGTGCAGTCAGGAAGCTAATCGAGATGTTACCAAGATTTCTCACGCCGTATTCCATACATTCGAAGCTACGCGGTTAAATCGAATTTATCTTATTATCGTTACTTACTTCTTATTCCTAAACTTGACTTCCGGGTGAGCGGCCTGTCTATCCGATACGACTTGATTCGTACAGGTAGCCTCTCCGTTTTCAGCATTGGTTTGTTTCTCTTCCACGGCCACTTGCGTCTTCCCATCTGTTTCTACTCCTTCCATCTCTTGCTTTGCTCGAGGGTCCCCCGAAGAAACCTTTGTTACCTCACTATGTATCAAGCGATTTTGGCTCTACTTCACTAGCATTACACACAGTCTGGCGAACGTATCTCCAAGTAGATGATGCCGCCTGCTTCAGATTATAATGACACATAATCTTATCTTATATATTTGTGTACGTCGTGGCTGATAAAATTAATGTTTCGCATATTTGAATTGATGTTTGGGAAGGCCTAAAATTTATCGCTGTATATAGGTCTGTAATTAGGTCGAATATGTTCGAGTGTGTCAATTAAGAAGGCTAATGATTGATAGAGTTGTTCAATCGAAAAACAAAAAGCTTTTGCGGCTAAAATAACGTATGTACGTATATAATTTACGCAAATGGTGTATTTCTTACAAAGGATCTTGATGTAATGGCAAAGAGAATAAAAATACAATATATTTACGAGCAACTAGATCTGGAAAATGTTGTTTCCAGATGTTTCAAATGTTTAATGATTTCCTCGTGAATTTCGCTTCCATATTGTATACGTCGGACTATGCAACGGACATACACGAGGAAGTCGAATTATTGTAACCGTTACATCATCACCCACAAGCCGCTGGTTGTTGTTACGTCTTTGATTTGTCTCTTGCATTCGATCGTCTGAATTTGCCTTGCTACGTCGGCTGAGATCGTTCTTAGAGGATCGCAGACTACCTATTGCTCTTTCGGGATCTGTCTCTATGAAGGAGTCGTTGAGGTCAAGAATTCCACTGGGATCAGTACTAACTCCCTTATTGTTCCTTAATGACTTACCCACGTATATCAAGGATGGCTATATTGCGATATATGCGGATTATACGTCGATTACTGTGTTAGCGGATAGTCCTGAGAAGCTCTGGTAATTTTCTGGGTGGCGCGTTATTACTTACTACCGCGATTGTCTTGAGCAGGATTGTCGTAGATAGTCTCTTTCACATTGATTGTGTATGTGCCAGATCGAATAAGGCGTTTTATGCACTCCTACATAAGTCTAATAACCCGCCAACTTGCTGCGTTTACTGTACAATGGTATATTTAATGCTTTCTTACAACGTATCGGAATGGGGACGCACAGTTGCTCTTGATAGAGTCTTTATCTGTCAGAAACACATTATCAGTTGTTTGGCGTTCCATTCAGAAACTCGCGCAAACCATTATGTATATAGCGCCGCATGTACACATACCGAGCACGGCAACCGCCAGTGTGCGGATTTGTTCTTTTAATGCTTGTAATAAAAGTAGCTTAGTACGAAGAGATCTATAACGGAAAACTATTTTGAAGTATACAGGGCGTTCGGTCTCTCCGGTACGTTGTTTAAGTTTATCAATTAAATTGTATAGTAGGTCGTGCGCCTCGGATACTGGCCCCAATAGTTGCCGTTTCGGATCCCAGCTTGTTTATCGACTTTGGAGCAAAGTTTCCTCTCTCAATGCTATTAAAGGAGGTGTTATCAAAAGCATCTTCTCCGCCCAAGCACGTATAGAGAGTTTTTTTTTTGCGCATTAGTGACGCCTGTAACACTCTGGAGGACATCCGATAGGAGACGAAGCGGAATTACTAACTAATTACTAACATAAACTTAACGAATTCTGGATAATGTTGGTTGATGTTACCCAGAAAACTCGTCTACATCGAACGGCTTCGCTATTGTCAAATCTTTTGAATGGAGGTGAAAAGAGCCGTGTTCATACGGGTTGAATTATTAACGAGATTAGAAAGAGCATCAGGCAAAGGCAATCCCCGTACCGTCGCGCCGCGAAGCGTAAAGTGGAGAGAAAAGGACGCTCGCCAGGAACGAAATATCTTCCCTTCGACCTTGTTTCCCGCTTACGCGTATTTACACGCAAGTGTGTTAAGACGACGATATGTCACGTCTCAAACACCCTAAATATTTATATTTCTGGGATGTTTACGTTTTTATACAAGCCGATTTCTTGTTTTGTTTACAAATGGATGGACGTACGTGGACTGAATGAAAGAAAGGGGAAATGTTAACAAGATATCTTCAAAATGTTACATCGCCCATATGGCAAGTTACGTCATTTACATAACAACAAAGCAATGACCTCCGAGTTTTTGTGTGCAATTTCCACGATCTCTCATTCTTGAATTATTCGTCTCTATCGTTTATTCCAGGGTTAATAACAGCTTTCTACATTTTATTTGTTGTTTAGTTCCGTAGGGACTTTCGTTGCAAACTGTTAAGACTTTTATATATTTAATAGATAATAATTTTTTAATTTAATTATTTAATGAATTTAAAATTTAATTATTAGATAATAGATTAATAAATATGCATCTGTTAATGATAATATTCAAGTACTTAACACTATCATGTCGTGTGAATTGATTGTCGTTGGTTCCGTCCTTAAAAGACATTAAAAAGTATTTGAATGGAATGTAGCAGCGTTTTCATATTTGAGGTCATTCATTAAAGTCTTTGGAAGATTGCAAACGCCAATCGTTTTTTCTTCCTCCAGAATCCCCCGATTTACAAAGTTTGTTAACATCGTCCTTCAGAGGTCTTTTAACATCGTTCCGGCCTTTGCTGTCAGCTGATTTTAAACGTAATCCATTCCACTACTGTGAATTAGGCCAGTTATTGCATATTTTAACACCTCGAATATATTACTATTCAGAAAATTCCGCGTGTTTTAGGTAAACTCAAAGGAAGCATGGTCTATGGACGCGAAACTCCGCCATGCTTCCTCGTTGATGATCGCGTCCTAGTCTTATGTGAACCATTTTGTTCCATCTTCAACCTATGTATCATTTTCGTCATGTTGGAAAATCATTCCGATTACGTCGGTTCAACGTGGTTTCGTTCATTTCCGATCGACTATTAGTTGTTTAGTTGAGCGACAACTTCCGTCAAGTGGTTGTTATTTAGATTGACTTCAGCAAAGCATTCAAGACGATAGATCATGACATTTTAACATGCAAACTCTGTGCCATTGGCTTTCTGGATCTACATAAATTACTTTCTATTTTAGTTCTATTACAAAGTACTTGGTTATATATATGAACTGAAGATTTATATTACTCCTGTGTTTAATTAGCAATTTTCTGTTAATAAAAGCCACCTGAACATTAGCAAATGTGCTGTACTCTGCTTTAGGCGTTCCTGTGGTTCGTTGTACTTCCAGTACTCTCATTCCAACTGTTTTAAGGATATCGGTAGCTTATTCCGTTCGCATTTATGATTTTCCCATGATTATGATGTTATCACTTCCGTGTAATCTAAATCAGTGGGACTTTTGTTTAGAACATCTAAAATTTTTGTTTGATATCAACGCTGAATCGGTTTATTATTCGTTCCATTCTATACGCGAATAAGCCTCGATTGTTAATGTCAATTTTATCTCATCGAACGACCTCAGAAACGATTCTTCAAATATTTACCTTTCAAATCCGATGGTATTTATCTTCCCGGGGACACGGATTACAGCAACTTCTCATCGAGTCGAGTCGTTGACACGGCATAGAAAGGTGACAAGTAGGAAGTTTATTTTAAAATTAGCAACTAATCAAATAGATCCAGCTTCTTTACTAAATCAAGTCAGCCTTGCCATATCGCGGCACCAATGCGGATCCTCCGATGCGCGGCCAATGATTTGTTGTTGCGATGCGACGATATTAAAGATGCGGGAATTCTTTTTGACGCGAATGCGCGAATCTTGGCCTTGTACGCTATCGCGAAATCGGCTTCAAGATCGCTAGGTTTCGACGTCCGCAACAGCAAGACTTTGAATAATGCAGGTGCTTTGAAAGATTTTTACTTTGCTTTGGTCCGCTCTCGTCCGGAATATGCATCTTTAGCGTGGTATCCCTTTTACCTCAACCAGAGTAGGGTGATTGAAGTGTTTCAAAGAAAATCTGTTAAATTCTTGTGGTGTTGACATGGATATATTTCATCTTGAAGTTCCAGCGCGCGTTTTCTCCTTTTTTCTTTTGTAAGCTTATCTTCTGCGTCAGATAACTGTATTAACAATTAATTAAAAGGATATAATTTGCGGTTTAAAATGAAGTGATCTGAGAAAAAAAAAATAAAAACAAGCTTAACGTGGTCGAACTTCGAGCATTTCATTTTCTTCATCAATATGCTAAGGGTGAAAGTTACATTAAAAACTAATTGGAGAAACTTATAAAACCATTCCTAAAACAAATGTACTGCAATAAAAGGTTGATAAACATGAAGCTTTTCGAGGAGCAATGCCAACAAGACGCATCCCCGTTCTACTTGTTACAAAGATACAAACGACATCGTAACATGCGCGGAGAATTTGGCTTGGTAATTTCGAAAATCGAAAAATCATAAATAAAGCGCGCTTACGCGCGTATACTTACATTCTGCATGCATACAAACACATGTAAGAGGAGCGTTTCGACGAGACGTATGTATCTACGCGGCGATTCCATTAAACATTTCCTAATGCGCACACGAGCATCACATTCGTTTCTGACTCTTCGCCTTTCCGACGAAACGCAAGGAGACATCTCGATTTCCATAATGTATTCCACTCAGATATTCATAAAACAATAACACGTAAAGCTTTTGTGTATGCGCCGCATCGCCGATGCCATCGTTGGGCGCGACTCCTGTTGTAGACCTGTAAATCATTTAAAATTTTAACTAGGCCCGTGGTACGCGATATCTGCCTTACATCGCGGCATGCTTTTCCGGCGATGTGATAGATGTTGGCGAAGAAGCGAGTGAAATGCTTTTCCTTGTGATCGGAGCCGTTGCGCGTTGGGTTTTCGCTTTTTATTGTCGTTGGAGCTAGACGTCTTTTCGTATTTCGTGGAAAATAAACGTTAAGGAATGCTGGGAATCAGACACGACGTTTTCTTGTAAGCAAAATCCGATTTAGCTTTTCGAGTTGTCGGGTTGATCACCTTGAGGAAAAAAAAAAGAAAAAAAATTGTGATATTTATTTATTTGTTCAATACAAATATTCCCATTTTCCTTTACTACTAAATAGTAGAGATGAAATTTTCCAAATATGGACCCTAAGAAACTAATATTACGCGCAAAACAAGGCATACAGAACTATTTGAAACGATTGACACCGATGCAAGAAAACCCGCATTTAATATGAAAATCCAGAGAGAATGAATTAAAAATTCACAGTAAGTCGAGTCAAGCAAACGCACTAGATAAAGAACAATAATAATAGTATTTATTAACTAAATAGTTCAATTTATTCCTGCTTTTAGGTTGGTCACCGATAGAGCTCTCAGTTTTCTCAAGCAGATTATATACTTAAAACCATTAGAAGCTTGATGTAATGATGTTAGAATAGCCAAACTGAACATTTAAGAAAAGAATGTATATTTAGCTACTGGTAAATTAAAAAAAAATAAATCAAGAACACCTTCTTCAAATTTATTTTGCTTAATTTTAGCCTATTCTTTCGTATAACATGTTTTTATGGGGATGCATCATCAGCAATGTAAACAGATTATTCATTTTGGAGAAACATGCGTTGAAACTAATTTTTAATTTAGCAAATGAAAGTTGGCGAGGTATTTCTTCAACATACAACAAGATTATTATTTTGCCAAGCGACTACTTGACCATTTTCGAAGACTCCACGAGATCTCCCTAAGTACCTTTAGCTCCTTATACGTGGATTCGAACTAGTTTCTTTTTGTTGTCCGCATCTTTTACACCAAGGTTTCCTTGCTCGTTTTATGTACATGGATGGCTTTTTCAGGAGGCAGCACCAATTGACCAAACCGACAATGGTCGACAATAAGCATTGTACAATTCACAAGAGGTTCGCGTTTATCATTCCCCGTTACCATACTTGGTATATTCTACAGTAAATGTTTTATAAAAATAAAAAAAATAGCGGCCTCAATATGTAGCCATGCGGTACATCGGACGCAACATCAACAAAGCCGGAAATCCAGGAAGATCTTGCTCCAATTTTAGAAAAACCTAGAGCTACCGACAGTAGCGAGGAGGAAATCGAAGAATCGCCCGGACATTGAGCTTCGAGATGCCTAACAATTAGTAAATAGTAATAATATTAGGATGGGCTTGTTCCTTTCCTCATTTATAAACAATCAAAGAATTAAGTATGAAGAGCATGTTTACAAATCAGGCTGTTAACGTTGATACCGAAACACAGCGGTAGCTCCTTATACACAATTGCAAAATGGGACATCGAACCAAGTATCGTCATAGTTGTACGTTCTAGAGTTAGCAACATGTCTAAAAACGTCCTTAATGTTGTTAAAAAAGTTAATCTCTTTTAATATCTTCGCGATCAATAGAAGTTGTGGACCTGTTTATGTTGGTAGCAAGACGTGTCATTTCTCTGGATAAGTCCTCTCAAAAGAACATTGCTCTTGAAGACCTCAACTCTCTGCTGCAAATTTTTCTTTCGTATTTGGAGACCGTCTCTATTCAACAATAACCTAAAAAAAGGAGAGAAAAAAACGCAAGGAGACTAAATAGAAAAAAACAGACGCAATATTTAAAGAAATAAATGGAAAGCATGCGCGTTGGCAACCAAGTTACATCGAGATCTCCAGGTAGTCCACTTTTAGGTTTTGTAAACATAAAATTTTACTTATTTTTAGGATAATGGACCAGATATTCGCGATCAAAGCTTGAAATAGAACCCTCGCGAGTGTTGAAGACCTACTAAATATAATATCAGAACGTCCTTAAATTTTTGGCAGAAGCGTTTCTTTTAATACGTAATTTTTGGAAAATTTTAAACCGAATAACAATTACCAATTTTGATCTAGTTATCAAGACTCGAATCAAATCTCATCTTCCATTCCATTCCCGCTAATCTTATTTGTACCTACGCGAAGTTAGGCACTTCCGGCTAAGGTAGAACACAGCCGCTAGGGCTGTTGAACTAATCTCGGAGGGACATCGGGTACATTTGAAATTCATTGAAAACTCCAATAAGAAGATTTAAAACCCTCCTTAAATATTGCAGCGACCGGAAACAGCCCGATAAATCAAGCGAAATTAGAAATAACTGCATATAGAGAAACCAGCGAAGCAATTCTCCCCAAGTAGGAAACATACACTTCAATCGTTTCCAAGATACGTACATACGTATAAAAGTAACAAGCGCCGTGCATCATTTTAAAACCGGAAAAAAAAAGGGAAGAAATCGAAAGAAAAAGGAATACATCCTTATACATACGTCGGAGGTAACCACAGCGTTCTTATAGCCTGTTAAAAGGTATCGAGCAGCGTGCATTATGAAGCGATGGAATCTACGTTTTGCGAGATCGAAATAAGATGATGCGGCGGAGAAATACACGCATGATTGGGAATTGTATGTCGTCAATGTACTTACGATACTGTGTCTTTTTTTTTAATTAGTTTTCCCCGTAACGTACACGTGCTTAATTTGAAGATGGAATTTTATCAAATCGAACTGAGGGTTTAAGCAACAGTATTCGGAGGTAAAATCGATGCTCCAATACGTTTTACGAAGGTTGTAACACGGTGCAAATAGTGAGAAGTAGGAACAAGTATTACAGGAATACCATTTCAGAGATGTGGACTAAGGCATTGAAACTATGCGATAGCTTATGGGCATCTCAATTGACCAAGTGGATAACATTTTAACAACTCATTTGAATGTAAGAAGCGTTCCGCAATACGGATACTATGATTGCTTACGACTGAACACGCAATTCGAGCGATTTTTGACGTCGACTAATAACTATTGATTCATCGCAGTACACCGGAGACCAACCAACAGCCCAAAAGTACGTTTCCTTCTAGACTTCCCTTCGGTTGAAGAAGGACTCCTTCTTATATCGACATATGTTGCACGGTATAATTCTACCAGTACGTCGAAACGGGAACATTATTATTAAGAATTCAGCGCCATAAATAAAGCCGGGTAGTGCGGATTTGATATTCCAGCGTCTGGGGCCGAGACCGGTAAGAATTACGACAAATTTTATTGTAAAACGCGTTATTTGCTTACCCACGAAGCTATTGCTCGCCGAGTACGCCGCCTCCTACTCCCTATCTTCTTTGCCCTATCGCGCGTCGTACACTTACGCGATCGCGGTGCGCAGCGGGCATAAAACAGTAGCAGCTCAGGCAAAAAAAAAATAAAACAGCGCAATAAATCAGGAAGTATATGAGGGCCGTTTGTAATATTTATGCAACGCGGTTTCCGCACCTCTCACCGTGTCATACGAAATATTTTCGGGTGATTTTTTATTCCGCCTTTACACCTATAAAATTTCTTCTGCGCGATTCGCGTAGCGCGCGGATTAAAGGTGTTTTCCTTCTCCTTTTCTGGTTAGTTTCCGGTAACCGGAAATCGCTGTGTCTGCGCGAAATATATTTCCGCCGAGGAAAATCGTCCAATGAGCAATCAACTGTGTGGTTAATAGTTTATTTCTATTATTATCATAACTATATTAAAATGGCTGAAGCTTCAACATCAAGAAGGCTAAACCTTCAATTTCGAGGAAAGGAGAGGTTGAGGTTACAAGAAAAGGCTGAAAACAGATAAAGAGATCGGAAAGGACCTTGAAGCGCTGAATTTGAATTTAAGGCATGTATTGGCGCTAATGACCTGCATGTTGTATAGTCTGTTACACTATAATATATAAATATTTAAAGAAGTTGCAGAAACTTCTGCTGGGATCACCAATGTCTAACACAAATAGATACAAATACAATAGAAAGGTCTTATTTCTTGTAATTAAGCAATACATACGAAGAATACGTTGATCGAGTGAAAATTATTTTTTTCCAAGAGGTATATAACAATAGAATAGCAATAAAAGCATAAAAAACAAGGAGCTTATTAATTTTAATTGCGTACAACGGTGTTTATGTTGTACAATTCCTATATTTTCCCAATTCCCAAGCGCATTGTCCGAACAGTACCAACACGATTGCGCTTGTTTTATCTATTAGACGGTGGCGCATGCTGTTCTATTCCATGCGGTAAATATCCCATCGGTAACCGCCTGTCCTGTCAGCTCGTAATATAAGTTATAGCCGTGTTCATACCGGCGTTCCATTCTTCTCCTTACCTAGTTTCCTGGTTTTATTTCTTACAAGCGAAGAGATGAATCACCTTACCGAACAAGCTCTAATAGAAACAATGGGGATGGTGAGTTTCTATGTACTCGGACTCCCAGAAAGGTAATTATTCAAATACTGTAGCGTAATTTATGACATTTTTCGATATTTTAAACAATGAAATCGTTGAATTATTCATGGCACTATACGATAATCTGCAGAAGATTCCTTCTGTTTGGATTTGAAATCATTAGTATGAGAAACGTAACTGTTTTGGTCCTTACGGTTTATCTTTAAAGAATTACAGACGTTTCCCGGAGACATTCTGTATTCTTCTATTTGTATTTGCGTTTGAGACAGAAGAAAGTGAAGCTATACGAGGATAGTTTGAAAAGCTGCGGATGACACAATATGAAGATTAAATGTTGAACGCTCGCTTTTAGTTTTTCAATCATTTGTGGATCTGTCAAGTCGATATTGGATAAACGTTCGGGGCGGTTAAAAACTGCAACCAACATCGGCAAAGTTCACAAATATTGTTAGACGACTATTAAATTCAGGTTAGAAAGGTAGTGGTGGCTGTGTTGAAGAAGTTTCAGCAAAATAAGTCAAAGTTTTTGCGCCGATTAGTAACTATTGATGAAAGATCGATACATCAGTTCACTTCCGCAGCCAAACCACAACCGAAGCAATGGACTTTGAGAGATGAATCTGCATGTATCATGAATAGTCATGGACTTGAAAAAAAATTGTGGGCCGCAATTACTGAAAAAAAATTATTGCCCTAAGACAACGTTGTATTGTCTAATGTGCTTCTCACGCTTCAATGGTCATCATACTAAAAGCCATGAATTGGGATTCGAATTAATAGACCACCCTCAACGTATTTTTGTATTTTTGAGCTCAGGGTCTCGCTCAAAGGACAGAAATTTTTATCGAAGTCATATTATACCGGATGCGCCATTAGTGAGTTGGGCGTAAGCCGTGAAATTATTTATAAATATACAGAATGTTCCAAATTCACGCACTCAATTTCTCTTATTTTAAACACATTTTTTTTATCAGTTATCTAGTGAACCAGTTAAATTACATTGTCAATGATATATGATTGTATGTAGGGTGTGTCTCATAAACCATGTTTTCTTTAGTTGGCCATAGGTGAGAATCACAAGGGATGAGATCCGGCGACCGACGTGCCAACTTATTGGAACTTCCCTTTCAATCTTTCTACTAGAAAATGCTATATTTAAATGCAGCACTGTAATGAGCCAGTACGCCATCATGTTGGTACCACAACCTGCTAATGAGCTTACCTGGCAGACCTTCCAACGGTGTTAGTAAACTCCAAGAACTCCAGGAAGTTTCCATAAACTTCGCAATTAAAATTATTATTTTAGAAGAAGAATGAACCTACTTCCCTAAACTTCGTGAATACACTAATGACGCACTCATTGTGTTCATTTGAAAACAATTCAGCGTTAACAAAAACTACGGAAAACACTGATAGGCAGATTTTTATTTGAAGAGGGACACTCCTCTTACCAATGAGCGAATAACTCGCCAGAATTTCAATTTCCCAGGCTTGATTTTGCTGTGATCTGTGCAACAACAACTAATTCCCATCCAAATATTAATCAATTAAAAAAAATAATTTATTAATTTTTTTTTAATTTAATTATTAATTAAAATAAATTAATTATGTCCATTATTACTAGATTAGTACTATTTATTTTTCGACTACAAACATTATTTGTTTATTTCTAAATTAACTAATTCGTTTGATCCATTGGACGTCCTTGTAAATTACAGCATGACAATGCACAGGAACTGCATTGTACTTCAACGAAAATTAAAACTATTGTTATGAAATGCCAAGCCCTTACCAGTCACGAAGCACACTTGATACGGCCAGGTTTGATAGTAGAAATCAAACGTATGTCAAGTGTGTGTTACAGTGATTCTCGTTGCCCTTAAATACTTACAGCATTTAAACTCGGAGTTCTCTTATAATACTGTAAGTAAATATTGCGAAAATCGTCTCTCTGTATCTTTATTTTTTCTGATAGGTACAAATGCGATAATAATAATAATAGCACAGCTATATGTTTCAATATAAAGGGTGTATTAAGTCTTGTAACAAAAAATTAAGTGGATCGTATTATTTGCCAAACAAAAATCATTCTTGGAAAAAATTATTACCATAATCCTTTTTTCCGCAAATTTAATTGGTTTATTATTTAAAAGCAGGCATTTGTTCCAGTTTTTTTATTACTGATCAGTATTATGAACTAGATCCTGATTTTTATTGATTAATATTTAAATCTAGTGCGGTAATGTTTATCTCGTTTATTGTATTGTGAGGTAGGTTGAGGCGTTCGAGTTGTATTCTGTTCGATGTAGCGATTTTGCTACGTACAATGTTCAATCTTTTTATTAAAGAAAGCGATCTTAAAACATTCAATATTCACTAATTGTAAGTATTAAATAAATAAATAATTAAGTAAATAAGAATAATAAACGGTTATAACATAATAATAAACGTTAAAAAAAAAACGTATAGTAACGAAAGTGTTTATAAGGGGCTCTGTAGAAGTGTAACGATCCTATGTCTTTGAACCGAAGTCGCAGCATTGAAGTAATAAAAATTACCTACACTGATAAGGCGATTTCGGCTCTCGGGTCCAAGCTAATAAAGGAAATATAGCTTAAAAAGGTTCTGGAAAATACTTTCCCAGATCTTCTTTAGAGAATTAATGGAGCATTCTTTTAATATGGGACACCCTGTCGACTGAATTTTGGGCAATTTGGGCAATTCATTGCCACTACCATCGAGCTTCCACTCATCCTGCCGTTCAATTAACGAACGCGAGATCAAAGACACGCAATTCATAATGAAGAGCTCTTTAACTGTTGATATTGTGCTATTCCATGTCTAAGATTTACTAGCATTTCACTGGTTAGAAGGGCTAGAGAATGTAGAGCAACGATGCATATAGAATAAAAAGGTAAGTCTAAAAATATTTAGATTATAAGAGATATGAACATGGTGTATTTAATAAAGTCCAGACATGCAAGGATAGTCTAAAACGCCTTCAGTCTACTCCAGAAACAAATATTTTTCGGTCAAATTAAATGTTACTTCCCAACATAGTCTCCTTGTAAGTCTATACATCTTTCTTAGCGACCCTTACATATCTTTAATCCGCCCATACATCAGTCCGCGTCTTGTTCTGCGAAATAAACGTGTATGATGGCCGTCTCACTCGCTGAAAATCTATGTCCTCCGAGCGAAAACTGAACCTAGCGACCAACCTTTAAGGACCATATCCGGTGAGTAGGCTGGATGATCTATCGATTCGAAGCCCAATTCGAGAATTTTTGCCCAAGCGTAGACCAAAACATTATTTTTCTTCAAATACTGCTATGATATGTGTATTGCGCCTTCAGCTTGTCAAGTAATGACGCGTGTTACTTGTTTCACTTTTTCCAAGATAGTCAATTAACATTATCTCCAAAAATAGCCGTCAATATTTTCCGGGCCGATGGAACAGTGTTCGCCTTTTTCGGAGTCGATTCAACCGTCGCAATGCACAGTTTCGAGTGTGTATAGGTACATCTAAGTTTTATCCTACTGACGCCAAAACTCTGATTTACTTCGCTTAAGGTGCTTCAACAGACTTTTGGCAAGTGCCGCACCGAACAGGCGGTTAGCTTCTTGATGCTCAAATCTTAGGTCAATACATTCGTTTGAGATGGCGAGAACCGGCTAAACGATTGAGTATCCAACACGGCTGAAATTTTTAAGAGTAACTTCATTTATATACATTGAAACTGTTCAGATTGCCATCAGAGAGAGACCTATGCGAAGGTAGACGAATTTGGTCACAGTTAAAAAGCCATATTGAAATTAATAACAAAGCATTTTAATGGAAAATTTTGTTTAATAACTTTGTTATATAAAAGTGCTACATCCTTCTCAGAATGTTCTGCTAGTGCTATGAACGGTTGTTTACATGTTCTAGGTCAGATTTTTATTTTTCTTATATGCGCAATGTAGTTCTTGTTGTATCATTGTGTATTTATACATCCTATTTACATAATTAAGAATAGATAAATTGCATTAGAATAATTTAAACATACACGTGTAAAACATACAATAAAACTACATTCTTTTGTAGTCTATTCTTACATTGAATCAACACTTTTCAAAACATGAAAGAGCTAGTCTCCCTCAGAGACTTTCAATCTTGCGTAAATAAGGTGGTAATACCTAACCGCCTTATCCCCGATCGCAACTAGAACCTTCAATAATACTTGTTAATGAAATTACTAGAACATACATGAAATTTCGTAGTAAAAAGGCAATAAGATATTTAGATCAAAACAATGCGTGTAAAGCACCATAAATTCGCGTAATTGTCAAAGCACGCGTTGATTATTTTATCGTTGTCGTTTCGAAATAACTCTCTGACAATGATCGATTGGACCAAATGCGCAATAGGCTTCGCGTTTTTTAAAATGTGTTAATGTTAATGGAATATAAAATGGATTCGCTGTTTGGACGTTGGGAATGTTACAGACAGAGTGTTATAGAATAATAACACTCATATGCACTCTCTGCGGAGGTTTTTATTTATTCAATTTTAACCTGAAAATGCCAAACGTTGATATCTGTATATCACTCGGTTTAAAGTGTTAAAATATTTAAGATCTTCATTTTAAACTAACATTGTGTATATGATGATGTCATATAGATATTCTTATGTTGAACTCCCCGAAAATGTATCATGCGTCTACTCCAAAATTAATCAAAATGGACTAAGAGGAAGAGAGAGAGAGTTAGCGCTAACTAAAGTAGCCCATGTGGAACTATTCTACTGTGATATAGGATTAATGTAAACTATTAATCTTGTGTTTGGCATCAAACAAAGACAATGACTTGGTGATTTTGAAACTGCGAAGATGTGACTTATAATGGTTGAACATGAACGGTAATCGTCAATTTAACAACAACTTAAAAAATTTTTAAATATCTTCAACATTTCTTGCGGACTACTTTTTGTTACGTCGAGGTTTTTAATGTTATCGGTATTTTATGCATTAACAAAAGATACCGTTAGAGCAGAAGGTTGAATATTACAAAGATAAGTGCTCTAATCAGGAAGAAGCCGTCAAGGTCTTGCATCAGTTACTTAGTAATCTATCTATAAATACTAGTAACTCACGAATCCACTATTTATGCAACAAAAAGAAGTGTAAACAGGGTTGCAGGGAAAAGAATAATGGAGATGGAGGCGCAAATTAAACAATCAGCCATGCTGGAATCTACAGAGCAAGAATTGCAAAGTAGACGTCGCTTCTTCGTAAAAGATAACTTTACATTTCACCGAAGATTTTTGGGAACAACTAAAATACTTCTTATTTTAGCTCTTAAGCTTAAGCTTAAGTTATCTGAAGATCCAGAATAAATTGATGGCTACAATAAATAACTTTAATCAAGAAACTCTTGCTTAAGACGATTCTTGCTATCTCAGTGGTCAAGCAATTCTATTTATACTCAAATAAACCATCGTTCATGAACAACGGGAAAGTCTCGATCAGTTAACTCGCCAGAATAATGCTGGTTTTATATTACATGCACCAAACCAAACATTAGAAATAGTTACAAATACTTTAAAATTAACAGCGGTATTTATACTAAATTGAAGCAAACAAGTTATAACTTAAATTTTTGGTGGAAAGGTTCCATTTATGCTATCTGTTTTATTTGGATAGTCTGCTTGGAAATTGGAATATGTTTACGCTGTATTGAAGGAAGGCATTTTCTCTGGCAATTTCCTTTGAACAGATACTTTTTTCCCAATTTTATTCAAAACCTCAATATCTAACATCAAACCTCGCCTGCTTCGCATGCAAATTAAGTAAATTATGTAAAATTATGTAATTGGCTATTGTATTCAAATGCTAGAATCATTTCTTCATTAAAAGCTCATCTATCGGACAGTTCCAAATGCGTTGTAGAAACTTCTTATCCTGTACAAAGCTCAAAACTTGATCCTCTAATTTTCCTTGTAGTTATTAAATATTATTGCTAAGTTTGTTAATTCTGAAATTCTGATGTACGTCGAAAATCTTGAACTCTTCTTTAATTCTCATACTATCACGATGACAGGAATAGTAACTTATTAATTTGGATCACCTCGTACAACTATGACGTAATAATAACAGAAAGAATGACATGGAAACTTAAAAAACAATTGATAAGGTGTACAACTGGACTTTTTCTAAAATACGTTTGGTTTGCGAAACAATGAAATTTTACTTCTTCCCCCGTAATAACTTAAAAATTCCTTCGCAAGAGTAACGCTTGGTACGTTGACTTTTACTAATTCTACGCATTTCAGGCATTACTACTACGCTTTCTTACGCATTATTCATGGAGGTATATCGCGCACGGAATGTTCGATTGAACCGTAACCGAATGCGGAGACTTACAATTAGCATTCCGAACTATTTTAACCCATATACATGGTAAATAAGAAGCATTACCGCATGCTTAAGCTTATTCGAACTAAACTGTGACAGCGTGAAAACCGGTTTTATTTAAAATGCATTTGCTATACGACACCTATCCGCAAACGTGCATTGCTGAACGTATCCAAGTTGGTTGTGAACGGTGTAGAAACTAAGAGGTTAATTTAAACGAAAAGAAAAAAGAACATTCAGTCTAACTTATACGATTTAGTAAAGTTAACTAAACGAAACGAAATTAAAAATAAAGAAAATGTCTCGTTAAGGATTTTTTCCTGGTTATCTTAGAGATTACTCCGATCTTAACATCTTAACAACAGCGTGAAAATCTAACATTTTAAACTTTCTGGTCCCGACTTCAACGAGATCAATATATTCCGTCTATTGGGAACGAAGTACTATGGTGGAAACCGCTTAATGGATTTTTTCCTATTAGATATTCATAAGAATTACCAACACATTAATCGTTTAGCATTTTTAAATATGCTAAACGGGGGCTTAATAAACATAATCCTTCGTCCCTACCCGCATGCCCAACAACGAACGTATCTAATATTAGTGATAATTATATTAACTTGGGTAAACAGACACATGCCTTTTTATCCTGGAGCCTTCATCGACACCCATAAAATAGCCATAAATTTAAAGAAGTATGATACGTCGCATGCTTCTGCTGCAAATAAAGCAATGCCAAGAATAGCTTTGAGAATCATTAACTACCGACCAATGATATTTTTTAAATTGTACAAGCTACTTTACGAAGCCTCCTCGTCGTATCATGTATTACATGCCACGATTAAAATTATACAGTTAGTAACTTTAACATAAGGTTATCAAGAAGAAGTACAACACGCAAGCAAGCAAGAGCATTAACTTGCACATTCTTCCAAAATAATAGATCAATATATAAGCGACCCTCGTTTTGGAAATTCAAATAACGTATATCGACCAGTTGCGCTAGTAACAATAAAAAAGAATGAAGATCTATTACGGAAGAGGTTTAATAACCACAAAGTTTTGCGCATGTATTTTTGGTCCTGAGTAAGCAAGTCTTTTATGTTCAAATTTCCAGTCAAATGACTTCAATTCGACATTCATCCATGACCGTTTGGTGAACTTTGCCGATGTTATCGGTAATAGTTGCAGTTTTTGGTCGTATCAATTGCTCAAAACTTCATCGCAACGAATGATAGCGCAGAGTTCCCGCCTTGGCTTGGAAGCCTGAAATCTTTACTCTCTTGAGAGAATACGACAGGCGTAAGCAGCCGTTGTCTTCTCAATTTTTGCAAATGCTTTCGTTGCCGAATCGCAGATTTTATCCATCCAATCCCCATTAAAGTGGCCGCAAATTTCTTTGGGAGTTAGCAATCGGTATAGTATTCAAGCATTCGGCGATTTAGTTCGGATCTTCTAAAATCATCGTGTGGTTCATCCCATTTAAATTCTGCAACTCAATTCTTTATAAAACAGCTACGATTCTGCGATTTATCCTAATTTTAACGTTGTTTATAATCGTTTGTTGTTGCGGATTAATAAAAATCCCCAGCTATTGTTTTATTGTTATTGACGTGAAGCAGTGATTATTTCCAGGAAACGCATTTAGAAGAAGTGCATGTGATGTTCGTCGAAGATTTTTACATTGTAAAAGTGCTTGGTACGGTGAGGTAGACAATTAACATTCAACGCTTAAAACCCAAGTGACGCACATCCCCCTCTCCGCGATCTACGTCTATCGTGACATGGAAAAAAGAAATAAAATCAATATTGATTTTCGTCAGATTAAAATAATAAAAGAAAAAGAAATCGCAGAAGGACGTGTTATTTCCTATTCGAGATGAATCGCTGATTTAAGTCCGCTAATTTATATGTCCGACGTCATTCTTAAATTGAGCATATCCCAGAGGTGTTATTAAAGTGTAACTTAACGATCGAGATTCCCCCTCAGATTCCAAATTAAAAGAACAATCCTAGATATAACGATGTTGAATTTTAATTGCTTTGTTTTGTCTTCCGTCGGCGACTTTTACGGTTACCCAATTATTGTATAATTTCGATGTTATTGCTTCTATTAATGTAGTAATAGCAGCATTTTTATGGGAAATACTAAGTATTATCGTTATCATTATCGCCATCCTCTTTTAGGCGAAAGCGTCGACGTTCTCTCTTATTGTTACTCCTCTTCAACAGAATTGCGTAATTTTATTACCGTCTTCATTTTGTTTCTTCTTATTTCCTATTTCGATTCCTTGTGTTACTTTGTCATTTATATTCATTCCAAGATACTTAAATTATGTTGGAGATATTTATTTTTATTTCCTTATGATTAGGATGCGCGGATGAAATTATTTTTTTTTTTGCAACGACTAGACAGACTCGTGTTTTGTCGACTCTAGACCAGTACGCAACACGAATCCATTCTCATGAGGCGAATAGACAGGAGTCTATCTAGTCGCTGCAAAAAGGGAATATTTCCACCTGCTATTTTCTTGTTATTGAGTGTTCAGTTGTAATCTTTGAGTATATTTATACACATATTAAGTTTTTAGCCGCTAATACCACTCCATCCCCGAATACACAGACTTGTTGCAGATTACGACAGCCAATTGTATATTTTGTTCTTTGGTTCCAGCTTTGTTTTATACCTTTACACCATTAATGAGAGATAAAGACAGTATCGATCCTAAAAGCCCTCTTTGTTGCACTCCGCATTTATTTACAAAATTTTCGGATGTTTTACTACAAGCGTATTTTTGATCATCTTCAGCGTATTAACGTTTGCCCCTTTGTTTTCCATTGTGTTCCATATTTTTCCCCGATTTGCCATATCAAATGTCTTCTGCATGTCTATAAATGCCCAATAAACCTCTTCTTCCTACCTTACAGATTTTTCTATGGCCGTTAGTGCAAAGTAGTGTTATTCTCCAATTGTTCCTACAATTTTATGGGTCTCCTCCTTGGTATATAGGATGTATAATAGATGCGTTTCATTCCTTCGATATGGTCTCTGTTGTCCCAAGTTAGTTCTTTTCGGTAGATCCAAGGTATTTATTTCATTTATTTTAGGTTCTAATTTCCCTCTTTGCGTCCTCATTAACCAGTCGACCCATCCAATTTCCAGTAGATCAATGTTCTCAATCTCCACAACAATAAACATCCTCTGAAATTGAATAACTTAAACTAATTGAATCTTCAAACTTGTCCAAAAACAACGTCTACATTTACATTATTCAATATTGTTGCCAACGGCGGTAATAGTTGCTTGAAAATTGTTATTAACAAATAATCTAGCGCTACTCCCGCTACTAAGCCTATCTCTTCTAAAGAAATTAAAAAATCAAACCCATGTGTGTTAATAATAAATTCTTTAACAGATATAGAGGCCCGTTATTTTTGTATTTTTGAATTTACGCTTCGAACTACGAATCGCATTTTTCAAAGATCCTCAGCGAAATTTGGCAATAATCGGCCCGGAAAAGCTTCCTTCAACCATTAACCGAAATATTAAAATTATCGTTGCGGGATCCTATAAAGACATCTTCAATATTTTTCATGTTGCGTCTCCGATATATAAGTTATTAGAGATAGAGTGTTATTGTTGTTTTTCTAGCGCATCATGCGTAGCTTCAAAATCGTAATCTTGATCACCATAACTTTGTAGTACATTATCCTCAAGCGGTTTATTAGAAAGGATGCTCTGGATAATTTTTTGGATTAGAGCTCCCTCTTGCTCCGCTTTTTCTGCTTTACACTGAATAACCTTATCAACCATATTGGCGTTTTCTTTTACAAGAAAAATGAAATAAAGCTATCGCTACGTCTCTCTATACCAGTCTTGTGAAGAGTTATAAATAATTATTTATATCGTTTAACATTTTATGACGATTGACCGTGGAAAAATAATAATTGTCATTTAGTTCTAACGAAAACCACCGAAAGACTATCGCAGATCGCAAATACGCGGAATAATTAATTATTTTATATCGGGGAATAAAAAACACATTTAAAAATCGATAGATCCTCGCAATGTACGTATCTTGACTTTAGCCGCTTAGATCTCCCGACCTTAGTCCCCTTAGTCAATTTTTATTTATGGAGTCGTATAAAAGATCCCCTGTTGAGCACAAAGTTAACCTGACAAACGGTGTCCATGGAAGTTTTATAAATCTAAACCACCATGGAATTCGAAGAGTTACAAGAGGACAAATAGAAAAAAAGCTCCGCAGTGTCTCGGACACGATGACATTCCGTTTGTAGCTTCTAATTTCTCATCTTTCGTATCTTATTATGTACTTTTCAATATGTTTCCTGCTTTATGTTGTTCTTGGTAGCTCCTTTGCGTTTTCTATATTCTTAAATGATGTGGAACTTTCAATAAACGGGTTGAATAGGAAACCCTGTATTATTAGTTTGGAAGTTTTAACATTGGTTTATTGCAACTATCAACTCTTTCATTTCGATTTGTTTATTCTGTTCAGTGAAATAATTCGACTATTTAAAGCGCGTTAAAAAAATAGTGCTGAAAACTTCAAGTCATAACGTCATGAACAATGAACAATTTACATTCTACTTTTTTTGGTAGACACTGTACACATTCTTTGAAATTAATTTAAATCGGTAATTGATTCGTCGTATAGCGCGATCGACGAGGAATAGGAAATTGTTTCATTACCATCACTTCGGTTCGGATACCCCTGCACGCCGACGAAGACGGAATTTATCTATAAAATCGTTTAGGTCGTTGCAGTCAACGCGGGAGTCTTGTTTATGGTGTTCGGTGTGCGAGTAGTGGCAGCACTGTTCGCGATTTGAAAGTGGCGAGAATTAGCGAAAATGAAAGAATTATCGGGATGTGATTTGTACAACGGAGTGTGTTTTATGTTTGAAAGAGAATTCAATTACGAATGCCTCGCTCTCTTTGACTTTACATTTCTGTTTCGTTAGTTTTCAGTTCGAGAAAGGACTTCTCGTAGAAGATGTTGGAGCTCAGCGCTAAGAAGTTGATGGATATTTTAGAAAGGTAAGTGATGGAAATTGTACTTTTTAGGCTTAAATTATGCTAATTTTTTGGAACCTTTTATGCTTAAATATGTTGATATGAACGGTCTCTATTTTTCCGCGAGTGAGCTAGGGGGATGAGATTTATGCGGATCTCGACCTGTCATCTTTGTCAATTGGGCCCGCTAAGTCCGTCTTGTCCAATTTGAATTAGTGCACTTTCGATGAAAACAAATATCGTTTATATCAGCATTTAAACAGAAATCAGAATAATTTCAACAACTTAGTTAATCCGAGCAAGTGACAAAACACGAACAAATGTTCCCTTCTTTGTGATAAACACCGTTTTAGTTTTACGAAATAGAGCAAATACATAGTTTTGGATATTAGTACCTTTTCAAAGCTCTGTTCTTCACAAGATATCTGCGACTACACCTAACAATCAGCCTTAAAATCCGAACAATATACAAGGTGGCGCAAAAGTAATGTCATAATTGGAATTGGATGTCGTTTTGTTATAAATGAAAAAAACGGAGCTCTGTTTTCATAAAAAGTTTTTATTTGAAAGTGTAAAATTGATGACATTCATTAAAAAAGATTATATCGCTCAAATGGCCACCTCCCAATTCGTTTTACGGCATTTTGAATTGTTGCTCGCTCAAAACATCCGGCTCCAGATTAGCGATTTCCGCTTCGATGTTAGCTTCCAAGCCTTGCAAGGTTCGCGGTTTGTAGTGGTAAACGCGAGATTTTAAGAAGCCCGAAAGGAAAAAGTCCGGTGCTCTTAGATCTGGCGATCCGGACGGCCAGTTCAAATTCCCAAAACGGGAGGTCACTCGACCCCGAAATTGGTGTCCTAAAATCTCCATAGTTGCCCGAGCTATGTGAGCGGTTGCTCCATCCTGCTGCATCCTGGTGCATCCACTCAAACACTATATTTTTCTTAAGAAATGTAGTCTTTTATGGACATTTCCACTGTCATGGAAATACTTGAATATAACTTCAATCGATGTTTTGTACCTTCTTCTGTACAATACAATTGTGGATTGAGAAAAGCCATTAATCGCTCTTCGAAATGCTTAGATGCAAATCCTTTTGTGGGGATAGTGCAGCACACTAATGTTAGCAATGTATTTTAAACAAAAAGGTCTCTTGGCGTACACGAGCCAAATTATGTCACTTTACGGAATACGAAAATTAACGTTGATGGGCAAAATAAATAGAAGCGGGCCCAATATCGAACCTTACAGAACTCTTATTTTAAATTGATTTAAAGAGAGGCTATAAGAAGATATCAGAAGCACATTTTTAAATAACGTAAAGGAAGGCTAGAGCTATTGCTGTAATTTTAGGTTAATTAAAAACTTTCTGATTTCTAAAAAATATATTTGTATACCAATGTATGTAAATGCTTCTCTGCGACGCGACGGGATGATACGGAATTTATACAGTTAAGTTCGCATTTTTCTGAACCGTAGTTAACGTTTTATAACTTTTAGATGACAAACAAATAATTGACTTTAGTCTTGCTTGATTAGAAATTAATTTGTTTGAGCTGATGCATGTGTGTGTTATCCTAAAACAACAGAGAGCGGCAAACAGAACAACAGCAGAAGGTGTATTTCGTCGAGGAGCGGGGGAATCACGTGCCACTAAAGGAGAATTTCCAGTTTAAACTGGTTACTGGCTCGTAAGAGTTTCACTGAATGTGTATTCGTTAAATTGTTAATGTCACAGGCGCGCGTACATTTTGCCCGACGAAAAACTTCAGGACATATTGGTGTTAAATCTTCTACACGCAGAGTTTGACAAGCGGTACACTAACCCTTACGATTATTAGTTTTAATTCGACGCGTATATTTCGCCTTGATCTATTGCTCCGTAATGGAAATATATTTCCATTTACATAACATATTATTTTTAGTTTCATTTGAACAAGTTAGAACAATTTTATGGCTATTTCGTTGTTCGTTTTATTCTTGATTTTTAGTCATCCCAGAAAAAAGTACGTCCGTAGAAACCACGGCCATGAAATTAAGCGCAATCCATCTTTGCATTTGACGAGAAGGGCCTTATCTTCTGGAAAGCAACGTTCAACCAATCTCTTAGTATTGACGGATAAAGGAGATGGTCATATAAATAAAGCATTCGTGGACTTTGACGGGTGAGTAATTTCATGCCATACATACTACGTCTTATTTGTCTCTTTACCTTTAAATTTAAATTAATTTAAATCGAATGGAATAGTTTACCTTGAAATTAGCCAGTAATCAAACGCACTAAAAGCTGTGGGGAATAAATAAAAACAAAGGAAAAAGTACTTCTATTAATTATGTTTTAAAGGAACAGCAAATGTACGCGCTTAAACTTTAACGGTTTCAAAGGATAAAGTAATAATTTTCAAAATTAAAGAGTCCTTAAGGATAAAAACAAAACGGTTGGCCCATGAGGGGATCGAACCCGCGACCTTCGCGTTATTAGCACGACGCTCTAACCAACTGAGCTAATGGGCCAGATTGAAATAAATTGCAAAATATAGGTAGAGAAAATATTCATTTGTTTATTTAGCTTTTGTTTTTTTTTTTTATAGTATTTTTTATTTTTATTATATTTTAAAGTAAGTTGTAAATAGATACTAACTTCCATTCTTGCCATAAAAATATATAAACCGTGAACAATAGAATATTCCTAAACATACAAGATAATTATTAATTATTATTAATTAATAATAATTATTAATTATTATTATTTTTTTATCTATAAAGAAAGTAATTTTGATTATTTTCTTTATAGTTCCGGTAATATCTTAAAAGAAGGATTGTTTTGTATATGATCATGTTCAATGTCGGAGTTGATTAAAGACACAAATTTTATATATTTTTAGTTGATTTCAAGTGATCGGTCATCCTCGTCGTTCTCTCATTTCAAAATGCGCAAATTGCTCATTAGATCCGTCTGCTGCATATCATCCCACACCCAAATTCCGCTTCAGGAATGTAAATAATTCTTCTGATCATCGTTATTCATCAGGTTCTCTTTCTGAAGGAACTAGTCGTCTAGTAAAATCGCCGCCATCAATATCGAGGTATTTTCGGTGGTTATAATTGCTGACGTCTTCTTTCTGAGAGATTTCCTTTTTTAAGAATCTTCCGAACACCTTGGATTGGAGTCAATCCCGATTAATAGCAAAGAATCTTCGTCTACATGACCGATCCTTCTGCACTAAAGAATCCTCAACTTTGATCAACCAATTGATTTACTTACCTCGTTCAAAAGATCATAAAAATTAAAAATATGATAATCCCAAATTCCGGCTAAATATTGCAAAAAAAAGAAAAAAAAAACGCGACTAGAATAAAGTGAAAATACACGCATTTATAACCTGTATGGCAAGTGACTTTCGTAATAGTAAAAGGTTAACTGGTGTTCATATGTCGACGGTCGCCGCAATAATAAATGCGTATATTATGGATGCGTAGATGCGTGGATCCGGTTATTCGAATTTTGGTGTTATCCGGATCCATTATCCGATATCTCGGATCTGGATCCGTTATCGGATAATTCGCATCCGGATCCGCTATAAATCTCTTTATCGGACCGAATCCGTCCGAATGCGATAACGTGGATCCAGCTCCGTTCTCTGACAACCATTTCGAGCGAACACCTGAGTAGGTCGAGTAGTTATGAAAGGTATGGTTGTAATAACCGCCAGATTTATTGAATACCTTCGTAACACAAAGTAACTTTGAATTGTAGCACCCTGGCAGTAATGCGCGTTCTTCTTAATAGGGTAGACTACGCTAGGCTACGCCGGAAGTTACGTCCCCGTTCTTTCGCAAAGCTCCACCGAGATAAACGTACTCCCTTGTTATTTGCCGCTAACTGTCAATAAACCGTATATCGGCCGCTAGCGATTGTTCGTTTTGATTGAAGTTTCAGCGATTAAGTTTAGTTACATCTTTAGCGAAACGAAAACAGCTTATGTGTCGTCCATTATTACCGGAATTACCGACCTTAAATTGCCGGCGAGTTATAAAAATATCTAATTCGGAAGTTCCAATCACTATTTTACAATTTTCAGCTTCGAAATGCACGTAGAGCGTTTCTTTCAAATTTTAGCCGTATTGAAGATGCGAAAAGGAAGGTAATTTGAAAAAAAAAAAAACACTAAAATGCGCCTTGATATTTCTCGATATCCAATACGTGCCTATGGTTCGCGTTCACCACGTCGACCATTCCGATTCGCCGATATCGACGACCGAAGATAATAAAATTCATCAAACTGCACGTTTGGGAGCCGTTTTTGGTGTCCTGACTCTTTCCGTAACTCCGATATATGAACGTACGGCCATCTCGGGCCGGAATAGCAGCCAGCGCCGCCTGTATCGGGTCGGGATTTATATGAATGTGTGCGGCGGGGACCGCGCGAACCATCACCTGCCGGTTTCTGATGCATAGGCTACTTCATTAGGCGATTTGTACGTCCGTACACCTAACTCCGGCGATGTGGCGCCCACGGCGCCGCATAAAAAGTAATCTTTTTTCTTGGCCGATGCCGCCGGTAAGATTTACGCGGTCGGAACTGATATAGAAGTAAATTGCGACGTAAAGCGCACGGTGTAAGGTGTAGCTATCCCCAATAAAGTTATATTTTGCTGGAGCTGAATTATACCGGGTGTAATCAAGAAGGGTTGGAAGCTATAGGAAGGATAACGCTTTCGGGTTACACGTGATGCGGGATTGAAATGTCCGTGTAATCGCGTACATGGAAGATGTTGGATGATAATCGGAGTTCTGCACAATTGCAATTGTAGAATAGCCGCGTTACAATTTTATTGATATTCCCGAGCTGCATTCCAAATAATTCACTTCCATTTTGGAATAACGGATATTTACTAAGGGCATTCTCTAGCAGGTTGTGGTATGTACGCCATCTCAGGTGAAAATTAACCACGTACTCGAATAATGTGGCACCGATACACCGACCTACCACAAACACTATCGCGGAGGTGGTAGTGAAGTGTTTTAGGTAAGAACCCAACGATCTTCGCTTGCGCGGACGCATGTTGCGCGGTTGAATGGTTCATCAGCGTGCCTTCGTAGAAGATGGATGGGAGTTTCTAATTAAAGATACCTTCATCGCATTTCCATAGAAGCGATATTCATAAACATCGCTTGCCTTCAAAGAAATATATTTTTGGATAAGCAACTTCTTCATGTAGAATTTTGGTTTCTACCTCCTATATTCCGCGCGCATTGTTATCATTGTTTTGATTCCATTTATGTCGCTAATCCTGACGCCTTCTTGAAGAATACACGCAAATTATTGCAATGAGAGAAGCAACAGACAAGAGCGAAACATTGAATACTCTTGACGCGACGAAACTTTTATAGTGCACGGTGCATCTTCCTTTATTCTAATAAGATCGGGAAAACTATTTTTCAGATTTTCCCGTGCATGTATACGTGTTACAGTGCCCGATATGCATATCGGATAGTAGCTTGCAAGTTTCTGGAATATTTACGTGACGATGGTTGAAATTTTTCCTCGGTTCGGCTCTTCCTTCCCGGCGTACACAGCTAGCTACCTTCTAAGAAGTTTATGAAAGTTAAATTAGGACGGGACAACTGTAACAGTCATAAAATATATATACACAGAGGGAGTTAAAGTCTTATATCAGACACTGCGAGGGATGTACGCAGCGTTGTAGATGTTATAAATAAACTAATAATCTTCTTAAAATGGATCTACGAAAGGGGAATTGTAGAATTGAGCCGCAAAGAGAACTATTAATTATCGCGACGTAACAGATACGATTTATCGTCCAACGTTTTTGGAAGTAAATCGGCAAATTGATCTCGTTTGCGTACATTGTAATTGGTCGAGTAGTCAGACGCGATTTGCGTGAAGAACGTCGGACACTGTTTTTCAAGTGATTTCGCTGTATATCATTAGCTCTGGTTAGTCTTGGAGCAAACATAATCTAATTTGAATAGCGAATGGTAGCTGATATAATAGGTATTACTGAAACCACAACGATCAGGAAACCAAACCAACACTTCAGCAGCCGGTAAATGCCACGAGGTTATTCCGCCGTTACCTGTGATCCTAAACAATAGCTGATACGCGACGATGTTCATTCAAGACCAGATTATCCTCAACGATGATATCCAAAAATTTCGTGGATATGGATAGGTCCTCAATTCTTGAACGTACGTAATACTAGATATCTAGTTTTTTCTAGAATGAGTGAAAGTTTGTTAATAGCAAACCAATTAGGCAATGGGCAACAAACCATTGGAAATATATTCTATGTCTTCATTGGTTGATGTCGTCAAAAGTAAAAATTAAAACAACACTGGTCCCAACACAGACCTCTGCGGCACGCATATTTTGACTGACAGGAAGGTCTTCAATTTTTTTCTTCTTGCTTATCGTGTTGAACGCAATCAAAGGCCTTCTTTAGAGCATAGAGCACACCTAGTACGGATTCCTTTTGCTTAATTCCATCAATAGAAATCGATTAATGCAATGAAGATAATGGAAATGGAGAGAGGAGGATCTTGCCTTCCTGAATCCATGGTGAAGATCAGTTATAATACTATGTTTATCCGTGTAACTGTTCAAGCGATGCAGTATACAATGTTCTAACGCTTTCGAATGAAATTTATTTTGGTAATCGCGATTCTTTACATCAGCTTTGTCCCCATCTAGTCAGAGCCGTTTAGTTTGAAATTTTTTAGCCAACCAGGTCGTTTATGATTTCCGCTGGAACAAGTTTATTATAAATTTGTACATTAACTATACATTCTCTTATACCTACCACGTCTAAAGCAATCGTACAAATAAAGCAAGAGACGTCAAACAATCATAAAAATGTTGGAACTACGGTCATCTATGGAATAATAAGTTATAGCGAATAGCGATATTACAGGTTGCTATAGTTGTTTCCGTCCTCTTGCAAACAGATGCCTCTATCATTTCCCGTTCGGGATCCAGTAATCAATGTTCTAGTTCTCTAGTTTGCCGTAGGGGTGACCTTTACCCCAAAATTCAGGGGCGTCTCGTTCACGAATTTAATTTTACGGAAGAACTCCGGAAAGGAGTAAAATTGGCGCGCAATTTTACGCGATTACAAGCGCACGTTTTCATCGTAATTTTATGCGATAATTTTACGCTAGCCGTAAACGTGTTTTGCGATCTAGAATTGAAGCGGCCGCGAACCGCACGCTACTGGTAATATCCGATTGTGTTCTACTGCTACGTCACGTGGTCGTCTTGGCTACCAATGGAAATACTGTTGTGCATTACAACATTGGCTATGAGAAGTCAGCCAGATACTTATCGTGAGTGAGGTCGCTTGTCATTACTTTTTTTTAAGTTGATCGTTGATACGTTTCGACGCTAGTTTCATCCATAAGGTAAGTAAATGGATTTTGATATTTATATTTAATGTTTTTTTCTGTAGGTGTATTGCGCTAAAGGTAAATCGTAAATGCAAGGGTGTTGTCCCTCTATACATATCTATTGTTTTTACCTTTTATCAGAAAATCAATAGTTAAGAATATGTACTCCGGTCCGGAGAATTTTTCATATTTTGTTCGATTTTTTTAGGAGTAAAAAAAAAAAAAATAGAATAAAATATGGATATATCATGCGACAGATACGCAAATTCATTAAAAGAAAATGTATAAATTTTAAAACGGAAACACTTGATGACTTTCCATCATTTTCACGCAGAGCATGTTACTTTATTTTCTTATTCAAACATCAAGGCCTTGTTAATTACTTTTGCACGAAATATATGGTTCAAACTAGTTTTAGGCTGTTTTTGTATGCCTGAATGCGCTTTCTTTGCTTGTTATTTTTCAGCCTGTTCATTTTAAACGACAGTCTGTTTTCAAGCTGAACAGATCTAATTTTAAAATCAGTTCATCCATATTATGTAATTTTTGGATAATTAATTCGTTTATTCAATGGAGATAATGGAAATGGATATGGAAGAGTGGTACGACCTTGACAATATCATTTATTCAAATATTGCATGCAAAAAATCTTTTTAAACGAAAAAATGGTTAATGGAGATATTGGTTACTGATTTTTCTGAATTAAGAGATCATTGTTATTTTATTCTTAAGTAAATAAATGAAACGATTCAGCCAATATCCAGACATAAGAATATCGTCGATGCCCTTCTACAATCAATCAAGGAATTGGCTTTCTTATACTACTGAAAAATGGTATTAATATAATAAATTAGTAAAAAACATTTGAAACGCGATTTATATTGAAATAAATACACAAAATGTTAATGGTTGCCTGATACTCTCATTTAGTCATACCTAACATTTTTAGCCTTTTTTTTGCAGCCAAATCGCCCGATTTTTGGATTAGCTCCCACCGAAAATGTGCATGCTTTTTAAATATTTGTAAATGCCTGGAAAACTACAAAGATGTAATTAAAAGAACATAATTTGAAGTATATTACGTACGTTCCAGGATGATGCAAATTGTCCTCGGAAAAACATATTAAGAGGGGACCAGGTACCCCCCATTTTTATTATTATTTTTTTTTAATTAAAAATAAAGCAGATAATTAGTTTTTGAAAGAATATCCAAGAGGACCAGGTACTTCGCATCCCCATTTTTATTTATTTTAATTGGGAATTTAGACGGTCAATACTTAATAAATATCACAGGGACCCGTATCTCGTACCTCCAATTTTTATTTATTTTTTTAAATTAAAAAATGAAGTTGCTGTTAAGTAAAATACATTGCTGTATAACTGATTTAGGCAGTCAATATTAAAAAAAATTCTTTTAAAAACAATCATTCATCCTTTGTTTTATACTAACAATAAGTACGCGAATTTCTCAATGATCCTTTGTTTGAATTTAAACGACTCAGAATCCATCGTCGATTTCACCTTAGGCGATGCAATGGATGCCTTCAAACTTGTATATTACGGAAATATTTAATTTTAGGGTTAATCATCTTCAAATATGCTTTTTATAGAGGCTGCTGCTATTGATCTCCTGAGAGCAATATTCGTATAACCAAAGTACCTGCTCACTTTTCTTTTTACAAGAAAATAACGTTTGCATATTTCGCAACGTTGCTTACATTCGCGAAGCTATCTCGATCTCCGAGATTAAATCTGCCCTGGAACAGAACATATTTCCAAGTATACGTACGAGAACACGTCATTCATTAGCATTTGCGAAATTCGATTATGACCGCTAGTACGCGTCATCCAAATGTAGGATTACAATCGTGATTTAGTGTTTTATGTTTATTTTTCTGTCATTAATAAATAATTGGATTGTACACAGAGATAATAAATTGTTAAAGAATGAGTTGAGCGACATTTCTTACCGTTATAACAATATATAACAACGTGGAACATTGTTCCACACATATGAAGTGCTTTACATATTCATATTTTTTCGAATTATTTCTTCTTTAAATGCAATAGGTGAATGTTAAAATGTTCTTATGTTTTCTTATATTTATTACTTACTGATATTTATGGGTAACGATAAATAAGGCGCATTTCTTATATGAACAGCTTTTTAATCACTTAAGAGGAATTAACTAATATATTTTTTAAAGGAAGAACGCCTAATTTTTTCTAATTATTATATTTTCGGAAAAAATATAGCAGGATACCCAGTTCCTCCATAATATAATTTTTCCGAACATAAATTGCATATTCCTGTCATCTTCACCTTCTTGTATTATACACAAATTACTTGCAGAAACAATATAATGTGGTACCCAGCCCCCCCTAAAATATAATTTTTCCGAATATAATTTGCATAATCCTTGAGATTCATCTCCTAATATTATATAAAAAAATCACTTCCGGAAACAATATATTGGGGTACCCAGCCCTCGCTTGGGGGGGCCCCACAATTGGGCTACTCATGCGTTAAAAACAATTACGTTGTTTTTATAGCAACGTACAAGCACTCCCTGTTAGAGAAGTACGTATTACGTGATATGCGAAGAAGGTTCTCTGGTTTTTTTTCGTCGATTATTATTATTATCACTCTTCATTAGCTTACCGTTACTGTTTTCAAGGATGTTAGAGATGTTTAAAAATATTATTTAATGTTTTATTATTGTTTTTTTTTTTTGTATTCACTTTGTAGCATGAATTACTGTCTTTTTCAAGATACTTGAGAGCTTTTTTTTGTACAATTTTTACCTGTATAAAAATTAAGCAATCAAGCAAAATAGCTACAGGATTGACAAATTTTGTTGCGCAGATAATGATTGCGTAATATGTAGGTACTTCTCTAATTGGAAGCGTTAGAATTTCAACGTTTGTAGCGTTTTATATCGTGAACGGTCTACCTAATCTAAGTAATTGTTGAAAACGCTTCTCCGATTAAAAAACGGAGTATAGGGCATTTTCTTCGTTTGAATTGAGTTTGAAATTAACTTCATTCGAATCGCGTCTTTATAAAATAATGGGTGTTGCAGTTCTTGCTGTATCTAAATAGCTGCTTCCTTGTCGTAAAACACGTATAAAACCCGAGTAATCGCGTAAAAGAAATACCGGTAAAAGGTTCATCGATTTACCCCACCAATATAGCCAAAATAAAATAGATGTTATCCATAGAATACGTTCAATAACCAGTTTTAGATCTGGTTGCCTGATATCTTGTGAATAGATCCTCATATCATGCTGTAACTCAAATATTTACACGTAGATTTTAATAATAGTTAGGAGACGTGCTCAAAGTATGTTACTATCTCGATGATATTATTTGCACGCTCTTACAATCGTTTAGAAGATTGCGATAAATGCTTACTCGTCATAATGTTTAAAAAAATAATGTAAATAAAGGGACATACACTACCGTTCAAGAAAATACTTGTACATTAAATAAAACAATATTTAAGAATCGACGGATACAGAAGCCTGTATCGGGTATACATTATTATTACGGGGGACACCATTTAAGTCCACGCGTTCGAATTAATTCTTCGAAATATTTCTGCCTCTGTGAAGGTGGTATTTCCAAAGTGTGCTTTTTGAAGATACCCAACAGCTCCTTGTGATGATTAAGATCATCATCCGGTCAAAATTGTTTTCAACTAATCCCGTAGTCCAGATGTAATTGCGTTAGGACCTAATGTTTCCGGTTCTTTAGCTATATTTCGTCTGGCGTTGTAGCGGAAACAATCCCAAACGTTAACCGATCCTCCCTCATACTTTATTGAAGGTTGCATACGTTTTTCTTTTGCCGATGGTCGATGGTGATACGAATACTCTTCGACTTTAACCGAAAGGTACATTTTTCCAATGGTATCTCTGATAATTCCTTCGTCGAACTAGCAGGTTTTCTTTGCCTATTATAATTTTATTTGTTCAAACTTTTCACCGATCAACTCAATTTCATAAGATAGCATTTAGTAAAAAATTGAATTGTGTAAATGCTTACAATGGTTTCTTAGACTTGAGATTTAATAGGTTCATATACAAGCGGATCGTTATCAATTATTTTACGCGTTTATAAATAACACATAAATGGATAAACAAGATAATTTCAACAACAGATAATTCTAAAATTTTGCCCAGTTCATCGTCGATTGGATCCATATTTCCATAAGCCGTAGTGTATACATCTACCAGTACGCATGCGATATACATATGTACAGGAGATATTTAACCAGGTCCCAAGGTTATCGAAAATATTCGAGTGACAACAAGGAAAACACTAATAATGTAGGTGCTTACAATCATATAAGCGTATAAACTGGTCGCTTGGTCAGCAACTTTAACGAGAGCATCTAACAAGGCGAATTATTAAAATATTACGCGTTCAGTTGTTAGCACTCACGTACGCACGACGAATGATACGTGAAAACCGTTTTTTGCGCATTCAAATGTGTCAATTGGGCATAATGTATGACGTATCTTTGAAATTACACCTAATGTTTTCTTATATATCATAACAATGAAACAATGTTGATAGAATATTATATTATCTTATATATTTATCTTATATTTATATATGCAAGGTAAATTTAATTAATGTTAGTGGAGAATTCTTGCTTTTCCATTAAACCAAGTTTTCATCGAATAGTCCTTTCACTGCTTCATCTACGAGTCACGAAGAAGCTCTCACAAATGTTTGTTACGTCGACATCGGGCATTGGTCCTGGGCTCTCTGACGGGGTTCCTCACACAAAAGTTCCACCGGATGAAGATGCAGTGATCGCGACGTCCAAACCATATTTGTTAAAACTTCATTATGAAGCTCTTCTTGGAAATATGTTAAATACATTGTTACCTATCCTCGAGAAATAGTAACATCCATGGATCGTAGCAGAACCATCGCCCCGTTTTTTCATTGAATCCATGTATAGATTTCCCACTCTAGCCCAATCTTTTAATATCCAATCGGCATGTGTTCTGGCCTGCTTACTCCAAACTTCTTTGATTTGGAGCGCGCAGGAGCGCCTTGCGAACTGTGCGTGGTCCTTGGATCCGTTGCCTTCAGTTGCGTCTTCATTGTCAAATATTGTCGTACAAGTACGTGTCAAGCATTTGGTATATATGGAGACATGCTAAAACATATGTAGTTGAAAACTTTTGAATTAAAATAGGAAAATTGTTTAAAAAGGAGAATATGCATTCAACCATATTTAAATAAATAAAACTCTTTTTTTCTATTTTTTTTTTTCTAATGATTCCAAGTAACATTTCAACAATTGAAGTTTTAAGATATGCAATGAAAATGTTTCCATTTGTTTACAAATTTTTGTTTCTTTTTATTTTTGAAACTTTTTAATTTTAAGAGCAACTACAGTGCTCTAAAATAACATTACCTCCCATCGGAGAAGATCGTGGGATAGAAACCAATGGCTAGTTTTTGAAAAAAGCGCTGTAAATTAAAAATTAATACACCTTAAGTCGACTTATTTTCGCCTTGAAATTTGTTACATTCAGTATTCCTCTAGCCCTATCAATTCCTCAAGTTCAAGTGATAGTAGTTTCCTATTTAAGGCAGCCAGAAGGTGTAAACCTCGATGTCGCAATGACGTATTATAAGATTTTACATTCAGCAACAATTGAAGATGTAGATATCGTTTTTTCCCCAAATTTAGGACCGAAATTACTAAATCCTGTTCGAAGTGGTTGCCTAACTATGCCCATAGCTTAGTTGTATTAGACACTTTGTTTGGATACTTAATTCGTATCAACAATGCAATAATTTTTCTTTGAAAATTAATACCAACGAAATTGGGGAATTACACTATTTGATTAATCCGAAACAATTGTTTCGAGTAAATGTAAGAAAAAGTAATTCCGCCACTTTAATTTCGGCAGAAACTCATGATTTGCGAAATTTGCAAAACATTTGCCTCGTAGGATATCCAAACGTGTTTACGTTTTGTGCTGCGACCAATAACCTTTCCTTGTTTTGTATCCGCGGTAAAAACAGGTACATACATACTGTAAATAAGGAGAGTAGAGATAGAACAAGGCAAGATTGAACTAATTTCCGGCGAGGAGAGACCTTGCTTTAGACGTAAATCAAGCAAGCCCCAAAAAACAGATGTATAGCGTTCGAACAGACGGAACATACGTATACCTAATCCTTTGCATGCAAATTATTAACGAAAATATTAATACGAGGAAAGGACAAAGCATACTATTTCACCACGACAACATGATCTCATCAGAATAAAATGTAACCAATCGAACATTAACCGGTAGAGGTGATTTTATTTTTCTCCCATAAAACTTAAACGTGTTATTTAAACGTTTTGGAATCTTGAAAGCAGACTGTCTAGCAAATTCCTCCCAAATGATTTCTCTTTTTCGTTAATCCACAATTTAAAGCTAAACCATGCCTGTGAGCTTGGGGGGTTCATATCACTCCCTAACGGGTGCAGAAGATGTCTATCGCTCAACGACTGTCACCGGGAACAATACTAACGTCCTGGATAGCGTCAAGAAGGCTCTCAATTTTGTGTCCGGATCGCCGCATAAAGACGAACGTTTGATTACCAACAGGCAACCGATAATCATTACGTCAAGGTACTGTATGTTGAAAGCAGGCTATTTTTTTGTTACGCTTACATCGGTGCTTTTTCAGCTTTAGCGTTTAGTTTTCGTTTTTGGGCTGTTAGATTAAAAATTTCGGTATTGTAGCGTTATTGCTTTGTCTTGCTGTAATGCATATGTTTTAAATGTACTATTTTGGTGTTGTTTTATAACCAAGGACTTAAACCGGTTTAATAAGGTACAATAGGATATAAGGTTTTTTTGGGGTAAAAAAAAAATAATAATAGATTTTTACCTTGTCGCACACGTTCTTCTTTTCTTATATGTACTAAAATCATACAACTTACGACGAAATATTTCTAATTCAATTTTAAATTTAACCCAAAATCAAACACGCTAATATATTTCTTAAAAACTTTAATTCGTAATGTTAACCATCCAACATATCTGCGTTTCGTGCTGTTCCCGCAACACTGCTCTAATTTGAATTACATAGCGGGTCAACTTAGTTAAAGAAAGGTCAGTTTGTCGACAAGAATCAATTCTTTTATGGCCTACTTTATATTTAGAACGAAAACGTTGGTAGGGTCGGTTCAGTGGAACATCGTCGTACTAGGAAGTTTATTGTTGGCAGTATAGAATTATTCAGCAACATTCGATCTTGGTTCAAGGAAGGGAAGGGGTAGGATTTATTTATTAAAGCTTTTAGTATCAACTATTAATTCGAAAATGGCTCGAAATTGATGGTTCGAACGTAGGATGGATATTTATTCGTAGATATACTGCAAATTGAAATCTAGTTTTCATAAATATATTGGCTTTAAGCTAAGCTATCTTCTTTTTGAGGAATATTCGCGATATGGATTTGAACAGATCCAGAAATAATCTGGCTTTTCGCTTTGCCTATGACCAACTCGACACTTTCAATAATGTTGACAGTTTCGGTCGTAAACACATCGCCTTCGTTTACGTCAACAACAATGTCAAATGGCACAATTGGCACAAAAGTATGAGAACATTTTACAAGTTTGTCAAGAACTTTTAGTGAATGGTACGGCGGTTAGATTTTCAAAGACGAGGTAAGTCGTATTCGACATGTAGATTAGATATTCGTTTGAATCCTGCAAAGTAACAACAAAACAAAAAAAAAACATTGAATACCATGAATTGATAAAGAAATTATGTCACTGAAGTATTCAAAGGGATTGGATTGCGCGGATTTTCTGGTTGAGTGTAGTGCCCAATGAGCCTGTGCATCGTTTTTCGCTGGTTTCTGATGTTGAAACTTGGCCGGATCGAGGGTTACCGAGTCATTTCGCGGTTTTAAAACATAATTTGCCACGAGTTCGTTGTGCAATTTGTTCATTCGTTTGCCTCCGCTCTGTTATGCAAAACCTTCGTTTCTTGGTATAAAATTTAAGAGCTGGATATTTGATATTTTCAAATTTTTGCTTTCAATACAATGGCGCGAGGTTAATAATTTAATGTACGGGAGGCAATCTGATAATTGCGAATACGTTCTTTCAACATGGACATTCATGCACAATACACAAGAGAAGTGATGAATAGAAATGAAAAAATCGATATTCGAGCACCACAACACCCGTTACTTTCTCCTACGCAATAAATGAAGTCCTTGTATCGCGAGTGGAAATATTTCGAGACTTGGGTATTTCGTTTGATTCATCATTACAACATCCGTGATATTTGTGCATCAACCAACAAAGCCTCGGACTTTATTGTAAGATCCTGCAGACAATTTACTAATTCTACAGCTTTGATGTCCCTATATTACGCGTTTGTCAGAAGTAAATTTGAATACGCTAGCGTTGTATGGTATCCGCATTATTCGTACCATCAGCTTTCCGTTGAACGTGTACAGAGACGACTTTTAAAATATCTGTCGGTTTAGTTTAGAAGGTACCTACCAGGAGAGACGATAGTCTCTTAGATCGCCATTCGTTGGAATCGCTTGGTAGCAAGAGAGAAAAGCAAAGCGCCAAAATTGTAATACAGCTGATCCAATAATATCCAACAATAAAGTCGATTATCCATCCTTGCTTGCTCAAATAAGTTTTCGTAGTGCCAACACATTTAACGCGGTCTTTCGATACATACGTAATACCCATGGCAAGAACCAACACGTCGTTGAAGGCTCCGTTGTACCATATTACTAGTAATTGTAATTGACTTTATTCGGATCCATTTCTCTTATAACATTTTGTTATTATTTCACATGTTACTTCATTGTTTAACCTAACGTATGTCGTTTCTTTGTACTTCACTCTCCTTCCACTGCTTCAATGTTTACGTTATAATTATTTTTTATATATCTATTTTGTTTCCTTGTCATCTATTGGACAATAAAAATGATTAATATTATATCTTTAGTCATATTATATGTACATACATTGTAATAGGTCAGTATCAAGAATGAAGTCTACTTCATTCGACGAGTGTTACAGTGCTGGTAAAATATTTTTGTTTACTGTTCCAAGGACGAATACGCGATCGTATTCGTCGTATAGGACGTTTGCATGTTCAGAATGCGTACAACGCAGTTTGAACTAGCAGTTTAACATTAATAGAACGAATTCTGCTATACACACCATTCCAGCAGATGTTCACACGATTAGAAACGTTCACCATTATCAACATCAGCGTGTTGCCAATACAGAGACGCGTATTTTATTTTTATATCCGCATTAGAGACGCGTACGCCAGTAACGATTTTTTTTTTTTCGTTCAAAAAGAAAAAAAAAAGCAAGTGGGCAAACATCGCTAAAATTAACTTCAGTACTTGCCGTATCGCGCAGTGGATACCATGTGAGTTGTAGGATCGCATACGATCATAAGAAATATTTCGTCGTATTTTCCAATTAACAACGACTACCCACCCAACAATACCCAACTGATAAAGCTGCTCTTTTTAATTTTTCGTTTATCTGTTTATTAGGCTTCCTTGTTTTTGTTTTAGGACTGACAGTGTAAAAACAAATATAAACAGAAAGATGCCTACTTCCGGTGTAGCTGAGGAGGCGGCCCTCTTGGGGTAAGACAATTTTCTTTATCGTGTGTTGTATTGATTTTCGTTTTTGTTTGTCATCTTAAGGAATGTAACTTGCATGTTATCGAAAATAAAATTATCCGAGAATGTTCTTTTATTTTTGATTTTATTTTTTTGTTCTGTATATGTATTTTACGAAAATATTTAAAATCCAAAGATTCTCGACGGATATCGCTTAAAAATACCTCAATCATCGGTCAATGAAAGCAAAATATTTACCTTGGTGTAAATCACGTATTTCATATCAAGCAAAAAAATGAAATTTCACCGTCTCATTTAATTTTTCTTCAACTCCTACTTACTGAAACTAAGCTTCTTTCTATCCAGGATATAAATTCGTTTCAAATTATTCGCATATTTACCTCGAAGGTTTTCGGGTAACGTTGCCAATTTTCCTGCGGCAATCATTTTGCTTATAAACAATTCCGAAGTAGCTTACATAAACCGTTAGAAATGTATTTTGAAAACAAACGGCGGCTATTTTTGGGTTTTCAAATGAAAATTGTGAAAGTAAAAATACCCAAACTTATTTATAACTATTGGCCGACGAATTATTAATTTAACAGCGAATAATCATTGGACGGCTGGTTTATTGTGGTTTATAGAATGAATACTTTAAATTAAGGCCCTGCGAAGACGGCCAGCAATGGCCTATTTTAGGAAGCTATATTAGGACAAAGTCAAGCGAAGGGATTCGTTTTTATGTTGTCAAAGGTAGCTGAGGATCTTATCTTAAATCCTGACCGAAGTACTGACGATACTGGCTTAAAATATGGCTTATATAAATTAAAAAATGGCGAAGATTAAAAAAAAAAAAAATTGGGGGAGTTGAATACGCACTATGCAAGCTTAATAATTTATACTAACCAAGTATTAAGATACCATTATTAATAATTATTATTAATTGATAATTCATTAATTGTTCATAGGCATAAACGTTGTTGGTCTATATGTTTAAAAAAGGATAATGTAGTGCGTCAAGTAGAATACCTTTCATTTTGAACATAATAGTAATTAGCATAAACATTTGAATAAATGTGGTTTTTCCATACTTGCTATCACAAAACCTCTTATCTGTTTTGTGGTATGTTAAAAATGTTGATAATCTCATTATTTAGCTAAAAAAAGGTGTTAGCGAAGACCTCATCCTGTCGAACGTCCTTTTTTTAAACCGTTCTACCGTCTATTGGGTTCAAAATGAATTAGGGATACATGTATATGCGATCAGCCTTTTCTTTGAGATGTGCCCCTAATTTTTTTTATTATACTCTTTAAGGTATCCCATAAGTCCAAACGGAAACCGGAACGCTAAATGCAAAAATAAAGCTTTTTTTCGATAGATTTTTCCAAGTAGTTATACGGCGGTATCGACTTTTCAAGAAATAAAAGATTTCTTTTTCTATCCTCAAGAATTACATTTTTCTTTTCTCGAAAAATTGCTACGACGGGTATCAATATTATAACAGTTCTTGCTTCCATGCTTTAACATCCTACTGTATAATTCCCATTACATTGTTGAGGAATCCATAAAATTTTCACGGTGTACTTAAAGTTTTACCGCTCCAACCCCCATTTACAACCCGCAAAGTGTGATGTATGTACCCGAGGTCATTATTTCACGTTCACATTCGTCAAAAGGCAATGAAAGCCCCTTGGTAACAGCGCCTTGGTATCACTCATAATTCTTCTTCTAAGTCATTTATACTTCCTAAAGGAAGAAAAATAATCTCCAGTCACGGGGATCATTGCTTCTATCATCCTGCATTATTTATAACCTTCGTATCTTTCCTTTTCTTGTAATAATACATCACCAGAATTAGCTTCTTGCTCTCCTGTTACGTCTCCAATAGTACTCCGCGATGTTCAGTTTCGGTTCTAGACGTACGTATTTGGGGATCTCGCGTCAGACACGGCGAGAGGTTTGATATTGATCCGGACGGCCGACGCGCTGTTGGGAATTGTCTCTGGCGCAAAAACGAGATGCCTCATCGTGTTTACGAGTTAGCCGGTATTCTCCGCGATAATTTTCGTTTGTTATCTTGCCGCTCTTTCAACCCGGAGGGCCCCTTTTTTGCGCGTGCAATTTACAATGTCTCTTCGTAGAGTATTAAATTCGTTCTATTCTTGTGTCGTAATGAGGGAGTTGTTTTTTTTTTTTTCTTACCCAAATTGCATTTCACTTCGATTGATCTTGTTGTTCTTGAAGCAAATAGGTCATACGTGTTTATTTTGAGATCTGCCGTATCGATTCGAAGTTAACGGGGTTGTTCAACGTAGTTAAGGGTCAACGGTTTCTTTTCTTCAAATGCGACAAAAGAAACTCTTCATTTTATTCGATGTGAAGTTCTAGTATGAATGCTGCTTTTATACAATTGCTTGGAGGAAAAGCTAGGGTTGAAATTTTGAATGATGATAATTTGATTTGCAAAGCTTAGAAAAGGATTAGATAGTTTTAAAGCGGAGGAGGTTAAGTTGGGAAGAAGTTAAATGCACTATTACAGATACTGCCACTAATGGTAGATCTAAATACGTTTGTGGTTAGGGTCTGATGGATGTTTTCTGGACTTCAGTTTGCTGGACGGGCTACAATGTTAAGCTCTGAAAGGTTTCTCATTTTTTGGTAAATCTGACCTTTTTGGAATTTTTGGAATATTTTTAAAATTTCGTACATCAAAACTAAATTTCATATAATAAGCTTTTCTAAAAGAAAACTTTCGATTTATCATTGCTAACGTTAGCGGAAATTGATGATCATTCTGCTAGAGTGTCTACTAATTGAAGAAAAGCAGTATTTTTGCAGAATTTTTGAGTTTTTAACGCAAAGCATCACAACGAAGATGCATCGACGTTCTACCAGATACATTTTCAGTCCGAATTTACTTCAAAATTATAATTTTAATTAACTAAAAGGATGTATATTCAACAAGCTAGTGTTCCAGTTCAGAGGACGGCTAAAGTGTATGATTATCTTAGATTATTTGTCTATTGCCTTGCAGATGGTTCGAAAGATTTTCAGAAGCTTGCTGTTATTAACATTATTAACTTGTCTTTGATAGGAATACCTAAAGAGCCAAATTTACAAGTATAAACTTTTCAAAGATACTAAATCACTTAGAAAAAAGAAAAAAAAACAACTAGATGTATCAATTCTGTTTCATCCACTGTATTGAAGGAAATGCATGAGAGCCACTTATTGGCTATTCAAGCAGATAGAGCGCACGTCGAAATTTCTGATAGAACATATTGTTATCTTACGTAAATTTTCAGTTTCGATCAAAAAATTTCCTTGATATTGAGAAAACAGGTTTTTTTTTTTGGCACGACAACTTATGTTTATTATATACTTCAGCTATAATCTTAGCGCTCGCCAACATTAAAGTATCGGCTTTAGCTTAAGCTTAAGCTCGGCGGCTTTTCGTAGATTCTCAACCGTACGACCGAATGATGTGAATGATGTGATTCATACTCTTAGAAGATATGTATAAGTGCTTTTAACTAGTCCATGCGAAATATATGAAACCAAAAGAAAATGTTCTGGCCTTCGGATTGCGTATGCCGATGCTTTAGTGTTCGCCATACTTACAATGAATTAAGGTAATGCCCAATGGCGAATTTTTGTTTATAAAAATATATTTTTTTTTGTAAAAAGGAAATTAATCAAAAATTTAGCCCAAAGTTTACTCAACACTTTATTTAATTTATGCTGGGGTTCGGCAATTCTGCCCTTTTAACGCCATATGTTGTTTTAGTGCGTTTTCTAAAATTTTATTAAAATAATCCGAAATTATGCTGGTTTCAGAACAAAGGAGAAAATCTCGAATTAAACTCGTTGAACAATAAAATTGCCATGATTAAATACGGCTTTCACAATTTTACACAAGTTATACTATTCGTCGTAATTTATTCTATGTATTAAGGATACAGTATATTTAAGTTGTTATGTTACAAATTATAACATCCCAAAAAAATTTGCAAATCTCTCCGCTACAATCTAGGTGATCTGCCGCTTGGCAAGAACTACCATTTACTCGGATTGATATTTAAAAAATAAAATAATTGGATACAGTATATCTTACGCATACGAAGCTTTAAATCATCTCAACGTGATCTACGAGAATGTACCCAGTAATTTAGGTCAATTTAGAATAGACCCTACAGCTGACACGATTACGCTAATATACGGATTTCCATTAATTTCCATAAGTGTAACGACAGTTTATGCCTTCGTACATGCACAACATAGCTCGAGCTGGAAGAGGTTTAATTACTGAGCTTTGTGAAGCTAGAGTACGTACTCGAGTCCCGTCACTTTATGACGCTGACACTGTATGGCTCGAGAGTTGATTACAGATGCAGAAGCGCTGTTGATAAAACGGATCAATAAATTCGTGAGCGTACTGTATGTAATGAATCTACTTGTCGTTTAGGAACGTTCGCCAATAATATATTTTTTATTCGTGGGTTAAATACGACGTTGGCAATTCTCGTATTAAAATGATCCTTTATCGCGGCGAATCAAATTAAAACGCCGGATTATTTATTTTCTCCCGATGGTCTAAAGACGAATACGCTTGCCTGTCACAACTTTCTATTGCTCGAAATGTTCGACATAGTTAAGAGAAGTGGGAAGTTGTATGCTAAAGTTCACGAAATAGAACTAAACTTTATCCCGACTAATGGTTTTGTACCATTCCCCCGTACTCTTACTACTTTGTACAATCTGTACTTCTCCCGCATTTTACCAGCGTTTTTAGTTACAAAATTTATCACGCCATTCGTTTGATTCCTTTTTAATTGAGGAATGTCCGCATCATTTTCCCCGTTGGTGTCGCTCGTTTTAAACGACTTTAATTGTGCCAGCATTAATTTCTTCGCCATTCTATATAATTGCGGGGACAGATAAACAAAGTCATTAAGTACTTTCGCTAATTGCGCGTTGCGAATTTTAAATTCGGACGGGACAGAACGGCTGCGATCGTGAAGAATTAAAAAAATGGACCAATTTATGTAATTTGGAGTTGTTTGCTGGTTGATTTCAAGGCAAAAAAGACAAAAAAATTGCAGGATGGCAGTTAAATTTGGGATATTCTCGGTTAAATGTGAAGTTTTCATAAAAATAATTGATGGAAAAATTCTTAAATACGGAACGCTTGAATTCACAATATTAAAGATGAGAGTAAAATTGTGATCTTCCAGTAACGTAAACGTTCCAGTAAACGTTCTTCCAGTAAAAGAATGATGAATTGTTCGTTTCTTGCACTATTGTACTTGTTGTTTCGTTGAACATGCTGTTAACATCTTCAGAAGTTTCTTGAAAGTAGTGTTATTGTCTTCGGTTCCTCATTATACGTTTTGACGTCGTTTCGCTCGAAAATAAAAGAGCACAATACTCAATAAAGAAAACGGTTATACACTAAGAAGTACTTATAGTGACATGTATTTGGAGTTCACCAGATCGGGAACATGAGACGACAACGGCGATCTTTAGTTGAAGCATTACAAAGTACATTAGTGCAACGAACGAAATTCAAATGATACTAGTCTAATGGAAGGTAGCCGCGAAAACCCACGTCCCGCTAATGTTCTAGTTTCGAATTTAGAGGTTCGACGTTTCCCCGCCAAAAACAACGTTGTTTTGCTTCCTGCTTTGGTTATTTTTCTTTTTATTTCATTTCGCAACGTCCCATTCACTTACAGCACAATGCCTTCTGACAGCATGGACGACATCGAACTGAAAAACATCCAGCTTCAGTTCCCATCGACGAGATCCATGTCCAGAGATGATTCGACGGCAAACGAGGAAACTGTAGAAACCGACCGTGGACCTATCACAGTCGCCGTTCAAGGCTTAAGGAGTAAACCGGCAATTATAACGTACCATGATCTTGGCTTGAATTGTAAGTATCGATTTGTTTCTGATTTTATTTTTGCCAAAATAATCATATTTTGGCTTATTTAGAGGTTATAGTTGTAATAACATGCAAGCTGAATTGGTTGTTTTTTAATCGATTCATTGCTTTTTCGGAAGTCCTGGTTTCTCTTTTAATTGCAACTTGCAACACAAATGGTTTAATTCATGGATCCTTGAAAGCATTCTATTTTATTTAGGTTAAGATTCTGAATATTTATGAATTTTATAGCTAGAATACAAGGAAATAGTGATTGGCGTTTATTCTGTGTCTTAGATGCGAAGATCTTTTTTCTGAAGAGAATCTCTGTACTTGAAGCCAAATTTTTATCTTTGCTAGAATGTGAGATACTGCGACATTTTTTTTTTAAATTTTTTCTTGCATTGACGTTGCAATTGCTTGCTGTTATCGTTTTCTTTTCTTCGAGATAATGTCGCTGAATATAATACGTTGGTTATCGAAGTTTGTTTCTGCCTTCATTGAAACAGCATCATCCTTCTGTTTTGACTGTTTGTTTTGGTTTTATTCATCTCACAATTCGTCTCACAAAAAATCAGGAATTTATGCAAAAAATATTGACTCCTTTTGTACAAAGGTTAAAGTTACATAGGGCCACGAAATTCGGCATTTGAATGCTTTTTTTTGTTTTGCAATGAGTTCCACCGAATGCTCTGTTCTTCAAGTTGTACCTTATTATTATCCCAAGGCTGCGAAGACCTCGAATATTTATCTTAAAATTACGTGAAAGTAGCCGATGGCCGATTGGGTCGATCCTCCTATTCGTTGTAAATAATATCCTTGGTTTCAAAAATCTGGCTTTAGTCTTCGCACAACAACCGACGCTTCTGATTGGAGCCTAGATATTTGTGATTGCTGCTTGTTGAAGAAACCGATCTTTTAATTCCTCGTTCATTTCAAACAACAACAACAACAAAACTGTTGATATCTTTTGTTTCATTTTCCTTATTTTCACATTTTGATTAAGTTGATTATTTAAAAAGATTATTTGCCACGTTTTCCAAACATTCTAGCCAGGACTGGAAGCTTAAAAATTCCGTGAATTAAATGATACGTAAGACGATCTTTTTTCAATAATTGAATTGTCCACGTCTCTCTATCGGTCAAGGTAGTTAGACGAACGCGATATGATATGCAATGTTGGTTCGATGAGACACGATTTTCGCACTTATCGCGATCGACCTAGTTCGACATCTAACTACAAAGTTGGTTTACTGTACGTCACCTTCAATCCCATTTCTTCTGTTTTATATATAGCCAATAAATTGCTGCTACCATTTTATTCTTTACTTCCCCTCTATATAAAGTAATTGAATCGCGGCGATATCGAAAATCGATACCTGAAATGTTATTTTCTTGCTTCTCGCTCCTGGAAAAGGATCTCCGTTGAGATCCATTTACGTTTTTTTTTTTTTTTATATATAAAGATAATATTATCAATAATGAACTATCAATGTAATTGCTATTGCCAGCAATCTCAAACTATCGCAATAGTGTTATTTATACAAACATAAACATAATGTAAAGAATAACACTGTCGTCGATAAATGTATTTTTTCAAAACTGCTGCTATAAACCTTTTTTTTTACGGCGATTAAAAAATAATAAAGCTTTGCGTGAATGAAAGTAGTTATCTTCGAAGTAGAAATAATTGCGGTATATGCACCGTTATTACGTGCTCGGGGCAACATCTACAAGAATAAATAATGTTTGATTTAGATTGGCGTTATTTTGGTGTTGAACACGTCATTTCGGTGGATGGTTACGGAGTTCGTGTTACTTTTTAGTGATTTTCAAGAATTTTTAGTACACAGCCAACAAATTTTTATGCTCTTGTGCTGACTCCGCGAAATAATGGTTAAATTAGGAAAGTTGAAGAAAATATCAAAAATTTTCCTCCTCACCAGCTTCGTGTCTAACAAACCCATCATCACGCCAAGAATCTAGTTGTTTTATTAATTCTTGGCATCAAACCTAAAATCGAATGTCTAGAAACAGCTCTCTCGGATTAATCAATCAAATTTGTGTGGCGCGGGATATGTCTGTTTGCCGCACTACTGCAAGCTAATCGAAGAGCTCTTGCAAAAGCAATTATATTGTAAAAAGAAAAAAGTAACATAAGTAGCAGCATTTCACAAGTAAAACAGAAGAAAAAGCAAAGAAAGAAAGAGATTATGAAAGCAAGACAGATAGGCTTAAGAATGACAATGAAATGTTGCAAAATTAATTAAAGAAAAGAAGTTTTTTGCTTTCTTTGGGGAAGGCATAAAAAACCAATGAAATTGAAACAAGGCAGAAAATACAGAAGCTTAATATTGTTGATTTACCTTCGCTTATTTATTTCTTTTAATTATATTAATCAACAACTCTTTACGCCTTACGTAAAGAGTTTACGCATTATGTAAAACCAGAGTAAAGCCTATGTTCTACAAAGTTACCCAAACAACAGCTATTAGGCTAACATCATCAAATGTGTGTAATTTACAGATATTTCAAGCTTTCAAGCGTTCTTCAACTACATCGATATGCGGGTATTAATGGAAAATTTCTGCGTATATCACGTGAACGCCCCCGGCCAAGAAGAAGGAGCACCCACGTTACCAGAAGAGTAAGTAGTACGATTATTTTTCGTGGTAGGCGATAAATGCAATCGTTTATTTAAACTATCGAACAGCTTTTCGCCATTTCATGCATAACTTTTTACTGCATTAGGCGATACGATCGAAGTAAGAGGGTACGACAGTGATATTCAATTGTCGACAACGAGAATTCCGCGTCACTTACGGCAGCATGGGGCTACAATGTTTCATGTGCGGATAGCCTTATTGTTCAATACGAGTAACTTGATGTTTCATAAATTAATTTGTTTTCGTGTGATGCATCAATAACACGGCTCCCTACGCTGTACAACAAACGAAAGATCTAATTTATTGCACTTACGCTATTATATAAATTGAATGGTAATTTATTTTAGTCTTTGTTCTTGTAAATTGATCACTAATAGTCCTTTGAAATATATATTAATAAAAGAGACGAGTACTATTACTTCCAAGGCAATTTATGATCTTTTTCCAGTATTGTAATCGTATATTGTTGATATAATATCCAAACAGGGATACACCTATTCAAGCTTTCCTTTTCTAGTATTTCCTGTTAATGAAGTCTTGAAAAGTACACGTCTCGGTGAAATAAAATTTTTTAAATTTTTTAAATGTAAAACATTTTTTTTAAATTTTATTTTAAAGATGTTTAAGCCGATTTTGTGAGCGGGTTAATACGAGGCTTGCCGGCACCTTGCTCTGCAAAATAAGCGTAGCCTTCAATTCGATCAAAGTCTCCCTTCCTCGGCCTGAAACTTTGGGTCGTCGATTCGAATTCGAAATCGTGCGAGGACTACTAAAAAGTGTGAATCTTGATGGCACAAGTTTTTTCCAGAAACGCAGAAATTGTTGTTTTCAACAATTTCTGCTTTCAACTCGTCTACTAGCGGCGCATATGTATACTTCCGTTATTGTGTTTCCCTTTTCAAGAGGCTTAGGGCTTAGCCATAGCTCCATGTCTATCTCGAAAAATAGCTTCCGTCACCTTGCCGGCTAATGAAACAGTCTTCGCTTTGCTCTTAGCCGATTCGCCTCCCTCAGTTCGCTATTTCGACTGCACCATGGCTTGAGTGGGGGACGAGGCGAGCGCGACACCTAACAATCATGTCTAAATCATCAGTCAATATATCAAGAGTATTCATACAAAATCAAAGGACATATCAAATACTTCTTTTTGAGGTGATCATAGCTTCCGCCCGTAGCCTTAATTCGACGGTCGTCTTGCACCATCTGGTGAATATTTTTGAAAAGTGTAGAGAACCATTTTTAAAAGTAATTTTAGAAAGCCACAAACAAGAGAATCAAACAAGAACGTAATAATCAGGAACTTAAATACGTTATTTTAATATTAATTGGACATGGGCCACAATTTAATACCCAACGACAAACAAGCTTTTTCAATATGTTAAAAATGTAATATTTTTTTTATAACGTCACATCGTATATTACCAACAACACGAATCCAATTAATTTCCTCTCTCGTTCATCAAGCTACGTTTATCCTACGATGGACGAAATGGCTCACCAATTGGAGTTCGTCCTTTCGCACTTCGGCCTCAAGCAGTTCATCGGATTCGGCGTGGGAGCCGGCGCTAATATACTCGCCCGATACGCGGTCCGCAACCCGAATAAGGTGGCCGCCCTCTGCCTCATCAACTGCGTGAGCACGACCGCCGGCTGGATAGAATGGGGCTATCAGAAGCTGAACGCGCGATACTTGCGATCCAGGGGAATGACGCAAGGCGTACTGGATTATCTGATGTGGCACCATTTCGGCAGGGTAAGTTAGATTGAAAGTATGCGTCGCTCGGACTTGACGAGCAAGTTTCGGCTTTCGTTGGCGCCGCTTTGTTGATGGAAGACGGTGATAGAATGGAATATTGTAATAACTTCGCTGAAGATATGTACACAATGTGAAAGTTCTAAAATTAGAAAATGCGATTTACTTTGGAATTTTGACGTGTTTCATTTATAATTAACCTTTCTCGGAGCAGGCGGGGCGCGGTCGCGCCCCAACATTACCAAAAATATATTTTTTTTGCAATGTGAACGTAGCTTTAGAAATTGTCTTTTTAACTATTCTTTAACAAACGTGCTTTTCTAATTAGAGAAAATGTTTCTCTTATGAGTGGGATGCGCCTGCGCTACACTTGGCTTCTTGCGTTTACTACGTTTAGGGAACGTCTAGGGAAACTGTAAATGCACCTTGCGCCGGGTACAGGGGTACGGCCTAATTGTTTTTACATAATACAAGAAAACGCTACAAGACACGTTACAAAATTAATTCATTTCTTGTCCTTTCGATATGAACTAGAATACGGAAGAAAGAAACCACGATCTGGTGCAAGTGTACAAGAGCTATTTCGAGAGGAACGTCAATCCGACGAATCTGGCGCTGTTCATCGACAGCTACATCCGACGCACCGATCTAAATATTCAGCGCGATGCCGAGCCGGCCAAGACGAAGGAATCTCACACGTTAGGCATGCCGGTGTTGAATATTACGGGCGCCTTGAGTCCGCACATCGACGATACCGTCACGCTGAACGGTCGATTGGATCCTAGGAATTCTTCGTGGATGAAGGTTAGTAGGATTCTTTAATTTCTTTTCTTCGCTTTGTTCCGCATCGGTTACGATTATTTAATGTTATTATTGAATAGAGGGATGTCTGGAGAAAAAGTCCACGTAGTGTGCCTTAAGACCCTCAAAGATTTTCGAAAGTCTTCCGTCCCCCAAACATTTTTTGGCTCGTGTGATTTGATCTGTATTGGCCAAACATGACGCTCTATCAAAACTCGTCTGACAGAGCACGAACGTTACGCCAGAGCACGCATCTCCTCGAATTTGGCTATCGCTGAACATCACCTAAACACAGCCACCAGATATTATTCAGAGCTACTTCATCACTTCGTAATTCTTCCCACTATTGGAATTGGAAAAATTAGAGAGTTCATAGCTTCATAACTTCGTGAATTTCTTCGTTAATTTCTTGACGCATATAGGGTGCAGCGGTTATTTTTTATTTATTTAACAACTAGACCATTTGAAATATATGATGCGCATGAATAGTTTCAGCAGTAGTTTATTACTAGTAGTAAAGCTCAGTTTAGCCATTATGGACTCTTAACTTTAGAATATTAAAAAAAAAAAAACTAAAATAATGTGCTCAGATCCAAACCCTAGAAGTCTGTAAAATTTTTACTTCGAAAGCTAAAAATAGGAAAAAGAAACGAACGTATAAGTTATAGATGGCCCTGAAAGGAAATGGGACTTTTATATTTTATGCCTAGCGGGAGTTTTGTAATAAAGGAACTTCCTCATGGCGACATAAATCTTCACGTGCAATAACTTTTTTTTCTATTGAGGGTTACATTGCATCTTATTGATTTCTTTTATATTTCTTATTAAGTTAATGTTCAGAGCCATTTTATTTTATTTTTAATCAAATGCAAACGATTTTTACGGCAAAAGAACTCGCATCCACGCTATTATTTCATTTTGCGTTTATATCTCCATTTTCTCTCATCTACCGATGCGTTTTAGATATCCGACTGCGGTATGGTCCTCGAAGAACAACCGGCGAAGGTCTCGGAGGCGTTCAGGCTCTTCCTCCAAGGAGAAGGATACGGTAAGGGAAACTAAGCGATGCTTTACCGATGCTAGTTTAGTTTAAGAAGCTAAAAGTTCGTCCCTATGTACAAGAAGAAGATAGTGAACTTGTTGATCGGTGTAAATCTGTTGTCCTCCGTTCAAGGGTCGTGTTTTTGCTAGTGTTTGTTGCGTGAAATCATGTTTTCTTCATTTGATTTACGTCAAAATGGAAGGTACTATTGTGAAATGCTTTTGATGATGCCATACTGCATCGTTTCGAAATAGTTCGATCACAAACCAAAACGAAATTGGTAATAATTTTATGGAATTAGCTTCAGTTTAGCAATCTACGGTCGATATTTTCTCTTTTTAATTATGTACAATGTAAGTAATATATTTTTCGATGTAATTCTAGATTCATCCAAATCATTTTGTTCGATCTCCAAAGAATGCGGCTGACAAATACTTAATCCGCTGGAATTTAGGGCAACTTACACCCTTCCCACATATTTTTCTTCGTCATTTTCAATTCCATTCTTTTGTTGTAGCAATAATTGCCTCTCTCCTCAAATTTAACTGAAGCTAATTCTTTGGTTTAGTACCTGCCGTATAGTACTGACGATAATATATTTTTCATCGACCGTTGACTTCGCTCAAGGAAGCAGCTTTACAAGCTGATTGGTCGTTTTTAATAAGGTTGTTGAAGTTTTATCGATCAAAGCATGATTTTTGATAAAATCGAAACATGCTACCTTAATTAGTATAGAAACACTACAAAGTAATGCAGAATAAATAGATACATTAGCAGAAATCGTTGAAATGTTCAGAAAGATTTAAAGGACTCTATAATTTGATATACTAGTAGTTGTGCAATTTCATTGGTTCGCGTTAGAAAAGGATAGGTTGGTGTTTATATGCAAAAAAGTAATCAGATAAAATGATATTCTTGGTATGAAAGGCTCATTACCTTGATACATAACAAATAACTTGCCTCATTAAGCAAAATTTTAAACAAAATAATACAAGAGTCTGACGATAAGAAATATACATTTTTCAATAGAAAACAAAAAAAAGAAGTAAAACATAAGCCCCATCCAAAAAAATTAAAATCAACAAAATGGTGACGTTTAAACAAACGATGAAAGTGATGCCTCGAGAAATAAAATGGAAAGCAGCTTCTTATATAGGATGGGCGAATATTGTACATGATCGCGGGTAAAGCGGCTAAAGGGAACATATAAAAAATTCCCATGTTTTTAATACATCTTGGCATCAGGCGACATCAAGAAATATACTTGGCCCGTCTTTTCCAAGGAATGCGATATAAGCCGCGAGGAAAATAGCGACGTAAAGTAGAGATTACGCTACGGAACAACGTTGATGACGCCGAGTAGGCTAAAACATGTTCCTTGATTTGCGTTTTCTCTTCTCGCGTTGCTCCTCAGAATTTCTAATTTTCGTCCTATGTAGCTCGACTTGTATTTCATTTTTTTATTACATTGCCCTAGTTTCTGGATATCGTATTCTTCCAATTTAGTATATGAGCTGTCGTTTAAAATTCAGCAAAAATTATATTTTTAAGACATATTGTACGACGTGCTAAAAGAAGATCGATGTTTGTTATTTACGCATTATTCACTTGTTTAAAGTATTGGGTTATTCAAATACAAACGAATCAGTTTTTCAGAACATATCATCAGAAAACACCAAAATATCATTTTATCCAGATATTTTTGCCTGTTGATAACATTGTTATTGTACAAGCCACAAGCTCTATTAAATTAGTTGTTGTTGGTAACATTAACTTTATACTAATGCATCTATTTATTACGCCCCAACATACGCTTATTTTTTTAAATAGTACACGCACAAAAAACACCTAAGCTTCTTGCCTACAATGATAAATATATATTATAGAACTACCGTTAGTTAAGGAATAAAGTCTTCTGTACTTTTTTTTATTTTCATTAGTAACAAAAAAAAAAAAAAAAAAACAAAATATATGTTTTTATGTTGGCATATAAACACGATCAAACACTGAGTTTCTTTCGTTTTACAATGTTTGCGTTACGTTTGGATTTTCGCGAATGGTATGTATTAAATTGTTTGGAAATTTTGTTACCCCATCCCCCTTGTATATGTTTTGATCTCTGATATTATTTTGCATCGTTGTCTTTTGTTTCGTGCGATGGTTACTTCACTCTCATCCTGTTCTCAATCGATTGTTTCTTGTCCTTCTCTTTTGTTTACCTTTGCTTTATTGGACGATTTTCCTCTGTATGTAGCTGGAGCAGTGAAACTGTATCCGAAAATCGAACCGGTTTTGGAAAAATATTAATGAAGTGGTTTTAGAGCAGATTATCTAGCTAATGGTTGTTTGAATTCGTTGATCGAGACGGTTTTGAAAATCGCGCTTTGTTTGGTTTCAAGAAAGAGCAGGAGGATATAATTTGAACGTGTGATCGATTGTTTTTTATTTATTTATGTATTTATTTATTTTGGAAAGGTGAAGATGTGTCTCAGGTTAATAACGATACTTGCCAAATCAGACCAATAACATTTAAAGACAAGTTAACTATTAAATTAGTGATGTAGAAGGTATCTATTTTCAATGTATCGGTACCTGGAAAAGTATGAATTCGGGAAATCTGAAAATTTTATGTACCATATATGATAACATCAATGGAATAAGCGGATACAGGAAGGATTCTATAATATAATTTCGAAATAAGATTTGATAATTACGGAATTTTGAGTTATTCCAAATTTTGGGGGAAAAATAACGTGTAAAATATCACAAATTTATCATAATTTTGTGTAGTATAAGTTACACTGCGCCTTACACACAAAATACATGGCGCAGAGAAACATACAGATTGTGTGGAAAAAATTGGAAAGCATCCAACGAATCGCCACAGTAGTAAAATATCGGTAAAACGTTTCTTTTTGTTTCTGGATACCGTTTTCGACATTTAAAATAATCTTTATTTAGAAATCTCTGGCTGTTCCGTTCGTTTTTTCATAGCAATGGTAACAAGTTGTTACTGTTTGTTCGTAGCGGTTCTCGGGTTCTGCCGTGTTGCTCTCGACTGTGGAAGTTACGTTATAATTTAATTAGTTCAGAACAACCGTTTCAAGAGAATTCATGGATTCTGATTGTCAACCGTTAAATCGAATATTCGTAATGAGAAGATTTTTGAAATGGCTGCTCCGAAGTAATCAGATCATATTGAGGGTAAAAATATAAGGATTCGCATAATTGACTAGAATTACCTTCTTTTTTTTAAATTAATTTTAATCGTCAGGTTATTAAGCGCGAAGTCGGTCGTATGTTTTTTTTTTTAATTAATCATAAGAATTTTGCGAGAAAGCGGATTTTTTATTCTTACCCCTTGAAACAATAATTTGTTTGGTGCGAAATATGCTCATACTTTAATATCATTTTTTTTTTCTTATGCATTCCATTTTTTTTGACGTCGTGGACGGCGCCAGGATTGGGCCAGGATTTTTCTTTTTCCGGTTTTTGGTGAATAGCGGAATAAGATTAGAGGTAGATGGCGATTGCGTTATGTGCGATTTAAAGAAATAAATTCTTTTTCTATTAAAAAAAAATATAGAAAGAACTTATTATAAATAACCACTAAATGCTTATGGTTTGATGCAGAGAAGCCTAAAGATGTCGAAAAGTCAGAGAATTTCCCTCCAGATTAAAAAAAAAACACATAGAAAAAAAAAAAAACGAAAGCACGAGAAAAAGGTATTTTTAGTCTAGGCTACACGTTATTCTTTTTACAAAACTCTAGATAATTCAAAAACAGTTACAAGTCGGTATCTTTCAATATAACTCGAAACAACAGAGATATGAAGAAATATTTAAACGAATTTGCTGCATTGATGTTAGTAATCTGCTAATTTTACAGTTAACGGTACTTTACATTTAGCCGTGTACCTCGAATAATCAGTACCGAATAATAAATAAAATTATATTTTCACTGTACCTTCTTGAAACCGAGGCTTCTGCCGCTATTCCGCTGAACTAAATAAATTAATTAACGACTAACGTATTACTAACAAATTTATATAATATACGTTATAAAAAAAAGATGTATTATATTCAAGTTGTAAATTACCCACAAAAGGAACGTTTAACGTAGAACGACTTATAAAAAAAATTATTGTTTGCTTATTGTCTAAATGAGTTTAATTGTACTAAATTATACTTTGTAATATAAATAAATACTAACAGATATTAACATTACGACAGTTTCATTGTTCTATTATTATTTTTGTTGAATAATCTTCCGTTTAGGTTCTGTTCTGTTTTTAGTTGTTCGTTGGGTTCTGTATCCTAATTATAGCACATATTCTCTTTCATTGTTAGTGCAAGCCGTTCGTTTGTATAGATTTTAATTTGTTTATTTTTTATATTTCAGCCATACATGTCAGACCTTATACTCTTTGCTAACCGCAAAACATCTATGTGTCGATAATTTTATACAACTCTGTGATAACGCTTGTAATGTATTGCGTGCGTGCATTTATTAAACACCGGCAGATATTGTATCCTAAATGTTTTTATTTTATATTAAGAAATATGTTCACTAATATTTTTGTTATTAAAGGTCTTTCCTTTTGGAGGTGGTTAAGTTTTTATTTGATGTTGTTATTGCTAAAAATTTTAGAATTGTGATTGATGTGGTGGATGTTATCTTAATTTATTTTTTGACTGGGTTGCTTTTTAATTTCTAAAATTTAGGAAAAATTTGTGTTGCAATACTTTGATTGATTGTAAACTTTGATAGTATTTATACACTGTTTTTCAATAGTTTCGACGCTTCTAGTTAAATTTAATGTACAATAAAAATTTAAACAATACAGTAATGATCGATTTAAGTACAGCTATGCGATCTGTAGTTGTCTGAAGAAAAAAAGGAGACTCGTTTATTCTAAGATTCAATATTTTCTTATTTATTTAGAATTTTATCAGGAGTATAAATGTGAGAAAGGGGATAAGTCAATAAAATAAATTCGTCACAATTGTTACTGCCTATAATCGAGATCGTTCTAAACCAAATTTGAACAGTGCAAAACGTGTTAAATTAAAACATCGCTAACAATAAACATTAAAACGGAAAATGAAAAATCAATACGAACGGTTGTCGAAATTAGCTGAAAAAAGAGAAAAAGGATAGCTGACCAGGACAAAGAGATGTACAGACCTTTCCGAAAGTCTAAAGGATGTATTAATTGTGCCGCGAGTTATTCCGACATGTACTGCTTAATTGGTTTATTTTACATATGGTACAACACTGCATGACTAGCTCAAATTACAGATACATCTACTTTGGCTGATTATGGTTAAAGTCGTGCGATTCACGAAATTACCAGAAACTAGTCGGACTCGTATTTTGTCGACTCTCGCGGAGACGAATAAATACGAGTCTGGCTAGTCTCTGCCAATTTTGCGAAGTGCAATGATAGGTTTGGAATATCCATTATCGACAAAAATAATAAGTTTTAACTTTAAGTTTAACATGGAAAAAACCATGCTGCTGTTACAAAAAAAAATGACACTTTGACTATTGACAAACTATTGAACAGAAAATTCACGAATTGTGATTTATTGAAGAAATTGACAAAATTGAAGGTCCCACCTATATTCTTTAAAATTTGTCCGAAATTAATTTCACAAACACGCCATACAAAATTTATGTCGCTAAGTATCAAATTAGAAAACCAATGGGCCCAAGAACAGAGCCTTGTCGAACACCGATACCTGTTCTAAATAAATAGTAATACTCTTTTATATGTCTAAACTTACGAAAGACAGTGTACACCGCCCTTGATCCTTGATTTATAAGTTGTATAAGGTATCTTACACATTTTTGTTTTTTGCTACCGTTATTATTATACTCCTTCGTATTGTATCTCTTTTTCGAATTTTTGGAAGTACGTGCTTTTCAGCATAACTATTCTGTGTTTTACTGTTAGTCTGTTGTTACTACTCTCGTATTAATATCACATTTCTCCGTACTTAAGTATGTACTACCTGTTTAGCTTGTCGTTGTGTTTCCGAAGGTTAGCGAAGAGTTTGAAGGTCGATCAGTTATAAGCGGATGTAGTGAAGGCTGTGCTGTTGTTTTAGCGATACGGGTGAGGAGGCGGGCAAGTAGTGCTGCCTCTATTGAAGGTAAATTGTATTAAGCTCCCTTCCGATCTATCCGAAAGGTTCCGAAACCTTCAGCGTAAGTTTTATTCACGATTTAGTTTAAATATTAAAAAAAAAAAACTTTTCTCATTCAACTAATATCAACACTCACACAGACATTTTACTTAATGTACATGTTATCGGAATTGATGTTTGGATGTTTCGTTTGAACTAACGTTAAAAATCACGCAATTACAATTACAAAAGGATTATTTACTGACACATTTTTTTTTTTTGTATATTGTGCCGTGACGTATAAGTACACGATTTACATGCACAGTGATGGAAATAGTGTTTAGCATGTTGCCAAGGTAAAAGAAAATGGAGGATAATTGCAAATTGTATCTTTATATGCTACAAAACACCTGCAAGTTGAAGTACATTCTTCATTATTTTTAGCCTGTCATTGTAATTCTAATTAATTAATCACGGATTAACCCGGCCCAAAATGTATCTGTAAACGGAAACTAATTTAATCGAGAATTAAATTTGAATTGGAGATTAACGTAATTCCGAACTAAAAAGTTTTCTGCAAATATTCTATCTTTAAAAATTCAATAAAAGATGGAGATAAGTTTGTTCATTTTTATACTGGCTGCAATCGTTTAGTAAATTATCCAACCGTCGTAATATGTACATATTAGAAAATAGGAAGTGGCGAGAGCTTTAGATGGTGTCACCTTTTATGCCATGTATATCTCTGTTAGATACATATGTAGTTATTAAATCAGATCTGATTGGCGACCTATATATAACAATAGAATATAGTAACAAAAATAATATTGAAAAAACAGAAAACTGAAGAATTGTTTAACTTTGGCGTGAATATTTTGGGTTTTAATACTTACGTGGTCACCGTTCTTGAGGAATATGTAGCTAGAATTTCATGGTAACGATATTTACTTTTTCCATCACTGTTTTGTTATCTCGAATTCAAGTAAATGATCCAAAATGGATAATGGAAACGAAAATTTGCATAAAAATTTTAAAAATACATGATATTAAAAGGACCGTGTTATTTTAAAAGAAAAATATTCGTCCACGATAAAGTTGAAGCCTTTTTGGATCATATGAATTTCTACATAAAAATTATGCAAAATTCTATTATAATGTCTACGCAGAAAAATAAGTCAAATTGTTATAATGCGGTAAGCGTTTTGCATAATTGTTGCATGAATTACAACTTTTTGTTTTCTTTTTCTGTTGTCTCCAATATTTAAATTACTGTTGTTGTTAGTGTATCAAGTACTTGTAAACACTTGTACCCAAACAAGGTGAGTTAACTATTTCGTAGATCAATTCAATCAAACGGAGTTGTTAAGGAATCGATTGAATTTACACTACAAACGGAATACGCACCTGATCAGCAGTGAGCACGGGTGATGAGGTACCAATTTAAGCAATTTTTGATCAAATATGAAAAAATGGAAATTATCCTTTTAAAAACGGGGTTGATGCTAAAAAGGATGTTAAGAATCTCCAAATTAGATTTTTTCGTATTTTTCCGGAATCGTATTTTTATCCTAATTGTTACGTCGCACATGTACTTGCGGATTATAGGTTTAGGGTTTCCATAATTTATACGATGACAAATATAAAAACAAAACGGTTATAAAAACAAAAAGGTACATCTATGTCTCACATTGACATTTAATATTATTTTCCATAGCAACTGATTGCCATTGCGGTAATGTATTTTTATACGAACAAGTAAAAGAAGAATAGGTCATATTACAGTCACAATACCTTTACCACGTAGAATATTGTACACAAAGTGTATAAGAATCTACCCATAACATTGAAAATTATATTTACTTGAAGGAGGTGCTCTTTCGAGAAATCGATCCGCAAATTTAAACACCCTATATAGTATTTATAATCTATTGACTCAGTTAATATAATACAAATAATACAAAGCAACTGTCTAAATATCTCAAGGTACATACCCGGGCGTTTCTCCTACACTACGATTTGTTTGAATTATTTTATTTATTAATTAAATTTTTATCAAATGATTAACTCATCTTGTACGTATGTATATACGCACATATAAGACACCGTGTACTTAAAAGCAAACACATTCTGCTTAGAATAACGTTACCTAAACATTACGAACTGTTGAACAAACACAACACAACGTGCATGCCTAATGTAAAGTCATTTATTGTAATATTTATGGTGTTTACATAGTTTATGCCCGTTTTCAAATATTGGCGCAGGTAATTGTTATTCTTATTAACCGCTTACCTTACGAATGCTTAAGCTAATACTGTGTGCTATTATATAAGAGCGTTCCTAAAATAAAAAAATCTTTTGAAAAGAAAGAAATGATTACGTAATAGCATACAAATCCAGTTAAATAAAATTTGCATGGCCTTGTAAAAATGTAAGCAATCTTAAACCTTCAAAATAACTCCACGGAAAAAGGTACTAAATAAAAGCAATCCCCATAAAGATGTATCCTTTAACGATAAAAATTATACGCAAGATCGTATTTTTCTTTATTTCATTTTTTTTTGAAAACGAATATTAACTTCTCACTTAAAACTAAAGACCATTAAGAATTCACGTCTCGACTATTTTCTGATTTGTATTTTTCAGTTGCCCCGTTGTCACCGGTAAAGATGGCTCAATTCCGGAAGGCCTCGTTGGAAGAACTGCTCAAATCGAAATTTCCTAACGGGCAGTGGCCAACGTCCATGATCCACATAACCGAGAATCCGATTTCGGCTGTCGTTTGCTAAAAAAAAAAAGAAAAAAAGTGAATCGGAGAATTAAAAAAAAAGTACCTACTATGTATTTCTCACCCACAAAAACCCTATAAAGTAATAATGATAAGAATGGATTATTATTAGACTTCATTATTAACGACGAATCATGTAAGACGGCTTGAGGTATGGACTGTATTGAAATTTTAAAATAGTTGCATACAACATGTATAACTAATTTCAGTTATTAGACTTGTTATGTTAAGAAAGTTAAATTTTGTCTAATTTAATCGAGATCTATTAGAAATATGCAAATGTGATTTAGTGAAAGATGTTGGAGGATAAAGTGTGATATTATCCTACGATGGCAGGAGATCTGTTGTTATTAAGCACTTTGATATTTGCCATAATTCTTCCAGTTCCTCGTGCGTTTAAATAACAAAAATGGCTAAAAATATTGCTCAAGTTTCAATAAGGAATTAAAGTTGGAAATAGGTTAAATATGTGATATTCTTGATTTTATCTGTAGCACGGCTTTTTCTAAAAAGTCAACAGCTGCCTTACCTATTTTCATATAAGACGCTGCCAATAAATACCGTCAGAATTTATGTGTTCTCATCGGAATCTGTGCGTTTTGTAATTGCAAAAATGATCTGGCGCAGTCGTTAGGATTAGCTATACGATATAGATGGAAAAAGAAGCTCAAAAATTCTCGGTTTGTCGCATCTCTCACAATTTTCTTGATAATCGGGATGTAACACAAGATGGAATGTTACGTAAATCACATTGTACTATCGCTAGTATTTCTTTTATTCGATCTCCATTTCTTGCATACCGACGAACGAGACGGCTTTAAATTTCAATACAGGCCCGGACTATCCATATATTTGGCCACTGCCCTTTGTAAGCACACATATCTTGATTTTAATTGTATTAGAGTTTGATTAGTCAATTTGTTGAGTTGAAGACGTTTTATTGAAGGACGAAAACTACGTAAATAATAACCGTACAGATTCATCGATTGCGAAGCTCGTTGGTAATTAAGAGAAATGGCCGGAATAACAAAAAAAGAGAGAAAGGAAAAATCTACACGCAATATTCGACAACAGCATCTTAGACTTGTTATATAATAAATACGAAAAATAGTAATCGCTTTTGAGATGGCCTATTTAAGTTGTTATTCGATTGTTTCGTTTCAGTAGATTCTCTTTATAATTATTACCAGTAAATATTGATATATTCTAGTGTATAGAAATTGAGCTTTACCTGTTATTAAATGAGAAAAAAAAAATGAAAACATAGTGGAAAAAAAAGCAAGCGCCTAAGAGATTACACGTAAAATGTGCAAACAAGTTAAATGTGTTGGTATATGAAAACTATAAGAGCAACAAAAAAACGAAAAAAAAAAGTACATGAAAAGTATATTTAGGTAATCTACTTTACTTATTAAGAACAAGAAGATATAACATTTGCAGTTAGTTATTTGTCTTCTGGACGATCTGATTTTATGTTTATCGCTTTTAGTTCTTCTTAAGAGCTTTTGATTTCGTTCTGAGCTGCGATAATTGTACCGCATGTGTCAACCAAATCTCTTCTGTTAGTTACTTTGAAAGATATTTATAATTAATATATACATGAGATATATTTAAGTCGACGTTATCATGTTTGTTTATGATAACTGTTGTGATGGACATCATATTGTGCCTAACTCTGTTAAATTATTTACGTTTAAGCACCTAATTTTAATAAAAGTGTTCTTGAACTGGCTGTATTTTATTTTCCCCTTTATTGCCGTTCCTATTTTCCTTCGAGATGTTCGTAGTACCGTCAAGTTAGGTTACGTTAGTTGAAAAGGGAAACGTTCACGTCTTTGCATTCATTTAATATTAACATTGAGCATCTTTACAAAATATATTTATTGCGTACGCAATTAATAATTAAAGTTAAAAGCATCAATAGTGAGCGTTTCCATTTCGGAAAAATAGGATCAAGTATCAATCGTAACAATACTATGAGATGTCCAGGTTTCTGTTCATGCATTTTGTTCATTTTATCACGAAGTGTACCAGCTGCTCTTAACGAGATCTCGCCACTTTTTATTTCGGCATTTGCCTAATTTAATGTCCTTGGTATAATTTCAGTACCTTCATGTACCTTACTGCTTTCTGCATTTACTTACCACTGTTCTTTCTGCAATAACGAAATAGAAGAGATTAGATAATTTTGAAACTTGCGGGACCCCGCGTCACTTATCATTAGAGATGACAAAGGCAGGTGGAATTATTCCTTCTTTGCAGCGACTAGATAGACTCGTGTCTATTCGCCTCATGAGAATGGATCCGTGTTGCTCACCGGTGTCCCCGAGAGTCGACAAAACACGAGTCTGTCTAGTCGTTGCGAAGAAGTAATAATTTCATCCGCTCTTATCCTGTTATCTAGTTAATTGAATGCTTCATAGAATTCTATGCGGTTTTGTGGGAAGTAAGTTGGAAATATTGCGGATAATTTAAATGAAGATTCACAGTGTATATTCAGATGTTTTGCACAAACTATCTCCACGGATTAATTTCATTTTAACGTGTAGGTGATTTGATTTAGCGAGTTGTAAATGCGAGGGTCTTGCAATTAGATCTCGCCATTTAATCTCTAACTGTATAATCTATTTAATATGATTTAAGACCGTTTACACCTCGCTTTTATCAGTAAATAATTTAGAGATTTGGCTAAAGCGATAAATATTGCAAAATACAAAGGATAAATGATATTAAAAGAAGAATTTTATTATTTTAATAATAATGTTACTCCTTTGAGTTGATATCCTTATTTTCTATGTCCTCCAAAGTACGTTATAAGGAGTAAAAAATCTTAGAAAAATCTATAATTATCATTGTTTAAGTATTGCTTTGATTCATTGAATTGTGTGGCAATTCAATCTTATCTCTTGGACAACAATTTCAAGATGCTCAAGAATCTAGAAGCAAGGATTATAAAAAAAAAATCGGATAATCTAAAAGTGAAAACGATGTAACAAAACGTAGCTTTTACTATCTCTTTTTGTTCTACGCGCGTCCTTTTATTATTTAACTTTTAATAAATAATATAAATACTGTAGCGTTGTAAGTTAAATAAAAGATTAACGTTTCACTGTTATTGTTGTCTATCAATGCGCTGAGTTTCATATCATTTTATTGCACGTTTAATGTAGAATGTGAAAAATCAACTCCGCATGCTTGCACAATTGGAGGAAATGTTGAGGGTTGCAGAATACGTAAGAGTTTATCCGTATATTTAATCCTCGACGTTTCAAAATGTTATCGGTGTGGTTTTCGATCAGTATCTTATTTATTTTATGTATATATTAAACACATCTACATTTTCTTTACAATTTCATCCGTTTGGTACGAAGATAAAAAGCCATTGTTTTTCCTTTGACTGTATGTTGCCATGTTGATTGATATCTTTTTTTCTCCGAAATGTTTTCAAAAACGACCACTTCTACATACAAATACAGGATATACCCGATGGTTGATACTCGATTGTATATGTTACATCTATCTTGAAAGATACCTTTCCGAAGAAGAACTCGTTTGTGTTGTTAGTAAACGCCTAGAAAGACCAACCGCGGCAATTCGAAATTAAATGAACTAATACTTTCAGAGCGAAGAAATATAAGAGCGTCACATGTATCGTCTTAATCGAGCACACCAGAGAGATTGTACGATATGCAGTTGAGAGAAACATCCAACACGTTCGTTGCAAATTGAAGGTTTAAAGCAAATCTGCCATCGATTTTTGCAAGAATGGCAAGCAGAAGCTAATATGATCGAGGTCTTGATGAATCCTCAATATATCAAAAAAAGCTGTTTTAGGTGTACCTACCGTTTCAAAAATACAGCATGGAGAATTCCTTAACTAAACAAGAATTATTGGCTGGAATAGACTTGGGTTTATCAAAATATTTGCATGAAGAATACGTTACTATGCTACATTAAGAAGTCTCTATTTAATTGATTAATCCTCCATCCTGCCAGAAGGACACAATTATTAAAAGAGGCCCAATATTTAATGTGATGATTTAATGAGGCTGTGATAGGTAATCAATTTGTTCAATGCATTCATCAAAATCTCGATCATGTTGGCTTCCCTGGCTTCTTGACTTCTGCTCGTAATCCCTGCACAAATGCGTGGCAGATTTGCAACAAGCTTGTTGGATGAGTTCTCTTCGTCCTCTTACTTGTATCGTCGTATGACTTATACGGACGATTTCCTTATGTGATTTTATTCTGTTCATTTCTTCATTCTGTAAGCTTCAATTCATTTAGTTCTTTTGGACGTTTGTAACAACACAGATGAGATCTTCTTCTGGAAGATTAATTTTTTTTGAATCTTGGCCAATAAAAGGCATACCTAGGTTTCTTATTTTAATAATAAGTTACGACTTACCACCTTGTGTATATACAAAAGTTGTTTTTGAGCAAGATATCAATCAACATGGCAACATATAGAAAAACAAAAACAATGGTTTCTTATCTTCATACCACTATATGAAATTGTAATCGTGGTTAATAATAATGGTTAATAATATAAAACAAAAAATTAAATAAAGTATTTAATAACATGTTGAAACGTCGAGGATTAAATATACTGACGCGCTTTTATATTTTGCAACGCTCAACGTTTCTTGCAATTATGCAAATAGGCGCAGCTGATTTTTTGCGAACATATTCTAGAATAAAGTGATATAAGATTCAGCGCATCCGCAGACAATGATAACGGTAAACCGACAAGTTTCATTTATTCACATCTCTTCAATATTTACATCATTTTTTAAAACTAGTAACAGTAAGAGGATATTCGTTACAAACATGGCGCAAAGAAAGTAAAAATTATCACGAAACGTATCGGTTCAGGAACTTTTGTTACATCGTTTTCTAAAGTTCGCTTTCAGATTCTATCCAATAACGATATTTAACCATATTCAACTTCAAATCTATTGTCTACCGATATTCGCAGTAATTTGCACCGGCTACATTTTTTTCTTTTTCCTAACAGCTCTAATTATCTGGCTCATTCCTTCTTCATTGTACTGCTTTCTTTTATTTTTACAATATAAACGTTGACTTCTTCTTAGCATTCTAATACAGCCAAAAGAAAGTTTTCATAGAAAACATCCGTGGAGAAACAGACGTGCAAATATAAAGTAGCGGTATCATATATTCCCTACCACCTACATTGTAAACATTTTAAATTAGGTTTCGTCTGCTTCGAGGTGCAGCACGTTCTATCTCCATTTACACGAGTTATCATTTCAATATTATTTATCAGGCTCAAGTTTGGAGAGGCATCTAACCTCGGGATTGTTTCTACTCTCTCTAGTCTCTTGTGAACCAATTTCGTGGATACCCGGAGACGTTGTATTTCAGCGTATAAAGCATTTGATGATTAAAGAAGATATCCATTCGGAATGATACGATGTAACGTGTAGCGTCTATTGTTGTAATTATTACAGACTCGTAGCCGATTATCATCCAACTGAAAGCAAGTTTCGTACGAGATAAACACATTTTCAAAATTGACTTCTTGAAAATCGTCGTGAAATATGAATCTTTGTTGCATTTGCACGCCTGCAATAGCTGGTATCTTACTACGCACCCTTTCTTTGTAGTTATTGCGGGATTTGCGGGCAATCTTCGGAATCCTAATCGGGGATGCCTCCGCCTTAGTTGCTCAAGAACAACCAGTCTGCGTATCTATCTTTTGGAATCTTTTGGAAACCATCAATCCAATGTATACAGCTGACTTGCACATTCCTGTTAACCTATCAAATGCGGCCGACTACCGAAATTGCTTTTATCATAAGCTAGCTTGGGAGTAGTAAAATACAACAATCACCGACATGCGTTCGAATTTAAGGTGAAATTGTCAATCAAAACGTACAAAAATTATTGGGGCGTTCAGCTTAGGTTAACGTTTGAACGAAGCCTGTGTTCGTGGACATAATCAAGAAAATTAAACTAATTTGCAAAATTCGTATAATTAATAGGGAAGAATGTATTCTTAATATTGTTAGTATAAGCTTGTGTTTCTCGGTCATGTCCGATAAATTTGAAGTTGCGTAAAAATTATTATTACTAAGGGCTTGGTTGTAAAGAAATGCGTATGGGTGTGCGCGGGCCTTGAATCTGAACACAGCCCGGATGAATAATCACCTGTCTTACACTAAGAACATTTTTTATTTTGCTAACATTTAAACTTTCATGAAATACTGTCGTTTAGCGTAATACAATTTATAAGCACTTTTTTCTTTTTGTTTGTTGCACCTGCCAATCTTCCTACTACAAGATCCGCTCAAAGTATAGATCTTTATGAATGAAACGTCGATGAAAACATTACATCTACGTTGTATTTTGCAACCGATTTCCCAGAATTAATTAAATATCTTTAAGGATGTAAGTTTATCCAAACATGATCCTTCCCTGTTAATCTCCATTCATAATTAATATTTCCATTTGCGAGTGTTTTCGCTTTCGGACGATAATTGTATCTGGAACCTTTGACCTTGTTTGTTAGAAATTCTGTTTTGGTGAATGAAATCGATGATAAGCTTCTGTAAAATCTCTGCTTTCGAAATGCTACAATTTCTATCAGACGTTCGCGTTGTTTTAATATTTGGATAATGGAAAGAGTGTTTATTAATGTAAACAGAGTAATGATTGACGTCTTTCCGTTGATTAATTTTTTTTATGCGTGTACGTATACGTGCTAGAATGCAATTCTTAATTTTGTATTTCTCGGAAATGCGATTACCGTTATCATCCTTTTACATATTGAGTTGTTTCTCAATGGACGAGATGCTAAGCAAAGTCCGTGGAGCAGAGTCAAATGCAAAAGATATGTTTGTACAATACAATAAGATGTGTGTAAAGCGATACGCGGATCTGGAAGACTGTCTATCTAAAATATCTGCCGACCCTGGCTCAAGAAAGTATAAAAGCTAGAATTTAAAAAATTTTTTATTTCTTTGTTTAATCTTTTGCTCTATCCAATATCTACGAGGGTCTGAAAAATTAACACCGATTTTTTGTCAAATTCGTTTTACTTCTTAACACAATCTCCTTGTAACATTTTCTCAGCGATCCCATCTCCTTCATCCGTTCAAACAGTAATTTGCGCATTGTTCTGGAAAAGCACGTTTACGAGTGGTCGTGGTACGTTCATGTGGTCACCTTTGTACTCCAACCGAAATGTTGGTCGTAGAAAACAAAGAAAAAGTCGTCGGGGGCCAGATCTGGTAAATAAGGCGGATGGTCTATGAATTCGAATCGCAATTCGTGATTTTTTGTCATGACGACCAATGTGACCAGTGTGAGGTAGCGTGTTGTCTTGTCCAAACAAAACGTTCCTTTTCTTCAAATGTAATCCCGTAATTTTTGTCCTTAGCTTCTCAACTGATTGATGCTTAGTACGCCTTCGTTATTGTTTTCTTTTTTTTCTTTCTCAAGATAGTCGATCAACTCAGATCCATGATTATTCCAAGAAAAGGTCGCTACCATTTACCCAACCGGTGGAATAGTTCCTTTTTTGAACTCACCTTTCACAACCGTGTCTGCAACGAAGCTTCGTTATTAATCAATGGCAAAACTCCAATTTATTTGGCCTAAAGTGCTTCAACCGGTCTCTATCTTTTTAACTTGAATTTGACGAACGTCTAACACCTTTTCCCATGTTTGGAGTTTATCGATCAAGCTGATCTAATGATATTAAAATTGACCCGTCCAAAATCTTACTGGGACAAATAAAAAGTCTGTAAATATTGACTATTTGCGGGAGCGTATTGCTCCCTAAATGCAACAATTTAATTTTTACAGAAATAAAAAGATTAACTTACACAAACAAAAAAATCAATTGTTAGTCTAACACCTTCTAGCTCAATTTCAAACATAGGCTCCTTTCTTATCAATCTATCTACAAAATTGCAACCATCTTTGGCGTCTACCACAAGCAAAGCGGTGAAACAAAGCGATCGATCAGCACTTGTATTACTGAACACGAGCGATGGCTAGCGATGGTTCATTAATTCATAGCTTTTTCGTTCGATTGACCCATAACGAGCCCTATACTGATCCCTACGGAACAAATAGTCCTCAATCAGTGAAGTAACAGCTCTGAAAATGCTCTGCAAGAATAAAAACGACATTTTCTCATTTTTCGAATAATTTTTTCGCAGCTTTAAAATTTTGCTGTGGTTTGTATCTTAATGAAGCTTTGGATTTAAATTTCATTAATTACTGAAATTAATTTAGACTGGCAGCGCCCATTACGCGGGTATGTGCAAAATTAAAAAGATCTCCCTCGTATTGCAGATAAAGACACTGTTATTATCTACATATGTAGGTCTTTGACAAAAGGTATCAATGCTACGGAATATGGCTCAATAATAATGAGAATGCCAGAAGAGGTGATTTTCGCTAAACCACTTGGAGTAAATACAAAATGTTTCAAACTTGTTCTGGATGCTCTTCGCAAATCCACATGTATCTTCAATCAAGCACGCTATTAATAGAAATTCGTCAGCAACATATTGATCAGAATTCCAAGCCCAAACTTGTTTGCTTGTTCCTTGTGCCCGAAAAAAAAAAAAACAAATAAAGTTCATTCCCCTTTCATTCATTCAAAACGCTCCGTATGTAACCAAATAATTATTGACAGGTTTCCCCGTATCCGTATAACATTGGACATCAATATCTCGTTTATTGTTTTTTTACATCTTTTTCTCCAGAGGCGAATAATCTTTACATAAACAACCTATACACAAACGAGTTCATTCAGTATGCGGATACTAACTAGTATCGTCGCGTTTGCTTTGGTCATTACATTACGTTACGTTTGAACTCACTTCCAGCCTTTTGTAGAGCTAAAAATTCAAGCAGGCCGTTTTCTTTTAAGCTGGAAGAAAGCAGCAAAAGGTGCACTTCATAAGTGGCGGTGCCGATAGGTGTATCGACGGTAGCAGTTCGTAGACCTTCGTTCAACTTCGAGTATTAGGACAAGCTAGCGTACAACGCGGCCTGCTCCGAACAAATCCATCGCACATTTTACTATCCAATAGCGCTTTGTGTGGGTGCGACGGTATCCGACGTGCTCTTGCTTACCAGCCACTTGTTGCTCTTCTCGCGCGAGTTTAAAAGACGAACGACGTCGACTCGGGCTGGAAGATTTTCGCGAGTGCCGAAGTAGTGCCGATTTATTTTTGTTATAAAAATAATTGTGCGTACTCTTTAAATACACTTTTTTTTTTAATTAATTAATTAATTGAAGTATATACGTAATTGATTCTTGTGCGATGCTCCCTAAAATGGTTCTATGAGATCTTAGAAGAGACATCCGCAATGGATAAAGTTATCTTCGCCCAATTACTTTTGGGACTCTTCATCCTCGAAGGACATCCGCTAGGGACCGACGGATTAATGGAAGAAAGAGGTAAGTTGATTTGATTCTAGGATCTTGGTTAATTGGAACTGGTTAAAGCCGTCGTTCGAAAAGATCTGGTTACTGCATGATTAGCAGATGCAAATTTTTAGAAGTAAATCATCTCATTTCCGAAAATAAATTTCCGGATTTCCTGGTGTATTGATCGACGCTTCACCTCCACTATTAAGCACTCAACACCTCCAGGAACTTATCTTGTAAACAAAAATTGCAGAGAGAATCGGTAGTACTTCGCTGACGTTCTGCAGAACTTTTTTTTGTGGATCATAATAGTCGATCCCATTAAAAAGAAATGTGTTGAAAACTACTTTCATCTCGTTTGAATCCTACAAGGAAGCTTAGGTTTCCTGTGTAAGACATGGCGGAAATGGAAGTTAACATATTTATTTCATCATTATTTTCTTCGAGAATATAATTCAATCTTCGTGCGAAGTTTCAGGAACAATTTCAGAAGATATCAAGGTAAAATTTGGATAGCCTGCACTTCGGTGTTATAAAAAGAAGAAGCTCCGGACTTTCCCAATAAGAATATAGCGATTAATAACATCGTTCTTTCATTGGACGCATTCTTTCGGTTTATAAAAGACTGAATAATAATTGTTTTGGATAAAGGACGCCATCTCTTCTAGAAACCTTGCAAGAAGACATAAAATATATATTTTTCTATTGTTACTATTATTTCAGAATCGAGTATTCTGCGTAGAGCCCCCATTCAAGCTAAACTTGAATTTTTGGAATTTTGTTGGGATGATCCCCATTTGTTGGTACGAACTATTTAACAAACTGTCCATTCATATTTTGTAAAAACTACTAAATTCATCAGATCTTACTAGTTTGAAAGGCAAAAAATTAGAAAAAAAGCCAATTTGTGTATTTATTTCAAACACCAAAATTCTTGGAGCGAACATTAACCCTTCGTTCAGGATCAGTGGCGTAGTTACATAAAATGGCGACCAGTTTTCAGACTACGTGTATTAACCATAATAGCTATTGTTTAATTCTTCACATTAATTATAAAACTTTGTTGTTATTATTAATTTCAGTAAGCTAATAAAATATTTTTATTAGCTTGATTTGGCGCTTTGCCATTCCCACTAATTAACTAAATGGCGACCCCAGCCAGTGGCGTCCATGGCACGCGCTTTATCTGCCATCTAGGTTCGTCACTGATCATGGTGATAATCATGAAATTGTCCTAAATATCCACGATATTAAAAAAAATAATGTATTGCAGCTGTGTTAAATTTTCGAATAAACGTGTATGTTGGATGTGTATGTTGGAATAAACGTGTATGTCCTATATGGAACGTTCTCGAACAACTCTTATTTAACCAAAAATTGTACCGATAAGAACTCTTATAATTCTCACCCTGAGCGGTGCTTCAAGTAAGAAAAATGTCTTTCTAACTTTTCCTCGTTTCTAATTAACGGAGTCTGTTGACTTCTGCTCAACTTTAAACTTTGTTATTACACGTTTAAAACCAGGCAATTCTCTTATCAGGAATGACTTAACCATAGTTAAGATCTTAAAGGGAATAAGTTATCTTACAAGAATTTAACTCTTATATTCCTGGAAGCTAATAACAGGTACCGGAGGGTTTAAATAGGATAAAGACGATTTTAATAGCAACAGGTTCCTCGGCGCTCTTCTCTATTCCAGTATCTGCGGGTCTCGATTACCTCTACGCACCTTCAGTAATAAAGTGGAGGTGTTTACCTTTTTCGAATAACATTCTATTCTAACATCCAATATATCGCGCCAAAACGAATAATTCGTAAAAGTACGCATCGCGTCGTCCCCGATTTAACAAACCGCAAAACCACGCTCGGGCCCGAGACAACTGTCGGCCTGCTGCGATGCGAGTAATTAAAATTAATGGATGGAGATTTAAAACGGCGAACAAATGAAGAACAAGCGTTACAGATGCGGCAGATACGTACTGGAATTTATTCGAGCGACGAGTTTGGCAAATTTCGCTTATTCCCCCAAATACTAATAGCGAGACGAGAGCCGAAAAACAGAATAACGCGCGGAGGGTTCGTAGCCGTGCTGTTCCGAGCGTGTGTGCGTGCCTCTTTTTAAAGACCATTTTCTAATTAACATACAATGGTGGAACTTCACGCTCTCTCGGGCACGTTACGTAAAACTTCTTGGAACATTGCGACTGGTACTGTACGGCATCGGATCTTGTAGTACCGCGTCGTATTGGGAATTAAACCGTTAATTTTTCCTATGATTGGCTAGATTTTTAAATGAGCACCTAATGGGAGACAGGTACAAGAGTATTGGATAATCTATTTTGCTTAAATAGAACGTAGTACTGGTAATCTTTGTCAATATTCTTTCCAGTCTGCATTGAAGATGTTTGGCTAACGTCGAATAAAGGGATTCGATTAAATCTTGTTGCAAATACATCGAGGATCCGAAAAATGGATTGATCCAATTAAAACGGATTGCTAATCCAAACATTTCGGCTAAATACAATCCTTTAAATTTATTATTTGGTCAACATTGAACATTGTATGGTGTTGCGTTCTTGGTAATTGCTTTTCCGGTGAAATTTGGGCGGTATCATCGTGACGGCGGAAAACTACGTGCTAGAAGAACAGAAACGCATTTTATTAATGTCAACCTTGGAACTGTTTGCGATGCGCTGAAGTAAACAAAAAAAATAATAATAAAACTGCAAAGGCTTACAGGTTAGCGAAGTATGTTATTATTAAAGTAAAGATTAACAAACACGTAAAACTGCACCACAAAGACAAGAAAAGTAAATATTTCAACAATCCAAATGACACAAATAGATCAACAATCAACCTTCTTGTATAACGAAGATCTTATCTGGTGTAAGGGTCTATAATTATGAATTCCATCCAAAGAACTGATGTTTGTGATATTGATGATGAACGATGTTGACGCTTACAAAGCCGCCAGAACATACGCTACGTAGAATAACATGTTTTTTTAAGACTATATTCAAATTACCTACATATCCCTGATAACAACATGTTTTACTCTTCGATATGGTATTTTCAATCTTTTTACGAAACATTTTTAACCATCACACCCATTAAGTACCTCATAACTCATAACTATTCCGTTTATATTTTGCACCGTTGTAAATCTTTATTATTGTTTGGAGAAAAGAGCCATAAACGTATTTTATGGGTTTTTATTGAAGTTTAAAGAGAAATTAAACAATTGATCTGTTAAACGGGGCAACTAATTTAGCTCTTCGTTTCCGCAAGAAGAAGTAAAAAAGGGACGTTGTGGTATCGTTCCTGCAAATTTGAATTTCCATTTAAAATTTTTCTATTTTGTATGCCTCTTTCCCACCTCTTCAAAGTGGCTTAAATTGGAATGAAACTATTAATTACGTCCCTGTTATGTTGTATAATTCTATTTGACTGAAAAAACATGGCTTACCATAGAAGATTTCAAGTAATTAAAATTATTATTTAGTTGCACATTTTCAACTTTGACGGCCTTGTGTGCTATAACGCATGGTTACGCAACTTTTATGAATTAAGATTGTCGACTCATAGAATGACCCTGTCTGACGATTTTTCATCTATTTCTTACCACGGCGTACACTAACATTATGATTCAAAAGCGTCCATCTGAGATGAAAGACCGTAAATGTAAATATCAAAATTAGATCTGTATAGAAAACAAGCTCTACGTATCAGTATTAAATATTAATTTGGGAGGCCGAGTATTGAGAGCCAGAAAAATAAAGATCATTGTGGATTAATAACATTATTCACTGTATCGCACAGACATTTTGATTGAAATTCAAAGAGATTCAACTGAGTGGTGTGATCATGGATGTATGCCCTCTTATTCGAAATAGATATATTAAAAAAAAAATTAAAATCTTTTAATCAAGCACAACAATTCAGGGCAATATTATTGGTGAGATCTAGCTGAATTAGAACGTAATCAAACAATGGTGGAAGATCGTTGATAAAAATTAAAGGCAGTGATGGATCCAGATTGGAATCCTGGGGTATTCCAGATGTCGGCGAGGAATCACTCTTTATAGCTTACGCATTATGTCCTGTTGCGTTGGCTTCATGTTGGTCTAAAAGTCTCCCAACTTACATTTACATCACACATTTATAAAATTCGTTGTTAACGGGTATCCCTCTCTGACAAGTTAATATAACATAACCCACTCGAATTTTCAATATATTGGAACTAACCAGTATAAATAGGTTTTCATTTGTTTGTGTATCATTCGTTTGTTTACAGCTTTCACGTTTGTTAATAACAAATTCTTGATGTGATTGCCGATTTGGTTTTATCAAATCATCTTCTATTACGCACGCAAATGTTTTAAAATAAAAGAAGAAAAAACACTATTAAACTATAAAAGGCACCATATGGTCTATGATACGAACCTATTATTCCATAATAAATTTCTGACCTTGAAGGCATTTGCTTTAATTTAAAATTAAATTGTGTTTATCATTATTAATTATATAGTAACAGATGCGTATCAGAGAACCATAGTAAAAATAGCTTATTACGAATTCTCTCAAGTAACCATAGATTGTATTTACTCTAGATGATAGGACGTCTTCTAACTGTTGCTATGAATAAGCTCTAGAAGTTACGTACATTGCAGGAAAAAATAAACTCTATCATTTAAAAAGTTAAAAAGTTAATTTTCGAATAGTACAAACATTTCCCTTTAATACTAAAGGGATACTAATACTAATACTAATACTGCCAAAAAAGTTAAAGGAAGCGATTTAGGACGACGGTTTGGGTCAAACACAAGCACACGACTAATTTAAATCCACCGGTATTACGCCATTGATGATCTTACGGCACATATCTTACGAAAGTTGACGAAATCAAATGAGAATCGTCAGTATGGACGAATCTCATCGCTTAGGCCTAAGAAGCGTCATCAAGTCAAAAACAACGTCCTGATTATTTACAAAAAGCTCGCCATTTACGAAGATTCGTCGTAAGGTGGCTAAGAGAGGAAGAGTGGCACAGAAACGATAACGGAAGACTAGGTACAGTTTTCATCATACTGCAACTGGTCTGTATCTGGACTCTTCATATATGTCTTAATATGTACATATGTATTGTTTTCGTTAGGTTAAATTAAAAAAGAAATATCGAGAAAAATTTGAATAGAGCTGCACAACAAATTGATGAATTCATTTAAATGTTCTTACCGGTGAAACACTTCACCGAAGCTGTATGTTAGCTAAGTTATCATCTTCAGCAGCAATATTGAACTGAAACAGAAGTGTTTCAGTGTTCCAGCGCCACAGTATTCGAGTACGTGATTTAGTTCCTTCCAGTGACCTAGATGTTCCCAAAAATTGCGAATGGTATTTTGCAACCTATTAGGTGATGTCTCTTGTATCTCACGGTTTAATTAACATTAGAGGTTACACCTTCTACAACCTTGTTTTTAAGTGATACCACATAAAGAAATCCAACGGGTTCAAATCGAGTAACTTAGCAGCCCGTTTGACGTCCAATCGAATGAATGACCTGGAAAGGTTGTATCTATGTACAGTCAAATATTAATCGTTTAATCTGCCGCAGCTCCATCTTGTTAAAATCCAGGTCACGGTTTTTCATGTCTGTTAATAGCAAGTTTACATTTACAGGTATATTAGATTAATGCGTTACTTTTGCCGAACGAAGCAGGAAAAGAGTGAAATTATTCCTTTGAGTTAATGATGATCGCGAAGCAAAGTAGAATAAGTCGGTTATATATTTTTACGCCGACTCAGTCGGTTCTCTTTTCTTATTCCGAAGACCCATGTAATGTATATATACGTATACCACAAGTACAATTGTAGGAGTAAAAATCACTCGCTGTTCTTTTACCGTCTTACCTGGCCATTTAAATGGAAATATTTTTATGATACTTTCCGTACAGATACCTGCTTGTTTACCGGCAACTTACAACGTACTTGTGCATTTTCGAGGGCTCTTCACCATGAGAAAAGGAGATACTCATCTTCCGTGAGCCGTACGACCTTTCTTTAGCCCCTACTTATTTTAATTCATATCGTACGATTTTCGATAAAAATCTCTTTCTGTTGGACATGTACATATTTACGTAAGTTGAATAACAAGCGTTGCTGGACGAAGACGAAAAAGAAAAGAAAAAAAACAAAAAGAACAAAAACGTGAACCTTACGTTTCCAAATATAGACTGTTCTTCGGGTAAGCGCGGAACATAATACCGGATTGTACGGTCCTAATTGGGGATTACATTAGAATTATAAATGGTGGATTATAAGATGGGTCAGAGGGCCAATAAGGTTCACGGGTCAATTAATGTAACTATGCAACAACATGTACACGCATACTCTTCATTGACTCGTTGGACGTTTATACAACGCTGCAAACGTAGCATTGCTGTTTGTGTGTCGCGTTTGTGATGTTGGAGACGTTAATATACGATGGCGGATCAAATAAAAAAGGAGCTAATAAGAATTCATTGATTTTAATATCTAGTCTTCATCTGAGTACGTTGTTGTACTCAGATGAAGATGAAGATGAAGATCAACAATTATTGTTTCTGTCATAGATGAACTTTTGTTTCGTTGACTTTAATCTAAAATCTTTGTAGACTTCCATATAATATACAAGTAAAAAATCTTTCTAATTATTTTAATGGAAACCTATTATTGGAGCCTAATTCAATTATTAGAGTAGTCCGGAAAGCTTCAAGTCTTAATATGGAGATTAAAACTGAAAGCTTAGATATTGTATAATAGTTTGTATTAGTCAATGTTAGTGTTCCTGTAAGAATTGAAGAAATCGACTATCGAACAGTCACTAAACTCTTGCATTTGAAAAGCAATACGCCTACTTAGATTAAAATAGAAATTTACGGGAATAGCCAAATCTAAACGTGATTTCACTACTTCACTTGGTTGCCGATGAACTTTTGGCACGGCCAAAAGCTGCAACCAGTAACCACAACATTTGAGAAGTTCACTAAATGCTGTTAGACCACCGTTGAATAAAGGTTAGGGAGATAGCAGAAGCTGCTTCAGAGAACGCGCTAGGTGCAGCATTTACTCACTCAAAACCAAAAATGAACGTATTTGAATGAACATTTCCAAAGCCCTGTTGAGGCGGTTTAAGCGAAATACATCGTTATTGGCGTCGATTAATAACCGTAGATGCAAGTTGGATACACCAGTACACCGAAGCTTAGGCATAGTCGCAGCGATGTATTGCGAAAGGTGAATCACTTCCGAAAAAGACGAAGATCGTTTTATCAACTGTTCCTTGGGATAGTCATGGAGCTTCAGTGTTAGGCTGGAAACTTTCCAGATTGCCCTTGTAGCTACCGATTTGTTCCTTTGGGGTTACTGTTACTTTCAAGATTGGCAAGAAGGAGACAACAGACTATAATCTTTGTTTTTCTACAGATAAGATAAAAAAAGAAACCCCTGACCATGAAGAAACAATGCAATAAGTACAATGTGCAAACTTAGTTAACTTAAGCTCTTGTAAATATTCAGTACTTGTACAGTTAAAGATTAATGTAGAAGCCTTTCCTGGAATAGTCTGATATAAATATGAAATGCGATTAACATCGATTGACATCGCGTTGTTGTCGGGAAATTTCTTTAGTGTAAGTTTCAACAGAATATCGATAGAATTCTGATGACGGACAGAGTTGAAGTGAAACAACCGATCATCGACAATGATCTATCATCTATTCTATCATCAATTATCTCAAAGACTGGTAAGTGGAGGGATGCAGAGGGAAGAATACAGTTTTAAAGATGTTTGCAAAGCAAGAATTTAAATATCTTAGAAAAATTGCAAAGAAGAGAGGTAAGCCTGCAGTTCCGTAAAACTGAAGGATCGTCTTTTTTGAGGATGAGACACATGGAAGCTATTTGGAAGAAAGATGGAAAATTTCAAGATAGGGAAAGGCAGAACATACCGTCAGGATCAGCAGTAAGTGAAAGAGCGCTTTCTATTTGTTCCGAGCAAAAGGTTGGCGCAGATATGGTAGGATTGTAACAAGGAGATCGATTATTATCGATAGAATTGAAAATAGGCGATTACTCAATAAATTAAAGAATACACTCAGCACACGCAGAAAAATAGAGCAATATTTATCGGTTTACGGTAACGTGGATATTTCAAGAGAAAGTAGTTTTGCTTGAAAATGCTTCAGATTAAATTATCTGCTAATTCTTCTTAAACTTAAAATTCTTCTAATAATAATCGTAGAAATACCACATCAGATGAGAAAAAAAAATAAATTGAATAAGAAAACACTGACTTCCACTGCCTACCCTATAATATAACGCAGACTCATTTTCTTTCTTCTAGCCAGACGCTTCTATTACTGCAAGTAGACTTGCGAATGTAGCACATTGCGACCCGCGAAACATAAGAAACACGTATCCGTCCATTTCATTATAAATTATAACTCGAGAGTAAGGTAAGGCAAGAAAGGTAGAGCAAGCATGTCATCTGGTGGCATTGATGTTCACGGAAGCGTGAAGTGCTTCGGTTGCGGTTTGTCCCGTAACAAACAACAGAAAAAAGACGCGTCAAAACCACGAAATATTCCGAAGTATTTTGTACTTATATATTAGTAAACCTGTAACGTTTGTGGAAAGTATTCTAATAAGTTATGTAAGTGTGTTATGTATGCATCTATTTTTATTTGCAAAGCTACACTTGCATAAAATTATTACAGTTATCGACTAATTAATAGATCAATGAGCTCTTTGCACAAAGTTATCAACGTTCAAGTAAATTTAGATGATCCCGAAATTAAATTCGTTATTTATTGCTAAGTTGATTTTGCTCGTTTATAACATCAGTTTTAGCTTGCTTTTCAATATTTTTTGATGCTGGGGATTCATATATTTTTTTTAAGTTGCTCAAAATGACCTGTTTTCTATTTGTTACTTTGTCTGTCCGTTACTGAACACCTTTTGGTAATTGGCAAAAATTCACAGTTAAACTATCGCGAATGTTGTGGATATCCATTCGATGGCGTGTGGAAGAATGCTCCAAAATGATGATGATAATCCAAACACTTGCAAGCCCCAACATAAAGGTAGCATTACTCCTCGAAAATAAACGCGCCGAAAGATGCCTTTCGACATTTCTCCAAAAAAGTGTAGTCCAGAGAATAGAATAAAGTGAATACGAAATTTATTAAAGAACTAAAATTTGTAACAAAAAGAATAGATGATTTAAACAACTCAAAGCGGCAGACTTAAAATAAATGCGATTATAAAAATAGGCAGAAGGAATAAACGTGGCGATGAGTGCGGTCCATTTGCGGGAAAGAGGCGGCGTCTTCGCGATATTCTGGTGACATCGGTGGTTCTGGCATGCGGCTCTCTTGGTGGTGGTAGATCCTCTTTGAACGTTTATTTAACTCGTATAAGCTACTACTTGCTAACATATTTTTGTACGTTTTGCAACTTGGTACATCCACACATAATCTTTTTCTATACTCTTCATCGGGCTCTTCTGGTTGGGATGACAGATTCCTTGCCCTTTATTTTATTTTTTGAGCAGCTGGGATTTAATATAGCCAACCACCGATGCTTAGACGCTGGCCACACGTCCTATCGTCTTGGCAGCTGGCAGACAATTTTTTTTGTAATAATCTTAAGAAAATCTAAATTCTAACAGATTCGTAATGTATGTGGCTTGTCCCGTTTAATTAGTCGCCCTATACAAAAGCATTATAACTATATGCTTTAAGTTAAGTTATAATCTAAAACATGTTTAGATATGTAGTTATCTTATCCTAAAGTAAAGCGTAAGAGATCAAGCGTCTGTATGATTAGTTTGTTTATCACACAGTTAATTCTTAATCCTTTCGATGATTGTACGATTTCATTGCTAATATTTTCAATAAGAATAATTGTAAAAAATGTTGCTTTTGTTATATATGTACGTAAATCTTGGGATCCAATGAGATTATTTTAAATAAATCGCACTTAAAACATCCCAAGAAATAAATAGATGGCAAAATTGTAAAAGTTGCTTAAAATTCACATCGCCCACGCTCTTACCGTTCAATAAAAATTACTTGAAACTTGCAGAAGTCTACGGCTATTTTCTGTCACTTAATTGAGAAGGTACGGTTTTAGTGCCCACCAAATTAATCGCAATTAGCGGTGCGGGTATTCGATACGCGCAAACAATGAACCTCGTAAACTTGCACTAAATTCTTTCATCTTGAGTAACATCGTGTCGTAATAAAAAAAAAGAAAAAACGTTTATAGTGAAGCTTGCGGGAAGCGACCGCTGTCAGATTGTCGGAAATTTGGACATTTAGAACTTGATTTTTGACAGAAAAATATCGTTTTATGCAAGATCGCTAATAAAAATTGCAAATTATCCGCAATTATTAAAAAAAAAGTGATTTCAGAAGGAAAGTGTCCATATTTTTCTAGATAACAGCGTATATGAAAGAAAGAATGTTTGATTATCATGTTTATCCTCGTCCGAGTCTGAAACAACAGATACACCTTTTATCTATGCTTAATGCTAAAAAATAGTATCTTCTACTTTGCTAGATGCTACCTCAAACTTGTTTTTGTCATCAGAAGCAAGAACTCCGGGTTTTGTGGGGGCGGGTGGGTTAGGAGGAAGGGAGGGACACATTATACGTACGCCATTACCAACATTAAAGTAATCTTTAAATGTAATTGCATCCATTTTCATGTTGTTACTTGATGTGAAGTCCAAAACTTTCCTAATCCGGACAGTGGACAATCATCTTTGTCATTCCAGTCATCAGCTTTCTACACTGGTTCATCTTTAGTGAAGTCTGCTTTTTAAAAACATTTGGACCTATCTCTTCGACATCGACCAAAATTTTCATTACAATCCTTTTTCCGTACAGTGTTTAGAGTTTTTTATGATCTGCTAGCTTATTGGTTGTAGAAGACTAGTAAGCACAAATTTCGCTTTTTTGTTATTTCCCTTAAAATAACGTGAATTTTTTGAGTCGTCGATAACAAGCAATCACAATTCTTGCAATTTGACACAAATTGCTTCCAACTATAACCGTAGTTCTTTTCTTACTGTTCCTTCCATTAAAACATATTTTCCTTTGAAATATTGTAAACATTAAGAACAAACTCTCGTCTTATCTACATCAAAAAGACGTCGTTTTCATTGTGCTACTTGATTAAATTGAGTAAGTTATCGCCCTTTCGCCCCACGCCGACATTTGGACTTATCTAACCAGCAAATTCTTTAACTCTTTCCCCAATCAGAATGGAAGGTTTTTCTGACGTGCTTAAGCATAGCGTTATCAGCATTATTATTAATACAAGTTTCAAGCTTCTTCTGTTTGCGGTTAAAATCATACTCATAAATCTTTGTCGAAAGAATTGTTCTTATTTTTTAGAATGGTCGATAAAGCGCTAGCGGGAATTCCAGGGTATTCTGCAATATCTTTCTTTTTCTTCCCAGCTTTTGCCACTTCAGCAATTCATTTCAATTTTTTCCTTAAGTTCCTTAAATTTCGATTCGATATTTTCAATTTTGCACGTGCATGACTTCACTAAATATGCAAAGAAACTTGCAAACGTTTAATTGTCGTTGAACGTAAAACGGCAAAATTCCTGAAATGGAATAAATAAAAAGAGATAAAGTTACTCCGCGAGATTAGAAAAACTTGACTGGTTGCAAAATATGTTCCGATCAAAGAAGCCTTAGTGTTAAAGAAGTTCAAGTTAAGAAAGTCCTTTTTTTAATACGGCGTCATATATTTTTTCTGCTTTTACTGAATAACTAATATTTTTGATACATATCATCCAGTGTTGCAAGTAAAACAGATGATTGAACATTATCCATGTGGTTTCTTGTCTTAGTATTGTTTGGTTACCTTGAAGATAATAAATAAAACAAACTATTTACACAATAGGAACAATTTTACAATTCTCGAACGTTGGTACCCTAATTAATTAAAGAAATCAAACGTTCTTGTTACTTGAAAGTCTCAATATTTTTCTCCAATTCCATCCATTGTTTTTCTTCAGTTGTCCCGTTTTCTTTTCCTTTTGTACTTAACGTTTAGTGTCACCTAAATTTTGCTAGTAACTGTACGTATCTCTAGCCCGTATAACTCGCCGCCAATTTACGACATAACACCATCGCGCCTCACACGTACAATGACCATAATTTGTCAATAATGCAGTATCAATACAGTGGTCAGTTGAACGCGAGAATCAGCCGTAATAGACCTAATTGTTTGACAATGCTGGACGTCTTTTGTTCCCACGCTTCTCTCGGCTACCGCCGCTACGATCCTAAGACATCTGTTGAACATATAACAAGTGGTGCGTTATAATATACACACATACGACACATACGTAAGTCTTATACGCGTATATGTGGACGAGCGCATATGGTCTTATGTGTGGATATATGGACCACCGCTTGTAATAGACTGCGCATAGCTTTGTTATAAATATCTTTGTTATATATTCATGGAATTATCGGTACCAGCGTGTATTGTGTTTAGAGTTGAACTCGAGCTCGCGACCACCTTAGTAAAGGACCGTTGTTCTTCGAAACCTCTTCGTCCAGTATCAATGAGCGATTATCGTTTTGTCTCGTTGGAAGGTGTTCTTATTAAACAAGTGATCTGAATTCATTTTCTTGGAGTAAAATAGTAAAAGCATAAACACGTTTACACGGCAAAATGTAACCACTTTCGGTTGTTTTATGTTTCTTTAATAGCATTGATTAACCAGCCCAACAGCGTTAATGGCAATTTCTTTCGGATCGGTTTTTCACCATTGTTTTGCACGTGCAAACAAGAAGTATTCTAGCGACAATAAGCTCCAATTTTTTTTTTACAGAAAACTTTCGTTGGCTGCCTCCCTTCCAACGTGCTTCCCTGCCGAATAGAATAACTTGTATTTTTTCAGGTTATTAAATAGATGATTTCTTGCGTCTATGCGAAGAAATTTGTATAATCTAAACGTACGTTAGATGCTAGATTTAAGCCTATTAAAGATACGCTAGTCACAGAATTTCAACAATTTCTTTTTATGTATAAACGCAAGTACGAAATCCTTTACAATTGTGACCAAATAGAAAACACATCTTTAATTATTCGAAGAACCGGATTGCATCATGCTATCCTTGTGCTGATTAGATATCTTTTATTTATTGAATGATATATGATAGACCGTATTTAGTGTTACATTGCAAGCATAAGTATTATTTTCATTCCATCAGCGACAAAGATAGTGAAATATGGCTTACCCGATGATAGCCTTGCTCTTGGAACAAATAATAGATATGTAAGTAAGACAATCCAACCGTATTTGCTTGAAGAGACGAGGAGGACATCTCCATGTTTGTACGTCGAAGAATTTTCATCGTAAGTGCAGTGATCAAATAACGGGTTGTTTGTAGGAACCAGCAAGATAATACTTATTAATATTTGCCCGTAACCAGTGTCTGGTACATATTTATTTTCAAATGTAGACACTTGTTGAAGACATTGTGTTTATATGCAAAGTGCTTGCTGCGAATGTAAGACTCATCGTATTTTTGAGTAGATATTCATGGAAATCTTAAAGATAATTCTCTCAATCGTTTATCAGTACAAACAAGCTCTAAAACATTTATCCCACGTTAAATTAAAATTAGCGTCAAGAAACGCATCATAATCCACGTTATCTTTATTTATTTTGTTGTTGTACCCGCCGCTATTAAAAGATTTATTTGCCATTAATTCACATTTCTCATTAACGGATAAACGCTTGAGATATCGCCTAATCTACGGTAAATTAAATATCGAAGCGTGGGTTAATCGTGTTATCGTGTTATTTCATTCCAATTAGCAATCTGGCTGACTTATCTTTGTTTAAATGCACGAAGTTTTCCTCAATAAAAATGAGAACCTGCGAAGCAATCTTTATTTGATGAATTTAAACAATAAAGTTAGATAAGAAATTACCGCAGTCAGACAACGTATTCACGTAAGAGGCCCGATTGTTCGCGGTGTATCACGAGCTGCGGGATTATCGTCATTATCGGCATTATTCGCGATTTCGATTTGTTCCCTCTCGATCTTTTCCCGAGGGAGGATTTTAAAGCTCAATTTATCATATCAATATAGTGCTGTCGACTAGCGAAAGCTTCTTTCTACTTCAATATATTTTGACTAGACTGCCTTTGTGCGTAAACGAAATCCTTAACGCCGCATCTTACCGACCTTTCTTCCTTTTTATGCGCTTCATAAACATGCATCTATGTGCATGCCCGTTCCGAATGCAAACATGACTATATTTATATCTTATGGATTAGAATAATTGCTTTGAACGTTGACCTCACGCTCATTCATGAAAACACGTCCCGTTTCCTCAATGCATTTACGTACGTACGATGTAAACATCACCTTTTACGAGCTTTAAAATCGCCACGGATCTCGATGAAAACTCGATGTTCTTAACGGGTTTCGATCCGTTTAAGATCTACACCGTTGGCGTGTACCCATGAATCCTGCGGAATTTCGTACGTTATATGCACCAAATCGATGGTTATCTCCGGGAAACGTCCTGGTAGAAACGAAACGAGCTTGGGCACGTCTTCTGTCTTAAGCACGGGGGATCAAAAGGTTATTACCTATGCGCAAGCACTTTTAAGTGCGCTTCCGGTCTCGTTCGGCTTCCGGTCGACATCTGAATGCGATATCGAGATAAATACACTCACATGTGAAATGAATATATTCTTTATTATATTTTTATGTTTTATGCGATGTGGAAGCTTTCGTGTTGTTGGAATTTTAATTGTTGCACGTATGGCGTGTTTATACGCAATAACCGCTTTCTGTTTTTTATGTATTTTTCTTTTTAAAATGTTGCGGAATCGTGGTTTTTACAAATGTAAACATGGAGTTTGATAAACTAATAAACTTGGAAAGCAAAGCTCTGGAAAGACAGACATCACGCGAATTGCTCCGATGTTTTTATAAAATTTCTCTTTTAACGAAAAGTTTTTAGAAATATCATGTTATAAATAAAATATAAACGTAGGCTTCCACGGCCGAAGTCTGTTGAAACTAAACGTTTTCCGGGTTCGAACCGTGTCATGTTAAAAATAATAAAAACAAAAATAATAAAAATATTATTTTTTATTTTTTTATTATTTTTAACGACATGACACGGTTAGAACCCGGAAAACGTTTAGTACCATGTTATAGTTTAATTATTGCAAAGATTACTACAAAAAAACAATAATAATACTGAATGAATGCGTTTTATGCTCAATAATCAATCGAATGGAAAAGAAAGAAATGAATTAATTGGACGATCTATAAGCTTCTTGCCTCTGTCAGAACCGAGCCGTGCTAGAACCAAGAAGCTTGTAGGACTTGACAAGACATCTATCAGGGATTTAATTCCAACCCTTAATGGTCTTGATTGATTAAAGAAACATTTATACAAGGTGGAACTTACTCAACAGGAAGAATCTGTGCCAGGAAGAGTAACAAAAATAGTTTAACCAATATGTTACCGCCGGTTCTTCCTGTGGGATATCAGATTTTCACTGTTTGGTGTAGCTTTTGAAATGCCTGAAAGTCTAAGAAGGACCTGGCTGAATGAACTTCTGAAATTGATCGGGAGGTTAGAGCTATTCGGCGAACTTTAAAATTGCTTCGATGCAATCGATTGAAGATACAAGAGTAGCGGAACGCTATCCTGTCAGAGGAATATTACGAGATTCCTCATAAATATCCAAATACCCTCCTCCAAGTATCAATTTTTCTCAGAATAAGAAGATTTAAAAGTTATCGATTAAGATTTTATTCCATTATAAGAGTTATTTCCACCAGGACAATGGTCAATATATGTTGGTTCATGATGAGGAAGGTTACAAAAGGAGGCCCGAATGGACAACTATATTAAATAATATACCGCGTGGGCCCTATTCTTAGTCCTTTATTGTTCCTATTAACTCCTAGCAATTGTCTACGTCCTTGTAACTATGTTCGTAGATAGTGACGTGCGCAGAAAACAGTGCAACACTAGCGCAGAGACTTGAAAGCAACTTAGGGACACCATATCAAGACCGGTTTAAATATCACTACTTACCGTTAATTATTAAAGAAGCCAGATATTTGAAATTAACACATACTTTTAATGCATAAATCGTATGTAAAAAAGAGAGTCTGATCTGTTTCGATAATATCCTCCATTTGAGGTGAAGAAGAGTTGTCAAGGATCAATAACACTCCAGTATGTCTTTTTATGCTAATTATAGCATTATTGTTCAACACAAGAGATTCTATTCAATTGCCAGCTTTTTCATAAACTTGATTGAAATTTTAATTAAAAGGCATCGATCTATCTTAAAAATTATTGTAAATGTAGCACATTAATTCAATTATGTAAATAATAGTATCACAAGACGATTATTGCCTTTAAAAAAATATATAAGTTGTATCCAGAACAACTGTTTAAAATACAAAAATCCAGCTAGATCAGATGGATTATATAAAAGGTGGCCTTTGACTTGCCCTGCTGCAAACTGTTCAAGCTCTATCGAGGTTCCTGTGTTGCTAGGACATGTATGATAGCTTCATCCTCTTTACCAAACCTAAGAGACTTGTGAGCGTTTCCTCTGCTTACCGCCTTTGGATATTCTGAAGTAATTTCTGCGAACTGTATTCTTGTTGCTGCCACACACGACGTGGACGGTGGTCCCGTCTTCCACCTTACGGAACTCAAATTTTAGGCTCATTACATGATATTGTTGATGAAGGATTTTCAATATTTGAGTTGACGTTGGGGCTATCTGCTTCGAAGGAAATAATCAACTCAAACATTACTCATATGCTTTTGGAGTGTAAAGTGCAATGTGGCAAGTTTACCGCCTGAACTTAGCAAGCTAGCTGTAAATTTTCGCTACGAATACGATTAGTGTAAGTATATAATGACACAAAACATTAAAATAACTAATTTTACCAGTTTTTTTAGTTTCTGACATTGTACAACGCAAATCTTATAAAAAAATAATAATAAACAAGTATGCTGCAGAGAAAGCATTATCGAGGTTATTGGATATAGTATACATTCAATAAAGTAGAGAGCGGCAAATTATAAAACCGCCTACACAGACATTGGTAGACATCCCGCGGCTGTCCTAATAATAATATAATCTGACCAGCGTACGCGAATAACTATTAATCTAATTAACCTTTAGTGAAATACAAACACGGCAGCAACAGGAAATCCTGCCATCATTTTTTTTACCTCTTAAAAATTCGTATTTCCATTTACCTTAAGAAGTAAAATTAATTTTATGACTAATATCTACCAAGTTTAAAGCCTCGTTAAAATAACAAATAACTGATTCTAATTGTATCTGTTCGTATTGTACAAACGTTAGTCGTCGGTTCAATTTCAAGAATTAAAATTGACATTTACATATTTGAACGTAATTTCTCATGAAATAAAAGGCAGGATGTTTCGTTGAATTTGCTCAAAGTGTTTATATTTGATACTCAATGCCGCCGATACACTTTCTAAATTGGACTGGGGAAAATGGATTTCAATATCGGCATTCGTTTGAATCATTTAAAAACAATTTACGGGTAAAAAAAAAAAAACACATTACACGACGGCCGATTGCGTAATCTACTTCGCAGTGTTTCGGTTCTGGTTACGCTCGAACAGGTTAAGATCTTACCTATGTAACCAACTCGGATTAAAAAATTCCCCTGCTCTATGCATGACATAACTTCATCTTGCAAATCGCCGCTTCGTATAACGTATCTTCTAATAGATGCGGGGAACGCATCTACGTTTGCTGAGACGCTGTTTGGCGCGGCATCATCGTCCACCGGATGCCAGAAAACGGCTCTCTCTCGAAGGTGCGCCCAAGTAATGAATGAAGAAGATTGTTTTTAGATGGGCTTGACCCCGCGCCGTGTACTGTGCCGTCGGAGTTGCCAATCCAGTTTCTTCGTTAATAACTGACGGCTTCTGTTAGACGGACGCACGAATGCGGTGCGAAGAGTTTCGTACGTGTTCATCGGATCCAAATTATAGCCCACGAGTTATTAAGGAGTAACAACCTAACGTTTTAATTAAAATTTAGAGATCGCCGGCGGCAACACGTTGACGTTCGATATGTGGACGTTTGTAGCTTTTTTTTTGCTCGAGTTTGTTTGGTAGGACTACCAGGAAATTTGTATCCTGTGAGATATATCGTTGGATGAATCATGTCAACTGGCTTGAAAGATGGCGCTTTTGTGAATTCTCCAAGGTTAAATTTTTCAACCAATAACCATAGTTTGATTCTTATGAAGCCGAAAAGTTGCTATCATTATAAGAATTGTTAGGGTTTTATATGAAGACTAAATATATTCGAAGAAGATAATTCGATGAATACATAGCTTTACAAAGTTCATCTTATGTTTCAACGTAGTCTCCTTTGAGATTGGTATACTTAGTCCGATGCTTTTTGTCTTTTGTATCCCGTTTAAAAAGTACAATTTTCTCCAAGTCAAATGCAAAATAGGCGTTTGTTTTTCCTATTTGGCCGAAACATTATTCGGAATTATTAACATTAAACATTAACCGTTATAGCCCGAGTTTGGCGAATATGGCGGGTGCGGAAGTAATTCGCATCCAAGTATGCACGCGCTCATTGTCTTCCTTTTCTTCGCCAAATGCGGACGTATTATTGACACGGTATTATTGAAACGATCTAATAATCCTCGTATTTTCACCAATTCTGCAAGGAGAATGGCATAAATGTAAAAATCTCTTATTTAAAACCCAGTTGCAGCTTTGTATCGTATAAGTTTTTATTAACGCGTCGTATATAAAAACTAAACGTCGAAAACATTTGGTAATAACCCGTCCAACGTATTTATAATTATAAAGTTTTAATATGCACCCCCTACAGCGTTCGTAATGCCATATGGTGTCAGTAACATCAACTAGGCTGTTCCGAAATGTAAGATAATGTGTGGTACGGAGGAATGTGTGTGCGTTTGTATACATTGAACTTTATACATATAATGAGCGTACGTTATCCTTTTTTTTTGATGTTGCTTGATAGAAATGGGAGTTTATTTATACTTCTTCTGTCTCAAATGAGATCATTTTGATCCTTTGTAGAAAGAATTAATTTGCTGGAGCTGGTGTCCTTTTTAGAGTCATGAAAAGCTGCTAATATTTTCTGAAGAAGACATAGCATTATTGCACAATTGGGGAAGAAAAAAATCAAAGTGACCATATGAATAATATTGAAATGTAAAGTTTACTACATAACTTCGAATTCATTGCTACTAATTTCAACAGTTCATAAATGAATAGTTTTTGATTTATAGAAAAAACAATTAAGTCAAAATTGGTAGAATATGTGCATTAAGCCTAAGCTTCACAAAGGATGTCAAAATAAGAAATAAGTAATGTAGTTGTTTGAGTTGCTTCAATCAACCAGGTAACCTCTCCAAAAAAAAGAAACTGAAAAGATAAGCTTATTTTTCGAAAAAAAAAAAAACATTGTAATTGTAATTCAGTAAACCGCTCATAAAACTTCCAGGTGTTACCTGTTCTTGAAACTAGAATTGATGATGAAAACTTTGGACAAGTTGAAGCCAAGCACTTGCTTTACGGATATTCACGTTTCTAAAAGTTTTCACGCAAAAATTTTAATAAAAAAGGTATGCAATTCATGGTAAAGCGAAATGGAACCACAAAGCCGGGAACTGCAAAGACACCGTAAAGGAAACAATAAGCTACCTATCTGAAAAAGAAAAGAACACTCCTGAGGTATATCCCACATTGTGGACGGAATTGTATATCATCTTTACCGCAACATTATTTCTTCTATTAGAAGCATAGCGATGCAAATTAATCTTAATTAATAAAACAAATTAATCGGAAAGTCTAGAACTGCGCTGAATAATTTTTTTTACTCATTAATCCTAGCGCAGCCCATAAAATTGCTTATTTTTATATTTATGAAGCATATTAAGAAAACCCTCTTATTAAGGAGCAAAAGACGTACTTCTTAGGCGTGTTCAGGTAATAGGTAATTATCGTTACCATCTTCGATTACCTCGAAAAAAGCCGTGGATTATATCGCAGCTCTCGTCTGCTAGGTTTTAGGGAGCTAAAAGATAATTGAGAACGAAAATAGACTTCTCTTCGAAATTATGCAAGCGCGAGTTGTACGCGTTCACAACGGAATCTTATTTAGTGACTATATAACCTAACATCTCCACCGCAATGTTCGTTTCTCTATTATGTACGTAGCTATAAATCGATTTTGCTCGTCAACCTGTACACACCTGTATGCATGTATTGCACCGTCTTGACTCTGTTCCAACTTGGTGGTAGAAAATCGAGGGTATAGAATCAGCAGGATTGGCAGAATATCCTTGATCTTTACTGGAAGAATCCGCAGAGAAGACAATGGCTATTATTAATACTCTAAGATCTGTAGAAGTCATATAATAATATTGAAATTATCGAAATTCCATAACTTGAACGGATACAGAGAAAATTGAAATGAAAAGACTAAATTTCCATCTAATTTAACGTTATGTACAAGCTGTAACAGCCAGTAATGGATGATCGTGTCAATTTCGATCTATTGTAAATCAAGCGATATTACACATCGAAAGTAGGATGAACGACAGCAATATAACGCCACATACGTACGCACATGCATACGTAATTCCACGCTAAAGATAGAATGAAAATTCTGCAAACGACAATGGAAAAATAACTATTATTTAACAAGCGTAACGCACAGGTCGTTTTTACGTATGCAACGCAACGGTTCCAGACGTGACTTGTAACGTTGTAGGCTTTAGCTTTTTTATCGAAGTTTGATGCCGTACTTTGCTATGCTGTACACTAACGCTCACACGAATTGCATCGCCTCAGAGGTAATGCAATAACTTAAAGTATTGGTTACTAAGAACAGCTAGATTGCTTCAGGGATGAAACACAATCGGTAAACATGCGTAATTATGTCTTGTTTAATCCTACATGGTGACTACGTAAAACCTTGGATTTTAATTGACGATTATTCGATTATTAAAATTTTTGTAATATTTGATACGGTAAGTGATATATATTGAACTTTCAATTCTTGCGTTCTAGAGACTCCCTCCAGTTGAGTGGCCCCTCAAAATGTAGCTCTTTCTTCTCTAACGCCAGTTGCCCTCGGAAATCTCTCGATATCGACGATATACTTTTCGCGATCGCATCTTTGGCCAACGTATCCACACCATTTCCTTAGACAAACCGTTTGAGTGACTTTTAACCGTCCAAAACAATTTTCCATTAAAATCAAACGGCCTTTCTATTCTTATGTAAGCGATACAACATTTACGTGCGCTACTGTATGCGTGTAAGCTCCACACACACACAACTCACAACGGAGTACAACACAAACACACACGCGCACCAACTACGATAAACAACGATCATTTTTATGCGGATCGCGTAAGGTGTCACGATTCTTCGAGTCGAGTATACAAATTTTACTTTTAAGGACGTCGACGAAGAGCCGTCTCAGAAGAAAGACATTTCTCGTGAAGACTGATGTAGATTGTACATACTTATAGGTATCGTTTGCTAGTAGAGAATCCGATGTTCCCGGTGCATTCTCCAACCGTTGATTTCACGCACCACCAACGGCAACGTTAGACGCGGAATATAAACGAGTTGCACTCGGAAGATTACATGTCAAACGTGTAATTTATTGCGGCTGAATTGCTCCGACGAAGAAAACAAGTATAAGTACGAAATTAACGATAACAACGGTATTACCGCCGTATAATTGAAGGAGCTTCTTTATGTATATTTTTTCCTGATTATTCTAAGTAATGACGTACAATGGAAGCGCATTCAAATGGAATTCTTAATTATTTCTCCTTGTCAAGTGATTGGTTAGCATGTTGGACGAATAAAGTAGGTTATCAACTCGAAAACAATATATTACTTCCAATACAAAAAAAAATAAGCAAATATTTAAACAAATGGTAACTTTACAAAACAAATTGATGATTCCAACGAACACAATAAAATAACTTTTAGTATTAATGACTCGACTAATTAACCACACTCATTTTGTAAATAGAGACTAGCGACGGATACAGCCGAGAATACCGGCAATTCTGCATATTCAAATTTCGATGAAATTGCAGAAGCTAGGACGGTACCATGAATTAAGAACAACCTTTTCTTTTAGCGACTAAATAAATAAAATCCATGACTTTTTGTTCAGGAATCAATTTGAAATAGCCAAGAATAACGCAAATAATTTTTTTTGAGAGGATCGGAGGGGGGAGGGGGATAAAGATCCATGTACCCCCCATATATATAATTTTTATATCAAAATAATTTGAAATAACTGGGGATCGGGGTAGCCATACTTAAAAAAACTTAAAAAGCCACCTTCCATACTTAAAAAATAATAATAAATTTGCTTTTACGTACAAAACGATGTTACGTAACAAATAGTGAAACATAAGATACGAAAGATAGGAGTCTACGCTCGCGTGTAGTGTTTATGGCGTTTTTCGTGGTGCAAGCAATATTTGTGTTTTCGACACTTTTATAGCAACTATCATTATTGCAGTAATTATATAGCGTAATAATATTATCAATTATCACATTATATGGTCATTATGCTTTCTTTTTAAAGCTGCCTCACCGTTCTCAAAAAAAAAATGATTATTGTTATATATAAGTTACATTAACTACTGTTATTGTGCCAAATTACATGTACGTATATATGATATTTATTAAAAATTTAGCTTTATTATAATTTTTAAGTCTTTAACGTTTGTATGTCCAAATTGGTTATGCAGCGCCGATTTATACGTAAGAGCCTCTTTATTTTTGATATATAAGAAATATTGGAGCTGTGGGGCTTTATCTTTATCTAATTCTTGCGACTACGTAACGTACTTCAAACTATCTTAATTTTAATATAAAAAAATATATAAAAAATAAAAGTCGCAGTACTTCGCTTAAAAGAAATCGGAATCTGCGAGTTGTCGGTGATCCCTTGTCAGAAGTTAAAAAAGTAAAAAATTGTTAATTAAATATGAAGTGGCAGACTATTATCTGCCATCTCAGCAACATATACGTTGCTGAGATTAGAGAAACACGTGTCCATATCTAACTTACTTGTGTTCTTCTTTCTATGTTACATATGACCATTTTTATACAATAATTAATAATAAGAAAAATTATGGAAGATGTTAGAAAGCTCGTTGCGCCCGCTTCTCACAGCCGCCACTTCATCTTTTGAACGTATTGGTTAATACTTTTCGTTTTTGCGCCGGTTCTTTCCAATGTGATCACGAATCACAATGGTAGGTGCTTTAGATCATTACAATTCCTGCAAAGCATGTATTTCGAATGTCATTGCTGATATTACCAACAAATTTTGTTAACTTGGGACATTCGTAAACTTGGAATGAGCGATCTTTTTCGTGAATACGTAGAGTAAATAATAATGGAGCTGCGTCATGTGAGCGAATTGAAAACTTCATCTCGCCTAAGTTGTTCTAAATGTTCCAATATACGTCTCTAAGAAATTTATATTAACACCATTTACCTTTAAACTTTTACACGCATCTCTATAGCATAGCAAGTAGAAGTCCATATCCTTCACGCCTCGGTTATTTTGGTGTCTTCTATATATTTTACTGATAGTAGAGAGATATTCACGTTGTATCTGTAGTTTTATTAATTTTGAGATTTTCGTGCATATCCCGTCCAAACAAGTTGAGATTAACCGAATTCTATAATAAAGATAACAACAGATTTCCTTCGTAATTACTTCGAAACATTATCTTCATTTTTAAGAGGATAGTCCAGTGTGAATTTCCTTTTCTCTGTTAAAAGACGGCTTTCTCATATACAGCCAAAGTTGTAACGTTAAGAGTATTTGTTGTGGTTTATAACTGTTAGTTATACCAACTACAAGTCCAATATATATCTTTCAATGTACTTCTATTTTGTTAAGTACATTATTTTTTATGTAGAAATACTGTAAATGCATACATCAATAAATTGCCTCTATTTGCTATAGGAATGCTGCGAGTATTATTGAAATAATAAATATTTACTTTTATTAGAATAAGGAAGGGTACACCGTCCTTGTAGTAACATGCAGAGTAACACAAAGCGGTAATATATAGCCAAACACACACGAGATACGTTTCAATACCGTACTTGTATTGAATATCGTCAAGGTGAGTTGAGTTTTTTCTTCTTTAATCTCCATATTGAATTTAAACGAACCACAACGCGACGTCGATATTTTCATATACACGGCACGCCGCGTTCCGAAAGATTTCAACGCGAGATCAAGCTAGGTAACTCGCTCGGTGCTATTTACAATGAATTACAGCCCGTTTGGAAAAAGTTCGAATAGATAATACGTCTTAGACGGGCGTATTACATTGGATTTCAGAACAAACCGTATATAAGTGGTGTTCTAGAAAATATATTCAACATCGTAAAGAAGTTAATGAATAGAGATCTATGTGATGTATACGTATGGACTTATGTAGTCGCTTATCTAAGTTTAATTTTATTCCCTATTCCATTACCATCGATTATTAATGCTTCCTGTTGATGTCGTTGAAACCGGTTGCTTTATAAGTATATTATACGTTACGTTCGCGGAGCAAACCGACAAACTAGCCGTTTACATACCTACCGACGTTATATAACAGTAATTCTCATTCTTGGTTCGTCTATGGTATTTTATGGAACGCCTACGCGAAATTTTTAGTGTGCTGTGTTTATATTATATACATACGTACATACATGTCATTTTATATATGTACATGTATAGAAAAAAATTCCTTGTTATACATGTAAGAAATAAATAATTCTTATTGTACTAGATGTAAATAAAGTTTCCTGCGTAACGAAGAAACCAATACTATACAGGCTGATAGAGTAAATAACGCCATGCAAGGTTGTACTTATATAATTTATGCAATGTTGCAATAATAATAATAATATAATAATAATAATAATAACCTTTATTTCGACTACAAAAAATGTAAAAAGTATTGTTAGAACAAGGACGGAGATCGCAAATTAAGCGATTACACAAGTACTTAAAATATTACGGCAAACTCATCGCTGCTTCTTGGACGGCAGGCGGACGTTTCTATAGCACCAGAGGGCGCTAAGAAATGTCGAGTTTGTCATTTTGAAAGTTGTGGTCATTAACTGTGAAGCAACAGCGACAAAAAGTAGAGATAAAAAAGTACTCTCGAAACCGCGCTGATGACGCCGGCTAGGCAGAAACGTGTCCGCGTGCTAGCGCACCTTTTTTCTCTCCTTTTGTTGCGTTCGCCGTGAATTATTCCATCAATACAATGAGAGAGCTAAACTATCTTAGCATCATATATTTTTAGTTATTGTTTCTAGGCATTTGTTCTATTTGTATTAGGTGCTTATTTATTAAATGAGTACCTAATGCATGTACCTAACAATGCGTAACTATGCAGTGTTAAAAAATTAAATCAAATCGATATTAATGCGCTTCCTCGTACGTATAGTTATCACTAAAGGCGTGTTTTAAAAGTTTGCTTACACGTTTCGCGAAGGTCAAGACTATAGAGAGTCTTGATTGCTGGCTTCTCTTGTATAAATGTTCGCTTGATCCTAAAGCAGTTTTAGTTCTTTACAAAGGTCTCAACATGTGAACCATTTGAGGTTCTCGTCCATGAAGACGCCCAATAGTTTTGCAGAACGAGTTAAATAAATAATGTTCCCTTTCTAAATAGATAAGAACAAGTATTTGAGTTGTTGGTTTGAATTTATAACTCGACGTTTTCGCAACAACTTTTATAAGACCCCCCCCCCCCAATTCCTCCTACCTTCTGATACCTCGTGACAACTTCCAGAATTTTTACCTAATTCATCTTTGTGCCGAGATACACGTCTCATCAAAATATCATTAAAAGTATCATGATAATACGCCTACAACACTATTCACCTCGCACGCATCCCAGCAATCGCCGCCGGACATCCTTGAAGAGGAAAATCGGCGCTGCTACAATTAATTTTGCAAAAATTGTTTAGTACTTATTTCCTCAACAGGTTGCGTTATTGATAAATGTAATTTAACGATACAAGAGAGTCATCCATCGCTTCAACCGTAATGTTCGATTCGATCAAAATAAGTTTTATTATTAACTGTTCAGTTTTGACCAAAATTAATTTTTTGGCAAAAAAAAAAGTTCCATCCCAATATCTAATCTATCTCATCCATTCGTCAACGATCTCCTTTTATTGCCCGCGTCGTTACATTTAGCAAATTCTTTTGTTCCACGAAACATCAGCAATAACAAATCAAATCCAGCAAATTATACTTAAAAAAAAAAGTATAATTCGTTAAGGTTAATTATTTATAGTCGCGAACGGGCGAAAGAAACAGCTTCGAATATCGTTTGAATCTTAATTATATCGTTTCCTAGCGTCAACGTCCTCCAAACAGCATCTACTGGACGAGATACGATCGCGCCATATTCACGAGTATGATGGGATTCAGAAATTCTACGCGATGCCCACTTGTTCTAGAAGCGTACTCACGCGGCCGGCTCGCCATATACGCGCGCGAGATGATGCAAGAGACGAGAGACGAATTTTAGTGTGAGAAATCTGAAGATCTACTACCTGTGTCGAGTACGTTACGTATACGTACGTAGGACCCACGGTCCACCGCGAGAATCCATCAAAAACGTTTGACTGAGCGTGGGATCCGTCTGTGATGAACGTACGGCCCAAGGACATCGCGTTTACACCGCCGAGAGCCATTATGCAGACGCTAGGACGCTGCTGCAGCGAAAAATGCAAGAATGGAAAGGTGTATTGTATGTAGGAGCAAGTAGCGTAGTGGTGTACAATATTGTAGTAGCTTTTTAGGGTCTCCGCATACCTACAACATGCGTTCGATGAAAACGGGGACTTGTCGGCTTGACGAAGCGAAATGGAGAGTTGCTGTTTTAAGATATTAATTGATATACACGGTGCATTCGTAAAATTTTTGATCTGCCCTTTTTAATTGTAAATCTTCTCGTTTCTACACAGATATTCCGTTGGAGATATTGTTTAAAATTCATGTTATATCTTCTGAATTGTTAAATTGTTGTCTTCGAAATTGTTAAAATATTTACGAGGTTGATAAACAAGAATACAATGAGCGGCGACAACATTCCCAGATGCTCTAAAGCTTATGAGCTTAATCAACAGTTGACTTTCGCCACTGATATGGTTTACATCCAGAGTTATCATCGTCAACTGCTTCCCGTTCAATTAGTTTCGTCTCCAGCGAGTTACCGTGCTGAAGCAGCCTCATATGGTTGTGGGCGAATCAACGAGCTTTCGATTAACCACGAAACGGTACAAACTCGGAACACGTTTAGTTTTAATCGACTCTGGCTATGAAAGCCTACGTCATTTTTTCTTTTTTTTTTCATACACTTGTGGCCGATTAAGAATAAAATAATAAAGTATAATTGCAATGACATGTTTTCCAATTTAGACAATGATACATTACATTACATCTTTGTTTAGTGTTAATATCGTCCAATGTGACAATGTCCCTTCATATCACACAGCTTAAATGTCTCGAATTTCAAAAAATAATTGTTAGTTGTTGATAATTCTTGATACGATGCTTTTAGTCAGTTCGCACGCCTATAATTTTGGAATTAAATTACAATAAAACATTGCTATACACTATCGTACATACACGCTATACGCTATCATGTATTGCCAACTAGACAACGCATATCTCCGTTTGAAACGTAGTTCGTGATATGGAAAAAGTCGCTTGAATCGAAAGGAGCACGTCGCGCCGTCGATTTAAGCAGTCAACAAGACGACAACAACGAAATAGACGAAGCAAAACAAATACTTCGTTCATGCCGTCGGAACGCATATTACCAGAATTAAATGAAATAAATTTATCGCCTGCCTATCGAACAGTTCTCAAGAGCGTAATAACGCTTTTAATGAAATGATGACCGATTAAGAATGTCAGGCGGTAATTTAGTGGGCTACGTCGTTGTCGCCACGCTCTTTCGATAAGCGGATATTATTTATTGCCCGACGAGGTGGCGTTTCGTATCGGCTACTGGACTTTAATTATCCACTTATTTCCCTTATCTAAAACGCTGTAAATTCATTTCGTAAACATGGTTCTCAATGAGCGAGGGACTGAAAGCAAGAAAAGAAGAAATAAACGTAGCATAACTGTAGTATTCCCAGTAATAATAAAAAATGTTAAACTCCCTTCGCTTAAGACTTCTTTGTAATTCAAGCCATGAAGATCATCCTAGCTTTATTGTACCTGAACAGACGCTAACGCGTAATTTCGAATACCGTTAAACACTCTCTATTTTAATATTCTGTTATTTCATGTTCTATTTCGCCTCGCCTTTAACGAAAACGCGGTTTCCCACGAGTTAAATAGCCTGAGATACAATTTCTTACGAGGGTTACATTTCGAAGCCTCAATATGAAGATGAAGTTACTTATTAAAAATATTTTGGCGATGTAATTGAAAGATCCTTTTGAAAGTCTCATCTATGCAAGGCACTCAGTTGTTGTTTAACAATCGTTTCTGTTGATGTTTCTATAGAAAAGGAAAAAATTGAATATCGCGTGGTATTTGCAACACGCCACGTATATTAAAGTTAAAATGGACTCTGATGGTGAGTCTGCCCAGTTACTTGCCGCAGTGAAATTTTGGGCGGCGTACTTGCACCAGCTCGGTTGGGGATGCATCGGATTGGAATAGCATCGAAAATGTGGTTTGAGATATAGCAAAGGATGCGCGTATCTTAAAGGAACGTCCTTGCCATACATGGATTGAAGATTTTTGTATGAAAAAGCACTAAAAATGCATTGGTAAACAATTCCAAAAGCCTGTTGAGGCAGTTTAAACGAAGTAAGTCAAAGTTTGCCGTTGATTAATAATTGTTAATAATTGTTGATAATTGTTGATATTCGTTGATAATTGTTGATAATTGTTGATAATTGTTGATAATTGTTGATAATTGTTGATAATTATTGATAATTGTTGATAATTGTTGATAATTGTTGATAATTATTGATAATTGTTGATAATTGTTGATAATGCTTTGAGGACAGAGAGTTTCATCGAATGAGGTCAGTATATTTGTGAAATAAAACTGATAAAAGGGTGTTAGACAGGAAACTCTTCAGGTTACCTTCGTACTTACTTGGTCTTGGCATATTTGTGACAACTTATCAAACAGTTAATGTTGAAAATTCAAAACTAATGGGTGATTTCTGATTTAACTCATTTCAAGCTACATCTTCCTTTAAGGATAACTGAAGCGAATTAGATATTTAACCCAGCGACAGATCAGCGTTGGAACTCACTAATACTGTGGTATATTTGGTCCTGTACTACCTTTTTTTCCAACTGTGCTCTTGAGGGTTGTCTTACATTACAACCTTCATGGGCATCTTCAATACATGCTTCCTTCCAACGAGGTTCACCCTTAGACCTAACAATAATAATATATTTCAATCTTAAGTAAGAAAGTACCGTCCCGCAGACCGCAGGCATATACTATAAACCCAACGGTGAGGTTCGTAATTACCATAAGTCTGCAATAGCACGTTTTTATCGAGGTTTGGATACAATTTTTTTCCCGGTCATTCCCATTTATTTAATTAATCTCCTAAATTCATTCAGATTGTATCGATTGTATTAATGTTATTTATTAATAATATCATATTTAACCACGTCTAACACGAACAGTTTTACCATAAAAATCGTAACACTTTCTCGCTTCGGATGAGGTATGAAAGATTCAATCTTTTAACTGGCCGAGAAAAAAAAACAATCAATGCAATCACAATAGTTAGAGTTAAAAAATACCTTTGATGCCTTGGAAACCGTACTTAAAGCAACAGAAAGCAATTTCTTCTCTAACACCAAACGAAAAATTAATTTATATTATATTGAAAGGTTAAATGTTAACGTTATTTACGGTAATATTTCTTCGTATTTTGAGCATCGTTGCTCATCTTTGGAGATCTCTCTTCCTTCTAATGGATGAAATTATCTGAAATTGCAATTTATGTGTTGTGATTGCCTTTCGAGCCTGAAATACAACATTTTCAAATATAAAGAAACTTGCAGATTTGCTTTTGCTCTCTTGAAGAAGTATAATTTTCGATTCGATTGTTGAAACGCAGATTTATAACAATTTCACCAATTTTAATTAACATTATTTTGGTATTAAACGCTCTTTAGATAAGCTACGTAAAAATTTCAAACAAGAAAGACTTGGTGGTTACCTGATAAACGTAAGCGTAAGCTATTCCTTGGCCGCAATTGTACTTATACGTGCGTTTTTACGGATGAATTTAGGGCACGGGTAGTCGAGCAAGACGCTTACGTCACGCGAAACTTTAAGCTGTCGTCGCCGTCAGGAAGTTGGACAAATTAAAATGCATCATTTAACATTGGTTTTATTTGCTAACGTTCATTATTAAGGTTTGTTGAATTGCCGAAGTAGGTAAGTGTTACACTTGGAAACGATAAAGGAGGCTTGATCTCAAAGGAAATGAGTTAATGTCTACGTATAACGATCGTATTTGTATTCGTATTCTAGTCTTTAAATAAAAATTGAGATACACCTTTTTTGTTGGGTACCAAGTAAAATGTTTCGAAAGCATTGACGAAAGGACGAAATACCTTTGGAAAAATCCTTGCAAACAACTTGGTCATAACTTGATTGTTTTTAGAAAAGAACGGTCACCATATTGTAAAATTTGGTTACAGCTTTGTATCGAAATGGGAACTAATCTAGGATCTTCTTTTACTTCATTAGTTATTAAATATGACCAGTTGTGTTGATGTGAAATGAAGAACAGAAACAGAAAATGTTGTTCATCATCTCCTGGTCTTCTGGGTGTAGACGAGAGAGTTGATCTACACCTTTTTCCATTTTAACTAAATGTCATTATAGGATTGCATGACGTAACAATAAACTTACCAATATTCTGAAATTCTTCTTGCAACATTGTCATTGCTGATTTGGCCAGCTTAATATGAATATTACAAAGCCTCTTGGCCTTCTTCCCATTTCTTAATTTTCAGCTTTATGTGGCTTTTTTACAGCCCACCATAAAGACCGCTTTACCAGCCTGCTGATTTTCTTCAATACTTCCGAAAGGAACGCCAAAAGAAAATAGCAAGTCAATCTTTCAATTATTTGAATTTTTTTAACATGTAATTATTCATTACACAGAGACTCTAAGAATATTTTTCACTAGATCTACATATTTTTGAACTAAGAAGTTAGCCTATTAAATTAATTTTGCTTCTAATTGAATATATGTATATGTGTTAGATCATTTCTATTTACATGTAATACAATCCTTTGCCCTTGAATGCTGTCGTGAGGCATTACGAAGCAAAAAAAAAAAAAAAACAGCAACACTTGTGATCTGACCTCCCGCTAAGGTTTCGCGTAAATATGGTAGTTTTTGTTAGCCTCCGAAGGCAGAAACAAGCGGAACAAATGTTAAGTTGGATACGGGATATCAAATTTTAATGTTCTAAGCTGCTATTTACACATGGTCTTCGTAGAAATGACGATTTTGTTATTGCATGTACTTGTTTTCGAGTCACGGAGCCATATGCCACATTAATTCATTAAAAACAAAATGGTTCAGGCCGTTTTGATAAAATCAAAGAGGAAATAACGTCTAAATACTTAATTCTCTTTTTTCGGCTATTATCCTTGAAGATAAATGTATGGCAAGACAGCGAAATCACTTTCTTCATTATTTGACGCAGAGAAATGATGCAGTAACGTAATTCGATACGTAAAACCATCGATGTAACGATGAAAACATGCAGCAAACAGTGCGGACGGCTCACAACCGTACGCAGATATCCATCAAGAAGAAAATAATACATTGAGTCAGTACATTAGAGACGAATTTGTCTTTTTTTGCCCAACCCAATCCATCTATGCGGGATATCTATTTGTTTGGAATCCGAACGGACGACCGGCTAATAGGATGCGAGAGGATGCAATAAAATAATGAGGCAAGTGCTGCTTGCGTTTCTGCGTTGGTGATCGTTCTCCCTTTTGATTGTGTGCAAACGTAAAAACTAATCTCGTCTTTCGAATGCCGTCCACCATTCGCCCGCTAATGTAAAATATCCATTTGCTGGCGTTTCTCTTTTCATTTTTTTTTCTTCTCACTTCGCAACAGCAACGATCACCGGACGTTACGAAATTGTTTGGCCGCCATTTCATAACGCCATTGAGCAATGGAAATCGTGCATATACAATTCATATTATGCGGAGCGAGTTACGGAAATTTTAACAGTTCATTAGTTCGGCGAGCGTTATTTACGTTCGATAATTTCGATTTAAAAGCGATTCTTAAATAACAACCTTAAATACAAAATTGGTGGTGGTAGAATAGGAGTTATTTTCGATAATTGCTAATAATTCTTGCGGTTAAAACTAATAAAGCTTGATTCATACGTTTTGTAACATGTACTTGTTGTATTGTGATCGTGTTTTTTTTTTTTTATAGAATATTAATTCCAAACAACATGGAAGAACATTCACATGTCACACATGAAAAAAATGAAATATACTGAAAAATGAAGTCACTTGAAATGAAATATATCGTTGTCTTAACGAGAAGAGCGCGTAACTTAATTTATTAACGATTGAGGAACGCTTTCTTTCGTGCAATACAATTATTTATTTTATAGAAATTAAGAATATCCATGGACTGGAAACATTGTTCTTTACACGTTCTTTTTCTCATTGTAGAGGAAGTTAGTTCATATCAATTTTCTTAGCGAACCTTAAATATGGCGCCCGGCGCAAAATTCAAAAGTTTAAAGTATTAAAAAAAAATTTACAAGATGATCACAGAAATGTTTGGCTTTAAAACGACCAAGATGTAAACTTTTGCTTTTCTTTTTGGAGATTATCCTAGAAAAATTTTAATTATTTTTGGGAAAAACTAATTTGAAAAAAAAAATGAGTTACGTGCTTTTCTTCCTAAGACAACGTTCATCGGAAACGACTTTAAGGCGAGCAATCGCTTTTAACGAACAGATGATTGTACATCAACGGGTACTAACCGTTGTTCGATACTCTAATGGAATTGCAGTACCGTTGCCATCATTTTCTTCGACACCTTTCGGGAACGAATAACTATTGTTGGCTTCTCCTCATCTTGAGACTCCCTCAAAACGAACTGACGTTTCATAGGAATAAATCCATCACCATTTGCGATGCGTTGTTGAATCGACTCAAAATTTCTCGACGCCAACCTTTGTTCTTCAACTAGAAGACGTGAGATCCAACAGGATACTAATTTTCATAAAGCCAATCACGCGGAATGTTTCGCATTGAGGTCTTTAAAATACCTAAGGACGTCCCAACCTCCTAGCATATCACATGTCGATTTTCTTTAATCTGTTCGTCTACAGCACCGATGTATTTTTGAGCGACTGCTGTGGTTGATGATGATGATGTTGTTCTGGCATCGTCTTTGAAGCTGGTGCGTCCAACTTGGAATTCACTGTTTGTGGTGCTTGATTACTATTGTTTCTTGAGATAATCCTCTCTAAAGGTTGTAAAAAATCATTGCGAGAAAATATTGTTTAAATTCTCTTTTTCGAGTGATTCGTCGGATTTAAAAATTTGCTGTCGCAAAGTCACTTGCCGTATATTCATGAAGTTTTGGATTTAATTTCAATAGATATTACAATAAGCTTTCTTCGGAGAACTTTTGGCTTTGTTGTGTCCATGAGGACAACGTTTGAACATCTAAAACTAACGTAGGAGATAGGGTTTCATCTTTAATTGGTTTCGCTTTTAAACACCGAGTCATGTCTTATGATAAAAGGCATCGTTCATTTCCTAAAGAGTCCGCTAAGTTCTATCGTACATTGAAAGTAATTTACATCATTTTAGTAATAACAAAAACATATTGCAGATGAAATCCAGTACTAATAATGCACTAATTTAACTGGCACCTGCCATACTCAAAGGTGCCACAACACCTGCTATTCTGCTATTGCTTCATTATAACATACGCAAAGAAGATTTTAATAAATCTAAGGATCAACTAACAGAAGGAAGAATAATATCTTCTCAAATGAGTTAATTATCCGAACTAAAATCTTAAATATCAAAAGTACTTTTATTCAATTTCATCCACATAACTCGATTGAAATAAAACAGACCGTATAACAAAGATAACTAGCAATAAGTGCAACCAACACACCCGAATCATCTAACGTTACAAAACAGATGTAAAAACAATTAATATTTCTTTTCTAACGTCGTTGATAAAGGTCAATAAACCGTGTTCCGTATAGCGGAGTTGCAGTAAAGTAAGTAGATGTCATATCATAAGGAGCTTGATTTAGAGCGATACAAAAACCAGAAGAACCGAGAAGTCTACGATCTACTCAACTCTCTACTGTTTCGTACAGTTAAGGTCCAAGTACGGCGCTACGCGGTTCAAGTAGAACGTATAAGGTGTAAGGTTTCCCAGTCATACTTCGTTGTCACATGCTGGTATCATTCGCGTATAATCGTACGGTCATCAATTTTCATTCGACATAGCTGTTATCGTTATTACGCTGAGTTATAATTTTATTGTCATTTTCGCTGCGTCTAGCGACAGCACTGGCGTAAAATTTCTTGCCGCCGCCATCGAAAGAAATATGAAAAGTTAACGTTACTTTGTTTCGTAAGATTTTCTTGCTATATCACTTGATTATGTCAAAATATTTCATTCTTACTTCACATCGTTACGGAAGACATTGTGCAGATCTAAGAATACGTGCCTTTACTTTAGTAGCTTCGCACTTTACAATCGTACAATACGATTCAAGTCGTCTCTCTATTGGTCTCTACTGTATTTAACATCAACTCGCCAAATCGGAGGCCATGATCAATGAGTATTCTTGGATATTTTACACATCTTACGGGCGTGACGGAGATTCACATAAATAGCGGACGAAGCAGCCTTTCGCTACGTCGACTGTACCTTGGTCGGTTGAAGAATCTTTTGATTCATCCTAATGCTAAGAGCTGCTTGCCTAAATTAAGGCCTGAGGCTAGTCGTTCTGGTTGGACTTGCTCCCGGGTTTCTTGGGTGACGAACATCCTGAAAGGCACGGTTTGGGTAAGTGCGGATAATTGTCGCACTTGGGCGGACTAGACTGCGGCAGGACGATGGTTATCGCCTTGCTCCGTCTAGATTGCGGATTAGGTAAGATATGTGGTAGATTCCAAAAGATCGATACCAACCATCACCCATCAAAGACCCAACCGGTGCGACCAACTGGTCTCTTTCTATTGAGTGACGGGCTCCTGCGGGCTGTGAATTCCTGGGTGGTCGATGAGGTTCGGTTATACGCGGAAGCTCTCCTTTTGTAATCATTTAGCCCTATGGCAGATGTCATCGATTTTCAGTAATTCTTGTAAGATTTTTGTTAATTTTTTTCCACTACGTTTCTTATATCCAGCCATCATTAACACGAGGTCGACTGCGTATCTCATATTATCAGAGTCTATAGTAAGCTTAGTTCTTTTTTAAGGATGCAATTGAAAAGAGTGTCCCGTGGGACAGGTCCTAGAACAGATTTCCGGGACACTTCTACGACTATTTCGATCGTTTTCCCTTTCACAATTTGCAACTCTTTGTTGCTAAAATAGTTGGCAATGATAGTAACCAGATACTTAGATATTTCCTTAGTGATAAGTTTCGAGACTAACAGGTCCCAGCCAGCGGTAATACAAGCATTACTACGTATGTCCAGTGCGATTAGCAATACCCGTTAATTATTATACAGAGTGTAAGCGGTTTACTTTTTTTTAAATTCCGGACGACATTCAACCAGCCAAGAGTTACACAATATTTGCAAAACAATAACGAAGTCTCGAATATAAAAAAATACACTTACCTTTAATTAAATTTAATAATGTTTACTCCTTTTATTGTCGCATAATTTATGGCACTCCAATCCTAATCAAATGCTTAATGTTAGCATTAAATCTATTGGAATGCAAATGGTATGAAGCATCGCCGAGCTCGTTTGGTTAATTTTAAATTCTAAGCAGTTGATCAACTTCTGACTTGAATGGAACCGCGTATGTTAATAAATATGAATGGGCGACCTGTCCGCGGATAAGAGAAGCCTATTCAGAAGAAGAAAATAAGATCTGCAACTCCTGTTGCCTTCTCAATACATATTTCCAATCCATTCGTAAGTTCATGAATCTCGAATAAGTTACGATGTTAAAAGCTAGATAGACAAGTCGACTGCATACGTAATGTAATCTCATTTCGAAATGTCTTCTTTTTCGTTCGGCAAGCTTCTACTGATAATGCGTATATTTTACATTCACCGCTTAATGAATTTACCACAAGTACACGACCGCTACGACATATTTGGTCAATATAATTAGAATTTGTAATGCAGGGATTTTGATAGGCTGCCATCGTAGCGAGCAAAAAATGCATTCATGTAATCACCTGGTGATATTTTATTGGTAAAGGAAGTAATTTTAGTTTGAAAAAGGACGAATGTCCTATTAATAAGATTTAAGCATTACGGACGTAATACTTAAAGGTTTACGTCTTTCTTTTTGTGAAGTAGCTTGACCAATCTCTAATTATAAGGAATCAAGTAAATAAATAAATAAGCAATTAACTGCGGGTACTTGAAGCAATCGATGGCATTTCCAACGAAGGGGCCTTTCTAATACGATTGGGTCTTCATCCACAGGTTTATCACAATTTTAAACGTATTTTTCATTTTAAACAATAAAAGCATTGAATTAGATGTAATTAGAAAGTTAAGGTACCCGTATATCCATACGTTGAATTTATTTCCGCTTTAATTACTTATACATTCAATCCTATTATTTTCAAATACATAATACCCCCGAATCCTTGAACGAAATCAGTCGAAGAAAAGAAAAAAAAAAAAACAGCAATATTTACGATTTGACCTCCCGCTGGGTTATTACTATTATTTAAGTGGATAGATTCGGATTGGCCTTGTTTAACAAACAGAAGTCAAACAAATGTTCAGCGTTAATACAGCATATCAAATTTTTATAACGGACGGCGTGACGTCATCGTAGAATTAAGACAATAGAAGAATATGCGCGAATGTGCGACTCTGCGGATAATTTGAGGGATCTTCCTAGAAGATAAATCATTGCAATTGATAACGGAATCGTTGATTGCTTTATATTAACGCTATATAATCCGAAATGAAATACGCACAATTGATGAATCATGATATAAATGAACTATTGTGATATCTAGTTAGTACAGGTTTGCATGATGCGTTTGCAATTGATGCGATGTATCAAAGAGGTGCTCGAAGCTTTTGTTTGATGAGTTTTCTTCGGAAGCTTCTCTGTTTAATATTTAAGGTGGTTCAGGTTGAAAGTAGCACTAGCACTATTTGTTTTCGTAAGTGCGAAGTTATTATCTCCAAGCTGCGCGCAGATATGTTAGCCCTTTACTATCAGTTTAATGTTATTGCTCTAAGTCATTCCGCAATCTTTTTTTTATTTTTTCTTGATCAGTAAACAATTCGTGTGAACTAAATTCTATTGTTTCATTCCATGAAAACGTCTCTTTCAAACGTAAAAAAATATATAAGTTTGGCTATTCTATTCGACGATATCTGATTTAATTCGGAGGCAAAGCTTTGGAGGTACTTCCGTGAAATGTTAACAAAGACTTTACCTTGTTCCAGCGATGGTATGGTACGTATACATCGTTTGATCAGCTTATAACTTCGTCTGATATGAGGGTACGAGGAAAACAAGTACTTTTTTGCCAAATACACTTTCATTTCTTAACAAAAATTTTTGTTCTCTGACCGAAACGTTGAAGCGGAGAAGAAGAAAAAAAATGGTTTTTATAGACAGATCGGGCGAACGGGATCGACTCCTTAAAATTGCTGATAAATTAATCTTTGCTTATTATCGGAATACAAGCTTTTATACCATCATGGTACGCTTATCAACCCCAAAAGTGTAACTGATGTAGTGGTTGGTAGTCGAATGTAATGCAAACTCCAATATTCAGAGGATTCCCCTAAAAAATAAGTTATTTAGTTCCACCAAAAGTGATGTATTTAATTCAAAAAAATACCATAAATTATATGCTTCTACCGTATATTTAGGGTAAAATTTTCAGAACTTCAAAATCTTTATTAGTTCTCGAGATATCGTATTCTCCCATTCCTTGCTGTTCTTGTAAATAGCCTCGCGCACGATTAGTCGACTATTGTACGTGCTCGACGTAGCAGCAGATTTTAGGAGATACGTAGCAAGATTCTGTTTGATTATTTCTAATTTAATGATGGATTCAAACAATCGTTCATTATTCCCAAAATAATATTGTTGTATATGAAATAAGAAATTTATGCCAAAGTAAGTGGCAGAGAAAGAAAGATAATAAATTAAACAAATAAAGCGAGGATAATGCATCGCTAGCCTGTTGCAATCCTCACACGGCAACGACTGGTTAATTATTGACAAATTTTGCAACAGCGCCTATGTATTGGCGGCATACTTCATGTGTACATTTCTAAACTATTAGTTATACATGAACAAACTTCATAATTGAAGTTTAAACCAACGTATAAATACAGCATTAAGCAAACCGTTCGCAAACCAAACCAAATTCCACTTTATCAAATATAAATATTTATTTGCAATGCTTACACGCATTAAGAATGTTTACTTCCAACGCCAGATACGATCGCAAAACAAACGAGGATCAACTAGTAACGCAACCAATATCGACCAAACTAAAACGAAAATTACTTGATAGTTGAAGCAGGCGAAGAACGTGTAAAAATATTGTGAAATTTCGTCAAGCCCCGTCAAGCACATTGTAATAACAACTGTCACGGTCTAGGGAATCCGGTGTGCGTCTAAAAATTATGCTAATTCACGACGAGGCAAAAACTCAAAACCGGGCTACGTTCTTGGCAAATTCTTTGATCCGCGATAATCTCTCGACTGCGTATTGTTTATTGTCTCATGTATGCGACCCGTTCTTAAGACAAAAGCAAGATCGCTTATTCATCGACGATGACTATGATGTCCCGTCATAAAAATGTTGATTACGGTTAATCGTAAAAGCAAATTGCAAAGCTAAACGAGTGTGTTAAATCGAATTGTCAATAACGAAATATCTACGCCGTGGCATGGAATGAAATGAGGCGAATAGTTAAGATAATAAATATAATAGACCATAAAGCAATTTTAGTGCGGCGTTAATAACGTCTTCGTTACGGATTTGAATAGGCAAGCAAAATAATACAATTACAAGAAACGATACCTAAGGACGTAGGGCTATGGAGAAGATGGCGCGGCAATAGTATTTAAATTAGGTTTAAAAAAAAATAATGATTGGAACAAAGTCCACACCTACTTCAAAACCATCTCATGGATCTCTTCATCGGTGTTAAACCTCCTCCTCTTTAACTCCGATTTTAATTTTGAAAATAAAAGGTAGTCATTAGCAGCTGTATGGTGATTGCGTCTATTATAAAGGGGGAAACATACTATATATCATGCTAAAGTCCTTAGTTTTAGCGGAATCTGCAATAAGTGCTTGCTTTTTATTGTTTTTAGTAATTATTTCAAAGAACGCTTCTATATTATGAAAATTCTTGTAGAGATCTTCTATTGTTTCTTATTGAGTAGGTCGAAAAATACGTAAAATTTCAATGGCTTTCGTAATATGGTCTTCATCTCGCACTAAATGCTCCCCAAAACCAACCTTTTTGAAACAATTTTTTTAGAATGGCTTCAATCAAAGACAATTTGATCTTTAAAGACTTTGAATAAAATTCTTCGCTGACAATGACATTTAACGTGTTCCCCCTGTTTCGTGGCTGTAATTTCGAAGACATGTTAGGAAGAAAAAATTTCAGTGCCGTCGATTTTAATGCCACGGGTGAGCGAAACAATTGCCAATAATCATAAGAACTTCCTTCCTATTTTCTAAGGAGGGCGTCCAATCCAATTTGAGCATCCCCATTTCAAAAAGCTCCACGAAAGCAACGTGGACGTGTACCGAAGGCGTCTAAAAAAGAGACCCGTCTCGTCAGCGTTGAACATATATTGCCCTTCATAGTTTCCCAATAATTTCGGTAAAGTGTTACGCTTCCAGTTTCCGCAATCTTCGTCATTCATATCGGCGCATGTCTCGCATGTCTTTTTCACCAATCTTCGAGGAAAACGAATTAAGCATTCGTTTCCGCCAAAGAATGCTTAATTCCAGAGATTTGTATTTAATCATCGTACCGGATACCGATAGATTTTAAGCTCTTGTGGTTTTCGACCATATCAACGTTTATATATTTTGGCTTCGCTTCTTCAGCACTTCTTCGCTATCTATATTCTCCACATAGATGATTTTTTCTTTTATAAAATTTTCGATAAAGTTGATGCGTTATTTTTAGTGGCCACATCTTGTTTTCTAGCTCTGCTTCATTGATTTCTTCAATGATTTTTAATTTTTCCGCTAATGGCAAGGACATTACTGAGCAATGTTTCGGAAGCATAATTGATGTCAGTCGTAATCCAATTCATTACGATATTTATACTTGCGTTAGACACATAATCCATCGCAACGATTGTTTGTACAGACGCATTGTCTTGAATAGGTTAACAGTGTTTACAGTTGTTGTTTCCTCGTAAAATGGTCGAAATTTTCGAGTATGTGCATAAATAATCGAAACATTTATCTGTTACTCTCCGAAATTAATTGGACCAACCGCTTCCAAGATCAAAATCCATAATTCATACTAAAAAACACGTATTATTCTTTGTGCTTCTAACCACCGTATGTCTTTCTTGGTAATTACCAAAGCTAGATTAACACTCTAATTTAATTCAAATTAGAAATGTACCAATATATTTTCTATTCCGTACGTGCGTTTTAGTCCAGCATTTGATAGTATGTAGCATACTTCATTAAGAATGAGTCAGCGTGATTAAAACCGTATCAGCGTATTGTTTCTGTATAAAACGCATACATCGTTCTTTTTATCGCTCATTCTCCAAACATTCCATCTAGACGATTCAGACTTCTAGAACACGAATCGTAAACTCAGGTTTTTATCAGGACCAAAGGAACGGACGTATAGCTATCTATCGTGAATATTGCATGTGCAAAAACTCTTAAGTCCTTCTCGAGTTACAAACTCGTGGTATATTATGTTCGATTCGAAGAATTGACCAAGTTAAGATTGGAAAAATATTTTCGAGTGGTCAAGTTACCTGAAAGATGACTCTGGTGAATGGGCATCGATATGCCTTCTATTGATGCACGCTATTCTTAAGCGTTTAGGTAACTATGGATGGACAGGTACAGTAAGAAAAATACTTCAAACTGGGTTGTTGTTGCAAATTAGCTTCGATATTATTCGACAATTGTAAATTTCGTATCAGGCTTATATCGGACATATATTTGATGCAATTTTCTTTGTTTCAGGTAATTATTTCGATTGTACAATACCATAAGCACCTACACGTTTAAGTAAAAAAAAATGTAAGTACGTAAAACAATATAAATTAATCGATCACTTCAGGAAGTAAATAAGCCTAAGTGCAACGTACGTAATTGTACTGGCGAATTGTTGCAAACTGATTAAAACGATCGATTTTCTTTTAAAAAGGTGTATCGCCTTGAGCTTCAACCCAAATAGTTGTCCTTCGTATTTCAGCTTTAATAATTTGAATAAATATAAAGAATGGTAATCATAGATCGCCACAGATCCCGAATCCTATAAACAAAGTGAATGTAGTTGTATATTCTTCCTTAATAACGCTACAAACGAACCAAACTGCCGTGTTTTAAGAATAGAATATGCTACACCAGCAAAACACGAGGCATTTTCAGGATGATTTGCAGTAAAATTGTGCCTACTTCAGGATCAAACGTCGTTTCGGAAATCTTACGTATGACTTTACTCAAACAGATTTGTTTCTGTTTTTTATTTTCCTTTGTTGGTAATCGTTTGTTTTGTTTCTGTTCTCTGTTCTTTATTGATCAAGGTGGGCTTTTTCACTTGAACATTCTTGAAATCTTTCCATCATTCTTACCTGCTTCGGTTCTTCTTAATCCCTAAAGAATTTGAATTAAAGCATTCACAACGGATTCGCCAAACATGGCAAAAGTAAGGCTATCGTTCGGCGAAGATTGGCAGGATCTTTAACAGGTCAAGTAGCCCTCAAATATCACTTATACAAATTAGCAAAAGCTGAAAATCGTTTATGCTGATATCTGGAGACCTTAGAACACATTATTACGAAAATCAGTCGTATTCTCCCGCCTACTGAATTGAAGGAAGGAGATCCTAAGGTTTATTTAACGTCACCAACTATTCTAACACGCCCAAAGAAATTTTGTTAGAATAGATCTGTTAAAGTCGTAGTGACTAAAGGGAACTACGCCATGGCCCGATTATAATAATAGTAACAATAATGATAAAAATATAATAATCCTTTTCTATTTTTGGTTTCCACGATATAAACAGTGCCCGTAATTTTTAAATGAATGTCTAGATTTGAATAAAAGCCTACAGGTTGGCAACCATACCTGCGTTAATAGTTACGAAGGTATCTAACAGGGAGAGGAATACATCATAGATAGAAATCACGTGTGCTCAATATCCCCACTATAATTTTCTCTGTCTCTGTCAGATATGTACCTATTAAGTCGCTTTCGAGGGTCGCCCTGTATAGGGCAACCTATATCCTATATCCTGGCGAACATTACAGAGGAATAATAATTTAATTATAAGATTTAAATAATCAACCTATTTAAATGTTAGAAAACTTAAATAATCTTGGCGTATAGATAAACATTTACTTATTCTAACCACGTTTACTACAACTTACGTGCCGTATTTAATATAATTACTTATTTTTAAGATAACAATGCCCGCAAGAGTAATTACAATTGCAAATATCTAATTAAGAATGATGTAATATATGTAATAAGGTGGTGTTGAACATAATTTTGCACTTTTAAAACGTAATTGCGGTAAGAATAATGAACATTCGTAACTTGGATAATAGCTCTAAATGCAAAACATTGCATTAATCGTAAAGAATTAGTGCTTATTGTTAGGTTCAATGGTATATCGTGTATTGCAATTCTTTTTTTTTTTATAATAAATCTGCATTTGAGATTTTGTTTCCCGAAGAGACTATTTCTAATTGAAATAAACATTTTCTCCCTTAAAGAAAAAAAAAAAAAAAAAAAAAACAGGTATCTTCACAAAATCTACGCCTGCACAATCCAAGATCGAACAGCTCGAAATAAAAGGATTCTGACGTCGTCCATAGCGAGGAAGAAATCGCACGCAGGGGAGAACCATTCACGATCGGTACCCTGCCAATAGATCACGAAAACGAAAGATAGAGCTTACATTATATTTCCATTGTTGCGTTATTTAAAAGTCCATTCAATAAGAGTCGGCCCATCATTCATGACGATCTAACACAAGGAATTTACCTGAGCCGGAGTTCTATTCGGAAAACCGAGTTCGTCTTTTTTAAGAGCGGTATAGAGTTCGGAAGGGGGCAGGTGGACCTCCGTAACGCATAAATATTGTTCGGGTGTCCGTAGAGAGTTGAGATAAACATGCGTATAGTAAAATCTAAAAGTAAATATTTTATATTGGTGATAAATGACGAAGATTAAGAGAAAAATAGAGATTTTAACAATATTTACGTAGATTCTTTAAAAGCAGTTATCTTCTGTAGTTCGAGTGGGTTTCTTGAAGTATGTATTCAACGTGATCTGCTAAAAGATGCATCGCGGGGATGTTTGGTAAATTTAACGGCAACATTGTAAAAATGTTTACTGGAATTAATTGGAGAAAATTCCGGAAAAATTGGACAATTGGAGACAATTGAAAAATTGGAGAAATTTACAAGAAATTATTGTAATATTATTGCATTTAAAGGTTCTCACGAAATATTTTGAAACTAACATATGTTATCTGATTATTTTATGATGTCTAATAATTTTACAAGTTTTCGTTGATGTAAGATGATGCTTTCAAAGATTTTTCTAGTTTTTGTTTTTTTTTTTCTTTTTTTTTAGGTAGGAACAAAAGTGTAATAGTGGGCATCAAATTACTTATTTGTAGTTTTAGAACGTTGGGTAACAAATTATACACTCACTAATAATCGTTATTAATAATACACGCTACCGGTTTCGCTGTAGTACGGTTCATCAGTGCACTTTTGTGTAAGATTTCAATTTCAACTACCACTTTCCACAAAGATCCACTGATGAACCACTGAATTACGGCAAAACGCCTGCTTGTATAGAATGGTTGTTGATAGCTTAACTACCTTTGGTGTGATGCTACCTTGGAAATTGTTATGTTGATGGAATTGTGAAAGGTACAAAATCCGGCATCTCTGTTTAAACGTAATAAAGCTACGATGGTGTGGGTGTCAAGGTATAATGATCCATAATGATACCGCAAATCAACTTTTAGTTCTGTAAAATTTCAATTGTTTAAGTTACATAGTTATAAAAGTTCACATTCCCTCGTTATCTGTTAAAAATTTTGAAAAACAACAAATATTTAAAATGTGACTGGAAATAGCAACATAGTTATTTTATTAAACAAACCTTAACGTTGAATTCGTGTACCGACAAACTTTAAAAATTTGTCAATGTATCCACACCACTGATCGATGTAATTCCCATTGAAACACTCCGTATACAAAATAAATGATTATTTAAGTAAAAATCTTTCACCGGGAGATATTCGCAAATTATAGACAATTCCAAAGAAATTGAATACAATCTATTAAAAGCTCCTTTCTAAAATTTAAAATTAATTTTAGCCGTAACTGTACCTCGTTCAACATCTTAAGCCAATAAATTAACGAACCCATATTAGTTTTTAACTATCATGAGAACTATAAACAGAATTCAAGTCACAGTATAGTAGTGGTAGTGGGAAATACCTTTTTCATATATGTAGGTCTACGCCGACTTGATACAGGTTTACATATAATACGGGGGTAGATGCGAGTATAGCAGGTCAATTTTGTAACATAAAACTTCAATATCGACGTAGTAGCAGTGGCGAAGGCCCAGATACTTAGAAAGCAGATGTTTCTCTATGGTACATTCTACACGGTGGAGAGAAATTTAGAAAAAATTAAAGAAATTTGATACCATCATTGTTTTATCACGTACGAGAGACTATTTAATTTAAATTAATGTTTGGATATTGTTTTGAAATAAATGTTTGATATGTTGAAGGTTTTTTTTTTGTATCTTTAAAGAAAAATGGAAATTTGGTAACGAAGCATCCATCGTGTGAGAGAATCACATGAAAAGCATCTTGAACGAAAGAATTGGTTAAAGATAATTATGTGCCTCTTTCACTAGATCCACTAGATTCTCCAGATCCACTGTTCAGTTGTTTTGATTAATTTTTTCTCTATATATTGAAAGATGACTTACTTTCTCTGAAGTTACATCAGCTCTTATTATTCGACCACATAATTTTTATGCAAACTTGAATATAATGCATAAATATGGTTGAATAGAAGCGTTAATCTACTGAGCAGGTCAAGTACAGCGTTACCACCAATCAAAGAAAAGTTATTGTTGAAATAGAGGCGTCGCGTTAGCTTAAATTCTTTTGCGAAACCTTAACAGATTTCAACGAACGCCATTTCAAGCATCGCAGCATCATAAGTCATAATTGAAGAATTTTTGACTCAAACGAACATGTAAAGGGTAATAGTCAAAAAAATATATAAAACGAGAGACCTATGTAATAGGAAGACTAGAAAATCTAGTTATTAAGCTGTATGATTAATGACAATGTTTCTATGAAAGTTCTAAACAAATTGTAACAAGGGAACTGCTACGAACTTTTTTGGTAATCACAATGCTTTGAACTATAAGAATACTGCCAGTATTTTACAACATACGTATTTTTTTCGCTAAAACTATTTATCTTTTTGGGCGCGAAGAGTTCTTGTCTTGGCATTTCTTAAACACCCGCTTTATAGAAATTTTTTTGGGATTTGGAAGCTGTGGATGTTTAGCGGAATACGAGTTCCAAAGAGGGTATGCGATATAAGAAGACACCATAAGATTAGCCCGGTTCAAATAATAATGTTGGAAAAAATTATACATTTTTGCGAAAACTAAGTCGAGCACGGAGCATACTTTAAGAACGTAGGTAAACATTTGAAATCAACAGAAAATACACCAGACAGCTCCACCTATTCCAAACTTACGCTGGTCTAATTATTAATTCGCTTGATCTAATGAGTTGGTTGATGACAATTTCGAAAACTAAAAAGCAATTGCAATTAAAAAGCAAAAAAAATATATTAAATTTTTTAATTTAAATTAAAATATTCATTAAAAAATTAAATGATTATGAAATGAGCACATTCGATGCGATGCATGTCAGTATTTCATTAATTTGTTATAGAAATTATAAAAAGGTTTTTTTTTTTAATAAAATACAGTGACATACGTAAACTTTGAAAGCTATCAAGTTATCTCGTTTGAAAGTTTTAAATTTCGTTGAAGCTGCTTTAGTTGTTAATAGACTTGTCTATCACGATGACGTCGACGCAAAAGAGTCAGAGATGGAACGTATACATCTAACTAAAGCATTATATGTGAAAAGTGTGCAGAATAGTAAGAGTGAAGTGGCTGAAAAAAAAAACATAGAAATCCAAACCCAAATCCATAGAAAGCATAGAAATAGTCACTAATGCAGTAGGGAACGTCCCTTCGAAAAATTGAAAAAATTATCGAAAGCGAAAGAGTACAATGCTTCCACAAAGTTCGGACAGAGAGCCGTTGATGTTCATCAAAAGCCATGCGCTTAAAAAGAGATAAACTTTGAAGAAATCATTAATGATCTTGAAGAATACTTACGTATTCTTTTAGATTAAATAAACGTGTTGTAATTCTTAACGTATTCGTTACTCGTCTCTGTTCAAAGAGACCGTAAATATCGTAAAGTGCCCTGGGATTCCACTTGGCCGGAGACAACCTTGAATTTGCGTACCCTGTACATTCGAAAAGGTCTGCATTTTATTCGACGGCATCCAACAGGTTGCATTTACAAAGCAAGAGAACGTCAAGTGTTGCGCGCATTTTTAGCCGCACACCGAGCATTCTTATCGAAGATAAGCTACCATACGCATATCGCACAATATTTACACGATTCAAAAATAAACACCACCATGGATGCACATTCTAGCGGGCGCAGAGTACATAAATAAATTTTAAATATACTAAACTGCTCCTATACGTCGCGTATGTGAAAAATAAATATGGCCAACGAGCGGGCTATACAAAAACTACGTGAGAACATATGGTAGTCGGGAGACGTGCGTCTTTTGTCTTCGTCTGGTTTGTTAAGAGGAACAGAAGGAATACAATTTCACTTGTTGAGCTTGAGATTTTTCTTTATACGTAACAAATAACTGAAACCGTGAAATCATCATTTTTTTTTCAGAAAAAAAAATTCTTAGATTAGGGCCAACGTAACGTTTTTCTAATTAGATCTAGCGTGCTATTGCTATATATCTATATATAAAACACGGTCACTAGATGTATTATTAAAATGTCTTTATCTACTTCAACCCCTATCCACCACTTTACGTGTCCTCCTTTCTTTTCTTTTAATAGGGGGCGTCTGGTTTCTTTCTCAAGCATACACTAGAGAAAAAGAACTTGAGGTATTTCACATAAACCGCCTGTCGGGGGAAAGGCGATGTTTTTAAAAGAAATTTACGATTGTCGGCGGGTGTGTAAGGCTGGGGTATTATGTTTCTATATAAATTAATTTTAAGGAGCTCTCGTTTTAACGTTGTTAAATTATTGAAAAGTTGGCAACGTAATATAAGGCAATGTACGCTGTATTCCCTATCGAACCTAGCTACATTGGAAACATTACATACGTGCTCCTAAATAGATCTGCTGCGATCTTCGCAGATGATGAGATGACTCAATGTTATATCGATTAAAGTGTCACATGTGTTAATAGCAATAAACCGTAACATACTTTAACCTTTTAAAATTCCAAAACAAATGACGAACGATCGCTAATACCAGCAACAATTAAAGCATAATTAGCGAGGCACAAAATAAGCATAAATTGCAGTAAGCACATCGTAAAAGAAATTTTGAATCACCACTATCGGTCACCCCACAGCGTCGGGTATTGGGGTGCCTTCGATGTGATAGATAAGGGCTGAAATTGGAATTACCAATTTGGCTACGTAATTGGTGAATCATTCCCCGTTTTCACCGAACGAAAATGTATTAGTAATACGCGATAAAGACGATAGGCAACATTGGAAAAATTAGCTTCGATGATCTATTAAATTTGTTTTAAATGTTGATTGCTTTTAGTCTACTCTTTTTCCACTCCTAATGCTGTAGAATTGGTCGGGATAGTGATGGCGGCTATTTCTTGAGGTAGTTGCTAATCGACTAGCTTGAAAAATGGAGAAACAATAACGGGATTACTTGATAAACTGAAGACGGAAATTGGGGAAAAGTTGTCCAATTTGAATAAGAAGGATTCGTTCCATTAAGGCAACATATCGCCTAACACCGCAATGATGGTCATGTCAAAAATCCACGAATTGACGTAATCGAATTCAATGACTACCAACCCCATTGACTAGATCTGGTCCCTAGCTGCGTTTTTTCTGCTTCTTAGAGTCAAAGTTTTGCTCAGAAAACAAAGATTTTTATCGAACGAGGCGACCATCGTATCGGTAAATCTTATTTTGCAACTACTGGATGGTTTTAAGGGGATGGGAGCATCGGTGGGAAAAGTATGCAGACTTCTTTTGTCGAGCTCGGAGTTTCTCAGATTACCCTCGTAAATAAGAGTTAATTTCGAACTGTTCCATCTGGAGCAACGTGCTTTAAATGTGGAAAAGAATATTGCATTTCGTATCTAACCATAAGATTTTTGCGTTCTACTAGAGGGCTTCAGCATCGTTGTCATTGATGACCTCGACCTAAACAATTAGCCACTTACACAAAAAAAAACAAGCAAAAACAGGATTAATAGCTTGAGTTCTTTTAGTTTCATCGTTGGCTATTTTTTTATGTCCTACCAGACTAATCGTGATGGGAAGCAACGAGTGCTCGTAACTTACAAGTTTCCTAATGGTGCTTAGTTTGGACCCAAAAATCACGGCTGGACAAAGATAAACACGGAAGGCTACGTACTTTTGATGAAGACTCCAAACAAAGTCGAAAATTTAGCCAAATCAAATAAGGAATTAAACATACGCAGCCTTTATCTCCAAACTAAGCGTCATTAAGAGATTTATAAAACTTCTTCAAATATACTTGTTAAGAGCAACATTTCTAATAAATAATATTTAATCACGTAATAGAAAACTGCAAGAATTAGCAGCTATCTTTAACTGCTACTGAAAATTAACAGTAGCGGTATCTGACTGCTAAATAAAATTAGCCAAGACACATGAATCTGATCCATAAAAGTCAGAGGTGGAGCAACTCACTTTCTACGTGCTTAATTAACCGTTTAATTTCAATGGCTTGATGCTATTTCAGCAGAAGTAACCGGAAATTCTTAGACAAGATCTTCAGCAGCACATGCCTATTTTGCGATTATTACGAAGCCAATGGAATTAGACTTTGAAACTACGTGAACACGGCAAGCTGCAAGAAATAGTTTGATCACTACAAACACTATTCATAGACACAACTCGAGTTATTTCGCGGCAGAAAGGTAGATTTTTATCCGGCTTTCTGCCGAGAAATAACTAACAAACCAATTTGCCATACAAGTACAATAGCTCTAATGGCTTCAAGCGATGCAGAACAATATAATCAGCGAAAAACGGAAAGCCTAATACAAATTATAGCCAACGTAGAGTTACATTTTTTGCACACATCTAGAAGGCGCGTAACGAATCTCCGTGAAACCCGAAGGCTTTCACCGTGCGCATACTTCAAATAAGCACATAATAAAACAAAGTCCAACGGATGCAGGAACAGATTTTCCCAACCAAATAAGCCGCGCTTCGACATCATAAAACGTGCAGATAAATGTGAAATGAAATATTTTCTGCGCAATGCAGCGCTTTCTAGACTCACCAATTAGAGAACGAGGCGTGCTTAAGTACTTAAAAAAAGAAAAAGAAAAAAAAAAAACAAGAAACAGCAGTGAAACGATCGAAAGGAGAGATAGGTGCTCGGTAACTTCCTGAGATGTAATAGCACAACTTTACAACTTTATAATGCTTTAATTAGGTAAATATTTGTTTGGATTTCACAATTATTTCGTTTCTACGACGATTGGTGGAATTGATCTCACCTTTAGGAGGTATCGTACGACTTCTACGATAGATCTTATTGCGTCGTTTGCTTCGTTAGAGTTAGACAATCACCGGAAACGGTTTAATTCGGGTGAACAATTAATAGAACCTTCTTTTCTATTAGACGAATAGAATAGAGCCATTTATCAGAATAAGATCGGTGTAATTAGATTGTGAAACTGAGCAACTAACGAATATAATTGCGCTGCTAATGGAAATCGTACAGCTTATATTTGTACGATTTAGAAATGTCGCTAAGAACAAGCTCCGAAAGGGAAGCACTTCGAAAGGCACTCCGATTAGATTTCGACGTATCCAATTACCAAATTGTAAACCTTGGAGCATGATCACCTTCATGGAGCAACCTCCAAGTAGTTCTTTTCTACCAAATTAGGATATTCCCTTCAAGTTTTACATCTAAGCGACGCCATCACACAGAAACAACAAAGAGAAAGTTCGAAATAATAACAATAAAAAAGGCCATTATTGTCAACTATAATCATCGCTAAATAATAGCGAATATCTTAACAGACGCCGCTTTAATTGATACCAAATTATCTTCGAAATTCGTCAGGAAACGATAAGATATTCTTCCGCGAGGATCTCTTTTATTAAATTTCATACGATTGTCTCGTCATCGGCGCGAGATTATCCGTGATCGAACAAAGGATAAAAATCTCATCCCGGCAGACAAAGTACCCTCAGCGCGTCCTCGCGTGAACGCGTCTAACGTATTCTATTATGAAAAGAAACAATAGTCAGACAATGAATATCGAGAGGTAACCGTACAATAGATACTTGCGGAGTGCGTTAATCATAGCACGTGCTGTATTAGGCTCTACAAAAACGGTAGATGCGGGAAATAGATAATAGATGCTTCCTCTTAGATTTCGTTAACGGATTTATTAACTTTAATTGGCTTTATCAACTTCTGCGTGTTTAATATTGTTTGTTTGTTAATATATTAAGGTTTAATTTAGACAATTAACATCATTTTAATTAAACAAGCAAGCCGAAACTGTTCGAACCGCATCGCGCATGAATATTTTAATTTGAAGTAATGTTGGGTGGTCTTCTTTATGCTGATATTTATGTAATTAATTCGACATTAAAAATATTTAATATATTCTCGGGTTAAGCTACATGCAATCGAGATCTTACGCGTGCTTTGATGATTTTCGCATTTCTTGATGATAAGACGCACAAGTCGCTATATACCTCTTTATTGATCGATTTCTCAAAATTATAAGCTCGTTGCGATAGTTTAAAGATACTTTTCTCATCAGAATGATGCAGAGTGAACCTGGACTCGTCAGAGAAAAAGCACGGCAAGCGATTTGCAGCTTGTCGCCTCGTGAATAACGGGCATATGTTCCAGCCCCTTCCAGCCCCGAAACCAAATTCATTCAAACTTTTCTTAATCGTTAAATCGGATGCAACCACTCCTGTAACTGCTCTACGATTATTATTCAACGTGGTAGCGGGAGCCTTAAATGCTGATTTTGTATTAATTTTTAGCGAATTTTTTTCATTAGCGGACCGTTTCTCAATTCAACAACAGTTTATACTGACTGCTTGAGCTAATTCATGCTTTAGATTGATATCTTAAAAGACAATTGAGATAGATAAAGTATTCATCCTGAATGAATAAGAACGTCCGATCTAGCGTGAAATTTACATAAGACATCGGATACTCCGTCTGAAGAAGGAAGTACGAAATTATCCGTGCTACACGCGAGAAGAGCGGAAGCAATGAAATATTATAACAATAATTAGGCCCCCCGAAGAAAGGATCGGCGCATTGCAACAATGTCGATTTCTCCGGTATATCGTTCGGATCCCGAAGTACCTCACATATGTTTGCGACAGATTGCATTTGCAGTCTCTCCTCGCAATAACAGGCTCACGTAGATCTTAAGAGAGGATAATCGGATCATTTTGAATTTTGTCATTATGAATTTATGGAACTGATACAAACAGAATGCTGCGTTTGAAATAAATAAGAAGAAAAATACTTTTCTTTTTACCAAAAACGGGCGAATTTGTTCAATTCTAGATACTGATATTGTAGATAAATAATCGTCGTTCAAATTCGATTTTAATTATTCGTATTGGACGAATAGGATGAAACTGATGAAATTATTAATGATAAATAATATTGTGTCTTCTTAGTAATTATGTCGCCTTTAAGGTGGCGCCATTATTGTAAACAAGAACCACACGTTTATCCTTTCAAAAAAATCCTGATTCTTTTTTCCCACAAAACGTGTCGCATTTCATTTTCTCCTTTCGAAGTAGGTAGGTACAACCTCTAGCGCATATGACACCTTCTAGAGATTTCTCCTTTTTTCCTCTCGTTAATATTGCCAATATTCCACCGCTGGTGGATGTAGATGTTTCCTGTGCTTACGTCCTTTCGACTACCCCACATATTACGCACACATCCACGTATACGCGGTTATATGCGGCATATGCAACACCTTTTTACGCACTCAGGTCATCTACTACCGGATGCCGGAGCAGTTCTTCCAGCCAACATCCGCCCAGATTCTCTTCTCTGCATCTCCGCGTACGAGCTCGTTATAGGTAGACGAGTAGCATCTGTACCGGTGCCGGGCCACAGCTCTCCCGATATTTTAATATCATCTAACCGAACTGGTGTTTATAGACGTAAACGTATGGTGATAATTATGCTGCGTGTAACTGTATCGCATTTCTTTCTCTCTACGCGATCGGATGTTGTCCATTTGTTACGTATTGCACGTATGAGATACGAGAAACACAAATACATGAATTAAAGACTAGCAGCACGCGATTGGCGTAAATGGAGTGGTTCGCGGATTACGATGCGTTGACCTGATCTAGCGCGATGGTTATTAGCGAAGGAGGAAATCGTTGTGCTTAATTTTCAGATCAGAATTGGCGGGCTTCTATTCTATGTTATAGGAAAGATTATGTAGACTATCTTTGAAATGCTACTTTATAAATACATCCTGTAGAGTGAAGTGATGCCTATAAAAGTTTGTAAATTTCTTCGGTAACTATCCCAAAGTTACCGGCTATCCTTCTTGTCCTCCCTCCTCCTTGTCAACGGAGATTTATTTGAATAACGTAATTTATAATATTAATTTCCCGTTAGTCCATTAGAAGTTCACAACATTAATCCTGGTTTACAGGAGGTGAATTAAACATTTAATGAGGAATTAATATGTTAATCTCTTAATTTAACTTAATTTAATTATTAATTAAATTAATTCATGATTGGTTAATTTAATTTAGAATTAAAATTATCAATATTCCATCATCTTTTGCAACAACGGGAATTGTGATTTAATTCTGTAACTTTAAGTTATGTGATTGTATGAGTTTCTAGTAGTACAAGCTTTAAAATGCTTAAATACGAGCTTTTACGCCAAATAACTTTACGATAAATGATAAACTTTTGATACAAGGAAAGATTTTCGTTTGAAATTTCACTTTTAAGATTGGTCAAAATCAAAAAAAAATTTTTTTCAGAATTTTATTTAGAAGTTATAACATTATGAATGCTAGTAAATAAACATTTAATTCAAATCAACATAAACAAACTAGAAGTAAATGCCATTTCAGATTTGATCGACGACATTGACACCCAATAGAAGGTCGACACCTCATTTACATTGAAGATCTAACCAGATCTTTCCTCCTCAAGTTTTTTCCGTACATTGAGACAATTAAAAATACCGTAAAGTTACTATTTCAATAAGATCTTCTAGTGCTCATTACAACTAATTTCTTTGAAAACAACAATAAAGAATAGAAAACCCAGAAAATATATTTTTCTTTGCTTCGACATTCGAATCCTTTTAGAATGTCAGCAAACACCTGGCGCGCATATCAATTTGTCCGATTGGAATGTATCGTTGCCACTATACGCAAACGAACCAATAATGAATACGTCCTTTGCCGGTAATTGCATGCGAGAAAACCTAATTAATTCTTCGTAAAATGATATACATAAGTACGAAAGCAAAATAAATAAATAAATAAATAAATAAATAAATACCTCTGCGCAAGCAATGTAACGATATTAACATGATTATCTATTCTCGATTCGAAGGTAATAAAGCTGACGGCGTAGAACATTTTCGCGCGCAGTATGACAATAAGAACAAAACAGGCAATTAAAAATAAGCATCGTTCATTCTGCGCTGTCGTACGATAGTCGTTGTCTGAAAGAAGGCAGATTTCATCTTCATTATCGTCTGATGCACACAACAGTTTGTTAAATAAATACGGGGCAGATTAATGTGTTTTTCGTTATTCGATTTAGTACTTTTCTATACACCACTGTTCAAAAATGTTGGACGCTTAGTATCAAAATACAACATTCAAATTTGTTTATTTCTAGTACATAAAATATTTCTTTTAAGTGTGGTGGCGGCCCAACGAGGTCTATGAGCTTTTTGGAAGCTTGTCACAACCTCAGAAGATACCTTTTAATGTGTAAATTGTGTGTGTAAAGTGCGTTTCATGGCCTTGTTACTGTTCAATGTTATGTTACTGTTAATGTTTCAAGTTTTTGTGGGCTCTTCGTTTTTAGAATTACTATTTTCAAATTCCACCTGAATTCCCAAGTTTTACTTTTAATAACAAATTTTATAAAGTAATACGGTGTCCCTTGGATAACCCAATCAGTTCTATTGTAGTTCATGCGGTTATTAGATCGTATTAGCTTACTGTCATTTCAACCACCATTCTTCCTTGAATATGTCGATGATCTCATCACTGTTAGACCGACCATGTTTATAAATCATACGTTTTCAATTTTGAATATTTTCCATGAGTCCTCTCAATTTGAAGCAAACTTCTTAGTTCTCTTTTTGGATACCAAGTTAATCAGAACGACAAACCAAACCATCGACTGGTGTATGAACTAAAACTTATTCTGGTAGGTGCATTAACTTCCATTCTAACCACCTTCTTAGGCAAAAAATAAGCGCTCTCAGCGCAACTAAGAGTCGCATCCTCATTATTCCGCAAATTACTATTAATTTGGAGAAATTTAATGGCAATTGCGTCAATAGTAAATCTTGCTGCGACGGTTCCAAGTTAGTTGTTTCCAAGACCTATCGATTACTCTGGCCAAATGCAATTCGGATACGCTAAGCAGATTGTTTTGTTTGACTTCTTCCTCGTTGAGCATTTTCTTTGGAGCTTTAAAATTTTCCACAAAATCTTCAAATTCTAATGCTTGATGCGTATTTTCCGATGAAGCAATAAATTAATTGTGAAAACTCCGAATCTGAACAAATGGGTAATTGTTTGTCCTGCTTACCCCTATATTCATGCATTGCGAAATAAACATTTTACCGTACCGTTCAATACGTATGGAACTCACTGTAACTGCCACTTTATAACTAACATCAAACATATAAACAGTCGCATGCAGGCCATACGAGCTCGACGACTTTTCCGAGAACCCCTAGCCTCTATATGTGTTTATAAGGAACGAAATTAAAATGACCGGACCACTCCTCCTCATTCGCAGTGCGACCTCAACGATTCTTCTGATCGAAACGTATCGTCGTTGGCAAGTTTCCATAGAAAAAAAAGAATAAAGTATTTAAATCATTCACATGCCGCTAAAATCGATCGCTCTGTATAGAATATTAAGGATGGAATTCGGTTAACGTTTTCGTCCTCGATATCTTATGCATTTTACACCTTTCGTGAGGACGCGGTTGGAATTCGTAAAGGTGCGAATATCGTTTTATATGAAAATACCAATACTTTCTCACGAAAACAATGTTATAACTATGATAATCAATTCAGAAAATATGGTTTTGTTGTTTTCGTAAACTCGCAGCGGATGAATATATTCATAATTGCTTCTTCCTGGAAAGAATTGTTTATGTATGGTGATTTTACAATAAACGGAGAGCAAATTGATGTACCGGAAGCAACTTCATCTATAAATGTTGCTGATAATATGCATTACTGGATATTGATAACATGATAATATCAATATTTACAATTTTTTTATGTCGATTTCGTTTAGTATATATGTTTTAGAGGGAAATACTTTTTTTGTTTGATATTTATTTTAATTTTCTTTGTATGCATTTTTTTATATATTAATATATCGTAAATTTCATTTTTTACAATAAAATACTCCTTTAAATACAATTTATTTAAGTAGCACAGCGCCATCTTTGTCGCGACACCCGTATTTGAATATCGCCTAGCGTCGTAAACAGTAACGGTTGATTAACCTTAGTAGACCGTAGTTCTTCCTTCAGTTACGAGATGGCGCCTTCACTGTTTAACGAAAATTTCCTTAGATTTTCCTAATATTTACTAACTTTCATTTATATTGGAGTGTTTTATTCGATTAAAATAATTAAAATTAATTACTTCATATTATTAAGTCGGAATATAAGTATTAAATTATTAGATATAAAATTCTATTTGAATTTAATGCAACAATTTTCCGCTAGATGGTGCGACCGTTTCGGATGTGGTTATGAGAACCAGATGGTTTAAAAAGAACCGTTACAATAATGCATATACAGAGCGTGGCCTTAAATTTAGGGTCTACCAGACATAGGATCGAATTTTAACGTAATTCTAGTAAGTAATAATAGCTGATTGTCTTATTTTTCATATTTGTTATATACAGTGCGTTTTATTAGCCAATCGTGTACAAGTTAATCTTCAACATGTAAAGTAATTTATTACAAGATTTAATAGAACATACTGTATTTTTTCCACGATTTTTCAGCTGTCTAATCTAATGAATAACTAACAATTAACTAATCGAAACTAAAGTATTGTAACCTACATCAGTGCTTCCCCCAAATATGCTAAAACCGCCAAAATATCGGAAAAAATCAATTTTACCAATACAAAACATACAAAAGCAATTTCCTTAACTTATTCGTACCAATTTTAAAATTGAAGATTTGAGTTAAGCCTTATGTTGGATAATAAGACAAAAATGTAATAATCAAGCGGACTGTAAAGCCACAAGTAAATATATCTTGGAGACAGGACGACATATATTCCGGACAAGCAAGATCTTCAACATCGCGGAGAGTAACTCCAACATATTTCTCATGCTCTTAGTTGTTACATAAGGAACACGAGGAACCCTTTTAATCCATATTGCAGATCTTTTTCCGAGCGGTGCTTTAATCCAATCTTTTCTAAGAGATCATTTAACTTAAATTAAAGTAACAGTGGACTATAAAGCCGTTCAGTTACCGAGTTCGAGTTACTGCGCTTAACGCTGGGATATATTCGGTTGATTTTAAGAATTTCTGCTATCATTGTTTGCTGGTTAATTGAGACAAACGCAAACAATTGCATGCAAATGGTAATGTATATAGGTACCTTCATATATTACCTCAAACCTATCACAAAATGCACAAATTTGAAGAACGTGCTTCAAGTAGTTAACCGGAATGCCCAATTTATAGGGGTTATTTGAATAAATTTACAATTCTCTAGCAATAGATAGCATCAAATGCAAGAAATTTAAATTACTTTAGTCTTCTAGGCGTTTAACCTTATTACCTGTCCAACTTTATTACTCGATCTTATATGGCTTTTTTTTACTTCACTTTTAGTATATATATACATTTATATTGAGACAATTTAATTTTTTATATTATCTTGTGTTTATTTATTTATTTCCTTTTATGTGCTAAACGCAGACTATAAACGGTCCAGCTCGCGATGAATTTTCGTTCGGTCATGTTACGCTTAATACATATATAAAATATTGTTTTTAAATTTACTTCTTCCTAATTAAAAAAAAAGAAATCTTCTAACAGAAGCAATCTTGTAATATGACCCGCTACCAATGTTACAGTTCAAAGTGGCCAGAGTAACTAAAACATTTGCCTGAAAGTTTTGAATAAGTCAATATACACTGTTTAATTTACAGATACTTTTTACTATCTTATCTCATCCAACAATGAGACGCAGAAAAAATGGAACAACAAACCGCCGTATTTAATATAAGAACAACACGTTTATTTGGTCCAACAAACAATGTAGTCATTCTACCAAAAATTCTAGTTGGATTTAATTTGTCTGCCCTACAGGCAGTCCTCTTTTACATATTAATACGTTATCTTTCACAGGGAGAGTCGATACACACTGTAACACCCTAATTGACAATGAATGGACGGTGCGGACAAGAACTGTAACCACTACCGATAACATTGGAAGAGTTCGCTATTTCCAACATATTTCGTCTTTCAATTGCTAAATCCTTATTTTTTTAATTTTGAGTCATTGTAAATACCCGTGGCTATAATATTATTTTAATTAAAGAGCACGAGATAGAATCTTTTTTAATCTCATAAAAGCTCTTAACTCGACCTAAGTCAAACAACCTGATATTATAGTCATCTATCTTACTAACTGTAATGTTAATCTTGGTATAAAAGATACACAAAAAAAAACAGAGTACACGTTAGAACATATTCCATCCTCTTCTCTCGCCTCTTTTCCTCTTTCTTTAATATAAATATTTCCTAGAAATCTGGACTCGTTATATTTGATTAACTTCCCTAAGGCGAATCCGTTATAAACGTCCCCCCTTCCCGACCCAACCGCCAGATATCAGAGAATGCCACAGCATCTCGACTGTTTCAGATATAACGCAGCCACTACTCTAACAACTACTTGTTCGCTTCGAAACGAATCTTCGCGTATGTAGGTTGTTTTGCAATTATGACATGGCACGTCACATACTCCGTTGCCATACGGCGATCCTCGTCATCACGATGGCCCGTTCTCTGCTCCTTTCACCGACGCTATATACTCCCGAGCACGTTGGTGGACTTTCGAGGAATTTCGATTACACCTATACACGTATACGTAAATACGCTCGTATGCCGTACAACCGATTTCCACCGTAAACGCCTCAGATCTGCCTGCTTAATTATTATGATGGACGCGCATGGGAGGCGTGAGAATTTCACTTTTATGTAATGCTGGAAGGTACGCGTGTAGTCTAATGGAAGGATTGCGTTAAATTTTTTATTGGAAGATGCAATTCTTTTAAGTTCGCTGCAATCGGTAATTGTCGAAATCTTTTCCAAAAAGTTAACGCGAACTGTTCACAAATAAATTGCGTATGTTCTGACGGGAAAAAAGGAACTAAAAGAGTACATAACGTCAGAGACGGCATGGGTGGTCGAATGGGTACAGCGTGCTTCTTGCCTTTCACCCGAAAGATGCGGGCTCATATTTCGATCCGTATTTAATTGACGATGAAAAATCAAAGGACGGCTTGTTCATGAGGAATAAAGAAAATCGTTAGCGGCGTATCAAGTAATTTTTTTTTAGAAAAATTGAATCGGTACAGCATGTAACGATTTCGCATATTTTAAGTCGTATTCGTTGTTGCAATTCGTTCATATTATGAAGGTTAATAGCGTAGATGTACTTTAACTTTTAAGTAACCCCACAAGCAGTAATCCAGCGGGTTTAAGTCGGAAGATCTCGCCGGATCCTCTCCTCCCAATCCATCGGTTTGGAAACAACATATCGACGTCCACCTCGTATAACGCGGAGAAGTCCCATCCTGCTCGTTTGATTGGGTAAATCGCGAATTTCGTTATTGGGATTGAGTACTGCCAATCCAGGAATGGAATGGCGGAAGATCCCTTTACACAGCGAACGCATTACTTACTGGCCGATGTGAAGGGTACTTTTAAGGATGTTGTAGCTTCTTATTTTCCAGAATCGGTATCACTCGACCTTCTCCTTTCCTTTATATCAGTTTCGGCCATTAAAAAGATTATCAAAGTAAACTTGATGGTGTTTATTTTGCATTCTTGGGAAAAGATGTTTTATAACACGTAGAAACTTCTTCTTTTTTTTTGTAAATATTGTTTCAAGTCTCTTCTTCCGTTAAATGTAATGGGTCGTAATTTATATAGTTTGTCCAAAGCCTTATTTATTTGGCATCAAATCATTATTGTCAAGGTGAAGATTGCCAAGCAGCCAGCTAAAGCGATTAACATTAACCACCTCGTTGATGTATGGATTGTACAAATTAAGTGCACTACTCCACCAGTAAACAGGATAACTCGGAAGAGCTCTTATTCCCATTAATGTATTTATTCCTTTTTTAATTGTTGGCCTATAACATTTACCAGAATTACGTAGAACTTGTTGGGCGTACAAATTTGTTCGAAATAATATATCGTTACAGGGTCACCAGTAATAAGCAGCTGAAAGAGCTTACCCCGTGTTTCCACCTTATGGAACTATTACTGAAGACATATCCGTATCATCCCAGCACCATGTGGTGTATTATCGATGGTGGTCTTTAGCCGTTTCAACTGTTCATCGCCAAACAAGCTGATTCGACTATATGTAAATTCAACTGGGCAAAATTTCACCCTAGCAGATGTAGATGATGTAGAGTTCCCATAAATAGCGGTCACTTTGTCTTAAATTTCCTAAGATCTATTATCTTTCAAATGTAAGAATTTAATGACCGCTAGAAAGACTAACATCGAGGGACACAAACCACCATTAAACAACAATTAAGCGTCCGAAATGGTTGAAATTTTCAAAAGTACCTCTTAGCACATGCGCATTTATATGAAAATGATGGGCGAGCAAGGAGACATCTTCGTGTTGACGCTTGAAACTTTTCAGACTATCCTCATGAGATACTGTTATAAGTACCACGTTGCCGCTACTACTCAAAAGCTTACCATTTTTCTTGTAAAATGACGTGGCGTGTATTCGAAAATAAAAAATAGGAAACAAAAGTTTAGGGTATACGCTCATTACTCTATGGATGAGGCTTCTTGTATATTATGATGGCTTGTGGGTCAAGTTTTGATTTGATGTGATCGTTCTTCGTTCGTAAATGCAGCAGAAGAGAGCATCACATGACGTTAACCGTCTTTCTAATCACACCCTCACGATACTCATTATTTTTAAAGGTACCCTTGTAAAAATGGATAAAAACATGTTGGCTTCACTTTTGATTATGAACGACTGCTGCGGAAGTAAAGTTCTAGAAGAACTTTACTTCCGGTGAAACTAGAAATTAAATTAACCTTCCAATATTTTCTAAAAGTTGAGCCCCCTTTAAACAAAATAATTTTGTAAATTCACAATTTTTGAATTTTTACTTAGTTTCTCATACACGGTAAGCTTATTCTGGAGCATTCTGTATATATTCGTAAAAAAAAGGATTTCCCTTTTTCTTAATGCCTTATTTAATAGTTTTCCATATTAATTCCAGCAACACTTTAAAGGAGCTCGTAGAACCAATAATATCACTCAACAGTTAGGACGCAATTATAATCTTCACGGATGTTCTAATTACGAAGGCTTTTCTTAAAGCAATTAAAATAAAAGAGATCAAATCCGTTCCTTCCCAGATCGCTCATCTGTAAATATCGCATATTTCCACCAAACATATCCTTCTCGCAGCATCTTCTCTCGAATTTACCGGCCTGACGTATCGTCGATATCTCCGCAAGACGCGCGGGCACATCGGTGTCGGCGGTGGGGACGCCGCTCGCGAGAAAGGTAAGGTCAAATGCGATCCTCTCGCTCCGACTATGCCGCGTTTTCGTTCGCTAATGAACATTCCACGCGAGGCGTGACTTCGCTCCGACGACGGTTGAACTCACGATCGCGCGCTCGAACCGATGGCAGCGCCGCCATATGCGCGTCCCCCCGACCGTAGTAGACGTGCTGCACGCCCGATCGGCGCGATGGTTTATTTTCGAATTCGTGCAGATATCTCCGCGTTGCGACAGCGCACGAGAATCTATTATTAATTGGCCGATGGATCTCCGATGCCGATAGGAATTAATTCGGTTCTTTTTTCTTTTTTAGAAAGGAATATATACGTCCACATGTCTAAGTGAAGGTAAAGGAGTCCTTTGTAAATGTTTATACGGTCCGCGACGAAATGAGAGAAACTTTTAATTGGATATCGAAGATACACACACGTAGAAATCTTCAAGGTAAATTAATATCCTTGAAATTGCGGACAAAGGTTCTTCTATAATTTAGCACTATTGTTATCTTTTTTTTTTTTATTCAATTACATCCAAAAAGAAGCAAAGAAGGTAAAAAAATTTCACTTCAATAACAGGCAAGTTCTCTTCCTCTTTAACGTTACGAGCTGAAGAGGTTCTTTAAATAAGTTCAAACAACACTACATATTTCCAGTGATATACAAAGGATAACAGAATTGTTGATATCTTTAGGTATTGTGTGGCGTTGCTGGGTATTGCTATGCCATTGCTAGGCTTTTTTTTAAGTGTGTTGGCGGCCCAACGGGGTCTATAACCTTTTTTCAAGCTTGTCATAACTTCAAGAACCTTTTAATTTAGAAGTTATGTGTTCTATGGGCTTATTACCATCACTCCTTCACCGTAAAGGGTGAAACGCAGTTAATTGTCCCCCACTTGCGAATGATTTATTGATTCTAGCGGGACTCGAACACACTGCGCTTAACTCTGCCCAGTCAAGCGCTGGCCCTTTTACTTTAGGCATTGTTTAGCATTGTGATGAATTGCATGACTTTACTTGGCATTACAAAAGACGTCTTCTTGGTTTCAACAAATCTTTAATCTGGCGTTCTCGCTGTTTTCAATTATACCGTCTATCGTTGATGATGGTGCTAGATGTTGCTTATATATCTCCATTCACATTCATGATAAATATGTACGCTGGCAAGGTTATCTTATGTCTACTTACCAATAATTGTCTGCTTCTTTAAATAAAAGGAATTTTCCTGGATAATTCTAACTTCTTCAAAGATACAAAGATACTTCTTTGGAGGAAAGGCGTAACTGAAGAATGGAAATAACTATCGCAAAATCTCTTCATCGGTAACGCATTGAGGAACTTAAATATCCATCGTACTTCCTTTAAAAGCTAATAGCGACATAATTATTGTGACTTCAATGATTGGGTTTGCAAGGGCAATTCATGACACCGCTTCAAAAATCCCAAAGTTACAGACTTTTGGAGGTGGACCTATAGATCATATGATTATGATTAACATGTGATAAATAAATAATTAAATAGAACAATAAAACGATACAAAACACAAAGAACAAATAACATAGCCTTGCGGGATACATACAATATCGACGTTTTCGATTACTTTCTATTTCTATCGCAATTAGACTTGAACGAGACTATAACAAATTGACCATATTAATCCCCACAATCGCGCGGTAATTATAAGATATCCTGCTCGCTTTGACAAATTCCGAATCGGCGGGACGCTATTGTGAAGACCGGCCGTATATAGCGGCTACAACATCGGGAATTTTCTCGTACATGTCGCGACAAACGCGGTCGATAATTATTCGCTCGGCGCGCTGCAAATAAAAAAAAATCTGTTAGCGCTCGAAGTGTGTGCCACTTAGACGGCTAATGCGTAATCATAGTAAAACATTTAAATTACGCACGTCGCAAATGCCTAGAACATCGAAGCCAAACTGGCGTTGTCGCGAGCTCATTCGCTTGGTTTGTAGACGAGCGGAGTCTGTAACACAATAGAAACAAGTTCTTTTTTTGTCAAATTCAGGTTTATTCCTCAACATAATTCCTTTGTAAGCCTATAGTTTTCCCCCAGCGATTATCCCATCACTTTCATCCGTCCAAATGGACGTTAGTGATTAGTTAGTGAGTAGAGAACCTCCTCATTCTGTGAAAGAAGCTGTTCGTCGAAAGTATTCAAAGAGATATAAATTTACTAAGAATGACTAAGTTAGAGACTTCGCCGTATCACTCATCCTGTAATGCGACGGATATTTTGCGATAACAACATTGACGAAACTGGGATGAGCGGATCCCCACATACATTGATGAGCAACTTACAGTGCTACAAGAGACAACTTTACGATTCAAAAGAGAGATAAGAAACGGCGTAGATGACAACTACGATGCGGAATTACGAGAGACGCATCGAAGAATGTTGGAAAACGCGTTGGAAAAATCGTCGTAGAAAAGCAGGAAGGGTTGCAACATCCTAACATCAGATCTTGTCGTGGGAGTACGATGAACACGAAAATTGGCAAAACCTTAGGAAAGTCCATACGTTGTCCTAAAGTAAGAAAGCCTTGTAATTTTTTCCGGGCAGAAAATTGGGGGAAAGTAGGAGCGATTTGTCCACGCAGGAATTACCAGAAAATTCCGACAAAGATGAGTTGAGAGAAACCGCTATCTAATCGAAGAGTACGAAGCTGAGGGGATGCATGTTCTACGTGCATGATATGTTTGCAACGTACCAGACGAAGCACGTGCTGTACACAGATAAGAAAGAATCCCAAGCAGGAAGCATACGGTGATTAATCGACGCCAAAACACCGTCTTATCTCGCATAAAATTCTCTAATCTTAAATCGACGGTTCTCCAGCTACCTTTGGTGAATTTTTTCGATGTTATCGTTAGTGATGGCAGCTTTTATGCGTTGTTTATCGGAAACCAAGCTGGTACGACCATGTTGGCAGAATTTCATCGTGCTAAATAATTCTTTCTTAATTCCTAAATTAAAAAAAAATGTTAATATTAATGAGTATTAATTCATTGAAAGTAAACGGGTGAAATAAATATATTAGTAGGAACCTACCTGTCTTCACGCATGTATTTCATATTTAACCATTATAAAAACCAAAGAAGCAGCTGCCATAAAAATAAATTAAATTTATCCTAACAAATCGTACATCGAAAATTAAATTTAACAAATTAATAATAACAACAAACCATCTATAACCTTACATACTAATTTTTAAAACGACGCGAAACCCGGCACGTACTTTTAACATGTTCTACATAACGCGCATGTATGTAAGAACGTAAGTACACACAGACGCGAGACACCACGGAACACCTTTCTCTTGACGATAGTGGTTCTCATGTGTCTGCATACAGCTAGAACTTTAATGTGGCTGCTATTTTTAAGGTTATTGACTTTACCGTTATTGATATTATACTCTCTTGAAAGACGTTGCGTTGTAAAGCCGGCTTTATTGTGGAAGTTTCCACGATTTATATCGTCTAATATTTGCCCGTCTCGAAAAGATCTGTCGTGAAGATAGATAGTAAAAGATGTAGATGAATAGAAATTGTCTCTTCGAATAGAACACGGGATATGTTAAACGTAGGGAAGGGGGACGGTAAAAAGTTGATTATACGCAGTTAATGCCTGCGAAGGAATTTGTTAAGTAGTTAGAAAAAAAAGACCTTTTGCTTACGCGGTAAATGAAATAATCTAACGATAAGAATAAGCTCGTACTTTGATCCTCGAGCTGAAAGTTATGTCCAAGGTCGATGGTGATTGAAAAGGAACACCAACAGATATTAACCGAACCCCCAAAGATGTTGCGCGAAGGAAAAGAGAAATTCCAAAATAAATTAGTTATTGGGACATTTCTTTAAACGTTACATTTTTGAAAAGAATGCGCCTGTTTTTTTTACTGATGTTTCAAATTGTGGTCCCAGATGTGAGAAGCAAAGAATGAGATCAGTTCCCGTTCCTGTTCCTCTTTTTTGTTTTACAATAAATAAATGTGGCAGATGGTGTTAATAATTTAAGAGCTTCATTTGCAAAGTGACGATATCAAGTTTTTCTTCTAATCTATAACGCATCATAGAAATCCTAATTTAAGCAAATTATCAGCTGCAAGTTCTATAAGATCTTCTCCTATAATCGTGTTGAGATCGGCCAGTTCCACTGAGGGATCCACAAAAGGCTTTAGTATCCAACTTTTGCTGTTATCTTAAGCTCTCTTTTGAAAAGTAACTCGATAGCTCTTTTAAGTTTTCCACGCGTTCGATCACGTAACAAATAGCAATAGCTTCAGCAATCTTCGGGATGTAAGGAAATGATACAAACTGCCGCTTTCGTAGCGACATTGACCAGAAGGGAATTTTCGAAATGAAGCCGTTGATTTTAGTTTGGCTATTAAGACCTTTTCAACTCTTCGTTGTAGATTTTTGCTTAATATAACGACCAAAAATTCAGATTTTGATCTTGCGAAGACGTAACAACTCTGGTTTTACCTTTTTTTTCGATAACCACCTGGCGTTGGTGTGATAAAAGTGATCTTCATAAAGTGCACCCACAAATTAATCGAAACTAAGTTTATTCGTTTTCTTTTCGCCTAACATTATCCGGACCATATCCAGTGCTCCTCAATATCTAGCTAACAGTGCCTTTTCATTGAAGTCAGATGCCTGCAAAATAATTCGTGAGCTACAAATTTAATGCAATGTTAAAAATTTAAGACGCGGTGCTGTACCTACGTATCTAAACAAGAAAAGAGATCGTGATACACAACACTATTTATTTTTGCAAAGAAACGTTAAAACCACAATGTTTCCATACGTGGACTAGAATAGGTTATACAAAAGAAATCGTTTAACGTCAACAATTTTTGCTAAATAAAAAAGAAATCACTCCTTTCATATTTTCGAATCTTGAAGACCTGTCGGAAGATTGGTCGCACAAATATTAGCGGTGGTTGTGGCATTTTTGAAATTGCTCGTTTCTAATGTATGTAAGTCCCTATTTGGCAAGTTATGATGGTAGCAATCTTTTACAAACAATCACAGGTGGCTCTTGAAATTTGACGTTACTTGTTTCGTAAAATTTAGCATTTGTTATTGTTAAGTTAGTAACAATGTAAAAGTTGGCCGAATAGTTTGGAAAAAATGAATATTTCACGTAAATATCGTTTAAATAAAAGCCTAACTAACGCAAGAGAAATACTTCTAATCGTTTCATTCGACTGTTTCTAACACTGGTTTTGCCCAATTTCGTCGTAATCGTGCCTCCATCAGTCAAAATAGGTTGCTCTTCCAAAAAAAAAAAAAAAAACGCAGATGGAGATAGAAACACCTAAGCGTATCGATCTTTCATGAACAGTTAGATGTGCAAAACATCTACTCTGCTAGCTTCCAAGTACTAGCACTAGAAGCAACTAGAAAGAGCGCTTCCACGACTTGGTATCAAAACATTCTTTCGTTGCACTAGACATATTACAGGTATTGCTTTGGAGGATCGGAGAACAGTTAATGCTGAATTTTCATACTGCACGCCTGATTTATCGCCTTCTCTTTGCTCCCGAATATCAAACGGAAAATACGTGGACAACGATTTTTAACATTTGAAGAAGCTGTCGAAGGCTTCAAAATTACAGTTCTAATGATCAAGCACCGTGGTAGATGGAAGAGTGGAACTATACAATGCCATATGTAAAATTTTCTGATGCGAACAAATTGAAAATAGCTTTACGTTGAACATCGCAACAATCTATGTTAATAAGCAACTAAATGCGTTAGATAAATGCCGATATTATTTGAACATTGTAAATTCCAATAAATGTTAACATTACGTAATTAATAAATAAATAAGCGAACAACGTAGTCGGTTACTGTATCTGTTTATGCGCCATTATACAGTCGCTTTTTCTTAAATATATAGGGAATAAAGCATAATTTCTCCTTAAAAATAGCGTCAATATACGTTATTTTCTTGCGCGAGAGAAAAAAATAATTTTAAAATTGTTTGAGATATTCTAATACGGATCTCAACTACACCAATTCTTTAAATCAACTCAGCAAACGTATGTGAAGTAATCCATATTTGCTCGGAATATCAAATATAAATATTGTATCTAGATAGAACGGCTGTCTCCTTCTTGTTAGTTGAGACACCGAGGAAAAGAAATGGCGGGAACTAAGTTAACTGTAATCGAGTCAGCTAACAGATATGCGTAATTTACACGGTAAATAGTAAAGTGAAGACATGCCTCGTACACGTGCAATAGTTATTAAAAAGAAATCGTAGAAGAACATCTAGTTATCTTTTATTTTGATGGAAGAAACTAGTTTTTGGGATGCAATATTTATTTTAGGAGCTCTTGTATTTTTTCTTTATTAAAAATTCGCTCTTTCTTTAAGTTTCCGGCTAATTAAACAAACTCTGGTTACATTCTTCACTATTTTATTAAATCTTTTACACCGAGGAAAATAGATGCGTAAAATAACAATGTATATACAGGGTTAGTTAAACTACAATACACAGTAACACACAATAATGGAGAAGAGGATCATGCTCTTTGTTTTCAATAGAGATGATATAAGAGGACATGCTTAACTGATTCAGGGTTAACATTCTGAACTTATTGAATGTGTTAGAGAGAGAGAAAGAGAAGTTCTCTCCCTATGGACGGTTCACTGTGTAAGAGGGAGATCGAAATATTGACGCTCTTTCGCAACTAAGGCCCTTAAGATACAAGATGGCGAATATCGGCAAGGCAATACATATTATTTGATAATATGTAAAACCATTAATGGCACAATCCTTTCAAATGATTATAATTCGATATTCTTATCAATCTAACGGTTATGTAACTTATCTAAACCTAACCACTTCACGTAAGCTTTATCACCTTTCTTCCGTAAAACCTTTTCAACGAGGTAGACGTCTGCAATTCCTCCTCGTAGAAACTTCCATGTACCGGCCAGCCCTTAGTTTCTTCTAAATTCTAACAAATAAATCGTGGGATTCGTAATCTGAACCTTTACCATTTTCAACAATCCTGTTGACCAGTTTGGCGAATATCTCTTATCAAACACGTTTTTAAATTTACTAATACGTACAATATCTCCAATACGAAAGCGTTGACGACCTACCTGTTTTATGTTACTATATACCGAAGATAAAAGAACTGCTTCCTTATCACTCGCGACGTTAGAATGCTTCATCCGTATAGTGCGATACTTAATTTTCTGCACCCTAAGTTCTTTGTTTAAGCGTGCGTATAACCCGTCGCGGCTATAGCGGACTTTTTAGTTTTTTTTTTTACTTTTTTTGTCATCTTCTCCCAAACATCTAAGCACATGAGGAGCATGTCTTAGGAGGAAGTATCCATTCTTTCGATGCATACGTTGAGTTGCGGAAGAATTTGATATAGCTTCGCCGTAGCAGATACTCACGTTTCAGTTGTCTTCACAAGAGGAAGAAATCGAAGAAAGATTAAATTTTTTGAAAAATCTGTTACATAGGTCTTAGGTTACATAGGTTACATAGGTCGTTGTCAATCTTTCGTCGATCTTTCGTCCTCTCTCCTCTCTTTTGGGATCTTTTAAGATTGTCTAGGTGTTCCTATTCTTGACTACTTATCTAGCTTCCTTCTCATAATTTCTTCACTTGTCTTGTATTGTCCGTTCGTATCTTTCAATTGAATAGTAAAACACAGCATTCTGTCTGTGCTACATTAATATGTTTTGTTTTAGGCATACTTTAGACAACCTCCAGTACCTCCATACATCATCCTCTAAGTTAAAACATATTTACAAGAAGAACCGGAGCGAAAATAACCATTGCTTTTTCCTATTTACGAATCTTCCATAAAACCGTTTTTACAAGAAAATCTTTAATATCAACGGTTTAATACAATCTTATTCTCGCATATCCGCGGACATCTTGCACATATCTCTGCAATAACATCGGATCCTCTTCTTATTTATCCTCATTCCCACAACGCGGGGCCGTGCGGTAACATCGCTATTAAGACGATCCTCCGGAACGGCACATCTCGCCGGAATGTACATAAAACGTCTATCTAGTACCGATCGTAATCGCCGCTAGCTTATATTATTATTCCTGTGCGATGGAATAACGTAAACGTATTCGCAAGAGTTCTTTCTTTTCCTCCATTATCCCGGCCGGGCTCCGGTGTAGCGGTCGGCCGATAGATGCCCGCGGTCTTCGGGAAACTCGAGATGATGCGAGATGCCTCGCGCGGTCCGGGGCCGTCGAGAGACCGACCGTCCGTGACCTTCCTGCCTACCCCTTACCGCCTTGTCCTCGGCCCGCACCTTAGCAACCGTATGTTGTTGTTGTTGTTGCTGTATTCATATACAATATACAGTCGATCACGCAAGTACGTATGCACAATGCACGATGTTTATAAGTTGGAAACAATGTAAATATTATATTTCGCTGTTTAAAATACGACGATTCCAAATTAAACGATTTTAACGATTAAAAAAAAAAAACAAATATTCTGATGTACCGTGGGCTTCAAAAGTGAATTAATCCTTGGAGAAAATCTGGTCAATATTAGAGGTTCTCATTTATCCCGAATACCTTGTTTTTTTTTTGTCAATTCGATGGAAATGAGTCTTGTTTTAAGAAAGATGACAAAACTCGTGTCAGTAACGCTGTCTTTGGCTGTAGGTAAATTAAAATAGACATCTGTGATCCGATCTCAATATTAAATCTATCTTTGTCTAAGCATCGAGAAAGTCCAGCGCCGTCCAGAGGTGTAGTTTATAGGTCGCTGCGGGTCACCGTCGAGATGCTTTTGGAGCTAGATTCGATTATTTGCTTCTCCTTCTTCTATCGATTTCTTTGTTATTATACCTTCAAATGAGGCGCTACAAGATTAGTGTACTACGCGTTTAGACCACAACAGGCCTATTACGTATCCTCTCTATGCTGAACAACCCTTTAGGCTGTCAAACAACCTACTGCCTTGGCATGGGTAAGATCCTTTCGTTTAACGCCAGCGCAGAATAGGAGCAGAAGAAGCGTTCAATCATTTTACCTTTGGCTTCGTTTAATCTCACCCTCAGCAGGTACTTCTTTAACCAGAGTACCTGTTATTAAACATAACCGATACTGCTTTGTGAAGCTGACTTTTCTTCTTGCCGCCGTTTTTGTTTAAAACAAAAGAAAATCCTTATCTGAATTCCGTACCAACCCTATCGCATCAAGTAAAGATTCGTACACGCCGACTTTTACGATTGACTGTACATGCTGTAGCTATATCATACGGACACGCTAAGAGGTAATAACGTTCATAGGCTGCGTGAAATAGCTTCGACGCGATGGCCGCGGAGACTCGTCTCGTGCCGATGAGATTATCTTCATGTGAGCATGCAGCAGCGAGTCTACGCTGCGATGGAATACGGCGTTTTATTTCGACGAGATAAGAAAGGTATTCATCCGCGTCTACACCTCTATATTAAGTTATTCGTGCTGTTCAAAGGCTGGAATGCTCATCGAAGTAGGTCTTATCGGATCGAATGTAGGAAAGAGAAAAATGAGAAAAATGTATTGTCGACTGACGAAAAATTTAAGCTTGTATAAGGTTAGATTGGTAAATAAGATAATCCGTGAGGACGAAAACATAACCTGTTAGGCTTAGATGTTCTTGTAAAGAGAGACGAATAAAAATTTCTTTTCTAGTGCTTGAATGTTTTACCATGTTTCGCATGTTTTTAACTTGCCCCACCAAAAGCTTTATTAAATCTTTATAGATTTCTTTTCATCGAGCCTTTCTCTTAAAAAAATAAGAATACCAAGAAAAAGAACAGCCGGAACTAAGTGTTTGCGACTACAACCCTTGTAATGTTAGCCGATAAGTTAAAATCATAAATAATACATCACAAACCAAACGGTTACTATTGATTTGTCTATTTTATTTTGATTGCTCGTTGATCTAAGTAGTGTTTGGCAAAGCGATAGGGATGGGGCAATTGGAGTTGTTTCTCAAGATCTTTTTGCTAGAACGAAAGCAAATGTTGATGTTACGTTCGACGATGTTATGTTAGCAACGTTCAGTATGCGATTATAAACGTTAACTTTAAATATTTTCCAAACCATTCTACTCTTATTGTCGGACAGACCATTGTGCCAAGTTACGTAACGCAGCAAGTGGCCGATAATTGAACTTACGTGCATATGTAGATTTTAGTAATTAGATCGTTACCCGTTGTTGCGCCTCAAATTCGTATCTCCCTAACTTACTACCGCATAGCTGCGACGTTGTTTACGCTACAAATTTATACGACCTTCGGCGAAGACGTGTACACGGATTGAGTCTTGGGGTCCGTGAAAAAGTAAAATTTGACGTGCTCATCGTGAAATTTTCTTTGCGAGGGAGAAGGATAAAAATGAGCATCGATTAAACGAAGCCGATATTCCGTTATTAATTTGTAATCTAGCTCATCCAAAATTGGTGTAATACTCTTCCTATTTCACTACTTATTATACATCGATTCTTAAGACAAATAATTTTAAAAAATATGAGCTTTACTCTTTTGCAGAAGTCGTGCTCTTTTTTCCATGTAAATTTTGCCTTCTTTCAAGTTCGTAGAACTTTAGGTGTTTCTCGGGGAACCTGAGCATCGATTTATTGTAGTGGCAGCTAACCACTTGAGATTCCACATGGAATATGCTTAATTGCAAAATTTCAGACAACCGCTTCAGTTTCATGACTTTAATGCAGAAGAGTTTTGTTATGGATGGAAGCCATCAATTTTTTTCAGATGTGCCATTGCTTTGTCCTTTATGATTTTATTTGAATTTCCTCTACGCCGATGACTTCTCCAGGCCGTTAACCAACGCACTACTTTGGCGTAAATTAGCAAGAGGAATCGACTTAAGGGTGACAAGATGTAGCCTGTAGAGGATATCCTTTATCTGGTAATGTGCAATCCTTTTCATGAGTGATAGTTCACATCTTTCATTAAGCGATTTTACATCACGCTCGAGTTCCTCTTAGCCAGCTTCAGTTCTTCATTGCCAGGATTTCCATTGCAGCCATTTAGCCAAATCTGCTTGATATTGTTCGCATCAGAGACCAATCACAAACAAGTTAATATTTCTTATACGGTACGCTATAAAGTTAGACTCGAGATTTCCACCTGAAAAATGGTGACCTTCATCCAAAATTCTTCTCAGAAAATACTTTTGCTTCAGTTTCTTTGTTGGTATTTGATCCATCAACGAAGAAACATAAACTTCTTCATCGTTGTCGGTCCTGTCGGTCTGTTGGCGTCCCAAAGATTTGCAGGGTTTATCGCGGACAAAATGGGATGGAGCGCTCTCCGTCCCAGACCTTGGGATCTGCTGGATTGAGCTAAGAGACCCATATATAATTACAAAGCAGCACCTTCCAATTCGAGAAAGTATCAATATTAGTTTCATAAATTAGTTTAGTCGACGAAATCGAAAAACGCAGCCTTCTAGAACACTAATCGCAACAGGAATTCGAATTGTTTCAAACTTTGCACTTGCAAGTCACAAATGATAATCCTCCGTCGAAAGTGAGACTTCCTCCCCAAACAAATGCGCATCAAGGATAAGCCGTATCAAATTCTTGAAATTTTTAAAGAGAATCAGCATGTGATTCTTGTTTATTTTTTATAATTCGTTACGCTGAATTGACATTCCTGTATCTTTGATTCTTTCAGTCAGATGCAAGCCTCCTTACCAAAGTGTTGAAATCCTCGAAACACTATCGTCCTCATAATTCTGTTGAACGGAAATCGAACCGTAGACGATTCGAAAAGGTCAATCCATCTTTCATTCCGCCTTACGACGAAACCATAAATAAAAGATCGAAACAATCGACAAGGAAATGCAATTTAGAGACGTTTCCCTAGTTTCTATTCGCGGCGAATTTATTTCGCCTAGGAGTAAGAGGAGACCTTTTAATATAAATGCATTGCGCGCGGAGAAAAGAAGACAATCGGAGATGCCTCGCGGATCAATTAAAATTATCCTTTCACTTTCAACGATACACGGGACCATCGTTCTTCGTCGTATTCTGCACTTCTGTGCCGGGCGGTGAGGCAATTTCGCATGAGTCACGGATACCGAAGTCGGGACGCGGTGCGCAACTATCAGCGAGCAAGCAGCTCGAAAGCAAAAACGATTCGCTATGCATTCTGTTCGCAATTAGACTTATAAATACGCACGTGACGCAATTATATGCAGATTTATTGCATAATACGTGCAATATAATACGATGTTGTTATACATGGAGACCGTTTGTTGTTGTATGCTTCTTTAAAAATACGGATTAAGTGAATTAAAGTTTGTCACGATATTTAAAGCGCGAAGTAAACAATAATATGTGCAATAGGAAGAAATGCTGTTATCTAATATGTACAGAGATTTAATCAAGTAAAGATACTTGAAAGTAATATAAGATTACGATTAAGTAAGAAGATAAGAGAACGGGGAACGTTACCTTAATTAAAACAAATGACACATTCGGCAAAACCCGAAAGAATCTGCGTAAATATTGATGTTAGTTGTGATAGCCGGTAAGTGTATTGTTTATTATCGAGCTTTCATTACTACGACTGACGTTGTTGTTAAATAATCCTAAACTTAAAGTTAATGAAATCAGTCGAAAAGAGCAGTTAAAATACGATGATGTTACCTCAGTTCGAGTCAGCATAAGCAAAATACTGCTACTTTTCTAATTCTGCTAAGTTTAAGAGGATTTAGATATTTTCAAGGCTGTCAAGTTCGATTTTGAGCACCGTCTATACGTTCGAACTTTTGCTTGGACTTGGATATTTTTCGAACAAATGAAACCTCAGCTCGTAAATTTTGAAACCTGCTCATGACATCCAAATGCAACAGCCCTCACCAATAGAATCAAGTTTTTTGATTCTGGGACGTAAAATCCTAAAAATATTTTCGTCCCACAAATCGGAAAACGCGGCCTCCTAAAACACCAACCGAAGCTAGAATTCGAATTGTTTCGCACTTTCTACTTGCAAATAACGAATGGTTGTCCTCCGGCGAAGGTAAGACCTCTTCCCCCAAACAAATGCTCATCATCCGAGCTCGGTCATCGGCTATATTCAAGTTTCACGGCAAATAACCTTTCGGTCTTCTTTCCAATGGCGTACACGAAAGACTTATACGACATTTCCGTTATTTAACGTAAACATTACGCGGCTAAGTAAACGATCCATTCCCAGCTAGGTTCCTACCAAGATCTAGAAAAATCGTACGATGTGGCTGCTGTCGTTTTGGGTACAATAATACGCATTATTGTTGTATTGGGATCAGATGAATAAAATATAATATTTGAGTTGCTGTTGGGGCCACTTCCTTCGTTCGTTTTAGTGAATTCGACGTTTCGACAAATATTCTTCTGCCACCTTCAGGGTAGTCCTGATAATTATGTTTTACCAAATTCCTCGTCTTATGTAAGTATATGTGTCTTTTCCGATTTTTCTCTTGATTCTGCGCGACTCCAGTGAGGCGGGATCTACCACGCGTTGAATCTTCACATCTTCAGATTTTCCTGACAGTTCCAAAATCTAATATGGCACCGATAAGAAACAAGAACATTGCTAATGGACAGAAAGAGCCGAAACTTTGTATAAAAATTTCTAGCGCACCATAAGATGGAAGTCGAAAGCGATCTCTTCGAGGCCAAATAAAGATGCTAAAGGCAAAGAGGTAAAAGGTCTCTTCGCGACCTTCATATCAAACACAAAATTTAGCAGCATTGCCCAATGCAGCAGGATTCCCATCCATGGCAAGGGTCGAAGATAAGTCAGCTTGTATATTTAAAAAAGACCCGGCTATCGCGTGCGTGTCCACTGTCAATATAGACACTCTCTTTTTTTACACGAGCACAAAATACAAGCGTGTAGACCGTAAACGATATCTGTTGGCACTTTCAGCTCTCCGCGTCCTTCCAAACCTGTACATACTTACGATATAAGTTATAACGTGCCCTGACCGTTCCCCGTTTGTTGTCACTGCTTTATTTGTAGTTGCGCTGTTAACACGATTTTTCTTTTCAGGTAAGGTTGACCGCATGCTATCAGAAAGATCAAGACGGCTTATACGACCAGCAGCCGGCGACTAGAGACGAGCTGTAACAGCGTTTCTTATAGTTTTGGGACGACGAGAACATAACAAGGCGTTTGTTGTTACGGTGAACACGATTGGCGATATGTTGCTATCATATTTAGATAGAAGAAGTAAGTTAAGGGTTGGTAGAAGATATGAGAAGTAGTAGCCATTTATAATGGAAAATAGATATTATTTTTTAGGGATTTTTTATTATTTAATATGCGCCCATACAGGTGTGGCAGTTATACCAAAAAATGTTTTTACATGTTGAATACTCTATAGTATATATCCATTACGTAAAGTATGTGAACGTAAAAACTGCATATCGTTCTATGTGAATAATTGTATTGTTGCACTTTCTCAACATATGTATGTATATCTTATCAATAGACGTCTGCTTGTTATTGTAAATCTTTACTTTTTACTCTTTGTATTTGTAGAAATTATGTTTGGAATAATTACGTAACTGTATTCAACTACTAGGCGTCATATATCATCGCTTCATTTCAAAATTGTTTTATGTAAATTTACTCAGTCTCATTCGAAAAAAAAAGACGACATAAGCGAAATTGGTGCAAGTTCTAAAATATACACTGAGCCTCAGAAGTAATGCCTGAAATTCATATTTCCTTTTATGTTCTCCATAAAGATGGATCAAGTGAAGATCATATTTGAAATTTCGAAATTCCTGCCATGTTGATATCTCCCGAATTACGTTTAATTCTGTTATTCTTTGTTTGTCTTTTTTTTTTGGAAGCAAGTTGTATATGGATAGGTAGTTGAATGCAATCGTCAAATTAATCGCCAAATTACCAAATTTCTTGCATGTTGATTTCGTGCGGACGACGCCATTCTTTGTTCTTCACAGATTTTATTTATTTATAGAGATGATAAAAAAAGACTCAAAAAAATTTGACCAAACATGCTAGAAATTTGTTTAATTCTTAGTAGCAGTCCTTGCATAAATGCTGTAATGATAAATCTGCAAGATTACCTTAAAAATGTGATTCATTATTTGTCGTATATTTAAAATAAGGAGATACAGATCGTTGTAAAATTATTTTTTCAGCAAACAAGTATTCCGTAAAATTTACGTAGTTACTAATCTTGACCCTTGCTACTAAGCCTGCAGAAACGAGTACGCTTTTCGTCAGTTAGCAGAGATTAGATAGACTCGTGTTTTGTTGACTCTTGGAAAACCAGTACCTAACACGAACCCATTCTCATGATTCGAATAGACGCAAATCTGTCTAGTCTAGTCTACTGATCTCGTGAAACGCAACTCGTTTCTGCAGGCTTACTTTAGACTAACAAATCCTATTTAAAGATCAATTACAAATGGCGATCACTTAATTTATTAGCATTTGACACTGTTTTAAGTGCTACATAAAAAATACACGGATTTGGTTAGTCTGATCAACTTTTTGGTTATTCTAAAGATTTTATGACGTTTGTCAATAAAAGCAGCTTTCGTTTTAAAGCAAGAAATAAGCCCGTATAACACCTAACTACTTAAGTTAGCTACCCGTAACGCAGAGGCGAAATCTGAATCGCTATCAATACGCACCGCTCTTGAATATGTTTGTAACATTACTCAAATCCAATGATCGTATTCAGGTTGCTGCAATTTCGAGAAAACACATGAGCCAGCTCTACGTACACGTATTAACCAACCGTAGAAGATTATTAATCGCTTTCAACATTAACGATCAGTTGCATCGACATAAATTAAAATTTAATCTGGAATTAAGTCAAAGTAGCACGTGAAATGTAACTATTGGAATCGATTCAATGGATTGTCATATTTTACCGGACAGTTTCACTTAATCCGAGATTAGATTTTCAACGTATACTGTGAACGTACCTCTAAAACATTAATATAACATGAAATTAGCTGCTTTTATTTCAACAAGATCAAAAGATATGCTTATTAGCGAATAAATACGCTAATTGGACGTAATTACACCCGATATTAACAAATATTTTTACATTTCGACCTTATGTAAAGCTAATCTTTGCAACAATCCAGAAATTGTAACAGTATCAAAGAAGAAATCTCATCGAAACTTCGAAGCTCAAACGGATCCATCAACACTTCGTTCTTATCAACGCGTCGCGAACGCCAAGATAGTCGAAGAGGCTGCTCGCGGAAGAAGTCCAGGTAAGTCGTCGTTCCTTCAATTTCTTTTATTTATCTGTTTGTTTCTTTATCGCAGATATTCGAAATCCCCGTGATATGTAAGTACGGCGAGGGAATAATTTCCGAACGAGACGAGGTGAGGCGATATATGCTCGCCCCGCCTCATGTTCGGATATGAATCCCCCGACTTTGTGCGTGCGCATAAGCGGTTATGTGCCTAAGAATATTTGTTATAGCTGTACTTGTAGATAAATAAGAATATGTTTTATCAGCAATGCTTAAGTAAATAGTACACTGTGGGGTCCCTGTTTGGTTGCTTAATTTCAAACAAACGTGGGGAAACAGAATTATAAGGAACCTGTTGTCTGTTGAAAGGAACAAGGACTATTGATCATAGTTTTTATCACGAAGGAATATTGATGCTCGTCGTAAACCGATGTATTAGAATATTTTTTTTTTGTATCCCGTTTGCTTGTAATAAGTCGGTGTCGATTTGTTTAAATTAAGGAAGCAATAAAGCGAGATTATATTGTAGCACGATAACGAGAAAAATATTTGTATAACCCGAAAAAAGGAAATTTTAAGTTAATTGTAACGAATAGCCCACAGCATTACTATTGATTGTACTATTGCATTAATCACACCTGTTTTGCAACGACTAGATAGACGCGTATTCTTTCGACTCTCGGGGAAACCAGTAGGCAACACGAACCCTTTCTTCTGAGACGAATCGAAAAGAGGTATGATTTCAGTCGCTTTTGTCCTCTCTAATCATTACAGCCTCGGTTTCTAATTAGCTCAATCTTAAACGTAGGATGTAGTTATTGACTAGTGCCTTATGATGTCCGAAGTAAAAAAAAAAGAAAAACCGAAAACTTTTCTGCGACAACCTGAGTTGATATCCAATCAAATAATTACCATTACCAAAAACAACGTTTGACTTTTTTCTAGAGAAAGTTGGTTATGGTTGATATATCTTGATCATGATTTTTCTCATTTCGACTCGCCGTATCTATCCACGAGATATTTCTCGTTCCTCTAAATCCAGCCTGCTCTCACAACATCAAATTGCAAGCCTGCATTAGATGAAATGGGAGGCTCTGGATTTGCTACCAAGCACATTCTAGAGAAGCACATAGAAGACCTAAGTTGTTGTAAAACATTCAGGAAGAGGGATGTTATAGTTTGGATTTTTTTTTTATTAATCCTTTTTAATAATTAATCGTATCTCGAACTTTACATAGAATAAAAAAGTAAAATCAAGAAATTTGAAAGAAAACAATTCGTTGGTCGGTAACAACCAAAAGGAAAAGAACAAATCGATTGGCTAGTGGAAAACTGTCGCAAACTGAAGGATTAGTAACTAGCCGGGTTTTCGACGAAAATTCGAAACGTTTACGGGATAAATTCCAAGATTCAAAATGACAACTTCTTCTGTTACTTTTTGTTTGGTAGTTTTGAAGCCGGGTAATATCCACAAAGGAGGATACACAAATTTCAGCTTACAACATTTCTTTCCGCTTGTTATTTTAAAATGTTAGATCAAATCTGATGTGACCCATAAAATCTAATGCTGTTGCCATCAGAAAGCTTTCAGGGAGATAAAGAGAACGAAACAAACAAATACGCATAAATATGTTAAGTCAACCAAAATGTAGATACTTCGTTTGTCGCACCTTCAATTTCAGATTTTAACGTATTTCTCGCGATAACGTACGGATGTATTGAAATCCATAACACTCATACCATTTAGTAATTTCTCGCGATGGATTATTTGTCTATTTATACACGATATCTTCGTCGCATATTGACATACTTCTGTACGTTAAGTGACACAATTGTTAAGCGAAGACGATATGATTGGCGACTTCCCCGATAACATTAGAATTATAAAAAGTTGAACGCGATAACAATATTGCGCGCTAATCTATCTCCGATAAGAAAAACTACTTGCTCGAGGAAGCGTTTAAAATAATTTGTTTTTCTAGAAGATACGCAACGCGTAGTTTTGACCCTGGTGAAGCATAGCGCGCAGTAATTTTACGTGCAATCCTTAAGCAGATTCAAACAAGCTCAGATGTTTTCAAATAATGCAGATAAATGGGATAAGTTCTTTTATTTTACCAACTTAACTTCCATTCTGGAAAAGCTCTAAAGATATACAATTTTCAATATCTTTCTATGAGCATAGAACTTTGTAGCAGGCCACTTTAATATGTGCTATATAAGAACGAAGCTGGATATTTTGCACAGAATAGAAGCCATACGTATATGTATATGCAAAGTTGGATACCACATTCTCGTCGTCTTATATTTTTAAATTGCTTCTATTTAGGACAACGTGGGTTAGTTTGAATACGGATTAAAGCTGCTGTTGTACTTCTTACGCTCAACTTAAGCTGTTTTTTGAAAAGTTTGACTATTTCTGAAAATGTAAACCACGCGTCCGTCTTTAAGTTAGATGTTTTAAATTATCTTTATTTTTTGCAGAAACATTAGATTTGATGATAAAATTATACAGGACGGACGAATATTCTTCGTATTAAATGAGCACGCTCAATTGATTATCGAGGGGGGACGTCATCACCTGCTCACAAAAAAGAGCAAATTTCTGCATTGAAAATTATAGGATACGATTAGCTTTGTTGCATGTTCAATCATACTCAGAAGTCAAATATCTCGGTATTATTTCGTGAACTCCGCATAAGGTCAAGGGCTAGCATTGACTTTGATCAAGACTTCAGAATCCTGGGAACGGCTCTTCCAGAGTAATGATTTACAATACAACAACCACACCGATGCTAACATACGACGCCGTTACTTTGTAGTAAGCACGGTGAGACAAACTAAAGGAGTTACTGCGGGAGTTGCTAGCCTAAATATGATAAGCGTGTTAACTGCCGTCTCTTGATTTACTTGTCCAAATTTGTCGGTAAATGTCGCCATTTACCGGCGACAGGTACCATCACGGTATAAATATAAACAGTCCGAAGATAGCTGTGAACTTGTGAGTTACCATGTGTGGTTGTTTAACACATAAAAATCACTCACCACATATGTTCTATTTTCAGAAAATAATGCAGATCAGTAACCGACTACTCGAAACCAAGAATAATTGCTTTCGCATCGCGATATTGGAAAATTGACACTACTACACGGCGCTTGCGAAATATAAAGTTATTACCTCAAAATCAGTCGAAGTTCAAGGCGACGATAATTTTAATTGGTTCGGAGCAAAAACCAATTGAACGGTTAGACTGGTAAACATCCTCTATTTGTGAGCAGAAATACTAATATCGGTTTCGTCAAAGTCTGCTTTTGTAAAATAAATGAAAGTAAATGAAAATGTTAAGTTACTTAAAGAAATACACGTGGAAGCTTAATACAACTAATACAACAACGTAAATGATTAAACTTTAGAATCCAAATATCATAATGAATACAGGGCGTTCTTTTTAATGCAAAAAAAAAGTTATTTTACTTTAATGATGCCCTGTATTTTCGTCCATCCCGTATAACCTTTAGAGATCTCTTTTATTTCACCTCTTAAATCTTGTGGAAGATGATATTAACTTGCCTTTAGGTAGCCTGTATTATTACAATGCAAATTATGAAACCTTGCTGTCTAATTGTTTTTGACTCGCCCGGTATGAAAACAAGAAAGAAAGAGTTGCTTTTGTTTTTTTTGCTTGTTTTTGTTCTGCTTTTTGTTTATTTGCTTTTATTCCGGAATGATTGGTTTTCATCAATGCTGAAACTATGAAACAACGTCAGAAATCCGGTACTGACTTCGCTGATAAAAATATCCAGAAGATATGTATGTTCTAAAAGATGCCAAGGGTGTACCTCTAACATTTAAAAGAAACATTGATTTTTGAAAATACACCCACTTAAGTAAATGCGATGCAGCCAATATTTGAAATTTGTCACAAAACTTCATATTGCGTACCTGTTGTCTGTTAAGGTAAGCTCATCCCGTGACACTCTGTATAGTATAATTTAGCATATAGTACAGTATAAAGATCTGTTACCAATTTCAAATATTAACTCATTTTATTTCAGGGTGCGTAAACCTAACTTTTTTAAATGGGTTGCCCTAGTTTTTATAGAACTATTGAATTCAGTAAATAATTTAACTTGAAAACCTATTAAAACGATAGGTCCAACGTTCCAGTTTTGAAGCTAACTTAATTTTTATAGAGATTTCATTCAACAAAGACGTCGTAGTACTTTATCGCATATTTGCTCAACATGCAAAAGTTTAAAATAATGACTGTGACGAGTTACTAACAAAATAAATATGAGCTGTTGACAAATATCTTCATCATTGCGCAAATATTTTGCAGGGTTCTAGTAATTATCAACAAAACATGCGAAACTTCAAGCAATAATATCTCTTACATTTCCTTCACCTAAAACGAATACTTAGACAACTAATCGCAATTAGTGCTATTCGAAAGCTTCGGATAACATCGAAAGGCGTAAGCTCATCTTAAGCTTAATCGGTTTGACGAATTTTTAACCTCGCAGGCTTTATAATGCCCTTGTATACGCCACAAAAGACCGTACAAATTCTTAGAAAAGCAAGAAAGCGACAGGAGAATATCCACTTTCATGTTTGAGCTATAAAATTCTTAAAATACTAAAATCAAGGTTTCTCATGTAGTCGTTTGTACCACGAACTTCTGTAGCGATATTTTCAAATTTAACGAGGGATACCTTCTCGTTTAATTTTGTGATGTTGATGTAACTAGCTCGAGTCGACTGTAATCGGTGTCAGTGTCAAAGTTGATGTTCTCGCATTCTCGAATTCTTCCAAGAAGTTTTCTTGGTTTTCTTGTTTTTATTTAGAAATACCACGAGTAAGATTGTTAAGTTAGAATGCCATGCTCCGTATAAAATATAAATAATTAAATAAAAGTAATTGGATAGATAGATAGATAGAGAGAGATTCTCATAAATTCGACTTAAATGAATCAATTCTAATATTTATAAGTAAAGTTGATATTATTTCAATCGACTTTCTGATATTAGCAACATTATAATTCATAAAAGTTACCCAAAAAATTGTGGGACACGGGGAAGAGCTTCGCAAGGTTCTGTTGTCGCCCCCCTTTTATTTATCATTTACACCAATGATTCATCAAGTAGCGTAGATGCAGCAGAGATACATATATATGGATGCAGACGATCCATCCGTGTTACTGCATAATGTCCTTATTGATTCGTCGCGCGAAAGATGCAGCAAAGCATTCCCTGGTGACAAAAATGTGTTTTTCTTGCAAATCAGTTGAAAATCAACAGTGATATGAAACAAAATCTTCCATTTCGTGCGGCAAACATTTGCACAAAGTTGGTGAAGAAATTCCTTTGGTGTTGACGGGATCAACACATAGAAATCATTGCAGTCTATTGCAACGCATGAGGCAGCAGTACGTTGCTCTTCTGGTAGAAATTCACAGAATAGTTGTTCTACAAACACGCGTTATCGGATTCCTATGTAACCTATAACACACAGAACCCTGCAAAACACATTTTGCAGAAGAAAAGGATGCTTACCCAACCAGCTACGGCAACAACTACTTTCGCGTACTGAATGTGCTTGTTTTTTATTAATAATTATATTAAAAAAAATCATTTTGGGGGTATCAAGTTTTCTTGGCTTTAACGATTCGTCAACAAGTTCCAAGATACGCTTTATCTGCTAGAAATGGACGGTCTCTTAGGTAGGAGTGTTTGTGAGGATCTCGATTTAATTTGGCCTAACACGGATCTTAATGTCGTAGACTTTTTCTTCGTCTTCATATTACACCTTCAAATATTCGTTTTTCATCTACGATTTACAGGTCTTGGGGAAAAGAAACAATCCATTTCTTTAATCTTTGTTTCATCGTCCACTTCATCGTCCATCTCGTGAACTTTCTCAACCTATTACTGGGACACTGTTAGTTTCTTTTCGCCATCACTTTATGAGTTGTTCCTGTTATTTTTAGATCACCATCCTTTTATAAATAAATTTCATTTTTTTTTACAAGTTTTATTTTCGTCAAAGTATTAACTGATTGAACTAGCAGTTTTGACATAAGCGATTTTTAATATTAAAATGCTGAAAGCGAGCCAAGTTAAAACACTTCAGAATAACATCCGTAACGTCTAATGAAGTGATGGCAAAAATAAAACTACCTGAAAAAATCGGCAAAATGGACAACGGAACAAACGGAACAAACGGAGCACAAAGAAGAAGGTCATATCCTCTCTCCGATACCTCTAAACCCAAGACAAATGAAAAATGATTTTTAGATTTTTGAGAAAAAAATAGAGCGTCGATTTGATATAAGATTTTTGCTCTTCGCAAATAGAAAAATTAATCAGAACCGACCATTGGAATAACACCATTGGCACAGATCGCCTCCCACATTGGTTCCATGTTTTGTTAAATTGCAATAAAAATAACAACAGTGAAGACCAGAAGCTAATAACAATTATTAAAAAAATAAATCAAACATAAGCAAGTTGTTTTTTTTTTTTTTAATAAAAAGCTTCAATTATTGAATTGTTAATCTTACAATTGTGTTCTTCTATTTCCTTTTTTATTTCGAACGGAACTCCCGAATCTTGTGTAATGACACCTACCAAAAAAAAAATTCACGGAAAACAAAAAAAAGGAAAACGATGCAGTTAACTTAATTAGACGGAACATAAGAGATTTCTCCAAAGTTATTCAAGACACGCTCATAAAACGTGGCAGCTGTGAAGTGCGTTCCTGGTTTTCGGACAAGAAATATGGGCACGCTACGACACGCCGCTGCGATTATTATGGCTCTCTATGGTCGCGTATCTTCTAGATCTGGTTGTTGCGGCGCTCGACGCGCCGCAGGTATGCACGACGACAAGTGTTGAAACTAAAAATCGTCCGGAAAGAAAAGAGCCCGAAGTCCGAAAAAACACGCGCGCAGAAAATTTCTCATGACCTTCGTCGATCGTATCTATTTCGGGTTCGCGAATTAACATAGTCGTAGAGTCGTTACCAGAAGAGGACGAGGCGAGTTAATGTCTGTAATTTCGCGTGGTAGCTTCAGTTTAATTTTGCAAGGGTACCCGAGGCTCGGTAGAAATGTTAGCGGCTTTGTGTTAAGAGATTTCAATTGATGTAGTTCCTTTAACATTTTTACGAAGAAACTATTCTGTTATTTTAGTACACGGATGTATAATAATACTAGGGGTGTTCTGAGGGCTGCATACAACATGATAAGCTCTTAGAGAAATTGCAAATGTATAGCAGAATGGACAGAAGATGCAACTTGCTTCGAAATATTTTAACCTCATGTCCTATCTATTAAAATAGGAGTGCTGCAAGGATCAGTCTTGGGGGCGGTGTTGTTTAGCCTATATATTAACGATATCATTCCTTCCTGATAGGTGGGTAATATTTCTAATCGTTCTATCGCGGACACTCTTTGTTACATTCTCCTGGTTTGAAGAATAATATCGCTAGTCCTCTGCTTCGGTGTATCTTTCTTGCGAAGAGGACTAATTACTCTTGTACAAATGCAAGTAATTGTAAATGCATCGTTAGGACCAACACCAAACACTACAGGAGGTGGAACGGTTGATTTTACGATAGTGCGAGTCTAAGCTGCATAAGCGAAGTAACGGCAGGCAATCGTGGTCGTTCGTGGCGACGAAGTTTACGGCTTCTTTCTCGGCGCGGAATCTTTGCTTAATGCTAGAATAAGGTGGTTTTCGGTCTAGCGTCCGCCTTATCCCGTGATTTCTAATATATAGCGGCGTTGGCCGAAGTTATTGGACTTAACGCAATTAATTCTAGATAGATTTTTGCTTTGTACGCGGATGATCTTGTTGCAGATGCTTATTTTAAATGAATTTAAATGTATTTTTATGTGAAATATGTGCGCATACAATGTTTTAAATGGATATAAATGGGCTTATAAGAAATAACATAAATGAAATGGTTAATTTATAAGAAAGAAGGAAATATTAAATTTAAGAAATGAAGCTAATGAATTAGTTTTTACGAAAACAAAATTAAAACGATACCTCAACGCTTTTTCATTGGTTTGCTCACAATAAACGTTTGCTAAGTCTACTCTTTCACAGGAGACATAGGCGGGAATTACTTTAGAAGGAGAGAGTGTTTATGCCTTTCTGGGGATACACTTGCTCTTACTAGCTTGGTCGTAGTTTCCGTAATGGCGTCAAAGAATTTCTTTAGTCCTAATATTGCCAAATATTTCATGTTGAAAGCATCGCGATTTCTTTTTCTCTTGGGCGTCTAGTATATCTTATTACTACTATTATTATTATTATTTCCTTTCGAAAGATTTGCATCAATCTTGAAAATATTTCGGAATTTTTCATTTTTCAATTATGTAAAATACATATTAAACCGTTTTAATCTTAACGATTACAAAATTCCTTTATTATTACGTTTAATATCTCTATATATCTTCCACTGTTTGTAAAACATTATCTTTACAATAGTATTAATTTAATGGCCCCAACAAGAACGTTACGCACTAAATACACGTTACACAGGTTTATTAAATTCGCGTTATGTGCGCATTCTACTCTGAACGGAGAGAACAATACGTTTTCTTTTTCCTCTTTACATATAAAAAAGATATCAAAAAGAAAATCGCTTTTTCAACAAATTTTTATTACGTAATGACGACCATGTTGCTAGGCATCAAGGTCGCCGTAACATTTTCTCTTGCCACTCGGTCTTACCTTTACCAAGATTTTTACCTGGCTTTAAGTCGGCGCTTGTCCGTTGAAGTAGCAACACACAATTTCACGTTGTGCCGAGGCTACGCGTGTTGTACGTCGTATATTTTTGTTTTGATTTGGTTTTTCATCGCGGATCGCGGTGGTATTTCGAAGACGATAGAAAGCGTTTGATCTCCCGAGCGGAAACTATAAAACAGAAACAAAAGAAAGTGCGCAAGACGATTTTTAAAAGTGCCCCCCCTTATTTTCGTCGAAAATAAGTGTCGATTGTATCGTTTTCGAAATTTTGAAAATCACTCAATAGGTACGTATTTAAAAAGAATTATTTGTCGAACATTACGACATTTCTAAACGCCAAGCAAGCCGTGTGTGTAGTATTGCAATTTTTCTCAACGGTTCCATACTTAAAGTAGGCCGCTGCAGTAGGCGTTGATATTTCTCAGCAGTTTCTCTAATATAATAGCGCGGTATACTGCTATTATGGACGTGTTGCATATTGCGCATTGTTTTCTGTTGAGCGGGACTTTTAAAATATTTAAATGCTTAAAACAAAAAAAAAAACTTTAGCAAATATTCTTTAATATTGGTAGTGTTTTCATGGCGATCTACCATTATGCGTACATAAAGAGATGAACGAAAACGGCGAATCAGGAAGTGCAATTTTAACGGCTATAATATACTATCGAGCTTTAATCATTCTCCTCTGTTAGATAGAAAATGTTGCTTTTTTCCGTATTCCGATAATAAAATGGGATAAATCATTATTTTCTCTTATGTGTAGTGTGCAAACATGGTTGTAAAAAGATACGTAAGCTCCGAGTGGCAATTATAAAGTTCATCAAGTGTCGATTACACTTAACTAATTGTCTGCTTGTCAGTCAAAATCTCTGTTGATACTTCATTGATAATTACGTTGTAAACCCTCGATAAAGTTGAGATCGAAAATTGTTAGATAAGCTTAATTTATTTGACGAAATTGTTAGATAAGCTTTAGTCAATTGGCGAAATTATTTCTTTTTTTTTTGTTGAACTACAAACACGAGAAACATCGTCCTAGGGAAAATAGTAAGGCTCCAATTTATTCCTTCAGGCACATTATGCTTAACAGGCTTATTCCAACGTTTCCGCAAAATGCAACATCACAGCGTCTTCCAAGCTATCATCCAATAAAAAGCGATCACCTCCCAAATGTTTTTTGAGTTTTGGAAGGAGATATTAGCCACACGGTGATCAGATCAGTGTCTCTAAAGTGCAATATTTACCAAAAGGCGGATCTCATGTTGCAACAAACATAATTTACCTAGTCTCTCCAATTCATATCGACGTTTAGAAGCACTCTAGGCAACCTGGTGAATTCGATGGGTTACGCTAATTGTGGTGTCATCAGCGTACAATACTACTTTGCCAGCGGAGATAGAAAGCTGGAAATCGTTCTTGTATAAACAAAAGAACCCATTATTTTGTGTTAAACCCAGAGGTTTTAACTTCAATCCGCTAGTTTGGGGTCTATGCAATCAATAACCTTTATCATATCGACCCCGACAGCTTAACAACGTACTTTCCTTCATTCGAGGAAGTATAAGTCGAACTGCAAAAATTCGACTACGTCGCAATTTTTTGTATCTTAGAAGTCGCGATTTGATTTTCTAAAGTATAGGTTCTTCTCTGGAATGAAGTCTCGGTAAGCCTTTTAAATATATCTTGGGCGAGATTCCGAAGACTTCTCTAAATGGAACCTAATGCCATGTAAAATTATTAATGTGATTCAATCTATTAAGGCCAAATATCCCTAAAACGTCGTAATATTTAGGACGACGGCTAAACGGTTTAATGGTCGTATTTTGTTTGCGTTCTTGTTCGTCAAGCTAGCAACGTCCAAAACAATCGCATCTATATGTATTTGTATACTCCAGGAGCATGGACGCTGGCTTTTTGCGCAAAATCTTATCGAAAAGAATATCTAAAACTGATCGTCCGTATCAGAGCTCGTGCGTTTCTTTTGCTCTTCTTGCCGTCGCTTCTTCTTCTTCGCAGACCTCATCTCCGATGTACCGCGGACCGCGGGCCAAACAAAGACAACAGGTGTCTAAATGTATTCGGTAACATCGGTTCGTACGATGTTTCCATGTTCGCGGTTGTTTCTGTATAATGTAACGATTTGGTCGAATCGATGTAGTGCATGCGATAGCATTGTTTTTCTTATATCGCGGACCGGCCGGCGTCCGATCGTAATCGGCTTTCGGCCAGCTTTGACAAAAAAAAAATAACGTAACGAAGGACCCGATTTTGACAAAATATTTCTTAATACTGTATACGGTTCGTCCCCTCGACGTGTATGGAAAAATTTACGAGCCCGACGGACGTTTTGGCCGAGAATTAATGTTGTTAGTTTCACTTAAACAGATACTCAAGAATCTTCTTATCATCATGCCGGTTTTTCTTTTTAATCTTCTTTGGATGAAATTAGCAGCACTTGATTCGGTACGATATTATTATGAAGGGTGGGTTTTCGATTATGTTTCCCCGTTAAACTATACCTTCTTATCGATGTATTTTTGCCAAAGCGTTGTAAGCTGCAAAATATACAGGAACAAGCTATTTTTACTAAATCCCAAGAAAGTATAGATATTTATATATAAGCACGTTTTTAACAAAAGACTCAATTATTAAGATTAAAGCTGGCACAAAGGTAGGATACTTATCAGCTAAAAAATAACTGTTTACTTTGTTCTTTTATTTGCAGACGTTTTTCTAATTTACCTTTAAAAGCGTCTATTTCTACATTTCTTCTTTTATCCTTTCTACATTTATCCTTTTTGGTTGATGGAATCCCAAATTTAAGTCTAAAAATTCCAAATGAGATGGAACTACTGGAAGCTTTCTAAGAAAGTGGTACGTCTCTTGCGTTACGCCATCAGATGTGCTACTTTGTGTTGCATGTTCCCCTTCTTCATCGAGTTTTACAGATTTTTGCAAGGAATTGGTAACAGCGCACCTAACATCATTTGCGAAATGTTCTCAACAAAAATTATTTACAAATTTCGACACGTCCATCATTTCGCCGAGTGAATTATTTAAATGTAATTCGTCTTGTGTATGTTGGGGTGGTTTGAGGTCTGCGGCAGATTGCCGTACTAAAAGCCAGTTATATTGACGTTTGTAATCGCCTCACTGATTTTGGCACCTTGTTTTGCATAGTATTTCCGTTACTTATCTTCCCTTGCCAAAATTATCTTCAGCTTCTTTATGTATTTTTTTTGTATAATTTCCTTTTTCTTCTCGTACCATTGCTGTCCGTAAGCTCAATCTCTTCACCTATATCCTTACCGTTACCTTCATTACTTTTAAAAGGAATCGGAATAAAATAACAACGTCGATCTTTAATAAACAAACAGTTACCCGTATTTTCCAAAAGGAAATTCTATCGCGAGTTTGTAAATCCGCTAATGTTAACTTGGCATTTACATTAAGAATGTTCCCTGCTACTAAGGTTATATCTTCCACAAGCAGTGTATCAAAATATACAAATGAGCATCTAACATATCTCAATTTAAATTTCACCTAAAGATATACGTTGATTCGAGTAATCCCAATACTAAAATGCAGCTAATGTAGCATACACAATTACCACCATTAATTTGATTGTTTACTCCCCACTGAATCTTTAAAGTTTCTTTTTTTTTGTCTGTAAACCTTGTGCGCTGTCTTCCTTCTTTGACATTTTGAAGAATTCCACAACCAGTAAAATCTTGTACATATCTTATCTTTCGTTCTTTTGATCGGTTTGTATTAGACAGTTACTCTTGAATTAAACATTTACCTTGACTAATCCCAACGTACATCGGCCAGGTAATCAAATTATTACCGTGTATCTACGCTGATTATGTTCAATTGAGGTTCCCTGGATCGTACGGAATCAATTAGAAATTCAAAATCGATCCTCGGTTTAATTTCAATACGCGAGCCAACTTTTAAGTACAAGAGTCCGTGACATCGTCCACCGTTCAAGCTCTTTAGTATGTCTTCTTGTATTTTAGACGGACGTACGACAATTAATAACATTGATTTAGTTGTAAATACAGCAGCGTTCGAAACAATAGCATTGTTCCGTAATTTTCGTCTTAATTATTGGAAAAGAAAAAAAAAAACGTGAAACTTCCTTGTCGCGGGAGTGTTGACATAAATCTATCTCCCTACAGCGTTAATCATGGTGGAACGGATAAACCACTTGTCTTCGGCCTATTTTCTTCTTCTTTTTCTTCGTAAAGATTGGTCATCAGCGTTGGTAAAATTTGATATTGTATAGTTGTTGGTAATGAATCAATATATTTTTGGAATAAAGAAGATTAGTGAAATTTAGGATCAAACTTTAACTTCAAAGGTACATCCTAATTGGTCGTGATCAAGTCGTTGGATTGGCATTCCTTGTACAACGAGCAAATAAATGGACAGAAACAATAACGTACGTTGGCATCTGAAAGAACTATTTCAAAATTTAATTTAAACCAACGATAAAAGTAATACATTTATTTAAAAAGGAAGGATTTAGAAGAGGATATGGAACAAAGAGATTTGGAACAATATTTGGATAAAGGAGAGGGAAACAGGATTTTAAGCAATACTTAAAAAACATATATAAACACTGCACGTTCACTGAAAATAAATTAAAAGCCATCCCTGTAAGAGGCATTAAATAAAAGAGCTTTTGAATCAGTTGTTCATTTATTAGAATATACGTAAGTGTCTTAAGTTTCTAGTGTTCAAATTTCAGATTAAATACCAAGTCAAAAAAGTTTTCATCATCATCATCATTATTATAGATGGGGCTTAGATGACACATCTTAGGTTACTACGACCTAGTACATATTTCAGGGCTACGTAACCTGAAATATCACTGTCTGAAATATCACTAGTCTGACGTAGAAGTAATTAATAAATTTTAGAAAAATCAATTGATTTTAATTTTCTTCTGGGTTACAACAGTATAATATATAATTCATCATCGATTTCGCACTGATATTGGTCTGTTACGAAGAACTAGAGACCAATAGAAAAGTTCTATAACGTTTGCAAATAATTTCGTCAATTAAGCTCTTTTTAACGGTTATTTGCGATCGAATAGTTAAATATATCCGACTAAACACACTGGACAAAGATGGCGACACTTTCAGGAGACCTTCACGATCTTCACATCATAATTCAATATTTGTATCTTGAAATTTAAGCGTATCATTATGTTTAATATACACGTATGAAATATTCCCTGACCGGACCTCGAAGGATTGTTCAATATTTAACGTTAACAGAGTGAGTGAGGGACAGACCAGCGGCCATATGGTCAACGACACGTGCACTCAATTGTTTTCCGTACGTACAAGCGCTGCATATACACGTATACGTACAATACATATAGACATAGCATACAAACGTGAACAATTAAAAAAAGATATGTTCGCAGTTCGCATATATTTACGGTTAGTTAAACTTGAAGGCAACATTCAACGTTGTTCTACGTTCTCAAATCGAGCTTCGAATAATCGATTATTGCTTCATGGTTTATTGGAAGCCGACCTTATATAGAGACGAGGAACCATCGTCGTATTATTATTAAACGGAGAAGAAAAGCACATCGAAGACGATCAGTAATGACAGGAGACCTATAACATCAAATGCATTAATCGCCCTCGAAGGTGTTGGTATTTTTCGTCTTTAGAAACTTATTTGATGATCTAAAGCCATTTATCGTAGTTATAATGATGTCCCCTATTGTACTTAAACAAAAATATTTGCCTACTAGATTTATTTCCAATCTAAACGTGAAATATCTCCAACCCGAAATGGTATCTCTACGGGAAATTCCAAAATATTTCATCGGAGATTTCGAGAGAAACATGATCTTCGATGTCTGCGTCTTTCTCTAGTTCCATATATTCGGAGCGCATTCTATCCTCTTCCGACGCAATGCATCTGTTACCTTAGAGAAGCAAAAAACGCGAGGAAAGGTAAATGTTTGACTCCATCTCGCGTCTCGACTTCTTGACATTTCCGAAGAATGTACAGCTGTTAAGGATATTTTAATGGAGAAAATCGAGTATACAGTGACGTTCGAAAGTACAAGATATGTATAATTTCAGCTTAAGTGTACGTTCAATAAATGTATGTAAGATTTTTCGATTGAATTTTATCGACGATGGTCGAAGCCTCGAGTTTATTGCGAATTTTGCGCGAAGCGTGCTTAGAATGTTGGTGATTACAGAAATGTGTGATTAGAAGAGAAATTAGAACAATCAGAAGGTCTGCGCCATGCACGCGGAAGAATTTTGAACGAAACTATTCGGAATAGAGCAAAGAATGCTTTAACATCTGAAAGAATAGAAAAAAAATGGAAATAGCATGAATTCTATTCTTACTTCATATCTGTACAGTGCACAACAAACAAAAAACAAAATGTAAACAATTGCAGTGATATGATACAGGTGTTTAAGACTACATGTGGTCGACTACGTTGCACTTAGCGCATCTCAAAATTCTAGTTTGCACCAAATCTTGAAGGATATCCGCTGTAATACCAGAAAATGGAGACTAACGAGAAACGTCGCTTTAGTTTACTCTGCTATAAATTAACATTTAGCAATCACCAGCTAATTCAGCTAAGTTTAACGGCTGACGCCCTGTAAATAGAAATGTGCAGGAATAACAGGAAACAGGTTGATGAAGAACCAATCAAAAAGATGGCGAATATCAGACGTGCGCACAAAATCTGTTTCGAGTTTTCTCTGGTCTCTCTGGTAATACTCTCGAGCTCATCTCAAGAAACTGCTTAAATCGTCAAGTTTTGGATTACTTTAGAAGGTTACATATCCGTCTTGTATTTTAGGAAAAATGCTCTTCATGACGAAAAATTATCAGATGGCTCCAATATTGGTAATGGCGATAGTTCAATGCCGCTTTAATCAAGGTTTGAAAGGAAACACGTTCACAATCGTTTTTCGCTCAATCGTTGGCGGTGACTGCACTGAAGAAGACGATGCTAATAAAGCTCATAGAACCGATGGAATCACTCAGAGCGAAAGCAATATGAGAAAAAAATTTTATTTTTTTCCAACTCAATCCTGCTAAATAAAGGCGTAAAAAATTAAAAGGAAGAACGTAATAAACTAGAGTATTTTTTTTTTTGGTTATCCTATATTATCATTTCTCTTTTAATGTTGTATTTGGGTTTGCTCCGATATACTTGTTGGTAATCGAGAATTTCAGACTATTTAAGCCAAAAGCAAGCACTCACCATAAGCTTCTACTTAATAACTATGAACAACTGGTATCTATCCCGGAATTCCATCCCATATTCCATTATCCATTTCAGAAGGTCTTTGGACCATTCTTCCTATACAAGAAAAGTGAATCTTGCAAATATTCTTAAACTAACATTAAAACAAAACAAAAAATACATTGTTATTTCACATATATTACTAGCTAACATACACATACCCAATCTATCTACAAACATAAATAAGTTTTACCTATTTCCATTCCTTACAAAACCGGGTGTTTCATGTCGCGTGGGCGAACTTCTACTACACGATAGTAGGTGCTTAGCCAAGAGAAACCGATCTAACCGACGCCTACTCATCTCTTCGGCTTGCATATATGCAGTTGCGTCATTGCCTCGTATCCTAAACCACCGTATACGATGCAGGCATTCTACTACGTTCGTATACGCGCAATCGCAGACCAACCGAGAAACTACGGTCGAGAATAAGTTTTTTTTTTTTTAACGGTCCTTTACAAAACTAATTTCGGACAGATGCGCCGTTTCTTTCTTTCACCTCGGCGACTCGAGAGACGCAGTTTTTGCGTGGGTCGTAATGCCGAGCGGGAAGTAATATATCATAGATTCGGCGGCTACCGTTTCTCTACGCGCCCATTTGATTACGGTCGTGTTATTGGTACGCTTAAGTTCGGAGAAGGTATTTAGACACGGTGTCAACGTTGTATTTCAGATATCGCAGCATGTTTGAGGAATCCACGTACATAATATGCTAATTATTTATTTATTTATGGTTGAGGAACAGATGAGGATGTTGCGAGAGATTCTTGAAGAGTTGTAAACTGGTTTTCTAACCAAAAAGATCGGTTAGATCTTTGAATAGAGATGGGCATTAATTCCCTAGCACATTCTTCTCTATAACAAATATGAGAATTTAAATTATTAAAAAACAATCAGAAAAAATCAAATAAACAAAACATTGGCACTTAGTCCAACTTTTCTAAGTAATTCAAATAACAGAATTTGTCAAATCCTGCTGAATAAGTCCCTGAATCGGCAATGAACGCTTCATTTGGCATGGATCGCTTTTCGCCAAGCCAGTTTTCCAAGCTTGGAAAAAAGAAGAAGTCGCAAAGAGCCAATTCGCACCGTAACTAGATTAGTTTTGCCCGTTGCAATTGTCGATTGGTGGGCGGGAACGTTTTGATGCTAGATAATTTTTTCTTCAGCTCAGCACCGAATTGGTTCAATAATTTAGCATGATGCCTTACAAATCCCTTTGGTTTCTGGCGTGCAACGATGTATCCACATCTCAACTGTAATCACATAAAGCCGCAAAATCTCGTTGTCCAAAAATTGCTTTCAAGTCATCTCGTGATTTCCTTTTTGACCAATCTTTACCAATTTTTCGTGAAGCATGTTTTGCACACGTATCATACTAGCGATCTACCTAATCTCCACCCAACGGTCAACTAACGCGATATTATGCATGTTATTGACTATATTCTTCGGGACAACGGGACGACTTGACTGCTCCTCATCAAAGACCAATGTTTGGCTACGTTTAGATTCATTAAACCAGTATGTGATAGTAGACATCAATGATATATAGTTCTTATTAATTACATCCAATTTCTTCTCAACTTTTTCATAAAAAAAAAATCGAATCACTGATGGATATTCCATTTAACTCTTGAAACAACACTATTCCATTAGTCTCTTCAAAATGTTGACAAAACACTCAAAATTGGTGATGTAAATTTCGATACAAAGCACCATCCCTTTCCAAACACGGGCACTTTTTATACCATCCTTGTAAAATGGCGGACTAAGTGATTAAACAATTCAATCTTATTTATTGTTTAAAAATTGCGATGAGAAATATAATAATCGAAGGTTTCACCATCTTCACAGAAGCTAGGAAGTCTGAAATGATCGTTGAATATTTGGTGTGGAATCATTGATTAGTCCGCTACCATTAGAAAAAACATTAGAAAAACGTTCGATTCATGACCGTTCATTATTTACTTTTCTTGGAAAATGACCTTCCAATATCGCTAGATGACGCAAGATGGCGCATATGGATACTTTTTCACTTTGGCAGACAAATAACAGGCCATTCTTTTTCAAAACTATGCAAACCTGAATCCTTCGATTATTTTCTTTGGAAAGATTAAAATGTCTTGTTTATGCAGATAATCTTTTGAAAATACAGCTAAGGAAATATTCGTGCTGATCCTAACATGCTTCAGTTCCTTCTTCAGTTCTGCATATAAAACAATTAGATGGACGTTTCAGCAATTAATGGAATAAAATAATTCCTTTTTAAATTGATTGATTCAAAGAGGTTTTACCTGGTATTTATTCAGATTTCAAGCTATCGTAGCTCCGTTACGATAGAACTTTGAGCAAATCATAAAAATGGAAGATTTTTTTTGACGTCTACCTTCAATTGTTTTCGGAAAACAACAATTATATAACAAAAATCTTAGTTGCATGTTCATGTTGTCGAGAGCGCTTTTACCAATTTATCCATCAGAATGTATAAGCGATTGTTTCAAAGTAATTAAACCGTTATCAGAAGGAGATGTGATTTTCTTAACAATAGGACGTAATACCTATTGTAACGGCGTTATTTCTATTATAATCCCGCATTTAATATGTACGTATGTTGTATAGCAAAAGAAAGAAGATTATTGTTAAATTCCAATATGGTTGAGTCGACTGCACACACTTACAGCTACCACTAGCGGCTGTAAATCACGCCGCAGTCGTTTTGCTTTGGCATGGGGATGAGGTACCCGTATCAACTCGCAACAAAGCTATCAATTACATATATTGTGGCATTTCCAACATACCGTTCCTGTGAGAAAACTCGCGTCCTTATACCGAACGAGCAACAGCATCGTCCGTTTCATTACGCGACAATCTCGACAATAAATACGGCACGCGAATATTCGAAATACCCGCGCAATATTTGCGCAAGATAATTTCGCGTAATTATAAAGCTATTCCGATCGTCTTTGCGGCGAACGCTCGCCATCCTCTTGCCGACCTACCGAACTTAATACGCCTTGGGAACGCTCTTCTCCAGCGCTAACACTGGCGTCGGCATTGTTTCTAAAAAGGGGGGAGGGTAGCGAGCTTTCGGGACACCATTATAAAATACATTCCCGGCGATTTTCGAACGGAATTTACGTAAAGAAATCGCAAGGTACAAGCCTTTACGTCGTCGCCGGGCAAGATATATGGCCGCGGCCTGTCCGTTTCTTCTGCAATCTGGAAAGGAAGGCTCGCACCGTCTTCTCGAAGAAGGCTATTGTTCGGTCGGATAAAACACAAAGCTCTCAAAGGTAGGAAGGGGGATTACTTTTTGTTAATTTTATTGTCCGTTACCGTCGCGTCCTTGCTTGTTCTGCCGTTTTATTCGACCATATCGCTTTCGAAGATTTGCTATTGTTTCCGTGCGGGTTTTTAATGAGGAATGTAACGAACAGAATTTAGAAATTCCCACCAGACCTTTTTCCAGATCACGGTATGTATTTGATGTAAACGAGGGATTATTTCTAAAATTTCGGAAATTTATTCTTGGAATGATGCTCTTCATGACCACTAATGCGTTAGACGCAAAATAGTTTAGGTAAAAGAAAATATCGGATAAATTGAAGAGATTAGTTACATGTGAGAGATTCCTTACTTTGATCGTTTCAGGTTCCTCCATTGTCAAATCATTTATGCCAGCTTTGTCGTTTCCGCCAGAACTGCAAGCGTTGTATGTGATCGTTGTAAGTTGCGGCTTTTAAAACGATCTCCTTTTCCATCAGGCAGGACTTGCATATTGTTACTTCTGCCACATGCTTATTTAACACACATGTTTTGCTGAAGTTCTTACAAACGCCCCAATTTTATCTCATGTCCTAGTACCCAGACTACGATCACCTTATCCCGGTTACTCAGCACCTTTATGCGTTTCTACGCTAGTTTCGACTTGTATGGAGTATAATACATCCAGCGTTACAAGTTTGGCCAATGAATAACGATGCAACCTCACATCTGGTACTTATCGTGTTATATAATCATACAAGACTATTAATAAAAGGAAGACCCAATATTTTCTGCTAAAGAAGTCGAATTAAAAATTCTTCAAAGATCAAAGCTTGAACAAATTAACGAAACCAAGGAACTTGGTAAAAATTTTCCCCGGACAGCTTCAATCATTGCGCACGTATCTCGGCAAAGCTTTCACATTAATGTGCCACATTCTAACCTATCCACCACAAGATTATTAGAAAGTATCACCTGAACGAACAGAGCATATGCTTCATTAGGAAGAGGGTTTGCTCTTAACTATGATCGATGTTTCCGGTTGATCCAGTACAATATCCAATCAACATTTCCACATTGGTGTGTAATCATCAGTTCTTCATTCTATATGGTGACGAGATATCAAAAGGAGCAAGAAACATCTTACATGCGTCATTTATGACATGGTTTAAAGCTAATATACCCCGTTGTATGCGAATGTAGCATAAGATACGCGCTACATCTGAAATCGTTCAAATCGAACGACTTCCCTCGAACAACTGGTTAACCGATACAATACTACGGTAAGCTTAAAAGACAAAATTGATCAAAAATCGTTTGAATGCAGAAATAACACAACATTACAGAACAAATTATAACGATGAGCTAACTTTGGTTATTTTACACCGTCACATTTGGCAATTACATCTATTACTTCTTAGAACTTTTATTCAGTTAATTCCAATGTTTTTTTTTTGTGCTAATTACGATCTATACAAGCTTGAAGAGCAGTGAGACAGGTTTCAATAATAAACCTGTCACGTTTACTGTTTTCTAAGGCAATTTTTTGCTACCTTAATATTTCCGGTACGACTTAGACGAGGTATATAGTGTTTCCTTGAGTTAGGTAACGTAAAATCAGCATTATGTTTGTACGACCATGTAATTAGTAATAAACCTGTTGCTTTGAGGTTTATTGTTCATAAATTATTCACATTTACTGTTGCTATGGTTTATTACAAAGAAATATTGAGCTAAAACTATCTGAAAAATAATACCATTTAATGTTTCATTTGTTTTTTTTTGTTTTTTTTTTTTAACAAAAATGCTAACAGGACGACGTTTCCAAGGAAACTTATGCAAATTCCGGGACACTCGAATTAATTTACGGCGGACGTCCTTTGAATAAAACACAAAGGATGATAATATGAGACCCGATGTTATCTCGGGTTGTTTATACTGTCTCGGCTTAATTTACAAATAAAATCGGTTTTTAGGTGTTGTTTATATTACAGCCGATGTTAAATAATGCCAGGCGTTTGTTTGAATTTTAAAACGTTAAACGCGAGGTAGGAACAATAATATTCGATTCATAATCAATGGTTGGTGCATTTTATGTAACGCATTAAACGAGAAAGGTCGATGCGACAACCATGTGAAAATATACTTTATTTAAAAGGTAAAGTAGTACTGTTAAGTCTGTGCATATACAATTAGAGGCAGCATTTCCGAATCGCTTAAGTGCATCGAGCAAAACGTACGTGAACCAATCATAATCTAGCGTAACATTCATGAACGCAATTTGAATTAAGAAGAGGAAAGCGCTCCTTTACCAGCAGCATTTTAATGCGTGCTCATTACCAGAGATGACAAAGACGGGTGGAATTATCGATTTTTTGCAGCGACTAGACGGACTCGTGTTTTGTCGACTCTCGGCGAATAGACACGAGTCTATCTAAACGCTGTAATTTCATCTGCCTTTGTCCTCTCTACTGATTGCACAAGCTTCTTTTTATTTATCCAAGCCCTCGCCTACCTACTTGAAAATCGAACAACAGTAGATAAATTAAAATTGTTCACTTCATGTGACGGCAAGTTGATTTGTTATCCCAATTTTGACCGGTCATATAAGATGATCATTGAGAGCCGTAGTGAGTAGACATCCAGTGTGCCTCAGAGCATAGAAGGCACACTAGCATGGCTCACGAACGCCTCAAGAACGGGTGGTTTTGGACGAGGCTACTTGACTGAATTACGACTTAAAACTGCCAGGATTCTACTAATTCTGCTTCAATCTGTTCCCGAGATTTTTCACAAAGAATCTCGAATTTCAACAATTTGCTGGAAAACAACAGATTTTCTCTAAACAACATACGCTGTTATAATAATTTCACAAAGTGGCAGGAAAGCACTCTATGTAGATGTAAATATGCTTCCTCGTGTAGAAGCCTTTAAGAAACTTTTGCTAGAAATTAAAGAAATTCGTTTTGTTGCGTTATGAAAATCCATCGATGCCCATATTAAAGCCTGCAAATACCGATGTTGATGATAGCAGATTGGAAATTGAACGCTAATTCTTCTGAAGACCTGAAGTTTCGTACATATTATAACAATGCAAATGCACCCAATAAAATTCACCTTTCCTGTTCCTTCTTTCTCTTCATCTGCGAGAACGAACTTGACCTCCTACTTTTCCGATTACTACAATGCAATTAGTCGAATTTAAGCGCTGGTTATCGCGAGACGAGCGCCCATTTACCCGTAGAATAATCGTACGGAACGTTATTAGGCGCATATATTCTGTATTCGGTATCGGAGCCAGCCGATCTGTAATCACGAACTTGATTCGAGGCCGCGGATAAAGACTACGACCAAAGAGAAGAACGAGAAGGAGAGAGAAGGCCCCTTCGGTGAATTGTTGTCGATGCACGTACAGCCTTTACACGAAATGATTATCGCCGTAATAACATGGCGAAGGCTCTCCCGGTAAGAAAGAGAGAAGACGCGCGTGCAGCGTGGAAGAATCCCGCCCACCGCCAGATCTGTACCACTTGTTGCGTCACGACCGCGACTCTATATGCTGGGCGCTAGTATCCAAGAGTTGAGAACGCCGCGGTATGGGTAGGAAACGTATTGCCGAGAGCTAAAAGTATATTCGAGAGCCTCGCTTTTGTTCTGGGCAAGATGCTGTGTATCTATAAATATGTACGGCGTTGCGAGGCGAGGATTTTTCTAGCCATTCTTTAGGTGTGCTACGTCGCTGGTCGTCTCATCAGTAAATGCGATTAGCTATTATTAATTATTATAATAAAAAAAGTTGGGCATAACGCTGTTGGTGTTTTCAATAAAATATACAATTGCATCAATTTAAATAATAGTTAGAGTAAAATTAGTTCGTAATATTAAATAAAAAAAAATGTTTATTTTTCCACTAACTTCTCATCGGTGGTCACCTCTAAATGTTATTCTGCACCCGAATAATGAAAAGTAAATAATGCTCTCCTTTTATAAGGATACCTACAATGGTAATCGTCCAAATTAGATTTAATTTTGGAGGTTCCTCTTTCAAAACTACTCCAAAAAAATTAACAATACCGTCTATTTGTTTACTTTTCTAGGAATAATAATTTTAGCAACAGCAAGCTAATCGCATCTTCAACATTACGAAAGAGGCGCCACCGGGCGATATATATTCGCAACGCCGCGACATATTTACGGTATTAAATCAACACCCACGTCACGTACCCATGCACTAGCGCGGAGCGGAGAAACAAAAACAAGTCGAGGAAAGAAAACGACCCCATAAAAAAGCGAGCGCGTCGATCGAATAGTATCAAAAAACCATAAATCATGCGTGCACATACCGCAAGAGGTACACCAAATCCATTATGTATAAGATTACGCGATATTGTTCGCTACACAAATAGATGTTCAAAGGGTTCTTTTTTTTTCTTCCCCGGCCTATCCGATCCGGCAACACGTCCCATTGCCGAATTACATGGTTACGTTCGATTTTCGACCGATGTTTTCGGGCGAGGTACGAGGAACAAGCTACCCCGTAATTAAAAGGGTCTTTTTGTTCTAACCGCCTGTCTATCACGCCGTAAGGTACGGTTCTATTCTACCTGTTGCGTGCGTCGTTGTTGGTTCTCTTCAGACCATCTAGATGCATAATATGATATTTAGGCGGAATACTAGGCAGAAATCGTGGGATCTTTTACGGCATAATGCTAAGAGTGTTCTGGAGCACAGTAGCGTCGTTTTTTTTTAATTAATTCGTTAGGATCGTGCGTGAATATTTTACGTTAGGACTCCGTTTTAAGCATATCTTTAGTACGCGCAATATTCTGAACTGGGGGGGGGAGGGGGAGATAAGGACGAACTTGTGGTAAGGTGTTGTTAACTTGATAAGCATATTTGTGTTGTGGCTTCCTTGAAACAATAATCTACAATAAATTTTAAGCCAAATAGGACTTGGATGACTGCAACATTCTTTTGTTTATATTTTTTGACAGGATGCGAATATTCGTAAATTCTGCTCCACAAAAAAGACTAACGTTTAGGTTAACACGTTCATCTGGTAGGATTCGTAGATTACGTATTAAAGTATCTAAACAGGATGTTCAGAAAAGCAATTTTAATATTTTCTTTGTCTTATTAGAAGCAGACCTTCGCGACGAGCCTGCTACGTCTATTTCTCTAGAGTAGTAACTTTTCAGACAGATACCAGAGTCGTAGCATTTCAGGCTGATAACATGCATCTGTCTTCTCTAACTCCTGTCCTTTATCCAAACTTCTAAGTGGAATTTACATTTCACTGGAATTGGCTTTTAAGAGCCAATAATCTAATTTTTAGAAAAAAATAATAGAATCTCCTCGAATTCCTGATGGTGTCGCGCCCTATTCATAATTTGACCACGAAGAGGTTAAAAAGAAATAGTGATGACATCATTACTCAAAATTTGAGGAAGAGAAGAATCCACATAAAGAAAAAGAACTAATTAATTAAGACCGTTCCATGGACAATAAAAATCATAAAAATGTCTACTTTTGCAATGGCGCAAAGATGACAGAGCTTGCTTCGTTACAAGCTCTGCTTTCATTGCGAAGGACAATTTTTCCATTAAACTCAGTGTAATCTTAAAATCGTAACTATTTTCGACAAGGCGATGGGGTGATGGACCGTTTCTACACGTACATGTAAAAAGTTAATTATTTCTGCAACGAATCTATTTCTTTATATCGCTCTCGTAAAGGTACATCGAAATATGATGGTCGCAATAGAAAGCTTTAGAATATGTCGTAAAAAAAGCTCTCTTGGAAGGCGCGATTGAGCGTTTGAGATTCGGGCACTCCTTCAATTACGGAGAAACGTCAACATTCAAGTTAACACAGAATGATAAATAAATAATATAGAAATTCGACATTGGTGCGTTTCCAAATCTCGATAATGCAGTCTGACATACTCCTGTTAACTTGATTAATCATAAAAATAAATTTACAAACTGCAAACGCAAACATCCTATTTGGAAAATGTTTTATTGAAATACCTTACTCCCAGCTAAGTATATATATATATATATATTGTCATACCAGCTGCGTGTGACGTATTGAAATCCTTCTAACATGCAGCGAACTTTTTTTGGAAACGTTAACTTGTCGTATTAATGAGTCGCACCTATACTCGCACAATTAGTTAATTTTCTCGTGATGTAGTAAGTTTCGTAGGCGGTCGTGGTTACGTTGGCGTTCCCATACGCGTAAAAATATTAACATTACTATAAACAGTAACCTTTCAGTTCGTTATACGCACCCACAACTATACCATGCGTTTAGCGATATCTTGCGACCGAACGGAGCCTTTAAAATTATGAATACTGTACGATCGACGTAACTACTAACGATAATTTTAATGAAGTTAATCCTAAGACATTGTCTTCTATAGAGATAATAAGCAAAGATTAATTTATCAAAAACTTTAATAAAATCTTGACAAACGAAAATTCTCCTCAAAACCAAATTGATTCTGTTGTTACATTAAGTGATTAGAACTTAAAACACGCGCATGAATACAAAATCCTCTAAAGTAACAATAAATAAACTAAATTAAATAAAAAATCAAAGATAGTTCATGACAGACATGTATGCTATACGTTCCATGAAAATTAGATTATCTCATCCGATCCGGATTTTGAGACAACCGGTACTTGAAAAGTTCCTCTCGTGAGACCACAAATTACGAGCTAATGCACCAAATTAATTTATCTTGTGAACTATCTAAATCTTCAGGAAAAGTCTTGCAGACATGAGGACTGAAAACAACACTTGTTAATATACCTATTCTGTTAGAATCATTTATTGCTGTTCTTCGATCTCCATATTTACTTTCAGGAAAATTATTTTCTCGACCAGCAAACCAGAGAGGTTGCAATAATTATAAATAAAGTTACCAGAACTGTATTGTAGATTTTAAAAATCGAATAAAACGTAGGGATGATGCAAACCCTACGAATAACTTGGAGAGGACGATGTCTTCTCTATTAGTTATAGTAGAAAGGCATAGATGCTCTCCTTCCAATAATGATAGTAAGGACTGTAGCATTGTATAGTAAACAACGCAAAAGTATCGGCACACTCCGCACCACCAAAGAATCGAAAGGAATTAGAAGACAGATAAGCTGGCTAAAGAAGCAGTGAACATGCCTTTCATTGATCGTAACACCTTTGTGGTCATCGTGATAAAAACTTAATAGAACAATTAAAGCGCTTCGTACTGGGAATGGTCCATGAGAAAAACAGGCGAAACCACTTACATCAGTCTCATCGAAGACAGAAATAATAGCGCTATCGTTCAGCAAAGGGGACCTTAGGTTACTGGTAGGATTTCTAACAAATCATATATCTCTAACTTATTTAATCCAGGAAAAGCTGAAGACCAAACCTGCCGGATATGCCAAGAAAATCTGAAGATGGCAATGCCAATCGCGGCGTACGACACGACCGGTTCAATAGGCCCTACTGAACTGAAGAAGGAAGACCTTAAAATAATACTAAGGTTCATCAAAAGCCTCCGTCTATTCTAATACATCTAGGAGCATTGTATTACAATGAAACTAACAAGTTTAATGAATTAAAGCATCTGTTCCATGGGTGTATAATAATAATAATAATAATAAATAGGGCAATGCTTTTAACATAACGTTGTAACGATTCTGATTTTAAATGGGCGGGAAACAACCTCCATTCAACCGTATGTCCATATATCATATATTAATAAAAAAAAACCGTCGTGTGCTACATACGTAATGAGGCATTAGCGATGTCTAAAAAAGCGTTTGCGAAAAACCGAGGAAAAATTGCAAAATTCTAAACGAAACGAGTGGGCGGACATTCATTAGGAATTCAAACAAAAATAAGCTGCATTACACGTTCGAACAATCCCACTCAATGCCAGGTATAGTCAATAAAATGTAGAGAAGTAGAAAGTTAAGAAGAATAATAAATCCTCCGGCAAGAAAGGAAATTAATTTCTTGCTTTTCGAGAATTTTAGAACTTCGAGGTGGATCGTCTAGACTCCGTAAGACTTCGCATCCCGCTGGGTTGTCGGTAAGAGCCTTATCTCTCGTCAAGATTTTTACCTACGGTATGCATAAGATTTTATACCTGTTATCCCCGTTGATGGTTTTAAGAGGTTTCATATTTTTCTAAGTTTAAAAATTCTGATTGTGAGTTAAAAGAATTCCTCATCTATTTACCTATCATAATTTAGAGGCCGTCTCGATCTTAGGAGGCTTGAAATTTATCGTAGGAGCATGTGACGTGGTTCCAAGCAAAAGATATTGATGAACATATGTCTAAGAGGAAGCAATCTACGAATTACGATATCAATTAGGAACAATATATCGATTTACCTGAGAGAAACCTTCAGATGCTATTTACAAACATTAAACGTTAATGCTTTCAATGACATAACGAGATGCTTTCACCTAGACACATGTACGTAAAAGTAGGTAAACGATAAAATTTTTTCTTATAAAGTAATGAAACAATAAAAGATTGATTACTAGCTTTCGAACAACAAAGCTACATTTTCAGAAAGACAAGCAAAGCATGAAACTAGTGATAAATGATAAGAATTGAGCTTTTTATAGAATTGAGGCTCAACGGAGCAACAATTGTTGTGATTAACAACGCGCGCATTGAATCTTGTCATACTCGAGACACTTTGATGCCTTTTGCTAACCAACATTGTACATCCTTAGTAAAAAGTAGACGAAGATTACCCGGAAGATATGGGGGTAATTCCAAAGCATTCGTTTTTAGCTTAGCCGACTTGTTTTTTCGATCACTTCTAGAAACAAAGCAACTTGGGTAAAGATTTACTCGCTAGTTGGCTTGATTGATGATAAATCACAGCTTCTTTACTAGCAACTTTCGAATTAAAGGACTGATTTCCACAAGCTGCGTCTACTGTATAGCTCAATTACTATTCTTTTGTTTTCGCCCAAAACAAGCGAAGTTTTCCCCTATTTTGGTGATTCTTTTTTTGAGTATATAAAAAGTTAGTTCACGAAGAAATAGAAATTGGCCTGTTTTTTTTTTTTTTTAACAATAACTCTAATTTCTGCGGTTAAAATTGCTACAAGGTACGTATATTTCAAAATATGAACAAGAATTTAATATTTACCGTCTTAGCCTGAGCTATACGTGTTAGTGTTTGTAGAAATCGTAATTAATACAGCTTGTAATCCGAGATGACTACGTGCCTGACATGTCGAAAAAAATTCGATACCATGCACTACATGCGCGATAAATTACTGCTACGCTAAGCAAATGCCGTTTATTACGTGAAAGAACGCTGCAAAACAAACAAATTCGAGCTTTACCACGAACGTATTTACACGCCCGAATAACATATACAAATAACGCGTCGTGTTCTATAAAAAAAAAATTGATTCCAAACTTAAATATTGCATAAGACGTGTCGCCGAGAAAAGATTCTCGAAACTCTAAATCAAAAACTTTTAATTTAATTTTTTTTCCCCAACGGCGATCTTCCGATAGATGCCGCATTCCTTTGTATGACCTTAAATAAATGAATTAAAACAAAACGCAGCAGAAGCATAGCGTGATAAATGATTCTTTCGGTGTCTGACGACCGGTAAAATGGAGATTTTCGGTCCAGCAACTGTAATTAGCGAGGTCGTGATATTTCTCCAGCGGCAATGAGTTAGGTGAGCGAGGTCTGACGTCGCAGCATGTTAACAGGTGACCCCACGTGGCGTTTTTAGTTAACCTACGGGAGGGGAATGACTTGCCGATGTGTAAGGGTGTTGCGCAGTTATATCATTAAATGAGATTTTTTCTTCTTAGTTTGCGGGCTTAAAATTTATTGTTTAATTATCACAAACCAGATCGGTGTATATGTTGTAAAGAAACTAGTTAGAAAATCTTTATAAGATTAATTAACTATAAGCGTACCATCTCAAGAAATATAAGACAACGAGTATTCGTTCGATGGACTTTAAATTTAAGAATAACGTAACCTCCTTAAGCTACCTAAGATCTAAGGCAGTAAAATTTGAAAATATTTGGAAATAAATGTCGTAACTTCTTTTTTCGCTATGGTTAGCGCTACGTGAAATGATGGGCGCAGAAGTGGCAACCTATATCAAAGAGATCTCTTTTCTTGCTCTACGAGTTGCACGTCCTAGAATCGTCTCCTTCTTAATATTTTTAAATTATCTTCAGCTAAGGATATCTCCGGGAAAACTGATAAATACATCTTCGTGCTAATTGATCATTATTAATGCTATAAGGACGAAGAAAATAAATCCTTTTGTGCTGAAACGAGATATTCATTTTATACGGTGCCTAGTCCTCGCTAGCTTCAAGTCGTTTAGTGGTTAGACGTTAGATCGTGCACTCATATGGCATATTACAGGCTATAATTTTACATATGAAACGTGAATATTGTAATTGGCCGTGATTTATATTTAACAAATGCTATCGGGAATAAAGAAGCGTAAAGATGTAAAGAAACGTCAAGATAATCCGCTAGTTTCGTTCGAATCGTCTTTGAACGAAGACGTATTTGGCTAAATGATCTACTTTCAAAATAATTATTTTTACTTTAACTATGCAAGATTAATTGAGGGTTAGTGATTTAAACTAACGCGAGATTTTATACGTGACGCATTAGCGGGGAGAGCGCGCGTAAACGTCAAATTTTTTGTATCTGGGTCATACACCCGATCTACAATCGAAAAGGAATATCAATTGAATTAGAGGACAAGTTTTTAGATGCCTGATCGCCAGCAGACTCTTGGGTTATGGTTTTCTTCATTTAGTCCTGTTGTACTCATAGATTTTCTAACACTTTGAAGTCAAGTTTTCTCGGATCTGTCGGTGTTTGTCATTTCTTTTGAAAATTTTTCCTCGCCCGGTCTATATACGTGCTCAAACTAGAAAAAAATAGTAGACTGCATATATTCAATATAATTGTTTCTTTTGTATTCATTCGCTCAGAATGTCTTGTAACTTTGATCTTTTACAGTTACTCGTTTGAAAACGGTCGCTTCAGTAACTTCTATTTTTATGTTCTTTGTGTGTGCCTTTCATTCGTCATCTTTTAAACGCACTTAAAAAATAGATAATAAAAAGAAATATCTCAAAAAGCACGTAAAAGGCACTAAAAGATAACGTAGTTGTAATTAAACTTATTAATATTATAAATAAAGATAATATAATCGAATACCCGAACCACAAAATTTGTTGAAATATTTTGCAAACAACTTCCACAAAAACAAAGTTGTAGAAGTTGTTTCTTTGTCATTCGTGTTGATAAGACAATTGGTCAGTTAAGTACCACCTCCCACGAATGTGCACTGATGAGCCGTATTACGGCGAAACGCGCATTTGTACATTACACCAACGCACTCTTAGACAAATCGCTACACGTGTGCCACGCTTATCATCAATAATTAACTGTGAAAACTTGGTTTTAAATCGAGCTCGTATGATTCGACACCAACTACTCTAACAAATAGAAAATTCAACAAGACGTTTCGTAATTTCTGGGATTCTAAAATTAATTAATTTTTTTCACGCACACGTTCATATTTGGTTTGCATAAACGCGTGCAAGCGCATGATGACATGTCTATAATAATAAAAGAATATATAAAGAATTTCATTATGCAATATTAACATCTGATTATTGTGAAACATAACATGGGCAACGTGCTAAGAGGAGTCTAAACACACGAAACAAAAAAAAAACGAAGCGCTCAAAATAGGGAGAGAGTAGAAGTTAAGAAGGCGACATGTAAATACAAACAGTATCGCTAGTATACAGAAAGAGTTAGAAGTAGTACATGCGCTACGCACTCGACGGATGAGAAAAAAAAGGAATCGAAACGAATGGAGACTTGAACGCTAGATGGGTAACAAAACCCGCGTGACACTAAAAACGTGGCACATTCTTCGTGATCTTGTGGCTCGTCGTTAGCACTTACTTCTCGGAATGTATTTATTAAATACATACACATATAGTGCTCGATATACTATGTACAATACAGCTGTGTATATACGCGTTGTGTACATAGGTGTTTTAGATACTAAAAGTGCGGGTTTGAAAGTAATAAATTGTTTTATATTGTTTAAAGCCTTTCCAAACGAGCAGGAAAAAAAAAAGAAATAGGTAAATGTCTTCTTGAATGTAATTATCTTTAGAGAGAGACTTTCTAGCCGTAAAAGAAAGTTACGCTCGATATTTGGGAATGTAAGCTGTTGTGTTTATTCACTGTTAAAAATTGGATTCTATGGAGATCGTTAAAACCTAAAAACATGTAATAATAGATACTACCTTAAATTGCTTAAATTACTTAAACAGATACTTAAACTCTGTCGCACTAAGACACAGAAACACTTACCGCAACGCTAGACGCACGTTTCAATTGGGAAGCTATCATCATCATCATCATTAAGAATCTAAAGGAAGAACCAATCTAACAGTAATTTTAAATTTTACAGATCTAAAAATATGCGAAGCTAAAGTAGGCGATCTTAAAAAATAGCGCAATGCAGCTTTGCATTAAAAAAGATTTTTTGAAGACCTTTCGTGTCGTCGTCCGGATAAAAGGGTAATTTTAACATGTTTCTTATAATCACCGTCAATACGTTCGAGTATGCTTATATCTTGTTAAAATCAAATAATGTTGTTGATTTAGTTTCGTGCATTCAAACGAATTAAAATGGTTGATTATTCACGCAATACGATTATCTCCATGAGATGCCTCTTCGATAAGAATAAAGTAATCAATTCTACAGAGATGATCTTGATATGAACTATATTTACTTAATCTTACGGCAAGCTCTCCATACTTAAATTAATTGAAAGTACCTACGAACATGTATTCTTACCATCTTATCGATCGATATCCCCTTCTATGCAAACCATCTTAAGAATCGCATCTATGCATGAACATATATCCAATCTAATTGGTATGTATTTCGAGTCCCCTATGACGGTACTACTGCATAAAAACCACATTCCATTCATCTAACAGTTCTTCAGCATCAAACAATGTATATGTCCATAATACGCTGGAGATATGCCGTAATAAAATTTATCATTTAAATTCCGCACGCATAATTAAGGAAATAGGTTTGATGTTGTGGAGCTATATTAAATTGACCACGTACGCTAATGCGTATGCCTTACAGGTTAACCAACGTTTGATTGTTGTTTCGCATTCCTTATGATATGAGTTATGTGCTTATAATAAATAGAAAGATAGTTTTTCTATCAATTTTGTTCGCATGATTTAAACTATATCTTTAGAAATTGAGGCTGTGTGGGTTTCGAAAGCATTGCTCATGCGTTTAAAGAAATAGAAAGGATTTTTTCCTCAAATTTGAGATGCGTATAATTAGTAACGTTTCTCTTGCTAAAACGAGATGAGCAGCTCAAGTATTTAATACGAGAAAAGAGTTAAGCAATAAGTACATCTAGGCGTTAACGAATGGAAACTGTTTTCCTGAAAGGTTACTACGAGGGTAGTAACCTAGTTGAAAAAATTTAGAGCCTATCAGAGCAACAGGTATATTTTTGTAAGCCCGTATGCCTTTCCTACATCTTTAATCTATCCAAATAGTAATGGTCTCCCAATTTAATGAAAATCTCTGTTTTTCGAAGCTGGGGAATCCGCGCAATCGCGACCGCTGGAGTTGAGACGGTTGTCTTGACGGGCACAAATCCTGAATTCTTATTTTTCATGAGATCAATTTTTTTATGTAAAAGCGTTTCCAATTGAGAAACGTACATTTTGTTTTTTTTCTTTGTTAAAACAACAATTTTTTTCGATGTAAAACGACATTTAAACAACTTGTCGATAAGGAGTTGTAAAAAGTAATTTACAACGGTTCCAACAATTTGCCACCGCGTCAGTGTTAGAATCGAATAAGTTAGATTATTGCACGTGGCAACGCTTCACGTCAATTTTTCGACTAAAGAAAGACGTCGCGATGTTAAATTATATATGTTCAAGATCTTATTTAGATAAACTAACTGCTACGTTTCGCATATGGAAAAGATGCTTCAACTGTTAGGTTAAAGGTTCCAGCGATAAGAAAGCACCCTAATTGCAATTTGCAAAACAATAGGCTGCCCTGTTATTGAATATAGCGGAAACAAGCTACAACTACCACAAGTCCAATTTTGAAGTTAGTAGGTATCTCCCAAGAAATACAAACATTAAGAGAATATAACGCTAACGACGTTAGAGAGGGTGACGTATTTTAATTGGAATGAATATATAATGTACTCGGGAATGAAGTAATTTTGGAAAAAGAATTAATCTTGATCAATTTTGTTTTTCTTTTGTTTTTCATTTGTTCTTCTGATTTTCTTTTGTTTGTTTATTTTAAAGTTGAAATTATTACAAAGCAATTTTTTTCTTTGTATCTCAATAGGCAACAAATCAATTTCTCTTCTACAATTACTACGTAAAGAGCTAAAATTTTATGAATTAAAAGGAAGCAACATTTCTCAATTTTTTTTTTTTTCATTTCCTTCGATGGTTAGAGGTGATTTCAAGCTGCTTCAACTCAAACTGTAAAACCTCCACTAGGTTAGCAAAAATTAAATGAAATGTTTATTAAAATTCTGAACGATAAAGAAGCAAACAGTTTCCACATTTTCATGGATTAACTTGGAAATAACCTTTTGATAACCCATTCGCATACAGATTGTTCAAAAACTTTCGATGCCAATGTTAGATATCGAGGCAAGTGGACGATAGAACTAGTTTTTTTCTGCATCTGTTTATTTTGCTGTACTTTTAACGTTTATATTGTTAAAGTACTAACTTCCCAGCTCCACCTCAAGGCCTCCATGAATCCTCAGATAAACATACATATAAGTAAGTATTAACAAGCTCAATTTTTTTTTTAAATTTGGATTGTAGATGGCTAAAATCCGTTGATTGCTATAACTAAGCTAATGGATAATTAAGCGATCCATTCAATCTGCCAAAAAAAAAATATATTTACGCCTACCAAGATGCATGTATCTCTAGATACACTCGACGGTTTTTGAACAATCTGTACGCGTTGGAAATCATGCAGAAGAAGGATGGTCGTCCGTACGACGAAAAGAGACGACCAACCTTTAACCCACCTGCATCCATATAGCCTTTATACCAACACACGCTCAGGTAACTAACTAAGGTGTACGGTTGTTTTTCAGGCTTTCGCTTCTTCGACTTCACTCAGTCTTGGTATGCCCGCGAAACGCGACGGTCAGCCGCGAGTAGTCATGTAATATCCCACGGACATCTGGTGGAACGCCATGTTGATCCCCATCGAGGGGACATCGCTAATCGTGTCGTTAGTTTGGCATCGAGCTCCGATCGTGGTGCTGCTGGTGCTGCTGATCGCGTCCAAAGACGTCGATTGCGCCCGGGATAGGAATAGGCATCATAATCAGAGGACGGGGCCGGCGTCTCCCAGAGCCGGACCCGATGGAGCGCGTCTACAGCATCAACTGCAACGATCCGTACCCGTGGCATGGAATCGAACCCACGTAGATTCTAAGGAGACTGAGGTTATTGTTAAAAAAGGTTGGTCGACACACCGGTCGCGGATGTTATTTGTTGAATGTTGCGGTTTTTGTTGTGCCTATTATTGTATGGAGATGCATATGTTGTATTTGTAATGTTTTCTTAAGTGCGTACGATGAATGCTTTAACTGTGAAGAAAATATTTCAATTACATCATGCAATTAATTCATTGTAAGCAAAATTAACGCTAATTGATTGGTTAATCACAGAAGTTGTCTGCAAGTGATTGTAATGCTCGCAAAAATTATTTTTTTTTATTTTTATTTTAATATTTATTAAATTGAGCAGGGTGACTGGTACACGAACGTATATTTTCAAGAGTGAACTGGTGGTTTTGCAATTGATCTAGTCGATTGCGCATTATACAAAAATCAACCGTTTTCTCATTGTTTCATGTTCCAATTTTTGTGTTTATTAGAGCAACTACGTAGAATATAACAGTACTTTTTTTGGGTATTTAACGTTCCATCTTGTTGATCACACATTAGTTCAATAGTTACACATTCATTTATTTCTTTAAGTTTTATAAGATTTTATTTGAAAATGATTTTCAAAAACTTCTTTACTTTCTTTATCTTTTTGTTGAGTTACCAATATTACAATAATTGACAAAAACGACAAAAAAAATGACAAAACACGTTGAACTAATGTGTCAAATTTAATATCTAATTATTAATAAGAAATAATAATATAACGGGGTATCCCACCTCCCCTTCCTCTCGCTATCCCCTACTATATATATATATATATATTTTTTTTTTTTTAGTTAATTCTTAAAGCTGCGTATTGTGTCTCAAAAAGTGTTCTAAAAGAATTGATAGTTTCAATAGTTTCTGAAATATTTATGAAAATTTAAAAACCTTGTAAATCCTATATCTGGCGATTCGGCCGATAAAACAATTATGTTAAGATATAGTTTTGTTGAAATCTGAATTTTCGGGTCGAACCCTTGTGAATATCATTCTATAGTCGACTTTAGCGCTAAGCGACTCCACTCCGTTATGCATGATCAACTGTTTCTCGAGATTTGGTGTAGGTCGCCACTTACGAAAATAAACAAAGCAAGTTTTGCTATTATTTAAAACAAGTCGCGTTTATCTACTAGCGACCTGTATGTATAATTAATATTTAATTTCCTAAATTCATAATTGCATTACATGTTTACTTAAATATAACTGACAATATGGAAATCACGATCTAAGGATATCATCTTCTAAATGCTAGTGTTAGATATAGTTCTTCGTTAATTGCCAGCTGCCAATGTTGTTATTTTATTTAAACATCTTGATGATACTCTAATTTTTTTTTAATATTACGTATCAGAAAATCAATCAAAAGCAAAAGAAAATAATGCAAAAAAAAAGGAAAATTATTAGTAATTTTTAGAAACTACGAAATTCCCCAAAATTCGGGAATTAAACTAAAGAGAACAGACATTTGATTTTCATTCAAAAAATTTTTTTATCGTCATTTTAAGTTTAAACCTCCCCTTAAAGCAGCTTTTCATGCAGAATTTGAGTAAGTTTCCGGATTATTTCATACTTCTTTCAATTCAATGCCTTAATTATTTTTCTTCTTACAGGACATTAGCATATTTTAATGTATTTGCCAAATGTTTCTTATAGTAATAACAAAGAATATTTAAAAAAAGCTTCGAAGCTTTGGACAACAAGACAATTGAATATCAAAAAAGAATTAAACAAATTTAAATAGTAAACCGGTACGACCAATAGTTACATTGGTAAGAAGCTATTTTCTCTCAAAAAAAAAGGGGTTCGAATCTTTACGTAGAATAATTTTTCATAGCTTAAATTAATTCCACAGACCTTGCTAACACTATTTAACTTATTCGAGTAACTTTTAAAACATAAATAAATAGGCATAAATAAGACCGGATAGCAAACCTGTCCGGCTAATGGGAGGTCTTCTTCAAAAATGTAATTACGTCGGAAGAAGCGAGGATATCGTAAATTTCTAAAATAGCACTTCACCACTTACAATAATTTATATTTACAATTGTGAAGTATGTATATTCCGCAACGTAACGCTTCGTCCAATAAGATAACAGCGGCGGTATGAAGAAAAAAGATATTTTAAAGCTGCCCTAATAATACGGTATTAAGTAACAAAATTTTATTTTAACATCTCTAACATAATTACTGTTAGTTTGAACAATATATATATGGTAAGTCGTAAAAGTCGTGTAAAGAAGCCAAACATTAATATTATTTAATACTCAGATCTATTATTACATCGGACTTGTCTAAAGATTATTACTATTTATTATATTTATATTTGTTATTATTTATTATATTTGTATTATTATCTATTTATATATATAGAAGTAGGTTCGGTAAAGTTCAGTTAACAATTGGTAGCAGCAAAATCGCTGGCTACATTTTAAAATTTACACCAACAACGCAATTCCAGATACACGATAGTACCAGTTCACTCCAATTATTAAAACCTATCTAGCGTTAATTTTGTTTATTTACCAAAGATATTAAAATATACAATACTGCCCGCACAAACCGAACATTCTCAAGGACTGCAACTGTACAAGATCATTACATGTAATTGTACGTTCCGCAGAACATACAAACCGTATATACGTTCTTGCAAAACTCCCATTTAACTAACTTCAACTTGTACGCAATTACTTCTTTTGTTTCCATTATTACACTCTTTTAACGTCATTTAATTATTGTAAATTACGCACGTAACAGAAATCATGAGAACTTTCAACTCCAATAATTGCAAGTAAACACGTTGAATTCATATAATTTTTTTTTTCACTTATACGTGTATGTATGTACGTATTAGATTAATTAATTAAGACGGCTTCAAATTTCCCGCGTGTAATCTAAGGACTTTTCGATTTTCCCCGTTACTGTCGAATTTAAAAAATTACGCGGGAAATTTGAATCTTTTAATTAATAGTATGCTGTTATTGTTACTCCTGTTAATAATTACTGACCGATCAATATCTAATTGAGATCGCCGCGAACTCGGAGAAGAATTTAAAATATTCCATTACCTATTATTACCATCACAAAAGGCTAAGATTGGGAAAGTCTAATGTAACGGTAGGGTGGGGATCGAATCAGATCAGGTGGGGATCTGATAGCGGCACACTTGCCGCAGAGTAATTGGTTTCTTTTTTAATTACTTCTCGTCGATGTGGACGTCGATCCGTGTGAAGAGGTCAGATAACTGAAATGGTATGCAGTTTCTATGTTCATATACGCAAGCATTGTAATATTTGATGATTATGGACACCTGTCATGTTTCTGTTGTATGTACGAGCGGTATCCATGTTACTTTTTTGTACTTAAGTTAATTTCACCAAGGATTGATTAGGTTTATAATTAACAGTTTGCTTTCGTTCATCGATGATGAAAGGAAACATCTTCTTGCGCAGAGGTAAGTTTATTTAACATTTCCAGCTTATTGGCTCTTATAATCAAGCGTATGTTAGTCTTAGTACAGTGTGCTACTTTAGATGTAATGCTTCAAATGATTACGAGATAACGTGAGATAGCGTATTTAAGGAAGTAACGAAGGGGTCATGCTAGAAGACCGAAATGGTGTTGTGGAAGGTGATATACAAGGTGTTCGAGATAGGAGTTATTTTATCTGGAGATATATCCTATAAAGAGTAGGGTAACTAATAAACATATTTAACAAAGAATGCTTCAACATAATTCATAAATGCGTTCAAAATTCTTCATTTTCTAAACTAAACGCAAATAGGCTTTGCTGATAATCCAAATTTAGAGTCATCTGTCAAATTTTTAGAATATAGAAGTAAAAGCACCAGATTGTTCGCAAAGAAACAGATAAATATAAATAAATAACCAGATTGTTCGCAAAGATAGATAAATATGCCTTTATTCATGGGCCAAGGCCCGACTGGATAAAGTAGGTCAAGAAATAAGTCGAGGATAAAAATATAATTAAAAAATGCAAATAATAAAAATTAAACAAAATAAAATTACATATAACAAATAGACAAAAACTCGATTGAAATAGTAGAAACAGCTCTTAAACAATATTTTTGGTCGTCGGTTGTAAACCGCCATACCTACGAACTCGGAAGATCTACGGAACGGAGCGATGTACTACCGCGCCGAGCCGACCACAAATTGCAACCTCCAGCAAAGTACGAATGTTTACGTAAAAACTTATTAAACATACTCGAGTTCCCTTTGTAAATACAGCGCAGCGATAAATATACCGTGCGTTTCAGATAACACTGGCCATTGGTATTTACATAGTAAGGTCTTTATGGGATGTTAATGGTGTTCGTACGGGGAGTTTTTTGGTTGATCTCCTGTCCGCGCATAGTTGCATCGATTTTCATGAGGTTTTCAAACATTTTATGCATTACTATACGCGGATTAATAATTATATTATTATATGATTAATTAAACTTGCGTGGTGCGGAAGTTGCCGATACTTATACTTACTTAAGGAGCACCATTAGCGACAATTTCGCCTGTAATAAAATAAAAATGAGCGGGCTATTCAATTATTATCAATTGAACTGTAAAGCTATCTTAATTTGTCGGGTTTTCCAGAAACATATCTGTGAGTGACGTGTTTTTTCTTTCTTTGCCTCCTTTTGCTATAATTCCATCAATACCATGAAACTTGGTACCCGCAAGTTGCTTGCATCTGCATATAAGCGTAATATTTCTTGTACTCACCACTGTAAGACGAAGCTCTCTTTTCTGTGCTTGTTTGTTTAACAATTATTTAACGGCCAATTATTTAAAACCAATCAAAGGAGATCCCATTTTAACCGACTAAAACCTCTCAAACGATAGTTAAAATGTTTTGCCTCGCCTCGTATATACATATAATACACATCGTTGAAGAAACGAAAACGATATTAAAGCATTTCAACACCAATTTCACCTTATAAAGCGCCTCCTAATTCATTTCATAATATATCATTAACACTAGTCACTCGATTAGCAACGAACGAATAAAAAAAGCCAGCGATAAAATCTCCATATAAAGCTAACAAAGTCGGATTAGCATTCGTCATTCGGTATAGCTGCACAGCCCGCTTTAAGGATAAACGTAGGCGGCGTAGAACGCAATTTGTTTCTATTCCGGTGCTTGTTTTTTTTTCTTTTTATAAAAACAATGGAATATTTTTAAAATAACCATTACGGAATGCGATGCATTTTTCCGTTATTTACGGTTAAAGAGTTCCGTTTAAGTTTTACCTGACAAGATAGAAGTCGAAAATCCATTTGTACGCCCATCTTGGAAAACAAAACAAAACACACGCTTACGAGTAAATATATCTATGGAGAATTGGAGAGTTGTATGGATTGCATAGAGAGAGAGAGAGAGAGCGTTGAGTCCTCGGAGAGAGATGGATAGCGTGTATACGCGGTGTGTACACCATTACTGCGCCAAACTGATTAGGAAACATGAACCTTAAAAGCCATTAAAACGCCTCTGACGGTTAATTTCCGAAGACACTTAAAAATCTCGAGATAAGTCGAAAATAATGTTCGTAAATAAGATATTTTTTACTCCGCGGGGAGATTCTGACAAATGGATCTCTTGTAATTGTCAAGTTGTTTGTACGAACGGGTACAAGATCCTGCCTCTTGCATCCATTCGGGATTGTAAATAATTGTTTGTGGATACCAATGCATGTACAGTGGTTACTGAAAGAATACGAACTTACGGTATTAAGAACTTCTAAAAAGAAGCTCAGTAAGTTGAAAGGTTTATTGAAGTTCAAGTTCAGAATGATTTTTGATGAATGTTCGTAATGATTCCATCGAACGCGTTTCTTTAGCAGATAGAATTGATCGAGAGATTTATTTAGTTGGTACGATTGATACTGAAGATAATAGTTATAGCAACTATTAAGTTAGCCATCACTTAGCAGAAACTTAAGGACTTAAACATATCTGAAGTAGTTGGCATAGAAAATATCATTACTTATATCTGTTGCCAAATATAAACAATCTGGGGGAAAATCATGAATGTTTTATCAAGATGCAAGATGGACTAACAAATTGTTTAAAATCATACTTTTATCTTTAATAGATAATATTGAAACCAATAGAAAGATCCCAAAAATTAATTAATTACACCGAGCAACAATAAAAATACCGAATTCTGAATTGATTTGAATTGAGAAGTGAACACTAATATCACTTAAAATGTCGATTGGCTCTCGCTGCAAAAAAACAATACTCGTCAAATACAAACGACAGGAGTAAAAAAAGCAAACGTCTTAGGCAAGTTATGGTATTCTTAATAGGTATAATGCACGATAAATCACAAAAGATATCGTAGAAAATTCAACTTTTTTGGAGCACATTGAAATTAGGAAGTATAACCTTCTCGAAAAAGATCTAGGAAGTCGTCGACAAAAATACAATATGACTTACAATATACTTATTAGGAAGGGAAGAAATTTAGCCAAGCTTAAATGGACACTACCATGGAGCATGCAAGTTTCAAGTGTTCTAGTACCCCTGCTCCTGTTCAAACACCACCGACCAAACGCTTCGCGATTCACCATGACCAATTCCAGGAATAATAATCATTATCGGATGCTTTCTTCTTCTTCTTCTTCTTCTTACAGATCCTTCCACCAAAGGTTAACATGTCTATTTGCTTATAAAATATTTGTTAAAATGATGATGGTAACCAGTGTATATATCCGTACATTTTCAAGTATACAGAAAGCGATCTCCATAGTACGATGCGATGATGTCATAGCACGAAATGCATCCTCTTGAGAATTATATTTATTCTTATTTGATTCTTCGATAGTAAACATTGAATTACTTTTTTATCGTGTCGTTTAATGGGTAGACTATGATATCGCAGAAGAGGTATTCCACTAAACGATTATGTTTGAAGTGTTTTCTCATTAAGTTTTGTAGGGTACGACATGCTATATCTCCGTTATTATTGTACATACCTTTAGTAAAGCTTTATAGATATGCATCATATAAAGTTGCAGCAATTTGTATCAAATCTTCAAAGATTGTTGGGATTCCGTTGTTTAAATTTGACGGGTAAATTTCCAGCACTCGCAGATTTTGAGTTTTGGCAATGGCAATTTAATGCTATTTAATGTTAAAGTGTTAACGTTTTTCTATCGCCATAAACAGCTTAAAAGAGCTACACTCGCCAGTAGAGCTAGTTAGATATATTTTCAAGCATCTTCCATTGACGTTTTGTTAACAACTTTCAAACAACCTTATCATTAACTTTCTTAACATTTAATATTACTATCACTTCTTACGTTTCTCCTTGAAGCACGCTGCGGAAAGAACTCAAATTTTAAAAATCAGATATTTAGTTTCTTTTTTTAATATTTTTATGAAATATACATATTGTAGGGCAGGGTATTTACCAAATAACCTTTTTGATAAGCGTTTCCGCTCAAATTCCTTGCAGACTATAGAATGACGATCAAGGCGAGTATACGGATCCTGCTGAGATTGTGAATGTATTCGCTGATCGATGGGAAAAGGAATGGGGAAAAAATTTTTTTCCAATTTATAAAACAAGTGACCTCCTTTCCAATTATCGTCCAATATCCATCTTGTAAAATTTTGCAAAAGTTTACGAAAGGATTATTTATTCTTCTATTTATACTAATATTCGACACCACATCTCTACCAAACGCCTTGGCTTCATCACTGGTCGCTTTACAGCTGCCAATTTGGCTTGCTCCGCACAATTTATTGATAAAGTATTGAATGAACGTGGACGTGAATTTACCTGTCGAACGTTTTTGACATAATAGAGCATAATAGAGCACTGCTTTTCTCTAAGTTAGATTCCGTTATTTAAGCAATCCTATGTGTCATGTTTCTTACAACGTTCTAACTTGGGCCCTCTTCTATTCAATCTCTTTATAAATGATCTCTTGACAAATCTTGGTTGCCCAGTGTTGACTTACGCCGATGATATCAAATTATATGCAACTCTTTTCTAAGATTGATGTTAACATATTACAGGAAAATTTAAGCAAACGTGTTCACTGGTGCAGGCTCGACAAGCTCAATCTCGACGTTGAGAAGTGTTGCATTGTTTTATATATACGTATCACCTCCTCAATCATTGCTGATTACAATTTCTACAAGATTTTCTTAGCACAGAAAACAGAATTTAAGGGACTTAGTGTTACTTTTAATGCCGGCTTTATCTTTAAACCACAAATTATGTCGGTTTGTAATGAACCATTCGTGTCTTCCTGATGAGTGCATCTCGTTAGTTTAGAGATATTGAATTATTTAAACAGGAGCGAGACCACCGCACGCGAGGACTAGAATATTGAAGCATTCACCCGTTGCAATTCTGAGCAGGTTGGGATACCGCATTTTTTTTAATTGCTAAGTTATATATTTACTCTTTTGTTACTGCATTGATGTGTTTTTCTTTCTTTAATGTCTTTTTATGGATTTGGATACCTGTTGGCCATTGATAATTATAATAATAATAATTATTATTATTATTTCCTCTTAAAGGAAGTCCTCTTAAAGGAACTTTGCTAGACTCACAAAGAAATCGGACACAGTATCTACCGTTTTTTAAACAGATTCCTCTGCTAACCTATGATCTTTAGCACCAAAGCTGCAGATCTGTTAATCTAAGAAGGTGTGCTTCTCTTAATTTTAAATCAATATTATCCTTTGAAACTTTCTTGACGTTTAACTTGGATCTTGCTACACCAGGCTGCAGTTTCAACAGTAAATAACAGTAAGTAATACTTGGCTAGGATTTAAGTGCAAGATTAGATGTTGAAAAATCGATAGAAACCGTACATTAAACGATGAACATTTTTTTCCTTAACCTTATCTAGTATCTAAGACGTGCTGTAGATAGAACTTTATCTACCTTATCTACAGCTTCGTATTGGGTTGCAATTAATATATTTATTCCAGAAACAGAGCAACGATCTCCACTTCTCCGAGGATTGACAAGACGGTAACGCTACGCAGATATCATCTATAATCCGCGACAATTCGTATTGTCTTTTTTATATTACACCATTATTGCCTGCATATTTAATGTGCGTACATATGTGTACATATATATCGCCATACAACCTCATTAAATATTTAATTAAGAAAACGTTATCCTCAACTACATGGGCGTCGATGTTTGATATTTTTTTACGATTGTTGATTTTCGCAATCGCATTCGAAGACTCAACATGTGTACACACGCAAACACCAACGTCCTAAGTGGATTATTGCCGCAACGTTGGTAAAATAATGTCACTTTCTTTTGTCGTCTTCGGTTCGTTTCCCCCGATATTGGTTTTGTAACGCGTCGCGTGTTGATCGATGAAATTTCTCCATCAATATGCGAAGAACAAGAGAGGCCACGAAATCGTTCCGTTCCGAGAAAATAAACCGTACAAGAGCACGTAAATATTCAACGAAGACGTTCTCTCTTGCTCAAATATACCATAAATACCGTGCGTATCAGATACTAATGCTGGCCGTAAGTATTCGCGTGTTCAAATCTTTACGCGAGGAGTATTTGATGTATTTTTTGTCCGCACCGTAGTTGGAACGATTTCTTTAAGGTCTTAAGACGGTTTATCCCTTTCAACGAAAAAGTAGCGTCGAAATTGAAGAAAAAAAGCAGCAGCTTTTGCGACGATTTTAGGAGCTTTAAAGGTTACATTGCGAGCATTAGATCCACGTACTTTGTGTTGGGATAACATTCTTATTTTCTTTTACATATCGCTTAGACAAGGTTATCCATTGTTTACGGTCCTTTCGTCTTTATGGTTAAATAAATAAGTCATATTTGCAATGTAAATAAAAGAAAGAACTCATTGCGAGCTAAGTCTACTCTGTACTGTAATTTCTCTATTTTTTTGATACTATGTACCGGACTTATTAGTACAATTAAATCGCTTCCAGCGAAATCTCTTAACGTCCACATTCTACCTGCGAGTATGTATAGCAAACAATACGTCCTTATGACTTCTTAGAAACAATTTAAATTTCTATTCTTCCTAGTAGTAACTATTGCATAAGTCCGTACATAGAATATATATTTATATATATATATGATTGTAGTACCTACATATGTGGCTAGCTAGCCTCCGTGTATTGTTTTCGTTGTTGTTCTTGCGTTAGCTCTTGGTGTTGGCTAGCTTGCGTAATTTCGCTCGAGAAATATTTTCTACAAAGGCGCGCATTTGAACTTTACGATCCTCGGCCAGCGTGCAACGATCGCTACCGAGCTAAGCTGCATTCCTCGAGAGCCAAGTACGCTACACTTCTTTGGCGAGATAGAAAAGCTTGCAAAAGTCATTGCTATTGTGGCGTCGAAGCGAGCAACCGTTTTACCTGTGCGTATACTCTATACGTTTCCTGGTAAGGAGGTATGTGCCAGACCAACGTTAACTGCATTCAGCCACATCCATCTGTATACACTGGCAACCGTTAACAATGGATCACTAAGATAATAAAGATACTTTTAAGTTAATAAAATGATAATAAATAAATACATACGTTGCTAACTAACGGAATATTTATTACGGATAATTAATGAAGAAAAACAGTAAGCTAGGAATTTAAATACATGAAATTAAGGCGACACATGAAATACGAAAATCCTAAATTTAGCCGCCTGCTTTACATACGAAAAACTTCCTGGTCGAAAATGGTTAGATTCTAACGTTAAGTAATGAATGAGTGGTTGTGCTTTGAAGTATCTTTAATTCGTTAATTCGTTAAAAGCAAAAAATCATATGTTTTAAAAATGTTAGGTGGGAGCTTCTTTATAAATGATAATTTAATGATAAATAGACAAATATAGTGAAATAAACAATAAAACGCACAAGAAAAGTAGAAGGATGATTAATAAAGCGATTTTTATTCTATTAAATCCTTTATTTGGACGTTCTGGCTCACTGACCTTCGGTAATAGGTACATCCCTCCGTCGGAGAATTTTGAGAAATCGGCTCGAAATTCGGTCCGGTAAGGAAGCTGTGACGCCTGGGACTAAGGATCTGGATAAATATGAGCGGCCATTTCGTCAAATACAGGATCACTATGGGAATTCGGGACGCCTTCTCGGGATCTTCGGAGATGATGTTAAAGTCGGGTAAAATTTCTAAAAAATTAATTAACGCAAATGTAATTATTAGAGATGACAAAGGCAGGCGGAATTATTCCTTTTTTGCAGCGACTAAATAGACTCGTGTTTATTCGTATCACGAGGATGGACTCGTGTTGCCCCGAGAGTCGACAAGACACGAGTCTGTCTAGTCCCTGCGAAAAATTCATCATTTATTACGTCTTCGTCCTCTCTAGTAAAAGTCTTGCCCGCCTCGGAATCAACGAATCATCTTATTTAACGCGGCGTCCTATCTTCAAATTGAGTTGCGAGATGAAAAATTAGATATGATGCGTTGAACATGAATGAATGCGTTGGATAAATGAAATAGTAATTTCGAATTTTATTAAAAATCGCCATAAACTTAAAGGGACTCATTATTGCTTTAAATAGTTTTTTTCGCGGAGCTTAAAAGTTATGCTTGAGCTCAATATCACAAGTGAAAACATTAATTCTCCGGTTAACCTAAGCCTAAATTGTAAAATAACTTCTTTTCTTAAAATTTCTTTAATCCCGAGCAAGCCTTCACTGTATAATCTCTAAATAAGCATAGGTTCAACTTATCTAGCAAAATATGTTCTTTAACTCTTTTTATAGATAATCCAATCAATATATTCGAATACACGATTACACTAGAAGAATTAAGCGGACAATAGTAGTTCTACATATTTTAGATAATAATCACCTGCCTCCTTTGATTACGTTGTTACCATCTGAAAATAACATCAAAACAAATAAATCTAGGAACGGCAAAAATATTTAAAAAATAAAGTTTAACTACGTCGTAAGCAGTTACCTGAAGGATGCCGCCAATGATTGTTTATTAATACTATATATATGTAGATATTATTTTTAATTGCAAACGTTGAAGCATACGAGAAACATTGATAAGCGCTCCTCCGTTTATAGCCACTAGTGTACATGCGAAACCTAACATTAACCGCATACAGCAACATCGATCCGTACAGGTATGGTATCTATGGTAGAGAGTCTACAGGCACATTCTTCGCTGGGCTGTTCAGCGTTGGAACGGGTCGCCTGAGAAGGGTAAGGGAGCAAGTCGTGTACAATTCCCGTTACGAACGAGTTCGAGGCGCCAGCCGCGACTACCATTTCTGGAAAGAATCTCTCTCTAACGTGTGTGCATGTGCGTTTAAGGTTTTAACAGAAAAGTCGTCGTTTCTCGGCATCGCGACTTTATTTGTTTAACTTCGAGCGAGATTAACGTTGCGTCCCGATATCTAGTTGTCTTCTTCGAAACGTCGCCTTTTATATAAGCGTTTGGAACATTTCTTGGGAAAGTGGCTCATCCGATCAACGTAATAATATGTCGTATTGTGTACGTTCGTCTTTTGCGCGGAAAAACTTATTCTTGGAAGCTACGTATGAAATATCTCATTATTTTAATGATGTAGTGACCTTAGGAAATGTTGACGTTAAGTGATTCTCGCATATCTGATTCAATACGCTGAAATTATGCCACCTTCGAGAATTCACGAGGTCCTTGCTAGGTTATTTTCGTATCTAACGCGGATGAGGGTTGTGGATCATGTTTCGAATGCTTCATTACGCCGTGTTACGTTTGTTACTGTTTCGGAAGTGCGATTTGCCATTATAGAATTGATGAATAAGATCCGGTCTAGATGGAGCTCCTAGCTGTCTACCCTTCAATATTGCATCAACGACTGCAGATTTTCCTTCCCCGTTAAAGAGAATCTTTAAAATTTGTGCCTCTGCTTGAGATATTGCCAACTATAGAGCTGTATGAATTCTACAATATCAAAAAAAATTATATTTAATACTATAATAACGGTGTTCTTCGTCTTTTCATTTCAACATTTCTGAACATGTTTAAACATTAATTCATCGTGATAAATGTATTTTGGACTAACAATGAGCTAATTTCAAACAACCTATTGGATTTCGAAGGCAATAGCTTGGCTGTAAATATCTATTAAGGAGAAGCCAATTAAATAAGCATATCATAACCGAAGTAGTTATTTCAAGAATTTAAGACAAGGGATGATAGGGACGATAATTTCGATGGAGTCTATATAAGCTTTTGTTCATATTATCACAGCTAAATAGTTAGTCTTCATACAAGACGGTAAAATTGAATTTTATCGACGAGTGGAAATGCGGCAAGCCTTTAATATATTTCAGAGTTCACAGAAATATTAGAATGATGAAGTGACCATAGGCTCATATCGGTAAAAGCAAGGACGCCGCAGATTTTCCTAGAAATTGGCTTAGGCGGGTGCATATTTTCTCTGTTTTCGATACTAGCAAAACGAAAAAAAAAAAAAGAAACATAGGCATCAGAATTAAGGAGCATATAAAATCTTATCGATTTGGTAGAATAGAATCGCCAAATATATCACAACACATAAGCATGGTCGGGCTCAATATTATCGATCAAGGCTCAATCGATTAAGAACGTAACATCGTCGCGGAAATTAGACGCTGAGAGAACGGGGTAAAGCGTGCACGTGTTTTATATTTCTTGCTGCAACGACTAGAGACCTTTCCGTCTATTTCTCTTTATTTTTCGCATCTCTTAATTTTAGGATGTGTAGGCGACAAAGCAGAGACTTGTCAATAATTTTTTTTCTCTGTCTTTTTTTCTGTGTCTCGCACCATTCGATCTTCGGTTGAAAATGAGGATCGACGTATTCTCGAAACAACTGTCGCGAATTAATTAATTACACTTGTGTTGTCCAGAGTGCGTAAAGCTATCGACCTTTGCATTGAGGATAAAATAATATTTGATCTATTATTTTGAGTAGGCCAAATCACTCTTTAACATCTGCTATAGAAAAAAAAAGAAGAGATTGTGTTGTTAATGTATACGTATTTTATTTGTTTCATGATTTATTTTGTTTCCTGTTGTTTCGTCTTCATGTTTATAACATCCGACATTGATTAAAGCTATCCTATTCTATTTTAATGAAAAACATTACTCCCTTTCGCATTTCAAATATTTATAACATAATACTTAAAGTCATTGTCCGACTTGTCTTATATTAAGACTCACAATAGGACACTCCTGTGTATTAAATTATAATAATTGTTCCACCAACCTGTTCTTTTTTTATAAGGCCATAAATAATATTTTAATATTTTTAAGTGATTCTAAAGTCACTTCTTTTTAATTCTATCCTAAACATATTTCTCACAACTAGCGCGCCAGAGAAGGCCAGACAAAGTCGAAATTAAAGTGAACGTATTGTACGTTTCAAATTAATCGAATCGCTTAATGGCACCGTTAAATTCTTGTTGATGTAGAAAGCACGCTCCGAAAAGAATACGGCTCACGTAAGCGCGACATTCGGACAACCTATCGGCTTACAGCCGAAACGAAACCGTTGGAAACACTCTAAATGGCGATAATTACGAGATTTACGCGCGATTTTAGAAGTACCGCTGTTTTTAGCGAGGAGAACGTTTATTACCTTGACAATTAGCGTGTAACGAATAACGTTCAACGTTGATTTAATTGTATTAAGTATTTCTCGAAAGTAAATGAACCGAAATTCTACGCGCAAAATTAAAACGTTAAACCGTCTCCGAACGTGACGGTTGCTTGCCACCCAACGATCGGCAGCAACAAAAAAAGAAATGTAAGCCGGTTGTATATATATATAAAAAAATGTGAAATTTAAGTAAGCGCAAAATTTCAACTTAAGAGGCACCGTCTGTCCTACTGTCTCGTTTCTTTACGTAAATCTTACTTTCACGAACAGAGGATGAATATGCCGTCTAGATTATTCTAACAATTTTCAATGAATGCAATCAATTTGAAATAGAAGTTGTTCAGAATGAGTTTTTTTTTTTGGGGGGAAAGATTGTTAAAGAATTTCTTTTAGAACAACTCTAAATAAGATGTAGTCAATAACGCGCTAGGTACATATATTAAAAAGTTTTTGAGTAGCTAGATTAAAAGTGCCTGTTAACTACAACTAAATAACTAAAATGAATTTCAAAAATCACGAAATGTCTGAACGAAAGACACCTTTTCCTTTTCTTACTCGATACGAATGAAATTTTAGAGCCGCGAAACGGATGAAACTTCAAGAAGCTTTTGAATTTGTTCGCACTCTGAAAACATGTTTTTTTAAGGCTTCAACGCCTTCTTAAAGCGATAAAAATTTCTATCCATACATTTTCTTGTTTAACAATCGAGAAAAAAAAGAAATCTTTTTCTTCCTTGAAATAATCAATTTGTTCGACTTGCTGTATGAAAGCTTTGTCATAATGGAGGACGATGCAACGTTGTCGGTTGTTTTTCCTAATTTCATCGATGTCTTCTGGCGAATAAATCATTTTATTCCATTCAATATTAACTGTTCATTGATCCTCTAACGCAACGCAAGTAATCGTTTTCTTAGAAGTACATCGTGAACGTAAACCTTTGTTGAATTATGTTCTTCTGTAAACACGCAAAGACTTGATTGTTGCTTAGTTTCCAGCTCGTACGAATATATTAATTTGTTGAGCATGGCCTTACACCAATTGACACAAGCCTTTCTGATTTTAGCCCAAATTGTGCGAAATCCATCGGGAACAGGTCGTCTTTGGTCCTAAATCCTCATGTAAAGTCGATGTACTACAATCTTCGATAAGACTAAGGATGTATTTTGGAGCAATAAGCGATTTTGTTCGACTAAACCAATGGCAAATAATCTTTCAATTAAAATCCAACGTAAACCTTCCCGCGAGACTGAACAAATCGCTTTTTTTAAGCACCTATCGCTGCTTAAACAACAAGTTTAGACGCTATCCTTGTATGGGCTACATCAGGATTGTTGTCCAGGGAAAGAACTGATACTATCGAACACGCCTTTGTGACATGTGGTTTTTCAAAGCCCATGTTTTGGACTTGCATTTAAACATCTGCTTTCAAGACATAGAAGATTTGAGCGGTGAATATTTAGCTGATCTTTGATTAATTATTCATTTAATTTTGTATGTGTAGTGCCCAACGAGGCAGGAGTCTTTAACGTGTTCTTCCTAACGCTCGGTTATTTTATGCTCAACATGCGAATGGTGTCCCAGAATTATACCGAACCAACCAGAAAAATCCGCTACTTAGCCCTGATTTCTTTAACTTCTACAATTCGAAGAAGCAAATGCTTTCTGTATTTATTTCTTCGAATCGACGAATTTTACAAACACGAAATTCAAATTTCAACGGCGAAAACAAAGTTATTTACCGCTCCTTTCGCCTAACACCGTTAAATCCATCCATTCGTCGTTATATTAGCCAATTATGCATAAGTCAGGTGTCCAGAATGATGTTAAGTATTTTGATTGATCTCGACGTGAAGCACGTAACTCTCCGAAAAGTCCGCTTCTTTCTCTCTCGCGGTGCCTATCGATGGCCGTACAACCGGGTGTTTATGCGTGTTAGATCGTTAATTTTACGATCTTACTTAATTCCGACAGTATTCGATGCCCATGTTTGGCTTTTAACAACAAATGAGGTATGCCACGTATACAATACGTATGTGTATATGGATAGTTACAGGAGGTTCACCTTGAACAGCACCGCGACTCGTTTATTTTTAACAGCATGCCGTACGCTGGAGTAGAATAAGAGAAGAAGAAGAAGTAGAAGAAGAAGAGAAGGAACAACAATAATAAACCATCGCTGTTGGCGATGTAATCGAAAGAAAAAAGAAGCGTGATATTTAAATGTTATCCTAATTATCGTCATCGTTGGTTCTTACATACATACACCTCTTGGATATAATTAATTCTATCATTTTTATACGAAGCATCGGGCACATCGTCGTATATGGGAACCTTTTAAGTCCACGAGCAATTATTGTCGGTTGTTGTTGTTGCAAGCGGAATCATTCTTCAAAGCCGTTGTTATTTGCTTGAAAAGGAAGATGCTGTAAGGAATTTTTGTTATACCAATCCGGGTAGATCGTTAATCATTAACCGTCATTTGTTGGGATGCGATGAATCAAACATCCAGAAACTAATTTACCATCCGATATGATGCTTTTATCACATGACGGCCTCTCACCGAGCAACGTACAGAGCGATTTTAAATGATCGATGACATGTTGAATTTCTCGCTTTTGAATATTGTCATCAAATATTTGATCTTCCTCCATTAATATTTTCGTTAAATCCATGCCCGTGTTTAAACGTAACCTTTTGTATTAACATATCCCGATAGATCAAAGCAAACTTCATCTCTCATGCCTGTTATATCTAAAACATCGTTTCTTAGAATTTAATTTTACATTACTTGCTAACACTATCTCTTTGGGGCTTTTTATTTAAAGCAAGTCATCTAGAAAGCCATAAGTTTCATGATGCAACATTTCACCTTCGAAGAACGCACAAAAATTGTCGAAACTTAGGCGTTCCGTTGCAACCACTATTCGTCGACTTCATGTTGTTTTTGTTCGACGTCACAGACCTAGGCAAATATCTCAGTTCATCATCAATCACGACAATTGGACGCTTAAAAATCGTCTCTTCAGCGAATTATAACAAAAGACCTTTGTGTACATGTACACAACGTTCAATTGATACGATAATTGTAGCCTGTGAACCGTCAGAATATTGGAGAGAGAAGCTTCGCATTAAACAGCGTCTCCTTAAGAATTTCCACGTTTAACGTATTTCATGCTTGTTTTGTTACCGTGCTTTTGGGCATTCAGTGGCTGCGGGATAAGTTGGCTGTCAACCAAAAATAATTTCCAATGTTTATCATTCCATAAGAAACCTACGAAAACAAAAGAAAACCAACAATAGAAGCACTTAAATAGGTCGCAATCGTACGGCAAATGCTCATTACAGTGTGTTACTTCGAGATATTACACTATTGTTACCGCAACCGCGTATAGAGCCCATAAATACATTATATTAATTATCGAGTCAGTTCACCGACTACGGTGGAATGACCCAAATCGGCTATACGAACGTCGACAACGTCGTACACATACATAGCTTACCACAAGAGACGGCGCAAAGTGAAAGGAAGACAACGAACGAACGGTCGTCGAATTCTTCAGATCGCTCGGTTATTAAAGGTAATTGCAAGACGATTCTTTCTTACGTACAGAGCGCTCTTCTTTTCAATACAAACGCGCACAAGCAAGGAACAATTTTATCCGACGAACGCCGAACGTAGATATCGCATGGCCGGCTCCGTAATTCGCGATTTTTAATAATTAGTCATTCCGACGCGATTTCGTTGCTTTTTCCGCGTTTTAATTGGACGCGGAAGATTGACGGTAAATTATTCAGCTCACGCCAGAAGGAGAAAATATGAAATAAGAACGTCGATCGTCGATGTGCAAGCTTTAACGAGCAAAGATCATGGTTTAAAACCGTAATCGCGCACGCTTTTTATTTGTTCGGTTTGGAATAAGGTTGTGGAAACATTCCAATGTATAACTCAACCGGTACACAGCATCCGAGATTTTTTGATGTAAATAAAGCAGAATACGTAAGTAAGTGAACACCAGCAAATATATCCGATTATATTTGCATTAATTATACCGATGAATATTTCTGCATAACAAATGCAGATAAATAATAAAATTCAAATTCTCTGCCGGTAAGTAAACAAATCCATCCTTCTTACTTGTTCGTTTACAGCATTACTAATCAGTAATAAATAATTATAGTTTGTTAGTTAGTAAGTTTGTTGTCCCTATTTTTTTTTTGTCGTGTAGGTTACAATGTAGGAAGTTCTAAAATGTTCGTAGAATACGAAACAAAGAACGCCTCGTATTACTTCGTATTTTACCTTCTACCTAAATACCTACCTCGTATTTTAACTTCTTCAGAGAAGAAGTTAAAATTGTAGACGACGTATCAAGCCGACGCATAGTTATCGATCAGCTATTATTATATTATAACCTATTATTATTAGCTATTATTATATTATAAATATATTTTCTACCACCTCCCCGGATCCATCGGAAGCGTAGTTTGACAGCGTTTATTAATATAATGAAATTCGTAATACATGTCGGCTTTTTTGAGCAAATTTTGCTATGTTCATAGCGTGCATAGAGTGTTGTTATTCTTTGTTTCTCCGTAAATTTTGAGTGAAAAAAATTTCACTCAAGTTCTGTTCTAACAAGTTCAACAACTTTTTAGAACGGAACGTTTTAACTCATCCCGTTCAGTCTGAAAATTCAACGTCATTAAGCATTGTATTAAGAGGATGAATCGGGAAATGTGTTAACACCCAAAAGAATACGAAATAAACTCGTAGGAACGACACGTAGAAGACTAGTTATTGTTGTTGTAAATAGAAAGAACTCAGGATAGGAAAGAATTTGCGCGAACGTTCATAAATAAACCAGCGGATTTTTTAAATTATTTTTTGTGAAGGTTTTCGTATTAGTGTTACGAAAGGAGAGGGTCGCGTTGAGATGGGAAGCTTTGAAACCCAAGGTGTGCATTTGGAGTTGCAAATTTAATAAACATCAAAATTGAAACAAAATTCGTTTACATTGAATACTTCTGGTCATTGTTATCTTTAATCCAAATTATAATTTTCCCGACGGTCGCCGAATGTTAATCCGTTTGAACAATTATGGCAAAAATTGAAAGTATATATAAAGATGGTAACAATCCCAGCAGAATAATTGAAAACAAATAATTATCATCAACATATTTGTGGTAAGTCGACAAAGTATACGTCAAGACGCCTAGCAGCGATTATTACAGCTAGTCCCAGTTGCTTTCCCTCTCTCTTTAAATGTTGAAAAATTCGAATCTTATTCAAAACTTTTCTCAATTACGCCAATATCATTGGATATATAGATACTTATTCCTTCAATAGTAAGTTAAAACGATTAATTTAACCTCAAAAAGGAATCATCCTCAACTACTGATTTCTAAAAAAGGTTTGTCGGTATCAATGGAACAAAAATAATCGGAAAATGTCGCATAAAAATGTATCAAATATCAATGTTAATAAGAGCAACTGTATCTATTGTAAGCATTACCTGTGCGTCAATGGATTTGAATTCAACGTGTCAAATCGACGATGCGTTCCCGATCCCAACAGAAATAAATGTAATCGTCATATCTTAAGAAATAATGCGAAAAATTGGCACCACTATTCAAAAGCATTGGAACTAAATAATATAATCTGTGACTAATTACTTCGTTTCGTTGTAAAGGAAAGTTAGTACTCCGAAAGAATTGATTCAATAACTCGTGTTCGTTGATATCGTTTTGTTAAAGCAACAAGAAAAAATTGTCGCATCAATTAAAGAATTTCTTACAACAATGAACTACATTCATCAAATTGGAACACCTGTTCATTAAAATAAGATCATGAAGTTACTTTATGAAGAAAGAAACAAATTTTAGCGATTCTTCATTCGACGTTAATAAATGTATAAGTAGTGTAGCTACGAAAGTAAGTTGATATAATAATAATTGTCAAAGTAATTGATATAAGCCATTTAATAGAATAATCAAATCGTTCGTTGAGCCAATTTTGATTGTGGAATGCATCCGCTAACAATCATCTCAACTTTCTAATTGTGACTGGAAAATATTTTGAACACGAAACGTTATAACCATATATATATATATAATATAATGCTAAGATAGCTTAGCTTCCTCATGGTATTGATAGAATAATTCACGGAAAATGCCACAAAAGGAGAGAAAAAAATATTCGAAGACACGGATATGTTTCTGCCTACTCGACGTTATCAACGTGGTTTCGAGGATAATTTCTTAACTACGCCGATGACGCCTTCTTTGAGATTAAATCGATAGAAATAGATTTCTTTTAAAATATAAACCTTCTTTCTGATGATAAACTTCTCATGGTCACTTCGATAACCTTCTCATTTAAAGCTTCGATGCAATCTTGATATCATATTGGAATTTGCGCTCGGCAACGAATCAATAGGTTGTCGTTAGCAGCCATATCATTAGATACCATGATTAACTCCATTTTTGGCGTCGAAATGTTGTAAAAGTTAATACGGTTTGTTGTGATCTAAAATCAATTAATCCCGCTTTCTTTCTATGTAGGTAAATGTTTTCTCGACGACGAGATACCATCTTACATTCATCGTAGATTCACCTGTTATGGTGGGTGTGAAGAACGTAAGGTACTGAGGACAAAAGATGTAATCAACGACAGGTTGCAAGTCATTTTTCAATCATATTTTCATTTGAGATCCGTGTTATAATAGCTCCTAAACGAAGTATTTCATTAATATCTTAAACGGGAATAGTAAACAAGAGGGATAGTTAAGGCGCGCTAAGGTATGAGTTAAACTTGTCCTGTCGAACATGAAACTTGGCATCCCACCTTTAATTTTTTCCGCGCGTTCTCAATTATGTTTGGCATCGTCGGGATTATATTACATTATGTATACCACTTTGGAGAATGCCTTCTAGCATTATTAATGCGCCAAACAGTACTTCTCAGGCTCTGTTATCCATTGTATACGAATTAGGAATCGCCGCGTAGCTACTGTGCGAAAGTAAAACCAGATCGCGGTGCTTCTCCTTTTTGTTTTCAAGTTGCTCCACTTATAGTGCCGCACTTCGCGTCGCCCCTCCTCTCGTCCATCGGCGGCCGCTGGTTCCTTATTTTCTAAAATACGAGCGTCGAGCCTCGACCGAGCAGCGGCAATCGCAAAAACTGTTAGCCGAAAGGAAATCGAATCGAATATCTTTTATGCATGTAGTATACGCGAATGTTGATAGGTATATGTTTTATTTAGGGCGATGTGTGGTCTCAATTTTTTTTTTTCTGATGTTATACATTTTTTCGATATTATTGTATGTACGAGGATAAGACGAAAAGTTCTCTGTCGAACAGTTGAAAGTCTACGTTTTTAGAAGCTGGTTAAAACTATCTGGGCGGCGATCAGAATTTTGGGAACAACTCTTCATTCGTCGAAGCTCCTAAGATGTACATGGCTAAATCTTCAAAAATAAATAAATTACTGAAATTTACAATTAATTTTTTTTTAATTTTGGTCGCCATCCCGATAGTTTTAACCACGTGTTAGTTCCTAACGGCTACTATATTTATGTTTTTTTTTTTTACTTTAAAAGCGGCTTTATTTCCCTTTAAGCCAGTATTTTCCACTACCTTGCTTGGATATTCCCGGAAATGCCGATGTTTATAACGGACGATGTAAAATGCAAGACAGAAATCAAATGCCCAGGAAATGTATTAGTTTGGTGGCGCGCAAGAATAGAAGTAGTAACCGCCAACGTTCGCTTCGTGAACGTTCGAATTGATCGACTTTATCAATCGAGATCATCAAAATGATGAAATTATAATTCTGGTTACATTTAGCTTTAAGTCATAAATCCCCGAGATACAACATGATGGTTGAAAGAGCACCAAAAGCGCCTCAAGCTGGGCGCTTTGGAGTCTTTATCGGCCGGGAAGGTTCACGAGAATGGTTAGGAGGCCTAATCTGGGAATCGATCAAGAAGAAACGGAATACCAACTAAAGTCATCTAGCCAATGCCAGGGCTTTACGCGAGCCTTCGAGTTATATTGGGTCGAATTAGAGAATTTGGATTATCAAATGTTAATTAGTTATGTTTAAGAAAGTTCAAAAGTTCAACCTTGTTCATTAGCGTGTAAAAAAATTGAATTAAAGTTTTTCTAAAGCACAAAATCGTTGTTCTTCTCTTACCACCTTACCATATTTTATATATCGTGTACTTACATGTACCAGTAAGTAAAGAAATTGAAACGCTGTTGATCTTCAGCACCTAAATCGTGAAATATAATCGCCTTGTTATGTTTTATTAATAAATTATTTACGGTCACTCGTAATATAAAAAAAAAGAAAGATGACCGCAAGACACTTGGATCGTTAAAATATGCCTACTTGATAAAACATCGATTACAACCGTATTATACGTTATACCGCAGTAAAATCCGTCTCAAACGTTCGACAAACGCCGTACGCTCGAAGCTGCTCATTCATCAAACGATCCCGTAGGTAATCGATGCAAATTAAGCCGTCGCCGTATCGCATTAACATCGCATTTGAAACTGATTTCGCTTTTTCTCTTATTGTTACAGTCTGCATCGGGACCAACGGTCGCCTGTCCGTACCGTCGAACCGCCACCACCACTACAGGAACCTCAAGGAGCGATTTTCGAACTGCACATACGTCGACGGGAACTTGGAATTGACATGGCTGCAAAACGATACGTTCGATTTGAGCTTCCTGCAGTACATACGGGAGGTGACCGGCTACGTGTTGATCTCGCACGTGGACATCAAGAACGTGATCCTGCCGCGCTTGCAGATCATCCGCGGAAGGACTTTGTTCAAGTTGCACGTGAGCGAGGAGGAGTTCGCCTTGTTCGTGACCAATTCGAATATGTTCACGTTGGAATTACCCGCGCTCAGGGATATCCTAAATGGGAGCGTCGGATTGTTCGATAATTACAATCTTTGCCACGTGAAGACGATACAATGGGACGAAATCATCTCGCATCAGAACGGAACGTATTTGTACAAATACAATTTTACGTCGCCGGAAAGAGAATGTCCGAAATGCCATAAGAATTGCATGAGAGGGTGCTGGGGAGAAGGTGAACACAATTGCCAGAAATTTTCGAAGAAATACTGCAGTCCCCAATGCTACGGCGGACGATGCTTCGGTACCAATCCTAGAGAATGCTGTCACTTATTCTGCGCGGGTGGATGCACCGGTCCGAGACAGAGCGATTGCATTGCATGTAAAAATTTTTACGACGACGGTGTTTGTACCGCAGATTGTCCGCCGATGCAAATTTACGATCCGCTAACGTATTCCTGGAAACAGAATAAAAATGGGAAATTCGCTTACGGAGCTACTTGCGTTAAGAACTGTCCGGAGCACCTTCTGAAGGATAACGGAGCTTGCGTCAGGACTTGCCCGCCCGATAAGAAGTCGGAAAACGGGGAATGTGTTAGATGCGACGGGCCGTGCCCTAAAACGTGCCCGGGTGATATTCTAGTCGATGCCACCAGCATAGAATCGTTCAGAGGCTGTACCGTTGTTGAAGGGTACCTCAACATCCTCGAAAGCACATTTACCGGTTATCAACAAATGCTCGCGAATTATACCTTCGGTGAACGTTGCCCGCCGATGCACCCGGACCGATTAGAAGTCTTTAGTTCCTTACGCGAGATCACCAGCTTCCTGAACATTCAAGCTACACATGAAGCCTTCACTAACCTCTCCTATTTCCGTAACTTGGAGAAGATCGGCGGCAGGGAACTGCACGATTACTTCACCTCTTTGTACATCGTAAAAACGTCTTTGAAGTCCCTGGAATTACGATCTCTGAAGCTTATCAACTCCGGAAAAGTGGCCATCTTAGAGAACAAGAAGCTATGCTTCGCCGACAAGATTAATTGGAAGAAGATTTTTAAGAGTAGCGAGTCGGAGACGTTGATACACGAGAATCGTATGGATTGCGAGAAAGCCGGGTTCATCTGCGACAAGGAATGCACTGAAGATGGTTGTTGGGGTTCAGGACCTGAACAATGTTTGTCGTGTAGGCATGTCAAGTTCGAGAATACATGCCTACATAACTGCAGCGTACAACCGAGGTATGTTTATCGATTTCAGTCTGACGATAAGATCCATAAGCTCAAAAAAATAATTAACTCTAAAATCATTGATCTTGTGGCAACTTTATTTAAATTTGTTTAATGTGCAACCGGCAATATTTGTATTCGTAATCTTCCATCTAATTTAAAGATGACTAGAATTAAAATGTTGATATTTTAATAAGTTTGTATATTCCTTCATTCAAAAAAAATCTAATTTTGTCCCAATTTACTTCCAGACTTTATCGCACCGAAAACAACGAATGCAAACGTTGCCACGAAGAATGTGCCTCGTCCTGTAACGGTCCCACGGCCAACAATTGCACCACATGCAAGAATTTCAAAGACGGCGACATCTGCGTGCCGAAATGCGCAACGGGTAAATACGGAGAAGATGGCGTCTGCAAACCCTGCGACGCAACCTGCAACGGTGGTTGTTCGGGCCCGTTGAACACCATCGGCGAGAACGGTTGCGATTTTTGCTATAAAACCATCATCAATCACACTGAAATGCGATGCATCCACGAGTTCGACGAATGTCCCAACGGCTACTTCCTGGAACCGTCGAATCCTCTCGCGGAGAATCGGAAAACGTCGATCGGCAATTGCAGGAAGTGCCATCCGAGGTGCGAAGAATGTATGGGTTACGGCTTCCATTTCCCGGTCTGCACGAAATGCACCAACTACAGGAAAGGCGAGCTCTGCGAAGATGAATGTCCGAAAGACCATTACCCTAACGAAGAGACTCAAGAATGTCTACCGTGCGACCCTGAGTGTAAAGGATGTACTGGTCCCGGTCCAAATAATTGCATATCGTGCGAGAACTTGAAAGTTTTCGAAAATGGCGATCCATCCAACAATCTATCATTCACCTGCGTCTCCACGTGTCCAAAAGAGTACCCGCATAGGGTGTTCCCGCAGGATAGTTCCGAATCTTTTTGTTCCGAGACATCGGCGCAGTTCTTAGGAGCTTTAGTTACGACGAACTCGCGAAACATCATAATAGGAGTACTAGCTGGTGTATTCATAGTTTGCGTGGTAATTAGCGCCATAGCGTTCTATTGGTGTCGCAAAGCTAAGGCCAAAGAGAAAGCTCTCAAGATGACAATGGCTCTGACCGGATTCGAAGATAACGAACCGTTACAACCGAGTAATGTAGCTCCAAATCTCGCAAAATTACGCATCATCAAAGAAGGCGAAATGCGAAAGGGCGGAATCCTAGGCTATGGTGCGTTTGGAACCGTGTACAAAGGCGTTTGGGTTCCCGAGGGTGAAAGCAATAAAATCCCCGTAGCGATAAAGGTTCTACGCGAAAACGCCGGCATAAACACGAGCAAAGAATTCTTGAGCGAAGCGTACATAATGGCGAGCGTAGAACATCCAAATTTGTTACAATTGTTAGGGGTTTGCATGACCACCCAGATGATGCTCATCACCCAGTTAATGCCTCTAGGGTGCTTACTGGAATTCGTTAGAAAAAATCGCGATAAAATCGGTTCAAAGCCTCTTCTCACGTGGTCCACGCAAATCGCCAGAGGCATGGCCTACTTGGAAGAGAAAAGGTTAGTCCATAGAGATTTAGCTGCGCGCAACGTTTTAGTTCAAACACCCGGTTGCGTCAAAATCACCGATTTCGGACTTGCGAAACTCCTCGATATCAACGAGGAAGAGTACAAGGCAGCCGGCGGGAAGATGCCCATCAAATGGTTGGCGCTAGAATGCATCCAGCACCGGATATTCACGCACAAATCCGACGTCTGGGCGTTCGGCGTTACCGTTTGGGAATTATTAACATTCGGCGATCGGCCGTACGATAATACGCCAGCTAGAGACGTACCCGAACTTTTGGAATTAGGCGAGAGACTTCCTCAACCTCAAATATGTAGTATAGAAGTGTACATGATCCTGCTGAAGTGTTGGGTGCTGGACGCGGAGAGTAGGCCAGGTTTCAAGGAATTGGCCGACGATTTTGCTAAGATGTGTCGCGATCCTGGACGCTATTTAGTTATACCCGGCGATACGTTCATGAAGCTTCAGAATTTTACAAATTCGGTAAGTAAGAAGTATCGAAAAGTTAAGTTAGGTTAACAAATGCAGTAGAACATACGTTCAGACGGATGTCCTTGCCTGTACAATTAAAGACCTGCTTCGTGTACCTACCTAATCTGTAATTTTGGTTGCCTATATACAGGTTACCTGGAATACTTCCAGGTGTTTAAATAAAAATTGTTAATAGATGCACTTGTAAAGAAATTGAGATGCAAAATAATTTTTTTATTAATCTATTCAATACATATTTAATAATACTTCAATGTCTTTCCAATTTCAGACCGAATGTGATACTCTCCGCAATACTCACCATTCCACCGACCATTCGCAAAGTAACTCCGGCGGTGAAGACTTCCTCCAGCCGAAATCCAGGGCACCCCTGCCCTCCGGCCTATCGCTATCCGGTTCGCCGCCGACCCCCACGATGAAATTCTGCTCGTACGGCACGCATATGACGTCGGACGGAAGCTGCGCCCCTCAGAACCAGCACAATTGGAACCAGGAACGTTTGCGGTTCGCACAATCGCACGGCCTCGACCCTAATTCGCTGCTGACGATGAATTCGGACGTGTCGAGTATCAGATATTGCGGCGACTCGTTGAAATACAAGAGCAGCGTCGGTGCCGGCGACGTAGGCTCGGACGAATACGATTCGGGCCGGTCCCAAGCCCAGGTCGGCAACGTCAAGCTCGAATTACCGCTCGACGAGGACGATTACCTGGTGCCGTCGCCTCAGCAGAACCAGAACGCCTCCAATTACGTGGATCTTATCGGCGAATCGCGCAACGCGACCAGCCACGACCTTACCCCCAGCGCCAGCATATACGGCAGTCGGTCGTATTCGGAGTTTAGCAAAACGAACATTGATAATCCCGAATACTTGATGAACGGGGACGCGCCCTGTCAGACGATCGGTATTCCGACGGTGTCCGAATTCGTGCAGGTTGCCGAATCGCAATCGAACAACAGCGTCAATCACGCACAGCCCTATCATCCTCAGAGAAGCATGGAGGAGGAATCCGATCACGAATACTACAACGACTTCGACCGGTTACAACGCGAATTACAACCGCTACAAAAGAAAAACGAGACCGCGGTTTAACAATGCGTTGAATTCGTATTCGAAACATATGAATCTCCGGTGATACACGATTAAATCGTGATATTTTCTTCTTGTACAAAATTATCTCGAATTTATTATGTCTTTAAGTATTTTCGGTTAATCGCACAGGACGCACGCGTATTTTTAAATATACGGGTGAATTACCCAGTATGCATATTGCAAGAGCAATTCTAAAATTAATACACAGCAAAATTTGTTCGTTTAAATGTACGTGATCGGTAAGAAGTGTTGATGTTCATGACATTGATTACTTTCTGATGATGACGTACAAACATCCCTTTTCGGAAAGTAATTTGCTAGCAATAACTGCAAAATTTCAATACCAGCGACGGTGGGTGATGTAAACGGAGGGGCGCGCTCCAAGATTCGATTTCTTAGTGAATTTCAATTCCTGTCCGCGCCCCTCCGTTTACGTCATCACCCACCGCCGCCTATCCATAGTAATTCAATCGTTTAAATTTCAATTTTTAATTTAATAATAATGGTTTCAATGTGTATCACCCAGGTAACATTGAATAAAAAAAAGAAAAAAACCCGTAACAATTGCCAATCGATCATCCTTCCTAGATGCATCAAAGGAGACAGGGCTGTGTCAGAAAACAATACTTAATTAGGTTGTAAGTAAGAAATTAAAAATACTATATACATTCATACGATTTGTATAATGTTAGATGTAATGTTGTATATTAAGGGAGAAACATGAAATTAATGCTGTCACACCTGACAATAAGTTCGCGTGCCATTAGAAAATAAAGGCATATATATTTTTACGTGTAAAAAAAAACAACTATTAGAAACTGTACATATGTACTTTATATAAAAAAAAAATACGCTTGGGTGAGGTTTTATTGTAGGAAGCGCAACAAAACTAAGTGAAAGAAGGAAATGATACAATCAATTAAATAATCCTAGATATCGTCTTGCCCAATTCCTCGACTGTGATATTAAAGATAAATATTTTATTATTTTTATATATATGTTAGTGTAGTGTATATTTTTTCTTCGTAACTTCTATCTCAACGTTTTTCTTTTTTTGTTCTTTTTTACGTAGAAAATTGTTAAAAGCACTCACCGTGCCATTTTTGTACATAGATAATCATAAATTTTTAGAATTGAACTTCTAAAGATCTTGTACATTTATAACATTTTAATAAAAATGTATAACGAAAATCCTTTTTTTTTTCTTCTCACCTGAACCTCAGCCTGTGATAAGGATTACTTTGTTAGCTAGATTTATGTAAGGCGAAAAAGCATTTCGATATAATTAAACTTCAAAAAAAAAATCAAAAGTGAAAAATTTTATATACAGAGAGATCCAGAAAGATTGGCGGAAAAAATACTGTTTTCCCCAGGACGTGTTATCAATATCTACTACCAGTTTAATGAGTGAATATAAGCGCATAGAAATATTTACAGTATACAATATATACAAAAAGCTTTTCTGAAAGCTACTAATATAAAAGTTTTTATTTGGTGTAAGTAGGCACACTTAAATAATAGAATATTAAAAATATTTACATAAATTAGGTTACGTTTAAAATACCGTACAACATTGAGCGTTCCGCTACTGATTTTGTTCGAAACACAATTTCATGAAGGCGGCACAACCATAATACATGCCTATAAACATAGAAACGACTTCGACAGTCTTTCTGGATCTTTCTGTATAACAGAATAATGCACATAAATACGATGCTTATTATCTGTTTCTATGCGATGCCTATGCATTTTAAATTTCAATTCTCCATCTCTATCGGTAATGCAGAAGAGTTCTGTGGATTGCGTTGGCTAGTACCATCTAGCGGGAAAGAATGCAAACAATATGTTTTGATTGGCGTCTTATACAGTGATTAAAGTTATAGGTTAGAATCAAATGAAAGAGTAACTGTAGCTGTTTATTAATCGAAGGTTAGGTTTAATGCCTTTACGCTAAATCTATCCTCCCAATTATTTATTCAAGAGCCATTAATTGTCAACTTATTACTATGTCGATTGAAATTGTATGTAAAAAGGAAAACCATCTAGATGATCTTTCAACCGATACCATGTCTGATTTGGCTATGCGTTGTAGAACATGTTTAGAACTTGCCTGCTCTTTGACACCGATAAGTTCATCGGATAGCGACTCCATAAAATTCTGTGATAAATTAACGGCCTGTGTGTCAGGAATGGTAAGTTTCTCATGTTAATATGGACATAAACTATTCATAAATTTTTAGAAGTGGGTAACGGAAGGTTTGCCTTCATCTATCTGCAGGACGTGTATAGAAAAACTAAGAATCGCATATAATTTTCAAACAGTTTGCTTACGATCAAATCAAGTACTTCAATTACAAAGCGAAGCAAATGGAATATATAATTCTAAATATATAAGTCTGGATCCTACAGGGACAACTGACTTAGCAGGACATGATGAAGCAATAGAGAAAGTTATTTTAAGTATAAAACCTGAGGAAACGCAAGTGCACCCTTTACCTCAACGTGCTCCAGCTACGCTCGTTGTAGCACAATTGGAAGCTATGCAGATACTGGATGATCATGATAAAAGTGACTGCCAGGTTTGCGGGAAAGAATTACTTGAACATATTCCAAAGCATGCAAGTGGGCCATTTGCACGTGATTATAATGATAAAAAGTTTAGCGGAAATTGTATGTTCACTGCCAAATTAGAAACTCATATTGACGATAAGTACTATAAGTCATATACATCTTCTCAGCTCACAACAACACATATGAAGAAATATATTGGTGAGAAGTTTTCATGTAGATTATGTGATAAAAAATTTAAATTATCTTCCTCTTTAAATATGCATATGAGAAAACATACTGGCCTTAAACGTTGGCGATGTCGAATCTGTAACAAATCATACACAAGATCTGATGGGCTTACGATACATATGAAGACACATACTGGAGAGAAGTTCTTGTGTAAATTATGCGGGAAGCAATTTAGGTGTTATTCCCATTTATCGTTCCATAGACGGGAACATAAGGGGAATCAACCATACAAATGCAATCTCTGCGACAAAGTTTGCAGATACGCGACGCAATTGCAAACGCATATGATGAAGCATACTGGTGAGAAACTGATTTGTTCAACATGCGATAAAAAGTTTACTAACAAATACATATTTATTAACCATTTAAAAGCTCATGCCGGGCAAAATAAATTCAATTGCTCTATTTGCAATCGTATCTTCGTATACTCAAGCGACTTACAAAGACACATGAGGATGCATACTGGTGAGAAACCCTTTGGCTGCAAACTTTGCAGTAAAAAGTTTACACGACCTTCCTGCTTAAATCTACATATGAAAACACATACTGGCGATAAACCTTGGCAATGTCAAATCTGTAAAAATTCATATAGATTCTCTAGTAACCTTACAAGACATATGAAGATACATACCAAAGAGAAGTTTTCTTGCAAATTATGCGGAGAAGAGTTTAGACATTATTCTCAATTATCACTTCACAGACGGGAACACACAGGAAAACAACCGTATAAGTGTACCCTATGCGACAAAATATGCAACAATACCTCCCAATTGCAAACACATATGATACAACATACCGGTGAGAAATTAACTTGCGCAACATGTGATAAGAAGTTCACTAACAAATATGCATTGAACTCCCATTTGAAAACACATACTGGTGGAAATAAACTCAATTGTTCCTTTTGTGATCGTATTTTCACATGTTCAGGCGATTTAAAGAGACATACGAGGATTCACAGTGGCGAGAAACCATTTGACTGTGAACTTTGCGGTAAAACATTTACACAATCTTCTACTTTAAATGCGCATATGAAAATACATAGTGGCGATAAACCTTGGCGATGTCAAATCTGTAACAAATCATATACACGCTCCAGTACCCTTGCAATACATATGAAGACACATACCGGAGAGAAGTTTTCGTGTAAATTATGCGGGCAGGAATTTAGAAATTTTTATCAATTATCTCTCCATAGACGAAACCACGGGAAGAAAACTATATAGGTGCACATTACGCAACAAAATATGCAATAATACTTCACAGTTGCAAACATTTGATTTGTTCAACATGTGATAAAAAGTTTACGAAAAGGTTAATTAACCACTTAAAAACTCCTACTGTAGGAGGTTAAGGAAACATGGGAACGAGAACTGGTGAGAAATCCTTTGCCTATGAAATTTGGAGTAAAAAGTTTGCGTAACCTCCCTCTTTAAGGGTGCGTATGTGCCATTATGGCTTCAGAGCTCGGTGTTGATTTACGTAGACATAAATGAAAGTTATTGAAATTATTAAAGCATGGTAATATTCTAAATGAAATAATTAATAACCAATTCTAAAATCTTTATCGATCCTGGGAGGTACCTCTACCAATGGTAAGTAAAGTAAAGTACATTCCAGTTCTATCAGTAACAAGATTGGATCCATAATATATGAACACTCTATTTCCGCAATTGAACCAATAAGAAGTGTTTACCTACATATAAGTTTAGGAACCCATACAATGCCCATATTCAGGCCTGGGAATCTATATAAAGAAACCTACACGTGGTTGCAATTATCTGCCTATCCATCGTAGCTTCTTGGCAATGAGGATGCTAGATTTTGACACTAGTACTGACAAAGCTGCCGGGAACCACTGCTTTACTCTTATAGGCCACGTCTCAAAAATGAAACAAGCTTTTCCTGGAAATTTGACCCACACAACCTACACACAAATAAAAATTTACCTTAAAATTCATTGTGTCATATAGGCTTAATGTAATAAGTATTAACTTACATTTACATTTTTATGTATAAAATCCAATGTAAAATAAAACATTCGACTTTTTACATAGTAGTTCCATTAATTACAAGAAAATTCTTAACCGAACTTTAGTGAGTAAATAGTGATTGGGATATCGGGTTTGAAAATTGGCAACACTATTGCAGGTATCCCAAATAAAAGGAATATAACAATTAAAAATCACTATCCCATATAAAAGAATTTAGATCTCATTTACTGAATATATTAACTTAAAAAATAGACGAACTACATACGTAAATTCAAACTATATCAAATTAGAGTTTAAATAATCATCCTGTTTCTCAAGATGAGTATTCAAAAATTCCTCAACAGAATCCGTATTCCATTTCTCTATCGCCACAGTCTCTTTCAAAAATCCATCCTTGTCGTATAACTTGATTATTGGATCCAAGCCTCTTATGTATTTAATTTGTAGGTTTGGAAACTTCGCCGGTCTATCGCTTTTGATAAACGCTTGAATTTGGGGGTACACGCCGAATTTGCACGTGCACACTTCTAACACGCCTTTTGCATACTTCTTGTCTGCCGTAGAGGTTTCATCAGGATGGCAACATTCTTTACAGTGATCTCTGAAAGAATAGAAGAACGTATTATTTAGGGGAATTGCGATGTAACATTTATTACGCTTACTTTAGAACGTCTAGATTGAATCTTGATAATTGATCGCAGGATGAACACAATAAGTTTGCCTTATTATAACCTAAAACCCAACAATCTTCTGTTGTGAACTCCGATAGAACTACCTGAAAATTTAAGTGATTTATAGAATCTTATTATAAATATAAAGTGAATACGTTTACTGTTAGGTTAAAGCATAATAGCATTAAATATTTCTTCATATTTGCACCTAAATGGTAAATATTACATTATTTATAAAATTTGACAGTTAACCTAAGCCAATAGCAATATCCCACATGTGTTACAGGGTCGCCAATCAATATCATTAAAAATTTAATAAACACTTAAACAACATGAAAGTATCGGTAAACTCCGCACCATACAAGTTTAATTAATTAATCCGGGACGATCGTTTCAAAAATACGACTGATCCATATTCTCAAGCGGTGACCAAATGATGTGAGAAACTTTCGAAAAAAATATTATTTATAAGTACATCCCTACCTTTACCGCCTACGTGCCGTAAATACGGAATACGCACAAATAGACGGAAGGGTCTCTTGTTATCCTAGCCCGAGACACATAGAACATGTGCAGGGTTTACCGCAATAAATCGAATAGAAACGAGTACGAGGCGAAGATACATTCTTAGTCAATTTCAAGTGTTTTAATTTAATATTAATGTTTAGTTTATGTGACGAATCTAATCTACCGAAGCGATAACACCTGATATGTTCCTCAAATCCAGTACTTATCACTAGAGATGACAAAGGCAGGTGGACTTATTTTCTTTTCCAGCAACTAGATAGACTCGTGTCTATTCGCCTCATGAGAATGGATTCGTGTTGTCTATTGGTGTCCCGGAGAGTCGACGAACCACGAGTCTATCTAGTCTCTGCAAAAAAGTAAATTCATCCGGATTTACTAGTTACTGCATGCAGTTTTATAAATTCCCGACCTTTCTTTCACTTTCTACTTATCTTTTGTATTGCCAAAAGGAATTTAGGAAAGGACACATACTTTCATATACATCTTGACCATTTGAAACTTTATCAACTTTCCGATATGCTGTAAAAAAACTAGTTATTTACAACCGTTACTCTTTTTTTAGATATCGACTGCTTGCTCACAAGAGGGCAATTTAAATTAAAAATTGAATTATACTCATGAATCCTGCTATTGTATAATTACAATAAAACCTAATGATAAATAAAAATAAAACAATTATTTGGGAACATTTATTTCGAAACTATTTTTACAAAATCATTTTCTATACAGACGTTATCACATTTTTTCAGTTTTTTGTCAATCTTTTTTTCAATTTTTTCTTCAGTAATAGGGACTCCTGTATGTTTCAGATATCTATTTAAAATCTTTTTACATAGCTTTTTCTTGCGAATAATTTCCTTTTTGATTAAGATTTCCATAATTTGCTTATTAAAAGAGAATTGCGGCACTTCGGTGATAGATTCTTCAGTCTCGTTCAATGTATTATTTATAATTTTATCCGATTCGTTTACTGAAAGTGCTTTTTTCTTTTTCTTTTTTGGAACGTCTTCGTTTAAGGAATCCACATTGTTTGCAGTTTGTTCCCCATTCATTTTATGTTTCTTTTTATTTTTGAGATTTCCCATATCAGTTTCCTCTGTCGGTGCTACAGTGTTTTTTTGCCCAATATTATCGTTACTTTCTGTAAAACCATTTGAAGTATCTTCAGATTTCTTTTTCTTCTTTTTTGATGACGTTTCAATTAAGTCGAGCTCACCTTTTCCATCTATATTCACATTACTATTGTTTTCTTTGGTAGATACGTTTTGACTTTTGTGTTTCTCAATAATATCCCATATTGCTTCGACATCTTGAATACTGGTTCGACCACCAGTTGAACTTTTTATAAAATTCTGAAATTGAAATTAATAAATATTGAATTGTCGAAAACCTGTACACTTACAATAAATTTAACTCTTTTCCGAGGCACGTTGTTGTAATTAGATATTGTATTAAGTAAGTTCCGGTGTTGCGGTTTCAGATCAGGTTCGTGCATTAATATTGACTTTATCATTTCCATCCACGATTCCTGTTTGACTTCTCCTTTCTTCGTTTTCTCAACGTAATCCTTTCCACTGTAACGTTGCTCTTCGGTGATACACTTCGTATGGACATTGTATTCATCTCCTCTACAAATTTGCGAAAGAAATTTTGCCATTCGATATTTGTAAAATTATAAATGAGAAAGTAACACACCTGAAGTCCGTGAAACAATCAACACACGTTAGAAACTTCTCTCTTCGACAATTAAAACTATAATGTTTCTCTACACGTGGTTTTTGCAGACTTTCGCCGCAGTGATTGCAAGTAAAAACAACCATTTTATGATTGTATTAAAGAACCGATTAGCAGTTAAAAGCGGTGCCCGTATCAAGTATAAAGTTTAATTAAAACGTAATGCTTTTTGGAAAATTTCGAACAAATTAGCACATTGGCCCACTACAGATGCACAGCAGCACACTTAAACACACTACACACGCTGGATTTCATAAAGTTGTCCTTATACTATATAGATGTCTCTCCTCTCGTTATAAATCTATGAGGAGGTAGAATTTAATTATGTTCGAGAAGGATGTTTGTTGATTTTCGGCAAAGTAAAACAGTAAATTTATATATTTACGTCGTAAAATTAGTTCGCAAATATGAATTTTCTAAAAATTTAAAGTAGTTTTCTACTTTATCCAGCGTTGACATGTTTAATCCCAGTTGAGAACCATTCTTTCTAACCTGTCAACTGTCAAAAGCAGCATGAAAATGAGTACAACGTAAAGTCTGCTTTGTTGGAAGGAAATAAACCCCTAAAATGACCTACCTAAAATCATGGGAAGAATTTGAAAAGGCAGCTGAACGATTGTACTTGCACGACCCAGTAAAAGTACGATATACGATGAAGTACGTTCACTCAAAAAACTACTTAGTTTTAAAAATGACCAACGATATAGTGGTGAGTTGTAAGTCTAATATCTCTTACCCAGCGGTATAATGATGTTTTTACGTTATAGTGTTTACAATTTAAAACGGAAATCTCGCAGGACGTTAGGAAAATCGATAAGTTCATAAATAATTTGATGCGACATATGGCTTCGAAAGAACATTGAACATAACCTAATCCGTATTTGTTGTAACTTTAGGTGTAATTATTTGTACGTTATCACATTAAGATGAAATAAAATTTTGTACGTTATGAATTGTACCATGGAGCAAATTTTTAAGGAAATATTGGAAATTGATACCTCTAATCTTTGTATTATTCAACATCTTCGTGATTGGTGGATAAGTGAGGCTGGCTTGTAATTTGTTTCGCAGGTTAATTAAAGCACGTATCACAAAAGTAACTTGGAAAAAATATCGCAGAATAAACGGTGCTGAAGAAGCTGTATTTAAAGAAACGGCAAATAGAGACTACATTAAAACAATAATTTATTATGAAATAAAAATTAGACAGGCATGTACATATTATACAACACAATAAATATATAAATCAGCGTTTTATAACATCTCACAACTTACTATATTAAAAAATATTTTATACATCTACATTTAAAATAAATAAAATTAATCTTTATATAATACAAGCTTTAAGTATATATTTAATATATTGTTATATATAATATAGTTACATAATTCTCTTTTTGTGTATAGCGGGAGTTCAAAATTGGATACTCAATTACATAAAAAACATCGACATAAAAATGATTTTGGTAACAAAGGTAAACGTTTGCCTTCTTGTCAACTCCATTAGTAAGTTTATCAATTAATATCTCGTATTTCCTAATCATAATATTTTTATCACTTGATTTTGGTACGCATTATTTGCACATATCTTCTATTTTAATTTTATCCAAATATTCTTGCGGCTTTTTTTCGCTTAGACATACCTCAATATTGGAATAGAATATTACTTCTTCCGGTCTGGACGCTTCTTTTCTGGAAGAAATGATAGAATTCTGTGTCCCGCTTATGTGCTTTTCGTTTCGATGGCTTTACGCATTTCGTTTTAAAGGATGGCAGAGCGATTGGAAAAAAAAGCCTAAGAGGCGTATAAGAATAGGTTGTTTTATAGTAAGTTTTTAGAACTCTAACATTACATCAAAGACCTAAATTGAAACAAAATTATAACTTGTAGTAGACAAAACAAAATGATTCATAAATGTAGGCATATGTTTGATAACAACACTTCAAAATGGGGATGCATCTGCAAGGTTGCGAAATTTAGTTGAGCGAGATGGAAGTCGATAACAGAGACTGATGCAGGTTTGTTCGATATGCACAGTTTTAGCCGCGTAAGCCATGGCGCCAGTTTCTCCGGATCCAATTGGCGTCCTTACCGATTTCGACAAGCGTAACGTGATGCGAGATCGAATTGATTTAGGAAACGTTAATATTGCTTTAAGGTATTTCCTCCTTTCTTTTTGTTGATTTTATCACCCGAAAAATGTTGAACATATTTCAAAGAGGTTTCCGAAACGGGATCATCTCGCGCTTTGAGTGTTGTAACCGGACAAAAAGGCACCAAGGACGCCAATTTTGTCTGAAGAAGATCAAGGATTCCAACAAGAGTGTCATTTCTGGTAATTTTACCATTCTACTAAAACTAGCTACTTAGATTAAAGTAGTTGCATTTCGGTGTGAGCCCATACTTCAAGAAATATCTTCATGTATCGAATACAAATTGAAATTAAACTGGCAAAATCTCTGCGAAAGTATTAAGGAAGAACGGCTGTAAAGCCAAATTTGGAATATCTGATCTCGATACGTTGTTTAATATATCAACAGGCTTTCACTATGCGCGGCGCTGCATAATTCGAAGCAAACGTTGAAGGTGATCAAAAGCTCAGAGAATCTTCTTCGATTGAAGGTGATTTACATAAGCTTTGATAACGTGAGCAATTCAATAATGCTTGTCTTTATTTATTGGAACTTTTTGTCCGTCGTAAACCCAAAAAATCAATGTAAAACAATTGTAGGAGCACGAAATAAATGTCTATCTAAAATAGGCGAACATAAAAATATAAAATACGTTCCGCAATATACAGGTATGTTCAAAGACGAAGCGGCCACAAGAATATTTGGACAAATTTAAAATATAAGGAATGTGTACATAACATGTAATTTCCTTTTAAAGTTATAAAGCTATAAAAGTTATTCACTTTATCTAATATTTATATTTAAAATTTCGAATTATACGAATTGGCTGCGCTCGAAAGAAAAAGAAAATAACCTAGATATCTAGCTAACAGAAGAAAGTTATCCGGTTGATACTTGCCACACGATCAAATGACTTTTTTCGCCTTTGGGTTCACCCTGAGCATTTTGTAGATCACCAGACTTATCACCTACCGTACTATCTTCCATTTCACCATCACCTGTGCAGAGAACATTAAATCATCATTCACATCTCGTAAAAAAAAAATATTAATGTTACATACTACACGCAAAAACGTTTCGGCAATATTCTACTTATTAGCTTCACATACATACGATGTTTTCTGTAACAATGGTTAAACCGTAGACATGTTCTACTAGTATAATTACTATATATATATATATATATACAAGATAAATGCACTTGAGAACATATTCGTACTAATAAAATCCTTCCCAAACTGTAATGTTATGCTTGGATTTGCTGTTCAGCGTCACTGCGAAGAGTCGTCAACCTTGAATAGTGCAGGTTCTTCAGCGAATCTGACGACTCATTAAATGGGTGTTTTTAGTTTGGGAAATTTTACTTTATAGCACCCTTTTATGTTTATTGTATTAAAAGAATATGCTATAGAGACGAGTGATGTTCTTGTTGACCCAGGATTATTAGTCGCACGTATATTTACTGAAAACGAACTAATACAACATGTTTATAGGGTTTGGCCCAATGTTACAGTAAATTCTGGAATAGAAAAATAAAATTTAAAAATTATATTTTATTTATTTATAACACTATCGAAAAAAAGTACATATATATATATATATAGTCGAAGGTGCTGTTTTTATTCTTAGCTCGAGAAAGGAAACAGTTAGTATCGAGTCATAGTTCGACAGTACTGCAATATCTGGCTTTAGTTTTTAATAAATGCTACAATTATTGATAAAAACCTACCCAATAGGATTTCCAGGAATATCGTACATTAGCTGCCAAACTATAAGATGAGAAGCTCCGTCTCTAGGCTCATCGTCCTCTGCAATTTTTATCGTATCAACACTCATTCAAGAAAACGTAGATGAAAGAGAATAAGATAAGTTAGAAAGGGATGTATTAGATTTGAATAAAGCGAGTTCGTCAGATTATTTAATCAAATAGATGAGTTCAAACATAGTTTGTGGTATTTTTGCTATAACTATAACCACTATGTAATATCAAGGCCCCTTTAAATTTTATCTCATTTGCCTCCCAAAATATTGCAGTTGTTATTATATCGTAGTTCTCTAGTTGATATACAGATTGATTCATTTCTGATCCTCACTACTAGAATCTTGCTTATTATTGAAGATAGAAGGTAGGTTCATATCTGACAAAGATGAATGAACCCGAACAGAAAATAGGTATGTGATAAATAGACAAATGCATACGAGATTTTTTTAAAACAAAAAAGGTAATTTTCTTTTTTTTACTTCTAGCACCTTTATTTAACCTTAACCTTGAAAATACAAAAAAAGAAACATTCTCAAGTTCACATGATCTATCCAATTATTTGCTCCAAATTTTTATTGCAGTTCGTCTCTCTGTAGCCATCGTCAAGGAATATCAAAATATCAATCGTCAACTTTATATCCCAACAACACAAAGTTGACGTTTTCCTATAATTATGACGCTCCTGTTTTTTTATGTAAAAGTATCAGATGTCCCGGTGACAACGAATAAACAATTATCAGATGCCGAAACGTCATATAAAAAGTTTAAGTAGACCATTCGAATGATCGAAAGTGACCTACAGGATGTTTTTAGGTTTCTTCTACACATAAAGGCCGACGAAAGTGCTAGAGGCAAAAGAAGAAGAGGAGCTTTTTTCTCGCCGGATTTATAACAAAGATAAACTTTATCAACTTTGCTAAATTTAAACCTACCCTCTATTTCCAAAATAAACGAGATCCCTATGGCGCGGATCGATGAAACACCCTGTATTACGAACTGTATCATAGGTTGTTTTTGATATTTCATGTATTTTGAGATAGTTTCATCAAAATTATCTATCTAATCTATAATTAGAAAGAGTAGGAAGGATGATCGGACATGTTAGATGTTAGTAATTAGAATCGAGTAATGAGAAAACTATTACGTAAGATTGTTCAACTTCCAACAGACTTTCTGAAATCATATTCGATAATTGAAAGGCTTTAAAGCCATCGGTTGAGCTGTACAATACAAGCCTTTTACTTACAACACTGGCTTTTATTATAGTGAATAGAACAAATTGAATTTCGAACTAAAAATATAAATAATAAGTTCATAAAAGCTGCACAGAATTTGAACATTCCACATAAATCCTAGTACTTTTCACGAATTTCGGTAGATATTCCCAGTGAATCCAATTCTTTTTATTTTTAGTAACACAAAACGAACTAAGCTATACATAAGCAACAATATCAAGTACATTATTTAACAAAGTATTACTCATGATTAACAAAAATTAAGTTCTAAATTAGATAAAGCTATTTTATTAGTGACAACACAGTATTTGAAAAACTTTGTTAAACATTTGTAAGAACTAAAAAAGACTAACTATAAATACAGGATGTTCCATAATAGTCAAAACAGTTAATCGTTAACTGGATTATTATGTTCCACGCTGTATGTAAATAACTAAACAAGTAAAATAAAAAAAGTCATGCAAATGTCGAACATACCAAAATTCTTACCAATTCTGAAATCTATATAGCCTTCCCCACCGGACATGACTAGCATTGCGGCTGGTGGTTTTGGTGGTCCATTCACTGGTGTTACTGCAGCTGATTGAGCTTCCGATGGAGTTGAGGCAGCACTCATGCCTAATTAAACGAAACAATAAGAAATGACTTCGAATAAGTAACAAGAGCTAGGTACCCTCATTAAAAACTGTTTTCTAATGTTGCAAAATGATTGTTAATTTATATCGTTGAGAAAAAATAAAAATTTGCGGGGGTTGAATAAATAGCACGAAACAGCTCAAAAAAAGAAAAACATCAATTTAATGAGTACTTTACAGGGTATCTCGTCGAACATCAATAGATGTTCAACTTAGATCATTTGTTAAATTAAACGATGTATATGTATAATACCTCCACTTCCTGGTACGGCTACAAAAAATTTCACCGAATCTCTGTGACCGTGGAAACTAAGCTGCGCATGCGCCATACTGCAATAAGGTATGTAGTTGCCCGGGGTGGCGGATACTCTAACTCCACCGCCGGGGATACTTCCGCCGCGATGGACAACGGCCCCGTTGAAACCGCCGCAATCGCTAAGTGGTACCGAAATGATCACGCCATTATCGGTGCCAATCCACAGCCTATTTGATGATATCAGCAAGGAGGTAATTCTCACAAACGAAAATCCCAGTTTGCCAGTACCTTTAAGAAAAGTTAACTGTATTTAATTACAACGGAGAATGATCAGTGTTAAACCATTTTCCAAATTTTTTATTTGCACATTGGTTGTGGAACGGTTGAGCGAATAACCAATGAATCCAATCTGGGGTTACGCATTCGTATTGGTTATCCGCTGAAGTGTTCCACAACGAATACGTCTGCTGATTGCCACTATTGTTCGGTTATTTACCTAGTACAATGTACCGATGTCTTCACATTTTTCTAACGAACGTTTTGTTCAAATCTATCAAAACTTTAATGCGGCTACCTTTCCACTTACCTAACATTTTGCTAACATACGGCTCTATATCAACATCTTGTAGATGTTGGTAAGTGTACGCATGGTAAAGTCTTAGCGTCGAGTCCAACCGAATCGATACCCATACGCCTTCGCCAAGCCATGCTAATAACTTGACGGGGCTTTCTCTTCTTGGATGCGCTTCTAGCGTATGCGCGATTTTTAACTCAACGGGATCTAGCACGTGTATGTTATTGTTATATCCGCACCACACTTTATCGCCGACTACCGCTAAGCACCGGACTGAGATCTGCGGTAAGCCTAATTGCACCAAATGATACCTGGAGAGGTCCCATTCACCCTCCGAATTACGTCTAAATACGGCCACTGTACCGTTCGCTAGCGCCACCACTACTCGCCCATTTATATGTCTGCAAAGAAAACGAGCGGTATTAATTTAATTTGTCATAAAAAAAGAACCTGTTAATGTTGTCGAAATATATTGATTTATTTAGTTTATTTAACAATTACTTACACAATATCTAAAACTGAGTCTTCCATTTTAACCGAATGCAGGCACTGGTTCCAGTTGGTTACCGAGGAATGGACGTAGATCATACCGCTTTGAGCACCTAACCACATGGTTGCCAAGACGCTGGACATCATCTCCAGTTTGCTATTGCTACTAGTACTGCTTTCTTCGCTGCTATGTGAGTTGTTCCCTTCTTCACCGTTCAATTCTGCTGGTGAATTGGGCGAATTGGCGTCGACTATTTTTTCCGCTTCCGCTTGTAATTGTGCTTCTCGTTCTCGTTCCGCCTTGGCTGCCTTAGTCTTTCTATTGACTACGGTATCGTTATATTCAACGAAGATTACCTTCCCTATCTAGAAAATGAAATAGAAATATTCAAAGCTGGTTCCTATCTAAGGGATTAGAAAGAAATTTGTTGGTTTAAACATAAAGATCTTTTAATAAATAGAGATATTTGCCATTGCCTACCACAAGATACGGAAGTATTTGCTTACATCAGACGCTTGATTAGCTTCCGTTTTCGCCTCTTCACTATTTCCCGCATTCTGTTCGCTTCCGTTACTCTTGGTGTCCGTGTCCTTTTCGTTTTCCGGAGGGTTACTAGGTTCTTTAGCTACGTTGTCCGCTACTACAATATTATTCGGCTCGTTTATTTCATAATCGTTAGGACTAGCACCGGGTACACTGGCAATGCAAAGTAAGTGGTTCGCGCAAACTCCGAAACTGTTCAGAATCTCGGCAGGATTGTTCGCGTCGATGACAGTCACAATGCCGGCCGCGTGCGTTGACGTACAAATCCATACCTGCGATGATAGCTTCGTCTCGAGCAGAGCACCTTCCTTGATGTCGTTCATCTCCTTCTCCAGGCTTTCTACCTCGCCGCTGATCGACGGTTTTTTCTCCGGCGTTGGCTCGTCGTTATAGAAGACGCTGCCGCCTACCTGCAAAAATTCGTACTAATCAGCGAAGGTCGCTAGAGTAATTGTGTAACGGTATTTACGATTATTCGTGTACTTTGAGATATATAAACACGTCATACCATTAATCCACCGTCCTTCGTATATCCTCCCATTAAGTTTACCCCCGCCGCGCACCAGATCTTCATCCCGAGCGACGTTTCGGCTAACGGACGGCAATACACCGGTACCGGAACTGGAACACCGCCACTTCCCGTGTGACTCGCTCGAGTTTCACCGCCGATCTTCCCCGGTAAACTCCACCCGTATGCGTGCAATCTTCCGTCTTCTTTCTTCACGTGGGCCCTAACGTGTCGGTATTGCTCGCGTCTTTCCACCGCCTTCTTAGAGGCCAGTCTTTCCGAGTTATGGCCTATAAATCGAGGTTTAATAAAATAGAAGTCGTGCAACACCTATTTTACATGAAATTTTATCGTTACTTACTACTTATTTACGATATATGTATTCTACACAATGCGAAACATCTACTGTCAACTAAATGTGCTACCTTGTAGCATATAATTTTTTTGTTTTTGTGATATACGTTGGATGCACTATGGACACATGCACAAGTTATACTATACATATGTAGTAGCATGCACTTGATTAGTTCTCTTCTTTGAAAGAAAAAAAAAAGAAAAAACAAACAAAATAAAACACCTTATGTTTATTCATCAAATTATATATTTTGTTATAAAATAACAAACTTATATATTTGTTTTATATAATATAATAATATTTATATAACTTTTAACAACGGTAACATAGTCTTGTTTTAAGAATTAACCTTTTACTTTACTTTTTGGGTAGAGAATTATTGATTATCTAGCTGACTTTTAATTAGTCCCGTTAAAAAAGGAAGCTAAGAAAAAAAACAAAAACAATCCCATACATAAAAAAATGAATAACAAACGTCAACTAAATATGACTCTTTGTAATTGTGCGGATGACCATGTTAAAAAAAATAGATTCTTATAAAATGACAATGGCTTAAAGTTATTTTTCGTTATGGCACTTTCAAATTTACATAGGAGTATAAAAAAAATATTCGATTGTAAATATCCGTGCTTTACCTTATAGGTTTACTTGCAAAATTGAAACGTAGACCTTGTGAAAATTGTAATACATTCTGGTATTAAATAATAGGGCAAGAATGAGAAAAAATATTCGATTAAAGCTGATGTTCCGGGAAAAAAACATAGCATTTTGAAGAAATTACAAATTAAATTTTGAGCTGTTTCGCAGGCGTGGCCTACATCTCTTGGCACTAGATGGCGCCGCGAGAAACAGTACTTAGCAGTTTGGAAATTGGCGAAGTAAGCAGAAGGCGTAAGGTAGAGAAACACACGAAGCAACGGTGATGAAATCGGGGAAGCAAAAATATATCCGTTTGCTAGTGCCCTTTCTCCATCAGTTTCACTGGTACCATAAGCTATATCACTATTATCGTTAGTTTGTTTTTGGCCAATTTTTTCGATTCGACGAAGCTTATAAATAAAGAAAAAAATCTATGTAACGCTAAAGAGTGTGAAGATGGATGTAAGAGGAGATAAATACATGTTTCTGATTACATGATCTCAAAACCAATGGACATGTATCATGCGAAGGCTTTTCTTTATCAATTCGTTAGATATGTGACGTACTTCCAGAACTTTTGCGTCACAACTTTTTCGGGATACTCGTTGTTTTCTCAAATCAAAGCCTGAAGTAAGCAATAAAAGTAAAATGTTCCACAAGTTACAAAATGACGGAGAATGTTAAGATTTCTTAATTTCCTCGTGGACCGTATATATTTTGAAGCTAGTAGGCCGCTGTATGGAACATATACCCATAAGCCATAGATAGAGCTATATTAAGATATGATCCTAATGGCAAGTTATATGGGAGTTCATTCTAAATGCTTGTTAAATTAGACAATTTCTTTGTTTAATTAAAGGTAAAATGAAGTAACGTAGATGCTTTTCATGCAAATAAGGTGGCAGATCACAGAAGAGCTAACAGCTATCACTCTCTACAAGTGATTTGTTTTAAACAAGATAAAAAAGGAAACAAAATGAGAAGATAATAAAACATCAACATCGAAGAGAAAACACATGGACAATGCTTCTATAATTGGTTACAGCTGTTAGATACAACACGGAGAGTAAAATAACATTAACTCAAAGACAAATGAATAAAAAATATTCGAAATTAATTTTTAAAGCTATTGCAGCTTATTCTTTGGGTTCTTCTTTGGTTGGTTAGAAAATCCGGATTTGTTTTACGACGATTTGTGATGTAAAATTAATAAGCCAATCCAATCCAATCCAATCAACCCTTAAAGACTCATTACATTTGCATGAAATTAACCTTATTATCCGCGAAATCTTTTGCATTTAAAACGTTTGTTAAACTTACACGCAAGGTTTACAGGTTCAATTTTGCTAGTATTTCCCCTCCAAATCTCTGCTTTATTATTTACGTAACAATTAATGAACGATGGTATCGTACAGTCTTTGAGATGAACTTAAACTAGAAAACACTTTTTGTTTGTACCATAAGTATTCGATTAGAACTAAGCAGGTAATTAAGATAACGTGACCGAATCTGCGTGAAATGAACCTTGATAGCCACGCGAAGTACTTCCCATAACGTCCGGAAATATCCGCGGACGTCATCGTTTAATCTTCTACTTTTGAATTTAGTCTTTGTCTTTGTCCTACTGCCAGATCTAAAAATCATATTCGATACATATTTTTACTTAATGCCTTTCACTTTAACTTGAACCGGGTCAGTGACGCTGTGCTTTTGGTTAGAACAGTTTTGTGCGAGAATTATCTTAAAAAGCGTTTCCTCTTGTATTAAGTAAGGCACAATCAACTGTATTCGAAATTATCACAGTAGTTATTTAATTAAATATGATATTACTTAACTTTTGAATAAATAAATAAAGTTATAAATACGTTTTCGTCTGAAGTAAAATAGACACTTTTAGATACTAAAGTAACCAAACGCATGCTCCGCCATTGGAGAAGAACCAACCAGAACAATAAGTCAAATTATGAAGAAAACGACGTATCGACTATATTACTCTAACTACTTCCTACAGATCCGATAATTAACAAATTAAGCCTTTAAGAAGAAACACTCTTTAGAATAAGTGTGCTATTAAAAAAATCTTGCTTCTCTCGCTTTATTGACTGTCACGATTATTCCTCAGTAGGCTTATCACAGTGCGTTGCATTAAAGGTAACTTACGTATTGAGATGTATTAGTGTCTTACGAGACTAGCAGATCGTTGCGATACAAGTAATTTAAGAAAAAAAGAAAGAAAAAAAAGAAGGTAATGTTAGGGCTTTGATATGATTGTTATGATGATGTTGAACGTGAAGACCGTATGTTAAGTGATAAATGGTGCTTAGATATATACAATGCTCTTAATAGTAGTAAAAGTGGTAGAAGAAGAAATATGTACTTAACTAGTGTTATTGATCGAATGTGCTTTTAATGGAGTTAATTTCGCAATCAAGGTATTATTAAGTATAAATTATAAAAGCTTACCTACGTGTGTGTTTTAAAAGAGTAGTATACAGATCGTTTCTTCATGTAAATAAATTTATCAACTCTTCAAGAAAATTAAATTATGTAGTTATATAGAACTGACAAATTGTTTAATTAAAGATTTATTGTAGTTAATAGTTAATTAAAGCAACATTTCTCTAAGGACACAAGTTTTAAGTACACCGATTCCCCTTACATCATCGTCGAAGTTGAGAGGCAGGTTGTTAGATGTAAAAGGAGTGTTGTGTTTTGTAAATAGTTGATCAGGAATAACAAGAAAGAAATAGAAAAATAGGAATAACGAAAGCTGCTTGGCTAATTTATCTTAAACCGGGCTAATTATTTTTACTGTGGAGTCCTATTTAATTTCTTAACGGTGAATAAGATAATAAGCCTTTTTTCATCGTTCATGGCTTGAACAGCTGGGCAACCGAAATAGCATTTATAAATTAAGTCAAAAAATATAGCCCTGTGCATCAAAATCGCTCAATTTACAAAGTTCAACCATCTTCTTCAGATCGAATGCGTGCATAGTGGATTTGAACAACACAAATTTGCCAGTGCGGCGAACGGAGCGGAAATTGCGGTTTTATTTTTATGTTTTTCTGTTTGCTTTTATTACCTTTAATAATTTTTGTCGATGCCATTCGTTTGTCAAAAATTTGTTCAAAACATCATCACATGCATCTATTCCAACCTACAATTGGCAAATATCTCTAATATTGTAAATCGTTTCTTAAAAATTAGCGGCAACAATTTATTCAAAGATCCGCAATTTTTTTCGAGAGTGAAATTGTTGACAAAAAGCACCCAGACGAGGGGTAATAATTAAGTTTATAAATCTACATCGTGTTCTGCGAAACACTCTATTTGCCCTCGATTTTTTTGTTAGTTTGAAATAAATATACATTATATTATCTACCTGAGAGATGCGATCTATATACTACGTATACTGTACAACAAAAACTACAAAATTAAAACGATAGAAACAAAAAGACAAAAGAAACGACAATAATAAACAAACGCCAACAGCTAGAATAACGATACTCTTTACACATAAAATAATAATCGTATTATTATTGTGTTACAATGCGTGTATCAACCTCTCTAACTATGATTAATCATTAGGTAACTCTGTTCTGCACGAAAAAACTACACAAAATATCACAGATAATTGACAGTAGATAGTAAACTAAACAGATCATAATTCCGTACCCAATTCCGTGTCTAAAAAACCTTGCCCCGATCGTGGTAAAGCCCTAACGCCGGGAGCGATTTGGTTCGTCGACGCCTGATACCTTAAGTGTGGGGCCAGTAGGGGCCGTGACGGCCGATCGCCGCTGCTGAAGAGATTGCTAAAAAACTTCCAGATACTCTTGTTGTTCTTCTTGTCGAAGGCGGAGTCGCTTTTCGAGGCGCGGATCATTTCGGTCCAGCGAACGGCCTCTTGAAGTTCCATGAAACGTTCCTGGTAAACACGTAAACAGTTATCAAAGACAACATCGCATACTAACTTGTCTTAACATTTTTTTTTGTGTTTCTAAGTAATACAATGACTACATAACCACTAAAAGAGAACTGACCTTATATTGATTGCGTTCCATCAGAACCCTCGCCATTTCTACCCTGGTAAAGCGTTTCCGTTGCGCCATCGGTACGTCAGCCTCTTCATCCGCTTCCGCTTTCGATTCGCTAGCTTCTTTGACCTTCCTCACCTCCTCCTCCAGTTCGCTGATCCTCTCCCTTAACTTTTCTCTGGCCATCTTCAGCGTAATGATCTCTTCGCGCAACATCTCCAGTTCTCCGGTCAATTCATCTACCTTCACTATCAGGTCATCTTTAACGACATTTAAGGCGTTTCTAGAAAAATACGTCACGTTAGCGGGACATGATTTACTGGATCGAATTAGTACTCCTTACTTGGTGGCTAGGAGCTCGTTATTTTCCATAATGAGGTTCTCCACTTCTTTGCCCATGCCTGCGAAAACAATATTTTGTAGAAGAATGTAAGCATCGAATAGAATTATACGAAGAGCAATAAACGGGAAGGTTTGTTAAGACAGTATCAGCTATGAAGCTCTTAGCGGTAGAAAGAATTACAATATTTGGTAGATTTATAAATTGAATTATGCATAGAATAAGATGACCTCGTCCGGTGCAGAATGAACCTATGACCTGCGTCGGATATATAGTTCTATAGCTTTTTATAATTATGTAATATTAAAGTGCTTTAAAAGAATCAGATTACAAGAAGCAAACAGATATTCTAGTTCCAACCGTTGTGCAGTCAAAGATTTTTTGGTCAGGTTACTAATTAGTACAGCGCTCGAAGGTGCTTCAAAAGGCTTCTGATCATAAAGTTAGAGATATTACGTCACGTCCTTCTTTCGGTCATTTTCCATTTAAAAACAACGTTGATGACATTTACGTCGAATACGAGGTTGGTATGAAAAGTACCCGCGTTTGGAGACAGATGGCGCTTTAAGTTAAAATCAGCACTAGAGACTGTGATATCGGGATGATGACTTGATATCGCGTTAGTAGACCGCCGGGTGAAGAAGCAAAAGCACAATTACGTTACAACCTCAAAACAATGTTAATTAATTTACGATTTAATTGATTTGTAAACGAATTTTAATCAGAAACAACTGTATATTTGGAAATAAGATACCAACATTACATATTTATCAAAAACAAACTAAATTGATATAATCAACACGATTACACGAATTTTTATTAAGAAACGGATATGCTCCGTTACCAGCCTTAGAAGGTATAAAACAGCTGAACGTAAATTAGGCTTTATTTCAGTGTTTCTAAAGTATTTAATCTAATAATCACAAGCAGCGCACCGGCTACTTAAGCATTAATTTTAAACAGCGGAACTATTTTTCATAAGTATCCGAATATTTATAGTTTTGCACTAAATCACTTAAATTGAGATATATCTAAAAAAAAAAAAAAAAAAACCTACCCATGCGATTAAAATTTCAAACCACTCATCTATCTTTGTTAAAAAGCAATATACAGAGTTTTCTAAGCAGCAGGTATGCGTTCTTAGGCACTACAGAGCGGCACTCGTTTCGTCTCGTCGATAGCCTTAACTATGAGACAAGCAGCGGTGTAAGATGAAGTAAAAACGCTCTAGGAGCCACGCTGATGATGTCGGGTAGGCAGAAACACGTTAGTGGGTAACCTGTTTTTTTTTTTTGTCTCTCCTTGCACTGATTGCTTTCGCCGTAAATCATTTCGTTAATATCATAAAGCTACGTTGGCATTATTTTCCGACCAAGTAATTTAGGTACATGTTATATAAGCACAATAGCTAACGTGAATGCTTTTTTTCTTGGCTAGACAAGAATATGCGATTACACCTGCCCTATTCTATTCTACGTCTCTCGTAAAGCAAACAAGGCATACTCACCGTAAAAATTGTCACTAACTGCGGATGAAGACGGCGAAAAGCAGCATTCAAAACAAGAGAAATTTGATTATTAGAAATGCATAAATTAACCAATCGAACTATAGCTTTTTAGTGGAAAAAAAAATTGTTAGTTCGGATAGCGAAATATGTACATGCAAACGGTTAGTGTCGGAATTATTCCTTCTAATCTTTCTAATTCGTTTACCTGATGAAGCGTATTCGCCAGGGTGGACCCAACCTCCTATAAAAGAAAGAAATAAAACATAAATTGATATTTTTTTTCTACGTAAAATAATGACAATAATTGAAAATTACCTGTAATATCCGCACCGTCATCCATGTCGGCCAACGCATCTGCGTCCTAGGAAACAGGCAAATGATTTTGTCAATTATAACTGTAAGACTAGTCTTATCCAGACGACAAACTTTTAGTATAATAAGAACTAAGAACTGTACTTTTATGTTATGGTTTCAAGGAATTTGATTACATTTCACTGACGATAAGGGAGCTGCTGGCGGGAGCGAGTAGGAGAGCCGTTCAGTATTAAGACGTTAAAAACAAAAGGTCATTGTTTCAATTTTTTTTTTACATCTTGCGCTCCATATCTGAAACGCAAGTTTATTCTTCTTTACAATAACACTAAATTTTAAACACTTAACCGCTAACCACATCGTCTCAAAAAATTCTGTATATTGTGTTTACGCGCTTTCTATGATTATTGAAAAGTTCTTTAACCATGAAGCTACTGGAGTAAAAAAAACGACAACCGATTTTTTAAACAAATGTTATCTAAATGAGATTTTTTATATAATACTTTACAAGGTTGACTACACATCCGATTGTCAATGGTCGGCGCTAGTACCAGATTTCACGACAAATTACTAAATTTCATGATTTCAGAATATGCTGTTTAACATTATTTTTTTAAGCAAAAACAAATAATAAAATAAGATGTTAAATATATTGATTAATACAAAAAAAATTCTTTGCTATTTCTTGAATAACGTTAGGCAACATCGGCCAAGTAACATGGCCGATGCGTTCGATGCGATGTTGCGTCGCCCCATTCGAGGAAATTACAAGATATAAGGTCTGGCGATCGAGATGGCCAAGGTATTGAATCGCCCCTGCTAATCCAACGGTCAGGTTCATGGCGTGTTCGTGAATTTATTAACGTTACACAAAATTTGCGAGACTTCAAAATTAAAATGAAAAAACAACTTCCAACGATGTCTCATTATCTAATCTGGCAACACTGAATATGAGATTGCTTTTGGCGCGAAAAAAAAAAAGAAAACAATTTGCAATACCGACTTACTTGAAAACTAAGCTCTTGATATAATGTATTCCCGCTACGTTCTTCCTTCCGAGTATGGACCCTTCCGACATGATTATTAGTTTTTGTCGGCGCTTGCGGGCTGACAGGAGACGTTATTACGCTCTTATTCTCTAAATTGACGGAATCAGTCTCTTGAGCCTTCTCTGCCGTATGTACGCTCTCCTTTACGTTACCAATTTCGCTATGTAAACTTTATAAGACATTGTCGTCAAATAATTTCCCAAAAAAATTATGTTTATGTAATAGTCACCTAGGTGAAGAATGGCTACTGGACATCGGTGAAACTAGCTCGCTGTCCACGCCTTCGTTAGCCTCCAAAGATGCGAAACCGATCGAAACAGGTCCCGAACTCCGATACATTCCTAACCTGTTCGAATTCAGCCTGTTGGATTCGTTCCTTTCGTTGGCTAATTGCGCTCCGGAAAGCAGCAGCTTCGTCCTTTCCATATAATCCATGTGGGTTTTAAACAATTCCGTGTAGCGCTCGTGTAATTTTGCGTATTCCTTCTTGAGTTCGCCTTCTCGTTCTTCTAGTCTTCCGGAGTGTTCCATAGAGTTCTTGTTCTTAATCTCGAGCATGCGGATGATGCTTTCCAATGTCTCTTTCTTTGAGGTAAGTTCTTTCTTCTCGGCTGGAATATTAGATATTATTAAGTATACATATATAAGTAAATGTATAACTTTCTAGACGTACGATTGCTTAAATTTAGATCTTTCATTTTGCAATTGCAATGAAATCGAACATATTTGACGGAGTAATATCTTTTTAGAGTATACATATAATTACATGAATTTTATGAATTGCGTGTGGATCTAATAACTTATAATTATTAGATGTGTATTAGTTTGTGGCGCCTACCACTCGCCTTCCTTCGTGGCACCTACAGTGTAATACACGTCACCACCTCAAAAATTTTTCTACGAATCGTTACTACTAGCAACAATAAAGCCCTTAAAAATGTAGTAGCATCCTCTTTTAAATAAGTTAGCAACGGCGCATTATTAGCAAGTAAATTTGATGATCTTTTATTTCCAATTTCGCTGAGATACTCACGACCAGATAGTGCTTTAGAAGAAATTACAACAATTTTTTGAGAAAATTATTCCTTTGAACTAATGAAGATCTCGAAACACAAAAGTTTCGGTAACATCTACACGATACAAGTTTAATTAATTAATCCGGGACGGCCATTTCGAGGGTACGAATGATTCCAATGACTCGAAACGGCCGTCCGGAATTAGTTAATTAAACTTGTGTGGTGCGGAAGTTACCGATCCTTTTGCATTGTTTATTCCTTTGATTGACTTTTCTTTATTTGTAATTATAATTTTATAGTAACTTCACATAACTATGAGAGTGATACACTTACTTCCAGGTTACAGAACACTTTTTAATTCCGAATTAAGTTAATCTCGAATTAAATTTTATTTGGTGATTAAATGACAATCATTACAATAAAAATATCTCAACAACATCTCTTCTATTATAAATAAATCCTTCCTAGATTTATACAAATAACATCTGTTCCTTTGATGTTTTACATCTTCCTGCGCCAATATTGAGAGATCATTTGATATTAATCATGAGTCAATTTAATTGGCGATTAAAGTTAAAGTGAAAGTTAATTAGAGATTATCGTTTATCGAGAGAAACAATGAAAATCCAAACGCAGAAACAGAATTCTTAATTTTAAAAAGTGAAATGTACAAATTTGAGCGTCCAATGTTTTACAAAATAGCATTGCACGCGAAAATGTTCGAGCTTCGCACTGAAATTGTTTTTTATTGCCTTATATCACGCAATGATTAAGGCTAGGGACTACATTTTAAGAATTCGATTGAATAACAATACCTTCTCTATCTAACATTTCGTCAATTCTCAACAATTCTCTGAAATTTATTTTCTTCGTTTTTTTTGATGGATTTATTTTAAATATTTGTATTTGCAAGTAACAGTTTAATTTCAATCAATTTTAAGGGGTGTATGGTACGTCTAGAACCTTAATCGATATTGGTCTTTCCTGTAACTCATATTTCTTCAATTGTAAGGTACGACTAGTGTTGCCAGCGAGGAAAATCAGTTCGTAGCAATTTTCATTTTTGAACAAACGTAAGATTTCAAAGTTTACCAGTACATCTAACATAGGGAAAAGCTCGCTAGACTTAGGGTGATTAGCCCTCAAAAGGGAAACCTATTAAAATTCAACGATTTCTAGCGATTTAGCAATTGTTTTATGCGATTTTTTTTGTGTTTACTTAGGAGAAAGCTACAACATTCCTCGAACATTTTAACATGGTTAGGAATAAATACATATTCGCAAATTTCTTGCGGCAACGCATGCGGATATGAAACTTCTTGCCAAAACTTAAATTAACGATAAATTAAAAAAATTTATAACGAGGATATTTTGCTGCTACAACGTAAAATGCAAAAGTATCTGTTGCCAAACTTAGCATTAATTCTCTTATTATTAACATTATTAACATCTTCGCGAAATAGCACTAAATAAAACTGAAATGTTTCATCTAAGCAGCTGAACGTTTTAAATTTAAACTAAGGAAAATCCATGAAATGGTCGACCAAATCAATTGGCAACACTGTAACATACGCGATGATGATAATTCTAAAATATTTATCAGAATCTGCAGTTACTATCCATTGTAAAAATAAGCTAACAGCGCAAACATTAACTCTTTAATTCTTGCATTAAATAGATTTTCCGTAAGCTACAAGTTAGAAAAATTAAAATTCCTAAGTGACGGACTTTCGTTTCAGACAGTGTAACGATTACACTAATTCAAAGTTCCTCTACATTTCTTACTGCATAAGTTCCCAGGAAATAAGCTATTTCTACTGTGTTATTTTCAATTTCCTGTTTCGTTAAATATACGTCATCGAGATAACGAAAACGTATCTTACAAAGCTCGAATTTAACGTTGTTAAATTTTACTTTCAAACAATGGTTTGTCGTTTGTTAAGTCACGGCACGCTACGATTTTGCAAAGTATTAAACGCTAAATTTATCATAACACGTTACATAAAAATAATTAAATGGGATGCTTTAAGATGTAGAAAGTAAAATTGTTACATTTTTCTATTTCGACATATGTATGCATTATGCTTCTTACAGTTGAATTCCTTCAAGAAAATAGAAAGTTGATGCGGTATTCATTATATCAGATGAGTTTGAATGTAAATAAAGAGAGAAAAGAGGAACAAAATGAAAGGATGTCCTTCCTTTCTTGATTTTAAATAATATTATCCTCTTATCAAAATAAATAATCAACCACAACTGCCTATAATCCGATTTAAATCAAACAATAAACATACTACAAATGGAAGCTGATAGAGATATCTTTATGATAACATACACTTAAAGTATATTGTATATATAACGTGTAAATAAACAAAGAAGGATTGTAAATTATGTTGCTATTAGTTTTCTCGATAACATATGTATGTTTATTGATACACTACTAATCAAATTCGTAATAAATTAACCAATATTATCTTGATATGTTAACCTTTTCTGACATCTAGTAATCTATAAACTGTAATAATTAGTTGCAGCTTTGTTATTCATTGGAATTCCTTTATATACAATCTTACATACCTTCAGCAGAATCCTCGTATTCCAAAAGCTTTTGCTCAGACGCTTTTCTAGCAACCTTCTCCCTTTCGTACTGCGTAACTAATTGCTCATTATCTTCCCGTAATAACTCTAATTCGACATCGTGCTCCTGTTAAGGTATCATTTAGAGTAAACGAACCCGAAAATAATTTACAGTGCAATACCTGGTTAGTTTGATAAGCCGAATCCAAACATTCCAACACGTTAACCACCAGTGGCATTAGGGTTTTAACAACGTCTTCATCGTACCTTGCAATCATCCTTTCGAACTCTTGGTATATGCTTCCGGCAAGCGATTGCACCTTCTCGGACATGACCATGTGCGAATCCTCGTGGGTTACGTAGACCGTTTCGTGGCCCAAACCGTTGCCCGATTCGTCCATATCCATGCTTTTGTCTCGATTTGGGTCTCACAGTCTACTTTATCGTTGAAATCTTGCCGGATATCACGTTCATTGGTGTTCGATGATGGGGATGGACGATCTCGGTTAATTATAGAGTCGCATATTTTAATAGTATTACGCCTAATTGGGTTCCGTCGATGAATTGTTAAAAAAAAAACACCCACTATTTATGAGCTATATGTCAAGACTTGACAGCTAAATTCACGAATTTCAGGGGACACATTCAACCACCTCTCCTAGGTTGTTGCCATGCTTGCAAACGTAAAATAACTAAGCTATTAGTAATCGTAACGGAATTGCATTTTTTTCTTTTGGATTTTTTTAAATTCCTACCGGCTAGCCTTTTCTAAGGCGCTGTCCGAGTTTTATTTAGCATATCATGAATAAACGCGATCTACTTTAAAACGTTAGATGTTTAAATTAGAATTAGAATATGCACTAATAGCAGGTTGAATAGGAATACTACGCACCAGCCAAGAAAAAAAAAGCTATTTATAAATGGGAATATTTAGCGATGCAGACGTTGAACAATAATTAGTATTCCAACTGCGAAGTATGAATAGGAAATATGTATTTATAAATTTCCAGTTAAAAATAGCGCGTTCAGGAAGGCTGCTACTTCACAACGCTACAGCACAATCGTGTATTATTACTGTTATTTATTTTTTAAAAGATGTTTATATATTTATTTAAAAAACGATGTACGTTATTATATTTTTTATTTTGAAAATATATAAAAGACAAATTTAAATTTAATATTCCTGAAATTATGCAACCTCTTATACTCATCGCCCAGTTCATAGATAATACATTTTTACTCTTTATCATTAGATGGCGCTAGTATTTATTTATTTATTTTTATTTATTTACTTATTTATTATATTTACTAATAAGCCGCCAGTAACGAGCTGCGACTCTCTAAATCAGCAGAAATTAGCAGACTCGTATTTATTCGTGTGATGAGAATGGGCTCGTGTTGTCTATCGGTTTCTTCGAGATTTGACAAAACACGTTTGTCTAGCCTCTTCTGCTGATTACGTGATTCGTACTCATTTCTGCAGGCTTACATTATTATTAATTCAATGTCATACATCACTTATGGAATTTTAACCGACTTACATAAGTTGTTTATTAATAAAATTACTCGACTCTCCTTGAAATATCTCTTTACAAATATTAAGTCGTTAGAATAACAATTCACAAAAACCATGGTAATAACCAAATAAGAAGGCTGGTTCATATAATTTAAAATGAGTTTATTATATCCCTGACACTTGTAAAAATTCCAGTAAAGAATATAACGACGGCAAATAGAGCGATTAAACAGTCTTTTGCTAAAATATACGTTCTTTTTGATTTGGCTTCGTCTTTGTTGGAAGTAACGACAATTTCTAGAATAGGAGGAATGAACATCGTCAAACAGGAACTGCATACCGCTCCAATAAGAGAAATTATTAGATCGATGAATGGGATAGCTTCGCTGATGGCGACTGAAAATCAAAAAACTCGGTATTAAGGTTACGGAAAAGAATCTTCGAAAAACTTTGATATTTCAATAATTATTATGAAAGAACATCTTCAGAAAATTGGTTAGCCGCGTATTGGGCCCACCCTACGGCTAGGCCACAGAGTTTCCACCCAGGCGTTGAGAAGTTTCTAGCGGTCACGCGGTTTTCATAGCACATAGGTCCGAATTTTGTTAACCAAATGGAATTCGAGAAGATGTGATTTGTGCTGCACAAACCACTTTGGCAATATGCAACCACAACTGAAAGATGAACCTAAGGGCAAGATAGGGGCATAATTTAAACTCACCATCGGCACTTTCACATAAATACTTGGTTCACCTATTTGCTTTAGTTGATGAATGCAAAATGGCCAGATTCCTTTTCTCTGATTCACTCATCTATCTGTCGGGATTTGGCTACCTGGAACCGGATTTAGTATCCTTTTTATAACTGGGGACGTGGTATTGTTTGCGCGTGAGCTGGGCGTGATAATCGTGTGTTGAGCGTAATTTACGCTGTGCCTAACTCTTGACGTGAAAGGAAGCAATACTGCTAAGTTATGTAGCCAGTCTATAGTCTGAGTAACATGAATGCTGACCAATCCCTTTCTTTCACCGATATACAGGTTACTGGGGGTTTCTGGAGGATTGCGATGTTTGATGGGAAGGTAGCCTGAACGTTTGAAATCGGGTTTGCGGATGGTTTTGAAGAGAATGTTGCTGATGTGATCGGTGACACCCTGAATGTATCTTTTGATAAGAGAATTAATAACACCGCATTTTCTGGCGCGAGAGATCCATTTCCGTATGCGTAGATGATGAGGCTGCTGTACTTTCTAAAGACCCTAACTTTTCTCCTACGCCTAAACTTATCCCCAACGAAGACATCATTACCGGCGTAGTCTACTCTTGTCGTTCTTCCATCTGAAATCAAACCTTCCCAAGCCCTTAAGAAACCTGAAATCCAAACCTAAAATTGTTATATAAAGGAAACAATGGTGACCCTGGACTGCGAAGAGTATGAGTTTTAAAAAGTTTTTTTCTTATCAACTTCTTAAGCGTGGCCCTACTCCTCGAATTGTTAATTTTTCATAAGTATTCTGAAGAAGATTTTCATATTGTGCTCTTATGATTAGAGAGCAATTATTAATACTAACGTGTCAATAACACCAAAGCCGTTCTAAAACACAACAAATTGCGCAAATTATGCTTGAAAGGACCATATCTTTCGACTACCATAGGCCAGAGTATGGTTACCGGAACGTAAAGCTGAACTGGATAAGAGAACAGGACTTGAATGCAAACTAGAATCAGGAGAGCTTGCACCAATCTGTAAAAGAGGAATCAATAGGAACGTCTTAAAATGGAAAAAGATGCTGCATACTTATCATCTTCGGGTAAATTTAGGAAGATCGTTCCACGTATCTCCTCGCCGTATTTGAAGTATGAAAAGAATCCTAGCGAGGTAATTATGGGAATAACAATGAGAAATCCCATATTTAACACGCCTAGTGGACCTACCATCTTTTCCGGGTGATCCATTTCGTTCCTTAGAGGAACCACCTGTGGCCAAAAAACATTATGATTATCATTTATTTTGTAAAAGATCAATAGACTTACCAATGCTACGCTATCGTAAGAATATAACGCCACTGCCAAAAATAAAGGTATGGTATCAATTCCAGCAACGTACGTTAGAGAACTAAATTCTTTGACCCCAACGCAAATATAATAAAGCGTAATCACAATTGCCGTGAATAATATGGCGTTAGCGAAAGTAGAAACAGGCGCCAGCCATTTTAAATTCGTTATTAACGACGACAGCCACATCGGCGTGATGAAGATCAGCATGACTACGTAGATGGAAAGGTGCACGTCGAAGAATTGCAAAGCCTGCAGTACAGTTAACATTATACTGCGACCGATGAAGTTTACGTATTACCTTTTGCATGTTATTACCTATGAAGACTACGTAGATGCAGCAAAAACCGAGATTCATCAGGCAGATCTCGACATTGACGATTACCTTCATGTATCTGGCCAAAGCTTTAGCTAAAGGTGGTCCATCTAGGAATACTTCTTCTACAATATCGGCGTAGGTTTTGTCGGGATAGTTATTTTCTTTTTGTTTTTTGGATTGTTCTTCTTGCGATTGTTTAATTTCTATCACACGAGCCTGTGGAGAAGAAACAGGCGCTTTTATAAAATTTCTACAGGGCAATACTTAGTCTGTTCGATCGTGTAAGTAAATTGCGTGAGTTTTTTAGTGTTAATCATGAGTCATTCGGTAGCATGCAACGAATAAGCAAAGTTTGGACGAGAATGTAGCTAACGCACGTCAAAAAATGCAATTAGGTAGAGTGTTCATGTCGAGGCACCTTTAATCAATGCGATGTCTCAAGGTGATCATGAAGATCGGCAAAATTAAAATATCGAGATTTTACAGCTCGACATAAACCACTCTGATTGCTATTGAGGTACTGAAAATCTTCTGCCATTATAACTTTCCAAAGGTGTGCTATTTCTACGAGGACGCTAGAGGTGTTACTGAAACAATTGCTGATAATCGTCTCGGGATACGTTAGAAACCTTTGTTTTTGCCCAAATTGAGTCAGTTGAGACTACAACACATGTGATTCCCTCAGAACGGTGTCACATGTGATACCGTCGCAGTCTCGGGATACGACGCAAGATTTGCGAGAATATTTCATTGTATTTATATATTTACTCGTTCGTTCGGTGGATTTGGAGCAGAAAGTCAATTTTCTAACACTACCGAAATACCGATTTGATCTACATGCATGAAAATTAGTTAGATGATTGCCGAGATCGAGCAACCACGTAATGTTTGTTACATGTTGTAGATTGCATTTGTAACTTACGATATGTATAGTTACATTAGAAAAAGCACTAATTAGATTTGAATGTAGCGATGCATAGTAGCCAACTTAATTCTATTTCTGTTGATTAATATCAATATAAAGACTTACCAATATTGTCACACAGTGCAAGACCAGGAGACCCATCAACGGCGTGAAAATCAACGCGAATACAACACCTCCATTCTTAAAAGCAACTCCCATGGAAAACACCCCGGCGCCGATAATACCTTTCACAAGGTGCATCAAAGTTTGTAGATACCTAACATGAGAATATTTTCGTTTATTTCTCCGATCTATTTTTTTAGCAACAACAAAGTATCACTTACGTTGTCATTTTGTTCGAACGGCAAATATATTTAGTTTTTACCTTAACTTCTACCTGCTACCGTATCATTCACTTAACTACCTTTTTAAATAACGTTCCACATTAATAAGCGCAATGCGTTCGAGCGTTGTCATACCGCGGACAGGTTACGTAGTAATTAATAGTGTAATAATAATGGACGTTGATAGACTTTACAATTGGTAATCTTATCTGACAGGTAGAATGGAGCGAGCTAGAAAATATGTACACTTGAGAAGAGATCGTTTAATTTGTAAGTTAATCGAAAATATTTGCGTGCTTCAATTTTATTACGTATTCCCATTGCTTAAAAATGCATAATACGATAACTACAATGCAGCTATTGTGGTGGTCACGTGTTGCTGGAAAGTACTTATTGGTTGCGTCGAAGGTCGTACTATAATTTACAGATTATTTATTATTTTTTTTATCTATCGTACGAATTGATTATTGCATTGGTGCTTGAGAAAACAAGCCAAAACTAATTACAAATACACAACAATTGCATGCATTGTAATTATGTATTACACAGGTCAACAAACAAAGTTTTTCTTTGGATCGCCAAAGATGTTTGTACGATCTCGTATTACATTTGAAGCAAGGAATTTAGAAACAATTTACATTTTTATTAATTGGCTCTAATTTTTGAGAGATGATGTAGAATAACTAAGTTTCTATCTTTTCCCACAATTGTAATTTTTATATCACGATAAAGAATAATTAGGCACCTTTTTCCTCAAGGCGCTCTCTTTAGCTGGAGCTCATGGAGCAATTTAATAAAACTTTACGTTATAAGTAAAGCTTCAATAAATTTCATTCCTCTTTCTTATACAGAGAAAGAATGCTTTAAATATTCGTATATCGTTCTCCGAAGTAAATTTAGAAAAATTAAAGGCTGGTATGTTTGATGGTCCTCAAATTCACAAGCTCATTAACGATTGAAATTTCCCAAAAGCCATGATTGATGTTGAAGCTTCTACTTGGCGCTCTTTTGTTGCCGTGCTTGGGAACTTCTTCTTGAGTAACAATGTTGCAATAATGTTAAGTTAAGGTATTGTACGAGTATAATATTGTACGTTAGTAACGGTGGACCGAAATAAAGAATCGCGCCATTAGCACGTAGGCTGCTTTAAAGTGTAGTTGTTTTATTGATGCCATCACTCTCCGTGAAGACGACAACAAACAATAAGGCAGAACATTGCGAAGAACTCGTACGAATATGCTGGTTAGTTTTGAGAGAATTAGTGCTAATATGAGGTTTTCTGCATAACCATTTGGACAGGTTTTCAGAATTTGAATCTAGTGAAGAACACGGTGAGCCATTCGATCAAGGGATAAAATCAATGGAGCAAGCCCATAAACTTTTATTTTTATTTTTTCTTTTTCTTCGTACCTTTTTAAAAAAGAAGCATGTTTATAACAACTAGAGCCAATATGGCTAAACTGTTAGCAAATATGGAATCAACAACCCTAAATTGCCCCGAAACTGCTCTAAAACCAGAAACAATAAAATATCCCTTGTTAGCAAGTGTTATTTTTAAAAGTGAATACTATGTAGAAATTCGTATTTGCAAATATAAAGATTACCTTTGGAAAAATTAAAAATAGATACAATTCGTGTGTCTAGTTATCCCGTTAGTTTCTTCCGTACGTTAAAAACCACACTATATGTTAATTTGTTAGTTTTATTTCGAAAAAGTCCTTAAAACCTTTCGTGTAACAAATAAGTGCGATGAATAATTAAATTGTAAAAAATAAATGCAGGACAAACAAAATAAAATTGGAAGTTGACGTAGATACTAGATAACAATAACAAAAACAAATAACACAAAACAACCGACGTCAAAGAATTCCTGTTTGTTGTGCAGAGTTTGAAAATTTTTAAAGATAAATATAAGTAACATGCACTTCTGAAATTTTTATCGGATATTATCGAGCCCGTTTAAAACTTAGCGCTGACTAGAGTTGGTCAACTTAATTTGTTGCGTAAGTTGAAACGAAGAAATGTTTGTAACGGTGCTGCGTAACCTTTTCACGAAGGTAAAATTTTACAATGCTCCTTCCAAAAAATAATTAAAAATACGCGCACTGGGTTAGTAAGTATAGCCGGTGAATATAACGTGTACAAGGATAATTTGCTACATTTGCAATGCCGGCACACAGTAAATCGGAGTTGGCGGTTTCTTTCTTTTAACGATTCTCGTCGCCTCGAATTTGGCAACCAACTTGCTGGGATGTGCAGGGGCACGAATTTCAGTTCTCATTTGATATTAATATAATTTTATTTATTATTGTAAGCACGGATGTTTAGAATACAGGTTTGTATTAACGATTTATATAAATGAAGTTTTATGTAATGATATATTGATTATGTTTTGTAATAATGAAAGCTCATAAATTACTGAATAAGTATAAAGAAGTTTAGCGTTTTATCTATTTTAGAGTGGTCCTTACAAGCAACACAGTAGAGCTTGAAGGACTTTAAATAAATCGTTAATAGGCTTAGCTTTCCTTTCTCACTTAGGAGATTATTGTGCGGCACTACAACCACTGATGTATTATCTTTTTTTTTTTAAGTATGGTGACGGCCCAACGGGGTGTATAAGCTTTTTTTCAAGCTTGTCATAAGCTCAGGAGCCTTTTTAATGTTTAAGTTGTGTGTGTAAAGTGTGTTTCATGGCCTTATTACTGTCACTCCCTCGCCGTAAAGGGTGAAGCGCAGTTAATTGTACCCAACTCCAAATGGTTACTCGGGAGTGTACCGGATCCACTAAGAAAATTTTTTGATTCTAGCGGAACTGCCATTAAGTGACCGAGCCTCTTGTAGCATATAGCAAAAGTAGTTTAATTTTATGTTAATAATATAACAATTGTGATAATATATTCTTTATTATCATCACAAAACAAAGCAGAATTAAAGAAAAACAATGTAGGTGCAGAAATAATTGGCCAAACTCAAGCTGACGAATACCACAAATATAACAATATAGCCCTAGGGAGTACTTAAGGAATTAATGTAGTTATCTTAGATATATTTTAATTGTTGATTTAAAATTAATCAACATATTTGATATATATCTCCTAACGCGAGGTTAAAAAATATTTCTGTTTTATACCGTATTCCATTGGATTGCACCAGAGCGGACACGGAGCTTATAATTCCGGTTAAAAAATTCCAGCACGAATAATGTTTCGTTAAGAGAGAAGCAGATTCGTCGCAGTATATTGTAATCATTATTTTTACTTAGCTTTATCGCTCTAGAATGGTCTAGATCGACTTTTGCTCTTCTATCCAGAATAATAAAAATTACTTCGAGTGCAGCTCCGACTTCAGCAATGGAACACCAGAGAAACATGCAACTTCTGCTCTTAGCATGCTCCGAGTGCTCTAGAATTACCAATGGCGCTGTTAGAATCTAACGTTCCGAGAGTGCGCACTTCTACGGGTTTCATTGCAATATACAAATCCATAGAAACGGAACTCAACCTGACAGCCGATAATTCTAATTTTCGAAGTACTTTCTTAGGTTAGATCGTATTCAACGTGTCGGAAATTCCACGTCTCGTACATTGTTTAAAATTCCTGCTAGGTTTAACGCGCTTAACAATTAAAAATGCCGCGATCGAAGGCAGAGCCATTTGCTAGTGATCTTGGTAAGAAATACGGCAAACCGGATATCGAGCGATTGGGTATCTTCGTTGAAGCGCCATACCTCAACGGCCGAGGATATGTCTCACCATTCGGAAGTATAGATTTGCGCATCGCCATCTTTTTCCAATGAGAATTGTTTTGATTTTCGTCAGAAATCGTCTACTTCAAGGGATTGAACATGCTTTCGGAGGGCAGGAAGACCAAATGCGGCACGCAGCAGGGTTACTTCGATGACACTTTCAAGAGATTGTTCGAAGGGGAGAGGGCGCCGACTAAGAAACGGTAGGCTCTGCCGTATCAGTAAATTGATTGAAAATCTTCGTTGGGCATGCTTTTAGTAAGCCAGCGGCAAAATCGGCGGTGCCGTTTATACCAATCGGACCCTCTAAATGGAGAGCCACGCCTGGAGATTATTACGGTTGTTTTTCCGGAACCATACCGCATTTTAGCAACGTTCGCCGACCAGTACCCAAGTACAAGTCGCCTCCGTCCAATTTTATGACCAGTCCGATCAAGCAAGGCGGCTGCGGCTATGCTGATATTTGTCTCTCCAAATATCCCCAGCATTTGTAAGTATTGAACTAGCGTAGCCTGAAAAGTCTCCGGCTTAACGTAGTCAAGCTCTGTTTAATTTCTCAAGATAATCTCCTCGATTTACACTTTTCCCCAGCGACGTTCCCATCCTTGCAAAATAAGCGATCGCTTCCTCGTTCGATGAAGATGGCGCTCATTCTTGAATTTTTACTGAGGCGATCACTGAAATGTGAGACGATGTATGTTTCTGCATTTTCTGCCTTTAGCTTGATAATTCAAGATAGCCTAATTAACATAACTCCATGACTATCCCAAAAAACAGTCGCCATCGCTTTTCCAGCTGATTCTCTTTTTTTTCCGGTTTTTTTGGAGCCGATTCATCCTTCGTAGTCTATTGTTTCGAATATGCGTTGGCTTCAGGAATGTACCGGGGTGTTACAGTTCCACTTGTACTGGTACTAATGGACGCTAAAACTCCGACTTTTCTTGCTTAAACTGCTTCAACCGGGCTTTGGTAATGTTCGTTTGATTGAAATAAGAGTGAAGCTAATTTCACTTAATAGACTTAATATTAAGCCTTTGAATTTTGTGTTTAAATCTGGATCATATTGTCAGGACCGCTCGTTATAACCTTATTTTCGTTCACTCTGGTGATCCGCATCCCTTCCAATCTGATACCCGATCCATGATGATGACTGCCTTCGTTTTGGAGCGGTTGATTCATCGGTGGTCCCGAAGAGTTGACCTCCATCTTAAATCTCATCATAAATTGCCATCAAAGATTTGCATGGCATTTTCTGGCGGCAGTAGATAGCTCTGTCCACGGTACATTACCCATTCCTTTCAAATCTCCAAAACCAACCATGGTCTCTGCAAATAATGTTCATTTCCACTATTGATTTCTTAGACTTGATCAGTACACGGTGGATCACTTTCATTAACGTGATTATTCAATCGTCCTTTTTGCATTTGATTAAAAAGTGATCCTACATATGAATATTGATCAGACCGGACCCGTATAAGCCGAAACCGCAAGCGAAGAAAACACCAAAGGCGATAGGACCGCCAATGATTGCCTGCCACTATCCGCAGGCTTATTTCGATCAGAACCCCTACGTGGATTCATCGGGAAAAATTGGACCTACCTACATTAGACCAAAAGAAAGTAAGGAGAAGAGTCGGGAAATTTTCCTGCCGGTTGGTCCTAGTAAATGGGTACGTGGAGAATTTTAAATTCTTAGCTATAAGTAGATAGAAATCTGGGATAAGGTAATGTATTATCCAAATCTTAAATATACGTACACCTGCAATGTGGGTATGCTGTATATGACGACAATTATAACCATCAGCATCTATTTTACTTGCTTCACTTTTTCGCACACCAAGCGAACATTGAGGCAATTGCCAACTAGATATTGAGCGAAGTTTAAGCTTTAGCAGAACGAGTTTGTCAATACATTAAAAGTAACAAGTTGCTCAACAATGTTTGCTTGATCTTCACGAAGAGGTGGACGTCGCAATCTCAACGTCAGCGTTTAAACCATTTCAAACTGTTTTGTTAATAATTCGTTTACGTTGTTTCGAATTCATTCACAGCCAGGAGGTAGTCACGCTGGATGTTTTTCACCGTTCCCAGCTTGGATGTCCAAACCGCAACCGAAAAAGAAGCGCAAAGCAGTCGTTGATAATAACTTTTATCCACAATCCATGGCGTTGAAATCGATGAACACTGTTTCCATAATGCAACGTTCCATGGACTTCAGGATAACCCACAAGAACAATACCACGTATGAACCAACCTTTACTAAATGCTTGCTGAATTGAGGACAATTGGATTGTTGACACTTAGCGGGACTGCAGGATATAATAAAGAAAGATGAAAATACAATATTCGATAATATACTTTATTGTTCTTACAGAACTTAGTCAACAATATAATCGTAATAATAATGATTTGTTTGTAGTACTTAGTTGATATAATCTAAATAAACACTCTTAAAAACAAAAAGAAAAGAGAAACATAACAGATAAACACCAGAATATAACAATACGTGTTGATCTTTATATTAGCGGACATATTCAATATAACACTACGTTCGGTACTGATTGCGAATGTAGTACTTTTTTTAAAATTCGTGTTAATAGGTTCTTAGGTATCCCTTATTTATATTATCGTTTTTTTCTTGACTGATTTCTTTTTTTTTCATTTTTTTTTATGTTTTCACTTAACATTAGTAGCGTAATATACAGAAGATGAAATCTGCTTAAAAAGTGGTTAGAATTACGTAGAATTGTAAAAGGAAAGAATAACTAAATACATCTCCTATCTTCAATCCTTTTTGGATGCAGGATTAAGATGAAATGATACATAATCTTATTTGATGTTTGAATTATTCCAACTTCTTTATTTCTTTATCAACGTTTCGTCCCGAATCTTATAGCGACTCTTCAGGGCTTTAACTTAGATATATTGGTAGCGCAAAACCTGGAATAATTCCGATTATTATGCTATTAATACAATCTGTTCCAATGAGCCCAAGTTGATTCTCAACTCGCTACTACATAACTGGAACACATTCTATCAAAAAAAAAAAAAAAAAACTCAAAAAATTAACGGATGAATTGAATCTGGTAACTTCATATAACATCACACATATCAATCAAAGTTTTTACTGTTTGGCTTCATTCTTTAAGCGTAATTCTCCAATACGATGATCAAAAGAAGTAACTTTGAGAACAATCATGAGATATAATACAACTCCTTTTGATCATCGTATCGCCGTTCCTCTTCCTTAGAAGTCGGTGTAAGACGATCTGGTCTTGTCGAATGTTACTGGCTTGTAGACGTCTTTGACTTGGCCCCAACCCCTCGGCGCTGTATTGTAGTTTTGGACGTTGCTTAAATCTATCTTTGGCGTGGTCGGTTCCGGTACGTAAGCGCCGTAGGAGCTCGAGGGCGTGTAGCTGGACGGGTAACTCGTTGGATACGCGCTGCTTTCCTTCGGTATGAAAACCGGTGGCGTCGTGCTTGACGCTTTGAAGATGGGAGAAGGTGGAGCCTTCTGTTTGGATTTCGACAGTGGTAGCGTGTTAGAACCTGCGAATTGAGATAAATGGATTTGAATTAGATAAAGTTTCGATAGAAAAAGATAGTAACCTTATTGAAGATTATGTAGTGGTAGTTTAGGTAAACTTGGGAGAAGGGAAAGCCAACAGATACAATCACAATAATTTTGTGTTTTTATCAATTTTAGCTCAATTTTTAATTTGTACGTGATGACATGCGTTAACATATATGCAAGACATACAAAAGGTAATACGAAATATATGTCGCGAAATATTATTTTAATAGCACTTAACATGCTTGTTACGTTACTACACCTTTTAGGCAAAAACAAAACAAATACGAAACTGCTCAAAACAAGCCAAGCAATCGCTTGCCTTCAGCGCTTTTGACATCAGATTTAGCGTGGCTTCGTCCAAACGAACCAGACTCTTGTCGATCAGCAGTCTTCTTCGAATCATACTTTCTGAATGAGCTGTTTTCGGCATGGTTAAAAGATTGGCGCCGCTCCAAACTGTAATTCTGTTGAGCACTGCCAACGTAGTACAAATTATCAAAATCTTTCTCAACCTGCCGAAGATCTTTTTGCTCTTTAGCGGAAGAAGAAGAGCGTTTCTGAATATTACTTTGTGACGCTGAATGCTGTAATTTCTCAACAACATCCGGTAGAGGTTCTCGTATTTGTTTGACCCTCAACGGAGGCATCGCAGATTGTTCGAAGTTTTTGATGAGTTTCTTAACGGGAAGTTTTCTATATTCCTCGTCGTATTCTACGTGGTTGAACTGTTGATCGGGAAGGTCTATATTTCGCAAAGAATGTTTCTGCTGATTTATAATGTTTCTTATGTAATCTTCTGCTGTGAAGGTGCTGGGTCTTTCGCTTTCGTTATCATTTTGTTGGTAATATTCGGTCGACGTAGCGGAGTAATCAGATTGCTGTTGGTATCTTTCTTTAGTCATAGTTTCCGAAAGGTTTTCTGCGATGCCGTAGGCATAATTTTGTGGAGGATGTATCTCTATTGATATCTTGGGCGGTAGCTCGCAAGGTTTTTGCTCGTTATTGATTTTGGTGTAGCATTTAACGTTGGTGGTAAATGAAGGTACGACTACTTCTTCTTGTACGGTCTGGTAATCGATATCGTATTCCCTTTGTGTTTGGTAATATATCTTCTCAATCTCCTCATTCTCGCTAAGCCTGATCGTTTGGACTTTAGCTATTTCGTTGGCGTTAGATTGAGACGAAGCCTTCATTCTGCTGGCATAGCCATCTTTCTGTAGGTTCCCATCGTCCCTAGCGTACTCTTCGCGTTTAGCTTGTTCTATTTCTGTCGTTGAGGAATCTTTGCTTTTTTTCTGATGTATCGATTGTCTGCGATCAACAGCTTTTTTGAATTCTTCATTGATGTTCAACATTCCGAACAGAGGACGCGCACCAATGATGGTCTCAGGTGGTTTTCGATGCCTAGGTCTTTCTATAGGCGGCGGTATCTTCTTCGTCGATGTCGATTCTTCCTCTCTCGGTTGGGGGTTTTGGTTTTCTTTCATAGTATCGTGAGACAGCCGTCGGCGTTCTTCTTGATTCTTCTTCTTCCAGGTATCCTGTGAAGAATACGACGCCTTAAGTTCTTCTTGGCCGTATTCCCGTCTTGATGATGTTTCCGCATGTGGATTTGGATTTCCGTCGGCAATACCTTGAGGTATCTGCTTGTATTCTTCCATTTGTCTAACACTCTGTGTTGAATACAATGTTCTTTCTTCTATTTCTGGTTGTGGATTTGGGCTTACTTTAGCAGTACCTTGAGGTATCGGCTGATATGCTTCCATTTGTTTCATACTCTGTAATGAATACGATGCTCGTACTTCCTTTTCTGGTTGTTGTGGGTTGGGATTCTCTTTGACGATGTAGTGAGCTGATTGATCGTACTGTTGTCTTTGTTCGACACTTTGTGACGTGTAAAATTTTTGTGATTCTTTCACTTCTTGGTATGATCTTTCTTCAACCACATCTTCGCTTTGCTTGAAACCTTCTGATGCATACGACGACTCAAATTCTTTTCCTCGTCGCTGGGATAATTCCTGGGATTCGATATTTCGAGATTCCCTAGCTTGTTGTAAGTTACTTTCTAAGAAATTATTTTCCCTGCTCTGTACTTCCTCTTCGTTTTCTTGCGTTTCTATTATTTGGCTTTGCTCTTCTTCAACGATTTCTTGCCGTTGCACAATCTCCTCATGTTTATCCATCTCGGTTTCTTTTGTTTCTTCTGTCGCTTCAATATTTAATTTTTCTTCTATTTCTTCCGTTTCTTCTTGTTTGGATTCGACAGTAATATAACCATGTCGTACTTGTTTCATTTTGTTCAAGATCATTTTAACTTCATCATCTTGAATATCGTCCTCATCCATCGAAGGATCCCTTTGCTCAATTCTAACATCTTCTTTCGGAGCCGGCCTCGGATTATCTTCAGGAGCCGTTGGAATAAATACAGGAAACGGAGAGCACGAACGACTAGCGCTAAAGTGACCTTGACTCTCAAATATCTCTGTTTGTAACGAACGTACACCAGATGTCTCTGGAGTGAAAGGCCGTTCCACCAATTTTTGGCCAGCTTCAGCCAGCATATATTCCGGCTTCTGAGGGTCTTTATCGTCTTCCTTAGATACTTCTACCGTGGGTAATCCTGGATTTAGTATTAAGGGATACTTTTTCCCAGTTAATGAAACAGGAGCGTATTTCTTGGTCGGCTTATAGAATGGTTTAGGTGCGTCTGAGCTACGAATAGATTTGGAAAAGTCGGGAATTTGCGGATAAGCAATGTCCTTTCCTTTGTCACCGTCCTTAGCGAGAACGTCTCTTTGTTCTTCGGTTTCCGAGTAATTTTCTTTATTTCCCATCATCATCCTGAAAGGAGAAGGGCTTCGTCTTATCAACTCGACATCTTTCTCAATAATCTCAGGGTTTAGATTGATATCAGGGATCCCGGGGAATGGCGAAATTTGTTTGCTGCGTTGCTCTTCCGGATCGGGCGATTTAGGCGTCCTAAACGATTTGATATCTTCCTCTAGAACTTCCGCATCTACGGACACATCAGGAATTGTAGGAAACGGCGAAGGAGATCGTCTTTCCTTCTCGGGGTCTTTTTGGCCTGGCTTGAGAAATGTCGGCGTGACAGGTCTAATGATGTTCTTAGCGCTTTGAGGAGTCTCCGATAGAATTTCTGGCGTTACAGTGACGTCTGGTATTGTCGGAAAGGGCGACGGGCTTCTTCTTTCGATTGTTGGAGATTCTAGCTCGGGGTTATTGCTACTAGTAAGCGATATGCTGCCTATAAGCGAAAAGCAAAGCAAATGTTTCTGGTAATATTTCGATTGATTAGGACGTATTAACTGAAATGTTGGTAAAATGAAAAGTTCAAATACATCAAATATTACCAAACTTTATAAATTAAATAAGAAGCGTTTTCGCAAAAGAAATTAAAACATGAACGTTATGTCAATTCTTACAATATTGTTGCGGTTGTTGTTGTGGTGCCTTCGAATTCCAGGCTTGCGGGAATTTGGGCCTGTATACGTCGACGTTGCTGACACCTTTCTGCAAATTATCGACGATCCTGTTGATGCTATTGCTGTTGTAGGCTGGATTATGCGCATAAACTTTATCACCATAGCTGTTTGCGGGGGATGCTCGCCATTGCGATAAGCTGTCCGTTTTCAACGCCTGTTCGTAGGAATCGACGACCGGTGCTACGTAGGAACCACGTGTCGGCCATGTTGGAGCAACGCTCTCAAAAGCGGCGTCTACTGAACCTGTTTCTAGGGCCGCGTCCCACGGCGACTTGATCAGTTTTACTCTGGGTCTAGTGAATCTTTCCTGAAATTAATATCGCAGTTGCATGTTTAGTTGGAAAGAAAAGGATTATATTTCGAGAAATGGAATGTACACATTGCACCAAAGTTAAACGTAATTTATTATTATTACCGTTGGATGAGATAAATGAAACCTTTTCTTGGGCTTTATCTTCTTCAGTTAGTTTTCAGTGAATTATGGTAGATTTTTGGCCTACTGTGTACTCTATTGGTTCTGTTGCTTAAAGCTTCCGTTTAAAGAATAACATTGCGCGAGTAACCTTGATAAATATCAATGCAAATGTAAGAATAGGTAAGTTTACGTTACTTTAAATTGATCCGAAATAACGGATGATTAAGCTTCGGATTATCATTGAAAATGTATTACAATAGACATTTGAAAGAATGTATAAGCTTATTTCAAGTGTTGGTGACCATCCTACCTGAATTTCATCTAATTTTTGATTATGCTGCATCCTTTGCGTCGTTTCCGGTATATAACCGGGTGTCGGTAGATTAGTTTGCACGGGTGTCACGGGCGTGTGCGCCGGAAGCGGTGACGGAGCTATATCCGGCAGATTATCCTGTTTATTTCCGTTGGTCTCCCCGACCACCCACTTCTCTGACCTTTTACGTCGTTTAGCGAAAAGTTCGGCTCCTAAAACATGAATAGCGATCATCGTTTACCATTAGCAGATCGTTGATTTGATAGGTCACCTTTTCCTTTTGGAGAGTTCAAATCCTTGACGATTTCTAAACAAACGTCTGGCGAAAGGGCGGATTCAATATCGTATCCTTGGCGTCTGAGGGTAGTTATATCCTGGACACCACCGTGCGGATTCATTAACAGTTTCAGAGGTGATTTCTTACCGCAGCTTTCTGTACCGCCAACACCATTCTGGTTCGTTGTGTCTTGTCCTATGAAAGCAATTATGATGGTTTTAGCTTATTATATTATATTTTTCTCAATACAGATTTTACATAATTTTGACCAAAAAAATATTATTATCGAAGGGAATAAGAGCTTTCAAAAGTTGTTGTAAAGAAATTGTACTAAATTAATAATTGAAGTCACTTGCACAGATGTTTTAGCCTTTTAAAGTAGGTCACCATAACATACTCATATCAGATGGTACCCCGTCCTACCATGTAGAAGTAAATCTGGGTATGTTACGGTAACTTACCTTACCCTGTAATAGTGGTGGTAGTAGTTATGGAGCCTCATGATAAGATTCTTTCATATTTCCGATTAGGTGTCTATTGGCTTGATCATTTTTAGCTAAGATTTTATTGAATTTTAATGGTTCCAATTTCTTTTCGAATGGATTCTGCAATTCTTAGTTCTGCAGCAAAGAGCAAAGACGAAAGAAATACAATAAACTTGAATTCTTAACAGTTGCCTAAAATTAATCCAGATAGTTGAATTTTATGTTTATTACGTAAAATGATCAAAATAATGGATTTTCGAAAGCGAACGTGCTTCAAACAAGGCGAAAGTGGTGAAATCGACTGGCAAGGTTATGGCGTCGGTTTTTTTGGGATGCACACGGAATCATCCACACCGATGCAAAAAGGATAAACACTAACTGGAAGTGGATCGATTGAGCGAAGAAATAAAGAGAAATATTCAAATCCTTTTGCATCAAGACAATGCACGGGTGCACGTGGATGGCTAAAATTATGGAATTAAGTACAACATCCTCCGTATTCGTTGGATTTAGCACCAGGTGACTTCATTTTATTTTCAAATTTGAAAAAATTTGGCTGGTGGCCAGGCGAACAACGGTTCACGTCGAACGAGGAAATTTTTTATTTTATTTTATTTTTTATTTTGAAGACCTTCTGAAATCTTACTTGTTGGAGAGCTTAATATTATTTCCTGTTTTGTATAATTCTTTCTGCAAAAATTTATAAAGTTACGACTACGAGAAAACAAGCACATAAATTAAATTTTTTTAACACACCATCACGGAATTATCTTTTTTGTATTTCATCGTCTTGGAAGGTATTCATTTTGTATTTATTTTGTATTTTGTATTTTGTTTTGTATTATTATTATCATTATTATTAAAATATCAATACGAAAAAAAAAATACATGTTAGAAACTTTGACTTCAGAGCTCTGGTTGATGAATTGTTAGTTATTACCTACCACCATATTCCTTGGTGTTTTGTCTTGGGATCTTCTTGTATCGCTTTTACCTATTTTTTTTTGGGTCTACCTTAACTCAGCGCCTTAAACTAATATTTTATTGGTTGGTTTGTTGTAAGGATATATCTTAATCTTTCCTGACGAATGAAATCGATGGATTTTATTCACGAAACTAATTGGATAGTTTTTGAATTGCTCCATTATGCTCCTGATTTGTGCGTGGCTTCTACTTTTTCGATATTCTCAAATTTGAAAACGTCCACATCCTATTTTCAAAAGATTTATACTTCAAATGTTAGCAAATTTTATTAAAAAGGACTCTAATCGGTCTTTTTGTTTCTTCAACATCCCGAAAAGAAAATAATCTCAAAATAAAATCTAAGATTATTCACGTTACATGATTACAATAATAGCCGTGAGAATAATAAAACAAAAGTTATATAAGTCTTTAAGTTTCCTTTTTTAAAATCAAGATATCAATATTTATCAATATTTTTCCTTTTGTGCGTACTTTATCAGTCTATCAGTTGCTTCTCACCGTTTCTTTTTTAAATATCATAAAACGTAGAGAAGTTTTCCAATCCCTGGCTCTTTGCGCTTGGGAATTGTGCTTTTTCCGCAATAAAAAGCTACAAGGATGAATTATTTGGCGCATCTAGAAAATGCTGGTTTTAGGTGAATAATCCAAATTTTTGTTAATCCTTGTTTACTTAAATACTTTCCGATTGTAAAGATGACAATAATGAAAGTGTTTAAAGGAAAATTTGATACTTTCTCGAAGTAAAAGTAAACATTTTGCAGAGCCATAACGATTGAAATAGAATAAGAGTGAGAATTTAGGAACATACGACGTCATAGGGTAACCGCATATGTACACATGACTTGGCACTTGCCAAAATTTGGTTCCTTCAGAGCCATCTTGCGTCAACGTTCATTACTGTTCCTTATTGCTCGGCTTAAATACCAATAAATATTTTAAAGGAGTTTTACGAGAAATCACACTGTTTACGTTATTAAAGAGACAATTCTAAAATATTACGGTGCCGCAATACAATATCATGCAACTCATATGTTACGCCGGCCGTACAGTTTAAGTAACTGACTTCCTAGAAGCACTAAAACACGTTGGTGGGCCATAAAACATTTCTGGATCAAAGATTTCAAACAGAAGTGATATAACGGGACAGGGAAACGTTCACAACGCCTGCATTGTATTTATTTACAACAAAGGTATTTCGGTGCAACAAAACCGGGACAATCAGGGGGAAACTCGAACAAACCTCTCAGAAAGCGACCGTTTGCCGAAACGACGTCAAGCGGAAGATCCGTAAATCGCTATTCCCGATCGGATAGATCACTGGAGGAGTTTATTAGATTCGTACGTGGCACTAAATCGAAAACGCATCTGTTAATAAGCTGAGATGGGCATTATCTGCGCCATGGATATTTTTATCGAAGCGTGCAAACGTGTTGCGCAACACGTTCTTCTTCTCTCTGTGCCGGCCGGAGTCGTTTTCGATGGCAGCGGGCCAAGTTTTCGGATCGTTTGGGCTTTTTTTACTTCCGCACTAACATGTAGTACACGTCGTACTATCGAGGAATTATTAAGCGACTCGTTCGTATGGTACGTAACATAAGAGGATGTTTATATCAATATTTCTTCTTATTACATTTGTAAATCTTGGAGAATTAAGTAACAAAAACAACAGGATTTTGAGATTTACAAGTTACATTTTTGTTGATTGACGATGTACTTTCGGAACGGATAAAAAATCGCAACCATTAGCGATGATATCGGAAGAGTTTACCAAATGGCGGCGGAAACATTGCAGAAGTTGTGAGCATCTCGAACGAACGAGCTTGTCTCATATTAACTGCGGATTTGCATGAAAAAGCTGGATGCCGCCGTTACTCAGGATCAGAAATGTCCTGTTCAAGCAGTTTAAGCGAAATAGATTGAAGTTTTGGTGTCGATTAATAACTGTAGATAAAACTTGAATACGACACCACGCTCCTGAAGTCGAAATAGTGGAATACGAAGGTTCAATCGTCTCCGAGAAAGGTGAAGACCTTTCCATCAACTGGATAAGTGATGGCGTCTCTTTCTTAGGATTGCCATTGAGCTGCGTTAATCGACTAGGCTGGCAAACAAGAGCGAGAAGCTTATTACGTATCATTACTTGATCATCTAAAGACAGAAATTGCGGAAAAACTGGCGCATTTGAAAAAAGAAGTTTTGCTTCACTTACATGACGTACTAAAAGTTCACGAATTGTGATTCGAAGTGACAGTCCATCCAGCCTATTCACCAGATCGGGGTCGTGGCCATTCTTTTCCGAAGCTCAAAGTTTGCCAAGAACTTGGTTGGTGATATCGGAAATTGTGCAATGAGGGCATTTATTATCCGATTTGATGGCTCTCTTGCCATTAATTAAGACAGGGAGAAAATAGGATTTATCCTATGTGTGTTGGTAGGGAAAAGTCATAGTCTTCGAGACGTACCTAGGGAAAACCTGGGCTAAAATATTTTTCACATTATTTTTAACGAGGAATAACTTCTTCAGTTATCTGTCGATATTGCTAGTATTTTGCAGAACATTTCCTTTACATCAAATGTGAGAGTTAAAAGGCTAAAGGCTAAAAATGAAAATATTTCTTCAACTTCATCATTTAAAAATTAAAGACAAATGCTCTAGAAATAATTGCTGAAGTCGCATTTTATTCAAGGATATTGAATCAAATGATTCCTTTCTATTAACAGAACGAGCTGTTTGTAATACGTTACTCTTTACTATTATTAATTAATTAATTATTAAATATTAATACTATCTTAATAAAAATTTATTTCACAGCATACATTTGGCAACGAGATAGATCGTTGCCTGTCAGTCGTGAAATGTTTATTCAATTGAATTGGCAATTCTTCGCAGTGTTCGCATCGCGCAATGCAACGATACCGCGCAGATCATAGCAACTTTGAGAAGCATGCATACGTGAGATTGAACTTTTTCGAAAAGTTACAAGTACTATTCCTTTCGTTTATAACTTTGTGCCTTCCGTCTCTGCCTTCGGTACTCACAAGCTGAAACTGCTAATTCTTGTAAAGGCAAATAAACCGAGAGTATTCACATCCTTCCGTTGCGTACATGTGTGCAACATAAGGGATGGATTACGACGAATGTTTTTTTTGTAAAATGATTGCATGATAATTTATTGCGGAATGAGACGTTTCAGCGTCGCAGCTTCATCGCCAAGACTTTTCAGCACCAGATCATTTCAGCATCGGTAATACGTACATATAAAGATTATTGAAGATATTGCGTTTATAGTTAATATGTAGGTAATAATTTTATTTTGGTTGTGACTTATGCATATTGTTATTGCCAGTAAATACGCCTTTCTTTAAAAACACCAAAGGTACAAAAAAGCAACAACAACAAAATATTATCGTGTTCGATTTAATAAAGAAACATTTAATCACATCACCACGCCGGTGTCACTCCTAAACCTGGAATAGTGAGAAAGGAAGTCTCGTTGTTAATTTAACAATTCGGCCGGCGTTAAAATGTCCTGGTGCTGAATTAGCCAACGTTGAAATGGCGCTGAAACGTACTCGTACCATCAAATCGGACCTCTTTATTTAGCCAACGAAGCAACGTATGACTCAAAACATTTCTTCTAATGCCCACTTGATCTGAAGAAGTCCAAGACATACCGTATATTTCGAAAAATTTTGACCTACTTTTAACGATATCTCTTATAGAAGCTTGGTCTATTGTACCATCGCGACTTATTCAAGAATCAAGGTGTCCCATTGTAGAGAAGTTTCTCAAAATTAAAGACGAAATCGTGCATTCTAGTCCGCTACATTGTGTACAATATAGATTATTGTATAATCACTATTACCTTCGTACTGCTTCTATTGTTAACATTTTTTTTTTTTTGTAAATATCTTGCGGAATTTAAGACGACCAGAGTCAGTCAACAGTTCCGCTAGAGTACATATGCATATACACATCACGTAATAAGAATAGAAAGCAATCACAGACGGATTGTTTGTTTAATCATGTTTAATATACAACATATGTTCGTTCATGTTTGTTATAAACACGGCGTACACTTCTTGGAAAAACACCGTATTTCGTTTATTGCGCTCTAAAATAAAGCCCGAAAGTACGACCTTACGGAAGCAAAATATTTCTTCGCGGTGTTTTGTGAATACTAGAAAAGAATGGTGCCAATAAAGCCGCGATTACTGACGAGATTCGTAACTGCTTTGGGAAACTTACTGATTGGTCATAATGATAGTAATTAAGTAAAATTTATGGCCAGAGGCTTCCGAAAAGATCGAGAAGAGACGTTCAATTTCTTTGATGATCGTTCTAAATATTTTCATTGTAAAAGTGATGATTGAAGATAAAGAACCACATTGTATCAGTTTGGTCTTCGTTTATGTATCTTAAGTGTACATGTACATGTCTTAAGTGTTTATGTATCCAATAAATAAAAGACATTTTTGAACCAAATTATAATTTCAATGTACCAAAAGATTTAATTGAAATGTTCAAACGATAGGCTTTCTAAAATCTGGTACCTAGGTTTCCAATTCATCGAGAACGTATTTTTCTATTGCTGGTGTTTGTTATTGAACAGCCTTAACATAATATTGTTGCTTTAAAGTAACATTTAGGAATCTTACAATATTTTTCATAAAATGACAGCATCCAATTAATTGTAGGAAGAAGTATATTTATGTACCCGAATCGATTTTGATTGGAACCAGATGCTTCCAATCAGATTAACATTGTTGCATTCCTAACATCCAAAAATACCCGGTATTTAGGTCATGTTGTGAAAGAATTAAGCTTCTTAATATTGCAAAAATATTCGAGACGCTAGGACGTAACAGTTCCCAAGAATTCCGTTTCGAAAATATATCATAAGTATTATTTGTATATTCAGCAAATTGAAAGATCATTTAGCAATCGCTTAATTCAACAAAGTCGCCAGTACTCACCTTCACCTTCGTGGACCCATTTCACAGACCTCTTCTTACGGTTCACGTACATCGATTGGCCTTTACTGGTCTTGTTGCTGATGTCGCTTAGAGAGTTCGATATCCTCTTGGCCAATTCGACCTGTTCTTCCATCGTCGGGTGCAATCCTTTCGCGTAGAACGAAGAGGACGCGAAGATTTTCTCTGGAATATTAAAGTATTGACGAATCGATTACCTACTTGCGTTCTATGAATTTTCTGGCATCGATTTTGAAATGATCTAGCTTACTGTTTGTGCTGGGCTGGATCTGCGGGGCATCCTCCGCTGGCGTGAACAGCTTCTCGAGGCTGATGGACGGTTTTGGCGCGGCGTTTTCATCCTGAAACAAGCGATGAGAGAGTAGAATTTTTGATGTCTAAGAAAGGTGGGTAAGCTTTTAATGTTATATAAGAAGATTTTAAGGCAACGTGTATTGAAAGACGTTGTAGATTTTTGAGTGTTAGTAAAAAAAGAATGAATACAAACGATGTCCAAAAGAACATGTAAACAATATAATCCGAGATGAGAGCTTTACAATAATTTATAGATACATAAAACTAATGCGATACGTTGATTTTCCACCTTTGCCACACACAGGATACGGTTTCGGTATTTTAATGTTTGAAATAATAGTTTAAGGATAGTCTTAAATCGTGAATGTTGCGATACGTTGAGGACTCTTGGTGCTTCACTGTAAGCGATACAATTTCCTGGGCGTCGTTAACAATTGCCTTTGGAAGGTTACAAGAAGGAACAACCACATAAAAACGCAGTTATTAATATGACAAGAAGCAATCGTTCAACAAGTACTAGATGTGTTGCCAAAGAATTGAGAATAAACCAAGTTCGAGTATGACGTGCTATGAGATGCGACTAATAGCATCCACATCACTTCGCAAGAGTCCAGATTGGAAAGATAACGACGGTCCATTTCGGCGAATAGTATTTAAAACACGATCTAAACATCCGCGATTCCATCTTCAATATTCATATTCAGCATTACTGAAGTTATGAAGAACCCTGCCCAAAAATCGCGAACGTCGCTTTGGTTTAAATTTTCGGGGCGGACGAGCGACTGGCAAGGTTACAGTAAAACTTAGCGTGTACTTCAAACGATATTACGAGACATCATTTAAGCAATGGCAAGGCGTGTTGGAACACGTTTAGATGTTGTCGGAAGATAATTCGAACGTATGTCGTAAAAGGCGCTATAAATCAGATTAAAAATGGTAGTAAAGGAAGTTTCATTGTAATTCTTGATGCTTGGCGTCAACCCGTAGATTTTGACCGAGAGTTTCGTAACACCCTGTATTGTATTTGGATCCTCCTGTATTGTATTAATAACGTTGTAGAATTGTTATCGCTGCATATCAACACATAGTTGTTCGAGAATCAGGTGATAATGGGATTAGTGTAGGTCTGTTTTAATGTTATGGGACCCTAAGCTATTAGAAAAAAAATATATCAGAAGCTTCTCCAATTACTTTGAAATTCCGGACGGCAAAATAGAGCTGACAAAATACATCTAATGCAGATGCAAGTTAATCTGAAATTTAGTAAAAGATAAATCCAGCAATTTACAAAAGACATACTTCGAAATGTACGCGCTTTTCACTTTTTTTAAGACTATTCCGCCTATCCACACCTCCTCTAACACCGTTTTCATCGACATCTCTTCTTCTAACATAACATATCTCACCACCGAGGAACATATCGTATCTCTACACGATTACTATATCGATATCCGCAATAATACTGAAAACTAATACTGAAACGTTCTCGTTAAGCGATTTACATCCTGCAAAAGCGTTAATCGAAACAAATCAGGCGCAGAAACTGGAAATTATAACGTACACACACGTACACACGCACACCGTCGAAGGCGGAACTTTACGCAGAAACAGAAAAAAAAAAAACCTAAACAGAAAATCTATCGCAGCTGTACTTGCGTCCGTTTTGGTGGAATGTGGTTTTTAGGATTGCGCGATCTAGGCGGAAAAGAAGTGCGAAAAGGCGCCGCGGTTGCGATCGCGTGCGTATAATACTGACGATCGGTAAATTTAACGCTTTCGCGAAAACTACATATTTCGGTGGCTGATGGCGTGCCGATTTCCGCCTTTGCCAAACGCGCAGGCCGAGTTATTAAATGGATCGGCGAATCGGACGGGTATTTTTAGGCTTTTTGTAATAGTTCTAATGTAATCCGACGTTATTCGTGTTATTTGACGTTGCTACATTAACAATACGTTCCTCTGTCGATAACGCCTACACCCTAATGGCCGGCAATGCATCTTTTATAGCGATTTGCGTCATGTTTTCTTTTATATTTGAATGAAATATACAAGTTCGAATTTCAATGATTTTGAGTTTTTATCAATTTTTAAGAAACCTGTCGACCGAACAAAATAATCACATTTTTAGCTGGAACACACCTTTACGTTAGACTACGGCCGTGGAAGTTGACTTATAATAAAGGTCCTTGAAGTAAAACCTGTCATACGCAGTACAATATCGATCGAACGTAGTGAAATACATTGATATAAACACAGTTGCTGCTAAAGAATAGTGAAAAATATTGGATTTATTCATTTTCTGATGAATCAACAATCAATGACGCATGATTTAACATAAAATTTATTGAACATCAATTTAAATAAGAAATCAATAGGAAAAAATGAATTAATTTGGTTGCTGGCTTATATTCCTCGCTTACAATGTGGACACGAGAAGCACATGAAGATAGGGAGACAACTTGAAGTCAAGTGTTTCATTTCTTATTGAAATCGCACAAAATTAAATTTTTAATCTTATTCTTTGAACGTTTTTTTTTGTGTTTCAGTTAATTTTTGTCCAAAGAAACAAAAAAAAGAAACAGAAAATTAAGCAAGAAGGCATGTTTCGTACACAGTTCCGGCGCACGGGACAAGTGTGGTGGCAGAAAGCCCGACTGGACAGGCGAGTAAAAAAAATTCAATTAAAAAAAATATTTTATCGCGGTACATGTAACATGTGTAACATTCAAATGCTTCAACAATTCTGTGGATTGATTCTTGCCGGTGTCAGGCATCAATCTCTATGTATAAAATTCATTTCATTTTTGAGCTTAGTCCGCTACACTTGATTCAACGCTCTTCTATCGTTTGGATCGAACGGCAAATATGCTAACCGTTCGACCATCGAAACAAAGGCAGATATCAAGTGATGTAAAGGCAAATCACCAGAATGTTAAGAATGATAATATTTAACAAATGCTTACAAAACAATTACGGGCAAATAAGTAAAAATGTTGATTGTAACAAGTAATTCAAAGCGCATGTTAATTAATAGAATTTCTTAAAGATTTTGCAGTTGCGCACTGATTACCACCGTTAATATTTGAAACGAAGATGTTGAATATTGCTACTTTGCTTTTACTTTAACTTTAATTCATCGAAGATTCCTAGTGAATTACCAAGGACGATGGTATGGATATTTCTAATATAACAGCGCAATTCCTCACATAGCTCAACAAGTTCCAACTTATTTGCAACAATTTTATAACCAGCAAGATCACCATCAGATTTGACGAATCCGGAAAATCTAATAAATTGAAGACATGCTGCATTCCTTTAAAAAGAAAAATGATGGCTATTGCAATTTATTCTGTAAGCACTTTATAATTGTTTTTATATCAAATACGTCTAGCCGATATATTTTTATTTTGGCGAACTATGGCTGAAATAATTTGAACGTTTCAAACGAAAGAATGATGATAGACCAAAAACCGAACGTGTCTGGGAGTTGATAACGGAAGGATACAAGGAAGACCAAGAAAGGTATGGAATGACGAAATTAATTAATTAAAAAGGAAAACAGCTATGCAGGGTGATTGTCTAAGAGCACAAGTACTTTCGCAAAAAAAATTTAATGTAGTGCGAAATGTAATTCTAATCTAAGGAGAGAAGCACCTTGCACAGCTGTTCCGGAATAACATCGAACATGTGTCGTATGCTTCGTTTCAAGGAAAATTATCTTGGCACGATATCCCAAACATTTTTAACGTTGCTAAAATGGATGTTTTTGGCTTACATAAAGCTTAACTTTGTAACAAATTACAATAGCAACAATCAGGCTAGACGAATAGCTAAACAAATTATCCCGACGTGTTATCTTAAGAAATTGTTTACCAATTCTCATTAATTCTGCCCGAAAAGAAATTTTTTAAGGACAGGTTTATGGAGGAAGCTCTTAATTTAAGCTACTATTACACAGCGAACGTCATTTGTTTTAATAGCCATATAAAATTATTTTTAAATTACAATGAAACGTTGCACATTAAACGGATAAAACTGAAGAATGTGTTTCTCATTTAATTTATGAAAAGATTATTTGGAGATAAACAAAATAAGGACTTTTGGACGCTTTGAGCTTGAAAATTTATGAAGCTTAAATTAATACATTTTAACATAAACAATGTTTGTATATATTTTGATGGGACGGGTAAATTTTGATTTGGACTAGGCTTATAATATATCCATCTGCTCCATATTTATCTCCAACTAAAAAGAATATGTTTGGATAATGAGGAAGTGTAATAGTTTCCTCTATGTGTATTTCTAAAAGGAATTTTGAGAAGTTGTAGTCTCGACCAGTGGAAACTTACAATTGACTCAATTGATCAAATTCTTTCTCCAGGAAATTTGATTTTTTCTTTGTACCATTGAACTTATTTCAAGCTTATTGTTTTTTCAATAAGCAGAAGACCAAATAAAGAACAATATTCTGTCCAAGATACGGCCTTATCGCTTTTCTGAGTCAAGTTCAAGATGTCGCTTTTATCTAATCTTACCTGACAAGAATTTCAAACAATATGCTTTCAGATATTCAGACTTTTTTATTTTAATTATCGATAAAAACAACACCAGCTGTAGATCAAGCAATAGAAGACATCGACTTTCAATTCACGCACACAAGTTATTCAAGAGAAGAATTCATTACACAGAGGTTGTAAGTCAATTGTAGAAAAGCATCAGCTTCAGTAATCCTTCAAAAAATATTGTTGCGTTATTATTAACTGTACTTGTTGTTGTCAAATGTACGACAAAAGCATTCAACCTCCGGGACGATGTTCTGGTTATAAATCAAGATACGAATATGACGTACATAGATAAACGCGAGACATTGAAGAGTATGCCCAACGTAGAGGTTTACATGATAATGTTAAGAAACATTCAACAAGTTCATTACGCTTTCAATTATTCTGAACGAGGCTCACAACCTGAGGCCAGGATGCTGTTAGTCTTCCCCTAACTTTTCTGTTCAAGAATTTCAGACAACATACTTTTGAGTATTCTCAATTAGTTTCTTATTTAATTTAATCATAAGTATGGTGCGAGAGATCCTGCAGTCCTTTAATTTCGCTTGGATTATCGAATGGATGGTTCGATTCGATATCGAACGATGCAGGTTCAATTTTGAATCCAGGTTCTTGATTTTTAGCTACACGCAAGAATCAAAATACGTTCTTTTCTTCTCTGGTGCAATTTTGGAGCATCTCTAAGTTTAACAAAAATCAAGAAAAGTTTAACAAAATAAGCATCTTGTAGTTCACGGAATTATCCAAACGATGAATTTATGCTGCAGAAGTTATAAGACAATTCTAAAGAAGTATTCGCTAAAGCATCTTCCTCTAAGCGATGTATTGGACGTTGCCCTTGTACGTTACCAAACGTCCTTCTTCGAAATAAACTCAAGCATCCGCATGTATCTCGATAAAGTCACATTTAACGATTTAACATCTAACTTCCTACGTATCAATACTTCAATTTGAATTTAATGCTATTTATTTTGGTCCGAATCCAACTTTTCCGTGACGCCAATTCGTAAACCATTCAACATGTTCGAATCAATTTTTTAACGGGAATGTGAAAAAGTTGTTTTTAAGCATTATGTATCTAAATCATCTCGAAGAAGAACGGGATCAAAAAAATTAATGTTTCCAACCGAAGGGGCAAAGAATTTCGCCTACGTGAGCTGAAATAAATACTTAGGTTCCTAGATCGATGTCCCAATTGCAAACATTGTGCATGGTTAAAACGGTTACTGTGTAGATTCGTTTATTTGGTGCCCCGTAAATCCTGATTTATAGTTTTGACGTTTTCCTGGCAAATCTTTTGAATTATAATATGTATGCGGTAGGTAACACCGTTTTCTTTGTACTAAAATAAAGCTTACGTCAATGTGGACGTAATACGTTTAAATAATCTTATTGATCTTTGCATGTCCAAGAAACTTCGGTATTTAAAACAATACAGCGGCGCTAAAAACTTACCAATCCTACTTTGAAAACACGTTTCGTCAGATCGGTGAGGAATTCCCGTTTGGAAGGATCCTTCCTATCGGAAGGCTTGAATCCCCGTTGACTCTCGATGATGTTCGAGCTGCTGGATCTACGTAAACCGTACTGGTAAGCTGGCGACGGCCAGAAATTCGGCGTTGTTGGTGCCGATACATTGAGGCTGCTTGAACTTCTGTTTAAGGTCACAAATCCTCTGCTAGAGGAGGAGGACTTAACGGTGGTCGATTTGGATCTCAAGTAATTCGGGATTTCACGCATTTTGCAGAAGTTGATTAGTCACTTAATTCACTCTCTTGAATGTTCTGCGTATTACGGTCGAAATGTTCGCTATCTACTAGAGTTCGTACACGAATAATGGTTCATAGTTCAGTTTTAATTCAACGTGTTCTCGCGATAATAATAGCTGGAATATGTAAATAAAGAGATTTGGTAAGCTTTTATGATCGATGATGATGATGTTTGATGATGATGATGTTTGAAAGGTGCAAGGTTAAATCGAGTTTGGACAAAAATAGTTTTGTCTGGTAGGTCTTACCAGACTCAAGCACGTGAACAAACAAGACAAAATTTTTTTTTGTATTCTTATATGTTAGCTCAATTATAGAAACATACTAAAAAACATTAGAAATTTGTTAAAAAATGGCGGAAGTTGTATTCGTTGGCCTATCCGTCCCAACATATCTATAGTTGCTATGGCACACGTACCCACAAAGAAAAAAAATTTAGAGCTCTTGCGGTCGATTGTAGGCGTTATTTCACAAATTTGAATCAAGTTTTAAACAAACAAGCGAATAACCTAAAGTGAATACTGCGAGGTATAAAAGGTTTTTGGCCTTCTCCAGAAGCGGCGCTTCCAGAACGATTTTGGCAATGTCAGGTTATAATATGTTCCTTTTACAATAATTTCAGGATGTTTCAGAATATTGTGCGTCGTTGCTACTTGTGGTTTTTGAAAGTATTCAAATTTTGTTGTTTTCCAATCGTGAAAAAATCGAAATACAGGAAGGCGTAGAATCTCCCAACGTAGCGTTGTTGTGAGATTCAGCCCTTTCATCTACGACCGTAAAAACGTGAGTTGCTGAACTTTAAATGTCGCTGAACAAGCGCTCAAGAATTCGGTAAAAAAGTCAATGGAAAATAATGAATGAGTACAGGTCGAAACTTATGGATCTAGCTATTGCTGGCATATAGAATTAAGGTAAGTTCGCGATCAAAAAGAATACTTAACCATATGTAGCTTCATCACAATACGCCCGAGATCAAGCAATAATCAGAATAGTGGACAAACAAGAGCGAAGTCATGGTCATCGTCTTTTGGGAAGTTATTGATAGATTATCTAGAAGAAGGGAGAGCGATTAATACTGAATATTATAACCTTCTTCATCAAGATCAATTGCAACGAGGAAATCAAAAGAAAAAGGCAAGCCATGATGTTTCGCCAAGAAAACTCTCCTTGTAATAAGATTGTTGTGATCATGGTCTAAAAGTCGTGCCTTATTCATCTTGTTCACCTAATATGGTGCTTTTTCCAAATTAAAAGAAATGTCCTTGTTTTAAGCATTGCAGCACTAGTGTCCCTATGGGTATATCGTTAAAAGGAGATTTGAACAAAAAAAAATTATTTCTTTGTTTTTCTTTTTTTTTCTGAACCACCCACATAGATGACCGCTACAAAATATTCATCGTTTAGAAAAACATCGAAAATTGAAAGAAGTCCAAAATATTCCGTACAGGTGAACGGTGTGCTAATCTGTTTGTCAAATTACGTAAAAGTTGGCAAGCTAGCGAACTTACTGGATGACAACCAATCAATGTTGAATGACTTCTGACTTGGACATACCGTTTCAAAAGAATAGCATAAGACGATTAACACGAGAAGAACAACTCAGAAATTATTTCACCCCAAACGTCCGCCAGAAAATTTTTTCCCACATAACATAAGTTGATATTGATCATTGTTTTGCGTTGCGTTAATTTTGGGTGTCGTTTCTGACGTCAAAACCAAACAAATATAGAACAGATCGTTACACACTTCATACTTTCATAACATCGTGTCTCACCTTCACGCCAGCAAATCCTAAACGAAACATTAAACAAACGCACGACAACGCTACCAATTACACCGTAACATATTTCATTCCGCAAACGCATAAGGTGGATTTAATGCACGTCCAGTCGGAATAAATGTGCACAATAAATAAATGCCAACGGATTCGGTCGTACAGGCGTTCGCTAGTTACAAATTACCGTGATTTTGGGCACGGTACGCATTCCATCCAAGGCTCTAAGGTGTCAACTTAATTTGTGTTGATGAAAGACGACATAGTTAACGGTTTAATTGGTGTATGGTGTTTAACGTTAGTTTGGGTTCACGTTTTGTGTTTAACTTTGGGTTATTGAATTTATCTAATTTTTGAGTGTAACTTTAAAATGATTATTAGAAGTGGAACATTTGATTTTTGCAGTATTTTCTTGTAATCGAGAATGTTGCCATATTCACAGACAACATACAACTTTTGGCAGAAGAAACGCGCTCAACAGTTCGACAATTAATGCTGATTTTTGCAAAACAGACAAATTGTGTACAAATACATTTAATTGAGATCCATGCCAAAAGCCTTTAAAAATCGTAGATTATCTTCGCCTTTTCTTTGGTAATTCACCCACTAATAAAGGATAATCAGGATGAAAGGCAGATTACGAAATTCGATTCAGAAGCTTTGGCGCCAAATTTTATCTTTTTAAATTAAAACTACGAGATTCCCAAACGAGCTTCCTCCATGTCACATCCTCGAGGGCTCAATCGCTAAATCCTATTGAGCTTCTGCGCATAAAAGGAACGTACTGTCCAAATTTCGTTGTTATAGTTTCAGGGCTTCTTTCTTTATAAAATTAGTGGAAGTAAACACGGACGTTACAAATTCCGATGAAGAGAAAATTTACTTTATAGAACTATGGATAACGAGAAACTTCAACGTCACCGATCTTTTCTATATTTTCCTAGAGCCTTTACAAAAGCCAAAAAAATGTCAAGAGAAAAGACCTTCAAACGAAATCAGCAATAGGGAACTTCGTTGGTCGGTATGAATCACGACGATATGTGGTTGCAGTTGTTGCAAGAGAGATTTCTCGAGTGTTATCTCGCGCAATAACAACCGGCGTTGACCGGTGAGGATGTGCAATCTCACGCCGTTTCGGCCGTGGGGATTTCCCAAGTCGTAACCGTCCAATATTGATGAGCCCTAAACAGTGAAGGTGTCTTAACAAAATCGTGATGATTTGTGGATTTTGTTACGATAAAAACCACAACCAAACCAGCGGTTTAGTATCCATTAAATAATATCAATTAATTTTTAGAGGATGACGTGATTAAGCGAATATAAAGTAGTAAATTACTAAAACGAACGAAAGCTTTAATTACAAAGAAACATGTTTATAGAACATTTCTTTTAGGCCGATCATCTCTTATTTTAGATTCGTATGTGTTTAACATCCAATATCAAAGCAAGTATTTAACATCCTTTGTTTTTTGTTTCTATTACCAAGAGCACAGCACGTGTCCTTCGCAATATACATAATCACAATTATAAATTGGAAACAACATAATAAATGTTCGTGTGTATATACGTCGTACAAGCAGAGGCGAAACTACTTATTATTTCTTTTTTTAGCATCAAGGATAACAGTTTAGACTATGTTATTGGAATTGCTTCTGTTTGTAATACGTTGTCTACATTTTCAATTATACAGGGCATCGCTTATACAATATAAAATATAATTTTTGGGAAATGCTAGTGATAGTTCTATATACAGGGTTCTCACAAGGAAAACCAATTACCATGCTTTGGAAAATTTTATGCAAAATCCCAAATATGTATTCTGCAAAGCATGTTTGATTTGAGCAGACTTGCCAGTCATTATATCAATTTCTTTTCCTCCGTTTAAAATTGAACTAGGTTCTATGGACAGATGAAGCCCACTGGAGGGCTTCATCTGTCGTCTTCTCATAATCGTGGAGTTAATTCAAAAAAATTGTTATTTGAAAAAAGGTACCCTTCGATGCACTTTTACAGCTAATTACATCATTGCTTCGTAGGTCTTCGAGGCCATAACTAGAAAGGACAAACGCGGATGTAAATGAAGGCTTGAAGGAAATGTTGAATGAGATGGATATTGAACAGTTGCAGTAAACAGTGCTGGACATAACAAATCATGTTATTTAAGAAATTCTGCTTCTATTGATTTTTCTTATTCTTCTTCGCTTTATGATAACGTCGTAATTAGTTAACTTAGCCTTTCCATAATTAATATTCTCCCGATCTCCTATAAATTCAATTTTCAGCTACTCAGATGAACACTTGAGAGCTTCATTTTCCGAAATGTTTTCTTATTGCATTTGTTGCATAGGGAGATTGATCCTTGTACGTTAGTATTAATGTTTCTTTGTTTATTATCAAAACAAGCCGTGAATACGCATCTTTCCCACTTGACAAACGACGAATATACAATTTTCTGTTTCTTTCAAGAACTAGAGCTCACATAAGTTGCCTATTTCATAAACTTTGACGTATTGCTCTTAGTTTTGGTAATGAAGTATGCAATATATTAATGTTGACAAATAAACGCGGACACTTTTCGTGCGCTTCACGAAATTACCAGCGACTAGACAGATTCTCCCGGAAACCGGTAGACAACACGAACCTATTCTCGTGAGACGAATAAACACGGGTCTGTCTAACCTAATCTAATTTCGTTTAACATTCGTTTGTTGTTTGCGCAGCGCTACTCATCCCTGAAGGCTTACTGATAACAGTAAGGAAATAGAGAAGCAGAAGAAGCGCTTAGAAGTTACTTATAACGAACAGTCTTTCCGGAATATGACAGAACTGCGTGAATCAAGGGCAACACTCAAGGCTCAAATTCTGCGTGAATGCTTAAGATCTGTAAAATAGTTGTATGAAGTTTATGAAGATGAAGTCGCAATTCTTTGCCAATCTTTTAATTTTTAATTGTATTATTAGTGTTTCGATGAAAGAAGGAAATAAGCAGTAAAAGTATGCTAGAAGCGAAAAGGTGATCGAAAGTGAACAAACATAATTTATGAAGAAGTATGTGCGACTGTTTAGAAAAAATTAGATGTTTTTCCTTTTGATTTTTTGAGTTTTAAGTCGTCAACAAAGAAGAAAGAAAATAATTAATATTTAAGCAATTAAACCAAGATCTAGAATAAGAAAAACTAAGCATTTATATTGTAAATATAAACCTAATTGTTCTTTGCCCATGTTCTTCCCGAGTTTGCGTTTAAGACTACGCTAACATGTACATTAACGTTTGCAATAAGAAGAACAATATTTACAGAAGCTTATGTAGAATTGCATCTGCAATGCAATCTGCATATAAACAGATCTGCAACGAAATGCACAAAATTAACCTATTAATATACAGCTAGCTACGCTAGTTAGCCGACTTCTAATTTTGTTCCTTAGATAAGGTAGGCAACGCATTACGCACATACGAAGCTAGTCCACATTCATTTAATTATGCGCAAACTATACATCTACGTACCAAGCACGTTATAAACAAATGAACCGAGATATTAAACAGATTCCTGGTTTCGTTGTTATATTTGTTTTAAAAATATATTTTCCAACGTTTGAACTTGATACAATTCAATTTCTATAATTTAAGCAACATGTTGGTTGTAAACATATCTTTATGTGGAATTAATTGGATGAAACTTTCATTAGATATGCTAGGCAAGATTAAGAAACATGAATACTTCCTCTAAGAGTTCTAGCAAAATTAAAATATTTATGGCTTTTGAAAAAAAAAGAATTTCCTGCAATAAAAACCTTTACAACCGAACAAAAATATGTTCACATATCCCGTTTGCCATTATTTATATATAAGCGATACCGAAAAGCTATTGCTTTGCTTTTTTCCTTCGAAAAATAGCGAGTAGATTGGTAAACAATCATAATTTTCTTGAAATTGATGAGAGGCCAGAACGTCGCGTCGTTAAAAACAAGTACAACAACAAGCGCACCTAGAAATAAACATAACCGATCCTATTGTGTTTGACTTCGGAAAAGGTCAGAGAGGCCGTTAAAAACACCAGACGCTAAACTGGATGGTTAAACACTATTTCATAGAGGGCCCGCCGCGTCTCTACACGCCAGTTCGATATAGCGCAATAATTACCGCATATATTTACTTTCGATTTAATTCGACGGTTACGTGAAATTAAAAAGGCCCGCACAACGCGCACCGCTTAAATTATTTCGATTTCGTTTCGTGCGATGGATCGCACGAACCGCCCAACCGTTTGGTACTAAGCTACACAACTAACGTGCAAAATAAAATCGGTGAAAAAATGATAAAACCGTAACGGCGACGGCTTTGGCATGAAATCTACAACACACGGAGAATCGAAGCCCTGAAAATAATCTCTGCTAGGACGTGCAGGGGAGCCGATCCGGCCGGCGTTTTGGCCGCGGGCCAAAAAGCGGTTGGATATACGTACGTACGTGTATATGTGTAAGATCGTCGCGAATGTAGAGGCATAGAGGCGTGTTATTGGAGAAAGGGTTAGGAACGCCGGTGTGTTAAGGACGCGGCGGTTACTGATCGAAGAATTTTCGACGGGTTTCGAGCGGAGGCGTTTATGCAAACAGTTGTACATCGGCTGGGACAGATGTCTCGTCGAAATATTACATCTGCAAAAATATGCTTAATTATATCCACGATGAATTTCAATTTTTAATGAAAATAATTTTCCTGATATCTGGAAAATGGTCCCTTGTTATATGCCCGATATGGAGAAAGGGAGATCGCTCCAATGTTTAAAATTATCGACCTGTGGCTATTCGCTCTAATTTTTCCTGGATTTTTGAATGAATACAGCACAGCAACGTGGTTTCTACACGGGCTGCTAACTTAGTGAAGTCTCTAAATTTATCAATAATTCCAGATTAAGCCTGCAGAAACGTGTATTTCTTATCTCATTTTCTTCAGACGAATACATAAGTACGAGTCTGTCTACTTTCTGCTAATTTCTTGAAGCGCAACTTGTTTCTGCAGGCTTATTGCAGATCTATTGGCATATATAATTTAAATAGTAATTCACTAAAATTTGATAAATTTAAACCATCATCATCTTATTGATCATTGTTTTAACAGCGATATATCTCCAGCATGTTTAAAAAATATAAAAAAAAAGTCAGCACCAATACTTAAAACTGGAAGTAAGTCTTCCGAGTTGACCAATTTCTTTGGTTCCCATGGATTTACGTTTTTAAGGCGGAACAATGAATGACTTGGAGAGTAGCGGTCTCCTTGCGACATATCAGCATCAGATTTTTTTTAGATAATCATTTGACCTGGAGGGCACACATTGCAAGTAGATTATCTAGTTGCATATAATTATTGAAGAACTTGGCCCCATCTCAAAAGCAAGAAGCACTTATACCTTATTACCGGTTATTTAATAATTTTCGTTCGGGTATCTTTACCGTCTCTTCGGGTATACCTCAGGGATCCAATATTGGTCCTTTACTATTTAATATCTAGATTAACGATCTTTTACTTTGACTAGACCATAGAGTTTTGGCATATGCGGACGATCTGAAGATCTATTCTGCCATTCTGTTCAACATGAGATTAATTTAAATATAAGCAAATCCCTGTAGCCTGTTATTGTAAAAATAATATGCCTCTTATTTTCAATTATTTCGTAAAAGAGGCTACGATTCGCATTTAAAGTAAACTAGAAGAACTTGGTGATTTGTTCGACAATGGTTCGCGGTTTATTGAACGCATTAAATCAATTCGTGGCTTTCTATCTCCTTCCTGAGGCTCTCCGGCTAGCAAACAGCTTTGTTTCAACGGAAATATGCTTCAATTATATGGTACAGCTATTATTTATTAACTTAAGAGAAGTATCTGTTTTCCAAACGACCCACAAAGAAACATTGATCATTTACATTATCGTTTTTACGCAAAGGAATACCAACGAATGTGTGTATTGACCGTGATTATAACTAACAGAAGAACCAAAAGGGTTACGGTTTCCTTTCGAGCTCCCACAAAAACTCCGTCTTTAATTTTGGCATCACTGAGTCGAGAAAATTTTTCATGTAGATACTGGAATAGAGGTACTTACTGGCCCATTCTTATCCACGACTGTTACCAAGCTCTTGATGAGACCGAGTTCCATACGTAAAAGAAGGATAATGATCTTCTACCGAGAGTGAATGTTGTACAAGGTCCATCTCCTTTAATGTAACACTTTGCTGCCCTATAAGCGAAGAGACTAGCAGCTCTTTGTATGTTCCTGCTGCAAATCCATCAACAGAGTCACTACCTTCAAGTAATTGTTGTAATAGCTGTTTTACATTTTCATATGATAAATGTCGCTTGATCCTGCTCAATTACCTTCGCTGCTCCTTCAATGCATTATAGAAACATAGAAAATGATGAATGGAACGAAATAGCTGAATCATGGCTTGGAGTTGAAGAAGTGAAGAAGAAAGAAAATAGGGGGGAGAAGGGAAAAATCACCAGAACCAGACTGAAAAACCGACGATTTTACGGATAGCGCGCGTTGTTTGACTCGACATTATTTGTGGGCGTAAAGTACAACGCATAACCTAAATTTTTATTGGCGTGGATCCGCCTTAAGAAGCAATTTCACTCTTGCTCAAAATTATCACTTTTAAAGTAGTTTCTTCAACGTTGGTAGCATTGTTTTATCGTCAAAACTTAAGAAGTCGTGTATCGAGGCATTATTACAAAAATATTTATCTCGCTTGTATTATTTTTAATGCGCGCGTTCCTGTTATATAAATTAGGAGCAAGAACTAAAATTAGCTTACCTGTTCTGTACCGTTGCTCTGGATAACTTTATTCAGCTCTTGAGCAATCTGAAACCGCAATTAGCACGTATTAAAAGGCGCTCCGTCTCATTTTAGGTAGTAAGATAGCATATTTTATTAGGTGTTGCAAGTGTATTTTCTAAAACAAAATCGCTGGGAGAAGTAATAGAAAGCAAACATAAAGAATCTTGATATTGATGCAGGAGGGCAGATCGTTTAGTTTGCAGAGCTGGCCGCTAATGTAACAGATAACTGTCTAAGGTGATTGATTTTCTTGAAATACGGTAATAGCTATTAATAAACTGCAGCATGAGAACGTGCTGTTACATTTGGACAAAGTCCAAATCAGCAATTAACGTTTGAGCCAATAAACAAAAATCAATCAAAAGCGGAATTTACTTTTATCCCGAAATAAATGGATAATTAAATCGAAAAAATCTATTATCAAAAACAACCGACTTCTAGGTCAGGTACCTTGACCAAGAAGAGAGATATTTTCGAATCTGCCTAGGTGCTTTTCTTTTCCTGCAAAAGTATTGGCGAGGATTGCTTTTTGTCTACTTTCAACATTAAATTTGTTCGAACTAACGCATTGTGTACCTGAGCGCATTTGATGAGGCTTAGCAAACTTTCTGAAGGCAATGACAGGGGACGCTGTTTGGGAGACACACAGGTTGGCAAGCGAATTGCAAAAGTGCTGTGGCGTGTTCCGTTTGGCGTGGGCTACAACATTGATTACACAGAGGCGTATGGTGGCGGTGTCGCTTACAATACGTCACAAATGACTATACACTAGGTCACACTTAACAAATATTAAACAAGGAAACACTCAACAATTGTATATTATTGTATCTGTGTGTCGGTCGCAAAATAAAAACAATGTTACAAACAGAAAATAACACCGAATTAAATCAAAATCATCAACTTACCTGTCTTTGGTGTTCTAGATTTTCTTTGTTTTCGTCCGAATTTATCTGCTTCTTTAGTTCCTCGTCCGGCGCAAGGGTCTCCTTTAATTCCTTATCCTTTTCAGCGTAAGTGTCCAAATCTGAAATGATTTCCTTAAGCGATTGCTTGATTTTGTCTTGCTTTATCTCGGCAGATTTCTGACTCGTATCGACCGTAATTGGTTTGAGGTAATCGTCCAAATTTAAAGGTTCTAACGCCACAACCGGTACGTACAATTCACCTGTAGACGTCCTCATCTCCGATGGTTCACGTAGTGGAAAATTTTCTCGCAAAGTATTTGAAGATAACTCCGACTTAGTTTCCACTTCTCCGTTCGTGTTTTCCATATTGGAAACATCTGCTACAGGCGCTGTATTTTGAACTGATATACTTTGTTTATCATCCGTAGGATTCTCATTAAATTGCTCAATATCAAACGGCCTCAGCGGTTCGTACTGTTTCACTTTGATGGGATTTTCTTGTAGTTCTAGTGGTTTTATGGTTGGGAACGATGATTCGCCATCGACCTGTCCGCCAACTATTGCATTGCTGGTGCCATTTTGGACGGTCGGATTTGGTTGTTGTACACTATCAATTCTATCTTCTGGAGCTTTTAAGTCTTGTTTTAGGGTGTCTGTTGTTTGAATATTGGCCTCTATCTGCTTCGCTAGTTGAAAAGATTTTGGCGATTCGAATTGGTTCAGCGGCGCAAACGGTTGCAACGGTTCGAGTTTTTTGATCGGCTCTAGAGGTTTGTATATATCAGGCAATTTTTGTTCCATCGAAAGTTGTTCTTGTGTTTGCGCTTGCGGTTGTGGTGGTCTATTTTCGGATTGGTCCTATAAAAGTGAAAATTTATATTTTCAGATTTTTTTTAGTGGGATTGCACTATGTGCTTAAAGCACTAAGCGAGCCAATACGCTGTCCCGAGGCGCACTGAAATTAATCTAAGCTTTTAGACAAACACCATTAACCTTTATTACTATTTTCTGCTGCATAAGAAAGAAACCGTTCATTGTTTTAAGGATTACAAGTATCTGATTTATTCAATTTTCGACTACAAATGAGTATTTGTCTTAAAGGCTCCTAAAAGATTTTACTGATTCGTAGAATAACCAGGTTCATAACCACATTGCGCAAAAACCACGTTGCTTTGCGGTGGGTCCCGAACCAATAAGCAGTCGAACGAAACGAAGCAGCCAGCATGCTCTAACCTATTTCGTGGTCTCCAAATAAACCACATAAAACAAACAATAAAGAGATGAGAAAACAATTAAAGAGCCTCGCCCTGAAAAATTGTTTAGGACAAAAGCAAGTGAAAGTACTTATGTTCTTTTTTCGGATCTACCATTATCAGGTTTGTAAGCTATTGCACCAGTTTTATAAAAATCAACATGTGGTACTGCAAAATGTGGTAACTGAAGACGAAATCCCTTCGTCCATTACGTAAATAGCTTTCAACACTAAACGTTTGATGATCTTACTATTTTTGTAACCAGCTCATTAAAAATCTTATAAAAACTATTAAGCAATGCAATCGGACGATAATTTTCAATATTCGCAGGTTCGTCTTCTACTGTCGTGAATTTTTTTCAAACTAGATTGGCTGAGAACATTGATATCAAATTGTCTTCAAAAACTCTTTGGAAGCCGTAGCAGGAATTATTCGCATGTTTTGCGTATAAAATTTCCGCTCGTTACGGTTAATGGGCTTTATTCTTTAAACATATCATCAAATTAGTTATTCTTTTAAATATTTGTGATATTCGTAATTTTTTTACCCTGACACATTAAGCGATGCTTTAGCATTTTTACTTATTACATCGAGTATTTGTGGTTTTGACAACTGAATACCAAAACCCTTAATGATATTTGCATCTTCCTTTGTGCATAAGTTTTTAAACAAAAATCTCAAGCTGATAACATTAGCTTTATTCGTAGATATTCCGCTTTTTCACGTGTTCATTCTCCCGGATCAGTATAAGCTATTATTAAACGTACTGCAGATAATGGCTTCTAATAATTTAACGAATTCTTTTAGGAGACACTTATAAGATGTGACGCTCCCACAAAAATTGAAGGATATTAATTAAAATAATTTTAGACAAGACATCCAAACGACCTAAGCCATTAATTTCACGCTTCTTCCCAAGAGAACATGACGTTCATTTCATGCCCCATCAAGAACTCTTTATTTTTAGATTCTCTTCTAAGCCGTTTTTTTTTTCAAGTTTCCTTTCTTTTTATGCTTCAAATATAGGATAATAATAGTTAGATTTCGAGAAGAACTGAAGCTTCAAAACGTTACTTATTTCCCCCAATGTGTAAGACGAAGAACTAAACTTATCGCATCGAAAAGATTTCGAAAAGCTATATAGAACTGTGCGCCTGTTGGACAGCGCCAAGAAACCGCGAACAGTGACAGAAAAGAACAGAGAAAAATAGACAGGGGTTCATCGTAATACATTTTGAAGCTCAGCACTCGATAGAACTGTTAAAAGAAAGAGTCGAAAGTTAGTTTCATCAACGATCAGTTTATTGAGAACTGCAGAATTCAATATATTTAGTAATAATAATAATAATTACATAGTATACAGAGTGTTTGCGGTATAACTGACATCATTTGTTAATCGAGATAATAATAATAAAATGTAAAAGACATTCCTTGAGACATAATTGGGTTAACAGTAATACTACGTAATCATCAAACATCAAAAGCAGGCGCCAGTTCTATATAACTTTTACAAAAGATCTAGTTTAATATCTACGTGAAGGAATAGGCAAGAAGCACACGCGCTTTAATGGAAAGTAGTAGAACTAAAAGTAGATTGGCTTGTTGCTTGTCAAGCATTAATAATTGATTCTTCTCTTGAACTATTCCTCTTAACATTTGGGCATCGACATCTTTCGTATAATTCTATTGAGACGGCATCGAAAACAGCAACTTGGGACGTAATTTGTAACGGTTGTCCAAATGTTAAGAGAAGCACTTCAGATTATAGTAGAAAGGGACGATACAAAACACAGATTTTTCTCTATATCATCTAGTTAATTTGTCTTTTCTATGTTATCACATTTTAGTTTCAGACTGAATGTTGTGTATGAAGCTTTTAGGTATTTACGTAATAAATGCCATAAAATGCAAAAAAAAATATCATTCTAACTTCATGTGCACCGTTTTCTTCTTCTAAACGGGATAAAATTGTCGCGAAATCGGTATATTGAACATTTAAAGTTGTCTTTCCGACTAACGGTGCAAATGCAGTTATTATTATAAAAAAAAATCGTATAAAAAAATACGTAATATCACTTCATGTATAAAAATCTATCAAAAATTCGGTCCTATAATCGCATTTTAGAGTATTTATTTGTATCTGATTAGATTCGAGGGAGGTAAAGTTTATTGCACCGAGTGGTCTGTTGAATTATGTGATATTAGTCTTATCCGCTTTAATTTTCCGTACTCGGAGGAAATATGACCTGGTAGAAGCAAGTATATAGAAGATAGAATGGCAGAAAAGCTTAGTTTCGTAGCATATTTACAAGATATGGGGATGGTACAGCTCTAAAAGATAATATTAAGCACGCGAAATGTTCAAAATATTTGTTTTCGAATCGAAATAAATGTTTACAACTTCCTTTAGAACTCTCCTCCTAGAAATAAGGATAATCCTGAAAATGATCTCTTAAACTATGTACGGGTTGACAACCAAGACTGATTTAATAACTATCCATCTAAGAAACAAAACAGTGAATATCGATAGAAAAGGATAAAACATGAGTCAAACAAAACGAAATTCTTCTTTTTTTTACTTTTAGATTCTTTTATTTAAAACTGAACGAAGAAATTCTTGTTTAGTTTGTTTTCAATTAAAACACCTATAAAAACAAAATATTTGATTGATTGATATGTGAAACGTAAAGAGAGAAGAGCTAATGATGCGTGTTGCAAGACGTTAAATGTTCATGACGTATAATCTATCCAACCATGTTGTTATTAAATTTGATTTTGGTGACAACCTGTACGGGATAGTTTAAGGAAGATTATAGAAAAGAAGTAATATTACATTTAGTACAAATCAGCAGTCATAATATTTTTCGTGCTCAACAGATAACATTTGCAATCGGTATTGCAGATGTTAAACTTGCCAAATATACGCCGGAACCATCAAAATTGTCCGAAAGTAGACGAGAACTATTTAGCAACCAAAAAATGCTGCTAATATAGCTACTCGTGATGCAATAGGTAACGGTAAAAGCAATGTGAGGAGAGAGATCGCTAAGAAACGGACGTGTTTCTAGCTACCAGGCGTCATCAGCGTTATCTAACATCGCTGTTTGCTTCCAGGCTTGTATCACCGTCCTTGGAAGACGACGATACATGCGTTTGCCGTCCAGAAAGCTGCGACAACAAACGAGTACAGTTTCCTCAACTTTCTAGACGGCAGCAACGCGTCCTCTTAGCACCACAAAAGTTCAAGCAAGTCGATCTTAAGTCTGAGAGACCCAGAACAAAGCAAAAACACCGGTAATCGGCAAAGGTAAAAACATCCGAAAATCTCTTCTTTACATTATTGTGCAAAAAGAAGGCCTAACGAGGCAATTGGCAACATTGTTTGCAAGCAAATATGTAAGATTAAGCTTGGCAATTTTTAAAACAATTTTTAAAGGACTTAAGTCTGTTATATACTTAAAACTTTTCCATTTACAACGGTACTAAATGCAATATCAACTATTTCACATCTAAATCTGTAATTTTCCAACCATTTTTAATAATTAGGGGCAAACACAAGCGTTTTGGCTAACAGTGCAATAATTATCTAAAGTAATGTCTCAAAAGGCTTTTTTTTGTTGTTTATTTTGTTTAATAGGGTACTGAAGAGGAAGGGCGGAGGGAGGGCATTGAATATTCGAATTCGTCTCCAAATTCTATTCGGGTACTTCATATTCGTATTCGCCAGTTTCCTCGAACGAAAAACTCGAAGATTTTGTGGTCTTCGAAGAGGATACCGTGCGATTGTTGGTAACCGAATGCGACTTCTCCTGTACTACCTTTGCGCTGCACTCCAAATTCGACTCGCTGGAACCAGTCTCCTCCACTACTTTGGTCGTTTGCTGACCGCGGAATTCCGCTGATTTCTCCAAAGTTTGCGTATGCCCTAGGTCTTGGCTTTTCTACAAAAAGAAAAAGAAACGGAAGCATTAAAAACTTGTCAGAGGAAGAATACAATAATTCTAATTTGAAAACAGGGTTGGAGGTTTCGGAAACCAGGCCACAATTCGAGCGCATGTGTTACCGAACACGTGTACAACACGCTAAGATGACGAGAGATGACCTGATGTGGCGCTCCGTCGGGATACCAAGAAGGCGGGCAACTGTTCGACGAGGAAAATTTGATGTAGAACGTAGCGATCGTAATCAATTTGAGGTTTTCTAATTTAATATTATACTCGGCATCGTCTACGTGTTGCGCTACATTTGACGATTCTATCGTTCCATAGCGATAATGAGCTATGTTTTCTTCGCGATGAAAGAATTTCAAATTCAAACGTCGAATAAATTGACTATGTACAAATTCAAGTCTGATCATGCGTATTTTGCATATGTTTTCTATTCAAAAGAACACACGTATCGTGATATATAACAGTTAAGCCATATTCACATTTCACAACTTTACAACGTCTGACTTTCTGACGTTAGAATTCTCTTCAACTTTTAGCTTTTCTTTAACGAAAACCTTTGAGCAGAGTGAATTGTTTCCGTTAAATGTGGAAATTTAAAGTGAAATTATGTTAATGACTAAAAGCTCAAGTGTGGATAAAGGTATTTAATACTTTGAAACATTATGATTTTTAGAATCACCATTGCTGACTCTGCTCCTGCAAATCTTACCGATTTTCTTCGTATTTTATAATGCAGATGCTTCCATCTACACTATATTCCACAATTAATGTGTAAGATTAATGTTCCCTTCTAAGTACGCTTTTCGAAATTATCGTTATCTAGCGATCGTACTTTTTGCTGCTGCATTTCGATAAATTAACGAAAACAATAAAATAATCGAAGATGACTCTGTGTGAGGTATTCATCATGAAGGTTGGAAATGAAAAGAATCCTTCCTCTCAGAGATTCTGACGTTTAATGAAATACTGCGATTGGTTTCATGCGTAAATCACACATTCGGGACAGTTAAAGGATCGTAACATATCATTTTTAGTTAAACGAAAACTCGACGTTTCGCCCACAATCATATGGAGCTTCTTCACGAGAGGGAAAGGTAATACGCAGCAGCACGTTGAGTTACTATGCTAACTGTTGCGTATCATCTTTCCTTCTTCCGAAGAGAAGCCCCTATATGTTTGTGAGCGGAACGTCGAATTTTCGTTTAACAAAAAACAAGTCACGGTGCGAACTCGGAACACGTTTAGTCTTAACCGACACTGGCCGTTGAAGTCTATGTTTTTATGTTAAAATTTAATTAATTTAAGTACAATCGAAGTAATTCAATTTTATTCTCGTTTATCATAGACGATGAGAGGCTTTTTGTAGACGAACATTAAACACGTTGGATTTATTTTTAAAATTTAAAAAATCATAAATGGACAAGCAACGCTAAAAATGATAATAATAGCAGTAATAAATAGCTTGATTTCGAATACATACAATCTAGGAAAACGTATGACCGAAGCAAGTAATAATTTAAGCAGTCTTCAACTGAATAACTTGTGTTCAAAAATAAGGTCTTTAATTTAAGTGTAAATAGCGAAGGACAAGAAATAGTCTGGATTTTATCTGAAAGACTATTATATAACTTACAGCCTGTAAATAATAAGTTCTCTTGAAAAAGGTGGTGCGGAAGCTATCGAGGAAAGCAAAAAAGGATTTTTCTCCCCGTTTGTTGCGTTTGCCGTGGATTGTTCCATCAATACTAAAAGGAAGCTAAACTATCTTAGCATTATGTGTATTACATTATATTTTGTGTGTGTTGTAATATCAAGATAGCCAGCTAGTTATAAACCTAAGCCCAAATTCTTATGTTTTATGTACCCTTTCGATAGTTTAGAACAAAAAAAAAACAAACATTCACGTCACAATTTACAATTGACGAAAACCAACAAAGCACATCCCATATAGACACAGACGAACTCAATTCAAACTCACAAATACATAGACTTCTTCTACAATAAACAATAATACAGTAACTATTGTTAGAAGCGCAATAGTCTATTCGATATTTGCTTTAAATAAATACAGATGCGAACATAACTTTCCACTATACCAACCTAATAAAGAAATTAATCATTATCTATAACGAGGTATGCCGCGCCGCAACCGACTGACCGATCGAAATCATAACCGGCCATTTTTTACTTACAATCTCTAATAACTCGTGTGCTTTCGTTATGGCATGCTCAATTAATTAGGTATAATTTGCCGTAGATTAAGTGAAATTTTAAATAGGAGAACTTGGTCGGTTATATTTTTAATTATATGCAAATTGTGTGTATCTACATTAGTCTATTTAATAGCATTTTTTTTTATGTATATAGCGATACGTGATTATAAAATCATCTATGCATGAACTAGAACAAAATAACATTTGAAGTTGTTTCGAGCGGAAAATACAAAATGTTCCGGATATCGTCCCTGTTAAATATGAATTCTTACAGGTGAAAAGTAATAGTAAAACTGAGGAACACTTGCGGTCGTAAATGTTTGGATATTCGATAAGTATCATATTTTTTTCGGGAATAATAAAAATAAATGATCCATAGCACTACTCGCTAAAAGAAGAAGAAAGGCGGAAGTCTAATGCCTCGGTGTTATCCTTAACAAGAAGCTTTTGTGGTACTCGTAAGATTGACAATGCTAGGCATTGCGTTTAGTATTGCAATGGTCAGACCAATACCGATGCAAGGCGAGATGATTTGGTGACTGCAGCTAAGATATTAATAGAAAAATGTAATTCGAGCTCAAATTTCTCAAAAACCATGTATCGCAAAATGGTCGTAATCCCTATAATCAACAGTTCGAACTAAACAAGGAACCATCATCAAAATATTTTCAAAAATTTTTTAGACATGTTTTTACCATCTTCTTAATTTTCTTATATCCCTCCGACCAACTTCTACATTCATAGATTCCGATACGCTGGATCCGTTAAAAGTTACCCCGATTTTCTATCTCTTACGGTAAGCGAGCTACGAGTTTCATTTCATTTCATTGAGGTTTGCAATGTTGGGAGACTTCAATCTCTATCTTTAGCCTCTTTCGAAAAAAAAATAATTCGAAAAATAAACGAGGTGGGTAAATAGGGGTGGCGAGAATTGATTCTCCGAGTCCGATTTTACTCAAAGACATGCAACTGAAGCCTTTGTATTACGCTGAAAAGCCCCCAAAGGGAAGCACGAGAAATTCGAATTTTGGTTTTATGTTGGAATTTATTAAAAATTCTCTCTTACCCAAGAAATGTTTTGATTGGCACCTCTTGATTTACTTGCCGAAGAAATAGCGTTGGTATCTTCTATGCAATGGTATCAAGAAAAACGAAGTTGTGAGTCATTGTGAAAAGCACCTCTTTCTGCCTTCAACACATTTCACAAATCTTTAAAACCCCAACAAAACGAAAACGGTGGCGACAGCTTATGCTTCTTTGTAGACAGACTTTAGCCAAGTACAAACAAAGGAAGAGCAGCAGTTTCCTTTGAGGAGTAATAACTAAACAAATCACGAGTAGGAACAGAGATCGCAGAACAAAGACTTCTCAAGAGAAAATCAGCGTTAACGCCAGCAACACAAGCGTCGCTGACAGTTAAGAAGTGGGCACACTGGCCAAGATGACTCGAGGTATTGATGGTTTACGACTCGCAACCCTCCATTGGACCACCTGTGTCTGCGATCTATGAAAGAAAAAAAAACAATGGAACACTTCTTCTATATAAGTTTTGGGTCAACGTAAATTAAAAGGACCATGCTTGACGACGAGCAGTTACGCATTGCCTTCATTAGAGCGATTTTCCTGGGCAGCGCCAAGAAAGTGGGTTGAGTTAACAGTCTAGAAGGCTCTTTAGCATTCAGCGTATGCATAACACTGCTTTGCTTGATCTATATACATCTCCTTACATTGTTTACACGATATTTCGACAAGGGCAAGAGAGAGTTAGCAAACGAGCGATTAAACGATTAAAAACCATTTAGCAGGTGTACCTTTTATTGATTAATTGCACGAAAGGAATACCAAGTTTTGGCCAACTTCAAGTTGCACGTTATTGCTCGCTGTGTTTTCAAATTATACTCGGAAACGCTTATCGAACTATCGAGACTATGTGTCGTCACTAATGTTTCGCAACCATTCCCTGATTTAGATAAATTAAATAAAGATTTTGAGATATAAAGATAACTAACGACAAACCCATTTAAATTTGGAATATCTTTAGAGATATCTATGCTTCTATATCTATGTTCCTAGCAAATCATGTATGATAAGGAAACAACGAAAAACTTGTTACTTTTCTTGTTGGTGAGTACGAATGAGGTCAATATAGACTAGATTCGTGCAAAATCATATAAAACAAGAATTTTGATGCTTAATCAAAACCACCAATATGATCTATAACCTCCAATAATTTCTTGTATAACATATTAAAATGTTAGATAACAGGATATGCTTCGTACATCGGCGCTAAATGCCGAGAAACTTGCAACGTAATATCCCCCTATTTTCTTTTCTTTTTTGAACTCGCAGTCAAATAAACGGGAAATTCCAACAACGTACGCGCTATATAAACAATATTCTGACGAAAACGATATAAAGATCTTCGAAATTCACAGTAAAATTATTTCTGGTAGTATTTTATTGTGCTGCAGGCAATGAAATGCTGCCAAAATCCACTTCGAAAGCGTTCAACTTTATATTTTCCGATTTCTCAACGTGTTATACGGCCAACGCTTTTACCCAAGCAATTAAAAGAAGCAGACGGCTCCTCCATTTTTCTTCCATGTTATTTCAAATTGATGGTTTTGGCGCTATTAAAAGAAGGATTTTTGTACTTAAAATAGACGTCGAATGCTTATACCATAAATATTTCGAACATTCTTGTTATTGTTTTTGCTGCATCAAAGTGCATCGGAAAATATGATTTTTTTCTCGAGGTTTCGCAAATTTACGGTTGTTTTGGGACCGCGAGTGAGATCAATCGTAAATTTTGCTGAAATGTGAGAACAAAAGACCCCGAATATATTTACATACTTCGCTGGTATAAAGAATTTAAACTTGGCACCGTTTAGGACTTCCACATGCCAAGTATCGTACGTAATAGCGTACCATCTTGTGCTTGCAGAATGAATCCTGTGCGAAAATTGTTTGCGCAAAAACATGCATGTCAGTATCTTTCCTACATTCACGTACACTGAGCCAAAATTCTGAAGAAGTGTGACGAGTTACGGGTATCGAATGTACAAGTCAATTCGGCGTCCAAGCATTAAGAGCATTTAACTTTAAACAATGCTCGTTTAATTTCTATAAAATAAGCTTCGCCAAAAAATGTACACGGAACATGAAACCTTCTTGGCCTGTCTACTGTCCAATAAAGCAATATAGTTCTCGAAATTTCTAAAGAGAAGATCTTATGCAAGCAATTCCATGAAGATTCCAATCAATAGGAATTGATATTTTTCAAATGAAACGATTTCGTCCTACATAATTATCACAAACGGATCTGGCTTATTATTGTATTAGATACGATTTAGGTAAGGTTGTTATAAGAAATGACTTACTTGTGCAAGAGTAGTTTCAGTGGTTTGTTCAATTTCCTCTTCCTTAAGGGTGGTTTCTCCAGCTGGAACGAGAGCCATCTTTTCTGTCGAGTTACAGTTACTTTGTTCAGGTGCTTTAAGTTCCGGTAGGCTGGAGTCTTCTTCGCCGATATTGTTAACTCTGGAACAATAGAAGCGAAATATCAGCGCAAATTTTGAACTGAATAACTATTGTACTGAATGTTTCAATATGCACTGTCTCCAAATTGAATTGCACCTCGTCACGCCGGTGCCATTTAAATTGCATGGTGTGTATTAACCTTTATATCGATGATTTGTCTATAAGTTGCGTCGCAAAATTATGGAACAAATTCGTTATTCGAAGAAATGCTCGGGCAGGTCAACTTTATTGTTAAAAACATGGTTGCGTCAACTTTAAGTCTTCCTCATTTTTGGCTTTCGCGTAATGATGTTATCGACATGATGATGATGCCCTTAAAATTTGAAAAGATCACGTAACAACATTTTCGAACGATTAAGTCGTTTAACGAGTAGATAATATAAATATTATTATCCAAAGGTAAAGAAACGTGTTGCTATTTAATAAATAGAAGTGTTCGAAATGCCGGCCCCTCTTGACAGTAATCAAATCTATCAAATCACGTAATCATTTTGTACGTTGCGAGTGATGCGAGGACTAATTCGATTCATTTCTTACATATTTCTATTTTTCTTTCGTTATCAAGAGGTGCAAGATCCGCGGAGCCGGTCAGCTCCGCCTATCGATCCACCTCCTATGAATGTAAATGTTTAAAAGCTCACCAACGGTACGTATAAAGTGTAAAGATGAACCATCTTCATTTAGACAATTTTCTGCAAGAGCAGGCGCAAGTGCATTTTTCACAAAATTCGGATACCGTGAGGATTTCGTCAAAGAGGAAAGGACAACAATTCAATTGTTAAGCTATTCTTGCCTACATCAGCGTGTTATGCTTCAATAATTCAGTGAGGATTTGCTCTACTCCAAATACTTACGATATTGGCGATTTACTGTTTCGTTTGGACGAAATGAGGCTTCATCGGGAAAGATAATTAGGGCCTTGAATTCCCTCTCAAAAAATGTTTTTATTAAGAATAACGAGTCAATGTATAAAACTAATGATAAACAGGTGGATACCATTTCGAATACTTGATTTAGAGAAAACAATCATTTCCTTTCTTGAAGAGCAGCATTAATTTTGGCTTTTTGTTGTTAATAATAACGTTTTGCGTTCTTTAAATCAAAATAAAAAAGGAGACGTCATTAAAAAAAATCGATTACGTTATTGTTTGAAAACCAGAAGTGAGAAAAATTGACCTGTTTGAGTATCTCTTCGAAAAGTTGCTTCAAATTTATTCCATAATCCCTTGTTGCATCTAGATAAATAAGTTTTATCGTTCAACTATATGCTGTAAGTAATAATATCTCATGCTTAAATAATTGTATATTCCTTTCCATCTGATCCCCAGATACAAGTGTGGGCATGAAGATATTTTCAGTGTTGTGGAGAATATAGTCGCATAAATTTATTGTTGGCAATAAATCCTACGTTATTTGTCGTAATTCTTATTCACACACACGCACAACTATTGAGTAAACACCATCATCTTGAAGCTCGCCAAAGAAACTAAGAATCAAAAGCTCCAAGGCAAAACAAGTAGATCGGACACCATTTTCCGACAAGGATTACTTTTAAATCTGTCACAATTTAGAAGATGTCTAAATGTGTAATGTCTATCAGATCTTTACGGTTATAATAATGAATGGCCACGTTACGACTTGAAATTTACAACGATATTTAATATGTATTTAGATTTTAACGTCAAGTCGAAAATAAAGTGATACCCAATCAAATACTAAAACGACCGCGCGAACGATATCGATAAGGTCCTGACGAATAGATATACTTATGTATGTACTTGCGTTATGTGTAACATGGGATCTGTAATCGAAGCTTATTTAAAAATAACATTTTTCGGACATTAGCGCAGTTAAAAATACACATTAAAAATTATACAACTGTCCATCTGGCAGCGGTCCAGGCAAGACAGGCAACGGTCGTAAATAAACCAACCGATAGCGGCTTTGGCTTAAATGTATTATAGAGTTTCTCTTGGTAGACTGTGTCTTCTAACCACCAATATGCCGGCTGTGTTATATGAGTACATTAACCTATTCTTTCGCATTACAATTTTTTTCCAAACATGTATTTGTTTAATGTACAAGGAACCACTTCTTTTTTCAAATATTAAGCTTTAATTATAATTCAAGAAAATTCAATCGAAGCGGGGCTCTTGCTGTTTTCTTTCAATTTTTATTTAATTTCAACGTATTAACATCAATTAATAAATAAAGTTTAGAGTAATAGCGCTCATCATGTTTTGTGCAAAAGAATCAACCTAAACTCAAGCCAAATTAAAGGCACATCTAGATCTCTAAAAAGTCCCTTTCAGCAAAATACTCGGAAATAAGGAGATCGGCTTTTGTACTTGTGGCCTTTAGAATTATCCTTAGACGGTTAGCACTATGGACAAGCATTACTCCCTAAGTCTTAAGTAAAAAAAACTGCTTTCCTTGCCGCTATTATTAAAACTTCTGGAGTCATTAAGCGGTTCTACCATTTATTTTTATTTTTAAAACGCAACCCAAAAACTTTTTAAACGTAGTTTCTACACTGTTCAAGTTGATGACTCGCTGCAGTTTCTATACAAAGTTGTCGCTATCTTCTTTAACTTTCTGCGTAGTGCAAATAATCATGGTATCAAAATCTTGTCTTGTCTGTAGTCTCTTCAACAGAAATAGAACGTTGCAAACTCGTTGTCTCTTAAATTTAGGGACCTATGCAACGGCAGGAATTTCTCTTTGATAAAATGAATCTGCTTTAGAGACTCGTACAAATTGTCCCATTTGAGGCGGGAGATCCGCACTTAATACACATCCAAGAGCATTTTGAATGATTTCTGCAGCATTTGGATGATTAATGCAATTGAAAGAGGACCCTGAGGCGCCATGCATCTAAAAATTACAGCCTAGTTAGGCTACCTACTCAACTCTTATTTTTCTAGGTAACTTTAGTGTAGGTCACCGCATCAATAAAATACTAAATAATACCAGAATGTCCAATGATGTTATTGGTGATGTTAATGTGGAAGTCGTATAAAATGAAATTCGCATGAAACACTTACATATTTTATATCTACCTTTTATAACAATCCCAAACAATGCAGGCAATCACCACTACAAAGGGTAAGCATTCGTTATCACTGCAAAAAATAGAAATGAGCACGTGTAAGATATAATTATCTGTAAAGTTCGTCGCGAAATTGGCGGAGACTAGACAGCCTCGTGTTCATTCGCCTCGCGAGAATGGGTTCGTGTTACCCGAGAGTCGACAAAATACGAGTCTGTCTAGTCTCTGTTCATTTCGTGAAGCGTACGAGAAGTGGCGAACTTTATACTATAACATTATACGTTGAATTAGATAAAAATTTAGATTTAATTTGTAGAGCCAATGGAAAATGCTGATGGTTTTATGAACTTTTAATAATCCGTATAATTAGAAGCGAACAACTCGGGAGTGTTGGTGAACGATTGAGTGTTTAATGATTCGACATTAGTCAACAACTGCCCTATATTTGAATCAGGGCGCGCTATAAGTAATGCAAACTTCACCACCAACATAGAAAGAACTCACACCGAAGGGATGGAAAAGATTCGCCGATTTACTTTTCGAACTTATTATTAGACCTATCTCGTCGTAAAGGAAGATCTAAGTTGTTGAAAGTCATTGTTTTACTAATCATAACTTCTCTATGAAGGACTTTTTTTAATGTCCAAAAGATCTTCAAAAAATTTCTGAAAAAATTGGCAATCCGAGGAGATATCAAATGATACGCGCCCAAATAATCGCGTGACTTTTTGAAATTTCTTTTCAGGAAATTACAAAGTATGACATCACATTTTTAGGAAATATCAAAGTTGCTATTTCTTTTTAATAATTTGTCTATTATCAATACTTCATCTTTGTCCTTTATTCTCTTTTTATAATTATCTTTTAACTGTTTTTCTAATTGAAACAAACTATATATTTTTTTAATTTAAATACTAAATATTTTTTAGGTAACCATTTTTAGGAAAATTAAATTGAATACATTAAAAATTAATATAATTATAAAGGAATATTAACCAAAAGCCCCCCTTAATAACATTTTATTGCACCTTTAAGCAATACGTTCTTGTTCCATTAAAATTATTTAAGACACAAAGAAATAATACATTTTCATAGAATAAGGACGTATTGCCTTGAACGAGGGCTCAAATGCTATTAGAAGCACTTCTTATTGATATTCCTCTACGTTTCGTAGTTATTTGTAAAGCTCGAGACCTCCTTTTCCACCTTTATTTTACCATATTCAATTTTATTCGTAGAAAATACAACAGCAACTACACCAAATAACTAAGGACGTTTAATAGTCCAATAATATCATGTTTATCTTACTAAATTTATGATAAATACCAAGGCGTTAGAACCATACGCGACGCCCCAATTCACTGCCAAGACCCCCGAGGGGGCCGCGACCCATATTTTGGGAACTGATTCTTTACAGTATTTAGTATTTAGTTAAAAAAATACTAAATTAAAAAAAAATATTTGGTAACAGAATTTCATTTAAATAAGGAAAGGTTGGCAAATTGGACCGAAAGAGTATCTTGGTGCAAGCCAAAATTTTTTCAGCGGTTGAATCGTCCGATTTCAGGGTACAGCCCCTCTGAAAATCTAAATTTTAAGGTTGCTATTGTTTCTTCGTTAATGAAATTGTTAAATTTGAGGGCCACCTAATGTATTCCATATTCAACCATATAAAAACGAATTAAAAAAATTTAAAAATAAATAAAAAAAAGATTATTTTTTTTCATTCCATTTAATGATCTTGCAATATCCCAAAAGAACGTGTTCCGTTCGGATTTCATCTTACGCAATACCTACAGTCATATCAAAAATTAGTCGAGACATTGGCTTTGCCCCATATATATTCTGATGTCAGTTCACGGCTTTATCCTATATTTATATAGGCCGCGCTATCAACGAGGCATGCGGGCTATAAAAATGCGCCCGAATCGAGCACATTAAAGTAGGTTAAGGTCCTAGATACCCACGATCAAAATATTTCTTCGAATAAAATCCTTCATGCAGCTTCACATACACATATTAATTGTAGAAAATTCTGACTTACCCAGCGATCTGTCGCGTGGAATTACTATAGAAGAAGCTGAATGCGAAGAGCCACAAATAATTGAACCACTCCCGCAATAGACCCATTTTTGGAAATCAAGAAGAGGGAAACCGGAAGCTAGCTCAACTGGCTTAATTAATTAGCGGTGCATCATAACAGCTTAATGGGAGTGAGGTAACATTGTCCTCGATGTAGATTTTAGTTCGTAAGGCGCATGTCAATCACGACGATGGAGACTGTACTTAACTACGACCTTATCTGGCACTTAATCAATAATTTGAAGAACTTTTATTTGCCAGACGAAAGGTGTGCATGTCTTTCGGGAAGAAAAAGGATAATGCTCGTGACAATATTAATAGTACGCAAATATGCGTAAATAGATGAAAATTAGATTTAAATTATCGATGCTGGAAATTAAATTCGGGAAGACGTAGGTAACTTAAAAGAAATCGTCTCTAATGATACGCTAAAACGAAATTTTCTAATTCAAGCGAAAATTGTTCAAAAATCCAGGATACATCAAGGAAGTTTAATAGCGTTGGCAATTTGCCTGTTTCCAAATCTGTAACTTGTAATGTTATATAAAAACTGTTTTTTTTTTTGATCGGAAGAGACCTGTGAAATTCTCTAAAAACTAGAACTAATTTTTAGATGATGCTTTGAGGGATATGGAAAGATAAGGAAGAAAGAGAGAAAAACATCAATATGGAAGAGAAAGTGTAGATACAGCAAAAAGAAAAAAATTAATGAGTAACACAGCTTTAATTGGATGAAGTAGAGTTGCATTGGTAACTCTAACTTTGATAGTTTCCTAATTGCTGGTAGATCATGAGAGCTTTTTTGAATTTCATTGTTTCCTCACATTTAAAGAAATGCTAATTTACTTTTACTTACATTTACCCTTTAGCAAAAGAAAAATCACATAACTTATTTCTTTTTTACAAAGTTAAGATAAATTCTAAAACAAGAAGATTAAACATAACTGGAATACCAATAAGTGGGAACAAAAAGAATAAATATGCGACAATTTAATAATAAGTTTGGTGATATTGAAAGTTGAAAAACAAGAAAATCTGGAAAGGGACAAATAGAATATGAAGGAGGGAAGAATGGAAGAATAAATGGAAGAATAAAGAAGGAGATTTAAAGGAGAGAATTGTAAGACGGATGGTGTGGCTGCAAATCTGGGTAGAAGAAACGAGTGGGAATATGACAATAATAGATCGTAACAAAATTGCGTACAAGAGTACTAATCATCTAGTAGTGCTACCAAGCATGTCAACAGTTAAATTAAATATGAAGAAGTTGAAGCAGTAGATAGATATCGTTAAAATACGTAAAGAAAAGCATAGCTTTTATTGCATTGAAAAGTTCTTAAGACGAGGTGAAGAAGCAAAAAACTACTAAAAGTAATGCATTAAAGTCATGATTGAAACTAATCTTCCCCAAATCTAGCGATTTGCCAATTTTCAATATTCTTTCATTCAAGTAGATTAAAAAAAATGTTAAAACGCTGAAGCCTTATTACACTGACCCCAATTATAAACGCACCACCCCTAAGATCTTTGGAGTATTCCATTAAAATGTTATAAATGTATTTGTGAAGCTCATTTAGCAATTGTTTATTATGTTGCATTGGTCTAGTTTGTCCTCCAACATTTAAAACCAAAATTTGAATTTTTTATATGAGATATCCCGCACATATTTTTACAGGAACACTTGTTACAATTCAAATAATGCCTCGCCCCTTTAAACCACCAGCCCCTGCGAACGGGACCGGTTACTATATGAACTATATGAAGAGAAACCTTTCTTTTTGTAGCCCTTAGTTGTGCAACATCGACTTTAGTCAGTAAATAAGTTATTTCAGAGATTTTAGCGGCTGCTCCCCAATGTCGCTTCCGCAATATTATTTTCTTTACTAGATACACAGCAATTCAATCCGTTTGAGTTATCAGCATGTGTATTAATTATATTACTGAAGAAAATACAGGAAAAAATAACATATTTATAAAATGGTTGATGATAAAAAGAAACAGATTGTACAAGTCCGACAGAAGAAAGAGATATCAAAATAGAAATTAAACAGAAAAGAGCTAAAACAAAAAGGAGGTTAGTTGTAAAACAAGAAACAGCATGAAGTTGAAATACAAAACAAACAAGAACATAAAAAGTGTTATTTATATTCGAAACCGAAGCCAAGCAATTTTAAAAGCCAAGCACCTTTACGCTGAAATTTATAAAACGATGTATTTTTTCTTGTCGATCTCTAATCTCTAATCTTTTACCCGAGCGACCCAATTAGAACACCATTATATTCACCGGGGAAAGATTAAAGCAAGAAACGGCCCCATCGCGCTCGCCTGTATGTTCTATTTCCGCTACTGAGGTTCCGTTGTTGTTTAGTATTACGTTCGGACGGTCGTTGCCAAGATTATCGTACAACCGGCGTCTTCAAAACATACATACATTGGCCCAACAACCAACACAAATAACGTTATACGTAGCATTAAATCAATACGAGATCAACAAATGGTTGTCGCGTTACAGGTGGGTAGCTTTTTGCAAATTAATGCACCTGTTTTGAAGCTTTTCGTTCGATTTATGGAATAGGTGGGAGTATGTCATGAAATATTTGGACGAGCGATGTTCCTGTATTCTAAATTTATCTTACTATGAGTTCCGTGAAATAGTAAAAAAAAGTGTTCTACACGTTCGTTAATCCTTCAAGCTGTTTATTTCAAACCGACAAGTTCTTTTCCGCATTTTTTAAGATAAAAATATGTCGATTTTGTTTCCGATGGACAAAGCGTCCAGCTTTCAAAATTATTCTGAACTAAAATTATGGCATTCTTAAGTAGCGTTCACTTAGGATAACGAAGGATTAGAATAATGTGAAGTCAAACTTTGACAGAAAATGGGTAATAAATGTATCATGTAACGTTTCTGTGCAAATGCGTTTGTTAGTTAATATCAGCGGATAAATTCATGTTAGATTATATCGAAGCAAATCACTGGTTCGAATTGTTAAATTTTTGGGCTAATTTGGTCCTTTTCTATGTGAACTCACCCTAATTTTATTAAATAAATATGTCATATTGTAACTGTCAAACAACAACATATACGTTCAACTATATACGTACATCGCGTTGGTCTAAAACGATCATTAAATGTTTTACATTTTTTTGAGCGCGTTCAGCAAGTGTCAAGTGACGCCTCGGCTTTTCGGTTAATTTCAGCTAACATTGAAGTTTTCAAGTTTCATATTTTGAGGTTTCTGTCATCGCTATACGCGTTCAGCTACATATTAATAGAACGAATCCGCTCGTATATTTTAGTTGAACGTATCTATTACTAATGTCAAAGCTTGAAACTGTCACAATTTTTCAAAATGTCAAAGTCAAGTGCGTTATAGCGTTCACGTTCGACAGGATTGCAAGTTATAGGAAGCCGATGTACCGTATGGAAATTTTGAGTTTCTTGTATTTACAACACACAAAGCGGACATCGATGCCAATTTTTGCGTATGGCATGTTGTATTACGGAGAAGAGAGTACCGGTCGTACTATTTATAAAATTTACGCTAAATGCTTAATGCCGTTATTTATCGCTTTCATATTCGCATTCTTGAATGAGGCTGGATATAAGCGTAATACGAAAAATAGATCTTCGTTAAATATTTGTTAGCATCTTGGACTAAATTTAATGCGAATTGAATTAATTTTTTGAGACATGATGTCATTTAAATTTGTCATAAAAGTTCTTTCTTATCTTTACAATTATCTTGTATATTTTTATAATTAAAGGCAAAGATCTTAGCGTGAGAAATCAGTGCAGGAAGCGGCTGTGTTAGAAATTAATCACACTATTAAACTTACACTTAATTGTGAATAATATCGCTGCAGATTGGTTTATTAAAATAATGCTCCAGAACTGTGTTTAAAGAGGCCGCAAGATGACTAATTCCGTCTGGGCGCTTCTGATGACTGGCGTCTTTCCGAGAATGCACGAGCCACAGTCGAGAATTCACGACAAAAGATGCTTATTTTTTCGAATATAGGTATACGTCGGACTCGTAAAGTTGTTGTTTCTGTACTTTAAGGATTATCGTTTGATATCGTTGCGTTTGATGATGAATTTGAGGCCAAAAGTGACTTATTTTTGGATACAATTGGTTAATTGTAAATACGAGTACTTATATAATTTTTAAAGAATTTCGATGTATCTGTGCATGTGTTTATTAAACACCGGAAGTACGACGTTTAAAAATAAATTCAATAAAAAAGTTCTATGTCTGTAACAATAAAAGTTTCAAAATTATAAACTTGGAGGCGAAGAAAAATATTATATTGTTTTTCATAAAAAAAAAATAAAATGCGGGGCACATAAAAGGTTCGAAAAATACCTAAACTACGTGAAATGTATTTTGAAATTATAACATTAGCTTCGTAGGTATTAAGAGCTAAATCATTTATTCATCACGAAGACATTATAGAACGAAGATATATTTATATTTAGTTGGTAAGCGTAACGTCATAAACGATCGTTCATCTGTGGGTGCAAGACGACGTGAGAACTGTTGGAACTATTTTCAAAAAATTGAAAAATTCTCAAAGTAATTTTAAAAAGTTATCCTCCTGTTTGCTTGTCTAGCATACGTCTAAAGATATATTTCGAGCCAACTTATAAGTTTTTATTAAAATCCGAAGAACCGATATGGTAAAAACGTAGAGGTGTGTTGTATCGGTCCGATCCTACTCGTTTATTGACATCAATTCGGTTGAGCACGTTTGTCAGCTTGGCTCGGCCGGTCACATTTTCGCCTGTCGACGCGCTAGTTTCATCGATTACCGTTTCAGAAATTTCTTGCGCTATTCCGCTATTAACTTCTTCCAGGTATCGCCGTGTGTCAAAACTTTCGCTCGAAGTTTCGCCGTTCATGGCAATGGCTTCTTCAGGATAATTGAATAGTTCAAGTCGTCAGCCGTCGACAAAGGTTCGTTATTATGAAATGTTTGTTTACTAAACAAATTTGAGCCTCTGAACGGCCTTAACGGGCCGAGCTGTCCTCCTTGACTCGGCCTGGATCTGAATTACCTCGACTTTAACCCGGCTCTTTCGTACATCTAGTGAAAAACAGGACAAGCTCGAATTTATAAATATGATCGGAAAATTACTAACAGATGTTGATTTTAAAGAAGATTTAAATGATGATGATTTAAAGAAACTGTAAATAACAATAACTATTATTATATTAGTTTCAATAGTTCAGTAATAGTTAATGGTAACTTTTGAAAGCTGATTATCTTGAAAATTAGTTAAAAAATAGTTACCTCAAACACGGAATAAGTGAGGCTGCGTTATGCCCGGTTACAACCTCCTCTGATCCTCCTTTGATCCTCCTATTATATGCAATAAAAGGATAAAATACCAACATTTCCCAATGAAAAAGTGTTGATATCCTGGAAAGATGATTTCTATGGAGAGCTAAACTTAAAAAGTGCCGTTTACTTAAATTAGTCAAAATGACACAAAGCACTTAAAAAAGTCAAAGTTATAATTGTCTTGCAGAGAAATCCCTGAATTTCCCATTTTTTTGTAAACATTTTTTTGTCAACAATTTTTTTTTGCTATTGCCATAAAATAAGTGGACCAGAATTATTATTAAAAAAGATATTTGAAAGCAGATAAAATAAAATTTAAGAGGCCAACATCATTAAATACATTTAAATACTTTGAGTTACGTAAACTATGCTGAAGTACATTTTTGTCATCCTTTATAGGAATACTTGAATAAAATTTCTTGAAATGTTTTCAGTATTTTCAGTATATTAACAATACAGCGCTATCTTCCTTGTAAAACATCAAACAATACGTAAAAGAGCTCCATAGTAAGATTACTGCAACGTATCGAATAAGTTTCAGCCAATACCCCACAGATGTAGCGGCTATTTCCATTTTTCCGGATGATTAACGAGCATAATTACGGTCATCATTACGCCGTCCACAAAAAGCAAGGACGATATCATTAAAATTTATTATTCTTTTGTATTACAACTTGTTGAATCAACTTTAGGGCCTTTATAAATTAAGCAGTCGCCTTGTACGTACTTTTTTCATCGCAAGTAGACGCCGGAGATAATTTCCTTGGCCAAAATAGTAAATGAAGTTGTTTGTTTGTTCGTCTTGTAGTCCGCCAATAAAGAGCTATAATAGAGAATAATTAGTCCGCTTTCAAAGTCGAGGCAAATTCGCATATTTGTACATTTTTGCGCTGCTAAATAGGAGCTGGTATTTTACGCATATTTGCGAATAGTTTTTCTGCACCTCTGGAAGCTTAATTTGTCAGATTTTATTAAAGCGATCGTTCTATATCTGATTAAATTAATGAAGTGCGTTATCGCGGAGCACACTCGATCGTGTACGTATATCTACATGTGTATATTAATATAGAGTATACTTATTAAATAAAATCAAAGTGCTTTTCAAATATCATAGAACCGGGAATTTTTGGGAAACATATGGTATTAATGTTGACACAATATATTATTTATAATGATAAGTATATAAACAAATTCCATTACATACATAGGGGAATGTATTCTTAGTTGAAGAATATCAATATACTCAATTCAAACTAACGTATCGCTAGAACTGTTATGTTCAAACAGAAGACGTAAGTTAAATTCATAAAAAAAAAATTAAATGTTTATGTGAAGTATTCCTCAAAGTATTCGCCTTTGAGTTTTAAACACTTTTGTTTTCGAAGAAACCTCTCGAAGTACCTTTTAAATGCTTCGACGGTCTTTTCCGTCTGTCGAAAACCGCTCACGACGCAATTTGTTTTCGACAAAAGGGAAAAGCAAGAAGTCAGGTTATATGCGAGCTGGCGTTGTTGTAACGAAGCATGGTGCCGATGATGTTTGCTGCTTTTCTAGCCAAAGACTGTTTTTAGAAATCCCCTAAAAACGCTGACAGCATGATCAGTAGAACAGATCATGTACAACAGATCAGTAAAAGTACGCGACAACACCCGAAAGACATTTCTACTATTTAAGAAGGATGTATCTGGCAAACGTGATAGGAGCCTAGTGATAGGTAAATTTATTGGGAACGATATGTATAGCGTAGATTTCATAATAAGCATCCACCAGTATATCGATCAGGGCCCAAGGGTGATTTGACTTTTCAATTTTGCCTGTCTAAAATGATTTGAAGAGATTAGCCGCTGTTCAAGATTATAGTTTTACCTAGTTTCTTTAACAATATTGAAAAACCCTTAAATTGAGAGAGTAGCGTATTCTTAGGAAGGAGGCTTTATCTCTTTGCTCGGATATGGACTTCCGTTATGCTTGAAATGATCCTAATACTCTTGATTCAAGTAACTATTTTTTGACTTGATCTGCTTTTTTTAAATGTATCCAGCAAATGAGTGTGCGCTTCAGATGACAAGAAAGTTTGCCATTTCAGCAAATTCGAAAGAAAACAGATTCTTTTGATGATATCATCATGGTCTACATAGGAAAACGTAAACTACGTCAAAGATGCCGTAAATTAAAGTAAAGTAGTGTTCGAATATTCCCAAACTTCTATAAATACACGGTTCAATACAATTTATGTCTCTTCAACCTTCAAGCAGACTTTAAAGTAAATTTGGCGTCGCATGTACATATTACATACATGCGGATGTGTACGATCGATTATCATTTAAAATAAGGTAGGCGAAAACATTTTAAATGAAGTCCCATTCATAAGATTCAAACCTCCAACTTCGTGAAATACCCGATATAAATTTCGTGCTGGGCGTTACTTAGCTACAAATGTTTTAGTTGTATCTTATTAAAGATATCCAAATCATATTTAAAGACGGGCGGCCGATACACTATGAAAGCTGCAGAACACGCAAGGACGAAGGTTTCAACGAATTTTTGGCGTTATTTCATTCAGCCTAAGCAATATATCTTTTATATTAAGTTAATATAAAGATATTATTTGTTTCGATATAAATTTAATATTTCGTTGGAATATTTTTTTTATCTCGAAGAATGTATAAGTTTGACATCGGATGCAAAAGAATGATTTGCTGAAGTCAAGGAAATGAGTCTCTCGATTGTATCCTCCTCCGAGAACGACGAACCAGACGTATCTTCTTTAAATGGCAGACACCAAGAGAAAGCCTGGATCGTCGTTTGTTTTCGACAACAACAAGGGAAAAGGAAGGAGTCAAGTTGTGTGAGAGCTGGCGTTGTTGTAGCGGATCATAATGCGCCGATATCTGCTGCTTTTCCCGATTCCATCGGAGACTTGAGGCGAACAAATTGTCGCGTGCCAATCAGCGATCTTCAAAAGCGACGGTAACACCAGGCCCAGTTTTACGTAATGAAGAAAGCAATTATTTTTTTGAAGGACTTCGAACAATTTATATTGGTCTTGGTTCATTTTGGAACGCCCAAACAATGGATTGTTATTTTGAGTTATATCCAAGCTTCGTCGCCTGTTACAATACTGTATACGTTGGCAGAAGACGCACGTTTTTTTGCACGAAATTTTTCTGAGCTTTGGTTAAATTGGGTGGAAGGAAATGTGTCTCTTGATGACTCCCTCCTCCGAGAACGACGAACCAAGTGTATCTTCTCTGGATGGCAGGATCGTCATTCTTGAAAGTGGGTGGTATAAGCCGAAAGGCAAACAGCTATATAGATAAAGATATTCTCGCAACCATCAGGTAGGCAGAAACATATCCGCTGGTTAGTGTTCTCTTTTTTGGAGTTAAAGAAACGATGTAAAAATTAATTTTTTGATAGAAAGCAATATTTCTTTGCTTGTATTAAAAAAAAATTTTTTTCATACGATTACACAAGAAAAACTTGATTATTATGCCCTAATCTGCATATTGGCTTATAAATAGGGATTCAGTCTCTTTCCATTGAGCTAAGAAAAATGGATGAATTCACTTGATTCACATTTTTAACGATATCCCTTATTGTATGAACTCCCAAATCATGCTCCACAGCTAATAACGATAGTCCTGCACCATTTCTATTAGTCCAATCTTATCTGTAATGAAAACTTTCCTTTTTCGTTGTATAGGCGCCATTTCTTTTTGAACATCTAAAGAAACCAAACATGACTAACAATAACAATAAAAACAAATAACAACGCGACTGATTCCATTTCTTTTCTCGTTTTCTTTATTACTTCGCCCTTCTCAAGCCCATATTCTCTAGGAAATGCGGATTAAATGTATCCAAATATCGTAGAACAATTCCTGGGAATTTCTGGACTCCGTATTCGAGCGTTTCATATAGCGCGCTGTATAATCCCGCGTATCTTTACCGAGAATCGAATTAATAACGATAGGTGCAAATAACCCGACACCAAATTAAAAAAGTAAACAGAACGCGCTGTTAACCATTGGGTATATTGCAGATATAGATACACACACACACATATAATATTATACTATATGTACATACATGCTATATTTAGCGGCCGCGATGTGATAAGATTATATAGTCGGATGGAGGTATTGCTATTTACGCATACATGTTCACGAAACTAGTCGTGCTAAAGGTACTCGCTTGAAGGTCCGCATAGGTGTACATTATAGCGTTTAGCGGGGCCACTAAATGCACGGGCAAGGTCGCGAAGGAAATTCGTAAATTGGTCAGATCGCGGGACATGGCAGATCCTATTTAGGACTCATCACTATAATATTCGTTAGTCTAGCACCATCCGGCGCATTAGAACCGTCTTAGGATCGCGAAGTTACCAAGACCAAAGTGTTCAAAAGTGCGCGATCCACGTTTACTAAATACGTAGGACCGGCCCGATTAAGCGATCTACTAATTAATTACTCCCAAGAAAAAGTTAATTAAGTACGAATTAACACAATCACCGGTGCCTGGTTCGGTCTCAGCGTCTCCGCTTCGCACGTTTACCACCATCGTCCAATTCCATCGCAGCGGGCTTGCAAACATTGCGAAACAGGTAATAAACCTAACACGAATTGCTCTTGCATCACAGGTAACTACATATACAATGTGCAAGTGTGTATATTGTTTTGTTGCTGGCTTTTATTACATCGTCCTATATTTAGAAACTAAACAGAAGCGATAATGTAGTATTATCTGTTCGGAGAAGAGAGTGGCACGTATCTTTTGCTTTAAGCGCGGAATTTTTCCTCTCTCATATAGCAGCGCATACTTTCTCGTATTTACCCGAAAAACGGGCAGACATTTGTTTTTTTTCTTTTTTGTTGTTTGGGGAAGTTCTACCGTTAAAAATAAATCGAATTAATATCTGGAAATCGTGCTGTACGAAGTTTGATATCACGTAAGTGTGTGCGAGGTATGTTGGTGTTATTTGCACGTGTCTAAATATTTGCCAGGTATACGATTCGTAGGTGTTAGGGAAATTGGAAGTATGTTCTTTTGCATTCCTTGCATGAATACTTGTATTGCTAGTTCTTTATTATTTTCCATTACATGGTATTACATCAAGAGTTCAATCACCAAACGAAGCTCTTACGTATTATCATTTATCTCTAAGACGATCTACTATCCTTCTCCGTACTTATCTCTAGAACACATAACACATCCATGTCCTCGCAGGAGCTAAATGTTGAATTCACCCCAGATACGAGGAACTTCTTGTTCCAGTTGCTAACATGCGTTTTTGCAGTGTTAAAGGACATGTTAATTAGTGGTTTTAGACCTAGTAGACTATGCAATAAAATAAAAGTACAAACTCAATTAACGAGGCACTTTGTCAGAACAAATATTTGATGGCTGACATTTATTGCTTTTTTTGCAGATGAAGTGGTCTTGAAGTTCTTCAGTCTTTAGTTTGGTAATAAAGAATCGCCAAAGTACTTATCACTGATCGATATTCAGCAAATCTTAACCAGTTTTGATCAGTTGCAAATAGTTGATTCTTCACAATTGAGGTTTGCTCAAAAACGATTTTTAGATGTTTTCTTTGTTTTGTAGAGAATATTTGAATTATTTTGCAAAAGGACACACAAATTGAAAATTCCGTCAAAATTAGAAGCTGCATTTAAGACGGAGCTCATCCTAAGAAGTTCACTAGCCAATAGGAAAATTCTCTGCGCTTCATCTTGGCATCTAAGGTGCCAACATAACGATTCAACAAAATGTTTTAAAAAACAACGTATCAAATGTATCCAAGATTGTAATGGATCAATTCAAGAGGGTTTGCTTCTTTGGACTGGAACCGGTGTTGTTTTGCCGCATGTAATCGCAACTTGGTGAAATCTATTCATTTTTATCTTAGAAGAATTTGTAGATGTATAATCAATACTTCCGATAAATAGGGTGTCTTTATTGCATATAATGAATTCGAAACAATCTTCCGTTCTTTTAGAAAAGTTCTGGTCCTAAAAGAGAATTGCTCTTTAACATTATTTATTATTACGTGGATCTATTGCAATAGCACCTTTTATGTACGAGATGTTTTTATTTTCCTTCCAATTCATAATTTCTTGTTTTAAATTGTTCTCCTGAGAACAACGTTAAAGGTTTGAAGCAACCTTTTCTCCCTTTTATTCTTTCGGTGGCTTGTGAGCCTGCAGGATAACAACGTTTTTTTTTTTTATATATTCCAACTACCAGCTGAAAGCTAAAGCTGCTGAATTGTTTCAACTTGGTAAATCAGCTTACGTAAAGAATAATTTAGAATTGTTATTGATTACTTTTCGTCTAATGTTCCTATCGTTGCTTAACGCAGACTTCTCAGACCTCTAAGAATGTAATAAGACCCAATACTTTAGGGAACGGCAAAATAAATAAAACAAATATAAAAGTGGAATAAAGCAACTACTTCTTTGGACAAAAAGTACTATTTCCCCTTCCCGTATTTCCTGGACCAAAATTCAGTAACTAGGTTCAAATAGATCTGTTGGTACGTTTCAAATAAATTTATGCAATTCTTTGAATAAACTTTCGCATTAAAAAAAATAAGTTTAAACTATTAGAATTATTTAAATACTCGGCATTACTTCGAAAAATCGAAGAGCAGTTATTGTTGAATGGTATATAACAATTTGTTTGCCAATAGTCATCGATGAAGTCAGGAAAAATAATCGACGATATCTCCTCTTCTTTTACATTAATGTCCCATTTCCCGGATTTACTCGATTTATCATCCAATAACCTCTTTCGTTCCAGAATGTTAGACAAAAAGTGGGTGGACAGCGATTTTTATCGCCTCTAGAAGCTATCAAAAGCTTCAAAAACCATATTTTGGGGATACCATGAGGAAGAATCAGTTCGAACGCGTACAAAAGCACATGCGAATACATGAACACTATCGGCCAGCGAAAGATCTTCTTCCTTCACTAGTATTACCGGCATTTTTTCAAAATCATCATACCTTTGGTTTTCTCGAATACGCATCAGCATGACTTAAATCGGTCGCTTTCTCGACGGTGCGAGATTACGAATTCCTTCGAAATTAAACCGATTACGATACGATTTAGTAAAGCAAATAACCTCTAAAGCTTACGTAACTCACGAACCAACGAAAACATAAATGTTTTCGTTGGTTCCGCCTACGATAACAATCCTCGTTGCTCTTCCTTGCAACTGAATAAGATTTTTGAGTTATTAACACCGTCGATATATAATGAGAAAATATGATGCAATAAATTCTAAACATTTAACACCCACATCGAGACGATCAAACGGAATATTATGAACGTCTTGTTTTAATTCCGACGTCTTACACCTCATTCTATAATCGGAACGTGCAACGATGTATTTTTGATGCCCTTTTTTTTCTGTTTCGCCAAGTAGAAAGGAACACATTGTGAATATTAATTTTAGAAACGCGACAGCGGAGCGGTATTAGCGGCGCACCCGTACGAAAAATTATAAAACGGGAACCGTCAAACGTATGTCAATTGGACCAATAAACAGGATGAGTGAAATCCGTTAAATATTTATAAGTAAAAGTATTTAATATAGATACGGCTAACCTGTTTCTGGCTCCACTAAATATATTTATAGAACGCTAAATTATGGCGATTTTGAAAATGTTAGAGCACGTAATAGGTTTGCAACATGAAATTTTGCAAACGTACATAGGTAAATATCTCTCGAAATATTGGGAAATTTTTTATTAATATCGAAGCCTATTTTGTCAAGTTGCTATTGCAGCATTGATATTTAATAGCGTCTGCGAATGAAACTTTTTAAACGAAGCACGTTGTTTAATCTCGTTCTTTAAAATTTCTCTTTTTTTATTTTTATTTATATTTATAGATGCTTCAACATCGCGTAGGCTTTCACGACTGGTATAATTGCTAATTCTTCCGGGCTTCTCCACGTGTCGAAAGTTTCGTTCGACGTTTCCCCGTTCATGTTGACGGCTTGTTCAAGACCAACTAAATTGATCCGTCGTTGTCCGACATTCTTCTTATATTGATGCATTCGATCGCGAAGTCTTCGGACCACCGACGCGTATAGTAGACACTTCCACGCATTGATAACATGGTACCGTTCTTCTCTGTTGACGGTCTTGTTCTTTTCTATTTCTGTGGCTTCTTTAATGAGTCTTTTTCCGTAGTTCTAGGTGGTGTTATGTGTAGTCTTGTGTTCTGCCACCGTTGCTTGGAAGATTCTTTTAAATCTTGTATTCCTTCGTGCTTGTCGCGATAGCTATTCGACGTAGCATTGCCCGTATTGACATGTTATCTTGTAGATACCTTCGGCGAGATTTTTGTCTGTCTCCTGTCCTTAGCGGTCGGTAGATGCTGCTAGATTGACATTGCAATCTCGAAACGTACTAGTACGTCGTTCTATCTTTTGGGTGATTCCCGCTGCTGCTCCCTCTCTGTAATGCTGCGAGGTATCTTCTTCCTATTCTTGGTTTTTCTTATGTCTATGTTAGCGTAAACATTCTTCTTCGATGCTTTCTCCAGATGTATCTCCTCGCTGGCTAGTGTAACTCATCACTTCTTTCTAAATGTTACGCGTCGTAGTATTCTCCCTCATTCGTTCTCTTTACCATTGCATCCATGAAGGGAACATTTTTCATTTTCTTCTTTCTCCATGGTGAATTGAATGGCGTAATAAATTTAATAAGCTTAATCTCGCTTCTCCTTGTTGCCATATTATTTTCATATCGCAGCCAGCAGTTCGGTTTCGTTTCGTTCGTGCTTCTAGCTTCTTCTTCAAATGCTTCCACGAACAGATTAGCTGTTACGGGAGATAACTCTTCTGCTCGCAGTATTTTCCGCTGTGTCGCAAATAAACAGCTAGTTCGATGATATCATTTTGCAATACAAGTAGGTATATTGGTAAATTGCTATGTAACGTCAAAACTTCCCCAGAATGACTTCAGTCATTTTTAAATGTTATATATTGTTTACATAACAGAACTAGAGAAACTATATGCCTTGTATTAACTATCTAGCAAAGCATCTTTGCTTTTTAGCCTTTGACCAAGTTTTCCTTTAAATACAAGGAGCTCCGTAAAATAGACTTCAAGAAAAACGGATTCAAAAACACCAAAGACTCTTGAAATAAGGTATTATGTGTCTTCTAACAAAAAAATATTGCTGCTAATATTAGTAACATACAGGGCTGTACATTCACCAGTTATAATTTCGTATTTTTGTGGAGATTCTCTACAAAACAGGCTTTGACACTGTGCAATGTTCTCGAAAAGGAATCTCCAGACAACTTGTATATATCCGCTATAGAAATTTTAAATTAAACAAACGAGTTCCTTCGAAATTGATGTTACGTAAACAGCGTACGTAATAAACATAGAATTGGATCCTGGTAATACAATTTATTCCTGGTAATAAAAGAAAAGAATCTCGGAACTAGAAATAGTTTCTTCGTGAAACTCAAATTTACAAATCGATGTCTTTTTTTTAAGATTATTTGCCCGTAAGACTTTAAAATCGATCGTCTCTATTGAAAATCGAATCGACATGTTCACGATTCGAACAACCCAGGAGGTTTCTTGTTACTGCAGACGATTACTTTACATAAAAGCGTTAATCGATCCGCCTAGAAAAATATTTTCGCAAGGATAATTTTTATGAGGCTCGTAAATTTCATTTAGAACTTTAAGAATCCGCTCCTGTAACTGTTGTATACGCCAGCCGTAGAATGATCGGCGATACGTACGCCGTGCACAGTGCCGTAATAAACTCCAAAAGTCGATTTACACTTTTGACATTTTATAGCCTCAATCGAGTCGGCCCATCGATATATTAGCAAACTATTAATTACGCGAATATTTACAGCTCCGATAGCAATATGCTAATACCGAACGCGTGTGCGTATATTTGTGTATATGTGTATACGTATATATCGAGTGACTTTTTTCCTGCACTTCACTCATTATCGTTATCGTGTATTGCGATGATGTTTATTTCTGTATAAAACCTGCAGGTATTATTCTACTATCGCAGGTGCCTGATATATTGTATTTACACTGAACTGGGGAAATATTGTTCGTTCAACTTTAAACGTCATGTTTTATCCGTGCGTATATTAACTGTATGTGCAAGGATTCTACGAAGCACGTCATTATTCGAATAGATATTCCGCAGGATTGTACCCGTACAACGAAGTATTGTTTCGGCTTTTGTTTCAGCGGGTATTATAAATCGACAGGCACGTCTGGTCGGTATATGCAGATAGCCTAGTCGTTTCTATATTATGTGTATATGCGCCTATGCGTTAAGGTCTTAACCACAGGAATCCGCGCTGTACGAGATAAACATATAAATGGAAAGTAATATTCAATTAACAACGATTACAGCTCTTTAGCAAAAAAAAATGATCTATTCAAAATATCCACAATAACAATAATAATGCGGGAAGGCAAGGGTAAGTGTACAGACCATACTATACCAGGAAGTAAGCAAAAGTTCTAAAATCAGGAAAGCGCTCTGTATATGTAAGTAGTTAAATAAAAAAATTAATTAACGTAATAAAAGCTACAATAATCTTAGTGTTTAATAACAATAATTATTATTAATAATAATAATAAACTGCGACTGAGCTGTAGGCTACCAGTGGGGCCTCATAGGTGGAGTGGTCTCTAGATATAGGGTTAGCTGCGAATTCCCCGACCAACAGTGGCGGTGCAGCTAGGGTAGACTTAGAAGAGACTGTGAAGACACGTAGCGAGTATTGTCGCCACTTAATAAATATGTCTACTACATGCAGCTAAATCCCTGATGATTTAGCTGATGTAGCCTGATCAGCGCCTTATCCTTCAATGAACGCGGCTATAACTAAAGGAGTAGGTTTGTCGCTAACAGACAAAGGAAGCTACACCTTTTTCTCCTAGAGTAAGACCCAAGAAGGAGTTGGAGCCAAATTTACAAGAGCACCCATAATTGGTGTCGGGTTTAACTGCTCGTTAACTTAAGAAGGGATATCCATTCTTTAATGAGACTGGATGTAAAAGGAAAATATAATATAACATATAACAATATCAATATAACATTTGATAGAATGGTCGAATGGTGCGATCTGTGGGAACTTAAAATCATCATAGAGAAATGTAGTGTTGTTATTTCCACTCGTACATTATACGCAACCATAGCACATTATAGAACGGGGAAGATCGAGTTTAGTAGGAGTCGCAAGGTTGAAGATCTTGGAGGCCTCTTCTCGATTGAATTTAACTTTTTGGAACATATTTTCAATGTGTCTGGGGAGAGGCCTTTTTCAATATTAGATGCAATGGTACTTATGTCAAAAAATGCTGCAAAACAAAAGCAAAATGTGAAGAACATTGTCGTTTCTACTTCACTTCCTTTTAACACCATCCCTTAGTCGCCGTAGGACATCATCTAAGCTTGAAACACGAATAATCCAATCAATATTGTCGGAAACGGTCATCAGCTGATGAATGGCTTTTTATACATGGCATGGCAATGTATAAAATTATTTAACCCAAATCCTGCGGCTTGCGGAGATCTTGATACAGATACGTTTCTAAGCTACGTTAATGGCAAAATTAATGACTGAAAATAAATATATAGAGGCGCGATTACACTGACCCACAAGGTTTTTACCCTAACTTAGTAACTGATGAAATTGCACAGCATATATAAAGTAAAAATGATTCGAAAAGCGGCAACATTCGCTTAGCTCTAGTTACAGAGAAAATGCCTTTATAGTATGGCCGGTAATCAGGTCTACTGCAATAATGTTTATAAACTTTCCGAAGCTTTTGGAATACATCATGATCCTAGTTCTTGGAGATTATTCATAGACTCATCAAAGACCAGCCTAAAAGCAGTTTTGTTGCATAATGGAAACCATTGTCCTTGTATTCCGATAGGTCATGCTGTTTCTATGAAACAAACTTACGAAAATCTGAAAATTTGTTTAGAAAAGGTAAAGTACAAAGACTATTCCTGGAATATTTGTGCAGATTTTAAAGTAATTGCAATTATTTTGGGTACGCAATCTGGTTACACCAAATACTGTTGCTTAAGCATGAGCAAGAGTGGCCACTACGATAACAGTTTATACCAGGAAAAGACGTTGTCCAACATCAGCTTCTAGTAGAAAAAGAAAATATCATAATACTACCTCTCCATGTGAAACTTGGGCTCATGAAAAACTTTGTAAAGGCACCGGATCTCGAAGGTGAAGGGTTTAAATACCTTCGTGAAAAGTTTCCAAAATTAACAAAAGGGAAACTGAAAGAAGGTATTTCTGTTGGACCTCAGATACGAGAAATCGTAAATGATGAAATCTTTGAAACCAAATTAACAGCGAAGGAAAAAACAGCTTGGTTCTCCATGGTACAAGTTTTCACGAATTTCTTGGGAAACAAAAAGCTAACAACTATAAAACTTTAGTAATGGATATGTTACAAGCATTTCACGCTGTTGGCTGTAATATGTCCCTTAAAGTGCGCATTCTACATTCTCATTTGGATTTTTGTCCGGAAAATATGGGCGACGTTAGCGATGAACACGATGAGCGCTTCCACCAAGACATCGTGGGAATGGAGAAACGGTATCAGGGAAATGGCATCCTGTTATGTTAGCAGATTACTGTTGGATGTTAAGAAAAGATACTGTAGATATTGTTTGTAAGAGACGGAGCAGTATTACTTCGCATTTCTAATTATAATAATTTGAAATATACATTAAATTATGATCTAACCTAAAAAAACCTTTTCGTTGAAATATAAAAAAAAGATTGAGCTAACTTGACCTTCTACCTTTTATTAAAATAAATGTTTATATGTTTTCTATTGAAATTAGTATAAATTATTTTATGGCAAAATGAAAAATTGAAATTTAGTGGCTAGTGTTATTTTATACACAGTACACCTGAATTTGAAATATTTCTAGAAAAACGTGTTATCCTGTATCTAGTTTCAAGCATGCTATCTTGATCCCTATCATTACGAACGCTTCCTACTGCTTTCGCATCTAACTGCAAGCGAATTTTTACAAACTAGTAATAATTTAACCAATCGAGTACCTTAACTTATAATATACCTGCATGCATGCTCCTGATGATTTCAATCCTAGAAGCTTCAAGAGCGTGAGTCTTTGATAGAACATCAACGTTAGATATTGCTACAAAGTTCCATTTAAAGCTTCAAATTCATTAAACCAACGTTTAAATTGGGATATCCACTAACATCTACCAGCTACTGTCAAGGAAAACCACCTTCGTCTGATCCCAATAATCATGTTAATTCGGTAAATGCGACTGTGTACTTTATACACGCAATATTTTGAGAGACAACACACGATACTATAGGCGATGTTATCTGTTAATGAATGTTAAATATAAAAGCAAGCGAAACAATTATCAGTAGATAATTAGAGAGGACTTAAAGTACTTATAGCATTACAATGGTAAATGTTTTTTATTGTGTTGGTGTTTAAAGAGTCATGGAAATATTTCCACTTAAGACAATGTATCGTACACACGTTAACTAGAAAATAATAAGAAAGCTGTACGAGTACATAGATTCGTCTTCTTTGTCGATGTACGACGATGTATAACTTAATATGCATAATTCTTTCATGTAAAAAATGTTTTTATTTACGTTACTTCTCTGAAGAAACAGATGTACTGATCTACATCGTGTTAAAGAACTATATTTTAACGTAAACTATCATTTAGCATTCTATTAATTTCAGCTCGGAAAAGCTAAAGCTACGATGACGGCGTGGCTTTAGCTCGGAAAAACAGAAGCTACGACGCGGTTCCATTTAGGAAAGTTAATAATGTAATTGATGACCCTAAAAGCCTACGTGCATATAATTTAATGTTATTAGTCTTTAAAGGTTAAAGATTTAAGATAAATTTTCAATGAGTTTAAAGCCATGGGGCTGTATCAATTGCATTGGAAATAGTTCTTGTTAACCCAGTTGTGAGTTGGCTTAATGAGTTGTGGTTAATGTCTCCTTTCATTTGGTAACCCTTAAGAAGTCCAATAGTGAAGAAGAAGGGTTCCATTATTATTAATATCATTATGAAGAACTACTTCAAATTGAGAAATACAAGCTTCCGCCTCACTTTGTTGAGTACGATGATCCCCTTTTCATGAATAACCATTCCTTTAATAAATGGCGAAAGTTAGGTGATTGCTCAACGGTAAATATAAGCTTCGAAAGGCTGAATTCTAAACGATACATGCAAAGTGTTCCATGGTTTTGTTATTATCGCAAGTCCGGCGCTGATGCTGGCGGAATTTGAACGTACGCTGCTTAAGTTGGCCACGGTCAGAAGCAAGATCTCTTAAAAGATTATTTGATCTCATTCGTTAAATATGTTTCCAATTTTAAGCTTAGCAGACGGCATATCTATAAAAATGGCTGATTTCGCTGTTCGGTGAAAGGAAAATGAGAATAAATAAAATATATTGTTAAAATCGAGGCCAAATCAGACAATGCTGAAGGAAGCTACGTAATAACAAGCCTATGGCATTTCGTCAATCAACAAGAAGAAGATTGTTGAGATATAAAATGTAAATGTTTATAACTACATGTGACCCATCTGAGTCAAGCATAACATTGTGATTTTAAACTACTAAAATCTTTTTTAAACACTTTTAAAATCTTCCTCAAATAATATTGTCGTTGTACATTATTCGTATATTTATATTTTCTATTTTCGCAGTTACATTCACATCAATGTTATATTCGCGTTTAATCTTCGATTTTTAGGCGAAAAGCCTGACATGATATGCTTGTTTTAGCATCTAATTGGTTTTATTCGTGAAACGACGTAACCATTTATCGAACTTCGAAATTAAAAAGAGCTCCTCAGAACGATTCAAAATACGGGACTTTAAACAATTATTCCACCAACAATGAACGTCAATAGGCACAAAGGAAAGAAACCCGTTAAAGGTGTTTATAACGTTCGAAAAAAATCGTTCACAATAATTTTTAAGGTCGAACAGAACGCGTCGAATATGGTTTCCTATTGAAGTAAAACGTGTTTTCAACGGCGAAAAGAAACACGAAGTAGCCGTTTTTCCAAACATCGAATCGTTAAATGCGGTATGTAGCAATTGTTGCCGTTACAATAGATATGGTTTTTGCGGTTGTTTTCCAGAGATTTCTTGCGCAACGAATAACGACGACGTATTCTTTGGATGTAATGTTGAATAGGAGTGATTAACGTGAATTGCTATAGTTTTACTCCTAATTAACATAATAACATGAAACAGAGGCGGTAAAACGTTCAAAGGTACCGAAGAACTAGGAATGTCGAAAAATTTTAAAATTTCTATTCATATTAACGACACATGAAATGCGTGAAACAAAAGCCATTAGCACGTATAGTGTAGAAATTTCAAGCATTCGTATTATATCAGTCACCTTGAGTTATACAATATGTGATAAGCATGTAATACGACGGCGAAAAAAAAAATTGCCGCTGAATACTATTTAGCATAAAGTTGGATCGGAAACAATGGAGTTTGGTAAATTGATCAGATTCTATTCTATAATTCTTTATGGTAACATTAGGAGGATAACATGAAAAGTCTCTAACCTAGCGCAGAAATAAGCTTCCTTTCTCTGCGCCGTCTCCTTGTAAGCCTACACAGTTTTTCAGGGAATGCTTCTATGTTTTCAATCCATTCAGGTGGAAGTTGGCATCCTGTTCAGCAAAATAGGCGCTTTCGAATGTGATGATCCCTTTATTCGATGAAAATCTCGCTCCTTCTAGCGAACTATTGAATGCCTATCACTACCAACCACAATTCGTGAATTCTGTGTGAAATGCGCGTCTTAGTGAAACAAAGCTTCCTTTTCCTTTAAATACGGCCGTTTTTCCGCAATTTCTGCTTTTAGCTTATTAGCCACAGCTATTAATCGACGTCTTATTTCATATAAGCTACTTCAACTAGGCTTTGGAAATGTTCATTTACACGTTCATCATCAACATGTTCTTTCGCGATGCTCACAGCCTCCCTAACCCTAATTTCCTAGTCGTCTAGTATCATTCGGTGAATTTTTCGGATGATATCGTCAATGATTGTGGATTTTCATCGTTCCAAGCGTTCATCGTCAAATAAATTGGTACGACCACGTTTAAGTTCATGTGGTCGTTCCATCGTGAGCTGGATCTCTTTGCCAAGCTGCCCTGCGCCCAAGTACGAAGTCCGGACGTGAACCGCAAGTGCCACAGCTCACTTAAGGAAGATTGAAATTATATAAAATAAAACACTAAGGATGTTGGCATCGACTGCGTGGTTCGTCAAATACATCGAGACTTTCAAATACCATCAACAACAAGTTGCGACAGGTAGATAGCAAAGCGCAATAAACTAACCTAGTACTCTAAGTAAGGAGTAGTAGTAGGAGTAGTAAGGAATCATTATGGAGTGAATGCGAGAAGTAGCCTTCATAGAAATGATAAAAAGGTTAAAAGGCGGAAATCCAGCTTTAGTAGGATGAGAAGATCCAGGAAATGCGCGCAATTTTACGTTAAATTGAGATGAATAATTGAATAAATCAAACATTGGTTTGTTTCTTTGATACTCTCTTCTTTCGTTGGGAGATAGCAATGTATAGCCTTAAAGGTGAATAACTCCTCTGGTTCCTTACCTCATTTAAGTTAAGAACGTGCCCATTTCATCTAGTGTACCACTTTTTATTATTTTCTCGTTGATGTTTTTGACAAGCATCGACAAGCAGCTCGTACAAAACTCATGGTCTAAGCTGTTGTTTAGAATCAGGAAGTACGATAAATGTTTATTCACGTTATCCACGTCGTTCACGGACAATAGTTATTTGTTGACGTTCACAATTTAAATTTGCGATTTAGATATCTTTTATTATCTCTATTGCTACTCTCGAATGATTACGTGATACTCGATTGCATATCATACTTATATACTTATCCATTCGGTATTTATATTCATTTTTATATGTGATTTTGGTTGTTTACGGTTATATACCATATTGACTAATAACTTAGGAATTTAATGCCAAATTATTATTATTATTATTGACTACATCCAGTCTGCACTGTGTATGAACTAAACCTAATCTACTTGAAAAGAATCTTGAACAAGTATCCGCCAATAACAAATTTCTATCATCAATAATTTCATTGAATTATAGAAAAAATGATTACATTTTGTAGCTTAATACTCAACAAAACTGTTAAATTATAAGAAAAAATTAATTTAATAAAAGATACTTTTTTAAAGAATAAGGAAGGTTAATAAAACAAAGCCGGTGCCTCCACCAAAAAAAATCGTAAATTTTCGTTTCTAAATACTAGATGGCGTTTACCGCCAAAACGCGACTCTTTTATCCGAGCTGGTGTTTAAAAAGACATTTAAATCTTGTTTTCCTCTTAGTTCATGGGCTCCTACGATGTCAAACTCTCAAGTGTCGTCGAGCCGACTCTTTTTACCAACTCAAATGTCCAACAATTCGCTCGCAATCGTCACCGAAGCCTCTCCGGCGGAGGAGTCGTCCGCCAAACCGAAGACTTACCCCACCTCCGTGACGGAGCTATCGGCCCTTCTGGTGCAAGCACACAAGGGGTCGTTAGGTGATTGTTCCGCGCAGGACACTCCGCCGGCCTCTCCCATCGACGGCGGTGGTGTTTCACGCCCCACCTCGACATCTTCGGAAGGTAGCGTCACCGCACCATTGAAAAAAGGTCACATCTGCGGTAGCCTGTTCGCAAAGTGCGGTTGCAACAATGAAACGAATTGTACCCCGTTGCTGCAGACTTTTTCCCATCCTACCATCGCCAAGGAAACTGAAACGCCCCACAAGAGATCGTCCAATCCATCCATACCTTCGAATTACAATAATAATTCTTCGAGAACCTTTACGAAACGTCTTTCGAATCCGGAGATCAATGAACAATCCGAGATCGCCGGCCAGAAGACGTCAAAATCTGTGATAAGACCGATCAACGGTTGTCTCAAGCATCCCGACATACCCTATCCGATCGAAATACCCAGAGAATCTCGATCCTGTGATGTTAAACCGCAACGAAGGAGCGTCAGCTTCAGCAATAATCAAGTGATAGATCGCGCCGCCTTGGCCGACAAACGAAAAGAAGAAGAAAATTTAAAATACCACAAGTACACGGCGCTAAGCTACGGAAATTTCGACACCACCAATCCGGCGCACAAGTTCTTCAAGGAGTTCGGCATCTTCGGGCCGATGGGTGGCGAATTATCCTCGATAATTAGGAAGAGCTCCAACATTTCGTCGGGGAACGATCTCAACAATTGCCAAAGCGGTAAAACATCGCCAAAGATCATGTGCGGGGATTCAAATCGAAGGAAGGAGTCTCATCAACAAGATGATCACGAATACATGAAGGTTAAGGTGATGAAATTGGAGAGGGACCTGTCCGAGGCCAAACGTCAAATCGAACATCTACGAAACGAGTTGACCGTTTCGGAATCGGAGGTGTTGAAATTGCAAAGGGAGAATCACAAGCTGAGGGTAAGTCCACACGAGCGAAATTATAATAATCTAACTTAAGATTGAAATTAGTTGTTTTCGACTCACTTCAACACTGTAAAAAAAAAAATTCTTTTGAACGTCCTAAATTTGGAAAGTTGGACGTTCATTAAGGGAAAATACAGATTTTAAAGTGCTTATCTTATACCTTTAGAAGAATCAGCTATTGAAGATAAGTGTGGAATTTTTTTTTTAATTGCTCAGGTTTTCCCCAAAATACGAAGTCACAAAATGAGCTCCCCAATAAGCAATCGTGGAGCTACTTTCAGTGTAACTAATTCAAAAGTTAAAATTGAGGATTTATTTGATAATTATCACTAAAATATAGAATAACCCATTTGGAAAGGTCGATGATGTCAGAAAACTTTCATGAATCATGATGCTAATCGATCCTGTAGATTGCATGTTAAAATATACAAGATTATTCTTGGAGTGTCTGGAGGCCTATTAGGGTACATTTTTAAATTATTCTCATATTATACAGATTGTTTCAAGAACAAAAAATACAAAATTTTAATGGAACACTCTATATATTATTTAATTTTCAGTTTCTTAAGATTTCATTAAAGTTTACCTCATCTACACCTAACGAATTTTTAATTATTTTGTATTTTAAGAAAATGCAGTACCAACATGTATTTCCTTCTGTTAGACCAAATTTACACCCAAGTCTACTAATTGATTAAGTCTTATGTTACAGTTGCGAAAGATTTACTAATATATACAAGGTGTTAAAAAAAATAAAACCGTACAAAAATTAAACTATTTAGCTGTAAAGCAATAGAAAAATTACAAAATTTTCCACTGTCGTTAAAGCAATCGCTGCAAATTTTAAAAATAAATTAAAAAAACAGCTTTGTTCGTTAGAAGACGCAGAAAAAGGGCGTGTGCACACTTAGACAAGTTTGTGAAGGTTCGTCAGCAGATGCGTTAAGTTGTTTCGAAGATTCTCTTATTGTGTATAGCATCGCTAGCTGTAGAGCGATCGTTTTCTTTATACAAGAACATATTTTCCTGGCGGTGGACGCCTTTTGCAGAAATAACTTTGGAAGACATCAGTAAGACGGTAAGTCATCGAATGACGTACAATCTCGATTTCATCGTTTATACGTACGAATAGAGATGGCAATTTCCCGTGTTCATACAGTAGCGTATCGACTCCCTTCGCATGCAAGTGTTCGTTAGCTTCTCCGCTGCTGCGCACCCGAATTTGCCCAGTCTATATATACAAAAAAAAATGCTACTAATATAGCTAGTTATGATATTGGTGGAATCATTCACGGGAAAAGTATGTAAGGAGAAGTGGTTGCGTGGGTATCTCCACCCATATTGCTATTCGACTCTCAGCTATCTGTCTTGACCCATGTAATGCTAAGGTACACCTGGCTCATCTTTCTTGAAAGGGGGTGCAATCAAGAGTCACATTTTTTATTCTCTGAAATAATAGCCAAAAATATTTTTTTTCTGCGTAATAGGACGATGTTTAGTAACTACTTGCTCATGCAATTGAATTTTATCCCTAATCATCATCACCTTATCATACATTTTTACAGGACGCGACCGCCCGAATCATGTGGTACAACACTTGCGATTTGTTCGAAGATCACCCCGTTGTCAAACTTGCTAAAGACGGTGACCACTTTGGCTTACGTCTGTTGATCTGCTTTGGTCAAACCGGGGTACATCAAACAATCGTCACGAAATGCTTTGCAACACTGGCTATCATTCAGGATGCATCTCTTTGAACTGTGTTGTAGTTTCCTCTACGTTTCTCGATGTGCTTGAGTCAAATCTGGGTACATCAAACAGTCGCCACAAAATACTTTGCGACAGTGGCTAGCATCTCCTTGAATTGTGTTGTAGCTTCCTCTCCGTCTGTTGATGTGCTTGGGCCAAATCTGCGTTCCTCAAACAGTCGCCACAAAATGCTTTGCGACACTGGATGGATACTATCGTTCAGGATGAATCTCCTTGAATTGTGTTGTAGCTTCTCCCAAAATGTAAGCTGTTATGTACAATGATGCAGGACTTTTCGGCCATCTTATTGTGGATAAAGATGGATGTTTATCTTAAGGTCCTATTTTCGACGGGTTAATTAGATGTGCAATTCTATTCTACTTTGATTTCCTTCCTTTTTTAGAAAATTTGTTCCAAGTTTAAAATTATTATTCTTTTTACATGCTCATTTCTGTGAATTCATTTATTAAGTACAAATTTGAGTAATAAAAACTGAAAAAGATCGGTTATTTAAATAAAGAATAGTCGAAATTTCCAAGGAGATCCTTAGATAAAAAAAGCCTAGAACGGCAACTATTTTTAACGCAATATTGTCAACAAACAAGATGAACCTTTCGATACGCAAACAAAATTTAACATCTCGGATCGCGCGGACGTCTGTGTACCCTTTTATTCGGCGCATTTGATTTTTGGAAAAGGCATTTAAAACTAACTAATTAATCGCTGCAAAGGAACCGGACCTCTCGTTTCAATTCCGAACATCGCAAGTAGTCTCAATATTTAGCGTCCGTTAAAGAAATTTACTGCTCTCGTCGAAAGCCGGTTCAAAAAGATTGTTTAGACCTATTCCGAATTTTACAACGTCTTCACCATCTAAAAATAACCATTCGATTTACGAGATCTATTTTTCATTACTCATAAATGGTTAAAAATTTCATACACAGAGTGTTCTACAGCAGACGACCAGTATCGCTTATAAAGATGGAGATCTACTCACGAGATTGCAGGAGCAGCACGCTATGGCGAATAGCGCCCATCAAACGCATCAGGCCACCCCCAGCAGCGTACTGCTGAAGAAGCAGGGCGTTTCTGCCGAATCCAGCGATATTTCTGGACAGCTTAATGACATCAGGATCGTTAAATATGAAAAGGATTTCCGGTAAGATTATTAAGATTAGAGAAAGGTATTTATACTTAAGCCAATAAGGTTCTAGTGTCCTTTGTGATTTGCGATTGTAAACGAAAATTCCCAATCTCTTAGAACTTCGCCAAATTGCTCAATGTAATTGGCGACATTATATAATTTCAATTGAAACTTCCTCAAATAAATAAGGCACCAATGCTTTTCTTTATCTAACATTCAGATCTAAGCAGCTCATTAAAGATGCAATTTTGGACAATGACTTCCTTAAGCATCTGAACTCTTCTCAAGTGAGGGAATTAGTGGATTCTATGTATTCGAAAGAGTTCCCCGCTGGAACTTACGTCATAAGAGAAGGTGAAGCTGGAGCGCACCTCTTCGTCTCTGCCGAAGGCGAATTTGAAGTACGCAAGGATGATAACGTGCTAGGAAAAATGGGTCCGGGTAAAGCTTTCGGGGAATTGGCAATTCTTTATAATTGCACTAGAACAGCTTCTATAAGAGGTGGGTATAAAAGAAAGCATCTCAAATAAACTTGCATTGGCGACACGATTGTGACTACGTTTATCTTCAAAATAGAATGTCTGATGAGGCTATTTTTAAATTTATACTTTTCGAATATGATCACTTGCAATGAAGTGTTTGTTTTCTTATATTTTGATCAAAACTAGTAGAGCGAGAATTCTATTTATTAATGCTTTACTTTAGTGGTCACCGATTCCAGAGTTTGGGTATTAGACCGAAAAATCTTCCAACAGATCATGGTCCGGACCGGAATGCAAAGACTGCAAGATAACGTGAACTTCCTAAGATCGGTTCCGCTTCTTCAAAATCTAAACGACGAAGTCCTATCGAAGATAGCAGATGTCCTAGAAGTGGTACGTAAAACATATTAGTTCAGGTATGCTTCAAAAAGGATCAATTTCACTTATTTTTTAGGAAATGTACACCGCAGGAACTTACATAATCCGGCAAGGGGCAACTGGGGATACGTTCTTCATTATCTGCAGCGGAAAGGTCAAAATCACCCAGAGGATACCCGGTATGATCAAATACTTCCTGTCGAAGAAGCCTGAGGTGTCAGGTCTTATAATTTTGGTGATTTTAGGCATCCCAGAGGAACAGGAAATAAGAACTTTAGAACGTGGAGACTACTTCGGCGAACAGGCCCTTCTAAAAGAAGATTTTAGAACAGCCTCCGTGATTGCTTTACATCCCGGTGTTGAATGTTTAACCCTAGATAGAGATTCCTTCATTCAACTTATCGGGGATCTAAGCGAGATTAAAGAAAAGAAATACGAAGACGAAAAGAGGGCGTTGACGCGACCAGTGAGCAGCAGCAACTTCGCTAACATCTCCGGTAAATATTAAGGCAACCAAGAAGCTTTGCAATCAATATTTTCCTTCTTTCGCAGAGTACGACTACATAAATCTGAATGATTTAGACGTAATAGCAACGTTGGGAGTTGGAGGCTTCGGTAGGGTAGAATTGGTGCAATATTCCCAAGATCCGACGTTAACGTTCGCCTTGAAATGCTTGAAAAAGCAACACATCGTTGATACGCAACAGCAAGAACACATCTTTAGCGAGAAGCACATTATGATGAATTGTAAAAGTCCCTTCATCTGCAGGTCTGTTCCAATTCTTTACATTTTAATTCATGAGTAGTAAGTAATATTGAAACAATTGCAGGCTGTATAGGACCTACAGGGACACTAAATACGTTTACATGCTATTAGAAGCCTGTCTCGGTGGCGAAGTGTGGACCATCCTCAGGGATCGGGGTTCTTTCGACGATCACACCACACGATTCATCACTGCGTGCGTCGTGGAAGCTTTCGAATACCTTCATTCCAGAGGGATCATTTACAGGGACTTAAAACCGGAGAATTTGTTATTAGACGCCAAAGGATATGTTAAATTGGTTGATTTTGGCTTCTCTAAAAGACTAGGTTACAGCAGCAAGACGTGGACTTTCTGCGGGACGCCAGAATACGTCGCCCCAGAAACTATCTTGAATAAAGGGCACGATAGGGCTGTAGATTATTGGGCTTTGGGTATATTGATGCACGAATTATTGTCTGGAAAGTAAGATCCTTAGTTTGGGAGGAAACGAAAACGTCATAATACCTTGGTTCTCTTTGCAGCCCGCCATTCTCAGCATCAGACCCGATGAAGACTTACAACCTAATCCTAAAAGGCATCGATATGATAGATTTTGCAAGCTATAACATCTCCAGGTCGGCTCAAAGCCTCATCAAGAAGCTATGCAGGGATGCACCGTCAGAGAGGTTGGGGTATCAACGCGGAGGAATTCAGGATATCAAGAAACATAAGTAAGACTTAAAATTGATAATCTATGAGAATCGTTGAATATTGTTTTACAGATGGTTCCAAAGCTTCGATTGGGATGGACTAAGAGCTCAAACACTCCAAGCACCAATCGTGCAACGCGTGAGATCTCCTTGCGATACAACTAACTTCGATTGTTTCGGGAAAGATAACGACATACCTCCCGATGAATTTTCAGACTGGGATATCGAATTCTGACGTAGCGATTCCCAACCGACGAAGTAACTTTCGTAATCTGATCGAACGAAATGTGATTTTCGAGATTATAATAACGGGATAAAGAAAATGTTGTTGTCAAATGTATTGTGTATATAGAGAAATTATTTTAGAATAAGCTGTAACATTGTTAAGAAGATCTGTATTTTACTGTAAAAATATATTTAAGAGATGCCAAAGAATAAATGTTGGATTATAAGAAATGTTACCGTTGACTTTCCATTGATTTTTCAATAAGGTTTTAGTCAAATTCAAATAGTCCTTTATGCCATCATATTTAAAGGATAAACCAAAAGGAGGAAAATCTGAGTCTTCATTAGTAATAGTGAGAACAAATTCAAAGCATTTCGAAAGCGTTTTTAGGGCAGTAATGGACAGAAGCTGCCGAAATACGAGAGTTTTGTCAAAAACTCTCGTAAAAAAATTTGGTCAAAAGGGGACCAACTGATCGTCTCGCCCAGCATTCTTTTCGCCAATAATTTAAGTTGGTATTTCCGGCAAAAGTCACAGTAAAAGAATGGCAAATATGCCCTCTATTACCGGATTGGTTTGGATTAGATTACCACCCGAGCTGGTTCTTAATCTATCTCATTATTGAGGCTTCTCTCTCATTAGATCGATTACATTAGCTTTGCTTTTTTTTTTGCTAGAGCTTTAGCAGTCTTGTGAATTACTTCTCTGCATAGGTTCCAGCTTCTGGGTATTCCGAGCTCATTTCTGAGAACCCTCCTCATTCCACTGCTTTACAGCCGCTCAGCCCATGGATGACAGTCTGTTCTTCTATCTGGCGGAATCTACATGCTGTTTCCTCTGCCAGACCCACATTGCTCATATATCTCTTCAGCATATAGTGTCCTGTTAGCAGGCCCAGTATTGTTCTAACAGACTTGCTCTCTCTACTGAGTAGATCCGCTGAAAATGTAGGCCTGCATCCAATAAGAAATTGTTTGGCCTGTCTCTAACCAGGAATGATTCTCCACCACCCTTGAGATTTGTTATCTTTCCATTGTTTAGTGGTTGTTTTTATTATCGTATATGCCACTCCGCCTGCGTGCATGAGGTTGTTGAAAGACGCAGTTGATTAGCCTGCTCTGGATGGCCTTTGTGTCCTAGCACCAAGGCCAGAGTCACCTTAGTTCGGCTACCCAGCGCTTTTATTACTGCTTGACTGTCTGAATAGATAGCAATAGATCGATAGTTATGTGCTTGCCAGTTTAATTCTTCAATACACCCCAGGTCTGCTTCTTTTTCGGCTTGAAATGCTGTGGCACTTTGAATTAGGCTGAATGATTTAGATATTTTAGGTTTATTCCCACAAGTTCCCATTCCTTTCGTTTCTTTTGAGCTGTCTGAATACCAGATGAATTGGGCCTTCATAGATGGGCCTTTCTTCCACTCTTCTTTATCTGGTATTGCCGTTATACAGCAACTTGTAGAAGCTGTATTTAAGACAGGTGGCGTCACTAGGCCTGCTAGTTATCGCTTTCGCCTTATGTTCCTTTAACAGTTTATGCTAGTTTGCACTCTGATGTATAACCACTGCGTTTTCACACACAACCTTTTGCATTTGTCTAAAGCAATAGTAGATTTGTTGATGGTTTTAGTGAGAATATGAAAATTCCATGTACATCTTTGATTAAGCTATATTTTGTGGTACTTCGCTTCTTTGATAAACGGAATTTCTGCTCCTCTTAGCACGATTGGCGTTAGGCCTTCAATTATGCGCCTTTTTATGTTTTTTTTTTTGCAATTGATTGAGTTTCGCTGTTTGTATGATATAGTAGACTAAGACAATTCGCATTCAACCTAGTAAATTTACCTATTCGGCATATCCTAGGCAACATGGGCCTTCCTTGGATAACTTGGTTGTAGTTCTTCGAATCAAGAGATTATTACCGGAACTACCAATTTACATCCAAATATTTTTTTTATCAACTCCCTTCTTTTTTCAAAAACCTTTTTTTATCAAACAGGGAACTGATAAAAAAATATATTACTAGCGCCATCTCGCGGTAATCGATCTAAACGTAACGACGAATACAATAACAACCGCGACAAATGATTTCTTCCAATCGGAAATGTAACGTCAGAGTAAATTTATAGATTTACTTTCTTTAGATTCGATAATCAACAAATAATGCAAATTAAACAGATATAAAGATAAATATAAATCCTAATTTAGGTAAGAGGTTTATACAAAATATTAATCAAATCTTATCAAGGATCCCTTATCTTTTAGCTGTTGCTTCTATGGCAAACGATAGAGATGTAATAATAGGCGTCAGTTATCGACAACCGGTATGTGCAGGAGTAATTAGTGCCTTTATTATGTGATATATTCACCTATATGTTTAAAATTACCATTTATATACTACCATGTTTCGACGAAACAAGAAAGAAAACAAAGCGAAATTGGAACATAAATTGTATTTGGTAAGCGAAATAGTATATAACAAGTAATATTATCATTATGTGCACGTGGATTTAGGCACGTGAAAACCCCGAACCTGTATTCGATCTCTCGGACTGTGGTATAACAACCACACCCTCAGGTATTTATTCATTATGCAGAGTCTTCTTGAAAGATTGTCTGAAATTGGATAATAATAATCTGTCATCGCTTTCTGGCGGTGGTAATCTACAAGACTTACATTTACTTAAGATATTAGACATACACGCTAATGAGTTTACAATATTGCCAAACGAAATAGATTTATTAATTAACTTAAAGGTAAGTAACATCGTTTCTAATCAGATGTATTCCATATCTAGTGTCTACTTAACAGGTACTATTAGTTAGTAAGAATCAACTAAAAAAACTACCATCTTCGATCTGTAATTTACGTCATCTGGAAATACTTGACGTTTCGGAGAATAAACTGCAGATTTTACCCGAGAATTTAGGCAATTTGCGGAACTTGAGGGAATTAAATGTGAAGGATAATAAACTTCTAAAGGAATTACCAAGAAGTATTTGCAAGGCTCGTAATCTGAATAAAATTGAATTAAATCACGAAAATTTTGTATATCCCCCATCTACGATAGCCGGAAATGGAGCAGAAGCTATACTTCAGTTTATTATGAAAGGTAAATACACTAATTTTTTCTATAACTGTTTCGTAAAGTTTGCCGAAACTGAATTAAATTATTATTATCAGAGGATGTAAACGTTCTTGCATATTTGTGCATTTAAGTTTGGAAAACAGCGTTTGGATTTAGCAACAGCACAAAAGTTGGGTAAATTATCTTCGAAAGATGTTCTGCTCTTATTTTGTTGTGGAGATTTTAACATGTAGCGGAAATTTTCTATAAAAAAAATCTAATTTTGTCATTTAAATAACCTTACTTGATGTGAAGTGCATCTACTTATAATGTTGAAGCCATTTGAAATAATGGAAGTTTAATATTTTGTTTAGATACTGGGTATGTTTACGATGACACGGATGAATCAATTGCTTCTGATGGGACAGTAAGCTTGGATGATTTAAATTTTCAGGTATTCTTATATCTCTCTAAGAATCATTCTCTAAGTTGTAAGTTATCAAGTTAACTAGGAAAGCCACCTCCACTAAAAAAGGTTAACAAGTCGCTTTCTTTAGCAAACTTGGAAACTTGCTGTTTAGTATTCATAATTGTTTGTTTTGTTACCAAAATATCTCCAATAAAGATAATCAAAGCAAACGATTGTAAATATTATGCATATTAATTATGTTACAACAATATTTTTTTGATGTAAATAAAATCAAATCCGCTTCGATAGTAGTCTCATCAAACTAATAATAGCTTCTTTCTTTTATTTTTAGGCTAAGATGTGGAAGCTTGAAAAAATAAAGGCATGTTCATTTTTTTTCCTGATTTTATATAAAAGCGATTGTAGGTTTGTTTATTTGACATATTTGTTAAATTAGTTCTTCGTTTAGATGTTGTACCTGTTGTACGATTGATATGTTTGTTAGATGTGACATAACACGTTTCGGTTTACCTCCTGACACTAAATGCATTATTACCATATAACGTAGTGTTTTTAGTTCGCCGTTATTGGGAAATAGTTGATCGTGCATAGATGAACTAATATGTTTTAGGAGCAGAAAATGCGAGAGTTTCTTGAGATCGAAAGGCAAAATGAATTGATGCAACAGAAAGAGTTAGAATTAGCGAATGCGTTGAAGGTTGACAAGCAGAAGGTAATTATTTTAATGCCTTTGAGGAATTTCTTTAATGTAATCGCCGTATTTTCGTAGTTACTGGAGGATATTACCAAACAGCAGAATAAATTTGATTCCGATTTGGCTAAGATTCAGGAGGAAAGGGATTTGGAAAGATTTAAATTCATTGAACAGCTTCAAATAGGTAAGTAACCTAATTCTTCCACAATGTAACTTACTAGTTGACTACAATGCAGAACGACTGAGCACCAGCATGTTATTTTCTGTATTCCATTTGAAAGGTGTCAAGGATTCTTTATGTGGTAGACCTCTCCCACGTTAGTTCTTTCTTTTTGTTTAACTGGTCCAAAATGATTAACAAAATAATCGCTTCATCCGTATCTAGAAGGTCTTCACCGTCTCCCATAAGCCATTGTGCAACTTCACTGTTGGTTATATCGATTTGAGAAACATCGTTGTACTATTGTTTCCTCATCATCTACATCGTAATGTACGCTAACGGAAGAATCCTCGTTTTCATCATTTTGTTTTAATTAGTTCATCCATATCGAGCCACTGTTTTCTCTAGAACTGTCGCAAACAAATTAAAATTCTTCAAAAAAAAAAGACCAAGGATTTTGGACTATCTTCCTATATGATAGACACTCGCAGAGCTTAGCGATAATGAAGTTTTGTCTTTCAAATCTCACGTTCTTCTACATCGGCATATCCAGATCGTTATTCAATACTTGCTTAGGTAAATTCCATTCTCTCATTTTCCTTTTAACTTATTGTAGTGGAGCAGAATGCCGATGCGGCGATTAATAAGTTATTAGAAGAAAATAAAGAACCCCTAGCACAATTATTAGAGATGGAAAGACTCGAAGAGGAACGAATCATAAATGCAGCTAACGAATGCTCTAATCAACTAAGAAAAGAAGATATACTCAATGCGATGCAAGAGATGATCGAACGGGAGACTAAGAGCTTTAATCAACTATCCCAGATGCGTTCCGATGCTGCTCATCATATACTTGAACAGTAAGTCCTTGTAATCGGAGCCGATTTGGAAGGCATAAAAAATCTTGTTATTTGTGTAATTTCATAGAGAACTCCAGTCCAACGATAACCTTGCCCTTCTCTTGGAGACCCAAAGTCTACGACAATCAGAATTAGTTGCCAAGATACAACAGGACAGTGAACTGCAAAAGGCTGCAGTTTGCGCCCTACTAGAAAGGGGTGACGCTAGAAGTTGGGGATTGATACAGCAGGTGCGATTGGTAGAAGCACAACTGGCTGCTTTGACTGCCATTGAGATGGATCGACAAAAATTAAAGATTGATAAGCAAATCGTAAGATTGATAATTTGATTTTTGAAGTATACTATTGATTTTGCGTGTATATACATTTTCTAGAATGACCTTTCGGAGAAAAGAGCAAACTTATCTAGTCTTCTCATGGAATTGCTGGATCAACAGAATTGTCGAAGAATCCAGTTATTATCTACAATTAAGATACTCGAAGAGAAAGATAATACGACTGAAGATTTCTGGTTGATTCAATATCAATTATTAATGGATAGGTGAGTTTGATGGCCTTAAAATCCAGGTGTAATTTTGCTAGGAATTTATAGAATGCCTTTTGGAATTATTGAGTCCCAAAGGAATATGAATCCATCTTTAGTAGAGGCCTTATTGATGGCAGGTGTATGGCATAGCATTCCTTTCCTTTTGAAATGGTCAAACAACGAAAGTAAGGGTTAAAATTTTTAGAAAAACAAGAATTATTTATTTTCCTTTAGGCGAATTATTAAAAGTTTCCGAAAAAGATCTAAGAGATGCGGGTATTACGGACCCACGAGATTGTGAAAATGTACTGCAAGCATTCCACATGTATACTAAACAGAAGTACGCACAATACCTCCCTAGTTCCAGTAAAGACGTGGGTGAAGCAACGCCATCTGCACCTGTAGAGGCAGTGGAAGAAGCCACCGAAGCAAGCGCGCCTCCTGTAGAAAGTACAGGTTACGTAACCAGCGAATGCGTCATTTGTTTAGATCTACATGTAAGGATTTTCAAAATCGGTGCCAATTTCGCGTAATTCCTCTTTTTTTATTTCAGTGCCAAATGATTTTCGTGCCATGCGGTCATTTTTGTTGCTGCATTAACTGTGCGGGTCCAGTTCAGACCTGTCCGTTGTGTAGAGGTGATATTGCGCACAAGATACGTGTCGTGTCAGCGTAATGAAGAGAACGATCGGCAGTTCCGTCTAAGGGCGGCCGATATGAATACTATACTCTATTTATGATGTGCCTCTTTAAAAATTCGTCTTAATATTTAATATTTTAATAATCTAGGATAGTGTGATATTAAGCGTGGATCCGAGGAATAAATTTCGATTTTACAAATGTTCCGTCTAGAAAAGAAGCCAGTCGCATTCGTTGATAGGAATAAATATTTTTCGCGGGGATAAACCTCCAGATTCGCGTTTATATTAGGTGCCATAAGAATACGTTTATTAAATAAAGAAAAATATCTCCCGTTTTTCTTTTGTGCCGTATATTGTCAACGAAAAAGTGCTAATCGCCGGTTCTGGGCCGCCAAGTTGTGAACCACTGAAATTCGATATATTTACTTAATTTAGCACATTTAACTCCGAAGCACATTTTTTACTCGTTCACTCATCAAAATTACATTAAAAAAAATGGATGTGGTTAATGGTCATCAAATTGTGCGCGGTCCAAAACTGGCCATGTAAACTATGAATATTAATTGAAAAGAGAATTTCATCCTGGTGAAATTGTCATTGGTTCAATAAAATGTAAGTTATTCCTTTTTTTTGAGAAAGAAGCTAATTTTGAATAATATTTGAAAAATAACTCCGAATTACTTAAAAATAACCTATTTCGGTTATCAATTGTCCAAATGAAATTATGGTAGCTGGGCCTATCCCCTAGGCTGGAAGTTTACTATTTAATTAATAGACTATATTTATCAAAATAGTTATTTATATTTAATATTTATAGTTAATTAATCTCTAGCATGGTTATTGATTGCTTGCAAAAGGAAAAATTATAGTGATATAGCCTTCCTTTTTTTCATAATAGCACATTATGTAAAGCTAAAAAGATGGATATAGTGCGTATTACATTATAGTTGTGAAAATCTGGCTTGTTCGCTTGATAAAACATTTAAAATTATCGTAATTAATTGGTGGAATTTGAAGTGTCCTTCAAATTTCAACAAACGAATTAACCAAAAAAATATTAATTTTCCGGGAGGTAATTCCATTTTTCTAAAAAAAAAAAACGTGCTTTTCGTTAATAAGATTCGATAAATGGTTTTCTTCATGCACCAAGTACTAAATCATAAATGCACCTTTACTTTGTTATATATTTCTTCCAACCCTAACAAATGCAATTTTCACATTGGCTGTGATTTTTTTTCTCCACTACGAACTGATATTTCTAAATACATTTATTACTTTCCAATTACTAACAACTTCAAGTTCGAATTATGTGCAATATTGTAGCATTTTGTTATTAAATTTGCCCAGTATTTAAAAAAGGGAAAGATGTCAACATTTATAGGCAAATATCGAACTTCTCCCACAAAAATGTCAAAATAACCAAATGTTCAATACTAACCTAAAATTTCAGTTTTAAAATAAACTACTGCAAGATACTTTTTAAGGATTTTTATTTAAAATTAAAGCTACGATAATAATTAATCATCTTTTTCTTCGTTTACCTCTTCCTCTTCCATTTCTTCCTCATCCTCATTGTTGCTTTTATGTTTATCGTCTTTCTTGTTGCTTTTTGATGATTTGAACTCTACAAAATAAATATAAATCAAAGTACCGATAAATTAGACTTATACCAAACTATTCTTACCTGCTAATGCTTGTTTGAGTGGTTCGTTAAATTCCTCAAATTCAGCTTCTTCGAGTGCATCAAATATATCTTGAGCAACCAAAGTTTTTCTGTTCACTTTTTGAGCTATTTGTGTACTTAAAGAGGTGATGTACAATATAAACATTGATGCCGCTTTTGCTACGGCCGCTTTAACGTCTTTACCGACAATAACAGATTCTGGTAAGACCTCTTTTATGATTCTTTGAACTGGAGCGTTTGGTAAATTCAGATCTTCTAGTTTTTCAGCCATTTCTAATAAAGGTATTTTAAATTCAAATTAAACTTAAGATTGAATATAAACATAACCTCTCTAATATAACTCAATGCAGTGTAGAAAACAAAAACCCTAGATTTGAGCTTTGGGGATGTAAATATCCAAAAACATGTAAAAATATCTTTTAATTTTACGATTCATAATTGTAAAATACTTAAAACTGAATGAATTCAAGAAAATCGCTACTTCATTACTTTTCTGTTTACATTTCTCAAATAGATCTTTTCTAATGAAAAGTAACCTTTGTATGTATTTTAAATTGTTGATATGTTGATTGCATGGATCATATTAACATTTTAATTTACTTTTATGAAGTATGCTACAAAGTGTTTGTTATGTTTTATAAGCAATTAACTTTCGATTTCGCGGTATTTTTAACTTATGAATACAGACATTTGTGTTTATAAATTATGAACTGTATAAATTTTTCCATTCAATATCAATGACCCAAATTACGCCCCGCCCACATTTCATTATCAACAAATCAGTCAAACTGGTTGTCATAGTGGGACAATCATCTCTGTTAAAAGCCGCCGTTTTAATCCCATATCTCTTATGAGAAACTTATCAGTGCATTGGTGCTAGTTCGATAAAATCGTATAATGTCCGCAAGTAATAAGAAAATAGAGGAAGCCCTAGAGCACGTACGACTCGCCGAAAAAGGGTAACCTAGTTACAAGTTCCATAAGCTTTCTTTAAGTAATAATTTTTAGTTTAAAAACATCATTTTTGAAATGGCGAGCAGATTACGATGAAGCTGCCGATGAATATAATAAAGCAGGTAAGATTTCACAATTGTTAGATACATAATTATACAGAGTGACGATTCGCTTTGCAGCTACATGTTTCCGTAATGCAAAATCATTTGAGCAATGTAAGGAGTGCCTGATGAAAGCGGCAGAATGTCATAAACAGAATAGAAAGTATCCTTTTAGAATCATTTTAAACACCGTTACTTTTTGGAATAACTTTTCTTTACTGTAACATAGCTTATTTTATGCTGCTAAAGCATTAGACCAAGCCGTATCAGTTTGTAAGGAGATTGGAGACTTACGTGAAGTAGCTGCCTTAGCCGATCGGGCAGCCAATATGTATATGCGTCACGGTACAGGGGAAACCGCCGCAGCATCATTAGATAAAGCAGCAAAAGTACTGGAGCAGCAACATCCCGATCAAGCGCTACCATTATATCAACAGGCCGCAGATATTGCTATGGTAAGTACTTAGATTTTTCCGTATCCATGCTCAATTGGTGTTATTGATTTTTTAAAGATCCAAGATAGCTCAAGGCAGGCGGCGGAATATCTCAGCAAAGTTGCAAGAATAAATGTAAAACTTAAACAGTAAGTTGAAGATTGCATCATTATATTTACGTTATTTTTATTTTGATGCGATAATCGAAATGTATTTATTGACAGGTTAATTTTAATTACTTTCGTTATTTGCTTGCATAAAGTATCGCAGGAGGTTTTTGTTTTACCAAAGTTCGTGATGTTTGTTGAGGAAATCACTGTATGACAACAGAAATGTTTTTGTGTCTGACAAATGTCGCTTTACCGTGAGCTACTCTGGAGAAAATGGACAATAATTAGAGTGAGTGATACTGGCTGCTTATTTCAAATGATAAGATACAGGCTGTTTATTGTAGTTGTAGAGGATGTGTTGTTTATTTTTTTTTTTGTAATGGGACTCTTGACACTTCCTTCGAGAAAATAGTAATATTAATTAGACGATAACACCCAAAAGAAATTTCTAGATAGTCATTTTTGAATAATTCTACATTAATTCTTAATTTTAATGACGAATGATTTTGTATCTTCAGCACTAAAATGCTTCTCTTCGAAAAATAAAGCAGTTTGTGAGAAAATTGAAAAAGAAATAAAGAATGGTCCTTTGAGAGCGAAGAATTTGAGAGTTTTCCCAAAGTTTCAAAATTTTTTTCCATACTTGTTTCTTGCCTACATTCGGTCCTTCTATAACGATCATGAGCTAAATGTTCTTTGAATACAGTACGTATCGCCCCAATATACGTTTTATCACAGTCACCGCATGCGATTTTATATGTTATCGATTTTTCCTAAGTATCCGACTCACCTTTCGGAGAGAAAGTTAGAACATTTATGCTTATACCAAATAGATCGTTTAGCGTAAAAAGCGGCAAAATAAAGTTACGAATTGCTAAAGATACGCCGGAATTATATATGTATCTTATACTAAATTTAACTATTAATGTTAAATCAATACATTCCGTTTATACAGATTAAAATCATCATCGCAGTCATCGCATGACGTCATTAGGTACTGAATTTGGATGCCGAGTCGGACCGCTAACCACAGCAAAGGGTAGGTGAAAATATGTGTTCGTTTGCTTCATTGTTGTCTTTCTTCTATCTCTACGTGGTTTTTGCTGTTGGATGGTGATTTCTTCAACACTATAATAGAATGATATTCGACAAACATCAATAGTCATTTTTTTCACATTCTGTGGCTTCCCTTTATTTACAAACTTAAGAACTTATACGATTATCGTTTACAGATACGATGCAGCAGCCGATGTAATACGAAGGGAGATGGGGGTACACCAACAAAACGAATCGTATCAAGCAATGGGCCGTTTAGCTGTAGCTTTAGTGTTAGTGCAATTAGGTCGAGGTGATGTAGTTGCCGCCGAGAAGGCGTTTAAAGAATGGGGTTCGGAAGTTTTCTATTTTTTTTAAGCCTTTTTTCTCTTAATTTACATCTTATAGGAAATTGTTGCGAGGGACCCGAGGTTCAAACGTTGGAAATGCTTTTGCAAGCCTACGATGAAGACGACCCCGACGGTGTAAGAAGAGCGCTTAATAGTCCATTCATCAAGCACATGGATGTAGAATACGCGATTCTAGCCAGGGACATGGCTCTTCCGGGAGGAATGGCTGCTTCGCAGAAAGTTCCCGTTAAGGAGAATGCTGCAGCGTCCTCACCTGCCAAGGTACATATTTTAACCTCTCTTGTAACATCTGACAAATCCCGAATAAATTTTGCAGGATAAGCCAAGCGATGCACCAACGCAAGCTTCCGGTGATAAAGAAGAGGAGCGCGAAGAGAGTTTCGGCCTCTGTTAAGATAGTGAAAAATAGAGACATTCCCTTGAAGTTAACAAATCGATTTTTTTTGTAAAGTTAAGATTAATCTTGTTGAAGTGTAAAGTGTAGATTTATTCTAGTTAATTCTTTGTTTTTATATACTAAGAGGAATTTAATCGTGTTAAGGATGTTTGCGTTTATGTATTGTTTTTTTTTTATATGTAATAATTAGTAATTTATGAATGAACACATACCGACACAACCCGCATTCTCAATATTGTGGTAATAATATTAAAGTATATATGTATATCGACACCCGACGCAGTCTAGCAATTCTCGTAATAAGATGGTATACCAATAGCAAATAATCCGTTGTAGTTTATAATAATAATTATTATTATTGCATCCCGTAATAGGAATAAATCTAGACGCTTTATAGCATTGACAGTGGTTTTATTTTCAATCGTTGTCACATCAATAAGATGGTGGTTACAAAATTTACTCAGAGTTACGAGACAGCTTGTATATCGTTCATTCTTCATATTTTGCGCCGAGGATAGACAGGATGTTCGAGACATTTACTCTAATTAAACAGTTGCAAGAATAAATCTTAATATTCGGTTCTGTTAAGCTTCTAAAGCTTCGGGTCCTTTAACCGCTGTTCGCGATGCTAGTATCCCGTATGTGATGATTGGTCTTATCGTCGATGGTGCGCCACTAATTTTATTTTGAGTAGCCAACGTTTTGTTGATTTGATGAAATTGTCAGTCGCTAATAATCAGTTCTATGCTAGTCTTGTTGCGTTCGCGTTGATATCGTGCTGTTGATACACCCGCGTCATAGGTAAGGTTCATAAGAACCGCTTGCGGAATGGATCTTCTGATGATGTTCGTAAGCAGCAAAGTTCCACCTACAGTCCGGTCCTAAACTTAAACAGCTCAACGGGAATGACAGCCTCCTCAACCTTTTTGTGTACAGGAGAGCAGCGGATGTTTTTGCTGTCTTTCGGTAACGCGAAATAGTTGCAGGCCAGCAGCAGAGTGTTTACGTTTGTTAATATTTTGACTGGTCGAATAGGAAGCTGCTCTGCCTAGCCTGCTGGCACGATGTCCAGATTATACTATGATCCGAAGCCGGTACTGCAATATCTCTTTAAATAAAAAATCAGTCTTCACCTTTCTTACATATTACGCTGATGAGGAGGTAAAGTTTTTGAAAACAATACTGGCAGGAGATGAAGTTGGGATTCTTTATAACAATCCGGAATCGAAGCAAGAATCCAATAAATGGATCCAGACACAAGCTTAAAAGTTCGAACAAACGGTCAGCAACAGGAGCCGAGAACTACGATCACTGCAATCGTGTCTTTAGCCATTACGTCGCTTGCGGAGAACAGTTCAGTCAGTAGCAGATCTGTGGGGGATAACGCTTCCGCGGCAACAATGAGCTTCAAAATTCCGTGGAGATCTTCAATGAATTGGGGAATTTCTTCGCCGGTATAGTAATAAAAATAAAAAAACAAGTACAATATTCCATATTATCGCACATTTATTTATTTATTTAAGTAAAACCGAAGAAAACACGTTATAAAATAAATTCTCATAGATCACTATGATGTCGGTAAATATAACAGTGAAATATTACATTTTCTTTGATACATTCTTCTCGTTTTTTTTTTCTTTTTTCTTTTAATATATATTCATTAATTTGTATAAGACCTATATCAATGGCAATAGTTTAATATATCATTTAAATAGACGTACAATAGCGCGTGGAAAAAATTATAAGCGTATTATCTTTGGCAGTGTAAAACATGCTTACCCCGGCACATCATAGCGTTTAGCTCTGAGAAAAAGGCAATTTTATGTTTATAAATCTACAATTTACTTGATTTAAGTCATAAAGGGCGAAAATAAATATCTGAACAAGAATTTGGGATAAACGATCAAGAGGTAATTGGAGAAGGTGAAAAGGTCGCAAGCTTGTAGAATAGCGTATTCGGATATATTTATCTATTTGTGCTAAAATAACATGTTGTACGCTACCTGTTTTATATCGGCGATATTCCAATTTGAACAATCTATCAGAAAATTAGAATATTTACCACTTACACCAGATACACTCATGATTTTCTCCAAAGCACCATGCACTGCGTACAGGAATATTGACATTTAGACATAATACTATGAACTTAAATACAATAATATTATCATTAATAATACACGTGTATAAAGACTTAAAACGCTTAAAAAAATATACATTCCAATTAGAATAAGTGGAATTGGTGGCCTCTAACTGTATTACTTGAAACGTTTAAATGATATAGGATCATTTCTCCAGAGAAAAGAAAGTTATTTTGTGTTAGGAAGAAGGCTGGTAAGGTCGATTGATTCACACGAGGATAGGCTTCAAGTAATGCAGTTAAAACTTGCAAAGATACAAATCGAATATATTTAATATAAATTAAAATTATATAATGTGAGGGGACCGCAGTATAGTTTTTCTTTTTTTGTCTTTACATGTGTCTGTACGAGACTCTCGTTATAATCAATCAAATGATAAAAACTAATCTCATAAAGAAGGAATATAAATGCGCTAAGTATCAATCCATTTAATTATTAATTGTTTAAACTTTCCCACAGTTCGTCGTCACCCCATTTGTTGTCAGCGGGCGCTTTCTTTTCGGGTTCCGTTTTTTTCTTCTCCTTCCTGTCCTTGGTCCGTTTCGTCGCCTCAGTCGGCGAGGCGGCTTGGGAATCGTAAGAATTGTAATCCTTTATTTCCGATTGGTATCCCTGCGGTTCGTTTTGATAACCCCAGTTGCCGCCGTTCCATTGGCTAGGCGATTTAGGACTGGAAGCTCTAGAAAATAATCAAATTCTGACGCTTTACAATAATTGTAATTATTTGTATTATTGTAAACAGGAGAGAAGAAACATACTTTGAACCTTGCTGGCTGCTACAACTCCAATCGTCGTTATTGTAGCTATTTCCGGCACTAACTAAAGATGAACGTTCACCGGGCGATTGATAATTGTCACCGCCAACTTGACCGTAGCCTCCTGAATGGTAGTCACCAGCGGAGCCAGTCGTTCCAGTAATACTGGTCCAGCCTTTCTTGCCGAGGTCGCTCATCTAGATCATGAAAAACTTCGTATTACGAAGATGATCGGTATTTAATAGGTTCTCAATAATTGAAAGCGATAGATTTTAAAATGAACGTTGCCACAATTTCACAACCTACTACGATCATTCCTTATTTAGAAATCGAAAGAATTGAGATTAAAATTATGCTATCTATGAATTTGTGTTTTAACTTCACTCAAGTGGTTTACCTTATGCGCCAAACTTGTAACTTGACCTCCTACCTCTTCTAATATAGTACCTTCTTTAACCTATGAAATAATAAGATGGATGTATAAATGAAAAAACAAAGGAACTCAAATATGATAATGAGGATAACGTAAAAACAATTCGAAACAAGTGCATGTAAAAAATGTATGCGAAATCAATTGAACGCAAAGAAAAATACCTTTCCACTAACATGTGAACTAATATCAGCTACCTTCTGTGTGGCAATTCCTCCATATTTAACAGCGTTCTCCGATGCCTTGCTGGCTATTTTGGTAGCCGACGATGACAGGAAAGACCAGCCCTGTAAATAAAACAGGAAATTGGAAAAGGTTGAGTACCACCTTAAAATGTGTCTTAGCATACATTTGCTAAAGAAGACAGAGTCGTATCGAATAACTCCTGCGATTGGCTTCTAGGAGGAACTTCTTTCGTATACCCGAAACCGCTGTACTTCCCACCTTGACTTGGAGGTAAATCACTGTTTATATAGGAGATTAACATAAAATATGCCATAGTTTTTATATTATATGCATTACGGCTCATAAGTTTAATCGAATCGCTGGCAGGTTTAGTTCATGTAATTCTTTAAATGGGGAACACTGTACATCTCTACAGAAAATTCTTATAATGTAGTGTTTGTATGTTGTTGTAAATATGGTTATTTTTATTAAAAGTTTGTTATTTGAGAACCATCATTGATGAAATCATTAGTCAAATACATTCATTTAGATCTGATGAGTTTTGCAACAGGAACTAAATGATCAACATCGCTAATAAGGAATACCGCAACTTAGTTCTTTCTATTCCTTGAAAATAAAATATTTTTATTAATTTCCCTACATTTATTGCTACAGCAACTTTAGCAATTATGCCATTCATATACAAGATGCAAAGATCTTTCCAGCATTCTATGGACATTACAAGCCTTCAATTAAACTCATGAGTGCCAACGTACATAATGAACAATGTAAATTCAAGTAAAGTAATAGATAACTAAGTAAAACTGTTACTCACTCTCTTCGATTGGCATTTTCATTTTGTATTTTAGCAAAAAACGCCTCCTTTTGATCTTTGAAATCCATCGAGTTGTAATTCTGATAACTGTTACTATTTTGATAACTACCAGAACAAGACTGATATGAATCCGTGTTGGAATAACTGTTACACGAACTAAAACTACTGGCAGAATTAATGGAATTGTAATTTTGTGCTGGTGATTTCTTCTCGTCCCAAGTACCGCCTTGCGCTAACGTAGAAATCTAGAAGAGCATCAATATGTAAATACCCCACATCCACAATTTTAACACGAAAGCTTACTTTGTCCCTGTATAAAGCAGCTGCTTTCGTGTTATATTTCTGCTGTACCGTCATACCATCGTGATAATCCGGTTGCGCTTCGAAGAAAACCCTAGCCTTTCGATTACCTCCGACTTTCATCTTTTCCAGTTCGATATCCTTCCATTTATCCATCGTAATCGACCTGACAAACGATAAATGCACCCCTAATCCCCTGTGCTTACCCGAGCATTCTAAACAAATCCATATACCATATGTTACAGAAGCCCATTGCGGATTGTGAGATTGGCATTCGAAGCATTTCTAGGGGAGGAAATATCTAAAGCTGTTCAAGATATAAGAAATCTAGTAGCTAACTTACATCATTCTCGCTATTCGGCTTTAATTCTTGTAAAACTCTACGCGTTCTCGGACTTGCCATTCTGTTATTTCGTTCTGTTTCGATAATGTTAATGTAAATTAGAGATCGCAAACGAAACTATTTAAAATATAAAAACATCACTAACACCTACGAACGCGCAATGCACAAATTAAAGTTAAGATGCGGCCGACTGCATTAAATGTCAAACGTACTGGTCCTGCTCTTGTAGACGTGTTCAAATCTGTCATTAAAATCAAATGTTCAATATTACCCATATTCCCTCTCCTATTCGTTTTATCTCAATGAAATTAGGCGAGATTAATCCGTCGATGGAGCGAGATAATCTAATACGAGAATTTTAAATATTCATGTTGTATTTCTAGCAAATATTAGAATTTCTAATTGGGGTTTTCGCGTAAATTTTAAATTAACGCGGAAGGTGTACAAGATTTCTATCATTTGACAGTGAAGAATTCTTTTTATTTGAATTGTTCTGCGGAAATCTTTGAAAATGTTTACTTTGATTTTATTCCGAGATAGTTTTATATTGCACAGCATGATAAGAAATAAAAGCGGTTTTACCATAGAATAATATATATGGCATAATACTATAATAATTCAAAAGAAATTCATTACAGATATCTGCAATACGGCTAAATTTTTTTAAGCAATTCCAAAGATTTCTCTTACTTGCATTTAGATGTCGCCGGCCATGTCTTTCGCACATTAATATTATCTTTTTTTATTATTAGCTTGTGCAATGATTTTCTTGAAATCAGTTTAATTTTTAAAAAGTACTGGCTTTATTTTTGGAATTCTAACAAAAATTTTGTTTGAAGGACAACTATTATTGTTGGTTATATTTTAGTATGTTGGTAGCACCCGCCATTATGGTGAATATTATTGTAACTTGAATCATATTCTAACTTGACGATGTTAGTGTAGCATTTAAATAAATTTAATACTAATCAATTGTTTGTATATTTTTATTTGAATAAATCATGAAATACTCTGTATACGCACCATCCAAAGTAGACATTTTCAAAATTCGCGGACAATTTAAGTTGGCAGTTCCGAGAAGATCAAATTCGTATGCAATGCCAACTATCAATTTAAATTTAACCTAAAATAAACATAACTATGCATCCGGCGCTGCTAACTTAGTTGGAATTTCATTGAATTAAGTCGAATAACGATTTATTTAATGAACAAACATTTAATTCAGCTTAATATTTTAGATCAGAATTGCACCTCAACATCTATTGCCAACTTAAATTATAATAAAATGGATGAAACGTAAAAATGGCAGTGGTATCGTATGAATCTATTGTGTACCTCATGGTTGGCGATGAAAACGTCCCTAGATTAGTATTATTTTAGTTTACTCTTATTTTTGCGAATTTACCATATCAAGTGAATGATCATGTTTGTAATAAATAATTCTAAAATGACCGCGTTAATTTTCCTTCAAAACTATTTACCTATCGGCCGAGTAGGTTTGGCGATACTGATTCTGGCAAATTGTAACTAGCAGTGAGAAAAAGTACAGATAATTAGTTTTTTTTTTTTTGAAAAAACTACTTATTTGTACTTTTGTTCATCTAAATGAATTTGTAACTAACAACGTAAAAGTGATTTTACAATTAAAATATATTGAGAGGTATCAAGGAAATATAATATTGACTTAGGTTGGCAGTTCCGCGAAGAAGAAGAAAATCCCCTGAAATGCTAACTACTAACTTGGAAACTTAAAGTAAACGTAATCATGCATTCAGTGGTGCCAACTACGTGGGAATTTCACTGAAATTAGTGGAATAACATTTTATTTATGAGAAAAACTACAGATGTGTAGAGCTTTTTTTAAATGAATTGGTAACCGACAATGTAAAAATTTTAAATTGAGTTTACAGATGGAGGCGTTTTAATGTAATTTTATAGGAAAAAGCAATGTATTGGCAGATATGAAGGAAATGTAATAAATATTCACTAGAGGCTTATCCACAAGAAAGTTTTTAGTGGAATTTTAGAGAATAACCGATTGTTTCGTATTTTAGGGTTGCCAATGCTGTCCAAATCTGTAAACAATTATAATATATATTCTGTCCTCGTTTACGCCTAGAATTTACAATAAAAGAAAAAATAGATTCTAAATTATGTTGTATTTATTACTTTGTTACTTGTAGCTTATTTAGACAATTGCGCATCTGCAACATTTGTCCTCAAAAAATGTTGCAAAATAATTTTATTTTTATGGCGTTACAAGCAGGATCAATATCAACTAAAAAAATATTAAGAAAAAGTAACGCAATAAGAAGATAGTTAAGTATTTACATATATAAGTTACTATTTACTTCCAATGTATCAATAGGAATGATAAATTACGGAAATTATCAAAACACAAGGAAATATCAATTTAGTTTCGAAGTAGTTGGTCGCCGATGATTCTGCTTCTGTAGCAATCCTAGAAAAAAAACAAATTAAAGTTACACATTTTGCGGTTTGTAGATGCAAAAAAATACGCTAACAAAAAGAAAAAACGTCGTGAAAATGAAATTAAAGCAAAACATGAGAATAAAAGGAAAAAGGCAATTGAAAAAGGTTGTAAATATCAATTACTCTGTATTTTTGCCCCTTTCACAAATGCCGTACGTAGTATTCAGTTGAAAACCTAGCGGGCAGGCTGAAGATAGCGAAATTCTTAGAAGATCATGAGCTCCGATAGCAGCAAGGACGCAAAGAGAAACAAGTAGTAGTCTAAGTTTCATTTTCATTGCGAAAACCACATAAAAACTAGAAAATACGGACAGAATATTAACACTAAGGTGAAAACAGAATGACTTTATTGGAAAGTTGCAAGTAACTAAAGTTTTTTCTTTTATTCATTCGTGGTAACATAGTTTTTCCGGATATAATTAAATGATAATGATTTAATTAATTGGTTTTCTATAGTTTTTTTTTAAAATTAATTTGCATAACGAGGTAAGTAATTAATTGAGCCGGTCACTGCTAATAATCGTGAGAATTAGGGGTAAATACAATAATAATTGGTACAACGAACAAGTTTGTCATGTTAATAAATGACTGTTATATGGGCGAAACATACTTGCGTTGTATTGTTTTGGAGGTATTCGCAATTTTATCATTTGAGAATTTAATGGAGAATAAATTATGAACTTTTGCTGAACGAAATGGAAGCTTATGCGTAGCACGCCTTATCGTTACCCTTACCAAATTTTATACAGGATGTTCGTAAACTATTTCCAAATGTTTTAAATCACTAGGTCTGATGTGAGAACTACCTATTCCAAAACTCTCCATTAAAGCTTCTAGCTAAAGTTGCTTGAAACATTCTTTACATCGATAAACGAATTTATTGATATAAAGAATTTGTTTAATGTCCTAATGAAAAATCCTGAAAACTTGTTTCGCTTCTTGCAAAGTAAGTTAATAACCTGATAATTATTATATTTTGATAATTCACTTCATTGCTGTAAAACTTCGAAGAATTCAAAGTAATAGTCTCAGTCAAGCCATTATTTCTACTCAGGAGGTTATTTACTATTGCTTTTTAAGATTTTTGACATTTCCTCTTATGATAATAGTCCAAAGCATTCTTGTCGTCAAATTTAACTGGACCGTTGTTATTTACCTTCTTCCACGGACGTAAAATATAAATAGAAATAACTCGAAACGCTCGTTTATATGGTAATATGGGGACCAGTTCTAAGTGCCTTTATCTGCGTCGATGTACTTAATAGAAAGCCCATGTTTGCCGTACGCAAGAGGGACACGTCTTTGTCCGACAACGTCGTCATATTTTACCGATAAAGGTAGTATCTATCGGCAGGTACTTCTCACCTCGCCGCGCCGTCAAGAAAAAAATAAATAAATAATAAAAAAAAAAAAAAACGTTACGCGCTATTGTCTCTATCTAACGGCGTGGAATTAAATTGGGAGATATTTTGACACTTCATAAATACAGATAATCCTCCGTTCGAATGGAAAGGACTAATTTTTCGAAAACGTCCGTCGATAAGCAGCTCGTGGGAGCGAGCGTTGGAAAGGTGTCAATTTATTCCAATTTTAAGAGGGAAACCTCATCTTTTTGGTAATAATAATAATAATAAATACCCAATAGAACGGTCCGCGTTATCTACGGCGTGTCGTTACGTGTTGAGTGGCTGTATATTCGACCGAAAAGATAATTTTAATTTATTAACCTATAAAACGTCTTATCTATATACGACGCAATGCTACTTCATGAGTGAGACGATACGTACATATAGTTGATGTTCTACTGCTTATAAATTATGTGAAAGCACTATCTTATATCTGATGTGAGTTTGCCTATTAATAAAAACAGTAACTTCTCCATTTTCTATTGGAGCTTCTATCTGTACAACATCCAATTTGTCGAATTGTTTGCTTTGTTCACTAGGCCAATTTCTAACGCCCACTACTACATATCGTATTCCGTAACATTCTTACGCGCGTACTTTTACCTGAACCATAAAAATCATAATTCGTAGCGTTTTTATTGCTTTGGCGATAAATGAAAATTGGATAATGATAGCTTAGCCCGCGCCCTCCTAAAATTACCGAGATTTTCGAGTCCCTTTCCTCTAAATATTTAGCATGGATTAGGGCTAAAAGTCTAGACCCCCGCTGAAGGCGTTTCGGCGTGCGTATTATAAATTTTAGGACGCGGGTCCGCGTGCTTTCAGAAATCCGCATCAAACGTAGAAACCTGCCAATTAGGAAAGCTCTCCGGACCGATGCGGCACTCTGTAATTATGTCCCCGCGTTTAATTTAATTATTATCGCGAGAATTGGGACGTTTTCGAATGTAGGGCGTGCGATTTTTAATTAATTATACGAAATATAGGCGCTTCTTTAAGCCGACCGCTTTCATGCTGCTAGAATACATTGAAAAACTTCATCTCGTGTTAATGGTTTTTGGATGATATTTGGCGCGCCTGCGGTGTACAGTACGCTCTAACAAGATTTAACAAGTTTTAAGAATAGGTTAAATACAGGGAAAATTTAGGTAATCGTAACACATTTTAAGTTGTGCTTAATTACCGCGTACGCACCTGTCAACTGTCAGCAATAAATTAATCTTCGAATAGTTTTACATCTTTGAAAAATTCCTTTCAAGGTTTTTCGAGCAGGTGGGTACGTAGCAGTAGCGAAGATTATTTTGAGAAATTTTGTTTCGTGGGCGCGTTCAATGTAGTAAGTAAGAACGAGGAAACCGAGCCGTGAATGGAGCGCTCAAAAAGAGCGCGTGCCTGACAATTGATGAGGAGCCTATGAGCAGCCCCCGAATGGAATTTTCAGAATATTGTATAAGAATAATGTTCTAAAGCTATTTTCTTCCTCCGATGAAAAAACATTTTCAGCCAATGGGGAGGAAAACATTAAGTTGGAAAGAAAAGAAAATGGCAGAATCATTTTTCAGCATAATGGAACTCTTCTTCATACAAGCCGGAAAATTACAGAATTTTATAACTCACGAATGAAATGGGGGCTTCGCTTGGAGCCCCTTGGATTCTTTTATTATCCAGTTGCAGTAAATGTTTGATAATGTTAGAGACTGGCCTCGAGACTTAGGGGAACTAAACTAGAATACATCAATCTGCTAATGAAATTAGTGCCAGGTAGCTGTTAAATGTAAAAAATACATTTTCAAGATAGTTTAGCAGCTTGGAGCAAATAGTTTAAACATTGTCCCTATATTTTTTTCCATATTGTAATTTGTTGTTAGTTTTATCCTTTCCTAGTGTCCCGTTGTAAAAAAAAAAAAAAAACATGTTTTCAGTTATTATATCTCTTTCTTCTTAAACGCAAGAACTTGTGATGATGTTCCTTGTCAGTTTAAAAAAGAAACAAAGACTAATCAAACTATTATCCTTTTGTTTAAAAGAATAGGGATTTTTTAGCATATCGGAAACCTAAATTGGAAAAGCTATTAACACGATATGAAATTTTCACAGCCCTGCTTTCTTTGGGACAGCTACAAAAAAATGCGGTGTATATAGCGTGTTTACCCGGTGGGAGTGTTAAAGATTTCTTCGAGTAATTTAGAAAAAAAAAAAATAAATAAAAAAAAATCTAAAAGCATTCGGAAACAAGTGCTGTACAACATAAAATTATATTCAAGTGTACAGGATGTTCAACTTGCTTTGCCCCAGTTTGAAAAGAGAACATCCTCGACGATAAAACTGTATTTACATCCCTCGTGTATAAAGATCAGTTAGCCAATACTAAAATATAGGTAACCTCCGCACCGCACAAGTTTAATTAGTCAATCGGCGACGCCTCTTTCGAGGATACGAAAGAAGCACATTTTCACCCGGTGACCGAATATTTCGGTTGAAAACGTGGATCATTCGCATCCTCGAAACGGCCGTCGCCGATTATCTAATTAAACTAGTGCGGTGCGGAGGTTACCGAAATTATTGTGTTGCTTGCTACACTACGCCACAGTCCTTGTTCTTGTTATTTAAATATCAGCTCTTTAGATATTTGTTTATGTTGATTGAGTCATATTCATTCATTGCTCTTCTTTCTCGAGACCCTAGTAACCTTAATAGTGTTAGATTTGTTAGTGTCTTCAGCCGTCTCTTACTCGTATCATCCATTCCTTCTCATTCCTGGTTAGTTCTCTCATGTCCTGTACTGTCTTTTCCTTCCTCTTTTATTCTCACCATCAACGTTTTCGTCGATCTTTCTTTTCTTTTTTTTCTTTTTTCCTGCCTTTGTTATTCTTTCAACTGGTCTATTTAGTTTCATTTTCATTACGTGTCTCTCTAATTTCTTCGTTTGTTAGTTTAACATTTTTTGTTATTCCTGCTGTGTTTCTCATATACTTCATCTCTATGGTATTTATTGGTGATCTATGGTTCTGCTGTATTACCTATGTTTCGCATCTATGTATTATGTATAACTAGTTGCTTTCTTTATATCTACTTCAATTTTCCATCTTGCGTTACAATCCCGAGCCTTTTAGATCTAATTCGAGGCGAGGAAAGGCGTATTGTTGGTGGTCTGCTACTCTGTTCTCCTTTTCTTTTTTTCTTATTACGATTAGATTCCTTTTCGAGGCTTTTGGTATAACTTCGCTTCCTTACAGATCTCCCACAACCATTGCTTTCCTATACTTTCTGTTCGTTTCAGCGTTTTAGAGGTCGCCTATCCTATGGCTTTTTCTAATTTAACAATTCTAATTGCTTCCTTTATTTTCTCGATTGATACGTTCTTCTGTATTTGATCTTCCGGTTGTGCGCATCTTGTTTCAGTATTTCAGTACGGTTTCCTATGCTCCATGCTCCTAGTTTTTCTGGCTGCTCTACGTGAACATTCCCCAATTTTTCTTCTTTCGGCGAGCTCTAATATTCGCTTTCTTCTCCAGACTTCTCCAAGCTTGGAGAAGTTCTTCTCCAAACTTCTCCAAGCTTTTCTTTTTTGCATCTCTAATAACTCAAGATAACCTATTCTTGATTTTTCACTATTCCGTTAGAACCTTTTCCATGCGTCCTTCTCCTCTTTTATTTTCTTTTTTTGCGTTTATATTTTACAAATATGTTCTCTTATGGTATTCGTTTACTTATTTTTTCCCGTAATTTTCGCTACCTTAAGCATCGTTGCCTTTCTCTATTCTCCATTTCTCTTCCAAATTATCGTTTTCTGTCTAGTCTGTTTCGTTCAGTACTCTCATTACCTACATTATTACCTAACAATCCTAATGACGTAAAGTTCCATTACATCTCGCTGTGTCTAAAGAAAACAAAACTATACATTTGATCCTTCTTCCGATTTTATTTAATTCTTTTTTCAGTTAAAAACCTGAAATATCCGTTATTGTGTTTGGATGTTCTTTTTAAGTAAACACGCCGAACATTTTCTAATAAATTAATATTAATATTGGCATGCGTGGAGTCGAGGTAAGGTACATAAGAAGATACGTTCACAATTTCTTGTTCCAATTTTACCTCCAACATCAATTAGCCGCACACATGAGATACCCACGAGGATCGTCGAATTGAAACAACGAGCGCGCATAATTACCATTCGAAAATAAATAGTAGGTCACTTTAATAAATTTCGAACACCTACAACCCGTCAATTTCACAGCTCAACGGCTTGACAAATGGTTTATTACGACGAGAAAAATGACAGAAATGCTGCAATGGAACTTTTTCCTTTTTTTTTGTACAACGTTCTCGTTCTGTTTTATTTCTGTTCGCTTCGTTTTCTTCTATTTTAAGAATAGTACGTGAAAATACGAAGGAAGTTCGATAAATATACGGTTTTGGTAAGAAAATAGAAAATAATCAACGGGGGCGAATTAAATTTGGCGAATACGGTGAATGCGAAAGCAATTCGCTTTTCTTCGCTAGACGTCGACAATATTGTTGAAACGATCCAACAAGCTGATATAATATTCGCTATTAATCGTTCTACCCTTTTCAAGGAAATCAACATCGATTACGTTGCGTATATCCCAAAACATGGTGGCCGGTGGCCTCTTTCAGCAGCGGTTGACGATGCAAAATCTACTGTCTGAATAGTTCTTTGGTCTTTGATGTGCATGTTTCGACAAAATTTGTGAATCGACGACAAAAATCTTTCAGTTCGCGCTTTAATATCGCCAAGTTGAGACGCGTGCCTGTTTATGGTCAATCGTGGCTCGCATCTTCCGGAAAGTTTCCTTATTCAGAAGAGTTGTCGAGATCGGTGTATTGTTGTTTGCCATCGTCATTCTTTTAAGGAAAAACTTGATGGAACTTTGTATTTCAACGCACACGTACACACGAAAGATTAAATTTCATTGTGGTTTAGATACTCTTCTTCTTTTAATTCTAAACCTTCGTCTTCTTGTTCTTCAATTTTCTCATATGTGTAAGTTTCTGCATCATTCTCTTCGTTACTATCCTCTTTGTTTTCTTTTCTTTGTTCTTCTTCATTTCGGCATAATAGCCCGCATATCTCCATGAGGCTATCTAATTTTTTCTTTTCGTAAGTTGATACTGTTTGGATACGGATCTAAACTTAAAGAAGTCTCTTAAGTTGGTGGCTTTGTTGGCATAAATAGATGTATTTATGTTTGGCGTCTTGCGCCTTCTCTGATCGGTTTCCTAATGGTAATATGGCATATTGTACTATCAGTGGCCTAAGGTCATTTCGAATTCTTCTAATATGTAATTGGAATTAATTGTCGTTAAAATTGTTCTAAATTTATCAATTTTTTATGAACGACGTGCTTATTTTTCAGCTGTCTGTGTATAAAATCTTAATATTCGACATTGTATACGCGTATATATGAATACATTATACAAGATGACCGGTTTTCCTACTGATATTTATATTAACTTTTTAGAAACAATTTTAGATTGTGATATCATTATCTTTATTCGTTTGCGTTGATTTCGCTTCAGTTCATGTCAAGCAGTGCCCGTGATAAGACTCTTTTATCGACCGGAGAAGACACCTAATCTAAATCGTGTTCCATTTAACATTCATTAAAGTAAAAAAATCGATAAAAGAATAACGAAAGTAAGTAATTGTATTGCGTTGCGTTTTGGGAAACCGGTAAACTAGTATCGCTTCGACAGTGACTGTCTTTCCATCCGCAGAATGTCGAGGAAAGCTGCAACGACGTTTCTCCTTTTCCTCGGATTGGCGATGCTCGCCGTTCAGATTCACGCGAGGAAGAAGTGCGCCCCTGACGAATTTTTGTCGGGAGTTACATGTCTCAAGATAAACCGCGACTCGAGCCCACGCCAGATAGACCAAGGGGACAACGCTATAATAAGGCGGGGGATGTGTCGGAAAGGATACATATCGGTCCAAGGAAATTGCATAAGGCTGTCGTTTCGACCGTCTTAGGAATCGGAATATGATAAACCATTAACTGGACATTTTCTTGAGGACTGTCATATAAACAGTAATAATTCTCTATTTTTTGGGCATTTTAAGGTTAGCACGCTACATTTATTGGGGGCGTATTGGTAACATTAGAAACTACACGGCGAGAACACAATAAATTCGGGATTTCTTGATGTAACAACTAGCGTTGTCGGATTCGAAGATTTTTAAATTGGAAATTTTAATCTTAATCCAAACCAACCGTCTTTGATTTTTTTCACGAATAAATTGAGCAAGTCTATAAGCAATGCTTTATAAAATAAATAAAACAAGGATGTCGGTTATGGTAAATATCGACTTTTTTTATTGATCACAGATTGGTACTTAACGTTTCAATAACTGTTTGCTTATCTTTGCCAGAGAGACACTAGAAATATTAAAATTATTTAAATGTCTTTGGTATTATTTATCTTTTTTCATTTGTTGTATTTTTGTTTTTGCATTTGTTTTAAATTTTAATAACATAATCATGATCGTCTTTGTTAATGGAAGAAGAAAATGTCAATATCTAATTTTAAATTCGAAAACAATTATTGTTTGTTGTGTTTTATTCTTATGTTGCACTTCGGTCCCCTTATGTACAACTTAAAACAAAAGACGCATCAAAGCATTGTAGGCGATGTTCAGAGATACACAGGCTTGCAAAGATGTATAAACAATGAATTAGAATAAAAAAAGCGAAGAAGATGCGATTGGCGTATTCATCTACGTGAAAATCGTTTTTCTTTAACGTATTTTATTCAAATGGGTTTATTGTGTTTGATGCGATAGCTTCTTACTTATAACTTCGTGATTGCTATGTTTTCTTAAAACGTAAAATATATCGTTCATCATTTTTTTTTTAATATACGACAATGTTTGTATGTTATCTTCTACTTCTTAATGTAACTTTCACATTATTGTTATGTGCTCTTTTGTATTGAATAAAAATCTAGATAAAAATGAGATTCGCCTACTTATCTTGCCTGTAATTAACCAAAAATTGCCAGAACGTATTCTGCGGGCAAAAATCGCATCCAGTAATGCCTAGAAACGACGAATATAAATATAAAAATCCAATTTTGCTAGAGTTCAAAGATTTTAATAATACGTATTTTTCTTACATCGCATTACTTACAACGCACTACTACGATATTTGCTGATATCGGACATACGATTTCAAAGCAATAAATTGTTATTATTTGAAGTTGGATATATTGATATCTTTCAATTAAGACTACATTCTTTTATGTGGCGCCTTCATAAAGTACCAATTCGCTTTAGAAACGTGAGATAAAGCTACTATTCGTTACCGAGTACCGGTTACTCGCCGAGATCAAAAACCCAGAAAAATTCTCGTCCCTTCGTGAGAGCGATCTCTAATTATTTGTGTCGAAAAGCAGATGCTGGTTACTAGCGAGATATAGAAGATATCGCCCGTGAATTAAAAATTATTGTTTCTTTCGGATTGTTCGCGGACGAAATAAGGATGTCCTTCGCCTTCGACTTCGCCATGACTGAGCACTGAAATTCGTGCAGCGTCATATGAGCAGAGATTTGTTATTAAATTATCAGTGAAGTCGGCAGAAAAATCGTCGCAAGTGAACGTCTATTACAAGCTTATGCGTACGGGCGGACAGCTCGATTTACAGCCAGTGAAACAACGATGAAAGATAAGAGGCACCACTCAAAATGCGCACAGATCAAATCATCAAACGTTTTAAGGTACTACTGAGCTCTAATCGTCGACTAACCGTTCGGATGCTGTTTGTAGAACTAGGCATAAATAGGAAAATGCCAAGTTAGAGGTTACGCAAGGTGCGAAAGCTGTGTGTCAACACTTACAGCGGAGCAAAAAGCCAGAATTTGGTTGAACGTAGCCAAAACGGAAGCGTCGTCAAGGGAAGGAAACTCGGAGGCAAAGTAAGCAGTGGATTGAAGAGGAACGAAAGCATCACGCAAAAGCAAGAATGTTATGGTCTCAAATCAAGACGATGGTGATTTGTTTATTTTTTTATGTTAAAGGGTGTTAAATGTTTTTGATGAAAAGGACTCAATTATTCTTAAACGTAGCAGGAACAACTCTGTATTTATTTCCGGTGTTATGCTAATTTAATACGACAATAAGGCACATGTGATTATATTATTCGCCACATTATTTTCTTTAACATCTTCGACAAGTAGTAAAATTTTACTCGGTCGTTTGCTCTCATCAACTTCTTCCAAACGATGGAATCGCATAAACATCTTTTTATGGTCAGATTACATCATGTCACTGACGTCTTCTGGGCAATCTTACATGTATGTTCTTAACATTCACAGTTACTTATGCTAAAACGTTCGTGGGCTCGTCCCGTTGTTGTCTAAATATAAATGAAACAAGAAAACATCCTTACCGAAACGGTGATCACGTCGCAACTAAAAACCAATAAAAAAGCCTCTTCAAGTACTCCCGCAAATTGAGAAATAATCAATTCATTCAACAATTTAGGATTAAGCTATACATATGTATATATGAATAACGCCGCGTGATGTACGTATAAAGAATACTTTTGCCGCAACCGCAGAAAAATATTGACGATTGTTGTTTTTCTTTTTATGGCATCTCTAAGAAGCAAGAGCAGTAATTCGTGACATCATCGTTCTTATTTGATGCTCGTTTATTACGCTTTAGTTCAAGTCGAGTGTTGTTCGTAGCAAGACGCATTTTGTTTAACCGGAATACATCGCGCTAGTATAGCGTTGTTCGGGATTATTTTGAGGTAAAACTTGATGAAGCGATAAAAAACGTTCAAGTAAACATACTTACATTGCGTTTTAGAAGGCTAATGCTCATATATTCCCCATTCTACGCCACAAATAACGGCAAAATATACAGCGCGAGACATGTTCGCGAAGCTGCTTCTTATTATCGCGTTGGTGACACTGACGGAGATCGATGCGAAGAAGAAATGTGCCTACGATGAATTTTTGGTAGGGGTCACGTGTAGAAAGATCAACGTCAAGCCGGTAGTTCCGTCTGTCGCCCATGCGTTCATAAGGGCTAAGTGCCAAAAGGGATTCATGCGAATTAATGGAATGTGTGTAAAAGCCACAACGTTTAATTTGTCGAAGTAAATCGTGATAAGACTTATTTATGGTTTATGCGTTTTAGTATTTACTTGCGTAATTTATCTATTTCAAAGGTATATGTTTTACATAATGATGTACTGATTTCTTTATGTATTACTAAATGAAAAATTTTGCTCAATTGCTGCAATTTATGATTATCTATACTTACAGTCAACTGTTTCGGAAATGTTTCTTAACTTAGATTCCTTAAATTAACTATAGGATATTTTAACACTTTGTATAGTATTACGCTTTTTCTAGGAATAAGTCAATAAAATATGAATTTCATGCACCTGTCCATTTTTAACGCATTTCGAGATACCTGAACACCTGAATCCTGAAACATTCAACATTCAAACAGGGCGTTCGATATTCAACACCAAGTTTTGAGAAATTGCATATATCGCTCATAGAAAGTAATAAAAGGTATTTCCATCCAAGCGATTTCTGGTATTAGTATTGTTTGGTTACCAAGACGACAGTGAACAAAACATAGTTGTTGACGTCTTGAAACTATTAGTCCAAAATTTCGAGCTCGTGCAGCCGTTTATCCAGTGTAGCGTCAGTGTTAATTTCTTCGAATCTAAGTAGAGAAGAGCTGGGTAATTAGCAATAGTATTAGCATCATTTGGTAATGGTACAGATACCTTTATTGACACCCACCTTATTAGACCTATTGTAACAAAATGCTTTTCGTATGTGTTAGAGAAGTTGGATACTCTTAATAAATCTTCGGATTCTTCCTGGATCTTCATCCTTTAGTTCAGTAGATGTTGGAAATCGTTTACTGAAATGCTTCTGCCGAGTGCCACTGCTAGCAACATATTTCCACAGAACGTGTTCCGTGATTTGATCTTCAGCTTTTTCCAGATTGAATAGGTCACTTTTTGAGGCTGCACGACTTGTCAGAAATACCCTCAGCACTCTGAACGATAGAAATATATATAATTTGAAGTAACATTAAATTTGAATTAAAGGGAAGTACGGAAATCGGCTTCGACATCAGCTACTGAACTGAACTGAAGTCAGTCAAGTTGAACCTCAATAACAGAAGGAACTCTGGCAAAACTTATTGCGAGAATGCCTCGATCGTGTGTTGCAATTGTTAAATCAAGGAGAGGTCACATAGATGAAAACGACATTTAAATGAAACGTTTTCATTTTCGCATTTGTTTAGCATATTTTCATGAATGTATGTGTAGATGTACGTAAAAAAATAAATATTATCACATTTTTGTTTATTACATTACAACAGTTTTGAGCGGTAGTGTATAGCTGTAATTTCGTCACATAATAATTTTTAATTCGACATAAAATTTGTTTTGCAAGCAGCAAGCGTAAAATATACAATTTTATCTTGCATTGCATAATCAGTTCAAAAACACAACAAAAATTAATCTAACATACGTAATAAATGCTTTAATATCCGGGCGGTCTAAAACCACTGCGAGACGAGCGCATATAAAAGAAAAGGATTATTCGAATTAATGACTGATTTAATATTTTTTAATTCAGAAGTCTTCTCCACATGATATAACGACTTCTCCTGCTCTACCAGAATATCTGTTTTATCTTTACAGGCAGTGTTTATTTTTAAATGTAGATCTTAAAGACTAGCTTTGGTCTAACTGAATTCTAATGATCTAAACGTAGTATTAGCTATAAATTTGAATAATTTTGTTTATGAAGTAGATTGTATTTTTTAAAGGATTTATCAGGGAGGGCGCGCGCTCTTCCGGCCTTATAGACCCTTATTAATAGTTCTCAATTGTTGATTGTTGCTTTAATATTCGGTCTTGACATGTAGTCTTTTTATCTGAAGGACCTGTTAACCTTTCATACCCGAAAATATTCAATTCCACAAGGTTATCGCACATAACGCTGTTTGAATACTATTATGTGATATATCTAGACCAAAAGAAAAGATAATTTCGTATATTCCTTTATTTAGCGTATATTCCTGCGTTTTTAACTAGAAATTTCTTATATACACTTAATGTTGTATGTCGTTTAAGAAGTGAACGTACAACCGCAGATTAGACCGATAGCAACTTCCCTTCTTTAACACGTCGTCGGAAGGACTCCTTCCTCCTTCCTGTCAGTTTTGTGCCGATGATCAGCTTATTTAGATTGTTTCTTTTTTATTTCGCTATTCGTTATTGACGATTCTGCACAACCTATATCAAGGTATGTATTTAAGCACCGTCGGTTAAACCGAATGCTGGGAATTCTTCAAATAAAAATATTGGCAACTCTGAATTACTTCCGGCTATACCGGATGAAAATGTCACCTGTCTCTGGTCGTTTTCGAGAAAAATGGACTTTGATAAATTTTGTCGTTTTATCGAGAGCGGAACGGAAGTCAATCAAATAAAAAATAATTAGACAAAATTATATGCGCTGATGATATACATACATGGTGTTCAATCTAATATGAATGAGTTATTTCGTCGTATAGATTGGAATAAGTCAATATTTTTTTTTTGTATATCACCTTGCATCATGGATTTCACAATTTTTTAACTTTATACAGTAGTGCAAGATATTTCTATTTGAAGATCAGCATTAAAAAAAATAAATTTTCAGCATTCAGCTAACCGGACCGTTAGTTAACAAACACGATTTCTTTCAGAGAAATGAAATTCATTTGGTTTCTATTGTTCATTGTATGCGCTGCGACCGATTTGTTAGTGGAACCTGCGGTCGTAGGCGTCGTAGACCCAATCTGTCGTAAAGGATACCAAAAAGTTTTACATGGCCCTCGACGCGGCATTTGTGTACGAAAGCTGAAAGTGAATCTAACGCCATAAAATTCTTTCATATCAATGCTGGATCTCTCACCGAAAACTGCATCGATTCTTAATGTATTCCTTCCATTTTTAAGCTTTCGTTAAAACTTTGCAGTACAGTGGAGTTACCTGCTTTCAGTTTGTACTTTTAATATGATTACAACTAAATGTGTATTAAGGATTAAAATAAATGCCTTTCTTTTTTTTTAATATTGCTTTATATTCGAGTGATCTTAATTCCGTTTTTATAGTAATAATGCTTCAATTCGACATGAACATCCAATCGCCATAGAAGTTAAATGAAACCTCCAAATCCAGGGACTGGATATATTCATTAGTTTATTTAGAATATTAAATGTTATATGTGGGGGTAAATAAGCGCTATAACACTGCGAAACAAGGGACTCCGACGTGTAGGATAGCATGTTTCTATTGGTTACAAAAGTAACCTATAATACGTCATTGAAGATTAAAAATAATATACCCGGTGATATTAAAAAGTTACAAAAAAAGGTCTTAAACATCAATGTCCGTAATATTTCTCTTCAATATCTCACAAAAGAAAGCGCTACTTAATCGACATGAGCTTCTTAAAAATAACAACGTAACTTAATAAAAGAAATAAGGATTAAATTTAAAAAAAAATAATAAAAAGCACTTTTTATTAATAAGCAATTTTTATGCGTTTTTCGATGGCGATACGTTGCATCGTGGCAATTATAGCTTTCTAAACGGCGTATATCAAATAGAGAGTGACGGTGTTTGCGAATAACGTAAAATTAAAATCCCCAAGTTCAAATTGGGCACACTTTAATTACACGAAGCAACTAAATATGGGGATTGGGGATGTCCATTACGAAAATAGCTCAACGTCCGTAATATTTCTCTTAAATATCTCATAACGAAAGATATCTCTACTTAGTCGATATGAGCTTTAAAGATAACAACGTAATAAAATAAAGAAAAATAACGATTAAGTTAAAAAAAAATAAAAAGCACTTCGCTCTAAAGAATGCGCTCAAATTGATGGCTTTGCTCTCGGATACATCTTTCTAATCTTTGTGTTGATGATTGACGATATCTTTGATGTGTGCCTAGACTATTACGGAATTTTTCAGCGGTCTCCGTAATTCTATTCCATAATTGCTCTTTATTATTTAATTGCACGGTATACACTTCAGCGCAAAAAATCAAGAATCGAAGGGATCGTGACTGCGAGCTAGGCATGTTATAAGTTCCTCACGATCAATCCTCCTATTTCGAAATCGTCCTTGCAAGAATTCCCTTGCTTCTTCGAGAAAGGTGAAGAATTAGAGATTAACACCCTTGATTTCGCGACCACTATTGTACACGGGATAGATTATCCCGTTTCAATAGATGATGAGCTTCCCGGAAACGAAACGAGCGAAGAAACTGTTCTTTAAAGTTTTGTCTAACTCGGCTTATTTTCTATCTCTACAGAGCGGCTTCTTCTTCTGCAAAATATGACCCAAATACAATGCGCTTCAACAAATGTATTAATATTAAAAACATGTAGAACATACAGAAAAAAGTGATGATTATTATTGGAAATGACGTAGGAAGTATATCTTATGTTTCAAACGGACGGAAGTGTAAAGTCGTTAACTTTTTTATTTTATCTGTGAAACGCTAACCACAACTTATGCACAAAGATAACGAGTTACAAACAAAATTTTCCAGGTTCATGCAATATATCAGTTGATATCGTGACACATTAACAGAAGTATCTCTAAAAGTTGGTAAGCGGCTCTCAATCCTCGTAAGAGTTCTTCGGCATTTTCGCAGCGGTTCGGCTTCATTACGAGATAGCTAAGGTAAGTTGCTTTATTTTAGTAACTTTAATAGTTTCCTTCGTTAAAGAAGCGCCCTGTGTTTTAATGTTTCTTGACTATTAACAACAGCTTCTTTCCTTTATGCGAATAAAAGTCACTTCGCGTGAAATCAAATTTGCTAAAATTCACTATTTGATGTCAATTCAAATTTTGCCCGTTTTCTATTGTTCGCGCGTGGTTATCCAACAGAAAGCTTTCTAATAGCATGGTTCGTTAAGTTTGTCGTTCTTAAATGAAAGTATTTGTACAAACTTGGCTTTATGCAGATATGGTATCAGAACGTAATTTTTTAAAGTAACACAGCATATCTCTATTATAGTTGCGGCCTTTTTGCTTTATTTTTGTATAAGTAATATTCAAAGAAAAAGATACATTTACATCCAAAAACGAGTTTTGCATTTGAATGTTGCATTCAAGTAACTTTGGTGTGAATATTGTTTAGATATGGTGATAACAGTAAACAAAACATACGTTCCCAAAACTATTTATGGAAAATTTTAAATCTAAGTAGCTATTTGCAAAGTAAGCTGTAAATACGTATAAATATGTTGAAAGTAACTTACTTTAAGGAAAAAAAAGTTCAGTACAAATGTTGCAACATATAAAAAGACAAATGATGTTATCCTCAATTTATTTTTAATAAGATTTTGGAGAAGGGGAGAAGAATATCCGAGATTTTGAAATATTCTTGTGATCTCTTCAGTTTTCATTTTAGGGCAAAAGTATTTCAAGAAGGGAGCACAATAAAAAGCTAAAATTTTGCGAAAGTAGGTATTCGGTCATTCAAAGATTACTTGAAATATTTTTGAAGGATTACCGATTTTTTACCTCAATTTAGCGAACCAGCGCTTTCATAACCAGCACAAGTAATTGAAGAAATCGATTTTCTTTAAAAATTGTAAAATTTGAGTATAGGTATACAATATTGTTTCGGCATTTCAAAGAGTGGCAAAATAATAACCTTCCATTTAGGATAAGAAGGCATTTTATAGAATTATTACGTGTTGTTCTAAACATGGTTTTCCTTTCTTAGAAATGAGACTCTTATGGTTAATCTTCTTTCTGTGTACGGCGTTCGTCGCGCTTACCGAAGCTAAGAAGCGGTGTCCCCAAGACTTCTTCCTTTCAAGCGGTCGGTGCTGGCCGATAAAAGGCGACTATAGACGCAAGGAGGATTACCATGTAGTGTTTATTCCTTGTCGGAAAGGATCCATTTTGATTGGTGGAAAATGCGTAAAGGTAACGGATAAGCCATCAAGAAAGAGACAGTAAGATTCCTCTGCATATCTTGTCCATATATTACTTTTCGTTTTTAATAAAATATATAATGTAGCCTTGCAATTTTCTTTTACAAGCACTTCCTTTCTAATAACAACATTCCACAACCAATTCCTCTATATCTGTTACAGTCTCCTGGATGAACAAACATATTTATTGAAGTAATAATCGCTTGGTCCAATTGGTTCCTTTGATTTAAAAGCATACTACATTGGCACTCGAACTTGGTAAATGCTAAGGGACGTGTCCCAAAAAAGAAGATGAAAATTGAAGTACAATGTGAGCATAAAAAGAAATGAATGAAGAGGGATGCTTTTATCTTAATTATTTTTTATGTTAGCTAAAAGTAAATCTAGCAGTGAAATCTTGCTTAAATCACATCGAGATTGTGGTATCCAAGTTAATAGTAATAAAGGTAGTGAAATAAGCAAACATTGTAATAAAAGTAAAGAAAGAATTTAGGAAAAAATTATCGCATATGTTTCAAGCGAAAGTTTAAAATAGTTAGATCAAGAGAATGTGGAGAATTTTCAAATAAAAGAGGTTTACACTATTTGAAAAACTAAAGCCGGGACCCGCGGCGAACTGAAGAAAGGCGGATCATCGCTGATTGAAATGCACAAGCACCGTTTTTGCCGCGGTTCATTATCCATCTGTTCTTATAGCATCAGGTAGAAAACTCGGAGGAGATGCCATAACATGCGCGCAGAGATGAAACATCTTAGCAAATCATTCGAGAATATGATAAAAATTAGAAGACCCAGAAGCGAACCTTGAGGTACGCCCAATGTAAGTGGTTCTAATGGTAAAACTGTATCAGATACGACAACTCCCATCGTCCGGCACATCAGAAAGAAGGAACACCAATCTGGTATCTTTCTCTTGATACCTACCGTGCATAATTTCTCCCGAAAGAAATTCAAGTCCAAACTATCGAACGCCTGAGATAAATCTAAGAAAATACCAGCTACATAACATGCATGCCTTCGTCGACTTCTTTATAGATAAATTGGAAAAACTCGATTGAAGCCGTCTTCAATCGAGGAATTGCAAATTTAATGAAGAATCAAGGAAGACTGTGACGAGTGTTGGGTACTCGTAAAAATTAAAAATTTTTCAAAGAAGTCGATTACTCTATTGTATACGATAGATTCCAGCACTTTCAAGAATACAACTAGTATTGTTATGGGGCGGTAGTTTGCAATAATGGATCCTGTTTTTTCAAAATTGGAATGGTCTTACCTATTTTTAACTGTGAGGGAACACCTGAAGTCATTGATTTATTAAATATTATAGTTAAGAGTTGGTTGGACATCCCCTTCATACTTGATGGCTTTCGTGTGTACGCCATCCATACAATGCTTATTTTTTAACGATCTTATCGTACTTGCAAGTGTAAATACTTAATATAACAACAATTACAAGAATTAAATTAATTCCTCTTATATTACAATAATTCGGTAGGAAGCATATGTATTGTTTTTCGGATGGAGAGGAGTCGCTAGGGGGCGTAATGAGCGCGGTTAACCCCTTACAAAAACGAAATTATACTCCGGCCGATTCGACGCGTTTATAAATAGTTCTTTTCGAACGCCGTCGTAATACGTATTGACTATATAAGTCCACTGATTTACAAGTTTTAATGAGTTTCGGTCGGACGTTGGTTCTCGGCTGCCGTCGAGGAAAGTATGCGTGCCCGTCGAGAGACCGCGCCGAACTTGAAAGTAATTTTGAAAGAATTTAGATTGAAATCTTTATAAGAACGCCCACTCATCGGCGAGGTGAGTACACTCCATGACCAGCGCGTATCACGAGGATCGTTCAATTGAATCGTATTGCGATAAAGGGGGTTACGTTGTGGATCTTTCTTTAAGAAAATATGAATAGTTTTGTCTATATTTTCCGTCCAGGTTTACGCGATATCGACTATTTTGGTTTCCTTTATGTTGCGTCCAATGAATAAACGGTAGATAAATAGAAATGTTCTATTAAACATAAATTTCATCTAAGATGAACGTAGTGCAAGGATAACAACCTTCAATTTAATTTTTAAATTAATTTTTTAATGTATTCCTTTTACTTCATGGTGTGCGTCTCTTCGTTTCGTCCATGCGAATGACACCATTTAAGAGATTCTATTATCTTCTATATTATCTGTTTTTTTTATCTTATTTTCTCTTCCTACAACGCTCCTGCTATTTCTGAACTAGTTCTTCTTGCGCTCCATCGACTTTAATGGAGGTATTCTTTACACCTTGATAATCATTTAAAAGACCCTATCATCTCTTATATTGTTCTTCTTTCTATTTCTTCCTACATCGCTGTGCTATTTTTGGGTTAGACCTTGCTGGGCTTCGTCGATTCTAATGATAATAATAATAATAATAATATCATCAAATTTCCGCTTTATGTTATCTATTTATTCAACATTTCTGCGTTGTTTAAATACTTTCATCTTTGGCTGCTTTTGGTTGATATTCGACGTCCTCTGGGCTTTACAAAGTCTTACTTTAAGGACTTTAAATTTGCTTCTGTCGGGCGATCCTCGTATATTTGTAACGTTGTATGGAACGATGCAGCAGCTAAGACTGGCAGGTTGCAGGAGAGAACGTTGTTGTTGGTTGTACCTATGTGGTGTACGTATGTCGTACAACTTGCTACAACTACTGCTGGTGCACGTCGCTTCTTTAATACGTACCACGGCGTACATAATGATAATAATAACATAGTTGTGGGCATGTAGCGGCTATTATTACGTCGAACAGAAGGATTTCGTTAACGTTTGATTAAAGTAATTTTCGTATTCGTACGTGAAGCGGTAGGGGGGCGGAGTCCGTACGACTCGGTACGTACGTTGGGAAATTCGATGTTTTAAATTACGATCTCGTCTTCTTCGTTTCAAAACGCGCGAGGTGTTTCATTGGGTAATTTACTTAACTAAGATGATAGCTTCTAATGGTGGCGGTTTATCTCACTCTCCTTTCGTTTTATATTGTTTTATACGACGATAGGTTGTTGATTCTGCTACATCTTTTAATACGTTGGTAGGTAACAATACTGACCGCGCGGAAGAGAAAAGAATCAAACAATTTGTTTGAAAATAATATTGGCGCAAATCATTACGGTTAACGGTCAAAGAAAAAACGAACTTTTTCTATTAATGCAATGTTTGTGATTACATCGCCTCCGTATTGTGCGTCGCAAACACCTGGCGCTTATTAGTCATACGGGATTACCGGGACGCAGCGGGTATACGACATCGAATCCTGTGTCGCGGAACGCAAAGTTAATTGCAGTACAAACATAGGTGAGCTGGCGAACAAAGGAATCACGTGCGGGGGTGCTGCTAAATGTGTCAGCGGGGGACTTAACGAGATCAAAGCCACTGTCTCCGCGTAAAATATGATCTGACACCGTCTTTGATTTACGCGGCCGTCCGGCTAATAAGAAGAAAGCGTCAGCGAATACGCCCGCGCTCGCAGACGACAACATCTACGCGTTCTGAACGTTAGTAACGGGTAGGTTTGGGCGTTTAGCGTATGATGTGCAAGAAAAATTAAGGTTGGAAATAATATGATCGAGAGGGTCGTGTGTTTTTTCTAGTTATTTTCGTGTCGGTTAGAACTTTGTCTAACGATTTTATAAATTTTAAGGCGTATTTGCTGCATCTATGGCTGAAGACTATTCTATATCGCAATGGATGAAAGCAACAGAATGGGAAATCGTCTTATTTATAACTTCGTTTTTGGTTTTAACATTTTGCAGGATCATATCGTTATTTATAACTAGAGAGGACAAAAGCAAGTGAAATCATACCCGTTTTGCAGGGACTAGACGGACTCGTATTTCGTCGACTGTCGGGGGACACCAGTAGGCAACCCGACACGAGTCTGTTCTCTAATCATAACAGCAGGTTGTTCGTTGAATTGCTAAATTTGGCGAAGTCGATGCTGTAAATCCCAAAGCAAGTAGTTGTAGAAAGGAAAGAACTACTATTGCGGACGTTGGGACCCGTTCAGATCATTCGCCTAAAAGGTTATTAAAATTAGAGAGTTTCCACAAGAAGCTATAGTTAGTGTTATGGTGTCTGTAAATATATTCTTAGGTATGTTGTAGAAGAACTCAAGCCCATTTAGGAAGCTGTTGGCAAGATCGATTGATTCCAAAAAATAAATAAACAAAAAAAAATCGTATTTATTACTTTTATTTTATTTTATTATAATTATCTCCCTCGTCTTCTTCTTCACTCTTTGTTGTTTCATACATGATGGATTTTCCATATTATAAAAACAATAGAATGTTCGTCACCACCTACCTCCATTTTATAGAGTGAGGAGCTCTGATTGTCTGACTCGTCAGCGCAGTCTCCGAACTATTGAAATTACAAATACGAAATTTGAACAGTAGGCTTCTTTTGTGTGTAAACTAGGTGAAGTTCGTTTAGGAGGCTAGTAATTTTTTAATTTAGAAAGATGCAATGTGATACTTAGGCTTTTGGTTAGAAACAAAAAAATACTATCGAGTTTCGAAACGCGCAGATGGAAAATCCATCTTCTTAAGGATTTTTCTATCCGGGAGCTTGTAATTCTCCAAAAACGCTAATATAGTGTCTTTTTTAAATTTCTGGCCAAAAAACCTAAATAACAATGTCCATATTTCTAATTTCAAAGATTGACGGAATTTTTTCGTTCCTTATTATAGATCTTTAGAGGACGAGTTTCCAGGAAATTGAAACAGGGAGATAATCTACGTTTCTTGAAAGTTTATGCGACGAATTTTAATTAAGGGTCCATCCTGAGATACTTATGAAGTTCTAATGAAGATAGCACGGTTTAATCCATCCAAAAATCAACATTGCCGTCCTCATTTTTTTGCTTTTTATGATTATTAAAACTATTAGGCTTAAAGGCAGATATTGAAAGCCAATAAGCGCTTTGGTATTACTTTTATCAAATAAAAAGACGCGAACTGGATTTCCTCTAGTTTCTTATTGTTTATATTGATGTTGCATAATTATTCTTCGATCGGTGATCGGTAACTGAGCGTCTGGACAATCGCTATGTAAGATTACATTCTCTCGGTCAGTTCGAGGACGTCGGACTTGGATGTTCCCGATCAATCACCGGAAGGATAGCTAGTGGTAGTGAGATAAGTAGTTTGTTAGAAGAAGGAATTTTGACTCAATTTGACCAGTAAAGCGGAGTCGAAAGTTTCATTACTTTGATGCGATTACCTAAGTAGCATACCCAAGAGAAAGGTGAACGTTTTTGTATTCAATTCGCTCAATCAAAGCAAATATCTATCCCGACCTGTCCCTACCATGGTAGTCTCAGACAATATAATCAAAGGATATCATGTCTATTGTTTTTTTTTTTAACAAATTTATAGCTATGCAGCTTTATAATACAGCACTATCTAGATGGTATAGATGGCGTTTCTTGCCTTTTATAATATGATTTTAATAATTAAAGCAATCTGCTTAGCGAAGAAATATCTATCTTCAATATAGCGGGAACAACGCCTGCTACTGGCATTTACTTATTGCTATTGGTTTGATAATTATAAATGATGAAAATATCCTGGACAAATCCTTCTACTCAAATGAAACAGAGAAATTGTGCGTAAATGAACCAATGAAGGTCTTTATGCTGTAGCACGGAAATTGCATTCTGAATTGGGTAACAGCTTCACGAAGAAGTATAATAAGTCCGTTATTTTTTCATGAAGCGGTAAACGCAGAAAGACAACGTAATAACCTCTTCAAGCTCTTCCAAACCAGGGTTGTAATAAAAGAACTTTCTTTAATGTGGTATCGCCAATTTTGGTCTTTAATTCTAAAAAAAGCCCTTGTTATGCAAACATTGGAAAACATTTAATACTTTATCACAAGATGAAAGTAAAAAGACAATCATAAATATATCTTCGTACTCGTTTATTATCTGATGCACCGATCCAAGCTAACGTAATCGCTCAAAAGTCGTTAGGATCCTCAACGGTGTAATATTCCTAGATGTTCATTAAAAAGACGAACGCCTGCATAAAAAGAAACATAGAATCGTTCATAATCTAACGCGTAGCGACCAGATATAATAAATCGCTTCAATAATACGGCCAAATTTACGTCGGCAACGTTCAATATATCTAAAAACACCATTAATTCTCCGAAAACGTGTTCGTGATATACGGACGCGAGGAATACGAGAAAAAAACCTATTTTTAAACGGTCGTATAAACCGCAAGATGTCCTCGTGCAGCATATTTTGTTGTCGAAACGGAACATCAGAAGAAAATTTCTAAAAAAAGAAAACGAATGAAGCCATTATCATCAAGTCACTACAAGAAAGTTTTTAACGGCACCAGTGTGTAATTAGGACTTCTTTTGTGTTAGAAGGAGAGGAAAAAATGAAAATTACGACGATACGCTGCAGTGTCTTTTTAAATATAGCGTGTCGATAAATTGATTCTTTAAGAGATGAAATCGACTAATTGACTAAATAAGGCATTATATTCAATTTAAGCTTAAATGCCTAAAGGATGTTCTTCAATTTAATCGCAACGTTTACAAAGACCCAAACAATAAATATTTTTACGAAGGCGTTACGTGCACTTGAACAATGAACATAATTAGCTGAATTCTCCTGGATGCCGGCAATAATCTCCAGTTAATGCGTGTCCAAGTCGCCGGAAGGATTGCCAGTGTTCAAAAGCGTCGTACTGAAAACACTTGCCCAATTAAACTGTATTGTTACATGCAACAGGGCGTACAACGCTCGTGATCATAACATGACTGTTAATAGATCGCTTTGTTTCAACGATGCTCACATTATGTAGCATCAGCAGCACGAAGCACAAAGACTTCGCCAATAGTTGCTTGAATATCTTTCTTAGAATATTAAAGGTTTTGATAAACGAGAACATCTACGAAAGAAAGGCGTGAAACGTATGGTATCATGTTGGGAATTTAGAAACGATAAAAAATTAAATAAAGATTCGTGCCCGTGAAGCCAGTTGACAAAGGTGTAGCACATGTTTGAAGATTGTGACGCAATAGGACTTATTGTTACCAAGCTTCCATAAAGATATTGCCGATGTCAGGAGACGGAGAAGATCTCATAGTTGCACCTGAAACTTAGCTGTAATATTTGAAACCATGAAACCTGGAAGTAGGTAGAGGAAAGATTCAACCAAATAAGCTAGATCATCTGGAAGGTTATTGTAGTCGAGGAACTTTGTAATAATGGACGTTGTGCCAGGAATGGGACCTTTGGTGAATAAGAATTCAACATTAAAGCTGATGAGATCCATGGAACCATGAGGATTTGCCCTCAACTCCTTCAGTCCAGTGTAAGGTTTTACAAGTTTAGAAAGATATCTCCACAACTAGTAGATGGTGTTGACAATAGGACGTAATTGGGAAGGAGTTAATGATGGAACGTTCAATTCGAGGAGTAGGGTCAGGTTAGCGCGGGTTTCAGATTTCTGAAGGTCGGAGTTTCTAACTTGGAAAGGTTTGATTTTGGAGATTTGGCACGTGCGAAAATTTTGTGTTTCAAGGCGATCATGGAATCAGCAATTTCAGATGGACGACCAACAACAGCAGACCCTGCTTCACTAAGATCTTCGTTAGAGATAAGACATGTAGCGAAATTAGGACGTTTGACGAGTACAGCGACCTAATCACAAGGTAGAAGTCAATTAAAGGACTTATGACGATGCGTGACACGAATCTAGAATGTTGGCATGGTTTAAAAATTAGGCAATCGTATTTTTTGAGTAATTGCGTGGTTCGATGATGAGTCATGGGATCTATCATGCTCCGATTAGATGCAGATAAGATGAATGACAGTTCTAACTGAATGCAGATTACGACTAGTTTCCTAATTCGTTCTCGAACCAATGCGAAATGCATTGGTTGCAAGACCAATTGAATTGAATTGAATGCAAGACGAAAAATCTAGTTGGCGGAAGAAGAAATAATATGGAATGTTTGATAGTAAGACATTTAGGAATAACATGATTATCTCTGCGTTCAACTGAAAAAGATAAAGAACGAATAAGCCTTACCAGTCTTTGTCGTCTGTGACGTGGCTTTGTCTATGGTCGTCAATAATAATAATTCGCTGTTGTTTTGTAAGCGTCAGCAAATTTTTCATTTCAATTTTAACATTTTTGCAACATGACCTATAATGAACTTCACTTATTTTATATTTTAAATAAGAAGAAGCGTCTCAGAAAGTAATTACGAAAAGCAAAGCAGGCTGTGAGTTCGCAATCATGTATAAGATTTCCGTAAGTAACGTCCTTTAACATTCGATATTACCTTTACATTTGATATTGGTTGTGACGCTACAAAGACTTCCAAAATACCGGTTCAAATTGACATCTTACAACAACGAAACCGTACAATGTAACATATTTAATCGCTACGTATTGGTAAAAAAAGGCCGCTTATTATTACGGCCCATCGTCCCAGGGCACCGTTGCACTTTTATTTTCCACACAAAGGAAAACTCGCTCTAATTATAGACGATAACGTCCGAACGGGTACCACCCTTTCCTACGTCGGTCGCTTTTACGAGTTAGATCCCCTTCGAGGCGAATATTTCGGGAAATGGGTCGCGGAAGGAACGTGTCGATGATTGGCACCGGCATTCGGTGCCAGCGGCGAGTCTGGGTGGGTGGATCGCGGAGGCGCCGAACAGCGCGAGAGGTACGTGCCTGGCCCAGCCGTCCGGTTACCTGTCAAAATACGACGATCCGAAATAATTAGGGCCGCGTCAATTCAGAATAGGCCGACGTCGTCGGCACATCAACGTAAATGTAAGTCATTTTGCGAACGTACGTATTGACGATGTCAAGTTATGATTATGTGTGAAAAACAAATTCATCTAGCTGATGGATACATACATTCAGGGAAATGTTTGGTAGTCCTAATTAAATATTTAGTAGCTATAAGTAAAAATTTTGATAAAATGGAGGACAGATAAATTGTTTATTTAGCATAAAAAAAAAAATGGTAAGTTAGTGGTGATAGTGGGTGCGATACGTTGGCGAGAAACGGACAGCGTCTTCTCGCTCTGCCGGTGGAGCTTAAGGCTTAACTCCCTTGCGTCGTGGGGCATCTCGGGTATCGTTCGAGCAATACCACGTAATTCTTTTGTACTTCGCCGGTAGTTCTTCCGCCTACGACAAAACTCTAATAGTAATACTGTTTGCAAGATAAAGAAGATCTAATACCCTTTACACGATTACTCGGGCAGATGGGGTTTAATAAGGCCAATCGTCGAGGTCTAGACGCTGGTCACACATCTTTTCGCCTTAGTCGCTTGGAGAAGACTTTTTTGGTACCATAACATTCGCACGGTTGCTTAATTTTTACATACAAAATATTAAGAAAAGGTACAGTTAACATACAGGGGTGAGTTAAAACGTAACGCACATTTAAAACAAATACAAGAAACTAAGTAACTGAAACCATCATATAAAAATAAATAAATATTAATTAAGATAATGTTTCAAAATGGACGTCTTTATCCTCACGTATGTACATACACGTTCTTCCACGTTGCGATTTTTGTAGAAATTAAATCTATTTCGCCATTTTTTTTTTCGAAAATTTCGATAACGCAAATATTTACGCTCAATCATCTTGTAGACCGTACATCTCCTGCTTTCCAGGGTCATCAATTCACCCTATCTGCGATTCGGCACGTAGCATTTCATTAGCAGCGCGTGTCGGAGCGGATCCGCTCTACGGCTGCGGAGTTATGGACGTCAAGACGACGCGCTCAATTCTCAATGATTTAGTTTCCGTGATGGAGATCGCGAAGCTTTCAATCGCGCCGATTTATTAAGTATTTATCAAGCAGGAGGGCCATCGATCGTCGCAATATTAATTAAAGAACGTTCTCCTCTCGTTGTACGTATACTGATTGCTCTATCGCGAAAACGTTTTACGGATCCATTAGGCCGGGGCTGCTATCGGAGCTTTTAATATGAGGTTTAGATGACAGTAGCTCCATACACGTGTATACACTCGATAATTATTTATAAATAATGCACGTTATTAGCGGTTTATGGCGTGTTAATTGAACGTATGCATTTGGGTATTGAACGCCGGATCGTTTAACTATTGAGTGGATGCTTTAATTGAAAATGTGGCTCACCGATCTAAATGAAACTTTACAGGTTTATAGGTAAGAAAAGTATTTTTAGATGCCTCGTCTGCCCGTTTTCTTGGTGTAAAGGTAAAACGTAATGCAACTCTTAGCTACTTGCCTAAATATAAATAGAAACAAATATACGATGAAAAGAGTGGCAAAAGACAACGAAACGTAGCGTTCAAGTAAATGCATGAAAAGGAAAACAAAATAACAAACATTCTTTTCTGTTAATAGTATAAAGGTATTCATCCATAGATATCACCAAAGAAGCGTTAATATCTTTTTCAAACAGACTATATCCACAAAAGATAAAATCTCGTTATTTATTTGTCGTCTTATTTCCATCCTTTCCCTTTTTGTTTCCTTGTTACCTCGAAGCCAAACATAATATTCATGAGAATGTACAAAAGACGCGTTTTTATTGGGCGTCATTAATAAAGTAGAAATGACATTAGAAGCAATAATACCCATAATAGCGGAGATAATTGCTTAACAAGCCACAATTCTCATCTTTCTCCAACTGCCGTTATTACATACGTAGAAAATCGCACCTATTCTAAATGGTATCCATATAGCAATTAGCGATATCCGGCCAGATTCCGATTTTCACGGCTTCTAGGAGGCTTGTTAAGGTCGAGATTGTTGTAGATGATATACGAGGACGCGTTTGAATGCAAATCAAATGGATATCTTAAAAAAAAGCAATTCTAATCTGGTTGATTGAACATTTTTGTAGATGCTTTTGTATGGTCGCACATAGGTTTTTGCGTAGTTAAGGTAATATACACGAAAAAATAGAAGGGAATGAGCGATACGTCTTTTTCAACGAGAAATCTTCGTATCTTGAGGAGATGTTGAACAACAGAGCTAAGAAATGTTACAAAAGTAACTAGTAGAGCGGATTTTTGACCAAACCATTGATAAAATACAAAGTGACATGTTCTCGAAGAACTAATTTTTCTTATTTAATTTCCAATGCGTAAAACATGAAAGGTAAATATTTTCCAATGCTTCTAAAATGATTTTTTTAGAACTTAATCTGGTTGAATCAGTAACTGACTATTATAAAAAAATATTACTTTCCCAGCGTCATCATCGTGGTTCCGAGAGTATTTTAACTCTACCTTCTCTAGCTTTTAACTCGCAGCTGACTCGCAGCAGACCAGCACTTGGGTCGCCTCATAATATTTCGAGACGACGAGCTAAATATTTCTTGGCGTCCTCTAGTACCAAGAAACATATGTTTGCCGTTTAGAAAGCAGCGATGTAAATCGGGTGCTTCTTTCGAAGCGCTTCTTGCACTGCTCGAGGAATGGCTTGAGGTAAACGTAATCATTATAATAAAAGATGCATACAGAGTGAGGCAAAATTTAACAAGAGAAATTCCATCGCCTGTTAGCCATCTTGGATAGAGTGTATCCCGGAGTTCGTCTCATGGTATTAGTCTTCGCGAAGGGAAGAATGAAGCCCATGTTGTATCTTGAGTTCGACGTTACTTAGTTCAACATCTACGTGTCAGGCATCCTGTGAAGCATCTCTCTTTCTCTGGGTAAGTTCCATCAATATTAAATAGGAGCAACTTGAGGAATTTGCGGCGGATACGATCTATACTCAGAAGATCGTGGCTTAAGAATTGACATTGTTAATATGAGAGTGGCACAAATAAGTACATCTGCTTTGATAAGGAAATAAGTAAGGTTAGCAAGAATGAGAAAAGGTAAGCGCACAGCATTATTCAATATTCAGCTTAGGGCTGAAACCTTTCAAATAATTTGAAGATGTTTCAGAGAAAGTTTTAATGTCAGCATAAGCAAGGGTACGAAGGTCGATTTTCAGAAGTACATCATTAATGTAAAGCTCAAACAACGATGGTTCGTTATTGTAGGCCTTTCGCAATAGTTTGAATTGAATCTGGCTAACGAAAGCTACTATAAACTATATTAACAGGCATTATATTTCTCATACCTGGTATCTATTTTTTTTCGTGTGGGCGATTATGTAGCAAACTCTTACATTTCTCCAATTTCCATTTGAATTCGAGTTATTCCGCGTAGATTCCTTTGTTAGACTGTAGACCCGTCGCGCTATAAAAGCGATACATTAATGCGGGTATACGCCGTACAACGTCTTTCCTATAATATAAACTCGTTCGGTGTTCACGACTCCGCGATGGCTCTAAATTAAGAAGCGAGGCATAAATTGACGTACTCATAAAACATACACATGGCGTAGATTCAGGACAATTAAGCCCAAGACAGCCTACAGCCGGCAGTCCGTCGGCCGATCGCTGGACGCGGCCATTAAATTTACAAACGGGTGATTAGGCGATCAGTAGTTGGTGGTAATTAAAGCGATTGGCTCCTAATTGCGCTGATTTATATAATACATTTCCACCTTCTCGATTCCCGGCTCTATACGCGACCGTACGTATTGTAAGCTGTGGGAATTTCATTATATTCACGTGGCCGCCGTTAAAAGACGACTTAATGGGCGATAACGTTAAAATCGACGGAGTATTGAAACAATATTGCGCGCTAGATTGTATAAGTGTACGAGGAAGGGACAATATTGAATCTTTACGTACCGCAGTTAATTATACGCGAGGATGTTTGAGACAGAATAACACCGCCGCTCATAAAAGTCTTAAGATTTCTTTGTAATTTATAGCGTCTCGTACTTAACCGCGGTTGGTGTTTTGGCCTTCTGGAGATCGGTTATATTTGCTTTGTTTCTGTTGGTTTTGTTAGGAAATGGAGCGTTGAAGATACGATTGAACGTTGTTAAAATTTACCAATTCGATGCAGGGTAAAGAATTACAATGCGTTGTACCAAGGTGTTGAAATTGATGGTCTTGCACTTGGACATCTTTTTCCAATTTTAGATCTACCAGCACTTCTTAAATGAAAAGTCGAGGGGATCGAGGTTGGGACTACCAACCGACCATGATATAGGTCGCTCGTCGCCTGATCAATCAACCGATTTCCATTTTTGCAAAAATGATCTTGCGAAGCAAAAGAAAGACGTGAAGAAGATATTCTTTGAGCACTTGTTTAACTGATTCATGGTTAAGATTTCGCAGAGTCCAGCTTATTTGTCTGGTGCATCTGTCCTTATTAACAAAGGTGCTGGAGGAGATTTCTTGAGATGCATCTTCAATAGTATCTTTTTCTAGGTAATGCTCTAGATAATGTCTGACAGAATAATCTGATATGTATTCTTCAGATCTTAGGAATGGTATCCTCAATTCTTCAATTTTCTCAACACTAACCATGTTCATAAACTAACTAAGTCACTTAACATGTTGGCTGTAATCTATTAGTTTCGTTACGAACCCTTCTTTTTAATGCTATTGTAAATTATAACGCGTATGTAGGCAATTATTTGAAATAAGTAGACCTAAGTGAAAGCTTCTATTATCTCGAACAATTCTAGACCATCTTCTACTTTACCTATTATTCCTAGCTCGTCGTAAAGTAACCTCCTCCACGAGTCCGTTATGAATAATACATACTTACGTATATATCCGAGAAAGAATGTGCGCGCAGCTCGTACTGCTTGTTCTAGGTACGCAAGTCCATACAAATTACCGGCTAAACGCCAATTTATAAATTGCAACCACCTTCGTTCGGCTTGAAAAGCGCTGCATAGAAGACGGTGCCGCCAACATTACGGCCCGATGGCCGGTGGTACGGTGCATAGGATGACCTCAGCAAACAAATAAAGAAGGTTGTTTATACGCTTGGCGACATTATTGCTATTTGGTGTGCTCGTGTACGTGGCGGTTCGAAAGTTTTGAGTTTAACTACGTTTGGATTTGCGCCATGAAGTTTGATGTTTCCATAAAGAATATGCTCTATTATTTTTGGGGTGATTAAAAAAAAAGAAAAATGTTCTTCTGGATTCAATTGAAGAATGAATGCTAATTAAAATTGGTTGATTGTCCTTAACTTTATGTCGAAGTTAGTTCCATCATTAAAGAATCTTTTATTAGCGATGGAATAGAAAAATATTGAGACGTTATTCCTCCATGTTCTCTATAGTTCTGCTTTTTAGCCCGATGGCTATTATTTTCTTTGCTGTTAAATGCTGAACATCTTACAGAAAAATTAGAAATAGTGGCGTTGGTGTTGCAACTATTCTGCTTTTTGTTTGTGACGTTCTGAAAATGATGAGACATTATATATTAAAGCAATGGTTTCGTTGTTGGAGTTAAATTTGGAATCGTTTGATCACAAGAAGGCCCCGCATTTAAAGGAAATTTTAAATTTATAACTAATACGAAAGTATAAACATTGCCATTTGTGGACGCCGTTTACAGCTCATCGGCACAGCTTCACGAGCATCGGTAGTCAATCATAAGGAAAGTCGTATATATGCGAAACATCTAACAAGAACATCTGCATGCTATAATCAAAAAAAAAATTGTCGAAATTAACGTTACATCGACCTCTACAGAATCGAATAATTGCATTCTATTCTGGCGGCGCTGATAGTTTTAATCATTCATTTAATTGATCCTTAATTAGTCGAAGTCTGCCACCCTCTCATAGTTGTTGAACATTTACATGTCTTTTTTTCTGTGGAGGTTGATATAACGTTAATTTAGGGCAACTCTAGTTGATTAGAAAATTCATCGAGGACTCTTCGCAATGTTCAGCAATTCATGGACGACCCTATAAATGGAGATAGGTTAGTCTTGTTGCAAATACATCTACAATACGTGGTTGTTAAGTCGCTATTAGCATCTTGCCAACGAGAGCGTGCATATTGTTCCACTTTATTGTTGTTCTATTTTGTTACAATTTATTTCGTTTGGCGTTACTGCAAAGGTGGCGAAATGATGACGGTATCATAAGGAGAAAGGAACGGAAGTTACGTGTATAGAGGTCGCTAGTTCGGCGAAAAAAATGACCATCCACTCTTTACCATTTACGTTCGCTACCGTTACAATTCTCGGAATTAAGTTCCAATGAATCTGTTTCTAAAAACTTAAAATCTTAAAATGTTGACATTAATATACAAGGTGTTAGGGACGGTTCGTCTACTACATTATTCAATGATAATTTGAAAGCCGCTATTTCTACTTCAAATTTTAATATTATGCTACTACCATTCCTTTTTGGTAATTTCGCCGGAAGAATAGAGAGGACCACGTTTAAGGTGACTTCGCATGAATAATCGATATCAGTGGTGCGCTCGCCTGCTACTATGCCTTTATTTCAGACTATAATACTTCGTATTGTTCGTAGCTATTAGCAAGTGAAGATGCTACAATTATTTGTGGTTTTACATCTGTAATGGCTCAAGCCACAACTTCTTATATGAATAAAATAACTTGTTCTTTTAATCATGTTTTAGAAAATCATTGTTAGACGTAAGACTTTCTTTAATTTTCAAACATTTCTCTCTCTTACGATCATAAGCCTTTTGCATAAGAAAAAGTCCAAAAAAAAATAGGAGATCTAGCAGGTTTTTAGATTTTTCCTCGATGTGATTTGTCAGTTACTGCCATATTGGAAATATAAAATGGATAAAGCGTTCATCTTGCTGCCGACGTCGCATTTTTGGCGCCAAAGTGTCAGGATAATGTTCATTAATAAAGTATTTGACCATAAAAAATTTCGCATCAAACGTTTATTTTTCGAAAATGATTTTCTTCGTTTGCGAATGACGTAGTTTGAATCTTCAAAAACTCAAAAGCTCAAAAACGATAATTTTTCGAAGAAACATGAGAGTCTTCAAAGACAGAACATTTTCAATATTGTTTATAAATTTTTTGTAAGTGACTTTTATTTATTTGCACCCTTCGAGAACTTAAAGACAATTTCAGGGTGTCTATTACTGACTTTCTAACACCCTGTACCTTTGATCTTGATTCTTTTACGCTAAGTTAGCTTATTTGAGAGGCAGAATTTTTCGTAAACAATAACTTCTCGTTATAAAAGTTAATAAAAGAGATTTCTTTCCTCTTCCTAACTCCAAAATTCACTAAAATCAGTGAAAAATCACCAAACCTAACAACGCATGTTTAACCGTACAAATACATCGCCAAAGGAAGATAGTGAATGAGCGGTCCTAAAACATTTTATATATCGCAATAGAAGTATATGTACACGTTATATCTTACACCTGCTCACCTGCTTATGCATTACTTGGGTAAAGATTAGCATTGGAGTGAAGAGAGCAAACGGTTGGTAAGTATACATCTTACCCTTACCAATTAAACGTTTAGTGAACCACGCGTCGCCATAATCGCTCCTGATTACGGTCCCCGCCCCACTGCACGCTACCTATGCGAACCGAACCACGAATTAAGAGCGGGTTTTCACGGTGCGCCGGCCAATGTATACGGTAGTAATGAAAAAAGCGTAAAAAAAGGGTGCATCTTAAAAAAAACCTTCATGGGTTTCACCCGATTTTGAGCAGGCGAACACGGATTTGCTACGTATATCTTTGATGCTCGGCAATAGATGAATGTATTGTCACTTCTACATGACATGTTTAACATACTGAAAGACCGATGTGTCCATTATACGTTATTGCAATACTTATTTCTAGTGTCTGATGGCACTAGAAGACTCTGTTAAAGTTAACGTGCAGATATCGGGAGAGATACGTAGAGAAGTTTGCAAGCTGAACGAAAACGGACAAAGAACATTTATCTTAACGGTGGCTTATTCTTTAAGTATGTTTCACATATTCCAAGATTCCACAAAAAGGATGTCTTGTGGTAATTTTGCAAAAGAAGGTAACAGCGACACGAAACAATATCTGGATGATCTACACAAGACGTTACGAGCATATTTTATGCATTTCTATTATTGGTTTGAGATGCCAAACATGCTACTTTGTGATTGGACAATTGCCTTCCTCAAAATAAGAACCGGAAGCTATTTATTACTACGTTCATGGGGGCAGATTTCTTTCATCATCAGGTTGAGCGGTGCCTCAAACGAAAGGGCAAAGTAAGATGTACTGAAACCTTCATCGAAGCACATACCAAGAGGAGCTACCGCAGAAAGAAGAAATCTTATACTTCTCTGCGGTACAATGGCGATAGATGATTGATATTAATGGGCGCTTTCGAGCCGTGATACTGTGTATTGGGTTTTGTAATACTAGGTGCCGCATGGATTTGAAGAGGGCATTGCTTGCTTCCTAACGGTCCCAGAAGTTTGAAAGTGGAGTGGTCCAAAAGAGGGGGATGGGAAAGTTATGTTCGTCAAACATCAAAAGAATTCGAGCCGCAATTTCACAATCTCCCAGGCGTTCAATTCGGAAGTAGGCAGCATTTCGAGGCTTTCCATCCAACGAATCGTTAATGAACATCTCCATTTGCACTTTTAGAAGATGGTTGTCGTCCAAGACTTGAAATCACGTGATTTCGAGGAGATTCACCAAAGGCCTCTCCACTCCGACAAGGTGACGTTATGGTGTGCATTGTCAATAAATAGGATCGTCGGCGCTTACTTTTTTGAAAAAGATGATCGAGCGGCTACAATCACTTCTGCACGTTACCTAACCATGATCCCGGCCCTCTTCTCCCGCGAAATGGAAAGATTAGAGCAGGAAGGCGTCTGGTTTCAGCAGGACGGAACCGCAGACTACAGCGAGGGTTTGTTTGAACTTTTTGCGAGATAAATTGCCCGAGCACCTCATCTCCCTGAAAGGCGACTCGAACTGCTCAACGCGCTTTTTCGATTTGGACCCTTGCGATTTTTCTTGTGGGATATCTAAAATCGCTTGTATACAACGATCGGAAGCCCTCAGAACCAACATCCGAGGCCAAATCGCCGAAATTCCTGTGGTGGTGCTTTAAAGAGCGCACGAAAACTTCAGAGGAAGGCTTAGTGGGTGTTCGGAGTTTGGACGGCGGGGGTGGCACCATTTGGGCGATGCTTTATTCAGAACCGGTTTGTTCCATTCTCAAATTCAATCATCTGCCGCGCGCCAGCCTGTACCTCTATATTTTGTTATGCAATTAATAGCTTTTTTTAATCAATTGTTTAATTCGTCCACTAACTGCTGAATATCTTCAAATAATGTTTTTGTTAGTTCCAATTTCTATGATTAACAGAGCAAGCCATCCTGCTTTCCTTATATGCTTATGTTATTTCTTTGTTAAACATTTACTTACAAGTATTGGGTCTTATATAATAGAATACACCAATCATTGGCTAATTTTGTGCTTGCTTGGATTCAAAGCTATTGACACATCTTTTCGGAGGAATTTATATGCTACCGATTCCGTGCGCAAGCAAAAATAAGCTTCAGAGCTAAAACTTCTAACTTTTTAGTAATAACAATGAAGTTAGCGTGACTATACAGTATCAATTCTCGAAATCAAAGTGTTGAATAGCTTACATCTGGCAACCTTTACTGTTGTTCCCATAAGCGCAATACTTCGAAGCAAGCTTACAAAGATGAAAAATTATATTAACACTGACACCTAAGAATTTTGATATAAAATTAGATGCACGAGTAAGAAAACGAGCTATTTAGCGAAGAACTATTGGATTAAAAGTCATATCTATGAAAATATCTTTAAATCATTATGTGAATACGAGGTCTCCTATAGAAGCCGTAATCTTATTAATAAAAGGACGAAAAACGTAAACAGTTGTAGCACTTGGCCGGGTGTTAATTAATTAAATCAGCAATTTGCACAAGTAAAAAAGGCCAATTGGAAGTGTAACGAATGATAAAGCACGGATAGAAGTGCATTCTATTTCTTACGACACCCATTTAACAAAAGCGTACTTATATGCACGTCGAAAGTAATTGCAGTATGGAGCACTATGATTACCCGACATTAGCGATATTACCTAGCGTGCTACGGCTAGATGCTTATTAATATTACATATTTTCGCTAATTGCGTCCATATATAATTGTGCTGACTTCCGTTGTTGCCAACTTCTTTGGATATAATCCAGATGCGATTAAATGGGAGTCGATGTAAACTCGTTTAACTCCCAAACGCTATTGAGAGCAAAGTAAACGTTTTTCATCATTTTATAAAATCCATGATGGCCGCTTTCGTCAACAGCTGATCGCGTAATTTTGAGGTTAAACGTTATATTAAATCTTAATATCATGCTATCAACGCGTAATTTTCTTGATTAAAAAAAAGAAAAAACTACAATTCTGTTAAAGTAATACGTGGAAAGCGCACGGCTATAAACGTCTTTTTTACCTCGGCTTTTCTAAATTTCATGGAACGAAAGCGTCCCGTCATCGTCCGAAGCGTTAGATTTCGACAGTACAAACGGGGACGCTGCCGCATCAGACGACGAGCCAGCGAAGCGCACGACATATTCCACGTTAGACGTTGTATCTCGAGATAAAATTAAATAGCGGCAGTAATAATCCGACCGTCTCTTTTGTAGATAATCATCGTCATCTCTCACGGACCTATCTTTGAATCTAGAAAGCGTACGGCAACCCATTTTTTCTCATCTAGTTCCTTCTGTGAAGATACGCTATAGATGGATGTACTCCCGGACATTTTATTAGGAACGAATTTATGTAACGGTGAAAAGTTCGGCGTTGTCGAGGCGTGTTCATCAATTGGAAACGTCTTCTCCGTGGTTGGTGGCAAGAAGATTGCGGAAGTATTGCTTGCGAGCAATAGGCTGAAGTGTTAGCAAAGCTAGGATAATTTCAGGTTGGGCATAAAATTTAATTTGTTTTAAGGGCTTATTTTATCTACAGAAAATGTTATTTACAAATTTAGATAGATTAATACTGAAGCTTTTATTCAATTGACATGATGAGTTTGCTTGTAAAGTTATCTTAAAACTATATGTTGTCCTTGGGACAACTTTTACCTATTTTCCGTAACTACAAGAGCGACGTGCATTTGTTCTGCAAACATGGTGAAAACATGACCACAATCATAGTGACGTTTGTGATTTGTTTGTGGAACATTTTCCATGCATCCAACCTTCAACGAGGTGTTCTCCAATTAAATCTAAAAGAAACTGGGTCTATGTATAATAAACTTGAATTTTCATTTGTTTAGTATTATTCAATATATTTTCATTATTTCTTTTAAAGCATTAATTCCGCACACCTACACATTCTTTTGGTAGCATTTGTCAGACTAAGTACTAATATGTCCTTCCTAAATATAGGGTATTGATATAGTTGATTTGTTAGACGGACGTGCTCGTCTAGCAAACAGCAGTCCTTGATTCGAATCTCACCAATGTCTTTAAATTTTACAATATAACCAGAACAATTCAGCTTTCGCAAACCGAATCCCTCCGAACAAACGTCGATAACCGAGTGTCTTCGAGTGTATACCCATTCAACTACATTGTATCGTAGAATACCGTCATTCTTCGTCTCTCAAAGTTATCAGCGGTGCGTTCTTAGAGCACCCGAATTCCTTCGGCTCGGCGCGTCCGATACGACCGCTTTGAACGTTCTCGCACGCCCAGATAAAGAGGATTATTAATAGCGGCGTCCCTGAATGGCACCCACATGGGTACTACACACTCGAATCGGTATATGCATACACGTATGCCTCGCATTTCGTACAATTTCCTTCATGTACAACGAGAGGAGAACGGCCACTAGACACGAGCTCTTGTGTTTACAACGTAACCGTTGCGTAATGCTGTGTGTAAAGATCACTTCGGTGCATATATCATTCGAGCTCAATACTCGTTACCGGGCATGTATGTGTATGTACATGAACGTGCACTTAATGGCAGATATATCCGGACGTTTATGTTTTCCACGGAATCGTAACGTTACGTATGAGACTGGAAACAATAAGTAGCGGGTTCGTTTAGATCTCACTTTCTGCGGATTTTATGAGTATGATTTGTGTTAGAAAGATTGGAAGCCAGCGTTTTTTAGTGCTTAATCAAGCGGTGTAGTTCTCAGCTTTCTAAACATCAAAATATCCGATGTTTTTGATTAGTATTCGTTACTCGCCGAGATCCGAAGTAACTGGTATCGGATGAGAAAAGTATTCGTTGCTTTCGCAGTTTCCGAATGCAGCTGTTTTTCCGGAAGCAACGATGTAACGAAAGTAACGACATTTCACATTTCTAATGAAGATACCGGTTATTTCCGATTATCACCGACTTAGTAACTTTTATTGCGGCAGTATTGAAGTACCGAATTCAATGTAGCGGATCTTTCTTTGAAAAAAAAAAGATATTTATGTATGTCATGGCTTCCTCGTTCGACGGAAATCAGCGAAACATCGAGACTAGAAAACTTGTTCCACTTAAACTGTTCGTTTAAACGAGCTTTCGGTCTTGAGTGAGCAAGTGCGACACGTACTTAGCTTTCTCATCCCAAAGACCTTAGCCAACATACGACAAATACGTTCTTTCGGGATCTCCACAACTTCTGCTATCTTTCTACCTTTAAGGCGATCGTTTAGGAAAATTCGGTTTTTCGATGTTTTCGGCAGTGGTTGCGGTTTTTGATCGACCCGAACGTAAATCGCCACGTTTAAATTCAGCCGCGCAGCAAATGATGGTGCGGAGTCTCCGTAAATAGCGTCCTTCTCGGCTTTAGTTTACGTAGATGTACCGCTTTACAATTGTATAAATTTAATAACGGCTTTTTTTTGCAGAAATATCGTCTGAGTCCAAAGCGGCTGGATTTTTCGACGGTATCTCTCAACGAATGCGCAATCATATTAGAAATGCCATCTTCACGTTGAAGCTTTAAACTTTTTAGATTACTCTCGTATACAGACAAAACCATAAATGCATAAAACTTACCGTTGGCAAGCGAGCTTTGATCCTTCACGTCATATGAGAAAATGAGCTTAAGAAGTCCTGTACATGGAGCAAACAAATAACAACATCCTTACCGCTATTATTTCCTTTTGATGTATATGTCTGACGATCTGTATCCGTATTAAAGTATTGATTTTTTCCTTGTGCTCTCGTATAGTACACAAACAAACACGTCTACGAAAGGATGTTCTAAGAGCAAATCAAGAAGACAAGATAGAAAGCCGTTCAACCTTCTCGGCGAACCTCCTTCCGAGAGATAGGCATACATTTAATAGCAGCGGCTATGTACTTATACTACACGTATCCTAGAGATAATGAGGTATATTATGATAGTGCCACCGCCATTTATAAGATCGCTGTTTGTAGGTGGATAAGACCGTACCATCTATACATACCTCCGCATCAAGCACACGTGTAACAAGTAGATCGTGACTTACCGATGGGGCATACCCATCGATCATATTAATAAATTACCCGTTGGCCCCGTTTTCTAAGGCTATTAGTCGGCTATTTAACGTTTAATATGCACTCGTTGGTAATTTATTATTGACAGCACGCTAAGTATAACGATAGCAGGTTATAGCCGTTCACGATAATGCGATGTACGTACGGAACGTCGACGAAAATGTACGATAATTAATTATTTTTTCGGGTAATAGAACAAATTCGACGAAAAATTTGCTTTATACGTATCTGTTGCACTATCTGCAAGGGGCAGTGCATCGTTTAAGGAAAATTAAGTAACAAGTTTTATGTTTCCAAAGTATAAGACGGAACAAAGTGAACTGAATGCGTGGCTATCTTCAGTCAATAAACGAAGTATAAGAATAAACCGATTTTTTTTATTTTGTCGTCAAATGTTTAACGAAGCAGTATTTGATGATATTCGTCGCCTATCAAAAACAAATCAGCATGTATTTTATTCTCCACTTGCCCACACCTGTATTTTTGGGTTATCGAGAAGTTAAAGCATGCCATTCCATGCTCCGGCGCTTGGTTTTCGGGTGGTACAGTGAATACCACCCGAAAAAGCTCGTCCCCAAAACATTTTCGATTGATTTTGGAATGTCAATATTTCCTTTCTGATGTGCTTTGGTCTTGCAAAAGGTTTTTTTGAACCATTATTTCGTCACCTATTCGTTGGTCAAAATTTGATGATGTTTGATGTACTGTCAACCGAAGATACGAACGCATAAGAGTCCGGATTATGTCGACATTGTCGTCGGTTTTTGAAGATAAAGGCTCTGTGCTGAGTGGTACATCTTTAATCGATTCTCTTCTTTCTGAAAACGCCTTAAACCATCAAAAGACCTCCGCCATTGACTCCATAGACGTGTTGAAATCTTGCGAAACTTTCCGTTGCACTGTGCTTAAGTCTGAATACTTACCGTTAGAAAGCCAAGTGACTCCAGCGAGTTTAAACTTGTTCTGAAGGCGTATTGCATATTCACCTGTCGCCTGTTCAAATCCCGCGTTTCAAGTGATGCGTACGTTGCCATTCTCAACTTATGATAAACACGTTCTTTCGAGATATCCATCGATTTCACCATCTCTCTAATCTTTTCATTTAGCGAAGCATCTTTTCATTTGGTGAAGTTTCCCGATTAGTGATCGTAGCTTTTAGACGTCCCAAACGTTCACCGACAACTAAACTAATATAACCATGTTTAAGCTCATCTGCCAACAGTTTCAATTTGGTAAATTATGCTGCAAAGCTTCCATAAACAGCGTTTATCTCGACATTCACTCACGTCTTACGTGTCTTTTAAATGAAAAAATTTAATGACAATGCCCAATTATAGATGAAAGCGTCATTTGCAAAAAAAAAAATTGGCGCATTTTAACTAATTCTTGTTTTAACAAAGCTTCAGGTGGCGCTTCTTTAATTGCAGTTAAATAAGAATACGTGTATGTTATTCTTATCAAGTTTCCCAACAGAAAATAATTACAAATAGAGTTAAGAAGATCCCGTACCTCAGTAAAGATAACAGTGGAAATCTTTGGTAACAAACTTCAGAGGGAGAGGAGGACAAGGGAGAAAGAAATTAAAAGATAATCGCGGACGATGGAATGCTCATGCCCATAAGAAAGAAGCTGACTTTGACGTAATTATCGTACTAGTTTGAGGGCGTTGAGGTCAACGTGGGAGCATCGAAGACCTCGAGAAGGAGCATAAAAACAGGTTCCTTTCGGTAGCTGGCATGAAGTACGGACGCGTTGTTACGATACTCGGATGCCGTATCGTTTCGATCTTGTGGGGTGTACAGGGTGGAACGAAGATAATTTTTTAATCGTCTAACAGGTAGTATACGAGCCGCAATTATCTATATATGTATGTATATAATCTGTAATCCAAATACTTCTATGGCGAGCTTATCTTTAATCGTTTTATTACGTGGTGCGATTCGATTTCTTCGTACTGTACATATACCACTTGATTATCTCATTCATTTTATCTTTTTTTACAAGAGCATGTTCGCTGTTTACTTGACGAATATTGCTTCCTTCAATAAACTTTTGTGCGCTCTCAATGTTTTATAATTGTTTGAGTTTCCGGGTTCCGGATCGTCCCTTGTTAACAACGTCAATGTTGATGATTTCCTTCCTTCTACCTCCTTTGGTGGCTATGAGATCCATATACAATGCGAAGGTGGCAATATCGTTTCAGCGTAAGTACAAGAATTGGCGTTTTGCAACATCCTTTATTGCCCCTTGCAATATCGTAGAATATTGGAACTTTATTGAAAAAATCGTTGAAAAATGGCTGAATCTTAAAATACGTGGACATAGAGGCGACATTTAGAATAATGTCTGGATGAGAAGACAAATACTCAATTTGCCTCGTATCAATCTACTGTGTGAAATTTCGAAATCAAACCTTCATCCTAATCATCATCATCAACCAACCTAATACAAATGGGTCTTTCGATTTATCGCAAAATAATTTTATTAATAACAAAATTGAATAATGTAATGCCTAAATCAATCGCACGCATGCACCGACATAAACATAACTAACCAAACAAAAGAAAGATAAAATTATACGAGTTTGCACGTTATTACTGCGCCTTATACTTCAGACAAAGAAGTAGATTATATGTCTTCATTCTATCGCCTTGTATTGATTTAGATTAGAGAAGGTGATAGAAAGATATCGAGTACATTTGTTAAATAATCCAAAATCGAAAGTGAAAACCTCTCAATCTACTCATCGAATGAACTCCACCATCGAAAAAATATAGCCGCGGCTCAACCTATCACGTCGAAAACTGCTCCCACTTTTATACCTCGATACGTTCGACGCATCGCCGTACAAGGTTTGTGAATACGCGGTCCGCATTCCAGGCGAGCGGCAGGTGCACTAGTGGGTGTTCTGCGTTTTTGTTTTGATTATAATTCCTTTTATTTATCGAGCCGGTGCGCCGCGCTCTGCGTGCTCGCTACAACTTTACAGAAGTAATAATTAATGTATCGTGAAGGGCCTCCGTCTCTCGGCTTCTGAAATCGCATCCACCGGCTTCTATATTTCTGTTACGCGTAAACTCACGCTCGTTTCGCACACGAACGCGTAAAATTCAACATTGTTGTCGCGGTGTAGATGGAATAGATGCGAATTTCATTGTTGCAAGTAACTTTACACTAACCTAATTGGCAACGCCCAATGGCACAGCAAAAAATATGCTGCTTACGATGCACGAGATTGCAGCAGTTTCTTCAAGAAGACGGGTTTTCAGTTGATCAGCAAAAAGGGATACGTGTGACTGACCTCAACTAAAATATTACACTAACCACCATAATTATTTAAATTAAAATGATCCCCTCAGTCCAGATATTGGTTACAAAATACAAAGGAAGCCATTAATTCCATGTAATTTTCCATTATGTTTTTCTGTGATAAATAGAGAGGACAAAAGCGAGGGAAATCATACCTTTTTTGCAGCGACTAGACGGACTCGTGTCTATTCGTCTCATAAGACAGCGTTCGTGTTGCCTACTCGTGTTTCCCCGAGAGTCGACAAAACACGAGGCTGTCTGGTCGCTGCAAAAAAGGTATAATTTCACTCGCTTTTGTCCTCTCTAGCGATAAAGCAATAATTTATGTCACAGTAACACAAGTCGCAGGACCGTCAATGGCGTGATGTTACAAGTGAAAAAAAAAATTAGAAATAGAGTTTATTGAATTGATTTCTGATTTTTGTGGCCTCAGCAGAGGTGGTGGGTGATGATGTAAATGAATGGACGACGGAAATATACGACGAAGTCGAATCGTTGTGCGTTTCTCTCACTTTTTACATCTTCCTTTAAAGTACCTGACTTACGTTAAATGAATTTCGCCAACACTTGCTTACTTACTTGCAGTTAAATTATTATTAATTAAAATTAAAATTTCAATTTAAAATTAAAATTAATTATTAATTAAAAGTATTAATTAAATTAATACTTTTTATTTTTATTAGGAATATTAAAAGTATTTAAAAAGTTAAAAGTAATATATTAAAAATAGTATAAAAAATTTTTAAATTAAAAGTATTAAAATTAAAAGTAGTATAAAAATAAATAAATAAACATTAATGTTGTCATAATTAATTTGTAGAAGCTAGATAACGACGTTATTGTAATGAGACCTGTTTGAAGACCAATAGTTGACGCTACGTAAAGCTGCGAAGCTGTATCGTGAATAGTTCGTCTCGACCTTTGTCGAATGATGTCGGAATCACGTGCACGAGGTGAGATGAGCCGGTTTAATGCGAGATGACGTGATTCAAGGTACGCTATTTTTGATGCGCGATCAAAAATAGCGTAGCTTGAATCACGTCATCTCTCGTTAAAGCGTCCTCGTCATCAGGCGTTAGCTGATCCGAGACAACTTTGTTTTCTCGAAAAATTTTCGAGGCACGCAGCTTAAGACTTTGTTCCTTCAGTTCTCTTCGCTTGCTATTTCATTTCGTATTTAATTTTGGTGCATTTTCATTGATCAAGGGGAGTCGCTAGTTCATATGTAGCTAGATTGCAACGGAAAAATCACAAGGGGGTTGTTCACCTAACCCTGTATAGTCATTTTAATAAATTACTTTTGTAACAATAACGTAGGTTTCCACTAACAGAGTTAGTTAAAAATAAACGTGGATCGTGCCGTGATTAATCGAAAACTCGACGTTTTGCCCACAATCGTATGGGGCTTCCTCAGGACAACGAAATGTGTTAGGCCTTAGCTACCGCGGTAACTTAACGTCTTAAACTAACTGATCACGGTAGATCCATGCCAGAGGCGAAAGTCAACTAATCAATTAAGTTGTCGTGCTAATTGTGGCCTGTCACCTTTCTCTTTCCTGAAGAAGGCCCGTACGATTATCGGCGAAACATGTACAACATATCGATATAATTTTGGTAACATTTAATTAGTTAATGCATTAATACCAGTACTTAATACGTTGCGGAAAAAATTGATTTCAAACTAATAAAAATTAAAATATCACCTTTCCAAACGTGCACACAAAGTACCGTCCAACGCGACGTGTGTAACAACATACCTATATGAGGACAAAGCGCAATGCCCCAGTTTATCGACCGCCATCGTCATTAAGATCGGTAGGTACGGACGACGAGAAGGGTAATGATAAAACAAAGCGAGCGACCGAACCGCATCAGAGGCTAAAAAATATAACATAAGCATAACGAGAAATAAAAAGAGGAGGCAACAGCATCATTCGGAGGAAGAAGGAGAGAACGCGCGCGGTAAGTATACATCAGGGAGCAGTGGTTTGACGCCGGAGGCAGGGCCGGCTCCAGCGGTAGTTACCTCGCCCACACAGCCACCCTCGCCTCGGGTCCCCATTAAAATACTGATCTCCTATACTACGTACATGTGAACGCTGTCCGTCTTTATCGCGTATGCGGCGCGCCTTATCTGAATTAGTACGGTGTGTGTCTCGGATTCGGGCCTCCGTATACGCTAGTAAAAGCCGCGCATTAAAGCAGCGCTACACGGAGACCGGGTAATGTTATTATAAAACATTTATTTCGTCTTACCGAGGAGAGTCTTTCATGTACGGCGGACACATTCTTAAATTGTATAATTTATATTTCGCGTTCGCGAAGCGGCGTTGCTCCCAGCAGAAGCAGCAACAGGTACGAAACGCCGAGTTGCGAGATTTACATTGTAGATTTTCGATAAATGTAACCCACATCGCGCCGTTAATAGCCTCAATTTTCTAACAGATGGATTTCTAACAGACTGTAAGCTATCCTTAGCGAAGTAGGAGATCAATGTTACAATGTTGCGAACGTGGCAACGATGTCCGCATATCGAACGCTGGGTTTCAGTTGTTGAAAGTTGATGAAGCTGATATTTTAATATCAATCAGAAGCATTGCATTGTTACAGGTTCACCCGTATCATTTCGGAATAAGACGTTTTTTGTTTTATCATATACGAGGTGTGGCCGATTAATCGAATGCTCGTTAATTTAGCACTGAAAATTTGTCCTTGAAGATATTTCATACTGATCTTTTAAATAAAATCTTTGAGGTCATCGAATCATTTCTGGTTACACCGAAACCAAATGTTGCTTATTCTAAATGGAACACCCTGTAGATGCGATATAAGAGATTATTGATCTATATTAACCAATGAAACGGAATAACTTATTTTAAATGGACCGACATCACTGCATGTAATTAATACCCTCTACAAAGGAAAAATATGTTAATCGACGCATCCTCGAAACAGCCGGTCCTGATTAATTCTTTTCTTGCTAGGACAAGAAATGTCGAAGGAGCCTACAAAATGGCTGATAATGCTATCAAATGCTGTATTAACTTTTAATAAATTTGTTATTCATCCCAGACGCTATTGGGGATTTACCGATGTTCTGATTCAAACTGATAATACCTAACTTCTCGACCTCTCCATTTGATTATACTTATTTCGCCTTAAATGTTGCTGCAACGCTACCAATCCAACACATTGACCGATAAATAAATTAAAAAATTTCAGTAATTGAGACTTCAAACAAAAAAACAAATAAACCAGTATGCATATGGCGAAAGTAACGAGAAAGAAGGGTCTTACGTAAAACGATAAACATCAAACCACTTCGGTTGTGTATGATCACGCGTATACGCTACACTCAACTAGTTCCCCGTTGACGCGTGAAATTTACGATAGAAGCTTCACCGAGCTTAGAGTCCAGAGTCGTACACGTACACAAAAACGTCAAAAAAGCGCAATAAACGGGCGTCGTCCGACATCGTTTCGTAGGCGGCGGCGGAAGCCTTTCAGAATAGCGAAAGAATGTGGACCATTAAAAACTGTAATTGTGGTAGCCCCGGACCGCGCGCGCAACGCCGTAACAGGTAAAACGAAGGAATTCGTGCGGCCTCCTTCGAATAGCCTCTGCGCGGGAATGCCCCATCGCCCTTTTCCGAATAACTCGCATAGGCGCGTATAGAACGGCTGAAGTACGACCGATAAAAATGCGTATTAATTGTTCGTTCGACGACCGTAATTGCTCATAATGAAGAATTATGTCGACGGTAATACGTTGTTTCGTTTTTAAGCTTTTTTTTTTAATGGGCGGCGTTCAAATTTATCTATCCAAGAAGAGTCACACGGAAAATTATATTTTCATGTATACGTATGAATAGACGTGGTTTTCCCCGATATTAATACACTCTCTGCGATTGAAGCTGCATCACATTTTAAATATTCGAATATCTTGTTAATATAATAGCAATAATAATGTTAAAAAAAAAATGTTGATCGGAACGATGCATGCAGAATTATCTTTGAGTAGCCTTTTATCGTCGAGATCACTCTTGCGACTACTCCGCTAAGCTTTCTCGAGTAAATAAATTAGTTTAGAGGCAACTTATCAAAATGCTAGTATTCCTATTATTCCTTTCATGGCTTATAATCAGTTGACGTATCCTTGGTGCATCCACTACACCTCGAGTTGGTTTCTATAATCCTTCTTCAACACTTTGTATGGCTTTCCTAAAGAATCGCCATCGAAATCCTTTATAGTCGGCGCTATACTAAAAGCTAACTGCTTAACGCACATACAAAAGGGTCAAAAAACCTCACGTACGAGTTATAAACGTAGAGGTGCTAACCCAACCGGGCATAACTCATCCTTATTAATGTTGTCAACAGATTATTCTTGTCTTATTCTTTCGCTCTCGAGCACCTCGTGCGCCTCTCCTCGACTGCGTACGTAGAACGCTATTCTTCGGCTTCTTCGCTTGTTTTCCGATATCGCAGGACGTCGGAGACGGGGGCAGCGGTGGCGGTGATGCCGACCTTCGTTCTCTCGCGTCGCTCTGCAATCGTCGTCGAAACGTAAGCGCGCATTCTCGAGCAACTCGTAAATATGCGGTCGCATTCTTCATATTTCTTTCGTGTAAAATGGAAACGTGCGATCGCGATGCGGTTCGCATTCTTCGCCCGGTCTTCTTTTGATGCGAACGCACGGACGCGGTGGACATTTAAGCCACTGTCAGAGGCGTCACGCTGACTTCTGTAAGTGGCGGTGTAGATCTTTCCCTTTTGATTGTAATTAAACGCACCATATATCGTACGTAACTAACTCTATAGCGACACGTGAATTCAGCAAGAGCGGAATTGGCATGCGGAGTTGTATACTTGAATATGGACGCGGATTGTGAATTAAGGATGTAATGTTATATTTATGGTTTCCACCATTAAAGTTACTAAATTGAGGATGATCTGCTCGGGTAGTTATAAATTGTAAAAAGTAACATGGAGCATTGAACTTGTTTATTCTTCTACACGCTCTAGCCCCTTATTGCATTGTATTTATAAACAATGTTTTATCAAATCGAAGCTTAGTCAAAGCTCAATGTTGCTTACGTCATCATTTACTTGACCAACTAAGTTTAAAGCGGAAAATGAGTTTCAGCAGAATTTTCTGAGCGGTCAATACGTGGCGCACGATGAAGCATACGATTATACGCGATAGTAACTGTTAAGTTTCTTTGTTCACCTCTCTTCGCTTTTGTCGATTAAATTGGATTATTTTGTTTTTTTCCGTATTTAATGTTACTTTATTGTGGTCACACTACAATCCAATCCTTCGATGTTGTTAGAGGCTAACAAATCCGCGAAGTTTGTGATGATTGTGCTCCCAGATATGACGTAACGATGAATGTTATTTATGTATAATTTTTTTAAGTGTGGTAATGGCTCAACGGGTGTGTAAGCTTCTTCAAGCTTGTCGCAACGCTTAAGTCCACCCAGTCAAGCGCAGGCCCTCTAACCACTGGGTCACCGAGCCGTTAATAGATAATAACAAATAATTCGATGTCACATAAAAGGATCTGTTTTTCAAAAAGGAGACCAGAAGACCGTTGACGTTTCCTCTAATAGAACGTGTAACTTATCTTAAATAAATGCTTTAGAGTGATCAAAGATTAAAACTGGCGACATGTCATTTAGTTCATTCTGTATATACTGTACGATGCCGAATTTACGTAAATAGCACCATTTGCTTCACGATTAACCTTTTGAAGATTTTGGCGAAGATGCTCGGCATTGGTCTGTAGTTCTCGATCTTCCTATATGAGTCATTCTTATGGAACGGATTAACACGGGCGCATTTAAGTGCATGCGGAAGTACACCTCTTTCAACCATCAAGTATATACGTCAGCAGGCTTATAATTTCGGAATAAGCACTTTCTGTGATATTATTGTTAATATCATCATAGCTATAAATTTGCTAATTTTTTAAAGAAGAAATCACCTCTTCAATCACAGATATAGGGACATACCAGAAGAACATCGTATGAAGCACTGATTCATATTGTTCCTGACTTGTTATCTGAATTTTTAATTAATATTATTTAAGTATTCTTTTTTTGCTTCCATGACCACCTTGTTGTGTTGTTTCTTTTCTCCTTTAACCCCTTCATGTGTTTGATTTAAGTCTCGTAACATTTTTTTACTCCGAAGATGGTATCTTCGAAGATGTGCGTGAGATCTGAAGGTTTCAACAGCTTCTTGAGATGATAAAAATTTCTGTTTGACACAACGAAACACATGATTTTCAATTAAGAGAATATGAACAATCGGACTTTTTGGCCAATTTGTGGCTATTAAGTATTTAATTAATTTAACGTCCTGTACATTGTCATGATAAAGGATGATTTCGTCGATAACTTCCGGCGAACAAACTGTTTCATACCAATCAACGTTAACTGTCCTTACAATGCATCTAAGCTTATACAGAAATACGGTTTTCGAAATATTTCACTCGCATACCTCAGCCCATACCTTAATTACGTACTTACGAAACAGGTGGCCGCGAGTATTGAGTTTCATAGTCATAAATAAACGCCTTCGATGTATTTAAAAGAGAAAATGTTTGGCTTTAATTTACTGCCGTGTCGAAGTTCGAACATCGCCTTCGCTGTTAACATTACGATGAAACAGCTGTCGTATGCAGTCGGTTCTACTTGCACATCAAACTTCGCGAAATATCTTTGCAACGAAAGCGGAAAAACAAATTTGGCCATCCAATTACGGCATTCTGTAACGAGAGTTTCTGGCAACGCCAGGCGGACCGCGCTTAATCTTAGTTGCTGTATCTAAATTGCCATCTACTTACTACTGGTTTTGCCGTCCTACAGTGGACACCGAGTTATTGTAATGGTGCGTTTATTAGATGTAGAAGTCGGTACCGGACGATTTGCGTGAATTATCAGTCTCTGCGGTCAGTCTATTACATTGTACGTATACGAGATTCCAGCGAAAATGTTTCTGCCTGTGTGGAATGAGAATATTCACTTTAAATTAAGTCGGAGGGATGTATTGGGTGATCCGAAATAATCGTTCACAATGCAAAAATGAACGCTCATGAAGGTCACGTATTTCCAACTTGGAAGGAAGAGAAATTACAGGAGATCGAAATAATTCTTTAATTATCAATAATCGAACCACGGTGAATCATCTACCTCGACGTTATTTTTTTTTTCATTTAACATCTTTAAATCTCTTTTCGCCAGTTTCCGAACGAAACAATCCGTACACGCTTACGCGGTAAAGGTCACCGTGTACGATTCTTGCGAAAGCCCGAAGAATCGCAGCAATTGAAGACGATTCGCGACTCGCTATTGTTACTTTGTTCCGCTCCCGGCGAACATCGACATCACAAGCGACTACCGCCGTTCGCTAGGACTCGGACGGCCATCCTAACGACAACATGGGCGCATCGGCGCAGCTTACAACGACAACAATGTGCAGCAACAAAGTAAGTGCCGACTGGTGTTAACTCGCTAAGGTTATGCAGGTGCGGATGTGTTATTGCGGCGGTGAGCTTCAGAAGATCCTCCGAGCCATCCGAGAAGATCGAGAAGGACAAAGTTATACAGTGTTGTTCTAAAGTATATACCTGTTGTATTCGTTCTTGGCAACGATTTCTGATGTTAATGTTGATTTAGAGAAAGGAAATATTTTGCGGATATTGGTATTAAGGTTATTACGCTAAAGTTTAAATATTTGACGTCAGAAGGATAACTTTAGAAACAATTATTTCAAAAAGGACGAAACAGCGGGATCGATGTGTTTTATGTATTTCTGTGCTGTGTCTTTCTCCCGACTGAGTTCCTGCGATCGTCAGTGTACATTCGCGACGATAATATACATAGTTTAAGCGGTGGCGGCAACTTATACACCTGATCTCTCCCCCGACTCAACCCGACCCGATCCGCGGCAGCGCGGCGCACGAAATCAAGAGAACCGCGAGATGCGGAGAGCGCGAGAGCTAAGGGGAGAGAAAGAAGTGACAGGCGCCCATTGCTGCCACCGTGCGCACCACATAAAGTGACCCGACCTGTCTCATAGCTCTGCGGGACGTTCAAGTGTCAGCCGGGACCCGTTGACAGACCCACTATTCACCGTCGCATCGCTCCTCTTCTACGGCGGCGGAGAACGGACGATGAAACGCGCGAAAGGTTCCCTCGCGGTTTCCCTTTTCTCTTTTTGCGCGGCGAGCAGTTCGCAGAATTTATGAATAATTGTTTTCTTGACGCGGCGACTAGCCGAACCAGAGAACGGGAGCTTTCTTGCTGCTCGTTGCTTTTTGCGACTGTTCTCCTAGAATTCTTTTGTTTCATACAGTTTGATGGTTACGCGTTAGATGCGCGTGAAATAGAAAGAGGATATTTGATAGGTTGTTGTGGATATCTTTGAACACTTTCATTTTTTTACACCGATCGTATTCTTAGAAATGTATCGTAATAACTTTTTCCGTAATTCGATTACTTTTACGCGGACTTAATCTTTCATCTTTTCAAGGTGACAATATTTTTTTTAATTTTAAAATTTTCTTCGGACATGTTGGTAGTAAAATAGGTATTCCTAAAGCTTCTGTAAGATGTGATCGTTACGAAATCAAAGACAATTAGCCTACGTAGATTAAAGCCGAAAGGACGCCGTTGACAGCTGAATTTAAACCGGGCCGTAGCAGCTCGATGGACGATGAACATTCGCGACGGCCAAAAGCTGCAACTACTACCAATTACATAGAAAAAGCTAAGCGACTAGTCGACTGTTGGAGTTTTGATATTGATTAGTAACAGCAGATTAAACTTTAAATCAGCACATTCCTGAAGCGAAGGTATAGTCGAAACGGTTAACCATGAAAAGTGAATAGACTCCGAAAAAAAAGGCGTGGACAGGGAAAGCGACGGCTCCTCAAGAAAAAGCCTCATCTGAAAATCTCAAAAAGTCGAATCAATCCAGAAGGAAAAGGGTAAGCTTCTACCTGAAACGATTGAGGCGCTAAAGCTCGTAGATGTTTTGGAAATTTCCGCGTCATTTCTAGACCTTTTCGGAACGTAGCTCAAAAAATAGAAAAGGTTGCGTGATAGGAGTTCAGTAAATCGGTTCTACGCGTTCGTTTCAATAAATAAACGCGTCACTGAAGCTTTTGTAGATCGTAGAAAAGCCTTCGGAGGATTCTTGAAGTCAAAAGTAGGAAAGCCGAATCTTGAAAAGGAAGATCTTGTTCCACAAAGGCCACCTCTCTGGACGATGGTTGTGGCACGAAGTCTTGTATCTGAGTTTGGATTGATAAATCACCCTGTTCACTAGAACCGGTCCACAAGCTAGTTTTTTATGTTTCTTAGGCTCAAAGTTCCGCTCGGAGAATACACTGTCACTAGCATAAATATGTCGATGAACAACGCTGACTTTGTCTACCCTTCCGGTGCGCATCTAATCGCTTAAAATAGAGGATCGACAACTAACAACGTAGGTTAGTGGCGCCCTCGGATAGAAACATAGCTGTTCGTCGACGGGCGAGCGATGCAAGATGGGCGAATTTTATTTTAGTATTATCTATCTCAAATTTATGGATATGTATTACTGTTGAATTAATTCAAACCAATCACAAGAAGATACTCGCGACTCAAACGAATAAACTCTTTCCTACTTAATAGACACCTATTCCGTGAATGAATAGTGCTACCTATACTGAAAAAAGAAATGAAATAAAAACAAAATGTTATTTTGTTGATGTCGGGTTCGCACGTGTTATGCTAGGATGCGACGGACTTTATCAAAGAGATTATTTATTTATGAAAGGACCCTAATGAATAGGTTAATGTAATTAATACTAATGTATAATATAGAAATTGACACATCTCAGAAAATAGGAATAGGTTATACTCGATGATGCCTAGTGTTCGTGAGCTCTGCAGCTTGCTCATTTCGTATAAATTAACCTTTTTTTCAAGTAGTTTGTTGTAGCGAAAACCAAAATCGTATCCGTTCGATCATCCATCGAGCTCAAAAATTAATTAAGGGCAAACATACCTCCTCCTTTCTCATCCATGCAATTTCCAATAAGGAAAAAGCCATACCAATAACTCGAGTATCCGCACGTGATTTTCAAGCGCGGAATAGAGATGCCGGGTGAAAAAGCAGTCGATGGCGATATTCCCAGAACCGTCTCGTCTCTCATTGCTGCACATCGCCGCATTCAAATGTATCGCTGGTGCATGACCGTTCTTATATAGGCAAGTCATCCGAATAAACCGAACGCGTAACCGCCTTATTTGCGAAAATATGCTTCTAACAGTTTTCGCGCAAAAACGCCTTCAGATTTCCGATCGCGATCGAAGTTGGCGTTTATTACGCGGCGTAAGATGGCTTCGTACGGCGTCGAGAACGGCCGTGACCCGCTGGGTGGTCCGGAGGCGCGCTTTTTTCGCCCCATTCTAATTATTTTCCATGATGATGAGCCCGGGAGTTGCGTAGCTTGCAAGTCATACGCGTACGTAACGTAGGTTACCTACTACGAATGAGAACACTTTTTTTCGCGCTCGCTAATGTACGAGGAAAATTACGTAAAGTCCGAGGTTGCGCATGTAATTTTAGGCGAGTTAATTGAATATCCTTTTTTCTCTTTTCGTAGCGAGCGACTTACGTATTTGGATTCTCGCTAAAACATATCCAATAGAAATTCCATTGCGAACGCTCATGTATAAGGATAAGCATTTTCATGCATATGCTGTTCATGATTAGTTATTAGATTGTTTACCTTCAATTAGATGGATAGGTATTCGATTTTGGTCTGTTTCATCGACAAACCATATACGATGTTTATTTACATGAAATATTATATTAAGTTACTTTAATGGTTCGAAAGTTTTCAGTTTTGTATCAATAATCATTCAATAGATAGTATCGTTTTATGTTGGTTATAAACAAGACTGAATTGGCGCGCTTATCGATGTTCCTTGAATTTTTCTCTTGGCATCTGTCGGGATAACGGGAGCAAAGCAAGTCTACCCGGGCAATGTTTGGTAGGTTGATCTGCAGTGTCGTATCTTGATAAGGCGCAATGAAGCTCGAACGTTGATGTCTTGTGACTAACTCCTTTTAACGCTTGTAGCTAGTGTGTGTATTAGCCTCCGGAATTTCGTACGCGTCAAAGTATTTTATCTTTGTTGGTCTCATTGATCAACAAAGGCGAAAATAAATAAAATAAAAGGAATAACGATGTACCAACCTAAAGATGCACTCTTATAAATGTTACTCCGCTTGAGGTTGGCAAGCTCTACTACTACTGACTACATCAGGCAAATCATTTATGTAAAGGTTCTTACGCTTTCAACTTCTTGAAATTCTGTCCCAAACGCGAAAAGTTAACATAAAGTGGTCGAAAGGTAACCGACGGCTCCCTCAAAGTGGCCTTCGTAGATCCCAGCTGAATTAAAGATACCAACGAAGAGTGAACGAAGGACCCTCTTTGCCCTCTAAATCCTAGTTGCCTCCACTAAGATTTGGCCCATTTTAACCCAACATTTAATAGTCTCGTAAGATATGCGTCTCGCCGGTTATATTTTGCCATGTTTATTTCATCATTGAATTTCAAAGAATGTCCTTCGTTAGGAAAGGGTAGAACCACTAAGGATTAACGTAAACATCGTCTCTATATTTTTTCACGCCATCTTGAGACCGGGGATAGAGAAATCGCTTAAATTATCTCTTAATAAATGTCATATTATTCAAACGATAGGACTATAAGTACTGCACAAGCCTATCATTTAAAAAGATTAAGCTCGACGCTTACTACGCTTACGACTTTTTTTACGGCCGCTCACGTTTGCGTTAGGAGAAGAGAGATATTTATCGGTCGTCGTAATAATAATAAATGTTTTTTCCGCCGACAGTAATTAGTGTCTCGTATTTTAAGAGCGTAGGTACGTACCCACTGTTTTAATGTCGCATTAACGCAATCAGAATAACCGTTTATTTTATTTATTAATTCGAATAATTCATTTGTTGGTCCGCGAAGTGGCCGATTCACCGAAACGTTCGTTACGGCGCGTATAAACGTCACACCGTAAAATCTATTAAACGTATAAAAACCGACGATCGCGTACGCGGGAACAGCTGGCAAATAATGCGACTTGTAACATTTGGCATTGCCGGCGCGCACCGGCAATTACGATCTATTTAAAAGCGGGACGTTGTACATATATCGGTAACCGCTGCGCGATCGCGTCGTTCGATGCACCGCTGCGAATGTGTTTCGCTCGTTTAGCGGTGAAATAAAATCGAAAGACGTCGAGGAATATGCACTCTTTACCGTTGAAGGTGATAAATCGTTTAGTTGTATTAGATGCTCGTTTAACAGGTGATATGTCCGTATAATACGACGTAGCTTATTTCAGTAACGGTTCTTAGCAACTTAGTTATTTAAATATGAGCCAATCAAAGTTTGATCCTGAATCAAAATAAGAATCAATGCAGTGGCATATTGAGGGCTTCAATCCTTGCAAGAAGTGGCAGAAAAAATGCAAATTTTTTGGGAATGTCAAGGTGGAAAATTGACACAAGGTGCTCTATTGTTCTACTACAATGTACTAGTCCACAAATCAAGATTGTCAAAAGTTGCCGTTGCTGAAGGTGGCTTCATAGAAACTGATCATTCATCTTCTAGATCAGATCGAGCTCCTCGTGACTATCTTTTGTTTCAAACTCTCAAAAAAAGAAGAGCACTAAGAGGAATAACATTAATGGACGATGATGAACTTCTAGGGATTTTTTAGTAGTCCTTCCTTCCTTTTTCGTGCCTAGTCCGGGAATGTAAGACCTATCTCCAATAGTTTGAAACTAGTCACATATGTAACAAATCCACATCATATTTTTCTTAAAAAAAAAAAGGAAAAATAAGAAGACTTGATGAATAACATCTCATTTAAAAACAAATCTCCCACGCGCTCTAAGAGAACGAAAAAAATGTATATATATTTCGAGAAACAAGATATAAACGTTAATTCTAACGTATAGACGAGCTGTTTTTTTCCTCGACGACCGATCTCTTTGATATTTATACTTCTGATGTGCGCGCCACCTACGCGGACGGTCCGTCACATACTCTCTTAATTAAGTGGTATGCATATTTACACACGCGCGAGTGAAGAAAAAAAAACACGCGTTCGCCGGACATTTTCGACTTGATGAATTTTCAACAGCGAACCTAAATTTATCATTCGTCAACGAAAAATGAAGAACAAAAAAAAGACAAGCAGAAAGAAACAACAGGCGTGTGCAGTAGTAGGCAGCGGCCGTTGGAAAATAATAGAAGCAATCGATGCTGCGTCATTCTATCTGCTCCGTCGCGGAAGAAAAATTGTATAACGAAAAACGTCCGCGCTCGTTGGACGCGTAATCGAAAATTGAGAAATAGGAAAGAATAGTTGTTGGATGGTTGCCGCCATCGCGTCGAGAATAAGCGCGTGATATTAATACCGGCGTAATTTTGACAGATATTTAAGTCGTTCAATTAATCACTGTACAGATTTTTTTTGCATTCCGTCGACTCCTACAGACCCCTGATTCGGATTCCTCAGATGCTGAAGCTTGGTTCTCTACGAGGATCTTTTAAAGAGAAATAGGGAAGATATTCTTTGATATTTACTAAAAGTAACTAAAATGACTTTTATCTTTCAACACATCTTCTTCTTCGAAGACGATAAACACGATACCCATCTAAAAAAAAAAAAATGAAAACGATTTCTCCAACCTCGCAAACGCTTATATCAAATCCTTCTCTGTCAGCCATTTTCTTCATATGCAGTAACAGGATAAAGTCGCCGGAGGAGCATTGCGCGTGCATTGTCCCGATGAAACGAAATGGTTTCCTTCGCCAAATTCATAAGTTTTTCTTGTACAGCATTATTGAAGCGATTCAATAAGTTGGCATAATATTCACCGTTAAACGTCTTACTTATTTCGAGGTAATCAACGTGGTTTATTCCAAAATACCGTGGCCATGATTTTGCTAGCCGACAAAGCAGTTTTGGGCTTCTTTGGCGCCGGTCGGCCGGGAAAGCGCCACTGTTCGGATGACTGGTGTGCTGTGATGAATCCATATTTCGTCAACATTTATGAATCGACGGTAAAAACTATCGGTACCAATTTTGCGGGAAGACGTCTTACATTTAAATGGTTTATTATTTACTGTGGCTTCATTTGATTGTTATATATGAAACTATACGGGGTTGGCAGAAAGCTTGGGGACGATGATCTAGCGTTGAAAGGGCTTAATTTGTTTGCTTAAGTGTTAGTCTAAATTTTCTATTGTAGTGATTAGTTTGGAAGAGTTTTTGCAGGACTACTAAGAACAAGATATACAAACATCATTAATTATTTGGAAATAAATAGATTTTTTTTGAAAAACTTTGTTAGCCAATAAAATAATAATAATAATAAAACAGGCATGGATGTCTAAAGTGTACAAGATTTCGTAGCCAGGATAAAATTGAAACATCAAACAATTAATACTCAGAGCTAGCATAATATTTAAAATAATCATAAACGTCATAAATAGAGAAGACAAAGGCGGATGAAATTAATACCTTTTTGCAGAGACTAGACAGACTCGCATTTTGTCGACTCTCGGGGACACCGATATGCCACACGAACTCATTCTTATGAGACGAATAGATACGAGTCAATCTAATCGCTGCAAGAAAGGAATAATTCCATCTGCCTCTGTCATCCCTAGCCATAAAGCTACAATTGGTAATAAATAACTTTGTTCGTCTGAGGAGCTCTCTACCCGGCAAGGCATTGTATATCTGTGGAGAGGCATAGTCTGGTGATTTTTTGTAATACTTACGAGTTGACTTTGGTAATTTTAGAGGATGTTGTAAGTATTATAATTTTTATAGTGATAGCAAGGATTGTGGCGTAGTATGGTAAACGACACATAAATATCGGTGATTTCCGCACGAGGACACGAATGGTCCTCATCATCATTCGGTCACCCTGTTAAGGCTTGTAGAAATGCTAAAGCCAGTCATTTTGAATAAAACATTTGTTTTTTGTTTTATATAATTATCTGTGTTAAAAAATACTTTACAATTTATATATTTATTTATGTCTAGATATATTTTTAATGTCTCCTACAATGGTTTATTAGAGTTATTATTACGTTTATTGTACGTTATATAGATCTCTTATAGTTGCTTAATACAAACAAGATGAGTCGGCTGGTGTTTTGCGGCTTTTATAAGCGGCAGCTCGCACACAGACACGTATCGAAGAATAATATTCTGTTATATACTTACCATTAACCCACATGATTACGGTTCGTGCGCGATATCGTAAAACCGAACCCTATATTTCAGTAAATGGAGATAAAATAACATATTGTAGTTGAGAGACGGCCGGGTTCGGCTAGCGCGGCAGCGGCCGCTCGCAACTTTAAACATCCAAACCTGTTTCGTCTTCGTCCTCGTTCTGTGCATTGCGCTGCTTTCGGTATGATTTTAAGGTGCTCACGAGCACCGACATCTACTACTACTACTACTATTCCTACTACCGTCATTGCTGCTACGATATATTTATACATCGCTTTCCATAAATTTGGTAACGTGTATATTTGTATCTCGATACTAGATGGTGAGAGTGGTCTGCTGGTGTGAGCTATGGAAGGTTAGATATGATTTATGATTTTCTAAGATGGCAGTTAGGGGGACTTAATTAAAAAGATATAAGAAAGCGGGTTAAGTAAATTTGGTTACTTACTACTTGGTTACTAACAACAATGCAAAAAAAGCGAGCAAAATGGTGTTGTTGAATGGGAGAGAAAAATACGACAATGGGAGAACTGTTAGTAAAGATGGGGAAGAGTGATAAACAACGGTCGTGCGATTGATAATTTCGAGATATGAAGTTATCGAAAGTTGCTTTTCAGCTAAGAGCAGGTGGAGAGTTTTGACAAAGCGCTCAGTAAAAAACACATCTTTTTCAGCGTTGTTTTTTATTTGTTTCTAAAGAATTGACGGATGAATGATAAAGGATTCATGGCTCATAGGATGTACATCGATAAACCTTTAAATTGACAAGTTTGGCTATTTACTTTAATTCACTGAAATGATCCTGATGAAAAATATAACCGTAATATTGATGAAATTTGAAAGAGTTCTATCTTTGGTCGCCATCATTTCTCTTCTTAAAGCAGTGCATCTTAGTATTTATTTAGAAGAAATTGTTAAACTTTATTTTCTTTCTTATCCTTATACATTAGAAAATCCTATTCTTAATAAAACAATGCGTGTTCCCACATCCCAACCATAGCCTATCAAATTTCGTAATATTTGCTCAATGGAATACATCATCGCTAGGACATTAAATAGTTTGATAAGAGCGTTACATATCCTCGAGGAGGCCAATTTTTTTATAAAAGAACTATTTCAACAGATTAAATTTTAAGCACAAAAGTCGTCTATTCGCTACTGCGTGTATTTGCTAGTATCTATTGTTCTATGCTACCGTCCCTTATCGAAGCGAATACGACGAAAACCAGATATTGTGCGCCGTATAAAGGTTACATTACTCATAGCTGAAGTAGCGATGGATGCCAATATTCGTATTTTGCCATCTCCCGTAGCGTATTACATTCTCGACGCGTCGCCCAGCTCTACGCGATGTGTACTTCGAGAATTTTGTACGCCTGGGCCGATACATTACGAGCCCAGCTCGGCCTGGTCAGACATGTTTGTTTGTTAGCTTATCTCAGCTTGGTCCTTCATGTTTGCCAACTTGGCCCCGTCCAGTCCGTCGTATTCGCCAACCTAACTTGACAGCTTTTACATTTTTAGTTCCTTTTATTATTATTTTTATTTATTGTTCAAATATCAGTTTAGATATTTATTTTCTTTTGTCTTTGATTAACTGCGCTGCGCTTATTTAAGAAAACCGCCGTTGCTATTTTCCTTTAAAATACCCGCTTTTCCTATTTTTGATGAATGTTATACGTAGCCTCTTTGTTCGCCTCAAATGCAAGTTTAACAGGTTACAATCTTATCTTTTTTTTTCCCTCTATTTTTATATAAATACATGAATTTATAATAAATAAAACAAAAAAAGAATTACAAATAACAATTGAGTAACCTTAACAGTAGAAATAACAAAATATGCTTTCGTTAATGACTTTACCGCTACGGCAATTAGAATTAGGGAAGAAGTGTTACAACTAAAATAAATCGTAGGAGTAACGGTGCAAAGCATACGTTCGCCGGAGTATCTTAATATTATTGTAATGCGATCAATTTTATGAACGGCAATGTATACGTAAGTATATCGGTGCTCTTACATAAAAACTACCCGATCAAGCACCCCGGAGGCTACCAGGAGAGTGGGCGAACGCCGAACAGCCGACTTATATCTCTATAATTGCAACGCTAATCTCGGAACAAAACACAGGTTCCCCTATCATTTATCATCTCCACGGCCCCCGGTTCGGCGGTCAGCGAAAGAAAGGTACGGACAACGCGATACGTATGTACTATATACGTATACATAAGTATGTATAGGTAGTACTACTACTACGGAGGCACGGGCGGCGATTGTTATACGATAAAACAAGGTCGGAAATTTACGACGGGAAAAAAGGGGAGAACCGGTGAGCGAATTGGAACGAGAACGACGAATCTCGCCGTATGTTGCGTGTCCAATGAAAGATCGAGCATGCCTATAATGCCCGTTTCTTAATGCTCTTTAACAATTAGTATGATATCACGTATCCGTTAGAATCCGATCGCAGATAAGACGCCGCGTAGTATAATAATGTTAGCGGATGTACTTTCATATTATGTACTAAGCGTTTCAGTATTTATTTTCTTCTTTTTTTTTTCAGGATTCCGACCGGTAGTATGTCATGGAAACGAGACTCGAAACATGGTGTTTAACACGCGGTCGATGTAATTGTTTCTCGATGTCAAAGAATTATGCTATTTTGTTATATCGCTTACGGCAAGTTAATTCTGCATACCCCCGCTATGAATACGCGCTCATTTTTGTTTATTTTAAACGGTTTTATGTTATATTACGAAAGAAAAATAACAACAATTCCTGGTGATTTGCTAACGTAACGTGCTTCATATTTTGGCGTCATCTCCAGTAAATCTTGGCCCAAGTATTTACTTTCTCACATCGCGAAAGCACAAATTTAAACGGGAGTCTAAACTACCATTATCTTTAAGGGATATCTTCCAATCAACCCATTATGGAATTGTAGCCTTGTAGCCTAAACTTAAATCGGAAGTTGGGCGGAACATTAAAGAAAACAAAGACTTCAAATTAATAGAAATATATCGACGTCAAGTCGGGCTAAGATATTTTTCACCACCAACATTTTTGACATGTGGACCACGGATATGCCAATACACTCTTGAAGTCAAGGTACAGTCGGGTACAGTGGACTACGAAGAGTGAATCGGCCCAAAAAATGGCGAAGGCTGTTCTATCGGCCGGTAAAGTGACGACTTCTACCTTTTGGGATAGTCATAGAGTTGCGCTAGTCGACTGTCTTGAAGATGAGAAAACAATAACGGGCGTATTCCATACATTATCACTTGAGCAGCTGAAGAAACTGTGAAACTGAAGCAACCTCATTTAAAGAAAAAGAAAGTTTTGTTCTACTAAGGTCACCCATCGGTTCATTGTTTAGCCGGGGCCAAGGCGAGAATTCAGGAAGTGAGGTTCAATTTGATAAACCTCATTTAGCAGATTTGGTCCCCAGCGACTATTTTTTGTTTACTAAAAGTTAAAGTTCTTTTTTTCATCAGTTTCATAAGCGTCTATGTTGCAGAATAAGATGCCAACTTCGTTTATAGAGATTAAGTAGATGGAAGTGTCACGGATGGATCGGACTTCTGCTGTTCTTTATAAAGGAGCCTAAAGTTGGTTCAAACAATAAGTGAGAAATCGAATAAAATAAAGATCTTAAAGACACCGATAGAAACACAATGGTAAAAATACTCATATGAACTTCTTTATGGAGAACAAAGATTTTTCTCTACCTTTCAGGGAAGATAATCTCAAAACAACTGACAACTGTGAATCAGCTCTGTTCTTCAGGATATTTTTAACATCATTAATTAAACGCATGTACTTTTCATATACACTATTGAGGATGTGGGTGCTGTGAAAAGAAGCCTTCTCAAGTCGAAGTAATAGCAATGGATCCTCGCAATATCAATAATAGGAAGGATATCGAAGTCAAGCTCTGAAGCTCTAGCAGCTATGAAGCAAAGTTGCATGAAGAAGCTTTAGTTTTTATTTCATGCAACAACTAAGTATTGGATTACAAACGCCATGAAAACAACCATCATTTTCACGACAACAAAATGACGAAGGGAAAAACAAACAAGTTACAGTGATCTCGTTTAACAAAAAGCTTACACACTTTAACGTAAGAATCCATTTGAGAATAAATATAAACAAACGAAAGTTGACGATATCTAGTACTTCTGATGATAGTCTTTTTTTCTTTTTAACCGGAATGAAATCTTATAACCTACATCGTATGCTTCTTCAATGCTATTATTGGTCGAATTTCGGCGAAGAATTAGTCCAAGAATTAGCGAAAAGGAATTGACAAGCAGAAAGCTAATTATCGATACGTTGCCGTCTATTCAGATAATCAAGCTTAAGGCACTAGATTCTACACAAACAAAATCGAAATAACGATCTTGGTCTGGATCGAGGGCAATCTATGGAATGTCAAAGCAGACGATCCAACCTGAGCTTGTTCGTCAATTGTTGACAAAAATCCGAGATTCGCCGTAGGCATGTCTCGGCAACAATGGACTAAGGATATCTAATTATATAATTTCATCCAGACAACGAGTTTGAAGATTTTACTACGCAAAAGTTAATATTTTTATAGATAGAAAGAAGCAAGTACTTGTACTAATTAACCGTTATGACATTAACGATTAAAGATAAAAGTACTTATTTGGTATTGATCCACACACGTTGACTTGTTTAATTTTTTCATCAAATCAAATTACTTCCAGACAACAGCAATAATAACAAGTAAGACGGGATCACGGCGTCTAGAGAACTACATTTACTCGCGTCGACAATTTTCGCTATAAATCATGCGTAAACTAACCGCGTCTGTTTTGTGCCAGAAATCTGTACAGCGCGCATTTCGCGTCTATTCTCTAGACGACGACCGCGACGAACAACAATTTGTGGATCCGTATAATGTACGTATGTTTGTAAGTATTAGATTCCGTGGCAGAGACAAGGATACGATGTCGTCGTTATGTTTCGGCTAGAATTTTACGAATACACTGCTGTTCAAGCGAAACCGACAGCGAAAGGAAACTTACGGGGTAATCATTTGAAGATTCTTATGCTTGCTTTATTTTGAATGTAACAAAGTTAGATTCGTTGTTGAATCTTCTTCTTCATGTAAGCTTTCTATATTCCCTTTGATGTGTCTTTATCTATAATTTCAACGGTTTTGTGCGCGAGTAAAAACGTACTTTTACGTCCTCCAAAATCAACAAAATCACCGTCGACGACGGCCATCTTAATTTAAGCGTGGCCGTGCATCCTTCTTCGATGAGGAAGGATGTACGCCAGGTTGTTGCATTGAGGCGACTACGGAAGATATGATCAATAAAGTTCATTACATCGTGTTGGCTGATCGCCGAGTGAATACTAGAAAGATCGCTGAAATGGTAAATATCTCAATTGGACGTGCTGCACGGAAAAAGTGCTGAAAACTAATGTTTGGCTATGTTCAAGCGCAATACAGGTGAATTTGGGCAGCGTTAAATGATCAAATATCACGCATAGATACATATACGCATAGATACACTATGCACCAGAAACTAAGAGCTCCAAAATGCCGAAGACGATTCTATCAGGCGGAAATGCTATGGCGATAATTTTTTGGCATTTGCGCAATCTTAACTAATTATTTGGAGAAGTGAAGGATATCCGCAGAACAGTAATATGCTAGCCCATTGGACCGATCTAGCGCTTAATTAAAGAGAAAAAGGTTCCACCTTACATAACATAACATATAACATAACATATTAGTTACATATGTGATAACATCTGAGTTCACTCTCCGGCCATTACGACCATTTACCATAAAAAATGTTCCAAGTTTACAATATGAGAAAATAGATCACGAGAAATTGTTACTTTCATCTCCGGCCTTCCCTACAACTGGCAGCTTCTTTTGCACGTCGCCGTATCTCAGATCCGTTCTCGAAATTCGTCTTTTGGAGTATGCGGCCTCGTCCGAGGCGAGTCAGCGGCGCGTTTTTCTGTCTGCGCGTTCGGTGCGCACCGTAAATAATGGAAATAATCAAATTCTTGGACAAATATCCCGAATTTATTTATAGCGGGCAACGGTAAATGAGGAGGCGTTTGGCAAATGCCGACAGACACTACGCGTGTAGGTACTTCACAACATGTGCGCCTGACGAGATGCACGGGAAAAAAAAACAGAAAAAAGCAAGAAGAATGGATTAGAGAGAACTTGTCAACGTTACGAGGGTAATTCGTTAGGCGCTGGGCGTTCGAATAATGCGACGAATTAAATCGACGTGTTCTTTTCTTTTTGTCGGTGCTATTGTTGGTTTGTTGTATGCACCACTTCGCGTAGTTGATGCTAACATTTATCTAAATGGAATACACTGTATATATTTATATAATTTAAAAGAGAACTTGATGTTTAGTTCTTTAATACACTTGTAACCTGCATAATACAAAAATGGGCATGGTTAAAATGAGATACGGGCGAAAGTAAAAAAGTAAAGGAAAAAACAGGTGTGCAAAGTTGTAACGCTAGCAGCTAATAACTTACTCTAAAGATCAGCAGAAGCCATCCGTAACATTCAAAGTTCGTCTTGTTTTCCTTGAAGCTTTGTACGCTTAGTCTAGAAATGTTCTGACCTTCTTAACGTACGCATAGGCGTTGGTCAAAACAAAACTAATCTCTTCGCGGAGGTAAAATGAGGATTTGCTACGATTTCGAGATGCCAATTATTAAAAAAGAGAAAAAATAAAATTTTCGCGACTCAGGGAGGCTTATCTAACGGACTTGTTTGAGAAGCTGTAAAGTTCACGAATGTACTGTTCATTCAGGCTTTAAAAAGCGGCACTATTCCTAAATATGGATCTCTCCCGGATAGATGTTATTAGATACGTATGTATGTATGTATGACATGTCTTATTTCCGTATACTTTTGTTGTTAGAGGCAGTGTGTTCCAAGGAATAAGATAGAGCTATGAGATAAGAGCCTGACCACTTAGCTTAACAATCCAGCTTTAATGACACTACATTTATGGTAAGAATCAGTGTGATATTGTACCACGCCATTCCAGAGTACTTCGAAGATTTCTAAAAGAGGCATGCTCGGTTCTTTTTCATCACGAATTTTATTGGAAAAATGTTGAGTTAAATATGTTAATTTGCAAAGGTCCAAATGTTAAATTTAGACTATTATCAAAAGCAACTGAATTGAATTGTTGTGTATATGGAATAATAAGGGTCAAAAATAGGTAAAGGAGTAGCATACTCTGTTATCTGTTGATAATATTGGATACTAACAAAAATGCAAAAACATGGGATGCAAGCCTCAGAAATGAAAGTCTGAAAAAAGATGGCGTGGGCGAAAAGAAATAGATAAGAGAAGGATAGTAGAAGTAAGAGGATGGTTGAAGGTGAAGTCATCTGCTATACTGGGGAATGCCATAATATTGGGGAAAAAACTAAGCTAGTTTGGTCATCTACTAAGAATGCCAAAGTCCAAATAAGTGAAAAGGATATGAAAGGAAAGAGAAATAGAGAAGAACAGAAGAGGGAGGCCAAGGGAGACATGGAACAGAGCAATGGAAGAGGTATTAAAGAAAAGAAAAAGGATTGGAACTCGATCTCGATAATAGCAAAAAGCAGAACGGACTGGAAGAAATTCATAACCTCGACATCCTAAATTAAGCTCGTAGAATAATATGTTATTTCTATAATATCATATACATTGTTCTCAAGATCGCACGCTTGAATCGATAGACGTAGCCTACTTTCTCCAGATCAACTGCTAATTGCATCGAAAATTGATACGGTTTTGAAACAAACGCCTACCTTCTTCGCATCGAGAAAAAGATCGAAGTTACATAACGCTTAAATAGATACATCTTTAACCAATAACGCATATTTATTGCGTCATTTACTTAAGGCATTCAATCAATTAATGGTCTCCAGTTACCATTAATCACTTCATTATTACACCAATTAAGCCGAGACCCACGCACTTTAAATAATACATTAGACGAAATTTATGAGAGGATACATAAATTAAACGCGAAAGAAAAAAAAAATGCTTCCCGATAGCACGGTTGCGGTATAAAAATCGACTTCATCAAAAGAATCCAGAAGGCAACCAAATTGAAATAGGTGTCGTAATTATTGAGACGTCAAATAAATCTCATCTTTGAACGGATAAATCAGAAGTTGTTAGGCGGTTGTTCGATATAAGAATGTCATTGTTAAGGTTTTTGTTCGCCGGAGGCTTATTGAAAGCTTTATATCTTGTGCAATTCTTCGAATTTTATAAGCTATACTACCATTCAAACTTGATAAAGTTACAGGATTTACAAAACTTTCGAAAAATCAACAAAAACGTTCCGCTTATCTAGTAGCTAAATGGTCTCTAACTGATCTAATAATACGTTTGAAAGAATTTCGCGGATCATGTTGAAATAAGACATTTCAGGCAAGATGAAACTTGATACTTGAACTTCATCTTCTTGGAGTTATAACTTATTGAAAGTGAGGCTAGATGCAGATGTGTTCAAATTGAGGATTATTTGGGTGGTAACGTTAAATTGACGACATTTTAGCTTTATTTGGGTAGGAAGGAAAATTTTTGTTTTAGAGCTGGTTCTTACGAGAGTTAAATCTGGGCAGGTAAAAGAAATTTCTGCAAAGAGGGTGACTTTGCAGACGAATGGATTAAAAGTTACCCTCGAGTGACTTGTGGTTAGTTCTAGATCTTTGACGTTAAAATGAGACTTTTCAGGCAAAGCGAAACTTGAAAATATTTTAACTTCTTCGAAATAGAATTGGAGTCTATTGAAAGCGAGGCTAGATGCAGCTAAAATGTTTGGATATTGGGGATTATTGGGGGGTAGAGATTAAATTAAGGTCATTGAGGCTGCATCTGGCAAGGGCCAAGTTTGGGGAGGAGGAATAAACTTATGTTTATGGAGCTTGAATTAGGTGCGTGACCTTTGTAACCCGATTTTAGCTTGTTAATAATAAGACTAGACACAGCCAAATCGACAACAATTTAGTTATACGTGGCAAAGGCTAGTTAGGGCCAAGAGAAAGAAGTTTGTGTTAGGACGGTGACGAATAAGTTAAAGTTTGCCCTGGACTTGCCTGTTGTCTGTTCTAGATTTTTGATGTTAAAATGAGACTTTTTAGGCAAGGTAAAACTTGAAAATATTTCATTTTTTCCGGAGCCTATTGAGAACGAGGGCTAGATGCAGTTAAAATGTTCGAATTGAGGATTATTGAAGGATAAAGATTAAATTCAGGTCATTGAGGCTGCATCTGGCAAGAGCTAAGTTTGGATAGGAGGAAGAAATTTATGTTTATGAGGCTTGAATTAATTGGGTGATTTTTGTAGCCAGATTTTAGCTTGTTAAGCATGTAGCTAGACACAGCCAAGTTGACAATTAGCAATTTAACTTTAGCTGGTAAACGCTAAATTTTGGCTGGAAAAAGAAAATTCTGCTACGAATGTGTCGAATAAGCTAAAGCTTGCCCTGCGTTGACTTGCGGTTAGTTCTAGACCTTTGATGTAAAAAATAGGAGATTTCAGACCAGACAAAAGCTATGTCTGAACTTTTTTGAAGGAATTCTGTCACTACTTTATCTTTTATTTTGTAGATTGTTTTTCATGCCAGATGTTCATTGGTAGCTATAGGTATCCTTCATTCATTCTTGTACGGATCTGCATATTTATAAGGAAGCTTAATTTTGCTTATTACAATTTAGAGAAAGCATAAAATCAAGAAGATTTTAATTCCAACATGCCTTGTTCTACTTCTACTTTAAGGGGTAGTTTGTGGTGACTCATCGCCCAACTTGATAACCTTGCGCACACTGACGAAAATCGTGACAAAAAGCAAAATTCCGCGATGAAAAATATGGAAAACTCAATAAAATTTCGTTAATATATAACTTTGAAGCTAAAAAAAATACATATGTATACGTAAATATCTACACCCTTATCACATAACCGATTCAACAAATCCAAATCAAGTAATTAGATAACCGGGCAAGATGATGCACAGTTTCAAACTGAAAACTTACGACAACACCCTCGTAAAAGCCAGGCGATAATTGAAGCCGGCTGCCGACTCGAAATGACGGCTATAGCGCGGAAGGGGGGGACGACAGCATCGAAAAAGTTGCGGGGGACGTCCGCCGGCCGGCGGGCGGTTTGATTGACGCCGACCGGTGTTCGCTTAGATCGTCATAATTCTTAATAACCGCAACAAATCGTCGGAGTTCGTCATTCTCTTCAGCCTTTGTGTAGAACGGATGATATACGGGCCGAGATTAGACCGACCCGAATAACTGACGTGACGCGACTACTATGGAGCTCCAGTTTAGATAGCCGTACACCGTTACCGGTTACGAGCTGACTGCTCTAAGCGAATTTCTCGAGCTGCGTACACCGATGTATGTGTAGATACGTTTCTGTCTATCTATTTAGAAAGGTTCTTTTTATTTTGAAGAAGCTACAAACAGCCGGGATTTCTCTTCTCGACGTTATAGGAAATAGTAGATAAATAAATCATGGAGAACTAAGCATCATATCCAACTAAGTGATCCAACTTTATCCTTTTCCAACCATGTGGAAATAATTTGCTTGTCTCCAAAAATGCCGGCGTTCCTCGTGAGAACTTCACGACGCCTTAACATTTGAGGCAAAAAACGAAAAAAAAAATTGTGGAACCTTCAACGTTTAATGTGAAAGGTGAACGCATTAAAAGAAACGCGGAATAACGTTTGACACTCTCATTTTTCACTCCACGTCGATTTTTTTGAGCGATATTCGCCTTTTAATAGCTGAACGGCTGAAAATCCGGCTCGCCACGTAAAGGAATGAAATCCTTGCAGCTTTCGAACTCAGAGTTGGTTATATTTGATTGATATTCATTTTTTCCAACGAAGGGAGATTGTGAAGTGGAGCTTCAAAGTATCTTTCATCCATAAAATTTTCTCGACATTGTCTTCCTTAAAGTACTTTACAAACTAGTCAGCAGCTTTGAAAGGTGCTTCTTGAAAAGGGACGAAACAACTTTATTAGAGGTCACCTCATCTTCTTAGAAAATCCGCGAAACTTCGACAATATCCGATAATATAACTCGGAAGTTCTATAAACTTCCGAGTAAAGCTCCATAGCTTTCTGGAATATTCTTCGAGAACGTTCCATATCTTCTAGAACGTTGTACAAGCCACGGTAGTGATCTAGTCTAGATGTTCCAGAAGTTGCATTAGCTTCGAAGTCGTTTCGAAGTGTTTCTTTAAGGATACTCCAGATCGCTATGTTTGCCCATGTTTGCAGGAGTGCCTCGCGGCGACGTTGTTTACTTTCTACGGCGCTCTGGGACATATTCTTAAGGAACTCCTGCACCAAGTCACCGAGGTGAGCTCAGCTTTTCAAGAATAGAGTTGATTGTGATTATTTGTGGTGAATTTCATGTTATAATGGTCCTCCACTGGCGTTTCGACAAGTGTATCCTTGCAATATGCCAACACTAAGTGCTAACCTACTACTTCAAGCACTAGCGCATGAAACGTACTAACAATAAGCTGAGGCATCTTCTTTGGATCTGTTTTCAGTCGAATATTCGCTTTGCTGTAATCGAAATCTATGTATACACTCTTTTGTTCTATATTGAAAAGTTAACCTGTTGGGTAAATATGTTACTATCGCTTTTGTTATTGTTCTAAACCTCTTTCCGGTCCCCGTATAGAGTAGAGGCACTCAAATGACAACAATGTTAATGGAGAAATACCTATGAAAGTAATTTTTTTTTGTATTGTTCGTTACTATCAAAATTATGGTAATGATTATAATGAGCGTAAGTGATGCAACCAATAGAACTTGAACCTTTCATTCATGCAACCAGCGGGAATTATACCCAATTATTTAATTAAAATTAATTAATACTTGACCTTTATCACGATTTCTTTTAAATGCTTGAACGTCGGTTTTTAAAATTTTCATTTTAACATTATCTATTTCTGCATATTTTTATCTGGTCATTCGTGAAATGAATAGAGTTCATTTAATAGAGACATACGTTTATTAAACAGCACTTCTTCCTTTTTAAGGCATTCAAACTGATCAAAATTTGAAATTATCGTGAATTTCTTCACCGCCGAAATGCGCGTCATTCAACACGCAGATCAACTCGAATCCCAATTAGCGACATTAAAACATGCAAAAGAATCCGTTATCAGCTGATTTAATACAATTCGCAGTCGATCCGTTTCACTTTTAGCGCGTATATCCAAGCCCGCAGCTCGCCGTATTTATGCCGTGTACACCTATGCCATGCATGCATGCCTCGCCCGCTTGCCGTCCAGACACGCTAAAAATCATGCGATCCTGTTACCGAGTTGACCAACGCGTCTTCTGATGCGCTTTCTCGCAGTAGCGCAACTCTGACGGTCTCGCAAGCGCACACAAAAATCAGCGCCGCTCCAATTACGAACCGTACGAACGGGCGGGCCTCCGGGTTTCCATCTACGACGTGTCTACGCGATTCGCGAATGTCGTCGTCAAGTGCCGCGCTATGTCGCCGGAATAAGTAAGGAAAGCGGTGAAAGTCATTTTCATGCGATGATAATAAGAGAATTATTGGTACAACAAGTGTAAAATCCCTTTTTAGGATGCCCGGCGCGGAATTTGAATTCGAATAAGTGTGTTTTGTTGTTTAACATGCGCCGAAAATAGAGGTTAGAAGATTATACGAAGCTTTATTAATGGTGGCTTTGCGTTTGAGGTTGAATTAGTCAATTGAATGGCGCTCTGATGCGTCCCTTGATTTCGCTTTCTTTTGTAATATACTTAAACAAGTCAAAGGATTCTTTGATTTTTTTATTCAATTGATTTTTCTAGTCTTTCTTTCTAGTCTATTTCGATTGAAATTTAATAAGAATTTTGAATGAAAAAGATATATTTATGTAAAATATCAACACTTACAAGGCGTTCCGTTAAAAGAAAAGACTGAATATATCTAGATGCAGGATAAAAGAGAATCATAATACGCAATTTAAGGAATATGTGCAAAAATGTAGCCAACGATGATCTTTAAACATCTCATGCTTCGTTTATGGAAGGATTAAGTAAAACAGCCGGTAAATATGCCAAAGCTACTTTCACAAAGATACTTTTTTTTTTAAGTTCTTATATTGACACATGTTCCATGAAATTATTTTTTGCATTTTACACATAAAACCATGTATTCCAAAGAAACCTCTTCGCAAGTTTCGCAGTATCAGTCATTTTCCTGTGTTACAATTTCCGGCGGCTTGTCGTAAAATGTTAGTGGAGAATCGCTGAAAACGTCCTGCTTTAGCTTTTTGATTTTATTTAACATTTAGATTGGCTTTCAGTTCTTCTAAGTCGGGTGTAGAAGAAGTCAATACCATTCTTTTTTCATCCTTTGCATTGGAAGTTTTGGACTGGTCTGAATTTTCCGAAGCTTCTTCTTTCAAACTTTCAAACGGCAACGTAATGGCCAAATTCCTGTCTTCGTACATCATCGGCAGCATCTTATAAACTGGCTGCTTTGCTCAAGTTAAATGATTTGGAGTTGTACCGAAGCAAGTCCCGGATTAGAACATGGCAAGGTAGTACCGCGATTTAAAATGTTTACACCTCCATTAGCTCGACTATTCGTTTGCATATTGCGTTTAAACCGGATTGGTTATTTTCATTGGCTTTAAAACATTTTCCACATTTTCGCTTGTCCAAGAACCGTATTTTCTCTTTTGTTTGATTTTCTGCGATGTCATTTATTGCGAACTAGGACCTGTTTTTTTACTCTTATATATGAAGATCTATACTAGCTACAATGAAATTATTGTCTCGATTAAAAATTAAAGATAGTCGTGCACTTTTGAACAAATTCAAAATTTTTACTGTGATGAATAGATCCGAGTCTATGTTCGTCCTATCTATTCAAAATACAACGAATTTCATGTACGATCCAGTAGCCACAGTGTCGTTAATGTACACTTACCTCTTTAATTGGAGGTTTCTGCGTAAAAACATAGCAACGTAAAAGGGTCGGTAGAGATTATTTGAGGGAAACATTTGAACCAATTTGAACCAATTTGAACCAATTGCACCAATGAGCGAAGCATTTATCAAATATGAATTTAGCTTGAATAGTAATATACGGCTAGCCAATGCAAAGAATTTTTTAAATTTTATTTGGGACGTATTAAATCGAAAATATTTGAAAATTTGGGCCATTTACAAGAACGCTGGCTACATTTACTTTATTGTAGTATAACGTCAAAATAAATAAGAATTGGATAAGAAGCGACTCCTCTTGCATTAAAAGAATGAAGAAAACGAAAAATCTTATGTAATGGTGTACTCAAGATTTTTATATAACGTCTCCATCAACTATCTTATTTTTTATCAGCGACATATTAGATTTTGTCACCGCCGGAAATAGTTTGTTTCTAGTTTCAAGCATAACACCTTGATGAAAGCTTTCCGTATTATGCTTTAATTGACGCAGACATTTCCTCCTCCTAAAAGACATTCGATTAATTGTTATGCATTCAATTAATGTCTAAAAGACATGTCTTGTTACATTTCAATGGAAATGTAACAAGAGTAAGAAATACTTCCTCGATTGCAAGCAAAAAAATTATAAGCGATTACATTCGAAAGTTGATTTCTTTTGTTTTTCGTGTTTGTTTCTGGAGCTTCATATACGCCACGCCGTCATATACTTCGTACAGCTTTTTGGGTGCAATAACTTTCGATGAAGGCACCTCTTAATAATCCCACCTTATTGATTACATCTCATCGCCAAAGTACCTAGATAGCGTTGATACCACGTCGGAACCTCTTCATTCCAGGCGATGGAGCAGGTGCTTACGCACGTACTACCCTTCATCTGCATAAACGTGAACCCGAACTAATCAATTATAAGATTCGGCCGTGGTTATAAATGAGAATTAACCGCGGCCCGATATATTGTACGATCCGACCCTTTGTACCTTTTTGTTTTCCCCTAAACAAAAAGTGGTATTGTTTACGTGTGTTACTGACGCTAATAAGCCTAATTTTTGTCCTTTAAGGCTGTTATCGTACCGCCGCCCAATGGCTGGTCGCTGCATCTGTGAGGTTCTGGTCTTATACACATTTTCGACTAATGAGCATTGTTAAATCGAAGCTATTAGGTGGAAAAATTTTATAATAGCCATCAACGATTCTAATGGACTTTTCGGCTTTTACGATTATTTATTAAGAACAATGGATGGCGATGGTGTTTCCGGTGTTGATTGTTAATTAAAGAACGAACGCTACTAATTCGAATAGCCGTGAAAATATCAGATGGTAGACGCGGTTAATGGGTAATAAATATTATTAAGTGACGATCGATAGATGGAAATATTTTAATCTATCGAAGAAGAATTATGTTTTATCAATTGTTTACGGTATCAATAAAGTAATAAATGAAGTAAATAAACATTAATATAGCCTTAATTGTTAACACGGTATGATATCGGTGATTCAATAGTATTGCATTTCTCTGTCGTTCTATTTAGTTTATTGTTCGTACATTTGGTAACGATGATGTAATTGATCTTAGTTTCAAAGCGTCAGCTCATACTTCGTTAATGGCCCCAAAATGTGTTTAAAATTGGGATCGAAGTGTATAGTCCTATTTTAAGATCGGTGTCAATATAACTAACCCTCTTTGGAGCTAACAGTGTCGTCAAGTTAAAGGTAGCACAATAATCAATTATTATCACATAAAAAATTATATGATTATAGATTTTTAAGGTAGACGCGTGCAAAGGAAGGCATGAATGATCTTTACTGCTTTTAGATACATGTTTTACAAGAATTATGAATAAGAGCAGTTGAAGAAACATTGAGAATCCTTCACCTGCGGTCGCGGAAAAAGCAGGCGTCATCCGCAAGAGCGTTCGTTTGTGATTTTACGATGAACATAAGTCTATAAAAGTTTGTTAGGCGTGAACAGCTTCTGACAAAAAACTTCATCTATCTTAGATATGAAGCGAGGTATTGTAAATAATGAAGAAGCTAAATGATGATAGCAAAGATTTTGGGGTAAACTAGTTTGGTACCCTATTATTAACGATACGATCAAATGATGCGTGAAAAAAATTATTATTCTTAGATCCGAGTCATACAAAACTTCTATCAACGTTTCAGCGTGCCGCACACAATTTCATCATAACTTTTAAGACCTTGATTCCACATCTTTGTGCATATAATCGTCGTGATCTCTTGACGATTCTATCCTGCCGTATCTGTAGCACCTAATGTGCTGTCGCTTATTTTTCAATTTTTTCGCATGTATTAGTTTTAAGCTGTATAGGCGGCAAAAGCAGGTACTTGGAAATAAATATTTCTCGAAGGATCCTTGCTTCCATTGGGGATCCACACATCCTCGAAATAGCTGTTCTAGACGAATTAATTTGATATTGTTTGCTAGTGAAGAACGTACATACAAGCTTTGAAAGAGGTCACTTTAGAGGTCGTTGTAAGAAATTAGTTGCGCTTTCGAAATTTGTGACACGAGTATTTAGGAGATGTGAGAAGGATTCTTCTCAGAGCAGCGACAGAACGCGTTAAAAGCTCGATAATCCTTCTCACTAATTTTTAGCTGATCAAACGTTCATAAAAACAAGCTTTCGAATATGAACGAAGCGTCATCAGCTTGGCCTTACAGCACAATTACGTCAAAATTTAAAACGACGAAATGCATAACACTTAAATGTCGTTACGATGTCGCTGTTAGTATACAATCATCGCTAATTCAATCATGTAAGGATGTTCACGTCATTTGTTCAGCGTAGCATACGATACCTTCAATTTCCGAACACCCCTTCATTACTATTCAATAAAACGACGACGCAAAAAATCCCCGGATTACTTATCTGCCGTAATTCATCTTACATAATTACCGGACCTGCATGTAATTCTGCATCACTTACGGGCGCGTCTAATGGTCGCGTTTCTGGATCGAATGTATACACATACACCTCTCACGTGTGCAGGTGAGACTGTTAGATCCGCGGAGATTGGACACTCGGCCGTACAAATTTTCATCGGTCGTAGATGAATGCCGCGCAAGCAATGTCATTACCGTTCGCGTAACGTCGATTGCTACTGCTGGACGTATAATTATGTAAAATTAACCTTTATGCTTTCATAAAATTTGAATTTTCAATCTCCACGAGATGTATACGTTCGTACAAATAGAACAGACATTGGCATTGGCGGTGTGCAAGCTTTCTTCTTTAGTACCTCTAGTGAATATGAATATAAAGAAGTAAACGGGCGGAACCGGCTAAAATCTTATGAATGACAACATTTAGTATGTTATAAAGTATTTAGGAAAATTCGATAATAAAATGTAATAACGACAGCGACCCAATGGTCGCAAAGACGGGCGTTATCGGGAAGTTTCTACTTCAGTAGCTAATGAAATGAAGCATGCTACGAAGTGCGTACAAGTGAACAAACCTAATACTACATTAATCACCCTCGGGTACCGTTCACACAATCCCCGAACCACCGAACGAATTACGAAATCAATTAGGACCCCGGCGGATAGTTGCGAGTGATCAAGGGTGGCGTTTAACTCCGCCTATTTAGATATGCGCGCTGGACGTAGATTACCTTAATGAATATACAGGTGCATGGTGTCGGGACGTCTAATCGGTAATGATAATGATTATAATAAACCGAGAGATGCATCGTACGATAAGGGCGCGATAAAAGATAAATTCGTTGTGGCGTTACTAAAGGAAGGATAGTTTCTGGTTTTGACAGAGAAAACTGACGAAAATCAGTGAAAACTCATCAAAATTTTGTAGAGAATTAGAATGTGGCGCTACGCGTAACCGGTGGAACCGCTAAATTCAGTCAAAGTTGTTATGTAAAATTGCGCAAGGGACGTTTTATTCAAAATGAAAGGGCACATCGACGTCTGCATGTAAAGCATTTGCAGCATACGAGGGTGGTCTGAAATGTTACCAGAAACAAGTATTTCTTTGTCAAACTGATGACATTGTGCTTTAGATATCAAAACTCGCTTAAATTGCTTCATTAGAGCTCCAGAAATGCCTTTGGCGAGATTTATTAAGTTTGTTTCATCTTAGTCTCAGGCATGTAGTCTTATGGTTCCTTTATCGTTCTATTACCCTACTTTACTTCGCTACTTCAATCTATTGTAGCAAGTTTACGCTAAAAGACGAATGAATGTTTCGCTAAAGTGAAGATTCACGTTGGACGATGAAAAGAATGTGATCTTTCGACGAACGTTGCCGCTTAAAATGTTCAAATACAGACGTCGAATGTGAATAAAGAACTATTGTCTAACTACATCTACTCCTTCTTCTAAGTCAACCGCGGTTAACTCGATATTTCACGTAAAGTTAAATACATATTCACATTGCAGACTGATCGAAAGATAGCCGCGGCAATTAATGAGTTGACAGGCGTAATAGTAATTGGTGTAATGAGCGTAACGCCGTCGTATCAGATGATAAACCATCGGAATGCGTCCGTGCCATGGTTGCGTGGGTGTCCAACGAGACTATGGGTACGTAGGCGTATGAGCATCAAACGCGATCCACTCTTAACCTTGTCGTCTGGCTTACAAAAAAGAAGAAGAAAAAAAATTAAGATCGAGTACGTATGTATAAACGTCAAGATATAGTAAGTGACACGTTTGAGAACCGCTTAGGAGCACGCTTTTCTGATTTATTGCCAACACAGATTCACGTTTAATAGTTTTAATTGAGACTATTTTTCTTCGACAACGATCCGCCGCGTCCTTATCTATTCCGGGCGTTAGTAGAGAGAATTTCGTTCGTTTCGGTTTCGGACGCGATGGAAATACGTCTAGTCGTGTCTTAACGGTCATTAGCATACGCGTTGTACGTTTAACGTCCGCTTGTTTAATCTTAATTCGGATATATGCGGCGTTAAAGATGGAGCAACGATATTAATTTCGTTTTGATGTTGTGTGTAATCAGGTGTAAAGGTTACCTGATATAATTTCACGCGCTGGTTTTTTCCTATTTTTTTTTCTGGGACAAGCAGAACTAAAAATTGGAGTGCATTATGCAAATCTAGACGTGGATATAATCATTGTATTTCGCAAGACGGTATTGCTTTGTTCCGAATAGAATCGGGAAGTAGCTATTTGAAGCGTGCAAATGGAGAAGCAGGCAATTGATACCTTTGAAATAAAAATGAGTTCAATTAAAATTAAATTTGAACGGACTGGTCCTGTTCTTGATATCGAGATTACGCGAATGTAATCTCGATATCAAATCTGAAAATATCGCGAAGGTGGCTGAAAGTGTGACCTCAAGACTTCAATTCGTCATCGGTCACAGCGATTGGGCATTTCAAAATCGTCCCATTAACGAATAATGACGAAATATCTTCGTCTGTATGTATACAACAAGATTCACAAAAATTTTCGTAACGGTGGTTACGTTAATAAACAAAACTGTCGCTTTCGGGGATGCGAAAATCCTCGACGGATTGTAAGAGAAACCGCTGTGTCGTCACCGTGCCACAACCGTTTGGTAACTATTTTCGACGCAAGATGTACTTAGACATTACTTTTTTCAAAGTGCTAACGATATTGTCAGATGTTGATGGCCTCTTCTGGAAGATATGGACCTTTTCTTCCAACAAAATTTCGTGAAATAGTGACATTGGCTGGAAGATCGTGTGGTTTAACATCACTAGATTTTTTCTTTTATGGCTTCCTTAAAGATCGAATTATCCGCAGACAAGTGATGGTTCCAAAGATTATATTTACACGGTTATTTATGAAATTAACTTGAATATGTCGGACGCAACTTTAAAGCTTCTACTTTGCATTGATATTAATAAACTTCTGCAACATATTAACTAACTGACTGAGAAGCAGTTCGTCACGGTAACTCAAGATATGAACCGTGCTAGAGCTGCCTCTTCTGAAGAAGTCCGATATGAGTGTGGACGAAACGTCGAGTTTTCCTTTAACTATCCAAACCCATCGAGCACGATTGGTTATAACCGGCTCTGGAGGTGGAAACCTACGTTATGATCGTGTTGTAATAGAAGGCATTATATCTGTTGCATAAGTCGAATTGTCATATGTCAAAGTCTGAACAAAACAAAAGAACACAATTTACCTGAAAAAAATGGCTTTCTTGTTTTAATTTTGTTTTCGGCCGAAGTCGTAGGGGCGCATTTGTCTTCTATCCGAGGCATTGCGCTTCTGCACAATTTTTTCCAACACTTAGCAACAAATTAAACGAATTTAGCCTATGCTACTAAAATTGGGGAGAAGTACCGTTACCGAGCTGCAAAGGCTAATGGATCGGGTAGTGAAGACAAGGCATTCATACCGAATATTAAAAAGACCAAATTCATATCTCAAAGTTACAACATCAACAAGAACGATTCTGGATCAAAGGAGAGACAGTGGAGGAGGTCGGTAGGTACAAGTATCTGGGAACAATTGTGAATGACCGCAAAAATGATTATACGGAAGAAATAAGATCAAGAATTGGACGGACTAAAATATTTAAACGTGTTATGCAGCAACAGTAAACGTGTTAGCTGATATCTTAAGATTAGAACGTTGAAATGTTACGCGTTTCCAGTACCTTTATATAGTAAGGGAGCGTGGATAATTAATTGACTATCGGTTGGAAAACTTTGAGATGTGATGCTAGAGAAGAATCTTAAGAATAAGCTGGGCGCGCGGAGGTACTGAGAAAATTGGAGAATGAGAGAGAAATTAAACGGAGGAAGAAATACGTACTCTTACAAATTATTATTCAAGGGAAGATACAGGGCAGAAAGAAGGTGCATATCGTGGCTGAATAAGACAGTGGTGTAATAGTGATTTAGAGAGCTGCAACATCGAAAGTGATAATTACCACGACGATAGCCAACCTTCGTAAAGAAGACGGCACACGAAGAACAAGAAGAAGAATAACCGTTACCGTAATTCATATAAATTGAGTAGGTAGTAAGTAAATCAGATGTTATTACATAATCTCAACGCTTAGCGATGAATTGTCATAATGCTTGACAGATCAATTCGAACTCATTAAATTTACGAAACGATAGATATTTTAATGAAATATTCTTGTACGGAACAACGAATCTAGATATACCGTTTTAAACATAAATTATAGTTTCCTTCGGGTTTACACAATCTCGAAACAACAGTATAACTCTCAATTATTACCTATGTAAATCTTATTTGGGTCAATTAGCAATTACTCAAGGCCGGTAATAAGTTTAATTAGACTGCAGATATTACCGCGGCGACGTTCGAGAGACGATAAATCAAAAACGTTTATGGTACGGTCCCGGCAATCGACTGGGGAACATGCATATAATACTGGAAATTCTTTCGCCCGTACGCAGGTTAATTGTAGATCCCACGAGCGTATCTATCGGAAGCAATGGAGCGCAAATCGCCTGGACTTAAAAGTGGCTATTAGTACTCGAATTTGACGTCTAACTTATTAAGTCCGTATTTATAATTCTACACACAGGAAGTAATAATCGACGTGATCGAGTACGCTTCGAAAGGATCTAATACGTACAGTTGCGGGCAAAAGTAATTGGATATTTTTATCCGAGTCCGCATGGTTTATTTGATCTGAAATGAAACGCCGGTAAATTCTGTTATGTGTGAATGGCGATCGCTCGATTGGGTTTGCGTTTCATCGATGGAAAATTACGCAAAAACATATGTTACGGTATAATCGTATTACTATTGATTGCAATGTTTGGTCTCCGAAGGATTTCGAGCGTAATGTGAGTATAATCAAATAAAGCCTTGGACGTATTATTATCAAATAGTAGCGAAAATAAGTGTCTTAATGTGCTACACGTTGTAATTTCAGAATTTGAACGATGAGGCAGATCCACAATTACCATAACGTTCGGCATTTTATTTTAACTAAATTTTCTTTTATTATATTATTATTATTATTATTATTATTTTAATTTTTACACATATGTATTTCGTTGTTTTCTTTTATGTTTACTTTATCGTTTAACAAACGTCCCCGCTAAGAGCTCATAGAAATCTTGGATTAAGAATCATCATTCTTTCGATGTTGTCAGCGACATAGAGATTTATTGCACAATTTGTTCAGTTGCCGTAAAATGTTCCGATTTACGGATCATTTAAAAGTCAATGTTCACTGCAATCCTGGTGTATCCAATGAAAATTTTTTTGGCCATCTATGAGAAGTCCTTGTAGTTGCAAATGTGCCCTTTCCAGATAATGTAGTCTTAAAAGAACTTAAAACCGATGTAGACGACTGGTTTAGTCCAAACGGAACTTTGTTAGGGCGAAGCATAGCTCACGTCGTTGTTGGTAGTTTGTATACAGATCGTCCAATAAAGCCATATTTAATAGCCAGCAAAACAATAAAACGGATATGTCACCAGGCGTAAAGGAAAAATGTGGATAAATGGGAGAAAGTTTTGATTTTTGTGAGTGACGTTGTAGCTTATATGTTTGTCAACGTTCCCAATAGAAAGTTGCGGAAATTGTTAGAGAACAATTTCCGAATGTTAATGAATTAATTAATCACACCAAAAGAGTGTCCTTGGAAGCACTTATAACAGTCGCCATTTATCTTAGCCGACACTAGCCTACCTACATCTCTAGGCGTGGTTAAAAGCCTTTTCTTTTTACGTAGAAAATTTTTAGGAAGTTGTTGATACAATAAACAACTTAAACGAGGATGGACAAAGTATAAGCAAATCTAAAACTCGAAATTATTCTTGAATAGTTCATATTACAAGTATTACACATTCCTGAGATTTGGGCAGGGCGAAAGAGGCGAAGGGCAACATCAGTTTTTTGCCTATATCGTAGTAGATGCGAGTTTGGTATTTAAGAACTATGAAGCACTAAATCTAAAACCATCCATAACTATCAGAATCTTGATTTTGTTTTTAATAGAGGGCGGCGTCAACTTTTCGATATTTCGAAAAGAGGAACTACCTTCAAACTTTCTTGTTCCGTTCTGTGGGTATATCTTTTGATATGTAAGAGATACGGTTCCAAAATTCTGGAACAATATTTGGAACAACCTGGAACAGGATCTAGATTTTCAGGAAAAGTCGACCTGGGCGAAAAAGTGTTTCTTTTCAATCTTTCAGGCCAATGTTGACTTTGGAATAATACGTAACCGTTGCTAAACATGCTGTGGTAGAAATTCCATTTTCTTAGCCGGACGCTTACAAGGCACGCCATACTTGTTTAGAGAATTACGTTCTCTTCGCGTTTCTACTCTCAGCATTTACTTTAGGTGATCGGCAAGCTCGGTGTTGTGTCTTCATTTTCATTTTGCCGCCTTCTTATCCAATAGTGAGTTTGTATTTCCTGCAGTCACAAATAAAGAGCGAAAAATTATTTCAACTGCACGACAACTTATCATCCAAATTAAAAATATTCCTTGTTGAAGCAGTGGTAAACGAAACAAGTGCATTCCAAGACATCGTCGAAACAGTGGACGGCGAACGGAGAAACAGTAGCGGTGACCAGAACAAAGCCCCAAGACTTCGTTCGGAGGATAGGAATTTTCATCCAGTAAGGATGTCATCACATTCGCAAACGTCTATTTGGCAGAACAAAATGCTGGAAGCATCGCTGGGGAGAACGTATAGACTTGGACAAGGAGAACTAAAGCTAATATGACAATCCTGGGTTTTCGAAGCTATGCCAGGGATATTTTTAAAATATGGAATATCGTAAAAGCAGGTAGATTTACTTTACTCGTTCAGGCGTCAACTTCGTCTTAATTCATAGAGACCATTATTAGGTCCTTATAGGAAATGTTAAGTAAGCTATCGAATGTTCTATTTGATTTGTCTGCAACCTCCCCACCCAATGAAACGCACCGTTCAGATATTTCAATAGCATGAATACCTTAATTATGCGCATTCATATAACTTCATAATTAGAATAGAAGAAGTGTACGACACAATTCGTACAAAGCTGCGTACGCGTATCAAGGGTGGCGCACACCGTTAAAAACGCGTTAATATCTTCCATCTTTATTTTGATCGTTTTCTAATATCATTTGCGTAACGATAACATCCTATAATTTTCCATTTATTTGCGATCATAGATTCGAGATAGCGATTATCTACCACCTTACCGCTAACTAAGTTATGGTTTTTTCGAAAAGTCATGTTTATTGCGATGAAGCAAAAAAAATCGCTGGACACGCTACCATTAATCTGCATATTAAGCGAGCCAGAGTCCGCATTAGAATATAGAATAACGTAATTTACAAGCGGATCATGTAAAGTCGATAATTATGCAGAAATTACCGGTCAGATGATATCGGGCGTGTTGTGTCGTCGTATCGTACACGCGCCCCGCTTGATTTATCGCTTAATTATTTTTAATCGCGTCCTATCGGAAGCGTTAAACGCATGTCAAACGCTCTCCGGCTCTAAATCCTATGCTTCTAAGGCGAGAAGAAATAACAATTACGGCTCTCTCGAATTCATTTACCACTAACCGATCGCTGCTACTAGCGCGGATTAATTGGAGTTTTCTTGTTCCACTTCTTGTAGCTCGAGCGGCGTTCGTGTTGAGCGACATCTTTTCGAATTATATTCTTCTTGCGCAATTAATGTAATTTCCTAGATTATCGAGCGTACAATGTGTGTATTTCCTCGTTAAATGATAAAGTGCTGCCGTAAACGGGAAGCTGTTACACTTATATAATTATGGCAAGGAACATGACACAATGTTGTTTTTATTCAAATTCACCGCCGTTTGTTTTGGGCTCTTAACGGTTTCCTTTCTGGTGTAGAAACACATTTTTAAGTTTTGGTACGTGACTGATAACAAATGACGAGGAACTTTACAGGAACACCGATTATTGGTTATTTTTGCCTAATTTACTTCACCATTACAGGCAAGGGTATCATGTCCTTCACCGACAAGTAGCATCATCGTTGATTTGAGTAATAAACTCAAACTTGCTACTAGATCGTTATCAAACAACACCAATGTAACATCTACCAGGTTTCATGTTCATTCAGTGGTGTGTATATCGGTGAAACGAACCGATCTGTTAGCGCTTGGGTTATTGAATACAAGCGTTGTACGCCGTTGTTGCATGTAATCGGGTCCGCGTTGGCTTGAAACAGACTGCCAAATCCAGATTAACTTTACTCGCATTTTGTTACAAATGTTACAAATTAAAATTGCCTTGCCTTTCATTTGTGGCCTTGGTGAGGAATTGTTTAATGCCGTGACCGAAAATTATGTAAGTAGTAACCTTAATTTAAATTATTTTTTTTTAATGTATGGTGGCGGCCCAACGGGGTATATAAGCTTTTTCAAGCTTGTCATAATATCGGAGTCTTTTAATGTGTAAGTTGTGTGTGTAAAGTGTGACCTCGCTGTAAAGGATGAGGCGCGTAGAAAATTTGTTGATTCTAGCGAGACTTAAACACACTGCGCTTAACTCTGGCCTTCTTACAACTGGACCAGTTGTATTCAATCAGCGGGACATTGACCATAAATAGCTCACGTGCAGCTAATGTGATAAAGCAGGCAATGATAATTATAAAAGGAACGAATCAGAGCCATCTCGCATAGACATTTCTCGACAAGACGGAATGAAATTAATCTCTACCACCTTGCTAGAGTTATTCTGGCTTACCTAAAATAGGCAAATAATATCAAGATATCAAAATCTCATCAAAAACTTATCTTGCTACGTCAAAGATGAGATACTTCCTTTTAAAGAATGCAGCGCTGGTGTTAATAAAGGAGATCGTGTTAAGTAAGGAGATGCTTTATCTATCGGCTACCAAGACCATCTCTTTAAACGATATTGATGTTTTACATTAAAACAGTGTATTGCTCAATAGCTAAGGCGCGTCAGTTGTAAGAGGTTTAAGCTATTATAGGACATACCCGAAAGCTCTCGGAACGTAGCAATACGCAAAGTAAAATACGAAGATAAGTGTTTGTAAATGAGATAAAAAAGTTCGGTTCACTCCGCACCATACAGGACTAATTAATTAACCCGGCACAGCTGTTTTGAGCTTACGCCGATCCTCATCTTCAACCGTCGATCGAAATTAGATAACTTACGTTGAGCTTTATAAGTATTGGCTTCCTTAAATCTAAAGTTCAAAACATAATAGAATATTTCTAACTATTCAACACGTTCACATACACATATGTAATGTGCGTATTTCTGTACGTGTGTTCAACACGACCTGACGGCCAGCCATTAATATCTCTTCAACGACCGCGCAGCGCGCAAGCTGCCACAAGACATTATCCCCGAGGTTACGTAACAATGCGCCGTACGGCGATAAAAAAGCGGGTAAACAAACACTTTAAGCAATTCCCATAAATCCGCACGGACGAACCCGCAACAGCAATATTCGTAGCATTGTACCTGCTTGTTATGTACGAACGTACGCGTTACAAGCGCTCAAACATAAATATTTTTTAGCGAGCGGCAATTGTTCATAAATCCACATCATTAAAAACTGTAGCAGGAACATAAAACGCGACCGGTACGTGCAAGGACATAAAGATATACAGAAAGGAATTAACGTGTACGGAAATAAATCAATAATAAAGACTTTGTAGTGTGAATCGTATTGTGCGAATATGGTACCATTTTGACGTTGTTGGAGAACATAATTTCGACGTTTCGGGCGAAAATTCTTCGCGTCGTTTCAATAGTTCTGGTTGCCTCTTCTCCTCAACAACCAGAGCGAATAAACCATGAATTTAAGCACTTAAACCACCGATTTAATTTAGTTTAAACATTGCCGCAAAAAATATATTTGACTTTATCGATACTGCTCACCAATCGCTGTAATTATATCTTATATTTCGTTTTCGAATCGCGATCTTTCGCGGATACAACGGTAAAGCGCCAAAAACAGAGAAACTTTCGGGAGTGGCCAAGGTAGGAAAGAGCTAGACCCGGGACGTCTAGCTCTTTCGAACTATCTATTATCGAAATTCTATGAAATCAACACTATTCCTAGACGTACGTACATATTTACCATCTTTCAATTTAATCTTCTTGTTTTTTCACATCGATCCTATCGAATCTAAAGCGCGTAGAATATATTGAGACTTTCTCAAAGCTCTTCATGTATTAGCTCCCACGCACGATACCGCTCGCTCACATCACCTTCGTCGATGGAGCGTCAAAAGTGAGGAGCAGGTAAACGACGTCTTTCCAATTCCACTCCTGCTGTTAGCCGTGGCACAGTGGCGTCCGATTCGTGTGAAACGGCAGAAATGACGGTTTCGTGGTCGTGCATCTTACGTCACGGATCAACCTTATTGACCCTTTTCCCGCTTCATCTTCGAGATGCACCTCCGCATTACAACGTTTCGTATTTAACGATGGGATGTTATTAATAGTCGATCTTTTGTGGAGGATATGGACGTAATAATGGACCGTATCGTATTACTTACAGCACTCAACGTGATAAGTGTTCGTGTGCATTACGTATACACATATACGGATTTTTTAAAAGTCGAATGAGTGAAGGCGTGCCGGCCAAAATCAGCTGAAGTTAAAGCAAGAAAGCAACGAAAATATTTAGGTTCGCACAAACAATGGAGATCGGAATATTTAAAAAATGTAGACTCATTGTTAGTTCCAGAAGAAAAGAAAGGAGAAAAGAATAGAAAACGTGTTACGAAGCACCCAAAATGAGTTGTTAATATAACCCGGCCTGTGCGAATTTTTTAATTACATTTGTTTTGTGTGCTCGTCGTTTTTGCAATGGCTGACGCATAAACACTGTAATTGTGCTAAAAAGCCTTCAAGGATGATGCTCCAAGTGCTTGAGTTGTTTTTCCGAGACATCCAAAATCTAGATCTTTCTTGTGGCACATGGCAAGCGTATCGGTTGAATAGCGCCATACATCTAATCTATTACGCAGTTATTTGGGCTTCGCTCAATTGAACGTTGCAAATTCTCTCGGGGTGCCCAACGCTTTCGCCATCTTTTTAATCTTAATTCGAGGATCGGCCAGCACCATTTGGTGAATTTTTCCGATGTTGTCGGCGGTGGTTGGGTTTTTGGTCATTTCGAACATCTATCGCCAATCAAGTTGGTACGACCACATTTGAATTAGGCTGCTCAAAATTTAACTGTACAGAATTCCTGTAAGTAGCACCTATCTCGGCTTTAATTTTTGTAGATGTGTTGCAAAGATTTAATGGTGAACACAAATGACTTTAAAGGACGAGCGTCTAATATGGTTGATACTTTCGAAAGTATCTTCCGGCCCTTATCGCAACTACATCATCAAAAGATTTCTTACGAGTATCGTCACCTTCATGTTGAGGCTAGGAACTTTTCTTGTTACTCTCGAAGGTGTCTTTTACCATCAATAGCATAGATTAATTACATACACTTTAACACTCTTCGAAGATCTTTCCATCGATATTCGAAACTTAATATATTCCAACAAAAATATTCCATTAATGGTAAATATACCATCCTAGTGATTCCTAGGTTGGAAGTTCCTTTTTTTTTCTATGTATACTTTTACGATTCACGCCTGTTACGTATATTATAATAATGAGCCAGCTCGATAAATCAATATCAGATTGGAAAGTGAATACGAACGACATTTATCGGGTCCTAGGCGTTGCTATAATTACAGGGCCGTACCCACCGACGCTTTTTCGACGTAATTTAGGCAAGTAAGAGTGGAAATAGTGCTTTAATTATGCCCGCATCGAATCGTAGAGAGGAAATGTGGCAAGAACGAAGATGAATATCGAACCGCTTTCAAAAATTATCATTCGGAATTGACTTTTAAATATGGGAAAGACGTATGGTAACACGTCTAAAGCGGTAGTAGTGGTTTCCTCGTTTTTTTCCCTTTTCTATAAGAGGAAATTAATTGGTGATGATAATGTTCGACTTAAAAACTCGATTGGCCACTTCATAGTAGATGGATGATGGTAATTTAGAAAAAAAAAAATACCAACACGCTGTATAATTAGTGTTAGACTAATATCATAGGTGATTTTTGAACAATCACTGTCTTTTTCCTTTGATGTCCACGATCTTTAGATTTAAAGGTTAAATCACTTAGCTGTTAAGCCGATATTAAATGCCCACTTTAATGCGTTACATGGCATCTTCGGGATGTTTAATTTCCACTTTTTTCTTTAAGGATTGCCTCGCAACAACGTGCTGAATAGAAGGATCTGTATACGTGCCGTCTTTGCTAGAATGCTCGTTATTGGGCGGAACGGTAAGACAAGCGGTTGGTTAAGCGAGACAAGATGTGCGAATCTACCCAATTTCCTTGTAAGTCTGTATACTTTGAATTTTGTCCGTTGTCCTTGTACCGAGTCTGCTGGAAAATTGAAATATTTTTGAAGTATCGTTCCTCAAATAATTAAGCAGGCAGCAAGCAACAAGCACGACCAATTCGACCGAATCATTTATTCCGCTCCAGCTAAAACATGTCGCACCATAAAGCTATCAACCTTCGCAAAATAAAGAGTGATCGCGAAGACGAAAACTTCAAAATATTCTAAAAAGTCAACATTTCTCTTTTATAAGAACACCAAACATTCGAATATTACTTCCTCTTCCAGTCTACGAGAACATGTGTCAATCATTGAATAATATTCAATGATATTATCTACATACCCAATCCTTCTTCTATTTTTTCTAAATCGACATTCAGTGTTTCCACTACTTGTAATATAAGTCATGGAAAAGGAAAAATAGAGTAGAAGGACCTTTCGCAGCTTTAGTATTAAAGCTCTGTTCAGAAATACAAGAATATAAAAGCGCTGAATGTTTAAAAAAAAAAAGCTCCCTTAACTTGATTCGTCTTGGCTAAGGCTGATATTATCGAAGGATTTCCTTGGACGCACCGTTAATGTTTTTCCTTTTTCAGGATAGCCGAATAACATGACTCTATGATTATCCCAAAAACAGTAGCATTCACTTTCTGGACGATAAAACCCTTTTTTTATCTCTTCTTCGGAGCCGATTCATTCTGCAAAGTCCTGATTTTTGACTGTGCCTTCGTTACAAGAGTGTTATGATATATCTAAGTTATTTGCAATTATTGTCCGCTTTCCTTTATATTCTTTAGTGATTTGTACTTATACTTTATTGAGAGTAAGTATGGAAAGTATGGTCTAGCCCTTATTACTTGTCGTTCCTTTTATTAGCTGTAGCAATAGAACCATTAAATAAAATGAAATGTAGCACTGGTCACAAAACATGAATTTTCTATTCATTAATTGGATCTTATGACCTCATAGTACCAATTTAATTAATTCCAACCATAACAGTCTTATTTCGTGACAATAGCTTACAAGTAACAGATACTCAACAATCAACCATTCTTAACGATAATCTCAGCAAACAGATGTTAACCAACTCCTACAAGTAGTCGGTGCCACAGACCAACTCTTGGTAATTGGCGTTAAAAAATCAAAATTTAATTACTCGAACCTCAATTAGCGACGGTGTAAACTGCGCCAGCTGCATACCAATAGGTATTAGGCCTGTTATGCATATCTAAACTCTCTAAGGCTACGTCCGACGCTTTTAACGGCTTAACATCTGTTAAACAAATGGATAGATCGAAAACGGTATTATTATGCAAAATGCGGTATTGCTTTCTAACCTTAAATACACCATCGTTCACCTGTTACGAAGTCGGAAAACCTCCTTTGTGTCGGTCGTTCATTGTTACTTACGCCTTAGAAGCGAATAGTAGGAGAGAATATCGATTTGCGAGTGTACGACATGCACATCAGGTACTTACTACAAAGTAAGCACTTTAACGCTAAAACGGGTACCTAGAAGTTGTTAATATAAATCTCGAATAATATTAGTGTCAATTCGAAGATTAAACAGCGTTACCGGGCCGTATTTCATACGTTGCGATGCGCCCACAATCCGCTTCCATCTCTCGCATTAGGCGGTTCTTGCTATTTACTATTATTAATAGTGCATCGGCGTAATTTATTAACGTGCTGTTGGGGAATAGTAGTTTTCGTATTGCGGAATAGAATAAAACTCACGCCGAAAAGGAAAGAAAAGAATAGATAACAACTTTATATCGTTTAATATCTGACATGTTTCACATATTGTATATCCTCTAAGCCCTAACAGCAATGCTGGAATGTTTCGCGTTGCATATTGTCGCTTAAGGTGGGAGCATTCAGCAAGATAATTTAGAAGGAAATATATGACTCTCCAACTGGTAGATTATGGAAGATGTATAATGAAATGTAACCAAATTATTCTTGGTGCATAATATATCCAATCACTAGATGGAAACCGAATTTCTAAGTGTTTGGTAAGGAACAGTTAAAGAATTTTATCCACAAGAAGGGATACTAGATTCAATTTGCCCAACCTAGTATATTTTCTTTTAAAAATCTGGGCGCTTCAATAGCACCACCTGGTACCTAAATGGTCAAATCTGGTACATTCTTACTATTTTGTTTTTATTAATTATAACTGTTCTTTAGGATTTGAAAAATATTGTAGCTAACAAAAATTATTAGAACATGAGGAAGAAATTGCTTGCTGAGCCAAATATTTTTGTGTATTTTGAAGGGTTCGATTGAAACAGTTGAAGAACTTATGGTTAAGCTAATTTAAACATATAGATCTTGTGTTCAATTACACTGACCAACAAGGTTTTTACCCTAAGTTAGTAACTGATGAAATTGAACAGCATGTATAAAGTAAAAATGATTCGAAAAGCGGTAACATTGGCTTAGCTCTGGTTACAGAGAAGATCCCTTTATAGTATGGCCAGTAATCTGGTCTACTGCAATAATGTTTATAAACTTTCTGAAGCTTTTGGAATACATCATGACCCCAGTTCTTGGAGATTATTCATGGACTCATCAAAGACCAGGCTAAAAGCAGTTTCGTTGGATAATGGAAACCATTATTCTTCTATTCCGATAGGTCATGCTGTCTCTATAAAAGAAATTTATGAAAATCTGAAAATTTTATTAGAAAAGATAAAGTACAAAGACTATTCCTGGAATATTTGTGCAGATTTTAAAGTAATTACAATTATTTTGATTACGTAATCTGGTTACACCAAATACTGTTGCTTTTTATGTCTTTGGGACGGTCGTGACAGCGAAAAGCATTACCATAAGCAAGAGTGGCCACTAAGACAACAGTTTATACCAGGAAAAGACAACGTACAACATCAGCCTCTAGTAGAAAAAGAAAAGATCATAATACCACCTCTCCACGTGAAACTTAGACTCATGAAAAACTTTGTAAAGGCACTGGATCTCGAAGGTGAAGGTTTTAAATACCTTCGTGAAAAGTTTCCAAAATTAAAACAAGGGAAACTGAAGAAGGTATTTTTGTTGGACCTCAGATACGAGAAATAGTAAATGATGAAATCTTTGAAACCAGATTAACAGCGAAGGAAAAAACAGCTTGGTTCTCCATGGTACAAGTTTTTCAGGAATTTCTTGGGAAACAATAAAGCTGACAACTATAAAACTTTAGTGATGGATACGTTACAAGCATTTCACACTGCTGGCTGTAATATGTCCCTTAAAGTGCGCATTTTACATTCTCACTCGGATTTCTGTCCGGAAAATATGGGCGACGTTAGCGATGAACACGGTGAGTGCTTCCATCAAAACATCGTGGGAATGGAAGAACGGTATCAGGGGAAATGTAATCCTGTTATGTTCGCAGATTATTGTTGGATGTTAAGAAGATGTGCTGTAGATATTGTTTATAAGAGACGGAGCAGTATTACTTCACATTTCTAGTTATAATAATTTGAAATATACATTAAATTATGATCTAATCTAAAAAACCTTTTCATTGAAATATAAAAAAAATCGAGCTAACATGACCTTCTACCTTTTATCAAAATAAATGTTGGTATGTTTTCTATTGAAATTAGTATAAATTATTTTATGGCAAAATCAAGAGTTGAAATTTGTCGGCCTGTGTTATTATATGTTCGAAGGCTCTGTGACGAAGCAAAGAATTTGTCTATTTATTTGTTATGTAAAACCTTCTTCTCAGAGATCAGTTCTTTGACCATGTACTGTACCAAATGCGGACTTCAACATTCTTCGGCGATTCTACTTCAAGGCTAAAGGAGGCAGTACATTCCCTCGACTTGGGAAGTATTCCACGTCGGACTAAGAAGACAGACCGACAGCAGCATATTTTCCAGACTCGGGACGTAATATCTTGCTATCGAGAGTAACCAATGTAAATAACTTGTAAATCGCACTTATGTCCCTCTAATCAGGGTAGTAATAATTCATCTAGAAGGTAGTAGGAAAAAAGTATTTTTTCTAGATACCTTTAAGGAGTAAAGATAAAACTATGAGATTTGCGTGCCCTCTTTGTGCCAGCACGTCATGCAAGAAATCCGACGTTTTTTTTTTTAATACCGAACATGATACAAACTTGGACCGGAGAAATTTTAAACATTACTATACCTGTACATTACAGCGTATAATATTCTTATAGAGTTCGCGAAGTAGCATCTAACGAACTGATATTAGCAAATACCGACAACCATACTTGTCGACTTATTATAAGATGATATTTGGGAATTTATTGTAGAGATCAAATAGAATTTTTCTCTTACGTCTTCATAGGAAGAATTTCCTTTAATTCCGAAAATTAGGGAGCGGAAGAATAGGTTGAAAAGAGAATATATTTGGTTCTATTATCTTTGAGATAGATTTACCTAATAAAATCTGGGATACAAAGAGAAGGGCCGTGGTCAGTATATGCCGTTGCAGCACTGAAAGAGATGTGCCCTCTACTAGCAGTCCTTCCATGTAAGGACATTTAGTATCTTGCTTGAAGTGTAATAAAGGTCCCTCGGAAAGAAAAAACAAATTTCCAATTGACCAAATATTTAAATCCGATGCAATTTATTGAATAAGAATGATAAAGTGATCTATATTTTCGATTGGAACAGAACAAATAACAAACGATCTGTAGTTCGCCTCTTCCACACTCAAGGTACTCAACTTATTTACACAACTACTCCTAATTTTTCCTAACGTATAGAAGGCAACATTTCATCGGCTTCATCATCATGTATCGATACATTATTCATCACCGTTCGACCATCGACTACGTACTTTTCGAGGCAGAGAAAGAGAGAGATAGAGAAAGAGACCTATCCGCAAATATATTTCGCGTTGCGTTGGATATGCGGTTCGCTTAAGGAAACATCTTCGCGATGTCAGTTTTTACCTCCGGCCAATACCCAAGCGTCTCTCGCGCTTGCCAACGGTGGACACGGTGGCTTTTTACTGCGGTCGCGCAGCGGATAAATTCTAACCGGCCGATTGAATTATCGTTTATATTGTTTCAAATAGATAGATGATCGGCTCACAATGGTACATTACTTTTATAGTAAAAATCGACGAGACCCGTTTCTATGGCGTAATCAATATTTCATGGAGTGGAACCCGAGACTACGACTACCTTCGCAAGCCGGAGTCGAGTGTTAGCGATAATTAATTGTTTATATAATTAAATACAAATTGTTTCGGTTTGATGGATTTATGGTTATTGCATATATCGCTGTTGTATAGTTTTAAATACTAAGTATTAGCCGCGGTAGCTGTATGTACAAGATGATAATTATTGCTTGGCCTTTATGGTGTATTCTTAAGGGTCATAATTTGGAGTCTACGCTTCAAGCTGATGCGCTTTTCTACGATTAACTGCCAGTTACACCATCGAAATTGTTCTAAGCTTTATATGCACCACCCCGACGGAAGAGAATTTTAAATTCAATTCAATTCAAGCAGCACTTATTTAAGCACTCTATTAAAAAGAAATTTACAGAAAACCAAGAAAACTGTTTGTTTTCAAGATGATCACAGTGTAAACGCTTGTTTTACATTTAGAGGCCATCGTAGAATACTCTTGGTGATGATTTTTGGGAAATTTTATTTTGAAGACCTTTTTCAGTTAAGGAAGATATCCACTTAGATGAATGCGTTCCTCTGTCATAGTACAGGACAATGCCCATTGAAAAGCAGAGAACGAGCATAATATTTTCTCGACCAAGGTTCTTTTTAAAGATGGATACAGCTAAATAAATGGTAATGTTATGTTTATTTGCCACTAGTTCAAAAAACACAGATATCGCATGCAACTACGTCGCAATATAGTGAAAGTTCAATAAAATCCTTAATGATCACTTAAAAGAAACCCTAGTTTATTATCTGTATAGTTAAAGTTACAATAATACATAATAATAAGATAAATAAAGGCAATTCGCCAAATAAACAAAAAATTACAGATGAGCTATTTTGTAATTAAATTGATTTTTATAATTTCTATATTCGCATCCTGCAAACGTCTTTTCGACGGTCCAAGCAAAAATAAGCGGCAAATAATGGCGTTTTACTAGAATGAAAATGAAAGAATAAACGCTAACAACAAACTGATGTTACGCGAACACTATATGAGTTCGCGTCACGCACTCAATATCATTCGATCGTCCGAATAACCAATATTTGCACTTACCTTAGTTACGAAATATAGTTTGCCCACTATAACATTTGGATTTGGCCTAACAAGTACAACACTTGACTAAACACGTCTTTGTCATAATTTTTTTTCATTCCTTTGTCCTCGATAGCATTTGTTAAAGCACAACCAATTAGGATACGTATTCCGTGCGATATTTCAATAAAATTTAATTTCCTTAAAAATACCATTATTTTACTTTCAATTTGCGAAGATGTTATAAAGGTACGACACAGCTAATTCTACACAGTGTGTAAAAGATGGAAGGAAAGCAAACCGCTTTAATGAGATTATCGAGTAAGACCTGGGCAGAGAAAGAGATTAGCACAATGGCTGCTTGACATATATACTTATGGGAGGGCACAGACTTATAGGCTTTAGTGACTCCTACCTTGAACGTGGAAAGCAGTAACTTTTTGTGCCTTTCTTGAACAACATTTTGTTCGATTAAGCGAATATTTCAAAAAATAATTGGGAAATGTTGTAAATGAAGAAGGAAATGACTCGAATTCCATTTAAAATAAAAGAATACTCACTTATAGGTCTGTTAAACTTAGTTTTAAATGGATGTCTTTCGTCATTTTCAAGCAATTCAATATGGAGATTAAGTAATTTTTAGCTTCAGATAGATGTGGCAAGAAAATAATTCCAGCCCATAGATTAAAATTAAACACCTTTGAGAGGTTAATCAATCAATCAATTCAAGATGGGGATCCTGCTTATTCCATCGATGGTAACTATCTTTGTAAACAGAGGCAACCTGCATTAAATTAATTTTGCAAATAGCATGTATTCGTTCGATTTAGTATTAAAAACAAAAGCTTGTAAAAATAGTAATCTTTTGACATCTTCTCCAGGTGTGACTGGGCTTTATCAAAATAAAAGATCTCTTCAATAGCGAACGATAAAATAAAACAACTCGTAACATTATTCTAAACAACCAATAATTCAGTTTAGTTCGGAGAAAGCAGTTGATTCGAAGTATATATTTTGCCAAAAAATTCAGGACAAATTAACTTAAAATCGCCCAGACGATTTAAGCAAGTCTTACTTCTTTATTCCGTTTTATAGTTAAAAATCCAGAAGAAAGTAAACGCACGCGTATACAAGTTTCAAGTTTCCCAGTTTTCACCTGTAAATATACATACGCGCTGCACAACTTTGAATACTTAAGACATTATTAATATTCTTCTGTGGGCAATAAGGTCTCTCTCGTTTGTTGCCTGCGTCTTCCCTTGTCTTATGCAGAATAGTACATAATTTCTTCGATTTTACTTTCAAATTAAGAGACAAAATTGGGTTTCGTAGCTCGGGGCGTACGCTTAAAAATATTTGTATGCAACAATGACGATAATAATAGAGTAGCAAGATCGTAATAATGCTTTCAAGACAAAGAGATATGTGCGCTAAGTGATCCCACGTATGTTTTTTAGCGGTTGGTTGGCGTTTAACGCTGCACGGCTGTAATTTGAAGGAAGGGAGCGTTTTAAATATGTATATACATATTTAGATGCCAAACGTACAGCGCTGGCTTTTAATGATGAAAGAAGAAGAACTAAGAATATCTACTAAAATAAGGTTTTAACATAATTTGTTTGCTATTAGCAGAATTCGTTCAATTAAGATTTTATGGTTTATGATTTTTAAAGTGTTTCTTGGAATGAACTTAAGGATATGCGATCGAAAGTTTTACTAGAAGACTTTCTCTTGTAACAGCTCCAGGAGGAACGTTCGTAAGAAACCAACAAACAGGGTCAAATTGCATTTTAATTATGCAAAGAAAATGAAGTTCATCGGCAAACAAACGAAGACTTAAATAGACACCCACAAGGATTTGATCAGATGAGTATCAGTGAGGAAAATGTAACTTTGTCTTGTTGGATGGATTGTCAAAGAAAATATCGCCTCGTTCCAAGGTACAAAGCCACTTCAAAAGAAAATAACTTGTCTCTCTATTTTCTTCGTATAAAAAGTTCTCTCTTCTTTAAAGCAACATTTTCCATACAAAAATGGTCAGTCTTAGCATCGTAAATTAAACATTACCAGTTAAGAATATTCAAGGCTTCTCTGTAATGTTAAAGGTTTAAGATCATAGAGCTAGTCTGTAAGTTGCGTCCTCGTATGGCATCCATTATGCTATTCTTAGAATAGAGATGGAAATTCAATGTAAATCAAATTGCAATTCTGAAGATATTTGATTATTGAAGACTAATGTTGAAGATATTAGTCGTAATAAAGAAAATCGCTATCGTGGGGAAAAGCAGGGACGCTAAATAATATTTGGGTTTGGTATAAATATCAGCTTAGCGGTGCTTAAATCATCCTCTAAGACGAACTAAGACGAAAGCTAAATTTGGCAATTTACAGGTACTCGAGGTTCTGGTATGTAACGCATAATCTTAGAGTTTATCCTAAAAAATTGATTCAATTGAAAAATTGAATTAATTAATTGTTGAAGATGCTGTGAAGATAAATAAGCAACAACTAAATCAACAACTCTTTGAAAACAAAAGGGAGCAATTATAAAGATATTACGGAAATAAAGAGAGAAGAAATTAAGAAGAAACCAAATTAAATGGAATAAAATGTGACTAAATTAATTTTATTTGGTATCGTGAGCACCTAAGTAATCGCTTTGAATACCAAACTTCGTCGTGTGAAGTAAATTTAATATTTTATCTCCTAACTGTAGTTAGACAAGTACACATGTACTAGGAGATGATTTTAAACCTTCTCGTAAACCCGTGGGGGACACCTTTCGTATTTGTTAACGAACACTCCAAATTAATCACTCCGGAAATCTGTATGACAAATGAAGCAAACCTGTCTCGATCAATCTATAATACCTCGAGGTGTAGCTAAGAATTCTCCTTCTAACAGATTTGATAAATTAACGATTAATTAAATCGCAACACTTCTAACAACCTACATCGGAGCGTATCAGACAATACGGACTTCAGCAGCAGACATCGAGGGAAACAGAGACGGAATCGGCACTTAATTCGTGTGAGAAAAGTCGAATCCCACCGCCTCTTATTATTTTACGTTAATTACCGTAGCTACGGAGAATTTCCCATCTCTTTTCGTCAGCATTAATTACGGTCGCCGTCGTCAGCAGCAAAGGAAAGGTATTAGGTCGCCATTGTCGGATTCATTAAGGATCTCATTGTGTAACGACGCACTACTCGCAGGTTGTAAAGAGAAAAATCGTTTGGATGTCACGATTTTCGGTTGTGTTGTGTATTGAATTAGGTTCGAAGAGGTTCGCGTCCGGCTGAAACGATTTTGGTACCGTTCGAACTTTTTCACCTTTAAGTGACCAAATTGATAGATGTGCGCGAAACGGTTATGTAATCTTAAATTTTAGGCGAATTGATATTTGTATACTCAGGCTTTGCTAATATTGTTTACGAGTCGTTCAGGTAATTTGGGAAACGATGACAAAGATATGAGGATTAAATATATAATCGTGCATAATACTGTCGCTGCGGGTAATCAGAAAAAGCTTGAAACGATATGGAGCTGAAAGAGCAATGGTGTTCCTTTTAACGCTTTGCCGTATCATCAAGAGCGCATTCTGGAAGTATTTGCCATCAGTTGCTCATTAATAACTCCCTTAAGTTCAGAAAGATGTATGCCAATGAATGTTATAGAAATCTAATATGTTTCTTCGCAGGCTGTCTCAACTTTTCTCATTGTCCATGTAAGAAAATAAACGTTATCTATTTCTGTAGCCTTATTGTATAAATGTTGTAATAGATCGGTACGGAAGCATAATCTAGAAAGGCATCATTTCATCATTCAAGTATTTTGCTGGGTGTGACTCTGATACTCGGAAGAAACCAACCTTGTAGGCTTTCCAGCACCGTGGCAAGGGGGAAGTTATTGAAGATCCTGGCCTTTCGACCGTCTCTTGATATAATCATTTATTTTTGAGGTGTTGGAATCCAAAACGTCCTATTTCCAAACGCGTCAATTCTATTCATTTTGGATATACAAGTGATGCACCACAATGCTTCATAGGCGATGACTGATCGGAAAGAAACCTTGTAAAGTAGTAGCTTCGTTTGAAGACCAACAACAATATTAATAAAATATTTTAGACGAGAGATTCTTTATTAAGGAAGCTTGATTTCGTTTGAATGGCTACTTGAGCCCACAATATTAGACATCTTAGTCAACTGTAAATGCTCTTGTTGAAACATGTTTACGTCAAATACAATCAAGAGCGCTACGTATCACTACATTACTTCAGTGAATTTGTTCAGTAAATTAATTTATTTATTCGGTAAATTAACTGGTTGGAATATTTCGTTAAAATTTTAGATCAGCTAAAAACGATTGCGCTCGGTTTAGTTCGTTTTCCAATATGTATGTACAAGAACCAGATGTTCCGCGCATGTTTTTACAGGAACAACTGCTACAATTCGATAGTTGTATTCCAAATGCATAAAAATTGTTAAAATATGAGAAGTTTTAAGCAATCGTGGTAACGTGGAGCTTATAAACAATTAACCCCCTTCGAACTTGGCCGGATTTTCGGGCTACATGAAGGTAGTGTTAGCTTGAGGGAAATTGGAGGTAAATCATTCGCCTGTATTACGGTGTTGAAATTTGTGAAATGCAAATTAAATTCGTAGAGAGCAGGTTAAGGCGCACCCAAAAGGATCATCCCCTAAGAAGGTTTCCTTGTGCAACACCAGTTTCAATCGGTAACATTTTTAGCACAGCAGTGGTGGAAGCAGAAATCCGTAGGCAATACGAAACCTTCTTTATGAGACGAACAAATACGCGTCTATCTGGTCCGTGCTAACTTCCCCTACCTTGATAATCTCAGTACGGGCAGTTTACGGATGAATAGTTCATATGGGGGTTCCAGGGTTCCGCAGTTACCGGTCTCTGTTGCGATTACCTGAGCGTAGATGCGCTGGACGAACCTTGCTTACTTTTCTTATTTTGCAAAAATTTTTTGGTGGAGCATCTTTAATTGGAGTTAGTGTATCTTATGGAAATTTTCTATTCCATGAATACACCACCTCACTCGCCAATTTTGTAGGTGTACCAACACAATCAGTCCTTTTTTAATAACACCGTATTATTATATATTATAAGATGGTGGCCATTAAAATAAAAAAAAATCGACAGATAATAAGTTTGATAGATTACATAACTTAATTCATGGAGAACAGGAAGTTAATTCAGCTGTAATACAAGAACAGCCGTAACGATTGCTTTCGTTACGTATACAACGGAGCAAACCCAAATATTTATATTTATTTATTTTCATCTTTCGAATGCATACATATAAACATATTAGCGTCTTACGCAATATTTCGATTCTTCGCTTATTACGCATAAATTAGAAGTCCATTAACAAATTAATAACGTGGGCCTATTAACAAACCAATAATATCTACCTTATCCCGTTCGGGCCAGCAATAAATATTTTTATGGCTCATTTACATAGCCACTTTGAAATATATAAGGTGGGATTGAAGTGGGCCGGAACGAATATCGTACCCGATAGTAAATTGTAATTCCTCTTCGAATCCTATTGGTTTCTACGTACTGAAGTCATTAAGGCGTTTTTTTCATTTTCTTTTTTTGGAATAGCAATGCATTTATTGGAACGGTTAACAATATAAATAACACGATGTCGTCGTTTTAATTACACACGAGAGGAAACGTGAATCGACATTAATGAGCAGAGAAGGTGTAATATAGCGGTTAGTTTTTTTTTTTTTTTTTGACTTTCGAACGTTAATTTGATAATGTATTCATATTAAATTGCTTTTTACAAGTTCTTAATTAAAGTACGGGAGACATGGCGGATTGAAATGTATTACATAGGAGACAATTTCAACTAATATTTCTTAGATCCGGTCCTGGTTGAGCAGTTGAGCAGCTGATCAGCATTATATAGAAGGTTAGCACCGACAAATGGATGATTGTCGGGAAGCACTTACTTCGATAACATTGGAATTATACAGTTCAAGTATTGAGGAGTCATAGAAAGGGCCATTTTTCGCTAATTTAAGGAGATGTTGAACAGGAGCAGCTCCAGCAAAGGACTTTGCTTTGAGGCCTTCGAAGCTGGGGAAGAGCTAACTTCTGAGGATCCTGATGAGTTTCTCCGTCGACACATAACTATGGACGAAATTGGATACCCTATTCAAAGCGGAAGGCGAAAACGGTGAAATCGGTCGGCAAGGAGATATCCTTGGTTTTTTAGGATGCGCGCGCCTTCCATCTTCCATCAAGACGCATCACGCGCGCAGTTTCTACGATTAAAATTGTGGAATCAAAGTGCGAATCCATCGTACTCGGCGGATTTGACCTATATTGACTTCGTTTTATTTCCAAATTTCACGGCGGACAACGGTTCACGTTGAACGACGAAGTCATCGTCCAAACAGATTTTTATTTTAAGGACCTTTCGAAATCCTACTCTTTGGAAGGTTTAAAAAAGCTGGAGAAACGTTTGGAAGAATGTAGATAGTTAAATGGAGATTATTTTGAAACAAATAAAAATCGCCAAAAAATACTTTGCTTTTTTATCTTTTTGCAATGACTTATTGAATGACCCTTGTAAAAGGACGTTGCTGTAACTTTAAGGTATCGAATTTCTTTGAATGCTAGAATTACCTAGTTTTAATTACAAAACGCATTGGATACATTTTTTCCAGGTGTTATAGGTCCATATATAACGTCTAATTCGTTAAAACAGTATTTAGAACTTTTTTTTATTATTAATTGTTATTAGCTATCAAATATATTTAATAAATTTAGTAAATTTATTGTTCGGCGTAAAATACAGTTATCAAGGAACTTTAAGAAATTCTACTATATTAATTACCCAACATCTTAGAACGCTATAAATTTGAACGAAACCCAAAAAAATAAAATTATAATCACGCTAGGATGAATATAGGCATGTGAAGGTTCTTCTATTTTTTCTTTTCCGAAGGAATATTAGATATCATCTCTTCGAAATATTTATACAAGAACTCATCGAATTTACTACGGAATTAATGAAGGGAACTTCAGATATTCGTTCGGACTTCTATCATTCCACGTTAAAATTCCACTGATTAAGCTTCGTCCGCTACGAATTTAATTAATTTAAAACGGTAGACGTATTTTACGATTCCTGTACCGACCAGTGAAAACGAATGTTTTTGAAGCCCGACGGAATTTATGCTTATTGAATCGTATTACTTACCGGGAGATATAGGTAATATTGAATGTCGATTTGATGAGGCGGGAAATTGACGCTGAAAGGCGTAAATAAAAGGAAAAGGTGGAAGGTAAGAAGCGAAAAAGCTGAGCTTTTTTCAAATTAGTAGATGTCTACATTTCGAAGAAGCTGCTTCAAACGGGATACTTTTTTAAAGGCTTTGAAAGGAATAACGAAGACCATCAGGATGCTCGATATTATCAAAGTAACTAATTGCTTCAAGTTGGGGAGGAAGGGGGAATGGGATGGGTGCTATTTACGCAGACTCTGCACCATCTCTTGCTACAGTGAAGTTTTAGGCAGGTGAATTTAAATGTGTAACATACCTTCTCATACTTCATTGGTTTTCATGGCTAAAATTCACGAATTGTGGTTCTCCCAACCTACCTACCAGATCAGCCTCCCCATGGAGCGACATTTTTCTATATTTTATTCAGAAATCAGATGTTTTCATTGAATGAGATGGTCATCGCATCATATTCGTAAAGGCACATCATTGAGAGGAATATGGCATTAAAGATACTTATTTCTGTGTTAGATTGCAAGTGAAACGGTACGCCCACAACGTACTTCAAATACACCCTGTAACCCAATAATATTTGAAAAGATACCAGCATAAAGACGCGTATTAATAGAGCAACTGTAAGATCGTCCGAATCATCATTTATCCGAAACCAATTTACGATATTTCGCCCGTGACTAAGCTCGTTACATCTTCGAAGTTCCGTTACCATCATCGTCATTTCTTTATTAATTTTCCGAGCAATTACCGGCATAATAATTCAATTTTTGCGGCGTTTTCAACAAACCGATCCGACATTAGCGTTTAATGGAAGGCGACCGCTTGCGTTCCGTAATTATACGAACGCGAATAATGGGCAGTAATTAGGCGAACATCATCGACGTCTCTTCTTCACCGAAGCGCTTCACACATTTTACACGTACAAGTACGAACAACGTAAGTACATTTTTTTTAGATTACCTCCGATGGGTAGCATGGGCTTAATAACCTCTTAAATAAGGGGAAAATTGTTTTTAATTCAATTCGCTTTTACGTTCTTTAAGTACCACTAAAACGAAGAAAGGACGGAAGAATGGTGGAAAAGAGGGTCGGCTAAATCGATTTACGTCGGTCAAGTTTCGATATTATCTAATTAATTATTAAACACGTAGTTTAAATGGGACTTAATTGGGTTGAGCATTGATGGTATCTACAAGGTGTAAGAGTTTAATTTCTAGGCATACATCTTAAAGAATGTACGAGGATGTTAAGAGAAGTAGTTCTCGTTTGGAGACAAATTATGTATTATGGACTCTGGAAAAAATATATTTTTTAGTCGGCGTCTGTCAAAATTTCGTAGATTCATCGAGCAGTGTTCTTTTAAGAGCTACTGGAAGCGAGCAAGTTGATGTATTTGTGGACTTATGGGAAGAGAACAAGACCGGTTTGACACAAAAGGAATTATAATGGAAAGTGCTATTGCTATTAATTTCTTCAAGATATTTGAACTGATTCTCTGTTTGTCCTTTTAGGTGGTACCATTCTTCTCTGTTGACGATCTTGTCCTTTTCTATTTCTATGGCTTCTCTGATGATGCTTCCCTGTCTTTTTCCGGAGTCCTCGATGGACGTTGTGGAAATCCATTTTATGCCTAGTCTAATGTATATGTTCTGCCACTGGTGATCGCTCGATTCTCTAAGTCTCGGGTTCCTTTATTCTTACCGCGATAGATCATCTTGTACCAATATGTCCTTTCCTCAGGGTTCCGTTGACTCCTGCTACTTATGGTAAACAAGCCATCCTCCTCTGTGGTTCTGCACAGAGTGTTTAAAGGCATTCTCTTCCTGGTGGCTCTTCTCATGTTAATGTCAGTGTAATTATTCTTCTTCAGTGCCTCGTTGGCTAGATGAAGCTCACCACCGATGGTTTCGACTCTGGATAGTAAGGCGTTAATTACGGATGATGGTACTAGTCCATGCAAATGCACGTACAAATTTTAACGGCCTCTGAAGGTATTGAGTACTTAAGAAGGCAATCTTCTCAAAGGACAATAACACCGTCTTAAATATAAATAAAATCGGACTTGTAGCATTTAGAATTTGAACTAGAGAAGAGGAATGGGAGACAGATTGTAGTAAATATGTAATCTAATGCAATCTTTGTCTAGCTGCAACTTTTCGCAGTTAGATGCGATACCACTTTTTCAATGCTTAACTAACAACAAATTTTGTAATTTATTCTCAAGTTGGTTTAAGTTTGTGTAACTAAATACAGTAATTACCGTAATAATAATAATAATAATGATTATATTTTAACACCTCGTATACGTTACATATGTTTTCTTTTTCTTTTTGTAGAATGCTAACATACGCTTACAAATTTATCGACTACACCTGAAAATTCTAATTGTTTTGTTCCAGAAAGATTATTCGAATTCCTTCTTAATTTAATTGTCCTTCGCGGACGCAGACGACAAAGGAGAATTTTATGCTTCAGTTGAATCTACATTTTTATTGCTAAAGGTTCCGGATGGGTCGTAAGGAAACACGTGGTCTAATTATTTTTGATATTGATTAGCATCTTGATAACCTTTCGAGGTACTACATATAATATATACAAATGTATTACGGAAGTTTATTTACATTATCTTGATTAGTTTGTTGTCTCTTCTTGGAAAAATTATTTATACGACATTGGAATTCTTTACTTAAAAGAAGAAGATCGTTCGAAAACGAAAGGTTCTGCTATATGCTGATTTTATTTATATAAAATTATGTTCGGGAGTTGATGGAGCTTTTTGAAGCTCGTTTGAAATGAAAACGCGTCAGGAATAAAAAATTAATATGCTGCGACTGAATTAAACCTTAATAAGTTTAGGTAAGTTTACACAAAGCTGAAATTCGTATCCTTGGGTGTACAGCTACAGATAATTAGTGCTTTTGTTAGACACTTTTAATCGGTTTTTGTTAATACATATCAACATAGCGTAGACTTGCGTAAAGATTCAAGATTTTGTAGAAAATGTCCGACGAACTCATTAAAGTCGAATGTGGCGATGGTAGGAGCAGTAACAGCTCTAAAAATATTCCATAAGAGCGACGACGAAACGTCTGCAGAAACTACGACAACAACCCGGAAAGCAAGAACATACCAAACCAATATCGACATATCGAAAATTGTAGCCATCGACGCCAATGCTGATAAGGCGATGCTATATGTTCCTTTATAATGTCGAGAAATGTCGTTTACGATATTAGATAGTGCGCGAATCAATACATCCTTGGAAAATTACATCTGGTGTTAAATCCTCTTCTTTTCAGCTTCTACTCTTGGCGATTAACGGGAAAAAGAAATCCTTTTAAAGGTAAAAATTGATTATTATCGCTGCTGCTTACTCGATGTTACTTGCTCTACTATTATAAAATGCTTTAGCTGCAGATGGAAGACGATTCAGTGTATTCATGCAACTATCATCGTTCATGTAGGACGTACTGAACAGTCTGGTACCCGGCAATGCAGGAGACAAAAGGATTTGATCACCGAATTCAGGACTTAATTCTAGCTTGGGGAATCAAGAGCAAAACCAATTCAATGTATTCGATGTAGAGCTACAGCAGCTCAATTAAAAACTTTATGCTTTTATTTATAAATTAGCCAACAACATGCTTCTCGCCCTGGTATCATTGGAGCTTTTGGGATTTTACCGTTTTTGTTTCAGTATTCTTCCTATATGAAAAATTCGTCTAAATAATTTAAAAAAAAAGCATTAGGTATGAGGCTTCTGTTAGGATTAGTTTTAATTGAAAAGCTTATTATGGAAAACGTTGAATAAACTCGAAATCTGCGCAATCTTGAACTCAACCACCCCATATTTACAACACGCAAGTATCCATTTTGCTCGTTTATTCCGCGCAACGAAAAACAGGCAAAATAAACATCCCCGGTGGTCGACGTCTAATTACCGTCAATTAATTATCTAATTTAAACCGACCGCACATCATTATCATCGCGGAGGAAGACGAGAGTCGACCGACCGGCCGAAGGAAGGACCGCAAAACGAGAGAGGAGCGGTCTTAAACGCGAAGGTTATCGAAGATAAACAACGCCGATCAATCATTACCTTTTAATGATTATGAAAGTTTAAGACCTCACGATTTCTCAAATATTTAATGAGCCGTACGTGTCTACATTAATTTTTCAGCCGTTAACGCGCGAACGAAGTAAAAAAAAAGAAACGAAGAGCAATAAGAAGGAGGAGAAAAAAGAAAAATAGAGGCTAAGGAGACCATGGATCCACGGTCCATCGACTCCCTTCACGATAGAAAATTCTCTTCCACTCGTCTATGGTTCAATTAAAATGTAATTAAGCAAACGTGCTGATTTGGTCGAACTTGGCTCGTTGAAAATATAGAATAGTCGAGCTTAATTAGTGACTATGTAAAGGAACCGAGGAGTTAAAAATGTTGTTAATTTCATCAAATGGTCCAAAATCGGATTTAAATCACGACCTTACGTACAAACGACGTTAAAATATATTTCGAACGGGCGTAAGTCGAAACATTACGGTGCTTAATAAACATCTTTCCCAGTTGTTAAGCTAAACGTATAAATAAATATGCGCATATTTTTAAGCTAATGCGCAAGGAGAACGGTGCATTTCGCGTTGTCGTCCGTTTATTCGTGCGTTCGTCCGTCGGGTTTGCTATTCCTTTTGTAATTTGCGCGTATGTAGGACTTGTTTTTCATAAGCTGCTCTCGATATTGGGCCCGTGGCGAAATTACGGCTGCCGTTGCGTCGGCCGCTTGCCTACCCAACCTATATGGATAAGGAGATGCTATCGTTGTGAGTTATTACACGCCCACCGTTCTTCAACCTCTCCATGTGTGTGTCTGCGACAGCCACCGCGATCTGCTCACTGAACCGCGTATTGAAGAACATGTCTACATGTGTGCGCAAATGTAGAGGTGTACATTCGAGCACAAAAGTTATTGTGTTTTGTTTTGATGATAATATAAGTAATGGAGGAAGATACTTGAACGATGTTCTTCGAAATATCTTTAATATCGTTGTAAATTTTAATGTACTTGTCTTTTAATAGACTTCAGAGATGTAATAAAAATATTTAAAAATGTCTATGTGATCTTTCCTTTAATTAATGTTTCTCCAATTCTAGCTATAAAAGCTAGGTAAGAAGTATGTACAACAACAAATTGAATGTAATACTTTAATAATTGGGAAGCCGTATTCGCGAGCTGCTGTAGACCAACATAGCCCGATCAGCATGGCACAGGTTCCTTGGACGGCGACTCTGCGTTCCGCTCCACCCAGCCAATCTTGTTACATTTCGTTGCAAGCGAGGTGAAAGTCTTTTAGCTTCTTCAAACCTGGCAGAGTGAATAACGTGCATATTTTCATCTCTGTTATAAGATGAATGGACATAATAAGAAAGAGGAGAGGAATTAAAAAATTGAGTCTAATACTATTCCTGAAAGTCTATTGGACCTCCATAAGCTCAATCTCCACATTGCCAGCACTTATACTGTTGGTGCACCTGCTTCTGATCGGCATCCTTTTGTAGCTGATTTTGGCGAAGTAATAGATAACATCGACATGAGAATACTAAATATCTCTCTATTGATGGATCGTATCCTTCCTATTACAATGATTGTATCGAGTATCCTTTGGTGAAACTACTGCTTGTCTTGGAGAAACACTAGCCCTGACTCTGGATGACTTATTACGTGCCACCAGCGAAGAAAGCTGTAGAATATTTATATTATTGAAATTCGCCGGGGTCCTTTGATACTTTGTTTTTTTTTTTTTGGGGTTTTGTTGAATATTTTACGCGGCCTTAATTTTTCGTTGTTGCTTTTAACTTTGCGAACGTCCACCATCTCAAAATAAACTCATCTCACGGTCTTTGGTTCGAGGCAGTCACGAAATACAATCGCAGACTCTCTGACTCTACATAGAGTCTGAGTGGAGGATGAAAGAATTTCACCAACTGATCAGATGAGATTAGATTGAGGTCGATCTACTTTAAGCAACATGACTTTGTCATGCCTACCGAACCCGTTTATGCAACTCGCTTGGTTTGTCTCACTTCTATTAACTGGATCTACTAATCGACGCTCAATATGAGCAAATAACGCCTTCTTCACGCCTCATTATTCTTTGCGAATACAGTAAATTAAAGGAAACTTTTCCAGCCCAAAGCTGCAACATCGTGCACCTCTTAATTTCCCTTTTTCTCAAAGGTTGAATGTTTTCTGCTATTGCAGGCTTAGACGATCTAGCCTTTTTTGCCAATTATGCTCTTTATAGTGTAAGTTAATGTTGAAATGAAACTGTATTACTTTGTAACATTTACCATCAATGCTATTATTATTATTATTATTATTATTATTATTATTATTTACATAAAAATCTTCTATCACAGAATTGGTTAGGTTGAATCAGCAACCGGATTCAATCTAACCAATCGTTTTCCTGCTCCGCAGGAGATAACTTACCACCGATACAACCAGCCGAATAAACATAAACTATAGTCCGAAGAAGGTGTAGCACGCACCGCATAAAATTGTCCCCGTCTCCGTCTTTTTCTCGACGATTCGTCGTCTCTGCCGGGATATCCATAACGCTGGTCCGTTCGTCGGGTTATTTGTGCCCCGGCCATCGTGTGATTGATCGATTCGAACGCTGAAGAACATTAGTTCCGATTATCTTCTTTTGTAATCGTGGGACCCTTACCTCACGCGCTCGTCTCGTCGTCGCGAGGTGCCTCTCCGTCCTCTAGCCACGGCGACCACAAATTTATGATCTAATTAAGCAGATTATTGAAATATCTTCCGCTCCTTTCCAATGTATACGTGTGTACGGATGTATGCGTGTGTCTTTTGTAAGACTGCGACTGCCGTCCCGTCGGGATTGTGTAATTAATAAGAAGAAGCGGCTAATTAAAGAGGAAATGAGGAACGTATGAGTACAGTTGCGGAGGAAGGGTATTTGAGGTTAGAAATAGAATATGTAAAGCAGCGATTATAAATCTTGTTATTGGGAAATTGTTGTTGGGATTAATGGCTTGGTCCAATTGATATATGATAGAAGTTGGAATGTGGAAATGCTGAGATTAATATAAAGCGTAAGGGAGAGAATGATCTCCCACCACAACGGCGAATTGCTTGGATCGCGGCCTCATCTTGTTGAAAGCAGACACGTCTCGCATCCAGTTTTCAAGAAGGTGGCGCAAAAGAAATTTCAATTATCCTCGTGTTTTTTTCAGAAGTTAGGCTAACCGTTTTTGTTCATTAACGCAATCAAACGGAGTAACGACAACTTTGTAAGGATGAAAATGTGGATCGTTCTGAAGAATTCGACGTATAATACGGATATGGACGATGAGAATGATTGCGAGCTTGCCTAGGTGATCGCTTCTTTCATTCGCTCTATTTCCTATTTCCTCCAGAGCAGTTTGGCAGCATTTCGATGGTAAAAGCTCGTTGTTCCTTCGTCCACATCATTTTCGCGACTGAAAGGTCTAAAGACCGAAACTCTTCGAACTACTACGTCGTTTGCGCTTATTATCACCTCTCTACGATCTGTCCTTTCGTCGTATTGTCTTTCTTAGTGTAACTCTATAAACGCCAGAACCCTGGATGGCTTGCCAAAACTCTGGGTGTTAACCAATTAGATTATTCTTTGTAAATGCTTCGGTAAATATGTTAAAGTAAGTATGTATATTTGTCGCCGAGGACCTTCAAGATTTTCCAGCACGGTACATGTTGGCAATGCGCAAAATATTCTTGGTTGATACTTAATTCTTTTAATACCAGCAGAAAAAGGCAATCATACAGCGATTCATACGCTCTCAATGGTAAACGTTGGGGAGGTCGATCCGTACTCGAGGAGATTTATTGCGTGTCATATTTTAATATCGGACTTTTGTGAGCGTTATTCCTTTATGTTTTATCTTACCGTGCGCGTATATGCTATACGAGAACGCCGCATCGAAAGTAGTCACAAAAAAAAACAAATAAAAAAACACGAAGAAAAAAGAAAAAAAGAAGAAAGAAATCCCATTCGTACGCTTCATTCATCTGTTTCCGGATTATAAATTGACATCAACATGCGCGCTTTCACGCACGGCTATACGAGCGTCGATTTTTACACAAGCGAGGCGGACAATGGCCCAGCGCAGGTTAATCTTTTCGACTTTATTATCCCTCAAAAGATGCCCGCACATGTGCGGGGCGTATTTATAGCTCGTGCGGGCATAAATGTCATCTTGATGGATATACGCGGCGTACGTCGTCTTTACGATATTATTGGGTCAGTAAAACGCGTCAAAATTTAGACGTCGCCGAAGATGATATACCATTCTCGTACTGATTCATCTATACAGATCAAAATCGGTTGTTGAAGGACGTAGTTTTGTCAACATACTTTTGTGCCAGGCTGTATATTTCGCTAGCCTTGCGTACACCTTCGTGCAGTTCGCGCCGAATTAGCTTGTTAATTGCTTCTTTTCATTCTGCGAATGCTACCCGAAACTGCGTTAATATCATGAAACGTAATGAATGTAAGCACTGGCTTATTTTTCGAATGGAGGACAGTTTCTCTATCTTTTTTCCTGCAAAGGAAAGGAAGTTATTGCTATATTTTTTAATAGTTTGCGCGGTATCCGATACTTAACCCGTTGTTGGTAATAGTTGGAGCAAAGCTATTGAAGCTATTATATGATACTTCTAAAACAGTTAAAATGTAAGCCTTTTAATGCTTTCCATGGTTTAGGAAAGCTTAAAGATAGGAAGCAAGGAAATTAAGTTACGGATTCCTTTAAACCTATTCAAATTTGAAAAACTTGTGGATTTACCAATTTTTTATAAGCGTATATTTTGCAAATAGCAGCTTCTTCCAATAAAAATAAAATGAATAAGCGTTAAAACAAGCAACTAAAGAATTGAGAAACATCTAACAACACTATCCCATAGATTACTTGATTAGCAGACCTTTCTCTCTAATACTCGCCATCGAATACTTAATTAACCTATCGATAATTACATTTTCATAACATCCGAAACTAGATCTTATTATGAATCTGTCCATCATCGCTCGAGCAATAAACAACATGGCGAAAATCCAATCAGAATTACGCGTGTGCGTACGTAATAATTAGATCGGCAGAGAGTCTCAATTTAAACAAAAGCTAAACCCATGCGCGGCATTTTTATAATGCAACATTAGGTTTCCCGGTATCGCGATTGCGATATCGCAATTCCGCTGAATTACTTTCACTTCCAAGGGGAAGACGAGACCGGTCGCTAGCCATCACAGCCATAAGTAGAACAAAAGCGCTATAATATAAAGTTACCTATACGCTCCTCTCTGCCTTTTAGCCTCGGAACGGCGGTTTGACATCGCAATAAAGCTTTCAAATTAAGCGGCAGCGGACGACGGGACCCATGACGCACCGGAAAGATATAACCAGAAACGGCTGAAGAGATACCCGAGGATTGATATATGGATATGCCTTAATGATTGGACGTCGGGTAATCAGAGGAACAGTTCTCATTTCATCATCCTTGTATAGAGATGTAACGTTTTGATAGGACAACGTTGAGCATACTTACGTTACGTATAAGATATACAGAGTGAGTCATCTTGGTTGGACTCGAAGATTACGCCGTCGCGATTAGAATTTTTTTAAAGCGATTCTTTCTCGTTATGAGATATTAATTTTAAGTTACATTGGGATATACGGGGATGTCTCCAAAGTTTATAGCTACCTGAAGTTGTATTCTTCTTAAACTGAACATACTTTACAAAGTATGAAAATATCAACAAAAACCAAAAAAAAAAGCATCGGGTATATCCGATTAATTCGATTCGCGGTACAGAACTGGCGCTTAGAACATTGTCCAAGACAAAACAATAGAATTTTGGTAAAACATAAGTCTTAGTCTTTTAACCATAGTGCTGACTGCTCAGAATATAAGCTTCGGAGATACTTAACATCGAAGAGAATGCTGCGAATGATTTTTAGCTCGAGCGCAGGAAGATTTTGCATTTCCTGCTTCAGAAAGTCCGTTGTGATAAGAAAACGAAACGTTGAAGATGCTCGAAGCTTCAATGAAGAACGACAGAATTCTCTTTATTTACTTTTATAGATATAATTTAAACGGAATGCGCCATGCGGGAATATTACATAACATTGCAGAATGGATCGTTGGTCCTAATGGTCACTCTGGCTCATTGGATGTATTCATTTGTACGAAAACTCTCGGATGCTAAGGATGACCCAACACCTTCGCGAGTGAAGAAGTGTATTGGAGAGGAATGGGAACTTCTGTTGGCTGGTAAGAATAGTTGAGGGCCTCGGGAATCCCTTTCCTCCTAAAAGTGAGGTGATCCGATCCCAAGATGCAATTTTCTACTAAAAAAACGTGGTAACAGCCATCACTATCATAATTGCAACATCTTTCCTCACTTCAATGAAGTTAATGAGCAAGACGGAAGGAATGAAACGACGTAGGTAAAAAGTATTGACCGATATCTTATTATAGTCTACCTCGGAATTTAATGGTGATTCTAAGGGTGTTCCGTCTAAAGAAGGTAGAGCCTTGGATAGTTGCAATCTTATGAGACGAACAACGAAAACAAACGAACTTGATGTAAAAAAGCATCCACTTTGAAAAATTTACATTCCCAAATATACAATGTTCCGAACTCCCGAAGACTACTCATCCTGTATATTTGACTAGTAGCCTGGATGGAAAGACACTTTAATCAGACTTTGAGCTATTTCATCGGTCGATTGTGAACGGAATAATAGATTCTCGAATAACAATCGCGTCCTCCTCGGGAAAGATATAAGGCACGGTAGCCGTATCTCTATACGTCTTGGTAACTACATGGAGCAGAAGAACAGAAGCAGATAGGATCTGAGGTATTCCTTCGAGTCAAGTGGTGCGAGTAATTGATTATTGTTTATGCGTTTTTATTGCGTAATTTGGTTCAAATGGAATCAGATCGCTGTGAAAATAACATCCGTCTACATCTTTTTTTAGATATGACAAGTATTGTATTTGAATCGGGTTATCTGTCGTCGTATAAGATGAGAGAATATAAATAAGATCAATATTCTAGGTAGGGGAGAGCGGGATAAGATTCTTTTAATTTCACATGCATCAGACGTTGAGGAACTGTAGAAGTTTAATAGGAAGATTGAAAAGGTTACGCTGCATTCCGATAAAAGAAGTCAAAAACAGTGAAAGCAACTGAGCAATCTTTCGTCGTTTAGAACAACGTAAACGGTGCATCTCCGCTTAAATTATTGATAAAAAAAAATGCAATTAGCGGAAACCATTCCAATACTTCTTACAGTAATGAACTCACATTAGCCAACAGCTAAGATGCTAACTAGATAACCAAGCGCAACAAATAAAAACAACAACGTCAATGACTGACGGGCAAAAAACCCGGAATGAATATTCCATCCGAAAGATACAGGTAGGCAACGGAATGACGGGAATTCGGACCCGTTGCGTGCGCGTCGATCAAAAACCCGTATTTGGGAGGCCATTGTAATAAACACCAGCAATCAATCCTCGTAATGGGACTTACACGGCCGCTCCGAGGAGACATAAAGCTCTCTTACCAAATGCAGCTATGCTGTACCTACACCATTGTCTCCCTCGACGGATATCCTAACGTTGCGCGACCGAACTTCGAAAGGACGGATGGCTAAAAGACTTGAAGGAAATATCGAGGTAGTTCCACACGGTATTAGCGTTAACCTTTTTTGCGTACCGCAGAGAAGGACGTACGGGACGGCTAAAGTTTATAAGCCAAATTTTTAACGCTAGATAGAATTTTAGAAGTTAGATCTGCCGTTTCATGCTTCATAAGATTCGTTTGTAGAACCGGTTATTTGCTTCGGAGAATTTAAAATCATCTTAATCACCGCTACATTTATTTTATTCGCCACGTCCTATATTCGTGCCTTTTATCTCGTGTTTTCTAACACATCACAAGGAAGGTGCAAGATCAGGAAATCTACCAGGAAAATTAATTGGGCCAAATGTTCTCATCCGTCCCTCAGTGATTTCTCAATCATCCCTGTTCTGCTGGCTTCAAAGACGCAGTTAAAAACATGTTGATTTAAATCTTCGACAAGACTGCCAACAAATGTAAGGTAAAGGTATCGAGAATAACTTTTCGTCTTTTGGAGAAAAACTACTTTCTCTTGAATTGTAATTTTCAAACGTCAAGATCTAGTATCGTGTAGAACGGTCTTCGAGTACAGCAAACGAACGAATCCTTGCGGCGCTTTCGATTCGCCTTCTTCGAACGCATACAATACGAAATTTTGCATACACGTATACACGGTCGACGAACAATGGTATCCCTGTATGGTAGCGGTATAAACCCGCGCGCGATAGCCGATTGAAGCCTTTCGATCTCCGGCCGTTAAGCGAAGCCATATCTCTCCTTCAATAACGTTGGAACGTCCGAGTGGATAGAACAGGCCCGATTTACGATCGCAAGTGTTTTATGTGTTCCCTCGTAATTACTAAATAGAAAAGCAACGTATCCTATTGGGCGTACGTGCGATTGCTTCTGTAACGTAATTAGAGAGGCAAGAGAAGAAAAGCGATGCGCGGAGGAGATACGACTTTCTAAAAAGAAAAGAAAAAGTGTATTTATAATATAGAAAGTAAATCAAACGGGCCATGCTAATTGAAGATTTAATTAAATCTTATGTGTTGGGGAGTTCTTAAAGAATCTTCCGTTTACAATTAGGCAAACTAATTTCTTTTTAACATGCTACAACTTGCATGGAACTACAAGGAACAGTAAAATAAGATCCTGCGACAAGATCGGAAAAATGCATTAACGAAACGGCAGCCTCCTGCGAGTGGGTGTAAGAGTATATAGATCCCACCCGCTTCTTCGGAGGATCATCTCGTCCGGCAAAGTAGCCGCTACGGTAGTAGTTAATTGGACCGTCAAAGATTAATGCATTTGTCAGAAAGACTTATTGCCAATGAATCTGTAATTAAATGGCCGACTTTAATGCGCTTCACCTGCTACAATAACAATTACCCTCCTTATTTATTCGGCGGCGCGCTAGCCGTGGCGGACGGAGAACGCCAGATAAAAACGTGCGAGAGAAAATTGAAAAACGGTTAAGATCGTCGATAAGTTTCGTGGAGAAGGCTTTCTAGAGGATGTGTGATGTATTAGTTCGCTTCGCTTCGTACAATTTATAGATTTTTCGATAATGCTTCTCCGTACCGAAGTAGTTTTAAAGGTATTGTAGGCATATTACGAGCGTATGTAATGGGCGCGATAACGCTGCTTGTGAGATGTCCTCTTCCGGTAACTCCGCCGTTTATAGTTCCTTCGACATAGCGTGAATAGAGCTTGTCCAATTCCGGAGGTTCGCTTATTATTAATTAGGTTGTTTAGAAAATCTCATTTGTCATTAAACTATTAATGACGCACCCTGTATATGTTGTTTTAACCTTTTTTTTTTATTGTTATCCATATCTGAACGAAATATCAATTACCTCTCCTAAAACAGCTGCTGCAAACACGAACCAAATATTTCCTCTCGACGTACTCATATCCTCAAGGCGACTTATGCAAAATATTTTAAAGCTTATCATCGCGTACGAGTACGCCTACAATTTAACGAATTATAATTATCAGGTTAACTCGAATCAATCATCGCCTCCGCGTCCCATTCCACAGATCGCGATGCCTTCCGCAGATACGCCTTCAACTTCACGCGCGGCAGCGCTAACGGCAAGGTGTCGACAGGCGGCTGATTGCTCGGATTCGAAAAACGTTCACTTGAATCGGTACTCTTAGCACCGCAACGGTTCCCTGCTATTCTCTGGTAGCTCGAGATGCACCAGAAGTCCACTACGGTGAAGTGCTCAGCAGCACTTTTGGAAGGTGATGAAGCGCCTACGTCGTTGAGATTCGGTACCGGTTCCATTGAGCGTTAATAGGCAGTAAATAGAAGTGTGAATGAATAGAATTTGTCGCGTGGGAGGGAAGTTTTTTCGTTGTTGATTTTAACGAGTATGTTTGGAAATCTTTAACGGAGACAGGTAAGATGATGCAACATGTCCTGATTTTCAATAAATATTTGATCAAGCTGATTAAGATGTTTTATTTGGGACATTATGGTTTATTATGTAACCGCACGTGAACTGAACGAGCCTTTCAGACAAATTAGAAACTCCATTGTCGGATAGAAACCGGATACGAAGTAACTGCAGTATTCCCGGTAATATAGGCATAGAAGCTGGTGATTGCGGACTGGAGAATTTGAAGGCGTGGACGATTCAGAGCTATTCGTAGCTACAACTTGTGTTGAAGTCATGGCAAAGGAGGGCTGCACAGACGGGGAAAATAAACGTAACGACTGGTGATAGTCAAGCATCATGAATCCCGATATTAGGTTGAAACTAGTAAAGCACAGTACCTCGATAGATTGATACGAGCTAGAAAGCTATCATTGATCCGGGTGATCTTGACATGAGAATATTGAGGGCAATATAGTAGCCGATATTCTCAAATACAATTCGTGGAACCAGAGCTCCATCAGAAAGGACACCTGCTCTTGCTTTGGATGAAGAGGATGTAAAAAAGTGGAGGTTGACTGGGATAGGAGGTTGATAGGAAATGAAGGTACTTAGTTTTCTGCTAACCTAACGTAGGACGGCAAAAAATAGGTCAAAACCATTACTGGGTTGGCGATTCAACACTGCCTGAAAAAAGTAGCTGCATAATACGCGAACTTGGTAAAGTAGATACGAGTTGTAATAAGAAACGAGTTTGAATGTAATCTGTATATGTGAGAAACTAATGATACTTAGGAAGAAACGCTTCGAAAGTGAGTAGAGCCTTCGAAAGTACTTAAATATATTCTGGGCAAGGTAATGGCCTTTATGAAGATGACCTTCATAAGCAGCTTAAGCGAAAATGAGAGTTCCACTGAAGACTTTACAAAGAGCATTAACGCTCAAGCGCTTCGACTATTGGTGGCCAACCAAAGAATATGATTGAACGCATATGTTAGTAAATTAAGGGAAGGTGGTTATATAATAGATTTAACCGCAAAATCTTTAAAATTACATAAATCTCTTAAGGCAGTAGGAGCACTAGTCCAAAACGATGAACATTCCGGACGATCATTAACGGGTATTGTACTAAAATATGTTACTGGTGCTCAGTATGCGGTTGGGAATGATCACAGCAAAGAGACGAACAGGAAGGACATCGTATGAATTCCCGTCTTCATATTTACTAACAGAATTGCAAAATGCGATATATTGTCTAGCGTCTAATGACAGGGGGTGCTTGGAGATCTTTCGCTACTTATATGAGCGATAAAACTATTCTTCATTGTTCCTTGAATACTTAGGTACCATTCTTCTCTTATTCTCCTAATTAGTGACTAACTTACTCCTATCTACCTCGATTTCTACCGACCGTATCCAATGCCCTCTTTGTTAATACTTAGTTGGCATAAATCGTTCAGCGTCCTTCAATTATTAAATATCAACTTACCTACTTAATCTAACGCCTTCGTGGTAGTACAGATCTGCGGACGACAATTATTAAGAATTTTGAAAAATGGGCCGCGGAAAGTAGACCCCTTGTTTTCGTGCGATATAACAACTCTACGGCGCACTAATAACGCCAGGAAACTAGTTAATAAAACCGAACGGATGTTGCTTGTTTATTCAGAGATCTACTCAAAGCATTGGTTTTAATCACATAAATTTAACGATTAACGTCTCCAACTTTTATTACAATGCCGTAAAGAAATTAACAGAACTACGCTTTATCGCTCGGTTCGGCTACAAGCGTCTCCCTAACTTCCTTAACTCGTTCCGCCAAAATGCTGTGTTTTTTATTTATATTTTGAAATTCAATTGATAACATATATATTTCATCGTTTACAGTCTAGTTTGGTGCGATGTTGTCGTTCCATTAAAGTTCTTCGTTGGTTTTTCAAGAATTAAAATAAGTAAAACGTTTTCAGGAAACTCATATATTGTTTAATTGTCTTGACGTCGGTACTGGTTGGTAGCCAACTTTAGATTCATGTATTTGAGACATTCGGCGACAAAGCGATTCGGCTAATTTTTTAGCCAGATTTTATGGATCGTAAGGATTATGTAGTTTACATACCGTAGCAAGACAATACTTCAAATATGCCCAGTTACAAGAGTTGTAATACATACTAATGCGCATATTAAAACTTTTAAACGTTCTACAATGCCCTCTATTAGTAGGACGCTGCTTAAACGAAGATATTCAAGTAATTTGAAAACCTGAAGTTAATACTAGATACCCAAACAGGTGCCATGGTCAGTATCCTATAAAACAACCTAATTTTACGACCCAACAAATCGCTAAACCTATCACACGCTCGATAGAATCTTCCACGTCTAGCTCGATACAATCTTCATAAATCAAACTTTATTGTTTCCGTAATATAAAATTACCGAATCGATTTAAATTAATTAAAAAGAAGATCTAAATTGAAATTTAAAGGAGTTCCGATTATTCCGAGACGCCTTCTTCATGCTATTAGAATCCGTTTAGATTATGTAGGACGCGGCTCGCTTCGCCATGTATTGTGCCACAAATTACAACTAAACCTGTCAGCGACGCTATAATTTATCAAATTTGAAATTCTGCCAAAATCAACAACAATTATAATAGAAGCCGGCAACCAGGTGTAGGCATTAGTACAACGTACGTACCGGTGGTCGTTAATAAGCGGCGCTCCTATCGCGGTCCGCGTTTCTACATTTTACCCGAAAATAATCACATTGTGTTTAGTCTATACGGTCGGAATCAACGTGTAAAAGTCAGACGGCCAACTTGATTTGCGAGGATTAATGTCGAGAGGTGTAATTATAATGATTAGAAGTAGCGTTGCTACATTGTACGTCGATAAAATGCGGTATTTGAATTGAAAGCGAGGGCAAAATTTCCGCATTTAACACGTCTCCGTTTTCCGCACGGATTATCAACATTCCTCGGATTGAAATGGCAAACTCTTGTTGAATAGGCAGGTACCCTAATTTAAAAGATATCACGGGAAATTATTTTTATGTGGGTCGTATCGGAAAGCTTCTTCCGATTTGAAGATAAATGACGGTTATGGTCGCTGTGGTTTATATTAGTGCAATCCGATAATAAAAGATAAAGTTAAAAACGTGGCCCAATATCGACGATTCCAGTTAATTGAATCCGAGTCTTTTACTTCTCGCATATTGATTTTGGAGCTATCCGTTAAATCCTTTTGATATTATTTGTTTAATGTTCATTTAATTCCATTCGAGAATTAATCAAACTTAGACATTGTCCATCAAAAGCTCAATTTTCTTAACAGAGTCTTAATTTTTTGCAATCTAACTTCTGAGTACTTCCGCGGTATCTTTAAGGATATGCCTTTAGCTTGTACAAGATCCTCTTTTGGAACAAGAAGTACGCGACGTAGATCTCCATCATTCCGACGATCGACTTCCAACGATTTCGAAGGACTCTTCACGAAGGTGGTTCAGAGCAAAGCCCACACCACCCTGATAATGAGTGGGTTATGAGCAAGGCAAGTACGGTAGCAGGGAATTTTTCCAATAAATCCTATATATCGCAATATACGAGGAGAATTCAATGAATTTCTGACTTTGGCAGGAAAAAAATTATTGTGTCGAATCCATTCTATTTTTCAACGTTGTCTCCTTCTAGATCCATTAAATCCCATCGAAAAAATACGATTCCTCCAACGCTGCAAAATAGGCGTTTGTTTATCGTTTTAGTCAATCCTTTTTCGGCTGAGCCATATTTTCATATTCAGAAATAGAAAGCAATCGATGAGGGTAAATCTGGCGAATATGGTGGATGCGGAAGCACTTCGCCTCCTATCATGGAATTTTGCCATAACCATGACACAAACGGGTATTGCCTTGAAGGAACAGAATCCTTTTCTTCACCAAATGCAAATGTTTCTCTTTCGTAGCATTGTTGTATTACTCACCATTAATCGTTTTGGTCTTTTCAAAGTAACCAATGTGGATCGTCATACGTACCTCCCAACGCGTTGTGGCCATGATCTTATTGGCCGATGAAGTGGCTTTGGCCACGTTAGCAACACGAAATTATTCCCCAGGGTCGTGCATCTGCAATAAGGATTGCGCCATCCTTTGAAAAGGTGAACTAAGTAGCTTACGCGAACGTGTTGTCATATTATTGTAGATCGATCGGTACCACAGTGTAATCACAGAGTTATGATTTTTAATAGTTTAAATATAGGAACGTATGAAACTGTCAACGGTGCTCCAGCCACTCAAAGCTTTTAGTTGAAGAGCCAACGTGTTCAGCTGGCTGAGCCGCAAAGAATAATTATATCGCAACCCGGACCTTCCAAAAGAGCCAAACTGACGCGAAGTATTGATGCCAACAGTGTTGCTCGAATTTCTGTTAGGAGTCAACTTCTAAGCCTAAAAACCTATAGCTCTGTATGCCTATTCAGAAGTAAGTATTTTCCTGCACAGACCAGTGTATCAACCACAACGCAACTTCTATCGTTCGCATATTGCGACAGCGGACAATAAGTTCATGTCATTTACGTATATCGCAAACAAGATAGGTCCAAGAATGGATCCTTGGGGCACTCCACAAGCAACACAAAGAACGGGTTTCAAAAGGGTTCAATTGTTTCTTTGTTTTCTACGTAGTATCTAGTAACAAAGGATTTATAGTTGCTGATTTGTTGCTGAAAGCTGAGCTGCTGAAAGGATTTGTAGGAGCATCTTAGATCATCGTAGTCCAATGAATCTAAAGCTTTCAATATATCGAGAAACATCAAACAACTGTAATTTCCCTGCTCAATCCCTTTGCTCCTTTAAATTGAAATCTTTAAAGCGATCCTATAATATCTGCTTCTATGGAGCCTAAATTTCTTTATTAACTGGGAGTAAAATATTCGTACTGCAAGTGTTTCAGAAGCAATAACTCATTTAGACTAAAAGCATCCTAGTTATATCGTATTCATCAGAAACGCAAACGACCTTCCCACTTCCTTCAAAAGAAGCAAGATCCGCTTCCCCGATATCATCGGCTCGCATAAAACCAACGGATTCATAGACTCCTCGCAAAAAACGATCGCTGCGCGCATAGCTGGCGGCCGCATCTAAGATCGAAGATGGACGATTTAATAGACGTTGGGCAGCGGCAGTAAGTAATCCTCGACGTTGTCACGCTTTATCATACTTACATCTGTTAGACAAGCGTTCCTCTCACTTCGATGGAAAACGTGTAGGCAGCCAGTGCATAATTATTACCTACTTTAATGGTTTCCGATAATAGCGCGGCGGAAAATTTATTTGTCGCGTTTCACGATAAAGTAAACATTGCGTCGCGTTGCACGTTTAATTTGTTTATCGTCCGGTAGCCGCGCTGTAATCGAGAGAACGGTACGGAGGTAAGTCTCAATTAAGCCGGCGTAGATACGCGGGGAAATTATGCCCTCGTTGTAACGTTTAGTATTTTATTCAAAGGTGTGTACAGGGTGTATTTGAGATATGGCGTGAAGTCATAGCAATAAGGTACGATTTCTAGACAACTTGATTTTTAATAATGATAACAAGGATTGTGGAGCAGAATAGTCACTTTGGATAAATCGAATTGTTCCAACCGCCTCGACAATAGATTACAATCCTTCAATTTTTTGGATTGCTTTCCAATCTTCTCCAATTTTAACAATATTATGAGTGTCGTAGAGGCCTCTAATCTACCTGTGCATTCAATTTGCCATAGTTCTCGTATTGCAAGATGTTTGCCTTTCTACATTTATTATTGTTAGTTTTGTTGTTTAAAAGTTTGAAAGTTAACCAAAAAAAGCTAATGGCAGATGGCAGTTGATTAAATATAATATTTAAGTGGTAACGTAGATGACTAAAAAGGCAATGGAACTCACTTTGCATACACAAGTTACACATTAAAAGGCTCTTGAGGTAATAATTAGCCTCGTTGGGCCGCCACCACACTTAAGGAAAAAGTGGCAGATAGGGTAGTTTAGTTTTTACTAACAGCAACCATTTATTTGCCGGCTATGTTCTGAAAAAGCGTTTAACTAAGGTGTATTTGTTATTTCTCAAGAGCATAAATAGTTTGATAATGTTCAATGTTGAAAAGAGACAAATAAGTAAATAATACATGGTTTTATGTTGTAAAACGAATAACCAGGAGAGTCAGAATATCTGATAAAACATATGACGTACCACCCAAAAAAAAATTTTTTTATTGTGCTATTTCTCGACCAGCTTGTATCGTAAGATGCACTTGGAAGCATCTTCCTAAAAATAATCCTCTATCTATTAAAACAACCTGTGCGACTGAACTTGTTGTTTAGGGAAACTTGATAAAACGGCAATAAAACAACGACGTCGGAATAGGTAATTGGTCATTAATGGAGACGGTGAGAAAACAATAACTTTTCTCTCGCTAGAGGTTGAACTGAAGGATCCAACTAATCCAACTAATTTTTAAGACTCCTTTAATACGCACTACCTATCAAAACAAAAATAAAATATCTCTTGTTTTTGAGATAACCCAGGGAGGTTTTCTTCTAATTTAAGGTCAAATCATTATCCTACTGCCTGCGCCAAACATGAAATTTTTACGAAATAAAAGAAAGTCTAAACATCAGCAAAGCGATTGGATCAAACAGAACGGTATTAAAACAAGCAAACAATTTCCGTTTCTACAGCTTATCCTTCTTGAAACTCATTTTTTTATAATTTATTATTCAAAGTAATCTCTCACTTCTCCAAACAATTTTTCAATCGCCATCAACATCAACGCATACGTTTGATACCGAGGAAATGAGAAATTTACCTAAATTGCTATGCGCGCCGCATCCGAACGATGATACTGTTTAATTTGGCGCTGTAATAATAGCGTTCGAGAATATGGAAGTCGTCTCGTTGCGGAGACGGTCCGACAAGTTATAACCGTCAGAAGAAGATGAGTAGAAGGAAAACGGATCTCTCTCCACCAGACTTACCAACGCTACTTGGCAGACGACCTTGCATAGGCCGGGCTGATTGCTGTTTGATTATTATGATTAGTTTATGGATTCCGCGCGATAATTACGGGCATCGCTGCCTACAGGTTTATATGTGCTGCTGCAACCTAGATCTCGGCGATTGTGATACACAGTTGGTATGGAGTTGTTTTGCGCAAGATGTGCCACTCCAACTAATTGCAGTTATAGGCGGCTACCTTACGTTGCTAAGAATTTTTAGAGATGAAAATCCCTGACATAAATGCAACGAGCAATTCTGTTGCGTTTTCCTTTTCTCAAAGTAAATTTATACAGTTACGTTTAGTAGAAACTAGTGCGCCTCCTACTATCGAATTTCATAAAATTTAGATAATAGCTTTTGTTAATAATGGCAACGCTGCGTACGAAGTTGGATTAATAATAATTGAACTATTTGAGCGCAGAAGTATCGATCCTATCTTTCACCATGAGCCAAATTTTTTGCATCGATCTTTGATCGATCTCTTAAGCCTCATACGTTTCCTAGCCTATTTTACATACCCTGTATCTAAATACGATTATCTTGTGTACGATTCAACCTACGAATTAACTTAATAATACGCTTTATGCTAATCTATCTTCACGATTTTGTAACGATTACTATACATACATAGAATTTGCATAATAATATATTTCTCCTTCTACTAAGGGTACTTATTTTGTTTTGCCTCGTATTATTCAAAATTCTATCCCGTGTACGGCATACTTATTTGTTTCCTTTTCCTTCTCTTTTTCTTTTTCATTAACGGATATATACGATATATAATACGCTTTATATCTTTATTATCGTTATGAATTCGATTTTTTTTTGGTGATGGCAGCGTTTAAGTTTGTAATTTTATGAGGATTTTAAAATTTAACAGAATTTTTCAAGGGGCAGGTGCGTTTCGGAAAAGATGTTAATTTTTATTATTTAGAATTTGTAGCGAAACGGAGGAAAAAGAAAAGCGACGATATCTACGTGAAGACGGGCTTGAATAATGAACCACGTTTACGTGAACGTCGGTTGTCTACGGGTTTATTATTCTACAATAAATTTTTCGAACGGATACCACAAAATAGGGTTCGTCGTACACCGGTTATGAACTTTGGTGGTCTTTGACAAACACCAACTGTGTTCTTGAAGTTAAGTAAATTAGTCGACTTAAAAATTTTCATTTATTTTAGATTAAAATTCTATCCGGTTGAAATGCTCGTCAGCTTCGGACGGTAATTAATAAACCGCTCCTCGGAAATTATCCATAATTCCACCCGGTGCTCATCTATAAACCCAATTAATAATTTTGCAATCACATTGTGCTTTTCCAGAAAAATACTTGCAAATTAAATTAAAAACCGATGTGCTTAACAAATTTTTGCCATTTGTTCTTTGCCTAATGAAGCACATACATTTTAACAAAGAGGAATTTACTTCATACTTAATTGTTTGACGGAGGACAACGCGACGCTGTCCATTATTTTCCAATACTCCAAACGCCCAAATCTCATAAGTCGTTAGAGGTAGCTGGATAAAATTTACGGTCACAGGGTTATCGATTAGCGCCGTTAATTCGACGTATTTTTTCTTTTCCTTTCAAAATCTTCGTTATTGTAAGTTCAAATCTTTACAGCTTTTCCAGATCTCGGCATCCGATCGTGTTAGTAAGTTGAGCTTGGGTTCGTTCGAAAGATCTCGATGAGCACTTCAACAAAGGGAAACCTCCACTCCGTAGCTCGTACCGTTCCGACACTACAGCGACACATATAAATTTGAAGCCCGATATACTCGTTAAGCAAAAAAGCTAAGCTGTTCTACTTGGTCCGGCGATACCGGAAATAGAGAGAAGAGGTAATCGATGAAAATCGTATATCGATCTTCTGAAAAATTTCTGCAAATTTCTGCAAATTATTGCACAACATTCACATTTAAGAGTTCTTCGGCCCTCGAAAGCAATGTTTGCGTCCTGATCTGTACAAGAGAAGAGACAAGCAATCATTTCCATGAAAGTACTTCGTGAACGAAACTCTTCTTTTATTCGATCCATCTGGTAACACCCGAAAAGTTGATCAAACAACAATCAACTCAAATCTTCGACTACGTTATCCCTGTATTGCTCTTTATAATGATATTTTTTCACCTTTCTCCGAATAAATAATGAGGTAATGGATAATCATCTCTTAGTATTATCGTTGGATGGACCAGATACCTTGGTACGAAGTGATATCACCTGATGTCCCTATCAGAAAGCTGAGTTTCTGTATTGCGCGGTAATGAGTCGAAAATTAGTCGAAACAATCTGGATAAATACAGCTCCTAATATACTTTGACCGATAAGATCAAATCGTGCCAACGGAATCCTAAAAAAAAGCACTTGATTGTTTCTCAAAATACCCGCAAGCTCCTCTGCGTTGGAAGAAACCGGTTATCGAAACATTTATTCCGATCTAAAGTCGGTATTTCAAAAACATGTTGACAAAAAGACAAAAACGTCTTCTTCCGGCGTTGAAAACATCTCACCGCGCAATTTGTTTTTGTCAGAAAGGAAGAGGAAACAGGCACTAGATGATATGGGGACAATGAGTCATTAATTCAATGTTATCCTCCTTTAAACAATCGACACAATAGTGTGTATGTTGGCAAAAGCATCGCGATAAAATTTTTGAATTGTCTTGTTTGCATCGACTCAGACGAGCCATTTTTTGTTCTTTGGTTGAATTGTGTGAAATCCAACGACGAAGTTTCTTCACTGCTACATGTAAATACATACATACATACTCATGTAAAATCATTTGTATTTGACTTTTGCCAAGGCCCGATCTCTCGATATGTCACATATCGATCCGCTTCGATCATTTCTCGTACAATATTGATGTTTGCCTGAAATATATCAGTCGACATTCGCGAAATTCGTCATTGAGACTAGTACATCCAGCTTAAATTCTCCAAATCAGTTTGGTTTTGGATGGTGCTTTATCACCTATGCGGCCGATCGCCTTTCCGTCGACGATCTTTATCGTACTAGATGTCGATGTTCAAGTGATCTACCTGATCTAGTGGTCAATTCCGAACATTTTTAAGGTTTTCCTCGTAAATCAAGGAACAAACAATCACTAAGACCTTCTCTTCGCGTCCAACTCTTTACTTTTCTAGTTATGTTAAGAAACTACTCTTTTACTCATGTCCGGTTTACAATTGGTGATACTTGGGTTTGCTCGCAGAATTAATCAACATTAATAGAAGACACCTTTTACGCACTTATCCAAATTGTTCAATATATTAACGTCAGTAAATGAAAGGGTTATAGATAATCTTCCATACTTCATAACGTAGAGTCGATGGTTAGCATTCGGAAAACTTGTAAATCATCGTTGTTGAGCCGTCAGACAATAGACTCGTTTAAAACTAAGCGCACCGCTACCAGAGCCCATTTCGATTGTATATCACTGTCAGCGTTTGGTTTAACAGTAGCTGCCGCGGCTAGATATGACTATCGCATGTTTTTCCATCGCTGCCGTTTTAGCAGTAGTAGTCGTAGTTAGGCCCTGGCTACTGTACGCGAAATAGTATCGCTCGAAAGCGAACAATCGATAGTCGATCTGTGTATAGGCGGGTAATTATCGATTGATTTATCTCTCTATGTATATACGTATATGTATATATATATATATATACATATTCTATACAGCTTTCGTATTTAATAAAATGGATCTGGTCGATTTTAGTATTTTGAACGTGTCGCAACGTTAGAATTTCGAATATACATAGATTCGATTTTGTTTTCTTCTTGTTAATTTCCACGAATTAAGTACACTCGATCTAGATCGACTAGTTTCCTAGTTCGCGCATTGTAACGAAATAATATTTTTGTAGCGATTGTGCACGTTTTAATTCTATTTCTTATTCTATCGTTGCCTAATCGTTAAATTGAGCGTGTAATATTGGTGTTTCTTGAATACTTCTAAGCGTGTTAGTCCTTAAAAAGATCTAATTGCGCAATTTTTATTGAATCCGAATAATGGAATTTATCTAAAAAAATTAGATCAAGACCGCAAAGATGGAATTAATAGAATGTGGCCGAATTAAAATATTTGCATATTTCATGGTTTAGATCGTGGACTTTCTCTAACCTTTATTGTAATTACTTTTTAATTAGCGACAGTTAAAACTGCATTTCCTTAAAAGGAAACGCGTTATAAAAGTGAGTTATGCAAAAGCGACTCGAATAAATCATAGATAGTATGTCTTTTATTTATCTCCTATTTGATTCTAAAGTAGATATCAACGTATGTTAACACGCAATAAACAGCTTTTATTCGACCGTTTGTTTGTTGAGTACTTACATAGCGCAGGGAATTTTATAATGTGAAATGGAAAGATACCGGCCTAGGAAACTTCGTTATTTACGGAACGCCCTATATATTATTACATTTTTTAATTCCCGGTTAAATCTTAAGGTTTGTTTGATGAAACAACTATGTGCAGGGTAGTATTAGACTTAGCAAAATTGCCACTCATGAAGCAGCTAGAAGCGCGTGCCCACAAGATAATATGCTACCATGTATTGTTTCGGGACTTGCCGTGTGAGGCCTCAAGTGCTTATTCTTCAAAAGCGATGGTTATGTAATCTGCGTATAGAACATACTTTAAACAGGAACGAATAGTACCTTGTCGTCAGCGTTCGTATTGAACGCTGCTACATATGTATTTGATTATCTAATCCGAACGTGCAACGATTTGAGAATGCCTCGCGCTCTCACAGAAATCAACGCTTCTTGCTATTCATTTACTTATTTACGTAGGATCTTTTATATTTCATGTGCTTACATATTTTATATACGTAACACCATTTGGTGAACTTTTCTGACGTTATCTCGATGGTCTCATCGTCATCAACCAAGTCCCAAGTATCGGAGTGGCAAATGAGAGTTCCCGTCAGCTTTAATTTGCGCAGGAGTATTGCAAGAATTTAATGCGACTTTCTCCATCTTTGTAGAAATGTTTTGAGTAACACCATCTTCATGTTGAGACTTCTCTAGTAGCACAGACGGTTGGCGCAATGTCGGCTCGCGATCGCGGATCGCTTGGCTCGACGTTGCCAACGATGTCGGCATCATGTGAAAACGTGAACATTCTTGGTTGGACACTGGCTCGCAATTAATTTGATCATTCCTTGAAAATTGGTCCAATGTTGTCTGCCGATCACGACGTTACGTGCTTACAACGTTTGGCAGCTGATCTTCAAGCGACAATCCACCGACTGAATTGGTTCAACATCGATTTATTTATGTCGCTCAGGCGTTTACTAGCAAGCGTAATTTGATTATCATTTCCCGATTGTCGACCAACGTTTAACCGATTTTGCTGACCTAAAGCTAATCCATACCCAACGTTAGAAAAGTGTCATTCAGTAATATTTGCCTTGCTATCATTCTACCGACTGTAGCTAACCAGCATAGAAATTGCGCCGACCGAACGACGCTGCGCCAACTGAAAGCCACTCATCAGCCAATCAACTGTGCTGTTAGAGTTTAAGCTTTTCAGATTATTTTCGTAATATAGTATAGCTATTTCCAAGGGACTTTGCCTTTCATTTTAAGTATTGCTTCTTCTGGTTCTTCTAGTTGTACCACTTTTGTAATGAAGATCATTTCCTCTTTGTTGGAATAGATTCTTTTCTATTATGTGTATGTTGCTCTTTGCGAAACTTCGCATCTCTAAATTAATTATTACATAATTTTAAAAGAATTTAAAGCTTGTATTATCTTTTTCACCCAAAGCAACTCTTCAAAGTCGATTTACAGGCACAAACCCATGCAGATGAAGATTGCGTCAGATGAAATTATTCGATTAATACTAAGCGCAAGCCCATATTTAATTACTTTAAACGCGATCGGTTGTACTAATAATAACGGGACAATTAAACGAACGATATTATTGTCGTATCGAGTTAACTAATAAACGGAAAACCGACTCGCTAATCACGGCCGTAATACCGCCGTAATAACCCTAGACTCGCAGATTAATGGTTAGAAAACGAAATGCACACAAGCGAACCGCTATACCAGTTGCGACTTGTCACGTTCTGATAAATACGGTACGGAGTCCATTAGGGTTGAAGCGATTTGCATGAGGTAGACGGGGTCCGGCACCCTGCCGCGTCTCCTCCAATTCGCTCCGGGAGTCCGGTCAACACGGGCAGACTGTTGAATCCGTTTGCCAGGTATTCCACTTAAAATTATACCGCAATTACGCCGTGATTAATACCGGCCATTTGTACGGGACAACGTTGAGTAATAGCGCTAGAAGAGAAGGGAGCATTTTAACGCGAATATACGCCGCCGCTGCATCTACTGTACTGTAGTGGCTGGAGGTTGTCGCTGCCGTTGGACGCATGTAGGAGTTAAGAACCTCTTTACGATACAGTAATTTCGTGCGATAGATACTTTCAATTTGTTTTTTTTTTTTTTGCTCTTCACTGCAGAACGCTTACTTCTTGTTACGGTTATAAATTGGACTTCCGCAACACGTACTGCCCCACCCCGTCAAATTTCAGCGCATATAAAGAAACTTAAAAAATACAAATCATTAGAAACTATCCAGGGGCTTTTTCGCGAAAATATATTACGTGACGTCAAAACAACCTCAGGTATAGAATCCACGTATCCATCGATCTCTTTCCAGCTCGTACATATCCAATAACATTCGCTACCGAGAAATGATCTATAAGTACGCTTCTTTCAACGGCCGCGTCGTCCACTCTTAATTGGAACGATTTCTTAGAAAAGGATGGCGGAGCTCACGTAACGACCCATCACGCACGAGGAAAACGAGCCGCGCTAAGCGCAATTTGACATATTCCCCGTGCCCCTCGCCGTTACGCAAGAACTAAACGTTTAAGCGATTAGGCATCGGCGGCAACAACGCGCGGCGCGGAGATGCGTCAGAATTGACGAGATCTGGTTACGGGGCACCTGCCGGGGGCGAACACAAGGCGATCCGCCCCTCTCAGGTGCCCCGAGGTGTACGCCGCCACCTGCTCCGGACACACTGGTTAATTACCAATTAAACAGACTGTCAAATCCAGGTAGTGGTAGTATATAGTAGCGTATAAGATGTGTACACATGTATTCGTGGCGATGTTTTTGTGTATGTGTTAGCATATAGCGCGCTGAAAAATATCACGAATTTCATAGTACACCTGTAGGCATAAGTCATTCAAAGGTTGATTAAGTTCGTGTGCTTCTTGCGCGGTTGTTTTTGTCTTTCTTTCCTCGTTTTCTTTTTTTTTTTCTAGAGGCTTGGTTTCGTGTTGTGTTTGTTCTGCTTACCAGTTTTTGTTTGTTGGGCAACATACATATCGCCGTATAGAATTTGATATATATAATTAGACAAGTTAATTTAGGAAATAAGAACAGATACGTTTCTAGTTGTCCTCGTCTGTATCTCTTGGATTTTCTACGAATATACACTCCGCCAAAAAAGTATCGCATAATTTAGTTTTGAATCATAAAGTATCGCATAAAGTTGTAAATATACCTTAATGCGCTCTAAGATATAATTTCTATGATTGTTTAAATAAAATACAGGCCAAATAAAAACAAGAACTCATACTTGAGATTTTTATTAAAACAAGAAATTATAATTTTGGAAAGAAAAATGTCATAACAGTAGCTTTTAATACTGAGTATCGCCACCTCTGGCTCTTATGACCGCTCGCATACGGTTCGGCAGAGATTCGATTAACCTCCGTATATAAGCCTGATCCAAATTCTCCCACTCGTCACGGAGAGCATTTTCTAGTCCATGCAGGTCCGCTGGGGCAACATTTTGGGTTCGTATCCGTCTGTGAAGGAGGTCCTACACGTGCTCGATAGGGTTCATGTCCGGACTTACCGCTGGCCAATCTAAAACTGGAATACCAACATCGTTAAGGTATTCTTGGACGATTATTGCAACATGCGGTCGTGCATTATCGTGCATTAACATGAATTCGTTTCCTATAATTGGCGCATATGGTACTACATGTTCTTCTAAAATGTCCGTTATATACCTGTGGGCAGTCAGTGTACCTCTGTCTACTGGTACTAACTCTGTACGACCTGTTAAACCATAATAGAGCCACCAGCAAAATTAGGTCTAGGTCTGATATTACACTGCGAATAGCGCTCACCGTCTCGTCTGTACACTGAGATACGCCTATCCAAGGTGTAAAGACCAAATCTTGACTCATCTGTGAAGAGTATGTTGGCCCAGTCATTAATGTTCCAATTTACATGTTCTCTGGCAAACCTTAAGCGAGCCACTCGGTGGTTCCTAGTGAGACGAGGGGCTGTTACAGCTACTCTAGCTCTTAATCCACTCTGTCGTAACCTATTCCGAATAGTTTGAGTACTCACACGAGTATTTCTGACTCTAGCCAAGTCGTTCTGCAATTGTCTCGCAGTTACATGTCTTCGACGTAATGCTTGTAGTAGTAAATAGCGGTCATCTTGGCGAGTAGAACATCTTGGACGACCTGATACAGGTCTTCTACTGTAATTGCCTGTTTACCTATATCTGGCTACGGCTCTAGAAACACTCGACTGGTTGATGTTCATCAAATTAGCAACGTATGCTTGAGATCGTCCATCTTCGATTAAAGCAACTATAGCAGCCACTTGTTCTGAAGTTAAATTGCTCATTTTAGTTCTTTCAATAAGCAACTGAACAAACCTTACACATATGCATTTTTCTAAATGTGTTCTTTTAGAAAAAAAAAAGTAAAAAAGCTATGTTCCATGATTTTGTTAGTGTTTTTATAGTTCACATACACGAGGCAAACTTTTTGTGAACGTGTAAAAATATCTTGGTTTATAAATGCCCTTTTTTAGTTTATGCGTATGTATGCACTATAACTTGAAGGATTTCGCAATGTAACAACATTTCTAGCAACGTAGAGAAAAGACGTTGCTTCCGACGTACGAAGTCGTTGAAAGCAACGTAGATAGGGTGAATGTAGAACAATATCGAAATATGTAATTAATTTAAAATTTGTAAAATTATATTCCTTCATATAAGCAACTCCCGTACCTACCCATATTCAGGAGAGAAGAATAAAAAAAAAGGATGACTATGGGACCTTCTTTTTTTGAAGAAGAAAGAAAGTCCCTTCGTAAAACAACCCAGTGTATGGAAACATTTTTACAACCACAATAGCCAGTTAAAAGCATTTTAAAAAATTATAATCATCTCCTCGCTTCGGAATCGATCAACCAGAAATCTTTTAACGAAGACAATAAGATGCAAGAAGCACATCCATCGCACGGTACGGCGGACGCGCCTTCCCTTCCATCTCTCTCGCTAAAAATAATCGTAATAAAAGCAGAAATCCAATAAAAAGCGCGTACGCGTTTATTAGCGGAGTCGTCGGGTAGACGTTGCGAGCTGGTGCAGCTCTCTCGAAACGTATATTTCGATCCGGAGTTCTTGTAGCAATTAGGAATGAATTAATGACATATGCATGCATGACTTCTCAGATTCGAGACCGGCGTCTCGCCGCGCCGCACCTCCGCCCCATTGGTACAAACTTATTATTTATCGTTCGTTGAATTAATTACGAGATAATTTATACAACGAAATCGTTTGAGTAGAGATGATATGCTAAACGGTTCTCGAGAAAAATACCCCGCGATCGCTCGAAAAATAATAAGAAGAAGAAGCGTCAATCCCTAGGGTTTTTTGCTTTTCTTCTTCTCCTAGGTTGCCTACGCGCATCGCGGATAGGCGTACGCTACCGCTCATAAGTTTAGTGCCGATCACCTGTAAATTGACAGGGAAGGTACTATAAAATATTCAGAGTATATAAGTGACGAAAGAAATAATGATGTATCTTGATATAAAAGAAACATTGTAAATCAATGTAACAATTTACGAAACATTTCACTCGCGTTACCTGAGGGAATATATGTCTTTGTCTCAACGAAGAGAATAAGAGAGAATAACAACAAGGGATGATAGGATTTTGTACCTCGCAAAATTTTAGAGACATTCCTAAATCTCCAAAAATAATTCAAAAAGTCGTAATGTGACATTCAGACCGAAATAAACAAGAAATACCTAAAAATAAGGGACCTTGCTTACTCGAAAGCCTTCGTTGCAGTAAGCCAACTGATCGAACAAGATCGACATGTGACATATCGCAAGATTAAGACATCCTTAGACACTTCAAAAACCTCAAGCCAATAAATTCTTCACGATGAATTGCCTTTAAAAATAATCTGCCGTTAGACCTCGCATCCATTAAATGAAGTACAAATGGCGAACGGCGTTAATTGGCGTCGAAAAACTTTCAGCCGATACATCAACGGAAAGAATATTTATGACGATGGATGGCGATGAATCATTGATTTATTCTTATGGATCCGAAACCAAAAGTTAATCCGCTGTGTGCGTGCGTCAACCTGTTAAAAAACGAACAAAAGTTATCCGCTCTCGAAGTGTCCCCCACGACGAATCAGTCTCAGTCATGATAACTCTAGTTCAAACGACTCAAATTGCAACTTTTGTTGTATCACTCGCATACCGGCTATAAAGTTGGATTGAAAGAATAAGTTCTTAAAGTCCTTTAAGTCGATCATTAGAAAAATCTACTTGCTAATTCAGCGGTAAACATTGCATAAATCGATAAAGAAAATTAGGAAGATTTTGATGATATTTTCTTAGCGTTTTATAATTCCTCTTAAACGTATAAGTAAAAGATTGACCCACGGCGAAATTAAATTTTCGCCGATGCCGCAATAGCATCAGGCAAAAAATAAAGAAAAAAGTAAATTAATGAAGGTCTTTAAGTAGTCGGTAAAGAACCAACAAACGACTCTGTATATATTCGTTAATAGCGTATAAGGTGTGTAGACTTGTTCCTCTCGCTCCATTAGCAAGCGATCCATTTAACAGCGTTTAACATTAAAATGTTAAGATGACCGTTTAAGTGTGAAGCACAAAGATCCTTTTTTTTCCGTTTTGATTAACATTCGTCGATGTCAAAATGGTAAAACGAAAAGAAGTAAAATAAAACAGAGGAACATATACGAAAGTATCGGTAAGAGATGGATTAAGATCAGTGTGCACCTGCATCAGCTTCTGGACGAAACGATATAATCGGATATCTTTAAAATCTAAGTATTGACTCGCGGAAGCCTCTTATAATAATAATAATAATAATAACTACTATAGTCGGAAATAGTCTAACAAGCCGATTATTTCAATCGAATTAATCAACTTTCAACAAATACCCATTCAATTATAAAGAAACCACTATTCAACCACTGTCTTGGGAATTTGAGAGGAGACCACAGCTGCACTTCTACGCCGATTAAGAGTTAATGATTTAATTTCGTATAGTAAAGAAATATATAGGCGTATGGGTTCGTGGCAGATGGATGTCGGAATGAAACGTTAATTTCAATAATCTGGAATTATGACTTTATATATCAACATCCTATCCTTTATTAAGATCGAGTGAAAGAAAACGAAAGAAAAAAAAACAATAAAGTAATTATCCACCTGTGAGTTAATTGCGGTGGAAATGCGTGGATATTTACTTCCTTACATGTACTCAAAATATGTTCGAAACGTAATGAAAATCCGCGGTGCATACGTGTATGACGTGAGATGTTTTGTCGGTTAAATAACCAGATCAAAGGCTCTTCGAGTCAAGGTACTGTCACAACAGTAGACCGCGAATGGTGAATTTGCTACCAAAAATATGAAGAGTGTTCCATTGATAACAATTATTTTTTTGGGATAGTATCAATCGAATATTTTGAAGAAGGAAAAGTAATAACAGAATAACGTACTGCGGAAGCACTTGGAGAATAAGAGGACACGAATAAATACTTTAAGATCGCCCACTTTATTCGTTGTATTCTCATCGAATAAGGGGGTCGTTACATTCGTAAGTGCCTCTTGCGCGAAGATGCTTACTGTTACTCTTATTAGGGCATCAAACAGATTGGAGCACCGCATGGAAGAGTGTATAGATAAATGAGACTGAACGTGAGAAAAGAATTCTTGTTTTCGTGCTAGCCTGAACATGTTTTCCACCCTCGTACGTCCTCAGAAGGACGAACAGAACCAGTATGAAGACTGGTTTGAGACAATCTTAGTGTCCCCATCTTTGTGAATTGATCTATATAAGCTAAAAAATTCTTAACTGGAGCTGTATTAATGTTTGTCTGCTCTTTTTAACTAAAAGCACAGATGATTCCCCAAACTATACATGTTATAGATGGTAATGCTATTGATATTGACATAATGAAGGCTATTTAGATGGGCTACGCCATTAAATTTGGCAAATAAGGCAAAGAAAATACGCTGCTAGAATAGCTTGTAAACCTATGGAGAATGTTTTATAGACTCTTGAGCAAAATAAATCATATTGCTTGGACTTCGACTTAGTCGTTCTTTATCGTGAGTATATGACCATAGTTATTAGTAGTAACAATGCCATCTCGGGTGTTGTGAAATTATAAACAAAACGTTCATCCAGTGACTAAGGCGGTAAGACGTGTCATCATTGTCTAAGTAAGGAAGGTTTGGTTATAAAGCACCGCAGTTGTTCGAAAGGTCAAGTAAAGTGCAATAAATCTTCTTTATCTCGTGAAGGAAGACAGAGAATATAAGCAATTACGTGATATTGCACCATAGTTTCAACGGAAAGAGGTCCACTAGGTGCCGCACGGAGCAAGAGCATTAACCACGGCCGGAATAGTGGTTTAAATGAGTTGTGTAAGTGCATGGAGAAAAGCTTGCCACCATCAACAGGAGAGCCGCGCACTAAGACCACTACTACCACCAGGAAGGCGAGAACGCGTTGTCCATTTCCCGCAAAAGGACCGCACCCACCATCGCCATACGTGGCACCTATTTCTTTTGTTTATATCCTTTTATATAAATTTATTTTAAACTTATTGCCCTGCGTAGCTTCAATTATATATTTTGGACAAATATGTTGCTATTAACTGCTTTTTTTTAATCAATTAAGATAACGCAACATTTCAATAAAGAAAGCACCTTTTCTTATATACTTCCCACATTCTGACTTCAAGGGTTTTTTTCCCGTTAACTTTTACAGCACTTATAACTATTATTCAGTGTTTAAGTGCTGCGAACGATTTCCTTCTCAATGCAAGAAGGATAAGAAAAAGAAAACCACGCCGTAGAAGACGAGAAAGAAAGAACCGTGTAACTGAATATGGCTGATGTAGTTCCCGAGCTCCCGTACTCCGTAGTCTTGTCTCTCCGTGCGTTGCACTCTCTTTTCCTTACCGTTTACATCTCCGTCTCCGTTCAACGCCCGTCGCGGTAGCCTTTATTACGGTGGTGGAGGTAGAAACGAGCCGACCAACAACGTACGCCAACCTGTTGATCGTAAAAGCACGCCATCTAGTTTGTTGCTGTTGTTGTTGTTGTTGCCGTTGTTGTGCTTTGTCCGGTGGCGCTGTGATTAATATATCGTTACCCGTGATAGATCGCACCGGCCCGTACATTTGTAAACACCGTCGTGATAACAACGCGAGGATTGCCACTACATTTCGCCGCTCGCTTGCCGACGGACGGTCGCCGCTACCGCACCGTGCAAGGCGCACAGTACCGTTGACCAACCGGCATTCATTCGAAATCGCGTATTGATCGGGGAAATTATGCATGGGGCGAGATATTTTACGTTTTGTATGAGTAAATGTTTTCATGTGAAATTATCAGTTTTAATTCTCTTAAGATGTAAAGTTTTAATGTCTTTTGCAGCTAGCGTAGGTCGAAGTATTCCTGGAGATCAACCCGATGCTTTAATAGTAATTGTTCAATGATTTGCGGTTATCGCAATGAGATTTCTTTCGCAGAGCTTTCCATGAGATGCGAAGATGGGAAAGCTCTGAAAAACTTGTCCATAATACAGGTATACCTTTCTGAATTGTGCCTCAAGTTCTTCGTGCTAAGTGCTTATTCCAATTAGTTTTTCTTGTAGTACGACATTCGATTCTTATATATCACCCTATGGATCCGGTTTGGTACTTCTACGGTCCCCATCCTGAACTTGATCTTGAAGTAATTTTAATTGTTGAACGTAATTGTTGAATCGTTCTCATCTTGGAGATTCGTCAATGAGAAGTTGGCGAACTGGGAAAATTTGTACCTTCCAACGTTTTGCTTCATTAAATTGATCCTGGCAATAAAAGCAATGATTAACTTTGTTTTAATCAACATCATTAATTAAAGAAATCTTGTCAAACATAGACCTTTCGGTAGCTAGCGTACGTCAATGTGATCTTAATACTTTTGAAATTCGATTTAATGTTAATTTCCGAGTTATTTCTTCGAAATGTTGCTTTTCAGGGACTTCCACATTTAAATGTTTGACCTTCTGATAGATTGTATGCCATGTTACAGATCACGTTTGAAATTTTGATGACTTGTTTCTGATATACATACATGGTGTATTAAAAAGCTTTTGTGTGTTTTTGGATAAAAAAAATGTTGTTACGACGGCAAGTTCTTGAAAATAACTGGCGACCTTCAGCTTACTTCAAATTGATTTTATTATTGATTGTGGATTGATGAGGTATGGCGCTTGATTGAGAGTTTTGAATGCAATACGTATTCTTTGACTTATTCTTTGACAATGGCAAAACGATACTTCTTGTATTTGGATAGACGGCTAAAATAAGAAAATACTCTTGTATCATTGTTCTTTCCATACGCCCCTAGTATCGGTGATAAACTCGGAACAATTGTTCAAAGAATTTGGTAACTATACGTTAGAAAAAAAAAAATTCTAACATGCCTTGCTCTATCCCTACTTAATCATGTTCTACTTTTTACCGTCAAGCTACTCTAAAATAAAACATGTTCGAAACTAGAGGAAAGAACGTTGCTCTGTGACACGAGAAGACGTCCCTAATAAATCTAGCAACATGCCGTTACTAAAATGACCTGGCTCTATGTTCATATAATTGGTTCCATGAGCATCTAATCTAAGAATACAAGAATATGTTTTCTAGATTCCGCTTATGTGTTGCGCTAGGCTTAATGTTCCATAGAGGTAATGCGCTCTATGTTCTTTGAATATAATGCCTATAGCTGTTAGCGTTTTTGCAATATAAGCTGTATTACAGTCATCGCATGCAATTCTGTAAATTCTCGAGTTATCCTTCACCTTTCGGGTTTCCTAAAAGAATGCTGAGTGTATTTGGCGAACTTAAAGACACATCATGTTCTTCGAAAACTTTACCAATATCTGCGAAAGGAAAGGTTCTTATTGTGGGCGCCCGAAGCAATTAAAGTCGAAATTTCAAATAAAAGTTACTACATTTGTACTTGTATATATTTCTAAAATAATAGCATATATACTGGGTGTTCAATTGATGTACAATGAAAATAGCTTTATTAGTGCAAATTAGCAAGATACGACGAAATTTTTTTCTACATTTACATAAACATCACAATTTTCAAATACACAAAGCTTGATTTTCTTAAATGGATCACCCTGTATGTTATTTTCAAGTATTGTATCTGTTGCAGTTAATACCATAAAATTGCGATTTGATTAACAAACAAGTGGATTTTCCATGTTTAGCATTTATCAAAACGAATGAGTTTAGTTCCGTTGTTAATTTAGATTAGATGTGCTTAAAGGCCGAACGACATAATTTATGAAAAAAATATTTTTTTTTGTTTTCAAAATGAATTAGTGGAGCTGAATATTCGGCGTATGTGCGATAGCAACGGTCTTTAGGCATTTAGATTGCCGTAGGTTGAATGCTTCAATTAAAACTGTGCTCCACATTGCTCCACGAAATTTGATGTTGGACTTCAGGCAATCAATCAGGCAAGAATCAGGCAATACAAGTAGCTATACCCTTTATAAATTTAAGTTCTTTATTAGGAGGAGAGCTTACTACGGCACAATCAATGGTTAAAAGCTACCACATTGTACCTATTAGGTTTGGTCTCCCTTTATGAAGATGTCTGTTTCGCTGTCTATGTCGCTTCTAATTGTTAAACGATTTAGAAACGAGCGTTGTCCGCTATTTCTTCTTAAATGTTGCAATACACATGTATACGTATTCTAATTCTTGCCAGATTAACGATTCGATGATAGATATCCTTTTCCCCGGCGACGATATCGTCGTGACTCTCAAACCATACTTTCACATTGACAGCACAATATCCACAATTAATTCCTAAACAGCGTACCACACATACGAACCTACGCCATCCATCAAGAACCATACAATACGTCCATCCCATTGACGCGTAATTTATAATCAGCGTGGAGCGCAGAGCGATTCGAATAGAACGGGGACGTCGCGGCCGCCAAACAAGGGACCCGACCGATCGCTTCTCCTTCAAACTCCCACAATTGTCCGAACGCGGCCGCCGGCCGGCCGAACGGCCGGATCAGATGGCATAAACATGCGCAAGGGACAGGGGCCGTGAATGCTTGTCCAATTAGTAATTGAAATCAGACAACCCTCTTGCGGCCTAAGGGAGATGCCGCGATATCGGTAACGTATGAACGTTTTGTGCTTTATATTTCAGCCATACTTAATGCTATCGGCGCTCGGTTTCTGTTTCTGTCCGAGGTACAATGGTACGCATTTCTGTTCTACTAGCGAATACGTGTATTTATTGTATTTCTATTGTATGTTAGGCTAGTTCGTGGCTTGTTCAGATCTGGTCGGATTCGCGGGAGAGCGATCTACGGTCGAAGCGACGCAATAACATCTGAAATCAATGACCGAACGGTGTAAATTTGACATCTAAATTAGTTTATCCTTACTTAAACGTTCCTGTAGATAAAAGATTGTGCGTGCACCAAGTTACCCGGCTACGTAGATCAACGGATTCCTAAACCTTTTCAATATATTGAGTCAGCGATAAGATATCTCTATTATCTTACAACCCCAAGGTAATGTGCTGATATAGGTACGTAAATGGCGCCTTTGTCATCTGGTCTTATTGATAGGAGCCTTTAAACAGCTTCGAATTGAATAGTTGCCTTCGTTTCTTAGATGTTCTCGTACACCGATATCCTGGCGGTTCATCGTCCACACGCTTCCTTTTTTCCATAAGGACTTGCAAATAAAACCAACTTATTACAGCGATCACGTGATATAAACGTTGTTTGTTTAGCGGAATTCTTTTTAACAAATGAGAAATTGTAATATATAAACTTCATAGAATAAACCATTAACTTAAATTAACCAATTGAAAAACATTGTATTATTCAACTATTTACAGAGAAGAAGACAGAAATGTAGCAGCCGTAGAATTAAACAAAGCCGAAGTTATATCTCCATTAAGTAGAACTGATATATTTTTGGAAACGCTGTAGCAACTAACTTTCTTGTTAAATAAAGAAAGAGCATCCAAACAGGTTTTAATTGCAAGTGACTTTAACATTAATTTTGAAATAATAGCAAATGTCTCAGAGCCAAAGTCGGACATACATTTTGAAACAAGTTCTTAACGAGTCCTCGAGAATTACAGCGGCGAGCTATTCATTAATAGATAATATCCTCGCTAACGTTGAACTTGTTGACCTCGCGGGGAAAACAATCAGCATGCATTTATCCGATCATATAGGACAAATCTTAATATATCCCTGTTCGCCATCAATTAAACCGGCAACAGAAATAAAGATAATTAGGAAGACTAACGAAGACAAAATCTTTGATATCTTCAAATGCCAATTTCATGGACTTCTTCAACGTAAACTCTCTTAAAGCAAAAATCTAGTCTCCTAAGCAGCTTCCCTTTTCCTCTCAAATTCATCTGTATCAGTCTTCACTACACTAATTCGAAGCTTTTTTTATTGAAGGGTGTAGTACCTGAAAAATTAATCGTCCCAGGTCTCCGGAGCTGTAGTTGGATGCTAAGATGCTAAGCTTTTCCTTCGGTCCGGCGTACTTCTCTTATTTGCAAAAGCGAATTCAGACCGACAGCAGTACACGTTTAGGGCTTAGAACATAGATCCTATCAGACCGAGTAATCTTATCAATTCGAAGTACCTCCTTTGGACTTTGTTCAGCAGAGCTGTCTGTGTATGTAAGTAACAGACGCGTAGTTCTTTGCTCACTTCAAAAATCTTTTTTCTAATCGAATTAATTTTGCCAATACGTTCCGCAACTATCCAAATTTTTAATACATCGCATCTCCGACGTACGTTCCCTTCAGTTACGTTCTCTCCAACATCCCACGCCCATCACAATTATTTTATACGTCCCATAAACGGGTAAAATAGTACCGCATAAATCGGGTATGCGTTTGTCGTGAAAATTATGAACGGCCGCGTGGGATTTTATTGGAATGTTATTGTCTTTTCGTCGCATAAATCATAGCGGAAAATATTTACGATACTGGATGCAATTTGACGGTTACAGCCTGGTCGGGAGATTGGCGCGTACTCCTCGGATAACTAGCGGCTTTCCTTCATGCCCGCACGCCTATGCGTACACGTCTCGGGGTATTATGCAACGAGGTAAACTCTTCTTATAGCGTAGAACCTTTGCATAGTGCATAAACGGAAGACATTGTAACACGTTGTAAAGACGTTTACGAGTCGCGATTTTTTTTTGGTCTTGTCTTAAGCGGATGGCAATTATATTCCCGTTAATTTATTGTCTAAGTTGTATCGTCCTAGTACATCTCTGTTGGTATTTTAAGACGAAGACTTTCTCAGTTTACTAGCTAAGCCGTCTCAAACGATTACATAGTTGTAAAAGGATGTTTGCTGTTTTTAATTTTTAAGGAACTTTTCTTTCTAGAACACCGAAGACTTCTCCATTTATATCCATAATGCGCGCGATTCTCGAATTGTGGGGCGCGAGCCCGTCGAAAAAAATAGAAAATATAATTTGGTTTTTGAAAATTGTTTAATTTCTGTTCAAATTGTATCAGTATTGCAGAATATGTTTAATCAACGCTAAATTACAAATAAGTTCAATATTCATCACCATCTTAGAAAAATAAGTCTTTTGATTTCGCCACTTGCCATGAAGTCTACAAAGATTTCTTCTTCGGCATTTATAAGACCTTCGGATGTATTTCGAAACGGGTCCCTAATCCACTTGTAACTTGCTAACAAGTTTCAGCGAAAAATACTTTTCTAAATTCTTTGCCAGCTTTGTTAGAGAATTTTCGGCTTTACTATGCTGCACTCCAACCTTTTAAGCTTTAACAAATTTACTCATATCTACAAAGATTTGTAGGTTTTATATGTCCACCAAATAGCTCAATATCATCATCAATAAATTATCTCGAAACTTTTCCGTTTCCGGTATGTTTCCCTCTTCTGCAAAAAAGATCACGTTGCAAAACTTTCAGACAAGGACTTATTTCTTTTGGAAGCCAGAATTTCTCTTCAGAATTGTGAATCATGACTAGACTCTCGAGAAAAACGAATCTCCTCTCAAACACGAGTCAGTCTAGTCGCTGAGAAAAAAGCATTAATTTCCCCCTACCTTGGTTATTTCCAATCATTACTGTTACTTTTTTGCAGCGACTAGACGGATTCGTGTTTATTCGTCTCATTTGAATGGCTTCGTGTCGTCTACTAGTTTCCTCGACAAATCGACAAAAGGCGAGATTGTCGAGTCTCTATTAATTTCGCCAAGAAAGTGCATTCGTTTCTGCAAGGTTATTGACAAGACATTAAATAATGAGATCGACGTTGCTTTGAGTTTTATTGGTTTGCAGAGAAGTAGTTCTTTCGTAAAGTCGAAGAGAGAGCATCTTCATTACTATCTGTTGCCTAGTCAAGTCGAATTACTAACAATTTCTCACGCAACTTCTCGAAGAGCTGAAGTTCTACATCTTCAGCTGCATCACCAAGTCGACGGGCAACAATATCATTCAATAGCGGTATTAACTGGAATTGTTAAATGAAAATGATCTGCAAGCGTAATTTCTACAATTTCAATCGCAGCTTACAATCAGTTCTTTGCTGTCGTTATGAGGCTAATTTTTAAGCAAGTGACATACAAGAGCCTCTCTTTTTCGTTAACTTCAGTGCTGGTAAACCTGAAAGTCAAATATTCTTTTTATTTTCTTTTTATTTTTTTTTATTTTTATCTTCGGAAGTTCGGCTTCACTCTCGTCAAGTTTACCCTTGATTGCACAAATCTGCTGTTACTAAAATACCAAGATTAGTAGCTAACATGTAACTTACAACATACACAATCGCGGATCGACTCGATTGAGACTGGCCGGAATTGAACGATGTGAAAATTGTGCGAATATTAAAACGTTGAGAAACCTTGCCACGACACGTTCGATAAATACGCTTTTGTTATATTTCATGGTAAAAGAGGAAATTGGGAAACGAGCAAGTTATTGCATGAGAACAGTGAACTTCCAGATTATCCGCAAAGTTTCACATCATTTTTCGAGGTAATCTTCAAAGTTTCTTAAAAAAAAATGTATACGCGGTAGATATTCGGCGTTGACGGATACGATCCGCACCACGTCCCATCGTCGTATTAAAGGCACGCGACGCTTGAACTTTAATCCCCGACCCGGACGGCACCGTACTTAGATGCATCGCCAGCACCCGACGATCAGAATTCTCGTTTCCGCGGCGAACCGTCCATATTCAGCTGTCGGCAGGCACATCCATCCTTGCCGGTATCGGTATGATCCATCTGATGCGATAGACGCTCTCTCGGTACTCATAACTTTGAAGTATCTCACCTGTGCATCTACATAATCACCTTCGGGACGACTGCGACTGGGAAATGTTAGCCGTCTGTAGACATGAAGCTGGTGCTCACAAGCGCACGCATAATATGGCGAAAGATGGATGACGACCGAGAACAAAGCAACCGTGGAACACTCCTACTGCATTAATCAAGGCGGAGACAAATAATAATTTAATTTGTGTATTATCTCATAATTTCAATTTGCTTACGATCGCCCAAATAGAGATTTAAAAAAATTATATCTAAAATGGGATTCTTCGTTTTTATTGAAATAATGTAGCTAACATATCTCAAATTTGATGTAATTTTTCCGGCCAATAGACCAATAATAATGCTGCAATTAATCTTGTAAAAGTAGTCGTTTAACTTAACGTTTCATGCAAATAATTTATTTTCTAAGAACCAGACGCTGCGGAACGGGGCTAAATTTGATGTTTCGTCCTTTAATTTTTTTTTAAAAGGACTTGACGGCTTTGCAACTAAATCGTCAGCTGGAAAAAATTGAAGGAAAATCACATCTCTGCAGGTATTAATTTTTACAAATGAAATAGTCTTTCTTTTACAACAATGTTGTTAACCGTACAGATGACATAAAAGCTTTTTAAATGTTTTCATTACGCTGTTACCCTCCCCCTCGCCTCTTACGCAACCCGAAAGTAAAGCCGACATTGTTCGCATACAAACAAATAAATAAAGACGCGTAAAATCGCGATAAAGCCGCCGATAAGATCTAGAGCTCTCTCCGCGAAGCGTTATTAGTCTTGTTCGTTCTCTTCTTTTTCCCCTTTTCTTTTTCTTCTTCGTTTTTTGTCGTTTCTCGTTTTACGCGTTCCACTTACGCAGAAAGATGGTGGAAAAAACGACGAGAGAAACAATAAAAGAACCGCTTCTACAGGCGCAAGAACGCTCGTTTCACACCGGTCCGCACAATGTACAACGTACGGACGGGCTATCTATAGCGCCTAGCTGGAGCACACCGATGCGACGCACGCAACCTGCATCAGAAAAACATGCCGGCACGAAAAAGGCGTTATCACACACATCTAAAGGTGTCTCTTTTATATTTTTGCGAGGAAAAAAAAACCAAGCAACGAATGGCGGAAAAAAAGGAGCAATGGAACGCGAAGCGATAATACGGTATCCGTCGATTAGAATGTTGATACATTTACACCGGCGGAGACAAATTGCGATATCTTCTTTGGCGACATTAATTTAGAGGCCGCTACCGTGCGAGTTCGTTCGATTTCATCGTGTAAGAAGCGGCGGTTGGACTGGATACAATGCTTGTGTTGGTAAGAAGTTCATCATGAAGCACGCATCTTCTTTCGAGTTAGCATTGTTACAATGGAAACTGAGCCGGTTCCGGAATGAACGAGATTACATAGTCAAGAATGACGCTGAATACTTTCGGAAAAAGCAGTCCCTAAGCCTGGGCACGTTTGGGCCCTAAGCCTGGGCAAGCCAAAGAAGTATATTAAAGAGGATTTCTTACTTTTATTTCATTATTTCAACTGTCCCTTTTGGTAATTTTTAGTTCTTTAGTATTACTTTCCACAACTGACAACATATAACCATCCGCTGGTGCTTTAATAACTATCTCGGGGCAAAGTTCCTTCATAATTCAAATTATGTTTAAAATGCGTAATTTTCAAAAAATTGAGTCTTAACACAACGTGCCCTACAAGACTATAAGGAACGATCCACGAAAGTAAGTTTCGCCGAATGGTCGCCAGGGTGCGCGATGTACTAGACTAAGGGTTGCTACAGAGGCAAGTTTCTGTGTGATTTCTGCTCTTGGCACCGGTTTCAGGAAATATAATAAAAAAGCGTGTATCGCGAAGACGTCTTTATGCACCCTTACACTTAATTGATTCCCCTTGAATATAGGCAGCTGCGACGCTCGACAAGAGTAGCGAGTTAACAAAACGTACCAATGGGTGAGCGTTATCGATATTTTGTGTTCTGTTACAGAACAGAATAATTGAAACAAACATAAAAAGGAGCCTAGCCCAATCGTCAATGCTGAAACGTGTTTGATTCTTTCAGCAATGTATAGATTCGAACGGCGAAAACGACTTATTCTATATAACCACCAAGAGGAAGATAAAACATCCTTTCTACTTAGCATACGCTATGGCGATACGTACATTATACGACAAAATTGTTTTAATATAAAATTTAATGCTTCGAATAGATCCTCGATTACGTAGTCGGACCCTCAGCGAATTATCTAAACATGTAGAATGATTTTTTCAAGATAATTACATCCTTTTTTACATCACGGCACTTAAAAAGTCCGCGCCGTAACGTTGCTCGTTTTAAAATTCCGCATAATTCCCGCCCGATCCATTCGATTTAACCAAAGCGCGATAGACGTTTTTAGCGTTTATTATTAGGTAAGCAACGGACGTACTTGGGTGGATTCGATGTGAGATGCTTTACGAATTAATGAAGCATATCCAATTAAAATGTAATGCTTGTAAGATAAACTTGTATACGAAGTAAGTTGATTTTATGGAGTAATTTTCATAATTAAACGCTTGCGATATTTTATCCGCTTATGGAATGGATAGCGTTCGAAGGTGGGACATTTCATCGGGCGAATATAAACAACAATCATTAGAGCTGAAGATAGACATCTATATATGTATATATATATATATATATATATATATGATAACTCTTTTTTTCTTTTGTACAATATATGAAAGGATGTATTGAATTAAAATGCCTCGTATTTAAGTTACTGATTGGATTATCTCCTTTCCTTGATGGATTTAATCTGTCGGAATTAACTGGCAACTGTGCTGGATAAACATAATTCCTATTGAGAATACTAATATCGGTCCTCTTTAAATATTTATATATTTATTTAGCGGAAGATGCTGGCAATTCTTTGTCTTTCGTAGCGAATATCTTCTTTAATTATATTTACGATGCGCTGATAAGAAGCATTTTAATAAACCTCAACATGAAGATGAGGTCGCTCAAAAATATATTTTGAAAGATGCTATCGAAAATTTCGGAATGCTCGATGCGAAAGAAGAGGAATGTCGAGCAATTATCAAATTCTAGCTTTTGGAAGGGAATACGCGTACATAAACGAATAAAACCGAAGTATGTAGATATTATCGGCGGGAACTCCATCGTGTGCCACAGTAAAATCTTGGCCAGTTAAATTCAAACGTGGTCGTACCAGCTTGATAGATGCTGAAGATGGCAACCATTAGCAATAAGATCGAAAAAGTTCATCAAACGGCGCTAAAAGACCGGCGAATTAAGGCGTAAGGAGTTGGCAGATGCTGCGGACGTCTCAAGAGAACGTGTTTATCGAGATGAAGAAACGCGCTTGCTTACCTAGAGCTGAAAATCCATTTGAATAAACTAAGAAGGCCGTCTTCAAAGGCCTGTTAAAATAGTTTAAGCGAAATAAGTATTGATGATAACGTTACTTAATATCCTTCAAGTTCAATGAAATTATACTTATTGTTAGTTACTTTATTTAATTTCGGCACTTCTTCTTGCAGTACTTATTAAACATTTGTTATCACTGTTTATTTCTTTTAATATAAAAGGAGAACAAACTTTCAAATGCAAGATGATGTCAATTTGAAATTCATACCTTCTACACGTAAATAAGGTAGACCTTGGATACCTGCATCCAGTACGAAATGGTAGCTAGTCAGCAATTATTAGCCGTTCTAAACGTAGAACCTTTCAAGAATACACTTACTTAAACATCAGCTACTATAACGTATTAAAGCCATTTCATCGAATATTAAAATATTTAAATTTCCAAATTACAAGAACCTACATATGAACATCTCGAATCGCTCTTACATCCATAAACATGTAGACGTTATTCCACACCGATCGCATGCATATTAGAACAAGAGGTACTCCCATATAAAGTCCCGTATATTGTACAACCTCCTGGCAACGATACGAGCTAAGATTAAGGCGCAATTTTCAACAATTTTTAGAGGAAATTAGCATAATGCTCTTAGTTCGCGTACTAGGTCGGTAATTTATCAAAACGTAACCGTTTTTTATCGCGGTTCCGCCGACATGTAATTAGATGTTTGGATTTTGTTGCGCTTCCTCTGTCTATAAACGTTAATGTATCAGGCTTGATTTACGTCCGACGAACTTTTTCTCTCCAAATCGTTTAAATCTTACGAACGTCCGAACGGCCGATCGAGTAGATTTGCCCAACAGGTGAGATTAGACGTAGAAGCGATTCGATATCTGCGGACCACCCAAATTTTAAATGGATTAGCGTTTCGACTAACGGTGCTACGCTCTTCGCTACCTATCGGAACAGATCGATATCGTCGCTTGTCGGTGGAAGTTTAAGGTCCTAATTAGTCGTCGAACTCTTGTATCTGCGTTAGATGCAGATTAAGGACCGTTAGAGATATTTGGAGAAGGCGATGGTTGGTTATCAATCGAATCTCTTGCTGCCTACATTAATTAAATTACTTATTTTTACATTACACTTAATTTATGTTACAATTAGAGTGGGCGGATTCGGGTGCGCCTCATGGACGCGGCTAACGAATGGAATCTCGCATGCGAAACACTAGTCGGTATCTAGTTACGTGAAAGTAGTAGCGAAGTACCCTGCTTTCTGTTTTTTGATAATGTCGAAGGTGCGTAAATTGAGAGAACAGCCATCATTAAAGACAGTGAAGGTTCATTGAGAATTTTCCGGATTTGACTTGCGACGGCGTAAAAATAAAAAAAATCTAATTGTGATTGATTAACGATGATGCAATGTAACCTGGCGTTCACTTCATTAAACAACGATTCATTTATTCCATTTTGGAACAAATACGCCAATATTATATTGCCGAGCAGTACCCAAAGATATCTTTACTAATACTTTACTTCCTAAAAAGGACCGTGTATGTTATTGCCGCCGCTTCATATCAAACTATTGCCACAAACTAGATAAAAGTAATGGATAAAGATGGTAAAAGATGTCTAGGTTTGAAAGCTGTATTTCCACGGATTAGTGATCACAAATTAAAAGAAGGCACTGAAGTATATAATAATATGTTCCAGCGAAAGGACCTTAATGGATAACAACACCTTTGAGATCAAATTAACCGGCTGTAAAGATTTACTAAGAAAAGCATGGTTGGTTCTTTCAAGTAAAAGGATCATATCCATAAAGGTACATACGTCACGCAATCATATTGATTGCTTTCCAGAAAATCTTCTAGATTAAAGGAATTCCATCAAGAGGTATCTACCGAAGAAGATCTGTATGAAGCAAATGAAGAACATTACGAACGAGCTTCGCGAATGAAACCAATAATAATAAGAACAGCTTACAATGAATTATTTTTGTACGCCTTTTACCTTTCAACACCCTCTTGTAACCGTAAACATTTATTTTCACCGATAAATTTTGCAAGGTCATAGACCTTGGATTACGCGATAAATTAACAGTTTCGTTAGCTCTGCTAAAGGTAAGCATACGTAACATAAATGTACAGCTACGTTTTATAGCTGAAGGAGTGCAGTATACAAAATTACATAGACGGTCTAGCTCCGCCCTCTTGTTACTTGAAAATTAGTAGGCATTGTCCGAGTGTTGACGCGCTATATGTTTAACCATCGTTTCGTGTTGTTGGTAGCTCGGAATGTGCGGAAATCTCTAGACGTGACGTACCCATCTAGCGAATGCTTGAATTCATTCGGGCGTTTGGGCAGTTACTTACTGATTGGATGCGGGTAGATGTACGGTAAATGTAGGGATATGTCGCAAATTTCCGATTAGCAATAAGCATATGGACAATAAGTGCCTTGTTATAATTTTGTTAGTATGATGGATTAATTAACAGAATTATTATTTTTTGTTAAGTCTTAAATAGTACGCAACCAACACATTAATTTTCGTTGTTTCTTCGTCGAAACAGCTATAGATTAATGTTATTGGCAAGATGAAGGATTTGTTAACTACAAAAGTGGATTGATTTCAGCAAATCTATCAGCAATGTTCTGAAAAGCAGTGACCGTTCAACATCTCTAAAGGAAATCTTTCTTCCTTCAATTTTGCATTGAATCTAAACTATATTGTTCACGAACACATCTCAAATAGCTGAAACGTACGCTTGAAATAAATGCCATTCGGTGATTTATTTTAAATCTGGTTTGCTAAATCATCTTCCAATGTTTCAGTTGCGGTAGTTAAGTTATTTTTGAAATACAGGTTCACACAAGTATAAGCGACGTCAACTTCAGGCCTCGTTCTGACGGTGTATTTGGTTATGGGCTAGAGCAGTCAAATCGTTAACCTTTTTATTCTTCTCAGATTCTGAACATCTTTGTTAAGATTTTTTTGTCGATTATTTGGAGTGGAATCACGCTAGTTGTGAGGGTATTGTCCCGTAATTTCCAACGCCGGAACTTGCAATTATCTATCTTTAATCGTTTCAATGCTAGAGAGCTTCAAAGATGGATGATTAAGGTTTTAGATTAGACCCTGTAAATTCTTAATGGTAACCCAACAACTTCCGGACAATCTTCCTTTTGATCCACGTCCAAAGCTACATCTCTTGGTTGCGATTCGGCACATTGTTTCTTCCGCTGTTGACAAAATTCAAGCACCCATATCTCCTAAATTTTGATATTCGGTATCTGAATAAGCTAGGAGATTATCTTTCGACTCGACTTCGACACGAAAGATCTCGGCGAGTGCTTTAAAACTAAAAAGCTCGGCCACGTAGCCTTAATTATTCCAACGCTAGGACGTCTCGAAGTAAAGAAAAGTAGATTCCTTCTTCGGCTTTGAAGGGTCCTAAACCTAAAAAGCTCGAAGAACCTACTCGGGGCTAATTGTCTATCGGCAACCGGTTAATTCGTCGAGCGGAAATGTACACCTAATAAGGAAAATAACGAAAACTTCGCCCACGTCAATTTTAGTTCTCGCTCAGATGACGTTCTTGGCTGACCCGAAACTTCAGACGTCCATAATTCGAAAATAAATCGACAAAAATCAAGAACAAGTGTTTTCAGTATGTCGAAAGCTACGGGATGGTCGACCTTCTTCGTAACCTTACGCCTATTACAATTTTCGGAACATTGAAACTTTTTAAAAAGTGTTTGTTGATTTAACAACCTTCTTTACGTAGAAGTTTGCATGAGGCTTCACGTATACATCAATTTCAAGAATAAAAAGTACCAAAACTCCAATGCAATCCTAAAGACCGCCTTATTATTATGATAAACAACAATAATAACCACTTTCTGATTTAAATTACACAAAAATTCTCCGCGAAATCCATGAATTATTGAACAACGAGCCGTGGAGCTCGCTACCTTGCAGCGAAAACATCAAACAACGCGCGCACGTTGTACCCGTTTTATCGGAAATACCATTGTTATACCCCGCAGTGGGGGTAATACCCTCCGCTTGGCGATATTATTATTTGTTATTTTTTTTTTCACGAAAGCGACGCTTCGCATGTCTTCAACATAGCATGCTTCGATTAAGTCGACAAATGGAATATTAAGCAGGACAATGATTTCGTGTCCGCCAGCTTCGCTCGCACGGACGCGTGCTGATGAGGTCTCAAAAAAAAAGAAATGTAAAAAGGTACATAATCGGAGGAGCCGTGCGTGTGCTCTCTCTCAACTTAAACAATGCCTAAAGTAATCGAATTAAGTCCTCCTCGCCGTAATGAACGCACATCGGCAAGGGACGGCCGCCGGCGAGATCGTGCCTACAAAAGCGGAGGATTTTTTCGATTTTTCCCGCCGAATTTGCTATTATATTGAAGCGAAAGCGCTTATGACAACACCAATTTGCTTCGAGGATTTGCATAGCCCCGGCGGGGATGTTACATTGATCAAGATAAAATGTGCTTTAAGGTTAGGTGCGAGGAATTTGGAAATAATTTAATTTGCCTTAACATACGACCATCCAAAATGAAAGGATTTTCGATTAAAGCTGTGGTACACGAAAGAAGTTGGCGTTAAGATAATTTATAGCAGCGTTCGGTGAGGGTCATAAGTTCTGCATTGAAGTAATATAAAATCCCATTCGTAGTGCTTTTAATAGTTGTCCTGATGCAAAGTCGAAAATTTGAGAAAATTAAAGCTAGACAGCCTTTTATCTCAATATCTATCCAGCTGCGACTTTTGGGTCCCAATTAAGCGTCATTAGAGGTTTGCTGGTTACGAGTATCCGTTACTTTCCTTCAGCTCGCTTCTTTTTGGACGTCCTACATCTAGCTTTGAATGAAATTGACACAAATTGCTCGTAAATATTTTTAAAAGTCCTGTAATGAGGTTGTCGTCCGTTCAGGTTGCTGGTACTTTCGAGCAGCAGGACATCCTCGACAATTTTTCTGTGCATAAACAGATCCCATCTGCCGCATGTCTGCATTTGAACCTGATATATTCTTTAGTAACTAAATGCTTTGAGAACACGCGTTATCTTCCAATCGCGAATTAAGGAGGAAGATTTGCCTTTTCGCGCTTGGCCAATTTACAAAAGGATTTATTTTCAAATGTAATTATTAATCAATACTTTAGCACGACCTATTATTTATCAAATACTGACAAGTCGACGTATTCCGTCAACATCCGTCGTACGTGATTATGATATACGCGATACGCCGGTAAGAGTAGTATGACAACGTACTTCAGCGTCTCGTTACGTAATATCGCAGCAGGACGACGACGCGTTGTGCCAATGGTGACGATGATCTTTCGCTGGCGGGTCGAAGATCTTTCGCCGGGCAGCCAGCGGCAAGTGGCAAACGCAATAAATCAAATTTTACAACGAGCGGACCGCTCGGGCCGACCAGGGGCATCTCAGCGCGGGGTCAACGGGTGTATGGAGATCCGTCCGCGTTTACATACAACGTAAGTTCTGTTAGGTACGATTTCGAACATTTCGGAACATATGTCACGCGGCCACAACGTTCACTGGATTGTGTTCAGTATTTAAAGGCGAAGCCCGACGGGTACTGGGATGACGCTAGATGTCGTTGGTGTTGACGATTTCATGGAATAGTAAGATACGATTAATTTCGCTCGAGTAGAAATGGATAGACGGTAGTACGCGTGTGTCAAAGCGCGTTTTCTTTTACTTTTATTTTTATTTTTTTCCAAAATTTTTTAAATTTTTTTAAATTAATGCTGGTACATTGGGTTCCCTTTGGGCTGGTATATTGGGTTCCGTTATTGTCCATTCTTACCAATACCAGCTTGACACCGTTGCACCAACGATAAAATATGTCGATTTGGAAAATTGCGTTATAATCTCATTTACCAAATCGTTTGTTTGATCTACTGTTTTATATCAGCCTTACTTTGGCACAATTCCTGCTGTTAACACAACAAAAAAGTCTCTTTATGCTTCTTGCAATAAAACCAGCCTCATATTCAATTGTTATTTTGCCAACGAAGGTTTTCTCCTCTGAAAGCGAATGCCCCAAATAGTTTCATTTCCATTTGAAGTGATGCGTTGAGCAACCAAATTTTCCACAATGGAAACAATACTGTAAGATTCTTCATCGGCAAAATTAGCTGCTATTGAAGTGGTAAAGTTACAAGGTTATTAAGTAAACCAATGCCCGGTTATTTCTTTGTTTTTATAACTTATCACAGAAGACCGGATGCATACCGGACTATTGAAAAGCGAATGAAAATCAAGAAAAAGTAATAACTAAAGCAGACTTCATTAAATACGACAGTTTCTGAGCTATTGTTTACAAACAACGCGTCCTTTGTATTTTTTTTGTAACGATGATAGCAACTTGACAACTTGAATTTGAATGTAAGACGTGACTATTTTGCTACGAACGATTGGATCAATAAAACCTGAAGGTTCTGGGTAATGAGCATATGCAGCTAACGAAGACCTTCCGTGCGATGATATATTTCACATTTCAAATGAACGTTCAACCACACACAGTGCTCTATGTGTCACCGTCCCGCTATATGTACATTTGCAGCTTTGACGACTCTGGAGTGAAAGATCTGTCGAAACAGTGGACTACGAAGAGACAGTTGGCTCCGGATAAGGCCAAAAGAAGACCAGCCAAATGTTTTTTTTTTCTGTTATCTAGGCTTGAAGTTTCACTAGAGGGGACCAGAAATTTTTATCAAATCAGGAGGAATTGAAAGGAGGAAAACTGAATTTCACACTGAAACGCTTGTTACTGTGTTTTGAGCTAGGAATTCTTCAGATTAACTTCGTATGGGTTTGTTCATATCGCTACAGAAGCAATAAGAGCAACGATACTCGGAAAATATAAAAATTTAACGTATAGTTCAGCGTTCGTTTCGAAACAATCCCTGCTCCGAAGTAATTACGAAACCGCTCTTATCGCTCCAGCTTCGATGCAGGAATTGTTGCTATATATTTTCAATTCAATTACACATTGTTAGTTCGATTTGAAGGTACGACTCGTTCGAAGCTTATATGTTAATTAAACTAAAAGTCCGAAACAATTTTCGAACTACACCAAGTACTATCAAAGCAAATGTATAGAATTGGATACAATAAACATCGTTGACAAAGGTATAGTCAAAAGATTCACGTAAACACCTCGTAACCTTAACCTCTCCACACTCGTAACGAACTTGAGCACCTTGGAACGAATATTTTGTTCACTGGAATTTTAAAATGACACAATGTAATCGCCCTACATCAATCTACCTCGTTAACATCAAAAGATTCTCTCGTCTGTCCAAAAAAGAAAAGGAACCAGTTCTCCGACGAGAACGTAATAAGATTTCTTCTAATTGTTTTGGTTACCGTTTCCATTTTCCCACGCAAATAATCTCGGACATATACATAAGTATGTTCATGTGTAATATGTACGCATCAGCTGCCGACGTATTTAATTTTAAGCGCAACCGGTGTGCGCGTCTTGATGTGCCCGAGCGTCAGGTTACTTTGTTCCATCCGTTGAAATTATAAGCGCTGGACATCTCCTCCACGTTAATGAGAGCGTTTTCTCAGTATTACGAAATAAAACAAGTACATAGGAATGCCTAATGGTCGTAGTGATTATCTACATCAAAAGGAACGCATCGTACGTACGGACGGTTTGTTTTAATATAAGAGAATATGCATATGTTTATATCTAGTCTGTCCCATCGCTGATGATACCAAGTGCTGGGCATAGAATGTCGTAGTGAAGGTCGACGAATGGTTAAACCACATAAAAAGATAAGGAAATAGAACGGGGCCGTGTGAGGTTACGAGGAGAGGTTCGATAATTACGTACCCTCGACGAGAGGTGGCTCTCCTAGAATTGGAATAACTCCCCGTCAAGTTTTCAAAGAGATTCGTCAGTTACTTTGTAAGCGACGGTCACTTAAAATGAACAACTTCTGTTATATAACAACAAAGGAAAACCTCGAATAAGCGGTGATTAAATAATTGTTTTTTGTAAAATGGACACGAATGATGAAATGCAATTCACGATATGGTGAATGATCGAAGATAAACATGCGGAGATTTATAAGTCTGTGGGTCTTATTCAATGGAACATGTACATAACATGAGTTCAACAACTCATTTGAATTAAGAAAGCTTTCCAGGAGATGGGTGTCGCGAGTGCTAACAATTGACCATCAATCCACGAGCGTATCGACTTCAAAAGAATGTTTGGCGATACTAAAGCGCAATTCGAATGATTTTTGGCGTCAATTCATAATTGTTGACGAAACATGGATTCATCACAGCGCATCGAAGACAAAAAAGAACATCAAAGTTCTTCCTGGCCAATCAGTATCGTCGCCATGACGAAATTCCATCCCAATTAAGATATGAATTGCTTCAGCATCCATCATATTTGCCAGATTTAGCCTACGATGAAGTGATTGCGAAAGTAATCGAATGTAATGCGAATGCAAAGTAATACGAAAGTAAGGAAGCTGTGTTCTTTAATAACATAATAGCAATGAGGATTTTCCGTTTTTCAGCAGGCTGAAAGAGGTATGTCCAGGAATATCTGAGATTCTTATAATGAGGATCCCTTTTCACTAGGACATCTTCGCCTATAGTGAGGAAGAAGAAGAAGCGGGCAGCACTAGAAGGGGTATTGCTGCCAAATCCAGATCATGTTCACGCTTATCGGATACAATTATTTCCTTTGCCACGTCTCACGTTGCTTTTATTTTGTTGTCTGATAGTATTATGTAATCAGAATTAACATAGATGATGCTTAGTTTGACATTTGATTAATATCTATAACATTAAAGTTTTATAATTAGCATTTACATCTCTACCCTGCATGCACGGTAACCAGCCCGTTGAACTTGTTGCTCTATTCCTTTTAAGTTTTTCCTTTTAGAGAAAATTCGCCTTTCTCGACTTGATCGCACGACTTGATCCTCGACGATTCTGATGGCAGCAATTATTATTTCGTTTACTTGTTCTTTCAGCAATTATAGCTCATTTAAATAAATCAATAAATCATTTTATAAATCATTGAAATAATTAATGCGATGTATTTAATCTAACGTAGTAACTGTTAATTTGAATAGGTACGATACATACACTTGTACAATCGTTGAAAAATATGTTTATTTTCGATGATGTTACAAAGAAGAAACCAATAACTTTAACATAAATTAACGACTTGGTTCTGGTAAAATGAAAAGAGGGTGAACGTTAGAAGTTAGCATTTTGTATTTCAATGCAAAGATCGTTGCCATCAACGATAATCTTGCTCCTTTATTATTAGAGGTGTTGAGAAATATTACAAAGTGTTTACATAAATACGTTCCGTATTTAGGAACGGAGTCAACCTTAATTAATCTTAGAATTAAAAGCGTTAAGACGCGACTCGCGAAAGTGTCGACGTCTGCGTGTAGGTGGCGTGGGTCGAACAGCTGTCGCTCGCGCCCTCTACATAACGCCACTCCTACCATTGTTACCTGGGTGCACCCAGCCTTTTTAGCGGGTGGGTGCTGTCGAAACGTTTAATATTGTATGTATACGATCCGATTTGCATTTCATATTTAATTAAGCGGTTGCGTCCCCAATTTATTCGTCTGGATATGAAGAAAGTAGGAAGATACGTGTATTCACCACAGACTAACGTACGTCTGAATACGTAACTAATGTCTGATATCGCCTTTAGTTGTTGTTTTAAATAGCTTTTTCATTTGGTTCGACCTTCAAATAGGTATCATGAGGGAGGTTTTAATATCTTGTGCTGTTGATTCCTTGCTTAGCTCTTATTGTTTCGAGAAGTTCGAAGGGGTTTCGACAATTTTTGGAGATCTTGGAATGTTTCTCAGAAATATGAGATTTTTTAGGTAATCCGTGTGGAGATCTCTCTTATTATTGATGATAGATGGAAGAAATTTGGCAAGGTTGCTATATTTTATGCTTGTTACGAAATGGAAGAAAAAATGTGCCAAAAGTCTACTTATAGCGTCTGAGATTTTGAAAAAAGCAAAAGAGCTTACTTTCTTCTTCAAGCACTGTTATTTGTTCTTATAGAGAAAAATTAAAAAGGCACTCTCAAAGCTATTTTCGATCTAAATTTAAAGAAGTCATGTTGGATTGTTCGCCAGCGAGCTTTGTTTGGTTATCATCCAAGAAAAAGAATCGAAGGAAGTAAATAAAATCGATTTAATTCGCTAGTAATAAGTTTCAGATTAATGCATCATAATTTTCCTAAGGCCGTCATTACAACGTAATAACAACGTTCACTTATTGACTCGCGACACTGACCTATTCGAATTGTTTATTGAAATTCTCAACAAGTTACGTTTTTATTATCCTCTAGAACGCTTTAACGAGCACAAAATTCACAGAACTTAATACAATTGGAACAGATAAAGACGCCCACGTCGGTTGAAACGCTAGGACAAATTAAAGAGAAAACCGTCGCCCACATTATGACATACAAACCATTGTTCTTAGCGGTAACGTTGAAAGAGACCACTTAGGAGTAAATTAATTGATAAGGAAAATCCGCTGGAAAAGGAATGCGAACAGCGCACGCCCGTTCCGAAGGACAAATTCTCCTCGTACGGGACATAAATAAGCGTTCCCGACAAAACGAAGGTGTCTAATCGGACGTCATTGTTTTCTTCTCTAATTCTCGAACCTATAAATATGCGGCGTGCGTATTTAGCCAGAGAAAAACGCGTTGGATGCTGTCGACGCGGCGCGGCGATTAAGCTATCCGAATATAGGTAATTACATACGAACACATTTTTATTTAGGCAACAGGCAGCGATGTCGTTTTGCGCAATACGAGAGAGGTAATAAAATTTTCGGCGCGAAATAAATTCACCCATTGGGCCGCCCTCCAACAATAAAACCTGACCGAAATAGCCGGTATTAAATCAAAAATCAAAAGGTTACTAAGAATTATTGGTAACATCTGCGGTTGGCTTGGCTGCCCGGATCAAAGACGCTAGTAGATCATTTCGGTAATTTTAACTGTTTTCAGAGCGCAGGGGCGAGATAATTCTTCACGCTGGATATCAATTAACGAATAATTAAGCATTATTCTAGGTTATTTGGGTTTTAGATCGGCTTAATATTGTTACCGTGGTGTGTTGTAGTGCTCTAGAGATTGAGTGTATGCCCCAGACGCCAAGAAAAGAAAATGATTAGTTTAAAAATATATATTAAGCAGGCGTTTCTGATTATATTTTAGTTGATAATCATCCTTCATGAAGGAGATATTTCGAAGAAACGAATGCGAAACGTGTTAAATATTGTCAACGCTATTCATCCGAACACAACGCCCCTTTATCATAATAATAACGCTACTTTTAAAACTGCCACAATATTGATGTTGTTGTCGTCATTATTGTTATTATTATTGAGTTGGTAGTAAAGGTGTAGGAAGACGAATATAATAATGTGAAAATCCGAGGAAAGTACACCAACAACAGATCAAGCATCGGGAAAATTATGCTGTTCCTTCTATGATAAATTATAAGGTCGACAACTTAAATAACATATATTGTAATATTATGTATTTAAATAAAGTCTTGGAATAATTCATCTTCATCTATCCAGTTGCCAAATCTACCATTTGGCCAGTGCTGTATTTAATAGTTACTTACACATCTCAATTATTTTTGAACTCGTCTGTTTAAGAACTGCTCAAACAAGGAAATTGTCGATTTTTCGCAAGTTCTCTTTACCGCATTTCCAGCTTTTGCCTTTTCATCAGCTTTTGCTCACAAATTTTCTAAACGACTTCACAATTCAACTTACCCCGATTTTAAGAAGAGTGTCCTATCAATAATGTAATTTTTGTTGCGCCAAATATTATAAGAATGTGTCATAATTTAGTGTCCTGCCTAACTGCCATGTTACGATTATTATTAATTTGTTCTTTGAACATTGTAATTTTATCTCCTGAAAAAGTCTGGTAATACGAACGAAATATTGAAAATTAAATTAAAAGGGTTGTCTTCTTCTAATAATGATAATAATAATAATAATAATAACCTGCACTAGTACAGGGGAACTTCCGGAGAACTAAAAGACTGCATTAAAGACAATTAACAGCAATAAGTAGGAAGGAATGCCGAGCGGTGTTCCTGCAATATGCCGGATGGATGTTGTTCGAAGGCCCTCCGCGTGAGGACCCCCAAGAGCGAGCGCAGACCTCGCATCTGTTGTTGTTTGCTGAGACACGTGTTGGCATGGAGCACAAAGAAAGATAAATAACAATAACAATAATAATAATTAAGACAAGTGCAATAAAAGGCTAAATTTCACAAAATATCTTAGTTTTTTATCATAAAATTAGATAACACTTGTTAGCTTGACCATTTAATAGCATACAATTAATTAAAGATTTCCGTTCACTTATTTTTCACTCATAAAGGCATACGCTTGAGGCGTAGGAGATGGTTCACTTTAAACCTTATTAACCTTAATGAATTGGAAAAAAATAACTTTCAATCTGGCTTGGAACCCTTGTACTGATGGATGTAAAAGCTGATCAGGTTAAATATTAAAATTTTAATAATAGATAGAGACAGCAAGAGTTGCAACCGAAGATTGAGCCCGTGCACGTCCTTTCGAAATTTTGGAAATTTCATATTTAATCAATCCACGTATTTTAGAGTGTGGGAAATGCGTTGTGGTCTTCTAATGCCATAAAGAAATCGAAGACAAGCGTTTCGTACCTTTTGAATGCGACCGGTCTTATTTCCCATGTATCCGATGTATTCCTTACTGCCGTAAAGATCTTTTAATTTTAATCCAAGCATCGAATTAACATGTTTCCTAAATCTCAAGACCCCATTAAACGTAATAACCAGTATTTACGTGATCGGTGATAAAGTCCTTGAACATTGTCCGATATCGCTCAACTAAAGCAGCTGGTCCACCTAGCAGTACAACCGCAATTTTAGCCCGTGTTTTAGAGAAGACGAAAGACGCGATTGAAATCAGACTGAATTTGTTCCATCATCGAAATGCTTCATAAAAATATCAACCGTACTGTTACTGAAGGAGATACCTTGAAATACTTAGCAAAAGTTCATGTGAAATTCAAGTCAAAGCTGGTGTACAATCATGACCAAAGCAGAAACATAGCGATAAGGTAGCGGAAAGGAGTATATGCTCAAAAATTCCTTCGTCTGGCTAGCAACAACTCTTTCTATTATTTTGGATAGAATTGGAAGGATAGTAATTGGCGTGCACTCTCTATACTCGATTGAATTGGGGACCCTAGAAAGAGAGACTATTACAGCCTTTTTTCAGCATGAAGGAAATACATCATTAAATACGTACAACATATCGATCTTGTAAATATTACGTTTATTTAATTCCTTGTAGGCAACACGAATCCATTCTCATGAGGCGAACAGACACGAGTTTGTCTAATCGTTGCGAAAAAAAAACCATAATTCCTTCTGCCTTTGTCCTCTCTAGTTACAATAAACAAAATCGAATCTAGAATCTATCCTTTTTACACGTACTAACGTATTATCTCTCATATCATCGTCTCTCTTAAGACAAAGCAGTAGCCCTATTAATTCTTTTAGAAATAAGTAATTAAATATATCTTAGACGATTTTCTAATTATTTTGCTAGCATTTGTTTAATGATTATTTGTATTTGCCACCAGAGTCGTTAGTTAAGTATTTTAATCGCGTATTATTATCATTCTTACGAAACATCCGCAATATTACGTGGCGTACTAATGTTTAATTAGACGCCCAAATTCTCTTTTACAGGTCGGCCGCCAATTTGACAGCCTCAATAATAAATCGTGATTTATCGTTTATAACTTCGATGTTAAATTACATAGCACACGTTAAAAAAGGAAGTATAATTTTAAACCACACCGCAACAACGACCGACGACGTCCCAAAGAAAAAAACCAAAAAAAAAAAAAAACGCATAGGTGGACGGGTATTGCGCGTTGTTGAATCCAGAACGTTCGGTAAAAGTATTTCCGTTGGGCAACAGCCTATACCACCGTTTCCCGTAGATAATGGACGCCGTACAACACACATATGCGAGCATAGTTAGATGCACTCGTACGGACCGCGATTTCCGCGAAGGAGATTGTCAGAGGTGAACTTTCTTATCACCCGAGCCGGTTATGTCATCAAAGCCACCACGGAGATGGCTTTGCTTCGTTTTTAATAACGGCAGAGATTTCTTAGTATTTTACGGGAGAAGATTGCTTTAAGGTTTGTAAGGCTTATGTGGCGCTGTTTCGGACATTTCTCAAAAACAAAAGGGGAAATCTGAGCCGATTTTTAGAATTCTTTACGGTGTACATGACACGATCTCCGATGAAATCTACATAAGAGAAGCCGTTTTTATATTCTCGGAGTGTGGAAAGATTCAATTTTTCAATACAGTTGCTTTTAGCCGTTATAAAAATATTCCTTCATGGTGGCTTACATCAACAGCTTGCGAAATTTTTCCAAATCGTTTTATTTACAAGAGCAGTCGACAATTTCAGCCATGTTAAACGCTCACTTGTTGTTTAACAATAGTTATGACGTTAGTGTCGAATATAGCACCATCATTAGATTCTTCCCTTTTTTAAAAAGGCAATACGCTTATGCAAATAATGGCCGAAATAGACGGTTATGCTGTCCGCATCATCATTTGCCATAGCGACATTTTAGGCAACTGAATTTAAACGTGGCCGGTTTGATTGCCGAAGAACCACCGCCGATAACATCGCAAAAATTCACCAAATAAAGAAATAGCAGAGTCTGTGGTTTTGCTGAAAGGATGTGTTTGTCATATGTTGACTGAAGGTTTGATTATGAAAAAGCTGACCGCGTTGGTTAGCGTGGTTGCTTACTCAAAGCCAAGGGCGCATTCGAATGAATATTCTTAAAGCCTTATCGAGACGAGTTTTCAATAAGCCAATACATTTCTGAAGCCAAGGCACAGAAGAAATAATAGGCTACGAAGAGTGAATCGTCTCCATAAAGGGAAGAAGACCGGGATTGTGGTGGTGATGTGTTTTTGGCATTATCATGAAGTTGTATTGAGCAATAATCATTAAAATTAAACGAAAACAATAATGGAGGCATGTATCATTGCTTGACTAGATGAAGGCAGTAATTGTAAAATAACAGCTGCATTTGAAGGAAGATGTTTTATTCCATCAAGGTAACGCGCGGTCTTACATTTCAGTGGTCAGTGATTTCAATGACAAAAGTTCACAAATTAGGATTCGAGTTAAAGAATCACCCGCCCTATTCTTGAGATCTGGTGACCACCATCTTTTTTGTATTTCGTAACCTTAAAATTTTGCTCAAAGAACGGATGCTTCTGAAAGGCCAACATTTAAGACTCCAAGTCAGAGGAAAAGGCGTTCACGTAAGACGTTGAATAACAGTCTTCATGCAGTTATAGGAGCGGTTGTATCTAATGCGAAGGTTAGGAGTACGTTGCATGAATTTAGTAGAGAGCTACAAGAAGGCTGATGAGGCAATATAAGGTCGAGGCAATGAACAGCAAATTCCTCACCGGGGAAAACTCACGATTGAGTGAGATGCCTTTTCTCTAACGAGTCTAGATCCGCTCTATAATTCTGCTAGCAGAATTTTAGTGGGAAAAAAGCATGGCGAAAGGTATCCTCAACGAAACATTGCTTCAGGTGCGCTATTTGGAGATGGAGATGTTACAGTTCGGAGTAGCATATCTTATATTTGGTGATTTTGAGAAATCAATCTACGAATGCAAAGAGACATGGGCGCTTATGTATTTTAGATTTGTGATCACATCGCGAAATACGTCATTGTTGCCAATAATATTCAAGGAATGTTTTGCTCTTGTCCTCGTCCGGTTACGGCTTATAGAAATGGTGCGACAACAACGGGAAAGAATTTTGCAAGAGTTTATCAAAGGCATATTCATCTTGTTGAATTATCACGCGCTATTTCGACAATTTATTAATTATCTTTATTTTATATATAATAATTTAACATATCAACATATCTCGTTTTTCAGTCATCTTTTATTTCCTTTTCGCTTTTTCTTCTAACAATTTATTTTTATCGGCCATTCAATTTATTTAAGTTAATTTAAGGCGTCCTACAATATTCCTTAAAATGCATCTCAAATAATGTCTTCACAACAATTTCATTGTAAAACCAAACGAAAGAAACCTCAAAACGTAACGGATATCAATAAAGATAGAAATTTATTGTTCAACGAAACCGTCTTACATTGTCATCATTAGCTCAGTACGGCGAAATAACGTGTTACTCGGTTGTTCGCTTGTTAGACTATCCATCGCCACGAATAACAGTTACGAAGCTGTACGGCAAGCACGCTTCGTTAAGTATGCACATACGATTGTTCCTCTTTTCGGGCTTGTGGGAGTGCGTAAAACAGCGATAGGGAGGTCAGACCGCACCCTAAAACGGGTAAAACGGGGTGGAACTACGCCCTCGCCGCATTTTTAACTTGTAAATGTAGGTGTGTTCACACTTTAGACGATCGGTTCGCGGTAAATGTGCCGTTCGGAGGTAGTCGTTACAATTTTCTTTGAAATTTCGCATGTCGCCTTATTTACTTATATTATGCTTATGTATTGTGAAGTTAAATGTGCGATATATTATATCAGAGATTTTAATTTAAGTCTGTGTCTTTTTAATGCAATTAAAATATTTAGTAATGTTATCTTTATGTTTAGATTAATTATATGATAATGTGATATATTTAGCGGCTTTATTTCTTCTTTCAGGCACGTGTTGCGTGGATATCCTCCTCCCTTTTACCATCTAACACTGCTGTGCAATATTTGTTTTGTTGTTCGTTCCGGTGACGACGCTGAAAAGGAAGCGGAATTGCGAAATCAATTGGGAGTTCCTTCAGGAGAAGAAAGCCGCGGCTAGTTTTCACGGAATACTTACTCTTATAAAATTTGCGAGTAACGAAATTGACGCATTTTAACTCTGGATAGCAAATCATCCGCCTTCTCCTTTCATCGTCTTATGCCACAATAGACAATCTATTAAGCTTGCCCGACATCTGCTCATATTATGATAAATATGGATCGAGACCGTCTTAGACATTGTTTTTATTCGAAAATTTACATAAAATAAAATTATTTAATAGGAGCATACTTCTTGCAGATTTGCCCTTCCGCCATTACTTTCTTAATATCCTTTATATCCGGAACACCTCGTATACAATAAACGGATTTGTTGATATACATTTACCAATATCCAATGAAGAATCGCCAAAGGGTGCTTCGTTCCTCCACAAAGTAAGTTAATAAAACGGACGGTGGGTCGAGAACGCAAATTGGAATGCAAAAGAAATAAATATGCAAGCATTATTAGTCATACCACTTGTATAACCGGCAAGACTTTCATCGGTTACAATCTATCAACGGTGAAGAGAATTTTTGCATGTTATTGCACGTTAAATATTCACGCGGTTCTCTATACGCCACGATTGCGAAACAGCTTTCGAATCAAGACGCCCAAAACGTATTGTATGCAGCAGCCGTCTAGGATCGGGACCTGCCTACTCGTACCGCATAAATTATTAACCGGCCGAAAATTTCTTTTTCCCCGCGTCGCTAGCGTTCGCGGCTAGCCGAAGCGTTACCTTCCGAAAGCTACCGCGGCTAGCACTATCGATATTCGGAATCTAATTGGCCCCCCAAGGTGATGAAATTAAATTATTTTGTTTCTAGCGTCATTACCTGTAATTACATTATAATATCTTAACCCAATATCGATATATATTATAACCGCGACCGCGGTAGTTCATTGCGCGCTTGTTTCTAACATTTAATTAGCGCTCGGGAACACCTCGCCTAAAAATTCCACGCGATATAATCTGTTTGCGTGAAACGTACGTATGTACTTACCCATATCTGTATATGTGCGAACGAGATTGGTATATGGTAAAGGCAATGCTTCGGAGCTAAATAGTAATCGTAGTAGTTGTAGTAGTGGACGTTATTAATAGTAATAATAACATGTGTAACCGTTGTGTTTATTAATTAGTGCAGAAAATTTTGAAACGAATATGATTATACGTTTTCTATTAATGTAATTCGCCGTGTAAGTTATCGAACTGGATCCGTTGCTGTATTAACTTGCTGTTGTTAATTATAACGTACAAATAGCGCCTCCGATGGCATTATATTGTGCTATAAATTTTATTAAACACGATTAGATACGCGTTTTAATAATTCAAGCAGGTATACATATATCTCTTCCAGACATTGGTCAATCTTCAAATCTGTAAACAACTGTCCGGCCTAATGTGAGGATAAGATCGATAATATTGCGATTACACACAGAAATTTTTTTCGGGCCATAACGCTCATACTTCTTAATACAAGAACGATGGCGTACATACAAAAGCTCTGAGTGGGTGAAATAAATTCTTTGCGATTACGTTAGCTGTATTGGTTTCATTAGATGAGATCAGTTTGTTACGAAAAGAACCTAGGTTGTTGTGCTCAAAGAGCAAAGCGGTAACTTCAGTCCGCGTGTATCACGGTCTTGTATTTCGACCACAAAGACGAATAAAAGGGCTCAGATCGGAGTTATCTGCTGATCTCTAATTGGTCCGGTTATCGGAGGTAATTCGCGACTCTCTTCAAGCGGAGAGAAAGACGTTATAGCGAATTGGAGCGAACAGTAGGGCCAATTTTGGCAAACGGTAAACGATGAAAATCACATAAAGATACTTGACGTTTTACAAAGCCTGATAATAAGAACGATCGTTGACGCAGTACGATTCGTGGGAAACGATATCAACGATAGTAAAGAGAACATGGTTAAGGGAATCTGAGGTTATCTTCGAGAGGCTCCCGGTTTCGAGAATGGTGGAAGAATCTCAAAGTCGCTCACCGTCGACGTGGCAGGGTTCCATTGAAAAAGAACAATTAGTCAGAGAACATGAGGAAGATACAGCTGGAAACACTTTAATCAGCGACCACGAAAAGGGTGACTGCGAAAAGGACAAGAAAGTCCAGAGATTGTCGTCGTGGCGCTGGAAAACATCGTCGAGGATCCTAGAAAAATAAGGAAACAACAACAATGAAATGATAAAGCAGCAGAATAAATACCATTTACAAGTAAATGATACACCGAGAAATTTTGTCTGAAATCTTCAGTTAAGTTTCTGCGAAGGACATTGCGTTACATCACAATAACGTTACCATACCAGAGCTCTCACGATCTAATATTTGGCCGGAAAAAAATATAAAATTGGAAGAATAAAACGATCAAAGATATCGGTGTTGAACGCATTTAAAACGAGAACTTCAAAGGTGTCCCTTGTACCGGTAACATTTTCGAAGAGAATCGCCTCGAAACCTTCAAAGTACATACGTACAGTGTAGACTTATATAAAAACATCTATCGCAACGTAAACTGAGCTATCGGTATTTACGAAAAGCACCGTTTGTATATCACGTGCAACGCGAGGAAACGTGAAACCAACGTCGCCTAGATGTCTCGTAATGGAGACAGAATTTCAAGAATTTTTTAACGTGAAACCGTACGTTGTTACAGTAGATAACCGCCTCCTCGCGCCTCTACACATAGGGACCGTTAATTTCACACTCATCCACCCACGCGACGAGGATTAGATAACACCAAGCTTTGTCAGTCTTAAATTACCTTCTCTTCCATTCGTTCTCGTGAAGATTCTGTGTGAACGCTGCGGAGATTCTGGGTTCTTTTTTCACTGCTATTACCCTCACGGTCACGTACCTATTTATATACGCAGATTAATCTTGAACAGTAGACGGTTATTGCTGCTAGTTCTGGACACTTAGAATTGTTAATTATTTATTGTAATTTTTGCTAATTTATTATTGAAATAAGGTAATTAGCAGTTTTGTTCTACAACAGAAGTAATTGCGAATTCGATGAAGGATATGTTAGAAGGACAAACGAGGAAATATACGGCAACTATGGAGAGTCGAAGAAGTGATAAAAACGAGAAGGATACAATTATCGGGTCACATAGAAAGAATTGACGATGGAAGGCCATTAAAGGAAATATCTTGAAAGGTACCGGATTATAAGGAAGAAAGGAAAACCAAGAAGGAGGTGGGAAAAGGCAATAACGACAGATTTAATAAAGAAAACGAAAAGACCTGAATGGCCTATTAAGTGCTAAGCACTTCGCATACGCTACGCTTAGTAATTTCATTTGTCCACCCGTTCAAAGTAGAGGTCACTTTCTAGAGCACCAATTCTTTTTTTGGCCTATTATCTTAGGTACAACGGTAATGTTGAAATGGGCAGTAACTTGTTTAGTCTTACATCCGATTATCTCCAAGAATATCCAAATCAATATATAATCTTCCTAGAATATCCAATGTAACCTTAAGCATATCTCAAAGATGCTTCCAGAGAGGAAATTATTACTTTTAGTATTGTTGTTCAACGCCTAAACAAATACAAAGAACCAAAGAAGGAAATCTGATAAATTTACAGCTATAAGATCTATTGCCGACTTCTTGACAACAGTACCAAAGCCAACTGTAATCTAGGAAATTTCGTCACCATTGGTGAGAGACTACCGTTAGACGTCTATTGTGGGAAGCGGCCCCAAGAACTGACATGGTAGTGCGAGAAACTTAACGATATACGAGTTATCCCTTGGCTATGTCGTTCCTTCAAAATAAGGGCGAAATACCACGAAAATGGTTACATAGAAAAGGGGTGCCGTTGGATTCGCCCTATTTGGATATCAACAAGAGCGTATTTTAGCCTCCCGCGTGCCTAAAAAGTCCAAACCTGCTCTTGTATTGTCGACAATACGTGATTCTAACCACATTGATGAAGATGCTGATATAAACCAGATATAATTTTAGATTATGATGCAATCAAAGGTGGCGTTAACATGATACGGCAGCAATAAATTCGGCCCGCGTAATATTCTAAAAATTGTGTCGATTAGAAAATATTGTGGATATGTATGTTTGACCGGAAAGAGGTCTGGAGTTCTGAAGAAAATAAAGGACAAAATTGGTAAGAAATGCAAAGATAAGGAACTAATTATGATTCATATTATTCTACATTAACACGCGTTGTGCATAGATTGAGCAAGTCATGTTGTATTGTTAAATTAGTTCATTCTATTCGATCAAGGGATCTGAATCAGAGGCATATTATTAGCTTTCTTCATGATCTCGTTCTCGAATACTCGGATGTCCTTCATCGCAGCCGAATTCGTTGGTTGAGTTTAGTAAAAGTTCTTAGTCGAACATGAGACTTATGTAAAAGGCGATATAATTCTATTTTTAGAAAGGAAACATGCACCAGATTTTCCGGAGCTCAAAAACCATAATTAACTTTGTTATTTTACCTTCGCCCTGGAGATTTCGTTTAAATGATTTGTAGAGAGGACAAAGGCGGATGAAATTATTACTTTTTTGCAGAGACTAGACAGACTCGTGTTTCGTCGACTCTCGGGAACACCAGTAGGCAACAAGAATCTTTTCTAATGAGACGAATACGAGACACGAATCTATCTGGTGGCTGCACAAAAGGAACAATTCCACCTGCCTTTGTCATCTCTAATGATTTGTTAATGAACGTAAGGTCATTTCCGATATTCACAACATTAAATATTACCACGAGTGAGTTTGATGAATATATAGATATCATTATCAAAGTAAATGATGAATTTTCTAGATTTTCCGGATTTATTAGATTACTTACATCGTAGTGAAGATATGTTCATTTAAAAATAAAACATTGGACTCCAAAAATTTTGACCAAAAGATGCTCATTATTTCTGGGCGGACGGTATTTGCAAAAGAACATTTTCAATATTAAATTATAGCAAAAGAACTCGTTAAGAAAATGTTTTTGTTTTGATTTTCAGAGGTCCTGAAAATTGCAAATGATGTTTGTACAGTTAAAATAAATAATTATCAGCTTTAGTGCTTAAAAGATTTCTATCATTCTTTTCAATATATTCCTTCTCAATTCAGTTTGTACAAATAATAAACGTTTCTCCTTGTTATTGTCGGTAGCATTATTCAAGAGATTTAAATGAAAATATTAACAATATTTAACCTTGCTGTAAATATAATTGAAAAAAGCCACTGTTTGTTTTGTAACAGCCAAATATTATTAAAAAATTCTTTTCGTTGAGTTTTAGATCGAAGCCGAATATAACTCGATAAAAACTTCATAAAATCACGAATATGGAGCAATCCAGAAACCTCGTTGTTTTGATGGCACTAATTAAACACCAGCCGTTACATTGAAACCAACTCCATCGACACGTGCAACTACACACATATAGGTGCCTGGTTTTCTCATCTCTTACCGTTTCACCTCCGTAATAGCCCGAACACATGTCAACCTGTGTGGGTGCCAGTATAAATAATTTAATACTAATCGTATATTGTTCTATTGTTCGAGCCTGCACGAGCCCGTGTTGCTGTATATTAAATTGACATGTCATTATTGCCGAGGCAACAGGAGACGTTAAGATTTCAGATAGGGAAAACGGGTACCCGACAGTAATAGCGTATGCGCTTACCTACATACGCTCTGAAGTGCTATGTGGCTGTTATAGAAAGTAAAAGAAATTTAGTAATTGTACGTTTTAAATAATAATGTGTTGTCGGCATGTGGTTTGGAGCGAAGCTAATTTCGCTTGAAACGATTTCAATAGTGTTAGCAGTTGCGTTTAATGGTTTAAATTTGCGTTTCGATAATGAATGCCGGCTACGTTTTCTCCTTCAGTGTCGAAAAATATTGCAAGCAACTCATAAGAAGTATTCACATTTTTTAAAGCAAGCTCTTACGAAAAAGGAGGAATCCGCTGAATCTGTCTGGCCTATCTATTGTCGACTTTTCTCCACTTTGGAGCTTCCAAGCCAAACAGGAATGTGGCCTTCTTGCATGAGACATAATTGAAGGAGGCAGGCATAGTTCTCGCCAGCAACTTAAAACATTGATTTGAAAACAATTGCCATCATTTACACAAACATTTGATAGTACGTAAACGTTATATCCGTTGGATCCCGCACAGTGGAAAAAGTGTTTACGGCGTGGTGCATATGTGGGGGCGAGGATATTATGGGCCTTTGGGCATAAGGGTTTGACAAGTCACCGTTTACGAAGTGCTTTGCCGAGCCTTCAAGAGGTGTCTCTATTTAATAGTAAAAATGTAGGATTTATACTGGTAGGTTCCCTACCCAGCTGCTTCCTCACAACTAAGATCTCGCACGCCGAGATCGACGATACCGGATACCCAAATTAACAGTTAGTAATACACCTGTTTCACAGACGAACTCGTGTGGGGACCTACCAAATATTACAGAAAGTTCCAACTACCTAAAGATAAGAAGCGGCTCGGTGGTGCTGTAAGGAAAAGAATGCAGTGGTTGATAAAGCAAACACCCGTTAAATTTGATGTACATCATTTCAGCTGATGAACAGCAACAGTTCGAACCTTCTATTTTTTTTTAATGAGTCGGTTCCAATAGCAGTTATTCCTGAAGAAAGCTGAAATAAAATGACGGACCTTAGTATTGCAGGATCGTCGTACTGTTGTTTGTTTCCCTCAAGTTCTCCAACTTCTCTGACTTCACCTATCGAGCTCTTATTGGAAACGTTCAGCTTTCATGATGCCTAATTGCTAACAGTTCTACTTCGTTTAACCTAAACAGTTTCTTGAAGACATTTTCGCATAGTTTAATGAACACACTTAGAGCATGCCGAGATCAATGTTGGTTCTATTCGACACTAAAGGATACAGCAGCGAATATTGTGAATCGATGCCAGAAGAAAGTTGGATGTTTATTTGAAGTATATTTAAATAAATTGGTCACCATATTACATAGTTTTATTGATTCCAACTGTTTTTGGTATTGACAAGGAATTTTAGTGATTGATTATTTAAAAGTGGGCAGTACGGTAACAAGAGACCATTAATGCACTAAGCTTAATGCATCGTCTCGGAGTCTCTATTGATATAGCTGAAAAGGCCCGGAAAGCTGACGTAGTGTCTTCTTGCACTCATCCGCATTAAAGACTGGATCTAGCTAGCTATGTTTTGTTTCTCCCAAATCTTTGAAGGGAAAATATTTACGAATGACGACAAATTCTTCGCAGCTGTTGAAAGGTATTTCGTAGAGAAAGAAATTTTTTATAATGGATTAAAAAAGCTTGAAACGATATAGTACTTGTATCTAAAAGAAGAGGGGGCCCATATAGAAAAAAAAATTAAGCTACGAATATGCTTTACGAACAAAAGTTTGTGAGTTTTAAAACCCATTACCTTTGATAATAATTACTTGAAATTGAATACATCATTTTTATTTCCGAGTTACATTCATTAATATCACGAAAATTTTAATCAAAAGTAACGGCTTCTCACAGCCCATATCGCATGCACGCAATACAACACCGGATATTTTAAACGGCTCCATTAAGCGATCTCTTTTGATTGTCAGATCGAAGTCGCTACGCGTACGTATATATACAACTGAAAATCGCTCGTCATTTTAATAACGCTATCTGAAAGGCCGCGCCTCGCGTATCATCCAGCGAGTGCTACTTATATCGTGAGTTATACATTTCGTCCGATAGCTTTTAGGAGGGCGATAATTTCATTTGCAGGTTGGCATATATTATTTAGTCCAATACGCGCAATACCGACGGTCGATTGCCGCCGCATTAACATTGGCTTGTTTACGACGGAAAAAATGCTTAAAAGCACAAAAAGAAAGGCCTTTTAGAAGTCGATCGCTTACCGGAGTTAAGTTTTTACGCTCGCTTGAATCTACCACTTATTACGCATTAGCATATCGCTTTAACTGCGGCGAATCTCCCGCGAAGATGGGAATAAGATCAAGAAGAAGGGCGCATTCGTACGTTACATGTTTGTTTTGTAATACGGAGCGATTGCTGTTAGTTAATTACTTATAATTTTACTTGAATGATCCATTTAGTTGAGACGAGGGTAGTTTGAAATGTTTGAAGCCTTAACGCGAAGACGGCATTATTCATCAAAAAGATTCTCATACGCGCATTCACTCATTTATTATTCTTGTGCTTGGTTTTCCTTCCACTCTATCGTTATTTTATTTGCAATGATTCCCCTATCTTTATTCTTTTCGTGTGTTTTTCGTTTCTTGTAATTAGTAAATATTCCTTCGCCCAAAAGGAATTATTATCTTTTGCTCACAATTTCGAATTCCGCACGCTCGTATTTTTCCCGTCGAAACAAGCTATAAAAACGAAATTAGTTTTAAACGAACGGCGACATCTGCCGCGCTACCCGACAACAACGGCTAACGATCGCGTAAATATATAATTTATCTGCAACACTATATCGCACGTATTTTCAATTTTAATAATTTAGAAGGAAAGTACCGCTTAAAATTACCTGCAATCATCGCCGTCGACTTAAGTCGAGCTGCGAGCCGCGGTGAAACTCCGACGTTCGTCGATCAGCGGTGGAGAGAGCGAAATTGAGCTAATTTCTTTCGCGGAACGTAGATATTTCAAATCGAATAGGCTTACCGGTCCAATTAAAACAGTGTAAGAACGTAAAAAGTACCCGTCTAATTAAATTTTATTCGCGATTACGGGATATTAACAGGGAATAAGTTTTAAACGTTTTTTCGCATGGTATATACGTCTTGCGCGTATGCAAGGATGATAAAGGAGCCCCGTAAAAATAATCGACAGCTGTTTTACGCCGAGTTTCTGGCGAGGTTATTGGATGATATTAAAAATTTTATATCCCTCGGTGAAGAGATGGGAAATGGATACAAAACTGTTCAAAAATTTCGTTAGACGGGTAAATTTAACGTCACTGCACTAAGATACGTACACATATCTGAATTAAGATGTTCTAACTGAAAGCTGTACGTTGCTCTCTGATATCTAATTATATAACATCTTTTATTAAAAACTAGGAAGGTGGGGTCGCATACTGAAGCTCAGTGTTACAATACCTATAAAATTAATATGGGAACAAAGACCAAGAGGATATAACAGGAGAAGAACAAGGAACTAAGGATACAAACATTCTTAAAGGTTGCACTCAATTTTGCATGAATATTTAGGTGCGAAAAGAGTCTGTTTCTGATAGATTCTGCAAAATTATACTAAAATGCAAGAAAAAGCTGGGGAAAAGCTTGTAATTACAAAAGCGACAAGACGCAAGTTAGTAACAATGCTTCTTGTCAAACAGAGACGAAGCAGAAAATCTGAAAAGAAGAGTGAATATCGCGGTACATCATTTAGTTGCAGAGTTAATTATAAAGGATGTAAACGTGGAAGATATTGCAGAGCGTTTGAAGGTTGTCGTTGCAGTCCATGGAACGACTTGAGGAGAGATTGTATACCAGAAATGTTCAAAGCAAACAACATCAACGAGGTAAACATAGCACCACGTCCAAAACAATTTCTACCAATAGATACATGAGGACGTTCACTCTTTTAAATGCAAGATTCAATTAAGAAATATTTAACAGAAGACTTAAATGTTAAAGAAATGTTTAAGATCTTTTGGGCTAGAATATGTTTAACGTAAAATTTAATATAACGAGAATGTGAAGAGCTTCGGGTAAACGAACGAACTTTACAAATGGAGAGGCCAGGCTTTTTGCGATAGAAAGACGCCAATGTAGTTGCTGTGGCTCTTCAAGAAAATATTTCTTTGTCCAATATACAGATCAACGACGGGCACTATCTTCCACCCGTTCAATATGTGCTTGCTACTGGATATTCAGTATCTTATGCCTATTCAAAAATCATTGGTTATAAATAAAGACGGACAAAGTCGAATGAAATTAATACTTTTTTGCAGACTTATGTTTTGTCGACTCTCGTGGACACCAATAGACAACACGAATCTATTTTCGTGAGACATGAGAATAGACACGAATCTATCCAGTCGCTGCAAAAAAGGAGGAGATGGAAAAAATTTCATCTGTCTTTGTTCTATTTAGCTATATAAAAGGCCCCACGAAGTATGCTCCTGCTTATTCGACTTTCTAATGAACCACCTATCATAATCAGAAAGTTCAAGCCGAATATTTTGCGACTCGGCTGGAAGGCAAGACAAAAGCTTCGGATCTCTTCGTTTTCACTGATTTTTCCAAACATTCCTATATGGAATGCGACAAAGAACGTGGAATTGATCAATCTACGGATTTGTCGTCCGATGATTAACATGAACTAATAAGAAATCAACGAAACCTGTAAAACAAATTTCTTTTTCCAATGTTTATCCTAGAGCAGTGCAGCACTGCTGCAAAAAGGAAAGATACTGCGAGATATGCTGTATTCAACAACGAAGACTTTGGCGTGATTCCGTGTCAATCATCCAGCTGCTGATGTTTTTAAGAATGTACCTCATAAGTAAACAATAAGCCTATTTCTTTTGTTCATCTTACCATTAAAAACTTGATTTTCTAAGTAGTACAATCCTTTGTTAAATGGATGAGTTGAAAGTTGATCAACAAACATTTAGGAATGGTAGTCTTCGCAGTTTTCCTTTGTTCAAATATGGCGAATGCTGAGAGTAAACATCTCAAGACGCTCTACGGGCGCAAGCGTAATAATAACTCATGGCCGGCCGATATCCCGAAAGTAATTAGGAGACATAAAGGCATGGATGACTATTATTATCGTTGTATTTAGAAAGATTTCTACATTATTCAATTTTTATATGTCTTGGTACTCCACTCAATGGCCTTTGGTTAACGTGTCTTTCTATCCTATTATCGGAAAATAAATTCGACACTGCGTTCGTTGAAATACGGTAAATCAAGACGCGTACGTATAGATAATAGATCTGTTATTATCGAGTTAACGACAATTTCGCGAACGTACGCAACTTACGCAAGTTCAAAACCAATCAACGACTGACCGAAGTGGTCAGCTCGTCCGGAGTAACGCGCTCTTCGCTTGTTATGATTCAATCATCGCGTATATAACAGCAGCGGCAACGCCATTCCATTATTTTCATTTATAACGAGATGAATTCAGTTCTTGATCACCTTGTAGTACTCGTTTCTTGGAATTTCGTAGTATGGTAGGCAGGTAATAGGTAATTGTACGCTTCGGAGCAGGCTTGACGTCTAGGCAGAATGCAATGGAAACGGTAGCTTGACGGTAATCGCTTTTGTCTGAACTTGGCTATTATGATGTCCGTTAAGAACTGTATCGTCAGGAAGGGAACCAACGCTGTTTTTACATTTGCTCAAAATTGGATTAGCTTTTTCCTAAAGTGGTTAAATATACAGAGTATTTAGGAGTGTTGAAATAGGTAGTTATAGCATCGAATCTATCAATTTCAAATATTTCGACCTATGAAATACTTCCGGTTGAACCGGAAGTTTTGGAACCACTTTCTTATTTTAACTACAATGGTCATTTTATCAGGTCAATCAGTTGTACACGTCGCATGTGAATAATTTTTTGATTTGTTGATATAATAGAATCGATAAAATTGTTTGCTTTTCTGCCAAAGTTATCTTTGTAGCTCTCATTTCTTTGCTACGCCAGTTTGATATTCATAACTGTTTAAGTTCACTGAGTGAGCAAATAATGCCGGGATTGCCTTATGAAACACCACCACGTTCGCGAAGTCGCATTGTAAGGGTGCGGCCATTCATAGCTCGTATGTTGAACTGGCTTGGTTCGATAAAGGCTTTCCCAGACAACAATGTACCTATTTATTGGTCACGATCGATCACCAAGCTTGACGCCTACGGATTTCTATGTGATTCAACACGCATGATTAACTCGTTGAGTTAATTCCTGAAGTTCAGGAAGTACCACAGTATAACAAATATTCAGTTAGTTCAGCGTTGTTGTATGGCGACTTCAGTTCTGCGGTTTGCTAGAGATGGTGTCGAAGATGTGAATGCTTTTGGTAAATTTTATTTGCTTCTATTGTACATATATATGTTAAATTATAAGTTAATTAAATCAAATTAAAGCTAAACAATGACTCATTTGCTGTAAAAGTTTATGAAAATACTTTATTCAGAATTATGTCAGGTGCTTTAGCAGTCAAGCCAATTTGGCCAATTGACACTGTGATACCTCTTAAAGAAGATTTTGATATTGAATTGATTGAAGATACTGATATTGGCCAAAAAGCAAACTTTCATCCCGCGCCATCGACGTTTCAGCTTCCAATTTTATCACAATGAATCGCATTTCAACGAGAATAATTGCTTACAAGAAATTATAAACCCTTTATCATGATTTTCTTAATTTTCCTTCATTTTTTGGACGTTTATGTCTAAATCGTTAATTTGAATTGTCTAAATTTATATTGCAATGTTTTCATTAGATCGACACCGAACTAGAAGAAGTTTGCACGATTTATTGAAGAATCAAACCAAATGTTCTCTAATTGTAACTGGAGACAAGATGGCAGTCCGGAAACAAAGGTAAATCATTCGTAACGACTGAAAAGGCGGCTCCTAGTGGATATCTTCTGTTAGTCAAAATTATTAACGTATTACCTTTGCTCGTTGAGCAAATTTCGAACTAATCAGAGCAGTAGGGGTCAATAAAATAGAATTATATTATTGGATATTCCCCGTGAAGTTCTTTTTATCAATTGCCTAAATTATATTTAACTGATCCATGATTAACACGCTAATTGCACTGGCTTTAACGAATAAACGAATGACACCTATTGCTAAAGTACCAATTTGAATTGGCTCGAAAGAAATAGTTCTTTCGAGTAAAAGAGTCAACGTGCTCAAGAGAAACTGGAATTATTGCTTTTAGGAGCTTAAAACAACGGGAAGATGATATTGTTTCCGCATTAAACCTAATTGAAGCTACTTATTGAGTTCAAAGCTAAAAACCGATATGCAAACTAATGCGGAACCGTGTGTCTCGAGCTATGGGCCCAATAATATGCTGGCATTTCTCCCTCGCGAGATTCTAGCTAAATACGAGCGTTGTCTAGAAGGCTTTAACACTCAACAAGAATTTTCTTCGTCAAAAATATTCTGGTTATATAATGAAAGATATTTTTTAAATTTCTGTGATGTTGGACGCTCAGTTGTTGTTTAACAGTCAATGTTGTTGTAAAAAATGGAAAGAATCAAATATCGAGCAGACGCTAAATTCTTACATTTGGAATATCGATAACACCGGAAAGGTTTACCAAACGGTGCTGATCGACCGTCGAATTATTTCGAAAAGATATGATTGAACAAGGAAGAAAGAATGACTGAAAATTCGATCATGGAAAGGAGTGAACATTTCCAACCTTTGTTGAAAGAAGAACAAGATGCCAACCACTATTTGGACGGATTTAAGGGATGGGTAAAGTGCAGACTTATAAAAAGTAAAATGTGTAATTATTCACCGCATTAATTCGAGTTTTAACATGGCTTAGAGCCGTATATATCATATCGTACGACAACGAGAACAATTAACCACGGCAATTCTACTGCCCTAACGACTACGATAGTGAAGATTCCACCGTCATCGTAATAGAAACTCGTCTACGCCTAGATAGTAGCACCAACCGGCGACTTCTTTATCGACAGTTAAACGAACGCTCTCTTGATTACCCTTTGAAGATCTTCATCATAAACAACGGCTGATACTTAGGGTCATCGTCGTCTCCGCTGACCACACTTCCTAGAACGAGACGGTCGATAAATGGGACGATGCGCCTATACACAGGTAAGATATCTTTTCCGTGCGCGCATGTAAGTACATAATATACACACACTCCAATAGTAAAACGTCTAACATAAGTAAATAAGCATTATACCGGCTTACAATTACATAAAATTCCCATCATCAGATCGAAGCGGTTGCATGTTGTCTGCTGGATGAACACGATTCATTCGAGGCTGTGTATACGTTCGCGATTAGGTTTTTATTGCCGCGTTTGTGTCCGCCTAGAGAGAATCTCACGTGTGTAACGTTGCTATACGGATGATTAGATTGATGGAGAGAGGAATGCGAGTCGTTTAGAATTTAATGAAAAGTATTTACCGATTGTAGTTATGGGGAAAATTGATTTCGTGTAGTCGTTAGGTAAGAGCTTTTTGTGATCTTGACGGTTGTAATCGCCGTGATACCGGATAGGCACAAATCGTAATCGGTGTATCGGATGGATTAAAAATTCGTTGTAAATTTGTGGGAATATCCTTTTTCGCAAAGCCTTTTTTGCTTAGAAAACTTTGCTGGTTGATGGATGCTCTACAAAATTATTTAATTTAGTTGGCCATTGCAAAGATACGATAACCGAGGATTTATCCATATCTAAAGAATATTTGACCCGAGTACTACCATCGCAAAACAGACCTGTTCGACTACACTAACTATCCAAATAACTCAACGCTGCGAATCCTCTAAGACCATTAGCAAGTCGATTTTTACTAGTTCTTTTATCGAAGTCCAACAATCCTTGTTTCGAGCACGCCACTGAAAATGCCACAGAAATGATAACGGCCCGTTACAGCACAATACTCTAAAATATGATATCCTAACGAAATCGCAGTTGGCGAGCGTGTTCTTCTCTAAGAGGAGAACGGCCGGCCATCGCGGAGAATCATGCCTTTCGTATAATAGATAACACATAGTGTGTGTGCATGTGCGATTCGCGATTGTCGTCGAATCAATAAAATAAAGTTAACTCTGCCGGCGATATCCCGTCGCCCGTTACTACGTTACGCCGAGTCGTCGCTCGTTGTCGATTGCATTTTATTTATGCGAAATCGCGCATAAACATAAAGGAGGAAACGGAGAAAAAAAAGCGAGGAGGGAGACAGTTGGTTGCTATTTGTACCTATCTTCGCGTTGTAAATTAAAAGATCCGTTCAATCGATGCGGTTGTCGATTCTTGTATACGCATACAATTCTCTAATCTGTTCATTCTCTTCTGCTTGTACGTACAAGGATTGTTCAACGAAAGCCTCCGTTTGATCCGCATGATAATAGTTGAATGCTGAAGTAGAGGTGACGCATTTACCACAAGTCCTTCTTGCTTGCTCTCTTCCGTTGATGTTGAATTTTTGGGTGTTGGAGAACGTCAGTTATATAATAGAAATTTTTATAAATAGATCGCCCTCCGGATGATGATATCCATCCGAATACTTCAAGATGTATTTGTTTAAGCTTGTTGGGATGTCTTAGGATCAGCACCTAACAGTCCACGAGATTTATATGTGTTTGCTTGGCAATTCTGCCCAGATGCCAAAGCCGCTCGTCATTAGAGAAATAACTATTACCGCAGGAATTATAATATTGTGATTGGAATTAAAATGTTTCCTTCACATATACTCCTTGAGCCGCCTTAGGACATCACAAGAGAACTTCGCATTAATCGTCCGACATGAAGCTACGAAATCTTTGCCCATAAGCTCATCCATGTCTACCATTGGCATTTAGAAAATGTTCTCTATCCGTCAAAATAACTATTGACAAAATTTTACAAATGGTAAGATTAGCATGTTTTTTCTCATGACTTTGGTTAAAGGTTGCTCCTTGAAAATTTCTAGAAACTAAATTAAATACAAATGAATAACGCACGTTCAAATAATGAATTAATCGAAGGAACGAGGAAGTCCAAATTTGAAAAACGCGGGAATTGTGACCAACAACTGTACAAGCATGCTTTTGGAAATTCTACTAATGACGCTGAGTAAATTACATGATGAATAGTCGATAAATCAAAGGTAATTCTTAAATTTTAGCCTTCTTCACGTTCTTCTTGGTTCCAAGCTTGAGGCAATGGCTTTTTAAACGAAGATCAACGAAACATCAAAATTGTCAAAAATGTAACTAAAAACATCGATCAGTCAGATTGATTTGATTGATGTGCGATGTTTTTTTGATGAAATTTGTAACAGTCAATGATTATAAACTAAATTTGTAATGCATATGTACATATAAAGAAGAAAATACATAAGACATTTAGTCCTTTCTTTATATTATTTAGACTTTTTACACAAATTTGTAGCCTCTATTTAATAATTATTTTTTTTTATAGCAGATATTCAAGAGTATTTTGTTCTATTTAAAATAATTATAAAATGAAGTATCATTTTAAGCGTAAGTGTTGATAAAGGAATACTTTAACGGCAAAGACTTTTTCTTCGAAGTCCATGGTAAAGCCTCCACGTTATCGTTGTCAACCCATTCCTTTCATCAAGCAGTTAGAGAGGGCAACATAATACTTTATAGGGTACTTATATATAAGTGGGTCCGTTTAATCTTCTCTCTATTCTGTGGCAAAGACCACTTCATGATCAACAAGCCACCTCTAAATTTTAGTTGAAAAACAGTCACTTTATCTTATTCATATTTACACACTGTTATATTGGGATCATTGGGGCATCGGTAAATTGAAGTCTTTCTCTTTTATCCTGGCAGCTTTAACGTTACTCGGAAAATTGACTTCTTAAATTAAAGTCTGCTTCATTATTTGAAGTTGTTTTCCCTCCATGGAACCAGTAGTTCTTGGAAGGAATAATTCATTTTTCTATTCTCCTTTGGTTCTAAGAACCATGCTGCAAGTCCAAATTCTCCAGCAACAGTTGCACAACTTCATTTACTTTCCGATTTTCTAACAATTCTTGGATTCTGTACGAATCGTTTTGGTAACAAAATATTTCCTAGTTTTCCGTGGTCGTCAGGATATTTTCGTCCTTGCCGAACTGGTCATCAGCCAATGTAGAGTAGCAGCAGCAAAACCCATGAAGACGTCGCATAGGAGTGTGGACGAAACGTCGGCAGAAGTTAGCCCGAGAACCAAGAAAATAGTATCCATCATTATAATAGGAAAAAGAAATTCTTTGGTCACAAATATGCACTTCATCGATCAAGTTATTATTAATCAAGTTATTATTAAATGGTTTTAAGGTATTTGATTAGAATACAGTTAGAATAATGTTCCATGCGCTGAAACTCTACTAAAAACTTTCAGCTTTTCCCAAAAATTAAACTGAAGAATTGGCATGAATACTTGATTAAGAAAACGTAATAATATACACGATGTTTCTGTATTCATGATAGGCAAAATATGAGGCTCGGCAAAAAGCAGCGCTACTAAGATTAAAATTACACTCTTTTTCGTAAAAGTAGCCTACAATAAGAGTCCTGCCAAGCTTTCAACCAGATATGCCAGCTAGTTTATGAGTGACGGCAATTTAAAGTGAACAACTTAATTAATTTAATATCAATGGAAAGAGTTCAATATGGAGCAATGATTAAGTATTTGTTGTTGGAAAGAAAGGGGAATGATGAGATAAAAATGGATCCTTCGTTATCGATCGTAAGATGTTGAATAGCTAAATTTAGACGCGGCCGTACGAACGTTTTTGATGAAGCGTATCGAGGCTGTTCAAATTACTCGTCGCATCAGAAATGATTAGAATTTTTTTTGGCGATATGATAATGAATCATCGCAGATTGAAAGTTCGTGAGATTGGTGACACTGCGGGCGCACAACTCATCTGTATGTGCGACACAAGCTCGTATGTGCGACAATTTCAAAAGAACATCGGCAATGTTAAATCACAATCTAAATGATTTTTTTGCGTCGATACATAGCTGTCGATAAAACTTGGAGACATCGCAGCACACCTGAGATCAAAAAATGATCGTGTTTTAGGACATAGGCTGTAAAAACCACGTTCAATGCCACCAAAAGAGCAAAACGACTTGTGTCTGAGTTATGATACGAATTGCTTTCGCGCCCACCATTTTCGTCAGATTTACCTCCGATATTTCCAGATATGAAAAAATTGTTCGAAATAAAAAGATTTGGCTTAAACAATGAAATGATTCAGAAACAAACGTCCCTGTTGCAAGGTTGCAAAAACATGGAACAACGTTAGACTAAGAGTATCGATTTCAAAGGAACAACCAATAGATTCGCTATTTCCTTTTAGAAGCTCATTTACTAAATTTAACAACAGCAAAAAATTAAGTTTATAAGAAGAATTTATTCCTTTACAACATTATCTTAACGCGCATCGAGAGCAGTCACATATAGCGTTACGCAAACTTTAAATTCCACGGATATACCGTTAATTCCCATCCGAAATTTATTAATTAACCTCACTTATACACCCAGAAACTCGAATTCCGTTTGAAACCGAGAAACGGCGCGTTAATAAATCAATACGTCAGATGCTATAGCGGATAGAACAAGTGTATCTAATTTATATCTTCATGCACGAACGATAACGCGCTTATCTTGCGGCGAGGAAATAGGAAATTGATAAGGAATAACAGCAGCCGCAATGGTAACAACGTACAGCAGCGCAGCGCCCAGAAAACAGCTGATCCGTTTCGTAGCCGTCTCATTTCTCATCGTATAACCACTTCGAACACGACGCGCAGTAGATCGCGGTTCTTTACCCTCTTTCTACTCTTCTCGGCGTCCACTTCGTCATCGGTACTCGTGTTGTTAGATACGCGGGCATAACATCATGATACAGTGTCGAGGACGTTGCACCTTCTAATATTTTCTTCGCGGCACATATTTAACAACGTATCAATGTTCACGGTTCGTTTGTCTGTTGAGGATAATATTTAGCGGTTGTAGCTCGTACCTGCGACTATTCCTACATGTATTCGGTACGATGTTCCGCGAAAAATTTTGCACGTCAATTTTAATGCTGCTGCAACGAAAGTTTTTTTAGGATGATACAGTATGATCACGATTCTTAGGGCATGTGCATTGTTAATTTTAAGTTTGCTTGCTTGTCTTTCACTGTTAATCACTTGTTTATCCCAATTACTTATGAAACTGATGAGATGTTTTATCTGCTTTTAACAGGTAATTTACAGGGTGTTCTTTTATAAATTTCTTTGTTTCTTATATTGTTATTAAAAAGTGGCTGCCCCTTAATTTGCGATGTTGATTATTACTACTTTTCATCTAGTTGTAACACGCAAAGATTGATACATAAAGAAAGCAAAGCTCTTAACGACTTTTGTTGATAACCGTGGTCCACTAAACGCTTCTTTTAGTTAGCTTGTCGTTCGCCTTCTTTCCTGGAAACGCCCACTTGGAATCAATAATTTGGACATCTTCTGGAGGCGACTTTAAATCCCAAGTTTTGCTTCTTTCCAACGTCTTCAATTCTCTCTAATTACCTCTTTTCCAACCTATGTCACTTGATATCGCTTCCTCAGAAGTCTCTTGAACATCTGAAGGAAAATTACTCGCATATAAAGGCGCTGTGAGATTTGTTTCGTTCTCGTTCAAGTATTGCCGTGGTTTCCTATTTCTTGAGCTTCTTCTTTCAGTTTCATCCATTAAGTCTCCATTGTCCGTTGTCAACATAGTCATAATTAATTTTTCAGTGCGAGAGTCAAATTTAGGTTTTCTAACTTCTTCGGGCACATGGTTATAGGCTGCGCAACCAACAAGCTTAATTTTAAACATATTTTATGCTTGATCGTATATTTTTGCAGGATTGGTTTCATTTCGTAGCACACTCACTTGCTGTAGTTGCTTTCACTGCCTCTCCACGCACGTCCTTGGCTAATCTTGACTCAAACATTAAACACCTTTGGATTGATATTGCTCACCATTGTTACATTGCTATCTTTCGTCCAATTTTTTTTGCAATCACTATTTTTTCTTAAAATAAGGAAACATGGGCAAAAAATGTAAATAATGATCAATAAATGTGATAAAATATTATTTTCTATTCATGAGTAGATCGATTGGACCACAAACGTAGGTTGACAATCATTTTTGCTCTTCTATCACGGGCGATCGTTTTAAAAGGGCAGCTTGATTTGCTTATTTGTAATCATGCATCACATACAACAGGTGGATATTTTGACGAATGACCCATTTTTCTGTGAACCATATTATCTTCCTCGTCTGTATAGCAATTTCAAGCTAACAATTTTTAAGTTTTCGGATAAAGAGCTTGTCGATGTAACTTCATTAGATATCATCATTGACATTTCCTTGTTCTTAAATAGACAGTGCATTTTGCTTATTCCTTGGTTTCGCAATTTTTCAGTTTAGGCCATGGACCTTTTACGACTCACTTCTCCACATGGCAACGAAATGGAAGCTTACTTCTTGCTCTCATTTTTTTTTTCTTATTCAACCACTTTTTCTTCATTTGCAGTACATCCATCTTTTTATTCTTTCCATTAACTATTTATTCTTAACAAATTCAGCTGTAACATTTGATTTAATTGATACACTAGTTTTTCAGATTCAGCTAGAAATTTGTTTAACTTAATACCTTCCACTTGTTTCAGGATTCCTAACTGTTGCTGGGTTTGCACTTAATATACCTTTGTCTTCACAGATAGCTTTTAGAGTTTCCATAATTTCCTTCGCTGATGATAAATTTACTAAATAACGTCAAAATAAAACTAATTGCATAACAACAAAGAAGTCTTCCAACATATGTTTCTAACCGGCACGAACTTTGGGATCAATTTTAGTTCGTTTCCTTCGTATTTAAGAGAAATTTTAATTCTGAAGGAAAAGGATCTTCGCAAGGAAGCATCGCAGTAAAGCGTTACTAAAACTTATAACTCGCCATCCGCGAATACCCTACGCATACCACGCACAAATACGCAAAAGTGCTATCATACAAGTGCTAAAAATAGATAACAATATCTCCAGAGAAATCGAAGAGAAAGGACTGCAAAGTAGTAAATAAAGTAAAAAAAATTGTTGAGAAATACAGCATTAATGACTTCTATGAAACAAAAATTTAAATGGAAATTGGGAGAGGTTTGAAACCTATCCTCGTATTTTTTGCATGAAAAATTCGATATTCCTCGTCACAATAGCGACAAAAGAAAGGACCATCGCTGGTTTCTAATTGGATCGTTTTCTAAATTACCACGTTCGACAAAACATACAATAAAAACCAGCACACAAATCAATCTTTTCATTGTATCGTATATACCAAACAACAATATTTTTTCCTTTTCCTCGGATCTCATTAAACAACATAAATTTGCTCAACGGCTATTGTATCTGCTCGCGAAGCTTGAAAGAATACCGCGTAATGTAAATAAAACGAACGAATTCGAAAGGAACGGCGTGTCTTCTTCTTCTTCTTCTATATACCTACATACAAGAAGAGCAAAACGATTCGCGTGATGCCCGGCTGTATACCCGAAAGATTGAGTTTAAAATTACACCTTTCTATACGCGAGCCGATTCAATAACTCCAAGTCGGTTACGGAAAGATGTAGGAATCAGCGCTATAACTAACATTGTTCGCGTGTACGTATAAATAAAAGATCGGTTAGGTAGGTAGCCTGGTTGGGTGTACGGGTCGCGCGATGAAAGCGAAGGAATGCAGAAGAAATTACGGTTAATAAAACATTCGTTATTGAATTAAATTCGGTTTAAAGAATAATAGCGCCTGCCACGAGCAACGATTCCTATAAACGCCGCCGAGCGTGACGATTTTAAAAAAGGTGATCGTGCGGTGGCGACGGCAAAGAAAGGAGCGGAAGGTGCTATGCGGATTACTTTTGTAGGTGCAGCAATCGGCACTTCACCATCATCTACGTTTATCCGCGAAGAGGACGTCGTGGTTTCTCTTCCAGTTAATAATCTAAGCAAAGGGATTTTTGTCTCTAATATACAGGGTCATCCAAAACGTATTCAAGGAATTATAAATTTGAATTGCCTATTAGTTGAGTGGCGCACATTTTAGGTTATTGATGCATTGTTGTTGGGCAAGTGAATGTAGTTTCCATTTTCGTCAAGAAGGAAGAGATGTACGCAATCAAAATTAATTTTTTATTTATTGCAGTGAAGGAGATGCGCTTATTGTCTACTACAAGTTCTTCAGACTAAACTAAGGCGTCGAGTGCGAAAGCTTTTAATAAAAAAAAGTTCTTTCGTTTGAACCCTCAAACAACGCAAACATCACGTACGAATGTTCCACGGGTCATCCATCCTTGTAGTGTCTACATTTGTTTCGTTGTGTAACATCGTTGCGGCCAAATTATGTTGGTCGCACATCAAAGTGAAAGAATTATCGCAATAAGGCTGCAAAAACATGTGTCGTTCTTCATCATTATTTATTTAAATTAGGCAAACGCGTTAACATTTTTTTATTATTAAAATTTTCATTTACGGTTACTAAACATTCAATTAAAGCTACTATTTAACGTTTTTCTCAGTACGAGCCTTTCAGAAGGATCCGAAGGACCTTTTAGCGTATTCCACCGGCCTATGTTTAGATTTTAACCACCTATATTGGGAATTATAAAATAAAACACATCCGTTTATGTAAATAATTTATTACAAAATACAACCATAGCGGCCAGCGCCACAGGTGGGTCCATATATTCATATCATTCATCAATTGTATATACATTACATACGTTATCGTATATAGTCGTGTGTAAATACGTTGTGAAGGTAATGGCATTGTATAAATATGGGAAATATGAAAGAATTTAAGAAGTACAATATGTATGTATAAGTATTATCGTCAATTATTAAATCTATTCGGAAGTATTTATTCGATAACAGCGAAAAATGCGTTACGACGATAAAAGGCTAACTTAATTCTTACAGATTCGTTAAAAATTAATAGAATTCGAGTGCATTTATCGGTGAAATTTGTGTATTGAATTAAGCCAGAGCTTATATAAATTGAGCAATGCATTTGTATACCCCTTATCGTAGTTCGACAATATTTTCTAATATAAATTATCAATAAAAGATACCATAATATTAAACAAATAAACAAGAAAGGCTACCTACGGATATTTTATGTAAAAGCCATGTTAATATTGCCTGCAATTAAAAGAGGTAAAGATGAGAGGAGATAAAAGGTCTTGCTTGATATCATAATATCTTTCACGTCACTTATTGGATAATTAAAATCGGAATCAACCTATCGCGCTATCTCTCGTGTCGTCCTTTTTTACGACTGTAGCATGTATACGACACGGGTCGTAAATTATATCCGTATAGTAGTGACACAGCTTGTGTATAGAAGAAAGACATCCACGAATTTTACTATTGACTTTAATGGGACAGCAAGCTCATAAAATCCAACCAGCAAAAACGTCAGTGAAGGCTTGCCCGTGTGTATGTGTGCGCACTGTGCAGTCGACACGAAAAGTATCGCGACGGACGATTCGTTTCTTTGTAATTTGTCGATGAAAAAAGATACTTTTGTTTGTTTATTGTTTCAGTACAATCCCGATTCATTCAGAGACAACTCTGAATATCTGCGAATAAATCTAACCAAAACAAAAATTTATGTACACCCTGTACAACCCATTTTTCGACGAAGAATAAAAATTACAATATGGGAATCTTAATTAACGACTTGAAGGAAGAAGTTACTGCCCGCGAAATGAAATTCTTCAGATTGAGCAAATGAGGCAAGCAATTGAAGTGGTTGCAGCGCACAACCAGAATGGACGAAAAATAATAATAATAATCTATTTTACTCAATAAGTCCATATATCAGGATCACCTGCCCTCGTCAATAAATAGGACTAACTAGGAGAGAAATGACTATTTCTTTTAAGAGTACAAGAACGCGAAGTTTTATGAATTACGACCATTTAAATCACACAACTTTTGCGACGAATAATCTCATAACAGCAATGCACCGTGAAATATTGGACAGGGGAATTTAGACGCGGCTGAACGAAGATTTTTGATAAAGAACGTCCAGGTCATCCGAACGAACTAGCCACATTAGAAATGATTGGAAAAATTCACGACGATTGGAGATTGAATTTGTTTGAGATTGGTGAAGCTGTGAGCATTTCAACATTCGTTTGAATGTGAAGAACCTCTCTGCCAGATGCTCACAACTGATTTTAAAAGAATCTTTGGCTATGTTAAGGCACAATCCGAATGATTTTTGGGGTCGATTCATAACTGATGATGAAACATGGATTCATTATATCACACCAGAGACCAAAAGACAGTTCAAACAGTTGCTTTTCCATGACCAACCAGCGCCAAAGAAGGCTAAAGAAAAAGTCGGCATAAAAGGCCATTTTATGGCCAACAAGATCATGTTCAGAATGTTTTGGGATGTAGGTAGTATGATCTACGTTGGTTACCTTGAAAAGAGCGAACTGATTAATGGAAGCATTGCCAACTTATACCAAGAAATAATATACATTATGCTTAGTATTCTTCTTACTGGAAGAATACTTCTGTATCTTACTGTACGCGCATACTTATCGTTGAAAGTGTTTTTTTTTTCATTGTGTCATCTTCTGTTTTAACTATTAGCGGCCTAAGTTATAGCCAAAAAATGCCGTTAATCTCCGCCTAATTGTACATACATCAGAAATTAATAATCATTACGACCAGATGAAAAGATAGTTGTAATTGTACAATGTTGAGGATGTCCATAATTATTGTCGTATCCAGGAGAGTATCCATAAACTATTTCGTCGTCATTGTATTTATGAAAATGGAACTAATTCCGCGTGTTTATTTATTTATTTATAGTTTCGTAGATGCGGATAGCTGGCAAGGACGTTAGCATTAACCTGGAAGGCTGGCCGTTGACGCCACGCGTTTTTGTCAAAACGTATAAAAAAGTTATACCCGTAAACGTGTGAAAGATTTTAAAGAGATACGCAGTCATTTCGGATGAAATATGCATATTTTTTGCTTTAATAACGTACGTTTGTATGGTTCTTATAGCCTGGCGTTTGAAGACTAAAAAGTAAACAAAAGCAAAATGGGATTTTGGCTTTTTTATATGCTTCTTTAGACGAGCAAAAATGCAAATGAATCTATCTAAACTTAATTGATCAGGAAGAGAAGCATATAAACTCGTTTCAGGAATGTTTACAGTCTTCCAAATGATTTCTGCAATTTTTTTTTTCATCTTAAGTAATATTCCTAAATATTGAAGCTCGTAACGAATTCTTTAACTACGTCTTCAATAAGCTTAGTAGAGGTCATGTAGAAGACGTGTAACGAATTATCCTCATCGATGATTTGGATTCTCTTCTCCAATTCAAAAGACCCTTGGCGTTAGATGAAAAGCAACCGCGTACAACTATCTGGTATCAACAAATAACGTAACACTAACGGCTAAATGAAGCAGAGCTAGTCCATTCAAGACGTTCTCAGAGTCAACTCCCAAATGCAGCGCTCTTGGCGGATGATAGGTTATATCGCAAATGGGCATATGTACACTAGTCAATCACAATCCTTAAAACAAGAGACGTTAACGTAACGTTGCTGAAGGACCACAATAGAAATTCTAGCAAACAAGAAGTGGATGGATTGGTTAAGACGGATTCAGCATGATGGTGCACCGTAGAGAACTTTCCTGTGCGTTTCATGAAAGGATGAGAACTCCTTTCATGAAGAAAGGAGAGAAGATCTTTAGTTAGTCTTTCAGAGAAAGACTAACTAAAGATTTGTCAGCCCGAGGCCGCTAAGGTGGAGACGAAACAATGGAACACGGCAGATAAGGTGTTCCACGCCAAAGCAATGGGTGTACCCTATCATGACGTCATCATCAAAAACGAAAAAAATAAGGTTACAAATTGTTTTCTTAACGCAAACATTTTTAAGGAGACATACTGAATTCATCAGCACTGACTGCACTAACTATTTTACATCTCGATGTCTACAATCTAAAAGACATTCTTCAAAAGGTAAATATGTATGTCAATGAAAATCATTTAAATTGCAATAGAATAATATCAAGCAAACCTTCTGTACAAAAAAAATATTTTCCTTGTTTTCCTTGATTTTTAATTACAAATATACAAATTATCTTAAATTATACAACTCTTAATTTGTTAATTGAGGAAAAACATCATTAATTATGATCTATTACATGTAAATATCAGGTTGGCCGTCCAGTTGAGATTAGAAAATCGTTTTCTGCGTTATAATCTTGTTCCATATTTAGTCAGAAGTTAATAAAACCTGTCGAAAAACGATTTGACCTGACCCAAATTCCTTTTGTTACGTGTATTTTCTTCGATAATTGCTCTAAGAGTACGAGTGTATAAAATATACATCGGCTAGCTAAGAAAAGTGAATATCCAAACTACCTCTTCAAACATCCTGTATAACGTTGTCAAGAGCAGGTTTCATAGGATGTGATTTACTTTTACTTTACTGGCCCCCATATTTACGCTTCTTTAACATTTCTAAAGATCTAAACAAAGATCTCCCGTTTACATGTTAACAAGACGAACACATTTCGTAAATAAGTAAAAATTTTCTTGGTGAGCATCAAGTGGAACACGTAACTTACAATCACTTCGAATTTTAATCGACTTAGACAACTCGCCAACGCAAAAACGAGAAGTTCTTCGCGTTCGCGTTTGTTCTATCGACGAGATTTGATACAATTCCGGTGATTGCAAGCGCTGTAACGTGGAACGTTCTGCAATGTAAATATACGAGTAGAAGCGGTGTTTATACCGCTTCCTGTAGTAAAAGTGTCAAGCAATTAGTCGGGTATTCGAAGTACTTTCTAAATAAATGATATTCCAAGAGCAATTCGCTTTTTGTTTCATTCCATTACATTAACATTAACGCGAAAAAGTTATTGGTCTTAAGCAGTAATAGCATAGAAGGTTTAGTTAAATTCCGATCACTGTAGCTTCCAGGGATTTTGTGCCTATAAAAATCAGTTCTACGGATGCTCATATTTATAGGGTTACTTAAATAAATAAGCAGGTTGTTTTATTGACGGTAAATATCATGGGTAAGTGTAAATAGAGGTAAACTACGTATGTATATAAGAAATAGATACGTGTAGCTGGATTTCGTTTAGAGTACCTTTTTCAACGTTGAATAATGATGATAAAGATGAGCTCGGGATGTGTCAACATTACTCTTAACGACTTCCATGCGTATAATTGACTGGTTTGGTTTTTTACATTATTTTTGTTCTTACAAGAAGGTAATAATAACATGCTAAACAAGTAAACAAACAACTTGTGTGTACGTAAATACCTAAAACTATTATCGTCATTAGAGATTGTTGTCCAAGAAGGAGATTAAAGAAGGTGATCAGATGGTTTGTATTTTTTCTTCTTTGGAGGCTCTTAGATTAATTTTTTCATGGTAAGGCAAATTAGTAACTGCAATGGTATCCTCTCTTTAATTATACTCTTTCGCGAAAATTAAGAACAATGTACATTCTAATTCAAAAGTTTATTTTTTTTGTAGGACCAGAGTCGTTTCATCTTACATCTTCAAGTACTACTTGGTCTGTACGAGGGAAGACTGAAAAGATTCAAGCCCTAACATGAAGATTGCGTTAGTTATCAACGATACTCTCGTTGTGTTGAAAAATATCTTTGAAAATTTCAGTCATGTTGGGCGTTCAATTACTGTATTGTCGTTTATAACAATCGATGTTAGTATCTCTGTAAAAATTGAAGAAATCGAGTATCGAGTCGTCGTTAAATTACTGCAGTTGCAAGTTAAAGCAGAGATAGACGTTGTTTACGGGAACCCATCTGCCACAGTGAACGATGAACGTTCGGCAGGGCTAAAAGTTGGAATCATTATCGATAACATCAGAAAAATGTAACGAATCGTGCTAGACGACCGTCGAATCTAGATTACAGAGATAATAGAGGCTGTGGATGTTTGAAAGGAAGGTAAAAGACCAGAAACAACAACAAACAAGCCTGATGAAGCAGTTTAAATGAAATAAGTCGGAGCTTTGGCGTCGATTGGCAACTTTAAATGTAAACCAACTTGAACGGTGAAGGGTCGACTCCGAAAAAAAGGGAAAGTGGTTTCCTTTTTCTTTTGGAAAGCCATGAAGTTGTGTTAATCGACTATCATTAAAAAAATTGAAGGAGTGCATGCTAGGCATTATTACTCGAAGAGGTGCTTATTTTGCTGACCCAATAGTGGTCCTGAAGTGATCACTATTGGGTCATTCCAGGAAGAATGAGTTTTTGAGCTTATACGGACAACATCTGTAAGAAGGCTTAGGACGACAAGCTTATCCTAAGAACGATAAACTTCTTGCCAAAAGAAAATCGTAGAAAAAAAGAAAAAAGTAAACAACGCCCCCTTCTCAATAAATCTGAAAATACAGACTTTCAGCGAATTGAGTGAGGGGACACGTCCATTCGATCTAAGTTTGGGAAAATCGAGCTGCTTGCTTCCTAAAATGTCTCGTACGGCTGTTATCATAGAACGGATCCTAAATATGGTCGCTGCGAGATTTGGATGGATCGCTCATCTCTAAAACGCTTAAAAATTGAATTGAAATATTGGGCATGTCGCGTTCTGAACTTGATAAGTTCACTTACGTTTTGCATTTCACTAACGCAATGTTTATTAAGCGCATTAACAACGAATAAAAATGTTAAAATTGTCGGAAAGGAGAGATCGACGATACAAAAGTCTTCTAATCAATGGTAGCAAGTCTCATCATTGTTTCAGAATCCGTGGCAATGGATACCATCAATCAATAAAAGTTCAAAATCAAACCCTCTTAAATAAACGTTGTTTTAAGTGTAACTTATTTTAATAAGTAATTATTTGTTATTACTGGTAACTCCCGTTACTGTAACATGAGAAAAAACATTATTTACAACCGCCTACACACCCTAAAATATGCGAAAAATACGTAGGCTACACGAGAGAATCACTGGCCATTGTAGTCTGCGACATTAAACATATGTACGCCCTACCCTAATGAATCAAACAGAATTGAGTATGAGAGGATCCCTTCTCCGTATTCATTTTTTTTATCTAAATAAATTAAGATACTACATTTAGCTATGATATGCAGTATATAACGAAAGAAGTGTCTAACGCTAGCTATGATATTCAGTATATAACGAAAGAAGTGTCTAACGGTAACGTCCGTTACCGATTAAAAAAGATGGGATCATCGCTAGAAACTTACAAGAAGCCTATGTGGAAAAATAAAAATAAATTTGATAAAAAAAAATACTTGGTCTCATCAAAACATTTCGAAGTTGTGCTAATTCCATTTCCTTAATCAAAATCTTTTATTTTTTTTTTTTTAATATGTTGAATACTAACTTCATATGTTTATTCTACGTTCTTCTTGGATACCATGCAATTACCACTTGTACAACTAATTAACGACATTTATACAAAACATTTTCACCTCTAACAAGTAAAGCAACACATAATTATCGACAACATTGCTTCCATCGAGAAACAAAAATGAGAGATGCAAATTTTTTACAATGATCGAAAAGAAGGATCCGTCTACATGTACGTATGTAAAAATGTGGAAGAAGTGTCGCGTGTTCTGTATATAATAATTTCTCGCTTGTAAAATACGAGACGATGCTAAACAGGACCCTAAGATGTCTAGCACGGTAAGGTAAAAGACGACATTATTAGGCCAATATTCTCTTATCAAAAAAATAGACTACTACAATAATTTTACGTGTGAAAGAAGGCACATCTCAGCGACGGGTTTAATTACAATTGTATCGACATCGGTTTTGCACAAAAAATGCGTTACTTTTTTATAAATCGTCAAGGGTACATAATGTATATTTACAACTCGATATTAAATATTTTTATGTATAACATATACAAGTGTAAAGCTTAGTATGTATATATTCTAACAATTATAACAATTATTTCCGCGAGCAGTAAAGCTATATCCATATCTTCTGTTCTCGAATGAAATAGGCGATAAAAGAAAAAAACAAACAAAATCGAAATCAAATAAAACGAACGAAAATTTTGGTTAAAACAGTTTATTTTATAAAAAAAAGGTTCAAAACAAAAAAAAATCTGAGCAAAATAATAAAAAAAAGATAATAAAAAGGAAAATTGGAACATTCTCGTATTTTTTTTATTTTATACTTAAAAGATATCTTTTCACGTTCAAGTTATAAATACGAAATAAACAAAAATAATGATAATTAAATAATTATTAAGTAGCTATCGTTTGTACATGCATACAAAGGTTATATTTATCATTTATTATCGTATAATAATAATAATAATAGACTAAAAAAAATCACTTTTCACAACAGGAAAGAAATGAAAAAAATAAATATTTGTTCATATCATACAAAATATAAATTACAAATTACAATCATCGAACGATTAAACAGAGATTCTTTTCAGAAAAGGGAATTGAACAGCTTCCAGAAGTATCTCTTCTCTGCGTCATTTTCAACTCTTACAAACTAAAAACAATATTACACCTTAACGCTAGTAACATAAATAATTACAATATAAAAAAATATAATAATAAAGGTGAGCCATATACTTTTTTTTTAATATATATATATATAATAACGTTAATAATATTACAATTTGTTTTCAACACATTTTTTTCTATGAAAGTAACGTGGCACATTTTTCTTTTCATTTTCTTTCGTTTCTACAAAGGGCACATAGGTAACAAACTAGCATTTATTTTTTTTATATTTTTTTATCATTTTTTTCCTATATTTTTTGTTTATTTCGAATAATTCATCTGGCACAACAAGAAACACATTATTTTTTCAATGTAGAATAGAGATTCTTCGATTAAGATCGAAATTCCTTTTACACAGATTCCGTTTGTAAACGTCTCATATGTAAACGTATAATGTAGATTAATATCAAACGCATCAAATCCGAACGTATAGATTCAAAATATCAGATAATAAGAACTACCAGGGAGTTGTATGATATACGCACAGTGTATCGGTACACCCGCCACCATTAACGATGACTCTGAGTTTTGAAAGAACTTTAAACTTATTAAATTAAAAATGCGAGGTAGACCGATTCACTGTGTATTTAAATGGATACCGCTAGTTAATAGTAGACAAATATAGAAAAATAAAAGTTAGAAGTATCACAGTATTACGCTTGTTTTTTTATTATTTTCAAATGTTTATTTTGTTTGTAGTCAAGAAATGTTCTCTTTTAAAAATAGAGCAGATGTTCATTTAAATGTAATAAATGTGATAATAATAACGATAACAATGAAAACAATGATAATAACCGTTGATCCAAGAACGGCGCGGTTATTTTTGTCTTTTCTAAGCTTAATTTAAATCTTTGAGATTCACGTCTGAGATATTCACAAAACAACAATAATAATAAAGAACGTGCATTTAACTAATGACATCGCGGTATTTCCTAAAATATCATTTCCGCAAATTATTCTCCGCTACGGAAATACCGCAGCGCCATTTTTTCTGCCAATTATCTATTTATCTTGCCGAAAATAAAATATATCATTTCTATTCGCAATAACGGGTTGAACGCGTCAGCGAAGTAAAATGTAGAGATTCGTCGACCGTAGACAAGGATACCTTAACGTAACGTTAAATCAACAGAGAAAAAGAGAGAGAACGAATTGTTTTGCCACTGGCCACGCGTATTTGGCACTAAAAATAATGTTACGTTATTGACGTCAGCGAACGCAGAGGGCGCCTCTTTGTGGCGTTTTTGCCGTAGAGCAATGGCGGATTCGAGAGTAGCTTTGTTCGGCGCTAGACGATAGAAACTTGTAAATATAAATAAGCTATTACTCATTAGAATAACGAAAAGGTAATGGCAAGACTGATGCTCAATATACGCGAAATATTTTCACAGCCATGAATTCAGCATTTAACTAAAACGAATGATTAATTAATTTTAAATTAAAACAATTGAATGCGAAAGGAAACATATGAATTTTAACTTATTTTCATTTGTTTCTAAGTCGTATGAGGATAGAAACGAAGCAAATGTTTATTCATTGTTAATACTATTGATTACAAAGATGAAGATATTCTGTGGAGTGAGTTTCTTCAAATGAAAACGGCCTCCTTTAAAAAAAGCCAGATTATTTGATCTGTCAGGGCACGCACTCCTTCTTCAACTGATTAATCGGAATGTGATTAACCTCAACAAATTACACCAAAGAACCGGCCCTATTCGAAACATTATTGAAATGACTTCAATATAGGAACATTAAAAATTTGATCCGCGAGATTCTGCAGTAATCGGCAGATCTCGAGGAGAAATGTTAAATTTCAATGATCCAGAGGATGAGGGTGATTGTGATGAGATGAATATTAGGAAAACTCATATTCACAGGAACTTAACCGGAAATTTTAAACAACGTCCTGATGGAAGGACTCGAGAATAAAAATTTATATTTACAGTGGTGATTTACGCATTCGATAGTTAGATTTATCTCTATGGTTAAATGTTAATCACAAAGACAAATGGATTGGCCACTATAGATTTATGATTTGGCCTGTGTGGACACCCGACCTAATCTCTCTAGATTCCTTTGGTTGGAGTTATCTAAGGCAAAAATATATTCGAACAAAGCAAAAGAGAACCTTCATTTATCTTAATAGAAACTCGTTGAAACTATATGTTCTCTCGCTTATATATGCTTAAACAATTAATCTTTGATATTTTCTTTAAAAAAATCAAAAATAAGGAAACTTACAAAAACAGGGTACCACGTAAAAGGGGCGCAAATAGAATACTTATTGAAATTACCCTCTTCAAGTATATCGTATCTTTTAAAGGCTTATTGATAGAAATTGGAACATAAATTTTCCTCTATTTTAAATGGAAAAAAAGAATTTTCTCTTAGTATTGATTCTCGAACACACTGTTTTTATGAATTTCCATCAATTCAATTGTCAACGAAATACTCAGATTGCCATCCAAGAGAATCAAATCTCGAAATTACTCTCGCCAAATGCATCTCATCATTTGATATTGCAAAAACAACAAATTCGCTGCGATAAGTCAGGCGACTCGTGAAAGTACTTTAATCCCGCTTTTTTTTCCTGATCGTCCGATATAGCAACGTTAAAAAAGGCTTTAAATAAAAATAAAATTAATATGTAGGTAAACGAACGATTACCGGAGGTGACAAAATGGAATGATATAACGCGCATAGAGCGCGATGCATGCCGCTTCGAACGTGTTTGTGCGAAGAAAGTAGCGCCCTCTGCACGCAAAATTCCGATACTTGTGTAAGTTTTCGCTTTTCCGATACTAATTATAATTTTTTCTCCTCTTTTAACTAATGAGGCGAAGGTAATCGTAGAGTGAAATACGGTTGTTTGGTGGATTCAACTTTTTTTCTTTTGAAAATCGTAAACAAAGAAATTTTCCGAAGAAATTGTGCGCATAAATACATAGGTTATCCTGTTAGCAATATTTTGGACAATATTATAGAGACAAAACCATCAGTAACCCCCTAAATAATGAGTTAAACAAATCACTTAATAATAAAGTTGTGAACAATGTGCATTACATTGTATCTCATTAGTCATTATTTAAGTTGAGCATGGTAAGATACAGTGATATTGCGTACAGGTAGCGTAACAGCTCTCATTTTCTCGTGTCAGTGGTCGAATGTCCTACTTGCCTTTCAATCTGAATGATGAAGTATCAAACCTCAGTCGTAACGATTGCTTTTTAATTTAGAAACAAAGTCCAGACGTTAGATAACAAAGTAAAACCGAACGGTCCGCCGTCAATACAACATTTTAGAACCTTAGAGCCTAATTTTGATATAAAAAAAGCATCGACAAACCGCGCTTAAGCGACGTTCAAATTTTACTGGTACCGCTAGTCGACTAGCATGTAACTTACCTATCAAATAATTACATATGGCGTTGATTAAACGAAGAATGCAAATAGCACGTTTAACCATTTTGGAGTTCTATCACATGTTCTAAGCGGCGGATGAAATATCTACGTGAAAGAGTTAAATTTGTAAATTTATATAAAATGCTCAATATTGCGAAATTATCAACTTGTTAATAATAAAATTCGTGATAAACGAAGTAGCGTATTCGGATATGAGAAATAAACACGAATGGTTTAAAATAATTAACTTTAAAGCAAAGGAAATAAATTAAAAAATGCAAGACCTAAAATTTTAAAAAAATTATTTAATTTTTAAATTTAAAAAATTTAGACGCTTTCCTAATTCTATTTGCATTGTAGCTTATGCTAGCTAACTATTGGTACCAACAAATTAGCGCTGATGCTCCTTAAGTAATCGTTAAGGCTTAGCAGCCTGCTTAAAATATCCATGTGTACGGGTATGCCTATATGTATCCAATGTACCAAATTAATTTAGTGTATCAAGATAGGTTTATCTTTTAAATAGTGTTGATGAGACCGGTCTCTCCAGAGAATCATTGTTTATCCATTCATTTTCAAATAATATTAATGTTGAATCAATTAAACATTGAAAACGGATGATATCGATCTGGCCGTTCTTTGCAAACGGTAAAGCGAGGAAACGGCAATTTTAGGTTGTATAGCGAGCGAAAAGAGGTATTACAAATCGGGCATTACATGATTGAGCTTCTACGAGTAATCTCCCAACGGAACGTAGAATCAAGTTGGTCACATAATCAAAAAAAAAGAAGGAGAAAAATGAGGACAGCCAAACCACCTGTATTCGAGATATTTTCGAAAATCCTATAAGTAATGCTGCGTAAATTACGCTGAGGTTGGGTTGACGTAACGTCAGTTTTCTTTGAAATGCAAAAATGAAAATTACTGAAATTCACTATTTTAAGAGTAAATAAACCAAATTCACAAAAATGTTCTCATTTCTTTACATTAGTTTTAGTGTACGCAATACGGAAAAGATTAGATGAAAAGTAAAGCCGTATTTCTTCGATTTCTCTCATCTGTTTTACTCGATCCCACAAACAACCGCATACAATCAATATCGATTACAAACCTCGCTCGTCACAAAACAGACAAAAAAAAAAGAAGGAAACAAAAATAATAACATTACATCTAATAAATAAATAAAAAAATCTAGCATCACCGCGTGTGTGGTCGATCCTTGTACATCGTCGGATAGGCGCAGCATCACACGCAATCACAACCACTCTTCGTATCATGTGTGTATTCATCTTTCCTAATCGTCTTCTTCGCGTCGCCTCTCGAATTTTAGTCTCTTCGTCGCCCTCAATGCTGTTGCTCGGTCTTCACGACTGTCGTTGGCGTTCCGACGGGTTCCGGTTCGTATCGGGCGTGCGTGCGCATATGACGCGTAATCATGTCCCTTCTGCACGCCGCGTACGGACACTGCGGACACTTGTAGGGTTTCTCGCCGGTGTGAGTCCGCTGGTGCGTGGATAGATGGTCGGAACGTGAGAACACTTGCCCGCAAACGCGACACGTGTACGGCTTAACGCCGGTATGGAGGCGCATGTGTCTCGTGAGCATGTCGCTGCGCGCGAACGACCTCTTGCACACCTCGCACAGGTACGCCTTCGCCGTGCTGTCGCCGCTGCTCTGCCGGCTCTTGTGGCGGGACGCCATGTGCTTCGCTAAGCGATCGTGAAGGCTGAACATCTGCCCGCAGACCGGGCAGACGTAGGCGACGTCCGAACCGGGAGGCATCTCTTCCACCACCGGCGACACTTCCAGGTTGTACCGGGAGGCTACCGATTCCTTCGTGGTGGGCGAGGCGACGTCGCCCTTGACTACTGGGACGTTTACGCTGCCTCTAGGCGGTAGGAAACCGGTCGGTAATAGTTGTAGAGGCGGCGGAACCAGGCATTCCATACTGACGACGCGATCCTTACCTTTCATGGAGAGGTCGAGCGGAGAATCTTGCGGCGATGAGGTCTCTGATTCGAATGAACCTCCTGGAACAAAATTTCATTTTTATTCTGGTTTTTTCCTTTATTTAATAATGGTCGTGTTGCGACGACTCTGACGTATCTATTGAAGCGTCTATCCGTCTGAGGTTCAAAGTACGCTAAAGAGACGTACTCGCGCTTCATACACTTGTTAGAAAGCACTTAATCTAACGGAACGTCTTTCGTATATTTCTCGCCATAACAGTTAATTACATTTAAATAAACATTGCTCCGCCTTGAAACTGAATGTTAACCAATTGTTTGGATTAAGATACACCTAGAGATGTATAAATTTAGCAATTAAGCATTCGATTTAAGCTTGGGATTTATTACATTGTACTACTTTATTGCGCGTTATTAAAGCTGATTACCTGAAACCTTTCTGAAAATTGGAATTGCAGCAATATCTAGATTTAAAAACTGAAAATCTGAAAACAATCAAAAGCATTGAAGAGGTTGCATTCAGGAAACAATCCAAAGAAATGCAGCATTCAAGAAATAGGTTTGACGAGAGATGTAGCAGTTAATTTCCAACAAGCTTCTAGACCAACTGGGCTAGATCACCGTCAAATTAATCTCAGAAAGATCGCAGAGGTCGTGGGAATCTCGACAGAACGTGTTTGTTATATATTAACTGAGGATTTGGTCATGACGGAGCTGATCCTGCGTTAAATGAAGAAACGCCTGGAAAACGAGACTACATTCTTTCTGTGTTAGGTTGTTACGTTGGCAAACTATTCTCACATTTGGTGATTAAAACATAGCGTTCTATCTTGGCTAATACTTCGTTATTAAGCTCTAAGCAAATACTTCTACTACCGAAAACAACATGCCAATTCCATACCTCTTCCACTAACGGTGCTCACGGTTAACGGATGCGGCCATCCCAACGACGCCCTGGCCCTTTCGGCCTTGGCAGCTTCGAACCACAGCGGTAGATCGGAGTCGGAGTGACTCCTTCGGCGGAAGATATCGGGCAGGTACTTCGATTGCAGATAATGTTCGAAACTATAAGCCGCCGGCGCGGGCGATGCTGGCGTCAAAGGGGAAATAGGACTCGCCGGAAAGAACCTATCGTACGGATGCAACGGCGGTGGATGGTGACCTACTCCGGTCACGCAGGAGTAACAATGGCAAGTCCTTGGCAGCGGAGGGCTCGAACTCGCATCGTCCTCCTTGAGCCTTAGAGGACTGAAGCTGATCCGAGGAGAATCGCTCGAACTATGCGGCGATTTATTGCTCGAACTCGCCGGACTGAAGACGTCCTCATCTTCGCTAGCTTGCTGATAGCGTTCTCGATCGGTACTATCGAAACGGAACACCTCCGACATCTGTTTAGGGGTCTTCAACGCCCTAGACGCATCCTCCTTCTTAATATTGTTATTAATCTGCTGGATGTTATTGTTGATCGTCGGAGTCGTCGGGGCACTGGATACCTGTTGCACTCCGGTAAGCTTATCCAGCACCTGACTCAATCTTTTCCGCTTCCTCTGCTTGCCGACGGGTCGCAGGGCGGTGGTTGTGCTGCTATTGTGGTTCGCCGCGAACGGATGGTTATTATTGTGCTGATATTGGGGGAGGTGATGAACTGATGCTTTGAGATCATGCGTTACGGTTGTTGTTTGGCTGCTGGTTGTTTCTACGACGGCAGTCTCGGCCATAGTCATTAGCACGAGGCGGCAAAGGGCCGCGGACCCCGATTATGTCTTCTTACGGCGGCTTCGCGGGCCGCAATTCGCATTCTTCGCCGATTTTAAGCTCGATGTAACAGCGCGGAAGTGAATTCGACGACGGATCGGTTCTTATTCGATAATTGGAGATCTTCTTGCGTATACCTTGGGTGGAATTGCATCGATTTTCTGTAACAAAATAAAAGGCTACATTAGTCCTTAATTTTCCTCAAGGTGGTAATTCTTCAATTGGAAAACGACCGAATTCAATAAAGAAAATTCTTTAATTTTTTTTATGCCTAGAGACCCTTAATGAGATAATGAGATATTCGATAACGTCCCGGGTTGACGATTGTTTTATTTCTACAGCCACCATTGATGACTTTTACTATTTAAAATATCTTGATGTGTAATTGTAATTGTTGACTGATGCAGAGACGCAACTTGCAACGTGTAATTCTATGCGTTTCACCTTGATATGGCTAAATTTATACCGAGCTTTATTGTACCTAGCTTTGACATTAATTTGAGAAGCGAAAAAAATGGAAATAAAAGAAGTAATTGTCAGTTTTCACCAATAGCGATGTCCTTCTACCTTTCTTACGCCACAAAAAGTAATAGGCCAGAAAAAGAGATTTTCTTTTAAAAACCGTGCTTTGCGCCACTAGAGGAACCTCTACTTTCGATAGGTGAACACAGTCACCAGACAGGATCTGTGAGGGCTCTGATGACAGATAGCCTCTAGGACTATTACTTAATAAGTAACATTTGGTTTTAACAAATTGAAAAGATAACACGAAGAAAGGTAATAACAAACATGCCACTTTTCTGTAATTCAAGAGCACATCCAGACCATTGAAATAAAAGGATAAATAACGCATTTAGATGGCTACAAAATTACTTAAGCGAAATACTTCAAATTGCTCAGTTTGTAAATCAGAAATGCCGAACCCAACAAGTTCTATTATAGGAATTCCGCAAGGTGCCATATTAGGCCTGTTACTATTTCTCGAATATATTAATGATATTACCTGTCTAATCAAGCGACTACAGATTTAATCTCTCGATAGGAGACGTATTGCTGGTATTGGAAAGGAAAAAAGTTAATTATAATTGTCAATACCATTATGGAATTTGTACCTAAAATTAAATAAATAAATATCAGAGATAGCACGTTGCTTTTTACCACTTACAACAGATGATAATCGAGCATTTTGATATTACTTTATTTCTGACGAGCTTTAATTTTAACGTATAAACTCAAAATTGCCTCGTAAAGGAACCCTCTATAATATAGAGACATTACATGAACTAAATATAATTGAAAAAAAAAGACTACGTTCATTACAGGATACGGATGCACCTGGCGGTCTTTTTAGCGTGTTTCCGCGGCGTAATACCAATCGCTTTTGCGGCGAGATTAATGTTACAAAATCGCCTCGAAATGCAACATTAACGACCAAACGGGTAAACCACATTGAGCGAGACTGCTCGACATGCGATTTGTATAAAGCGCTCCCGCGTCAGTCCCTCCGATATCGATATATTTCGCGTCGCATGATGCTCGCTTTGGAAGCTTAAGCTACCAAAAAATTTAAAATGGATAAATTTTTTAGTAGCTTAAGTTTGCCTTCTTGTTAACGGCGTGAATTCTCGTCGATCGTATAGTTAACTCGAAATATAAAAAATCATTTATGATTAAAAAAAGAACGCTTATAAGCTAGCTTTGTCCGATAGTGTACGCCTGTCTAAAAGATAAACGAAAAGGTTTGCGTTTAAATGCAGTAACATGGGTAAATTATTGGCATCTGCAGTTCGCAGAGCATAAACCTTGTTAAACGCCGCCGTTCTGCAGTAAAGCTATCGTCGGGGTTGCTACATCGGGAGCGTGTCGGAAGTACCAGAGGGTATACACTGCACTGCGGCTCGACACGGGGGTGCACAGCGGACATTCCAAGCCGCCCCCGCCGCATTGCACCACGTCCACGGCGACAATCGGTTGGTGTACGCGAACCGAATAAAGGACATAGATAATAGTTAACGCTGGAAGTGTATACGCGGAAGATTTACTACCAATCGGGACTGGATGCTGTTCAGGGTTGAATAGATCCCGGTGAGAGATAGCGAACAAATGAATAGAAAGAGAAATGCGGGCGCGCTGGCGATAGAAATGAATCTCGCGTTTTTTGGCATCTTTTGCGAGGCGCTAAATTATCGAATTCTATTATTGGATGCAACGCAGTGGTGCTCGTAAAGTAAGGTGCGGATAATTATTACCGTCCGTAGTTTTCCTCGTTTGTTTAAGTAAGTTTCGATTTGGTTTATTCTGTTTAAATCAGTTACTATCTTCGCAAATACTGCGTATTTTTCGCGTAAAATTTGTTTTATAGTTAGTTTTTGGTTTTCGAAGCGAAGGTGAGGACTGATTGACGACAATCATAAAAATTTGTAACTTGACAAAAATTCACTTTTTTTTAGATAATGACTATTATCTAAAATCTATTCTCGTTAGATCAATTACATTGCATTAGCTTTGCTTTTTTTTTTCTTAGATTTAACAGTCTTGTGAATGATCCCTCTACATATTATTTCTGAGCCTATTTCTGAAGGCCGTAGTCCTGCTAGTGTTATACATCCGCACAGCACATAGTCGATAGAATCTAAATGATTTTTTCTCTCTCAGGCTCCAATTACTCACGTGCTTTTTCAGCGTACAACAAGTCCGTTGTTTTAATAGACTTACTCTCCCTGCTTAATATATCCGCTATGAAAGTAGACTTGGCCTGTCTCTGACTTACAATGATCTTCCAGCAGTCTTCAGATTTCTCATCTTTCATTCTCACCGAGTGCATTGGGCGATTTTCAGCAGTTGACGAGCTACGAAGTACCTTTGGTCAGCTTACATACAGCTAACGCAATCTATCGACAAGTAGCAACGTGAAAACGCCTCAGCAACCGCTAGTTTAGAACTTGTTACCAACCAAGTATGGGCATTTAAATAACGCATGCACCGGTCACGGAATAACCCACGATTTCGTGTTGGAACAAACCTATAATTTCCGTAAAAGTTATGTTTTCCTTCAGCATGCGCCATTCCCATTTATTTATTTTTTTAGTAACTGCTACAAATTGTAGATGTAATTCTATTCTATCATATTTTTTATCAAGATTATTATATTTGCCTTAAATATATATTGTTTTCTACGATATTTTTACATGAAAAAGTATGTTTACGTTCCTTAAAGGAAGTTTGATTACAGCTATTTTAGATAGCCGCATCAATAAATTCAGCCATGAAAGTTATTTTGAAGTATTAAGTGGTAGCATCAATCATCAATAAGAAATAGATCCTTTGAATTTATACAGATGGCAAAGAAAAGGGGTACTGTACCACCTTTGCTTCATACACTTTGCTTAAACACATGCGAGCAAAGCATAGGGAGCGTAGGGATTGCAAGGGACGACGGTATAATTTGCAGGATTATTGTTGATTCTTGCAAATTGATCCACGCTGAAGCGTCCTTTACTAATGATAATATTAATTTCAGCGAATCGACAACAGTCAGTTAGTAACCGCTTTTACTTCAGATCCATCAATCACTTCACTTCACGAATATTTAATACCGTTTTTTAGAAGAGCGACGAACGTATAAAAGCCAATAATTACAGCAAGGACTGTATTGCTTGCAATCCCGTCTGGGTCACGGCGTCATCCACCTACACTACCTCCCTTACGAGTGTACAGAATCGCTGTTTGCGATTAGCACTCTACAGACCCCAATGCATCGCACTGGGGCAACACTGATACACCCGAGCGAGACTGAGCAGCTGCGGGAATTTCTGTCACGACTCAGCAGAAACCTTTTCGAGAAGGCGCTAACTAGCGAGAATAGCGCAACTAAGAACGTCACCATACGAAGAACCCTCTCAGGAGCGAGGCACAGGACCACTTGGGTAAGTCGGGATAAGTATTGAGGAGGGAGGCAATGAAGAAGACTTCGAAGCTCAAATACCCACGACCGAAGACCCCAGGAAGATTATCAACATGATGGAACTGGATTAAGAAGGACAAGGCTCCAGGTAATCAAGGACAAGGGCTGTATAGCTTAGGATGGCAATCAACATAAAAGTATCGGAAGACTCTATTAACGTATTTTATTTGAAATAAGTAATTTCCTTTTCTTAACCGTTCTTTTGTATTTATTTTTTTTACTGTTCTTGATTCTATCAAGTTCAAATGTTAAGAAAGACTTTACAAACATTTATAAAATATCCTCCTTATTAGGCGGGGTCGTTTGTTAGGATGTTTAAGGTGTCTATTCTTGTAGGTTTCTGCCTGAATATGTGTTAGTAACACGAAGTCGGTAGCAAAATGTAACCAACAAAAGTTTTTTATTTGTTACATTTTATTTTTTATTCACCTTTTTGTCAATAAAAAATATGAGATGTTTCCATGAAGGAACGTTCCATACTCCTTTTTTTGAGAGAGTCATAGCACAAAACGCGCTCGAATTCGCCCGAATTCTCCTTACTATCGACGCATCCTCTTCCCAGAACGTCAATCCATTGTAAACGTCGTCTTTTACACCTTTTTTAAGCAAGGTATACGAGATGGGACGCTTTATCCATTCATATTTCATAACAAGGTCGAATATCAGGTGTCTAGGCGGACGGCTCTCCACAACGGGCGCGATATCAACCCGAAGACCGCGGCGCGCGTGTAGATTGTAGTCGGTCGTGCCTTCTCTCCGCTTCTCTTTCCACCGAGGCTCTTGATGGGTTGCACGCAACGCGCGCGAGGCTAGTTTTTGTGCGCGCGGGACGGCATGCGGTACGGCCCCGACGGGCGATACGTTTCCCGTCGTTTCGCCGAGGAGCGGTTCCGTCGCGACAGTTTCTCCGAAATAAAGCATAACTCGATCATCGGAAGCTACGGTTAATGATCGGCCGTTCAGCGTTTCAATACGTCTGCATAACTTTTACCGCGACCGAGGAGGACTTGTTTTCGTCTTCTTCCCCGAGATTAACGTTTATGGTCTTTCTCTTTCTCTTGTGTACTTTCTGCGACCGATATATGCTACGAGGTTATTCCTTTTCTTTTTTTTTTGTCTTTGCTCATCTGCTTCCTTGTTTTCTTTTTTTGGTCTTATTTGTAGTTTTAGCAAGATGTTTATGTTAACGCGATTTGTCTATTTCTTTATATTGGATACATTAAAGAGCATATTTGATGTCTCTTCTACGTTATGATTCATTATTATTATTATTATTATTATGACCTTTATGACACTATTCCATGTTTCCTTATGTCTCCTTTTTGTACTTCCCGTGATCATTCTCGCCACCAATATAGCTTTCATGGGTCTAAACTATTTCAGCTGCTGCTTCTCGGTCGTCTTTGTTAGAGGCTCTATATTTACCTCTTCTCTGTTTTTTCGATCCTATTTATTCTATTCTATCTTTCCTTCTTTCGCTTTTTACTCCTTTTAAATATTTCATCTTCACCAAATCAAAGACATGTTGAATGCAACTTATAAGGACGAATATCGACGACAACCATCAAATATTGGTTTAACGAATTAATTAAGATGAACGTTGAACTAAAAAGAAAAGGCCTTATCTAGCCAAGAAAAAAAATAGTTTACCATTATAATAACGCCCCGGTCCATCCATCGGCAATTGCGACGGCAAAACTTGCCATTTCAAATTCGGCGTCCCTTCGACTTGTTTTTCCAAATTTGAAAAAAATTGCGATTCAGGTCAAATGAAAACGCTGTTACCAAAAGAGAGGCTTAGTTTGAGTTCTACATATCCTGTTAATTGGGTGGCGTAAAAAGTTAGGAAACTTCAGGAAAGTCCGGGGGGAAACACATGTCATGTAGGTTTGAAGAAAGCACGATTACTAAATATCGGAAAGTCCGGTCTTGAGGCAAAACGAGGCAATTTTTCCTTAGAAACCGTCCCTATACTTTAGTCTTAATTCGAATTTTCTAAATCTTCTCTCGGAAATAACACATTTAATTGTCCTTTTATTCCTTTTATTGCTTTAGTTCAAAGAGAACAAGAACTACAATGTAATAAACAACAATCGCTCTATTCCAACTTTTACATTTACTTAATCTTGCGTAGAATACTTTAAATAAATAAATAAATAAAGATATGTCATCGTCAAAATTCGAGCGATACCTGTCTTCGCCTGTTAGGCGCGCTCCTAAGCAGGAAATATAAATTCCAACGCATAAAATTTTGTCACTCGTTCGATATTGCGATCGTTAAATTTGCATCTGGAACTATGTTGACAAACACATATCAGTATAATTTACGCTTTATTGGCGTAACAAATTGCGAGCGGGACGTATTTCCTCGATCACGCCCGCCTTCATAAATACGAATCGCCTTCATAATCTCGGAACTTATAACGCTTATCCATATCGCGAACCCGATACACTTTACCGAAGAGATGTGTTTATAAAATAGATATCATTGAATAATATCGCGTTCGCCGTGGAAATTACCGTTAACTTTATTGGTCCGTAATAACTGTGAGAATTATGGTTTTATTCGAAGGTTTCTATTTCTCGGACGGTGTACAAGGAATAATCAAATTATGTTGAACGTATGTATGTACGTATCTGGAAGATACAGGAGTATGCAAAAGTTGCATGACCTTATAGTTAAAGAGATGATATCGTCGTTGGCAGTAATATTGTGATATGTTAGCATCTCGGCGTATTAAGAAAACTTTAGCTTTAGACTTAACTTAGCTTTATTTAGACTTTAGCCACTTTCACTTATAGTGCTGTTAAGCTTAAAGTCAGTATCTGTCTCAAATACATCCAGCGTCACAAGCCTGCTCATCTAATTCTCCGCCAATATGTCTTGAAGCGGTCTTTAATTATCCCAAAGTCTCTCCTAGAGCTTCTAATTGTTCAATCCGCTGTTTTGCCATAAACCAAATAAAAAAATTTGCCACAAATAAATTATTAAGTCTGTCATTTAGGAATCGCTGAGGGTTAGCGACTTCATTTTCTAATTTTGAGTATTCTGTCGTTCTATGACTATCTAATTGAACCACTTTCCAATGATGGCCGTCCGGCAAAACGATCTTTCTCTTCATTTCTATTCGTGCTGAGTCTATCTTTCATAGGCGTAACTTCAGCCTTGCTTGAGTCGGTTTTCTTGAAATAAGAAAATATTATTTCTTATTATGCTCGTAATAAATAGTATTGGTCGCATCGACACCGATTAATAAACACCCTAATTTTGTTTAACAATAAAATTACGATCCACGTCAAACAAATGCATCAATATCTTGCTTTTGTATAAATTATATAAGATACGATTTTGTATCGACGGAAGCAACGTAGATATCAATCAATATCAAACAAAATACCCACCGTTTAGTATCAAAGTTATCAACCAATACTGCGGAAATCCAAACCACTTCCTTGCGCATGTGTTCAATTATGAAATACCCGCATGTGGAATAATGTCGAGTTATCTGTATAAACATTTGCGTTTAACGTAAGTATCTGGGAATTTCAATTCACAGAAGATTGACTTAAGACAACACTAAAACTCGTAAGATCACTTGGGTCAAGAACGTAGAGGTACCTCATAAACGAAGATACCCTGAAAAGTTTTCAGCATATTACAAAAATGAATGTTTCTTTTTTTTGTAATATTCAATCTTACTCCTCAATTTCTTTCTCCACCTTCAGTTATTTCTCCCGGCGATCCCCCCATCTCTTTAAACCGTGCAAATAGAAGCGTGCAACTTCTTCTGTAAAATAGGCAATGGATGTAATTGCCTTCTTATTTGATGAAAATCTCCTGCCTTCCAAACAAGATCGTGAGCTAAAGAAGCAGAAAAAATCGATTCGGTGAAATTACGAAATCACGATAAAAATGAATTTTTATCGTGATCCCAGCCGCTATGATCTGGTTTAAATTCAGCTGGCGGATAGACACAATTAGAATGAAGGATTCCGTATTATGCCGGAAACCGTGCGAGCTCTAGGACGATGCTTTAGCAACTGTTAATCGCGCTAATTTTTGTTTTCTTTTTGTTGCTATTCGATAACTCATAGATTTGATTTTTTTTTTATAATATTTGTTATTCACGTCGATGCTTCGTTGAGCGTTGTTCTTGAGTTTAACGGCAAGTACCGAAGCGTCGGGAAGACACCAATATCGTTGCATTGCTTCTTACTTCAGGAAGGCATTGATGCATCGACTAATTTTATGAGCGGATAACAGCACGTACTCGTACTGTATTAATTTGTTATATTTCTATTTATATTCTTTACTTTACAAGGATTGCCGTTATATTATGACACTATTTAAAGTAATAGTTTAAAAATTAATTTCTTTTTAGAAAATCGGTAGATACCTACTTGGATTCCAGAAATAAATTAAAAAATATTGTTTCTTTCTTAACTTAGAAACAAAAGCTTTCTAGGCTAACGTTATTTTTGATAAAATTGAACATAGCACAATCGAATAACATGATGCAACGAGATAACGAAGAGCACATACTATCACTTTCGCTCGTCCATACCTAAGCGAATGCTTTTTAATATATTTCCCTAAATATGCTTCTACTAGATGGTCTGAAGAAAAATTTCATTTATTTAAGATGACGTAGGCTTAATTTGGTTATCTTAGGTCGATTTATCAAGAGCAACGGGAGTGAAAGTGATCTTCCCTTGCATCCGTTTGGCAAATCGAATAGCTACATTACTGACATGAGATGAACAATGTAAGAAATTTCATGTAAATGAAAAGCAGTTAAACAATGAATATTAATAATCTTTATTGTCTAACAGACGATTAAATTCCACTTGCAGGACATGTAAATATAGATATATAAAAGGTAATTAACGTTGAGACAATGCAAGGAATCCATGCTGATGGCAACTAATGAAGTCTTATTTAGTAAAAAGAAATTGTGTAGCTGGTTAAATACAACCTTCTCAAAATCGTTTGAAACAACTCGTTAACATTTATATTTACGTGCTTCAAGTTATCAGGAAAAAATACAGTTTTCAAAAAAATATGGCAGACACATACGTTCCTGCTTAACATATTTCAATTTGAAATTTATAAGATAATGAACTTGCTGCGACATAATGCTAAAAATCGTAAGATTTAACATTTCTTCTGTAAGATCGTAACGGTTCCTAAGGAACCGTGATATCTGGCATCGTTGGTTAGGACTACCAATATAAAATTTTAAATTCATTGCCAATCGCCTACCTAGCATTTATTCACTTTTTTTTCACAATTGTTACGGCAATACCGTTACAATAGCTCCGATAGAATCCTCCGTATCATTTCTATCGTTCCCAGGCCGTATTTATTCGAAACGGCAATTGCTCTCATTTACGCCGATAAAGAAAAATTACTGTTACACATGCATCGGCGCGTGATATTCGCCCTCAGCCCTGACAAATTCGCATTAAAACCGACGATAACGGATCGGATTCCAACACCCACCGTCCGCTCGGGTGCTCTCTTGGTTCTACGGCTATTGGATTCCGATTTCGAACCATAATTAGCGCGGCGCTGGCTGCCGCAATAGTTGCACGGCGAACGCGAATCTCGGATATTGGATGTAGTAGAGGCGAGGTGGAAAAGGCGGCACCGGCGGCAGGAAACCGGGTTAGTTAGGTGGGTACGATGTATGTGTATATAGTATTAACTGGACGGTGTTATTGCCGTTGCCTAGGCGCAATACATTATACCTCCGCGCTCGTTTAGATAACGCCACACTCTGTAAATAAGCGGCCGCGGCAATAATTAAATTGTCCGTAATTACACCTTGATTGGGCGAACATTACGTCCACCGTGTACGAGAATGTCCGCGCCGATGTTGTTCGGCTAGGTTTGCGGCTTTCGTGATGGTATGTTTGCTCTCGGTAATTCGCCGATGCGTATACAATGTTGTGTAAAAGAAGGTGACTGTTTATATGAGGATACGTTTGATTTCTGACAAAGTAGTAGGAGTCTACCGAATGATACAAATTTAGGCATCTATCGTTAAATTAATTATGAAGAAAAATCAAGATAATTACACCAAATTGGATAGGTGAACAGTAGCGTACCACCAACAATCCAAGAGTTTAATGGAACGTTAGTATACAAATATTTTCATTGTTTACTGTTAATACTTTACCTTACTCTGACCTGGATAGTATATCTTTAAATAAGTAGTTTGATTTCGACAGCTGACGACTCTAGCTCTTCTTGATTAAGCGTTTGACGTAATTGATAGATAGACTTTTGGCTATTCTGCGGTACGTGAGTCTTTTACAATTAGCTTTTAGCTTTATCACTTCCCTTCTTGACGTTAAAAAAAGCAGAATTTTACTGTTAGCGATTGTTCTTCTGATTTATAAGCGGTTACATGCGGAGTGCCTCAAGTCTCTATGTTGGGGCCTTTATTATTTGCGCCAATCTTTATCTTTTATAATCAATTATCTGATACCGCTCTTAAATATGCCTTGGTGATGGATCCAAACCTCAATATAACGAACCTCGTTATAAACATCGTACTGAACATAAAGGTTTAAGCGCTCGTATAGATTGAAGGCGAAACGTACATAGAGAATTCTCCAATTTTCTTTACTAAAAGTGAATGAATGCTCGACCAGCACTTCGTTTAATCAGCTTAAAACGTAAAACTAAAAGTCTTCGTAACTGTACTCTTGGAATATGGACAAACGGAAAAGAATTAATTTAACGATAAATCAAAAACTTGAAGTGATAGAATACCTGGAGTCGGGAGCGTCTGTATCTTGTATATACGAGCAATGTAGCATATACGAAGGCAAGCAAGACAATAAAAAAATAAATAAATCTATGTTGTTAAGTGCGAATGTGAATTCCAGAGATGGCCTGAAGTTGGCACTTGAAGACGCGTTATTCATGTGATACGTACAACAACGTTCTTGTGTAGTTCCGGTCCGGGCAAGTGAATTTGTAATTAACTCTCTCTAGAATGTTTTTAAATTAAAGGTGCTTACGACGAAGCTTCAAATGCTTCTAAAGACGAAACTGAACATTTCCGCCAACGCTGACAGATCGCGTTGACTGATTCCGGTTGTTGCTCACAAATCTCGTTAACCTAGAATTCTAAAAGGCGTAATGAATTGTCTTCCTATTGCAAAGCACTGTTCGCCTCAAACATTTGCTTAAAGAACTTGTACCTGCAATCAGGAAATTGAGGACGCAGAGCTTGCAAAAAATCACCGGAAAATGTAAAATGTTCATTGCTTTTAGATAACGCAGCAGATTACCGAAAGCTAGTGTTTGAACGTAGCACATTAACGTCGTTCCATAACGTTTGAAGACGGATAAATATGAATTTTTACTTTGTAAGGAAGAACATGTTTTTCTATTTCTGTTTGATAGCAAACAATTTTTCACTGAAGTAGAATGTTCGTACCTGCTTTATCATAAAGGCCTATTTTTATGTGACGGGCTTTCGACTTTAACGGACATCGTACTTTCAAAGAAAATTTCACTTGGTTTCACTTAAAGCATTGAACACCATCTCAAAAGGAATCAAATATTTACAACATTCAGCAACATTCAATCGTTCTAGATCATCATTATCAATTTCTTAGCAGACCATTATTGAAATTATTCTATTTTTCTTAACTATCCCGGCACACATCTATAAAATTCGTGTTTTTCTCGTATCTGTAGCTGAACGGCAAACTCAATCTGCGTTAAAAACGAATAAAACGAATACGTCTCTTCGCTTTCAAATTTGGAATCATTTCCTCCTATTCTGACTCGAAACTTTTAGCTACGATCGTCGAACGAAATGAACTCCATATCGAATGCGCTACACGTAGATCTTACATATTGTATACGACTACAACCGACAATTAAATTCGAATCTACCTTCGGGTAACGCTAATTGATTTCGCTATTTATCGAAGGCAACGGCGAATCACCAGACCAACAACAACACCACGGCGACTGCTGAGCGCACATACACACACATCGGATATAGCCCGCCAGAGATAGATGGGATAGACGATATTCTCCAGATAACTATTAAAACATTAATTGGGAATTCACATCATGCGTTCGAGGCATTAAAAAGTCACGGTTTCATGAGCATACACATAGAAAACGAACCGGCTATAGAAGGCACAACGTGTAACCGTACCGCTTTGCAACATTCGTGGTATTGATGGTTCTTCTCCGCGTTTGTCTACCTTGTTGCCAGCACGAGATGAGTTAACAATCTTGTACTTCGAAACAGACCCATTGAGATGGAAATAAAAAAGAAATGTGAAACGAGAAAAAAACACATACTTCCTGTAATGACTTTTTTTTCAGTGTTAGTTTCTTCTTGTTTCTCGCGGAGCTCGATGATGGTTGTCAGTATTGATGGGGTAATTTTCTAATAAGTGGAAAGACGTTTCTTTTTTTCCCCCGTCCGAGTTTAATTGGAAAAGTGGGCGGATGTAGTAATTCTTACGTAGGTATCGTTCACCTTGCGATGTTAAAGTAGAATAAGCTACACGTGTAATGCAGTCGAATAAAAACCAAGAAAGTAATCACTAAGTAGGCGTTATATTAAAACTCAAGTCAAACACGTATACGAGGGTGGTAGAGAAACTTGTTCAAAAAGAGTAATAAGATATGATTGACAGACAGGAAGCGACACGAAAGACGTGTTCAAAAATTTTTGATTTTCCATCGTCTGCTTTATTCATCATACTGTCGCCTGTAGCTTCCTATTTCTGATTCTTTTCATATAACTCGACAATATGAAACATTAAAATCTTTGTAGATTCTTTTAATAATAACTCTTGCAAATTCATTAACGCAATGCAGACGGATGTTCCAAACTTAAGTACTTTCGTTTCAATGATGGTGGCTCTTTAAAGCCAGATGTCCAAATTTAGACAGATATCGAGTGGAAAGTTAGAAATGCTTTGGAATCAAAGATATAGATGCTAAACGTTTAGTTATCATCGAATGGCATTTGAAAATTTCAAATTTATAACTATTAGTAAAGCACCATCTAGGTTGATATTGAACGCACGAATTGGCTTAATGAAAGAAGAACAAAAAGAGGACTTCGATCAATTTTAACGCGAAAAATTAGAGAGAGATTTCAACAAGGGATACCCAAAGAAACGTCTAAAATACAAACCGAAAGAAACTTGGTTCCGCCTTGGTAGAAGAATATCATAACAGAAGAGACTAAAGAGAAAAGGAAACTTTGCATTAAAGCTACATAATCGGAAGATTTTGACGAATGAATGGAGAAAGATGAAGTTTTACGAAATTGCTTGACGCGGAAGAGATAAGCGAAAATGGACATCATAGAACGCAAGACGGTCGCGCCGTCGAAAGAAACCAAGAAAGTAGAACATCAAATGAAGAAGAACATACAACACTCACAAATGTGAGCGGAGCAATACAAAAGATAAAAATTACCAAAGAAATAACGTCCGAGTTGATAAAATAGGTAGGACAGGAAAAAACTGAGTTGTTGCATATGACAATCTTACTATCCTGGAAATTAAGCAAACTACCGCAAGACTTGAGGACAGCTGTGGATCATTCTAACTCACAAAAAAGGAGAAACTACAAATTGCAGTAATTGTAGAAGAAAATCCTGAAATGGTTAAAATTACAGATAAAGAGCTCAAGATAAAGAGTACTGACTGAATATTTAAGTCTTCGACGGCCTGCGACGAGAGCTCTAAATTCTGGCAAAAGTAGGAATCAGCAAAAGGAGGAAAAGAATTTTAAGGGCTTTAGGAATTGCAGGTACAATGGTAACACTTTTTAAGCCGTATTTACTACTTGCTACCATTTAAGACATAACAATATATTAATTTAAGTGTTGTAAATGTACTTTATTCTTAACTTACTTTTTACTTCTTACTTTCTGATCGATCTGTTAACCTTTTCAAGCATTTTCTAAAAAGAAGTTTTGAAAGTTACAATTTAGTTATTTAATATTTTTTCGTTTATCTTGCTTCGTAACGGTTCTTTTTTCTTCTGCTGATAAAGACCCAAAATACAAGAAAACAACGAGAAATTCCTTTAATTGAATAAGGCCCTTGGCTTGGCGATTGCTTGTAAAATCTAAGCCTAACATGCATTTCATCACCAGCGACTATCATCTTGAATCGGTCCATGTTTCCAACTCGAATCTTCTACCGTCAAATTCTTTACTTTATAAACGTCAACGAAACGGCAATACGAGAATTATTACACTGCCAAGTCAAAGAAAACGCAGCGAGATGTTTCCGGTCACCCTTGTAGCTATGATATTCAACCAACGCAATACGAGATAGCAACCTTCTCGATCTACAGCGCACTACGTGGTTAGCTAGAGTTGTTGCAGGTGCTTCTGTTTTCCAATAGCCGGGCCGCGTTAGCTATAATTATGCTTTATTAAGAGGCGGTGATTCTCCATGCTTCAAACGCACACAAATTAACCGGGACCCTTTGTGCAATGTAAATTGTATCTACACGGACGCATGCATGGCGTAACGACTATAGACGATTCGTATTTGTAACGTAAGAACACGCAAGTGCAATACGTTTTTATTACGCGATGCGCAATTGGTTAATTTGTTCTTATTGAATAACAACAACGCAACATTAGGAATATAAATATTAATTAAGTCGTATATTACTTGCTGAACGTAGCCACGTGGCTATAAATCTTAACTCTTAAAATTGGTAATAACTGCGCCGTTTAGATGACGATGCACGAGCGATGAATTCGCTGATTTATCTACGACCAGTATTAAGGATATTTAGGAATTATCTAACCTCGCGTTGCGTCACAAAATCGTTAGGCTACGAGGTAACAAAATATCTTTAAATGAACGAAATGAGAGCGAACATTATTGTTGTTAACAACATAGCACAAAATCACTGTCTGATTGCAAATTTTAGTTAAATAGGTGCGTGGTTGTGGAGCTTCGGGACAAGCTTGCGATTCCTTCGTGCATTTCCGTCGGATATCGTGTACAAAATCCAAACTATTATGTATAATCATCTTACCTTCACTGTAGCCTTTAAATTACGAAGATATTCCTCGACAATATTCCTAAATCTTAAAATTAAAAATAGTTCAGCGTACTTTCTTCGTTTGATAGTTCTACAGTCGAAGTTCTCCACTTTCCGTGCGCTTTTGTCGACTCTCGGAGAAACCAGTAGGCAACGCGAACCCATTCTCATGAGACGAGTCTGTCTAGCCTCTGAAGCGCACGAAAAATGGCGAACTTTAGAAATTACTGCGCTGTATACTGACGACATTGTAAATTCTTAACTTTACAGCTTCAACACAAGTTACTACTTTACGGTTACAAGTTCTTGTCACTAACTCTAGTGATCTTTGCATCAACTTGGCATTACTTAATTTTTTATAATCTTAACAGAGTTCTCCGGAAATTGCCTTTGCTCTTCAATAGTCGATTGTTATCTACCAATGCCATATCTATGAATGTATTAATCAAAGGATTATAAAAAAAAAACACACACACAACGAATAAATACTGAAAATGTTATATTTTCATCTCTTTCACATTATTTTCTTTATAGTTTCTATCACGTTCAATCGGTAAGGATAAGGACGATGGGAGAAAGGGGTTGGGGAAATGAGATAATCGAGGAAATCAGGTAAGACGGGGAATTCACATCTCGATCCGTATTATCACTGCGTCGTTTCACATTTAAATAAAAAAATATAATAATAATATAAAATTAACATTTAAATAGTACAAACGAAATTAATAATTTATTTATTTGCATATCGTATTCATTAACTAACTGGTAATAGTAAATAGTTGTAATAGTAGAGCAGTAGTAGTAGTAGTAGTTGTGGTAGTCGTAATCATTCAATAATTAATACGATTATAGTATCGTCCTAAATTACAACATTTATCACTTAGATACTCTATATACAATAACAAAGAAGTTATTAACAAATCAAATCCATGATGATGAGAGGGCATCGAAAAAAGAATAGCGAGAAACACGTCGATTGTTACTCTGTTATTTTGCTCTTGCTTCACCTTGATTCTATCTACCATCTACCTTAACTATTATTACAGACTTATCTGGCCATTAAGCATGTATTTCAGTTGCGGCATGAACGTCATCACCTCCCTAACCGCGACCAGAGCGATCAGCTCGTTTAGATTCAGATGTTTGCCGTGCTGAACGTAGAGACGGATCTGCGAATTGTTCGCTTTGTAAATCGGAATGGCCAACACCTGTATGACGCGGCAGAGATTCTGAAAGTCCGTATTCTTGAAGAAGAACTTCTCGTGCAGCTCGATTAGCGTGATCAACAGTTCGCTGAAGACGTGCGGTTTCATGTTGACGCAGGACACCGTTTTATTCTCCAAGACGACCTTCTGGATTTGATATGCGTTCGCCTGGTCCGACGTGGGAGGATCCGGGATGAGTATCAGTTTCCTGACGTCGATGTACGAGGTGGGATCTGTTCGGAAATTCGGCATTTTGGGAACTTGGTGATGTTGGGGATGCGTGATGGGTTGCATGTGGTTCGGTGAGTAGCCATTTACGTCGTTTCTAGGAACTATGTTTCGATAAACCGGTGGGTAATTCGAGGTGGGTACGTTGGACATCGTTGTCGACGGGATTGGCTGCGTATTATAATTGTTATTTTGATTTAGGGTAACATTACTGAATACTGGCGGCGTAACTGGTTCCTTAGCCCATTTACCGTGTTTGAAATCGACTTTTCCGTTATTCGAAGAGAGCAAAGCAGTCTTAGACGGCCAATATTCTTGGAATATCGATCCAGGAGGGAAATGGTTTTTGATATCGTCAATACTGACGACGGTGCATGAGTCGTGGACGAATAACTCGTTCCTGATCCCTTGGACTTTACAGCAGAATTTTAGGTACGATAACGGCCATCCTTTCAGCTTCAGACTTTTCCCTTTGAGGCTCTCAGTCTCCCCTTCGAAATAAAACAGCGGTACCAGTTTAAGGCCGTTGTACTTGGTGAACGGAACTACGGATTCGTTATTGATTCGTATGAAACCGCACTTGTCAACCGAAGCGGCGTTCGTCAATTTAAGATAACAATCTTCGAGGAACTGATGGAAATCCAAAGCGTCGTTCAGGTTAACGATCAAATCGTTACCGTTGAATTGTTCGCGTCCGTACAAGAAGTCGCAATGGACGAAATTGATCTCGTTCAACAATTTAGCCTCGGCTTCCGTTACGTAATAACTCTTGACGTACACGCAATTATAGAAATCCCATTTAAAGGCGTTCACGTACTTGTAAAGCACCTTCATCTCGAGCATCCGCACGGAGCAGTACTTCGTTTCTCCCCTGAATATGTAGGGGATGTAGTTCTGCCCGATGACGGTCCATCCGAATTGGCCTTTTTGGCTTACGTCGTCGAAAACCGGTTTCTCGTTGGTCGAATTACTACTACTACTACTACCACCACCACCGCCACCTGTACTACTACTACTACCGCTCGTACTTGAAACGTTTTGGGCCGTCGCGATTTTCTGGATCGGTTTCGAGAAGCAGCTCCTGCGCGCGTCTACAGTTGGCTTGTTGGGTATCGTCGGTGGGGGTTTATATACTGTTCTTATGTCGATATCATCCTGTTCTTCCTTGACGGTGACTCCATTCATGTTGCCATAAAAAATCTAAAGGATCAAATTAAGAAAAAATACATTGTAGATCTTTTTGCAGATTAGTCTAGCAGCACTATTGCTCCCAATATCTTTTAATCTATGGTAAGTAACAAGTGCTAGATGCTACATAACCTCAATGACGCGATAATATAAGGTAAACCCAAGCAAATTTCAGTATTTTTTCTTTGTCCGACTGATCTAGGAATTGTCATGATACGCAACAATAAAGGATTTGATAAATTATTCTTGCTTTTGTACAAAGTTGGATCAACTAAATCAACTAAAAATTGTTCTTATAGCACAGTTGAGAAATTAAGTTTTAAGGTAGATTTTTCTATTCATTAAGAACATAAATACTCTGACCGCCAATTTTTTCATTGGATACTGATTGGCTAGTCAGGCTCGTTCATTTGAAGATCTCAAGAAGGATTTTTCGTTGGTAAAAGAGATAGGCGATCGTATCTTTTTTTCATAATAGCTTAGGTGGTATAGCGTCACCGGGTTAAAGTACATAATCTATATAAAGGGTACCTGAAGTCCAAGCGTAGGTCTTTCATTGAATGCATTAATAAGTACAACGATAATAAAGGCTTTTAAAAAATTTGGGTTTCCGGCCCAAATTCTTTTGTGTTCTTCTTTTTCAAATGTAAAACGTAAAAAATGTAAAAACTGTAAAACGGAGAACCAAATCGCCATCCTCTTAAATCTTCCTAACCCAAAGCTATATGCAGGATAATCGTTACGCGCTAACCGAACTGGAAAGCCCGGCTAAGGTGCGCCTAGTTTGCTAGCAGCTAAAACATGCAGATTCTACCAGATGCGAAAAGAGATATCCATTCATATATTGTTCGATTGTACAAAACTAGTAGGACGATTGGGCTCACAAATGGGCTGGGAATAATCAACGAACAGGACAGAACCCACTCGAACAGGCTGTTCGAGAGACAAGTCATTGACCACCGCGTAAATAATCTAATCCGTTTGAAGTATTCAATTTCGTGCTAGTTTTACAAACACTGCTTACTACAATTAACCTACAAGGTAATCCGCTTCATCGCCCATTGTTTTGCAAGCCTCTTATCTCAACACGACGATTCTCTTACATCAATCTGGATTGGACGAGACGACGTTTCTTATATGCCCACAGATGCGCGAGTCCGTGCGCAAAACGAATCAGATTCACCATAAAAATTCCTGCTCAATCATCAATGCTTACTCCGGGGTAAAATAAGAACCATTCGCCGCTCTAAATAAGTCTAAACGGCCGACAAATCCCGACATTATCCGCAATTAAAAGACGAACTTCGCGAAACCGTAATTATTCCGGAATGATAACAATTCTCGGCGAGCGACGTGCGTGTGGAAAATATTCTCGGAACAGAGTCTCCCGTATAGTCGCGTCCATATCCGTTCCGAAACGAAAATGGTCAAATACCGTCTTTAGGCTTCAGCTTCAACCTCTGTAATACACAATTTACCTTCGACGTTCGTCCACGTACAAAGCGCCTATGGTTCGTGATATCACCGAGCACACCGAGATAGTTATGTATTTTATCTAAAAGGATACTGGTATTAGTTACTCTGTATCGTAGAAGTCGAAAAAGGTGAGAAAAAGTTGAATTGATCTAAGTAAGTAGTTGTTTCTTCTTATTAGTTTTTATAAGGATTATACGGGGAAACGTAAAAAGTATTGCGCAATGCGATGTATGAAGGAGATCGTCCAAATGCATGTGGATCCTTCGTATGTAGAAAAAAATGGTAGGAATAGTAGGTGATAGAGTGTATCAAATGCTTTGCTGAAGCAAAATGGTTGCTCAACAATTAGCAGTCCTTTGCACTTTTCACATAGTTATTACGACAAACTTCGATATTTGATAAAGTACTATACGGAAAAGGAAGATAGCTTCTTCAAGAAGTAGCTAAAAGAACCGATTTTCAGCCAGCTTTAGATGGCTGGATAAGTTCAAGAAATGTAAGGATATTGGTCAATCCTGTTGTTGAACCATTCCAGTAGCTATTTTGAATGGAACTTGGAGAAATGTGCTTAATTAATTAATTAATTAATTTAATTAAGTTATCGAAGACAAAAGCATTCAAGCATTTTTGCACTACCAAATGGTAGCCCTCTTATTATAAATTTCTACCAGTGTCTATCAAATTTAAAGGTGTTCAAGCGAAGATATACTTTTTTCAAGAATTTTGATGTTATCCGATACCATCTTCTAAAGATTGAATGGAATGTAAATTGGTAAACTAAAGAAACCGAGTTAACCGAGATACCAATTAACTAAACGACATAAAAAGCTTGCTTTAAACCTAAACAAATTCTCAATCACAAAATAAAAAATAAAACATCTGCTCGTGACACGCTACCTATTTACCATAAGACGTGAACTTTCTACGAGCTCAATTGTTCAGGTCTAACTTGTAATTGCCACGTAACCTAACGTTAAAACCATCGGTTCCTTTGCAATTTCTTCGTCTCAAGCGAGATTTACGTCCGCACATCCTGTATATATACATGTGCATATACGAGAGTTTATTTAATTGGCGAACTCGCTTAACAGAAGGTGTTCGAGCGTAATTAGAACGTAAGCGCGCACACTAGCGGAGATACCCAGTCCACAGCGGTAAGAGCTGTCTCGGGTTCGCGAAAAAATCACCGGGCACGTCTACGATAACCACATGTTGCCGCGCCAAGTCGCGTCTTGTGCATTTACAAACGACACTACAACAGCTTAACTATGTAAGTGCCCATGTACAGATTTGCGGAACGTTATGATATGAATTAATGGTTTATTTTCACTGCGGGTGCGTTATTCGGTGTATTTTAATAGGTTCGAATTACGGCTAACGGAGTGCGACGTCGGAAATAGTGTTATTCGAAGCGTTTTTAGCGTTTTAAGCAAACGGAACCGGCACTAAAGGGAACCGTTAGTTAGAGGCGAAGTTATTACGCCCGTGAACAAAAAATTAACGCTGTTATAAGTAATAAGTGTGAGTAACAGCGTATATAATGTCTTAGATGTAGAATACAATGTGCAAGGTACAAGTTAGGAATATCAGGTAATAACGAATGGGCGAGCGACAAGTGTTTTTGAGTTATAATTTTTTTTTTGAATAACTACACTCGAATAGCTTTTGTCTTGCAGTGCGCTATTTGATAAGTCTACAAATGTAGTTTACTAAGATTAACCATTCACTCGTCCAATTCTGCGACAAACAAGACGTTTCTTTTTGTATATATTCATTGGGTATTCGTTTCCGTTCCATTATACTGGACAGTTGAAGGGTTATTTAAAATATCAGCTTAGAGTCTTTATTTTTATCAGAGAGCCTAAGTTAAGTTAGAATACAAAAATATTGTTAACAGTCGGTGTTGGTTGCAATGCTTACGTCCACCTCAGAAGATGACAAGGTGAAAGCAAAATAATACCGTAAGTTAAACGAAATTTATTAATGAGAAAACAAAAAAACTGGTTTGTGTTTACGACGAAGATAGTGGTAGAGAAATGGGCGTTCCAACAGAAGAAACTGCGGAAATGGAATTTCAAAATAAATATTTAAAAAATGTCTACCACCGACTCCTTTTACACCTCGTAATTCTTTTTTTCAATATTTTCAATTATTTTATTGCATTCAAGTTAATTTCGCCAATAACAGCAGATCAACCAATGTCATTTGTTAGAAATTGAATCCTTTTCAATGACGGTCGATTCCTCTGCATCAACGAATTTTTGTGATTGGATAAAGGAATAGCGATTACATTTGATTGACGTTCTAATTTCAATTTTAATTTTAGTTTTAATTTAAAAATTAGGATGGATTGAATTTGACCAGGTTCAAATAAAGTTGCTTTTTTGTAAAATTTTTCGAATTGTGATTGAATTGTGATCGAATCCTCGTCCGAGGATCATTAATTTCAGTTATTCGCAAAAGAACACAACTTTGGATGGCTTCATCGATTACTTTGAATTATTATTATCTGCTTTTATTTGAAGATTTGTTCGTTAGTTTTTAAATAAAAGTACCTTTGGCGTATCCTACAACAAAATTCGTTCAAAGTAGATGTCAAACGAACGAGACGAGTTGTTTCTTGGTTTGTTTCTTATTTTAAATTAGTTTCTTGCGCATTCTTCACCTCATTTAAGTTCCACGTAATATCCATCATCATGTTTACAGTCAACAATTACCCTTAAGCCTTGAAGAGTATTTACATCGTGTATGCTCGATCGATAGAAAATAATAGAATAATAATAATAATAGTTTGTATCCTACAATCGATTTTAGGGAACTATCGATCATGTAAGACATCCTGACAACCGAAGAAAAACATGATTATTGAGCAGGAGTACACATCGATATTTTTGTGTTATCTCATGAGGCATTTCTTGCATTTATGTACGAATATTGTAAAGCGAAAAGTTAAGGGATTGCCGCTAGATGTTCTTTAATGCAGCTTATTTTATTATAGTAAAGTGTGGGCACGTTAAGAGGTAAAAGGCATACCGAATGTTCGTTTGAAAAATTCCCACCCTAAACTTCTGTAAATCTGGAAATTTATGAAAAATTTCCTGAAACGCGTAAAAAGTATTATCGAGGGGGAGACAACTTTTTATATAAAAATTGACCCACCCACTTTAGCTCTCTGCTTCTCGGAGCTACCCCCTTAAAAATTTTCAATAGAAAAAGGTATCGAGTAATACCTCGTTTTAATTGTCTTTTGAAATGCCTTGAAAATGACAGTTCTGTTAACAGAGAAAGGAGAAACAAGTGCAATGATCAAACCCAATCAAAGTTTGGCACGCCACTGAGGTACTAGCCTCTGCTTTTCAAATACCGCATAATAACAGACTCGCCCGACGAAATTTGCTCTTTCGCGCCTATCACATAACATGTACTTCTCATTTCGGGTTCACTCTACCAAGTTGCCATAGCGTCACGAAACAAAAACTACTCATCTGTCAAATAAAAAATTTTGCTGACAATTTGACATGGCAGGACATAACCTTTGATTTTACACGTAATTTCGAAGCAAGAGGTTTCACGAATAGAAAGGACAAAAAGGACTGTAACAACTTATGTTTACCTTGTACGTTTGATGTCGTACAGCATGCATCTTGCAAATAGAACTGAACTTCTTCAAAGGAAAAACACAAAATTAAGTCATAAACGACGTAGATGCACTGACCTCCACAGATTGATGTTTCGACTGTCTTTTTTTCTGGAGATCATGTTGCTGGGTTTTTAAGCTTAAGTTTATTACGCATATTTTAGCACGCTTCGCATTCGATAATAATTTGAGGAAATACATAATAATGTTGGTCTTAGTGGTTCCAAAATGGAACCACATACCACATATAAACCATTTTCTTCGTAGCGTGAATAGGAAGATGGCGGAAATTTTCTATTGACAGGGTTTACGAAACCTGCGGAGAAAATGAAAAAGGCCGTTGCTTTACATTTTATTATTAGAAGAGTCTATGAACAAATTTCAGTTCACTATAGCAATACATGCGTGTGAGACCTTTCAAAAGAAGTTCCATACTTTAGGTACGGGTCGATAAAACAAGCGCACAGCTTCAGCTTTACAATTATGATTGTTGTGTTAAAAAAAAAATTATTCTTAAATAATTTTCATGAAAGCAAAGTAAGAAGAAGAAAGATAGAATCGAGGAAGAGATTGACACTGGTAAAAGACTATAATATACACATGGGTTATGTTGATCGACCAGAGAGAAAGGAAAGAAAGAATTTGATAAAAGAGAAAAAAATTTGAACGTTAACTTTGAAGATTGATAAGAAATAAACGACCACATACATATATTTAAAAAATCGCAGCCTGCAAATATAAAATTAGTTAAAATAGAATAAAAAAAATCAATTAACCCCATCAACTGGTTTCGCAGAAAACGGTACTTAAAGAACAAGGCAACGTTTCGATGGCGTTAACAGCACTATTAAAGCCCAATAAAACTTAATTACTTCATCAAAAAACTAATTTTTTGCAGGAAATATATCGCAAACATTCCTGAATAAAATGGGTTAAAAAAATCCATTGAATAGAACCGGATATATTTAATATTAAAAGAAAACATTCGGCCGCCTCCCTTAAATTCTCTTCCTATTAAAAAACAAAATAAATAAAAAGAAATAAGAGCATAGACGATAATGTGTTCCCTCTTAAATATATTCATTGAGCATTAATTTGCTTCAATCAATTAAAATTCGTACGATGCATCGATCGAAATTTCGCTCACTAAGCATCGCGAGGTTTTCTCGATTTATTTAATCGTGGAAGATGTTATTGTGGCCGCATTTCTAAGCCAGATAGAGGATGTTATTCTTCATCTTCGACGACAAATTTGCATTTTATTAATCCTCCACGAATCGCGGCGTTCGTTCCTCCGAAATCCTCCGGATAGAGGAAGTATACAACACACATTGCTTCCCACGTTACACAAGAAGATTTTCAAGAAACGCTAATTTAGCCTCGCTTAAATATACAATAATCCCGATATCCGTACCTCCGACTTGATCCTTCTGAATGGATATATTTTAGAATAACAGCCATTTAACATTGCTTTCCTGTACGCGCGATGCCCGCCTCGATAGCAGCTGTTTTCCAAGAACGCGGTTAGAATTTTTCGGAGATTAGAATTGGCTAGAACCAAAACAGGAAGCACGGGCGCAATCATTTTCGTTTCTTGCGTTCTCGCCGTAGGTACGTATTAAATATGGTACGGTGCGAGGGCGAGCGGGGAACCATGTCTATTCCTACGAAGTCGCTCACGTACGGGTTTGAATTATGTCAGCGAAAATAAACTTGCGGTTTGCGGTCCAGTTTTAGTTTCGATAATTTATAATGAAAGATCTTTTTTCTTTGGTTTTTATCGTAACATATACTTCTGTTTGGCCTGCTTATACGTATTTTTTTTTTTCTAAACGAAAGTTGGTGTTACATTTACGGCTTTATTGATGAATTTTGCAAATAGTACTTTAAATTTGGGGCATTTTAAAAAAATAATAATTGGGGATGAACCCTGCTATCCGGAAAAATAGGAAAATTTTGCTGATCATTTAAAAAAAATTAAAAGGTAAATCCAATTGAAGATACTCTAAGAAACAATAAATATGTTAATTGTATGAAAACAAAGAAGTAAGTTTAACTTTGAAAACTAATATTAGATTCAAGTCATTCTAAAATCTTTTAAAATCCAAAGAACTTGCTCTAAGAGTGATAGTTGTAACACGGCAAGTCGAGAAAATTGGTAAATAAGGTATTTTTTAAAGGAAATTGTTGTCTTTTCCTTCTTTATGCGAGTCCCCGATTATAATTACGATAATTAACTGAAATACCGACAAATAGTTCCAAAAATATTCCTTATTAGTCAATAATAGTCCTCTCCTTAAAGTAACGTATTCATTCATCACTTTTCTTAAAAATTGTCCTCAAATTACTATCATTAATCGTATTCTTTGTATTGCTCTAACACTCGATTAAAGTAATAAATTGAAATATCTCCCGATATAGATACAGATAATGTATGTATTTAATTTAAGTAAAAATTCTAATATATTGCAAAACACACCTGAACCATGAAATTTTAATCGTGTTTTCCATTAAATTGGCCCATATTCGCGATGATGGGCGTCTTTCCGAACATCCACCTGCCGCCATCCCCAACTTTAGGACGTGCGGCAATTCCTAACTCGAGCCGGTAAACACGATAATTTCCGCGATGAGTTACAGGACGACGTTTACGGATTCGGTAATGAAATTCCGCGAAATTTATTATTTTCAACATCGGCGACATCGTACCCTGTCAAAGTGAAATTATTGCTAATTAAAACGCCACAGTCCGTACTTACGCGAAGGTACGCCCCGTAGGAGTTTATTACGAACCGTCCGGGGACAATTAACAACGTGTCCATGTTGACGTTTTTATAATTCTGCCCTTTTCGGTTATCGAATTTATTTTCGGGCATATACAAAAGTCCGCCGGGCTAACGAGACAAGGTGCATGTAAAATATCGAGTTTTCAATACAATTTCATGCACGTAAAAGTATGTCGAAGGCAATACAGATGTCGTTGAAGTAAATTTAGAACCGGGCAAGTAACTTTGCAAGGTCAAAACTAGTACGAGGTGTGTCGGTTTAGTTTCGCCAATGGTCGCCTAGTCTCGCGTGTGATGTAAGCGCAAGCGAATAGGAAATCACATGATGACTATGCGCTATATAAGAATATACGTGTATACCGGAGTACAAAACTATGAGTCATACAATACATGTCGTATTTCGTATCGAAACAGTTTACGTTTTATTTGCAAGGAAAAATTAATTGTACGAATCGGGGATCGAACCTATATCGCTTAGATAGAAACGCCAGAAAGTTAAGAAGCAATCGATGAAGAAAAAAATCCCAGTTATACGGAGTGTTTTCCAGAGTCGATGATAAAATTATTTTCTCGTCATATAATCTCGAAAATGTTTTAGGGAACCCCAAGTACCAACATTTATAAAATATCGCGTAAAAATTGCTATCAACTGTATGTTGGGTAAACCAACGGAAGCGCAGTGTCGAGGGTGATATCATTGAACGTGATACTTGATACGTGATACAATTCATTCAAAAAATAGGTATTTTTGTATCGTTGTGATGTGCATCCCACACAGCATTTTTTGAAATTTCAGGTATAATTAAATAAGTTGGTAGTTCTAGTAATAAAGGACACATTCGCATAAATTAGGGTAAAAAATTACCAAATATCCTCTTCATTTCCGGAACTACCAACTATTAGAAACCAAATATTAGAGCGTACGTGTAGAATATTTTCAATTATCTAAGACTTCCGCTTATATCAAATTCGTAATTTTAAATAGAATAAGTTCGTTTTTAAGTCCATAGTTTAAAAATATTAAATTTTTCAAAATTGTCGATAGATGGACGAACGCAAATGAACTTTTATAAATCTGAAAGTGTTCAAGTTTGATCATGGAAATTTCGCAGAATTGTTGAGCGTATACTGCAGGATTGGAAACTCTATGAATTTTTCAAAAATATTACACAGCGTGTCCGATAATTACGATTAATTTCTTAAATGGAGAGTGTTGCAATTTATTTTCTGCCTCGGCCGTTTTTCTGTAAACATAATTTTCTTAAAAAAAAAAGCGCACCCTACAATGAGAATCTAGCTAATACACTGCTTAAAAACGTTATTCAAAAGCGTCTTTGGTGATGTGAATCAAACATGATCAAGTCTACTCGAAGTTTACTTTCTAAATAGGGGGACTCGAATTGCTCCAGTAATGAGAATTGTGCCGATCAAGCAGACTCAGATAATGGTGTCCCAAGAATAATTCATTCAAAAAATTCGCAAAAACAATATTTTTGAATTTTCCCTTCGACCGATATGAAGTTTTAAAATTATGTATTCCCTGAACTATGCTTCGTGAAGGCTTCTGTTTTTGCGGATACCGAGAGGCATGTTTTGGATATCGCTTTATTGCATCCCCCATGAATAATAAACAATTTTAAACAATCTTCGTTCGTGCGGTGAGACTGTTTATAATTAAAACCTAAGTGAATTTTCACCGATAAAGAATAGTCCTAATTGATTTGAATATTTATTTTAAAAACTTTAATTTTTTTTTAAATATTCATTAAAAAAAAAATTACAGGGTACCTGTAACGATGACTTTCGTCGGTTGATTGTGAAAATCTCTGGTTTCGAACCTGAAATTTCCCATCTGCCGGATATTTGATTAAAAATTTGGGCGAAACGTTTGATAAGAACTTCTGGAATCTAAGTTATTTAAAATGTTATTTTAGCTATTTTGCACTGTATCAACTTGGTGATCTTCCACTTTATAACCCATTTCATACGATTAGTGGTCATATACAGAAGTCAATCTTGGACGATTCGTCAAAAATTATTAATTTTAATCGGAAATATTTACATGCTAGATTGTTTTTAAAATGGCTATGCCTAGCTCGGATATCTCCAAAGTTGGACAACAACATTTTCAAAAACTACATACGTTACATTCTCGTTTTTGAGTACCTTTTTTTTTGGAAAAAAATGTGTTGTTTCGCTTTTTAATACCTAGTTGTTAGAAGAGGCAAGAAATGTTACTTCTCCCATCTCGATACTGTTGCATTGGAAAAGCTCCAATATTATAAATTTGTATCATTTCATTGCATTTTCCTTTAAGTCTAGTGGTTTTAATAATTATAAAGGGCATGAAATTAAAAAGAGGCAAACGATTTCAATGCTGTGATTTTTAAACGGAATTTATGGATACTCCAGTAAATACGGATTAAAAGATATTCATCAAAATTCCACCGACTCGAGATGGATCTTTAATTTAAATTAATGCCAAAAACAAAAAAAAAAACAAAAAAACAGATTACCTTCGTGTTTTAACCGTTTTTTATTTTTTTCTTGAAAATCACCCATCAAGAGGCTGGGGATGAAAGATATTGTCAGAATATCGTTACTTTTTGAAGTTAAAAACATGTAAATTGTTATCTAGGCTTTTGCTTAAATATAAATAAAATAATATTTTAGTGTTTTTGTAGTTACTAGGTAAATTCGTTAACATTCCCTTGTTTCAAATTAGAAGCTTAATTACTAAATTTCACCTTTATAAATTACTGACAAATGAAAAAAAATCACATAAAACGAACGTACTGTCCAAATTTCAAATTTGTAATTTCTATAATTCCAGCTTTACGTTAATGAGTCAGTCAATCAGGACTTTATAAAATTAGGGTCGCACGTAAATTGCAGTGGCGGTTGATGACTTAATCCCACGCTGGGGAATTTGTTTACAATTCAGTTAACAATGTAGTAAATGTAATGTTTGGTAAATGAAAAGAAAATATAAGCCTAAATAAATATTATATCCAAGGTATGCAAATCCAGCCCTAGAAATGAGGGAAAGGACCGTTCAAAGTTGCCATCCTGAAGAAAAGAATTACATAAACATATATAAATGATTTAAAAATTATTTGTTCCATTGAAGTTCAATGGAACTTTCAAATTAATATTTTTATTCTTTCCGGGGCACACAAAAAAAAAACAATTATTTGTACATACGTTGAGTCTCATCCGCCGAATTTTAATTTTATGAATTAAATTTTATTTAATTCATATAATTTTCTTTAATTTTTTATTAAACTGATACTCAAAAATCTAAATAACCGTAAGAAAGCGAGATAAAAAATTATATTGTAAATAAATTATTAAAATCAAATGAATTGTTTTTGGAATTATACAATTAATTAAAATGCTTCCTCCATACTTGCCCCTTTTTTTTATATATATTTAGAGACTCTACTGGGGATAAAAATAAATATAAAAAAAACGATGAAATAATTGAATAATATTTTTTTACATATTTGTCTTTATCAACAATCTAGATATCTGTCTTGCACTGTACAGTGCCTAGAAAGTATATTAACTGCTTATTTATTTAATTTTATCAGGGTTGAACTATAATTTGCATTCATTTACATTGATGCCATTTATTTAAACAGTAATCCTTAATTCTTAGAGGGCTTCCGCTATTATTTTCCTACTCAAGATTCTCTTTTGCTGTTATACATCGGTCACTTGATCTATGCAATATTTTTAATAATAAAATTAATAAATGCAATTTACCACGGTGCCTTAAGGAACAATAGCAGCTCCGCAATCAATTAAAACGTAGTAAAAATACGAAAAAGATACATTTAATCATCAATAACATATAACTATTTTTAATATAAAATTATTCATCGAAAATAAAAAATATATCAACCCCCACCCCCAATAGCTTTAACGTAGCTAGGAACAAAATTAATCAAAACAATGGGTTACACCATTCGCCAGTTTCGCAATACCTCTTCATTCGAATAAAGTTACAAATAGGATGCACATGGCGAAGGCGATTACTGGCAGCACTAATTAAGAACTCGTCCCGTTATACGCAGCTTAAAAACAAGGCGAAAAAAATTGATCCGAGCAGGTTGATGCTATAATTAGGCATGGTAATTCGATATATATATTTTTTTCCTAAATAAACGGGAACTCGTATTGCCGAGAAAGCTAACTGAATACGTATTTTATCAGTGTTTACAAACATCCATACCCGCTAACGGATAAGAACCGAATTATCTATTGTAGGGAGCGTAATAATTTTGATGACCCCTGTATCTAGGGAACTATGACTAATGACAACATTACTAACCGGGCAAAATATCTTTAATTTGGGCGTCGATATTTAATGGAAACCTCTGTTAACGTCCTTGTTGCCACGTTTTACTATTTATAAATACAAATTTAATTCTTATACGGTATAGTTTCGATGTCGCATTGAGGTTATGTATCATTGGCACTTAAATCGGATGATATCGGAGAGAAATATCGCCGAATACGGTATTATATAGGCGCGATACGAACAAGAAACCCTGCGTAATATTACGTTAAATTGCGACGATGTTAAAACCCTAAGAATTCGTACCAATCCAATCGCAGGTCATGGTGTACCGAGAGATATCGCACAGGTTTTCTAGGTTATGTTATATAATTTACAAACAAATCCCGGTGCAAGACCGAGACGGCTATATATCATTAAACGAAGATCACCGATCGCGTATATAATACCATTTCAAAGCGAAACAGAGAGCAATAGACAGTAACACATAAATGCTAGTGCATACGAGCTAGGAATTAAGACTACGTTATAGATGCGATAAAATACGTACCCCAATAAGTAAAAAAGCGGGATTGTATTTCAACGAAAAACGATTTTAATTCTAGTAGGTAGTAGTAGTAGTTTTACTGCCAACTGTGTAAGTTGTAATCCATGGTTTTGCGCAATCGTAGTACTAGGCAGGTAGGTAGATGGTTTGTGCGTCAGTTGAATACTGTTCGGTGCGCTCGGTTCGCTACGATGCAGACGCAGACCGGGTACGATCGGTAACTGTTAACAATTTTATCGCGCGCCATCTACAAACAAGAATTTATACTATATTTGACAATCACACGCCTATGGATAAGGTTCTTTTTAATATGTTTTATTTACATAAAATATGCGTTTAGCGATTTCCTTTTTCCTCTACTATTATTATTTTTACTAATCTTACACAGAATCAAATCAGCCGAATAGAACGTAGAAATTAATTAAAATCCTTAGTTAGCGTTAGTAAGGTTGGCAATGCATTTTGTTGCATTGTAAACTTCGGTAGCATTTAATTTTGGAGTTTTATGTATATTAAAAGGCGTCTAATTAAGTCACCTTGCATATACAGGGGTTGGCGAAAATGTATATTACATTAAAAATCGTAAGAAATGGTAAATATATTTTAATATTCACCGTGGAAATGGAGATTTAAATACATGTGATTTGACGTATTTGGAATAATACAGTCATCATTAAAAATAATTAAAAGGACAAACGAATAAAGTTCAGTTCTTTCAACAGCAACAGACGATTATATAGCTTTACACTCTAATAGTCAAGATTATTATATAAGTGTTTTTCTCGATTTTGATTATACTCGGTGTACGCCTGATATACACATATACAGGGCTTCTCACGGTAGCCGTTCGGTAGAAGTTTCCGTACTTAGAAGAACACCCAGAATTCTGAATACTTGGATTTCAGGGTTAGTCAAGATCCTCTTTCATTTTTAAATATTTTCAAGGTTGTACCACCCTCGGTTATACCTGAAGTTACAATTAACTTCCTTATTTTAGGCGGAACATCTAATATATGATCTCACTTTTGGATTCCTATTTTCATTTGTTTCTTGGATGTCTTGATTATTTTGAAAAAGTTGAAGTATGTAGCCTTATTTTTAATATTATGCCTTTCACGCATTTTCGATTGGTGGTGAGTACAAGAATGGTACTTTCGAAATCCACATTAACGATTGATTTATCGCATACAGGAAGCGCAACATTTAATAACCAATTACATCATCATCTTCAAAGTTGAAAAAGTCCGGTTTTTCAAACGTGACACCCTGTATATTATTAGATGGTCGAATGCAGGATTTAATTCTTCATCGATTCTCTTTGCCTTTCCGTAAAAAGACTATGGAAGTCGGAGTGATAAGTGAGCACGGCTGCTTCGTGCGTTGCTATTGTCTTACTCGGATCTGGTGGTTATACTGTGCCTATAATGGCAAAATTATTCTCAACGATGATGTCAACAAGTTTCTTCGATTTTTTCAGTGCGAGCGTTCTGCTTTATTAAAATATTTATTAAATTAACAGCTCGGTGGCCCAGTAGTAAGTGAACCTGCGCTTGGCTGGGCAGAATTAAGCGCTGTGTTCGAGTCTCGTCAGGAAAAAAAAATTTAAGTGGGTCCGGTACACTTCTGAGTCACCAATTGCATAATTAACTGCGCTTCGCCCTTTACGGCGAGTCCATGGAACACTTTACACACACTAACTCCTGAGGTTATGAGAGGCTTTAAAAAGCTCATATAGCACCCGATGGGTCGTCACCATAATTTTAATTAAGATGCAACAACATAGATGTAACACAAGCACTATCGCCTAGCGTAGATAATAAAGCCTTTAATAATAAATATGCGACTTTATTTAGGATACTGACGCATATAACCTGTTACTTTTGTATTTGGAAAAATCCAGTTTAAATTGCAATGCCGTATATGTATATTTTACGTTTAGGAACATCCTACGTATAGTTTCATCATTACGTGGGTTGCGTGCTGAGCTTTTAGAGGGACTTACGCACCGTTATAAGAGACTTATTTCACACATAAGTGTAAAAAGAACGAAAGGAGATTAAATAAAATGAATCTTTTCTGCTTGCCTCGAAGTATAATTACAATTATCCAATATTTATGCTGCGCATTACGGAATGACTGCTGTGTTATAACTTATGCATAGGTAAAGGAAATATGCCCAGGATACGCTATACGGAGCAACTGGATTAGTTAATATTTGCCACTTATAAATGAAAGTTCCTGAAATCTTCGAAACTAAATTCTAACTCCTGATATGTAAGAAATACATCGCCACCCACGGGTTATTACGCCGTATAGGTATAAGTACCCCGATTCGGCGATTTAGCACGTGATATTTTTGCAAAAAAAAATGCATCTGATTGTTTTAAATATGTTATATTTCAGAGATCAACTACATACATATATTGGTAAAAGAAGACTTCTTCCCTAACACAAGTCGTAAGAGGGGGTGAAGTGCGGGGAAATTTCCGAAATTAAGCTAAATTGCAGATTAAATTTAAACGTAACCTTAAACATGCTCAAATGAACATTGTAAAACAGCAATTAAACGGACTAATTGCGGTTTATAATCTTTCAAAGAAGAATTCAAGAAGGATTCAAAGAAGGGTCGGGTAGATACCTAAACTAAATCGATATCATGGAAACTTTAATGTTAATAAAGAAGTTTGGGAACTTTAAATGTTATTGCTAGAGAGAACAAAAGCAAGTGAAATCATACATGTTTTGCAATGACTAGACAGACTCGTGTCTATTCGTCTCTTAAGAAAGGATTCGTGTTTCGCCGAGAGTCGACAAAACAGGAATCTGTCTAGTCGCTGCAAAACAGGTATGATTTCACTCGCTTTTGCCCTCTCTACTTATTGCGATGTCTATTAGTCTCTTTGATGTATTTATGTTCAGGTAGATTCATTGTATTGTATCTGAAACTAATAAAGGATTTTAGAACTTATTAAATATAAATCTGACCTGAGTAAAAATAGTAAATTATAGACTATGAACAATAGACAAAAAAAAAACATATTTTAATAATCCTTAACAGTGAAATTTTAAGATATTTTTGAGAGTAAAATGTAGAATAATTAAAAATCATTGAGAAGGAAATGCTAATAAAGAAAGTTATTTCACACACAATAAACAGGCACGAATGATAAAAAGATATCCTCTTGTTAAAGATATATGGCCCGTTCAAATTGAAATCTCAATTTTCTTTGTTTTTATTTGACTTCTTCAAATATAAATGGTCGTTGAAAATTTTCCAGAGTTGAAATTGCAGGGTTGAACTAAACGTGGAAACGATGAAATTGTGAACTTACGCATTCTTTTGATTTAGATAAATTAAACGGATACTGCTGTTCAGATTAAAGCCGAATGTAAGGCTTGGAAATACAACAATCGCTTTTGAAAAAGTAGGTTTCCTTTTAAAGTACGTTAAACCTAGAAATTTAAGCGGAAAAGACGTAATTTTGGCGTGCCCATGGTATGAAATGAATCAAAAAATCATTTGGGTTGTAAATATAAAAACTATGGATAGGTGTCGCAAAGACAATACAGTAAATGATGACGGTGAAATCTTAACTCAACCCAATGCAAGCGACTGTTTAAATAAAAGTGAGTTTGAAAGAAGCGGCTCCATTCCATCGTCCACGTTTCAAGGAAAACGTCGCTTTTAACCGGATGTTATTACAACATCTTATCAAACCGGAGAGCAAGCAATACTACCGTTCTCTGGCCAGGACAACGATTTTGTAGATTGTAACAATATTTGCGTCGATTTTAATCGGTCATTCAACAGCTCTTAAAGGAGACTATGCGAATTTAAATTAATTAAAAAAAAACGGTTTGTTTACATTGATTTAGAAATTATGAACAATTTTCTTGGACTGCAAAGTGGGTACATTTAACATTCTTGCCGTATTTAATTATGGGATAGCCGTACAAAAGAAAATGTTTAGCAACAAGTTGCATGGCCTCTGAAAGAAGACCTAACTGTAGAATTATTAGTGAGACATTAATAAACAGGAAAACGATCATATTGCGGCCTCTCCATATCAATCTGGCGCTAATAATACAGTTCCAAAGCCTTGGATAAATCAGGGAACATTAAAAACAAGAATTTTGGACTGCTTACAAGCAGGCTGGTTAAGGTTAAAAAACTTATCACATGTATGTGTATGATTGACGTTGATTCTAAGGCCTAGCTTGGTTGTATAAGATATCTTCCATCTTCACTAAGATGTCCGGATAATGCAAGCTCTCTTCTATTATCCGGATATCTGAGTAAAGATGGGATGGCTACGTGATTGTCGACTGCTACTTGAATCTACAGAGGAATTGTCTATAAAAAGCATATGAAAGAACAATCTTACAAAAGCGGTCTTCATCAATTTTAATACTTTCTGTGTATTCTTTTTGCCACTTTTTCTCTATCAATTTAAGGCACATGCATAAATATCTTAAAAAACCGGAACCAAGTGAGAAGAAATAATATCACAATCATGATGAGGAGGACCAAGTTACTCAAACATGACTGTTGCATTTCTGACAGCAGATAGAGTGTTCCTCTGTAAATCAACTGTTATCGTTAAGATTCCTTAGAAAACGGCTTTCTTTATTACAAATACGTATAATATACTCGAGTCGCAAAAGAGAAGGATTTCACGATCAAGAAAGTTTGACAACCGCGGAAATAGAGAAGTTATGAAAACAGATAGCTTTCCGTAAATCTCTAACGGATTTTTAAGAATAACGTTGCAGCATTACGCACGAGGATTACGAGAAAACGCTATTTTACTCGTATCGAACGTACGAATCTACATACTTCTGAACATCGTACGAACCGGGGTGTGGCAAACATCGAACCCACCGTTCGTCGCGCACTTGTCACATCGGCAAAAGATGAGATGCGAGGAGGCTCCGCACCTTCGCATGCATGATACACGGTTCGATGCATATAGGTACGTTTCACGGAGGCTTCGATCTCTTCCATACCGCGTATACGTACACGTTTGCGTAAGATCTACGTTTATAACGGAATCGTACTACTACTTCCACTTCTTGTCACGATCTGTCAGATAGGGACAATGTCAAAGCGGATTAATAAATCATTTTCTTCGTTTTTTTCCCCGTGCGACGTAACGCATACGAGCTGAGGACTTTCATTCCGTCTTGTATGTATCTAGCGGATTCTAGATGTATGTACTTGTTTATGGATTTACATTCTGGAGAACACGATACTTTAATGCATTGATGCTATTTACTCTAGGTATTAAACAATATCTTTAGCATCAAAAACATGTCTTTCGATTTTAGCTTAATTTGAAACCTAAAAAAATGGTATGAAGATATCAGCTCAAAACATAAATTGATGATAATCATCTACTGCTTAATTTGATCTTTAAATTTGAAGTGCACAGTGGTGCATCGCAGTGTTAATACGTTAATATGTTACTTTAACATTACCCGATGTTCCAGACTTGTGACAAAACCTCGCGATATGTCTTTGTCGCGTACCTCTTCACAGGAACTCTGGTTCCTACGTAAGCACAATGATGTGTTCGTTGCGTGCCTTTTTGGCGTCGTCAAAGAGATGAATCGCGACTTGATTGATACTGCGATGAATACTTCAGCGAGCAATCGTCCTTTAGCACTAAAGCAGCGTTATTTTTCTGTAGGTTTTAGTGGCGTTCGAAAAGTGGAATGGACGCAGAAGACAAACGCAGAGAAAGTTCGAAAACTTAGTTACAGATTTAAAGCAACTTAAACGAATAGGTCCGGATTTCGGGCCAGTGGTAGGAAAAGGATAATTTTTAAACACTTGCGACGAAAGAGCTTTGGCAAAGCTGTACTTGTGCGCCCCTTACGCGAATATACGTAAAGTAATTTAATTTATATTATTCCAATTGAATTGTTAACATAACATGTTGTAAGCTAACGAAAATTCCTTTTTTACGCTCGGTACCGTCCTCCATCCATTTTGTTGCTTTCTTCGCTACTCAAAAAGGTTATCATTATTCGGTTCGCAAGTATGCATTATCGGCCGCGTATCGATTCAACCAGCAAAATTCGACCCCGATAAAAAGATATCGCCGGACGCTTCGCCGCGAGCGCTATTGCCAATACAATGTTCGGCGTGCTTGCGGGAATTTTCGCTCGCAATTCGAGGCGAACGGGAGTGATGAAAGTACGCGTTTGTAGGTAGGTAACAATAGGAGAACCGCAAACGATGCCCTCGGACGCAGACCTCTCCTCGAACCGATCGGGCGGTTTTAAATTTGAAAGTTGGTAATGCTATACACATATAGGAATAAGTGCCCACATATGCGAATAGCGTGTCTCCAACGAAGTGTGAAATTGTCCGTAAAATTGCTCGCATATTATTCATCTTAAGTGTGCACTAAAGATTATATCGGTCGAAATAGACGTGATAATATAACATATATCACAATTTCAGTGTATCTTTTTCGAATTTTCCGCTTGTTTATGCGAGTTTCTCTGTCGAAGTCTCTTGTCGAATATGTTGTTATTATTTTGATTTACATGTAACGAGACGTTTATGGTTCGTAGCGTTTATAGGGTGATTTAATAATGACTTGGCACGCCATAAAATATTATAACGTATCTTGTTTCTGCTTCTAACTTAACAAAATACAAAAGTTAATTGAAATGTTAAAGCGTTTGTCTGTATAATGCTTGTCTTTTTCTGGATCTAAAGAGATTCAAAAGAAGCCATTGGCTTCCATATAAAAAGCTCGTATGAAAGCACCAAATGTGAAAGTTTTCATTTTATGCATTTAAAATGCATTGAACCAATGGGCAAAATAGTAGGATAACGTCCTAACAATCAAAATGTTTATATGCCAACGCCTGGACTACATATTGGCGCAGATGTCCAGATTAACCTTAGATTATCATTACTCTGTAAGGATTACATGAATGAATAAAGGCGATGATGAGCAGAGAAATACGACAATCAGGTACATTTCTATCGCACAAGAAGCCAGCAAATAACGTGTAAATGAAGGGAATCGCAATTAATTTTAAGCAACTTAACAACAATGAATAAGCTTCTACCACGTAGATAGAAGTTCATAAAAAAATTAGACCGATCCTTTGTACCTCTTGGATCTACCGTGCCCCATCTCCGTATCGGTTTTGATCCTATAATTGTGTATAAATACGTCGATCGGATAGAGGGCGTTGTCGTCGAGTCGATAAGCCCATCGCCGTGAAATCGACTCAGCTCTCGCTAATGAGACATGGCCGAGACGGTATTGTGTAACAATTTTTTTCTGGTCTGTGTGGGAGAGATTCCGATTCCGAACAACAACAACAGGCGACGACACGATACGACGAAGAGGACGACAGCAACAACAACCGACGGGTTCAATTCTCCGAGACCAGAAAACACCGCGTTCCGAATCGGCGTATAAGTTATACGCCGACATTGACAGCGGGCGATAAATTTGTCGAATGCGGTCGGCGAGACTACAAGTAAGTAGTCCGTTCCCGTAAGGGGGTAAAAAGAGGGTCCCTCTTTCGAGCCGAAAATGAGCAGCGGCACGCCGTTAAGTGGACATCTCCTCGGTCCTCTCGCAAACGGATAAGTCGGACACCCACAAAAACGATACCCGAACGGACGAACGAACTCGGGAAGCCGAGAGGTACGCTTGAGAAACGGATCGAAGGTGATATCGGCCGTCGTTGATGTAGGAAGAAGATGAAAGAGCGCCCGAGAGAAGAAGGTGGACGCTATACGGAAAGGAAAGAAATGGAAGAAAAAGAAGACGCGAAGACAGGTAGAGTAGGAATGTGACTCCGTCGCTGTGTGTTGACCGATGACACACACCAACTAAAAAAGATCTCCCCGGCATACTTTTGGAACTGTTGATCTTATTATATCGGCTGTCCGAAAAAGGCATCAATAACCGTTGTGTTGCACGATATGCTCCCTCTGTTACATTCTAAAATAACCGAGTCGAGGCACGTGATATTTTATCAAAGTCATAACGATTTAAAAATGGTCCGAGATTTATTTGCGATTCGCCAATTTTTTAACGTTCAACCGACACCTAAACTACATATTCCAGTTCGCGTATCCATCAAAATAAGTGCACTTAAAAAGTACGCCCGCGCGATTCCTTTTTCTCTTGCCAATAAAATCATCCCACGCCTGCTCGGCCGTAGATGATGAATCGTTCAAACTGATTTATGCTCATGTGTGGTCGATATCGAACTGGCGCTGCGGATATCTTTGTTTTATAGTCGGCGTAAGCCGTTTTGCGAATGTCGCATGCATGTTCTTCGCCTCGTAGAGGCTGGTCGCTTTTTCCTTTCGTAAAACGTAATTGGCCCATGAATATTCCGAATCGTATCAGCATTTAGCTTTCGGTTGTACCCATTTTAGTTGGATCGTTACGATATGCAATATAAAGTCGCCCAATAAGATTGCAACACGTGAGAAACGAACATTGCGCGAAACGTACGCCGTTTATAGCCGATAGATGTATCGGACAATACATGCGTGTATTCAAGATACGTTCCTGAATCGAGATATCATTATATAGCTGTTAATTCTTGACGAAGTAATCTCGCGCGAAGGAAATACGTTCCTATCTAAAGAGGCACCCACACTGACGATGTAAAAGAAATATTTCCCCTCTGATTGCGCGTGAGAAGAAGACATTTGTTTCAATTTACGACGCTTACACCGTCAATCAATTGCGCCAATAAAGATACTCTTACTTGAACGGTGATATTGGAATGGGAAATTGATAGACTTTATCGTTTTGTAAAGTTCTTATCGCGGCAAAGAAATTGCTCTTTCCGGCGATGTACCGCGACGTTGCCGTTGTCGTCGCAAATTTAGTCTAAATTGGACTATGGAGCTTTGCTGATGCTTCGACGTAAATATAATAACGTCAATGAAAGATAAAAGGGGTCCAAACATATTTTGAACATTACATGTAATAGCTGATGTTTCAGTATTCGGATCGACATGAAACTTTTTACGTAACGAGCTATTTTCATTATAACAAATATTGCCAAATTAGCAGATTAAAGAAAAGCTTCCATTAAGTAAACATCTCCGAATGGTGTTTCCGGATAGTTTAAGATTGCCGCAATTCACGAAACAATCACGACAATCAAGCTATAACGATTGCTGCGACGATAGTGACATCATCTGGAAAATAGGCGTACTTTAAGTCTTTATAAAGGTTCGTTTAAGAGAAGAAAGTCGTTGATGAGCTTAATCACTATACTTTTGAGGCAAGTCTTAATCATTTTAAAGCCAAGTTTGCATGGATACAATGTTTAGCTGTGTCGGGTCAAAAGAACCAAACAAAAGACCTTGTTTCTCAAAGACTTCAATTACAGAAAGAGAAATATACAAATAAGCCTCTAAGTTATGTATCCGCTATGTCAAGAAACTAAATGTATTAGTGCTAAACGATTGCGAAAACTACTTACCTAACGTCCTTAGGTGTAAACTCTAGTTGGATGTATTGTTCCTGGACAGAAAGCTTTTCAATATAGAAGAGATCAAGGATGACGGAAATCCTGAAAAAAGAAGAAGATGTAAAATAAAATGGAAGTATAAGAAGTTATTAAGTTCAACAGAATTACACTAATCGTAAGTCTAGGATGAACTCTAGCAAGATTACAAGAACTTATGGGCTTCTAATAAGGTACTTTAGGACAAAGGAGTAAAAAGTTAAGAATAATCCAACTAATTCGGGCAAATGGAAGAAAATAGATTTATTCAACTCTTCTTCTTAGGAAAATCAGCTTTTTCCACTAATAAATTTCAATACAAAAATTTTAAATGTATACAAGCTGTTTGCTTGTAATAACAGTGGCAACTACATTCAACTTAAAATAATTAAATTCAACATTTCTACAGCATTTCCACCACAACTATAACAACCAAGCTCATATTTTTCAATTTTCTGAGTGTTCAAAACAAGACAATTTCCATCAACCCGCATATTTTCGCGTCTCTACGTAATACCAAAGCGACATCCTGAAACTAGCGCTTTACGTTTCACTCTCGAACGTACATATATGTACCTATATTATGCACAACGATCTGCTTAAGATGCGCACGCAATAAAGCGATAAATCCGATTGATAAAACCGAGGAATATCTGTTTCGCCGACTCTCGATTTACGATATCCCAGCGGCTCCACTAGCTTCTTCTGTTCTGGTAGGTGCAACGCGGTGTAACCAATAAAATAACTAAAATAATATGCATGCGCGTATATATTCGCGAAACATGTGCGAACATCGTGTTCAATCGAAGATCGGTTGTTTATTGCGTCAGGGCCGGCTAAGACAACCCCGAAGAGTGAAAATATAAACCTAATTAATAATTCAGTTATCGAAGCGTCGAAATTATGACCGCCATATCTCAAAACTGTTGGCCGTTTTAAATTAGCTCCCGAGAAGCGTTGGGAAGCTCCGGTAAGCTGGCCGAACCTTGCTGCGGATGTGAGAAAAAGAAGATGAAGACTGGGAAAGCGGTGGAATGTAAATATGAATGAATAAGTTTGTTCTGTTATCGTTCGTGTCCACGGTAAACGTTATTAATGTATATTAATCTGTCGTAGGTTCACTTTTAACAGTAACCATCAGATCTGCCTAAGAAATGATCATTTTTCATCTTCCTGTGGAGAGCATGATGATCAAATTGATGTGGCGTCTTCGGGTATTTTTCAACGCAATGGTATGGATACTTCCCGTTACTCTGATGCTTAAGCGGAGAGGTGCTATGGGAAATACGTCAGATCGGAAGGAATAATATTAAGAGTAGCAAGGCAAGCCAAATTAGACGTTCTGTAGAACACAATCGTAAAATAAAGCTTGCATTTGCTTTTTTTTTTTTGATAAACACTAATAGTACGTAACGCCTTTAACAAATTTGGCCCTTTTTAGCTCATTTTTGATCTGTAGGACGTCACTTTAATCCTATCCTTCTTGATCCCCATTTCTCCTACGTTCGAAATCATCCTCTCTGCAATATTTAATGATTTGCAAGTCATCGCATGTTAAATAAATAGTTATATTTAATTGAAGCTTTCGATCTACAAGTTATGGGAAAATCCAAACGATGCAAAAGTTGATTTTTCTATAATTTTTTTTAAACGTTGATCCAGAATTGTTTTAAAACAGGACAAACTCAACTAACATTGGTTTGAAATAACCTTTTTATGGAACCCCATTACACTTAACCACAAATTTACTTTAAACCTGTACGTTATATAGTTCTTCAGCAAATTTTGAAAAGAAAGCGTGATGTCTGAGAAACAATTTAGCTAATTTGTGCATTTATTGGTGATTCAAAATGCAAACTGCTCTGGAGGACGTACCGAATCGTCCCGACCGAGACATGATCGATGAGAGTAAAACCATTGCGGTGTTGTTAAAAAAAAGAAGAAAGCTTCTATCTAATCACCGCTTAGAATGAATCTCCGCAGTTAAATATTTAGCGGCTCACGTGGAGATAGCCAGAGCGAAATTCGCCGTGGCAAAGAATGCCTTTCCGTCGCTGTCGTCTTTTGTGTCTTGTACAACTTCTACCGATTATGGCCCGACACATGGCACCAAGTCAAATGGAGATACTACTACTTCTCAATTAATGTAATTAAAAGTGGGGAATAACAATTGCTAATCTCGCGGCGTTGCAAAACTACGTATCTTCACGTTCCGGCTGGACGTGAAAGTACAGCATATTTGATACGGCAACGTTAAAACGATTCTTTCGCGTGAGAATCGTGGTGTCCTTTCTTTCTTGTTTCTTCTTCCTGCCACCTAGCGCTTAAATTCTTCCCCCTCCACGTCGTTTTTTCCATCCCGATTTTTCTTTTACTTTTTGCAGGTACAGTTTTGTTCGATTTCCCTTTTGCTGTGTCGGTCGGTTGGCTGGCTTATATCCGCGACTATTTATGGCCGGTGTTCGGCCGACACCTACATTTACACGCTGACTTGTTAAAACACACACATTTTATGTACGTTTATGCAAATAATCCGTCGATACCTTAAACCTTGTATCTTAACGTCTGCATAGGTATTGAAATACGGTCTACGCGGAACGTATATATGGCGTATGTACGGGGCTACGTATGTATGTAGTGTATACCGAAGTGGGCGTATTACTCTCCGGGTTGTCACAGATAAAGGAATTGTAATTGCAAATTTATGCCGTTCCGATAATTTTCATTTCACCTCAATACTAACAGACCCGCACGTACGGGGAAATACGTGTATGTCTTTAAGCATAGATCCATAAGTATATTGCGCATAGTAATGTCGCTATGATCCATATTAAGGAAGGGAATTAATGTAGTGACTGCAAGGTCTACGCTAAAAGGTAGTTTTTCTTAGATTTACTTTGAATTAATTAGTGCCGAACGGTTACGCCTTTACGAAAATGTATGTCGAACTTACTTTCAAAAAGGGACAAGGACAAGATAGGATAAGCCTGGCGCAAAAAAAAACGGTAACAAAGGGACAAAGAAAAGAAGACAGATGGAAAAACGAGGTGGAAGAAGACATAAAGACGTTAGATATCAGGGAAAGCTGGGATCTTTCGATGAAAGAACATCGAAAAGGACTCGTACGATGAAGCACGAGTTACTTTGATGACGAATTCAACTTAGCAATTAGCATCTCTAGTTCACTACGTACAATGACTACCACTAACTCCGGAATTGCCAATTTTACACCGTTAATAATGCATTAACGTCAAGAATGAACGAATTGAAAGATGTAGACATACCACTTGCTTCAACATCTTTCTCCAAAGATATTCTCGAGATTGCACGTATATCAATATAAGCAGCTAAAGAATCGCCGCCTCTTCATGATGAATACACCCGCCACGCATCATCTATGTTATTTATTTGTTTTGAAGTAACTCCTTTGTGACGCTATTTATAAAGCATCGTCTATCGTTGAAATGCGATCTTCACGTAGACTCTAGTTCCAAAGCGATGATTCACCGACGAATTATTTTAATTTCAACGACGAAAAACCGGGCAATGCCCACCCAAAAACCTCGTACATTACATACATTAAAATTATCATAATAAACAGCCTTTCGCATTATTCTAAAATCCCCGCAGTTCTCCCGACGTTCTCTCCGTGTTTACCGCATGCATGCGTGGCGTACGGGCATCTAGACGAAATAAATTACTCATGCTCGTCCTCCAAAAACGTTTTATTACATCTGATATTCTCGTCTCCGTCCCAAGACAATTTCTAGCCGTTTCCGCGAAATTTACGAATAATTTTTACAGACGGGCATTATTACGTTTTGTGTTATTTCGCTAATAAACGTGGAATTTCGAAATCCAGTCGCGACTCCGCCTTATCTCTGCGCGCGTACGAATTGTGTACGCGCGTCTATAAGTTAGCTCACACGGCACACTGTCTGTTCTGCGCGCCTCATATTAAATAGACAATAATCGCGGCGTGCGACGCTGCCAAATAATTCCTAATCCCTTCATTAAAACGGTAAATAACTGTCTCCTAGGATTTGGCTCAGGTACAAGAGCCGTCTCGCGGACTAGAAACAGCTCAATCGCAGCCCGCCGCTGTAATTTCAAAATTCCACGAAATTAGACCGGTTACATTATGCCAATCTATCTCTCCGGTGGGATTCAAAAGAGTGGCGACGGGCAAGTTCTTTACGAGCATCGTCAAGAACGAATAGATTTCGCAACGAATTGTCGTTTCCATGAGCGCACGCATACACTGTCTCCAAAGCAATCGGCTAACGATTAATTCAGATGTGTTCGGCAATTCCTTAACTAAACTTATGATCTTACCTGAGAAGTAGATCTACAATATTAATCAACGTTACCAGGCGGGGTTTGATCCCAAGTTTTTCAGATCGAAAACAATCGTCTCTTTTATCGCAGTGACAGGTCTAACAGCCACCCTTTGCTAATGATTACCAATCTCACCCTCGATCTATCGGTGAAGACTTTCTTTTCCTGCAAAGTCGCCAACATATCTATACAACGAGGTTAGTTATCAACATACATTCAACATTCCAGACGAACGAGTTTTTCTTTCGGTCTGGTCATTCACCAGATTTTCAGCTGTTAAAAATTACGGCAACTAATTGCATTCACGGTCAATGTAGTGCAACGAGGACGACTTTTCATCAACTCTACAAGGACTATTTCAACATCCACTGTCTAACCTAATACATCTAGAAACTGGCGAAAAACATAGAGCTAACCCCCGTAAAAAAATTTTTTCTCGATAAAGTGGCAGAAACACTCCAAGGCCTCATCCTCGAAACAGAGTCATTCACATTACTGATAGCGTTGTCTCAGACGCTAGATTAAAGAATAGATCCATATCAACAAGATACGAGAGGGAACTTTGCTGGAGATCTTAGCAGGGTAGAATGAAAATACTAAAAAAAGGCTCGAAATCGAGTTGATAGCGTCACACGGAACAAACCTTCTTATATCAATCAAGAATACTCGCAACACCAAATTAATATCAATGGATAGGTAACTTTGAATACATTGTATATGTGCGTTACATGATGTAGTTTTCTTTAAAAAAAAAACATGTTTCTTCGGATGAAGAAGGGGAGACGACCTCTTTTGAAACGACGCCGAAACTGGATCGGCAAACAGGATAATCCGGCCGTCCTTAAGAGAGTTGTTCTGTTAAGGAACCAGATCTGATTTTTGTCATTTTGTGCGGTATTGTTATGCAAAACTAAGATGTCGCCGTGACATAACCTCTGCGAAGGAATTTTTAATGCTTTCCTGCTGTTTAAAGCAAGCGTACACAAGAAGAAACTAGTTATTTATAGAGTTCATCATCTATATGGTCAAGTCATTGCTTGTATTATACGGAGTGATGCGTTGCTTAGGTTTTATTATAATTCATTTCTTCGCGAAATGTTGCTTATTTTCAATATACGTAACATGCGTAAGTCAATTCATAGAGCGCGATTCATAGTTCAATACATAGGTGTCCTATCAGCAAGCCTACTGTCGTTCTAACAGATTTCCCGAATGAAGACCTATGTCTATTCGGAAATTGAACTGTCTCTAAGCTGGTACACTCGTCCACCGCACTTTTCTTATCTTTTCTTTATTTAATCATTGCTTTGACTAATTCGTCTACCTTTACAATACCTCGAAGCTGATAAGTAGACCAGGATTACCTCAGTTCTACGCCAGTTTCCCAGTATGAAGTCTAGTGCCTTTCCATCGTTGTTTTCTACAATAGATCGATTAACTTCTCGTCTACATAATTCTTCAATACATCTCAGCACTGCTGATATTTCGGCTTGGAATACCGCGGCGCCTTAGTGATTTTGACATCTTTGTTCCAATGCAACAAATGTCGGCTCCGACTCTAGCCTTGTCTTTGACCGATCTGTGTAGCAAACAGATTTGTCTTTAATGCTTGTTCCGTGCTGCTTGTTCCGTTTTATAGTTCTTATCTAAGCTGTATTTGGGACTGGCTATCGGTTTCTTCCTTCCTTTAAAAGTTTCTGGTGATCTGATCTTTGATCCGGAGCAGCTGGCAACGTGGTTTTCGTTGCTCACGTGGCGCACAGACATACACTGTATGTTATTGTTGACTTAATGACCCTCATATGTAACCACAACATCGTTTTTGAGCCTAATGCCCACGTTTCTCCACACAACGTTCTACGTCTGTCTAAAGGCGCAAAGATGTTGGAGCTGCGATAAACGATGATGAGTTAGCAAACCGACCAATTGCGCACGTTAAGCAAAGGTGTTATTCTCATCGATTGGTCCGTTTTGCCCTCATTGCTTTTTACAGCTCCGGCATGCTCGTGGCCTTGACCTAAGTACCTAAATAAACAGCTAACCAGATAACCTAAACAGTTGAGTTAGAAACATTTATTTTAAGGCATACAGGTAACTTTGCTCTTAGAAACTATAGATTAACGAAAGTGAAGGCTATGCAATCATTCCTAAGTAAGATGTTGCTTACTCCGACTATCGATAGTATAGGCTATCATTTTTTAATGTATTAAATGTTGAAATTCGTTTAACAACTTAAGGAAAATGTAAGAAAACTTTTTCGCAATCGTACCAATCTAAATCGAAAGCAAATACGTTGGGCCAAACCGCACGATAAACGCTGGTCGTAATAGTACGCACGAACTCACTCGCCGTAATCGATACGACGAGCAAAACACAGCAAAGCGCTTGTGCGTCACAGGCGGAGCGCGTTTCCGAAAAGGGATGAAGGTCAGCCGGCCGCCGACGAACGACACGGCAATATAATCGGAAGCAACAGGTGAGATACCTCTTCGCCTTCGTCGCCCGAGTAGTAGAAATACGGTAGCGACGATCCGATCTCAATTTAGGTAATTACGACGGACGGTCCTATGCAGTGTACACTGTGAAGGTGAGGTCACAACCCCCATAAATTTTCGGCCTCTCTGAAGCTCTACAGGTAAGGATCGGTTGGTATTTTGGAATTTATGCGTTTTAAGGAGTGTGTGAGTAGGTGTGCGCGTGTATGTGTGTGTGTATAGGACTAAGAGATCGACTTGGAAAGAGAGGAAAAAGTTGGATTCGAAATGGATGTTATTAGAATCAGCCCGGAAATTTGTAAATTATCTTTAAGGATTTGTTTATTTTACGTGAAAGAAAGTAGAAGGACCTGGTTCTGAATCTGCAAGAACGCGCATTTACCTAATCTTTGAAGCTTCAGATTAAAGGATGGGAAAAGGGAAAAGAAAAGGATAAAGAAACTGTTATTGTTAGATGAATTGTTAGATGAATCAGAGTAGATGGAATTAATAACTAATATGATGACAAACGATGCTCTGTTGTAATTATTTGGAATGGAGAGATGGATTGGAGGCTTGGAAGAAAAAAAAAAAAAAAACGAAAAGGATTTGATAAAAATAATTTTATTGATTTTCAGAATATTCGTTATTGAGATCGAACAATGAAACACTTTTTGCACTTTGCAGGTGGTATCTACGAACTACGGTTGCTGAAGGTTTCAACACTTCTTTAAGGAGATAAAAATCGTTGTCCGCGCATTTTTTGTTTGGAAACAAAAAAAAAAGGGATAAACCAGATGAATATTACATTAAATCGATGCTTTCTACCTTCAAATAATCTTTTTTTTTATGTAATTTGTAAGCGCAGACATTGTATTGATGAAGGATAATGCGATGTTGTAAATCAACTTTTTACAAATTAACTGTTCTTCGATCCTCGAAAGGAATGCTTGCAACATTTACTGTACAAGAAGCAAGCGATCATCTTGCATCTTATTATTATTCGTAATTAGAAGTGTTTCGTGAAAGAACAATTTTTGTTTGATTCGATTCATCTGAGAACACCCAAACAGTTGATTATTGATTAGTTTCCGGCTGATACCAACATGTACGAACATGTTCGAATTATCGAAAACACATTTCTTTCACATTTAGATGACGGATACGAAAAATTGCGCGAAAACTTGATTTCATAAAAAAAAATTTTATTTACTTGACGTCATAGTTAGTTTTCCTGGAAAACTTCACTATTCAAACGAAATCTAGATAAACGTGAATCTATCTGTGAACAAATTACACGTCACTGAGCGTGATAAGCTGCGACTGGTGTTACGACGAAATTGAAACCCAACCATCTTCATATCAGCTTCAACCATCTCATTAATTTTATTTACTTATCATTAACTTTGTGTTTGTTTTATTATTCTTTTAATTCTTACTGCTGTGTTTATTTTTAACGTTTGAGGACGTTGAATTTTTTTCTTCTTCTGTGGTGGTCTAGGAAAGGTTGGGAACCACTAGTTTAGAGGGTCAAGTATTCGATCGTATAATACTATTAAAGATATGTAGTCGGCAGCGTGAATAGAATAAAATTGTTTAACAAATCAAATTAGCGTCGAAGTTTAAAGAAAAAAAAAATTGAAATAACAGACTCATTTCATTCATCCCGAAGAGCTTTACATCTACTTATAACCTAACGCTGTGAAATGAGACGCAGCCATTCGCCTGCAATAACACTAAACGTCGCTTGTAATAAGATCAAAGATCGGTAAACCACAAACGTCGACGTCTTCGAACCCGACAGCGCTTGAGATCTCGCAACGATGCAGGACGCAGGAAAATCAGCTCGAATTGCCGTACGACGGTCTATGCGCTATTGAGGAGCGTGTGCCGTGTTTGCAGTGCAGAGCCGCCGCACGTAGCGTCCCAAATATTCCGCCTATCACCTCGAGATCTGGTCATTAGCGATGACACGAACTGACTACTTACGCTTACTGCATTTGCGTTGCCGCCAGTCTCCTTTGGCGTGTTCTTTTCCGCTTTTTTCTTTTCGCTCTCTTTGGACGGTACGTTCGTTTGTTGCTCGATTATTGCGCAATTTAAAACGCCGCTCTCGCGTTATATAGATCTAGAAGCGTGGGAGCGAGGAAGATAGGAGCACGGATTCGAATGGGAGTGCCTCCGCGACGCGACGAGATCGAAAGATTGTCGCATCGGATGTTGCGACGATTTAGTTACAATCATTGTGTTGTGTACGAATGTATTTCAAGTGATTCGAAATTAAACGGCGCTGTTCTTTGCTTAGTTGTGGAATTTCGTCTGTGAATGCGAACAATTCTTTACTCAATAATGTAATGACCCATAAACACGGGGATGGGAGAAATACACTAAACAATCACGTGGTTGGGAGGTTGGGGGAATTCTTTGTTCAAGACATTACTCGTCTTCCAAATTATTTTTTTCTAGAAATACATCTTTCAGCCATATCTGCAATAATCACTAGAAAAAGAATAATGAAAATGTTAATAACCATCCATTTTATTAAAATCACTCCCGACATATTTCATCGCCGTTTAAAGCACAATACCGCAACGTATCGAGGCTAAACTAACAAAGATATTCCGACATTTCATGCATTCTAACATCTGTAACGTAAGACCACTACGTTTTCGCCGTACGTCGAACAGCTGATGATATTTTTCACGGCGCGGTCGGCCGTTGCGGCCAACAACGTCGTTCGTTTTCTCCCCGCTATTTTCAGCACCGTTTGTCGATGCTTTCGGACGTTGCGAGCTGGAAGTCGCGAGACAAATTTGCTCGAATTCGAGCGGCCAGGTGTCCGTCTGGATGCCTCTGGTAGTCCGCTATTCGAGATCGACTTTGTTGTAGTTATGTAAAAGGTGTATACGTCGTCTGCGTATGTACGACATCACGTATGTCAAAACTAGCCGAGGAGGAAAAGCGCGGACGAAGAGGGATAAGCATTCTTGCGAGATCGCGATGGCGTCATATGCATGGAATAATTGTGGGAATTGTTGGCAAGACGTCGTGAAACTCACGCGCAATTTGTTGCCGTGTTTGCTTTGATACGAAATCCGAAAGAAATTGAGTTATTAGCGAGGTTATTTATATGGGTGATGATATCAATCTTGTTGGGAGATTTTGACTGGAAGTATTATGCAGCGAAATGGTGGTTGCAAATTGGTAGAAGATGTGAAGATTTTTGGCCTCCGGATCAATAAAATCGAATATTGGTGATCCAATCCTTGGATATTATCCTTTTAATAATAACAATTTATTCGAACAGAACAATGCTGGATTATTTCGTTCAAGTCTGAGAAATTGTTCAAAATCTTCAGGATAATTCCTGAATGAAAATAGCATTGCTCTTTTCTTTATTTATGCTTTTTTCTCATTAATTAACAAGGATACAACAAGATTCGGATATAATGATCTGATTTCCATGGAGCTTTTAAAAAACAATGTAAAAGACTTCTGCTTGATGTTCGCATTTGTTTGGAATTGTGTTAAGTTTTTTGTTTTGTATATTTGAAGGAGTGGAAATGTTAAAGCTATGTTGAAGCATTGCAATTCCTGAATTACGAAATAAATAAAGTTTGGTAGATGTGAGCGTTAGATAACATTTGTAAATTTAAAACGAAAATGAGGATTCAATAAACAATAGAACTGATAGTAACATTAGATAAATGAAGAGAACAATTGAATCGTGCACACCTGTATATGCCTGATTAGAATAAAAATAAAATCGAGCGATTTTCCCTAAAATGAATCGCTTTTTTTTTAGATAGCGAATTAATTTCATACATCATGTCCTCACGTTAGAACTTGACAAAAAAAAATCCTATCAAAAAAAAAAAAAACGTCCAAAATTAAACATATAGAAAATTTCCAAATAGATCAGTGAAAGCAACAGAGCGCACATAAAAACGTGTACAAGCTTTTCCGGAACGGAAAGCCGGAGTTAAAACGTAAGGGGGCTCGCCACGCGCTACATACACACATCGCGAGCGGTTAATGACACGGATGGGACGGCGACGTCGACTCACCGACATACAAAACAACCCTCGAACGCCGCCCTTCAACCTACAAACCGGGGGAGACTAACGACGGCCGTGACCGCGGATGACACGTGTCTACCGGGGATCGACCTTGAACCGGGCGCACACTTTCCGAAAGCCATCCTCCTCGACAACGATCGATACAGCGAGCGGGGTTCGGTTCGAGGCCCCGTCGTCTCGTATCGCACAGTACTACGACCGCATCGGTTCGTTAGGAGTTTCCCGGAAAAATGTAGGGTAGCTCGGGAAAGGCGGGCGCACGTGGAGGCTTTCTCGGAAGCGGGGCGTCCGGCGCACCGGAAAACGGGTTACGCTGTAACCGGGTCCGTCAGGGCTGGCTGGCAACCGTTACCCTTGATCCTGACATTTTCCGATTCGCGCTCACTTGTTGCATTCGCACACATTTTGTTTAGAAAGCGAATTGAAATCGCTCCGCGTTTGTTGTCGATCGGGGGAAAGTAATTTTATCCTGCATTTACGAAGGCGTTCTTGTTGGGAATGGGAGGGACGAAAGAAAATTCAATTTTCGCGAGCTTACCGTAAAATTGAAAAGCGGTAGATGGTGATTCCTTTAGTCGTGTAGGATTTTATTTTTAATTTATAAAGAGTCTTTTCTTTTGAAACGTCTCGTTCTATGAAAACCTTTTTTATGGATGGCGATAATATTCGTGTTGGGCGGAACATCATCTTCCTGAAAAATCGTTTGCGACCTGTCTACAATGCTTTTCAAGAGTTAATCTTTCAGCTTAATTTAGGCAAAGCTCTTGCATAATAATTCGGATTGCGTTATCAATATTAATAATCGAGAGTCTGCGGAGAAGACCTTAAGACCCTGCGCCAATGCGATGTTTGGCACGTTAAGAGTCTCTACCGGCTCTTCTTTTCGAGGGTAGGAAAAAAGAATTATTTTGTTTCTCGCATAATTCGGTCATACGATTGACAAATGAGGACCTACGTCCTTCAAGCAGCTGTTCCGGATTAATTAATTAAATTTGTGCGGTACGAAGCGTGCCGTCTCTTTTGTATTACTTACCGTACTATCAGTTCTTGCTATCGTTATTCGCATGGAAATCGATAAGTACAATGGTAGATTGTCTTTTAGACGTGGAAGAACTTTTGAACGGTAATGTAGACGTTCACACGAATAGTTGGAAGGCTTGAGGTTTTCAACTACCTCCCTTCTCCTCCCCAGCTTCTCTAAAAGGAGGCAGGAAGCATCGATGCATGAAATTACAGCTGCACAACGCGGATTTCTTATTATCATTACTATGTAAGTACAACGGTCCAAAAGAAATCGAATACGGTGTACTTATTGCGCTCCAAGTTCAAGTTCCTCTCGTATCTGATATAATTTGTTCAGGTATTTGCCCTAATTCTTCCGGTCTAAGTCCGGCGCGATTTCGCGGTAAACCAACTCCGCGATATACAAAACTACATATACCGGTTACCCTCCTCTTGCGAACTCCGCGGACGACGATGCGGTATTACGTTCGGTTTTTATTATGCCTCCTAATGACTTTTATTATTACCGCGAAACAATCAATTAAAACGTACGTACAGGCGTGTTATAGAACGTAGAAACGGCTAACTATACGATACGTCTGTCGGAGCTGATGTTGTTGGTTTGTCCGTTGCACTTTATTATTATTAAATACCAGGTGTATGTAGTTAATCTTCGCGGGGAATTATAGCGTTAAATAAAGGAGGATATATTATACAAGAACACGGCGCGCGATATATGTAAGGCCTGTATTATGGTATAGTAATGAGAGAAATGCGAGATACGAATGCACCGATATAGTAATTAAAGAGATAACAAAAAAAAAAACGACTGTAATTAAACGCATACTTATATGCTTCTGTTGTACGCATACGTGTTCGGGGCTCGTAACTTCGTAAAGGACGTATTCTCGAGAATTTTTATCGATTATCGCTCGTAATATGCCGCATATAATTCACAATAAAATCGTTGACAAATGACTTAATGGATAGAGAAAATTTACATTGTCAAATAATTGCTGTTGAAGTCGAACCTCAAATAATACTGTTTAATTTGCTCACAAGATGCTGTTAATTTTCGAGAATGGAGCAAATGGAGAAAACGGAGCATTTATAGATCTTATTATCCTTTTTCTTGCTCTTATAAACTTAAAATGGACAATAGCGCAAGGATCCAGAATTTATGATCTTCTCCAAAATCCGCAAAAAGGATGTCTCATTGAGGCCCATCGTTTCAAGCAAATCAAAATCCTAACACTCTTAGCAGTTATGGTGTTTTAGTGAAACTTCAGGAACCAATGGATACCATGTAAAAAAACTCATAGACTAGCTTAAGCGAATTCAAAAAAGATTATCGGTGTTAATGCTTGCTTTAATTTTAATACCAAAAACGAAAGGAAGCACTTGGAACGCCTATACGCTCGCCCATTTCAGCTTTCAGCTTCGGCCGGCTCCGTCAATTGACGGAGAGTGAATAACAGATCTCCTAAAGAATATAAAAGTCCAAGATACGTTGATGACGGTATCTTGGATAAACGAAAAGACATCACCAACGCCTTTAATACTTCCAAAACACCTACTACAGTTCACTGCAAAGAACGAAAATCGAAAAGGATACGATCAGCTTTTTAAATATTTTGTTAACTCGGAATGGCCGAAGCATTCATTTACAAAGCTTTGAAATTTTAAAGGTACTTAAACTTGAATTCAATCGTTCCATTAAAATATAAAATTAGGTAAATGCTAAGTTATACCCAGCAGCACTCATTGATAAACGCATAAAAACGAGATTATTCCAAAGGAAAAAGTAATTCCAGAAACACCAAAATGCTATATTACATGCATTATAAGATACAAACCAGAGCTTTCAGAAGCAGCTGATAACTACGAATAATTTAAAAGACAAGCAGAAAAATATAAAGCAGTAAATACGTATGTATCTGAACAAATAGAATTCGATATCGGAAAGATGTGTAACCTCTTACTATGCATCCGAGACTTAACTTACACGTCTTTATTTCTTATCCATAGCAATGACGTATTCGTACGGCTTTGTTTACACCAGTCGAATGGAAGAAAATAACGAAATATAACCAAGAAATGGTCAAGGAAATAATTTTCAAACGAAATAAGGCGAGGCGACCAACAGAGAAGAAGACGGACCCATCCAAGCAAGAGAAAAGATGCAGATCTTTACTCTTACTCGCCTCACCTCGTTTCGTTCGGAAATTAATTCCCTAACTTCGTATATGCTAACTAACAAAAGCATGGGTGCAGTATCTCAAAACGGGACGACAAAAGAGCATCGAGAAGACATTTCTCCAATGCTATGTATTTTTTCCATATAAATAATCTTTGAGAAGGATAAGTTCTTGATCAGATACGACAGTTAATTGGTCAATTACAGACATTTAAAGTAAACAATTTTTGTGGTTTTACCAACAATGAAAAAATGCCGCGAAGTTTATGGACGCTCTGCACTGTCGTTATCGACCATAAAATATTAAACAACGCGGCCGTACAAGCATTTCCGATGAAGAACGTCCAGGTCGTATACATCAAATATGATTAAAAAAATTAACGAGATCGTGATATTGATGAGGCTGCAAGCATCTCAATTGCATTCAAACGATTCATTTGAATGTAGGTAAGCTTTCAGTAAAGGCCAAAGGTACTTTATCGACCAATCAGATCACAACCACAGTGTTTTATTTATAAAATTCAATGTATTAAGGTACTTATCGTTGCCGAACCCATTATATTCGCCAAATTTAATCCCCGGCGATTATTTCCTATTTCCAAAGTGGAAGTAGGCCCAAACAGAAACGAACGTCTAATTTGCATGATTATAGAAATCATTTTTTTTAAAGAATGAGTAGGAAAGATGGAAAAAAAACGTTGGATTAAGCGTCGTCGGCCTCGAAGGAGACTATGTTGAGAAATAAAACGAAATTTACACATAAAAATGCTTCTTTTTTGCCAAGGTCAGGTATTGATCGGACTCCCCTCGTAACAACATCCAATGTTCGCAAACAAGCTTAAAGTCGCGAAAAGAGGTGGCTTTGATTTCGGTACAATTGATAAACGTCGCACCAGTATGGAAACTGCGACATAACTATTCAACGGCAACAAATATCGAAGATGGGAGATTATGGGCGATGAACCCGCGCGTATTCCAGGAGGAGGAAATATAATAAGTATTCCCCGTGTTGGATCAGAGAAGCGATGGGTCCGATAACCGTTATTGCATCGAATTAAAAATTATTATGTTACGGTAGCTTGCTGCTAAATTTATAGTGCCTTGTGTAAGACGGAATTACCATTTACAAAACATCAAGTCTCCTATAACAAATCAACGCTGAAGATGTAAAAACTTCAAGCAAGCGAAGAATTGAAAGAATCCACCTCAAAAAGACATTTTATCAACTATTTCAACGCCCTGTCTTGGACAAAATAAGTAGATGGAATAAAAGAATATCTCCGGATCACATTGTACAACACAACAATCCCATACAAATACAACAGCAACAAGCCGAGATCTAAATCCGTCCGTCGGTAGTTAGATTATCAGATGTTGTTCGGCTGTACGCGTTCGCCGCGAAAGTCTGCGTACCGTACGCTAGCCGTCGCGACGGCATCACGGTCGACCTTGACCTCGTACGCCTGCTCCCACAACACGACCTCACGCGACGATCAATACGATTCCAGCCTCGGAAGCCCGTCGGGAGAATAACATAATATCTCGCGAATAACACGCTTCTAGGTAACAAATCGCTACGCCGCCCCCAAATTGACTTAGCGGCTCGCGCAATTTATAATTTTAAAATGTCGGTTGGTGGGATATTTAATTTTTGCAAATGCTTGCTTACTTATTAAGGTACCTCGTTTAAATGATGTAATTCCAGCACGAGAAATCGGCAAACGGCAAATCATAGGCCTTAACCTTAAGCTACAGTTAGTTATACAACTGTCTCCCTGGAAAGAACGTGTTCAGAATATTTTTCCGACAATCCCTGTACTTTTTTAGCTTAAACGAGCTTGAAAATCAATCGAGATCAAAGCTGCTTAAGCTAATAGGTTTAACTAACGATATTGTTGCGTTAACATTGACAAATTCATGCCGACTATCGATAATGAAGATGCTACGATCCTTTGCTTCGTTTAATTTTTTAATACGTGAAAGTCTTTTAAGCGAAATCGACAGTTACCGTTAACGACATTAAAAGCTATCAAAAACCGTCTCCGCAGAGAGACAACATTGTCCTGATTTTGTTCTAACAATTGAAGTTCTAACATCCACCTCCTGCTTCGAGTTTAATATAAAATTACACGTCCGATTGCTTAACGCTTAAAAAAATCTCACATTTACATTCGCCCATCAGAGTACCGATGTTGGTAACGGGAGATAGGAGAGGAGCAAGCGAGATTTCTCATTTTCGGATCCATAAAAAATACAACGAATGTTAATTGGCTCTCTCCACTTGAACAGTTGAATCTTATGCGTTGAATATTTTAAGTATACGGATTTATTCATCGGCATATCGGTTTATTGCCTCCTACATTAGGTACAAGCCATAATATGTCTAAGTTTAGTGAACAAATACACCTGTTGATCGTACACGAACAATATAGCCTAGCATTTCTTTCGATCCTTCAAGGCCGCCTCCTCGAAAATACATAATATAACGCGAGTACGTATATACGTATGTACTACATATAACGAAAGTACAATTGCGACCATGGGATTGTTTACAAAATTATAAACGAGGAGATTGGCTAATACGTCCAAGTAATTGTTAATAACTTGCGAAATTGCGCAGAAATTGGAGGAAGAATGTCCTTCAAGAGCAATTCTAGAAGATTTAAAGCATCAGCTATCAATTTGATCCTATTAAAATATTCAAGTGGCCATATTTCGAGAAGATATACGATTCATATATGTTGTAAGTTGAAAATTATTTTACCACAATCATAGAAGTTCCTTAGGTTTCCTTGGAAGCGTAGAGGTAGCACCAATAAGACCTAAAGTAAGTAAACTCAGCAAGTATGTAGCTTCTAGTAACTTCTTCTTAAGTGAAAAGTACAAACAAAGATCAGTTGCATTTGCTGAAGGGTTCATCAGTCACAGTAGTAACTTTCTTTAATATAAAATTGCATTCAAGTATTCTAATAAAGGGATTTATTGGCCAACGAGTTGAAGGTTGAAGGTTGAAGGTTGAGAGAATTAAATTAATTCAACGGCAATAAGCGTGTGAGAGATGTCGAGATGGAAGCAATTATTTCAGAACATTAAGTTCAGATTGTAGCCCACAATAACATGACCAAAAACATGAGACATGAGCAAACGGATGCAAGAAGATATTTCAAGTTGGGAAAGAAAAATATTTAGAATGTTTGGTGAAGAATAATTAACGGAAAGCTATGTTAGGGGGACACTAGCTAGAACATATGGAAAGAATAACTAAGCAATAGTATTGTTAGAGAGAGAATCAGAAATATTGCTGAAGAAATGGAAACATGCGTGGCTACAAGATGTAGAGGAAAAGAAAAAATGTAAAGCGGGAAACTGAAGCTACATCTGGGAAATTGATGAATAAAAAAAATAGTGAAAATCGTCAGGTCGTTAGCTTCAAGAAGAATGCTCTTGGGAAGAGCGCTCTTCGCTTAGGAAGATAAAGCTAAAGTCAAAGTCAAATATCTTGCCCAGTTGCACAAGCTACAAATGGTGGATCCTTCGTGATCCTTCGAAGGTGGAAATGACAATCCCAAACATTTGATTTGAAGCTAAAGTATGTAAAGTCAATCTAAGGAAATACTACTGCGGAAATTAAGATGATCTCTTATAAGCAACTTTTGTTTTTCTATAAATCTTAGGAACTGACGTCAGTTCTTACGAGGGTCGATCAATCATAAGCATCTTTATTAGGAAGGAAGACAAATTTTTCAGCAGAATTTTTATTTATTCTTTTGCATCTCGTTTTAGTAAGATACACGTTTCTCAACGTCTCCTTCAAAAAAATAAGTTTTTTGCAAACTCCCGTTGAGCTGTTAGCTTTCTCGCTGCTAACTTTTACTGTAAACTATCCTCTATTAGGCGCACTTTCGTTCGATGATCGGCGAGAACCATATCGCGGATTTTTTCGATGATTTCACCAGCAATCAGGGGTCGCCCTGATTCCTCGCTTTAATTTGTTGCAACTTTCCTGTTGTCGTATTCTTCCTTTTCCAATTTATACAAAAACACTCAACAAGTCCGGCGGTCACGAATCTGCTTGAAATTTTGTACCTCCAGTAACGTCATTTATCTTCGAAGCACGGGTATTTATTGATCCACCTTCGTATGAGTTGAATTAGAAAAGTTCGGACAATATACGCACGATATAGGACTAAATAGTATATTTATTTACGTACAAGTCTCAAATCTTAAATGGGCAATGTAACAGTTCATAAATAGTTCGTAGTCTGAGTCCTTAAAAACCAACGAAAAAAGTCAAAGGAAAAAAACGTTTTTGCAGGTGTAAACTAACCTGTGACCGCAATTGTACATGCACGCACACACACATACGTAGTACACGGTCCGCTAGATCGCCCTGGGCGACTGTATGCCGGGTCGAAAAGATCGAAGATACCGTCGACCGAAAACAATAGATATATATCGTATGGATGCGTTTTAATTGTGGAAGCTATTAGCGTTCGCGATACGTAAGGTTGTTGTAGATGATGTTTTGAAACGTCAAACAACCTTCCGAGGACGTGCACACCTAAACAAACATTGGCCGCGTTGAATGTGTTTATGGTAAAAGCTGGTAACATTTAGCATGCTAATGAGCAAACGCGTGTTCTATACGTATGCATGTAAGTGTACGTTGGGTATTACGTTGCGGGGACGCGTAGGAGTCGATTTTATTGTTTGTCGCCAGGTTGGGCCAAGTCGGGAAAACTTACGGTTCGCTTTTCGCTAATCAGTTAGATCGTTTAGCGGGAAGCGACGGTGTTTGTGCAATGCCTGGTAATCGGATTAGTTCACCGATGATGGAATTCTATTAAATAATAGCTGCGAGAGCTATGCAAGAGATGTTTATGTTTGATATTTTCAACCGAAAATACGCCAAATTTTCGGCGGGTGCTTAAAAACCACCGTCAATGTGAGAAAATATTTAACTGAATTGAAGAAAGCGGAAAACCGAGAAAATATCTAATATGTAAAGGAGGTATTAAGACGAAGGACGAAAGTAGATATAAGATATGGTAAGACGTAACTATGAAGATTGTTGATTTATTGCATAAGTTACATGAAGGATACTTAAAGTCGTCAAATTGTACGTTTGCAATTATGGGCGACCAGTGTTTGCATCGAGAGTATCTTCTACTTCAAGTAATCTATACATACATATTTAGAATTTAAGTTATTCTATCTTACTGTAGTGTAGGGTACTTGTGAAGTTGAATCGCCTAGAACTGGTCTTTTACCAGTTTTTTTCTAACTCGCCTGTATTGCTCCATTTGGTTGCTTTCTCAGCGGCTATTATACATGTATTAGGTGAAAAGTGAAATCTTTTTAAACTTGAATCGTCCATGCAATCATTATGAAGGATGAAGCTAATTTCGAAATTTCACATTTCGAAAAACCAAACCGAAGCCCATCGATATCTATTTGACACAGTTAAGGTAACATGGTATAGCTGCCCTTTCAAGATCCACAATTACTCACATTTATTTCTTCGAACAAAATCGCAACGATAAAACTTTTCGAAACCCCAAACTGAACAATTCGAAGAAGATTACTGGTTTTATCAAGTTAGAGCTTCATGTCATCAAGCAAGTTTTTAAAAATCCTGCAGAAGCTTCATCCTAGACGATTGATCATTTACCGTGTACAAGGAGATAGCTCAATTTAATACAGTTAATTCCTTTCTATGATACTTTCTAAGAATATAGAGCATTAAGGAGACCCTCGAAGATCTTAAACCGGCTATTCAAAATTAAACTTGCGTAATGCGCGGGAGGAATGTGTTATTTTCTTCGCTCCATATCAAATTTGTTTTAATGTTGTTACAATGGAATCAAAGCCAAAAAGAAGCCTTTAAAGATGCTGTGAGAATTTTGTTTTTTTTTGAAACAAGAGAGACTCATAGTATGAAAATATTCTGAAAAATATGCTGAACAAGTTTAAAGAAATGGGATATCGAGTAAATCTGAAAGCACATTTCCGGAACTTTTAGCATCTAGACTGTTTTCCGGAAAAACATTTCCGGCCGATCTTTGAAGGTTAAATGATTCCATCAAGATATTAAAGAGATGGAAGGAAGATACCAGGGAAGGTGGGATTGTTGATTATTCCTGGATGTTAAAGAGAGGCATGTACCAAAAGCATCTTGGAATATTGGCGAAAAAGGACTTTTAAGCTAATTTTCGTACGTGCTTTACGAGAAACGAGCGCTACAAACAATACAAAGTTCACCTAAAACGTTTCAAGCAATTTAATAAAGAAATCATTTTCGCAAACCTGTATAATTCCACATAACGCTATTGTTAAAGTTAAAAAAAATTTACAACGATCTCTGTATGTTAACTGCTGTAAAAACTAGCAATCATTCATGTCGTCGTATCCGCATGCATAGAATATTAACGAGAGCTTCTTACACATCAAAAAGGAGAAGAAACCCTGCTGCAGTTCAGGTTCGAAATTATCTAATGTTCCCTGGATTTCCCACAGACAATTACGTCCTCCTATCAATCGGTTTCAAGCGTGCATACGTTCCATCGAACTCCCACGCCGAGCATACTTCCAAAGATTATTATTCATCATGCGCTACGACGACACGCTGAATCCTAAAGGATTGTTAATATTTGCGCGCAGAAATCGTACACGGCCGTAGCGTGCATGTAATTTTACATACTTACGTGTGTAAACAGAAGACATCAGCTACACACACGCCGAGTAAAATAATACGCGCCTCGATAGTTCTTACTTCATCTTTCGTCTTGATTTCGTTTTGTCTGGCGTTATCTCAGAAATGCGTAGCACGGTAGCTGTTCGAGTTCGAATTTCGAACGTGTGTGTGTGTGTGTGTGTGTGCGTGTGTACGAAGTGTATGTGGGTTCATCGGATATGTATGAGTGTATGTATTGCGATGTTAAGAGCTGCGTAAGTTGAATACGATAGCCGCAAATATGAAATTACCTCGACGTTCGTTGTTTTTTCTTTTTTTTTTCGTTTCTTTTCTATGCGGTGTATCCAACGCAAACAAAATATCACGTGGTTCGTATCGCGAGTGAAGAAGTAGAGTCTTGTTAAGCAGCATCATTTGATTTGTGTTGAATATGTGCATACATTGCAACATTTGCAATACCCGCTTTAATTACGCAGAGAGAATATTTCTTAGCCGTTCCTTCAAACAATTCTTGGTTGCAGCAAATTTTTATTTGCACGAATTAAGTTCAATATTAATTAACTTAAACCATACTCTTGCCCTTGAAATTCTTTCACTTGAAAAAATTCGTAACTTCCGTAAAAATGTCGTTACGAGCGCGGTAAAGAATCGAACCTGATACTTCTCGCTTGCCCGATGAATGTGCCAACCGGGAAGACTTGGATGTCAGGAATCCTATCATAATATTTCAGTAGATACGTAAGATAGACGGCGCCCCCGTCAGATAAACGGGAAATGACGACTGTTTTCAGATATTTACTTTGGAAAAACCAATGAAACCACAAAAATGAAAGAAAATTTTAATTTTTGTTTGGATGAACCCTCAAAATGCTTGCACGAGTTACGCTGAGCGTTCTTCGGATAGACAACAACCACAAAGAGCAATCTTTAGAAGGACAATTCGCAATTTACCGAATTTTGGAAGCCTCGAACGAAAGAGAGCTAACCGCGAAGGCCACGATGATTATCGTAAAATTCTACAAATAACTGAAGCACGTCAGCTCACCGAACGTCTCGAAAACCTGGAATCCCCTGTTTACGAAATCTTGAAGTGTTATTGTTCGAGTTTCCGTTCGATTCGGGTAACCACGTTAGGCCCTCGCATCTTTTGTTGCAACTTATCAGGTAACAGATATTTGAAACTACTAACAAAGGAGAAAATGGATTCTTTGAAACAAATTATTAATCCAAATGGGTGGTTGCCCGATCCACAACATGTTTTCTGGGAGGACACTTTCATCCGAGAGTGTTTTCAAATGGACCAAAGCAATGGCCTGCAAGATCACTCAATCTAAATTTGTTTTTTTGAAAACATTTTGGAATCTAAAAAAGTTTCAATAAGACTTGTTGCGAGATTGAACTCATTGCGCATTGTCATGTAATAACCTAGATACCAACGGCGAGCATTGAAATATGGACAGTGTACATCTATAAAATGCAATATAGCTCTTCTATCTGTTGTCAATTACATATGTATCGAAAACTATTTCTATTCTAATTTTAAACCATATTGCATCGTAGTAATAAAAGAAGGAAAGACGTAAATAGACAATTTTTTAACGGCGGCACATTAAAAAACATAACGTTCCCATTAAACATTGACAAAAACCGCTCTAAACGACCGCCTAAACAATTTCAGTAGACCAATATTTAGAGACGTTCATGGTGGGCATTTAACGAGCAATAAAAGCAGGTGATTAATGTTTCGTGATTTATTCGTGCTAGATGAATAGGAAAAGGTCGGTCTTTACGTGTACGCGCGGCCGAAAATTTGAATTCCGTCCTCGTTGAAATCGTGGGGATTGCGCACGATCAAATTTTCGGTATTTTAATGGATTCGTAAATCAGGAAGCGCGTTTAATAATATCAACCATTAAAGATTACAAACATTCAAATACCTAAAATGTTGACGTATAACCTAATATTTTTATTCATTTAAGATTAAGAAATTGTACGTTCCGCTTCAAAATAACTACATGTTGATCATGTTTATTTGTAAATAAACCACCAAGCGACTAAATACGTACAAGATGGCTGGTTTAAAGCGATATTACAGCTAAAACCATAAGAGAGTAGTGTGAAAAGTTACAAGCCTCAACAGGAAGATGGTGATATTCGTCAAATATATTCTAGTAAATGTAATTGCGCATGCGCCGAAAGATACTTCTTGGAAAATTTCAATATCGAGCCCTCATTAAATTCTTCCAGTTAAAAGACATCGTTTCTGAAATTTTGACCAACTGAATTTAAATGTAGTACTACCAGATTAGTTGACGATGAACATTCACCAAACGGTGCTGAACGACCATTGAATTGATTGTTAAGAATTGGAAAGATCAGCATCACCTGTGAGTGTCTCGAAAGAACGTGTCTTTCACATGTTGATGAAACATTTCGGCATGAAAAAGCTAAGCGCCAATTGGGTACCTCGTTTGCTTACTCAGGATTCAAAACGTATTCGACTGAACATTTCCAAAGCCTTGTTGAAGAAGTTCAAAGGACGTATGGCGTCTTTGACGTCGATTAAGTGCTGTAAGTAAAATTTGCATAGGCCAATACAGCTTGGAGCCGAGACGCGGTCGAAATAGTAGTCTGCGAAGTGTACAGACTTATTGGGTTGAGAGATAAGACTAAATTTGACAAAAAAATACTACCTCGACTATATACATTAAAAAGAAGGAATATTCAGAACAATAAGCACGTGAACGCAAGTGTACAGTGATATTTTAGTTTACGATAAGTTAGATAAAGTTTTGCTTCCGAAACCGAAAGGTATTCCTGGATACCCGGAACTTTTGTGGATTCAGCAGAATCTCCAAGCGACTCATGTAAACATTAGAAAAACATGATAAATACCACGTAATCAACAATTTCAAAGCTTGTTAATAAAGGGTAACACACGTGCTGCTGGGTGTGAACGAAAGTGATGATAATGACAACAAAAGATGTCGTAACGAAGTAAAATTAGTGGTAGTACCTATATAATGAATTAATGTTCTTGGTGTAGCACTATTCAACAGCTTCCAAAATAAAAAAAAAAAGCCGAGTTCGAATCCGTAAACATTCTTTATAAAATGAGACAAGAGAGACCAAATCGGGACGGGCGTTTTATTTTATCCATTTGTTTTATGGGTGGATCCATTTATCTTTGAATAATGAACGAATCGTCCAAAGGATTTGCGTATAGGCCAAGGGAAATCCCATACTACATATATGTACCGGCAATATCCTCAAAAAATTAACATTTGGTATAAAACAGGATAACACGGCCATTTGAAATTATCGGAAATTTGATTTCGGATAGCTACCTATTTTGAACTTCTGCAGGATCATGTTAGTCCTGCCTTGGATAGAGAAGATACAGTGCGTCGAGATCAGGATATTAGGTTCAATAGGATGGGTGTCCAATTCATTTTGGGTTAAATTTTAGGGAGTATTTGGAGTTCGTCTTTCCTAATCGGTGGATTGCGTGGGCGTGAGGAAGTAAATTGGCCTGCAAGATGTTCGGATTTAACAGCTTGTGATTCTTTTGTGGGGACATCTTAAAATAATTTATTCCGGGAGACACCAAAATTTAGATTCGTTAATGGAAGCAATAATTCAAGAATGCGATAGACAATTAGTTGATGTAAGAGGCTCATTTTAATAATAATAGACTCGGTTACTCCCGCGTCGTGAGAATAATGGTGTACTCAAATATCTATTGTTACCCGCTCACTATTTTCCAAGTTATTTTCTTTTTAAAGCCGTGAAGATACCAAAAACTTCAACAACAAATCACATAAAACCAAAATTACACGTTAAATGCCTACGTTCGCACCAAATTAGTTCGTTTAATTTTTAAAAACTTCTCCAGACGAATCATTTCTAAAACTCCAACTTCGTCGCACCAATAACATACGTATTATTGATATATACACTTACAAAGTAAACCTTTTTACATTTTAATTGCGTCCTCGCGAGTGTCGATGTTGATAAATGACATCGATTATTAAGCTCGGACGTGTCTCGTATCAAACGCATCTCGAAACTATCCATCATACGCGGTTTCCCACCGTTCGCCTTCGTTCCCTAACTCCAACACCGAAACGGTCGACTTCGAGAGAACGCGCGTGATTTTAACGCCCGTATTAGAACGATTTATGCCTCTCATCTATCAATTTTTCGAATTCAACGGGGCATTTATTATAGTCGTTATTAGATTTCGTTAAACAGCGCACCTCTCCGCCTATTAGAGAAGATCGACGAAGCGGACGTGGTCTCGTCAACAACTGCACACGAACAACAACAACAACAAAACATCGGCGAGAACATCGGAAGATCGAACGATTTCAAAATTGCTTTTAAATTACGGTAGCCATTACATTACACACACACACACACACACATACTCCTGACGAAACCGAAAGCTATTAGTTCGTGACGCTGAAGCACGGCTGTCGGTTTCACATATTCGGCTAATCAAGCTAAATCATCGGTTTTATGGCTAGTAAATTTTGGAGCTTCACTAATTTAGTATATAAAATACACGGTAGGAGTTTCCAATAATTAAACGCACCTATTTTTAATTTTATACATTTTTTTCTATGTAACTTATAAGAATATTAGCATACACAAAGAATTAAATACATAAAGCATGTTGTGGAAATACCAATAAACAAAAATATCTCTATAATTGTTAGACCCGAAACAAATGATTAAGACTAATTAAGTAAGGCTGAAAATAAATGTCTATTCATGCTCAAAATAACACAATTGCATTAGCGAAAGCATTTTTTACAAGATTGAAGTTTATTAAACTTCGAGCACGATTAAAACACATGAAACAATGTTAATGATACACAACTACTCATGGTATTGGTCGAACCACTCACGGCAAACGCATAGCACTTATGTGATGCGCCCTCTCCGGTTAAGCAGTACAAGAACTGCTTGGCAGTGAGTTGAGATACTGCACCTGCTTTTTGTCGCTGCTTTCGAGATGTATTCCTTGGCGTCAAGAGATACACATAGCTCATGATTCTAGATAACGTCACAACAAATACTCTAAATAATATGTAATCTCTTCGACTTATTCTATGCTTAAAAAAGGAAATCAATCAAAACCACGCTATCTTCAATAATTTTTTGTAAAAAAATTTATGGATGAACCCTGTAGTTAAAATTCAAGATGTCGCCTACAACATCGAATATGCTCATCGTTAGGACTATAAAAATATCAATTCATCGAGGTGATATTCCTCTGACGAGGGATAAAGAAGTGAACAGATTGAGAAAATTCATAGTAGAAATGTCTTCCGGCTGTTGTCGTGTAATTAATATTTTACTTGTCGTTTCGCTGGTCATGCTGTCAGCTTCTTCAGAAGATTTCTAAAGACTGTTTGCAGACTTTAGAAATCTTCATATTAATTACGCAACAACACCCGAAAGAAATTTGTACCATGGATTACGGTCGCGAAAGCCTAACCTTAACTATTAGATAGAAAAATCATTTTGGCACTAGATGCCTTTTGACTAAACTTATCTAAGAATTGAGTTTTAAAGAACAATAAAGGTGTTGCGTTTATTTAAAAACTGTTGGAAGCCATCAAAAAGCGCTTCGGCGAAAATAAGAAACAATAATAAACTCAAAAGTTGAGGAAAGTAAATTTGATATTTCATTTAAAAAAACATCTCAACATATAACAAAAAAAAAGCCGTCCTGCTGCGATGTTTCACATATGAGAAAGGATTGCGTAGGTATTGAACCTTCCGTTATATCTCATATAAAACCTTCTATTCGGACCTAAGAGAACTTAAGCGTTCAAGCGGCGCATACAGTTACTCCTCATACCATCTATCTAGCAACTCACAATGGAACTCTTACATATAGGCAACCATTATAATGCATATTAACTTACTTAATTTCGGCAAGGAGTTGTTGCTACGGTATATAATTGGATGAAATTCTCAATATTATTGCCTATATTTCGCATCGGAATCGAATGATTCATCAGGGCTCAAAATTATAACTAACTCAACTATTTTCCTTCATTGCATTTCAGCTGAAAATAGTCCTTGTGTTTATCTCAACTTTCGTTATAATTTTAAGCTCAGGCAATAGATGAGCTCGCATTAATTAATCCGTACTATTTTGCTGGATTCCCCATTTATTTGTTTTATTTACGTAACTTAATTTTATTTCGTAATTTAATTGATAACTATCGGAAGAAAAAGGTGTTAAACCTGGTGCTATGTAACTCTTTCCCAATTCCAAACTCAATTTTTTTACCTTAAGTCGATAAGCGGAAAGGGCGCCGCTCTACACGAACAATTTATTACATTCAGCATCAGTCCCCGCTGAAACTTCTTAGAGTCAAGACGTTACATTAGCTCTTCTTAAAATTATTATTATTTATTCCAACGTTTATCACTACGAGCTATGTACCTGTTAATAACCGGTTTCAGATTAAATCGAATTTACTTCGAATCTTGTTAAGAAATTTTCCTAACCGGATACTTCCCTACTGGACGTTTATCTCAATATTTTAACCAGATTTAACAGAATTGTTACCGAAGATGTAGCTGCGCCAGGCGTTCGAATTTTTTGCCGCCAATCACCTATATCTGCGTAAAAAGCGATGATTTTCAAAGTTACCCTCGAGAGAGAACAAGGAGAGATTAAAGAAAAACAACTATTTTCTTAGCGGCTTATTCGTCTCGTGTCTATTACAGCTCCTGTCGTACTTCTCTGTTATTTCCATGTTCGGACTTTTCTTTATTTTACACAAAACTACATAATAAAGTAACGAAAACTAGAAGAAATTTTCAGGACAAATAAATATTCGAACGCATTTGAACCTTATAACTTACATCGAATGAAAGGTAACAATTGCTTCTTGCGACAATAGCGACTTGTATGCATTTTGGCGTGGAATCTACTAAAAACTTGCAATATTCGGGGGCGAAAGAGGTCGAAATTTGCGTGACTTTTGCCTTTAATCTACGCCGAAGATCGTTACGTAAGGCCCTTTTCAGTGCCATAAAGTTTCAATGACATTCAAATCGGGGTTACTTGAACTTTTCGAAATATCTCGAAGCTTTCATCAAATAAGCTTTCACTTTCGAAACCTAGTAATTAAGTTTCTTGATAAAACATATTTATGCTTTTCTGCGATCCTTATATCATAGCCCGCTGTAAGTTCCGGGCAGTGCTTAAGAAAGACGAATCGCCCGTTTTCAAGCAGCTATCAAATGTTGTTTCATCCGTAATAATATCTTTATTTCACACTTTCGTTGTTCAAGATCTTTTGGATTTTGCCCGATCCAGACGTCTTTTTCTTTTGAGTAGCTGTTAATATGATGACTTCCCATTTGCCTTTAAGGAAAGTGGATACATGTAACACGAAAAATTATAAATTAAAATTGTTACTAAACTTAATGCAACCATGGTCTGCAACTGAAGATATTTACTGAAGATCTAAATCTTATCTTAACTGAAGATATTTAAATTTGCCTCATGTTCCCATTAAAGGACTTATCGTAATGTATCCTTCCTGTTGGTTGACCAAAACACGACGTTCTCTTTCAGTGGTTCAACACTAACAATACTTAAGTTATTTTTTGCATTGATTTACTACTCTTTCTTATGAATTTATATTAAAACATGACCAACTTAAACAAACTTCCATTGACCCAAGTACACTAGAATTATCCACAAAATTGTTAACGTATTCATGCATAGTCTGTCCAAAAAAAGCAATTCCTGACGATCAGGCTTTAGGTTAGATTAAAAGTAAGCGACTTGATTTTTCAGTCATGAAAAAAAAAACAATTTAGAATGAACAGAGATGTATTTCTTTAACATTTCGTACATCGCTCGAACTCCTTACCTCAACATATTTCTTATGCAAAGAGAGGAAGTTTCAATTTATTCGCTCACAATTTAATCCAATCATGTTCTTATGCGATCATTGTTATAAGTTCATCCATAAATGGTACCGGAAGCTTTGTTTTTTTTGTTTTTTGAAGCGCGATTCGTTTATTAATCTGAAATCAGCTAGTAAGGTTCCAAGAAGTCCTGAGAACCCAACAATCGAATACATCTATTAAGCATTCAGCATATTCTTCCTCATTAATTACTGCTTTTACTAATCAATTGTAATAATTTATAAATTTTGGAAACCAACCTGTTAGTCTATATCACCAACTTGCGGGTTTTAGACGTATCAAAATCCTTCTTATGGAGCCGATTTCGATCAACACATCTCGTCTATACGCACAAATTTTTTTATATAGCATGAATCCCTATTAAATATATCGCGCCTGGTCGAAGGAAACACTCGCACCGCAATTCTTGGAAATTATTGTAAGCGCTGCGTACTTAAGAACACAACATACACACTTCGTACACGCATGCAACGCCATCAGACATAGGTGTAGTGTACCTAGCACACGAATCGAAAGAGGACAATGCCGTACAATGCCGTCAGTCAAGCGCGTTTGCATAACCACTGTTGACACCTACTTGACAAATAGACGTCACTAAATAAAAAAGCGGTATTTCTATTCCAGCCGCAAAGAGCCTTCTTCTACACGGCCAACTATGACAGATGACTGGCTTCAATACACGCGGGCTGATTAATATTCATGCTATCAAAGTTGAAGATTTTATACCGGCTTTCTTTTGCGCCGCGGCGCGCTAACCCATCATGTACCTTCTAAATTATCTCATATTATTATATGAGCGCATACTTGCTTGCTCGCCGGACGCTTCTTCTTATACGTGAACACCTAAAGATTTTTGTTTTTACTATTTTGGATGCCGCATTCCGATGAAAAATATCCACCTACAAACTTTTCGGTGAACGGCGGAGTGGATCGTTTCTTTCTTAGGTCGTCCTAACAGTTGGGTTTGTTTTGGCAACCTTTGGAAGTCAATAGTGTAAACAATTTTTACAATTACGCACAGCTATCTGGTTTTTCGCATTTTATGTTGTCGAACGAGTGCAAATAACGCTCCACGCTCAGAAGAAATAAGCAAGAAAATCTATGACATCGTATTGGCCGATTTCAGAGCGAAGATTAGAGATCTCATTTAGGCATTTAGAAAGCATCTAACTTCAACTTCTATTAGCATAATCCAATGCGACGATAACGAATCTTGATAAAACATTAAAAACGATGGATTTTACACGATAAACGTGTCTCGAAGACACGTTGTAAGGTATCGTTTTTACCGACAATTTGGAGAAACGGAAGAATTGGAAAACGGGCGTATTGAGTAGATTTTCTGGAGAATTGATTAAAACACATCCTCACTTAGCGAAGAGAATTGTGTTCTTTTATTTTTCCCTTTTAACTTGTAACTTCTTTGTCTTTCTAAACGTGAAGAAGTGGCTGGCTGTGGAGAAATTCTCGTCAAATGGAGAGGTCATCACCGAAACAGAGAATTATTATTATTTCTTGGTCTTGGGGAAACCTTCGTGAGCTTAGAAAAGTTAGAATATCGTTGGGTTAGAGGGAACTTGTGTTGAGTAATAAATGAAACATGAATCTTCTTCAAAGAGTGACCCTGACTTCCTCCTTAAGGCTTGTACCTAGCGCATTGAGAAAAACTTAGAAATAACCAACAACGAGCGCTTTCTCTTCCTATATTTTGTCTTTATCCACAAAAAACAAGCTGCTTTTGAGTAGAAAGTGACAAGATGTAAGAAAAATGGTCTGCAGAGTTTCATTTCATTTCATTCTTAACATGAAGAAGATGAATATCGGACCAAACGGTATTTTCTCGTGTATCCTACATCAAAGAAAGCGAAGACAATTTTAATTGAAAAAATTATGGCGACGATTTTTTGCAGTTCGGAAGGAATAATTTTAATTGATTTCTGGGAGAATCTCAGGATAGAATTATGCCCTTTTATTGGACAGATTCGACATTGAACTACAGAGAAGAAGACCCGAAAAGCGAAGGAGAAAGATTATCAATCGTCACGATAGTTCACCGATCTATTTATGGTGAATTGCGGCCGCGAAATTAGACTAGATACGATAGAAATCGGTGCTCCATCTAATGTATTTGAGAAATTTCGCCCTCTATGAGTTAATTCTATCGTTTTCCAAATTTGAAGAGAATATCTTGGCACAAAGCGGTTCAGGCCGGAACGCAGACCTATTTTGCAGAACTCGACAGATCTTATTATTTGAATGCCTTAAAAAAGTGGGAACGAACCAACGCTGGAATAAACGCGTGAAGGAGACTGTGCGAGGAATAAATTTACTACTGTACAGTTTGCTAATCGTTCAACAAACATATGGTTGGGTGGGCGTATCTGGTTCTATATATACAATTTTAGGAAACTTCGTAAGATTTTTCAGATGGTTTTCGCGTACAATCCTCCGGATGTTTTGAAGGACTTTCGCCTTTATCCTCTTCTTATTACGTATTCTCATCGTTTATTTATAACAAACATTTTTCCACGCTTTCCGAACTAATTTCGTTCTCGATATGGGGATATTACCTAGATTTTCGAAATCGAACGCATCCAATTTGGAACACCGATACCACGTACATACGTACACGATTCGATAAAATAAAATTTACATACAATTTATGAAATCGAATGCATAATTTATCAGAAATGGATACGTGCACGAGGTACCGGCCCAAAACGAAAGCCTGCGCGAATGCGTGGGATCGTGGAAATAAAAATATAGCTGCTTTAAAATTCAAATTCACGCGGAGATTTTTAGTTTTATGAATATGTTAATTTTTTGTTGTAAGTTATACATATATTAACGTATACGTACATCGAATGCGTGCGTAATCGATGGGAAAAATTCGGTAAAGAGAAGTTTATTGTTACTATTATTATTATTATTGTTGTTGTTGTTGCACTTATCGAGAACGAAACGAAATTTGGAACGTACGACACGACAGGAATTAGTCAGCCGTTAAGAATAGATTTATTACAATAAGAAAGTCGTTTGTAACTCTTTAATGGGTGGACAGTGTGCGTAATGCAGATCGTTTATTTTTGATAGATGAAGATGCAAATGCTCCTAATTGACGTATTTTCGAAATGTCACCTGTCGCATGAATATCGTTATGATTATTTATTTATTTATACGTCTAAGTCTGCGTATGCATGTGTTGTAACCGACATCAACTAGTATCCTAAGAAATTGTGTAGATCACCCTAATAGTTTGTAATGTATGTGGGAAAGCGGCATTTAAAATAAAAAGGATAATTCTGCCATCGCACCGTTCCAAATATGATTATTTATGACCAATGCTTTAAATTGGTCTTGACAATTTCTACAATTCTGGCAAATAGCGCTTCATGAAGCAAGCATTCGCCAAATTTAGAGGAACGAGGTACATGAGGCGTTATTCTTAGATCCTCAATGATGTTTTCCAAAGCCAGACAGACAACAGTCTTTACATTCTTTTTGTCCTTTGCAAACGACCTTCTTCGCAGTCGTTGATTAGAGCTATATCTTCCCGAGGAGTTCTTCAACTAGTTGTTCTCATCCAGTGAAGCCCTGTCGGTAAGGGGTACAAGGTGACTCGCATCGGCAGTGGCTAGTCTTGAAATTGTTTCATTACTCTCGCAAGCTTTGCGTTACCAGTTTCTTTGTTGCTATCTTACGGAAATGCTGCGCCCACGCCTTCTCTAAATTGTACGTTCCTCGGGAACCATGGCTAATTACTTGGGTTACCTATAGGACTTCAAGTGTCTTCATGTGCCTTGATGCCGTCGTCGTTCAAGCCAATGTGATTTATGTTAAATTTGGTTGAAAACATGAAAGATTTGGTTCCGAATAGCAATAAAAATGGACTTATAACGCAGCCCCATAGTATCTCTTATTCTTTAGACCTTCCTTTTGATTCTTTACTTTTTAGATTTCGACCATTAAGGTTCAACCTCAACGACTTGTGATCTGGTAGTGAGATCCATCCCAATGCTCATAACGTTGCATTTTACTATTTAATATGTCATGATAGATTAGCTTCAATGCTTTGCTGAGGTATGTAAATATTCTGATATATCTCTCCCCGTTGTTTAGTTTTTGATATAAATTGGCAATGACTTGAGCGCAGCAGACTCAGGAGATCTTTTACTCCTTAATCCATCCTTGAAGTTGGTGAATGTGTGGTGCTTACTCAAGAAAGATCCTTCCTACAACGCTGTTGCGATTATCTTGTGGCCTAATTTTCTGGGCCTTTTCGATGATCTATTTTGATACCAACCCAACGAAGAGGGAAAATGCTTCCCTGATTTGTCAGCAATAACAAACCGAAATAAATGTATATTGAAGACTTTCGAGTAATAAATAATACGGTTTACGTGGGCTTCGATTATGTCAGGAAGCAATTAACATGGATACTATGCAAGCGTAAATCAGTAAAGTCGCTTTAGTTTGAGCATTATTTAACTGAACACAACGTCTGAAGAACTCTTCATTGTTTATATTTACTTCTAACTAAGTGATTCCATAAATTTAGGGATATTTTTCTTATCTAATAAAACCTAACTTTAGCGTGAGCTAAATACGTTGTTGTTACTGCATTGCTCACTTAAAAAAAAAAAGAAAAAATTACGAGCTTATTACGACGTACATGCTGTGTTCTAATTAGGCGTATATCGTTGGAATTATGCGGTAAAATAAAACTTTCGTGATCGTGAGTTCACGCACGAAAGGGTTAAGTGGATTAAAGTTTAACATACATCATGCCCGTCTAATTGATCACGATATACTCGCACGTCGTTATTCTTTTGAATGACATCGCGCTGATGTTGGAGATATTGGCGATCGGATTCTCGATTTTTGTTCCAGATGCTAGGCATACCGTTACGTTTATATTAAATATAATAAAAGAAAAAGAGAAGTAATTTTGCGTATTGTCATGAGACATGTATGACTCTGAAGGCGGCATGGTTCAACAGCTTCTCGAAATGGTAAAAATCGCATTTTTTTGCATGACTGCTGAATTGAGTTGTTAAATTTATTTTTAAACAGCGATGGTGTGATGCTGATGAATATTCTCTTGGACACGTCTAGGTCAACTTCTGGTAGGATTATCTACTTTCTCATGTCATGTGGCAACACAGATGACGTCGTTTCTAACGTTTACAGGAAAAGCGATAAATTGTTAATTATTTCCCCGACAATGGCGACAAGCACATCGGTTTCCTTCAAAAGCCTTAAAATTTAAGAAGCAATATGTACATGTCGGGTATTACACCGTTCGAAAATGACATACATCGTGCATCAAAGATATGAAATGGAGTGATCGCGAAACACGCGTCTCTACGTGGAAAATAAAATCCTTTTTGAAAGTTGCCTTTCCTGTTGCGTTGAATGATCCAATTGCATTCCACAGGATTAGCAGAAGCAATGTAGCAATGTGCACCAAAATACTCTTTTGGTGCTGGTAGTTCCACCTATTAAAGCAGAAGGTCGTAGCAGTCGCATACAATGTTTCATCAAAGAATATCCAATCTCAAAAGGTGAGGAATGTTGAATGATAAGCAATGAACATTTGTGGAAATTAACCATTTGAAGTGAAGGTCTTAATTGAAGGTTTTTCTTTTGGGTATCTATCCGGACAAAAACAATGTTGATATTGCAAAAAGTACAGAACAGAACAAACCTCATTAAAACCAAAAAAAGGGGCGATCCGAAAATGATTTAAAGAACTTCTCAACGTTTTGACGAATATATTATTTTAAATAAGACAAACGTAACGATGGTAAAACAATACACTACATTTTTATGTTTGACGTAATATTGCGGTAAACCTTAAGTATATTTTTTAGATAACGATATAACACGTATCGCGCATGTAGGTCACGAATTAAAATATGGAAACTGGCTTTCTTTTCCTTGACATTGCGATCATTTTGTGAAACAGAGTGAAAATCACGTTTAGTGTTACCTGTACGTAAGACAAAATAGGACTTATGTATAAATAATAAGATTTCATTGGTGCATTAAATCAATCGAGTGTGGTACGAGGACTCTTCTCATGTGGCTGAGCCCAGTAAATTTATTAACAGAACACATTTATTTGTAATTTTTCAAAGTACTTCTCTCCACAGTGAATGCGTATTTGGGTCAATGAGAAGGAAACACTCGCGGTATCTTCTCTAGTTTGTTGTACTTACGAATATTTGAGTTTAGATAATTCAAAAATTTTTACCTTTACAGTTCTTAAATATTGAACTATGATACTCCTATCTCAAGATTGTTTGTTTAAAAGATTAAATTATTCTAATTAAAATTAATTAAAAAATAATTCTTGCTGGATGTCTCAAAAAGGTACAAAACAAGAAAGATATAACAAAAATTGATGGTTACAGCGAAGCGACGGCTTCCCCGTTATCCATTTTTTTTATATTCTTGTTATTTTTTTATATATATCTCTGCATCTTTGTATTTAGCCCTGTTACTGAAAAATATTAGATGGTATTCAATATCAACATGATGGTGTGTCAGTACAGTACTCCTCAGAAGTAAGAAATTTTTTAATGCAAATAGTCTGGAGACCGCATCGCTGGATTATATGGAGCTCTTACAGGATTATCTTTTTTTGTCGTGACTACTTAAAAATGAAATTAGCAAGTCTATTTTAAGCGCGTTCGTATGTAAAAAGGCTTTCTTATTCTTATAGAAAGTTACTAAAGTATGGACGTGTCCATTTCGTATGTTGAGGCGTCTGATTTGCCATTCCTAGCAGAATCCTTCAGGGAAAGGCCGTCTTGTTATACGTCTTATTAATTTAACATATAAGATTTGATAGTTGACTTGAAGTGGATGGTTTATACCTTTTTCTAGGTAGGAAAGGAACAATTTACCACGAGGAAATAAAAGTTCTTGTTTAAGGACGATGCTTCGAAATGAAATTATAAGATATAAGATAAGATGGTTATTATTAAAAATGTCTTTTGCTAGTAAGAATCATCATCAGGGTTATGCACAATCGTATGCAGTAAGCTGTTGGGACAGAGAATTTCTTAAAGACGAGGGCAGCGATGGAGGACTTGCTACTGTAGTGACACCAAAATCAATTCGTTCGAGGAAGTCGTATTGAATGATCGACGGCTAAGAGTAATGGAGCTACAGGAACAAATATTTTGAAAGTTCTACGTAAGTATTTGGGAATGACAAAAAGTAGCACATGCACAAAATTGCTTGAAGGTGGTTCAAAAGGAACAACGTGCGGAATTTAGCCGAAAGTTTATTGAGTTATAGATGGCCGACAACACCACCATTAACCAAATAGTGACCGATGAATCAATGATTCTATATTAATAATGAAGATGAATTAATGGTTCTATATGATCTTTTGTCTAAAAGATGAAATAGCATCGGAAAGCCCAACTCATCTTTAAGAAGGTGACAAAAAGCGGGAAAAGAGTAATGGTTAAAATTTTTTAGAATAGTGAGAGCAATAAGTGACTATATCATTCTATATTTTATTTTCAAAATTAAAGCTCAGAGGGGAAGATTTAGAGCATTTTAAAGGGCAAACAGCCATAGTGGTATTAGTTGTCGAAACAAGAGATTAGATTGTAAAATAATAAAGAGACTTTTCTTCGACACGTTCTTTTTTACGGTTAAGTTTAGAATACGTAAACCGCACCTAGTAAAACAGAAAAAATATCGACAACAATATCTATAAAGCAAGATAAGCAGACTTGGTTAAAATCGTAAAACTTCTTTGTCGAATTCGTACTAATCAAGGCATTGCGTAACCGATGAAATGGGTAAAAATAACGGTAAAGCAGTTTTGCCACCGCGCCGCTAATACAGCCTCAAATCGGGAACGAGATAGTCACGATTCAAAATGTTACCGCTGCCAATTGGACGTATTATTAAGGAAGAACAAGGAATACGCGAATACGCTCGAGAACATCGTAACGATGTTCTCGAGCCTTGTGCGCGAGGGTAGATGACGAAGAAAAAGATGATTTTATTGACGCGTTGCATTGCTGCGACGCAACAAATAAATCGCCTACTTGTTCCTTTATCTCGTTCGGATAGTTCGCATATCGAACACGCTAAATATGCCGCCGTACATAACGTACTACACGAAACGCAGAATTCTGCCGCCTCGTCTATGCGAGCTATGCGAGAGTATTTGAAAATACGCGGCGATTTTTTCCACATAATAATACATCTCGGGCAGGTATTTATCTCCGGGCGTGTAAACACATGAAATACACGACGGAACAGCGGTATTATCGGGGCTATTATACAGGTTTTCATAGCGGAAAAATACGCTTCTGGTGTATCGGAATCCGTGATATGCCGCGACTCATTTGTAAGAGATGTCGGAGACGCGGTCCTTTTCCTTTTTTCAAAGCGCTGGTCGCCTTCCTTTGGACGAGGAAAAGATGATGCATACGATCGGGAGCGGTTGGTATTGCGATAATCGCCCGTTGCTATGTTCACGTGGCTTATCGAACGAGGCGACGTCGATAAAATTGTCAAGTTTGACAAAAACACCATTCAAGAACAAGTTAATTTTAATAATCGCTTTATTGTAACAGATATTAAAACAAAACGTTGGTAACTTTTTTTTAGGGTATTTTAGCGATCAGTGTTGCTACCTCTTCATAACGAAATTTATTTGTACCTTATTGCTTAGGTGGTATTGATGCTTATCCAATTGTATAATTCTAATTAAATGCATTTCTAGGCAATAATTTTAATAACCATCAATAAATCCACAATACCGTTGAAAGGCCCTTAAGTAGCAACGTTCCTTTATTAATTGCTGACCTTTTAAAAGCAGGCAGCAACAAAATAGAATTACCAGAATACGTAAATAATGTAACTCTTTAAAGTGGATTAAACCATGAAATATATTTCTTAACAACTAAATAAACGATTTTGAGCTGTGCAAATATTTAATAATGCATGGACAAATTTTCTTCACAAATTATAAAATCGCCCGTAGAATCGGTATTACGCAATTTTTCGATTTTTGCTCAAGAACAACTCTTAGAGTTAGATCTATTTGCTTTACAAGGCTTCAAATCTCACGTTAACCTTTACAAGTCCTGCGTTATTTTCGGATAAATTTATTTTTTAACGTTTCTTCTTGACGTTAACCAGAACGTAAGAATATTTTAGTAGTCAAAAACTTTGTACACGTCGGCATTTAAATAATTAAATAAATAAATCCGGCAGGTAATAAAACACCGAATTATTGTGGTTCCTTAAAGAATTAGTTTTTAGTCTAAGAGGGCTCTATGTATCACAATTTATTAATTTGAAAATTTCGAGAGGCCTCTAAATAATAAAATGTAATAGATAGAACCTTGCTATAATGAAAACTTATTAAAAAGAACAGCAGATTGAATCCTCGAGGCGATTGGGTAACTCACTGAGGGACTCAGGGGGTCATTGATTAAAAAGCGATATTTTAAAAAACATCTTAAAGAATTGATCTTTGGGCTATAAATGCACCTCGTTTGGGTTTACAAAGGTTAAGGTCAACAGAAATTTAATTTAGAATTGGATGAAACAATGTAAAAGATATTTTCAGTATCAAATGGTTTATGTTGAAGATGCGGCTGAAAATACCATCCTAAAGCTAAAAGTCGTGGGAGTCGTTAAAAAACAATCTATGTGATGTAGTCACAATTCTCGTTTGCTTTCCGTCTTACCTCAAAAAAATTTAAAATTGAAAATCTTTTAAATTTTGAACGAACCTTTCAACATTTTCCTCCCAGTCACTTCATTCTCATATTTCAAACATAATTTTTTAATTGCTAGCTTCTAAATTTATTTATATCAATGATCACGGTTTTTCAACGACTTTGATATCTCGCGTAGAAACGGTTAAAATAAGTATTATTCCATGTTACATATTATAGAAACTAATTAAAGTAACTTCATCATCAGTATCATTAGCTTACGTTCTTTCTTTTTGGGAAGATAAAAATTATATTTCTTATCTAAAACTACCGCAACCAAGCATACCTCAAGGTATAATGTTAGCACCAACATCGTTCGCAACATTTATAACTAATTATCGAATACAACGAAAAAATAGTACTCTTAGAACTGTAGATACTTAAAGCTACCACAACCAAGCATTCCTCAACGTATAATGTTAGGACCAATATCGTTCACAATACTGATAAATAATACAGAAAATACAGAAAAATAGTATTTTTAGAGCTGTAGGTACTTCGAGGAGAAGAATTCATCCGTTGGTTTCTGTATCTGATTTTTCAATAAATACAATAATTTATGTTTGAAATCATTTGAACTAGCCAAAAAATGAATATTAAAGAAATTCTGCAAGTAAATGGAGAAGTTACACTAGATGGTCTGCGACGATGGATGTCGCTCTTATGTACATGTTTTATATATCATGCAAATTAGTAGCAGATATTGACATAGATAGAACTCCCATGAAAAAGATCTTTCAACTCTTGAAGATAAGTAGACCTTCTAAAGGATAGAAATAAATAACAGGAAGATTACTTCTGAATACAATATTAGCGCTTTCTAAAGTTAAGCACTGTAACTTCGAGTATCTTCAGTCTAGAAACTGATGGTTCTTTTTCTAAAATTCATTCAACATGTAATGCTAAAATAATATAAGTTATATCCTTTCATACATGAATACGTGATTAAACCTACTATATTCATTTATTTTTTTATACAAGCGATGATATTTTAATATTATTTCAAACAAATATTGTTTGGCAACATTTTTGCATAAACATAGATCAAATAAATATTTAAATATCAGCCAATTCTGTGTAGGACTGTTTCACATACATGGAATTACAACTGTTATCACTGAAACGCTATGGTTAGTTAAATCCCAACAGCAAGCCACTGAATGAACCGCAACTTCCGAAAAGAAACATGCAGGATCGTACATGTACACTAGAAAATATTTTAACGTTCAGATTTTATTATTATACAATAAGTTCTCAGAGAAAAGAATATGACCGTCGATAAATAACTGATTTTAAGCCAATGCAAGATTTTCAGCCAGAAAAACTTGATGTAAAATAGGTAGATAAACGTTAAACGAATTTAAGTCGAAAATTCCAACGTTTCTGATGGAAAAACATAGGACGCTAAAACTTTCGCGCACTTTTCCCGTCGAAGACACCATTTTGCTGCGAACATAATCGCTGATAAGGTGCAGATAACAGAAAGTATCATCGCCGTCGATATATGTACGGAAGACGCCGATTTTAATGGTAAAAATCCCATTTTGTGTACATATACAAAGCCATCTTGATATTTGTTCGCGTAGATCAGATTTTACGATTGCTTTTCGTGAAGTATTTTAGATGTGGGTCAATTAGAGATCGTCGCGATACTTCGTCGAAGATTCGAAGAACGTTCTCGCCATGTGCTTGGATGATTTCGTCGTTTTTAAGTCGTCGAGTTGAGCGTAAGCAAAAAGACCACGTGTACTTTTTAGTGAATTTGAATTTTTCGCCTCGAATTCTGAGTTTTAATTGGGAGAAAATATGAGAACTTACCAAGTTTTAGAATTGATGCGTATCTTCCGTTTTCGAAGAAATTCTTGGGATGAATCGAACGGGTTGCGATCACGTTGATGTGTATTTAATAAATAGAAACAAGCGCACAATTGATTAACGTAAAGTATCTCTTCTAGCGAAATTGTTTGAATTCGTACGAAGTAATTCTACGATCACAATTGATTTATCTATTTAACTCAGCGAGAAAAATAAGGGTTACTACGATTCTCACACAAACATCTCAGAAAAATCGTCATGAATCACATTTCTATCAATCACTTTCTTCTTTCTTTTGCGACAAATTCTCGGATTTTCGTCTCAATAAAAAAAAAAGAAAAACGGTTTTCCCGACACTATTCCATCTATATTACTGTACGAACTTCCAACGATTCCGTATTGGTAGTTTGTCCGCGATATTGGATCGAGTATGCCTTGCGGGAACCACAGCGTTCTCCGATCGTACAGCACATATCAAGCCGCGCCGAACGTCGGGCCTAGACTGAATCGTGAAAATAGTGCCGGCCGCTAGTCCGGAGTGGTGTAGCGTGGACGTTGATTCGTTAGGTGCAGGTCTGCCTCCACAAAGGACATCGCCGAGGTCCCCACCTCCAAAAACTACTTCATTTAGCAATCGCAACAACCGTGCGAGTGCTTCGGCGTGCATGTGTGCGTCGAATGTGCCTGTTGCTTGCTCCCTTACTCATGCCGTACTATACGCGTTTATTCTACTGTGTATACAAGGTGCGTAGCGTTGTATTGTCTGTGGGCGATCCGTGGGAGTTTTTGGGAAGATTGTATTCGAAAGGGTTCTACTCAAAAGCGGTAGCTAAACGTGAAGATATGATAAGACGATTTAATATGAAGATAATAAAGTAAATGTAGGTAAAATAAGAGGATTAATTTTATTAGGTAAACGAGCCTATTGACGAGTTTAAATAATAATATTTAATTAGGAAAATCCCAGGTACAAGAATCTACATGCATAATTTTGGATTTAATTTAACTTTTAGATGGAATATCCTCGTCGACTTCTCTTTGTGATGTCCTTCTTCAATTTTCCCTTCCTTTACTTCTAGATAACTTCTAACTTCTTTTAATGTTAATCTGTAACGTAAATATTTTTAATATTTGTTACTGAATTAATTCTTTTCTCCTAAATCACATCGACTTGAAAAAGCCATGTTATTATTTCTTTTAATTATCTTAACAACGTAACAAACTGTGCAAACCTCCCATTCCAATCTTGTTTCTAAATGTTTCGTCGTAATAGTTAGCGAGCTGATGACAATTGGTATTACGGTGTAATAAAAACGTTAGAACGTTCGTCACCGTAGTCATCTTATAAAGGAAGAAGCTCCGATTGACTCATCAACGCAAAGCCGAAACTGTTGAAATTGCAAACACGAAATGCGCCTAGTTGGTTCTTTCGGCGTGTAGACAAGTAATCATTTTTTTGGAAATTTAGCCTTATAAGGGTGCCAAATAGGCGAGGTTCGCTTGGGAGATTCGTAATTTTTTAATTAAGAAAAATTAAATTTTCTATTTAGGCTTGTGATTAGAAACAAAGGAAGAAGGATGGTCCATCCCTAATTTACCCTCTCAAGAACTGGCTTTCGATGCCCTTTAAGGGATGAATTTCCAGAACATGGCTAAAACACGAAAGTAATCGCGTTTCTTAAAAGTTTATTCCATGAACTTCAACTAAGGGTCCATTCTAAGTCATTTGCAATATTTTGATGAAGGTAACACCTTGTAATGCGTACATAATCTGTATCAGGAAATCCTTTGGTAGTGAATTATGAAGCGTCTCCCTTCCTAATATCAGGATTGAAGTTGTCTAGATTAAATTCGGATGCGAATGAAGTGATTTAGTATTTTTTTCCTTTTTTTTCGGAACAATTGCAACTTTCAAAAACAACATTATTTAGAGGGCAGAAGTAAGATTAATCAACGCGAAAAGATGCCACAGGAAAAATGTTTGCCGCCTCCCATTAACTTACCTTTGGAGTTATGTTAATTTAACACAACAACAAGGCAGACACGATTATTGTGTTTACGACAGCATTTTCAACATCTTTCATGAGATCCCATTTGATATTGAAGCAACATATTAAAGGCAGAAACGGCGAAAATATCGTTTATTTCATTCACCTTCTGCAAGACGATGAGATCGTTTAATAATTACTGTCAGAAGGTCTCTCTAACTCTTGGGATAATTATCTGCTACGAAATTTGTCAAATCTTGAACGTTGGTATTAAACTATTCTTCGATTTTCCCATTTTTCCTGTCTATTTTCCACAAATAAAGCTTCTCATTTCAAAAATACTAAAATAAACAATAACTTTTTCAATAAATAATTTTTCAGCAAACTTACTAATTTTTCAGGTTAATTGTTCGACGTTGATGGCTTCATCACTGCTGGCGACAGTTTGCTCGTGCAAATCTATAGTTTTATGGGTCATGTCACGCCGCAATATCTGGTTTGAATTTGTTCGATATGCCTATCTTAAATGCTCATGCAAGATATCATCAAAATAAACCTTGAATATATTTAATTTGAAGAGAACAGCTTCTGTTTAAGGTTATACGTTTACTCGATCCAAGCTTGTATCAAAGCTTCTAGATTCAAGATGCTACTTCTGCTCACAATTAAATTGTAAGGCGTATTCTTCGAATAATCTTACGATATCTTTGCTCGTATGTAAACTTACCTTAACCGACGTAGCATATCATATTACACTCTTAAAATCGTTCAATATCATTTAAGGCGTCGTTTCAAAGCCTAAGGTATTAATAACAATATGATTCGAATAACTTTAGAATGTTGGGAAGCGGAATACTTTGACTTGGCAGGATCGTTAAATTTGTGATGTTACAAGCTTAGATAAAATTCTAGGATTAAGAAAACTACAAGTCCCCATTTTTTTTAAGGAAAATGTTAGGCGATAATCTCTTAGCGAAGAAAGTAGTGCGGTTTGGGCTTGCCGGATTAAGTTAGGATCTAGATTGAAACTTAATTAAGTAAATGAAAGACAGGATTTGGGAAGGAATCCTGTCCATGCTTTAAGTCTTGCGTTCGTTTAGATTCAGGTTGTTATTGAGAAACCAATCTAGGTTATCCGCTGCGAAAAACCTAGATTATCACGTCATGAAGGAGTTAATCGACGTTTTCATTGCTGGTGGTCATGCAAGAAATGTGCAGTTTGAAGTGAATTTTGTAAGCTGACTATTTTAATGGAATTCATAAAAATGAAGGAAAGACGGGCGCAAGCGTAGATCTTTGGACAACACATAAATCTCGCTCTTAGAAGAGTTTTCTTGTTTAGGAGCACTCTTGAATAACATAACCAAGAAATATTCAATTCTTTTATTGAATTCATCGCATCCCCTATAGTTTTTCAACTTTTTAACGCCTCCCACAATAACATTACAACGAATTCAAAAAAATTCACATCGAACGTCTAAGAAACCTCAAACAACCGCATTCTTTTCCATTATTTGACCGGCTCTCACGCATACATTGCGTTTCTTCAACGGCAAGGCGCACCAACACGTATACGTATACAGGTCCGATGATTTAATTTGTGATAAATAAAAAAGTCGTGATCCAATCGTCCGTTCGGTATAATTACACTGGCAAATGAACAATGTGTACATTCTACTCGGCGTGATTCTTAATTGCATTTTAACTACGAAGACTCTATCGCCTAGCCTTTTGTTCTGGCGATCTCTACAGAGCCTCTCTCCCCGTTAAGGTCCTGACGAGCGGCAAGAATCTAATTCGGCAGTGTTGGCGTTTCGTTTACGGGTTCGGTCCTCGTCAGTCGGTCAGTCATCGTTTCGTATATAATAGCCCAACGCTACATTAAAGTACAGCTATTAGAAAAGACACACCGAAAACAAGGTTAGCGCTGATTAAACAAACAAAACGAATTAGGCGGACGTGCGAACACGATGGCCTGTTGTTTTCTCCGTTGCCGATGACGGTGCCGCACTGTTGTTATTGCTGCGTTGTTTGTTGTTATTGTTTCCTCGTCGTTTTTTATGCTTGCATAAGCACCAGATGTAGATAAATATGTACTATATTAAGTATATTAACGAACGTTGGCTACCTATAGCGTTTTTAATACCTTGGAAGCGATATTGACATACATTTTGAAGTTCGTGCGATGACTGGGGCTTTATTTCTGTAATTTGTTCAGCCAATTGTAATGTGCTCGGTTCTCTCATGAATGCTGACGATCCATCAGTTCTAGTAGTTCATGCTTGGATTCACTTGCTTTACTGCAACATGATAAAGGAAATAAAAAAAGTATGCTCCATGTTTCCTTTTCATCACATGCACTTCTTTTTTACAAAAACCTGAAAATTACCTACTCTGGCAATATGAAGCCCCACAAACAAGCAAGTAATCTATCTAATTTGAGCGCTCATCTAACATCGAATCCACACTTCGATTCACAAAGTATTTATCTTCATTTATCGCATCGTCTTCTTCGGAATCAGAGGATTTGTGAGACTTTCCTTTGGTTCTATTACATGTAGTTCTTTTAGCGTTATGCTTCGAACCTTGAACAACACCTTTCCGACTTTGTGGCTCATTCCGATCTTCATCGTTACGTTCGCAGGTTGTCGTGAGAAGTCCTAACTTCAACTTCAACTTCGCTGATTTCAAACCTATCATGAAACGCTGTTTGTAATTCTTTCCGAATTGATGCTGCTGGAACTTTCGGCTAATGCTTTATGCACAGCAGCGATAAAGCCTGTTTGCCTGTCTTCTCTTTACATGATTTTCTAGAGTCAGCTCATTAATCTCCAAGTTTCTCGTATGAGAATAATGGCCGTATAAAGCTAACATAATAGGAGATTCATCGGAAGGTTTAGCATATGTGATGAAATGTTTGAACCAGTCTGACAACCAATATTTTGAGCTGGTCCAGCTCAAAAGATGACCTTTCTGCGGACCCAACAGGTGCTCCTCTCATTAGAGTATCGGTCATTTTTTTCGCAATTGTTTTATCTTTTTCTCTCTTTTTTTCATCAAAATATCATCTCAAGGTACCTTCGGCACTCATAGCACAAATAATTATCATTATGGAACCTCTCTCGGCAGCTGTGAGGGCTCTTATTTGCGGTTTGCCCTTCGACCTTTTTACTTGAGGAATGTTGTTTTGAACATTGTTTTATTGTTTTGATAATCCAACAGCAGCATATTTTTTTCTTTCTATATTTCGACATGCTGCTTCCAGCATATCGAAGAATTTTTCCGGGCGGACTCGAGGTTGAAACCGCTTCCCCTCGCATATAAAGTTGTTTAACCGTACCTGCCCAACTTCCTCTTTCTCCCCAAATGGATGCTTAATTTCATTCAGTACAACCTGCTGATAAGTTAATCTCCTTACGTCATATTGGTTAAACCGAAATGTTTTGCTTTCCATAATGAACAAATATTGAAGTAATATCCTTCTTCCATGAGATAGGTACTGCAAATTGATATACACCGCCTAACCTCCAAGAAAGAAGGGACGTTGCCCATTGGCAAATTTTTTAGACTTGTCGTCTAACTGTCAAGCTAATAATTCCATCCGCATCGTGAAATATGCTTCTTCACTAAACGTTTTCTGTTACTATTATGCTAATACATAGTGATGCGGATTGTTTGGACTATCGCTACCTTCATTCCTAAAAAATTAAAAGATCTAATATTTGTATAAGCACCTGCATGCGTGCCGCCACTGAAACATACAACTGATCGCCTAAGGAATTCGTACAAACCAATATAACAGGAGCCTAATTATTATCTATTATACAGTATAATTTCCTAAATAATGTCCTTTGTGATTGAAAGATAAACGAGATCTAATTGATTATTGTGAATAAGGACTCGGGCATGGGTATCTATAAATTGTCTACTTCTTTTTCCGGCGGGCGCGATAATATTCATTCGCCGCCTTTGGAATATTCAATGATGATCGCGGCAACTATTATTATTAAGGAAAACAGTTAGACACCGTTAAGTATTCGAAAAGTTTCGGTTTTGAAACGATAATTTACAACTGGTTTATGTGTCGGGTGAAGAGAAGAGAGCTCGGTTCTTCCGGGTGTAACCTCAAATATTTTAATGTTACGTTATCCGTTTTAGCTGCTTTTTTTTCTTGTTGGTGTAGTGCAAGTACTTGCTCTGCAAAATCTATTAAATCCGGCCAATTAGGTTAACTGTTAAAATAATGTTAGTAAAGTAGATTATTGAAACGTGATTTTGTTCAACGAATTGGAGTAATAATGTAAAAAAGAGGTAGACTTGGACGAGACGGTAGCTTGAGACAAGATATACGTATGATAACTGCCTAGTTAGAATTTATCGAATCGATGTCGTTGGTGGAAATTCAAATAAAACTAAAAGAATAGAATAGAAAGTATTGCCTCTAACTCAATGATTTCTACGTTTGAAAAAGAAAAGCAAAAATTAAGTGTGAGTAAATGGATCCTCTCTGAGATGAATACATCCTACAATGTACAGAGATGTTCCTCAAGTCTCAACTAATAAGTGATCGTCATCTGAAATTTAACCCGTTAACTTCCATAATCCAGACAAGAATCGCGCGGTTTTAGTGCTTTATTGCCTTAGGTTGAGTACGAATGATACTTGTTTTCGTCGCGTACATTTTGACGTGTTGCATGATCACGATTTTCAAGTGTCTTCCTTTCCGTTCGTATTGCAAAAATTGATTAAACGGTTAAAGGTATACTAGATAGCCTCGCCTGCTTAGATCACAATTTAGCTACATTTTTTCTTACGAGGTACACTGGATACAGCTAGCATGTGTCGAGGACATCTTTAAACAAATACTTTCATCGGAGATAAAAATGAGTCATATCAGAAGATTATCTCAAACGGAGATGGAGATCATAAACTGCCCAAATTTTTTCGATGATGACGATGTGAACTCGAACGCGATCGATGTTGCGGAACTTCGAAACGGGGATACTACATCCCTCACTGGCCACAATGATTCAAGAAGAGTTGAAGAATACAGAGGTGATCTCACTAGCGCTTAGCAGGACAAATGTCCAGCGTTTTAAGGAATTTTTTGATGATTCAATCATGGAATTGATTCCGACATAAAATGTACATTATTACCTCTGGATCCTTTGCTAAGCACTTTCGATTTTAAGATCCAGCAGAGATATGCCGATCCTTTGTCTTACTTAAACCAGTTTTAGTGATTAAACACTCGGCGTTTATTGAAAAAGATAACAAAGATAAAGAAGACTTTGAAGTTCCTTTGTCCAATATTTTGAGCATTTCCCTACACCAATTACCACGAATCTTTTGTGCTCGGATCAAATTATGCGGAATCAATCGGGAACAAACCTTCACATCAAAATCGAATATATTGCGGTTTTCGACAAGCTCTATCTCACGGTCGAAGTCAATAATAGTCTCTTTGATTACGTTGCCAAAAATTGAACTAAACGACTCAAGGAAATGTTGTCATGTTAAGCATTTGCTAAAATCGTGAAGAATCGTCCAACAGGAACCAAACGAATTCTATTTCTCTAATACTTCGATAGAGGTCGATAACATCTGCACGATACTGTACATTTAATTAATATTGATTTTAAAAGCGCATAACAACCTACCGCACCTGAATCGGTCCGGCGTAAAATATGTTTCCCATGTGTTCTGTGCGCTTTTATCTTGCTAAGCGAAACAAGATCGTAGAAGCAGTAAATTATCATATCATACGCGTTGTCCGTGCATACGTTTCTAGGCAACAAATCAAAAGTTTTTGCCACCGTATATAAATTGAACGCGTATTAGTGAATATATGTAAACAGACGCAACGGCTACCAATAGGCAATGGTAGCATTATTAGGTAAGCCTTAGGTACGGAATAATCGAACAACGAGTTTGCGGTCTAATAGCTTGCTAGCTACGAGCAGTCATTTCTTATTTTCCATCTCCATAGCGTCTATAGGCGCAATTAAATAAGGTTGGGGCATGTTGTTTCGGTTCGCGAGATTTTTTCTTGCAACTTCCAATGTTGCTGCTGCTCTAAACTGTCGAACAGACCTATTTACAGGTAGTTTTTTCGCGAGAACAAAGACACGTGTTGCAAAATGAGAATGCATCGAATCTAGAGCGTTATTAGATCGGTAAGAATGTTGTATCGCCACATATAATCTTGTATAATCAAGACGAGATTTTACAACTTCTTCTCTAGCTTGCACGGCAATGTTTCTTATGAGACGAATAGACACGAATCTCTCTAGTCGTTGCAAAAAAAGTAATAATGTCGCCTGCCTTGGTCAATTCTACACATCTATTAAGAAACTGTTAAGAAAGGTATTCAATAGATTAAACCAACATCAAAAATCAGTAAAAATTGAATTTATATAAAATATCTAGTATGTTCAACACTACGCAAGTGATCGATTTTGGTGATATAAAAGCATCAACTTTTCCTCCAAATCACACCGGTTAACATTGAAAAGAACAAAATACATAGTACCACGCGACAGAGGGCGATAAAAGCTTTCTACCATTCATCTTTTCACCTTTTTCTAAGTCCTCCTCTTATTTAGCCACTCCTTCTTCGTTTACGTATTTTGTTTAATACTTACGGTCTTCCAGCAATTGTTGAATATCTTCACGTGTAATAAACGCGTCTAATTCGTGAGCACCTCTGGGAATCACATCTCTAACCAATCGATCATGATCCGTTTCGAAAGCACCGTTTTAATTTCGATAGTTATGCGTATTGGCCCTCCTGATTTGCATCCTTTGAAGCATTGAAAGGATGACTTCAAAACGCCAGATTTGGCGCCAGGTAATGCCATCAATAAGGACATCAATATTTTCTTCGTTATTGGAAGCAAAAGATTGAATTGGCTCCGCGTGGCATCTTTAAGGTCTTCATCGTGGGCTGCACGGCTTTTTCGCATTCTATAATTTCTGGCATGCCATCTACACCGGTTACCTTTGCTCCTACTCTGCTTATAGCTCAAACAATACTTATCCCCCGCATCCTACATCCGTCCATCGGCGACTCAGTGATGTTCCCGTCTTAACGAAGGGCATAAAGTTCTTTCTCGTCCATAAAAAGTAGATTACTGAATGCGACTTCCTTTTCGTACCGTTAATTAGAATAGGCTGAAACTAGCTTGAATGCTTTGTTGTAAACGGTGATTTTTGTCTCTTTCTTCTTCGCGAATGCGTTACTAAGTGCATAATGTACCTCCTACTTTGCCGATTATTTCTGCTTCTTCCTTTCCAGATTTGTGAACGTTTACTTTGAAGTATTTAAATGTTTCTATCTACCCTAAGTCCCGTTCGTCCAATTTAATTCCTTCTTTTACATCGTCTTTTTCTCATTGCCTTAACATTAACCCGTTTTCCATATTCCAAAATTTTATTTGTGTCTTTTTAGCTTACGTTATTGAGTTACCAACAAAGGCGCATTTTAACCTGCATGTTCTGCAAATTCTTTAAAGCCGTCGCTAAGTACTACATTATGGAAGACAGGACCAAGCACTTCCATTTTTACTCAGAAATTCTTCTGAGCGCATGTTTCCCGTCCTTACGTAACCCCCACTATTCTTGTAAGTACTAGTCACTAGGGTTCTTGATTTTCAATTTTTTTCTCTCAAGTATTTCAGAATCTTAACTAACGGTAAGATTCCTCGTATTGTTATAAGAATAGGGTTGCTTTCCTGTTAGTGTCCCGCATAATCAGTCCATAAACCATCCGCATACATGAATGTCGAGATTTACCTAACAGTACAGCTTATAATTTCGTACGCGAGCACTAATTAACTCGGGAACATCGGACTTGTGTGCTCACATAATTCATACCCTCGTACTAATTTTCTAGTAGTTATAAATTTAAATAAATTCAAAAACCCGCCTATCGTCTGGCATTGTGCTCGGACGCACGGGCGCTAATTGAAGAACAAACAGGATCTATTTGCCGTTCCTTTCATGTTTAACGTCTTCATAAAATAATTATTGTCTCTTGTTGTCTTTTTCTTATTTCGAGAAACATGGAGGTAAAGTAGAAAACAAAACCAAAGTATTTTCGTTGCTTACAGTTTGGATTGTACATTCTTCGAGAGATGAGGACGTGCTGACTCTTATACATTTTAAGTCTCGGAGAAGATAATGGAAGAACTAACCCAATAATGTTACACACCTTACATTTTATCCTCTTTTTTTAGGGAAAGTTGGCTAGAAAAAAAAGAATTTTAAATTGATTTACTCTTACTATGTTAAACCTAATGATAAAGTCCCATCTAATACATTGATGAAGCTGATTATCGCCGCCAGACGACATTTGTTAACAACGCGCAGTAAATAAGTAACCACAAGCACTCTTTTCTCCTTTACTATAACCAACTAACAGTACACATGCAATAATGCCATTGCCTCCGTGGAACAATCAACTCTTACAACTCGTCAACGTACTCTTACGCTCGCGTATAACCAAACTATACGTCCACGAACATCGAACATATGTTCCTACGGTTCATAAATTATTTTTTATTTGCTCTAAGCGCGTGCCTGCTACCGATGCACGTCCTATACAAATCTCGATACTACAATAGTCTCGATTCCCGCTCCGTGATCGGAGAAAGAATATCGCCTACAAGATGCGGTCGTGTTTGTAAAAGACGCACAGTCGTCCAAGACAAACAGCGAGCCTGTTCGCAAAAGAAATCCGCTTCAGATTCGTTACGTTCCGCACAACCGTGAAGGGATCTTTCTCCGATCCATCCGCCGACCGAAGATGTTACGTTACGTTGCGTTTAGGTATATGTCGTCTTGAAGGCGATTCCTTAAGGGATCGTAAGTTGAACTGACCAGCGGTCAATGGACGTATTTAGCACCCCCTTGTTTGCAATACGCCTTCAAATTGCTACAAATGTTTACGAGCTTGTGCTTTTTGTATTCAAGCGTATTATGTTTGAGGATATAATAGGAGAGATTTATCGTCAGATTAATGCTCTAGTGTAGTAGTAGTAGTAGCCGACGTTTGCGTTTAAGTATGGCTTTTAAGGTACAAGGTTCAGGTTTTGTAGCCTGAAAATGATGATATTATTTGATATGGATTGTTTCTTTGTTTCTAAGTTGAGAAAGAAACAATTGAGCCGATGTGAAACGTATTGAGCGAGTGATAATGTTTGGTCACCCACATTAATAATGTTCGAAGAACATTTTAAAAATGTTACATCGCGAAATGTTGAACCTTTCGTGAATATCGCGAAAAATTACACAAACGCCCAGATATTTTTCATTTAAATGGTTATTCGATGTTATTTTATGAAATTTGGTGATTTACAACAACAAAGTGCATATCTATCCTTAAGACGAAGGTGTTCTTCACCCGAGCACCGGATATTGTTCAATTAAAATCAGAAATGCGTTAAGTAGAAGCTCCAAAAGGTTTGGTGTGAGTAGAACATTCTTAGCTTAATATTAAGAAGATTCGTCAGAAGACCAATATATGTTGCTTAAATGAGCCTCCCAACTCGAATGAATGTTTTCCGGGTTATATCGTTGAAAATAATTAAATTATTTTTAACGACTTGATACGGTTCGAACCCGGAAAACGTTTAGTTTCAACAGACTCCGGCCGTGAAAGCCTGCGTTTTTATTTGAAGGAATGTATTTGTATGTTGAACCGACACTGAATGCTAGCATTTTCTAGGCATCCTCTTTGGACGATTCCATAGAAAATTAATTTTATTTCAGTCTATACACTGAGCCCACCTTTCGATGCTCGCAATTGATTAGAAGACAAGATTTCAAGTTCGATTTGGTCGAATTTGTGGTTTGTTGTTTGAGTTGATCTCGTTTTAGATAATCACTTAACAGGTCGTTTCGTCTTTAATTACAATTTACCTGGTAGAAGATATTTGGAGCTATTAATGAGCCGAGGTAACGCCTATTTTAAGACAATTTAATCCTTACAACATCTGGTTCTAATAGGATGACTATCCGGTGTTGAGCAATATTTTTCGAGAATATACTTTAATGAGAGAGTGTTCTTATTTTGTTTTTTTAAAGCTCTTCAAGCTTCTATTTTTTTTTTTTTAACATTGACTAAAAACAACTTCCCGAAAATAAGATAAATAGTCATAATTCAATTTACCAGTTAGGAGAGGTAAAGTCCTCCTTTAAGGTGTCTGTTCCATTTACTATTGATCCATAACGCGCTAAACATTCTTAAAATTCGGTTACGGAATCCCCAGCGACGATTCAACAGGAAAAAAATAATAATAATAACGAGAGGTGAGGGTGGTTGTTTGGATTAAATTTCACTTTCTTTCTTCGATAATCTCAGTAAAGCGATCCCGCCCGACGATACCAGACGAATGTAACGTACTTCGATACAATAAATAATAGGAGTAGCATGCATAGAGAGGGGAAAAAAAGCTGCACGGACAATGCCCGCATAATAAGATTCGATGGAGGGCCTTATCCACGTGCCCTATTCTTCGTCGGGGCCGCGTCTTCTTTTCTTCAGATTGATGCAACGGGCGAGCCTTTACCGCTAAGAACGCAGACAAGGAGCACCACCGGTGTCTCTCGGCTTGCCGTCTGTATGTCAAGGTTCGATGTTTACTTTCCTACCGCCCGTGCGTATCGGGATTCCACCCCAACGATGATCGACCTTTTTTAACGGACAAAATGACATGGATTTCGCGCGAAAGGTAGAAGAATCGACTGGTAACGGCGATGGCGCAGAAATTTACAGCAATAATATGTTTGTAAATATAATACATGATAAAGTTAACTATGGAAAAACGTACAACATATTACTTACTTATCTGCTCCATTCTCTTCCTTCCAGTATAGAAGGTGTTGAATTGAGTGTGAGCTGGTTAGCCCATTAACATTGTGAGGTTTTCTTTGTTATTAGTAGAGAGGACAAAGGCGGATGAAATTATTAGTTTCTTGCGGAGACTAGACAGACTCGTGTTTTATCGACTGTCGGGGACACCAGTAAGCAACACCAACCCTTTCTAATGAGGCGAATAGACACGAATCTATCTAGTCGCTGCAAGAAAGGAATAATTCCACCTGCCTTTGTCCTCTCTAGTTATTTTGTCCTGCCATCCAATTTTTATTTGTAAATCTGTTAGACAAGCAAATTTTACTATTACTACTGTCCTCCTCCAAAGCTTTTGCACTATTCCGAACACTACCTTTATTTCTGCTTATTATTATTATACCTATTCCTTCATTCCACGTTTTTCTTGGTGTACTTTCTTCCTTTCCTTTAGTTTGCTATATCCTTTTGGTAATACGTATGTGTATCCTACATGTTTACCACATTCTCTTATTTCTGTGTGTCTCATTGCATCCGCCACCGTAATTACCACCTTCTTCTTATTTATGAATGATTTCGTCGACGCAAAGAACACCTTGCTAGCTACCATGTTCTTTTTGTTGTTGATTGATATTATTGTTGATCGTCCAGTTTTATATGTTTTGTGTTTCCTGCCCTCATGATCATTATTTCTGTTCCGTTTATCTCTAATCATACGCAGAAACGGATAACTTGGGTAGAGATGGGGTAGAGATTATTGTTCGTTGTTAGGGAGGTGTTCACTATAGAGAGAGTTAACTAGGGCAAAATATAATTATTAAACAATTAATTTTATTGATAGTTGCGTGTTACTTTGTTACTGTTGGAGGAAAAAAAGACGCTAAATTTAATTTGGAAAGAATTTTATGTGAAATATTGATCAAGAGTAATTTGTTACTTATTTCTAAATTTCACACACTTGGACAACCCTTGGTATACGTATCGAATTTCTATAAAATTATTAAATAAAGTAAGGAGTACCTCTAGGTTCTACATTAGTAACACTAGTAACTATTGAAGTGATAATAATAATAATAATAACGTTGTTTATTGTCTACTAGACCTTTACAAAAAGGCATAAGACAAGTGAATAAAAAAAATCCAAATAAAGGACAAAAATATCGATAGAAACAAAAGTGCTTTAAACCTATTTTTCACAAAATGCGCAATGCAATGATGTTAAAGAAGGTATTTGTCTTCTTCAACATCGCTATCATTTTCTAGATTAACTCGACAACTATTCCTTTTGAATCAACGAGCATAATCCGTTTATTATTGTATGTAATATAATAATTAATCACAACTCTCGACGCTTACACATAGATCAATATCTACGCAAATCGACAACGCCGTATTTTTGAAAAGCCCTGTTAATGGCAACTCGTTTTCCGCTTCGTTTACATCATTTCACTCATCAAAACCAACTGTCTAGAATTTCATACTTTTCCGAGCGACTGCCAAATATATGAAAATACCTCTCTGCCGTGATGTATCCTGGCATGTCTGTAGCAGTTTACTAGATCCGAACACATTGTTGAATTGCTGAGGTAAATCTTAGTTTAGATACACTGTCCTTAGGTTACGGAGTACGAAGTTAGAATAGGTCAATTTTGTTTTTTTTAATAATTTATTTGCAGATGATCTTTACTTACATCTAAAATTGTAATTTAGGATTATTCTCTTCCATTTGTGTCGTAGTTAAATTAATACCCATGGCCGTTCTTATTGCATTGTCTTTGAATTTATTTTTTTCCTTCTAACAATGGAACTAGCATTGTTAAATTTCCACCAAACATCAATTTCCAAGACGTGCTTGGATATGTGGCATATAAATTGGAATAAATTTTGTCGCTAGTTTAAACTAATAATCCTTTGAAGATCTTAAGGATGTATTTCAGCGCCATAAGGACAATTAAAGATATTGATTTATCAACATGAAATAGATGCCAAGCTTCGGGCACCAAATTTTATTGAAATGATGTAAGTGAATACTATCTTCTTAACTATCTAACAGGATCAATAGTGATCCGGTATGCCCCACTAAGCTGCGAATGTCTAAAAGGACCATTCTTATTCAGGCGAAATTTGTTAACAAAATCAAAATGCGGTAGGATCGTACGTATAAAAGGAAGAAATGCTGTAGCCATTCTAAACTATTAAGCTACTTTTCATAGGTGCCACGAGAATGCGCCAACGTTGGTATCTTGGTGCGGTGTCAACCTGAAAACCTTTCTGAAACGTCCAAGGAGCGCTCAAATAACGACTATTTATTTTTGAATAAAATAAGCTCTCGCCAAAAATGTTACAAGAATTCTTGAACATATACCGAGTGTACCATTACAATCGTAACGCGGGAATTTCTCGAGAAATCTGAATCCTATTCGTATCATCGCTTTCCATTTTCACAATTTTTTAATTATCGTCGTATTTACGTTTCGCAAACTTTAACGAGAAATTCCGAGAATTCCACGCTTCTTAGTTAGTTCGTCTGTCATTTTCAACGCGATTGCCAACTTAAAGTTCCACCTCATTTCCTGTCATTCACTGCCCGTTAGCCGCGCGCTTTTTCTACATTCCCCTTTGCCCCTCGTAACGGCGGCAGTAATACCAACCGTTCGATTACGACATATTTAATTGTTTCGTACTATGCTACCGCCGTAGCCATATCGGAGTCCGTGTACTACGTATGAGCCTGCGTATTATCCGTTCTATATACGCGCACGAATAATTTAGAGGAGATCAGATATCGACAATGTTTGACCATTTTTGTTTCTGAACATTGACATTATCGGAACGCAATAAATCAGCTCATTTATTTTAAATTAGCATGTTAATTAGATAGGAGAGTATATATATGTATGTAAGAGCCCGAGCATGAGCTACTTCTCCTTCTCTTGCTCTAGACTCTTATACCGATTGTTAATATCAAGCTCGAACATTAAGCTTCATAAATAAAAAATGGCCAAATTTGTGATTGTGATAACAATAACAACGCGAAGTGTATTTCAATATCGTAACGATGCTCACATCCGCCTATACGTGTTGAATGTATTCAAGAAGCAAGGAGACATCCGACTCGATACATTGTTGATGTTCGAATAGGTCTTTGATTTTTTTAAAACATTCGAGAATCAAGTATGTAAGTTTTTGAAAGCTCTTAGCAGCGCTCTTCGGAGCGAATAGTCGCTTTCATTCACTTCGCTATCCATCGAATATCAACCATGTTGCCAATATGGAGTCACAAGGGTACCCAATGGCTAACACTTAACATCATCAATCCGTATGCATTAATTTCGAGACATGGGACGAATGAATCGTGACGGAGATAGCTGGAAAGATAGAGAGAGACGGCGAGAAATACGGTGGGAGCGTGTAGGATCCGGTGCCTTCATTAAAAAGCTACTCGCTGCGCGATGACGGTAGCTTACTGCGTTGAAACGATTTCGAAAATTTTATATCTCCGCTTACGGCATAAATTACGTCAATTTAATTGTTTAATTTTGAAATTCTAAAGGATTATACACGAATATTAAATGGTATTTTATAGGTTAGGTTAGGTATGTAGCTGGGTATAGATTGGCTCCTTTCTACGTTTGTGTGTGAATGTATATCCCGCGATGCGACTCACCCGCGCGCCATAATTCCATTCTTATCTTTATCGATCTTTCTTATGTACGTTTTTATTTATTTGTTTGTCCGTTTGTTCTACCTGATTTTTTAATGTACGTTTTCTTGTCGCGGGCTGCGCCGTACACGGTTGTTAATTTCCCTCGCGTCGTCGAAGTTTTTGTTGATCTATGCGTGCGACCAACAAACACAGGGGACACTGACGATCGAAAAATTTTAATAGAATTTTTACGAATAACAGAAATATGTCTCTGAAGAGAAAGGACGATGTAGATGGTTCAGTTTTAACTAAACTACAATCACAACATGGAACTAATGAAAAATACTTGATTTGATTAGAGGAACTCCCTCTACGGTAAATGGTTCCTGGTCTACAATGCAATAGGTTCTTCAAAATGGATCCTTTGACCAAAATACCAACCACCTCGTGAGTTGCTTAATCTCCAGATTGACTGCTGCTTGCCATGCCATGCTTTTTGTCTTATTGTCAGTTCGATCAGTGCGTTCGTCTGCTGCAAGAGACACGACGTTATTCCTAATAATAGAGACATAGGGACATCTAATTAAAGATGCGAACTATTAGAACTGCAAGGATGGACTAACTGCTTAATTAACCGGATAATTAATGAAAGTAATAATGAAGTTAAATTAGAGACTATTTCTTCGTCATCTATATTTATCCTGCAATTAGTCGTTTGATTATCACCTTCCATAATTATCCACTGATGAGCTATTACATAGCGGAATGTCTGTCTGTATATGGCGATTAGGTGGTTGCTGCAATGAAACGGCATTTTTCTTTATATCTCGGATATAAAATTACATTTGCACGAATATTCCCGACAAGAAGACTTTAACTCTTGCTTCCATAAATTCTGATTTACGGCATTCGCGGATTGTTTGTCTTAAATAATCTTGGATTTGCTTGCTTAAACCAGGTAAGCTTAAAGAACGTATCATAAGGTCGACAACCTTCAAGTCGCTTATCATAGAAATTTTAGGTATTTCAGCGTATTTAACGAAGGTACCATGCTCGCAATTATCAGTTTAATTTGCCTCCGTACGCTATTAGGTGTGCAACCCAATGTAGGCAGCGACCAACGGCTACTTTACTCCATCGTATCCGTAATTAAAATCGTATGTGTCAAATTATAACTGTCCGCCGGGAAAATTAAGATGCCTTTTTTCGTCTACTTCTTCTTCTTCTTCGCTTAATTTTAGAAAGTCGAAACGTTATAAGCTGCGTACCTAGGTATACGAGAGAGCAGATAATTAAAATAGTTGAACTCGGACGGCTATTTTAATGCAATAATCTACTTGTAAGATGCGGCAATCTATTTTGAAAAATAAAAGAAGAAGTAAATACGAAATTATGTGGCTACCTCGTTTGTATCTCGTCGTTTATGCCGGGACGGTTAATATGTATGTTAAGAGGAATACGAAAAAAAAAGAGAGAAGCATGCGTTAGGTGAATATTCATCAAGGAATAAGCTCGAAATCGCTCGATTGTGATTAGATCTTTTATACCGTGTTAATAAGTTGCGATATGTTGGCAAGTATTTCACGCACGTTTTCATCTATCCGTAAAAGTGGCGGAGCTGCTAGAAAAGTTGATGATCTAACCTGAAAGTGCGAACGCCTCACAAAAAAACTTGCTAATTGCAGCTTCGAGCGGCCGCCATAACTGGATTAATTCATCTTTAGTTATTGAAAGAAGACTAAATGATTGTAGTTGTTGCAGATTCGAGGAAGGACTGGTCACGTGACAAGAGGAATCAACTTTTGAAAATATTGTTGCAAATACATCAATAATTTTTAAGCACCAAACTAACGGATATGGGCGTATTGCCTTTCCTCCACTAGCTACAAAAAAAGAAAAACCTACCAACCTTAAATTGTTAGGATATTTCGTTAAAATCTTATTGAAGGCCAACATAAGCGATTGACTCAATCATATTGCATTGGTTTAATTTGTCTTCCAGCATTTACGAGAGCTCTATGTTCCGCGTATGTTTTTACATGAACACCTGTTACAATACGATAGTCATGCAAAAATTAGTGAAATTAATCTTTATCGAACATGGCCACGTTATTGGACTACATGAAGACGGTAATAGTCATCATTCGATCAGTTTAGACGCAACTAGAAGAAGCATCTTCCGAGAAGATTTCTTTGCGAAGCACTTGATTGTGCGACACTGATCTCAGTCAGATTTCTGTTGACCAGTGAACTGAACCAGTGAAGAACCTCTAAATTATTGACAGGATGCTCGGATACACACCTACCAAAAATAAAAAGACCGAAAGACTAGTCAAGGAAATCGTTTTCGATTTATAACGAAAATAAAGAGTTTAACAGATCTCGTGACCGGCGCTCATTGAAAACGCTACACATTAAGTGTTCTCTCATATACGTACGATCTTTAAAAACAATCCCATCTATTACGGGCTTTCTCTTCCCCCGCGTTACGATCTCCATCTTCTCGAAGCGTAACTAATAAAAACGCCTCGGCGTTATGATTCTAACCTTGTTCCTAATGCGTTCCCGCGGCTACCTTAACGCGTCGCGCCAGCGCGTCACGCAATCCAACGCAGCAGAAGAAGCGGCGGCAGCAGCAGCAACAGCAGCAGCAGCAGCAGCGAAACAATAAGCCGAACCCATAAAAGACAATGTTGTTTAACAAACCGAGAACGAACCTGCGTGTTCGACGGACATTAGCGGGCCGGCGGCGTTCGACCGGGTCGGGCCGGGACCGCACAATTGATGACCGACTTGTAGAGGTCGTGTTAGCCGCGGGAGACGGCGGAGGCGGCCTTGGGGAGAATCCGACTCGCACCCCGGGAGGCTGCCGTCAACACCCGCACATTTATCACTCGCGCCGCCGTTCGACGTCGTAAATATGAAGGGTTTTCTAATGGAGTTCGGTCGTGATGTATAGTTAGAGCGAACGGATTGTAGAAAATTACCGGATGGATTCGGTCAAAGATCGGATTGAATTGATTCGATTTCGGGTTATCATTATGCAAAGGATGCCCTAATAAAAAAGGCAAGAAATTGTTCGTGTAATTTCTCCGACAAGTGTATGGCAAGTAAGACCACTTTATTGGCAGAAAACGTTACCGTTACATCGTTCACCGTTAACAGTACTCGTGGCAAGTATCGAATTTTTTAATTACTGTTTAGCACCACAATTTGGCCGTTAAAGCGCGATGCTTCTACTCTATCGTTTGCCCATTCCTGCGCATATTATATCTATATCTCTACTTTAAGCTTAAAAGAAAAAAAATCGAACAAGTAACTTAAGGAACAGAGTATTAAAAAAAAACGCCGCGAACCGTACAAATGACTTAATACGTTATTTTGATTCTAGAATGGAACGCGTCGCAGCCGTAAATTACATGTCATTATTACCATTCGAACGTAGCGTAATTGCCGCCGTCCCTAAGATTTCCGGCGAACCCGTTCGAGCATTCATAGATAGATAGGCGAGATGCATTATGAAAGATTATAAAATTCATCATCGGGCCGAGAAAGATCGAGCGGTGTTCGCAAGTGTGTGTGTGTCAATCGGCGCGCCGAGATACCGGAGCGCGATTCTACGCCATTAGTTGGCAATTATGTCCGGTAATATCGCTGAATTAATAGTTATTGTTTCGCTGTTAGACCGAAGTAACGATCTTGTCAATTAAGATCGTACGAAGATGTAAAAATTATTCGCCGGTTGCACACACTCGCGAAAGCGAATGGTGCTTTAAGATCTAATAGTTTAATTAGCGCCGTTGATGATGACGTATTGTCGCTGGGCGGACGAGACAACCTTTATGAAAGTTTATGAAGATTATTAACCGACAAGGATAATGAAAACAAATACATTGAAATTAGCAATGAATGGTATCAATTGACTACACCGAGAGAAGAAGTTTTTGCAACATTAACAAGCTTGTATACGGCGAAACAATTATATTTATTCCTTCCTCCTTATTAGTTGGTTTTCACGATCCGTAGCGGTTAAGCACGGTCGATTTCTAGTGCTTCTACGAATAGTAAACTTATACAAAATAAACATATTTTAGGTGCGCCAAATATGAAAAGTTAAATGAAAATTAGTGGATTAGCGCAGCTGTTAACGTCTTTTCCAAAGATAGAATTAGTAGCGACGAACTTAATTGCCTGGAGACGTTACCTTGTCGAAATTCCATAGCCTTCTTCAGCAAGGACGACATGTCATCACCGGCCTATCCAATTGCACATGGAACTAACTACTAAATTGTAATTAAAGGGCATCGTCGGAAGAGTTTGTCCCGTAATTGTAGATAGTCGCGTGCGAATAATAATATACACGTTACGCTATCCAATTTCGTCGTAATTACGCTATAAAAACCGAAACGTACTGGTGCACGAAGTTCTTTTTCGCCGCAGAATCACGCGTCTCGTACAGCGTTTTTCTTAATGATAATTAATTACCGTCGACATTGTCGCCGCGTCTACATACCTTCTCACTGCCCGCGTCTATGGCATGGACTTAGGGATCATCACGCATCGGGTACAGTCTATCACAAAATGAGGTTGATGATAAATTTAATTCGTACGTACGAACAGAAGAATTACACGAAACGCAGGCTTATTCGCAAAGCATTTGATACAAGTTACGTTTGGTGGAGCGGAGAACTATTTAATAGGGTTAAACAGTCGAAGCTCGGGCACCAATGAGAACTGCACAAATAAGTCAATACAGTTCCGAAATAAGGAAAGATAAGAGACGAATTTGCCGGAGCTTCTGCGAAGATATAAATAATAGCTTGCCTACCAAAGGTTCTCGTCAGAAAACATGTAAGTCAATTCGAGCAACTTCAAAAAGCTTCTTTCGACATCTTCCAATTTACATTACTTCCACTTGCAAAGATCCATTGGACACATATGGTTCATCGAATGAGGCGCGGAGTCTACCAAGTAGAATCGACTTTACGGCAATGGTGACAAAATGTGATTTAATGACATTTAAGCCCTACAAATCAGCAGACGACGTCTTTAGATGATCTCCTTGCAGTGTTTGTGAGCTTATATAAAGCTAGCAACAATTTTGGATACATGCCGATGTTCACGCAACGTTACAATGGAATCCGAAACAGGCAACAATTCGGATCAGCAAAGGTTGAACACAAAGATGGGTCTTCTCACTTTTGCTCTGATGCCTTATTGTGGACTACATCCTGCAGAATTCAGCTCTTAACGGATATGCGACGCAATGGGTACTGATGACCTGCCCAGAAATCCTTAAAAAATTACTATCGTCGCTTTTACAAGGAGAAGAAAAGTCTGATTTAACTGATTTTAGTCGTGGAAGCTTACGTTGTTACCTCAGCGTAAAGAAATTTTATAAATGCTCAAATTTACGCAAACAACGGATAAATACGACATCATCGTTCGAAATTAAATTGAAAATTAATATTTCTTCATTACAAATAATTAACATTACATTATATTCAATGAAACGGCAGCTTGAGAGCTTTTATGATTGACTATGCGAAAGTTTCGACGCACCACGCACAACCAACGCGCTTGTGTAGTTTATTTTTCCACCGGCGAACTGACGTCGGCGCCATAATTCTTGACTCTTACGTACATGCAAATTACTTTACGGTATCGGCAATTATCGATTAATTAAGCTCGTATCCTGTGGGTGGAAATGTTATTAGTTTAATTCGTCATTAATTTAGAGCAAATCCATTGACAGCCGCACGCTGCGCCGTGTTTATTTTTGCAACGGTCCGATCGCCGCACCGGCTAAAGTATTCGGACCGTAGGCACCTATTTCGAATGATGAATGATAAATTATTGCGGGTAGAATGTCGTCGTATAGATCGAGGCGAACATACGGACATACATACGTTGTCGTGCGGTTTTTGTTTTGTCGAGCTGGTTGTCGAACGGATGGATTTTAGTGGGTGTCTGTGTGTTCGAATCGCCTTACGATGGCGGGTTCAACGTTTCTACGGAACGACTTTCGGTTCCTGGAAGAGTATCTAACGCTCATTTATTAAGAGACCGTATTAGAGACGTAATTTTTGTTTTTATGATAATTTTCTAACGGCATTACGTTAACTTAATATATAGAGTGTACAGCAATGCCTATAAGTTCACACACTTAACCTGCAAAAAATGCGTTTACCTCTTACTACGGCTTATCCAATGCTTGAGTTATTTACGTTGTGGCTTGAAAAAACTCACTGTATGCAACCTACAAGAACATTATTCAAATTTCGCTAAATATTTGAAGGAAACGTACACTCTGACTTCCTACGCTTGCCTGACACCAATGTTTGAAGATAAATAAGATCCAAATGTAGATTGCAAATTATTGTTACCCTATTCTGCTGCAAGCTTGAAGAGGATGTTGTTAACGAAACAAGTAAGGTTGCATAAAGGATAAGATTAAAAGATGTTCCATCTCAAAAGAAAGATTTCGCAAAATCAGGTGTTCGGTCCGTTTCCGGATGGTTTTTTCGTTCATTCATTGCGCCAACGACATTAACGACAATAAAACAGGCAGACATTACAAAGGTAACATCAATAATTGAGATAAACGAAATTTATAATTACTATATTTTAAAGATAACTAAGACCATATTGTTTGTGACCGCATTTATAATATAATAAGTAATAAAGAAGTTAGGCTATCTCTTAACCATCATGTACAAACTCGCATTTCACTGTGTAGCTGCTCATCAGTGCATATTGGTGGGAGATGGTCAAACGACCACTTGCTGCATAAATACGGACGAGGTAAGAGCCTGTGAGAGCCGCAGTTGCACTACCACCCTTGCGGCGTCATTAGTGTATCGTAGGTTATTAAGTAAGAATTGCAATTTTAAACCAATTTAAAGCAATTTCACACCCACATTCAGAAGTAGGCTATACTGAGTGCTTTCGCGCTAAGCACAATGAAGGGGTGGCAGCCTGGAGATCTTGAATGGCATCTCAGAATCCTTGAAGATCCCAACGTAAATTACCTGATGTCTTTATAAGGTGATTATTCAAAGTCGAGAATGTGCATCCGGGCAGCCTCAACGTAAAAAAAAATACCTTGGCACGGTACGGCTGAAGGATAGAAGGTCTTGGAATAGGTACAGGCATTACCTATTTACCACCTTAGAATGCTAACGGGATTCCACACCAACATATTTCTAGGAGAGATTTCTGCTTTGAACTTGCGCGTCTGAAATTAGAAGAAGTACGTCAGAGATAAAGATACGTAAGTACCGTAACTATATTCAATGGCAGTCAGGCAATTTTAAACGCTATCAAAGTCTCGCTATCAAGGGATCAGAGGCAATGAAAAAGCAGATAATCTGATTAGGGAAGCAGCTAACATATCCATCATTGGCCCTTTTGTGACCTAGAATAGAGCCACATAAAACAAGCAATGAAGGTATGGGAGGACGATCAAAAGACCTCGAACTGGGAAAATGCTCCAGGATAAAAACAGGCGAAAGCATTCATACCAGGCTCGTCAACACAACAAAAGCAAGACAACAAAAATAGTGCTATCCTTCGGCAAAAGGCACTTTAGACTACTGGCGGAATTCCTGAAAGGTCATGTAATTCGAACATATCACCTATTCAATCTAAGAAAAGCCGTGGACCAAATCCGTCGTCAATGCCTGGAAGATCTGGAGACGGCAGAAAAAAAAATGTAATTGTGTTGCCATTATTTCAGTCATCAACATCTACTGAGCCGAGCGACGATAATCCTAGAGTAACATTAAGATTTATTAGGAGTCTGCAACTTCACAATTAAATTATCACCATCCTGAAAAGAAGAAAGGAAATGAAGAAATACATTTAAAAATTATTAAAACAGACGATAAACAACGTACTCTTCGCAAGATTGAAGCTTTGACGGATGAATTTCATGAGACGAAGCACGATTGGGAAAGAAATGGTGAAAGAACGTGTTATTACGTACAATCTATCATTAGTCCCGACGTCATTGGCAATGTACAAACTGAGAATGTCCATAGATTTGCGTATCGTTAAAAAGCTGATGGATATCATTTCGAACATTTGTTTTAGCGGAAACAATCATTTCATTTTATTGAAAAACGGCATTTTACTTTCGGTTATTCACAAAATGTCCGTTTTCTACTCTTTAAACGACTTCTATTCGAAAATTTTATTATGTAAGATATGAAAATAGTGATAGTATCACTACGTTCTTTTGCTTTGAAGAACAATACCTCTTTTATATTCATTTTTTTATGCATTATTAGGGTCACCACCTATAGGAGCTCGAGTTTTTTTTTTTTGGTTTTACGAAAGCAATAGCCAAATATAACCGAAGACGAATATGTAAGCGTTCCCTTCATGTAGAAACGGAAAAGTTATACTGCTGGTCTGAGGTCGACGCATGACGCGTAAGCGAGAGAGCGACGGCAGGCAGTCGCGGCAATTCGTTACCTTCGTTCCGTTCTTCGTATGTATGTTGTTTGGATATATATGTGCATTTCCTCTATCAATCATTTCCTCTAAAAGCAGTGCCTTGTAGTACGTATCACTAATCCACCAGACTACAATATGATCGGTCGATCGAATTATTACGTATCTGCCATATTTCCAAAACCTCCACGAAATACTTATCTTTTCAATGCAAAATTCCGATTCTTTTCCAAAGTAAACAACATGTACTTGTATTAACCAACCACTTGAATTTATTGCATTTTCTAGACGCTTATACGATACGTCCACCAGCTTCTAATTCATACCAATGGATATCGTCCTTTATTTATGCTCCTTCGTTTCGGAAAGCGTTCTTAAATTATTGTGGCTCGGGCACTATATTTAATCAATATTCCGCCGCGGAATAGATTTATCATCTTTACATTTAAATAATATGCGGCAAACGGGAAAACAAATAGGCAATTGGTTTCGTGAGATCGAAGGAGAATTTCGGCTATTATGTAATGAACAAACCGTGCGCAAGCCCGCCATTCATCAAGTATCCGTTGGCCAGTTAGAAGCACCGCTGTGCGTCGTACACTATCGCCTGTGAAGGTTTGTACGGCCAATTTGGCATTTACATTTGAAGACTATTGTTATTATTATTATTATTATTATTATTAATGGCAATTAACTTAGACTAGACTCCGTGCGTTTTCTCATGGCACCGACCTATGGGAGAATATAGACGTTACGTTCAGGTTAAAAGCTCTAATTAATAGACTGCTCGATATTGACTAGCAATCGAAGTAGTATCAGTAACTACGAGGGCTGTTTTTTTTTACTTTTGATAATTCATAAAAACAAGACGAGTGTAAATAACGAAATGAATTTATTACCAAAAGTTTTGTACAAACATGGTTAGCGCTTCGACTCAGACGTACATACAATCATAACGTAGCAATTAAGCTGATTTTAGACCTTAGACCTTAGAAGATTTGTTACTTTCTCTTATTTTATTGCACATTTGTTATTTTATTTGTTACAAGAGACCTTTTTGATATTCGGAATATCCAATGATACCCAAATTTAATAACTTATATTGCTGTACACGTTTTAATATGGTTGTAAATGATTCAGAATTGCAACTTTTAATATCCAGTGAAATTCCCAGCCAATTCTACCTGCTAGGGACTATATTGCTATCCGTAATATCGGCTACGACCTGAATGTTTCATATTGTCAATGATCTTAGATTTATAGCTATCAACAAAATTCCCCTGTCATTTAGAAATTAAGGTGTTATCCATCGTATCTCTGTGCTTTTAAGGTAAATTGCATTTTGGTCAGCAAGGATTTGTTGGCCGAACAACGCCCATTTAAATAGCGTTGAAGACGTAGTATTCATATAGTACTGAAATAGTATTCAACTTGCACATTAAAAGTCTCCTAAAGCTATGATAAGCTTGAAAAAAAAACTTATACACCCTGTTGGGCCGTCACCACACTTAAAAAAAAGAACCACTCTATGTCAAATGTGTAACAGAGATTTTCATCAAGATTTTATAGTTGTTATGCTAATAAACGTATGAAGCGTTAAGTACGAAAGCGTTTCCTTTCGCGAGTGTCCATCTTCTTCAATTACGCATTATAACTAATAGTTATATGGTTCTTCCAACCTCAAAATAAGAGACGTGCCACGTCCCGTGATAAATCCATCGGAACCAACAAAACATTCACTCACAACAGTTACCTTTCTACATAATCGCCGAGTTGAGATGGTCCGTGACGTTGTTTTGAGGTACCTATGTATCCTGGAAGCTCTGTCCTTCTAACTACCTTTTCAGTTTACGGAAGAGATGGACGTCGTTTGACGCTAAATTGAGGCCATACACTAAATTTACTATCGAAATTCTTCGAGTTGTTGAGTTACAGCAGCACTATCTGTGAGGGCGGGTATATCGTGTATGAGAAGAACTCCGGAAGTCAGCATGCCTCTTCATTTTTAGTATCGAACGACTCTCCAAAGTCTGACAATAAACAGCTGCATTGATCGTAGACCTCGTAGAGGATATCAATTGTAACAGCCATGTTTACGTACCTGCAATTCAGCTGGAAATGATGTAACGACCTTGCAAGTGGCAGGTATTACAATGAGGAAGATGCGCAGTCGCCTTTTGAGCATCCCCGTCTCCCATCGCTCACGTGATTATTTACTGGTTACTATTTCGCTTCGTTATCGCCTAAAAAGTTAAATTCATCATCAGAAGACTATTTTTTTTGCCCATTCATTGTCTATTTGGGAAGATGTCTCTCGCAGCAGAACTTCGACATGATCTCCTTTGAAAGTTACGTTCTTTGTAGTAACCCGATTCTTAACGCTTATCCGTATTTCTTCAATCGGATTCAATTCCGGGTGGCACGATGGGAGTCGATAGATTGCATGTCCATGTATCGCAAACATATCGTCGTATACTGTATTTTTATTCGGTCATGTGATTCAAACTTTCGTAACCTCTGTATCATATCTAACATTACGATGATTGAGCCAAATCAAGTCTTTATTTGAATGCTTTATCATCACCAGCAATTTTCCTCTTCATGTTCAGACATCCGGACTTCCTTAGGCGACAATGTATGATCCGCCTTCTTGAAATCCGTCGACTTCAAGCCGATATATACGGAGGTGTAAGTAAGATTTATATTACAATTGCGTTTTTTTCTCTTTTTTTTTATAGCTATGGCGAAGGAGAAATTTTAATAAATTGTAGAAGTAGTTGTATTATGCCTAGAAAATATTGTGAAACCCACCTGATGCGTGTGGATATCGATATCTATTTGTAATCGTTGTGAAACCACGTCGTCGTACTTTAATTGGTTTAGGACATTAATTTAAAAAATTACCGGAGCCGAGAGCTTCGAAAGCCCCGTAATTCTTGTAAAGTAGAAAATACGTAATTCCTAAGTTTATTGCGTCTGTTTTTTTTAAATATATATATATATAATAATTAATAAAACATTTATTAATAAATTTATCGCGATTCGCCGGATTCTATACTTGTACATGCAGTAGAAAGCAGCCGTATGAGTTTAACTTATTTTGTTGCTTGTTACTGTTAAAATGGGGTATCTGATTCGATATTATCACCTAAATTGGCATGTTGTCTCACAGCTGCGCAGCTATTGCAATTTCTAAAGCGATAGTGGAACGCATCTAATATATGATAATACATTCCTAGACGGCTATTAAATAATGTTCGATCACGCAACGTTTTCATATCGTTTCGACAAAATTAAAAACACTTAGAAAGGACGGCATTTTTTTTATTTGGTAGCAATTTATCATGTTTCTTGTACATATATCTTGACACGTAAAATTACTTCGTTTACGTTTATCTTCAATATTGAATTTCCTCCTGAAGAATTATTAAATCAATTGCCAACCTCTGGCGCTCTCGATACGTTAACTATCCGGCGTTGAGTTATCGTATTAGCCGTTGCCTACCACTTTTCCCTTTCCTGAAGAAGTTTTAAACCGTCGTGAGCAAAACGTCGACACGGTCCGAACTCAGAACACGTTTAGTGTACACCGACCGGAAGGTCGTGCAACCCTTTGGATGAATTGCGCAGCTTTAGCAAAGTATCAGTCCACCTAACGTTCAATCATATCAATAGATGTTGGCACTTTAGACTTTGATTGAATTTGATCCTGTGGTTGGTACACTACGTTTGGGGGAATTCACGACGATGTGATCCGACCTTATCAAGGAAGTATTCTTTTACTATTAACGATCTTTTTGTCCAACTCGATTAACAACTGGATGGTTGGTTATTGCCGCATGATCCATCCATGCCTTTCTGTTCATTTTCCACGTGGCGAGTAAATCTTTTGGATACAATACTTCCCTATCACTACCTCCTTTATCGCTCGTCCATGTTTTTAAATTCAGCTACAAGGTTGCAGCTTCAACTACAAGGTTGCAGGTTACAGCTATAAGTTTGAAGGATAGCCAACTTTCATTTGTTTGAAGAAGCAACATAGCAATAGTTGCTCCACCGAAGGTACACTTGAAACTGGCATTGCCTCACATGCCACTTCTACAATCTTCTTCTGATGAATGAAGCTTGAAATGCATCAATACCTAATTTTTCTGCTATTTCCTTAGCCTTGTCCTTTATTAACAGTTCACCTTTTTCTACTGAAAAAGGTGAACAAAAGGAAAAAATAAATTCAGAAGTTGAGGCAATCAAAGCAAACCAAACATTTTTTCTTGTTTTCTTTATTTAAAATAACTTATTAAGATCTACATTTTCTGCTTGCCAATATTCTCTTAACTTGTATGTTAGCAACCTGTTCTAACATCGTCTATTCATTTCGGTTTGAATTTCCAATTAAAAGGCCGGTCTTCATCGCTATTAATCAATTGGACAACTCTTAATTTCGCGCCATGCAATACCTACATGCAGATAGTAGTTTATAACCGCCGTAAATAGCGCAGCCATAGCCGCAGCGTGCGTATATTGGCGTGCCTTCGATTCGCATCGAAGAGAGCCCGCCTATATGATAAACGCCGACTATTAGCAAAGTAAACCAGTGTAAATGAATTAAAACATTGTAAATCAAAACGAAATCCGAGAAACGGCCGTAAACATTTGTTATAGGAAACAAGTACTACGCGACGTAGATAGCGATCGCGCACCGTATATAACTAAGCTATTAAAGCGGACTTATAGAGATTAAAATCCATAAATCGGACTTTATCAGCGTTACTATCGTACGTCTCCTCGCGGTTCTTCTCTCGCGCGCTATCGAATTATAAATACATACAGACGCGCGTTGGTACCACATCGGGATCCTCCGAGCGACGGTTTCTCGCCTTCAGCTCCATCGGACCGGCGCTTTCGCCGGCTTGCGTGCTGCATGGTTGTCTCGTCACGGTCGTCTTTATGGGCAACAGCATCGCGTGCTCGCAGGAGCATTCGCGGCTTGGCAAGGATCTTTACGACCTTACCGAGGGAGGTTTTTAATTGTCGCCTAACGATTTCCCTTCGCGTTGTTAAAACCACGAACGGTGAACGCGTTCTTTCTTAGAAATTGAAACGAATGGACGTTATTTTGACGAACAAAAAGTTTTAGAGGTAGAACTGACGTAAAATCAAGTAAGTGTTGTTAGGAGTTTAGCATTGCTTAATTATTTACTTCTATTCTTGACTAATCAAGTTCGTCAACTTACAGTAATAATCTTAATCTTCTATCTTCGTACGCCATGGTGTACATGGAAGGAAAGGGAAAAATGTGGGCTCAACTGAGATATTAAGAAAGGGAGAAAATAGCAAGCTGATCCTAAGCCAATTGAGGCAAGATTAGAATACCTTTAAAGAAATTGAGATCAATCCTCCAATCTCTGAATAACCATCGAGAGGATGCAAGATGCCAGACGGAAGCTGATTGATCCATCTTATTCCCTCTTCCACTTAATTCTCTGCGCTCTTAAGAGTTGCTCTCACACCTCGTCCACCTTTCCACCATCTCCGTTCAAACATCTCCAATCGTATTCACCTGCCGAGCAACAAATTTGTATTATTGCAATACATGTTTTAATTTAATCTGTAAAGGAAATGGAGCTGACAAGCATGTTGCTGGCTGGTGGCTTTATTGCTCTTAGATGAACATAGTTCGCTACTCGCACTAAATTCAAATGCTAACAGAAGATGGTAGAGTCGAGAATAAACTTGAAAATAGGAACAATGCGGCAATAAAAGGTTTAGAAGAGAAGAAGCCAACAAAAGTGGCGCAGTCAACAGGATCTGTCAAATTTTAAAAATCAAAATCGAACAAATTTAGAAGAAAAAATAAAGATTAATTAAATTAGCCGAACGTTCAAACGCAATCACTTTTATCCGTCATTAATACTAACATCGTTAATTCATAACGGCATTTATAAGTAACACGGTCGAATTATTTTGTCCACGACCAACACATATAGTTTAAAAGTGATTACTTCCACGACTACTAGATCTATCTATGCGAGTCTCGAAATCGTTTACGTTTAAATTGTAATTTCCAGTTAATTCCTCTTCGCTGTCGGGCCTTCTGCGATCGCGGAGGAAAAGCGCTTATGTGCATCGGAAGACAGAAACTAGTACTGGACGCGTTCATCGGCGTAATTAATTAATGTAAATGTTTTGAATGGAATAAATTTAATGCTTGATTTAATTAAGCGTCTTTCGTACTACCTTTCGACGAAATAAATTGCTTATTTATTAGCCAACGTGCTGGAACTGCGTGCGATTGATAAAGCGATAGAACTATCACTGCGGACCGACCGCTCTTCGGCTTTTCTTCTTTTTTTTTTTCGTCTTTCCTTAGCTTCGAACGACAGATATATGTATGTATCTAAGCTGGACTTATGGAACAGGTTGGAGTACGCATAGAAGGTTGCTACGTTGATGGAGTAGTAGGCTTACACGTTACTTAATATGCATGTGTAGGGATGGTCGTAATTGAATTAGTTCGATACACATTTTCTTAATTGTATCCATGTACAGTCTATGGCTGCAACAATAGGACCGTCTACTAATAACACTGATGCTTTAAAATAACTAGTTGGAGTGTTGCCGTGTAAAAATTGCCTTGCTTTGCCCGCAACTACACGAAGCTTTTTCTAGGTTGTTGTAATTGTACTGGAAACCTACAACAACAACATTTAATTTTGAAATATTTCATGTATGTACGTGGTTAGGGGTCTTTCTTGAAATGCAGCTTAGCAGGTTTCTGAATTTATTAAGATAGGAACAACGAAAAAGCTTCTTAAATAATGCAAGTCCATCATCAAGACTTTTCTTCTATCTTTAACTGCCAAGAAGTCATTTTGGAAGAGAAATTTTCGGCGAAAAGTTACAATAAGGAGCTTCTTGTTAAACGAACTCATTTATTCGGTTGATGAATGCTCAACAATCTAATGTTACTTTTTCATTCTTTTTTAATATTATTAAACTGCTTCTACTCCCAGCATTTTCGTCCTCGATTCTGTAAATTTAGTAAAGACAGTGCTTATTTTGCCAACTTTCATTTTTGCAAGTATGATGGAAGAATATGATGAAGAGGAAAGTAAGAAGAACCTAAAGGTTGCATAAAATACCAGAAGCTGTAATAACAATATAAGATAGAGGTTAACGTGCCTCTAACATTAGAAGAATAAATGGAAGTAGGTCGTTACGAATAATATAAGGCATAATTAAAGAGGAAGAAGGCAAAGACCAATGAAAAATATTCCGATCAAAGCTATAAGAGAGACCTGAAGATTTACAATGTAAAAATTGGTTTTCAAAAAAAAAATGTAATACAAAAGGTCACGTTTTCTTTTGGCGGATTTTGCAAATGTTGCAAGTTGATACATTTACTTTTTTATTTTTTCTTAATTTCTGGGAGAACCAGTATTGATGATCTGCTCCCGTCAATTTCACTCACATTGAGTTCTTCATCCTCGTCTTATGCATATAGTAAGACAGATTTTCCAATATATTTCTCAGCAACTGTCGACAGCTGCCAACCCATTTATCCTTTAGCACTGACAAAATCGGCTCCAGATACAAAGAACAGTATGGCGGATGACCGAAAACAAAGATCAATATAACTCTCTGATTCTACATGTAACATTTTCTTTTGGAACGTTTCTGTTTTTTGTTAATGCCAATAACCCGACTTACACATTTTTCCTCAATATACCCCGCGAACGTTTGAAGTGTACTTTTGATGGCCGAACTTAAGAGCTTTTTAATTTTAAAGATTTATTGAACCTTTATCCCTAATATCATCCATTTTGTTTGATATTTGGTGCTCACTTCGGCATGGAAGATACAGACCATTAATATCAGTTGCATTTTCTAATTCTTCGAGCTGTGTATTCCTCAATCTAGTATCTCAATCACGACAATTTACCCAGCCACAATATAATCACCAAATAAATGATTGGAATAAATTCAGTATCTTAGCAATTAAACTGAAACTATGGTGATTTTGAATCAATGAATATTCAACTAACAGTGAAAGGAGAACGCCTCAGATATAATTGTAACCATAAAAAAATAAAAGAAAAAACACGGTTCTCTCAATGACGTCTTTCTTGTCGTTTTCACTAAGGTCTGACGCCGCGAGCATATTCCTCCTTCCACTCGGACCCTAAAAGGATAGAAGCACATATTTACAGAATGTTAAAGCCTCAATTTACATATTAATCAACAGCAACAACAACAACAACAACAACAACAACATCGACAGGAGGTTGACGTAGATTCGCCGCCCTATCCCAAACGGTGAATAATCCGCGGCGCGTACTTTCTCTAGCCGCACACCGAGCGTGACGTGACTATGCCGGTCGCGGGAGGCGACCGTCCGTCGGGGCCACCGTTTGTCCGGCCGCGGCTTCCCTGGGAGCCGCGCCGTAACTCGTCGGATCGTCCGCGGCGGCGGGCGTGTAGGACCGCGCATGATTCTGTTGACCCGAATGACGGACGACGAGTGAGAGCTCGAAAACCGGTCGACACCCGCAGTTACAAGCAACAGGTGGATTCGCTTCGTTACAAAGTCTCTCTCTCGTCAAATAGATGCAGGTGCGGTCGTGGACGATGCGATAGGAATGATTTTTCTTTTTCTTCGATAGGAGCGCAGAATTATTTGTTTTAATTAAACGTCGAAATAATTGTTTCAATAAATTGCTTTTATTTTAACTACGTTTCAGAACATTTATATTTATTAGCCCTTGTTACAGTTCGGTAAATAATGTTGTTTTTCTTCGTTGTTTTGTGGTAATTAATAAAAAATTTGGTTAATTTCGAGTTGGTCCCTTTTTGATCCACCATTCTAAGATATTCATTTAAATTTTGTGGTCAAGTAAACCTCTTTATCCACTATATATTCAAAAGAAATCATTTGATTTTAATGAATCAAAAGAAGAATATAGATTCTACAAGAGAAGTTCCATTTCAAAATGAACCTCACTGTATAACTTATGATGAAGTTCCCAGTAATTAAGGACATTGGTTTTCGTCGAAAATGTGTGTTTTTCATTGAAGATCTAAACACCTCGAAGCAACGCTGTCAGCAGGAGCTAGAATGACCAATATTATTTTTATTAGTATTACCTAATTGTACGATATGTTAAATATTGATTCTTTGTACCGATAACATCGAAAAAGTTGATCAAGTGATCCCAGACAACCGTCGATTGATAAATAACAGAAGTTGTAGCATCTCGAAAGAACATGTTTGTTATACATTGAAGATATAGGCGTGAAAGAAATAACTCAAAGTCGAGTGCTGCGCTAAACGAAAGAGTGGATTGCGAAGAGTGAATAGGCTTCGAAAACGATAGAGGAAGTAATGGCAATTGCTTTTGGCGACAGTCAAGGCGTTGTCTTTCTTCTGTTTCTGAGACTCCGAGTTTCGCTCGGAGAAGAAGAGATAGATCTCCATCGAAAGAAGCCATTCCATTCGTAAACGTCTATTTTGCCGAACAATATGCCACCTACCATTTAGATGGATTAAAGAGAGCATCCCAGTGAATGGTGCATAGGCTTACAACGAGATTAAGAAATGAAGAACACTTGCTCCTAGCCTCGATCGCTACACTTGCTATAATTATCCTATCCATCTTACAAAACGCATCCAAATATGCCATCACGGAACTATTGAAATATTTGTATTTATTGTAATGTAGACTCAATAATCAAAGCAACTTGTTTATAGAACATTGTCCACAATCGTACCCATTTCCTTTCTACTCCGTTCGTGTAAGAAAGGAGAGCTACCACATCGCCGCCGGCGTTGGCCGTCTATACACGTAAATACTTCACTGCCTAGTCTACATTGCACGTTCTGCACTCCTACCCTCCAACAGTTATGCTCTCCTGATCGCCGGATGGTAATTTCTTGGATTTTGCGTGCTACTCGACATGCAGCGCCACTAAACTATATTATCTTTTCTAGAAGCTCTTCTTCTTTTTTACTTCCCGCTCGGACCGTCGTATTCTTCTTCCACGCATGTGTAACTATATAATACGAAAGGAGATCATTTTCGAAACGGCGAACTTATGATTTCTTCTTTTTCCGTTTATTTCGAAGAGTACACGTAATATAACATACGTGCGTGGATGTCGTTAGAATAGGGCGCTCTGTTGGGTGTGGAGTGCATTAAGGAAATCGGTGTACAGTCGACTAGAATAGTATTTGGGTGTGGATCGGAAGGTAAAAAAGGAGACGAAGGAGACAGGCAAATGTTATCCATCGATTTTAGTCACTGTCACCTTAATAGATCTACTGTAACCAAATGTCCTTGCGTATGTTAGAAGGCTCTTAACGAATCTTAGTACTACTCCAGGATCTTATTCCTTCAGTTCAGTAGACGCGTTCAGGGATGGCCGGTTGGCCGGCTGAAATGATTGGTGTCGTGTGCGTCTAATCGAATAGATAAATGAAAGTATCCATCTTTTGGTTCACCATCATGCAAATGATTTAGAAGAGGAAAATTTAGAAAAGGTGATGGATGAAGAATAATTCTTCTCCTCCTGTCCAAACCCATCCTTAATATCCCCAATAGCTTCGGCAGATCTTTTCTAGAGTCTATTACTACCATCTCTGCGACTTATCGCAGCAGTTCGTTGATATAAATCATGATATGGTTACTGCAAGCTGAGGACGAAATTCAAGCATACGTAGTTGTATAAAATAAGGATGTTCCCCGTCCGGTTGCTTCTTCCCATTACGAAAATAGCCTTCGATGATAGTAGGCTTTATAAGATCAATGGACATCAAATGTATTTCCGTTTACGTAAACTTATCGAGAAGACTGCACATTCTGTCGTGTATTCTCAAGACAAGCCAAGCACTGTTCCATCTCGCAAACGCCTTCCACCTCGCAAACTTCTAGTACACGTATACATATTCATACGCGGACGTACGGTTACTATATGCATACATATGTATGATATGCACATAAAAGCAGTACCCTGAATCGTTTCCTTCTTCATTACCCGCGAACATGATATGTCATAATAACGTCATGCGAAATAATGACACCTCATCACGTCACAAATGTAATTACGCTTACCGGATAATAAGTAGATGCCGCACCACCGCACACCAGCGGCCAGAAGAACGCCAGAGATGAATAGTTACGCGTCAAAACCCGTTGCGGCAAAGAAAAAAAAAAGAGAATTCGAAACAACCAACCTTGGAGAATGGGAAAGGTAAAACGGCTTACAAAGAAAGCCACTGTAAAAATGCGGGTTGAATTGCCTTATTACGAAAATGGAAAATAAACGTTTTTCCTGAATCGTAATACCGATACGCGTTGATTCATGCAGCATTTCTATTATTAATTAAATTCCGCAATATGTTAATGGGACAACTCATGCTACGCCTGAATAACGCGGCGAAAACGAAAAACTGCATCGGGATTTTAGCGTTAAATCACGGCGCGCGTACCTTATTAGGGGGGGATCCTTTCACTGGAAAAAGACGGAAATGAGACATCGCAATTACTCATAGCACACCGTCCGTTTATCATTTGTTATTTATCGGTTTCGAAATGGCTGAATTAATCGAGAGATTTCAGTGGGAAAAACGAAGGCTTTTACCCGTATAGCACGTTGCATCCGGTGGCCTACTTCGTGTGCACGTCCAACGTCATCGCTATCCAACAGATGTCGTAATTAAACTTCGGTAAAAAAAATAAACGATTTGATGAGACGAAATAATTCAGATGGTGATCTTCGGAGAAGATCTTATTGTGCGATTGGAACTGGAAGAGAATGTTACGAGTGCAACAGTCGCATGCAATCTGCTTCAAAATTGCTCGTCTTCATTGGTCCTGTTTCGTTTCGATCTTATTTTCAAAAGCGGTATGGAGACGATTTTTCTGCATCGATCCACTAAATTAATTGGTAACTGCCCGTCTTACAGAAGCTACGTTTTCATATATGCTTCGTGAAAGACTAGAGGCAACATGCTTTTAAACGTATGAAGTAGCATTTTTTTTAATTTGTTGAACTATAGATATATTTTTTATTACAATGAATCAAGTACGTGGAAGAAATCAATTGATTACGACGTGTACAAGCTGATTCATTTCCGAACTTCATCCATTGAAGATAGAGGGTAGTTTAAATTTGGCAAAGTTGCTACATTCTATGTTTGTTAGGTGTTATGTGTTCGAAGAGAAAATGGATCTGTGATAAAAGATGTCCAAGATTAGACAAACGGAAAATGTTCATTTTCTTCTTTTACCTCCAGCACCTGTACTTACCCTTGTAAAGGAAAACTAGGACTTCCTCCTCAAGGCTTTTTTATATGACGTTGGCGTTCTCTCTGGCCATCTTTAATTTTCTTAATAATTTCAACCGTACATAAGATGCTCACAGAAATTTACAATATTAGAGAAAAATAACCGTTCAGTTGATTTAAACCATGCACAGACGCATTGCTTTAAAGAAGAATGGCGAACTAAATAATTTCCTTTTTTTTTCCTTTTTTTTGTAATAAAAGCGTCAATGCGAATTACACATTTATCACGAGTAAATCAAAAAAATTGTTTGAATAATACATAGTATCAATTACTGCGAATGTTAAAGTTTTAATCTCTGGTGGTTTTCTTCATGTTCAACACTATCGTTTTAAGTAGACCACTGCCGAGGACGATATGATCGAACATGTAACACATCCAGGAATTTAATCCTTTGAATAGTCATACCAGAAGGCACGAAAGGAAACTCAATTTTTCACTATAAATTTCGTTGTTTCTCAAGAAGACAGTGATGCCTCACTGAGAATTCAATACAAGGAACATTAGGACATGGATACATAAAGTTCACATTAACAAAACTTGCAGCAATGTAATCTACGGTGAAGATAAATAACTTTAATTTAATCAACCCGTCTTTAATATTTTCCATATTTTCCATATTTTTTCAATATTGTTCCATAGTCTATTACATGATAAAAAAACCTTCATATGGCACTATTATCAAAAAGAAGGTTACGTGATTTTTTATACTAGTTTTTACTTTGCATAAAAGCTCTTCAGAACTTTTAGATGCTGTAATCATAAGTCTTTGGCTACTTTTACGTATATTCTAACTCTGTATATCTATATATCTCTATATATCTAGGAAAAGCATAGGATTGTTAATACAAGGGATGCTCCCAAAACTCCAGGAACTTAGCCATAATTTGTTTGTTTTGCCAATTTTCATTAACATTACATTATTAAAAGTTTTTCCACATATTCTCAATTTAATTGAATACATTTACCCCAACGATAAACTAATCTTTTTAAGCCATCCTCAAGGAACTTACGGTGTCTCCGTATTCCGCCTATTTATGACTTAAATCGAACACTCCGTAATGTTTCTTTCAAAAGAGATGAAAATCACTGCGTGCGAGATCTTCTGAGTATATGGATACGGAAGCAATTGCCATCCTTTGTCTTTGTTGCAGGATGGGGTCTTGCATTATTCTGATGCAACGGCGGACGTTTATGCAACTTTCCAAGCCGTTTTCTCATAAATGCCTGTCGCAGAGGTCCGGATAATAACATGTAATGAAAGAATCGATCCAACTTAATAATTTAATTTTATTTAATTTAATTTAAACATTAACTTTAAAATATAACAAAGCCACTTTATAATTAGATCTGTCGAGAAATGAAGCATTGCGAGGCTCATGCAATTAGTACGAATATTAACAAAGGTAACGAAGATAAATTACAGTAATTAAAAATAAACAGCAATTGGTTTTGCTGTTTCTTTCATTTGTTAAATTATTGTTGTTAATTTTCAATTTGTTAATATTCGTTAAAAAATTAAATCACATTATTTGGATATCTTGAAAAGCTGTGTTTCCTCCTCTTCTTACTGCATGCATTCTTCCATTCGTACCTCTTAGGATGGAATCTTGACGTATAGCTTGCCACACGTTGGATAGAGGGGGATTTTCGTGTATCAGCACCGGCCCACTTCGTTATTCCACCTTCTTGAAAACTCGCATCAAGCATTAAGCGGTTTTGCGATCACCTCCATATTTGATCCAGACCATCAGCATCAAATAATCAAATGCTTGCCTCGTCTCTAAATAAAACACGGTAAAGACGGAAGCTGACTTCCTTCAAGTTCCTTTTTACTGTCCGCCCCCTTACATTGGTTTCCAATCGTTTCGTTGTGAAGTGGATCGTTTCGGGATTCTTCAAGAAGGAATCCTGTCAACGACTTTACTTTAGGAAAAAGATCCTGACGACGATAATTGGAACGATTATCTAAGTAATGAGGCTCTGCCTGAAGCAGAACTTGAGCATGATATACAATAGACGAATCTAATAAGCAATACCTTTCTTCGACTCGTGGGCTAGAATGCTTAGAGGCTTACCTCGAAATTGTGAAAGGAGCAACAAAATTTAACAAAAGGAGCTCTTTTGGAACCAACTACTACCAAAACAATTCATTTTTGCAATAGAAGTGCAATAAATACGAAAAAAAATTAAAGTCCCTAAAACCAAAAGAACACCAGAAACATCACCCCAAAAACTTGTAAAATTCTATTTATTAAGCTGTTATTCCGCAAAACTTTAATCCAATTAAAATGTTAAAAGGCATCTATCTTTTTCTACCTCGATACAGCAAACAATACACTTTAAACTTTAAACATTCTATTCAGACAAACAACAACCCAGATCCTTTTGTTAGAACCGCCAATTTAACGCCGTTGCGAGACAACGTTCGTTACATTCATGTATCTAGTTTGACTAAAGTCGATGGTCGTCGTCAATTGACCTATTGCTCTTCGTCGTCTATCAGCCAATTCACCACCCACTTGATCGTGCGGACGCACAATAACAATCCGCGGCCTACATGGACACTTAACACACCAAGTGCACACGCGTGTACTGTTACATATACATACAGCTACACACACCAGCAGTATTTAAATATAGCAATGAGTCGGACCACTGATTGCCCCGATATTAATTTAACATCAATAATAAATATGTACGTGTGACGGGTATTGACGTCAATTTATGATGGCTATTTTAATAGGACGCTGCTTCGTTCCATCTTTGTCGGACGTAGTGGCGATTGTGGAAAGGTTAAAAAGGGATTCGTATGTCGAATTCGATAGTATGTAAGAAGCTTCTTGTCAAAACATATTTTTTAATAATTTTTAAATAAATAAATAATAATTTCATAAAATCGTAAATAACTCGTAGCAGTATGACCTAAGGAGCAATTGTTATGCAAAAGTTAAAAAACTTATAATGTCATTTATGGGAGTTTTCCTGAATAATTGTAATGAAAGTTTTAAGCGACCGATTTGTCGCCGCCCTCTGCATTGTTTTTTCCGTAATTAATTTCTCCGTTTGATCGTGTGTGATTGAAATAGTCTAATCAATACATTTTGGGTAGGAGGATGAACCATGGGTGTCCCGCAAGGAGCGAACTTTGTGGTCGGATTACAACAGAAATTTTTTATTTTTATTTTTACTTATTATATTTGACAAAATACTGTCCTTCTATTATTGCACGCTATCTAACATTTACATTAAATTTCTTTTTTATTGCTTTCTCTTCTAGCTCTTTTATTTGTGCACACTAGGCATAGACCCATTAATCGCTGCATGGTTAATCAGAAGAGACATCTTTTTTTACAATTTTACATCCTGCGCAAGTTCCTCTATTTTTTGTTGAATTTTCTTGTTTTTTTTTAAACTTTTTTGGAATCCTTTTGTTCTTTTAATCCTTTTGAATCTTTTTGAATTTATCTGATTTTTTCGATTCTTTTGATTTTTTGGGAATTTTTGTGTTTATTGAATTTTCTTAGATTTTTTTTTGATTTTCTTGAATTTATTGTTTTCGTTTTTTTTTTTTAATTTGTTGAATTTGCTGAGTCTATTGAATTTTTTGAACTTCCTCCATGAACACACTCATGGCTCCTAAGATTATGACAAGCTCTAGAATACCTATGCAGCCCGTTGGGCATACCAAAAAAACAAATGATAAACATCGAGAAACAATACGAAGCTATACTTTTTCGTACGTTGATCTGGTCCAGTTCATTAGCTGTTTATTCTATTTTTTTTTTTTAATTTTAGACTTTATTTATACTTTTTATTGATTATATATTTCCCATTGTTTAACGAGCTTCCGGAACAAAATTTAAGCCATTCATAACTAGGATTAATCTACGCAATGGACAATGATTGATGTTGAAGACAATCGGTCTCATGCTTTGTCCTGGTGTGTGTATCTTTGATAATCAATACATTCTTTAACACGTTATAGCGTTAATGGCCTTAATACGTTATAGTCAAACTGACTTTTTTCCAGAAATCACTTAATTATGTATTTAATAATTAAAAAAAAGAAGTAACAGATAGCAGCAGGTTATGTACATGCACCACATATAGGCCGATGAGGTTAAAATATTGATAAATCACTTCGAAAACCATTTCCATATAGCCTACATTGATTTGATGAATTATTGAAACACATTGTGGTTTTAAACGAAACCAAATCCGGTGCTTCACGCTGATCTATCACGATCAGTAAAACAAAATAGGGTGTTTAAAGTTGGTGGGTTACGTAGATCCACCACTTTACGCGTTAATTGCGTTAGTTTACCAACAACAACCTTGTATTTTAAACATGATCATTTTGATTGTCGTAGTAATTTTTAATAATTCAATTTCCAACAAGACGACCGCGTTCCATTGACTTTACATAGAAACACTTCTTGTTTGTAAGTCTTTTAGCAAAGTTTGAGATACGTTTTCGCACATTTCATAGCAGCGATCGTCGTTTCTTTAAAACTAACAAATGTGAAAGAATAAAATTAAAATTGTTTACGACTACTTTACGTCCGATACTTTACTTATTTAAATGTCACGAAAAATTACACCTGCCATTTCTCTAACGGGAGATTTATGATCTTGTTAATTACACGCTTACATATGAGTTACATTGAGCTACAATCCTCGAAAACAAGTAACCGCGTGCAGCATGTACGTACATACATGCGCAACATCGTAATTAAAATGCCTCTCTTAAGAGACTGGCCGATTATTTTTACGATATTCGAACGTAAAAAGCAACTATCTGTTTTACTTTTAGTGCGACTTATTGATAAATACGTTTCATTCCGTGCAGCGCGAACTATACCGGCGCGATCTTCAATTTCAAGTTTTACCAAGTCATATCGCCAGAACCGTTTTCCACCGCGGCCTACCAGATTGTCACGCAGATAATTAAAACTGTTCTGAGTGAGATATAATTAAATACAACAGAATCTAGATTGTTGTCGACTCATCGTCACTACATCTGGCGCCGTTTATTGCTTAGTTGTGGTAGCCGTCTGAATAATTTTTAGACTTTAATAACAGCACTTGGTATCTAAAATATTCTTTCTTTCTAAAGAAGATGGTTCGAAGGAACTTACTTAAAATCAGAAGCTATAAGCTCCTAAAATTGACTTAGTTTTATCAATAGAAGATGTTTAACAATATATTTGAAGTTGTTATAATTTTTTGAAGCAACAAGAGATTTTGTGAAGCAACAGCACTTGGCAATATATCACCCTTCAACTCAGTCGCTTACACGTTCGTTTTTCATCGGCAATAATATTGCTGATTGCGCGTATTAAGCAGAACCCCTCCTGTTGTCACGGAATAGGTAAAATTTTGCGTATTCCACGTAATGAGCAATCCCGCTTATTCCGCGTAACACACGCATGCGACTCGCGCCGTTAGCGAGCATACGGACCTTATAGAAACGAAGCCTCCTCCTCTTTGGAGGAATTAAAACTCGACGGCGGCTTTCGAAGTATGTGGCCGGTGGACAGTTAAAAGATTGCCGGCAATTAGGCGAACGCAAAAATAAATTACAATGCATTAAAGTCCGTTCCATGTTTAAATCATAAGTTACCGCGGTGCCCGTACCGGACGCATCTCTCTCGCCATGCAAATTCTGGAATGCGCCTCCTTTTGCATCATGTGCAATACGAGACGAGCATAATTCCGCCGCCGATGCATCGGGTTTCTTTGTTCCCGTTTCTTCGCGTTTGTTCTGTCGCTTATCATAACGACGAGGCACTTATAATTGCGGCCGTTGTATTATGACAATATTTCTAACTAACCAAAGTCGATCAATTTTCAGAGGTATAAGCTATCATCAGCATTACCCTTTCAGCAATAAAGAATTATGGAATTTAAAAATATCATCTTTGACGCCGATTGATTAGCTAAATTTGTATATCTAGTTGTTTTTTCTTATTTTCTCCTTATTCAACTAACTTATAAGGCCTTTCCCAAGATGGCTCACAAACCAATTATAATAGATACCTTTGAAAGAAGAAATCTAAATCGATTGATTATCCGACGATAACCTTAAAGATAAATGTTGTTCGTCTCCATCAAGATGTGATTTTTTGGTCTTTTCGTAAAAATCGACTAGCCATTGCTTGAGTGGAAATATTATAAAAAGCTTCCGTGGAAAAACAGCTATTGGCGATAGGCAATACGTTAGTAATAAGCCTGCAGAAATGAGTTGCGCTTCGCGAAATTAACGAACTCGTGTATTTTCGTCACGAGAAAGAATTCCTCGGAAATCGACAAAACACGAGTCTGTCTAGTCTCTGCTGATTTCGTGAAGCGCACCGAAAATATACTCTTTTCCGCGGGCTTAGTTGTTAGCAACCTAACATATAATATGTTCGATCTTCGTTTGATATTTTCTATACCATCTTATTTTAGTAGTTCTTAATATTTTCCAATAAGGCCGTCATGCCTCAAAATCTTCAGGATCGTTAACGAAATAGATGAACAATGCAAAAAATGTAATTGGTGACGAGCGTTTAAAAGTTGTGCTATTTCTTTCGGATACTGCAAGCGTTATGTTAAAATGTTAGAAAAAAGGGAGCGAACTTAAAAACGTGTTCGTAATGTGATACACTTAACATATGTTGCGAATGAAGAGATCGCATTGCTCATTCGTGAAGAATTTCCTGATGTTAGTTCATTAATTAACTTATTTAAAGTATTTATTTGTCGCTAGAACCTCCGATGTACATAATTAACATTCGCATTTTTTTATGCATAAAGCTTTCGTATTTTAAAATCTTTTATATTCAAGTAAAAATGTTGTAAGAGTTACAATAGTCCAAGTATTGGTTAAATTTCTAGAAAATAACACTTTAACACTTTAAAAAAATCCTCGGTTATTAACAACGATTTAATCGGATACTTCCTATTTCCAAACGGTAACTTATTGTAACGTAGAATGGTGCTATTCCTGCTTACCTACCAACGAAACTAATTTACAACAAATAATTTAGAGAAGACTTTTAATTTATCCACGCCACTGCAAATACCAAATCGACCCTTGACCGACCACTTGCGCACCGATCGTTTGCATTACCTCTGACCATAACAGAACCTAAATACTTTAAGCTTTAAGCATGTAACAACAAGGAGCAACGTTTAGAAAGTCAAAAGAAAAAGATTATATTTAGTGGTTATCCAATAATCTATTGTTTCGCTAAAGATATCCATTAAAACCAGCTTTGGCTAGTGATGGCGTGGTTGGGAGGACAGGAACAAGGCTCGTGCATTTTCGTTGCTTTGTACTCGACAAAAGAAGAAATCAAAGCGTCTGCCACTGTGTAAGCAGCTTATCTTAGAATATTGCATACTAGACCCGTTAACTGCTTATATGCATAATTTCGGCGTTATTACTGATAAGCAACACGGTTCTCGACGAAACAAATCAACCTCTTCAGCGCCAACTGAATACTATTGCTATATTCTCAATAAAATTGAAAATAGAAGCTTTGTAAAAGCCTTTTGACTGTGTACAACAAAATAAATTAATTGAAAAATTAGATCTGTGCGGAGAGGGAAAGAAAGCTGCTGATTGGCTTCTTTCGTACTTTCGAAATAGATTTGTACGATTAGCCTTTAAAGTACTTGAAGGGAAATCGGTAATATACAGATCGCTAACGTTCGTTTTGGGTCGAACGTTATTGACCATATATTGTGTATTTGACCATATATGCTGATGACCTGTGAATATTAATTACTCCGGAAGTAAGTGGAGACACAATACAAGACAACACAAACGCTCTTCTGACAACTTTATGTGACTGGTTTGCATATAATAAATTGTCCTTAAGCTTGGAAAAGACTAAGCGTATGACATTTCGTGCTCGACAGAGAAACATTAACGTGTTGAATGTTTATGTAAATGGTTGTTTGCTTGAAAACTCGAATGTAACCGAAATTTTAGGAATAAACGTCGACAATATCCTACAACGGGAGGAACACAACAATAGATTGTAATACGACGTACTTCTATGGGCGACGTCTAGGTGCGCTCAGCAAGTTGTTTTCTTATGAAAAGCGATAATACGATGCTTTACGGGAATTCACTCCAGTGTTTCATGCAAAATGTAATAATAGCACACCAAGTCTTTCAAACAGCAACAACAAATATGATAATTAATTACTGAAAAAAAAATGGCTTCGATAGTCCTTCTACTTCTTTAACAATGCCAAGCTTGGAGAATAAATACGGTAAAAATAGTAGTAAGACATTGCGGTGCAAACGTGCCCGATCTTATCGCCTCTCGCATACAAAAAGAAAAATGGAAAACTAAATAACGAAATAATACCAACAACCATAATATACTGTTATTGTTATCGATGACATTTCAATTAAAATCGAGCGTATGTACAGCGCGCTATCAATTTACGCAAATCGCTGTTTTACATTTACATTACAAGGTCGCGACCTTATCCCGTCAAATGTAAATATACGAACTATATTTGCGTGGGTTGTTATTTATAATTACGGCGTGTGTGTGTTGTATGTAACGCGTTTCGTTGTTTTGACATCTGTCGACGTCAATACGTCCGCCCGAGACCCAAATAGCTCATTATCGAAACAGCTCGTTACATGTTTCCAATCGCCGTTGATAACCAGCTTTGTTTTGATGTACGATGAATCGCAAAATCGGAATAAATTATTGCCGTCAAATCGAACGGCGAGCATACTTCCAGATGTATGTAGATAGCTAGTTCGGGTATAGAGAAATGTTCCGAATTTAGGCTAAACGCCGAGACATAAGACTAAAAAATCTTTAAGATGTAGAACGCCGCAATCAGGAATAAAATAGTTTTAACCCAAGTAAACAAATTCTCTATGTGCGACAATATTTCAAGCAAAAGTGAAAACTTCTGGAATACGACTAATAATCTATCAAGTAAACTGCTAGTTCTGCAATTGATCCTGATATGATATCCTCAACGTTTAACATCTTCCTTAGCAGATTGTCCATCACCTCATCAGACTACCGCTCGTTGCTTGTTTATTGGAAGGAAGAATGATCTTTTATTTATGTGGGCTCTTTCCCGATGCCTTTGAGATAACTTCTCTCGAAACCTATGTTTAAAAAGAGCGACAAACTATCTCCTGACAATTATCGCCCGAACTTGGCCACTTCTACATGGAATGTTACAACATCGTTCTTCAGGTCATTATGTCTTCGATTACCTACTTCAGGATCGCTCGAGGTTCAAGGCAGATCGGATCGTTGGTTTGCGTCCTCCTTGAACGATCGTTCTTAGCTTTTCAAATTACGCAGACGTAAAGGGAGTGTTACTCATGAATCTAGAATGTTGCCTATTACTTCAGGAGTTCCCCAAGGCTCAGTTCTTTATCCGATCTAGTCTTGTCCGCATCCGAATGTTCGAATTTCACGTGTCGTTTCAAATTTTTATAATTATTTCAAATTTCAAACCTCCACCACTTTACTTGCTTCAGTTTTCAGTACGATGTTAAATTCTTATGATCTAATATTAGCGAACAAATCGTCGTGAAGGCTGCTATATATTTCAGCCACTTCTAAAATCGGGACTTCGATTTCTTGTTTGTGAGGAAACGGACCATTCGATGCGTGATAGGACTAAGACCTAGTAAATCCTGCCGTGCGTTAGCATAACCATCTATGTCTTTATCTATTCCGTCTAAAAGAAAAAAAATGTTGCGTCCTTACAGACAATCCTTATTTGTTAAGAGTTAGAATGATAACAAATTAACGTATTACATGATTAAATTAAATTAGTTTTAAGCTAGAATTAAAAAGAAAGTTACATCAATTTAATTTCAATAGATCTTAACAATTGTCTACTATAGCTTTGAACACTACACTACAACTTGAACGTCTGCACCTTTATTGAGCTAAACCTTTTAATTTTCAACAAGTTACTAATTAATTATTGTTAATGTTGTTATTATTATTATTATTAAGCCAGTGGATACACCAATAAATTAAAAGAATTTGCTCTGTAACACCGGCACATCTTCACCGATTTAAATGAAAATTTGTGGGTTTATAGACCGATTTATTGTGAAAATAATAGTGGTCCCAATTGTTCATCCTAAATGGGGCACATTTTAACAGTAAGTACTACTACCGCTCGATTTCTGGTATTTTTTAGAAGTTATTATTAACCTACAAGTCATAACACCATACTCTAAAAGTTTCGGTCACACCCTTACGAGACATCTTCAGGGCTGCTACTCCATATTGACTTGTTTATTCCGAAGGGCTTGTTTAGGGTCAATGGAGTGGAAAGACTATAGACCAACGAAGCATAGCAGTTGTTTTGAAGTTGAATGAAGTTTAGTCAGTTAGCATTTCCACCTATAAAGGGTAGCAATCTTCGCGATTTAAATTGTTGGGATATTTGAAGATCTCCACAATAATACTGAGCGGGTTGACCGATCACTTTGTTTCACCGATGTACAATACCGATGATTCAGTCTAGTCTAATGGACATCAGAGGCTTTGAGATGACTAAGGCCTTTGATGGAAAATTTAGTTTCAGAACTTGAGATAATTTGAAGATGGTTTTTAGCTTGTTTCTAAAGAGAACCTCACTGATACGATCAATACCACCTTGAATCTAAGATAGATATGCTAGCTTATAGAAATTAAGATTAACTGAGGAAAAGTGATTAATAGTAGATCAAACTACCGTTAACCACTGCAGCAAATCCCTAATTTCCATAAGCTATCCATCTATCCTACATTCAAGACTTTATCGAACGGATCAACGAGATCCTCCATGAAAACGCCGAAACGAGCCATGAAACGAGTTAGGCTCAAGCTATAACTGCGGATGTGACGATACATATCGCTCGAGTCAATGAAAAATTCGACTCGTAACATTATCGCTCTCAATTATCGAAACGTTTCTACTTCGATAATTTCATATTTACATCGAATAAATTTATATAGCTTACTCGCAAGCACGCCCTGGAAACAAACTTCAAGCAGCGTCTTATGAACAGAAGAAGTCCGTCCAATACAATTATGCAACGTTTATCATTCGATTACGTTAGAACGGCGCGTAGGTTAATAGTTTTAATTGGCGGCAATTTTATTTATTGCATGTTTTACATTTGTACGCCGGCGTCCGCGTACAACATTGTATATTCGTAGCTATTTCGTAACTTTTGACCGATATTCTATTTATATTAAGTTTGATTCGCACAAACAAGGTCAAATCTATTATTTAGCGATATTTTTATTCGAACTCAATGGGCATATTACGATTATGGAAATACCGCATGTTGAGATTTGGCTGTTATTACGAACCTCTTTTTTCAACACTTGCTGAAGCCCATTTATTTGATGTGTTCGAGAACACTTCTGGGCTTGAATAGTAATAATAATAATACTAAATGCCGCTTTCATAGCCTATTTTTTTCGCAGACATCTGTAAATGTTAGTAGCCATTGCCGAAGCATAAATTTTTGGAAATAAACGTTGCTACCCTATCAGCAACAAAGTATTGGCTTAACATCACTATTATTTTTAATGATAGCTATAACAACTGAACATCGCAACAATGACTAAAAAAGTTGATTCGTTTCTCCTAACCAGAATGTTAGAAGAATGCTAACTTAATCATTTAGTTGGCGGGATAACTAAATTATTTGTTTTCGGAGTGCTTCGTTGCTTAAATCAGTATGTAAGAAAGTAATCTTACTCCTTATGCATTATATATTGCCTATGCAAATCTTTCCACGATCACACACGTGTCTATTATGCAGCTCAGGTACGAAGATTCACCTCTCCATTTACACTAGTCGAAGTATCCAGTTAACTTAGGCAAAACGTACGCAACGCTTTTCTGAAATCCGTACGATCGTCTGATCAATGGCAGCACCTGGACGACTCCGTTCCCCTCGCAGACACTTTCCTTTCCCGCCAACTACGTATATATTAAACAATCGGGGAAGAGAATTTACTTCCTAGGGGAAGTATTTGTGTGTGTGCGTATATACATGGGTGTATGCGTGAAATAGGCGTTATCTTAACGCTTATTACGTCGGGATTTTAAAGGAATGTCATTACGTTTACCTTGCCTGAATCGTGTACGTAGCGTGGGAAGTATAGGGTGAGACGGTGATATCATGGGAAAGCCCTTGCGCAATTCTAGACGACATCTGCATGAAAGTATGTTAAGTATCTGCATACGCAATCAAGGAAAATTATTCAAAATCATGGGAGGTAATGGATTTTTAGCCAGTAAGAGGGTGTTATAGGAGATTTATGCATTTTATCGTAGATACCTTGTAGGAAATGGCTTGGTTCATTTGATCTCGTGATAATGACTTTTCCACATTAGGTTTCTGGATATTTGACACATCTTTAGTTTACAGCATGTTCTAAAAAAAAAAATTAAAGACATTCATTAGTTAGAAGTGGCATGTTTTCTTTTTAACAACCCTGTTCGCGCGACCCTAGATTGAATTGGACGGCGAGAAGAAAGTTGCTAACCCACTCTCAGATAGCAAGTCTATCCACCCAAATAAGACCGAAACAACCGAGTCTGTGCTCATCCCGGTCATTTTGAAAATTAAGCTATCGTATATCATATAGTATCGGATGCAGGCGTAAAATCGAGAGAAATTGGAAAAATCAAGACTACTCCAGCAGTCTCGCTCCTCTCTAACTAATATAACTTCAATTAAAGATAGAAGATGAAAATCCTGAGAATTCCTGAGTGTGTTAGCGATGATTCAACTAGCCATCTTTGAAAGAGAGGAAAACAGATTGGTAGGCCGATGATTCTGCGGAATTGAGGGATCCTCATCCGATTTGAGAATTGTTATTACAGTTGTATGTTAAAAAAAAAAAAAAAAAAAAAAACGGAAAAAACTGTTAACAGCCTTAGGACTGGAGGACTCATCTGCGTGAGGAGACTTACCTATCTCTAAAAATCCAGCATCCCATTGATAGCATCGTGTAACATTAATGATGCGTCCAGGTTCCTCGTTGTTCCTCACGAAGCAAAGTATTGGTGCCCTCGCATACTTTCTCTAAATACTCAGCATGGTCCTTAATCACATTGTCTTTCCCGCACGCATATCCATCCCGGCCTTGAATGCAAGACTCTTAGGCCCAAGAATCTTAAAGAAATAGGATTTGATGAGCTTTCTAACCTATTCATAGTTTTAATAACTGATTTTGTCAATATAGAAACGACGAATAAATGAAAATATGCTCGTTTTAACAATTTCCTGGGCTTGTCTAAGATCTTTAAATATTACCAGCGTTTAATCATAGGCTTTTAGTTCATTTCTTTACAACTTTCTTTGAACTAAAAAGTTCCTGTGGAAACATATACGAAAGAGTGTGAATCCGTAAATACTTCAGCGAAGCATTCATGCGATGTTGAGATTGGTGACGGGATACTTTGGTTTACTTCTATGAAGATGAGAGTGAAGAAGAGGGCTTCTTCCCTCTCATTTCGATCGCCCTTTCCAACCGATACATCTCCTTCCTCGCCGTTTTGAAAATTGATATTACCATTAGTTTGTATAGCCATTATTTTAAAAATTCTTTCTTCGTTCTTCGCGGAATGACTTTCCAGTAACAACCGCCTTCAACATCGTTGAAGACGTGATTTCGTTTAAAATTACGTTTCTTCTAAATCGTGACAAACATACATTAAATAATTCGTGGATATTCCATATTTCAGGAAATATTATTGCTTTGCGAAGGCACATTAACCCAGAAATACGGGATTCCATATAATCCCTTTTGTAAAAACTATTTTTTGTAAAAACTATCATTACCTCGTCAAGAGCGTCCTTTTGTTGTTTTTTTCTATTCCATGAAAACTATCTGATTTGATGATAATTGAATTCACTTTGTTCTAGTTTTTGATGATATCTATGAAGCTATTAACGATATTGTTATTCATGCTTCCTTATTGGTTCAAGTAAATCTGTAACGAGAAGAATCTGCTTCGTTTTGTAGACGCCATTCCTCAGTCAAGTACGTACATACAGAGTTCATAGATCAAACGTGACTAACCATAAAAGATCGAGCTCGGAAAACTGGAACAGGGATAATCCACCGCAAAGATAATCGAGGTCTGCCCCATAGTACGACACTCTGCTCTTTTTTTTTGTGCGCCACAAAAAATTATCAACGGCTATTGGAAAAGAACGCCTCTTGAGCCCGAAAGATCTTAGCTTCGTTTGCTTGGGTTCTTGCTCGGTCACTGAATAACATGTTCACTCGGTTCATTCTCAAGTATATCATCAATTTTTATATCTTGCATTTGTAAATACAGTAAGGAAAATGCGAAAACCAAAAGAATTTTCCAAAATTGCTTGCGTTCACAATACGCGACGATATTTAATAAAAAAAAAAAACAAACAAACAAAAGCATATATTTCAAGAGACAAGAGATTTCAACACGCACTATTCGAAGTGCCATATAGTAATTGCCGCCTAATTCATTTCATAAACATTTTTAAACGATGATTGAATCGATTTACGTATTGCAAAATTTCACCGTATTAAAGAACACGAAGCTATTCTGCTCCGCCTAATGTAGCGGGCGTTGAACAGGCACGAATTCGAAATGTTTTTCGCCTGTCGACGGGCAACCTACGTCGTATTCTTTCACATTTATTTCTTTTGAAGCATGCATAGCTTGCAGCGTTTTATTATTTTAACATTTCACGGTGCATGGGCATTCTTTCGCGACAGAGCGTATTAGAAAAAAAAAAAACGATTTATAGTTTCGTTCCTATTTTGTGCGTTGAATGTGTTGTTACTATTTACTAAATACGGTTCTACGATTGGGCAATCCATTGTTTGCGCCCGCCGCTGCGATATTAAATATGTACCAGTAACAAGATATGATATGTCATGTAATTTACTATATGTACGTATATGCAGTTGATAATACCGATCTGTCGAATATGGTTGCCCAACGTGTGTACGTTATATGTCGCGTTCCGAATTGGTTTTTATTGTTTAGGAGAAAACCGCGCTCTTTTGAGGAATGCATGTCTTTTTCGGCAGAACAATGCTCGAATCTCTTACGTAACGCGCCGCCGAAAATATTTCGTAATCACGGCGGGAGCGTTAGGTTTGCAATCCTGCATAATGGAATGTTGCCTAATTACATATGACCTTTGAAAGTATGCTTGCTGTCTGTTACGAATTAATAAGTCTGCTTTGCTCGCGTTATGAATGAATTACGACATTTCATTCTTGCTAAACTTCCTACCTTTTTTACATGTAATCCGTCTGGTTTTATAGTTCGACGATACGTTGCAGTATTTCTAGAATAAAGGTGTGTATATCGATCGTCCAATGAATCTTTAGCCATGACGTAATAAGTTTTGCCCATTTCAATCAAACGAGTGCTTCAGAATTAAATGTGATAAGGTGGCACTTTTAACTTGGAGAACAATTAACATGTCCGCACAACGTCAACTTTTTAAAAAGGAAATTTATGCTTTGTTATATCAAAATAACATCTACTATGAAAGAAATAAAAGAATAACTCTAAAATAAATATATTTTTGCAAAACTAATGATTGATTCGCTTTAGGTTCTTGTTTTGTTTTAGCTAACTTTGTTCCTTTTTTAAATTAGTTGATTTTGTCAATCAACAAAAACAAAAGTAACAATTGAAATTGCTTTTTTAACAAAACATTAAAAATCAATAAAAATTAATAATAAATTACACCCTATCTTGAAAATTACTTTGCAGCTGTAAATTAGAAATTCTAGTTGGTTACTTTCGGGATCCCCAACCATTTATGAGGTAACTGAGTGTCCATCATCTTGAAAAAGCATTCCACCATTTATTAGAATTTTTCGTATAGTCAAATTTTGTCAACTAACAGCTGAAGGTATTTTTGACTATTTAATGACCCCCCTGCAAAAAATGGCTCAGTAATATGATTTTCAAGTATACTGCGTGTGCGTTTCTTAAAAGAAATAGATTTCATCCATTCATTCGGGAAAAAGCAGCTTTAAGACATTTGTAATTCTCTCTCTTGTATTGTTAGCTCTGTATATCTAGTATTTGCAGATTTACATTCGAGAGAAATGGTCTCCCTCTAGAAGATGCTGAAGAATGTGTAACTTATTTCTCTTTTAAATCGTTCTTCTTTCAAAGCTTTACAGCAATTACATCTAGAAGACTAGAATTGTTATCATGTTACTGGAAGGCTATTCTTCAATTACCAAATGGTCGTTTCGTTTCAGGACTTCAGTCACGAAACAATTTTGTAGCTTTCTCTTCTTACTGTATCTTATTTTTTTCCATGATAAAGCTAGACCTTTTGCGTCCCAATATTTGTCCAAAATATTAAAGCATGCGACACGGAATATTTTCTAATTTCAGTATTAAATTTCCTTTTTCAGGAGTAACATATAGCCTCCATCTTTTCAAAGGTGCAACTGTTTTCGTTAGATTACGCTGACTTTTTAAATACTTCAACAGAACATCTGTAACAGCACTCTTCATGTTCTTTGGGAATCCTATTTAATAGCTCGTTCTTTGACAGGTACATCCTAAGAGGCGCAAGGAAATCAAAATACAACAGCTGTATGTTCTTTACGGGTCTTGAACGCGTGTAAAATGAGAAGATAAACTACCTCCAGCCGGAACTTTCTCATCTTCTAATAAGTTCATATGGGTTGTGAAGGTAATACTTAGTAAGCCAGGAAGAATCGAACCAACCGTGATTACCATGATAATATTGTGCAATAATGTACACCCTTGAGTCCATCTACGCGCCAGGAGTGCTAGGTTTTCGAACGTTCTCGTTGACCTTGATCGTCCAGCTGCGTAGATTAAGGTCAATGAGGACGTTCCAGAATCGGCCGATATAGTTCCTCAAGGCCGATAAAAGTGGAGGTTACAATTAATTTACGACCGTTCCTCAAGTCGAGAACGTTCCCCAGGACCAAGGTCGTTCTCCAAAGCCAATAAGGGAGGGGGTTACAGATAATATGCTACAACATAGAAATATAATGAAGAAGTATTTACTGATAAGGAAGATGTCTTTTCTTATAGATAACGTCTGTTGTATTTGCTGTTTTGTAGGAAATACGAGATATGATCGTCACTGCATCTTTTAATAAAATTTGTGGCAGTGTCTGAAAGATATTCAAAAATTAGTTCTTTTCTTCGTTCAGGTTATTTTATTAAAACGCCTTGGTGTCTCAAACAGTTTTATTTAAATGTTCTTTGTTAGCGCAACAAATCCAAGATATAACGTCAATTATTCACAGAATAAAAATATTATTAAAAGTGTGAGTAGATGCAAAAGAGGTTTGGTCATCTTCATCTCTTCAGTCAACTTCACCGGTACTTGGTGCAACTGACGATAACAATATAACTCTGCAATAAGACGTTTCTTAGCAACGCCTACAATCGAAAACCTTTGTTCACTTACTTCATCGACAATCTTTTACCTCGTTTCCTAGCAGTACCCATTGCTATGAATATTAACGTTGCCTGAATAAGGTCAGCATAGTGTATGCGCTTATTACCTTAATGCCTCCATCACCAGAACTGAAAGAATACAAACTTATCAATTTTTGCCTTTAAACTCGGTGATGTCTTCAAGAAATTAACTTCAAATCAGATTCTCTCTATTGAATTAGATGTTACGATGTCTCCGTCATAACAAATATTATGCAAATAGCATTTCTATGAGCACATATCTAGAAAGGCAGCCTCATACATCATAACATGCATCTATATACGACTATTTTCCATCGCGGTATTGCTTTCAAGAATAAAATAAATGCAACGGGCAGATTGCTCGTATATAGGAATATATATTGCGGACATTTGTTAGATCAGATAAAACCGACGACGAAACCGTATCGACAAGACGTGCAGCATCCACATCTCAATATGTCAATGGAGTAAAGCCCTATCTCTGCTCCATTAAGACGGTGGAAAACCGTACCTAGTGAAGTTGTCCTACCATCTTGATGCCTACTTCGGCATTGTGTGTGATTGAACGACAATCAATCGGCGACCGACGCGAACAGACTACACATATAGGGGTGTAGCCTTCCCACACTGGCTGATTTCCATATTGAGATCTATGGCCGCGTACGCGTTAAAACTGCACGGGAAGTGATAATTCTCTATGCATACTAAACTCTCGTATAGGTGTATCGGGACGGAGATTGAGATGGAGAACGAAGGAGGAGGTATTGGACGCGTTTAGGTGTCAGATGGACGATTAAGTTGCGAAAAACACGTGTTCCGGCCGACGTAAAATATTACGAGAGGACGTTTTACTATAGCGAAAGCGTTTCGAACATGTTAATTAAAGCCTACACGTTACATATACGCAGATGTAAGTTATACTTGAGACATTGGAGAGCATCGGAGATCTTTCGGAGCGTTCGCCGGCGGAGAAAAATGGTTTACATCATCCGCTAGGGATTAATAGATTAAGATGCTTGCGTTAATTGATTTTTGCTAGACGCAATCGTCGTGAAATTTGGAAAAAACCGAGGTGAAAGGCCGCGCAAGGATGTCCGTTTGGTTCGTAACAGTGGTTCTCAAACTTACTCCTCTTCAAATTGGTAAGTTCCTTTCAACGTGTTAATAAACAAAACAATATGCACGGATCTAGAGGGAAACCCGGTACGAGCGTGTACTTTCATCTAAGCCACTAGACAGACTCGTATTTTGTCGACTTTCTTATGAGACGAATAGATACGAGTCTGTCTAATCGCCGCAAAAGATATGATTTAACTCGCGTTTGTCCTCTCTTCTAATGACACAGGAATGACAATTGCTTCGAATTTACAAGAGTCGTTCAAATTATTTCAAACATCAATATGAAGATGGTGTTACTTCAAAATGTTTTTTCTGTAAAAATAGAAGAAAAATCGAATATCAAACCGTTATTAAATGTTTGCAATACGCCCGCGCGAAAAGCTGTGGTGGACGCTATTTATGGTGATCCTGCATAGTCATCTTCAATCAAATTTTAAATAGCTGGAGTTGAACGTGGTCGTCTTGGCTGGCTTAACACCGAACGTTCCGGATGGCCAAAAACTGTAACCACTACGAATACCGTCGGAGAAGTTCACCAAATGATCGTCAAATTAAAGTTAGGGAGCTAGCAGAGGCTGAGGGCATCGTGTCTGTTAACGCGACCGAATAAGCATTTCCAAAAAAAATTTTTTGAAACAATTTAAACGAAATAAGTAGGAATTTTGGCGCCAATTAAAGGCTGCAGATGAAACTTGGATACATCAATACACTCCTGAAAACCAATATGATGCTATGATGACAAAAAGAAAAAACAGATCGAAAAGTTAAAAATTATTGTGTAGATGTGAACGGAAAACGATTTTTCTTCTTTTTTAAACGAATTTACCAACGTTATGGCAACCTAATTCTTCAGATTGCAATTGCATCGAGCATCTTTGCAACGACTGCGATTTCGTTCTCGTCCTTCCATCATGCTAGAAGAACCGCCACAAGCAGCGCAACAATGATGAAAAAGAATTCCGCAACGATTTATCGGCACACTAATAGCAAGCAAAGAAGATGCGTAGTTGTGACATAAGCATACAAAATTAATATTAGAGCTGCTCTACATCTAGAATTGTTAATTATGTCGAAAGAATAGAATTGAATTAACAACTTATCATTGGACCAGTTCAATTAAGCAGCGACTTATTTTCATCATCCATAGGCCAAGCATAAAAGTATCGAAGTCGTTGAATTAGCATTACTGTGACAACGATAAAAACAAGAAGAGAGGCTTATTTACTTAGAAACTTGATCTAATTTAATATTGAAATTATTTCGGTTAGTCTAGAACCGCTTAAGAAATAAGAAGAAAAACTTAACCGAAGAAGGTAGAAGAGTTAAAAGGGATTATATACTAGAAGAGCCTAGGACATCATCTAGAAAGGAAGAAAATGGGAAGAAGAAAGACGTAATCCTTTATTTCATTTGAAAAACCTCGATCTATCGTAGTTATTCTTTTATTAATAATTCTTTTACTCTTGTTTATAGTCCTCTTCTGCAAAAAGTCTCATTACTTCTAAAAGGAAAATTTGATTATAGCTGATCCACGATAACCCCAGCTCCTTTACTTTGCAAAGCCACAGGTTGGCGATCGCTGACCACACACCTCTACGAACCATCGCTGTAAGCTGCCATAGCCTCTAGTGCATAGGTAAGCGTTTTGTTTAAATTTATTACCTCGACGACAGTTTCATTTTCTGATAAGTAAGTTACGGGCGATTTATATTGCGCGTAATAGTTTATCTTTGTTACACGGCGCGGCGCGGAATATTTTCCACGGTACACCGGCGCAGTCGCGTTTAATTAGAATTAACAGAAGTCGGCCGCTGAAGATGGTTTATGATATTAGAGGCCGGCTAGATTCGCCGTACCGTGTGTACCATGAGACAATATAATTGCGTTTAGCTTTCCGCGACTACAAGCTATTAATGAATCTTATATCTCTCGGGCGCGTTATGTTCTTTTTACATTCTCGAATGTCGTAGCAGCATATATCTCTTGATTAGAAGCGTGAGAAAAACGCATGTAAGACCATAACAGATCTATGAACGTACCTATTTATAGCTGGGCAATAAAAATGGCTTGGGTTTAGCGTAAAAGATGGTAGATATCTTCTTCATGGGATTCAATAGATGACAACTGGCCAGCCAGTTCTTGTTATACAGGGTACGGCGTCTTCGAACGTGGATATTCGATTATACAAAGATTATTAAAAATATGTTTAACGTCTACTTCCATTGGGCTAATAACATAATATAAAAGTAAATGAGGATCGACGAATCCTCGAAGCAGCCATTCCGGATGATCAATCAATTAAACTTGCATGATGCGGAGTATGCCGATATTTTCGTCTTGTTTCTTATTAATAGATGTATTAATAGACTGAGAATACTATATGGCGATGTTAGTTGGGTTGAAGGAGCCACCAGGAACTATCACCAGTATCGACAACATCGGAAGGGAAAATCCACCATATTTCCTTAATCCACCTTAATTTCCTTTTTCCATGAAAATGACGTGATGAACTCAAAACTTCGACATACTCTTTCGATTCCTCGATCAATGATAATTCCACCATCTACATAGAAGGCCAATCTCCATCCTCAATAAAACCATTTGTAAGACCATAAAATCTACCCTGTCAGCATTACGATCTCCGCAATCATACAATCTCGCCACATCTAACCCGACCATCACTTTATTATAGGAAAAATACATATAAATTGGTTCATTTATTTTTTGCCGATGAGTATACGACTCATCGACGGTTTATATTGTTGGTGGGCGTCGTTGCGATGTCAAGATATTAAATGGCCTGCTTAACTGTCCGTTAAAATTTAAATATCAATTAAGCGAGGGCGCACCGTTCAATCACGGTCATCGTAATGATGCGACGTGATCGTAGTAGGTATAGGCATGCATATACATACGCACGCATATTTCGACTCTTAGTCAGCGTTTTCTCTTATATCGATTATGATGATGGGGGAAAAAAAGGAGAAGAAGCAGAGATGATGATGATGATGATGATGAATTAATAAGATATAAAATTGGGAGAAAGTCAGCCTATATATAGAGCACGCACGATCGAAAAACTAAGGGTCATCGATGCCTAGATATCTTCGGAGATAAATGTGAAGGATAATTAAGCAATGGATTCTTCATGATGGTTCGTTTAACGGGAGGAGGATTTTTAGAAACGGATTATGTTGCATCCGTTATTTAAATAAAGGTAATGGATATGTATTGGCACAAAAACAACTGAAAGAGAACAACAAGTTTAATGTAATCTTAAGCGCAGGTTTCTACTGTAACATTCCTCGTTAATAGCATCAATGTTTATTTGATTCATTTCGTATTTGGCTGTTGTTTCGCCTTTAATCTCTTTCAGGAATCTCATCTCCGTTACAATTATTCTTAATCTACGTTTCTCTGTTAATGTCCACGATTCTTCTATTTTCTTTACTACTTCGGCTTTTATATTTTCACCGATCTCCCTCTTGCCTAAGAATGTTGTTTTCAGTGTGTTCGTCATGAAATCGCTGACCGTGAAATTCTCCTTGGTTTCTCCTTATATCCTAGAATATCCTCTTCGGTCTCGCTATGAATATCTTTATCTTCAATTTTCTTCTTTATTCTTAATTTCCAAAATGGTTTCTATAATTTGATGGTTTAGTTGTACGTTTACTGAATTTTTCTAGAACATTTACAAACAGCTGAGCTGGCTGTTGAATTGATTGGTAATTATTTTTTTGTGATTATCTCCTTGGTTATAGGCATATTGGGAATCGCTATCTAGTTGCTCTACCACTTAATTTCTAGGATGAGTCACCTTAATCCTTGCTTAAAGGAAGGATAATCTTTTGGGTTTAGGTGGTTTAAGTAATTTAAGTTTGAATCCCATCTCACTTGGATAGAAATATGAATTTTTGATACTGGACCAAATTGGCATGAAATCGTATCCTAAGCACCTTTTGAAGATGTTATGTGGATAAGGTTGGCAGCGTGGCTATGATTTACGCTAATTTATCTTCTAATCTTCTCGGTCATGCTTTAATCCATATAGCCTGAACTAAATGCTTCCTTTTGCGTCTTCCAAAAACATTCTTTTTAGATCCTTTTTAATACACCATCAAGGTACCATCATTTCACCCCGAAATATTCTTTTCGCGAAATTCGGTTTTGTGTATAAGTTGTAAAGAAGACGTTCAATCACATCAACAAGGCATCGAATATAATTTGCCGATGTTCTATAAAGTAGCTTGGTCTCGTTTACTAAACGCCCGCTTTTTACAATCTCTGGAACATTTTATAACATCGCGAATTTAACAATATACCTACGACGTACTTATGCAAACAGTCTTTTAGAATTGAAATCAATATCAATTCATCGCTAACAACGAAATACTCACTGAATACCCCAACCTTCTCCCGATCCTCGACAATTACAAAAGTCTTAAAATCTCGTCGAACGAGACTCACTTGCGCGGCACAATGGCTATATCGAATTGTATGTCGAATAGCCCGAATATAATACGGAATAATTAACAATAGACGTCGTAATTACATGTGTACACTTAACGAAAACGTGATTTCTATAATGAAGTGGAGTGTACTTAGTCATGAGTCAGAATAGCTTACAAAAGAGGGTGTTTATTAAACGCCAACGGTCCCACGCTGGGCCGCATGGGAATTTCTCTCCTTCTAGATCGCGACGCATAAAATTGCGATACAAGGTGGTACTGACTGCCCTTGTTTTGCCCTGCAATGTAAGTCCGAAAACTTACCGAGAGGGTAGAACTAGGGGAGATCGTCCTCCTCCTTTTGTACAATTGCGCAACTTAGTTAGGGTGTTTGGTATTCGTAAGTAAGGCATAGTAATAGCATTGCGCTATGGGATAGGACCCGTGGGAATCGCATACCATTCCCTGACCCTTCCTTTCTCCGGTTCCTTCCTTCCTTTATCCTTTATGTAGGACCTCGTGGTAATCGGCGAAAGAAGCACGACGTCGGTGGAGCGGTGTTACGTTCAAGGATGCACCCCTCGATGGGTAGGTTTTTGATCGAGGTGTCGAAACGACGTGACGGTGTTTTTTCTATGGATTACGACGACCAATGGGGTTTCCCCTCGAGTGCGAATACGTTTAGGAGATGTTAATTTTCTTTCCTGCAGCTGTTTACCCAAAACAAATACCTTGCGACGTGGTAATTCAAGGTTGTAGTTTCCGAGAAATGTCACTAGAACCTTTGATGATCGCAAGTGTAAACGTAGATAATTTAGGGAATTAACCAAATTTTCGTAAAGACTGCGTTGCGACCAAAAAATAAAAATCGTTGTAAGATATTCTCTTTTATTATTGATGCTATCTCAATGCTTCTATCATTATTTCCCCATTATTTCACATCGACATGTTCAGCTTTAACATTTACATAATACTTTCTTCAACGTCCACTTAATACACGCTTTAGATACTGTTATCTCCCAAGCTAAACGAACATGACCTTAGAACTAAATAATTACGCTCGTCTCTCGAATCATATTCGATCGTGGCTTTCGTTTATTTTTGTTCTAGTCCGCACGGTATCCGCCTTGTCGTATACCGTGTATTATAGAAAACGGAATATAAAAAGCGTTTTAACGAAAATTTATCGATATTTCATTTATCTCCGAACACAACGGCGTCATTAAGAGGCGCACATCGTATTACTTCCTCTCTCTCCGTACCGATTCGAGCTTAAATCGGGCACAATAAGGCGCATAAATAATTTATAAAGCGATTTAAATACGTGAAGTACACGCTCCGCAGTCGATATAGGAATTCAATGGCCCTGTAGACACATGGACGTAACGTTAACGCATAAACTACAAGCGGACCGGACCACGGTAACATTTTATCCAATTAAATAAGTATATTATCTCTCTGTTTATGCCTTAGTAAGTAAGTACGATGTCCGCGTCGAAGTGAACTATCAAACATTAGAGGGAAGGCGTGTTTGTACTCAATACGCTTTTATGTAAATAAAAGTGATGTATTCGAATTATAGTAGTGGACACCAATAAAGGAACTAGATACGTGGGATTAGGGTCCGGTGGCAGTTTATTTCTGGTGGGTTCGATGTATTCCTGAGTTACTATTCGCATGTTGGGAGAAGATGATAGTAGGAAAGGCATCGCACGTACGCCATTCGCGCACTAAAGAACTGTTGAGGTTATAACAAGCTTTAAGCTTATATATGCCGTTGAATCGTCGTCCCACGCGTGGGAGAAATTTAATGAAATTGATCTATAAGATGATGAAAAGTTCCATTTATGATTTGTAGAAGCTCCTACGTTGACAATTTGAGGAAACATATTTGTTTTTCTAGGAAACGTATTTGTATATCGCTTAAATAATTTCTTCAGTGAAAGATAGTCAAATTATCTTCAACTCAAAATACGGAATTCTTTTTCTAAAGTTTGGGGTTCCATGTTGCACATTTCAATCATTTACTAGACGCGCATACACGCATCATTCACGCACTAAAAGCTAACAAGCTTAAATTTTATATATCCTGTTGGGTCGTCACCACATACACAGGAAATCAGAAAAAATAATCTATAAAACTATGACAAGTTCCATTTATGATTTGTAAAAGCTTCTACATTGACAATTTGAGGAAACACATTTGTCTCTTGAGGCTTCCAAGATCAACCCGAAACCCGAAAGTATCAACCCGAAATACAGAGTTCTTTTTCCAAAGTATAAGGCATCACATATTAGACGCGCATAGGTCTAAGGAACAGTTGCTCATATTTCGAAAGTAGGTTGCGAGAGCTAAGGTTACGCTTACGTCATCTCGGAATGGTTTCTTTACAATCATTTGATAAAGTCGCTCCTGATTATTTGCTATAATTTGCAAGAAGTTAACGATAATTCAAGACGTGCTTATTCGTTTGATCGCCGGACCTAGCGAGTTCGTTCTCGTTAGTTAGCACACATTATATATTTTCCACAATACATGGTACGGCATTTAAAGCTTAAAGCAAAAGTATCTCAATAAGTAAGTAGAATAGAAAGATTTTGCCAGCGTAGATAACCGATTAAAATTAACGACATATCATTTCCACTTTCTTCCAATATATCACTAACCATTCTATAAATCACCTCTCCTACAGCACACTACGTATTCCATTACGCTAACAGCAAAGGTAACTTTTCTCTTCGATTCGGGAGAACGTTCGTCAGGCTGTTGCGTGAAAATCGTTTCGGTTTGTTTATTTAATTGATTCGATGGAACCTGTACGTACTTTTAAATGCGTGTTTGTCTATCCCTCGCGTCGGCATTTAAAACTCAATTCTCATCGCCAATTAAGTATCGATCGTTATCTCGAGGGCAACGCCGATCGGACAAAAGACGAACAAAAAAAAATAATTAAAACCAGATCGTTATCCCACGTGCATTAATGCAATTTTAACTTTGTTGTATGCGCGAGCATGTTTAGCGAAGATGGTATGTACAATCGCGGAGATTGAAATTTTTACAAACAATTGACGATGTTATTCCTTAATGATGTATATCCCAAACCTGCACTCGTTCATATATACAGGGTGAATCCGCAGGGACGTATTTCGTACGTGAAGATAATGTTAAAAGACGCATGTGTTGTTATCCGGTTTTCGTTTAATCGAAATGTGAGTTATTTGCAATTAACAAAATTTGATTCGCGGCATTTAATTTTATTCCCATTCAATGCCATTGTTCATTTAAAATTTCTTCTCATACAAGCAACTACGCAATATCCGCAACCTCTGGCCCTTCATCGTTTACAATACCCAAGCGCTTACTTATCAACAATAGCAAATCATATATATGCAAGGTAAATGACCCATCTCTTCCGCATTGAAAGTAATTCTCAAAGAGGGAACAAGATCTACTACGTCTTACCCCAATTTCATCTCGGAGCTTAAACTCGCAGGACGTTCGTAGGTAGGTATCTGTCCCGATCCCCCATTGAAATCTCCTGCGCGTTTACCGTCCCGCTGCCCCGATACAATGGCGGAGGGGTCGTCTCCGTGACTTTGCGTAGTTTCCTCCCCTTCTTTGCGTCTCGGGCGGTATTGTAAGAAGGGGTGGTTTTATTCTTCACCCTCCGTTAAGGTCCCTCACTTGCTTATTGCGTCGCAAAACTTGTAGCGCTGCGAGAATAATAGTTCCTTCCGATTTTCCCGAAGACCAGTTCCGTTCCGTCAGCTGCTTTTCGGGCTTTGGGAGATGGATTGATGCGTTGGAACGTGGACAGGTGTGTTTTACTGATGCGCGCCTCATGTCCTATGGCAAAGCTTTTCTTTAGGGATTTTATTATTTTAGTTATTACGTATAGTGAACGTGGGAAGATCTGTTCATCAGAAAGAATCTTTCGACTAAGCTTCAAATATTATTTACTTCAAGTTTTCGACTAATTTCAATGAGAAACAACGTATAAAGAATTTTAATGGTGCTCAGTTTTACCTATCTTGTTCAAATTCATTCTTCTTAGAAGATGCGTGGCATGTTTTTAATAATTCGCGCATCGCGAAGAAAATTCTACAACACATTCAGCTGTCAATAAAGACTGAAACATTTTTTTGACTGGGACCGTTAAAAAAATTGCCAGAAAATAAAAGACTGCAATCCACAACTAACCAAAATATTAGAGGAAATTGTTGTTCTGTAAAGAAAATATGGAAAAGCGAAAGGTAAAGTACACTCGATTCAAGAATTGTCGGATGATTTTGACCGATGGCTAGAACTTAACGAAAGAACGGTGGAAATTTAAACAAGACTTGACGAGATCGGTTCTTTTACATGGAATCACTACAATTTTATTGAAAACAGGCTAGGAAACCTATTTTTTATAGGCGAAATCTTAGATGACGATGAGCTCATTAGATTATCTTCACGTGTCTGCCTGCTTATCTAAGTAATCTCGAATATAATTTAATCCGTCTTGGAAAAGTTAACTCGGAAATCTTCGAATCCGCAAAAACAAGATCTATTTTAATCTGAAAAATACAGAGGGCTCTGCCATTTAAATTGAAAAGATTAAGGATGCTTTCGATTAAACTGGGAGCACGGTAGCAACAAGAAATTCAAAATCAGATGCATGATGCGTTATTGCACCTTCACAAAATTTCATCAATATCATCGGTCCCATTTCAAAGATACTTGCTTGGTTCACTATACTTTATCCCAATCCCTGTATAGGCACATTTTAAGCGGTTAAGGCGACGTATTTCGCAAATTTCCACTCCATAATGTGTTACGGTACAACCTTTACAAGCACAGAACGTTTTTATTTTCCAGAAGAAGACTTAGATACCTGTATTACCTATTTTTCCAGCTAACGATCACGTCCACCGAAACAAAAGAATCTTCGTGGAAAATTGAAATTTCCATAACCACCCCAGAAAATTAACAAATGAACGAAAAGCGACGCATCGCAGTCTAGCCAACTCCAAGAAAGCAATTGACTGCAAGGCATAATAAATTGCGTCTAGCCTATTTTAAAAAACAAAGTTAAGGCATACTTTTGGAGTGACATCCAAGGAATTTCTAATCCGCTAATGGTAAAACATCTAATTATTTGTTTCATATTAAAATTTTTGTCTGCCCTTCCATTTATGGCACCTTGCGGGTGTGCCCCATATCCTGAAATAAATAAAATAATTCAAAATCAAAGATTACTTTTTTTAGGGCACACTGTATATACGTACAGAGCGCAAAATAATAGTAGGTACCAGTAATCCTCATTATTCACTTCCAAAATATATCAATTTTTTCACGAGCTCTAACTTAGGAACGCCGCCAGCAATTTACTCTAGCGCGTCGGCGATAGTTTTTGAAAAACTCCGTAGCATCTAACAGGCGAGTGTGAAATAAATTTCAACCTTAAAATCCTTCTGAAACCCAATCTTCGTATGTTACGTGTCTAGCGTAGTAATAGTAGACGAACGAGTAATGGGTTGATGGACTCGTAACTCCTCTGCAGTTGTCATGTTCACACACTCCGCCGCGAAGATTAATTTACGACGAACAACACCTGCTACGAAATATTATGAAATTCCCCGCGACGAGTATAGGTGCCTTTACCAACGTGTACAAGTTGCAGTTACACCAGATACAGCTTCTCGATGCGGTAGGTAAGCTAAGCGAAAGCACGGGATTCAAATAAAATATCAAATGTATAATTGTTGTCAAACGGTTACTTCATTTCATTAACCTTAATGCAATATTTATCGAATGCTGTATAAATTCTATCTGTAAGTGCACTTGCATTTTTCAAAAGAAACTTTTTGTTATAATTTGCTAATAGTTGGCGATTGATGTGATCCTTCAACAATCGCGCTGCAGAAAAAAAAACAAAAAAAAACAAAGAAGAATGTTACGACAAATGTAATAAAGTTGGTCACAAGTTAGAACATTCAGCTGAAAGGTGAGCCACCCACATTGATATATGCTGGCTATTACAAAGCTTCAAGCCACAAGGCGAAGATAACGTTACTCGTCGAACATAATCGCGCATACCCTGAAAAATACTTTTGAAAATTTCAGCCACGTTGGATGCTTAATGGTCGTTTATCTCGTTTTAATTTCAAATTGTCGCTAAATTCTTGCATTTGAATACTCATTATCAATGAACGTTCGGGACGGGACGAAAACTGCAATTATCAAAAAAGTTCAAAACGCGATGCTAGATGGCCATCACATTATGGTTAGAGAGCTCTAGCAGAGGTTACGGGCATCTAGAAAGAACTTACTTGTCATGTATTGATTGAAGACTCGGGCATGAAAAACCGAAATTTTGCGTACGCTAACATTTCGTACAGTTTTGTGTTCCAAAAATAAAATTTGATGCTTTGATGTTAAGTGAGCGGGGCTATGCGTATCGCATTTGCACGCTCAGCACCAAACTCACATTCGGATGAACGTTTCTAAGACCCTAATGAAGCAATAAATCGGATCTTTGGCGCCGATTAACAACTGTAGACGAAAGTTGGGTACGCCAATACGCTCACGAACAGAGGACCGTGAAAGGTAAATCGATCCCGAAAAAGACCAAAGCTGTTCCATCAGCCGAGAGAATATTGGCAACTCATGAAGTTATATTAATCGACTATGGTGAAAATATAAAAACAATAATAACTATTTGACGAGCTGGAAACGAAAACTGCGTCATGCGAAAAATTCACAAATCAAGGGTGGAATTGATAGACCAGGCTAGATAGCCTTAAAGTTTCGCTCGAAGCGCAGAGGTTTTCATCGAGTGAGGGCACCGTAAGATGGCAGCATCGACGAGCAAAATGTATACATTTACGAAGAGTCCGTGATAAGAAATAGACACTCAATTTATCCAAAAATACTCATTTCTATATTAGATTAGAAACTTTTCAGACTACCCTCGTAATCTTCTACAAAATTTAAAGAAACAACTCCTCGGCGATTATTCACCGGTTGGCGCAAGAATTGAAATTTATTCCTCTCATCGGAGAAAAGCCTCTCGGCAACTGCTCCTTTTAACAAGAAGACGATCGACTAACGGTACTCATTGTCGTTAAAACATTTTACTATATGGAAACTGGTAAGAATTTTTAGTACCGCACGTTATGCGGGGCTCGACGCGCTAAACGCGATGATACCCGGGAACTACACGGAAAAAATATAATAGACGTTTGCAAAAGGCCTCAACTGCCCATTCCCATACAGATCTGATTTCTAATTAAACGTGCACTCTTCCTAAATCAAGCGGCACTAATTAGTCGGACTGTTGTTGTGCGTATAGCGGTCGCAGCGATACGGTCGCAGATTGCATCCTCAATAAGGTTTGATTATTTTTCCGAGAGGAGCGCGAGCCGATGTTCGATTCCATTCGACAATCGGACTCTCTTCGAGCTACGGTTTCCGAGGCGGACGCGTTTATTATAAGAAGAGTCACTCCATTGATATCCTTTTTATGGCAGCAAGCGGTCGTCTAACGCAGCAATGTGATCGTTATTATTCAATTCCACGTCGGAGTTAATAGAAATCATAAAGCTCGTCGCCTTCGATGGTAGGTACTTCGATCTTATTTAATTTTGCAAATCTACCATTATAATTTGCGCCGACTTTCTCTGAAGAGCGTACCTTTTTTTTATAAGCATAATAGTTTCTTCGTGTATTTACCCAAGTCAAGTTGCGTCCCGCAGCTGCGGAGTTCCACATCCAACAATGCAATTACAAACAATAAATATTTATTATCTAAGGTGTGGCCCGTATTTCCTCTCGATATTCATCAAGAGCGCGAGGCGGTAGAAAATTTAACGCGTTTCCCTTACAACGGACGCAACGTTACGCGCTACGCAAGATTCATACGTACGTACAGGCATACGCACACGATATAGGTACGTACGCAACATGCATGATCTACTGTTTTCTATTAAGCGTTCCGCCATAAAAATATATCAGACGGTGGAGACTTCCAGCTGGGTTTTTAATAGCCCATCGTATCCGATATCGGAAACCATGCGTTCGCGTCAAATTCGAACGGATAGCGTCGATCCTTTCGACGTAAATTATTGCGTTAAAAACGCATATTTTATCCGCTGTTAGAAGGTAGCGGTCCGCTCTACGCGTTGACCGATCCATTTGTACGGGGATTTATTGCTGCGAGGTGGTAGAATATGGGATTGTTCGGTATTCGGCGCGTTGTAAGCTAATATGTAACACACTTAACGCTATCCGTTCGGCGCTTAATTTACGGCAATACGGATTAGAATGCTGGTATAGAAGTATATTGCAATAACTTAGACTAATCGAATCTTATTCGACAGAGACTTTTATTAACAACACCTTCGAAAACTATCGGCCTCTTAGTATATCATGCGCTCTTGCAAAGCTTGCTCAAAATAATTCATGCGTTAATTCAACCTATTTTCAGTAGCGGATTTCCCTGAAATGGGTTGGAGATATTGTTAGGCTTCATTAAGTAGTCAAATGTTTTTTTGAAAAACAATCTTTTTGATCAGTTTTGACGGACATCTTGAAAAACAATAAAACGATTCGTATCATTTTTTTTCCTTTCATTGTTCCTGTAAACGCTTAGAAGATCCAATTCGCGTCAGACCTATTCCAAGGCTTTCTAAGTAACCTTGCCTGCGCATACGCACGTGGGTAACAACACGAAATAATTAATTAATATTCCCCGGTAGCATGAATGAATGAACGACTTAGGCGCGCATATAGGATATTATCCCATGGCTATGACGCGATAGCGACAAATTAATTTGGAATTTATTGATTGTGTTAAGAGGCATGTAATTGCCGTTTCTACGAATGTGCGCATTATACATGCATATCTGAGCCTCTGAATGTCGCAAACCGAACAGATACGTATCTATCGATGGAGAGAAAAAGAAAGAAAAAAAGCGCTATTCCAAACAGAACAGCTCGATATTACTTAATCAGTTTCTAATGTAATAATGTGTGTCAACAGGCGCAGGTGTTGTGTGTGTGCCGGCGAATAATGCTTATTGTATTAAGCCGGTGCGCCGCGTCGGTATGCCCGTAATTCGATATAAATTAAATAATCAGAGATAGCGACACCCTTTTGTGTTAACGTATGCGAGACGTTCGGCACCTTGAACGAAAATAAGCCGAATTCGTTTTCGGCAATGAATTTGAAATGTCGTATCTTGTATGAGTTATGGCTGTTATATATTAATGTATCTACCAATATTTAGCTTTCATCGTGAATAATTGCAGTGCTGCGATATGATTCATAACTTCTAATAGCGTTAAGAACATGTTGTAAGGATATGTTACAAACGGTGTTTCTGTAATTTTATGTTATTACAGCAAAAGCTACACGATAGATTTAGTTACCGTTCGTACTTCTACAAGGAAACGCAGAAACTTTGTTGGTGGAAAGGTCATCATTAGCGTTGTATGCATTATAAGCACCGTTTAAATTTTCTTTTCATAAGAGATCTTTAACGTACAAATCGTATCTTTAAAGTAGAAATCATTTGAATAATTATCCTGGGTTGTAATTTATACAGGAGCTTACCTACCGCTTTAGCAATGATACAGGGCCCCCGAGCTTGAGGGCCCCCAACCTATGTATTAAATTGCTTGGAACCGATGTTAGAAGAAGTATCGTTCTAGAAATTCATAAAGCTCCCATTTTTCTCGATTATTTTGGATGCAACACAAGATCAAGTCAAAAATCGACCAACTTTTCGTAGTTTTTCGATATGTATTGATCCTGGTATTTTTGGGATCTAGATCTGTAGGCGACTGTACTGCAGTAAGACTTGAAACAGAAATTTTAAAAGCAACCGAAGAATATGGAACTGATTTGTCCAAATGTAGGGGCCCGAGTTCACGAGGGTGTTAGTGTAATATTGGGTATATATGGAGGAGCCCTTATAAAAGGACATGCTTCAAATACTGATTACGTTCGTTCTGTAGTGCACTCGTTAAATTTAATTTTAGACGATGCTAAACACGTTTACGGAATGTTTCATTTTTTTTTTGATAATTTGGAAGCGGTATGTACTTTCTCTGGCAATAGCGTAAAAAGCTTGGCAATGTTGAGTAACGATTAATCTGGAAAATACAAAATTACTCTTGAGGAAGTGTGCCCTACGAGATGATCTTCAAGAAATGACGCCTTATTCGCTGTAAAAAAATGATCTAATACTAATAAAAGCTTCGTATCTAATAGTAATGCAAGCTTCGTATAATTTCCATTAAAAAAACTGAACGTGACGAATATCAAAATATAATGTACATGTTAGAGAGTTACGATTTTAGAGAACTAGAGAAACTAAAATCTTCTTCGGCTGCTGTTGATCGAATGAAAGCCTTCGTCGAGAAAAAAGCAAAAAAGTACCTATTTAATCGCTACAAAATATTTTTTTTTAGGGTTGAATTGTTTATTTTCGTTTTTGTTATTTTGCAAACATATATTGTTTATTCGAATGTTTTTGTTTATTTTTTTGAAAAGGGCTCCCAAAAAATTCTGATACAGAGCCCGCTTAGGGCAAGTTACGCCACTGGATTTATATATCATTCAACCCGCCTTTTCTTCCTATTTTGCTCTGTTATTTTATGGTTAGAAATATCTTCCCTTTCTGATAGATTCCACCACCTTCTCTAACTTAAGCACGTTGTTAGTAAATATTTCTTGCTGCCTTTAATTATCATTGTCGTTAAGTCTATTTAAAATATCACAAACGAATCATGCGATACCTATTTCGATAGCTGTTTATGCGACTTGCCTTGTCCTTTAAATTATTATTTAATGGTTTAAATTATTTTTTTAAGGTCAATAAAATCGTTTCTTTGGCGTAGGTTGACTTTCAAATCTTCCTCATCTTACATTTCTTCTTATATCACTCGGCTGTTTTTGGATGAGTTGAACATTTAATACATTTACATTCTTGTGATTGTAGGTAGATTGATATCCTGTATATACGATCATGCAATAGTTGTTTCGATAAGATAAGTTAAGTTTATTTCGCATCCTTTCACGCTAGCGTGCTCACAGCGATAGGGTAATTTCAGAATTTAACGCGAGCGTTTCAACTCACTTTTTCTTCATTTCTTAGCTTTGGCATGATTGATCCACTCAGAGTTATCGCTGAGTATTTCAATTTGCTTCCTATGGCTAGAACATCGCCGCAGTAGACGGTACAAGAAAATTGGGCCGTCACTTGTCCTAGAGCTTCGCTACCGTTCGCTCTATATTTTGCTTCCCTTCCATTGCAATGAAATCTACGCATAGGACATTTTCCTGTTCACTAGTCGGCAGTATCCGACCACGTCTGGATTTAATGCCTCTTCCAGAGGTCATCTTCGAAAGATTGACTCCGGTTGCTTCTTTGTGCTAATCATAGATTAACTTTTAATCTATGATTATTAAATTTTAATTTTAAAATTAAATTTTTAAACATTTTTAATTTTTTGATTAAATTTTAATCTACGATCTATGATTTTTTAATTTACGATTAAAAAAGTTTAGACGTACTCTCAAATAGGGCTTGCGCGATTTGGTGCATTTTAAGCCAATCAAGTTCTTCTTTTTTGTTCTACTTCATTATTTATATTCGTTATTTTTTACATCTCGATTTGTATTTTCGATTAAATTTTGAAGCTAGAACGAGCTGACGAGCTGTAGCTTTCAAACTCTTCCTCTTCACAAAATCCATCATTGATTCCTCTTCCTACTGCTTGCACAGGTGGAACCTGAAGTCCTTCACAGCTTCGTGTTTAATGATAAAGTAAGTTAATATGAAGCATCGTACAGCAGCGTAATCGTAATAGATGAGAATGCCAATGCGGAAGTGGCGTAAGCCAATTGTAAATGTACTTATAACATAAAGAGACAGAGTATACACGACGCTAAACACAGCGTAAAGATATAATATTGAAAAATTAAATTCTTTTTAATTTTTCATTAAATTAATTTAATTTAGGATTGTTTGTGTACAGGGCAGTGGGAGCTCTAAAAGTACGTCGTCTTTTAAATTTATATTTTTTTATTAAATTTCCGCATGATAGTGATAATACAAGCAACTAGTCTGTTCGTGAAGACTGTGGCGTATTCTCTTATGCATTATACATTCATTAGATTCCGATTCGACATGAGCACGTTGTATCCTTAAACATCTACCTGTCATTTAAACATTCCGTTTCCACGAACCATTGTCAGCGACGCACCCCAGGCGCCACGTTCTTTTTAATTAAATTCATGTTCCACCGCTAATTCACTAATTTATAAAACCCCATCAACATCAATCGGACGGCCACTGTGTACGCTAACCCGTACGAATAACCAACTCTCCGGAGGTAATATTTCCGTTGAAGATTGTACGGTTGTTATCCGTAATTTATTTCCTAATAAAATACCGCGACCAGTGCACATACGTAAGCAAGCATCGGCCGTTAGAAAACAAATACACCGCCTCGAGATATAATAAATGTTAATCTTTAAGATCTATCGGGTCCCGCGTCTATTTCGTCAACAGCTGCGCATTGATATAAGCTTCTAATTGAAGATATCAATTATCAAATGGAAATGTTGCCTAACCCATTTTACTGAGGCGAAATGAATTTCTTTCGTCTCTGCGCCAGATCAGGTTCACAGCTATTCATTGAAGAAGGATGCCATGGCTTTTTGCAAAAAGAAAAAGTTGCCAATTACTATTTGGAAGGATTAGAAACATGGGAGCATTTCTGGCAAAGAGAAATTTAATAAAAATTCTCGTAGCAGGACGTGTTTGATAGACCAACTATTTTATCCTCCCCCATAAATAAAAATCAAGCACCATAAGATCTAGATCTAGCAGGTTATCCTCTTGCAATTCACCGATATAAAGATAGTCAAGGATGAGTGTTTTTCAAGTTTCTAACAAAATCTTCTAAAAAAAAGTTAGTAACTCGTTACGTAAAATTTTAAATATGCTCCGGCGTCTAAGATGCCTTCAACAATAAATAATCTAATAACCATATCATCTAAAATACCGCACCAATCTTTTATTCTTCATTTACGTTGATGATTAACCTTTCTCATCGAATCAGCAAGATCTTCTTTTGGACTAATAATACAAATAACACGAATTTACCTGTTCCATTATTAGCAAAAACAGTTGCTGTTGATCAGTTCACAACGTAGGTTGTCGAGACGTAGCGTCTTTATTCTTCAACCAATTTCATTGATTAAGTCTGCAGGCAAGATCTGAATCCAAGAGGGCTGATTAGTGCTTGTATGAGGATGAGCTTCGATATATGCAGAGAACCAAGACATTTTCTTTTCGGGTACCTTGACGGCAGACTCACGTTCAGCAATACACGCGTCTTCAAACATAAGAAAAGTTCATTGTTACTTTCGAATTTTGAACAGTTGGGAATAACGCTATGTCGTACATATCTTGTATATTAACGAATGGAAAGAATTGCGATGATGATGAATACGACACTGAATACTCTTTTAAACAAGTCCAGGTTTCTTTAATTTAATAATTTATTAAATTAATATTTAATAAAATAAAATAAAAATATTTAGTTAATTAAATAATTTAATTAATTTAATAAAATTAATAAATAATTAATTTAATTTAATTAATAATTCCTTTAATTCCGGAAAAAATTGTAGAAATTATAACAGGTTTATATGATTGACTTACTATACACAGTATAGCAAAACGTCTTTAACCAACATAGCCACTGCAAAGATGCCGAAGATCGCCCAATGCATTCTGTAAGAATGGCACATGCTTTAGTAAAAGCGACAGCTAATTAATGGAAAGATAAAAAATCTCAAGACTGATAGAAGGTTAATCCAAATCAGAGCCAGACCAAACAATTTTTGATTGGACATATGTTCACATTTTCAACGGACCTACTAAGCAGACACAGGAGGTTAGTTAGAACGATAATAGGCTTGCTAACAAGATATTGCATGCTCAAGAAGCACGTAAGCTATCTAAGCCTGATAGAGGAAACACCATGTAGATTCTGCGCGAATATGTTTCCAAGGTATCGTTGGCGTACACTCTTAGTGAGACACGCCATATATCTACGTTACACCAGTAGTACTTCATAAGAAAAGTTTCAAAGAATTTCTCGCAGCAATACCGCAAACACTTCCTCAATTATGATGTCTTAGATTGTACATTCTTCGAAATGTCGGCGAGATTACGCATTTATACATAGAACCCACTCGTTTATATTACTTATTGTGCATGGTGGACCAGCCGATTTTAGAGCGTTACGTTACAGTTCCCATCGTCAGCAAGCATCGCGGTGGATGACTATCATTTCGATCCATTCAACGTACAGATACTAACTCCATCTCGAGACATTACTTTAATTACCCCGTACTGAAACGTTATAAATTCAATTTACGACTTAATTACACATAATACTTTATACTCGGCGCATAAAATGGTTAACATCTCGTTACTGCGACGATATACATCTTATGATACAATCGTCTTATCGCGCCAGTAAATTGATTCCGATGGCAAATCGCTCGTTATGTACACCCAAAACGGTCGAAACAATATAAGATATGCGTACGTAAGAGCGTCAACGTCGTCCCGTTAGAACGGAGTGTTTCGAGGTAATGCCACCGAAGTTATTCGTGTATCCGTGTAGTTAATTGCTATCTTTTATTGTTCCCCCGCATCGGAACCGGCGGTAATAAAAATTGAATGTACCGGTAAAAGGTAGGGTAATATATTATTAGTGAGACCCTCTTTCGTGTTAGTATTTACGATTTTAACGTTTTATTATTATACAATATATTGATATGTAAGTATTGGGTAATATAACATGTAGAAGATGTCACAAGATCCATATAGTTGTAGGCAAAACTATCCGTCTGTATCATTTTTTCCCTATGACAGGTTGGTGCTGGTGGTCTTCCGCAAGGGTCTGCCTTAGGACAAGCCCTTCCTCTAATATTCCGGATATATACAGAGCTGATAGAAAAAAATCGTATGCAAGAGGCAATTGAGCAAAAAAGCAACGAGAGATATGAATTCTCAAAAGTAAGATCAAGAGAATTACGGACGAGAAGAACAAACGTAATTTAAATGAATATAGCGAAATTATTGAAAGAATAGAAAGGAATGGAGGAGATACGTGATGAACCCGACGCCTGGGAACAGCAGACTTCTGAATGAAGAAATGTTCACAAACAAGAACAACAAAAGGATTTTACAAAAGCAAGCGTTGAATACTGAACATTTGTATTTAAAGATGGATACGCGTAACACAGCGGTGCTTTGCTGCGAATGGACGCTTAGAATATGGTGGTTTCGCGGAACAGAAGGTCTTCAACGATAACATTATCGTCCAGTAAGGTGCGCGCATTTATTATTGTCAGTAGTCTCACCAGGATGCAGACTTTTCGTCTTCTCTATTAATTGATTATTGAGAACTTGACCTATATGATGTACTCTTGTTGGACAAAGGTACCTTTGAAATTAATTTTCCCATCGATTCTCCCAACATATTAACCATCTCGAGAGTAACCGAAAGGATAAGCTCTTTGCGATTCGCTACTTTATATGCGACTTTAGGAGATGTTAGCAGCACGTTGCCTGGTACTCAAGCTGGTTTAATAAACGCTTTTTTTGCTTCTGTAAATCTTGCAACTTCCTACTGAAGAGTCCGCGAAATTTCTCAATCAAGGTAGAATGATTCGTGTCGAGATGTCGCTGGCATTACATTATTTCAGTTTCTTTGCTATGCCAACGCCTTCGTTTGAACTATCGACTTGCTTATCTGAACCTTTTCGACTCTACGAAAAGAGAAAGCGACGAACTGGAACAAAGTGGGCGCTCCTTTATTAACATGTGTCTTAAATTGTTTCTTTTTGGAGATGTTTACTCTTCCATTGTTACTTATAAACTGAACTGGTTTGCCGCAGTGCTACATGGTATTTATACTTGCCGCCACAACTAGTTAAAATTTGCTGAGAATGTTTCATGTCTTTCTAGAAAATTGCCTCAAGGCGCTCCTGTTTGCTCCTTACGATATTCCAGGACATCGCGGCTCAAAGTTTCAATCGGAGAACAGATTTTCATTGAATGAAGAGATCACGTTAGTTAACGCCTTTTAATTGAAAGATGGCATCTATGACTGTGTTTAGAAATAAAACTGAATTTGACAACAAAAATACTTGTTTCGTTGTTTGGCTAGAAACTTTTTAAAGAAATTTTAATGTTATTTAAATGCAAGGTTGGTTTCGAATATTTTGTTGCATTAAGTAGAGAGCATCGAATAATTCTTGCACGCATCTGTAGCTAACTGTTGGTAATATACCTACATATAACGTCCTTTTATTTAGTTACTTAACAACGGATAGTTTTATTATATAACGCGTTAAGCCGTACCTGATAACAGAACAATAAAAGAACGCCCAGCAAACGTCTTCATCGCTTTTTCGTTGACATTCACTCCGATACGGTCCCAATTTAATGTCTTCATATATGTGTAAACGTTTCGAAATTTATTTTTTTCGACAGACGTCCCTTCAACTTCGACTTGAACAGAGTTCCTCGATCTTTCTCCCAGCGCAACAAAATAAACGTCCGTACGCGCCTTTCCAACTAATATTTCTCCTATCTATGTACGTATTGATTTAGTAGCGAATAACTCGCGACACGGAGCATTTTTATGGTGTATGTCTAAATATAGAGGTGACAATTATCGTCCGGTTAGAAGCCATTTGAATAGTTGACCTGCAACGGAGAAGTATCCATCAAACGCCGCGAGCTGCTGCTCCAGCCTTCTCTCGAACACGGCTAATCTGTTCTCGGTAATAGGAGCTGGTCCGCAGCACGTGTTTCAATGTTTTCTAACCATTTGCCGATGAGCGCAGAACGTAAAGTACACGTTCGTGGTCCGCAAGGTATTGTTGTCGCTTCGAGTAAGTGTACAGCGTCTAACGTAACAACGACGGAACGATGAGAACGTTTCTAAGATCGTTTCGTTTTTTCTGCGTACCTCCTGTTAAGGTCTTGCGGTCTCCATGTCCGTATCGAGCCGCTGCTGGCTCAGGTGGTTTTCTGCTCACCTGTAGTAGATGTTGTATCAGAAAAAGAAAATTGATTGTTTTACATTTAATATCTGCGTAGGTTTTATTGCTGTGGCGTATCTATTCTTTTATTCGGCTTTAAATACGATTATTCAATTGTTTGAATATAAAACCCTTTTTATGGTGGAGTTACTTAACAATTTTTTCGAGAAAACGACGATCAGCACTTCAAATTAAGATATATCTTCTTCTTTAAAATCTTCTAAATGTTATCTTCCAGTTGCCAACAATGCCGCGAACAATGTTTGGTGGTGAAATGGCTTAAAGGATAGCGTAGTTTTCTTCTGATGTCCTCCTCTTATATATTATTCCTCTTTACAATCATTTCTAACTTCACAACTTCAACCCACCGAGTTTATAAAATATCGCAAACAAAGCATTCAATAAACTAAACATTATCGCGGAAAAATATCAACATATCATCCATCTAAAAAGCAGTATTAACATATATTTGACGTGGAGGACCGAGAGAGGAGATATAACAGGAAGAAAAAGATGACGTTCCCATCATACATACGTACGTACAGCGCAAAGATAATACAATATTTTGTATGTACGCGCATCGTCAAGAGGTCTTGAGTCGGAAAACCGGTTGGCAATAATCGATCAAACGCCACGTTACTGAAACGGTCCCGCCGATAAGTAGATATTGATTGATATAATTATGATTTTAACGACATTCCTCGGTCGGACGCGTTGTAGGAGTTATGTAACTGGTTACCTCCGCCGTCGTACCGCTCGCGTAATCGATATCGCCGAAAACAACGTCGATACGTGGCCGGGTGACATCGGATCAAATAAGAGGTCGTTGGTCCTATCTCCTATATGACTAATAACGATAATCTCCGTTTCTTGCAGAAATACGTCAGCTTATATTATGAGGAGGATAAGCATGCGCGGCCATTCACTAGCATTTCTGAGTTTCCTAAGAGACCGGGTTTATTCTGATTATTTGGAAAATATTCTTTTGGCGCTTTAACATTCTTATTTTTGAATAAGAAATAGCGAATTTGTATTTAATTTCCAAACATATAAATCCGTGTTTTAAAGGGAGCATTAACACAAGGGAAAATTTCCCCGAGAAATATAGAGAGCGTTAAAGAAGGTGGAAGTTTGATGCCAAAAGAAGAAGTTGAAGGTAAAGCCTACTGAAGTAGCCCTCATCAATAGAAGCGGATTAAACGACTGTTTGATACGATAAAAGGTTAAATTCTTAGGAAACATATCTTCAAATAATTACAGACGAACCTAAGGGGATGTTAATCACTTCCAGCAAAATATAGGCGCTTGTTGCCTCCTCGCATGACATGCATCAATCTTCTTTTATAATAGAGAAGATTTATTGAAATTTCATATTAAAATTATATTTCGAAAAGTGATCGTGATGAAACAATCGCTATCGCGAACAAAGGAATCGAAGGACTGTTTGAAGTTAGCTTTCAAGTTTTCATATTAATCCTCGCAAAACGTAATTTTTTTATGTTTATTTTTAATTTAATATGTTGAAAGAGTGTCTAGTGGGACACCTCCAGAGCCTCCATTACAACACGCGAAAGCTTAATTAAATAGCGTATACTACCCCAGAATCCTCGCCATCATTAGAAAGAGAATGATGATAAATAAAAAGTATCATTCCTTACTATCAATTAGAGTTAAACCTCGTCTATGATGCAAATTCTATTTAAAGCACGTTGACTTGTAAATGAAGCAATTCGACTGAACAACATTAAATATCTCGGTGACGTTCTCCGAGAGTTAATTGAAATATTTTATTCTCGGTATAAGAATATATGTAAAGCGGTTATCTCGAGTATCGAGTACTAAACTTATTACGTGTACGTCAGCGTAAGAAATTGAAAACGAAATTAATGATTCCTTATTTCCTATCCAGATGTTCTTGGCTAGGATTTCGTCTCTTGGCCGCATCGACGTTGGACGTTTCCTGTCGTTGGAAACGATTTTACAGTTACGTATTCCAGCCAGAATTTTAATATTTCGACACACAGCTGGATCAACGTTAATAAATAATAAATATCGCTCATTAAAGGTTACTTAGCGTATCGACGTTATCCAAGATTTCGATCTCGATGCAGCAGAAGCGGCAGCAACGCTGCTGCTGTTCATCTAGTCTAATGCCCGTGCACTAGTTTTAATCAACTGAAACGTTAATGAGGTAATTTTTCACGAAAATAATCAATTAAAAAATCGACAAATCGATGATAAATGACATATACGGAGCGTGAAGCTCGTAACTACTAGAGCTATAAAACGAAATAAGAAGGAAAGTGTTAGGCGTCCATAGGAGGAGCACATACAGGCGAAAAATATGGTACAAGTTAAACACAGCTTGCACTTGCGTATACATCTGTACGGGGAATGTATGACGCTGGATTATTAAAGTTGTAAATTGTTTCACGTCATAATACACGGACAACATTTTCCAATTACGCATTTAATTGTATTATTATAGATGGAAGGCCTCCTATTATACGTGTACGCGCGTTTGTTATGCACTTATGCTGTGTTTTCATTTTTAAACGGAATACGAAGCTTAACAGCTGAAGCGACCTTATTTGAATATGATCAGGTTAGTATAGGCTCTACGCAAGAAGGCATTTCATTGCATCAGTTCTGTTGCGTAGGCTTCCGCGATTGTCAATAGCACTAGACTCTTGCTTTCCGGGTTGGAGCCGCGTCGTTGTCGTAGTCAACTACGTTCCTTTCACAAATGCTCTTACGTACAATTAAAATGGTTGTTGACGGTAAAATCAAGAAAATTGGCTTTGTTCCCGCCTATATCATTCTCGGTTGTAACTATTTCTGTTTATTTTCTAGCTTTTGAACCAAAAAATTTACTTTGAACCAAACTTCAGAACCGCTAGCAGGTCGCTGGGGTATCTTCAGATTGACGAAATGCATGTGTTATCGGTGTATTGCAATGGCCTTAGCTTTAGCAAATGCCCTAATTGAATCACGTTCTTGTATCAGTAGTGTCCAGAAGCACTATGATTGCTGATATCCTTTCGGAAAACCATGCTGCGTGTCGTTCAATAGCTTGTTTTTTCGAGGAAACTTACTTCCATTGTCTTTGTTGCTATGTCATAAAGCTTAGATATAACTGACAACACTGAAATCGATTTGTAGTAACCCAGTTCGCCCCAATCACCGGACCTGTTAGCATGTGGACGTTAGCACTAGTCACATCATTCAACTAGAAACAATACGTTCATAAGTAGAGATGACCAAGACAGGCCAATTCGACTCGTCGCTAGAGATGACAAAGGCAAGTGAAATAATTCCTTTTTTGCAGCGACTAGACAGACTCGTGTCTATTCGTCTCACTAGAATGGATTCGTGTTGTCTACTGGTTTCCCCGAGAGTCGACGAAACGGGAGTCTGTCTAGTCGCTGCAGAAAAAAAAAATAGTAATTTCACCTGTCTTTGCCTGTCTCTGCTAAAAACTTAATAATTTACACATCCGATATTGTAGTTTCATCTCTTATATAACATGTTGATTCATTCCCTGAAGAGAGAATAGAGGAAGTAAGTAATACTCAAATCTCTCATCTTCCTTTTAGCGTCAAATACATAAAAAGCATTTAATACATCCCTTATTTCAGCCCATATATGAAGTGAGAAAGGATTTGAACACTTTTTTCTAACAACTAGTAGCTTTAGCTTATAACTTCCGGAGACATCAAACATCGTCGTAGAAATGAAAGTAAACTTAGAATATGTCTGACATTTCGTGTCACACTGTATAACAATTTTTTTTTTTTGATAATCTAAGTTTCCGAATCTTCCACTCCAAACCTAGAATTTCGTAAAAACTGAAGATGCCCCTCGATGGTTCCTACAAAATTTCGTCCGGATCGTTAATGTTAGTGATACGCTTGGAAATGAAAAGACCGTATACAACATCCCCGCTATTATATTGAAACTTCCACTACTTCTACGACGAAAACTCGTACCAACCACTATTCGGTATGATTTCTTCTTCGTTATTAAAACCGACCGCTGCAGCACACCGGTCAGCAGCACAAAAAGAAGGCACTCGCAGAATGTAGTGACAAGAAATTACGAGAGCCATAGATTTTATTTAATTGGAACAGCATGCTCTTAAGCAGCTCCACTGTTTCGCCAATGAATACTTGTCTTTATGGTTTCAGCTCGCACCGTATATACGGATCTCGTAGCGCTTGTAATATTCAATAATACCGTGCTGTATACGATTTGATTGCGTGTCGTAAAACTTCGATTGCTGACTTTATTTTTCTTGTTCGTCAAAAGAGGAAAGATCGGGGAGATGTGGCGACAAACCGAGCGAAATGGGAAGCGTACGCGGTGGTAATAGCTTGATTGAGTTTGATCGTTCCTGTCGGGCGTCTTTAATGAAGGCCTTAAGCTACGTGTGGATGATCATGTTTTCAAAACAATGATCTTAATGCTGCTTATTTCTAAAGATCTGCTGTTGAGTTTTCAATTTCTTCCATTTTTTTCTCTTTTGAAGTATTGCTCTTTGTTGAGAAATTATTTAGAATGTACCAAAAAACAAGTGGTGTCCATTGGCGAAATTTCAACTAGCCGAAGCCTGCTACCCTCTCGGTGTTGTTGAATATTTACTTATATTCCATTCTGTAGAGGTCGATATAGCGTTAATTTCGGTAATTTTAATTGATTAAAATATGATTTAGATATTCTCATCAAGACTTGTACGTGATGGCTTGTAATATAGTAACATACAGGATGTTCAATAAAATAATAAACACAAAACTTCGCAACTTTTCCAAGTTTTAACACACCACCAATAGCTAACATCCTCATGGTAAGGGTCGAAACTAAACTAATCTGTATATTCTTCGAGAATCTGTCGAAGAATGCCGAAGCGATCAATGTGACCCAAAAATAATGCTGCGTTTACCTGATTGACGCCAATGAATATTTATTAAAGTAGTAGGTAAACCAAAAAGGTAACTTCACGAGCTTTTATTTAGTTGATCATCGTAAAGTCGATGTTTCAAATTTATTAAGCCCAAACATACCAACATACGAGCTGTTCATGAACGGTTTCTAAATATAGATATTTTTAAACTAAAAATATTTTAGTGAGTGCCCTCACGCTAAGCAGAATGAAGGGATAGTAACCCGGAGATCTTAAAGGGCATGTTAGAATTCTTGAAGACTCCGACATAAATTGCCTAATGCGTACTACAAAAGGCAAGACTTTCATGCAATTCAGTTATGATCAGCCTTATAAGGTCAGCTTCCATCAATGCAAAAGAGGTACTCTAGCATGGTTCAATGAAACAGGCAATTAAAGCATGGGAGGACGATCAAAAGACTTCGTACTAGGAAAATGTTCCAGGACAAAAACAGGCGAAATCATTCACATCAGGCTCGCTTAAGCCAGCAAAATTAGTGCTATCGCTCAACATAAAGCACCTGACCTATCTGTTCCAAAATTTCACGTGATACTCGTGTATTTTACTCAAATACATAAGAATAAGTGCTCAATTTTATCTTAGATACTAATACCTGATATAAGGATCGTTGTAATAGGAGTTGGGATTCTTGAAGCTCGCCTTACATCTCATGTTTTTAATAAAAGATATAAAACTTTCGACCCAAGAACGTCTAATATTTGCGTCAAAACATTATTTACTTGCGCTTTGAGTACGTTTGTTTGAATTTCCAAAAATTTACTTGACTTCCTTGGTTCAAAATGTTACTTCTTTGTGCACACTAAATAAATGATCTGTGGAGCAATCATGAAGAAATGAATTGGTAACAATTCGTTACGCCCGAATATGAAATTTCATACAATTTGCTCGAGGAGGTCAATAATTTGTAATCGCAGCTTGAAGACGGTTTCAATACAGAAAATCAATTATATCACATCAAATAACCTAAAGGCTACGTATAAGTTTCCTGTTGTATTTATTTTTTCCAACGTCTAATATCTAATGATCCGCCAATCTAAAATTTCGATTAAAAAATCGCCGTGATTTCTGCATTGTCATATTCCACATCTTTCCATTTTATGTACTTAAATAAAGATATTTTTTTTAATATGCTCGCCCAATGCTCGTCTATTTTTTCCCCCTTTTTTTTTTTGTCTACGACGATGATGGAAAACGGTGCAATCGCCGGTTTGTTTGTATAAAACTTCTTTTCGTTGAACGTAATACGGTAAATAAATTCGATACAATGAGGTAAGCAGCGAGCAAAAAAGACTATCCGTATTATTCTTTTATGAAAAAGCAAGGGCGTGGCGGTCCGTTTGGATGGCTCCGGGCTCGCCATTAATAAAATTTTGACGTTCATGCCTGCTACCATACAATGCATATAAATTAATAAATTAATTGTCGAGATACGCCGTGCTCGTTTCTTAAATCAATCCCGCGATATTACGATTGGGATAAATAGTATTCAGAGGATGTGCACATTAATACTTTGACGAAACGTTAATGTTAGATTAAATGATTGATTATAATCAGAAGGAAATAGACTAAACGCAAGTTGGCAATGAAGCTCGCGTTGTACGACATACATTACTGCGTTGTAATTTAAAAAAAGCAATTTGATTTTCTGTTTAATAACCATCTGAGATATCGACGAAACTTGTCTCTCAATATCTTTATTTAAAGACTTTTATCGTAAATGGCTCAACGAAAGCATTATCTGCCACCTACGCATTAAGTGGAGTAGTAGTAAAATGACCGGCAACTGTGGCCGGCGAGATAAGAAAATTGTTTTAAAATTTACGAGGTGGAGAAAGAATTGAAAGATACAGACTTGGAGTTGCGCTTATTGTAAAATGGAATTAACGTGAAAGGTGCGGGAGCCTCCAACAAAACAGAGCTCAGCCCACCATTCTAATCAGACTTAAACCAAATACGCAAGCTGGACACATACGCATCGATAAAGCTGAATGAAGCTCTGCGAATCGCAAGGCTATCATTAATCCGTTAAAAGCAGGAATTAATAATTTGAAAGACAATAACAAAGCGTTACCTAATAAGATTGATTATATTAAATTGACATAATTGAAATTAAAAAAGGAGAAGTTGAAAAATCACAGAAAATAAAAGAGAAGAAATCCAGAAAAATACGAAAGCTGTTGTACCAGACTCCTATAAAAACGAATATACAAGAAAACCAAAAGACCGAGTAGCAATCAGAAAATCACAGAAATGCAGAGCTACAGGCAGCACCTCTTCAAAGTTCGGATTCTTTGGAGGACATTAGTCAAACCTGCGATACCACAACCGTAAAAGAAGTTGTTGTCGCAAACATTTGTAAATCTGGCGATATCGAAGTTGAAGAACTGGAGATTCGATGAAAATCTTCAAAAGCATTTAATGTGAGGTCTGCAAGCTAATTTTAAAAATGAAAAAGTGAATATTGCAATGTTCAAAGCATGAATAGTTGCGCCAATGAGTTTTTTGTTTTCAACGAAAATTTTGGTATGTGTGAAATTCTTTGTATAATCGATTCTTTGTATAATTACTGGCATAGGAGTACGTATTATTAATTTCTTTGGCTAGAATTTGGCGAAGTCCAATTGCAGACCTGCAAAGAAGCACGTAGGGTTCTAATGTATTGCAGAAGAGAAAGATGTACCAGCGTTGAGGAATGATTCGTTCTGTCACTTTGCCAGTTGAGCATTTTCGAGTGCTCCGAAGCTGCGCTTAGGGTAGATGGCGCGACGATGTATATATTCTTTGTGTACAAATCTTCATTGACATCAGATGTTAATTTTTTCGGATGCAGCAAACAACGCTAAATTGCCGGCATACTCTACACTATGTAATTTTCATTATCAACGGTATGACCGAATGATGTGAGAAGAAATCCTAATTTTACATGTAAATCACTATGTCTTGATATCTGCTTTCGTTTAGTAATTGCTTTTTAGCATGATTAATGGCGTTTAGTGGCTTCTTGCAATTGCTGGAAACGTTAACCTTCTTAAAAGTTGAAATAGCTCAAGGAATTGAATCGTTTTGGTAATTCACAAGTACTAAAATTAAGTAGGGAGAACAGGCGGCCTTTTAGTAAAAGAATTAACTTGTTCAAACGCTATTTTCATTTTAAGCAATAAGACTAAGTAGTCTCGCGGGAATAAATTTCCAAACATTAATGACTTTCTACGATTTTTCCATAATCCCAAAATTATAATAATTTATACCGAAAGAAGAAAAAAACTCATTACGCCTAATATTTCCCACAATCTGTCGTCGTGAACATAAAATTTCAACAATTTTAATCGATAATTCGATAAAATTTCGTATCAAACGTGGGAATATAAATTGCCAATAATCGAGTCCGAATCGTCGACATCAAAAATCGATGCTTAAACCAATTAGAAGACGATAAAAAAGTCCCATGCAGCACCGCGGGTTAGATCTCGGCGTGTGATTAATATTCCAAATGAATCCGATCGACCGGCCGGCGCGATGAGGCCCCGGCTACATGCCCGGCGTGATATGATTGAATTATAGCGATATCCGCGGAGATTAATGCCGACCAGTTGCGGAATTATACAAAACTAATGCTCGCGATTTGTTATGGAGTCATTACTTATTTGTTTTAATTATGATAATCTCGTCCTTTTTGTTTGTATTTTGCGGCGTATGTATATGCGCGAGATCTAATGCAAATGAATTTATTATAATAATATGCTAATATAATAATAATAATAATAATAACATATCAGAAAGCTAACGATTCGCGTTAGGCGATTCTAACGGATGCGACTTTCTAAATATGTCAATCTACACGGGTGTTCAAACGTAATTGGAAATTCTTATTTTATAAGCTTATCGTTTTATTGTTATTGTTAATCTGGAAACATATATGGATGAGAGTATTAAATCTAAAGATACCCTAATCATTTATTTCGTTAAAATAAACAACTTCTATAACTGCGACCATGGATTCTCTGGTTCTCATCGCGTTCTGGAAGAGCTGCAAGAATCAACTAACAACAAGTGAGCACTGATGAGCCGTGAGACTTTCATTATTGTTAATAATTGCTTACCGATATCTTTACGTAAGCCATTCTCGGTTATAGGAAGGTCGTGTGCAAGATCGACGCGGTTCGAAAGCTAGTTACTTTTGCCTAAACTAAAAAGATTAATTTCGAACGCTTAGAATAGGCGCTAATATATTAATGGGCGTTCGGTAATTCGTCTCGGTAATGGAAGAACCATACCGAGCGCGTGAACACTGTTAGCTGTCGGCTAGGGAAAACATGGATTGTTTCACTTTTCCGCAACTAAGAACGCAACTATCACCGTATCCAACAAGTTATTATTTATTTAGCAAATTTGGAAAAGAACGATAAGTTGAGCATTCGGTCCGTGAGTCCTGGACGTTAAGACTTCGGTGTTCGCTTTTACGCGTCATGGCAGACACCTTAAGAAGCCCGAAATAATCACTCACTATTGTTCAAAATGTACCGCTTTTAATGTCTGTTACATGTTGCTAAAAGCGATAGATTTTTTACATATTCGCAACGAAACGAGTCCAGTTCTTCGCTGTATGATATGAAGAAGCACCATCCTCAAACTATTGACCATATCTTCATGAACTTATGATGACGTTAAACCATTCTTCGGCAAATATTTAATAACACCATGAAAGTCGTAATAGCCGACTTCAAAAGCCGTAGTCATACAACATAAAAAAAAATAATTCTAATACTTCCTTTTTCTGCAATAGCTCCATCATAATTTTATTTACCGTTAAATGCATGAGTCTGATCATTCATTGACATATGTGGCAACATTGCTGATTCGGTGTGTGTGGCTTTCTTCACTATTTTGCAGATTATAAGAATTACGTCGATAGGTCTATAATTTTCCAGTTAATGTTTGGATCCTTTTTAAACAGAAAGCTTTATAAGAGAGAGATATGGTTTCTTTAAAACGAGCAAAAAATAACAATTTACACCGTAACTGGACTAATTCACTATTACAACTGTCGGAGCGCTGTCACTATGGTAGGAAAGCCTTTCCTTCGTTACGTAGAATCTATCCATTGAATCAGTATAGGTGTCGCTTGTAGTTGTTCTTCCTTTCCTAAAAAGATCAACTGAGATTATGGCTTCCCAATTTTAAAAAAATCATGGCCATAGCTTTTCCGGCTAATGGAATCGTCTACCGGGAGAAACACATCTTACCGACTAATCTTTAGTTTCATCCTATAGACACATAACACTGCGCTATGTATATATATGTTCAAATATATTCAAACATTCCTTTGAAGTGATCGCGTGATTCCGTTCTTGATAAATCATCAACACACGCTAAGCGCTTTCTCAAACTCAATCTTTCGTGAAGGATGCTTAATACAGGTTCAATTGAGATGTTTGTTATATTTTTACTCGACAACCTGCTAACACGATATCATGAACTTTATTGATTATATCGTCTTAACGAGACGACTTGGTCGCTCTTCGTCAAAGACGGATGTTCGACGACGCTTCATGATATAACCTTGCTCGCTTTGAACGGCATTAACTAAAGTGCTCACAAACGGTAGTTGTCTTCAAATAAGGATCCTTCCCATGCCATCCTTGTAATTGGGAATTGTTTCCTTTCTTTACAATATTGTAATTAGAGACTTGAAAAATAATAGGTCTTTGATTCAAAATTACTTTTGAATGTATAAAACTTTTGAATCACCACGTACGCATGGCTGCTAAACAAACCGAGTAGTAGAATGAACGGAGAACGAAAAAGAAACGTAATTCATGAGAGTTTTATAATAATTTAATGACCACCTGTTAATTTACGATCAGAAGATAGAAGTGGGATAGTGGTCGTATGTAATGAAATTGTTCCGGAAACAAGGATGACTATCGTTGCATCGCAATTCTTATTCGCGTATCGTTACACGCACTCCCATCGCAAATAAAACACGTATGGACGGGGGATACTATACGATGCATTATGTTAGTAATTTCGCATTCATTTATTTACATAGATTATGATAAGTAAAATTAATTTCATGCCAGGGTGTATTACTCAAGATTGTAGGCTTAACATTTTTTTTAGATTAATACGCTTCAATGGCGAATTGAATTTATTGAATTTGTTTCCGGGTTTCGTAGTGGTTAAGAGAGATGTCTGTAAGATGCGTCTGTTAATGGTAACATGCTTTATATGTTTCTTTGCATGTTTCTGGAGCTACATTTTATGATGAATGACGGGCAATAATAATAAAAGAGAGGAAGAGGAAGTTCTTCTAAATAAATAACAATTTTTTAAAAACAAGCTGAAGAAGCAGCTTCTATGAGCAAATTTGATCTTTAAAAATACTTTGGTAGACTCTACCTCGATGTCGCTACGGAAGACCATTAACACTAGAACAACCAAGATTACGACGAAATCTTAATTTTCAATCATACAAGGATGGTTGCCTTTCTAAAATGAAGGAGACAATCATTTTGACGTGTTTTAGTCGTGAAATCGCCATTTTAAATTCTATTCCGGAGGAATTTGACATTGGAGCTGGTGTCTCAGCCAATTTCTAAATTTTAAGGCTCTTCTAACCAACCAATACCCTTTCGAACGCTTTCTTCTTCCTCTTTTTCTTGGATAAAACAATTGCTTTCAACACAATGTAATATATGGTTAGGTTCGGATCTAGCCCTTCCACTATATTGGCGAATTCCTTTCTCCTTGATTGAAGTTCTTCCGTATAGCAAGTAGTAAGTTTATATCATTGAAACGCCCCATTCTTCAGGCACCAATTATTGGGTCCTAAATTATACTTGCTATATGTCAACAACGTTCATAAACGTTCTTGCGTCAATCTGATAATTTTTGAAGACGATACAGTTATTTTCACCTCTTCAACAAACGTTTCGCCAATGAATTGTTCTAAGCGGCGGAAGGATGTGACGATACGTTTCACACGTAGGTAGGTTAGATATTTGGCATTCACAGTTCAGAAATGTCTGAAGATCTGAAGGGCGGACGTTACGAAAGTTACGTTGAACCCATTGGCATTGCAGATCTTCACCTCCGAAACGTATTTAAGAGCGACACTTACCTACTGCACTCTTACCTAGCGCCCAGTTGAGGCATAGAGCCCGCGCGCCATGGTTTACTGAAAATACACAACTAGGGGAGGTTCCGCTTACTTTTTCGCTTTAAAGCACCACAAAATCTGCTTAGCAGAAGGCAAGTGGCTTCAATATCATTGTACGCAACATTATTCATCGCCCATTGTTCCAAGATTTTCGGGTGTGGCAATGCAAAAGGAAAATGGATTTTATTACACTCCATCATGAGAGACTAGCGTCTCATTGTTTAAGGTTCCTGTAAATCTATCCGGCCGAAAAATATTCAGGCTATTCAATTATTGCTTTAATACCTTTAATGCTGAAGTAGAGATGCCGTTAATCCAAGCAGGATTTGTGGAACGTAAATTGTCAATAACTATTTCTTCCTTCACAGCTTCACAAATCTTCAAAGCTTGGCTTAATTTGTTGAAGTTGTACAGCGGAAGTACTATAATGGTCTTTTACAGCGATAATCTCAGATCTCGAATCGTGCGACCAAAATGAAAGACATATTGTGATGGAATACTTCAGTGTTCACAGTGATGCAGTGTTTGAGTACTTGATTTAGTACATCTTACACGAATCATCTGCATATAACGTCAGTGTTAACCGTGTCAAAAATGATCCCCATCCACATAGGCACCACGGCAGATAATCTACAATACACGGAAATCTTAAAATATCGGATTAATATCGAAAGTAAATACACCTTCCATATCGGACGCGTAATCTCTTTAAACACAAAACTCACCGAGATGGTGGTGATGCGGGAGAGCGTAGTACCACGGAAGATACGTACGCGTAGAATAAGTACGTACGTATTTAGTTTTATCAATTTTGAGATTCGTCAACGTATAAGCACCGCTACACACACGTCGTAATGATTCCCTGTTTATTTTCGAATCTGTTATCGCCAGTCGTTCCCACGGATTCTGATCAACAGGTGTCCGCTAGGAGAGCGATCACTAATCGAAATCGAACAGGGGGGGCGTCCTCCTCCCTCGTCCCGTTGATAACAATAGAGTGGCTGTCGTCGATGCGCGATCCGCTCAAATATTTGATTTGTTAAATAATACGTGTTTAGTAAATGCAAGTAGATGGAGGTAATAATACGGAGCGGTGCACTTTTTTGCGCAACCAACTAAATAAAACGTTTTGTTCGGGCTATCAATGCATGGCGTATGTATTTTTTCTTTCCGCGTCTATTTATCCGAGGCGATAGGTGCGCGTATAAAAGTGCACGCTTAAATACGCACGTTCTGAAAAGTCTCGTACGGGTACGCGATACTGGGTGACACGATTTCAAATACCGCCGTCGTATTCTTGTTGATTTAGAAAAGGGGATTGAATGTAAATACGTTTTACGTAAGTGGATGTTTTTATTTGACTTATTGCGACAGTTTCTTTTAGAGAGATACAGAAAATACATCCTGCAACGTTACTCTCCTATTTCTTTATGCTTCCATCCATAGATTATATCAAAAAAAAAAACAATGTTTACCCACTGTCGAGGGAGTCCGATCTTCGAAATGATTTTCCAAACTTTCTCGAAATTTCTGTAAGATTTAAAAAAATCGATTTCTTGAAGTTACTATCGTTAGTTCTAATTAATATAACGTGTAAGGGCAATGCCTACCGTTATTACGCGGGGAAATTGAAGAAACTCATTGCGTTATTGGAACAGGTATTTGAAAGAAGCTGCTTTCAAAAGCGGAAGTTTGATAAAAATAGAAACTAAATAAAAATCTAGATAAATAGTGACTTAGGACTTACTTACTAGAGATGACGAAGGCAGGTGGAATTATTAATTCTTTGCAGCGATTAGAGTTTATCGACTCTCAGGGAAACCAGTAAGCAACACTCGAGGCGAATAGACACGAGTCTGTCTAGTCGCCGCAATTTCATCAATCTTTGTCTTCTTTACTACTTACTTTTGAGCAAGTTTAAGGTTCTTTGAACAAAAGTTAATTTAAAGCTATACTAAGGAATTCTTCAACACTATTGGACTTAAATTTTAATCCTAGATTAAAACTACTTAAACTTAAATTAATCATATAATAATGTAAGTTATCATATAATCTTACTCCTAAAAAAATAGGGACTGTTCAAAGAGGCTTAGATTGATTCTTTTAGGCAAAGTAGATGTATTCCTCACTGGATAAGTGCGACAAGAACGCGTATTTGTTGCCGAGTACATGAATACATGTCTCAGGCATATATAAACGGGAAAGCCGAAGAATTTTTAATTCAACGAAAAGTGGACGACAAGATTCACGAGGTTTTACTCCCATCGCGCCTCACAGCGCTCGTTTTTGCATCAAAAACATTTAAGAGCGATGAATCACACCAAAGCATGATTGCGTAGGTCAGTTGAGATTGAAAGCGACCGAAATACATAATACGCAGTAACGAACGAATTTGATATATAGTTTGATTTAACTTACATAGCGGTTCATAATGAGAAGAGATGATAAAGACAGATGGAATTATTCCTTTTTTCCAGCGACTAGACAGACTCGTGTCTATTCGTCTCATAAAAATGAGTTCGTGTTGCATATCTGTGTCTCCGAGAGTCGATAAAACACAAACCTGTCTAGTCGCTGGACAAAAGTAATAATTTCATCCGTCTTTGTCCTTTCTAATAATGAGGTTTCTACTATGTCTAATATTATGTTTGAGGTTCAAAAGAAAGTCACAAAATCGGCATCAAGTGAACGTTAAAGATTAATTCTGTAAAAGATATTTAAATAGTTCCATTTAACACCACAGACTTCAATAACCTGCTCCATACAATATGATCTTAGATCCAATTCTTCGCAATTTTCTCCTAGGCTAGACCAGATAGCTGCTCCACCACGCTTTATGTTTCATCGTATTGAAAAGTGATAAACTACTTCTTCCGTAATTTGTCTACATTACAATTAACAGCAGAAAACTAAACTTTTATGATTAATAAAACGATCCCCGAGATGAAATGTACGGAGCGTACAGAAGACATCGTTTGCACATGCAATTAATGGAAAAATTCATCGCATGTAAGTTCCATTATCGTGCCGTACGCAGAAACGAGATCGGCGCGGCACGTCATCCAGAACCTAAAAGAAAATTCCTCTTAATGACTAATTAGAGCGTTTATTAAGAATCCCGCCACTGAAAAGGCTCTTCTCTCTCGCCACAACCGCACACATCCATAATGCGTATACCGCACCCGGCGTCGTCCGCGAAGAGATAAAAGGGAAGAATATTCAATAGATATCTCATAAATCAGCTTTAGCGTTTAACTTTTGTACGTATTAAAACCGATACGAGGAGAAGGAAAGATAAATTATACGCGCGCCGCGTACCTATACCTGTACCCGGTGGTGATCCGTTAAAAAATCGCTTAAGTGGTCGCATAAATCATAAACTAGATTGCTGAAATGTTTCGCGAACGATTTTTTTCGCTCGCTCATTTATGCATGTAGAAATCGTCTCTCTTCGCTTGTATTCTTTTCTTTTCCGTTTAAATACGTAATAATCTAACAACATGGGAGCGTCCAGTTCGGACAGCAGCCAGTGTTGAATAGGAAGAAGGAAAAAAAGAAGACGAGCGGGGAATGCACAAAGTGTATCTATACCTGCGTATTATACATACGTCAAGTTCGCGTATCTATATACAGCGCTGTGCGAATTATCGGTAACGGAACAGATCCGATATCTCGAGATTTAAACGTTGAAAATACCGCCAAAGATGCTAAAATTACATTAATTTCAATATCGAAAATTAGTAAAAGATTGCCTTCAACGTTAATCATTTTATCAAAATTGGGTTGCGCTAACCGTTACGTATAACATGGTACACGGACTGGCCGAGAATAGAAGATATTGATCGTTTTATCTCCGATTACAAGTCGGTTAATTAAATTTGTAGCGCCTCGACAAAGCGCCAAAAACGTCTCCATTTGGACATGCATTTTGCGCCAAGTCATTCCGAGATGCTCCTATCGCTTCTTTAATCTGCTTGAATTGACCAGAATTATTGAAAAAATCAAACAATTTTTTTATAACAATAACATCGGAAGTAATCACGTCAACTGGCCGACGGGGATCATCATCCAGTTTATTCTCGATTAGGTTTAAACAACTTAGACGAATCGCAAGTAGTCGACTTGAAAGAACAACCATCTTCGTTTAGAAACGAGTCAAACGTATAAAATGACATCGAAATTGAAAACCGTGCCGTCCAAAAATATAAGAATGACCCTTTGCGCTTTATTAATCAATTATGCCCCGATGAAACCACCCAGTTTCTAATAACTCGTACGCCGGTGTAGTTTCCTCGCGCACGGATCGAAATACCCACGGTGCTACGCGGCCTCATTCATACGATCAGATCATCTCCTCGCATTTATTAATGATAATTTATAAAGCGTCGGATTTAAAACGAGCTATCGGTTACACGGTGTGCGTGTGTGTCGGCCTTTTTGAGACGTCGCCGATCTAGCGAGACTTTCTTGCGCATTGTACGGCGTACGGTGCGGTGCGCGTACCTCTGTGTATGCCGGAGCGGTCGGTTCGTGGCATTTTAATTACATCAAAACCGCTCACTCCCATTCCTCGTGTTCGATTTTTCCATCGATTAGCTCGTAATGTTCCGCAAGAAATTAACTTTCTTGCTGTGTCCACTCTGTAAATGGAGTCCTATGCGAATTTCTAAGATACTAGGCCGACTCCCAAGTATACAATCAATACGCGTGCACACACAACGTTCTTGAGCAGCATGGGCGATTTGCGATGTCCGCTTTTTTTCGCTGTGCTTTTTCGAACTATGAAAGTAACGATTCATAAATGCGTCGGATGTTGTACGTGAAATTTGAAATGTTCGCAAGGAAGCGGCTCTTTCCTTCGGAAAAGATGACAAAACAAACAGCATTGTTTAATGAAGTAAATGAACTAAAATATTTTTTTTTACTTCGAAAATTCAACTTCAGCCCAACATTACGGCCTGATGTTTTAGAAAATTTTTGCGCTATTAAAATTGCAGCCGTTGGATGCGATAAAATTAATTCGTATTATTCATATAACTAACATTTTCATCGTAAACGTTGCTTTTGCCAGCAGGTAGAAGTCAGCTCATTTTCATACTTTCGGGTTGACCACCAGTCGTCCCCAACGGAAGTCTTATTTTCACTCAAGCAGTTTAGTGCTTGAGTGAAAATATGTCCTTTCAAAGGCTCTAGATCCTCACCCAATTTGTTCCTGCCTGAGTACCTTTAGTTCCTCACATCCAAACTTATTTTCTTTTGTAACTTGCATCTTTTACACCAAAGTTCGCTTGCTCAACCTATGTTATATAGATACTTCCTCCCTCACTAACCCGGCAATGGTCTTGATCTCTTTTTTACTGGTTAACAAGAAACTTAGTATCTACACCTCCTATTAGTTCTTTAGTTTGTAGTTGAACTTCGGTCAACCTCCATTTCTTTATATGAAGAGCCGCTAGAAGCTAGAAGAAGACGAAGCTAAAGGAAGAAGAAGCTAGAAGAAGAAGAAGCTAGAATCTCCCTTCTAGCGGAGTTGCCTGCGATTCCATATACGGGCCCTGGCCGTATAAATTCTCTTTTGTAACCCTCCTTAGCTAATTAACTCAAGTTGCCGAAGCGAACTCTCTCACCGAATTCAAAGACTTACATACGTCGAATTACGACGAGTAAAGACTCACATACGAACGTCTGGCTCGTATTATCGAAGTCTTAGAGAAAGCTCTAAATGTCCAACTAGAAGAACGTTCGAATGTTTCCTCTCAAACAATCGGGATCTAGAAATGGCTTGCGTTGCAACAGAAGTCCGTGACGACGCGTTGAAAGATACAGGCAAAATCACCACTTGATTTTTCAAATACTTACTTGACGTTATTGACCCCAAGCTACTCTTAGGTGCTCCACACGATAAAGCACTGAATTACGCAGCTGTTGGTTTTTTCAGGCTAGCTTAGATAGAAGTCAGGCTGCTATTATGGACGACATTAAATCTCGTGAATTACGTACGAATTACGTAATTTTGGGTCCTAAATTAACAATCTGACTGCAACATTTAAATATTAAAATCGTCGCTTGACTCCTTTGTTCGCGATAGTTTCTCTGCGTTAAAGATGGATTAATTTAGAAGATAAGCTGAAGGTGAAGCTGAACATGAAGGTTTCCTTGAACTAAAAGACTGGTTCTATGGCTTTTGACGTTGCATTTAAATGACTAATAGAATACAGCGGCTTTTTCAGCACATCAACATAATGAATTTTAGTTAATTTCAAAAAGTTAACGTACGATCGCTACGAACATGGAACGAAACTTTTCACTCGACAAATCTGCCCATTCTAACCGTCATATAACTTACACAGTTTCAGTAGACGCATGATATTGCACGAAGTGAAGCGTTTCGAAACGCATTCCCTAACGATTACCGCTGTATTTTCCTCGTATCTCTCCGAGAAAATAAACTCTACCGTCACAGGTGTACAATCCGGACGGTCGAAAGTAACGACTGCTCTTGTAGGTTTCCAACGACGCGTACATAGCATGTACGCTACATTCGTGTTAATATGCGACGTATTTCTCGTTATTAACAACGCTAATTGCCGTCGCGAATCCGTATTTTATGCTAGGCCGTATCGGCCAGCCCCGTCGGGTTCCCCGGCCGGCATCCGCGTAATTGCCCGCTGCACGGGGAATATGAATTGTAACGTGCTGGTCGGGACGTAAAAAACTGCCAATGTGCGACGAATCGCGACGTACGCATGCGGACAACGGAACACACCTATTGCGATGTTAATACACGCAAATCGCGCTGAGGTATCGACACTGCTCTTTAACAAATTTTTAACAAATTCGTCTCGCTAGAATAAGCCTTAAGTCTTTCTGTTAGGAGTAAGCAACTGATTGCTGGTAAAGCAGAGCAGATCCCCGTGCGATGGTGTCGACCTCAAACAGGTGGTAAATGGCAGCAATTCCGCCCTTATCTCTATAGGACCACCTTAACGTCGTAGGAACATTAAAGTGTTAACTTTGAGTTTTCCTAAGACACCCAACTCACTTGTTAATTATTAATGAAGACCTGTTCATCGGAGAGCGTCCTCTTGTCTTTATTATTTATCTACCATGACAACGATAAACAAAACATACTAGCATAGCTCCTATTAACTCTGCTGATTCAAAATTTTAAGCTTAAGCAGTTCTTTGTGAAACAAATTACTTAAAAAAGAGTTAATACACGTGATTTTTGAATACAATTAAAGATAAAGCAGCCATTCCGAACTACATGGACCTTTGTACGCCCAAAATTAAAACTTGAATAAAATAAACAATGAGTATCAAAGCTATCACATTTCGCACGGAGACGGTTACAGCGAAATCTAATCGCTTGCATGCATTTCGCAAGATCCTAGCTGTACGTACGCGTGGATTAAATAAGCGCCAATTTGCCGATATTTGTACGCGTCTACGTACCTCCTTCTTGTCCTTCCTCCTTCGGGCAACAACAGCGGATTAATTGAATTCAGACAGGCCGATAAATTACAATTTATATAAATTAAGAAGGAAACGCAATTTATTGTAATTGCGCGGACGGGATTGGCGTTCAGGTGTGTTTTACTCGTTTGCATCTTATGTTATATTACGTCTTTTTTTTTTATCGACGGGAATAAGCGACTTCTGCGTCGCTTTAATAGCGACGATCCGTTTCCGTTCGTTTTGTCTTACAATTAGTAATAAACGCTGTAAATAAATTGTTTGTTTATGTTTTCTTGAAAGATTTATTTTCCTGTTCAAACAAGTATATGGAAGGCACCATTTGCGTGTCGTATAATTATTTACGATGTATGATCGTAAAGCAAAGTCTGTATTTATTGATAATGCACAATTGAAAAATAGAAGTTTGTTTAAGCTGTGGAAATAATGAATTAATTAAATAATAATCGTTAACGGTACTCTTAGATGGAACTAGTTTATTTCGCATTGCCCAGAGTGCACCACTTCGCGGAGGGCTAACTTTGCAGCCCAATAATTTCTATATATCGGCTCCGGCAATGAAACGAGATAATTTTAAGTGAATTTTAGAGCTCGCAGATTGGTAGTAAATACAAATGTTGTTGCCCCCCCTACCGTAAGCACAGTTTACCGTTTTTTCTTTTCTACCAGACTAGACTGATTGAAGATGAGAATTAAAGCGAAGCAAGCATATATAATTACATGGAAGATGTTTTCCCGGAATTCTCGTTGGCTGGAAGTATATTTACCTAATAAAACCCAGGAGACAATGAGAGGAGTACTAAAAGCTATATAAGCCGCTGCAACTTTAGAAAAGGGTTAGAAAGGCGATGCTTTTCAATCCAACCTTGCCTAAGATATCTAAGTACCATTAATAAAATTACTTACATACAAGAAAAACTAAACTTCGCAAGCAAGTAATTAATGCGCTCTACTTCCACCATCACCCCGATTACTCACTCCGTAAGTACAAGAACATTTTTCCTTCAAAGGACGTGTTATCAAAGCATTTTACAACAAAGTCGTTGAATAGCTTATTATAAATGTTAAACGCAAAAGAATGCTAAAACATAGCAGTTCTCTGTTCCGGCATTGACGAGCGACGAGGCAAGATTCGTTCTATTCAAGCTCGATTTTAGCGACTCAGCTTGACTAGAACTGTAGAACACGGCCGACTAATCTCCACGACACAGCCACGCTAAAGATATCATGTATCAAGCCTCTGTACATTGATGGATGTACATCAATATACATTGATTCGGTATTCAGCACCAACATAGTACTGACGAGCGGCAAAATCTTTTCGCACTGCTTGTAATACAACGATGCTTGACTTTTTCCTTGCCGATTATTTATCCCTTTCATTAATACATCTTGTAAATAATGCAAGGAACAACCGTAAGGTGAACATACCGATATTTCGGTAGTCCTTTCGGTACCTGAATGTCGATGTTTCGTAGCTCGCAAAAACATGCATTAACCAAGAAAGCAGTACAGGTGGTAATATATATTATACGGCGGGGAAGATCACACGCGGTGGACAAAAATTAATTACCTACGCTATAAATTAATTAAAACGACAACGATAATTAATCGTACACGAAGGTTTTGTGTAAAATTATGTCGCCGTGTCGTTCGACGGGACGTTGCGTGGTCGGTGGTCCTAAATTTTGGACGGCCGCGACATACAGCGATATGCGGCCGGCATACGCAGTTGTCCCACCGAATATTTCGGATGTTTGTTTATTGCTTAATTTATAAGCTATGTCCTTACATGTGTTGCGTTTATATACACGGATCTATCAGCTTTGTTAGGAGGATGTTCGTTCGGTTAATATACAGCAGGGGTGCTTAGAGTTATAGCTATCGAGATGGGCTGTAACACTAACAAGAAATTAGTAGACGATGAACTTAACACTTGCATCCATATTTTGCTTGTCACCCAGGATGTTATGACCTTACAAGAAAATCTCGATATTATTACTGATCGGTGCAAAGCGATTAGATTAAAGCTTTGTAAACACGTTGCTTTGTTTCGTTTACTCAAAGATCAGCTCGAACTGATCTTACCACATTAGCAACGCCCATAATACGCAAGGGACAGATAAGAGATCTGGGTATCATATTTAACAAGAAAATCAGCTTTGCTGAAACTATTTCTGCAGCTGTTGCTACTACAGCGTTTCGAACTATAGGTTTTGTTACGCGTGTATGTAAAGATTTTACTAATATTGAACCGCTCAAGCCTATCTTTGGTGTGCCGGTGCGAAGCAACCTGGAATATTGCCTTTCTATCGTTCAGCTTGGATGGAGCTCGTCCTATTCGCTGTGTTGATTAAGAACTGATGACTAAATGATTAAGTCGACGTAGGTTTGAATTGCTTTAGGCAAGAACAAGGCAATTAATACCCATTTTTTTTTTCCTCCATTATACGTACGTCAGCGACTTTTACCGAAAAAGTCAAACTGCAAGCAGAAATACAATATAGAGACCTCCTTACCGAACAATAATTCTCTGTCCAATAACTGCGCCTTCCATAACTTTCCTCCCGTTAATATAAGATATTGCTGGATTATCTAATTGAATTTTCTCCCGTCTACCGTTCCGTTTACAGTTGCGCAGTCGGTACATTGCGTCAAGGCAAACAAAAAATATCGCGATATTGTCGGTATTGTAAGTATTCATGTTTTTATAGCGCAATAAAGGACTTTCCCACATGGTCGATAAACCGATTCGATGTTAACAAATTATGATACAATAGCGCGATATCGACGCGGAAATCTTCCCGACGTTAGTATGTATTAGTTTTCGACAAAAAAGGACCGTCCTCATCGTGGAACGTCGAGTTAACGTTTGCGTGCAGTAGTAATTGTCAATCGATTAAATATTAATGAAGTACGTATGGTACACGACGACTACTTAGACTTGGATAGACAAACAAGCGGACATCAAACGATTTTCTTCTTCTTCTTTTCGTTTTCTTTCGTCCTTCGATCGAACGATGACAAAATCAACGGTCATTCGGTGGATTCCAAAGTACTCTCTCGGGATTTTGTAGCGACTTAAAACGCTCTGAAACAGATATGTCGATAAATAGAGGAAAATCGCTCTCTTTTTTACATCTTGTTTGGCCAGTGAACAATCGGAGCAAGCAAGTAAAATATGCGCAGGGATGCGGTGCCCGATTTTTATAATTTTTTTTTTTTAGAAAAAGTTATTTTGGTTCAAATATTTTATTTAATTTAGTGTAGTTTGTTCAGGAAGAATTTTATATATTTTAAGCTCTGTTCTAAGTTGTTTTCAACTTATCAAAATAAATTAGATCATTGATCGAAGATGGTTCTAAAGAAAAAAAAAAAACAATCAGTTTATAAGTTCCATTTGGGGTCACATTGTGCATAGTTGTGAATATATTGTAATTTATTGCTTTAACTTTGATTCCTTAAGTCTTGTATCGTCCATCTGTTCTCATTAATGATATGATAAAGCTATGGGCTAGTATCGCAAACGACACTAAAGTATCGGCACCGCGCGTTTAATTAATTAATTTGATTGATCAATTAAACTTGTGTGGTGCGAAGTTTGCCGATACGTTAGTCTCGTTTGCTGTTTTACTCTTATTTTTCAATTATTTTTTTAATATTGACCCTATAAGTAAAGTCTATAAGTTGTCGTACGTTTAAAAGAACCAACAGAGCACTTAACGAAACATTCACTGGATTGAACAGGACAGCGAATAACATCTAGACCAAAAGTCAAATATGTATATAAGACTCCAAAGAAACAAAGGACAGTAATATCAAAATAGATAAATGTGATCTCTAGTCACAGTGCCGCGAAACAATATTGCAGTGTTTTGTTATTTCGTTATAATGTGGACTGCTAGAAGAGAGCATACCTAGACAGAAGATGAACCAAGAATTGGTTGAAGCCATCCATCAAAGGGAAAGACTGTCCACTTTTTCAAGCGGTATTTCACGACGATAAGATGAAGGTCCGCAACCGTCTCCCGCAAAAAAAAAAGATTCGGAACAGGACGCTTCCGAACAAAATTTTCATCAGAAACAACGTCAAGCCGCTAAACGCAAAAAATAACCGAAAACACCCAATAGCCATTCTTTTAATTTAGACGCGTAGAACTCACGCTTTTTACCTCGTCAAACAACGAATCATCTTCTCGATTGAAAGACATCTGGATATTTTTATAAGTACCTTCAGGAGACAGGCACGTTTAAACGCAACAACATCTCAGGAAGACATGTGGAAGAAGATGTTTAAAATTCCAAAAAACTTTAAATACGAGCGTAGAAATTGTTGGGTTAGCGATTGTTAAATCTCTACCGCATTCAAGTCTCCAAGGATTCGCGCATTGCCTCCGGTACGTGAAGATCACACCCGGCATGACTCTTCACTGAAGACGGATCAGATCAGTACTTCTACCAGTGAGACTTACCTTTGAAGTACATGCGTCAGTACTAAGGGAGCACAAACGTATTTTATTAGGGTAGCTTGGTGGATGCGAGGCCTACTTAATCTCTGAACTTAAATCTCAAGAAGTGGTCATTTTCGGCAAATCTATACTTCATTGTTACTTTAACTTACTTGGATTCCAATTAAGCATCGCTGGCTCTCACGACGTTGGTATCTACGGTCACTACATAATCACCAGATGGTACCTGCGCAACTCGGACCAACCAATGGACGCGGTTTCAATTACGCGCGCTCTATCGGCCGCTAAATGTATTATTTAACGAGTCGCTCCTGTGTGCGGCGCAGACATGTTTGCTTATTTTAATTGCTTATGTCTTTCCCCAGGTATGGTCGGGCGATGGATGCGAGAGTTTGTATTTTAAACGCTTCTTCGTCTTCTTGTATAGATGATATGTTATGGACGTCACGGTGAGCGGTTGATAGGCCGCACATCGTTGTCGGGGATATTTTGCGAGATGAGAAACAAATATATTACTTCGACAGAGCAGCGTGTGCGTGCGTGAGTGCGGATGTAACGGAAAAGAGCGTTTGTGTTCGATTCCGGCAGAGGGAGCTTTGAAATTCATGAAGGTGCACGTCGTTGACCCCTTTTCTCTTTACTTTTTTTTTCTCTGTTTTCGTAAATAAATTTGTAATATTTAATGATAAGTAATCGATGTGTGTATGTACACATGCAACATGAATTTATTAATGAGAGAAGTTGGAATAAATTAGAGTTCGTTTTTGTTTTTCTTTCTTTGGGAGGTGAAAGTCGAATCGAAAATTATGCTTGGGAGTGTCCAGGGGTGACAACAAAAAGATCTCTCGGTCAATAATACGACCATATTAACATTAGCAATGCCATCCTCGGATACTTGTAAGTGACCGCCGTGTATCTCATAGTATCATCAAAGACGAAAAGGAATTGTTACAGCGCTAGACGAATTTTAAAGAAACTACTAAGTGATAGCTCATTATTGATTGATAGCTTTAGCAAAAGTTTACCAATAACAGGATCTGTTGGCATCTCGAGAGAACTTGTTTGTCACGCACTTACCCAAGATTTTGGCATGAAGAAGCCAATGGCGTATTGGCGATACACACTCATATACAAAAACGCATTTGAATGAACATTTCCAAAGCCCCGTTGAAGGAATTTAAGCTAAATAAGTGTCAATTAATGACTGGATAAAACTTGTACGCTCCCGAAGCCAAAGCAAAGTTGAAACGTTGAAGCGGCTTCGAAAGCGGTAAAAACGTCCGTTTGACATATCCGAAGAAACGAAGCGAAAAGCAAAATACTTGAGATTGTTACCAAGGAACCTTCGTATAGTGGTTAGGACACCACCCAATTACCTTCTTAAAGAAGGACTAATCAAAAAAACTATCGTGTAAGGACCACCAGGTTGGAGGCGAAACAGTGAAGCACTTCTCTTAAGAAGCTGTTACATTTTGCCGTTATTAGGGCAATCTCTTTAAGCAATGTCCTAACTAACCTGTCAAGATAGTGGGCTAATTGACAGCCTACACTCTATAGAACTCCCCAAGAAAGAACGTTAGCTACAACAGATATCGCTAAGTCCTCAAAATACTGTTAAGTCTTTATTAAAATTTAAAATTTTATGTTTATATTATCCCCGTATGCAATAAAAAAAAGCTTTCTACAAGCTATGTATAAATAAATTAGTGAATAAGCTTCAATCGGCAATGTTCTTCATAATGAATGCCGTCTAAAATTCGTTTCTAGAGCGGCAGGGCGTCACGCGCGAGATAGAATTGGCAACCCGGTACTTCGATTATAACTGTTATAATTTTGTTATTATTCTACGTTACAATTAGTCATAATGCCTAGTTGCGCCATTGCTACTTGCAAGAACTACAAAGTTCATCAACATCAAATACTTGTTTTCCAAAAATTCTTATGTGGCAAAACGTCGGATTGTTTCGTGCTGCCATAAAAGCAATGAATAAATTTGAAGAATGGCAATAATTATGAAAAATCGTTCGTTTAGGATGAACACATTGAAAAGTTGCTGGTTGCCGCTTAGCAAAGAGCGTGAACATCTTGGTCCTTCCAATCAATATTAATGAAAGTATTTGATCAAAAGCTGATCAAATAAAATTCAAACGAGGTAAGGTCTTTGCAAAATAAAAAAAGAGCCCCTTCGACCCGAAGAAACTGAATTAATTTCTTCAGAATTAATAAATAAGCTTATTAAACTTAAATAAGTCGATATTATCTCTGTTTATCAGGCAAAGAAGTAAGTATATGGGAATAATTTAAATGGAAAGGTTTAAAAATAATAATGCCCATCCTACGAAAAAAACAAAGGAAACTAAGAAGTCCACTCTTGCAGTAGTTCATACAATACAAGACAAATTCGAAAACTGTCGAATCCGATAAAAGGAAAGGTTTCCTAAAGATATAGCGTCCGCCATTTCTTTACGTAGTGTGAACCCGAAAGCCTAGAAGTATTTAAAACTCACGGCTACGTCAACGTTGGGAGGCTTCAAAGTTGTGAAACTGAATCAACGAATTATTTATCCTTGGCTCGACGAAGAAAACTTTTGACCGGCTTTGCATTTTGTCACGAAATGTATATTTCAATCAAGAACAAAAGATAGGCTTACACGCCATAGATCTTATCAAACCGTTATGGCACGTGGATTGATTTCAAGTTGAAAGTAACATATATATTGTCACATTGATCAGGCAATGAAGACAGACATTATTGTCAAAATCATCAGAGAACAGTGCGTATTGGAGCTTATTATTACAGCAGTAGTAACTGAAATAAAGACACGGGTAACACAAATTTGCCATGAAAGTGATTGAAGTTGATTATGACGATAATTGCTGGATGGGTCGCCCTTGTAATAATTCTTTGAAGGTTTTAGGCATCCGCTTACAAACTCACCAAACAGCATCTTCGTTTAAAAGGAAGTTGCGACAATGCGTTCGACCAGCTACTGGATTACTTTCTAATTGCGGAAGTTATACAATTGTACAACAATATTCAATTCAATTCAAGGAATGGGTGGCACAATTGATAGCCAGCGTCCATTTTGTTAGAAATATCGTCTTGGATGGCTCACTTCATTGTAGCTCGCGTTCAATATTTTGTGAGATTAAACAATTTATGCAATAAAACGTTCGTTAACCCAAAAATATCCCTCGAATTTCCCGTTTTCCCTGATTAAATTCAAAATATTAATGTGATTAACGCGAGTTAACGGTACGCAGCTTTCAAATTAATTTCAATTTAATATACTCATTAAGCAGAAATGTCGTCGAAGAGTCCCTACACGGAGTCGTTATGACATTTCTCTCCATGTGCGTTGTTTATGGAGTCCGGCTATGGCCGGTTCTTAATCTCGACGACAAAAATCAACATTGAAAATTTATCGTCGGCATTCCGCAAGGGGGCAAACACGAATTTATTAGGAGAGACGAAAAACGAAGCCTTTATTATTAATATTACGCGCTGTTTTTTCGTAACTTCGTTACGGTACCTATCGTATACATCAAGCTTGCGAATGTACTGCATCGTATAGTTAAAATGTCTGGTCTAAGCTATTACTTTGACGCTCGGATGCACTGACTTATTAAGCGGGCTTTGGATTATACCGAGTAGGGACGCGTTACCCCCTTCAGAACTCATAGCATTATAAGTCCCGATGTTTGAGGATGCTTATATCCGGAGACTTCTAAGCTGTAATTCAGCATTCAACATGCCTGAAATTTATCGACGCCATATTCACGTTGAGGTTTGAATCTTTTCAAAGTATCCTCGTGTTAGCACTGAAGATGATCACTTGGCTTATCGAAACGTACGTGTCTACTATCGGTGAAGTGTTCGCCGTAATGCCAATAGCGAAATGTTTCGTTCATCCGGTGCCCCAACGCTCGTTAAACTCCAGACGTTTCTACCATTCAACGCGGTACATTTGTACGTATGTAAATATGTATGCATAAGCGAGAGAAGCAAAATCGATTGTAATGTCGATTTATTAGCGGTCAGTTAATAAACTTTGCCGGCGCGAGATTATCTGCGAAGATCTTCGCACAGATACGGCCAATTAAAGTATAACGAAATGCCGTTCGGGTCCCGGGGACGTTCGCCGTGTATGAGTTTTTATTATTATTGTGGTCGTGTCGCGTAATTTAAGTGCAACACTTCTGTTAGCACGTCATACGGTTAGTACGCTTTATGCGGACGTAAATTTGTAGATGACGACGAGCTTCTTCTTCTTTTTCGCTCTCGATGTTCTTTTATTGCTTCGCTCTTACGGGAATGTTGGATGTTTACCAGGATGGAACGTTTGTTACTATTTCGTAATTTCGTGAGTTGCTTGGGAAATAATCACAAAACGTTAATCTGTTGCATTTCAATGCGAATTAACACGTTGATAAAGCGCTTTTTCCCAACAATAACTAAACATTAGGTGATGACGCTGCATAAACGTTACTTCTGTGCTTATTCTCAATTATTGTCGCATGTTACCTTTTTGCGGGACTTTTGTATATTGATGTATTTCGAAAGCTTTCCCTTGTATACTTAAAGTTTTTACCAACGTCGTATAAGTAAAGACAATCTATTAATTTGCGTAAGGAAGCAAAGTTTGCGCTTGTCTCACAGCGAAAGATCTACGTATAAGAGTGATTGTTTAAAGTTGTATTGTTTGTTGTCGTTTGCCAAATGTAGATTATGATTTACTTTATTATTATTTTTCACTAGCTTTTGGCTTCCTTTCGTCATTTCACGAGTAAAAAATGGTTCTTTTTAAAATACAAAGTATGACTACAATGTCTCCAGTAAGTTCTTTTGTATAAAGGCAATGCATTGAACAGGGTTAGTGTCTTACTGTTATGCCTGGAAAGCGGTTAAATTCCAAAGAGCAGGAGATTATGTTTAAAAAGAAAACAAGGGCCTTTTATTCTATTTACAAAGTAGATATTACAACTATACTTGCAAAGAGTGTATTGTTGCACAGAGTAAACGAAGTATTTGGTATGAGCCGGCAAATTATGCCATCAGGAAGAGGAAACTGCAAGTTCCTATCCTACCATCTCTTGAAACTAAGACACCTTGTACTAAATCGAAAATAAGCGATTTTGTTACAGAAACATACTTTACAAACACTTAAGAATGAACTTAAAACCAAAGCCATTGTTGAATTGCGTAAACAATCCTTAAATAGGCACGTTGTTGAAGGAAATTGGCTTCAACTATGGAAAAGAAGACAACAGGCCGGAATTATTTGAGACACACGATGTTGCAAAGTAATGTTCTTAAAAAATATGTGACTATTCTTGTCTTGGCGGGATGATACCGTTAAATGTGTTCGTAAACCTGAGGGTTATGATTGTATGGGCTGGAAGGGAACATTGTTTCGTTAACGGTCCAAGCTTATTAATTGTCTCAAATCTTAAAGCTTGTGGGCAACGAAGTAACTGATTCCAAACTTGTGCGTAATGCGCCTCACAACGTTGTATTTAATACAGTCCCAAAATTCCTTGTCGAGGAAACAAGGTATTGGAGCAACAACATAAGTTTCTCGAAAGAGACAACCGAAATTAGATTATTGGATACAGTCAGAAGGAATAAACCTGAAAAAAGTACGCTATTGATGGAATCATAAAAATATATGGCGACGAAGTACCGAGACTTCCTCCATACAACTGCGACTTTGATAATAATAAGAATGTTGATAGGAATGGTTATTATGATGAAAATGCTTTGAGTATGCGAAATAAAACATTCAAGCATTGTACATTCAACGCTTGAAAGACACTTGGGATGAAAATAAAAATAGACAAACTTATTTTCAAAAATCTCAGATGTAACTCAGAAGTAACAATAACAAAGGATACATCAACGTAACGATTGAAAAATCATATTCCAACGACTTGTGTTTGCATTACGGACACCGAGAGATGTGTTCGTGGTAATTTCCGAGTAAGTAGATTTACCTTCTCCGAAGGAATACGTACGTTCCTTCAACTTAAAACATTTTTGACGATTAAACACCACGCGCGCCTAGTTCTAAATAGATCGACGCGTACAACATCGAAACGGGCAAACAAGACGAAATTAAGCGTATACGCATACACACGATTCCACATATTATTTACATTCCCACGGACATAGGTAGTCAAATATTTTTTATCGATCGATATCACGGCGTCTAGAAAAAAAGAATACCAAACGGTTGTTTGCTCTGGCAGTAGAACGCCCTCGCCACCTCTTCCTTTATTCGGTGAAACCGACGATGTGAAACTCTTGCTTTTATTTACTTTCCAACGTATGTATGTACTTGCTTTAGGTACTTAGTGGTTACGTAGGTACGCTCAATAAGCCTGACAATAACGTACACAAACATCACAGCGCGATTATGGCCTTCGATATGATTTATACAGTGACACTTAGCGGATTAAGACCGCGTAGTTTCTTTAAACTTGGTAAATAAAATAGTTACTAACAATAATAAAATTGATGCGGTAGTAACATGAATGAACGAGAGTATGTAGTCCGCTTCTTGGATCTTACGTAATTACCGCTAACAACTTAGGAATATTTCTAATTGTTTATAGTACGACAATGCGAGTTGCAAGTAAAGCAATACAGTTGCTTCAAAATTAATAGTTACAAGAGCAAATTCCAAATTAAATGTATTGTTATTGAGATGAGCCGTGGCGTTGATGCTATTGGTTTATATAACGCTCCTACGTGTATTTGACTTCTTCTCTGAATTCACTAAGTGTTATGGGATGATCTACTAGCTTATGAAGACTTCTATTGTAACTAACAAGCTAAGTTGTTCATAAAACGAAAGAGAACCTATTATCTATTAGCACAATTGAAAAGACCTTTGAGGCTACATTTGATTTTATTCTGTTATGGTGGATCTTCTAAGGTAGCGTATCATGGGGCAAATTTTACGACCACGTCCAGTTCTGCTAGAAGAACCGAGCCATAAAAAGAGTGAATCCTTTCAACTGGATGAAAGCGTATATACAATCATCCTTCTAGCAGGACCAACGCGTATGTACAGTCGTTCTTCTAGGATCTGGTGATTTCCCGATTTGAATATTATTTTAAATATCTGAGGATAGCTTATAAGGCAGCAACAAACCAGGGTGATGGCTAACATTATCATAACTAGAGAGGACAAACGCGGGTGGAATTGTTGCTCTTTTGCGGCGATTAGACAGACTTGTGCCTGTTCGTCTCATGAGAAAGCGTTCGTGTGCCTATTGGTTTTCGCGAGAGTCGATAAAACACGAGTCTGTCTGGTCGCTGCAAAAGAATGGTGATCAATGATAACACTGTACAACTAAGTAGCACGATTGAGGCTGTTTGTTACCAAATCGAATATTTGAAATTATTCGCAAGTGTAAAAGTTACGTTCATAATTAGTATTGTTAAGCTCAACGGTTACTTCTTCAGATCTGAATATTGCAAAACAATGTATTTGTTTCAAGTCACTCGTATCTTCTTTCTTGTGAGGCTCTTCAAACGTCGCAGCAACTACGACGGCTTTTTTAACAAAACCGTGATTAACGTTGGAAATTTTGTTTTTAACACATTAATTTAATGATAATTTTCATATAACAATCCTGATAGGTAGTCGCAGGTAAACGTGGCCCAAGATACAAGAGTAGAAGAACTCGAATTTCTGATTTAAAATAGTTTATATGTGAATATAGGCGACGTATCTCATACATAACAATACTTCTGATACATCCAATGTGAAAAAGTTAATTACGTCGCTTTCAAATATCGCAATCACTTATTCGAAGCGGTCCAAAACTTACGACCGGCAGTGTACGCATGTGTGAACAGGAACGAAACACGTATTTATCATTTGGGAATAATTCCACAAATATTACGCTAAAGGTTTATCCCGTTCCTTGATGTGTTTCGTTTATTTTCGACCGGTAATTCATCTAGATAAGAGGCCAATCGGCCGGGCCGCGTCCATATATTACCTTAGCTTTCAACTAAACATTGTTAGAGCACCGGCGGGATTTAGATTCACATACAGGCGTTTAGCGCATTACTGTCACCGCGCCGATGTTCGGAAAGCCGTTCAACGAGAATGAATCGCTTTATTATGTTAATTGCGAAGTGTTAAATTTCACGATTAATGTTCGAAGATGGGCTCGTAGAGGTGGAGGGAGATCCTTTTTTTGCTTGGTGTTTCGTTCGTTATTGTTTCTTCTTTTCTTTTTCTTTTTTTCTCTTCTTAAAAAGGAAGATTAAAAATTACGGAGTAATCTTGGTAATCGTCGGTGTAGCGGTCACTTCCAAAGATTGTAAATTAGATTCTGACTGATTTAAGAGATGTTAAGTTAGCGACGAACATTACAAGTCGTTCGTTTTTTTAGCGAATTCAGACGCTTCCTCGCCTAGCGTAAAAGAATTGACATATTTTCGAATATGGCTAGCCATGCTTAATATAATACAGCTTCTAATGTTTCACAGTTAACGTCATAAATCTCGCAAATTACCTTCTCTTATTCAATTTTTTTGCTGCTAAAGCTCGCGTAAAATGGAAAGGGCCCAAAAACAATATGCAAAGATAATGTTATCGATATTGAAGGAATCGGTCACGGCAAAAGCAATGTGCAGAAGAAACATTACCTAACAGACTCGAAGCAATAGCTACAAATAGCTCTCTGCCTGATATCACTATTTACCGCTCGGATTATACCATAAACGTCCAAACTAGCCAAAAAAAAAATATCACCCAATGCCCTCTAATACCATGAGATACAAGTCATGCCAACTACAGCAGTAACACGAGCCGAGTACAGATTGACCAACACTCGAACTAAGGCGAATAATTCCGAGATAAAGCTAATGTATCTCGTAGTATTAATGGAATCGCTCTCAGCGTCACACGAGACCAGAAAAATCACCAACCAACAGACATGTTTCTGGTTATGCGGCGTCGTCGGTATTGCTGCGAGTACTCCCTTTCCTGACCTGATTCCATAAATACTTTAAGCCACATTATCCTTTGACTAAAGGTTCTATAAAAAAAATTTAATGTGGTGATTCGCTGCTTCACTTCGAATATAAAGCAATATTCAAAGCCTCTTTTCTTCGAGAAATAATATTTTCTTGAGTAAGACCTTCAAAATCGATGCTGAAGACATATCCTAGCGTAGCATATATTTGAGCATAAGTGTAAGAAGCGACTGGCGTACGCGCAATCTTGAATTCGTTTTCAAAAAGAAAACTCGCCATTAACCTAACACACGTTAAAGATACCTTTCTTCATATTCCATCAATTTAATAAGGATAACGAACAAAACAGGGAATCCCGAAATGCAACGCAAATCTAATCGCAATTAAATCGTTTGCATAAAACCAACCTTCATTACAAGCCGACTATTTGCAAGCTTTCAGGTATCCGTAAACCGATCCTTTTTAAGCAAACCAATCCGGCACGTCCGTCGAATCGACATCAATCCGAAAGCTTCCGCGCCGATTCTAATCTAGCGCCGAAATACTGATCAACTTCGTAAATCTAGACGTGTCAAACACAGCGCTGACAGTTGTATGTACAACGTGCAAAGCCGGTTTAGTGTTCCTGCGGGTGGCGGATTTACATTGTAAAGTGGACAAATCCCGGCGGTGGATTACTTTAATTACGGAACTGTAATTAAACACGGACGAGGTTACCGTCCGTTACCGACAGTGGACCTAAGAGTAAAACCATTTAGTTTCGTTGATGAATGTGTACCATCGGAACGCAGGTGGATGTAACTGTGATTATAGTTTTAGGCGTGTAAATGAGTCGGTTGATGTAGATTGGAATTACTATGGAACCAATGAAAGCTAAAAAACTTACCAATGGAACTATTCTAAACAAAAGCAATACAGTGATCATTTACAAAATACTAATATTCTCGCTCTATTAACAAAATTAATCACCTCAAAGGTTACACTGGCTACACGTTAAATACCAGCGCCTCCGTAAAAGTTACAAGTAGGCGTACATTGTCTTGATGAAACAGCATTCTTTTCTTCATCTGATGCGGATGTTCTTGTTTCACAGCCTTGTTGAAACGATCCAATAAGTTCAAGGTAATCAACATGAATTGTATCGCACAGAATCCCAAACGTTGTTGACCTTCTTTGGCATCTCTGTGATGAAGCCATATTTCGTCAGCAGTTATGAGACAATGCCATAAATCATTCCGATTGAGCAATCGAGGCGTATTAAAACGCCTCCGGTCATTTAAAATGTCCAGAGCCTCAGCAATCTCAGCACATTCAATCTCCAAACATTCACCATCCTCAATTTTTCGATAACTTCGGGCGCGGCGACCTCGTTTGCACGACCTGGACGTTCCTCGTGGAATATGCAACCGTCCAATGGTCGATAACGAAAATCCAGAGTTCCGATAGACTTCACTAAATTCCACTTGCGTCTCATCCGTCGTCTTTCTTCTAAGAAAAACAACTGATCCATATTCGATTTTGTTGTTATTAAATCACAAAAGTGATTCGTTTTAAATGGCTAGCTGAAGTATTCGCTTGAAAACTTAAGACGTCTCTTGTGGAAAGTTACCTTTATGAAAAATAGAGTTACATATTTCAATTCTCGTAGAGCCATCTCTTACCAAAGTTAAGTCATTATTGTAGTCGCCTTATATTATTGTATCTATCACAGACATCTTTCTTGAGCCTATAACTAGCTTGCAACAAAAAGTAAAGGATGCTACTATGCTACTTTATACCGTAGAAAGTGTGACCAATATCAAATTTTTGTGCATAAATCATTAATCTTGACAACGCTTGAGATTACTGGATAGTTTGCCTTGCATAAAAAGAGATTAGTAACTCGGGATTAAACGGAGCAATTAAGTTATATTAATAAAAAAAAGAAATTATATTAATATTAAATACCTTCTCCTTAAATGAAGTATTAACAAAGCTTTACTATCTCTGTAGTATACAATTAACATTATCTAGTCGTTGCTGTACAAGCCCATAGGGATTAGCCTCAAATATTCCAGCCGTTTATTTATTATCGTCTAAATACCTTATCTCCGTAGACACTAAACTATCTCCGTTCATAATTTGTTTCGTTTCTTGTCGCTACATCGAACCGTACAAGGAAAAAGGAGAAATAACAAGAACGCGTCTATCCATTCCGATAAGACAATTAATTATTTTTTAATCGCCAGAACATATATAGTGGGCGTCGAATCGGTTATCTCGATTGAGTATTAACGTACCAAAAGATATGCTAATTGCGCTCGGCGCGCACGGCTCGAGTCGTGGGAGTCGCATCCTACTTGAAAAACACTTTCTAAATATAATTTATTCCGCGTTCGTGCTTGTCCACTAATTCTCTATCCTTTTCTGTCGTTTTACGAAAAATCGCCGGGGTAGAATATAGAGTGCGTACACTAGAATTCATAAGTTATTTTGCGTTCTATCGAATGGATAGGTTTATAATATAAATAAAACTAATTTTAAACCTAAAAACATTTATTGAGATAGATTCAACGTTATAATATAATTTGTCATATATTTCCTCTACAACCTATAATTACATCTCTTACTTGTTGGTAAGCCTACTACGTACTCCTTATTCTTCCTTTTCCGACATCCTGAGAAGTCCTTCTGGATATCTGCAAGACCTTCCGTCTTCGTAGAGGCGCATACCGTAACAAGCTTTTCCTGGTTCTCGCCAAACATCCTCCCCGGTTCTCTTCTGGTTACTGTCACTGCTAACGCTGGATTAACTTTCTTCTCCGTCTCCAGCTGCTCCTTTTCCTTCAGTAACTTTCTCAACCTGCGTCGTAGTATTGGGTCTCCCAAAGCAACTTCTTTGCACGTTCTGTAGGTCTTCGCCACGTTCAACAAAGAATCAGGATCCAAGTACCTGAAGCAAGAAACAACATCAATAGTAGAGTGATATACATTTGCAAGTAAAAGCACTTACCTCAAAATCCCCGCTATCAATTCCACCGGTAATTCCGTTAATCCTGTTCCGGCTAACTGGTACACCAACACTGGTAAAATCTCGAACAACATCTTGGACACTTGTTTACTTTTCGATTACCTAAATTGAACTGATCTCCATGGCCAAAATTTGAAGTATTTATACTACCCGGAGGTCGATGAGGCGCGACCGTTCCGCTTCATCGATGCGTAAAATTTCTGGTCGAGTAATTTTGAAGATAGTGTGACTGGCTTCTTCTTTGTTCTTCTTTGTTTCCCCTGAGAAACAAAGAGGAACCTAGTGGCTCAACCTGGGTTTCCTCCAGGTAATATCTTAATATCAGGAAAGCTGGAATCCAAGAATGTTTGTAGGCTACTGTTGGACCCTTAGAAGAGGCGTACTTCAAGCAATGTAATAAATAGAAAGGGATACGGCAAGAAATACTTAGGAACAACTTTAAATAACATTAAACAACTTTAAAAAATATTTTATTTACAAAAAAGACGTCTGTAGTTAGCGCAAGTTCGTAGAAAAGTTGAAAACGTACCTAAAAAGTTATTCGTAGATGAACGATTTGGGTCTTGCTATCAACAATTTATTGAATAATATCAAGAAGAACCGATTAAAGTTTTAGATAATATCTTCATTTGTTTATTACGTTGTCTGCATTCGTTCGTTGTTTTACGGAACCGGAGATGAGAAGCATCATATTTAATTTAAAAATATCAAAAGTGGTCATGCGAAGCTGATGATGCACCAATGCCATAGAAAATGTAACAGAATAGTGAAGCCGATGACGCATTTGAGTTGGAGAATTGTCAGTTTCCTCGTCAATTGAAATTGCAAACTCCGACTGGTGAGTTACAGACAATTTTCTGAGGTTCTATTCTTCTAAAAATTGTTAAATATACGAGGTTTCTGGGAAAAGAACTGTCGTTTCACCATTTCTGCCCTAAATTACTTCTATGAGAATATCATAAATTATATCCAAGACGGTTGTAATCTGCTGCAATCTTTTACGTCCTATGTCATGCATTCGATTGTATTCAATATGACCTACTCGGCAGTAAATTATTTGGTGGATAGGTCGAAATTTATGCAAAAAGGAACCATCAGTGGAAAACGTGAGATCAAACCTGTTGGTAACATCCGCATTAGTGGCCGTATGATTAAATTTTCTGTTTCGTTAAAAAACAAAAAGTGACAATCCAACTTCAAATGAAGTAGCCCACCTTGGTTCTCTACAATGAATTTAAATGAGCGACAGCTATAATACATTACCTTCCTATGATGAAGAAGTTCCACGTAATCTGTGAAATTTTGTTTGTAGCAGGGAACGCTCTACTGGAATAATGATGACAACAACGGGCATTTTGATCCAAATATTATTGTTAATACTTTTTCTAATACATTGTCTTCTATTGACACCTCGAGCATGAACTCTACCTTTACAATCCATCTAATATCTTTAGCTTTATTGTTTTACACTTGTAACAGGAAATAAATTAATTACATTGATGTCTATTATTACCAACACGTAGACAACAGGTGATGATTTATTATCTAGTTTTCTCGTACATGATCGTAAATATATGTTGGCTTTCCCTCTAAAAAAATTATCTTTAATAAATCTATTGCAACTTGTGTTCCTCCAAAACGGCGTTAAACTTACTACCCATCAGGATAAGGGGAAACACTAATTAGAAGCTCATCTCCATAAGCTAAAACGAAGAAGTTCTCTGTAGTCGCATTTACGACAATACCCATTCTTCATATTGGTGGTTTCGAGGTTGGTCGCTCCACAGATGCCAACATGGGTATAATTTCAACACATACAAGCGAGTTACTAGACAAACGAAGAAACGTTCATGTAAGATATACCGACCTCTTCGAAAGCATTCAATTTGTGAGATCACGAGATTCTATTAACTGAATTAAGCTCCCATTACGATCATATTTGCACCAAAGGAAACATACGACAGCTATACAACTTTCAATTTGGTGTCCCTCGTTATTGTTCATTCCTTCATATGGATTATCCTGTCCTTGAGTAAAGCTTAGTCATCTGCGTAGATGACTAAGCTTTACTCTAAAGATTCGTTCATTGAGTGGATCTAGTGGAGCTGGATGTACCGTAATTAATTCAGGACTAATGTAAATGTCGACAGATACAATGCGGTTATTTGCTTAAGTATTCCCTTGGATCGTGCGACTTCTTATTTCTTATAAAAAAAAAAAACAAAAACAAAAGTTAATGAATTAGGTGTTATAATCGACTCCAGACTTATTTTCAATTCCTTGTACTATGCTTATGTCTTAAGTAAAGTTGAAAGTGCAGCTCATCGAAAGATTTTGAAACTTAATTTTTTCAAAATTGAAGAAAGAGAGACGTCTATCGACACGTCATAATATGTTAATATAAACAAAATCATTCGAAACGTCCATATTGCTCGCCGTTTATCCTAGAGTTAGTTGCAACTTGCGGTCTGCCAATTTTTCGCAAATTTTTAACCATCCAATTCGACAACTAAAACGTTCTAATAGCTGAGCCGGTTGCAGGATTTCGTTCGGGATGCAATTTACGCACTTCTCCATAAGTTCTAACACGATCGTCAAAACCGATCACTATTAACATTTGAACATGCTCTTTTTCATTTAAGCGTACTACGAACAGTTAATAATTAGATCGACGTGGATTAACAAACTCACAGTTCTTCAGCAAATCGACTACAGAAGCATATACGGCGCTACGTTCAAATAGTAAAGTTAAAGATACATTCGATTCAACCGACGTTATTGGCAAGCGTATTCAAACTCATGGTCGGTAGTGTATTCGTAAGAATTAAAAAAGTCGACCTAATTGAGCGGACGAACGCGATGTAAACGGCGAAATAATTCAACGCCGTAAATCAATATCAAATTCCCGCCCATATACGACCGTCGTCTAAATTAATTAAAACGTCTAAATTGTTGCACCGGAATTATTATTAGGCCTTCCCTTTACATACGTACAAATATAAATATGTTGTACACAAATACCTCCTTAATGCATACCTATATACGTATATGTATATATATATATATATACCTTTACTTACGCTACGTTACATTACATACATAGCATTTCTACGTAGGCAGTTTAAGCGTATTAGCATCCACTCGGATTTATCGATACGTAATTATCATATAATTGTAATTCAACACGTTGGCCTTACGAGTGTTCTCGTTTTGTTGACGTACTTCAACGTTTATCGCTACGATATTGCTATAGCGGATTGTCCCATATTCATGTATCATTGTTCCCCCTAGAACAATAAGGTTAATGTAGGTTTCGAACGCCCGCAAGGATCGTGTTTTATTATTGAATCGGTCGAGACGAAGGTGGTGTCATTTTGTAGGTGGCTGGTTTGTCCTCCAAAAGCGTCCCGGAACGCTTCTGAGAAACGTGATTATTGTGGTCGCGAATGGGTTGTATTTCTGGCACGGTTATGATAAAAATAGATGTTGGAGTCTGCAATAGGGCTGTATCTGTAAAGGGCATGTGATCATCGCAAACGAGAAAGACATTGTTTAAAAATTTGCGTGGATCCAAGGTCCTTTCCTTTTTTCAGGCTCCAGCAGAATTCACTTCGCAGGAAGAAGATCTTATTGGACCGCGAATAGACTGGTTACATTTAGAAACCTCTAAGCTATGAAATTCGATAAAGCAATGTTGTATACCCGGTAGCATTATTTAGGTCCATTACGACGCGATAAATCACTCGAATAGTGAGCGGGTTGACGCAGATTCCTTTTAATGTTTATATCTCTTTGGCATGCAACAGCATCGTGCCGATTCCGCGTTTAAGTTGCCCGCAATCTGATAGATCTTCGACGAAATCGACCGTCCGTAAAACGGACAAAAGCAAAACGGATTATTTATATTACGCCACGGAGGCAATACCTCTAACGCTTAATATCTAAGGAGGCGATACGGCGGAGGCATGCAAGCGAGGTATAATAATCGTATGCACGCTCTATTTGTAATAGGAGAGTCCGGCAAGTTCGGCGTTTACGTTGATCGCGATCTCGGCTGAATGGAGAGATCCTGAACTAACTGCATCCGGAGCGCAGCTTCTTAAGCGGTCGCTGGACCGAACGAAAATGAACGCCGAAGAGAACAATAAATATTCCTCGCCGATGATCGCTAAACAGGAAGAAATGTAAGAGTTTCATTCTGTTCCGTTTCGCGATCTGGATGTATTCAAATGCGCTCTCCGTTTAATTATATTAGTCGATGGCTTCGGCTCGGCGAACTAGCCGGAAATGCAATAAATATCCGTTCCGCTAGCGTTAATTTGGTTCTATCCGCGGCTGTGCGGCCGGTGGTAATAATAGGTACAACTGTCTGGTTGTATCGAGAATGCGCTCGTTCGACACTGAAGTCGCGCAATCACTGTTATTACTAAAAGGAAAAAATGCTGTATTATGCACGTGTCCTGGAACGGCTTCTGCGGATTATTTTCATTAAAACTAGCATTTCGCGTAAATTCAACTCTTTCTATACGAGGCGCCTTAATAAGCTTCCCGAGAAGATAACGAATCTCGCTACACCGAAAATACTCCAAATCTTCCATGTCTGCTTCCGCCTTATCAAAGAGAAGATTCACATTAAACTTACGCAACGATGAGGGTCTCGCTATGTAGTTGATGCCTTTGATAGTGATATTTTCTTTGTTTTATGTGGCGTGCTGTTGAGCCTTCTACAGCTCCTTAATAATAATTTTAATCCAATATATCGGTAAGACGTATTACAGAGCTTATAAAACTACTGATTGTTTGATATAAGTAAACAAGGCAAGATTATCTATAGATCTAAGCAAATATATAAAAAATACGCCTAATCAATTGCTGAACTTTGCATAATACGTCCATAAATACAAAACAATATTTATATTAACATACTTATGGAGCATTTGCATGCAATATTTACATTGAAGCTGACCTACAACCTTTAATAATAACTGATTATCGAGCATGGAAAAATATGAATTTTACTCCTACTCATTACCATTTCGGAACGTTATGCGAAGTGCAACCTTGCTCAGTGCGGTAGACATTCGTATTACATTACTAGTAAATCCCGAAGGGAATTAATGTGATATATGCTTAACGAACTAATGATTTAATTTACAAATGCCTTTTATTGCGGCATATTTTAGTTTTTTTTTTACACGCTCTTGTTTCTAACGTAAAGTCGGTCAAGTACACGCAGAGAATAAGAGTACACCGCAAACGTTTTGGCAAACTATCTAAGTTACTAAATTAAATTTGCGTTTTCAAAGAACAGCACTAGTTGGTGTTTGTATAAAAATATGATGTTTAGAAAATTATCGAGATGACTTGTACATATCTGAAAACCATTTCAGGAGAACACGATTGACCTCGAACTTGCGGTAAATATGAACAAAGCTCTTACAAAATAACTAACATCAAAAGTTGAGGAAAGAATAAAATTGACGAAAGGATTAGAAGGTTTTAAAATGGAAAGAAGGTAAAATCCTTTTCTCCTTGTTATACAAGAAAGTACAACATAAAAAGTCGCTGTCTTTAGCGGCATTTGAAGTGACCTTCGGCCAAACTTCAGCTCTCGTAGGTTCTTCCTTTTGCTAGGCTTATATACCATCTAGTGCCCTATCCTTGTCGATCCAACGATAACTCCAAACGAGACGGCAATATCTTAAAGTCTTTATTGTAATATCTCAAGTTAAATATTAATTGATAATAAATCGATGTCCATATTGTACGGTTGTCAGTATTCGCTAATATAAATAACTAGCTATTAGATCGCGCACTCCTGTGGCATAATGCAGGCTGTAATATGGTATTGTCATAAAAAGAAATTTAATTGTAAAAATATTTTCTATTCGAGATCGCAATTGATGGCGATTTTTGACAAATTCTATCGAGGACAAAGGAGTGAACGGTAAAGAAGAAAAAAGTATTCTTTAAAAAGTTCTATGTGACACGTGGGACTAGATCACATTAATTTTAAAGTTTAATATTAAAATTAAAATAAAAAGACGATGGTAAGACACCGCTTGAAGCAGTTGACAAAGACATCAACGAAACGTTGCAATGAAATAAATACACATATGGAAAAAGATGAAGATGTTTTTCTTTCTCTTCCGATAAAGACCTAACACCCAAAACAACAATTATATCGACGTCAACAAAAGGAAAAACAACAGACCTGCGCGCATTCGCTCTTCCTCAAGAATTAAAACCAACCCTTCTCTACAGAATCGCCCCCTTATCTAATCCTCTCAAGATTCTCTTCGGAAACAACATAAAAGCCATCTTTAAATCTAATTTCAAACTCTCGAGCGACTTTCCCACCAAAGACTTCCTTGGTATCGTGTACCAAAGCGATCGATCAACCCTTGTGTTAGTGAGCACCAGCGTTGTATACGGTCGTTCCAAAAACATCCAACGTCCCAACAATCTAATTCTCCACTACATGAATCCTTCCGGGACGAATAATCAACGTGCAGTAACAGCTCTGAAGATGTCCCATTGTAATGAGGACGAAACGTCGGCAAAAGCTATAACTGCGATGAGAATTGACAAAATACGAGTCTGTCTAATCGTTACAAAGAAAAACAATAATTCACCTGCTATTGTCATCTGTATTTATAAGAGACAACAAGTGAACAACTTGTTGTTACTAGACATCAAATATTGTAAGTCGAAAATAAATGCGTATTCTTACTCAGTCTTGCTCTATAACTAGTTGATGATGAGTTATAAGATGGTGTCGAAATCTTGAAAAAAAAAGCTTTTCATGTCCTTATCGATCGTGTTCTGTATAGAATGTGAAACTTTACTGTTTATTTTATATCGCAAATACATAAATGCATACGGAAAACCTTCGAACAACCTTATGCAGATACTTTTATCTCGCACTTTTTCGAATTTCGATTAAAATGCGCGTAATGCGGTTTTATCGTCGTCATCGACGGTCGTCAATGTCCGCTCCCCAAAGATTTAACGCTTCGTTCGGATCGTTCGCTTGCATAACGACGACATTACGGGTAATACGTTCCGAGTATAAATGTTTCTATTTGGGATGGTAATAAGCGCGTTTACCGGCGTACCGTCCGAAAAGGAATTATTATCGTTCGACGTATGCGCGCCGGTAAAAAAGTGAGAACTTTGCGCGGAATACGCGAATAAGTAAGGCACCTGCGAAACGTCCGAGTCCCCGCCGCATTAAACGCTATATTTGTGCGGACGTTATTCTTCCACATGCCAAACGCGGCGTCTTTTTTATGCGGAAATTTACGCAGTCGATATGTGTCAACGCGGATTTATTTTATTACCGGCCGCATAATCGGAATTCTTCTTCCAGTCGGAGCGTTGAAAAAATATTAAGACCTCTGCGGCGCGGTTTTTACGGCGATCGTTTCGTGAAAAGACGTCGAGGTGAAACGTCGACAAACAGTTATTTCGATGGGCAAGAACTATTTTCGTTCTCTTTAAACCGTACAAGTATTTATCTGTTGAATTCGATATCTTTGTAAAACAAGCAAAATCACCAGAATATTGACAGGAACGCCGTTGCTTCCTCCAGAATAAACTTGTTCAAGGCAAAAACGTCGCGATGATGGATATAAGCAAGTACATCTCTTCCCAACCTTATTGTACCAAAATCCGCACTTTGTTTTAATGGCTTTTGAAATGTATTTTATCGACGTACGACAATACCAACGGATCAAACATTCGTCGTTCGAAATGCCCGCCGATAAAAATAAAATACGAACGTGCATCGGCATCTTTGTGTCTCTAAAACAGAGACCTACATACTTCTGTAAAGGAAAGGATTTTTAAAATGCCGCGGACGTCTCATAAATAACTACGTCTATATGGGCAAAGCGGTGCGGTGGCGGCGAAGGTAGTTGTAATCGTAAGAGTTGTAGAATGTCTACAATTTGTTTACTCGCTTTTATCGTTTAAATTCGATTTAAATATCGGTCGCAAGTAAGTACGCGTGGGGACATACTTGACGTGGCTTACATACCCCCATTTCCGTGGCAAAATGTTATCCCAGAGAGGAGATTTTTGTGTAATCTGGCTGGTCATGAAGGTAGGACCCAACTAATACATATAAAACACCAAAATTCTTTTCTCCAAATTAAGGAAGCATAATTTCTGCGATCAGTAAGTCCGTAAGACGTATCGCTCAGGCACACGACCTCATAGTTTGATATTCACCGCGTTCCTTTGAATGCTTAGACCTGTGACAACACTTAAACTTGCTCACAAAGTAATCACTTAGCTAACTAAGCCGTCTCTGAATTGTACCCGAACGAAGGAGGGAGATTGTCGTTTCGGTTCTTAGTTCCCGACAGCTTTTATCCAATTCCGATACACGTTTCATAATAGACAATATCTTACATTCGCAAAAATTACATTTTCAAGCGAACAAAACAATACCGTGCTATAACCTGTAATATTACGTAGGAGTTCGCGATCTAACGTCTAATAAACTGACGCAACCGAGGATAAGCAGCCCCAAAATTTCCTACAGGACTTGTCATCGTCTTATCGGAATTCTTCAGTCCTTTGGCGCTGGGTTGATCTTTAAATGTTTGTCGGTATGTCTATAAAACGCCCATTTCACATTAATACAGGGAAAGCCCCTGTATTACGTAATACTATTTTACGTAATATCAAGATTAAGGTAAATAACGAAGTTATTGCTGTCTTACGTTGTTTACGTGATTTTCGACTTTATTTGGACAAAAACTTTCGTCTTAAATAACATGTTTCCCATTTGGTAAGGCTTACGTGACAATTAAGCAACCTTATTACTCAAAAATTTGCAAATTTGCAGTAAATAATATAATTATTTATAATTTATCGAGGAACTGTTCCATTAGGTCTCTATTCGCTTGGTTTTAATTGGCATCTTCCTTTAATTATGGCCATAAGACCGTTAAACTACGACGATGTCAAGAACAACCGCGCTAGTGGATGTTAGGTGTTTTATCCAGACTTATTGTTAAACCACGATAGGATGATGTCGGATCGAAAGTAAGGAACATACCGGAATGGAGGACTATGTACAGCTGAAAGACATGAAGGTTTTACGTAGGCGTACGAAAACGTTCTCGAGTTATAAAACGAAGGCAATTATCGCCACCCCAGGCGTGTTGTTTATTAAACAATTTACTTTAATTCAATTTCCTTTACCACGTTCGATATTGAACAAATAACGTTCGTTATTAAAACACGCTATTTTTTCGTTCAATACCGATATATCAAACAGCTGCGCTCACATAAAGAAATTTTTGCAACGGGCACACCGGACATATAATTTCAACATACTTGCTTAATAAATGAGTAGCTGCGAAACCGTTCAAGTCGAACCAGATTATCTTAACCGTAACACGCTTATTATTATCATTATTATACACCTATTACGCTCTATTATTATTGCATTTCTAAATACAATAAGCGTTTTTTAGCACGGCTAAACGGACAGACCTACGACTACCGACCGGTAGTTAATATCTGTCGATTTGAAAGAACGTCCTTTCTGTGTCTAAACTTCTGTACACTATTTGAATGAAGTTTGCGCGCAAATCCTTTGTTAAGTAAGTATAGAAACAATAACCAAATAGAAATGATTAAAATAAACTGATGGAAAGAATAGAGCTTCATTATTGGCGATCGACCATGCAAATATGATTTTCTATAATTTCGAACGTGGATTAAGCTAAACGAGAGCTCTGGCGAAATGAAGCAGAGTAATCAGCTCAAATTTGCTGCATTTGAATTTACAAATAATCTGCCTTAAAAATTATTTAGCAAGAAACGCAAACGACATGATTTGAAACCGCTCAAATTTTCGATTCAACCGACTCCTGGTCAACACTTCTGTTATTTCGCAGGGACGGCCCAGGCTGAACAGGGCCACGGGAAGTACACCGCCGTCGTTCTGCCTTCACGGTCCAACGTGAAACATTTTCCCAGCCCGAGAAATACACCACCGTCGCTCTGCTTTCGCGGTCCAGCGTACAGCTTATTGAAATGGAGAAAGGCACTCTGACGTCAAGGGCGGCTGCAAGAAATGTGACGTTGCAATATTGCGGGAATAAGTGTTAAGGTTATCAATGGCGCGGAGGTACCTATAAACAAAATAGAGAACAAAGGTGCGACAACTCCAAACTTGACTACGGCACAATGACGTAAGAGTACCTTTCTTGTAATATTACCGTTATCCCGCTAACATCTTTTAGCTGTTTGAATTATCGCCTTCGCGCATGTTCAAGCCCGCATTCGAACATACATACCGACCCGCGTATAATTTTCTAGATTCTACCGAAAGCAAGATACGCTACGTGATATCGTTGACGCTTTTGCAAATGAAAAAATAAAAACGTGACCTTGCTGGGGAACTTTCGGAAAACAAACGATCACAAGGAATTGATACAACTTCACCGTGAAAAAGAACCGGAAGCGAATTTCAAAGGATCCGCCTCGTTTCTTACGGTTAACAGGTATCATCTTCGTTACCTTGTCATCGCCTCCCACGCATTTCTGTACAACCCGCTTCGGGAGCGGCAAAGCGATACGCAACTATTTGCTTTCTCTTTAATACGATTAATGTTACACGAGGTCGGTTTTCTCTTTGCTTCGTTGTTTTTCGTTCGCGAACTTTAGTTTAACGGTGTACCTTAAACACATACAGCAAACGCATATTTTTTCAACGCGGGAACCGACTGACTCCATCCGATCGAACGTTGTTCACGAGTGCGTGAGTGTGTTCGCGTTGTCTATGTAAGTAAGCACGTTGTATGTTTATGTCGCAACAGCCAACGGCCATGCAAGGTCGTTCCGATACCGCACCTGTATTTAGTCGTCATTTTTATCTCGCACATGTCATAAGTCGAATTCCTGCTCATTGTTTATTATGTAAATGAACATGAACAAATACGCTATTATCGATTCGACCTATGTGTTTCTGTGGAAGCGTATGTGTGCGTGTGTGTGTATGCATGTGTAGGCATTTTCTTGTAGGTATAAGGTTGTTTAGAAATGTAAAGTTTTTATTGAAGATCGTAGAGATACCAACCAATTAAGATTAAACAATTAAAATACGTAGTACGTATATGTAGAAAAACAAAGGCGCCGAACACATATATTAAAGGTTCTTAGTTAAAAGTTCGTCAATGGAATAAGACACCTTTCAGCAATACGCTTCTTAAGATCCGCTATAGGAAGTTTATTACATAGCGTGGGTGCTTAATAATTTGAGGCCTATCTTCTGTAGACACGATGAACGCAGTATTGGCGATAGCAATGTCCGCAGGAAGGATCAAAATTGTTTTTGATTTTGTCCGAATATAGACGAAGTTGACGAACCTTTTATATTGTTTTATAAAAAAAGCGATTACGTTGCATAAAATATTTAACGTAAAGCTTCGTAACCAAAAGAAATTACATTTACGGCAAGAAGAAAAGAACATACATTACCTACAGACATCTTTCTGCCTCCCTGGCGTCATCAGCGTAGTTCCGAGAGTATTATTACTCCACCTTGCATCGCTGTTTACCTGGCAATTAATACCACGACATTCGAAACGACACACACGCCAAACATCTCTCAGCGCCATCTGGTACAGCCTCGAGCAATTCTTGGAATACAAGAAGACAACGTGCTCGGGATTACTTTGAAAGACTTCGCATGTAGACGATTCCCTCATTGCTTCGAATGTGGCGGTATTAACCGTGAGGGAAATCGCGATCCGAGGTGGAGTAAAAACACTCTCGAAGCTACGCTGATGACGCCGGATAGACAGAAACATGTCCGTGGACAGCGCTTTTCTTCTCTTTTTGTATTGTGCTTGCCTTACATGATTCTATCAATATCACGAGGAAGTTATTTTAACATTATTTTTGTTTATTGTTTGTACGCAATACGCAATAAGTTCGTCTTTTTTTGAGAGAAATCATTTTTGAAAAAAATAATTAAAAAAATAAATATAATTGAACTAGTATCGGAATTTCTTAACATCACGACTAAACCGTTAAAAATATCTAAACAAAGAGGTCCGCTTTACAATAGGGCCCGAGAGAAATCATTCGACAATCGTACAATTATCCCCACGAGAGCCATAGTGACCCGGATGTCGCCGGTGGATAAATACCGCAGTATCTACAGGGATAGAGTACTAAGTATTTTGTGTCGACGATAAATATCTTTATGGTGATCTTGAACCATCTTCAAGTACATTGTCGCCAGTGTGAAGCATGTCCACAGATCAGAATCTCTTGATCGGAACGAAGCAAACTGCTCTGACTATTAGATATTTACCGAATGGTATATCTATCTCCATTACTGGACAGCTTATTGTACATCTGAATGATGTCTTCTTCGCATATTAAGTTATTAGGTAGCCGCATACCCAGTTTCTTAATACTCTGGACATCCTCCGGGGGCTCGCATGGATGTAGCAGTTCTCTGCATTTCAGCCATATTAATTTATTTGTTCAAGTGTGTTAGTTTCAAACCATTCTTTCGCTTCAGTCAATGCCGTTGTAGATCTTTCGTTCATCCTGCCACGATCAACATCTTATATTATTTTTTTCTAGCCTGTTTTTAGATAGGTCGTCGCCGTAAATGAGGAAAATGGTAGGGCTCAGAATTGAGTCTGAAAGTAGTATTCCTGTCAGTAGAGACGTTGTAATCGATGCATTCCTTGCCCATTGAACAGACTCAATTGAACTCATTGTCAAGTTAAAGATGGCTTGAATGAACTTGAGATGTTACCCTTTATACCATATCACACAACAGCGTAATCAATTTCTGGTTCTGAGTCCTTGTCCTTGTCCTTGTTTTTGTCCTTTATTGGAACAAAGCTATTAGTAAAAATTCTTATTGAGATGTTATTATTTATTCTTAACCAGAAAGTAATTCTTCTATTTAAATTTGAGAGCTTAATGTGATCGATATCAAAATTTCTAACATTTTACAAAAAATTTAATCGGACCCTTACGCTACTGACTAACCAATCGTTCGATTTATATATAAAAAAAATTACACATATACGACCATGCATAAATCACACGCACGCACACAGAGAATTAGATAATATCCATCGATATATCGGAGGACCAATTTCTCAATCCGTTGTGGGTCGCATAACCGACACCGATACACCGTGTAAGTCGCGCAGTCTCCGACAACAATCTAGTCGCCCGAGAAACGCACATAGATGTAATCCGATACGATCGCTTATAGAACGATTCTATGCCTACTCTGATATCGCGTGTACGCGCGTGTGCGTATTGTCTGTGTCGTGATCTTTAATCTGCATTCCGAGCCTATTAAGCCGATTAAGAATGATTCCAATAGGTAATCGCGGCCATTGAGTCGTCTTACCGATACGCCCAAACTTGTACGTGAGTGATGCGGTCCAATCGATGCTACTCTCTCTGCATTTTAGCCTAATTTTTTTGGGTAAATTAATTTTTTTGGTGGGAGTTTTGAGAGACGTACGACTACGTCTATGAATGAAGCAGGTTTTTTTGTCTATAATTATTTGTAATAGCCCATATTTAGGCTCATTAATGGTCATAAATACCTTGAAGATTTGCTACTCGTTGTTGCACTAGTTAATAAGGGCAACCCTTCAACATACGAACGGTCTAAAAGATTTTCTAGGCTCATGAAACAATTCATCTATATTCCACGCTTTCGTTAATACCTTCGGCCGCCTACTTACGTATTTCAATTATGTATCAAAGTTTACATTGCTTACGAAATTTTTCCACATATTTCTCTCCGTACACCTTGACTATTAGATTAATGCTTTTATTATCGGGAACAATTCACGGTAATTAGAAAACAAATGCAGCGAAACGCTGGAATTTCGCATTAGTAATGCGTTTGTCGCGTTTATGTAACACGCCACCCTTTAACACGTGCATTTCCAGTTAGTTATTATCCCATATACACTCGTATATGCATGTAAGTGCGTACAATTAGAGACACGAATACTTGTACGGCCCGTTCTTTTACCTCGCTATACGGTATTAGCGATGTTGTGTTGCGGTGGCGCTGCGAAGTGGGAAAAGCATATCTTGAAAAATCAGTCTAAAGCTACTGTTATGCGATTATTCTCGCCGGCAGAACATCGGCCACGTTCGCAATAAATCTCGAAATTTTACTCGGGGGCCGTCCGTAGCGGCGAAGCAGCGAAAAACGATACAAATTTACACCGCGGCGCGGTGGAAATTCCGAATGCCGGAACACCGTCGCTCACCTTGTGTTCGACGATTTTTAACGGCGCGCGATTATTGGTATTAATTACCGTGTAATTTTGCGCCAGGGCGGCGTAATTTATTATCGAATGGAATTTGAAATAGATACATAGAAGCGGAAATGCAAATATTGCACGGTTAACGGTATCGGTATGCCGGCTACGTTATGTCCGTCGGAATGGAACGGTCGTATTAAATGAAAATAGATATTAAAGCAGAAAACTTCCATTCGACGCTTAAGTACGTACAACATGCACGGAGAAGGTTGCAAAAACGAAAACAAATCCTGTCGCTTGATGAGGACGAGGTCGCACCTGAAAATAGTTTTCTTGAAAATTCAGCCAAATGAATTATTTATGGCCATTTTTTTTTCAATAAAGAGGTTTCATTGCAGAATCCATTCAAATATTATCTGTTAGTTAACATCAACTCATTAAAGGCTGGTTTTGTTCTTCCAGTGCCTAAAGAAGAAAACATAAAAGCAATTAATAAACCTAGACCAATAATTGCTGTATTAAATGTATTAAATAAAGTATAGAGAAGGGGCTTTTCGAAAAAAAAAAAATGCGATGGATTCCCCATAGATCCCGCATAACTAGATCGATTTAAGAAAATGTTAAAGAACTTCCTCAAGAACGTAAAAATCCATATACAACATTGCAACGTTGGATCCGAAGCACTTCCAAGAGGATGGTTACTTGTTTCTTTCGTTGTAGCGTACATGCCTCATGCATTACATTGGAAGATGACAGAACAGCTAATGCTAAGCGGTATAAAACAATTTATTTGTTAAAAATCGTCGATGGAATCAGGAAAACCAATAAACAATACAGCTTTATCCTTCATTATGACAATACAACGGGTATTACATACAGCTCCTCAAACAACTATTTCTTTAAAAAAGGAACGTATCGAATTAATAGTCTCTAATCTAACGACTTCTTTTTCTTTCTAGAAGTGAAACGAACAAAACGTGAACTTCCACTTCGAGAACTAATCCGCGCTCAAAGAGCATCCTAATCCACCAATCAGAGGTTCCGGTCCCGCCATGCTCCGTTTACCTCCTCTTCTGGCAAGCACAACAACTACCTCCCTTTCCGACTACTTTTAGTGGGTCCTGGTAGGCAAAATATTAAAATTTTTCTTGCACTCGACTACGAGTTTGGAAGTACTCCTCGCCTCGAGAGCTTTTGTGCAGCCTACTTCTTTCTGAAAATTTTCATCGACTTGTATCAGACACCCCTACTCGATTCTCATGCTGATAGTAAATATTCCTCATTGAACAGCTGTGGGATCTACCCAATAATATGTGAAGGCGAGTAAAGTCTAAGAAAAATAGATATTGTTAGGTGATGATTAAGACTAGAAGACTTCAAACTGCGAGCGAATTTCAGCGGCGTTACATAATTCATGGATGCGCCACTAGACACCAAAAACCAAAGGTCAATTGGCAAAGTTGTACTGCTTAAGCTACTTATCGATCTCTTCTTTCTCTGTTTTGGCTAATTCAGGTTAACTTTTTCAAGGTAACACTCCTAAATCAAGGATTTTGGGTATTTTAAATGTTTTTTGTTTGTTTCAATTGATATTCCTACATCTCCACGAAAATGCGTCGCAAGTAACAGACTACAAGCCTAAAGGCATGTTTATTCCGGGTGGCGAGTAGTTCTCGTTAAAGAATATTTTTTCAAAATAGGCTATACATGCCGTTCACGTAAACAGGTGTCTTCCCAACGTCTTCCGATTTTAATCGAAGCCTTACCATCCGCAAGCACGTCCATAAAGACTAAGTTAACACGAACAACTACAATTTGTATAAAATTAATACAATGAATATCGCGCCTATGTATGTAGTAGTTTATGAACAACTTCATCTTATAGCGTTAATAAAAACCGCTCAGGTCTTCTCGTCTTCTTCCTTCCCCGTAGCTTACTGATTCTACTATATAATCGACGTTAGGCCACCGGCAGCGCACTCGCTTGGTAGCGGTATTGTTTCATACTAATTTAAGGCTAATTTTCGAAATCACGCACGGTAAAACATGCACGCGTAGGTACGACGCGTCTTCTCTCTCGTCCTTTTCCTTTTTCACGTTTTAACCGACCCAGAGAAGGTACCAAGCTGTGATTTATCTCGCGTCGCAGCGCTCCCAGTTGGACGCTAAACGGGGTCGTTAGGTTTATTGGCGTTCTTCGCTTGTTTTTCTCGGGTGACTTACGCTTCCCCGGGCCTTTTGTGCGATGCCCCCGGTCGCACTTTGTGTAGGTTGATTTAATTAGCCCGTGAATTCTGGCTTTATATTAAGTTCTACGCCGTGGCATCGCGATTAAAAGCGCGCAACGAGTGCCGGTCGAATAAGGAGAAAAAAATAATGGCGAAAAAGGAAGAATATGCGCATAATTATAGTTTAATCCGTTTGTAAAGTTGTTAAATACGGTTAACGCTTTAATATACGTTCGAGAAAAAAAAGAATTACGATGATTTAACGGGCGGTAATTATTATTTATCATCTCTTAGAATTTTTATAATTACTTTGTTGCTGTAATTACTAGTGGCCACATTTGCTTAAATCGTTCCCAAGTGATGCTTTTCTCATTATAATTGGAAATTACTTCTCTAAATAGGTACGTACAGCTCAACAAAGGTGGCTTTCCAGGTAACTGAAGAGGTGAGACCGTATTCACGCGTAAGAAAAATACTTTGTCTGACAAGTACACTTGTATCCATCTGCGATATAGCGAATCCCGTAAACCTTTTATCACTTGTTGTGTTACCAACTTATTGAAATACAATGTTTTATAATAAATAAACTTTTAATGCAATGGTCGATTTGTTGCTTTTTCTAGCGTTTTACTTTTGCTACGCCCCAATTGGCTGCTTTCCAAATTTTTTCAAGAGATCTGAAAATTGCTGTCTTGTTGGGATACCCAGGATTTGCCTGAAATTCTTTTTGTACTCATGATGGCGCTGTGATTGACAGAATTGAATCTTTGCGATATTTGAAAGTTTCAAGTTAAAAGAATCACCCAGTATATAATTAGTTCTTGCGAATGATCCTCTCATATTATAATTCATTTATTTGCTTCATTAATTTTCTCTCGAAAACTCAAAAATCCAATCGTAGATCCTTTATTAATTCTTGTAGATTAATTACTCGCAAAATATCGAAGTCACCGTGTCGCAATTAACTGTTAGATCGGTCGACAAACTTATGCAAAAATCGCGCATATCATCGACGTCATATGTTGCTTTGCTTCTCGTGTCGTTATCCATTAGTCAAATGTTGGAGATGTAAATATTGCCGCGTGTTGAGTTGAGGTTGGAAAGTGGAACAGATGATGTTGTTTAATTACACGTTGCAAAAATTAAATTAAAACTTGTATTTAATACATCCTGACTACAAATGTATTTAATTATCAATTCAATAGACATATTGACGGTAAGACTTTCTTAATACGCATCTAGCCGAACTTCAATTGGTTACATATAAAAAAAGAATTAAATCTTTCGTTTATTTTAGAGCTTGGATTTTCGACCTTTTTTTTTAAACGACCCCCTTTAAAAGAGATTTTAAATATATAAAACATACAATAATAATAAGACAATAAAACGACGATCATTGTTACATGGCAACGCTACGTCGCCTGACCAAATAACAAATCACAATATAGTTGGCGTGTATGCATTTGGGACGCACGTTTTGTGCACGCTAAGATCTTAAAGATCCTAAAAGAAATAAATTTGCAGAAGAAGAACAAGAAAAACAAATGAATATCTGAAGATGAACTTTCTAATTTATCACATTGCTTTTCTCGTGCCTTCCTCTATAATCCATACGCTTACCAGCGCAGTGCGCGTAATTTTTACAAATCCTAAAGCTAACGTAAGCAACAAGGTAACACCTTAGAATATCCCTTACAATCGAGTCCGTCCTCATCAAAGGATCACCCACCGCCACTGATGTCCTGCGTTGCCAATTGGCGGATAATTATCCGGAGCGTCGAACAATTTGTGGCGGACATCTTTTCGGACATCTTCAGCGCTTCAAATTAATTCCAATTAATTTGAATAAATTGAAGCGTTAATAAAAACTGGAATTAATCCTTTAATGGAGACCTTGGGAGTGAAAGAATTTTTGACTGGTTAGCACCCTATTTTGAGGCAAACTCGGACCATTTTGGTGATTCCAGCGGACATTTGTAACGTTTTACATCGGCAATACTTCGTTAATGTCAATGTTGATCAATCTGCGATGTGCCCTCGACTACCCACTATCTGATCGTCATTGATCTCTTTTAATTTATTAATTTAATTTAACGGGCCTAATTAAAGTTTAATTAGGAACCCCTGTGTTATAGAGAGCATTACAAGTATATTTTGTCCTGTAAATAATTGAAATCGTTCGATAATTTAAGGAGTAGACTTCTTGGCGCGTAAGTCTTTCAAACGTTTCGAAGTAGTTCAGTATCATTTCAAATTTTCCCGAATCGTTGTCTTTACTGAAGTAGAAGCGATTATAGCAGATTGCGAAACTACTTTAAAGAACTGCAACGCAATAACGAACTCACCAGCCATGAACATAACCAATATTATTACGATTATAACATTTTTCCTTGTCGATAATTGCGTATCGTAGGTTTTACACGGCAAGTTTCATATTTTACTACGACCAACTGTTGTCCATATGTTGAATGCATGTACAACGTACGTGTGGGCAACTGGATTCTAACTTCTAATACGACTATATACGACGACAGTAAATCACCGTACGATAATTCCGGTAGCGCAAAACGATCAGCTCTCAGTCGTATAATTAAAAATGAATCCCCTCGTTTTACATCTTTTTTTCTTTCTTTCTTCATAATCGTCCCACTATATCATCAATAATTGCAGCGCGTACATAAGAATTTGCTCTCATATGTAGTATTTTAGATTCGCCACGGATGGCTTCCGATGAAAAACGTATGTTCCTCGCGAAACCGACGGACTCTCCGGGCCATAACAACGGTAATTATTGGATATCCGATATTGATGCGTATAATTCAGCCCGACATCGACCGGTATTTGATGTAAGATCGGTGTGTGCAATTACTTCTACTTATTGGTAAATTATCACAGAAATGTTAGATTAGTAACATGTGCTGCCAAGCGATGACACTGCTGCAATCTACAGTTAGGTCGGACAGATGATAGAAGATTTCGATTGGCAGGAATGGACTATTAGTGTTACTTTTTAACGTTACTTTAACCACAATGCAACGTACCGATTCCCAACTAGGTCGGTAGCGATAACAATTTTAAGGTGGTCAGTGGTGATCAAAAGGACGATTAAGAGTTGATAGCTAAATATATCAGCAATATGGAATTAATAAGCGGCTTTAATCAAGTTAATAACATCACAAGATAAGTTGAATGTTAAAAAGAAAGATGATTTAAGCAATTTTAAGGCAAATATTAAAAAAAATTAAAACAGCACATTAACCTCTACGCACCTAATAATTTATTGAAAGCTTCTCTCCATATAAATAAAACCAGAAATAATAAAATCGCTAAATTTAATAAATCCATTTTTCCATTAATCCATTAATCAAAAGATATCAATATAGCTTCCATCGATGCCATGATCGATGGCATCGATGCTGGCCCATCTCCTGAATGGCCCATCTCCTGAACAGTTCTTGGATTGCTTAGCAGAATTACTGTTTATATTTCCTGGTATGTGTTTGAAATAAGCGATTAATTTTCAGTTTCACTTTGAACTATCAGAGCTCTGCTGTACTTTCACTTTACTAACTGCTTCAGTAACTGCGAATATTCCAGTTGATAGATTACGAGAATTACGCACGCTTTGAATTTCTTTTTTTTCATCGTCTCGTAACATTTAGATATTGTTTTAAAGAACCAAATTTTTCTATATGTTAAGCGTAATTATTTCCATTATGACGTTGGAAAAATCTTGATGATGAGAAATGATATAAAAGCACCGTAAATATTAGAAACTTGGCAGCTATTTAATAGAAAATGTATCAATTTAGTACTTTGTTACTGGGTTTAATGTTTATCCCTTTTATTGTTCTTAATTATTGTGAATTTTACGCAAAATAAGTTTAAGATACCTTTGTTTAGATTTTTATTTTCACTTGTCTTATGCTTCTTTGTAAAGGTCTAATAAACAATAAATATTTTTATTATTTATTAGATATTTCCTAAAATTCAATCTAAAGCAGTATTTATTCCAAATCATCCATTTAGCACTTCGTTAATTTTCCAACCGTCCTGTAATCGCACCAAAGACAAAAAAAAATGTTTTGTCGAACAACATACAGATCTTGCTACGTAATTAACATGTATTTTTTTAATTAACATCCCAATTATATTCCTTGCGCGAGGTACAAGATGCACGCTTAGAATTAATTAAGTTTAAACATGTTACATTTGGATATATACTGCCAATTTGTTTTTTCTAACAACTTAACGGTTTTTCCCGTGAATGTTATTTTTCTATGTACGCCAGATGTATTTCTTGATATATATCTGGCAAACACCAATGTTCGTGTGCTTACTGATGTTCTCGAAAGCATTTCTGGTTAGCATGATAGTTCTGCGCGAATTACTTATAACGAATACTTGCGTTCACTAGTATTCCCAATATTTCTTCGGATGGCATGGCTCTTCTAAAAAATTTATTTTTCAACCGGCCGTGTCCATAAGACTGGCCAAATCTTGTCGGGATATTCCGGCGAAGATTTTAAAAAGTATGTCGTTCAAATTAGATAGTGAGTGCGCACACCGAGGAGGTCTACCATTGAGTCCACCATTCTAGGACAACAACCCGGCGAAATAGTTAAGAGGATAGTGAATGGTAAACACGAAGAAGGGATTAATATTAGGCGGGCGGAGATACCCTAAGTTCCTCCGTTTAATATTTGTAAGTCTTATTTGACCAGCGTTTAACGTGGAGACATCGTCCGCTAAAAATTCGCAGCTTACTCTAAAAATCAAAATGCTGATTTACAAATCCTATCTGAAGTCCTCGAATCATTGCAATTGCTCTTTGATTTATCCGAAACATACAAAGACGTGTCAAAGAGCACGTTGGAAAGAATAAAAATGAAAGAAGAATAATCAAAATATCCAAAATAATAGTGCTTACTCCACAAACTAGGAACTATGCTTGGAAGGCAACTGAGATGTGTCACCGTATATCCTTGAAATAAGCATCATTACACTAAATACACATCAAATTCTTTAAATACGAGAAGCTCGTTTGTGAAACGTACAAAACTTCATTTTATTGTTTCCTACCCACGCGTTTCCGTTCTTTTCCGTTCATTTAATAATGTCAGGACAAGCTCATAATACCGCAACAATTAAAAAAAAAAACTGTCCGCGAGAAACAAAAACCCATTAACATATCCATAAATTTTACATGTCGCGCTTTAAGTGTTTTTGTTCTGCACGGCTAGGCCGCCGATAAATGCAAATTACGAGTGTACTTTCTTTCATTGGAAATATATCTGCACAACAATGCAAATTGTATAAGCTCGAGCGGGCAAGGTGTTGTGATAGAAAAAAAAAGGGAAAACAAAAGAGAAAAGACAACGAAAACAAAACAAATACGCCGATCGCTTTTTTTTTATGCGGATACATAATTGCTTCCGTTCGTTATTTACGACTATGATAGCCTAAGAAAACGGTGAACATGTTGTTGTAATTATAATGCAAGGTTATATGACCTATTAGTTATTAGAGAAGAGAATTTGTTTCGTTTGTACTTACTTAGTGATTATAAAAAATTTAATTTTTGAAAGTTGGCAGTATTACTACTATTACCTAACCACTATGCACCAACGCCCGTTTCGTCGTCGAACGTCTCCTCAGTGTAATGTTGCGGAAGGAAGTAGCCAATTATGTAGTTATGTATTAATAACAACTGATCGACGCCTACACGTAGTTTAAAATGGAGATCAAAGACAGTAGAAACTCCGATAACAAGCAAATGAAAGGGGATTTGGAAAAAACATGGGATGAGGTTACTTCTGCCAACTAATAAGCGTAATTCCGTTCGTTTGAGACTAGTACACATATTTTATCTGGCTTTCAGTAATTCCACGACATAGAGGAAGCACCATACCGGACGCACGAGTGCCGTTAGCCGAAACCTGGATGAATCGTTGAAGTCAACGAGAAAAACACATTCTCGCAACGAAGAACGATTCTTCCATCGAAGCGATCGTGTCTCCGCGATGAATTCTTCCAATTCTTCCAATGATTATTAGGAACATATATGGATGAGAATATCCGATTAAACCCAACTTGTCGAAATATTTGCAAACAACCTCTACAATTGCGATTGAGCATCGCAGACCTCACGATCTGTGAGTAACATAGAGAGAAGTTACCTTTAAAAGCTTTCATGTTGAAGGATGTTCATGGTATTTTACTTCAAAATTATTCCGAGATAAATTCAATTCGATTACATTTTTGCGTCGTTCCCGACGTAAGAACCATCTATTACGACATTTTCGTAACAGATGTAATGGTAGGAACTATCGCATGATCGCATATCACGGGAATACCATTGTGTTCGTCCGATTACAATCCTCCACCGCCGCGTTCCCAGGTTCTCTCGCGGTCTCCGCGGCGTGCAACAGGTCTAAAATAAATATTCAACGTTTCTAATAAATGTGTATGGACGTACACCCACCAGGAGGTGGACAACATGAAGTTCACAATACTTTCACGTGAACACTTATCTATTTTATTGATTCGTTCTGTCCATAATATGTACTTACGCAACCTCCGACCATACAGTTCTTACGTGTCGCATGTTGCACTACGCTACTCTGTGTAAATCTATCGCCTCTTGCAAGTTACATATACATACGTGTGGGAAATAGAAATCGGGATCGGATCTGATGTGTTACGCTTTAAATGGTCAAATTGTTTGTGTAATTTTGCGCCGTGATGCTAAAGAGGTAAATAGGAGATAAATACTTTTGAACCGCGATGTATGTCCGTGTAGGAAACATCTGCGGAGACAAAACTAAGGAGTAGAAAGATCTCGAACTTTGTTAAAAGCCGTTCGCTGGGAATTAATCTTATCGGATGTCTTAGAACTGTTCTATGCAACGACAATATATCAAATCGGAACCAGTTTACACCAACGGATTTTATAATCAGATCGAAATTATCTTATTCGAGTGGAAAAAATCGCTTCTTAATCTGCATACAATGTAACAGCGAAGCTTAAGCAATTTACAGTTACTATTTTACATCTTAAGATTATTTGCAACTGCATCTAGCCATTACTACTACTACTACTACGTAAATACGTACATAGTTTGTTATCTCTGTCTATGTATACAATGCTTCCAGGTATCCGTACATCTAAGTAAAGTAAACGGCCAACGTCTGTAAAGGAAGGTATAATAGCAATACAAAGACACATGTTGTAGCCTGGTACGAATAAGGTCTCTTAGTATATTGTTTGTCAATTTTGACATTTACACTTATACGCGTGCATATCTATGTAGGAATTGTTACTCAAAAGCAACACCTGCTCGTGTGTTCCGAGTATTTCCATTTCATATTAAGATATTTTTTTATTGCCGCTGAAACATAACACTCAATTATAATTGTTGCTCGCATTCCAGTCACAGGTGGTAAACTACTTAGTTCTGAATCGATCGCAGATACAACTATTTACGCTGTAAATAAAGGATTCTTAAAGAGTGAGGTTGTTTTCTTAGTATCTTTGAAGGACTAGTGCGCGGTCTCATTGATAATTTAGGAAACTTCGAAAGGGAGAGAAAGTCTAATCAAGGAATTAGTGCGTCTATGAAGTTATTGCTTCCAGTTCCAAGTTAACACCGTTTTAAAGGATTTTTTCCTTTCTTATTGTGTAAAAGGATGAGAAGTGGGTAGTTTAAATACATAACGCTTTTTCTGCGCGATTTTCTGCAACTAACTGCTCATATTCAGCGATTCGATAAGGCCAAACGAGGTAACGGGGAGATTCAACTAAGCAACACTACAACATGGACTGGACGGAGAAGTCTTTAAAGGTTTAAAGGTTAACAATACAAAATTAATAACGGCCAATGAAAGAAATTGGCAATTTGCAAAAATCATATCCAGATGTGATTTTTTCACAATTACGAGTTTGGTCTTTAAGCCGTGACGAATATTTCAAGAGAATCAACCGAGTGTTTGATAACGAGTCGTCTTCCACAGCGGTGATACAACGAATTTCGATCTGGCCAGCTTTCTTTAAATCACATCCTTCGAACTTCCGAAATGAATATCGGTCTTATAGGAAATATGGTTCAAGAAGACCGACATGTTACAACTAGGAATATTCAAGCAACTTTAAAAATTGTCAAGAAGAACGTCACAGGAGATGAAACGGGGGTACTGCCATGATCCCGAAAGAAATCAACAATTGGCAATTTGTTGTGCGCAAGTTGTTTAGTAAAAGGGGTCACCGTCATCGCATTTTTCGGAATTAGAGGACATGTGAGGCAAATAAGTAATTTCCTTGTTTGCCTCACGTCCTTCGAAATGTTTACAAGAGAAAGGATCACCCTACACTAAGACAATTCCGGGACGAAACGTTAAAGTAATGGGATGTTCCGTATACGCCAGAACTAGCACCTACTGATTTCTTTTAATTCCTGCGTTTTGAAAGCTTAACGTTATGCATTGACCAAATAAGCGTTTGCCGCATCCGAAAATAAAATAAATGACCTAATGCATGAAGATAGGAAAAATTGCTTTAAAGATTGGTTTTCACGAGCGATTGTAGAAGGGATTATTTTGAAAAAGTGTAAATTAATCTGTTTTGTCAATAATCAATCGCCTAATGCTTTACTAGCCTTAGCCTTCGCGTCTGGCTACAAAATTTGCTTTGTATTGCGTATTAGAAACAACAACAACAAAATTGTTTCCTTTTTTATTCAGAACGGCTGCGCGTTGTTGTAATCTTCTGACATAAAACCAGTATATGTAGGCTGTTGAAATGAGCAGTCTTAACAACTTAACTTTAAATGTACCGTTTTAGCTCTTAATTTGTATATTTGTTTGAAATATTACTACAATCTGCAAGTTACTTATTTTTGTAATGTTAAATGCCGTATTACAACACTTTAGAATTAAATGGAACAACGAAAATTTATTTAAAATAGGGGACTTTGAGCGTGGAGGCGACAAAATGTTTTAATGTCTTAATTAAAATTAAAAATTAGGCCGCAATCGAGACGTTCTATTTATTAAAAACTGATTATTATGTCCGAGCTAAAATTACATTAGTTTCAACAAATTTTTAGATTATTCTCGGTACACCTTTTTTTTGTCCATCACCGTATACAGAGTGTCCCACAAAGAGGAAAAACATTTGAATTTTTAATCTCTCAAAAGCTATACTTTGTATATTACTGCTACGTATCGCGGGAAATCGTTAGTAGCATGTTTTGGAACTTAGGCAAATACGAATAAGCGAAGCCTTTAAAATAGGTTGTTTATACGACTTTCAAAAAGTCACAGTATCCTATCATATCATTATCGTTAGAACAAATAATCTATTTGCTTCGCTGCTACGGTACGTGTGAAGACGCCCACCGTGCAGTAACAGCAAAATTTCAAGAACGCTATATTGAGATCGAAGAACATTAAAAAGGAAGGACAATGGATACAACAAAGACGATACCGTGGCCCCATTAACATTAGAATCGATAAGGGAAAATCCATGAACATTTCTCAAGAAGAGATTATTACAGCTAGAAATTAGGTACAAGTATAACTATAACTCATGGCCGATGCTCTCTGTAATTAGCGAAAGCTCTTGGGGACGTGAATGCTTGATTTCTTATTATTTTTATTAAATTTTTGGGTTCCAACCCGAAAATTCTGGAAATAGATGAGAAGGTTAAATTTTGTTTTAAATAACAACATATTGAACCATAAATTTGACGAGTTATGCAAACGCTACATATTTCCAATATGATGGTTGTCTGCTTCGTAAGTCCGTGGCCATCCATAGCCACCGCGCAGTCCGCATTTTGGATTTTAAGAAATAGGCAAGAGCTAGAAAGGGTTCAGGATTCGAATTGAGCTACGTACTAATGAAGGCGGTGCTTTAGTTTAACGTTCCTCGTTATTGTTTTAAGCTCATTTTCGTTCTCTTATAAACGTTTACGCTGAGATTAAATAAACTCTTTCGGTTAATTTGATGTTTTTACGCAAGTTCCAAAATACGTTGGCTACATACAAAGTAATGCTGGACTTGGCGGTTTTAAGATAAGCACAATTTTAACAACTAAATCAAACATCTCCTTTCCTCTTTGTAACCAAATTCGAGAACACACTGTATACATATTAGAAAATAATATACAAGATTATCCTGTTACTTTGTCTATTTTAGGGTTCTTATTATTCTGGTCAATAATTTAATGTAAACGCTAAAAATCAGCATCCATGGGTGGTAAATTCCCTAAAAAATCAACGAATTATTAAAAATTCCGGTATTATACTGCGTGAACTTGTGCGCATCTTCGTATTCTCGTTGATGTACCCGACGCCAAGCAAGGTTTTACGTACAACGTCGACGATACACAGATATATCCGAGAGCGAATCAATTGAGAGACGCGAACGCATAAAGCCACGCTTTCCGATGTACTGTACGTACATACATACAACAACATTAATAAATATTTTGAAACGTAAGCTTTAGCCGAAGCCGATAACCATCTCGCATCAAGTAAATAAAGTAGACGTTATTCTTGACACTTATGATAACAAACAAGTCAATATTTATTATATTCGTACGGTCAATTGAACACAATCGTTTGGCATTGTAGAGAATGCGCGTATCTATTGAATTCAATGCAAATTAATTGAGAACTGGATAGCGGCTGGATATGCATGCGGCACGGCGTTGTTGTTCGCGAGCTCGGTTAGGGTCGCCGCGCTACGGCCGCCTTAATTAGATGTTCGATACGGGATCGATTGTCGTTTGTTAGCCGTGTACAAATTAGAATCGGCCGTGTGTGTACGACTTATATGGAATGTAAATCGCGCAATTAAATTATTATTAACTCCGGATATTAACTTCAGGTAGGCAGTAGGTACGTTAACGACAGATAAATCGTTTCGGATTTATTGGCCAAGTAAATACAATGCTGGCGATTGATGGTTCGTTCGAATCTCTCTGATGTATCCGAGGAAAAAAAATGTCGTAACGACGTACTACGATGTCGTTGATCATGACGTGTGATTCATCGATCCTGATGAATAAGCTTCATCTCGATGCATTTAGGCTGGGAAAGCAATACGAGAAAAGATGATAAAACAATCAGTCGGTCGAAATAGAAGACCTTTTCTACGAAATTCTTTCGCATACTTCGCTTGCTTCTTCGGCGAAGAACAACCGAAATACCAAAATGTTACTAACAAAAACATTACGAAATTTCGGTAATATGTACGTCACATATAGATGCGTATTAGCCATTCTTTCTTCTCCGGAAAAAGCACTGAGTGGCTAAAACGGATTTTTAAAAATTGGAAATTTCTCCGAAGAACACCTTCAAATTTCAAGCGACCAAGTCAAAATTAAAGGCGGAAATTGGAAGACAGATTATTCGTAGAGAAACACCAATAAAATACATAATTATCCATTCCAACCTTAGACGATTCGAATTTATCACCCTAGCTGGCGGACACGTGACCGTCACGCTACGATTTCGAACGACGCAACCGCTACGAGTGGGCGGCCATCTCAAATCGCCTATTAGAGGAAGAATAAGGAATACGTACACGGCGACGGGTATAATTGAATTTGTAAGGACCACCTACGATCTCGAAATCGACGAGCATGCACAAAAGTCCATAATAGACCGAATGCGCGCATATATTTTACGCATGTGTGCACAATTCCGCGTGTCCGAAGCGCGTTCGCGCTATCAATACGCCGGCTAGAGAGGGCTATCGGACTGCCGGCCGTGGTTCGACCATTGTTACACATACATCCTCAAGAATTTATACCGCAATAACGCAACAAAGTGGTATTGTCATTGCATTAGGTCTACGGTCGTCGGATATACGCTAACGGTTAGGAATATTCGTCCATGCTCGACTTTGTAGGAATTCCCTGTAATTCAATGTAAGTAATAGAGGCGTAAAGATACGTATTACTTATTACGCTAGGAGAAGCATCGCATATCGGCTTATATGCAAACTGGCAATGTAGACATGTGTGCCCGATGTTGTGCCCTCGTGCCGCCGATGTATCTGCAATTTAAGGCGTTCTATCGGATAAAAACATTTTTTTTTTCAACAACAGCGGCTTTCTTTTATCATAACTCTTGTAAGCACCGATATTGCGTTATGAAGTAATATGGAGGTGGCTTAGATGTAAACGTGGTACAGAAATAAAAGCAATTTTAAAACTAATTGCGTTGTTCTAGGTATTAAAGCGCCTAAAGGCATCTCTATTGACTCTTTCAGACGGTGAATAAGTTGAAACTAATGATGAGATGCATTTATTGCCCCGGAAAATTTTATGGATCAAAAGCAGAAGGATCTTGCTGAACAACCGTCGCTCTAAGTCCACAAAAAATATCGTTTATTTAACGACGCAGGTAATACGAAAACAGACTAGATAGTTTTGAATGGACCTATATCCATATATATTCCTATTCGGAGCCTATATCTCGGCCTTCGTTGTTCGGGTTCGTCGTATATATGCGCGCGGTACTTACCTGTACATTTATTTCCATGTGTAATACACCATTCAATTTTCCGGTATACTAAGTCATTTGTACAGAATATGTTCGTCGCAATAAACCCACGACATAAAATCGTATAGGCTACACACAAATACACATTGTGTTTCCATTTTTCTTGAATTTAAATATATACATCGTATACACGTTTATTTATATTGTATATTGAATGGGTTTAGTGCTTGCGCGCGCGCGCCAGCTTTGTAATATATGCCAGTTGTCCCCTCTGTTGTGCGTTTTAGTGTCCATAAATTTTATTATTCGCGCGCTGTATATGTAGTACGTACGTGCGCATTTTATTATTTTGTTGAAAATCAACGACGTACTTGACGCCGCTCATCGTTGGCTTTCGTTTTAAATAGTCGTTCAGTTAACTTTCTTCCGATGCGTTGAAGCTATGTTGTAAGAAATTTAATGAACTTGTTAAAAGCTCTGAATTGCGGTAAGTGACGTCACACTCTGAATTTGCCGATTAAACATTAACAAACAACAACAGAAGTGGAATGAACAGATAAAATGCTCTGGTAATTCTTCATTACATCGAGCGTTACCAACCTAATAATGACAAACTGAAATCATGCAAATCCATCATCAAAATTCCTTTTCAAGCAGTTCTTGCTGAAGAACAAGTTTTGATCATTTAAAGTTGAACACCGAACTCGAACGTGCGCAATTGCAAACGAGTGTTCAAATTCGTTTATTTTTAAAGCAAAAACGTGTCTTACACCAATCATATGCACCGTATGTGTGTGTTAATTAGTATTTAGATTATTAAGATATGGTAAAATAAGCTCTATTTAGTTTAAAAATAAAAAAAAATGGCACAGCAAAGCTTGATCGTTGCGTTACGTTATATTGTTGCCATTTAGCTGTGGCGTTAACTTACTTTAGAGCAGATTGATGTAGACATATCAAGGATTTCAACAAGGTCCTTGATATGTTTACGTAATTTCATCTCTGATCAATCTGGTCTAGAATAAGTAGGTGAGATTTAAGCAAAACAATTCAATTTTCGTTAAAACGAAGAAGCTATCCGAATTATTAAGTTCGAAACTGCGCCATAGAAAATAGAGACGGTTTCTTCAAAATGCAAAATCTTTAAACTACTCAGAGAATAGCAAACTTTAAACAACTCAATAGAAAGAATTGCTTGCTTTTCGATAGCACAGATAAAAATTTGACCAATTTGTTTCCGTTTTCCATAAGTCCATACTTTACGGAGTCATTTGTTTTGCGCAATACGCATTTTTATTTCCGCCTATATTCTTTCTAGCATAACGCCGAAAAGGAGGAAGTGACTCCTAAGTAAATCGACCATCTTCGTCGTACATCATAATACATATACATCAATTTTATAATGTCGTTCTTCAATTCATTGAAGAAAAGCGCTTTCCAACTAGTATCTTCCTAAGATCGTAATCGAGTTATCCACTTATGCAGTTCGAGGGAGAGCGAGTCATTAATTTGCATTCTACTTGGATAAGCGATGTACTGACGTACGGATACGGAGGATGCTACTAATAAATCCTTTCGCCTGGAGTCCTTCAAAGCTCGGTTCTTGCTCCAATTTTAACAATAACATTGTCATCTTCTTAATTGATTTCTTCATAAATATTATGCAGACAATATGCGCGGCGGAAATTTACTGCGTGGACGTTTGCACGAACCAACAAATAAGACTTATGCTAGACAGTGATAAATGTACTTCTTCGAGGCATTTCCCGGGAAGAAATCGCGTTGATACCGCGTCTTATCTTAGCCTTAAAACGTGCAAGACACAAAAATTTCGTAGCTGAAATATCAACGGTGATAAAGACGATGAACTGAGTAAAATGGGAGGGCCGTATAAGAAATTAATCAGTATTTCGAAAGCATCGAAGAGACTCACCGCGAAGCTAGAGAAACTAAGTCGTTACAAAACTCAAATTGTTCTCTTTTTATCAATTATCAAGCACCTCTCGTAATCAGATAATTGGCGTTTTTTTTTTTTGAATATTACAATTGTATTAATCTCTTTGATATTTTATTTTATGTATTGTCATGTCGTGTACGTCACATCGATCAAAATATCTTCCAATGTTGAATTTCACAGCTACCACCTTCGAAAATTACAAAGATTAAGAAGATACAAACGATTTTATTATTAAGTCGTTGCTTGACGGAGGCAATTAGCCGAGCTAATAAAACCTCCAGACTTACAGTTTACAGCTCTAGCTCGAGGTAGGTAATGGTTAGCGTAATGAAAGAACGTAGTGTGTACGCGGCGTTGCGACAACATAATAACAGTTCATAAATTCATGGCGGACCGATCGAACAAAACGAACCCGGTTAGAAGTGGTTAAACAATAACCGCGAATTACGGTAAATTTAATAAATTACAGAACCGAGCGGTTACACTTGCTAAAACGCAACGAATAATAATTCTCTTCCTCTAGGTGATGTTAATTCCGCGAGTAATTGTTAGTTGGCGATCGTGACAAGTCCAGCCATGAATTAGTGCCAATAAGTTATTTTTACTTTTGCGTTATACAGCCGCACCCGGTATATTGTGGATTATACGAGGAGAAGCGGCAAACTTACACACCTACTACTTACCTGCTACCCCATTTATGAAAAAAAAAAAGAAACACGCTAAAACTAGCGTGCCTACTTTTAATTTTCAACCATAATCTCGAGACATTCAAGTCGGACGATAATTTATCTTTTCATTCCGTGCCCCCAAAATTGCCGCTAAATATTTCGATTAACCCCTATTAACTAACCGACAATTTTAGGGACGATCTTCCCAAACGTCCGATAGACCTATTAGATCCTCGAACTAACCCACGACAACAATAAGAACAACAGGAAGGAGAGGGCTTCCTTGTGACTGCGTGCGTGGCGTTGTGTGTATATGGCAAATGCCTCTTCGTTTCAGCGAAAATGGTAGTAGCTGTAGTAGCCTTAGGCTTCCGTGTCTTCGAAATAGCATCGATATGATGTACATAAATGGAAATAATTACAGATTAAATGCACGCACTTCCATCTCCTGTTTTACTTTTTTTTTTCAGGGAAAAGATCGATAAGTACAATAATACAGCAGATGATTCTCTCTCCTTGAATAGTCGCTTGTGTGCAGGGTGTAATTCTGTTCCGTTTACAAAGCGTTGCTTAAAGGGTAGTGGCTCTGGGGCATGTGCAATATTGAAGAAATTGAGAAAATGAGGTATTTAATTTGGGATCTTTGGTTAGCAGCATAGAATCAACTTGAAGACTTAAACTGTGCGTTTACATGGAATGTCTTTATATACAGGCTGGCTTAAATTGTACAAACCTCCTATGTACCTCGGAAACGTACATCGATCACTTTGTATATTTTAATCATTTTATTGTCTATTTATAGCTGATATTCTATGAGATCAATAGCTCGAAGAGAACTTAATCTCGACGTTTATTGTGCAGTCTGAGTAATGCAAGAAGAAATACTTTGCTGAGGAAGAAATACGCCAAATCACAGTAAATTATACGCCAAGATACGCAATTATCGACGTGGATCGAAACGTTACTTGCTTTAATTGGTTAGAAAAGTGTTTAAAATCCATACTCGTGACATTTTGAAGCCCTCTAGCGTCGAAACGCTTAAAGGTAGAGGATCGCGATTTCCGACGTTGCAAAATACACCCCTTAAATCCATAACTATCGCGACTCAACTACAAATTATCGTTGCGAAGAAGCTCGGTAACAAAGAAAAATATGGAAGTTTGAAAATTACCGATTTGAATGTGTTATGTATACAATTTGATCCGTTGAACGCACCTGTTTTTAATTCTTCTCGATATATACAGCCGGGCCCGGGAATTTGAAATTTTCGGACGACAATATTGCTCTAGCTTTCATCGATTTCATTGTTAGGTATCTATTTCGGGTCGGTGAAGTTGAACAACTCCAGCATCGAAACGGTTAATCGTAGAGGATCGTGAAACGTTTACGACGAACCTCCAACTGTTGTAAATAGTCGACAGGAAGAAGCTGCGGAAAAGGTCGGAGGGTAAGGAAACTACGAATGTTCGAAAATTACTGATTCGATCGCGCCTCAACCTACTAAATTTGCTCGTTATATCTTCGGTTATCGGTTCACAGCTGCTGTTGTTAAAGATGAATGGACCAAGTTTTTCAGATCAACTAGTGTTAAAGCCGAAGTATTCGAATTGTCTCTTCTTCTATTTATCTTGTTTTAAAACACCTTAACCACTAAGTATAAAAGCCATCGGTTCTCGTCAATTGATAGCGCTGGAAGACTTTTCAGATTTTCCAGCTTGATAGTGACCATCTACGAGTTAGTTAAATCGGATCATTTTGGATAGAAAGATCAAGGACGCCCTTAGACAATTTTTGTGTCTTCATTAAGTTCTAGGATCAAAAGTTTACCAAGTTTTAAATGAAATTTGAAAAGAAATTACGCATACTTCTTCCTTGCGCAACTAATTCCTGTAATTTTACATCTGCATTGCGTTTAAACTGTTCCGTGAGCGCCTAGAAACGAATCTAGGTAACCCAGCCACCTCCTCGGCTAATTCCTTTAATTAAATTTGATGCGTACGCGACCGATATTATTAACTTCTCATATTCTACAATACGTTCGCGTATCGAACGGGCGAGATATCTAGTAGCCGTGTGGATTTTTCCAATTAGCGACACTTGACGCGAGGCATGGTTGAAGCATCCGTTCACCCACTAGCACCTCAAATTACCGCTTCGTATGTAGCGGCACATTTGCCTATTTGTGTAATGCGATTTACATAAGTACACGTTCGTTTTACGTGCATCTGGATATCGCGGAGTGTTACACAAAATCCTAATAAATACGGCGAAGCGAACGAATCACGCATACTGGACGAATGGTAAGTATACCAGCTGTGGCGGTTGAGATACGAGAAGAAACCTGCTAAATTATTTCTGCTGGCAATTAGTGAATGTGAATCAGCGCTAGAAAACGTACAATTGCATAAGTACCTGGATGTGTGTACGTTTAACCGTATGAATAGTAACTAATTGTGTAATATACATATTAGGTTAGAAACGTTATACATAGATATGTAAATTGTTCGAAGCCATAAAATTCGAAATTGTGAAATTATAAAGTGATCACGCCTTTTTTATTCTCAATTTTGGTTAAGAGTTAGAAGGCATCGCTTTCTTTAATTATTTACTCGCTAATTAATCCATATCGCAGGCGAAAAGATGCTACGTTTCACTGAGCGAAGCCCAAAAAGTTGCATAATACGATGAATGTTTCGAAAGTTCTGGATATTTAGGTATCATTTTTTTTTATTTTGTCAATTTTCATCAATATTACAACGTAGTTTTTCTACATAATCTCCATTCAACTGGATATATTTATCACAACGATGAAGTAATTTTTTAAGCCGTCCTCGAAGAAATTTTTCGGTGTCTCTGCAGTCCACCTATTTGCACGACACGTTTGCGCCAGTTAGATGCTCAAATCGAGCACTCCGTAAAGGCCTTTTCAAAACTGGAGACAGATGCAAATCACAGGCTGTGATATCTGGTGAGCAAGCTGGATGTGGAAGCAATTTCCATCGTAAGTCGTTCAAAACATCCTTTGTCTTTCTTGCGGTATGACGTCTTGCATTATCCTGTTGCAATAACGGACGGTTAGGTGATCTTCCTGGCCATTTACCAACAAGTTCCTGCCGCAATGGTAAGCATTATCTTTCCAACAGATGGAACAGGCAAGCGCCTTAAGTGGAGGCCTTTCTTGCAATTTATCCCATTCTCTGAATTAACTTTTGATCTAAGGATTGAAATAGGGAATCCACGTTTCGTCAGTGATTATTATCCGTTGCTAAATGTCATCACCGTAACAGGCTAACAGTTCCTGACGACAGCTCCTTAACGACAAGACTGACCTATTCAGCTTCTACTCCAGCCTCAGCGAACTGAAACATTGCTTACGCCCAAATAATCACGTAAGATTCGTTCGTTAACCCGCGATTCGGCCGAGCACTGCGTGGATCGTCTGCACTGAATAGTTACATAAACATTGCAAGACCTATCTATCACCAATAGCATCGCTTGTAAGTTCTACGTAATTTAGTTTGAACACAATTCCTAGAACTTTGGAAACATCCCCTGCAAACTAGCTCCTTCACCGATAATGCGTTTACCACCAATCCTAAGTAAGCAACTTTTACTTTCAGCATATCTCTATTAAATGAATAAATAAGCTGTAATTCATAGTTTCCGCACTCACTATTTTCAGAAGAACAAGAAACGTGAACCCTCCCAAATAAAGATTGCAAAACGCTTTTTCGATTCATTGAAGTCTTTGAAAATAATCATTTTAACTAGCAAGCAACACGGGAAGGCTGCAGTTGAGCTTTATCCGAAGCAAGTAATAGTCATTTAGATCGATCGCTTGTCAAAAACTTTTAGCAATTATTTCAATCGAATTACTTATAACCAATCCGTCACGTCGTCGTCGAATTCGCTTTGGCAACCATCGAGGTAATTGTATATACTTATCTCCTTACATACAATGCATCTTAGGCCCCATTCGATACCTATCGATCGAAAATAAATTATGGGCCTCTTTCTGTACAACAGGTAGGTTATATGTGCGACATTGTCAAGCGTGTGATTAAGTGGGCTTTCTTCTCGAGTTTTTGGTGTGGCGAGCCACACCCACACCGTTTCTACTAGTCGCCGTTCGACGTTGTATACCACCGTCCATCTACCGTATATTCTGTTAATCTACACTATTGTTCGTAAAATTAAAACCGTTGTTGAACATAAGTAAATCAAGGTTAAATACTGTGTAAATCGGTAATGATAAGTTCAAAGCTGATAGCTTTACGTTCAGAACAAGCTGAGGAGAGATGCTAGTGACCTAATTACGATGCAAATCGGCCTTCGTATGAATTCATATGTCTCAGAGTGGAATAGTCAAATACTAATGAATTGGTGGATTGTTTGTACTGCTTCTGTGTCAATCCAAATGGCGCATTTTCATTTACGGATAGTGTACAAGAAGTAAGCTAATCGTTTCCATCTTGTAATGGTCTTACTCGCTGGAAATATTCTCTTAATACGTCTATGTACATACATACACATATCATTATATATGTTAAAAATATAACCAACGTAAAAATCATCGTCCTATAAGAGTTTTGGCAATTTTAGCAAAGGTGATCTACTTCGAGGTCAAAGGTCAAGCAGAGGTCAAAGCATTCGCTACCTGCATTCTGCATTGCCGCTGCATACCGCTGCAAACGCCGATGATGAACGACGATGAAAGAACGTACCATGTAGGAAATAGCCTAAGAATTGATAATTGGCCCAATATCTTCATCGATGACTTACCTACTAATGTCAGGTCTTCTTTACCGATGACATGTCGGTCGCCTATTCTGCGGGACCTCGAGAATTCCAAAACACGAGTCGTTAACGGCGCCAGTAATTAATTTGCTGCTAACAAATTAAAGATGAACGTAGAAGAGAGATAAACACGTACTCGCCCCTAAATATGCCAACTTACATCAGCTTTGTAGGCGTTGCAAGTTGGTTTTCTGAGTCACGCAGGACTCAGAAAGGAGAAGATTTGCCTAATCATATTCTTTTATGTTGTTGGTCTTTTTCTGAAAACTTTACGTTTGAGACCTCGCAAAAATAAATCTGGCCTAATAAGATCTAGTAGTCTAGCCGGCCAACTTACTGGACCAGCTCTACTTATCCAGCCACAATCAAGTACTTCGCGTGCGACCACCATCTATCATCGAAAAAAAATCTTTCAAGCAAATTCGACTTGTTCTCTGCGATAAAATATAGGGATTCCTAGTTAAGATTTCAAAGATCTGCAAGAAGGAAGAGAGCGGAACTAGTTTCGTCACTAATGTACTTCCTCCGCAGAATGTCCCTGTATACACGCAGGTTTAAAACGAACTTAAAGCACGATCTTGATGAAGATGGAATGCTACAGTATTAATAAATTCGTAGGCCACGTCGGATTATTTTACCCACAAATCGACGTTGACGCTTAATTTATTTAAATTCCATTAGATGGCCGTAAACTAATGAGGGGTAGTGTATGTAAAGGCCGGATAGTACGCGCTTATATGCGGTGCCCATACTCTCCGCATGCTGCTTCGCAAGCGACCATAGATAAGACACATTTCCACCGAACATATATCCTGACAAATGAACCAATTAAAGTATGTTTACGGCCTCGATGGTCGTATATTTCAAGTAATTTTTCCCACTTTCGCGAACGTTCGAAGTGCGTGAAAATAGGCGCGTTCCTGCTTACCGATTATTTGCATTAGAATATACGTAGGTACGGGGGTACCCCTACGACATTATTTGCATTTCAATCATTTCGATTCCTACATACGCTCAGCCGCTTAATACAAAACGCCACACAGCGCGCGCCCGATTGTAGGAAGTAATCAACGCGATTAAGGGATATAATCGCGCTCGGAGGAAACACGAGTCCGTATGGTAATTCGACGTTGTAAAGAAGGTATTTGATCCTTTGCACTATCGCTTACACAAACAACACGGGCGTAATAATAATGTGTACGATTTGAGAGCGCGCAATGCACTTCGCATCTGTGCACATTGTGATGATAAACAGAATCTGAATTATACGGATCGGAGCCATGTAATACGTATGTAAATGGTAATGCCGGTGAGATTTCTAATTCTAGTGCGAGCTTTCGCATACTTATCGTAATTTTACTACTTTATCCTGTACTCACGTAATGCTTCGTTGAGATACAGTTAGACGTTGGAGTATTCAATATTTTTAAGCTGATATTTGTGTAATAAACGAGCCTAAGTTACTTGCTTCTATCGATTCTCACACGCAGTCCCGAAAGACGTTTACTTACTCACCGTTAAATATTTTTATTGATGTTGAAGATTCGATGATATCGTATTATAAATAATACGGTTGTATCTTCTTCAGGACAAAGAACAAAATCATTACATCTGGTATGCCTCAATTAGCCATTACTTTGCTTTATGTTTACCAATGATCTCTCGAATGATGTGAATTAATACGAAATACACAAAGACAAGCGTATTTTTGTCAAATTCAGTTTTACGAGAGTCTACATCTAACTGGACAGAGTGAGTCGCTGTGTGTTGCAGTTGGGAGACAATTAACTACGGTTCACCCTTCAACGAGGGGGTAATAGTAATAAAGCCTTCGAAAACTTTACACGCATAATTTACACAAAGAGGCTCTTGAGGTTGCAACAAGCTTTGACAGCTTATATACCCCGTTGGGCCGTCAAAAAGAATTCTCAATATAGTCTTATCGCTGTTCCTAATGGTGCTCCCATTTCTTCAATACGCGCGCATCCCTTACAACGCTTACAAATGTGAAGACTTCCTCGTTCGATAAAAATATCTATCCTTCGTGCGAGAGTTTGAGTTTTTTTTTACCAAATCTGGTAGATAACGAACGTCATTTCATGAATTTTTGCCATGGCGACCACTAACGTGTGAGGTGGTTTGGTAGGACAAAACTTTCTTTTTCTTCAAATGCAATTTCCACAATATATGTCTTCAGCTTATAAACTAATGATATCTAATGTGTCACCGTTACTGTTTTTCTCGTGTTAATCACTTGCCCGGCCGATGGAGCAGTCTTCATTTCTTCGAAGCCAACTCACCCTTCGTAGTCCTCGACTACTTCGACCGTACCTTCACTACAGGTATGTATTGGCGTATCCAAGTTCCATCTACATGCATAGACGACCATAGACGCCTTTGGAAAGTCCTAAGTGTGCAAGCGCTGCATGTGGCGAACGTATAGTGTAAGATATCGCGATTCTAGCGAAATCAATGTCGAAAAATCAGTATTCTCCACGTTCACGGATCCGTCCGTACGATATTCTCGCTATTCACTTAGCAAGAGAAGATAACAGCCGATACTAAATGAATATGCTGCTTTAAAAGTAACTTTTTAAATAAAAGTGGTTGTAGAGAGTTTTTTATTTCGGATATTGCTCGAAAAGATGCGCACTGTAGACTCCAATACTTAAAGAAGCTTGTTGCCCCAATGTTCTCTTGATGTGTATTAATAAAATTAAAACAATTTTGACTTTGTGAATAAAGATAATAATCCGTAAGCAACGTTGCTGGAGCCTGAAAATCCGCTTGTAGATTTCCTCAAATGTAGTTTATTCTTCAGCATTAATGTCGTAAGAGTTAAGCGAAGTTACCCATAATAAAAAGCTGAATGCTACTATAATAATAACAAGAAAAAAGAAATAACCAATTACGGCCAAGCAAAGATTTTACTTGATTCAAGGCAAAAGCGAGAAAAATGAAATCGTTTTAATTTTATACGTTTCCGCACTTCAAGAGGAGGCGCCCCATTTGAACCTTGCCCTAGCTGGAGGCGCACAGTGTACCTATAACATCGATCGATCGATAAATGAAACCATAAACGAACTTTGTTAATATGTATCGAATCATTCCTCAAGAGTACACTTTAAGTACTTGTCACTGTCTATAATCCTTCTAAGTAAGGCGTACCACAGACACGGTAACGTATCAACATTAAAAGCTTAGAGAGAAAAAAATCCATCGCAACACGTTCTCAATTATTCGATCCGTCTTACCGGTCACAACTCACGGCGACACTTACTTCCATAATTGATTTGAAACCTGCGGTGAAAACTTCACAGTTTAATTGACACATTGGTTTATTGACGCGAAGGTACCTGTACAAACATGGGCTGGGTCCGATTTCTTATTAGATAAGCGCGATTTGGCCGGAAAAATCGGCGCGTTGGCGTAAACCGCACTACCGTCTCGCTATCTAAATGTATTCTACATATTTATTTGAGATAAAGCCGCGGATATACAGCGCCTACTGTCGCAGAATAATTGCCATTCCAGTAAAAATAAAAGGATTGTCTTGTTTCGCGTTACTTACCTATCTCTGTTGATTGTATGACAAGTTGATGCAGGAATAGAAGATTACTGGTTTCAGTAAAACGAGGCTACAAGCCATATGGTAAGGATTTTTGTGGAAATCCTCCAGCATCTTTTCCTGGGCTGGATGGAACTTGTTACGACAACGTACGTTGAGCCAAAATCTAATGAAGCGGTATTTATCGGCAAAAGATGAACCGTTTATCTTTATTACAATAATTAGCAGGTATCTACGTACTTATTTATTTGTTCTGGTGTGATGTTGTTCTCCTCCAAGTTCATGTATATTGACACCTTTTTATGTAATTCAATTTACAACCAGCTATCTAAACTTAAAAGTTCGAAACAGCAGTCAAGAACAATGTTTTGTTCACTGCTGTTATGGTAACCAAACAATACTATCATAAGAAACCACATGGCTTGCAACGGTATTGGTCCCAACATCGGTAGCTAAAATTGCATTAATTGAGGGCTCTTTTAATAATTTCCTAACAAATTCTTTATTACAACAAAATGGTAAATAACAATTCATAACAGCAAGCGGTTATTAACGCCTTAGCTTCGTGGGGCATCCAGCAGCGTACCTTTGTACGTTACAATACTGAACAATTATTTTATGCTCATCACCGTGGTTCTTCTGGCGATGACAAAATGTCAACATATATTTATCTCCGAGAGATAAAGAGGACTTCTTATATTTTCGATTTCTCCAACTAACAATCACCGATGTCTAGACGCTGCTCAAACGTCCTATCGCCGTGGCCGCTTTGTGGCCATGATTTTACAACAGTCTGGTGGTCTCATCCCTCAATTGGCGTCATCTTGCACTAATCGCAACGGGCACAGAACCTCGTACTTTCTCTGAGTCGATGTGTTTTATGTTTTAAAATGGGCGTTCCGAATTTTTCAACTTTTGCAAAAACATTCAAGCTGGCACGCGCAATTATATCACTAGAATATTTTTGATGTTCTTCATGTTGAGATTTCGAGCTCTTCGGGCCATCCTCGTAATAGTCGTGTGGATCGATTAAAGGCAATTTCGTATATCGTAGGTGTATTCGTAAATCCATTTTTAACCGAAAAAACTCACAGATTTCTTTCAGACAAGTTGGAAAAGGAACCCATGCAGAATATATTTATTAACATAAATCATCGACAATTTTTAAAAGATCATCTCCGTACCCAACATCGCATTAAATATTCGAACGTCTTCATAAATTACAGCTCCGCCTAGCAGATTCTTTCGGATGTTCGCGTACAGCCTTCATCGGCAGATGAATACCATCCAAACAACGCGACGTACCGTTATCCGCTTGTAATTTTATAATTAGTCCCACCAATATTACCTCACGACATCGCCCGGCTAAAAATAACGTCGGATTTCTAACGGCCATTAACGGATAATTAAAATTGCGCGGTGTGTCATTGCGTTTAATTGAAGATTGAATCTCGCTAGCTTTCGAAACCGGGAAAACTATTATACGTACATAAGTACAGAAAATGAAGCTCTTAAATCGTGATGTGAATAGAATGGATTAGATTCGATTCTTTCGAAGCTTTTAACACTTGTAGGCCTACCTTCAACGTCAAACGCTGAATACCTACATTATTACGTCCGATGTAAGACGAATTCTTTTTAACAGATTGATTGAAGATAGCAAGGTCTTCTTTGTGTGAAGCCATAAGATTTATTCCAAAATTATCGTTTTGCTTTTGATAGGTGCTCCAATACTTCTGCGGCTGGCTGCCATCAATAACTCTTCTCTGTTGTTCGAAATCTCTAAATGCAAAAGGTAAAATTGGTCAAATCGGGAAATTGTGAATGTTGTCAGGTTCCCAGAGCTAGACTATCAGCCTGTAGACTCTTTTATCCCTGGGTTTACGACCTTTTCCTCGTTCGTAGACTCAGTACTTTCCAGCATCAGCAGGGACTTCCAAATATTTCTGGTCCTTCCAGCGGAACTCGGTCTGCAATCCGCAAAACTCGTTCTCAGTCCTGTGGATTCTCCACGACTCTCATAAGTAGCGGATTGTTTGATAAACTTGTTCTCCTTCAAGAGTCCTATCTATCCTATGGCTATCCCTCGAAGGTGCTCGTTAAAGAACATTCGATCTGAGCTGCTTGTTGCTGTAACATTGCGCGGCATGCATCCATAATGATCTCGTCACGTCGTAATACTTTAGTAACACTACGCCAGCTTCTTGGCTAGCTCCCGATCGTCTATTACAGATGGACCTTATCGCATTTATATTCTGGCATTCCTTTCCTCCAAGTCATTTCGTCGTATTAATCTTTGCTTTTTATCCACCTTGGTCTCGTCTCGTATGCTGTTTTATTAGTTCACGAAGTCTTCACGTTTTCATTCAACAGTAGCCAGGTTGTTTTCTCCAGCTTCTCAATGCTATTGATGCTGTTGACAATAATGTTTAATGTTGAAATTTGATTCAAATTCGGCCATTTAAAAGAACGAAGGATTTCTTACGTGGCGTGACGGTAAACGGGGCTTCGCTTTTGTTTCTTCTGATAAATGTTAAATTTATCGAGTTATTCTTTTAAACTGGCGATTATCTCAAAGAGAGACAAAACTTATAGAGACAAAAATATAACATTACAGTAGATACATACTTAAATACACGTGATAGAACAGCTTGTCGTATTCATAAAGTTCATAAAGCTATCTATATCTGGACAACGTTCTACTTATTGGTGTAATTTCAACGTGGAAGGTATTAAATCTACAAGAAATTGTAACTATCGATATCGATATTTACTTAATTACCTCCTGAGAAATGAATTGCGAACCAGCCGCTATAATTTAACGTAAACATGAACGTTTTTTCGTCGAGAATTACCCGTACACTACCAACTTTAGCGCAGTTTGCGTTCGTGTTGCAAGCGTTATGCTTCTGTAGACGTTTGCCTCCTATCTCTAAAACAGCTCTTGAGTTTTTCTAAATAATTACTTGCATTCGCATAATGCACATAATGAGCGTTTAGTCGTCGGGTTTTAACGAAGTGTGTCACCTTTTACAACATCGTTCGCAGGTTTGTTCCTATAGGTTTACCTTGATTTGATTTGATTTATACTAGCTGCATTATGTTCAGCGCATAAAATTTTATTTCTATTAATTGTATCGGTCGTTAAGACGTTAAGAAATATCGAAATGTAAAAGGTGAATGTATGTGGAAGTGTAATGAGGCTGTTGCTCGGTGTTTTCTTTAATATTCGGTCTGTGGATGTTATATTAAGGACGTCGATACGGTTAATACATCTTATATTATTATATATCGTTTCGTATTGAGTTATCTCAATATTTCAGCTTCAGGGAATTTAATATACGAAGGTAGTCCGAAGTCCGTTCGCTACTTTCGCCAGCCCAAACCTTAACGGAATTCTCCAAAATCTTTCCTGTTGACTTGCTGATCTGTTGACAAAAATTTGGATTCATCCCGAAAATCGCTGCTCCAATAGGGACGATTACAGTTCTCGTGATCTTGTGCAAAAGCTAGTAAAGCTCTAAGATGTTCCACAGAAAGCTATGGACATGAGCTGGTCTTATAGCCATTAGATTAGCATCAGTTGGCCGTCCCTCTACTTACGTCCATATTTCTTATTTCGCTCTGTTGATTTTCCAGCTCAATCCAAGTCAAAACTGAAGAAATCGTCTCGTTAGGATGTTACTCTTCTACGGCCTGTTCCTGGACTCCTGAAGAATGAAGAAGCGTAATGGATCGTATTTTTTGCACCTAAGTGAATAAAGGGTTGTCCTAAACTAGTGGCCTACTAGATCTTTTTTGTTTTCAACTCTTGTAGTTTGTCGTAAAAATTAATTTTGTTAATTTTCATTTATCTAAGTTATTTCATTCGAGAACCGTCATATCTAAAATGTTAGTAAGCTGATTGACTGTTATCCATGGTATTTAATTGCTTCCAATAAAATCATTGTAATTCTTCTTAATTTCCTGCGCCGATCCTGCTTTTCGTCGCTTGGCAAACGACTTGGGTCAAATATTTAGAGTGTTGGTGTTTATCAAGTCGCCAAACGTGTGTTCAATATGAGCAACGCAACCTATCGGACCCTATACTTGCGATTTTGCAATCGTTCCGAACGTTTCAGCATTAATCACATGCTGCATGGACAACTGCTTTTCCCGCCGCACTACACGCTATCTTTCAGAACGCGCGTTATATAACCTAAATATATGAGAAAATCTACTGTTTCGACCCGCCGTAATCGACATTCCGAACGTATTATGAATATCTTTCCATTGATACGCGTACAATATAAATTAGGCGTTTGAAGAAATGCATGCATATTACATGTATCTAGACGGCCTTGCCTGGCGAAATTCCACCGAGCACAGATAAGACACCAGGCGTCCGACCGAATGCTTTCAGAAACAAACGGATACATGCATGTGCGCGGGGACTGTACGTGTCTGAAAGTTTGAACGCGGATTATTCCATATGGCAGATCTATTATGATTCAATTAGTTGCGAATGTGAAATATGATAACATCGCCCCATGTTTGGTCCGTACATAATTAAGCATTATTGTGCGTTGTATCTAGCCCGGCCGGTATACGACGCGAGGCTATGTTCTCTCCTTCGCGTTCTTTTTTTTTTCGCTCGCTAGTTCCATTTTACCAAACACCAACGCTCTTTAGCTACGGGCCATTTAGATAAATACGCTTCAATAATGCGGTGCGTGTCCACATACTCTCTTGCATGCGCCTTGTGTCGAGTATTCAAAGGTAAAATTTCGAAACGTTTGAGCTAAATACTTGCCATAAATTAGACGGTTGCTATAGGTAAACGTTCGCAGCTGTAGTTAATTAGTTGCTAAACTGGTCGCAATGCATACAATTAATGTGTTTGTGAACAAAATCACACATGCACGTAACATTTTTTAAGGAAGGTTAGGAAATATTAATGCGGGAGAATTGGATCGATGGATAAGGACAACAATATACATACATATCCACAGGGCGGATACCTTTCCTGTCTCACGAGGAATTGCAAGACGGCCGATTGTACGAGAAGTAACCGTCAACTTTGTTACTTTAGATTGAAGAACCTGTGCATTATTATATTTTTCAATTTTAAGCATTATTTACCGGAGGCTTCGGAGGACTGATGCAGCATCTATTGCATAAACATATTTATTCACGTAAACTACTATAAATATCTTTTCAGGAAAAACATCGACAGCTTTTCGGCATTGAATCCAAAATTCTTTTGCTTTAGGATAAGAATATGAAGATACAAACAACATCATCGCCTTCGCCCTCAAGATCTCCACTATTATCGCTTTCTACGTTGTGGCTTTTTTTGTCCTTCTGGGATCTTGCGTTAAATCTTCTTTAAGTGTCCGTTTTCTGATAAATGTTAAATCTTAAATAAATCGCTTAATTTTCTGAATTTTTCATTTTGTAATCTTCTTTCTTTCTCTATCTTCCCTTTCTTCCTCAATTGTTAATATATCGGAAGAATCTGTCGTGATTCTAGTTCTCCCAGGTTTCTTCCCTCCTCGTCTTTTACCTTCTGGAAGCTTTTAGGTTACTCTCCAGTGCTTCGTATCTTTACCATTGTTTGATATATTGGTCTGTTAGTGACCTCCACTGCTTTGCTGATTAATGCTGATTTCTTTTATTTAATGCTTTTTTTCTTATTTATTTAATAATTAACGCCGATTGTAAGTATAAATTCCAAAACGGGGAAGAACGAAGGGGAAACACGAATGTTCGAGATATTTGATAAAGTTGTCAAATGCACCGGAAGAATCGCCTTGTGTCATCCAATCTTGATGCCTAAGTCGAGGAGAACCTAAAGACGAAGGAACAGAATTTCCTAAAGTATTTTTACTTTACTTTAAAAATTTGTTTTCGACCATCTAAAATAATTAATTTTTGCGGTGTGTGTACCGCAGTCGTTTACGTTGTAAATACAGGCTGGACAAAAGTTTTCTCTTTCAAATGCAGAACATAGATTTTCGTTAAATTTTCGCCACAATTTGTCGATTAAATGCCGGTGCTCTTCCTAAACTTATAGCCGCTGGCGTGGTATGAATTACGTGACATAAATCATGCGATGTCATTACGTTTATTGTCCAACTATTTTCTGTTGCAAACACAAGCAAATTTTCTAGATGTTCGAGAAGGACTAAGGCCGTAACAGAGATTCGCAGATGTTAATAAATACTCTACAAATAGGTTCTCTCAAATTTGTTAAAAGTTAACTTATTTAATCAGTCGGACAATTCGATCGACGTTCCTAACGTATTCTAATCATATCGCCATCATTCTTAACGGCCCAATGGATCCATTTGAAGTACTTTAAATTTTAGTTAGCATATCTCAAAAAAAAAGATAATCGGTTTTCGAAGAGGTTAGCATAAGCGGAAATGACTCAAAAAGGCAAAACTTTGATGTATTTGAACTATGACTTTATTTTTTGACATAATAGCAAGAAAAATTGAGACAGTTATAAGAGCCAGGGAGAACTAAAAGGCTCTTTTACGTACAAACATTTTGTAAAGTACTGTATATGTTTACGATCCCTTGTGTCCATACTATAAATAACGAAATTATAGCGAAACCAGAGGAAATAAAAAAAAGAATTTACCAGAAAAGGAAAAGAAAAATAAAGCTACTGCGTGGGCATCCGTTACACTATACTACACCAGAACCCAGCACGTATTTATTATACCAGCACGTATTAATTACGATTAACAACCACCTTCGAGTCTAACCCGTTCTCGTCTTCTTGTTCTACTTCTTCTTACGTTTCTCGCTCCGTGCATCGTGCATGCAAGCGATTAGTTTTTGCCCCCTATTTAGAAGAAATCGAAGGAGCCGAGGTCCCCGACTATAAGGCTAAACGCTACGATTAACTCGGCCTATTCTTGAATGGAGCGTGAAGCGATCTCGTACCGTATCGCATGTTGGTAGATGATTAAAATCGTCGGCCCTAAGAAGAATCGTGAAGATTCCAGCCTCCTTCTTCGCCACCGAACTAGCGGGAACTGCAGCGGCGCCTTCTCTTTCAAACAATCGCTATCGGTCACGGCGATGGGCAATACCGAAGAGATCGACTGTAGAAGTCTCATGCATTATTCTATTATGTATGGACGCATGTATCCTACGTAAGTACTAAACGCAGAGCATCTACATGTATGTTGTGTTGTGCACGGCTTAGCTGGTGAGAAGTATGTGTGGATATACGAACTACGCGCACCTACAGATTATATCCTTCATTCATGTATTCTATTTTCATTCATATTTCTTATTTATTGTGCTTTAAGGTAATTGAGTTGTATGTCGTGTTGATGCATTGCTGGTGTATGCAGGTGAAGAAAGGGAGGTCTGCGCCTAGCACATTATTCCGGGACCCATGAAGGAGGCAATTTTTGAAAACTCGTATAAGACCAATTTTTGTTTAAATAGGAAAGTACTATTGGAGAGCGATGGGAAATATTGCAAGAACTGTTCGCGGCATGTATAACATACCATGGTCAGAAGGTGTCGACACGCAGAAATGTAATGTGCTAAGTACCTAACTTAAAAAATTGATTTTCAAGCAATTTCAAGCGAATTTTCGGAGCAGCTGGGACAGAATGTGGAGTCATGCTAAACATGTTGCTCCTAATTTTTGTGTAGAGGTGAAACATTCCAAAATTTCAGATCCGCAGATTGATCAAAGCTAGATCAGGAAGATGAGGAAGCATATTTCAGAAAGTATGTCTTCTATGTAAAATCGGATGATATTATTGATAGACTGAAGTTAAGCTTTCAAGCAACAGATCGATGCTTGAAAATTTTGGAAAGGGCCAATTGGGTCCACTGGAGCTACTGGATTGGTTGAAACGATGCAAGCTGGAAGGATCGTTTTCAAATATCGGTGCTTGGCTCGGTATTCCGTTAACAATAGAGGATCTGATAGGAAAGCATGTCTATTTCGCAAAATTGGTTTAATTATTTCGCTATTAATGAAGCGAGAACGTAGGAGGAAGGATGTTAAATCGTTAATAGAAAAGAAGAAAACCTTTCTTTTACTTTTTCCTTTTCTTCCATTTATTTCATAGCTGTCTAATTTTTTGGTAAATTCTTTAAGGCTAGATCTTATCCTCTTTTTTTTATTTTTATTTGTATTTTCGTCTTTTTTTCCCCATTCAATATTAATTTTTTTTAAACCTTTGTGTCTGTCTGATGTCTTAGGATCAAATCAGTCAGATTCAATATTTCTAAAACATCTTTATAAAATTAAACATGGAATGTATACGACAGACATATAAAAAGAGAAAAAAGGTTTTTTTCTCTTCCGTTAACAGCCTTAAACCCAAAAAAAGTAGCACCTCCGCTATTATGAAGGTTGAAAAAAAAATAAGTGGATCCCACGTTCGAATCAGTAAAAATAAGCAACCCTGAAATAAACGTCTTTTCAATAACGAATCAACTACGAACATCCATTTTGTGTAGACGCGCGTTTAGCTGTAGCGCAACTCATCGGTACACGTATATGGAAGGTGGCTACCACCTGGTGATAATTGAAATTGAACTAACATGTTCGGATGCGAGTATCAAATCAAAGAAATCCTAATCACTGAAAATATCGAAATTAATTGCTACGTAGACTTTTACAGAACCGGGCACTGATGAGCTGTGGTACAGAGAAACGCGCGTCTACACCTTGTGGATGTTAGTAGCTGGTTCGTTACTATTAATTAACATTGGTGTGTTAACCACTAGCCGAAGCCTGATACCCTCGTAGATATAACAAAAGTTTGACAATAGAACGCACTTTAACTAAAAAGAAACATTTAATTTTTTCAGCGCATATTGAACAGTCACAGTCAATCATTTTCAAATTTAACTCGCACTTCCGGGGTCACCGTTGTTCATCAGTCGACCATATTGTTATAAGTAGAACGAATATAATAGCTAATTGCTTATCCATCGTTGCTATACGCATAAAAAATGGGGGAAAAAAAAGTATCTTTTGATTAGTTGTCCTGCATGTTACTTCTTGCCATTAAGTATTAATTTTATAACATATTTAAAATCAATTTTATTTGTTATTTTTCAAAATGGACGACGTATACTTGCTTAATACTGTTGTAGCTTTAATTCGTTTGCTTCGCAGTAGGTAGTTCACCTCTAACATTTTATGGGTTCTTCCTATGCAATCATATCTTACCCAAATTTTAAACAAATTAAATACGAATTAGTATTAGATCGCATGCGAGCCTTTACAACATCGGTTTAGTTAGAGAATCGCTCAAAATATACTTTACAGGCGGTTGTTATTCATTACAGTTAACAGCTCAAACGATAAAATTCAAGCCGTTACGCATTAAAAGCAAAAAAGAGACGGAGAGAAGAGCTGAGACCAATCGAATGATATTACAGAAAGAAAATAACGGTAAGTTATAATTACATTTCGATTGAATTTGATCTACCCGCAGCAGCACGCTTGATAAATACGTGTTTAATTGCATCTTATAGAGGAGGTTTTCGAAATGCCAAAGTTTAATCAAACACACGATTAATTTAAAACTGTATATGTATTATGAATGTCTATTAATCTAGCATGTTTAGCTTTATGGCTTCTAAAGATAAACGTCGTAAATAAAAATATTTTGGATCTCAATGCATAATCGTCTCTTTTTAAAGAAAACTCGTGATTGCATATTCTGTTTCACTTCGATATCATGATGATATGATGATGAAATAACTTGGATCTCGCACACATCATAATAAAGCAAGAATAACAGGAAGAAAGGAAGAAGAACTTAAAAGATGCGTAGCAGCTAATCGGAGAAGAGAGGTAAAACCAAGATCTCGCATTCGTTCATTCCCAAAAGATGGTTCATCGCACTTCGAAGCTTCAAGCAACGCTTTCGTCTCTACACGTCTTCAGCTACAAACAACAAAATGAAAGATCATAAATTTTAACAGCTTATATTCTTTGATCCTGTTCCCTTTACACCTTTCTTTGCAAATTTACGCCCTACTCCAAATTCCAATTTCGTAGCACTTCCAATAAACCTCTTGTTTTTGATGTCTTCATGAGAATGAAAGCTGGGTATTAAGTAATATACAGATAGAATATTTAAAAGGTGTAAAAAAATAGAAGAAGGAAAGAATAGAAAACGGAAAAGGGATAAATGCAGACCCTTTAACGAAGACGGTTTAAAAGCAGTAAGTGAGACGACGTGATAATTTAATACAAAATGAAATGAAAAAGACAAGCCTTTACGAATAATAAGTAAATATTTTGCAACATATTAACATATAACATATAAATAGTAGAAATGTCTTTCTGGTGTTGTCACGTACTCGGTGTTTGACTTGACGTTTCCCTGATCATGATGTCAGCTTCCTCAGAGGATTTGTAAAGACATGTCGAGAAGCATCTAGTTGATCAGCGACACGACAACGATGTCAAGGTAAAAACGGCTATGCTGCGATAGTTGTTGAATCAGGCGACAGACTTATATAAGGATGAGATTCAAAACCTGATTGTACCATACGATAAGTGCCTTAATATTACGGTAGAAGCTTACATGTAAACATAAAATTGGAAGAAAAGTTATTATCTTTTTTGTTTGGAACACCTGAACCAATTGAATTGAGCAGAGTGTGCTCATTTTGACGTAAAATTGGAGATCCTGAGGCAGGATTTGAGGATCATAACTTGAATATGTCTAAAAGAAAAAACGGCGCGACTATATTTTTTGTGCTTTGGTGGTTTCATCTAAAACCACATCAGTTTGATGGTTACGATTCTGTTTTGTTGTTAAGCAAGCTAACCAGGATGTTGTTAAGTTACCCCTTCTCGGGGTTCTAAATTCAAATCAAACGTTACAAAATCATCGTTAACCTACTTAATGCTGCTAAATAAGTTGCAGGGTTCACCTGACAAAGAATGAAAAATCCCACTGATCTTATCGGAATCTATTGGATAGCGTTACAATTAAGTAGTTATACTAAATAAAAGTAACATTTCAATTCACTGGAAAAGGTAAGTAAATCAATCAGTGTTCACAAACCTATCGCCTTCAGCGTACCCATCGCTCGATGATTACCTCCGAGCGTCTCCAGAGGCGGTCATCACGCTAACCTCGGGCAGGGTCACCGACTCACCCCGCGGCTGAAATTCGCAGTTGTTCGTAAGTTCTCACGCTCCGCCCGCGCCTTCGGTCAAGGCTCTCGTTCGCCGCCCGGGCGTTTGAGTTACATAGGCGCATTGGCTGCCGTGACGTCCAGAAACAAATACCCGCTAAGTAGCCGGGCACTACTACTACTACTACTCTACTACCGGCCGACAGGTCTGGCTCACGGCATCCGCACCGTTCCAGCAATTATACCCCTTGGTCCCTTGGTCGAAGATCGGAAGCATCGCAGCGGACGGACACTTGTTGCTTCACGATACTCCAGCAGGTCGGCTCGGTTGCGCTGGTGTTTGAGTTCTGCGTTAGTAAATTAGCCAATTTGATCATTATGGACTATTACATTGCTACGTATTTATTGGTGTTTTTTTTGTTTTTAAAAACAAAACACCAAATTTGGAACTCCTTTTTAGTACTTTTAATGACTTTAGTGACGCAAGCAAGTCGATGTTCCCGACCAATTCAGTTGATGCAGCTTCGGTTGCCAAGCGTTGTAAACTTATGGCATCGTAGTCAATAATAGTAAGTCAATTTTCTGAGAATGTTCGTTAAAGACCGGGACACGACGAAAGTTAGTTAGTTGTCAATGAACAACTTTCATCTACCTGGTCTCAACATCTTGTTTTGGTTATACGCGTTCTTCTGAAGGGCATTCGTTACGTATTCTATTTCGATCTTTTTACTTTGTCGCCGATCTTTTGCGTGTTTAATGTTTATGATCCAACCAGCAGCTGCAAACAATGACCTACCCTCGTAACTACGAGCTAGAACGTAAAAACGAAATCTTCAGTCTGTCCTTCGATCAAACGAAAACATTTTTCCGTGAATAACAATTTTTTAACAATTTCAACTGATTCATCAATACTGTGAGTATAAGAAGCAACCTACGTTGAATGTTAAATTATTTCTGAGGAAATCAACGTTGTGATCACACGTTTTTCCACGAACCGTGATGTCCTTTTCACCTACAACTCGAACGCTCTTTCTCTTATAATTAACTACTTAAATAAAAGAATTTAAAATTAAATGGATTAATTACGACGGATCTTTTGAGCGGTAGTGTATCTACAGTCGTGTCACAAAGTACAAACGTAGCACAGGCGAGCCTCATTTAGACAGTTCAGTTAATAAGTTATCAAGAACTCATTAAGAGCTCGCTTTAAAGGTGTGCAATTAAAAGTTAATTTTTAAGCAACCGAAATTATACACCGTCAGACTGTATGAAAGACATAGAGCTACATACACGCGCATGTATACGTGATATCTGCGGCATATAAATATGGAATTACTCTTGATTTTATCGTAACGCATTTTTGGATCCAACGTTGTGGTTATGATGTCACTCCGTTCAGATCCGAATTCATCAATAAGGTGTGGTAAAGGAGCGGGTTTTGATCGCCGTACGATCTTATGAAGATATTTTTTTTTTATTAGTTTTTAATTCAGTATCTCCAACAAGAGTTTTCAGTCGGAAAGAATTTAGACAAATGTACAAATAGAAAAGGAATGTTAGGTGTGAGAGTATTAGTGATTTGGGGACGTTAAAAGTAGAAGCAGAAGAAATGTTAAGAAAACGAGAAGGAAATTGTGAAGCACGATACACGGAATACAAACACGGCCCGAAAAAAAGCATAAATAGAAAATTGGAGCGATTTTAAAGAACCAGATGTGAAGACACAAAAGGTCCAAAAATCAATAGAACACTGCTTATGTGTAAATAGCGATAATTAACGTATAGTCGAGCTTTTATAACTGAAATTTTCTATAAGCTCCATGGCAAAAGCATTTCAATGGATCGCCTCCATTAAAAATTGTTTCCATATCTCGACCTTCCACACTTCGAAGTTCTTAACATTTCAGATGCGATATTAGCCAGAAAAAACTGCGTAATGCTTTACCGAGATATGATGTTCAACACTGATGAAACGGGACCTTTCTAGATGCATTCCGGACAAAATGCTCTACATATTTGCATGTCACCACGTACAGTGTGCAGTGTCCATTCTTATAACTCTAACAATTTACCCTGACGTTGTTTTCGTTTCTTTTCGTGTTGGTTTATATCTTTTTAAAGCTCCTACTTTCCTTTTTCAGTTGACACATTTTTGTGCATTTTTACTTGATACTGTAATAGACTTAATAAGGGTTGTATTGCCGCGAAGAGTCTCTTTTGTGCTGAGAATAAACAACATTTTTCTAACCGAAAAATAATGCTAAGATGGCTTCTTCATGATATTGATGAAACGAATACGCTACCCACGGACATGTTTCTGCTTACTCGGCGTAATCGGCGTGGTTCCGAGAATATTTTTTTTCTTACCCTCTTACTGCTATTACGCTCACAGTTAATGCGACAACTTCCAACATTTCAACTCGACATTTCTTGGCGCCTTCTACTAACCAACGAAACTCATACCTGCCGTTCAGGTTATTATTTCTAGTCACTTTCTAATGCGCTTAGCGTTTTTCTAGATTGGACTATTTGCAGCTATTGCTATTTTGTTCTCTTTTTTTCTTAAATTTAGATAGAGGTGCATTTAAAATTTTTTGTCCCGATTCATTCTGAACATTTCTTTGTTTTTTTTTTTTGCAATCTCTGGTTTGGATAAATTTCTTTTGTAATTCTCCAACCACTACAGAAGACTCAATTTAAAAGATGAAATACCTAAAGGGTTGAATTCAAACAAAACGCTCAGCTCAGCTGATACGGAACAGAGGAACAGCAGAAAGAATAACTTAATTTTAACGTCCCGGAATTAAAAAGTGCTTCGAAAGCGGATCAAGTGGCTTCCTACGTAGCTACCATTCGTGAAATCTTGGTAAATGTGGACATTAAAAACGATTTTCAAAATCCAATACGGCGAATAAATAAGTTTGGACAACGGCTAAAATTTTGAAAATATGAAACAGGAAGATGCTTATCATTACCCTTAACTGGAAATGATGCCATAAGGAATTCGAAGAATCAAGCTTTAACGATTTTATTAATGTAGATGCTGAAGTCTCCGCATTGGATCTTCTTCCAAACAATGACATTTCAGCAAAAATTTAGAAAAAAACGAAAATGACCAAGACGATGATAACTAAATTGTTGGCATTTAGACAAAAACATTGAGATTTTACGTACCTTTCTTTTTGAGAACGCTTTTTGAGGACCAATCTGTACGAAATAAACATACAGGTTAATTAAAAGAAATAATTTTCTGTATTTATCAAGGTTTTACTTAAAAAAGACTATTACCAAATTTATATTGAGAGCATAGACTACTCTAACCGAGAATTTAATTAAAAGAACGAGATAAATGTCGAATTTCCAATAACTAACGCATGTTGAGCAACTAATTCTAACGTTAATTCTACATAATGATCTGATTTACAACAATATTTGAATTCCCCTCTTTGGAATCCTTACGAGCCGTACACGAATATCTATACACACATTCTATGCGTACAATTATTATTAACAAGCTCTCCCTTTCTCTTTCGTACACCCGCATTTTTCACTGCCTCGCAGGTAACATCTTCCACATACCCGTGCGTCCATAAAACATTTCATGTTCGAAATTTATTATCTTACACAACGCTAATTTGTTTACTTAATTGTCAGTTTAATTTAATCATGTTCCAACGTTTGTTTATGCGTTCCTCATCCCGGAATAGAAAACATAAAACCTAAACATATGTACGTGAACATCGGTAAAAGTTAACAGTAAAAATTTTGTCATTTGGTCTTTAAGCGGCCGCGTCCGATGATTAATATGAGAAAAATTCGAATGTCCACGACATACATTAGTTCAAAGCTAGCAAGCAATCGACCATCCTAAGCCGTAGGATCCGATATGATGGAGCGAAAGCGATAATGTGTATTGGTTCGCTGGTTGTGAAAAATTACGTGTTACTAAGTGTGGAAGTGTGTACTTTCCAATACTAAAAAATAAAGCGATTTCGGGGACCACTACAAACGACATTTTTGGAAGATTTCGTACAAGTTTTTGTGTAATTTTTCGTTCGGACGAGGTTTGAATAAGTAATCTATGCATGTTAGAAAGTTATTGCGATTTTTTAAATATGACACGTGATAGTCGAAGATCGAAGATACTTAAATTAAAAATTGCCGAGGAAAACTACATCTGGTTTAAATTGCTAACCGTTTATCTTGTACTAAAAGCAACGCTTTGTCGAAAAAAAGCATTCTTATATACACTGCGTTTCAAAAGAAATTAACCACCCCGAAGGAGGAGACGCACAATTTACGGGCAACAATTTTTAATTGAAAATATTGTTAGTAATGTGTTGCATCTCCGCGTACACTTATGCATTCAGTAACCCTTCGTGGCATGCTGGAAAGCAGATGGTCGATTGTCCTTTGTGGCAACTCATTCCAGGCTACTTATAGCTGTTGACGTAATTCCACTAAAATGTTGGGAGAATGGTGTAATCGACGCAATTTTCTGTCCATCATATCCCAGACGTGTTCAATAAGGTTCAAGTCCGAGGATCTTGCCGTCCAAGGCAATTGCAGAGCATGGTTTTGGGGGCTAGTAACTCTAATGTTACGTGAGCAATGGATGGAATGGAGCAAAGGAATGGCACTAACACGGGATCCAGAATGGTGTCAATGATAGTTTTCCATTGATATTCCCAATGTTGTCGGTTTTGGCTCCACTGTAGTCTGGCATCTATACGTTGTTGAGTTATAGGAAGAAGAAAATAAGGACGATGTGAACGTAGCCCAAATGTGCGTGAGCGACGATAAATTGTACTCATATACACTCTGCGACCAATTGCTCATACCCAATTGATTGCAACAGCACACGTTGTTGCAATCTACTGGGTCACAGTGCCTTAACAGCCGATCTTCACGTGCTGATGTCGCTGTACAACACCCACTGCCTCTACGACAAGTTTGTAAATGTTCTTCCTGCAAATCTATCCAAGTCCGTCTGATAGTGGCGTGAGGTCGGCCCATGCGTCTGCCAATTTCCCGAGAACTTAAACCAACCTCATGCATCCCGATAATTCGTCCTCCTTCAAAGGGCTTAAGGTGGCGAAATATTTGCACGTCTTCAAATTCTTTGAGGCACTAATTTTACTAATGCAACAACAACAATCACAAACAAAAGGCGAACTACCCCGAAAAATACTGTTCAACAACACGCAATTTCAGGTCCTAACTTCCTTCCTAAGTCAAAATTTAATCCTTTCTTTGTCTCCACGCACTAACTCGTTCTGCATAATTTCAAAGATCTGCGCCTCCTCCTTCGGGGTGGCTCGTTTGTTTTGAAACGAAGAATATAATCGTAGCTGATCGATCAAAAAATTTTTGTAGGTAATTTGATCCACACGTAGTATTTCTTTATCGACTCAATATTTCGCCAGTTGGCCTCAAACGATTATATCCTATTTTCGAATATGAAACAATGGCTTAGCGGAAAAAGATTTGTCCTAAGAGATGATGAAATGATTGAAGAAATCGTGTTTTTCTATCTTCTATTTCTTGTATCCCAACATCGTTACCTCAAAGGAGACAACGTAGTAAGTTCTGTACGTTACGAGCGTCAATTTTGTTTGTTGTTTTTATTATTTGTTAATCCAATTGAACGCCAATTGGCGAGACAGGTATAAGACACCGTTTCAACGCAAGCTGGGGTTCATCTCTATTCTTCTTAGAACATAAACGGATTAATGGAGGTGATGTAGTTCATTCTCTGGAAATTATCGCTTCCTAGCAATCTAATTGCTTCACAGCAATTACGCGCTACCAGACGCTAATTACGCCAAACATATTCACCGGTTTTCGCGAGATCTCATTACCGTCCGCGGACAATCGGGGTTCATAAACATAGCCATTGGCGCCTTCTAACACGCCGGCCGTTCGAGAGACGTAACGAATCCACGCAGAGCCGAAGCCATTCGTCGGATATTAATGATATTGTCTCCGGTCCGCTCTTCGCGACTAGGATTAAAGTCCCTTTAAATTACGTTTGACGTGTATGACGTCCTTGTTCTTTGTCGTTTCGTTTGTTTTTTTTTCTTCGCATCTGCTTCTTGTTTCACGGGCTCTGCTCTCGATGTGAGAGTGCTTATTTCCTTCTTTTCCTTTTTTTTTGCGAGGTGACGTGTGCCATGGATAAACGCTATACGATTATGGGTAATGAAGCGAGCGCTTTAGAAAAATTTATTAATCCGTAACGCGAGACGGCTATACATTACGCGAGCAAAAGTGAGTTATCGCCACACTTTATTATGTTATCGTTCGAATGAAGCGGTGCCAGGAGAATAGGACCAGTTCTTTTTACTCGTCGTCTAGAGTCTAGAAGATCCTTCGGTGTACGAGCTGTTTTCTTTCTTTTGCAATAAACGATAGTAAAATGTAATAAAAGTTTGAGGAAAGAAGATGGTAGAAGTGACGCGTACTAGCTATATAAAAAAGAAAAAGTAAACCATTCCTATGACGAAGATAAAAGACTTGGTTCGTGATTGGGATTGTTGAAGATTATCCTTTTAATGTTGTAACCAACTTGTAAGTTTTTTATTGCCAATAATAGTATCATTTTCCATTTTTTTCTAGAGTTACTGACCAAAGCACTTCGAAATTGTGAACATCTCCATTTGCGGTTAAGATTTCACAAATACATACACGAACTTCTAATAGATCCAGATCAACAGCCAAATTAGAACGGCTGATTGACTGAGGTATACCGTGTACAATCTACCATATCTCAATATAGCAGCATTAATTCAAATAAATATATAGCACCTGTATGTAACCTTCCATTTTGTAGTTCAGATCCGAGGCAGATACTGTTAATTTTTAATAAACAGGTGGCGTCTTTATTTACATTTATTTAACTCCGCTCTCGTACGTGCCCGTCCCACTTCTACCGACTGGCCAGCAGCCCTGTTTTCCGCGCAAATATATGTACGAGAAAAGTTAAAGGGACTACGGTAACGCTAGTTTTTCTATTTGGGCTTCTTATTCTTATCATTCTTGTATTGTTGCATTATCGATATTATAATCTAACGATGCAACTAACATGTTGCATCTGAAAAATTTTATTGAATCACCTCCCTCGGCAACTTGCGAGGACTTTCGAGAGCACCGAAGAGAAATCTATAGAAAAATGCTTTAGAAGAGATATAGGGAACATACCGATCGCCGCAAGATCATTCGCACATACCCATGAGCACCCTAAATGGGCATAGGTTTACCGAACAATACGCGAAGACCAAGATTGAACGAACTGCCGCATCAGCGCACAATCTGTCAGTGACCTGAGAGAGGAGTACGTGGCGCGCATGATAAGCAAGCGGGCGTACTTACTGGCATCGGCCGTTCGACATCGAAACAGATGACACCCGCTCATCCGCTTCATCGGCATTCGTCTCACAGCGACGGTAAAGCTGCTCATTGCGGGCAATTACATCTCACGTTCGCACACACTTTTACGGCGATACGTGAAGGTACCCCTGAGGGTAAATCAGTTCCTCGCCCTGTACGTATGTACAATGTGTTTATGGGCGCATACAAAGCATTCAGTAATGTACACACAATTGTATTTCCCTTTGTATTGAAGGCGCTTCTTACGTTTCTCTGCTTTAAAAAATGTACGCTGTTAATCGTCTGGCTTGGTGTATGTTGCTTGTGAAGAAGATTAAACTTAAAATATACCTAAATGTAGAGTTATATCGTTCACAAGGAAGGAACACAGCCAATTATTTTAGGATTTATTAGGATTATTTAGGATTCATGTCCAACCGTTTGATCATATATCCTCCATAAAGTCACTTTTTTCCCTTTGAGAAAGCTTTGAGCTTTTTAATCAAAGACCGTCACATCTCTGTCCACATCGCTAATGTAGACCAAAAACAACGGGCCCAAAATGGAGTCCCGTGGCACTCCAATACGACAATCTACCGCTTCTGGTCTATGATACCCGAAGTAGCCGTCGCTGTGATAATGCTTAATTCCGACATGTTGCATAGGTTATTATTAGCATTTATATGTGAGGAAGATACGAAATAGTTTTTTTTTATTTTTATTTTTAATGCATGAAACCGTCTTAAAGTGACAACAGTAAGCTTTGCTCACTTCTGTGCAAAAAGTTGGCGAATTGTGTTATGAGGGTGTCTTTAATTAGAAGCTCTCACCCGTAAAAGTTGAAACATGTACTGGCTGCCAACATACTTCCTCAAATATTTGCAAATAGCCAGAGATCTGCAATTATCGTGTATTATGTCCTTGCATCTTTTGAAGATTTGCACGAGATCCTTTTGCATTTTTTTTGGGAAAATTCCTTTAATCACATCGGATAGATCTATATTTAAAACAAAGCTGTAGCGCGAGCCGCCCGCAATTCGTCCAATTGAAGCTTTAGCTGCGTACGAGTACAAAAAAGGAAGATGTGAATTAAGAAAATACGTCTCGGTCGGTTTACAATCTATAGCATTGTCTATTAATTCGAACAACATCAAAGTCTTCATCTCGATTTATATTTGATCGTCGTAAACTATGAAATCACATTCTTATTTCACGCCGATAACAATGTCATTGCTATTACTAGCAGCACTACTTTTGTTTCAAAATAACAATCGTCGTAGCCACCCATACGTTAACATTTAAAGCAATACAATACCGGCTAATTAGATATTACGTTACGTACGATGACATTTGAATGAATAACGAACATAATTTTATAGCAGTTAACAATAATTGGGTGTGAATTCGAAACGCTAATTTTCCTACACTTACATATATGTATATATAGCCACGCATTGTATATATGTATCTATAGGCAATATCGTAATTATGTAATTTCATGCAGATGTAACCGTAGATGGAGGGTATATCTGCGTACAATGTCCAATTGCGAGTCGTACGTGTAATTTCAATGGATTAGAGATAATTGAATAATGTTTTAATTAACTGTACCTAGAAGTTCGTTTAGAGAGTACGGCGCGGAGTTTTTTTTCTTTTTGTTGTTGTTGTCTTCGAGCCTTTGAAACAAGTAAAAAGATCTCCAACCGGAAAATTCAAAGAATAATCAAACTTTGGGAACATATTACAGCTTTATTGGAAGTATTCTTCACTTCAGAAGAATGTCTATTTTATATACGAAGTGATACTGTAAAATAAGTGGCGATATGTTTGTAACCTTTTTCTCTTGGCCGAAATCGTTACAGCTCGATAAAACTCGTTAAAATGAACAATTTTTGTCTCGAAACTTTCGCTCTATCTCCTACCATTAGCCAGTTATATGCATAGTGGAAAATGTCCAAAATTTGAAAAATCAATGCCACCCACTCAGAGTGAATATTAGCGAGAAGATAAAATTAGGTAATACATACGTAATCGTGCTCTATATGCTCCCAAAGTTTCATTTAAATTACTTGAATGTTAAGGCTCGGAGCCGTCCTTTGCAATATGATGTTTTATTAACAGTAGCGGTCATATTTATTTTTAGGATCTCTTGTTTTATTTTAAATAACAATTATTATTTAGTCGTTATTATACTCATCCTTAGCAATTAATGAACATTTTGATTGTTGTTCGAATCTGCTAGGGGTTGCTTCTCCAAGATGTTACGGAAGCTTATTTTATAACTTGCAACCTCAGTAATCGACGCAAATTTCACGTGCCCGCCAACCTATAAAGGAGCGCTCTTAATTCATCCCGAGTTATTTGTTTGATTAAAGGGCATTTGTCATTATTAGACACGACAAAAGTGAGTGAAATTATACCTTTTTTGCAGCGACTAGACAGACTCGTGTCTATTCGTCTCACGAGAAAAGCTTCGTGTTGCCTACTGGTTTCCCCCTAGAGTCGACAAAATACGAGTCTGTTTAGTCGCTGCGAAACAGGTATGATTTCACTCGTTTTTTTCCTCTCTAGTCATTATGCACAAAGATAAATGTATTGCATAAATATACTGTATTAATTAGCAAGCGTTAGCAGTAGCTTCAACTCCTGCTACCAGGGTAGCAGGCGAGTTAATAAATCATATTAATAGCGATCAACGACGATAGTGGTGGAACGGATCTTCTGTTCAATGTTCTCACATCCTAAAACTACCGATTTGGCGTCATCTGCTCTTGCAGCGATCTCCAGAATCATTTTAATCAAGTCAAATTGCGGTAAATGACACACGTATATCGGTAATTAATCCTGGAGCTCACGCATCCATCCGTTGCTTGCCACACTACGCCACAGCCCTTGCTATCGTTATTAAATATTGATCGTCAGATAATCGTTTCGCTTGTCAGTAAAATTTAATATTGTGCAAATACTTCACTTGCGACTTTCCATCGCCTACGTTAGATCTAATTGTTTCCTTTTGTAAGTAGTCGCTTCCGGTACTGTTCTCCAAAACAACACACAAAAGCCAAGGTGTGTGTGTCTAATATCGCGAAGTATGTTACTTTGGCTGCTTCGTAGGTCGCTACTTGTTTCAATCTTCTTAGTTCGGAAGACAGCTTATTTATTAAATATGGTGCATATTGTGACCATCGTAGATTCGAATGAATATAATCACTCCCACAAGAACTTCGTCCGCGAAGACATCCACGGTTAATAAATAATACTTGCGTTTTCAAAAATTTTCTACGGATTAATTCACGTTCGAGCGTCGTCTCAATTCCTACAAAATAATTGATCGTCTAACGTAAGCAGGCGATTTGAGATGTCACCGAAGGTAAAAAAAGGACCTAAAGTCTGGCGAAGGTTCATGTCGTTCAAGCATCCAAAGATTTCGAAGTAACTTCCTATTGCAGTGAAGTACAGAAATAATTTGGATAATTAACAGATCCAAATTATTTTATTAGTCTTCCCCGTTCAAGCTTTCGTCTGTAAAAAAAAATAAGGCTACAAGCCCGCTTTTTCAATTCGCATCCAAACATTGAACATTTGCGGATACTTCATGAATCCAGCGAGGATTCTCCAATATTTTGAATTGTGGCTATTATCTGTTCCATTTAAAAATAGGCTTTTTAACATTTTCCATACAATACGACGACTTATTATATGCGTCGATGCCGAAGTTGTGGTAGAAGTTTTTAGTGGTTTTTCTTACTCAACGTTTTGTCCATTCGTTGCAGTTGTTAGATGCAGTCTTCTAATTTTTAGCCGTCCCAGCCACACTAAATAGTTACAGTGGTTAATGGCAGCTGAACGTGGTAAGATTTCTTTCAGGATGCAAATCATTAAAATCTTTTATTTAAAAATACCGTATTCACCCGTGCAATTAGTAATTAAGCAACATTATTATTTATTTTTATCAATAAATATAGAAATGGAAGTCCAAGTTTCCGTACGTGGAACCAAACAAATATCTTTAAAACGGAAACGTTTTGTTTTAAAGATATATAAATTTCCATGCTTTATCCCAAACCCTGTATATAGAAACAGGATCGCTTCAGCAAAATCATGTAAAATTCCTAATCCTAGCCGCAGATAACTTCCTCCTACTAACGAGAAACAAGAACTCGCTCCAAAACATCATCGAGACGAGGAAAAAACCAACTTTCAGCGTTCAGCGGTAGTAGCTCGCGGAATCCAAAGATAAATCACCCCATTTCTATATAACTGTCAATTTAATTCGACAAATGGGTATTTATTAATGCGCATGCGAGACTTATTAAATATAAAACGTCACATTACGCTTAATTGTCCCCGAAGAATTTGCCGGTAGGAGCAAATAATTTAATTTTAACAAGACAACGTATCGGAACGGCCGGTGTAGTAGCTTGTAGTAACTTTTAATGACCGCGACCGTCCCCGTTGTTGTCGTTTGTTGGGGCGCATTCGATGTATAAATTGCGGATTGTCATTCTTTCAGACACTTCTAGAAAGCAATGGCTGATTTATTTCGCGGACGACGCGAATTGGCAAAGAAAAAACGAGTTTATTAAGATGGATCGTACGGTTTTAATTAAGAGCATCGACTGGGTACGGCTTTTAAACGTAACTTAAACGAATAGATTAGATTCCGGAATGTCTTATTGATTTCATTGTATTTGTTATGGTGTATATCAAACCGGATGTTGCTGTTGAGCACCTCATGAAATGTCTTTTTTTTTATTGTACGGCGAAAATGATATATCCGTGCCGGAATCCCGTAGCCGGGGCAATGTTCCTTGGCATGATTGTGAAAACCCCCATCTTCAATGGAAAATAGAACAGAAGTGCTACGCGTAAACGTTAGGATAACGATGGAAGACGGAAAACTAAATAAATAAATAAATTTAAACTATCGCATATTTTACTCATTCTTCATCGGAAAAGAACAAATAGTAAATGTGAAATTTCCAAAGAATTAATGTAAATAATAATGGATGGAAGAATAAAATGGCGCCTGCTCAAAAATATACTTTCTCCAATTAAAAATGCCCCATTATACTAGTTCGATAGCTCTGACGACCTGCTATTCCCGAAGATCCAAATATTGCCCCAAAGAATAAGGGCAAATGGTTGATTGTGCAACCTGTATTTAATTATGTCGTGCTTCCACGTGATTAGACTTGCTCTCGTACAATCCACACAGTGCAAGATTCGCTTGTTTGTATGCCTGAACTAATTGGCATTAAATTGAAATGGAAAACATAATTATTTGTTCCACTATCTACTACCTATCATCCCATGTGTCTCGAAGTATGAAATATCGCTCCAAACGTTTCTTTAGCATTGGCCAGGATTAAAAACGAAATTTTAGAAAATTAAGGATGCTCTCAGGTCAACTCCCAGGATAACTTTCATTTCGTTCTCCTTAACTATTATTTCTAATTCTTACAACTAGAAATGTGACGAAATATTACATTGTTCCTTACCTTATAAACAACATCTACTTCTTGCTTTCTGAACGTCCAAGGGGAGTCAAAGTGTACGATTAAAACTGGTCTTCATTTAATTACTTAGGCTCCAAATTTTTATATTTACTGTTTAAGGACGTCAGCATCAGCGTGTTTTATTTACTATTGTTATGGTAACCAAACAATAAAAACACCTGAAAAAAAAAAAAGAAAAAGAAAGAACACTAGTTACAATCTTTTAATTGTGCTGTAACTTCGAAATAAATGCATTGGATAAGAACAGATAGGATTTTCTTTTCTGCATTATTTTTGTAGTTAAAGCAAGGAGGTTTGTCTTATAAGCGTCTCAAGAAGGTAGTTTGAGGAAGGCTCCACGGAATTGGCTCGAGAACAAATAAAAATCTACTTTGAATAGCCAACATTACAGAGTAGTATAAAAGCTATTGTTATAAGGTGTTTTAAGCATTAATAGAGCGCCTGGCGAGTCTACATTAAAGCTTCTTCTGTACCTTGTAAATGTTCATAAACCAAATCATTAAGAAAAATGCTTCTTCTTACAACAGCAAGACAACATGCAATAGCCCAGAAGAATCCAGCATTGGAGTCGAAGAGACAAGTTTCAAGCTTGTCAGCGTCTCTAAAGTGGAGAAGGTAAACCCAAAATTAGGTATTTTCGTAATAAAACAACACAAAAATGCGACGCAAATCTCCTTGAAGTTAACCGAAATCACCCAACGACTAGAATAGGTTGTTCATCGCGTTGTTTATTGTGTTGTATGCGGTGCATTCATCACAACAAAAATTTCAATTTAATGTGGATCCGCCTTTAAGGAATGGTTCAGTTAATGTTATACCAGTGAATTGATACATGACTACGACTATAGATGTCATATTTTACCATTGATGCATATCCGAAATAACCTCTAGAAAACACGCATTATTTACAACAATTTAGACGCTCGACCAACAACAACTATGTTTCCTTTAACTGTACAAGCGCTCATGAAATTATACTCCTCTCCAATTGCAATTCTTGTAATTCTTCTTATCAAATGTTCTTTCTACGTGCACGTACGTGCTTGCTAAGGACCTATCCGGCCGGACGGTGTCGATTTTCAAGAGGACTAGCGTTTAGATTGTCGACCTTCGGATGCGCAATATGTTATTTGGGCATTGATCTCGGTCGGTGGTCTCCGATGTACAGTCGATTACCTTTACCAATACCAATGCGATTGCATATCGCACACGCATCACCTATGGGAATTTGTGTCAATCGCGGTTTACGCGCATAAATCTGCTACCTAATCCGGCCGGTCGCCGACTACAGATGAGACTGGAATCTTAAGGCTTTTGAGCGAGCAGGCGAGTTCTACGGTTACATCCAGCTTAATGAAAAAGAACGAAAGGAAGAACTGGAAGATGCGAAGAAACGAACAAGATACTTCCTTAAAGATGTCGTACTGAGATTAGAGGATTCTTTCATTGATTTTTGTGCTTGGAATTACATTAACCGCCTTGTGACGTAAGCGGAATCGAAAATGCGAATAGAAGTGAACTTTTAGAAGAACATGTTTCTTTCAAAATGGAGAAATGGAAGATGTTATAGAGGGAAAAGTGCAGATTTAGCTCGTCAAACAAAATTGATTGAATCTACCCGAAACAACGAGTATGGCTTTCCTCCAGCCAATCTGTCTCAAAATTCAGCTATAAAAATTCAGTCGTATCTCAGTGGTGAAGTCTTAAATTAAATATGTTTCATACAAATGTGACAGTCTCTTTACTTGATTAATTGCTGTTGCTGTTGATTACATTGTCACGTTCTAGATGTGACAATGTAATCAGAATCTAATTTTTTGGAGTTGGTCAACAGGTGTAAACTGGAAGTATGGGTAACCTCCAGATGATCTATTTAGCCTTACAGCTGTATAAGCTTATAATATAGCTATAAGGCTTATAGCTAGCCACAGCAATTCTTTTTGGACGAAGGTTTGGAGGAAATCTGCGCTTTATCTGAGCGCGTTAAACGTCTTCATTATCGTCTGAGTTACACGAAGCTTCCAGCACGGTAACTACATTGAAAAGCAAGTTTCTAAGATTTTCACCCGGCCCCCATAAAACACTGTCTATCTCTGATAAATATTTAATAACTTCATCTCTCTGGGTGCAAAGTTCCACCACATCGATGTTCCTCATTTAACACGTTGTTTCTTTTGCTTGCAAATACACTGTATAAAACATTCGTCGACACATCTTTTGATGTCAGCAGTAGTGCTCCTCCAACTATTGAGATCCTTAATGATCCCAATATTAAAACGCGTTGCCAACCTGAACGTTTCACACGTCCAAGCCTCCTTCCTCTCTATTCTACGAAGCGGTACTACTTTTGCAGTTGTCTAGTGCCTGCTCTTAATCTATAGAATGCATTATGTAGTAATCATACATTATATGTACGTCCCTTATTGTGTATTTTAATCGTGCATTTAGCAGAATTTTTAATTTTTACTATTTATTTATTTCATATCAAAATCTTCGCAAGTAACATTGATATTTCCAATATTCGGACGGCTAAAAAACAACTTCTCGTAACGACATCCTACAAAGGCTGGCGATATACTATTGTTCTCCATTTTGCGGCGGTGGATCGCGCACCTAACGTTGTGCCAGCAATTTTACCAGCTTGTAAATCTGTCAAGCGTATTTCTAAGTATAGGCGGCCAGTTTTTAGTGCCGTCGCGAACGTGCAGATGCTCGTGGAAGTCCTGACTGGATCGGATGATGCGGATTCCATCGCTCCTACAAAGCTGGAGATGTATGCGCGCACGTATCCATCATTCGAGTCACGTCTTTGTTCTGTTCTTTAGGCACGGGCATCATCCGTTCGAGAGTATATTATGTGTATGAAAGAAAAAGGAGAAGAAGAAGAAGAGAGAAGGGAGGAAGAAGAAACAGCAACGACGCGTTTTCCTATAGGAATCGATAGCGTTATCTATTTATATGGCGGAGAATCGCTAATATATGCCCATTTGTATGCATTGGTTCAGTTGTCGACATATGAGAAGCTCGGATTCTAACGCGAATGAATACGAAAGCTATCAATAAGATAAAACCTGCTGGATCTACGAGAATTTGCCCGACGGAAATGAAACAATTTCTTTTATTCATGTTTGTTATGCAACATCCCGATGAGTGAGGCCCAAATAGTTGCATGATAGATCAGATTGGTGGCTCTGCTTAACCGATAACCTTGGATAATTTTGGACGTCCCAGTAATCCAGCTAACATTAAGGTGGAACAAAGAAATGATACATCTCCAACAATGAAAAAAGTATTGTATATAAGGAATCCCCACCACGGTTTTATTAAAACGCCCAGGATAATTAAAACCGGGAAAATCGTTGCTGGCTGACGGTTGGTCTTCAGTTGGTACCATTGGCTCTAGGTCAGAAAGAATCGGTTAAGCGATAGTCGACAAAAAAGTGAAGCCACCCGATTCGAACCATTCGCACGAATCCGAACACTCAGTAGAAGGAGACCGGTTGGTCGTCGGTGAACCCTTCCTGCTCCATGCTTCCCATGTTGGAGAAGTCCCCTTCTCAACCTTTGATGGGTAACGATCGGTATCGATCTCTCGGAACCTATTTCACATCTTACCCGCCCCGAGATCCAGATAACGACAACTACCGGCCCGTTGGAGCCCAAACCACATAAGTGCGACACCTATCGGCCCAACGGGAATGGGCGGGCCAATACTCTACCGAGATCCTGCCTGCTGGTATGTTTGTTACGTAGAAACCTAAGATTGAGGGAAACCACGACGGTTAGTTCCAAGTTTAGAGTCCAAGTAAGGAGCTCATGGCATTCGAATAAATTAAAAAAATTCCCAAATTAGCCATGATACAGTCGTTACCACAAGCTGCTTCCTCTCCCTTATATAGTTATTCTCGCCGTATCCGTTAGTCCGTGATCCAGGTATTTTGGAGTGAAGCTGCAAGGCTTTATGGCTTATTATTCCAAAAAATCCACGCCTTTGCGGCTATAATTAAACTTGTACGAAAATAATTAATACACATCGAGTCTTCACAACGTGCAAAATCGCGTATCGGAACGTTGCAGCGAGCGAAATGTCCCCCCAGCATCATCCGTCAATGTGTATTTTGATCTCGTATGTACAACGACGACGACTATAGGAACGAAAGGAAAAACGCTGCTATTATGGACAACACTTGCCGTGTATAATTCTTCTTTAAACGCTTCTTATTTTTACGCGCGCCTTAATGACAATTCTCTTGTTTCACGCGAGCTCGCGTCTAAAAGCGTTGTTGAATATTTTAGACTTTTGTCTCCGGTGCGTTCGGAATATTTATCGGCCGCGATACCGCGGACATGTGTTACGTACGCTTGTATGCATGCATCTTTTGCATATATAGAGTCCTACGCATTACAGACGTTGTGTTCGTTGGTGTAATAAACGCATATTTCTTCTTAGACGTACCGGTGAAAATATTCGCCGTTTCCTGTGAAAGAAGTTAGATGTACAAGCGACGTATACGCTTGTCGACAAGACTAAGTTTCATTCAAAAAAAAATAATATTGTTAAAATTCTGAATACTATTAAAGTTATGGTACCTACACCGATTAAAACGGATAAAGTCCAACTCATCAGCTTAATTTGTAGCTGAATATTCAAGAAGGTGATTTCTCGATGCGTATGCAAACATTATTAAGGGGCTTTGGTCCATTTTTACCTCTGTCTGCTAGATTCCCGTGGGCTTTCAAGTACTAGAGAAGGGCCAATTGCTTGCGAAAGACGAGAAGACTTGATTCGCTGAGAGTATAAGCATATAATTGGTCACCTTTACACATAGCTTCATTCTCATCCTATAGCAAGCGCTCAGTTGGTCTATTTTATCGACACTTCCCATTACATTCAGAAACTTGCAGCTATGAAACGATTATTTTCTTTTTTTCTTTCGTCTTATGGTCTCTGGACCATCTTCTAACAGATCTTTCCTGGACAGTACAAAAAGTCGTTATAGATGCGCATACTTTATTGCCTTTCCAACGGATCGTTGATTGATAGTCATAAGATCCCCTCGGTAATTTTGCCATTTGTTCAAAATTTCTTGAACGGCATCTCATTACCCCGAAAAACCATCTTTAACGATAACAACGATACGTCAGCTAATTTTACGAGCGAAGCAACTACATCTCCTTCCATACAAAGTAACTTTACTTGCACTTGCGATTTTTCCAAGAAAGACCATATATCGAGTACTACAGCAAAGAGCTCTTCAGCAGATCGTGTTTGTCGATGTTTATTTCTTCTGGATCGACAGTCTTTTGTTGTGGTACTTTCCATACCCTGACAGTAAAAAAGAACACCACACGGGGGGGTCATGGAGAATTACGTCCATTTGCTTGTTCTTTTGAAACGCGTACAAATCTGATTGATTCATGATTTCAGTTAACATGTCAGCCGCGAAGAGTGAATTGAAGACACCATTTGGCGGTTAACACTACCAATGAGTGGAACCGTTGGCAAAATGTGCAAAAGACTAACTCGCTATAACTGCTGGCGACTAGATCACTGACAACACCTCGAGTTTTGTTGCGAGTTCTTCACAATAATATTTCTTCACAAATTGCTTGAATCATCTTCCAAGATGATTCAAATTAGCTTTACGTTCATCATCATTTCCGTTACTGTCTTATACCATCTCTCGGGAAAACAGCCTAAATATCAATTGTCGGTTGGTACCCATCGACAGATTATCTTGTGTATCAATTGTATCCAATGTTAGCATTTTGGTTATTTTGGTCCAATATAAAAGAAGAAAAATTGCTCGACATCCAAGGGAAAACTCACCTAAACGAGCCATTGCGAAACTATGACAAGAAATTCAGCTATCTGATAGAATTGCTGCACATTCAAGTTATCCACGAACTCAGTCCCATTGATTAGAAAAGGACTGACTATGGCTAATGGTTTGCGAATAACTTGAATAACGAAGCCTAATTCTAAATCTGTCTGCGATATTTAAACAAGCAAGATACGAGAATGTGCTCAGCAGAGGATCCTCATGAATTTGTGGAGACACCATTATTTACCAAAAAAATTGTACCCTTATTTCTTGTTGCGAAACAACGAATGCTGAAAAATACTGAAATAAGTTATTCGAACCCTTTATTAATTATCTCCATGTCGGTGAAACTCCAAAAGGATTTTTCCGACAAGACGATGCTTCAGCACATACGGCTAAATAAACACTTGCTCGTTTGGAAGAAGTCTTTGATAGTGGACTAGCGAATTTTCCTCCAAGTTCTCCACCTGTCACAATTCTGGATTACTCCATTTCTTCGCACGTAAAGGACGCGAACGCCGATAACTGTGTCGCCGAAGGTTGGATGCGTATTGGACAAGGGTGGGGTAGTTCGGTAGTATATTAGCCAACCAAAGCGTTCCTTCAGAAGAAAGTGACCAATAATTAATAATATTTCCTATTGTGACGTATGAAAACAAGCTTAGATTGCAAGGAGGATTTTTCACAGATCATGTAGCCTTAAAGTATGCAAAGAAGATCTAAAGAATTGGCCAAACAAATGTGTTGCCATCAGCCGTGCACTTCAATAAGGCATCCATCACACACTCTGAACTGTGGAAAAATAATCGGAGAGCTGCACCAAGGTTTATTAAATATTTTCTAACGCAATAATACGTAAAAGGGTATTGTTACAATAGATCTATTTAAATAACAGTAACCAAAGGAATCTATATCACGACCCGCCAATAATAATAATACTCGTAATAATAATAACATTAAAAATAATGTCTTTTTCGTTACGTATTAACCCAATCATTATCAAAATTTGAAATAAATACTTGTTTACAGTCGTTTACCCTTACAATGACTGTTACAATAGCCTTGGGAGTATTATAATCGCAACGGTATCATCCGCTTCGTCCCGAAATACGGGAGATCGTTTAACGGACAACAACCACCGAAATACTCGCCTCATTCCATTTTATAACGGTTTGCTATAATCGCCTTTCTCTACGCGTCCGAGAGTATCGGCGGCGAGCTAATTGTATCGCGCAAGAACAGCTGTAGAAGACGTATGTATCTGTACGCCGCGCCGATACGATTATAAAAACGCCATGACAAAGTGGTTGACCAATTTTAGCGGACACGAATCGTTGAAATTGCGTCGACCGATTCGTCGACGCAACGCGCTGCCCGATTTAGTGCGATTATCGCGTAAGGATCATCCGCCACCGCCCCTAAAAAGTATAGGAGAAGCTGTTTTGTTGGCAAGATCGCCGTCTACGTGCCGACGTAGGAAACGCGGTTAAGGAAGCCATGGCTTGCGCGCCGTGTTTGTTTGGTCGTTGCGCGGCTAATCGTAAATGAAGACTACGCGCTGAGATTAGGCTTTGATCGTCTATATTTAGGACGTATTAATCCCGATGAATTTGTAGATTATATTCGGCCGCGTAACATTTTCTAATAATAATGGGATTAGTTACTTCTTGTTCCTTGGCCGATCTATAAATCCGGATACTACCTGCTACTTCTTCATCACTACGATATTATCAAAAATTATTTGATAACTTTGCACCGCTGCCAAAAGCTCTTTGTTGAAGCTCAGCTTTGTACCATAAAAGTCTTATTTTAAGCTCATCTCCTTCCCGAAATAATCCGGAAACAAGATAAAAGGGAATGAGAGCTGCTCAAACACTCATTTGGTAACCTCATTTTCAATTTTAAAAAATTTTATATTGGCAAAGTTTTGTTGTCACCGTACATTTATTTGTGCCGTAAACGCTTCATATTTCATTGTTTCGAGTATCTCAGCTAGGAAGTGAGCACAAAATAATTTTTTACGACAGAAATCAGCGCAAAACGGTCTGATTTGTGTCGTTTTCTGATCTAAAAGAATCGAAAGTGCGAGTGCCAATCCCGCGGATCAATAACTAGTTTATTACCCGTACTAAGCTGCTCTTGTTTCCAATTATTAACCAACAAAGCCCCGCATAGCAAGACGCAACACACCCACTTATCCATTTGGTTCATCAACCTATGCGCAGCTGCCCGCAACCCTAACGCTCGAAACCTACTCGTGTACCGACGACTAAAACAATGACTTTGTACATTTCTGTTTGTTGTAAATTACCAACTACACACACACAAAATATTGTTGCACGCACCGGCCACGAAAAATAAGATATCAAACGATGGAACGACGATGATAATCTCGAACTCACGCATACGAGACGGGAGAATTTAATTAAGAAAGCGTTTTTTCTCCTCCATTTTTACCATCTTACCTCTTCGGTGTGCATGCGTCGTCGTTTTTAATTAATTCGTTATTTTACTGACGGCGCGCAGGCCAATATTAATCAACGGGAACGGCTATCATGGCTACGTACGCGCACAATGGTCATTTTTAGTATAGATGTGTTGTATAGAGGAATTAATAAATGATAACGAAATGTGTCAGCGATTTCTCGAGCAATATTTTCTTAAATTAATTTCACACGGGAAGACCGCCGAGGATTTTTTGAGGAGATTTTAATTAGGTTTACGTTTTCTTACCGAGTACGCCGTTGCGTCTGTCGAAGAGAAAAAAAGGAGAAAAAAGGACGACGTGCAAGATTTATAAGAGAACATGCGTTAGCTGCTAGTATTAATAATTAATAATAATTTTTGCCCGTACGGCGCACGATCAATGTAGTTGTAAATTGATTGTTACGCTGAATCAATTTAAAAACAAAGAATGTTGTAGCAGAAATATTAAACGATCTATTAGGAGACGTGCGAGAATTTTTTTCTTATTTGGGATAAGCGCTATTCGTACCTAAAAGTACTTTTAACGCGTCGGTAAATCATTGCTATCTGAACGTACATCATGCATTGAGGTAGGATTAAATAAACGACAATATTCCATCCTCTTTTACCTTCGTTCTTGTAGAACTGAATATGAATATTTCAGTTTCATGTTGGCTCCACTATTAAATGTTAACAAATACACCAAGTTTCCTTGATGAAAAGCCAAAGAGATCAGATTCTGAATGAAGTTAACATTAGTCTTTCTTTTGATAAGCAAACTGGAAATGCAAAAAAAGTTTTAAAGGCAATAATTCCTGCTAAATGTTTTATTACTGTCAATACCCATCTTCAGGTAGTCTCAGCTTTATTATTTTTTTTTTTTACATAAAATCCAACAAACAAAAGCGGTCAGTTTTTTATCGCAGACATTGTAATTTATGATGTTTTTATGTTTATCGATTGACTTCTTGTCTGTTTATCTAAAATTGCATTTAAAATAGGTGCCGACGAAGGTATAAAGTTGAGGAGTCTTTTGTTGTTTTTCTCACCTGTCGTGATACATTGTCCGCTTCGAGTTATTTAATGAAATAGGAAATTCCGGATGTCGTCGATGAGCTGGCGCGAAGGTTTTGCGAAAAATATACGTTTTCACAACTGAAACAACCGTGTATGGTCTTCACAAAGAAAATGCAAAACAGGAAAACAGATATAAGAATAATAAAGAGTTCCACTTGAATTCGGGAAAAAATCATTCTTAAAGCCTGTTTCACTCACAGCATGCCCATTTTATATTATTTAATTTTACGGCTTAACATTTAATGCTTTGATGATAACATCTTTCACCTGTTTGCTTTTTAGATGCAATTATTGAATCATCAGAACCAAATACTATGTGACTTTGGTATCCTCTTCCAAGCCATTAAAAACGATTTAGAAAGATGTTGGCGTTCAATCAAACTATCTTTCAATTGACTATTATACGATACAATTAATAAAATTCATAAAATTCATATTAATTTACATTTTATTAAGAATTTCAGAGTATATCTTAAAGTTATAGGATGTGGCGACATCTACCGGAGAATAGTGAAATCTATTACGAAATATTGAAAAAGAAAACTTCCTATGCATAAAGCAAAGGTTGTTTTTTTTAATCCTCTTACCAAATTAAAAATAAAAGCTTATATTTGTTGACATGTTATACTTTCAATAACAATAACCAACAATAGAATTAAATGATGAGCTTCTAAGCGAAGATGACAGCATCAAATTCTAGTGTACTCAAGGACAATTTCAAACTAATCGAAATACCATTAAATAAATTTCACACCGAAGCCTTACCATATCATCTGCAGCTCTATCAACAACAAAAAGACACCATCGAAGGAGTAAGTTCCACTCACATAAACATTCCTTTAGGAAGATAGTCTCACATTCGATTTACTTCAGTGTATGACAACAAAGAACTCTCAACAATTAAGCTACGAAATCAAAACTAAATCACGTATAGTTAGACAATTGAAGGATCTCCTATATGAATTGGATACGCTTAGAACCAGAGTTTACGACGAGGATTTAGATAAGTTCGACTCGAGAACATTTTCGCTAAGGAAAAGCATCACAACTTTAATTAAGGATTATGCAGGTATTACCGTACTTTCAATTTACTTCTTTTCTATTATCAAAAGCGCTCTCTCTTTAAAGCTCTCGAAACATCTGCGTTAAAATTCTTAGAGTCGCAAAATGAAATTAACGAAAACATCGAGAATGAAAGTCCGTTTCATGAAGCTGACCAAATTCAAATTAGCGCCAACTTAGACGAATTAAAACTAGAGGAATCTGCGAATACTCTGGGAAGAGTCGAAGCTTTAAATAAGGATATAGAAAATTTACATGGAATTTACGTTGATCTCAATACAATGGTGGCTGGTCAAAAAGAAGCTGTGGACACAATCGAAACTAATGTAGTTAAATCGGAAGAAAACGTTAAAGAAGGTTTATCGCATCTAATCAAAGCACACAAGTCAGTTATTTGTGAACCTATCATAAAATTATTTAAAAAGATATCTGCTTATAGATTAAAATCTGCTACGTACCCAATATCGGGAGCTGTTATAGGCGGATTAGTAGGAGGCCCAATCGGTTTAGTTGCCGGATTTAAGGTTGGGGGACTTGCTGCATTAGGTTGTGGTATTGCCGGGTTTACCGGAGGAAAATTATATAAGAATTACAGTACCGATGCGCCCCAATCGGAATGCAATGATGAAATTAAAACTGAAGAGGAAAATAAATCCGAGACTGATATTAAAAAGGATGTTTAGGATACACTAGCCTTATCTCGATTGATTGCTGATATTTTTTAGCTTTGAGGATTTTACTTATTACTCTTGTAGCTTAATATTCGAATTTTGATACTTATATATATATATATCGCACTTAGGTATATAAAAAAACACTATTTTAGTAATTTATTGAAAGGATAGTTGGAAATCTTATTAAAAATAAGTGGATCGAAGATGTATGCTTAAGTAAATGAAATAAAGTGTTGATAGTCTTTAAATTGTACTGATTATAACCTTATATATAATGTATAAGTGGTATATATGATCCCTGTTTTAAACTGCAGTCTTTTATTTGTTCGGCATCTATGTTATCAAACGCTTCTCTTATTCCTTGCACTAATTCTGTTTTAGTCTGCACTGCTAACTGCTATAAATAAGAATCCAAGAGAGTTAAATCAGGTAATCTTGGTGGTCTAGCCGAAAGTCCGTTTCGTCCTATCTAACTACCATTAAACATTGTACCCTCTTAAGGGGCCATAATAAATTTGAAAACGTATTCTCCGTTTAATTATTAAACAAAATACATTAAACCTAGACATATTCTGACAACTAAAGCGACAGAATGACAGCGTTGAAGTCAATACTGTTAAATCGTCAAGTTAGGTACACATCTAACGGCGCTAATTTCAGTACAGTACCTCTACCACCCTTGACCTTGCAAGAAGTTAAGCATTACCCAATCTTTTAAACTTTAAATAAGTTATTAGCTTGTGCTTAACTTGCAAATCTCGTACGACACCATGGATTTTAATGTAAAGTTCCATAGAATGGGAAAAATACAATAATGCGGCTCAGCCGTTTTATTCAACCAATTTTTCAAAACGTAGTATGCACTAACAATCCTTTTTATAGATGAACACGAGAGAATATATTGCAATAACTTCTTAGTTTACGGACAGGTAGCAACAACTTTCCAACGTCATTAAAACCGGCTGAAAGTTTTCGTACATTAATTAATAATAATGAGTAAAGCCTGTACTTTTGAAATTTCGTCGATGCACTTCCGATAATAACGGTCAGATTCGTCTGTATCACGTTAAGAAATTGAGGAACGTAGCCATCATTATGGGAGCCACCAATTTAAATCATCCGTAAAATTTAAAAAATATCAGCTCTAATAATTAAGCCAAAGAACAAATATTGTAGTTGGGATTTTTTCGAAACGCGAGATAATCAATTTTGTAGTGTCTATATTAGATAACAAAATCATAGAAAATAGAGAAGAAGAGAGTTTGCGTTGCAGCGCCATCATTGAGAGCTACAAAAAGCATTGCTTCAAGTAGGTATTTGAAGTCCCTGGAATTACAAGGCGCCAAATACGAAATTTATTACACCTTCAATTCAAAAAATTCCCAAATCGAACACGCCATTACTTTGGAGCAAACAGGAGAAATTAATTGGTAGAATATCAAATCCTGAATTTGCATATTTCAAATTAAGCGACTGTAAAGCTGGTCTTTCTTAATAATAATCAGTAACGTAGCTAGCCCTGAGCGGGTCTCGTAACAGATTTTTTTGGGGGACCCCTTTCCAAAAAAATTAACGAAAACATTGGAATAAACAATATATATATGCAAAATAACAAAGAAACAATAAAACATCTATCCCCTGTCGTAGCTGTAAAAAATACTTTATCCGTTTTCTCTTCTCTACCCTTATCTCCTCGCTCTCCAGCGACTACCTTAAAAACTACAGAAAAGGCGCGAATATTTAAAAATTTGAATTTATATTACTACACCTCAAAAAAATTTCCAATTTTTCTGCTTTGTTTTTAATTACTTCGTTATGGAATCTTTCTTTGTTTGTAAAATCAATATAGCCAGACAGATATAATATACATTGACTCTGAAGTATATTTCGAGATCAGATATTCTCTCACCTTCTGATAACACCAAAAAAGTTGTAATTGTAATCCTTCGCCTTTTATTTTTGAAGAAATGTGTTATATCCCATCCTTTCGCTATCCGGACTCACTTGGCAAACGATTTGAATTTTGATCTTTGATTTCTATTAACCTCTTCAGAAGATTATTTAACAAAATACTGCCTCTTTGTAAGTCATTATTTTCATACTGTAGAGCTTTGGAAATGGTTGATAATTTCAAATAACTGAGAAAAGAAGCTGATCTTTATTGACCTTAACCTTCTTTAGCTGAGAAGAGAAGCTTTATTATATTTTGGCATTCGTCACGTTCATCTTCTTTGTGTGGAAATTAAATTTAATTGATGCAAAGCTTTCATTACTATTGGATATAATTTCTTTTACAGCACGTAAGGCAGCATTTCTTGAAGACCCTCTCGTAGGGCACACTTTTTCTGAGAGTAATTTCAGATGAATCGTTGCTCAACGTTGTTCAGCGTTTTATACTATTACCGAAATTGAGACGTGTTTAGCAACATCATTTAAAATTAAATTTAATGAGTGCGCTGCACATTGAACGTAATCAGTGTTTGGTGCAGCCCCTCTTATAAAGGCATATATCCCTCCATATACAACCCACATTACACTTACACCATGGTAAGGCTGGCCCGTACATTTTTACACCCCAAAAAGGAAAAATAATCGAGAAAAAAAGGAGCTTTATTAATTTCTAGAACAATATTCTTTTTAACTTTGGTTCCAAGCAAATTAATACGTAGGTCGGGAGCCCTGCATCATTGCTATAGCGGTAGCTACGCCCCTGATCCGAATTACCCGGAATTTTTAGATACAAGATACAATACAGCAGAGTATTTGTTCTTTTCAGCTTTTTTATTACACTATTTATTATCTCATATCTCATGTTAGTACATTATAAATAACTTTTTATCGATCGATTACAACGGATCGGATAACAAGAGAAAATAAACTTTCTCATTAAACGCGGCTAATTAACTCGTACTTCGACCCCACCGAATTCTATTTATGTTTCTTAATCACCGATTCTCCAACAGCGTTCGAGTGATTCAAGATGATTATTAGTTTGAGTAAAGATAAATGATATCTAGCACTTAAGAATAATTTATTTAGGAATAATCAATATTACTAATTATAAAAGCGTATTAGCGATGACACATATCATCAACGCAAACCCTACCTGGGACCTCTAATTGTTTACCGCTACAAACAATTATCAAACAGCCAATTCAAATTTAATATTTGCGGTCGAGCAATTTTTTTATTCTGTATTGCGGGACCTAAACTTACAATTCTTATTAGCTTAACATTATTTATCTGTGTTGAACTACAATGCATGCCCAGGCGTTAGTATTCACGTATTCGTGTCCAATGTTCAGTTATTTGATAGCCATTTCAACGTATACGCAACAACAACGCCTAGCTGCGCTCTTACAATTTAAATTTGAAACCGAAATAAAGATAAGATGTTTTTTGAAGCAATCGGTTTCGGCGTATTTTTATATGGCTTAATACATTCAGTACTGCTTTATTTTATTGACTGCGATTTGGAATTGGCGTTCTATGAAAAATTCGGCAAAACACCGCGTATAACTTCACTAAAACCGTTAATACCATTGTAGTTGACTCGTACGTTTTAGGTCGCTTGAAAGGCAAGGTGGTCTTCATAACAGGCGCGTCGAGTGGAATCGGAGAACATACAGCAATCGCGTTAGCAAAACGCGGTGTTAGATTAGTTTTAGCGGCAAGGAGAGAAGATGAATTACAAAGAGTTAAGAACATCTGCATTGGTGAATACATTCTTCAAATTCATTTCCGTCATCTAACCTACACGAATTTCTAATGCAAAATCAATTTGTTTTAGAAACGTCGAAGGGTCAGCTACAAGACAAGGACGTTCTTATCATACCGATGGACATGACTGACTTCGAATCTCACGAAAAACATTTCCATAAAGCTGTACAACATTTTGGAACCGTAGATATCTTATTTAATAATGCTGGGAGATCGCAGCGTGCTATGTGGGAGGAAATCGACTTGCAAGTCGATAAGCAGATGTTCGACCTGAACGTATTCAGTGTGATGAATTTAACTCGAATCGCAATTAAATATTTTAATGGAAGAGGCGGTGGGCATGTAGCTGGAACGTCAAGTATAGCTGGTGTTTTGGGGGTACCATATTCTGCCACCTACTCAGGAACAAAGTTTGCTTTACATGTAAGTGATACATTCAAAATACTTATGGGCGATTAAGTCTGACAGGTAAATATTTAGGTTAATTTACATGGGTTAATTTTGACAAGTTAGATTAATTTGACATCTATCAACTTGTACAGGGTTACTACAACAGTTTGCGGAATGAAAAGGCAAATACTAACCTAGATGTCACTCTTTTATGCCCCGGACCAACATTTACAAATTTCTTAAGCGAAAGTTTTACAAATAAACCAGGAGAGGTACATTTAAATTTTCATTCGTAACGTACTTCATAATTTCAGTAATATAATCTTTTTAGAAATACGGCATAGGGACACAATCCACGGATAAACGGATGACTGCTGAAAGATGTGGAGAACTCTGCGCTATTGCATTAGCAAACAAGATTCAAGAATCATGGCTAGGCTTATTTCCTCTAATGCCATTAACGTACATTGCAGTATATTTCCCTATCGTTTTCAGATGGTAAATTTACACGTGTTCAAGATACGGAGAGCTTATATTCTTTATTATGTATCATTTATAGCTGTATGAAGGTCCTAGGTCCGGAATACCTGTTCAAACTCAGAGATAGCAGAGATACAAGTGTACTAAATGAGGTACATACCGTTTGATGATAATCGTTTTTTTTTTTAGTTGAATTTTTTTATAGTAAATATGAAATAAATTATTTATATGAAAAATCAATATTTCACTTGCAGAAATTCAAATCATAGTAGTGGTTGAGGGAATCATGTAGAACTCTGGGTTCTAATTTCTGGTGAAGGTAGCAGTAGTCACTTTTGGTGAATTTCTTACATTAATACTATACACTTAATGCGTTACCACGCTCTTTCTATTAATATTTTATTATTATATGTACTGTGATGAAATTTTAAATAATCACTATAAATCATTGCGAACTTTTAGTGTTCATTTGGGAGAATTTTGAGATTTCATCATAGTACATTTTTCTATTTATAATTTAATGAACTAACTTTCAAACAATAAACTGGTTTAATTGGACCATTAACGCTCATTAATTGCTGTTTCTTCTTCCAGATCCTCTACGATTTAATTACTTTTTGCTGTAATAAAGATACTTTTTATAAAATAAAAAAAAAAATCTGGCGCAAACTTACCACTCTTTCTCTATACAATTCCACAAATGCTTTGTCTAGTTCTCGTTAACTTTAATACGAACACCTCAAGGCTTATAATTAGTGAAATTTCAAGGTGAAAGGTCAATGACTTAAAACTGTAGAGCGGTGTGATTAAACAAGATGATAACAAGGAGAACAAAAACAGTAAGCGTGTAATTACTTCGGATAATACGGATACTTTAGTGACCTATTATATAGACAACAATTGAATATGTATAATTTAAAATGAAAGTTAACCAAGAATATTTAATATTTAAATAGATTCGTATCTATAAATTTTCATTTTACGTTGATATTCTGCAATTCTAATGAAATAATTGCATAACAAGTGTAATGTGCGTCTTATAAACGGATATATTAGTATACAGCTTTGTTTTAAATAAATTGGCCATAGACCAAATACATAGTTCCTAAATTATAGTATTTAATTCGATAAGGAAAAATTCTATACGTAATCTATTAATAAGATTAACTATGATCAATTAACTGAGTGAGACGGCCCAACGAGGTGTATAAGACTTTTGAAGTTTTTTATAACCTTAGGAGTCTTCTAGTGTATAAGGTGTGTGCGTAAAGTATTCCACGACCTTCTTACTGTCGCTGTCAAACGCACAGCGCTTAACTTTGCCCGGTCAAGCGAAGGCCCTCTTGCTACTGAGCTCCCAAGCCGCCAATACACGCCATTTTAAATGTTGACAGTGGTTTCATAAATCTATGAATGAAACACAAACATAATTAATCAACGGCCGTCCCGAGTTAATTAAACTTGGGCGGTGCGGAAGTTTCCAATACTTTTGCGTTATCAACCATACTACGCTGCAACCTTCGTTTTATAGCCAAGTATTCTTAAAAAGACTAATGTTCTCTAGAAATTTACTATAAGAGAGAACCATCACGAAAATTACACTACCTTTGTCCTTATCAGTAGAGACGATCAAAGCGAGTAATTTATTACATTTTACAGCGACCAGACAGACTCGTGACTATTCGTCTCATCGGAAAAGGTTCGTATTGCCTGCTGATTTCCTCAAAAATCCGCAAGACACGAGTCTGTCTAGTCGCTGCAAGAAAGTAATAATTTCACCTGCCTTTGTCATCTCCACTTATCAGTTTGTGTGTGCGCCCCTCGTGCATCTTTGTGGCCGGTCTATCAATTTAAATTATTCGCAAATTGTAGAAATTACTGAGGACGGATTAATCAATGCTAAAATTTAACAAATTTCGGCGACATTATCTTTGTATTTCCTGATTTTACCGATTTAATTAATTTTAATTAAGTGAAATAACATTTTTTTTAAGATTTCCATTTGTCGAACCGATTACGTCATCGATCGCATTAAGAATGTTAAAAATTTACAAATCATTTAAGTTGGCAAGCAACACAGATCAAGTTTGCATGCAAGGCGCTAGGAAATTAGGGTATATGACCTTTATTACCCGAACTTACATATTTCCGAAAATTTTAATTTTTACTGGGAGTCCTCCGTACGACTGGGTCCTTTTAACACCTGTATCGTTTTGAGGTAAGAAGCATTCATTAATGGATCAACCAACATTGATTTTTTTCTCCCTTGATTTTACCGACGTTATTAAATATAATTAACGAAATCATTCGCTTAAACTTAAACAATGTTAAATTGAAAATTATTTAGCAACCAAAGACTTATATTTACAGCTACCATATACACTGACCCTTATTAGCTTTTTTCATATTTTTTCTAATAAAGCATCTTGAAGTGAAATATTTTTTTACCGTGGCTGTACGCCAGAGGTAATAATAGAATGCAATTGCAATTGCTGCATGTGCATTTCTAGTACATAGCCAACTTTCCTTAAGGTCATAAGTGCTACAGCGGGGCTTAAATCTTTTATACTCGCGATTTATCTCGAATCTTTCAACAATAATATAGAGTACAACAAAAAAATTATCGTTGGGAACTTGCCGATAAGAAAATACATATTTAATATGTTTACTGGAAGTATTCAATACTTAAGGCGAAGATTATCATGAATCATTAGTCGTTTATCCCCGAGATTCTAACTAAATGACAAACGCAACAAGTTACATTGTAATAGTTGATATTCTATTTTGCAGATTGTCGGGGTGAAACTGCTGTTTTGCTATTCCAGTATTTTATCCTTCTTTGAATATTTTGCATTTCGCAAAAATGATTTTGGCGTTAATCGGCTTATCCGTCTTGATCTACGTATTATTTTACGCGATCTTAACTTATACCTTAGATTGCGATATACAATTAGCATTTTATGAGAAATTCGGCAGACCGATCGGTAAGTTTATTGTATTACCTATCTCCATGGAATTTTCCCTTGAATTACGTAATTTGCCCAAGTTAACGCATTCTTTTGTCTTCTAGAAAAACTTAGAGGAAAAGTAGTTTTTATAACAGGCGCATCAAGTGGTATAGGTGAAAACGTAGCTTTAATTCTAGCAAAAAATGGGGTGAGATTAGTTCTAGCAGCTCGACGTGAGCAGGAATTAGAAAGAGTTAAGAAGAGTTGTCTAGGTACGTTATTAAATCTCTCAGTCTTTCCTCTTATTTATCATGTTAAATTTAAGAGATTTCAAATGGGAAACTATCCGATGATGATGTTCTCATAATTCCTATGGATATGACCGATATCTCATCGCACGAACGCCATTTTAGGACCGCGACGGAGCACTTTGGTCGTATCAACATATTATTTAACAATGCTGGGAGATCACAGAGAGCTATGTGGGAAGATATCGATTTAAACGTTGATAAGCAAATGTTCGAATTAAATGTATTCAGCGTATTGAATCTAACTCGAATTGCATTGAAACATTTTAAAGCGAGGGGCGGCGGGCACATTGTTGTAACATCTAGCGTAACAGGAATTGTCGGTTTTCCCTTTTCAGCTACATACGTTGGATCTAAGCATGCATTGCATGTAAGTATCTGTTTTAAATACGTTGCTTCGATGTTAACAAGCGATACGGTTATTTTATTTGTTCCAGGGATATTTCAATGGTTTACGAAATGAGAAAATGAAAGATAATGTTAAGGTGACCATCCTATGCCCTGGACCAACATTTACAAACTTTTTAGCGGAATGTTTCACCGATAAACCAGGAGAGGTAATGAGCAAAATTAAACAATGTGTTAGTCATGTACAAACCTGACTGTTACCAAATTGTTGCTTAATATTGAAAGACTTGGCTCATGATCTCATATGATATCTAAACACTATCGGACCATCTGCATCAAACTAGAATATAATTAAAGAAACAATATTGAAACAATCCAAAAGTGGATTATTAACCTAATCTGGCTCATAAATATATCGGGGAACAATGTTATATATTAACTTTATATAATTATATTTAAATAATTTTTCTTTTGTTATAGAAATATGGATTAACAACAAAACCAACTGACAAACGATTAACAGGATACAGATGTGCCGAATTGTCCGCTATAGCTATTGCAAATGGATTAAATGAAGCATGGATGGGATGTCCCCCTCTTATATCATTTTTGTTCGTTGCAGTTTATTTCCCGAATGTTTTTAACTGGTTTGTTGTTAAATGATTACAGCAATGCCATGTAGATTTTTTTATTTTAAATCACTTTTTACAGGGTTTTAAACATTTTTGGTGCTAATAAGGTCTTCCAATTTCGAGACAGTGAAGACACTTCAGCGAATATCGAAGTACGCAAACTTGTATGACATATAATTTCAAATATCGCTTAACAAAACTTTTTTTGCAGGAAAAGAAATCGAAATAAGAAAGAATGCATGATTTATTTTTGTACTTACATTAAAATACAGTAACCTATTGATTTTTATTTGTATGTTCTTTTCTTTTTTCCTTCCCTCTAAGTATAGCAGCTTTAAAAACTTTGCAGTAAAACTGTATGGCAGCTGGAGAATCGTCATTTCCTGGTACGGGATAGGTAATCAAATTCGGATTACAATTAGAATCAACAATGCCAATTGTTGCAATGCTCATTTTTGCAGCATCTCTAACAGCTGTATGTTGGATAAGAATATTATTTAACGTATTGAAAAATATACATAGATCCGGCAACCTCGTAGCTTCACCAAATTGTTTATTAGCATTTGTAAATATACCCCCTCTCCAAAATCTCGTATGAGCAAATTCGCCGCATTCCAACGCTGTCTTCTCAACAAGGTGAGAATTGTGCGCTCCTCTTAGGAAAAACAGTATAACTCCATCTCGATAAGCTGTATGCGCTGTAATATTCAAAGCTTGTCGTAAATGCTCAGCGGTGATGTCCAGGTCGAAGATAAGGTGACCTAGACGATTTCCATAGATGTAAGGTGCCATCCTTTCATCAAACGAGCCAATCTTGTGACCATAATGAACACGAGCATCAAACAAGTCTTTTACTGTAAATAGATTTCTAACGTTGAAATAATCTGGATGCTTAAGATCAGCAGTTTCAACTTGTTCTTCAATCGCTGGAATAAAAATTTATGTTTGTGTCTACTAGGAAATTCCAATAACTTACATTCACTTGGTGTCTCGTTAGGTTGGGGTTGCGTTGAGTATTTTGAACATACTCTAGGTATAATATTTCGTAGGTTAATGGCTGACCTTGTTGCTATCATTGTTAATTTTTAGGTTTAAATGGTTATAGAAACATGTCCTTTATATAATATTCTAAATTAGATAAATAATGGTAAATAACCTTAAAATTTTATCAAAACAAGAAGCGTTGTATGTAGAAACTGTCATAATGCAATATGACCAACCTTAAAACAATTTATATCACAATTTACATTTTTTTGGACAAGGAGACATTAAGATTAAACTAAGATTCACCCATCACGATTTATTTCCCAAACACAAAAACTATAATTTAATTTTACTACATTATATTATCAAGATATGATTTTATTTTCTTATCTGCAAAGCTGTTGGTTATACTGCAATGAAAATCCTCTGTTGGCTACATCGCTCGTTTCGTTCCCGTTATTTACAACTGTAAGGACGAATGGTTTCGAAAAACCTGGAAATTTCACTGCATTATTCGAAAATTAACTAAATTCGAATTATGACTAAATACTTTCAACAGTTGGAAAATAATTTCCGCAGAATCTATCTGTATAAAACAACGTTCCGTTCGTCAAATATGGCGCCGGAACTATCACGAAGTCGTTCTGGCATTCGTATCCATAAACGCCGGCGTTTGATCCGAATAAATATGCTTCTGTGTCGTTAGAAACGGTGAAAGAATTAGAGGTGGTTTGAGACCAAAGTATAGAACAATAGCCGGGCTCCATGGCTATGCAAATCCCATAATTTTGATTTACTAATTGCCTGGTTCCCGTCGCTCCAATCGAATTAAGATAACTACTTTCGGTTGTACCGTAATTAAAGCTTCTTACTGTTCCAGATACGGACGTATAATACATCAAACATCCCGAAGGTGCTGTAATTGAAAAATAATATATTAGTGAATATCTACGATCAGTAAATTACCTATAGTTGGACAATTGCACGCAATTTGCGAAACTCTAAAGTTCCAATTCCTGCTAAAAGTCCCCGATGTGACCACTTCTATTTGTATATCTTCATCATCGTAAAACTGCACGTAAACGTGTTGGCCGGAATTTTCCCCGCAAAGTACCGGTACGACCGATCCTCCGCCCCTAATTGTAACGGTATCGTCGATGCAATTTCCGTCCCCGTCCGGTTGAGCTAAAGTAAAGCTAATAAAATCGATGCGAGCCTAAAAATTCACAGTTATAGTGAAATACCAGAAGTTCCTAAATTTATCTTGGTTACATATACTTACCTGACATATATCCGAATTACATTTTTTTATTGTATAAATACATCTTGTACCGCCAGTAACAGGACTTGGGTAATTTGTATTGACGAAGTAGGTATTATTATTAGAGGATGAACTCCCGCAACCCAATTGGACTAATTGTAGAAACAAAAGTCACGTACAATTATGTGATTGTTAAATCTGCTAAACCGTTTACTTACGAACGCAACAGACACCGATATTTGAAGCGCAAGAACCGGATGCAGATCCTCCAATATCTTGGCATTGTCTTTTGGTATAGCATGTACCAAATAATCCTGTTGCTCCTGTACATACGGAATTAGCAAATCTCACGACTCCAACGCCCCAGCTAAAGAAACCGACTGAAAAGTCGTTCATTTAAATATCGCAAGTTTTATTCAAATCCTGCTCGGTTGTTTCTTAAACTTACATTTTGGATACCTTTCCGAAATCGAATTATTTTGACGGTCATGCGAGAGATTTCCGCCCAGTTTTAAAAGTAACATAAACAGAATATTAACAGCAATTATTTTACACATTATTTATTTGATAAGGATGCATGTGATGTTTAGCGGAAATAATGCAGCTGCAACTAATGCATTTATATGGCGTGTTCACCTATATATTAAATTCCCGTTAACGATTTTTTTTAAGGAAAACGGTAAATGTGCATTTTAGCGCAGTGAAGCTAATGCTAAAGTTAAACTCCGAGAGAGTTATCTTAAAACGATGGATTGTAGTGCTGCAGCTAACCTGAATCTAGAAATAACAATCTTTTTATTTATGTTTACTTATTTCAACTGACCAAATTATAACCAATTTTTTGCTCATTGCTAGTTATCACAAATTTAAAAAAATAGCCCGCCATTAAATATCTTTATTGAAAATAAAAATGCTTTTTTTTAATAGAAGTGTTCAATGTTGGCAACGAAAAAATGTCCTAATCAATATTTTGATAAATACTGCCAACCTCGAATGCTTTTAAATAATCATTGTGCATTAAAAAGGAGATATAACAGATCAAAAGATATACTTGACTGCCTCTCATTTTGAAAAGGGGTGTTCCATATGCGAAACATTGGCCATATCAGGAAAATGTAAATAAAATACTGAATTATATTTTTCGATTTCAATCAAAGCTGCCTTTATGGCTCTGTGCTGCACATCACCAACGTTTATAGTTTGGTACATATTCAATTAGATGATCATTATAATCACGGCGAATATCTGGAGATATTTTGCAAAATGACGAATATGATGGCAGTCTGTACAACTTCTTTCAGGAAACTTAACTGAAAAGTTTTTGGATGATATTATCTAAGTATTTTGAACAGCTGTATTTATAAACCCTGTGAAAATTGGTCTGTATTTTACATGAACTCTTTGTATGCGACAAGCTTTGTTTATTGTTATATTCTTCTTTCAACAGCTTTCTTATCTGTTGGGTGTTGGGTTAAGTAAATACGGGGTTTATAGCTGATGCGAGAATTACATAAGAGCTATCCTCCATCTTGCAACTACTATCGATTCATTTTCCAACATACATAATGGGTAATCAAATTTGCCTTCTTCATTACCTTAATCTCAATTATTATGTTAAATATACATTTTGTTGATAAGGGGTCATAATTTAGCAATTAGCAATCCTTAGGATCGACTTTTGAGTTGTTTCCACAATGCGTAAGTCTCATTATTCTTATATTAGTCTTGTAGCTTTGTACACAGCAGCATTTCGAATGTGTTCTTTAAAATCTCAACAACCTTTTCCCGAAGGTATGTTTTCCTAGCACTACAAGAATAGTCAAAAAGCACATAATTCCGTGGTTATATAAGATCTAACCGTTCATCGTTGTAACTTTCTTCTGATAAGAAGTTAACGTTGTCGTCCGTAACAAAACATATTCAAATAAGTCAAGTGAAGTTATACTTATAAATTTACAACTATCACGTTCTGGAGACAAAAACCGGAAGGTCTTTGTTTTTTACCCATCTATAATTTTCATATCGACGCTATAACTAACGGGAGCATCCTCTGACTCATCATCTACCGTACAAAAATTCTTCCTGTTGTTTTCTTGATAAATTATGCAGCAGGCCCCCGCAGTCTTTACCTGATAACTCTGTATTATCTAGTATTTCAATATAACTGCCTGCACAATACTATTGGAGCCGAAGTGCTCCCAAAAGTCATCACTTTCTAATAAATTTGTAATCTGCCGAGTTTTGCATTAGTGGTTTACGCACTACTTAACAGATTTAATTTGTCGCAGAATTCGAGACTTGTATTGCGGTTATTTTAACCTTAATTCCTTTTTAACTAAATAATTGCTTTGTTTCGAAATACATAGTAACGATATAGGGCAAATTAGAAACATTATATATTTCCAATGATTTTATTGTTTTCCTCATTTACGTCAGTAAAGTTAAACGCTTTAAACGAACTAAAAACTCTCACAAAATAATAACATTTTATTGTGAACTTTATTACATTTACAAGTATCTTTTTATACCTATTATATACAGTTTGGGAACACTCTTGAATTCCCATCTAGTATCTCCTCCTTTTTTTTTTTTGTTTATTTTAAACTATATTCGCGAACTCACGCTGCCCTAAGAGAAAACACGATAACAAATTACTTCCCAGCACATTTTACCGTCTCCAATAACAATTACGCTTTTGTACATTCTGCAAACGTGAAAAAATCAACAACTTCATCATTATCATCATCGTTACTGTAAAGAATTAAGTAAAATATGGTTAATGATTCGTAAAAATATAGATTTTGATACAAAGGTCATAATAAACAAGTCATTCTATCATGCTAGAGCTTTTGTTTCTTCGTACTAATCAACGAAACAGCGGAATGGTGTTCAGTCTATGCCGAGCAGTGTGATCGTTTGTTTGCCGTGCCTGATATCTTCATCGTCTTCTTCCTCTTCCTAAAATGTTAATAAATAAATAAATAAATAAATAAATAAACAAATATCATATTTTTGTATAGATGAGGTTAATTATTTGTTACGATTTGCACTTACATCGAAACCGAAGCACGTCTCCATGTCGTGGTCGGTGTTAATCTTTTTTGAATCTTCTTCGTCATCATCGTCTTCGACTTTAGTTACTCTTCTTGCCGACTGTAGTGCTTTTATTACATCTTCATCGTTGAGATCTGTAAAAACAAATTATACGGATTTAACCTTCCAAGACACCAACGCAGAAAAAAAATATCACGAATTGAATCGCATGATTTAAATGTGGGTTCCCCTTTTAAATATAAACAAATTCTTTGACTAAACTTAATTTGCTTACCGTGATCTTGAAGAATAGATTCCCTCAACATCTCCGTCTGACCATCACCAACGACCATAGCTGGTTCTTCGCCATCTGCCAATTGAATAACTTCCAGTACAACGTACTGTTGACCATCCGATCCTTCTACGGCCATCATATCGCCTTCTTCATCATCCGATCCCATGCTTGGCATGACTTCAACCTGAATTGAACGATGATAAGTTTATTGGTATATATATATATATATTTTACATACCCTTTGTCCATCGATCATCTGAATCTTCTTCTGCCGGCCTAATTTTAACGCCAATTGTTTCTCTTGTATGCTAGAGTCTGGATCATGCACAGCCATGTGTCTGATTAAGTTTCCTTTATGCCTGAAGGCCTTGTGGCATTCGGGACATTCGTGCGTTTTTTCCCGTGGTGGCGGGGGTACGTACGAAGGATTATGGTATAAGTTGATGTGTCTTTTGAGCAATTGTTTCTGTCGGAAGGATTGGTCGCATTGATCGCACTGGTACGGTTTCTGATCGGTATGGATCAGCATGTGTGACTCTAGATGTCTTGCGGAAATCGAGGCGTACGGACATAATTCGCACTTGAAGCATTTTTCACCTTCATGCGTCTTATTGTGAAGCTGAAATGGAAGGAGAATGATCGTAACGTTGAGGAACACATATATATCGGGTCAAATATCTCGAAAAATAATCACTTCTGTGCATTATTGAAATGTAATAATTCTGCGGAGGAAATGCCTCGCCCTTGCCGCCCTTCTTGTTGGCGGATGAAGGGTAGCTTTGAAATCTTAAACAGTGGGTTTCAAAGAAATCACCCAGTATAAGATAAATTTATTGATTATTAGAAATCATTTGCTGCTTTAGAGCAGAAACTTTCCTGCAAAGCAAAGACAGCAATAGCTTATGACTTTCATGCATAGATGGCACTATTACATGAAAAAGATGATGTGATAAAAAAAATTAAAAGAAAAGAAATATAACTTCAATTAACTCGTTGAATACTTTACCTTATAACTATAACGATCCGGAAACGATTTCCCGCATCTTTTACACTTCAGAGGCTTATCGGAAGTATGCAATTTCTGCACGTGTATCCGCAAGTCGGTTTTGCGACCACAGGTTGTTGGACACAGTTCGCATTGAAAGATTGGTTTATCTCCCACTAAAATAAAATGAAATAAAGCTTCCTATAAATTACATTCCTCGCACTCAGCTAACTTACCGTTATGGGTCAATTTGTGGGCCTTCAAACTGTTGGACTGTGTAAATCGGGTATGGCAAATATCACATTCGTAAGGCTTTTCACCCGTGTGAATTCGTAAGTGTCTTTTCAATTTAAACGTGTCCGGACTAGCGTATGTACAGTGCGGGCATTGATAGGGTCTTTCCCCGGTGTGGCAGCGTATGTGACGTTTCAATTTTGATAATTCTACGCTAGCGTAATCGCATTCGTTACACTTGTGGGGTTTTTCATGGGTATGGCGGTATCTAACGTGTCGAACGAGTTCACCTTTAAAATAATACACAATTCTTACATTGTATCTCAATATATAGTTACAGAACGGACAGCAGTACTTATTTTAGCATCATATTATATAAACAGATCTATCTAAATCAAATGATCTTGTATAAATCAGAAAATATGTCGTAACCCCTACTTCACGGAGAATCAGAATGTACCTACCCGATGTTGTAAAAGCAGATTCGCAAAATTGACAGATATGAGGTTTAGTGCCGGTATGAGTGTTGACATGATTTTGTAACGAAGCTAAAGTCTTGAAGCCTCTTTCACAGATACTACACTTGTGAGGTCTCTCCTCGGAGTGCGATTTCATATGGCGTGATAATAAATAACGTTTAGGACTTGTATAATTGCAATAATTGCACATGTAGGGTTGCGTTACTACCTGCGACCGTCTGGGAAGGATTTTGACGATTTTGGACTTATCGTCTTCCGCTTCTGAATCCACAACATTGCCTTCTTCAGTTTCATCAAAATCGTACACTATAAATGCAATTAAAAAAACATATTCCAGCCGTTCATTGAGAAAGAATGCAAACTCACCAGTCATATCTTGATCTCCATCAGTATGTTCTCCTTCTTTATCATCAGGTTGCTGTACAATAAGTACGTAACTCAACTCGTTTGAACTAGTATCAGCGGGAACGACTGTTATCCTTTGATAGGCATTCCCGTTGTTTATTAGAATTTGATTATTGCCAGTTTCGTTTGGTAGACCCTGAAGATATTTATATTGGTAACAATTGGATGTTGTATTGTACACGAGTTACTTACTTCGTCTCCGTCTTCTTCACCACCGTCATCATCGTTCTCAGGGTTTACGATGAACTCTTCAACATCTGCACCATCGTTATCGTTTATTCCTGATATGGTCATCACTGGTTGGGAATCTCCTTTCGCTTGATAGTAATAATGACCAGCTTGATCTACGAAGTACGTTCCTTCTTCTCCATCACCGTCATTTTCATCTGGATCTATTTCTGTGAATATTAAATTTGTTACCGATTAAATCGTTTTGATTGAAATGGATGAAGTACCTGTAACTTGTTGGACAGTACCGTCAGCTCCCTCTATCTCTTTCTGGAAACCTTCGAGATATGATTGTATTTCCGTAACATTCTCTGAAGGGTCTACCCCTTCCAATTTTATTTGTGTCGAGGTAAATTGTGCGGTCATGCTACACACAATTCCCTAAAATCTGGAAGGTGAATAATGTATGAGCAATACTTTTTGTATGTGTGGATGCGATAAGGAAACGCTAAAATAAAATATTTAAGATATGCACTTGGATGCATGCCCACCTGGTTATATAGATTTCATTCGAGCGGGCCGTTCTTTGTAGTAATTTAGTGTAAACTTCGACGGTACCGATTTTTGAGAAGATTAATATTTCGCGCGTTTATATTTAAAGGTAAAGGTACATTTAAATTGACATAAAAATTCAAGGCAGCTGAGTACGGTCGCCATTTTATTACATTATAGAGACGCTTTAAAAATAAGGGAAGGATGCTAATCGCGTTAAATAACATTTTCGGGGGTATTTCGCGTCGAAATATTTCGATCTTATTAATAAAGACAATTCTCTAACTATTCATACTTAACAAAGTTAGATGTAGGGGGCATTTCAACAAAAATTTCGAGAAATTAGCACGGTTGGCGCTGTCATCAATATGGAGAACGGGTAAAAGTGCTACGGCGTGTGAATACAGTTATTATCCCGGAATTTCGACGTCTAAATTCGTGAAAATCGGTCCGAAACCATCGAAACGGATCGGATAGTTCGTGGGGCATTCGAAATGGGCGATTTGCGGACGCAATTTCGAGAAAAATATAATTTAAACCTACCTTTTAAACGAATGAAGAGGGCGTATCGTGTACGGCCAACGTCTATTCCAAGGAATCAGAGATGGCGAGGCCAGCGGGGCTAATAGATCAACTGTTAACTGCACATTCGCCTTGCGCAGGTCGCTGACATAAGGTTTGTGACCTATCAAATTTTCGGTGGTGTCGTTTCGGTGTGGCGGGAAAAACTTTTACCGATTATATGCGTTGAATTAATTAGAATTTTTGTGCATTTCCGGCGTGCCTGAACGGGTTCATTTACATTTAGGTTTTGATATTTAAATTTCAATAAAAGTAGAAACCGTACGTATCGATGCAGAAAATATCGTTCAAGCCAATTTGATTCAATTGAAACGATTTCAATTTAGATTGTAAGTAAATATTGTAATTTTGTAAGTATTTATTTTAAATAAACAGTATATACGAAGCTCTTCGTTTCATTTTTTTTTATTAAATAGAATTCATTTGTTTTTACGAAAACGCTTTACGATGTCTCATTTATTCAATGAGACTCACAGTCCACATTTTTATTAAAAAGAAAAGTTAATTGTTCCTGGTTTATCGAAATATAAACATGCTTTTCTTAATTTTTAAAAATTTGTTGAATAGAAAATGGTAAAAAAAGTATACTTAAAGTATGTAAAAAAATTGACCATTTCGTATTTAATTTTGCCACATTGCCAATTGATTTAGGCACATTTAAGAGAAAAATAAGAGTAGAGTACATTAAATTACCGATCTGTTAAATAGTGCTAGTCTTTTTTTTAAATCCGAGATCTAGCTTAAAAAAAAAAATCCATGTACAGTGGGCGGTTTATGTTTTGTCTCCCCTTTTCAACAACTAAATATGGATACCATCTTCCGCGCGGGAAGTCCAAATACTTAGGTCTGGCAAACGAAAAGCACAGAAACAGAAAAAGAAATTATAAAATGGGAGTAATAAAGTCTACCTCCGCATCCGACAATAATCCAATCCCACGCCTACTCGTGGTAAAATGTATAATCACATCATCTCAGGGGGAGACAAAACGTTTAATATTTGGAGATAAGGTACGTGTGTCATAAAAACTAATAATAATAATTTCTACGCCCCAAGGATATTTAGCTAAAAGAAGACATTTTCTAATAGAAATCGGGCTTTCCACCACTACATGTTGGTGGTGGCGCAGATGGCTTAGAATTTCGTAGACGTTTAGTTATAAATTTAAATTTTAATTAAACTTCTTTTTTAAAGTACGCGTTAAATTACGACGGAGGGAATCACGACGTCCCTCGTCAATCGTCTAATCGACGATATCAAAAATGTTTTAACATATTTATTAAGTTGATGGTTCCTTATGCAGTTTGTCCTGATGGTTACAGAGAAATGGTTTTCGAGGAAATTGAAAATTCCACACAATGATGATCTTCTTCATGAAGGGGGCTCAATTTTAAATTTTATATTTTCTTCTAGAAGCTATTATTGTTTAATGGCTCAATATCAATATAAAAAAGGGCATTTGATTGTATTCAACACGATAAGCTTTTAAATTGTAGCATTAGGGGCACATCTGCAGCTTGGTTTGCTTCTTACCTTTATGATAGAAGTCAATTTGTTGAGATCAAACACATCCTGGCAGAAGGAAAATGTTGAGACTTTAAAACTTATGTCCTACTAGTCAAGACGGGCGTGCCGCTGGGATCCAATTTGAGACCATTCTTGTTTAGCTTGTATATCAACAGTATAGTGCTATTACTTTCTGATATCTATTTAATTATATATCTAGATGATATTTCACTTGAACAACCAATGAAGATACAGAATACATTTTAATGGTTTGTTGGGGATACCGCGCTCACAACAAAATTTCGCTAAGTCCAGAAAAAGTTAAATATTTCCAAGAATCGGGGACCTATCCATATACTAAGTACAATTAGAGTAATCCAATTCCACAAAATTTCTGGGTGCTATTGTTGAAGATAACCTGATCTGAAAGGAACATTGTCGCGTATTGGCTAGCAGATTCTTTGGCAAGTGCTATGTACCTATCTGCTTAAAATTGCAGGTATCGATGGAATGCTTTCTGCAGCTGTATTATTCGGAAATCTATTCTATGTTAACAAACTAAATTATTATTAAATATAACAATGGTTTTAGCTATTTTTTTTAATAAATACACACAAAACGCGATGAAGATACTAAAACGAGTAATATCACATTAAATTAGTAAAATTATTTCTTAGGGGATCGACATATAGAGCAGATATATAACGAACTCAGCAGTGCTTTGCATAAAAAAAACATAAATAAATATACAGCACGTGCCATCTAATGGTTAATTCCGGAAATTCGTAGATTTCCCTCTTACATACAACTATTTACCCTGTAAGGATTAAATTTATCAAGCAATGCGATGTATCTTACTTAGCAATGCTGGTTTTCTTCGCCTAAATAAAGTGGTAAGCATCTACGTTAAAATTGTTTCTGGAGATAAATAAAACGCATCGATTTGTACAAAAAGCAATTTTATTCATCCAATAACTCTAATGGTGATCGTAATCAGTAATTATCATTGTAATATAGAAAGTTCAATTGTCTGACGATCGTCATCATTATCACTTCTAAGAACGGGATAAAATGAATACAAAAAAAAATTATAAACATTTGTATATATGTGTACAACAGTCAGTGACAGCTGGCAGGTGGTGGGTTGTAAAGGTGAAGGTCTCGTGTATTTCCGTTGTAGATCGTATCGTTTATTGTATACGACGAAATCGACGATGTGCTTGTCTTCTCATTTACGTCACTACCAGCTGGTAGTATTTATTCTTATCAATATATATATAAATATTTTTCATTAATAACATATACAAGTCTCAGTTCTTTATGTCGTTATATAATAAACACTTTGGGTTAAAATTTTTACAGCTTGTCTAGATCTCGGCGGTCATTGAGGGCTCGTTCGAAAGGTCTCGACGAGCGTTTCAATGGCGTGAAATTTCAACGCGCTAGCTCCAACTGTTCGGAAGCTACGGCGTCCCAAAGTTGAAAAATGAAAATTCCCCTTTTTCAACTTTGAAGCCAAAGAAACCCGCCAAAACGAAGAGCCGGAAGCTTCGGCTTTTCGCCGTTCAATTCTCTTTAAAATGCGTACCCACTTCGCATATCTCGGATGCATAGTTGAGGAGATAACCGACGAAAACCGGAGCGATGTCGATTTTCCGTCCGATTTTCGGCCGTTCCCTCGACATTTTCGAAAACTTTGAACGAAATCATGCGGTCACAGGGCCATCATAAATTGATAATTCAAATGGACACACAAAGGGTTAAATCCGAATGTTTGAATAAAAGAAAAATGTTTATTTCGACATTACAAGATTGTAGGATTAACATCACACAATGTTGAAAATGTTACAACCCAATACCCTACCGCATATATTCTTTTACTTGTTAGAAGCCCAGTTTTAAATCGGTTTTATTTGGCAATCTGTACGTGTACCTTTAATATTCCAAATGCTCGTGTTATTTAGTTGAATCTGGTTATATTAAAATAATTTACAACGCTTTATTTTAATTATTAATAACAATTAGAACATTATTATAACAATGATAATAAATCGTTTTTAATCTTAAACAAAAATGCTATGTGTATCCATTTACATTATTTCTTTTACATGTACACATGTACAAAAGGCATAAAAATATATATATTCTCTACTAACCAAGAATTCTCTATAAATAGACACGACTAATTGTAAGAAATGTACAAAAAAAATATATAATATATATAATATATATAAAATATATTAAACAAGTATGGTATAAAAATTAATTTAACAATTACACACGGTTACCTACATCAAAAAGAAGATAAGACGTATATAAGAATGACGATAAAAACAATTATTTGTGATGAACGACTTCGTTCCGCGCAAAAAATAGAATGAAAATTTCAATTCGCTAAAGTCATCCCCAAGACCCGTTCCGCAAGACCAAAACTATCGACTACAAGAATCTTCGCCGCAACGAACTGAAAATGTACAAAATATCCCAGACCAAATCGCCGAGGAGTCTACACGCGATGGTTAACTTCTGGCGGGGTTCATGTTTCGGTCTTGCCGGTGAATGTTATTGCTAGGGGGCGGCCGGTTTGTAGCAAGTATCGCTAATATTAATACTATTCACTTCGGTCTTCACGATGTACGCAATGGCGAGGGAGAAAAGCACCGTTACGCCGATCAAGAGCCATTGTAACAGTTGCGTCCGATCGACCGCTTTATGCAGCTTTGCCTGGCATTCCATTAGCGTATTGATGTTGGCCGCCAACTGTTTGAATTGGGCGTCGTCGACGTCTTGGCCGCCGACGATCACCGCGTTACCGTTCTTGTTCATCTCTTCGTTTTGGGCGCAACGGAGTCGGTGTTGGGATACGTTTTTGTTCGAGACGTTCTAAAAAAAGAAAACGATTAAAAATAGAATTGACGAATTCTTAACATCAAAAGGGTATCGAGGTCGTCTAAATTTAAATTATCGTAAGCATTTTTATTCTAATATTGAATATTACAAACATTGGACATTTATGCGGTACACCATAATGTTAAAGATCTTGTGACTATTGTAACTTTCTGAAAATCAGCCATAAAATATATAAATCCGCATCTTCAGGAAAAGAAAATTAATTTGGGTCGATTTGTAAGTAAAAGACTGATACACTTCTTAATATAAGGAGCAATAAATAACGTTGAAGATAGGTTACTTTGCTGGTGTCTTAACATGTTATTTATGATAAATTGAGGCTTAAAAAACATGCAGATAACAGTCAATATAAATAATAGGAATAACAATAATAAATAGAAACAATGAATCAAATCCAATCTAAGAAACTCGAAAATACAAAATTTTTGATGGCTTCGATTGATATGAAAAGTAATGAGATTATTTTGAAAATTTAAACAGTCAAGGTAATTAAATAGAAATTAAAAAAAAAACATACCTTCCATAAATCAGCCAGTTGCTGATGAGATATATCTGCACTATCAATAGGCATACTCATCAGCAGGAATTTATCCTTCGATAGGCCACGTAATTGAAACCCTTGAAGCAACGTAACACTAATCGTCGTCTTTTCCCCAGGAGCCAGAATGCCAGCGCTCGGTTTCACTCTAAACTTTTCAGGTGATGTAGTTTTCATCTGAACGAAAAGTACATATCAACTTTCCAATTTGAATTATATTTTATATCGTGTCTAACCTTGTAGGAAATACTGATACTGGCATCGATATTTTGCAATTCCAACGTGCTGACCAATTCGTTTCCATCCTTGACAAAGGTGATTGTGTTCGGTGGGTTGACACTGAGGAGTTTATTCGATGCATCTGGAAAGGAGATGAAGCGCCTACTAGATTAGGTTGTTTTCGTTCGATGTGCGAATTAATTGTTCAATAAGATGAATTAAAACAATAGTTTTGTTTTTTTTATTGAGATACGAGAGTCGTAATATATTTGGGGTAATTTTAATGTTCCCTTACCGTTTTCTTTATCGCCCGCGGCACCCGGTGACTCCGACATTGGCGACGGATCTGCAAAGTGAACCTACCACAAAATTATTGATTTAAGCAATGCCGCAGAAGTCGACTCCCACACAAACGACATTCAAATGCAAAAATTGCTCCGTTTATTGCTTGAAATATCGTTATCAATTTTTTTTGTTCTAATTGATAGTCAAATAAAGATATACGTATTAAAGAAATACAGCAATCTAACACAATTAAATGCGCACTCAGCGTACTATGCTCGGTAAGAGCGTAGATAATTTACGTATACAGTAATAATAATAAAATAATTATAGGTATACGCGGAATTAGGTTGCCATAAAATGAATTATTTTTGCAAATCAAGCAGCTCGACGTAAATGTTTCGTTTACAATGCGATAACGGCGTATTAACGACGGCGTTATATCGGTTTTCGCCAGCCTATTCTCATTTGGTTTATGCATTGTAATGGTACGAATAATGTTCATTGATTCAATATTATGATAGCATATATGCACGATGTGTTTACATGCATGTTTTAAGTCGTAGATATTGTTTTATATGAGGACATCCGTAGAAATTGTTTGATTTTACGTACGTAATGTAAATGTACATGTTTGAAGTAATTAAAATTAAAACAACCGAATACGGATTTAATACTTCGTTTAAAATGCCGCGAAATATTCGTGGTTTGTGATTGGTTAATAATAATTCCCACATTAATATAAGTTGGATGAAGCGAAATATCACCAATATCTAAAGTTATTTGATATAATGCTAGATTTAGATTTTATTTATTGCTGATTAACGTCGTTAGTTGTAGCTTTCATAAGCAAACTGTCGTAAAAACAGTTCTTTTCAAGGGGGAGTAAGCATTATATTCATACCGTAAACACTGTAAATGGATTATGGGAAACCCCAATCCGATAGTTATTTACGTGAAGGCATTTAAAGGATGAGTAGCCAGGATGCGAATTCGAGAAATATTTAATAACATTTTTTGTACGAATAACAAGTACTTTTAATGAAAAAAAAAAAAATGTAGTTATATTAGATTAGTTGCAAAATTTTAAGTTGGCAGTATTAAATTTGACAAGTTCTTTGTTAACAGAAAAAAACATGCATTTTAACGAAGAAATAGAACATTGATGTTTTCACATGAGCTACCTTAAGAGTACAATACAGCATCTATTTAAACGGCTTTCTTTTATATAACAAAGCAGCATACTTGTAGGTTATATATTTAATTTAGTAACTTTATTTCTGTTAGATTTGGCAAGTACCAACTTTACTTCGCGCTTTGATTTGAATGTGTATAGTTGCAGATTATGGTATATGAGTACCAAAGGTTATTTTATTTATTTTTTTGGGATTTTACTTTGGTTCAATTTTTATTCTATATATACAGTCGCTGGAGCATTTATCCAAACAAAATCCAGCGTTAATTTTTTTTTAGAAAGGCGTACTGGGCATTCTATTCCAAATGAAGTTACCTTGAGTGGGGGTAAGGGTTGCGTAGTAAGTTCTGAAATTTACAAGCTATAAACGCAGAGATTATTGCGAAAGCTGTAGATAGTATATTCAATACAAGCGCTAGTTACAAAGATCGTATTTTACTCATTGTGACCGATGCGGCCGTATATACGATCGAAGCTAGCAGATTATTAAAAGTTGTGTACCCCCACTCCATATATACCACGAGTTTTGCCATCAATGCTCACCATATTTGTTAGTTGATTGGAAACGAATTTGAAAGCGATGATTTTCTGGTAAAAAAGCTTTTTTGAAGGCACCCCTGTTGCTACGCCCACGCGGATATACATATATTGAAACAATTCTACTATTTCAGCCTTTCAATTTTTTCAGATCAGCACAATATTTGGAAAATGCAATAATTAATAGCTGTAAATAGTGACCTTTTATTTAATGCATTAACGTTTTAATAGTTGCGTTAATTTCAATTACTGTGCGGTACAGCATTCATGCAGCGTTATCTCTTCCTCATTGACGAAAATCAGCATCAATGTTGCCAACCAATTAGAAACATTCCTCTTCCGGCCAAGAAATATCCTCATTTTAAACGAAATTTCTTCTCCGGCTTTTTTTCTTTTAAAGATCGTTTAAATATTTATTTAAATTATTTTACCAAATGTGTTCATTGCATTTTTGAAAGCATATATTTTAAAATGATGCATATGTTATCCAACAAAAGTTTCTTGTCCGTGTCTATTTCGTTTCTTGGTTATCTTATCTGTTGTTACGTCGAATATTCCTTCTGCTTCAGCGTTCGAGTGCTACCCAATTTTCTAAAAAGCTAAACGATCATCAAACGTTTTCTTTTTAATACTAATTTCAAATCGCATTTAATTTATAGGTATATAAGTACTATAGGCAATCAATCCGCTTACTTCTAAATTGGGAAAAGAATCTGGTAAAAAGTTCTATTCTATTGCAATTCTATCAATCAATAAATCTTGGAATTTTTAATTGTTTTATAAAGGAATCTCTAGCACAAAACCCGTCACACTTTCACCATCAAGTTTCACTTTACGCAACAACATGCAACTATAGAAATTAAAAATTTTCTTTGCTTTCCCGCATCTTATCTCTCCCGGATCTTGCCAGAAATACAAGTTCTTGTTACAGATCAGGTGATATTATATATATTATCTAATCTGTGCTCTTATCGCTAAATACGTATAGATGAAATTTGTGTAGATCTGTTTGCATTGAACTGTACATATTTCAGTTTTTTAATTTTCACGAAACTGATACATATTCTATTCAAAAAAAATCAAAATAATCTCAAAAAGGATTCAAATAATGCCCTTCTCTCTAAACTCATAATTTTTAATTTTTCCAATTTAATCTGTTGTTAAAGAATTATTTTTTTTAAAGTTACAGATTGCCGGAATAATAAAAAGAAAATCGAACATACCTTCCTATTGGCCGTATTATTGTTGGTGGCAGCGGCGCTCTCCCTTTCTTCCGGCTGAAAGCTGAACACGTAATCATCGTCGCCGCCCCAGCATTTCAAGGCGTTGTTCAACGGCACCCAACTTCCCAATTCCGCCTTCTTAATCAACTTGATACGTTCGACTGCCTTGGGCGGCAACCACGATTTTATTAGCTTGAACGCGGCTAAAAATATACGTAAATACAGCGCGCAATATTTACAAGTTCGAGGCGAAAAGGCCGCGTTTCGCGACCGGTATTCGGCGGGCGGGTTGGCATTTTTCGCGGGAACTATATCGGCTATCGATATCCGAATTAAGGGCAACCGTTACGTATTGTTAGACCAGGACGAACATAAAACAAAGGTAAAATACGGTAGAGGCGTAGGGGATGACATTAAAAGATTATTACTGAATGCGATTAATTAAAAGATTGATTCGGCGTAAATTCAGGTAAATGTTTAAAGGTTTAAAACTGGGCTGAGTTTAAGTAATGTAAAGACGCTGATTTCATGTAGTTGAATAAAAGTGAATAATATATAAAGAATAAAAGAAATACAACATTTAATTGAAATAAAACTAACCTCGATATATACATTTTCCAACATTCGCCCTGTATATTTTAAAATAATTTTGGACAGCAAAGTCTGTCAATAGAAGTCTTATATAAATTATTTCTTTTCGTATGACTAATCTCGCTTCATACACATTGTCTGGTATGTAACAGCTGTGATGTGGCAATTAAATGTAATTATTTTTTTTTTGGTTATTTTGCATACCCCAAGGGACGTACGGGAACATATCACAAATGACCATCAATTTGTTCTGTATGTATATTAGCCAAAGCACTATAAAATGAAATATTCATGAAGCCTTGTTCACAAACTTAAACCGACTTTTTTATCATCTTTTTCGAAGGCTGTGTGTGAGGTAAAAACGTACTCCGAATTTATATCGTTCTTTTAATTTGAATTTTATGAAAATTACCATATCCGTTAAGTGTACACTAGGTAAAGAAAGTTACGGTTCTGTATATTGGCGTGCTTCTTAGATGTTTTATACTAATCGATGTTGGTAGTTTAATCTCTTCTATACGAAGGTATTTGTTGAGTTGCAAGGGTACCTGTCCCTAAATGGGGCAACAACGGACGAAGCTAAAGCGTTGAAACGTAAGTAAGAAGAATCGGGAATAGTTACGAAAAATCGAAATAAATAAGGAATAGAACAGAAAAATTAATTTTCTGCGACGCTCTTCACGCAGAGCATATAATTAGAAAAATAAATAAAAAAAGTCTCAGAGCAGGCATACTTGACAGAAGCTAAACAAAGAAATGGAAAGGGTAAAAATTGGATGGATTTAAATCAAAGCAAAACAGAAATAATTTCAACTGAACGTGTGCAAAACATTCCAGCAAAGAAGGCGGAAATGTTATTAATTTTAATCATTCATTTGGAGAAGGGAAGGACGTCCATGGGTCAATACCTAGCTGATTTATTGGTCCGATTCGATGCTGGACTAAGAGAAAATGACGCCACCTAGCGAAGAAAAAATGTTGTATCAATATAAATGGGGGCGCTGTATTTACGACAGCAGCTACGGTACGAATTGATGCATATACGCCAGATTTCGTATCAGATCAGAAATGATTCGACGCAAAGCGGTTTACATTAAATGAATAGGTTGTTGCCGAAATAAAGACGTATTTGTTAAAGAAATCCTGCTATTTGGACGGTTTAAAAATGTTGGAAACTCCGGATTCTCATTTATCAAATATTAAATAAAAGAATCACATTTACATAATTTCCTAACAATTTCATCGGTGTTATCTGCACACACAAAAAAAAATTAAAAACAATAATAGTCTATAAAAGTGTAATTGATACTATTAAAGTTTCAGTAGCTTAAGTTAAAGGCCTTCATAGTCAGATTGGGAAATGTTTTGAAGTGTTTTACAACTGATAAACAAGTGGAATTATTCATTTTTTAGATATTCAGCTTTACCTAGAATACCGAGTCTGTAATTATAGAAATGCATTATAGTCCTATAATCTACTCACTTAAATAATTATTCCAATGAATTTGAAACAATTTAATGAATAATGTATCCGAAGAATGAGTAACTTTAAATATATATTAATTAAATGAAGTATTTAAAGCAGGCAATCATAATTATAATGACTTATGACTCATTAAGAATCAAGGTCGCCCTACCTATTGAACTAAGTAATCGGTACAAAATGTAACAAAGCAATTTGTATACATACCGTTTAAAATCCAAGCCATTTCATAGATAATAATATAATTTAAAAAATATGGATAATATTGTTTAAATAAGTTTATCAGATAACGTATAACGTCCAAATCCATATTGGCTAACCCACAACCTTCCAAGTCGAAAAATACAGTGATACCTTTCCCTTTTTCTTCTCTAAAATAAACTGAATTGAAAACATATCAATACTACGATTGTAATAAGGACCCTTACCGTTCTAGACGTTCAAACCAGTATATAAAGCACCGTTTTAATTCGTCGAAATTTTTACTACCTTTGGTATGTTTCTTACAATTAAGTATAAATAATTTATGGCCATCTTTATCTCGACATCGGGAGAATACCCCACCGTCGACTAAGTAATCCATACGAACATTCGTTTCATTAATATCTGCAACATCATTGGTTTAGATCGATTTGAAAATACTAGACCGTAATTTATGAACCATTTACGTTAGCTTCCTTCCTCCATTCGATTGTCTCCAACATCATACCCAGAGCTAGCTGTACATTTAAATCATGATGCGCCAAAAAACGTTTAAGCCAAAAATCGTTCGTTTTAGCCTTTTCAATATCGGCGGGATGTGCATCTGGAAGTTGAAAAAAATTAAAAACACATAGACAAAGGGATATAATGAAAGTAGCCTTACAATTATCACCTTTACTGGCGACTTCTTTTAAAAAACTCGCTCGTAATTCATCCACCAGATTTTGCGGCACCGAAACCTCGAGAACCATTGCTCCTAGAAACCAGCGAATTCAAATTCTCGTGTATTTACTTTCAGCGCAATCGGTTTTCCAGCTCTTTATACCTTATTATTTATTTAGACGTTGTACTCTGTCAGCAGGAGCATAGGTGCAGTATCAAAGTCCGATAGTTTCAACCTTCAAGCATTGAGATTGGGATAGTTATTCATCGGTCGAATAAATACGAACGATAGGACGCAGGCAATTTGCTTTGTATAGGCCGAACAAAACGTCAAATTCAACGCTACTGACTGGTTTTTATTGGTTAGCTTAAATACCATCCAAATGTCATCCGATTGGGAAACGGTTTCGAAATAATTCGATGCGATGGCGCTGTTGTTGTTGTGTTTTCTGAGATGCTTTAAATAGTTTTTCAAAATTTTGTTTAAATTTGTTGAAAATACTTTATTCTATGTATTTATAATTCAGTAAGAAAACAAATTGTTAAGTATTTACTAGAAACACAGCATTCTTTAAGTTTCGCGGATAATTTAGTTGGCAGTTCCGGCAATGAAGTGATATTTACCCGAATGGTACTACCAACTTAAATTATCCGCGAAATTTAAAAAATGTTGCCTGGGCGTTTGTACTAAACATTTAGAAATAATCGGTTTACTTACTTCATGTATAAAATACAAGGTGAGTCGTGAGGAATGGACTAAACTCTAGCAGTGTATTCTACAGGTGAAAATAATGTAAAAATACTTAAATGAATGCTGTTCACTTTTTTTCATATATTTTGTTTTCTTAACAATAACATTTTGATAAAAGAGAGGAGTTTTATATTGAAAATCAATAGATCAGGAGAAATTTGGGAAAATCAGGAAATCTGCTAGATCTCCTGGACACACTGTGAGTATGGACTTTAGTACAACAACGCGATACTTCACTTCACTCCAAAACTCAACTTTACTACTTTTCTGTAACAATTAGAGGCACATTTTTTGTTGATTTTCGAACTCTTGATATCACAAGATACAATCTGGACACTTACCTTATATTCGTGAATATTACCTAATATTCCGATATTTTAAGACAGAGCTTGTACGCGAGTACGCGAAAAAAAGATGTAGAGCTGTCGTAATAAATGGTACTTCAAATACAAATGATATTTCATCGTGAAGAATTAAAATAAAAATACTTGTTCGACGTTGAACCGATGCCCGTCAAGCAATTTTTCAATTTTAGAAATAAAAAGAAGCCACTGGGGCCCAAATCCGGTGGAACCGGTGGGTGTTGTACTAATTTGGCCATCGAAACTGGGCAGGTGCGCAACCGTGTATTATCATGACGGAGAAGGATCCTTTTCTTTTTCAAACGAGGACATTTTTTCATAACTTTTTCTCTCAACCGGTCCAATAACGACGCATTATTCTTTCCACTTATTGTTTGTCCTTTTATCACTGAAAAAGTTGGTTCAACTGAAAACGGATTCTTCTCTCAAAGTAGAATTTGTAAAGAAATCAATCATTTTATTCTGGACAAACGTGGAAAGAAGAATATCGCAAACTATTCAAAAAGATAAAGACCGTTCACAAGTATCATATTAGTGGAGAGCCTTCTCCCCCTACATTTGCTTAAAAAATAAGTGCAGGAATATCTGTGATTCGACATGATCACGACGACATCCTCCGCGCATCGCGGGAAATCTACGTACGTAGGCGTCTTAGATCAACAGATGCGTTCGCGAAAAAATCCGGTTAAATTTGAAATCGCCCAAGAAGTGCGTATAGAAAATTGAAGGCGCTGGGCCGCGCGTCGGTTCGCTTGGCTGACGTCGGTCCTGTTTTAGCTCGTAGCCAGGTGCGAAGCGCGGGTCGTACAGCTTTCAGTCGGAGCGCTTTAGTGTCGATACCGTCGCGTATAATAGATCGGCGTGGTGCGTGGTACGTGGTCAACTGTTAATGGGCACTTCGTAACTTCGTCCAAAGCAAGATGAGGATTGTAACAGGTCAGTGCGGGACGCGTTTTTAGTCTAGAATTTACGATGAATTCGAGAGAATGTTGTGGTTTTATTTTTATATGCGTATATGCGGATTATTTTCGTGTTCCTTTTCGGCGGACAGAAATAGATCTTTTGGGCGAAATTTCTCTTCGAAAACAACAATATTTTCATCCGGTCAGAATTCGAAATTCTAAAGATCCAACATCCAAATACTTGATGTTTCTACGTTTAATCCGAAAGACCAAATTCAATCCAATAGGTTTTCCCGAATAAAAAAAAATCCGCGTTTACTCGATTATTTATAGATTATTATTCAGGTAAATACCGGCAGAACCTAGCGGTTTTCCGATGCTTCACAGCGCGGTCATACGTACTTTTCTAAAGATTCTGAAACGTGCCACGCGATTAAAGTACCTAAACCAACATACCAACAACAAACCAAAACTAAATTTCAAAGCGAGCGTTATAGACGTAATCAGAATTTATCTTCTTAGAGTGCTTTCTAGAATTGATCGAGAACAACTAGGTAGCAAGATGTTTTCGTTTGCGAATGTAAACCACTTGACTGTGTACAACTTGAGTTCAGGCGCAATATTGCGCGATGGTATGGCAACGTCGTATGTAAACATAATTTGATGCACAGGCGATATTTGGAAAGTAGGTGTTTTCCAAAATTAACTCAAAATAGCTCATAGGAAAGCAATAGACCTTGCTTATGAGGCATCGGCGCCGAATGGAAAACTACATCTGAATATATAACCATTCTCTTCCACGATTTACAGAACACTCTGTAAATCGTGGAACCTGTTAACTTGTGGTTGACATAATTTCTGTTTGTACGCTTGTTTAATTCGTGATTGATTTCTCAATTAGAATTAAGATGACATTTGGGGCGATTGATATCGCAAAATTGTATCAAAAACTGTATTTAAATGGCTAAATTTAAGCTAACCACAAAAATGCTGCTAATTTATGTTCTCATGCTATTGGTAGAGTCAAAAGATTGCCAAGTCGAGGGCGAAAAAGTCAGCAGAATTTCATGGGTTCCTATAATTAGGATAAAGATGTTTACATTATGCATGGATGCACTTGTGACTGGTCTTATTTTAGATGAACACGGAGGTTCATTCGAGATTGGAGCATCTGATTTTTGTAGAGGCCCGGCAGTTGCAAACAATGATTATAAACTAAATAAATGAATAGCGATATACGTTAAACAAGTAATAAAAGAAAATATACCAAAAGAATTTGGGTATTCATTTTCCAAATACATATTCCGCTTAAAAAAATTATACAAAACCTATTTATAGGTTCTAACTAGATGTTATACGCGGGGAAAACCTGAATAATTTAATGTATCTCTCCTAACTTTTAATTTAATATTACAGCTATTGATCACTAGATGGCAGCGGACATTTATATATTTTGATGCCTTTAGTAAATACCATTAATTGCAAACAAATAATACTACGATATTTGTCGAGCTTTTGGTATTTCGAAAAAGCTTTCACCAAATCATCAGAACTAGTGAAGTTTCATCAAAGTCATCAAATTTCAAAGGACGACATCTCTTGGCGCCATCTAGTGACTAATACATATACTTCGTGGGTGAATTGATACACAAGGGTACAAGAGTATTTGTACGAATATCAAATCATCAAATCTACTTATACACGTATGTATATATTCGTAGTAGCGTGCGTACAAAAAAAAGTTTTTTAAAATTTGTTAATTTTTTTCGGTACTGTCCTGTAATGTTTATAAAGGTATAGGACCCCGGGTATTTATTAAATAATTAATTTTAATTAATTAATTTAATTAAACATGAGTGATGCGGAGTACGCCGATACTTTTGTGTCGTTTGTCACACTACGCCACAGTCCTTTCTATCACGATTGACCAAAAATTAAGCAATTAATTTTGGCGATAACGTGGCGATAATATTGGCGATAACGTGTGTAAAAGATGGGTGGATGGACTCGGTTCCAGCTCGGAAGCTAATCTACCCTAAGATATACTTCTCTAAGATTTTGTTAAGCTAGTTTTGTTGAGTTTCATTATTTCATAACTTAAGGGTTAAGTTGGCTTTACATATAGAGCTCCTTCGCAAATTTGATGAATTCTTTCTAGTCTTAGATAACGCATACAAGATTTACGTACTCGAAGTAAAGCATGTTATTTTAATTTGTATTTTTTATTGATATTGTTATATCTATTGAAACAATCAATCAATTTTCCGTTATTACTTTCGCTTTAATTCCGTACACGTCATAAACGTTGGTTTTCAACATAGCCAAGTTTGTTTCTTTACGGTAAATGCTCCAGTAACCCGCGTATATTCTAAAAATAAACGAGAAAACAAAATGTATACGTATTATATGCAAAAAGCACGATATGGTGCAATTAACACAAACATTGTTCCCCATATCGTGTTACGACCATGTTCTATAGGATTTTGCATGTTAGATACCTCGTGAGAAACGTTGTACGAATGCAACTCATGGTGTTGCAACTGCGCAATGTTAAGAATAAAGAAAATTCTTTGGATATTTGATGAGTGCTTTAAAATCAAAAATTCCTTCAACACTATTAATGGAAGAAATTCTCTAACTATTCGCTGAAAAAAAAACATAGATTAATTGCCAAAAGGATCATATGAATGAACAATTTTTACTTAGGATGAACTAAAAAAAAAACATTTTAAAAAGATTTGTGCAAGCTGTGCTGAGTTTAACTGACACGTGTTTTAAGATTTGGCCAACGAAATTTTGCTCGACATGAAACTATAAACTAACACCTTAGTCATCTTCCAACATGCTATGCTATCAAGCGTAGCTGCGTTAATTTTCAGATTTTCATTAGCAGCTTTCAAAATAGAAACCTATGAGTAATTTCTATTTTATCTTCTGCGATTTGAATTTCCGAAGGTATTCGACTCCGTTGACATGTGTTTCGCAGATTATCTTGGCATTTCAATCGATTGTTTTCTTTGTTCTAATTTTAAAAATCAGTATTTACATCTTCTAAAGTTGACTATTAGTTTACGTTTGGCCCTTGATAATTTGATTTTAATAAGAGAATAGATTGATATGTAAGTATTTCGAGATGAAATAATACGACGTTATTATTTATTACCAACGAGGAATTATCGTTTATCAAAGTTACATACAGCGGTAGTCTGAAAAGTTTCCAATCTAACCCAGAAATAAGTATTTTTCGTTAAATTGTTAGATTTATTCCGCGACCTAGGCTCCTTTTACCCAGCGATGCTTCCATTCGTCCAAATAACAGTTGGCATCACGCTCCGTAAAATATGCGTTTGCAAACGCGATGACGCCTCCAAGTTTCATCCACTGTTAATTCTTCCTCAAATATATTTTTGAGAGTCTCAATAGAGATACAGATTCCTTTGCTGATATATGGAAGCCCATCCGTAACGACGGAACTAATCAGCGACAGATCTTTCCCACCGCCGGCATGGTGATGGCGTCCCCAAATTTCATCCACTGTTGATTCTTGCCCAAATACATTTTTGAGAGCCTCAACATTATCGTAATGGAGACGCAGGCTATTCCCTTGCTGACATATGGAAGCCTGTCATTTGTAACGACGGATGCTAACTACGGTAAAAAGCGTTGCTTCCCTCGTATCCTCTCAATTGATTTTCGCCTTCGGCGTTGCTTACATGTTGGGTCCCCGTGATTATTTGCTTTTCGCTTAGTTAGTTTTGTTGTTCGCGTGGTTCACACGTTGAGTTACTAACTGTGGTCTTCCACTTTTTCTTCTCCTGAAGAAGCCCCATATGATCGATAATTTTTCATTTATTCAAAGAAATAAATTCTAATACATGTATATTGATTAAATTTTCGGACCATATTAACTTTATAGGCACCATCAAATTGCTAAGCTTCCTATTGGCATTGTAACATTTACGATCTACAGGTTTTATATTTGTTTTTGCTTAAACGAACTGCTTTGAACATCTGGGATCAATTTGATAAACTGTCTAACGGGTCACGAATTTATCCGCTAATTCATTCCTGTTAGGATGTTAGTCAAGCTCAAAACGGATTTATTTGATTTGCCCACGTAAAAGAGACAAGCTAAAGATTCTCCTTGAAATATCTCTTTAAAAAACGATCCGGGTACAAAGAAGTTTGGCAATTTTATGGCGTAATTTAGAAAAGGTTTGGTTTTTTGAAGCTCTACGGGGAGGCTCGTAGAGGTGTTGAAGATAAAAACGTAAGCTTCCATTGCCAGAGTCAGTTGAAACTGAACGAACGGTTCCTTTGAGGCGTATCATGTCGTTTGGTTAAAATAAAAACTCGACGTTTCGCCCAAAATCGTAACGGGCTCCTTCGAGAGAGTGACAGGCAACAGTTAGCACGGTAGCTCAACGCGTAAACCACGCCAGAGGCGAAACTAACTGAGCGGGAAGCAGTTGATCACGGTAACTCAGTATGTAAATCATGCCAGAGGCGAAAGCCGTCTCCGAATACGTTTGCACGTTGAGTTAACGTGCTAACTGTTGCCTACCAATCTCCTGAAGAAGCTTTATACGATTGTGCGAATGTGGGCGAAACGTCGAGTCTTTATTTCAACCAAACGACAAGACACGATTCAAACCTACAATACGTTTAGCTTCAAGAAGATGATTTTTTTAAATATAATTTCTGTTTGGTCATCATTACTACTTGCACCGTACTTTTATCTATTTCTTTGCGATTACGGCGTAGAATTGGCAATGTGGATGTCCACTTAAAACATATATGTATATATAGATTACAGATATAATTATACGCACATATTTTTAGCCTGTGACTATAAATACCCGATTCTGGGTTAAAAATAACATTCGCATTTGGAGCATAAACATATGCAGGATATGCTTGCAGAATTTATCCGCGATAGATTTATAAACTGATGTAAGTTGGAACTATTTGCAGTGCAGGTCCGGGTTTCTACATTTCGAAATTTCCACGATATTTGTATCGATTAAGTTGATTATAGAATTTGCCCGGGGATGTTTTAGGATTGTAGTTGTTACGCATTTGGTTGTTTGTATGAACCTACGCCTTTTATTGCCAATTATTGCATACAACGCTTTGAACAACAGAAACTGCTGGTTGTTGCCTTATGGAGGCCTGGTTGATTCCATAAGGCCATTATTGGTGCTGAAACGATTGAATAACATTAACATTCAAGACCTAAAACGTTTACGTAACAATAATAATAGACCACCTTCCACAAATGCACTGATGAGTCGTATGACGGCGAAACGCGCGTCTGTAGATAGTGGCTAGGTGGTAGTACAACTTCATTTATGAAGTTACTAGTTTCTATGGTTATGGTTTCTCAACTAAGCTATTAGTCGATCCTTACAGTCCTCACAAATTATGATCTTACGAATCGTAGAGGTGGTGTTTACGTACGTTTACAAATAATAATAATCAAGACGGACGTGTTCGACTTAATTGCAAGCATTCAATTACGGTACAACGACAGAACGTTATAATTTCCGCTGTAACGTGTTAAGTTAAAAAGAAAGGTAAAATGCCAAAAAAGAGGAAAAAATCAAAAAAGAAATATCATTTCTAAGCAATCAAATGGAACAAAGAAAAACATATGGTAAAGTATGGTATGTTAGCGTATTATATTAGCGAAAGTTTTCTGCAAACACGAAAAATCGAAAAAAGCAAAGTGAACGGTGTAAGTCAGATATCACCATCTCGTGCTTTATTCTCAATTCCGTTGGGGACTCTTCAGCGCAATACAAAGGCTACAGTTACATGTTTTTGAATAAAATCGGACTCGAAGAATCGATTCCCGCCGCCCTCGTTTACGTGCCTCGTTCATTCTTCGTATTACGAACGCTCTAAAAGGGTATCGACGATGAAGTATTTTTAATAGCCGCTATAAATGGCGACTTTTTAGTGTGAATCGCAACAAATCGAACGGATGCCGAATTGAAGAAGTCCAAAATCTAATGCGTTGTTTGATTTGCTTCCCCTTCTGTAATTGTCGTCGATTGTATCTTCCGTGATTTGATGATGATCAAATTGAATTTTTCGAGGCGAAAGCTATCTTAAGCAAAGGTATCTAAGATATTATCACTTTAAAGAGTCGATTCTCAATGAATTTTAGAAAAATCTGCATTAAGATAATAAACAAGTTCAGTGATTTGACTTACCAAAACCGACACGTCTGTTGATCCTTTTCTATCTAGTCGCTTCAATCTCAGTTAAAGTGGTTAACATTCCAATCACTTGCAAATCATTTCAGTTTACAATCACATCATTATTTTACGTAAACTTAGAACGTTTCTGGCAGATTTAATTTTGATCTATTTTTCTTTGGTTTTGCAGGAGGTCCAGCTCTAGACAAGCTGCCACCGAGATTTAGAGACAGCGGCCTGCAATATATCACATCCGCTGCAGGACAATCAGTGACGTTGACAGCTGAACTCGTAGAACTAACGGAAGACACTGAAATTTCATGGTAAGTCAATCGGATCCACGGTAACCGAAAGTTGAGGGCTACATTAGGCGTTACGGAAACAGAATATTCTTCGACACCTCTATTTTAGGGACATGTTATATCCCATTTAAAATTACGATATTAATCTTTGAAATTTAACGTACTTGATCGGTATATACTTATTACACTTTGTATAATAATTACATAAAAATGGAGATATTGTTAAATAGAGTGTATGTATAGCTTACTAGCCCGATGGCAACTGTTCATCAATATCAAGCGATTAAGTACTGCATCTTTACTGATATTCTTATAAAAATCAAATTACTTTTATTACGGTGAAATTTAAACGTATCGAAATAGATCGATTTAATAACATCAAATTAATTGTTGAAGGAAGTTAAGTTTAGGCCACTTCCGGTGAAACCGGTAGTTGAATAGATGTGCCGATATTTTCTGCAAATTTACAAAATTTGCAACCTGTTTAGTTTCTGATATAAGATTAACACAAGTTCGTCCCCTCGCTTGACGCCTTTTTATTTAAAGAAAAGATTGATTTAGGTATATCGTATGATTCCAGTCAAAATTAAAGTACGTCACTGGATTGCTTAAAAAATCAAAATAAAGAATTTATAGCATCGGCAATATTTCCTGCTTAAATCAAAGTTCGGTGAAAAAACAACAGGACGACTCTCGTGACAGGTCAATGATTTACGTTATAAGTATAGATGTCTATATTCGTAAATGTAATTTTACAACAGCCAATGTCTTCCTATATCTAAAAATAATACGAATATGCCTTTTTAATGGGACGCTATTAACCTAGTTTTATGTACGCTACTGTTTCGAACTGGGCCTTTGATTTTCTCGTTTCTGCATGAAAGATTACAATTTTGAATAATCTAACTGGGCCTAAACTATTTGCAACTTCAAATTAAAAAATTTAAGAAAAAAAGTGGTTTATATGGTAGAAATGATGCGAAAGCTCAGATACATTATAAAGATGATCGATATTCTTCTTATAATTTTCTTAGCTTTTATTTATCCCAACCTTTATAATTAAATTGAAAAACGATGTAATTAACAATAATAATAAAGAAGAAATAAGCAGTAAGTGTATATAAAAGCCGTTGAAGCATGAAAATGAAAATAGTGAGGCATTATCTTCGAAACATAGGACAGGATATCCGACTTCTTATGGATCTGCATCGAGAGAAAGTAATTGGTTCATCCAATAAATCATAAACTATGAATTGTTTATTTATGCGTTTATTTAACGATAAATATGCTATAAACTCAACGCTTTAGCAAGTAACTTAAAACTAGTATTCCGGGTTGAGAGCATATCACGTCGTTTTTTGTTAAACGAAAGCTCGACGTTTCACCAACAATCATATGGGGCTTCTTCAGGAGAGGAAATGACGGAAAGCAGCAGTTTGTTGGTAACTCAACGGATAGACAGAGATGAAACTAACTGAGCGGTAGGTTGTTAATCACGGTAACTCTACATATCAACCATGTCAGGTGCAAAAATTAACTGCGATGAACGAGCGGAGTAGCACGCTTTTATGACGACGGAGAGCGAGGCCTGTCGCTGATTGATTGGACGCGACGGTCAAGATGGATCGTTGTTGCCGGATGCCTACCAGGAGATGACCTGCGACTGTATCTTAGAATTTTTAAGGTTCTCTATGGACTCTCTAATTTTTCGATTGTAATAATAGGAAGGAATTACAAAGTAACGAAGTCGCACTGGATAATATCTGGTGACCTGTATGCATGTAAATGATGTTCAGCGATAGTGCTTAGTCAGATGAAGATGAGGATGAGGCGGAACCAAAGACCCTCCTCAACAATAATGGTTTTCATAATAAGGATATCAATAGAGTCATCGACAAACATCTTTATCCAATCAGTAAATTAACGGACGATAACACTGCCATCAAATATCTAACGCACGAACGTGGCGTTGGAACACGCCTCTCTTCGAATTCGGCTGTTGCTCAACATCATCTAGGCATCGGCCACCAGTTCATATATAACCTATCCCCGCCTAACCGAGACCGTAACGAGCTACAGAATCCATCCACCGCCGGCATAAGCGGGCTGCTCCCATCGTTATTTTCACCTCTGGCATGGTTTACATGCTGAGTTACCATGATCAACTTCTTCCCTCGAAGAAGTCCCATATGATTGTCGGCGAAACGTCGGGGTTTCATTTCATTTAGTTTTAATTGACTCTGGGCGTGGAGGCCCCCTTTATATTCAACTTGCCTTCCAACTTAACAGAATCAACTAACTTCGGTTCAGTTATTTTTGTCAAATTAATCTGATACATGTATTGGTTGAACTTCAGAAGATATATTAGCTTTAGATCAATCATTTCACACAACAGATGTAAATAGCATTTTATAGAGACATCCTTCTCTATTTAACATACCTTTAGATTTGCTTTGCTCTTATTTTTGATTCTACGCACGCATTTTTGTTGTTTTCTATCAACATTCTAATATAGATTGGTTAAATATTTACTTTAAAGCTGATCCAATTCAACGGGATCGACCAGTTACATGCGAATAACATTGGTTGAGTCAGTTGGTTTACCCTTTTTTTTTCTCTAAGCGCAAAGACTGGTATAATTAACGAATATACTTGAATCGACTACGTTGTAACCTTCCCGATTAAAGTTCCATCCTGGTAAGCCCAAACTGGACACCAGAATGCCTTTCTTCAAAATTCACGGATTTACGTGATGTTTGTTTAAGTCAACAGATGGCGCAGAATCCTCTGAACATCTCATAACGAGTCCTTAAATTGCTTATTTAAAAGTCAAAGTGTAATAGTGTAATTAGTTCAAACGTTCAAAATTAAAAGCGGAAGTTTATTTAAAAATTCAAATTCGAACATATAAGTTACAAAGCTATTTACAGCGAGCACAATTAGTCCCATATTTTCCATATTTTTGAACGCCCATCTCTTGTCTGGTTTTATTTATTTGCTCACGTTTAAAATTAAAGTGCATGCTCGTCGATGCCGTGCTTTTCTTTCTATTTCCCCGCGCATAATACAATATCGGCAATAATACGCACAATAATGATTATTTCGATGTTTGACATTGGCGTATGGAAGTCAAAGATAACGCTGACGTTTCGCATTTTCGCCAACGACGATAAAAATACTCCTCAACGCTAAGGACAGCGTTTGGAAAGCATCGCGTTGGGACGCCAAAATTTCGCCCGCGTTTCGTAAACATCAGTCGACGAGGTGGTCCGCGTATGGGACGCTGAGCTTTTCGCACTTCACAGGAAACTTTTCGCATTTCGCCGAAGAGAAACGGAAATACCGTGAAAGTTCTCCCACTCTCCCGTCGCAATCGAAAGAAGGATTAAATTTTCGCGTTCGCAGTGCTGAAATTGTTGATCGTAGTTTTCGTAATCGCAGGTTTCTAATTTAAGTTATTTGAATCGAAATAACGCGAAACTGGGTCGTCTATTTAGTTGTTTTTGCCGTGCATCTGTTTTCCGAGATCATGTGGATGTACGGTTTGGTTAGTTGATTTTGTAACGGTTGAATTGCTTATCTGGCGGCCCAGCTCGAAGTGTGATGGTGTTCTAATAGTTGTCGGGGGCGCATTTCCAGTATTGGACGTGCATAGGATGAGATAAATCGACAATCGATCGTTGAAATGCTAAAAATCGATGACGCCCACGATCCATTTGCAACAGTAAAGTCGTATTTCACAAGACGCCAGAAATGGACGCCACTACTTAAGTGACTACGATCGACATAATGGGGTTAAAAGTCAGCAAATGCTGTCAGTGTCCCAGTAATTCGGATGGGAAACGCGTTTCCAGTCTATCCAGTTCGGAGAGTGATACACCAACCAATAGATGGTAAGGTTAAACTTTTTTTTCGAAAATTTCTTTTTGATGATTTTTGGTTTTTGAAGACGACGTAAGATTACCAATTCTCACCATCAAACATCAATTTAAACCGAAAATTAGTAACCATTGCTAGAACATGCGATTCGTAATTAACACTGCCAAATTTAAATCGCAATATAGATGGCGGCACGTCGCCAATCGTTCATTTTTTGGCGATGAGGATAAGCGATGAGTACGAAAATGGTACGGTGACTTCTGTCAATGCTTATTTAACAAGAAAATAGTAACTAATATAAGAGACCTCGCTTTTTGGGTTCGTTGTTTAGTCTGTTGAAACTATGTTGCTAATTTTACCGGATTATCCATTGTTAGGCCTTGCTATTATGATCTATATACAGTGTGTAACAAAAATTAATAATATTGAATGTTTTAGTAGCATTTAACGATCAATTTTATCGCTTAACCTAATCTACGTAGTACGTGATTTGATATTTTAATATTTAAGCCTAACTTATGGAGGTTAATGCGAAATGTCGCGCTAATCTGACGAGAACATTTTAAATTAGCGGGCAAGCTAAGTTGGTACATGCGGCAATAGAGATTCAATTCGCATGTGTAACATGCCAAGAAATTAACGGATATATTCTTTATTTCCGAACCTACCAACTTAAATTGTGCGCTAATGCGCGCTTCCTGCTTTCTTCCATCATAATGAGAGGAACACATACAATATTAAACTCGAAACTGCTCAGAAATATTCCAGTTATTGAACGTAAAACATGTACCACGTGATAGGTAGCAAGAAAGTTTGGAGATGGTTCTCTTCAGCGTCGGCAGAAACGTGCCCGTCACGTTTGAGAAAAGTCTTAGTATTACAAAAATAGAGCGTTTCAATTTAACGTTTCCAAGACGTTATAAGATACTGGCTTAAAAACGTTATATAAGATGTTTCAGAGGGTAGGAAAAGAATTTTAGAAGGCTAAATGGCTTGTTGATTGCATGTATTAATTACCTCAGCATAGAGTTCAACGTACATTTGAACTCTCTTGTGTAGCCTTTCCCTTATGCGCCCTCCGAGAAATCGAATTTAATCTTAACTATTCGCGTGTTGCATATCACGTAAACGATTAATAAATACAAGTAATCTTTGTTTAACGTCTTCTGCAGGTGTTTCTAGTGAAGTTAATAAAAGAAATGTTTACATCCGGCGCATTTTAAGTTTTAAACATTTCAAAACTAAATGACGAAACAAATAAATACTTACTAGATGTCTGCTAAATAACAAACGCTTGCCCACATTCGTTATTTAGGATACGGCAAATAACTCATGCGGACTTTAATACTTTAACATGTGATCATTTTCGATTTTAGCTTATTGAGAAGTCGATTTAAATACAAAGTAGTTACTTAGTTTTAATTAGACGGCACAATTAACAGGAACAACTTTTTATAGCCAACCTATCGGCAACACATTTGTATGATAAAGCGTCAAACGTTATATTTTTACCAATCAAATGATGATATTCTCTAATTTAGATAACGTTATTTTTGTCTTAATTTGAAAACGTAGAACATTAAAAATAATCTTATTTTAACCATTTAAGAACTTGGGCGTCTTCGGTTTGCCACCATTCAACAATTTTCGCAAATATCCTTTATAGATAATTCTTGATCCATTAAAGTAAACAAATTCGTTTTTAACGATGTTTTAACGTTGTTTGGATGTAATTTTTCAAACCATTTTATTCCATCACTCCCATCAACCTCAAGCTAGTCAGCTCGAAGAAAAATTGAAAATGAAATAAATAAAATAAAATGTTTGTCGCGAAAAATTGATTTTCGCAATGTTGCAGCTGTCGTTGAAGTTAACAACGAACGTTATTCGTTGTTATCTGGTAACATTCAATATTTTTAACGTTCCTACATAGTGATTATTTATACATATGTAACATACAGAATCCTTTCAAGAATTTCTTAATTACTTGTCAAAAAATTTGTCTGCTCTTAAATTATTTTGGTTGCATTAAAAGTATAGCCACTTCGCTTGCTAAATTTTCTTAATAAAATCAAGTTACATTGAAAAAAAGATATATATTTTTTAATATAAGTGAATTAACCTCCTCGGAGGTGGAAATATTTTACATATTTTTGACAAATTATGTTGCATTAAAAAATCATCTTTTCTCGCTAGTATTTGAGAATTTCCGAATTAATCACGGACACATACAGGAGATAGCCGCTGCTTAGTTGCTAATTTGGAGATTTTAAAATATAAAATCGTCAATTTTTTTTTTTTTTAAATAAATGAGCTAAATTTAACTAATTTGACACAATAACTGACACAAAAAACGGATTTATGTCTTTATTTGCCTTTTACATGAACCTTGACGGAGAAATGCGAAAAATTGAATCGTCAGTTGCATCTAAAAATTTTTATCGTCGGAATCTAATTACAAATAGTTAAAGTAACGGCAAGTAGCCTTGTAGAGATTGCCTTTCAATCAGATATTCGTAGCTATTCAAAAATTAATCGTGAAGAAAACTTGAAAACGTTACTGCTTATCACAGCAATATCGTTTATTTCACTTACGCACGCTTAAGATTGCTAATTCTTCATTAAAAGAATTGCCAGTTTGACAACTCACTGCTACGGGAGTACCTCAATGATTTCATAAAAAATGATATTTTCATTGTTACCTATTCTAGAAAACAAAGAAAAAAAAGGCGTTAAAGGGAATTCTTTACATATGTTAACCTTGATAAAATTTCACTGAATTTTTGACGGGAATTTCGGGAATTTTACCTTTACCTTTGTACAATATAATCTCGCTTTTGGAAGCAACATCGCAGTGCTTAAGTAGAAAAGCCCAAACGTTTTCTTCGATTGCGATCGTGACGGCCATAATATTTTGTTGTAACCAGCATTAATCGCCTTATAAAGGTTGATCCAAATTAACGAGACGCGAAAGAGGAAACGGTGTAGTTCGAAAGAAAGCGCTAAATGAATTCGTATTTTGGCACAATTGCTTGATCAATATCAGGTTTCGAAAATCAATAGATTGAAGAATAAGAACTATGTATTTCGTCTAAATATTTTTTTATAACTCTTCTCTTCTTTCCAGGAACAGTAAGTCTTTTTAGAAAGTCGAATTCACTATTTTATCATAATAAATAGAGAGGATAAAAGCCTACCTCTTTTGCAGCGACTAGATGGACTCGTGTCTATTCGTCTCATAACAAAGGGTTCGTGTCGCCTACTGGTTTCCTTTAGAGTCGACAAAACACGAGTCCGCCTAGTCGCTGCAAAACAGGCTCGCTTTGGTCCTCTCTAATATAAAATTCCTTTAGGAAAATAGGATAAAGATTATACATACGTAGGACGTGGTTCTGCCTTCTTTCTAGATTTGGAGACGTGGAGAATTTCTTGGAATGTTTTTCGAAAATTCGATTTTTATAGCAAGTTCATGTAGATGAAATTTAATCGGCGCTATAAATGAGAGGAGCGGGAACGTTGATTTACTGCAGAAACAAACAAAGTCGTTAAAATAACAGCCACCGTCGCGTTGGCGTACACCAGAAACAGGAAATTCTTACGATTCCTGTCTACATCCTAATATAAGGAAAATATTATTTCTAAGGCGATACAATAACACGTATTTTATGAATGATCTTCACAAAGATGAAGCAAACTTACTTTGCTGTTCTCGCTTATACGAACTATAGCCTTGCTGTACACGTATTAAAGCGCTAAATGATTAATAAATGCAACGTTTTCCATTTATCTGTCAGACTAAAGCATTGACGCGAATCTGCAATCGCGAAAACGGTACGGTCACGATGCTCATTCACATTCGTTGCTATTAACGTTGTACTGACGTAAATCCGTTTATAAAGCCGCTATGAAGACGGATTTTTTTTTTTGATTTGGCAATATTCCACGCGTAACCCGTCAATTTACTATCGCCGGATGTAAATTCTATTATTAACTTAAACTGATAAAGGATCTATTTCATTTGAAAGAAAAAAGAAGGAAGGAGAGGCAGAGTTGCGTACTCGCAGGTGCCAAAAAAGCGATGATTCCTGCGGATGAACCTGTGGTTACTTTGAAGTCGGTACATTTGTTTTAATCCTGTTTATATTATTTATTCGTTTGTCACCAGAGAGACGACGCCAAAATACTACACTCATGACGCTAGAAAATACTTGGCCGGCATCGCAAGCTTTGTAAATACGTTATACTTTCGTTATCTTTAGCGAGTACCTCCTGCACCTGTTCCAATACCTATTTTCGAGCCATCCGTGTATCATGGTCAGGGTACCTCTCTGGATATCTACTTAGTACGGTTTTCAACGATCGTCTCAGAAGGTTGTCGAAAATTGCGTTGTCCTTTGCAATGTGCCTCAGACAATTCACGTTTATATTCGGGATGTAACCATCGAGATCCTTGTTCTAGTTACCCAATACAGGAACATCCTGATTAGCCACGTTTCAAACTATGACTGTTGTTGGAGAAGGGCGCTAATCTAAACGTTAATTAATCTATCTGTATCAGTTGTTAAAAAAAGAAATAAAAAAGAAGCGCCCTACGTCCGCCATCGTTACAGCCTTAAAAACAATTCAAAAAGGACAAAAACGAGGAAGGAAAGGGAATAGCGATAAGTGAGATAAGAATCAATTTCAAGTGTTCAAAAGAACATTACATTGACCATTGACCATCATAGTGCGGAACGGGAGAGGTTCCTTCTCCTTCTTTCATATTTATGTACATCGATCATATTTTGTAATGTTAACAATAATATGTTGGACGATGTGCAGGAGACATAATTGGCCGCCTTCGATATTTTATAATTTATGTATACTGCTATAACTGCAGTCTATAAATAAACCGGACATATACACAGATATGTGTGCCAGTATGCAGAATGTATAGAAACAACAAAAATAGCTCGGCTATTATGTACCGATGTATATCGGCTACGTGTTCATTATATGTACGTAAAACTTTTTATTGGCTATTATGTCGTTGCACGGGATCTATAGTAAGCTCTTCTTTGAAAAGGAAGCTTCGGCTAACTCCGCTTAATTCGATTTATAACTTACACCAGATGGAATATTCTCGAAATATATTCAACATTGTTTATATTCGTTTGATTTTTGATTTACTATTTCATATCGCAACAGATAACTTCAAACATGCGAGTTAATAAAATCGGAGGAAATACACTGCGAGACGGCAAACGTCGTAAAAAACCGTCCCCGGCATATGTAGCCAAATTAGTTCTAATGTTTTCGCATTCGCCAAATGTACGTATATACACAAATAGAAAAAAAATACTAAATGGGTTAACTGTAGCAGCAGGGCATTATTTGCGTATTCACTGATATAGCCATGAAAAAATTGAATAAAAAGAAGGGAACAAATAGCCGCTATGAACGGAGCTACTTCGTAATTACTGTTCAAAGATATTTTTGGACGATTTCCAGGAGATGTCATTACGGTCACGATTTATTTTTTTTAATATTCGGGCGTCGTTTGAGGGCTTTTGCATTTTCGTTCAAATTGTCCAGCTGAGAATGTTCTATCCCGATGTTGTTTAGAGATTATTTTCTTTTATGTCCGTTAGAGAACACGATAACAATTTTGGTTTGTACCGACGGTTCGGTGTTAAATGTTGCAATATGTGAGTGCATTGTTTAGCATTTGTTTGCCAAGATGTTGTCTGTAAAATTAGAATCTTTCAAGAAAGGTTTTAGAACGCTCGTTAACATCTTTAAACTATCTCACCGTTATCAACGTAGTATTTCCCGTTTATCTGTGACATCATGCCGCATAATTCCTAAATGCTCCAATATCCTTGTAAAAAACAATCTGTCGAAAAACCTTGGGAAGAGTCGATCTTTACTTTGCAGAATGCACGTGCGAAATAATTTTCGCTGACATAAATCATATACAACAAGCAATAAAGAGTAAGGAACGCTTTGGAATAAACATGTATTATTATCATAATATGTTTAGAAAATTTCGCTTTAGACTGAAGAACTACTTTTTGGGATTTCAATAAAAATAAGTCGCGTGTTCACCTGAGTTTTACAGAAAAAAAAAACAATTAGAAATATTATCGATTTCAACCATATCATATAGGCGATATTTTAAAGAACTCTCAAGACCTCTAGATCGATGGAAGTCGTTGTATGTAATATTCCTTGTCGTACGTTGGCAACATCTCACAGGTGTCAGCAGTAAGTGACGTAAAAAAATTAAACACCTAGTGTAGTATCAAATTCGATAGATATTAACTTTACAAATTTTAATGAAATCTTTTTTAAATGCTTATGAAGTTTGTATTAGCTCACATATTTTTTTTGATGGATACTCTTCATCTGCATATGAACAAGTTGGAAAGCAATTGCAAGTTGTATCTATCACGGATCATGATTTCACGACAGCGCCATGATTTGATAAGTTTAGACCAGGAACGATACATAGCAGAGCAACGTGAAAACTTACCATAAAAATGCGACAGGGTCTGTTAGAAACGTAAAGACACCAATGCGTTCACGTATAGGCCGTTCAAGTGGAAATATTTCAGCGGTTCGTGAAAATGTCGCTGAAAATCGAGAAAAATGTCTAATTCCCGTCGTCCGCAGTAATTGGACGCTGTACGTTTGTTAAATGAGCGCTCGGAAACGTGACAGTTGATAATTGCTTTTGTTTTTGGTGACGAGGTCCATATTTAGATGGATGTGTTAGTAATCCAAAACATGCCAATGTGCCCCCTTTATGGGGCCGGGAGCATTATTGCGTTCAATTTCCTTAAAAACGAGGTTGATCAACCTACCGCACCACGTTGAACGAGTTCCTATGGTCAGCTTTAAAAGTAGGTGGAAGTAAATAAATTGTGGCTTCAATAATATGGAGCGACATGTCACACCGCCTGCAAAGCTATGGATTTATTGCGGACACAGTTCAGCAGGAGGATTACTTCAAGGAATAGCGATGATAATTTTCTTCTTAAATCGTGCGTTTTGGCGCCTTCGTCCAAGATTACTTTCTGTGAGGCTACGTGAAAAGTAAGGCGTCCACGAAGTATTTATGACTTAAAGAAGAACAATTATTACAACAATTATTGCTTGTGCTAAGTTAGCAACATTGCACATGAGTGTCAATACCAAACGACGTAAAAAACAGAATACCCACTGCAAGTGACTTCATTTGTTCTAGTTGCTGTAAATATTGGTAAATAATCAAATTATTAATCGAAAGTTGACGTGGAGGGTTAGTTAGTTTTAATTAGTATTGTATTGAACCATTTGAATATTCAACACGTTCTTTTACTATCCGGGCGTGGATGTTGTGATAGGAAAAAATAGTAAATTTAAAAGCTACGTATTTTAATTTCAATATTCGTTGCAACAGTGTTATTTGTACCCATTTTATTTTATTGGAAGCATTGCTTTCTGTTTTAAAAATATTGTTGCATAGGATCCAAAGCATTTTTTTCTTCTTCCAGGTCGAAAGATGGCAAAGAATTGGAACCAGAGGAGCGCCGCCACATCCTCACCGATACGAATTCGGTACAGCTCGTCGTCGATAACCTCCGAAACGAAGACTCCGGAATATACAGCATCAGCGCTAGATCTCCTGCCGGAACTGCGTCTAGAGAGCTGGAACTGAGAGTGACCGCCGATGGTGAGGACCATAATGCTCCTCCCGCGTTTTCTGCGACGATTGAACGACCGATCCGTTAAGATTGGAACGAGATCGCGATTCCTTGTCGAAACGAAATCTACGTCACCAGAAACGGTAGCATATATGAAGTGGGCGGCTCTGAAATTTATACAGCAGCCATTCTGTTTCAGATAAATTGGCATCATAACGATACCCTCGTTAAAGAAGGCGAACGGTATCGCTTCACCAACGAAGATGCTTTCCATTGCATCGATGTTGGTCCAGTTCTCGAGCAGGACGGTGGGAAGTGGACCTGTACTTCTCGAAACCACGTTGGTTCCTCCTCATCTACCTGCCACCTCAACGTACTCAGTAAGAGCTTTTTTAAGGATCTAATTCCTGCAGCATGTAACAAGCTAGGCAATAACTTTTACTTTGTTAAGACTTTAACGCGATTTCACACTTCTTTTGGAATATAGTGACAAAAAGTCAATGTTGAAAGGTGTCAACCTGTTTTGTGATCAATTAATAAAAGTAAAATAAAATGTTCTCAACGACCTTTTCTTTTAAGCCCGACAAATGTTGATTGCACATCTGTTTTAGTACCGAAAACCTATAAAAGTCCCGAATTCGTTGAAGAGCTGCAAGCTCTCCTAACTGAACACGGGACAGTCGCCCTAGAATGCAAAGTAATCGGAGTGCCAACCCCCCTACTTCGATGGTTCAAGGACGGGATTGAAATCAAAGCCGGCGACGTGTTCGCCTTAACAGCGAATCCCGATGATCCGACGACCTTAGGCACTTACACCTGCGAAGCTGCGAATTGCATGGGGAAAGCTGTATCCAGTTCGAGGGTTCACGTCGTCGGTAAAGGAAGTAGGGAAGGTTCCCTCAAACCAGCGGACAGGTGATTATTTACGGCGCTGAATCAGATAAATACTTACCGAGTTATTCTAGTGATTTATCCACTGGACCTCCGCCGACGTTTTCGAAAGACTTAAAAGACGAAATAGTTAAAATTGGCGACCCGCTTGTATTATCTTGCCAAGGTAAGTCATCCTTTGCCTGGTTATGCGAATATATGGATTTATTACTACGCAGTGTCTGTGCCTCCCTGGCCAAAATCGATCGTGTGGTACAATTCGGAGGGAAAGATCACCGACGAAGATCGCGATGGAAGGTACAAGCAAATGGCCGATGGAATAGGAGGGTACATGTTAGAAATTAAGCCTACAGAAGCTGCAGACCAAGGACAATGGAAATGCGTTGCTACCGGCGAAGGTGGCGCCATTTCTGTTGCTAATTGTACAGTTAATATGATCAGTAAGTACCTGTTCTACATTTAATATTTCGTTTGGATTTGGTCATTTAGTAATCCCGCTTTAAAGTTTAAAATGTTGATTAGCTCTTAGTAAAGGCGACAGTAGGAAAAGTAAAGGCTAAAGAAGAAGGCCATTTATTTTACAATATCTGTAATTTTAAAATTGCAGTTCCAAAACACTTCAGAAAACCCAGATTCATGGAAAGCTTAAAAGCGGTCCTAACGGAAGAAGGGCTCGTGTCCTTCGAATGTAAAGTAGTTGGTTCGCCCACCCCACTGTTAAGATGGTTCAAAGATGGCCAAGAGTTAAAACCAGGCGATGTCTATCAACTTACTGGTACGAATTCTTTAGGCTCCTACTGTTGCATCGCTAAAAACTGTATGGGTGAAGCTGTAAGTTCGGCAGAATTAACCGTTGAAGATATACAGAACCAATTAAACGACGAGGAAAAGCAACAGTTGCTATCCAGAAGCCAAGCACCCAAATTCTTGAAGGGATTGAAGAGCTGCGAGGCGAGAATTAATGAGCCTTTCAGATTTACAGTTCAAGGTATGCGCTTTATTCTACCGAAAATGACCATCGTTAAATGTTTTGTTTCTTTTTTTTTTAGTGACTGTTACGCCAGAGCCAAGCTTGGTGTGGTATCGCGATGACCGACCGGTAGAAGGCGAACCCGGAAAGTACCTCATCGATCGCGAATCGATAGGCACGTGCAATTTAGATATCACTCCATTGGAATTCATGGACCAAGCCGAGTGGAAATGCGTGGCCCGGAACGATTTTGGCCATTCAATAACTTCCTGTTTCTTGAAGCTGATAATCCCGAAACATTTCAGGAAGCCGATGTTCTTGGAATCCTTAAGAGCTGTTTTATCGGAAGAGGGCGCTGTTAATTTGGAATGTAAAGTTATAGGAGTTCCGCAACCGGTTCTCGTATGGTACAAGGATGGTTTAGAACTGAAGCCCGGGGATATACACAGGATTACGTCAGGAGAAGTAAGTCTGCTTACGATCTATCCTACTTCGAAGGTAAATCATTTGTTTTAAAGGATGGAACTTGTTGTTTGGGCACTTACACTTGCGAGGCCAGGAATTGCATGGGTATCGTTGCTAGTTCAGCTTCATTGCTAGGTTTCGAAGATCAAACGAAGACCAGAGCCGAGCAGCAAAGGATAGAATTAGCTAAAGTGCCGTCCTTATCGACCATACAAGAAGAACGTACTTCACAATTATACGATACGCCTCAAGGAGATATTTCTTTGACGATTAATGACCACGGCGAGGTATCCTTCTCATTCGATGGAAAGGAAGTTTCTGTATCACTTTACGAGACGCCCGATATAACCGAAGAGGAAGCAATTCAAATTGTCGAAATGTACGCGGATCAGTTGTCGGAGCATGTTTCAGGTAAATACGTTTTCTTAGCTAGGATCAATAATAAAGAATAATTTCTCCTCAGAACACAATGTTGTCGAGCTTCCACCTCTAAGATTCACTAAAGAGACTTCAACATCCGGCAACCTGGTCATGGAGGCGGTTCTCGTCGATGTTTCAGAAGATTATTTTACCTCAGTAGAGGAAGAAGCAGATCTTAGAACGGAAGCCGATATCGATGACATTTATTCGGTAACCGACGAGGGCGCAAGGAGCTTATCACCAAACGGTGAAGCTCCCAAGCGACCTCCGCGGAAGAAGAACGATTCTCCGAAGAGTACCCAAGAAACTTATTACAGCTTTTCCAAAGATGGTTCTATAGAAACCGACGCTGTAGATGAGAGTTTGGCGTTAGATTCGGAGTCGTTTGGTGATTTTGCAAGCGCCATGAGTTCCGATAGAATGCACGAAGAGGACGCGGCCTTCCAAGTGGCCGCAATCACCGAAACAGCCAGCCTACCAGGAGATGTCGTTCGAGAATCACCAAGCACGCCTCAAAATACCCACGAAATAGGTTCAGATCTGCGAGTGAACCTGGAAGAGGACAAATCGAAGAAGAAACGTAAAAAGAAGAGGAGATCAAGTAGATCTTCGCAATCCTCTGACGAATCCTCGAAAGAATTTGGAATTAACGAGGGCGTGCGTCAAAAAGCTCAGAGCCTAGAACTAGGCACCGATATCTTCTATAGAGACGTCCAAGGCGAAGAAGGAGATGGCCTAGTCATCGATCCTGTTATAAATGCAATTAAAATGAAAGAATTGGAAGCCAAAGAGAAGGAAGTCACAGAAAAACTGAAGAAAAGCTTATATATAATTGAAAATGATTTAGATAAAGTGAGTCATGAGTTACTAATTCAAACTGCACGAAAATCAACTGCTACAGCCGCAAATAAGAGCATAGAAGTCCTGCAGAGCATAGTCCAACCGATCAAAGATATACAAACATTCTTAGTGACCATGGAGCAACAAGGTTCGCAAAAGAGCTCGGTATCCATAGCAGAACTCATAGCACCTCCCATATTTGACTTGCAAAAAGGTTTGGCGGTAGTTGAGAAGTGTTCCGAGACGCAAGGAAAAGAGCACACCTTAATTCTGAAGACCTGCTTCAACATTCTTGACAAAACCGGTCCTCAAATCCAAAGAGGATTAAAGTTGATCGAAAACTTGTCGTTGTTAGAGAAGGAGATGATACCAACGAATGCTGCTGGTCGCATGACGCCTTCTAAGATCATACAGGAGGTCCTAACGACTTTGCAAGAAATGCAAAATGGTATGGATAGAGCACTTTTCGTCATGAACAGCAAAAAAGCTTTATTTGCTAAACAGAAGCCTGTTTCCGACCAGGAAATCAAAGAAACCGATATCGTAGAAACTGAAACCGATATGGACATATTACTAAAATTCGCACAGCCAGCTTTTGAGCTGCAAGAGTCATTAACGAACGTGAAACAATCGATAATAGACGTAGATAATGTTACCAGAGACATGAAGATGGTTATTAAAGAGAAGATACAAGAACATGTTATAGATTTAGTGAAGCAGGTTATGGCCACCGAGCAACAAGTTATAAAACTCAGCGAATCGAACATGGAGCATGAGTTATACTCGGTTATCTTGGACAACGTTTCCCAAACAATCGATAATCTCAGTAATAACATTGAGAAGTATTCAAGCTTGCCAATAGGCGACAAATACGAAGAAATCGAAAAATTGGAACTGTTCGAGAATCCAATTGAAGAAGTCATCAATTCCCTCTCGAAACTCGGCAAAAATATTCCAGCCTCGCAATTAATGCCTCAAGAAGAAACCCCGGTTACACCTCAAGAGGTGGTAAAAGATGTTTTTGATCAAGTTAGTCAGCTTATATACGAAAATATCTCGCAAACCGTGCAGACTTTCCTATATAACATAGAGATAGCGCAGAATGCAACTACCGATACGGTCGTTTTAGAGGGTTTACGCCAGATGGCGACACTGCAGAAAGATTTGGCCGTAACCGTAAGACGCTCGGCTAAAATTAATACCGAACCAGCTATAATGGCTCTGGAGAATTTAGCCCAACCTTTGGATATGATGAATAATCAATTATTAGAGGTACCAACTTCGACGTCCGGAGATGTCCTAGATGATATGGTAGCTTGCTTGAGCATATTAGAAGATAGTATAGTTCTCAATGAAAAGATCGAAGAGGACGAAGACCTTTTAATATTGTTTTCCATATTAAAGGCGAGAGCTCGAGAAGTTAAAGAGAGTATATGTTTCCTGATAGAACCAGAACTCTTGCAGAAACAAGAAGAACCCTCGCAGCGTCTTAGGCCTCCATTAAGACAAAATTTATCGCAAGAGAATATCGCCGAGGAAGTGATCGAAGAAGAAACATTTGTACTACCAACACCTCCAATTATCGAAGAAGACGCCGCTCAATTTAAATACGAGGATTTAAAGAAATGCATAGCAACCATTCAAGATATGCCTATTCTGAGCGAGAACACTGAAGTTAGCTCAGAGCAAAAGCCAGACGAACATGCACAAGCTTTCGTGGAAACCGTTCAAGAGCTGGAGAAGTGTTTGGCAACTCTACAGGAGGAATCTAGTGTTGAATCATCCGAGAAATTGCCTCCGGAACTCTTCCAAGAAGCTTCTACCGTAGTAGAATGCGTCGAGAAACTTAAGAGTTCGTCAAGTATGTTTGAAAAACCAAGCGAAGGAGTTACGCTTACAGTTGCCGATATTGCAGAGATCAAGTCCTTGACTGGCCCTCTTAGGAGGCTCAGTCAATCGCTTGTATTGCTACAAAATCAACAAGAAGAAAGGGCTAACGTTTTCAAACATGTCGAGGACACCTTGAGGGATTTAGCAACAAGTTTGACGACGTTTACCAAAGAAGAAACGATATCTTCACTTGTTGAGGACATCTCTAATATTCTGGAAGTCATCACATTAGAAAGAAGCAATTTAGACATCGAATTGGATGAAGTCCACCAATTAGACGGGTTAGCTAATCAATTGGGTGTAATTAACGAGATCGTTTCCCAAAGCCAAGAAACGGAGATAAGGAACATTGAAGATCTGAATGCACCGATTACCAAATTGTTACTAGATCTGAAAGGAATTGGATCTGAAACTGGCTTGAAGTACATTACGAGTGCTTTGGGGAAATTGTTAGTTGATTTACAAAATACAGCGACAAAATCACGTGGAATCTCTGAAAACATCGTTTCGGTAACCGAAAGGATCGCCCGAAACGTTGAAACTCTATCCAACGAAGGTAAACTGACCTTGGAGGAAGCCCAGGCCAAGGATATTCAGAAATCATTCATTGAATTTAAGGAGAGCATTAAACTAGTTGAAATCGAAAAGCAAAACGAGAAAATTCCAATATACCAAGATTTGCAGAAATCTCTTTCTGCTGTAGAACATTGGATTGAGGAATTGGGCCAGTTGAGTGATCAACCAGAGGATCATAAAGCAAAATTACTAGAAAACAAAGAAATTACGCAGGAAATTGCCACTTTAGCTCAAAATCTAGATGCTCCAATAGCTGAAAAGTTAAGAGCTGCTGTAACTGCTTGCGAAAAGTTATCTACAGCCATAAAGGATACGATACCAATTACGAAGTCCGTTGAAAAGGAAAACGAAGAGGATTCGCTTAAAATTACCAATGTTATAGAACCCTTAGCCGCTATTCTGGATGATCTTGAAGATAAAGATTTAGGCCAAAAAGATAGAAAGGCCAACATAAATAAGGTCGCTCGAGATTGGGCTTCGTCATTAAAAGAAAGTCTGCGGAAAATATCGAAAGTTGAAGCTCCTGTTACACCAATTCAGGTTCGAACGTTCGAAAGTCTTATGGAGCCGTTAAATTCTATTAAAAATTATATAGACGGTGCAGAAAATGATGCAAAACATCTCAGGAATCAGCTCGAAAAACTTAAGAGCGTGAAGATCGAAGAAGAGGAGCTGTTAACGCCCATAATATCCAAAATGCAGGAATATATACCTGCCTTTGACGTAGAAATTGATAAAATAATTGAGGCGGAAAACCAGGGTAAAATTGAAAAGATGAAAACTATATCGAGGGTTACTGATGTCGCTCAAGATATTGTTAAGAACGTGGCTTCAATTAAATATCCTGGAATCGATAAGGGTTCAGTCATTAAGCTACAAAGGACTCTATACGCTTTACAAATCTCTACAAACGATTTGATGGATTGCGATTTGGATGCAGCTGACGAAGATTTCATCCGTTCCATTGTTGAGAGCTTAGAATCTACCGACAAGTTTGTTGTTTCAAAAACTACCAGGGTTGTTGAGACCTCAATTCACGTATTGCAAGACGTTTTAAATCGCTTGAGCGAAGTCCAAAGTAATTTCGAGAAGTTGGATGGCAAATCTCCTATTAAAAATATGTCTGAAGTTGTGAATTCGTATATTTCTAATGCCGATCAAGTACTTAAACAACTTAACAAGGCATACGTTGAACATGTTAAGACTGATGTCGTTGAAACTAAATTCGTTAGTCCCATAACGGTAATCAAACAAAAGGCTGAAGTCATATCGTCCAAAGAAGAAAAACGATCTGTGATATCTGACATAAAAGACTACTTATTAGGTGTTAAGCAAAATGCTCAAATAATCGCGGAACAAGCCACCGAAGATCAGTTAGATGAAGGCGAGATAAACTATCTGAAGAATGTCGAAGGTCTTGCGGAAACTATAGATGATGTTATTGCTTCGGAGGAAGCTGACGTTACTGATATCATCAATAAACTCGATAAAACTGTCGAGCTAGTTGACTTGGCAACAACTGTAGAATCTCCTTTTAAAGATATAACACCATGCATTAAAGAGGTGTGCAATATTATTACCAAGATTAAGAAAATAACTGAAGAAGATGTTCAACCATTCCGAGCCGAGTTAAGTGTAAAAGAAGAACCTGAAAATGTTGCAGCTGAAACAGGTACAATTGGTGAAATAGAACCAATAGTGGCCGAAGAATCTTTACCGGTAGATGTTGAAATAAAATCCGTTATATCTGAAACACCAAAAATTGTCGAAGAAGCTGCCGGTGTCGAAGAGATTGCCAAGATACAAGATCTTACCGTTTTGAAGACTGAACAAATATCAGAATCTAATTACCTAATTGGAGATAAAGCGAAAGAAAGTGAATCTTTGAATGTTGATGATGGAGAAATCCTTGAAGTTACTCCAACCGAAGAAGTTACAATATTAGAAGAGGCACCTAAAATGGAGCAACCTGCAGTATTAGAAACGCCACAGACCATTATGGAAAAAGAACTTCTAGACACTGCTACAGTGGAAAAAGCTGAAGTCTTGGAAGGTGAAGACACATCACTATCGACGAAAATGGAACACCAGAAGTTTGTTGAGCAAACTATTGAAGTTAAAGAAACTCATCCAAGTGAAGAAGTTGCAGTTATCGAAGATAAGTCGCTTTTGAAAGTGGCTGAGATATCCGAAGAAACTAATGCTTTGGAATCGGCGGAAATTGTCGAAGGCCAAATTATCGCTGTTTCTGAGGAAGAACCCGTAAAATTCGTAGCAGAATCAAAAGTGGAAGCAACGGTTATTTCTAAAGAAGAGAGCACAGAAGAAGCAGCAAAACTGGAATTAGATAAAAAAATAGAAACTTTAGAAGTGCAAGAAAAGGAAGAATCTGCTTCATCTGGACCATCGTCATTTGCCGATGGCCAAATTGCAAGTACTACAACGGAAGAAGCCAAGATTCCAGAAGAGAAATTACCCGAATCTGCAAAAACTCCTGATGCAGAAATCGCCGTTGTTGAATCAGCTGAGCATTTTGAACCATCAGATGCTGCAGAAGTAACAAAGCCACAAATTCAAATCAAGCCTTTGCAAGAGCAATTAAGCACAATTAAAACTAAAATATCGACAAAGGAGATAGCTTCTCTAGCGGCTGATGAACGGAAAGGCTTGGAAAATGTTGTACAACTAGTAAGCGAGGTTGAGAATGTTGTGCGAGAATTAGAGACTGTAAACAAACCTGAGGAATTGGGATTAGTTGTCGATGAGGTAGGAAACCTCTTAGACCTTATAATTGATTACACTAACCTAGATACATTAACAGCCAAAGAGCAAGTGATTAAAATCAAGGAATCTATTGCAAGAATTAATGACGTTTCTAAAGCGGAACCAATTGCAATCTTAGCAACTAAATTAGCTCAGGCAATTATCCAAAAAGACGTTAAAGATGAAAAAGTAACCAAGGATAAATTGCAAGATTCGCTCAAATCATTAAAAGAATCAGTCGAAGGTATAAAAGGTGGTTCCTTCCCCGAAGAAAAGAACGCTGCCATTATAGAACTGCAGAAATCAATAACTGCTTTGCAAAGTGTGCTCGAAACTAAACTACAACTGGAAGGTAAAGATCTAACGCCCGAAGAAGGAAAGGCTGTAACAAAGGCTGAGAATACATTGCAACATATCAACTCGTTCGTGGTAAACATTTCAGAGGAAGCAAAAGCACTCGATACCAGCATTACTGTGGAAACTGCTAAGAAATCCATCGAAGAGCTGCGATTAGCCGTAGTCGCGATTAAAGACGAATCGCAGATCAAAGAAGTGATGGAGCCACTTGAGGAGACCGTCAAGAATGTAGTGAATTTGTTCGAGAGCGTGACAGCTCCATCTGTCGTGCCAGAACGGCAATTATCTCCGACAATTTTAGAAGTTGTGCAGAATTTGGCGTCACAACTTAGCATTGCGGATAAGACCAAATTACAAGAACCAAACAAAAGCTATTATGATAATATCGAGGAACGTTTGGGAGTCGTACAAAACCAACTGATACTCCTTGAGGGTACAGTATTGAAGGAACAAGAAAAATCCATCTTAGAAGCGAGTGAGACGTATTTGAACGAATTTTTCGATTTACTTAGAGCATCCACATCGTTAGAGAATATTGAGGACTCAAAGTTGAGTGCCTTCCTTGGAAATCATAGAAAATTCGTGGCACTAGCCGAAAATCCGGAGGTAAATCCTTTGGTATCCCAAGTCACCGCTGCATTGAAGCAAATTAATATAAATATCCTTAAAATAGTAGAGAAGCCGCAGCCTATAGGTCCTATACCCATCGTGGAGCCTCTTCAGAAGTTGCAAAAGGACGTGGAAACTTTACAAAATCTAGTGTCAGGTTTGAATGTGAATTCCAACATTAAGACGCACAAAATTGCAGTGATCGAACTCCCCAGACCACTGACAACCTTGCAATTCGTCGTGGAAAACGTTCTGGTTGGGAAAAATGAGAAATTAACAGCTGATGACTTAAGTTTCTTGGTAAGAATCCGGGAATCCGTGCACGATATCCATACCATGATCGAAAGTGCCGAAGATGTAGCGAAGCCCCAAGAACTGGATAAAATTCGAGCGTCTGCTGAGAAGCTGAAAGTTATTCTGGCTAGTGTAAACTTAGAATCCCAAATCAAGGACATATTAGAGCCTCTCCAAGACATTTCGAAGATGGTTGAAAAAGTATTGGAAAAGGAAACGTTAACGACAAGTGAATTCCTGGAAGCAAAGTCGAAATCTGTGGAACACTTGAGTACGTCTTTGGAAAACATCTCGAAAATGATTCAAAATCGCATCTCCGAAGCGGGCCTTGAACCTCAACTAATTGTTTTAAGCGAACTAGAAAGACCAACGCAAGGCATCTTGACTGCCGTGGCTTCCGCTTCAAACGAGAGCTTAACCCACGAAGACGTTAAGAATCTCAACAATTTGAGGAATTCGGTAGATGATGTGTGTAACGTTTTGAAAGAACACGATTCTGCAGAAAATATCGATAAGTTTCTGCAGGAATTAAAACAAAGCATTATCAACATTACACTGTTAAAAGAAGAACGTGTGGAGGTGTTGCCAACACCAGATATTGAAAAATCTTTCATTGATGCCATTAAAGAGCAACTAGGCGAATTAAACAAGGCTATAGAGTTCACTCACATCGTCCTCGAGAAGCCTAAAACCATCGAAGACGTTTCACAACTTCGGGACATCAATAATCCATTAAAGGAACTACTTAAGCTTGTCCTAACTATTAAGCATCAACCTCAAGGCGAGCTTCAACTGTTTAGCGAATTGCAGAATCCCTTACGTGATCTGCAAATTAAGTTAAGCGATTGCGTTGATGCCAAAATCGTACCGGACGAGATACCAATTCTAGAAACTGTCGGTAGAGAATTTGCGAACATTGTAAATATTTCAAAGACCAGAACTCTCTCTGATTTCACCATAGCCGATTTCCAAGAACCTTTGAACTCGTTGCGCAATGTAATCATCACTGTTTGTTCCAAGGCCGTTTTGAGTGAAGCTCCCAAATCAGAAGAGTCTGCGATTCAGAGAATACTGGAACCGTTGGATGGTATAATAAAAGCTATCATAACGATCGAAAGCGGGGTTACGGATAAGATCCATATATTGGAAATCGTTAAAAATATAATGACGAACATCAATTATGTTAGCGATAGATTCGGAAGTGATGACAATTTCAACAGCGTGGAGGTCTTCTCCAAGGTGAAAGGAAGTTTGCAACATTTGAAGATCGTATTGGGTAACAAGGAGGCTTTACACAAATTTTTGGAAGAATCGCAAAGGGAAATGGAAGAAATTTTACCGAAAACAATCGATCCAAACGCTGCCAAGCTAGTGCAAGACACCTTGAAATGTTTAGGATCCATGAAGAAGGAGATCGAGATCATTCTAAGCCCGTCAAGCGATTTAGACGAATTACAAGAATTAGGTGCATTAGACAGAGTTATTTCCCAATTAGCGCGAATTCTGAAAGTTGCTGAATCGGAAAAAATACAATCAAGACGTGATGTTCAAACAGCGAAAGCAATTAAGGAACCTTTGGTATTGATTCGAGAGAGTATCCAATCCTTGAAGCCGATGGTTAGTGATCTTAGTGATGAAAATAAGTTGCAGGCATCAATTATTGCCGATCTAGAAAGATCCATCGGGGATATATGCGCCGTCGCTTCTGAAATTGAAGGATCAATCGAAATTGTGGATCAGCCCGATATAACGCAAGAATTTGGTGAGAAATTGATGGTGTTGCAAAAGCCTCTGCAAAAGTTGTCGATTGCAATAGGTAAGTTGGTATTTAAAGGTGTGTCGGAGTAACAGAGATTAGATACGTTTTCGTTGTCCCTAGGTAACTTTAAAACAAGCTTACAACAACCCGAAATTAAAAAAATTGACAGCATTCCAATTCTAAGCGCATTATCGGCTATTAAACAATCGATAGAATTAATTTCCGTCGAAAAATCAGAAGCCCAGAGCCTAAATGTTCTCTGCCGAAACTTACGACCCCTCTCCTCTAAAATTGAAGAAATTCAGGAGACTATGAAGTTAGGAGAATCACCGAGACGAGACCAAGCGACATCCACAAATTTCAAACAGAATTTGCAGGATTTGGATCAAATTCTGAATAACATTAAATCAAATGTTGGTGGTTTGAAGCCGTTCGATAAAATAATGATAACTCTAACATTAGAATTACAAAATCCAATACAGGATTTCGTATCTAATTTTGAAGAAATTCAGAAAGTCCTTGATCAGGAAAACTTGGACGATATCTCCCAAGAAGCTGCCGATATGTTTGATGAAATTGCCAAAGTTCTTCGGGAAAATATTGCTGTAATTGAGAAATCTCACAAAGCCGCCCTCCAGAACCAATTTACTCAAAATGAACTGGCCGAAATAAAGAAGTCATTGGGAAATATACAGTGTGCCTTAGAGAAATCTACTTCGATACCATTGGAAACTTATTTCATGGAGCTCATGCATTCGAATCTAGTCACCATGAAGAAGACCTGCGCTCAAATCCTCAAACAATTGGAGAAATCATCTCTGCACTTATCAACGTACGAAACTTTGGTTAAAGTCACCGAACCATTGGAGAAGATCGCTAAGCGGATTCCGTTATTGAAGGAAAGATTAAGTCAAATCCCAGCGTTGTCTAACTTTAACAATCTGGCTAAAATAGACTCACCTATTGGCGATATGAAGGTTCAAATAAACTCAATGATTGCCCTACCAACTTTCGACGTTTATAAAGAAATTAATGAAGATCATATTTTGAAGATTGTCTCCCTAAAATCGACCTTAGGCAAATTAGATCGGCTGGTGGATATAATTAATAATGTAGAGCCCGAAAAAGCAGATCAAACGAAAGAAATACTAAGTTTATTGCAGGAATCGAGGCTTGAAATTGAAATAATAAGGTCTGTAAATATTAAACTTTTCGAAAATCTGCAAACGCCTTTAGAAACATTGTCGGATATACTATGGAGCATATTGAAAGAATTAGAACAGAAGAGTTTGTACCAACAGTTGCATTCTGACATAGTTCCTTCTATAAATCAATTGGTCGAAGCTATTAACACAGTACCAGCTGATTCCGACTATAATACCTTTGAGAACTTCACACCGACTTTGGAAAATTTGAAATCCCAAATGCTCAAATTCTCCGAGCAAGAAGAAACAATGGCTCTGAAAGATTTTATTCAAGCTGTGAGCGACGTTTCTCAACCGAATAAAACGTTGGCTGATACTTTGGTGCAATTAAAACAAACACCGGATAGAATCACTTGCGAGAAAGCAATTGAGAATCTATTGGATTTGAAAGGCAAGTTAGATCGACTAAATTTTGGAAATATTCCCGCTGAAAGGCTTGAAAAGTTCAAAGAATCTTCTCAAACATGTAGCGTCGAGATGGCGGCCGTAATAAATCGTCTACAGCAACATTTAAAAGTCCAGGGTCTTCTATCAACCATACTCTCATCGTTGCATTCCGTACAAAGTAGTTCTATGGTCATGGTGTCGGCCATTGACAATCTAAAAGAGCAAAAAGTTGACTTGTTAAAAGTATTGGTACCATCGATAAAATTATTGCAAGAGAAACTGGGTAATTTGTCGAAAGAAATTGAGAATGATAGGAAATCGTTGTCCGAGGATGTCCTTCTACAATTAAGCTCTTGGGAAGAATCGACACAATTGTTGTCAAGTTCGTTCGGTACTGGTGTCGATACAGAAACCGCGCGGTTGGATTGCGAAACAATTTTGAACTCTCTACGAGCATTTGAACAAATTCTAAGCAATCTAATCGAGCAAGACAGAGTACCAGCATCCGTGTTGGAGCACGTGAAACGTGTACACACGGATACCCAATTTATAATAAAGCAGGTGAACAAAATAAATTCAATTCAGAATATTCAACCGGCAATTCGAGAAATGCAGCTTACGTGCAAGGACGTTCATCTGCCAGAGAGTTTGCAAATTGTTCAGAGTGACGTACATTTACTTCTAGGACCGCTAAACGCCCTCGATACTGCATTGCTCGCTGTGGATGAGGAACTTTGTCATAAACTTACTGCTTTGGCTGAACCTTTAAGGGAGTTTTCAAGAGCTCTTCGAAATGAAACTGTCGAAGCTTCTCGCCTCCTAATAGTTATTGATAATTTGCTCGGACAGATTGATATTGTTCAGAAAGATGTTGTTAAGGAGCCATTACAACGATTATCTAAATTACTGCAGGTAATTAAAGATAAATTGCGGAAACCATTCGCAGGGCAAGCAATAGTCGAGACTATCGAAGCAGTTGAATTGAATATAGATGCTCTTAAGGTTAAGATAGAAGAAATTAAACCAACAGAGGAAGTAGCTTCAGTTACAAACCTTGTAAATATTGCAGGACCTATACATGAATTGAAGGAATGTATATTACAATTGGAAGCTATTCCTATAGATGAACCCACCTCTAAAGACATTATGCAGAGTTTAACCGTGTTAAAAGAACCGCTACAGAAACTGTCAGCAGCTACAGTGAAAGTAACAAATACCTTACAGTTTGCTAAGATAGAAGAAATCAAACTACAATTATCATCTGCCTTAGTCAGCTTAAAAGAGGAGATCATTACTCTACAATCAACAGTATCCAGTCAATCTCAACCTATTACAATATCTGAACCTCTAGCTAAGATAGCTAGCGCTGTAGCCGACATTCAAGGCAGTATAGAGCCTCATACTAAGAAAATTGAATTGCCTATACTGAAAGCTGAACTAGAACATTTGGATACTAATTGCAAGTCCGTCAAAGTACAATTGCAACCGCAATCAGACAAGGCTATACAAAACATAGCCGAATTATCAGATAATTTGATAAGCCTCAAAGAAACAATTTCGCAACTGGAACGTATGGATAAGGATCAAGCAGCTCCGATGCTTCTCGACAATACTTTGGAACAATTAGCATTGCTAGAAGCACCTGTAAAGTTAATGGCTGCAGCAGTCCACGGTACCATTCTTGAATCTCAAACAGTAACGATATCTAAGGACCAGAAAGAATTATTAACAGCTATTAGGTTAATGGGTGAAAACTTAGCAAAAATATCTGAAACTCCCGAGACGCAAGTGCTGCCAATTGTGGTAGAACCTATCAAAGCATTGCAAGCTCAAATTAAAGAAATCCAGGAAGAAATAGAACGTGACTCCAAGGAAACTTCTGAAAAAGTAATTCCTGTTGTTAGTGGCATTGCTTCCGTTTCTGAAACGGAAAAGAAGGAAGCTCTAGTGGCATTAAAGCTTGAACTAAAGAACTTAGAAACTGGCTGTCGATCTGTCAAAGTGCAACTGCAACCACAGTCTGAAAAAGCGATGCAAAGCATAGCCGACCTCTCAGATTCCTTAAATACTTTGCAAGAAACAGTTTCATTGCTTCAAGAGGTAACTGAGGAACAAGTTTCACCGATGCTGTTGAAAAATACTTTAGAAAGAATAACCGCACTAAAAGAACCATTAAAAATGATGGCAGCGGCAGTGGAAATCAATATAATTAAACCTCAAGTAGCAGTCCTGTCAGAGGACAACAAAGAATTGTCTTCAGCTGTCAAAATGCTCAAAGAAAACCTTGAGAAAATATCGATTTCGTCTGAAACACAAATGATGCAAGTCGTAATGGTACCTATACGTGCATTGCAAGCGCAGGTGTCTCAAATCGAAGAACAAATGGAACACAAAGAAGAACTTCCTGTTGTTGCTGAAGCAGCTTTAGATTTTGAAACGATAGAAAGAATACAGTTACTTGCACTGAAAGCAGAGTTGCATCATTTGGATAATAGCTGCAAGTCTATGAAAGTACAGTTGCATCCTCAATCTGAAACTGCCCTTCATAGTATAGCCGAGCTCTCGAATCCACTGCATACTCTCCAGGAAAGTATTTCATCGCTTGAAGAGGTAACTGAAGATCAAGTTCCTCCGCTACTGCTGAAAAATATGTTAGAAAGGATATCTCGATTAGAGGAACCGTTAAAGCTAATGGCAATTGCAATAGAAAATATTATTCTTAAATTGCAAACAGCTGTGCTGGGAGAGAACAAAGAACTGTCATTAGCTGTCAAAACTCTCAAGGAGAATCTTGTCGAGATATCAGCTTCTTCTGAAGTTCAAGTACTGCAAGTTGTAACGGAACCTATACGTGCACTACAAGCACAAATTTCTAAAATAGAAGAACAGATGGAACTCAAAGGACAAGTTGCTACAGCCGCAGAAACTGCTTTAGATTTCGAAAAGAAGGATAAAACGCAATTACTTGCACTGAAAGCAGAGTTACAACATTTAGACAACAGTTGCAAGTCCGTCCAAGTACAACTACAACCTCACTCTGAAAATGCAATACAAAGCATAGCCCAGCTTTCGAGTTCACTAAATACGTTGCAGGAGACGATCTCGTTGCTTGAAGACGTACATAAAGATCAAGTTCCTCCCACTCTGCTGAAAAGTACCTTGGAAGCGATAACTCAATTAGAAGCGCCATTAAAGCTGATGGCATTTGCAATAGAAGATACCATTGTTAAACCGCAAACAGCGGTCCTGTCGGAAGAGAACAAAGAATTGTCATCAGCGGTGAAAATGCTTAAAGAACATTTGGAGAAAATATCAACTTCTGAGGCGCAAATGATGCAAGTCGTGATAGAACCTATACGTGCATTGCAAGCACAGATTTCTCAAATAGAGGAGCAAATAGAAGGCAAAGGACAAGTTCCTCCAGCTTCAGAAACCGCTTTAGATTCGGATAAGAAAGAGAAGCTACAATTACCTGCGCTGAAGGCAGAGCTACATCATTTGGACGACAGTTGTAAGTCTGTAAAGATGCAACTGCAACCTCTGTCTGAAAAAGCAATACAAGGTATAGCTCAGCTCTCGGAATCACTAAATGCCCTTCAGGAAACGATCTCGTTGCTCGAAGAGGTAAATGAAGATCAAGTTCCTCCGACGCTTCTGAAAAGTACTTTGGAAGGAATGATTCAATTAGAAGAGCCGTTGAAGTTAATGGCGGTTTCAGTAGAAAACACCATCGTTAAACCGCAAACAGCTGTCTTGTCGGAAGGGAACAAAGAATTGTCATCAGCGGTGAAGGTGCTTAGAGAAAATCTGGAGAAAATGTCAACTTCTGGGGCTCAAATGATGCAGGTCGTGATAGAACCTATACGTGCATTGCAAGCACAGATTTCTCAAATAGAGGAGCAAATAGAAGCCAAAGGACAAGTTCCTCCAGCTTCAGAAACCGCTTTCGATTCGGATAAGAAAGGGAAGATACAATTACCTGCGCTGAAGGAAGAGCTACAACATTTGGACGACAGTTGTAAGTCTGTAAAGATGCAACTGCAGCCTCTGTCAGAAAAGGCAATACAAGGTATAGCCCAGCTCTCGGAATCACTAAACAACCTTCAGGAAACGATCTCGTTGCTCGAAGAGATAAATGAAGATCAAGTTTCTCCGATACTTCTGAAAAGTACTTTGGAAGGAATGACTCAATTAGAAGAGCCGTTGAAGTTAATGGCCGTTTCAGTGGAAAACTCCATTATTAAACCGCAAACAGCCATCTTATCGGAAGAGAACAAGGAATTGTCATCAGCAGTGAAGATGCTTAGAGAAAATCTGGAGAAAATATTAACTTCTGAGGCCCAAATGATGCAAGTCGTGATAGAACCTATCCGTGCATTGCAAGCACAGATTTCTCAAATAGAGGAGCAAATAGAAAGCAAAGGACAAGTTCCTTTAGTTTCTGAAACCGCTTTAGATTTCAACAAGAGAGGGAAGAAACAATTACCTGCACTGAAGGCAGAAATACAACATTTGGACAACAGCTGTAAGTCTGTAAAGATGCAATTGCGACCTCAATCTGAAAAGGCAATACAAGGTATAGCTCAGCTCTCGGAATCACTAAATGCCCTTCAGGAAACGATCTCGTTGCTCGAAGAGGTAAGCGAAGATCAAGTTTCTCCGACGCTTCTGAAAAGTACTTTGGAAGGAATGACTCAATTAGAAGAGCCGTTGAAGTTAATGGCCGTTTCAGTGGAAAACTCCATTATTAAACCGCAAACAGCCATCTTATCGGAAGAGAACAAGGAATTGTCATCAGCAGTGAAGGTGCTTAGAGAAAATCTGGAGAAAATATCAACTTCTGAGGCGCAAATGATGCAAATCGTGATAGAACCTATACGTGCATTGCAAGCACAGATTTCTCAAATAGAGGAGCAAATAGAAGGCAAAGGACAAGTTCTTCCAGCTTCAGAAACCGCTTTAGATTCGGATAAGAAAGAGAAGCTACAATTACCTGCGCTGAAGGCAGAGCTACAACATTTGGACGACAGTTGTAAGTCTGTAAAGATGCAACTGCAACCTCTGTCTGAAAAAGCAATACAAGGTATAGCTCAGCTCTCGGAATCACTAAATGCCCTTCAGGAAACGATCTCGTTGCTCGAAGAGGTAAATGAAGATCAGGTTTCTCCGATACTTCTGAAAAGTACTTTGGAAGGAATGACTCAATTAGAAGAGCCGTTGAAGTTAATGGCGGTTTCAGTAGAAAACACCATCGTTAAACCGCAAACAGCTGTCTTGTCGGAAGGGAACAAAGAATTGTCATCAGCGGTGAAGGTGCTTAGAGAAAGTCTGGAGAAAATATCAACTTCTGAGGCTCAAATGATGCAGGTCGTAATAGAACCTATACGTGCATTACAAGCACAGATTTCTCAAATAGAGGAGCAAATAGAAGGCAAAGGGCAAGTTCCTCTAGCTTCTGAAATCGCTTTACGTTCGGATAAGAAAGGGAAGATACAATTACCTGTGCTGAAGGCAGAGCTACAACATTTGGACGGCACCTGTAAGTCTGTAAAGATGCAACTGCAACCTCAGTCTGAAAAGGCAATACAAGGTATAGCTCAGCTCTCGGAATCACTAAATGCCCTTCAGGAAACGATCTCGTTGCTTGAAGAGGCAAATGAAGATCAAGTTTCTCCGATGCTTCTGAAAAGTACTTTGGAAGGAATAACTCAATTAGAAGAGCCGTTGAAGTTAATGGCCGTTTCAGTAGAAAACACCATCGTTAAACCGCAAATAGCTGTCTTGTCGGAAGAGAACAACGAATTGTTATCAGCGGTGAAGGTGCTTAGAGAAAGTCTGGAGATAATATCAACTTCTGAGGCGCAAATGATGCAAGTCGTGATAGAACCTATACGTGCATTGCAAGCACAGATTTCTCAAATAGAGGGGCTTATAGAAAACAAAGAACAAGTTGCTTCAGCTGCTGAAACCGATTTAGTTCCCGAGAAGAAAAGGAAGATACAATTACCTGCGCTGAAGGCAGAGCTACAACATTTGGACGACAGCTGTAAGTCTGTAGAGATGCAACTGCAACCTCAGTCTGAAAAAGCAATACAAGGTATAGCTCAGCTCTCGGAATCACTAAATATCCTCCAGGAAAGGATCTCGTTGCTCGAAGTGGTAAACGAAGATCAAGTTTCTCCGATGCTCCTGAAAAGTACTTTGGAAGGAATAACTCAATTAGAAGAGCCGTTGAAGTTAATGGCCGTTTCAGTAGAAAACACCATCGTTAAACCGCAAACAGCGGTCTTGTCGGAAGAGAACAAAGAATTGTCATCAGCGGTGAAGGAGCTTAGAGAAAATCTGGAGAAAATATCAACTTCAGAGGCCCAAATGATGCAAGTCGTAATGGAACCTATCCGTGCATTGCAAGCACAGATTTCTCAAATAGAGGAGCAAATAGAAAGCAAAGGACAAGTTCCTTTAGTTTCTGAAACCGCTTTAGATTTCAACAAGAGAGGGAAGATACAATTACCTGCACTGAAGGCAGAAATACAACATTTGGGCAACAGCTGTAAGTCTGTAAAGATGCAATTGCAACCTCAATCTGAAAAGGCAATACAAGGTATAGCTCAGCTCTCGGAATCACTAAATGCCCTTCAGGAAATGATCTCGTTGCTCGAAGAGGTAAATGAAGATCAAATTTCTCCGGTACTGCTAAAAGATACATTGGAAGCAATTACTAGATTAGAAGAGCCATTAATGTTGATGGCAATTGCCGTAGAAGACACCGTTGTTAAACCAAAAACAGCAGTCGTATCGGAAGCTAACAAGGAATTGCGAGGAGCTATAAAAATGCTTAAAGAAGATCTTGAGAGGGTATCAACTTCTTCTGAAACTGAGATGCTTCAAATTATAAGAGAACCTGTGCTGGCGTTACATTCTCAAATTACTGAAATAGAGAATCAGATAGAACATGGAGAGCAAACCGTTACACCTTCTAAGGAAGTTGCTCTCGCTGAAGACACGGTAAAAGTAACTCTCCCCAAATTAAGAGAAGAATTAGAACGGCTTGATAACAGTTGCAAATCTGTGAAAATTCAATTACAACCACAATCAGGCAGAGCTATACAAACCATTGCAGAGCTGTCAAATTCATTAAATACTTTGAAGGAAACGGTTTCGATTCTTGAGGATATAACTGTGGATCAGGTATCTCCTGTATTGATGAAGACTACATTAGAGAAAGTATCACGTTTGGAAGAACCGATAAAGTTGATGGCTGTTGCAGTTGAGGGCACAATTGTTAAGCCCCAGACAGTAACCTCTTTAAAAGACGATACAAACATGTTATCGGCCTTAAAGTTACTTAAAGAAAATTTACAGCAGATATCATTATCCCCCGACACCGAGGTTATGGAAATTATGGTGGAGCCTGTCCGAGTTCTACAGGCACAAATCTCTCAAATACAAGAAGAAATACAGCTAGAATTTGCTGATGATTCTTCTAAAGAAGAAGTTCCCCAGACATCTGAATCTACTTTAGAATCTCAACAAAAGAAAACGAAGATGTTGCCTGTACTAAAGGTAGAATTGGAGCATTTAGATAGCGTTTGCAAATCTGTTAAGATACGATTACCACCACAATCAGAAGGAGCCGTACGAAGCATAGCAGAATTGTCAGATTCACTGAACGTATTTAAAGAAACGGTCTCGTTGTTGGAAGATATAACGAAAGATCAAATTTCGCCTATGTTATTGGAAAGTACTCTGAGGCAGATACAACAGCTAGAAGAACCCGTTAAATTAATGGCAACAGCTGTCGAAAGCACGGTACTCAAAGCTCAAGCAATCACCTTATCTGCAGATCATCAGGAACTGAGATCGGCTGCAAAATTGTTAAAAGAAAACTTAGAAAAAATATCGACTTCGTCCGATGCAGAAGTAATGCCAATTGTAATGGAACCTATACAAGCATTGCGAGCTCAAGTTTCTCGAATACAAGAACAAATTGAAACCGCTTTGACACCCGAACTGGCTTTAGATTCTCAAGAAAAAGCATCTGTTTCACCTGTATTAAAGGCGGAATTGGAACACTTGAACGCCACGTGCGAGCAGGTTAAAGTCCAACTGCAGCCACAATCTGAAAAAGCACTACAGAGCATAGCGGGCTTATCAGAATCTTTAACTACTCTCCAGGAAACTGTTTCATTGTTAGAAGAGATAACTGAAGATCAAGTGTCGCCGTTACTGTTGAAAAATACATTAGTTGAGTTGACGCAATTAGAAGAACCGGCCAAATTAATGGCAATAGCAACTGAAAGGACGATTCTCAAACCTCAAACAGCAACCTTGTTGAAGGATAACAGCGAACTGAGATCAGCCGTTGAGCTATTAAAGCAGAATCTAGCAAAAATCACAAATTCTTCTGATTCTCAGATAATGCAAGTTGTTAAAGAACCTGTACAAGCTTTACAAGCTCAAATTTCTCAAATAGGTGAACAGATACAAGGCGGAGAGCAAATGTCTGCATCTCCTGAAGATACTTTAGTAAAGAGGACCAAAGCAGCTTTACCTAGTTTGAAGATGGAATTACAACATCTCGACGCCACTTGCAAATCTGTCAAGGTGCAATTGCAACCACAATCTGAGAAGGCAATACAGAGCATAGCTCGACTCTCAGATTCTCTGAACACCTTACGAGAAACAGTGTCCTTGCTTGAGGAGATAACTGAAGATCAAGTGTCACCTTTACTACTGAGCAATACCTTACTACAGGTAACTGAATTAGAAGAACCGATAAAATTAATGGCTACAGCAATCAGTAGCGCAATTCTGAAGCCGCAATTACCATCCGTTAAGCATAGTAAAGAACTTTCATCGTCTATTAGAACTTTGAAGGATAATTTAGAGAAAATATCTACCTCACCGGACAGTGAGGTCATGCAAATTGTAGTAGAACCTGTGCAAGCATTGCAGGCACAGATTGCAGAAATACAAGAACAGATAGAAGCTGAATCTTTAACATTAGACAGAGCTAAAATATATCCTACGATAGCTAAGCTCAGTGCGAATCTTCAGGGACTTAAAGCACACATACCTACTCTTAAATACGAAAAGATTGAAGCTTTAAGACTGCTTATCGGAACTGGTGGGTTGTTTAGTATGTTGCAATCCGAACTGGCGGTTGTGGAAAATGATGAGAACATCGAACTTAGCGTTCTAGGAGAGTTATTTACCTCCATTTTCAACATGGACGAAAATTTAGATAAGTTATCTAATGTTATATCAGATTTAAACAAGTCGGCGGAAGTACCGCAGGAAATTGAAGCATTACTTGTAGAATCAATTGAAAATTGCCTTGTCACAATGGCTAATATCCCTAGTCAAAAAATTAGTATCATCAACACAATTACCAGCGATATTTATGCAAAGTTGAAAGGAGTTTTAGATGCAATTAACGCCTTTAAAAAATCGCGAGCAATTTTGGAGAACGCTAAAACAATCATACAGCAACTTGCAGAAGGAGCTCAAAAAGTCAATTCTGCTGATGTTAACATCCAACACCATATAGTGTCAATTTCAAACGTCTCAGAACCTCTTCTCGCTATATCTAAGACTTTAGAAGATTTTCGGAACAAAGAAGAAATGCCGATGGAAACGCTTAATGAAGTAGCACAAAAATTAAGTATTATCGAGCAGCCTGCAGCTAAATTAGTAGCAGAAATTAACAACGTACTTTCACCTTCTACAGCAGTGTTAACAAAAGAACAAGTTCCATTGAAAACTGTTGAAATATTCAGTTCTCTGAAGGAAGTACAGTCTTCTCTGCAAAATGCTGTTTTATCTAATGAAAGTCAAGAAGCTAATTCAGTTAACCAAGTACTTAAAGCAGCTCATGCAACCATCGATGCAACGCTAGAAGCTGAGAAAAATCTATTTTTACGTCCTGTTTTTAAGATAAAGGATGATATACAGAAGATTCAGGAAAATATACGAAGTATTGAAGTCAATCTTGAAGTGAGTCCGGCTAATCTTCCCTGTATTAAACTCCTAGAGCCTTTGAGAGTTTTAAACGCAACCCTTTCTGTGATAGAGAACGCAGATGTGGTGAATGTGTTACCAACAATGTTAGCCATGCAAGAAAACCTAAGGCTCTTCGACGATTCTCTTAGCTCTCTAAGCTTCGTAGCGGAAGATATGGCATCGACAACGAAGGTAAATACAGAATTGGTAGATAAAAATGCTAAAATTCTATTTCCTTTAACGCGAATGAAAACAGTCATAGAAGAAATGGAATTCCCTAAGTTGGAAACGGCTTTAAATATTCAACAACCTTTACTAGCGCTAAATCAAAAGATCTTGGAGGTTATAAATGATATAAATGATCAAATAGAAATTAAAAATAAGTTTGAAAAGCTCGAGTTATCCTGCAAAGAATTATTGATGAAATTGGAAAATCCGCAATTAAAGGAACTTGGAAACGAAGCACAAAAAGGTATTGTTTCCTTCAATAAATTAACTCCGCCGGTACAAAATTTGGTCGACTTCATTAATAAGTTGGAGGTTCACACTTTGGAAGATGATGTAAGAAAATTCTCAGAGAAATTAATCATTTCCCAAGAACCTATTGAAACTCTAACCGCAATCATTGAAAACGTAGCGACTTCCATCTCAAGCGATGTTAATACGATTCAGTTACAAACTACAGAATTATTAAACGTCTTGAAAGATGTTAAGGTGAAAATTGAAAGCATTCCTGTAGCTGCAGTCGAAAGCAAGCATATAGCTGAAGTGAATGGAGCTTTAACAGCATTTTGCGCCACCTTGAATGTGGTATGCAATGATATACAGGAAGCTAGAGATCTAGCAGTGTTAGAAATTCTAGATGGCTCCAGACAACTCAAGGCAAATATAATAAAAATCACCGAACATATACCAAAGACAAGCATTAACTTAAACACCAGCTTATTTGCGGGAGTCCCAAAATCTTTAGATGATTTGAAGGTTGGTTTATCCTTTGGAAATTGTACACCGGAAGAAGCAGAAGCAATACTGGAACCAATCAAAACTATCAATGAAAAACTGAAAATATTGACCGAACCTCTGAATGAATTAAATAACGCTGTAACCGAATTGTCCTGTGCCAAAGTGGCCGATTCCAAATCTACGAAGCTACAACTTGTCAAAGTATTTAACGATATACAAGATAACATTAAAAACATTACTTTATCCGAGGTCGAAACTCAATACCTCAATAGGGGTATGCTAAGCAACCTCAATATCCAGATTAAAGAATCTGTAGATGCGCTGGAGGAGGACTTACGCTTGCAAGAGCAATTAAGAGAAGTACAAGCATCTTTATTAGAAACGTCTAAAGCTGTAGAAAATGCTCCTATAGAATTTAAAGACACCGAAGTTTTTGAGTATGTAATTCCACTTGAACCGCTCTCAAAACCATTGGAAAATCTCAAAGAATCTATTGCAACTATTGAAAACTCTTGCAGATCTACAATCGAACAAAGATATTCACTGATTGCGAAAATTGGCCCGATCAAAGAACATTCCAAGCACTTACTGAGTGCAATTCAAAGTATTCCAAAGCAAGTTGAACTTCAGGCGAAAGCTGAAGATGTAGAATCGAATTTGTTGACGCCCCTAATAAATTTCAGCAAAGAAATTCGACAAATTCAACTTGCAGAAGATGATGGCGAAGATGCCGCAGTTGCTAACAAAGACTTAACAGACCTTGCTTCATTATTGGAAGAAGCTATTGATAAGGTGAGAAACGTAGAGCTAGAAAAGAATAAAAAAGTTCTTGTAGATATTAATCAGTTAATATCGGACTGTAGAAATAGATTATCAACCATTGCTATTAAAGATGTTCCGAAATCTGCAATTCTGAGGATTGTGGAACTTGAAGGTCCTCTCAAATCGATTGAGGAAACGATCGAGCAAGAGACGCAGAATATTTCAAGTGAAAATAAACAAAATACTGCTGTTGCTATTCAAAAATTGAAGAATCTTACCGCACCTTTAGAAAATCTAAATCTGCTGGTCGAAAAAGTAGGTACAAGGCAGATTGAGTTAGAGCAACCGGCGATTCATAGAGCTCTGATAGAGTTCCGAGAAAATATTTTGCAATCGCAACATTTGGATGAGCAACCAAATGTTGATCAATCTATAAAGAATTTGGATTCAAACATAGGAAATATCGTGCAGTCAATCGAGAAGCAAGATAAGCTCAAACCGTTTAATTTGATACTTCATTCCTTAAGTACTAATTTGCGAAGTATTGAGATGCAAGATACCAGCTCTAAATTGCAAGGTAGCTATCTAGGACTTGCGAAATTGGATGAAAAAATCGTGGATGTTGAAAACTTGCTTAATGCTATTATAATCGATGATAATACTGACGTAAAAACTGCTGAAGATCTATCTTCCAAATTGGTAACACTTGAAAGACCAATTCAGACACTTTCCGGTGCTTTAGAAACTATCCATCAAGCTGAAAATAAGATTGAGAGTATCACAGGAACTATACCTCAAGTTATAGATTCCTTAAAGAGCCTCAAATCGGAATGTGCCAAGTTATCAGCGGAGCATATGCAGCCTGTTGTGAATTTATCCACAAGAGTAAGTGAAATTATTCTCGACATCCAGCAAGCTCAATGGTTAGATGATACTAAACCAGCGCAGGATACTTTAAATAAGTTGCTAAGACAATTAGAAGCGGTATCCAAGAAATTTAAAACGACACCAGAAAGAGTCTGTTACATTATAGACTTATCGAAACCATTAACTGCGTTAGTAGAGCGAATATCAATCATTCCCAATCTGCTTAAAGATGGTATTATAACAGAAGTACCAAATCAAACAACTCAACACATTAAAACAATTTCAGAAGCAATTCAATTAGTTTCCACAGCGGTCCAATGTTTCGAAAACGAGCCGTTCCCAGACGATGTAACTGATACCTTTAATTCCCTGAAAAATCTACATGAAGTTCTAGAAAAACCGTTGCTCAAAGAAAGTGATCTCTCACCACTTAAGGAACAATTACAAGATGTAAACAAAACAGTGGTGGAAGTTATCAAAAAGATCGAAGAGGTAGCTGAAAAGGTTAAGAAACCGCTTGAAGAGGTGAAGTCCCAAAAAATAGATGTCGCTAATGTAGTCTTCAGCCTAAGCGAAACCTTAGAGCCATTAGAGAACTGCCTATTAGTTCTGAAAGGGCAACTGAACAAACCGGATACCGCTGAAATAGCAGGCAATTACTCAAAACTATTAAATACTCTCCAGGACAAAATTCTAACGTTCAGCACCCAAGATAATCAAGAGCAATTATTGAAAAGAATCCGGTCTTTGGTTGAAGTAATGGAGAATTTACCGAACCAAAATAGGGGATTTATCGATTCAGTTAAATCGCCTGAAGATACGAATGCGATAATAAAGCTAAATGATGAAATAAACACGAAAATTCAAGAAATAACCAAGAACAAGGGCGATATTCAATCAATATTATCAAATATCGAAAGTATAAAACACATTTTACATGTCACGTACAAGTTTTTGATTTGTATAAAAGGACACGGTGAAGAAATGGAAATGAAAGAGCGCAAATTAAAAGAAGAAGCTGAAAATAATGTGAAAGAAGAAGAAGAAAGAAAGTTAAAAGAAGAAGCTGAACGGAAGGCAAAACAGGTGCAGGAAAATAAATCAAAAGAGGAAGCTGAAAAGATAATTAAAGAAGAGGAAGAGAAGAAAGCAAATGAAGAACAAGAGAGAAAAATAAAACAAAAGGCTGAGCAGAAAACAAAAGAGGAAAAAGAAAGGAAATTGAAAGAGGAATTCGATAAGAAAACAAAAGAGGAAGAAGAACAGAAATTGAAAGAGGAAGCTGAAAAGAAAGCAAAGGAAGAAAAAGAAAGCAAAGCAAAAGAAGAGGCTAAAAAGAAAGCGAAAGAGGAGGAGGAAAAAAAAGCAAACGAAGAAGAGGAAAGCACATTAAAGAAGGAAGTTGAAAGTAGGGCTATAGATGCGAAAAAAATAGAAGAGGAAGAAAAACGGAAATTAGAAGAGCAAGCTGAGAAAAGAGCGAAAGAAGAACAAGAGAGGAAACTTAAAGAAGAAGTTGAGCAAAAGGCTACGATAGAAACTGATGAAACTCCGAAAAAAGCTAAGGAAGAAGCTAAAGAAGAAGCAGAGGAAAAATCAAAAGAAAAAGACAAAAAGAAATCAAAAGCGGATATTAAACCTAAAAAAGAACAAGACAATAAAACAAAAGGGAAAGAAGAGATAACATTGAAAGAAGAAACTGGGAAGAAAAAAGCTAAGGTGGAAGCAGAGAAGAAAGCTAATGAAAGCGATATGGAATTAAAAGAAGAAACCAAAAAGACAGTTAAAGAAGACGACGAGAAGGAAGAAAAAGAGAGAGAAGAAAAGAAGTTGGAAAAGGAAGCTCAGAAGAAAGCGAAAGAAGAGGAAGAAAGAAAATTAGAAAAAGCTGGGCAAAAAGTGGAGGAAGAGGCTGATAAAGCTGTGAAGAAAACTAAAAAGGAAGTTAAAGCAGAAGCAGAAAAGAAAGCTAAGGAAGAGAAAGAAGAGAAGGTAAAGGAAAAAGAAGAAGAGAAACTAAATGAGGAAGCAAAAAGGAAAGCTAAAGAAGAGGAACAGAAAGTAAGGGAGCAAGAAGAAAAGAAACTGAAAGAGGAAGCTGAAAAGAAAATGAAGGAAGAGGATGAAAAAAAATTGAGAGAAGAAGCTGAAAAGAAAGTGAAGGAGGAAGAAGAAATGAAATTAAAAGAGGAAGCAGAAATGAGAGCGAAAGAAGAAGAGGAAAAGAAAACAAGAGAGGGAGAAAAACGGAAACTGAAGGAGGAGGCTGAGAAGAAAGCTAAAGCAGAAGTGGAGAGAAAAGCTAAGGAAGAGGAAGACAAGAAAGCGAAAGAGGAAATAGAAAGGAAATTAAAAGCAGATGAAGAAAAGAAAGCTAAAGAAGAGGAGGAAAATAAAATAAAAGCAGAAGAAGAAAAGAAAGCTAAAGAAGAGGAGGAAAATAAAATAAAAGCAGAAGAAGAAAAGAAATTTAAAGAGCAAGCTGAAAAGAAAGCAAAGGAAGAAGCAGATAAAGCTGAGAAGAAAGCTAAGAGGAAGGCCAAAATAGAAGCAGAAAGGAAAGCGAAAGAGGAGGAGGAAAAGAAGACAAAGGAGGAAGAAGAGAGGAAACTAAGAGAGAAAGCAGAAAAGAGAGCTAAAGAAGAAGAGGAAAAGAAATCGAAAGAGGAAGAAGAACGGAAATTAAAAGAAGAAGCTGAGAAAAAAGCTAAAGCAGAAACGGAGAAGAAAGCTAAGGATGAGGAAGACAAAAAGGCGAAGGAAGAAATGGAAAGGAAACTAAAAGCAGAAGCAGAAAGAAAAGCTAAAGAAGAAGAGGAGAAGATAGTAAAAGAAGAAGAAGAAAAGAAACTGAAAGAGGAAGCTGAAAAGAAAATGACAGAAGCGGAAGAAAGGAAATCAAAAGAGGAAGCTGAAAAGAAAGCAAAGGAAGAAACAGATAAAGTTGAGAGGAAAACTAAGAGGAAGGCTAAAGTGGAAGCAGAAAAAAGGGCAAAAGAAGCAGAGGAAAAGAAAGCAGATGAAGAAAAAGAAAGAAAACTGAAAGAGGAATCAAAAGCGAGAGCTAAAGAAGAAGAGGCCAAGAAATCAAAAGTGGAAAAAGAACGGAAATTGAAAGAAGAGGCTGACAAAGAAGCTAAAGCAGAAGCGGAAAGGAAAGCTAAGAACGAAGAAGAGAAGAAAACGAAGGAAGAAGCGGAAAGGAAACTAAAAGCGGAAGCAGAAAAGAAAGCTAAAGAAGAAAAGGATAGGAAAATAAAGGAAGAAGAAAAGAAACTGAAAGAGGAGGCTGAAAAGAAAATGAAAGCAGAGGAAGAAAGAAAATTGAAAGAGGAAGCTGAAAAGAAAATGAAAGCAGAGGAAGAAAGAAAATTGAAAGAGGAAGCTGACAAGAAAGCGAAGGAAGAGGCAGACAAAGCTGAGAAAAAAGCTAAGAGGAAGGCTAAAGTAGTAGAAAAGAAGGTAAAAGAAGCAGAGGAAGAAAAAGTAAAGGAAGAAGAAAGGCAATTAAAAGAAGAAGCGGAAAAGAAAAAGCAGGAAGAAGAACAGAAAAGAAAAACAGAGGAAGCTGAGAAGAAAGCTAAAGAAGAGGAATTGAAACTTAAAGAAGAAGCTGAGAAGAGGTCCAAGGAAAAAGTTAAAGCAGAAGCAGAGAAGAAAGCTAAAGAAGAGGAAGAAAAGAAAACGAACGAGGACCTAGCGAGAAGATTAAAAGAGGAAGCTGAAAACAAAGCAAAGGAGGAGGAAGAAAGAAAATTGAAAGAAGAAGCCGAGAGAAAAGCAAAGGAAGGAGCTGATAGAGCTAAGAAGGAAGCCAAAAGGGAAGCAAAACCAAAAGTGGAAAGTAAAAAAGAGGGGGAAAAGAGAATTAAGGAGGAGCAAGAAATGATAGTGAAGGAAGAAACTAAAAAGAAAGTAAAAGGAGAAAAGGAAAAAACTGAAAGAAAAGCGAAAGAAGAAACTGAAACGAAAGCAATTGGAGAGGCTGAAAGGAAAGCCAAGGGAGACGCTGATACAGGAAGAAAAGAAGCAAAGAAGAAAATTGGCGCAGATTCAGAGAAGCCTGATAAGGAAAAGAAAGAAATTAAAGAAGAGAGAATACAGTACCAAGCTGAAATAAAGGTTGATCAAGTAGCTGATCTTTCTACGGACACAAAGAACTTAGCCATAGAAGCAGCCGAAAAAGAAACAGTTGAAGTAATTATAGACGAAGCACCAAAGCGAAAAGTACATAAAGAAATTTCAAAAGAACTGCTGGAAAGGGACTCGAGCAAAGCTGAGTATGAACGGAAACATATTAGAGAAAGCATTCTAGGAGATATTACCAATAAACCGCTGTTCAGCATGAAGCTCTTCAACAGATCAGCAACTGCTGGGTCTCGAGTGAAACTAACGTGTTCGGTAATAGCCCTCGGAGATCACCAAATCGAATGGTTGAAAGATGGTAACAAACTAGAACACTCTGACATGCATAAAACGCATTACAACGACGGAATTGCAAGCTTGGAGTTGTTGAGCACCTCAATGGAAGATTCTGGCGAATACTCGTGTATAGCAAGAAACGAGAACGGCTTAGCTATCACAAAAGCCCAACTTACAGTTTATGAAGACTTCGACACGACACCAGTTCCACCTACATTCACGAGACAAATACGAGAACATTACAAGAGTAAAGACGATGAACTATCGCTGGAATGCCGAATAAGAGGAAAACCAACTCCTACGATTACTTGGTTTAAAGATGGAAGACAAGTAGTTTCTTCTGAAAGAATACAACAAAATTATTTAGGCGATGGCATTTGTAAATTGATTATTAGTAATCCGATAAAAGAAGATAGCGGTCTGTACTCTTGCAGAGCTGAGAACTCTGTTTGGAGCGATCAAATTTCCCACAACGTGGTATTCCATTCCAAAGAGGATTACCTAACCAAAAGATCCGAGAGGGTCATTAGTAAATACGATTCTCGACGTCCCAATTTTGCCGGCGTCTTAACCGACAGCACAGTTACATCTGGTGGGGTTGTAGGGCTCCAGGTTGAGGTAAAAGGAACTCCCAAGGAAGTCAAGTGGTATAAAAACGAAGAAGTGCTGCCCAAAGCTTCACCCAGGCATAGAACATTCCAAGAATCCGGCGTTTACACTCTGATGTTTTCAAATGCTTCGGAGGCAGAAGCTGGAAGATATACCTTTAGCGCCATCAACGATTACGGCAAAATAGATACTTCTGCGTATGTCCAGGTCGTTCATCCATCTTCGGTGAGAGATGGTAAACCGGCCATGTTTTTATCGAGACCGGACAATTTAATGGCTGTAACGGTTGGGGAGGATATCAGCGTATCTTTCAGGGTAACTGGTGATCCTAAACCTAAAGGTATTGCCATGGCTTGCGAATCATTTTGCGAGTATTTATGTAAATTTGTTGCAGTTACTTGGATGAAGGGCTTGAAGGACATCACCAACAGCTTGAGATGCATGAAATTCACCTCCGACGATTACACCCGATTCACCTTGAAGAGGGCAACCGTTGAAGATAAGGGAACCTATTGCATTTTAGTCAAGAATCGCCACGGTTGCGACAGGGCTTTCGTTACGGTCCGTCTGAGACAGCGTGCAAGATCGGCAACACCACCTCCTCATCAAAATGCGTTGCAAATTTACAAGGACATCCCCACTTATCAAGAGAGGCAGTACTTTAAAGGTAAATATTAATCGGGCTTCTTTTCATACTAACCACGTATTTTGGCAAGATTCCCTCAAATCATTACCAAGCGCACTAACCTTGATTTTCGCGCGAACACATGTTTCCATTACACAACTAAATAACGATATACTCGGAATCCAGTAAACAGTTACCTAAAATACTACAAGCTATAGCCGAACGGTATTTTTAGTGTTGGAGATTCATCTTGCTGACGTCGAGGCGAGAGTAATGTGCATGTTTCCAAGATCCGAATAACCTGTTTTTTTTTTTTTATGTTGTCTCGCTATTTTTGATCTCTCCCAATAAACGCTGTTCTATATTCGAGAATATTAGCTTTGTAGTTTAAGCGATGAGTGTTCTAGTGTTAGGATTTGATAGGTTTAATAATAGTGAATATGGTAATGATCTATCGCTGACATTCTTAAGAAACGCTTGGTGTTCAAGGAAATGTTTGGTTTCTGATTTTCTCGAGTATCTCGTCGGTTATCAAGGTATGTTTTTCAAAAATAAATTAATAAAATTATAATTCTGTTAATGATGCAGGTATTTCTTTTCTTTTTCTTTCTTAATAAAGTTATACTTAAGAGTCACTAGAATACCTCAACGAAGAGATAAAATGATGATTAGAATTTGGAATATTTTCGCTTCCAAATGAGCTATTTGGCGTTTAGTTAGTGCGCGCAGCATACGGTAGCCGGCAAGAAGCAATTTGAATCGCAAATTTTCTCCATTCCATCCCATCTTTCCAACCATCTCCAGAAATATTCAAATAAAATTTTCTTTGCTTCTTCCAACGCCAGATGTTCCCGGTCCAATTCCCGGACCCCCAGTCGTGGTTGATACCGGCAGAAATTGGATATCCCTCTCCTGGGGTAAACCAGAACATCGCGGAGCTGCCCCTGTGGTTGCCTACAAAGTTGAAGCCTGGCTAAAAGGCGGAGAATCAAGATGGGTCGACCTGGGCGTTGCCGGTATTAACAGTTTCGACGCGTTCAATTTAAGACCGGAAGGCGAATACCAATTCAGGATCACCCCTCGGAATAGATACGGATGGGGCGAAGCTGTTCTTAGCGATACGATTACTATAGGGAAATTCGACGAGCTACCGGAGTTCATTAGGACCCTTCCGGGGCAATTGAAGGTGCTATATGGGTCCGATGTCACCTTAGATTGCGAGGTATGATCGTGACGAAATCGTCTCTCAATCTGGGAAAATTATAATTGTCTTCTCTCCTTTTGTGTTAGGTACGCGGTAGCCCAAAACCGTACGTGAGATGGTACAAAGATGGTGTTGATTTGCAAAATCTCGATAGTAAACGATACGAGATCATCAACATCGGAGAGCAATGCCAATTAACGATCAAAAATTTGAACGAAGAAGATGGCGGGCGGTACATGTGTGAAGCAACCAATAAGATTGGAAGGGTCTCAACTTTCGCCCGATTATTCACAGTAGACGATCCGAAGTTATTAAAAGCCGATAAGAATCTTAAATTGTAAGTTTGCCAATATTAATTTCCATTTAGTTTACCTCCCTCTACTACTTCAGGGACATCCAATCTGAAACCTTAAGGGCGGTACCGCCCCAATTCACCATGAGGCTTCGTGATCGGAGGATTCAAGTCAGTTATCCTGTCCGCTTGACGTGCCAGGTCACTGGAATTCCCGCCCCGATAATCACGTGGAGCAAAGACCACGAGAAGCTTCACGAAGACGGTATACGATTAAGACATCTGTCTCTTACAGGAGAAGATTATTTTTCGTAAATTTTAGATCGCCATAGATTCTGGACGGAGGACCATTTCCAAACCTTAGAGATCGCCAAGACTTACCTAGAAGACTCGGGCGTTTATTGCGTGACAGCTGCTAATGAGCACGGCTCGGTGACTTGCAGATGTAATCTGGTGGTTGATAAAGGTATTAGGGCGTACGTTGCCCCCGAATTTAACATTCCCATCGAGCCCTTGGACACCGTCTTGCGATTAGGCGAAGAACTGCGATTAAGCGGACAAATCCAAGCATACCCAACGGTTGGGGTCATGTGGTACAGAGATGGGGCAAGTTTCCATTTCGCAAAAGGCGTATACGATAAGGTATTAAAGCGCGGAAAATTATTTTTAGGTTAGATTGCGACCATCGAGAAAAACTATAATGACCCTATCCCACGACGGCTACGTGGAATTGACCGTGGCTCACGTGACTAAAAGGGATTCCGGCCTATACACCTGCGTGGCAACAAATGAAGTCGGAAGAACCGAAAGCGTTGCCAAAGTCGAAGTTGATCTTTCCAAAGAAGCAATTGCGCCGCCGGAGGAACTAGAAGAAGACAAGGGGATCGTAGAAGTGCCTAGAGATTTGCCGTAAGTCTTTGTTGGAGGATTTCGTACCGATTACGATAACTATGTCTTAATATTGCTTAGATATTCAAAGGAACCCAAATTCTTGAAGAAGCCCAGGTCTACCGACGCTTTTGAAGGTGATGATGTGGTGATTCTGTGCGAAGTTATTGGCGATCCAAAACCGGATGTCTATTGGTTAAGGGATTTCTTAAAGGTAGGATTTCATACGAATATTCTTCGACGCGGTTAATAATATCCTCATCACGTATCTTGTTCTATTTTGTTTCATTAATACTTGACTAAGTAAACTATGAACATTGCCGCGACTCTGTTTGCTTATTTTTAGCGAAACCTATAAAAAGTCGCTCTCCATATATAAACAATACAATGAAATAGTCGTTTTTACCGATTTACCATATTTGGTCCGTGTAATAACACCGCAGTTACACTTTTACGTATAAAATCGCGTCTATAACTCGGTCTGCGAAGCGGCCGTCTTAGCCTTATTTGTATTTCGAATACAAAGAACGTCATACGCCGTAATCATAAATGCATGATTGCTTTCATGTTTCCATCAAATCGTCGAACGTAAAGAGATATGTATAGACATAAGCGCATGTTGTATAACATCAGATTTCTTAGACGTACGCGTTGTTTTTTTGCTATGAGAGAAAGATATTTTTAGATTTGTACCGTTAAAAAAATATAGAATCGTTCTCTTAATATTGTTTTTTGAGGGTCATCGATTTACCAATGTTCTGTTTCCAAAATAATTTTTTTTACGTAATTTAAAGCTGCTAATAATCAAAATGTGCTTGTTAAAGTTCCATTCATGCATTTAAAGTTTTGGTGCTTGAAACGATTGCTTAACGTACAACGCGTTTTAAAGGGAAGTTCGGATATATGGCTTATATACAGGTTTTCCATTTATTTCTCTGGTGTTTTTCTGAGACTTTCTCTGAGGAAATTACTATTAATAATACGCATAATTTATACGATAATACGAATTTTTGTCTTTTGAAATGAAACATCCTGTATACTTTTAAGTGATTATTTAGCTCTTCCTATTTCTTTTACTTACCGCAGAAAACGTTATATTAGTCCACGCAACTAGACAGCGATCCCACGACTTCCATCACCGTCTATAAATCACAAAACGTCGCGGTGCAGCGGTCCTTTAATTCTGGTATAAGTAAGCGTTAGGGGATGGTATATTCGTGTTACTCTGTACTATTTGTGTACGTGGTCGTTTGTCGAATTTTCGACGTGAAAGCTATTTGAACATATTTAACACTTTTTGAGCGGTCTTGGTGGCCATGTCAAAATATTTGCCATTAACACAAACTTGGAAAACAAACCGGCAATAAGTCTCAACTGGTTGGTAAATGTAAATCTTGCATAAAAATGATGTTTTCAATTGCGGTTGTTATGATAAAACTTTTGTTTTGGATAGATACCTTAAAATCCTATCGATGTAGTAGCTAGGATCCAACTTCTATTTGCAATTATTTTAATTTTCCAAGGCTGTTAAAGTCTTTTACCTTGCAACAACCTCACATAAAATTTTCGCATTCGGGTAGTGCAAACTTCTGCGTTTTTTAACATCTTTAGTTTCCTTCTTCAATTGCATATTGTGTTAAAATCACATCTCCTCTTCATGTTTTAAAGAATAAATAAAGAATAAACATTTTCATTCGCCAACTTTCTAAGTTTCCACGCTAGATCAAAGATTAATGATATTTCCTGCCTCGATTTAATAATTTTAAACCTCTCTTCCTATACATGATTCTTCGAACATTTCTTTTTGTTAAATCCAATAAATCGCTAAAATCTTTGGCATTTCTTTGCAGCTGCTCTCCTCGCTAAGCAGAATGGATAACTAGGACATGAACAACAAGATTCTTTCTTTCTGTTGCTCTTCTAAAAATCTTGAATTTTGTGAACATTTCAAGGTTATAGTGCGCGATTGTAATATAAACTTGCTTCAAATAAGAAAGTTCCAATCATTTGAACGGATAAAAGTATCGTGCGATAATTTTAATCATATTTACTTTTATTATGTATGTACATATGAAGTACATCTACCATCATTGCGATATACATACAACGTAACTCCTTCGTTTTAGGTAATAAAGCAATAAATTAAAACGCCATTAGGATAACGTCTCCTTCACTTCAAATAATATTCGGTAACGTTTAAGTTTGCAGAAACGAGTTGCGCTTCACGAAATTAGCAGAGATTAGACAGACTCGCGTTTATTCGTCTCACGAGAATGAGTCCGCGTTGCCCACTCGTTTCTCCGAGAGTCGATAGAAACACGAGTCTGTCATACATGCTCCTGCATGCACGAACAGATTTTATCATGCTTTGAGGCTACTTTATGCTGTACGGCTACGCCGATGTTAATCTCTGTTGTTACGTTTATCTTCAGTTTTTCCTTTAAAATAACCCCAAAGTTAATAATCTGGAGACGTTAAATCGGGAGAACGTGGGGGCCCCGATTCTCTAGAGTTCGCGTGTGAATAATACCAATTAAGGCGTCTTATTCCTAAAGTCTGTTGAAATTTTAACATCCTCACCCCTCTTGTGGAAATAACGCTTGCGAACATAATGAAGATTAAGGTATTCACTTTTGCGGAAGGAAATCGAACGTCAGTATGGGTAAAGAGATACCATGGTCCATTTAAAGAAACGAATTTTCTCAATTTGAAAATATCTATATTCGGAAACATCCTGTATAAGATCTAGTAACGTTAACGACAAGATGACTTTTTATTTCGTTTCACAGAAGTAAGTATCTTAATGTTCATTGCGCTCTCAAATACTTCGTTTTAAAGAGAGCGGCGCAAATGCTATAATTGCCTATTCCAAAATTTCGAAGTTCCATTCGTAATAACACCATTCAAACTTCCAACCAACGAGTTTGGTAACGTATCCTGTAGATCATACTATGTAAGGCGTAACCTACCACCTACTTTAGCTAATTTCAGATTAGATTCAAAGCTTTTCTAATATTGTATGTACAATAATTCATCGCAAAAATTTCCGTGAGTACTCGTTTCTCATCTATATAAACCATGATTTACTTTCGCTAACGTACCGTCCGTCACCCATGAGCCGTCAATGATATGATAATCGCTACAAGAAGTAACCCAATTATAGCTCAACTTAATAGATGTATGTTACACTTACAACATTATACGTGCGGCGATTCTATTACCTGATCGCTCGCTGCAGTTGTTATTCGCACTTCAGCGAAGTTTCAGTTATTAGAATATAATTCGCGGTGCATGTTTTTTCTCTTGTTTTCTTCTTTTTTTTTGATAATTTAACAGCAGAAAGTTTGTTTTACGACCAACTTACGCTCGGATTGAACGGTGGCGGACGCGTTCAAGGTAGAATGTATTTCATTTTTTTTTTGCTTCTTTAAGTAACTTTTGCGTTCTGTAGATAGTGTAGAAGTTAAGCTTAATCGATTGAAATTATCATCTAAAGTTCACATCATTAGATGTGGAATTTATCGATTTACGTAAACGAATTTAGGTTTGTCTTACAAAATTGAGCTTTTTATGTTTTCCGATTGGGTGGTAAATATCTTTAATTAAAATCGAATAAATTATAGAAACTATCAACAAAGCAATTCCGGCATACTTTTTCTAAATAGAAGGAATTCTTAAAGCCATCATAAATTAGAAGCAATCGAATATGATTAATTATTATTATCATCCGCAAACAATTTATACGTCTACGAATTTCGCATCAAACAAAATATGTTTGTTGTGGAATTTCCTACTGTGCTTACCGTTTTTTAAGATGAAGTATTAAACTTGCATTTGCAAAAATGCCTCTTAATTGGATCTGATTCCCGAATAACCAATCAAGTTAATGGAAATTTACGATTTTCTAATCTTTTGTTTTTTTTAAGTGAACGCCCATCCACGTTACATCAAAAATCGAAGGACTACATTACGTGCACTTGTTTCTATTAACATACACATGTGATCATAGACCGATCAAATCTTGCAAAAGTATTTGAACAAATATTATACAATAGAATCTATTTTAATGTTAATTTTAATTTTAATTTGTGTCGGGTCGATCAACTACGACGAATCTTCTCAATACTACTCAGTACATTTCTTCATCATTGAACCAACGCCAACAGGTTGACGTCGTTTATATCGATTTCATTAAAGCCTTTGATACTGTAGATCATAGTCTTCTTCTAACCAAGTTAGATGCTATTCGATTCTGCCCAGCGCTTCTTAAAATCACGTCTTCCTATCTTACGAATAGAGTAGGTTACGTGTTCTATCATCATATCGGCCCTATTCAATATATCTTCTGGTTTGCTGCAACGTTCAAATCTTGGGCCATTGCTTTTTAATGCACTCATAAATGATCGTATGATGACTGGTAATGTTGATTGCATTAACCTACATACCAACCTTAACATCATTGATGAGTGGTGCACTCTAATTAGAACATCCTTGAACATAAACAAATGTTCGGTTGTTTCATACACAAAATCTTCGAATTCTATTATCGGTCAATTCTCAGCTTCTTGAGGCTCGTCTGAATTTTTCTGATAATATTTCCGAAATATTCGTATCAGCCTCTCGATTGCTTGGGTTCGTCATAAGATCACTGTCGTAGCTTTCATAATCTCCTAGCAATTAAAATTCTTCATTTCTCTTTGGTCCGGCGCAAGCTGTAGTATGCATCTTTGGTTTGATATCCATATTATGCGTATCAACAACTCACGACTGAGAAGGTACAAAAATGGTTTCTAAAATACTTAGCATTTAGAGTATCCGGCAGTTATCCCGAACATGGATCTGATTATGTAACACTGTTGTCGTAACATAATTTTTTCTGATGGACGTGATAGATATAGAGCTGTGTCTTTGCTAAATTGACTCAATAGTAAAATTGATAAAAGCCGTGCGTACTTTTAATTAATTTTAACGTACTTTCATGTGACGCTCGCTTCACATGAAAGCGCACTTCATGTGACATGCACTTCTTTCAATGTTCCTAGAGCCAGGACAAACATGTTACTTAGATCGCCTGCATATCACATGTCGAGATATTTTAATGACTATTGTAATAACTTTTTAAACACTTAGCCGCTTAACGTTTTCGGTATTTTTTTTTTCCGTGAATTATGCTTATTTTCATTGGACTAGTTGTTTGACCTGGTTAACACCTTACCTTGTTTTTTTTTTTTTGTTTTATTGTTCTTATTTTGTCCTTTAAAGGGTATTTACTGTTGGGCAACAAAGACTTTATTATTATTATTATTATTAAGCGTTCCTTACACCTGAATTCGATAGTTGACGAGATCTTTCATATTGTTAGAAAACAAAAATGGGATTTATGGAAGTTATTATATTATTCGCAAGACATGTTGTTCCAATTAATTTCTCAAATGGCGAACTGTTTTAAACAGCAAGTCTTTCTAAAACGACCTACTCTGTTGATGAATTAACAGACTTGGTTTGGCTTTTGGATGAATGTAAGAAAAATTGCTTACTCGCGCAAAAGGGATTTACCGCGAGAGATATCCTGGACGAAGACGGCTTAATAGAGAGGTGCTTGAAAGATTAATGGAGCGCCTTAGAGGAAGCGAAGCTACATTTCATAGAAACGATAGGGTGATTAGGCACAACCTCCATTGCTATTCTACAAACAACCACCGTATCATGAAGACTAAAAGTTAAGCTGTCCGTCACTGTCAGTCTTTGAATGTTTGGGATGGTATACTTGGAAATTGTGATACGTTGTTGGTCAAAATTTTTTAGAATTTTTTTTAGAAAATCGGTTGTCGTCATTACTGGAGCTCCAATATGGATTCATTCACAACCATCTTAATACCAAGCTTTTGCTGGATGGATAGGAAGATGATGACCGATTGCGTGGCCAGCCGATCCACCGGGTTTGACAAAAATACACTTCTTCACGTGGGAGTTACGTAAAAGACAGAGTATATCGAAAGTCTCCAACAACACCGGACGATATGAAGCACAGAATAAGAAAAGTATTGTTGGCGGACATTTTGCAACTTTTAGAACGCCCAGTATAATGTAATGAAAGCCTTCATCGGGGGAGTGGAAGAGATGGGCTTAATCTGAATTTAAATTGATATTTATAGCGTCCGATTAAAAAAAAAGAAAACATCAAAATCACTAGAGGCCCTACATAAACGTTAATGATTTTAAAATGTCGTGTTTCGGGAGTGTTTACAACTTTTATTTGAAAGTTTTTTTTTGATATCTCTCTTAATAGCGGATATGTTGAGGTTTACAACGCTATTGCACCACCTGTAGATGTGAAACAACTTCGAAAACGGATACCTTATAAATACATTTTTCTATATAAGAAACGGAGAAAAAAATGAATTGCGGTTATCGTATTACCGTTCCGACGTAGGTAATATGAGCAAAGTTCTATTGTTTCACACAGTGTTCTCATTGCGTTTAAGGAAAATACCTTATGTAACTCTAAAGATCCGAATCCAGTAGGTTCTGCAGACAAGGTAGTCCCTTATAAGATAAGTGCTACGCTAACATTAATTTTTTATTCGTTCTGAGTAGTTTTCGTTAAATCAGTCAAATGGACACCACCGGTCAATAAATTATCTATTTGAATAAGTCGATTTTTAAAAATAAATGTTTGTTGAAAGAATAAATTGATAAAAGGCGAAAGGTACGGCGAATGCTCTACAAGTTAAACAAAAAAATCATAGCTACAATATACGCGCGTTCTTTCGCTTAACAGATGGATTCGACAAATTGATAAGTCGTCGTTTCGTTGATCGACGGGACATTTTGTTGTAAACCCTTTACGTTCTTTTATTAACAACCGCAAGACTATCGTCTCGTTGAATCTCAACCGTCTGCAAATGTTTTAACTTAACGTCGAGGCCCTGACGTTGTTCGTTTTCTTTTGCGAGGATGTTGAATGTTGTTGAGAGAAGTCACGTATCTACGTAAAACTGAAAGCGAATACGAAAGTGAGATCCTCACTTGACAAGAAAACCTTTCCGTAGGTGATTCCGTAGATATCCGTCGGAATTTGATATTGTGGAATGTAGAAATAAACATTAATAAATTCGGTTGTAGCTAGATGATGTCGCCAACGGATTGGTTCTACAATTACCTTTCAAACGCACCACAATTTAAAAGTTGTCAAAGAAAAATATTTGAACCTTGCGCGATTCTATCTTAATCAATCGGCGAAAGTTTGAAGAGTTAGACGTACGTTGACTTGACGAAGTCGAAGCAAAACTTTTTAAGTTCCTCGACAATTGTTTAACTAACATTTCGATAAACTTACGAACAAAATCTACATTACCCGCATTAAGCTTATGTATTCGTGGAATCATGGGAAAAGGTCCGAGTGATTCCATTTATTTCGGATCGGAAAACGCTTGTGGAAATCAAAGATAGATCGGATGCAGTTTATAAAGACCACGTACCCTGGTTTAACGAATTTAAGCGCGGCCGAAGATATATATCACGATGAGGAGGAATCACTAATACATGGAGACGTAAAGATCTCAATCGACGCGAGCGCGAGGAAGCTGTCGACAGAATAGGTACGCCGTTTACTAACGATTAATCGAAAACAGAATCGCGTGATAATTTCGAAATAATGTTCGGACATATTTAAGCGGTATGCGAGTGAGTTTCTGCGGCGTTATGTGACTGTAAATGAGACATCAAGACTACGTGACTATACGCCAGAAATCGGCTATATGGGTTCCTTCCGGCGAACGTGCATTAAAAGATGTGAAGAATATCAGCCGATTTTTCAGGATTTGCAAGGCATAATCTTAATTGGATATCCGGAAAAGAAGAGAACAATATTATTCTAATTTATCGCACCGAATCGACACTGAACTCAACATGAAGAGGTCCCACCCGGCGAAAAAAATTCTGTTCCGCTCATCGGCATTTGTTTCAGCAAAACTAGTATGAATTCGTGTCTTATCCATTACACCACAACAAACTTTGATGGTATTTATTGAAGTTTTGGAAGAAGAGAAAATGGAAGACAAAAGTAGTAATAGACCCGTTTTACCATTACCGTCTTTGGCTGGATTTATAATATCTTCATTCCTTGCCCCAATAATAATTAGCAGAGAGGACAAAGGTGGATGGAATTATTACCTTTTTGCAGAGACTAGACAGGCTCGTGTATTGTCGATTCTCGGCGACACCAGTAGACAACACGAATCCATTCTCACGAGGCGAGTAGACACGAATCTATCTAGTCGCTGCAAAAAAGGAATAATTCCATCTGCCTTTGTCATTTCTAATAATAAGTCGGAAAAAGGAATTTCGTTTTAGAAATGGAGCGCTCATCCGCTAGAAGGATAGGCGCACAAATCGAAATCAGTAAACGCGATATGTACGTGATGCTGACGATAAATAACCTCTGAGACGTTAGTTGTTCTTTTTTTTTAACTATCTCTACTAGAGAACCAACCAAAAGAATATTTTAACGGATCAAGCTGAAAATATGTCGAAGGAATAAATTTGAATCACGTTTTGGTGCGACGCTTTTTACGTCTCTCGAATTTGGCCATTACATCGATCATATACACGGAGGCGTTTTTTGCGCGCACGCTGTTTTTATGAATTTGCATAATTTATGCGTCTCTTAACGATTTGCACGTGAGATTTTGCGAAAAAAGAGGGCCGAATTATTACTTTTAATTATCGGCTGGAGGATTGAATAAATGACTGGCGTCCCGCCGCGTTCGCAGACTTTAAGCCGACTTAGCGCGGTAATTAAACTTGTTAAACGCTCAAAATACGGTTTTTATTATCCCGGCTTTGCGTGTCCGAGACCCGTACGGATAGGAGATGTCAACGCGTTGCCTACATGTATATATATATACATATTTTTTTTTTATTTTTTAATTAAAACGGTCGATATTCTCGATTGAATTAAACGGTAACCATTTGCAAGAAGGTCGGGATTTCTTCGGTACCGTCGTTTGAAGAAATGCATAAAGTCGCCACGTCATCTTTAAATCCGACGTTACTCGGTTTTCGTATTTTTTTCGTTCGTTTTCGAATGCTTAAACAAATTAGCTTGACACCGTCGCGGTTTTAAAATAAATTGATCACTTTCACGGGCCTGGCGCCACACATTTGCGTATATACAAGAGAGCCTATATACTAACGACCTTAAAGAATCAGCCGATCAAGAATGAAGTGTATGTACACTATTGAACTAAAGTTTGCGACGACCGGGGGATTATCGGATACTTTTTTCTTTAATTTGGTATGCTTCTTAACGCGTTTAAAGTGAAAGCACGTCTTTATAAGGCGTTATACAAGATGTCATGCAACTTAAAAGTCATTGCAACCAATTAATGTATTATTTGAAGCTGTAACTGTTATATATCTGACTCTATAAGTACGAGGCCGTTAACTGTCCTTCCATGTCTTTATTGCTTGTTGCATGCGGGCCTTCTAGAGACCACAAAAGGGGTTAGGGCCAACGAAAGGCATGTTAGCTGCTTTTCTGGCCAGCTTAGCTGCCTTTTCGCTTCTTTCGATCCCTTAAGGGCTCGGGACCCACCGCCAAATAACATGGTAACCTGACGGACCTCGATATAGCCTGCTCCTGAATGTTAAGCGGTGTTAAGCCCAGCAGATCTTCCACCGCTGTTGTGAGACAAATACACATACACGCGTAATGTTGAAACATGCAAACCTCTGAATTTGTCGAGTTAGCTGCCAAACCAAAGATGCGTAGGTGACTATCGGTCTGATTATTGCTGACCATTTAAGGTTTAACACTATGCAGTCTAGTGTATACTAGTGGTAAGCTTTTCATCGAATGTGACTCCCAAGTACTTAGCTTCATCTCTTGCGGGTTTATGCTGAGACTACGATGTTTTCACCAGTTATGTGTGTCGCTAGGAGTTCTTTCCATGATGCTGATCATCGTCAGCGTACCTTCCACTTCATACCCGTTAAAGGTGATAACCACAGTTAGATTCTTGTGATAGGGATCTAAAGTGGTGCTTGCAGACTTTTGTTCCACGGTGTACATACCTGCGTGATGTTATTGCCGTATGTCTTGCTCATAAAACGATACATACTTGTACATAGAATTACACAAGATGTTTCGCATCATCCGTTGGGCTATCAAAGCTTTCTTTTTTGTTGTTGTCAACAATTAATAAAGCTACTTGCTTTATTTATCGCGTACGTTGTAAATGTTTGGTGTACTCGCCGAAGATTTTTCGACCCAGTTAAGATTATTTTAATTGTGATTAAGTAGCACTTTCCAATAGTTGACAGCTAACGATTACTAATTATCAACATTACCGTAACGTATACGCGGTACGTTCGTTGACGAAAATTAACAATAATACTGTTCGGGACGAATTAAAACATTCCATCCGTAAAATAAAGGTAATAAATCCGCGTGGCCATCTGTTGTTCGAACGGAATTAATTACGGTCGGAATTGGTTCAATTAAATTAAATAATTAGTTTAGTAGATTCGTTTATAGTAATTTTCCGTTCGTGTTCTTGGGAAAAACTGGCACGCACTTCAACAACGAGGGTATTCTGACGATATCCATGAAAAGTTCTGCACTCTCGATTGAGGTGACTGTAAACTTGTCTAGTTTTTGCATATTTTTCTCTGACAAAAGAATCACTTGTTAAATGCTGTTATTTTTAATATCAAACCATCTAAAGTGCTGTTCAGTTGAAACGAACCACTAAAAACAAAAGATGGCTGAAATATAACAAAACATGTATTTTTAAATAATTTAAGCATTAAACGAACCATTGTTGATAAGAAACAGGTACGGTCAGGGATTCCCGCTACGTATCGAAATCATCTCTCTTGCTCACCCCACTTCGCTTCGTTCCGTGGCCCTGTTATTGGCAGATGAATACAAAAAAAAAACATGAGTCAAAATTTACGCAACACTTTAAAATTTCTTTTGTTTTTTTTTTTTTTTTAATTAACTAAGTTAAGCCATTCCGTAAATATCACAGAGTTTGGCCTTATCTCTCCAAATCTAATCCTTTTCGATCTGTGTATAGATCAAATTATCTTGATTTGAAGGTAGGTAGGTTCACAAAATATCGATCAACAACTATTTTGATTTGATCAATGAGTGCTTTTAAAGTCACCATTTATTCCGAAAGCTGTATAAGTGCAGACGTGTGACAAGTATTAGTGACGACGTTTACAAATTCGGTCTTGGCGATCCTCGTAGCGGAGATACGCCTTAACATTCTGCGTTTTCTCATTGTCTATTTGGGTTATAATAATTTGTCATAGACGGAAAAGTTACAATTTATAGCCTAAGTTCTGTGTTTGCTGTTAAAGAATAAGCTTTAGTCTGTACGTAGAAGGTAAAATTGAAGGTGAAGCCATCTTGAAAGGTGGTAAACACGGGAAATCTTTCAATTGCATATTAGATTGAGAAGACCGGCAAGAAAACAGTCACTAGATTAATTAACAAACTGAAACTTCGTTCTTCTATTTATTTTCTGAACTAAAGACCTTTTGCTTACTACATCTGATAAGCTGCGATGCTTTGTTTTATCCATCCGTTCGTTATCTTTGATTATTATTATTGTCACTAATCCCTTTTGATTTCTTTAATTTTTTTCGTTGTGTTTTTTCCAGCCCATTCTCAGGTTATTAATAATAATTTTAATAATATATTAATGATTAATAATAATTTACACAGTATATACAATGATTAAAGATTACGAATCGCAGTTAATAGTAACATTGCGATCAGCAGAAATACATTAACAACGTCACAAGGTAATCATCCAGAAGTAAACGTATTATTCGCGTATGGAAACGGTCGGGACTCCGTCGAATCCTTCTATTAATATTTACATGTTTACGTTAGCGATTATCAGACCAAGAGCCTAGCTAAATATAATTGTTACGTGCGTTGACCCAAATGTTTGGGCCAAATTTAGTCCGCACGATCGGTAACACAGATACGGGCCACAGCATCAGGTAGGTATCAAATTAATTCGTTAATCTCGTGGACGTATCTCCTTGCGAAAGGTCAATATTCAATAGCCATGGAGCCGATGCCTTTTCACGACTAATAATCTACCGTCAGCAATAGCTATCTAAATCTTAACGTTATTCAAACGCCGTCGATGATATTGAAGCGGTGATTCGACGAAAAACCTAGCTCGGACTCCGATTCGCCGTCTCTTTCCGACCTTACGCTATAATTTATTAGTAAAATAAGGAAATAAAATGGAGAGAATGAGCTCACGCCGATCGTTCGCCCTGAACCGGCAATCTGTCGTGAGTTTATCAGAATCAGCTGTTCGCCGGCTACGTGTTGTGTTGGCTTACGGTTTCTCTGGTATTCTCGGTTTCAATGTTAAAACGATATTCGCCGGCCATAAGTTAAGTTTAGCTTGCTTTTCGACGTGAAGACTAATCCCGAAGGACATGGGAATGTTTAGAGAAGATTCCCTGTCTCGAAAATGATCGAGTTCGTTAAGTTGGAAGAGATAAACCGTTGAGGAATTGGGAATTCGGAGCTTGTCGTGTTGTCTTCGTTCAACTTGTTAATTCCTCGTATTCTTTCGTTCCGTTAGATGTAAATAGTTTTGGTAAATGTTGCCAATGAAGTCTGAACAAGCAGCGTTCTTTTAAAAATTACTCAAACGTACTTAAATATGACGTTATTCCCCTTCAACATTTTTAAAGTTACTTTAATGTCGTGGATATTTCATATTTTATGACCTAACAAAATTGTTTGATATTTCACATCTACGGTACATAAAATTCAAGGCATCCAACCGCTTTGAGATCGTTCTTAATCGATGTTGCTGCATAGAAAGCTTTGTAATTGCAATGATGATTAACGTTTTCAATGTTTGGCGTATCATTCAGGGCTATTGCTTCTTTGAAATCAATGAACGAAGGAAAATTTAGAATTTTTAACTTTTAACGAATTTCTTGTAAGTCTTTTGCGTTCATTATCATAACCATTATGATGTAACGTGTTACGTTGCAACATAATTCAACTAAAAGGCGCAAGCGACGTCATATCTACCAGAGATCTGGATGAGCTTAGTTTATACGAGGTTTTATGATTACCTTTGTTTAATCCTGAAGCTTTTCTCGACATGTTACATATGGTTGGAACCAGCGAATCGGACTTTCTGATGGTGTCAAAAGCTAATATGGCAAAATTTTACATTTCGATTGCGCCGTTAAATAGGAGATCAAAAGTGGCCTCGAAGATACGTTTGTGGTTTTTCGGGAGCGAGATCTCCATTGCGAGGATCGAAATCGAAGACATTTTATCGTTTAAACCAAGATAATGTTTTGTGAGAGTCTTGCGTTATCTTGTTATCCTTATCGATTCCTCGCATTTGATCCCTACGTCAATTGCTATTCGGATATACTTTTCGCATTTTAACGCATTTTAAAAGTACAAAGGTATCCTTTGCTTTCCTAATTTTATCTAGAAATCTAGCAGTTCTGATATTTAAATCTGGTGGTCGATTTCTTACCGCTATTGGCAACAATGCCAAGAAGCAGGGTTACCAGTTGGGCCGATAAATAGCCGATTGGGTTACTAGGAAGATGCTGCCAGTTACACAACTTTTGGCACTCTATTGCCTGCTTATACCACGTAAGGGCTACTTTGACCTATCTTATGTTTAACCAAAAAACGTGCATCCTTCGTTCGAGTTAACTAACGTATCGTCCGATCCTACGGAAGCCAGTTTTTTGCCTATTTATGGATGAAATCTGCCGTCCAATTTTCATGTCCTTGCAATGCCGTTGCACGCTGCAGAACGTTCTGTTTCATCGATATACACTAAACTACATAAAGAAGGGAGGAAATTTGTCTTTGGCAGATGGAAGAATCTCTAAAGCTGCGTTACTTTATGGAAGATAAGAGGTAGCTAGATCGACGGCTGTATGAAGGTGTTTGTAGATCGTTATGCTAATATCCTCATTACGAAAGCCATTGTTGTGGAGGATCTTCCGTACACGATTTAGCTAAATGAAGAGTCCTTACCTTAGGTTTCAGTTCAACGGAATCAAGAAGCTTCTTATGATAGTGGGCGAAACGCTGAGTTTTCGATTACAAATCACGTTTAGCTTTAACAACATTTTCTATCGAAAATTCACATCAAATGTTTGGCTACATTTGGGCTACTGTGACCGCTGGGATTGGCTATTAATTAATTAATTATTAATTAAGTTAACTAATTAACTATTAAAAGGGAGCAAATATAAGATGTTCACTAATTTATTTAGTATGGTTTAAATTTGGCTGGTGTGTAACTTATCTCCTTAACAACAACAAATTTCTCGTTTTGGTTCGAAAGGCTTCATTTTTGAAGCTATAAAATGCAGAAAACATTAAAACTAATCGTATCATATTAAATTATCAGAAGAAAAACAAAAATGAAAAGTATTTAGCAGAAACATCTGTCAATGAATGTTAATGATGCTGGAATTGGCGGCTTCTTTGATGTATTTCACTTGAAATCCTAAATTTAAAACCTAGGAATTTAGAATAACATAATAAAATCCGATTTAACGTCGACTGTATTCGTACACGGTACACCCAGCATGTTTACAACTACTTACGAAATGAAATTAGACGTATTTGTGATTTGATAAATATAAATATACATATTACGTACGAATAGTCGCGTTCCATTTACATTTCGTTAACATGTTTACCTCTATTTACCGCAAATAATGCGATAATAAATAAACATTAAAGCCTAGTTTCGAACGCAAGCCGAAATCCTTTATTGTCTTCAAATTTAGGGTGCCACCATAAACGAACAAATTGTTATTTGTAAATATTTATGATATTTGGAGCATTTCAAGGATTATTTGGCGATTCGTCCGTGCTAAATATGCAAATATTATTTTCGTAGTACAATTACGAAATGAGATTGTATCGAAGGGAAGTACGTACGTACGTAGATTGAATTTTGCTCGCCTAGGGTCAACGATATAGAGGTGAACGTTGATGATTAGTAACCGAAAGCCATATCGATAGCCGAGTTTTTCATCTCGTGGACATGCTGGTGTAATTTATGGCCGTCAGTGGAAGGTCATCGGGAGTTAAAGTTGAATAGTTTATTCAATTTCGCCTCTTTGTTTGTAGTTTTAATTAATCCAAGATTAATTTATCGTAAAAGAAATTCTATTAACGTACGAGGATGTATTTAATGTGATTTCGAGGGAGTTCCTTCAGTACCCAAAAAATACTTGTTTTCTGATAAGTTATTGAAACAGTAGCAAGTGTTAATTTCCTCTATGGCATCACCCGAGCCCTAAATCCAAAATCAACAAATCCGTAAAACCGAATACTTGACGATCGAGGAAAAATCAAAAGTGATGTGAAATCAAGGAAACATCTTCTCGACAAAACAGCCATAATCCGAAAAAATTAATAATTTTAAGTTTTACGTTGCTTCCTATGCAACGAGCGGCGCTGTTGCGCGTGATTATTCTGTGTAACCAATCTTGGTCGACAGTTATAGCGCTTGAAAAAATTGGTATTTCTATAAGGACAATCATTATTCTGGAGATCGGCTACTACTTTTCTAAAATTGGAAAACTATGTCTATGGCTGTTTTTATAAAAAGTCACCCAATTGCTTGCAGAAGACGTAAACAACGACAGATCAGATATACTCTACCAGAAACTCGTAGTTATCCAAGGATAGGTAGGTTAGGTTTAGATCCACTTATATTCCTTATATACATCAACGAGTTGAACGAGTCTATCCTGGTCGCATCCGAAGATTCCGATCAATATCAACTACGCGTAAAAGAAGCTGTACAACTAACGGTGTAGCAAAACTAGATCCATGTATTTGGCAGAAGGTAACAATATGTGCTATGCATTGAACTCGAAGGCGCTGGTAGGTTTGAATGAAATGAAGAATTGTGTGATAAATAATTAAAAGCTATTTTTGAGAGAATACTTTGCCAAGCGTGTTATAGGGTATTCCTTTACAACAACGTGCAACGTTTTTTTTTTTTTTTTTACGAGATCAAGCGATTGGTCGGAATGGACCAATACCGTAGCCGTCTCCATCTGCCTATCCGGATATATTTTTGGCTGTGAGAATACATGAAATAAACGGCTTATTGTACTGCGCTTGCCCGGATTCACGAAGGAATAGCGGTAATAAATAAGGATAATTGCCAGGAGCGATAGCTATAGATTACATTCGTATATTAATTTATTAATTAAATAATATTAAACATACTATTTAATTTTAGAGTTCTAAAACTGACCTTACTGTTGATATTTATTTTGCCAATTTGCCATCTGCGACATTAAAACGACTACTCATTTATGAACAATAATTTCATTTACGTACGCTGCTAGTTTTCAGTTAAGGGCAGCATTCCATCTATGGTCCTCCAATGAATATAAAATTGATCTTCGTACATTGAAATGTTTCAGTGCTTTTTCTTTTTGTAACTAGAATGTTCTCAGAAATATAGTTGTAAATATTTAACTTTTGGAGTGCTTTAAGAGTCCATCTTAGGACCATTACCTTTGCTTAAATTCCAATAATCTTAGTGACGAGATCTTTATTGATTTCGGATGTTAGAATCCTTTTATGTTGAAAAGAAAGAAAAATGGATCACATTAATAATGTTTCCGCGTGTAAAGTATTAGCAACGATATTAATTTTGCAAAGTAGCTACGGCTTTTCAAGTTTGCCTAGTTTTTTGTTTTTTTTTCATTCTTACATTCTTAATTTATGTTAAATGCTGGATAATACACAAAAATCGTAATTAATTATGTTATATGGTATACGTACTGACTGAAATAATATAATTCGTTGCCTATTTAAAAGAATTACTTTTGCCAAAACAGTGTCGTGGCAGCTTCATACAACGTTACCCGTTATCACTCTACGAATGTCAAAGCAGCTTCTGCGAATGTTGATTTTTTTAAGGAAACTTTTACGTTAGTAGCCATCACTTATTACCAGACAATTTGAAAAATGTAAAAATATACAGCGCGTTTCGTTCAAAAGACACACACAGGCATAACTTTGGATAGCCACGAACTTATGGTTTCGTAGTATCCGTATAGAATTTAAGATATTACTATTCGTACTATTTTGCTTCATATTTAACGCGAAATTTTCTTATATTTCCAGCCCGAATACTACAGAGACTCGAATAGATTCCATCGAGTAGGCGATGGGCCTGAATATCGTTTGGAGATTCCGGACGCCAAATTAGACTTTACCGGCACCTACACGCTCTACGCCAAGAATTGTTATGGCGACGCAAAGGCCATCATATCGTTGCAGATAAAAGTTAGAGGTATAATCAATCAAATTCTAAGAACTAACCTTTTACTACTACTCATTGTATTGCTTTTTTTTTTACTGCAGATCCCAACATTAAATCTAATATAATGGATAAGAAACGGATAAGGTAATGATGATCAAGCGCGTTAAGCTTTTCATTTCATGCTCTGAATTTTCCTCGTAGCACAACTCAAACCATTCCGAGGGTCATCAACGATCTCAAAGACATCCGGTGTTGCGACGGGGATTCCGTTGCTTTAGAATGCAAATTTGACGCAAGTCTGTCGGCTAATATAAGATGGGAGAAAGGTGGAAAGGTAAGCAAAACTACTTGAGAAAGTGGAGGGCGATCAAACTTGTTTCTTGGATTGCAGCTAGTCCACTTAGGAGACGATTTCAATGCAGAATTCGACGGATCCGTCGCAAAATTGACCATCAGCCAAGTTTATCCAGAGGATGAAGGAGAGTACACTTGTATTGCTTACAACGATCTAGGAAAAGCCTACACGTCAGCTTGCGTCGTGGTGGACGGTGAGAGCCAATCGAAATATATTAAATCTTATTATTTTATATTATTTTTATTTTTCATTCTTTTATTTTTAATTATTGTCTTTTAATTGATTACAGTTCCAGAAGGAAAAGAGAATCTTCTAAGCCAACATCTTTCGCGACCACCCGGTATTCTTTCAGGTGGTTCGACTCCTCGCTCGACCCCGAGGACGACGCCAGTTAGAAGCGTTTCGCCGAAATTACGAGTTAGAGAAATAAAATCGGAGGAACCGAAACCCCGCTTGCTCAAAGCTACGCCCCCAAAATTCTACGCCGTTCCACGCAATCGCGTCGCAGATGAGGGCGAAACGGTAAGATTCCAGGCGGCCATAGCTGGCCACCCGGATCCTTGGATTGTCTGGGATAAAGACGGCGAAGTGATTGTTCCGACTTCGCGAATCAACTTGAAGGAGGTCGACGATCTAAGGATTATCGAGATTAGGGAGGTGACGCCGCAAGATGCTGGATTGTACAGGATAACTTTGGAGAACGATGTCGGCAGAATTGAGGCCACAGCTAGGTTAGAGGTGGTAGCGCATCGCGCTTACCCTATTAGAGGAATGACGGGCTAGAAGTTCTTCGCCGAAGCCGGCGCCGACTTATAGAAGATGCCTCGTTGGAGCTAGCTCGCGCCTTGGGGGCGTTGCGAGATTAGTCTCCGGTTATAGAGGATTGCCAGTTTCCGGAATCAAGTGGTACAAAGATGACACGCCAATCAACGAAGGAAATACGGGAAAATATAATATAATATCGGATAATCAAGAGACGACCTTGGAAATATTTCATGTGAGCTTCGAAGATAAAACAACCTATAAATGTGTTACTGAAGACGATGACGAGATAGTCGAAACGTTGTTTCAATTAGACGTATTAGACGACGAAGAAAATCCATCTTACGAACCTCCTACGATTGTGGAAGGATTGCCCAGAGCCAAGGCAACGCTAGAAGGCTCCCAAGTTAAATTGCAATTGAAAGCTAGCGGTACTAAACCTTTCGACGCAATCTGGATCAAAGATGGTTGCATCCTTCCCGATTGTGGGGATTTTAAACAAAGCACGGATAAATTTGGCAATATTTCTTTGACGATTGACGATTGTTTCGTGCAAGATTCCGGAAATTACAGGTGCGAGGTCTACAATACGTACGGAGAAGCTTCTTCGAAGTGTCATGTCACGATTTACGGTAAGCGATTGACATTCAAACGCGATAAACAATAAAATTCTTTACTTAATTGAACGGTGCGATTTTGCACGATTCAGAATTCCGTAAGCCTTCCCTCCTGACCAATTACCAATGACCGTTCGGAAAATCAGAGCGCTACTAATTAGATCAACAACGTAGCGACGTTAAACCATCCCGATTAATGCCTTTACAAATTCTAAATTCTGCGCGTCGTTTCGATCTAGAAATACGTCGTCTTTCTTACGCGTTACTTGACGGTGTTAATTGGAAAGACAGGGCGTTGGTTCGCATGCGTAATTGCGGAATTATTCTCGTTGTATTTCGTTACTTGCATAAAACTGTTGTACTGTTTTTGGTTACTGTAGGATGGGCTTGGTTATTTTATTGGGTTATAAAATAGGCGTTTTCGCGATTTATGCAAGGTTTATTGTAACTAATAATAATTTTGAACGAACAGTTGTAGTCGTATGCGATCATTCTTGGTAATAATCTCAGCATTGAGGTCATTTTCATATATAGATGTTCTGGTTTTGGCAAATGTCCGCAAGAAACCGAGCCAGTTACGTATTGACTGTTTTTTCTGCATCGGAGTGCATTTTAGAAGACAAAAGTCTCGGTCTGGTGGACCATCGGTCGTTCTTTTACTTGAATTGTGCCATGCAGATTGCATTACATCGAACGCAGCCTAAGAAGGTGCTCATGGGCCGTTTGTTCGACCTTCGAGATCGCCAGACTTGCATTCAGGTCCAGAACGACTCGTAGATTCCAAAAATGTAAAAATATACAAGGTGTTCTATTTAAAATATCAAAAATTTAAAAAATAAAACAAAGTAAACTGCCACCGTCAATTCCTAGGTACGAGATCCCGAATCTACATCACATGTTAAGCGAGGTCTCGCGAATTTTATGCCAAATGTCGGTACTTTGACATCATGATGTCATAAAAGACAAGGAAACGTTAATGTTTACCAACAGATTTCTTGCTTTTTGAATATATTCGATCACGCGAATTGAACAGAAGAAAGTTAAAGAGCTTGTCATTTGCGTACACAGTGGCAGTTTCGTACGTTCAAACAAATAAACAAACGAAATAATTTAAAACGCCGAGATACGTAAATCTTGAAGGGAACCTCGTAAATCTTCTCGACTGCATTAAGCAGCTTTGCCTATCATGTCGAGCCGGATCTCGTTCTGCCGATGCGAAGCCTTTATCGCTTATTTACTGCAGCAATCGTCGCTTTTACTATGAGAGCAGGCCGGCGCCACACGAACACTTTTATCGGGTATCCCGCCGAAATAACTCGTTTTTCGTTTGCATCCTAAAATGTTGTTCGTTAATCGTATGCGTGTACGTATGGAAGGTATCATCTCGGACGGTGGGTGAATCGACACGATTCTACGCAACCGATTGTTATTTTTCGCATATTTGAGCGCTGACGAAGGATAGGTTGGTTGTCCCGATGAAATCTCACGATAAGAGCACGACGGACATCATCGGCGGGTCGCCGTCGGCCAAAGTGCGCGAAATATAATACGAATGTATGTACACAATGTAGATGATGTACAGGCTTGGACACGGATCGGGAATAAGTCTAATCGCTGTAGGTTGGTGTAATATTAGCATTATTGGGCATCTAATTGTAAAGTTATTAATAAGACTCGTTCTAAATTTTCCTCTAAAGAGTTCGAAAGCAGATGAAGGCGACACTATACATCATACTGACGTTAATGTTGGTTGTTAACGCAAGCGATTATATTGATTACAGCAAGCCGCCAAAATTCGAACATGTTATAAGCAACAATAACGCCGTGACATGGTACAATGCGATACATTCCTTCAACTTGCTAACAGCGAGTTATTTTACGTATAACTTTATGGAAGGCAATTCAAAATTTTTGTGGCGAGCTAACGCCTCAACACCTTTAAGAAATTATTTTCCAAGTGGTCGCATTTTTTACAGGGCCGATATTCTTTATCCGCACCTGTATGCGGACCGCGAACGGTGAAATCGGTGCTGTACTCGCGAAATTTTTGTGTCAGGGTGATTTAATAACGTTGAGCCGGGCAACGATTAGATTTTGGCTGATTGCAATTAATATCGTCACGAATAAAAGCTGTCAGCCTTAAAAAAAAAAAATAAAAGCAACAACAACCTAAAGAACAAGCAATAAATTAGATGAGGTGACGTAATTTTTATCTTAATTCTAGACTCTCGCGGCGCCAAATGTTCAATAAATACAAAACGTTAGACGCTGCCGATTGCGCTGACGGGTATTCGAGCGGATTTTGCTCTGATTTGTGGAAAGTTTTATATAGGTCGAAATGTTGGGGAAATGCCGGCGCTGACGGCTTGCTATGCGATTATGTAATGGGTTAATATGTAGAACTGTTGCCGATTCGAGATACCTACGTTGATCGTAAATACAATAAAAAAGTATGTTATTGTGATAATTTTTTAATCAGAATTGATCCAAAACGAAGAAGTTTTTGATTTTAATAAATAGCTCTTTATTATATCAATGAATACATACCTTCCTACATCGTATACAATAAACAGATTTATTGATATTAAGAATATATTTGTTAATAAACAGTTATTTATTACATCGATAAACAGGTTTTGATTCGATAAACGGAGTTCGTTGTTATAATAAATTTATTAGTCAATATAATTTGTTTTGTTGTTTAATAAAACGAAGACAACGAACATGATTTGTTGAATTCCAAGTTGCAAGCGTTTCTATAGCTTTTTTAAGCCTTTCAAAAATTAAGGTTTCTGAAGGTCCTCAAAATAGGCGATGACTTCGTCTTCTGACGTGAGCCGTTGTCCACTGAATTTTTTTTTTCAAATTTTGAAATTAAAAGGAATCATTGTGGGCCAAATCCGGTGAATACGGTAGATGTTCGAATTTTAATTCCATAATTTTAGCCGTCTTGATTGAAAAGGATCCCTTCGAAATAGGGCAATTTTTTGTCGATTTCTTCGCTCAGTCGGTCCAATAACGACGTATAATACTTTCTAGTTACTGTTTGTCCTTTCTCGAAGTAATGATGATGTACATGATTCCACGTGGATTGCAAATAATCGAGGCTAGTGCAGTAGTACAAAACGTGGCTATTCTGTCCATACTTATGTATCGACAAGATTTCTGCAGAAACGCGTCGAAACATGTTGTTGTGACCTCAACTATTTCGCATACTTTGGTTGGTCGATCATTCAAAGCCGTACCGTGGATTTTGTCAATCATTTCGGGCGTAGTCACTTCGCTGGACGTCGAGAACGATGCTCATCTTTTCTGGATGTACGGTTCCCTCATTTACCCAATTGCAAACAGTTGCTAACACAGAAGCAGATGTGCCATGAATTTCATCCGACCCAGCTTTGACCCTCTCTTTCGTCGTGAAGTCTTTTTAATACAAGTGTTTAATCACAGCTCGAAACCGACAGATGTAAAACAATACGAAGAAAAAGATGAAGCGTGGATTCGATTGCTTTTTATTTCTTCTTTATTTTGGCCTTGATGTTTCTCGATGGCCGTAGAACGTAAGGTGTTGTTGAAGCACAATTTCTCTATTCTGAAAAGCTGATACCGATGCCGTACCATGCGATGCATTTAAAAATGCGCTAATGTGAACATTTATTCATTTTTCAAGGCCAAGCGTCAGAAAATGCAAGACGCTCATATTAAATTAAAACGCATAGGCGGGAACCCCGCTTATACTGCCTCGTAAATGCGCCTAATCATTTTCAAGTTACGCAATATGTAATTGCAATGTCAATCTCGAGACAGTTAGACCATAGTTCAAAGTAGATTGCGCAAACCTGCTACTAGTTAAGTCGTCTGATCGTCGCCTTTACCAATACGAAAAGCAGAAGCTTAACGATAATTATAATATTGATGTTTTTTTTTTTTTTTTGCGCTGCCTTCCTTTTTTTGGATATCAACACGTAGTTACTATATCTACGGATCATTAAATCTACAAGAGATTCGCTTAAAGCTTTCTGTCACTCTTGCTAATTATAATTTCAAGTGTAAAGCCTGGCGCGAAAAAGGAAACGCTTTTGTCGGACACCAATAACCCATCATTATTTTTACACACGCATAAACCAGTTCCGTCCTCATCGCCAAAATCGGTGTCATTAAAATTATCATTATTATTAATAACGACGTGTATTCCCTTATACGCCGTTTATAATATACGCGTTTCGAAAGTTTCGACTCCCATTCGTCTTCCTCCATTATTTTCCTCCTTTTCCCACCTAACCGGCGAGAGGACGGTCCCTTTACTCTGGCGTGCACCTCGGTAATGAATTATGAATATTGCATTGTGTCTTAATTAATATATTTGCGTGTCTCCGGTTCGGCGAGAGCATTCTTTTTTTTTTTCTCGCGACAATAATTCTTCGGTTCATCCGGAGAGAGAGAGAGAAAAAAAAGGTTCTTTTTCTTTCTTGTTCTTTTTCTTTTTTTTTTGCTCATACTCTACCTTATCGCGAATTATCGTAGCTTAATTTAGCGTCTTTAATTATCGTTGCAGAGAGTTCGCTACCGGGTTCCGAGTTGGAGTTCGTCAAGGCCCCCACTTCAGCGATAGCGACAGTTGGCGGTCGCGCTTCGTTCTGCGTCAGAATCAGGAGCAACAACGCCAGAAGACGATCAGCGGAAGTACGATGGGAAGTCGACGGTAAAGTGATCAACGAATTTGGAGGGAAATACCAGGTTAGATAAGATGAGGAGGTTGATTAAGTTAGGATAATAATAAGGGAAAGTTGTGATTTGAGTAGGTTGACTTATTGATTGCGACAATGATGGTTGATGATCGTACTTTTTTGCTTTGAGCTTAGATGCCTGAAATCTGAAGTTACATTTGTGTAACGAAGTCCTGGAGATGGTCATTAGCCAACCGAAATCGAATTTTATTTTTAGCGATGTTCGTCGTGTGAGAACCCTGCCTCACACAAGTATGTTGAACCGCACATTGTACAAAGTTTTAAAGCAAAAACTTCTTGGTCCTGGGTGTTTATCGTAAGAGAGTAGTTTAATGCAACGTTCTCGACAAGAAAACTGCGAGTGTTTCTTCTTTAAAGCAGCATCTTCTTGAAAATCGATCATTTACATCTGTAAAGTTTGCAAAAACATATGTAGTATCACTACCCGATCCATCACCAATGTTGCTATAATAAAATTCTTTCGTTCCATCTGCTTGGAGGCTGCATTCAAGCTAATTGTGTCAGTCTTCTTTACTTTATCGTTACCTCCTGTTGGAGTTTAAATCTTCAGGTAGTGATATTGCACTTGAAGGAATTGCACCATTTTCTGTTTCTTCGTTCTTTTCTTCCTCTCTTCTACGTTTTTATCAATCCTGCCAAGGCGGCCTCTTCGACCCGGCTCCTCTGCAAATGCTCATCTTCGTTTTTAATCATTTTCGCATAAGCACAAATTGCGCTTCTTTCCTTATGGACACCGTTGCAAGATATTTACGTGTCCATTTTAACAAGTTTCGATCGGCGCGTGCAAACATCGTAGCATTTAGTCGGTAACTAATGGGCCGGCAAAATTTTGTCGCGCCAACAGGAAGTTACGGCTTTGTTAATAATAATAAACAAGTTCATAATTTTTACCGTTTCGTTAAGATCCGCGCGAAATAAGTTGACCAATTCCGCGTTGCAGCATTCGGCAACCGCTGGTCTAAACCAGGCAATTAAAATTTCACATCCTTGTGAAGACATTTACTTCTAGAAGCTAGATCTTCACATGCTCATCATCGATTCTACTCACAACTGTCCGCAAAACAATCGCTCTTCCCATTAGAGATTAGTGTTTAACATTCGAATTGTTTAATCTAATAATCAACGCTGAAGATTTTTAATTGGAACGATGCTGGTACACGAATTTAAATTCCAAAGTAGGCTCCAACAGATGGTTGTTAACAGTTGACAATCGTAAGCACATAATGTACGTACATACAACTCGTTCGGTACTAATAACACTTCATTCTAAGCGACTAAACGGGACTCGACGTTATGTACGTACATACATATTTACGCAAGTATGTATATGATCCAGCGGCATTACGTTGGATACGACACGTTCTATGTCGTACATAGTACCGCTTCTAGTGTGATTACAATTAATCTCTATTTCAAAATAACTCCTGGGCATAATTAATAACGTAGCAATGACAAATACCAGTAGCCTGTTACGACCATAACGTTTATATTTAAGTTATGCATACATGTACTTATTAGAATTTGTTAAGCACTTTTACTAACACGCCTTTGATTGGGTTGTTTACACGAATTCGTAGCATTTTCTAGCGTTTCTTGTGTCTTTAGAAACGCGCCCGATTATACGAGAAATTATCTCGTGTTTGCGACGTCCGAATTGGGAGCAGGCTTATTGAGATTCTCCTAAATATCTTGAATCATGTTTGCTGTCCGCGTACGCCTACGATCAAAAATTTTTGGCTCGTATTCATGGGAACGAACGGAAAGGAATAGCTGCTGAAAATCTTTAGGATGGGATCTCGCAAGATCGGGAAAATAACATAATTTTGCCAATACACAAAGAGATTAACGTACGAATATTTGGAGAGCGTAATAATAAACGATAGAATAAGAAAAAATAGATCCTAAATAAAACAATTTTTGATAAATGGAAATAGATAAAAACATTAAATTAAAAGTGCGCAATTAGCACCAAGTAAATTCTGGCCATTATAAAGCAAAGATAATAGCAGTAAAAATGAGATTTCCAAGAGAAATAAATGGGAAAACAAAATGTAACGCAGTACACAACGAAGAGATAAAACAAAAAGAAAATCAGGAAGAAATAATCACCAAAACTGAGAAAAAAAGAACTAAACTGATATGATTATATAAAGACGGAATAATGCAAATGCTAAAGAGTTATTTTAAGCAAGATAAGAGAAAGAAAAGAAAGCCCGCGAAAAATTGGAATGGAAGAATAGAAGAGATAGGACGAAGGAAGGGGAAGACTTCATTAAAATGAAATGAAAGAACTGGCCAGAGACTGAAAAGCACGCAGGTAATAGATTAATGATCGGCAATGTAGTGAATACATTCAACGTTACTAATCGGCAATAGGAAAAAGAAGAATCTTGAATATTCGTAAGAATTTGCCGAGTTTATTTGGCGAAGAAGTACGTGAACATTTAACTCTTTTAATTCGTGTCTTCGCATCCCCCAACTGCTTTCACCGATTAGCGGGGTCATCGGCCATCTTGTTAAGATGTTCACCCACAGCATTCGATAAATTTAAAGCAACTACGGAAAACGTTACTTCGAGAGCGACGAGTACCCTAAAACTGCTAGCACAGAGCGGAAAGCACTGCACCACCGGTTCCGCATGGCACAGTTTTGTAGGAAGGACGATTACATCGCCGTACTTAACATCTTAACTTATACTTACGGGATACGCTGCGATCCCAAGGGCAATAGAGCACATTTACTTATACGTTTCGCAGCATACGTTGAATGTCGGCATTTTGTAATCCTGCATCCTCTCTAGTCGTAATATACAGAGTGTTCTACTTAATAAAATCATTTTGAAATTGGTAAAGTCAACATGTTTCTAACAACTACGCTGCACATCCGATGATAAAAACAGTTTATTGTGTTCGTTAATCAATCTCGACCAATCTCCGAGATGAGAGATGTTCTCGATTAATTAATTAAGCTTGGGTGGTGCGGAGTATGCCGATACTTTAGTATTGTTTGACCCACAGTCCTTGCAATCATTATTCTGGTGCTTCATTTCACTACAATTATCTCTCTGTTACTTAACCGATAATGTATTTATCTAAGACTTACATTAGTATTTGTTTTTAAAATGAAGATTTAACAATTAGCTATTTGTACATTTCCAATCAACATTGTAATCTCGAAACGAAGACAACTAACTTGTCTTTAATGGAAGATGAATCATTTTTTTTTAATCGAATCACCAAGTTGTAGTTGTTGTTATAAACTTTACTTGAAGTACAGTCAATATTTAAATAGATAGGCTTCAAATGCTATTGTTTCGTTTCTATGTGTATATTACAACTGCGAGGTTTCTATTTACAGAATTTTCTCTTTTGCTTGCTCGCTTGTTCGGTTTCTATTTGTTTAAGTAGAAGAAAGGATGCATATAACTATTTGTTCTTAATCACTCGTTATTTTAAAATATGGACCTTAATTATTGTTACAAATGCTGGGAGACTAGCAATTCAAGGGATACAAGAAGATTTTACTTTTAATTAATATTCCTTTGTAGGTTTAAACGTTCAAAATGAAATTTACTCGCCCTCTTCTAGTTCTACGAACAATGTCCGATTTTCTGATTTTCCAATGGTTGCATCGTTATAACAATACATAATATTACTAAGAATATTGTTATCAAAAGTAGAAAGTGGAACTCATCTTAGAGAACTATTCGCTTTGTGAGCGAATTGTCATCCTCGCCAAACATAAGATATTTGCTTTCATTTCGATAAGCACATTTCGGCTGTTTTTATAAGAGAAAATCGGCGTAATAACAACGGGAGGTTTTGCCCGACCGCCACGAAAGATCGATGCGGTAAACTACGATATGTCTACGAGAGTTTTTAAAGAAAAGAGACTTTAGCGCCCTGCGCTTAAAATAGATGTAAATAAAAATAAAAAGGAGGTTTGAATCCGAAGATGAGCCCGTTGTGGATTCAAAAATAATTTTTAAAATGCTACCCTTGATGCAATTATAACGGACTTACCTTATTATATAATATTTGGTGTTTCATGTATCTTCTGAAAAATAATGATAGCAAGTACTATGGCGCAGTATGGTAAGTATAGGCACCTTCACACCAAACAACTTTAATTTATTTATAGCAATATATGATAATTAGTCCGGGACGGTCGTTCCGAGAACACGAATGGTCCTCTTCATCAACCGGTTAAAATCCACCCAACTCTTTCAATATCAATGGCAAGTGCTCAGGATAATTTGACAATAGTCTCAATTGAATATGAAATAAACGAAAGAAGCTTAACATGGATGGAATTACGGAAATGTTCTAGTTAGATGTATTCATTTTCATTTGAGATACATATTTTTCGCGCGTCTTAATAATTCGTTGCTCTAAACACATGGACCGCACGGCCCATATCTAATAGCATTTAAGTAATAGGAAATCGAATATTAATTAAAGAAATTAAGGAAGGAACCTTGCCAGCGCTGCAGGAGATCTCCTTGAATTTAATCTGTAAGCAAATCTGGCGGTTGTTGAAATCGCAAGGTTTTTATTCAAGAAAATAGATTGTAAACATTAGATTTAAACAATATTTTTAATAGACTTACTTTAAATAGTTACGCCGGAAGGAGGTAGACTAAATTCAACAATGTCATTCTAAGCTTAGCAAAAATTCCATCACTTCGGACTAACTCTATCTAATATATCAAAGTTTCCTCGACTTTCTTCGTTTTTAAACTTCAAATCTCACGAATTAAACGGGATAAAGATCTGGGACTAATCGGAACTAATTCATTTAGTTTCGATTTTAGAGAATTTTTAATTCTCTTCCCTCTCAGTTTGCCGCCCGATTTGCCTAATCTCGAATGAATCTCTTTTTTTCTGTATCGAACGCAGAAACAAACCCTCGCAGTACAAAAGACGGGAAAATATCTTCGCTAATTTGAATTCATTAGCGGTAATGAATTCAAATTAGCGAAGATAACAGCTGCCGGACTGTTACACGTTTCGGCCTTACTATATGCATCGTTATATTAAGGTTTCCTTTCATAAACATTTACGATCTTGTTACGAGCTATCGGTCGCCATATTCGCGAGCGTAGAAAATTTGTGTTTACTGCTGTCAATCATATTTTCGTTTGAAAGCATTTGAAAGTTATGGCAAGGTATTTATGTAAAAAAAACTCAGCGAAGAGGTGCCTAAAGCAAAATGGTAGCGTCGCGTTTAATCAAACGCGAATTGATCGCAATCGTAATCATAAAGGTATTTGTTCTGATGAACGCGAGCAGTTGCTTCGAACATTTTCTTGTATTTACCATGGCACATCGATAAAATAAATATTGACGGTAATTCAGTTTGAAATGGTGTTGCAACGAGAAGATGATCGATGTTAGACTATTAACAGTAGTAATTTTTTTGGTAAAAAAAATCGAAAATAAAAAAATATATTGGGTGTTCCATTGAAAAAAAAAAATTAACATGAATGTTTCTTGCCAACTAAAGACAATGATGTTACCAGTTGAAATGCTTGCGTATTAGGTCTTCTTTGTCATATTAAATACAAATATGGAATTAAGAAAATCACGTCTTTTTATTTTTTTTTAAGAATCTATTTAAAAGTAAAAGTTTACTCTTCCTTTTCTCTATGAGCGTTCTATCTCCTTTTTGGGCAATCTGTTATCTTCAATTATCTTACTGTTTAAATGTTTTGCGTTGCTTTTTTTCTTTATTTCGAAACGGTTCTTTTATTTATTTTAATGACTTAATTCTAATTCAAATAGGTAATGTTTTGCATGACTTTGTGTGTTACTAACAAAAATTAGGTTGTGACTTTGATTATTCTCTGTTTTTTCTAGGAACAAAGAAATGATTGTTTCATGCTTCTGTTTTGGAGTATTTCTTCTTAGATTTGTTCAAATAACATTTAGTCACTTGGAGATTTGTTTTTTCTTTTGTTTATATTAATGTTGATATAGTTACATTCCGCCTAAATAACGGATTAATTTAATCGATTAAAGGGCTTGGACTTTCTATAAACTGAAGATAAGTATTGTAGAATGTGTATTGTAGTTTACCAAAAAATACTAAAGAGTGAATTTACAAATATCCGTAACCTTTTCACGTGTGGTGGTTCACGGTCCAACGGGATCTTTAAAGCTTGTCATCATTAGAGACGACAAAGGCAGGTAGAATTATTCCTTTCTTGCAGCGACTAGATAGAGTCGTGTCTATTCGCCTCATGAGAAAGAGTTCGTGTTGCCTACTGATGTTCCCGAGAGTCGACAAAACACGAGTCTGTCTAGTCTCTGCAAAAAACCAACATGTAATTTCATCCGCCTTTGCCCTCTCTAGTCATAACTACAAGAGTCTTCGCTTAATGGTATATGTAAATAACGAAGTCAAAAATAAAAGCCGCCAAATAGCAATAACCATATGAAAGACCTCGATCCAGAATGCGGTGGAGGTTAGCGCATTAGCAAACGTAATTTTTGGGCGTGATTGTTATTTAAATATACGATCTCTTCAAATTATTCTTTGAAAGTTACATTCCTAGGTTTTTACCAATTTTAAGCGTACATCATTCGATTGTTTCCATTCTTCTCGCTGATCTAAAGTAATTCCAGCTTATAGGGTATGGTAAGGCCCATTTCGAAACTATTTTTTTTTTAATGTAGATCTAATAAATTGAATAGATTTTCGAACTGATATGAAGAATTTTCCAAATATGTTGTTTACTAACATCCATTACAATTAAACGTGAAAGATTACATCGTTTGAATGCCCACCATTGATAAGAGTATTGACATTTTGTTTTGACGACCAGTTTTTCCTTACCGTGGAATCTCATGCGCAATAATTAAACCGTTTCTCGAAAATAAACACCGTCAATGATAATTCCATCCAATTGAGATAAAAAAACTGTTAGCATGGCATTATAACGTTCTGCATTCATCAACATACATTGGTAACAGCATTGAGGCGATTGCCCTCGATGAAAAATGGGCCGTTTGTTTCTTCAAACCACAAAGCTCCCCAGGCTTTCCATTTTTACTCAGTAAGTAATCGTTTTTGAATAATTCTTTCCCCCAAATGTGATAGTTTTGGTTATTATCTTAGTGTTTTCTAACAACCAAATAACGAAAAATGAGCCTCGTTATTTGATTGCTAGAACACCGAAGTAACAAAATTTCTGCTTTTTGGACCATCTCCTTTAATTTTTGACTTAACTGAAACGAAATTTTTACGTGAAATTTAATAGAAAGTATTTGGAGTAATGCTTAGTTATTGAGGTCGTGTTAGTACTGATGACGGTGAGTTCGACACCTTCTCGTATTTTTTGCAGAACGTAGAGTTGTTGATCTGCTAGTTTCTTCAATTTTCTTTTATAATAAATTTCGAAATGTTCGTCCAGTAGGAGGGCTAGAAGCTCAAAGAAACCACGACTTCTGCAATGAGTCACTTTCATGGACTTAATAAGTTTTTGTGGCTTCAATACGCTGTCTTTCAGAAAGCGGCGTATGAGTACGATTTACGAAGTATGTTTGTATTTTGTTTCATCCGAAATAAAAGAAATACTTTGAAGTTAATTTAAAATCTTTCATTTTTGGAAAATCTTAACAAAGGAGTGATCATTGTAATTGTATTTGTTATGCAAAGCGTAATCTACGAAATAAATTCGACCTTGCTATGAATTTATGACTCATCTGGCACATTTTACATTCGAAACTGATTTGATTGAATCTGCATAAGTTAAGGTTTCACTGTTGCAAACACAAAGGGAACATCGATAATATGCGGATTTGTTAGTCATCCGGTTTTACGTTATAGTTAGACTATTAGAATAAGTATTTTCCCGCTCCTTCGGAATATAGTTGCCCGTTCGTAGTACAAGCAATTAGCGTTTGTACAAACGTCAAGAGAATCGTAATAATTACAATGTACACGCATAAAAAAAAACCTAACGCTAAGGTAAATATTCAGAGTCGTCCGTTTGTTTTTCTGTCACAGGTGGAAGACTACGATGACGTCCACATCTTGCATATCAATGACGTGACGCTAGAGGATGCGGGCACGATCCGTTGCATCGCCTCGTGCGACCAAGACGAAGAACGGCACCATTCGCGCCGAGACAGTCGAACTGAGCGGGCGGTCAGCACCAGCAGCGCACCGGACGTCGCAGGATCGCGCTCTAACGTCGAAACCGTTCGTAATAGTTGCGAGACGCGTTCAATCGCGGCCGACTTGATCGTTCTAGAATCCGATGCCGATATGCTATTGAGTGACAGTGATCCGGTCTGCACGGATGCGAACAGTGCGGATGTCAGCGATGATAATATGGACCTGGAGGGCAGCGAAGAACCGGCGATCATCCTGAGAGGACCGCAAGACACCACGGCACTGGTCGGCGACCGCGTCCTTCTCAAGGCCACCTATATAGGCCAGCCGGAACCCAACGTTAGATGGACCAGAGCGGTGAGTTTACTCGTGTTTCTCTTTTTTTTCCGCCGGTTTTTACGCGCGGTGAATGCTCCCCCGTTACGTTTATGTCTCCTCGTTAAAAAGAAGAAACGATTCGGTTTCCTTTTTCGCGCCATATGATCGGAAAACCGCGTGTAAATACCTCGAATGACGTTTTTATGACTTGGAATCGGCTTCAATCGGTGATTTTTGGCCGAAAAAATGGTTATGGCGTATTCTTTTCGTGAAATAAATTGGACGTTGTCGTGTCAAGCTGGCGTTTCGTTGAATTTTGTAATGATCGTCGTGCACGAGTTCCAACAGATGTTTTAAGATATCAAAAACGAAGAGGTATCTTCTTTTTTCGTTTTTTTCGCCTCTGTCTCGCGAGGTAGATTCCTTCGGCTGTTTGATCCGTTTTTTCGCGGATTACTTGAATGTATCTTGTAGAAATTAAGAATAAAGTATCCTTTTCGATTTGTTAAATTTTGATTCTTGCGTTTATTTTTAATACACGCTTTATCTTATTTGAAAAAAAAAATTAGATAAGATTCATTCTCGTTTACAAACATTAATCTCCTCAGATCTGACTCATAATATGCTAACTCGGATTTTTATTACTTTCCGTGTAAATCAACGTCGAAATCAGAACAAAAATTATTTTTCTCGCATACATAGCTTGGATGCGCTGTTTTAAGTAGGTAACGTTTTAGAAAATCACGGCAAGAATATTTTTTCTTATCCCTTTTACGCAAAAATCGAATTTACCGTTTAAACATGTCAAGTTCTGTCCGCTAGTCCACGTTGCCAGGTAGGAAAGTCGTATCTACTTAGAGGACATCAATAATGTTTAAAAGCTTTTATTTCAAATTCACGCGAGATGCTCAGAGATTTTACGATGCACCCTTCCACTATAGAACTTGATGACTTCCAAGCACCAATGCCGATATAATCAATCCCAAAAACATCTGCCAATAATATAGATGAGATCGGTTCAATTGAAATGTCGCTATTTCATAAGAAATCTTGGGAATTGCATACTCTGCTGTTATTTGAAGAAAGAAGCGCGTTTTACTCTGCGCGAAATGAAATATAACGGTTAACCAGCGTTGTTCAACCTCGTCTTGATCTTCTGCATATGCTATTATAAATTTTCTTGATTCGCTGTTTTTCATTGGAAAATTTTGAACCATCACGACGCTATCCTTATGTTCTACATCTTTTTATACCAATTAGAGTTACGCCAAAGATCACTTTTATCCATAATGAGCGGCACACAGAATCAAAACCTTGGAATATAAAAAATTGGACTTAACACTTATCGGCTCCAACCGGCAGATGTCATTTCTCTTGAAGCTTCGTTACGACTAAAAACCAGCTGTTGAGGGTACCTGAATTTTTTTCCATAACTTCTATTGATCTCTTATACCTTGTTCTGTGCAATACGGCTACGAATTGAAAATAAAGGCAATCGCTTGTTTTTCAAAATTTAAGTAAGGTAACACCCATTTAAAAATATTCATTTTATTACGGGTTATTCAGAAATTTATTTTAAACATCCAGTGTCACTTGCGAATTCTCTGGGTCGAACAAAAACTTTTGTAAAGAATATTTTTCTTCCTAGTAAAAAAAAAAAAACCTTTTTCTCTGGCGACATCTATCTAATAAGGCAGTGTTTAAATATAAGAGATATTTTTAAAGTGTTACGTACAATAAAGACAACAGCGGGTAATACAAACTATCATCTACAGAAAAAAAAATATAATCGGTATACTTGATGAAATCCTTTCATTTTTTTACTTTCAGAAATGACCTACGTACAGTTATTTAATAGTTGATGCAATCACAACAATCACTGCCGTTCCTCGCGGGATATACTTCGTATTCTTTCTTTCTCGAAGAACAATTACATTTTGACAAACAATAAGTAATCTTTTGAAAATTTTGTTTTATTTTCATTAAAAATTGTTTTTTCCAACAAAAGATAAGTAAAAGTCTTTAATGACGGCCATAACTTCGCACTAAAAGTTAAATGAATTGAAATTAGATCCGACGAGCTGTTACTTGTTTATTTAATTATTATTACTAATGCATCAACGATAGATCTATGTATGTACGTGTGTATACGGGGTGCCTCAAGAGTACTGTCCTAGTTTTTGTTTTGGCGAAGGATGCTTTAAGTAAAAATTATTTAGATCAAAGTAGTGTATAACCTGAAAATACTTTCAACTATTCGTAGCGTCTAGAAACAGGGCGAACGCAAACTTAGCACGTTATTTTAAATAGGACAGCTTGTATATTCGTTGATTTTCTGTCGTTTGAATGTCTTAAATGGTACTTATACATTTTTATTCTCGCCAATTGGCACATTACACAAACGCCCAAACATTCCGTATAGATTTTCCTCAGAAACTAGCCTCATACGCTGTGTTAACTGCAATGAAGGTTTGGGAAATTTTTATTAAAGCGCTAAACTGGCGAAAACAACGTCAAGTTAATAGGCGTTCACCTACTTTCTAAACACTCCGTAGTATCGAATTTCAATTAAATAACTTTTATTTTGAACATTTTTCTTTAAAATGCGAGATGAGTTTATTTAAAGTTTAACGTAAGACGCTCAAATGTTTTTCGCAGCAAGCGTCGTCATGTTTAAAAAGACGATATGGTTCTCGAATATGTTTCGGGGCTCATCCAGTACTCACATAAGAGCCACTGTATAATCTAATCTACTTCGATGATTTTTTTGGTTGAACATCTAAAGAGCTCATCTTTGAAAATTAATCACATGATAGAAACGACTTAAAATGCAGCAATCTTCTTGGCATTTCGTAAATCATGATCGACCAGATGTGTCTTCAAAATGTATGTAAAATGGCCTTCCGAAATGCTTGTAATTTAAGGTTTTTATTCTCGAATAGGCGATGAGAAGGAAGGTCGATTTCCTATTCATATTGCCTTATTTGCTTACATTAAAAGAAATCAAACGCTTCCGTAAAAAAAAAGCGATCGCACCATTATTCCTTCCGCCTACCACCTTGGAGGAAGTCAATTTAAACGACAAACTAGCAATTCCTCTCACGTCGCGCCTCTGATGTTCTTCACTCCACCATTGGGAAGATTTATTGCCCCATTGTTCGACCTGCCAATGCTGTACGATTACAAGCACATTTCACACTAAACGACATCGCTTTTATGGCGCTCAAGAATCTGAAATATGACGTAATTCACCAGAAACACGGGATTATAATACAAAATTAAGCGTTTTTTATGATGCAATAAAATATCATATCTATACGTTGAAGGATCGTACGTGTTGGTCGTACAAATTTTCCGGGCAGATTTTCGTTAGAAAATCACCAGTTCGTCGTTTTGTTTGTATTCCTTTCTAGATCAAGGCCAAGCGATGACCGCAGCGTACGAAATAGGTTATTAGATGTGCAAATTGGAGCATCATTGTGGCATGCGGTTAATCTCGAAATGGCGACGTTTTACGCTTGCGTCAGTGTTTGTGTATATTCTGCGGATTTGGAAGCGATCTACATAAATATTTGGTGTAAAGATGTGATTTGTTATAATTTAGGATTGTTTGCGTAATCTCGAAGTTATGAGAAATTTACGGTATCCGATGCACGTAATTGTTTGGACTATTCGAACTAGCTGGGTATATATGAGGCACCGGTATTTATTGGTCAAATTTCAGCCCATTAAAACGCATTTGAGAAGATGATATTCTTTTAAAACAGCGATTCTCTTCACTGCATCTCTTCTGCATTTAGTCTCATCGGTTTAGCAGACAGATGGCAGGAGCTTAACGTGTTAAGAAAATACTTTGTTTTGTTAATGTGTTACTGCCGCTTTCCCGGACATCGATAAATTGAAAGGTTGAGCACTTGGATTTTTCAAAATTTTGATTTTTGGGATAATATCCAATAAAACCTCCTCAAATTTGCTTATCCTCGTTATTTACTATTAGTAGCCACCATGATAAGCAATGGAACGTTAATAAAAGAAATCGTATTGCATAGCGATCCGCGAATTCGATAGCTGTCCCCCTCGTTCAACGATTTCGTGCTTGATCAAGAGGCGAACAGCACGATCCGTAATAGGTGTTAAAACGACGGTCGCGCCCATACATCCGCACGATATTAGCACGTAGTGGATCGTTTAATGCGTGTATCTTCGCCATTATCGCCACGAGAGGTTCTTTATGGCAGCTCGGGGAATAATAATTTTATCTTTTCCGTGATATTTTATTTAACTGAAGTCCTTCCTTTAATTTCTCGTTAATCTTGTTTGCTGACAAGAATCGCAAGAAATGTCTAACGGCATGGTTTTATATTAGATTTGGCCCATCCATCATTAAGTAGACTTATCTCTGCTGTAATAGGTGCGTGGCTGCTTAAAGAGGACTTATCGCCTTTGTTGAAGAAGATATAACTGGTAAATGTCTAAGTCCATCTAGAGACAGTCAGCATTCAAAGGAATTATTAAAGAGAATAATGAGAAAAGTTATTGCCTTCAGCAGATAGGGTCGAGATTTCTTTGTCTAATAGTTTTAATTCCTTGGTTCTCTATTCAAAGTTAATCTTCATAAGTCCACTCTTCGCGTATACGGCAATATCAACCTCGCCAGTTGTAAGTCTCAAAGTACTAGAAGCAGATCATCTTTTTTCAGTGTTTACTTCTTCAAATCTACAGTTAAAATCTGTGATAATGCCGGACAATTGAGCCGTGATCTGCGGAAATTCGTTCACAACTGCGGTAAACATCGAGATGGAGTCGAAATGTTCTTGATTGTCAATAGGCCTTGCCTCTAACGCGCCTCTTTACGCCGTCCTTGTATTGTCCTTACCGTGGTACGTATAGCTAACGCCTTTCGTAAAACCAGCTCTTGTTCTTGGCAAGATGTTCTTCTTTCTCTTATGTATCTTGTAGTGAGTAACGCTGGACAGAACCTCGGTGTTTGCGATATTCCCGACATGTAGAAGCGCGTTCGGCCAACACGGGTTTCTCCGTTTGACTTAGACTTAGGAAGTATCGATCAATACGCGTTCGGCCGAACGTTTCCACTGTCATGGTTAATTGTATCCGTGGATAGATGGAGTTTAAGTGGCGCAGAAACTTATTTACCGTATCCGCTTTATGAGACCACATCGTGGACGAAGCGGTACTAACAAAGTGATTTTTGAGAGGCGATGTCGAGTACTTTACCTTTGAAAAGCTTCGCTATGGCCAGTACGATCAGAGTGGCCCTAAATCACCCCGCTCAATTGTTTATAGAATCGAATATCGAACGTAATCATCCTTTGCGTATCGCGCAGTAATTTCAGGCATCGTTTCTCTGAGCCCATTTTCTGAGATTCTTCAGGCACTCGCTTATGCGCACAATCAACGCCGTAGCGTTAACGAATGGCGGACTAGGAAGAAAACGCGTTGGAGGTTTGTGCCTTCCAAGAGATCAGATAAAAATGTTAAAAACAATCGGAAATTGTCTTCCGTGCAAATGAGTCTGTTAATATCATAGGGACTATTCGTTTCAATGTCGGTAGTCTAGCCTAGTATGATCGTATCTATTGATGAACGAGCGACATATTGCTTTTAGATTTAAAGAACCTGGTGCCAACATTTTTTAACATTCTTTTTAAGTGCTAGGATCTGGTATGTATCCTTCTACGTGATCTGTGCACCCCAAACTATTTGCGGATATGCTTCGGGTCGTTTTAAAGCATCCAATTCGTCCCCGTGGCGTGGTTTTGCGAATAATTACAACGGATTTCTCGAGCAGGAAATCAGCGGATGAACCAATCAATTACTTTTAAATTCATTGAAAAAAATAAACCGTTTTCCACGATAGAATTCCTCATAATAAAGGATTTATGTCGAAGGAGATCAATTACAATTAATTACTGTCTCATTTACGATATTCCTTCCTTGCTTGTCTACTGTATCGACGACAACCGCACCCATCTATTCAACCGACGTAATCGCTTTTTTTCCTCTCGTTTGAAATAACGAAATAACATAATTTCTGTCCGCTAAAGTATTCTTTAAAAAGATTGATTGTCCGAATCAGAATTGCAAATCGCTTTACATTTAGATGAGCCGCATACATCAAACCGAAACAAGAACCTGTTCTCATTTATTCCAAACGGTACCGTAGGGTCCGTAGGTGTGCGCTTTATTTTGTGATCTCCTACGTATTTTATGTTTATTTATAGGAAGTTGAACTTGGAAATACACAGAAGAATACCTCGTCCGTGTCGGTTCTCTTTCGTAGTAGACGTTGAGCGGCGCTTAAATTTTAAACGTGCCGCAATCAATACTACCTACGATTACCTCGGATTATGTCAGCGGACAAGTGAAACATGCGTAATTAGCGAGTAGCATGGTGAGAAAAATGTTAACTAATTAAAACGGAAATTATCTCTAAAAAAGGAAACGTTTTCTCTTCGCCGATATGTTGCATACTCGGTCCGTTACGTAAGGCTTCTATTGATGCTTGTTTTACGTTATTTTCTATTTTTACGATGTTAATATAACATAGAACTGCGGAATGTTGTCCGTTTGTGTTTGCTTTAAAGTATTTCTTTTGTGGGCTGGTTTCTTATCTTGGTACACCGAATTTCCATTGAAAAACGTTATCTATCACCTTCTTTTCTTTGCCGTTCGAGAGTGCTTTAATGCGATCCTTTTCCGCTTTTCGCAACGTCTTTCCTTTTAAATTCATACCTTTGACGTGGTTATTTAAAAGTTAATAAGTTAAAAAGTTAGCTCTAAAAGAAAACAATAGATTGACAAAAATACTTGTGATATTTTCTCTTTTACTTAACGCTTAATGTAAATGAGTTCGGGAGATTTCGTGAGAGATTAATCTAGAAGGTTTAATCTAGAAGGTACTTAAGTTGAAATCGATTTTATGATCCCCGCGTTAAATATTCAACATTTCTCTTCCTCCGACGTTATAACAAAATAAATGCAGGTTAATATTATAGAACGTAATAAAATGTCCAATCTAACAATAAGCACCAATCCAATAAAATCTAGAACGCGGACAGTATAAAATTAGTAACGTTATAGTGACAATGTTATTGACCAATTTAACGTGACCGTGCCCGAAGAAAAGAAGTTTTTGACGAAATTTATCGATCTCGAGTTTGTCACATCTTCGAATTTTGACATATCTAACCTTGAATAAAATCGGATCCGCTATGGCTATCATTAAAAGTCCTGGAGACTATCGGGACTAAATTGAGGTTGGCGGACATTGCTCGATAATCAGAGCCTCTTTCCTTCGGTCGCGGTGACTTATTTAAAGTCGATCTGAAAATAACAAAAAAACTGTTACGTCGTTAACAACTGACATTCTTGCTGGACTCGAAGCCATCATTTTATAGACGCAAACGTACGTGTGTTTCTGCCTATCTGATATGATTGATATCTGTCTACTGTACTAAAACTATGACTGGAGACGGCAAAGGCAGGTGAAATTATTTATTACTTTTTTGCGAGGACTAGAGTAGACCGATAGGCAGCACGAACCTTTTCTTATGAGGCGAATGGACTCGAGTCTATCAAAAAAGCAATAATTTTGTCTGCCCTGGTTATCTCTAATTATAACTGTTAGCTGCACTGTAAACAAATGGACCTGTTTCAACCAGCATTTCAACTAGGTAATGGAACGTTAGGTTTCAGTACACGGAATTAAACAAATGCAATATGTTTATTATCAGCAGTAAAGCTCTACGCTTAATTATAAAACGTTTAAGTTAAGACTGCGCCCGAGAGCTTTTTAAAGAGGTTTTCACCTTTGAAAATTCTTGATGTTCTGATCTAAGAATTGGGACAAGCAAAGAAATGAACTGAGCAGTCCATGCAAATGCCTCAACAGAGACCGTTCAATGAATGTACTAGATACATGACGACACGCCAGGTCACTTTTCTCGAAAAGCAAGAGATTTTTGCAAAGGCAATTTGGCTATTCCGACCTTAACCTCATCGATTTTTTTTTTTTGGCGGTGAAGATCAATTTTGGGGCAAAATTGTGGAGTGTGCTGATGGATTCCACAATTAAAGATACTTTCAAGCATTAACATATTGATTGGAAAAGTTATCATTTTAAACACATTCCTTAGTGCGGAATATCTCATAACATTTTTCAATTCAATCATTGCTTTCCTTTGTCATATTTTCGTGTCGACCATGTTGCGATTTCTTCTGTTATGTGTGGTACGTCCGTCCATCGTGAGTTCGAACACTGCCGGTGTCTAATGAAATCTTTATTTCATTAATTAACCGCTAAAATCGAGGAAATCCCAATTTTTACGTGATGTGACTATTACAATATTTACAATTATTACTTTGCCATCTGCATCACATAACTTGTCTTGCTTGGTAGCATAATTCAACGCACCCATTTCTTTTAACATTAATAGTCATATGTTACATCAAAGAATCCTTGTTCTGCGGGACTTAATGATTATTACGATACTAATAACGACGTTTTCTTTTCTAACAGGGTCGTCTGCTGAAGAACGACGAGAGAACCAGCATCACCTCCAGCGATGGCGTTTCGTGCCTACTGTTGCAGAATATCACCGCGGATGATAGCGGGAAGTACGACATATCGGTAGAAAACGCATACGGTGCGGATTGCCACTATGCATCCGTATCCGTCGAAGGTAAGCAGCGCATTTTCGGTATATCGTTGCGCGGATGTCGCGCAGATTCTTCTCGGACGTTGCTAGATACGAAGATGAATTTATCTATACGCGCAATTAGCGTTCCATTAATTCGCGATTCGAACTTGCGCGTACATCGCACTACTTACAACTAGCCAGAAACGTTTTACGCTTTCCCGATGTGCTGTCGCGGCCTGCTTATTATGGGAGATCCGGCCGGGCTAGGACACGCGAAACCATTCAACACTTCGTTACTTTTACCTACCTACATGCTTGTATTGTGTCCATTTTAACGTGTACGTACATTGTTGACGTCAATAGAAAACGGTTTAATTATTTAGTAGTACAAGTCCTTTTACGCTAAGCTCTGTCTACAGATCGTTTCGAATCTTGTAGAACAAAAGGTCGTCGATCAGTTATTATTGTTTATATCAACGCTTGTCGATATATTTATTTGGATTTGGCTCTAGATTTTGCGCTACAAATAAAATTATAGAGCATGTTCAAAAGGGTTAAAGGCTCTTCTTATTTGTGGTTTTCAACATTTATCTTATTCTAGACGAGAGGCATCTGATTCAAAGAATATCTAGCCTATTACCGCTATGGAAGAATCGAATCGTTAAGTGTAGCACCACGCACGAACTAAATCGGGCATAATATTCAATTAGAAAAGCTCAAATTAAAAAAATACATTCGCAACGAGACGCTTATAAAACCATTTATATGAAAATGTGTATTCTGAATGCGGTGCTGATTACGTCAACTCAATATGCTACATCATCTAAAACATTCGAAGATCCATGAGGCAGAGTACATTCGATGATTCGTAAATATATTCGATGCTTTTTGAAACAAACTGTATACGCGCATACAGCGCCTAGGATAGCTTTGGGTGTCAGCGTGGCGACTCGACTGCGCCATAGATGTAATTTACAATCCGCCACAAGGCAGACAGTTCTCTTCTGTCTATTCTACAACGTAGGATTTTCACCGCGCCATAAAATTTTATCGGCTCATTAGCAACAATATCGTTTTAATTACGTGTTAACTTGGACGTTTCGCTTTTGATTTAAAGCTCCCCATTAAGTCCGGCAATTCATAGACCTTGGTGCAAATTCTACTGCCGTCGTTGTAATGTTGACGTCCCATATTTTTTGCGATAGCTTTTATTTACTGCTGCGTTAGAAATAGAGATTTATTTATTGCTAGAGGTTCTTTCGAAAATCTTGCGAGCGGAACATTTTGGATTTAGCGTAGCTTTACTGTAACAATGAAGACTCGAATCTCCCCAGTTTATGAAATCTGGTGTTTCTTCTTTAATGTTAAGACCTACCAGCTGTCGGTAAACGATGCAAAAGAACCTCTTCTTGACTTATTAAGTTAGCTCTTGTAGGTCTTTTAAGTGCTTGTATGGTTGGGCGTATTTCGGTAGATGATGTATCTGACTGGATTGGATTCAGATGTTTCTGGTTTAGAATGATACATGTTTTGCATCTCCTGGATCGACATTGTTTTGGTATTGTGACTCCGTTTGGAGTGGTTAATACAAAGATTGTTGTTGTTCATGTCAACATTTAAGAGTTTTTAGGACTTTTTGCACATCACATGTTTCTCCTTATTTCGTCCAAAAGCGAACCAAATCTTGTTAATTATCCTTTTAAAACATCCGTACGCACCGCTGATGCTTTGAACTCCGTCCGCTTAGATGAAGTTATTGTAGAGCCTGAAATTGAATCGTAAGTGGGCAATAATAAGTAATGAAATAGAACAGTATTTACGGGATGAACTTGTCGTCCTGCTTCTTAGTTATGTTACTTTTCTGTTGGCTGGCAATGTTAAGCAATTACAATCATAATTGTTCAGGGCCCCCCGATCCACCCAGCGGAAAACCATGCATCGATCCCCATTCAGACAGCGCAACAGTGGCATGGAGTAGTTCCCCGTACGACGGAGGTCGCATCATCACGGGGTACGCGGTAGAATACTCTCTGGCTGGCAGCGATGTTTGGACGACGGCTACCGACGATTGCCATTCGCTTAGCTACGTAGTTAGAGGCTTGCAGCCCGGAGGCCGTTACGTCTTCAGAGTGAGGGCCGTTAATATTCACGGCTTCGGTGCACCCAGCTTGGACTCGGACATCCATCAATTAGAGGAACACAGTATGTATCACGCGAGGTTATTAAAATGGAAATGCATGTCCACGCAACGTCATTCTTTTTACAGACGAATCCTTAACGTTTGAACCTAGGATAGTAACCGTCGAGCAAGGCGAATCCTTCAAGAAGCGTTACGATGTAATGGAGGAGTTGGGCAAGGGGAGGTTTGGAGTTGTCCATAAGGTCGTCGATAAGGTGACGATGCAGAAATTAGCTGCTAAAATCATAAAATGTCGAACCAACAAGGACAAAGAGAAGGTGCAAGAAGAAATTGACGTGATGAATATTCTAAGACATCAAAAACTGCTTCAATTGGCGGCTGCTTTCGAGAATCCCAGGGAGATGATCATGATTACAGAATAGTGAGTAGCCGTAACATCTTTGTTTGAAAATCATTCAAAAATCTTTTGCAGCATATCCGGAGGTGAGCTGTTCGAACGGGTTGTAGCCGACGATTTCACTTTAACCGAGAAAGACTGCATACTCTTCATGCGACAGATCTGCGAAGGCGTGATGTACATGCACAGTCAGAACATTGTCCATCTCGATCTGAAGCCGGAGAACATCATGTGCCATACGCGAACGTCGCACGAAGTCAAAATCATCGATTTTGGTCTTGCCCAGAAGCTGAAACCGGGCATACCGGTCAGGGTGCTTTTCGGTACGCCCGAGTTCATACCTCCGGAAATCATCAATTACGAACCTATCGGCACCGAATCGGATATGTGGTCTTTGGGCGTCATATGCTACGTTCTGTAAGTAGAAAATACTAAGATTTTTCGCGGGATAAAAGGCAAATGGTTTGATTTCTTTTATGGCCGTAGGCTCTCTGGATTGTCTCCATTTATGGGCGATAACGACGCCGAGACCTTTGCTAATATTACGAGAGCTGAGTACGATTTTGAGGATGAAGCGTTCAGCACGGTGTCACAAGATGCTAGGGATTTCATTGGAGCACTCTTAATTAAGAGGAAGGAGTAAGTTTTTTTCTTTGTTTCGAAACAATTTCTTTCGAACTGATACCTTCCAATCGTCAATAGAGATAGATTATCCGCAGAAGAATGTCTGAAACACACATGGCTCGATCCAGAGAACCATATCGAAACAGTTGTGATATCAACGGATAAGCTTAAGAAGTTCATTATCAGGAGAAAGTGGCAGGTACGTACGAGAAGCTCTTTTAAGCATAGCACGCCTTTTCATTAGATATCAGCGCGCAGTTTGTTGCATGCTTGTTTTGTGTGTTTTTGTTTCTTTGTTTTGGCGAGTAGAAAACCGGAAACGCTATTAGAGCTCTCGGTAGAATGGCGACCCTATCTGCTAGCCGCCGTAACTCATCGAGCAGCCTTTCTTCCAATAGCCCGCGGCCTTCGATATCCGGAAATAATCAATCTAGGATGTCTAGTCTGAACGAGGAAGAATTGGAGACGAACGATAATACCCAAACCATCGCTGTAATTGAGGAGAAAACGTCTAACGAAGAGGAAGTCGCCCAAACCATCGAGGAAAACAACAATAGAATCAACGGAGACTCGAAAAATACCATCGAGAATAAATTGCCAGACGTGATAAAGGGCGCAGATAAAGAAATACGCGAGAAGAAGACCGTCAGGAGTAGAGTGTGCAGCGAGAGGAGCGATAGCGGCATCAGCGATTGCTCCATCCACAACCAATCTTGCTCGTGCAGTTCCACGCCTCTACTGCGGAAGAAATTCCAAATTAACGAGGAACCGGAACAAATCGGTGGAGGCGGTAGCACCGCCTCTTCGGAAACCAGCGAGAGATCGCGCAACGGTAAAGATATCCAAGATGATATCTTCCAGTTGGAGACGCACTCGAATGGCCAGAAGAAGATCGACGCGCAGATCAGTAGAATCGCCGAAAAATTCGAAAATCTAGCCAAAGTAGGATCTAATGCGGGTCTGAAGGGGATCCCGAGAAAGAAGGAGCTTGGGGAGAAATCGATCTCGAAGGAGAACGGAATCTTGTTGAAGAACGGAGGATTTCAAAGTGACGAGCTTCCAACAACGGAAAGAATCGACTTGGACGATGCCGGAGAAAAGATCCATCTGAGTAAGTTAGAAGTTACTCTAACGCCGGTCGCGGCGAGAAAGGTTAGGACGCCACAGGTAACGGCAACCACAGGTAAGTGCTCTTTTTTTCTTTTCGATTATTGAGTTTGGACGTGTGTTTTGATTTGTTGTAAAAATTGATAGTTGAAATAGTTCTTTTTTTTTGCTTGTAACTATTATTTAGATTTTAAACTATAACAGATGGCTCTTTAAGAATGTTGAAGTTTCTAAAAGTTTTAACAAGAATTTAAGGATTTTTGCACTGCAATAATTGTTAAAATATCGTAAAGATTGGACAAATTGGTACGAAAATAGCGACAGCAACACCCAAAATATTTCGAAACCGATGTTGCAGCATATCCCGTGGCCACGTAACAATTTCACGCCTCTTGTAATTTAAAAAACTTACGAGATGATTTTGTTTTATTAAAAGAGGGTTCGTAAAAAGGGATTGGATCGCAGAAGCTCTGGTGTGTGGAAATATTAACAACGTTGCAGTCTTAAATTTCCCCAAAGCCGTATTTCTTAATTTGTACTTATTGAATTGTGCTCCACACGGGGCAGATGTGATTGTTTACCTTATTATAAAAATAACGAGAACTGTCCGACTTTTATCCTTTTACGATGTCTGAGCACTTGACCGACCAAGATTTTTTTTATCGTGTTTATTGTAAAGAAAATAGTTTTTTCCGTACGTATAACTTGAACGAGTTCAACAACCGTGTTACTAGCAGCAACAAAGGTGTATCACTTGATATATGTACATATGTAGTTCCCTTTTAACATATTATCATTCTTACAAAGCCTCCTTAAAAAAAATACAGATTATTCCAATGCTTATAGGACATCGTCATTAATGCCGATTATACGCGGGCCCCTCAGATCCTATTTTGGCACCTACACTTTTTATTTTATATGTAAATGTATTTATCAGCTTCTTTAAACGGTAATCATTCTTTACATGAAACCTGCCTGTAAAGCATCTTTGAGCTTTATTTTCAATAGGAGGCTAACATAAAAGTATCTGGCGCAAGGATTATTTGAAGACGTTTTTATGGTATGTTAATGATGCATTATGCACTATTTTATCAACAATAAATTACGAATTATGTCGTAATGCTTTGGAAAGTGGCAACACGCCATGAAGAAAGTTTAATTTCACAAAATTATTCGGATTTCAATGAAAGAGTACATTGACATAAGCACGTTTATTGTCTTTTTGGCGGCTAAGTCTCTCGATTCCACCGATTCAACCCCGTCAGAAAGTGTGCACCTTTTTTCTTGCGTTGAACACGTAAAAGAAGGGCTTTCCTTATCGACCCGCCTTCATAATTTTAGAAAAATGTAGAAATAAAATTTCAGAAACAAGATCACTAAAATTGCTTAGTATGATTCTTGTTGTTTTCTGCAGTAAGTTATTGATACGATCAAGAGCATCCTCGATTGAACGAACCCTTGATTATCGTCGAGCCCTTTCAAATTTTTAGAGACCCTCAAAGGGTCGATATTTACCCCGTCGGGAACCTCTCCTATAGACTGCTTAGCCGAAAAATGGGATCCCTCGTCATGCAGGATTTTTTTCTGAAAATAACGGGCATTATATTTGAGGTTTGTTGCGGCTTTTCAAATCAAGCGATAAAATAAATGGCGTTGTGCTTATCTGAAGATATTTTTTTTGTGTCTCGAATGAGTCAAAGCGCGACGATTTTTGCAAAGCCCCGACCATAAATTATAACAATATATAATTATAAATAGATATAATTATACGCTAAAATCTATGGCAATCACCATGTCGTACATGTAGGTCCTAGAAAATTACGGTGTTGCCATGTATTTAGTTGTATTAATTTTCAAATAAAAATAGAGACATATCTCATTTAAAAAAAAATTGAAAGTATGTTACTAGATTCGATTTATTTTGCAGGCAAGCCAACAAAGACACCGTCAGACAGCATAAAACGCATTCCCATGTACTCATCCTCGTCGGTCGCCAAAACCATCGAGAAATTCGCCAATTTGGAAAACACGAACAAGACGACGTCGTCGTTTTCGCGAACGCCCTCCAAATCGCCCGAAAAACTCATCTTTCCTCCATCGATCGCGGCATCTAAATCCGTTCCAAACACCCCAACGCCTAGTCACAAACACATCCAACCGTTCGACCACAAAACGCACGTTTCATCTCCGAAAGTGGAACCCGCCACTAGGTTGTACGCCCTATCGCCGGATTTAAGGCGGAAAACCGATCAACTAACAGTCAGGAACCGATCCGGTTTGTCTAATGTAAATTCGTCGCGGACAAGGTCCAAATTTAAGGACGAAGATGATCCGGATTCAGAAGAAACGCCCAAGAGGAGCGAAAAACCGAAGAGCGAAAGCTTTAGGAAGGCCGCCGCTTTTTGGAACCAACCGAAGTAGTCCGTACAGACGGTCCTTTCATGTCTTTTAAATTATTTAATTTTATTCATGTGTCTGACGTGAAGATGATCATCTCAAACGCAGTGCCTTACATCTGTAATATAATAGATTAATGATTGTTTTCTAGTGTTAGCTCAGGTTTGTTCATTGATTATTATTATCATTAAATATTATAGATTATTGTATATCATGATATATATATTTTATTGTAGTTATGATGACGAAATGTACCCTCTTAAAAAATACATATTATTGTTATTATTATTATTATTGATGAAAAATCGAGCTGAGAAAATATATTTATTCTACCAAACTAAGCCTGCTTCTTAGTTCATTATTAATAGAATGACGTTATTGTAGATCATCCCTTTTATTAGTTTCGTTGCATCAGTCCTGAAACTAAAAGTGAAAGCTGCTGATGATCACCTGAGGACTATTTTTCAGGAAGCTAAATTCGTTAATGTGTCTAAATTTCCCGCCTTTTAATGCTGAAGAACGTAGGTTAACTGAAAGGAGCGCACCCTCATTGGTCGTTTGATTATAACCATTACGTATCAAAAAAAAAAAAAAAACGTAAAAATGTACTTCAATTAATTTTATAGAAACCTAAGTATAACAGTAGATATATTATGCTCGGTGCATACTTAAATTATTACATCTTATTGGAAGGAATACAACTTACAGGAAGGCAGCTTTACGATATAAATGGAAGAGTAGATATTTTTACATTATTTCTATTTTAAGAGTGTCCAACTATAATTACAAGCCATTCTTTGAATGAGTCTTTTTTACAATGTACATGTTATGCCTTGCAAGATATTAATGTTAGTAGGTGAAACGTTTATATGGCGATCTACTCTTAAGGAAGATAATAGCTGATAGAATTATAAAGATACAAATGATTACCATCATTATGGTTAACGCTTTTGTGTGTGCGATGTAGAAATCGAATCCCCTAAGGGGAACATTAATCTCGACGACATCATTCTCATCGTCTTCATATTCTTCATCACCATCATCATCATCGTCATTTTTGGTATCATCATTGGTATCGTCCTTGCCAACATCACCAGCATTGCTATCGTTATCATCATCAGTTTTATTATCGTCAATCTGATTATCGGCCCTATCATTTACTTGCTCATCTTCGTCCTGATCATTTGTTTGCTGTTCGTCATCTTTGCTATTTGTCTGCCCGTCGTTATCTCCCGTTTCTTCATTTCCGTCATCACCATCGATTTGCTGACCGAAACTTCCGTCGATATCGTCCACACCTTCGTCGACGTCATCTTTGTCGGCTTCTTCGATAGGCGTCTCCGTTACTTCCTCTTGTTCTTCCCGATCGGCTTCTGGCTTTGTCGTAGTCAATACGTCTTCAACGTGATCCGGAGGAATCGCGTCTTTACTGGTTACGTTCAACATTACGATGGTTTCAGCTGTGGTTTCAAGATACATATCGAAGGCTTTGAGGACCAACATCACCGAGCTGTCATTGATCTCTTGTAGATCGCGATCGGGTTTGACGAATACGTGCACCTGTTCTGCATCGAATTCGGCATCGAAGAAGTCGTTGTAGTCTGCAATAATCGCAAGATATCAATGAATGTTACGTTATCGATCTCTTAAGGTGAAAGACGTCGAATAGAAAATTGAAGGTTTAGCGTTTTAAACATTTAAAACGGTAAAAATTTAGGACATATCTTTAAAAACAATGCTTGGTAAAATGATAAACGATGTCCATATCTGCTTGAGGAAGACGCAGGATGGATTGGCCAACCAATAAGGATATTGTATTTCTTTCGAGAAATTAGGAAAAAGTGTAAATATATTTTTGCCAAATCAGAAGAGCTCTTTATACCCGCTGCCTACCTGATTCTATTTCAAAATAAATGTCCTCCGTATACAGCACGTTTTCCAAGGTGATAGGCCCATTGGTGATTACGATTTCCAAATTTTCTCCGATCACGCCCCAGTAATAAGAATCTGCGAATTTCATATCGCCCGATTCCAAGATTTGTACCGACAAGATAGCTACGGCAACGTTATTGGGATCTTTGCTGTCCTAAAATGTTCCCAGAAAAATGCTGAAAAAAGGGATTTCTTCGAAATTATGCTTGATACCTTACCACGACTGTGATATTGTATTCCCCTTCGAACGGCGCTTGGATATCCTTTTTAACTGTTAGTGTGGCGTAGTATGATCCAGTGGCTTCATCTTTTCCACCGTCGATGGAGAAATAATCGTTCTTCTGGATGGCAAAGTCGACTGGAGCTTTCGTGCAATCGACGAGAACGTTCTCGGATGTTGTCAGATCGAATTCGTAATCTTGTGGTAGGGTATCGAAGAACATGTAGACGTAATTGCGTTGACTCCATTCGAGTTTGGTACATCTTGTTCTATTAATATTTAAGTAATAGTCCTAGGAGGAAATGAGGAAGTTTTCAATGTATTAAAATAGAGCACAAATTGTTTCTGAAGTAAGTTCTACTCACCAATACATAATCACTCCCTTCACATGCGATAATTAATTTCATATTCACGTGATCGCCATTTTCGTAATCTTCGAAGCTTTTCTTGGTGCTTATCGTTAAGTAATTTTGGCTATTCACTGACGCTTTTAGATATGGTGAATTTTCAAAATTGGCTTCTGAAATTTTAACGTGTTCATAAGTTGCTTCCTCTGTTTCAAAGTAAATGTCCTATGTTTCCGCAACATTATATTAACGATATTAACAAATACATAAAAAAAATAAATTAGAAAAATAGTATGGCAAATAACGTTAAGGGACCAGCACAACATTCTATTCATAAATTACGAGCGAAGGAACTTATTTTCTTTTATCACTGGAAGCAGTTTTTCATTTATTTAGTGTGGTCATGGATCTCGCAACGATTTAGTTATGAAAGCTCTGCGCTCACGATTTCTGGAATTCGCTTTTGCTTTTTTGGGTTAATGAACTCAGTAAACCCAGCTTCTTTCCTGGGACCATGTTAGATGTATCATAGCAAAATTTTGTAAGAGAGAACCGCTTTTCAACCACATGTATTCCTGAAGAATTAACTTGATCTCTCTTTTAATAGATTGAGGACAAATTTTAGCCAGGGTGTTTTGTTCGTCTCTTGTAAATAGGGTTTCCCAATATTCTAAAAGCAGCTCCTAGTGATACACCAACCAGAATTCGTCAAAGTCCTCGAAATGTTACCAATCACTTGGCACAATTTCGTTTTTATTAAGATTTTACATTACTTTAAATCCGCTTTCGTACCATGTTTTGTTCGACCGCAAATTCTCCAAATAGTGCTTACCGCGACGACTTCTTCTAAAGCATTTAACATAACCATGCTGCTTGTTGTCTTTATCATTTTCAAGAAGGCAATATGGAACGCCTACTTTTCTTCATTTAGTCTCGTAGATCTCCGAGGGTGGAAGTCATTTTGTAAGTGTCTGAGGGTGGAAGTGATTTTGTACGTTTCCAAGGGTGGAAATCATTTTGTATGTTTCCGGGGGTGGAAGTGATTTTGTAGATTTCTGGGGGTGAAAGCGATTTTGTGGATTTCCGAGTGCGAAAGTGATTTTGTATGTTTCCAAGGGTGGAAATCATTTTGTATGTTTCCGGGGATGGAAGTGATTTTGTGGTTTTCCGGGGGTGGAAGTAATTCTGTAGGTTTCCCGGGTTGGAAGTGGTTTCGTAGGTTTCCGTGGCTGCAAGTGGATGTGTCAAGAAGCACGAAAAGTAGTGGATCTCGTGAATATCGCATAAGGAAATATCCATTGACTATGAACAAAAACCTATCGATCCATACTACTAGATGTGTGTTATACGCTTTTAATTTGAGGCTGGGATCCACATCGAAAAGTTGATAAATTCTTTCAACGCGAGCAACGAAATCCACGGCTCCTGAATAAATGTTTACGCATAGCTTTATTAAAATATCTCGTTGAGAATTATGCCGTGTGTCCTTACCATGAATCTGGTCAATTCCCACTGGGCCTCCCTGTATACATTCGGAAATGACATCATTTCACTTTCAATCGTTCTAAAGCCTTTGCATTATTTCACACATACTCCACGCGTCATCGAAAAAAATAAAAATAATCGGAAACAATGAGAGCGTCAACTCGATAAACTCACTGCCAATTACAACCATCCAACGAATAGGCGTATTTTCGACTATCTCGATATCCTTCTTTTCTTTTATTTATTTATTGGAGGCAATTGAGAGACTAAATCGGGTGGAGGTCACCATATCAGAAAATAACATATCGCGCGAAACTTTTTAAATGCGTACTAAATATAGGTATGTTATAATTAAAACTAATGTACCTTCGATATCACTAATGTAGATCGACTCGATGATACCCTCAAATGTGTCGTGTATGGTAAAATTTCTAGGAGGTTCATTGGCAAAATCATCGCAGGTATCTTAAATCAGAACGAGAAAACGAACGTATATAGACAACGTTAGCAATTGGCTGGAAATTTGAAATTGTACTTACATTGTGCAAACGCAGAATATACAAAGACAGTTAATAACGCAAAAATTATCCGGTAATTTGCCATGTCGGGCACGCAGAAACCTCACTTAGATCATAGAACTTACAGTTACGCTCAGCTAATTGCATGCGCGAGATAATGTCGTAACGAAATACGTGCACAGCTGACGGTTCGGATTTAACCTATCGTTTACTCAAAATCTACACAAATCCGATTAGATAGATATAAACACCTTCCAGAATTTCGATGATAAGATAACATGCAAAAATAAAAAAAAATAATATTAATAATACAATAATATGAAATTGATGGATGATGAAATAAAAACAGGGAATAGAGAACACGACACCAGCGTCAACAATATACGAACGCAACAAAATTTAAAGCAGAATATGCACATTTGCAACGATAAAGACCATCTTGTTTTGAAGTCTTCGATATGCTCTTATCGCGTTAAGTGGGTCTTGTAATGGGTGAAAAAATATCAACCGCAAGTTACGAAAACAAACGACAACTCAAAGATTATACTTATTATTATTAACTAATGAATTAAAGAAATACGAAAATAATGAAGAAGTAAATAAGATTGGAAAGAGATGATCTGTAGATTTGTTATTATAGTCATATGTAGAGATAACAAAGGCAGGTGGAATTATTCCTTTTTCGCAGCGATTAGATAGAGTCGTGGCCATTCGTCTCATGAGAATGGATTCGTGTTGCCTGCTGGTTTCTCCGAGAATCGACAAAACACAAGTTTCAAATTGTTGTGTTTTTTGGTCCTTCTTCCTTTATTTGCTTATTTTATTTTGTCCTTTTGGCATATATTTCTTTTTTCTTTATTTACCAATTATGAGCAGCAAGATATTTATTTTTCGTTGAAAGGTGATTTACCAATCAGACTATGTGGCGTGCTCCTGCAGCTTAGAAGAAACTGCAGCAATTGTGACTCGAATTGGTTATTTTCTCCACGTGCGCACATTTTCTTTGAGCTTATAATAGACTTTCTACCGTGCAATTGGTCTATGTCGAATAGGGAATTGTTTTAACGTGCTGGATGTTATATTCGTCCATTTCTATTTGTCTATTTCTTCTACGTTAAAAGCATCTCGTTGCCTGATAGAGGCAACTTGTTAAGAGGCAAAGGTTACTTGAGAAGGTTTGGAATACCAAAATTAAACAATAGTCTTTCTAGGATGCCCGATATATGCACGAAGCTTATGGAAAGTGCGATTTCTGCTAATGGATTTCTTGAATATTCATCTACTTAATACGTATTCGTTACCAAACGTAGTCTAAAGATGTTTCTTCCAAAGGTTGGCCAGGTAACGATACCTGCTCGGGAACTCTAGCTTATATTTGAAGGGACGGATCAGCCGAATAAAGGTTGGGTCAACAATTTTCGCTTTGTTTTGTTGGATGTCGAAACAAGCAATGCGATGGGTTAGATAGGGGCTGTTCTTGTATTCTGTAAAATTTTGACCACTGGCAAATCATCACCGCACAATGTGAAATTTGAAGCCGTACAAGTATATGTGGAAATGTTGAATTGGCCAAGAACAGGCAAAGATTTCTTCTCGGATGTGGTTGTACCGTCTTTCCGCATTTAAAAGTGTTCTAGTAGCATAGGCTAATTAATACCCTTCAGGACATAAAGAATTGTAGGTTTGCCCGTATTCAAGTAGGCCGAATTCGTTGCTTTTTAAGAAAGTTAAAAGCAGTCTTCTGTTTTTCAACTTTTCAAATTTTCTTCGGTCTCCGGCATCAAATTTCGTAGTACTTTCGAATTTTCGGCCAAATTAAATTAAAGAAATTTTCCTATGTTATTGATCACACCTATTAAGCTATGGACTTCTGTTGGGTTCGTACCCATTCTCGAGGTCCATTTTGCCGAACAAAATCGAACCATTTAGTTGACTTAGGACATCATCGATGCGGTGTCGTTCCCTGCAAGTGACTTTATTCGCCTCCCTCATATTCTAATTTAATCGGAGTTGTTATGTTTAGGTACAATTACCAATGGAAAAATCCACGGGCTAGCACCTTCGGCTTTTTCAATTATATCATCGATCCAGTTTTCATCACACTTTGAAATGGCGTGCGCCAATGTTTTTGAGCTACAAACTTAATATTTGTAGTTATGGGAAGTCCGATTTAACAGTTTGTCCAGCTTAACCATTCCTTGGCATAGCTTCGGATATTTACTGGTTACAGTGTTCTTAGAAATGTTATTTGTAATCATTTATTTCCAATTTTTCTGGAAGAGTAGGAATAAATCTTGCTTGAGTCGACAGTTTGGCCTAGAAAATGTTGGATTGCTTGAACTTCTTGTCTGTTTATTAAAAATAGTTATCGTGGGCGGGTTGTCGATGTAGATGAAGAGAGTGTTCATCCGAACTGGCTTCATCACTTGATTTTTTATAATTTCGTTGTGAAGTATGTTTTCGTGAATTGTGCGGTTTGTATTGATTGCTGGTCATGATTGTTTATCTTTCTTATCCCAATTATTATCACAATTTTTTATTTTCGTTTTTTTCTTCCAGTTTCTGTTACTAATTCAATACGATTTTTCATTTGTCAACACGATGAATATCTTCCTTGAGGTTGCTGACTGTTGCTGGCTTGTTGGAGTACATTTTCCCCTTGACATAACTCCGGAGAAAAAATTCAACGGTGTTAAGTCACATAAGCTTGCAGGCAAATTTCGGAAGAACTCGATTTGGACATTTGGTTTGGAGTAGGCTTATGATCTCACGTGCTGTGTAGCACGTTGCACCGTCCTGCTGAAACCGCATGATGTTGTTCAAATCAGAGTCATCAGTCACCATGGAAGAAGAAATTGCTTAACATGTTACGATATCGTTCCCCATTTATTGCGATAGTATTGCTCGTTTCATCCTCGAAAACAATATCACCGGCCCAAAATGCGCATCCAACGGTGCAAAACTCAAAGCCAACAACGTTGCAACCTTGCCAATTTGGGAAATCAACAAATATTTCCCTGGCAACCCTGTTTTATCTTCATACGAAAAACGATCTTGAGCGGACATTTTCTCCAAAAACATTTCCACCCCTAACGGAACATCACTATTGATTTTAATGATTGATGGCAATAAGTGTTTGGTGATCGTATGTCATACGTAATAAATGTAATAACATGTGATGTGGAGAATAAAAAGTTCCAATTTTTTCCAAATGGAAAGTCGTAGCGTTCATTCCAATCAGCAAATTAGGTATCACAACCATTATAAACCTCACCGTCTTTTACGTGCATCAAAAAAATTAAATAAAGTATCACCTACATTACATACATCGTAAGTACCCGATACAATTTTCGTAATGACTCAATTCGATTAATACGAGATAGCTGACAAGCACCACGAGAGGCTAATTAACATTCAATAACGTATGAAATGTCCATTTACACATATTTATGTCATCGATGGAAAAGCGTAGAATGGAAATAGAAATTTCAACTTGAAAATCCATTACCGTTATTAAAATAAGATACAATACACGTCCGGACGATCGAAATCGGCGAATAAGGATGCGATAGCATTCCGATCGTAACTTCTTGAGCTACATGAAGAAAGTCGGTAAGAATCCGTCGAAAATCAACGTGGCGTGCCAAAAGAGCGATGTCAAGATGAAGATCGAGCATCACCCTTGCTTGTGCGAAGTGGCGGAGTTGGTGCTGTTCTTCAGCCGTTTGTTTGGCATCGCTCCCATAGCCCACGCGAAACCCTACTCGCATGGTCAGAGGTGTAGGTTTGGCATCTCGAAATATTGGAAGCGATTTGGGGTCGTACAACAAACATGTTTTTGCGTATATGCTATCGTATTGCATGGTATAAGATTTTGGTGTGGACCTACCATATCGAATAAAAGATTTTGGTAAGTTATATTGCCATTTAGGATGGCCAAACTTCAAGATTGTCTTTTTGATTCTTTTGGATTATCATAATTTTATAATTTATTTTTTCTTTTATTGTATTCTTTGCATTCTTGGCGTTATTCCAAAGGAAAATTGGACGTTACAAACAAATGTTTTTACGACGTTATTCTTTCGAAAAGAAACTCTGTCAAAAACAATTCACTGTTTGGGGTCTTATACTTTGTCCCGTCTAAACTTTAAATGTTGGTATTTTAAGAACTGCTAAAACCATCTGAGTGATCTGGAAACCTGTCTATTAGTTAAAAATAAAGAGTAGACGCGGAACTGTCTAAAGCATTTTTGTAAACTGGTTCAAATACTAAGCACTGAGCCTGAATGCTTTAAGATAAGAATGATCAAACTGCTTGAATTATGGAATAAAGTACAAGTATTGACGGAAATATCAAACACAAAGCACTAATTATGAAGTACTTAAAGGCTTTAAAGCACTTCGAATGTTGTTCAAGATGCTTCAAGGACGTGGTTCCAAAAAAAAAGGAACTGAAATACTAAAGGTAGGACTTCGATACATTTCATGTTCAAAATCAACGCACCTCTCAATATTTCTGTTCAATGTTCATAAAGTTTAAACTGAACATCATGAACGGACCATATCAGTCAATGTGTAAGATTTCATTAGAAGAAGGACGTACAATGTGTGGGTAATTTGCTGGTCGTTAATCATGCGATAGTCAGTAGAATAGTTATGATTAGAGAGGACAAAGGCGGATGAAATTATTACTTTTTTGCAGCGACCAGACAGACTCGTGTATTATCGCCTCTTGGGGAAACCAGTAGACAACACGAACCATTTCTTATGAGATGAATAGACACGAGTCTGACTAGTCGCTGCAATAAACGTACGATTTTCATTCGCTTTTGTCCTCTCTAGCTATGAATATTCAGGAAAGCCGAATCACACCCCAAAGGAGTGATCAAGGTAGGAAATGAGCCACAAATGCGAAAACTGTAATCTTTCAAAAATAGGCATGGGTACATAACTCCCGTAAACGCGCCTGAGACAATTAGAGAAGCAAGAGTTTCTGTTTCAACTGAAATGGAGAAGGTTGAGAGAAATAAGATTAACTTGTAGTGTGGAAGCCTGCCGTTGGTCCATTACTTACTGCAGCATACAGATTACAACGTTTGAAATTTGCTGGAAATCATACAGATTGAATGGTTGAAGATAGGATCCAAATAGTATCCAACCTGAATACTATTATTCAGGTCCATTCAGATCTTTTCATGTGAGACGAGACAAGCATCGGATTACTTGTAAGACTTCAATATTCAAGTCATGAACTGACCATCCAGAACCCCAGCCTAAAAATCCATCGAGCTCCTTCGAGGTGGTCTAAACGCATTAGTAAAGCGTCATTTACCAACTGCTGGTAATCTTCAGGAATTGAAACAAGCCGTTTTCTTCTTCTCCAAAAGGTATCCCAAAATTTGATGGTGGGACTACCTCGGCGAATTCAAGCAGATATCAGAAATAAGGTAGTTTTCATTAAAAATCAAATTAATTCCTGTTATTTGTAAAAATTATTATAAAACAAGAAGACCGGGACTCTTGGATTAAAACGAAATAACCAAAGGTGGGTAAACCCGTAAATTTGCCGTAGTGATTGTGCTAATTTAAAATAACGCTTAAAAATTAGCAGCCAAAAACAAAAGTTTTGTTTTTTTAAGGAAAAGAGTGCTTTGAATATACATACGTTGACGTTAATATCTAAATTAATATTAAATTACGGGGGTGGTTCAATAAGTTCTTAGGGGCAAATGGAAAAACAAAGTATTTTTTGTAGATTTTTATTTATTTTTCAACATAATCTCCATTTAGTTCTGTATACCTTTCAACGCGTTTCTTCGACCTTTTTAAACGCTTCAAAAAGTAGCATTTCGGAAGGTCCTCAAAATAGACATCTGACTTTCTCGTTCGACGTGAATCGTTGTCCGACGAGAATTTTTTTCAAAATTTGAAAATAAACATGTCACCGATGGCCAAATCTATCCATCGGATTTCGGTCACCAGTGACATCTTTATTCGATGGATGTTGAACTTGAATTTCCTAGTCCTTGGCCATCAAACTGCGCAGGTGTGCAGCCGTCTTCATGGGAGAGGATTTCATTGCTGCTCACCGGTCCTATAACAACGTATAATACTTTCCAGTTCATCCAACTCAGCTTCGATTGTTTTTGGCGTTGAGTCTTTTAAATATAAGTGTTTAATCGCCGTCCGAAATCTTTCTTCCATTCTTCTATATAAACAAAAATTCTTCGCTTAAATCGATAATGGATATCAAACCGTATGATGGATACAACTGAGCTGAATAGTGACCAATGATCCTTACTAGAAGCAAATCATTTTCTAAACTATGAGCGCCATCTCGTAGGTTTCTCAAACACTTTTTGAATAACCCTCGTAAAGTTTAGTTAACATTGTACCAACAGCCTTTTATTTTTCAGGTACGTCATGACCATAGGATATATTATAAACGATTTGAACGCCATCTGTTGCATGATAGCCGGTACTCTTTCGGCGGAGAAATTGTGTAGGATATTCGAAATGCTGGCTAGCTTAAACGGATCCGTAAAACAGATGAAGCAATTAAAAAATTTCATGAAGAAGATTATTTGTCTTCTTTCTATTTGCTATTTGATAACCTTGGGTTCCTACGTTTACGTTGCTTGCTTGCGCGCTTTTGCCGTGGATATTTTTTTCGAAAACCATTGCAATGTACCAGGTAATGTCAGATATAATTAAAATGCATCTACGAGACAATTAATGCTCCCATTGTAGACTATCCTTTCGCGGTAATAGGCCGCGGCGTCGGCTTAGTCTTCCCCGTAGTCGAACAACTTGTTATAACATTACTTTGTTCGGTTATCAAAAATAAATTTCAAGATCTGATGGAGAAAACGGATTTCACAATAGCTACGCTGTCGACCATTTTAATTACTACAAAAGAAGTTCCGCTTCCTGTTAGTTATTTAGCTAAATTCATACGGTTTGCTTTACGTAAATCCCCTATTCTTACAGTTGGATCATCTAGCAAGCGACCATAAGCAAATATCACTTTGCTTAAGAGAACTAAATTCATGTTTCGGACTACAATTACTGGTGATGACATCTTCAGTTCTATACACAACGATTTATTCTTTGTACCGTTACAGTATCTCTTCACATGAATTGGTTATCAGTAATACCAACGAAAGAATACACTATGTTGCAGGAGTGTGCTATCGTATGGGAAATCTATTGCATTACATGTATTTAGGAAGACAAGTGAATTTTTGGGTAATTTTGAATAATCTCCAAGGATTTATTTATTAAACAAATATATTTTTCCAGTCTCAAGCTCCGTTGAAGGTACTTCAAAACAGCGATTTGCTAAACTTACCATCCCACCTACAACAACAAGTAATTCTTATAATTTTAACATGTTTTGATTATTTTAATAAATATAACCGTTCAGGTTCAAACATTGATGTTACAATGGTCGGGGAAAATAGGAAATTTATCGGCCATGGAGGTCATAAACGTGGGTCCCTGGTTATTAGCTCCAGTAGGTTGGCAATACATTTGAAAAAAAAAATAATAATCGCAGCTGCGATTATTGTAAGATGATTATTGCTTAAATATAAACAAATATTTATATTTCAGATCGTTGGAAATGTAATAACTTATCTTCTGGTTGCTTTACAGTTTGAAAATAGCAACCGGCATTTATTAACTAATGTGACTATACCTTCCATATTTGAAGCTTATCTCTAAAAGGATCGTTTGCACGTATTAATAATTGATATTAATTGAAATGTAGAGCACTATTACACATTTAAGGATTATTGAGTACATTATTACGTAAAATTCAAAAAGCACTTGATATTATTACAAATTTCTGTAAATTGACGCTTTACAATTAAAAGGCATTGGAAATAAACCGTTTGTATAACATGTTACTGCAATCTTCTTAAATTATGAATTAAATATAGATACTTAAAAACCTCGGTCTGTTACTTACTTTCTGAACACACTCCCTGATTTTATGCAGTTAATTTTTTAAAAATGTAAAGAGGCTACCAGTTAATGTTTAATTTTACGTTATCTTTAAATTTAGCTTTCACATTTTATTTTTTAATAAGAATAAAATTTATCCCCACAATAAACCTTGTAATAGTTCGGTTTAAAGTTTAACTAATTCGTATCTTTTATACGGCGAAGTTGGTCACAATGGTTGCCTGTACTGCTTGTCAAATTGTGCGCCAAAACTATCACGAATAAGTATTGTTGATTCTTGTGAAATTCTACAAAACCATTATTTTATTTGATGAAAGAAGCTAATATACCATAAGTCGTCAAAATGAGTTCGTACAATTTGTCGGAGGGATCTCTACGTGTATGTATTGCTCAAAATATTCACAAAAAAACTGTCCTATTCTTATATCGGGGTAACTTACAGATAATAATGCAAGGCGGACAAGTCGATAACCCCATAATGCAGGTCCTGGGTAGTAAAAAAATTGCCACGGTGAGTTCCGATAAAGAAAGGTACCGCATACTGCTTTCCGATGGAAAATACTGCATATCATTCGCAATGTTCACGACACAGATCAACGAGAAGGTAGAGTCCGGAGAAATACCGATATTTTCCGTGATTAAACTCGTACGTTATATCACAAGTGTGATTAGCAATGCAGGAAAAAATGATAAGTATGTAAATCGGATTATGTAAAGATGTCGTTGTGATTATCAAGTAAATCTTGTTTTAGGCGGGTGTTGGTTATTTTAGATTTGGAAGTTTTAGTACCGGGGGATAAAGTGAGTAAAAAGATTGGATCGCCGGAGCAGTTACCGGATGATGAGATTTCTGCAAATTCAAACCAAAGCATTTCTAAACCAAATGTATCGTATTCAAATCCCGCATCAAATTCATATCAACCAGGCACGTCTAATGCGCACGCGAATGGTATTTCAATGAATGAATCGTTGAATGAGCATTTGACGCATCCAATTTCAAGTCTAACGCCTTACCAAAATAAGTAAGCTTTGAAATTATACAGGATGATAAATAATAATGTGTAAAAATTACGTCTTATTTGAGAGGTCATTTAAAAAAAATAATGTTCTATATTAAAACAGATTTAGATCAGCGATAATTATTAAAATATAACATGAACCACTGAGTCATATTGAGCGCTGTTGTTGCGCCATCTTGACGAATTTCATTAAATCTAATTGTTATTAGGTCAGGTAGTTCCTTAAGTGTTTTTATTTTGATAAGATAGACCTGCTGTCTATTTTATTTCTGCATTTTTTGTTTAAATGGTTTCCGGAATGAGATCTCAAAACCACCCTATTATATATTTGCGAAACTGAATCAATGAATTGGATATTTTTACATTTTTAGATGGATAATTAAGGCTCGTGTCAGCAACAAATCCAACGTTAGAACTTGGTCTAATTCTAGAGGGGAAGGTAAACTATTTTCAATGGACTTGATAGACGAAAGTGGAGAAATTCGTGCTACGGCTTTTAGAGATTTAGTCGACAAATTTTATGATTATATCGAGGTACAATGTTAACATGTTAAGTTTAGCAATCAATTCTTGAATTCATTTTATAGACTGATAAAGTATATTATATCAGCAAGTGCCAACTGAAACCGGCTAACAAGCAATTCACAACGCTCAACAATGATTACGAAATGACATTAACGAATGAGACGATCATCCAGTTATGCGCAGATGATGTGGGCAATATTCCCCAAACGCAATATAATTTTATACCCATTGATAAGATTGGATGTATGGAAATTGGAACTGTAGTTGGTATGGTATTCATTGTAATTTTAATTACGGCTAGATAATAATAATGCTTTCAATTATTTCCTTAAAGATGTTATTGGTGTATGTAAAGCCGAAAGTGAATTGCAAACGTTCCAAGCAAGATCAACAGGCAAGGAACTAAAGAAAAAAGAAGTAACGTTGGTGGACCAATCCAGCAATGCTGTAAGTAGAAATTAATGCACATATCCAAACACTTGCTTTATTGGACTTTACTCTGTACATTTGCTATGTGCGAAGGCATATAATTTGAAATTAACTAGACATTTACGAAGGCTTAAAAGACTATGATTACAGGACTAGGACTAGTAGTAACTTTGTTTTTATTTAGATAATTTTAACACTTTGGGGATCGGATGCTGAGAATTTCGACGGCTCCTCAAATCCCATCATTACAATCAAAGGTGCTAAATTGCGCGAGTTTGGAGGCGGAAAAAATCTTGCAACTACAATGACCAGCGTCATTAAGACAAATCCCGATATACCGGAAGCGCACCGACTTCGCGGTTGGTACGACAACACCGGCATGCTCAACGAAATTACAAATTTGAGCGCACGGTCAGTTTATCCCGTCATCGCGTAAAAGAAATCACGTTACCCTTTTTCTCATTTTGTAACAGCTTGGGAGGTAACTTCAATACGCAATGGATGAGTTTCAAGGAGGTAAGGGACCAAAATCTCGGCAATTCAGAAAGGGGTGACTATTTCCAAGTTTGCGCCACCGTCTTGCTGCTACGATCTGAAAATATGGTCTACAAAGCGTGCCCGTTGGAGGAATGCAATAAGAAGGTCGTTGATATGGAAAATGGCATGTTTAGATGCGAAAAGTGTTGCAGGGAATACCCGAATTTCAAATACCGACTCCTTGGAAGGGTACGCCCGGTTTAAATTTCAATTTGCTATACTTGTTGGATTGGAATCCTACTTGTTTGCAGGTCAATGCTGGCGACTTCTCTGGCAACCAATGGCTGAGTATGTTCTCGACGGAAGTCGAAAAAATTACCGGAATGACAGCGGATGAAATAGGAAAAGCTTACGACGAAGATAAGTCATCAATGGCAGAAATTGCTAATAAGGCAAATTTCAAACAGTTTATAATCAAATGTCGAGCTAAATATGAAATGTACAATGTAAGTAGATCTTATAAAGTAAGAATCCCCGTTTATTATTATTTTCTTCGTATTTAGGATGAAAACCGTTTAAAAATTGTGGCGATCAAGATAGATCCTGTAAACCATAAAGACTACAACCAATACCTAATTTCTAAGATTGGAGATTTAATGGGCAACTAGATTTAAACATTTAAATGTTGAGTTTGAAATTTAATATTTAGTTTTTATTGTTACAAGCAGTGGTATTGTTTAAATGTGGATTAGTTTTAATCAATAATACCTATAATTTTTATTTATCTGCTTGTCCTATTTTGTATTCAATTTTTGAGTTATATGTAAGAAGTTTCGTATTAATAAAGAAGTAATGAAAACTCTCTAATTTTCAGTCTGCCAATTCGACAATTATAGGGTAAAACGAAATTCCTCAACATGTCCAAACAATTTATTGCATATTTACTTTAGATCTGTACTTACAATTAGATAAATACTTCATTATATAAAATAGAATGTATAATATTGATGCAGAAAGATACCTAAAATTAACAGCACCGAATTAAAATATGCTCTATGATTACAAAACCATTTTATTACTCACAAAATAATATTCGTGAAATTAGATGCGTTCCATTAAAGCCTTTTTTCTAGCGTACGCGCCTAAACAAGCTAGGATACCTATTGTGCTGATGATCAGGCCGATGAGCAAAGCCATCGTATCACCGAAATCCATTTTCTCTGAATATTATTTTTAAATTGTATCACAAATGGTAAATTTTTCAAGTAACATCAGTCGAGCATCTCACAGATATCAATACAATGAAGTTAGTCGGGAATCATAGAATGACAATCCTGCTTGCGAGCAACAATGTGACATTAATTTCAACATATTGTTGATTTATTCTAAGGTACCTCCAACGACTATACCAATAAATGTAATTACCTCATGTTTTGTTGATGATTTTCTTAAACTATAAAATTATTTAGTAACTTTTATTTATATCAAATGATATGTTGGTGCTGCTACATGTCAACTTGTTTGAGGGTTGTAGGTTACGTGCGTGTTTAATTCTTGTCTATTTTTTTTTTGCTAACAATTTGTTAGATATGAGGACTTTTTGATATTTCTATGTAATAACTTCACTTTTACAGCCCGTTACCAAATTAACTCAATCTATCGAGATCACTCAGAAAACATGTTTAAACAAGTCGTGGAACGAATATTTAGCAATTGGACGGCTCTCAAACTCGCCGTCGAACATTCCATGGGCGGCTCTGATAGTAAGCAGGTAAATTTTTTATATCTACTTCCTGCTTCGATAAAACTCCATGATGGAATTGTAGTTGGCCATCGATACCATCAATTATATTGTACACTATTGCATCTCCGAACCTAATATTGACGCGGAAGACATCGAAGATGTATTAGATGATATTATGGATCAAGAGTTCAATACTTTTTGTGAGGACGACTCTATCAGGGAAGTATCGCAGCTAGTTTACAGTTTTCTTCAGTTATTAAGAGCTGGTGATATGGCCCAGTTGGAGCAAGAGTATAATAACTTGCCACCTCATAATATAAGCTGGTTGGCAACTACTGAAGTAGTGAAAGAGCCTAAAATGGTTGAAGCCACACCATCAACTTCATGCGAATTACCAGATCAAGATCTGCCTACTCATTCAGAATGGACACAAGTTAAATCACGAAGGAAGAGATAGAATAGTTTATTTCTTTGGAAGTAACATGTGGGTCGTTTGAAAAATATTGATTATATCTTTGTATTTTATGAGCAAAGTACCATTGGAAATCATCTAGATTCAAAAGCTATTTGTTTAAAATGCAAGGTTAACAAGTGTAAGATAGTCTATGCATTTGCTTCAAAGGAGCTATTGAATCATTTGCATTTTTTATTGCAACATTATTTTTTGTACTCTCATAAATACATATTTGTTGATATATTTAATGTTTGTTCAAACGAGTTGTGTATAAATGATTATGTGAAAATTGATGTTAGGCATGTAATAAATAAAGAAGTACACGAATAAAGAAAATAATATATTTAGTATATTATCAATTTATATCTTCTGGTGTTATTTTAATTGCTATTTCCTTTCCCAGTCTAATCACGTTAATTTGCAAATTACGAATACTCTTATCGGCTAGAATATTATACACATCTGTCGCACTTGTAATGTCCGTTTTGTTGATTTTTGTTACGATATCTCCAGGTTGCAATCCACCTCTGAAAGAAAAACAACTTAAATAACTAGTTTTAACAATGAAAATATTCTGAAAGAATTACAAATGTGCTGGGGATCCATACATTACTTTCCAAACAAGAACCCCATATTTAACATCATCAGGTACGGGTTGATTACGTTGCCTAAGTTCCGATATAATTTCCGGTGTAAGAGTTAACATAGTAATTCCTACGTAGCGTCTCTTTGCACCTTCTGAAGGTACTTTCGATACTCCTTGAGCGTTATTTAGGAACTGTTTCACATAATCTAAAATTTCGTTAAGTTCTTTCGTAACTCTTTGAGGAATCTAATTTACCTATCGGGATTGCAAAAGATATTCCTGCCGTAACTTTCATACTATTGACTCCAATCGCTTCACCGTCCAAATTCACTAAGGGACCTCCAGAGTTGCCAAATGTGATTGCTGCATCTGTTTGAATATAAACCATGTCTTTTCCTTTTAAACCTAGTTCGTCTGATCCTCTTTGTGTAGAGCTTACCTATGTGAACATTATGGCTGGATAAGACGCTCTGTTAAAATACTTTGGTGTAGTGTTTGAAGCACTTGATATTTGATATTTGTAATACTTCGCTTAAGTGCTTGAGGTCTATTGAGCATTATTGAAGCGATTTGATTACTTGAATGTAAATGAAGTGCTTTTAAAATAATGGGAGTACTTGTGAAATAAATAAATCCCTAGTTTTTGTACTGCAGTTACCCTGTAACCTGTAACGCTTTCACGCTTGGTATTTGATACATTTGATTAAAGTGTTTTATTTAACCTTGAACATGAATTCCCTTCAAGTCCTTCAAACAATGTTAAACACCACTACAGAACTTACAACACCAGCAGTTACAGTATTACTCAATGAAAGCGGGCTACCAATTGCAACGACGAATTCTCCAGGTCTAAGGTCCGAAGAGTTCCCTAAAGGCATTATCGGTAAATTCTTAGCATTTATCCTAACCGTAGCTAAGTCACTCTGAAGGTCAACATCCTCCACCACACCGCTGTATACGGTTCCATCATGTAATCGCACTTCGACTTTGGCATGAGGTTTGTTTGTAACCACATGCGCATTCGTTAAAATTAGACCATCGGATTTTATTATGAAACCAGATCCGTTGGAAACGGTTACAGGCTTGCCGGAGAAGAAGTCAAAATATCTGGTATCTTTAATTTCGATATAAACAACGCTTGGAGCTGAATTTTCAACTACATCGGCGATAAAATTAAATTCTTTCTTACGACCAGATAACTTCGTACCACCAGAACTAAATCCTACAGCATTATGGACGGTGATCGAGTTCCTATGCTGCAATGTTTTATAAATCAAGCATCCAGAGGTGAAATACAGCAGATATTTCAGATAGTTTGTACTACTGCTGTTCCTTTCGCTATGTGGCGGTATTGTAAATGTACATATTACGTTCCTGTAGGCATCATATCTTAACCTATTTTGTAGTAATTGCTTATAGACTATATTTTTGAATTGATTTAACATATCTCTGTAAAATTAATTCTTAGAATGTATCTCATTTGAACACTTAACCCAAAATAACCTGTCAGAAAATTAGCAAAAGTAATTGTGAGTATTTGTGATATTTAAGTCAGCAAAATTAAAGAGAATTATTTTGGATGAAATTCTTTGTTTTATTGATTGAAAAAATTATAAAATAAATTTGAATATGTAATATTTTAAAATATTCTATATGTAGAAATCTGCAATATTCCAACAAATATCTGTAAGAATTAGATAGAAATTAGTCCTAATCGGATTACTTACCTCTAGATGTCGCCGGCTATTTTAAAACTTCAATTTCATATTTCTGTGGGTCTTATTAAGTCCAGTTTATGGTATTTTAAGGTTTCCACAAGCTCTACAAATTGATCTGCCGATTCCAGTAATATATTATGTACATTTAAGTTCTAAATATATGCATAATAAATTTAGCCAGTATTGTAGAATACTGTATCATATACAGGCTGAACCACTTAAAGTGGTATATATACAAGTAATAAAAATAAAGCAAATATTGTGGGGCTTGCATTTGTTCTACAATAGATAAGCTTCATTATTTAGAATTACATCATGCGAAACGCAATCCAAATTTTTTTTTCTTTAAGGGAATGTCGATCTTATTTTGCGTTTATTAAAATCTACCCATTTATCTGAGTACCTTTGCATAAGCCGTAACATTTGTTAATAAAGAATAAAAATAGTTTTTGAATATTTCTCCAAAACTTACAATTGTTAAACATGCCACTGATGTTTTTTATTTGGCCATAAATTGAATAAAAATTAAAGCAAGATTACCGTTGCAGCCCAGTATTTCACGTTAAAATTATCTTAACTAAATAGCATCTGCTAAGCGGCGGAAATGAAAGCATGAACATTTTAAACGAATTTACCAAAAACCTTTCTACATTAACAACGAATATAAAACGTACGATGGCCTCTTTCAATAAAGATGCAAAAAATAGACATTCCATTAAAAAGAATGTAGGTTGTGCTGCATGTTAGATTATGCGATGGAATGGAGACGGATGTAAGTATAAGAAGTATAGAGAGATATACAATAAAATAAGGATAGTACATATTACAGCAGCGTTGTTTGCCATAAACATTAAAAATTGGGCTTTAGAAAGATCAAATGTTCCCAATGTATATAGCACCACTTCAGAATTTTCTTGGGCATCACATTGTCCTACTCGTCTCGATGCTTAGCAAAATCCAAGTTGATGGTTGATGAGTTTCAATTTAACGTGCCATCATATTGAGCGCAGATTTTCTTTTGCAGTCAATTATTTAACCTCAGTTTCTTTTTTTTCTTATTCGGCTTTAATTTTGTTTTCTAAATGTTTACGCACAGACCGTACATGTTGTAGGATTGGCGTATTTCTTCCAAAATGAAATAAGCGAATCGTTGCTTAACAAAGTAATCGGTAGATTACGCACAATCTCCCGTACCTGCCTTGTTAGTATTGTGCTTTGGCTTTGGCTTGGCAATGTGTTTTTAACAATATTGACAATGACAACACGGCCCAAACTAAACATTTTATTTTTGCGCCATCGTACATTAAATCTGGGAAATCTTTAATAAATCCGTTCACCTTATCTGACAATGATCATTTAATTGATCCGCTTATAGACGATATTTTATTACATATAACGTACATGTAGCACTTCGCTACGGTCGCGTGCATCCCAGCCAGCCTCCAAACATGTACTGGATGCGTTATTATTGCGATAAGATCGTTTGCGAATATATTACGAATCACACACCAGAAGGACCACTACTATACCGACGCCTGCGAAACGCACGGAAAATGGTGATCTTACCTGCTCAGGATTTACAATGTTTTCTTTATGTTCTTGTTATTTACGTGGTTCATCCGTATGTTGTTTTAGTTTGCTGTCTAGATCTAAAAACCTTCGTTTTCCTAAATTAGCGAAGTGTTACTTGCAGGATCTGATCTGAGGATTTAAAACTTGTCAGGATATTGTCATTATCCTTAGACTACTTTGAAAAAAATAAGAATTTTTTCAATTTTTTCAATTCAAACACGTGAATGTTTACGTGCTTAAATAGATTGCCTTAGAGGACGTTAGTTTCTTAGTAAATATTTGTATATCGATAATGTAATACCTAAAACTGCGTCACCATCTCGAGTGCTGTATTTTTTTGTACAAATGTACATATCTTCTATTTTGTTTGAACACCTGTTAACTCCTGCGATATAAATATAGATTTGATTATTGTTGTCTTGCGAACTAACGATTCTTTATAATAAAACGATAATAAGCGAATAAAATGAAAATAATCATTTATCCATGGCTAAAATAAATGACAATTATCTAAAATAGCTTCAAATTTTATGATTATTTATTTTTTTTTATTGATTTAAAATGGAACTAACAGACGAATTTGTCTTATCTGTTCTATTAAATTTAGATCGAGATAAAAAAAAAACACCTGCTCTTCGGGGATCTGGGATATTTTTAAAAATCTATAAATATTGCTGGAACACGAGTAATTAATCAGTTTGTCCAGCATCACGTTGGCGCGCGAGGGATAGAGCATGCCAACAATGTTAAATATTTTCCATGTTTTGGTCTTGGCGAGTCTTGCTTGGACTACAACTTATGCGGCGACGAACGTTCGAGCATGTGGGTAACTACCTCTACGAGAAAATATGATTTAATTGAAATTGTAAGTTTAGGCAGTGATGGAAGCCCGTTGCCGCTACAAACTGAAGTCAACGATTGCAAGGAGATGCCGTGTTCTTTACCGCAGGGATCGACCGTTGTTATGAATGCTCTTTTTCTTACGAGTACGTACGTTTATTATTATTTTTTTTTCTTAGTTTAATTATAGTTAAATATATTTAGTTTATGTATATATAGTTATAATACAGTTAAATATATTAGTAATAGTTTTGAGCTACCCAAGGGCTTATCGCTGGGAACTATGTAAGTACAGTGACAACTTAATGTTTTGTCTCCCCTCGGAGGCGATGTTGCCGTGCGCTTGGATTATTGCAGGATTCGGAGGTATGTAGATCATTCTAGTTTATGATGGGTATTATGTGCTTTTATTTGTTGAACCTAAGTATTTAGCTTTGCTATGCGGAAGATCAAGCATCGATATTTAATCGTTGGAAAGGGGAGACAAGACATAAACCGGCCACTGTACATACTTTAGTCAATTCGCGAATCGTTGAATTGAAGCGATATAAATAATATATTTGAAACTTTGCGAAAATTACACATCGAGTGATCGAGCGAAGTTATAAAATTTTAAGTATGCCAGGACACGAATGGTCCTCATCATCAACCGGTGATCAAATGGGTCACCGGTCACCGGTTCATGATGAGGTCCATAATAAATAAAACCCGTGTGGTGAGGAGGTTGCCGATACTTAAGTGTTGTTTACGATTAAATTCTTTATCTTACAGATGCATACACTGAGACCACACGACCTAAAGTAGTAGCTACGGTTTCCGATCTTGATGTTGATTACCCTTTGGATCAAAAGAACGGTTGCGAGGGATTCCAAAATTTTCGCTGCCCAATAGACGAAGGCGACAGAGTTCTGTATCAGTTGCAAATGCCTATACTATCTATTTATCCTAAGGTGAATAAATAATTTGTGTCTCTCCATTAGCGACAACATCAAATGATTAATTCTGACTGTCAATTCGTCAATTTGAAATTTGTTAGAAAAAGCAGTTAGATATATGATAATGTTTTGGATATCGTTCGATAAGCATTGTTATAATAATGTGGTACGAGGGTTGTTCAAGGAGTCCTTAGAAAATCTAAGAGATGGCGCTCGCAGTATCGAAAGATTATCAGTGACTAGACAATAATCAAAGTCTCAGTCATATCTAGAGATGATAAAAGCAGGTGAAATTATTACTTTTTTGCAGCGACTTGACAGACTCGTGTTTTCTCGTCTCGTGTCTCGTCTCGACACGTCTGGGAAATCAAAAAGAATTGAAAAAGCGTGAGTTTCGAGCGGCGACTAAACATTTATATTCAAAAGGCTTAACGTCGAAAGAGATCAAAGTTGAATTGCACGAAATCCATGGCACATGCACTCTTATGTTAGCTACTGTTTACAATTGGGTAAATGCGTTTAAACGTGGCCGTACATCCACAAAAGGTGAACATCGTTCTGGACGTTCGATGGAAGTGACGAGTCCCGAAGAATTGATTGTAGACAAATCTCGGCGAGATGGGCGCCGCGTTTGATCTCACAATCAACGGAGAATAAACGCAATCGTGCGGTCGACTGGACGCTTTTCCCCGTCAATATATAACTATGAACAAAACATGAATACACTTCGGAGACCAAGGTACAGTCAAAACGATAAGTTTTTTGGCGAATGGGCTTCAAAGAAGGCGATGACGATAAGATCGACTGGCAAGGTAATGGCATTTACATCGATTACTTGGACAAAAAGGACTGGAAAGCATTATGCGCCGTTATTGGACCGTTTGAGCGGAAAAAATCGAGAAAATACTTCCTCATTTGAAAAAAGATCTTCTTCCATCAAGATAACACACGGGCGTACGTCTGTGCAGTTTCGATGGAGAAAATTATGGAAGTAAATTTGGAATTAGTACAAATTTGAAAAATAGCTTGGCGGACGTTGAAGTCATCGTCCAAACAGGTGCCTTCTTTGAGAATCTTGCGAAATCTTACCTTAGAAAGGTGGAGAAACGCTTGGAAAACTGTGCGGAGCCGAAGGGAGATCATGTTGAAAAATAAATTAAAATCCACAGAAAATACCTTGTTTTTTTTCTAAGGATTTATTTAACGACCCTCGTATTTAAAAAATCTCAATATATTCTACTGTTTAATGGTATTTATATGATTGCAGATTGCTCTAATACTGACATTTAGCCTGTTGGACGAAAACGACAAGGTACTCTTCTGTTTTGTTCTCGATGCTCAAGTAACATAAATTTAGAATATTGGCCGTTGCTGTTGTATCTGTTCATTTTCTTAATAGAATATTCAAAGCATTCTGAAAGTGTTCTTCTTTTTTAATATTAGTTATTGTTTGGACTCAGATGCATATAGAATCATAATTAGAGAGGACAAAGCCGGATGGAATTAGTTTTTTTTTTTTTTTGCAGAGACAAGACAGACTCGTGTTTTGTCCACTCTTGTGGACACCAGTAGGCAACACGAATCCGTTCTCGTGAGGCGAATAGACATGAGTTTATCTGGTCCATGTCCTGTTGCAGTTGTTGCTGTTGAGAATTGAAAAACAGTAAATGCAAGAACGCAATAATTTCATCAGCCTTTGTCCTCTCTATTAATGACTTCTTCTTGTTCCCTTTTATCGAAAATAAATTGCGCGGTGAGCGGTTTTCGACGCCGAAAGTGACCGTTGAAGCATGCTTCTGAGACACTCACGTCGGATTGGGATAAATGTTTCCGTAACTGGCTCTTTTCAATTGAAAAGTGCTTAAAAGACTTGGACGGGAATCTTTTGCGAAACAATAAACTGCTTTTTTTTCGCAAAAATATCTTTTTTTTCTTGGACATTTTTCAGGGTTCTCATTGTTCGGGTTAAGAGATACTATAATGTTAGATGGAGGTCCACCGTTTTCATCTGCCGAATTTGAAAACTTTCCGCAAAACACTTATTTTCCCCTCTTTATTACCCGTCTAGTAATCGTGCTGCAGAAAATGCCTTGAAAGCTTCGAAAATATCTTCGAAGAAAGCTCGGTATTTAAAAACCGATGTGGACATTTACCTTCAAAGATTCTCGTTTGAGTATCGAAGCATCAAGCATTCCACAACTGATGTGAGTCTTGCTAATTTAATGTTTAACGCAAAACTAAAAACTAGGCTAGATACCTAACATCGTGTAAAATTGAGAGACAAATGATAACTTGTGGTAGTAAAGTAACTGACTTTAAGTCTCGAGAAAAAGTTATTGTTAAAGATATTAGTAAACCTGCTAGCCTAGTTTGGATTGAGGGTGCTATTGCAAATAATGTGGACTCTGTTATGTACAATGTCGAAACAGGTGAAAACAAGACAGTAAGATGGGATTCAGCCGAAACTTATGAAAGCTCGCCATTCTTTCTTTGCATTTGTTCAACTGATGATTTTAAGGAAAGACGCTGATACAAAGTAAGGAGATAAGTAGAAATAGGTATGCAGATATGTATATATTACGGAAATGGTGTTAAAGTAATTCACTAAATAAACGTCATGGAATAAAGCAGTACTATTATTTATAATATATCGTATAGATTTATAACTGAAGCTAATAAAATTAATTTCATGGAGCAACAACTTGAGCGTCTATGACAAAACATACCAATCCGCTGCTGCTCTCATCGTAGATTGTGAACTTCATCTGCAACGAAATCTAAAAGAAATGATGATAAAATAAGCATTAGTATATAAAAGAAGTATCGCGTCAACAATCACCTTCGGATAAATTGATAAGATAGGCATTTTCAAGTTGTAGTTAACCAATTCTCCACCGTCGATTGGACACCGCAGATTGATCAGGGAATTACAGCCGTTTGATTCGGATAATGGATAGTTGACTTCCAAGCCAAAAGCGTAGGCTATCACCTCCGGCTTCAGACCTTCGACGTAATACGCTGCAGTGCGAAAATAAAGTGTTAGCGTTTAAGTGATATAGGCGAGAGGAAAAAAACTAACGTGCAACAAAGCTCACGTTTAAACTCGCTGTAGTTCCTTGGACTAGCTGACACGGCGATGATTGACAGTCGTTGACTTGAATATGGCTTGGAAGCGATACACCGTTGTCGCCTAAAATATTTCACAATTCTAATCGATTGTCGATTGATTTTTTAAAGTCAAGGTTGGCTAAACTGCAAATATTGATATTTCTTTGTTGTTTACAAGTTAATTGGAAGACGTTAAACGCTAGTGTAGTCAACCTATGAAAGGACAATGCCATTTGCAAGTTATTAGAAACACAAGCTCTAATAACTTGCAAAAAGAAAAGAGTTAAGCTACTCTCAACTCTTTCCTTTCTTTCACTTTTGCAAACACCACGGAAATGATAAGCCTGAAAATATAAGTTGGGTTCGATAATGTTATTAGCGAACAGATAAGGAAATATCATCTTTAAACAATCGCGTGTTCGTTGCGTTTTTATTTTTAATTTGGCTTACGACAACGTGCAACGTGAACGGCGCATTGGAGGATACCAACCAAAGAGACGAACATCCTCCTTTGCAGACGATGTGATCAATGAAATTGGCGATATCGTGCTGCGAGAACGCCGGATGAGAATTCAAAAAATTAGTAATGCGGTAAACATTTCAACTGGACTTTGAACAGGTTCAATTGAAATGTTTAAGCCATCATATTACGGAAAAAAAGGATATGTCTTGGCTATATAAGTAACTGTAAGTAATTTTCCTTGAATTCCGACTCCGTTAAGATTTGTTTGAGCCAGAAATTTTGCTTAATTCAAATGTTAGAGAATTTCTTCGCCCTATACAGTAATACTTACATGCTGTGACAGGTGTATCACATCTGGCAAAGGACAACAGCGCCAGGATGATGGCTACACTTACTAGAAGCTTCTGCATGGTGGATCCGATTGAGTAATTTCTAATGCGCACGTTTAGGAATGGAAATAGGTGCTTGTTACTAAATCAGCTAGCGTTGGTCGAGTATTTATACAAATATCCATAGGAGAAAAAAATTTCGGCAGATAACATTGAACCAACAGCAGGTGTTCTAATTTCGTTAAATTCATTAAAAAAAAGCGATTGATTTTTAAAAAGATCTATCTAAAAATGTTTAAAATAGTTTAAAATGAATGATACTGAATGGTATAGAAATAATACACACAAATTAAAATGAATAAAAAAATAAAAATAAAAATACCGTTCCATCGTGTCCATGTTTATTACTCCTAAGCATTGGTGCCATCTACCTTTCCTTTTTGTTTTTGATGTGATCTTCTCACGCTACAAGTTCTGGAAATAAATCTGATATATTAAGCTCCAAAATGATCTTTGAAAATATTTTGGCTTAATTGGTGCTCTCATCTTACAAAAGTGCAGATAATCGCCAATTAAAATGAGGAAGAATTCTTTTGACATTCCAATGGTATGAAAGTGACTCATTACTAGAGATGCCAAAGGCAGGTGAACTTATTACTTTTTAGCAGCGACTAGACGGAGTCGTCTTTTATCGACTTTCGGGGAAACCAGAAGAACCGCAACACGAACCCTTTCTTATGAGACGACGAATAGACACGAGTCTATCTGGTCGCTGCAAAAAAGTAATAATTTCACCTGCCCTGGTCACCTTTATCCATTACTATGACCTGTGGTACATAGTTAGCATTAAGATTTCAGTACAAGGCGGCAACAGGAAATTTGAGGTAAAAACTTCAAGTTTGAAGGGCTTACACCGGACGACGTTATGAATTTTCGCGCAGGTTTCAATGTCGATTTACTCCTGGTTTAACCGAGTATGCGTTCTTAACTTTTGATTTTTACGCGCAACATCCTGTACGTCTTCCTATGATGGAGCCTTTTCGAGATATTTTTGGAGGTACCTTCAACTAGGTGGTTTTGCTTGTCATTCTTTGTGTTTTAATCCTTTTTTTTTTGCAAATGTAACCAAGGTTAGTTTTATTTATGATTAAATAAAGACATAGCTTATACAATTCCAATAAATTGCAGCCACCAACTTCTTTGGGCTTCTTATCATCTTGACCTTCTTGGTGTTGGTTCGTTTTTCCGTTGGCGCTCCATCGTTTCTCTTTTAGGCAAGACGTCGAGTTCGTGTTCGAGTATCAAATGCTCGGTCTCTATTTGTTCCCTTATTTCTTTAATCTTATAGAAAGGAAGTGCTTCTTCTCGGTTAGTTTGATTTTTTCTACTGTCATTACAACAATGAGGCCTTCCTGTGAATTATCTCGAAGAGGTTCTTTGTTTCAACCATTTTCTCCAGCGTTTAATTGCGGCATTCGTCGCTGCAAAATCTAGGTAAACCGTGTCCATTCGCCCTTCGATTTCGGCCGATGCCGTTCCTTCGAAAGTCAAAAATCACTGCGCGATGTCCAATTTCGGGCATTTTGGAAATTTGCCAACTACTGCTTAGCTTCTAATAGTCTCACTTAACTCGATAACGGCTATAAATTGATAAATTATTTGGATTTGTAGTAAGACTCGAATAAATGACAAGGACCGGTTACAACATCAATTATAAGTTTATAATCGAACAATGTTATAACCTTAATTTGCTAAACTGGTGTTTTCGTCTTAAGACCTTACGCAACTCTGCATATCAAGTAAGGAACGTAAAAAGTCCTAAGAGGACAAAGCTAGTTGGATTTGAGGTCAATAAAATTGATAATTAGTTTTATAACCTTTTTTTCCTTCATAAATACTTGTTTGCTTTCTTATGTAATATTTTGCATGCAATACCCTGAGGCTGTCCGTACAGTAATAGTCTTTCATACTCCATAAAATGGCAATAATAAAAACCATTTTATAGAGTAACTAAGACTATTCAGACGTATGATTTCTTATAACTTATATACGCCTAATTATTCGTCACTTTTCGCAATTCGTATTTTTACATCATTTAATTTATTGGGCAATTCGTTTAACATCTCGTAGCATGCGGGTAAATATGAAAATGTTAAACGAAGAAAAGGTGTTCGACTAGTATCAACAATTTAATTTGTCCATTCGCCAATCACCACGAGCGCTATAAATAAATAAATAAACGTCGGAAAGTCAAGTGTATTGTGCCAATAAAGTAGAAATTTCACGACGACCATATAATGAAACCAATCATTTATACAGTCCGGTAGCTGTAGAAACTTCGCGTGGTTTCCATGACGTTTGTGTAGCCACCTGGATTCGTTTTATCGATAAGCGCGTTTATAAATCGATAAAGGTACTTATGATTTTTTTTCCTTTAATAATCTGTTGGAGAACACCTGCGTTTTGCGGCATTAGGTGTAAATAGTGCATCACGTTGAAGGTTTAAGAATTTCTCGAAAAAATATCGATGATTGGATTTATTTCACGTTTAGGATCCTTCAAGAAGCGCTATCTTTCACAAGCTTAAATTTGATAATCGACTCTCACTGGACGTGGTATTAGGAAGCCTTCGAAATATTCAAGCAGCGAAGCACCTAGAACATGGGGAGATGTATTTCCCTTCCTAAGCAATTCAGAGGGAAAGTTTCTATATAAAGGATATTCAGAGACAAATGCTACGTAATTAAAATGATACTCAATTATACAGGATGTTTAGTTTCCACTGCGCTTAACACACGCTTATTTTTTTAAAAAGAACATTCTTTTTAGACGCTCCTTTTCAATTCATGGTAACTCAATCGATGTCTTAAATACGTAACACGCTAGGGTGGTCATTCAAATTTTATCCAATCGACTATTTCTTGGAGCTTTAAGGTTTACAAGACCTACCTAAACTGTGTTTGTTCTTTAGTAAATTAAATGGGAAGCTGTGCGGTACTTTTCTGTTTAAATTTGTCGAGTGCTACGATACGATAATCTTTCGCTTTTGTAAAGATACTGATTAATCTGCGACAAGAGGAGCTGCTTGGCTAAATGGTACAAGCTCATTAAGTTTACACCAATGGCAGCAACGACGATTACGACGATTTGACGGCTGTGCAATGGTATAAAGAAGGACGAAGTCGTAAAATTTAGAGAAACACTTGCAAAGGACTGCCGATCTTCAACAGAGTTTCTGACCATTCAATTATGGGGCTTTTGCTTGAGTAACGCGAACTGAAATAAAAATATTTTGCAAAGAATAAGTCAAACGCATCGAAACAACTACTTTATTCCATAAATTGTTGGATTTCGGGAATTTTATTCGATTTCTTGAAGACACCTAAGATGCGATATCTAAGGATGGCATCTAAATGATTTCTAATGTTAGCATTGTTTGATCACGGTGACAAATTTTCAATTTATTCCTCTTTCGAGTCCGGGTCTCAGGAAGATATTTGGGAATTACATTCAAATAGATCTTCGTTTTAATATAGTTCGGTTACTTTAATAACAGTAAACAAAACATCCTGGAAATCTTGTATTTGGATTCATACAAGAAGAAGCTTGTAGTCATCAACAGGATCATCTCGATGGAGGTGTTTGAATATAGTAACTAAAGTCAAATGACAACGAAGTTTTTTTGTTAGAAGTAACGCAGTATTACGTAGCTCATCAATTCATACCAATAACTAAGCATCTATAATTTAGAAACATTGTACATGAGCATCAGCAGAATTTACAGGAAAGACTCCAAAATCCACGCACAATAAATAGTAACATTTAGAACCACGATCTTTAGCCTTTTTAATTAATGGCATCACCTTTATTAAATAACAACTCCTTAGAAAACATTCTTTTTCATTTATCAGTTACGACCTTTTGTTTACATCTAACTAACAAATAATGAACCATCCTCGTACCTAGCGGGCCTATAGCGGCTCACTCTTCGTTTTTCTTTCTTCATTTTTCCTATCCATTAACGCAATAAATCGCCCCATGCGACCGAGTCCGCTAGCTCCGTTTAGCTAATCATTAAATCGGCCCTGTCCGAATCCCAAACGCGTCCTCTACATCTGTATATTACGAACTTGTATATCTATAGGTAGTAGGCTGGGAAATCTGTTTTCTGGCCACAAATCATTGGCGGAGTGTGAAATCGGCCGGCTGGACGCAATTGTTCGCGACAAATGACGTAGAAGGCGCGGGACTCCCGACCGAGCTGTGTAAGTCATAAATCGCGTTCGCCCCGTGAACACCGGGTAATTACCGGCTCTGATGTATGGCGCGGGCCATGGCCGAGATCATATACCACCCCCGTACGAGGATGCGCGACTCTACGAGTCTTCTGCGTTCCTTATTCGCCTCGTTCCGTGGTATGTACCAGGAGCGTGCGAATATTACGCGAAACCTACGGTGAATGTATATCATCTAACACTTATTTTTTCGATTAAGTATTACTATCATGGATGATACGAATAGACGATGAGATCAGTGATCAGATCTATTGAAAACGACGCAAAGTATATTCCGGCTTTAATCTTAAGAAAGCTAAAGATTTCTTTAATCAGAAATACTTATTTTTAATAAGATCCAGTCCTCCAGCTCAAAACGGAAGAACATTTTCTGTTCGATACGATAATGCCAACTTTTCTTTTTATACACGTCCGACAATTGTTCGTGGTAGAACATTTTCCATGCTCCCCGTATATAATATGCAATTCGTTAAAAGTTGGAGCTGAGTCTCTCAGAGCCATAGTTCGCGATGCGTGGGACTGCTCGCCTCGCGATATATAGACTATATAATACGCTCATATATGTCCATGGCGTACCACCGGTGCATATGGATTATTTAGACCTCGCAGGTGCTTCACCTGTAAACGTCAACGGACGAACACTCTACGCCGCGCGTTTAATATGTAGTGTTGCCCTCTACGGCAAAAAAAAAGAAACGAAAGGAGTTTGCAATTTGTTTTAATGTGACTACGTTACTTTGTGCTATACGGCGATAATGTTTATGCATGTATTTGTTGCGGTTTATGCTTCGTGGAATGTACCTAATCGTTGTTTTATTTCTATGCCGAATTCATTAATCCTTTTCATTCGAATTGCGTCTTCTTTCTGACGGTGCCTCTTGAAAAATCGTCGCGTATTGTATAAGATTCTTTTCGAGAATTTTCTGTTGTTTTTGTACCATTCAACTATTTGAACTTCGTGATGGTGGAACACTGGAAAACTGCATCGAACCGCTCATTATAGTTATCATTATCATCATCAGTAACTAAAATATGTAGTCTTACAAGCAAACAATTTTAAAATTTGCCAATCCCAAATAATGCAAAATTTGCAAAGTTATAGTTCGTTAGCTCTTTTATACTTGAGATAACAAAGCATATAGCTTGGAATTTAGAGGTCCTAAATTTGAGTTCTTTGACTTAAAGCATACGTAGATCAACATAAGATTTTCAAGATTTTTCCTGAATTTGAGAAGAATCCAAATACTTTTTGTACCTATATCTGATCGATGTATTTGTCTTTACGTGAAATTTTGTTAATTTTTCTGATTTATGCAAGCTATCTACTGGCTCTTTAGAATTCCGTTAAAGCTTTTTGAGGTTATTCTTTGAAAAAGCAATTTTGCGGTCAAGGATCTTTTTTTAAGACCTCTCCTGTAATTTAGATAAAATGTATTTCTTACTACCGCTGTCAGTAGGTTCAAGTGCCCTTATATTTCTCCATTTTAATCCTTGTTAATTAATTACACAGGCACAGACAGAATCGGTTAAAATTAGCAATTTTCAGGATATCTTCTACTTCATTTTGATATCTACAGAAAAAAATTGTTCTACATAAAATCTTGCCAATGAAATTAATGTAACAATGTTTTCTTTATCCATTTGGTTATCGAAAAAAAAAAACTCCGAAGTTAACTCAACCGGAATCTTAGAAAGTATGGAATATTCCAAATTTCCGCTTAACAAATTACAACTGCAAAAATTATCATTCCATAGCATTAGTGGCTAGTAGTCATGCTGATGGTTATGGTTTCTTTATAATGATTGATACCGATTTTACTGGAAGAAATAGTAACAAAGGCTTCTGCCATGCAACGATGAATACAAAGAAACGGAAATCACCGGCTTCAAAATTACCGCATACAAAGCAATAATTTTTCCATTTTTATCTTATTGGTAATGAAGTATTTCCTTTGCTATATTATTTAATGCGATCGTACCCACAGCTAATTTTAAATAATAGTTTAAGACGAAGAAGGAATATAATAGCGTGTCATATAAAAATTTTAAGTCATTGCACGATCTTGCATCTTGTCTGCACGACAACTGAACAAACTTTATGTTAAACACTGAGATATTGATGATTTGTCACTGACTATTAGTGTACGATTCGGCGATGAATACACCCGTGTACGATGTCCAGTTTTATTAGGCGAGACTCTGTGTGTGGCTTGTGATTTTTCGTCTTTTTGCGGTCACGAACAAGCTACTCCTTGTGCTACGTGACGTACGCTTAAAGAAGCCGTCGGATAAACTAGATCGGGTAACCATCACACTAAATAAGCACTCTGTGGCACGGGAAATTGATTGAAATATTCCACGAAACACCGAAACCAAAATACTTCACTCGCGTTGGGTGCCCGTTTCGATAGCCAAGCTATCATCAGCAATAAAATTGAACTCAACACAAGTAGCAATTTTTTCGAGGTAATCTCGATCAGGGGATTCCTTTGAAGAGCTTACTTGTAACAGGAGTACGATAAAAAGGACTATTCCGGGAGAACTGTTGTCACCAAAGGTGGCCAAGGCATTCACCACATGGCATCGTCGTATGTTGTCACCCAAAAAGGCGATTTTTTCAGTATAATAATAAAATAAATGGTTACTACACGCATATAATTATTTTGATGCAAGTAATGTAACCCTTATATATAGGCAACCCAACATACACGGGGTGGTTCGAAGGCGCGAAGAGCTGAATCAAGGATATCAACGGAATGACCGTTAAACTTAACGTTATGTAACTAACGAAATCAACTTTTTTGTATTGCAATTTTTCTACCTTGAGCCAATAAGCGGACGGGGCCAGGTTTTGGGACAAACAATGATTTTAGCGTCAGATATCGTTGAATCTTCTTACAACTAAGATACTGCAGTAGTTGCCCTTAAAGTTTCATATTGAGACGTTACGTCTTTTTTGATTTTATCTAGTCGAGCAGCCAGAAAGTCTTATTGTTATTTACTTCAACATTTATAAGTATGCGTCACCTTTTGCTGATTTCCGGTTAATTCGAATTTATTATAGAAACTTTCTTGCTACGAAAAATACTTCCCGATCTTATCGATATTTCTCCACCTTATAGTTACGTCTTAATCTTTTAACTAGACAGATTTGCCATCGAAGACGTTCTACGTTGCTATTTATTGTGTTGTATTACTTTTGATTTAAAAAGCATAAAATATGCTTGAACGTCTCCTCTCTAAATACTCATTATCTCTCACAAACACATCGATTACTCTACATGGTAGCAACTTAATAAGAGTAATGAGTAATGAGGTCGTAAGAAACGACAGCCAATAATTATCATTGAATTTCCATATATTTCTCGCATTAAATCGATAGCCATATGTCATAACATCGATATAAGTGACACGACGTAAGCATTCGCATTTAAAATAATCTTTGTACGTACATATGTATGTACATCCTTACGAAACGTATCGATAATGAAAATTAATGAATTCCAAGACGAAATTTCACACGATTGCATGACATTCCATACGGGGAAGAAGACGCCAGAGAGAAGATGAAGACGATGCGACGGTGGAGCGTAATGATGATAATCATCATAATCATAATAACGTCGACAACGTGACGAACTAATAATTTTCAATAAATGTGTGCGTATCCGAGGTCCGCGATGCCATTACATAGATATTTATTATAAACGCATCTATGTCAGAATCATTACATACGGTATTGTATTCGATATGGGACGAATAATTATTACACAACTTCGGGGTCTTAAGACGTCTTCTGGCGTGGTTCGGTTGAATACTGCGGGAGTTATGCGCGAATTCATCGACGCCAGTGAAATTGATCGATAAATTACAATTGAATAGTGATACGCGGGCTACAAGTACATAATTGCGAAATATTCACGTTGCATGTGTGAAAAAGTTAGCGCTGAGAGTATCGATTTGTAATTCCGGCTGGAATGCTGCTTGATCGATTTGTGTCGTCCTTTAGTAGCCTTGCTTGAGTAGCGTTCACGTACGAAACAATTATACATATGTCGAACTTTAACACTATATTCCGCATTTGGTTTTGCAAGCCATGATTACTGTGGAGGTCCTATGTGAACGCTGCGCGTATGTTCTTTTGCGTTGTGATTAGTAACATGTTCGTTACACTGAAAAACGTGAAGAAGTACGATAAGTAAGGGGGATTTGATAAGGATATTAATCTAATAACACATCTAGGAGAAAGGAAGTTGCATAACTGTGATAACAATGAATAATAGATAATTGCCGATTTAATGCTTTCCATTCTACACGTCCATCCGCGGATGTTCTTTCATAACTTAATAGAAAAGGTTCACGAGCTGTAAATTGCAGATTCTGAGACATTGTCAGCTTGTATTCGAGGACACTCTCTCCTATGACGGAACTTTACAACATTAAAGGATGAAATCCGACACAAAATGTGACGCCAAGTTTCGTTTATCTGCAATAGCTTTTACACGGCAAAAGAAAAGTTTCAATGGCGGACCTGCACCCTTTCGGCTGGTATCCTTATTTATATGCAGGATATTACAATAAGCACGGAACGACGTATGTATGGCTGTGCTTGTTTGATCGAATTTACATAATTATAAGGGCTGCCCATAAAATTATAATCATCAGAGTGGTTCCGAGAGTGTTTTTTTACTTTAGCTTAATCCGCGGCCTCTCACACAGTTAATATCAGAACATGAGAAATGACGAACCTGATATCTCTTGGCTCTCTCTAGCGCCAAGAAATATATATTGTTTTCCAAACTATTCTTTTTGGTTGCTGTATATAAGCATTTTCAGATATTGGAATCTTTCACATGTGCAGCTTCCCAAAGCGCCTCCGCGCACGCCATCCTATGTTAAGCAATACAAGATCTGCTCGAGGGATGCCATGAGGAACACCTCTGCATCAATTAAAGACTTATTAATATGTTACAGGCATGTGTTTTTAAAAATTTATGGACGCCAAGATCGCGTGACTTGAATCCAGCGGATTTTCGGCTTTGGGGTTGTTTAAAAAATAATGTTGTCTCTAAAATACGATAGAAAACGCTGGAAGACTTAAAAGGCAAATAAAGAGATAAAATGTTAAAAATGGAGTTTAGCGTTATTTAAAGTATTGCAGGAATCTCGTTAATTAGTCATTTTAATGATGCTATTGTTAATAGAACTCTGAAATTTTGGAATAGGTTACAGTTGGATCTATCATTTTCGAATATTGTCGCCTACGAAGCACTTCCGGTTGAACCGAAAATGTAATAAAGGCAGAATGGAAAGATGGTGCACCTCAAAGAAACTTTCCCATTTTGCAGTATTAAAATACGTTTTATTCTATTTTGTAATTTATGATTATAACGCCTAGTGATAGCTGCTACTTGCTTGCCATTTTTATTTTTACATTATTGCCAACGTACTTTTTTTTTTTTATTGAAATAATCTTACGATGTTTCATTGAAAACCGAAACAATAGTACCTACATTATTACAGAATGCCGATATTAAATATCATTAATGTATAGCTGACTGCTTGAAGATGTCTCTCGCGAAGATAGATAAAGAAAGAGACGGTTCTCATAGGTGGGAAGAGAGGCAACGTCAACGTCTCGCGCAAAGGTGCGCCCGCCTTGGAATTATTAGAAGCGCTAGACTCGGCGTTCCGTGTGCCACATATCGGAGGGAGGTCGTGACCTGTGGTCCTCTTTTCCCGTAGAAAACGTCTTCAGTTATAAATGATATATGGTTTTATAGAACGGAATAAAAACAGTACGCATTAACATATTATAATTAAATCGACTGGAAAGCAATAGGGTATTTTCAGCGCAGCGCCGCGGACACGCCGACACGGGGATCGGTTTGCGCAACCTCTTCGGATCCGTCCGATGTGGGAAACACGCGCATTTGGGATGCTGATTTGTGCATGTCGAGCTTGCAACACGTTGATCGCGGGATTGATTTATTCGATTTGACGGAAGAGGAATGCGTTGATTCCCTTTTTCGGATGTGTCGTATTTGCAGTTGGCTGCGTCGAAAACGGATTGCGGTATTTCTTTATTTTAGGAAAGAATTAAAATGGCAAGTTTCTCTAATATAAATGCATTAGAGAAACGACAAGACGACACCAGACATTTATATATTTGCGTTATTTTGTTACAATCTTATTATTTATTTTATTGCAAGAGCTATATTAACATATGTTGTTGTGGACTTCCGCGGTCGTTGTTCTTCTAAAGATTTTGGATTTCCGGATTAAGACCGCGTCGTAATTCCATGAGAATGCCGACGTTTCGCTCTTACGTCCACGGAGCTCTTTTTGGCTTGTTGAGTGTTGCGTCGCTGCTGTTAGAAGGATGTTTCCTACGAAATTTACTGCTCCTTTGGTATTTTATCTATTTACACGAAACGTGGATTTTTGAAAATGGGTTCGTTGGTTTGCTCATGGTAGCACCATACAAAAAACCAAAGAAGCTGAGAGTAAAAGCATTGCACATATAAATTAGAAGGCTATTTTTTTAATATTTGTAAAAGTTCACAGAGAAGCTTGTTAAATCAATGAAAGTTTCCTTTTTGAGATTTTTTCTTGGATGACAACAATATTAGTCGGTTTAACAGTTTCAATTTGGTTACGGTAACATAAATGTAGCTTCGACTTCCTTTGTTAACGGAACCTAGCACTTTGTTGGAAGAACAGCTGGCGTTACTGTTTTCATTGACATATTTTGTTGTTGTCTTATCAGAGCGCGTGCATTAAATCAACAAAAAGTTTTTCAACCATTGCGTTTTGTTGAAAGAATAAAAAAGAATGCGCTTCTCCATATACAAATGAGACCATTTGTTAAGATTACGAAAATGTTGTTGTAGAATCAACAACGGTCCTTCTCCCAGATTAGTTCATTCATTATATACCTTGGCAATGTCGATGGATTTATACCTGACGCAATTTCAATATTTCGTTTCGTATAAAATGTGGCCATCATGGAGAAATGAATCATCCTAAGGCATCCTGAGAAGCCATTTATGATAGTTGTAGATAACGAAAGTTACCGTAGTAAATTAGAAGCTGTGCAAGCAAGTTTTAAAAGAGGGAACATTCAGAACTTGCTGAAAAGTAATAAGAAAAATGGTGCAAGACGCTCTTAAGCACCATTATAGAAAAATACAATTCCTCACATTGAGGAAGGTGAAGTGGTAAAAATTGGAGAAACCTTGGAGAAAGTGACTTGAAACAGAGAATCCTAGATGTTCTTCCATGTTCCCATTAATAGAAAAATGTGCAAACTTTTTACAAACACTTTGTCTTGATCTGGCCGTTTTAATAAATGTTTACAGCAGAAAAACATCTTCATTTACTTCCACTTAGTGTTTTTCAGCGCAAAGGCTGACCATCGTACATAAACGGTCTATAAGGTTATATAAGCAAGTCTATCCAACTGTTTTGGAAATAAAATCATCTGTGGAAAAAAATTAAACGAGTTATATAGACCGTTTGATTCTAAGATTTCTCGTGATTTCCTGATATGAATGCTTTCGTCTGTTTTTGTCCTGGAACATTGCTCCAGTACGAGGTCCTTTGATCGTCCCCCCACACTTTTATTACTTGTTCTATTTGGCTCTTTTCCTTAAATTTTGTGTACATTCATGAATTAGACCAGATTCGATTCACCTCAATTGAAGCTTGAAGGCTTTCAAGCTCTAAAAAGGAATGCCAGTTTTCATCATCCTTATTTCTATTCTTGTCATTTGAATAGGTGACACATATAGTTTCTATCTGTTTTTGCTCATAAAATGAACTACATCTTATTTCAGAAAATTCAAAGAACATCCGAAACCCGGGCAGAAGTAGCTGTTGTACCGGCTGTGAAAGCCTACCAAGTGTTAATAAACTTTGTTGTCCGCAGAAGAAATTTCCTTTCAATTTATTGAATGAAAATCGTTTCACAACCTCTAATCGTCTTTCTATTAAAACAATCTTAGATGAAGATCATCTCTCGCCGAATTTATTATTCGACTCCCTTTTTGCCGTCCTTTTCGTTAACAAATGCGTAGAAGTAATTCGTATCAAAGCGAACGTATGATTTAATTTCGTCCCAGCTTGGCATGTAGCTTTGTACCTTTAGTCGTATCTTCTTTTCGTCATTACCGGTAATTTTCAAATCCAATTTTTATCTCACGTCACAGATTCTGAAAGGCATCTAAATTAAGTCTTCAATGTACCAATTGATAATGACCGGTAAACTTCGTGGCATTGAGGAGAAGGAACAAATTGACTCCTATATACCAGGCCAGATACGCATCAATATTCTTGTTTAATGGCCGCTCGACAATCATCCGTAACTGTAATGTAAACGTAGAAATTGTGTTCTATTTATGTAGAAGGTAAGTTCGTGTGAACCGAACGATTCGAATTTTGATTTTTCCTTCCACGATTACCTTCGGGTGACTTACAGAGGTGTGCAAATGTAATCGACCAGTAACAAAATATGCGTTCTTTGGGCTTCGGTTATGTTAAAATTTTCTTTATAAGGTAATTGGGAATAGGTTATCACGACGAATGTCAGAAAAAAATGTATTTACGTTCTGCCGATTTTAAAACTTTTGGTTGGATAAATATGGAGGATATTTTCAAGGCTCTTAGGCTTAGTGTTAACACCCAATTAACTGCAACCACCGATTTTCCAGAAACGTTTCCAGTTAGGGGAAGAAAAAAGTTTTCGAGATTAAATGGTCAAATCTTAAAGCCGTAATACCAGTTTTTCGTTTGATTTTGATAGCCCTCTTCTCTTATGATTCATTATAATTTGGAAAGCGTGTTGTTTGGGACCTTAGAAATTGCTGATATCTCATCGATAAAAAAGACCTTGGAACGACGCTTATGAACAGTTCCCGATCTTAGAAAATGTCCAATCTACCTCTTATTGGCTATATTCGCTGTCAGTAATTTACCAACTGATCCCATCTTGCACGTCGCTTATTCGAACTTCCTGGCTTTGTGCGTGGCAAACGTCGAGATTTACGTAATTTACAAACATTCACTCAGCATTGTTCTTCTTCCTCAGTCGTCTCTTTTTCGTGTATGTCGCCTTGATGCGGCTTCCTGTTGATGGCAATAACGCACTAATGGTGCGGACCACAAGAAGAAATCAAGTTTGAAGACCTCGCTAGCCATTCAATAGATTTTCTCCTCCCGATCTTTCTATACTTTACCTATTCTACTCTTTTGGTTAGAAATATATCCTTTCTAATGTATTCAACTTGGAAGTACCTTTGCCTGTGTTTAATACAAAGGCTTCCAGAGGCCAGTAACTTATGCAAAGTACTGTATTTGTATTGAATAGAATTTTACGGGAGCAATTTAAACGAATTCTTTCCTCCATAGCGTCCTATCGACCAAGACGTAAAGGTTGCTTAGGCGGACTACGCAATAGCGCGTTATATTCGCTATTACTATTACGACCCGTCTCTCGACAACGAAACACATAAAAAACGCGCCTTCGTTTATAATAAAAATAAACAACCGAACGTTCCGTTTAATGTTTAATTAAATTAGACGAAAAAACCTGAATAAATAAGCGGGCCGAAGTACACACATTCACACGCATACAGACGTACCCATTGGTCGTCTTCGAACCGGAGTCAGAATAGAGGAACAGACATAATGGCGACCAATACATTATAAATATTTTAAAACTTTAATGACCGTCGCCCGGCGTTCCGAGATGTATATGAAAAGATACAAGATCTTCTTCTTCTTCTTCTTCTTCTTCTTCTTCTCCGTCGTGGTCTTCATCGTTGTCGTCCTCCGTGCTCTCCGTAATATAATAACAATATTTTATATCGGGAGAGCTAGCAACAAGCGCTAAGGAAAGAAAAGGCCATCTAGAAGTTGATACAAATGAGAACGATCTTTATTCAAGATCTTTCTGCTGGATATCTTCCTTTTTTTCAGAGCATTAAATGAGCTTTCATATAATCTAAATTTATGCACTTTATAAGGAATAGATGCGGTTCAAATAAAGTCCTTCTCGAGGTGGCGTTGTACCATTTTAACGAGTTGGTCGATGTTTCGTTGCATCTACCTGCGTTTTAATCCGGACGGTTTTATTTACATCTAGCTTGAAAGTTTGTTCAGATTTACACTGATGTATTTACGAGAACTAAGGTTCATTTAGTTTAATTAATAATGATGATAATTGTACATTGCATAGAGATGGGAGGATATTGCTTAATTGTCTTTTAATATTGGATCCCATTGTGTCCCACGTGATATGAAGACGTATTAAAAAAAATTTAATGCTGCGTTCATTTTTTTGGCGATTTTTAGTCACAGTCACAGATTTGTTGAAAATGTATTTTTTCAAATTCTTTGTTGTTGGCGTTTTTACGTTTACAATTTTTTATCGTTCTTATATCGTAGGCAACATCGAACGAGCGTTGTTCATATTTGTATTGTTACACAAGTTGTCCGGATTCAAACGCATACAAGTGTACAGAGATATAGGTAAACTAAACAAAGCGATAACGTCGCTTAATAATATCCCGTACGATATCCACCCATATGTGGATGCCTTGAGCGACCCAGGAGTTTTATTTATGTCGACCTATCCGACGGTGTTTAGATACGTGCACAATAGAAACATGGAAATATGATATCATCTTCGTTTAATTAACCATATTAATTTTTTTCGAGAGTCATGTTAATAGCGTTTCCGAGAAATTGTGAAGAAGGTCGCGCAGATTACCATCTTGAGGCTCGTCGTAAACATATTGACAAATAGTATGCGGCTACATAATGCCCGAGGTGATTACAAGCTAATGGCAATAAGGAATTGTCAATATTATATATGCATGCATGCATGATCTTGCTTGCATTTTCCTCGTTCTTATGAAAATTCTATTAAACAGGTAATTGCGATGTTGGTGATGCTGATTTCATTCAAAATGAGTAGAATTACAAGTGCCGCACTTAACGATAGTGTTTGGTGTGAGAGAGTGAATCAAGCTTGAGATTTAATCAAATCAAAGCTGTTCGTAACGGGCGCTATGGTGAATGGTAGCTTGTTGGATATTGAATTGGGCGCAATCGACTACTTGAAGGTTAACGAATCGGAAAGATCACGTTTCGTTGAGCCCAAAATAATGAAAAGTATTGTTTCTACAAAACGAAAAGAATGAGGAAAATTCCAAGGTTTCATTCATGCCACATCAAATGTTCTATGTGAGCTTCTCGTATTATACGACGAACATCTAAGTGACAGACAAGCTTGGTCCACAAACACAGTATCAATGTAATCGCTAGCCTTGGGCATCTACAATGTACTCCCAAAAAAGAAAAGTTCCCAAGCTTAAGATCGGCGGAGGTGGAGTAAATTCGAATCCTTTGTAGCATATCGCCCAATCCAGCAGCGAGGAAGTTTCTTGATTGGAACTTCACGATGCCAATGAGTTGGGTCTCCATCATATTGGAAGGTGAAGCTATTTGAATCCTTTGTTGGTTCCGGACACAACTCCAACATCTTCATGCAAAATCACACAGAAGATATTCAATTTTTGGGAGTTTCTTCAACGTTCTACGAAGGTATGAGGATTTTTAGTGCCTCATACCTGCATATTGGACGGGTTATCTTTCTATTTAAATTGAACACGGCGTCGTCACTGAAGACCAGACGATTAGCAAATTCGTTGTTCTTTATCGTTTGCTGCATTGCAACGCAATCGCTGGCATAAAATCTTTACGCGGAATACCAAGTTCACTATTCGCTCCGCTAGTGGCGTGCGCGACGAATTTGTCTAGCTGCTTCCACCATGACGTCAGAAACACGTAGTCTTCTGGTATCTTTTAGCTTACTTACGGAAGGCCGGAGTCTGAGTTCGTAATACGTATTTCCAGGTTTGCTGGCCATGGTCTTGAGCCGGTGTTAGTCGACGTTTCGCCAAACAATGCGGCTGGCATCTTCAGGACGAAGTTAACTTCGTAGTAGCAGAGCGAACTCATATGTTCTTGAATCGTCGACGCCATCGTAGAATAGTTTGATGACTTGGCGATTCGTAATGCCTTCGAAAAGGACGTTGCAACCTGATAACCGGTAAGCATATCGCATAGTTGAGAACATAAAACGCTTTTTGTTGCACAGCGGCAATTTCGGAACGAAAGTTGCAAGTACACGATTTAAAATGTTCGTTTTCTTATGTTTATTAATATATTGTGATACAGGCTTTTATAATTACCTTGTTTAAGCTCTCTTGGTTGAATAACATTTGCGATTATCTTTAATTGTTAACTTAGACATTTGTAACTCGCGACCTGTATTAAATTAATTTATTAATTGATCTCAACATCGTTGTCGTAAGACTCTCTAAAATTGAAGAAACGATAAAAGGAAAACTTCAGAGAAGATCCACGCCGTCGCACAGAAAAGCAATAAGGTGATCAGCAACAGATCTATGGTTTTCTGTGGTTGTGTCCACCACTGAGGAAAGCTGCTTTTTCACTCTTATGCTCATAAAAACATGGCGAATAGCAACCAAGAGCGCCTTAATATTTCATTTCCCGAAGAGGGAAAAGATTTGAGTTCGAATTTTTGTCTTTTATGAACACAGATGAGCGTTTGTTTTTATTCTTTATCTCTTGATCGTGGAATGAAATCCGCATGTACCTGTAAGACCGGCAATTTTATGTTAAAGAGATAAACAGCTTTGCGAAATTCACCCTCGTCCTCTTCGATTTACTTGTACGAATCGACCTTGCTAAAGAAGAATAATATTTACAGAATATGTACGGGGTACGCCCACGATGATAAAAGACACGCCTTACTACCGCAGACTTATCATATCATCTTGTATAGAAGGAAAATCAGGTAATGTTTCGTCAAATTAATTATATGATTGAATGATTTACGTTTTAATCATATATCTTTTCGCGAACACTAGAAATCATTTTCGCCTATCTTAAGAAAGGAATAACAAAACAGGGTCGTTCCAATATACATCATACACTAGTCAGTTGCGAGTCGATTAGCTGAAAGAAATTCGAAAATGTGCTCCGTGTTAGAACAACAAAGCTAGAACAATAAATTTTGTAAATTTTGTTGTTGTGGTTGGGACAGTTGCCATACTTAACGTTGTGATACAAATACTCGTATAATACGGGATAGTTTTGTAAGTGCATTGGAATGTTGTCCTTAAAAGGATTTAGGCGAAAATCGTTATTACGGGCACCTTAAATTCTTAAATTTATTAATTTTAATAAACTGGGTGTGACCGTACAAGCTCAGTAATAATATAGCGTGTACGTGAAGGTACGCGGATATTAATTTTTAATTCACCAAAAGAGATTTATTTCGTGAAATGTGTACGCCCCGATCGTCAGAACCTCAGCCTATAAATAAAAATCGTCGCCGTCTTTTTGTGTATGTATGGATTTTGTATCTATACACTATCGGCCATAAGTTTTACATGTATGATCTTGTTAGTACGATTCTTTTTGCGCATGAATCTTAGGAATATTAAGAATTATTGAAGAACTATGCGCTTAGACAGAATCCTTTTCTTTTTTCATAAGTGACGATTTTTGCAATCAGTGTTGCCAATCCTAAAAGCCGAAGTCCATTCATCGAATCATCGTATATCTAACTAAATGTACTAAATAGCTAAAATTCTCCTGAAAACTTTTTTCTGGTTAAAGGAAGTACTAGAAAATCAAAGGTTTTATTTTTTACTTCAGCCGGCTTGGGCGGTAGTAAGTTGGTAGTCTTGGAGAGAAGCTAACGTACTCGTTCCAAAATCAAATGAAAAGAATCAATATATCGAGTAAATAATTTGATCCAACTCGTAAGAGGAAAATAATAAATCCACTAAAACATCCTAACCACCAAATGAAATGTTTGTTCGGTGTTTTATTCTGCTGAGAGCTTAGAGGAGATCCATTAAGTTGGCTGCACTATTCTCAAAAGAATCGCAATATAGGGAGAATACAGTAACGCCAATCAACCGTTTACGACCAGTCAATTTTTCGAAACGTAGTCTGCGCTAACGGTTCTCCATTAGAGATGGGCGCAACATAAGAAATCGTGCTTCATCGGCTTGGCATGAGCGTTGAGATAGCAAGAGCGTTTTGAGGTTACCAAAATTTGCTGAGAGATTTCATTCGTAAGTCATTAATTGTAAAACGAAACAATTACTTTTGAGCTTCTTTGAAACGATTGATGAGCTTCCGTCTATAAACATTTTGTAACCGGTTGAAAATATTATTACGCAGAACTTACAGGTAATGCTATTAGTGATAGACAAACCTTGATATATTAATGCAGTTATCCAGTGCAAGGTAGTTCAGTCTGAGTCAGGCGTTCGACCGATATAGACGCGTTTTTATAACTCAAACCAGCTCATGGAACAATAATTTCCTTTTTGTTGAAAGAGGGTGTGAAAACTTCAGAATTTTTTCAACGTCTGCAGAGAGCTTTTGGTGAGTCTGAAGAATTTAAAGGTAATGTACTACGGTGGATCGCTCATTTTAAAGCTAGTGTAGAACATCATTAGAAGACACTACTGCTGCGAAGGACCTACCGAAAGAACCTATTTGTTAAACAAGTGTACGCTTAGGAGTAAGTACACGACAAGTTCGTGATATCTTACATGATCGTTTGGGCGTAAGCAAGGTTTCACGCCGCTGAATGCCAAGTTTGTTAGGACCTTAATAGAAGCTCAATAGGTCTGATAATTATCGTCAACTTCAAGAGCTGTTAGCCCGTTGGAGGGACGAATTTTAGCAACAGATAATAATCACTGAAGAATCGTGGATCCTTATTTCAATCTTAAGAGGAAAAGTCAATTCAAAGAATGGCGTAGGGCGTCTCTCTAAGACGCGCGCAGTTCCGTCAGTTGGAAAGGTAACGCGTACTGTATTCTGAGATTGCGAAGAGATTATTTGCGGAAAGGTACTACAATTAATGGAAAGTCTGTTGTTATTGCAACAGAATACCGCAAGAAAGACAAAGGATATTTTGAACGATCCGCATCTACGTTACTCATCAGAGCTCGCACCCAATGATTTTCATCTGTTCCTAGTTTTGAAAAACTTTTACGGGGTGTTCGATTTGAGCGTTTGATTGACGTAAAACGTGTCATAAATAGGTGGACTGCGGAAACATCGAAGCAGTTCCTTGAGAACGACTTAACGAAGTTAGTTTATCGTTGAGATAAATGTATTCAGTTGTTAAATGGACGATAGGTATAATATTGAGGAAAACTGACGAAATAAAAAAACTTATAGCTATATTCCCGAGAACTTTCGAAACATCCCTCGTATGTTTATCTGTTTGTTAGCTTGTTTTAGACATAAGTTGACTTTTTTTTTAATTGGAAAAAATTATCTTTTACTTAAAATCTGCACCTGAAAAATATTTACTTTTTTTTTGGCAGAATTACGTTTAAATGGTGTCTTGTGCATTTTTGTTCATAAAAGAGATTCTCGAGAAGTTCATGGCTCAAACTAATTATCGGCAGTGTATACTATACAGTTACGTAGGGTAAGATTAAGATGCTAGCCTTCGACTAAGTTCCGCTTTGCTTTTGGTATTAATTGAAATACGAACGTTTATATATTCTCAATTAAATTCCTAATATATCATTAGACAGGATTGCGGGTTATTAATCTTACGTTACGGCTTTCACCAGCTGCATTAAATGTGTAATAATAGTTGGAGATTAAAAAAAAAATCGAAATTAATTATTTAGATTGATTAAATTAGTTCATTAGTCCAATATTTTATTGTAATTTGTTATTATACGGACGATAAATATTGTTTCTTCGACTTGGTGTTGGTATGGCTGCCAACGTTTAGGCGTTATATTGTCTATTATTTGAATTACAATTATTGATATTATGTTTTCTATTGGTTAGCGGTATCTTCATTGAGATCCATGAGATCCAGCGCTTCAACGCGGAATCGAGTGTAATTTCACAATAAAAGAACAGACGAATAATATCAATGCAGAATATATCATATTTTTCTTAATTCTCTTAATTCTACCTTCCATTGATTTAGATATTCTTCGTATACTATTATTTGAAGCTATAATACACCTAACATACGTAATGCTAAGTTAACTTAGCTTCCTCATAGTATTGATGGAATAATTCACGGCAAACGCAACGAATGGAGAGAGAAAAAAAAACTTTAACACATAAAAATGTTTTTGCCTATCCGGCGACATCAGCGTGGTTTCGAGAGTATTTTTTTTTATTTCTACTTTCCTTCGCTGTTGCCTCACAGATAATACCGCAACTTTCAAAACGACAAACTTAACATTTCTTGGCTCCCTCTAGTGTCAAAGAAACGAATGTCTGCCGTTCAAGAAGCAGCGGCATAAACCGGGTATTCTTCCCTAAACCATCCCTCGAGCAGTTCTCTGACTGCAACGAGATGGTGACGGTGGTGGCGTTTTGGGTAACTACCCATGTGAATATTCCGATAGTTTTTTTTGTTGTTGCGTTCGCCGTGAATTATTCCATCAATACCATGAGGAAGCTAAGCTAACTTAGCATTAGATATAGTTGGTTATTGTTCCTATGCATTTTCCGATGCGTTCTGTATAATACGCCTGTTCCTTATTCATTGTCAAGTGTATACCTATTTAAAGCTTAGACGATTACGCAAGAGGCGTTCGACTATACGGCTGGTGATAATTATTCTTTACCTAAATTCTTGAAAAACTTTCAAGAATTTAGGTAAACTTTTTCAACGCAATCTCGAAAATTCTAACGATCATAATTCACCCGAACGATTTCAAAATATTCGATTTAACCCGGTTCAGAAACGCGCGAAAGATTTTTACACCCAGATAACGCGATTCGAATACACATTGAACTATTTATTGCTAATTGATTTAATGGTCCTCTTTTCAATGTAAACCTTTACGCAATAATTACAGAGGTGTATTACAAAATTTATGGTCGAGACACACATAGGTTAAACGGTGTCTTTTTTTCTCTCTTCTATAGTTTCGACGAAAACGTTTCTATGTACGCGCATGCATATAACTAGTTTTTAGAATCATATATGTACGTACATAGGTAAGACAGCGTCATATTGACGTGAATTTCAAAAGGTGCCCACGCATCTCCAACGTCTTTCATCTCGTTAGTATTAATTTATGCAAAGTTTCGACGATATTTCAATAGATGTTCCTAACTAATATCGGCTGTAATGTGCTCGATAACCGAGCAAAATTGAAAATGAAAAAGTGACAATATTTATAGTTGTACAGGATGTAAATATGACGGTGGACATAAGTTTAGCTTTTGTCACCATGAATCAATTCAATTTATTTGAATGCAATGAAGAAACGGACAAAATTACATAAGGACACTATTTTAAATATTCTATGGCGTTTACCACAGAGTCCTACAACTTCAGCGCCTAATCTCTGGTTGGCCACAAAGTAATGGAGGCGGGGGGCAAATGTACATAAGGGAAGAGGCATGGTTTTGTTACGTTGACTGTATCCTAGCCGATTGGCGGATTTTTCGAAATCATTTTAATCTCCTTATCTGGCTCCCAAGTCCTGGAGCTAGCCGTTGTAGTTTGACTTAATCCTACAACATCCCAGCAGATACGATTTGGGTAAGGATTTGGCCAAGCTTCCTTCGTTATTTAGGCTTAAATCACGAGCAATCGATTATTTACCATGCTTGGCGGCCTAGCACCCAAGAGGCCAATAGTTATTGAGCTTGCGCGGCTTAGAGCCCGGTGGGCAAAATATGAGCTAATCGGCATAGTTGATCGTGGGGGTCTAATAATTCTTGTACATGATGAGATACATCACGTGATCGTTTCAAGCTTGAATCTTGTTTTTTTCAGGGCAGCCCGCAGCAGATTAGCGATGCTGTAATAGCTTTTTTCGGTACGTATGTGAGGTAGGAGTCCCATGTTAGCTTTTAAATCAAAGGTAACTCCTAAACATTTAACTGAATGGTAATGGGTTTTCTTTCTGTAAAGGGCGATTGACGAAGGACTTCTCTTGTAATTTTTTAAGGGTTTAGGCGCAAGCTGTGGTTTTGTCTCCATCGATTCGTGTAATCAATAGTCCTTTATATAGGTTGCGGTATCAGTTTTCCACGTATCAGTTGCTAAGTAAGCTCTTTACGAGATAAATTTTCATTCTTTCGTTGTAAAAGTTTGTGAGATTTATAATTCTTGAATATATAAATAAGAATTAAATGTAAATAATTGTTTTGGCTTTCTATTAATTGATTGTTAAATTTGGGCTAAGAAGATGTTTCGAAAGTTGCGCTTAGGGATTTTTGAGGTTACATTTAAGTTGGCAAAAACATGGCCAGCGTTTCTTCTCATTTACGTTTCATTCAGAGCAAATAGGCGTTCGATTATCGTATTCTCTTACATCGAGATATAAAGGCGTTGTATTCGACTCACCATCACAAACTATGCCACCGCGTTATGGCCACTAACGACGAGATAAATTTAGCTTCGACTCGCTTAATCCAAATATAGTTCGTGTTCGTAAAAGGACCAATATCGTACGTTTTAATAACGCGTAAAAAGGGTTAACGGATTCGAAATTTTTGTCCTATTCACGGACGACACTCTCCGTATTATCTCGTTTGTTAGATATCGTATTAAACCGGCGGCCTTATGCGTATTTATGGCGCCGATAAACGTTGGATTTAAATCCGAAATCACACCGAGAAATTACTTTATGAATCCGTGTGTTACCGTGTAAAATTATTGTAATTGTTGTGTTTAAAATTATGTAAAAACCGGTTGTTACATTCGCGCGAGTAACGTAACGTCAGAGGAAGTAAGATAGGCAAGTATAGTTCTCGTTATTCCAAAAAGAAAATTGTGAGAGTACTAAAGAAAGGTAACCCAGGATAAAACCTTACTTTTCGTTGTTTAACAACCGTTTGTGTCAGTGGATGTTTCTGTAAAAATGGAGTCAAACGAAATTAAATAGGAGATAGACGCTGTTTATGTGTAGAGAGGACAAAGGCAGGTGGAATTATTCCTTTTTTGCAGCGACTAGATAGATTCGTGTCTATTTGTCTCGTGTTGCCCACTGGTGTCCACGAGTCTGTCTAGCCTCTGCAAAAAAGTAATAATTTCATCCGCCTTTTTCTTCTCTATTTATGAGGATTCCGCACTATCCTTTGCTATCATTGAAATTTTTAACATTTGGAACGCATAAAAGCTTCCGCTATTGCCGATAACATCAATAAAGTTCATCAAATGGTCCTGACGATCATCGAATTAAGGTTAGAGAGACCGTACAAGTTGTGAACGTTCAGAAAAAACGTGTTCGTCATATATTGATTAAAGATTTGGGCTTGTTCGCTGAAGATCATTCGAATAAACATGCCTCAATCCTTGTTCAAGTAGTTCAAGTGAAACGGGTCAGAGATCTGACGTCGATTAATCACTACTTGTAGAATAAGAAATGAGAGATAACGCACCTCGTCTCACACCTTAGCGTGTCTTTTCTTTGTTTCACAGGCTGAAAGTTTCTTTCGGAGGACAGAGATTTTCATTGAATGAGGAGACCAACGCTTATTTTGCTGAATAACATACCAATTTGGATTTATTAGAGAAATGAGAGCATCTCCGGGCTCCAAACCGTGCGGACTTAGCGAAAGGAAAAATTTTATTTCTGTGTTTGGAAGGCACCCTTTGAGACAACAGGTCGTACCATCGACCGATACATCATTGAAGTTCTTCAACGTTACAAATTTCGAAGTTTTCTTAATTGATATCCGTCATATCGTATTTCCACTAATGAACGAATTTATAACAAAATTAAAGCTAATTTAACAACATTCCACACCAGGGTTACCATATTTATCACCGAAACATATCAATGTAGACCATTATTTACTAATAACGATCTGAATTTATTAAATTATCAAGACGGAAAAATTAATTTGCATTCGTACGCGCGAGAAGGAGATGGCGAGTATTTTACGTTCGTAATATATAACCCTGCCCGTGGGGAATAGTATTATTTACTAGATTGTAATTTGTATTAAACGCCGCTTCTAACGTGGCAAAGGAGAAATATACGTGTACCCGATCGTGTCGTAATGGGCATGATAAATTCGTAGTTTTGAAAATAACATCTGGTCGTAAGCGATCGTTATCGCGCTTAATCCGGGTTCTAATTTTTCAAATTAATACATTAGAATCGATATCTCACAGCGGACGGTATCGATTTAGTGGCTATATTAATAAACAAACAAATATATTGAAGGAGGTCACATTTGGAGCGATAAAAATGTTAAAATATAGTGCTTTGACGTTGGGAATAGTCTTTTGCGTCTTACTGCTGTTGTTTATTCCAAAAATATCGTCTCATTCAGAAATTCCGTTATAAACTCGTTGCTTATGAAGTTGTACAGTTCCCTTAACTTGCTAAAGATATAGTTATGATGTAAAGATGATCGGATTTAATTTAATTTATTTTTATTTTTTTTTTTTGAATTTCTGGTTGATTTACTTCCTTTTATTTATTTATTTTTTCTGTAAAATGGGATTTTTCCAAAAACTATTGTCGGTTACCTTTAATTTTACGAAAGATAGGATCTTCCTTTCATTTTCTTCCTGCTTATATACAGGTTTTGTAGCATTATGGTGTGCATTTGGAGTCAATTTAATTTTAATTTTATATACCTAAAATTTCGCAAATTAGTTGATATAAGCATGCAAGTGCAAAGAAATAAGCAGCGGTACATTATTAGAAGCAAAAATCTTTACGTTTTTAAGCGCTAGCACGTTCAGCTAGGTCTTCTACAGACACATCAAAGAAGAATTCAACCAAGAAACAATGAAGGTAAACAAGAAATACAGCTTAAAAGTAAAAGAAAAAAAAATATCTCCATCCATCCATCTTGGAGATCCATCTCGATCTCCAAGTTCAAGAATTGATGGAAACCTTCAAAGGATTCAAATCGGAAAGACCGGTGTTTGAGTATTCGGATGTTCGCAGCCATGGTGAACGTTAACGAAGGAGACGGTATGAGAGACGCGATGAAATATTGATCTTTCGCGGCGATCCCGAAACAAATCATCAATCCATGCACTAGAAGACTCCACGTCGGCCAAAATGAAATAAGCGCGAATGTGCAAGTCAAAACTGAAAGCAATCATGGTCAAACCGTTACTCAGAAATATTACGAATAAGTCCTCGTTAAGCTGAGAGAAGGGGTAAAGAAGAAAACAAAAAAAAGGATTTATGGAAGAATAAGTCACGGTTGTCGCATCAAGCTATAATACCTGCAATATTCTATTTGTTAAAAAGCTTTTAACTTCTCCCGCTGGGCACAGGGAGCCACCCAAAGGTGAGAAGTGTATTGAAGGGAACTAATTTTCAGCCTGCAGAAATAGTAGAAGCGAAGACCGCGGAGTTACGGAGTGAAATTATCACTTTTTTGTAGCGACTAGACAGACTCGTGTCTATTCGTCTCATAAGAAAGGGTTCGTGTTGCCTACTGGTTTCCCCGAGACTCGACAAAACACGAGTCTGTCTAGTCGCTGAAAACAGATATGATTTCACTCTCTTTTGTTCTCTCTACTACTGATAACCTACAACAATGATTCGAACAATGGAAGGCATGAATGCAATATATTTAATCGCCCATATCTAGCATTATTATATAATCAATTATAACGTCGAGGGTCAATGTTATTGGCTTCATGTAGACTGACGTTCATCCGAGCGCAGTATGAGGAGTTAAATCACAATTTTTCTGTTTTTGTTCAATTCTCTGGTGGCTTATGTAGCTTCTTATTCCCAAATTTTTTCGCGGCATTCTTTTAGGTAAAGCTATTTCCGTTAAGCTCTATTTTTAAAGTGTCTAAGTGGAAGTTTCGAAATTAAGACCGTGACAATTATTTTTGAATTAATAATAATAATAATTTCCTTAACTTAACAGCATTACGACATTAATTGGAACTCTTTCTATGGATTTTTTGCATTCTTCTTATGTAATTTTGAACAAATCGATATCGAGCTAGATCCTGTGAAGCACAGCCTTGTTTTATTAATTTATACCATTTGTGATGCGTTGTTATTCGATAAGCTTAGTTTCTGGATCAAAAAGTGACGTTTTAAATAATTTGTCAGATCAACTTCTCAATTCTCAATCGTTGAGAAACGGTCAAAGCATTGTGTTAATTTTTTTAAAGAATGATGGAGAGAGAATCGCCCATCTGCAGCGGTGGAGCAATGGGAGAAATAAGCATATATTACTGCATCTAGAACCTTGTTTTCTTTTGTTTTTAAGAAACATTTCATTCGCGGACATTAGGTGGATTTTTTCGACTGTTCAACAACCGAGCGTCCAACCTGGTTGAAAACCTGCAAAAGTATCTTTCAACGCATGTTCAATTGAAATATTTTTGAGAAGTAACGTTTGAAACTTGCTTCCTTTTCCGAAATTATGTCTGGATTAAGGGAATAGAGATAGACATGGAAAGAAATGAAAACATCATCATTTTTTTTAAATAATAAGTTTAATTTATCAAAAAAAAATTTCATTAAAACATCTCGTTCGCCTTGATATCGCAAATAATCTAACACATTCACAACTGGCCTATGTCCCTGACGGGGCAGGAAACAAACGGAACGTGATTATTTCCTATATATATATATATGTATGTAAAAATGCATATCATCGTCGAAACACATTCAAACAAATAAATTCTAACAAATACAATAATAATAATAAAATAATAATATAATATAATATGTACACATTTTGTATATAAAAAATGCCCAACTGTATAGTGAACCACAACAAATATAATAATACAAAAAAAAAAAACACAGATTAAATACGAATAGTTCTTAAAAAAAAGGTTTTTCAGTTCGATGAGAAGTATTTAAAAGAAACATAGTTTAGTGTATAGAAAAGAAGTCGTTCGTAGTTAATAAATAAGAGAGAATGAGTCACCATGTCCATATATATACGTTTTTTTTTTTTTACAGATGATTGCACACTGCTCTTTCGTTACGTATTTCCTTTTTTATTATTCAAAAAGAAAGTAGAATTGGGGGGTTACAAATAAATGCGATAATAAAGGTATATAAATAGTTACTATTATAATAACACGTTGTTTATCCACTAAATAAAAATGAAACAAGATAATACAATAAGGTAATATTCTCCATTACAAAAAGAGAAAAACAAACAAGAACATTATAGGAAATTGTCTTACTGGCCAACGTTTCATCGACATCGTTTACATTTTTTTTTTTCGGTCGTATAAATTTAATTCAATTATTTAATATAATTACAATAAAAATAAAAATAAAATACAACAACAAGTAAAATAGAGCAGGTTAAAAAAGGTATGTCATATACATTTTGTACACGAAATACTATATTATATACACGGACGTATATATTATTTAAACAAATAATTCATTATTACAACAAACTAGCAAAAAAAAATTGATTCCCTAGAAAGGACAAAACCGCATCCGTTGATGCGATGATTGTTACATTGTGCGAATTAACAATGGCGGGTAAAATACTATTTCTATTAATACAATATTTAATTCCTTTCAGATCACATAAAATAAGAAAAAGTAACATTCGTTGTTTGCGGCGATTGATGTTCTTATTTAAATGGAAGCTACTGTTTATGTGCTTATGTAAATACAACGCAGGTTAAAAGTTTAGAATCACTTACGTCATTCAGCGTAGTAGAAAGTTACATACAGTGTGTTTAGAATTTTTTTTTATCGAATGAGAACCAATATATCCTAAACACTAGAACACGTTAGAGCGTTTGTAATGCAGAGCTTTTGTTAGAAATGTCAAGAAATCTTCAATTTAAAGTTTTTTGAAAAATAAAAAAGTATTTTTACTTTCTCTATAATTTAATTAAATTTATTTAACAAACGTTATGTTTGATTTTGTTCAATTTACGTTTATACCAAAAAATATGCTTCGATCAGAATCCAGTAAACCGTAGGCAAGTAACCTTAGAAAGCAGATAAATAAAAAAATTAAATCAGTCGGTTTCGGTCTTCGCAATTATTGATATATTGTACGTCGTGAATAATCTAAAAATTAGTGAAGGACGTCGAGAGCGCATTGGTGCAATTTACCCTTCAAAAGTCAGTTTCGAAAAGAAAATGAAGATAATATCCGAAAATGTGACTTACTTTGAATGTAAGATCTTTAATGTAAAACCTCCAACATTATGGGCACCTCAACTCGTACCATCCAGCCATTAAATTCATCATGAAGAAAGAAGAAAATTTTAGTCTGCCCTTCGTGGATGTAATGGTAAAGAGAACGGAAGAAGGAATACTACAATACGTAGTAGTTAGAAAGACGATATTGGCATGTAGGATCTCACCATCATCCGATGCAGAAGACGGTCATTAGAACTTTACTATCCAGAGCCGAAACCATCAGTGATGAGCTACATCTAGCTAGTGAGAAGGTACATCTGGAGAAAGCGCCAAAGAAGAATGGTTGCAGTGACGTTGACGTAAGGAGAGCCACTAGGAAAAAAATGCCTTCAAAGACGACTGAAAAACTTCAAAAAAGGATGGCGGGTTTACCTGACGTGGCAAGAGTCACCGAAAAAGTAGCACGACATACAGGTACGTTTCGGATCTGCAAAGTCAATCCAGCAGCATCGTTAAGGATCGTTAAGGACAGGAGCAGGAAGAGCTATCGCAATAAGAATAAACGAACACGAAAGGGACGAAAAGAATTGAGCAATCGGCAGTGGCAGAATATATTTACGGGATGAAGAATCAAAAGACGAAAAAAAAGAGAGAAAAAACAAGATGATCAACAGAGGAGAAGGGTAAACAACACTCTACTACGCAGAACTGTCACGCTCTGTGGAATCAGTTATCCTAAAAAAGCCGTCAGAAGCTCTACGATGCGTCGAGCGAAAGTTTTGACACACCAACGAAGCTAACAGCAGTAATATTGATTCCAATCCTTTCAGGCATTCTTGTTATTATTACTGTTGCAGCAAGTTATTGAATGTAATAAATGAGTAACAAGTAATAGGTAATAATGAAAAGGGTTTCATTATTTTATACGGGAGGTGATAGAGTAAGCGGATTCAGCCTGGCTAATATTTGTAATATTTGGTAGGTCGACTTGCAGTGTCGTACAGTGGTGACAGTTAAAGAAGCTCGAAACAGCGAATCGAGCAGGTTTGAGTGTCAGCTGGTAGGCTCTTACCAAGCGCTGTTTTCTTTTTTTATCAAATTATTACTTAATTAGCTAGAAATTTTCGTACTATCTTCTTTCGTACTTCGTGTTAGAAGAAAAAAAAAACAATTAAGGACCATTTTAACATTTTGGAAAACTGTACGAAGATGTAAATTTTCAATGAGAGAGTATGCGTAATGCTGTTCTAACGTTTCTAATCTATTAACCTGCAGTGTTCATAGTGATAACAGTAACAAATAATATTGAAAACATCTTGAGCAGAAAACATATCGATTCCATTATTTTACCCACCACTGTATGTATATAGTTCATACATATATATTTATATGTATACATATACATAAACACTTATTCCGTTTATATCGCATGAAACACTATTGCTATTAGTTTAAACTTTACATACCAGAGTACCTGCTGTGTTCACAATCTTAAGTACTAAAATTACATAGGTATTTTATGGTAACATTTCTTGTTATTCTTGTAATATGTGCACACGGGTCTTCGAGTCTTTCGAACGAATAGACGCGAATACGTACCATTACCGCGGACGGAAAAGACACAGAACGAACCTATAGCCGCGATAAATAACATTAAATCAATATCGGAGTCCGGCGAATATTAACCAGCTCCTAATTTACGACGTCGTCAAGTCCTTTACGTTCGTCAAATGGCTGAATGCGGAGGCCACCCGTAAGTAATAGTCGAGTATTCGCGCTGAAACTGGCCGGAGACACGACGTATGCACGTAGGTTTGAACCGTGCCGCGTCGGGATCTTTCTGTTAAACGTCAACGGCGATGCATTCGGAGGAATATTGCGAATATTCTTTGCGATAGTTTCAATGCTAAGATGACGTCCTTCTAGCCTGCTAGAAGGTGTTTGGAAGTAAACTTAAATTAAAACAGATATTCGTTACGTCTATTACGTAGATGCTAATCTGGCTAACGAGTGCACGAACTCGCATTTAAATTTGTTTATTAAATACATTAATTGTGAATCGTGTTTCGAAATCGACCGTTTTAAGTGTATCACCACTGTACACGTCTTTTTTTTGTGCGGTGGTGACCCGACGGGATGTATAAGCTTCTTTTTAAACTTGTCATAATCTCAGGAGCCTTTTTAAAGTATTCAGTTTTCGCAGTTAATTATAATCCAGCTGCTGCTGTAAGGGACCCAGTAAAAAAAATTGTTTTGGATATATGAAAGAGTAAAACGTAATTCTTATTTGGTGAAATATACTTCAATCCTCCTGCTTAAGTAATTTTCGCTAAATTAGCTTCATATGGTACTTCTTCGACAAGCTCATTTGATGATAAGCTAAAAGTTTCAGTTGTGTTGCTATCTCTCTTATATTCTATAGAATATCACATAATGAATATGTGATTGACTCGTTACATCAGATACAACGAAATTTACAATGGCCAATTGAAATTGTGAATCTTAGTAACTTAAGATTCTCAGAGCATCAGCTATTGAGATGAAAACATTTTAAAGGAAAAAAGAAACCGTGTTTTGCATTTCAACGTATGGTTGATTCGTTTTTAACGAAACACCTTGTATATTTTTTCACAGATCGATAGAGTGACATCCTAAAATAAATTATTCTTATAACACCAGCTTCTATTAAAAACGTGGGTTTTCACGGTTTTCAGAGTCAGTTAAAATTTAATGTGTTCCTGTTTTATTTCTCAAAATTTTATTGATTCTATCCGTTACCATGGTTCAGCACGGTGGGAAGTGTGCTGGGTTCGAAGACCGTCACCGCTCGATGAACCATGGAGTTGATGATCGAGAATCTTTGTGCTGGTGGTATCAAGATAGCTAATAGTATGTGCGGGTTTTCGGTAAACGAAGTGACCTAAGCTACCATTGAAGTTACGTATGACCACTACGTCATGGAGCGGTAATGCACCTATTTGATATCTGGATGTTGACGACTAAGGTGATCTAGCAAATCAGGTAAAGAGTGTTTACCATTGGGCCAAATGATGAGGTCGACATCGACAGGTCGGAAGCATACCATAGGTTTCACCTCTACCGAATCCCGTGATAATATTAGCTATGACGGGGGGCAAAGGAGAGCCCATTGCAGCACCAGATAACTGTTTGTGAAATTGTCCTTCGATTGTGAAATATGTGGAAGTGAGGGGTCTTTCCAGGAGGCGACATAGGATAGCGGATTCACTATTCCGTTTCAGGAGTTAAGTACATGAGAGGCTGTGTTCCTTCATCACTTTTTCAGGATGTTGGTCAGATATTTGCATAAGTGATAAATAGGATACTCTATAGTGTTGACTATAAGGCTGAGAGTTAAGCCTTCCTTGTGAATCTTGGGGGCTATGGATTCACTTGGAATAGATGTTTTTGGGCTTCAGGAAGAATGTCTTAGACCACGTCAATCGCCAAGACCTAGATATCAAATTCACTATGGAGGTACATCATAACGATGCGCTTCCATTCTTACCTCCAACTCCGATCGTAACTTAGATCACTCAATTTGTAGAATGTGCCACCTTCATCATCATCCACCGCAAAAGTTCCCAGTTGTCGATTTCTTGATTCACCGAGCGGTGACAGTCCCTGAACTCAATAGTCTTCCCACCGAGCTGAATCACCCTCCTCAACGATGGTTTTCATGACAGGGATATCAACAAAGTCATTAACAAACATCTTCATCCAACCAGTAAACTAAGGGACGATAACGCTACCATCAATCTAACGACCACTTATCTTTCTTATATCCACAATATAATGAATAGAATCAGTAAAATGTTGCAAAAGCAAGACATCGAAATTATCTTCAAACGCCTTTCAAAGGTTTCAGAAATTCTTCCTTTTCCCAAAGATAAATTCGCCCCCTTTGAGAGTGAAGGCGTTTATATGACGGCGCAACACGAACGTTGCATTAGAACAAGTCTTCCTTACTTTGTAACTCTTGCCACTATTACAATCGAAAAATTAGAGAGTCCATAAAGATCTAAGATCACAGGCCATACGAAAGGATATAGTTAAAATTTGTATTTTCATAAAGTTAATACGCTGCAGGAAGCTTACTTTATAGGATAGCTTCAGCAAGTAATATGGGATGTTTGTATAAATTTGTAAATAAATGTATATTATTTTTATATAATACTTTCTCCAAAATGTCCAGCACCCAAATATGAGCGAAACTTATTCAACCCAGTTCTTTACTCAGAACTACCAAAAAAAAAAGAAAATAAATCGAAGCATTTCCTTGATCGTATAAACTCCATAACCTATCCTCAACCACTCCTTCCCGTGAAATATTAATTAACACATCGCGAAGCGAATCGATGCTTATAAAATCCATTGAATCCTTTAATAATTTCCTATCTCATTCCATCGGCGTTTTCACACGCCCTTCATCTGAACCCGAAGAAATGCGCACACCGGCTCGTCGTTGTATATTAGGAGATGTTTGATCTGGATCGACACGATCGTGACGAACACATTCGCCTAACACATTTCGACGTACGAAACAATGGAGGCATATTACCCCGCGGAGCGTACCAGTCCTTTTATTCATCGTCGTTCCGTCGATATGCGGATGTTCCAATAAAAGTTCTAGCGCGCCGTTCCTTGCTTGATATTCTATCCGGTAATGTACAGTTGTTCAGGAAAGTTTCCGTCTACCAAGTTTTATTTTGCCTATTGTAATGTTTTTTATGATGGAAGATTTAAGATTTCGAAGCTAAAAGAATCTACTATTGCCGAAATTAATTATTTTTGCTGCAGCAAGATGCAGGAGCGCAACTGATGTTTTTCGATGATTTCCTTGACGATATACAACGCTACAACGTTAAATGACACTGAGAAGTTCGAAAAAGACGAAAATTACATTTTATTATTTATTTATTTATTTATTTATTTATTTATTTATTTATTTATTTATTTATTTATTTATTTATTTATTTATTTATTTATTTATTTATTTATTTATTTATTTATTTATTTATTTATTTATTTATTTATTTATTTATTTATTTATTTATTCATTCATTTATTTATTTATTTATTTACTTATTTATTTATTTATAGGAAAAGAAGGTGAAATAGAAAAGCAGCTAATGTCACTCTTTCCTAAAATTGTCGTTGGATAGACTTGGATATTTGGCTAAAAAAGAAATTTTCTTTTAGCAATCGGGCTTTTTGCCATTAGATAGACACTTATTTTCCGTAGGTGGACAATATGAGATGCCAAAAAGAGATGAGGGGGTGGCGCTGATGGCTTATAACCTCGAAAACGTTTATTTCTAATATTACACTTTATTCCGCCCAGGAAAAAATTTTATTATTTATTTTTTTTAATTTTTTTGTTTTTTTTTGTATAATTTTTTCTGATTGTACGTATTTTTTGTTTTATATATTGTTGTCTCCTAACAGGCAACCATTAGCCAATAAAAACACTTGGCATCTTATTTCAAATATATCATTTACTATTTGCTCTAAAGTGATGCTTCTGTATACAAAGACTGTCCGAAAAAAAATAAAGCTTGTTAGTACTTTTTTCCTTTGTAGATCTAACTACATTGGGTTTTGGATGTTATCCTATTGCAATTCGTTTATTTATTTTCTGAATTCTATTTGGTTATGCGTCGTGGCAAACTTGGTTTTCGATGTGTTTAGGTCAGGGGTCCCAACGTGGGGGTCGATGAAATTCTGTGTCTGCAGAGCGTAGGGAAAATGAGCATTGCGTGGCCTCTGCATTAAATTTTTAGTGATCAGATCGCGCGATGCACACTTGCCTCATGCTTTAAAATTTATTTAGAAAAAAAAAAAAACTGGAGCAGATGATATCATATCATCTTTAAAAGAAAAAAAAGATGCGTGGCTTCATAGACCGTAAAAAAATCTTTCCATTGTAGCGGTCAACGTGTTAATAATGAACAATGGGATCATCGAGCGTCTAAAATTGATTTATACTATGAATAGACGTCTGTTTATTTTTGTAAAATTAAAAATGATAATGATTAAAAAAATAATAAAACATAGGATCAATTAAGACCTTCTTTCAAAATTGTTATGCAATTGTTATCATTAAATATAATATTAAGTTATCATGTTGTAATAAAAAATGTAAAGAAAAATGTAAAAAAATGTAAGGGGGTCGACGAAGAAAACTATTAATATAAAAGGGGTCGATGAAAAGAAAATGTTGAGAATTCTTCGTCTGGATACTCGAGAGATCACATTAGTTTCTTCTTCACAATATAAGAATTGACAGCAAATTCATTTAAATTTATAAAGCCCAGCATTTCAGGTACGAAATTTGCAAAATTTTTACGCAACGACATCCCAATACTTTTGCGTGCAACTGTAAGTAAGTATCAGCGTTGTTGTGCGCATATTGTTCGCCGTATGAACGCGGGCCTTTGTCTTCCGCCGAACACCCATAGAAAATGTTTTCGAGCGATCGGCGGGTTCGTGCATGGGGTGACGATGACATCGCGTATTTTGATTGTTGCGCGTAAGATCATTAGCTCTGCAACGGCTACGAGCTCTGACGTTTTACATGATGACCGGTCAAAGGAGGCTTTGTCCCGCGGTTTGGAGTACATGTAGGTATGTATCTTCTTTTCTCGTTTCGTCGTGTTGTTTTCGTTTGTTTTATTCCTTTTCGCGAAGGTAGTCGATGTGGTTCTGTGGGGACGATGGGGAATCGTGTATAGGGTGATTCGGATGAAAACATTAATTTCGATCAAATTTTGTGTCCCGTTTAAGACTATTACTGTTGTACTAATTTCAATTTCAATGAGTAATATAGCTAAGTTCCTCAATATTCCTTAAAAAAAAAGAAAAAATTGCAAAACAAATAAAAAAAAAGAAATTTAATGAGAATATGCACAAACTTTTTTAAGAGTTTACCGTATATTCAATAAGATAGGTAATTACCTGAAAAAAGCTTCTGCATAGTGATACTGGCCGTAACTATTACATCCATTAATTGGATTAAAGATTCTTTACGGATTATCAAAATTCATTTGGAATTCTTAAATTCCACATTCGTTCGTCTTTATCTGAGCAATCCCATTACTTTGAGGCAAATTGCGGAATTTAAGCATTCAAGCTGTCATCAACATCATCAAATCGCACCCGAGGTACTCTGATATTAAGAACACAGTGGTGGTCTGCCCAATTCCACTATCACACTTTGGTGGTCAGATCTAGAGGTCCCGGTCGCGGTAGCTTAATTCTTTTCAGTTCGCGTTCAGAATCACAGTCACTTTCTTCATCGGCTTCGCTTCCCGCATCCCTCTCCGTGGTATCGGAGCCGGTCTGGTCGCTGTGTGCCGGCGAAGACCCTCTTTCGCTCGCAGTCTTCATGCTGAGATCGATGGGATCTTCTTGGATGGGTGACTCTGACGAAACGGGCGTCTCCACGTCCTCGGGCGGTGTGGGGGTTCTTTGGGATTTGAGGACGGCGTCGAGGAAGATCCGCTTATTGAAGACCTCCGCGCCTGGATTATGGTTCCGCATCAATCTGTTATTGTTATTCGCGGGATGTAAGAGGTTCGGATATAAAGGGGGGTATCCTGGAGGGAACAGCAAGCCCGGATGAGGAAGTAGCGTCGGTGGTAATAATCTATGGAATAGGGGAAACCGCCTCGCGTCGCTCACTTCAACGGAAGAATCTGAGTTGTGGGATTCGGGCGAGCTAACCGAAGGTGAGGGTGTATGCTTATAATCGTCTAAACCTAAGAGGATCAACTCTTCCTTGGTCTTGGGCAAATGCAGCAACGGCGGTGGAAACGGTTGCGACCCCAATAATCCTAAACCTAGCCCTGGATGGTGAGGTGGCGGCGTCCTCTGCTCTTGTTTGACGCCAACCCCGGCCATGCTTCCCATACCGACCTGTTGTTGTTGTTGCGCCTGCTGCTGCTGTTCCTGCAGCAAGCAGTGGATCTTGAACCAGTTCGAGCGTCTCCCGTAGCGCGATCCGCTCTTCGACATACCGACCAGAAGGCATTTCCTCAGGCGACACGCTTTGCACGCCGTCCTGTTCTTTTTGTTGATGACGCATTCCCCGTTGTTCTTGCACTCCGATATCGAGCTAAGATTGTTGTAGGAGCGGCCGAAGAACGACTGCAACAGAAGAAAAGAACAACGTAGATGATTATCACATGTTTTTTATTGTCAACGAGCGAATATAGGGCGTGCAGTTGGAAGCGATAAATTTTGGAGTGACGTATGACGCGAAGAAAGAAGAAAAGATCGTTTTCACGCGAAGATTATGTTTGATATTGTCTCGTATGATTTGTGCAAGTTACTTTTTTGTGGTGTTCGTTGGAGGATGTAGGTTGAGAGATGTGCTACTTCTTGGACAATACAAAATAGTAACTGTTAATAATTTTAATAGAAAAAAGAGAGAAAGGACTTGGTTTGTTGAATAAGCGAGTATTGTGCGTAACAATACACAAGACAACATCCAACAGGACAACTTACAAATGAACGGTGGTTGGTTTGAAATCGTCATATTAACAATTGGACATTAGAAGGAGGAATGGTAAAAGTTTGTGTGTTCTCTATTTGAATAAGAAGTATTGTGAAACAAAGATGCAGTAAATAGATGTTTTTCGACAAAATAAATATTAATAAATAGTGCATGGAATGAATTCCGTTTCAAGAAGATTCTAATCAAAACGCCTTTGAAGAACATAGTGTTCTTCAACCGTTTGTTTTGGCGATTGCAGAGCTACCTCTGCTGAAAGCATCAATGGCTCCATTTAGTTTTTACGAATGTCTTTTTCATTTAGACAAAGAAATGTTTAAGTACTCGCTCTTATAAAAGGAACCCGATTGTACTTGAAGTCTTGGTCTAATGCCAGGAAAGTTAATTTTGTTATAAAATTTTCCTTGGTCGTAGCTTTAGCAATAATCATATTTATTTTTTTATTCCAACAAAACCATTAATAAAAAGTGGATAAGAGAGCCTGCTTCTCGCTTTAACGAATTTATAGCCTTTTTTTATGTAAACGGCTTCGTAAGCACCTAACTCTCGCAGTGAGATCATATTCTTAATTAACCCTTTAGATTTTCTAATTTAATATTTCGTTCATGTGTTGAGCTGCGCTTGACGATAAAGCACCGTGAGTCCCTTTTAAACTTCCCTTCTTATTTATCCAATATAGGTTTTATCGCAGTCGTCGCATTTTGTAAATAAGAAAAATCCTCATTCACGTATAGATTGCGGGTGTATCGCGTTGCTGTTATTCTTACGGCGTGTCACGCAAAAAAAGTGAAACCGTTTCTTTTTCAAAGGCCGGGTTCAGTGTTGCGTTAAGCGCGCGTAGCGGCAAAGGGCGGTCGGCATTGGAGGTTCGGATAGTTGGGCATTCGGATCAGTAGGTCGACGGAAACGGTCGTGATGTAATTTCGCCGGTCTGTTCGCGGCTCAGGCCGCGTCGTATACGCACGCATCGCCGCGAACGCCTACGAAACGTAGCCCGGGTCCGGTGGTAGCAAGCTCAGAACGACGATTTAACACTTTTCCTCGGCGGACGGTTCGGTCCGCTGCCCAACTGTGTAATCACCTACTAATTGCATGCAATTATATTCAAATCGTGCGCTATTGCCGTATACGACGGTCCTCGGCAGAAGTTATGCAAATGAATCACATGGTTGGAACAATACGAATCGCCGCAACAATTGTGTCAACGGCTTCTTACGCACATTCGTGTATACAAGGCGATCCATGGGAAACTGTATGATTTACAAGCTTCTTGTTGTTAAATTTTTCTAATTTGTTGAAAAGCGAGAGAAGCTTGTAATATATTGGATCCATCTTAGAAGAATGACTAATTGCTTGCTGTTTCAAAAGCAAAAAAGATAACGTTGGTTAATAAAAGGTTGAAGATGTTCTTATCGATATGAATTACACCTAAAGATGATGTTTTATTTATATAGCCGTTCAATGAATATTTTTGCTTTAAGTAGGACTACATAGTTCAGGCAGAGAGGGTCGTCTTATCAACTGATAAAGAAATGCTCAAAACATTCAACAGAGGGACCCTATACAACATATAATGAGAGAGGAAGCTTGGATACTTCTATGTATTTGCATCAACCATCAATTCTTTGGGTGGCTCTAGATGAATCAAATAAAAATTTGTTCGCTCAAATTCACCGATGAAATCAGAAAAAACAATCGACGACGTCGCATCCTCCTTCATCATGACAATGCCAGTTCTTGCAGAGCACGTAAAAGAAATGGCTGGTTGAAGGAGCAAAGCATTCATTTGATACATCGTCTAGCGATATTTTTCGTTCCAGAATGTCAAACAAAAAATGCGTCGTCTGCGGTCTTTGTTCCTTCAAGAAGCTCTTGAGACCTGCAACAATCACGTTTTGTAGATACTACTCTCAGAGTGGAAGAAATGCTCGAAGAATCGGTTCGAATGAATGCAAATGCGTATAAGTCGCAATGATACAAATTTTGTAAAAAAATTAAACGATTTGCAGCAAAATTAAAGGATATCACTCGTGTTTGGGTAATGCATTGGCTAATGAGGATCAATTCTTAAAAGGATCTATGTAAATTGCGGATTGGACGTAAATAACGTTAACATATTGGTTTGAATAATAGAAGCAACTGAATAAAGGCGATAAGTAAGGGGAGGTAATAGGTTTTATTTTTTTTATGTTTTTGGCAATCTTTTGATAAGGAATTAAATTAATGAAGTAACTAGGATTAGTACGAAGCTCAATCTGTTCAAATTAACATGCGAAAGGAAGAATTTACTTCTTTTGAATACTCATCAAAGCTAATCGAACTAACCATTATTCGGTAAATATTTATTCGAAAACAACGTAAATTATTGAAACGATCGCTTTCTATTAACGAAACTGGAAAACTTCGATCAGATAACAATAAAAAAATCTGGTTGTAATCGTAACGTTTCGCGATGACCCACTCCGCATAACGTACTGCACATTTGCGCCTATTACGAAGCGATGTTATTCACTTGCTACGCCTGGCCTATTATACTTTGGATGAAGTACATGCAACGCTAATTTCTGGGTCTCTTCTTGTGGACGTTGCGAAACGGTACGAGTTTGTGTGTGTTTGTAGGTTGTTGCGTTTGCGTTTTAATTACCATTATCTCTAAGGTCTCTGCGCATTATCCTATTATCGCGAATTTTAACCTCGTTAGGCGCAATTTTAACGCAATTATTAATTACGGATGTTTTCTACGTACGTACGTACGTACGTTGTGTTTGTACGCGAAATCTACAAATCTAAATAGTTGGAGAAGTCAATGCGTTTGGAATTATTTTAAGCTTTCAACGTTGTTTTCTAATTTTAACGTTTTCAAGCTTGGAACAATCGCAGTATCTACGCAGTAGATGTTAATGCCTTAGCAATGTTAGTGTCTATTCCTTTCGAAATAGACTCGTCTTTGGATTCATTCTGATCTTTGTAATTAGCGAGGATTAAATGGAGACGGAATTACCAGCTCAATTGAGCGCATGGCTAACTAGACATCTCGAAAAAAAACTATTTTTGGTAATTTTGTTCTTCGTTGCTTAGATCTCTGTGATTTCGTTAAAAAAAGGCACTTTTGAGCGATTCCAACGATATAACACTTGACATAAGTTTACAAACGGCTATTTGATCCTTTTAATTTCTGAAACTTTCACTTAGTAAGCTACGGAAACAATTGATAGATGCGAACGATAATTACTCTCAGATATAAATAACATTATTTTCTAATTAAAGTCGATCGAGGTTTCGTAAATTAGCAACAAGAATTTTTCTAATTAAGAAAAGCGCGATATGATTGAGTGTTACATTCTGTGCCACAAAAACGCTGTAATACAAGCCGAATAACTGTATTTCGATCGTCGCCAGCCTTCTCTAATTACCTTTAAGATACTGTGCCGTAACTTGGAGGAGTGCGGTTCCTTCTGCATCCTAAATAAGATCGCCAGAGGCACCGATGAACATCGATTTCAAAGCGCAAAATTTCAGTAGGAGAAGACGCGGCCGTTGCGCGAGCGTTAATCCCATAAATTACAGTTTGCATTAAACGCTGCGCATCTCTTTCTTTTTTTCGAAAGAATGCCATATTTACACAATTAAACCGCAAAAACCTATGAATCAACGCAACGGTTCTCGAACTGTTCCAACCTCCAATCCACCTGGTGAATCGCCACAATCGTTGAAAATTCAAATTAACTAATGCTACGGAGCTAATGCTGGATACTCACCTTCTATCGCGAAAGAAACATGATTTATTCATGTATAATGAATCCTATATGGATACGATATTATTGAAATTAAATTTATTGCCGTTTCCTATTGGCGCAAAACCAGTCCGCACCTGCTACGCGCAAAAAGAGGACGGACGTTCCTCTTCTCCATATTCTTGATCTCTTTCTCGTCCATCCGCGCGATTAAAACGAAACGAAATCTGCTTAATTAATTATTCAAGACTGTTTTTTTTTTGTGTTTATAGTTTATAACATTGTATCATAGACGTTTCGTTCTTCGTTCGTTTGTCATTGGCCTCGATTCGTAACGAATGAAATGAAATCCCCTTGATACGCTATTATGGAATAACAATACGTATTTGTACATATGTGAGGTGTTTTGTTTTCTACGTCGAATTCTTTAAATATACGCGTACACGTAGCGAATCTTTTTGAATAAGTTGAAAGTCGGTTTCTGTGAGGGCTCCTTGTAGGGAGGGATCAAGTAAAGCATAGGTATCAAAATATTCAATGCTCTGATCCACACGGAAAGTTAGAGGAGGATGGTAGACCTCTAATCAAGAGCAACAGAAACAATTCTTGCCATCATTAAATAGGATGTGAAAATATTGTCTCTAAACTAGATATTCATTAGACAACAAACTCAAGGGAACATAACAATACGAATGCGCAACTCTACCGCGTTTAAATGGAGTGATCAATGTATTAAGAGGAGTACTAAAAAGAAAAAGACTACCATAGAAGTCAGATGCGGAACAATAATGAAGATCCAACGTCTTATCACTAATCAATAGAAACACAAAGGAGACGCATGATACATAGGAGTAAACACATTTTTTTATTTGGCAAAACCTCCGACTTTAATATAATGAAGCATTATCATCAATGATCAACTAGAGAAAGTATGAAGATAGAAAAACACGATAATGACATTAGAGAAGGTAGATATGGATCAAGCAAGTTCTTAATCAGTCTTTATCAGTCTACAGGAAGATTAAATAAAAAGCTAGCTGCACGAATAGCGAAATGTGGCTATTAATAAGGCTATTAATAAGAAACTTAGTTCTTATACAGTTTAGCTAAACTATATGATTGCTCAGTAATCTTAGATTTATAACCTGAAAAATTGCTGTAACACTGTTGCAATCAACTAAATAATGACAATTGGGACTAAATTTTAAATTGAGCTTACGAGGAAGGATTTCAAAATTATCCACGTAGCTATGAAAAAGACGAAACACTCTTTCACCGCTAGTGCTAAGCATTCATTATGAAAGAGGTAAGAGTCGCTCAGTGCCGAGTCCGGGCTGTAAGATGAACGTCTTATCTCTACAAACACGCAGCTGCTTTTTACTCTTTGGACTTGGTGACTTTTTGGGAACCATAGTCTTTCCCTGTTATTGTAGCGTCTATCTCCATTAAATTAGCAATGTCCCTTCTCCAAAATATTGTAGCCATCAGCTTTCCTGACGAAAAAGGTGTTTATGCTTTATCTGATATTGGAGACCCTTTATGAATCCATGCAGTGGATTTTTGGTTCTCCTAGCGGGCTATCACCCGTTACAATAAAAAAAAGGAAAACGTTGTTGTCAGCCAATGCTACTAATCAGTGAAGCCTTTATTCCTTAATATGTTAAGGCCAACCATTGATGTTCTTTGACTTTGAGCCTTTTTTGATGTTTTCCTTGGCTGTTGCTTCAATAGGCCTTCTGCACCTTGCGCCATCTTGTGTTGATTCTCTACCTTATCCAAACGCCAACGTTATCTACTTTTCGCATGGCTAGCTATATAGTATAACATAGAAATATTCTAAACTACACCAGTATACAAGGAGCTTCACGGTAATTACGTCTTTTAATTCATAAGATACTTAGTCATTCCAAAAGGAATCTTACATTACTTGCGCGATACAAAAAGAAGTTTATCATTCCATTTAGTAGTTAACCTAATTTAACCTGAAAGACTCTCGTTCTTAAAATGGCGTTTACATTTTCAACCTTATTATCACAATTCCAACCACACTAATGCATTAAGCCAGCACCTGTTCTTCCGATTAGGTAGGCACTTTTCCTTCCATCGATCGCTTCGAATATAGCGTTACGTTCGCTTCATCTCTCGTTACGTAAGCGATACGAATAGTGGAATAGTAGATTACTATTGGGTACGCATGCAATACCTACTACGTAAACGGAATATTGAAATAAAGCTGTCGCTTCACGCTTATTATGTATCTGTTGCGGTTGCGTCAAACGAGTCGAACAATAGCCGTTAGTATCTATGACAAGTGACAATAAGTGAGACGAATTTGACGATAGGAACGTTGCGTCGCCCCAGTAACTTCAACGTTGGATTATATACACCAACGTTCAAAAGAAAGATAGTGCTAGTCTCAAGTATAAGTATTTAGTGTCGCGGAAAGATGAAGAAGACATAAGTAAGTTAAACGTGAGTCTTGAGGAAGATTTTTCCGGGAAGTAAGAGTAGAAAGTTAGAAATAGGGAAGGAAGAATAAATGGGAAAATCAGGAAGCTTTACGGGAAAGCTGGAATTAGCCAAATAGTTAAAGTTAGAAGGTTACGTTGGTTGGGACGTGTGGGTATAATTCTAGATGAGAGATGGGCCAAAGTAGCTTTGCTAAGAGGCAAAGGAAGGAAAAGAAGAAGAGAACCTTCGCCAGGAAGTGGACGGACTTAATTAGAAAGTGGCAGCTAGGAACAGAAAGAGATGGAGGAAGATGGGGAAAGACTTTGAAGCCATGGGTTTACAAAGCTCGCAGTGCTTTTGAGGAATTTAGGTCTTCAGGTTGAAATCGCATCGCGGGTTGAGATCGCAGAGTAATTGCCTGAGTCTGTCGACGTTTCGCTCTCAGCGAAGTCGTCAGTCATACTGGGTGGCCAAGATCGGGTCATAGAATAAAACGATCGATTTGAGGTTTCTTAAATGTTGGAGAGGGCTTAACTGGCTCTTGCGTAAGATCACGGAAACTGGAATTACGCTGATTGGAGCAACGTGTTATTCTAAATTTTGCCTAAGGTCACCGAATTGACGAAAAGAATTTGGAAAGGGAGGGCACAAATATTTCAAAATTCTTATTCTTTACGAAGAAAATTTCAAATACTTTGCACATATTCGTAACGCCACCTTTAAATAGTCACCATAAAGTATTTTGTCTTAAATTAAGTTTCTCGAAGACCCAGTGTAAAATTCGAACATCCGAACGGTAGCGTATTTCGGGTATTACGGTCGGATGGTTAGCGAGGCTCGCCGGTAAGCTCTGGCCGAGTTTTTACGCAACAATGAATCGGAAATCGAATCGGTCGCGCACACGGGGATGACGTAAGGATGTCGCGCGCGCGAGGGCACACGTCGCGCACCGACATCGGCCTCCTCCGAACGCATCCCGCGCCGCCTCCGTCGCCGCGCCGCGAGATGCGTACGACGGTAGCGCCACCTAGGCGAGGCAACGTAACGTACGTAATCGGCGAACGCGGAATAATTGGAGCGATTAGAACTCGCGTCGTTGTCTATTTATAAACGTCGTTGAATGGTAATCGTTTGGCGAAGTGAAATGAGACGAATTGAGGTATGCGTAAATAGGCGATTCGTTTTCGCTTTGCCGCTTTCGTAAAAAGGGGAATTTCAAGCAGTTTAATGAGTCCTCCAATGTGGTTAATATGTCCACCGTAGATCGGAAGTAATTACCATTAATTCACCAATACAGGTTGACAAAGGTCAAGTCAAACGATTCAAATTTTCGGGTATAAGGTGTTTATTCATGAACGTTGCCGAGACAGGCAGAACCACTAATAATGGACTCTACCCATCTAAAAATGTTAGTCATCCTCAAGAGCCCTTAACGATTTTTTCTGGATTTGTTACTTCGAACCTTCGAACGAAAGTTTTGATCTTTTATTTGATTTTTTAGCCATTTTTATTTTGAAAACAAGCTGAAGAGCAGTTTATTCGAGTGTATAAATTAAGTAATATCAATTTCCACCAACAGTGTGTTATTAGATTTTGCTTCAGTCAGACTTGGATACAGCGCAACGGAAAGCTTCTGCAGGTTTACAGCGCAATGCTTTGTCAAGAGCCGAGATGTTTCGGTGGTTTAAAGCATTTTCAGCAGGATCAGCATCGATTGATAAGTCGAAGAATCGATGAAAATGTAGAGAGAAATCGGGACCTCGTGCGTTCAGATCGTCGATTAACATGTAAGAATGGTCGAGGAAGAATCGACCAATGAATTGTATTTGCGTAGTAACGGACCAATCAGGACATCAGGGGAAAAACGTGTATTGACTTGTTGTAATCAATTGAAAATGATTTTCTGACATGGTGAGGAGCCTTGGGGGTTCGAGTATCGTCCGAAAACAAAGCGCTAGAGCATGGAATGGAATACTTCAACTTCTTTAAGGCGTAAAAAACAAGAATGGGCAAATCGAAGATTAAATGGATGCCGATTTGTTCCTTTGATAGTCAGGAAATCGTTCGCAAAGAATTCGTGCCTCAAGGCCAAACGGTCAATCAAACATTTATCGAGAAGTTCTTGAAACACTTGGAAAAAGGGTTTCATGCGTGTGAAGCAAAGTGGTTGTTGCACTACGACAATGCATCCTGTCAGAAAACAACGTTAATTAACGAGATGTTGGCCACCAAAAACTGTGTCTCCTGAGCCCCTTTATTCGCCTAACTTGGTCTGATATTGGAAGAACCGTCTTCAGCGTTGTCTGGCTTCCAAAGGAAGTTATTTTGAGAGAGGCGATATTGAATTTTGTCGGGAAATATGCTTAACTTCTAACGTCTTGTTTTTGGAATAACGAAATACGACCATATTTTTCACAAATTGGTAGGGATAGGCTTGCTTCTCCAATAAAGTTACTTACTTTACGCGAACAGCATCGCAACATTTAAAATAAATCTTTCTCTTACTCATTGGCGTTCTAATTATAACTACGTAATGGTTCTTTCAGAAGAAATAAAAATTAAACTTAATAAAATAAACCATGCCACCAATACGGGCTAAACAAATTAAAGGCCAGATAACGAACAGTTTGCGACGATAGTACAACATATACAGGATCGTTAATTATTTAAATCGGCTATAAGAAAAAAAAAGCAGCATTGAAGGAAATTAACGAAGTAATACAAACTAAATGGAGGAAAGCCTGTGAGAAAGAAGTAAATTCAAGATTCCAAAAGAACAGTAATAATAAAAGGTTGCCGATACAACCCGATGAGATATTAAATATGTAATAGTACCTCGCCCTGCCGATGGTCCGGTGCGCGATTCACTTTCATTTTTTATAAATCACGTTCAATGACATAATAATGAGATTATTCGAATACGAAATAACGCAATTTATGCTATTATTATTCATCAGATGCTGCGGCGGCCGGCGCAGGACGTTCGGATAGATATTTTTATAGCGGCGATATGACGTGAAGACACTGTAAAATATTTATTATTTAAATAAGGACACGTTCTCCATATATATACATATAATATATACATATATATATATATATATATATATATATATATATATATATGTACCCACACGTAAGTATGTGAAGTATAGTAATACTACAACTACTCTACCATACTAGAGATCGTGGTAGAATCGAACGGAGTGAACATCAGTTAGATCCGGTATTATTGTTTTCAAATGGTGTAATCGTCGCCGTACCGACTAGATTAACATCTTTAGGTTCTTCCATACGAACGACGAGCTGAATACTAAACCTGCAGCGAAGGCAAACGGATAGAGTGGAAAAGAAAAAAAAAAACGCTCAAAACGGTAATTGATGTCGGTAATATCTATAATTCACTTTTATTAGCCTATAACCTTTCTCTTATCTTAATTTATTAATATTGTTCGAGTTTTTTAAATAAAATGCACACCTCGACGGATATTTCGATCCGTCCGACTCAGAAATATGCATCTTTAACGGCTCCAGATATATATATATATATATAAAAAATACGTCCAATTATTGGAAATAATCGATTCTAAATAAAAATGTTAATTCGTCGAGATTGGCCAGACGAGAGTTTTCGCTTCTTATCTCGAAAACTGTCAGGCTTCGATTATATTTCGTCCGGCTTAGATACGAAAATAACAAAAAGATGATTATCGATTGAAATGTCAATGTCATATGAGTGTACTTTTTTTTTCGGTATAACGTTCAGCGGTCATTCAATACGATCTAGTAGTTTAACTTTTTTGTTTTCCTTTTTAATTTTACGGGGAGCGTAATTGGAATAACGGCGAAAATAATTTAATTACGGGTTTATACGTTAAGTGCTTGTAAAATGTAATTGGGATTATTACTATTTTGAATCCCAATTAACGCGAAATGTTTTACAACGAGCTTGACGATCTCCTGAAATTTTGATTTAAACGGCTATTTCAAAGATGATGCTGATTTTTATCAAAATTGCTCCAACGAATAAGCTTATTATCTTAAGAAATGTTTGCTTATTATATTGATGCTGCGTACGCTTTCGTAAATATACCCGGTTGACGGTTAAAAAATTTAATTTTTTGTTAATTAGTAGCAATAGTCCCGCCATACTTCTATTTCTCGTATATGTCACTTACAACTTAATCTATTAAATAATAATAATAATAGAAAACGTCGTAACAAACACAGCAAATTAATATAAAAAGTGTTATTGTAATAAACAAAAAAAATAATTGATAGCTAACGAATAAGCCGTCATTTTTGGGAAAAAAGTAACCAAGTCTATTGTAAAATTAAGGTCTTTCATCTGTTAGAAATTAAATGAGTGTAAATTCCGGTGTCTTCTGTAGTTAATTTAACTTTTAAGATACCCCCACAGAAAAATCACAAGGAGTTAGGTCTTGATATTATGGCCGCCAATCTACCTCGATCAATCCACCACCAATCAGTGAAACAAATGGATGACATGAAGTGCCGGTTACGATTTGCTTTTCCTTGTATAATTTTACGAAAAGTACTTCTGGCTTTAAAAGCGAGAGAAGGAAGCTGTTGGTATAAGTAATCTTTTTTTTTTCGAAGACTTTCTCGTGTTCTACAAACAATTTTGATTTACCGTAAGCAATACCATTTCTTTGTTCATTTTGTTCTGACATCTTCTATTATTCATGACAATTTTTAATAATCCTTTTTCACATAAATACTTGAGAGAATGAATTCAACACCCGGTACGATAAACAGATTTATTGGTATAAAAAATATATTTATTAATGTCTAATAAAAAAATTAAAAATTGAAAAATTTGCTTGGTTTCTCACAAAGTAAGTTAATAAATTTGTATTTATCATGTTGATAAACGTAGCTTATTGTTGTGATAAATTTATTTACTATTCATAATAAAAAATTTTGTTGCTTTAACAAAATGATGTTAACGAACATGACCTATTAGATTCATTTTTTTAGGCCACTGTTGGTCCTGTTGGGCACGAAGAAGATAAACTAAGGTGTTCGTTTTCTTTGTCGTTGTAGTTAATTTTGCGAATCAAAGTCTGGAAAACCTGGATTTAATTCAGTGCTTTGAGGTAGAAGATGTCTTTATTTCCGGCTAATTTCCAAAATAACGCAGGTTTCCGCGCCTCGAACAATAATAAACGCAGGTACAGGAGTATGTGTTTAAATACGTTAAAATGGTTTTTTTATGGACAATACAAACCTGCATGTAACTTATATATAGTTAATCTATGAAATAACAATACGAGGCGCTTCCTAAGAGGTTCCAAGCGTTGTTTCTTCTGCACCTTTCCCTCAAAAAAGGACTTCTTAATTAGCATCATAGTTTGCATTACTTGATTAATTATCATACACCAGATATATTCCAAAAAAATCTAATGATTACAATATAGCACTCACTATATGTCTTTAATTTGGAGACTAAAATGATGAAATGACGATGATTTTTGTATTAACGTCTATTTGAAGCCTGTACATTCGCTCTTAAGTAGGATCATCGTAATAACGTTTATTTTGCTAGAAATACTGTACCTTGCATCCCTCACACGTGAACGCTCCGAAATGAAATCCTGCAGCTGGTTCCCCGCAGACTTTACACTGCTGGTTCATCTGCAACAAGAGTTGACGTCATTAAAAATTAGAGAAATCAACAAGTGAAATGGGTTCGTTTACGATGTAATAAATTATCGATTTTTGCAAGGTGTGCTTTATAAGAGATATCAAGCTACTCTGAGGTTCTTCAGAGTTTGTTTGTTGGAAACTTTCGTTTCGTTTTGCTCCGTCGAAGCGTATCTATCCGATGGATGGAATTGATCATAATTCATATATTTATTGATATATTGTTAAACATGTTGCTTAATTTGTAATCGGAATATCATTAAATAGTGATTGAGGTAGTTTCTGCTTCCTTGCTTGCACGGCTTCTTCAATGCTCCTTGCCGAAGAAATTATTCCGTTTTCAAGATGCTCCTAATGCGCGTCGTTATATGACTTATTGCATCTTTCTGTTGAAGTCATTGTCTGTTCTCGTGTAAATTTTATGCGGAGCAATAAATTCTTTAATCCCAACAGATCAATAATACTCGATGGTAACTCGGTCACTGTATAAACAGTGCGTCGATAATAACAACTGGGCGGTCAAATCCAAGAAATCCAGTTGCTTGAAAGTAATGAAGTTCTTCGTTATTACTAGAGCACGATGTTCTACTAGTACACGTAGAGTTCTTATGTTGACAAGCATTTTTCAGCGATTTGTTTAAAACTTGAGATTTCATAGCAAAATTTTATTTAAGTGTTAGAACTTCAACAAAATAAAATGAAGTAACCAAGATGTATGCAAGATTAAAATAAGCCACTTCCTTGTAGCTCAATGCAATGTTCTTATTCTAAATGTCCCGTACAAATTCGAAAAAAGAATGTTAGTGTCTTGACCTAGCGTTGGAATCACCATCATTTTCGATCTTTTTTAGCATTCCCAACATAAATCGGATGCTTCGCTATTGCTAATAGAGTTGAGGAAGTTTATTAGGGTTCCATATTGCTTATTTTGAGGAATAGCTTACATTAACGAACAACTAGCAAATTTCGGAAGGCATGCTGGAACGCCTAATTGTCCAAATTGTCCAAAGTCAGAAAAACCAAAACCAACGCGAAGATATCTCGTATTAGTGTTAAAACTTTTATGAAATGTGACAATATCGATTATATTCAAAGATTAATTAACCATTAACATTGTTTCTGCCGTTAATCCCGATCATAAATTTCTATCAACTCCATAGTTCAAATCAATTACGTAAGAAGCAAAAATAATAACGAAAAAGAAAACACTAGCGACTCGCATGCACTTAATATCGTCATTATCTTCGAGATTAACTCATCGAGATAAGCGGCGGGTATATAACGAAGTGAACATAGCGAGAATTGCGTGTAACATTAATATATATGATAATAAACGGTGCGATAAACATAAAATAGACATTGTGAAAGATTATATATACGTATGTATACTAATTTCAATCGATAAATCCGCATAATAAATAAATAATATAGCCGCATCGCGAAGATTCCGCAGTACGGTCCGTCGGTAATATTTACGATCGAGACGTATTAATTTATAACATTCATAGCGCATAATGTATTATAAATTGCGAAAGTGATAAGATCGACGCAAATATTCGCTAAGAGGCTGCCACGTTAGCCGTTCTACGGGTGTACGAGATAACGTATAGGATGATGCTCTTGATGATGTTTTTGTGTACAGTAACGAACAAAAGTTAAATTACGATCGCGCGATTCGTGTAAATATTTAGCGGTTATTCGTTTTTGCTCTTTGGGCTTCTTATAAATAAAAACACAATAAAATTCCGTAAGAATAGGACATAGAGGCATAATTTCGAACATTATGAAATTTTACAAGTTCTGGAAGTAAGTCCAGAAAGCTCAAAGCGTTTGCTGAATGTACAAAGAAAAATGGCATATGCAAATGATGACGTTATTACAGGCTCGTCGTCTAGAGCTAGCTCTAAGAAGACTTTTGGGAATAAATCGGAACAATATTTAAATACCAGGACAATGTCCATTACGGGGAGATGCTGTTGATAAATACAGATTTTTAGAAGATGGAAACAATGTACTTGAAAGAAGTGAGATAATCAAAGAATTGATGTAAATAAGCAAGTATAAAGAAATAACAAGAACAATCATGAATGCAGTTGCTGCTTTATTAACTATGACATTCGCTATCAGCTTTCAGGATAGCTTTCAGGTTTTTACAAAAACAATAAAAGCAAAACACAATTTTATTGAAGCTCGTTTTATTGTTTTTCGAAGTATTCGTCATTTGTTCCACTTTGAAGGTGGTACGATATCTGCAAAATATTGTTTTTGAAAGCTTCAACAGTTTCTTGAGATGATAAAACTTGCTACCCACGCATTTCTTGTTTGATCTTAGAAGTCGTTAAGCGACAAATCGGATGAATACGGGCAATGAGACATTAACGTTCTTCTCATCTGAACATTCAAATGTGTGAGAGATGGTCGAGCCATGATGAAGGATGTTCAGCATTAACTGTTTTTCGATCCTATTTAGTACAAACAATGGTTTTCGCCTCATCTGCTAACAACCAAATAGTTGAAGTTGAAGTTCCTTTGTCGAATTTTCTGAGCACCTCCTTCACTTCCTTCCACATCAACTGACTCTAGCCTCTTTTCCGTTGAGAGCGAATTATGCGGGATCTATCGGGAACAGTTCTTCTTCGCACTGTTCATGAAAAATTGAATATAGTGAAGTCCTTGATGTGCCTAAGGATTTACATCATCGATGTTTTTTGGAATAACAGCCGATTTTCGTCGACTTCTTCGTAATTTAACAGTAGTGGAAGACGAAGGAGCCTCTCTGATGGTGTTCCATTACTGAAAGTTGTACTATCATTGCTATTGAATTAGGTCTTTATTGGAACATCCAAGGAAGATCAAAACGTAAAATACTCATGTATTTCTCAAAACTGTTTTTTTTTAACGCTTGCTCTGAACAAACTGCTCGACTGATTTCCATGATACTTGTGCACATGAAAAAATGCCAAATTTTGCGCAGAATAGTAAAGTTAAATCTTAATAAGGCCATCTACTTGTCTTTTTTTTAATTAAGATTTAATTAGATCTGTTTTGTAAGAATGCTCATATGCAAGCTACACACAACTATTACTGAATTCCAAAAACAATTAATAATGATAGATCAGCTCAAACACATCCATTTCAACTGCTTAAAGGCAATAAAGAAAATAGCGAAAATTCTACGTTGTGGTTCTATACCATAAGTTTCCCAAGTGTTTATTTTATTATTGACGATTTAGCCAAATCTGAGTTAAAAGAAGAAACTAAGAAGAATGTGGTGCGGAGGGTGTCGATACTTATGTGTTGTTTACCATACTACGTCACAGTCCTTGCTATCATTATTTTAAAAGAATTGTGGGAGATTTATCGAAATAATGATAAAATAAGATCTTGATCTGCAGTTTTTGTCCAATAAAATGGTTTGAATTCATTGTTTCACAAGATGTAGGTAAATGGATGTGGTTGATCAAAAAAAATATTGAGGAATACGATATAAAAAGTGCAAAACGGGATTTGCGCAGAAAAAACGAATTTTTCATTTCGCGAATTTTATTTAAATGCGAATCAAATACGCAAAACTTACGGCAGTTAGTGTAGCCACCTTTGTTAGAATTTACAACGACTAACAACTCGACAACATAAGAGAAGCTATTGGGTCACACACATAAACCATATTGTATATTTTACTACTACTTGAAATGATGAACATTTTGGAATTATTGAGGTCAGATGGAGGTCGCGACCCGGATATGCTTTAGACACGTCAATGGATTAGTTTCACATAAATATACGATCCAAACCGCTACATATACATACATATGTATGTATGTGTAGTGGTTTATATATTAGATCTTACATGGCGGCTATTTCACACATCTATATACGCGATGATAAACGGTAGAAGGCGACATCGTAATGTTATCATCGAGAATTGGCCGCGCGACGTCGCCAGCGCCCTCCTTAGACGCATCGCGGAAGGTTCTTTTCTTTTTGTACGTTACGTGCATCGAGGCGGTCGTAAATTTTTCAATTATCGACGAACGTTCGAAATGGGTTAATTATTGCTGCCGGTTTTAGTGTTATTAGGTACATACGATTAGCTGCGGTTTTGAAGAGCAGGTGCTTCTATTGGAAGATGAGTTTTTATCTCGTTTAAGTAGGTGTCTATTTATTTATTCGGAGACACGTATAACAGTGCCTAGATGCGGTTAAACGATCGAGATTATTAAAAGCGAAAGCGGATTTTTAAAATAATACTTTGATTTAATTTTAATTTTTTTTTAATTTCGCGAGTATCTTAGATTTGTAACGTTGTCAAAATTAGATCAATTTGTCAGGTGTAAATGTTACCCTGCTGCTGTTGGAGAATAGTTTCAAGAAATCAAGACTTGGTACAATCAAAATAAGGTAATCCCAAAGATAAAGAGGACGTAAAGGAAAAGTCGGGATAGGCCCAAGAATCAATGAGCACATTAGGCGTTACAATTTCGGAGGATGGGATTTTTCAGTATTTCTGAAGGGACGTACGTATACAGGAAATGTTTGTATTCAATATGCTGGGCATCCAATATGGCGAAATGGCTAAAGCTTTTCAAACGAAATCTACTAGTTGAATGGGAGGTTTAAAGAAGCCATGCCATTATTTTAACATCGCTTGCCAACGTCTTCTCCTCTTCAAAGAGGATATTTGAACGTCTGTATTTAACCAAAAAAATTCTACAAGATGCGTTGAAATATTCAAACGTAAACCTGATGTTTCAAACAAGAAATTCACATTTTGTCTCATCGGTTCATAGAGCATTAATTAGTTCATACATCTCTCGTACGGCAAGGCACCCTTCCAAATTTGTAGCTAATAATCGCTTTTTCACTGATTTATCTCGTTTAAGATGAAATCATTTGAAACTTTATCAAATATTATCATTTTCGGATCTGATTGAAAATTCGTCTAAAATTAACAAAATATGTTAAATTCAGGCCCAAAATTTGTGCCAAAATATCAAATTTAATCGTTTGATTTAAAAATCTTTTGATTACGATCGGTCCTTAGAAATTTGGCGACTTATTTAAATTAAATACATTTGATGCTAGACTATTATTATTGTACATTTGCGTAAAGAAAAAAGATATGATTTTAATATGTCCATTCCTAATAAAGTTGATGGAAAATGTATGACTTAATTGATCAACGATGATCAACATTATAGCAATGATTCATTGATTACCGGATAATTTCGCGATATTTATAGAATAATAGGTTAAAAATTACGGTCTACATAATTAATTGTCTATTACACGAACTCTTGCCTTTTTTTAATATCTGTCGGAAAAAGATGTCTTGATATCTATATTTAATGAATTAAATTAATAACTTTTTTATGTTTTGATTCTAAATACATAATAACCTATTTGAGAGGTGCTTTTTAAAGCTTGAAACTAGGAAATGTAGCATGCTGCTATAACCAACGGTTCCACGGAAATATCAACTTTGGGACGATCCTTCATCCTTCAACATTCTCATCATTACATATAGGGAAAAAAAAACGTTATTTTCAAGTATAGCAGCGCCATCTCCAGCGATAATTCCTTCCTTTCGTTAAAGTTCTCGCCGTATAATGAAGCGTGGAAACCCGCGCGGAAAAAAGGTCCCTATTCGTTGCTATCCGTTTTGTACGGCAACGTGCAGCTCATCCGAACACTTCAGGCACATGTTACCGTCCAGTATGTACCATAATGGTACGACCTCCTTCCATTACATAATGTTTAATACGCTCAGGTCTTCTTATCTATTATTTAGCGCTGGTTTCTATTGTGAACGCATCATGCCCGTCCGTACCGACTCCGTACATCCAACGGAAGGATAAGTGCTTTTCATCAGACCAGCAATTTAGAGTGATTTATTGAACGGGCGCCCATTGTTGGCATCTTCGCTGCTCGATGAACGAACCGAGGAAAAATGTCGAATATTATCGGCGTACGGTAAATCGTTGGGTTAATTTGACGTTTCCTTATAGTCGGACGATCGACGTTGGTCTGAGATATACGCGGTGAAGTGGAAAAGTAATAATAATATTCATTAGTCGATTTTTGCTAATTTGCACAAGTTTTGCTAATTACTGTATCGCTAGTGATGTGATCTCGAACAAAAACAACGCGAAATCTGCGAAAAATGTCCGTAGCACGCACTTCTGCGCTCTTCGGAAGCGAAGCGCTGCATCATCAAATTTAGAGCTTTCTGGATCGTGTGTGCCAGATACAAAAAGCCACAGCATTTGCAAATAATGTTCTTTGGGGCACACTTTATTCCAACGTAATTAAGCTTTAGCTGTTTATAATTAATATGTTGACGTCCTTCGTGCCTTTATAAGCAATCGCGGTAATTTTTACGTATTTTCCAAGATCTCTCAACTTATTCTTCAGCAGAACATAGTAGCCACAATATTTACAAGAACCCTCTCGAAACGTAAAGACCCAAACCAAAACTTTCTGAACGTACTACGTAATTGACTGGAGTGGCAGCAATATTACCGCTTCGCAAACGCTGCTTCGATGAACGGCTTCAACGTTCTGGCTTTAATCATTTTCGAATCTGTGTAGATGTACCCTTTAACGCGTTGTCGTCAGCATGTGCATGCTAGAAAGTAATTTAGAGGATGTATTCAAACCTTTACACGGTTCGTAAATCGATTCTATTGAGACGAAACAAATATTTGCCACCTCGTTCGTCTTCTAGAAGCGCACGAGAGCTCGTTGTTTGAATTCCTTCTGTCGCCGATTTCATATACGTTTCCTTAATGGTAATTCTCCAGTTTAAACGATGACTAAGTACATCGTAAAAAAGGTCTCCGAGCCTTTTGTTAATATTAGTTGCGATTCTCGATAAATTAAGAGCGAAAAGATCTACGATTGAGAGAGAGTGTCATTCTTGTCGGCATATATTTGTCACGTCATTTTATCTGTATCCGCATGTAATGCGATACGGAACATCTGTTATATCATATCGATACCTACGTTCGAATATGAATTATGATTTTCGTTTAGATCTTTGCTGTGTCTGCGGCATGACTTGCTAAAGCTGCCCATGAAAAGTAAACTTTGTCAACCATTAGAGGCGTGAAACCATTAACGTAAGCCGTGAGCAATAACATTCAGTTATTTTCGCACGATTTCCGTTGTATGTATTCATAGGTGCGAATGGAATCGTCGTGTAGATGTATCTGTTGGACTTTCTCGTTTTGCTTAGGGACCGTAATTGAAGCGATATATTTGATTTTGAGACGAGGAAGAATCTCACATGCTTCCTTGTATTTCATTAAAGAGCGAATACGCCGCGAAGTGCGCGTAGGAAGAATCAGATTTTCAGACAAAGTTGAGAAATCGGAACTTAGATTTTTTCCAATATTTGCGGAGAATGGATTCTCCCAGATTGCCGGTCGATACTTTCACATATCCAAATACATCCTCAACAAGACGGCGTGAATTCTCCATTTCACGAATAGGCGATGCACTAGTTCCAAGATCAAATCTGCGCTCGAAATAGAGATGTCCGGCAAATATACGTGAATAATGCCAAGATTTTAGGATTATCTATTGCTCAACACTGTAACGTATATTTGCGTCTTAAAAGTGGATAATAAATTTGTTTGTTCTTCTATTAAAGGAGCGCATTAAAGCATTCTGATTAAAAATGATCAAAACAAACCGTTGCAATCGTAGCCTTAGTTAGAAAGGGAAGATTTCAGCAATTTATCATTTCGAGACTTCATCATCGAAGGTTTGGAGAGAACTGAATACACTGAGACACTGATGGAATTAATATTTTTTTCTTGGATAGTGTTTCTATTGGCAACGCCGACAATGTGATCCCAAATTGGCAGTTGAGCAGTTGGATGTGACTCAATATTGCTTTGTTGAGACTGTGTTGTTCATATCTTGTGCTTTTGTGTTGATTATAACCTTGCCTGATTAGATTAGATTGGCTAATTTAATTCTTAACATTTGGTCCTGGTGTGGTTTCAGTACTTCTAACGTGTTCAATGTGACGCTTAGTGTTCGGCCTTCAAGTCGCCTATATGTAAGATGCAGCGGAGCTCCTTGTTGTTCCCTAACCAATATGTGCAACCACGTAAAATTCAGATGTACGTCGACGATATTCAATTGTATTATTCATTTAATACCTGAAGAGCGTCGCACTGCGGAACCCTGATAATATTTCCGCAATCTCTACGCGGCTTTTCTTAATTATGCATCCAGCGGACTGGTATTTGGCAAAAAGAATATGTTATTTGCCAACAGATTGATCTCAGGATTGACGACGCTACCTTATCTATTTCTTCTGAATGTTCTTCTGATATGTTTAGCTTCAATAACCATGCCCTTAGATGTGTTAGAATAGTCTACGTTAATTTGAAGCTAATGTATCTGCAATAATATTTGTTCTCTATGTGATGCTTATTTTTCGTTTTTGTAGCGAGGAATTGGTCCCTGTTTAAAGCGTGGTGCTTCAGCAAGAATTCAAAGAGCGGAGAATGCTAATCTCAGACGTACGTACAAGCACGATCAAATTTCCCATCAGCAATCTGGCACTAATTGGCTTAGTATGGATAGGACTTTTACCTTCCGCGTGTCTCTTTCATGAAGTTATATTTATTGTAAATGTGTATACAGGACATGAAGACCATTATTATTATTATTATTACGATACGATTAAAGCTATAAGGATCAACCAATCCAGCGTTTCTAAAGCTTTATGAAGGCTGGTTTTAGGACAAGCAAAGCGTACTACATCTGCAGATCACCGCTATTTACTTACATAGACTTAGTAGTAAAAGACAAGACAAAACAAGTAAAGTAGACTTTGCGTAAACGTACAGTTATATACCGGCAGCTTCAACACGTCTTAATTTGATTAAGAAGAAGCAAGGGAATTAGAGCTAGAATGGCTGTTGCTGCTCCATTGTTAATCAGGTAGCACCGAGTGGCACGTTTGAGGATAGCAAGAGGACATATTAATTGGATCAACAATTCATTTTAGTGACCAATTTGCATTATAAGGACATCTAAAAATGTCGGGGTAATATGGGGAGATACCTTGAGGGTCGCACAATGCTAAATAGCGTTTCTTAGAGGTAAATTTTATATTACGTTGGCAGGATATCAATGTCATTGGTCTTCAAAGGGTTGGCGGAACACGATCGTATATCTTAGAAGGGCGATCTCGACAAACTTGATAAGTTGGAAATTCGAATTTAATTAATTAAACTTAGGTAGTGCAAAGTGTGCCGACTTTTCCGTGCTGCTTGAAATAAGGCACTATTGGACATTCTTCGGCTTAATTTTTTTTAGGAACAACCAATGTCTTTACATCTTTTAAATAAAACATTTAAAAAATCTAAATTTATTTATTTATTAAGAACGTGTATACACGCATAACACATAATCACCGGCAGAAATATCACCTTAAAAACTTGAAATAATATTTACCATATCAGTTGCAAAAACGCGTTCAATTTAATTCCGTTTCGATAACGACAGTGCGTCGATAATTTTAGCGATAATTCAGTAGTTTCCCGAGATCAATGGCAAACAAGTAATTGCACCGATTATACCTTGTAACGCGTATTCATTTCATGTACTTAGCAGTTTAACCCGCTCGTTTGATATTAGAGCAGACACCGTTACACACAACTCCGGTTTTGATGCTATAGCTAATGGATGAAATTTGTTTTGCCTTCGAACGTTTCCATTCCGTCAATTTAAATGTCGTATAATTGACGGTATTTTAGCTAGTTTCTTAACCCGCGAACTCATTAGCGGTCGAACGAAAAAAATCACGTTAAAATTAGATTTTGCGCGTGTATAGAACATATGCAACGAATAGGTTATTAGGTGACTTCATTCCGCGATTCATAACAGAATAACTAGCTTAATTGACTTGTATTTTTCGGATTTATAAGGTTAAAGGCGTATGACTTGGGCTAATATTAGGACGGTAGAGATTTTCATCGAGCGAGGAAACGCCTAATTTGCAGAACAAGATTTGAACGAATTAAGCGGATGGGACCGTGGCTACGAAAGATGTACAGACTTCCCATTTGATTGGTTCTGATTACGTTCAGTTGAGATTTACCGAGCAAAAAATAGATTATTTTTGCATTGTGATTAAACTTCTTTCTTGCAACTTAACTAGGTGGATAGGCCAAATTAGTACGTCAGAAAGATTATACCTCGACTTTCCTTCCATCAATTAGCACATACGCAAAAAAGAATCTATAGAGCAAGCACGTTCTTATTTCACCAGCTCGACTGTACGACCATTTCGTAACAATCGCATATCAACGCATATTATCAGTTTAGAAATCACATATATGTACATAGTACATACGTACGAACGGTTGGTGAACATCGCTACGCGTCGTCTTCGAAGAGCGTAAGAGCGAGACGGCGAACCTAAGCGATACATAAAACAGACTCAAGTAAAGTGAAAACCATTGTTTACTTAAACTGTCCGTTCTCATGACCCACCTATGGTTACCATGCCCAATTTTCATGCATCGGCTGCACAACGCATTAACTCGTCGTACGTAGATTCCGTTTGAGCGTGTATTGGCAATACTTATGTACGTATAGAGATGGCGAATGGGACGATAATGGTAGAAAATTAGACTGTTGCGATTAGGTTTCGTAAGATTCTTCTTTTGCTGTTAGCGCGATCTAGGTGATTTGCTTTTGTTAGGGCAGCTTCCATTCGTCAAATATTATTTTTCACGAGAGTATGTTGTTACATTAGTAAAAACTAAGTTTTATATTGAAGATATCAGCATAGCGAATGCTGTAACTATAGCTTTCATCTTAATTCACAATTTTGAGAACTTGAGTCAATTGATCCACGCGGTTGCATTGAGGGTAATCTCGGAGACCAATCCCCACCGATTGTGCTATAAGAACAATGCATTTTGGATGTGTTGCTTTATTAACGTGTTCAGCACCGTGCGTCTTTTGTCTTTTCCATCGTGTTACATCTTTACAACTTCAAGTTGATTTTCATTTTTGGTAAACGTAACAAGGAACAACAAGTTAGGCCAATGCACTGGACGAGGAACAACTGGAGGAGGCCATGTTGTCCTTCACCCTAAACAATTGTACGATAAAAGCCTGGGTTCGTGTTATAATGGTGGGGAATCTAGCCTAACCTCCGCAATTTCTCTAGATGTGATCTACGCATATTTTCCTTTTAACTGGCGTAGGACGTCACGATTGAGCTTTGCTTTAATGCTTCTTGTAGATCCCATTGCAATCCCATTAATATCGAAGAAGAGAGCATTAAAGATTTCATGTTGTTTCTGACTTGTCTTCTGGAAGAAATTGTGAAGACTGAATTTGTTAGACTTTAGGCGATAGCTCTCAATCCACGGCAATAGAACTAAAAACTTATTTACCAAATTGCAATGATGCCAGGAAAATATTGCTAACATGAGAATTTCGTCTTTTTGCCTTCTTTTGAGCCGTTCAATATTATTTCTTTTTAGTTCTTACCGAAGTTGTATTTGGAACTTGATGCCGTTACTAGGCCTGCTTGTCCATGAATCCTTTTAACAGTTTCTGATCCTCCATCGCTGAATGGTCCACTTAATTCTATCCGTAGCATTAGATATAATTAATTATTATCTATAATTATAATAATAAACAACAACTGCAAGTTTTTTGCAAACAGAGCGGCTCCAACTTTAATGTTACGGCAAATTATCTCAAACAGAGATCGCTTTCTTGCGCACATATTATCAAAGACATCAACAGCTGGTTGCTTTCAAACTGTTGATTTGATAAAAAATTCTTTTTCTGGCGAATATTTCGTAACTGATTTTGTTAAGAAACAATAGATGTAAATGAGTGTTCAGATTATTTAGAGATAACCCAACGTAATTTTTCTGCCCGACGATATGTTCTTCATTTATCCAATTCTAATAACCATCTTCAGCTTTCTTTTCTTCACCTCAAACTTCTAATTGCTCCAAACTCTTAACGCAACAATTACAGTGTACAATGAAAATACCTTTAGCAACAATAATCTCAAACGTACAACCAATCATTAACCCGCATCACTTTTAGTACACATGAAACATCAAAAACAGATCTAAATATTACCCTGGGTCCGTCCGAGCGGCAGGTAATTACGCTGATTTAGAAATCGACAAGAATCGCCTGGACGTGCGTTATGGTCATAGTTCTTTCTTATTATGCGGTGACGAAGGCGACGATAAGATCTAATAAACGTTAATTGCGAGGCGACTAGTGTTGTGCCCGGTTCGGCTGGCGTGAGCACGAGGGTACAGAAGTCAGCATCGTGGTGCTGGCCGAAGACGGTGGGTCATAGCGAAAGATGGATACACCAATTTCGAAAAGTATTCGGCCGTTGAAACGGGGGAAATTTAAAAGTAAACAACTCGTGTATAATAGGGGCTCTTTATAAATTAGTTTATTTCCATTTTTGAAGTAATGTTATTTTTAGTATTTTGCTTAATCGCCTCCTGTACGGCTTTCCTACAAAGCTTGAGGAACAGGTAATCGTGTCTCTAAAATAGCCGTTCGCCCTCACTACATCAATGTTGAGGATAAGAAGCACGTAAATGCAACAGTGATACTTCTCTCCACAGCTAAATAGACAGTTTTTCTTTCGTTATAAGCTAGTATTTTAGAATTGGAAACCATTCTTCTACTAATTCGGTTGGATTGATACTTATGACAAGCAGTGTATGTTCAAACGATGCATCGAAAAAGGACGTAGAGGAGAAGCGGCGTCTACAAAGGTATATCTAGATCGAAATATCAGGTGTGCTATGATTGATGGGCCGGACAGCCAGCGAGGACCGCGCTAAACGGTAACTCCCTCGCATCGGCCGTTTCGTGAAACCTCAATTCAACACCTTCGTACATCGTTTTTGATCGCGCACCGCGATTGCTCGCTAGCTCGCAACGTCGAACGGCGAGTTTTAATCTTTTCTCATTATGTGGTAGGTGTATAAGCGACGTGACTCTTTTTTTTTTTCTTTTCCTCCGCATCTCTCGTACATAGATTCTTTTTTCTCGTTTTCCACGGGCACCTACGACCGCAATATATCTTTCGCATCAACACCCAGCGCGAGGAAGAATTTGATATAAAATTTGTTACGGTTTCGTCGGATTTTTTTCGACTGCGCTTTCCACCAATCCGGCCGTCCTATAATTTCGATCCGTCGATGATGGCGATGATGATGGCCATCTCTTGGTAGAACGAGCGATGATGATGATTATCATCTCCGTTTTTCTTCTTTCTCGGCGTGTTGTCGACATATGTGCGGTAATTATAAAATGCAACGATTTCCACGTTAGTGTCGACGATGACCTTCACGGTCGGCGAGTCACGAACCGTCGGCAAGGGCTCAAGAAAAGCAAGAAGTATGAAAAATGATTCTTCGTTAGAGACCATTATGTCACCTTTCGAAGGGTTTAACATTTCGGATATATTTTTAGCGATGTACATTTTCATTGTAATGAGAGACTTTCTTTCAAGAGAAGTTATTTCTAGCGGTAAATGCATCGCTGCCCGCTTTAATAACAAGCTGAAGCCGCATGTGAGCGTCGTAGGGAATGCTAGGTGCTTGAGGCTGGTATTATGCTAGAGACTGTTTACGTACCAACTTACGCCGCTCATAGAAAGACGTTCGACCTTACCTTCTCGAGGCCAATATTCACGTATTAGGCAGAACTGCGGGAATACTCTTCACCAAAAATTTAGGGGCGGTTATAATCGATCCGTTGAGATTAAAGGCTGGCGTTTGGTGACGCTTTGGATCACCACATGGATAAATTTTCTGGCAGCTTATATAAAGGGTGTGGCGCTTAAATCCTCGATTAGCTGAGTATTATAGCTATTAGGAAGTAAAGCAAAATTAAACGAATTATTGACCTGTAGTGGTTGGAAGAAAGAGGGGTCTCCTCTATTCAGAAGCTCAATATTTCGCTCCTTATTCAGAGCTTCATCAGGAGCATTAAATTTAAATTGATGGTCCAGAGGATATGATTAAAGCAGCAAACTTGATCCTAGATTAGTCAACATTAAAAGCGTAAAAGGCTCTTAGATGTACTAAAATATTTTAAAAAAATGCTTAACTTAAAAAATATAATACATTTCAAGGGAAAGCCTCTTCTTGTAATTACTATCTGAACCTACGTTGTCAAAATCAAAGTTATGGCCCTTTTCCTCTGTATAATTGGGTAAAGCGCACGCGGAAAAATTTAGTTTCGCATTATGGACGTTGCAGGCCGTATTTATTATAATTTGTAAGACAAATAATTTCCGTCCAGGGTCATATCCATCAAAATCTAAGCACTTGTCCTTATTTTTACATGCATTTACAAGATCGAATTCTTTCGCCCATCAACTCACTGAAAAACAAACTTTTTGTATTCCGTAGCATGCAGCAACAAAGTAGAACAAGAAGCAAAGAAAGCGCTAGCAACCGTTTCTATTCAATAACTCCGCTAGTAGTCGCTGTTGGATACTACAACTATGTACGAAGCGCTTTATATAATACCATTTATTATAATTTATATCAATTTATATAGTAGCAGCAATAATACACCACCTACACATAAAACAAACACGCTTACTTTACGACGTTTAGAAAGCTTGGAAGCGAAATATTGTTTATTTATAACTTGTAGCGTCGAGCAACTGCCGCTGAACTCGTACGTCTGTCTTCCTTTTATTTTATTTTTTTTTTCTAAACTCGCGGACCTCTCGTCGCTATTTCAAACATCCGACCATAAAGACAATACGAAATGCAAATTGTAATAAATTCGCTTAATGTAAATCAGCGCCGGACGCACGTAATGGACCCCCATAAATACCTTCGCGCATTCCTGGGGTTTCTGGCCGTACGACGCGGGCGATTTCGCGGAGCGCGGGGATACGTGTCCGGCTCGGGGCAGAAAGGAGGAGCATTACTATTGCTATTTAACAGGTATACGCGCCTCTGCGAGTGAGCTCGATATCCTCGGCGGCGATCGTAAAAATAATGTAGATCGTAACGGTCGAACGTCAACGGAATAAACGGGCTGCCAGGACCGGTGCTAAGGACGTTGAATGCGATCTGAAAGGTTTCTGAATAAATCTCGCGATGATAAAGTTTGCTTCTCCTACAAAATCGTAGTGTGTGTTTCGTCAGTAGGACACTACGAAGATTACAAAAAAAAACAAAAGAAAAATTAAACAATGTGTAAGCTTTACCTCACTAGATCCCAAGAGAAAGTTCAGAAGCAACACATGATGTAATTCCTTGCTTTTAAATTTTGCCCCGCTTTAGCATAGCAGAAAACAAAAAAGACTGCTTACTTTAATTAAAATTAATAATAAGTGTGTGAAAAAAAAATTTAAGATATGCTGTGCTTGAATGGTAGACAACGCACAAGTATCGGCACACTCTGCACCACACAAGTTTAATAAATAAATAAATTAATTTGGGACGCCCCTTCCAAGGATAAATGTGATCTTTATTCTCAACTGGTTACCATTCTACGCCATAGCCCTTGCTATTATTATCGAAAAGTTAAGAACTCTTAAGGTACATGTGCGTATTCTCGGGGTGGAGTCGCAATGCAAACAAGAGCCATTACGAACAATATCGGATGGTTCAACGCGATAAGTTAAAGAAAATCTTGAGGAACGGCTTTAACAAGCGCACGTTGATTTCATAACCTAAAAAATATCTCGTAATATCCTTGCTTTCAATTCAATTGAAGGTATTCAATTGCTTTGAAGGTATTTTAAAGTGTCAAGTACTTAAACAAAGTGCTTCAAATATCGAGTACCAAATACTTTCTTTTAAAGGTGACCAAATTTAGTGCCAATTGAAGCATGTTATTATCATTCGCTTTGATATTCAATTTTTTCTTTTCTTAGATATTCTAAATTTTCTAAGTGCTGAAAGTTGGATAAGATCGAAATGCGTCCGTATACACGCATATATTAATTTTTTAGGAAGGGTAATTCGCCAGATGCTGAAAATGATGGACCAATCTCGGTCTTATCTAACTTCTCCAAGAGATCAGATAACCTTGTCTGTGTTTCCCAAAAGCATAAGATCTTGATTCTGGGTGACAGATTGACGTCACGTCCATCTTTCAAGAAGGTTCGACTCAACTGATCACGCAATTTCGCTTCAATTAACTGCTCGACTTTAAGCCGTATGTATGGCTTCCATTAGTGAATACCGAAAGAGTCCATAGTTAATTGATTTTGCCGACAAGATCATATTTGGCCTGCCATGATGTTCATCAGTTTGATCTATGAGTATTGCCTTATTCCAATGCAATGTCTTATTCGGCTTTGCCTGTTTCCAAAATAGTCTTAATTGAAGTAGGTTGTTCTGACCATGGCTCATACGTATGTTTTGCCTTTGTGCTAGAGCAATTGTCTTTCTTCTTTGCTTGCATATTTTGCCGAGATGGTATTCTTCGATTCAATTTTATTTATCGCTGCGTTTCAGGGATTTTTTTTTTGTACCATCCGGTAATAACGGCAAACGCAGTTTGATCTAATCCGACAAGTAGGTGTAGAAGACGTACAACACGAAGTGAAATAATTCAAAACAGCTTTCGTCATTCGCGCAAGACTAAAGCTAAATTATGATTTACCATAGAAAGTAGGCGCGCTGTAAACTTCGCGATTTAAATATCGTCTTACAAGTGCGATACTAACAGTCTTCCAATAAATTCACAGTAACAATCGCATAAGCATCGCCAATTTCCATACGGAAATGGTACGTCGTCTTAGTGTTGGTCTCGTTGTAACTCGACATCGCGTGCCTTTTATTTTATTTCATTTAAAATCGAGCCGTCATCTCGCCGGCAGCCCCGTAGCATCTTCAATGGGAACACGTTACATATACATAGGTCTCTTGCAGAAGAAGATGCGCAACGGTGAAATTATCTGTGTACCCACTCCGTGTCGTCCTACATTTGGATTTATGAATATCTCCTGATGGCGTACGAAAGAAACTATAATAATTCTTCGCCGCTTGTGGCCGTGTGTGCGCGCGTCGGAGAGATAATTCCTTGAAACAATGTGCTGGGGCGCGATAACGCGAGTACAACGTAAGCAGAGCGAACGGTGCTTTCTTCGGAAGATTATTATGATGGTCCCGTATAGAAAGTCAATTAACATAATTCAATTTAACTAACGAAAAAAACGGGTTTGTATATAGCTTATATATATATGTTATTCGGTAATTTACGGGTATCACACACGGACGCCCGCTGGCGGATACTTCGAACATTTCGATAGTCGATTGTTACTTGTTCCTTTTGGACGTGTCAATCTCGGATCTCACGGTTTAGATTCGTCATTGTGTATCGAAAAAAGTACCTCCAGAAAAAAAGTTCGTGAAAAGAATTCGAATAACTTCGGGTTAAAGAAACAAAAAATGCTTGTTCGTAATGTGGGTAAGGTAGAGCATTTGTTTTTTGTAAAGATGGACCATTTTATTGGGTTGTTGCTAATTATATAAATAATTAAGCAACATTAAAAAAAAGACACGTATTCTTTCGTGGAAAATACCAAAAAAGCGTCATAAGAAGGAAACTATGCATTGCTTTGATGAAACATAGTTCTTTTCTTCACCAAATGCGGGCATTGTTGAAACGATTCACTCAAAGTTGGCATAATACTCGCCATTGATCGTCTTGCTCTTTTCAAGGCAATCAACGTCGATTATCCTGCGTACATTCCAAAACATTGTGACCATAATCTCTTGTTGGTCCGATAAAGTGGCGTTGGTCTTTGTTGACGTCGGTCGCAATGTTCTTTGGTCTCTGATGTGGTGTGATGTATCCATTGATCTTTGATTCAGTTTTAACATTGCTAAACATTCCTTGGATGTTGACACACGGACATGCTTATGATCGAAACGGTTGATGGAGACATCTGCAGACTCATCAATCTCACGAACTTTCAGTCTTCGATTATGCATGAATTTTTATCTATCATTTCTGCTCTGGTAACCTCATTTGGGCAATCGTCAAGAATGCTCGCACGGCCGGGTTTGAATTCAGCGGTCTAATATGCTGGAATATCGCCGCAAGCACAAAAATCAAACATTGCCAGCCACATAAATTATATACAAGGCGAATAGGAGCTTCCGGAAATTACAAAATGCTTAGCTTAGATCCTTGAAAGGGCTCATACAATTTACGCCAGCTCATCCTAGCTAAAAAGGAAGAAATAAACAATTAACGATCGCGTTAAAAATGAATTATTTTACACGTTTCGTATTTTTGTTCTTTATCCGCATCCTTTTAAAATATAAATATATGTCGACGACGCGCAGCCTGTCAGCAGAACAATACGTAATTTTTTTCTTCAATGTCATCGCTGATGCAATAGATAACTGTTCGTGAAAATCTACTAGCTTTGTTGCTTTTAATTAAAAGAAAAAAAAAACGCGCTTTTGAAAAGTGGGTCATGCAAAACAATAGCGCATAAAATAACAATCGTATTATACGTTTTAAGTGCGTTTTGAGCGATTTAGAAGCGGAATATCTCTATGAATATTGTATATTATTTATTTATTCCGTCGTTGGTAACATCTACATTAATTGATGCAGCAAATTGAATGTCTATTGTTGTAGATCCTTTTTGGTCAATACATGGTTAAAATGAAACCATTGAATGTGTTGCTCCAATTCCTAAACACATATTAATAAAGGTTTTCCGATTGAATTAAAGGGATTATTGATATTTGAGAGACCAGATGTCTTTGTAGAGTAACACATGGATAGGTAAGACAGATAAAAAGTTATTGAGTCGGAATCTTACGTTTTGCGGATTACCTAATCTAATTTTTAAACTATTTTAGTGATCTTCACGCGAGTACCGACTGCCTCTTATATATTTGGGATAATTATCTAATACGGCTATGTTGGTAATAAAGCTTATTCAGAACCCCCTCACATATCTTCACACAGCCTTCGTCAAGTACAAAGACGCGTTTGGTCGTTATTATTACGCCTGTGCGCTACGTCTTCAGACGTTTGCCCTCAACATTCGCCAAAATCGGAAAAGCTACGAAAAACTTTCCCGCGAGAGTGACGAGCATCGCGTTTGCACTCTTCCATCTCATTGGGGCAAATTACCTTTTTCGAAGTCCTGCGTGCCTTGATAATAGACTTTTTAATCGACGATGTATAAAAAAAATATGTTTTATTTTAATGCAACATGTAAGTTTTGTAGGCGTGTATCCATTTCAAACGGATCACACTGTATGTGTGCCCCCTACCGTTCGAGAATGAAATGAAAACTAATCCATTTTTGGAGAGGTGTTTCACGCCTTCCAAATGGATTTCTACATCTTACCAGGTTTCATCATTCATTATTCATCATTCACCATTCATTCATTGGAAAGTTACAATTCTTTAACATTATTAGCTCCGATAACATAAAAATAATGTTAGATGTTGGAAAAAGTATCAGCCAGGAGCAATCGAATCCTGATTGATTACAACAATCACATTGAAAAAAAAATAAATAAAACACCGCGATATTCGTTTTAGTAGCTTAGTACGGCGGCAAACCGCTCTAAATGATACTAAAATTACGCTTCCTCAAACACGGCAAAAACACGATGCTCTATCCGACCAGGTATAATAGTAAATAATAGGTAGTGGTTAGCGTATAGAAGCCGGTTGGCCGCGATTTATGAATCTTGTAAAACCGTAATGAATTTAACAGGGCAATCGTTAAATTCCGTGGTAATTACAGGAAGCCGGTATTCATATATTAGAGCTGTTTTATATCTGCGCTGCTACCGTTTCGAAACGGTTCGGATGGAGAAGATTAGAGCGTTATCGGAGATGTCCGATGGCCTGAAGCTAGATCGTTTTATTGTGACTAATTGGATATTGATTCAATCGGCTTTATCTATGGAACGAATGGATTAAAATTAACTGAAGTGTATTTGATTTATAAATCAGCTTTATGACATCTACACTCGTCACCCATGTACATTTTACATGGTACATTATACAAGATATTATTCTCGAAATGCTCTGTAAATGTTTGATGAGCAATTTGGAAAATGTTAGAGATACTCAATCGAATAAAATTTGAATCACCAATCTACCATAACAACGCATTTAAGATATTGGGAGATATTAGCTTTCAATGAAACAACGGCATCAATGATATAAATCTGAAATTATCTCAAAAACTAAGCTATATAGCTAAAGGAAATGTTGAAGAGGATCAATATGAATTGAGACATTCAAAATGGTAAAAAACTAGACTTGTATGGTGCATAGCAAAAATTAAATTAGAACGTAGTTGCGCTAAACTTTTCTTGTATTTTCCATCGAGGTACTCTTATGTTACACACAAAAACAAGTGAGACAACGTTAACCGATTGTAAGCTTGATCCAACCAGTCTGACACTTACAAAGGAAGGTATTAGGGGTGCTGATAGGGGCAAGATGATGACATTCTTACAGATTTTTTTGAATCATGTTAACTGGCTCGTAAGCAAGTTGATGCTATGGTTATTAACGAAAACAAATATTTGTTTGAATGCACCTCCTAAAATAATGGTGTTGCCTGAAGAAAATAAAATGTGCATGGGGAAAACATTCAAGATAATGACTGATGAAAGCAGCTAAAATTACAGATTATTGGTTACTTTTAGTTAATTTCAGTCACATTTAGTAACCTAGAAAGAGCGTTTTTTACATTGACTTTTAAGTACTCTCCTTCATAAAAAAGAAGCGTCGTTTTGTATCTTGAAACAAGGGTTTTTCGCTAATATCCATATAAGCCGTCTAATCGATGGGCGCTATTCGCAACTAGAGCCAAACATACTAAGGTACACAGTCGAATAGATAGAAGATCGAAAGAATACATTACCAACGCAAATAACTTTTGATACGTTGCTCATGAAGCACCTGCCATGAGTAGCATCAATCCAACCATTTTGTCTCTTCATTACACAAAAACCAACAACAATAAATGTATGGCGGTCATCGTATCGAAAATAAAAATATATATGTAACGATATGAAAATCGTATCGTTACATATATCGAACTGTTTCATTTCTATTGTCGATTTGAGCAAAGAATTTTTGTTTATTTGGAAGAATGAAAAAAAATGAATATCGAGAGGGTGCCTAAACACTTGTATTTAAAAGAGTTAACATCGAAAATGATCAAAGCTTATGTGGATGAAGCTCATGGCACATCCGCTCCTGCTTTAGCAACTGGAAAATTGAACGTGAAAAAATCTCGGCTCAGTGGAGAATAAACGCAATCGAATGGTCAACTCTACATCGCAATCCTGACGAGCTTCTCTGTCGATACATGATTAGAGAGGACAAAGGAGGATGAACTTATTACTTTTTTGCAGAGACTTTGTCGACTCCCAGGGGAACAAGAGTAGGCAACACGAATCCATTTTCATGAGGCGAACAGACTCGAGTCTATCTAGTCGCTGCAAAAAAGGAATAATTCAACCTGCTTCTGTCCTCTCTAGAAATAACTATCGACGAAGTATGGATGCACTATTACATAGGAACAGTCAAAATAGTGAGGAACAAACGGACCCCGAAGAAGGCGAAGACGGTGAAATTGGCCGGCAAAACAACGGTATCGGTTTTTTTGGGATACATGTGGAATCATATAGATCGATTTCTTAGAAAAAAAAAAAAAAAAAAAAACAAACAAACAATAATTGGGAAAGAATTACGTGTCGTTATTGGGCTGATCAAGAGAAGAAACCGAGGAAAAACGTCCTCATTTGAAAAAGCAAAAGGTCCTCTTCCATCAAGACAATGAACATCTGTCCACTTTCGTTGGTCTAAAACCATGGAATTAAAGTTTTTATTTATTTAATATATAAATGAATCTATTCAATACATTAAATAAATCGATCGTATTCTTGTTAACCGTCGATTATGCAATTTCCGAACGCTGCCGACCTGACAATGTAAGTAGCCACCTCAAAATACGTGACGGTCAATACGATTTTATCTGTGTGTAATCTGATTCTATTGACGTGTCCAATTTGGTACGTTAGAATGATTTCTTAATGCGCTACGGTTCCGAAAAATCTAATCCCATTAACATTATTGTTACATATTTAGCAACGATAATTAGCATTCTATTCGCCGCCGCTTATCTTGTATCCGACTTTATGTTAATAAGTTGGTAAAACAATTCATTCGAGCATGACACGACATAACATAAAAGCAATCGAATAATCTAAACAAGGTGGATCATGCACGCGACAAGAAGCAAAAGAATTACGCAGTACATAATATAACAATACCTCTCTCCACTTCAATTGTAGGTAGGTACCATACATACAATATAATACACAATACACGCGATAATTTGTATGTGGTTCACGCACCGGCTGTGTCGCAAAAAACAGCGTGTCTTGTGCTCTATTTGTGCCGTCGTCGTTCGTATCGTTTGCGGTTGCAGCAACTCAACTTTGAACAATAACGTACATAATAATATGTGCGCCGGCATAAAAAAAAGCGGATTATGTGCGCATGCATTTATTAAAGAGAAATTCTTCTTTTGCTTTTTGTTGAATGATAAGAATTACGTAATCGATCATTTGTGTTTGTACGAATTAAATTCGACGTTTACGCTATAGATGGCCTAATACGCTTCGTTTTTCGTCCTGTTTTAGGTGTCTCAAAGGAAGAAATCGGCGGAAAACGGTTTGTTGATTTTTCCTTGTCGTAAAAGCGGTTATCAAACTCGCATTTTTGTCTGAAGAATCAATTAATTCGTTACATGTTGTGGAGGAGGTGGAGGAGGACTTGCTCAATCATGTCTACCCATAACTACGCTAGTAACAATAATAAATTTAAATAAACGTTAGTTTTTTAGCAATCTTTAAAGCCTCTCTCTAAAATTTTATTTCGGCAAATGTGTGCAAAGTACGCTTAAACGATGCAGCTTTTATTGTTTTTTGAACATTTTAAGTATGAAAGGTTTTACATTTGTTTATGTCTTTGAAGCAACCCTTTAACATTGAATTTCAATAACAGTGTCGCTACAAGATTATCGAATCCCAGGACCGATCTGGCTTCGAAGTGATTGTCTTTTAACAGTATCTGTGTCACTATTAAATAGCTCTTCACCATTGAAGATACATGAAGCATTTTCTGCAATAATCCTTGTGGAGAGATGTTTATAATTAAATGCTTATTGGTTCAATCTTAGGCTTCTATTGTCCTGAAATGGAGGCGTAATCCAATTTTAAGGAAGACTCCCCAAGAAAGAATATGTTTCCGTAAAGCAATTTTGCAATATCTTGGAGGCTTACCAATTTTGAAGTGACATCCATCACTTGCACCTCTTTCGTGAAATTTTTGTGCTATTTTTCTGTACAAGAAGTTAATAGCGCGAACTAAGCACATGTGGATTGAGCTTAGAGGAGTATTAAATCGCTCTGTCCTTTGTTTATAGCTTTCCTCAATTTTACTAAAATTTTGCGTCATTTAACACAACTGCTTACCACGTTTACCACCAACTAAATTCATCATTTTCGACCTTTGAAACATCAGCTTGTTGGAGGTAAAAGGTAGATCGACGTTACGAATAATAAGAAGCACAACAAAAGTACTGCGGAAGTGCTCCTTAGTGCGTACGGAAAGCACGTATGGTGGCTTTCTGCCACCTGCAAGTAAACGCTAAACTAAATCGTCATGAATAACATTGTTTTATAATCTCCTTTTTACTTCAATTACTGGATACGGCGTTGTTGTCCTTTTCGTCCAAATTGATCTGTCTCATAGCGAACTTAATGATCTCAAAAAAAAAAAAAAAAACTTAAGGGGGTGGCGGGTTGCTCGTCCCGCCGTCATTTAATATTAATAAAGTTTTTCGCGGTGGATCAAATTTGACAGCAACAGGAGTCTCTTTAAGTCGAAACACTCAAATACGTTTCAAATTAATTCGCGGCGAAAAGCATAATTTGAAGTGTCTTATTCTATTCAATAAGAACCATTATACCAGAGTCGCTTTAATTACCTCACCAGATGCTATACGTTCAACGCCATTTATTTAACTTTATCCATCTTTGCCTTATCGGCGTGAGACCTGATGTTCAAGTGTAACTCATCCACTTCAACGTACAATGGACTGCTAACTAACTAAATAATGTTGGGCGATAAGAAAAAAAATCATTGCAAGCTTGCTAGACTACCATAGAGTGACAGCTTCGCATATGGCAAGCGATTTCGCACTTGTTTACATACATAGAAACAACTCTTTACTCTTTAAAATTTCTCCAACGTTCCGTTATTAGCGTCAATGCCACATTTGACAATACGTTCCATTAGTGATGCTCTAGAAATGAACAATCGGCGAAGCGCAAGAACCGGCTAATGAAATATATGATTTTGCGTCGTCTATTACGGTCGATTGCGGTATTGGGTGAACATATATCAAAGGAAGACGACGTGTTACGTTTTAACATGTACAGAAGAGAGCATGTTTTAATTATTCGAAAACGTAACATTTTCTGTAAAGGCATGTACAAAGACGTACCGCGGATACCGTTTGCGCAACGTTCGTAGAAGTACGTTTAAAAATACGACACGACCTTTTTAATAATCCCCGTACTTTCGGAATTTAATTACAGCTGTTAATGGCTTGGAAGCTGCTTTTGTGTTGTTTGGATTTCATTGTAGGTAGATTGTGCAGGTTATTTTTGCTTGTTAAACTAACAAGTAAGAATCTTCATTGATGTAGACGTTCATGAAAATTATGTGTAACTTTCGGAACATCTCTGCTCTAATTTTGCTACTAAGTTGGGTGCTAAAATTATTAAAAATTTATAGTAAATACAAAGCTATGAATTAAAGTTAATCAGATGTTGGCCCTGCGAACAAAACTAGTTTCCAATCTTTCATCGACAGTAGCTAGAAGTTCCTTTCCAATATTTAATATATTTAGCTTTCAACGATAACGTGTTTAGCCGTCGCTAGCGCTGTGTAGATTTTAGAATATTTAGAATATATAGAATACTTACTTTAGAATACCAAATTGAAAAACTAACAAAAAGGTCCTTTCCTCACAAACTTCATTTAATACTGGAGAGCGATCGATTCCGCTTATTTCCAGACCAGCTATATAATAAGCAATCAATACAGAACGTTACTTATTGGCTCCACATTAAGCAAAATAATCGTGTCGCCACTCGGAACTCCTTTCTTCGAGAATTAACAATTTTTTACTAAGAATCTTGATCATTATTAAATATTTGAGTAAGCTTAAATTTACATTGAACCTTGTTCTAGGAAGATTATATTAATTTGGACTTTTCAGGAAAAGAGAACATTGAATGTTTGTCGGGAGGTAGACTTTTTGGTTCACTATATCTTAAAAAAAAAATTGGTTTAACTTTAATGTAAAATATAGGTTCTGCAAGAGTGTTTCCATTTCAAACGGGTCATACTATACGTATTGATGTGTTTGAATAAATTGAACTAAATGATAATCGCAAGTTCTTGTCTTTTATTTTTAACGTTCCTTACGCGAATAAACGCCTTGCTTTTACTTTTTAAAAAGACGCTAACTAGACTTCCGCTGGTTCTTTGTTGTCTATGTTATTGTTGTGTAATTATTCTTCGATCGGTGATCGGCGTTCTCGAGCTGACTGAGTGTTTGGACAATCGCTGTGTAAGATGGTCAATTCGAGGGTGTTGGACTTTGATGCTCCCGATCAAACGTCGGAAGCACAATTAGTTTTAGGATAAATAAATATAGGTACTTTTGTGAGTGTAGAGGTCTTGTTGAAGTTCTTCGACTTTAACTTGGACTTGATTATTTTGAATTGATAAAGGTGTAAAGTGGAATTTTAGGAGTTTCATTAGTTCATTACTTTAGAATGAGTACCTAAGCTGCGCATCTAACAGGTAGGCGGCTATTTACGTATGCTTCTTTAAGCAAGTACCTACCCTGAGCTGTCCCTATCACGGTACTCCGTGACTAGAGATCACTAAGGCAAGTGAAATTATTACTTTTTGCAGCGTTGTTTTATGTTCTTCCATTTCTTCATTTGTTTTTATTCGCCGTCACTAGAATGCCAATCCAACGACTTAATACTTTTCGTAGTTGTTGTGACGATATATACCGCGCATTGTATTTTGTGTTTGATGATCGATATGAACATATGATTTTCACAAAAATTAAAAATTAAAAAATTAAAAATTGATCGAACAGCTCAAGCAACACGAATGTATCCAACTTTTCTTACAAGTCTTGTAAAATTGAAGAGATTTTTGTATCGGATGGTTTGCAGGATACACGAATTGAAAATAAATGCTAATTCACATCACGCGGATACAAATTTGGAAGTTATAAAGCAGACATCCTACAATGTAACCTCATCCAGACGTTCAATTGTTACAATTAAAAAGAATTATTCCCGTATACGTACATACGTGTACACCATGCTCAAAACCAGCCTTAAAAGAAGACCAGAGATCATTTATTATATTTTAATTAACAACCGGCACAAAGCCGAACTTCATACAATATGTTAATATTCTCCGGTTACTGCCCGGGTTTTATATACCCGTAATACTGTAATGCGTATGTAAATGACGCAGTTCGATATCGTACAATGATAACCATAAAATACTTTTAGTGTAGCGCCTCGATAAGATGGTCTATCTGGCCGAGGTAATTTATCAAAAATACAACGACGCGAGGAGGCCAAGCAGAGGAAGACGCGCAGCTGTAAATGGTACTAGATTGACATTAAGATAAATTAGGGAACAACTTAATTAGAGGAATTTTAATGCGTCGCCCGTTGTTTACATGGAAATCGAGACGATTATTAGTGAAATGGTATTGTGCGCGTTAAAGAGGTGACATGGTTAGATCCTATGAATTTGAATACTTTACGATGACCTCCGTGAGACGTTAGGAGAGCGAGTTTGGCGATAATTTAGCGATTATAGGAGTCCGCGTGAAAGATTATTTCCGTCGCATTTCGCAGCGATTGATTAATTGAGTTGGTATTCCTGAAATATCGATTGGTTTAATTATGTTAATTCAAATTTCGCTGAGATCGTAGAGATTGAAAGAGTACAAGAAGAACACGGTCTTTTTAATTCCATTTTTGGTATTTATCGTTATTGATTTATGTAAATATCTCGGCAACTCTAACAGATACATATTTTTGTTGTTGTTTAGAAGATATTTTGAAGTAAAATATGTTACATGGTTAATAATGACGAGAATTATTTTCCGAAAAAAATGAACAACGAGGTTACAGGGTACTCTAATAGTTTCTTTATGCTTTATATTAATGAATATACCTAAATTAAGGCTGTTACGATGCGTCAGTAAGAGATCCAAGTTGAAGTTCAAATGATCGACACCCTTCTTCGAAATGGCCATCCAGGATTAACTAATTAAACTAGTGTGGTGCGGAGGTTAAAGATACTTTTGTGTTGTTTACAGTCCTTGCTATCATTACTTATCGGCTCCCTTCATATAATGGATTTTTGCAAATATCGTCGATATAATCGTGATGGTAACTTAAGCTGCAGAGAAAAATAATATTAAATATCAGAGTCAGACATCTACTTTATTTGTTGTTAAATGAAAGATGGATAAGGAAAAAAACAACTCTCTTAGAGATAAGTATTGTAACATGTAAGTTTACGAGATTTTAAATTGCAATAAAACAAAGACAAACGATAAAGCAGTGAATACCTGAAAGAACAAATATTACCGTAAATGATATAAAAAAATTTGTTGTGACGTTTATAGTCTATGTTCGAAAACAAGTTAAAATTCTTGTATTTATTAGGTTGTTCCTAGCATATTGAAGGCTAGTCGAACCTTGTTTTGTATATTTTCTTTGGTTGTTGTCGAATGTACTTACATTTTGGAGATATGAAGGTTATGGCTTCCTTCAGTTACATTTATGTCGTAAAGTCGTTGCCCAAGAAACAGGATGTTGTATTAAAAATTTAGTTAGTTGGTTGTATTAGGAATTTCGATTGTCCAAGAATGACTGTTGTGTCTAATTACGTAAGCCGCCTTTGGTACACTTAATCTCATCAGTCCATTTTTGATTAATTTTTAGAATTTTGCCTTTTCTTGAGATTTTGCCAAGGACCAACTTCACCCTGAAATAGGATCTTCGTTTATGTTCTAACAAGATCCTGTGAATATCTAAATTTTCCAAAATAATTAAAAATAATACTTATTTAAGCGGAATGCTGCCATAAAAAGAATAGTTTTTGACAATTTTGTCGATGCCGAACTTGTTTTGATAATGTAAACAACATGTATAGTGTCTTCAATTCATTGACGCAACTATTAATAATTCGAGAATCTTCAGCAATAGTTTAACAAAAGAATTCTTCCATAACCAGCATAGTTAATACTATGATTGTCATTTTTTTTCCTGCAAAATGGTAACATCCACTTCCGACATAAACGGATAAACCTTTGCAAAATTTGGAACTTTCTATTTTACTTACTTCTTAAAATACTCTTGTTCTAAGCACAACCTGCCGTACCCTGTAGGGCGTGTAATTAAGTGAAAAATGTAATATGTAATTTTTTTTGTTACGGAGCACTTTCTTTTCTGAATATTTATCCGATCGATGATGTTTATTTAGCGTCTTATGGATTTTGCAGTTGGCAGCAATACACAAGATAAGTTACCAAATGAGCTAGAATTATATTTCGTATAACCTCCAACAAGAAACCATTGTCGTATACAAATACATACGCTTTATACACAGTAGGAAGTTTATTTTCATAATAGTTCAGCAATGGCACTTCTGAATAGCTACCGTCATGCCACAAAATCCACTTTATACTATATTCACGGCGTACAGCTTCATGTCATCTAATTATGCGCAGCAAACTCGAGATCCACGGCCATGTATTATCGTAAGTAATTTTGTTATTTCAACAAACAAGTCCGGTGGCCAAGATGATGACGAAGAAAAAAAAAAAAAAGGATAACGCGTATAGAAGTAGTCGATCTTCAAATGCAGCAATTTCAAGTGGGCTGCCGCGCATACGAAATCAAGTTTTTTTTTTTTACCTACGCGATCGGTAGGTAAGGCAGGGATCTCGCCGGTTTCAAGATAAGAATTCGACTCGCTGACATTTCGAACGAACGCGAGCGGTTATTTTCTCTTAAATAAATAAACGGTTTTCATTTGTTTGTTTGCGCGTTTACCGAGGATCCGTACGTTCGAAATGGTAGAAGGATGAAATTTTAATACACTCCATACACTTATCCGCACTTATATAAATACGTATTTCGAATCGAAGAACAACAACAGGGCGTTCGTGTTTACATATTCTGCAATTAGTTTTTTTTTTATTCCGGTGAATTATATTAATTATTTCGTAGATTATTTGCTCACACTCACCTCGATATTGCGCGCGTAGAGCAAACAGTTGTAGCTTAATGTCTGACAGGTAAATAAGTAAGTAATAATAGAGTGTATGATTAGCACATTTTGTCTCTCACCGAGCGTGTTAATTTATTAAATAAGCCCATCGGTCTCTTTCCCCGCTCAGAAGCAGTGAAAAGAACCCATATTTATTACACGTAATAATAAATAAGCATTTGAAAGTTCCTTCTCGGATTTTTTTTGTTCTTCCAAAGTTAACCACAATATCGCTAGATTGGTAACTCTCTAATCCGTGGCTATATTAACGCTAATGTACTACGGAGTAGATGGTATCATAAAAAAAGACTACGTAAGCCAACACTGTTTAGATTTCAGATACATATAATAAAAGTAAAATTATTTTTTTTTTGCTCTTCTCTCATCGTCAGATGCGGCCGTACGTGTTTCGACGTATAATAAAGGTTTTATCTTACAGCGATGTACGTAAAAAAAGAACTGGTTCCATGTAGAAGGAACGTGTAGCATTTTCACATTCTCAAACAATAAAAATCTATCCATACTTACGTATTTATGTATAATAATCTGTTTAAAGGTTGGCAACAACGCAGATGTTGATGATTCTATCGTTTACGTTATGGGTTAATAGAGTTAGATTAAAAAGTAAATGAATTAAGTTAATTTGAGGAATATACAGGCTGATTCACCAAACTCGTTCGTTAACATCCTTGATAATATGTTTTTCCATGGTTTTTACAGCAATTGTCTTCGAAGTTTTACCTAATAGCGACACAGCACCGTCTGGCTAAATGTCGTGCTTATTGCGCAAACTTAAAAAAAAAACTTTACAATCAGGTTTAGCCATAGACTTACTTTCTAGGCTTCGTTTTAAATTTCCTTTGGCCAAAAAAAAAATTAATTTCACGGGACAGTTTGATCTAAGCACTGAAAAAAGCTCGTGTCAATTGGTGGATAAGTAACATTCAATCAACTGCTTGGGCGTTCACGAAACACCTCCAAGAAAACATTGCTTATTTCTTTCGTTGTACTTAATATGTTGCAAGCATTGCTTTGGGGAAGCGAAGAACAGTTAATGCTGGATGGTGTATGTACAACATTCAGCACGTCAAACGATTGATTACTTAAAGCAAAAAAAAACATCGAAATAGCATCTTACTGAAGAAATTGTTTTAAACAGTTCTAAATAATAAATTGCATGAAAATAATTCGGGTGTACTTAACATGGCAAAAAAAACAGAAAAAGTAATAATACTTGATTTCATAATAACTTCGAGTAATTGGGAACCCAAAATGTTGATACTTGCGGAAATGCCATTTATTTCAGATGGGATTTGTCGTATCTCCTACTTTATGTCCTTATTACACGGTTAAGAGCAAAGAACAAGGTTTGCTAACTTCCCAAAAGTTGATAGAAGTTAAGGACTAAACCATCGCCTCTGGCATGGTTCACATCCTGAGTTATTGTGATCAACTGCTTTCCGTTCAATTAGTTCCGTCTCTAACTGCTCTACCAACTTTCCCTCTCCTGAAGAAGCCCCGTTCGATTGTGGGTGAAACGTTGAGTTTTTATTTTAACCAAAACGACATGATACGCTTTAAAGCCGGAACACGTTAAGTTTCAACTGACTCTGGTCGTGGAAGCCTACGTCTTTATTCCAGATATAAATTGATACAGAGTTACTTTTAATACTGGCATTAAACATGCATTAGGAGAATGGTGTTACCACTAGCGCTAGTACTGATCAGAGAAAAAGCACTTCAAAGATCCTGAATCGAAGATTTAAAGCTTTTTTTTAAAAAGAAGCCATTCCCTTTGTAGTCTAATACAAAAATTCGATAAAGGCTGTTGCCTAGTCTAAATCTGGAGCACAAATATATAAAACTTATTTTAAATAATAAAAAAAATAAATGTTTGCGTCTTGATCTAACGTTAAAATCACCATCATCGTAGATAAACAACAGATAAATATCGGCAACCTCCGCACCAATAGGTTTAATTAATTATACAATAGTTGATCTGGACCGACTATTTGGAGGACAGGAATAGTCCGCATCATCAACCGATGACCAAATATTGATCATCCTAGATTGCAATTTCTTTCCAACATAAATTGAACGATTCGCTATTGCTAGCAAAGCTTAAGATGTTTATTAGGTTTTGCTATTGTTTATTGTTGTAATTCTCTAATTTCTTGAACATCTGTCGATACAAAATTAAACAATTTGTTTAATTATTGGGTCATCGTGTTTGAATCTTGGGCTCGAATCCTTCAGAATGAATTTGTTAACAGTTTTTCTAGCTGCAAATTTGTGATGGATGCTGAGGCCGATGTCTCTTGTAATTGGCGAAAGCTGTTGGTGAATGTAAAGGTGTGAATTATTATTATTATTACTGTTATTATGAAAATAGTACAATACGAAGGCAAATATTTAAACTATCTCTCATTTTGACAAGATGGGGCTTCACTTCTTTGTGACAGGCGGGTACTGTCGTATTTAAATAAAGTTTTTGAAAGTAAACGAATTGACAGAATAGACAGCCTCGCGGCGTACAAACCTTGAGATGGTTTTCCAGAATTACCTCCAAGAAAATAGAAGAAGTTAAAATGCTTTTAAAATCATCGATCACGTAGAAGCTGAACTAAGCTACGAATGCAATCTTAAATATTCAAATCGTAATCTCAATAATGGAAATTTAAGTAAGTAGAAATAAATCGTCCGCTTAGGCTGTGTCGGGATCGACGCGCATAGTTTTAGAGAAAAAGAACTATTTGTTAACGGTATTGATCCATGTTATAGAGTAACAATACATCAAAGCGTACACGTAACATAATAAGACGTTTCTCTTTTGCCGGCCGCTAACATCCACAAACACCGATAATTTACTTATAGGTAAAGAAGACGATCTTAATGGTCAGGTGGAACAATGGCATCACGGACGATTATTTCGAATAATCGTCGCAATCACGCCGTTCCATATTTGCTCCGGTGTACACACGAAGGTCAACTCCTACACACATCTCGACATCGACGAGCGTCGTGATTGATTATTTTTCTAATTGATGCCGAAGTCGGCGATATTTTTTCGTTTTCTCCAGCTTTCCGAAGACTACAGCGACCAGATTGGATATCGCGAAGCTTATGGAAAGCTTACGATTCAGCCGGGTATAGAAATAAACAGCGAAGAAGTATGAAAAATACAAGAACCGTTCTGTTTATGGATGAGAAAGAGCGACGGCGCCATTAAGAGCTGCGGAACTATGCGTATGGGTGTAGTTCTTGCGTGTTGTACAAAGGATAAGGACAAGAAGAGGATGAATGAGAAAAATGTGATAAATGCGATAAATGATAATAATTCTTCACTTTAATAAATAGAATAAATTTTGCGATTTCGAGAAAGAAACGATCATCTTCAGGAATGTCGAAATTTTAAGTTTAAAATAAGATCACGAGTTTTCCAACACTTAGGATAGATAGCCATATACAGTGTGATGGGAAAGTTTTGAACCAGAAATAGGAAGCAGTATTTTTCTTTAATCTGCGGAAGTAGCAATTTTACTCTGCGAAGCTCAAATTTAAGGATAAGGTGAGCTTTTTATTGGGAATCTCTTTCACCTTATCTAATTAAAGTTTGAGCTTGGGAAAGAGATAAAAAGATTTAATGAATAACATTTCCGCCAGCTGCTTGTTAACTGATATTTCATAACATTTCCTCGTGATTGTTTTATCTTCCTCAAAGAGCCAAGGAAAAATTGCCTTTTTATGCTGTGCAATCAGAATCTACCGTCTTCTTCGAAACAAAGGGAACCCTTCGAAATTCCATTGTTTCGACCGTGGCTTTTTTAACGCGATTCTAAGTTGTTCGTCGTTTCAACGTGTTGCTAGTATAAAGTGGCTTAAGCCAACATTCTCTGTTACTTACTTGACCTGAGTTGTTATTATTTAGAGATTTTATTGGTAAATAATCAAAGATATTAATTTTTGATCCTCAGAGCAGCAATCAACAAAATTTGGATTCTTTACAGAAAAGTTCTTCATCGAAAATTTATCCTGCTTTCATAATAATAATCTATCTTAATAACAGCTCTCCCCAATTACAACTAGTCACTAGTTACTAACACGCTTGCACTCGTTGAGAGTCTTAAAATCATTACATTCGGCATTCGCCAAGTTTGAAGTAAGGTAATCCACGATCAAACTGTCTGTGGAAGTTGCGAGCCCGAGGTTCGAGTCCGGTGTTTCGATATTGTTAACCGCGAGCGCTAGGTACTGTATCTCAGCAGACCTGAATTTGAAGGATACGGTGGCGATCCTTTTGAATGTACGTTAAAATCATCGAATTTAGGTTCAATTATTGTTGGCAATCTTGGAAACTACTGGATATAATATTTGGATCATTGTGCCACCTGCGACTAAACACATGGCCTTCTCTGTCTCAAGATAACATATTGCGCGTAATTTATGACTATCGAAAGCTAGAATAATTAAGAGTTCTTCTTTTTTCATCGTATACATATATAACTTCTTATAGTTCAAGTATAAAGACGTAATTCACTTCGTCCCGCAGCTTCTTTTTTAATTGTACGAACTATGCCCTGCGAACCATCTCTCTGGCCTAGTAATAAAGTCGCCTTTCCTCGACTCGACTTGAACGATCTATCAAAAATAATTTAGAATTGATTAAGACTTTCGGTTCGGCAATCAGCCCGAATAATCTATCTTTTCTGTGAACGCGTAGCCTCCTCAGGCGTTCTTCATTACTACCGCATTATTATTATTATTTAGCATTAAAATTTAGTGTCGGTGATTATATTTACGGGCAACGTTTCGTCCTGATGGCCGTTACCTTTAGGCGTATTAAAATTAAATCAGTTGTTTCGGTTGTATTAATCAAGAGTGTCGAAATTAGACGTCGGCGTATACATGTGTAAGCTTACGTGAATCTGTACAAGGCCTCTACGGTAGCCGCAACAAATAACAGCAGAATTACGACCGGAGGTGTACCTCAAGGGCGTAAATTAGGTCCGCTATATGCGAGTATAAGTAATGAGGCAATACGGTGGCATTCTAGCAAAATGAAGTTATGGCGTATAAACAGTATTTCTTAAAATGAAGATCGCAATAACCGTTCGTAAATAAGAAAACTATCGAGTGGTTAACATTTCGTAGCAAAAACGAACGAACGCATCCAAAAACCTTTAACTTAAAAAAAGAATTTCCCTTAACTCTTACTTACGAAAAGAGTCTTCTCAAACGCAACAAATTCGTTTTCTATTCGACGAAGACGCAAAGAATGACTTCAAAGACGTTTCACCACTCTCGCGCAAGTTTAAAATTCGCGAAGAAAAAAGCCGATAAAAAAACCTCGAGAGAGCAAGGAGAAAAAACGACGAACGCAACGCAAAAAAGGCGAAGAACATCGATGTTTAAGAAATCCTTGCGATGAATCTGGGCGTTATGGACGCAGCACGTTCTTCTAAAACGTGTCTAACTGTCCGTAAACGGATGTACAGTCGTAAGCGCGCCGAGTTCTCGAAAGGCTAATCGCGGGCAGGAGCAAAGCTGAAGCCGAAGATCGAAAGAAAAAAAAAGACGCGACTATTTTTCTATGTATAGTAGTACAGCGAGCTGGGAGAATTATTTACTTAAAGTTTTCAACGAGTTTTATGGTGTATCGGGTATGAGTATCGGAGATGCTTTAGAAGATACCGCTTATTGAATCAATATCGCAACTTCTTTCTTCCTTCTTTGATTTGGTTTCTTTTCGATGTTTTTTCTCGCAATTACGAATTAGATTGCGAAGAAATGGTGCATTGGTTTTATTATTGCTGTGACATTTGAAGAATACACCCGCTTCTCAACTTACGTCGTAAATTATTACGCCATTCATCGAGCGTTTTTATGAGCGGTGTCAACTTTACCGCCAAGAAATTGGAAAGTGCCATTATAGCTATTAATCCAACATTCAACGATGCTTACAGCCTCCGCTATCTCTGCAATGTGAATTCGACGGTCGTCTAGCATCATTTAGCTCTTTTTTCCGTGTTATCGGTGGCGGTTGCAGATTTTGGTTGTACCGAACTTTCATCATCAACCCGGCTAGTATCGTTAAATGGACGAAGGTGTAGCCGGCGCATTACAAAATAACATAAAACAAGCATTTCCGTCACGAGACCAGCTTTAAAGGTATACAAATGAACATGCCTGAAAAAAAGAAGATCAAGAAGCAGCAGACCTACACAACAGTGAACACAGCGACCAAGAACAATAATTAAACGAGATAAATGGAAATAATGTGAAATGAGTGAAACTAAGGGTGGGCCATATGAGTTTAAGCCTGATGATAATAATTTTGTTCGAGCAAGATTTACGGGCTCTGTACGGAGTTATTTAAATTAGATTTGAAAGCATTACACTTAGATCCGTTAAGCAAGAATTGTCGTCAATCGAAGAGAATAGTACCTTTCCTTCGTAAATCTTGATGGTAAACAATGCCATCTTCGTCAACAGCTTAATCCGCTTATAGGATGCTCAGTTCACCCATTGCGTCTAGAGCTGGGTCATAAATTAAACATCAGAAGGCGATTTTTCGTACCTACTAAGTGCACGATTTACTTAATCGACAGAAAATTTAAATAATAGCACCGTAGAGGTTCGGAATTATGTATTAGAGCAGTTTGCGTAGATCCAGTGGTGCGCGGACCGCTCCGGCCGCCGAATTTCGTATGCATAAATTATCGCCTAACCAACGGAAGCCTGTCGAATGAAAACGACGTAATTTACGGCTCATCCCCCTTCTCGTTCGCCTATTTTCGTATTCCGACGGCGGCGCGCGCTGTATAAAGTTGGCATCCGTTACGGCACGAAACCAATAAGGATCTGAGGTGAAAACGTGCGAATATAGGAATATCTACGTATTATGCAAATTTTGCATATATAATAGTTATGTATAGAACTAGATATATTCATATGTGTATAAGAGGTACTATAAGGAGAAATTGAAATGTCCGGTATAAGCTTAAAGTTCCCTTTTCTTTTAGTAAACATAGTTAGTAAGTTAGTGAACATTAGCCCGTGTTATATTTTAGGTAAAACACAAATTAAAAAAAATATATTTGGCTTTTTCCTACGTGCCTCGATGGTGGAGGTTGAGGACTTTTCTTTTTCTATTTTCTATTTTTCACCGTTCCATCTTATGCTCTTGCGCGAATCGACCAACGATTGAAGTTTCCGTGAACTTTTACTTATATAGCTTGGAACGCTTACAGAGGAAAAGCCATATTGAAACTCATCAGCTTCAGCTTCAGCATCAACATTACTTTCAGTACTGTTTCTTATTATTTAAATAATTTATGGAAATTGGAAAGAATGTGGAGATGGAAGCAATGTTCATATTGATGACGTTATCTGAAAAGCCAAACTTTAATATCCAAGCTGCACAGAAAATTGAAAAACCTTACCTCTTTGCGATTGGCGGAGTCTGGCTTCATTTCTTCTTATGAGGTTGGTCGGAATGTTCTAGTGAAATTTATTTCTCAGGAAGATTACGGAAGTGCATGTGAAGATCCAACCATTGGAACTATTGGAACATTTAAAGGTCTCTAAGATCCTAATTGGAAATCAATCCAAATTTAGAGAAACATTCGTGCGAGCCATATGATTTTAACAAGAAGCTATGAAACTGTGAAGCTGTGGAGCTATGATGCCACGAAGCTACGAGACCGCGAAGCTGTGAAACCATGTAGCTATGAAGCCATGAAGCTATGAATAATGAAGTATAGTTGTGGTAATACCTGGTTCTAAAAGCGGATTTAAAGCAATAGATAGAGATGTTTTGATTAAAAAGTTAGAATACGACGATATGACTAAGGAACTAAGTGATCACCTTAGCTCTTACTTATTCAGTACCTATCAATATATAAAAGAAGCGGATTTCGGTATTCCTCAATGCTCTATTCTAGAACCCTTATTGTTTCTGATCTACGTAATAGAAAAACAAAGTATAATCTGATTTTACATTCATTTCTGTTTTCGCATCGTATCTGGCAAATAGCAACCAATAGGTCGTCTACAGAGCACATTCATCTAAATTAATCCGCTTCATTCCAGAGACATGTCGCCTATAAGGGAGTAGAACCGGTTCCACACTTTCTTTGATTTCCTCTACCTTTCTTCCAGTCCCTACGAAAGATGTAAGTCTCATTTTTGGTTCGAAAGAAATATATACTGAAGATGTAGTCAGAAAACCAATTGATTATTTATTGATAATATCGACTATAACCAACAGATGTCTCTGACATACAATAGATCTATGCGATGATTACCATTTTTTTATAGGTCGTCGTGCATATCATTTAAACAATCTGCGATGAGCCCCCGAGATGTATCCGCGATAATATAAATAACACTCGTCCCATTACGTTCGGGCGTTTTATCTTAATGTTACCGTATTATTCATCATCAAGCGCGTACTTTACGTACCCAATAAACATTTTCGATGTAAGTATTTAAATAAGGCTGTCATCGTTCCGTTGCGGTTCATTTCGTCCATCTTTGCGACATTAAACCTCGCGTATGACATAATGTCCTGGAGCGCGATTCGCGTAATCGTTTTTATATTATCATTATTGGGATATTTGTATAAATTATATTTGCGTTTATTGTATACCATAAAATTATTCCCATCTCGTAGCGAACTGTACGTATGTACTCATGTACAATGCGGGACGGTTAAAATGTCCAATCTAACAAGGAATTTAGCTTCCCAGATGCTAAATTTCAGAATCGGATGAAACTTGGACGATCTTCAGGTAGGTAGAAGTTCTTTTTTTTTTGTCGGAAATTCACGTTGAAGAGATGAGACATCCATTAATCTTCATTTTTTTTCGATAGATGCGTTTTTGCATCTATCTCCATTTGAGGCGATTTGGTATCAACACTTGAGGATTCCATTCTTTTGCGGCGATAATGAGCTGAATGTTCTTTGAATCCAGTACTCATCGTCCGTTTCGTTTGTCCAACGTAGATACCTTCGACGGAGACATTCCTCATCATAAAAAATGGGTTCGAACCCATTTCAGTCTAAAAATTGATTAACGCAAAAGTCCACGGTCGTACGTATTGCTCACTTCCCATTGCGCAGAAATATCTCTTCGCTTCCGCCCTGCTTTTCAGCGCTTATTATTCGACCTGCCCGTCAAGCTTCATCCACTTCTGTTACGGATTACGTCTGTTTACCCGTCGACTAGTCGACTGTAGAACCTATTATTCGGCATGACTAATGCCCGATCAATTCACGGAAATGCGAGCGTCTAGAATCACGAATCTCGAATTTGGGGTACGCGCAAAAATGTAGAACGAGAACCGTGCCTTATTTGTCGAAGAATTTGACGCGTTTTCGTGAAAATAACCTACAAATATACATAACGAAATTAGTAAGGCCAACATCAAATATAGGTTTTATTTACGCTGTGAATTAGCAGATTATTCACATCGAGCTATGTAGCCGGAAAGGATGTCTCGCACCGCGTAGCGTTCAAAAGCCGCATATACGAACGAAATGTATCGAGGGGTACTGTTTATCAATTATGGAACGTATTGTGTTGTACGTATGCGTGTCCGTGTGTGTGTGTGTGAAAGAGGAAGATGAAGAGCGTAGAAGAGCAGAAAGAGAAGACGATGAAAAGATCAATCGAAGATGCTATACCGTTCGTGATTTTCAGTTCCCACACTCGCTCTTCGTATAAGAACTCGGATCGAAGGAGGCTGAGATGGAAATGACAACGTAAGGCACGATTCTCCTCCGGTAGAGCTCAGCTCACGCCCATCCGTTCGTACATAAGAACATGGGCATATGTATATACCTACAGTGTTGCATGTATCTTAATGAACAATAAATGTAAAATTTATTATCCGTTAGACCGTACATGGCGTAAAAGTAAAAGAAAGTGTATAAATAGAAAAAAATATTAGACAAAAAAGTCTTTGGGAAACTTCTGGGAGTCGTTTGAAAGTCTTATTTTAACACTGTCTTGTCTTAAATCTGCATTGAGGGAAAAAAATTGATTGATCCAATATAACTCCATAAGACTTCATAAAACAATAGCATACGATTAGTTGAACCTTTTCAATTGGATCAACCTGTTGAACTGGCGCCTAGGAAACAGAAAAAAATTCATGCTATGACGACCATCGAGAGACATGATGAGACCTCATGAGACAGTCTTCCTGCAGTTTCTGCCTTCAGCTTGTCAAGTGATGATGTCTGGTGTACCGGTTATTGTTTTTCATTTTTCAAAATAGTCGATTAAAACGAAGCCGATCTAGGGTACCGCAGACTTGGAAGGCTAGTGAAAATCAGGGAAAGACAAGGTACATTGGAAATTCAGGCCAAATGTCGGAGAAGACTGCAAATAATCCAAGAAAATCGATATTGTAAACGATCTTGCGCAAAAGGTTGCTGTGATAGTAGAAAATGGTCTTGTTGTTGCTTCTGTTGCTGAAGTGAAGTTTTCCACAATCAATATCTTCTAGTGAATACGTGCTGCACTAGGAAATATAATTTTTTTGCCCCCTTTTTATTTTTTATTTTATTCCTCACTGACATGGCTAAGCGCAATTGCTTCTTCTTCAGTGTTCCATCGAAATCTCAAAATCAATTTTTTTTGATTTTTTCTTTTATTCTGCTGTACTGAAGAATCCTGGTTTAAGGTTTAGGGTGGATTTTTCCACTAAGCGTCACATAGTAATTTTGAAAAAAAAGTGGCGTACGCAGAGTTATGGAAATGGGCTGCCCAGGAAAAGACCTTTTTTTAACTGCTACCTAATAGAGTCGAGTGTCGGGCAAGTTTTTGAAAATTACTCCGGGAAAGTTCAGATTGACCTCGTATAAGATATTCTCGAACGTCATCTGTTGTTAAAAATTTTTTTAGAGTGCGGTAGATGTAACGCGTTAGAAAGAAGCCTAATCCGCCTAGAAGTCCCTCAAAGAAGTTATAGTCTGTGTCGGGTTTGAGGCCTACAAGACTACTTTATATTTTATTTAAATTTTATTTAAAATATTTGAAAAGTTTAAGTTAATAAAGCATAGAAAAATTTGCGTATCAATTAGGTCTTTGTTGTGGACACAGGTGCTAGATACCATTGTTAAAGATCACTGATGATATGTTCATCGTATATGGGACCATGGCGATAATGTTAGAAAAGATTGTCGAATAGTATGACAAACAACACAATGGTATCGGAACACCACTTACACAAGGAGGATGCATCGATCCCTATTTTGGACAAGCAAGTAACTTTCTCGGTTGCTCGGCTCCAGTATTTCTTTCATATATGCTCGACTACTTCAAGATAATAAAATTTAACGGAAAGATGCTTCGAACTTGGATGTTTCTTTCAAGATCCATCTAGCCAGCTAGCTCACTTCTAAACTTCTGAAAAGATGTTTGCAAACATGACTAATAAATCCAAAAAGAACCTTTGTCATATCGTGTTTATTCACTTCTTTATTCAATTGCCATTCATAATCGTTTATTTTCCATGCAACGCATTACATTCAATGTTACACATATTTCAACGAGAGCAAAATAAATAGGAATCAATTAGCGAATTTATTATCACCTTTGTCCGTGGCTTCCAAGAACGGTATGACTACGTGATGATACATATCGATGATGTTATTCTGGGAAAATCGAAAATGTTATACATTTGTCTTTGTTGGTATATTTTTAACGCTTCGCAATTTCAGCGAACTAATTAAGCTAAATGTAGGTATTTTCCCGCATGGAATTACAAGGAACGATCGATTAGTTTAAACCTAGCTGAATAGATGGAGCTGTCACTCTAATAAATTTGAGTTCGAGAATTTCTATTAATATTGAGTTCGGAGGAATGTTATTGTTCGGATTTATGAAACATATTTCATTGGAAATGTACATCTTACCTGATACCTAAAAGGATCTAAGGAAATATACACGTTTAGTCCAAATTTAATTCTTCGAAGGTACTCCTTTTGTTTACAGAAAGTTGGTATTGAAGCTTCATTTTCTAATCCTTATAAACCAACAATGGAGGAGTAGGTACGTCAATACTACTTGATAACAGAGGAGTTTTATGGTCATACCAGTATTGAATAAAGAGGTTGGATAAACCTTTCAAGAGAAAGGGGCTCTAATCCGTATGTGAAAACTGGTTATAGGTTAGTAAATTGCTTCCGGAAAGCAAGAAGACGTTGGAATTACTACTAACTAAGGCGCTTATATAGCGCGTACTCATCAAGTATTAACGCATATAAAGTAAGTTAGTAATACCTCAATTGATCTAATAAATAAAAAAAAATTAGAAGTGAAGCTTTATGGAGGGCGAGTTGAAAGGAACGGACCAAATCCTTTTAATCGGAGCGTTTTGTTAATAAACGAACACCATATTTGCATGTCTTAAATTTGAATAAATGTGCCCTGACATTGACAACAAAGGCGATTAAAACGATATTGAGCTTCGAAAAAGCTTTAAATGCAAACATGCTTGATTTTTTGTTTTGTACGATACATTCCATAACTTTTAACAGGTAACTGTTAGTTTTCTAGAAGCTCTCTTATATCCAAGCTTAATGCTACAGTAAATTTCAACGATGAGTAATACGATTTTGCGCAGCGACGTGAACTTGGCAGCAGTACCTGTTCTTTATTTAATCTTCGATTTGTTAGATTCTTTTAACAATCAGGAGAATAATCGAGATAAACCCTCTAAATGGAAATCTTGTTAAGTATGTAAAATTATATGTTATCTTTATCGTTATTATTTAATTTTTCTAACTACAAAGGAGATCTCCATCACATAAAAAAAGCTACAAAAAACTGTTTTGTTTATGTCGTACTCACTTCAAAGATCACTCACAGTGTTAAAAAAATACACTATTTAGCCATCTTCATTAACACGGCGCCACTATAGTGCAGCTGTTGTATTACTGTTATTAAATCAATGGATAATTCACAAACTGGACATATCTGTTACTTATAATATGAATATTCTTGATCGCTGACGTCATTACGCTAAATCTATTTTTTTTTTGTTTTTTGGCCGACGGAGGATAGGTTAACGGCTGGTTGAACTGGTATTGTTTCGCTGGCACAGCTAATGCTGTAGACAATTTTTGGCGCCATCTAGTGTCAAGAAACAAATGTCTGCCGTTTAGAAAGCAGCGACATCAGGTAGGTATTGTTCCTCAAGCTATCTTTCGAGCTGACGTGCTTAGCACGAGATGGCGTGCGCAGAAGCGCTTTGGTGAACGTGTTTACATGTGACACGTTGATGACGCTAGGTTCCCAAAAACCTTTTCTGTTTGGTTACGTATAGGGATTTTAAAAAAATTGTAGTTTCAACCATTTTTTTGTATTTTTTAAACGATTATTAAGATTACAATTTCCGGTATGCCGATTTGTTTGGATGAATTAAAAAAATATATATTTTTTTTACTTTTAATTAATTAAATTATTTACAAAGAGTTGCGCACTCTGGTTATTTTGCTAAACTATGTATAACATGTGCGTATATAAAACGAACTATAACATTGGGATGTCTATTCACGTGTTCTTTTTATTTTTGCTTTTTTGTACATTTGGAAACTTCAAGCTATTTACATTGTCATTTTAGGTATATATAGGTGTATGTGACGTAAATTAATTGCTATTTACTATTCCAATCTATTTCTGTATTATTAAATAGTTGCAAACATTGCTAAAATTATTTACATCATTTTTATGTTTTTATGGTTTTTTTATGTGCCGCATTTCTTTGAATAACCTTGAATAACATATAATAATTGTATTTTTGTGCTAATCATTTTTATAATTTTTACGAAAATAAAAGATAAGCAATAATAATAAAAAAAATGTCATATCGTAACGCTATCGCCTTCCCCTCTAGTCTAAATAAGCCCGGTTAGAGATAAAAAAAGGAATCTAAGAATAAAGATTAAATATGAAATGACGGAAAGTTGCATTGCACATCTCAGTTCAAACGACTCCTGTTTTTAACCATGCGCTAAGGTTGGCTCGAACGCTACAATGTTTGGGTACATTGGCTGGTTGGAACGCGCCTTTTTTATGTATCGAACTTGCACAGAATCGTACTTGGAAGAAATTTATTACAAGCCCGTGAGGAACCTAGAAGGCAGACAGGATTAGTAGGCTCGGGGCTATCATACCTACATTGATATTTGCCTAGGTACCTTTTTCTTCGTTTTTATTCCTCGTACGCGATTAAAATATCGCAATGATCATTTAAAGATACTTTTCTCATTACGAAAAATAGAAAAACTAACGTCTGATAGTAGAAAGAGGCAAATGTGTGTCTTCCAAGATCCTTCTGCTATACAGAATATTTATGTAGCATATGGGGCTGAAAGTAGCTATGGTTATTTGAAGGAATTCAGGTCTTTTCTACTATTTTACTATTACTACTACTTATTAGTAACATAAAAATAGTGGATTTATACATTTTTATGGCCAATTCGAATTATTCCTACTTACTGCGCCTAACAAAAAAAAAGCATTTACAATAATCAAAACGTCAACCATTTACGAAGATTACATCTCCGCGTAAGAGAATATCCACCTAACTACAATGAAAATCGCAACGTACTAGCGTTAACATTACGTTTTACAACGTCCATAAGACACCAGGTAATCTCATAAATTCGATCGCGTTTACCACCGGTTCCATTAGACGATCAGGCCAACGGAAGAATTGAAATTTCTTCGAATCTTTTACGCGATAATAAACGCGTCTCGAAAGCTGCGTGTTCTAGCTTCCACGTAGAAGTTGACGATCGGCAGGTTTTATCTACATCGCGCATAAGGATTTATCATTAATTAATAGAATCGTATTTTGCTCCGCGTCGGCTCCCGGATTGCTCTCCTCTTTATCCAGAGTTAAATGCGCGCGTAATACGCGTCTAGGTTAACTGGTTGGTTCGCGAAGAAGGAACGCAAATTAGTCTACGGACATAATGGAGATATTATCTGCTGTGATGTATAATTCTAGAAATGATAATCCGGTAGTCGACTTGGCAATTTCACGGATATTATGCAGATCTTTGTGCGGACTTAACGAGGCTCTTTTCAGCCGTGTCCTTCCCGAGAATCGGTTGTCCGGGCTGGCCGAAGATTAAACAGCGTGAGTTAGGCTAATAATAGCGGTTAAGTAGGTTTTAGCCGGTATGCAACCTGCGGTTGTTGTACATTAAGTAAGTGACCGTCTTTTAAAAAGGTGGGACATTCATAGAGGAATACCATCAACCATTATTTGCTGGATTTAATTTGCCACGCTGTGCACGTCACGTTGTTGTATTTAATCGACTGAAATTGTTTCAAAAATTACATTAACGTAGTTATTGCCGGGTTCCTTTGCCAACAAATATTATTTTGCGGGTACAATGTAGGTCATTTTCTCGCCGTTTACAACAAAAATAATTTCGGATCCATTTCGAATCGACTGGAATGCAATGTTAAAGATGCCTTGTGAGAAAAATCAACCGAAATTATAGGTTTCTTTAGCGGATTTTCTTTATAAGCCACTAATACCGTTTAATTTAATTAGCGAAGCTATTACATTCAATTCATCTGTTGCGATTTTTTAAGCTATATTAAATTAACTTCGTTTAGTTAAAGAATCGTAAAATCAAATGGATTATTTGATTAAAAAGGAGAGAATTGAAGAGTTGGTTCGATGTGGTGATTTTGTTAAAAGCTAGAAACGCTTGCTTTCTCTAGGAGAATAGTCTCTATCTTATGAACCGTGAGAAAATGACCTAAGGTGGGGGGTATTCGTCGTATTTGTATTATCATTATTTTTTTGTTGGAAAAAATGGGGCTGCCATTCAAAAAAGAAGCCTGACGAGTAGAGATGACAAAGGCGGGTGGAATTATTCTTTTTTTGCAGCGACTAGATAGACTAGTGTCTATTCGCCTCACGAGGATGCATCCGTGTTGCCTATTGGCGCCCCCGCGAATCGAGAAAACACGAGTCTATCTGATCTCTGCAAAAAAGTAATAATTTCATCCGCCTTTGTCCTCTGTACTGACGAGTTAGATCATAGTTAAAAGACATGGAAAAAAATTACGAAGTAAAAATAAAGAATATTGTGCGTTGCAGACATTGAACTTTCCTATTCTACGCCAACTTGCATTTTTCTATTTACAGTGATTATAGCGACAGGAAGTTAGAGGAATGCAAAGTATAGAGTTTTGTAACGTCGAAATATGCCTCCTTCTATTTCCAGGTCAATCCCTAGATGACCAACAGGTTATTTAAATGCTATTAAGTAATAGGTTATTAGAAAGGTCGTTTAATGGCCTCTATAAAGGTATTGTTATCGATATTGTTTTTGTAGTTGTTGTATAGATAAAGTGTGTTCCACGAGATAAGTCTATAATTTTAGCTAAGGTTCTAACTATAACCATAGTTAGCCTCAGTGAGTCGTTTTTGTGAATATATTATCCAACAATCTCCTCTGCGGAGATTGTTGGAAAAAAGCGTTGCGTTTATTTGCGGAATTCCTCGGGAAATATCTCTAAAAAAGAACAAACTATGTATATTACAATATGACAAAGAGTGTATAAAATCTGCGGAAAACGAAAAATCTTAAATCCATCCATATTAAGTTCAAACATTCCTTCTGGGAAGAAAGGAAAGGAACATGATGAAGAAGCTTGGCAACCATAAATTTTAATGGGGCCCCATTATTTCGTATTTTTCTAAGGAATAATAATAGCCGAGAAGATATTTTGTGCTCTGTTTCAGTCTTTTCTAGTAAATAAACAAAGACACAGATGAAAATTTTATAAAAAAAAAATTAGTAAATAATTGCACGAATAAATAAGATTATATAGACTTTTGTGAAGATACTGACCGGTCGGCTGTATAGTGCGATGCGACGGTCATTTGCTTACTTAAAAGTTTAAGAATCAACGGAGGATATTATGCTAGATTGGGCTTTAATTAGCTTAGGTAAAATTTATGGGTCTTTTGGAGAAATTTCTATATTAGCGAAAGGCATTAATTTCCAGCTTAGGTAAATTATGATATGCTTTTAATATGTTTGCATTTTGCTATGATTTTCGTTTAATGCAGTTGTAATCAAATGAAGATATAGTTCTATAAATCTTGTTTTTTTTTTTTTTGGAAGCTTCTACAGTGATTCGTCTAACAGTGGCGGACGTCCTCAGACGGTTGTAAAGTTGGTATCCCCGCACATCTGATTTATTTACGAAGCATTTCGAAGTCAAAGTAGGAAACAAAGAATCAATACATCAATTACAAAAAATTGGCGTGTTATTGGATCAATAATGATATGTACTACATTTATATAAATTCTCCATATATGGATATATGGTGATAATTGATTTAGGCGGTATTACGTTAACCACTTGGCTATGTTTTCCCGGTCTTTCTTCTGCGTTGTTAGAGCACAATAACAACTTGGTCCATAACCTCTAACCAGCAAAGTTGTACTTTACTATCTTTATAGCAAATTTCTCTTCGATTTGTTACTTATCACCAGACCACGCCGCTCATATCAGCCATGCACGCGCCGATCTACTTTTTAATATTAAAGATGAATTTAATTCTACTTTTGTGGATACAGCGTATGGTACCTTTGGTATTGCATAAAAAAAGCAGTTTTCGTAGACTTCGCGTAGATGCTCGCAGATAGCGCTTCAATACAATATTTTACGTGATATAGTAAGTTTCTTCAATAATTGTGCATCGTAAAACATTCACTTTAATTTTCTTTGAGATTGGCTGCCATTTGAGAACTAGGCGCGTCAAACTATTGAGCATCTAAGGAGATCTTGCTTAGAGCACTTAGAGCAGCCAATCAATGTAAGATTAACTCAACTCTCAGTAAAAGCAGTAATCGCTGTTAAAAATCATCAGTCCACCTCGGACGCTTATAATCCGATTTATCGGGAAGATCATTGATGAATATATTAAATAATAGCGGAGGAAGGTTTGAGCATACGAGAAGACCAGATGTGTAATCATTGTAAGACACGCGGCCATAGCGAAGGCTTTAGCGAAATTAACGTAAAATGTATCAATTTGTTCACGCTGCGCTCTGCGAACCTATAATTTAACACGTAAATAATAACCTGAATTTTATTGCGTTGAGTCAATAAATATCAGCAAATTTTACATTGTATGATAATTCGCGCATTCTTCTGCGGTCTGATTGAATGTGTACCAGCTGCGATATGGCGCAAAAGTGAAATAATCCGGTAAATATTTATTGTACGTTAGGTATTCGGATATAGTTAAGGCGTTTTAAACTTATCGCGATCTATAGATCTATTTGCATAAATTTCTAGCAATTTTAGCGTGAAATTTCGAGTGAATGTTTCAGTAATTTTAATTGTAGCGACAACAGGATATTGGTGATTTGTGTGTACCGTATTATAATAGGCGTTTAGAATAGATTTTATTGAAAGAAAACGCTATTGTCTTAAATGCTTAAATAATACGATTGGGAAACTTTGATACTTACAATGCTTTTAAGTAATTTTCTAATATTCGATTATAGCTTATCCTTGTTAAAATGTGATTTGATGTGTTTTTGTCGGTTCAACAAATAAATAATTTTTATACCTGCAATTTGCATCTTATTAATGACTAATTAATAATTAATCCTAATTTCTAAGTATTCAAGGTAATTCAAATTAAATAATATGTTCCACAACCAACGGTTGTGGAATTTCTATCGATATTCGCGGACATATTGAATAATAGAATTTAGAGATGGGGAAAAATCTAGGTTATTTAAAATCTCAAGTAAATGGAGTAAGTAAAGCATCGGCACAGCCCGCACAATACAAGTTTGATTTGGTTAACCTGGAACAGTTGATTCGGGAACTCGTGGATTCCCATTGCCAACCGTACGCGAGAATATGCTCTCCACTAAAAGACCGTTGGCAACTGATTCCCAGAATTTCATCGTGATCGTGCTTTCGTGAAGATCGACTGAAGTCCGCATAACCAAGAAAAGATTCAAGTCAACTGGTTTAAAGAAATGCTCAAAAAACCAGACGAGGGAAGTTTAAGATTCGTATACAACATTTATACTAAGCACCAACCAATCACTGATTGAGTGCTCCAAGTTGAATCGAATTTAATGGAGGTTGTTTGTTTACGAAGCGCATCCAAGAAAATGATTGCTGGCTTTTTTCGTTGTACCGAATATGTCGCGAGTACTGCTTTGGAGAATGGAAGAACTATTAATGCTGAATATATAAAAGAATATTATATACTAATGCTGAGTATATAATATTCTTTTGCTTGAAGTCATCGATGAAAGCAAAAAAAAAACAATGGAGATAACGTCGCATCATTCATCGTGACACCAACAAGAAACTGTTGAAACATTCAAAAGTATATTTTGGAAATACTTACTTTAGAGCGGAGAAGATATTTCGAGGAGAACTGGCTTGGACGCACGTAAACGAGATCAGTCTTAGTGGCGAATATTTTAGAAAGCATTAATATGATCTGTACCAATTTTTCTTTCTTTCTTTATAAACTTTGTAACTCGTTGACGGGAAAATTCTGCTAGGACCATGTTTTTGAGTAAATCATTATCCAAAAGAATTGAATAAAATTTAGCATTAAATAATAAAAATCTTAAAAGCAGCTATGCAGCAAATTAATTATTTTAACCAAGAAGGCCTCCTTCTTTCCGTTATTAGAAATAATAGATATTGTGAGAGAAAGGAAGAAAGCATCTCCATGAAGAAACAACGTTAAAAATACATAAATAAAGGTGTGTATTCAAAGTTTTAAAGTGTTGCCATCTTAAGTTGATCTCAACGTTGTACATAGAACATTGAGATAGCTTCGGTGATGCCAATTATCAAAAATTATCAGAAAGAAGCACCGGTTTCATGGCTATGACGCCACGATTTTGAAATTCGGGCAACAATAGAACTTGTACTAGCTTGGGAGGTACTTATCTTTCTTTGTTACATATTATTAAAAAAAAAGGAGGGAAATCCTGCTTTCTCGTTTAAACATTGCTCTTTACATGGTAAAGAATTATTTAAATATCCAGGCATGTTAACCATTACATCTTTATACGTCTTTGAAAGCAATGATAACGCGTAGCTCACCTCATAATTTCAACACGAGAAATAAACACAATTTTTGTATCTCTTAACAGCTTAGAAGATGCAAGATGTTTCCATTGACGATGTTAGAAATAATGTTTCAGGGATTAAGGATGGACTTGAAAGCTTTCTTAATAAATAAATTAGGAGCTTTGCAAGAATACTTGGCGTTAAAAACAGTTTCCGAGTTCGATAAAATTTAGAAGCCGGCATTTAATTTGATTTTGCGCCAATCGTACAACTGCAGCCTGAGCTCGTTCTAAATTTATTATTATTATCATGTTTCTTTCGGATGCAGCACTAAAGTAAATGAAGATAAATAGCGACCTGTCGGTTAAAAGTTCTTCGCTTAGTAGTAAATCTAAAGCAACTTTCTGTTGGCGTAGTTGTAACGAGAGATAAATATTAAGAGATGAAAAGTAAAACACGGATAATTGGTATAACTCGGTTCCTTCTTCAATGTTAGATCCTTTACATTAAAAATATCACACTGCATACGATGCCTATTGTGCGTGTTTCTTTCTGTTTGATAAGGGAACACTATCCGTCCTTATCAGGAATTAAAAAGTCAATTGCTTCAATTGAGGATTGAACCCCGATCATTTGAATTGTCCGCCATCGGCCCGAACAATTAAGTATTGTTTATTTATGAATATTTACGACTATTATACCTAATAACATATCTAATGTAAATTTTGGATTTGTAAGAATGGATTAGTAAGTTTCTAGATGTAATTTAAGCTTCAATAGGAGGCGTCTATACGGCTCAAAATAGCTCAGCAATATCCTATTGTTCTAAAGCAATCCCAATATTCAATCAAATTTGGTATTAATCTACCTTGGTCGATAAAATTAAGTATCTAAATGAGTACCCAAACTTTTGTTTACATTAAAGTATGAGGCATAACTTAAAAGGGTTCATGGTGAGCTTCAATTTTATCTTTTGTTTAAAATTTTAACGTACACCTACCTAAAGGTAAAAGGTTAGTAACAATTTTACGGAACAAAATCAATTTCTTACGCGTAAATTCTACAAAGGAAAACACGCATTAAGTCTGCGTAACGACATAGCCCACATTTTCGTCAATTTCCGTCGATTATAAGCCGCTTTTTTCCTCCGCCCGCACGGAAAATCGCAAAAAATTGCTTCTCGATGTTAAAAGAAAAGGTATCGACGACAATCGTTGCGTAATAAAAAGCGCACGCGATGGTAAATTTCGCGGAAATAATCGGAATAGTTGATAAATGCGGAGTAGGTGTTGAAATTTTTGTTTTCGCGCGCCGGCGGGAGGTTCGTCGCTTAGTCTTCATCGAAGTTTCCCTGAGCGGGGCCTCGAGAATCGCGTACTTGTATGCGATAAGAGAAAAATCTTACCTTTAATCGTTTGGGATCAATGGTGATTGTTGTTTTTGTCCGCTGTTTTCGATATATCTGGTGATTTTCTTCTTTTTCTTCTTCGTTAAATCAAGATGGTATCACATGTATATCACTAATTTTAGAACATTTTTTTTTTAGTCTTCCGTGTTACATTTACAATCGTTAATTTCAATGATCTAGTTTATCACAGACGAACTTCTTTGCACATTATTCGGAAAGGATGTAAATGTAGACGTAGCTATGCTAAATGGACGTCTATAAGAAGAATCAATAGGTGATAATTCCAGTTAATGTTAGATATAAGCATAGAAGCACTTTCACTGCAACCAATAACTGTCGGTGTTAATTTTGAAATCGTACCGAAATTAGGTGATGTTTGCGATAGCACTTGTCACTTCGCCGCGATCGTCTTTTTTCCTCCGTATAACACTAATGCGATCTTCCGATCTATTTAGCGGATTAACGCGCGATTACATCCCCGGTAAATTGACAACGTTCGGTATAACTGTGCTTTACATCCCGGAGACGACGTCCTCTTCGATTTTCCGGAGGGGTTGTAGAAATACGATGTTTAAGTACTGCCACCTCGCGATCACGTACGAAAATCGGCCAACTTGATCTCGAATATACTTTAGGTATGTGTTTCGAATGTGGCAAGGATCTAGCGAGGAATGAGCTTGAAAAGTAACTCCTCCGTCTTCAGCTAAGTCGGCTCGGCTTTTTTGGGTGGGGATATCCTCTACCTGTATGCGTTGTACACCGTCGGTCTTCGTGGTATCGGGAGAAGAGGTGATCTCCAGCGAAACTCTTATTCTTGACAGCGCGACGCCGATGTCTATACGCTGGCTACGTCCGTGCGCGCGTAAGTGTGAGTGGAGTGCATGGAGGGGCCTATCACAGAGGCGGTGGTCATCGGGGGAGGGGTAATATATTGACGCTTGAATTAGTGTCGTACCTACTATCGCGCTTTTTATATCATAAGTTGGAAGTCATTGGTGTTAGGATGCCCGTACGGGTGCAAACCTAAGATCGGAGCGGAAAGGTGGGGATGTGATCGTGCTGTTACGGCTCGGGAAAGATGCAGTTTTTCGGAGACGATTTCGCGCACACGATATACATACACGGAAGCGTAGCCTTCTTAGATTCTTACCACCTCTTAATATACAATGTAAACTCTGCGGTGTGTAAGGGACATTTTTTCGATTTGTTCTGGAATCTTATGCATTAACGTTAAATTTATTTATTTTGAGGATTTTTCTTTATTTTAGCGGCTTTAAGGGAGTCAATTTAAGGCTTTTATAGAGAAAACTACGTTACGACAAGTATTCGATCAATCTGCAACAATTACTTAATTCAATGTTTCCCTTACATTTCTTATTTGTTTAGCCACTTTATCAACATTAAAAAATCACTTTACTCACCTTTCGTTCTGTTTGTCGAAAAGAGAATTTAAAGAAAGGTCACAAGTACCAGAACAGTATAATTGCACTGAAAAAAAAACAATGATAACGTTCGATTCGATAATGTTCGATAACGGAGAAGTAAATTATAAAGCAAGATGGGTACTTGAGATCAAGTAAATGAAATTCAAAAACAATTGAATAAGAAGACTGCGAGCGTGCAATACGTTGATTGGCTGTGGATGAATTTTCTTTTCGGCAACGTTTGTGTAACGTTTATAAAATGTTAGCGAGGCCAATGTCGTAAATAAGGCGTACGTCCCGAAGAATTGGAGGTTTTCGCTTTATTACGGATTACTAACAAAATTTACGAGGATCTTGTTTATTGTGTAACTTTAATTTATTTTAAGAGACATGATTATTTTTAAGTGGTGTAAAGCAGTCTCGTCTTTTTAACATATTCGTTATGCACTTTGCCGTGCTTAAGCATACACAACACTTAAAGTGCTGCTTTCGCAGCATGAAAGTTTTGTATAACTAAATTGTTCGTCTTTTTCCAAACTTTGCATTTAAAGTTTTACCCAAAGCTCTAAAAGTTTAGCGGGGAGCTCAAATTTTTTTTATCGAGTTCTTTCTTATCAGGCATGTAAACCTAGACAAATAAGAAATGTAAGACAAATAATTAATTAACTAGTTGCTGTAGATCGAATAAATATAATAATAAAAAAAAAGATGTCCAAACGCAGTTTCTTTTATAAAAACCTTAAAAGAACTATCTTAAAGCAGCTAAAAGTAGGGAAAGTGCTTCAAATAAATATGCAGAAGATCGGCTAAGAAAGAGAAATTATTTGCTTCAAACAAACATAATGTTATATGTGTTCTATACAACTTCTGACCTAGGACGAATATTTAATTTTATTAAATTTCGTGCGTTTAAATGTTTGCCAATAATTTATTGTAGACTTCGAACCAACAACAGTTATAATTTAACCAACATTACATATCAAATCAGGCTGATTTTTGGCCTGGAAAAAGTGGCGGGCAAGTGTTTATCTATTTAAATTTTATACATTATAAAAAAAATAATGCTGATGTCATAGCTGCTGAACGTTGGTAGTTAAAGAAACATTAATGTATGAAATTTTGTTTAATTGTAATTAGGCTATAACTTAATAAAAAATAAAAATAAAGGAAAACCGGATAAGAATATATGAGCTCTTTTACGTTATTTCCACATGTACAACGTATTCCTGGAATTTGGTCCGTGCTTCCCGGTTCACGGTGTACATTTTAACTTTGCTTTGACAAGTTAGTATATTTCATAACAAAACATAAATGCTTGGCTAACTTGATTTATAGCAGATTTAAAAATTCTCCTCGTCAAATTAAAAATCTACGACAAGAGCAAATTCTCCTAAAGCAGCTTCAAGTTCTCTCGTACGAATTCCTGTTTCAACGAACATCTTTCGAAAATAACATTAGACACGGGCACAGATGCTGTCTTACCGATCTGTTTCAATTCCCAACGCGTAGCTCTAACAGCACAGTTCAACATAACCCAAATGCAATTTAAAGGAAACAATAAAACGCTAAAAAATTCGCAGCGTTTCATTTTCCTCTTGGGTTGTTGTCGGCCCGTCTTTACACATCTTTTTTACTGCGCTTGTTTGCTAACAAAATCATTTACTTTATTGTGCGTTTAAAAACGGTCAGATTATACACGAGCCTAAAAAATTCTTTCTTTCTCAAGGAACCGTTTTTTTTTTTTGTTTAGCGAGTCGCAGTCGTAAAGCTATAAATCCCTTAAAAAATGGGGTCACCCAGTTTTAAAATTTTACTTTCCTTTCTTCTATAAAAAAATAAACAATTTTAAATACGAAGACGTTAAAAGAATGTAGGTTCGTTTCGGCATCCCCTGCTAGCGAACAAATAAACAAACAGGCTGGTTTTTAGTGCTGCGTTATAATAGGACTTCCTTGGTGGCCAGTTTTTTTTTTTAATATACTTCCTTTTAGGATATCACGGATCGTTTTAGCACTAGTTCGTATTCGGGTTTATTGGTGTTGGCTATAATAAAAGTTTGTTTTGGTGACGTAGAGGTGATATTAAAGAGTTTATAGCTTAAATTGTTTTATTTGTTCAAGTCTGTATTGATTTAAGCTAAAGTATCAACTTTTGCTTTATTTAAAATTTTCTGTAATCGTTCTAACACATTTATATCTACCTAATGCCTACATACAATATGGATATTCGAAGGTACAACACACTCAATGTTTAACGTTAATTTTCGCGTCAATAATAATGTTTTTGGAAGCCTTCGCATGCATTCAAAACCTATTTGCCGATGCAATTAGAATTGATTCAACGCAACGAAATAATGTACACATTGTTACAATTACTCTAGATTGTAGGTCATACCGGTCTAATTCGTTCCATTATTGTTGATTATTGTTATTAGATAATGCTTTTTAGATACACCGATGCGATGAATATTATTATGCGTCCATCACCAGCCTAGAAAAGCGGTTCGTATATACACAATGCTGTGTACACACCAACGTAGGTGTGAATTGTAACTAAATCATAACCTTTTTTTAAATTGCCTTGCTCCAAATTACATTTATTAAACTAATGGTGGAAGATTCATGTTATTATCGCGTCGTTTTGCTTCGTTATTGCCTGATTAATTTGTTTAATCCGTGGATGGTAGGCGATTTTCTAGAAAATTGCTTACAGATAAAGGGGGCTTAGTGGCTATAATTTGTTGAAGAAATTAATTGAATACGGCAGCATGCGAGGAAGAAATATGCTTTCATAAAGAAGATTGTCCAATATTTAGATGTGATGAAAAGATTGTGGCGTAATAGAATAATAAAAGAAGGAAAGGAGCGTGCGAAAGCTTTCCAAACTGAAAATTTCCGTACCTTTTAAAAAAAATGGGGGTGCTTTTAATAGATAATTGGCCGGTGTATGTATAGATATTGCATCGTGACTAGAAGAGCCACGGTGAAGAGTAAAAGGAATGGAAAAAAATAGAAAAAAAAGACAAGTTGGTTGCGCTTTTTGGCAACCTTTGCAAAATTTGTTTTTTTTTTCAAAACATGTAAGATTCTCCCTCTGTAAGATTACTAAATTTTAGTTTTCTAGAAATAGTTCGTTTAAACATGATATATAAGCAAGCAACAGAACTTCAAAGTCAAGCTCAAAGCTTCACTAAGCGTAGATTGATTTATCCTTATTTATCCTGTTTGTTGGAGATCTGCTAAATACGATCTGTTAAATTCTAAAGCAATGCTTCGTATGTCGCATATAAGAAGTTTTGGCAAAAATAAGTTCGTTTACACAATAATAATCAATAAGCAGACTCAAAATAAAGTTGTTCTTATCCAAACGGCTTCAACTAAGTTAATGCGTTACGTAAATAGGTGATCATATTAGCGGCCCATTTTCCAATTTACAGCGCACAAAAGCAACGGATGCAACATAGATGCTAAGCCTGGATGAAATGGGTCCGTGCTGCCTACTGGTTTCTCCAAGAGTCGATAAAAGACGAGTCTGTTTAGTTTCTGCTAACTTCATGAAGCCCACGGAAAGACTATTCGTTTCTGCAGCCTTAATGTTTACATCGGCACACTCCGGAAACCAAGATACAAGCCTGTGAATCGGTGCCGAAAAAGGCGTAGACGGTTTCATCAGCAGGAAAAGCTATCTTTAGGTAGCCATCTTTAGGGATAGTAATGGAGGTGCGTTAATCGACTATTTTGCAAATAGAAAGATAATCACGGGGGTTGTTGTTAATAAGCTGAGGGTGGCCGCATTTGAAGAAGTGGGAAGTGTTATTTAAGAAGAAAGGTGGAAAGAAGGAATTCGAACCATAAAGCTTCTGTCGTAGTGGCTCCTGAAGTGTGAGTTACTTCAGTGGTCATCACGGCAAAAATTCACGAATTAGGGTTGGAACAGCTCTCTCGGAACAGCGACTTTCTCCTGTTTACTAAACTCAAACAATGTGTCTCCCACTATTTGGATAGATTGAAGAGACGAGGGCACTGCTAGGAAAAGCACCTAACAGACTTAGTTTGGAACTTCTCGGAATACCTTTACCTTTTAAGCTTTAGACGTCCATCATATAATTCACCATAGTTTTACCGCCTTGCTCTTAATGTATCTGCGGCGTGTACAGTCGCATTCTGGGAATTAAACGGTCGCACCTCGTATACGCATCGCACTTAAAGGAGCACACCACAGAAAATATCGTCCGGTAAACTGCTCGGATGTGATTTTAATTCATGGAATCGCCGTCGCTACTCCAGTAAGAAAGTTCCTACGCGGACTCCTCTATTGTATTCAAATGAAGTCACTTGTAATATGTAACTATAACAAATACAAGTGAAGTTGTAACGTGATCGATTGCCTACAGAAGTATGTAGTGTTGAGCGTGGCCGCGGTGAATTAACTGGACTGTTTTATTCTATTGTTGGGAATTGATTTAGAATGGCACTAAAAAGAAATCGTTACGTTCGAACATTATCCTGACGGTGGGTACCTTCTCCTTTATCGCAGTTAGGGACGAGCTTTGTAGTAATTCATTCAGAAGAATCGTCATAGCATTGGACTCCACGTAAGGGGACCTTATCTTCAATCTATCGCAAAGTAAAGGAAACAATTTGTGGGAGTCCCTTTGATGAGCATTTTTCGTAGGGAATCTCAGGTATTACTGGGCACAATTAAAAGACGTAGCGTAGGCTAGGTATCGCTTAATTCTTTTACACGTTCCTCTGTGTTCCTAAAGGTTAATTTTTTTTCAGCCACTAAGTTATTATTTTTCGTATTAATGAAGTGCGCATGCTTATTTTTTAATAGTTAAAGCTTAATTTTTCGGTGATACTAAGTTAAACGCATGTGCTCACTGCGCAAGAGTGCATGATGCCGATCCTGTTTTACTGGCTACAATTTTATTTTCGTCGAATAGTAAAAGCTACTGCCGTAAAATCCATCTTAGGGACACATATAGACAAAAGCCAAGCAACAATAGAATATAGAACTCCTCTTTGCTCCGTGCTCTTTGCGTTTTATTTTAACGTTTCGAATCTTCCAATGTGGACCATCTTAAAGATCCAGCTACTTATGAGCCAAACGAATTATTTTGTTGTCTTTTGTATTAAGAATGAGATGAGATTCTTCAGGCATCTCATTAAATACAATAAATTAAACATTTTAAGCTACTAATTGAACTGTATTATTTTAAAATGTCCATTTTTATTATTTAAAAATATTAGGTGATTTTATTTTGGATTGTTTCATTGCCTGATAAGCCATTCTACCCTTCTGCAAGATGTATGGCGTTTGTGGAATTGACTCGTCTTAAATTTTGTGGTTATAGCTTTGAATTTTGCGTGCATTAACGCATTTGCTACCATCTGTCTCCTCCCCCGAATGCCTTTACTTCTTCTAACTACGTTCTTCTTGGTCGCCTTCTTGCTTTCCTTTTATTTGTTTTATCTTCGAGCAACCCTGCCATCCAGCATATTTGAGCTTCTTCTATTTCTTCCATTATAGGATTATATTTTCAAATTTCGTCTAAATTTTATTTTTCTTTTATGTCCGATTTCTCTCAAAAAGCTAATTTTAACGATACTTATTTGACTTTTGCGTCTTTCTGGTATCGCCTACTCCATATCAGTGTCGGTGCTACTACTTCCTTGAATATTCTTCTTCTGATATTTTTAGGTATTTCTTTCTCGTTCAAAAATGAATTCTTAATACTTTTAAATAAGTTATTGTTCTATGTTCGTTTTCGTTGTTTCTTCACTGTTTTCCATATTTATGCTCTCTAGTGCCTTCTTTTTGTTAATCGTGTCTTTCGTCCTTCGCTATAATTTACCCCGTTATCCGCGTAATATACCTTTGATATCGATATCTTTTTCAATAACTCACTTCAATTGGTTTTAAATTTTTATTTTACCTCATTTATCGCCTCTACCATCGTAAACAGTAGAAGATTTAACCTAACAGTCCCTAAGATGGCTTCGATTGCTTTTCGAGTACCTCGTCTAGTCTCAATATTTTCTACGTCCAATGCGTTTACGAAACATACCTTATTCATCGTTAAGTACTTTAAACTAAAAGTTAAATAGAGAATAATCGTAAAAATATACAGAAAATCGCACGCGCTCTTGCGAACAAAGCGCTGCGGGAAACGAGGGCAGAGCCTTGAAGAAAGATGCTCTAGTTGTTCCCTCGATTTCGAAAAGCTCGCGCGGTCCGCTTCATAATGGCACGCCGAGCGTGAAATTCGCGATGGCGAACGTTTCGACACGTTTCCGCTTGACTCATTCATTGTTCGAGCGCTTGCCCGTTGCGACCGTTTTCGCGCTTTAGCATTTGTAGTTCAAGTTTTTTAAAAGACACGCAATCCGATGGACGTGATCGGTACACTTTCCTTCCGCTTGCGATTAATACAGTAATTCATTCTTAACCTTCTTAAGCGAACGAATACTATTTTTTGAAGTAGTCACCATTGTCCGCGCATTATTTCCGTAGATTTGGTTTTTAAGAAAACGTCGAAGGAAAATGCCTAATGGTGGTGTTTTCCGTTCAGATTCACCGGCACTGTGATAAATAGCGCCATCTTGTTGTTAGAAAAGGTTATGGAGGTCCATATCTTCCGGGAGACGCCATAAAAAGTTATCTGATAATATCGTTTACTATTAACAGGAGTAACTGTTTGCCCATTCTTATATAAAAAAAGGGTAAGCTTAACACCTAGATAAGATGATTTAATTAAACGTTATCTTTAGTGTTAACTATTTCTTGAATATTTTTTATAAATCCTTCAAATAATTTTTATAACGAACACTAATTTTATCTTAACCTTTATACGTATATAAACAATTAAAAAAACAAATTAATTATAGATAAAGCAACACATTCTTTCTCCAAGTGGACGATCGCCGAATACCCATCGGGGAAACAATCTAATTCGCACTTTAATTATACTTGGCGACTTTCCCGACTGCAACGCTACCGACAACAATAACGCCGTATAATTGTGTTTAACTTTTAATAATACGCATTAATCCGCCATTACGGCTGGATAACACGCGCTCGCGAGCTACCAACATCCGATCACTTCCTATTCTATTTCGCGATTAGGCACTGTCGATTTTCATCGTCCGCGTGCATCTGTTGCCAATTAAGCCGAACTAAAGCGCCGCGCCGCGAAGCGGGTTCGTCGTCTTATTCACCGTTAAAATTCCTGGATCCTGTTTTACGGTTAGCCTGAGAAAACTTCTTTCCTCTTTGCATTTTCCATTAAGGTGTCTAATAAAAAGTTTACCACCTTCTTGCATAAGCGACCGGTTGCTTATAAAATATCGAATTCTGCGCGAGTAAAGAAGTATTGCAAGATGTACGAGAAAAGGACCGAGCGGTAAAGATTCGTGGGGAGGTGAAGGAGAAGATATGTTTTTATTTTCATCTCTGACGCCTTAAAAAATTGGAGGGGCAACTTACGAAAATCACAGAATAGGTCTTGTGTGTTTTGCGCCTGCGTATGGTGTGCATTGGTCATCATGACGTTTTGTAATTTCCAATGAAGTTAGAGGCTGCGATTGAGCAACGACAATCAATAGATCGAAGCAATAATAGTAAGCCACCCCAACCGATGACTTGGAAATGCAGAATTTAATTAATTTTCTATGCTTCCATCTTGTGGTGTTGTAGTGTGACTTCAGTAGGTTAGTTTCTTATGTATTTATAGAGAAAGATGGAGGTGTTACTGTGATTCTTTCATTCAAAAGTAATGAAAATTACTTTCGTACACAAAGCGAGTCAGTCGTATTGAACAGGGTTAAAGCGTGGCGCATATTTTAATTAACGCAAATACGAGGGTAGGATGAAAAGCTTCCGATGTCTCCTAATAGGAGGTCTTCCAAAGCGTTTTTGCAAGTTTCATCTTTTTATAGTAATGCCCTATTGTTTTAAGATGCTCTGCTGTGGTGTTGATATTCGATTTGGGATTGCCAAGTTTTGTTGTTGGAGAAAACCGAAGTACGAGCAGTTTTTTAAGGTTTTACAAGACTAAAACGAATCTAGACGCTCTATTGATTGCCAACTTCTAGTATGGGCGCATAAGTACTTGAGATGCTGAGCATACTGGAAGATGTTCCAAATGCCGAAGAAATCATCGGGAGAATCCACGAATGATCGCAGATTGAAAATCCAAAGCAATGCATAGGTAAGAGTAAATCACTACCGAAAAAAGCAATGAACGTTGTACGATTAACGTTGAATATTATTCTAACCTTAAAAGAAAAAAGAAGTGATAAAAGGGTAGCAATGACGAAGGAGAAAGCCTTTTTCATCAAGGCAGCGTTCATCTACAAGATGTGTAAGGATGGATAGATAAATGGTTTGATGCGCAATACTTAATGATACGACTCTCTGCAGCTTGCTCACAACTCAAATATGTCTTTAAATCATTTATCGTTTCGTCTATTACTGTAGTTCTTTAAGTGATAATTATGTAGTTCGATGTCTTGTTCGAAAGTCTTGCCTCAACGTAGTATTCAACCAAAATGAAGAATTCAAATTGATTCAAAATGAGGTGTTTGTATTTAATGACGTATATTCTCAATTAATCGAAGAATTTTGTAAGATTGTCCTTTAGTCAAAACTTGTCCATCAAGCCGCTCTGCAAGCCGATGCAAGTAAAATTAGGGTATTATATAGATGCTTAAATCTGTTCAAAGTATGCCAGCTTCTACATCTGCGAGCTCTCCGAGTACATAAAGCTAATTTCACCGAAAGATCGCGGAATAATGAAGCATAAGCTACTCTAATAGCCTACATGCATCATAATAGAACTATTAGCGTTAATTAAAACACAATTGTCTGTCGTCTATTACGAAATTCGACGTATCAAGCTCCAAGCTGCATTAATCTATGTACGACACAAAGAGAGACCCATTTAAATAAAGCGGAGATTAACATATTTTAAATTACTCAAACTCTTAATTCTCTACTGGTGACACATGTAATTAATAAACACTCTATTCTATGCAAATCGGGCGCTGAATGCGGTTACAACGCAACTGACTCTTTACAACTAACTTTAAAGAAGTATCTATATATACGTACGATATAATAGGAAAGGAGACGCGGAGACTCCGACGAAGTACTACATAATTTCAGCCGTTCGCATAAGACGCGAGAGTCTGCTAGTTGTCAATATGCTCTATTTTAGTTCAGAAACTAAGAATACAACTAACCAGCGCACAATAACAATGGCTCTCTCCGGTTATTTCCTCATCATCGTCACGGCCGCGTCGTAGGTGTTACATTCTTCTCAGAAGAGCACGGGTCACATTGTTGTGTTTTGTGTTATATTTCGCGTGCGTCTAATACAATACATGGGTAATATAATTTAGTTCAATGTCGCCATGCGCAGCACGAGCTTAACCGTTCAAATGTGGGAATTTTCGTTTTTGAATGGCGTGTGTCTCGTTATAATATAATACGACATTAAAGCGATTGTTTTTATGGGATAACAAAGGACGCCGTGTTGCGAAACGTGTAGATAACTTTAGTAATACGTTATTCAACGTTGATCTTCTTTGGACATTGTTTTAGATAAAGTTAAGGACGCTACTGTGTGCACGGTTGTGCTGTTGTAGTGACTAATTTATTTTACAAAATAAATTAGTCAAGCTTCGAGCTTCAAAAATATTCTGGTGACGTGTGCATTAAATGATATCGGCCATGTTGGGAGGAATGTTAAGTAACAAGAGTTAAAACAGAAGCTCTTGAGGTTACAATGAATGTATCGTCGGGGTGCACCTGAAAGCTGTGCGTATTAAAGATCGAATATTCTGGGTCCTTCCGCTCAAATAAGACTACTTCACCAAGAGATGATTCAATAAGGGATTAAATGGAACGAAGTAAATTATGTTGCGAAGTGTTAAAGACTCTATTATAGCTAAGTAAACTGATTAAAACTGATACATATATAAAACTGATTTTCAGTCCTGTTGATTTCAGTGTTTCTTTCTTCTTGTTCTTTTCTCTCTTTTCAACACCTTCTAGTATCAAGACAAAGTTTACTTTCACATACAGGGCGTTCGGAATTTAAAACCCAATTCGTGAATATTGAACACAAGGAAATTGACTTCTTCTTAATAGTGCGTATGCACTGTATGCGTATGAGTAGATTGTCGTGAGTAAAAACGCGCTCGCCATTCATGTATATTCGGTGTCCCTATATCTATTTGATATTATGAAATTTTAAATATAGAAGTATACGCAGCAATACGTAGCAACAAAAAAGTTTGTTTAGCAGTCGTAGAAGTATGTTTAATTGGAACTAAAATATTAAAACATCATTAACATCTTTATTGACCGACGATAACCCGACCAGTTTTAATTGAAAATGGTTAAAATTTATAAAGAAAATTTATGGACGTAAGCACGCGGTGTAAACTCGAAATTTACCTAAAAATAGCAATAATAATATAGAATTTGCATTAATTTACGAGCTTAATAAAGATCGGGTTTTAGTACGGGCATAAAATGCGACGTTGGTTATTGTACAATGTTACCGTATAATCTTGTTTATTCAATTTTCAAACTAATATATGCAATACCAGAAATAAAAAAGCGAAATTTCATCTCCACGAGTCAAGAAAAAAAAAAACAGTTGAGGTGAATTATTAATAGCCGTGTATCGTTTATCATCTCATCTGTTAATGCCAATTCGTAAATGAATAGAATAAAGACGAATTTGACCGGTCCAACTCATCCGGCACGGCTTCGTTTACCATCCGTCAAAAATTAAATAATTACAACAATCCCAATCATTGAATAAATTACGTACGAGTGCCTTGTCCGTTCGTTTCTGTACTCGTCTTCACTACGCTATTGCGATTCTTTTCAATCTCTCCCGTTTCGCGGGATTTTGTGATTAAATATCAAGGTTGTCCGCGCTCATGCATCTCGACGACTTATTAGCTTTTCGCGAAAACAAAAAAAAAGGCCACGTTCGACGTTTATTTTCGTTAATGATCGATAACTGAACCGATAACGAAGTTTCTCTAATTTGATTTCGATCCCATTAAGGTCAAACGATGAGATTTTTGCATCGAACCGTCGGTTTCTGATGCGAGATTGATTACTGTGCATTATTAATAGTACTGTTGCATTACGTGCGATGACGCGAAAACACACACACACACGAAGAAAGATAAACAGTTAATGTCGATGTAGAGAGACGGCGCGAAGAAAAAAAAACCGTCGAAATCTTAGAATCGTATATCATGTTTCCATAATTAAGTTGGTCCCGTATTTGTAATTCACGCCACGCTGCTGATGTTATTAAAAAAGCATTAAATTTACGATCGGTTTGCACGAAACCAGGCGATATTTCATCTCCTAAACGCGTCTGACGTTTTAGACAAAAGAATGGAATCAATGTAAAGTTATTAATTTTATACGTAAGCCGTTAAGGACTCGTAACCTTTTATGCTTTCACTAGTAAATTCATCGCTTGATTTATTCTATTTGGTAAATTATACTTCCAAACTATTACTTCCAGTATTGACTATGAATTACAGGGTGTTGACGTACTCTTTAACGTGGCAAACGCGGGCTTTAAAAATAAGCTACTCGTATACTTGAAGGTTCGTCTAAATACGTTCCTTTTTCTTCACGGTTTATCCTTTGATTGGAGTATTTGCGATTTTAAGGACGGGCTTGTGGAGATATGATTAAGAAAATTATATTTACTTTACAAGGAAACGTTCCTAGCCGATACTTAGCGATCGGATTAAAACTTGGCAGATTTCTACCAAATATTAAGCATTGTGGAATCCTGGATTTTAGGATTTTCCTAATTTCCACCGTTACCATGGATAGTATTAATAAATTGGAAAGACCGAAAGTGTTCATTGAACGAATTCGACGAAATCGACCGGAACGCGTAGTGGTCTCTGGAGATCATCTACATTACGAATTTCATCTTATGGCACTTACAAAAGTAACTAGAAAAATGCTACGACGTGGACGATTGGACAGTGAAACGATTTTCTGTGTGTGCCCTTCTCGGCCAAATTTGGCACATTCTCCCGCAATGCTGATGTCGTTCCTTTTTATATAGAGCATGCAAATAATATTTATTCCCAAACCATCTCTCTTATAACTTTCTCTGAAGATAACATGAATATATTCATGATATTCTGAGCACTTCTAAGCGTACGAGGTTCCATTTTCATAAATTACCCAATTTTCTTTTTGTTATTTCGGCTTTCAGAGTTTTTCATCGCATTTTTCAATAACCACAACACGCAATGGTTAAAAATTATAGAAACAATTTTTAACTGTTTATAGGTTAACAATTATAGAATTTCGCTTTGTGGTTGTTTCGAGTTAGCCACATTGCGTTCTGATGGTTCTTGCATCTTGCAAGTAACATGATGATCCTGAAAAGCCGCAACGCAAACAACGGTTTCGGCGTTCGAGCATAACAAATGTATAGCTAAATACGTTTATAAAACATTCAAACTAGCGCGCATGACATTTTCCTTCCAATCCCGCAACTATCCTCCTACTCCCTTGCGGAGTGGGCGTCGAACGGTAAAGGGTAGGGCAAAACGTAGGCATAGATGATCCCTGAAGGATGTATATACATACTTGTTGTCCCTTCATTGTTAACTATGTCAAGCAGACTGAACTCATTTCATCGTAAAGTAAAGAAGTATGTTTTAGTCTATGTATATAAGACGCGAGATGTTATGCACGTTCTTAGAGTCAAATTTGCAACATGCAAGGTTATTAAAATTGTTTAGATTTATTGTGCGCTATATAAATCACCTTTAACTATTTTTGCGGAGTAGTTAAGCGCAATGGAGCAGCAAGTATGTGTATAGGTGAAATTGTGTTCCTCGGGGATCATTTGTCCGTATATTTTGTCCTTCCCCGTTCAATTCCCACTTCGTAATGTCCTTTTACGTCCTATCGTCAACACTGTCAATAGCTCTACTTACAAAATATCGAAGTACTCTTCTAACCTTCTGAAACCTTATGCTGGACGTAGCAACTCTCTCATACAAAATTTCCAATATTTCATCAAACGACTGAGCGTTGTGGTAATTCACTTGTACAGCGTTGATGCGGAACGTTTGTTTGGTAAAATCCTCAGTATCCATTATTAGAGTTCTTCTGATTATCTTGGTTGAAGCATGTCTTTCTTCTATCGATATGTAGTTTCATGGCGAGTACTACGAAGGTACTTATGGGTTCTCCTTTGTTTCCCGTCGTCGCCAGTATCTTTTATAGAAGCGCTCGAACAACAGCTTCTATTTTTCTCGCTATCTTAACCCAAAGACTTGGTGCAGATACGTTGATGATACTTTTGTCGTTTGCTCTCATGGACACGAATCTTTGAACAATTTTCTATCGTTTCTGAATTCTCGACATGATTCCATACGTTTCACTACGGAGGTCAAATCAGCCGGTTGCCTTTCTTTGCTTGATGTTTTCGAATATTAGGGTCTTGGCAAACAAAAATTCAGTAAATAAAGGTAGCGAAACACTATAAACAAAGTCTATTAATCAATGAAGAAGAAAGTATAATAACAATAATAGTAATAGTTCTTTATTGTTCAATGGCTGCTAGTTACACGGCAGCATTATACAAAAAATACGTACAATAATAAAAATAGGAATAATAATTGAGGAAAAAAAAAAGAAAACTCATTAATTATACTGAAAAACACATCATTATAGAATATATCGGTAATGCGGCAATGGAAGCAATGGGAGAAGAAGATGGCTAGATTTGTTCGAGATATGGGAAGGGAGAAAGTAGGAGGAGAACGTAAATATGTGGGAAGAAATAGAAAATCAAGGACATCATGCAACCAACTTTCAGGTAAAACGTGCATATCATGTGAGATCATTTTGTGCACGCTCCAGCTCTTAGCAAGGACCTCATACTTCTTGGAATTCTATCAAAATCGAATTTTATTGGTCAACTTATGTCGAATTAACCTCGAGAACCTTGCAGAACCCGCTACTTTCATCGAATTTGGCCGATCCTCGTGTACATCAAAATACGTCAGGGCTCAATTGAATACATGAATTAAAGGAAAATGATATTTTATCAAAGTTCAAGGAAATTCTTGCTAAAAGCCGTTGGAATGCTGTATCGTATTAAGTGTTGTCATTTAATGATGACAGATCTTCTGCTTCCAGACGATTTTTCTTTGATTTAGAGTCAAACATCATTTACCTGCATAAAATTTGGAGTTTCTACCTTTATCCACCAAACAATTAAGCTTCTACGTTCTACTATTATAGACTCTGTTGATGGTTTCTATCTTTTCTACACTGAAAGAAAGGAATTGCTTCGGCCAACAAACCGCGAAGTGTTGAGCATTTACGTATGCCTTCCTTGAACACTTTGGCGAGTATATCCAACGTACTTTGCAACTTAGCAGAACCCACTAGTTTCGATTCAATTATGTTCGTCAAATCAAACCAATGCTTGAGTTGGTTGTGCTTTATTTGCACAAACGATTGTGTTTATTTTGCTCAATATTTTCAAGAATACTTGTTTCCTGATACATACGCGTTCATTCTGTTGTAGCTTGATTGAACATTCATTTTAATTTTGATTAAATTTAAAATGTTCAAACAATCGCATGCCGTTGTTTTGAACGATATGGAGTGTTGAGTCTTTTAATAAATAACGTTGGTCAAGTTAACCAACTGCCGGAAGGGAAACTTAATGTCTTGAATAGACCGAGACTTTCGAATCACCTGATTTCAAGATTAATACAATGTTTACTTCTTCTTTGTTATGAAAGACGTTATTTCGGAAATTACTTAGCACGTAATGTGCATATTCTGGTAATTTTCCAATAGCGGGCTTACGAGCGTTCATAAACGATGTTCCACATTAAAATTACGTATTCATTTTCAAATTATTATTGTTACGATACGGAAGCCACCTTAATTCAAATTAAATTTATTTAGACGAACCATAAACACCTCCAATCACAAATCTAGATCGCATTTAACCACGTAACTATATTCATTCAATCAATACGAATTGAACTAAATCTTTTCGATGAATACCGTTAGCGTCGACTACATCGGTGTCTATTTCCCGTTGTGGTTAGAGGTTATTTCGTATGATTCGACCCATCTGTTCGCTATTACCGTCCTATTGTTTGTTATTGTTATATAGTACGATGCTGTGAGAAAATTAGCGACTTCAATCAATGCTATAGTTGTTGTCCGACGATGTGTGCGCCGTACGCAGGTACAGCATGAGTAAACGTTCGAAGCCGGCTTATGTAGGTGTTGATTGAGAAACGAGAAAGAAATCAATTTCTATTCCCACAATTAATTTCACTTAAATCGCGTACCTGCACTGGCGAACAAACACCCGTACCGTTGTTTGTTTGGAGGATGCTCAAGGTGAAAGACCCGGACTAGTTCGGGTTAATTTAAAAATTATTACCGATGGTAATTACATGCAGAAGATGTAAGTGTACAATCTCCTATATTGAATTGCTTTTTATTTAGTGAATCGACGCTCTCGTTCCGCGTTAAAGAAGAAGTGCATGATTTCGTTGAAGTTCGTTCGAAGCGGGAATCCTATCTCTTGAGTTTCTCTGATATCCGTCGGAGAATCGAAGAGGTCTTGTGAAAGAATTAGATTGTTTGTGATGAGAATTTGTTTTGTCGGGGAATGGTTACTTTGGTTTCTCCGTTCAATCGGACTTGTGCTTCTTTTTCGTACGCTCATCACGGCCCAGCGGGGTTTATAAGCTTACGTAACTTGTTACAACAAATGTGACGATATTAATTTTAATCTCATTCGGCATATGTAAACGATGGTATTTTCTGCAGCTCGATAAAGCATGTTTTCCAGACGATAAACCGGTTTACTAGAAAAGAGGGAGCTTGTGTCCGCGTTTCTTTAAGATGAACGAATTAAAAGAATCTTATGTAAAATATCAGCTATGCAGCGTTATTACGTATTTCTTAACTGAATCTTATCTAGTTAATCGTAAGCAATATACTTACATATCTCGGAATTTTTTATATCTTTTCGGGGTTTAATTTAATTTAATTACTTTATTGTATCAAATTATACCACTTAGGGTGGTATCGTTTCAACGATATCGGGCATAAATTCTTGCTTTATCAGTTATTATCAGCCTTAATTTCTATTTTCGTAACGTCAATCCATTTCTCATCGTCGGACATTTACTCTTCTACCTGTTTACATTATCTTCGGAACAATAAAGTTTTACAATCCGGTACGCCAAGGGTACTAACCTTGGCGCAATAATAATAAAAGGCTATTTCTGTACTGCTAACCGCACAATAGCCCGATCGTTATGGTTATGATGCATTTGCCTCGTATTTTAATGTGTTATATAGAAAAACTGATGGATTACCAAATATTCGATACAAGCGAGTAGGTGGCGTTGGCCTACGAAGGAGTTGATGCCTGTTTACCACTTTTCATATTACATTGCATTTGTTTCTTGCTGTAACTTTAATGTATCTTTCTTTAATGTATCTTTCCTGGTTTTATTGCTTTAAAAAGGTTAGTTCCTTCCGAGCTAAAAAAAATAATTTTTTATTTGTGATAGGATTACCGAACGATGACGGTTGAAAATGGGGATCGACGCAGCTCTTTCGCATTAATTAATTAAAGTTACGTGGTGCGAGGCTTACCGATATTTTCGAGTTGTTTAACTAATTGAAACACTAGAACTGAAGTCCCACTTTTCCAGTGTAGCATGTGGCTAATAAGCCAGCGTACCCCCTATTGTTATTACGAGTGGTTTCCACTCCTGCTTCTACTATTATTAGCGCAAATTCTAAGATATTAGGAGGTCCAACGTCCGTGTTATATCTCCACCGATTCACGGATCCGGCCATTCTATACGCAATAACGTCGATAATCCGCTGATACACGTTTATACGCGGGCCTGTTACTAACGCGATAATGTGCACGCGTGCGTCCATAACGGGCCGTTTAGCGAAAATTATGGCGTTTTCGGGTTACATAGGAATATACCCGTGCACCACCGGCAAGCGGATCGTTCAGATGAAATACAATATTGGAAAATTATCCGAACGGCGCGGATACGCGGCAAATATGCGCAGTAACCGTTAAAACGTCTCATTTACGACCTGAATTAATCGGTTACGTTGAAAAATCGCGTCGCATTCGCGCATTTCGTATGCGATTCGCAAATTATTGTCCGCAGTAAAGGCGCGTTTTAAGCGACGGCGTGCACTACGCAACGATTTCGTTTAAAAAGGGACGTATTATGAGATGAGATATTCGCGTGTGAATCGCGGGAGATGCACGTGCGAATGTATAGTGACTCACGTCGCTACATACGCTCAATAATAAACGTAAAATATCTTGAAACGATATAAGCTGGAGTGCGAATGCAAGGATGTAGCGTTCCATTGTGTAGTATTGCCGTTTTATTTAGTAGAGTAGCGTTGTGCTTTAAGTATTTTAAGCGTTTTCCTTTTTTTTTTCATCTTCAGGAGAAATCGATGTATTTATGGATACTATAAGTAAACAGCTTCGTATTATCTTATCTAGCAATAAGGCTATCATCCTTCGAAGTGATTTTAATATGTTTAAAGGATTTGTTAGATAAGTGCAATCGCAATGCGTCATTAAAGTGCGTGACAAAGAAAACGATACTAGACAATCTACCGATGTTTGGCAAAAGATTAATCGCTATTTGGCATTAACAGATCTGAGTATCACGATCTATTTAATCTAGGTAGATTTGGTAAAACCTACCTTTATCAAAGACACGGACTCTTAAACTTGTGTGATTTATACGCGTTGAAGGTTCCTCGGTTTGTTTTCAAAAATCGCGGTCCCTTCGAACAAGGCCTCGTCTTTCTCAACGATAATACGAGGCAAGACCTTTTTCTTGCTCGTTACTGCCGTTGCAAATATGGTTATTTAAGGACTTTAGTAGCTTCCAGAAAGTCGTCAAAGAGTTTAATAAAGAAACTGGATTAACCTGTTTTTTACTTTTTCTTCTCCATGACCTCACACAGAATTTATGATGACGATTTATTAATAAATAGCAAGGATTAAGCACTGTGGCAGAGAGCTTTAAGATGACATGTATCATATATTTTCATTTATAGAAGTACTAGTGACAATTACAGCATTTTAAACATCTGCAAGAAGTATTTAAAACATTTAATTTCCAACAAAAAATACGAATAAAGAGAACCCATTACACTACTCGCAAATTAAACAATTAAGCAATAAGCATGCATCTACCTATATCTAACTACGAACATTTCGCAATAACCTTTCCAGCAATCCTCTTCGAAAACCGTTTCATTTTTTGTACTTCGTGCAATGTTTAAACAACACTTCTTCTTCGTTTTCTCCTCCTTCGTCTTCTTCTTGTCGCGGCAGTACATCGTCGTAAAATGGTCGCAACATCCAGCAATATTATAGATAAAAGATCGTGCCAGCGCTGTGTAAATTAGTCGTCATAAAATATTTAAATAAGTATAACGGACGATGGTAAAACGTCTTCGCCTGTGCGGAGTGTCAAGGAGGCCACTTGCGTCGCGTACTGTTGCTGTTGGCGCTGCCCCTGCCTGGATTCACTTGAGAGACGTTAAAGCGCTGTTGGGCGGTTGAAGATGAATTTTAGTCAAGTCGATCCCGGTGTTCGGTGTACTTGTTCGGTCAAAAAGAAAGCCGGATAAGTTTTTCGGGCGAAGTAGTTATGGCTGAAGATGTAATATGACAGATCACGTTTACTTTCCTGCGTGGGAGAAGTTCTTGACATATTCTTCTTGATAAGCTGCTTTTTGTATTTAACGGGCGAATAAAAGGACAATTTTTTTTAAAGAAAGACTATGTATCTTATTAGGCTGCAATAAAGCTTTGGATATATTCAACCACTTTATACTATTATCGATACCGTACCAAGTTATTTCCAGTTGATTGAACCGGATACACCATTACAGCCCTGAAACCAATGCAAAATGTGTATTTATGATCTTGCTTTGATGACTGGGATGCTTTCGAATGTACTTGAACATATCCAGGCAAGAATTTTGCCCTTCACAGCATTTTGGTGGCCATAATGAGCTTTATGGAGTATATTGTGGCTGTTGTTGATACGCGCAGTTAAATGGATGTCATCTGTACGGATTCTGCGAAGATTTTTGATCGTTTGAACCATTGTACATTGTTGAAAAAGATGGACATTTTTGGATTGGCCATCTACTTTGTAGCGTTGTCTTCTCGGGTTATTATTTGTTGAGTCCTGAACAGGATCCTGGCGACGTTTCGACGAATTCACAATTGTCATCTTCTGGTCGATGTTCCTGCTGCGCTGGCCCTCAAAGAATTAAAATAATTGTTAAATTTAATGATTACTATTTGTTTTAATTTATTTGTTTAAATATTTAGTGAAGTTTTTAAGTAAAAGCTTAATATTGGTCAAATTTAAAAGAGTTTCGATACTTTCTTGAAACTTTAGCCGTTATCTTTGTTGACATTGTTAACCACGTTTTATCGGGTAACGATCGCCAATACATCTCGGTGCTTTAAGCTCGTAAGATTCCATTGGCGTAATCAATATTTTCCACATTTTGATGGTATATACAAGATGTTCGTCCTCCTCATTGTTACTTAAGATCTCGTATTATTTTCCGTCATCGTTCGTTTAATAAGACTCCGCTTCTTCGCAAATCCAACCTTTTAAATACTAAGTACTACATATAATAATTTAACGATGACAACTTCTTAGAAACACACCATCACGCGAATACATCTGTAATTATCAAAATACTTTGTAAACATACAATGCAGCAAAGCACAACTATTAAATATGATAAAGCAATAAAGTACGGTGAATATCCCTATCGCATCGCATGCAAGAGGAGACTCTCTCTAAGAATCCGACGCGACGTTACCGCCCAAATGAGCGCTTTCCACCTCCGGCGCATAAATCGCTGTTACATAAATTAAAGCCCATTTTGAATGACGGAAGGTAATTTGTGACGCGAATCGGCTTTGTATGTACCTATAAGTACGTGTCCGCGTACTGCGACGGTAAAAATTTATTACGTTTTCTATGCGCAAACAGGACTAGGACTAGGCTGCGACGTGCCGTACGCGACAAAAATCGCGCGCAAGATTTAAACGGCCGTAAAACGAATTTTACGCTTTTGATTATTATCAGAACCGTGTGTAATTATGGCTCGTCCGATGCGGAAAAATATTGTTAAGTAACGACGGGTAACCGCAAAAAAATTAAGGTTAAACACTTGGGCGTGTTAGCGGTATTGAGGTGTGCTATGCGACGATCGAACGCCGCGCCGGCATGAAAGTGTATCCGTTTATTCTACGACGATACGAATTAGGTGTTCATTTGTTAATTGGATACGGTGAAATCTACGAGGAAGATTGTTCTCACCTTAATTTGAAACTTGATGAAATTGTAGATCTTACAAGAAGAGTAGGACGAAAGGAACCAAGGAAACTATTTTCTCTTTTGGTTAACATTTTTGTTTAAGGATCGATGCGCAAGCTTTTGCCGTTTAGTAAAATCAAGTGGTTTCTCGTTAAATCTCGTTTTGTTTCTCGACATATTTTCTTTGTAAGTCTTAGAACTCCGGAAACAGACAAGGTTTGTTGGGGACTAGTAATAGTAATAACAGCAGTGTCCCGTTCTGGTTTAAAAAAGATAAAAAGAGAGAGTGGGAAAAGGCGAAGTTTATAAATTTTGCTGTTGGACTTTACTTTGATTACAAAATTCAAATTTAAGTAATTAAAAAAATTTAAAAAAATTATTACAAATGCGACGGTGCCAATCGCAAATTAAATGAAATTGCAAACAAAATGGCTGCTTACTTTTGAAATATTTCTAACTACAACTTTACATAATTTAGCTTCTAAGCTTCTCAGGTCGTGTGGTTCTCTGTAGTCATTAGTAATCACGAATCAAGTAATAAAACAATTGACTCAAACAATAATGTTCCATTACAAGAGAAGAAATTAGCAACAAACAATGATAAATACATAAAATAATGTAATTGTCTATATTTTCAATGTTTTCCGCTGACGGCTATTTTCACCAATTACATTTATATCCTTTTACAAGACAAAAGGGATCCTTCACACTTTAGTCGACTTCATGGGCAGTTAGGGTTTGGTACGATCAATCGCCTATACTTTAACGCTGGCCGCACGTCTTTTCGCCTTGGTCGCCGGGAGAAAACTTTCTTTATCATTTTATAACGCGCGGTATCTTGTTCCTAAATCAATGCACCAATCACAACACATTATAAGGAAAAAAATCAATACATTTCTGTAGGTTACACACTTACTTAATTTTTACCGAATTTTTACCGATTATTTTATTTGGAATATTACCGTTTAACTAATATCGTTTAACTCTGGGGCACAGACATAGGTGAACACACTGTAAAATGTTGTCAGAGCAAGATCGCATCCAACTGCAAGATTCAGGACGTTCCTTATTCAAAAAAAATTTTTTTTTTGTTGAATTTTTAAGAGGCCTGAAAGCAAGCAATAGAAAATTGAATAGCAATCTACTTGTTAACGCATATATCTGGAAAGAGCATAGAGAGCTTCTATGAGGAGACGGAGATATTTGGCATCTGAAACTAGTCATAAGAAGACTAAGGATGCTTTGTCTGAAAACTTGTTTTTAAGCAAAGATGCAGTAGATATTTAGAGGCAAGTATTTGAGTAACTTTCCCTTTAGAGTCGTTTTGCAGCATATAATTTATGAGATGAGAATTAATCGATTTTTCTCTAATTTTGGCAAATACAGATGGCGCTATTGTTAGCTAGTTTATAATGGTCTTTTAGTTTTTAGTACGCGACGTCATCTATCTTAGTAGCGTTCTTAACAGCGAATTTCCTTATTGTTTGTTTAATCTCAAGTTGGTCAAGGGTATTAGATATTTTTCATCTACGTAACATCTGATCGACCTTCAAAGAGTAGCCATCTCAAAAAGTTTCATTATCTCTAAAAATTTCCAACAGTCTATGTGGTTAATAAAATTTTACGGTCGATTTGGCTACTTACCCGCCTAAATGTAAACATCCAATGAAAACGCATTACATAATTAATTCTATTCGACGTAGAAATTTACAGCGTCTTAGGTCATCGTTTACCGACGCGCAAAATAACAGCAGTGCTGATAAATGCCATATTAGCCTCATTCCCTCTTAATATACGCTAGACGTTAGATACGACTCTTGGATATTTGCAATGCAAATAATCCTTGTGCGCGAAAGCACTTGTCGCGTTCGGTCGCATCATCAAGATTATATTTAAGCGCGTCAGAAACGTAATGGCCGATAGGATTGCGATCTGTTGCAGAATTCTCCTCCGATAATAACGCTAATTACCGGAGGATTATGCACCGCCAATCGTAGCATACGGGAATGCTCAACAATACCATTGGCGCACAATACGCATAAGAATTTGTAAGCGCCGTTAAGGGAACAACCGATTGTGCGATAGTAGATTTTTAGCGCGAGAATCTTTTGAAGTTCAGTTGAAATCGGATGCGGCTAGATATAGCAAAAAGAATTCAAATTAGATTTTACTAACAAGCTTTCTGAGGTGGGATGTTATCAGGAGACTATAATTAAGTAAGTATTTTGCCATTAAGGAATATGCATTTTGGTATTTCAGGATGGCGACGCCATTATCTTTTCAGCTATCTGATTTTGTAGATAGTGTTACGTTGGCAATGGTGAGTTAAATATATGGGCACGTTGAAAAGTTTTTGGCCTCGTCGAATTCTGTTTTATTACTGAACATGCTCCTCTTGTAAGTCTTTTCCCAACGGTGTTTTCACTTTTTTAATTTCTTGTTCTACAGAATAGGCATTCGGGAATGTGATCGCCATCTCATTCGATAAAAATCTTTTCTCTTCAAATGGAACTGGTGGGCCAATCAATACGAATTCCAAATCCGTGGCTATTCAAAAAAAAATCTAACGACGACGTTTCCAATTTTTACAGAAACTCTAACATTGGCTCATGCGGTTGAAAATGTGGATCCACGCATCCTCGAAACGGCTCTCCTAGATTGATTAATCAAACTTGTGTGGTGCGGAGTGTGCCGACACTTTAGCGTCGCTTGCTATACTACCAAGCAGTCGTTGCCATTCTATTGGTATTTAAAAAGAAAGAGATCTCGTAACCGTGCGGTTATGGCCACCCTCCAATCCTATTTCGAAATCACGCCATCGACGATTTGCAGATGGTGCCGATAAATTTGGAAGGGTCCTTTGTATTCTTGATAACACTTGAATTACTAGATGGTGACATCTGGTTTAGAATTGGTAAAAGCCTAGCAAGCCAGAGTTGTGAATTTTTGTTCTAGAGTCGGCGATCGCGGTGATGAAATTGCAGGAGGCTTAGTTGTAGATCCAGAACAGGCGACTCGTACCTGTTGAGCTGAACGAACTGAGCGTTGAATATTGCTAGAATTTTCAAGTGCGGAATTACGTGTAACACGATATTTTTTACGAATAACGCTAACGTTCTTGATGCGGTTCAAACCTCGTTGTGTCTTCGCTATCCGCATAGCTTTTTAAACTTTTTGACATTTAATTTACGAAAGACAAATGGAGCCAGAATGATTGGAAGGAGTGTAAAAGAAAAAGGGAATTTTACAAAACAATTCAATATATTTAAAGATGCTCCAAGAGTCCTATAACAGGCAGGCTTCATAGTAATAAGTTTTTCAGTTATTTTCCAGCAAGAGGAGTCTCCCAACCGATTTTGATGACATTTTTAAGTAATTTTAACAAAATTGTTTATTGCAAAGTACGGCGACCCCTTATAATGAAAAATTGAAGCCATTTTGTCTAATATGAACAAATCATTCACCTTTCTTCTTGTTAAATTTTATACGACTTTGTACGACAATATATGGAGATTTTAACCTTAACGTCTTTTGTATTAACGGCTTCTGTGGCTTTACGATCTAAGGCGCAAGGAACGCGATCATGTTCACCGTATTATTGGAAATCAAATATTTTACTTTCTTCTTGTAACGATCCGGCGTACTGCAATTTCAAATAAATCAAGAATGCCACCGAGGTAATAAAGCTAAAGTTTGCTTAATTAATTAATACAAAGCGTTTGGCTAAAGACAAAAATAAATACCGTGTAACTGCGCGTACATACGTCAGAAACCGTACCTTCTATATATCTATTTCGCTCCTGCCCATTGTAAGAGCAAGTTCCGGAAACAATAATAACTAACTGTATACCATATGTAATTTTTTTTTTATCATTTTAATTAGAGGCTACAACATAATCTTATTTCCAAGTAACAAAGACGAAAAGAACAAAGGTCACGCGGAATATTTCTCTTCTTCATACTCGCGACATCAGCCATATTTGCGCTGGAATAATTGTTTTGGGATCTCCCGTTGAAAGCTTCCATCTTGGAAAGCTACAAGTACGTATATAAGTATTTATATTACTATAATTACTTATTGCACTATATTTACGATAGCTGACACTATTAAAAGCTGCAGTGGTTTAAAAGAAATATCGATTCGCTCAAAAATAGATGCGATTAAAGGGAAAAACATTCAGAAATAAACGCTTACGGAAGTAATTACAATCTAAACGCTTGCTAGATGCCTGGTTCGCAAATTATCGATCAACCTGTTTATGCCGAAATACTTTTATAAGTTACCCGAAGATATCTGGCGTGTTACTAGAAAAACTAACACATATACGACGAAACAATAAAGCTATACGGGCGATCTACGCAATAAATCGTCTCCGGGTGTTAGTATTGAGCGGTAATGAGTCCATTCCCTCGACACTAAAAAATACCAGCGTAGCCAACGCATTGTATAACGCGAACATCGCTGAACTCTTCCCCGTCTAATATCCCATATATCCGTCCGTACATGGTGAATACAGAAACGAATCGACATTTCGTGGTGAACGCTGCATCGGCTACGCGTTGAAGCGCCGCGCTATTTGCGAAAGATTGGCCGCTTCTAGGTTTATCACGCCCGACGCCGCAGGACGCTTCGTCCGATTGGTCGGACGTCGATATCACGTGCGTAATAAATACAGGCATCGGGAAAAGTGCGAATATTAGCCAGCGCAACTGGAGGAGACGATCCGGCCGGTAAAGCGCAACGCGAACGCTACTCGCTACTGCGCAATCACGGATATATTCCGACAAATAACGTAGTTACTTGCATATATACATACATACCGGTGAATATGTATTTACGTATCTGCAACTGTTTCACGTTTGAGGCGAATGCATATAATGTAAGCTTGCGCGCTGGTTAATGTTATGGTTGGGCGGTTGAAACATTGGAGAATGGTAGCACGAAAAGCCGAGATTAATGTTAGAAATAATCGCTGTGATTAGAAGAAACAACATTTATAAAAATGAACGATGACATCGTGTGGTTGATACCTTTTAAGTTTTAACAAAAATAATGAAAGAGAAAAACAAATATTTTGGAACAAATCGTTTTCCTTTTTTTTCAAAATATTCACTATATTCTTGCGTGAGTTTGAAATATCTGAAGGTATCATCTCCCAAAGATTGATTGAAGGCTTCAACGACTACTTGAGGCGATAAAACTTGTTGGATCCTCTAACAGGCAGAGAAGGTTGAATTTCAAATTAGGAAAATTTAATTCCGCAAAGAAGAAGCTCCGCGATGAATAAAATATATTTTCTTTGTGGTGACAATTTCACTTCTGCTTCGTAAAGGAGGTCGACCGATTTATGCAAGCTTTCCTGCACTTGCTAGCGATCAAATCATGGGTTTCCAATCATTTGAGTGAAGCGAGATATCACATCGTGTAAGTTGGACCACTTGCAAGCGTGCTTTCCCGGAGTTGTTAACTGGATTTTCGAGAAATAATAGTGAGTACTACGCGTAGATGTAGGTATTGCAATAATTTAATATTCATGAGATGTATATTGTTGTGGTATATGGTAATAGTGAGCCATCTATCGAACATAATCAGTGCTACTAAGATTCTTCGTGCAAATTTAAAGGAATTTTATTGTTGCAGGCTAAAGTTCATGAGATCGGCCAACACGTCAAAGAAAAAATTTTAGTTGCCAAACAAGGGATGTACATATTTTTCATCTCGATTTAGACGATAGATCAATATCAATAATTACACAAAAGAACATCAACAAACTCGAATTTTCCGCATGCTACAGCTAAAGCTGGTTGGCGTTTTGTGCCTTCCTCGCACCTTGGTGCGCACATTTAAAATGCATTTACGACCTTAAGCTTGGAAATCTGTTCGCGAAGCAATATTATTACACCTATAGACAATTCAAGCAATTAAGAAGACGCTGTACTAATATTTACAAATCAACATGTCCATGATAATTTTTCACAACCCACGGACGGTCGTAAAACCACGCGTAAATACGTAAGGTTGGTACAATATAGAATGCCCCTGGAATGGACCTCACCGTATGTAAATTATGCAACATATTCGCCGTTTTCGTATACAGGGCGAACCGTTCTAGCATTCTATATCGATTCTTCTTAGATGCGAAGATAGAAAACGCTCTTTTAAGTAAAGAAAAAAAACATCTTGTATAAATAAACGTGTTCTTCTTAATTTAGCTTTGCTTGACCGTGACGTGTACCGCGGACAAGATGGATAATGTTAGATAAGTCTGGATGGTGACTAACTTCTCAAGACAAGGCATTCATTGTATTTTGAGAGCTGAGAAATCCAACGATGTTTCGAACGTATAAAAGCATCGATACCGTAGGAAATCACGTTGGACGTCGTTGTTAGTATTTTTCAAAGCTCGAAGGCGAGAAAAAAGCGTATGAGTGTTTTTGTCGCTTCGACTTCGTCCAAACGTGGTCCTCGAATAAATCATCCAAAGCGATTACGGCCATCTAGCGTGTAGTCAATTAATTTTGTCTCCGCTGTCAAGTAGATGTGTGTTATGGTATAGTCACTATGGTCGTTATCACGTTGGAGATACGTATCTATGTATGTACTTACAATTTATTTCATATGCGGGGTAAGTATGTGGTCTTAATTTGGAGAAGATTGACTGTTCTCCGCTGATCCGCTTTATGAAGTCCGTTTGGTTTAGATTAAGATCTATTCCGTTTGGAATTTTGTGTTTTCCTTTTATTATGATATATGACGAATGTGTGGTTACTTGAAGAGGATCAAAATAATTAAAACTTATTTATTTCGCAATTTGGAGCTTGGCACAAAAATTTCGCTGGAACAAAGATATTGATCTCCCAACAAAAAGTTCCAACCGGTAGAATTTTTGAAACATTAAATATGTAAAACTTTCATAACGAAATGAAGAGCTTGTAGTCTATAAAAAATATCTGCCACCGTTAATTGTGCCTCCTTTAAGAGAATTTTCTATTTTTACTAGACTTGAAAGTACTTCAAGCACTAAAAGCTCCCTTGAGATTCCATTTTTTATTATTTTGGAAGACGTTATCGAGGTATTTCTTATCAAACAGCTCTAATAAACACCTTCCCAGCCTCATTAGTGTCAGCCTTGGTTTTAGTTGACCCCTTACGGCCCAAATTTATTTATTTATCTTTTGAAAATAAATAAATTAGTTTTGGTGCCATGTTTTACAAAAATTAATACAAATTATTGTATCATCTTTGGAAAGTTGGTTCTTAATATAGGGATATTTCACACGGTCGCATTACTAGGGCACCAGCGAGCTGTGAAGTAAATAACTTTGCAATCCTGATCAGTTCAAAGAAGCCCCAAGTCGCAAAGAGTAAGCTTCGGCTACTTTCAAATTTTATTTTTAATACATATTTTGTCTGCTCTGATATTTATATGAAATTCCAGAGCTTTCGATGTGAATATTGAAAATTTATTTATAATCGCAATGTTCCTGGTATTTGTCACAGAAAAGATAACGTTTGTGGAGAATCATGCATAGATTGCAGTAAAAAAATTATCCGCAATTAAAAAATGTTCATGTTGATGCTAGTATCTACAACTCAGCTTTCAGGTCACAAACTTCTTGTTTAAAAATCCTTGGTTAAACATCGAAAAATTGATCCTCAGAAGATCACGGTTCAAGAATAGTGATTTTCTTTTACAAAGTTTGCAACCAAGTTGCATTCAAATTGCATATAATAAGTGGATAAGGTAAGGTAAGGTTGCCCAAGATATATTGTAAATAGGAGATCTTGGCTCATATTTGAGAGGAAAATGTAGAAAATTCAATTTGTGAAAAATTGTGCTCTAACTCAAATAGTTAATAGTCAATTTTGATAGGACCTTCGCAATTGCATTTGTTTGGTTCTTTTGGAACGTTTTCTTTTCTTGTGACACCTTCCTTTCCCAAAATATTTCTTTGATCCATCTTTCAGAACCATATTTCTTCGCTTTTCTTTGTGTGTTTTTTTTTTTAACATTTCCATAAATAATCAAAAGAAAATGGAGCAAGAAAATAAAGTTTAAATTGGATGAGCTATACAAGAACTTCCGAAAAGAAACACGTACCTTTTTATTAATTAAGCGTTGGGAATCATTGCCTTTTAACGAATCAAGGAAAAGTAAGGTTTTGAAGACAAATTTCATACACCGGGTCTTGTCAGAGCGGTTTCCGCAATTGGATTAAAGAGACGTTAGACGACGAGTTAATACGAAATACAAGCGCAACATATACAGTTCAACAAGTTCAAATCTTAACTTTCGTCCTTTGTATGTAAACCAACATGGTCAGATGTTGGTCACGAGTTGGTAATCGCTAACCTAAGTATTACAGGAAAACGGAAGATGAATCAACTCAAATTGCAGATTCCGAACGCGATTCGAAACTATTCACCTGGAATTTTTATAGGGGAAACGTCTCCTCGGTTCGTCCGTAGGAATACAGTGAAAGCTGGAAAAACAAAGAAGGCGAACGCGCATATACACCTAGATACGGATCTGACGCGAGCGAATTAGCCGATTTTGTGTAAGAATGTTAATTGCATTAGAAAATTAATGAAAACTTAATTAACGCTTATCGGAATGCACGGACGGCGAAGGCCTGATTGTTATAAATAGGAACGCTGCTACGAGACTTGCATTTCCTACGCGTTTCTTAAGGTTACTTCGCGAGGAAGGAAGATCACGCGTCGTCTGGTTGTCGAGGTAACGCATAGTTTTCCAAATTAAAGCGTTCATTTGTGACGGTGTTGTGAAATATACGGTTAAGTATCGAAACGTGATTACCGGCGATTATTTTATATGCGGAAGGGGATTTCTTGAGTTTGGATGAAAGGTGTGGAAGCCTAAAGAGATCTAAGGGCTTCAAATTATTTTCAGGCTCTTTTTTGATTATTCAAGTTATTCCAAAGATATTGCATTAGAGCTAAGAGGAATTTGAAGAATTTGGTGATGATACCGGAGGGAGAAGATCGATCGATGCTAGAAGTTACTATCAATTACAGAACCTGGCGAACATCGGCTATGATTTTATTCTTCTTCTTTCATTGCTTAGTTGAAATAATCCATTCTGCTCAGAAGATCAGGAGAATCTCTTTCGGTGACTAAGAGTCTCATCAGAAACCTTTTATAGCGAAAGCCCTTCTTTGCCTTAAGGATGGGAACTGATTGCTATCCAATACGATCGCGTAAGGAGTGTGAGCTTCGGAATAAGCAGTGGCGGATTTGAAGGTAAGAATTAATTTGAGTCTTATAGAAGGGACACTATTGTTATACGTCCGTATTGCGGTCTAGCCACCATGAAGGTATAGTGGAGTATACTGATAACGTCCGTTATCAGAGTTTTCAGAGAGACAGCTTAATGTTCGCGATGCTGATGGATGGAGATCTTTCGGGTGTTGCTCAAAGACTAATGTTGATTCAAAAATCCAGAGCAAGATCGTAATATACAACAATATCTAATTGCTCATTTAGTAATGCAATATGTTCTATTCTTCTTCTTTTGATATCTTTGATTCAAATTTGGCAACGTTAAATTATGGTAGAAGATAGTTTCTTCTTATTGGCGGAAGCGTATGTTAGCGATAAAAATTTATTTTCCGCGCTCAACATACCATCATCGTCATGCTAGCTAGTTTTTATCATACTCTTAAGTTCTTAAATTGTTGTAGCTTAAATGGTTTCTCCTTATTGACTTACGTGTACTTCTTCCTCCCTTATTCCTCGTATGCTTGTTATGTTTCTTGTAGAACATGTTTACGAAATAAATACTATTATTACCATCTTCACAGGAGTTTTTCTCTTGGTTGATGCCCGCTTCACACTACAGCTTTGCTATACCCAAACTTACTTTCAAGTAACCTTTTCGCTCGACTAAAGCATTAATTTTTCTGGACTCCGAGGAATAGTGGCGGAATATTGAGATTACAAAGACGTAGCAATAGTAACAACGTATGACGTTCTAAACCACATACATACATAACTATGCCCAACGTCTTGTCCAACAGGGTTCGCATCCACGTACAGCTGTCGATGAATAAAAGCAATAAATTCTCGATAATTACAGTTTTAAAAAGGCATTCGTACGGCCATATAGAGAAGAGTCACTTCCTTCTTTCGAGTGCATCAATATATAAATTAACTAACAATAACTCGCGTTATGTAACGCCGAACGATACATAAAGCAAACGTACCTATACGCGCATGTGTTAGTTCTTCGTTTCTTAGCGATTTTTTCCGGGCTTTAACCATCTGGAAATTTACTATCGACCTCTGACATTTAGCGGGAAACGTTAAACACCACTGACGGCCGATCGCGTATGCGTATATGCGACTTCGAGACGACATTAGAGGGGAAAAGAAAAGGAGCTGCGGAAATTCGAATTTCGCGTAACAATCGGCAATCAAACTGTGCGAAGTCGCATAGCATCGCTGGGATAGGGTGTTTCGGAGTTGATGATAGGACTAATAGATGTGCTGCGTTAGACACAAACAATAACCGGTAACTTTGTTATAGCGTCGCCGGTTAATGCGCGTAATTTAAGAGGTAAAGAATGTCGTACATACCGCGTAAAATCGGCTAATGATCGGTAGACCTCCTCTAACTGTAACTTGGATTTTTCCACGGCAGAATAGCTTCACCTTAAAGAGAGTTTATAGTTCCATAATTGATGGAAAATGAATTCTTCGTAGCAACTGCTTGCAATAACAGAGCCATAATACGCTTATGACGTGCAGCTATAGGTCCTCAGAGCTCATTTCTAATAAATCATAAGTATCTTACTTTATAATTACGGCCTCACTTTCTCGTTTTATTATTTTATTTCTTTCACGTTTAAATAACTTTTAATTGTATATTTTTTATTGTGTCTCATCCAGGAAATAGGCGACCATCCATATACGGCTTTAAGTAGCGTAAAAGAGTATATCTCGTACAGTTTTATGTACCATCTTGTACAGAAAATTGTTCTTAACATCTGTGAGGCCGTACGACATAAGTTGTAAACAATTTACTTTACTTGTTTAGAATATTACCAGAAGGTCCACAATTTTTACTAAGATTGTTCAAGATAATAAAGGACGTTGAACGATGAGTATATTTATTGATTTAAAAGACTATGTTAAATTAAATGGCATAACATCAGGGCGTTAGAGCTAATAAAAATCTCTAAGTAAGAATAAAACGTGGAGTTCCTTACGGTTGGAGCCTCCTCCATTTCAAACACGTTAATGACCTGCCTTAGGGAACTGAAAACAAAACAGTTTCATTTGCTGGCGATATCTCGGTGATAGAAAAAATGGGAAAGGTGAAATTATCAGTAACCTAAAAGCAGCATTTGGAAGCTTATATATTAGCTTATTATAAGATAATTGGTTAAAAAGAAGCATTTGCTTTTGAATATGGAGCTAGGCATTTGGAAACAAGGGAAGGTGTAAAGTTTCTGGGGTTACATCTTGATAGATAGCCGAATTGAGAGAATTCATATTAATAACTTTGCGTCAAACCTATATTCGTTTAATTATGCTTTACGTGAAGGAATAATAATAATTATTATTATTAGAAAATAGAGATTTAGTTTTATCAACAAATGATGTATAATAATGGTGGCAAACACTGCGGCATAGTGTGGCAAACAACTGTATTTATTTTAATGTTGTAGGGCGTAAGTAAGAAGATTAAATACATATATGCAGCGGCGGGAAGAACATTAAATTATTGAAAATAAAGTTTATACGACTGTCTTGCATGAAGATTACATATCGAAAAGTATATATTTGAGAAGATGCGAAGTTAACCGGCCGCATCAGCAAAGTTCGCTACTTTCCGTTCGCTTTACGAAATTAACAGGCAGACTCGTGTTTATTGGGGGACTCTACTCATATTGCCTATTGCTCTCCACGAGAGCCGACGAAACATGGGTAATTTTGTGAAGCGCACGGGAAGTGCGCTTTCACACTTCCCGTGGAATCCCCGTAGAATCCTCAAAAGTTAAGTTCATGGATTCAATGTGCTTCCATATCGTTCGCAACTTTAACATTAAACCGTATTTTGCGGTGGAATTATAAAATTTGGGTTGGCTTGGTTTTAGCAATACTAAGAAGTGATTTGTGTTGCGAAAAATCATACGTTTATAGCATTCGGCAATGGTAAAATAGCACTAATTTTGGTCTCCCTAATATATGCTTGTAATATGCTTTCTCGATAGGAAGTTATCAAGTTATTAAAGATTAAGAACAAAAATGGATCCGAAATGCCTCTTCATGGGACGCCTTTGTTGATAGGTAGGTTAAATTTTTTCTTATTTGTAAGAATAAATAAGGTTAAATTTGCTATAAATTGCAGTACTATCTATGGAAACTCTCATATGCTACGCCTACGTTGCTACGGTAGCTATATGTTATTATTTTTTTTTTAATTTTTTTGTTTATTATTACATCTACGAAAGATCGTAAATAGAGACGGACGTTTTAAGAAATTTTAATGTAAATTTTTAAAGGAAAGGAACTGCAAAGATGGTTGCATCGTGCATTCACGCCTGGTAATTAAACGAAGCAAAATTTATAAATTTTTGGATGGGTTTATACAGATGATTTTCTCTATCGGTTGGTTCTCTTTTAATCAAAGAAGCTTATATCTGATTTGCATACATTTAACCGTTCTTTAGACAAATTTTTAGGAGAAGAAAATCAAAAATATTCGTAAAGTCTGATATTTAGCTGTTTTTCCATGTTTGCCATGTACTGTTTAATCGAAATAATGTGATAGTTAAGTTACAAAAACAAAAGCCTAAAGTTTTACTTAAAGTTTTAGTAAAAGCATCTTCTTCATGTTGACACTATGTTAATGATCGGAGGTTGTTTCACCCAAGATCATAAAAATGATTGGGACCACTCGTAGAACGCATGAAATTAGTAAAAGTACTAGTTCCCGTTCGATTAAAGCAGCGAGCGCGTATCAACATGTTTCGAATACGCATTTCAACTCTAATAATTAAGAATATCTAAACCTTCGAAAAAGCATCTTCCTATATTTTGTATGCGTACACATTTAACACACGCACGTATATTTACTATGTCCGCAGTTCAAATAACTTTAAATCTATAATAATGCGGCGCAATAGCGGAGATGCATTATCGACTTGTATCTTGTCCGGTTACATTATCGTTATACTGATCAAGCTAATTAGGGGAAATATGCGGCCTGTTGTAGCACGCTTCGTTATTTTTTGGTATTTTTATGTTATTAATATATTACGCATTACGCTTGGATACAGGTGAGGTCAAAATTTAAGATAGGATAAGATGGATATTAGGATAAGATGGTCCTTAGTTATGATATTAAATATTTTGAGTTTTATTCTTAAATGAATTTATTTCAGTAACTGATTTATAACTAGAGAGGACGAAAGCAGGTGGAATTAACCCTTTTTTGCAGCGACTAGATAGACTCGTGTCTATTCGCCTCATGAGAATGGATTCGTGTTGCCTGCTGGTGTCGTCGAGAGTTGACAAAACACGAGTCATCTAGTCTCTGCAAAAAAAGTAATAATTTTATCCACCTTAATCCTCTCCATCTATGAGATTGGGGTGTTCAAAGTGGAGAAAAGACGATCGAAATGCTTTTAACTCTTTAAATGCAATCATGGTGGTATTTGGCTAATTAGAAACGATTTGTTCCAAGCTATCTTTGAAGAAGGTATCATTGTCACGTAAAAATTGTTATGAAGTTCTTTTGATACTGCTGGTGCCAGATATTCCCTTTTGTAACCTTTGTACTTAGGCTTAGCATTTAAATAGGATTTTCAGAGAGGGCTTGGTGAATTGTCGATTCGCAGCATTTAACCAAAACATTCCAGGCTATTTTAGCAATATCAAGTTCCTCAAGTAGCTTCGCACCATTCCAAGACAAAAACAGTCGAAAGTACTCATATCAGCCTCGCCAAAGATAACAAAAATAGTGTTATCGTTCAGTAAGGTGTTAAGGTGTTCAGTAGGGTGTTCCTAAGGTGTATTGACAAGTTGTGCAAGATCTGCAAACGGCAAAACATATTCTATGCAATTGTGTTGCCATCAATTTTTTGCAATAACTAAGCTGAAGCTAGAAAACCTTAGTGTAATACTAAGGTTTATTCTAATATACACAAAAGCAGTTGTACCATGGCATGAGTATAATAACAATAATAAATAAATAATGCACATACTAACTATTTATATCTGTGGTGGTCTTCAGCTATCTGATTTAACAACGTATAAAGGCTACAAATCAAGTGTCCTAACTCATTGATTTTTTTGAAATGATTAATTTCTTAATTTTCTTTTCAGCACGCATAAAAAAAGGTTTATATTCGGGAATTTTTGTAAAATGAAAATTAAACAACTTGTCCGATCTTGTGGTTGGCCAATCTGCTTGGTCTTAGGACTTTAATAACATCTCTCTAAGATTACTGCTCGAAGATGAAATAATTTTAAGATCATCTTTTTTCGGAAAAGGTTCCCTGAGGACCTTTCGCGTAACTTGTATAAAAGGATAATTTATTATATTTCTTTTGAAGAGATTATTACACTGTAAACAGAAAAATAATTACAAAAATAAATAAATATCAAGTTAAGACGACATATTTGAATAATTCTGTGTATTTTCTACAAGCTTCTAATAGAATTGTAGATAGTTAAAATTTTAGCAAATATTCCTATTTCTATGTCCTTTTTCTTCTCGAGACTCTCCTGTTTTCTTCTATTTTCCATTTTTTTTTTGTCATACAACGAAAAGAGTTAGCACAACAGTTTTGCTCCTAACTGTAATCGAGGAAGAAAAAACTGTTTCCCTTTGTATAGAGACGGCCGTATGGGCATTTGTACACAATACATATTATATTTTCCTTTAAAAAAAGACGAATTTTAAAATAGTATCGGTTAGAGATGCATATCTGTGTATCTACGTATACACAGACGTGTATGTTACGCAAATAATTCTATGTAAACATATCCGTAATATCCACGCATACATGTGTGTTATATTTATGTAAACTATATTAGTTTTAACTGTTTGAGCAGCGTTTAGACGGATATTTTTAACATGCCGGAGATATGATCTTCACTGTTTGTGATGAATTATTAAAAAAGCGTAAATTACTAAGAGTAATATTCAATATTTGTACTGTTATTAAGGCATTCGTCGCATCTCATTATGCTGATTTTTGATGACACGTTAGGCATTGATTTTTTTTACCGTTTGAGAACTATTTCAGGGGGATACGTTACAGTGTCTTGGCTTGCGATAATCATATTAATATAAACATGCGCATAGCTTATAAAATGATGGGTTTCTGTTACGACAAGTTCGGTTACGTTCAGGATTCCACAATATCGTCTAATAAAGCTCATTACAAAAAAAAAAGGTAAACGTTTCGATGCGTTACAAAATTCGTCCAAAACTAGGCAGGAGCTTCAGATATTGTTTTTTCTAATCGACGCCATTAACAAGGTAAATTCGAACGTCCAACGCACTGTGTGTTGTAAAGCGCCGCTTCCCGTTTAGGCGGAATCTTACGTTTAGGTGGCGAAAGTTACTCCCGAAATTTCGACGACATTTGGATTTTTGCAATTTACGAATGAAACGAAGGGATGATGAGATTTTTTGCTATCACTATCCCTCTACGTCCAGAGAAGAAGGAATTGAACAAAGAAGGCTAAAATATACGCACAAGTCATCCCTGGAAAATTCCTTTGATTATGAACTAAAGATTATGTTATTCCTCGTCCTTTCATTCAAGAAAGTCGCATATATTTAGCGGCTTCAGTGTTTAGTAAAGTATAACGTCAGCTGTAACATTTTCAGCCAAATCATTGTTAGAAATGAAAAGAATTAGAGCAAGATGCCGATTGAAACATGTTTTCTGTTTGATAAGAGTATTGTTACATTTTACGAGTTGTTTAAAGAAGAACATTCCGTTATTTAAAGAAGATTTTATCGTTATCCAATTTCTATTTTGCCAAGACGTGTTGCCAAGTTTAGTCAAGGATACTGACCGTTTTGGAAGCAATTCACAACTTGCTCCGTTAAATTTGATTGAATGATATTCCAGGTATCCATACTGAAACTGCAACGCAACAAACAAACTATTATCTTCCAAACATTTGCGTGTACCTCTTACCGGATTCAATGAACACATCAGGTGTAATCGCTTCGGTAGGTTAGATAAGTACAAAGTGTAAAAGAATTGATTAAGAGTGACACTTCGCCGCGGAAATTAGACGCTTACGAGATGGTTTGCATAAAACGCAACAAAAATCTGAAGAACAGAGAGAATGGACCGTTGTCGCATTCAGTTCTATTTGATCTTTTGGGATAAGGTTACGCATGTTTCATATTTCGAGCTTCAATAACAAGAAGCCATTCCACCTATTTGTTCGTAGCTTTTCGCGTGTCTTAGTTTTACGGCAGGTAGGAGGTAAAAGCAGGTATTTGTAAATAATATTTTTCTCATTCGTTCACCGGTTGAGAATGTAAATCATTTGTATTCTTGAAACGGCCGTCCTAGGTTAATTAATCAAGCTCGTGTGATCGATACTTGCGCTCTATTTTTTGTTTTAACGAGTTCACGTGAAAATCGTGAGCAATAGGCCGATAATTAACCATATTGAGACCAACTTTAAAAAAAAAACAACACTACTAACGCGAACAGTAACGAAGATACTCTCCACAATATCTTAATAAAACCAATCAATTCAAAATAAAAAGGCATATCTGGAGTAGATAGGCAACAACACTGTAATTTACACAGAACATACTTAAATTATCCAAAATTCCATTCGTTACATAAAAAAAATTGTTATTTACGTCATTAGGGCCATAATTTGCCTTAATTCTAGATTCTTTTCCATCCATTTTCCTGATAGAGCCAGATAAACTGAAAGTAGCGCTCGTCTTCGTAGTGGTAAAAGCGCTAAAGCTCGTACGCATACGCCTATATGAATTGTATGGCATATTCCCAATAATATCTATGTGTACGTACGTACATACATACATACATCGTACTCTGCTAAGCTATACACATGCGAAGTGGGGAACGTATAGATACGTATGTGGTGGAGTTCTCTTCTTCTACTTCTTGGTCTTCGCGTGTACACTCGGCTCTTGACTCATGATGACCTCTTCACCTCTCTCACATTACCATAGTCAGGGCGATATTGGACCAGACGATGGCTACACGTGCTGGTCAACGTTCGCAGCTAACGTTCCATAAACAATATTCAATTGATCGCCAGCGACGACACGTACCCGTGTTCATCCACAATTAAAACACTTATTCGTATAATTACAGCTTAGTTATATGTACCAACCCACGCGTTCTTATATTCCCCGGCGTGTGTGTATAAGGCGCGTATATACATAGGTTCACATTAACGCGCACATATTACGAGCACGGTCGGGCTATGCTAGGTAAATACGCTTCGAACTATACGGGTTTGAACGGTCGTCGTGTTTGTTTTCGCCGAGGAACGGTGGTTCTAATATCGCATGGTCCGTTGAGGTGAAGAGGGTACGTGGGGTTGAACGGATAAAACAATGTACCGGGCTAGGTTTGCCGTCACGCGAATTACCTAATTTATGGAGCGGGCAAGCTGGAAAACAGCTGCTTGTACGCGTACGCAAATTAACAAGGCGACGTTACAACGACATATCCTGGTCGGAGCGGGACGCTTCCAGATAGTCCGCCATGCTACACATCATCCAATGGAAAAGGATGTGATGTGGGAAAGACGCGCGTGCACATTCCGAACGTGGAGGAAATATTTCGTGTACCACGTTGCACATTTCAATATGGCCGCGGAAGCGAACAGCTGTTTTCGACATTACGCTATTTTTATACAATCGCGGCACACGAGGGTAAACTGAAAAGTTCCGAACCTCAAACTTTGAAGATGGTGTTATTCGGAATATAGGGCCGTCATTAAATTCTTCCACTCCGCCTATCCAAGTTAAACGGAGACTCTGCACCATAATTTGTCACGGTTCCTAGCATTGCCGTCGTGTGTAGCAAGTACATGTTGGGATTTGGTCCGGTTGTTGGAGTTTCGTTAACAATTTTGGGAATACGTGCTAGATTGCTGGGATGTCCAAAAGATCTTCTTTCAATGAGGTTATCGGTTAAGGAGCGCCATCTACAATGCAACTATTTGGGTTTCCTCATTGGAACGTTCTAGCGGCCGGTGATCGCGACTTTTTTTTAGAATACTCGTGGAGATGTGTTAATCGGCTCTTTGTTTGGCTACTACATTGGCAAAAATACACGAATTAGGGATCGAATTGATAGACCACCTGCTTTATTCTTCAAATCTAGGCCTCGAAGATATTTTTCTGTTTCTTGAGCTCAAAGTTTGTAGACTTTCATCGAATTCGGGCACCATAATAGATATCGTTTATCTTACTTTGCAGAATAAGAAATTGTCGTGTTAAGTTGTGTACTATTGCAAGATACAAACGATTTCGCTGACTCAGTACGCAGGAATTACATGAACTTTAATTGCAAAAATCCGTCTACAATATTTCTAGCGTTTCCAACAACAAGCAAATAGGGTGTAATCTTCCTGAACACAATGGTCTGTTGTTATTCATGGATTTATTTTCTAATTACGTTCGACTCGAAGCAATGAAGCAGAATGATTCACTACAGCGAGGGCTACTCGTCCCCAGCCGTTACTCGAAATGTGACAGAGAGCATATACCATCGGAGAGAGGAATAAGAACACACAAGAAGGATTTTTTCCAACTCCGGCTTGACCAAGTGCTTGTGTTCGGCTTGGCCGTTGCGTGAAGTGGCCGTAGAAAAGAGAAGCTGTCAGAAAGGAGCTCGAGTGAGCCACAGAACGAGAGAACGCCGGTGAAGTGTACTTTAGCGTTCCTCGCCCGTTTAAATAAGTAGCTTTCCTGTCAGGAGAAGCGCATACTTCAATCACACGCGTTATTACTGCGCGTTTCGTTTCTTTTCCCGCATCCATCGTACAGTACAATGGTCCATATATTACGTCATAGGTGTACTACCTCTATACGACAAGGTATAAATGCGTATTCGGCCGTTCATCTGCTCATGTTTAGCGGCGATTCCGTCCGTTCGCGGTTAACAAAGGCAGAGAGAGACCGTGCGTCGTTTGTTCGAATGCCGACAATTAAAGAAGACGCGCAGCGTGTGCATGTGCCAATAGAGAACACTATATCAATCACCGTGGAGGCTTGCGATTCCGCAGAGATCGCCGCTTGCAGCTATGGTAGAGGAGAGCCCGTATACGAACGGACTTATTTAAAGGAGAGGATACGGGGGAAGAACCGAGACTGCTACTTAATTACATGTGGGGCGCTGCGGTCGCAATTCCGCATGAAAAATGGACCGTATCGTAAATTTTCCGGCGGACGTTTATTGTCGGTTTCTAACCTGCCGTTGTAAATGAGTCGTTAAAATTTAAAACATTGTGTTGCCGCGGTTTATGAATTTTTTCGAAGTGGGTGAAAAAGTTGACGTTTACAACAATGGCTCCTGAACGACATTTACTTTATCTTTTCCGAAAATTATCGTTTATTAGATCGGCGTTGGATAAAAAAGAAGTATGATTTAGGGTCATGGGTTGCGCTGTTAGACCACCATTAGATTTTCAACATTTCCTTTCCCTTTCTAAAAGAAGCTTCTCGTTACGGTACGCAGAACATCCAGTAGATATCAAATACATTGTCAATTCTTAGGTTTTCTACTACTTAAGATGATCTAGTAGATCGTTCCCTTCCTCGCTGATTGCCATTTTTCCTCATATCGCACTTAGACCGATCTTAAAAATTAAGCTTCTTTACCAGCTTTCACGTTCGATTTGGTAATAAAAATATTTACGAAATTTAATGCGATCTGCGAGTGCATAGTTGCGGATGATTTTGCGCCGACGACTTCTTCAGCCCGGCCTAACTTAATATCGAGACCGATCTCTATCGACGTAACTTTACTTTACGATAGACAAATATTGACGAACGTTTCAATTTATCCAACCGTTGATCGTCCAACGCGCGCTTTTATTTAATCAGTTTCTAGGCAGAAAGGACGTAAAATCCGGTTCAGCAAAGACGTTACTCGCCATTTGCCAACGTTAAATTTGTTCTGGGAAGGTTTTTTTTTCTTCGAGACACTTCGTTAATCCATATTTGCATACGTGAAACGACGTAGGTCGGTACATACGTATTACTTGTACATATACAGGCCATATTCCGCTGTACTTAGAAGTATGAGAACGTCATCCAATCGATTTTAATTACTGGATAAATGTTAGACGAATCCGGTTGGAAGAGAGTTATCGATAACTTCTGTGCAAATGAAAGTCAAATATATGGCTGCATATTTAAAGAATTCTTTCTTTCTTCTTACATTTGGGTAATTCTTGAAGATATTGTAATATTATCCGGGTTCAGTGTAATGGAATGGATGATTGTCATCCATTGCAAAGGGTATCTTCTGAATTAGTGGTTCTCTTCTTTTGGTGTATGACATGTAAAATGTTCGAAATTTTGGGAAAGGCTGAGAAACAGGATCACTCCGAGGTAGGTCTTCGGATAGCTTTTGGACGAACGTTACTCTACATGGCACTAATGACATTGACCTTCAACAACACTTACTCAAATTATTTACTGCTTATATTGTTCTTGTAACTGTTTTTTTTTTTTTTTTTATTGAAACAGTACGTCGTTTAAATGAATCTGCGTAGCATGTACATCATGCATAAGCACATTTACCTTATTTTCTAGTTCGTGCTGCCGTAATAGCCGCAGAATCTTCTGCATAACCGAGAATGAAGTAATTAGAAGCTCTATGAAGTCTCCGAGAAAAAGATTGAATAGAATCGGACACAAGATCGGGCGTTGAAGTTAATAGAATCGAAAGCTTAACGAATATAGCCATCGGCGCAGCTTATTTGATTTGGTCTAGTTCTCATTTTAGAGGGAAATTATAGCAGATTGAGTCGACCTATTTCTAGCAAATTTATGCTATTGTTGCGACGTAAGCTTATATCTGTCCAAGTAAGGTTGAAGTCAGGCAGAGAAAAGCATATTAATAAAATTTGGAAACGTTTGAAGCCAAAGCAATAGCTCTGTAATTCTTTAATGGGCTCCTATTTTCTTGTCTTTAAAGGCTAGTCTAATTGGTGAAGGTTTAAGAGCGTTAGGGAATCTCCTAGATTCAAAAGAGTCATTAACGGGATACGTTGACGATTTTGCCAAGTTGTCTCGAGATTCTTTCAACAATTTTGTTCGTACGTACGTAAAAATGAAGGTGTTCACCGCTCTACATCAGTTGTTATATAAATCGCCTAATACTCTTTATTTAAGTGGGTCCAACGTATACACCCGAATTGTTGTTAGTTGAGTTGCTGTTATAGCTAGTAAAGATAACAAATTATTATTATTATTGCTATTACCTTTATTATTGAAAAACTAACAGCGGTGACTCATTTAATACTATCGTCCACGCACATCCCATCGGTAAATAATTCCCCCGTTGCATTGTTAATTCGAATCTTACGACTCTCGCTTAAGTTCAAGCATTGTACTTACGGAAATATAACATATGGTCCCTGCACAACGTTACGTTACATTTCGAACGGCGTTTATTTGCATATAATGGGTACATAAGCTTTATGCGGCTAATAGAATTGACGGAGCATGATATTATGTATGTAGAATGCGCGGTTTGTCGTTTAATTAAACTGTAACATCAGTCATGCTTGGACGTGAGTGTGATCGTGTGAGTGCGTGTCGTGCCGCTCGGATACGTTATGCTCTCGATGTCCATTCGATTTCAATTCGACGTTACCACGTTAACAGCATTGTTTGCTTACGCGAAGTAGGTTAATGCAAATGGGATTTTGTAATTACTGTAATGGAGGGAAATCGGCCATTAGAAGCTGTGTTACGTTTGTTCGATATTAATTTGCATTCTCGAAGACTATCATCGTCGAGAAATTGCGGCAAATTAGACAATTAGAGGAAAATATCTTTAACATATACATATATTTACGAACTATCATAATTAGCACACTACAACTAGACGCTATACATTAACATAATAAGCTCTTAATGTTTTTAAGAGACATGGTTTTAAGTCTTCAAGGCGTGCAAGATTGGATGTACTACGTTTAGTAAGAATGGCAGCCGACTGTATCTAGCAACGAAGTCTTTAGGTGGCCAAAAGGAAATACTGGAAATGATTTCGAAGCTTGCAAGATGACCAACAGTGTTTTGTTTAACCTTTAATCCCTATTCTTTCGCGTTAAGCATCTATTGTCGTATTTTCTAGTAAAGTGGGGAGAGACGTCAATTGTTTTCTCTTTTCCTTTAGGCTTAACCGATTCTAATAATCTCTTCTAATTTTAGCAATAAAGGTGCCTCAAGCATTTTTGGGTAAATGTTCGGGATTTCTTAGATAAGAATTGTCCTGCAAGGTGGATTGGACCTTCCTCGCCTTTAGAATCAGATTCCTTATGAAAGAGAAAGGCATAAGTCGAGGTCCGCCGTTTTATCTACTTCACGTAGAATGGAATCGTGCTTAGAAAATAAAAGGAGATGGTCGGAACATCTTAGAAGCCATCTAAGAAGTAATAATATTGACTAGTAGTAGTAATATTGACTAGTATCAGCCCTGAAAATGTCCCATACGAGCGTGGACGAAACGTCGGCGAAGGATACGGTAATGGCGTGATTTCAATACGGAAACAAAGGATAAGGCGTTCTTATCCACCGCAAGTCTACGTTTCAGCGACTTAGCGAAAGCGTTTAATAAGATTAAAAGGGAAGACATATGGAAGATATTCAGACAGAGTCGAACATAAGAACAATTTTTAAGAGGTACACAAGTATACAAAGCGACAAAAAATTACGTAACATCAAAACGAGAACAATGGAAATTACTTGAAACAACCTTGGGTGTTAGGCAGGGGTGTGTCCTAAAACTTCTATTTACGATGCGTAGTATTGGACGAGGCGATAAGTGAGAGTTAAGCCATTTGAATTGGATTATTGGAAAACGAAAGAAGTATATTATGCGAAAAGTAACAAAGTATACAGAGCGTCTCCGGATGGTCGTAATTATGCTTGTAAACTTACTTATTTCGCATTTTAGGAAGAACAGTCTTTTCTTATTAACTTTATAAAAAGTTTTGCTTGATTTAACAAGCCTTTAGCCGCTATTAAAATTTCAAAACGATATACAGTGTTGTTAAAAAAAGAGAAAACAAAGGAAGTAAAAGTATTACCGGGAAAAAGAACGTTTGAACGGCCCATTCTTCCTATTTGATAATTCGCAAGTTGCTCAATGCCATTTTTGTTCTAGCCGACCATTTTTCTTATTTGGCCACCCGGTACATACATACGTAATAATCTCAACGGAAATTGGATTACGCGTATGTAAGCGTATAGGCACGCCGACATTTTATGGCTATTCTAATTTGCCCTACAAACCTTAAATTGTTTTAAGGAACTCGGCATTATTTTAGTATAAGATTGTGGAATTTCACACGAGATCTCTCTGAGCGTATATAACGATAAGCATTATATAATCGCTAGAAATGCATCTTCAAATACGATACGTGGACATAGAAGATGAATGTTTATGACCGGTTCTGGATTTCACCAAGCGATTGCATAATTAGTTTTTAGTTACTTACTAAAAACGTTTCATAATTGTTAAGTATTACCGATAAAAACGCTGCGGGTACATATTTTGCTTTCATTCGCACGTTACTACGTACGATCACGTTCAACCAGCTAATTGGTTTACAAAGTGCGAAGCGTACGACGCGCGCTATCGGATCGCAAAATCTAAAAAGACAAAAAAAAAAAGAGGTATCTAAAAGAGGCATCGAACACACTCGCAGAGAGCTCTTTATGACGCATCGACACGTACGCACCGGCTCGCATTTATAACTGTTTCCTGAGTAAAATCCATACAATAATCCATATCTTACATGCTGATTTATTTTTATAGGATGGCGACAGCCGCCGGACGCGTCGCGTGCTGAATTTCAAGCAGGCGCGACCGGCTCGGCCGGCGGACCCGTGCGCGATCCGTTCGCTAACCGGGTACGGTCGGGACCGTGCGTGAATTACGATGGAATAATGGCGACGGCTACGCTAGGCACTTATCAACGGTTCGAATGTATTCTGATAGCGTCCGATAAGAAACAAGCGTTAGGGTTGGAACTATAATATCGACCGCAAAGAAGCGACAACGATGACTTTCTGCGTTTACCGTTCCTTTAAAAAATAACGAAGTTATAATCCTTCTTTGCGAAGCTGTCGTTCAAACGACAAATTTTGTTGTTGATGGTGCGCCTAAGCCAATTGAAAAATAAGGTAAGTCAGTCGTTAGTAGAAGAAAATAATCTAGCGAGGAGATGGAAAGAATACTTCGAAACTAGGCAATAACGATATGGGCCAAGATCTATTTAAAAAGACGAACACTTACAGAGAAGAAGAAGACAATTAGAAAGTCGCAGAAAACGAAATAGAGCTAACACAATTGGGCAAATCGTCCAAGCACAACCAGATAACGATAGAAATGTTAAAAAAACATAAGAGAAACAATAAAGGAGATGCCACTAGTTCCATTTAAAAAGATTTGGAAAGAGAAGCGCATGCCTATTGACCGGGAAATGGTAGTTCTTATATATTTGCGTGAAAATTAATTCAGCGCCAGGTACCTCGAACAGCTGTGGAACCCTTCCAAATGAAAAGAATAGCGGCTGCAGCACGTCGTGGATCTCCATATTTATGCCTTAATTTCAATTAATCATTTTTAATTAATTTTAAAATGTCAGAAGCTTAACAGCCAAATTTTGAAAAACCTTATATTCCAATCAATAGCTTCCAAAAACGCAATAAACGATCAAGATATAGCCACTAGAATAAAATCCCATAAATTGGAGTGAATACCGCTCACTTCTCTTTTAAAATTGTAATTGCTAATATAGGCTTACTTCTCGATGAACATAGTTCAACGACTCTACTTGGTTTGTCTGCGACACACCTGTTCTATTCCATTTTCTCCTATTTTTGTTACTCGCAAAAAGCACATAAGATTGCCAGCGTTCTACGAAATAAGAGGAAGTCAAGAAAAGCAACGATGTCAACTTCTCCGGAAGCTCCAATTATGCTCTCTCCAGATAAAAAATACAAAAACAAATTCAACCCGTGAAACGGTAAAATCACCGAGCTAGTTTCATTAAGACTTTTTGATCGTCTTAATGGCTAGTTTCCACCAGCGGAATTTCTAAACTCTCTCTTTAAACACCCCGCACGCGCGTCATTCTGATGGAATTCCGGGCGAAAATTCTAAGATAATAATCTAACGGAGATCCGTAAAGATCTCATTAAAATAACCGTTTAATTTGACGCCTATAAATCGCAGGCTACAGGAGGAAAGCGCTAATTAAATAAACTATAGCAGCGTATAAATCAACAAATTCCAAATATGTAGATCGGCTGTACGTACCGCAGCCGATTTCAAACGGGCAGGAATGGGTGTGTTCTCTCCGAACGCTAGCGCCAATGCTATTTTTTAACGCGTACACAGGAAATCACTTCTCTTTAATTTGGTATTTGCAAAACACATGCGCGTGTATTAAATAGACGTCGGCATTAAATAGTTTTATTTAAATCAATTACTGTTTCATAATGCCGCGGTTGGTTAGATGCGGAACCCGATAAAGCCATTATTACATAACCAATTAGGTACGGGTGCAAATGATGGCGGCTCCGCTCATAATTTAAACGTGCCCATTACTATGGCTCGCGTTCTCGTAATACGAGCCGATTGTATTGCGGCTTATTTTATCGCTTTATCAACTGTTTATTTAATTTGGCGTCCAATGGAAATGATATGAAAATGCGTTTGAAGATGTTATTTTTAATGTTTTGTTCTATTTAGTATCTTTAAATGTCATCTGAAGTATTCGAGAAAGAGACTGCTCATCGCATTACGCCTAGTAGTCAGCCTAGATACAGGCGAGATTCTTCGATAGAAACAGCATCCACTGAAATTGTACGATCTGTTACACAACTCTTCCATTCGTGTCGAACTGAATACTATCGATCTCGAATAGCCGAATTTGCAAACAGATGTACTACAGGGCTCAGTGCTGGGCCCATTACTTTTCTTAAGCCTCATCAACGACCTTCCTTGCCGCATTACATACATAGAAACAATTTTAAAAAATATCGGTTGATTGTTGCACAATTAGTTCTAAAACTTACTTGGTAAATTGTCTGCAAATAGCCTTTTTACGTTTTATTGAAACAGGCAGTTGTACTACGAGACCAGAATGAAGAGGTAGAAGAGCAACATCCAAGCGAGGCGGTTCCTTCAGTTTTGAGGGATAGACGTCTAACCTGGATTGAGGTGACAAATCGACCGAACAAAGTAAGCAAACGAATAGTTCATCGACGATTAGTGACTTAGCTAACTTAATGTTTAGAAGACAAGACCAATGTTCACATTTATCTATTGAAGGACGTCGTGGAGCACGACTAGCTCGTGCCGAAGGTAATAAACATTGGATTCACAGCGATTAGAGCAACGTGTTATCCTTCTATTAATCCAGATTTTGATCGTTAATGAAAATAAGAAGAGCGATTTAGCTCTTGTAGCATTGTGGAAAGGATTAGCTCGCCGTAAGGCTCCGTTATATCCTGGAGCGGATTAGGAAAACCGATTCGAGCACGTGTAACCGTGGATGAACAACCTGCCGCGAATCTTTGGGCGAGATGCGAGCAATTGGCCCAACGTGATGTTCAAAATTTAATGAACTCCATGCCGAAACGTATGTAACCTATTGGAAAGGCTCGTGGTGAAGTGCCCTCATTTTTTCTTTACGGAATCCTTTTATTATTTTTTAAAGATATGTTTCTTTATTGATTTTTATCAATCTTTCTTAAATTTATTGGTTACCTTAAGATTTTATCTTGAAACATTTTTTTTTAACAAAGAAATGGATCGAGTTTTGCACCTGAATGTATGTATATTGTTGGTTGAATTGACGTCTTCATCGCCGTAAGAAAGAATCTATTGTTAGTTTCGTGCAATCTGAACGAACTAAACTATTAAATTAAACGCCTTATTCTCTCGGTGCTATTGTTCGTTAGGTCTTTGTCGTCGTCCATCGTCGTCGGCTCGAAAATAAAATCGCCCGTTAATATTTTGTTCACGCGCCTTCTTCAACTACCGTACCGGAAACGGTGACAGCGATAGTAAATTTCGAACACATATCGTATATTAAGCGCTGGTGCGTTAATGTTAAGGCGCAACGACATTGTATTGTATTTTAATAGTAAATAAGCGAGGTAAGGCATTTCTTATTAAGTTCAGTTCAATGTATTATGAATAAGATACGTATATAGATATATTATAACAGTACGCTGCCGGAATTTCGATGAGCTACATCTAATAGGATATGGATGCGCGATCGTCGCATAAAAGTCGTTTAGTTATTGTTTTGAATAAAAGAAGATGTCTCGCGAGAGGTCAAGATCTGTTGATGATCCCAAATTTCAATCGCGATCGATAAAGGAGATTTATATACATAAACGCAAGTTTTATCGAAATAAAGAATTTAAACAATGCATATACTTGATTCTAAACAACATAAGTAAGAAAAATATTAATTTTCAAGTATCTGACTTTTTACGGAAATACAAACGTATTTCTTTTGTTATTATAGCAAGAAATGTCCGTCTTTGTTTAAATAATCAAAGGCACCTGAATACGATAGTTTCCACCTTTCCGCTGCAATGCGCGACGTACTCAAGCTTTCTAATTTAATATTACGTCCGGTTCCGTTGTAGAACCGGTCTTATGCTACGCACTTGACGATTCTATCCTTCCGTATATGCGGCATCTAATGTGCTCGCTGAATTAGGCGCTTATCGCTCTGTTAGTTTGACCAGCAGGCTTTATCACGGTCACTATTTGCAGCTTTATGAATTCCGCTTTTTTTTTTTGCTTTTATTTCGCTTTTTCGTTCGGATTGCCAGGAAGGCCATACCTTGCAGTGAAAGGCAAGCTCCACCAATTTTATGCAACTGAGAGCGAAATATCGGCATTCTCATGCGATTACGACGCGATAACGATTAAGTTGCGCCTATTATTGTAGTTTATAATTGATAAGTTACTGGCATAAAGGTTATATTCTTAAAATTCATGATAGATTAACCCAATTCAGGTAGGATAGTCCACAACGAGCGTCATATTTATAATGACGTCCCCAAGTTAGTCTAGTAGCGGCTGACTAACATTCTGGATATTCTTAATTGATTACTTGTAGGTTCTACAATTTCTTCATCGTGAAGCTGGTTAATAAAGAGCTCCAATAACTCATCTCTCTTAAAGTTACAGATCTAGTGTCCTGATGCTTTGATTATCTCGTCGCGTCCCGTTTTTGTTTCCTTGTTGTCTTCTTCTCACCCAGAGAAAATACAAAATTTAACAATAATAATATAGAATAACTTCACCTCCACCAATTTAGCTGTGCAATTGCTGCATAGGTGAAACTTCGCGAAACTTTCGCTGGACGCTCTTCAATGCAAGTCGCCTTTCCTTCCGACTTTTCGAATACGTATCATCGCTGGTTTTGTATTGTAAAGTTACAACATTCTCTTCTTTCGGTCTTTCTTCAACTCCTATTGCTTATAATGCTCTTTCTCGTGTGGACGTATATACCTCGTTTGCAAATTCTACGGAATGTAATCTGTGCGGTTGCGAAAATTCTACGGTTACTTCCTACCGTTAGCCGGTTATGCGCATAGACGAGAAACTTCGCCCATTCGTAGCGTTTTTTTCTGCAGGTGTAGTACTTACCTACGCGTTCCCAAAGTTTCGTAATTTTTTAAATTTCCCGGTTTGGGATCGTCGCTATATGGCGATGATCACTCTAACGTTCGTTGCGAGCGCACGTCGAAGATTGTCAATCAATGTACGACTATTCATCGTGCATTTCAGTTAGTTCCGAGTACGATTTACAAACATTATCGCCGGATTAAACTGCGTACGGTTCCCAGACGAAGAGCTCGAATACAATATGCGCGTAAACAACTCCAGATGTCGCTGATGTACACGTTGAATTGTATACGCTATTAAATATCGCCGACGGTATTAATTTACTTCTTTATATTACAGGTCCTTTTAGAATAATACGCCGGGGTTTAGTAGGTGTTACGTATAAACTTACGGCAACCCCCGTTTTTTTTTTTTACTACGATTCCGTATTTTCTCCTGCCGTTCGGAAACCGCTTATGTAAACTTCGATTTACATTTACTTTAACCGATACCAAGTGAATTGTTAGACATACATACGGATACCTACATTCTGACTATTCGTACGCCTACAAAAAGCAAATATTTACCGTTCTTCAGGTAGTGCGCGTACCGATATTTTCGAGGAAGAATGGAATATCGGTTCGAGAATCTGCATGAGGCAAATATACATTGAGATGAACGATGGAGGCTCGCTTATGTACGCATACGCGCATGAAAATTCGGTAGATTTTAGACAGTTTGTACTAATTTTTACACGTCCGCTGTACGGTTACGGTTATAAATTTTTTCAAAGTTCAAATAACGTCCAAGAACGATGTAGAAGTGACGTATTAAGAAAGACGTGGACCGATGAAACCTATACTTCAGCAACAATAACGTTCGATAGTTAATCGTAAATAGGTAATTTGTGAGTTTGAGTGATTCTAATTGTATCTCTTTCGGTACACACGATGTATATCATCAAACGTTGCTTCTCAGCGTTCATTTTAAGATTTAATCAATAATGTTCAACTCAATTAATTTTTTGATGTTAGCGTTAAGCGACGAGGTTAGCGTTGCTTATCGGCCTCTATCTAGTGTGGAAGAAAATTATTGTGGTTTTAGTAGGGTGGATATGCAATCCGTTGCATGAGAATCACAGCTAGATTCTTTCAAGGACCAAGTTGCCTTTGCCCTCTTTAGTTTCAATATTTGTAAAACTATGAATTCTATTAAAAAAGTAAATATATCGTTAAGTAATGGGAACGCGGGTGGTTCCAAAACAGATCTTTGTACGTCACTCGAAGTAACGTGGCGAACCATTTAGAAAGTGAAGGGAACCAGTTATTTTTTGTCGTATTCAATCCTACCTTTTTTACCAACTTACCCAATAAATATTGGTGGGAATGCAATCAAAAGCTCTATTAAGGCCACGAAATACTCCAATAATAAGTGTCAAGAGGCAGTTATAAAGCGTAACATTGAAGCACAACTGAAATGGCTGATATACTTGGTCGGAAGCCAGCTTAGGACAAATGATTGAGATAAAATCCTTCCAAAAAAGACAACTTACGAAACTTACCATATTTAAGTAATTGCTCTCAAAGGCAAATAGCACAAATAATGTTGTGTGTAACGCTTTCAAAGCATCTGGATAAGTTCCGAGCTGAAAGGGAACGTTTATAAGATATGTAAAAGACGACACAAGTAAAACCTCGTTTGTTCTATTAAGACGGAAGATATTCGTCCCATATGCGCTCGGGGAGGTAGCCTTACAGTAAAGGATCTTTTTCAGACGCAGATTTAATTTCATAGTTTCTAGTGCGACGTCTGCCAATTCTCCTTTGTCGACAAGTCCTTATTTCAGGGAAAATCTACGAAACGCTGCGAATAATAGCGACTACGATTGAACTCTGCGACACCCCGTAATGCACATGGTCCTAACTGGATGTGTTCATACCACTCTTTAAGTTTGTCGAAACATTCGAAACGGTTGCCTCATCTTTATGAGCGTAAAAATACAAGACCTGTGGGTAAATACAGTCGAAGCTAGATGGAATAACGCAAGACACACGGGCATTTAGTCGTCGGGAAAATTATGGCGTCTTTCTTGTCGCCGATTTCACTCGTGGCGTACAGAAGAGAACATAGAAGAAGACCATTGCGCAGCGTACCATTGCAGGTAATATTTTAACGAGGTATAATACATGGCGAGTCTTAACGTACTAACAGCGTAACTTACGGCCTATCGCGCGTATAGCAATACCTACTGTTGTTGACAAAGATTTTATTTACAATAATTGCCGTATCGGCCGGTGCGTATATTGCTAATAATACTTTATTATGAAAGTTTCTTCGCCGTTGCGCGCAATCCAACCGCGGTTATCGGTTATAAATTTGCTTATGGTAGTCTCTCCCGGTTATATGCGCTCGCTCGATCGTATTCAAAAGCTTAAAGTGAGGCGACAAGAAATTTGTTATGTATTATTTAATGTGCACGACGTTAATGCCATCTATATTGCGTCGCGTATAATGTTCGATGTTATGTACGTGTAGATATTCTTTTTGCACTACCTCTTTCGCGGGTTATGGATGATAAGATAATTGAAAGGAAATTTTATACAGTCACATGCTGCACGTCTTAGTCTTTCTCACTCTTTTAGTGAAACGCGTCACTTTGAACATTGGCGAAAGTTATGCGTTTATGTTAAATGTTTTTTGAGTTAGAGTCATCGATAGTGATGACAAAGACGGGTGAAATCATTATCTTTCTCGGGGAAAAGGACGAATCCTTTCTTATGAGACGAATAGATACGAGTCTGTCCAGTCGCTGCAAAAAACCATCATCTGTAACATTCGATTGCACGATAGTACCAGTGGAATTATTTCACACCACCTGTATATACCGTCCGCAGCACACAACGATCTTTTACGCGCATGTATTTATAGTCGGTAATGGTTAGTCCCCGTGGCACGGGCTATCCTCCGGTCAAATGTGTCGTCCTCTCACTCTATTTTATGAGTATGTTATTAACCGGATAGGTTGACAAATGACCGAAGCTAGCCCGTGCTATGCGTGACCTCTGATCTCGTCGTATCTGGCATACTTACACACGCACACACAGACGCGACGCAACACATACGCTTCTTCCGAGGTTTGGCGGTGGTTATTGACACCGATTAAACTACTGCAACTTATTTTCGGTTCCTTCTTTCTCGATTTTCTCTTACTTCTTCTTGTTCTTCCTCTTCTTCGGATAGTCGCCGTCGGTGTCATCTAGACGATTGCGCCGTTAAAATATACGCCAAACGACCGACGTTCTTTAAATTATAATTTATCCTCTTTTGATATCTGGATATGACATCGGAGTCTTCACCGTCGTGATATCTTTCTCCTATCTTTGTTTGTATGTATGTATATTTGTACAGTATCTTGTCATAATATTGGGCCCAAGTAATAAGAAATACATTTTATGTTAATGAATGCGAAAGCTTTCATAATATTACGCTGCCAAAAACGTTTAGAAGATTAATAGTGTTTTCGTTATTTCAATCAAGGCCCTAAAAGATTGGTTGAAAGAAGGTGTAATTATGTAAAAGCGGAAATTCTTTATGAGTAAGATAACGGTAAAGTTAACGAAGAAGGCTAAAACAAATGAGGCAGACCAAAAATACATCGAAAGAAAGTTAGAAGAAGATGCGGATAATGAAGAGGACGATGGCCAAGGTGGCAGTTAAAGTTACCACTCAATTGCACAAAAAAGAAAGAAAAAGGAGTATGTCGATAAAGATGTAAACGAGAAGGACATTTAGCAGTCAGAGAAAGAGTTAAAGAAAAAGGTAAGGATAAAGACGGAAAATGAGCAAGATGCAAAGGAAGACAAAACGATGGGAAAGGAGCATAAAGCAGAAGAAAAGAAAGGCTAAGACTAAAAAAAGGGTCAAAATAAGAAAAAAACAGCTGCGATACGGAAACACTAGAAAAACTGAAAGAAAAAGAGGAACATTGGAAGAAAGGAGCGAAAGACGGGATCAAAAGGAAAAAAGAAACTGGGAAAGCAAGTTTGAAACAGCTGAACTTAGAACAAGAAAGAAAAAGGAAGGGGACATAACGAGAAAGAAGATTAAAGGCAGACATTTTTAATGTCAGACCACTAGCTTTGATGGCTAATCTCAAAGCACAAGGTTTGTAACTTCGAGATGTTAGCGTTTGACCGTCTAAATTACGTACCGGAATGAAACGTAATAAATAAATACAACGAAAAGAAAACAGAAGGTAAACAAGAAGAAGAGACGCTAAAGGAAGACGAGAAACCAATCGAAGTTGAAATCGTGAAGAAATCTCAAAGAAAAGAAGAACCAATCTTGACGTTAAAGATGATTAGGATGTTGATAAAGATAATATTGTGCGAATGAGCCTTCAACTTTTTAATTTGTGGCTTAATACTAAAGCAAGCCACTGTATAAGTATATAATTGTTACAAAGTCTCGGAGCACGCGCAGCAGGATCTATCTAACTGGTTTTCCGAGCGCGTCCATATCCCATAAGGCCCCTTAAGGGCGATATTAATTTAATTAAATTTTATCGCATATTTTAGATATTTCGGAGTCGTATTATAAATACTGCCGACTTAGACAATAACTTATATTTGAAACGGACCCCGGGAATTGCTGGCATTCTTCGAGTTTCTTCCACTTACACGGACGAACGTTTATATACTGCTTCGGGTTGCATAATAGATTAAAATTTTGTCTATTCGACGTGAAACATCCGAACATTGTCCGTGTGTGTATACATTATCTCGCAGTCGAATTTATGGGAATATGAAGAGGAGAAAAAAATTGTAGATGTTTGACGCGGCGTATTGAAACCCGACACTGTATTCATTGTTTATGGACTTAATTACATGTAGACGTGGTTAAGGAAAGTCTAACATGGAAGAGGAATTTTTGACAGGAATATGTGTGTTGTCGTTTACAATAGTTTGAACATCGTATAGAATTTCTTTTGATGCGTGCATGAAAAAATTACTTCGATCAAGAGAGCATTATTTCAAATACAACGGAAGATCCCATATTCCTCGGCATGCGCAGAATACCATCTGATCATGTAATTACGATATGCGTGGAGAAGATTGATGATGTAATGTAAGCTCTGCTTTATTGAACCTTTGTTTTTGGGCTGTTCTAGCCTGATTTTAGCGTGGCATGTTTAGCGAGTGAGAGGCACCTTCCCATTTCTTGATCACTCGTTTTAACTCTTTGAGGAGCTACGAATCTCTGAACAAAAAAAAATAACCCTTAGTAAAGGCAAGAAAAAATAAGCGAGATTTCACAGCGAACAAAACTACCAGCAGACCATTATTCACTAAAATCTGTAAGTGGAAGTTCTAAACGCTTCCAGGAGGCGATACTCATGGAACTAGTTAAAATTTAACCGACTAAGACGCTTGCATGCATGGTAAAGGTTGAAGAATTTTCGTAATTATAGCACTACAGCTCAAAGAGTTAAGTGGTTCTTTGGTAGGCCACAATGGGGATTAGGACCAGTTCGCTGCTTCTTTAGCCTGCTTATCTAACTTAATTCATTTTCAATTTCTTAATGGCTTAGAATCTGGAGAACTGGGGCGCGATAAGCACGTTATATCTCGCCCAAGTGGTCTTGGATTGTGCATCAGATCAGATTCGTACGTGCAGGCTTTAACAGTCTTCAATGCTGCCTTCATTCACGACAGGCTTAAAGGTACCGAGAGATTCATAAGAGCACAAGAAAATTGGACGGAATTAGAGCTACCTTTATGGGTAGCTTTAAGCTCTTTGCAATAAAACATTGCAAATATATTGAACGTCAGTGACGCATGCTTCAGATAGATTTATCTTTTTACATTTAAGAAATTGTTATTATTCAGGAGTTGAATCAGATGACGATTTGCTGGATTTTCAGTGAAGAAATATTGCCGCGCCATATTCTTTCCAAGACGATACTAGGTACGACACAATTGTGAATGTAGGCAGCTACATACACACGATCTGAACATTTTTTTTAATTATGGCTGAAGATTGGACTGTGCTTTTTCTTGGATAGAAAGTTAAATTATAGAGCCAGTATCAAAACGATGTTTGGCACGTTAAAAAGGAGGTAGCTAGCGATCACAATAGTCGATGCTTAGATGTAGGAGGTGTATTCCATAGGTGCTTCAATTTCCGAAAATCATTTGGTTGCAGCCGGATAAGGCCACAAGTCATACTGCTCGTGTGACCATCTTTCGTCCCTTTTCTGTACGGCTCATATGCAGAAGTTAATATAAAATGGCATGCTTTACTCAACGCACACCTTTAAGGTTTTCTTTTAAAAATAGACATTTATTGAAAAATCTTGTGATTTTATATATCGAAAATTCTAAACAAATACTGCGACATCTCACAGCATAGCTTTATTTAGTGGTACTCTTAAAAGAATCTTATTTTTCGAATTTTGCGGAATCTTTCGAGTTTTGCTTAGCGATCAATATTTTTCGTTTGAGATAACTCGTAAGCTGGATAGCTAAACGCTGTTCATCCGAAAAGACACACTGTTAAACTATATATTAACTTTCTATTTCACAATTAATTATGCAGCAGATTTGAAGAATGTAGTTTGTGTGAAGGTGCGACATTTGACAGAAAAGTTTCACGAAGGATGTGCGCGAGCTTTCAATACCAAAACGGCTTAGTTAGATTTATCTACTCAGATATTATAACATAATATATTTAAATACTGTCTGAAACAATATTAGATTTCTTAGTTTTAAATGAAGCACACCTACATCTTCTATCTGAATAAACATGCTTTTTATGGACGCATCTAAATCTTTTCCTCTGATAGATTTAGATATGTGCATCCTAGAAAAATTTAATATTGTTCGCCGTTTTTATTTAGCGCCACCATGATCTATGATCTAAAATATTACACCTTTCTGTTCGTAAAAAAAGCAGTCGCATTAGTAACGTCAGAGATCTAATCGATATCCGGGATATCTCTGTCGAAAAAGAAACGAAACAAAATACAAAAAAAAGAAATACGCACGATGGGCTTGCTAGACAAAGAAAAGGAACAAATTTATACGGGTACCAGCGAAATTTATCTTAATTTATGCATCTAGAAGTTATGAATATTGAAAGGGGCAGATCTGCAAAATCAGGTAGAAATATTTAACTGCTGCGGTTGATAAGCTACGTTTTGTTCGGAGAATACAATAAATTTCGGTTGTATTAAAGATAAATTTTGTAACTTTATGCGTATAATGTACAGGAATCATTACACCCCGTATAAATTTTAATCATTGTTAGAAATAGTAAAAGTTGCGTTGTTGCGAAAGCTTTCGTTTCGTTTAGCATTCGCTCCGTAATCTTTACTTGGAAGGTTACGCTGTTTAACAACTACTCAATTCGTTATTGGTGCTAGGTATTTACCATTGTAAAAGATTGAAGGTTGAAAAGATTGAAGAAAGAAAAGGTGCGGTCGAAAGAAATGATCGTTAATATTTTGGACCTTCATATGATCGATGCGGAATTTCCTTTTCAATCCAGCAGCTTAATCTGAAAAGAATGGCTTCTTTTAGTTTGAAAATTTCTGTATTTGAAGACGGTTTCCGAACATCCTGTGTAAGATTGAGCACCGGTAACAATAAGATGTGCGCGTTCGTTTTAAATAGGTGATAAGGATGGACGGCGTGTAATATACAGTATTGTATTCTTCCTTAAGAGATCGACCTATCGAAAGCATAAAACATAAACATTAATACTTGATCTCTGGATGTGCTTGTTTGTGCTCAATGCCACTTTTTAAGTTAGTTACTTGGGCAATACATGCTTCTATTCGTCCATCCATTCCATTCATCCATACTGTTTACAATGTTTCCGTGACCAACCCGTTAAATACACATCACGCGCTAAACGTCATAGTAATCGTCAATGAACCTAGTCACCGCCTTTAATGATAGCTGTTTTCTCAATTTACGTATCTACGACATTGTGTTAAAAACAGAACACAGAGTACTTCGCTTGCTGATCATTGGGCTACTTCATGAAATACAAGCAAGTACGTCGATATATATCCCTCAATATTATTATTATTATGTTCCATGGCCCAGTGGTAAGAGGACCAGTGCTTGACTAGGCAGAGTTAGTGCAGTGTGTTCGAGTCAGGCTAGAATCAACAAATTTTCTTAGCGGGTCCGATACATTCCCGAGTCACTCATTACGGCGAGGGATGACAGTAACAAGGCACTTTACATACTAAAGGGCTTCTGAGATTATGACAAGCTTGAAAAAAGCTTATACACCCCGTTGAGCCTCCACCACACTTAAAAAAATTATTGTTATTATCATTATTATTACTCAGACATGTGATTCATTAAGGCAAAAAGTTATCCAACCAGCTATAATACCTCTAATTCTATAACTATTGAGCTTGTTTAATCGTAAAGATCGAGGGAGAAAAATAGCTCTGCTATGGTAATGTGATAGAGCGATATCAAGACAGTTGTTGCCGATTATCCTTATAAGCCGTGCTGATTGTCGTGTAGAATCTTGTGTTGGCTGAGGAAGAAGAACAATAGTCTATTTTACAAGACCATGGAATACTTTATGCACACAACTTAGATACTCCTCACAAGAGCTCCTGAGGCTATGACAAGCTTCAAAAAGGCTTATGCACACCGTTAGGCCGTCATCACACTTAAAAAATAAACTTTGCCAACGTTTGATATTAAAGATGCGTCTGTAGTTGTTAATTGTAATCGACACATTGACGAGATAAGTCATAACTAAGTTGTGGAACTCTTTAAAAAACGTTGTTGCACTGTATGTTCGTTTTTTTTTTAGTGTCTGTAAAATTTACTTTAAGAACATTTTCTTAAGCGTAAAAACCAAACCAATAGAAGAAGTTCCAAGTGTTTCTGCTTTACATCGAGGAACACCGTTTGCTTTGCTAAGATCTTAAATTGCAAATCAAACAAATTTATAGAGGCGTACGCTTGTATTAGATTTCGTAACGCAAACTCCAAACCCGTGCAAATTGGAAGACCTCACAAGCAGAACTGACGTCATCCTCATTTAATATTTGTATTCCGGAATCTGTTTGGTCATTTATCGCGTTCAAATAGAATAGTTGGTCATGTGGAGCAAATGACGATCGACGTATGAGACGAGAACGAGTTCTCTTTCCCACTAGTACATATGTATAAGTGCGTGGCCTACGTGGATTCACGTTTACGTTCGCAGGAGAAGGACCTCGCCTTGAGTAAATCAAATATTTACCGATCGTTCTCTTCGGCACCGATGGCAAAACATCGCCACCAACCGTGTGGTAACTTCGATCCGACGCGATTGAGAAATACGCGTCTTATAAACGTAAATGGCGGCTAATGCGTAACCGCAAATGGAGTTACCTTGCTACCGGGAGTTATGCGCGATAAATCGCCAACGACTAGTTGGATTTCGAATAAACAAATTTCACTCAGACGGGATTTTCCGATGATTGATATTTTGATATCAGGAATATAATTGCAATATTTGGGGAATTGATATCAAATATTGCACGTCAATAACCTTTAATTTTACAATAATTTAATTCATAACTTTTACACCAACTTACAGGTTCACAGTGAACATAAGCTCCATTGTTTGTTCCCTTTTTCTTTCCATTCGGGTCAGCAGTAACAGTCGAAAGCATAAAAGGAGACGATCGCACTTAAGTCGGTGATTTAGCGAAACGGTCATTTTCATCGGCATCACGGCGAATTAGATAAAAGAGAATTTATTATAAGAGCAGTAGCGGATACGCACGCTTACAGACAGGGTATATGCGAATGCTCGTCCTCGAAGACATTAGCGTAACAGTTTTATTGGTAATATGCATAATTAAATTAGTTGTATATTATGTGTACGGCAGACCGTTTAGCTCGCCTTAATATATTTCGGATAATGAGAAGGACGAGATTTCTTTTAAGCGTTTCAATGAATTTACAGCGAGATAATAAAATAAATTCGCGATAATGCGAACGCGACGTTTCTCGCGGTCCCTAATGTAACCGGAATAATAAAAGGGGGGCAGTTTACATATGTCGAATAAGCGTCGCGCATATAAAAGCCTTATAAATGGCGAGTTAATTCTTCCGTAGATTAGTCGAGAGACGGGTTTTATGCCCTCGAAATTATACCAGCTTATCGGGGCGTAAATGTTCGAATCCTTTTTAGAGTCGCTGTTGATTATCGCCGATTCAATTGTTTATACGCGTACGATAATCGGAAGAATGCATCCCGTAACCTACAACCAACAGCTGCTTGATATCAATGTACTTTCGATTGTTTTTCTTACAGTTTTACGGCTGATACTAAACGGAGAAAAAAAAATCATCGTATTCACAATCATTAAGCTCGCGTCGTTGTACAATGCAAGATCTTAATAGTTGGATAGGGATGAATCAATCATTCTTCACAGTTGAAATAATAGTCGGCAATTTTTTCTGCGAAACAAGTGTATTTGTCATATATTGATTGAAGACTTGAGCACGAAAAGGGTTACCTCGCACTGGCGGCGCTTGCTCACGCAGGACCAAAAATACATTCGAAATCCACGTTTAAACGAAATAAATCGTAGCTTCGGCGTCAATTAATGATTGTTTAATCGGAAATCCAAAGCACAGACGAAATAGTCGATTACAGAGGGCGGACCGCCCCAGAAAAAAGTGGGAAAATTTTCAGGGAATTAAAAAAGAAAAAATAGTAGCGGGAGAGGAAAGGAAGAAGATAAATGGTAGCATTTGAAGAAAAATGTTGTTTTATCAAAGCAAGTCTCATACTTCGATGATCACCACTACAAAAATTCTTTTGTTTCTTGTGCTTAAACTTTTTCATCGAATGGCCATCATTTGTGGCTATTTTTCGGAACAAGATGTCAGTATTTTGCTTATTGTCTTTGTAATATCTAATACTAACATCGCCAATAACAATTTTTATGCTAAAATAAAAAAAATGCTGGCGAATTTTCCTATAGCGGATTTTTGGTTGCTTGCTTGGGACTTTCCTTTAAGTAGAAGAAACGTGTTTATATCGCATGTCAAGGCGTTCATTTTATTTTTCCCAATAATCCAATTTCTGGAAGTATCCCTAAAAAAAAAAAAAAAAAAAAACATCCAAACATCGAATGCATTAACCCTTGAACCTCGAGTGAAATTAGATATCGTTAAATTCATTTTCGAAACGATTACACAGAAGAAAAAGCAAAGTAGGTACATCTACCTAGTTCGTATCTTTGAGATATTTCGAATTCATTTACCAATTAATACGAACGCAATACTACCAACCTACGTTTGCTTTTAGTGCGCGACCCGACCGACCGATACGAGAGACGAAAAGGAGAATAATTATTTCGTTAATTTAGGATAAGTAAAGTGCGCTGCTTAATGCTGAACCTTTTCTCTTCTTCTCGTGTTCCGTGAGTACCGCGCATTAGCGGTCTCGCAACGGCAACGGTGTCGTCGGGATCTCCGAAAATATTTTTATTACGCCTTCTAATATCAGTCGATTAGCTATTCCATTTAAATAACTGTCAACGCGAAGCGTTTTTCCATCAGTTCCAACTTATATATTAGCGGTGTTCGGTCTTGTTTATCTATCCGGGTCTTAGATCGTGCCGCTCCTAAGAGCGAGTATAACTATTATTCCGGCTCGGTTTTGGCTCTTTTCATTAACACTTCGGCTGATTTACGAAGGAAACGGCAACGGCGAGGGCCCAGCTTGAATATAGATCTCCCTTATTACCTTTCGCTTCGTGTTCCGTTTTTCGTACAATCCGTTGACTAAATTATGTGTAACGCTGAAGAATTTTTCAGTAATATCGGATGTGAAACATGTTTAAACACTGGAATTACTCCAAGTGCGGTTAGGTGTGTTAATATGAATGAAATATCGTAGTTTCCGTTTCTTTACATGTAATTGTTTAGAAGGACGTGCATAGGTTTAGCTTGGCGATCCTCTCGCTTGAATGGATACTTTTAAGTTCTTCTTCTTGACGCTAATGACGAAGATGTTTGTCTAACACCAATTTTTCAGGTGTTGCCGTGTCATCGGGTTGATTCTTAATGATTGGCGGTGTCCTTAAGAGATATGAAGTAATTAATGCATGTATGAGAAAAGCTTGAACAGGAACATGGAAGATTCGATACCACTTGGGACAATCTATATAATACAAAGCACACAGATGATAGGGATGAGGATAACGCGTCGACGTGTGTATTCCAAGCAACATTACAATCAACACGGTGTCCCATGAGCTTTACTGACGTTGTATGTTTAGCAGACTTTAAGCGAACAACATGAATGCTGCATTTTGTAAATTTAACATCAATTTATTTGGTGCGAACTATCTACTGAACCTGTTCAATATCTAATTAGCAGCCGTTTTCGATGCATAAGTGGAAGACATTATCAGCCAATTACATTAGACAGCCATCATCACGCACTTGGAAGATCATTAATAAATATAAAAAAATGTAAAGGACCAATAACGGAACCTTGGGGCACACCTGTTTGTATTATTCAGACGCCAATCGAACGCTTTTGCGATCTCTAATCCATTTACTCTCATCAAGATAAGATGGGAACCTTCTATCTTTTTATGTAAAGAAAGATAAATAAAATAAATCCAAATATTTTCTTTTTCTATCTTCCAACACCCACATCATCTACGCTAACATATTTACAACTAATTAGCGTGCTTTTACGTATCATCTCGCGATAAAGATCTAAATACGCGGCTGTGCATAGTATATGGACCCTATTAACCGCGTTCGTTCGACCCGTAAACTCATCGTCGTCGTCGTTGTACGTATATCGCGTTGTAAGTAAGTGGAACAAGAAAAACACATAAATCGCCCGATATTTACGACTGCGTTCTTTTATTGACTATTAATTTTAATAAATTGTCGAATACAACAACGGTGTCGGTTATTAAACGCCAATAAAATTATCTATTAACGGCCCGAACGGACAATTTTTATCATGCGATGCACTTCGAGCAGCGCTAAATAAACATTGTAAAAAGGTAAAGGAGAGGATGGAAACGTAGGGATAGATACGGCGATCGTATATCACATCTGATGGCAATAATCGAAACGCTAAATAAAAATTAACTTAAACGCTCACCTCTTGCATTTCGAGGGGGAAGAAATCAACGGATTACCGCGGGCAACCTATTCTTGTTACGCAATTCCGTATTGCTTGTCAATTAACATCCAACTTACATAAATATTGAATTTCATTGCTCGGTTTTATTGCTTTTAATAGAGATGTGAAAGATAAGACATTAGATACAATCCGTATTCCATTCTTCTTAATAGGAAGTTCGTTGCGTTTGGCGTATGTATAGATTTAATACACTGTGTCCAATTGAGATTGCGTCAGACCGGTCCAGATGTTGGAATGAAAGAATCGTGCATCAAAAATGCGAGTTTTGAAGTTTTGAAAGAAGGTATTTCTTTAAAATGAATTTAAGAGTAGCGATGATAACTCTCCAATTCAATTGAAGGTCGTCAAATTCTTCACTAATATCATTTAAGTTGCTAATCTCTTCTTGTAGTTTAGCACTGCTTGATATGTAAAATTTTTTGATCTATATTGTACTCGATCCTTCCAAGGCGTGTCACAGTATAGATGATAATCTAAGGCGCGAATAATATAATTATGTCCGACTTGATCTTGCTGCGACGAAATAAAGGGCGATATAGGATACATGTAACATTCTTATGGGGAACATAGCCAAAGGATTCATGGACGGAGAGCGTGTTGAACTTCTTCAACAGTGCTATTGAAGTCTTCATTTGAAAGCGTCTTTCAGTATTGAGCGATCAATCGCGGCACCCACGATGCGGTTGGCTTTTCCATGTTCAAATCTTCAATTTGTGATAAACGCGTTCCAAAGAGATGTTCACAGCCTCTGCCGTCCTTTCAACTTAATTAGACGGTGATTTAGCAGCATTTGGTGAATTTTGCCGATTTTATCGAGAACGGCTGTAGTTTTTGGTCCTTCAAGTTGATACCATCACGTTTAAATGCAGCAACTTAATGACGGATCGATATTCGATTTTCTCCACATTTAGAGAAACCTTATCGTCGACTGACAGAAACGAAGACTTGGCTAAAATCTTCTAAAGTATCTTTCAACGCATGCGCGATTATATTATCAAAATACGTTTTTGCTGAAGGACGCCATCCTTATTTTGATGCATAAAGTTCTTCAAAGTATCCTCGTTGTAATAGTGACATTATTTGGATACGCACGAGCACCATTGTAGTTAATTCTGATAATTTGGTGTCTATGACTCAAATATGAGCTGTTGTCAGCGCCGTTTGAGTTGTTTATATCAAACTGCCTCAAGTAATTTCCTACGTGGGGCACTCGCAATTGCCGGCACTGTTTCTGTGAGCACCTTTATCATTTGACTTGACTCGAATTGTATAACTACTAAAATTTTTAAACTAATTAAAACGCGAGGCGGAAGATTTAAGATGACACGTTTATCGTGTTCTCTAATTAGCGTGTTTATACCTCCATTGGGGAATTTTAAACTAGTTATAAAACGATGCAAGCACATAAAATAAAATGTTGAATAATAATGTGCTTTACGAAAAGCAGAATAGTTTGGACAGGACACATCAGGAAATGTTTAGAAATAATAACCAAAAAATAATCTTAGCATTATATTTTTTAGGAGAATAGTTTGCTTGACCAGTGGCCAACAAAATTGTCTTCGGGTCTATTAAGTATGGGTTTTTTTTTTGTTTTTTCAGCAACAGATATTAAATTTAGCGTCATCTCATTCCTGTATTGATAGCTATAGCGATTGTTCTAGGACCACAGCAAATTTTACTTTAATTTGGATAATGAGAAATGGGAAGTGAGAAGATTGGATACAGAAGAAGTTATTGTCCCATTTTGCCACTATCGTCGTTGGCTGAATTTAAGAATACCGCTTTATACTCAGACTCCGAAGATAATAGGCCAAAAAAACAGTTACTGCTGTAAAACAAGAGCTTCAGCAATTAGAGACATTTTTACTTGGCAAACTGAAATCATTATGTCTACGCTAGTTACGGGTAACCTCTAAGTCGTGGACGTTATAGTATATTTATTTGCATTCAATATTAACATATTTTTGCGGCACCAATTCTTGTTCGGTCTTGTTTACACGTAGCTGATGTTGATCAGGATCTTTGGATGAGGTTAAGATATACCTATTCTTGGCATAATTGATTGCAAATCTGCAGCGACAAGTCATAGGCGCGTATGAGAAATATAAGTGGACATAAAATCAATCCTTCTGTAACTCTACGCTTGTATATATTTAGCACAAGCACCTATTGCAAGCAGTTGGTGAGCTCAGAAGCTAATATCCAGGATAATGATTGAGTTTGTATTCTTTCAAGTGAGATAACTTTGATTTAAGGTTGCTTACGTGATAATCAATATTACTATTTGTTTCTGGCCCATTATGGTGGGCTTAAGAAACAGTATACTCTTCTATTGAGTTACCACGAAATTAGGATCTACAACGTTGAATGCCCACGATAGATGGAAGAATAATTCGGTAACTATTTCCCCGTTGAAACTTATCGTGTGTGTCTTGGACAAGATCAAAATTTACCGTGGTCGCTGAAGGAAACCATATAGGAGGGCTTCGGTAGTGCTAATGGCTGGAGAAATCGACTCGGGGATGATGTACAAAACCATTTTGTTGATTAAATCACATCCTTCAGTTTCTAATAACCTCTATCGTGTGCGATGATGATGCCCCCCCAAAAAAAAAAAAAAAACAAAAAAAACGTACCCAATGGTTCTACCTCTAGGCGTAATGCAACGATTACAGAGATTGTATCTGAGGTTGGTATCTGCCAATTCAGTAAATAATGAATTTGTTAGCAATTATAGGATGGTCGTTAATTTGTTGTTTATTGTCAGCGTTAATGGCTGCATTTATAGCTTTATTCGAAGCTAGGTTCACAGCGTGTCAAATTTGTTTAATTTCATTTGTTGATGGTAATTTTTTTTTTGTTATAATATTATACATTTGGGCTGCTTATGAGTTCTTCCAGCTCAAACATTTTACAGTAATGATTAGAAGGCGTTCTCAGGTGTTAAAAAAAATGTGTGGTTTCCATATCACAGAGCTATTTTGAATCCATTAATATTGTTATTACATATAATATCTTCGTTATTTTATAACGTTTATATATTCTTCGGGCTTCGCTTGACGAACAGGATCCACTCTTCCTCGAAATAGCTGACCTAAATTAACCGATTAAACTTGTGCAGTGCGGAGCGTGCCAATATTTTTGTGTTGTCATATTATTTCTATTCTCTTCAAATAAGTTTTATGACATCCTGTATGTATTAACACGGTATTTCTAAATGCTATCCTTGCTGAGCTTACGCAGATGATCAACACCTAACTATAGGATGCAATAAAATTCTTTCTCGTCAAGAGCAGATCTAGTAAAAGTGTTTTGATAGAACGTAGCAATTAAAATCGGAATTTTACTTTTAGATTTTCTCGTTATCTCGAAAAGGTTACCGTTTAATGATCTTTTTTGTAACTATCTAATTAATAAGCGATACGAAAGATTTAAGGTGACACGTTTATGTTGTGTTATTTAATTAGTAATGTTTACAATTTTGTTCGAGATATAAAATAACCCGGCACATAAAAATAGGTGGATAAATAATAAAAAAAAAGGCTTCGAAATGGTTCGTTCGAGCAGTGACCAACAAAATTTGTAAAAAATAAATTAGAATTAGAATTTACCGGCGCAATTTTCAACTTTACTTATTCATTTCAAATTACCAAATTGACCGCTGCTAAATTAATGTTAGGCCATTAACTTTTTTCTTAGGCTGAGATTTCTATGCACGTTCATCTACCGAATACGTTTCTTTTTTTTTCGAGACAGCTAACGCCTGGTTGATTACAATTTATGTACTGTTATTTAATCGCGAGACCTATCTAATTGGTGACCTAAGTCGGACGTAGTGGAAAAATATGTTGGCAATCGGTTAATTTATTATAATAAACAAGAGGTGTCCTTATCCCCCTTATTAATGCTAATTTAGATTAGTATTTTTACGTAATTGGGGCTATAGATTTCCGGATGTTTAGATTTAGAGGTTTTCCTTCTAAAATGTAAATTTAGAAGAGTTATTTGCACCAGATTAGAGAAACTAGTTGGCGTAAATTGATGCTATATACCTCTCGCATGCTACGACGAATGGCTTGAAGATGTTGAATTAATTAAGAGAATTTGAATTCGCTGATTGCTAAATGTTTCAAAGACATATAGCAACATAGAGAAATTTAAATACTATAATATTGAGAAATTTGTCGATGTCCATTTCGCTCATTTAGATATTAGCGCAGCTAAAGAAAAGCAGGGCGGTGCAAGGGTAATTAAAGAAAAATGAGAAAGCGTGAATTTGTAGGTACGCTTAGTAGTATTTGGTATGACGGTACTTAGTAATGTTAAAGCAGGATTCAGATGTTTACCTTGACTAGATATACTTTGTTGATCGAAGATCTTATCGAGTTTCCCGATTGGATCCTGGAAAACCAGCGAAGTGTAACGCTGTGCTAGAGAAAAAAAGGTGACAAATCAGATGTACTTTCTCTTTCATTAGTCCCCGAAGGTTTAGCTTCCAACAATGTTTCCACCTCCAGCCGATCGCAATAATGGCCACTACTACTTTTGCACTGGCGGTTTTAACAATTCTAATGTGGGCAGAACCACTCCCAGAACAGAAGCTGGCTTATCTTCTGTTAGTTCTATTCAATGCACTACTTCAGCCATGAGTAGAGGTTTCAGGATCTTTCGGCATCTCCAAGCTCTTACCTCCGCAGGAAATAGAAAAAAGTAATGTCCCCGCAAAAAGAAAAAATAAAAAGAAACCTAGTTTCAATGGTAGCAGTCATTACCAGTGAAGGGTAGATTATCGCTGAAAGGAAAAAGAGTAAGAAGAGTAAGAAAGGAAAAAAAGACCTAAAAAGGTTGTAGGAAGTAAGTAAGTAAGATTGAGAAGAAAACACGTTCTCTAGACACCCTAAAAGCCCTAAAAGTCTCAAAGTACAACGGAAGTGAACTCAAAAACATGGAAATCGACTGATCGGCATCAGGCGGTAGAGTCGATTTGCCCTGATCAACCTAGGATTAACACGACTGGGTTGTAGTTTAGTGTGCGCCCAAAATCTTTGCTAGATAACCTAGTATATTGAAGCTGATTTATCTGAACGAGCTAAAAAAATTTAATTCATGGGGAAGATATGTTGGAAAGTTTTCCGAGCTTGATCTTGGACGAAGTGTATATTTATAATTAGAGTCAGGTAAAAATCATTACTTTTATGCAGCGACTAGACAGATTCGTCTCATGGTAATGGGCCTACCGGTTTTTCCGATAGTCGACAAATTTATAGAAGCTCGCCCATTTGACTACAGAGTTAGTTCAGGGCGTTGTAGCAAAGTTGTTGTTCTATAAACGATCCCTCAGCTTTGTATTAACCTTCGAAGGTTTGACAGGGAGCATCGTCGCTAAATCCCATCAATGAGCCGAAATATTACAAAGCTAATTTTTGAGAATGATGGATAGAGGTCCTGCGATTTGTACAGGACGTACACATAAATAAGAAATAACCCGAGCATGCTAAGTCTAAGAGGGAAACCAAAGGAAAATATTTCGAGAAGGCCATATGAATCGCAAAATCTACACGTAAAAAGAGCTGTTGAGCCGTAGGACCATCCATTGGCAAGAACACAAATAATGAAAATTAGGGAATGTTACTGATTAATGAATGAAAATATTCTGCTGCTCATGCTCAGCTCTTTAAATATCTTTATGTTTCATATCAGTTTTGTATATATTCATTCAACTTCGGCATCAGCTCGTGCTTCCATCACAAATCAACATACAAGCACATTTAGTGCTAGTATTGCTTACGATCCCTTTTAAAATTGTATACATGACGTCGCTAGACTTATAGAAGAACGTTGTAGAAATATTAATTGAAGCAATTCGGACAAAACGAGATTTGAGATTTTCGTTATCGAGTATGAGCGTAGGATTTACCAATATAATAACACATAAAATATCCGATTTACCGTTCGTCGTACCACAAACTTAGAATAAGGAGAAGATCGATAAAACAACGCACATAACTTATTTAGAGACAAATCTCGACTATTCCGTACGACACGGATACATTAATAATTTTTCAACTCGGCAGCGGCGGCCTACGATGAAGCCGCGCCGGAGAAAAACCCGTTTCGTAATGAAGAAAATATATTAGCGCTTCGGACGGTATAAACACATCACGGTCAGATATAAGGGGCCGTTTTTCCACACGGCCGCTCGGACAAGCGACAGATTTTAATGAATTCGGAATGTAGGCCTTACGGAACGGACGCGTAATATTTTACGAAACGATAATAAATTTCTCCGCGAGCGTCGGTCCGAGGTACTACTACAAATTTCCGGAAAAAATAAAACATCCCGTCATTAGATATTAATTAAATCGTTATTATAAATCACTCGACCGTCGCGACAAAGATCTCTTGCGTAGGTACTTGGATATTAAGGAATAAAAAAAGTGTACCTATCAGGATTGGTCAATAGGCGAGAGGACATGAAAGAAATTTGAATTTGAATGGTCGTACGTTGTGTAGAAATGACTTTGCTGGTCGGATAAGGACAATATATAGCTTCGAGCTTCTTGTTTTCTTTTGATTGTACAAATAGTTATAAATAATAATGATAGCGAGGACTGTGGCGTAGTTTGGTAAGTATCGGCAGCCTCCGCATCGTACAAAATCACTGTTCTTTTTATTATATAACACGTAAAACGTAAATAGGCGGAATTATGTTGGCGTGTTGCAAAAAACCAACCATTCGAGAAAAAGTTAATTGGGAAGCAATCCCGTATTATACATATACCATTGGGCCCATGTCCTTACGTAAATCTGGAAAAGGAAGAACATAAATGCTCAATGCAGCGATTCGTTTATACGCACGACGCAATCTATGTAGCGGCCTATCCGGATAATAGAAGCCTGAATCGGGCATTTGGACGTACCAACAAGTAAATTGTGATAACGAACGTAAAAAATAAAAATAAATAATAATAATAAAGAAACAAAAGCTGAAAAGCTTGACAACGGATTCCCACCATGCGATAGCTTTCGGAGTAAATCGACCGTGATACGTCAACGCGTACGGCGAGAAACCGGCATCAGAGATGCTGTCGGCCAGCGTCAATACCCGGACGATTGAACGCCGCGCCGAGATGACAGTTCGGAGTGACGATAATTTGTCGTACGCGTCCCGATAGAACGCAGCCCCGCGCTAATCAATGGACGACGGGACCGGACCGGCTTTTATACGGCCAATTAATCAAATCGAACGCAATTACTGGGTATCGATTTCGATTAATCACGACGGCGATGAGCGGACGGTGTTCGCCGCTGCGGCAACGGATAAGTTGCGTCGGACGCGGTCGATGTGTATGGGCGATGTCGGTAGCCGCCGAGGCGCGGCCGTGCTTGATGTCGAGCGTGTCACACCGCAATTAGATCACATCTCGGGCTTGTAATATGAATACGAGAGTCGCCCACGTGCGGGACACCTAGTGAACAGGGGCCGCCTCTCTTCGATGTCGGTTGGATTCGGCGGGATTTGCTGGCGTACAGGGTGATTCGATAATGGGTTGATTTTGATTTGAAACTAAAGACGTATCTATATACGAGAGTGATTCGATAAATAAATTCGTTTATTATGAAAGAAAACAATTTGACTTTTGCAACAAATTTTATTTTTCAACATAGTCCATTCGAAGTCCAAAGCAATTAAAAGGCTAAAAATTGTCTTTAACTTAAGAATACTGAATATTTTAGATGCGATTAATGTGTATGAAGAAGATGGTCAACTGGCATCCAACGCTTTTACTGCAGAAACAAAGTTGACGCATTTATTCTTTCAAGTTCTACTTCTTCGGGGCTAAAAGACTTTTAGTAAGATTAATTCTTCTCAGTTTAGACATAACATAGCATCGTGGCAGACTATAATCACCAACAAGTGACGATGAACTATTAGATGAATTACTAACAGTTTCGGAAGATCCATTCATCAACAAGACGTCAAAAATAATATTTTTAACAAGTGCTGATTATTTTAATAATGAAAATCGAAGCCTTACAAGGACCAGCTTGTTCAATTTGTTGAAGATAATTTTGAGGGAAAGCTCCAGCTTTACGAGGGAATGTTAGAAATTTGCAATAACAGTCAAAATTTTGTGTTAAAAGTTAAGTTAAAAGTTAAAGTTAAAGTTTTCGTAGAAGACTAACGTTGGGTTTGTCATTTTGGGGATCAACTGTATTTGGCTTTTTTTATTGGAGGAAATCTAAATGCAAGCAGACACTTGCAATTATTTTCAAATTATGCGTGCCTGTGTTGCCCTCCTTCCTAAAGAAATGCATGCGAATCTATCCGAAGAAAATATCGGATTCTCAAAAGACGGTTTCCACGTAAATTCCTCCAGAGCCGAAGAGAAGAAGAGCCTTTTATATTTTTCAGTTTCCGTAATCTAAGGAAGAGATTCTAACCACAAGTCAATGCTAATGCTAATTTCTTTAAGCAAATCTCTACGTTACATTCAAGGTGTCACCAATCGCATCAGCAAGAATCTTTTCAGAAAAAACATATAAGCCATCCCAAATACGATCTCAAATTCTCTGACTACCTTCCTATTGCCGTTGCGTATACCCGGATCCTCGCTGGCTGAGCATAAGTTCGGACCACCAAATCCAAGTTAATCGGATCTTGTGAAAAATTTGTGAATTTGTAAAAATCTTTAAACGTGCCAATAATTTAAATCGCGACGATGATTACCTCTTGCATCATATCTGCAAATTCTAACAAGTTTCGTTCATCCATTCTATTGATCTAGAACAAGATCTATACGTGCCCTTTCGGAGTGAATAATTGCAATAAGAGTCATGAAGTTAGCTAATAAAAGTGTAGACGAGACTTCGCCAGAAGCTACGATAACCAACCAACCCAGGAACCGAAAGTACAGTCTGAGTATACATGAATTTTTGTTATTGTCTTACCCATTGTCTTTATTAGCATAAAAAGATCGTCGTCACTAAAAGAATTCTTCTTAACCGATTTGAAGGAGGATATCTTTTTCAAAAAACCGCATATCCGCCTAGAAATTGCTTTCAACATGAACATAAGCCTTTATCAGAGCTAAGCGTATTTATTCTCCTTTACATCGAACTTGCATAGAAGGTCTGCATTTGTAGAATTAGCATCATTTAGAACTCACCAACGTACACCTCAAATCCGACCGTCGCAAATGCTAACGTGTTCAATTGGAGAATCGAAAAAGAAGCTACGCCTAATATCGATCCTACCAGGTACCGGTGATTGATGGCTTCCGATCGGATCGGAAACCCAACGCTTGGGCCGTCGTTTTATCGGCTTATTTATTAAATTAGCTTAATTAGGTGCCTTGTAATGTGAATTAATTACTGTCCATAGCGTGTATCACAAGCCAGCGTGCTGTAGGTTTAGACACTAACTGCTTGTAGCTTTTAACACTTGAGAAAACGCCACCACGGCGTAACCGCGCCTGCTGCACATGCATGCATACGTATACCGCGGCGAAGAAATAGAAGAAAAAGTCCCGTTCTCTTAAGAGTAAAGCAGAAAGGAGACGAACAAGCGTTTCCGAGAAACACCGTTGGTACACCTAACGTGATTAAAATTGGACTCGAAATATTTCTTTTCTACGGACACTCGGGACGCAAGGTAAAAATTGATATTTAATTGCCGGATTGACGCTTCGTAATCTACATTTAATACATCGATAATTTCTTCTTTTCTTAAGGATTTAAGATCGATGCGTTTGATCTATTTGAGATCTAATAATTATCGTCGATTATTCGCGATGACTAAGTGCTATTTTTGTACGTGAATATCGTCTTAGATATTTAAATATTCGTATTAATGGTATTCGTGGAATAATTACGTTGTTGGAGCTCGCTCCAGATTCCTATCTGAAGTAAATTTCTTCAACGTTCTTTAGGTGGACATGGATCTAATTTTGAAGAAACCTGCCAAATAGAAGAATAAAAGCTTCCAACGTGAACTCGCTGTATTGACTTGATTCATAAACCAACATGAGTTTTGAATTTCGCCGTCAAAGAAAGACGTATTGGTTTTTCCCAAACTTTTGGCGGTTAAATTGTTTTGCTGTTGTTTTTTAGTGGCCCGGTCTTTTGATAAAACAATCGTAAAACAAAACATTGAACGATTACACCGTTTTTTTAAGACGAGAAACGTACCGTAAAACCGAGAAGAAAAAGGAAACCTCGTTATCGCTTTATCGTTTCTTGAGTTTAAACGGGTTTATTAAAAAAAAGTAAGACAAGCTTAAATATATTATTCTACGGTAAATATTGGTAAAGGCGACATGCTGTTTGTTGATTCGGAGGGAATTTTAAGTCGACATAAAATCGATTTCATTGAATTGAATACTCCTTTCCCGGGACCCCCATTTCAAAACAATACTTCAATTAATATTTATTCGTTCTGCTATAATAGAAACGGTTTCAGTTGTTTATTCTTTATATGTCGTATGCGTTCATTTTAAATGTATATTATTCATCCTTGTGCGGTAAGTGCGCGCTTTTAAAACATTTTATATTCGAGAAATAGATTAGTAGGTGATCAGTATTGAGCTTTTTCGTTCAATATGACACCTTATCTACTTTGCAATTGGTTCAAGAAGGCGTCAACATCGGAATAGAGTGATGTCGCCCGCTCAAGCTCTGCGAAAAATATCCTCTCCCAGCGACCAAGGCGATAGGACGTGTGATCAGCGTTCAGGTGTCGGTGGTCGACTATATCAAATCCTTACTGCTAAAAAATCGACTCAAGGGTAATAAATTTTCTTTATCTGGTAGGAAGGGATATTTCTGCCACTTTGTCCTAGCTAGAAGAACCAGGGTAAAGATTAAAAAGAAATAAAAAATCCAAAAGTATGCTAGATGCCCTACGACGCAAATACAGTGAAGCTGGTCACCGTCCTAGCAGGATAGCAGCGAGACGGAGCTCTCATCGCTACGAGGAGAGTGATCATTTCCTTTAAATGGAATCGTTCGATTTTCGACCAACGGATCGCACCCATAATCACGCTGTTACCTATGTGCTTTTGCTTTGAGTCTTTCTAACACATATTCTTTTTGATGTACATTTTAATATCTTAATACATCTGTTTTCGGGGCCTCAATTAAATAAATCATATTTTTCCCCAACCTTAAATTTTGAACATCCTGTATATGGTAAATTAAATGTCGCATTATTATGTTTATTCTTGCCAGAAGACGTGCCGCTAATATATATTTTTCATCATATATTTTTAATTGTGGCATTGAAAGCAAGCTGTATAAATTGGGAGCAAGAGATCGATGCTCGAATTCATCCGTACGCGATACATGCTTAAAAAAAAAATTGTTTGCGGTGAAAATCCCGATCCATACATCTCGCATTTGTATATCTGTAGTTACATAATACGTACATTTAAGTCAGACTCAATAATCTTAGCTTACACAATATACAACTGTAGCGTATGTGTGCACGGCATACATTCATAAAATTTGAATTACCGTTCAGCCATTCATACGCGCCGTCGTCGGCATCTTTCCGGACCGGAATACCAACCCAATAAAAAGTAAAATTTAAAGTGCAATAAAACAGTGTTTGTTCGGTAAATATTTGACAAGCTAGCGTAATAATTTTCGTGGCATTAGACAAATAAAATGCAAATTCGACGGGTACCGTTAATGGACGTCGAGATGTTGTTATCTTCCGCTTCAGGTGTAAATACGGTTCTGGATCACGGTAAATAATGTAACGCGTTTATTATGTAATATTCCCATAATAGTGTTCAGAAATAATTAAAAAAAATTTTTTAATATAAAAATAAATAAGGAAGAACCCGTTATTTCTGATGACGCACATCGGATTTTCATGTTGAATTTTTGCAACTGAAGCTTGGAACGTTTTGAGCGTTTATGCTTAAAATAAACTTAACACGTTATCAATTTAAGGACGCCGGATTTCGTCGCACCAAGATTTGAAATTCGTGTACAGCCCGATTAAATACGATAAAATACGATTCTCCATACGGCCAGATTAAATTTTCTTTCAATGCCTTTTTTTCGTTACCAACTCTTGAAGCTTTTAAAATTACCAAATCGCCCAAACTGTAGATTTTAATTTTCTTTTTGTTTCTTCTAATTTCTTAGATCAACGATTCTGAATGTAACCGTTCCATCTGTTCTCGTACTGTTTCGACCAGTACATTGCTGCCAATATCCTCTGATTGCAAGGTCTATGGTTTTACAGGTAGCAGGTTAAACTGTAGAAACAAAGAGGTTCTTTGAACAGACGATGCCCTATTTATTGTAGCCTTCGTCTACGTTGTCTGCGGCATAAGTCCGAAGAAATTATAGGTTGGCCCTAATTTGTCTTTGCGACCCGTTACTCTTAAGATATCTAACAGAACGTTTAATATTATTCTTTCTGGTGTTCTCACTTAGGAAAAATGCGTCTCCGAAACTGAACGAATCCATCCTTTTCGTTATTGGAAATAGCCCAACATGTCTTACCATAACCGTTCCATTGGAATATAATTAGTTACTAAAATTTCATTTCAACATAAATCGATGACATTATATATAAAAAAATAAAAGGTGAAATTAATAAAATTATTCACATAATAATATTACGCAGCGATTCCTCATACATTATTTATAAACGCGTTAAAACTAGGATAGTTCCGAATTGCGACACCCACAATGCTACACCCACCCAAGAGTTAATCTTCTAACGTCCATAAATTCGTCAAGAACACTCACAGAACTCTTACGTTTTACGATCGAAGATTCCTTTTCCGTTACGTGAGGATGTACGCGTTTAATGCAGCAAAGAAATCATTTACGTGGATGGTAGGCGATAATTCGATAGCAATTAGCGTAATTATCACGGATGCCGATTGCACGAAAACAAAAATAGCAGATCCCAACGTGGTATTTTCCACGGATATCGAGCCCCCGCATACGGTCTCCGCAACGAGCTCGGATCGAACATGTTTAGGTTAGGAAGACATCGGTGCAAGCAGGTGATCAGCCGTGATGCTCCAAGCGATACGCTTTGGGTGGTCAGCGTCGTCCCCGGTCATCAGCGATGATAACGAAAATCCTTGTCCTTATAACCCTCTATGTCACTAAACAGAGTGTAAAGTGGTGTATGGTTAGTATTTTACAAATGAGAGACAGGGTCGTATTCGGTTGGAATTCGATCTTTCAGCTCGGATCGGGAATGTTGGTCTCGTTAAGTTCGATGAGATTATTTCGTTGTTCGAGCCTTTTACGTTCTTTATGCATTTCAATGGCTACCGATAATAGTGCTTTCAGTATCGAACCGAAATATTGCATTTATTATACTGCTGCTGCACCATTGTAGAAGGTAGTCGTCTATCTGCGAAAACGTTTACAGCCAAACATACAACAAATTCGATTACGGATGCCATCTTCTGCAAAGGCCCATTGATGAGCCGCATTGCGGCGAAACGCGCATCTACACATAGTACACCTAACGTAACTTGTATGTCGTTATTATTAACCACATTTCGTGCAATGTCACTAGTCGAAGCGCCTGCTATTTTTTCAGAGCGTGAGCCGCGATTAGCTCGCTTACATGTTCACGTAAAATGTATGACTTAGCACGTTCATACTTTGTAACTAGTTGCCTGGACAAAATTTTTGGCTTTATGTTTATTTATGATCTTAACATTGCCGGAGTGTTTGCAATGCATCGCTTTACTCCTTTCAAACTGCATTGTTACGCGTCAAGAATTTTTTACAGTCTTACAGAGATTGCTCTAGACTCTTGATTTTCGGGTTGGGACCGCATTGTTGTTGTACCGTCCGCCGACATTTCGTCCTTATTGCTAACAATTAAGCTTAAGGCTGTAAGATAATGCAGCTTGTTGTACGAACGTTTCTACTCTAAGCTATTGGCGACCACAGGAGAAATAGGAGACCCCATAGCTGCGCCTGAGACTTGTTCAGATATAGTGTTATTGATAATTGCCGAAGTCTACGTACCAGATCGGTTTAAAATGTTCGAGTTATCCTCTTGCGTATTTTACATAGAGTAAAATCATATATGTTAACAGCTACTAAACATATGCTTTCTGTAGTGCGATGCGATTTTGTTGATAGCTATTTAGGTATTGCTTCTATTAATAACAAAGGTAGACTTTGTTGTTTTGGTAATATTCGGTGGAGCGTCAAGTTGTGGAATATACCTCTCACCTTTAAGCATTGATTATTGTACTCATTAGCCAATGCTACTGCTAACATTTTGCCAAAATAACGTAAAGATTTTTTTTTGTGGCGAATCGAATTGCGAAACATCGACATCTTTGTTCGCGTAAATACGTTATATTTTTAGCAACGGATCCTAGAAGATGCGAAACACAAAAAAGAGCTAATTCCTTGCTACGATACTTTGGTGAAAAGAAGGCAGGTTCTCGTCGATGACTAATATTCGTCTTTAAAGATATGACGTGATTTACTACGATCTCGGTGCCAATTCAAAGAAATATTTGACCAAAACGATCACCAGAGGTCACCAACCGCTTATGCAAATTACGAATATCATCTCATTCTTGTAATCCCACGCTTAAATGGGAACGCTCTGTTTATTAGCAGCTTGGCGCCGAATCTATTCCATATTACACGAACGTTTTTTTTTTCTCAGAAAAAAGGAGATAATATTTAACGTCGATTTATCATCGTAATTCTTACAAGTATCGGAGATTGTTCGAAATTAAATAAGTAGTTCGAAATACGGTACTGTTCCATCGAACAAAACACTACTACGGTTCCGGCGAAGGCGACCGGGGATGTAGAAAAAAGGAGAATAACGACAGGTGACCCGGTATTATATGGAAACGGGCCATATCGTAAAATAAGCCCGAAAGGTTAAAATCTACACGGAGAATTCGATCTATTCGAGCCGGGTCGTGCCACAGAGGCATCTCCCCACGTAAAGTATCGTAAAACACGTATATAAACAACACGAAAACGCTGACACGCTCGAATGCTGGCTCGAAGATGATAGCTGGAAGATTTATAATTACTAATATTTATTCCCATGTCATACGGTTTATGTGGAAATAAAGATGTGATATGGACGACGGCCATATACGACCGGTACGGCGAAGGAGAAGTGGAAGAAGGAGTCCTATTTGGTATTCTTGATTTAGTGTTACGAGGGTGGGTCAAATAGATATGGACGTTGTTTTTCTTTTTTGGTTATGTGATTGATATTCGTAGAGATTACATCCCCGACGTTTTTACACGTAACCATTAAATATTTGCATAATTTACTAGATACGGTGAGTCTAAAAATAAAGCGTTCAACGAAACATTGGCGTACTCCGTTACCTGAACGATTCAAAATTGTTTCAGGTATTCTTGGATTCTCGTTGTCAATCGTACGAAGGAATGGTGCAAAAAAGTCTAACACGCGATGTTTCGTCCCTCTAGCTTGCCTTCTGTGTACCCTAAAACAGGCAAAACATGCGAAATTAGCTTCGCGGTTAAGTGGGCATTTCACATTCATGTAAATGGTTCCACTATCGCCTAATTTTAGAGGCGTAGTTAGATTCTTTAAGTCTTACCGTAGCGGTAATGAGCTGCACGTTCCATGAATCCGATGCTTTTCGCGCGTTTTGTTTGCTTTATCAGTTTATCGGTTCACCGTCTTCGATATTATAAATTACCGGCCCTTCGTTGATCTTAAAATGTTCCTGAGTGTCTTTCTCCGAACGTCTCAACCAACTTCTTTCGATATCATGTGAAGGGAAAGTTTCACAAATTTCTTCTCGCTGGTTCTGGCCAGAAGTCAATATTGAAAGATATTATAAAGAGATAAAAGTCTATTTAAACCAATTTATTTTCAGTTGTTTGCTAGAAGTCTATTGAAGAGATTATCTTTGTCGAATCAAAGCTTTATTTTAAATTAATGTTCGAGGACATTTAGGCTTCCAAAACGAAGGTTATGTATACATGGTGCTTCAGAAATGTGGCGTTTTGCAATTGTACAATGCCCAAAACTGATACTTCCGACTACAATCTCTTGTCGAATAGTATTTTTTTTTTGGTCTCTTAATAAATTAAGCAGCTTACCCTATCTTATTAAAGAAGATGTATTGTCATATTCACTTCCCGCCTTTAATATATCTAAAATAATGCCATAATATAATTAATGAGGAGCAACCGCTTCGAACAAAAGACCGCTTTTGAACAAAAGACTTCCACGTTACTTCCAAACCAGAGAAATCGCAACATGTCCACCGAAAAGAAGAGAAAACGTAAATCGCTTGGGTATCGGTAAAAAGCATTCGATTTATTCAACTTTTTTCGTAGGCGTCTTCTTCAAACAAGTTACAATGTGACAAAATTACTCAATACTCCGTTAATTATTTTCAATAGCGGGCACTAGTTGTAAACATTTTTATTACCTCAGAATTTTTAATTTAGGGTCTTTTCTAGGAACATTCAAGCGAAAGATGCGGGATTTTAAGTGAGGAGGACGTACTTCGATATTCTGGAAATTCTTAATCCTTTCGACTTCTAGGAATTGGTTAATATTAACGGATTTCTGAAATAGAGCGTTTGAAGGCAACGTTACACAGAACTATATTTTAAAGAGTTGTTAAATTTATAAAGCTTGTTCCATTCACGTATTTTTCTTTCTTTTATGCGTATTAGCAAGCTACAGCTTGTTAGGCATAACACGCCGATATTGTACATCTAACTATATCATCAACTTTTTCAAAGTTGCTCAAAGTTATCGAAAAGCCCAAAGCGCTCGAGTGCGCAAGATTAAAAAGCGACAATTAGCAGCTCTATTAAAAGTTTCGGGAACCATGGTCTACAGAATTCGGTACCTTGGTTCCATGATTGATTTCGATTTTCCAAATAGGTGCGTGTGAACAGTATCTAGCGCATCTAACCTAGGTCCACCATTTTGATCCATTTGCTCAAAAAAATAACGGCAACGGTGATAGGAGACTATTATGGGATTCTAGTAAAGAGAGAAGACGCGGAAAATCAACGAAAGGTGACCTGTTGCTCCGCGACGATGAAGACTTTCAAAAGCATGGCGACGGTCCAACGGGGTGTATAAGTCGTTTCAAGCTTGTCAGATTCTCAGGAGTCCTTTTAGTATAAAAGTTATGTGCGTAAAGTATTTCATGGCCTAGTGGGACTTAGTATGCAGCGTTTAACTCTATCCAGATAAGCGCCGACCCTTTTATCATTGAGCCACCGAGCCGTTAGAGACGTTGTTGGATTCATGCGATACTTGTATTCAAAAACAAGTCTCTCTTTTCACGTCTGGTCCTGGAGTATAAGGACTTTCGTATAACAACACTTATCAGTCTTATATTGGTATACATACCTTTAAATCTTAACTTTTGTAATAGCAAATTTTAATTGTTTCGCAGTAACTTGATGTTCTAAATTATCTTGGTCAACTTTTAAGACAATTCGCATTTTTAACTAACAGCATCTAACAGTAAATAAAGCACATAAGAAGAAGAGAGCGGGTTATTATGGGGCAGGCTGCTACTATGATAGTTTTTCCAAAAAAAGAACAAAAGTAAAAAAATAGTCTTCGGACGGTTCTGAGGATTTGCTTTCGAACCTCTTCTCAGCTCAGAAATGAAAATTAACTTCAATCCATTAACTGGAAGAGATAGTAACACGTACGTATGTTGTGTAAAGACAATAATGAAGTTTTGTGATTAGCCAAATGCTTTTTCTCTCAAGAAATGTTACTAGTTTGCATTTAAAACAATAAACGAAAGTCCGCCCACAGTCGGTCACTTAACCACATTTTATCCATCATGCTTGATGAAACGAATCCATTATACTAAACCTTCGAAACGCACCAAATAAAATGTCAATTTCGAAACGATAATTTCGATCGTCCGGAAAAGAACTCCATCAACGATTTATTCACACACACGTACAATAGGAACTCGTGGAATTTCTCTCTTAAGTGGATAATCCCGATGGTAATTAAATTTTACGGCACCTACGAACTATTTTCCTTTCTTCTCTCTCCACCATTTTATCCTCCTTTTAATAAAATCGAAACTCGAGCTCGTAAGCTTTCTTTCGGGCGAGCCTCGGCTCACGTGAGATGTTAATTAGATATTATTACCACTCCGAAGAAAAGAAGGAACGTAATTTTATCATCTGTGGATGGCGCAGCGTTCCGCGTACTCTCTTACCAGTTTAATGAAGTTGAATGTGGGCGTTGCGGGCAATATTATATTTTAATTTACATTGCGCGACTCCGGATACTCCGCTCTCGCTCCCGAAGCAAGAGGAAGATGAAGACAGGAATTGTGAAGGTGATAAACAAGAACAAAACGACGTATAGCCCCGCTTATGACGTTTAATATACATACGTATAGGGCAATAAATAAACTTGATTATTTTTATTAGAGACGTGAGTTGAAGGTGTGCGTAAATTTCGGAAAAGGTAAAAAAAAACACGGCCGCCGGAATAGATCCTCTTGAAATATCTCGCTGACATCAGCTACGTTTATGCGGCGGTCATAGGTTAACGACTATTGCTAACCAAAATACGATCGAGTTCGTATCACAAATTGAATTGGTTGAGAGGTTCTATTAATCTAGTGAGGCAATCGGAGACATTCCCATCGATAGATATATGCGGAATAACGTTGCTTTTTGAACTTGACATTTAGGATAACTATTTTACGAATATAAACAACAATAAAAAAAAGATACACAATACACCTTGATGGCGATATAGACACTTCTAACCTTGCAAAAGTTGATTATCAACCCTTGAGCAGTGCTTATTTTGAGAGGAACTTGCTAATCCTTTGAATATTTTGCTTTAGATTGTATCATCCAATTTTCCGAAAGTACTTGAGCATGTTCTTTTTACTGATTGGTGCTCGGAGCTGCGGGGATGGATTTGTCAGAAGAAGTAAACTAATTTAATCTGCTTTTCTCAATTTATCTCAGAAGCAACAGAGACAAAGTCGAGGCTATTTATTTGGGCGTTCGATCAGATAAAAAATCAAATCAACATGTTCATCCTCGTCCTTTGGAGGATTTTCTGTTGCTATTCCTTGGATACTTTAGAGACGGAAATGTGACGCTACGCTTTTGGCAGCAAGACCGGCATTTTGCTCATTCCAATACGACGCTGGTTGACTAGTTGGCATTTCGGAGAAGGATGGACGAGAAGATTAATGTTTCGATTAATTTTCCTGCTAAATCTTTTGACGTTACATCGATGAACTTTTTCTTACGGGAAGTTCTAAAACGAAGACGATTTACGAAGAGATAACCTAAAGAGATAATATAAAAGAGAGCGTGATCGTCGGATAAAATGCACCAGCAAAAATTCGTAGAGTTTATGGTACATTTATTAATAGGATGGGGAAGTATGTGGAAGTTGAAGGGAGCTTTGTATAACAGCACTTCTCTCTTGAGACATTCTTGCTAATTTATTAACAGTCTATATGCTTGATCTTGATTTTGTCTTCACGGTAAGCTCATTCTTTTGAAAAGCAGATTTTTTCATGAAGAACAACTTTTCGTCGTAAAATTGATAATAAAGAGTCTCCTCTTTCCTCTTCCCAACAACAACACGAAAAAATATCTATATGGTACCGCGTCTATGGCGTTCATTGCATAACGTAAAGGAGCAGACGCCATACCGCAACCTACTCTTCACTGAAATAGTCGCTTTCATAAACGACGCTTTCTAGTGCGAGTTTCTACGATCATCGTGCAAGTATGTCGACCCTTTAGTGCAATTTAATAAAAGTCTCGTTTAGTCGAGTCGTCGTCAAAATATTGTCGTGTAAAGAAATCAACGAGACGCTATTTATTCTTGGTTACGCTCCTCACCATTAACCACGTCCGAATTACAACAACTACACGTCGAATTTACGACCAGAAGCCTAAACAACTTCGTTAATACAGAAACAAATTTATTTCGTGTTCTTGTACCAATTCTTTTCAAGCACTTTCTACTTTAAATAACGATGTCCCGTCTATGGCGCAACCGCGCGTAACCGAAGATGATACATTGTAAACAGTACGTATTAGATAGTTTGCGGTGTCCTAACGGTTCTTAAAATTTTCCCGAGACCGCCGCGTACTTAAAAGCAACAATAAACACGATGTCAAGGTTCAACCGCTATCGCAACTAGTGCGTCTTTATAATTTGCCATGCAATAATTCAAATAGATGTTGCTTTATTATTATGATTTGCGGTAATTACCGGCGTAAGTAGCTGTTAGGTCTGCGAGCCACCTAGTAATTTCCATTATGTATTTATTCGGAATTCTTAGACGTCGTATCCGCGAACTGAGAAGTATATATTGTGCATACAATGTTGTTAACTTGGTATTTTGTACGGGTTCGTTGGGAAAGTTGCCTGTCTACTTACAGGAGGGGAGCTTTCTACGTTATCTACCCAACTAAGAGGACAATTTTTATGTTTGGTTGTAATCATTTGACATTTGCCATTTATACAGGGTATTTCGAGAAACTCGAGATATTTACGATCATGTTAAAATTCTAGCGTTTGCACCGCTTTCGTTGAAATTAAATATTTGAGAATGTGATGGGGATTAAGGCATTTACTTTTACGGAACGAAATGGAGGATCACGCGTACCACATCTTGTTGTTATCGTTACTAAATTTTATACAGGATGTTCGCAAGCTGCTTTCAAATACCGATATCTTCAAATTGAGAGAATTCATTTTTTCTCGAATGTATCGTGATCTTTTTAACTACGCTGTTAGATCGGAAAGAAAATTTCACACCGATTCATATTAAGGTAGCTCTTTTTAATGGTCTTCAAAATATTATCATTCTTTCTTTAAACCGTATACAATGGACAATAGCGTGCCACGAAATTATATTATTTGACGAATATCTATCATCGATAACTAAAAAAAAGTAGAAAATGCTAAAAACAATCGAATTAGGTAAGAAACCTTCTGAATGGATAAAAAGATCTATCGACTAGGAACCGCTTCAAAGCCATCTCGAACGTATCCACAGAACTTTGGAACGGATATTTTGGACTTATCAGCGGAGCACTAGAAGCTTTGACGACGCTATAGTACGAACCAGTTCGAAACAACCTCCGCCCATGGGGCGTCATCGTGTCACATATCTGATTTTGCTTTAGAAATACAATAAGTTCCAATTGGTAAAGTGACTGCGTCCACCATTAATTGCAAACTTTCGTTAAGTTCATTGTTTCCTCAATGTCGCTAGCATTTTGTGATGCACAACAATTGGCCAAAACGTGCGTCAAATCACTCATGTAGATGAAGCGCATTGTAGGACTCAGTATAGAACCCTGCGGTATAATACATAACCATTACATAACCGAAACAGTAGGCCAACACTTATCCGCGGTAACCTAATTCAGCGACCAGCTAGGCACGACTTAAGGAGGTCTAGCATTATCATATTGCTCCGTCTTATATAATAGGAGAGTGTCCATCCAAGGCTTTAGATTAATTAAAGTATGTACCCGGCACGGATACTCCCCATCAAGCTGATTACAAACATCCTTTAACATATGAAAAGCTGCGTATTTTTAGTTCGTTGGGAAAAGCATCATTCAACAAGGAGGGTTCGCTTATATTATCAGCAACATATTTTAGGAGACTGCCTAGAACTTCGTTTATTCCATGCGATCTCTTGGTGGAACAATAAAGGTTATTTGCCTTCACTTTCGTTAGATCTGTGGATCCTAGATACATTCAATGTTCATTATTCAGAACGCCATGTATGGATTTCGTACTATTCACGGAACTATACGCATTACCATAACATTTGCCTAAATATTCACTGAAACGGTTCAACAGTTCTGAGGCATCGTCCATATACCTAACATACGTGATGCTGGTAGTACATGGAGAAAATAGCCCGTCCGTTTTCCAAGTCAAACATTTCAATTGTGGCTCCTTTTAGGACTTCTGGCAAACAGGTGGTTATACACTATTCAGCTCACATATGCTCATCAATCCTCCAAAGCAGTACTTCTGACATGCCTAAAACGAGGGAAAGAGACAATCGATCATTCTCTGGGAAGTGCTTGGTGAATGAACAACTTTGTTACGTGAGGATTTTGAAATTCCTCTATCCATCTTTTTTAGCATTTCCCAACATCACTTGACACGAGTGCTTCTTTATACTTTGGCCAAATTACGTTTCCAAAGTTCATTGGAAACAATTCTTTTTCATGCCAAAATGTTCATCTAAAATCTTCCATATTGCTAACGGTGCCTTTGGCATCGTAATCGCCCAACATCGTTTTTTTTTTTAGGGCAACAACGAATTTTGGTCAACTTTTGCAAAATTTATTTCTGATAGAAACCACGACGAAATCCTGTTGCCAACAAACTTTTCTGATGATCTTCCCTTCTCGAATGTTGAAAGAACGAATTCGAGACATTGTTGCCGTATTCAGCACGCGAGCTTGAGTTATCATTTTTTAATTGTCTTTTTAAACAACCAAAGCAAGTAGCTCCATACATACATATACACATGGTCATATAGACGGCGTTATAAGTCTTTTACTCGATATTTTATAATCAGGTGTCGGACATTCAAATAAATATTCCGAGCTTTGCAAAACGATAATTTTCATTGCCGAAACATGTTCCAAGATTCAATCCTCTTGCAGACAGGCGATTCGAAATTTTCATCCGTAAGCCGCAGCGAAAGCGTGCCTGGATACAATTATCACCCCTTGCTCTAACAAGTTCCCATAAACTAACCGTTTGTCGCCGTCCACGTCAAGCGCACGATCTCTTCGACATATTCTCGAGTAGATACATAGTACACACAGCGTCTGATACCCTGACAGATTCACGCCGTCCAACAGACTCGACAGAGACTACCCGAACTAGTAGAACCAGCAACCCGACGACGCTGCGGTGCTTGTTCGCTTGTACGCCCGTACGTTTTCTATGTTGGTACGAACGTACGCCGTATAGAATGCGTGGGATCGAAATGGTAAAGGCCACACAGGACCACGCTCGTGTATACACGATACCCGGCAGCCCGGCGCTGATTTAACATGTAACTCGATTATAAAACCTGGAATAAACATTTATTATGTAGATAGATCGATCAGTTTTATTTATTGGTTAGGTCGTTCGAGGTTTCTACTACGTTCTGCTTACGTATACGTATAGGGATGTGCTGGCTTCTCTTCGGAACAAGTTCGACTTCTTGTTGATCGATCTTGGGAAGGATCGTTTAATAGATGGAAGGAGGTTGGGGAATTTATTATTAACGTGACTTTATTCAGTAATGATAATAATGTATTTTTTGAGTGTGTGGTGACGACCCAACGGGGTGTATATGTTTGGAGCTTTATCATTTCCTCGTCGTAAAAGGCGACCTATTAAGAAATTTTATTCCAGTTGGACTCGAATACACTTAAACTGCGTTGCAAATGTGTTTATGACAAAGCTAGTCACCGTCCCTAGCTGCCTATCAGCCAGACAAATTCTAGTACCTGGACGCGTATGATCCATTACAATCAAGCCTAAAGCGACTGATCAATCGCAACCTCGTCTATGTTTTCCTTTTAATTCACCCAATACGGAACTCTAAGCTTCGAAAGTTAAACTTTTTAATTATTTTCTGACCAACGAAAGCAATTTTCGTTCACTTTGAGACAACCACCTACAACGTCGCTATTTAAAATTTGACATGCACGACTTTCTCAGCCCAAACGAAACGGAACCAACGCACAAGAGTACCGTTCAGTATCCACGTATTCACCATTACGCTCGGAGCCAAAAAATCGCTGCTCTTTCAGGGCGTATTCGCGCGGTGCTATACTATTATTATTATTAATGCAAATGTATGCCGTGGAAATAAATGTAACTCGGGATATTTAGCCCGCAGTCCGTTTCGAACTGTGACACGTGACGAATGCCGTTGAATTGTCCGGAGAAAAATACACGAGATTCGAGTAAATATTAACATAAATAAATATTCAACGGCGCACTCTTATAGACGGACCTACATGTTCTCGATCGAGAGAAATTTGTCCGTGCGCTTCAATCGGACGGGAATGGAATGCATCGACTTTAATTGGCTTTATTTATTAAGAGAACTACGTTATCTAATGGATAGGATAGATAGAAATAGTTGATAAAATATGGGATTCGTCGACGAGAATAACTGGATCCCGCCTTTGTATGGTCGTGCGATCGATTCACTAAACAGTTCAGTTTCCTAACGTTTAACTGCTCTTGTCATTTCGTGCACAAATTGAATGGACGTTTAGTGTCGGTTTATTCGTTGATGTTAAATTAATTATTGGAGAAAAGAAGAAATACAAATTATTTTTTTTTCGAAAGTTCTTATTCATTAACACTAAGAGGCTCATCCCAGCATTTTCCATTTTAATGTGATGCATTGAAAAAAAAATTTTTTTTTAGTAGGTATTCTATTAAATGCGACCCCGTAACGTCTGCCAACTTACTATTTGATACATTCCCAAGCGTTTCAATTTTGGAAGAAGGTAATAGTTGCACGGGGCAAGATCGGTGTTCTAAGATGGATGTTGTGATTCCTCAAAGTCGTACTTGAATAATGCAGCTCGCGGAATTTCCTGCGCATAACGTAGACAGACATTCCTCGCTAATGTAGATCCTTTTGATACATATTCAATTCAATTGAGGGAATGCTCCCCGCGTCCTCCGATAACTCTGTTCGTCACCTTCTCCGTAGGAATTACGTCTTTGCCTTGTTGAAGCCTCTTGCTTCGTTGAGGATTCCCCGTGGGGACCTAGGACCCACCTTCCGTCATAATTCTGCGGAGTAAGTCTTCATCTCGGGGTAAACCAGTCAAATTCATAGTCTTTGTTCAGAATCGAGCAGGCAGGGAATCCAACATTTCGCTCATTCCCAAATCTTCGTGTAGAACCTTAAAGGTACTCGTTTTTGACTTTCCTATTTCTTTAGCACTAATTAAGACTTTTGCTGGGCGATTGTTGAACATCAGATCTTTAAGTTTGCTGATGATTTCTTCAGTTCGCGCTTCCACACGTTGGGTCTCAACGAAACGAGTTACGAAGCGAGTTTTTTATTTTATTTCTTCTATTTTGCGTTTCTAAAATCTAAAAAAAACGTTGTTTATCTCATAAAGGACGCGTGCTCCGTTTTACGATTGAGGATGATGCTACATCCGAGATCTCAAAAGCAGTTAAGCAGCTAAGGTTGCATTATTAGCGTATTATTACGTCCTTCGGGATGTAAAAATCCATTACATCGCGCTATCCACAAGCACTTTTGAATGGCTCGCCAGTAAGTTAGGAACCAAAAATACTAACATATTAGAAATTGAAGGAATTAACTTATTGAGAAGTTTTAGTTGTTATAATATTATGTTTTTGCATTTACAATAAGTACATGGACTGGTGACGTCTTTTATCACAAGCTTATTTCATCGATGAACAATATATCTAAGCAATTAAGACACTTCCCTTATGATTTCCCATTCGTTTCATCGTAATTCACCTATTAAAATAGAAATGCGGGTTTATGTCATTTCCGTGAAGATTATGAAGCGAAATTAAACAATAAAAGGAACAAAAGCGCATATTAAAATTTATACCGACAATTAAAAATAAGAGGAATAAAAACCGCCAGCAATTACGAAGCGCGCGATTTGATTGGAGTGAACTGAATTAGTTGTAAATTCCATCAACAGCGCACAAACACGTTCACAAGCGTATACGTGGTACATGCCTTCGTGCGCGTGTATGCGGCGGTTTTACTACCTAAACATACAACATAAACCTCGTCCGCTAATGGAATGAATTTGTTTTATCTCCGTTTTCATCTTTAGAAAAGGCTATTGTGCGTGGTCTGCTAACTGTCGTCGATGTTATTAAAATTTTACAGCGCGACCATACCAAATTTTATGTTCTGTATCAATGGCATGTTTTTAATAATAATATAAATAATAGATCTGGTATATGGCGGAGTCCGAGGCGATGTAGGACGTTACAAGATCCGACCGTACGCGGCGATGCCTCGCTGATTACGACTTAACGTGAGAGATAGATGGATTTGGTTATCGATAATAGTAATGCGGTAACGTATTCAACGATGATGGTATTGATGAAGGAAGTATTCGGAGAGGCTGTTTAAAATGAAGTTTAATATATTTGAGATTGACGCCGTCGGAAATAGATCGTATTTACAGTGTTTGGGAGGAACGTTGCGATAGATTCTCTTACAACGAATTTCTTCGAAAATACGAAGACAGTTATCTCGTTACTTTTGTCGTTTGATCGACGATCATCATCAAATCGAAAGCAAGCTTAACCCGAGATAAAGACATTTTCAAACTTGTCTTCCGGCAACATTTGATTCTTTGTGAATCCGCTCTTCTACAATAGCCGATAGACTATAAGCACTCTTGCCTTGTAGCCGTTGCGTATAAATGTTCGGCAAAGGGTTTCGCTGCGGAAAACGTGCTTCCTACTATTGATTAATTCCCGGAACCCTGGATGGGTGTTTCTCTGAACTGGTTGGTCACCGTATCTTTCGCGGCCTTCCGGAAACTCGGTCACGTTCCGCCCCTCTGCCCTTCTTTATCCGTTTTAACGCATCCTATCAACCTATCAAATTCGGTTATTTAGAAATATTTATGTGCGTTAATTTAGAAACTAAAACAGACGTATAAGACGAACATTTTCACATCACGAAACAAATACACAAATGTTTCACCAATGCCATCATTTAAATCTCAAATTACACGCCGAAGATAGACACGCTTGATAGGAAAGACGTCGTATTGACGTGCAGGAATGAATTTTCGCAACGTTACGGAATTTTCGAATGTTTTTCCTTCGGCAACAAGCTATTAGCGTTTAAAAATCATCATCCATTTATGGAGTATCTACGTACGTAGTTGTTATAAAAAAGCGTTTTTAATAAAGATACTATTACAGCACTTTATCATTTCCGAATACGAAATAGAGAACATTAATTCTCCCTTCGCGGAGGCTTTCCGAACGCAGACCTTTTAGTGCGTGTATTTATATAAATGACCGAGGAAGACCCTGCGATAGGCGATAGGTATCTCGGCGTATCGTCGAAGAAGAACCGACGATACAACGCACATGAAACGACAACATCGACTCATCGAATGTGCATGAACGTGAGCGTGTACGAGGTGTAATCGCTTAGTTTAATTTTATGCTAATTTAAGTCGATACTTTGATGCATTCAAGCTTCGATATTGTACTGTGAGAGTAGCCTGAAAAAAGTTGTACGCAAAGAAGATCCTTTTGAAAGCTATTGACTAATAGTCGTTTGTGCCAATCGATCTTGGTGTTCCTGTAAAAAAAAATGAGCAGTAATTAACTTCTTACATTTGGGAAGCAATGCACATTCGCAGAGAAAATCTTCAAAGTACAAATTTCTTTCTTCTGTCCAAACCTAACTCTTCGCAGATACAGCCAAAACGGCAATATTTTGACTGTATCTACTGAATCTTATCCCCCAGTAACCCTGAATTCGAACAATTCAGCTGTATCCAATCTCGCCTTCAACAGGCTGAAACTCGCAAATATTCACAAATTTTTATTTTGCCTGAAAAACCCTATTTCAGCTTCAAACATGCAAAACTAGAGAACAGGAGGCTCTAGTTCTATTCACCCACATTATCCTCATAAACACGAATTCCTTTCTTTTACCTAAATCCAGCTTTTGCTAGATACAACCAAAATATTGTCAATTGAGTCTTAGCCTCCAAAGATATTCAATCCAAATAATTCAAGGGTATCCAATCTTGCCTTGTACAGGTTAAAAGCAGCTTACAAAGCTATTTTATAAAAACCAATTTCATAAATACAAATTTCTTTCTTTTGCCCAGATATAGCTCTTGCCATATACAGTCGACATATCGTAAATACTTGTATCTAGCTTTGATTTCAACAGGCTGAAAATCTAGCTCAAAGAACGTACGTACATTTTAAAGTTTTTATTTGAGAAGCTCTTCGGTATTAAAAATTTAAAACTGGAGAAGAGTTTCTTCACCTACAAATCTAGCAAAAAATACTTGTTTTATGTTAGGTTCTTCTAATTCTGGAAAATCGGGCGACAGCATAGCCAACCATCATAGACTAATTTCTTAAACTAATTTTGATCTCGTCTGGGGCTGTTGGTTTAACAACATTTTTGTAACATTTAATAACATTAACGTTCTGAAATTGTTGGAATTTTTATTCGGCTTTCAATTTGGACAACATACATAAAGATTGGTATATTTATTGCGCATTCTCCTCCAACTTTGAGAATATTCGATGCTTATTTTCATCTCGTAAAGTTATTAGAAGCTTACGTAAATAAATAAATTTTTTGAAATACATTCAATTTACACACTAAGTTCCTTCATTGTTCTTTTAAAGCAAGAGGAAGCCATATATCGTTTGAACCTATCAGCGGTTTTCTTCTAAAAGACAAGCTTAATTAGCCATAAGGCTTTACGACTAATCATGTTTCTGCAGTTATTCTTGTTATTAAAGGGTCTTATTAAAGGGAACGTTTACATATTCTTTAATAGAGCTTTCATAGTTGAGACGAAGACATACATAGATCATTTTCAATGTAACAGAAGAAATTTAAAAGCTGTTAGTTTAAATATTGATTTTCTTGAAAATTGGGCTCTTGAATGTATAAAACAATCAAAAGATTTTAAACGAGACCTTAAGACGTACCTCGTGCAAATTTATTTTCATTCGGTTACATCATTTACCTTATGTAGCATATTTTTTTCAACATCTTCTTATCACATCTTTTGTTTATAGTTTAAACATCATTATAATTGTGATTAAATATCATTTTTCGTCAATGTAAGCATGTGAAAAAGGGCACAGCAGAATCAATGCGAATCTCACATTGCAACAGAACCTCGTTTTTATGTCAATCGATGGCGGATCCGGTTAATATTCCACACATAACGTGCAACTCTCAACTACGCCCTGGCATGTTACAAAGTAGAATATACCGACAATTAAATTGTCACACCTCGTACACAATGCGCACCGTAAAAGGCGACGACGATCTCAAATGTTAACTCTATCTTCTTCGATGTGTGCGTGCGTGTATGTGTGGTGCGGGTAACGGCCCTTGCGGCACCCCGCGGCGTGCCCCGACCCGTCCGCGCACCGAACAACACGTGGTCTATGGGAAAGACGGCCCTCCCTTCTATACTAACATCACTAAATATTTCTCTCCTCTATCCTGAATAACGTCATCGTTTAATCACCTGGGCTTAACGTTCGACGCTATATCCGATCTCTCGGATCGATCCGTAATTGTGAATGATTAACGCCACGGTATGACGAATTACCGTTGCGTATCGCAACGCTAAGGTTAGGCCGTCGGGAATTTCGATTGATGTCCTTTTTTTTCTTATTCATAAACTTACAATCGTCTTTGACGTTGCAAGAGAAGCGGATTTTAAGAGGTGTTAAGCGAAATTTAATAGGCGGCTGCGTAAACAATCCCCTATTAAAATCGAATCCGTCAATTTTTTCGTTGAAAATCTAACCGAGGCGCTTATCAAAATCGTTTTTTTTTATGCGAGATTGGGATGTATTCACTTAGAGTAAAATGGGATGACAATTAACGTTGTATTGATTCACAACAAATGAAAAAATAAAAAAAGGGATGATGCTTCTAAATGTGTCCTAACAGGACGTCGGGAATTTGGACTCTGAACAAAATGGATTTATTAAAATCGATAAGAACTGAAAAGCTTAAAACTATGCGATAAATCTCCCCCGCGACTCCTTCTGCGTATCATCAACATTTTCAATTATTCAATTGCACAGATTTAAATCGATTTCGCCCGAATAGTCGCCCAAATGTTATTTTTTAAATAATCAGTTATCTCTGGATTTTTTGCGTAGATTTGATCCTTAAGAAAACACGAAAAGGAATTGATTAATGGTGTTAAATCGTACAATTTTGTGGGATCTGGGAGGGATACATGTATATCCTTTCTCAACATAAAAAGATGAAAGAAGATGCAAATACACTCACCCTGCTTCAGGGTTACTCCGTAACAATTGTGGACAATTTAAGGACTAGGTTCCACATGCTGGGAACAGATCGTTATTGGTCTGCGTATTTTGGAAAAGCACATCTTCTCTATTTGAACAAAGTTAAACTTACCAGGGCAGGAATTAAGTTTGAAAAACAACTAATCGTTTGCGTTTTCTTTAAAAGGACCTATTGATGTACCAAACGAATGGTTAATCTGCAGTAAGTCCCAGCAGATTTTCGATGGGCCAAGTATCATGTCTACGTATTGTGTTAGTACGTAAAGCGTCCGTTTAGACTTGCAGGAATTCTGCGATAGAGTACAGGATCTTGCAGGTCTATCTGTTTATCCCAAATGCAAACAGAGATGATCATGGTAAGGGCACCATTTCATTGATTGATAGAAAACTAATGTCAAAATAATATAGCTTAGTTTCTTTTAAAGTTGACGTTAAAAAGGTCAGGCTGATATTACCGGAAAAACTTGCAAAATAATAATCGTAACTTTGACGAACTGAAAGCCTTTATTTTTGGCTTCCTACGCGCAGGACAAAGTGGTAGATCCAATGAAAACCCCTGCATTACGTACGTGAACTCTTTAAGAAGGAAATCCTTACCTCCCTCAATTAAAAAAAAATTGATTCGCTACATCTACCAAGATTTGGTGTCGTTCACATATTCGCTGAAAACATCAACGCGTTAATAGAAGCACACCGATCCGTTTCCGTTGCTGTGCTTGTTCGTAAAGCCTTGCAATATGATGCGTTAGGGCACGATTTATGACTTTTGGTTCAAAAGAAAAAACGTTTTCGCTGTGGGCCGAAAGGATTACGCTATACGGCCGAGCGAGCGGACAACCACTCGTTTATTAGAAGCCCGGGGTACCAGAACGGCTACCGGAACGCCCTGGTAAGAGCACAACTGAGCGTGCTGCGTTCGCCGGGCTACCATACGCCTGTTGTAAATCACGATCTAAGACACGAATTTTAGAATATGAATCGAGCACCGTCATTATAACGTTCTCGGTATTCTGACAGCCGATAATGTCGGAATCCTGGTAAAATTTACAACCTGCCGTCGTCCCCGGCGTTCAGTTCACCTATTTTCGTTCGTCGATAATTGGGTGAAGCTTTGGAATTTGTTGTAGGAGCTGTAAGGGAAGGGTTACTTTAATTGTCCTCTCCGAGGACTTGTGTTGACAGAAGGGATTAGGTTACAGTTCTATTTCGAACACGTAAATGAGAGTACAGGAAGGGTGGTTACTTAAAATTTATTGGTCGTAATTAGGATTAGTGCTTCTGGTTAAGAAGCTCGTCTTTTATGGTTAAGCATGCTGTATAAGGCAAATCAGTCTTGCTTTAATTTAAACACAGATAATAAGTTTTAAATAACATCAAAAAGAAAAAAATTTAATTAATCGGCGAGGTAGCAATTAACAGATATTAATAAAAAAAAACAGATATTTCAAAAAGCGATTCACGGATGGCGCGTTTAAGAACGCGTAGACAGGATTCTTTAAATGGATAAGGAACAGGTTATATCCCTCGCAGATGCAAAAAGGTAAACGATCTTTCGTAAAAATTAGTGCAATGTACGAGGGCAGCGATAGATACTAATTAAGTGAAATAGCCAAAATACAGAAGTAGGCTTCATCTATTTTTGCTATAATCTTTAGTTTAGTTTTGCGAGTTTACTTTGGGCTCTTCTTGGGCTCTTTCCTTTGGTTGCACAACGTTCCGAAGGCACGTATTGTTGACTTTGCTCTTCTTTTTTTTCTTTTTGTTTCTTTCTGTTCCACCTTTTCCGTTTTTCTTTAAAATGCTGCTTCTTGCTTTTTCTACGTAATAAATGCCCCCTTTTTATTCAACGATTACGCCAGATTAATTATAACGCGCCCTTACATATTTCAATGGTCGCTTTGTCGCCACTTAGGGGGATATTGGATTGGATTGGATTAAATAGATGAGACGTTCCCCGAGAAAAGTGGGAGACTTACAAGGAGACTATTTCGACAAATAATACTTAATTTAACAAAAGAAGAAGCTTCTTTCAGTGCTAGGCTTGACTACTTTCGCGGTGAAGATCTCCGCGCTTAAGGATATTCTAGAATATCAACGGACCCATTTTGGAGAAGAAAACTTATTAGAATATCTGCTGATAATTAATGTAAATAGGAGAAGCACTCCGTAAAATACAAGATCGACTGCATCTAACCTATGGAACATCTGCGTAAAACCTCTAGACAAAAGTACGAACGTTACGTTATCAATCTCGACGCGGACATTTCCATCATATTTCACGTCCGAAGCGATCGATACCACCTTTTATTATTTCTATATTGTATAAGCTGCACATATTATAGAACAAGATAGAATCGTTCTGCCGTCAATACACAAATCGGAACCGTTGAATCCGATCAGATAAAACTTGCGCTGGCCCGCAAGTCCCCGGTTACCCGCGTGTACGCCGGCTGGCTCCGGTGCCTTTTTGCCAGTTGCAGTATATGTCGCTTATCGCCGTTGGGAATCTAACGCGTTACAAAACCTCATAATGTTTTCTTCATCTCGGTCATTACGACGGTATTGTGCAATTGATGATGTTAGTTGCGCGGACATGGACATCGTTAGTCCTCTTCTCTTGTTCTGGTTAGGAAGAAAACGTAAAGATACGGCTAATACGCGTATCTTTACTTCTATATATTGATTGTCGGATCCGTTCCTATTCATATTATTGCTATTAATTTCCGGTAGTAAAATCTAGTTTTCTTTTACGTATATTTATTTATTTATTTATGTTTATTTTGCCGCTTCTTTCGATACTTAGAAATGGAAGAAATAACGATTTAAAACCACCACGTTAACGCCATGCTTTTCTCTTGCAAATAATGAATTGTTCGACGGGCCGTGTAAAAGCTGTTAAGATGGTGGTGATGCAACATTGTCAATTGATTTAACTGATTTGACCGATGACTTCTGGCAAAGAGATTATTCAGCATTAACTGTTCTTCGAACATTCGAAGCGATGCTTACGACATGTTATTAACGAAGCTGTCCACCCCCTATTCCAATCTGCCTCTAGATTATAAGGACACGGCGCCGATATATGGAACGCATGATTATTCTATGACTTCTAAACGCAAGTAATCCCAGCCTCCTTTCTTTCCTCATTTCTTCCATGATTTTTTTGTCGTTCAAAGCTCCTTCTACGAGTTATCTATGTTCTCCAAAAGCGAGCTACCTAATCCATGTTAGTCGAAGAATTTGGTTGTTTTTCAACTGTCGGGATGTTAATATAATAAGGAAATTCCAAATTTCAAAATAAGGAAAATAAAGATGAAGCTTTCTGTTAGAATTCGGCAAAAAGACGATACGAAGCTGCCTCCTTGCTTTCTTCTTCAACATTGCTTTCTTGCTACTTTTATAATTATATTTATTCAGCAATGAAGTGTTGTTATTCGTTATAACGTATCACAAAATTGAAATTACGAAACATTAGAAGAACGTAGAAAACTACAAGCGTACGTATGTACGTTCCTTTTCAAATCAAAATCCATATTACGAATGCATCTTTGCGATGGTCATTTCGCAATAATATTACATCTAAGCTAGTTATTCCTTGTTATTCTCCTCGTAGTCGTAATCCAGTAATTTACACCTCTCGCATATCATTATCTCGATTAGCCTCGCGTCTCCTATACAAGGGAAAACTAATTTGGAAATGCCGGGCGTTCGCGTTATCCGATCGCACCGAACGTACGACCCGACGTACAATACCGGGGATCTTATTTCGATTTCTGTAATTTACGCCTACGAAGCGAGAGGGCCGACGTTCTCGGAGCGGCGTATTCTCGGCCGATTCTTTTCTGTTTGAGTGGAGAAATGCGCGCGGAATTTGAGATTCGTCGAGATTATGATTACGTGAGAGCGTCCGCATGGAGTGGTGTTGTATGTTGTGAGTGCGCTTTGTGTCCGCGGCGTGCGAATTGTTCCCCGGCTTGCAACCATATATTTTACGCGCGGCCGTCGATATTTATACCGGCTTGTTACGGAGCGGAATGGAACTAGGAATTTAGCCGCGCTCCGGAAAGCTACAGTCAACGGCAAAAGTCTAACGTAGTAATGGATGTAACGATTTAAATTTAAGAATGCATTATCATATTGCACTGTTATGTTTAGAGAACGGCTTAATAATTACATATAGTTCTATGTAAGCATTATCAGCATTGAAGGTGAAAAGAAAAATTCCTTTGTTTGGTTAAAGGCGAAGAAATCATGCTATTTCCACTGCAAGCTGTATCCGGTCTATTAGCTCCGCTTCCTCTGAGTCTTGAGTGTGAAGTTAAAGAATACACTTTTCTTTTCAAAATCCTTTGATTTTGGTTTCTTCTGTAGCAGTGTACTTTGTACTTTGGTTAAGGTCGTTTTTGCCAACTTTGCTTTAATATTTTCACATTTCTCATCTATACTGTTTAACTATTTATGAACATTTGCATTTATAGACTTTACGTATTCGTAATACATTGTTTACATCCCTTTTAGTGCGAAGATTTGGTCAACTACGGATCGTTTCTTCTGAATCCCGCTCGGCATTCCCTCAGCACTCTTTCTGTATATATGCATTTCGGGTATTCTTTTTGAATATGCAAATATTTTTTTGTAAGTTGTCTCGAGAAGTTGTTACTAATCGTTTTGCTCTTCCTCTTTCTTGGGAATCAGACATAGCAGCGCTTTAGTCCAGTCTTTTGGTGGTTCCTCCTTTTTGCCAGACATTTTCAGTTATGCTGAGTTGATTGTTTTATCTATTATTTCTAGGTCTCCTAAATTTTCACAATTTTTCAGACTTGCGATTATTTCTTTTACTTCCAATTCTGTTAGTGCTAGTTCCTCCGTTTTATAGTTCTTGTTTTTTCCTTTACGATCGATGAATGATCTTCCGGTGACCATTTGTAGAGGTTTAGGAAGCAATTCCTTCGTATCTTGTAAGATATCCTTTTCTGATTCTTCTGATTTCTTGATAAAACGTTATTTTCGTTTGTTTTTTTCCTTTTAATTTTACATATTCTTTTAAGTGCATTCCTTGCTTCTTTGTGCCTTTCTTTGTTTTCTCCTGTTTCATAGATTAGTAACTTCATCCTTATTTGTTTCTTCTCTTTTACCATCTTGGATATTTTTCGGTTTATCTAGTATTCTATTGCTAACATCCACTATTAAATTCTTTGTTTCTTTGTATACTCCTTTTGCTTGTTCCATTCGATTATCAAAAATATATAATTCGTGCTCGATACCACATACGTTTCTTTCCGCATCTTCCATACACGGGAATACATTAAATTTGTTTAAAATGGCTACATTGGAGCATCGTTTTCACCGAAGGTTACTGTACGAGATCAATTCGTGATTGTAGACTTAGACACGCCGATGCTTCACAGAAACGATAGAAAAAGACGCCTGTAAGTGTATAAAATATATACTAGTACGTATACGCATAAAAGGAGGCAAATGCTCTCATTAGAGTAGCCGGACTAATCTTTCTCCTCACTCGACGGGTGCTCGAACTCAGTACAGTAGCGGAGAAGTTAATCCTTCTTGGCGGGTGCCCTCCTGAGATTTTAATGCTTTCTTTGTTGTCACCTAACTGTCCGCGCTCAGTCACTGTCAGCCGAACAATCAGTCCTAACCGCCCGGTAATAGCTTGACTTTTCTCCCCCGTTGCCCCTCCTTCTTGCGCTGCGTTTATCTCTCCTGTTATGACTGCTTGTGGCCTCTCGTTACCGAGGGTATTGAAGAAAAATTTTACGCTGGGATCGCCGCGCAGCTTAAAAGCCACACTGTTTACATATACACGCAGCAGAAACAGCAGCAACAGAAACGGTATACGTATAAACGGCGGCAGTCATCCGTTCTGTGTCGTTATTATTATCGTATTGTGATACGGAACATAGGTGTCTTAGATTGGTGTATTATGCATTCGTTTTTGTTATTTTTCTTTTGTTTCTTCTTCGTCTTTCTTTCATTGGAATGGGGGTAGTACGTCGAAATTATAGGAATTTAACGCGTTAGTTAGTGTTTATTTTTTATTTTCTTTAGGAGGGCAAACAATGAATGAGCGCAGATGAAATTTAGCGAGTAATTTGGACCTCGTTCTTCTACGCCGACCGATTTAGTTGAGGCTAAAATCTACACCTGAAAAAATATAATTTTTGTAGTAATTGATGCACCCGTATCTAATAGAAACAATAATTCCTTTGAATCATATGTTATATGTATAATATACGTAAAAACGAAATTTTCTAAGGCTTTTGAACTTTTGGAAGTCAAGCTAATCGAAACCAACGCTAAGTCTAATCGCTCGATTTTCTCTACGTCTTTTGCGATTACTAAAAATAGGGCGAGCGTTAAAATTTGAATTTTCGATGTGGGAGTAAGTAAGTCAATTTTGGCGTATGTTATGTTGTTGTACCATCTTATTAAGGCGCGTTTGGAATCTTCGAATATTTCTACGGTTTGCGTGCGCTCTACTGCTATAAATAGAGACGATAAAAGCAGGTGGAATTATTCCTTTTTTGCAGCGACTAGATGGATTCATGTTGCTTACTGGTGTCCCCGAGAGTCGACAAAACACGAGTCTCTCTAGTCCCTGCGAAAGAGTAATAATTTCATCCGTCTTTATCCTCTCTAGTTATAAATACACTAGTCGAAGTGCACCTATGTCAAGAACAATATCGGTACCTTCTTTCAAACTTGTGCAATTTCTTGCTTTAGGTATTGTTCGGATTTCAATTATTTTTAACTCAATTGCCGAAAAGATTTTATCGTCGAAAGGCTGAGTTTCACGCTTATTTCTTAGGAATGACACGGATATCTTTCATACGATCGTCAACAAATCCTATTTTTTTTTATTTAAACGTACTTTAAAACATTTTGATAGCCGCGTTTTTAATACATGCTTTATTAAATTTTACCCACCTTCTGGTCGTTATAAAATTTCGTGGGATTCATTACCCGGAAGATGTAGCATATTGACATCAAAAAGATAAACACTGGCATTGCTTTTATTGCTAACGGATGTTGGGGTAATGTTCGCTAATATCTTATTAGACATTAATACTATATAGTGTATTACAGCAGTCAGTCAAGTAGCAGATAAGCGGACACGTAAAATTGAACGCCTTAATTAAAGAAAGGCTAAAATAAAAACGTAGGTTTCCACGGCCAGAGTCTGTTGAAACTAAACTGTCGTTGTTAAAATAAAAAATTCGGCGTATCGCCCAGAATCGTATGAGGCTTCTTTAGGCTTCTCAACGCCGCGGTAACTCAATTTGTAAACCACGCCCGAGGCGAAACTAATTGAGCGGGAAGCGGTTGATCACTGTAACTCAGCATGTGAACCATGCCTATCGCTCTCATGAAGAAGCCCCATCCGATTGTGGGTGAAACGTCGAGCTTTTTATTTTAACAACGGCACGACACGGTTCAAATCCGGAACACCTTTAGTTTCAATAAATAACGCTAGTAAGTAAACAGATCTCTTTGTTGTCTTTAGCAAACTCATAGTGTGGAACTAAATAAATAAATAAGTAATAATAATAAGGAGATATTGTTGTAAACTATAGTAAATTTATGCGTGACGCATTAGGACGAACATTTGCTGACATCTAAGAAGATGCGTACAAAACATACCCACTCATACATGTATTTCTTTCCATTTTAAAACCAGGTAACCGTTTTGGAAATCTTTGGCATTGGTTACCTTAAAGCATTTTTATTCATCTTTTAACATACGTTCGAGATCAATCTTGCTCTGCAAACATATAAAGATGGCTCTTAGATACATATAGACAACAAATCCTGCTCCTGTTCCTGCAACAATCCTGCAAGTGTTGGCGCTTATTATATTATATTATTTTAACTATTTTTTTTTGTATATTTATGTGCTTTCAGAAACATTGATTCAGTTTTAATAAATATAATAAAATAAAATGTAAGAAATCTTGCTTGTCGACATGTGATCCGCATAAGCAATTTTCTAGCCGGCATTCATCGCGCCATCCGCGATGCAACAGTCTTTTTGTTTAGCACTCAACGTTCGAATTCCTTCTAACCAATGAACAAGACTAGTTCTTGCTTAACGCGCCATACCTATTTTCCCATTACCTTACTTTCTATTTACTTCCGAAAATTCCGGGATTTCATTAAAATAAATAATCAGACCTAATCTCCTAATAAATCAATTGGTCTTAAACCAAAGATTAAGCCAGGTACTTACGTTCATATTACAAATGGAAAGCTTTCAGTGGGTTCGCGTTTAACCTCCAAAGGGGATTATATAGGATGGTTTATGATAGCCGTCTGCTCGCTTATTGACCTGTTACACTACTTATTCTAAGATCTGCTACCTACCGGCTTTTAGAATCGGCGCAGCCTTCTACGTATTTGCTACTTGAAATAATTCCCTGCACTTATCAAGTGATGGGTGTAGCGGAGCTCGTTGAAATAGATTGCGTACACCTGTTGTTCGTGGAAAGAGAGTAGAATATTTAAATAGTTAACAGTTACAAATTATGTAATGGCGTTGTTGAATTTGAAGGGACATGAGCGTGTGTGTTGAGTAAGTTTTGGCCCACATATTACTTAATCGTACGTATATTTCTTGCACCATCAAAGATACAGTATTTCACGAAACTTGTTAATTAGATGTTTTGGCGATATTACGAATCTGATCTTATTCTCAGTTGGAATGAAGACGAGTTGATGGTGTGAGTAGTACATGGAATCGATCGACTCGCGTCGCTGTTACTTCAAAGCTGCGTTGGTTTCTTAAGATTACCATGAAGGACGAACACTTGTGGCTGCAGTTGGTGCAGCACATAGATAGAAACACAATTTTTTTAACAGTTGTGGCGACGATGAAGGCGAATGTCTAGAAGGCTTATTGTTGAGACGAATTTGATTTCTAGACGCTATAAATTCGAATCACTTCACAAACACGAGCGATATTTATTGGTGATCGTCTTTGTTCGTTGGTAAAGTCGATGAAATGAAAGTAACATCTGCGAGTAGCAAAAATGGAGAAGTTACATCTTCCGACAATGTAATAAAAACTGGGTATAACTTTCAAGGAATGCTAACTTTAAAGTCCACCTCAATAATATGATACGGTTATGGCTACTATTGTTGTCTATCTTAGATTTTCCATCATTTTCAATCAGGGCTTGGGAAATTATCATTGCGGTATCGACTAAGTAAACGTTGCACTTAACAGTGCTTAGATGCCGTGCAGATCTTCAGTCACTCAGGTGCTTTTTCAACCTCTGTTATCCCTGTAACATTAATTCGTCGGTCGTCTGGGAACTTCTTCGATGTTGTCGCTAGTCGTTGTAGTTTGTGTCAATCCGGAGCCTTTTATAATTAACGAACCCTAAAGTCTCACCGTGGTAAATGTTGGTGCAAACAACGTCCATCTCGTCACTGATTTGCATAGGCGCCATTCTTTTTCAAATATATATTTACATTTTTTCTATAGAAGCCTTAACATTGACCGACACTAACTGAGCATCCAACATTTTTAGTTGAATTGTATTATTTGAATCTTCGTATTGGACCTGGAAACTTTTCGGTCTATCCTCGTAGGTTGAATTATGTAGGTATTATTAACGCTTTAAAACGGCAGCAAGAATGATGTTCTTTCAAACGCACGAAGCTACAGAATTTGTAAAATAAGTATCCTTTTCTTCTTCTTAAATGTTCGAACTGCTCTATTTCTTCATTTAATTTAAGTCAGGTCGTTGCAATCGTTGTTACTTAAAGCTCACATTTTCTTCTTTTCGTAAAAGCTACACCTCTTCCAATAATTCAGCGTTGAAATTCCGTGAATTATTAACATATAATAATAGAAATGATGTAAAAAAAATCTTCGATCTTTAAAGCCAAGTTAAGTCATATATGTTAAATAATGGTAATACCGAAATAAGTGTAAATTATATTACACTTCCATTTACTAGAATATTACCTCTAACTGTTTCGGTGGCATCTCTTGCACGTCCGAGAAATATTTTACACATTTTACAATAAACGAGAATGATTAGGATAATTTCGGATACCCGACCGGTAAAGCGTTGAGAAAATTAGACCTCTGTGACGTCGCACCGAAGCGATTTGAACATCTCGTGTTTTATTTGCATCGCACTAAACGGATTCTCTATGGATCAACGTTAACCTTAACAGTTCCCTCGGAATTTGAAACGTAACGTGGAGAACTGTAGCGTTTAGAGCTTACGGAGTAGACGTGATAATCTTGTCGCTCGCGTAATTCTTGTTTAATTAAAGGGAAGATATTCATCACCATCAGTCCTCACTTAAATTCCTGGATCGATTAACAGCGTACTTAACTAAATAATACCAGGAAATCCACACTTAACGCTGCTTCCAAAATAAATGATCGTAATTTGAATGATGTGTGACCGTGCGGTTGTTAGATTAAAACGAGGAATCGCCCAGGGAAACGTACGCATAAATCAAAGTAATGACATAATTAATATTAATAATAACGAATTCGTCTCAATCTAATAAACCAGCAGCATTCTTAATCCCGGAGCGCTGGAGGTAAACGGATGAATGTCGAAAGGAGAAGAAGTCAGCGTAGCTAGAAAAAAAAAATAAAAGAAAGAAAATCAAAATCGTTAGATGAAATTCAGATGTATGTACAATGGATCGCAATAAAAATGACCGCCGAAGAAATATATAAATTAATTGTTACAAATATAGGTGAAATTTGTTGCAATTATGACGGATTTAATAATTTACAAACTCCGTTGGGTTGCTCACCACACCTGCAAGAAAGTATTTGCAGATTGGTTCTCGGGATGGGACTATGTTAAAATAGCACTACTCAACCTCGGATCAACCATTATGTGTCCTCCCGTTATCCATTAATCTTGTCCTTCCTTCATCTTCTTCAAGATCCTCGTGTTGCCCTTCAAATACGAATATCAAATACAATTTTCGAAAATCTAACTCCAACAAGAGCTCGAATCTGTGAACTGGTCTTCTTTAACGAAGGCGCATAATGTTGGTCCCGCAGTTCAATTCCTTTGGTTTCCTCTCAAAATATTAACCATGTCGTCAATTGTTCTGGAACAATTTTCAAATTTTCGCAAAGAAGGCGTGGTTCAACAAGATTTTCGAAAACATTTGTCTACAAAGGCTTGGTCCCGGAATCTTTCCAAGATCTTGTCAACGTCTTTTCCGGTAGAGTTGGTTCCTCTTACCTTCTTTGTTGTAAATTCGATCCTGAAGGCGCGCACTAATTATGTTCTTTTTAAATGCCTGTTATGCTTTTGTTTTTTCATAGTTACAACGCGTGTGAAGAAATTGATATAATCGAGGATGTACAGTAGTTGATTTATGTTTTTGTCTTCCCAACGACCATCCAACCACCATTCCAACGACTATCTTCCGCGTGGTAAGGGCAAGTACTTAGGTTCGGCAAGTAGAAGCAAAAACCGTGCTTATTGAGAATATCCACCACATATGTACATATTATATGTTGTAAACTAGTTAATGCAGAGTCACTTGAAATCATCTGAATTACTTCTTGTTAAGATATTCTATTCTGAATATCTTCCTCAGGATTAAACAAAAGAAGATCAAGGGACAGTCCAAGTTTCGGGATCTTTCACCAGCAAGATTTAATTAAATGAAACTCGTATCCTATAATTACTACGCTGGGCCAGTCTTCATGAACAGGTTACTCCTTCAACATCCAGATACACGATTCAGTTTTAATTTTGAAAGGAGGAAAAGTTACTTCTGATAAGTTGACCTAACGTTGAATGTTAAAAAATAAAGGTCCTAGTTATGCTGTCTTCGAGTGTTGAGAATTTCATTAAAGCATTTGCTCGAAGCCTAAAATCAATCGATCAAATACGTTTAACATAAACACCTTTGCAATTAATTCTAGACAATACAGTGCGTTGTTGTAACGAGGAATACTTGCTCCGCGGATCCTTTTCGATGGTAAAATACGCCGATTAAGCACGCAAAGTCGGATGGGATATGGGATACACAAACGCATACGGCCGGTATCTCAATTTGCAACGTTGCAGTGGGAATTATTTTTGCGCATAAGAGCTGTGAATCAGCACCTATCGTACACAATATTGTTTATTGTTATGGGATATGTAAATTTCCAGCTTCGGATCCATAAATTCCACACAGAGAAGAGCGAAGCAGAAGATCAATAGGATACTAAGTTGTAACGATATTTCGCCTTGATTGTTGCAATTTAAATCAAGTTGAGTGCTAATATTGCGAACAAATAGAAATACAAGCAGAAATATATCAATATTTCTTCGACGTTTATCTAACATTCCAGATTTTACCGGTGTTAAGTTCGTAAATGCTATCGTATTTACATCATACAACAAGCTAATGTTGAAAGGCCTTTACAAGAAAAGGAATTCAATCGGTACACGCAACAGCGTAAGTAAACGATGACAAGATCTGCCAATTCAACATCTAAACAATGTTGATTTTTTCGGACGACACATAAACAAAGGAAATGACGCAAGCCGTCCGCGAATATTCTATTTACCAGGTTCGCTTTATTCGGAAATTTGCCAGAATTAGCAAAAATTAGCTACGGGCACGTATGTAATCCAGTCAGAATAGTAAGTTTGCTGAATACCACGAAATCATCGCGTGATACCCATTCCAGAGTTATTGTAATTAAAATTCGGCGTTTGCTTTGCGAACAAAAAAAAAAATACAAGAAAGATGTGTTATTAGGTGAGATTTCTGCAATGGCACATCAATATTTACGGTTGGAATTAACACGTTCTTAGCTAAATCGACAATTAATCCCATACGAAGAGAGGATGTGTGTTTTTCTTTTTTGTTATAATGAAGATTTGCGTGTCAGGAGATCGTGACGTGGTTGCGAATTTGCGTAAGGTATGTAAATTATGCCGTGCCTAGGCCGTGTTTCAAATATAAATGTAATTAAATTTGTCATTGGATCTTGAAGATATCTCACCTCGATAAAAAAAGGATTTGTAACGGAGACACCGCCGGAAAGATATTTTTTTCTTCTGACATTATGCGATGTTGATCCTTTAATCTTTAAGAAAACGTTTTAAGATTAACTAAGCTGGCCTCAAATTTAAAATTATCAAACATTTTAATTTAACCCGAATACAACAGTAGCGAGCTCAAGACATTTTCAGAACTATAACAACCACATCTCATTATTTTTGTAGGTTTTAATAGAAACTTCGCCAAGAGCCCAGAATTTTTGTTTAGAAGGGAATTGAATGCAAACCAATGAGATGTTTTGTGGGTGGCGCGTTAAGTCAATTGAGGCATGATATCAAAAATTTTGGTTAACATATATGGTTGAAGTCAACCATGACTATGTCAAGCTCCAATATGGCCCTTATATAAGATGAGAAAGTTAATGATGCTCAAAAACGTCACACAAAAATGTCGATTATACCACTAAATAAAGGCGAGGAAAGTGGCTGTAAGAAAGTGATTGTAGATTTTCTCCCTAAAATATTTTTGTTAAAAATTGAACTTTTTTAACGTGTCATCTTCATTGATTCGCAGAGATCGTATAGATGCAATCCTAATTAAAGCATTAGGACGTGTAAGACCAGTTAAAAATACAAAGTTAGCACTCTTCATCTTGAAAACTTTGCTAGTGCTCCAAGATTGTGAAATAGCGACCGCATCTTTCTTTTCAGAGAAGCATCCTGTTTATTATTTAATAATAGTGCTGGTGATCTTACTGATGCTGTTAATTATCCCGCTGCCCCCTATTCGGGCTAACTGCTAACTATGTTGGCGAATACTCTTCATTCAAGCTTATATTATTATCATTATCCACAAATTTCTTTTCCCATGGCTTGTCAAACTAGTACCTTACTAGGGAATGGGGATTTTTCCTGTTTTAGTGAAATGTTACAGTAAGAGCTAAATTGGAAGAAAGGGACCTTTTCATTTAAGAGCTTTCATTCATAAAACTAGAGGGCGCTTTTCTTATAGTGAATACAAATAATTTTTCGAAGATAATGAAGACCTCTTGAACTTATTTTTCAATATTACCTTAAAACGCGCGAAATTGAGGAGGAGAAATTTTGTTAAGTTGGCATGTTGACTTATCGCGATTAACCGCTTCTCGCTCAGCTAGTTTCGCCTTTGGCGTGGTTTACATGTTGAATTATAGTTGCCTACCATCTTTCTCTCTCATGAAGAAGCCCCATTTAAAAGTTTCGATTAACCACGACACGGTCCAAACTCGGAACACATTTAGTTTTAACTAATTCTGGCCGCGATAGCCTAATTATTTCATGATTTATCAATTTCTGCATTGACACGTAAAGATGACATTCCACATTCCACCTACGCCAGTTCAACGAGCTTGTTTTTCCAGTTTTCATTTTACGTCAATTACCTTTATTCGATGTATTGCGATACATACTTGACGGAGAACCAAAAACCAACGGAAGACTTGAAGGCGAGCTTAAGGAATGTCTTGAAAAATTGCTCATGTAAAATATACGGGTATAAACATATCGAAATCGCAAAATTAGCCTGGCAAGAAAATAAACGGACCACATTATGTTGCGTTCGAAATTTTTGCGGTCAACCGTATGTAAATTCACGTAAAATAAATTACCCAAGACCCATCAACCCATCTCGCAGGCCGGGGTCATTTATTTAATCCCGTCTCAGGTTCGTTATTAAATAGAGCCACTATTTCACCCCGTTTATCTTTTATGCTCGGATTTATGGTCGACTTTTCTATAAGAGGGAATCGTCTCAAATCGCAAAAAAGGCGACACTCTATATAAATCGTATCCCCAGCAAGGAAAAGAAGGAGAAAAACAACGACGCTTCAGTGTCTCTCGAAAACCGGCCGGAAAAAAACCAATACAGAGAATTCCTTATTCTTCACTTTACTCTACGAACATAATATATAAAGAAGTTCGAAGGAATTTCTAAAGCCCATACTCCGTTTGACGTGGGCGAGAAATATTAATGAGAACAGGTAAGATTCAGCCGACGGATGGTCACCTGTTCCGTTTAGTTTGGTCGAAAGTCGAAAATATGTTATAATAAATTCAGAAACCGCAGCCAGCGCCAGAATAGGAGAAGAATAGAGAACCACTCTTTACGACCTTTCCACCATCTCACCGTATACCGACCGTGCTCTCGCCAACGTCTAATAAATAAGGACACTCGGTTTGATCTAGAGTCATTGATGTCACAGATTATTGATGACAAGTGCGGGTCAGGTGGCCACGCGGGTCCGTTCTCACACCCACTCGCTATGCGATGCGATGTGGCCCCTCTCGCTCTGTTCCTTGTCTCAGCTCGATCTGGCTTGTCGAGTGCTTGCTCGGCGGGTTCGAGCGGAGCAGCGCAAGCAACAATGACGACCTAAAAAAGTCACATTTCTAACATTTCTGTACTAAAATATCGTCTCGTTTACGGTACGATATCCGTAATACACCGTTAGCGTTAGTCGGACGAGGGCAACGACGATGTGGAATAGCTTGTAAGTTCGTTGTGAATATGATTACCTAATAGAAATGTCGGAATACGTTAGAGGAAGCCTTCTTTCGGGCGTTCGCTCGGAAGATTATTATTTTGTTGTACGCCATAAAAGATGTAGGAAACAACAACATTTCTGATATTAGCCGCGATATTTCAGTCAAAGTAGGTATATAAGGTGTAATCTACTACAAAATTTTGAATAATTGAAAAGATATGTGACCCTTAAAAAAATTAGGAAGTGCTCAATCTTCAGAAGCTTTGACTTATGAGAATCATGATGCAATTTTGAAGGATAGAGTTCCTAGCCTGTAAGACCTAAGCACCTTCTCTCGACATTCCTCGATGTTTCACGATGATGGCTTGTGTTAACGGGCGTAGCAAATTGGCTCAATCAGTGATCAAAAGCACGCCATCGCTTTCCTAAAACATTAGAGCCATCATTTTTTTTGTGCTTTTTATGACTTTGGTCTTCTTAAGGATGGGTTCGCGCTTCCGCTGCTACCCCATTGCTTCTTTTTTGGACAAAGGACCGTGGTGCAGAACCGTTGTTCTATCCTCAGTGATTATTTGGGCTACATTGGACACGTTGTTTCTTCTAAATACGATCTTCAAAGTACTGATTTTCAAAGTCAAAAATAACAATCGGGCTTCCTTCGCGCGAATCATTTTCAAGAGAATCTCTGTTCGAACGAAACAATCTTAACTATGAATGGGTGAATTATTGTATTATTTTCATTTAACCTAGTTTATAGCATTAATTATAATCACGTAAATACAATAAATAACAAACATCTTCTTCCATATGTCGTTATATTAACTATATCCGCCGTTTCGATTTCTCGCAGCTGTAAAATAACAGAATCATCCGTTATCCGATTCGACGACATTTTTTTTACAGTGTAGCGATATTGTCACGAACCCCCGCTGCAAGCCAACGTCGACCAAACACGGTCGACACCAAGCTAGAGAGAGATTCCGAGTATTTTGCCAGTCACCGCTTTAAATTTAGGGTAGATTCTATCTGTTCGACTTCTACTATTTCATTTCTCGTCCTTCTCCGCCTCTCAGTTGTTGCTGTTCCGTTGTTACTCCGTTCCGGAATATTTTATTGGATCGCGATCTGTGATTTATCGCGTTTTTGTGTTAGAAATTCGCCGTGAATTTGTTGCCCCGTCCGGAGACGTTGCGAAGAACAAGACGAAGTGGAAGAACGACAACAACAACAAGCAACAAGAACACGAGGACGTTACGGCGTTTGGAACCGTCGACTTGAGATATAGTGGCGTAGCTTTTGACCCTTTTTGATACACAATCAATTTAGACTGGTTTATGACATTAATGTATTCGCTTGCATCAATCACGTTCATTCCGTATGCTCCGCGGGGCAAATAAAAGACAATACTCGGTTATTCGGCGTAATAACATCTGGTGATTCGTAGTATCATTACGACGGAAAGGTATATACATATATTTACCGGTAGGACTTATGGTCTTCGAGATAAATGGTCTCACCATGAGCCACTTTTTGGTAATGGTCTCGTTAGTAGATTGAATTTGGGAAAACTATATCATTGAGATAATTTAATATGTCAATAATAATCATGGGAATCCGAAAGGAACATTTATCAAACGGGAATGAGTCTGACGTGGTTATCCTTTTGATTTATACATCAACTTTGGGAGATCTCCGTTGAATCCAGTTGTAGGCAGATACAGTGCGATGACCAAACAGGTGAAGCATGTTCGACTTCGTTTGCAACAAAGGTGTAAAACAAAGCTTATATTCTCGAGATATTTGCAGGTGCGCATTACGAAGCCTAAAACTTTCGACGCAGAAATCCAAAGGTGGTCAATATGCGGCCCGGAACTTAAACGATTATCGAAAATAACTTCAATTAATCTTTAGCTCAATATTCGGCCAATATTGAGCTTGTAATTGGTAAATTGAGTCTTTCGTTTTGGAATCGACGCGACACGGAGGCGAAACGTTCAGGTCAACCTTCTGCGACTTTCTTTACGGAACGATATTAATGATTTCATTCCGCATTATCGTTAAACACAACTCCCATGCGTCGTAACTAACGAAAGCCGACAGATGCGCGAAGATCGGAAAGGAACGATTTTCGCCGCACATAAACTCCATTATTAAATCCTGCACAATACGTGCCATTCCAGTATCTATATCCATTCTTCCATGCGCTCGCCAGCGGCCGCATACCGTTAGATCATTTAGCCGGTAGCGCATCACGGTAGCATTCCAGAATTAATTGAATCGCGACATCGCACAATAAAAACAATCACCACCAACGGAGATTATCGATTTCTATTCTTGGCTGTTAATGAAGACGCTTCCGAATAGCAAACCGCCGGCAACATAATAAGAATATATTGCACCTGTAGGCATGGGGAGGTGCTAAGTCAACGTTTTCTATTGCCGATTAGTTGGCCTATATTGCGAATAAAGCCGCGTATAGATATGATTTTTTATCACAAAAAGTTTTCAAGACTTAGTATCTAGAAGCGTTGGTATTAATGACTTTTCATCAAAAAGAATCATATAACTTGTGTAGTGTGTTGAATGCGTTAAGATAACCACAGGTCTTACTAATTGTCTCATTTTCTTGTGTATCGGTATATGTACGAGGTTGAATAGCTCATACTCAGGATGATGCTCTGGTTGGCTGGTTTAATCGTTTCAAAAATGACTAGAATCTTTATTGATATTGATGCAAATTTCATTATGACGTCCTAAGTCGGCTAATAGAACGTAGGAAAGGGCGAGAGACAACGTAGCGTTGGTTTTAATCCAGCGTGCTTACCTGACTTGGCGCTCTGCAAACTTTATTCTTTCTTAAAGGTGAAAATTAAGTTATCGGAGTGAATATTTGATACGATAGAGGAGGTTTGCTTTTGCCGAGCTTGGAGCTATGATTACATGTAGTAAATTAAACACCGGAAGCTCTCCTGGTCCGGAAGTTAAGGAGATCATTCTCAAATATATAATTGATTTAATTAATACGTCTTTTCAACAAGCCCTATTCTCGAGCTATCTTTATAAAGAAGGTAACCCGACCCAAATGCAACACATGCAAATTAAACATTTTCACTAATTACAGTAATTGCGTTGGACTATACGTTCGATGGTCAACCTTATAGTCGGTATAATCGATTTAAAGTTTCAACTCTCAGAGAGGACGTCAGCCCTCAAAAAAATCTCGACACATGGACTACCATAGCTAAGGTAACGCATAGAGACTATTGCTATGGACGATATACACACTTGAAAGGAGAACATCTCTCCAAAGTGACCAAAATAACCGAAAATTAAGAAGTTTTTAGCGGGAGTTGACAAGAATCAGGTGATCAATGCTGAAACAAAGCGATACGTTTCATTCAGTGAACCTATTTCTTCTAATTTATCTAGTGCAGGGTTGTGCAAATATTTCTGCGAAATCGACGAGGAATAATGATGGTAAGGACCGTGGCGTAGTGTGATAAACAACACAAAATATCGGCACACTACGCACCACAAAAGTTCAATAAATCGATCAATCAATCCGGGGCGGGCGCTTCGAGGATGGATGGGATCTTCATCCGACCACCGGTTGAGGAAATTTGGGGCTACAGTTTTCTGCATTAGTCACCGATACAAAATGGTTCTTCTTTGAGCCTATCACGGTGTTAGAAATCAACTAAAAAAAATAACGTATATCTAAGCGTCTGTTAAAAGAATCGAAAAAAAGCGTTGTCGCAGGAAAAATCTTCAATGCTTGTTTGGAACAGGGAATTTTTGGCAATCTCAACACCTACATCATTGCTCCATAAACATCTTGCCCGATATACCTAAAATCTTCGAAGAGGCGATAGCGAACGCGTTTATCAATTACCTTGAAAACAGGAAGCATTTAACCAGCAAACAACATGAAATGTATAAAAGTTTGTTCCATTTTATCGGCAATATCAGAAGTAATAAATAGGACATACCGAGCTTTCGATAATAAACCAACATCGATTTGCTAGATCTGACAAAGAGCTTAAATAGGGAGTGGCATAAAGCTCAATATCAGAGCTACTTTTATTTACAATTTACATAAATGACTTACCTGCCAATAGGGGAAATACTGAATTGTGCTAAAATGCTGATAATGTGTCGTTGATTGTCTAAACTACTAATCTTCAGTATTTATCCTCAATATTATAATAAGACGTGTTTACAGCCAATAGATTAAAAGTTAACAAGGCCAAAACGGAATCTTTGAACCTGGCCACAAACTAAACGGATAATTCCTCGGTGGCTTTTCGGGGTATAAGAATGAGCACTTAAATAGAGCGGTAAGCGCACATCAATGCCTCAGCATCCAAATTGTCATCAGCCTTTTATGTTTCGCGAAGACAGACGCGTGTAACAACATACGAGATTGTAAGAGAGGCATACTATGCTACCTTCAATTGTGCTGTGCTATTCTAGGGCTCATCTAATGAAGTATATAAAATCTTTATTCTGTAAGAGAAAGTAACAAGAAGACGACAGTATGAGCTACAATGCAATGAGAATTGCAGAACGTACATATTTCAGAAGAGGATGCGTAGTTACCTTGCCATGCATTTTCATACTTAATGCGCGATAATTTCAGGCCAAACGGTTATAATCATAACTATTTGTTTATTTACTATGTTTGTATTCTTATTGTCTATTCTTAGTGCTTTTCTTTTATCTCTGCGTTATCTTATTTCGACAATTTTCGCACTCTTTCGCATTAAAAGGTCCACCTCATACATTGTCCACAAAACAAAAAAGCTCTCCTTTTGGGTTCGTCTTTAACGAAAATAGGTCGACGAAAACAACATTTAGAAAAATGTGCTTCTCGCTCTAACTTACGTAATCAACATCATTCCACAACGTTTCGAGCCGTATCGTCTCGATGCCGTCCATTCAGATATTGTTTATTACGCCGAAATGTAATTAAAATGTAAAACGCGTACTGTACCTATTTCCTATTTGGTAAACCCAACGGAATGGACGTTGTCGCTTCTACGGCGTGCACGTGCTGCATTCGTACAGGCACTCCAGCCACGTTATCGACAAGACTTGGTCGACGGTATAAATTTTAGATTAAAATTAAAAAGCGGTGTCTCCTAAGAGGAAGAATTAGCATACAAATATACTCATGTGGTTCTTATACTTTTCGGTCGATTTACATTTTCATTTTATTTAAATCGAGCGAGCGCATGGAAATTGAAGGATAGATGGTTAAGATCGAAGTGACCAGAAGCTAAGTGCTATTGGTTATCGCTAACAGCCGTAAGCTTTTAATATTCAAATTACATCTAGGTGTATATTAGATAACTGGCTTAAGGTACAGATAACATTGACACCTGTATAAGGCAGGTAGTGTTAATCAAAGGCTAAAATGCCCTTGGATTTGGCAAATCCCAAGAAAAATCTTGAGATTGTGTTAAGGAAAAATTTAAAAGAATTGCCCATCACGGAGTTCAAAGGGGCTGCTACACCAATGGCTAGATTTGTTAAAAAAATACATTTTATAGCCGCTCTTTTGTTAAGATCAATATTATATCTTTACAAATTATTCATTCTTTACAAAGTTTCCACTTCTTGGTACTTCCGTCCTAGCGACCACTTTGTGCGAAATTCGTTAATATCCGTTACCGTCTTCTTTCTTGCTTTCATTTGCCCTTCGATCAAAACGCGAAGGTTTCGGTTCCGGGTAATTTGATGGGTTTGCTCTTCAAGCCACCAAAGACGCATTATTCCTTCCCTACCGTTCTATTCCCGCATTGTCGTAATGGGAAAAGGCGTAAGAGAGCCAACGAGAAGTGAACATTTGATGCTAGATTACGAATGGCTAAAGTAATCTCTTTTCTAAGCATTCTTTAACGTAAATCTAGGAGTTAATTGTGTCCTAACTTTGGTTAAAGCACAGGCAAAATTGGTTAAAGCACAGGCTCCATCGTCCACAACGTAGCACATCTATTCTCCAATAAAGCTCATTTTTAGCCTTCTCAGCTCCTGCTCCTAGCTTAATTTTTTTACATTGTAGCTGGTTTTCTTTTTCTTCGCAAAGTTTCTCATAGAATAAAAGAAAATCAGCGGGTCTTTCGTATTGGCCTTCAGCTTTTCAAGAGACCTCATAAAATTTAAATTTAAAAACCAGCCTGTTCTGATTTTCGTATTAATTAATTAATAAATATTCAATTGTCTTCACCTTCCTTATACTATTTTCCATACATCTACAGAAAAAAAACAAACATCACTACGCACGCTATCTCCTCCTATTTATTTATTCTAATCAATTCTAATGTATTCAAGACGACCATATAATCGCAGACGTGTTAATAGATTGCAGTACGTATTCGTAGGTATCTTTCCTGAGCGTATTGTGTGTACGTTTTGTGTTTGTTAGAGGAGAGTTGTAGGTTTAATATTTGCTTCTACAAAGGAGGAATAACGCACGGAACAAATGGACGAGTGAGTAATATCGGATATACAATAGCGATCGACGTGACGTTTGACTTTTCCAACATCAAATTACAAATGAATATACCTACACGTAATAAATTGTAAAACATTGCGTTTTGAATATAAAGCGTGGAACATGTGCTACTGCGGTGGCTTGTTTCCTTTGGTGTGCGTGTGCTTGCTGCGAAGATATAATATAATCTTGGTCTAATAAGTAGAGTTGCAACTTTCGGGGGCGCGAAGGGAACACGTTAGGTCGACTACTAAGATTTTTCACAACTTCGCAGCTAGAAGAGGTTAATATCTTCATAATGGATGAAATGGAATGTAATACCGAAGACATGCGAAAAAAAACGGAATTAACAGGCTTGCACGCAACTTCGTGGATTAATTTTCTCGAAGAAAACTTAGGATTGGTAGCTTTTTGTGATGAGAAAGTTCTCTCCGTATCGAACGATACTCTGGCGCCGAAGCCGTCTGTGTTACCGTCAAAATGTTGTCTTTTCCTTATTTATTACAGACCAACCATTTTATTTATAAATATAAATAAGCGTTGCTGGGCTTGCATTATATTTATATGTAACTCGTTAATATACAACAAAAATAATGTAGGCCGCAGTGTAGAACATTGAGGCACCCCAAGACTAACGTCCGGATGAGTCATTAATGCGAATATATTGAAGAAAAGATTTAAATTAATCCAATGAAATGCCACTGCCACCATAACTGTCGAGCTTGTAAAGGATGCTATGATTAACTAAATCCCAAGGTTTGGTTAAATCGATAAACGTACCCGGGCAATATTCATTCATTATTATCTAAGTTGCTAGAATCTCTTTTTAATAAATTGGAACTTGCCGTATCTTTATTGGGAAGCCATGTTGATAAATCGATCGTTTTAATCGCGATTAGCACGTATATGTTAGCAAGAACGGATAATAAGTTAATCGGGGGGCGATAGTTGCAAAAACGATGATCGCATGTTTCGCTACTTTAATTAAATTATTTGAGAGGGTGAGATTTTTCATAAATTAGGCTTGTGCCTTTTTACTAAGTTCTTGGAAAAAGATGTGAGGTAAAGGTAGAATAAAAAGGGATCTGCGCCCTTCTTCCAACAACCGGAATTAGATAATTTAGAGTCCACCATTTAGTTTTAGATTCAAGTAGGACGCACTATACGTCACGGTCTGAACCTTGACGCGTTTCCTCTAACACTACTCGTAAGTAATATAATTTAAGATAGTAATTTACACCAGCTTTATTCCCACCAATAACACCATCTATAAGACCAAACCGCCTAGCAACTAATGAGCTAGGTATAAAATTTAATTGTTGTAGAAAAGCGATTCGCTAGAATCCATCGGCAGCATCTTACGATCGCTTTCGCCCGTCGACAAAGTCCATTTAGCTAAATTGCACCGTGACCTAGAGCCATCAAAGGCGACGAATACCTTCGCCCACAACCGACGTCTACGCGTGTACATCGGTAATTTGCCTACTGAAATTTGCGAACAAGCATGTATAGAATTTTAGTAGTTCATAAATTTGTACGGACTGCCATTGCATCTTTCAGACGTGTCGCAATTGTGTACAATTGTAATTGTGCGCGATATCGCCGAGGAGGTTTAATTATACTTGCGCTTGAATAGAGATCGTATAATAAAATTATGGATATATAATTACGTGGTATTTACAGCTCGTGTAAGCCATGTCGGTTATAGTTCTCGTAAAAGGCTCGTAGCGGTAAGCTAAAGTCGCAGTAGAGACACGTGCATGGATACACATACACAAAGTGTGAAATTCTAAAATTAACATTGTTTTATGGAATACAGGTTTTGTAATTAGTATTTTGTCGGGGAGAATGAAATAAGAAGAATAGAGAAAGCTTCGGATGTCTATGGGAAACTATGCATTCAGCCGGAGCTGTGCTAGGAGTGCGACGATGTCGATAAATTTTCATGTACCTTTGTAAAATTCGCTTCCTGGAAAGTTATTTTTGTTACAATCGCAAGATTTTGTAGAACGAAAAATTCTTCCCATATATTGGCAAACATGAAGTGAAAAAGGCCTACGAGATATCTCGTATAAGCACCCAAGTCATCTTAAATAACCTTTAGTATCAATCCAGCTACCAATTTCGAAAATCATGAAGATCTTCCAGGAAGCTTAAAACATCCATTACCGCGTAGATATGCACGTTCTCTTGTTAGGGAGTCGCATTCTCTGCTAAGAAATAAGCTAAGAAGCTAAGGAGTTAGAGAGCTAAGAAACTAAGAAATAAGATAAAGCACAATAATTTTCCATGATTAGCGCTGAAAAGCAATATAATGTTTAGTTCGCTATAAAAAATGACCCAAAGTCATCTTACGCCAATTATACGACTCATATCGGATTGTCCGGATGACAATAAGCAAATTAACATCACCTCTACTGAGCTCGCAGAGATAAGTTGTTGTTACATAAACTCTTTATTCTAGTCTCTTCAGGCAAAAATCTGACAATGACATCTCTTCTCCGTCGAGGAATCCACAAGGAAGCAATTTGGGTTTTCTTTATCGTGATGGTCTTGTTCGTTGCTTGCACGTTACATTTCTTGCGCCGTTGAAAATTGTGGATAGCTATGAATGAGTAATGCCTACGAAGATGTGCCGAATTTAAGACCATGATCATTGAAGATATGCTATAAGGATGCAACATTCACTAGTAACCCATTCCTAAATTAATCTGGTGTTATTCGAGACCTAATTGTAACCGCTGCAGAGTACATAGAAAGGTTCATAATAATAACATCGAGATTTGTAATCATTAAAATATTATTGATGCTTTCGAATTCTTCTTTTCGAGCCATTGACTACTTCTCGAATCTTTCAACAATTAAGATATACAAAGAATCCATTAATTCTGGACATGATAGCGTCCCTAGCTTCTTCGTCCATTTATAGAAAAATTGAATTTCCTCTGTTTCAAAAGAAAACTTTGCTGATGCCAACAGCTAACTTTGCGAAGGTTCCTGGAGCCATGATGAATCATTGCTGATGATGACCCTTGTGCGTTTGAATAGTTAGAGGCTTTTAATAGACCTTAGTATTACTGCGAAACCTTCTTCTTTCAATTCGGCGTCGCGTGCATCTGCCATTTCTAAATCTTCTTGGCAAAGGTTTTTGGTCTTTACCTCTTCCTAATTTGAATAAGTGATATGTTAGAACTAAGTGACTTGTCAAAAATCCCAACAATATATTGTTTTTGGTGAGCATGATATGAATGCTTTTGCCTAGTTTTGTCCTGGAGCATTTTCCCAGCACGAGACCTTCAGTTTATCGTCCAGTGCATTAATTGCTTGTTTCATGTAGCTGCTTTGGAAACCATAAAAGGAGTCAGTACCTTCTTTGACCAGGTAATGTGCCTCTTCATTTCCTTCGATCCATCGATGGATTGGAATCCACCGCAACGTAACATGGTTATTGCACCACAATCGGCTTAGACTGTGCACAAGTTCGTGCGTCATACCAGATTTGTGTATGTCGATCTTAATAGATGCTAGAATTACTATTGACTATCGCTGTGCTCGTATCTAAAGCAGAAATTTCTACTTGAAATATCTTAGCGTGAAGCTAAGTCCGCTATTGTCTGTACCTGTACTACACCAGAGTACCTCTTTTGCTTCGAGGTTCATCCGGGTCTTTCAGGATCATAAGAGATCTTCTAAGATCCCCACGTTTTAATCTTTTCATTACAGCTAGAGGATCATACAATATCTACTGTTAACGGTGATATCAGAAACAATTAGTTATGATAGCAGGTCCTTTAGTTGGAGATAGAAGCAATATTTCAATCTGGCCTATTTCGAAACCGGCTTACATTATTTCACAGTATAACAGTACTTCACTTAATCAACGGAAACGGCACAAGTTATAAGGGCGAGATATGGAGCAAAACGTTATTGAATAGCTCCAAAATATTGTAAATTTAATACCCCTCTCTGCTGTATTTCAAAGAAACGTTAGTCTACGTGTTTATTCGTTTTATTCCTGTATTTCCATCCAAAATTAAAAAAAAAAGATCGTCACCTGAACAATGCAAATAGAAGAAAATAATCTTGATCCGTACGTAATCGCTAATCGCTATGCGAAACGATTAACGACGACGTTCATATTTAATACTACAATGTTTACCTATAGCCGTCCGCGTAAAATATAAACCCGCGTAAAATGCAGCACATTATATCGTAATTATTCGCAATAAAACGTTATTTTATCGGATATAAATTGTACCGGTCAACATCTACATGTATCCACATTCTATATTCATACGTACGTACGTCGGCATCGGTGTTATGCCTGCGCCGTGTATGTACGTAACGCATACGTGCCATATGAACCTATGGCGTGGCTGTGTGGTTGCCGTGTGTTCCTTCTTCCTTCGACTGGTGGGTGTCAGGTGCTTCACGTCGGGTCATAGACCGTGCACGCACGCTAATGTCCATACTCACCAAGATAATAATCATCAGAGGTAGAATCGGATGTACAAGTATTGCACCGAGGCAGATACGAGGATATAAGGATAGTTTGGAGAGTTTCTGCAAATTTAATTAGTTAAAAAAAATAAAACGATTCTGTAGGATCTCAAAGCCGATATTTATTTAATATTAAACGTACAATAACAATAATGTGACATTTGCTCTTACTATTGAAATAGGCGATAAAGGCGGCCTATTGAGCGGCAATTCCATTCCTAAGTGTACGTATGCGATTTTGTAAACCTTCCTCGTATTTTCGTGCATAGCGCAAAGTCCTCTGTGCGCGAACCTATCGTCATAATGCGCGATTTAATAACGCAAATGCCTTTAATTGCAAACATATACACACAAAACACATACGCCACATTCGCGCGAGTACTGTACGTCTCCGGTGGACCGTTTTTGTATTCAGCAGTGACCATTGTACGCTTTCAGACTCCTGCAGAATGTTTATATCGCGTCCGTATCATAATTGTCTTTTGAGTCAATGAATAAGCGTACGTTACAGCCCTTATAAAATCGCGCCGCCTCGAGAAGGTTTGAATGCTGTCGATTACGTACACCGTTGAAGCGAAGTTTGCGTGGTCATCCTTGAAGCTTTCTAGATAAGATTTAAAACTCGTAAATTCACTTGTTTCCTCTCACGTGATTAATTTTTTTTTAATATCAACCCAGATAAAGACTCGAATCGAACATTTCAGGATTTTTCAAAAATTTAATTTTTGAAAAATTTCAAAAATTAAAGCTCAATTTCGCGTTGTTATAGGAGATTTTCTTCGCGAACTTCACCTGGATATCGTACACCGATCCGACCGTCGTTTGTGCACATTGCCCGCGTGAATTATTGCCAGCGGGCTAATTGATGAACTATTGTTGTACGACGTTGGCTGCGCGCCCGACGAACACACGGAGAATTAATAAAATCGCTATTAAAACATTTCGCACCGTAATATCGCCGCCATTTCGTTCTTTATACGTATTTTATTCGTGCGAAATTCACGTTTTATTTTTCATTCCCTGTATTCCTTCTCCATCTTCTTCTTTCGTCGTTCGTATTGCTTGTTGGCCTCTCCGTCGTGGAGTTCACTTCGCCGAGTGCACCTGTTCTTTTAATTACATAGATATTAAAATTAATGCTCGTCTTATGAATTTCGTGAATTCCCTTTATTCGCGATCACGATACGTGTACGTGTAGATAAATCTGATGAATGTATTGTAAATATCTATGTAAGTAATTTACGTTTTAGTTAAAAATGAAAATGAGCTATTTACGAGGGGCGTTAAGGTGCTTAGATTGGAGCTTCAGGACGTTTTTACAACACGGATGAGTTGATACACGGGTAACTAATGAAAAGCTAACAACCTATGTTGTACAATCAACACATGTGAAACCGAAGCAATTCTCACGAACGGATTTTGAAAAATAACACCCTTTGTAGGTTGCAATCGTGAAATTATGATAAAAATAAAATAGAATTTATTCTGGACTTACGTCGTAAACGGCAACGCGAGGCTATAAAAGCAACTGAAGGAATGAAGAAAACGATCGGAGTACTTAGTCAACAAATCACCTTCTTTTTCCTACGGCTATGCCAGTTCTTACATTATATACGCGAAAACAAGATCGCGTGCCTTCCTCATCGGATTTGGGTCGTATTATTTTCTCAAGCATCTATCCACTGTGCTTTCCCTCATTCGTAAAAGATTTCCAAAGAAATATTTGTATTTCCAATTGCATTTCTTACAAGCCTCCCTTTCTTCCTGTTTAGGTCAAATTTAGCTTTATTTTTTATCCTTACATAATGGTCCTTCCTTCATTGGCAACATTTCTTTTCCACGTGTTCTCACGTTTATTTCGACTTTTAGAGTACGGAGATCTTCACTTCTTTAAATTTTCATCATCATTATGATTGGCTAAGTGTGATACGGTTATTTGTAAATAGCATCTGTAAACGAAAGTAGTTCTTGTGAACCTTCTTAACCCTGGCCTTAAAAGCTGACTCCCGGAGTTGATAGGGTACGTACACATCTCAACTTTAAAGCGTCTGCATTTAACATATCTTTTAATGTTTTTTCTTTTTTTTATGTAAATATTGAAGAACAAACCATTTTCCAAAAATTTTATTCAATATTAAAATAACTGCAAGTTGAAAGCTTAAAATGGAAAGTAGACGTAAAACAATATCAAAACAAGAAAAAGATTATAAGCAATTGTTACACATAACTTCAATAGTCGAATGTTGTCTTCTTTTCGGAGACTTATGTATTCTACATTGGCCTTATACTTTCCCTTGTTTTTTATATGGTAGATTGCTGTCTTTCTGTATTTACATTGTTTCGTTTATAGGAGCTTATAAACATTTATTGGATTGGAGTCGTTGACGAATATACGGCTTTACTAGCTCCTTTGATAGTTGAAGCAAACATTCTCTTCGTTTATCTAAATACTCTGATCTCCAGTCAGGATTTTTATCTGGCTAAAGCAGAGGCGTGTGTAAAGATATTTATAACATTCCAATAATATTCCTAAGCAACACCTTAGGCCACCGTTTTGTTTGTGCAAAGCATCCGCAGCTCCCTTCGTTGCATTACCAGTATTTCTCCCGACAGTATATGATACTAGCATACTGTTCTGTTGAAGTCCAAGGATTGACGAGTAAATTTCCTTGTTCTTCGATGGTAGCGATTTGCGCGGAGTGTCCCTTTCATTTTATTTCATTTTTCATTCATTTCGTTTCATTCCATCAATGGAATGCTAATGAAAAAGTTATCCTACTCCTCTATTGAATTTAATACGTTTCTTTGACCTTGATTTTTTCCCAGGTATGCTTCCAATTTTTCCAAGATAAACTTAAACGTGTTTGCAATAAGCACTATTTACGTCAACTAATACACATAAACGTAAACTTAGTAAACATGAAATGGACGTCAATCACCAAAAGCCATTAACCATTTATCGGTCGTTAGATGTGCACCTGTGTCGCAAGACGATTTGCAATTTTCAACAAACATTTCAAACACCTGTTTGAACACGTTGTTCTGCTGTCGTATGCGAATTATCAAATATTAAGTAGTTACTAAGTTGCACAAACTAAGTTCCTTGAAATATGTCAAACCACTAGTTCTAGTGTCGCCTCTTAGATAATCTAGTAAAAGCATTTACTTTCGATGCATTAGTTGGCGTCCAATTTTTAACTTTATTTTGGATATTTCGTCATCGTAGATTTCTTCATCCCGCCAGTCTGTAAATTTAACTCTTTCATCGGCCATTAAAGACTTGATAAAAGTCTGCCGTTGTCTCGCATTCGGAAGTATTCCGTGATAAACTTGAACCTTGCGTAACAATACTAGTTGTAGCTTTTCGTGTTGGATGAAGCAGTATAGAACTACGAAGCGAGTACCTTCTCCGAAACTTATCTTCGAAACCATCCTGATCGTGTACCGCCTCTGACTGTTCTTCATCGTAATTCCCACTCGCTACCATCACCCTAAATATTGTCCTGAATTTCAGATCTGATGACAAATTTTCTTCCTTAATTCGAGCCGCCTCTGCAAGAAGTTCCGTTTCAGTAATGGCTTCCGAAGACGAAGCCATGAGGAACAGTTTATTGCGGTAAAATCAGTACACAATTGGGCGACACAGGATAACAAACAACTTACTTAACCTTAATGAACCTTAATACAAACACTAAACAAGTCGACAATACAAAATAGACCTTTATAACATTTTTTTATTATTCTTTATTTATTTATATTTGAAGTACACCCCACAGTAGGTTATTGATTTTAACTAAATATTCGAAAATAATTAAAAAAAAAAAATAGTAAAAAGACAGAAAAAGACGATAGACGATATTGCCATGTCCACATGCTGTTTCTTCTTTCAACAAAGAACATTGTTTTTAACTTTCAAGTATTTAACAGTGACATCTGCAAGCTTTATCATTATCATTTAAATAAATTCGACGAAAATTAACCATATTCAAAAAACATTTTTATACATCACCCAAGCTCCTCTTGTTTTCATCCTCCTTCTGTTACTAAGCAGACGAACGGAAAACGTCATCCCGAGTTAGCCGCATAAACTGCAATATCGGTTCATTAATAACGTACGTTGGAAGGGGGCATATTGGCATATACAAACACTTTAAACCAATCAATGGGAAGGTATGCTCACTTCTCGAATCTTCTCATGTCATAGGCAGACAAACCCAATCAGCGTGATTAATGACTCCGCCGTGCAATTCTTTACAAAATACGTTCCGATGGTGTATTATAAGGAGTATTCAACGTTCTAAGCCACCTATATGGAGATTAAGTTTCCATCGAACAAAGGAAGCATTTAAGCATCGGCTTACGCTTTCTTTTTTCGGTGTCTTTTCGCTCCGAAGCAAAAACGCGACGAAACTGAAAGTTCGCGCGGAGATTAGCGGTTCGTACGAAGCGGAATAGGTGAATAAACGTAGACAACTCTAACTTTATTTGGGAACTGCGTCTTGGTCTTCTTAGAGTGATACTTTTCCTGTAGTCGTGCGATGATATTAAAGTGGGCGCGCTAACAACTAGGTAACCCTCTCGTGACTTTGATTCTCTTAACTTTGACTCTCATGAGTAGCTACTGATGCTTTCCAACGAGCACGAATTCAAAGGGTTCGCCACATTCTCTATTTAAGGTGGTGTTCTACTATTGTTGCTGAAAATGTTAGCTAAACTACAAAGAATCGGGTCCAGTACAACTGTAGCATTGTTGCAAGCGTGTGTTAGAGTGCTCAAGTGCCGCGATGGCTGATTGGTTGATTGAGGTGACAAACTTAAAGTGAATATCTTGGATCTTTTTTTAAAGATATTTTTGTATCTTTGAAAGTTCTTCAGGAAGCACAATGATAATCAACTTCACCGTTATTGCGAAAACGCTTAGCACCGACCATTAATTTTTGCAAACAGTTGAGAAGTAAATCCAAACACCAAAACCTGTAGATCCTCCAGCTAATTCTTCCTCTGTTCTTCTATTACCACTTAGGCGAAGCTTTTAATATTCTTTTTATTTCTCACCGCGTTGCAACGAATGAAGTACCTATTTTGAATCCTTTTAAACCAGTAAAATACGCATTATCCTTTCAATCGGAACTTCTTCAATTCACAAGCGAACCCTCCGTACGAAACTACGACGGTTGGTACCACTACTGTCTTGTTAAGGAGGATGATATGCACGCAGCATGATTAATTATCTTCGTGCGGTTAGGCAAACAGATAACTTCGGTAATGGACACACCTTTGTTCCGTTGCCGAGAGTCGTTGCTACACATACAACTTCTCGTAACGCAGACGGCCAGACAGACAGACAGGCAGAGGGCTGCTGCTCCTTTACGATTTTAGAGCGCTTTTGTTACCGGAAGTATTACGAAAAAAGAGATTGGATTGGATGAATAGGAACGGTAAAGATTATTAATGATCCAGATCGGCTTACCCCGGTTGCATGTGCGTTTGTTTAGAGTTGGATGTCTCTCTGCCTTTATCTATGCGAGCGTACGCGTTCGTGTAAAGTTTAATTTAAGTAAGTGCCTGATTTTGCTACCTACATGTGTTTGTAGTCGTTTTTCATGCGAATGTAGGGAGCCGAACAATTGTTTGTATAGAACAATCGTTGATATTAACATCTCATTCGTCCAGAATAGGTTAAGTAACAAAACGGAGACGATAAACTCGATTATACAGGGTTGGGATAAAGTATGGAACCAAGCAAGCATGTTGTAATACATCTACCGAATCTTTTGTAGTAGACTGGAAAACCACAGAGCGCAATTGACGAAGGTATCGAAAAAAGCTTTGCAACGTTCCAAGTCTCTAGCACAAGTTAGACGCTCAATAAGTCGTCGTCTTGTAGAAAAATATTAAAAAGGGTACCATCCGTACAACTAACTATAATTAGTTCAAAAATTGTCAAAGAGTGATTTTGAACGTTGGCAAAAGAACAATAAAAATTTGTAGTTATAGAAGAACATTTTGCAAATCTTCATAATTCAAGATATTAATCGAATGAAATGCCTCACTGAATTCATAAAGCTCATCCTCAGCAAGCGCAAAAGGTGATTGTTGTTTCGATGGGAATTGTAGAAAACAACCTTATAGACCCATGTTTTATGGACAGAAACATACTGTCTGGATCTATTGAAAAATCAAATTATTTCTGCACTTCAACGCAACGTTTTTGGTTTCAACAGGATGGAGCGCTCCAATCCCATCATGGTAAACGAGTTAGCAACTTCGTGAATGCCACTTTTACAAATTGATTGGTTAGATGTATAAGATTCGTTGAGCGGCTCCGACGTACCTCGGACGATAATCCATCAAATTTTTCCACTCAATTACAACTACTTTGCAGAAGTTGCCACAAGAGACAATCGTTAAATGAGAATTAGTAAAGTCCTTGCATACTATCAGAAGGTAAACGGCAAGCAATTTGAACATTTGAAACAATTGAACGATTCCCATTCTGCCTAACATTCTTACAGACATTGTGCTATTCTTCCATTTCTTTTTACTTGAGTTAGTCGATTTGCCATTCCAACTGAAGTGCGACACCTATTCCTCAGATATTACTCTTCTACAGCCTAATCGTGGCCTCCTAGTGTAGCTACTGGTATCATTAAAACATAGAATATCTCTTCGGGGCGCTAAACGGGTAACGGCTTGAACTAAAGCTGCGTACATTGGAGTTGAGAAGATTCTTTAGAAAGAAAACTGGCGGAGTTTCGCACTTAACACTTTTTTTAACGACTAACAGAGAAGGAGAAAAGGAGAAATTTTTTTCGATTGGACGCCTTTGTCACGATATGAAATTTCAGTAAGAAAGCATAGGACCTTCACCATTTTTCTTTTACTTTTGTACAAATTCAATAAAATTGATGGCTTCTATAAATGAGAAGTTAAATTAAAGCAGCATGTGATCCGACAGGTTAAGAGAAAGAAGAAAAAATGCAGAAACAAGGTATTACAGAACTTCTTGCAGTTGCGAATAGGTTTCGCAGGTTTCCAATCAGAACGCTGTTCTTTCACATTTAAACGCATAAGAGCCCACCAACACAGTCAAGAACATCTTGATGCTTTTATACAAGGATGTCAAAATAACAATTCAATTCACAATAACATTAATTTTGTTACGCCAACCTTCTACATCCCAATAATGTAAAAAAGCAAACATTAATATATGTCGTAACGATTAGAAAAAATTAATAATAATAACGTTGAATATGTACACGAACTTTATATCAATCCTGCAATTAATGCGATGATTATATGCACTTTATTATACGTAGTAAGTTCTTCTGCAAGTCGAAAAAAAAAACGCGAATTCTCACATACAACCTCTTCGTTTTCATAATAATTAGATTTAACCTTCAACTCGTTCTAAACTCGTTGCATCATACTTAAAATCAGCTCGACACCATCGCCGGCCGTACACGTTGAGTGTGGTCTTACCGCTGAACGTTTTTATAACCATTTATTCATCTTGCTTTTATTAGAAAATTACGCGAGCTTGACGCCATCGTTCAACAACATGTAAAGTACATACAAGCACCTACATACGTACGTATACACATGCATACATATGAAAATTACCGATAGAGGATTCTTTAAAATAATATTTACGACTTTGCAGACAACTCGAGGTATATACGTGGATATTTAAAGACACTACAAGTCCGATATCAAGTGTACTTAAGAGCGTTTATATTTTTAATTAATGCTGCCGTATTTCATCGGTTTAGTTGCTTGGATGCCGATGTTGCATTACAAAGAAATTAGTTTCTTTTATACACTCGATGACATCTAGAGAATATCCAGATGTGACGTGATAAACACACTGAAATGGCACTTGTGTAAAGTTTTACTTTCGTACTTTCACTTTTTTAATTGCGTACTTAAGACGAATTGGACACGTCGCTTTCGAAGATGGGCAGAAGCTTAATTAAACATCTTCGTAGAGAGAAAAAAAACAATCTTGGCAAACAATTGGTTGGGTTGAGTCTAATTTTTCGTAACGTGTGCCTGGCAAAACAATCATTCTTGGATTTTAATCAGTGGCGTAGAAAATATTTTCAAGGAAAGACGCATTAAGCTATTAATTTAAAGTTTTTTCAAACCGAAAACTTACTTTTAAATAACCCTATATATGTACTTTCGTAGACAAAGTGGCTTCCAAGAGCTGCTAAGTTTGATACGGTGAATCTCCTTTAACTGGCAACGTTTATCCTGATGCAAAATATTACGCTATCTACGCCGAAAATCATCTATCACTGCTCTTTCCGCAGGCTTTGTTTGTCAACTCGTCCAGTACAACGTACGAACCTCCCGGCCGGGAAGTAAAACAAGTATACCAGTCGCCGGGGCTCGAAATTACGAAAGGGTAACGACAGAACAAGTTCATAAGTAGTCTACGCCGTATTATGCGCGGACCGGAGTCAATGAAGACGTCATAACTCATACTTTATCCACGCTTAGCTTTGAACTTAACCTTTCTGGATCTGATTCGCATATTAATGTATTCATACGCTCGTATATCTAGATCCGGGGTAGTTGTTTATGAAGATCCCATTGTGTTTATGTCACGGGGCGATGTTAATTATGAAACATGGGGACTGGTCTACTGCGCGTCCTTAACTGCTTTGTGCATCGTGGATTGTAAGTGTCGCGGTGAATTTCAGGTTAGGGGAGTCGGTAAATTGATGAGAGCGTGAAAAAGGTTGAAAGGGACGAATTATACAAATATACTTTTTGTAGTTCTTTTATCTATCCAATATTCAAGTTCTTAAGACTCTTATTAATTTTTTTTCTTAAAGCAAGAAGGAAAAAAGGAGTTAAACGAATAATTTTTGCAATTTCTTTGGCTTCGCGTTTAAGGGTTCTTCCGAGTCCTTCATGCATCTAAGCCACGGCGTCTTTATAAGACGTAGAGGAAGGTGCGAGGGAGATGTTTGTTTAGTTACAGTGTCGATCGACAATCTAACATTGGATTTGCTCATGGTTAGAAGTTCTTTCGATTTCTTTTTGGAGGATCTTCCTAGAAAAGCCTTCGAATGAATGTTTCCTGATCCTTCTCTTCATTATTTCTCATGCCATCGATGCAGTTGCCGTTTAATTTCCATCTCAGCCACCTCCGAAGGGATCCCAAAGGGAAGCTCGGGGTCGATCCGCTCGGGACACTGCCGCTCTTTGCTAGTCGATCCGCCTTTTTAGAACCCACCATGGTTTGTCTAAAAATCTACGCTACGTCCATTGCTCATTCAGATCATACAGCTCAGCGCTGCGGACGCTTTTGCATATTATTCTTTTACTCAGCTGCGTTATTCTTATTGAAAGTTCTGATATGGAAAAGAAAGCTCAAGCTGAATAAAATCCGTATATTCGAAGAGGACCAGGAAAGAGATACAAGCCCCTGACGTGCTCAGCCACGATAAAGGTTCGCTGGTCCTTCCAAATTCTGAGTGTCCTCGTGGAAGTCGTAGATTCTTATTAGTGAGCTTGGGAAGCACTCGTTTTGACCATCGTACGCTGTTGCATTGTTATAAAAAAGGACTACAACAAAATAGCGCATTATCGAAGTAAATGTAGCGTACTTCGGGAAGTACTTCGTGCAATCTTACCATCATATTATACGCGATGCAAATTGCAATAATAGTTGCATAAACGCTTGATTATTTTCATTACATCTACGGATATAAATATTATACATTAAACTAAACCATTGCGCACATACTAAATATTTTATTGCTTAATACACGCGACGACCACTAAGAACTAAAGCTTCCATTTAGATCCGCCGTTACGCCATGTAATGACATGCCGTTTACGTACCATTTAATAATAAAAACTTGAAATTGTTAACCGGTAACAAGAAAGTGACAGTTTTATATCGTAGTACAACCATAAAGGTACGGTAGAACACGAGCGTAAAGCTCTCGGACTCCCGGCTTCAATTCGAAGAGTTCCTTTTTTTACCATCTTGTACTATACGCGACCGGATACCAGCTCCGTAGATACTTCGCATAGACGCAAGTATACGCCGTTTTTGGAATAGTCGCCGACGATCTCGCAGACGCTTCAGAAGTCGTTCGCGTCCAAAAAATTAGCTCGGAAAGTTGCGGAATTTGCCAAAAACCAAATCAATACCGATGCATATAAAATACGACGGCTTACAACATGGGACGGGGAGAAGACAACACAAAAGAACTGGTAGTAATTCGATACCCGGGTACCGAAACGGATAGCAACGAGAATAATAATGAAACGCATATCTCGAATGTTTGCGTCCGAGCCACACCGAATCCTCGCTAGATGGCACCGTAAAAACCGCGAACTTAGTGGCCGAGGTATTTAGCGTATGATGTTTCTTACGATGATTCGGTTCTTCTCGCTCGGTGGTTCTTAATTTTCGTTAAGATCGCGTAGGTTACGATAACGCGTCTTGAACGAAAAAAGATATCTTCGGATTGGAATGGTGTGTCCTGAAATTTAAACGATGGCGGTTGTGGTTGCGTCCGTTGCGACAGATCCAGAACATGAATTTATGGAAAACATTTCGTGTTAGTTACAGGCGGGAAAAAAGCCGTATACAATGACTTTCATTCCGAACATAGTACAAGCGGTGAAAATGCGATTTTTTTGCGGCCGAAAGGTTCGTATATTTTATTTTCATCTTATAATTTAGATATGAGGTAGCGTATGCTAGCTATTCGTGAAGGAATAACTCTTGAATAAAAGAAGCTTATATTTAAAACAAGGACTAAAGTCCATATTATCCATTAATTAAAAAAAGGCACCGTAGGTCATGATACAATCATGAAACAATCATAGACCACCATCCTTCGATCATCAGGGCTATTTTTATAGAACGTGTTTAATGATTTCGTATAAAATGTACAACGAACAATGTTCTTCAGTAATTTGATTCCTGTCTTTAGATCGAGGAACATCCGAAGAAATCGAAGAGAAATGGAAAGCAAACTCAATGAAGACCTTTCACCATCCACGACAACTGTTAGATGTTGGGTTAACGAAATCGAACGTGGGCGTACGTCGGTTTTTGATCAGGAGCGTCCAAGTCGTCGGGTAGATACGGTTGAAAACGTCAAGCGATATGATTCTCGCCGATCGCCGAACGAAAGTCGTTGGCCCGACAGATACCGGATCGATCACTAGATTCCTGAGCCAAAGCTACGATTAAGACGACGGACTTTTCAATATGCGGCGAATCTGCTCCAGAGAAGGCGAAATCGGTCTTATTGGCCGGCAGGATCACGTCCGGGATTTTCGGTATTCGCAGGATATAATCGTCATAGGCTCTTTGGAGGAAAGAAGCATCTCACGCGGAATTACTGCAGTAAATTGTTGGATCGATTCGATGAGCGCTTAAAGGAGAATCGGTCGCATCTATCAAAGAAAAAATTGTTCTGGTGGCCTGGGTTCGTGGACTTCGCCAATATGAAAACGTGATTCGCAGAGAAAAAGCTCAAAAAACCCACATTGCGCTAGAAATGTCTTTCTTTTGTTGTCGCGTACTTGGCGTTTGACTTGGCGTTTTGCTGATCATGCCGTCAGCTTCTTCAGAAGATATCTAATGACCGGTGTTTGTACTTTGCTAATCCATAACCGTTCCGCTTCGGTGAATCGCGTCGTTCACCGTACGACGACTCCGCAGTGCTAACTTCCATGTGTTGTTGATTTTGTCTCCGTCTTTGCGATTGAAGCCGTTGAGATTCGTTATTAATTTTATCGATTCGCGTATTATCCGCGGGTACTAGTGGCTGGAGGAGCAAGAGGCAACAACACCGATCTTTAGGAATCTTCTGAGGAAGCTGACGACATCATCAGCGAAACGTAAATTCAAACATCAATTACACGACAACATCCGAAAGACATTTCTACTATGGATTAGGGCCGTGAAAACCTACACTCAACTAAAAACCGCAATAGCCCACGAACATGAGTTCCGTCTATCCGGCGTCATCAGTGCGGGGTCTGAAGGCGTTTCTTCACCATTTCACTTCGTTATTTGTCTCATAGTTGACACTGCTTTCTTTCGAAACGACGAGCTGGCTCAGACATGTCTGCCTCGTCGGATATTAGCATTATTTTTTAGTGATCGGTTCTTTAAGCATTCAAAGCTATTATCCTATTGGAAGATACGTAATTAACCACGTTAACAATATTACCTATTCGGCTATCTCTTTTACTCCGGCTGGTATGATAAATATTCCATAGTTTATCGTTGTATTCGCCAGTCCGTTTAAAGAAATTAATTCGTTATCTTCTTCAACATCATTATAAGACGAGAAAAAAGTTATTCCGCTCATAAAAGTATCACTACGGGCATTCATCATATTACCACACAATGCGCCGGTACGGTCCTCTTGCGAAACTCTTCTTTTCTTTTTTCCTCTCAAAGTACATCCGTATAATCGCATTCCCGAACTTCCATAACGAAGATGCGACGGCCATAGCTAAATATACGAATCGCTTTGTAATAATTACCGCGTCAGTGGTGTTGTATCGACTATCATGCGTACGGATTGCGCAACGCTAATTTATGTAATAGGAATATCAATGTAATAAACGGTAGTCGTCGTCGCGAAAGAAAAGAAGAAAAAGAAAAATGACGACACTCGCCGTAAATACGTAAAGGCGCACTTAAGTATGTATGTGGTCCCCGTATCTGCATATTGCGTATGGAACGTTATACGATTGTGTATATTGTGGATCTCAAGTATTGTTATATTTATTATAGTCGTCGGCATTAACGTTCGATAGATTTTTGTTTTGTAGAAGAACAACTGTTATCTCATTATTCATTCGGACGTATTTGATATATTTATCTTTATTGAAGACCATTGATACATCATTCAGTCGAAAGCGGAGGCTTGATGGTGCGTCTCTTCGCTTAGGTACTAATGTGGACACGATCATGCGAACGAATAATGGAAATCATTTCATTTTAATCTTGGCTATCTGGCTTCAGTGTTTTAAAGGAGTGAAGGCTGTGGGACAAAGATGTAACATACTTTACAGGAATTAAACTTATTCAGCACTGTTATTCCAACGTTGCTTTGCAACTTTTCTTTTTAATAAGTTCAAGTAGCCTCTGAGCTTTACATATTTTATATTGTCCACGATCGTACTTCCACACGTATCTAGATACAGCGTTGACATAAAATTGAAGCCGTTTTATCTCGCGCTGGATTTTCCATGCTTTCCGTGGCTTTTAGAATCGACGACCAAACGGTTGTGCACATCGAATGTACCTAACTACAATATGTATAGTTACACGCTAGCACCATTCGAAGTTAACCTATAGGTGTACGACGACGGCCACTTGACTGGCATTATTCTATGTGTACTCGTCTTATCGCTGGGTTCGCGGTAGGGGCCCGCATGCGAGCCATAAACTCGCATCTCCGTCCGCGATAGGTATTGCGCTCTCTTGCGCTTAACTACTTATTACAACAGTTGTCCGATTGAAAATTCCGATCAACGGATGTTTTATTGCCGACTTAAATCTATAAACTTAATGAAAGCGCTGAAATTATTATCTTCGAAGGTCTCTCGCGGTGTGTTCCCCTGCGAGCACGCCTCGGACGCGGACGATTTTATTGTGCGAAACGGGCAATATATAGATGTAGAGTACGAGATTTGTTGTAAATTTCGTGCGATGAAGCCGGTAACAGGTTGAACATTAGATCAAATTTCTTCGTTACCGGTGAAGATGTCTCGAATGAGTCTCGTAGAAGAAAATCTGGTGGTTAAGCTGCCACCACTATATTAGTTTGCTATATAGGGATGATTTAGATACAAGTGAAAATAGGACAGAATCTTCCAAAAGCATTGATGTAAGAGAGGAAGGTCAGATTATTTTCAGGAAACAAATTAGTGATCAAGTGGAAAGCAAAGCAGGACAGAGAAACGTCGACAGATTTTAATAGATACAACAATAGAAGAAATGGACCTTGTCCATTTATGAGAAAAATATGAGAAAAACGAAGGGCATGCTTCTAAAATAGCAAAGAATAATTGGGTTAGACAAGAAAAAACTGAGGTAAAATGGATCTTAACATCACCAATCGGGGATAAGGTGTGACCGCAAGAAACAAGGACGAAAGAATGGCTTGCAATTGATTGATTCTGTCACTGTTATTTCTCGGTGGTCACCTCCTGTTGCGGACTAGTAATGTTGAGATTCAACCAACTTTTCTTGTTCGCTTGTAATCTAACTATTGTCGTTAAGCTAGGAGTAATTGTACCACCAAATCAACTCACTTGATCTCCAGTAATGAAAATTAAGCCTAATCAGGCGTATTTCAAAGAAAGAGAAAGAATCACTGTTACAGTGGCACATTGATTCAAATATTCTCAATAAAAAAAAAGATATTTTTAATTTGACGAAAGTTAACTTACCTTCGTAATGTAACTGTTTAATCATCTGGAATTGGGATTAGATGACATGTGTTCATCGAGTTAAGAACACTCCTAGATAATATTTGTTCGTTAACCGTCATCATTAATAAATAAAACAAAATTTGTTAGTTAGGCCCTCTATTGGAGAAAGATGCTGTTTTATCAAAAATTTGTCAGTGTTTAAATATCCCCAAATATTTTCTTTCTCTATATAAAGACCTTAATAGAATACATTGATCTATAGAAAAATACACATAATAGACCAATTTCAGCATTTTCAGCAGCAATTTCAGTAGCAAAGGTGATGACATTAAGTTGGGAATGTTGAAGAAGAGGTCCAAGATTTTGTTTGTAAATTCTTTTACTCCAAATTAAGCGACAAGCTCCGTTTAGAATAAAGCAATTTGCGAGAAAAAATAAAAATTGGACTCCTTCTTCAACTTTCTCAATTTAACCACCGTCTCACGCATAGTCCCCATGGATTGAAATAGTAGTACATGTGGATACCTTAGTCCAAAGAATGAAAAAAGCTGGAAGCTGCCCTACATTTACATTAAAGAATTTAACAATAGATAACATTAGATTAAGATTGTTAAATGTAGCAGTCTTGTAAGTGATTCCTTTACATAGTTTTCGGTTATTTCGGGCCCATTTCTGAGAATCGAACTCTTGCCGGTGCCACAGAGTTGCACAGATATGGACGGTAGTCTCTTCGTCCACCTACCAGAACCTACATCTTGTTTCCTCTATCAAGCTGAGGTTGTTCATGTGCTTCTTAAGCATATAGCGTCTTGTTCTGTTCCAACGGACTTCCTGTCTCCGCCTAGTAGGTCCGCTGTAAATGTAACCCTGTGTCCAATCAGAAATTGCCTAGTCTCTCTCTGACTTGGAGTGATCTCCTTCTTGCGATTTTTTTATCTCTCCATCGTTTCACGGTCGTAGATGACCATCCCATCGAGGGTATTGGGTGATTTTCAGCAGTCGAACCTGTTAGAGCTAATTCGTCTGCCTTTACGTTCCCTCGATGGCCTTAGTGCCAGGATCACCTTCAAACTAATTCGTGCAGTCATCTCCCACAGCAGTATCGACTTCACCTGTGTAGAATCTAGCGCTTTAATTACCGCTTTGAAGACAAGTGCGTCGTTCACCAGCAAGTTGAAGGCTGCCCCAGGAAGACTCAACACCGGATGCACGGAGCTGGGGTGGGCGACGTCGGTGAGGTATCTTGGCGTGCAGATGGACAGCCGACTCACTTGGGCGGCGCACATCGCGCAGATCAAGAGGAAATTTACAGCAGCACTTATCGAAAGAAGTAGCCAACTCGACACAAAGACTAAGCTGCTAATCTACACCTCGACCTTGAGACCGATATGCATCTTCGTTACTGTAGCATGGTCCACAGCGGCGGAGGGAAAGATAAACCAGTTGGAACTGGTGCAGAACAAGGCTCCCTATTTATGCGGAACGACAGGATCAGAAAGGATCCCCTAGTCTCTTCCTTAAAGCTTTTCTGAAGAGGATGTGGACGAACTCTTGGGAGAGGGCCGCAACATCTAATCACCCCCTGGTCCGGTCCATCGTCGAGCCGCGGGACTGGTCACCACCCCGGTTGAGGGTTAGTTGGATTCGGGGAAGGGTTTTGGGTAATAAAAAGAAAAAAAAAGATAAACAAATAAATAAAACAACGAAGATAACCGCATTTACAGAGGTCACCCCCTCCATGGCGAGGAAGAGCCGAACATAAGTCCACCTCAGAGAGAGTAACATAAAAGACAAGGAGGACAAGGAGGTCAAAAGGCGCAAGCTTAGCCTCAGGATGGCGAAAGAAGAAGAAGAAAAAATTACCGATTGACTATCTGAATAGGTAGCGATGCCGCTTGCCGGTCTAATTCACCCGATACACCCCATCGCTGCTACTATTTCGGTTTGAATTATGAGAGCGCTTTGAATTAATACTTTTTTTTTTAATTTATATTTATTATGAAACACCATTATCAAGCTCCTTCACGATTGACTCAATTCAGCGCCAACTTACGCATATTTACTCCATACATAAGATATTGCACCATAATCGCACCAACTATGCACATATACAATACATTCGTAGATATCTCAATTCGATCTTGTAACGTTGACACAATAAAAGCCATATACAGAAGCGGAGTATAGAAGTAAATATTTTTCCTACTGTAATGTGGAAACGTAGTAGGCGAGTTACATGTGTACGGTGAGGTGTTAACGTATTGTTAACGTTACGTAAATGAGGATACTCGCATACGCATCTCGCTATTTATGGAATAACGTGTAGTAATAGTAGTAGTAGTAGTAGTCTTTGTCATCTCTGGCATTATCGTGTTTTCACACTTTGATTCTGAATTATAGTAAAAATTTGCATTTGTTTGTTTTGGGATTTCCAAGGACTTCTACCGGGGACGCTCACGATGACGGGAATAAGGCGAGGAAACTTGGCTAAATCGGTAATAATTTAGTTTTATGATATGTACGAGGTCAACGAGTAAATGGGTTGGTTCAATTGTTGTTAGAATTCGTCCTCGGTGACCACTTCTACCTCTAAGAGCTAAAAAGAAAAAAAAAAAAACGTGAAGATGCAGATGTCGAAGCGTAATAATGAAGACGGTAATGCAAGTTATACCGCCAAACGTGCCTGCAAGGCAGTAGTTAATTTTCAGGTATATATTGAAAAGGTTCTTCAATTATACTCGCTACATAAGGCGTATCTTTGTTCTTAGGTATATTAAAGGATAATTGACGAGATCAAATACTCTCTCATTACGGTAGCTTTTGTTTTTGTAGGACGACTCTGAAGATGCCTTTCCGCAGTCTTAAACAAGGCTAAAGATCAAGTTGCCCACGCAATCGATGTTTTTTTTCGGAACAGCGATTGATCATGGTCAACCTTAACGAAGTTCATTACTGGCGGAAGTACCGCCGAGACGAAATTCCTGAAATTCCTGGTGCTTCATTACTTCACGCACCCTGTATATTTTGCCGTTAAATATTTATCTATTTCCAGACATTCGCCGTATGAGAATCAAGTTTAATACTTCTTGACGGTAATATTTTATCGCCTGTTCCTTTTTTACTATTATTATTATTACGAGCAGTATAAAGATAACTGTTTTGAATACAGAGGGTTCATGAATATAATACGCCGAAAGCTCGCGCGAACAATGGACGACGAACTATAGGAAGAAGTATGGAAAAAAATCCGTATACCTACTTTGTCCGGCGGTTAAGAAACATCTTTTCACACAATCTAATATACCTACTCGGTGTTTGGACGACTCTTCCCGCATCGGTGCACATCCTTAATGAAATTTATCATGTGTTACTCATGCCATTGTCCGCAAAAGACATGCCAGAAGCATTTTGTTCGCAACACCTTTCGTATCACCCATAGATTTCAGTCATCGCGCACGTTGAAGGATCGCAATCTAGTTCAGCGGTTGCCCTAGCTATCCTGAAATGATATACTGGGACGTACTCGATTCCAGCGTACTTCGACTGTTTAGTTGGCCGTGCGTGGCAATCCCATTCTTGCGAATCGTATGTTTGCAAGCAGAAATAGGATGCCGGGACTTCTATTTCGGCAGTCTATACGCGCGCATTGTTCGAAACGTCGATTGACTGCGTCTGAGAGAGGGTATCCGAAGATACTTAACCAGATTTATGTCCTGTTAATGCTATTGTGGAATATCGAGAGCCTATTGTGTTTATATTGGACATTGACAACATTAACACGACTGCTACGATCTTCTTCCCGCTGTTATTTATTTCGATCGTTTTGATTTGTAGTTTCAACGAGCGCTCTACTCAATTGGAAATTAACGTACAGCCATCTGCTTTTAACGCCTTTTCGTATTTTATGGGATCCATCCGCCGGGCGAAGAGCGAATCGGTTCAATGCGGTGGTCAAGCGAAACCCATGCGATTATTCACGGTTAATCTAGTTACCATTTTCGGAAAGTGATTTTGGAATAATTTGTATGATTGTCTTTTATTAACGTACCTGCTTTTTTTTTGTTGTTCTTCGTTAGAAATTGACGTGTAGATAGGGACGTATTATCTCCAAAATTACACTTAGATATGTACATGGGAATCGCGAGTAATTTGAAATGAAATAAATTATGTTGGCAACGATGTTAATTTAAAAGTAGTGCTTCGATATAGCAACGAACGAATCGTATTCGGTTGCAATCATCTTCAATTGCTCAATTAATGCTTCTTCATGAACTGTTTTGATTTGAAAGGAATTATAACGTAATCTTTGAAGAGCTGTGTCCTTCTTATGACCGTATTTCGGATTCATAGAAATCTGATTGTTGGTAGCAAGTTTGAAGAGGTTCTCACTATCGTTGAAGAGAATTTTAACTTTTACTTTTTTGTTGTTGTCTTAGATTTCGTTTGCGATACAGTAATGCGAAATTAGGTTTATCTTAATTATCTTGATTTAAAAACCCTTCGTTGGCGATGAGTCTCCTTCAGCCGGTAGGAAGTTATATGGTCAGTAATCGACGAAATTTTGAGCTTTTCTGCTGAAGCTGAATGAAGCTATTGCAATTTCACTCAGTATCATTGTGGCCACGTCCGTTGAGAGTCACCCCGTTTGTAATGAATGCGAGTAACCACATTGAGGATGAAGGTTTCTTCATTCTTAAAGCATCCTCTAGAGGATCCTTGCAATAGGACCTCATAGCTTAATAGGGTGGACATTTCCAAAAGAAGCGATCTTAACGTGCCATCTTCTTTAGTTTTCTGAAGGGTACGCCTTCAGCCGATAAGAACCCAGAAATTCAGGCGTCGACGTGGATCACCCAATTTAGTTTTTTGACCAATATTAGCCCCATGAACTTATTTGCAGAATTATTTTCTTGCTTTCTTTTCTTTATTCATTTTTAATCTGTTCGTCTCGAACTAAGCTTGGTTTATCGCGTTGGTTGATTTTTCCTTCAATTCCTGAAAGATTTCCAAATGGATAAGTGAAGATACCTCGCCGGATTATTGGTCTAGCTCAGCACTATGAACGTTAGCAGGTAGACTATTAACATATATGATAAACAAGAGCGGGATAAGCGTAGAGCCTTGGGCTGTACCACATTTTATTTCTGATATCTCTCCTCTTGCTAACTATTTCGTGTTTCATGCTGCAGCCTGATTTCTGCTGTTAAGAAAAGAGTTTAGTAGCTTCATTGTATTAAATCTTATATCACGATTCTCCAGCTTATGCACAAGTATATCTGCGTCCGCAGAATCAAAAGTCCTGGATGTCCATGTTCGTGTATTGAAAGCTTGATTACGTTAAATTTTTTGAGGAATCACATGGATCACATACTTCTTCATAATCTTCGTTAGTATGCAAATAGTTCAATTTTAGCAGCAATCTCCGTAGAATATGAACGTAACATATCTTCAAAATCGAAGCTGTACCGCAAAGTTTTACAAAGCACAAAGTTTTCCGAACAACTCTTTCTACAACATTTTAACGTTTATCTTAAAGTTCGTCCAATGCAAAAGGTTCATGTTATCTTAAATATATTTATAAAGTTGATTGACTCAACCAATTATTTCTCTCAATGTACTATTATTTGAAACTGCCAAGAAATTCTGAAGATACTAACTAAAAATATTCTGCTATCGTCACTTAAATATTCAATATTCAAGAACAGATCATTATATCGCACGTATTCCAGCAGCCCCAATAAACATACGGAAGGGTAACAGTCACTTAACCCTGTTTATTTCTTTTCTTCTTCCTTTCTTTTTTTCTTGCATTGCACGAAGCCACTACGCTCGACTGACTTTGTTACCCGCTCAATGCGACTCGCCGTTGTTGTTGCAGACTGTTACATAATCCGGGTTCACCGGATAATTAATCACGGGGTTAAGCGAGTTCAATGCGGTTTGCAGCCGTGACAAATAGTGTGTCTAAAATGTGTCAACCCCGCTATTCAGGGCGACCCGTCAGGCATCCAGCGTATGTATACATTCGAGCGCATTTCACGGGCTCCTCGCCTTTCAGAAAAGTTTAAAAACTATTGTAAATTGTCGCATCCTATGATGCGATGCGGATCTACACGAATACGACTTTGCTTTCTTTTTTTGTTTTTTTTTTTTTTATTATTATTCATCTCGAAGCTCCGTTCGAGTGCTTACAACTTGCCGTGTTGGGTGCATTCGTTCGTTCGATAGATGTGCGATCGTTTATTTATTCGGTATACGCGAAATAATCTATTTTGCATTGTCGTTTCTCAAGATGTCCGCAGAGAGGGTCTAGCTGTCTGTGCAGGTATTTGAGGTACTCGAAATTGATTGTCTGCGATTTTCTACGTGAATTTTTTATGTTGAACGTTCGTTTCGTTGTTCTCTCGTTTGTTTGTTAGTTCGGTTTGATGTTGAGAGATGGTTTTAGGATGCAAATTATTCCGATGGTTTGATTAATGTTTGTTGCGTGAATTTGTGGTTATTAATGAGATATATTGAAAGGGTTACATGTAAAAGAGCGTTAGGTAAAGAAGTATCGTCTTATAAGAGGAAGTACTATAAAAAGCAGGAGTGGAACAAATTTTCTCTAAAAGGTTTAGAGAAGAAAGTTTTAGATAAAATCGTTAAGTTTTCGCTGAAACCAATTAAAGGTTACTTTCTCTACGAAGCTCCAACATATCTTTAACAACCGGTCTTTTAAGGGATCATATATTTTTTAGAGCTTTCAGCTTTAGTTCAAATTTTTAGAGATAAAATATCGAGGAAACATGGTTAAAATATTGAAATAACTTAAATTCAAAAATGTTGCAAAATCGAGATTTCTTGTTATATTGATACGTATCTTATCTTCAATTCTACTTTATAACGGCCATTCTATCGTCTTATCAAATTTTTTAATAAGGGCTGAGACTTTTCCTGGGTGGTTGAAATTTTTAAACAGCGGATTTTCAAGATTTGTAACAACTAGGTTCTTCATCCTTCAGTTTGGTAGATGCCAGAAATGATTTACTGAAATGTTGTCGAATGCGACTGATGGCAACACATTTGTATAGAACGTGTCTCCAGATGCGTTTCCATCTGCCAAAAGTTTCCAGTGGGAGGTTTTTTGGTTGAAGAGGTAAGCTATGTACATTTTAAGAATGTTTAGGACGGCAATGTGTGTTTAACTGTAAAAAGGGCTTTTAAAGATATACGAGGGACGAAAACAATTTTTCTTTTACATTTCAGGAAAAGAAGTTTTATATGTTTATGAATCAAAGATATTTGAAAGACAAACGTGGAACAAATCAAATTTGGGCTTAACCGGATAAAAGTTAGACGCAAAATAGATCCCAACGAAAAAAAATTAAAAAGGTGGAAGAATTGCAATATATGTATGTATTTAATCGTAACGGATAGAATTAAATTAAGAGCCTCTAGAACTACATCATATCTAGGTATGTTTCTAATTTAACATAAAAGATATAGGACGATACAAACATACGCTGGAATTTAATACCACAGCACGAAAACTAGAAATTCTCCAACACAAATGATCTTTAATAACAGTAAAAGAATGTCTTCTTGTATATTCTTTCAGCTTCCACCATCACCACCCAATAAGTAAAATATTATGTAAAAAAAGGCAGCGAGATAATCCCTTTCAACAGATGCAAGTTTGGAGATCGTTTGAACTCGACGTATCGAAAAATAGAGTAACTTACAGGTTGTTTCATGAAAATTATTAAATTTCAAAGTAGTTGATTAGTATTTGTTAAAAAAAATATTTTTATGCTCGTTATGGTATCAATGCAAAATATTTCCAGAAAAGGACGACCTTTATAATTATTTTGCGTGTCGAAGATATCAACACCGTCAAAGTCAAACAAATTCACACGCTTTGCGGCAATCACTTCTAAGCTGACTAATTCTATGCTTCAGCCACTGCTTTCATAAATACAGTTGTTCCTCAATAAAAAAAGGAACCCTGTCTTAATAGTTTAAATAACTACAACTTGCGAAGTTAAATTATTAATCCCGCTCACTACGTCGCCAATCGGTTCCTCAAAGAAATTAGTAAGTAGCAGTTTAGCTTAATTCATATTAACCAAAACGCGAAATAGACTTATAAATGAATGTATTTAACGCACCAGCTACCACCAATCACTATGTGTATACGCGTTTCGTTGTATCACAACTCATCAATACACCTATGTGGAAGCTAGCAGCTGCAATTCAAGTTTTTCTATATATACGATGTTCAACATAACATAGAATAAAATCCAACATACTCTAATCGCTTAAATTGTACTATATCGATCTCTATAGATGTATCAGCACTTGGTTCATTAAACATGTTCATTTATATTAATTGCCCTGGGTGTGCTTAGGCTCGAAGTCGAAGTGTGTTACCCTCACAGATTCTGTGACGAGTACTGCCTATTTTTGTAAAGGTCTTCGCAACAATATTTCAGCGGTTAGAATATCTTTAATTAGATAGTCTCGTCCAAACATACCAAATAGACTTTAAAAATTTACTTGTAAGGACCATTTTCCTGAAAAATATGTAATTCTACTCTTTGCGCTAGGTTTCTGATTTTTTTAATGAATTAACCTGTTGCAGTTGATCCTTGACATCAATTTAAAATTATTTTGTTGTGTTACGCGCTAAACGTTTACCACTATTACCTGGAAATTTTCTCCGAAGGGTTTACAGATTGTCACGTAGTTAGGCAACCCATATCGCGCTTTTGCTCCGTTTTTTTTTTTTTCGTTTGTCGCATTTCTTTTATTATATTTTAGGCATCGATAATTTTCGGGAAATTTTACACGAACGTCTTTGTCTTTATGCAGAGATTAAGCAGAAGACCCTCGGGAAAACCAGTAGCCAACGCGAAGCCATTATCATGACTCATGAGACGAATATACACGAGTCTGTCTTGTCTTTACTAATTTCGTGAAGTCCAACTCGTTTCTACAGGCACCGACGAATTTGTTATTGAAAAGATAAGAAGATAAGATAGGAGGAAAATAGGAAATATTAAATACAAACTCTATTAAAGATAGTAACCTAATAGATTGAGGACCCTGTATGCTCGCTTATAGCGTTCAGCGGGATCTTGGTAAATAATGATACCTCATCTAATGAGATCAATACATGCTTATCGAGTAATTCAAATTATTATTGTTATTATTCCTATATCTCCGTAAATTCGACTCGCCTCGCCTATAAACAATTAACACTGTAAGGCCAACAAAAAGAATTTCAAATCACGTTATATAAGAACCAGGATCTCGGTATGTATAGCCGGATGTGCACCTTATTTTCATGCCTGATGAACTTTAATCATAACAGGTGATTCCAGTAATAAGCATGTAAATAAAATACGTTACTATATCACCTACATGCAAACGTTCGTACACATACCTACGAAATTCGTTTAAATTCACTCGAATGTAAGCTTGGCATTTCCTAACGTTAATCGCGGCTTCATCGACTTTTATTAGTAAATTGCCTTTGTCACATGTATGATATCTATGTACATATTTATCGAAATTACTATATTAATGGTGATGCTAACCACATAATTGGATAATGATCCTCGTTACATCAATTTAACTGAACGGTTGCTAAAAGGAACTGAAGGAATGTAGAATACTGGAAAAGGCTCCGCTGCTAAAATAGAGTCCCACGACGTATATCCTCAAGTTGAGGCGTGGTATATCGTATATTTAATAATTAAAAATAAATTATTATGCCACAGCGAGGATTGTTTAAATTATTGTTTGCGTAAAAGAATATCATACAATCTTGTATACGTAAATACGTATGTGATGCAACTCCGCGTACATACATCTATGTATGTATTAATGAGCAAATAATGCGATGATATCATTAACTTGACCTCCTGCTCGAGTCGATTTGTTTCTTCATTTGTTTAACGATGAACTAACAACATTCTCGTTGCTTCTTGCTTAGCGATATTCGAACAAGGAACGACCCTGAAAGTTGACGACGGTTAATTTACGAAGAGACGTTGGTTTTTCTTTTACGTTTTTTTTTCTTTTTCTAACAAAATAAGTTCGATATTGCGCAAAAAAATTACATCCGCACGTTAGTACCCGTTAATTAATAAATTACCCAATTTATAAGGCGTCTCAACGTTCGGCTCTCTAATTTAAAGCACTAAACGCTTTAATTAGTTTAGGAAGTAACAAATTACGGTTGAAATTAAAATTTTTATCGGTAAATCTTACGTTGTCGCTGATTTCCAAGGCGAGCTATTCGTTTCTCGAAATTTGTGATCTGGTGCTTGCTAGGTCCGTCTAGTTTTTTAAATTAGAGCCCTTGCTTTGCAGAAGTTCTTAGCGGGACGTTTATTTCTTTGGCGGAATTTGTCGTACGTTGCTGCGAAATCGTTCCATTTCAGCTTTATTAGTTGTAAATGTTATTAAGTACAAGCTCAAGCTTGTTAATTGTAAGTATTCAGGTGTAATAATAAAGCCGATCGTTCCGAGAGAAATTAGATTTGGAGTGCTTTGTAAGGTTCGATGTAATTTAATTAATGGTAGATAAGTAAACTGTTCCTTGAAAGTTTTTACTCGGACACTCTCTGGAGTTCTCCAAGGAGATAACTCGGGTCCTCTCTTTTTCCTTTTAATAATAATATAATAAAATATCGGAAATAGTCGGAAATATACATTAAATTAAAGTTCTTCTTCGGAATAGAAGGCCTGTTGAAATAAAATTCTTTCTAAATTACCTTTAAATATATTTCCAAGGAGGACGTCGGAAAAATTCATACGCTGATAACAAAATACTGTTTATCAGCTAGATAAACGCTTATATTTCACGCTTAAGCTCTTCTTGCTTCTTGTACTCTAATTATGAAAGGATACATTAATTTCGCAACTATGAATGTTGCCTTTAATATATTAAAAACAATCCAAAATATGTTGCGAAGCGACGGTAAAAATTTTAATGTCTCTAAAAACTTCGCGCGTGATGATAACATCGTACACGAGATAACTGTCTAAAGCAATGCGAAATAAGCAGATTACTTCTCTTATAATGTAATGTGGCTCCCATCTTGCCTTGAGATCAAGCGAAAAGCCCAAATGTTTAACAGACTCCGAGTTATTAGCATTAGAAAACGCCATTATTGGTAGACTTGCGTTTCTGCATAGAATCGACGACGACTTCGCAATCATCGAAGAACTTCCTTATTTACACACGAAGGGTCATATAGAGGTGAGCATAAATTGAAATTAAATTGGTAAAATCTCTGCGGAATTACCATTGACGGCGCAGCCAGGATGACCGGCCTGAAGAGTGGATTTGTAGCCGAAGTCAAACGTTTCGTGAGAACCAAAAATATAAAGCTGCGCGAGGTACAATAAATTTCATTTATTTTATTAACTTCTTGTACTTTGTGGCAGTCATTAGTACCAATTTAAGAAATATTACGGTTAGAATTGCCAATTATTACTGATTGAAAAAAGAATGATCGATTCCCTTTACATAAAACGAACAAGGAACATCAAACTCAATCTATGCGTACAACAAAGATGATATCAGCATCCCAAACGATCGATATGCGATGATGATGAACGGCTATCTCATTACGCAAGAAAATTTGCTAAGTTCTTTTAGTTACAGTGAATTTTTGCGGCAATTTTAACAGACCGTTAATAAGCTCTCGGAATAATCGCCCTTTCGCTAATTTAACCATCTCTCTACCGTCTCAAATGCAAGAGTTAATACGGAAAACCTTACACCGAATGCTACTCTTATTATATGTTAATAACATTTCGCGCATGATATTAAAACGTTGTTACACCGTTACGTCGAAATAATTATAAATACCTCAGTTGAACGGTTCATCGCGCGTAAGATATCCTTGACGTTTAATATGTACATGATCCATTTTCCATATAATACCTAATTTGACCTTTTCTAAATAAATAGATTCTCTCTCGGTTTGAAGCGCGAGAGAGAATCTATCCGATCTACCATTTCGAACGTACCCTCCAATTCGCCTCGTTAATGCGTCGTGATTCGGAATCGAAAACGGAACGCCGTTCAGTGCGAGAAACGTGATTCCACATCGCCAGATAATCTTCCACGGCATTCCGTCTTTAGAGACGGGGGGAAGGATCGAGACGAGCGGAATAATATGCCTATATCTATGTATAGATATTCGTAATCGCCGGTAATTTATAATTCAGGACGATTCATTATCGATAAACAAGTATAAATGATGTTGTAGGAACTAATCGCTATTGAGAACGTATCCCTTTCGAGAATACGGGACTCTGATTTGTAAAAGCCGTCGGTGATGGGAGCCCTTGCAGGAAAAATGTTAATTGGAAGCTCGAATTTAATCTAAAGACTTCGAGAAATTAACAATCTGGACGAAGAGGAGCTTCTTACCTTAATTGACGTCCTCTATGGCGTAGAACTTATAACAGATTTGGATTTTACATTTGGCAGGGTTAAACTACTCATAAAGCCTATAACTTGGACGGTATATGATGTCCCTCCACCTAGAACAGCGATTAGGTTGTGTAAAAATGTCGACGGGGTATGGTAGAGGTCCATTAAAGTTTATAAGGAGACTTATTTAAAAGGGCTCCAGAAGAGAGCTTTTTCAGAAATTAATGGTAAAAGACATACAGATTCTAGAACGTGACGCCTCTGAACATTATAACGGATACTACAAGGAATCAGTTAAATTCCTCTTTGATAGCGGTTTTGCTACATCTAGTGAAACGCTGCGGTAATACTCAGAGAGAATCAAGAGAAACAGAAAAATTTATCTAATGGTAAAATTTCAATGCAATAAAGTAAAAGTAGGATGAGGTGAAAGCGATATTAAAAATAGAGGCAATTAATTCTGCAATAAAAGATGGCTGGAGCCTCATAAGGGAAGGTACGAAGGAATCATCCGATGGAATATACGCGTATCATGCGCAACAAAAATGCGAAGAAGAAGCATATACGCCCCTGTTCAAAATATAACAAATATCGCGAAATAATAGAATTGCTGTAAGATGTAGATTGTGGTACGAACTTCATTTGTTTTATGCAATAGATTCTTACAAGATGCCACCAACTTGGATCGTTCTTTCGTACAAACTATGCTTAAATTTTGCTTTGTTGTACAAATACGAAGTTTTGTACTCGCGATACTGCTGTTGTGTCACTTTCTGGGAGCTTAACACTTGTCCGTTGTAGTAATGATTCCAAAGCCAGGGATTTCTGTCTGCGGTAAAATCACCGTCAAATCAATCTATTTTCAGGTATTTCCATGTTAACCCACATCATCATATTAAACACGTTGACGTGTTAGCTGGATCACGTGGGGACGACCTCAGCAAGCCAGCTTAGCGTCGGATAGAATCTGTCTACGCACCTTGACATGCTCTGATTCACAAAGGACGTACGACATTCGTGGATCTTCGTAGCAGCTGTATAAAATAAAGATTAATAGCGTACCACTCAGGTCAATCTTGGAGCGAGCAGTGAAAATGTTAAATACTTTGATTTTGTCGGGTGTCGATTTGCGCCACCCCCGTAAACAAAAACCATTCAATTTGAGCACGTAGAGCCAAACAGGAAAATTGGGCTTAGCCCACATTGGCAAGGAGGCAGCATCCTCTTGTGATGAAATTCAAATTAGGTGATAGCGTACTAGGTGCTTTCCGCTCGATAAATATTTCTTGAAGCGTAAGGTTAATAAGGCCTACTTCTTGGATTAGAAGCAGAGGAGGTGTACGTCTGCCTTGCGTTTCCACATCGCATATGGACTCCGGCGAAAGGCAAAAGAAATCCAGGCGTTGAAGTTGGTCGACAATTAATTGCTTGACACTTGGATCCGGATAAACCAATACACTGGAGTGGCGACGTCCATATCCTTGTGTCCATCTGAAAACGAAAACGTCCAAAGCCCTAAGCCTAAGGGTGACTCGATCAGGGCACAGTTTATGGAAATACGTGAACAAATTGCTTTCTTTAGAATAAAAAGGAAGTAGGAGAAGATTCTTGCGGTTTCATTAAGAAAAAAGGAAATAACAAAAGCTTCAAGTATTGCTCGTTTGACTTCCTGATATTATTTAAGTATATTTATAAAAGTTTCCAGTGAATGTTTGAGGCGCTCCGCATATGTGTTTTTGGTATTCTAAGCAGCCTCCAAACCATTGCTGACGACCAAGCATTTGAGATGTCCAAGAAAGAAACCAGTCCCATTCTGGTCACGTTTGGAGACTAAAGAGGACATTTAACTTGATCTCTTCTTCTAATCCAATGGCTATAGAATATATCACCGAAACATAATTTTCTTCTTTTTATCATTTTATGAAAATAAATTTTTGTAAGAGTAGATTGGAAATTTAATTTGACGACAGATATAACGGTTTTATGCTATTTCGCCTAACGTTGATATAACAGAAAAATGCCTTTAATGTTAACAAATAATACATTAAATTAATTTACAAGGTGAAAGGTACGTACATGTACGAGTTGTTCACAAAACAAATCAAACATAAAGAGAAAATTATTATCTCAACGATACGATGATTGCCATCTATAATTAAAACAAGCTATGATAAAGACAAAGAACGACCATGAATAAAGAGTATGTATGATGTGATAACATAACATAATAACTATTTATAAGCGAGAGGTATCATTATTTTTCGAATAGGAAGGCAAAACAGCAGAAAAAAGCGGCATGAACACAATAAACACGATTTTATTAACCGACAGGAATGAAACAAAGCTGAGAATTATACAGACACGTATTTAGATGATGCAGCGCTGCATCGTTTAGAGAAGCATCGTCGTTGCGCTTTGCACTTCGCACGTTAGAGGTTGTGGATGGAAATTGAACTTGTAGTGGTTGCACTCGAACGCTGCTAGGAAGCATTCTGATTCGAGTGCTGCCACCTGTAGTGAGCTTTTGCTTATTCGCTAATTTATCCCAAAATCGTCTTTAACATTATGTATCTACAGAGATACATAGCTGATAAAAAAAAAATGAAAGTCAAAAGTTAATTAATTAAAATTGTAATTTATTACCGTGAAATAATACATTTCAAACATCGATTGTGATATGGAAGAAAGAAATACATTAGCAAGGTTAGGCCCCTGCTTGATTAATTACATCTTTAAACGGTTATTAAAGCAAAATCCTTCTTATAAAGCAATAAAAACTTCATTTCGAATGGAAAGATTACGTTCTAGCTCGATTTACGTTGGTAAATTACCAATACACTAAACTTTAATAACAACGTTGTAATTGTTTATTTAAATTTTATTTTAAGAGAATTACCCGATTTAATGCGAAAGAATGTTTGTTTACATCAATGTCGTGAAAGCTTTGTAATGTAAGATCAGCGTTTTCTTGATTCTACGGACGTAATTAAATTTAGTTAATGGAAACAAATTTCAAGACATTAGCAAGATTGAATCTACGACTCCTGTTTGCCGGACGAGCGCGCCACCAACTACACGATATTCTTCAATTATTTTCATTCTTTTTATCTCAATTTTTTTTCTTTCGGAAATCCTTAAAATCTTAATAATAAAAAGGAAACCATACCTTACATAATTTAAAATTTGCATTTGTTTATATATTGCGCGGTATTGATCTCAAAAAGTCGTTTAACGAATAGCAACTAAGCCTGCAGAAACGAGTTGCGCTCCAGAGACTAGACAGACTCGTGTTTATTCGTCTTACGAGAGTGGGTCCCAGCTGCCTACTGGCTTCGTCGAGAGTCGATAAAACACGAGCCTGTCTAGTCTTTGCTAATTTCGTGAAGTGCAAGGAAAGTGTACTCGTTTCTGCAGGCTTAATTTCAACTGATCTGAGGCAGCACTCTCTTGACTGACGTCTTATATCCATTTTTAAGTGTTTTAAGTGTTCTTATTGAAGCCGGTAGCATGTCATAAACGATGCTGCACATGCAATTAGCTTAACATAAGAAAAGGGTTGGTCCAAGAACAGAGTCTGGAGGAACACCGACTCGCTCACATCAGCCCTCGGACCTAACCTTATCCGTTGTTACAGCGGGCACTGACTCATAATAAATTCCAAAACTTTGGAGAAGGATGGCAAGTTACCATAATCGTTGCAATCGTGACGCATGCATGCTTGAGCCTTGATGAAGAAATGCCCTTTGAAAAAAGGAAAATTAATAAAATCATCAGGATAATAAGGATTGTAGGGTAATATGGTAAATACCAAAGATATATGCGCATTCGGCATCACATAAAGCATTTAATAAATTAATTTTTAAATCATACCAATTATTATCACATTAATTCGTCTTATAAACAAAATATAAGAGCTCATATTTAAACCTTCAACAAAGTTTTTACAAGAAAAAAAAAAAACGAGCATAAAGAAAGCGCAACTCACGCTTACATAATCCATCTTTTGAACCAGTTAGTTACGATTTAGAAGACGAATTGAATCGCTTAATTGGTCCTTAGTGTTTCTAATTAAATTTTGACCTCATACAAACATACATATGCGATACGCGCGGACGTAACGTCGGCGTTTCATACATCCAGCAAGACCTTGACGGATTCGTTCCGATGCCTTAGTTTTTATTAAGCGAGGAATTAGAATAAACACGTCAAAGATCGCCGAAGCCGTGACGCGTCCTGGACGCTGTTGCCGTTGAAAACCGATGAAGAAGGCGAACGAGAAGAAACGAGTCGGATTCACACCTTTCACGCTTCGCGCACATCAAGTCCGGAGGCAGAAATTAATTGATTTTGACATGACGAGGTGATACGCCTTGCTTATTGTTTATATTAATGCGTTCACATCGAGTTGGCAAGTATGATTTATCTGTTGCTATGTGTACATACGGAGGAACATGTACGATGCATGTTTCATCTGTTTCGAAATCGGGTCTCTAACTTTATTGTGTTGTAGGTGGCCACCTGAATTAATAGTCGTAATTTGCAATGCTATGATCTGTTGAGTAATTCCAAAGGTGTTTTTTTTTTTTTTAATGTAGTCTAGTTACACATGGAAAATATTAACGACATTTATAACTTGATGTTAAAATATTATGACATTCGTTTAGTTGCGTGTAATTGATACCTGGTATTCGTTTAATAACAGTTACTCTTATCGTGAAAAACGTCTTTGAACTTCGTGTTCGTATTAAATGATGTATTGTTTGTTTTCTTTTTTAATTCATTAAAATTAATTAATTAATTTATTGATTTCTTAATAGAGTGCATAACTTAATTCCGAGTTGGAATTACAAGTTATTGCTACGTGAAGCGCATCATTTAAACGAGTTGAACAAGCCAGAATTTTTTAATGTTGATAATCGAACGCATGTTGTAATAGTTTCATTATTCGATCGTTTACGACGCTCCACATTGAAAAAGAAAATGGTTGAATCAATGCGAAATGCAAGTTTCAGTCACCTATTGGCAATGTTTGCAGAACGTCCCGAGAATGTTAAATAACGTAATTTAATTCGATAAAGTTTCGTTTCTAATCAACAACGTTACCGTTTCGTTTCAACGAAGCGTTGAGCGCTTCGTGAACTTTAGAGAGAGTTAGGCAGACATTGAGATATTTTCGCTTTAACATTTTAATTGGTTGATTGAAAGAAAAAACGCGCGTTTTAAAATTGGGCTAACCTATTTTTTACTTTTTAGTGCTCACATCATTTGTTCAAACGAAAAAAAACTATTTTACTCGGAACAACTCCGCCTAGTTGATTTAAGACGTTCATTTTTCTCAGTCGACAATGCTGGCGAAAAGCGGCAGCGATCTGATGGTTAAACGAGCGGATGGTTGAAAATCGTTGTCCGTAGCGGAGAGACGTGCAAAAGGATCTGTAGCAAATAAGATTGCTGCATTGAAACGTATTTTTGGTGTTGTACTAGAAGATCAAAGCAGTACTTCCATATAATCGCCGCGTCGGGTACGTCGTGTCCCAATGATGTTGAGGCGAACGATTCAAGTTTTTATAAAACAGCGAGAATTGTTCAATAAAATGTGTTAATCTACATTTTACTTATTTCATATGAAAACTAAAGTATTTTATCTACGCCGTTGCTCTTATAGTAGCACTTTATCCACCTCTCGCGGATAAAATGGTTATTTCGAATTGAACAAATCACTCTAACACCTGCTATGAGCAAAACGTATTGCAACAGCATCATGAAATGAACGGAATTAAAACGACTTTATGAAATATAAAAGGGAGCCTCTTCTGCCAAACGGGAGGATGGAGGATTAGATCACCACATCTCCAACGTAGCTAAAGGTGACAAAAACTTAACGATAATTCGCAACACTCGGCATGTAAATAATGTCGAACGCGAGTTATGTAAAGTGCATACTTCATGTTAACAACCGTCCAATATACGCTCTCTTTAATAATTACCAGACCGCGTCGAGATAGTTTATGACATAAACGCCCGGCATTATGCCTTCGACGTTCATACAACGCGCTAAACATGCTCGCCGGGCATCGGGACTAGTTTTAAGGATCCGGTCGGCCCGCTGAGCTCGCAAAGCGACCATGTTAACACAGTTGTCAATTAGTACGGACTATTAGTGCCGAGTTGCGATAAATTAGATTAGAAAGATGTATAATATCGGAGGTGCAACGATATCGGACGCGAACCATTCATCTTACCCGTTCCTCTACCAACGTATGTGAATGTATTAAGCGCTAACGTGCGTGCGAGCTGCGGACGCATAAGTTATGCGGTGCGAGCATGTTATGAAAGCCAACGCTAAGTTAAGAGATATGTACCGTGCATACTCGCACGGCGAGACGATTAATATAACTCCGTTGAACATATTGAAACGTTATAAAATTGTTAGTTTCCACATATTTAGACTTGGATGCATATAGGGAAATCGGTCATTAGTCTTGATCTTGTTTATTTGGCATTGCGATAAGTTCATCGAAAGAATTTGGTGCTCATTTCGAAATTACCAACATAAAGAAGCATAAAGAAGAAATTGGAACAGTTCCACCGCGAGGAAAAGCTTGAATAGAATGGATCAAATATGGTAACGACTTCGACGGCCATCTTGTAGAAGTTAGTTAATAAAAGAAATAACGTAAAAAAAATTTGATCTATGAGATTCCTATCTGCTAAATCTGACGGTCTTCTTATGGATTATCCACAATTTCAGGCGATGAATGACTATTCTCGACTAGTATAAATGCTTCAAACTTTTACCTCCTCCTATCGTCGAACTTCCATAAAAGACAGACTTCTTCACTTACGAACCGCCTTTTAACTTATTTCCAAGCATATATCTCAGATATAACCGCAATTCGTGACCCGCAGCATACGCACAGCTCGGTATACGCCAGTTGTCAATACTTATCGATTCGTTTCGGTCGCTCATATCTTCAGAAATACGCAGCTCTTATCTATCAACATATATAGCCACATATTACACGAACTTATTCGTGTTCGACTTGCATAATCCGGACTAATTTATCCTCGACGACCGGTCGAAATCGTCGCTGCTCCTATTAGGCGACGTTCGGAAAGCTTTTTTCTCGGTAACGCTATTCCGCCCGATAAGATAGCCGCGGTGATCGTGAATTCCTGAAATGGTTTCTCGTCTAATTATACGTATCCAAAGCATATTGGAGCGGATAAACGGGACGATCGGATCGAAACAACTTTCAGAAATTCTCGCTTTAGTAGTAACAATTTATTGGCGTCGTTAATTTCGGAGAGAATTGATTGATTTCAATCAGAGATAATGCGTACCGTGCGTAGCATGGTGTATGTATAATGGGTGATTGGCAAAATTCTAAAGTTGGATAGGTTGCATGGTGTCTTTTTTATAAACATTAAAACCTTTATAACGCCTCGCCTAAAGTGAATTTGGAGCAATTTTAATAAGTTCGGATGATCCTTCTCCTGGCTACTTAAGGCCTAACTTGTAGATTCTTCAAATTACATATACACCATCATTAAGGTGCTGCCGAAATGCTTTCTTCGTCTAGCGCAACAATTTTAGATGCAATCCAGTTGATTATGTTCCCTCTTAAAGCTCTAGTAGTACCATTTATTGTCGGTTCCAAGAAGCCGAATCTCAAGAGTAGTTGGTATCAACTGATGTTAATATATCTGTTGTCTTATCTACAACATAAGCGGCACAACTCAATTAACCATTTAAAGAAATATATGATGTTTTTGCACGCCTGATATATTAATGCTGATGTTGTCGAAAAAAAAAATGTAATAGTCCTCATTCATTTGTAACTTGCCAAATCATTTTGGAGGTACAGGATAACTCGTGACAAACAGAGCAAATTGGACGAGTAGGTAGAACTGATAATTATCACTCCTCGCTAATCAGCGAGGACAAAGGCGAGTGAAATTATTACTTTTTTGCAGAGACTAGACAGATTCGACTCTCGGGGACACCAGTAGGCAACATCAATCCAGTGCCATGAGGCGAATAGGTGTATCATTTTGAGTACTGAAGTTCCTAATAACCTATGACTTTCAGTGCGTAATAATGGAATTGCAAGACCGCGAGAACATTGTTAGGAAGAAGGAGAAGACCTAGGCTATACGACAGGTCACTCTTACTCTTTTAGCCAATCTAGCTATCGCCTTTAAAGAATTTAAACGATGTATGCTAAGTGGAGAGGACAAAAATGAGTGAAATCATACCTGTTTTGCAGCGATTAGACAGACTCGTCGACCTCGGAGAAACCAGTAAGCAACACGAATCCTTTCTTATGAGGCGGATAGACACGAGTCTGTCTAGTCCCTGCAAAAAAGGTATGATTCCACTCGCTTTTGTCCCCTCTAAAGATAAGTTACCAAGATATACAGGTTGGCACACCATGGTCGAGTCGACAGATTGTGCTTAATGCAATTTTCTTGGGAAATTAACCATTTCATAGTTGGTAAGTCTCATGTCTCATTTTGAAACTATTCGGGATTCAGTCTTGAAGTCTGAAGATTCACCAAATATATAGCTGATAGCGTCTTAGAAGTCATTTACGTACAATAAAGGCAACATCTGAACAAGTGTGGAACTTTCAATCATGAGTTAACTACACTGACGACGATTTGATAAATGCGGATTTATCCAGTAGACGGGCAATTCCTGAAATCCAATTATCTTCAGTTTTTCCAGCAATAGCTGATGTTTGACACAGTCAGAGACCTTTGATAGGTCAATAAACAAGTTTACAGCAACTTCACATTTTTCCAAACTGAAAGCGAGTTTCTCCGGCAGCTAGACACATTGCTCGAGATGTAGACCTCCCTTTGCCCCAATCATTTACTTCTTTTCTTCTTTTTCATCATTTCTACTTCATTTAGTAACACTTACTCGAAAAATAGATATTCTTTAAGCTTTTCAAAAATGCTTGAAAAAGCGAATTACCATTTAATCCTCGTCAAACCATCTGCTGCATTCACATAAAACAGACGTACGCCCACATTTCAAAGCTTCCCGTAAGCGAACTTCTTATTATCGAACATAAATACGTCGATATATCGTACAGCTTAACGGTAGGAATTAGGAATCGCTCACGACTTATTTTTACAAGTTGTTCTACATTTCTCGAACACTACGTCTCTCGACTTTTACGGCGTCCGCACGCATTTGCGATGCATATGAAGTCACGAATTACCAATAAGTGCGCTCCGATCCCATAAATCTTCCCGTATAGCTGGCTCAGTCGAGTTACGGTAATTCGTTGTGTGGGAAAAAGTATCTCGTACGGACATGCGTTCCGAAAGACTTTGAAGCGAAATCCGTCAAAATCGACGTATCCAGATCGCATCTGTAACTTTCACGAGATGGCGGTCTAACATGTACCGATAAACATCGCGCTCTCTCGGCCTGCGGCGAGTATTCGGTGAAATACCTGTAATTCCCCGAACGTATTGCTCAAATGGGGGCGTCGATTGCGGGGTAATAGCCTTCGTGGAGGGCTACGATTCGTTCCGGTAACGCGGATATTATATGGCTTTCCTTCGTAGGCATCGATTACTTAGTTATTAAGTAATTGGGACATCGTGGATCTCTTTGCTCCTTAATCCAATCCTTAACTTAATCCAATAAGTGAGCGTAGAAGAATGCGGAAAAACCTCAAATAAGACTTTGTCAATATTAAAAACATGGAAGTTGCAATAATAAATGTATTGGTTTTCCCTTGAAAAACGAATTTTCCGCATTATCTCCTTTGATTTCCACAATATCCTGTAAAAAAAAAAAAAAACGTTGAAAGTGAGACGAACTGTGTATTTGTAATCGTGCGAATTCATCCATACATCGAAAGAATAGCGTACGCCACTCCACATCTCTGTACCTACATGTATGTACCTCTCCATTTTGCCCATATCTGGGCATCGCTGAAAGTAAACAGCTCCTGACCTTTGGATCGTCCTCGTATTAATTGCCTTTATCAATGTGGATCATCTTTAATAGCGACGAACTCTGAAACAATTCAACGGTGCTCCGGATGAGCTGCATAATAACGTTCCTTCTCGTTGCATAATCCCGCCGCTAACAACGCACAATACAATCATATATCTAATCTAGCAAGCTTGTTATTGTGGTCGTCGTTTTTCAATGGAACTGGAGCGATTGCGTTCTGTAAGGTGCAGATATGAAGACGTGTACGTTTTAAATTAGCATATAGGGAGCGTAGATCGTTAATTTGGAATAGTAGAACATCGAATCGAGCAGTGATTAATACTTGTTTAAAAAAAAAAAAAAAAACAACAAATAATGAGATAAAAATAGAACTCAATGAGGTTTATGGGGACTATAGGACTTTGATGGTTACGATCGCATGAGTATTTTTGATGAGAAGCGTTCGTGTCGGTCAGATGAGGGCCTTGAACAAAAGAAAAATGAGAACTGCAAGTGCCAATTCGGTAGCGAACCATTTTGCTCTTCATTTTGTTTCAGCGATGAAGGATCAACGTAATGGAAATCACACGCGAACCTGTAGCGTCCACGATGTTTCTCCAGTACGGAGGTGAAGAGCGATATTACATCGTAGAACAGCAAGCAATTGCGAAATACTGATCATATCAATACTAGAGGGCGTCTATAAGGATGTTGAGTTTCCCTTCCTGTACATTTTCAATTTGTCTATCGAAAAGAGTGAATTTCGTAATAGTATAAAAGGCGTTTGTATTGCTCCTGCTTTTATAAACGGCGAACTGAAGAATTTGAAAATTATCAACTTCGTGCGTCGCACCCAAGATAAAATGAAAGTGTGGATGGAAAGGACTATTCCTTTGCTTGTCGCCAGCATTTGATATAATTGATGCCTCTTTCGTGGAATATGAACTAGATGCGTTGGAGATTCGGGGAAATAAGTCTGAATAAGTTAATAATATCTTTGTTGCTTGGTCCAGTAGTTCTTTTACAACGCAACGATGTCCATGGTTCTATCGGTCCATGGAAAATTGTTTTTTTTTTACTCTTTTGCCGTCATCTGATCAGGACAAGCTGAAAACTGATGTGCCGGTGCCTTTAAAAACAGAAATGATACCTTTCACTACATATCCACCGATTAAGATTAAATTTTTAGGTGTTTCACTTTGGCAGCTTAGGCTCCGATTAGCCATTCTGCGCGGAAGAAAGCCGCGCACGCAAGAGGTTCCAACAGATCAGTACCGACCGTTATCCATCAACGGTTATAAAAGAAGTTCTCCAACATGGAGAGGATGGAGGTCTCTTTGCAATGAGTGCTGGACTCAGGCGAGCAATGAATTCCTAAGCGATCGGTAGCTGGTATTCAGAAATCCGATCAACAGCCTTATAAGAGGATAGCATCTTGTTGACGAAACATGGATTCATCACAGCACTCCGAAGAATAACCAAAGAATAGTCAAAATAGTAGATTTTTTATAGCTAAACGGTTCAAAAAAAGAAAAACATTTTCTGGGCAAGCAGCAAATATTTGGCTCGAAAGACCTAAACGCCTATTTTGCAGGGTTGGAGAAATCGTATTTTTTAGACGGGATACAAGAGATAGAATAACGTTGGACTACGTTATTTTATCAGCTTCAAAGGGATCTATGTTGAAAAATAAAACGAATTTTACACATAAAAACGTTTTTTTCTTGCCAAGGCTAGGTTCTTAACGACTTTGAAAGAAACTTGATTGTTACGATACCCAATTGAGAACTTGTAAATTATTGTCGTCTAATCGACATCTTCCTATTCGAACTCCGAAGAAATTTTAATGATTCTCTAATTAAAAATACCGATTACTGTACTTAATATAACAACAAAATGTAACCATAACCAGCGAGATTGCACAAATTCCAACAATCGAATCGTTACACAACGTACCCACATTACGGACGCAAAAAAAAAAGAAAACGACCATTCGAATAAATGCATTCTCACAATCTTCTCCATCCGTCTCGTTCTACGCCTCTCGATGGAACATACCCATCCATCCGAACGAACGTATACGTCCACGATACGTTACTAGAGAGCCGTACACTTCCGGCTCGGTAATTATTCATCCTCCTAAAGAATTTCATATTTATGAATCACTTGTCAGCGTTGCTGCGGAGGCCCGGGCTTCATTCAAGAACGGAGAGCCCGCGCGCCTATATGCATATAGGTAGATACACATCGGCCGATTTAATGGGATGTATCTCACGGTGTACTCTCCTGCGTCGGCCGTAGAGTGCCGCGGATGATGACGACGACGCCAACGAGGAACAACACAGCTGCGCGCTTACACATAGGCCGTACCGTACCGAGCTTGCGTTCTTCGTCGCCATGGCCGAGTGTATTATGCGCATTTTTGTGCCTGTTCGAGTTTTGTGCAAATACGAGCGGCACTGTAACATGTCAAAATTAACATCGATACGGGTAGGGCATTTTACGATGATAATGTTCGTAATAGTCACAACAATTTGTAGTTTATAAAACTTTGAAAGGTGATGCATATAACTAGAAGCATGTTACCAGTCCCGCCAATAAGAAAACATTGTAACCCGTTCAATATTGTAGCACAAAGCGACATAAAATGGTAGCATGTATGAAATGTTTCAAAATCCAGCGGCGATGAACCTAGGAACATCCTAAGTTAGATTTCAAAGCGTTGTAATTTGCTTAATATTGAAGCATAAAACTTGCCTTTCGCAACTCGAAATGGCATAAAATGATAACATATGGATAATTGCAAAATCCGGGGGTGGATTGGAGGTATGGGATGGATATGTTACGAGATATGTCCATTATTGCATTTAGATTTTACATACAGCAAGCGATTATGGTCGTTTTCGCTTCACACGTCATTTAGACCGCTTCTTAGATGGTTGTTTACGTTAAGAATGTTAGTTGTGTTTAGATATATTTGTTGCGAGGTGATCAGTGTTGGTGATCTCTTCTCTTCAGCTTCATCCAGATCTTCCATCCAACGTTCTTGCACATATAAGTATTTTCGTTAAAAAAAAAAATACGTAAACAACTTCAAGTGCAGCGCACAGATGTTCTTAGAAAAACGTGTGTCGAAGATCTGGCTCTTGTAAATGCTGAAGAACAAACTAGACCAATGCAATACGACCAACAATCGTTTAAGGTGACCCTTAGAAATAAGGGAAATATAAAATTTTAACGAAACACTTCAACAATTTAGGGGTGGCGCATTTTTAATTGCAGCCAGTGTATACATTGAAGCTAGGGCATAGAAGTACAATCTACAATTGAAGAATTACAGTGAGGAGGTGAAAAATTCATTCCGAAATAAACAAATAAGTTGAAATGAATTTAACAAAATTAGATAAATTTGTTTAGGTAATCGTTAACGAATTTGTCAAAAAGAATTCAGTAAACTGGTCACAGTTTACTGAATTCACTATCAGGTCCATTCAATTCATCCATTCGCATAATAAGTTTAAGCGAGTTTCCATATATTAAATGGTCTCTAAAACGCTGACCCTGAGAAGTTTCTATTACTTTCCATTATTTTTCCTTTCGTTCTGTTTGTTGTGTTTGTCGTGTCTTGCGCTGTTCGTTTCACATTTGAAAATTGTTGTTCGTAACGAAAGACAGAAATTTTGAATTCGAATTATGCGAATATTTCGCAACTTTAATGCAAGAAGAATTTGCACAAGACGATTGCTTATACCGACCAACCTGCGATAAAAAGAATGTCGCCGAAAGAATTGTGGATTTGAGGCCTCTAGAACTGGCCTATTTTGCGTATATCGTTGCACTTCCTTCTATTTGTCTCTTCTCCTGAGCGTTGATGTTCCTACTTCTTCTTACGATGTTCTTCTTGATCGACGTCTTGCTTTCCTTTTACTTATTTTGGCTTCTAGCAGCCTTTTCACTTTAATTGTGCTTCTTGAGCTTTGCTTTTTACTGTATCTCCTATTTTCAAATTTCGTCGAAGCGTTTTATTAGTGCTCGTAATTTTGGTAATCTTGTAGTTAGAATTCTAATGCTTTCCTCATATCTCCAATTTTTATTTTTTTTTTGGTAATTATTGCTTATCTCCATAACTAAGAAAAAGATGTTTGGAGGAAAACATATTTGCTTAAATTTCTAAGTAATGGACGAAACAATATCAAAGAATAAATAAAAAATCAAGAAATGATTTGAACGTCAGCAACGGAGAGGTACTTCGCTGCGCTAATCTATTTAATCTAAATTTTCAATTGTACCGCACGTATCTCAACAAGCTTCTTCCGAAGACGAATCGCGCTTGTATCCACCTGATCGATAGTGAAATTCCCCGTTTCTTCGAACGAGAGCGAGAACAACGTTCCGTTAAGACAATAGCGTTTAAGGTGCCTCGCCGGTAAATGCGAAATAATCGTCCGTACACCGTTAATCACATCCCAGATTCTCACGGCGCATTGGGAGGCCTTGATCTGCTTCCGCGGCGCAGCGCGTCAGTTGCGTAACCGCCGTGCGGAATTACACTTTTACATACTTACCTTGATTTCGTGGATACCGGCGAACCGATAAAAGTCGCCGATGCGAACTGCGAACCCAGCAAACCGTAAATAATACGGTTTTAGAGGAGAGGACGAGTATTCTCATAGGTAGGTACCTCTACTCGGCGAGTGATGCGTTGTTTTCGTCTTGAACAGTCAGGCCTCGTTATAAATAGGAGATTTCGTTGGCGGTTTGTTGTTACCGGTGCCGGTAGTCAAGGTTGCCGCGGCTTTTATGCAAAAATCCTGACTCATCCATTCAAAACTGATGCATGCATTGTTTCGTATTATTATTCGAGAGGAAAGGAATACCATTTATCATTAGCGTTGCACAGTTCCTCGCGGTTTAACTGGTGTAACGAAAAGTTTTATTGTTTAGGAGTTAATTGTTTGTTGATGATCTAAGTTTTGCTATGTTTAAATTGACGAATGCAACGTCTCAGATTACTAATTGCGTTAAAATGAAGCGCATATAAGGTTTTCGTTATTTTTGTGTTGAATGTCAAGTATCCGATGCCAACTGGTCCTTTAGAGAACACATCGCGGGATACTTTGCTTCTGTTGAAGATGTAAATGTAAAGAAAATGCCAATTTCTAAAGGAACGAACGTTGGATATTACAAAAGAATAAAATTAAAAATAGCTAAACAATTCGCAATACTTCATCGACCCCAAGACGATAGAGGAAAAGGACGCCGTTTTCATTAACAAGTTATCTCGTTTCTTGATGGGACGCTTCCGATCATTATCAAGGCAAGAACCGTTCGCTGATTAGTTCTGATTATTACGATTGTGATGAGTTCATGTACCTTCCTCAACCAACCTCCGATTGACTTATTCTAATTCATTTTGAAATTAATTCATGAAGGGTCTCAAATCAACCGACATTCTCTTCATTCAAGTCGGAGCTCCATTTTCCTTTCAATTTAGCCGAAACATCTTGACGAAACTCCAAGATTCTTCTGACCTTTGACATTTTTCATCTGTTGTTGATAACATGTTACATCCTTCTCCTATCTATTCGTTTATACGTGAAAAGAATAATAAAGCTGAAAAGCTGAGCAGGTTCTCCATAAATAAATACTTCTTAATTTAAAAAATCAGCAAGGGGCATTAATTCTCTTAAATTACTGATAAAGGCACCAACATTTTTGCAAGATTTCACGGATAGATCATTTTCAAGAGGATTGCATTGAGTTCCTTTTTCGGAAAAAATTGAGTGCTCAGCTACTTTGCTAGAGTGGGCCGCAATATCTGATGCATCATCAATAACAACGTAAACGGGAATTCCGATCGAATAGCACAACTCATATGAAGAACGCTATATCGATTACATCTCCAATCGTTAAAATACCTCTTAACTAAGATAGCGCACAACACGAAGCGCACGTATTACTTAAACGCGAAATTACTGTCAAAGCCTTTGATATTATTACTAGGCGCAGGTCGCGCGTATAGATCCGATGATGCCGCGCATCGTACAACGTTTATCAAACGCTTCCCGGTTGACGCATGTATCAATTTAGCGATATTTATTGAATATTATTCACACATTTTAGCCGGTAATAACGGGTACTTAGCAAAATTATAAGTGGTATTATCCGAGGCGAGACCGTTGTCAGCTATCTTTATGATCTTGATTAGCAAAATAACGCCTATGGACGAATAAAAACGCACACAGGAATTATCATAATCGTGCCATAACGACCGCCAGCAACACGCCGTACACGCCGTAATTTGTAGGTTTTAGCCTTACCGCGGCTGCATAGATGCATATACTGGTGCCTCGCTGTTTGCGACGGCCTCTCCTGCATAATGTGTATAAAGCAGCGCGTTTAAAATGAAGATGTTACAAGGATGGTTGGATAAGTATACGTAAACGTGCGGAATAAAAGAAGTTTATGGAATTAAAAATTACAGAATGTTGTCTATTTTACAAGATGAACGCCGATGTTATTTACATATTGGAAACATCCTATTTGGCGGTGATTTCATCAACGACGCCACAAGATAAATTGACATTCTAAAAGAGAAGCAAGTTTGCGTTGTAATTTTTTAGATAGACGTCCGGGGTTGAAGCCAGCATTAGTTACCTGAGCGCCTCACCTTCTTCTTCTCACCTTCGATGACCTTTCAAAGGAAATCTTGCCGAATTCGAAGTTATTCTTTCTATTCTCTAAAAACACGCATGCGACGTTGTTCTTGCTCGTCGTCTAGCAGTTGTGATACGAACTTTCCTGCTATCGCCCTTACGTTCAAATGTTCCAATAAATATTCCTTGATTATTATGATCATCCACAATTACCTTCCGTTCAAGTTTGGCTTCAATACTGGCTAATAGTCAAGTAGCGGTGTTCTCTAAACGTAATCCAATTATTTACAGCTCGTACCGCTTTTAATATATAAGCCGAATGACTCGTTTATATTGAGAAAGATTAGATCAGCTTTGTCAATATTTAAGGCAAGTTCGTCGCTAAACCCGCAAATTAGCTTAGGAATCAGGAGTTTCCAACTAGTTATGTCATCGACGTACGTTAAGTGACCGATACTAATGAAAATTGCAAACAATGTAGACCCCCTTCGGTACATCGGATGACTCCGAAACATCCAATGTCACACTCCTATCACAACGTGATAATTAGCTTGTTGAAATACCGCCATTTCCTAATCAAAAGCCTTGGATAAAATGTAGTTCACGGACACAGCACTCTCGAATGCTTGTTTCAGCGAGCTCTGCCATCTCTCTCTCTCTCTCTTCGAAGAACGACCGCCTTTCTAACCGAGGACCTAGGTACGTGTAGGTATCGATCAGTTATTATTAATTGACAAATAGAAAGGACAAAGGCTGATGAAATTATTACTTTTTTGCAAAGACTAGACGGACTCGTCTTTTGTCGCACCAGTAGTCAACACGAATCCATTCTCATGAGGCGAATAGACACGAATCTATCTAGTCGCTCTAAAAAAGGAATAATTCCATCTGCATTTGTCATCTCTATTAGTAACTGCCGAGGTACTCTCATTTATGCCCGTATTTGCTCGTTTATGCCGGTTTCGTATCGCTCTCGTTTTCATTAACGACCACCTTATTAACCAAGAACGAGAAATCATATTAGCTGTTTGTATACGCTTAAGCTAGTTACTACATGTAGTCGATCAGCTATTATTATTATTATTATGTAATTATTCAATATTTAGTTCGTTAAATCTATTATAACGTTGCTGGTAAATCTTTTACCCATAAACGCGTATTGATTAGGAGCAAGTAAGTTATGATCAATTCTACATGAATGCAATCTTAGAAAAATATTAAGAAAAGGTAAGTTAAGATTAACAAAAAGTTAACCTGATTGAAATGGAGCACGTTACAAATATTTTTAACAAATAGCATCTAGGGATAACTTCACGGATCATTTCATTGTAAATACGTATGTGAATGTTATGTGTATAACGCAATGTACTTATACGATCCATCACTTAATTTCTTACCAAGGAGTTCACAAATACGCTTCTTCTAACGATCAAAATAACATTTAAACAAGTGATTTTGGAACTCAAGGTCCCTAATCCTGATATTAAACATTCCGTCGATTACCAACAACTACTCAATCAATTTATTACGCCAACTTCGATTCGTACGAAAACAAATAAAACACCTGACAAGTATTTTCCGAAAAAACAACAAAAAAGAAACAAACAAACTGGAACTAATGAGCTAAAAGAACGATACGATTATTCCATCAACGTTATATGATAAAAATAGCGAGTAAAGCACATAGCTTGCTGGAAGTAATTAAGTCCGATCATGTTATTGTACCAATATAAATAAATGCCAGCCATATATTTATGTGCATATATTTACGTCTAGTCCATGTGGTAGAGTCGTACTAGAATATAGAGCAGAAGCATTATAATATCCATTCGCTGTTCGCTAATGCGTTCGACCTTGGTTGGCTGATCTGGATATATAAATTATTCAAACGGTTTGATGTTATGGATTCGTTGAAAAATAATTAATTTAAACGTCTATTAAATTGGACCAATTAAGGTAAATAAAGATATCGAATAACATGAAAACGTAGCACAAAAAATGGGAATATAAAACGGACTAGGTAATAAATAATACACTCCAGACTAGGAGTTATGTTCTAGTAAATATACGAGCCCCGTCCATTAGATATTTGCATATCGGGATTTCTCGTTTTTTCTTTAATGAAATCCATTGCTTCAATCTAAGAGACACATCCTATTTGTTAGCACAAGGAGGTTATTGTTTGGAATTAGGGAAGATGTCTTCGAAAATCCAAAGGTACGTCCAAGTATACGAGGTCTGTGTTAAGGAAGATAACGCAATCTCTTCGTATTGAACGATTTCGCGTCTCGACATAATCTCCTCGAAGCTTTATATACTTACTCCGGCAATGTACTCACCTTTTTAAGCAACCTAAATAATGGAATTTATCAAATTCTGCAAAATAAGCTGTTTCGGCGATGACCTCTTTATTTGACGTAAGATTCCTGCCAAATTGTTTTTGCAAGTTTGGAGGAAGAAGGACCAAACCAATAGGAAATAAATCTTTCGAATGTGATAGATAGGGCAATTGGTGGTACCCCTTTTTCCTCTCTCGTTCAATCCAGTGATTGTCTTCCTCTGCTTCAAATAATCAGTTACAGTCTTGAGAATTCCAAGAAAGTCGTCACCCTAGGAAGACCCCTTTCGGCGACTGTTCTTTGGTTACTGGTGTGTAGTGCTGAACGTTGCTTAAACGTGTTTAAACATTGCTTTGAACTTATGACGTCCTTCCATTTTTGATCAATCATCGGTAGAGGTTGCACCCATCATGAAGTATGGTTAGCGCACGTTCGGTAGAGGTGTTTACCGTATTTACGATCTTTCTGTTTCTCACCTGGTGATCTGTCAACGACTTTATCGATAGTCACCTTAACAGCTGCAGTATTTGATGATAGTCATCGAATCCGTTCGTTCCGTAAGATACCACAAATACATAAACTTGCTTTCTTTCAACAATACTCAAAATCTCTCAAAAATGTTAGAACAGATATTGTCTAAAGGATAGTACTCACAGTCGGTAATGCAGTTTTTGATATAAAGCGCCATCTGCCGCCAAGCGCGAGCACTTGTCATTGTCACCATCCTCGTACTAAAACGGACAAAGGTTCGTATTGATGAGGATTACTGTATTTTAAGGTAATTTTTTAAAACATTTACTTATTTCCACAGATGTAGATTTTAGTTTTCATAATTAATGTTGGTTTCCTTGTGAGACGCCAAATGACACATAAATACAGAATTAGCTCCATCGTGTCATATATTTAAAGATTGGAACGGTAATGATGCACAAAAAAAAAAAAACTAGATGATTTGTAATTTTTGCGTATTACTATTATAATAACACCGCAATTAACACTTTTTCGGACCTGCTGCGAATCATAAACCTTCATACTATATACACGGTGCTATTATTGGCATTGCAGCGAAGTCATTCTAGATTTTTTTTCTTATACCCGATAATGTGGACGAACAAAACAAACAGTCATAACCGCTAATTTATACCGCAGTGTGGTTTCTTAGAAGGAAGAATAGCTCTATATGTATGTGTAGCGCGCACTAATAATATAATACGTACTGATAAACATGCAATTAGATTAAGATGAAATGCATCATCAGAGGGTCTTAGTTATCGTTTTCTCTTCTATTGATTATACGAGGTGCAATGGTTTAGTAAACAAAATGGTCGAATGAGATCGCATATGAGTCATATCACGGATTCTATCTAGACTCAGCTAATTTCGTGGAGCGCACGAAAAGTGGAGAACTTTACTTATGATTCGTTTATTCGTCAAACTGAACTTGGTCTCGTCAAGGATCTTCGGACTTTTTGGTAGTTTGCACATTTCTAGCAAGGAATTACTAGAATTCTTAGAAAACGAGAATTTCAATGTTCCAATGCTTTTGATGCATGTCTTCCAATGTGTTCCTAGCGCAGGCTTTGGATTCTGATCTGCCAGATATGGTATTAAATTTACCACCGTTGGGTCTGCAATCAGTCTATGAGATGAGAGAAAACTAAATTAACAGACAACATTCCTTGTTTCCTTCTAAGGATGTTGCTGGTATTCCTTTATATGCCATTATCCTGAATTTGGCACTTCGAACGATGTTTTCCCTTGATTTGTGCAACATCGCTAGAATTTCAATTATTTTTAAAAGGAGCGACAGTTCCTGTGGATTCGTTACCTTGATGCCTTATCTTTCTCTTCCTCAACATGGACTTACGTCGCGTTGATCTACCACAACGAACTTGATAATAATATCTCAAGCCATCTTTCTCGGGCGTTTGATTTAATAAATCATTGTCTCTTTTGATGTTGCCAAAGTCTTATTTAGCCTTTTTTTATAAATTTCTTTACTTTACTGGTTACGCAGGGATCAAGTATTGGTCCGCTGCTATTTGATATGTATGTATCGATGTCCATCTTAAATCTATTAACCCCTCCTCAGAAATATTATGTGGTAAGTTATATTTTTTTTATTTTTCCAATCGTGTAATTGCGCGTTAATTTTCGTTTGTTATTGTTACTATTACGAAAAGCTAAGCTGTCACACCTCGTACATACACGAAGCTGTTTCCTTCTATAGAGACGTTAAGCTATGATTCTACTACGCGTTCGATGTACAAGTTGTTAGTCAGCTTGAATCCTAGCATCCAACGTTCGTTTCTCTCTGAATGTTTCTATAGGTAAGTACGTAGAAGTAAATTAGTCATATTAAAAGTTCTCACGGTCTTTAACAATTACTTCACGATTCGTCTGAAATGGTCGCGGGTTTGTGTATGCGCGTACCATATACACACTTTTTTCATTATGTAATTCCTATTTTAAATATGCGCCCGTACGCCGTTGCGTCTAATTACCACGGAAATTAATATAATTGCGAGGAATGAATCGAAAATGGAACTGTAAATCTCCGTCGCACCGTCGCTTTAACGATCGTCGAAGAGATTCAGCCGTTAAACTAGTTAGCCAAAAAAGAAGATTCTCCGTATACGCATATACGTACGTTAGAAAGCATAAAACAAATTAGATTCTTCTATTCTGTATCTGCTCATTTACGATTGAGCTACGAGCAAAGTGTTTATTATATCGAGGGGAAGCTTTAAAGGCGTCAATTACTGTTCTGAATAAAGCTTAACCGTATCTGCAAGATCCATTTGCGAACATACGATTTTCAAGGTTGGTTTGCTATTGTATCATACGTAGGAAATTTGTGGAAATTCCCTTTTTCTAACTTTAAGAAGATACGGATTTGTTTAGAAATGTAGAGGAAGCTCAAAATTTGTGCAGGCATCGTTTTTCGCGCAGGAAAGTTCCGAGAACAACTGCCGGAGCAAAGGCCGAGATCCAAGGAAAACGAGTTTAACGCGTGGAAATCGCCAGCATAACGAAGAAAGCGATATTAATATGTACTGGTTTGTTATGAAGTCCATCAACGGGGAACAATCAGAGCAATTGGAGCAGGGCATCGCTGCTGGGATAAGTTTAACATTGAACGCTAGCTACAGCTTGTATTACTCTAACTTGATGAGATTTTGGATGATATGTCACCTCAGAAACGGAGGAACCTTTTAATTTATTGGAATAAAGCTCCGATTCATAATTTGCGGCGTGATGGCGGCATTTTTAACTGAGAAGTTTCCCAATAAATGTCCAAGAGCTTACGTGCCATTTGTTTGACTCCCATTTTTGACTTATTTGGAGGTATAGGAATCTCCCTATGAAGACCTAAAGAATCTTGTGCAAAGTTTACTGTTAAGTATTGATGGTCATTTAAAAGACTAAAGTTGGAGTAATTTTCGATGAACTGGTACAATTAATCATGAGTTTCTGCATCTGCGACATAAGATTCAATTGTTCTGTAACGTAACCGTCCTTGCATCTCCAGAAATAAGAAAGCTGCCCACGGAACAGCCTACAAATCGAACACCCTATATAGATTTCTAGAAAAACTAACAAAGACAATGTTAGTAAGTATATTGGCAAACGGCGGATTTTCTATGACATGGCATAATATCGTTTGCGTGGAATCTTACTAAAACGCTCACAGTCAATGTCCATACCAGCATATAACGTTTCGTAACTACGTAATAGTTCTTTTTTTTCGCCGGCGAGTAAGCGTTAATTGTTTCTAACATCTTCGGTTTCTTTTTCTGCCGCTTTCGTGTCGAGAGATGTTTCGAGATTACGCTAAGTGCGGATATTTCCCATACACAAGACATCATAACCGTGAAAGTGCATCGGTAACCTTGGTCCAGTTGCCGTTCTTCTTCCACCTGTAATCTTTTGCACGCATCAGCTGTTACAAAAGGCTAATGGTTGTACAATCGCCCGATGCCGGTACATCCATGCAACGTCCGAAGTAATTCGTTTGAACTAGGAAAATATATAAGTGCAATTGGAGAAAATCCAAGATGTGTAGTTTTAGCCGTCGAATTTCAAGGCATAAATCCGTTTTTTTTTTTTTTTTGATTAACGTAGATTATAGATATTCTGAAAAGTTTGAAGCCTTAACATGAAGATGTTCGACAATTTTAACAATGTTGGACGCGCACTTGTTCTTTAACAGTGGTTTGTTTCGGACAACCTCCGGTGCTTCTATAAAAATGGAAAACACCCAGCTTCGAACCGTTATTATATTTTTGCATTTAGAAGATTAAGCGTATTGCTTTTAAATGTAAACTAAATAAACTAAGCCGTGGTCAACGTTATTGATGGGGCTCTGCACTAACATGTGTCACAATGAAATATTGGGCAGTTGAATTTAAATATGGTCGTATCAGCTTTGTTGACCATGAAAGGTTCGCCATACGGCGACGACCATCGAAGTGAGATTAGAAAGATAGCAAGGGTTGCGGACATCTTGAAAGAACGTGTTTGTCGCGTAACGACAATGGATATTTAGGCGTGAAAAACCTAGGTGTCAGTTGCTCTCGAATAAGCATTTCCAAAGCCCCGATGAAGCAGTTTAAGCGGAATAGGTCTGAATTTTGGCGATAGATAAGTCGATAAATTGGTCTTGCCGCTTTACCTCCGTCGATGTCACTATCTGATATTATTCATGCGACGTTCATACATCATTCACGCCTGGAATATGTTTATTGCCTCTTCTAAATAGATTACATCGTCTTCCATTTCTTGTAATTGAGTTATCCTCCGAAGATCCAAATTGACATTACTTAGTCTTAGCATTTGATATGGTACATCTAGGTGTAAAGTGCTTCTCGAAGTTGTCCATTAAAACTAACCATTTATCATCATCCTCTTATGAGATCTTGGAAATGTTGTAAATGCTTCTTCTCCAAGAATTCCGAAAACAACCAGTTTTTATACAGATTGCCACGTTGTCACATAAGGATATTAACGTATCAGTTAAAGCAAAGAATCGAGTTTCTGCGCCTTTTTGCCATAAAGCGAAGAACTGGGTTTCTGCACCATGCCACGTCTCTTATTATCGGCGGCAGCACACGTTGTGATTTTTCTTTTATAATTAATACATCACATCAGTTGTTAACGTCCTTCATTGTAACATTCGCTTACCTTACCCGAATAAAAAAAATAAAATTTCATGTACGAAGCCAATTAAAAAGAATCTTCCCCAGTAATGGAATACCCCAGACAATTGGCCTTACAAAGTATGATTTCGGAAAATTAGATTTTTATTTGAAAAACAAAGTTAGTTACAAAATTAAATTTGTAACATATCGTCTTGAAGATATGTAACCGGCTTAAGTTAGATGGCTCATCCCCTACACAAAACAATGTATTCTGTGTAATGTTGTAATTTCACTTATTAGGTTACGTAGGCAATAGGAGAAAGGATAGACTTACAACGACTTGAAACATTGCCGGATTTAACATCAGACCAAACAAGGAGGACACCAAGGAAGAAGAATATTTCTGAATATTGCAACATAATGAGAAAAAATAGATCAATGGTGAGGATGGATATAAAGTCAGCAATACTTGGAGATTTCACACCGTCGAAGCAACAGCACCATGGCGGAAGTGGCTCATCTCAGTCTTTAGAAATCCCTCGAAGAAGCTGACGCCATGAACAGCAATATGTCGACCACATAGCAATACCCTTTTCGAAATATGGTGTCTAGGATTTGTAGCTCATAAGGTAGGCACCTTCTAAATTACTCAGGTTACATGCGCAACTAGCGTACAATTATTGTAATAAAGAAAGGGTAGAATAAAAAGAATATTTTTTTAACAAAATGCTGCAGAAATACTTTTATTAACTTTTACGTCTCTTACATTTAACCCGTTATGAACCTGATGTCACACACTTTTCGGAATTACTTCCGATAGCATCCGCCATGACATTGTATCGCCTAACATAACGAGAAACTCCGCTTAAAAGACTTTAAAACACTTCGTAATATCCTCGACGGGCATTAATAAAAGCAGGTGGTGGAAAATTTAAAAGCATCACATTTCTCCTGTTAGTCCTACAGGTGTTGCTTTCTCTTCAATTTATTTGAAAAATGAATCGATTAAAACCATTTATAATCTTGCATGAATAATTACAAGTTGAGGTCGCCCCGTTAATTGTTTCGGATATACAGGGTGAAGTAAAATCTTCTTCGGAGCATTATTTTAGGGATTAATCTCTACATCGTCATTACACGACATTATTCTCGCATCCATAACGGGTAATCGTTACGTAAGCAAGCTTATATTTTAATACCGACGGCGCGCAAGTAGCGCGGACCGAATTTATTCGCCCAAAAAGCATTTTGCATGTAATAAGGAAGTGATTCTCTCCGCGGCGAACCGATCGTTTCCCAGATAAGCGCTCCAACCTTTTGTTTTTCGAGGGTGAATATAAATGAGAATTTTGTAACGATTTGAGATCGATGTTACACGCTTGCCAAACTTATGAGACAGAGAACCGTGATTGTGCTCTACTAAATATGCACATATTCAGCTACGGCGAGGAGCTGAGAGGTCGGACGATTTCTTCTTCTTCTCCTATATACCTTTTACCGGTTAAGAGGGATATCTATAGCTGACGATACTTCCAAGTCGCGCTGTTTTCACGAGATCGACACAGATAATACAAACAACAACAACAAATATAAATATAAACACGAAAATTATACAAATCACCTCGCCGTTTATAAGGTTGTCTCGTTCGTCCGTGGAAAGGCTGTTATTACAGTGGAGAACTGATGAAAAATCCATCGCAAAAGGTACGGTGCGAGCGGTTTGACCGATTTACGTAACGTGAAACTGAATTTTAATATTGATTTTAATGTTGCGCGCATAAAATTGATTTGCTTGGTCTTTATAATGATAATGTAATAGTGACAATAGGATACAGTGTGTCTCCGTATATGTGTAAACGGCTCTTGTAAAAGATAAATAATTTTCGATTTAATATATCATTTCTTGGGGTTTAGCACAGTGAAATGAGTCGGCCTTGACAGTGTTCTGAAAACCATATTCCTTGCAAATAAAGCATCTTTTCTGTTCATGGTACGGCAAACTGTTACTGAATAAAGTCATCACAAACAAAAACAAAATGCAAAGTTATGGCCAGATGGAAATTTTGGGAATGATCGATCAAGTTAGATGGAATCCCACGTCATTGAATTTTATTTCCATCAGAGTCTGCCAAAGTTGTCTTACGTACTATCCTTAATTTGTATCTTAAGCTGTTTCATACGTATTACAGGAGAAAGGTTTGTGTGACTTAGTGTGTTGGAATGGGCGAAAGATCGATAAGTATGACCCTTGCTTTATTTAATTTTTCCAGTTCAGAAATCTGTTTGTTTAAACGAAGCAGACAAAGGACATGAGGCGTGTGGTTATTGTATACTGGAAGTCAAGACCTTTTTCTGTTTTTGAAGCCACACTGAAGCCACAGCCATCGCTGTGGCTTCAAGGAAGTGGCGTTGTCAGTTCCGCTGTTGTACAATATACCTTCGTTAACATATACCAAAGGAGAAAAGCTCCGAAGAAGGTCGTTTATAATGATTTTGAACACCTACAATATTCGGCGTCCCTCATTGTAGAATAGATCAAAAAAGTTCAGCGTATTTCCTAAAGTAAAAAATTCTTATCTAGAAAATCTAATGTTTTGGGAAGGTCGGTATAAATCGAGTTGTCAGGTTGGTATCGGTAGATCTTTAATCACGAAACCATCAAGATAAAGTAAAGTAGGAATACGTAGAGAAAGTATCGAGCATTTTAGGCAAATCATGAGGCGATAGTTGAGGATAACTGAGGCATCTTCTTCGCCGCAAGCGGATGAAGCGTTCACCCATTGCAACGTCTCTATCGTCTTATTCTCAAAATAATTTCAACGTATTTACAGTAAGTATTTCCGGTCGTCAACAGCACTGTACTCTTCGTTCCCCGGCTGGAACCGTGTCGTCTTCTGTCGGTGTTTCGTTCATACTCTTATGTAACATCTTCAGGGCTGGGGACTATTGGCTCCGGGGAGATTTATGTAGGGCGAAGAGTTATGGATCAATGCACCATGACGGCTCTTAGGAGGTCATCAAATCAGTTGGGATTTGCACGTATAATGCACGTATTTCTCTGCGAGAGTAATTGGCGGTTGCTAGACATAATGCGAGTAGAGTTAATTTCGATTTGTCGGCTTGGTTCTAGTCTATGCTCAACCTGTTCGAATCCGGTTGAGGGTGCCCAATAACACGAGTGTTGACCGATCGCTTATTTATTTAAATGCTGTACATATACATTACCCAAAAAAAAAATCGGTTTTTGAAGAAGCAAATTTTGCGTTTCCTTCACACCATCATCCACCTCAAGATGATGGTGTGAAGGTCACTGAGATATCTATCCGAGGGTCTTCGGTATAACTTCTGATTACTGTCATTATCCGTTGAACTCATTGTACAATACTTAATCTAACTATAACGATCGTTAGACAAAAATAGAACACCTCAGAGTTTACGCTAATGGATAGAGACGTTCACAAATATATCTTAATTAACGAGCCAACAATTTCATACACATCTACAACCGCATCAACGTCCAGATAATTCCGCTAACACAATACGCAAAGTATTGTATGAAGTGTTCCTGGAACGGAAGAATATGCACATAATACTAAAACGTTTTTAAATGGAACCCTGTTATACTTAACATTGTTCGAGCGGTTCGCTATATGTACGTGGGCTGATTGGCTCTTTCTCTGCATTCGTCGGATCGTTTTGCTTTTGTTGTTACTAGTTGCTGACGTCAACGAAAATAATTTCCCTCTTTCGTTTCAAAACGCCTTTACGGTCGCGCTGCTTACGAACGAAATTAATTGAGTTGCGTGTCAGAACGACAATTGTCTAAATGATCTATCGGTCGTTGTTGGCCTGATGGACGCGCGTTTTGCAATTGTCTGTAGGCATCGATGATAATGGTCTCTGTACCGGTCGGGTTGATTAATCAACCCATATTGTACGTGTACATGCTTACTTTCGAAGCCGGCCGTTCAAATATGTAGAATAAAGCAAGGATATTATCAAGAGGAAGTAATAATAAGATCATAACGGCTTATTTGCTCAGAATGAAAAGTTGTAATTACGGGAAGGATTAAAATTCTTTACTTTGCTATAATTAATCTTGTAATTGACAAAAGAAACATCGATGTTACTTAGGTGGTGCCAAATATATTGGGTTTGGTACCGGTACATTGGATATTGATCTTGGTACAGAAGAAAAGAAGATTTCGGTAAGCGGGTAAGTGAATTCACGAAACGATGAGAATTGGACGAACTCTTCAAGCGAAAAACGCTAGGAGGAGAAGTTATGAGTTCTAGAATAAAGTTGATTTTGAAGAGATTCTGAAATTCTCTTTAATCTCCGTCTCCGTTTTCGATTTTGTCTTATTTGACGATGCTATTGTAGCTTCAACATCATCAATGACTCTACTAAACGTATTCTTAAGAAGTAAGAACTGAAAACATTTGTCTTTTAATGGAACAATAAATAACAGAACTAACAATAAGTTACAATCAAGAAAACTATTTGTATGAAGCCACTAAACAGTGAACCAGTTGCAGCTTTTATGTATTAGTGCTGTACGTTTAGACCAGGAAACATGCTTTACCGAAAATTGTATTGGGCTACAAAGGAGATGGCATCTCCCAAATGTCCATACGTCTTGGTTATTTAATTTTATTTGGTGGTGATTTCAACGCTAGGTCAAAACACATTTTCTTTTTCAAATTTAAAGTAGGTTTTACATATTGGTGCTGCTCTTTTGGACCTGAAAGCAAACTCTTTGAAAGTTGTATTGGACTCCAGAGAAGACGGCTTCCCTTAAATGATTTTAAATCTACGATAGATCTGGTTATTTAATTTTATTTGGTGGTGATTTCAACGCTAGGTCAACACACAAAATTTTTTCAATTTTAAAGTAGGTTTTAGATATTGGTGCTGCCCTCTTAGACTTGAAAGCAATCATTTTGAAAGTTGTATTTGGCTCTAGAAAAGATGGCTTCCCTTAAATGATTTTAAATTTAGGATATATCTGGTTATTTCATGTTATTTAGTGGTGATTTCAACGCTAGGTCAAAACGCATTATTCTTTTTCAAATTTAAAGTAGGTTTTAGATATTGGTGCTGCTCTCTTGGACCTGAAAGCAATCTCTTTGAAAGTTGTATTTGGCTCTAGAGAAGATGGCTTCACTTAAATGATTTTAAATTTACGATACATCTGGTTATTTCATTTTATTTGGTGGTGATTTCAACGCTAGGTCAAAACACAAAATTTTTCAATTTTAAAGTAGGTTTTAGATATTGGTGCTGCCCTCTTAGACCTGAAAGCAATCATTTTGAAAGTTGTATTTGGCTCTAGAAAAGATGGCTTCCCTTAAATGATTTTAAATTTACGATACATCTGGTTATTTCATTTTATTTGGTGGTGATTTCAACGCTAGGTCAAAACACATTTCTTTTTCAAATTTAAAGTAGGTTTTACATATTGGTGCTGCTTTTTTGGACCTGAAAGCAGTCTCTTTGAATGTTGTATTGGGCTCCAGAGAAGATGGCTTTCATTAGATGATTTCAAATCTACCAAACGTCGGGTTATTACATTTTATTTGGTGATTTTAACGCTAGGTTAAGATACAAGATACGTTCTCTTTGAAGTAAGTTTTATATATTTACTAATTCCTTTTGGGAGCTTAAAATACTGCAGTTTTCAACCACTTTTAATCTCACACCTTGTAACTGTGTAATCTTCTCATACCTTAAAGCGTGACACGTAAACCACGCTATACCATATTGAAGTGAATCTAAACGGTTTTAAGTTTCTTGTCAATCTAAAGTGCGGTGCGACCACGAATCGGAAGCGTAAAATCCTGAGCACGTAGCTTGACATTTCCCAAAATAAGATACCAAGTCACTAATGCCGTGAAATAAGCAATAATACGCGCATAATAAGTATAAGAATCTTTTGTTTTACAGATAGGAATTATAGGATGAGGAAGGAGGGTGTTTAAAAACTCGTTAATTGACCGTTTAATGACCCTTCTCCAAAGAATGGTCCAACAACATGGTTTTCAACTAATCTTTCCGCACACGTTTTTTTTGGGCTACTGTGTGTTTGTCTTTTGAAAGAAATAAGAATGTACTATCTACCACATTCTAGCAGATGCATACATTGAGTAAAATGTTATCTTATTAGAGGAAGGAATTAGACTTAAGATATTCTGATTTTTATTAATATTGCTTATCCAGTATTTGCAGAATCCCATTCGGGGGAAACTGGGCTCTCCCTAGGAGTTACTGAAAGTTACGTGGTTTATAGCTTTTAAATTGTTCTTCTTTGAAAGCTTTACGTAAACTACTTCTAGAAACTTGGAATTGGCGCGATAATTTTATGAAGCTATTGGAAGTCTCTTCCTCAATTGCCAAGCATACGACAATACGGTTTCCTCGTCTTTCCTTCTTACTTTATTCTAAATTTACGTATCTAAGGATCAGGTTGACTTGGAATCGGAAGATTTGGAAATTCAGCTGTAATGATCCAGTAGTCCAAACAAATTATGTAAATTCTGATAAATTATTTTGCGGTTGACCCTTGTATGTACTTTTAACCAGTAAATGCCGCGAAACCTACTAATCTTGTTGAACATGCTGTAAACTGTAGTTACGCCAAGAATTATCTAATAACGTAAAGTGGAACAATCATTGTATGAATATGGCGTTCTATGCCCAACACATTGAAACTCGGTTCATAACAGTTAACTATTACGTTACGAAAGTTAAATATTTTAGTACTAATTAAGTGATTAGTCAAAAAAAGGCCACCTGGTTAACTTCAACTTCATTTAACCATGGCTTCCATTATTTCTTCCAGTATCCTGTGAATTTACAAAGCTCTAGATGCCGATAATTTACTCTAAATGACTCGGACTAATTCGAACCATTAGCACAACCCGTACTTACATCTCTACAATGCACATTCTTATTCCTAATAGGCCTATTTCGTCCCTACTCTGATATTTTCCAATTTGAATCGTGTAGATAGGTACGAGTCGTTTATCCGTCGTACAAATTCAAACCGTAAATGCCTACCGATACCAATTATTCCCGCTTTGAATCGAGATACCGAATCGGTATAATTGTGCCTGTGGAAACTAGCGTATTCAACAAGGAAGGAACGGAACTAATTTAGGGCCGTTTTCATCGTTTATTAATCACGATTACGTACACAGATCTTTTATATCGAGGAGGCATATCACATTGTTCCCAATTTAAGACGGTAATTTAGACATGACCATGCACCGAGATGCAAGTATTAGATAAGTCGATCGTTGATCCCTATTCTACTCCTCGCTAACGTCGGTAATGAGGAATTGTTAAAATGACTACGACGTTGACGTTTCGTATTCAACAAATTTTCTACTGGCTAAAAGGTGTGAAAAATGAAGTGGTTCGGCTAAAATTTTAAGACGGTTCGTTCGTGAAGATCATTCGGTTCTCTTTAACAATATTAAAGTATCGGCACACTTCGAACTAGGTAAGTTTAATTAATTAGTCCGGAATAGCTCTAATAAATTATTGGAAAGGACGTGATTCCCGTGTTCCAAAATTATAATTTTGCGCATTGGGGATATTTAAACATGCAGCATAGGTTTTAGTGCCTGCTAATCCCAATTTTCCGCTCATATTTTCAAATAAAGCTAAAGGAATTAAACCAGCATTCATTAAAAACAAGACAGGTTAAAACAACTTCAAGACACCTTTAGAAGTTTACTTAATTCGCTGGAAATGATGTCATACACTTCGCCACCATATAACCCGTTTTACAGAGTTATCCTTTTAGCTAATCTAGATTCACCTTAATTGTATAATTATTTAATTACGGACTTTTGCCTAATTACCACGTCCAGCAGTAAATCTCCGCTGTTTAAAAAAAACTACTTAACATCTTACGCAATCGCCTTACGGTATTTAAAAAGGCTGTCGGGCACTAATAAACTCATCACATTAAACCAGAATAACTCCCAATTATTGTCGCGATCATCTCCTGCACGCATATAATAAAATTGCTCACAACAAATTGGTCCGGAGTAGCAGTGAGGAACAATTATGTTAGATGTACGGGATCGTACAGTTCGGTTCATGTTTGTTGTGACTAGTCAAATGACTTTGGCAGAGAAATTTAGACGAATTCATAGCTTGTTTCTTCGCCGATTATTCTTTAGTCGACATTTGTCAAAATTTCCGAAAAGTTCTTCTAGCAGTGTTACTTTGAGAACTATTGAAAGTAAGCAATACTAGTGATTTCTTTTTTTTTTTAGATGGGAAAACGCGTGCGGAAATCAAAGAGAAGTTGGATGCCGATCATGTACCTTTGGTGACTATCATCAGATGCTGGTGTAATGAATTTAAGCGTGCCCGAAGATCTATAATTGATGAGGAGCACCCAAACAGTCCCAACTTGTTAGTAAACGGCCGGGTGAAGATTACAGAGCGCGCTAATGTGGTAAACATTTTATGCAAAATATTCTTCGGGGAAAATTGAGTATAAGTGAGCCGTTGGCGAGATGGCCGATGATTGATCAAAAGTGGAGCCGTGTGATAACTTGAAAACAATGCCTGAACATGTTTAACGGAACCAGTCGGCAAAATAGAATGTTCTCTGCGAAAATGCACCAAAGGTATCATATTGCATTGATCTAGTTTCCTTTTCTAGCTCACAACTTCTACGAAAGCTAGATGTTCGGCAAGGTACATAGAGCAGGCTTAGGCGCACCCAGAAGGACCACCTCCGAGAAGATTTTCTTTTGAAGTGCTCGGTTGTGCAGCACCCCTTCGAATCGGTAATACCGTGCAGCAGTAGTGCAGTAATACTTCGTAAACATTCTTTAGTGGTACATTTCTAATCGAAGCCAGCGTGTTTTCGATTTTTCTTAAAATCCCGTCGAATGTCTGAGTTCATCACAAGGATTAATTGAACTCAAAAACAAACGTGTAAATTTGTCAAATATTGCACAAACCCAAGATTAATTAAAATTATTGCTTTCAGTGTCACAACAACTCTAAAATTTTTCACTTCGTATTGTTTCTATTCCGCAGAAGAACGCTTGAGAAATTCTCCAAAGTGGAGCGGATATAAAAACAAAATAATTTAAAATGTCGCATGCACATGTGAAATTTATCAAGAAAATCGGTTCTCGTGAATTACAAAATGTAATAGACCGGTGGACGGAAATTCCAGCTCTAAAAGCTTATTCGCATCATCAGACGATGAAACAGATTTCGATGAAACAATTTTAAGGTGTTAGATAATCAATGTGGATCATCGCATCATCTCTATAGTTCCCAGGAATGCATTAAAACGAATGTAGTTGGAATTTTTATGCGACGGTTAATTACGTCTATGTGAAACCAGTTTTCGCGTGACAAAGTTGGATAAATCGCGATTCATTTGCATATTCTAATACGTAAGTGTTAAACAATTTAAGCATAGATTGGATATTGAGAAGAATAGATAAACATAGATATTAATAAAGTAGTCTTACAGAACGGGTTGATTTAAAAATAAATCTAACATGTGACTATTTTTCCAAATGTTAGGCAGGACACGAAGGTAGTCTGAAAAGCCTGAAGCTATAGATTGCGTTAGCTTGGTAGATAACCTTTGAAAGAAACCAATTAATCGATTAAAGTAAAAAAGACCGCGTGAGCCGATAACATCGCAGAAGTTCACCAAATGGTGCTAAACTATCTTCGAATCGATAGTCGAATGTAGGCTTTCACGACCGTAATCCATAGTAGAAAATGTCTTTCGGGTGTTGTCGCGTTCTGACATGTTTGACTTGACATGATCAGCGAAATGTCAACGCAAAAATGTCGAAGCAAGGTTGAGGAGGAAGAAGTTAAGCGGACGTGTTTGTCGCATATAGTTTTGTTACGCATGGTTGAAATCAGACTATTGATGTTTTGTTCCAGCAATCCCTTGCTTTTGTTGTCATAAAGCATTCTTATCATTTAATCAACCACGAAATATATTAAAAATGCTCAAGGAACTATGTAAAAAGATCAACATTACGTTTTTACAGCTTTAATTACTTACATTAACAGCTTTTAATGTATCACACATTTCCAAAAGTCATTAAAGGAAAGGATGTTAAAAAATCTTCGATAATCAAGAAGGACGAAATAAATATTTTACAACGAACTCTTTTTATCAATTAAACGTATCATCTTTACCTTTCTTTATTATCACTCGATCGATTTTTCGAAGTTTTTGTGGAATAAACAAAACAAAGTCACCCCGCTAGTTTGCCAACTTAACTCTTCTTCACATTCATTTGAATTGTATAGAGAAACAGAAACAAAGCTTTGATTCTCGTCAAAAGCCTTCCTACGGTTCCGTCGTTTATACAGCACAAGAAGCATTGTTAGTGTAGCACTTCATTTGAAAATCATCGGATTTTCTTTAAAAACTTTAACATCAACAAAAGATAAACACCTACCGCATAAATAACTTATTCAAATCTAGATCCTGTACCTATAATCGTTCATTATTACCCTTGCTCGTAGCGTCTACAGTGAAAGCATTAACTCACTGAGTCATTTGATTTAATAATTATTTTCATCCAAGCTACGCCGATCGACAATAGCGCCTCGCGTACAATAAGATAACACATACCCAAATTAAGTTTTGCGAGGTATTCTGACGCGCGGTTCGTAATCTAAGCTACGTATAATTCGAATTAATTGTCCATCGGTGGAACGGCGCATGCGGGCCGGCTGTCAACTGGTTAAAATGAACAGCCAAACGCGATGATTCCGAACAAAATCAATACGACAACGCCGTGGATGCGCTATAATACATATTTAATTGACCGTTGATTGAGAAGCTTTTTGTTGGGAACGGCAGCGCTCATATGCACTTCTCGTATTAGCGGTCAGAATACATTGATAAATCCATAATGTTCACGCGAGGACCATCTATTGTTATCTTGTTTCTTCCCATCGTTCGTGAGAGATGGAAATTTAGAGATTGGTCAGTAGGAAAGGTAATATTTGTAGGTGTTATGGACGTAAGTAATTTCAATACGTTGATTCTAGATAAATTAATTGGTCCAAGAACTCTAGCGCTTCCTTGTTCTTTGGGTATAATTTAAATTTTAACAATTTCTAACATTTTAGTGGTAAAAGAGAAAGACCATGAATTCTGAACATATTTGGTCGGCTTGCTAGAGGCTCCCTTTAAATTTATGGGATCAGGATCTTTCTTGATTTTATGGATAAATTACTTTCTTAAAGATATTTCAGCAAAGCGACCACTTACAAACCCCTTCTACAGGGTTCTTCCTAATAAATTTTATGCGGTTACAATTAATCTAAAACTTGAAACATCGAATATCCAGCTATTAGGCTTTTGCATCTTTTGCATTTACGCGAAGTCTGCATCATTATTTGCCACAGCGAAATCTCAAGTAGCCGAAATTTAAACATTGGCTGTGGATGAAGTTTTGGATGACCGAAAATTTCGTCCACTACAACAGATCAGAAAAGTTTATCAAGTGATGCTAGACGACCATCGAATGAAGACTGGAGAGAACAAAGGCCGTGGACAATTCGAAAGAACGTATTTGGACATGACCACAAACTTATTCAGATAGAGCCCTATTTCCTTTGTTTAAGTGAAATAAGTCGAAATTTTGTCGCTGAAGTCGAACTAGTTGACTACGAAGGGTGAATCGGCTCCGAAGTAAGTGAAGGCGACTATTTTTCTGAGACGATCATGGACTAGTTTAATGGACTTGGAATGGAGTTCAATGGAATGGAATGATCATGGACTACCTTAAAAAGTGCTTTCTCCGAGTAATTCTTAATTCCAATCATTTGGCTTCTAGCTTCAAGCTTAAATAATCAACATTGTCCACGCGCTGAAGTATTATCACACTGTTATTTTTGCTTTATCCCTTCTAAAAAAAAAAAAAAAAAACAGATTATTGACTTCGTCAACCGACAACAGACGATGATGATGTTCCAAATTACAGAAAAGTCAAGAAATATTATTAAAGGAATTCCTTAAAAAAAAAAAAAACTGAATAATAACACCTTCATATGAAGTTATTAAAAATTATATCATCAAATTTCCTTATAGTAATACAGCTCTATATATAGCTCTAATTTCTAGAAATATCCCATCTTAAAAATATCGACACACAACAGAATTATCATTAACCAATTCCACGATATAGAGAGAAAGAAAAAAAATCTACTCGCATGAGACAATTCTACGAAAGAAGGCTATTATGAGGTAACCATAATTTACGTTGGTATCTCTACGCATATAGAGCTAGGACTTTGGATTCGTTCAATTAACGGCCTAGACCGCGAGCTACACGCAAACAACGATTACATACATATATATGGTTGTATCGGTTGAGAATACGCGTGTGAGAAATAAAATGAACGTATGGGTATTATCTATTTAATCGACATCCGTCTTGGTGGTCTGCGGTTTTCGCGAAATAATCATCAAGCATTGCAATAATACACATATTATTCTAGAAATTAGTCAGTCCTCTTTCCATTGAGAGGATGAGATGAGTACCGTTTCTTGGAAATTAGTAAGTCGGAATTGGATGAATGGATACGTAATGTTACGTAGCTGAGATTTACAAGGATCCGCGGTGTGCTGATTTCTCCTATTTTCTAGTTAATTCTACATTACAATAATATAATTATTTGGATCTTGTAGACATACTTGTGGGTTTATACTGTGTGATTTACCTTTATTTTCTATGGAATGTGGCGCAATCAAGCATGGGCGTCATGCATTTCCAATAGAATTACGTTTAAGGTCTAAAGATTCCTTCCTTAGCCTTAGTTTCTCAACGTCCCCGTAATTAATACGAATTTAATTGATTTTGTAAGATCCATAGATTTGGATCAGATTGGATAATCTAAGCTAATAAAAAAACTAAATGCGAAAACGTTGGTACAGACAAACATTATCGAATTGAAGGTATCCTTTCGCAGGCGTTGCCTATTGTAAGATACTTCTCCAGGCGTTGCTGTGTCGTTAATTTAACGTGTTGTTGATCATACTGTTAGCCTGTTCAGAAGTTTCTAAAGATTGTCATATTCCGCTTCTAATGCCTGCTTGCCCGCAGAGTAATGGACGCAGCAGGAACAAATAGGCATGGGAAGCATCTAACGTTTCTCTGTGCCGATCGTATCCTGGTTGGTCTTTCTTTGCGTTTATCCTAATGTTAAGAGTTTCTTACGTGGATCCTAAAGGTTCGAGCTGTCGTGATTCGACCTAGTCCCAAGTCTCTGCGTAATGAACATGTCGGGCGGTACGATTTAGGTTTTGGGAGGCTTTTAGGAGTTTTGAGGCAGCCGTCCCCATTGTATAGACTTAAATCGCGTTGTTACCTTGCGTGGCCTAAACCCCTAACGGTAAGATATCAAGTAAGCTTCGATAGATCGGTACCATCATTACCCATTGAAGTTTCCTTCCAGACTATTCGTACTTGGACGGTAGAAACAAGCTGTACGCTCCGGCGTATCAACGGCCTTCCCCTAAGCGAGATTGGTATCACTGTAACATTCTGGTCTCAGCAGCGTCGTAGAGATCTATGAAACAACTGATCTACTTTCCATTTTATGAGGCTCTTCTAGTTTCTTGGTCTTTAAGTTTAACTTCCTCCTATTAGAGGCGTCTAATAGATGAGTATAGGCTCTTGTGGTCATTGTAGAATGATCTTCCGGGTATTGCAGTGTCGTTAAGCCTCGATCTTCCACAAATGATAGTATCAACTTTTTTTTTAGAAGATTTTTAGAGAGCCAGAAGACCATCCTGCCTTATTAAATTCGTTTCAAAACTGCTATCAATGTATTTACAACAAGAGAATCTGCGTCGTCATAAAAATATATTGATAACTCCATAACTCCCTGAAATATCACGTGATTTGATTTTTCAGGACTCGATTAGTGAGATATATGCTCCAACGGAATGGGGGTCTCAATCTTATCAAATGTCTTTTCAAAACGAGTCCGTTCAGACAATTGCTAATCTTCGCACAACCTCACCACCGATTCGATTTATTTAAGGAGTAAGTCGTTGAATGTTAAGACTAATTGATGCAACATCATGTAAGCCATGTTAGAAATTGAAAAATTGAAACAAATAAGAGAAAAATGTTTAAACTGCTACAAAGTATACAAAAAAAAAATGGTTAAGGTGCTGATTGTTTAAAAGTAAACCAAACGTCTTTATTCGCAGGCGTTCAGACTTTTACGTATTGAAATCTCTTCATGCAAAGTGAATAACCAACGCACTAGTCTGTTTGCAATCGCTGCAGTGTTTGGTAATTCTAAACTTTAACCAAGTTAATTCATTAATTTTTGAACGCTCTATATAAAGAATTCAAGTTCCAACTATGCATATCACAATATCACCTAACTATTGCTTCAAAACAATAAGTTGCGCAGAAAAGGGTGTACTTGATAAAGAGGAAAGGAAAATTACATAATTGATAGATTATATAATGTCAAGAGTACAGTGACAGGGTACGCTGCATCATTGTAATATAGAATAATTTAAAATAATTGAAAACCGATTGCAATAGCTGAAATAACAGAGGAACGTTCGGATAATACCAATAATGATACCAATACCTAATAGTAATGATATTAGCGGGATAAATGCAGTCATTTAGGTGAGAAATCGAAAGCGTCGACTACGGGTTGGTGTAAATGGAAAATACAATGGGTGAATTAACAGCTACACGCTTTGTTACAAAGTTATACGTTTAAACGTTGGCATTTTTCGGATTTCATTATCGTAATGATAGTGTTCTCTGCTATTGAGTTATACTTTCATAATGGGCTCAACGTCAAGAACTAATACGTTTCAATCTTATTGTTAGTTCAGCTTTAAAAGAAGCTATAGCGCAGCATAACTAGCGAACAATGTTACACGGAGAATAATAACCTGTGACAACCATGAACGTGCGTGTTAGCTCGTACAACGCTGGAAAAACTGTACGGAATATCCATTTCAATCATGTTGCTCGCGTGAATTGCAAAAAATTAAATTGCGCTTAAGGTAAATCCATCGGGCACCGTTTCAAATCCCGCCTTGTCAAGTGCACTTCACTTTCCTGATATGCGGTTATTACGGAGGAAACTCCCGCATTATACATTAAACGGAAAATACACGATCATCTTTTGTTTTCACCAAGTTGAACACGTTGGCGATTACGAAACAATATGTATTTGCTTTAACGTTGGGTAATTGTTAAACAAGTCAATCAAGGCGCAAAGCCGTTCGACATGCATCCATGTATAATTTAAGCGATTTCATAACACCGAAGTGTCAAAAAAAAAAATGTATACTTCGTAATACATATAATCTCGTCTATTAGTTCTAAGAAAGAAATTAAAAGAAGTAGGGGGAAATGTTGAAAAGCGCGTGTAATTACGTCAAAATATTAGGTGTACAGTCCGTAGAGAAATGATTGGATGTAGAAGTGACGATTACGAGAATAATGCAGGCTAGTAATGATAATATTTTCCTGTTAAAATCAGTTTTATTTCTTAGAACGGTCTCCTTACACGTCTTCGTAGATTGTACGTGGCGACGCTCCCATCTTATTAATTCGCCCAAATGATAGCTAACATCTTGTTCTGCAAAATCTATCTTTCAAGCGAAACTTTGTGCCTGGCAAAAGGAGGAAAGTCGCTTGAGGCCAGATCCGATGGATGAAGTGTATCAATGCGAGCCCCAATTCGCGGATTCCTTCCATGGTGTGTTGTCTTCGTGGAACAATGTCCCTTTTTTGTTCAAATGCGGCCGTTTCTTTGAAATTCCTATTTTCAGCTTATCAAGAAATGCTCCATAGTATTATTTCTTCCTGTTCAAGATGACCACCATGACCAATAACAGTTGCCATCACCCTTTGCCTTTCTCGGAGCCAATTCACCCTTTGCAGTTCGCTGTTTCGCCTGTGGCTTGGCTTCAGTATTGAACTACTGCATATTCGTGTCAAATACAGTTGATATCACTTAAACTGCTTCAGCGGAGCTCACTCGAAGACGGTTATCTCTTTCATGCCCGGATCATTTATTTTCAGCTAATAGATGACAAACGTTTGTTTGAAATGTTCGCAGATTCTAGCCTCCCTAACCTTCGTCTAGGACCATTTGGGGAACTTTCCCGATGTGATCGATAGTAAATGCAGCTTTTAGTCGTCTCGAACGTTCATCGTAAACCGAAATCAGCTGCCCATGATTTTAATGCGGCGAAAGATGGGACAGAGTCTTCGTACATGTCACTCATTTTAATAACGGACGACAACAGCTGAGCGACCAACAGCGAAAAGCATCTTTTAATGCGCAACATGCAAGATTTTCATTGATAAGATTCAATATTTACTCTTGAAAAAGATGTTGGGTTGCGATGTGGTTCTCCGAGCCTTAAATATGTTGAAGCGTTTGAACCATCACGAGATATAACAATTTCTGGAGTAACTGATAGGTCACAATTTAAAAGATTGTATATACATGGTGTTTGAAGTAGTGGAAAAACTTGGCAACGATTTGGAAGGAGATTTTCCAGAGTTGAGTTGATACAAAGGTAATTTGGACGAACTGCCGAAAACCCCAAGAAACGCTTACTCGAATAAAACTTCAGTCAGTGCTGAAGTGCGTGAGACGTTTGAGATATCGCGACGTTAAAGAAACAGCATTTCGCACGAATCTCAAATTATCTCAGTTATTTAAAAAAATTAAGTGAGAGTTGCTTATGGGACCTGCTTATTTTGTGCAAAAAGAGTCAGAAAAATGAAAAATCAAATTAAACAAGAAGAGTTTGCGGGTTATAAATTGGATTTGCGTCTATTTAGCCAAATTATTGACTCTTCGACACGATACGCACGCAATGGGTGGTCAGGATGTGAAGGATGGAATCCTAGGAAAAATTCGAATGAATCCATAGTTATTGGATGAACTAGTGAACGCTCGCAAAGGAATTGCGTATTAATATCACAATTAATGCTAAATTAATATAGAACATGCTCACCCGAGCTATTGATCAGCACGTCAGTGGAAATGTTCGTTTCCGTAGCTGAATATTTAATTTCGTCATAACTTTGAGCTCTAAAGTGATCCGTCTCTCAAAGCCTTTAGCTTAATGGTCTATGTACCATGTATAATGATTTTTCTATTTTCTGCGTTCTCTTTTTTTTTAATTAGAGGCAATTGAAGTTTATCACATAATTAACCTACAAATCCAGCGCAAGGTAACGTAAAATTTACGCCGCAATCAAGATCCACATACAATTATATGTGTATCTATCCGTATATTTCCGAAACCACTAACCGTACCATTCATTTCGTTATAATAAACAATGAAATTACGTCTCTAACTCCTTCTAATACATGTAATTTATGCTTCCACGAGCAAAGACACTTGTTCTATTACGATACCAACACATGCACGTCTACCACGTAAGTAAATAGGTGGCCATTGCATAACAATTGGAAGGTGCGCAAAAGTGAATCTCGTCTCCATTACATGCATATACTCGTCCTTTTTTCGCTCGATTATCGTTTTTTCTGCGATAGAAAGAGACGAGCCGGTACGCTACGATACCGGGCAACAGGTCGAGCCATTATCGTAATAATTGACATGGGAACTTCGGCGTTCTCATTCCGGATGGAATTAGATCAAGGTAGGCCTTGGACCGCTTAGCAGATTTAGCCAAGCGACACGCGCCTGAGCTATTGTTTCGTGCGTCCGTTCGGCGCACACTTGGCCGACTTGGATATTTTGTCATGCGATACGGTTCACGTATAATTATCGGCTATGCTATTGTTTGCTCATGTGCGAATGCTAGGTATACGTACCTAGTAATAATGATACTACGTCGTCGTATGCGCGTATTACGAAATTCGCGGTACGTCTCGTTACACGCTTCCATTTGTTTTACAGGTGGCTCGTTTAACGTGAAAACGTTTTTTTCTTCTTTTTTTTTCTGTTAGAGATTAGGTAACTCTAACGTTAGGATACCGTTTATTTATTCGTTTCTAGACGGTTAGATATTTAGGTTATTGTGATCTGATTAAGCTTTGAGGAATTTTAATATATTCCCATGAATAATATCCTTTACAGAAAACATTGCGTTAGTTTCTGCTACGTCATAGCTACTACCTTGTACAAGATGTCCAGTGAAGAAGGAACAATAATAGAAAAGTTGACTTTTCTTCAACTAAATATCTTAAACTTTTATGAATCTTATTCCAGTCTCTACTTACTCAACGTTTATAAGTAATCGCAGCAACTAGAAATTAAGGAACTTTGGAACTAAAAATTTTGAAAACGCCGGCACAGAACCGAACGAAACAATAAGAAAATCTGTGACAACACTGCTTGGACTAGGAGGAGACTCTCCTATTATTAGCGAGAAGAAAACTTATTTCAATTAGCTTTCGTAGGCACCTCTGGAGAGACTTACATGGCTATCTAACCATCATCATTACTTACTACGATAACTAGCTCCTCCTCGGTTATTTCTTAAAGAAACCATTTGCAATCATCACGTTAGGAGAGGACATCTTTTAAGCTTTTACGAAACATATGACTACTATTAAAAGTCTAAAGATATGGAATTCCACCAATAAATCCAAGACAACGTTGGATAAAGTCAATCAGTTGCAAAGAGGACAAAGAATAGCCAAAGTGGAAAAAATGGGACTTCGTGACGTGATCTCGGAGTGGGTTCCATCCTTGGAAGCTTCGAATCAATGCGTCGTACGTGGCTATGATAATCGCTACCAGATTCCGCAAGGGTCTATTCTCGGCCCGCTCCCGTTTCTGCTCTATTACATATTAAATTAATAACTTGTCTAAGGTCGTTGAAGGTAACAATTGAGATGAACATAAATTGAAATTAAACTTTAATACAACCCAAACGGTGCTGTTCAATAACGTAACTGGTCCTAGCTTTAAGCTAAAACATCAAAAGGTACTGTTTACTTGTGTTGAGATGATGGCATTATTGGTGGTCGATTTATCACGTATATCTCGCATAGTTCAGCTATCTTCAAAGCTCAACTGTTACTCCTACGTCTCTGAATTCATTACTTAAAATTGAACATTTGTAATATTGAGAAGCGTTCACTTAACAACAGCGAGCAGTGTTACGAAGAAAGATGATTTTTACTTAATACAGAAGCTAAATTAATCGCAAACGCGCTAACCGATGGTCATCTCTAAAAGCCTAAGCCGCTACCAAATTGCCCTCCATATTTCAGACCACCACGCGCTTATCTCCGACGACCAAAAACTAACAATCCAATTTCTACATACTTACCGCAACACGTTCGGGACGCTAAATAAATCACCATCAAGTGAAATGAGTCGTAAAGTTAAATAAAAAAGGAAGTCACGCATCGAATAAAATCCGTCCTCTCTTTCTATCTCCCGCGAGCCGTTACCGCATTAGCGACCAACAATAATAGCATTCAAGCGATTTTTTCTTGGTAGGAGAAGGTCGCCCTCGAAGTCTATTTAAACCGATGGAAGGCGAAGGAGATGCAGAAGAAGACCGGGAGAGGATTTGCATTTACGATTGTATGTTTTGTAACGTGCTCCCTTAATACTATCCCATAAGCATGATTTATTTCTTAATTTACATTCGTTAGTCGTTCGCGATCCGATATATAAATCAAGTCGCTGTGGATTGTTCACACGTTTATTAGCGTCTTTCATTGGTAGATAGGGGAATAGGGAAATACCTATTTGTTTTTTCTATTTTAATCTTGTGTCGTTTGTTGAATGGAATCTTTCTTTTTTAAATAAAAAGAAAACGCAATAAAAATGGTAAAAAAATCAAGGCAAGTTCTGGAACTATGGGTTAGTTAACAATTTAGACGCCATTTTGCTTTAAAAATAAAGTCGAAAAGGCCCTGCAATTCGACCACTCGATTTTGGATGCTTCTGCTTTTTAAGCGGCTAATATCTTGAAGGCGTTAAATGCTGTAGCGATTTTCTTTATAAATTTACACTGGTAAAGTTCTTCTTTGTTCTTCAAAATTGGTGTAAAGAACGGGTTTATCACGTTAATAAATGTCTGTTTATTATATTGATGAAGGGAAAGTAAAGGCAGGCAAATTAGTCCGAACAGGCTCGACTGCTGAAAATCGTCCAATGCACTCAGTGGAAATGGCATATACGGTAGTAAAAGTAATCACTAAACAATGGAAAGATAAAAAATTTCAAGACTGGTGACAGACCTTCATTTGCACGGGATATCAAGAAGCACATGAGTGGTCCGAGCCTGATAAAGGAAACAACAAGTAGATTGCGTTAGGCGGAAGAAGAGATTGTCGTCCAAAATCCGAAGGTTACGTAGAGGGATTACTCACAAGATCGCTAAATCTAGCAATGAATGCAAAGCTAATGTTACTGATCTAATAAGAGAGGAACCGCACTAATTCTGAAAAGCTTGCAATGGGAGACGAACACATGCCTTCGTATTTAATAAACGGATTTATTAATATATGGAATATAGTTATCAATGTTTAATCGATAATCCTCAAAATTTGCTTCGCTTCTCACAAAGAAATTGAGCAGGTTCCGATTTGATAAACGTGGTATACAAGAGTGCCAAAGACGTAGTAATAATTTCATCAATATAATGCTCTAAGTAGACACCTATCCTTATGGAATAATCGACGTCACTTCCTCCTACTCGTCATCGAAATTAATTAATCTATTAGGGGCACGCGTTTCGGAGACTTGTGGATTCTCATAGCACGCGATCCGAATAAATTATAGTAATCCAGCGTCCCGTATTAGTCATAATTAATAACGCATCTGTTTTTCGGTAAATAATTACAAGTTAACCAGACGCTGCGCGCAGCTCTCGCAGCTTCCTTCTACTTCATGTTTTTTTTTTTCATTCATTTGCCTTAATTTTCGCCTTTCAACGTTTCATAAACATAATTCGTTATTAGGCGGCGGACCGTGAGCCACCGTGAAGCCGGTGCCGGGTCCGTTCCTTCATCAAGCGTTTACTGTCTTTAGATCGATTCATTACACGTTAATTATTGCGTGGAATAATTTTGAAATAACCCGTTTCCGTTCGGTGCGTATATATGTAACTGGTGCCCCGTAACTCGTCTCCACTTGACGGGCTAATATCTTCCTGCTGTGTAGAACCGTTTACGGACGTACTTAAATATGAAATGAATGTTCGGATGGACGAATTGCTTTTAGTGGAATGCTTGTACTTGACAACGGAACGTATTTCCGAATTAATTATTTTCGCGTATGTTTTTGTAGTTTCATAACAACACCTTACTCATCTATAAGTGCTCTTCGTTTACTTATGGATAGCGTTGCCGCTTGCGTTAGACGGGCGTTGTCCGCTTAAGAATTTTGGAGAAAACACTAAGCAAATAATTTAAGATATTACTCGGATAATCCTTTATATCAGGACATTCTTCTAGCAACATTGCTGTCATCAGTGAACACTGAATCTCATCGACACCCTTGTTACTTCTAAAGCCACGAATGACTTCAGCCACCTTGCAACACATAGTAGGAACAAAAGGCGTCGAACGATTAATGCGTTCACAAACTGTACAGTCGGTGTAACTTGCTTCATTACCAATGATTAAATGTACTCTTGTAATCTTCTTTAACACAATTATTTAATTAATTTTTTATATTATTTTCAAAGAAAAAAGATCTTGAGAGAAGCGTGCTTAGCTTTTATTAATCTCCGTTTAACACGTATGATTTCAATGGTTTAATGATCGCTTTATCTTATTCAAGAATAAAATTGTAATTTCAAATAACTGCTGTCTTTTCTCTTCTTTCAATTGATATTTAGTTATTCTGCTTTTTATTTTTTAATAAACTCATTTCTTTACATTACTACTTTTAATGGAGGGCCCAAATCAAATGTTTCACAATGACTTGCAAAGCAAAGCTTAATAAAAGATAGGGCCATTACTCTTAATTCTTGATTCTTATTTCGTCGAAATTAACATTATCAACTATCAAAAAAGGAAATCAAGGGAAGATTTAACATTAACTTTTATTAAGTAAGTAGGTTTCAATTTGATGAACGTAGTTCATTAATATAATAAGCTTATTACTTAATATAACAATGTCTTTGTTGTTTTAAGGAAACGAATTCAAAGAACACGATTCACTGAACACATCTTTCCAGTGAAGGTCCCGTTATAATCATTGATTCTGCTCGATTCTAAATTGTAGACATGAGACTATTGTTTGCAGCTGTGTGAGACTGTACCGGAAGTTCTTGATAGCGCCACTAATAAAGTATGGTTATATCTCAAAAAGCATCACAGTACAGCATTAAAAGCTCTATTTGAAATTATATACTAGGATGGTCGTTAGAAGAAGAAGAAGAAAAACAAGGTATTCTCTGTAGATACGTATTTATTTTTCAGCGTAATATCCATTTAATTATCCAATCTTTTAAGCGTTTTCTCAGCTCTTTTAAACCCTCCAAAAAGCAGGATTTCGGAATAATCTTCAAAATAAGCATCCGTTTGGGCGATGACTTCCTTGTTCGACGTGAACTGTTGTCCGTCGAGCCATCGTTTCAAATTTAGAAATAAAAAGAAGTCATTAGGGCCCAAATCCGGTGAATACGAATTCTGATTCCATTCCAGCAATTTTGGGCATGGAAACTGCGCAGATATGCAACCGTGCATTGTCTTGGCGGAAAAGAATCTTTTCCTTTTTCAGATAAGGACATATTTTTGTCGACCTTTTCGTTTAACTGATCTAATAACAACACGTAGTACATTTCAGTTATTGTTTGTCCCTTTTCCAAGTGGTTCAGGGTGGATCTGAAAAAAAAAACCGGTTTCACCGTTGTCGCATCCTTCGCACTCCGTTCGTCTTTAAAAATCCATTGTTCTGACTGTTCCTTTGTCTTCGCCGTGTAGTAGTGCTTCTATGTCTCGTCCATAGTCCTCGTCCAATTGGCAACACGATTGTATTTATTTTTCACCGGGAGCAAATGCGGCATCCATCTCGCAGAGACTTCTCGCACATCCTACTTTTTGTTCCAAACTGGAAACATTGTGCATTGTGATTAGCTTATGACCTCAACTATTTCACGCACTCTGATTCGTCGATCATTCAAAACCGTATTGTGGATTTTATCGATAATTTCGGGGGCAGCCACTTCCATTGGACGTCCAGGACGATGTTCGTCTTTTTTGGATGTACGGCCACGTTTAACAACTAAGGCATAGATGTGCCATGAACTTTATCCAACTTAGCCTTTAATTTGTTTTGGTATTAAGCATTCTACATATAAATATTTTTTTCTTTTCAATTTTTGTACAAAAATAAAAATTCTTTGCTTAAATCGACAATAAAAATGAAGCCGTGAGATCGATACAACGGAGACTTTAGCAGCTATCTAGCGACGAGAGCCATCTCTTAGATTTTGTAAGAATATCTTGAACCACCTTCGTATTGTAGCAATTGGATAGAAAATATACCTACGTGTACGTGCTTAAATTGTAAGACCGATCGTTTTTTTAAGGTACTTATGCGGCAATGTAATTTATGAAACTGTAACAATTGCAAAACCAATTGAAATCCTTTTCCGGTGCAAAGTAAAGTTAACGGTTCTCGTTCCCCGGTTTATGCAACCGCATGCTTGCTTTAAAAACGAAATGGGTTTAACGATTATGCCATAGTGTTAATTCAAAATACCCACGTAAATAATATATTTTAATGCGAAACCTCTGTACGCGTTTGAGTTACATTAGTTAAGTATCGCTACGAAACAAATACGGGCTTTGTTCTCTACCGCTTGTCGTAGAACAACGCGTACGGTTTAGAAAGTGCTCTAACAATTAGAATTTGAACTGGTGCAATTAGCAGTTGCTGCTTGGTTATGCGGAAGTCCACCTACTACAGTTAACGTAAGCAAAATAAGTGGATTATGTTTGTTAACGTTCCGTACGCTACTTATGATTAATCGCAATAATATATTAAGATTTGCTTCTGGTAACGTGAAACTTGAAATTTTATTCTTTTCTTTTATTAAATGGATTATCTGATTTCTTAGATGGAACTTTATGGCGGTGGTAAAAGCTCCGGCTTTCTTAGCGAGGGTTGCTAGCTTCACTATATGCACGTTTTTATCACCATTTGTGTTATAGTTAACACTCTTGCATCCTTATTTACGGTAGCATTGTGGTGCAATTACGTAATTTCTTTATTATTTCGTTCGCGGCTCCTCTGGCCACGACGGAATGCTAAATATGCAAGATAAAGGCGATTAATCATCATTTCTTCGCCTTTTTGAGCAATCGGAATTTAATACATCCTGAACGCTGGTCACCCGTCCGATCGCCTTAGCCGCTAAGGAAAGACTTTATTTTCTATATTACAACATCGTCCGTATCTCGCGCCTTTATCCTAACATGCCCCCTTAAACGTTAAATTTTCTTATCCAAGTAACTGTACGAGAAAATCTACATCTTCTCGCCATCAATACTCTCCTTGTGGGAACTTCACAAATCGAAATTCCCTTTCTTCTTTCTTCGATTCGACGTTTGAGCGACACCTTCGAAATATAAAAATAGCAATTTCCCCGACGGTCACTCGCAGCATCCATCCGATCGTTCTCTAAATCATGTACACGGCTCTCGTAATTACGATAGCTACGAGTGAGAGCGAAGAAAAGATCAATACGAGCTCTTCGCCGCATAGACGTAGAACATTTCGCTTCGTTACAGCTTTGAAAAGGATTACGCGAGAAATCACACGTGATTTCCATTGTCACGTACGAGTGACATGCCTCTAACTCTTCGATGGTAAATTACCGACAATCTTCCGAAAGATATTCCTTCTATACTCCATAGCGGATAAGGTATATATATATATATACATATATATATATATATAGGTACGTGTACCTTGTCAAGGGTCACCTGATTAGTTATGGACGAGAGAACGGCGCGAACGAGCAGATGAAGAGACGAAAGGGGCGAAAAGAGAGGAACATAGTCGAGAGGTCAAAATAGCACACGATTATAACGAACTGCGTGTCGAATAGATACAATGATGATACAGAAATACTATTACGATATAGAATTATTATTGCTTCAAGAGCGGTATAACAGGAGAATTACGAGAACATATTCGTGAAAGAGGGACAAGAAGGAGAAGAAAGAGATCGCGGTTTGCCCTGAGTGGTATTACAATCTATTAAAGCGCGCGCTGGTCTTTACGTCCATAAATTCTGCCATTCATTACTATTACCTGTTATGCGTTAATATCGATCTGGATGATTATTGAAAGCTAATCGTTCGTTTAGGTGCGAAGCTGCGATGTGGACTTGATTAATGATGGGTGACTAATTCGCCTGATTGCGAAGTGTAAACGTACCATTTCGAAGCGGGCTTCGTTTCGACTTTCGAAGGTGTACAATGTCTGCTTAGCTGGGCTAATGGGAACGACTTTTCTCGAATATGCAAATTATTTCAGGTAATAATAAGAAATATATAGATGGTAAATTGCATAAAATCCAATCAAAATGTAAGGATACTTTCTTCTAAATATTCTTTAACACTGCTGTTCTCTGCTGTAACTTTGCTGTGACATAGCTGTACTTGTATTAACGACGGTTTAAAAATGACCTTAGAAATATAAGATCATCAGGCAGTAAAGAAAACTCAAGTATTAATATTAACACCTGAAAAAGATCCACGTTTACGAGGATACGCACGTGCCTTGCCCATTTTTTGTCCGTGTGTGACAGTGGCCCAAACCAGCTTTTGTGCGATAAATGTAAACGACCGATGAGGTAATGAACGGCGTTCTATCATTGATTCCATGAACAGCTGAACAGCTTAGCTCTGAACATATTTCCGGTTCCATTAAAAATCGATTGGAAACATTGATAAATACAGCTCGTAAATAGCTGGCGCTTTTGTATTAAATCTCCACGTTGCAGACGTGAACCAGGATGAACAGTATTCCAACGATTCGCTCCCTAAACGTGCACCCTAAACGCAGAAAAAATTCTGCCAACTTTCAATCCAATCGGTGAGTATCACCCAGGAATCTTCCCTTTTAAGTACAACTTAATCCACGCCGCCCTGTATATATAGCAAGAGCTAATATAGATGCTCGTTGTCGGCGATTCGCTAAAATTTTTACCATCTCTACGATTCGTTCTCGCGATCTCGCTATATCCACATAATTACACGTCCGTTGTCGTGGCGTGAGACCGCTCTAATATTATTAAAATAAATTGCGCGAGCCCGCGCATCGCATCGGGTCGTCCGAACAATGTGTTCGATATTCTCCCCGATATAAATTCGTGATCGTAATCTCCGTCTATTCTTCGGTCTGGGTACGTCGCGCGGTCGCATCGTCCGATACACATAGATTAATATCGCGCTAATCGCTCGGGTCCTACCCTTTGATTAATGCTGCTATGAGGTCGCATCGATTGCCCGACGTAGTAGATTTCAGCTCGGATATAGGAGGAGAATCGATGCGCGCTCGATCGCAAAAGGAATCGCGGTTATCGTGCGAACTTAACGCCGCCAAAGATCGATTGCCGATATCGATAAAAATAGTTTTAAAGGATAATGGAGGAGCGAGGCCTTGATTCGAGCTTTTGTTCTTACTTTAGAAACGGACGCGATCAGAAGAAGGTGAGTTGGTGCGTATCTATCGTATAGAGGGTGTCTTACAGTGCCTCCATCATTAAATAAAAGCAATAATTCTAATTCAATACAACAGTAGCGTTATATTCCGCCTTTCTATGTTATTTCTGAAATGATCTGGAAAGTGTTTGTTATACTTTGCTTTACTTAGGTTATGTTGAGGGCCCGGACCAATGCACCAAAATTTTGATCAATACTATCTTTTAACCTATAACAATTTTATAAGTGTTATGGGTTTGGGTAATTTTATGGCTCAACATATCTCGTAAAATAAGCTCAACGTAAGCTTCTGTAAGCTTATACGCGATAGTAATATGAGAAGAGCTTTTTATGATGGCTTATGGTTATGTTTTATTGCTTACACGAAAATCCAGCATCAACAAATAAGGATAATGTATCTATTGCTGCAAAGTACACTAGTAAACCTTCTTTATATTTTCTAGGTCGTATAAGGCTTCTGGTCAACACCTTGATGGCATCATTTAAGCAACAAGCGTAATTCATCGGTTTTTCGTCTTTGCGTTCCGAAGAATCGCATTTATCTGCCAGTATTTCTAACGGGTCTTACGGCCAATAACTTGCTTCTTAAGGAGGCTGTTCTTCAGTTTGTTTAAAATATTATTTATCGCCTATGCTTTGCGATACTTATTTTTGCAGCCAAACTTAAAAAAAAAGAAAAAAGAAAAAAGATTTCATCAGGTTATTTGTTTTTTTAACGTACTTTCTTCTTCTCCTCGCTCTTAACTTGATGCAGGCACATTTGTGATGACATCCGTTTCAATTTTACAGGATTAACGCAATCATCCAACAACGTGACATTGAAAGAAAGAAAAGAAGAAAGAAGGAAAGGAAGAAAGAAAGAAGGAAAACGTTCTACCCGTCGCGAACGGTCATTGAATTTAGAAGCAATAAAGCACCCTATTCAATGCATACGTGCCGCGCGTTAGCGCAAGTACGGGCCAGTCGCACAGATCGCTAGCCGATCGATATCCGCCCGTACGAGCCGATCGCCCGATACGCGGTCCGCTGCGTTCGACCGCGTCCGAATAAAGCTTACGCCGCACGTCCATATTAATTGAGAGTCAAGGTGCATCGGTATTCGGCCGTTCGGCCGGCGGGGCTATGCGCCGCGAGTATAGATTACGCGTTATGTCGCCTCCGCGCGCCGTGGACAGGATGCGTTCGAAAATATCGTCCGTATCGTATCGTATATGTCGCATATTATTATTGTATTGTGTACGTAAGAGGTCCGGGCAATAGGGGGAGCGCGGAACGTTTTTGTATGCAAACGGAACGTCCAGACCGGACGCTAAAGATCCGAGCTGTGTCCGGAGCGGGACCTGAGCAGCATCGATCGACTTAATACGTTTCTAGAAGGAACGAAACGATTATACAGGGTGGATGTTTTAATTTAAATCGCGTTCATGAAACAAAAAAAATACTTACATATTTGTTCGAATTTCTCCGTCACCCTTCTTTTAAATTTCTCTATTCTCTAAAAAAGAGAGAATATCTGCAGCACCTCGAATCAAGGAATAGAAGATGCCAGTTTCGATAATGCCTTAAATAAGGGAAGAGCATCTATTTGGCAGTTCTTCAAAACAGTGATAACAAACTTCTTCGAAAATAATAACCTGAAAAATGTTGCTGAAGTGCTGTAAAATTACAAAAGTTTGGGCCTCTGTAGATTCACTTCATTCATTCACATCTGGTATTCCTCGAGACAATCCTTGATAGCGCGAGCCGTAAACATGGTGAGAGATTTCACCTTCTAGACTAGACTAGCCATTAGGAGGACAACTTATGCATATATGGCCCTATGTCTGAGCCTATTGGCCTCATACATAACCCGGTTTTTGGATTTTTGGTAACCAATACATTTTTAACGTTATTTGAAGCCAACAAAGCAAGCACTACATTTCCTCTTCGATATCAACCGATTTTTATTTGACGATTTTTTTTTTCTAAAACGTATCGTCGAAGATATAAGTTAGACGATTCATCCTGTATATAGTGCGTGGAATATGCGGAATACGTAAAGAATGGAGAGGAAGAGAACCGACAAGACGAAGAGGAATAAGTGGAAGACAATGAGCACGACGTGATGACTCACATTTCTCTGTTCTTTTCGTTGCGTAGGAGTGGCCGTCCATTCGGAATTATAATTACAGATTTACCGACGAATATAATGATCTGTTTCATAAGCGTTCGGCGTGTGTGTGTGTGTGTATGTGTTTGTGCATGTGTGGATAGGCGCGCGTGAGAGACTTCGTTGTGTATATTTGTTTTAATAGGCGATCGTCCTGGACCTGTTTCCATTTTGTTCGTCGGTTATCCGGGTTGGATCGGTTTAATTAGAAATTTTGCTCTGGTTCAAGCTCACATTAAACGTAAAGTTAATTAGTAATTTAAAGCAGAAAACAAAGGTGTAAGATTAACGCAATAGGGCCTTTAACTGCCAGTTAATTAATAATATTTATTTTGATGGTGAGCATCAATGAATCTCTAAATCAACCTCTAAAACTTGAGAAATTGATCAAATTATATAAAATCCTTACTGGCTGTAGCTTATTTTCAATTGTTTGAATAAAGAGAAATTGAAAGTATCGCCAACTTGAGCAACGTTCTATTTACGTAGTAATACATTTAATATGTATTTAATTTATTTGTCCGTTTTCTCCACTTCTTTAGCTGTTGCAATAGGACGATATGTATTAGACACATCTTCGCCAGGGATGCAGAATACAACTGCTCTTCGAAGCTGATGACAGAGGAAGAAACGCAACATAAGAAGGATGAATCTTTCGCATCGTTAAGGCATATCAGTTCTGCTTTGGTTTCAGTTGAAGTAGTTAGTTCCTCGATTAAAATTAACAGCTTACGCAGCAAGTTCATCTCCTCTTCACCGTAACATTTTCATAATGGTTTATTTTTATAGATCTTCATCTTGTGCGGATGAACTTTGGAACAACCACATCCTGTTATAGACATTGCTGTCGAATCCTGTTTATTACGAGTAGGCCAGCAGTTGGATGATAAAAAAGTCCTCACGTTACTTGTTTGCTTTGCCCAATCGATGTTGTTTTATGACCCAAGTTTCAATTTTTTTTAATTGTGATCTTAGGTCACCAAAACATGCAGTCGGAAGTTATCATGGGTCAATCATTGCAGAGTTTTGAACTACAGCTTTTGTTGTATTCTTTGTAAAATAAAAATAGACAAACATGTGATGCGAAACTTATGAACGTGACTGTATTCGTCCGAAAGAAGAACTTCGACTTCTAGTTACCTACGTCACTAAATCGACGCTATATAGAAGGAGAACAGGAGAGTAATCCGCTGTTATTATTCACTAATTAGCTCTATTAGGGAATACGAGAACGCCAGTCAGCCAGTAATAATAATTCAAGTCAAAGTCCACAATATCCCGTGCAGAGCGCTAACGCTCTTCTGCGACTATACGATGAATGCAGTAACCCTACCTACTAATCTGACATCTGTTGGCTAATTTGCTTAAAGTCATTGTGAGCCTACGTGCACTGCGCGGAATACAAAATCTTACGTACACCGTGCGAGCTGCACTTTTTCATAATTAATTCGCTTTGTTAGAACGGCCGGTGAATGGGAACCTTTGCGCGTCGCCCTGCGAGCGTGTGAAAGGACTAATTTACGCAAATTCGAAAACGATAAACTATAACCGATGATCGACGATGGTTAAGAGAATGCTTTATTGTGGTTGTTACATTGTTGACGTTGTGGTGAAGGTTTGATGGATGAAATTACATTGTTACTATACTGTTCTTTTTTCTGCTTCTATTCAGCGAGTATTTGCAATTTATTTCGATTTTATTGGTTAACTTCTGGGTTATTGGCCGCTCATCATCAGAATTTATAGTCCGACTTACTAGAAAAATCCAACACGTAGGCATACCATGGCTGTTAGATAAGAAGAATCGAGGCTGAAGATATCTTCAGTTATTTGTATTTGTAAAGATGTGAAGTTTATATAAGTGATATCCAAGAAATCAGCTCTTCTTATTTCAAATCAATATTTGCAACAGCCACAGCTTCATCGTTACGTTTTAAGTCTCATCTGTATTTAACTTAACGAAATTTTTAGAAGCTACTGAGACATTCAACATCCAATCTAAAACTCATCTTGTTATTGGTTGTGAAGATCCATATAATTCTTTCAAACAATCTAGCTTTATAATTATCCAATTTTCAATCATGATTTGAGCTGCTAAGTACGAGTATGTAAATGTGATACGTAGAGACCATTGCCTCTTCACATCATCATGAAATGTGATCACGTTATTAGCAATAAAAAGAATTAAACAAATTCACGAACTACAATGATGCTCAAGCTATGTTTAACATTGCCCAAATCTTAAAAAAATTTGTAGTACAAGAAACATTACTGGTTAGGTATTTGCTTGAAGTCAGCACAAACGATGATTTTAACGATGAAACATGCTCAATTTTTGAGAGAGTCCGGTAAATATGTTATTTAACTTCGCGAAGATTTAGGAATATCTCTTGCAGCGGAGAATCGATGCTCGAAGCAACAATCTGCTCTTTCTGATTCGAATCGCCTTTCAGAGAAGGCCTTTTTTGGAAGTAACTTTGAATCATTCATAATCCTTCATCTTCCATAAACGTTATTATTTGTTATTTATTCCATGAAACTGCCGAAGTTCCTAAACTTATGACGAAAAAATATCTACAAATTTCAATAATTTTAGGATATTTCGGTTACGGTTTAGAAGAAACATGAAGAAGAAAAAGATCAAGAAACATGAGCTTCAAATATTGAGTAATCAATATATAATGACCTATCCAAGAACACATCTCACTTACATCATCTTCTCGTTTCGCGTACTGACCGCCTAACGGACTCGTTCTACCTCCTCGCAATGTCGCAAGAATAATAATAATATAATCGTGAAAAATTAGAAAGAAACCGTGGATAATATCGCAGAAGTATGCGCTAATAATTACGTACGTTAAACCTTGCGAACATGGCAATTCTCGCGCGCACGCTTTTTCAAATATAGAAATGGAAATAATATGCAAACCGTTCGGTATGTTCGTCGGGATACAAACAAGAGTACAATAATTATATACTCTCTTACTTGTTGGCGGAACCTTGAGCGGATAAAAAAAAAGTCGTCGAAACGAAGAAGATGCATACAATAACACATACAATACGCGCGCGCACGTATACTTGATCGGCACAATAGTGCCGCTAGGAACCTAACAGGTGTTTCACTGGTATGCATGACCTAATATTTTAGTGTCTGTTCTCCTCCGACGTGAGCATGTTCGACGTAATTTAATTGATTAAATTGACTTTTAGAGTAATAGCTAATGATACGTTAATATGATTCGAGGATATAGTAGATCTATTAGGTCGTTAAAAAAAAGAATATAGCCTTCTTAAAAAATCACTCTCTTCAAATTATCAAGAAGATTGCACTACGTTTGTTGATGCTGCTCTTACGCTCTGATCCTGGATCAAAGATATTTAATTGCTTTATAGAAGGACCACCGTATAAAATAAATCGCTTTGTCTTTTGAGGGTAGTCTGAATAGACCCTCGCGAACCTCCGAAGGCACTGAAACCACTGAAGTGCGATATGATGAGACGAAATTTCCATTTTCTTGGAATGCAGCCGTTTCCTCAATTTTTGCCATCAGCTTGTTAAGTAATGATTTGTAATATGCTCCCAAAAAAAAAAGAATAAGGAAAAAATAGGCGCCATCACCTTCTCGACGGATCTTTACCTTCTTCGGAACCGATTCACCCTTCGCAGTCTGCTATTTCGGCTAAGCCTTGGCTTCAGGTATTCTCTGGTGCTACAATTACTAATAAATGCCAAAACTCTTTCTTTTGCTTAAACTACTTCAACTTGGCTTTTGAAATGTATCATGAATACGTTCGTTCGAGTTGCCCACAATGTTTGCCAGCTCTCTAACCTTAATTCGACGGTTGTTTAGCACCATCTGGTGAATTTCGGAACTTACAGTAAGCAGCAACCTGCAAAATTCGATAATTCAAGCTAAATAAGCTGTAAGCTTTATTTAAGCTCTCAGTTATATTGCTTTTACTTTTGCGTCGTGTAAATGGAACAATTAGGCATACAATCTAATTTATTTCCCAAGAGAGCTAACACTGACAGTTACCTTCCTAGACTTCCCGAGATTCTCTCCACAATGAGTCCAAATATTTGAAAATTGGTGGACTTTCGCTGAGGTTACAGTGATGAGAAGTATGCTGCATTCATCACCTTAAAATAGGTCCAATTACTAAATAATAAGTTGTCATTAACCAAACTTGTAGATAATTATGGGCGATTACCTTCGTTGAGGTATGACCAATTACCGCCCTTAATCGCTCAGTACACAACGGCGTAATTTTCTTGAGAATACGGAAAATTACATCCTATATCGCTGCATATTATTTCTTACTGGAGCGTCACCAAGAAAAAAAGAAACAAACGATATCGAGGTCTATAAAAAATTTGGCACTGATGATAAATAGAGCCGGAGCAGATTTATAGATTTGTCACGCATTTTTTTCGGGTACCTTGGCATGTACGACAGCCGGGCTAACACACGCAGTCCGTTCTTAATTTATTTATACCTTCTATTCGTCGGCCATAAATTATGTAAAACATATGTAGAACAGAACATTACATCAGACACGGTTTTAGATCGACAAACAAAATCGAACCAATTAATCCAGCGTGTGAATTATACCATTGACATTGAAATACGTGTAACGTTAAGAAACACTCGTCGACCTACGTGAATTCTCACATACGGACAATATGTAATACGTATGTATGTAAATACATACGTTTTATACACGAGGAAATATCATTGCAAGTAAACCAGGATTCCGCTCAGATTTAATCCTATGATGACGTTCTCGTAGCCGTCTACGCTAGACTCCTTTATTGTAGCTTCCTCCTCTTCTTCAACGTACATATCTGAATCTTACAGAACTTATCGTTTCTCTATTAGCCCTTGTAGGTACCACATGCGCGAAAGTATCTCTTGCGTTAGATGAAATATTATGCATATGTAGTAGCTAATCTCAAACCATTGTATGCCTACGTATGTAGTCTAGCTGTCATTCATTTTATATTTTAATTCGGTGACTCATACTGTGTGCATATACAACACCTAACGCTCTCGCGAAGGAGGTGCTAGAATACAGGGCGTAGCAGTATTCAGGATTCGTTAAGTAACGGACGTAAATCGATATTCCGACGGAAGTTAGTCGAGAAATTCTCTATGTTTAATATTGTCTTGATCGAGGAAAAAACTGAAGATCTAAGAGATTTAAATCAACTCATTGTTTTATTCAGCATTAAAACGATCAAAATTCGCTGAAAGAGGTTACGCTTGACCACCTTAACGTCACTTACGAACAGAAATGATCTCAAATGAACGAATTCCCGAATGAGGATCATGAAAGCTGGTGGGTAGACATGATGAAGGCAAGTGGAATTATTACTTTTTTGCAGCGACTAGACAGGTTCGTGTTTTATCGACTCTCGGGGCAACACGAACCCTTTCTTACGAGACGAATAGATGAGAATCTGTCTAGTCGCAGCAAAAAAAGTAATAATTTTACGCGAACGGTCACCTCATGGTTACTTGTCAAGCCGAAGGCAGAAATTGCGAGAAAACAGGCCAATTTTCTACTTTCCACGCTCAAAGTTTTACTCAAAGACCAAAGATTTGCGTCGAACGAGAAGACCATCCCTTACAAAGAGACTTTGTCTAGAAATAACTGAATACTGATCTCTTTGTTAAGCTAAAAGCTGTTGAGACTACGCCATTATTACGTCAGTAATAATTAGATAAGATCGGAGATTTTTGTTGACTCAATTTCTCATTTAATTCTCCAGAACGTCCCATCAACATCAACCATTTCACATTTTCTTTGATAAATTGCTAATTGGCCCCATTAACGTGTAATTAGAAGAAAAGACGCGATAAATCATCACCATCTAGACGGCCATCTACGGCTTTTATATTCTTAACGGAGCTAGATTTAGCTGGAAATATTTCTAATTAGCGAAATTCCGAGGAGATAAATCTCGGAAACACCTGGATTTTTTAACGGCGCGCGAACGGAGACAACGCGAAAGTCGCCTTCGTCCAGTACCGCGCGCTAATAAGAAAATGTTATGAGCTCGCGCCGTCAAGATGAATTATCTCCCCCTACAACAACGTACGGCTCAAAACTTTTGATTTATACCGCTTCTATTTCGCAAGGCGAATAAATTTTGTCGCGTATACGCAAGCCTGCGATATTATTCGTTCGCACGTTGAATTAGCGCGGAGATCCTGGAAATGTTATTGCGCGCGTTAGGTCTGTTATTCTTCTTTTTGTCCACATCCATGTATATATATATAAATGTATGCAAGTGTTAGACGTGAGCTGTTGTATTTTACGTGTCTTACGGATAATTTATATTTGTTTATTATTGAATAAAAATCTATGAACACTTGATCTTCATCAGCGTCGCCTTCTTTCATTTTGGAACGTTAGTTACGCGGTATGCGTGGTGTATAGTGAACTATAGAAATATCTGCGCACTGAAAGAGGGATGTTTGAATCAACCACATTCGAAATAGATCCACCAAATAGATCCATGGATCCCCACTATGATCCGTATGAACGAATAAAATGAGAAAAGACCCTAATTTAAACATGCTTCTTCTACCTCTACTCTCGACAAAGAATATTTATTGACAAGTATCTGCTTTTGCCATCTAAGCACCTCATAACTAAAGACATGCAGAAAATATGGAAAACAGATGGAAGGGTCTCTTGTCATTATAGCGCGAAGAGCTAAGTACAACGACGATCCGTTCAATCTTTTTATCAAGTTTGCGGTATCTTTTTCCGTGAGAAACAGCGGAAGTCTGTTGGTGGAACGGCGGTCAGCACGCCGAAGGGAGACCGAGAGCAGAACATAGACTCAGTCAATAGGACTAATTTGACGCACGCTAACTACCTTCTTGAGACCTTATTCAGCAGAAGTCTTCAGTGTACAATAACTGACGAGCTGACTAATATTCTGCTGAAATTGAAAATTTTAACAATTTACAGAGTCGATTTCAGTACGACCTTTGCATTTCTTGTCTTCTGAACCGGCATCATGATTTCCATCTTGATCTTTAAATTGGTCCTGATGATCTCACCTGCGCAACACAGGATTTGACGAACTCGCTGCATCAAATTCAATTATTCATAAAACAGCTAAATATCTGAACGAATGCGTTCTGTTTCGAAAGGCTACGCGCTATTTAGAACTAAACGTGTTCCGGGATCGGCATATGGCACAATTAAACGAAACGTCGACGTTTCTTTCGCAATCATGAGGAGCTTCTTCAGGAAAGGGAAATGTGATAGGCTACAGTTAGGATACGCATCTTTTTAATCTTAGATTTTGCTGCGCAAATATTATTTCACAAGTACGACAGGCTACCCTGCGTGAGCGCATTTTTCTTTTCATATTACTCAATTGAGTAATTTAATACCTCTGTCCATTAGAACCAATTCTTGCCGCAACTTCAGCACACGTTGTTAACGGTTCCAGTTGCCAGAAGAAGGTTGGTTAAGAATGTTATTAAAATAGCAGCTGATGACTGCCATAACTACTTTGGTTTGGTTAATAATTGGTTTGAAGAAAATGGAAGTGCGTATTAATCTTCATAGAGAATACCTTGAAAAACAATAAATCGATCTACTGTTTGCTTTGCTCTTATGGCAAAATTAAAACGGCAACCATCCTAGATGCTTTTTCATACTTCTTCAAATGACTTTTGACAACCCCTTTAAATCAAATCTCGTTATTTCTATTTTAATCTATTAATGGAGATCTCTTTAACCTAGATCTTTTCCGAAGAAACGATCGCTTCAAAAAATCCTATCGCTTCAACCAGCTCTAAGGCGAAACTCTAAACAAGCGGATACTTTCACGGCTAACTGTAAATCGCACCAACCCGTCCTCTTCTTCTTCAGGTATATTAGCGCGTACAAGAATTAGCACATGATAAATGACCACTTACGTTATCTTCACACCTTCTTCGAGTCGCCGGACGTCTCCGGTCGAGCCCGCAAAGGTCGTATTCCTTATATATGTACGTGCACGAGGGAAAGCCGTTCAAATTTGACTAATTCTTGAGAGACGATGTCAATTTATTTGAAATATAACTAGTTTTTCGCCGGAGACGCGTATATTAGTCGCTGGAAAACGTTGGTACGTTACATAGGCCGGTCCGCGTAACCTGTTGAGTGCACAGGTTTAATCGCCGCGACCGCCAGGTTGAATTATTAATTTTGATTATAAATCAGAGTCGTTAGCGATGCGAAATCTATTACGCACTGGTTTGCGCGCTTGCTTGCTTGCTTGCTTGCTTGCACGAACGCTGTAGCTGCATGGCAAAGCAGAGTGTGATTTATTAATTTGTAGATATCTACGATTCTTGGCGTCGTAACAAGAATTGCAAGCGATTCTTTTAAATTTATCTAAAAGGAGGTGTCTCTTAATGTATGCGGAATAACATAGAAACATGATATTTGTAGAAAGGAAAGATTATTACTTAAGTTTTACTCATTCTCTCCTAAATCTTAGTTATTTAGAATTCTTCTTTTTTTTTTGGAGTTGTACCGGTTGTGTTGTTTAAATAATGATCCTTGTATTCCTTTTTTAAACATTTTTTTCCCGCGGCAGTGAGACAATTTTCAGGGAGTGTTCGTTATAAGATGGTGCGCGACGAAAGCAATTCGCTCAAAGATGCGAGAACGTTGCCGGGCAATATCCGACTAAAAATCAAGTAATTCCGACATCGCTGCCAACGTTGAGCCAAGTTTATCCGCGATTACGAGCCAACGTTGCGCCGATCGCCTGTGCTGCTGCGGTTCCAACCCTTTCTTTAGTTTTAAAATTATATTGATTATTCCTTCAAGACCGCAAAGGGCAAAGGTGGAACCTTTGCGACAGAATATAATCGAATATATTTGAAGCATGTCACATAGCAGTAAGTTTGATCAAAGTAAGCTTGATTTTGACCAAAAATATCGTTGAATTCATATAAAAGGGACGTGTAAGACACATGATACCTTATTGGTAGTGCAAGTCTTAATTTCTAAAGGTAATCGCATTTTCCCTTTTCTTATTTTTCTTTGGGAATCGTATCGACTCATCGCCCAAGGAAACAGTTGCTTCAAACTTCGCGTACAGGACGTCCATAAGGACGAAGATGAACAATTAAATACCGCCGTTTAGTGGGTCATGATTATTTTTATTTGGAAATTTTCTGCAAGAGCAGGTACAGGTGCATTTCTCTGTGCTGTCCTACGAGAGCTTCGTCGAAAAAGAGAAAATCTGTGAGGCCAGAGAGGCCAAGCATGCGCTTTTATAATCCATATAATGCTGATCGCTGAGAAACCTGGTTGTCCGCTACAACTGATCGAGATATGCGAAGATTCTCAGCCAATCTAATTCAATTATAATCCCGGTTTCGCGTTCACGCTTCGTTGTAAGTTCTGCCATTTAGCCCATTAAATGATCTATCGAAATGAGGAAAGAAGCCGGGCGTCGTTATTTATATTTACTTTAAATTACGTCATCACTTGAAAACCGGAAGTGGGGGAACTTAGTAATTAATACAAAAATAAACTGAGCAGTCCAAGCATTTCATGAAAATTAAGGAATTCATTCCATAATTTTGCCGCGTACACTGTATGCGGTAGCTCTTCGTAGCAGGAATACGGATTTTTGTGTAATACAACCTCTAAGCAACCGCTAATACGTTCAATGGGTGTGTACCTCATTTAAATACCAAATGTCCATTTTGTTCTCCGAAATATGATCGCTTCCCGGTTCTAGTTACGTACATAAGTGAGTACAGATACACGTAATCATGGTTTCCGAACGTACCGCATGCGATAATTTTTAAAATTAATACGAACTTCCAAATTCGCTATTCAAACAATGCCGACGGACATTTTAATACAAAATATGTAATATAGCTACAGCTGTCCAAATAGAAGAAAACATTTAGCACATCGTCGAAATACATCCTAAGTACTAGGATGTTAAGATGCGAGTCGGCTCCGCTTGCGGACGCGCTTATTAGTTCGGATAGAGCCTAGCTAGAAGGCATATGTGAATAGCCGAAAGTATTTCTGTTTAATGGCAAATCCAAACACGGAATTAATTTCCCGTCCTCGGCAGAACGTCATTGTCACATCTATGTAGATTGTAGGTATTATAATACAATGCCTAATGATGTTAACAAACAATGCGTTTGCATTGTGGGAACATTTTTAACGATACTATAGTTTATTAAAGAAATTGACCAAAAGAAACATATGAATATTTATCGTTTACGCTAGCTTCTTTTAATGTTTCTGTTTATTTTATAATATCGCCTTCGGGCTTTAAGCTGTTCATATTTGCTGTCGATACTTGTGCGTGCTAAATACAGGGTGAATCAGATATAAGGATATTATCTTCCATGTGTTTATATATTGACTTCCATGTGTTGCTAAGACAGCTTCAGAAGCAACTCTCTTCTTTCTGGACGATCTTGTTCTTTTCTATTTCTATGGCTTCCCTTGAAGAGAAATTACGATACTCATAAGAGACCATTAAAATAACGTATCATTTGGTACCCCCTTCCATTTAAGATTTTTGTGGGCGTAGCTTCCGGGGGACAAGGCGCTGAAGCGGCTGAGTCAATTTTTGCATAAAGTTGTGCTCTCGTGTTTCAGGAAATTTTTCATAAATTCCCTGAAAGGTTTTCGGAAATGTTGGTATAACTGGTTAATCTTTTACAATAATCTTTTACAATATGACGAGCTTTCAAGCAAATATCGCGGGCTGATTGTTATAAAGCTCACTGCATGCTACACTCGCGTAAAACGAAAATTCAATGCATTTATTCGCTCACTTATCGATGTTATCGGTTTCACGTTTGATTACGTAAAGATTATTTTCTATTATTGTAATCGCCTTCATGATGAGCTCACAAGTAAAGCTTCCTTCAAGCATAGGCATTTTCTAGCCCTACATAGGAACAAGTAGTTTAAGTTTGCGGGGGCGTATTGCTTTCCGAATGCGAAATTTTAATGACGACTCGATTTTTTTCCATTTTACAAAAAAACTTGCCTCAACTGACGCAGACAACAACCGAAAGTCCAATATGGCGGAAATTTTCAAGAAGATCTTTCTTCTTCTGCTTCGGTTGTTATATACAAGTTGCAATTAGTTTCTTAAAAGAGGAAAGCGTAGTTCTTTTAGTTTTTAACTCAAAGGAGAGTATTCTGTAGCTATTATTTAAAGATGATTCGCATTTTTCTTGGTTTTTCTCGACATGCAAAAAATGAATCCTTTCAAAAGAAATTGAGTCTGAAATATCAGCGAATTTTAGATGATTTCCATTTTTAAATGTTTCTATTTCTCTTAAAAAATAGAGCCAGAGACACGGAGTTTTCCAGTTCCACTTAGATGTAAAAAGCAATTCGTGAATTTTCCTCTAAATCTCTCATATTTGCCAAAGTATATAATCCTCCGTTTTCTCATCGTCAAGATCTTCAAACGAACAGCTTTGAAATCAGCAATAGATACGAACTGTGGTCAAATATCAAAAACAAGAATATGTAACGTTGAAATGCACCCCCACCCTCGTCCCACCTCTTTCCTTTTCTTTTTTTTTTTTAATAAAATATCGCTCGATAAAGCAGACATAGGAATATCCGCTCATCATCACAATAGCGAATAACAGCAAATCATCATCTCGATAGATGACGACGCGGGCAAAAATTCGATCGCACACGGCCGAGTCCAGCACAAACGCCTATCGTACACTGTCAAACGTCAAAGCGCCGCGTCATAAGCACGTCCGATGTTCGAAAGGAACGCAACGCGATCTCTCAGTCTAGGTGTCAGCGTCGGATGAAAGGCGATTGCCCAAAACTGACACGACGAACAAAAGATTTCAATTAAGTCGGTACGCGTCGCGTTCCAACGCCAGGTGAGATACATATATATATATATATATATATATATATATATATATATATATATATGTGTGTATGTATCCCGACCGCTGCGCCGCCATTGTCTTTACATGAGTATCGGTTTCGGGCGGTTACGTGCCTATTGTTCCGGATGATCCGGGCGGTGACGTTTACGGGAGCGCTGACTATCAAAGACGGCCGCGGTCAAATCCGTTGGGATCGCGTAATGGATTCTATGCGAGGTACGCTTACGGCCTACGTCTGGATTGTGCTAGGCATGTGGTACGATGAATTTGGTAAATGTCTGGATTAATGGCAAGAATCAAAAATAAAAAGTGTTTCACACAAAGCTGTTTCTACATTTTGTTTTAAATTTTTGGTTTCTTCGCAATCTTAAAGAAACATTTAACATTTCTACGAGTAGTAATAGCCATAATTTTGAATAGTTACAGAAGAAAAAATAATAAATTTGCGTATCGACAGGGTAAAGGTGAATAAAGAGCCGAGGATAGGCCCTAGATAAAATCCGATTGTACAGTCTCAGAAAACTCTGCAACAGTCCGTACACAGTACATGTCTGTACGTATACACCTATACAACGATCGAGTTGCTTATTCAACGTCTCTAACTCGATAAACGTTCAGAATTAATTGAGGATCATAGAACAAAACGTGTTTAAGGTTAATTATATGCGATACGTAGCTAATTGACTTTTTCATTATGCCTAATAGGAATAAATTAAAACTTTTTTCTAACGATCGCGTAGCGTTAGCGCGCTGGCACGTCGACGTCTTTAAAGACTCTCCAGAGAAGAGACAGGCCGTCTTCGATCGGGCGAGCGGCGACAATGAAGCGCAGCCGGTGAGGCCCGTATTGTCTTCCGAGTCGTCCCGTAACGCTGCGAAATGCTTTCTAGCGCGCAAACTAATTAGTTTTTTTCTCTTCTCTATTTTCTTTTAGAGGCGAAATTGATTGGCGTGCGTTCAATAGCATAATAGTGTTTGCCGTTCGTGAAAGAGATGCCTTTGAAGACCTCTAGGGGTTAGGTCGGCCGTTTGACCCGGAATTTCTTCTCCCATTGAAGGCATTATTTGAATAGTGAAATAGAAGATGAGGATTTGGGCGTTCTACACTGTATATGTGGAGAAAAAGTGTAAGAATAAACGATGACTTTCGTAAGTCGAAGCTTTAAAGCAATGAATAAGGCCTGTTACTTACGAGGGGTCGTTTTCATATCTCTGAACTAGATAGTTTCTAAATTTAACGTAATTCTTCTTGATATTGTTTGTTGTTCTTGTTGTGTTGTCGTATATCAAATTGAACAAAATCGAAAGTAGAGCAGTTATAACATTCTTTACAAAACAAGCTAAACCTCAATAAATTACTAATGAAGAAATGTTGGCTGTATACGAGGATTATCGTAATTCAAAAATGGTCAAAGTTGCTCAAACATGGTCATGAACCACTGTATGATGAGCAGATCGGCCTGCTGGAGCTAACACTGCCGAGGTTATTGAGAAAAATGGGTTTGGTAATGGAGAATGTAAATTTAAAAGAACCACAATTAACAGCTTTAATAAGAGCTTCAGAAACCACGATTTTCATAACCCTAGATACCTTGGAATAACAAAAGTTTCGCAAGATTGGTTTCATTGTCAACCGACTTGTCACCAAAGATGAAACTTGGGTCCATCATTCGACTTTGGACCAAAAAAAGACTCGGTGCGCGATGGACATCAGCCCTCCCAAAAAATTTTAAGTCGCTCCTTCTACGGGAAAAATAATGATCGTTTCTTGAGATTAACAAAAAAATTATACATAAGCTAAATACGGCAATAGGAGACTATTAAGGAAGCTTAATGCTTCGCCTCAGAGATTCTATTAAAGTGAAAAGGCGCTCGACGACAATGCGCCAATCCACAACTCAAAATATTCAAAAGCTGTCGTTGTTGAGCTTCATCGGAAGTTCGTAAGGAGCTTTCGTTTTTAATTTTTCACGTTCAACCGGTTTAATTTGCTGGTGATACGGCGTATTGCCAAAGATTAGAAGAAGGCAAGAATTTTGAACTTTTTGTATATTGAAAATAGAAGCAGCTTCCTATTATTTGAAGTTCGAGACAGCAAACTCTCTCACACAGCAGCCATTTTATCTTCTTGTTAAGAATAATTCTACTTCAATGGATAGTTTCTAATATTGGTCATCAAGTACGGCAGCCAAATCGCCAAATTGGGCCTCGAAAATTCCCATTGCTTCTGAAATTTGATGATTCAAAAAGAATTAAATGCCTTGGGGACACGCAAACCAAATGCTGGATTATCGCTATTCATTACGAACGCTATTTAATCCGATCCTCAAAAGAACTGCGTAGATTTATCTAAATTCTTCATTGTAGAACATGCGATAATCTAGAGTCCATTGATTGAAGTCTAAATTACCAGAAAACTGGTCCTCAACGAATACCAACGAATTTAGATTCGGATTTCTTGCAGCTGTATCATCAGTCTCGCCGATACGAGGATATCTATTCAAAGCATATGTACACATAACATCTTACAATTATCCGCTTTCTTTCAACAATCATCATCAAATAAAACGAATATTCACGTAATAACATGTTATAGCCAACAGTGGATTCTACATATAATTGAGCTCATCTTCGATATTCTATGAGCACGTCATTATCCTCGAAATAAATCGATTTATTTTCAAATTAGATGCATCGTCGACCTATTGAAAGGGATTAAAAGAGAGGAAAAAAAAATACGGCTATATAGAGAAATAAGGTAATCAGCTTCTTTTGAAGCGCTAACAAGACAAAATTTATTATTTATTGAAAGGTTATTTGCCATTAATTAATAATAACTTATAACGATTTGTTGCGCTGATTTAAATGTCACAATGTAATATGCCGATGTTAGCCACGTACAGTTAGGTACTTGCATATCTCTAGATAGGTACATATACATGTATACCCGGCCGCTCTATTAAATATGCACGTTTATCGCTAATAGGATGCGCATTTAACGAATACAATGTTGAACGTTATTCACGGTTTATATGCGCGTAATATGAATATTATCAATACCTCTAATTGACGTTGGGTAATAAGCTTAGTTAGATGAGGTATTTTTAACTTTTTCTATAAGTATATTCTATACTTATAGCCAGCCATTTTTTTTAATAGTAGATGCAGTATCTAATTTAATCTTCTAATAAGTCTCAATTTTTTCGGATGTGCAAGTTGGCTTAATGCAAGATGGTAATGGCGGACGTTTAAACAGGTGGCAAACAATATTTTGAAGGATCCCCGATGTACAGTAAGATACATTATTAGCGTAGATCTCATTCGAAATCAGAAAAGAAGCTTCGTGGAACATAAATTAATAACATTAAATGTTCCTCTCTCGTATTTATCACATCGATTCTCGGACCTCATTTATCTACTCCGTCTCCAGTTTCGAGCTTCCCATGGTATATAAACCACCACGGCAGCACTCATTATTCGCGTCCGAGCATACCATCCACCATTTATCCAGTCCATTCACGAGATTATTTATATCGCGACGGTGCCGTCCCGATATTGAATTGTATGGAAAATTTACATTTAGGAGTCCGCATACGTACGTACGTACGTGTAGTAGACCTAAAACAGATTTAAATACAAAATATATGTGGCATCTGAATGCCGACGCAATAAAGCCGCGTCACAATAAATTATTATTTTATCTAAATCGAATCTAATTTGTCACAATTTCTCCGTTCTTACCCGGCTACGAGCCTCGCGGAGCCGTTCCGGCCGGAGAAATCCCGAATTAATCATCGGATTAGCTTAATGCAACCAACGACGGTCATATTCAGCCGAGTAATATATATCGGTGTACGTCTTTACAGCTACGAGTACGAGTAAGTGTAAATGCGTGAGTATACGGTTGCCTTAGCGCGTCGATGTCGGGTGAAGATCATGTGGAATGCGACGAGTACATCCTGAGGTTATGCGTGTAAGTAATGCGACGGTATAGAAAATGATCACTTTCATCTTTTGTTTCGAGTAAAAGCTAAGAAGCACAATGCCGCGTGTAGATTCAGAATGACGATAACAGATCAAGAGCCTTATTTGGAAGGTGTGTTCTTGCGTACAACAAACGAAGTAAGTTCTATGTTACAAAAGGGAAACAATTCAAGTCTGGCGTGCTTTTTTCTAGCGGATCCTTTTTTATTCTAAGGATGGTCTGTACAAAAGATGTGGAGAAGTATCCTGCTACAAATAAAAACAGTTGACCGACTAGAAGAAGCAGCAAGAGAATACGGTCTGGTAACTAATATGGAAAAGACAAAATGTACTGAAATGGGATGGAATAAGGAAACTAACGCAAGAAGTGGAAGATAAGATAAGTAAACCAAACACAAAAAAAGATATACAAATCGCTAGTAAGACCAGTCATTACGTACACCATGGAAAAGACAGTGACAAATAAAAAGGAAGGGGAAGTGCTAAAAATGGAAGAAAGAGAATAGATAAAAGAAGAAACAACGAGAAATGATTAAAGACAAACAAAGACGTACAACATGAATTGAAAAATGCGAATATAATGAAATACATAAAGTCACTAAAGCTTAGTTGGGCAGAACATATAATAAGGAGGAAACCAACCGAAATAATCAGAATGGTGGATCCCATTATGGCCAAGAAAAAGATGAAGACCGTGGAGGACCTAGAGAAATGAGACAGGCGAGGATGCACGAGTAGTGGTAATAGCAGATTAGAAGGCAATACGCCGGAATAGAAAGGAATGGAGAGGCGCAGAGAAAACTAGCAACAGACTACAAAAACGAATGAAAAAAGAACGAAGATTAATCTACTTCATTATACTGATGAATTATACATTATATTGATGATGATGATCTTGCAACATTTCAACTTCCTGGACGGACTCTAACGCAATAGAAGCTATTGGCTTTGAAGTTAATGGCTTTTATTTTTATTTGTCTTGTTTGTCTTCCAAAAATTTCTTCTATCTTCGTTGTTGAACGTAGGAATAGGAAGAGGGAATTGTTAAAAGGACGAAGAAGTGCTAATCTGATAATATGAAGAAAGCTCTAGAATGTTCTTTTGGATTATATCCTCATCTCATAACTCTTACAAGTCCACCATTGAGCACTAGCTTCTTTTTGTTGAAAATGGAACTCATACAAAGATGGCTTCTTAGGTTTTCACAAATGATCACTGAACGGCACTATTAAGATTTGACGCTACTACTTATCTTTTGTTTATGTCGAAGCAACAGAGAGCTGGCAGCATAGAAATAAGCCTTCAGTAATGTTTGAAGGAACGTTGGTATTGATAAACTTTCAGAGTTAGCGTTTTCATGTATTTGTTTAACATCCCTTACACCATAACGAACAGAGTTGAGCATTTTTAATAGTCCTTTTACATGGCGTGACCAATAAAGGTGTTCATCCATCTAAAATCCAAGTAATTTTACGCGTTCCCAAATTTCCACTAGCTAATCGTCTGATTAGATATTTCTCGATGCTACACTGTTTTATAATAAGCAATATGTACTATATGTTATAATTGTTTATTTTGGAAAACAATAAAGCGATTTGTGCGAAAATTTTCTTTTCTTTCAGTGTTTTCGCTTTACTAATTAGATCTAGCAATATCTGCGCTCAAAAGAAAGGCTCCTATTCTCCCGCAATAAAAATAAAGAAATGTATAAGAAATAGAGCTTCGCGAAGATTCCCATCACTTAAAATCCATCTACTACCTTATTTACTCATCCGCTGCTTATTATTCTATCTACAAGTCGAAATTACAGGAAACTCTTACGTTATGTCTTATAAGTATCTAGACCGACGGTCACGCCATCTACTCCGTCGTCCGGTGGGTCACGGCTACAATTACTCACCATTGCAAAATATCTGGCCGTTCTATTGTCGTCGTCGTCGTCGTCTTTCTAATTGAGCATCTTCACATGTAAATCGTTAGCGATGAAGAAGAGGAAAACCGCTTCGAAACTGGGAAGAAACGGTCAGACATCGCTTTTAAAATCGTATCAGAATTGCGGCCGTTTGGAGGATGGGTACGGCAGCGTTCACGTATCTATGCGTTTGACGAGGTAACAGAATGTTTGAGAATCGTTTCGAGTTTAAGGAACCATCCGCGACGGTAACTAAATATGTACGCAATGGTGCAATAGTGTATGAGAGTAAGTTAATTTCTCTCTGCTTAAAAAAAATAAAATGTGAAGCTGTGCAAATTGCTGAGTCACCGAGATTATTGTCGAATAGGGAGTATGCAATGAGGTCATAATTAATTACGTTGGAAATACCGAGGAACTTACGGATTTTCATATTTTCACTGACGAAAGCCAAAAATATATCAATTACGTCTCATATATTTGGCAGCAATGTAATGTTGCAAATAAGTGTAATAAAAATAATAAAAGTAAAATAAAAATTTAGCAAACAACTATTGCTTAAAGCTTTGGTTTTAGTGCAAATCTTTACTTATCCTTTCATGTCGTCAAATGCACTGATCGCCAAAAGATTATGATTGATAACTTAGTTTTGGACAGTATTTCCGTTAATTTCCAACTTTATTCAGTTATTTAAGAGATAAGTGACTGTCAACAGAGATTTTCCATCTACATTTAAAGCCAATTGAATCGCTCCGCTTCATAAGAAGGGCATTACAAAGGATACAAGTAACTACCGCCATAGTTCAATAATGTCCATAGTACTCAAAATAATAGAAAAGCTTGTGTTAAGTAGAGTATCTATAAATTCTTATGCGATCATGACTTTTGGCATTGGAACGGCAGGAGTTTCGAAAGTATCGATCGATTAATATAGCTTAGTTGCAACTTCTTAATGAGCTTTGTCCCTAGCTAGATACCGCTAATAACCAATCTCTTTATTTGCGGACCTTACAAAGGCTTTCGAATTGGTTTATCAGTCATTACTGTTTAATAAAATACATAAATGTAGCTTGGCGGCTGTAACGCACGACTGATTCTCGTCATCACTTCGCAAAAGGCAACGGATTGTGCAGATTTCGGCTTCCCGATCATCTTTAATGCTAAAAGAGGTGCGACTGCTTATTTAATGTTATCTATGTTCTGTAAATGGTTTAATCCAAATGATCTTAGTTTAAACTTTCAAAGGACAAATCTTATTGGTTTCACGCCATTTCAATTCTATATTTATTATAAAGAAAGGATACCTGCAAAGCTTTTAGGCCTTCACGTCGACCGTGATCTTGGCGGGGAAACCACGTACTGAAACATTGTCTTCCTTCTTGTCGTCGATATGTTTCGCAGATGATGACTTCCCTTAACCGATTAAACAAAAAAAAAATAAGCATTAAAGCAAAGACTGCAGAAACCAGTAACATTAACTATTTCTCGACACGGATGTACATCTCATAGTACAAAAAGAAGAAGAAGTCCCCGACCCGACTACAGAAGGCCAATACACACTTCAAGATCAACATCGTCGATATTATCAGAAAATTATGATAATAGACCCGCTTGTGTTCATAATGCTGGTGCAATTAAGGGATATTTATACGTTGATCTGTGTAACTGCGCAAATATACAACACACAATGCTATATATGTATATACACGCGTAAGTACGCGTACGTATAGATTAGAATTGAAGATGTTGCGAGTATGATGGTGCGGTAAAAGCGACGAAGTAGCCTATTTATTGATTACGTAAAGTCAGAAATAATTTAGTTTTTCGCGGAACAAACGTACGTTGCATAAGCATCAAGATACACGCTGAATTTTTAAATATATTAAAATATATTAAAATATATTAAATATATATTTTAAATTATATTGATAACATTTGTCGAGGATGTTACTTTTATAAAGGTACATAATAAACTAACTTATGATTCGACCAAAATCACTTTCAAGACAGCTCGGTGATCCAGTGGTAAGAGGGCGTGCGCCTGGTTGGGCTGTGTATTCCGGTCCCATAAGCATCTCATTTCCTTCGTGAGTCTGGTACACCGGTAGCTTCGCCCTTTGCGTCTATGGAACACTTTTTAAAGAGTTCGTACACCCTGTTGAGACGTTTTAAATTTTCTTGGAATTACCCAAGAACTACATTGAAGTCTAAAAACACATACAGCTGTTTGGAAAGTGAAGTCGCCAACATGTGAGAAAATCAGAGATACGTAGAAGAGGAGGCAAATGCAACAGAGATCTTACTTCTGCGGAAGATACGGAACATCGCCGCGCGGAAAACTCGAGCTTGAGATGAGAAGAGTCGACGCAGTTTTAGGTAGAACAGGAAACGAATCTTTATACGTGGATAGTCCGAAAAGTTAACGATGCTTTCCAATTAATTTTAATAAATAAATAAGCTATGTTGGGCGCTCGGCAGTCGGAAAAGATCGAATATCGGCCCGAAAGTCGCTCCCTAAGTAAAAGGCTATAAAAAGAGTTACTGTTCTACTCGTAGAAATTAAGCTCTTAACCACTCAAGAGACTTTTATTATGGGTAAATGGACAAACCGACATCACTAAACGTGATATGTGAGCGGCGATGATGGTAGTTAGGAACATAAAAGAAACTCTTTTTTCAATATTGTAAGCACATTAGTGACGTCGTTTCTGTTCGGCTATGCGAATTTAGGCGCAAGATTGCAATGTTTAATGTTTTACTTGAAGCTTTTGCCCATCTTTTGTCGAAGATCAAACCACTTGTTTCAAGCTTGCAGAGATGTTCGCAGACATTTATTCTTTTTCAGCGTGAGCGATGTTATTATGTTGTCTTCTATAGCCTAACATTTGAATTCAAAAATTCATAAAATAATACAGCTATTTATGTTTTAATTATTTATAGCAATGACATAGCAGGAACATGAAAATGTTCTTCTCGTTTCTATCTAAGACTTGAATAAGTAGGCTTGGCTGCTTAAAGGTTAGCTTCGAATTAAGGAGAAAATTCCAATGAGAAATGAGAGAATAACAGATTAATCCACTAAAATTTCGTCACGTCGTATTCCCACTTAATAATGTTTTCTCCTTCATCCAGCTGACCTACCATACATCTGTTTTTTTTTCTTTTTCTAAAACGTTCTTTCGCCGAATTCTTTCAATGACCATTCAATACTAATAGGTATTAACAAAAATAATTTATAATTGCAGCAATCATCTATAATTAAAATATGGGCGGAATACAACATATACGTATGTGTTTAAGCTAACATAAAAAGTACGCGACTGTGTGAATCAAGCCTAGATCCTGGATCTGTCAAATTTTGATATATTACACCTTATTTATTTTTTTTATTGGTTTCGTAAACGCGAACTCCAGGAATCTGCTGTTTAATGTTTGTGGGCAATCATATCACATCACTTTAATATGACTCATTGGCAAGTTTTCTTTCTTTTTTTAATTCAAAGTTGTATCGTTATTACTGCTGTGTGTAAAGTAATGACATTTACGAACATGTGCAATGATGAGCAAAATGGTGATTGAGCAAAATAATATTACTTATTCGTTAAATAATTGTTAGATTTTGCTCTATGTACATTTGTTCCGGGCGTTTTCTGAGGTCCTCAGCCTCCAGTAAGGAAGCCTAGCGGGTTGTATTTATAGGATAAGTTCCATATTAATTTTCTTGTAATTTTTTTAACAGTCAAATCTTAGTGAATGTTGTGAAGAAACCATATTAAAGAGGCGTAGTTCAGCCAATTTCTTGCAGTGGAAATCAACAATAAAATCAACTAAAAAAACGCAAAATCTAACAATAACTCAAAGATTGCTGCAAGCGGGTAATGAAACGATAGCTGAGATTGGGAAATGGAGCGAGGAATAAGAAATTAAGCAACATTTTTTTTTCCAATTCGGTGGTTTCACTGCCTTTTAATGGCGGGAGAAATTCCATCGTCACGTTTCAGAAAATTTCTTCTTCGCTTGCGAGAGCTCTTTAACATCAAATAAATGTCTTTTGGATAATTTGTATTAAAAATTAGCTGGCTAATAAATTTTAGCCGCTTCTTTTGCAAGTAATGCTATCTATATACCTCACACCCTCTCACATGCATATTTCTGAAAAGAGAAGTCTCGCATTAAAACGGAAAATCTCGACAAGACTCTAGCCATCGGGGATCCTGTTGACAGAATGTTCGTCATACTTCGCAGATTCGCCACTAGAACATCTTTAATTTGTCTCTAGCTACTTCTACAGTTCCTAACGCATTTAAAAGACGCCAGTACACAAATCTTTCCACGATTACTGCTGCATGCGACTTCGCGGTTACTCTTTACAAAGCCATCGACAGCAAAAGGGTTACTCTTTGACATTGTACAACATTATTTTCTTTTAAATAAGCTTCAATCCTTGGGTAATTCCAAGAACATAGCTTTACTGATCTAAATAGTATTTATCTGAAAGAGTACAGCATTCAGCGACTACCATGTAGGATACCACGGGGACTAGTGCTAGATCCATTGCGACTTTTAACATTTATAGATGTGCGAAATTCTTGAAACGTAATCGCGGACAAACAACGACAGGAACAAAGAGAAATGCAAGCTACGAAGAGCAAATATCCGAATTAAGCGATAGTTGTAAATAAAACGTACAAAAAACGAACGAAGCTGTACCATATGAATAAAATTAAAAATAAAGCCGGTGAAAGGGGAAAATAAGAAAACTAACTGGTTCGAGCGTTTAGTAAAGATGTCAAACGACGGACACATGAAGAAGTTTAAGAAGTTTAAGTTGAAGAAATAAGCGTAGAACATGTAGATGAACCCGAAGCAGCTCAATAAAACAGATACTTAAAAAACAAGGGAACCCAACCAGAGACAGAAGGCAATAGAAGGAATTTGTAACCTTAACACTTTAGAGTAAAGGGGCGTAGGATTACGTATATATAAATGACTTAACGTACTGTATTCATCCAGATGAGCTGCTGATGTCTATCGTTGACACTCTTATGTACACAGCTCCAGGGAATTAAGAGAATCATTTGTTAAAAGAGCATCAGGTGTTAACAGCTTTTAGTGATCAGTGCTTCGAAAGCAATCTTATTATAAATCAACCAAAATGGCCAGTTTGGTTTTCCAAATTAAATTTTTAGGCACTTATTCGGATGAACAATGAACGGATTTGGGACTGAATAGAGCCAAGATGCACGTTACCTACTGGGCCAAACAGGAAGTTTTGCGAACCTGGTATCTTCATCAGAAGCAAGAAGCTAGACTGTAACCGTATTCTTTACCGGCTATGTTCAATTAAAGAAGTAGCTGCGTAGAATGGTGCTCGCTTCTTCGCCGCTTTGTGAGGCTTTCGTAGAGTCCGAGAAAGATCTAAGCTAAGGGAACTTCTGGAATTCGCCAGAAGAATAAAGAATTACATTGCAATACGATTAGTACTGATGTTGCGTGTTCGGTTTATGGCACGTTAGGTAGGATATTATTCCACGAGAGGAAAACCACGGTAAATGGGCGATAATCACATGTTCCTGGTTATAGACCACCGCATGCGCACGGATATTTTCAAAAAGGGGCGAGTAATTCCGTCCACACACACACACACACACAGACGCACGCGAATACAAGCGCGGCACACTAGATGCATGTTTCAGGTGAAAGGAGAGATTAATTATTTTATAACATTGTACTACAAAACAGTTAATTGGTCATGATATGAAATACGTGCAATCGACTCCTAATACAATGCGTGCTAGAGTGCCTTTGTGTGTGTGTGTGTGTGCCTGTGCGCGCTTTGTAATTTATAGTAAACAATAAGGCTAAGTAACAACAATGGAACGATCGGATAACCTCAACATACCATATCTCGGGAGAACGAGATGGGGACCGTGCCGCATTATGGTCGGGATGTTATTTAGTCAATTATTATTAAATATATGGGTAAAGTCGATTTTAGATTAATTATCGGCTTACGATCTGTATAGAAAATGTGTACGGAGCTTTACGTGCCGTTCGTACGCGATTCTAGATCACGTTCGTCGTTTTTCTATCCGCGTCTAAATGGTTCAACGAGCTATTTTTAACTTGCCCTTTTAGATGAATCTAAGGATCTCTACCTTCCACGTGGCTTTAATTTTGTTATTGCTTTTCCTTCCTTATTCTATTCGGGTTGCCGTCTCTTTTAATTGAACCCAGCAATTAATCCGAAGACATCAACAATATTTCTTTGCTCCCGAAGTTCTGCAGCGTACCAACCTTCAACTTGCGAATCCTTACATTTAATTCTTCTTCCACCATATAGATTCTAACATATACATCTATAATATACAAAGTCCTTAAGTAACTTATTGATTTCAATATGGATCCTCTTATGGATAAAATGTGTTAATTAGCTCGTCCGTAGACGTATCCGGAGATAGTCGCTCATTGCGCGAACAAAAGAAACCATCCCGAAGCGAAAGCGATTAACATCCGGAGGAGATTCGCGAAAACAAAGTCTGACGCGACGTCCGAACTCTCACCTCGCACACTCTACCTGCATGATCGAGAGCGCTAACTAGTGATGGATGATTACGCGGCGGGCGGTGGCGTAAGCAGATGCGTCTAACACCCTCTCGAGCCTGCATACATTTATCATCTTCACGCCGATAAGGTCAATAACGCAATCACTGTTATAGAAAAATACACGGCCGAATGAATTATGACGTACATTTGTAAACGTACGTGTGCTATGTAGAATGTGTAGATATATGCATGCACCGTACGGTAAGAGAGATGCCTCGTATCCGCTACAAGTAGATTGCGTTTTTATTCCTGACACATTGATTCCCCTTTGATTTATCTTCCTCTTCATAGTCTTCTCCTCAATGTCTCGACCGTATCTCGCGCAGGTACAACACGCAGAGCATTACAAATTTGTACAGCGGAGCGCTATTGTCCGGCTCTTTGTTCTCGTTTTTTGATTTGTTATCTTCGTTTTCGACGTTTTGTTTTCTTAGCTCTGTTAACCTGGACGATATGATACGCAGGTATAATGCTTTGATGTGAAAGTCCCTTATGGGTTATTCTTGGTATTTTGCCTAATGGAAAGATCCTCAAATTAATGGTAATAATAATCGTAATTGTTTAGTATCATATCGTTTAGCACATCGTAGTTTAGAAGCCGTCATTGCTAAACCTATAATGCCCTTAGTTAGCAGCTTGTAATGAATTTCTAGTTGAGCTCAGTAGTGAACAATTATTCAATAATATCACCGTCTTCCAGCTAAAACATCGTCCACACTGAATTATACAAAATCGCCATACTACAAACCACCGCGTCCAGACAGAAAACCAACAACTATCAAGATCCTCACGCGCAGATTGCAGCCGTACGTTGCCTGACGTTCAGATCCTAAGTAGATACCGCAGACACATGGCGCACAACTGGAATATGTACCTAAGTTTGTTTACTTTTATTCGAGCATTCGTACCCTAAGCGTTTACAATGGCTTCACTTAACGAGACATAAATTAGCCCCGGCGAAAACGGTGCGATGAGCCCCCGGTTCTCTCCGTTAGATGTATTATTCAGGATACGACGTGCGCATGCGAGCGTTGCGCATAAAATAAGGCAGGAGGACCGGTAGGGCCTCCTCTTTCTAGCAGAGCAGAGATTTTCCGTCGCGATACGACGAAATTGGTAATTTCTCACGCCGGGTAGCAAATTCGTAGATTTACAACTGCGAAATGCTGAGATAAGGAATTCAGCTGTTCCTTTTTTTTTTGTCTTCTTGTGTTGACGAAATACGAGATAAGGAGTTGCGCAATTTGTGACGAGCATTTGTTATGGCGGTTGTGGTAATAAATGTCAGAAATGTTTTAGGGTGCAGAATGGATAGTTATATTTTGTAGCCTTTCTTATACTTTGTTTTAATTATATCGATTCTTCATATTACATTGTTATTAATAGCGTTGCCAAAGTATTTAATTTAACTTAATAGACATTTGGAAAATAAGTATTTCTTTCGTCCAATTAGAGAACTACGTACATAACAATTTTTCTGCCATAATTTACTTTGAAGAGATGAAACACTGACGGATATTCGGTATTCTTAGCTCGGTATGAAGTTAGCCCCGCGTTTTCTGAAAATTAAAATTCTAGCGGTTGTAACAGGTTTACTTGGCATTGTTCCAAAGTATCTAAAAGAAGATCCAACATTGGTCCAAAAAATTGAAAACAACAATATTTTCACCTAGCCCCTCTTCATTTGAAAATTTAACTTCTGAAAGTTGTTCCAGGCTCTTCTGAAGACTGAGAATTTCAGAACCGCGTCTTTGATGGATGCAAAAAGCAAATTGAGGACAGCCTTCTTTCCTTGGAAGATTGAAATTCTGGGCAGGTTGTTTTAAACATTGTTCCGGAATTTCAGAACGACTCTCAGAATTTCAATTTTCCCAAAAAAGGAGCTGCCTGGATTTGGAGCTTAATTTTTGATCTGTAAGAGGGACAGGTTTGAAATTCTGGAACAATGGTTAGAATAGCTGGAACAAATTGGACCAACTTCCAGAATTTCGATTTTCCCAAAGAAACGAGGCTTCTTCATGTCGTTTTTTGGCCACATCTTTTAAAATACAAGTGATGCGGTTTTAGAATTCTTGAAGAATGTTTGGAGCAACTAGAACTCTAAGAAATTCAATCTTCCAAGAAAGGAAGACTTCCTGGAGGTACGATACCGAAATTATGGAACAATATTTAGAATAACAAGAACGACTTGGAACAATTTTGTTGTATTTTTCTCCAATTTTCTTTTTATAATTTTTTCTTTGATTTTAATTTGTCTAGAAAAATTCAAATCTTAACGTTAAGAAGAAATATGAAGCAGCTGAAGCGTTAAACTGCTTCAGCTATTTCCAAAGGTTTAACCTTTCTTGCTATTAGCTACACCTTTCTCACTCTAAATATTGTCCTAATGTTTGTAATATGACTCAGTGAAATGCAACTTCTTCGTTAGATGATTCTCGCTTCCTGCGATATCTACGAGTAGCGGAACACGTAGGTATGAGTATAATCTCTGCCACTTTACCAATATTCCTTTCTTAACAAGGGAACGGACTCGTGTTCGCTACTTTAATACCAATACATCGATTGCACGAAACCTAGATCGCTCATTTTTCTTGGTTACCGGGCCATATCGCCCATAATACCGCGCTAATAATGGCGCAATTACCCTTGCAACGCCGCACTAAATCATATTTATCGCAACGAATTCGCTCCTTCCACCTCTTCTCGCCGGCTCTTATCTGCCGTTTTGCGAACGCGTGTGTCGTGCCCGTGCAACTCGCGGTAGCGCCGAGTATAATTCACGTAAAGGCGGTTTTAGACCCAATTTAGAGAGTTGTTAGCGCCGGTAGCCGCATAAATCACTAAACGCGACGTGTTGGTGTTCTTGTTGTCGTCGTTGTTGCTTTTGTTGTGGCGTTGTAGTTGCGGTAGGCACGCTGGAAGAGATGCTAGTTAAGCCCTGTTTTCCTATCCCGTTCCATCCTGTTCGCTATCCTATCCTATCGACGGCAACGAGACTAACAGCACCGGCGACACCTACGTACACCTTTTATTCAGCGCTTTCGCGTTTAGGAACTGGTGACTAGCGGTTATACGTGGTGTGTTTGGTAAATTTTTAACACCCTGATGTGATTACAATCAGTTACCTATTTACCTTTTGTTTTTAAGGGCTATCACCAATCATGGAATGTATTTAACGTTCTTGAAGAGACCAATTAAAAAATTTCAAGATACATTCTATCCAGTGTCGATAAGATTTGTTGCTGAATGACCGATCTCATTAACGTTAAAGAGATAGCAGGTCTTGAGAAATTATGTTTGTCCTTTATTGAATGCTCACTGAGGATCACACAATCCAGTTAACATTTCCGAAAGCTTGTTGAAGCGGTTTGGGCGAGATAAATAGGAGCCTTCGCGCCTATTAATAGCCTGAAAATGAATCTTAGATACACCGGTGTACTATAGAATAATTCAAACGGGCTGAATTGGCTCCGGAAAAGGATAAGACCGTTCTGTTTCGACTGATAAAGCGATGGCGAATTTTTGGGGGGTCTTTTGGGGTTGAAGGAAAAAGCAATAACTTGAAATGCTGACAGCAGAAATTGCGGAAAATGGCCGATTTTGAAGACAAGGAATGTTTTGCTCCAAGATAACGTACCGTTCACAGTTCAGTGGCAAAAAATCCCTCGTCCCTCACTCCCCACCCCAGACTTTCCAGTCCACTCAGTAAATCTAGTCTCCAGAGACATTTTTCTGTTTCCTGCGCTGAAGGTGATTGAGACTTTTGAGGAGGTCATCACATTCGTAAGCTCTTGTTTTGCTGCTATTTGGATGGACCAAACAGATGAAGCATCGTTAAGAAGATAAAAAATGAAAAAAAAAGAAGATAAAATTGCATTTGGCCAAACAGAATACTTATTTTCGTGTTTCATTAAAAGCGCTTAAAAATTTACTTTTGATAAATTTCGATATTCCTTTATTCAATTTAAATATTGTTTTAGACGTCTAGCATTTGTTTAAGCAACTACGAAGGTAAAAGGGCCACCTCTTACCGTAGAATATTCACGCATTACATTAACGCATGATAATAATACGGTTCACCGTAGAATTTATCGAACGTACCGCGTATGCACCAGACGCAGGCATGTGGAATATCGGCAGATTAGTATGCAGGCAGCGTACGACAATACTATCCCTTATCTCGCTATCTGTGAACGGACTGCTACCGGACAAAACTGGCCTAGAATGCCTAATGATGTAGTAGGTGTATAACTATGTTTATTCTATATTATCAGATATGTAGCTACTACCTATACATTTCGACATTTCCTCTAAAACAGAATATTATACAGGAGGCTTTGCGAAATTCGTAACTACAGATGTACTTCTTGCAACACTGTCGATATCTAAATGTATAATTAGCTTAGGCGTTGAATGAAGCTAAATTAATGAATATCACGCGCAGGTGTAGCAGCTCTCTGATAATCTGTTATATTTACCTATTGGCTTTGAATATTCGAAGCTATTTTAGGTAGATTATTTAGGCTCAAGTAGGGTATAATTTAAGTAAAAAGTACATCTTGTAAAATATGGAATAAATTAGTTTTCAGGCATGGACAACTGGAAGGAAGGTACAGCTTAAACGTGATACTAATTATTCCTTTCATTACTTCAAGATAATAGAGATATTGAAAGGCTAATAAAATAAAAGCTAACAGATCTAAATGAGTCCTCTTTCTAAGTGGTCAAGGATTTAGAATTATGGGAATATTTTGGAATAAAGCGCTTAATATTTGTAAAACTATTGTTTTTTTATTATTATTATTATTATTATTATTTTTCAACATAAATTCTGAACGTTACGGTTACAAGTGGAGCAAGATGTCATTCATATAGCCGCGATGACTTATCTGGCATTACATTATCCATTGAAATCATTGATTGTTGCTCCGAAATGCGCATCAAACACTGTGTGTTTGAGGATGCATTTCTCTCCCGTGAATAGCATATGGATTATCTTCAGCCCAAATTCGACAATTTTATTTATCGACTCTTCCGTTAAGATGAAAATATGCTTCATCACTTAAAAAAAGTTTGTACCTAACATCCAGTTCACAATGTTCAGCGTTGTAAATGGCCCGCAAGTTTTAATTGTTGAGTTAACTAAATTTTGCATGCTGTCGGATGCAATTCTTTCTTTAAAATGCGATGTATGATCACTCTTCCAGTTGCCGTGAAGGACGTCGAATAAATATGTTTGATCGAGCAGAACGACGACGTACTCGTGTTGCCTTACTGATAACGGGACCTGTCTCTTCTGATTTCTTGATTAATGCACGAACTGATAACTCTGTAGGCGCTTCGTATCTATTGAATCTTGTGCGAATTTTCCTTGTTGCGATCGTAAATGATCACCCACTTTCATAAACTACTATACTATAGTTTATGGAAGTCACATCATCGACGTATGTCGTACGGTATGCAGATGGCATTTGCTAAATATGAGTGTCACTCTATTTTGCAAAAAAACAAATGGAGCACAACTCGCCGTACTTTAAAATTTATCGATCATCATTAAATTTCTCTTATATATGTACTTTTGCCGGCCCCTTTCTTTTGCTTTATTACCTTAGGGTAACTACAAGAATGTTCGCCAAACCACCTGTAAGAGTCAAACAATCACCTGAAGAAGCCAACTAACCACTTTTAGGTAGAAAAACATCCCATACCTTGATCCACGACAACGACGCCAACTAGTTCGCGACACGAAGATCCCAAACATAAGTATTTGTGATCGCGAAACTTAAGAAACATTGTAAAATAAGTATCTGGCGCCTTTCTTTTACCAATATATATAACAAGCCATCGCAAATCTCTCCCCTTCTTGTTCGCCTTGAATGCAACATTAATTGTTACAACCTCTACTTTGGTATCAACCTTTTCTTCAAGTTCTACACCGCATTGAAGAATAATTCAACGTACATACGAACCAATGAAATTAATTGTAGAATCACATCAAACACTGACCTTATTGTCATAAGCACCATTAACCGTAACGCTCAGTTTCTTTTTTTAAGTGTGGTGGCGGCCCAACGGGGTGTATAAGCGTTTTTCAGGCTTGCCATAACCTCAGGAGCTTTTTAGTGTGTAGATTATGTGTGTAAAGTGTCCCATCGCCTTGTTACTATCACCCCCTTGACGTAAAGGGTGAAGCGCGGTTGATTGTACCCTAACTGCGAATGGTGATTCGGGACTCGGGACCGCTGAGAAAATTTGCTGATTCTAGCGGAACTGGCCCTCTTACCACTGAGCCACCTAGCCGTTTAGAGTGTTAATTTCGCTATTAAAACAAACATCGGTCCTATTTACTCATAAAATCCGGAATAACCGTTCTAGTTTAATTTCTTTTAATCTATTATTGATAAAGAAGATCGTAATTAATTGCAAAATTTGCCTCCTACGAACCACAACAATCGTTGCAGTTTATAGAGACACATTTTGAGAAGTTGGTTAAGATCTTCCAGATAGTTTCAGTCCCGGTTTTCCTGAAGAACCTTAGCAACGTTGATAACGCCAATTATTGGTTCTCCAGTTTTCAGGAAATCATTTACAGGCCCTATTCTAGTTCTAAACCTGCAAGAACTCTTTGTAATTCTTTATAAACACTTTATTTTTTTTATCATTTTTTTTAAAGGTCAAATCTTAAGATGTGGTTTATTTTGAGAATAGGCCACTAAAATCTCCTCTTTCACTTTTCGAAAGCTGTGCAAGAACTTAGAAGGTAGATCCCTCAAGTTGTAACGGCTCCACGCAACGGATAAGAATGGTTTACAATCAATCCAATCATTTAAAAATTTCGATTCCATCTTTAATCTTTAAATTAGTATCTCCAATTCCATTGTAAAGCGACGTTTCCCCTGGCGACTCGAAATACTTCACCTTGGAAACGTTATCCATTATAACAATTTCAAATTTACCGAAGCGATGATAAAATAAAAATATAAATTACACCCATAAATATATTGAAAACGTTTCGTAATTGATATTGGATTTGGAACTGGTTTTACCATATAAGAGCGTTCGTATAATATGCAAGCATCCTCACGTAGCGCGTCGCGTACACCATCGTGCGCATAACTGTACGTTAGAAGCGTATGGAAGGTGAAAAAAAGCTCTCCAAAGATATTTTCAAAGCTCGCCATTAACCATCTTTGGATTTTCGTCTCTCGTTAGATTATTTATGCAATTGTGCAACACGACTGTGAAGTACACGCGTAGCGTAAGCAACGCTATGGATATTATATACCGATTGAGATCTTTAATGTTAGCGGAAATAATCAAATAGTTAGAAGAGCATCCTCATCGATGCAGTAATTTAATTGCCTAGAAAAAGTTTAAATATCTAGGTTGGAAATTTAAGAAGAAACACAGGAGTGAGCTGCCCTTAAATAGTGTTAGACCAGAGATTTTCTAGAAAATTGTCAAAGAAGATAATGATAAATAATAAATAATTATAATAAGGACTGTTGCGCAGGATGGTAAACAATACATAAGCATCGGCAACCTCCGCACCACACAAGCTTAATTAATTATATAATGCGTTCGTTATAAGATCAAGGAAGATTATCTACTCCAACTTCATGAACATGTTCCTTCATTTGCAAAGGAACATGTTCAGATCTACGTTGGCTAACCTTAGACTATCAAATCGATATAGATAAGTACGTACAAACACTTAGCGCTCACAAATAGCGCGTGTACTCAACGCTAGAAAGAGTTAGATATCATTTATTGCGGTACGAATTATTACAAATAACAGATAAAACGTAAGGACAAGATAGTCACATTCAATTGCGTTATTATTTATCACCGTTAGAGGTGCATACGGAGAGATATGTGCGAGATTGTTCTCCCCGTTCCCGCTATCCAGCGTTTCTCGTCGCGTGCAGTGACGTGCAAGTTCGATGGCGGGAATCTCTACTGACACCTCTAGCGTTCATATTTAGAACTACTACGCGGACGGATTGAAGAAAGGAATTAGATACATTTACGTTGGAAAACAACTTTCACTTAGACGGAAGAATACTTGCTTCCGTGTTAGGCTGGAAGCTCTTCAATTAACCCTCGCAGTCCTTCTCCCGTGACCGAGGTCCCCAATTTAATACTTGAATATCACTGTACGCAAGTACCGGACGTTGTTAAGGCCTCGATACTGTGGCGCATACGTACATACGTGGCGGAGCGTCAGGTGATGCCATAACGCGCCGCGACAAATCACCAATGCGGGACAGTTCGCACGACCCGTGACCCGGGACAATAACTATTGCCAATCGGCGCAATTACGACCCCATAGAAAAAGGACGTATTACTTCATAGAGCGCATGCCATTGTCCGTTGCGAGACGCTTAGCTTCGATCCGTTCGTTCGTTGAACGGCGATGCAGAGCGTTCGCTCGTAAAATGGAATACTTGGAATAAGTGTTAAACTGTAACAGCGTACACGTCGGTCCGGCTAATTCATGATTTCCACGCTTGTACGCTGCGTATAAATGGTCTCTATCTCGGACGTGCGATATAATATGATCGTTTCAAATGAGGAAAGATTCCTAGAGCGATCTGTTTAGTCGTGTAAATACCACTTGTCAGCCAGATACTTATAATCTTGCTGGTGATGTTTCGAATTTAGTTAATATTTAAAGCATCTTTGAAACGACTGAGAAATATAAATGCTTAGCGGGTCAGCATAATTGATTTTCATGAAACAAAGATGCAATGGCTTCTTATTTTACCCATTATGTCAACCCATACGTTATATTAATTATTCCCGTACAAGGTAAGTGAGCATCTACCCGCTTCGAAAGCAACGAAAAAAACCATACACTTAACCCGATTATAATAATTACGGCTAATTTCGGATGCCTCCCAATTAGTTCGGGTTAATTGAAGCGCCGTCGCCGTAGATATTGGCCACCACGCGCGCCATTTAAAATTCAAATTTGCGTCAATCATTTAAGAAACTGATGATTATATCCGCTTCGAAAAAAAATCGAAGCGGGCGATGCTAAATTACCGGCCGAAAATTGAAAATCCGCGCACCGGATTACCTTTTCGTTTATGTCTCTTTCGTTTTTCTCTTTACTCGTTCGCTCGAGGATGTGCCGAAGGTGTTTTGCGGATCGGGTGTGAGGTCTCCGAAACGAGAGGATCGATATAAATTACTTGCGGTGGACGCGATATTAATCAATCGCGCGAGATCTGGATCCGTTCTGCGAGGACGAAAATGGAAGTCGACCTAAAATAAACGTGTTTTTCGAAACGGGTGCTTCGCGTTTTAAATATCTCCGACGAAATTTATGGCTGGAGTTTTTTGCTCTTATTTTTCGGTGTTGGTTGAAATAATTTTACGACACACGGAGGTAATTGGTTCCGAGATGAGTCCATGCAGAGTTTGGTAAAGGGCTTTCGAAAGTTGCACTTGATGATTTAAAAGTCGATTATTTCTTTAAAAGTGTCTCAATATTTGGAGAGGTTCTGCTCCGACATCTGGCGATTTAACCGCCAAAAATCAATGCATCTGTATCAAGGTTACTGTCCAGAGTTTCATCGAAATCTGAGTTTTCGGATTGCCGAAGGAAGCAATTAGAAACAGAAGAGGAGCACCAAACAAGAAGATAATTGAAACGAATGGTTCCCTTCAAAGCAGTTCTTGCAAGAGAAGACAAACCATGCTTCACAATTGTTTTGCAGCCACAATCTGAAACTAAAGATACACAATTCTTATTGGTGCAATAATTGTTTTATATTCTGAAATATTTTAAACACCTAAAAAGAATCTAGTGAGCCGTGCTCCAAATAAAGTAGATGAAGTTACGTAATCGTCAGCTATTGGACAAAATCTTCCAACATCTTCTTATGATTAGCTAGCGATGATGCAATGGTTAACCCAAATTAGCAACATCGAAGATTAATTTTTGTGAAACTAACAATACGATTTTAGCTGCATCAACGAAAAATGTTTTGTTTGTTCGTTAGTGCTATGTTTATTTTTGAATCCTCTTTGTATCTCCTCTCAGTTGTTTTTTTTTGTAGTTTTATTGTATGTTTCAAGATTAATTTGGACACGTCACGATGACTGAGCATGTATAAATAAAATTTAAAACATATAGTAAGGTAACAAAAGACAATTAAAAAGAAAAGATGCAAAAAAGATCGAAAGAGTAAATAAAGCACTAATGAACAAACAAAAAGAGGCTGGCTGCTAGAGCAAGTTGGAAACTTGCCAACGAAACGTACGTAGCAGGAGAAACAATAAACAAAGCAAACAGAAAAAAGGCTTTTTCTTTGTACCATGACCTAGTTACACAATGTTCCTGCTGGTAAAGGTTGTTGGCTTGTTCTAAAGGCATTTGAACTAAGAGGTACGTAAGACTAGTTGAAATTAAAAGAAATATAAGCTACATGTTAGCCGTTGCAAAAAGATAGAAAAGCTTATTAGATTTATTAAATCCGTTTAAATAAAGGATTACTCAAACTCAGATTTGCGCGGTTTTTGGTTTATCTTATTTATTTGACAACACCTTTGCCCGTCATCTTCAACGTTGCTCTCGCAATGATACGCATCGGATACTCTCCGAGCGCAAGTATCGATCAAAGTTGGTAACCGCTTTCTAAACCCTTTGAAAAGTGGCAACCTACAAACGAAATAACAGCTTCTCTCACACATAATAAGAAAAGGAATACTATAGCTTTGATTAAATTTAACATTGTTAAGGATTGTGTTGGCAGAGTTAAATTTTCTGGATTCGCAAAGAACTTTGAAATCCACTATAAGAGCATCAATGCAAGATAAAGGAACGGTTATCAAAGTGGTGAGGAATGTTAATTCTTTACACTCAAGCATAACTCATTATGATATTGTTGCCGAGATGGAAATAATCCTGAATTTACAGCATGATAATCAAGTAAAAGTAAAGAATTGTCCAATCGTGTACCATCAAACGAAGTTGCTTCTTGAGAGAGAACTGGTAAACGAAGCTGATTCAACTGATCTGAAACGAGCTTACCGTTTTTAATGACTGGTTCGCTCATCATTTCACATCAAGAGCAGGACGTTATTGCACGTCTAAACAAGTTCAACTTGAAGTGATGCTTATAATTGCCTGCTTCCATCAATGGGGGAGGAGATCATTAAGAGATTTAAAGCTTATTACACAAGGCGTTTGCTTGTACAACTAAACGTATGAAGAGTGATGTGGCAGTACCCGGCCTATGCCACTATTCTCTAAATGGTAGGCATGTATTTCTTGGCGCTAGAGGACGACAAAGAATGTCCAGCTCATCGTTTCGAAAATTGTGGTACTAGTTGAGAGACTTACGGATAAGGTGAAGCAAAAATGCTCTCGGAACTACGTTGATGATGCTGGATTGGCAGAAAGATATCCGTGGATAGCGAATGTTTGTTGTAAATGATTCCATTAATATCAGGAGGAAGCTATCTTAGTATTATATATAATACTAAGGTAGCTTATACTATATAATGAGTTTGTTTTAGTACTGGATAAAGCCACAACGGGCGTAGAAGTACTCAAAGCACTCGTAGTTCTCGCCTTGATTTAATACTAACCATTTTGCAATTTGCCCTTTCTTCTTCTTCTTCTATTTTGTTCTTCTTTCTGGAAAAACACTAACAAAAGACACGCCAACTCTTGCCAACAAAAATCAGGTGGTCTACCGAGTACTTGGATTGTAATTTACAAATAATGTTTTTGGGTCTTGCGTATTTCTTTAACATCTTAAAACTTATCACATTATTCCGAACTTTGTACTTTTAACAAAAGAAATACGAAAATAAGTAAGGATAAACGTTTAAAATGAAAGAAAGAAGAGAAATTCTTATCTTATTTCAACTAGTTCATTGATACTTAGTCAAATATGGACGTATATCTTAAGCAGCCAAGACGTATGTTGCATTTTACATATTATGGTTGTCGTTACTGAGAAATTAAAGACGTGGGTATAAAGATTGCGGTAGGTTTCGTTTGTTATACGCATGCCTGTACATTGTATAATATGTGGATGTGCATAAGTAAAATTAAGTATTCGTAGACAAAACAATGTAGGTACAATGGTGGCTTCTGTGTCGTCACACCATTTTGTTAGATTTTGTGAAGATAGCGTTTACGTAACTAGTTAATTGTTTTACTATTTTACATAGGTATACAGGTGTATATAAAGAGCTTCAATTTTATTAAATATTCTCCTTCTAAATCGGTGCTTCTTTTAGCCCTCGATTAAATTCGATAAAAAATTAAAAAAAATGTTTATAACTCGCCTTGCGTGGTTTCGACTTACTTTGGTTTACTGCGTTTAGTTTTAGCAATAGGCCAGCTGTAAATGTAAAGAGCTAGACATGTATTTATCGAATCTGTTTATGAAACGAAGTAATAAATCCCGATCCTTTGTTCGGAAGCCTACATTTCAATAACGTCAACGTCCTTAATCCGATTCATTTATTCGAAGAATGTGTATCGCTTTCGTTCTTCAAAAAAATTGATTCAACGCACGAATCAACGTCTAAAAATACACCTAATTCATTATGGAAGCGCTGCTTTATCTTGCGGATTGGATCGGGACCGTAAGAAGGTTACCGTGGTATTTCACCGTAAAGAAAAATAACTTATTACGACCGATATACATAATTTATACGCGACACGTAATGTACTTAGGCATAAAAACGTCTGCCAGCTAGCGTAGTGCGCGCTTACAGAAACAATAACACAACAACAATAGATTCAGGGACCTTTAGCTCGTAATAGAGAGCGTATATGATTAATTACTGGCAGGTTTTATTAATTAATTAGCGTAGATACGTGGGCCGATTTCGAACGCGTACAACAAGTAGGTCGACGAATGACACACGTTTTGTTCGTCGTTCTTTTCATCTGGCGTTGAATTGTTAGATCCTGCGAGAGAGATGATCGATTATCCGTGTTTATTGGCGATGATCCCGTTTACATCCGCTGCATCATTGTTGTTCGCCGTCACCGCTTGCTGGATGATGAGGCGATATCGTGTGAACTGCGCGAAGATGTCTTTCGATGATTTCCTAATGTGTAACGCGAACCGATGTAGTTCGTCCTATTTCTTTCGGCGTACTCTTAACCGTGTCATTAGCTTTTGTACGACTTGCACACAATACACACGCGTTGACTATTATTCGAGTGTAGGTAAACTATACAAAGGAAATTGTAGAAACAAACATAAATATTGATAGTGAGGTGCTGAGATGTATACAGGGAGTCTCGGTTATCGGAGTTACAGTTACGGAGATTTATGCATCTTACTGTGTACCTTGCAAGGTGTACGTCATAACGTTTGTGCTCTTTAAAAATAAATACAATGATTTATGGTATTTATTGCATTGCATTGCATGGTATCTGAAGCATTTTCCAAACTGCTCCTCGTATATGGCGAAAGGATCAAGCGATACTGATATTGTAACCGTCACAGTCTTCGCCATCATCATCATCATCATCATCATTCAAAAAATACAGGAAACTACAACGGAAACGGTGCTTATAAAGCATTATTTAAGTGTCGCGCACGCGGCTTCCATAACTTATACGTCCGTCGGACCGATCTGAATTTAAAAATTCCTGCAGTGTAACTACCAGCAAGTTACACGGTGGCGTAAGAACGACAGAGAAAGACAAACGTTCATAGGTCAGCCAGTTGAGAGGAATGCCTCTGCGTTGTGCGTTGAAAAACAATTTTTATTATTTCAGCGTCACTGTACCTATAAAGACTCAGTTTTTATTGCCGGTGTCAACCTGCAAGCTAGACAGTAGAAGGAGGAAGCACGAGGGATGCTTGAAAAATTCTTTGAGGATATCTTTTTGTTGGTTGTTTAATAGATTTTCAATAAGGTTCTGATAGTTTCGTTCGTTTAATTGGGTTTGTTGCATAATACAGGGATACATTGGAACTTTTCTCTTTCTAAATTTGAGATTTCGATGGTTCCTACCTTGATCGAGGTGAAAATCGTGTCTACTTAATTTGAAGCATTCTCAACAAGTATTTTACAAACATTACAGTTGATCTTATCGCATTTTCCGAGGACCACCGTTGTTTCTATTTCTTCACAACTGAGCCTCTCATTTTTATATGGAAATTATAGAGTCATTCCCAATAGCTTATCTTTAACCAAGGCATTATCTGGCGCCAGCAAGTGCACTTGGCTCGTCGTTTCAAAATACAGGAACATAAGCCGAGACGAAAATGGTGATGTTAGGTGGAAAATACGCTCGGAACAACGCTGATGACGCTGGATAGGCAGAAATATGTTCGTTGGTTAACATGTTCTCTCCTCGCATTGAATGATTCGATCAACATCGGAAGCAATGGAATTAGCAACGTTGCAACGTTGGTTATTGCGTTCTCTTGATGTGCTTTTGGTACCCAAGAGGGCTTCTCGATCACCAATGAGACATCATCGTTTCGAACTTTGTGGAGTTATCACTGATTCGTCAGATTTTCTTCATCTTCAATGCTTCAGTTAGTGCAAATTTTTGACAAATTTAATCTTCGTGGGTCCTTAAAATCTCATTGCAACTAAACAACTCGTTGCGACAACTAAAAGAGGATTGATTATACAAATTTATAAGAAGCTCTCCATTCTGATGAGTCCTGAGAGCTTAGTCTAGCACCAAAGCGGTCTTGTGGAGTATTCAATTCAAAATTTGCGAGTATTTGCAAAAATTAGAGAATTTTGATATTAACATGAAGATGTACTTTTTCGTTACCCCTTGTATATCGAACCTGCTTTCAACAGTAGCGCCTAGCTACCCGTACCTAGCAGACATTTTTAAATAATACACATAAACTTATTGAATATAATTTTTATTCTCACACTGCCACCGGCTACTGTAATTGCGTGACGTGAATACGTTTAGGCAAATAACAATATCTATGTGCATTGTTGTATATCGGCCTCCTGCATTGCCATAAAACACAAACCCGATATACGTATATGTATACGCGGCACGCAGTCGCGGCATAGTAGATTTTTACCGACTGAGTCATGTCGGCAGGATGTGATTGGCCATCAATACAGGGTTGAACGTTGGCGATTCTAAAAATTCGCGCTTAAGAAAGAGCAAAATATAAGTTATTGAATGTCTAAATTTTAATTATAAATTCTTCGTATTGGCTATTGAACAATGAACAGCGAACGTAGTCTCCGGGCAACGTCCTGCTCTGAATATAATTGTTTCTTATGCGCATAGACCAGTAAAGCAACGTAACCCCTTTTTGAGTCCGCAGCCATGCATCGCAGCTCAATAGAAATGCAAATTCTACACACGATTTGAACACGGCGTATGAATTTGCATCGTCGGACATGAGCCCGATCGGACCGGCCCTTTCCCCGGCCGGGACATAAATTAATTCAGTAGCCTTTTGTTGTTCAATATCGGGAACACAAACGGCGTGTTATCAAATGACAAACGATGACTTGATCAGACTAGCGCCACGGTTGCGTTCTCTGTGTTGTAATAAAGTCGTGCTGCATATCAATTATACCAGCTTACATGCATATATTGATCTGGTCTACATGAGTCGTTGTTGTCGTCTTCGATCTTCGTCTCGCATCGTCTGTTATTGTCGTCTACGTTTGTTAGGTTAGCCTTGTGCTGTTTTCAGGGAATCGTACTAAATTGGAATTTGAAGCAGGTCCTTCAAAGCGTATTAAAATGTAACAGCAGTGCTCGCTTTTACTTGCTATATTTATCGATGCTTTATGTTGGAACGATCAACGGAAGTTTTAAGGATGAGGCAGTGGCTTGCTGGCTACGGGACAATAATATTTAAGAAATTTAAAAAATAGACAATCAACGGCAAAAAAGATTATTGAATCTAACCTGGGATCTTCTTCCTGCAATTCAGCAAGTGTTAGGAAGGATCTGCTAAAATATTAATGTCGTTTGTGACTAATTCTTAATTTTCTGTTTTAGCTGGTTCTTATGTAGACCAGAATAAAGACAAGAACGTTGTACACCAATTACAAGCATATTTGCTGCTACTTTGGAACCAAGAAAGAGATTTAGTCGTAGAGCTAGACGGTACGTCAATGATCGTAAATGAAATGAAACCAAAGGAAAATCAACATATACGACTTCTTTGCTTCTTTAATCCCCGTTAGGATCAAAAAAGAACCTGTCGTCCCTGCAAAAGTTCGAAAGAGATAGGGAAACGACGTTCAAACTACGCCACTGTCCCCACCGAAAGAATTTCCATTATCATGCATACCTATTGCATATATTTATTTATAAGCGGTCAACCTCATGCTTATCCATCCATCGACGCGCGCCAAGTGTAACATCACCGATTCGTCGCGTCGTTTCCATTGTCCATCTCGCTAAGGTGATTCCAGGATAACACGTATGTACGTAAATACGTAGTCTATATACGTCGGCGGCTGCCGGTCAGCTCGCCCGCGATATCAGGGGGATTTCTACGTGCATACGCACGGACACACACGCTCCTCGATCCGTCGACCCGGCCGATCGATGTGAGGTCTGTTTGGTCCCATATTAAATTTACATATGTTAAGACTAATTTAAATGCGTACGTGTGAGCGACACAACAAATTATAATCATGTAGATGCTTAGATAAATAAAATCGGGCTTGTCCGTGAGCTGTTACGGTTTATTTTATTTATTTATTTTTTTTACGCCTTGTTCTTGTTTTTGACGAGGATTAGCGTCTGACGGAACTACTAAGTTGAAGTAGAAGGTCTAAATTGAATGTCGTAGGTTGGAATAAGTTAAATGAAGAGTCGTCCAGAAATTGATTTTTATAATATCTAACTACTATCTCTGGGGTGCAGGATTTCCCTTCCAATTAAGGATAGGAAGAGTTGTCACAATCTATAAGAAAAATGATTACAACGGATTATTATTCAGATTCTGAACAATTGAATGATTGTTGTTTTTCAGGACATCAAATTGGTCAAATTAAATAACCGGAAACATTTCCTTCTGCGGTGCCGGAGAGGGGACTTTAGCTTCTGATTTAGCTTCTTTGAATGGTCAAGTTTACTATTTCTACGAGATCAGTTGCCTACCTGATGTACTGTTGCTGGAGTAGTCTCGGATTAAAAACACGTAATTCAATCAACCATCAATGCAATCAAGCATTATTTTTGAATTGAAGATCAATGAACCATCAGTACAAACATAAATTTGTTACATTCAAACTTAAATTTTTCAAAATAAAACCATTGAAGATACCCGGAAAATGTTCGTAATTTCTGTAATCAGGAGAAGAAACTGCATATGTAAGTATCCATCATCAAATTAAATACTTGAAAACATTTTTGAAATCGTCCAAATTTCTACAGGAAGATTTTTTAGAGATTTGGATTAGATTTTAGAGTTTTTTGCTCATCGTTTTTCTATTTTTTTCCAGTCCTATTTTATTTAGAAACATGCAATTGAAGCCTTTGTATTGCGCTGAAAATGCGTGAAAAACTGAGCCAAAGTGTCCTGTTGCTCCGTTGCAATGCGCCAATCTAAAATACAGACTTGCTGAATGGTTCTACATAGAAATTGACCAACCGCCTTATAATCAAGATCTAACTCCTTCGACTATTTTTTGCATCCGAATCTCCAAAAGCCACTTAGGAAAACCAAATTTATTGGAGACGTGGAAAGGTATACAGCAGACCAAACCAAAGGAACTTTTTCGTAATTTCTCCTAAAGAATCCTAAAATCATTGTTAACGTTTCTTTTTTAATCAGTTATAGACAAAATCCTCCTAAAAGTATCATAAGTCAGTCATAAAGAGTGGAAGTCCTTCCAACAGTTATCTTCCGGCAGGCGAAAATAAAGCGTTGCACAATTTATCATTAAGCCCTTATTTGTCAACAAAAAGCAACCTCATTCCGTTTCAGAAGCAATTTTTGGGAAATTATATCGTGCTATACGTGTCAGAATTAATCGTCCAACCTCCGCACAATCGCTTTTATTAATTTATCCCAATCGTTTAGCATTCTTTCTCGTCTTTTAGGTTAAGTAATACGACCACACGGTTTTGTGCAACACTATACCCAACGCTTTGTACATTAATTATTCCCTGTGTGCTAATACGCTTTCGTGCGAATGAATGGACGGATTGAAGTGGGCGATACAATTTTAGCGACAATTAGCACTGAATTATTTAATTATAACTCAAATCGGGCGAACAAGCCACTGTGACCTTTTCTTCCGTTTCCAGACACGGTAATGAACGGGAGTTGTGTGTTAATTCTCCCGATAGTGGGCAGCGTGCCCGAGCAATAATACGTAATTCGAATTAGACGCGCATAATCCAGGATACGTAAGGTTGCGATTCGTTGGATCTACACGGCAACGGATCGATCCGAGCGGACGTCGTACGGGCCATTAGAATTGGAAAACAGAGATCCAAAAGCAGAAACGGGCGAAGGCTATTCCAGGCTACCAACAATCGCGCATTAATAGAACAATATGATTAAAGCCTCCCATGGCCGGCCCACATCATCGCATCTTTCCGATGCGGTGAACAACGGGCCGTATCTTCGACGGAGGTTTTGCGAAATCGCCGGTCCATCGCCGGATGCGTGCGTTGCACGGATTGCATGTTGCGCGGCTTATGAATCATTGTCTTAGATCGGCGAACGCCTCATCACGTTATTATAATCGGATGCGTCGTGCCGCGTCGTAAATCTAAGATCGCGAGTAAGACAACAATCGGATTCAGCCTTGTAAGGGGAAACGAGGTTTCGTTTTACGGAGGTACTAGGTAGGCATAATTTGCGATCAAGTGGGTATGTGTGGTAGATGGCACCGAAAAGACGAAGTTGCAAAATTACGACTCTATGATTAAGAAAAATTAGTATTCCTTCTCCACGATAAATGCAGATGATTGCATATGGTGTGCTGTAGTTGTTAAGTGGAATAGGTGCCTAATACATTAGAGACGTTTGAAATTGGAAGCTTCTTATTGTTATAGATAACGTGAGGAAGGAGATCCCACGATATGGCATGCATCCTTCTTCTACTAGAGAGTCCTTACGGCCAAATTTCAGTGCCTAACAAGTGTTCCCTGCAAAATCTAGATTGGAGCTTAATATCTTCTGTTATTCATTCCGAGCCTAAAAAATCTAGAAGACACTCTCAAGATGACGTTACATATCCCATTTTTTTGAGGTAATCTCATTGCTGTTAGATTCTTCATGGCTTAGCTGCGTATGTGGCTTGACGTGTAACTTAGTTTCTTACTTGCTTCCGGGCGATTAATTTTATGGGATCTTCGTATGGGAAGAACTGAAAAGCTGCTCTTAATTTCAAAAATTAATTATTGTTATATCTGCCTTGTTCTTGTCCAAATACTTTTATTTTAAGTTTTATGAGCTGGAAAAGATCAAATATTTTAAGTTTAAGAGTGGTTATCGATGTTATAAAATCATAAATGCCCGGCAAATGTAGGCTTCCGGCTAAGATTTATCATTCTTGCCGAGAGATGTGCGCTAAAAATGTAACAATTTTGTTGTCACGTGACCTTTTTATTTTGAACAGCAGTGTGTATGCACCAATATTATTAAAAGTTTCTCCTAGTTTTTTTTTTTTTGTGGCGAATAATTTTGACTTGCGTGATCGACTGTACGAGATATCCCTTTCGTTCCTTCTTTTCTGAACGTTTGTCGTTGGCGATCAGGGGTGATTGCAATGAAATGATATTAAATTGATGAATACCTTTCTCGAGTATAGTTACTTAGCAAAAAAAAGAAAACCCACATTGCAATATTATCTCATCGAGTTATCTAACTTTCGATCCGTTAGTTTCCTTTTTTGCTTTTTCTTTTTTTATTTCTTTTAGGTATCAGTCGTAAGGATTGGCGGCACGACATACGTGGAGTTCGGGGTGCCTCGAGTCGTTCCAGCAAGAGGTCGGACGTATGACAAACCTGGAGTGCCCGGTTCAATTTTTTTTATTCTTCTTTTTTTTATATATTAACGATTAAATAAAATTTTCTTTAATTATTTTAAGTCTGTGTTATATCCTACTGCAACTCAGGAGGAGGTGCAACAAAGTTATTCTTTTTTGGTAGTTTAAAGAAGAAAAAAGCTCTTGGAGCCCTTTGTTTTCTTTTATCTAACTTTTATGTTGCTTGGTTGTACCTCAGGATAACTACACTTCCTGAGTGCTGTGCTGGTCGGAGGCGCAAGGTGTAAATTATCCCTTGGTTATAAAAAATTTCTGTCAACAGCATCCAGTCAGCAACAGCATGAAATATCACAATATGGTTCCAATAAGGGCACTAATACAGACGTGTCCATCATAAATGTGAAGCTACTAAAGCAAATAAATCACGTAATAATCGTTTCTTAATGCACAAAAAGCAAACGGTTCTAACCGGTACACCAACAAACGCTCATTGCAACATTCTATAATAACAAATTGCTCCGCTGAATAACAGCAATTATCACGTACATTCTCAGCATCCTATTTCTTTTTCTTTTCTGTCAATTAGTAATACTCCCACTGCATAATGATCTCGCAACTTGGTTAAATAAAGCGCACCGGTAGCTAGAATTAATTGTTAATTGCATACCTATCTGTGTCTTCGTCCGAGGAAGCTTTAGCGTTGTAAAAATGCCTTACGAAACGAAAAATATTACATTAATTGAACGGCCGTTTTCCGCGTCGAACAACTGCTTAACGACCGATGGATTTGAAACATTATTTAGCATTCTTATACGGTCGACCGGAGAAACAAAACGCTCGGGTCGCTCGATTTTGACAGGCCGTCAGTCGGATTCGTCTATTGTTGGTTTCTCTTGAGGCCGCCTCGAAGCGCTGAAGTGTTCGCCTTATTTTAAACCTCATGATTGATTAGGAGGAATTAATTTTAATTATACTCCATTATTTTGATTGATGTGAATTTTTACTGTTAGTCAACTCGTCGTACAAGACAACAACATGTGTATGTATATAGACGGATTAAACGTGTGAATTGCTTCGTTGGGATATTTCGTTTCGGTTCACTTTTTTTTTGCGATGTCGAACCTCGGTTGTTTGTTTAGTTTTCCGTATTGTTGGTATTGACGATGTTAAGCTCAATAATTATTTATAGAAACTTGTATACAAGATGCTTTTTTGTAGCTAAGAAATGACTTTTTGGGCATTCTGAAAGTTTAGGCATTTTAATTTGAGAGGAGAATGTCGTAACTTGGTTAAAAGAGGAACTTTATAGAAAAATCAACTATTTTAGATTTAATTTTTCTGTATTTATTACTGGTTATTCTTTTCCCGATTGCTGTCTTGTTCCTATCTGCATAGTGCAGAATATTAGCATTGGTATTCAGCCAGAGGAAGCGGATAGTGGATTAGGAAACACCGTCCCAGATCTGTTGGCTCACTAAACAATAGAATTGTTATTGTAAAACTATCAATAACTGTTTCAATCCCTTTGATATCGTGTCAATTAAGTCCTGACAATCTTTAGGTGTAAATCCAATTGAAATTTTCAGCATTTTTTGCTTCAATTCCGGGAATATTCTCGCAAGACTGGTACGCAACCGTCTTTTTGTGTTATGCCAAAGCGTTTGGTAACAAATCTGGGCTACTAGACAACTACTCTAAGAGTGGAATACTATTGTTCGAGAACCACTTGAAAGACCTCTTTAACGTATGACGATCTGTACCATCGTGCTGAAAAATAAATTCTTCTCCAGCGACAAAGTATCTCCCATAGCTGGTAACAATGAGTCTGTGAAAATTATTTTTGTCTATTGACGACTTCGCAGTTTTCCAATACCTTTGGCACGCCATAGCAGAAGTTGGATACCTTACCTTCCTTTGTAAACATCCTGGATGACGGAAACTTAAGATCGGGAATCATCACTCCAATGAATCCGATTCCACTGCCCAGGAAGCCAACTCTTATGTTTTTTTTTTTTTTTAGCCTATTTTGAACCATCATTCTTTCGTTTCGCTGTGAGTAGTGATTTTCTCTTCCAAGTGTCCGGACTTTACATAGTCCAGATCTAAAATGTTGAGCTTTTCTACTTGATGTTGTTCCTAAAACATGATGTCCAATCGTCCGCAGTTAGCACGTGGATTTTCACGAATTATTTCTTGTAATGCTCTTCAACTAGCATCTGTGATATTAGATCTTCTTATACATATATCAAGACTTTGGTTCAACTGAATTACTGGTGTTATACGAGAGCGACAAAGATAACAATTCAATTATCTTTAATATAGGATCAAGCATGGAATAATAGTACAGGCCAAATTTCAAAACTTCAGAACACATCTAGAAGGCATGAAATTGAAGCAAACGAAGAAATAGAAAAGACCAACAAAGTACAAGGTACCATTAGAGAGGACAGAGTTGTAATGCAACTCTTTAAAGAATTGAAGGTAGAATCAATAGAAGATTTTCTAGAGAAAAGGCAACTTGGATGTCAAGACAATTGTAAAGGTCCAACACCAGAAGTATTTGGGAGGCTGGAACAACACGGAAAAGAAGAGATACTTCTACGTCTCTATTCCACGATTTATCTCAGAACCCTTTTTGGGCAATATTAAGTTCCAAATAGGACGCATTACACGAACTCCAAGCTGCGTATTCCATTAGTTGGCTGATCTTGAAACATGTCCTGGGAAGGCCCCAGTTTGCGAACAGGCTTGCTAAGAGAGCAGCAACACCCGCAGAAAAAAATGATAATAGAAGAATTGTTTGCAACTTGAGAACCGGTAGAGAAAGACTTAGAATATTAATCTCCTTAATAGACATAAAAAGATGTTGTTGCTTAATACTTGTTTCCCTTGCTACACGCATCATTCTTGTTCGTTCCCAGAGAAAAATCAACGCCAGCGAAATAATTTCTCATCCATCGCGCGAATATAAAAAGAAGTGCCCACGTCCACCGACACCACGTAACGCTTCACCCTATCAAAGACCCCAGCGATGCGCAGCCTATATGGTCGCACCAAAAGAAGAAGACGCAAAGAAGGACGAAGAGGAGGAAGAAGAGGAGGTATAGAAGTTATGAAGTTGGCGCACGCAACAGATTGAGACGTCATTTTGATAGATTCGGGCGAGGTTCGGCGATTTATCATCTAGAAGGGAGACCCGACGTGTGTGCATATGGCTGGCCCATGGACTGTCTTCACGTGTGTTTCATATACGAGCATGTAATATGTGAAGGTACACTCGCAGTGAATTTCAAGGTTGACATTTTGGACAAGATTGCGTAGTGTTGCACAGGTTTAAATATGGACGTATTTTCTTTAATTATTGGCAACATCTTCTAGTAGCGTAAAAATGCTAGATTACTTATTATTAGCTGCACTTCAACAATGATTCCAATTTGTAAATAAGTCTAAAGATGTAAATATTATCTTTAGAATTAACTCGCCGTCATCAGCAGTAAAAGTGAACTAGTTCAATTCACACAGTTGATGACGACGATTCCTGCGCTGTTGAAACGTAGGTATAGTAAGGCTGAAGGGTTGATTAGTAACAAATAGACCCGGTTCGACGTCTTTTAATGTCAGTACGATTCATGGAGTGATCACTACAAAGTCCAAATTAAAGTAAAGACGAAATATTTTCAAAATCAAATTTTGCGAAGCTTACTGATGCTGATTCGGTCAAATGCTGTCATCCGGAGCCATGTTAGGGTTCCCAGAAAAATCAGAAGTCTTAATGAATACATGCTGATCTCAATGCAGAGGTTAAGCAGGTATATACATAAGTGGTTCTTATATTACGGTTTGGTCTGCCGTAAGTACCGATGTTGTTTCTTTTTAAATTTGGGATGATTTAAAGAATTGGTCAACTGGGAGCATATTCTAGAAACATCGAATTGTCGCTCCAATCGCCTGTCGTTCGTTGTTTAGTGAATACCTCCGTTTCTGCATGTGGGTCGTCAGGGTAACCATTCGATGACTTGCTGATTCGATTTGGGAACCCTTCTTTGTATTCTATTATGGTTTATAATAGAACACATTTACACATTTATATAAATTGTAATCCTTAATTGATATAAGAATTAGGTTAATCATATAGAAAGAACTAATTAACGAACAAAGATTCTAAAAATGAAATGTTGAAATCGCCAGCCAACTGCGCACGTTGTTAGCTTAAAATTGATCGCGAGCGTACCCGCCTCGTCCTGTACGCGTCGGGGCCATCGGAAAGAGTGTGGGTCGTGTGAAACTGTGAAATAAATTTATTGGGTTAGGCATAATTACGCGCCTAGCTTCGCGTGACGGACTCATAGAGCAAGAGGATGAAGAAGAGAGCCGCGTCTCAGCGAACGCCGGGCTTCATAGGGCGACTGTCACCGGTACCGGCTTCGACTAATTTATAAACGAACCGTTATTAATTGATTTGCTCGGGAAAAGGCGCGGGATGAGATCGCCGGAATGAAATTGCGCGATTTAACCGTTGCATCGTGTATAAAGCTGGATTAAATACTGCGCGCGAAGGTTTTGAATTAAATTTAGTATAAGTCAATAAAGATCTATTTATTGAAGGGCCGAAGAGTTTGTATTTCTTATTTTAGGGGCGATGACATAAATTTTCTGCTCTTTTACATATAGCGAAACATATGTGGGGCGTCGTATGCCTTTCTCAGACTTTTTGTATTGATTTCTTTTAAACACCATGATGCTGCATAACGGTTATTTAGGTTAATTAACAGCGACTGGTACACTTCTTTGTGCTTTAGGGTTAAGCTGAAGAACAGCCTTACTGAAGGTTTTCCATTTTTTTTTTTTAGTTTTTCATTGGTTCCATTACAGTCTGTTATTATTATTATTACCATTGTTATTATTAGTTTGTCGGTCAAATTATAACTTTTGATCTTTAAAGGTTGCGTATTATAATAGGTTCAAATCAAGAACGATAAAAAGTTATGTAATAGCGAAGTTGATGCTTTTCAAACGACTCTCGTATATCACGTTCATTTTTTAACATTTCACTATAAGATGTCACTTATACAGTAAAAATCGGATCAGCTCTTTGGTTTAATTTAAGAAAATGTTGGATGAAATAAATGGTGCTTGTCGCTGTAATGGGGCAATAAGTTAATTATATAGATAAGATAAGACAGAGGATTTAAGTGCTTGGTGCCCGACATAAAAGCGAATGTTTAAAGAAGTTTTACAATTATCGGAGAAGGATTTTCAGCGAGCTCTTCGCATGTTTTATAGAAAATATATTTTCGAATAATACCCGTTGGAATCAAGACTATTTTGAAAATACTTCAGTTACTGGCAACTACCTGAAACACAATCGTGTACAGAAGACAGTACAAGAGGTTCCTCAACAATATCCTTGGTAAATGCAAGAGCCGACACAACAAAATTAACACGCCATGGCAGATGGAAATCCAATACCGCAACTGATGACTTCAGTCAGAAATAGTCAGGCGGATACAAGCTCTGAATAAGCCATCGGCATCGACTTCTGCTGAAATACCCGAATCAGTTCCTTTAGTTACAGCTTCAGAAAACACAGAGGTGTCGTACGAAATAATTTCTTTCAGGAGAATAAGAAGTACCTTTAATCTCGTACGCATCTGAGGTGGTACCTCGTATTATTTTACGAATTCCCGGTATCGTCCGCGCCAAATATGGATCATCCTTTGTTACGAACCAAATAAGAAGCTGTTAATTGAAGGATGTGAATTCGGAGAACTTCCAACGGTTTAATTTAAACCACCCGTCAAATATGACTACAACGACACACATTCGTTGCCCCCTTCCTCGTTCGACCAACAGCAACAATTTATGTATTTATTTAACCTTATACGTCACACGTTCGTACGTACAATAAATTGCTTTGTGATATTTCATAGAATCCTAACTAAATTAGATTAGCCAACAGCACGAAATCAATTTATCATATCGCAACGGGCTTCTACGAATTCTGTCTTGCAATAAACACCATAACGCATACGTATATGTATATGTATGCACATATGTACGTATTAATGCTGCTTGTATCGCTGCTTAACTACGAAATCGTTGTATCTGTAGCTGGCGTAGAACTTTAAAATGGGATTACGAGAACGCAATTTGCGTTCGCAAGTACCTTATAACGTCTTCCTAATAAAACCGCGCTAAAATTAGCACTCCAATAATCTTTTCGTAACAGTCTTAGACAATAGCTCGGAGCCGTTGAAAGTGAAAGTGTTTAGAACAAACAATACTTGCAACATGTGGTAGCATCATATAATTAACACCATGTGTCACTGTATGCACATAAACGTTGTTATATAAATTTGCAAATAAGGCGACGTTAAGTTCTAGATATGCGGATCAATACCTTATTTCCCCCTAACCTAGTTACTGCACTTTTATGAGGGAATGTTATATCATTACGTCTTGATAGATTCCGGCAAATCTGCTTTAAACGTTGGACATCTCTTAGAGAGACGGATAAGGAGCTTACAATAAACCCGCTTCACCACAATGAACATGTCTACCAGAAGGTAGAATCAAGAAGGACTAACCTCGAACATGTAACTAGCAGGCTGGAGGCGTCGTTAATGGCAAAAGAAATGGCTCTTTGTGCCTTCTTAGATATAGAGGGCGCCTTGGATAACATCTCTTTCGAAAGCATTAAGAGAGCGTCCTCTTCCAAAGTTGTTCACCCGTCGTCTACAAAATGAATGAAGGCCGTGCTCCAAAGCCGACGAATAAGCTCCACGCTAGGATCGCTAAGGACAACATTTAGAGCCGACAGAGCTTGCCCTCAAAGAGGGCTCTCGTCATCTCTGATCGGGCACAGGCGGTACAATAGTTTTAGCATTTTTCAAGGAAACAGTAGACTATCTTTTGCAGCCTAATGCTTCGATTACCCTTGGCTTCCAAAGGGTACTGGTTAGTTCCATCTATAGCCGTTAGGTAACGCTGAAACTTCGACATATTTCGTTTAAACTATTTCGACACGGAAACGTTCATTCGAATGCGTTTTGGTACTGAACGAGCAAGCACTTGATGTTATGATATGATAAGCACGTTCTTTCGAGATGTTAGCTGCTTCTATTAACTGCCCTGATGAAGTTTTCTAAGTAATGTTGTTTTGAGTACCTGCTCATTCCATATTTGTCAAAATTTACTTTATTCAAAAGAGTTGAGGTATTACCAAGTATCTTTGCACAATAGACCACTTGAGAGATTTTTTCGATAACTTGATGTACCCTCTTTTGGATCTTTTCCTCGCACTTTTTCTCAGTGACCTGGACCCTCAGTGAAACAGAAACCTTCACTGGCGGCCCAGATAGACAATTTTTTGAAATATTTTTTGAGTTGGTTGTTTATAAAAATTAAACAGTTAAAAGAAAAGTGCTACGATCAGCATCATCATATCAATTTGTTCTCTTAGCCTTAACCAGCGATTCAAAGCCAATTATCTTGTGTCTATTAGGTCAAAACGCAAATACGCCAATTTTGAAAATAGTCGATGAATTAAATAAATAATGGTTGTTGTCGATTACCTTACACTAACTATCCCCTTGTAGGAGCCACATCTGATTAACTCGAACCCGCTAAGGCATGTCGATCGCAAAATATGTAATCAGAAAAACGTTTTCTCGTACTAACTGTTGCAAAATTTAATTCAGGTATGTTGCCGATAAATTAACGCAAAAATAAGCCTTCCAATAACCCAATAAACCAGACAAATACTCCGATTAAACCGCATCCAAGTCGACCGTTAATACCGCGATAATTTCCTTGTACGAAATAAAACGAGATGTCGAGCTGCATCGCGAACGCGGTCATTTTTTGCGGTGATAAATGCGCCGAAATCGATTTATCATTTTTATTGCTTTTTTATAATGTGATTAAATGCAAATCGCGATTTATATGTGTCCGGAATTATTCGATAAAACTGGTTTACAGTTACGAGATATCGGTAACTCTTGGTCTTTCTTGTACGGTTTCATACGGGTATATGTGCGAAACGGATTTCTATATATGGTCTTGGAGTTCGGAGCAAGCAGTCAATCAAAGACTTTGATTGCGCGTCCGCACCGCTTGTACTCATCGGATATCTCTTGTATTATCTTGTAGAATTTATACGGCCTTATGTAATCCCGTTTAATTAAATCAGTGCGTTCTTACAAACGAATTTCGCTAATTACAAGGAAAAAAATGCATGCTTTTTATTTGTTTCGGATTTTCTTAATTTTCTTGTTAATTCTTTTTTTATTAAGAAGAGGTCGGGATCAGAGTCAATTTCACTCTATTCCTTAATAAACGTATGATCAAGTTTTTTAGTAATTAAGTAATTAAATACTTAGCCAAAGGGCATGTTCTATTTGATATTAAACAAGTCTCAATACTTGATGGAAGTGTACGTGTTCTTCCTCACATATAAGTTCGCCGTTTACTTGACCCAAGAAAGATATTCTTGTTTTAAGGAATTACTTTGATGTGTATGGGCCAACCAACTTCTGCATAAAACAGCATTCTTAATAATACTGCACGACGGTGTGGACAACTAGAGCGTTCAGTCTTCAGTAATAGATGTTTCATCAATGCAATGATTAGCTTCAGCTTAATTTCTACATGGTCTTTAATACAATGAAATTTCATGTCACGAGTTAGTATTTTCGACACAACCGATTGCATCTTAGTGACTAATAAGACATCAAATTCTTCAGCCCTTCTCTTTTCAATAATGATCCGAACGAAAGTAGTACATATTCTTTACGTTTTAAAACGCTTACTTAATAAGTTTAGTAAACCTTAAACTCCAATGTTCTGCAGACTAGTCCGGAGCAAAAGATTCCTCAAGTGGTCCAAGGTGCAAGAAATTTTAGTTTAAATGGAATGAGCAAGTTCTCAGAGCAACATTACTTCAGAGAATTTCCGAAGATGTCGTCGGGAAGTTCACCAGGTAATGGTAGAAGCTGTGGACAATGTCCTTTTATATGCTAACAGCGAAATGATTAGTTTCATCAGAGCTTTCCCTGCAACATACTTCAGAGGGTGTTTAATTGCCGCAGCTTCAGTAGCAAATGTTGAAGCTTCATCGTGAAGGGATTTTCATATTTCGGAATGTTCCATAACTACAACCTTCCGCTAAATTTTTCGAAAAGGTTGCAAATCATGAAGGGGTTCCCCGTTATATTATGATGCTCCTTATCTTCCTGTGACAAAGCTTAGCGCCAGCGATAGAAGTTCCTTAAGGTTCCAATGTTTTTGAACCTTATTGAATGTTTTCTTCATAGTTCATCCGTTTCTTATTCTAAGTGCTTACCAAGATTAATAAAAAAAAAAAGAATCATAACGACACGCGTTAAAGCTGACAAACAACATATGTATATCTCTTGCATAACTTTTATATAGGGTATTTATTAACGTACGTATGTGTAAATAAATTATTGCCTTTGTCGATTTAAAGACTTTCCAAAGTACTTAGCCGCAGAGTTACCATCACAACTCAATCAATTCGAGGAAATCGTAAATATAAAACAATGCCACAGACACTATAAAAACACGTGCACTCGGAACAAATTAAGCTGTCTAGTTTTATTGCGGGCGAAAAACCGCGCATTGATTTCGCAATATCCCGCAAATTGGTATTTCCTCGTCTTTTCGAGAAAACAACATCCACTCTCCGTTCTGTTTGTTCCCGTTAAGATGATCTTATCGCCTATATACCCAAGCAATTAACATATCGATCCGAAAAAGCCGGGACGCCACGACGTTTCGAAGTAACAACAATCTCCGCGATATTTCTAGCCCGTTGTTCGTATTTCGCTTACCTAGAAGATCTCAGCGGTAAATAGGTTTCCGTACTTCCCATCGTTTGTTTGCGATCAATCTCCTTCGCATCGGATTTTTCCGTATGATTCACTGAAGCGGATCGATTAATAAGGAAACGGTATCATCTACGAAGGTTACGATAACTTGGCGATAGGCTACGATCTTTGGTATTTGTGGAGTGTCGTTTTAAATTATTATATGTTTAAAATTTGTGGACGCTTTTGCGCATGCTGTGCCACATAGGACGAACACGAAAAAGGATGCAAATAACGTCACATTGAGGACGAATGAGCTTACCTGCTGACAAATAAGCACTAAGAAGAAATATGAGTAGTTTAAAAAGATGCACGCAATTTTAATTGACAAACTTTCAAGAGGTAATATGTAAATTGCATCCTTCACGAATCTCCATTGCAAGTTTGTTAGATCACGAGAACTTGGTGGCCAGAACTAATGAAGCAGATCTTCATTTTCAATGCGACCTATTCATCGTTAAGGCCAAGATTCATCGTGGAAACGTCGAGAATTCCGGTGTTCAAACTATTTATAATTTGCTCAAAAGAAAATGTATATTATAACCGCATCCATATTGATGTGGCGCAGCCAATAGGATCTAAACCTATCCTTCAGGAGAGAATCCAGTTTGCAGATGTTATTATTTCTACGAGTATACAACGTTATCGCCAGTATTAAAATTAATCTTTCTATCTCTATTGTATTATGTCCATTAAAGCACCCTTTTAAGTTCTTGAAAAGGCTAGAAGAGCTTTGTTAGATTCGAATTTGATCGCCTTGTATATACATGCATATCTAAAGTCTTTAGGAATTTCTGATGGTCAATATCGATTCGAACACTCGCGGACACGTATTTATTAAAACAAATAAATGACATCACGGTTATTTTCTAAAAGGTACGTCACGATTATCTCGTCTTTCTGCGATACTACTCCACCTCTTCTCCGGAGGAGGATGAGGTATACGAATACCAATACGTATCCGTATAGCAATGCGAAGATTAACAACAGTGAGAAGAAGAACAACAACAACGGTAGAACAGCAACAACGAGACGGTCAAAAAAGAAACTGATACATTTCCAGGTACGATAACATATTTTCAATTAAGTTTTTCCATTCCAGGGCCGGCCGGGCGAGCGGCGCGGCGTGCGTGTCCGTGCAGCGGTAATCTGGCCGTGCGTGTAATACATCATACCGGAAAACTAAACAAACAGGGGGCTGACCAAGATACGCCGATAAGCCCATGTGGAATTGGAGAACTTGCCCACCCATGAGAGACGGTCGAGACATTAGTATCCAGCTCGCTTAATTTATAGTTATTGAGAAATTGTAATTATTACGTACCGTAACTGTGTGTAGATTCACGACGAACGTATGCAGACGAACTATACATACATCATTGCGCAAAAGAAATTGGCACCTCAGAACTATAGTTTGCCGGGCCGCTCATGAATTACACGTTTTTTTATCTGCTAGCAGGAAAGGATTGTTGCATGGTCACATAGGAGTAATCCCTCTGTAATTTCACGCGACAGCCTTGTTTACTTTTCTCATCTTTTCACCATCGGCTTATTAGCATGTCGTACCTTTGCGCATTAATTTTGCGACTGTTATCCCCTTTGTTCATTCGCGAAATGTATTTGTTAGATCAGACCAGATCAGATCATTAATTTGTTAAATTGTTAGATCAAAACTGAAAATTGAAAAGAAAGAAGAAAAACTGAAATTTCCATTTTAGCTTTGTTATCTTTATTTTTTGTAATAGAGGCGATGATACACGACTACATTTCTGATAAAATCCGCTTTGACATCCAATAATTGGGGCGAAATATTTGTTTTCACACGTTCCCTCTTCATGAAGATTCGCTTCACCTTTCAGTTGCTCCACTTTAAAGTATAATAATAATAAATCTTGCTCTTGAAGCTAGTATTAAACATAAAAAGCATTTGAATTGGAACATTAGAAGAAATTGTTAAAATTCGTTCTGGTGATTGACGATATTCTGAAAATCTAACGTAGTTAGTGTATTGACAACAATGACAACATTTTACATTCAAGAATTACTAGTTTTAATGGTATGTTAGAAGACACCATAACCTTCCATTCTTAGGCCTCTTCTTCAAAATTTTGTTCTATCACGTACCTCCCTTGATCTTATTATTCCTTTTCCAAGCAAATTTGATATGAAATTTTATAAATTTTCCAAATTTATATATTATGAGTACTATGGTAACCACTTATCATTTGAGTAGTATCTATTCAACGAGTACTTACGTATCATTCAATTCAACTTCTTTCCTGTCCTGGTTCCAATAGTTTAAGGTTATTATTTTTAATCGAATTTATATCTACTTCTCCTCATTTAGTCATCATCTCTTTCTTCTCTAAAAATGTATATTCAATGTTTTTTTTAATATCTTTCATAGTCAGCAACAAGTTGGCATATTAAACGTAAAAGTGGAGGCTGCGCAGTACCTAGTCGCTGTGATAGTAGCCTCGGGGTAACGCGTTCCAGAGTGAGGTTTTCCGCAGTTCTTCTTACTCCAACCAACAGGTGAGAAGGCTGAGGATAAATGTCTTCTTGACGCTCTAGGAGCGCAAGCAGTAATAACAGCTCATGGTCAGTTGATACCCTCCGTAATTGACAAAACTTGTTGGATTATTGCGTAAAGTATTATCATAGAACAAAATCCTCAGCTTACAAATCAGCGAAGCCGTCTCTAGATACGTTCTCATATGGAAGCAGCCATTCATTGGATTCTCGCCGTTCTTAATAACGCTCTTATACCGCAGAGCTCAAACGTTGGTTTAGCTTTATTCCTGCTTTTATCACGATATCACCGGTATAATTACGGGACTTGTAGTTCAATGCCTAGCGCGCTACGCTATCAGTCTCGGGTTACCGGGTTCGAATCCCGGACTCGCAACTCTCAGAGGTAAGGTTTTCCGTAGTTTTCCTTGCTCTAAATCTGGCAATTAGCTAATGTCTTCTTTTTACGTCATAGAAGATGAGTTGTTAGAACTAAGAATGTAAAGTGACAAGGAATTGAATACTGATACAGGTTCGCCGCAAGGTAGCGCTTTGGAGCCTTTCGTTTGTTTGGGTTTGCAACAAATAAATGATTATCGTCCGTTTGAGTTTCTCAATTTTTTTTTATTTATTGCACGAAAATATTGCAAATCGACGATTGGACTTGTTTTGGCAATGCATAATCTTTACTAACCGTTAAGATATCATTTCGTTAATCTCGAATTATTCGTTTGGTTAATTTACTTTGCACATTGCTGTAGACCGAACAAGAAAATTTTAAGGATATCGCAAGCTAGACAAAGAGAGAGCGCGTACGCGCATTCTTTTCGTGTATGGTAACGCTTATTAGTTAATAATATTAGCGCAATTTAAAAAAAAAACGGCATAAATTACTACGTATTAAATTAGGTTTTATCATATATCGTAATAAATCAACGCCATATCGTACATAGATAAATAATGAATAGCTGCGCTGTTGCTATATACGTTCGCTGATGTTACGAATTAGCTCCAGCTCGTATAAACCTATTGCGAATTCGTTCGAAATGAATAATAGGTTGCTCAGTTTCGTACTTCGTTCTTTAGCATTACTAACGGTTACGACATCTTCTAACGAGTATCTTCTGCCTTCTTGCACTTGTTTCACAATCGCTATTGACCATTGTAATGTACGGGTATACGGCTTATAAACTATATGCATTGCGACAAAATAATTTCATATCGTTTAACTCGTACAGCTACTCACATTCACCATGTCGACGGTTTGTTGAAGTCTGCCTTGATTTCTGTAATTGGAAATGCAGCAGGTTGGTAATAAGCGCGCTCTGGTGATATATGGGACGTGAAAATAATATGGTTAGGTTATTTAATATGGTGCTTTCAAAATATGTACGTGGCGCATGAGATATGTGTATGTGTAAGCGAATATCCAATATGGTTCAGATGAATAATCACTTTATCATTTTAAAATGATGGGGAACGCATGATGATATCTTGGAACACTTCGGAAACGAAGGAATACTTCTGGACATGATAACATTCACGACTTCATAGGTTGCAAATATGCTTCGAGATCTGTAAGTCCACTATTTACCAATATCTCGGAAGATCAAGAAGGGTGATCTTGACACTTTCAACCATGAGCCGATTGCAATTTAATTTAATCCCTCGTAAGTATTTGAAAGGATAATGTGTAATTGTCTTTGTCTTTAGAAGATCTCCAAATCTAACAATTCTATTTGAAGATCTACGTGAAGCATTAGACGATGGAAAGCAAATCGACATCGTTCACACTGATTTCTCTCGTGTTTTTGATCCTATTGATCTTGTTGCGGTATCAACAGAAAAGAGCACATTTAGCTTTAGTCACTCATTATTGAGCTTTATGGATTCTTATTAAGTCAATAAGGTTTATACCATCCCTGGCAAAACTTAGAGATCTAATCTTGTACCCATGTTATTTAATGCATTTACTGACGATTTAGCAACTTCCCCACATTGTGCTAAGTTTGCATACGCTGCTGGTAAAAGAAAAATACTTTGTCCTGTTAAAGATCAACGTATTGCAAGCGAATACAAATACAATTACATCTTGGTCTATTCAAAATAAATTATGGTTGAACATCGACAAGTGTTTCCTTTACTAGAAAGTTAAAAGAACCTATTAGCCACCGTGGTGTGGATGCTAAAATTGCCAAAATTATCAGATTTACATCTGGTCGCTCTAAACTTGATTCAGTTAAAGCTACTTCCTCCCGTTGATCATGAAATACGGGTAAGATTGAGAAAATTTTGTTTTGTTAAAAATTTGGAAAATGGTGAAATTATCCTGCAGAAAATAGTTAACAAGGAAGGCGTATTTAGGCGGGGGTCCTCGATTCTTTGAAAAGCTTAACTCTCTAAACCACATTATTACAATAGCATTAACGTTTCCCTTCATGCAGACGCAATGCGTTTCCTTTCGGGAATAACATTTCGTGCAACGTCTACGTTACGCATTGCCTTATAAATATTTCTGTTTAACCAAATTACCATTTGAACCAGCATGTACGGCACATAAAATATCGGCTGTTAAAGAAACAGTAGAATTTCGCGAAAATCTCAAATTACTTCAAAAACCAAGATAGTTGCGTACGAAGAGCATCGAAGAAGAATGAAATAAATTGAAGAGAGGCACTCATAAACGAAAGAACCAAGACATCCTGGCTAGCGTTGAATTTCTCAACCGATCCGCACCGAGGTATTGCATTACCTAGGACATTATCCGGAACTAATAGTTATATAGAAACTTCCACTTTTTCCCGTAGGTCTTGACGGGCTCGTAAAGTCGAAATTAGATGAACTTCTGTCCGCATGGCGTGAGGACGGTACTATGCGAACCTGTTCGCGAACTTACGGCCTAGCGTGAAAAAGTTATAGCGGCAATTACATTAATTAAACAATGAAATTGAACGGTTAAAGCGGTTTTTTTTTTGCCGGGCATCCCATGCGGAAATAATTAAGGAATTATTGTTAAACGTTAAAATGACTTTAAAAGTTAGCGCGAGGCGGCATTAAACGCGCTCGTAAAGTTGGTGAAGTTGGTGTCGCTAAGAGGCGCAGTTATTAGAGAGAATCATAGCTGGAGAGTCGGAAATATCTAGCGGATTTTGGTGTGTAAGTTTTGTTATTGGCGCGAAATTCGTTGAACGAAGAAGGAATCTTGCCTTAAGAGGTAAAGATAAAATATACATATATCGTTTTATAACGAAATGTTATTATCGAAGCTGAGCTCCTTCGATTTTGCTGCATCTGCGGTTAGTCTCTTCCAGTAATAGGTGAAACAAGAAAAAAACGGTTATTGCACCTATAATAGATATTGCTTCAATGATACAACTTTCACCTTTAAACCGTAGGTCTTTAGGTTTTATTGTAGGAGTCTTTGAATACTTCAGGGATCGTCCCTTTCTCGAGTCATTATACTTTGCTTTTGTACCGAGTAAATTGGAATATGCAGCTTTAATTTCATCCTTCGTCTATGTTCCTTATTATCATTCTTATTGGACCTACAATTGCTCTCATAAACGTCGTTTCAACCATCCTCGAGTCTTCCTCTTCTTCATTTTTTTTATTGGTGTCATTGTTTCTGCTGTGTACATCAGATTTGATCCTTTATTTCGTGATTCATCCTTCGTCTATGTTCCTTATTATTATTTTTATTGGACCTACAATCGCTCTCATAAACTTCGTTTCAACTATCCTCGAGTCTTCTTCTTCTTTATTTTTTTATTAGTGTCATTGTTTCTGCCGTGTACATCATATTTGATCCTTCAATTGTTTCATAAATATTCAATTTATTTTGTTTTCTTTGTTAATATTTCGTCGCTTGTTTCAGTTATTTTATCTTCTAGGTTTGCTTTTCGTTCTCCCGTGACAGTAACTATTTTGTTTTTGTTTCTAAACTGTATTCCAGGTATCATTGTCCTTATTCGTCCAATCTTCTTTCCATTAGTTGCTATTTTTAACATTCTTTATCCAATATTTGCTTTCTTTTAGTAACGATCGCAATATTATCAGCGTACATGGTTATTTAATCTTAACTTGCCCCTGGATTTCCTCAGAACATATTCCAGCGTCGGGTCGCTAAATAGCTCGATACTATCAAGAAGGATACGGTTGGAATTTTCACATTTTGCTAGGTTTAGTTGTTAAACAATACAAAATATTGAAATAAGAAGTCACCAATTGTACGCAATGTCGTAGTACCGTTGAAAAACTGCGTAATGAAGGATGATGTACGCCTTCATCCACAGAAGGACATCCTTGCGTAGTTCGAACGTTACGTAGAATGGTAATTTTACGATCATAAGCATCAACATCGTATCGCTCTTCGAGAATGTTGTTGATTGAATGCTCTGATCTCGAAGAACGTTACAGTAACCGGCAAAAAGTTCGTCGCTAGACTAAGCCTTCGTTAGACGCAGTAGATTAACATCGTAAACTGATGCATTATAGGAAATGTCAATTTTAGAATTAAGTTTAACGTTTTCATGAAAACAAGTATCGTTTGTGCGTACGACAATCTTGGCCAAGATGGACGAAAAAAATCTCCCTTCCTTAGGTCGTACGGTTGATAACGAAGATCTTCGAAACGGCTATTCCAGATTAATCAATTAAAATTGTGCCGTGGGTAGTTCAAAGCATTGATAAAGTGAACAGACGCCGATGTAAAAGTTGATCATGACGATCTTTCACTAAGTCAACTGAAGCTATTTTTTTTTATATAAGCTACTTTCATTAAGTCAACAGAAATACTTTGAAATATGGAAGACAAGATCGTTCACCAAGAGATTAGTAATCTATCCTAGTAACGATAACGATAACCATTATTAAACGCCATTGATTTTTCTCCGCTAACCGTTGTACAGCATCTAATAGGACATACGTAATTGCTTCCACGATTTCAACTACCAGCATCGAAGCAGCATACCAGAACACGGTTCTTAATACGTAGAGGTGAGCAAAAACCAACCCAACATGACGATTAAGTAATATATGAATCCGTAATATGTTGTAAGCAATAATGTTAATGGTAATAATAGTAGCCATAATAATAATAACAGTAATAATCCAAGTTGTAATTGAGGTTTAGACGGAATGCCTGCATCCTTCGGATTCGTTAAAAAATCATAAACGAAACGTATGTATATTAAATAATAAATTATTCCCAGTTTAACGGACGTAAATGGAATAGACGCGCACCGTACAGCAACGAGCGCCTATATACGAATGAATAATAACCGACTGCGCTTTAAATAAATTGCCAACCTGACAGGTATAAATCAAATCATCTAGTTTCCCGTGCTGTTATGCGCCCGTACCAGTTAGAAAATGGCCCGCTTCTACTTCCATCGCTCGCTTACAGTGCGGTTAGCGCATGGGAATGATAAAATTGAATCTCTCTCGTTAGTGATTTAGATGAGAAGTCGCGTCCGGATGGAGTTATAAATCTTGGGACGGGCGTGAGTTCAGCGCCAAACGCGAACAATATAATAATTAATAACGGGCTGGTGAACGTGGCCGTCTTCCTCGGAAGAGTAAATATTAGATGATAATGGGGTGATTACATCTATTTCGAAGCGGCATTCGATGCCTTCGAGCGAAAGCAGAGGTGGATACATGATTGTATCTCTTCACTTATTTGGCATTTGAGGAGCAAGCATAGTAACGACTAGAAAGATGTGTTATCAATCGTGTCGAATATCCATTTTAAAAATCGTCAGATGCGGGTCGCGATATTCATCAGTGTGCGGTACAGCGTCGAAGATGTCAAGCCGTAAAGATGAAGACGAAGCTTGGGCAGAAGCTACGACCACCTAAGCATTGAAGCATTGAATCACCATGATTTACCATAAAAATTGATTAACACTACTCGATTTTAATTGGCGACATGAACACAAAAGAAGTTGTTTAATGCAAACAGCGAAATCTAGACGGTGACGTTGCGACAATTTCCATTGAAAGCCAGATAGATGTCGCTCTAAACTTCATGCGCGTGCATCTCCATTTCGCACATTATTAAATCAAAAGCTGCCCTTTTCCAACGAAGAAAGAATTCGTAATCACGCTCTGCGGATTCCACAGCCTTAGAATTATCACAGAGATATCACAGCTGGCCGCCGACAGTAATCCCTGATAGTCGCGAATGCAACGACAGCAAATTTCCTAACGAACGAGCGATCGAACATACGGTCTTCGGCGATCGGGAAAAAATGCCTCGCGTGATTGGAGAAACGAATATGAAATATTATATTTCCTGATTCTGCCACCGTAACCGAGCCGATTCTTTCTCGCGATGATGTTTTGACACGGCCAGCACGATAACCGTGGGTCAGGAGAGACGTAATATATGTATCAATGAAATAACGCCTCGGAACAACCCACGACAACGCGGACGAGGGCTTGCTGGAGGTGAGGTTGTTACATACATCATGGAATCATCATGTACCTACCGTGTGTAATACGTTTAACAAGTAAGACGACTGATTTTTTTTGCGTTTACGAGCTTTGTACGTTTCTGGGTTGTTGTTGCCATCACGGTTTTACATATCTAACTTTTACATCAATTATTTGCCATGATGGTACAGTGAGGTCTTCGATATCCTTCCATTTCTGTAGCATTCTTATAAAGAAACCTTCTTTATCTTATCACCCTGAATATCTTTATGTCTTAGAAATATGGAAAAAGGAGATGAGCGAATGTTGCCATTAATATTCACCTATATCTATTGCATCCTTTCCATTGTTAATATTCCTTTTGTTAAATGTAATAGCAATAACTGTTAAATAATCTCTCGCCACATCCCGTAATAGAGCTGGCAATTCATCCAGACGAGAGACGCAAGAAATATATCGTTCTTTCTACCTACTCTAATTGTAGCAACAAGATGCTCTGCACGCGAAGACTTCAAGGTACAATGCTCATCTACTGGACCTTCTAACCTTTCAACAATTAACATAAGGCTGCCATATTGAGGGAACGTTTAAATATCCGAGGCTCGTTATTGACAAAAAGTTGATATGGACGAAGCACCTAAAAGGATTTATAAGAAAGGTAACGGTTAGCTGTTGTGTTGGCTTTGCACGGTACACTTGTTTGGTCCAGCCGGAAGATGTATAAGATGGACGATCTCTGTGAGGTAACAATGCACTCGGTGCAACCGTGATTTCACCAATACAACGAACGTACGATTCTAGAAGTGATCGACGGCTGTTAATAAAAACAAAACGATTCGTTTAATACTTGTCACGTTTAGAATTTGGTGCGAGAGCTTCTTTTCTTTAACTTATCATCTCCGCCTATCGATCAACATGCTCTCGGCGTATTAAGTTTCTAAGCATTTATTTGACGAAAAGTGTCAAGTAGCCAATGGTGACCGTTTCCATTGAATCGGCGACTTCATTTGTAGACGCCGTCTTCGAAACTTCGGAACGAATCCGGTCCTGTGCCCTTCGCAAATTTAATAGATACCTCTCGGTGGACGGGCGCGCTGACACGAATTATAATGGAACAACTGGCCGCGGTCATCAATTTACAATGGCGCGGGGCGGTGCCGTCTGCCGCTGCCTCCCGATTACTCCGGACTGATATAGGAGACTCAAAACATACATAGGCAGGGAACTGGTACAATATTTCAATTTACGCGCCCGGCTATCTAGATCGGAGCGTGGCTTACGATTTAATACCGTTCCGTGAGCGGATCGGCGCTGAAACGTTGTCGTTTTTCATTTTCTTTTATTCTCTCTCTTTTTTTTTTCGTTTCGTCGGTATCCCTGCTATAGGTGCGCGTAGGTACTTCATATTATTTTTTATAGTACCTCCTATTTGCGCTTATTGATGGTGCTGAACCAGATACGCTTAATTTAAATAAATAAGCGATTCGAACAATGCCGTTAGTGGATGTGCAGTGCCGTCGAATTGAATTAACACCTCCGAATACAGAAAGCGACATAAAAGCTGGAGAATGATGGAGGTGGATAGAAGAAAATGGGACGACTCCCACGTCGTTACTTGTGCGAGCGTTAATCGCCACGTCTATGTATCAGAACTATCAGAATTGAGACCCAACGATTCGATTCTTCGTTGATTATTTCTTTACGATTGCTGAAAAAAGCACGTTCCACGAGCTTTTAATAGCTTTATTTTAAAATTAAAGAAACGAGTTAAATTTGTTGTGAAGATGTACATTTATTACATAGAAAGGAGACAATTCAATTACCGTGCACTGTACGTCATATATTCGCTTGCATATTATTTATTATTCGTAACAAGTGTTCGAAAGGCTGATTGCATATTGCCTGTAATCATATACATACAAGCGGCAATTCCATATCGACAAGCAGAACAATATATATCCGACCCCACGATAAAACTATAAATTGCCTCTTAATTTTTGCTCGAAAGATGCTCGCCGTTTTTCTTTTTTTCCTTTCCTCCGTAAATTCTTAAATAAGCGCAACGTCTGGCGAGGATGTACGATGCGATACAAGCAGAAACGTGAGGAAACGGCCAATTCTACGGCGAGATTTACCTCCATAAATAACTCCTTTACGTGTTTATGACGGTTTCATAATATTTTGAAATGTCATGTAAATGCAACGGAGATTTTGTTACGATCAAGGAGCGCTTCGAACACATGTACATATGTTAATCATTATCCTCGTTAACACGGTGGCATCAAGCCGGTCACCAGGTTTCGCCGCTCTTGCACAACACGCCGTGGCAGTAGTCGCATCAGACGTGAGGAAGACACATTTTCTAGCTGTAGGCATGGCTATTTTGACCGGCAGCAGCTGATGTTTCTTACATAAATCCGTCGATTATCCGGCAGTGTTAGAGACGATGTTTTCTCAACTGAATATTGATTAGATGGGATGTCTGTATGTATATGCAGTGCACTGACACGTGTTAGAGTCTTTTGGAATTCGTTTTCCTTTTACTTGATTTATAATAATCTCTTGTTGCGAATGAAATATCGTATTTTAGTTAATTAATTAGTTAAAAGAATGGTACGACTTACGTAACCGACAGTAACGAAAGCAATATCCCCGTAAATTAAAATATTGACACGCGAGCAACCTTACCTTCTCGGCTATTTCGTTCTAATACAACGAAACGAGATAATCATGTTGGAAATAATTACGTAATCGGGGCGTATCAGCGAACTATTACCGCGCATGTCCCACAACTCACCTCTACCAATAAAAAAATTGCAAATTCCACCTCGCAATATACCTCTATAAGGACGCGGATCCTCGTGGAAATCAAGATCCAATTAAGAAAAACGTTATTCGTGCAAATATCAGCCGGTTAATGCTTTCAATTAAGCCATAATCTCGCTAATTAATTATTTACTATGGTCGCGGGATCCGGCCGTATAAGGCATGCGAGGAACGGATAATATCGTCATGATTAATAAATACGAGCCTTCTTCTTCTTTGTTAATGGTTTGTTTTAGGCTTCATGCATGCGATGTGCGCTTGCACAAGTGCCTCGTACGAAGGTTTTTTTCTTCTCCGTTTCCCGGTAAATACACCTATCTACCTTAGAAATTGTGTTCGATGGTAATTGCCAGCGATGAGCTGCTTGCGTACACTGATTAAGTCGGACATACGACGAGGTGTGTGAAGGATATTTAAAGACTCTGGTATTTCCTAGGTTTAGATAGTTTTATGAGCAGAAAGCAAAAGGACGAAGGTCGCCGATCAACACACGATCTACCGTCTGAAATTTTTGTGACTATTTCCATGTTAGGTTTCTAGCCAACGTTATTCTATTTTTGGAACTCGATGGTTTCCCGCTACTCGATGTTGGCAAAATATCGCATCTTGAAGCATGTTTTTGAGTTTTCGCATCTGCAGCAAGTTTGTTCTAATAGCGGGCAATACAGTTAGGAGCATTGGAGCCGAAGCATCCACGTAGATGTTAACCGCAAGTTGACAAAATGGACGCCGTGCCGCTAGTATCTTTCCGGACCGAATTCTGAATACGGTTAATTCAAAGCAAATGACGTACCAACTAACCGATAAGGATAATGAAGCAATATCAATAAGACAGCAGCGGGAAGAAAGACTCTTAAATGCAAGGCACATCTTTGCCAGGCGAGAACACTTCAAATCATTATCAACCTACAGACCCGATAAATAATTCAGTTGTTTTGAAAATAACGAAGCTATACTTCTCGTGGTTGATCTGTGATCGATCTCATTCCATCCGGTAGAAAATCTTGCGAAGCAGATAAATTAACACGTTAGCTGCCATCACCTTAGTTGCTAAAGTGATTGATGAAGATCATAAAATGTGCTGGTCCGAGTATGGATCCCTGAGGCACGACCATTCTGATACTGTTCACGTCGGGCTTCGTTGTTGAGAAGAATGTTGATTAGCCAATAGCTAGCTGTTCTCAATAAACGATTCCGTCTAATTATTTTATATCATGGATTATTCGCCCTTCCCCAAACAGGCGTACGATCTTCAATTACTAACTATATCATCCGACCCAAGGACAACCGCATCCATATCCAACGTTCGCTATTTACTACGACGTAAAATCGAATCGATAACAAGAGGATATTCAAACCGAACGTATCCGTATCTGTAACGACCAAAAACAGAAGAGCGCATATCCTCTGACGTGATCGTTCATAAAACGCGAGGGCGTTCTAGAGCTAGCCAGCTCAAAAGAAGGGCGGATTGCTTTAATTTATCGCCTTTAACAAAATCCACCGATCGTAAATCTGTGTATCTTGCGCGAGGACGACGCCATTTTTTCCCCGAACAGATCGGCCGGCCGAGATACCGGGTGTTTTACGAGCAATAAAATGCATAGGTGAACTTTTATGATTCATACCTGGTGCATTACGTTTTGTATATTTAGATCAGAATAAGTGTTAAATCGCGTTCTGTATTAAGAGCTTTAAGGCTTCGATAAGGAAATCTTACTGTCGTATTATGTTGCTGGAGGGCGCTGACTTACATATTATATTCAAGGGTACAAGGCTATTCGGGACGAGGATCTATTAAAAGTATGTACTAGCTGTTGATTTTGGCTAAAAAGGTAACAGTGGTGGATATGTCGGTGGTCGTTTATCATCTTTTTTAAACGAGATATTTAAGACGTTGCAAAGACTTAATGAAAATGGAAAGCTGAGCTGTTACACAATCGTGTCAATTTCCAATCTACACGCATTCGTATAGCTTTTCACCTATTAGACATGTTTCTTTTTTGCCCTACGTCAGAAATCATAAGCATCATAACGTACGCGATAAAATATAAAATTATATGTATAAATGCGCGCGAAACTGTTATAAACATACGTACGAGACAACTAACGCGTAATAACTTTGATCCGTAATTGAAAATGAGGAATATTTACGGTCGGAGTTGGCCGCGGACGACGTGTAAACGTTAAAATATTCATATGCGTACGTACACTCGCGCGTATAGCTTATATTGTTGTTATATCCCTCGTTGTACAATATAAGCTCCGGCCCAAGATATCCTATTGAAGAGAATTTATTGCGTTCGTATATTTCAAGACGCACACGGGCTACGGCGCGATGGAATAATTGGACTCGGAGGGTGTTCTATCTATAAAATCATTCATCAAGCGTTGCGATGTCATTCGGGCCGGGCAGTCGGGGTATACGCCGCTCATCCCGGGCATTATAATATCCGTGTCTAATCGCTGTGAAATATTACGATCATTTGTCGGAATATAAACGCGGCGCGCATAAATTAATAGTTCAATTAGCAATGCAATTATTGTTAAGGTGCACCGGCGTGGTCGATCTCGATGATGGGGCTTTCCGATAAGTTACTACATCGACTTCTATGGAATTGTAATATCGGATCGCGTCAGCTATACAGAGATGTATGTTGTAATAAATACAAAATAATTGTAGAATTTTTTTTAAACATAGTCTTGGGTCCTCGAGTACCGCTTAGATGCGCTTTTAGGTAGTTTGATTTATTGAAAAAAATTGATGGGAAAGGGAACAGCAAAATTTGACGATCGCTAGTTAGCCAGATTTTGTATTCCTGCAAATTAGATTTTCAATCCAATAAATAGCATTCTCTTAACAATATTATAGCTTGAAATGCGCCATGCGAGTTCGCGATCTAGCGTCTAGTGAGCCCATATCAGGGAATATGGAGAAGCATAAAATATTTATGGCTATTGTATCGATTAACACTCGTATTTTGTTTTAAACAGCTTCCAATTAAATAGCTTGCAGAGACGAAATTGTTTTGAAATGTAATAAATAAGCAACTAACGATGGAAAATAGAGCTAAGCAACTATGAATTTACGGCTTTCTGGCGATTGCTTGGAATGTCACGTTCTTCGTTCTACCAATACCAAATTGTTACTTGAAGGCTAAGACAAAGTCATATTCGAGCGTATGTTTACCGAACGTAGAAAATGCTTGTGCGTTCCATCAAAGTTACTTGAAATTTGAGCTCATAAACATATCTTGAAAGACGCATTAATACAGCTTATTAGCAAATGATTATTACAACTACTTTGGCAAATATGCATTAAAGAAGACTCGAAAGTTCTTGAAATACTCGAATGTTCACTCCGTTATCAACATTTGAATTAAATTTTTCTTTAATATTTCCATTATCCTCGCTTATTTATTCGCTAAGATAAATGCACACAGATATGTACATATGAGGGAACTTTAAACAATGTATGAACGTAAAGATATTTATCTTTAAATGTTCATAATTTGAAGTGTGTTTCTCAAGTAAGGATCATGAAAATGAAAGTCCTTCATCTAGTTTCACCAATATTAAAGCACTCGTCATATCGTACAACCAACGCCTGATCCCCGTCCGTGTAGAAGTCTACAGCCTGATTTAGCAACCATTGCAGCGCAGCCGTTTCGATCTCATCGGCACTATCCACCCAGATGCTTCTTTAAATGCAGCAAGATGTGGAAATCATTGAGCGCTAGATCGAGACTGTATGTAGGATGATCGAGTTGATGAGATCTTGAGTTCGATCAGCTACGTATCGACAAGCATTTTCATGAAGCAAGGTGATCCTCTTACTCAGCATGCGACTCTCTTCCTGTCCTGAGACGGGGGTGGCAATTGTACTTGGCAAATAGAAGACAAGATGCGTCTGTCCTATCCACCAATGGTGCAGTCTATGGTGCGCGGTGAGGCGAGTACCGATATTTTTGAGTTGCTCGTATAGCGAAGTAAGAGCTTAAAATGCAAAATTTTGATCCTTGATTAGTTTACGGATGGTTATGTTCAAAACGTTTTCAAAATCAAAGGATGAGCGTCATTGTTACAAAGATCGCGGTACATTATGTATTTTGACCTTATTTGTTTATATTGTAAATTATTGAGGAGAAAATTTCCAACGTTGTCCTTGAGGATAGCACAATTCAACCGAAAATTAAAAACAAAGAAAGACGATTCGTTACAAAAGATTAAATAAAGGCTTTTTCTATCTTCTTGAGCCTTGAATCCTTGAAATGAAGTACCAGTCGAAATAGTAGATTTACATTTTCAAGGGCGAACCTCTCCCAAAATGTCCGAAATAATTCCGTTTGCTCGTCGGCTTTCGCCGCCTACTTCTCAAGGTACACAATTGCTAATTTTCGCTGAAGTAACTATGGGACCTTCTACTAAAATTCCGTTCATAGCTGTACAGGTAGTACGGCTATCTCCACGTACAATACGCAAGATAAAGGAACAATATATCAAATCTGCGAAGTATGAGAATGCCCTAGCGGACTCGAGCGTATATCTACATTGTATAACCTCAGTTAATATCAGTATCAAGGGCGTTTAGCGCACCGTACACTCCGGCCGGAATCGACATCTCTCCGCGGTGTGCGTGCGTGTATTATGTTTTAATTACACGGTACGATCGTGCGGCATTATTCATGTCCACGTCCCGTCCGCTGTTCCACAATAAGTTCGCATTATACGCCTCCGAGTAATTGCACTGGTTCGCCTTCTCGGAACTATACATGTACTTAAATACTTTAACTTTCTTACGTCCCCGGTAAATAAACTCGCGCATAGTATTGGTGCGCGATGCGGTGAAAAAAGAAAAAATGAAAAGAACAAGAAAGGGATATATGTATGTATGTACAGTCATCGTCGGCTTAGCGTATAGCGGTTTGGGATGTTCCTAAGCGTTGTTCTCACATGTACCGCAACGTAATTGATCAATTGAGGTCGTGTATTGTAATTTTGATTTAAAATTGTAGCATTGCCTTTGTTATTTGATGTCTACACGAAAATCCAAAATATAATAACACGATGAACCGCTGCAAGCAACGTCCATTGGATACGAAATCGAACAAAATTCGCTGTGCCATTACCGTCCAGTAACATTTCACTTTTTACAAGAACAATGGAAGTAAAAAACAATTTTTGCCAGAAATCGCTTTATTATTTTTCAACTTGAACTAATTCTTAAAACATTTTGTCCACTCTGGGAGTGAAATCCGCAAAAGATGGCTTCTGAAGCCTTCAACAGCTCTTTGAGAGGATAAAGATTCCCGTCCATGCACTCTTTGTTCAACATTCGGAAACAATCGTTTTTCAACAATAAATAAGGTGAATATGGTCAATGGGACGTCCCCCTCTTTCAAAGAATCAATTGTTCGAAGTACTCTAAAGGAGCTGGCTTTGTTCTGATGAAAGGTGTCGGTTGTTCTTCCTGATTTTATCGATGGTGACTTCCGGTAAAGAAATTATTGCATACCATTCATTATTAAATGTTCTTCGAATCTCCAGAATAATGCTCGCGACATATTCAGCGCAACCAAAGAGAGAAGCAATCAGTTTCTTGAAAGTACTTTGTGAACGAACAGCAAACAGTTGAATGTCGCTTAGTCTGCTCGGTCACCTCTTCCTTTTTGAAGTTCTTTGTATCTTTGAGCATCTCCTCACAGCGATTGACAGGAGCCTTCCTTAGTGCTTGGATCGAATCTTGCGGAATCTATCTGGAACGGATCTTCTTCACACTTAAATGTATCCCCGGCCTTTGGTGTTCTTAATGGAGCTGGTTAGCCTTCGATACACCTACGTGTTTCGGAGCATGTATCGATTTTGGTCGACATTTACGAAATTCATCGGCGACGAAGGCGCGAGTAGTGTAGGTATTGCAGCCCTTCGTTAAGCCCTCATTAAGATTAAATTCATCTAACGAAAGTGATTCTTTTTTCAAAAGGTTGCTTCTTTAAACGCTCACTCTAAACAAGCTACTTTCTCCAGAGTGCCAGTAACAACCTTCCTGAGACTGAAGTTACAGCGAATAATGATTAGAATGGACAATGTTCAATTCTGTTTAATCTCCAACTTTTGCAGGACTGCTTGTTGATGTTTTACGTTGCTTTTCTTTCAATGAGTTTAGTGATATACGGCCTTTTTTAAAGTACAATACATTAATGCTTATTACGGATGCTGAAGGCTGCTCAATATCTCAATGACAAATTATTTTGCTCAATTTATTTGCATGTTGGAGGCAAAGTTGAAAGCCTTCTGAAGCATGAAGAACAAAATTATTTAAGGACTAATTACTGATTACGCGAATTTATTAACAACCGAACATCGTACCGTTAGTGGTAACTCAGTAGAGAAAAGAGAAAGAGTTAAGGGTACTTTGATATATTATTTCTTTAAGGAGATCCAACGTTCTTTTTCTGATTATTTCAGGCAAAGCAAGCTTTGTCCAAAAAAATTCTTTCAATAGAAATTCCACATCCAACGTAGAAACATATTAAGATTCGAGGAATCCCTCTTCACTCAATTTCTTATTACATCAAGCATCTGCCTTCTGACATAATCTGTATTACCTTTCTCGACACTCCTTAAACGTTAAAACATGGCATTTTCTCCGAACGCCCACAGATCACAAAGATCTCGCGTTTACTAACAATGTGCTATAAAATAATAGTTAACAAAAATGAATTAATTAACTCTTCCTTGCGTTGGTTAACATGCCGCGGAGACCTTCTACGGTGACAATATGGGAAAACGTTATTATTGAACGCTTTAATGGGTAAGTAGGCAATCGACGGTCCGTCATTTCGAAGAAGACATCTACGTAAGTATCTTGTTAAACACGCCCATCCTATTACTTAAGCGCAATTATAGTTTCTGCATTTTCGAAATCTGGTAATTAGGATTCCGTTTCGCAAAATTATGTTCGTAATATTTTACGGCCCACTAGCCCGGATACTTGCCGCAAATACATGTGTATCTAGGAAATAATTTATTGCGAGATGGTTACTTTTACTGTTCTACCACCTACAACTTCTTCGTTCGTCGAAGTTCGCATCTATTTATAATATTTTTCGTGTACGCCTTGTGCAAGGTAATTTTGCAAATATTGAAGCAATAGTGCCGTCCAACAGTTAAACATCTAATGATCTATGGAACCTTGAAGTTACATCATTTGAGGAAGGAGTATCCCTTGATAAGTTATTATCGGTTCTTGTCTTTGATTACGGAAAAAAATACGCCATCATTAAGCGCCACTCTTCCATAAATAACACATGATAGAATTATTCTTCTATATCCAGCAAGAAGAATATCGAAGCAAAGTGTTGATTACCATGGCTATGACGAACAATCAGAGGATAAGGTGAATACCATAGCATTATGCATCTTCTCATTATTTGGAGGCTTAATAAGAATAGATGTCTTCGTGTGCTTCAAAAGCTACATAGGAAGCTTGTTTTAAGAAAACGAGAAAAAAACTTCTTAAATTCAAATTGAATGTTTCAAATTTAGTCTTTCGATGGTGAATTTTGCTTTGCGCTTTAAATGTTGTTTACTTGACTCCTTAAAAAAAAATAGCGAATTCTTACCTACTGAGCGAGATAACGAAATACGAATCTGACATAATCGAAGTAAGAGGCCACCAACAACATCTCGCGAACTTGTCCTAAAAACGAATAACCTCGCTTTCAAATGCAAGTCAATAAAAAGAAGTATTCTTTTAAATAACTATCACAGCAATGTATAGCAAAATTATATATTTTTCGCTTAATAAATTGTTGAGTGGCCGCGAAAATGTTGGAAAAACATGGGAAACACTTTCACATACTTGTTGAAAACTTGTATAGTTAACATGGTGGAAATCTTCGGAAACTAAGTAAGATTTTAATGACATCTTACCTTTAACTACCTGAACGATCTGAAGGTTAAAAAGTATTTTCTTTTTAGTTGCACAAAATCTGCATTTTCTCCTTTTCCGAACTGCTTTCAAGGTACTCCAAGTCTTCTACTTATTTTCCGGATAATCGTCAGAGTAAGTTCAAAATTCTTCATGATCTCCTAATTTCTTCTTTTTGCTATTTCTTAACATTACAAAGGTAATAAAATTAAAAAAAAAATTGAAATTTAATAAGTATTAAATGGAACAAGTTGCTATCATTATTATCACTACGATTGAATTAATAACATGCGCCGCATAATAAATTTAACCTATTCATTACGCAATACGTACTCCATCAGCTCTACGTACGTAAGTGTATACACGGCTGAACCTGCACGTCAAAGTCAAACGTCCATTGGCATAAATCATCGCATTGATGGACCCGACGAATTAAAAGAACAAAAAGCAACGTTTGCTCGAGACAAAAGCCTGTTCTCTTCTCGCGTCGCAGGCCAGATACTTGGGCGCGCGGTCGCTGAGGTTAATAGAGAAGGTATTCTTTCCGCTTCTATACGATCCGTACCCATAGGAGAACTTTTATGGACGCGCGCGGACGTCGTAACACACAACGTGGATGTGTGTATGCGCGTGTTCGTTACGTTCATCTAATCGCTTTCTTCGACGATTTCTCCGGTAGAAGGAATACCTGCGCTTTATCCTATTTCTTTGATCGGATTAATATTTGCGATCGCACGGTATTCGTCAATTTACAAGAGCGTAAGCGGACTCTTATTCTTCCGGGCTCTCAACGTTTCTCCAGCTGCAGAAAGTTGATGGTGGTACTGAAAATAATAAAATTCAAGCTCACGTTTTTCAAAAACCATCGTAGATACCGCAAAATGGTCGTAATCTCCATCATTAAAATAAATATTTTAAAACATCTTCGAAGTCGTGAAATCGTACGAATTTCCAAAGGGTGTCCTTCATCATTTTCCTAGTTTTTCTATATTTCTCCAACCACTAGCTTCATTACTATAGATTTCGATACGCTGAATCCATTAAAAGTTACCCGGATTTTCTAAGACTTACGGTAAGCGAGCCATAAGTATTAGAATGTTGGGAAACGTTGATCTCTATCTTTAGTCTTTTTCGGGGTGTAATTCGGAAAATAAACGAGATAGGTAAACGAGGATGACGGGAAACAATTCTACGAGTATGATTTTACTCGGAAACATGCTATTGAAGCTTTTGTATGGCGCTGAAAATTCGACAAGATATGGAGGCTGATCATAAGTTTGGCATCTTTCTTAACAATCTAAAAATTGATAATTGTTGGGAAATAATCTGCAAAGTCATAACTTTGAATAAATTGAATAAATAACCTTAAATAAGAGGCTAAAACGGTGTATCCAAGACTCAAAAATTCCGATGGAAGAGCCTCATTGCGTCGGTAGAAGCGTCCATTAAGAACTTGGATGCCACAGCGAAAAATTATCGGGATTATTCTGAAAAAATTGCTTTTTTCAGAAAATAGATAGGTGGTACAAAATGGATTTTCTGGACAATCTGGATTGTTTCCATTTCGCCAATAGTCTTCTATCATCAATATCTTATAAAGAACTAAGAAAAAGTTCTTTGCCGTTCACCATAAGAAAAACGAAAGAAGCTTCGAAAAGTTGCCTTAGTGTAGCGATTCCGGAAATTATAGAATAGATAAGCTCTTGGAAATCAACAAAATCAATAACGCCAAAACTCCAGAGTACAATAGACTAACCTTCTTTTGGATGTTTTTAAGTAGAAGACAAGGCTATGAGCAATTTGAAGGTACGGCATTGGGCAACCCATACCAATCCAAGTATGTTAGCATCTCGTTCTACAATGTAGGAGTTTACCTACGTAATCGTCCCCTTGTTCGATGCAAATCTCCGCCTTCCGAGCGAAAGTTTCTACGAAACGAGAAACTTTGTTGGGCACCAGATCCTGGAAATAGGATCAATCAAAAGCCCGATTACAAAGCACTTCTAATTGAGAAGGGGAGATCCTCTAAGTCCACACTGTATAGCAAATCCATGTAAATTAAACAGACGCTCTTTATTCAAAGTTAACCATACATACATACCTGTAAAAGTCGTAGTCGGAGATGACACGCAATATATCAAAAAAGTTATGTAAACTCGTAATATCTGACCTTTTACCTCGACAGCTGATTGTTTATTCAAAAACGATTGGCGTCCCATATATTAGAAGGTTTTGTCCTCACATTTTATTTTAAAACAACTTATGAATCTCATTATTCGCGCGGCACACACGAGCAACTAGATTCACAAATTAGACAAGTTTCTAAATATAGAAAGTATCTCACCCGATCTGACGTTAAACCTCGAAAAAAAAAGCGCAAGCGAAAATTTCTTTCCCATTTCTCGTTGCGAAGGTTAAGCCGCAACTTTTATCAATGTTCTTTTGGCCATGCACACGGGCGTAGTAGTAAATGTGCAATTTGTAATTTAAATTTTGAAAGTATAATCACTGTGTTTATTTCTTAAATATCTGTCATTTACCATCCGCCGGGGATTGCTCCTCTTAATTAAATTTAATAAGCGGTTGTGTGCAATAAAATATTACTTCGGCGGCTTAGAAATAATTAAGTTTAATTTTTCCAACATCACGACTGAATTCTAACCCGTTATTTGGTCAACGGAAAGCCAATTAGTGGGAGAAGATTAAGTCAGAAGTGATTATATTTGGAACTTTGATATTACACGGTTGGGATCCAAAAGACTCGCTTCAAGACAAAAAGCTAACCTGATCGCTTTCTCCACTATTCAGAAAGAAATTAATAGAAATCACCAGCGTATAAGTACACCTTATGCTTCTTTGGATTAGAAGGAAGAAAACCTTGAGTCGATTTCATCTACTCGATAGCTCTTGTCAACCAAGTCGGCCAATGCGGAAATAGTTATCTTCTCTCCGGGTAGACTGATGAGACTTCAAGCACCAGCTGCCAACAACAAAACAATTAACTAACTCCTCGACAAAAACATAATAGGCAATCGTTGTAGAAATCGATTGTTTATTTGTGCAAAAGCGCGGACAATTCCCGATTAAATAAATTAACATCTACACATAAATTTGATGGGCATCGTCCGATTCCGGCGAATCACCCAAAGGTTAACAGCTGACATTGAACGTTGTTTTTTCGAGGATGTAAGAAGTACCCGCGAAATTTTCCTACTTTCGATTTCGGGTGATCGGCGTGACCTCGTACCGTGCGAGAGAAATTAAAAATGGTCTCTCCGTTAAGAAGTAATCAACTAATTTCCTTTCTTCGTGCTATAAAAAATTGACGTATGTAATTGTATCTTATCAAGTAGGCTTTAGTTATCGATTTAGAAACACTTGGTGCTGTTAACTTGTTTCATATTCCAACGTTAGGTGGTGCTCTAACTTAAGCTTAAGCAGAACTAAGCTGTTGAATATCCGACACTCCATGAAATATGCTCTATTGAAGAAAATTAGATTGCCGCTAGGAATGTAACTTTTTAAGCTAGTCGATGTAAAGGCATTAACCTGAAACAAATTTGGTTTTATAGCTTGTAAGGAATGGAGGTCGGTAAAATCTGTTTGGAACAAGAGAATCCACTGGATAATACAACAGATGAGCTGCTATTTGTTGTGAATAATGCTGATTTCTAGCCTTGTAAACATTTATACGGCCTTCATTTTTAATTATAACTTTTTACCGTAAAATATAGTTCATTGCTTACTTTAGTTCGTAAAAGACTTACCGATTGCTTAGCTCTGAAGAATGAGATGTGATGACCAACATTAAGCTGTTTGATCGATATTTTGAATTAACAAATGAGAGCATCTTAACATCGACAGACAAACTATCAAGTTGTTAGTGCAAGAAGATGCGTAACCTTAACACTGCCTACGTTTCTTTGACCTCGCATCATTGATCAATATTGAACCTTAACATTTCCTTTCTTAGATATGGAACATACGACACGGCTACGAAACTATTTTCAAAAGAATTACCGAAAAATCTCGAATTCAATTAAATGTAAGAGAACGTCGCGCAAGATGGATGCCGTAATGGCTCAAAGTATCAAATGGAAAGGAATGTTTGGCGATATTAAAGCGTAGTCCGATGATTTTTGGCATCCATTCGTAATTGCTGACGAACGGTGGATCCATCGCAGCAAATCAAAGACCAAGGAACAGTCCAAACGGTGCGCTTTCCATGACCAACCCATGCCAAAAAAGCCTTAAGGCCAACGTTGATTACTTGGAAGAAAGTAAAACGATTAATGGTGGGTATTATGCCAAGTTATTAGAACGCCATGAAAGCGTTCGGGGTTGGCGAAGAGTGCCACACGGACACATTAGTGTCGTCTTCGTGTCAAGCTTCCATGAATCAAATTCCGAACTTAACGATTACCTCCTGGATTGGACCAGGTGAATCGACGTTGAAGGAGGCTCTGTTGAAAAATAATGTAAATAATCTAGAAAAGATTGGGAATTAAACGCGTTTAAAACAAAACAATTCGGATCCTAATATTATTCATATCATACTTCACGCGATACTCGCCATGAAAATACCGGTGCAGTACACTCTACTAAACGGTACAACTCTAAATACACATAGTTACGGATAATAATTATATTTTAGAGTGCCGTGGCATTTCGTGGTATGTACGATTTGGTCGGTTTCTCTCACGTTCCATTTGCCTTGCACGCAAAGGACGTCAAGGAGAAGAAGAAGCGGCGGCCGGAGCTAATGTGTGCAACTATAATTTGTGTGTTCGTATAATTTTAATTGAGCTATCATGATGCCATTAGATCACCGCGGTGCAGTATTGATGTTCCCTTTTTTTGCCTTTCAACGGCCATCCTTGTTGTTATTATTATATTGCAGTGTGTACGTACACGACGACTTGTAGATACGTACTTACCTACTATTTTTATAATTACGGTCCTCAGGTATAATTGCTTAATTATATCGTGGCCATTATTTCGTGAAAGAGATGGGTTTCCTGTTTTCGAAACAATTTGAAGCAGTTCAGTTCTGGTTTTCTTTCTGGTTACGTCTGTAGATTAATGCGGAGCTTTCTGTTTGGCTGTTTACCCGACAACTACCGTAGTGACTAATATCGGTTGTAAGAAACGCCGCCTAAAACGGTCACGTTAGTAACCGTCAACTTCAAGCAGCGCAAGCAACATAAAACTTTAACAGAAAAGCTCTCTTGTGAACATGCTGATCGAAAAGGCCAAATTATTTGATGATGTCACACGATCCACTAGTATTTACAATATTTACCTTGGATAAAAATACAAAAATTAACTTACTGACAACCAATCCGCTTTTATCGCGTTAATAAGGTCTATTACTAATACTATCAGCCGTGATACGACACAGCACGGCTATTTTAAGAACATACCTCGTATCATAGCGCGGAATCTTCAGCAATGGATGGCGCAGTGTTAATTACATTCGGATAGCCGCAAAGTATCATCACGGCGCATGCTTCCGACGCATACGCGATCTTTATTCGCGGCTAAATACGATTTATGCCCATTATGAGCGATTTCAATGTCGACGAGCGGGTAATCAAAAGTTAATCAAGAAATTAATAGAAACCTTTGTCGGTGGGAAATTATCTCGTCTTCCTCTTTGGTGGTTATATGTACTTCTCGCTGGAATGATTGTTGAACGGGGGCGCTTAAAGAAGGGAACTACTATCTTCGAATTAAATTCTTCGAGATAATTACGCTTTATTTTGGATTAGATTGGTTTATTGTTTCGTTTAATGTAATGCCTGGAATATCTTCATTAAATGTTGTAATTACTTTGCAACGGAGGACCGTTTCCGTCGGTCGTTCTTGTAGGCATGAAGTTAATTCCGTGTTTGTTATTTTCAAACGCGGCTCAAATCATTATCTTCGTTCTTAATGTACGTGGTTCCTTTGTCTTGTATTGTTGTAAAAATACACAGCTTTTGTTATTACATTGTTAATGGGACATTGATCTGTTGGGCTATAAAAGCTCATTATTATTGGGCTTATATCAGAAACAAGGCAGAAAATTAATGCTCAAGGTGTGATATATTTAATTTAAGGTTAATAACGAAGATATTGTTTTGAAAGTTGCTAATTGTATTAACAATATTGTTGCCAGTTAAGACACCGCAGCGGTCTTTAGATAGAGTCCTGTAGGATGTATAGTGCATCTCTTCGGATTCGAAATTTCTGACTGACAAACTGGGTTATCAGATTGCTCACAACTTGGCCGAATTCATCCAAAATTTCTTAAGATCCGGTCGTGTAAATAGAAGAAACTTACTCCGTGGTTGCTAAATTGCTAAAAAGACAGAGCATGGCGCCTCTTTTAGATCGACCTTATAGCCTATGCTGAAGATTCTTACTAAATCCGATCGTTTTTGGGTAACATCACATTCTGCGCATCACTTCTAAACTACTGAAGTGAGACCACCTTCACACGATAGCAACTCAAGACGATCATATTAATTTTTATGCGTACAAAGTGTAGACAACCTCCGAACGAATCCTTTCGAAGTGTTTGCCAGGGCGCAATTCCAACATTAATTCTTCACACCTTCTAGCCATCCAACATCGCGCAGATCGAACTAATTGCCCCGACTGCAGAAACCACACACGTCGCAGCGCACATCACCTGCGTAAACTCAACGCATAGCTTACAAATTGAATGCGAACGAACCGCTTAAATCTGTTGAAGAGCGGCGCATCCTCTAACAATGGACACCATTGTTCGCCGGGCCAGCGAAAATGCGATGATCGGGCCGCGCAATTTGCTCGTCATTCACTCGTTCGGGACGCCCGCTGACGGTCTTAATGCTATCTGGGTTAGTCGTCCGGTGAGAACTCGCAGCACATCAAAAGCGACGCGTTTCCGCTGAATCAACTCGATACCCGGACGACGTCAAATTAACGAGGTTTATTGGATTAATCCCAAGAGTCTGTCTATTGTCCGGTATTTGAGATGCGTCTATCCGATTAGGATAGCTTGAATTAAAAAGGAGGTGATACGGTTTTTCGCGTGCTAAATTGGAAGGTAATCGCTCTAGTATTGTTTTCTGTAGTAAGCTATTTAATTGCGCATTCAATTCTCCGTCCAGTTAAATACATAAGCAGTAAATACTTCCAAGTTTTCGAACGATAAATTCACATTTGATGAAATTTTTGAGCATATTATGGTGTGCACAACAAACAATTTGTTCATTTGCGGAAATTCAACTTTAATAGACAAATAGAGCTTCGAAAGTTGGACTTGCGGTTGTTGGAAGTTATTTGAGAACCTTTTGGAATGCGTGATTAACATATGTATGCGCAGGATGTTCTGCTTAAGCATGAAACTTCCTTTCCACAACGTATTGAAGGATATTAGCAGGTTTTTGGGGCTTAAGATAAGGACGTAGGCTTCAAATCGCGAGATACTCTCAAAAACCTTCTCGACAATCCGAAAAATGCACCGGAGATGATGGAAGGATCAAGAATTTATAAAGTTACGTATCGTAATTGTGGTGGAGCCCACATTGGTCAAACTAAAAGAGCGATAAGAATCAGATACAATGAGCACATTCGATGTTATAGATACGGGAGAATAGAACCGTCGAGCCATAGTATTAAATTAGCAAAGCGGAAATTGGCTATGCGTGCGGAAATTATACACTTAAGAAGCTATTTACATAAAAAGAACAAAAATTTGATGAATAGAGCGAACGGATCGCTTTTTTTATGTCTTTCTTTTGAGTTATTGGAATAAGGTGGACACATGTTTTGTTGTCGTGCAATGATGACAAAAGGCTTTCTTGCATATTTCTTCGTATTTTAAGGATATCTTAGTTTCAAGGTGTGTAAACAGCTAAGATAGGTACTTCTCTTCCAGAAGAATTATACACCTCATTGAATCTAACTTTCTCCTCCCAATATAGTCCTCATTAACTACTTTCTGCTTTCTGCCTTCTACTTAAGGCGTACTTAGTTACATCTTCAGTAAGAACACCTTTCACTGTTAAGATGTACATAGTGAGTTATCATTGTGTTAATTAAAATAATTAATTTTAATTCTTCTGAGTCATAAATGTTTTATGCAAAAAATATTACAAAAGAATACAAATTCTTAAACACCCAACAAGCTCGCACAAACTAAATTTACTTAGTATATCTTTCTTTTTTTTCATTCTCGCATTTTTGTAGCGAATAAATAACGCAACCAAACCGTCACGTTGTCTTTTTTCTCTTCCAACGAACAGCTTTTGCTCCTTTTATCGCGAGTTTTTATTGCCTGTCCCTAGATGGCGACTAATTGAAAAATGAGCGCACAACAAACGACAATTTAAAACCGTATAAATATCGCGTATGGTATATAAATACGCTCTCCGGCCGGTCGCAATAACATATATTAGCGGGTCGGAATGGTGTTGTTCGGGTAACCACTTTGTTACGATCTTGTAATCGGGCCGTGTAATAAATGGACGATCATCGGTGGAGCTCTTCTGCCTTTAACTCGGACGATATTTTACACCCACGAGTACGACGGTCGGGTCCGAAGGTTCGACACGGGATTACAGCGGCCGTATCGGATAGCGGTTCTGCCACGAAGTTAGCGCGAAACCTATAAAATAAATGCACCGAGAGGACGACGCGATATGAGTTAATGATGGGAAACTATTCGGACGGATAATAAATAATCCTGAGGGTACTGAAATTAGATGTGACGAAGTCTTGAAATTGAGTTTATTCGTAAGTTTAACAATTTGAAAATCTAACGATCCAGCGGGTACGATATATGAACGTCTTTAGGTATTACACTGTTGGAGATTAGATGGAAGTTGGATTCTATCAAATATCCTTGAGTTAAGATGTATTAAATATTCTATTCACTTTGATTTGAAAAGAAAATTATTTTCTCTGTTGCCTTCCCATACTTCATTTAATGGAAGGAAATGTTGAATTCAGTTATTTAAAAATCATTAGCTGGTGTCGAAGATAGAAAATACGTCATCAACACATCTGATCTAAAGAGGACCTATTCTGCTTAATTTCTGCTTATAGCTCCAAAGGAGATTAAGGTATCTGGATGCACCTTTATCACCTCCCGAGAACGTTTATTTGCAATCATTTGAAGCTTGTCCAATGTCACTACGTCAATGGCATTGGAAAAACATGGGAGGGAATAAGTAGAAAACGTGCTTTCTTGGTAGAAGCCTCCGATGTCAAATTATGCCAGACCCAGCACGACTACTTAAGTGATACTAGAGCACGCGCTTAACTGAAGGCTAAAATCACTTCGATATATGCCCATAAAGTGGCTAGCCCTAAAAGGAATCTGTTATCCATTGCCTCTTCCTCAGTCTTAAGGTAAAAGGTGTTAATGTCCCGGAGAAATGGTTTAATAAAAATTATTATAGCTTTTATTTAATCCTGTATATACTTCAAAGTGAAAAGGATTAGAAAGATGCCCAAGAAAAAGTAAATAGGAGCTAGAGAAATGGTAAATGGTAAAAATTCTGAGATAATTAACAACTGTTTGCGTAAAAATGAGTTGTTGGGTTAGCCCGCAGAACTAACAACTGTGAGGATGTTTATGCCATGGCTGCGATCTATCGGACAGGAATTACGCATTACGCGCAATTTACTTCTTAAGAAACCAAACTAAGAGCTTCCTCGCTATTTACTTCATTATCCAATGAATAGCTTTAATCAAGTTCATTTCAATTTCTGCTGAAGACACCTATTTTTTAAGAATTTTGTTCTTCTGTATCTCTGCTGAAAACTAATGATAACGTTTCATGTTCATTAATGAGATTTCGACTGGTAGCATTTGTTTGGTCTCAAAATCCTAAAATTGACGTTCATAGCCCTACATAAAAGGCCATTGTCTCTTGGGTGTACCGGTTCGTAAAAGTATAACGACATTTAAATAACTCCACGCAAATATCTTATTTCCATCTTTCCTATCGTTCCGTTTAACTGGTCGTAACTTGTATACGCGCAAAAAGTAAGTATGCATTAATCCCGAGAAACATCAACGTTGAAAGTATAAAAAGGAACGGTTTATGCGAACAACAATCCTTCCAAAATCCTATAAAAGCGTGCCCCGCTAATTGCGCAGGTAGAACTAAAACTAACAGCAAGCGTATGTAACTGCCCCGCTTGTTGTACGCAACAAAGCGCGGTCTTGCCTTCGTTTAATAGCGTCCCCGTCCGCCGTCGTCTGATGTGTAAGCGACAGTAAACGGAATTTTATTGCGAACAATCCGCTACACTCCCCTTTATGGAACCTACTAATATATTTTTAAAGATGTCATCGATTTTAGGATGTAAAACACGTCTCGCGTTGGACATTAAACGCGAACGAAACGCGACCGTTTTTGCATAAAAGTTATTATACGATTAACAGCGCGATTTCTGCGCCGAAATACGGGGGTAGTTTGAAAAATTAATACCCTCATCGCGGATATTTACGGGGACAGTTCTGGAGATTCTCGTCAACATTATAATCAGCTCAATGTGGTTTCGGTCACGTGAGACAATAATGGGAAATATAGGTGAGAAGTGGCTGAAGTCATCAGTAATTGGGGTATCAGGGTCTTTAAAGGGAAGAGGAAAATGAAGGAGAACAAGAGGAGAAGGAAGAAGATGGTGAATACTGAGTTATTTTGACTTAGTTATCTGTAGAGACTTTTATTCCTTTAAACTTCTCCAAAGTCTTCAAGAGATGCTTTCACCGAGCCAAATTCAGTGTAGGATAAGGTTTTTACCACATCTGCATCTTTAATCGGTGGTCCTGGCGGACACTGTTCGAATTTTCACCAGATCCTACTTGACCAATTATTTACATCGTAGCCGTTCTATAAATTCATAAAGCTCAGATGCTGAAACTTTGATCTGAAATATATTCAGACTATTTGCACAACCCCCAGTTCTTGTTATCAACGTCGACTCGTTGACTTGATGGACTCCTTTAGTTTAATAACATTCAATTCAATCGTCACACTAAGAGAAGCGACGTTATCGAAAGTCGCTACCAGTGGATCCAGCATTGTAGTAAGAAATCAATGTAAACCATCTCATTATATAGAAGCACCAGTTTTCAATACGCCCTCGTATATTCGCGAAAACCATTCGAATGAAAGCCTAACCCAAGAAGAAGATGATCTCGATTACGGTGGGTGTTTATCGTACAGCTCGCCGTATAATATAAACGGGCGATGCTATCATGTCCATGTTAGGCCACGAAGAGCAGGTTGACATGTTGTTTTATTGCTTGTTCGAGTCACAAAACAGCGTTCTCCTAGGATCTCGTCCGCCGCGTCTTCCCCTGCCTACATTACGAATGGTAAGCGAGCATCCTACGGGCCTCTAATGCTCGCGACTTAGAGAGCATATTAAGATTAATCATACCGCAAAAGACGACCATTCAGTCGGTCTTGCCGTGTACGCGCAGAATAGAGAGAAGGTTGACGGAAGAGGATCGTCTAGCTAGATGTCGCTGTACTCTCTCATGATTTATTCATCCGTTGATTATATGGATTAGATCGCGGATATAGAAGGATGACGACGGGAAACGAGGTTGACAATCAATCAGCAATTAATCAAGTAATCGGTAACGATGAATCAAGTACGATATTTATGGATGGCTCGTCACGAAATGTTATTCCGATCGATCTAGATGTTCGATTGGGCGATCGAGATTGATAAATCTTTGGACGAGTTCCTTTAATGAAGCATATTATATCGACTTGTAAATGTAGCAGCCTCCTTAAAAATATAACGAGGTTTGCTTATATTTCTGTACTCGGATGTATATTGATACTTGTGCTGTAGTTTATTAAATCTTAAATTATAAATTAAAGCTTGGGGTGCTCAAGTCTACCTTATGTCCAATAGATCATCGCGTGAGACGCACCGATACACCTTCTTGTAATGAAGAAGTATCCAAGATAAGAAGATGATAGAATTCAAGGAAGGGATGAAACAATCCGAACAGCAGGAATGATAAATTTGGAAGCATGGATAAGCTGTAAGCATAAAGAGATTGATTATTATGTGACGCAATTATTTACGACTTACGGAGGATTCAAAGACTATTTAAAACGAATGGAGGAATCAGATAACGACATGTGCAGACTGTGGAGAACAAGGTACGACGACACATACGAAATTAAATGATAATGAAAGAAATTCTTACCGAGAAAGAAGGTGATGGAACCATCTAAGCCCTAACTAACAATTCACCCAGACGAGGCGAAAGGAGGTGAAGATTTACTGAAGAAAGGATCACATTCAGGAAGAAGTAAAGGTATCCTATCTCTCCCAAACATTGGACAGTTCCAGAGCAATATACCAGTGCTTCAAACAATATTATGATCAGCTACGCTGGCGGCCAAAAGAATTTTTTTTTATGCAAAATGGTAGCATTTACGTAAATTCAGGCTTAATCAAAATTTGTGGAAGAATAATAGGCATCCCATTTAAACTAACAAACTTAACACTAATCCACTTCCGGCATAAACGGAAGTAATTCGTCCAAAGATACCTTAAATAATCTTGGCTTGTAGTAAAAAAAGTAAAAAAAAGTAGCAGCATTAAGGTTCTAAATTTAACCGTTCTCGTTGCTATATTGAGCTGTAATTGTCTTTAATTATGTTTCAAGATTAGGACTTACCTACATCACAATAGAAGTAATACCAACGAACTCTAGTCGTTAGTTTCTATTTACTAATAAACACTCTCAATTAGCAATCAACTACGTGTACTTCGAGCACATTTCAGGACATCCTGTGTACTATAGATTATCGCCCAACTATAATGCATAATTACATTCACAAATAGTAACCGAGAGTGCTTATTAGCATCCAATTAACAGACGTGAAAATGAAACAATAATTATGCTCAAGAAGCAACTCAATAGGCGAACGTACACCGACAATAACAGATTGTTTTCGTGAAGAATAACAAATAAATTATCTATAATCTATCGTCTCCGATTGGAAGAGCCTAGGTTCCTCATCTATACAAATGAATTAATTATTTAAATATAGACGCAACGCTGCAAGTGCATGTCGCTAAAGGTAATGGCGCCAGCCTTTATATAGCAGTAGCATGAGTACATCGGATACCGTTTAGCTGCAAGCTTAACGTACATCTCATGCGCTTACCTCTATATTTGGATTTAAACGTTTGGCAAATTGTATCATTCGAAGGTGAGGATTACGGTTTTAATGCTGAGGTGATCAACGAGAGTCTCATGTCTATTACCCTCTTTAATGTTTAATACTGTTTTTTTGTCGTTCTGTTACAAGCGCTCTCCTTTTTTAATAACATTGCGTCCTTCTAAACGATCCACTCCGTTGGATGTAGATGGGTTACTAGGTAGTCCACGGATCGAGCAGTTTAACATCAACAATGTTCATTATTAGCTACCACCTCTTCTTTTTTTTGTCACACACAACTTCAGCTCAGAAGCCTTGGAAAGGTTCGTGAACAGACTTATACTCTTTAGATTGAGTGGATATCACCTCTGAGGAATCCACGTTGTATCGACTGTATGATTTTCAAATATCTTTTTCAAAGATTTTCAAAGATCTTTTTCAAAGATTTTCAAAGATCTTCAAAGATTTTCAAAGATTTTCAAAGATTTTCAAAGATTTTCAAAGATTTTCAAAGATTTTCAAAGATTTTCAAAGATTTTCAAAGATTTTCAAAGATTTTCAAAGATTTTCAAAGATTTTCAAAGATTTTCAAAGATTTTCAAAGATTTTCAAAGATTTTCAAAGATTTTCAAAGATTTTCAAAGATTTTCAAAGATTTTCAAAGATTTTCAAAGAAATACCTTTGACGAGGCATATAGTATGGATATCGGCCAATAGATTGAAACTGCTCTTCTTGATGGGAAACTGGGAAAAATGGGAACGATTTTGGCGACTTCAAAAACGTTGGGAAAAATGCTTTGCTCCATTAACCAATCAAAGAGACTAGTTAAAGTAGAATTAATTAAGTGGACGCGAGCTTTTAGAATACTAACGTTTGTTCCTTCGGTATTTGTAATCTTGCTGATTAGATGACATGTTTTCTTCGATCATTGACATGGCAATTTGCACAAAATCTCGACTGGAAGAACTTTCGTTTTTAATTAAATTTGGTGGTGTCCTGCTCTTTCTATTGACTTATCATCTTGCTGGAACCAATCATCTCCTTCTAAGTATTTAAGTTAAGATATCAAATAGCAAGATTCTTGCATACTTTTGTAAAGTTATTGCAACAGCCCTCTAGTTACGGATGGATGAGCGAAGTACTCTTCGATGGTTGATTTCAAGCTAATATCCTTCTTTGGTGATAGATCGATAAATCGACATGGTAACGGAATATGGAAAACCTAACTCTTACTACATCCGTTAACTATCTTTCATACCTTTCTAACCTATTTCAAGCAACGAGCCGACATAATCTCAATTACTCCTAGCTTATCGGATCCCTTTCGAATCGAACGAGCGTTCGCGACCAGGAACAGACGAATCCTCCTCGAGATGTCGTGAGTCCAGTTTACTACTGGGTGGTATAGAGATAATGGGGCTAGGGCAATTACGAAAACTAATATTGACAATTTTTATTCGGTCAGCCGCGTAATTTCCTCAGTTTCTGTGCGTTTGCGAGTCGCCACGATGCCATTAGCCGACGTAAGCGGCCGCAATATCCCATTTAGCCGGCGCGTTATTGGACAGGCCGCTCCGGCAATTTCGCCCCGGCCAATCGGCGCAACGTCAGCCCGTCGGCCCGGCGAAAACGTCGATATTATAATGAACTGAACGAGCGACCGGACGGAGACCTCTATCGGGGAAAGATAATTGACGATGAAACGGAAAGTCGTCTGTGAATTGGTTCAAACGAGGAAACCGCATAATTACGAGATTACTACTGTTTAAATTGTTGCTAGACCACACACGCAAGACGTCGTACAATACACGATATGAACGTGGATAGATGCTAGGAACAGACTGGTATGATGTGCGTATTGTCTGCAGCCTACTGCAGTTCTTCGGTACATACGTAATATGGTACGCTGTACACGAGCTGCAGGATTAATATGCCCTATTCAACTTGTGTGAGAGCGCTAGCGTTATTTAGGGGCCTGTTAAATGAATTCAAATGAACCTATACGTGGAAACTATTTCTACCAGCAGTCTTTCAAATTGGCAAATTTATGTGTACTCTATATATTGGCATTGCTGCATTTTTAAAGCAGTAAGATATTGATGAGACCATATCAGATAAAGGTAAACTTCTTTCACATGAAGAGCTTTTATATTCTTAAACTAACTAAGAAGAAAGAAAGGATTAGGACAGCTACAAAAATTTATTTTTAAATATAGAGCATTAGGCCATTGGGTCATTTCAATAACATATCTAATCGATTATAAAAAAAATTTCTTTGATTTGTCGTTCAACAGCTGCTATATGTTTGTCATCGTCCATAAATCTTGTTCTTCTTAGTGCTTTATTGAGATTCTGTAGGAAGAAGTAGTCACAAAAGAAACTAGATCTGCTCTATAAAATAATTGGTCAACTTCTATGAAGCCACGTTCGGCAACAGCAGCTTTTGGAAGTCTCGACATATACTCTGGTGCCCTGTCGTGGCGCAACCGGGCATCTTGCGTTAGTTTTCCGCAACCTTTTCGCTTTAATACAATATCTGAGGCGATGCATTAACTTTCCATAATACCTTCGTGTTGCCCTATTACTCGGATAATTCCTTGATAATGCACAAATATCTTTCCCGGAGAAGGAGTGAGTTTAACTTTCTTGGGAAGGCTGGAACCTTCAATCTGCTTCTTATTTTTTGCCTTAGCGTAAAACTGATAGGCCCAGATCTTATCTACGGCTCAGATCAATCTATAGTTAAATCGGGTTCGTCTCCATAAGCCACATAAATTGTCCACATGTTTCCCATCCGGATATGTCGCTGATCGATATTAAACAAAGCTTGCGATAAAAGCACCTTTTCAATTAGACGCTTGAAGTGAATGTTGTTTACGTAAAAGAGCTAACAATAATAACAATAATCAAAGAAATGCGTGTCTGTACATGGTGGTTAGGTGGTGGCCCAATTTTATTGTTAATTTCATTAGTTCTCTGGATAATTGTACTAACTATTAGTCGATCGTTGCGGCTCCCGCAGACCGTGATAACATGGATTTCCCATGGTCGCAATCGTAAAGGTATTAGCAAAAATTTTAATTTTGGGGGGTTTTTCATTAACCCTTTTTCATATCTGCTTCTACACTAAACGTACCTACGCAACAATTAATATAATTCGAATAGGGACATTTGTTGTACGTACGCGAGTTACGTAACGTTGCCAACTTTTCTTCCGCTTCACTAACTCACTTGCAACCATCGATTTTCACCAAGGAAAGATCGTCGTAAAAATCGGAAGCAGAAATCGAAAAAGGCGATGCGAGCAACCGTCGCTACAGGGTCCGGTAACAGGTTGCGCGTCTTCAAGGCGTTCTCCGCTTTCTTCGATTTCATACCTCCGAGCGTACGACGCACAGAAGGCCGGATCGAACGCTTCCCCTCGATCGTCGGCTCCGACTCCGCGTGTGCTAAATAGCCAAATTAATACGAATTAGAATATGAATAATGGCTAATAGAAGCGCGTGTGACAGGAGTGATTGTACTATCGTCGGCGCGTTCGTTTACCTAATGAAATTTCGTTCGCATCTGGGTCAAATGTCATCGGGTTCAAGCGAAATATATTGTAAGTACGTAGAAAAATGATATCGAGAACCGTGTACGGCGTTTCTTCGTCTTCTAAAGAAGAAGACGAGGACGCAGAAGAAGCTATATCCCTGCTATTATACGGAATATGTCTGTATGTGTGTATTTATGTACACAAAAGTGCACGTATAAGTGGGACAAATGGCGACCTTTAACCCTAATCTCATTTCTAATTGCCTCGTATTAACAATGAGACTTTCTGTCCGCGTAAACACATGTATAGACGTACAGGCACACGAATTCTATTCATTAAAATGTCTATACAATAAGATCGCGCAATGTAGATATAAAAAAAAATGTTTAAGAAGATTTGCATAATTACTTTTCTATTCTCAAAAAAAAAAATGTTACATAGTTCTTCACATTGGTGGCGCTATTATGAAGTTGCGAGAGAAAACACTCTCTAAAAAATATTTTTCTCTTCGAAGACGTGACCATCTCTATTAAAGAAGCCATTAGATGCAAATTATTTTTGTTTCATGTCTTTTAGTTAGATGTTTTCTGCATTTTAGATACTGTAGATTCTGTCCTGCCTAAAGAAATGAAAAGAGCTCGCCATTAATGCGATTAAATAAGTAATTTATTGAAATTGTTCCAACTAACAAGTTTATTCTATTAACAAAGGGTTGCTGAAATATGCTTAAATAATGTTCTTATTACATATTCATGCATTTATTTATTACAATAAAACCTCTCTTAACGGGCACCTCTCAGTAACGGGTACTTGTTAGGAGCTTTTCCGACATGTAGCAAAATGATCTCTTAACAGCAGCCACTCTCAATAACGGGCGCTGGCATAAAAAATTTCCCCAATTAGCATAATTCTTCCATAAGTTTGCCTCTTTATATCGGGCAAAAAAAATATTTTTCGCAATTACACGTATTATTATTAAATTATCAAATGGACAAGTTTTGCAAAGGATAGCAAATAAATTTTAAATCCATTTGTGGAGAAGCAAGTCAGATAAACGAAGATGTTGGAGATTGGAAAAGGAAGTTGTATGAGATCATCAAAGAATACGTACCTATTAATTGATACTTTTAACGACCGCGAAACCGTTTTGCTTTTCGCTTTAGCTTTAGCTTAAAAAAAAGAGGTGAAGCTTCAAAAGACCTTTTCACAATTGGATTTTGTGCATGTATGGTCGGAGAAAGGGAAAAGCAAGCCCTTTGGTGATTGGAAAATCCAAGAAATCACGGTATTTCAAAGAAATCAACGCAGATAAGTTAAACGTGAAGTGGAAATTCGACAAAAAAAGCGCAGATGACACTCGATATTATGTCCCAATCGTCGATGAAGTTTGACAGAAGAATGCAACGACAAAAACGTAATGTGCTTCTATTTTTAGATGACCCCACGTCGTACCCACAAATTTCTCTAAAAAAAATTGAAATTATTCTTTTTTCTACATGACCTATCATTGTTAACCAGTTGATCAGGGGAGATAATAAAAGCGTTTAATTCGTACTACTGTCAAAAGGCTTTGGTCTCAATAGTATTAGCAAAATACAGCCGAGTTGGAGAAATCTATCAATATAGCGAGTGCTTTTGGTTTGGATATCAACAACGTGTAAAGATGTTAAGACAAAAATAGTTTTAATTGTTTTTGTTCGCACTTTTGCTTCTTAAGAAAAAGAACTTGCCGAAACATTCATCTTTTTCATTACATGCCTTCTTTTTATGTTCTATTACGCTATTAAATGAAATAATTTCTATTAACGGGCACCTCTCCATATCAATTCCTCACAACTGCCCGTTGTTGAGGCGTTTTACTGTATTTATCAAAAAATGAAGCCTTTTTTATGTAAACGTAACACTACACAATAATTTTATTCGGTTAATGATAAAAAATAGGAAAAAGGAAGTACTTGACCGTATTCGTCGAGAAGTTTACAATCTGGTCCAAAATAGACGATAGATGTGACTAGGTTGATTGGTATCTCTTTTAAAGAATCTCTTATATATATGGAGCATCGATCTTGTATGTTTAGAATAGCAACATTATCGAATTCAAATAGGTGGTCACTTTCTAGGCTATGGTTAGCTAATGCTTAAGCTCTTGCAGCAATCACATCTGCGTTGGCTAATTTGATGTTTAATCCATAGAGTTTAGTCTGAACAGACGAGATACCTTGTCTTTTAAACAGTTTTTAATAAATAGCTTGATAAATTGACTTATTCTACTTGTCGAAGTTCGATTGTTAACAAATGATGAGCGTTTAAACGAAATTTCACCTGACACGTCCTCAATTGGACCATCAAAGAAATTTGTGCTATAAAAGCAGCGGTTTAGCGTAGCCAATCATTTTCTTTTAATCAGAACATAAACATTGTTGATCGTATAAAGTTGGCTGTCAAACAATACGATACATCTCAGCTAAAAGACACACAATTTACCTTGAGAAACAATAATTTAGTTGTCTTAACCGAATGAAATATATACGAGGGCCCTTAAAGACAACTTCTCGGATAAACACAAGAACATTTGTAATATTACCGCGGGGGCCGCAATAAAGGTTACGAAACCGAACAGCTAACACAAGTTTCAAAGTCTGATACGCGTTTATTACAGTGTTTACGATGCTATAATCGCAGAGATACAAACATAATTTTTGTGGCTAAACCACAAAAAGGTGCCTAAGTACATAACGTGCTGATGAGGAGAATATGAAAAGAATATCGAGGATGGTATATGTAAGACTTGTACAACGACTTACTACACTTTCTCTTTGGTAATTACGGTGATATATTGCGCAATTAACACCTAAGCATGTATGAAAGATGCGAAAGATTATTATTATGTGGTGTGCAACGTATAGATAATTGTTTTTTTTTTTAAATATATATATATATATATACCTATAGGTACACTTATGGACAAGATTTTAGTGTAAAGCGAACTATTTCGAGATTGAAGAAATCTATTGATTGAAGAACACTAGGTATATTACTAGGTATATTCTACATTCAACAAATTTAATTATTTTCCATGCTGTATCTACGAGGGTAGTCTCAAAAGTTTCGAACCCAACAGAAGCAAATTCGATTTTATTTCTTAACATCTCTTTTGCTTCCCTCGGCGACGCCGAAGTTCCGACTTACTTCGCTTAAACTGCCTTCACCGGGATTTAGAGATATTGATTCGAATGTGTATTAGGTAGAGTAAGAGTTGTCATATGTTAAATTGGAGCAAGTTAAATGGCAAATTGTCTCCAATAGTTCAACGAAATCTACAGACGAAAGTGCTTTTTTGTCAAAAATTGTACAAGCACGTACAATCTTTTGCAAAAATTATTCTGGACCAACGGCACACCTGGAGGTGTCACGTAAGGCCTTCAAGAACGGTGTTTACACACCTTCTTATTAGTAGAAACAGCCCATTAGGTGTGTAGGCCAAATTGCTATTCTCTAAGCAATATCTGGCTTAAGCCGAGCTGTCTTGATGCAAAGCAGCATCAAGTAGCGAGAATAATTGTGGACACCGCGTTGTTGATGAATTTCGTCATTATATTCATCACACTAGCATCGCCTTCGCTATGGCGATTGAAGAAAATGGCGTTCTATATTTTCTAGATGTGCTCGTAAAACGCGCTAGCAGGCACACACGGACTAATATCTGCGATAATCACCCACAACAGACGAAATCTCTCGTCAGCACATTTCTAGGAGGAGATGAGCGGAGATGAGCGATGGGACGCGATGGGATGAGAACAGACACCTACGGACGAATAGATGTAACTTACAAGACATGTTAATACCACCCAGACGAAAGGAAAGCAACAGCAAGAAACAAACAAACACTTATCAGCTGAACATTGCAAAAATTACGGGCTGGAACTAGAAAAGAAGAATACTTAGAACACTATGATCTACTTCCTCATAAATATGGTAAGAACTGCATTAGCCATACAGGAACAAGCATCCAACAGAATAGCTGAACACCTCTCCAAATGAAGACTTTGATAGCGTGATCATATTAGACAAAGCCGCACACTATCACACACCTATTGCGAATTTTTTAAATCTGTGAAAAATTTGTGAACAATTTCAATGGAAATGGTCTGAACGTCTGGCAAAAAATACGAAAGTATCAGCAACTTCCGCATCACACAAGTTTAATTAATTAATCCGGGAAGGCTGTTTCGGGGATAGTCCCCATTCTCATTATTCCTAAAGGTCTGCTTTTGACGAACAACCATGACGGGAGCGGCCCAATGAACCGGAACGGATACGAATCAACAAACCAAAACAAAAATAAGGTATATAACCAAGAGCGCGAAAAAATGACTTCCGCCTTTGAAAACGTTTTGAAGGAGGTGGCTGTAGGATCAGCGAAACACGTACTTAGAAGATTATTTCAAAGCAAACAAGTACTGTGAAAGTCAGTACTTAGCCATCGACTATTAAGAAGATTAAATAAGTTCTTTTAATGGAACACCTCAAAATCCGTCGCATCACTCTAACAAAAGCAATGTAAAATTCAACATTCAAAGTTACAGCTTGGTAAAGCTTGAAAGCACGACGATTATATTTAATTCAAACAGCATCATATAACATTTAATAAGAAACATGCATAACTATATCGATCAAAGTAAAAAAATTAAATTGCAACGTTTGAATGTATCATTTCGATATTGGATCTCCCTGTATTGGCACCAGTAAATTCGGCTTATAACCAATACCATAGCAATATAAGCATTATCTTACACGGGATTGTAGGAGATGCGTTAAGAATCTTCCGCGATACGGTATTATAACATTATTTATCTCTTCTTTGGGACGTACGCGAAAGATACAAGTGCTAGATATATCTTCCATGTACATATATATACGCCGTATAGACACCAGTTAACATAAATTTCAATTTCAACTCTAATTGACGCTTATTTACATACTTAGCGCTTCAGAAATAACAAATTAGAAAATTTTATGTTGCGCCTTTTACCTAAATTACGATCCCGGCGAAATGAGGCGTCTATGCTTTAAATACGCGGCCAATTGGATGTCCGTTGATAATAAACCCGACCATAAATCTTCACGAAATCGCTTATTTGTGCTTCGGCTATTTTTTTCACTGTTAAACTCAAATAAACAGATCGTCTGTTTGTGTTTTACGGTTATGTGCTGTGAATCTTAACTATGATTTTTCAAATTAAACGTTAACTTATCGGTTACGCTTTGGAAGAAGGTGTAGATTTTAAGTTTATTTTGTAACCAAAGAAAAATTATTCCTAAACGACAAATAAGAAAGGATTACGCCTGTGTCCTTTTTCCGAGCTCTACATCCGGGTTTTCCTCTTTTCAATCGCCTTTTTTTTCCGCCTTCCGCTAGTTTCAACGTTATCTATCTGTTAGCAGGCGGATCCCGAACGAACGGGAGAACGTGTGCATTGTTGCGAGCAGCCGGAGCCTTAACGGGGACCCCGCGGTCGGCGCTCGGGGTCGCAGGTCGCGAGAACTCACTGACCTGCAGCGCCTTTCGTTGGGCCGAGCGGCGCGCTGCGGCCGAACATAAGGCATCGTGTTTCGCGTCTCTCGAACATCGTTGGGAAAGCTTGTACATAGTTTCGCCCCCACCCCGCTCCTATGTGTGTAGTTATAGCGACGGTATCTACCTTAAAATAACCGTGTATGTATGTAAGTTACGTGTTTATTTATGCACGTATGTAAGAAGCTGAATATACAACGTAAATAAAGGTTTGCGGCGATTAAAGGTTGCGTTCAACGTGAAGTATAATGCCGCTATCTTTAGAAATGCGATTGGTTTGGCTTTTGAGGAAATGCAACGCTCTGTCAAGACTATTTTTGTTTCGAAGGAAACTCCACGTAGTTCTCCATAAGAATCTACCATAACTTCACAATACGGTTTCCCATTTAAAATATATAATCTCCAGTCCAACCGAACAAGCCGGAAAAGAAAGTTATGACCTTGAATGCTGGAAATAACATCATTCAAAAATGGTTACCCCGCAAGTGACGGCATCCAAAATTCTCCAGAAAGAATCTCCCCGTACGGCCCAAATTACGCCCTGTATATGGACCCATTGCGTAGCGTCCAAATCGTTTACATAAATGAAAAATAAAGTGGGGCCCATGTTTGAACCTTGTGGTACTCCGATTGAAAGTTATCTATATGAATAACAATTAAAAAAAGAAGCTCCTCCTTCCCTCTCACCTGGCCAACGCGAACATCATGTAAACACGCTGACCTGACGTTCTTGTCGGTACTCTTGTCGAAAGCGGTAATGACAGGACTCCGCAGTACGGAAAAACGATGAAGAAGAAGAAGAAGAACAACAACGACGACGAGCCGATAGAAGAAAACGAGGCGAATCGTGCGACGCGGCTCCCCAAGACCAAGATCAAGCAGGAGGAGGAGGAGGAGAAGAAGAAGAAGATGGAACGGCATCAGGTGAACACACATACACGTACACATGGAGGCATGCATATTCCATAAATAGAAGATCACGGAGAGCGCGCGAGATCGCGAAGAACGTGCGTGAAAGGCCGCACTAATCAGATGGAGATCAGTGCGAATTATCGGGAAGGCGATGAAACGCTGCACGTCTGCGAGAGGCGCGCGGCCGCGCCGTCTAGATGGACGACAGATTTTCGAATTAGATGTGGCGAACCAGACTCGAAGATTGATGGGTGTTGGGTTGGACTATCTTTAGATAACGAGATGTACGGCTGGAGGTGAGGTATTAATTGCGTTCTTTGAAAGAAAAGTTATTTACTTAATTTGATCTCTACGTATGTTACTAATTCTCATGAAAATGTAATACGAAGATGTTCATATTTAGAGAAATTAATTCATTAATTAAATAATTAGTTGTTGAAGATAGCGCCATGGAGGGAAGGCGATATTTGCTCGAATTCGTCAGCGTTAACCTTGAGTGTAAAGAAAGAAAACATAAGAACGGTACTGTTGTAGAAAAGGATACATCGAAGAACGTTGAAACACAACAAATATGCTCTATTACAGATTCATATATTTCATACAAGTACATTTTAATGACAAATTATAAAGATTTAAATAGAGATTAAGTTAAAATTAAATTAAAAGAACAACGAAAAACAATTTAATGAAGTTGTTATTGGAAAATTGATTTGAAGATGCAGCCTTCGTGGATATCATCCAAATGCCGCAAATTATTGAAACACTTCGCTGAAACCTTTGCCACAATATTTCACTTTGCACTGGACGCACGTTTCGATATCCAAGCTATCATCTTTAGCAGTAAAGCTACATTCCTCAGTTCAGTTTTATTCTCAGACGCGCAACCAATTCTAATGAAGTACTTTGATGAGGATCTTAGCGGAGTGTTTCAGTGTAAAAACGCTACACAGATTGAGTACTTGATTACTATCTTTAATTGAAAATTCTGAGCAACAAAGAGTCCGAAAGTTATCTGATTAATTCAAATGAATGTAAATTTGGTGTTGTCATTAAAAAAAAAGTATATCTATATTCGTCAAAGAGAACTTAAGTACCTCAGATCAAAGTTTCCAAAATACGGGTGGAGACTCCTACACCTCTATAAGAAAAAGGAGCCGAGAGTTATCGACAATCTTGGAAGTTAAAAACATTCGTTTCTACAGCATCCTTTTAAAAAGAAATCTAGGCATGAGACGGATATCCTATAACGTTACGATCAAATTTAATGGGTGGTTATTAGAAGTAACAGTATTTGGGATTACGTGACAAGAATCTTACTGTACGGCTTTGTCCAACTTTGTACAGAAAAAATCTTTAGTGCAACGCGTGTAATTGTAAATAATTAGCCAGCATAATATGCTAAGAAGGAGAATTAAACTCCAAATAAAAAAAGTAATTCTTCTGCTTTTATTAAGTTTTTGTTTGAGTCTTTATATAATCTTTACATTGAATGACGGATGCAACAATTTTATGAAGAAAAAAGCTCCTTTTTATAAGCTTTGCTGTCGGGAATTAAATAGCACCAACGTATTGGAGCACTTCGCACCATACAGATTCAATAGATTAGTGCGGAACAGCTGCTTTAAGGATGCGTAGATCCTTATTATCAGCCGCATGACCGAGCTATGTGAAAAAAGAACTGTGCCTATTCTATCCCCACTCTCGAGACATAGACAAATATCTACATTTGCTTTTTACCCGCCCTAAAATTAAAACGGGCAAAACATGCGGAACAAGAGACGACGCGTGTCCCCTTTACCCCAATAAAATAAAATTAGACGGTTGATAATAGTGATCCACGCATCTGTTCCGGACTAATTAATTAAAACTAGCATTGTGCGGATTGTGCTAATATTTTATGTGTGTTATTTGCCATACTACAGACTTTGCTATGCCATTGTAATAGTAAAATATCACTTAATCATAAATGAATATTGTGCATTAATTTATCGGGACACTGTATGCTTAAAATAGTTTACAAACATTGCGCTGCGCATATTTGATCGAGTTATTCCAAACATCCAATAGAAATGCTAAAGACTTCGATTACGAGCATCCAGATCGTAAATTACCGCTATCAAGATTTCAGCAAAATAGTTAGAATTAAAATTCTCAGCAATAAAATCATTTGTTTTATAACTCTCCGTCCGCGATCTCGACATTAATCGTCCAAAATCCAGACATCAACAACAAGAAGAAGAAGAAGAACAGGAAAGAACAAAATCGAAATCACCAACACCCGTTATGGGTTTCAGAAATATTGTTACAGTATCGTCGCTAATAATGCGTCGGACTTGCGTTGTTCTTTTTTTTTTCTTCTCCCTCTCCTGACATCCGTTTTGTTTTCGTTTAATTCTCTCAGTTGGAAATGTTATAGCGGACCATAAAACGGTGAAATCGTAAATTAGACGGTCGTCTCGGGATGTGTACCGTCGCCAGAGTTAACTTGTTTTAATTGTGAACGTCAGAATCTAAAGAGATGGGCTATAAAAATTTGAGTTTAGTGTATAAATCTCGAGCGTAGAGATGCCACAATTTATTGTATCTTTCACCATCGAATATTTTCGAACGGAATGTACACTCGACGACGATGATTGTAATCATGCAGTCGACTATGGATGCCGTCATATTTAGAAAATTGCAACTTGTACTATGTAGAACCGTTGATTGGCGTTTACATTTAAATTGGCTTTCATATCTCATCTCATTAAGCAAAAAAAAACTTAAGATTGTGCATTTGTTTTTTTACGGAATCACGCTTCAAACTAAATCAGACCTTGCTCGGCTCGAAACTTCCTAATATTGAATAGTAGTGCAGCATTAAGAGGAAGTAGCTTAGCGGCTTGCCGAATTCAAGGATTGTTCGTGCAAAATGTAGACAAAAAAGTAAGTAAGACGATGGTTTATTCGGAAGTACTTGACGTTGGAATTATTGAATTTATTTAGGACAGCTTGTGCTGGCAAAGGCAAAATTAAACGAAAAATTGCACAGCAGGCTCGCCAAATACATTATGAACAATGCTATTTTCCAGCAAAAGCGATCTCTTACCAGAATCTTCCAACTATTCTAACACACATTAAGGGCATATTCATTCGATCTGTATAGGTCGCGATAGTTTCTAACTTATCAACGCCGTGGCTGTTCCAATGACAACTGTGCGACCTATTGCTTGCTTTATTGAAATCCACAATAAATTATTTTTAAAAGGAGCTTTCCATATTTCTTTGAAGCTTAATTTCTTTCGGGACTGTACCTATGCGAACATGAGAAGTAGACCTGTTGCCTTCGCGTTCGAACCAACCCCATCTCGCGAACGAAATTTTTACGATTAAAACGAGATGAGTTGTTTTTGTTGGCTTAAATATCGTCGGATCGCAGTTAAACAACGGGGATCTGATATGTGTAACGTAGCTCCTCCGGTTGGAATTTTAATTTTTATCGCCGTATAGACTATGTCCTCGCTGTATTCGGTTCGTTTTTTATAGGGGACCCCCGTCGGCGCGTCGGTCAGCGCTATCCGTTTTACGTTACCGCGACACGGTGTCGTTGGCCACGATCCCGTCCCTTGCCGTCCCGTCCCGTCCTAGTCCGATGCAGTCCTGTTAAAACCGAGGGGTTGTATATCACTCCGGTGAGTTGTTACCGTTGTTACCGGTGGACGCGCAGATGGTCCAAATAACCGTGACATAAATTCAGAAATAATTACGGGAATTAACTATAATTCATCCTTATACAGGCATCAAGATGATCCGGCGTCCTCAAAAAAAAAAAAAGGAAAAAATACCTTGAAATTACACAGCCCGCATCCATTCCGGTTTAAGTTTATGTCGATGCTGGCGTTAAAATATAGAGCAATTTATTTTTTGTTGTTGTTGGTTTAAGTCGTATATGGTAATCTTTGAATTAGCAGGTAGCGCTGAACTCGTCATATATGGAATAAAATAATTTCCCTTTCAGAAGGAACGTATGCAGATTGAAGTAACGCCTTAGAGAAACGGAAAGATATATAATTAAATAACTGCCACAAGATCCTCAATTTGCAAAAGAAAAAAAGTAAAATTGAGCGCAAAATAGCAAGAAATGTTCACTTTTGACTTGCTTTCGATTGGTTACCTGACATTCTTACGACACAAGAGTTTTGAGAGGAAGAAGAACGTTACAATTAAATTGATTATTACACCTCATCGTCATCGTGACTAAATTTTATACAGGATGTTCTTAAACAATTGCCAAGTAAAGCGTAATAACACAAATTTACAACATCGAATCTAGATGACCTTAGCACCATGCTTAGATGCTTTAAACCGTATCATCCTTCTCGGTATCTTCGGTTGCTTTTATAATCTCGGATTCCCCTATCCCCATCGCTCGCGTTTTATAAGGAAAAGTTATCTTCCTTCAACGGTGATAAATGTTGTTCATTTGTCGTAGCTTCGTGTATTAGGGATTAAGAAGTTACCTATTTTGAGTAATGACAAACGTCTAAGATCATAGAAAAAATCTTTAAGTTGCGTCCTCTATGGAAAATTGTCGGTATGAAGTCACAGCAGGTTAGGGTTGGAGCATAAAACACTTGGAAAATTTCACGGAAGACCTGTTGCTGGCAAGGAAGATTAATGAGAAGGTCTTATACAGGTTAGACTATATATAGTTTCCGTTAGCAATCAACGGATCGATTTCGAAGCAACTGCTACCAATTCAAGAGACCAATCAATCCATCTACCTCCTGACAAATTCGAAGCCTTAAACGGAGAACTACATTCTGAAGAATCAAAGTATTCCACAACTTACAACAGCACCTGCATACGAGGAACACCTTGAAGTCAACGCATTCGAATACCAACCAACGCAATACCGTTCGAAATACCAAACATCGAAATTTCAATAATAATAAATTTCTCTGCTTATAAAGAACGGCCCTAGATATACGCATCTCACCGTAAATAGTACTAATTTACGAAGATTGGACGATATATTATCAATTAGCACCAGGTGTCTCTGGGGTCTAATGTCAATGGCGAAGATGCCATAAATTCCGCCCGGGACCCGAGGTCCGATCCACCCGCTGCGCCCGAATCGATAATTTGTGACCGCGTTTCGAAATATTTGGCTAGTTTGAATACATAATTAACAATTTAAGGTAACTAGCATGTCCTCGGACATGCTGAGAGCCGATCCTCCAAGCCGTCGCGCACCAAACCAATTTACGAGCGTCGAGATTTATCGTCCAAATGATGTCGTTTATGCGTTTTTGTTCGTGCACGGCCGGGTGAGACCTATGAGGCGGGCGAATGAATAAATTATTAGGAGCCTGGGTGGATCCACAATGAGACTACATCGGATATTTGTCAAAACAAATTACACAAACGATTTTCAATAGGAGTATGTGTATTAACTAGTGTCGGATGGTGCACAACCAACGAAGAAATTCCTCTTGATTGGATAGAGCGGGTAGATTACGATAGACAAGCGCTCCTTATCGAAGCATCCTTAACTAACTTAATCAGACACTTATTTGCTGGCGATTAAACTGAAATCAGTGGTGGAAACTTCAGGAGATAGATGACAATAATGAACAAGGATGTTTATCAAAATATCCGAAGGATTCATCCAGTAGCCGTAGCGTAGCCAAATATTCGTCTTTGACGAGGAGCGATCAAGTCCTCCCATTGAGGTGGCGATGAATTTTTAAGATTTAAGATTAAGAAGAATGTTTTTTCGCAAGTGAGCATGCGCTTGAACCTTCACTAGAAATTCAACAACACTCTGTATGCGCATAAAGTGTATATCCATTAATATGGGTAAAATGAGCGATACTCGGCATTCGACGTGAAAATGTTTTTATTAAACGCCCGTACATTTTGTTATAAAGTCGCCTTATTCCACGGCGCGTTTGATTAATACGTCGAGTCTCGTAGGACAGGAGGTATTCGAGTAAATCACGTCGGGTTAATAAAGCACGCGCGCTTTGGCATTCCCGCGCGTCCGGTCCCGGTACGCGATAAAGATTAATAAATATTATTATGTCAGAGTCGCCGGTTCATGGGCTGATGGTCAATTAAAATGTTTGTGCCCGGATAACTGTTGTGCGTTGTGTACGCTTCGCGTTTAACGTTATAAATGGATCCCTTTTTATAGCGATTCCTACGTTATTATTGTGGCGTCTATGGGTGCGTACGCAAGTGGATTTTACAAGCGCAGTAGGTCGTTGTTGTACAGTACGCAAGGCTTCGGCAAATTTTTATCTGTATATTTAAAAGTAAATGATATAGCCTCAAGCGTCGAATGGCAATCTTCGACAAGCAGAAGAAGCAAGAAGCGAAGCAAAAAAATTAGGGTTTTCTCGTTGAACATTAATAAATGTATTCTTTATATCAATAAATCTGTTTATTGTATATACAAAAGCATGTGTTCATCGACTTAGTAAACGACCATTTATTAAAAACGATGAATTCGTTCGTTGGACCAATTTGCATAAAAGAACACGACGTTACATTAACGTCCTTTCTTTATTATATTTACGAATGAACTTGATGGTTTAAAGTATCTCGAAAAATAAGCGCTTCACGTCCTTAATTGTTCTGCTAACGTTAGGCGGTAGCTAAAATTTCTCCCAAAATTTGAATGATGTTTCTCCTATTTATAACAACTCGCCTAGAAGAACCCAGATCTGTTATTTCACAATGTTGCTTTAATATCCAATATAAAAAAATGTACTTTCGTGCGGAATAGCTACCATATCGCAGCATATATAAGCTAAATACGTACACATCCATGTCTAAAGGAGATGCAATTAATTAAATCGCCTATAAGAACGCTCGGATTACACTATTACACTTCGAATAAAATCGAAAGTTATTGCCGCGGCTAAAAGGCGGTTGCCCATAAAATGAGGAATTTCCATCGCCGCTTCTAATGCTTAAATTACCAAACTAGGTGCTTATTTGGTCCGTCCGTATTACGGTCGTATTAGCGTATCGCTTTTATTAAAAAGTAAAACTAGTTTCGCCGGAGACGTTACGGTTTTCTCCCGGTTTTATGCAGAAATGAGCGTGAGTATGTTTTGATGTTTTGCTTAACGGCGTTACGTAATTAAGTTCGGTTGATATAAATCGAAGATTGACCAATATTGTGATGTGGCTGACGCATTTTCAATTAAGTTATAGACATTGTTATGAATTTTACTAACGAAGAAACATATCGTTTGCACGCGTAACTCTAACGCTTTTACTGCTTTTGTTCCATACATCACGAAAGTTACAAAGCAATTTCTTAACGAGGGAGGTAAAAATGGTGACAAACGCTTTCAATGATACAACATAAAATTTGCTAAAAATAAACTGTGATCACTAGAATATAGTCCGACGACTTCTACTGTCGACCGTAAATCACGGGGCAAAGGCGTGATGCTGTCGTTCAGCTTTAGTACGATGTGGCATAATGATCGGGAGCAGAGCAGTCTGTAGGAGATTGTAGATAGGCTTCAATGGATTCTACCATTCAACCTTCCAGTTAATTCGTTATAATTTTCGCAGCTCTTCAGTTTAACTTAGCTGCCGAAGTCGTTTTGTTGCAGAATATAGCAAAAAGCTCCAATAACTTCGCGTTAGGTGATCGCTCTATATCGTCCTGTGTTTATCGACCTATTGAAATGAGCAACATCTGTTCATAAGAAAAGCAGCAAAGATCACAAAAATTCCGAAGTTGTTGAGCAACATCTTTACATATGCATCCACAACAACGTCAACTTTTGCATATCGCCGCAGCGGCATGGTTTTCTTCACCATTAACGGTTCACTGTAGCCAATCCTTCTTTTCCAATCCTTGCCCCGAGATAGTCGACGATGCCAATGAAATGAATGCTGTCTACACTTATTTCTCCCTAATACCATAGATCACAAGGTATTGTTAAGCAAATTATGTTTTGGGTTTTCTCCATATTCAGCCATGAATAGCCATGAAAGCCAGAAAAAACTTTGCTTTTTCAAATCATACGAATTTATTACTAGCTTTAACTTGAAACACTTACGTCCCTGCTTGGCATACGCGGACGACGTTAGGTTGTTTTCATTGCTATTAAAAAATAAATAAGCTACTGCTACACGTTAAGATGTGGTTCACGATGCCAAAAGACATACCATTGAGGAAATCCACACGATCAAAGATTTTGCCATAGCCTTCGAATCAACATTAATCATTGATCAAAAACTAGAAGATCTCTATTTATCAGCACTGGGAATATAAGACTTCTTCCTTTGTAAATATAAGGGCTTTCATAACATGAGCGTTATCCATTAAATTGATCAAATTGAAATAAGTATCTTGGTATCCCTTCTACAACATGCAAACTAATTTAGGCAAAGCTCTGCAAAGATAATTTCCAAGTTTCTTACTACTAAGTCCACCTGAAGATCATGCATCTTACGAGATCCTATTGAATAAGAACCAAAGAAAGTTATGAGATGAATCATACGATCCCACTTACGTGTTAAACAAAGTGGTTTCATTGGAGCCCTAAAAGTGAAATTTTGTCACTGTTAATGCCCAATATTTTAGGCTTAGTTAAATCGAACAAATTTAGCGATTAATGAACTGCCCAAGTTGCATAAAAGAATCCGCCAGTTCATTTCCGATATCACCAACACCAATCGCATACCAACATACACGCATCATCGTCCGATGCCTCGATTTCTTAGTATTTGATATTCATTCACACGGCCATTTACATACATGTCAGGTTAGCGAGTAGGTCTCTTTCTCCATCCGCAAATATAGGTGGGTACACTCGAAACACCTGAACTACGTATCGTACCCCCGCTGTGTGTGAAACTCGCGGCACTATTGACTTTTTCTTGAGCGTAATGGCGACCTTGAGCGATTATTACTATACTTACATAGATGCAGGAACGAACGTGTGTCGTCCTAGCTTCTAAGAGTTGGATTTTTTTCCGATAAACGAAAGCGAAGATGCTACCTGGAATTTATTGTTTGCACGACAGGTTTCTTTATGGGTGAAAGTGCGACGGTAAGAACTTCTTGAATGTACGTTTCGTTTAGGAATCTCGCGCGAAAACAGAATGAAAACATCGATGTTAAGAGCTAAAGTCGGAGGATATTATTTCCCTTTGAATACTGTATTTATTAGCTTAGATAGCGAAGAATTTTCGTAAAGAAAAGGTTATATATGGTGTAATTTCTTATCTAATTGACCAGTGTTCGTGCAAAGCCAGACATGTCAATTTTTGGTGAAAATTTGGTTCGATAGGGTGGCGTAGCGTTGTTTATCATTTCTGTCGCTTACAGTGTTCAAAATTGTTCAAAATCGGATCTCTATTGCTTGACATATAAGTGGTACGATCGTAATTGTAGTGCTTTTGGAGTGAACAATTTTTCTCATTTTCCTCAAAACTGCTTCATGTAGAGATATCTGCTTTCGCATGAACGTTCCTTAAAGGCAAGCCTTAAGTTAAAAATGTTGATAAATTATCATTGAGATAACGCCACTCAGTTATTTTCATATGTTCCATATCCGTTTTTACTTTTTTCTTCCATCCTATTTTCAGGACCTACACTATTCTCAAGATGTTCCGTTCGTGGTGACTGTTATGGTTCTTTCATGCTTTCCTGAAAACTTATTTTTTAATAAGTCTAATTCGAAGCTCGCCTGATGTTCTATTATGCATTTACTTTCATCGCATTTTCGCCTTTTATAAGATTTCTCCCCGTTTACTGTTCCTTCAGAGCCTTTTATAGCTTCTTTTTATTTTTTTTTTCAGCACGCTGTCTGTGTTTCTCTCCATAAGGCACAACCTTGGTCAACTACGCCTCTTTCATTGTATAAAATCGCATTGATTTTCCTGTGATTGTTTCAATTTTCTTAGTTATCTTGTTTTTAATACGTATCGCTAGGCAATGCTTTTTGGCTCTTTTCTTTCTTTTTTTTTTGGCTCTCTTTTTGTTTTTTTTTTTGCTTTTACTTCTCATACGCGGACTACAGTATCGCTTCTGTCCATTCTTCTAGTACCTGCTACTTTATCCGAATATCATTAATTAACTTCTTTATTCGTTGCTGCGATCTAACTCTTGCATATTCAACCAGTTCTGCTATGATTTGGTCAATTTCTGGACTATTATTAAATTTTTCATTAACATACTACTTCTTGCGTTTAATTCATGAATTCATCTAAAACCTCGAAGAAGTATTCTTTCCATAATTCCAGAACATTCTTTTCCCCAAACGATTGCAGTGTTTCCTTTGTTTTTCATGATTGTTCTAGGCCGGTATCATCTGCTTTCTCTTTCCATTTCTTGATATAAGCTTCTTCGTTATTTTCATAATTTCCTTCAGGTACAAAAATTAAGTTTAACATCAACGCAACATATAAGAGCTATAAATTTAGCTAATATACGATGCATTCAGCTACCGAAGAGAGCTAAGCGAACTGACAAGAGGTACAACTAATCCCACCCATTTAAATTGAACATTAGACACTTTTTAACTTCCTTTCTGCACTGTCTTCTTATATATACACACGTTACGTCTTCTGAGTATATACAGAGTTGAATTGGTCGTAAAGCACCTGTACATTTATTGCTCCTTATTTTTAGTTTAGCACAGCACATTGTTAATTGAGAATTGGTATTCGCTATGCTTAAACGTTTCGCCTTATAAGGGAAGTATATCGTATGCTTTTAGTTTCGCTCTATGCATAGGCCGTTATTAGACCAGATATAAATGTCATCCTTCTTTCGAGCTTACGGATGATATACGGCATGCGGTAAACTCTTATTTAGCGTTTTATGATAATACGAAAGTACTTCTAAGATATGACGGAGAACGGCTAATACAATTTTGTAAAAAATTGTGATGCGAACTTAACGTTATACGAGGCTAGAAAGCCAGATTATATTTCAATAGATGGCGTTCAAGATGCTCCGGATAAATGATCAGTAAAACCCATCGGAGATTGCCAAGCGAAGCTTGGCAGATAATGTTCACATGGTACACATCTAGGACCTCTTCACGCTATAAGGAGCTTCTATGGCGATATGCTGACGATCACTACGCTGCAGACTTAAAAGAACATGCCCCAAACGATGATCCGTAAAGTATCATTTTTAATTTTTTATTGGCCACCTAGAAAGGTGAGGAAAAAGAGACAATCACAGGCAGGTATTAGACGGAATTACTATAAATTGACGAATGAAAAAGTTGTAACAGCAACATTGTTCTTTTTGGGCTACGACCTGTTGTCTCACCCGCTTTATTCTCCAAATTTGGATCTTTGCGACTCCTTACTCTCTCCAAATAGTAGATTATTAGCGTCGCCATATGCTATTATTTCCTTTTTTACAATAGTTCTGGTCTACCATTTGCATTGGTTTGAGCCATTACTCTTTGGGCTTCTTTCGGACAATTTCGGGCATTTATATCGCAAGTAGTAAGTACATGTTGCAACTTTGAACCGTTTTTGCCTACCTTTCAGCGCAGGAAATTAACTTGCGTACTTTTAATCGCCAACGTGAAATCCACGTTAATCGCAGTAATATTCTCGAACAACCTTTACACATTTACTATTAGAGAAATCCATAATAAAAACTACCATTCATAAACTGCTTTCACTAGTCTCCTACATACATTCGTTCGACGTACATCCTAGAATTTCGAGCTTCGAAAGAGACGTACATTCACGTACCAGGTCGCTTTTGTTCATCTCTTAAAGCTGCAGTCTCCGACATTGTTTTTTACGCCAACCATCGGATGATAATCGATTAACTCATGTGTACACTTATAAATATAGAAGCACATCTAATATTGCACAAACAGCAACCAGATGCTGCGAATGCCACTTACTCATGATGATGATGATGATGGTTTATTTACACTTCGTAAAATAGAAAGTCTTCATTACATGACCTTAATACGACAATAAAACAGACCATTGTTTGTAATTGAATGTACGTACAATGAAAGTAAAATTTCAACATGCTTTTAGGCTTGTATAGATGCACAGCATTAATCAAATTAGATCCTTTTCTCCACGGTTCATTATCACATTATAAGCACAATGTTATTGTTTGTTTAGATGCATACAAGCATGTACGAAATTGACTGATTATTTTGAGTGACAAGTACTTTCAAGAGTTTGCAATATTCACGTAGTTATACACTTGTTTCTTGCGTTGCTGTGAAGGAATTTTAAGATAAATCGTATCTTGCGGCACAGACGGTGGTGCGAGTACATTTCGAGGTAACAATGCGATTTCTTCGACAATATATTGTTCCAGTTCTGCGCTATCTTCGCGACGGTTGCGACGAATTCTATTTTCTAAATAATCCCCCGTACGAAAAACTTGCACAAAGTAAGACCTGGCGATCTTGTCGGCCATTCTGCAATGCACGTCTTTCAGACATTGAAATTTATGTTATTTTTTAACATTTCGTGTTCAACTTGTTCATCGTTAGGAGCCAATTCTCCAAGAGACGGAAACACTTCTTTCTAGTCTAGGAACTAGTCTAACTACTTATCCCCACATCGGAAATTATGCTTATTAACAGTAGCAATAAGAGAAAATGATGAGTGACCGAAAGAAATAATCTTGTTAAGTGTATTAATGGCGCCGCTTCTCTTTACTCACATTGAAATAACTCATGATCAGCATTGAGACTATTTGTGCGACTTCCTTCGTCTATCAACGTTATCTGGGAATGAAAATTTACCACCGGAAGGTGTCTAGGATATGTCATATACTTAAATTCGGATCTAGAGCGTATTACACTCACGCGAATATTGTAGTCGTCCCGATCAACGTGGCTTCATGGAGCAAAGGTCAACTATTGCCAACCCGATGTACTTCGTCCGATCTAACTACGATCAAACCTAGGTTCTTTGCTCTTTATTTCATTTATCAACGAGCTGCTTGAATGATTGATTATAAGATGTCGACACCGTCGAGATGTTATTGATTAGATCCGGCGTACATTTCACAAATATTTGTAACTTAAAACTGAGTGGACGTGTCCACTTCAAGGCATGAATTATGCGAAGGTTTGAGATAGAGCGAACTACAAAAGGATCAATTACAATGCTCGAATGTTTCATGCCAACTACAAACATTCATACACTAGAAATAAACAATTTAGGAACACTATTAACAATCACAGATTGTTCATTAAACACGTATTTAATGCTGTTAATCATCATTGCGAAAGGCGAAGTTTGCACCTTCTCACGAGAGTAGTAAGGTCGTTAATGTATAGAGAGACAATAGCGGCCACAATAACATGGAACCCTGTGGAAGAAATATCTACTTTAAAGCTTTAACCCTTTCCCAATGTTATCGAGCTTTTATAACAATCGGGTCTTCCTTCAATTTACATTTAACACATAAACTTGCGAGAAATCTTCTCTCGATTATTCTTCTTCATTTAATCACGTAAAAAGATGTCAAGAAGTTATCTCTTTTTTGCAGAAAATGATAATTTTAAACTTCTGAAGGAGACTGAAGCACTTGACATATTTAACAAGTATTTACGTTGTATTTCAACATGAAAATGTGAGCTCCAACTGGATAGTTTCGCAATAAAACTAACTCAAAAGCTTCCAATCTTTTTTGGAATTAATTATGGAGTTTGAAGAAAGAGTCTCGCTCAGCATTTTCTTTTTAAAAACATCGAACGTCCTAATCGAAAATCCTGCAGATCACTTACAGCGGTATATTCCTGCGTCGACTTAAATGATGAAACGAACGTAACTAAATGTAAATATGTAAAACGTACGCGCATAAAGAGCGCATTGTCATGAGTCGAAATGGAAATCTGCAATTACAATGAACATCCGCGTACAAAGAATCGAATCAGAGCACGGGGCGTGGTTCTTTGGCGAGCCGCTGCGGATAATATTGGACGAATTTCGCCCGTTAATAACAATAAAGCGCATTTACATAAGAATTTTAACCTCTTTCCATGACGAGAGATGCGTCTCGAGATCGCGGTGCAGCGCGCCTGAAAGTAAACTGGTACGCCGGCGTATAAAGGAGCCGGTTCAGTTGGGCTTAATTAACTGATTATTATCGATATTGTGCGAGCGACAATGCGAAATGTTACGGTGAAAAGGTGTGATACGAAATCGATGATACGCGAGCATGTATGGTATGCGTAACGTTTGCGATATCTCGATAATTATTACGATCCATTTTCGATCGGTTGTACGAAAGAAATCAAAAGATATTTGTCCATCTTTTCGCATTTAAAACAAGAAAGTCACAACAATCAATGTTACCACTTCAAACGATCACGCTAGCGCGATCCAGAAGGAAATACGCCGTTCGGATCGACGTTTCGCATTTAAATCGATCGAAATCCCCGGCGTGCACCGAACGGGCCGATACAACAAAGGAAGACGCGTACGGCCGCTGAAGATGGCTCTTCGCATTCAATACATACGCAAGGGCATAGTTGCGTAGTTGCGGGAATTGCGAGAATGTATTACAGTTTAACGTTTAATCCGAATGTTGGTCGGACAAGCCGGTGTACGGTCGGTCGTCTTCGCGACATGACGCTTAATTTATGGCGATCCGCCGCGCGACACTACTCGGACATATACAGCGCGGTCTCGAAAAGCGACAGAGGATGCGCATGCATGTACGAATTCCAGATAAATTGCGCCTATTGTGTTTAAACAATTTATCCGGTAAACGGTAAATCTCGGAACTCTTGCTGCGGCAGCTCGGGTAACGAAGAAGATGGATGTCGCGCGTTGCGTTGCTTATATATTGGCTTATGTGGGCAATCTGTCTTTTGAACAATTGCTTCTTCCACATGGAAAAAAATTGAAAGAATGCTCGATAATATTGTGTAGAAAGAATATTGTAACAATCAAAGTAACCCGATACCTGCTAAGGTAAATATCATTACGCTATTCGGGTCATTAGTCCCATGTGTAAGGCCGTTTCCGCTTAGCCAACATTCGTCTCCGTTTTACTCACTACCGGAATTGAGATTATTTATTTATTTATAATTACCGCATCTCAAACAGACAAAGCCAACAAGGTCGACGCGGCTCTCCTACACCGTTCGAAATACACTGGCGAACACCACCTTTCGGACGAGATGTTGATGGATGCGCGCTAGATCTTTCACGAGACACCGTCTCGTGTCGTATTTAATGTTACATTGTCTTCACATTAGCGGCGAGGCCAGAAATAAATTAGATATCCCGGACGAACATCGAAGGCATTTTTAAGAATCGTATCGGTGTGGGATGGGATATCAATCATGCGCGTGACAATTGAAATGCCGACCGCGATCGCCGGCTGAGACGATCTTAAATTGGGAAGAGGTGTTAATGGATCGCGGTAGATATATGTCGGAACGTGATGACATCTTTGAATAATAATTATTGGTTTAGTGTAGTGGGTGTTGTTGGGAGAGATTTACGCTTGTAGATAAATAAAGTCTTAGTAATACCCATATATATGCAATAATATACCTTTTAAATAAGTTTAATCAATTCGGCAAGGTAAATAAGGTTTAAAGACTTAGGCACGAAAGGAAGCAAATGCATAGTGTACAATTAAGACCTAAATATCCGCTAAAGACGTACGTAGCATAGTTTTCCAGGTATTACCGTCCACCATCGAAAAGATTAATCTGCAATGGACGAGGGCCTCGAACGGACATTCGATTCTGATTTATGCTCTATTTGGGTTACGTTTAGGGAACGCAACAAGTGAATAAATATAAAAAATAATAAAAACTTTAGTTAGAGGAGTCGTTCTAATAGCTTTCAGTACGTTGTAAGGATAAAGATCTTTCAAGAAACAAAATCTAACAATTTGGGGAAACATAATTAAAGATGTCCTTAGTTTCAATTAATTTCAATTCAAAAGGTCTGCTCCAAGAGAAATTAGAATCAATTCGGAACTATGCGAAGAATGGCCAAAGGCAATTGGCGTTGGAACAACCATCAAACTAGCTCCAAATCAATTCCAAGATCGTTTCAACAAACACTGGATTATTTCAGAACCGATTCGAGAACGATGAAGAATTCTTCTGTCGCAACAAATGGACTCAATAATATTACAGAATGAACGACTTGATCGTGCTTAAAAACAAGAAAAAATAGAAAACGGAAGCAGCGCGTAAGCGATTCAATGTGACAAATGATCAATTTCCGAACAAACGGGAAACTCAAAAATTACAGCAATTAACAGAGGGACGACCCCAGTTCTAACATATAGTTGTAAGAAACATGGACTGATCCAAAAATGGGATAAACAAAGCTTTGAAACGAGGTTTTTCATAAGAATTTAAGGAAAAATCAAAGTAGATAAAATAATAAATATTACCTTCAGGAAGATCGCATGAGATGATTCGCAAGCGTAAAGGGGATGTAATAAGGCAAGAATTCGAGGCAAGGATTTTTAACAAGGAAGGAAGGTCCAGAAAAACCTAGAAGAGGCAAAAAAGACCACAAAACACAGGATAGGAAAGAATGGAAAAACATTTGGAGAAGAAAACCCGACACTTGAGGCGGTAGAAAGACATCAGGATAAAATAAGTGAAACTTATTGTTGCCCCATCGAGTTCTCTTATCTTTCTCCGAGAAGGAATAGAAGGAAAGCATAGAATATAGAAACGTCGTCACAGATTTTGAACATTCTCTAGAATGTTACGTATTATCTAACAGTTATTTCGAACTTTCTGAGAAAGCTGAAGAATTGTCATGATTCTTATGTGTCTACATAATCTAATGTACCTTGTACACAACCAGAGACATGTAACACAATTTATTTCATATATCTCTATGTTCTGCAGCTTTGCAAGTAAATACTTCGAATATTTATAGATTTTCTCACCTGCCAAAGTTTTAAAAGCAGTAGCAAATCTGCGCTTTCTCAACTCAATTAATTAAGAAAAAACGTGTCTTGTCATAATTATTTCCTTTTCGAGGAGGAACAAATATTAGAAGATATAAGCGATATCCTTGCAAAAAAAAGGACAAATTATATGACATCAACAACATATCAACCACTAAGCACGATAAATAGAAAGAAACCTTTACATAGAATACAAGTTTTTGTAACATGCAGCGCTGAAGATATTTCTTCCTTTTTTTTCTTGAAGAGTGACGCAAATACTTTCTTCTCTCACATCACAAAGGACGTTATTGAATCCCATCCATGCATGAAATTCGCTTGGAAAAGCGCTGCCAATAGTTGAACCCCAACTGATTCGTCTCATCGAACATACTTGCACAAATTGTTTATTCACATTTTCTCCACATAAGATACTTAAAGAGCGCTATGCGTTGTTCCCACCCAAATTCTATAAAGGGCGCAAATTTATAATGGAATATTCATCAATAGCGGATAGCGGCAGATTCGCCTGCTAAAGATTGGCTTTCAAGAAAGGATGTATTTCAGTATTACAAAGCTTCTCATTTCGTAGGTCTCTGCATGAATGAATACTATGAATGAATAATATGAAAACTTATTTGTTATAAGTACTTTTACTTTTCAGTTTGTGGATTTTTCAGACAATTTCAGTATATTGATCCCATTTGCTGCCTGAAACTTCTAACATCAAAAGCTTTGAAATTAAAATGTTGAATCTCTGGAAACCAAATTGAAGGAGCTGAAAAGTATTATTTCTTCTTTTTCAGCTTAAATGAACTTTATTGGTCGGTCACGAAAACGATAACATCATGTACAACAGCTGTAATTGAAATTAATAGATAACGAATCTTCGACGTTGAGCATTTTTTAATTTATTTTACATCACTAAGTTATTCACAGCACTCCATTTACTTAAATTCTCTTTTAAATTCAGTGATTCATTTACTATTAGATCATTTATCCACGACCCAAGTAGAAAAACACCTCGTGATCCTACAGATCGTTACTTTATCCTTCGTTACAATAACAAGAAAAAAAACAAAAACATAAACAAAAGACAGGCGTAAACAGAACAAAACAAGCCATTTACTGAAATCACCGCTTCCAACGAAGCAGATTTGCATACTTGTACATATTTAGATAAAATCAATTACACTAATAATAACACGAGTAGACGCTACGTCGCATTATGTATCTGTTCCCTAGTTGCGCTGCCAGAGAATGCTCTCTTATTATTCTAAAGTCGGATAATTAGACCTGTGTTTGTGGCGGCATGGTGTACTTGAAGGTACAGTCCGTAAAGGCAAACCTGCGTGTTTCGTACAGCGACAGGTATATACGAGTCACCAAGGAAGATCGCATGTGTTTGTTTCAAATTTAAGTTAAATTTCCTGAGAATTAGAAAATATGCATGACTGGGGACTTTGAGGAGTTTGTAGCTTGTGAATATCGTCACAAGATCGCTGCTATTAACGCCATGATGACTGGAACGGATTATAGCTTCTAATACTCTCATTTTATGAACCGTTAAGTCTGATAGTTGCGGGAAATGTCCAAATTTTACCTTGTCGATGTTCGTTAATTTCAAGTCGTTAGATCTTAGAAGCGGAGCTCAAGTTAGCTTGAAGTAAGCTTTCATTCAGAAAAAAAAAAAAACGAATTAATGTTTATCGTTTTGAAGAATCTTTGTTCAATTTGGGAGATATAGTTTACTTAATTGGAGTAAGACAGTTTTCATTGATTGTGAACATCCTATTTTAAGACCTAGCTCAATTCAAGTCTGATCATTCGAACGAACGCCTTAGATTTTACTGCGCGAGCGCAGAGAGGACGCTCGAAAGTCTGATTTTCACTTTTCCATGAATTTTATCTTCTGCGAAACGTTATCATTTGTACTTGACCCTTCTTAAACTCCCGAAAGAATATTTCTTTGATAATCTTAGATCTAGTAAGTCGACGACGAGATTCAGAATTTCTCAGCTGGCAATACAGCAACTTTCTTTATTTAGAAAACCATTTATTTGGAAGAATTGACTGTAAATATGCATCGTTACAACCATTTTGTCGTTGACTATACATCTACATGTGTTGGACGACCGCGCGAGACGTAATGCCAACGTGTAAATATTGTAATAACTAGATGCGGCATATTGCGCGGCGTACTTTGGCGTATCGATTCTCCTTCCAGAGGAGGAAATTTCACTTCGGAGGCGTAACAAATTGGCGTGGCCCCGGGATAATCATAGGAAAGCGAGAAATAGATCCCGTAGAAAAGAATGGTATTAGGATTTGCACGAACTTAAGTATAGTCTTTATCTAATGACCTTGCTGGACGGAAAGCCTCAGTAATATAGCGTGTAAGTTGAAATTATTCGACGAGACCTTAAAATTGTTAAAAGCTAAACATAGAGTTATACGTACCAACTTAAACATAAGATTCTGTGGATGTGATAAGTGTAAACTTTAGGAAAGAAAGGAAGTGACATGAATTATTGGGAGGGGCGTCTTCAGCATAGTTTCATAAAACAAGCGCTTTATGAAACAAATACAACTAGTCGACTATGAAAGATTCTGGAGAAGAGACGGTCTTATTTAAGCTTTGCAGTTCTTCTCGTGACGAACCGATTGATTCTTGATATTCTTACAGGTTTCGGCGTTTCTTTGCTTTAACAGTTTCTTATGTAGGGTCCATCACGCGATCTTACCATCTCTATTTTGATCTTCCTGGCTATTTTAACTTTTCGTCTCAATCTCTGAGCTCTTACGTACGCCACCCAGAAATTAAATCTCATGTCCGCTATCATTATCATTAACAACATTCAACGATATTGTTGTTAGATTGTCACTGTATTCATAAACATGTGAATAAACACGATCTATCTACAATTTGCGTCATCTAAAATCTTTGAAAAAGAGATCGTTTCACGTAACGTTTGATGATTGCGGCATTTAAACGTTGGATACTCCGCCATCCTCCTTCTTCCTGGACTATTGCCGCTCGTCTAAAGATAATGATGAGATGTACCTCGGATATTAGTTTCAATTTGTTTTGAAAATTACTTTTTGCTACCGAGAGCTAGACAGCGGCGGAGATATCGGCGGTACTAAGCGGCGAAGTTCTAATGATAGAGGTCCGGCTGCATTGTATTGGCAATTACGGCTTTCGTAAAAGTTACGAGCTTGCGTTAGGGTTGATTGTACCGCTAGTGCCGGCTACCGCGGTAATAGACGTACGCTACGAGTATCTATGACGTATATTTTATGGATCTCCGCCTATTAAAAACGGCTCATCTTCTCATGATGAGCTTCCCTATCTATCTACATAAATTATTCTCGAACGTATTGAACAGTCTGTACAAGAGTAGGAATTATCGTCGCTAAAAACGCGAATTTCTTTAGATGTTATGTGAATTGTGGGAAAGTATCTGTTTGTTTATATGGCTTTTACAACGATGCTGGCCAACGTTTGTCGCTGGATTAGAAAAGAAATCACCACTTATTTAACATTCCTGAGATTCTTCTTCTTTATTACATTTAAACCTTAAATATGACCTTAATTTTAGCTTTTTTTCTGTGATGCGTGTAAAACTCGCTAAGATACAGTTACGATGATTTCAACGCTTTAAAGAAGAAAAAACAGGCCCAAATCGAAAATTCACTTCTATTATATCGCTGTTATGATTATCTGATTCCGGTTCTTGACTTGTTTACGATCAACATCTGTTTTATATTACCGCGTTCCATAAATACATAATCCTAATCCTTTCTTAATCAAAACTAGAAAGCAAAAGAAAAGGATGGACGATGTACGGTCTAAGAAATGCGCCGGTCGATACCCGCACCATAAATAAAAAGTAAAAGGATACACATATTATGGTAATCGCGTTCTTCAATTGTACATAATTTACATTTCCGAACGGTCTCCTTCATTGGGGCAGAGGATATCGGGCCCGAGAACTTGTTCGCGCCAAACCACACTCCGCGTTCCGTCGGATTTGAGCGCAGCCGACGGCAGGCCTTGTGAAATAGTCGAAATTTCATTGCGTAGCGTCGGTACAAAAGTAGATGTGCTGTGCAGGTGCTATCTACGTGGGAGTGCCGGTGACCAGGTCACCGGGAGAAAGTATATGACTAGAATCATGAAACAAGATCTTATTCCAGCGATGGATACGTATATGTATATGTGCTACGCATGTGCTATTGCTGGAGATGTTAAAATAATACAAGGCGACCTCTTATTAAATCGCCTTTTATTCAATCTATTGAGCGGCAAGCATTTTAAAGAAAATTATATCCGGTAATTGTAGGATAGAAGGACATAGATCATCATCGATTTTAAAAGGTAAAAGAGTACCTTCAAGTTGATATTCATTGAAGTCGTTGAGAAACAATAAGACAACGTTATCGTCAATAATGCAAATTTGAAGAATCAAACGTTATGTTTGGAGAACGTGTGAAAAATGAAGACCAGCGTTGAAGAAATTCTTTTATTTAAGAAAAAGGCTGTTGATCGTGTAAAGTCCGTATTGGATCAGCTTCCTGCGTTTCTGCTGTCTTTATATCTATTATTTCTATAAGCTTTGCAAGACCGGAAAGCACGCAACTGTTAAATCACATCATTCCAGTGGCTCGAAGACCAAGCACAGCATTTTGTGCTACGGCAGATTTATTTTAAGCAACGGCAGGCAATAGGTAGTTTGCACGTTTTCTGCTCTTGCTCTCCCTTCTTCTGTGCTATTCGATCTCCTTTGGAGCTTTCTCTTTTTTCCGTTTGCCTTGACTTTCTATCGTCGCTTTTCGTCCTGTTATTTTCGTACCCCTTAATTTCGTTCCTTATCCGTTCTTCTTGCTCCCACTACTCGCCTGTGATATTTCACTTCAGCTCTTCTTTCAGTCTTTCGTGTCCTTCCATTAAATTTCCTTGTTTCCGTAAAAATTTTCTTTTGTTTCTTATCAATTTCGTTATTTCATTTTTTCGTGGGGGTTCCTTTGATACCAGCAACCATTGCGCTACCGCTTGTAAACATCTAAGATCTATCCTTACTTGTTCAGTTTTCCTGTCGACATCCTCTTATTACTCCAGCCGTCACGCATATGAAAAGTAGTGGGTCTAAGACATTACTCTGCATCACCCTCTCCATCTTAACGAATTGCCCCCCTAAGTACCTTTACGTAATATTTTTTATAGATTTAGAGATATTAATATAAATAGAGAAAGGTTCTGTTGCCCTATTCCCTGAAGCCGGGCGTTTGAGCAGCTAAAAAAAATTACCGCAAAGTATCATTCAAATCGGCGAGTATCACATACCGGTGTTCCCTTGTTAGTTCTCAATACAGTCGTGTAGCTATTGGCGGAATAACCTGGTATGTTGCCGACTCCTCAAATACTATGTGTTCTGCCACACAGAAAATGTTCAGAAGATAACGATATCTTCTCTTTTGTGTTTGTTAAATTCCTGAAGAAGACCCTGTCTTTTCATGTACTCGATATCAGGAACGTTTCTCAAATTCTAATGGCGAACACTATTAATAGAAACTCTAAACGTTCCTTTCGGACATCTTTTAATTATACACAACTTATAAAGCGGACGTTATTCAAATGTAGCATGTTTCCTTTTTTGGCCGAAGTTTCGAAGTTTCCAAATTTAAGCAAATATAAATTATCTCAGCAAGTACACGTTGGAAATCGACTCTACATCCGTACGTAAACCTTGTACCTCATATTAGTCAATCTAACCTTATCTCATTCGGATAATTAAAAAGCAGAAACCCGCGCGAGGGCAGAGGTTAATGGAGACCAGTATAACCGATAAAATTTACATTCTACAGATGGTATTTTTATCGATTCCAATATATTAGAATGCTTAATTATGGATACAGTGTAAAGCGGTACCCGCGAGCGGTATTTAGCGCGTTACCGGTTTAATGAAAATTAGATTTCGGTGTAAGACGGCGTTTTTAATACAGTTTAAACGACGCATGTAAAGAATTCCGCCCTAACAAACGTCGATTTTTTTTATATCCCGTGCAGGAGCTTACATTAACTTACCGACAAAGCTACGGGAGTCGATTGTATTAAGCTTGTTCTTGTACGCATTTGTAATTATAATTTTGAGTGTGTGTGATTCGTTCTTTAGTTCCTCTAATACTATATATATATATGCTTGCAGAGGGGGGAATTAAGTGTTTTACCTTGTTCTCTTAATTATTCTTTCGTCTTCTTAAAGATGCTTCTATTCGATTAGTGGATATAAATGTAACTGATTTATTTCGAAGAGTGTAGCCATTTTGAATTAGGAATTTTCAAATAAGTCTCGGAATGATGTCTAGGAAGCATGATAATTTCTTAGCTAGTTACTTAGTTAATTAATTTATTTAAATGGCCTAAGCTAACAAACGAGGATACAATGTGTCAAAAAATTTGTATAAATGTAAATATGTAAACACGATGCTTTCTTGAATCACCCCGCAGGTCATTATTGATGGCTTTCGTTGGTTTAAGCACGCTTAATTCAAGACTTCTGTTCGAAGGAAAATAAATAAATATTGATGCAATTAGACAAATACGAAATAAATTTACATCTTATCACGACAACTTATCTTAACTTTTAATCCGTTAACGTTAGAGAACATCTCAAGAAAAGTTCAGGCGACCTTAGAATCATATCTTAAATTATTGTTAGAGGCGAAGTTAGTTACGGATACATAAGAAATACATAGTGCAAGACGCAATACATGCATACTGCGACTGTATTTTCAAACATTTCTTACCGTGTTGTTGGCAATATTGCTGAAGGAGAATTCCGCGAAATTCATCCAGTACAACCAACAACAACGACGGTAGCAGCGGCAACAGCAGCTCTACAAAAATCCCGAACACTAAATCCGCAAGGCGCGCGGACGCGGTAAACTTTTTTGGCGTCTATACGCCGCTTCCTAGATCTGTATCGTTTCGCCCCAATCGGGCCGATCCGTACGGTCTGGTCCGTCCATTTGGGCATGACCGCTTTCATGAGAACGCGCGCTTCTACATCCGTTCCTGCTTGCGATGCGATGCTTAGAAATCGTGTGTGGTCTTCGCCAAATTCGGCGACGGTTTCTGTGGCTCGGCTGGCGCGCTTACGTTGAAAAAATTGCAAAACACCTAATGCCGTCGCGTTCCGCGGATGCTTCTGCGATTTTCCCCGTCTAAAAAATTTAATTGTACAGAAAATGTAATCACGTACTAAATGGAGTAGAATCGATAATACCGGTGAGGTATATGCGAACGTACCAGTTTGGCGATCGGTACGGCTACCGTTGGTGAGCGTTTCTTTTATGGCGAAGATGCCTCCATCCTGCTAAGGCCGATGCTTCGCTCTGAAGAAAGAACGCGGTTAGAGAAGAAAAAAAAAACCAGCAGCGGAATGAAAAATGTTAATTCAATTAAGGACAATTAGTGCGTCAGTGATTTAATTCGTTAGAACGTTTCGATAGGTTTAGATATGTTATAATTGCGGCATGAGCCGCATATTTTTATATAGAGTATAGCAGCGTCTTCTTGCTAGAAAAAGTTACGTAACGATATAAAAAGCTGATTGCTTAAGTATGCTTTTACATATATATACGTATATATTTATATATACGTATATATATATATATATATATACATACGTATATATATATTTTTTAAAATATATTTATATATATTAAAAAATGTCACGGATTGATCTAAATAACTGCTATTCTTTTTATAGATCGCGACATTTCCCAACGAGAAACTAGAACATCGTCGCCTCTTAAATGTTCCATAATTATATGAGAAATCTAATGAATATGAATCACAACATTCTAACATAAAAGTACCGGATTCACCATCTAGTGTATAAACGAAAGAAGGCTGACCTTACAATGAAATTAATAACGATTTTGAAAGACAACGCGGCACACAGAAGAGAACGGTATCAGCGAAATAACAACGGATGATGTAAAACTGTTTTATCTAGGCATCGCGAAAATTTGCTAAGCGATTAATTAAAATAGTAGAAGCTCAATTTATATAGGTTCTTATCTGAAGAGGAATAAGATGAATCTTTCTGGAGAACTGCATCAACTGCAAATCATTATTCTTCGAACATCTGCTTTCTCCACGTAATTCAAATAAATAATTTACTACGTCATTTAAATACTTTAAACAACTTTAAAAAGTCCTTTTCTTGATAATATGGATTAATTTTTAATTATTTCTTCTTAATTGTTTCGTCCAGTACATAATGTAATTTATTAAAGGTAATATCTTCATCAACATTTTACAAGAAGCTTTGGATGTAGCTTTCATCGAAATTCATCTCGGCCCTTTTCAGTCCTGAAAATTCATCTTCCAAAGAGCTACAATAAGGGATGAATGATATTGTAATATTCACAATATTGTAAGGTAAGTAAGACAGCGAGGTTATTAATAATAATGGTGATACACTGGCTCCAATTAAAAATGCATCACTAAAAAACGCTTGAAGAATAATGTTTCTTAGTATCAAAGATGCTTGTACTACTTAGCTAAATACCTTGCCGACTTAAGCCGGTCTTGCACAACCGAACGTTTCAACCTACTCTATGCGCTTTACCACAGGTTCCAACATCGAAGCTAAGATCGCCTTCATTTAGTTCAAATAAATAAAATGATGCTGAAGTCGTCCCGAATATTTTAAAAGTAAAAATGATAAATCCCAAAAATGAATGTAACGTATGTATCTGTATGTGTAAAAAAATCGAGTAAGCCGAAGAAGTAACCATGGAATGTGAGCTCAATTAACAGCCTTCTGCCGAACGCGCAGAGATGGCAGCGGCCAATCGTAGCAACACCTTGGACGCTGCCGTTATAGAGCTTTCTCAGTAAGGCCCCTATGAGACATCAAGGAGAAAGCCTTGGCTAAATCCAAGAACGATCATGCTGCAAGATATTTATTTGTTAAATGCTTCCGTAAAGTATAAGTCCAATATACAATAATTTCAAGAGTTTCACGTAGATACGGAGCATTTTGACGAAGGTTGACATGAATCAAAGAGAGGCACTCAAAAACGTAATAATATACAGGATGTCTCGCCGAGAACCGCATCGATCGATATATGCAAAAATTGCTCCCCAACATTAACAACTAAACGTAAGCATAAGCATCCTGCACATACACGCACTTCGTATGGAAGGTAATCCTCCATGTCAATTTCTAAACGTCAACGTCAATTGCCGACCGAGTCATTACGGGAGCGAGGAAAAAACTCACGACGTGCATTATTAGAAAGGCGTTGTTTCGCTCTTCAGAGGTGATTGTTTATTCGCATTGTTCCCCGGTCGACTTCCTCGTTGCGTCACATCATCCGAGTGTCAATAATACTTTTTACGAGCAGGTGCTACGTGCATGGCTCTCGCGCTCGCAACGAGCATGTACTTAATTAAAGTGTTTACCAGCGCGAAGATGCTTACATTATCGGCCGTCCCGCTATTGAAATTGCGCATCGCAAAAAAACGACACATACCTACGTACCTAATCTAACCTATAGGAGGTATGTACTTATGTACGTACCAATCTAGTCGGGGATTGTGTGCAATGCATGTCCGTCGGTACTGGTACTATGCACACAATGCAGAGGAGAAAGTCTATCATCTGCCGAGGCAGGATGAGTTTGTAAAAACGATAATCTGGATATTCGGTCGATTGTAATCGATTGGAAAAGTGATACACGTACAGTTTCATAAATAAGCAACCTTAGATGGGCATAGGAGATCATTATCTGAACGGGGACGGAGCGCTTGACCCGTAAAAACTATTTGTATGATTAATTGGAGTCCGTTTACGGATTTCCTTGAGAAGCACAATCTAAGGATGCGTCGAACGAGATACTCACGATTCAACAGCATTAAGCAATTTTTGTTTCTTGGAGTTCTTGTATAACCAATTTCAAGTGCACACTTAAGAGAATAAGCGGAAAATAATAAATTTTATGAAAATATCAATAACGGTCTTAATAAATAGACCTTTAACTAGGTGAGCCAAATCTTATTATTGACTAAACTTAAGAAGCATGGATTACGTAGTGTAGCTATTGGTTTGAATCCTACATAAAAAATAGAGGACCAGGAGTTCCGCAAGGATCCATAGTTAGGCTGTCGAAGATTCTACTGTTCTTTGCTACGAAGAAGTCGTTGAATACATACTTGCTTTAGTTAAATCGTGTTCGTTGACCTCATTTTATTAAAGCAACAAAAAACTAATTGTAACTAACTTGTAACAATATTAATTCAAATTTCTATAAGTCTGTCTTATCATGCATTAACGTATTAACGATGAAGCTACAAGATTATTAACAAAACAAAGAAGATTTCCAGAAATTATTCGTGAAGAAATGTTGATTCTCCTTCAAAGTCGATTAATTGCTAATGGACAAAATTTTTTAAACATGGTCGTTGACACGATTAATTCCGATATCATTAAAGAAATCAAGTGCTCGCAACTGGAGGATGCATTAAAGAACAATTAGCAGCATTTTCTGGAGTTGCTCTCGCCATTTTAAATACGTATCCAGGCACTTTGCGAAGACGAAGCTGATTTAAGTATTAATCGACTTATCGACGAAAATGAAGCCTAAGTCCATCACCAGAGTCCTGAGTCAAACCAAGTATCCTTAAGAAGTTTAAAATACCCCTTCAGCAGGAAGAACAACAGCAACTATTTTTTGGAATTGCTAAACATTATAGATGGCTCCTTATAACTATTTTATATTTCCAAATCTTACAAAAACACTAACGGGGACAACGTTTCTGGACGATGGCGCACCCAAAGCGATTAAGTTATCCTGCAGACAGGCTAAAGGAATTTTTCCATGGTGAATTAGGGATATCATTGAAGCGATACAACATATATAAAAGAGTTTGAGCTCGTTGATATAATAAACAGCCATTTATTAAAATAATTAACTCGTTTGTTAACCCAATAATTTTATAAAAACAATTATTAGATTGACGTACTTTCTTACTGGATCTATGTAAGTTTCTCGAAACTTGTAGGAAACTTCATAGGAACCATCTATATGCTTTTCAATCTATAGACGACGCTTATTTATCATAAAGGGCCCTATTATGCTACTACTACGCAAGTTTTCCATGATTTCATGCGGATTGAGAACGTTAAGAGCTGATTACTTAAGTATCCGGCAACTCCGCGAATGCGATGGACAATACTCCGTAGTTCAAGCTTTAGCTGGAGAAAGCGTGACGTTCGGGAAGGTCTATTGCTACACGTTCTAATGAAGATCCCGTAATCATATCGTATGCGCAAACTCATCGAAAATTTAGCTATTTTTCCCACCTTGTATTTGCGACATACGAGAAAAGATTAAAATTATGCATTCTTTTACTTCCACATGCATCAAAACATCCGAATACATCAATAAAGGCAAAGGAAAATACATAAATAAGAATCTTTCTTCGAGGAAACACCTCCAAACAAAAAAAAGTTTCCCGTCCCAAAAACAGAGCAATTTATTTCTTAATTGCCTTAACGTCTCCTGCTGTCGTTAGCGAATTTCTCGCTTGATATACGATCGCCTAATGATCACGTACAGACCTCGCGATTCACGTGCACCGGTTATTATTTGGATCAAATATTCGCCATCCGCCGCAGAATAATCGGTGCAAGTTTTCATATATGGCGCTCCGTCGACGTCGCCTGGCCCGGTTAGCATCGCGTAATGGTGTCGGTAAATTATCCGTTCGAACACAAAAGAGTACCGTTCGAATGGTCCTCTCTTTAGGGATTTGGCGCGTTTCGTTACGGGAATGTGGCGCTCTTAAAACGTCACGTCAATGTTTTATTCGCGGACGTACACATATATTATAGCGGTTTAAATATAGCGAATTGGTGTCTACATCATCGTACGGACGCGTATTCTCTACGCGATGAAAAATGTAGCCGCTGTTGCGAGCACCATCTGCTTCCTCTTATGGGTAACGCGCGTAATTATCGACACCCGTTTCGAAAATGGAGATGTGCGTCGTTTATGACGATGAAATCGCATAAATCTCGGAATTAAAATGACCGTACTGTTTAGGTAGCGATGCTACAATAACAAACAATAAGCTATATAAGTCTTATGGAGCTAGTTAGCATCGAAGGTTACTCAAATGTCAGATTTCCTTCTAACAAGCGCACGCTGACAGTAACACCGATGATGTGTAGATCGGAAAAAGTAAGAGGAATTAACCGAAAACGAGGATTTCACCTGTTTTCATCGTACTTACTTAACTTAACTTTATTGGCTTCGGGTTTTTGGGTCTTTGATAATAAAAACAAGAGGTTCTTATCATCGGATTTATTCTATTTCGCTACGTTTCCTCTACGTAAGGATACGTAAGGATATCGTTAGATATCCTTAAGCCTATCAACGATAATTTTACAAGAACATCCGTAAGCATTACGCAATCCTTTTAAATTAACTATTGAAAACTCCGGCGGAGCAACCACCTATTTAGGAAATCGCTAGAAGTGATTCACAACGTGATCCGTTAACTTTATGTGCAGCGTTGAAACATTGCTACTATTTTCGACCTATCCATTTAATTATTAACGGAATGATTTCATCCGTTACGTACAATTGAAAGAAGCTTCGAAAACGAAAAAAAAGAGACAAGCGTTCTTGTTATAATTTAATCCCAACCTATGCCTCTCCCATGTCTGAGGATATTTGACCGTTACCGTTTCGACCATTGCCTTTGGTAATGACGATCCTTCAAACAAACCTCCAGCGTACGAAGTTCTATGATATATGAATACTAAATCACAAGATGCCATCATTACTTTGGGAGACGCGTTAGAAAAGCAGTGACCGCGACCAATCACTTATTATCGCTTCGGAGTGCAATTCGAAACCACGTTCATCGTTCTCACCGGGACTAACAAAAGATTCGAACCATCGGCTCGCCTCTAACGGTTCTATCCTAATGGTACGCGAGTTAAAATTACCAAGTTTATAGTGCGCGAAAAAAGTTAATTGTAGAAACAATTACGGCAACATTATCGTAACATGCATACTGTAGACACTTATACTAACACATGCTAGAGTGTAATATCTTATTTTTTCGGTTGTCCACCTTTATTACTTCCTTATGGGGTACGCTGTATACGCCGTTGTTGAGTTATGCTATAAATAAGTTTTATATTGTGTTATAAGTGAAATATTATTGTTTTGAGCCTCATCGTAGGGTACGTGGCGCGATGTGGTTTATGAACGCTAGTAAAATTGATTCCGCGCATAATATGTATGGACCTCCACGAACTGCGTGTCGAAATGATATTTATGGGAAGCATAAAACGCGGGAATATAGATTTTTACCGGTAGACTCGTCTGGTATATTCGGGGAAATGAGCTTTACCTCCTTCGAATTGAATTGATCCGCGTAGAAATGGATACCAACCTTAAATTTTATCGAGATAGATGTCCAAGATCACATACATCGAAGCAAAGTTTTAATAGGCAGCTCTAACATGGCGAACTTTATGCACAATAATGTACATAATAGATCAGAAGGAAATAAATTAATCTTTTTATGCTTTTTTTATGCTCTTTTTATGCCTTGAAACGCTAACTCTCTTCTCGCGTGATCCAGAATAACTTAATAGAAGTTTAAGCACTTCTCAAAGAACAGCTTTTGGACCACCTTCTTCGTTGGCGATGTAGCCCAAATAAGAAACGGATGACTAGAAACGCCCACATTCTTTCAGATTTAGCTTTGTTAGCTGCATTAGCCAAGTAAGAGGTGACTTGGGTGAGATGATAATAATGAAATTGCTCATCTTAATCAAATAGATCCTTCAACGTTGTGAGAGGAAGATGAAGAATAACTGCTCCGTGGCAAAGGACACCGAACTTGTCGAGAGTCCAAATAGCACATAACAGAATCAGTATGTTGCGTCATTGATGGACATTGTTGGGCAGAAATTAGGACTCGACTGTATATGTGAAACGAGGCAGGAATAACTTTGGAGATCTAGCGAGAAGTAAAGTTTATATAAGAGAACCAAGTCAGCAATATTTTGATGGTTTCGGGTCATCGAGACAAACGGATATAAGCCCATTCTGCTTGACAATGATGACTGGATCGATGGAGGATGTTCTTGATGACTTCATTTCTTAACGTCTATGTCGACATTCAATATGAGGAGAGGAAACGCTAGCCAACGAATTGAGAGTGGCGATAACTAAAAACAACTTTCGATAATAACATTAAATTAGCTTCAACGGTATCGGTATAACTATTTGAAAATCACTAAAACGCGGATGAGGTAAGTCATGCCATAGTAACACGTCCATCGTTAAATAATTTCTGTACTCCATCAAGTTACATCGAAGGTTCTTATTCTATTCAGTTTAGTTGCATTTATTGGATATGATCATTATTCAACGCGAAGGTATCCGCGTTGAATCTTCATTCACTGTCTTAATTCCAAAGTTACTGTTACCGCAAGCCAAAGACAGTAATAGGGCAAGGATTATCACTCTCATAAGAAAATAGTGGCACATAGCTGCAGATCCCATGTTGCTTCAATTGATGTAAAGAAAGCCGCGTCTTCTTCTAAGAAGATGAAAATATCTGAATTAATCGCTGCGATTCCATCTTATCCTTCTTTCAAGAGAACTTTAAATCGCGCTTACGCACCTGTTTACCGACTTCCTAGCGTAGTTACGAAATTTACCACTTCTATGAAAAAACTCGTTTAAACGCCATTGTCGTACATACTTCGCACCTCGCAGCTCTGATATTCGAAATTGAATTGAAAATCAAAGAAATTTTTTCGTCCAAACTAACGAATAAGAACTCAACGGACACGCTGTGGAATACCACGACGGCATCAAATAGCAAACTCATGTAATAATAACTTAACAAAATGGACCACGCCGATGTTACCCCGTCACCTCTAACGGGACGTTATTGAGACTGTTACATTGTTGTTACCGCCGGATTAAACGACTGGGAAATGCGTGGGATGTTCTACACGAACAACGCGCCAAGAGATTCTTCGAATAATTACGAAAAATCATCCGAGTATCGTGAAAGTCTTAAATTAATAAATAAATGGTACACCATACGATGTTGTGCGCGTAAACGACGACAAATATTTGTTTCTCCTCTTATTTACTATATTTGTTATGGGAAGATTAATGAAGAGAAGTCTAACGTTAAATTCTTCGTTGATTCCATGCGCAAATAAATAACAATTTCGATTTATTTTTTTATTATTAAGTATAAATGGTGCTATTATAATTAAAAAGCAATTTAGATTGAGGCATATTTTTCATTAGGCTTGTAAGGAGCTGGCACCTCTAAGGCCGGATTAGAAGCTTCATCGTTGACGACGAACGGCCTATCGAGTTGCGACGGGGGTTCCGGTGGATCGAAGCTCTGGCTATCTGCTCTCATGTAAGTAATAATGGGGGCCGCGTGCGTGAAACGATCCGTCTTCCACAATATTTGCGCTGCAAATACGACCAACCACCACCAAGTCATTATCACTGTAATGTATTCGGCGTAAAATACGTTAATTGATAATTTAGTTTGTTGCGTTGCATTTACCGACGTAGATAACGGAACCGACGATGAAACTTCTATCGAACGGCTCGGAACCATATAAGCTATGGAAGGTAAGCGCCGCTACTTTTGAGAGGCAGCCTAAGCATTCGCAGAGTAGCCAAGGGATTGTTAACCATCGTATTTGCTGGAAGAAAGAAAAAATAAATAAAATTTCTTTATATTCTTAACTAATTAATCAATTAATTAATTATGCAAGTTCTGTAGAAGTTCCCTCGCAAACGTTCAGACTTTTCCTCTCGTAAGTGTACTACGTTCTCTTTAATATTTGAAACCTAATTCTTCTGCTTACCAATATCGTGGCCAATATCAACGTTACGCTGGTTACCAGATACAAGAGCGAATAGAACAGAACAATAATGGAGATCATCCGACCTGCAATAATAGTAATATTATATTATCGTTCATGTTGTCTTCTTCGTGCATATGATTCTTTTCTGTTCTCGATTTATTCGGGGTAACGGATAGGCAAAACGATCTCTCTTACCATCTGGATCGGCGTCGTGAGTTGCATTGGCACTCGGATGGAAATGTTGCCAATCCAATCCCAGGATCAGGGCCGTTCGTCTGCTGGCGTTGTAATCATTACCACTTTTGTCACGTAGCAATGCTGATGCTAAGGCAAGCGATACGGCCTGGAAATTAATATACAACGTTATACGGGGTGATTGATTTCTCATTTCCTACTGCTGACATTAGTTAATATGTTGCGGTGAGAGTATCTAATTAAGGATGCTCTAATCGCTGAATTTTGTCGTATTATATCGCTATATCGACCTCTATATAAAAATGTCGAAAATAGGCAGCATTTGCCATATAATCTGCCCTTAATTAAATCCTCTTATCTAAACATGTTAAGATTAACGTCATATATAGACGCTGATTTGAATTAACAGATTGAACTAACAGAATTGAACAGATAACATTCTCCAGCACGTTAGATCAAGTTTGTCCGTTAATCGTTGCAATAATTTAATTCCAATCAAACGAAAGACTGTTCAACGAGAAATCAATCAGGATACGCTTAAGATTCTATAAAATTGTTCTCTCCTTATCCATCTTTCTTTTATCAACAAATAAAGTAAATGTTTGACTCTTGTATTCAATATTATTTTCCATGATTTCGATTACTTTACTTATTATTAACTTATTACCGTTGCCGTAATGTCCCTTTAAAGAAACGATGTTCGCAAAAAATTGTCAATGTGACGACGCGTTTGTGGCATAGGGTGTTCTATACAAGGTGTACATGAATTTCTCCATGTAATTGAAAATTACGTTTACTTTAGGGTGGGTAATTTTTTAAAAAAATCGATCTATGCTAATTTTGTCGATATCAAATTTATTTCTAAAAATTTAAACGCTCTGTATATCGACGAATTAACTTTCCCATAACTAATAAACGAGTAATTAAAGTTAGTTAATAGGGACGCATAAAGCATAAGCGTAACAGGAAGCAATATGTCTTCAAAAATATTTTAAATGATCTCTGTATAATCGCAGATCTCCGTTCGTAAAATTTTAATTTTCTTTCTTGAATGCTTTCGATCTAAATTGAAAACATCCCATCCTGTATACTGTACACAATAAAATTGAATAACGTAAAAAACTAATTTGATGCAAATTTCTTGAATTAGAAAATAAAAAATTTTAAAGATGTCTTTACTATCTACTCTTATCTTAAACATGCCGTAAATATATCTTAATTATAACGTAAAGAATTTGATTGCTTTTTAATTAAATGCAAGACATATATAAACATGAAGTATATTCTTCTACTTACTACGCCCGCGAAACCGATGAGTCTAGCACCTAATGTTAAATTACAGCAACATACAAATTTCACCAGTTTGTTTTTAATTTTCATTGCGTTAAGCGACAGCAATATTGAATAATATCACATGCTGTAGTAAATGTAGAACTAAAGGTATTCTATAGCCAAGTAGTACGTTGCCAATAAAAACTACTGCATAGAAAAAAAGAACAACTTTCATAAAAAAAAGCAAAAATTAGCAATATACGCTGACGTATTTCTTTTGGATTTAACAGCATTTTGTTTGAAGAACATTTTCTATATATTTGTCCTACTCCTTTAGTATACAGGGTATCGAAAATTATTTATTTGTTGTTGCTTCGACGATTTTCTCTATTGAGGCTGTTATTCGATATTTTCAAAAAAGAAGTAAGCATTATGGAAGACATCCAGCTTTTCTTCTAACTTTACCACTTCAAAAACAAATATAAACATTCAGTAGATCTCCACCGCTCTACTTTATACGAATCACGACCAAAATTTTCATTCCCCAAATACTACTTGCGAAAATTAAACATCCCTTAACATTCTAAGAAGTAAATTCACCATCCAACAAGCCAGTGTTTGCCAAAGCCCACTACCTAAATAAATTCGTTGAAATGCCCGCGTTAATCGCGCAAATCGATTTTTATCGAAGAGATTTAATGCCCGCCCGTATCGGGCTGCGGTCTGCGCGCGGTATATGATTTCCTCGAGATGAGACGTAATCAGATCAAGTAAAAAATGCCTTTGTCGGCTTCAATTGAACCGCTAGACCAGTAGCGGTTTGCGGTCGGATCACCCAGGAAGCGCAATTATCCGTTGCCTAAAATAACTAATAATTTTCGTATTGACGTGACGTACTGCGCTGGACGCGGGGGATATGTAGGTTTCGCAGGATAATTTTTTTTTTTCGTTTGGTTTTCAATCTGGATGTGACATGTTTTTATTGTTGATCTAATAAATAAATTGAAACGAACACAATGAGAGGTCGATATGGTTCGGTCAAGCAAATTAATGTATCTGCACAAATTAAAGAAATAATAATAATTCCAATAATAGGCGATAAAAAGGAATCGTGAAGGGCTGAGAGGATGTGAAGGGTCGTCTATAAACCGCCAGGGCTTTTCCATTTAAATTTTCACAACATGAGTGTTTAATTTTTGAGTCACCTTGTATGAACCTGTAATGAACCTATATAACCCTCAACAAAAATATTTTACGGCTTTATATATATAAACCGACGTAAATATGGTGTAAATATACGGAATATATAACAAACACGTTCTTTGAAGAGCCTCCGATACGAAAAAGTAAGCGTGCAATGCTCACTCATGACCAAAAACAACGTTTTCAAAGCTTTGTTAAAGCAGATTAGGCGAAAATTTGTTGGAATAATCATGAAGTCATGTCAATCGATAAGGTTTTGTTCCATCAAGACCAGGTACCAACTGACACATGGGTAATCGCCATGGCGAAAATCCTAGGTTGGAGATTTCGTTCGGGGAAAAGAAATTTTTATCGTACGAGGAGGATAAACGTTCGTAGAACAAGATGAACGGATCAATAGAACGAGAAGCGGAAAGGAAAGTATTCAAGCTCAAATCTTTTGTTATTTGTTATCCTCCTCCTTATTTATTAAATTACCACTCATGCCTTCGCGAGTGGCGATTTAATGAATAAGCCAACAACGTCGCCAGCTAAAAGCACATATCCAAGCTCATATCAACGAACATGATAATTACAAGGGCGCGATACATATCCGACACGATGTAAACACAGCGCCGACCTAACGGAAACGATCCGATACGTTACGGGATACCCCGGCGATCTATTAATTACAGTTTTCTGGTCACTATAACGTCTCCCACAGTTAAGCCACGCACACGCACAGGTGTTATTAAAATTAATCGATGGGCAATCGTCGATCTGCGTCCGAACGAGCTTGTAACTTACGAACCGTACAAGCACGGATAGGTACCCCTCGATATCTCTCCCGAGTACGGCTAAAAGAAACGAACCCACACACGCAACAAGCTCAACAAGCCAGAAGAGTCCCGACGACGTATAAATCATGTCTAATTTAATTTAAATATAATGTAAGTATAATGAGCGAGCGCGCCCTCTAGCGGCAAACCCATATCTGAGTCACACCTGTAGGTGATATAGTTGTTAGGAGGAGGTGTGAGAACGGTGTTGGTTCCGGCGCGCTGAAACAATACGATTAAGTCGGTGCTCGTGTATATATGGTCCACACAAAGCTTATGCATAACGCATATTACCTACATGTACATTTTCATGGGTTCGAGTTGCGTCGCTCTATTCCTACGTGTGAACGTGTACGTGTAACATGAAAGAGCAATACGTGGTAGAAGAAAATTATTCATTCGAGAACTGCGTAGCTCGCACCGAACTCAATTTACACATTTAAAAAGTATCGAGGATACGCAGCTTGTATACATCAAGTTGAAGAGTAACTGTAGACCACATATATGAAAATGTAATTGCCATCTTTAAATTTTATATTTTTCGTGACTTATGAATAGCTGATTTCATAAATTTTCATGTGCTACCTATACCCACATGCCTAATTGTAATGATTAAATCAATTGAGAGATAGATGGCGTCTTAAGAAGTCGTCTTTGGTACGTCCTCGGAAATATTTGCGACACCATTGAGATGTAACAGGATCCAAAGCGTCCTTATAAAGAATAGAAAGCTCCATCTAACCAGATCTTCGTATTTGAAAGAGGATTCTTTAAGATTGGTATCGAATCTAAATTTTGAAATTATCGAGATACTTGAGTTATTTTACAACACAATGTAGGCCATTTTGTCGATTATTTGGAAGCGCTAGTTTGACAAATAAGGATGTTCACACCTTAAATTTGTTATGTCTCCGTCCTGTACTTGTAATAAGATTTCATTAAGATTTTATAGAAAAAAGTCATAAGAAAAAAAGCTTAAAGTCTTATGGGAAGCTTTGAAAACTCACAAGGAATTATTTGGAACAGATTAGAAGACCAAAAAAGCTATTAATTTGTTTGTTTGTTTGTTATCTTACGTTCAATCTGCTAAGCATCTATTTTTTTGCTCTTTAAATATATCCTTTTCAAAAACAAATACACCAGCGCTGCTTTTTGGAGAATAAGCTTTTATTTGAAGTAACACAACAGTAGAAGTAAAACAACAGTAAAAATGTTTGAGAATATATTCGCGGGGGCTTGAGTGCAAGCGCTATGGTTCTGGGTAAAAGGATGTCCTCTTACAATAAATGTAAATGAATAAGACCATAATCGGCTTGGTGATGGGAGACTGCCCTCTGAAAAGGAAGATGCGAGCCACAGAAGGATACGGATTTGTATATGATCTGCGCCTGTGAGGAACTAAAGCTACTCAAGCAAAAGTATTTGGGGGAAGACACAATAGAACACACAATGTAATTCCAAAATTATCTCATCTATTAATTCAATGTCACATCGAATATAAATAAAGCATTAACGTCTAATAAAAGCGTTCATACCAGTTTAATTGGACGCCAATCAACAAATATTAAAGCACCTTACGAATACTTCCGTCTACGTTAATATCTGCGTAGGTCATATTAATTATTATCGAAAGCGACATCTGATGAATTAACACAACGCCTTTTATGCTGGTATTAAGTACAATGGCGAGCATGGAAAGCAAAATTTTACACGGATTCGACACGGCCTTTTTTCTACTAATCAGACTCGATGTGAGACGATCTTCGATGATTTCTCTCGCACACAAGGCGACCTAGCATCTGTGAAGAAGGACCCGAAAAACGTGTACGTGCACGTACATCTGTTTGATTGACTGTTAAACATCTAATTGTTCTGTTCAGCAAACTACTACGTTGTATGAGTGTAAATATACAATCAATAAGCTAGTGCAGTTGACTACGTACGTGTCTGGGTTGAAATAGAAGAAACGTGGGTCAAGTAATCGGATAGAGGCTTTATATTTAACAAAGATAGTGTTAAGATGAATATTTTAGGGAATCTCATTGACTTATTTTTGATTTTTTCCAAGAAAAAGTCTCCTTTTGAATTAAACTCGATTTGTTGCTGCTAGAATATGAAGATACAACTCAGCTGGGTTGAATGCATAAACTTTTGGAGCAGCCAAAAAGCTGCAACCACTATCGACAATACCGAAAAGGTTTGTCAAGTGGTGTGGCGGAATATTTAGGCATGAAGAAACTAACGTTGGGTGCCGAGCTTGCCTCCTCAAAACAATTTCCAAAGCCCTGTTGAAGCAACTTCTACGAAATAAGTAGAAATTTTGGAGTCAACTAATAATAATTGTAGCTGAAGCATGGATATGGCATGCGAAAAGTGAATCGGCTCTAAAAAGGCGAAGGAAGTTATCAGAATATCCACTATTTCCCATTAAGCACATCATACGTCATCATCCACAAAGAAAGCTTGTTGTAGACGTTCTCCTCAGTGCCGTACAGAATATGTTGGAGAAGGTCATCATCGATTCTCTTCGTAAATATTTTGTACATTAAGGGAAGGAGTTGAACAAAGAAATTCGGTCCAATATCTCACAATCCTATTAAACTAATTTTCTTCGTCCAACCCTTACACTGAGGCAATAGGGATCGGTTTTAGATTTAGGATATTTGGATCCTGTTAAGATTTCGTTTAAGATTGCTCCGCATTTCAAGCAGGACCTCGTTTAGCTTCGTGATTTCGACTGAAGTATGTACTTTATGGCTCGCAACATGTAAGAATACATATAATAAAAACCTGTTGTTGAAGAGTGGAAAAAAATGTATCAACGTAAATCGTTGGCAAGGTAGAGACGCCCTTACCAGCGAGCATTTCCTGTTAAGATACTCGAGCTGGCAGATGAAATGTATCGTATAAGCCCAAATTCCTCCTTCGATACTAGCAAAACGAGATATTGTTTTCGGGGCATAACTGAAATGATAAGTTTATGGTCGCTGAAGAATTTAGACGAGATTTCGAATTCAATTGGCAAGAAGCCGAAGCAAGACGCCAAGAAGCTTTACAGACTCAGCGGTCGAGTAAACACCGTATTTTTGTAGTCAAAATATTTTTGATCGCGCAAAGAACGCTCATCAATTCTTTGCCGTTGCTCTAACAATGCAAGATCAGGAATCTCGTGTTCATTGCTACTCATGAAATACTTAATTCACTTGTTTTCTTAAAAACGCATCAACAAGGCAACAACAAGGGAGAAAATCTAAAGCGTCTCTTTAAAATATTCTCTGCCCAGCAAGGCAGAGCACGTAAAGTATCTTTTAAGCCAAAACTCGCACCCACCTTAAACGCCGAATTTTTACCTTCAAACGAGGCAATCATATTTCGGAGTACGATGTTATGAGTTGCACGGTACGATCCTGTCTGCTTCCATCAACGTAAATAGCCACGTTTGCGGCCAGCTGCGAAGGACGAGCGGAGGTTCCTTTTCGTGGCCTTTCTTCGTCGTATTCATTTATTGAATTGATTATATCGAGTAGATTGACTAACATTTCGTATTTTTTAGCACTTACGTTTTTCGGTCTTTGGTACTTCCTTCTCTAACTTTTGAATGCAGTCCGTTAATTTCTTAAGTAAGTTGCTTGAGTAATGGCATTTTTTATTATTTCTTACACCATTCAGCAGAAAAAGTACCATTTTGAGAGTTTCCTCGTTTCCGGGCACCCACCATATTTAGATTGAATTTACATAACACGCCCGTTCTACTTCACTCTACTTTTCCGATCGTCGAAGAACAAGTTCAATAATTCCGAAAACTCATCCGAATACTCTCTTCATCGACTGTACGCCTTGCATCTCATCACGTAGATATTCCTCCATATAACACGTTTTCTATAGATACGCTCTCACATGTATAGTAAATTATACATGTAAATTCGACGAATGCCTTGTACGGCTTATTCTTCGTCGCGTCCATCGCGTGTAACTGTGAACGTTTCGGCATAATTCCGATATTAACACCATTGTGTAAATATACCATTTGAATATGTAATAGTAATCCGCGTGATACATATCTGTGAATAACGTTCTGACTACGCGGTGTTCCTTCAGATTGGATTAAGAATAAGCCGCTCATACACAACGTAAGAGAGCATAGAACGGAGCCTGTGTACGATAAACTAACCATAATGTGGTACAATGCGAGTGCCGCGAGATTAAATCGGATGTATCTATCCGTAAGGGTATTGTGGTGTGTAATGTCAATTTCCATTATGCCCCTTTCACGATGTTTTCGTTTAATGCATTGTTGAAGGTTAATGGAATTAGATGTAGTAAAAGACGGGTCTATCAATGTGTTTACGTTGAATATGTTGAAAGAAAATGAAGCGTTGGAATAAGATTGGAGAATAAAGAAGTCATGAATCGAGGATTGCAGAAATAATCAGCCAGCAAAGCGTTTGAAGTAGAGTTAGATCCACGAACAACTTTAATGGACAAAGTAATATGTTTTATTCAATTGCTTCAATTTTTACACAAAGAAAACAAGCTCCTAGTGCCCCGGTTAGAACCACCTCGTTGTCGCAGCTTTTGCCGACGTTTCTTCCGCAGCTTTACGAGAAATCTTCCGGACTGACTCAATTCAATTTCAAATGTATTTTCTCCGTACGTCTTCTAGCGTGTCGTTAGCACTTATGTTAATTTGCCAATCCCACCAGAACGTGTCTGAAGGAAAGCAATCGGTTCTAAAATAGAACGTAATATCCACAGAATGTCGTGAAAATCAACGCGTTCATCGTCGTGACGAGAACTAACCACCATCCGTCTAAATACATAAATACCTAAATACGTGGCGTAGGTATCAAGACGCGTCATATTGCGCAATATACGCTACATTCAATCGCTCGGTCATACCCTTTCCTCTACCTGCCCGATCTGACATGACTGTGTCGTCTAGAGTGTTATGATTTCAATTCTGACAAATTATACGCTTTATTACCTTAACAGCTGACGTCGCTTCGGTCACGATCGCGGTAAATAGAGCCCTTTCGACACTCCCTCTCTCTTTCTCTAAATATTCCTCGCTAGAATCCGCCGCTTGGTTCGATAGATATCTCGCGTTTGGAGCGTTATAACGCGTTTAGACGGATTATTATAAAAGTATCTCTTTCGGATACATCTTCACGTGCGGCACAAAGTGGTTGGGAGTGTGGAAGAGCATCTTCGTCGTCGATATAGTCTCAAGTTCCGATAATGGATTCGAAGATGAAAGGCACCGCTAACTTTAAGAGTTCATCCTGTGACCTTTCACCTAGGGGTTAACATTGTAGCCATGCGCCATTTGCAGCATCCAACGGAAACGTACATCTTTATTTTGGAATGTAATAAGTATCGTTAGAAGCGGTACGAGGGTAGTCGGAAAAGTTTGAAGCGTCAACGTGAAGATGCCATGTAATTGCGGCTGCGTTGAAAAATTACTTTGTTATTTAACTGCCACTTATGCCAATCGATGTGTTGAGTAAAATTTTGAACAGCTGCATTTAAACGGGGTCCTACTAGCTTGACGTTCGGGGGCGGCCAAAAACTACAACTAATTCCGATAACATCGGAAAAGCTCACCGAATGGCGCTAGGCAACCGTCGAATTATGGTCGGAAGGATAGCAGAAGCTGTAAGCACGTCGGAAGAACGTTTGGAAGATTTGGGCATGAAATAGCTAACGACACGCTGTGTGCCGCGCTCACTCAGGACCAACGAATGCGTTGGAATAAGCATTTCCAAAGCTTTGCAGATGCAACATAGGTGCAACACTTTCCTGAAACTGAAACCTGAACAGAGAAAATCGACATCTCAAGTATTTTGGCAGACAGAAGAAGTTAAACGCGATAAGCGCCTTTACATCCACTGGATTACCATTCTTAAACGTTCCTGCTCCCTTCCACGCAGAAGCTTTAAATGACTTAGAGCGTCTGAAAAAACAAGCTAAAGATTGAGGATAATGCTTTACCAAATTATTTAGAATCCTCAACCAAAAAATATGAAATTCTTTTTTGTTTGTTGCATAATTCAAACATTTTCGAATATAACAATCCATTTATTGAGTAGAAGAAGGACATCTAAATATTTCAATATATGAAACATCTACAATCTCAACAGCTAAAGCGCACGGTTCATAGTCACCGTCTTGCTTATTCAGTTACGAGAACTTCGCATTTGGACGAAGTCGAGATCGAATATAAATCAGGAGAAGACAAATGGGTTCGTTACTACCTCCAGCGATCGTTCACATTCTTTTTTTTGTTCTTATTTAATCCAATTTTATCATATAATAAACGACCGTACATCGGATATCACGGATTCCAAAAATTTAAACAAATCACCGAAACCTGTCTTGTAGTTGTCGACTAATCCCTAATTAATCACATTGATTGCTTTATTATCTGATGTAAAATTTCGTCATAGCGTAGCGCACGTATTCTGAGCCTGCTTCCAGTTCCATTTGAATTTCGATCGTTAAACCGGTAACGAAAGCAATCGCTTCGATTAATTAAATGTAGAATTGCAGATGGCACATTAAAATTAATTAAAAAATATTATAAAGTTATCGGTACTTAGATTTAAACGATGTAGAAGAGCGTTTAATTCGTGGAACAAAAAGGTAGAAAACACGTAGAAACTATCGTTGAAGAGCATCATCATCCGGCGACAGGCGAGAAGAGCGTAGGCTTCAACGCTAGCTTGCGTTCCGAATCGAAATGTATTAATATTTAACTGTCTGAACGGCTTGAGTCGCGCATAAATCTAATTGTAAATATTTCCATGTGGAAACGAGTTCCCGCGACACTTATTTAATCAGGACATGATGTTCCTGTAATTCTCCCGCGCGCTTCGAGTTTAATTCGAGGATGGTAAGGGTATCGGGCGATATGTACAAGACGCGAGTTGTGTGGCATGTAGCTACACCATCGACCAGAAGTTTAATTGCATCTGGAGACAGGTTAGTCTTACGTATCTACAATTAAGGAAAACTATAAGACAAACACATTCAATAATTTAAAAAGCGATGGCGCACGCTGATTATTTTTCTGTCGATCGGGTTCGAAGACAAAATCATTTCGTTTTAACGAATTGAAAGGAAACAATTGAATTAGGCAATCAAGATATAGCTTAACAACATTGGGAAGAGGAACAAGGTACGAAAATGATTAAAAGGTTCTTGCAGTTGGCGCAATTAAACCGTCAGAAACCTAGCGCTCAAGAGGTTTCGTTGAGAATTCCTCAGAGGCGCTTCTTTGAGTCTCTATTGTCTCTTGAATCCAAGAGTGATGTTGCTAGTGTTGTTAATAACAGTGAACTTGGCCGTCGAAGTGATCAGCCACCAATTCAGTAACTACAGTGATTAAACGTACACTAGAAATTAAACATTTTGGCATTGCTATAGATAGTGAAGCGTATTAATCATATTGTTATGAAATTTATTGAACAAATTAATTCTTCGAGTTAAATAAAACTGATTAAAACATCGTAATTTGAATTTTGAGTGCTACTGCTTTGTCGATAGGGTCATTATAATCGAATAAGTCCTTTACAAAAATTCTTAGGATCCGTTTTCCTGAAGAAAGTAAGCTATTTTATAACGTTTTAATAACTTCATTTCATCAGTGAGCCTGCAGAAATAAGTAGACAGACAACTAAACAGACTCGTGCTTTGTCGACTCTCGGGGAAGCAGTAGGCAACATCATGAGAAGAGCCGGTTTAGTCCCTGCTAATTTTGCGATGCGCAACTTCCTTCTGCAAGCTTATTCGTCGGTAATTTTATTTAATCCCGAAAACTAGTAACTAGTTTACTTTCTTCTGCCTGTATCGATTGCAGAAGTTATTGATGATGCTGGCGGTATTTTTAGAATCTTTGCTCTCACACTCTCGCTCATAAATATCGCTCTTAAATTGAGCGATATTTATGTCAATAGAATTGATTTGTGGATACCTCCAATTAACATCAAAAGATCATAGTTCAACCTGTTAACTTGATAATTATTGTAGATGTTGTTAAACGAAAGAAGTTAGGAACGTGAAATATCGAAATATCAAGATCGGCTGCAGCTTCTTAATTGTTTCACAAAGAAAGCACTTGCGTTATTTTAAATTTAAAACTAACAGGCAAAATAGCGATTACCTTAGCTTAAACTACATGTTTATTTACAAATCATTCGTTTCGCTTATCGAATATAACCTACTTGGATCCGCTTTATTCCGTCACAAAAATTATCTTTTTCGCGTCGCAATTAAACTTATGGTCGGTGGTGTATGCTCATTGGTCAGAAAGAGGCATATAAAAGCTACGCGTATACATATATACATATATAAGAAGATGCGCTAAGCTGACACCTACATAATTCATTAAGGTACGCTATCTGCTGTCCCAGAATTAATCATAGTTATCCAGAGACGACCGCATAAAGATCACACCTTCTACGCTCGCATACACGGACCGGCCATGAAACGCACACGGACGGCACACATGTTCGGTGATTTTTATCCGCGATACACCGAACACGTTAATGTACTTCTATGCAAACAAAAATATCGAAGCGAGTCGAGCCGGGTACGAGATAAGTTACACCTAAACGTGTGTCGCGGTTATAAAGCAATTTATATACGGATTTTTATTCACACTTCGAGATGTCCCCCCGGTTCATAAAGTCAACTTTATATTTCTGACTAATTGCCCGACGCCTAGACCTGCCAGGCTGTCCATATAGCCGTGGACGGGTATAGGTTTTAGCGTACCGCTCGCGTAAATGTGTACGAAGCGAAATAGAATTTTTTCTTTTTTTTTTGGTACTTGGGACGTAAGCCCATATGCCTAACGCCAGCTGGAAGTTGAATATTTTCCTATTTATACGGGGTTTCCTATTAAGAGTGGAGACAGGTGACATCTTGGAAATTACAATAACTGTAGGGATGGCTAGGTGCTAGAGTCAAGGATCGTAGATTCGCTTGAAGCATTGTTTTAAACTTCGCAATTTGTGCAATGTTCAAAGAATTTACCAGATGGCATTATCCTCGATTATACAAACAAATTTTCTCGATTAAATCTAAATATTCAGACGTAACAACATGCTTTTAGTATCTTACATTTGAAGAGTTTTTATAGGCTGAAGTAGTGATAAAAACCCCGGCGTGATATCGTTCTCCCTTCTCCAGAAAATAACAAAATCAACCGATTAGATCAGCAATAATTCTTTTTAAAGCCTATCTTAGTTAGCCATTGAGGAATAGTTACTTTTACTCTTTTACGCACCAAATTATCTGAGTATTAGATCAATATGGAAGATTGGCAAGAAGAAGGGCCGATAAGGTTTTATTTAAAAATTCAAAACTCTGCTCGTCGACCTAATAGCAGTCTTTGTACGTAAGCTTGACCGTCGGTCGCGCGATTTTTCAACCGTATCTTACGGATCGCCTGGTGAAAAAGTTTGCCGACCGCTAACTCTATTACACAAGTATTGAAGGGATCTCAGGCCCAGAGCTTTTACACTTTAACGTTAATCGGACGACCGTTTAGCACCTTTTAGCGAATTTTTCCAATGATATCGGTAATGGTTGCTGTTTTCTCCATTTCGAACGTTCATCGTCGATCAAGGTGCTACGACCATATTTAAGATCATCTGGACAAAGTTCCAATGTGGCACGATGATGATAAACGGCGTCAATCTACGCCTTAATTTGAATACGAGTATTGCCTTTTAAGCGTAAAAGTTCCATTTGACAACCTAATTTTTTTCCATTTTTAAATAAACGACTATCGATTAATATAAAAGACCGCGAAACAACAACTGAGCGAATAACAACGCCATCCTCATGTTGAGACTCGAAGCATTTCAAATTATCCTTGTGTACGTAAATCCTCTAATTATACCAGCTTGATGAAGCTTCCGCTTACAAGAAGACGAAAAAATAAAAACAATTCTTTTCGAAGCGATTTGCCTTCGGAATGCCTATCCTTCATCGCGCAGAAGTCATCCCGGAACGACAACCATCCATACGAGAAGAACTAGACCAGCCGCGAAGCGCTCGCGATGAAATATATCGAGGTAATGATGTGATCAACGGTGCAGCGCACTCCGTTTAGGCGGACGGCTACTACAATCACGACGTCGAAGCTTCGAGAAGCACGATTCGATTTTTTCCGACTTTAACATATGTCATGATCCATTTTTGCGACATTCGAAAGCATGAATTTTCCTGTTATTGCGACGACAGCAATAAACATTATCGGTACAATGATTTAAGCGTTCCACGTCCGAGCCAGCGAGCTTGAGCTACTTCTATACGTCGAAACTCGGCGAGAGAACAATGCGCATTTTAAAATTGACGCCGTCAGCCACGGCGAATCTAAGAAATATCGTTTGAGACTGTTACGGGACGCGAGATCGCTTGAACGCGATGGGATTGGTACCTATCGTAACGTAGGTAATTGATGTTCCTTTTTTAGGGTACAGAAAAGAACAGCAGTAAATTCAATCTTTGACGTGAAGGAAATTTCAATCTAGCATCAATGCGCTAGAATATAAGAAAATTGATAGTTTCAAACTTAAACGCGAATATTCTGGTAACATGCCTTGTATTGAATAATGGAAGGAAAGGGCTGTCTTTTTAGACTAGCGAATAGAAAAATTGTATTGAACTATAAAGAAGATGATTTCTTTTAAATTGTTTCAAGCCTACCGTACATGTTGGTTATTTCGTCTTATTTTGACGGTGATTTCAACGTTAGGTGACGACACAAACTTCCAGCGGCCAAGGCTGTAACGACCTTAAATACTTCAACACCCTATCAATAAAAGTTATGAGAATAAACTTCTTGGCTATATTTAAGAAAGACATGTTTAAATATGACGCTTGCTTATTGTACTGTATTTGTATTGTACTCCGCTCTGGGATGCTTCTGCTTGAACGCAGCAAATTCAGGTAGCTCAGAAGAGGTTTCTGAGATTCTTTCACGGACTTCGCTTTACCAAATCGTACCGACCTATCTTTAAAAAATCTGAGATGCTGCTGTTATCGTCTGTTTATAGACTTCAAGCTCTATTTTCAAAACCAAGGCAACTATAGCTTCGAACGCGATGTATCGTAATTATAAAACACGTATCCGAAACAAATTACATACGGCAACCGGTAGCTTGAGATTCGTTAACCTTGAAACGAAGTGATTCAATCGTTTACCTATCCGCTAAAAAGAAGTGCAATTTTAGACGCCAACTGAAAATATTTTTATTCGCATCGCAAAATTGAAACTGTTAAAAAAAAATTAATCCTTCCCCGACCATGCTACAACGGTTTTCATCCCATCCCATCAGAACAACATGAGAAGCTACACGATATCTTCGGCATATCTCTCGCCTGTAACCACAGGAAGAATATTGAAACAACACGTCATTATCGCACCGGTCGGCCGGCCCCGGCAGTCCGGCAATGACACGTCCACATCATCCACAGACCGACCTTGCAGACCCGAAATACCTTCGTATCACGAACATATGTTGAATTATTAAAATGTAAAAGAAGAGGTTCCTCGCGCGTACCATTTATCATTGGTCCCGTATAGCTCCGGTATCTCACACCGGCCCGACGGTCGATATCTCATTTATCACGCGAAACCAATCACTCAAGCTTCACAGTCCATCGGTTCGGCCGTATCTAACATCAATCACAATCCAGAAACATCGCATACATTAACAATAACAACGCCGTACGAGCGCATCGTCTACGCAACGTTGTAAACGTGCGTACGGAGCTATGTCAGAGCTGGAGATGATACTAACGAAAACCAATCTACGATGCGCACCTTTTGACCTCCGTTTATGGTTGTCGTTCGTAAACGCGGGTGAAATGTTGTACAATGTAATCTATGGACAGTTATGAATACCGGCAAGAGGTTAAGGGGGGCTGCTAGAAGAAAGAATTCGAAGAATTAAAAGCATCTTGGTAATATTTAATAATGTGAAGCCAAACGGAATTATTCTATAATCTTATGTTAAGTTGTACAACTGGGGCATTTATTATACAGAGTGAATTAAAAGCATGTAAACACTGATCAAGCTTTGAAGGTTGCAATAACGCCCTGATCCGTTGGTTGCACAAGACGCGTTGTATTGGAGAAGATCTAGACAACCTTGAGATCCAATCATATTCTTATTTCATCAGGCTTTTGAAGATATCCAGCAGCATTGTCCAACAGAAGAAGAGCTTTGGGTGTGTAAATTATTTTCTTCGCAAAAGCACACAAAAGAAATTTCTCGTCGGCATGTAACTAGGACCTCACCGAAAGATGAATATTAGAAGAAATTAAAAGAGACATGAGAGAAATCGACGCTGAAAATTCTGGATACCAGAAAAGAAAAGAGCACCGGATACCTGACGTGAAATGCCACTTATCGGGGAACAATAGAACTTATAGGCAATTATCGTCTAGCTTTGGCGAATTAAACGGACTAACGTTAAACATTGACGCTAAAAATCTCCTAGACCTTTCTCAATATTCATTCCCATTCGCATACATACATACGTACTGTATGTCTTATGTCTTACCTCTCTACCCGTGCAAATCTCCTTCGTGGACGTTGCGTATACATCGTAAGATTAAAGAGACCCATCATTAAGACCGATTCAATACCTTAATGTATGTATTGAGTAATTTACAGTTGGCTCGTCTCGGACTCGTGCCGTAATTTATGCGGTAGCGTTGGAAGGCCTGATATATTCCGGTAAGTATCGGCTGTTGCGCGCTGCGAACGCGCGCATTCGTTAAGCCGAGCGGCAGCGGCATGCGTCAACGCCGGGACCGGCGCCCTTTAACTTACCCGAGAGGAGGAAGGCCGATTTCTTTACCCACCGGGGAAACAATATACACATTAAGCGGATCCGAACGGGCGTACATAAAGCTTACTTTGTTTTACTTTTCAGACACGAAAGACGTCTTTATACCATATAAAGGCACGCTACGACGTTACGGCGGGAAGCACTGACCGGAATGTAGATGCGGTTCATTATTATCGTTTTTCTGTTTTTCTTCTAGTTTAAGAGGTTCGCTTTTATGTAACGCGTAGCGCCCGTAATATACTGAGCTGCGAAAACGTATGGGTACGTGTAAGTCTTCTGTATGGCTCGCGAAGACAGTAGGAACGTGTTTGATTTAGTTAATCAACGAAGATGAACAGGGCCGTTTCAGGATCGTCCTAGGCCATTTTCCAGAAATAGAGAAAAATTACGAAATTTAGTCTCCAAAAACATTCGAAAGCATGCCAAAGCATCTCACAGGGTCCGGTTCCAAAGAAGCTGAAATACGCAAGAAAATACGAAGGAAATTTAATGGATGCAACAATATGCAGACTATACCACTTGAAATAAAAAAGTTGAAATCCGTTTGCGGTTTAATCAAGAGCGTCGTGAAGTTGTTATTTTTGGGAGAAATACACCATTATCCATAATATCGCCCGTGGAAATTTCAGGAAGATATACAGAGCTTATCATTATCTTCATTATATCTCTTAGCGGGCAATAACATCTGCGCAACGCTGTATATATCATACGACCCATAATCTAACATGCATCTAAACATTTTCATGGTCATCCGCGATAATCGACCAGTTGGATACGCAATTATACATCTAGAAACCGAATTAGCGCAAAAAATGAAACGAGGTAATTAGTAATCGGGTTTACGAGATGCATCATCGAGATCACCGTGACAACGCCGTAACCTAATACAATTCCACAACAACCTGCGATAAACACGTAGAAAAAAGCGCTACTTCGAAACCTTGAAACATTTGCTTGTGAAAGATTGCAACCATTACGGTATACACGGTTCTAAATTAACCGCGATGATCCATCATTGGTACAGGTGAAGTTCCGGTTTCGTTAGTTAAACTTGAAACAGGCGAGCGTGTATACGTAGCGACCTTGAAGATGTGCATTAATAATTGCGAAAAAGATGCGGAGATATGTGTTTTAATTGTGGATTACGTCTGAGCATATGTATTTATGTATATTATACATAGTTGCGAATTTATTTACGAGCAAGAGCGACTAATGCGTTAGTCGGTTTTATTGTGGTCGTATTGTATGCATGGAAGACAGCCTTAGGTGTCTTTGGAACAAGGTCTTGATGAATTTGTATACGTTGCGGTTCATGTAAAAGGTTACGGATCTCGTTAAACTTGCAAATAAATCTTAAATACAACGGTTAGCCTATATGCTGATGTAGGTACATATTATAGAAACAATTAAAGTAAAACGATAGAAATAGTTCGCGATTTTCATGGATAGGATCGCTTCCAAAGGTAGATTTTGGCCAATACGCGGTTTGATTTTTCCCGCGTTATTCACTTCTTATTTAACATTGAAAATATGGAGCCGTACATTTTCCATGTTCCTCGTCATGACGATTTCACTTATTACTCGATCAAGGTGCTAAATGTTCTGTTTATTATGAATTGGAAGAGAAAATGAATCCGTGACAAATGATATTTAAAAAAAAAACCAAAAGTTTCAATCTTCATCTCGCTCTTCAAGCAGCTTCGTTCCGCCATCACAGTCAATACTAAACTTTCAACATATTCCGTACCACGCAGGTTTAATTAATTAGTCCGAACCAGCTACTTCGAAGCTACGTTGATATCTATAGCTCTTATTCTAACGTGTCTGTTCTATCTCCATTTCTAACGAATAATATTCATTTGCAAGTACCTTGTTTCGCCCACTATACACCATGAGACATGCGAAAAATGCGGCAAAAACGAAAACGTCTCGCTGTGTCGCGGTTCACTTAGCGATTCTATCCTGCGTATCTATAGCAGCTAATATGCTCATTAAATCTGGTGTTTATCGCTATTTTCATTAGACATATCTAGCCTCTGTCGCGGTCGCTGCACTGCCAGAAACGCTACTGATACCGTTCGCGTGGCTGTGGAAAGGGTGTTCTACAATTTTCTTCCGGAGCGTTCCTGTCGAGATTAAGGCCGTGGAATTTGTTACGCAACGCCTATATTGGATATTCTTAAATGCGATCGATATCTTTGCTAAAGCGACCATTGTAAACGGCTACATTTCACCAATCCGTTAATTAAGAGACTAACTACGGCCATTTCATGTCGTTCACAGCGACAATGACGCATCTATTAGTGCTTGTTTCCTTTGTATACATGTCTATTTTCAGTTTTATTTTTGTTTGTTGATTGTTCACTTCTTCCTTGATAAAAAATTTAATAGTTGCGAATTTTTAATTAAATGTCGCGATGATATCCGATATTTTCTCATGAAACGAGACGATGGATTGCCCATTGCCGTCCTCCATAATTGTTCATAGTACTTGGCCCCTGCTTCAAACCGATTTTGATTCATGCAATTTCAGCTCTATTTTAAGCTTTAAGAAACTCAACGAAATATTCTGTGGCTTCTGAAAACTTCTTCATCAATCCATTTATTGTGTTTATTTACCGGCCATTTGTGAAATTTGTACGCTCTACCATTGACACTATTGATCACTTTGTGAATTTTTGGTTCACATGTGAATAGGTTTGAGTAATTTTTCACAGCTTCTTTCTTGTTTTAGTTATACTTTAAGCTCCCATTGCAAAATCTTCTAGCTTATTTTTAGCTACAATATCAATGGGGCATAGAATTATTGCTACGTATGGGCGAAAGGTCCTGTGTGACTTAAGACTTTACTTCTTTGTTGAGGTTAGAGATATGAGGATTGTACGCTAGCTTTCCATCTAGCTGAACTCTTAAATATTTGGTCTTTTATCTCAGAAACTATGTATTTATGTGTGTATTTATCCTTTTCCGAATATCACCAAAGCCAGGCAACGAGAAGTAACTTATTTTTTTCCAAAAGGTACCGAAGTTCACATTCTCACGAAATCCCGATGACCATTTCCCTAAGCATCCAAGGCTTCGTTTAAAAATTCCGTGACATTTCCAACATATATATTCATTGAATTCCATTGATGATTTCCCCTCGAGAAGCTTTATACGGACTATCGCCATTTAATGCTAACGACTCCTTGGACTAATTAATCAAAACGATGCACCTATTACGACTGCAACTAATCGTTAATCTAAGAAATCACTTAATTACATTGCGTTCATCGTTAGACATCATATCAGCGCTACCCGGTGCAGATTGTAATACCTCACATTAGCGATATGCATGTATACGTTCCATATAGATTTATGGACGTACAATAAAAATCTACGAGCTCTCATTGTTTCCTACATAGCAATTAATAGTCGGCTACGCTAGCGATAGTAATACTAATACATCGATTGACATTTGCGATTTTTATGGGCGAAGTTGGCAGTGTGTATTAATAAGAAAAAAAGAGAAAAAAAAAACAGCTCACGGTACAGAAGTCATAATCGCGCTCGATTAATATCGATGTCCGCTTTATTCGGTCCCGTGCGTCTCGAATTACCATTAGAATGCGACTGTACGTCGGGTTAGTCATGCGGGGAATGCAAAGAGTCGTATTTATGTAGGTACGCCGTCGTCATCAAGTTTGGTAAGCTCTGCGTCTTTGGTGCTTGTTAAAAACGGATCTCGGTGAAAGTCCCTCGGATAAATATTGGGAAAAACTGAATTACCTCTTTGAAGAGATTAGAATGTTTTTTACTTGTTAAATTTTAAATTTAACAAGTAAAAAGTGAGGAAGATGCACCGTTTATGGTTCGCTATGCTTCAAACCAGCAACTACTTAGGTACCGAAGATGAGCGATGAAAAAACGATGGACCTTAAGCAACTGCCAGACTAAACTATTACTTTGGGGACAGGCTTTACAGATTAGTGGGACGCAAAAGGAAACGATGCGTTAATCTTGAAAGGTTTTCTAAGCATCTGAACGTTGCAATAACGTCCTTACTGAGCGAAGAACGCAGGGCATCGTCATCAGCCCTTTGTATAGTTTTCCGGAAATATGATGTTAAAGACATCTTCTTAAGTTTAAGCCGTTGTATCTAATTGAAAGTAATTATGAAGTTAGATCACCACGCAAAGCCGTATTGCGGCTCATCAGTGCACGTTTGTAGAAGATGGTAGTCTCCGCGGGGTACATGGTGATTAGGCGATGGCCTGACTTCATTGTTATTTATATTAATTCCATGATCAATTAAGTAATCAATCGATCCTTATAACCATAAAAGAACGCGAAGCTAGGAATGCTCGATCGCAGTCGTAGAGGTGGTATCTTTAATTAGATATTCTCATCCATATATGTTCCCACGACGACATTATTAAATAAACCAGCGTAAGCAACTTTCTTAAATATATCAAGTTATACACCTTCTACGTATCTATACTTAACAGATTTAAACGCGTTACTTTGTAGAAGCGTAGAATATCAAGAGAAACGTTTGATACATAAATACATCCAATTCAATATTCGATAAGACCTATTCCGCATCTAATCCCACTTTTCAATTAAATTTCACGCAATACACGGCCGACTACTGATATATTCCCACAGATAGGTGCCGGTAGATAAAAATATCCACGTCTTGTTGTACAACGTTCGATTCTTTAGTATTTTAATAGTTTACCGTCTCATCAATTCAGTGTTGGGAAATCTCGCGGAGTATCAACAAGGGGACATGTGTGGAACTAGCCTTTTATCTTGTTCGAAAATAATATATACACCTTCGCAAAGATGTTAGGAAACGCACACGTACACAAGATGTCGGTTATGCAAAAGACGGAGTCGGGATTAATTATAATTAGGTTTGTTACTCACATACATACATTACATACATATATGTAATTGCGGATGACCTGCTTCGTTTTGAAACATATTGTTTTCTCCGTGTCGCGTAGGAGTTGTTAGTTGTACTGGTGTACAATCGACCAGGAAAGTACCTCGGCTGGTATTAGAAATATTCTTAGGTGGTAGCCGGCGTTCGTATAAGCCTTGCTCTGTTGCCTGTTTTCTTAATTAGGGAGAATTTATTTATTTTATTTTTATCCAAGGGTGCCCTGGTTCTCGCAAATCACAGAGGAACTGGCGCAGAAATCACTACAAACTAGCTAAATAAGTTTATAGCAATTTCTGTGCTGCTTATAACTCGTGCCTAAAGATGTGCTTTTAGCACGAAACCGGTAGCAGTTCCCATTTCTTAACTGTTGTTTCTGTTAACTTAAAAAGAAAAAGCAAATAAATACAAAAGGAAGGAAGCCTCCATCGTTTCCATTAATAACGCATTTAAAAGGCTTCGATTCTTCACAACTTTTAACGAACCGTAATGCTATTTGAAAATATAAAAAGCCCTATGAGGAAGCTTTCATAGCTGGTGCTTTCTTCTTCATTATCAATAACAATGCGGCAGTTGTTGCCGTGTGATTTGGGGAGTACCCTATCATCAATGTTATAGTTTATTTCAACTTCGTCGATCATTCCACGTCTTAGTATTTCTTCAATTAAATCTTCAAGGTTTTCAATTTTCTCAACATTGCTGTCAATTAAAATTTCGAATATCTCTCCAGGATTGACGATTTCCTTCCAGGCTTGAGCGCATCAATGAATTACATACTTCACGTTGGTGGTTATCAAGATTTCGGGAACATCTTTTGATTCGTTTGTACCTTTGTACCTTTTGAAGCATTCTATTACCCAATAAACAATGGACTGCATCAGATTTATGATATTAATGGATAGAAATAATAATTCTGTTTGTATGGAGGGACATTGTTGATTAGCAAAGCTCCTTCTCTCGTATTTTTAGACTTCGAGAAGGTTCCAACGTGGGGATTGAACCATTCGGTGAATAAGACAACTGACGTCTAGGAACTGTTTTGGTTTCGGTAATACGAAGAGCATTTGACGAAATGTCTTTCAAAACACATGGATTGCATTCGATGAGTTCCTGAGGTACTGCTGCAGAGTAAAACTATCGCTTTTAGTTTGATCATTTTGCTGCCTGTAAGCGCCTTCTTCGTTTTATTGAAGCAAATGATTTTTTTCGGTAACATTCTAAAATGCCCATCGATAGACAACCTTTCCCCATTTGACATTCGCTTGAAGTATGCCTCAACTATTTGCCCACTCTTCCAGGCACCCTGCACTGGCTCTAAAGTTTTCACTCTATTCGTCCATTGGATAACATCTTAACACTTTCTCGAATAACTGGTCCTGATTATGACCAACGCACAAAATACATTAAAAAAGAAGAGTGTATTCAAAGCAAAGATCGAAAAATTCGGTTAAAACGCGCACAGCATAGTTAATCTGTTGTGAATCATTATTCTGGCTTTGGCTCACAACCACGTTTCATCATTAAGCCAAATTCTCGTCCCCCAAGATCCTCTTATATCGTAAATACGCTATCCAATAGCTTTAAAACATCCTTGAGGAGTCCTGTGGAGAGATGTAATAGATGTAATGTAGATGTAATAGACGTAATAGATGTAGTAGACCGACAAATATTAATTTTATATTCTTGGACTTTTCTCCTGAACAAATTCCTTTAATACGAAGCCCCTGTACAAGGGAAATTTCAGATAAAGTTACGAAGCTTTATAGCAAAACGGGCACCTAAAAGATTACTGAAATTGTTAAAGTAATGAAGAAATGTCTTGATACTTCTAGAAGGCATTCACGTTCTACCAGTAAGACATGCTGTTATATTTCTTCAAGACAGTGAGTCTCGGAAGCGGAGAAAGCCCGCTAAGTACTTTCACTGCTCCATGTTTTGTAAACTTTCAATTTGTATTCGTCAATGCAATTATTTCACCTTATTTCAGATAGACCCCGTATAGTTGAGACATCTCAAAATTACCTAAATCGACGCTAACATTTCATTGCTTTATTCACCGATGTCCTTATTTCTCAAGCATTATGTATAGAGAGGCCAGATACTTCTGCGGTTAATTGCACACCGTCTCATACATTCAATAAACTAGGAACAGAGAACTGAATTGCTTTACGTAATCGACGAACGTTATGTTCCGCATATAAATTACGGATTAAGACAATACGTGTTTTAGGTTACGTTTTCAATAACAAACTGTTTATTATTCGATAATTACTATTTACAACTGCTAATTTCTATATTTACGTTACGACGCGGCCGATTCAATGTGAATTATGGCAAGAAAGTGACGATGGTCTGACGAAACGCTTGCGATTATATGTCGTCTACTTACGATCGAACATTTCGAACGTATGATGTGGTAATTCGACGATGTCGCGGAAAAATGCCAAATAACGGCTTCATTTGTGTTGAAAGATGGAGTACGGTCCCAAGCGATTGATTTGCGTTGTTTCCCGTATTCGATATGTTGCAAAAAGTAGAGATAGCTTTAAAAATAGCTTGAATGGAAATAAACAAGCTTCTAACGACGATTAAGAAATAAAAATCGATTTGATAGTATGATCTGAGATCTGAAAAATATTGGAATATCGGACGTCAGTGAGTCGGCACAAGTTTGCAACTCTCAAGAAGGCTCGCAAATTCCCAAGATTCAAGCTATCAAAAGCGCGAGCGAGGCCGAACAATAAGCATACGTCAAACAAATCGTCCAACGTCCAAACGTTCATAGATGTATTGAACATTGTCAATGGTCGCCAGTTTAATGGATTAATGCAGTGCTAAGATAGCTAAGATAGATACGTAAACTAGAGACGATATGAAATTCGCTGCTAAAGAAAAAAAAAAAGAGTCCAGATCTAATTTTGTAGTTATTCAATCTTCATAAGTAACGGTCACGGAAACGATCTAATTCGCAACTTAATCGGTGACGCTCGGATTTTTTCTAAACGTAGAAATCGCTCTAACAAATCAAAGATTCTACTTTCGGACGCTGACACTTGTCACGCAATTAATCATAGAGCAAATTGCGACTAATTAATTTTGTGAGAAAATTAGGAGAGAACGCCATTTGCCGTAATACCTATAATCTAATGTAGTTTACGATGACGGCTCACGGTATGATTAAAATGACTTGGTGGTCACGTTCGTCGTGGTAAATGCTTATATTTATAGTTGCAGACGCCGCGGACGCATTTCGGTAATTGATTTTCGAAGATGATTAATCGGCTCATTTCGTGGCGATGGGTTTCCCGTCTAATTTTTAGCTTTCGCATTTGTTTTCGTTGATAATTATTATCGCCAAGAAGATTGCTTTACTTTCTGTAACGAGCGTAATGGCTTCACGCAGTGGAAGTGGTCCAATTCGAGGTTGCGGACATGTTTGAGTCCTGAGGATTGGAAATTTACAGTAACTTTTCGACTAACGCTGCACCAAATATTGGCTGTTAAAATGGCTAAAGGCGTATGGTTAACCTTAAAGTGAGTCTTCAGCCCAGTAAGTATGCAAAACGATTTCCTTCGTAGGTAAAAGATCAACCTTTTATCGTAATCATGCTGGTCGATTTCTTAAAAGCTTTTTTCTTAAAAGTTTGTTAAGGTATGTAACAAACACTTAATAATAGAAATTCAAAGATATAAACATATACAGGGTGTTTTGTTAAAAAAAAAATGGAAATATGTACGTCCAATTGAAGTTGTCTAAGTTTGCACTTTAGCGACGAACATTCAGTATATTAAAGTACAGCTACAAACACATCTGAATTGTTATATTAAGCAATGCTCAGTCTCTAGTGTGCGATCTCTGAATCTGACGTAATTCTTACAAAATCAAAGATATCTCGGAAATTAACGAGGCCTTTTAAGACTTATTTCTTCAAAGTTCACTAGTATCTTTAAAAATGCAATAAAATTAGAGATATTCCAAACAAACAAGAAAACAAAACTGAAGACTGTCCTGACGTAACGAAGCACCCGATACAAATGGCTGGCGTGGTTGGCTGACGATTGTTATTTTTCTAAAGTTGGGTATTGATTAGCTCTAGTTCGGAAAAATCAGTCAGGCGTTGAGCGACAATCGCGAAATGACGCTTGCCAGTAAACACTTACGTGGTACGAGCAAGTCGGTGTTGAATCAATTCATTTTGTGCAGCGTTCGTTGAAAATCAGTTGCCAAGCGTTGTAAACATGTCACGTGCACGCCCAAAGATAAGGTAAGTAGTTGAGTGCGGGCTTTCACGACTGTAATCCATAGAAGAAATGTCTTTCGGGTGTTGTCGCGTACTTAAGACATTTCTACTAAGAGGTAAGTACGCGAAAACGTTGCGAGCCAATATTCGGTCAAAAATGTAAAATGTACGTTCTTTCACGTAACGCCGACTTCGCTACCAACCAAACGATCCGCGTTCAACTATCTGCTTCATCCGAAAAATTCAAAGAAAAATTGCCCTACGGTCCCGACTTTCGGATCAATTGGCAACCTAAAAATCAATGAAGATACGGTACTAAAGAAATTTTACGTTAGACCACAAGCGTGGTCCGTTTATCATTCGGAAGATGAATGCACGTAATAGTCACCTCATTAAATCACCTCTAACCTCTCAATATACTTATCTAATCTCACGCCATGGGAAATTATAAATAACATTATTACTCTTTGCGCGAACAGACCGAAACGAAAGCAATTTACAAATGTAATTGTGTATATAGAATTGTATTCCGTTTAAATATCACATACACAACTCCGGCTACACGCATAACATTATCGAACGTTGTACGAGAGCCTTTATAAAGCGATACGTTTAAGGTTAAACATTTAATTATGCACGTCCGAGCGGCTGAATAACTAACTTCGTTACTTTTAGAGCGTTATTATTGTTGCGAACGAGGCGGTAACAGCTCGCGCTTACCTATATCTACGTACTTATTAAAAGAGGATGATGTGATGACATAGAAATAAATGCTAATTATAACGTTAATGCTGAGGATCGTACGAGTTAGAATTTTATGATTAATTTTTGTAATTACACGCTCTTAAACTAGCAACCACTACGTGGAGTTGCTTTGTTACAAGCGAAAATATGCATGTTTACACTTGATTATCTTGTAACGAGTTTTATTGTTTAAGCGTATTGCATGAAAAATCTTAAACTTGTACGTAAAGACTCTGTAACTAAGTCAATAAGAACGAGGGATTTTACAGGAGAAATCTTCAATACCGAACAATTGAAAGCAGATTCGAAAAATTGGAGAAAGACGCATCTATAAATCAATCAGTTGCCGAAACATATAAGTTCCTTCCATAGAAACAAATGAACCCGTAAAGACTCTCACCGGATCTACAAGTTAACAACAACCCAATAAATACGATAGTCGATTGTTACTAAAGCGTTGTCTCAAAAATAGTTGTTTACAGATTAGCTCATTAATCTTTGATTAACTTATTTCTGTAGCGCCACTAGCTGGAATTAACTAACTTTAATCATCCATTAAACTAATTGGCAAATGCTCGCTTACTTTTTCAACCTATTTATCGATGTAGTCGCTAACATACGCTTATATATTTTTGTGCTGTTAATCACTACAAATTTTAATCGGTTAATCTCAACTCGAAGTGTAATCACGTATTAAATTTTAATTGAAGATTAATTAAATTCGGGGTTCTGAGTAAAAATCTGAGTAAGTCGGGAGATGTTTGATCTCACAGAACAACCAAACTTAATGCTTTAATTAAGATATACGTCGATGTACCAAAGACTCTGTTTGCCATGTTTGTATATTAATAAACAGGTTTCACTATAATAAACGTAGTTTATTGTTATAATAAATTAATTTGTTAATATAATAATATTTCGGGCGACTTTAACAAACTTTAAACGAATTCAACGAACAAGATTTGGTCGACGGTGCAGCACGTATTAGAATAATAAACAAATATTAAACGATACCCGGAAGGCTAAACCTTCATAGTTTATTATCGACATAATAGAAGATTCGCAAATTTCAAACTTACTCGTCGATATTTAACGCACGTCATAGAAACGATTTCTATTGCACGTCGCGAGCAACGCCGAGACCATGGTCGCACCTTAAGCATTGACGTCGCTATCAATAATATCCGCGTAATGGACCTTTACAACTCATTAGGATATCGCCGTTTCCCGAAATCGAATAACAGAAGCACTAGGAAGCGATAACCCCGGCGACTTCGACGACGATTTACAGCGCCATCCAACCTAACTGCTGCGGCGTAAACGTCGTAAGAGCTTACATTATATTCGTACGTACGCGGATGTAGTGGAAGAAGCTCGCGCGGTATCGCGACATATTATCGTCGTCGCTGCGAATGTTAATAGGCGACAACGTCGTAGTTGAATAATTCGCTCATAACCGTACAGCAAGCGAGTTTCTAATGCGGGAGAATAATTATCATTTAGCACGTTTTATAAGGTTCAGCGATTCCGGCTGATGTTGAAGGTGTAATATTCTTCTCGAAAAATATGCCGTTTAGAAATGGTAATTCTCGGCCAACAGATGGCAATACTATAGCATTGTTTAATTATCTCGGAGTATGGTTGTTTTTACAGCATACCGAGGCGACAGGAGGTTTGTTTTGATTGAGAGGATTGTCGAGGGAGCTGTTCTATCGTCATCTATCGGAAAATTACGAACTGCTTAAATTAATACATTTACCTTGACCGAACTGACGGGCTAGTCGAAACGACTTGTTGAGGATGACATTTGTGTCCTTCTTGTCTGTTCTACTAAGGTGACTCCTACTAAATAAACAATGGACAGTAGTTGGAGATTTTAATACTTCTGGATTGAAAGTGCCAGATTTGGACGTTAGAAGGATGATGTTGAAGCGTTTTGATGGAAACGCTTAATCCGCGATAATTGAACAAACAAGACGACCTAACTCCATTTATTAATGAGGATTCCCTCCACTCTGCTCAGGATATGCCGGTTAATTTTCATGCGCCTCCAGATCTCTGAAGGGTCTTTGGTTATTGCGCATCTAAAGTCGCGAAAGAGTTACCCACGATTTGCTTTGCTATTGTCTTTTTTCCTTCATCGATTGATTCCTTCTTAGTTACTTAACATATAATGGATATTCATCTACTCATTTCATGATGTGCGTACCGCAAGGTTCCAACCTCGGGCAATTATTATTCAATATCTATCTTAATTATTTGCAGCGTGAACACTTAGTATAAGTTTGATGACTTGAAAGATGGTCGGTGTCCACTGAACGGCAAATATTTAATGATGTCTAATATCAAACGTTCTAATCCAATCATATCCAACCACACTATTTCAGTCTATGTTCACCACAAGAACAGAATCAGAAGAAGAACAAGAACAGAAAGATTTGGAAGTAGCACTTAAGGTCCCGCAGTGCTTTCCATAATAAAGCCTCTATTCTAAGCAATTGATCGGTACGGCAACTTAATTTGATATTCTTACAACACGGACGATGTGATTTACTTAAACACAGTTCCTTAAGTATGTTACTTATAAAGTCGAAGGTACCTTCTTTGATTGTGGCTCGAATTTAGTAACACGACACAGCTACAACAATATCATTTGAATTCATTGGAGGATCGTCGCAATAAAAGCAATTCGACATTTTTATTTAACCTACTATCTAATAAGATACAGTACAGAGACACGATCTTTATAAACGCATGTGGTTGCCTATACCGGACATATTCACAGCGCTACATCTCAAATACCTGCAGGTAATACATAGTAGCAATCGTGGGCAACGGCGAAGAGATGAGAGCCTCAACCGAACAGGGAAAGTATGAACCGATTGCGGATACCGATAAACTGGTGCAATGCAAAGGTCGTCCGCTCGTCGTCGTGGTCTCCGCCGGAGAATCTCTCATCCGTACGGAGGAGTTCAACACACAACATGCGCTCGTTTGCGTGGAGCTATTCGATTCTCGGAGAATGGCATGTACCTGTTTGTAGCGAGGCATATCCGTGTCGATTGTATCTCGAAACGGACCTATTGATCGGGAAGGATGGTATCAATATGGATGACTAAGTGAACCTGTACAATTAATAAGTTATAAGTTATTTAATGTTGAAAATATCTAGATTTCTTTAATAAGTTTAGAGCTTGCATTGTACAACTTGATTCTCACGTAACGTAATTTTTCAAGAAACATTGAGAGTACGAAGTAATACATTTACGAGGCTTCTTCAGGGTAAGGAGAGATGGCAGGCCATAGTTAGCGCAGTAACTCAACGTAGAAGTTAAGTGTAGTATCGGCCATAACAAATCCCAAATTAACTAAGAGCGCTACAAACATCCTCTTTAAAAAAAAAAATAATTTATTTCAGATCGTCCCACCGTAATTCGTAAAAGACACTCGATACAAAGATGGAGAAAATAACGCTACAGATCGGTAGCAACACACTCGACGATATTGAAAATTCCTTCAACGTCCGCCTTCGGCCTGTGCAATGCTTCGCTACCAATAAAATAGCTAAGAAATAGTTATTACCAAGCGAACTGATGTTCCTACCGTACACCGCACCGATTAAGCTACCCATTTTACGTGGCGCAGCTCACGCGGGCATAATTTAATAAAGTTAAGGATATTTTAGGTAAGCAATTACGTAAAGTCTGCGCATCGGCCGTCTGCCGTCGAGCCCGGTTCGAGAAGAACGCGCCCGACTCGAGTTTTATCAAGATTTCGCCCGCATTTCTCGGTATGGAGCGGCTCAATAGCTACGTATGCATGATGGTAGTGCGCGTCTGTCGTTAAGTTTATTCCCCCTAGCTCTACAAGTTTTAGTGTCGATACGTTCCCGTGTAAATGCGAAAATTATCTAAACGTGTAATCGTCGCTACGTACATACACTACATGCGATATTTATTGAATACAATACTGTGAACGTTTAATAAATATCGTTGCAAAGTAAAAAAGGTCGATACTGGGAAATATACGTACGTATGGAACTTACGTATGCAGTAGAAAAGGTTTCCTTAAGTCAGGTGGTCCACAAATGGTCTTAATCGACCTGTACAAAAAATAGTGGCGCTAATGTCGCATAGGGGAAAGCTGCCGACCCGCTTCCGCATCCAGCCTGTTACTAACTGGGAACCGCCCGCACGACCTCGGCGCTAACCGGAAGATGGCGTGCTCCCATGCCAAGTCTCCTTCGATACGGGTCTCTCAGAACCTATCTCACATCTTGCCAGCGTGGATCTAGGTCAACAACTATTTTGTTTCTTGTGGCTTAGACCGTCAATCTTTGGTAACTATCCACCAGCGATCGTAAGATGTTATCGCCTCGCCTGGGACAAGGTCCTGCTTGCCATGTTCGTTACCCAAAAACCTGGGATAGAATGAAATCACGATAGCTATCTCCAGGCTTTAGGGTGCTCCTGGTATTAGGATGACTTGATGGTGCGACGCCTTCTTGAGCTAATTCGTCTGCTTTGGAATATCCTCGACGGCTTTCGTGTCCTGGTACCCGGACTAGGGTCACATCAGATCGGCTTGGTGGTCTGCTGGACGCTTTCATGCAGTTCCACGCCGGTTTCAGCTTCGTTTGTTTTGGATCTAGTGCTTGAGTGTTTGTCGAAACTGTCCAAGCAAGTTATGATCTTTTCTATATTTCTGGTTTACAATTTACAAACATTTGCGGAAGTAAGAAGGTCCCACGAATATAATTGCGTCATTGTATCACGTGTTTGTACAATTGCGTATTGCCTTCAAAGCTTAAGGCAAAAACAAGCAAAAAGAACAGTAAAAATGAAATACTAAATACAAGATGGAACATAGTCTAAATAATAAAGATGAGAAAGAGAAATACACATTGAGGAAGAACAGCAAAATATGAAAATAACAACAAATACTGAAGAAAACAATTGATTTTTTTAACGAGTGTAAAGAAAAAGAAAGAAGTAAGGCAGAACTCGATAAGATCCGATACCAAAAAAAAAGCGATTCGTACAAAAAATTCCTGAAAAACAATAGCATCGCATAGGATGTACAGGTAACACACGGGACATCGGTGCGATGTGTGTAAATCAGATCTTCCTTCTCGTCCGAACGCGCGTCCTACCTGCTCTTGTCAGAAGCGTACGGCGCGCATAAAACAAGCAAGCGCCACCTCGTGGACACCGCGGGAGACCACGAAGATGTTCGCCAACTGATACCACCTGTCAGCTGTCATTCTATTTCTTCTACCTCTTCTTGTTCTTCTTCTACTTACGTTTCATCGTCGTCATCGTGGCTTTCTTCTGCACTCTAAACGCTCTAAAATGTGGTCGCTCGTTTCGAATTCAAAGTTCCCACGTTCGTTATTCCGCTCGACGAGCGTCATCTAATGTTGCCGGGCGCACACGATGTGCATGCACGATCTTTCTTTCTCTATCCCCGATTTCATTTTTTGGCGTTAATTACGTCCGGAGGTTGGTAACCCGGAGAGCTTTTAGCGCGTCCGAGATGATAGATTCAAAAATAAACAATTAGCTCGCGAACGGAGGTTGTTGGGATGTCCGGAGACAGAGTGGGATCCCTCGAAAATAATTAATGCTTAATGGTGATTACGTATATAAACACTATAACGGGCTTAATTGGAACGGATTTGTGTGAAGTCGGACGTGACAAGGTATATTTCTTCTTCTGTTTAGGAATAGCTGGTTATTAGGTCAAGTATGATTGTTTAAAGTACAACGTAGGTGGAAGTAAGCCACGTTGTTTTGATATTTTTCGGGTCTGTTCAACTTCAAGAAAAATATACCAAACGCTTCTCCCTCACCAACAAGAACTTGATGCACGTTGATCTCGTTGCCAGAGGGCACTTATTATGTTTACTCCTCACGTTTGACGATAAAATTAACAACATTTCCCGATTGTCGAGCAACGTTGACCTGATTTTGCTGACCTAGAACCAATCGAAACCCAACGTTAGAAATGTGCCATTGGCCTTTCAGAGACTATCGATCGTGGTTAACAATTGAAGGATTGGTGAGAGCGAAGAATGAGGAAGTTGATCCAGTAATCCGTTGCATATTTTTTCATGATTCTCTCATTTTAAATAATTTCTTTTCAATAAACGGATTTTGAAATGTTTGCAGCACTGTGCAGTATTAAATAAGCTTTGCTTGTCCTCGAGTCTCCAAGCCCACCATTTCTTTGTGTGTAGCTGATGTGTATCTCAAGAAATTGGTTTTTCGAATTCAAGAGAAACATGAAGCTAAACAAGAAACTTTTATTTAATCCTTTCACTGCAGCGATATTTTAGCCACCATTTGGAACACATGGTATATATTCGTCTAGAGCAGCGAAAGGATTGAGCAGACATAATGTTACAAAGAACGAAAAAGACATCGAAACATTAACAGGCGACATTACTGAATTAAAGCACGAAAGATCCCAATCCAAAATAAGCAGATCTGATCTGCCAAGCGCTCATTTCTTCTTACCCAGCTTACTCTAAACTTGAACGTTCACCTCATCTTAACATACAAAGAAAATCTCTAACAAAATTATACTTGCAAGCCTTCGACCATCAACCAATTGGTATAGTCTCTCTTTTCTACATTATCCAATATAGAAAAGGCACAATAGCTATTATATTCTCACACCTGAACGGCATACTGCGCGTACGTAACTGGCTCGGTAGAGTAGGAAAAAACTTCGCGAACGCTTAAAAGAAGTCAACTTGGATGTGCGCACAAGAACTAAAAACAAACGTTACAACGCTCATGATGTCCATACATACGTCGCATGAATAGAGTACCGGAAACATTAAGCACGCTCTCTAGCATCGTGCCGACGTCGTTTAGCCAAAGCAGGAACGTATTCGCTACGTGGTACAGTTCAAGATGTTTGACTCGTACCGTTGCCCTAAACGCGCGCATGTTTTAAATGATCAACTATGGACCTGTTACTTTAACATATCTAACGTTGTAAATTGTGGATATTGGTTAAACGAACTTTGAGTAATTATTTTACTGCGCAGATTAAGTAAAGTCTTTAAAAGCTCTTCCAATATCTTACTAATTTTACGGTCTTAATCTTAACACCTACGTTAGTTAGTTGTGGTTAGGATTTTTCTGCTCATTGACTTGATGATGATCCTGCGTGAGGTATTCATATTGAAGGATATAAATAGAAAATCATTTAAAAACTCTAAAATTTTCTTCTTACTACCACTGACGCAATTGTCTTTCAATCCCCACCTTAGCTATCTCTAAGAGATCCCAAAGGATCAGGGTCAATCAGAAGGAGTAGGACAACGTCTTTTGCTAGGTAGTCGGAACTTCATTAAAGAACATTTATTCTTTACTCTGAGCAACTAATCGAATAACAGGCTGCAAAAAGAGGACACGATGAGGGAACGTTCAGCTAGAACAAGAATAATGGCGTTCTCCACTATGACAACGTTCAGCAGGTTTTCTACTGCGACGATTTAGAACCATAGAGACGATTGAAGCTAAACCATGAACAGCACTAAACACATCGTTTTGCTTTCTTTCCATTAAGCGTCCCGTTAACATTTTTTGTCCAAAAATCAGCAACGTGAAGGCATTCTCTGAGATTGAATTTTAGAAGTAAGAGATTATTATTATTACTTTGAAGGAGACAAAGCTGAATAAGATGGCCACAATTGGGTACCATCTTACAACTTTATATTCAACCATCAGGAACTGTACATTGTATTTACTGTACCGTAGTAAAAGCCTTCATCTTCGATCATCCACGGTAGTACTACGTTCGATTGTCGTATATTACGCGTTGTCCTGTCTTTATTCAAGCGCCGACTTCTACGATCGGCTTCTTCTCTCCGTATGTACGACAGCCATCCGTCCAATTCCATATCGGTGACATATCGCTCACCGACGAGCAGCACCTCTTGCTATAATTATATGTATCATGATGAAGTCATTGTAGTCGTGGATTTCTCTCCAGTCACACGATGTCACGGTTCAAGATTGATCTAAATAGGGTAAAGTCGTGATTGAACCTGTGCCGTTACCGACCTTGACAATTAGCAATGAGATATACACACACATATTAGTCGAGCGGTAAAACTTCGACTCTTTAAAGGTTAAAATAGATTGAAATTATTACACGACGATATGGAAGACGAGTACGACGACCAGCCAGCAGAGTTTATACGACGTTACGTTAGTGGAAAGGTGTCAGATGTGTAATTTAATGGTTGATTAAAGAGATTAAAATTGTTAATGAAAATTTCTACGACAGCTGTAACTCCTCCAATAATATCGCCTTTTATAATTCTTATTAATTAATTAATTAAAAAGTGGAAAAGATATGGATGGAGAAACGATGGCCAAAATCAAAGAACCAGAAAGTGCTTGTAGCTCAACAAAAATGGTGAATGGAAGTGTTAGGAACGCGTAAATTGGTGGAAAGAAGTTAAAAAATAAAAGAAAGAATCAAAAGGAGCAAACAGGTTGTAATGTGCATACATAAAAGAAGAGGATCTATGTCAAATGATTAATAAAGGAAGGAAAAGTCATGGTAAATGATATGATGAAAAATGAATGGAGAAGAACAAGGAGGACAAGAGAAGATAGAAACAATAACAAACATCAAAGATAAAGAAGGAAATATTGTAGCGGAGGAGAAAACCATGGAAAGAAGGATAGCATACTTTGACGAACTATCGGATAGACACGCCCACAGTATAGCTGTGAAACTGCCTATTACGTGGTATAGACGTTAATAAGGTGGCCGTATTGATATTATTCGACCATTCCAAAGCCTTTATTACAATTCTGTTGCTTGCTATTCTTCATTAATTGGATTTAGCAATGATTCGGTGAAGTTCTCGCATTCTTACTTGAAGGATAGAATGGAGCTGGCCTCATATGACGGCCAATCAATTTGTTCCTTCCACTTCTAATTGTTTCTGGTATACCGCAAGGCAGTATCTTTGGTTTATTACTCATACTATACAATATATACGTTAATGTTGCAAAATATTATCGGCGTTATTAGGTGTTTTGTCGAGTTGCTGATCCTGAACCTTTCGCCTGCCGAACCTGTTCAGGCTATTGGAAAACTAATTGGAGAAGCCTACGACCACGACAAAACAATTACTTCCGAAAGACCGAGGTGATCAAGTAGTCCATCATGTACCCCATGAATGCTAATGCTGAACGATTCCCGTTCGTCCAGCACTTCCTGGATCTGTAGCCGTCGTTTGCCTAATGAAGACCTACTTCACGCTACCGTATTTTCTCCCTATTCTCCTAATTATTTCGTGCGGCTCGTTTCAGCGCTTAGCAGTTGCTCCTTTTACATATAAGTACGCAGGGGGGGAACACATCTATACATATAGCGACCCATGTTAGCGGTAATTAAAATAAAGGAAGTCGCCGGGGTAATAGAGACGTGTTTTACTGGGATCGATAAGCAATCGGATGGATCGTGTTTATGTAAATTCCACTCCAGCGGGAGTAGTATCGGAGCACCAGCGCCTCGGTAATTATAAAGTGGTGTAGTCCATGGCCGGCATTGTCTTATCAGATTGGCTCCGGTAATTGACTCATTACATTATGGTACGGCCGAGGTGTGCACTAGTAAAAAACTTCTCGCCGTTAAGATAAGAAAAGCAGCAAGCGGTAGAAGAAGGAGAGGAAAAGCTGCTGGTATTGCAGGAGCAGCTGTTGAGAAGGTCTCTGATACCGCGCAGGTTTGCTACCGCTCCGGCTTCCGTTCCAACGTCGTATTTTTAGCTTGTTACCGCACCGCTAACGTTTCGTATGTGTATCTAAATAAATATACGACGGCTGTGCACGAGGAGAACCAAACAGCAAACAGCCAACAGCGACGATAATCTAGATACCCGTTTGCAGGAGACCTCTCGCCGTATCGGAGATGAATAACATAGATCACGCGCGGTGTTCTTCTTTTTTGCTTCGTTTGTAGCGTTTTTTTCTTATTCCACCGCTTCCTTCGACTTGTTGTTTTTAGTTGTCGAGATGTCCTCGTCGTATCGACGACATTATTCAGAGATTGCGACGAGAAGAACTTTAGGAATTTGTTTGTACTAATACAGCGTTACCTATATGCATACCTGTTTGAAGCGTTTCCTGAATTGGCATAATGAAATGTCGGTCTTTATCGTAAGTACGTGCTTAGTCTACTGTATGACATCGAAAGTAAGATGTCGCGAAGAACGATGAAAGATGTTCAATTCATATAAATACAGATATGAAAGTTAAAGATTTCAAGATCTTTTTTTTCAGCCATTTCAGCCATTTTTTTCAGCCATTCAACTATCGATGGCTCCTTTATTACTCGGAATTATTGGCGCAGAATAGATACGGCGGCGGATATTTTGCATATTACATTCTTGCATATTTAGGAAGAACAACGTAATAGTTGCTCTTTCAGCCAAGCGGCTGGACAGAAGGACGGCAAACAAATTATGAGGAGATCGTCCCAACATTAAGCTGCTGATATCCTTGCGTAAAGCAGGATTCAACTTAGAACATGCGTTTATTAACGATACATGACTGATTGAGAGGTCATTTACAGAAGATGAAGATCGGAAAACCGGAAGACTAGAAACAGCTTAAGTTGATGCAATTCAAGGATTAACAGGCTCGTGCTATTACAAGCTATTACAATAATAAATGTTTCATTAGATATTAATAAATGTGTTTTCTTTGTACTAATAAATCTATTTATTTTAAGTAGCATATATTGGACAATATGTGTCCATCGATGAAATAAGCACCCATTTAATAGAACGATAAGCTCCTTCGTCGAACCAATTTTTGATAAAAAAAAAATTAAGCGGACATTTGATGTTACCTTATAATCGCAATTCCTCCATCCGAAGGTAAACCGTTTTTACGCTCTTAAAGAATTCCAACAATCGACCGTCGTCTTTCTCGCATCATACAATCCGCTCATCAAAAACATCGCTCCGCATTACGCAATCGCGGTTACCTCAACGCTATTGTGCACTTGCATCAATCGCAATCACCTTCTCAAGAATGCCACCGAACGCAGGTGTTGGGAACACAGTTTCAATATCTCGGACGTTCGCGTCTCTTCTCCAAATCGTGATTGCATTTGCTTTCCTCGTCTGGTGCGGACGAAAGGGCGATAAAATATTCTCGAACGCGCCCGCTAACGCTAACGCGGGACGCTTTATTAAGAAATATCTCATCTCGCGTGTGCATAGATAACATTTTAATCGCGGTGAATCTTTTGAGGAGCGTGCGAGACGAAGGTGCATCGCTTACGACGTGCAAAATAGCGCAAATATTGCGGCGATGTGTGTCTGTTTGGATATGTAATGCTGGATATGCGACTGACATACTTAGATACAACAAAGAGTACGTTCAATAAATTTTCTCATCGCCGAGATGGTCGGTTGAGTGGCGTGTGTTGCAAAATTAAATATGTACGATGTACGGTATTTGTATTAAACGATGGATCTGTAGACGTGATGCACCTGTACGACGTATAATAAGGAAGATTGTACAGCACAATTATGACTTTTACTAAAAGAAAGGCTAATTATAGTTTTTGAATTTCAAGGACGAAACACGTTCGATGCCTAAATAATTTCAAGCAATGAAAAGTTAGAACGGTACAAAGGAACAAATAAGCAAATAAACGAGGAATAATGTAAACACAAGCAAAAGACTAAGGAGGACTTCCGTGCATCGATATCTTATCCGTAAGAATTAGGTGAGCGCGTGAGTAAAAGGAAAGCATTGATTCTTACCATCGTATCCTATACACGTTATAATTGGGACAAGACTAGTCCTACTTGAAAATAAGACAATGCCACACACGCAAGCCTTATAAAAGAAGTCTTCTCGCAGCGACCAAGGCGATAAGGCGTGTGACCAGCGTCATAACATTTTTTAAGATTTTAGGACCAACAATTCTAGACGTAACCCAACGACGCATGCTACTGTGTAAAGTTCGTAAGCTTTTGTGGTCGATGATACCTCGTCAACATTTTATAATCTGTGAGAGACGTGAATAAGCTAAGCGGTCGCGCGAGTTACTTGCGACCATCGTCTCGTTAATTAAACCGAAGCCCATGCATAATGTAAATCGTACCCAGATTTAAGTATTTGTCGACGGGCGAGATTATGCGAGAAAAACAGCCGGCGACGAGGGAACCGAGGACCGGGACCCCGCCAAATACGGTCGAACACTGAATACCGACGTTGACGCCTATTTCACTGGATATCGTCGAGAGATATGGAAGATCTTAACAAATGAAATGCGCTTCGGTTGCCATTTGAAATACGTTAAAATTAGTGTTAGAGATATAGAGCATAGCTGTTGCCTTGGAATATTTACACAACAAAGATAGGAGTTAGATTCTTGTTTGGTGCTATTTATTTGGAGTTTAAAATCTTCGAGATAATAATGATCTTTACCTAATTAATACGTGCAATGATTGCGCTTCTATAGATGTCGATCGCATTCTTAAGGAAGACCAAAGTAGGCATTATATTATAAAGAGAATCCATGAGCTTGATCCCAGCAAAAACCCGCCGTAAGAGTTTTGTGAAGATTGGTAGAGTTCGACCCAAGAAGCTTCTGAGCAATACAAAAGATAACTTGGACAAATTCAATAAGCACATAATGGGGATTCACGTATCTTCGATACAGCTCTTCCGGACTAAGTCTTTAAACTAGTTTGATGCGGAGTATACCGATACTTTAGTGTTGATTGCCAACAGTCCATCATCAAAAACACACCTACCATTACTTTTAGACTAGTTCCATAAAGATTACTTTGATCAAAGTATTCTTATTCTTCTCCTTCTAGATATGCAAACTCGGATATTGGCCTCTTGGTAAAAGCAAGGAAAACACCATCCGTTCAACAAGTTCTTCATGTTAAAGCAATAAACTTGTACCGTAACCTTCTGGCGGGCAAGGAAATGCTAGCAACAAAACAATTGTAGGGTACTTCCGTATTATATTTTAAATACGCCTTGTACACGTGACGTATACGTAGTTCTTTCTCTTGTGGCACCTTCCATCTTCTAGGTTAATTAATTCCAAGAAAGTAGATTACCAATCCCGCCATAAAAGTACACGATTTCACACTTTATTTGTTCACGAATCGATCGCCGAGGCTTCAGTGTACGATGCTCAAACGCGGTGGCCGATGCGCTCCATTCATTAATCAATCAATCGAACCCCATCCTACAAGATTCACACGAGAATTTCTAGAACCGCTTAATCCGGGCGCGTTTTCGGTACCGTAAACGCCGACCGAAGCGGAGAAAGATGAGGTATTAGCGATCGGAACAAACGGAATCGCGCGCGCGGAATGCATCGGATGACACCGAGTGAAACGCGGTAAATCAGAAATGCGCTCTTCTATATGGCGATGATGCCTCTTTCCTTCATTCCATTTTTTAAAATATCGCGGCGAAATTTTATGGATAAGCGACGGCAGATGTTCTCTCGCGGTGTTTTTCTTCGGTAGCGAGCGGTAGCGATCGCAAAAGAAATCGTTTTGTTTGGGATTCCATCGCCGGATGTGGTACGCACGAAGGATCTTCCTCTCCATCTCTATATGTTAAGAGTAAAAGGAAAATTCGTATCTTCTGGCTTATATGGTTTAATTTATATTGCCTATCAGTGCGTTGCTGTCTAGCTGTAGCATGGGAAATAGGTGGATTAGCGGCGTTTGTCGATGGTTTCTCTCTAATCTAATAGCCCGTTGGAATTGTTTCCGCATTTAAAACATTGTTTTCACTTCATTGATCCCTTATACCTTTCTACCTTCCTCCCACGGAACAAATCTAAGCATTGCAGATCTTCATAGAAGATGGTCCGTTAGCGCGAAGAAGAAGATAAGGAAAGAAATGCCTCATATAATAGTTTATATATTATCGCTTGCGCATATATCTAAAAATAGTGCGAAATATACAGGGTGTTCAATTAAGGCAGGAGAGCTCGAAATGGCAATGCGTGTGTCCTCATTTCATATTCGAAACGTAACTTAACTTTACTGTTACACGCCGTTTAAAGAAATCGTCAAGCCAATTTGAAGCTCACCTAAGACACTAAACGACCTCCGATTTACGTCCGGCAGTTACGTGCGTCTCCGACTCGAAATTATCGTCTTCCATTATTATTTCTTCGTCCGGCAAAATACCTCAATAAAACAAGGATTATCTTGAAAATCGCGGCTGCCGAGCAACGACTGTTTCTCGTGTTTCCTTTTCCCTTTTTTTTTTTTCTTTTACCATTCCGAAAGGCGCATTTGTCCGAGATGCGTGCATCTAACATCGAACCGTAGTGCGCCGCGGACGCCGTAAAGTGTTTTGAACGGGAAGCCGATGCTGGAACTTTGATTTGATCGAAGCGATAGGACGTGGAACACAAACATCGGATCGCTTACGCACAATCGCGGCCGACTATCTCGCGCGTAAGAATCGTGACGGCGCGGTCGCTAAAATCAATTTAAAATACGTTCGGTTGGATAAGAAAACTTTGCTTTTTTTTCTCTTAGTAGAATACACTTCAGGACATTTAGTTATGGACAAATAGTAACCTGCGTGTAAACCAATACCGATGTAAAAATGTAATGGCGGGCGTTGAGACTTGATTTTTTCTACGTTATTTTCACGTATACAATACACTATTGAGGTTAGGTCCGTTCCTCCCCATTCACCCTGTATATTAAATGACCTTCCCTGTTTTCAATTTTCGTTATTCTTTCAGTCACTTCAAGTACATGAGGAATCCAAGCTTAGAAATAAATAGAATTAAATCGAGTTCTTTAAAAGTCCTTTCAACGTTACTATTACGATAAATATCACACAAGTTACCAATTTTTGAAATTTCGAACAACTTTGAATTGCTGTATTCTCAATACTTACCTTACCTCAAAACAAACTAAAGTTGTCGACATGATCCGAAGCCGTTCATGGTCGTATGTCCTAAAGTGTATGCTGATAGCTTAGTACCATGGGCAACTGCAAAAAAAAGATGAGCCTATCTTTAAAACCTACCGTAGAGTCTATAAGCTGATTGCGATAGATAAAGCCCGCAAATACGATAATTCCGTTGGAAACGAACGATATAGATTTCCTGAATATTCTGGAAGCTACTGCTGCTGTCGCCACTACTAAGAGCGGAAAAATTTGCATGTTAATGCTCTCATTTCGTTCGTCGAGAGATACTATCTTGCCAATCGCGTATGCGACGGTATGAGGACGCTTATTACTCGTACTACTAGTGTTCGTTAATATTCGCGCCATTAGCAAGTGTATTAATGCCGTGTTGAGACTATTATTGTTTTATCGTCCTTGTAAATTGTCGCTATCAAGATCGCAATCAAGAAGAAGGAACGATTTCTGATGGACTCCGGCGTCGTATACTCAGACGTGGTTACATAAATTGATGAACAATGGTGATGTTAGGAACGACAATCGACACGTTTATTGCTACAGAGGAAAATGGTACATAAACGGTACAATTAGAATTTACGTTGAAGGAGCGATGATCTACTTATCTCGACACCTAGCAATTTTCGAATGAATATTTTTAATAGCAACAAATTAGTAACAGAATGTAATATTTGGTTCGCGTTGATATCTACAGCGAATCAAAGGTTACATCGAATGGCTAAGTTAGTTTAATATTAAGTTAGTATAGCCATCGTTCCGACGGTTGCGGCGACAAAAGCAATTCTTGCGTAACAAACTAGCAACAAATTAGCAACAAAATAATCCGTTTGATTTGTGTTGATATCTGCAGGGAAACAAAAGGAATAAGAAAGAGGAATTTTAAGCAAGTGTTGCCGCTGTCTTTTCAGAAACGCTTAAGACAACAAAATCAATGCTTGAGTAACAAATTAGCAAGAAAATATGCCGTTTAGCATGTGTTGATATCTCCAATAAGCTAAAAGTTGCAGCGAGTGGCTATGCTAGCTTAATATGGTAGCGTAGCCATCGTTTTTCGACAATCGGTGGAGCAACGAAATAAGCCGTTTAGTTGGTATTGAGATCTGGAGTGGCTTAGAAATTACAAGAGATAACTACGCTAGCTTAATCTTAAGTTAATGTTAACCATCATCTCCTGGACGATGGCTGGAACAACGAAATCAACTTTTCGGGAACAAATTAGCAACAAATTACGTAAATGATTCACTGATGAGCTCATCAAATGGATATGTCAGCTTAGTACTTCATATTTCATTGAATTAAGTAAATAGGTAATCATTGCAACTACACCGACACCGATAACGAACAAGTCCTTTTAGCTTTTGTTTAAGCATAAGCAAATTTAATAGACTTCGCAATCCTTCCAAGACATGTTATAGAATATATATATACTTAGTATTAACCATGAAACATATACATGCATATTATATATACAATATAATATGGTATATATAGTAATTACAATCGTATAATATGAAACGAAGGTCTCCACAGTGACAAGAGCATAAAATATAGGATGCCAAGACGTTACATCGTAACTAAACGAGGCCCATAATATACATGGAACGTCAGCCTGACATTTTACCTCGCACATCGAATTGAATCTGATAAATTTGCCGCGTTTCAAATATCGTAGTAGGCATTGCAAGGCGAGCACGGCGAAATGTTCAACGTCGCCGTTCGACAATTGATTTATTCCGTTTAATTATGTAAAGTGAAGCATAATAGCATCACGTTTGTCAGAAAAGTTGCTTTGCGGAAACGTATTAATGGCGCTTCTACGAGTCTTTTTTTTCCAAGGGAACGTACGCGCGCATAAATCTTCTATGTTACCGTTATTACTCTTGTAGAGTTAAAAGCTGAATTAATTCGGTAGGAAAACAAGATTTTTGTTTTAGAGATTAAATCGTTGGCGCACGTGGAGATTTCGAGAAGTTCGGTAGCTGAAATCGAAAAGAATTGAATCGAAATTGAGATATCTAGCTGCTGTTAGGGCTAGACCAGGATCTCTCTTATCTCTCGTGGTGTTGAGGTTCATTTATTCATAGATTTTATAGATGAAATGGTCGCGTAGCTAATTACACTTTGGTGACGTTGCAAAATATTCGCCATGAAGATTTTTGTAAATTTTTCGAAACACTCTGAAGATGGTATCTCCGAAACATTGTTTTTGAACTCTTCAACGAATCCTTAAGACGATAAAAGAAGCTATTCACGTGTTTTTGTTCGAAATTCGGGAACAAAGTCGTTAGGCGATAAATCAGGTGAATATAGCTTTTAATTAATTAATAAGGCATTAATTGGATGCTTTTTTAAATAATGAAATGTTTGACGTTCCACGTTTGAGACATCCTCTAAAGCGGCTGTTGCCGAAGTGGTTCCAAATCAATTTGGGGATGCGTATACAAATTAAAAAGCAACGATTCATATAATTTAATGGACTAACATAAGCCTGGAGGCGGAAATCGTGCGATTGAAATGGTTAGACGTTGATTCGGGCTTCGCACCTTTACCGAAATGTTTTATTTCGAACTGCTTTCCAGCGCAACAAAAGAAACAAGCAATTATTTCTCGCGGACGAACTACTTTCGTTGAATTCGGTTCATTTGGGGACATCTAATCAGTTGATTTGATTTGAAGTACTTCAACATACCCAGAGATGCATCTATCTCAGGGAAAGTCGCATGCAGATGCGCTTAAATCATGTCTGAGTTGTAACATTGATATTGGCTGACCTTCATGAAGTTTGTCACTGATGGAGGCGTATCCCCGACGAAGTTCTGCGAATGAATTATAGACGGTTCCTTTGGGCAAAGTAAATCGGATAGCTTGGAGCCTTGTTATAGCGAAACCTATATTGAAATGCAGAACAAACATTAATAATGTAAAAAATTCAAGCATATAGGCTAGTATCGCTAGAAAATTTCCCTTTGTTCTGTGTAAACTCCCAACCAAGGTAAGAATGAATCTAAGAGAATAGCGAACATCCGCGAACTATTTAGAAACGTTCTAACGCAGCGATCATTTCGTGAAAATTGCGCATAAGTCTCGTCTCAAACGATGTCCCAACTAACTGTTCCATCTTCCTACGTGCTAAAACCCGTACCTCGTCGCCTTTTCTAATTTCCGATTCTTTCGTGTACGCGAATCGCATCGCTTTATGTCAACCATAAATTCATGAAATTCAATTAGACGTTTTATAATCGGCCATTTAATGACCGCACAAGCTCCGGAATGCTCGCAACGTCACCTATACGGAGCGGTCCAGAACGTTCGGAGACCGATCTTCTACGTTTATTAAAAGTTTATAAGTCCTAAATCATCGGAGCTTAATATTGGCCATATAATACAATATTTACGATACGGTAAGAGCTTTTCGAAACAGAATAGGCTGCGATGAACCCTGTACGTGTACGTGCGTCGGTCGATCGGTTTTACTATCCTCGACCATAAATTTTAACTGTGGCCAAGCGATGCGTGTAAGCGTGCTGTATGTAGATGCCTCGTATACAGCTTCGTGCGGAAAAAATCGAGTGCTGATGACGCTTCAGGTGTAAAAACGCATTCAGTTGCTCGCTTATAATGTACGCAAATATTTCAAGTTCGTCGATGCGCTAATTAAAAATATCCTTGATTGTTATTTCATATTTGATTACTTGCATCCAGAGATAAGCAATTGGTCCTTCCGTCTAACGCGGAAGATTCACCGATGTAGGCGACCAACGGCATTGTTGTTCAAATCAAAGAAGTTTGAAGTTTGCGTACTGTTTTTGAGTTACGATGCGAAAGAACTCCTTGGCGGATTCTTAAAGGATTCTTAACTATCCTTACGTCTACGTGAAGTCTTTCTTCTTAGGAAGCGTCTCGACTGTAATATTTTACGGGCGTTTGTAAAAAATTTTTTTTGTATTAAAAAAAGCTAGCGATTACAGATAACGAATACTACATTGAATCTAACGATTAAATCCGAAGGCAGGCTTGATTTTGTGAGCAACTGTATACTCGAACGACGTTCTTTACGTCCCTACACATGTAATCGGTTCGCCTGAATAAGTTTGGTATTTACAAGCGCAATTACTTACAGGACAAGGTGCTTATTTGTGTTTTGCGAATGCTCGCTACAAGGTGTAATTGCCTCGGCCGATAAAGTAGGCTCCTTCTTCTACGTACTACCGACGATTTAGCGAAACGGCGAAGTACTACGCGCTCTATACGATTCGAATTTTTCGCCGGCTCTAATGTGTAACGACGTTGTTGTGCGTTGTGTATTATCGATTTGTATTTATCTACATCTGTACGCGACGTTGAATTATATTTATTTCGTACGGGTAGCGCGATCGGGAGGCAAGGAAGATCGTCTCCACTGTTCTGCCATTAATTCCGGATAGCGTTGTATTCAATAAAATTAGGAATTTGCTCGAGAAGAAGCTGACGTCGATACGTACGCCGTTTGATGATAATATCTTTTGGATTTCTGCACAAATTCCCTCGAGTTTACAATTGATAGTAAATCTGAGATCATTAATTGGTAGCAAAATCCTGGATAGGATGAGATGAGAAGATTTTATCGTAATTCTAATTTTATTAAATAGTTACGTTCTTGGAAATAAAAATACTTCGGCTGCTGGAATGAGTGCTGTTTCTTGGTAGCGACATGTTAGATTTAGAAGCGTGATCACAAAGATACTGCAATTTTCTTCGTAAGTTAATATACATTGAAAGAAAGCTGTAATAATATGCATGTCATAAAGACGTACTCCTTCTACGATGGTAACGATGAGGTAGTGCCCCGAAAATTTCCGAAACTTAAGATTAAATTGAACAACGCCAGGACTTCATTCGCCGCCTTTAGCTTCAAGGTAGTCCTTTGGAAGTGCGAACACCGATTCGAGCAGCTCTATCTAGGAGATCTTGTTATATGAAAGAAACAACGTGAATCCTGCAAATAGCAATTCACATTGTTGCAATTGACGATTATAAACAAATTTCCGAAACTTAAGATTAAATTGAGCAACGCCAGGACTTCATTCGCCGCCTTTAGCTTCAAGGTAGTCCTTTGGAAGTGCGAACACCGATTCGAGCAGCTCTATCTAGGAGATCTTGTTATATGAAAGAAACAACGTGAATCCTGCAAATAGCAATTCACATTGTTGCAATTGACGATTATAAACAAATTTCCGAAACTTAAGATTAAATTGAACAACGCCAGGACTTCATTCGTCGCCTTTAGCTTCAAGGTAGTCCTTTGGAAGTGCGAACACCGATTCGAGCAGCTCTATCTAGGAGATCTTGTTATATGAAAGAAACAACGTGAATCCTGCAAATAGCAATTCACATTGTTGCAATTGACGATTATAAACAAATTTTTGACTTACACGTTGATTAGTATTAAGGTACTAGTAATGACAACCTAACCAGGACGAGTTCGTCCTTGACTCTACACTGACCGTTCAACCACTTATACGAAAGGATCATAACTACCGCCCATGAATAGATGGGATGAAATTCTCGTTGCATCGCTAGCATCATCCTGTTGTTCGCTATCCGAACAAGCATCTAAAACTATTCAAAGCAGACCTTAGCATGCTTGTTAGAAGATATTTCATGAAGGGCCTGCCAAGCTTGAAACTTACGTTGCTCTTGGATCAAGATAAGTAAGCCTGAATTGAGTACTTGCAGAGATTGCGTAATTGGCTTATTGTAACCAAAATGTTGTCCCCTCCTTGTCCAAAACAATAGACAACAATTGAACAATTGAACTTAACACGTACAAATTACAAATTTTTAGAACATCAAGTAATTACAAATAACTTTAATTCGATAGTGATAGTTACGCAATCGCATTTCATACCGGCAAACGGGAAAGGCCGGGGTATAGGGCAAAACTTCTTCAGATATTTAATTACGTCGGAAATGCCGGATTTCCAAAACATAGCTTTGTAACTTTGTACTTTTCGAAAATGAATGAAATAATTCCTTCGATACTTCATCACAAATTGCTATTTTCGTCAAAATCCTCGCCGGACACAAATTCTCGTCGTACAACAACTGACTAGACTTCTCCGATCCCTCCGACAGGATACTCCAAATCCGTAACGTGATTTTTTTGCGCAATTTAAATGCCGATATCAGTGCTTTGATTTTGTATTATGCGCGGAGAACGCGCGTGTGGTCTTCGAACACAAACACACACGAAAGCTTAATGTCGAAGCGGCAACGGCAATAATAGTACATTGGTATTAGTAGTGGACCGTTGTGTACGACAACCAGATCGCTAAATTATTTATTCCGCCACAAAGTTCGCAACAATTTTAATTTCCTATTGTTTGAATTTCGCAGAACGGAAAAGCAGATGTGTATATACAGGATGGTCGATTTTTCATTGAGCATATCTTTGCTTTGGTTATAAATAATCGAGAAATCGAAAACATCTAAACGTAATTTTTTCATGAAATTTTACGCTGTTGTCGCTATTTGAAAACAACAAATTTAATGTGAATGTCTCCTAGTCACCCCTCAGGTCTCAGGCTGGTGCCTTTCCTGACGATGGTCCTTATACACTTCACTTAAACCACAGTTCTGGCTGTGGTTAGCGTCCTTACTTTGTGGGTTGCAACTATGGCGCTTCTGACAACAACGGAAACGCAAATCATCTCTTCCTTCACAATTTATTACCTTTTACTCGACTTTTTGGACACTTGGCGTTCTTTACAGCTAACTACTAATAACCAGACGCTGATCACCCGTCTGGTCGCCTTGGTCGCTAGGAGAAGATTTTATTTCTGTCGTATTGCTCGAGGTGACATCATCTTAGTTTTCTGGCGCCTTTTACCAATTACGACGCCATCTCTTTGAGTCACGCATTTGCCTAATTTTCACATAAAAAAATTTAAGAAGCGCACTCCATATACAGGGGGAGAAATAAAATGTAATATGCATCTTCAAGAAATTAAATAAATGTAAACAACTCTATTATATGAAAATAAATAATGATTAATTAAGAAATAAAGAAAATTGTTTAAAGTTAGGCGTTCCATGGCAACCTGTATACTTTGCTTCTCTGGATCATGGATACGCCATCCGTAATGGTAATTCGGATCCGTATCAGCCATAATATAAAACGGTAATACACCACTGGTTTCGAAAGGTATACAACGGCAATAAGAAATTATATAAATGTGCCAATAAGATTTTATTATAACGATTATGGTAATCGCCGTCGAATGTGCGGGAACGAAGCTAACCTAATGAACGCTTATGGATAAATACGTACGCTCTGCCAGGTAAGCCACTCGATCCTATTTAGATGACTTCTTAACTAACACTTCGCTATCTTGGTGGATTGGGAAGAACGAGAGGTACCTAAACGATAATTGCGGCATTTCGAAATCGCAACGATTATTGCGTTGTGTTTTATGGGCGAATAATTAACGCTTAATCGGTGTAAATATACCCTCATAATTCTGGTAGTTCGATTGATAAGAAGGGTATTAAATATTGTTATTTTTCAATTTAAAAAAGAATCTTTTAATTCTTTTACCTGTAGATTCTTAGACAGAAAAACAATAACAGACGGTTATTTTATATAGAAGATGCTGGACATAACTTACCACTTCGATATTTACAAAATTGTACGAAGGTTCACAAAAGTAAATTAGGATAGCCGCTCTATCGAATTGACTTGCAACTAGCTGGTAACTAAGTCACCATATTTAAAATGTAAATCTGTTTGAAATGCTTTGAACAAAAGATAAGAAGGTTTACTACACGCATTAGACCCAATAGAATTGTTTCACTTGAACTTCCTCTGTTTGAAACTCTTTAAACTAGCTCCATTATTAATTATTGCTTTATCTTAAGAAACCTTGTTGAGATCTTGCTGACGAGATTCGGGGCCCTGTATTGAAGGCTCGTCAACCTGTATCTAACTTATTATTGGTTATATAAAAAATAGTGTAAGAAGTTCATATATGACCCAAAATTATACAAGTATACAAACAACGTACCTTCTTAACAAGAAATAAAGGTAAAAATTTAACTGAGATGTTTGCTTCGCAGTAGCCACAAGAATCTTTCAAAAATCCCTTCGTCGACTTGAACTTAATGGCATCCGCGATGTATTCCTTGTTGTAGCTTCACGTCACTCACTCACATTGTAGCTTGCATTGAAGTTTTCCCAAAGAAAAAGTCAAGGGTGAATCAGGCGATACCTACTCATCTTCGTGTTCTAAGGGCCATCGAGGAAAATGCCGGAGAACATCGCGCCGGCACTATATTTGTTGCTTTGGGTTCAAAGAAACGTCGTCTAAGAGATCGCCCAGTGTGTTCTGCTGAAAATTTAGGTAATCAGTAACCTGTAAATGTAAATAAAAACTAAAATGAATATTTGCAACAAAATCGAGGTCTTATTATTTTAAAGAAGACAGCAAAAGAACAAACATACTTGAAGGATTCTGCTCTAGCGGTATACTAATTATAACATTCCTTCTTCTAGCTCAAGGATTGCGAGCAACCTTAACCTTCCAGAATCACGGTAATGCTTGCCAAATGAACCGATATCACAGAATCTTCAGAGCATTTTTGCTCCAAAGATTTTTTTGATTTGGATTGTCTTATAAAGACAAAACCGGGGCGATTTGGCGATCGGAACGAGTCTCAGCAGGAGGATATTAGGCTTCTATGGCTATTCCCATTGCCACGACCATACATGAAATGTGTATGTACAAAAATTCTCTGTAACGTCTAAATCGTATAAGATCCTTCTGTATACTTTAAGCTTATTAATGAATAAGACTGTTAGCCGAGTCTTCTCCTCAATTTTATTGGCGCACGAATACTTAGTTGATTGCCGATTAGAAGAAATACAACAATTTCCTTATGCTAATTTAATTTGCCGTTTCTCTTCTAATCGTTTTTAGGTATTTCCCCGGTTGTAGTGAAGGATGTCAAACGATTCACATGCCGTAAAAAATGAACTGTTTAATAACAGCTTATTAAGTGCAATTTGTAAGAATCCATACACTTTAAAGGAGTACGACTAATTATAGTCGCTGTCATAGAGAGACAGCAGCGTAGAAAAAAAAAACTATTACACCAAACGTGATTCTGTCATTATACGCTGCTAAAATTAATGATTCCTGCGTCACATTGGACATAACCTAAGCAGAGATAAGCGCAAACAACGTTTTAAATGAATTAAGTATGATTGATTATTCCGTAATAACCTGAAATTTTCAGATTATCCTTTTTACATATGTGTGCACTGATTATATTTTAATGATAAGTTAGATGTATGTAGATGTGTTCGTGATTCGGCTATTTGTGTCGCTGGATAGCTTTTTAATTTTTTTCTCTTTCTTGTTAATTCGCTTTTGAAATATATACGTGCGATGAAGACGATCTTAACCTCGATTTTAAATGTTAAAATTTTGGATGAGATGTGCAAATTGTGTAATTATTAAAGCTAAGCGCATTTTAACAGATTCTTGGTATTTAGTTAATTGAAGGCTTCCTTTAACGGTCCTTTGGAATAATTTGATAATAGTGGCAATTTGATATCTACAAGAAGTTTTGGCATAGATGGGAAGAAAGGTGACGATCTGAGTATTAAATATAAAAATCACATGTTTAAACGATCAACGGATAGCTTTTCTTAAGTCCTTCTAGATAAATGGACATTATAATGCGAAATCACAACGCGCTCAATGTATCTCCTGTTTGCTTTGGTTTCTTTAAGGTATTCTCCTACTTTCCCATGGATCCTTCGAAATTATTTCAACCAACAGTTCTGCATCTATTGTCTTCCAGTTGAGACATTTTTTCGGTGTATTTTTGTCATTTTCATATTATTTATTGGTACCTCTTTCGCCCTCTTTTTCTCTCTTGTTGTTTATGCTTCCTTGCTGTGTTCTTTCCTAGTGTCCGATAGTCGTTGTCGGGATTCCGAAACTCTCCTTCCTTTGTCTTTCTCTCTTCACTTTCCTTGCACCTCTTTAGTCTATTGCTTTTGTCACAAGTTCTCATATCTCGTTTACTTTCTGATTTTCTTGCTTTCAGAGTTTTGTTCTGTTGGACAAGGTTGCCTTTTGCTTACTTAGATAGTCTGCCTATATCCTGCCTTAGAGCCTCTACTTGGTTCTGAATTCGTGCTTGCCACGATTTAGTTCTCGACGTTCGTCTTCAGTGTTTCCCCTACTCAACTGTTTTCTTATATTCTTCTCTTTATATTCCTTGCCCTATTTCTCCTGTTTATCGTAAATGCACTGATTTTGGAAGGTTTTCTATCATTTTTTGTTTATTATTATTATTGCTATTGAGAATAATCATGATGTACATGGTGGCTACGTAATAGTCTAACTTAATTACTCATTTCATTAATTCTCTGGTTAATTAAGCTGTTAACGGATCCCTTGCGGCCCTCACAGGTTGTAATGGCAGGAATCTCTGGTCTTAATGATAGAGGTATCTTTAATTAGATATTCTCATTCATAGAACAAAAAAATAAAAGTCGTTGAAACAATAATTGAATGCAGCAACATTTAACGATAAAGTTATTGTATTATAATGAACGCCACCATCACTTCGATTACCACCGCAACACCGCAAACATGCAATAAACGGTAACAAGCGTTTTTACCGGAATCGCCAACATCGAAAAACGGGCAAAGATCGAATAGTTCGCTCGAAGCACGATTTCGTTATACATTTTAGCATCGGGATAAATCATGCGAGAGCAGCGCGCTTTTGAAAGATGCTCTCGTAGTTTTCCTATCGTTAATTTCAATTACGGATATCCACGGAGAATCATTTACCTCATTATTGGCCGCTAACAACGTAAATTGTAAATTGTCGTTATCCAACCGGTAATTAATTTCAAATAGGGTAAAAGCAGAAGAAGACGAAGCGGAATAATACGAGACCATCTATCGGTAATTGAGAAACAAAATAGGTTGTACGTTCGAGATCGGAGCATGTTGTCGTCGAGATAGGATATTGCATTGTAATGAGACTAATTTCAGTAATGCGAAAGAAACTTGCGCTCGCGAGGAAGAGTAAAATGATGTATTTCATTTTAAATCGCTTTTCGTAGGATTAAGGAAGCGATCGGTTTTAGATGTAGTGTACATGCTTTCCTTTACATCTGCTTTTACGATCAATCTCGGTAAGCGACGATAAATGATATTTTAGGAAATTTAAAAAAATCGTTGAAGCGCTTCAATCCATTCACACGATAAACCGCTAAGGCTATCATAAAACATGATTACGTAATATTGTTTTGTCACTTCATTAAATCCCTTCTATTCTTCGAGCATCTTTATAAATTGGTATGCAGGATGAAGTAACTTACTTGAATCAACTGTCCGTCTCAAAAACATCTTACAAAAAGGAATCTATTGCATAGAGGTTGCTTCAGGTAAATGAGAAGATGTCGGCTTCTATTTGAAAAAAGAAAAACGAACTGAAGATGCTCTTTCCTTCTTTCACGATATTTAATAGCCTTTGTCTGACATCTATTTTATGGAGTTAGGAAGGAAGAAAGAAGCTAATCTCCTAGTTGTCTTGGATTCTAACACTATTAATAAAAAGGGCATTAAGGAAAATTTTATGAACGAGAAAAGCAATTATCAAGATACACTTATAGATGGACGATGACGTCTATTGGTCCTTAAGACGTTAGAACTTACAGTAAACCTAGTCCCTCGGAAGACGAGACTTCCGAGAATTTATTAAAATAGTTAGTGTTAACATTTTTTCAGTTCTTCTTGCTGCAAGATTTCAATAATTTCAACGCATCTTCATTTCAATTTTTATCAAATTTTTATCAACGCCTACGTTTAATATCGTTGTACTACGAACTGATGAAGCGGAGTATATATATATAGGTACCTCAGCTTTCAGTGCAAAATCGCTACGAGTTTGAGAAATTTCAGGACACGTGTTTACGCAAACTACTTTGAATCGTTAATGAGACCACTTGTTTGTCTATTTTCTTTGTGAAATCAATACTTTCTCTCTACTAAAATAATCGATTTGGTTGGAGTTCTCTTCCAAAGCCATTCTTTCAGCGAATTTTTGCAAAAGGCTCGATTATTATTGCAGACATGGTCGCTCTTGGCCAGAGTAAGAATAAAGGCGCCCACTTCGCCGGTAAGTACCTCTAGAATTATTGTTAGTCAAGCCGGAATATTTGCCTTAAAATTACTAACATAGTCAACATTGTTTTAAAGCATTCTAACCAATCAGATGAGACACTAGTTTTTGTTTTGATTTTATAAATGTAGGCTGGATATCGATCCCTTCAATTTTGAGAAAGATAGGCTTCTTTTATGTTAAACAACGACAATGCCACCGAACGCACAAAGGATAACTAATATCTTTGTAAAGTTCAAATATGTGTTTTATGAGTTCTTCCGCATTAACAATTTTGTGCTCCTGATAATGTCCTAAATCATTATGATGTTCCTTTCCTCCGCGTCCAATACTTCTTGCTGTTTGTTCAAAGTAACTCTTCGTGGATGCGCAGCTTCGCAAGTAGATAGATTGTTTGGTGGGATCGATGAATTTATTTTTCGCAATGTGCTATTGTGTGCCTAGTTTCATCTGCGTAGTCTTCGAATGTCTTATTGGTTCTATTTCGTACGCTGTGAATTCTTCATTGCTCAATACTTTAGAGGTTCCCATAGAAGTGGTGCAACTAAAGAAATAGAAGAAAGGCTAGGCAAAATTATCACTACCTAAACTCAATTTAAACGCCGTCTTACGCAGCAAATTTTCTTCTTTCACTATACAAGCCCATTTAAACTTAGATCTTGTTTAAATGCATCCTCGAAAGACCTTAAAAACGCTTTTAAGCTAAAATTAATTTTAAATGTTTAAAGAGTATTATGTAGATCGAGGATTTTGGCAAAATAATCGTCTCAAAATTATCTATTTGATAAAGATTAGCAACGGTGTGGCCATGCATATCTATTGGTGCTAGAAAACAAGCAGATTTAGCTTTGTAAAGTTTCGTACATCTTTACCTTTATTTTTGGCTGAGCAATATTTCTCAATTTTCTGTAGAGAAAATCACTACACGCTTTACTTGATCCAAGGAAGATATTCTTGTTTTAATAAAGATCCTTCTTTTTTATGTGGCACCATTAAAAGTACTAAGTTAAACGCAATACCTTCGAACGCGTTGTTCGATTAATAATTTTCCAAGCAAACGTAGACATACATACATACAACCGCTTAGCGGGTATCTCCTATACAGTCGTTAAGAGATGAGTTTTCTACCCGTAAATAATATAACGCCTGCGTGTAAATTTAGAAAGTGTCAATGTTCCTTTGGGGAATTAGTAATTTATTAATTAACATTTGAACTTAGAGGCTGGCCTTCTAGGCCAGGTCAACGCGCGCCGTATCTATTAGCTCGACGGCAACGCGGTTCACGTATGGAAAGTACGAACGATGCGGCCGTATAACGTGTGTAGAGTTGCTTAGAGCGATTTATAAGGAAAATATAATGAATACATATATGACATTTATGAACGCGGTTGGTGGTTTGTTAAGAAACTATACCATTAACGCGTGGTAAACGCTACGATACGCGCAAGGCAGCGCGCGAAGACAACCTCGGCAGAACGATTATTCTTCACGTCGGTGTATTCGGTATCGTTTCTCATTTTGAGAAAGTCAAGAGGAGAACCCCGAGATTATCCTTAATCGAAACAATAACACTTAATTTCATACATCACAACACCGTCGCCGTTCCTCCCGTTGAATTCCTTCTATCCTACGCGCTAGCCGCGTCCCGGTTTCGCTTCATTTACTTTTATTTATATTATCATTGAATAATGATAAGCGTTTCACCAGATTACATCCAACAATAAACGCCAATAATACTAAATTAAAAGTTGAATGCCAGATAAGTGTCCACGTATATCTCTACCTCGAAGCGGAGAACGCATTTTTCCGTATATACATATTGGGCTATTCGGTGAGAAAGGCAATTGTCATAATTTACCGATTCCAATCTAAATTATTCCTTCACACGCATTAGACTCCGAGAATCTTCGCCCGGGTTATATACGCAGATGTATATTGAAAAAAAAAAAGTAAGGTGAAAGGGACCTACGGATATTATACATATTACGTATTACGTATCAACTGTATCTAGAAGTCTAAGACGCTTCTATCGCGGTAACAGCGGGCCGAAAAAGGGACCAAATTTTAATTTATTGTACGATACAATAAATCGTCCTCCGGTTTTTTGGTGAAATATATTATAATTATGAGATTAAAGCTGTTATCTGCGCTTTCGGGAGAGGCAAAGCGGCCCAGAATAAAATATGATACCATTAGCGATAATCATAAATCTCGAGAATTTATGAAAGCGACCGCAGAGAGGGACAACAAGCTTGTTGTGTCGCGAAGGCTCTTGTTGTTGTTGTTGTTTGTTGCCGTACACCCGAAATTCCATTCCTAAGAACAGAAGAATCTCCAGCTAAACATATCGTTTTGTCGAGAAAGAGTTGTCCTATGATGTTCTATAATATTTAAATGTTATCAGACCAGGTATATGTTATACACGGATAGTAAATTCTCGATTATTTATCGTGGCTAAAGACGGGAGTTAGCTTGTATCGCATTCTTTTCGTATCTTTTCGTATAAGCGCTCGATGTCGCTTATTGATAACATTCTTCTATTGGATACGTTGTTAATTCAACGCTGGGATTTTTAAACTGAAACGGATAGTCTTTCTACAGGATGAATCGAGAGGAATGCTCGAAATTCCAGGAGTGTATTCTGTGAGTAAAATAATTTAAATGCACTCAAAGACGTTGAAAGTGTTAAAAATGTCGCAACGGCTTCCACATCAAGGAGTCTTCAATAAATAGTGCGAAACCAGAGAGCCTTTTAAAATCTGTTCAATAAGGTCTAGATGACAGAGAAGGCACTCCAAATTTAGGAGGATTGGCCGCACACTCTACAAGGCTACAAGATGGTGTCCCTCTAAACAAGCCACATCTGTCCTCTTATTTGGCTCCTAAAGTCTCTTGCCTAGCATCGTTGGGCTATTCTTTATGGAAGCTATTCAAAGAAGGGTCGACGCTCGGTATGTATTACTACGATGTATTAGAAATGCTGCTGTCGATGTTTATGGATGGCACGAATCGATTAGAAAAACAACTGAATTTCGTTGAGATGTCATAACTAGAAGACCGATAAAAATTGGATAACAAGATTTAAGATGTACGGGTAATCTTCTGGAGATGTAAGGATGCCTACCGTATCGCTCTAACGTAAACAGTACAGTAGCTTGAGCGTTGTTTCATACTATAAGGAAGATTCACTTGTTTCTTTCAGATTTCATCGATTGTTCCAATTATTTCTAGGCAAGATAAGCATTTAATGGATCTACAACGTAGAGCAAAATTTCAGCTTTCCAAAAGCCCAAATTACTTTTTTCAAAATTAAAGAGCACTCGTGGAGATGTTTTAAGGCAACCAATCCACATGCCACAACTTAACTGTAAAGAGCCAATACGGCAAACAAACGAAACTGCGCAGCGAGGGATAGATGATCGACCCGCTGAACAGTATCTTGCCCATTATCGATACGCATGACCATTTCGTTGCATTGCTTCAGAATCAAATTCGTCTTTTTAAAGAAATATTTTGGATTGATAACAAATAGTTGAATCACGAATATGAAATTTGGTCGTTTGATACTTAAAATATGACCAAAATCGCGATCACTTGGACACCGAAAAGGGGCGTACTTCGAAATAAAATAAAATTAAAGGAAGCTTCGCTTAGATTGCCATAAGTGCTCAAGAGTTATAGGACATCTAAAATTGTTACTTGTCCATAACGTAATTGCTGTACGCAATTCCTTCAACATAACCAATGGCTCGTCTGATCTAAATTCCAGCTTTCTAATTTTGAAATATTTCGGTAAATATTTGAAACAGATGGCCTATGTTGCCTAACAAATGGCTAAGCTGGATCCAAACAACGAACGATATGGTCTAATGAATGGTCGATTATCTTCACTTAAGGTCTTAAAATTTGTTGCTTGTAGAGAAGGCTTCTTGAAAATAAAGTATCTCATTCTTGGCTATCAATAATTTCTAATTAAATAATTAAGGGCTATATGGAGCATGATGGCCGACGAACGATAAAGTCTTCAGTTCTTCCAGATAAAAGGCATTAAAATTGGAACTAACGATGTTCTACAAGGAATATATTGAGTCCTAGTTGCGTATGTAGAAAACTCGGTTGTCTCTTAATTTTACCGATGTACTCGGGGCGTTATTATTGAAACAATGAGCTGGAAGCGACCTCTCACCTTCTAATTAAAAAATAAATGCTAAAAAAGGATAAAAAGGAAAAGACAATTTCAACCTAAAAAGTTAATCTTGAGTTTATTAAAGCAGTTACCTATTATATTCTTCCCAAGCCAACGCCAGCATCTAAACTGTTGTAGTCTGCCACGCTATAGATTAAATTACTAACCGTTTAATCGCATCATCATCTAAAAATGTATTCTACTCCAATAGCTAAATCGTTACGATTCAATATCCAACTAGCCCAATTCGCTTCAGTTACGTACGCTGGATATTCTGGTAAGCAATTCTGCGGAGATTAATAACTTGCCAGTCCATTTACGGCAGAGCTTAAGTTTTGATAAATGTCCCACGTCTCAGGCTTTGTTACCGAACTCAAGCAAACACTGAACCTAACCGCTTACGTGATAATGTTTTTAGAAATCTCCGAAGAAAAAAAATGATCCGTATTAGTCGATCCCATTACCGGGACACCAAATATTTGTATGTTTCTAGAGCAACGCTAATGGAAATATTTATGTAAATTCACGTCCGCGTTTATCACGAAGAATTAACGTCGTGAAACGGTGAGACATCGCTTACCGATCCTAACAAACGTTGGCTTGACTTTTAAAGTATTGTATTCTCAAGTACAGCAATCCGAAAAGATCTCTCTGTTTCTTAAGTACCGTAATGTATCCAAGTAACATTGTGTAAAACAAGTGAAATATTATACAGTGCATTCGGGAAGTCTGGAAACACCTAAGTAGCGACGTAATCAAGTAACCTGGAACTGGATCTCTTAAGCTTCGTGAACCCTCTTTCACACGAGATACTTCTATGAGCACGGGAATTTTTCTCACTCACTGTACATAACAAATAGCGACTAGTAATTCAAAACATTATGGTTGTAAATCGCACAATAGCTAAACAGAAAAAAAAAAAAACAAAAGAAAACAAAAAGGAGAAAGAACGCGCCGTTACATCTATATCCATTTAAAATAAATAATATGTGTCGTATTAGGTTGGTAAGCGGAAAGCGCTAATGGCATAGTCTTCTTTCTTTATTTCTTATTCTTCCCATCTCTCTTCTAGAGCGAATAACGCGCCGTGTTAGTCGTAGAACTAGGAGAAGAATTCTCGCTGGGAATTGAACGATACACCAGCGTAGCATTGGAAACCTCGCCGACTAGATCAATAAAGTGTTGTCGGAAGAGTATCCGTTTTCGTTTGCGGATTTGAAGAAGAGCGCTTCGGGAAAAAACCGCAAATGGTTCATCTATTACTTGTTCTTGCTTTATAAGCGAAATAACAAAGTATACGCTTACACGCGGTCGAGGTAAGCGATCTCCCGGCGTTACCGGGTTAGTTCCATGGAGAATACCGTGCGCCAAGCGTCAGAGGTCTCTGGTGGACAATCGGTGGAGCATTTTGCTTCGCTTTGATGTAGGATGTCGAGCCGCCGTAGACTGATACGTATTAGAACATGATGCCGTACGTTAGTGCTTATAGCGTAGCGAATAAAGCTTTGACATTAGTTGCGCGTGGACGCAGATGCAAGAAAGTATATCCGACGGCTTTTTCACATGGATGCAAGTTCAGTTAGAAGCTACGGGCTTCTGCATTAAATTTTTCCTAACGTGCCTTTTGTGGTTCTTTTAGTCAAAGCGGAACGTCAATTATATTTTCCTTCAACGTATAAAGAGCATTGTTTACCTTATACTCTATTGTTTAGGCAGTAGGGCTAATTCGGCGAAGGTCTGAAAGGATCCTCGTCCCACAAGAAGCTTGTTTCATTAGAGCGATCCTCAACATCAAAAATGTTCAAAAAAGTATTTAAATACTAACCTTACCTTCAACGTATATTTCCAAATGCGCAACATCAAAAAATTCACCCGGTATATTATTATCGTTATTAATTCTTTCTCTAGAACCGAACTAAAGCTAAACTTCTTAACGCTATCTCGCTAAGAAGCATCCGTACTCTCGATGCCGCGCGCTTGCAAAAGTCTTCTACGATCTGCGAAAATCTGCGGCTCGCGTGCGAATCAGACATCGTCGGCGGATCGGTAACCCGTCGCCGTCTTCTTAAATGGTAAGTGGTCAATTGTTAATATTACTTAACTTAACATTTATAGCGTTCTGAGGTAAGGTGCCGGTATCACGATCGGGAACGACGAAACTTACGAGCTCGCCGGCTTGCGTTTTCGCTTAATGACATTCGCTAAGTTCAGATCGGTCTAATTGCCGGTGTTGGTGCGCGCCCCGCCGTTATAAACCTTGATATTTATATCATCAGTTCTCACATTTGGATTTTTCTAAAGTGGCGATTAGCGTCTTAGTGCGCTGCGCGTTTAAGAATGGTTTCTTGTTGTTCGATGATCGCGTAGCGAACGCCGCGTCGCCGTGAAGACGTTGGGATTACGGTGTGGATCAGTTGGCGTGATTAATGATTAGATTTGTCACAGTGGTCAAAAACGGTAGTTTGGATAACTTATATAAAATTGAAGCTGGTTACCATCCTTAGAAGAACCATAAACCAGGTACCACATAGGAGAGCGAGAAGACGCTGTCTATTTCCCGCCAGCGAAACGCTTACGGTTTCCCGTCAACGGACCCATCATCCTCCCAGTCGGCCATATACATATCCTCTTATTCATTTTAAACTTGTCGCTCCGTGAGCAATTTAAATGAGATATTGCTTCGGCATATATATCGTTCGTTTCAGCTCAATTTAGAAAATACCGAAAATCGTGGCATTCCATCTAAATCTAATTTAAAATTTCAATTACTTCAACGTCATTAACAAATAAATTCAGGACTCCTTCTTGTTTCAAAGGATCTACGACATCATCGGAAAATTTAACCTAACACTACTTAAAAGATATTTATTACGTTCTGCGAGCTCTATCTGATAGATAAGATAGACCGCACCTGTTACAGATACACTTAAATATCTGCACTTGTTACATAAATACGAAGATGCGTATAAACCTGTCCTCAACGATCTGCCGGAGTAAACGTGGAACGTACAACGGTCTCATTAGCTAATCTATCTCGTAGATTCTACTTAATCTGTTTCTTATAAGCACTCCTAATATTGTTAGAAGTCTCTTAATTTTTACACCGGTACTACCATGCAAGACACGTTAAATTCATTGTAAAGCCGTACCGTTTACAGCGGTAGACTCTCATTGAATCAACTTGTTAATGCTCACGATCAACGGTGTGTGATATATGTACGTCCCCACGATGAAATCGCGTCAGCTTGTAAAATAAATTACGCCAATGCTATTGTCGAATGTCTTTCTAGTAATGTACTAATGTTGGATACTGTACGCATATACCTGTAGCAATGTAGAAAGTGATTGATATCGCGAGCCTTACGCGAAGCAGATAAGCCGCAGAAGAGACCTCCGGTGGCCGATTGACTTTAGCGCATTTACGGACGCGCAGCGCGTTTGATAAATGAGGTAGATGGCTTCGTCGAGGAAAGAGAGACCTGATGTAGTGGATGGTTGTAAATTTTTCTTTGTTGGTCTACCTTCTGTTTGGATAAACAATGACGTACGAAAATTGCACGTTTAGGCATATAACGTTTGATGGGCAATGTTATCGAGCTTATTTAATTGTTATATTAAGAAGAGAGCGTCAAGATTATTATTCTCTCAGCACTCTCCTTGCAATTTTTATTGAAGATTTCTCGCAATCAAGATGCTTTCGTTACTGTAAATTTGTGATCAGCGACATTGAAGATGCCGCGAGTAACCACTGTTCCTCCTCCAGTGTTATCCAAGTTATCGGGAAAAAATAGGTTGGGCTATCACGAAATTCTCACAAGCTTCTCACAAGCAGAGCAATTCTTGAATTCTGAGATGTAACTGTCGTAATGAATAGTTAAAAAGAAACATGGACTTCGCGATTACCAAATTTCTAAATTGGGTGTCGCGATGTAAAGACCGTTGCTCCTTATCTTGAGCCAGCTGTTTTACTTCTTCCCTTTACGTTACTTCACGTTTCTCTTGGTTTTCCCCCTCTTGTTTTCTCTTGAATTCGAGCTTCCCACGTTTTCCTTTTACATGGAACGTGCTATTTTGGCGGATTTATGTTTTGTTTAATTTTTTTTTTCTAAGAAGTGAACGTACTCTCTAGAAAATTAAATACTTTGAAATTAATTAAAATTTGGTTATTGTCGCAACTAGTTCGCTTAGTTAATTTCTTTCCTTAAGCGATAAGTTACATAAATAACGCTTATATGTATCTGCACCTATTGTGAACAAAAAAAGTAGAACACAATTCCAATATCGTCCTATCGCTTGCGACACTCCAGAACGCGCTAAAAGACTTCTACATTTGCCAAACGCGACCGCGAACATGTGTACCATAAAGCACGCCTCATGAAATTTTAATGCGTTATGGAGATGTTGCGATATAACAGGTCCGCAAACCGTGAACATAACAGCTCTCCTCTACGGCGATGTCGACGTTGAGATGCTACTATGTACTAATACTATCGCACGGCGAGACTATTAAGCAGCTCCTAACACCTGTCAATTGTACCTTATTAGTAGATCCCCCCTTTCCTCAATTACAAATTGCGACGCGATGATCTAGTTCCAAGATACCAATAAAGGTGTTGCGACCAGAACGTATTTAATACTTTGTCGGTCGGAACGAGTTGCTGGGTTTGTTGCTTTTTTGTTTTCGGGATCGCTACGCGTACGGCACACGCACGTTCTACACGTATGTACCGACCGATGTTCGTACGGACGTATTTCGCCTATGTAACGACGACGGCGATTGCGGAACGCATTAACACTTGTCGCGGACGCGAGCCTTCTCGGAAGAGACGATCGAGAATTTTACAATTACCTGCCAAGTTTCTTCGCATCGCCTGATCGTAAAACGCTTCACAATTCGCTCGATCCATTCGATATCCGTCTATTTGTCATGCTATATCGATGGATTTTGTAACATCCATGTGCTAAAACAAGGGCGTCATCTTACCGTAAACATTTCGACGTGTTACGTAAGGGGATCGTCGAGAAAAAGCCCGTTAAGTGTGAAATGTTGCGTTATCTACCTTTGACGGAGAAAAAGGACACGTAAAAGAACGCAGCTTTCTAATATCATCTTTTATTTAATTTTTCTTTTTTGTTTATTCGTGCATCGTGAACGGACAACTTTTGTTGAATTTGGTTCAGCCGGAAACATTCAAATAATCGATGAATCGATTTCTTTGAGCTTCCTTCAGTTGCCATGAACTCTTCCTCGTGTTTAGGTTAAGTAATATGTTGCAAAATCTAATATTTGGTTGCCTCTTTAATCAGCATCGATATTTTCAGCTTTCGGGGCGCCATCTGGAAAACGACCTCAATAAAATCTTCTAAGTTTCAACCTTATGAGCCCAACGAAATTTACATAGTACGTTGGTTAAATGCAGTTGAACATTATTACTCGTACTAGCATTTTCTTCAATTCTTCTCTGTTCTTCTTCAAGAATCATTGAATACGAAACAGACATAGAAACTAACAGCACTTATGCCGCGAGAGTATCTGTTGGTAATTGGTAAAAAACTTGCACCTGGAATATCAGATATCAATAACACAATCTCCTATCTTAGCGCGATACGCAATAACAAAGTCCGCGTACAATACGGGAATAATTGCCCCCTTTTGAAAATCAAATAACGATTAGCGAGGCTATTCATTATACAGCGAGTCCATGCCAAAAAAAGAAAATTACGTTGAAATCCTATGCGAAACACAAACAATAACCGGGCAAATGAATACCAACCACCTATGTAAAGGTATGCGTGCCGTGCATATATCTATGCGGCGTGGATGAATATGTCTATATTGGCTTTATCTTCGCCATGAAACTATTCACATTCAAATGTATGGGTAATAGACGAGAATATCAACGTATCCGAGCCGCAATACATCTAAAGTGTCAATAAAACAATAAATCAACTTGTAATGGAACTGATTACTTTCAGCCCGTTGGCCGTTATTAAGTGCCGATTCACACAAAACAGTGCGGCGGCGCGTTGAGCGGTTGGAGCGATCCTTCATTTCACGTTTTACTTCCTATATGTCAATTTTCAGCGTTGGATTTCTATAATTGCATCAAAAGGAGTTACACGTACGCGTTGTATGCGATGCTACCTCTATTCGTGCGATGATTGATATCAAACAGATAAAGAGTACGCGAATAGATTGGTTCGTTACCGAGGTATGCGATGTTAATCTATTGAGATCCATTTAAACGCACGCAATAATGATACAAATCTTCTGCAATATTCCTTCTAGAAAAGTTAAATCGGTGAATGTATTCTTAGATGCCACAACCGAAGATCATGTAAGTAACACGTCCAATAATACAATTTCAAGAAACTTGGACGAGGTTAGAAATTTAAGAAATGACGAAGGTGATCTCAGGACTATTGAAGGTCTTAAAATTAAAAATTATTTTTATTCCAAAACCAAAAGGAACAGAATAGCCATTTTGGACGAGACAGGTTTACAATTGGCTATCGTCAAAATTCTATCATGGATCCAAGAAATAAAGAGGACAAGAAACAACCTCTCTGCCCTCATAGCCTTGGTCATGAGTAAATTCGAAGCGCCTATGTTCCTAGCCTTTGGTTTGGGTATGTAGTACTATAAGTAATTAGAAACGACAAAAAAAAACAAGATTGTAGCTTTTTTGGAACTTAGGTCTCCGCGTCCCATTAGTTACTTTCGGCGTTCTGAAAGGTTCCCGAAACTTATCCAACTTTGAAGTTTTATGCTTTACAGTGATATACTTCGTGTGGGCTTCGTCCCATTCATGACTGTGTCACTGCTCTGCTGTATGTCACGGATGATATTCTTAAGGGCCTCGATGAAGACAATGTTGCAATATGCGGAGCGTTAGCATAGCGTGTAACTAGATCAAATACGAATCACTATTCTCCATTTTACATTGTATTGGACAGTATGGTTCTGTTATTACGGTGATTAAAAATCATATCTAAGTTAGTCTTGATGAAAATTTATCTAGCTTCCATGACGTGGCCTTCGCGTTTCCATTTTGGGCACTTTGCTCTACTTTATCTGGGTATCCCAGCTCCATTCCGCCTTGAAGTATTATCGGCGTAATTTACACGACGACAATATATAAATTTAGAGTTGTTATTTGGCGAATGTTTTTGAATAAAGTCTTGTTGGCGTCCAACGTCCAGCTAATTTGAATCTTTTAAAAGCTTCTGTTTGGAGGTGGAGACCTTATCCTCGGGAATATAAAAGCGAATGTAGGCGACAGCGTGTTACCAACGCAAACCCATTTATACTTTTCGCGAGTATTACCATCATCTAAACGCGGCTTCGAACTTTCCAAGCTACCCTCGTATCTTTCAAAGCCGTATTCTACTTCCAAGCAAACGATTATTCTTGCAAAAATCACCGTCTGGTCCCCCATGTACCTATTTGCATAATTAATTTTGCTCTTAAGCGAACCATTGACCAAATTATTTGTTTTATTAAAATTAACAGCTACGAAATCCTTGTTTTGATAGAAGGCAACACGATTACCATAAATACCATCGACCAAAAGGGTCTTCGCACTACCTAAGAGATACATAAAAGCCCTCTTTGTTCCGTTGCTTTATTTAACTGCAAGTCGCGGAATTAACACCGCGAGTACAAAAGTTACACCTACACCGCACCGTCACTTTAACCGCTTCACGGCGAAAGTATTCATTTCTTAGAGATGTAATTCTATCGCGGTATTCACGAAACCGGGCATTTGAACAATAATTACTCCGGCAGAACGCGGCGGGTATAAATCTCGCCGCCAAGTAAGAAGTCCAAATGATGGCAATTACTCCTACAAGTAACTTGAGCACATCATACGTCAACATGAGAGGCTGTAAATTACAGTTACTGCTATCCGCGATCGTGCTGGAATATGTTTCTGACAAATTACGGACAAAATTAATGAACGCTAGGATAGTACTCGAAAGCGGGATATACATGGGTGCATTATAATTTCAATTTTATAGGAGCTTGATTTATAAACTCCGCGCGTGTGTGTTAAGTTGCTGGTAAGTATTACGGTAATGGACCGAGCTCCATTTTCTATCTGTTAATCTTAGCGACGCCAAAGCATAATGAAGTCGGATTATATTGAAGAAAGGGACAGTGGTCGTGATTGAATCGATGCTAAATACAAACGCGTGTTCTTCTCTATGCGAAAATGGCTTCATAAGCGTCGAATCATCGCGGTGAAGATAAATTCTTATTTTTCAATTTAAGCTTTTCTAATCTCTGGATGAATCTTTCCTTCCATGTTTGTAGTGCCTGATGTGCTCATTGAATCTGGTGCCATCAATATAGGCTTTGTCGCGGTCACTATATGTAATTTTATAAGATCCCGTCCTTTTTCTTTCACGTCCATCCATCGTATTACGAACGCCTTCTTTGAGTATATTAGGATTAAAATCATTCGACTGTACGATTGAAAATAGTGATTCAGTGATTGTCCAAACAATTGCCCTTATCAACTAGCTTGTACGGTGAGCAGCCGTCGATACTTAAATGCTTAATTATTATATTCTTTCACACTCCTAACATTTACAATACCAGCAGCCGCGACATACAACTTCTTCACACACCTTGTTTTTCGGTGAACACTTAATATGTTTGTAAGTCCCATCTAATTATCCAATTAATTTACCATTTAACTAAACCATTACATGAGCGGCAACACGGTTACCAGCGTTCCGCAAGTTAGCGGGTAACGTCTCCATTGTCCTCAGCACGCTTTAATTAATATTTGAAAGAGAGCTTATTTCATGCAAAGAAAAAAAAAAAACGTACTCCACACGCTACAGAAACGTTTACATAATAACGTGTAAACAGGTATGCAACAATGCGGCGAACATTTTTCTCAACGTTAACATTCTTTCTTCGCGGGCTGTTCTCCGCTAATAAATTAATGAGTCGTCTCAAGAAATGTCAAGGTCATCCCGGTAGAAGCTCTACATAAACCGTACACACAATATGCATTATTTGTTCCGCATTTTAATGAAAGATGAGCTCGGCTACAGGGCCTTGACTAGCGTTAATAATCGCCGGGATAATAATAATAGGAGAACGATTAACTTCGCAAGTAGTAGCAAAACAAGATTTCGTAATAATATAAAGCGAGGCGGGAGAGCGGAATCATGGTTATTCTTAATGTACCTTCTATTATTATTATTATTATTATTGTTCATTATGAGATTGTTCATGCTTCCTGAATATCGTCACAATTGGAATTGTGAAAGAATGGAGTCAGTCTTATTTGATAAGCTGCACTAGAGCATGGGTAGTCCCCGTATGTAGGAGACGTAATCTGATATTTTAACGTAAATGCTGAGATTTTAACAGCAGCCTTATATCGAAGGGCTTCTCTGGCTGCTATGGCCTTTCATCTACAGAACATTGCGATAATAACGGAACAAGATGCGTTTATTTGTACGAACTTCAAAAACGACTATGGTTGCTCTAGTATATGGAAAGATAATGTTTATCATTACACGAGGGATGCCCACCAAATAATAAACGTTGCCATATTTCCTTCCCTTAACGAGACTACCCTACCATTGCCACTAAGTCTTTAAGGAAACCGGTGACGAATCTTGTCCTAAAGTCCTGGGTAACCTATTCCAAGTGATTTTATAAAAGCCGTTGTAGGAAAATCTTATTGAAAATTGCAAATTGCAACGCTAAGACACGCCTTTACCACCATTATTTTTCCTGCTAAAGGTTGGCATCGATATGTTGCCGGTTCTAATTGCATATCCTAGCAAGTGGGCTCTGCTTTCTATATGATACAATCAAGATTATTCTGTTCATCAGCAAAACAATCGAGGAATCGACTGATAACCAGTAACCTAGTAGGCGTTCTATTTTTAACAAAAAATTGCTTCTATTAAAGAAGTTGAGTCAAAAGCATGTATTTCCTTTCAATTACGGTGCACTTTTCTGTACGTGGTAAGATCGAGCAAGCTACCATTCAAATTAGCAACTTTGAGAAATGTTGTAACCAACCACTGCCTCTTCTTGTCTTTTTAGTCAACATTCATCCGATCTGCTGGCAGCAGCGCTTGGTCATAGGCACACTTACAGACTTGAGCTTGGGAGTTGTAAATAAACGATGAATAATCCAATTGCTTATCACGCCTCACCTTAGCTATAATAGATGTGTTTAAGAATACAGATCCGATTAAACTCTATATAGTACCATTACAGAAAATATGAAAATAATTGTGCTGCGACCCTTAAAGCTAGATGGTGAGATGGCTAAGGATTTCTTAACGTCTCGCCGTTATACCCCTCGCCGGCAGTCAATCGACTGATTGAAACATGAGATGATCTAATTAAAAATAGCCTCGTCACTAGAGAGGACAAAAGCGAGTGAAATCATGCCTTTTTTGTAACGACTAGACAGACTCAGTGTCTATTTGTCTCGTAAGAAAGGGTTCGTGTTGTCTACTGGTTTTCCCGAGAATTGACAAACCACGTGTCTGTCTAGTCGCTGCAAAACAAATATGTTTTCACTCGCTTTCTGTCCTCTAACATAATTTGTCGAAGTATTCCCAAATGCTGCCACTACCACGTAAGCACCACGTATAGACGTCAAAACGAGCGACAAAGGACGATCCAATTTATGAAAAGGCAAATAATACGTCGTTGTATATCTGCTTGTGCTTTGGATCAAGTGGCAGTGATTGATGGTAGTACATACTGAAAAATATTGAGAAACTTTGCAAGAATAGCCCGCCATGTGTACGAGAGAGGCGTCCATTTCATTTTCCAACGACATGGCTTCAAGTGTGATACCGAGCGCTTAACAGTGGTTTTCCCAATAGAACCTTGAGCCTTAAATAGCCCTGACTTAAATGTATGGGACGAAATGAAAATATACCTAGAAGGAACAATTGCTGATTTCACAATTGAGAACCTATCCGAAACACGTTAACTTCTGACTCCTCGAAGCTTTAGAGCTGGCGCATCACGAGTTTACTCAAAAGGACCAGAATTTGTTTTTTTTTTTAACAATTATTTGCTAGTCTACTTTCTTGAAAATTCCTTTTTTTTTAAGTAGAAGCAAATGCTGTTTGAATTATATGTTTCGTAACATTTCTAAATAATATTAATACAACATATTACAACGAAGTGAATGTTTTGCTAGAACTGCGGCAGTTATGCACAAATTGTCCAGCCATTACCTCGAGTATTTGTTGCGGGTAGAGCAAAAACGGCCACTCTATCTAGCGCACACACAGTTATAAAATACTGTGATTGTTGACGATCGTCATTAATCTTTTATATAGTTGCATAGTAGTTGTAATAGTGGCAAGAAATATACGAGATCAATGATACCATTTCGTACGTAGCAGGTATGGTTCTCTCTGCAATATGTAATACAGTTCCACGTTTTGCGAAAAAGAAAGGAATGAGTTACGCGGTTGCCTGTCTAGCGTCTAGCCGGAGTAGTAAGTAAACGGGTATAAATTGACCGATGGAAAAAAACGAATTTATTAAGACTTATTGATTACAATGACTTACTCCCGACTTCATACTATAATTATTGCTCGTAATTCTTATATGGAATCCGATCTAAACGTCGGACATAATTACCGTACACTAAATATCGCATAAAGATCCTACTGTTTTATGATTTCGTCCCGTCCGCACCGCGCCGGGCGACCAAAGAAACTATATTATGGGAAATATTTTCTAGCCGAGATACAGCTAAATAATCTATTAAGTACCAACATAAATAGTAGTCTGCTTAGTGCCCGACGGTTCGTACTCGCTGACATCCATCACTCTTAAAACAGTTTATAAGTAATTATAACATTCTGCTGGAAGGATGTTGTAAAAAATTATACCTCGTTCGAACTGTCACATTCGACTCGAGATAGTAATTTTAACATCGTCGGTTCTAATATACTTCTGCGAATTTCAGGGAACATGAGAACCAGTCTATCGTTCCATGTCTTCTTTTTTCTTTTCTTTTTTAGTTAACTTCGCTAAAAAATGAAGAAAAAAATAATCGGGAAATATGTTATTTTATTAATCCGTAAGAAGTACCTACAATCTAAAAAGAAGGGCAAAACAATAAAGGAAACGCCAAAATATTTGGTAGATTTACTTTGGAGGCGATGTATATTACATTCAAACGATTGGAGTTACTACCCATTAATTCTTAAAGCTAGAGGCAAGAGCATTCATTAAATATTGAAGCTTATATGAGTAAAGCTGTAAGTAAGTACGATACAATTATTAACAACAATTTTTTTTATTCTGCTAGTTTTATTATATTTTCGCTTTTAAAAAGGAACTTATTACTTGCATCCTTTTAAAGAAATTATATAAACACGCGTCCACGTGTTTCTTGGATGCTGGATTTATTGTAATTCAATCCATTAATTGTTTAAACGATGTAAAATATACGCTTACTTGGGATCAAAGTTGATTTTCAAGCATTCAACCACCGACTTCAACGCATTTTCTTCCTTCACCTTGGACTGAGAGGACTCTATCTGATGTCAATTTTATGCTATTTTATTACTTCTTAAATTTCGACAGGTATTTATATACTATTAGCATTGCAGATAAAATCTTGTCGACCTAAAAAATCATTTTATAAGAACTCCAAGATAGAACCCTTTTATTCCAGCACGACGACGTGTAGCCTCTCTAGGATCGTTTCATGCCAAGAAATTCTTCTTAAGATGTCGAGCAAAGTAAGCGGATCATCACGAAGAATTTAGTTGTAAGCGTCCGATAGGTTCCTTGATATTTACGTAGATATAAACACATCTCCTTTTTTAACTCATCTGCTTTGTCATTATCGTTTAACAGCCAAAGCATGTAAACATTTAAAGAATCTGTTTAAAATACATTCAACCTATTAGTTGAATCCAAAGTATCTTTCGTGGTGAATGAGGGACGGTTAATGAATATTTCTCTCGATCGAATATTCAGCTAACTCTAGAAGGAGGAAAAAGGTAAGTTTGTGTGGAGGATGATATGAGACAGATGGCGCCTTATACACTATACTCAATAAGTAATATTCTTCAGCCAACATCTACCAAAATTACGGAGGAGTTCATCGGGTAGTGTTGTTTCGAGAGCTGTGCAAAGCCAATCGATTCGCGACCTATCAGAAACCAAGGGTCAGTCGGCAAAATGAATCTTTCTACGCCGAACTAAAGAGAAAAAAGTGCCCCGTCTAGCGATAGCGTCACAACGCATCCATCAGCAATTACGTTCGGCGCCCTAATCTTTGAATGGCTTAAAAAAGGCGGAAAATCGAACTTCCGCCGGGGAATAAGCTCGTTAAAAACAAAACAATTTCATGTCATCCTCGTATACACAGCAGCCGGTCTTATTGACATCATTACATATTTAGTTTCTAGTGAATGCCACTTTTCGATAATTACAAACGTACAAAGAAGACAATAGCAGCATCATCCTCGTATCTATTCTTCGACGGAAGACGAACGTTTGCGAAACTACGTACACTTGCCTTAGCCGTAGACTGTAGCTTTAAAAATCCGTCCGACAACAATGCGAAGTTCTTCTTCGCCGATATTTTACATCTTCCCGTAAGTAGTACCACTGCGAGCTCCGTTGAATTGTGCGCGCAGTCGTAAAGATACGTAGCAATAAATAATATCGCTCGCAAATGTCACGGTGCCTCACAGTCTGCCATTTTCTATGCGGTAAAATCGTTCATTAACGACTATAATAGTAAATCAAATAGTAAGTATGTATTAGGTTATTATATATATATATATACACATGCATGTACAACGAACCAGCATATGCACCTATAGATAGTGATGGTGTATTTTAAAGTTAAAGGATAAAATCGAAGAAGTGGAGGCCGGCCGTTCCCGCAGTTGTATTAGAGTTTTCCCTTGGATTATTAAACGGTACTATAGTTTTATATTACCGCAATTATTCGTTATGTAAGCTAGATTTTAGAACCGTTAATAATCACCTTTCTTATTAAGGAAACGACTGGGGAAAATTTATCGTCCGCTTTCGATACTTTTAAGTGCTCTTCGTCTCGCATACTTTGCCCCCTTGTTCGTCCTCTTCTACATTGAAAGTCGGCTTGGCGAGCATTCATTGTTCGCCACACTAATTATTGGCGGGAATTCGCTTTCCCAGTTAACAATGTTATCGAGCAAGCGTACATCCTTCTCTAAGATTTCTACTTTTACGATGCAATGAAGTCCGGGCACACATAAAGAGATAATAGGTAATACACCATGCTGGCGGTTGCTAAGGATTTACGAGGTTTCGATGGAACATGATTTAAGTTACATTTTACGGATTTAAATATTTCATCCAGCATCTCTTCAATTGAACTTATTTCCTTAAAGAATTATGCCATTTCTCTCTACTTCTGAAGAAAATTCCCGCTTCCACCTCGATTTTGTGCCTTTTCCAAAGATTCTTCCGGAGGTTTCGTTTTCAGACTTCAAATTTTGAGGTCGTCTCTTATGCACGTACGTTTCTAGTTCAGCGTTGTGGTTCCATCTCTTCGCCCGCGAAATGTTGCTTTCTTCTTATTTAAGTAACATTCATGCCTTGTATCTAGGGGATGACATTGAAAAAGCCACAAAGCATAGCACAACGAAATGGAGGAAAGAGCTTGAAAATTGAAAAAGCTTGAAGCTTGAAGCTTGAAAGCTTGAAGATTATTTTTCTTTGGATAATTTCTCTTCAATAGTACATATTATGAAGATTCAAAACACCTTCGCGACTTAAACCTGCTTCAGCGGTGGGCAAGATCAATGATTTTGCTCAAGATAAAGATTTTTGAAGTGAAACATGTTCACTTCAAAATTCTTCTTTGAGAACCTTCCTAATTGATTCTCGGTAGAGTTGAGATAACTCTTCTGATGCTTCTCCCCGAACTATTTGCTGCTATTTGCAAAACAGCTTCTTCGATTATAACAGTGCCATGAGTTCTGGTAACCTCACTATCAACTTTCGCATTTTTGAAACGGCCATCTTCTCAAAAGCCTATCTTCTAACATTAGGAACATGTCTAAATGGATCTCCTTCTGCATAATTACGTTGAGCCTCGGAAGAATTTGGTCAAGTTTCGCAATAAGACACAATCATGTCCCTGTATTCTTCCAAAATATTCAGAATCATTGTTAAAAGGAAATCAAACGAAAATATAAATTTATAAGACAAACCAGCCAACTACAGCTAAGCATTTAGGAAGAATAAGCTTTTAGGTACCACTTAGTATAGTTTGCAATAGTCACAATTGTTGCTACCCTAAGTGTCCATTAATTATCTCTCTTTAGAGCAATCTTTAGGCATAATTTTATTAGTTTTCAATAAATAATGACTATCCTGAACTGCATTCACCTCTGTCACTTTCTTGGAGATTTTCAGGAGCCCTTGTGCCATGTAAAAACTTTTACCGAAGATAAATTACCGCCTTCTGAAGCAGCTTTGTCGTGGTTTGTTCCAAAAGCTGCGTTGCGATACCTTCTCATCCGACGTGCATATGATTGATTGGACCAACAATCGTCGCTCACAACCAGAAAATAAAGACAGATTTTATGTCGTCCAGCACCTTCTATAGATTGTTCTTATTTTAAAATACGTCCCAAAAATTTTTTTGTGCATTTAGGCGGTTGGGCTTGGGCACGTAAAACCTCCAGATAAACCTAAACACTTTCTAAAAAAACTTGTGTTGAATTTCACAAGAATACGCGTTTCTGGTAACGAATGGTGAAGGTAGCTATTAAAGAAAAAACTTGTTCGTTTGATTTTTTTCAACAATCAAGCCAGTCACGAAAACACGTACGTCTCTTCAAACTCAAATCTTATAATAATCTACATCATTAATGCATTATCATCATCATAGAAGTAAAAATGAATATGCGAAACGTCTTCAACAGTCTGGCATTAATATAAAAGGATCCTGATGCATTTCTCTTCTATTTAAAGTCAATCGCCGTAATCACCATCTCGAGAAGAAGATAAATACCATAGCGTACCGAATTATTGCTAATTCGGTACGCTTATTGACGCGGGGGATTCCATCGAGTACGCCGTTTTAATGTTCGAACCTTGACCGCAATCATCACTGAGATGCGTCGTAATTACCGAACTTTTACTCTTATTCACGTTTTTCTGACGTTGTTCGATGCCCCTTAATGCATATTACCTATTAGCCCGATATTTTACCCGCTCTAACGCGGAACTTTTACGCAATATGGATTTTACGAGATTCTAGCGTCACTTACATGGGTATATATACTTTGGTTATGAAGTGAACGGTTGATTGAATCGGTATAAGTTCGGATGTTTGTTAATTATCGCAAAACGATCTGCAAAACGATATGATGTGCATCTACGTGTAAATTTAATTTACATTAAATGCACTTTTCACGGGAAAAAAGATAAGAAACAAAAGAACCGAATAAACGATAATGGAGATACACGCATCTTCGAAACAGCTGTTCCTAATTAATTAAACTCGCGTGACGCGGAATGTACCGATGCCTTAGTGCTGCTTGCCATATTACCGCTCAATTCTCGCTATCCATTGAAAGTAAAACTAAATTTTAACTAATATCAACTTTCTACATTACCGACTTGATATGGATGATGGAGAAACATTGGACCAACATAGCAATAATGACTACATATCGCGGGTTTCACGTACAGTCTCTTAAAAAACACAATTACTGGATTTAGCTATAGGGCAAGTGCATTGAGAGGCTTATCGAATTGTTTCTATCGTTGTGTAAAAAAATATGGTCATAAACACTTGCATCTGCCACCATTTCATTGTATTCTCAATCCGATAGAACATATCGGACGCACGTCGATGTGTTATTGTATTTAACATATTGGAGAAGTTGTATATGGAACATTGTATACGTAAAATCAGTTTATACGAACACTCTCTAAATAATAACCTCCGACGCCTAGAAGAACCAACGAAGAAGCAAATACTTAAAGCATATAGAGAAGGAGATACATAATTGGTGACTTTGAGAAGAGGGAAGAACCCTTATTGTTGATGAATTCATCTGCATCAAATTTGGACTTTGACAATGTTTTTTAATCATTCTCATTATTCAAATAAGTCTCTTTTTTGCAGCTTACCACTCCGCTTTTGTTTGGCCCACGTCGTCGATAGATATGGTTAAAGGAAACGACGTGGGGGAACAAATTATGGCGAATTACAATGTAAACAGTAAAAATAATGATAGGATGAGATATTGGATTTAAAGTAGAGCTCTCCTAAGCTCCTTTAAGCGCCTTTATTTAAAGTACAGAAAACTGAAGTAATGTTTATCAATGTTTGCTATTAATACATTTGATCGTTTTATTTTTTAATTAAAGTTCATCTATCCCAATATACATTTTTATTGCTAAATCATGCAGTAAGTTGCTAAAATTAATACATGGCGTACTTCCTTCTGCTTCGTATTGTATACACCACGTTGGCAAATTAATTTATTTGTATCAACTTTGCCCCAACATTGATCGAGCCCGTAATACTCTTGAAAGCAGAAGCCTATTGGTGCATTATTCGTTTTAAAAGTTTCAAATCAAAAAAATATATTGTGATAGATGAACTTGGACAATCTACACGGCGCGAAAGATGTCGCTATTTTGCAAAATTACTATATTTACCTCAGACTAAAACAAATTTTAATATCGCTTCTGAGAAAACCAATGCCAATATTTAACTTCAGTTATTTAATGTACGTTACGTACGTATTATAACAACCTTGTTCACGAAACACATTCGTTTCCAATTTCGCGCCAGCCTTTAATCTTTAAGAAGGAGAACGAGATTTCTAACGCATACACGAGAGCTAAAGTTATTATTATTATTATTATTTAAGCATCCGTCGGATTTATGTCTTAAATTAGGCAAGATTTCGCTAAATAGCTCGTGGGCGCTGTATAATCGGTGAGTTATTTAATTATTCGATATTCTTCGCACGGTGTTCGGTCTTGTATAATCAGATGTAAAGGTGCTGTTATTATTGTAATCAATATGTTTTACCAAGAAGTTATTTATTGGTCGACAGTCGTAGCATGGGAAAATACGCGTGGGCGTCTTTGGCTTAGAGTCGCTTACAGTTGCGCGCAAAAGAAATAAAGCGCGTGGTTTCTACGGTGCAATCCACTCCATGTCGCCCATGAGAGCAGCTCCTGCATGTCGCAGGAAGTAATAATAAATAATAATAGTAGTAAGACCTTTATTGATCTTACTGATCTACTGATCTTATTGATTTATGTAAATGAGGATAAGACAACAAAATGCCTCAAATTCTGACAAGATGTGCTTAGAAGCTTTAGAAAGCTTAACAATGGAACTCCCACATGTCCGACTTACAGAAAAGATAAGAATCGGGGTCTTGCCTCAAACGATCTCTCGATCATACACGGCAATAATTAGACGAATGATCACCTACGCCTCTTCGGTTTGGTGGGCAAAACCAATTCAGAAGGCTGTGCAATAGCGACTTCAACAAATTCACAGGCTTGCTTGTCTGAACAACAGGTACGTGTCCCGCAGCAGTCGTGGAGGTCGTACTGTTACTAGCGCCGCTTCATATTCACATTCAGAAGCAGGCCATACTGAGTGTCCTCACGCTAAACAGAACGAAGGTATTGCAGCCCGGAAATCTTATAGGTTATCTTAGAATCCTTGAAGATCCCAACATAAATTACCTGAGGCATATTGCAAGAGACAAGATCTCTATGCAATACAATTTTCATAAGCTTTATAAGGTGATCACTGGTGATCGCCGGGAATATGCATCTGGGCAGCCTCAAAGTAAAATGAGTACCTTGACATGGTACACGGACGGCTCAAGAATAGAAAATATTTTAACAGGTATAAGCATTAGCGGGTCGAAATATTACCACCTTGAAACGCCTACGTGATTCCACACTAAGATATTTAAAGCAGAGACTTCTGCTTTGAACTTGCGCGTCTTAAAGAATTTCGAGATAGGGATACGAGGCGCAAGCGTAACTATATTTAGTGACTGTCAGGAAATTTTAAAGGCTATCAAAGCCTATTCATACGTATCTGCTCTGATACACAGTTTAAAGGAACTGAAACATAAAAACCACGTTACTCTGCGATGGGCCTCAGATCATCAAGGGATCGAAGACAATAAAAAGGCAAACAAGCTGGTTGAGGAAGCAGTCAACGTGCCCTTCAATGGTCCTAGCCCCTTCTGCGGCCTACAAGAGAGCCGCATGAAACAAGTAATAAAAGTATGGGAGGACGATCAAAAGACCTCGTACTGGGGCAACGTTCCAGGATAAAAACAGGCGAAAGCATTTCTATCAGGCTCGCCCAAGACAACTGTCGTTCACCAAAAGGCACCTTACATTACGACAGATCATGTAACCCTAAAATATCACCTGTTCAATCTAGGAAGAGCTGAAGATCAAACATGCCGTCTATGTCTAGAAGATTTAGAGACGGTAAAACACTTGTTTTGTTGCCATCAATCCCACTCGACAATAATATTTCAGTAACTATTCCTGATATCTACTGCACTGAAGAAGGAAGATTAATTAATTAAGTAAGATATTAAGAGCCTCCACCTTCTCTAACATATATAAGGGCATTCTGTTGAAATAGATCTACTAAGGTCGCAGGGACCAATAATACTAATACTAATACAAAAAAGCTTCGTATATCTCAAAAAATATCTCAAAAAGGGTCTCAAAAAATGTTAAATTAATAAATCTGAATCATCTGTAATCCTCGTATGCAATATTTTTTAGCGCATGCCTGTACAGTGTGTTGTAACACTTTTTATGTCGCCGTTGTAGACCGAAGCTGTGAAATGAAGCGATTGGGAATGTCTATTAAATCGTGAGATATTAGAATTTGAATTCGAATTCGACTATATCATCCGTAAATAAAATCTGGTGAAAGATCGCGTGATTTCCATCAGTTTAAGCTTAGCATAATGACGGAATCTTGTTTTGTTTCTTCGTAATTAAGTCGTTTAGTTATGTCTCTATATCTTCCGCAGGTTGATTAAAATTAGGTTTTAAGCGCGAAAAATTCGATTTTTGTATTAGAGCTCTCTCTAAAATTCAAACATTTACCACAACACCTTACACGCTTTATCTTAGCAAGACCAGATCTCCCTTCCAGCAAAGTTCTTTGTGACTTCACGTACGCGCTGCGGTAGCCATTACAAAATTCTTACAATCCCAAGAATTCAATAAAGCGTTTAACCTCCCACAGACCTTCTGCCGATTGCATATTGATATTAAAGAACGACTTCATATACATACGTACATTCGTAGTTTGCGCAATCGTTATGCAAAAGAACGAAGGCCTATTTAAGTAATCAACTGCTACAATATACTTGCCTCAAACATACTTTCGTGTGCAATCATCAATTAAACGAAGGCATTGAATAGACGAACGAAAATCATTTATTTGCTTAAAGTACGTATGTGCTTATGTATAAGAGAAGTATTGGAACTTGACGCCTGGCAATATATCGTAAATGTCGTTCCGTCGACAAACATTGAACCTTGTGACCTTACGCTTTTGTACCGAAAAAAGAAGAAAGAGTGACGGATTGTAGAAGCCACACGCGGCCATGCGGATTTATTTCTATTACGGAAAACTAGGACCGAAAGTTGCTTAATAGTGATAGATTTCTTATTGTGCGATTTGAATCGAACGTCGGAGAGGTCTTTCAGGATTAAGTCGCGGTTAACCGAATGTACAATGCGATTGTGTCCGCAAGGATAGAATTATGTCATCAATTTGATTTCTAAATCATGGTAGGAGTAGGTATTATTGTATAGATATTATACAATTGTTGTTATCAAATGGAATCGACCCCTGTAAGGAATTGAACCTAACATCTTCTGTTCTCGCAACACGTGTGCTAATTGCTACATCACAAGAACCTTTCAAGGACGAGCCACAAAAATTATAATACGTAAATCTTAGATGACAACAGATATATCAATATATCAGTGTCCAGTATATTAATTACAAAATTTAGAAAAGGTACCAATAAATATAGATACAAAGCTGTAGCAATTTTGACCAGTATTAATTGATCGGCATTTTCTGATAAGTTTGAAATTTTTAAAATAAATCGGTAACACACAGCTTTTAATGATAGACGATTTCAAATGAAGAAATTGTAGTTTTTCTTTTCTTGACCGTCGCCCCGAGTCTTAAGTCCGGTCTTAATGTTGAATCATCTGGATAATCAACGTTTACCAAATATTTTAAATAGGCTTCATCAAAATGCGAATTTATCTGCGACGTGGAGCTTCTTTTGAGGCTATCCCACCTGATCAAAACAAAATTAAAGTTAAACAAAAATCCTCAATCCCAAAAGATACCGATCGTTGTAAAAAATTAGTTCTGTTGTAAATAATTTATTTCAAATTTTAATACAAAGCAATGTTTGAACATTCTGTCGCGTTATGTGACGGTAGATGAGATACGTACATCACTATACGCCAGAAATTAAAGGTTAATTGGAAAAATGGTTTTCCTCGGCGAATTCTTTGGTGCTCGCAAATCCGCATAATCCCAAATGATCAATTGGAGAAAACGGAAGACAATCACGGAACAGTACTATGCTGATAGATTGGTTCGACCGATTCGAGTCTGAATTAAAGAGAAAAGAGCGCCACCTAGCAAAGGAAAAAGTTACCTAGCATCGTAATAACGCCCTGGCTTACTCATCGACACCGTAAAAATAACCCAAATTGGCGCTCCGTCCATCATATTTGCTAGATTGCTACTTTCCTTTTTCTAAATTTGAAAAAAATACCTTGGCGACAAGTGATTCGTGTCAAATGAGCGGTCACTACCGATGCGGAGGCCTATTTTACAAAATTCGACGGATCCTATTGTTTGGACGGTTTTAAGTAGTTGGAACATCGTTAAACAAAGTTAATTTAAGACAGGCATTTATAGCATTTTTATTTTTATTTTTTTATATTTATTTTATGACATTTTTGAATTGATGTTGAGACTATTTCCTCCGTTTGTTGGATTTTTAGAATCCGACGTTTCGGCAGATATTCTTCGTCATCTTCAGGGATAAGGGCTGTTTGTTGCTCATAGTTTTTACGCAAGTATGTATATATCATCTAAGTTTTTAATTGATCACCTGCGCTTGAAATAAGGCTCCAACCAAAGTTATTTAACTTGTAATTACACTAACACTCGCGTTTGGCATCAAGCTATTGGGAGGGACAGAAATTACTACCTTAAAGGCTACATATACCCGCACAGAAGTAAGTTCGCGAGAGCATTACCACTCCAAAATAGCCGCAATAAGGAGTAGGACAAATCAAAGACAGCTTCTGCACTATCCAGCCTGCGGGCGCAGAAACAATAGCAAATAACAGAAATACAAGCGCAAGTAATAGTAAAGACGTCAGAAGGATGTCAACCGAAACGTGGGATTCTAAAAACCCAACAAATGGAGGAAGTAGCCCCAACAGCAACTCAAACATAAGCATTTATACCACCAACCTCGTATGTACAAGTGAATGGATGCTCTTCGAAAAACATCTAGAACGTATACATGAAAGTAGCATCGGCAGTTTATTGAATAAATAAAATAGGAAATAGCGGCATTTTCTTCAAACAATGTTTCCAGTTGGATAACTACAGGTTATACAAGAAAAAAGAAAATCTTAACTGTGAAGGCATCAGTTAAGCGGAAACAGCCTATTCATATTAAATTAAAATAAGTACCCGAGTACGTAATTCACAATAAGTACGTAATTCACAATTCAAAAGGCAATTAATTACTGGAACCAAAATCAACCAAAAAGGCCAATCCACGCACATAAATATCATCGAGACTTTTTTCTTTTAACAACGCAACGGTCGCCAAAGCCCATTTGAATGAGGTATTCATACTTCTTCGCGTATGGCACGAGGAAGAGCAGGTCGTCGCGGACGTTCCTACGCCTGCAAGTACGTGTGAGTCGGGAATATTCACACGGTCCCGCTGTGGGCGTAGCAGAGACTGGCCATTGTATGGGTGGAGGTTGTAATATGCTCTCGTGCGTTATACATCGCATGTGTGTACGTATGTGTACGAGCTGGACAATGAAATAGATTATAATGTTTTTAATAGAGAACAAAACACATGCACGCAGGCATTCTTTTCTTTCCGTCTCTCTCTTTAGAAATTGCCTAGCGCTTCATTTTCGCCTTGTGGATAATACCGAGTTTCCATTTAAAATCCATAGACGAAGAAGTAAAACTCATTATTGTCTGAAATGATCAATAAAAATAATATTTAACAAGAAATTTTGAGGGTTACAACCTTTATTCTTTGGATGCTTCCTGCGGAGATGTGAAGTCGTACTGATGACGTTCACACACTTCCTCAACTTAGCAGCTTCAGTAAATCGCGCTCTTCAAACAATTTAAGATTATTTTTGAGGCCTTTAAGCAATCATTTCGACTTGACCTTGTAGCAGAAATATTCTATATACAGCCTAAAAGGATATTGATAGATAGAAGAAAGATTGCTAAAAGAATGGGTTGAAATAGTGACGCAAAGAAAAAGATGAACTAAGGATACTTGTCACAGATGTAATAAAAGAACAGAAAGTTAGGTTCCTAGAAGGAAAACAAAGAGACCAAGTCAAAGAATTCTACCTAAAGATGCTTTTTTAACTCACTGAGGAAGATCTAGATATCGCTAATTGCTGGTAGAAAAACAAAATCAGACCTGTTTAAGAACAATGTTAAGAGACTACCGATGCTGATCTGAAACGTAGAAAGGGAACAAAAGACGGTATCAAAGAATGCAAACATTTGTAAATTAATGTCTTCGCTTCATATGTACAATTTGTACCTTTTTTTTTGACTTGAAAAATAAAGCAATGAAACAACATGGAGAGTAACATAGAATGCAGTAAAGAAAAAATAAAGATAGATAGGGGTCACATTAAGAAATAGATAAAAAATAGAGCAAGTTAGCATCTGCTAGAATGAAAATTTGAAGGTGGCTAACGATAGAAGAAATGGAGATTATTAATCAACACAAAACGGTCATTACGACAGAAATATACCTAAACACCCTTTGTTCCTTAATCGAGCTATATCATATGATGATGACGACTGCGTAAAATCGAAATACAAGGCAACTACTTCGTCTCGGCCAAAGTCAACGATTCACAAGTCAAAAGCAACATCAATCTGCTTCAATCAATTGAATTCAATCAAAAAGCACGTATCTGTTGTCTTTTTTTCGATATTGGCGGGATTAACTATAAAGAGTTGAGATGTCTAGATCAGACGATTGATGCAGAATTCTATCGTGATCTCCTAAAGCATCTAAGGGAAGATACATAGCGCTGAAGCAGACAACGTGAGTCCTTATACGAACGACTTTCTTTGCAAAAGATGAAAATCAGGTAGAAGAGAACAAGAATTGAAGCGATAAACGAGTTACGAGCAACAGAACTAAGCTTACAGAACTCCTTCGTGGCGCTGGAATCGGTGGAAATGAATCAAATACTGTTATTCTTCAATTACATTTATCACTTTATACGTTTTCAGCGATAAGTTTATGTTATAACGTTCTGTATATAGATACGCGTAGGTGTGTTCCAGCTCGCTTCTCCGCGATCCATCTTAAATACCGATCGAGTCGCTTTTAAAGCATACTTTTCCCATCCGTCGCTTCAATACGCCAACCAAATAAATTCCCAATTAAGATTCAATAAGCGGCTCGATAAGAACGAATACTTTACTTAGCAGCGCACTTCCTTAATAGGTAATGCGTTTGTTTGTCGAGCATAGTAGTACTGTAGAGAAATCCAGTTCGAATTCTATGGGTGGTTGCGCTCGACGACTACGATCGACGCGTATTTGTAAATTTCATTCCCCGATATAGTAACATGGAAAGAAGTGTGTGAGAACACGGCTAGACTATGTCCTCGGGACGTTGTCGCGTTCGTTAACTAACCGATGGGGATAGGAATTTGCATTCGATGTTCTACATCTGCGATACGCGTCGGTTAAGTAAATTAATCGCTCGGTGTATGGACGCGATGGCGAGAAACGTGCTTTTGTTGTACCGGAGGAAAATTTAAATAGATTCATACGATAAGATACGTTTCGAGGAATATCGACATGTGACATAGCGAGATTGAAGCGTACTTAGAGAGTACTTCGAAAGGTGCTGCATGATGGACTGGTTTTGAGGAAGTTAGATCCCTCATCTCCAAAAACTTCGAACCCGTTCTTTGGTGGTTCCAGGTCATTTCAGGCATATTTCAGGCATGGTTTCAGGATAGTGCGTTAATATGGCAAAGTGTTGAGCATTCTTCTCGTGCTGCACAATTGAGCCGAGAAAACTTTTACGCAAGCCCTCATCAAGCTCAAGAGCTCTTGATGCGTGACACGAACCATCATAAAAGCCTAACATCTTCTAGTGATGCTCTTAACACTTCCAATCTTCGATATTTCAATGCTAATACGGCTGCCTCGATATATCGATATACGCAACTACTTTGCGGAACTGAACAATAGACGGAATAAACCGTATGGTCCTCGTTCGCCCTCTCAGCCCGTCGCGCCGAGAAAAAAAATGAAAAAAAAACAGAAATTCGTGCGCACGTTCGCATCTCCATATCGAGCAGCCGAAGAGCGTGATATGTATAACACAACCCAAATAATTGGCGTATAATAGAGTTGGCATTCGAGATCGTGTGAACCGCGGCGTTCTGAATGGAAGGTGTCCGTTCTCACGGAGCCCGGACGAGCCTCGCTACTATGATAACGGCTATCATCTCTCTAGTTATACGCCCCGTCCTCGGCGATATTCTCCCTACGTGTGCATCTGGCCGGTGGATGGTCTTCTTCTCCTTCGGGTGTTGGTTTTCGAAGGCACGTACGGCACGGTATCACACACAATACGGAATCGTGAGGTTGAAGATAGTTGTTTCGAGTTGAAATATGTACATATATGTATGTATGCGTTACGTTATAAAAGAGAGGAGAATAGAAACGGAACGGATTATTTCAAGGGAGGCCTCCTCGCGAGAATATAAGTATAATTATCACGTACTTTGTACTGGTAACTATATACAGTTACTTGCAAAAGATATGGTCTTAGTAGGCGAAATAATGTCCGTCTTAAACTAATTTGTTACGAAATAGAAAGGATTCTTTTTTGGAAAGGAGTTACTCAGACGATCAAGCGGAGCTCGAGGAAAATACAATCTCGGCAATTATTTGGCTTCTTTCAACCGGATTTCCTGAAATTTCGCCTTGAAGACGTTGTCCTAACATATCTGTTAGATCTCTGCAGCTTCTAAGGCAACATGTTAGAACAACTTTAAAAAATAACCAATATTAAAAAAAAATGGACTCACTCTGCTAAAAGGCTCGTTCAATGGTTTGTGGACTAAACTCCAGGAGATGAGAGAATCGCTATTGAACCGAATGAACAATTTAGTTGATTTCTAATCCTTCTCGTACTTCCACTCGGAGCTGAGAAGCAGCGTTGAGAATATCCTCTTCACTTCGTAAATAAAGTCCTTATTTTCGAAAAGGATTCCTCAACAAATTTTTGGAGAAAGTTTCCTCTTGGGAGGCGGCGGCGTCGATATTCGCTGAATGCTCGAATTGCATCTTTTCCGAGAAAGCTCAACATAAAAACAAAATGCGCTCTTTCAAGAATGGCGGACAATGGAACTATAGCCTATAGGTTTCATTTTATTCCAAAATATTTTCCATTCCTTCGGATTCACCACACGTTAACAACTCTTTTTCGTCTATTGTGAAAGCGAATCGTTTGGGTGTTATTTGCAACAAATTTTATCATAATGAAAGGACCGCTGTCCAAATATATTCCGGCAAATAAAACTCGCGTGTCAGCGTTTCCCAATCAAACACATGCGAGATGATAGACCTGGTATGCAGAAATTTCGTGTCGATCGTAAAACACGATCGGATCAACCTTGAAACGGTTCCATATCATGCATCCTTGCTGAAAGTGTACGCGTGAGACCTGCCCGATCGTACCGACGTCGGTCGGATCCGATCTCGAAATCTATTTTACATACATAAATATTAATTCCAGCGCGCAAGAACATGTGTTGTACGACGTTCGTTTATGATCACCTCTATGATGTAAACGACGTTTTGAAACGTGAAAGTTTAAATACGCGAAATTGCCCGTGGTGCGTATTCGGGAATGTATAATTTTATGGTAATGGCGATTATTAAATGATTAAAATCGTCTCCGTTGCGTATTATTGACGGTAATTTTGCGGCGAATATTTCTGTAATTGAGATAATTCGCGGTTCAAGATCGTTTATGAATTTATGAATCGCAACGAGCCGTTTATTGGCGCGGTTTCTGCGCAAGAAACGGAAGCATTTATAAGCCTTATTAATTATTGAAGTTGAACTAGTTATTAACATTAAATTTATGTTCTAAAAGAATCAATTAAAATTGAATATTTCATTCATTTCTATAAACAAGAAATGGCGCGAATAAGAAGTAGTCTGCGCGTGTGCGTCTTCGTTATTGCTTGATACCTTCGAAAGAAGTCTACGAAAGTCTTCTTGGGGAGGATTATCCCATTTTTTAAGACCTTTGTTAACTGTTGGAGAGTCTGAAGTGGGCTTTGCAATATCTTTTCAATTGAGTTTATATCGAGACATAACGAAGGGCATTCCATGGTTTGAATACCGTGATATTGAAGGAAGTTTTTAGCGATAAAGGTGTGAAGCGTAGCGTAAGATTTATTCTGTCATCAACACTAATTCCGTCCGATTCGTCTCAGACGCGCAACCAAATTCTTCGACATTTTCAACGTCATCAATAACCTGAAGAATAAACTTTCCAAATTCTGGTATGAGCATCCCGCATAAAAAGCGCGATGACGAAATTATTTTGATAGATTACAGGAAGGGTCTACTCCATGTATAATAAAAATAAAATGTTAAAGCCTTAACATCGCTCATAAGCAAGGTACACTTGCAAAGGAAAAAAATGCGCAAGAAACCCCTCCTGCTGAAGCACCATAAGCAAGCTCAATTAGAATTTGTTCGCAATCATTTAAGTTTAATTTTAATGAATCTGATAGCTTCCAATATTATTTTCATAACCGAGCTGGATCAGTAATGGTTTGGGGTGCGATATTAAGTGGAAAAATAGTGAGAATAGAAATTCTGGAAGGAAAGACAGACTGCTCAAAAGTAGCTGGAGTTGTTCCAGAAATAAATCGCTAATATTGACTTGGTATTTTTTGATGAACAATGGATATTTCAATATGGTAATGCATCAATTCACACAACAAGAATAATCAACAGATAGATGAACGACAACAATACTGATGTTCTGGAATGGCCCGCCCAGACGTGAATATTATAGGAAACTTACGGGGCTGGATGACGAGACAGGTTTACAACGAAGGAGGACAATTTAACACACAGGGAAGAATTGATGTTGGCTACAAGATCCATTTGGGAAGTAATTCCAAAGAATTTGTTAAATAATTTATTTACTTCGTTGCTCCATCCCATGTTAGCGGTTATTGAGAAACGAGGAAGTCTTACTCATTATTGAAATAAAAGATAGTTGCTTTATTTCTATTTCTTGTTGTTTTTCTTTAATCAATTGTCGTTTTGAAAATTACGATCAGAATGAAAAAAATTCATTCTCTCAAAAATTAACAACAAAGGATTTTGCTCAAGAACTCTGCGTTTTCCGGGTTCGAACCCGGAAAACGTTTAGTTTCAACAGACTCCGGCCGTGGGAGCCTACATTTTTTCAAATTAAGCGAAATATTTTATTCACTATTTTAATGCACGTTAGCTTTAAAAAGACATTAAATATGCTATTTTAATATCTATCTATTGCAATTTAAAGGATAATTTGGAATTGTTTGAAAATAATCAGCTATCAAAAAATCACTGAAAATTCAACATAATCTACTATCTTGTCCAGAATCAACGTCCATTGGACACACAAAATGGATGTCCATTAACCGTTCAAGTTGAGAATCGAACGCAAATGACACGAACGGTATATTCAGCAGACACTGAACGTCGATTGCTCGATACACGGGCGCCCATCGGACTTACTGAGCCCCGATGTATCGACGCATATTGTTCTAGAAAATCCTCTTATTGTTTCCAAGGTATCAAATTAAAAAATTTCAAGAATCGTGCAAATTTTTGAAGGGGACTGTACCCAGAAATCGGACGATTCAGCCACTAAAAAAAAATGTAACGTTCTTATACCGAAGTACTCTTTCAACGTCGAGAATTTCGTCCAAATCTGAATTTTTGGATTACCGCTACACCCTTGGAAGTAACAACTTCCTCAACCGCTTCTTTATGTTATTTTTTTTTGCAATTATTGTTATTTACCAAAATTTCACAGGTGAAGGTAAGAATTTTTTTTATGTAATTTAACGAAGTTCATTGTTCCTTCCTTCCCTTCCAGTCCAATTCGCTCTTTTAAACCGTAAAGAATAATTTCCGTTAATCCTGTTGAACTAACGTTGGGTTAGAAAAACGAAAAAAGGAAATCGTGGAAAAGAGTCAATAGAAGTAATAATAAAGTTTAATACATGAAATTACCGTTCGCCTGACAGGGCGAATTGCTTCGAAGTTAATGTTTCATAAATCCGCGCTGCGGTCTTCAATGTTGCAAGATATAACCTACGGGAGCCCGTTTAACGTTCGCTTCTATTGGTACTAAGAATCATCATCACTTAACAATGTTAACTCGCAGTCATTTGTAACGGGCACTGCACCCATAAATCTCTACCGGCGAGGCGAACGAACATCCATCGATCATGAATTACGACGAGCTTGGAAGTATATCATTTCAGCGTTACAAATGGAGGCCGTAAAAGAAATTGAATGGTTCAGTATCGAAGATTGGTGCAGAACGTACATAGGACTACGCTGGAAATTAGCAGCAATAAATTAGGCGCGGAACCATACTTCCAACCATATTTTTGGCAAAATTTATGGCTTGTTAATGATGTAACGTATTTCGTTAATAAATTTCTTCGATTCCGCGCTGTACGTGCGGTACACGCGGTTGTTGAGCATACGCTGGCGGTAAGTCTCCTAGGAACCGGCACGGTTCGTTGGTCCATAATTTTCCGCTCCATTGAGTCGTAGCAAGTTTTATACAAGCCTCTCCCGAACCAATCAGTGTGCAATAGCATCCATGAAGATGTCCCAATAACCCGGAAACCAAGGGTCATCCGCTTTCTTTATTGTTTAACAGAAGTAGTGATTCTCTATACTCAAAAGATCTATTAATAAGGATTATAAGATAAAAAAGATGATTAATAAATCGGTTAGTAGTCATCTACCAAACTCGCCCGTTTGGAACACCAATCCACGATCGATTAGAAAGAATAGAGCAAATGTGGTTCCAACGCTTCACCCAGGACTGTACATCATACTTATCCGAACATAACATGCCTTTGGTGTAAAGATTAGACGGTACATTGTAATCTCCAGTTTCGCTAGAAGATTACTGTCAATTTTCTGTTTCTAATGCACGACATCGCACATCCGTTACGGGGCCCATTAACTTCTAAAGAACCAAAGGTGGTATCGCTACACATACACATCGAACGTAATTTTATTATATAATAATACGTTTCCGAAAAGTATACTCTGCTCGCGAGAAGATTCCGGGTCAAACAGTTCAACTTTTGAAGACGACTTACGTTACATACGTTCGATCGCCGCATCGCCGTTCCGAAGATACCGCCCGGACGAACACGCAACGGAATTGAGTTGTCAGATCTCTGAAGGATCCCATTCGGACGGATTACTATTTATCATTAGAAGGAAGCGGGGCACCTTATAACGTAGTTCTGTGGCGTCGTGAATCGTGTGAAATAAATTTATTTGGTTAAATGTAATTACCAAAGATCGCGTGACGAAGTTGGTTGTTCGCGCCGCATGGGGTTGGCGGTTGATTATGATGAGACGCTTTAAACTGTACGTTGGCGTTCCGAAGCGATAGATAACTGTGACCTGCAACGTAACATCGAAGGCATTAATCTTCTTCGGGAGGAGTGGACTCGTAGAATGACGGTACCAGTTTGGAAACGTACACTTTGCAATAGTTAAATTCGAAATCGAACAAAGCGAATATCAAAAAAAAAGAACGAATTATTGTTTGATAAAGAGAAGCCGAATCACACGAAGGTCAATGGAATGGAAGAATGTCCATGAATAAAATGGAAAAATAAATTAGAGAAGAAATAAGTAATAGCCCCGAAGAGGTCTCATAAGGGTGAGGAAAAAGCGTCGGCAAAAAGCGGTTCCAACCCGGAAACCAAGGATATAACGGAATCAATAAATACTGAAATGTAAGCAGAAACGCAAACGAATGAACCAAGGTGACTCAATAGAATCGCATCCAATTCAAAATAATTAGCAACCAATTCGATTCCGTCCGATCATTTAAATACCGACTCCTTATACAATGCCCACAATATCTATTGAAACTAGTCTACGCGCGTTGTCGACAGTATTACCGACGTAGCAGTAGCAAAAGGAGAGTGCTTTAAAACGTCTCGCCGGCAATATTTAGAATAATTCTAATCCCTGGCGGATCTCTACAAAGCTGACAGCGAACGGTGCGTCAGATCCCGATGCGTATTCAGGGACGTTTCTATACTCCTCCTTTTGCCCGTCTAAAGCGTCTGTAGAAGCCGCTACGGTTTTCCCTACGCGAACGCGAACGGCAGCCTGTCGCATTCACGGAAGAATTCTCGCGCACGTTCTTCCGAAGCGTTGTCCGATCCTTTGCGATTGTTGCTCGCTCCATTTCGCTAAGTACTACTTTGGGCGTCTTAAGATCGGCACTTTTAATATCGTTTGTGCGTTGAAATATCTAAATACACCGAATAAAAATGCAGGAAGCCAAAAATGAAAGGAAGGAAAGTATTCTTGCGTTAGAAGCTCCATAATTCTTACATTTTTAGCTTCAAATTAAAGAATTGAGCTTCTGGTCTCTTCCTTATAGTTCCATCGAGATTCATTTGCAATTTTACTCGGTATTTCTCATATTGAATTTTCTATGGACGCTAGAGGGAGCCATACTTCAGCATCGATCAGCTGCATTATACATAATCCATCAACATCCTTTCCCGGCGATTCTTTTTCCAAATCGATAAAAATCAACGCCGTACGTACGATTTCGCTAACTCTATTTTAGTCCAACAATGCCCGATCGATCTGCAATTCAAGCCGCGCGCGCCTAAAACATCACGCGAAAGATTTGCTAACCGTAATAGGGTACTTCCCCTTTCGTTAAATTCAAAGCAAATACGAACGAGCTGGTGCTTACAATCCAATCGACTCATACATATACATACGTACGTACGTCCTTTTGCTTGCTTGCCCGCTGAATTGCAGCAGCAGCGGGGTCGTTTTCTGCTAGAGAGGAATTGAACAAATGCGGACGCGACGTGAAATTATTCGTCCGGCTTGTTTATGTTGAGATATGCGAAAACTATATTAGGAGCATGAACGATCGAGGCCCCGTATTTATTGTTTCATTCAGCCATTGATAAGCGCAATAAGTTATCGGCCGAGGCGGACCTACCGCAATACTTTTACAAATATAGAAATTGATGTATGTGCGTGTTGCGGTTGCGTGTATGTATAAGTTGTCGTCGATTGCTGTTGCTTCGACAACGTAGGGATCGTGGTGCTTCTATTAAGCGATAAGATATACAATGCGCGTGGAAGGAAGGTGGTTTATTGAAGGCAGATGTTGGGTAAATTAAATATTAAATGCTGCGCGTCGCGCAAAATATGTGTCGCTCCTATACCTTTTTGGCCTTTCCTCCTCACCGACAAAATTATTGCGTGCCTTCTATTTTTATTATTTATGCATTGGAAAGACTTACGTTTATTAAAGAAGCTATGTACTCGCTTTCGCTAGATTTTGCTAATCATACGCAAAACAACAGCCTCCTTTGCTCCTCTTCCTGCTTTCTAGACGCTAATGAAGCCAGAATTTTATGAACCCTTTTCATTTAATTACATCAGTATACAAGATTGAAGAATGCGATAGCCAACATCTTTATTCTTACGTTTTTCTAAACGTGCAATTTGAAGCATTCTAATTACCCATCCTCTACGTACCTTTTTGATATTCGTACGCTTAACGAATAGATCGTTAAGACCTTTTTTCTCCCATTTCTCCAAATAAACGTCCATAAATACCCGCACATAGCGTAACGATTATCGTTATTATTCTTATTATCCAAGAATGCCACTCTTATCCAAATATCTCGGCGAGGCTGAGCGCCGTGTGGCAATACTCTCTCTCTCTCTCTCTCTCTCTCTCTCTGTATTATCCTTGCTTCTCGGAATTTCAGTAGCTCTATCCTATCTCGTCCGCTCAGTCGCCCGAGGGAGAAAGAGCGAGAGGGGGCATTGTTTATGCCTATTTATGATTCTAGCGGCGATTTATTGGTCGATCGTTGTCTTCTGGAAGCGCGCAGCGGCACAGATCGTCCTCTACATGTTCTTCTTATTTTAACTACTAGTAACTTGTGAGGTTACGAGGGATATCTTTTAAGTTTTTATAAGAACAATGAAAGAAGAAGATGATGGTACAAATCGTTTTATTCGCCGTTGAGATTTATACGCTTTACGTTCGAACGAATTCCCGAAAGACTCTTTTCCAGAACAACTTTCCCCTTTTTATTCTTCTTCCACTCCCACTCCTTCTTCTTTCTCCTTAATTGTTGTAACAACTCCAAATCGGAAACTATTGTTAATAATAGATAGCTAAGTAAAAAGTTACCTATACAGAGGGTTCAATAATTTTTCAAATTTTCAATAGTTATCTATTTCATCTTATCGTTAATAACAAACAAGGAAATCAATTCAACGCAACATCCTATAAAGCTCGTACCAAGCTTTCCAACAGTTGTTTACGATAATCATCCTAGTTTTATGTATATGATCCGGTCGTTTCGTTGCCAGAACTTCTCCACGACTCCATTTCTTCTTCTTCTTCTACTTCTCGAGCTTCTCCGGTTCGAGAGCAGGAAACGCGCAATTACTAAGCAATGGACAAATTAATTGGTGACTGGATCATCGCAATTCAGTCGTAAATATCTCTCTCTCTCTGTGGAACGGTTGGCATCGGACAGCAGCTTGACGCGAGGTAAGCGCGCATGTATGCGGCCGGGCCGCTCCAGAAGAGATTCAATGCAGATTTATGCCCGCCGGCCTATTGCCAGCACATGCCATAACTGTATTATGCGATATTTTTACATCTTGCCCCTCTCTCTCTCTCTCTCTCTCTCTGTTAATCAACGGCGAACGTTTCGAATATTCGATGAATATTACGAATGAACGATCGCATTTCGAGCATGCGGAGACAATTGGATCGGGGAAAAGATGGATTATGTAACGTTGATAGAGACGCTCCTTTGAGAATTTCGAAAGAATCTATGGATGGAGGTAAGGATTCTTGAAATCAATAAGTTATATGCCAGGTTAAAATATCGACACGCTAGGCAACACACGAGCTATTTGACTAATTCGGACCAATTAATTTTTTGTCAATCGCGCAACCGAATGTTGTAAGAAAAAAATAATTTTAACATGTATTGTTTTATCGTTTCCTTAAAGGATATTATAAATACGTACGTACTTTTGCCAGCCAGCCTAAGCAACCTTAAAATATACAAAATATACGAAACTAATTGAAAAAGGCCTTGCTTATGATACATTGAAGAAGATGCTAATTCTGGGTTTGCCGATTTGATATATGCCCATTTTCGTCTATGTACTGCACCGCACTTGATGGTTCAGTCCTTCTATAGCGGTAATGAGCTATATATTCTTTAGATTTGGTGCCTACCGACTTTACCACATTCACCACATGCGATTTTGTAAATTCCCGAAAATTCCCGACCTTTCCTTAATAGCCGGTTCATCTTCCGGATTGCCTCCGAAGTTCGCGAACTCACGAAGCACACGTTCATTTCTTGTCTTTGTGGCGTCCTCTTCGACCTATTCTAAGCTCTTTTTACCTACGGAATAAATAAATATTATTATTATTATTATTACTTTTAGCCGTTCAGTAATTCACGGTATCGGTTTTGATGGCCTAAGTCTAACATTCCCGTCTTCTCCGCTTAAAGCAATTAGTTTCGCTTTTTAAATCTACATCAACGAATCCTTGGTAAAGCACCGATTACCTTCACTTCCTGCAGATCAAGTTCGATCCATTACCACACACCGAATTAAATATTCGTGATCTAACTATAACACGAACGAATAATGCAATAATAATAATAATGTGTTTATTCCTATTAACAATTACCCGTTCCATGTCGGCGAAGTAGTCTGAGAAAAATTATAAAATAACAATAATGACGGCACCATCGCATGGATCTTTCCGAGACCATACCTCGGACCATACGATGATAATGATGATAATATTACATCTCCGCGGTAATGATGGAAATGTCCTTAACATTTAATGCGATAATTTTAGTCTACGATACGAAGATCTCACTGTCAGTCGTTCTTTATGTAATCAATATACAATGTTATAAATATAATTAGTGCGCTGTTATGTATTGTATGGATATTCGCAGCGATACACTCGAGGATACTTAGTTCTGAACATGGAAGTTCAAGAAAAAAATATTTGAATTTGTCGGTTAGCTGAGCGTCATTTTTAGCGACGAGATGCAATTATTACTATTTTTGCGGAGACTAGACAGACTTGTGCTTATTCGTCTCGTCATGAGAGGGTGTTTACTTGTTGTCTACTTGTTTTCTAAAGAGTCGATAAAACGCAAGTATGTCTAGTCGCTATAAAAAATTAATAATTTACGCACTTCGCCATCTCTAGTCGTTTGTATCAAGCATAGCCAAATAATATAAATATAATCCTCGCGTACTTGATGAATTGGAAAGGACCACGTCGCCCGTATCCTCCTAAGTAGAAAGGAATCGATAGAAATGATTGGTATTGCTAGCATTCTTTTTAGCGGCTATTTTAAACATAGCAACACGTTACGTAGCTTCAATTCTTCCCGAGGATATTCCCGTAACTTTGACAAATACATCGAGCGCCGATATCCATTGACGATTGCTTACGTTAACCAAATCATCTGGTTAATGTGTATTTTATATCCGAAAATAGAAGAAATAGCGCTACTAAAATTGAGTTCTGCTAGACTCTGCTAGACTAAAGCAACAAAAGGACCTTAAACGAGAGTCGTGTCAAATTTTCAAACAAATACATTAGTTAGTTTGGGGTAAGAGGCATTTAAAGTGAACAAGTTTTGTTGTTTATCAACATTGATCGAATAAAATATTCGACAGCTGAATTTAAACACGGTCGTGCGAGCACTTCTTAAGAAGGATCAACAACAATCACGATACGGTAATGAATGAGCGTAACAATTTAACAATTTATTCGAATATTGCCAAACTTTACGCTCCCAAGCTTCCCAAGACGAATACGCACGTGTGTCAGCTACAATAGATCGATCGAATAGATTTAATAATGCTAAAGCGAAATCCAAATGAGATTTGATGTCGACGTATACCTGTTGGCAAAACATGGATCCATCACGGCATGCCAAATACCAATGAACAGTCCAAAACGATTAGTTTTTTGCGTAACAGCCGGCTCCAAAGAGAGCTGCAAACACTTTATCGACCAACGAAATCGTAACCAAAGTGATTCGAGGTTTATCCGATAATCCACGTTGATTACCTTGAAAAGGGCAAAACGATTAATGGTGAGTATTATCCCATTTTATGGATCGTCTGAGGAATGTATTATGCCAACTTATTGGATTATTTCAATGCTGTAAAATAAAAAGGGAAGAAAATGATCCCTTTTCTTGGTTGGTCTTTCAGGATGGAAATTGCCTTGGTCACAGTCGCCGTGTTCGCCAGATCTAGGCCTCAGCGATTACTCTCCATTATTTACCGGATATAAGAAAATGGGCCGAAAAAACAAGATGAAGTGATTGCAGAAGTAAGCACCTATTTTGCGGGATTGGAGAAATCGTATCTTTCATTGGATACCAGAGATACAAGAGATAGGAAAACATTGGAGTAAGTTCTTCCAACTTTCGATTTCTTTGGTCATGATATCGTTATAGTCAAGCTATCTTTGTTCAGGCCGCTGAAAAAAAAAAAAAAACAAACTCATATGGTTTACAGCGAAAAACAGGGAAAATTGAACACTCCATGCACAATTGAGTACGCTTTTAACTTATCTTTCGCAAGAGAAGCATTTCCTTACACCGGCGAACTAAACGAACAAGCATATTCCACGTTTACCACGTTAATATTCAATGGTCCAAGAGTGTACAATGCAATATTTCTCCAGTTTGAACCTGAACGGGGATCACGCTTTTTCTAAATCGTTTTTACGATGCTACCACGGTTATTTATAAAAATCTACGTCGCGTAACGTGCCGGCATTGTTGGCGAGTGTAACGACGCAACGACGATGATACCGTGTCAAGGCCGTTGCAGGCATTGTTTATTAGGAGAAATAGCAAAAAATGGCACTTGTTTGCGCCGTGTGTATCGCTTCGGTTCAAACAAATTATGCTTGAAGTATGTATTTCTGGAATTAATCGTAGTTGTCAGTCGTAGTACGAAGCTATTGTATTATGTTTTTTGATTAACTATAATACGATTCTAGGAAATTAAAAGGCAGCAATCAACGCCGATAAGTGTTTGCAATTTGTTATTTGTTTGTGATTGATTCGTTTGCTCGAATCGCGTTTTATTTTAGGCACGTTTTTTTTGCATTTAGAATTTTATAAGAGCGCATTCTGTTATCTTAGTTTTTCAGTCGTTTCTGTTTACGTACGTAAAGATTTTAATAACGCTTGCGACGCTTCTTACGAAACGTTCTATGAAAAATATTCCAATGTAGCCTTTTGGTCCTTCACACAGCTTAAAAACAAAATAGGCAAACTACCCAGTTCTCCTTAAAACGCCTCTGGCGAAATCTTCAGCCACAACTTCAACCATATTGAAGCTTTCCATCTGTAAACCTCCGTGTACACCTTTTTGCAAACTACATCCACATCGTTATTGGGGTTTATCAGTTCTTAGATTAGCGTTAAATGCATTACTGATGAATTAGATGTTCTTCATGCCTCGAAAAATAGTAAAGATACGTATATGGGTGATGATAACATGCTTGGTTTCATCTCGAAGGATTGCTACTCTCTTTAAATGAGCTATTCGGCAGCCCCCTTAATCTATCTTTATCCGCTGGAGATATGGAAAAACTATGCGAGTTAGTTCTGTTCATAAAAACGATGATATTTACTTAGCGGATAACTACGGGCCTATCCTAAGTATTAATAACTTTGTTTTGAGATCCTCTTGAAAGAATACATGAAAACTAGGAGGAGCACCTTCACAGGCTAACCAGCCCTCGCCTTTTCTTTGAGATTATTTTTGAAAGGACTAAGGCGGGGATTGAAGAACAGCTACATCAATGGCATGAGAAACATTGGATTTCAAAACATTTTCTGAAGAGAAAATTCGAAGAAATTGTTATCCATGAGTAAATCTGATACTAGGACGGGATCATTATCAACTCGACAAGCATCTTTCAGCACCACAAAACACATCGGCAAAAGTGCACGAAAGAACCTTAGAGAACTCTCAAATCTAGAACCAATGAAAATCCCCACAAGGCCAGTCTTTCACTATATTATGCACAATTTAATGAAATAATGCGCGTACGTCGTGTTTTTACAATTTCCATACGGCCCTATACATATATTCATCCGCCATCGGCGAAGCTTACTCGTCGTTTGTCGTTTTAATTAAGGATCGCGGCCCCCCGGTTTTTGTTAGAACCGAGTTTTATACCTCACGGTGTGTCGCTTGCCAAAATTGGCGTCTCGCCGATAAAATATCGATACCACCCATGACGACGGACAGGTAGTTGCTGAATACGTATCGTCATTTTAATTGTAGATCTATTTCTTGCGATCCTTTGACGGTGATTGGTCGATTTCGCGATGAATTATTTACTATTTTATAGTAAAATATGGAGAAGCTGGTAAAGTACAGGTAACGTGCCGCAATACGTGAAATAAAATAGTATCCGTTTCAGTTTACGCGTGAGGCACCTCGTACGAACGGACCGACGGTTTCTGAATTCATCGGTCCGGTTTGTCCGAACAAGTTTGGCCCGTGTAAAGAATCTCCAGTATGTAAGTAAGATAAATGTCCTGAATTACTTCGGAATACACACCTTTCTCCCGCATATTTCATTGTTTGATTATTTCTTGTTGTCGCGATCGCCGCCGCTCTCGGATATTGTATATTTTACTCGGCGTATATCTGTAACAACTTCAAGTCCGGTAACTGATATACAATCCCGGGTTTTCGAAGATATTCCAATCTCGCCCCGCGGATGCGCTGAAGGAATTTTGCGACGATTTATTATTCGGTTCTTGCGCGTCGTCGAAATTATAGGCTGAATTGCTGTGTAGATGCTGGTAAAGTTTCGAGTTGCCGATTCTTTACTTTTCACGCTATCGTCTATTGGTCGAAATGTCTCTCCTCACCTGCAATAATTTACAACAAGTAAGAAATAATGTTGAGCAACTCTAACTAATTTTTTATAAAGAATTTTGAGCACTCTTTGAATATATTTATTCTAAGCCTTTCTCTATTTTTCTCGTTAACTTTACGCTAGAATATTTCCTATCAAGAGCTGTACTTTGATATTTAAAGAAATTATTACGTTAGGCTGTTACAAATGGATATCTGCTAAAATATTATATTTCTCATCAACAAGAGGGCTTCCTCTGACATAACGCATTACTCTTAAAACTAAACGTATTCCAGGTTCGAACCATGTCATGATTATGGGGCTTCTTCATGAGAAGGAAAGGTGGTATACGCAAACTCAAATATAGAGTTTAGACAAAGTTCAGGAAACAATCCAAATGTTAAAAAAATGGAAAGGTGCCAGGAGTATGTAATATTAAAGCGGATACGCTAAAGTACACGGGAAAGACTGGAGAAGAAATAACTTGGGAAACACAAGATATGCTGGCAGACTGAGGAACAACGGTTACGTTACTCACATATAAGAAAGGGGACGGGAAAAATTGTGTGAATTATCGAGGTATATCTCCTTTATGCAACGCCCGCAAACAATATGAAAAGCAAATGAAAGAATGAACTTAGCCCTGGATATATATTAACAATGCGAAACATATCAGAAAAAGCCTTCAAGCGTAATGAAGAACTATTCCTTTGCCTATTTCATCTATCTGGAAAAAGCCTTAACGATAAAACTCCTCGCCAACAAATATGAGCAACTTAAGAAAAGTATGAAATACAGAAAAAAACTTAATAGAAGCGATAAAATCTGTTACACATGCAGTTATAATGAGATAAGTCTTTTAAGAGAAGAATCTGAAAACTTCAGGACAATACAGTTAATAAGACAAGGAGGAGCGCGCAATCCACTGTTACCTGAATGAAATAATGGAAGGATGCGAAAATCAGTCGAAAAAATTACAATAAGATCCAGAACATAACAATAAGCGAATGTATGTTTGCTGATGATGGCTAGCAACGAAGAAATGTTGCAGCATAACGTATATATTCGAAAGAAAGCTCTGAAAGAGGCACAAGTGAAAAGAACCTCAAGAAAGACCAATATATTACTAATATCTAATAATACAACAGTAGCAAGTAGAATAAGTAGAATAAGTAGAAAGTATAAAGTACTCAGGAACAATATTTTTATAAATCACAGAGTAGCGTCCATCAGTACAATAATACGAAAGATGGATTTATACATAAGAAGGAGATTGGTAGAAAGACAAAACTGGCAATTTACCACGAAGAAAGAGCAAATCAACACTACAAGCAACACAAGCGAAATAGTAAGCGGAGAATAGCAAAACATCAAATTAATGGATAAAATAAAAAACGAGATAATTAGAAATGAACTAAAGGTTACATGTATCAAAGAACATTGAGAAGGATCAAAATTAAAATGTTGAGGACATCTCGACAAAAGCGGTCGCGGTAAACAAGTTAAAAGGGTGATGAGAGCACGAAAGGTACGTTAAAATAAAGTAAGAAACAAGGAATGGAGAAGTAAATGATGCGTTAAGCAAAGGAGAAGTAATGTAGAAGGAAGCGAAAGCGCTTCCACAGAGTAGAAAGGAACTGGAAAAACGTTGTCATTGCGTAATAACGTCGATCGGTAAAAGAACAATTTACATCGCAGACTAATTAATTTTAATGGCCGAGGTAAACGAGGAAAACGCACTTATCAATCAACATCTTTACCTTAATTTGAATACTTAATTACGGGAACAACCTCCATAAATACCTTAATTCTCAAAAATATTTAATTCCAGCAAGAGCGCCGCAAGTATCTCGAAAACAGTCGATTTTAAGGGTGAAGTACCCGAACACAAAGTAATTACATGGGCAATGTACAGCCAACTAAATTGATAAAAAGCGTGTCATTGAGTTTAAAATGAGGAAATTGAGAACCTCTCTTCCGGTTCAAACGGTAACGTTTCGTAGCTAAAAATATTTTAATTTAATAGTCCCGAAGCCATAAACGTCTATTATGAAATGTTGATGAATAAGAAAGAATTCTTGAGAGGGCTTGGATTTTAGATTTGGCAACACTACTTACGTGGCTGCCTAATTAACTGAGTTCAGATAAGCTTCGTATAAACAAATTATCAAAGCAAATGGTGTTTATACCATTTATATACGCGATATATAGTAAAGCAACTAACTCGAATATCATAATATTCATCGATGATTTATTTGCGTATAACTCACAACCCAAGTACCCATATTTCCATTCTCCGATAGAAGCTACAAGACCTATAAGTACTTCTATATACCGAGCGCTGTATATGTACCAGAAGGTAGAAACGATGCAACGTGTGTAGAGTGTGTGCGCCATATACTCACGTGAGATACGCGCTAGCATTTGTAATGGTATCGGGGTCAGAGGACACTAAGCGCGATCGTCTGGACGATGCTGGTGGTCCGTCGGTTGATTTCAGTGGATAGGTACGGATGGGAGCGGCGACATAACTCATGTACTTAGAATATATACGGAGAGCAATAGGAGCGCACCGCGGGACGGAGGAGGACGAGGACGAAGAGGAGCATAGAGAAGATTGTGCGTAGTTCGACGGATATCTTTGTTTGCGTCTCTTAATGTGTACGGTATGTAAGCGCTCGGAAATCAGGGACCCGGCTGTAAGTTATCTGGTTCCACGTCATTAAGAGGTGCTTAATTTAATTAAATATTGTATCGCGCCAGCGTATCTTCAGTAACGGGCGCAGAGGATTAGTTCTGTTAGATTTCGTCGGATTATCTTCTAACGTATCGGATTCTTATAACTCTTATCCGTAGAGGTAATATATAAGAAATTTTGTAACTATTTTGATGGTAAATTTAGGTAAAGAAGTTAAGAAAAGAGATGATTGGAGGTATCGGTTGCCGGTTGATGATGAGGACCATTCGTGTCCTCGAAACTGCCGTCCTTAATTAATTAATTAAACTTGTGTGTTACGGAGTATGTCATTACTGATGTGTTGTTTATTATTGACTGGTAGTATCATAAATTTGTTTTAATAACAAATAGAAATACTGCAAAGCCTTACTAAATGACTGCGCACACTCTGCAAGGCTTTCACGGCCAGAGTCGGTTAACGCTGATCGTGTTGCGGGTTCAAACCACGTCATGGTTAGAGGAAAACTCGACGTTTTGCCTACGATTTTATGGGCCTTCTTTAAGAGTGGAAAAGGTGTTAGGCAACAGTTAGCACGGCAACTCAACGTGTAAACCAACATATTATTTGTCTATATTTCGAAGTACCTTCTTCATCTTCTTTTTTTATATAAATGTGACGTATTCTATACAATCTGTCTATTATGGAATCAACTGACCTGCTACATTTCAATGTTTGAAGATATACAGGATGTCTCACGTCGAACCGGATCTGTTGATATACGAAAGAGTATACATTGGAAACATCTGGGAGCTTGCTAATGCACTGAAGTCTAAGTAAAATATTTTTCAATTGTCTAAGGGTAATAGTTGCGAACTTTCTCGTTTTAAATAGAACACCCTATATATGATTACGTCCTTGAATTCCAAATACAGTTTTAAGGTTTGTTTGATGAAACAATTGTATTGCTTGTTCAGACTGATAAGCCCCATTGGCTTATCACCCCGGAACCTACTTCTACTTTTGACACCGGCCGTGAAAGCTTACATACTTCGACGAGTTATTTCTAACGATGTTATTGTTTGTTGCCTTGTTGAGAAACAAAGCCGAATTTGACATTCCGCAAGGATCAGCCAACCTATCTTTTGATCTTCGCCGTTTCATACTTCGCATCCGCGTCGCTTCCCGTCTCAAACGGATCGAATGCGTTTCGAAGGACCTGTTGAGTTTTTAGTTTATTCGATATTGTCGGGTGTAAAATGCACCCGCCCGGTGCGTATTTCACGAAGAAATCTGTGACCACGATCGCGGCAGGTCGGATACGTATATGTACATAATATATGCACGTGTGTGTATATACTTGGCTGGTATTTTTCTTACAACGGCCGCAATAGAAGTCACTAAAATATTACTTACGAACGCGATATTTTCGATCTTTTATAAGGCCATTATGACCGTCTAGCCGAGAATATAGATTTTTCACGCAGATACGGTTGTTAAACGCTTACTTTAGCGTACAGTGTTGGTAAACGTTGAGCGTGAATATAACGTTTTATGGTCGCTATGGAGTGAGTGATTTTGTAAATTACAGGAGAAATTTAGGAATTGTAGATTTCAATCTATATTTAACAAAGATGAGGAACGTATTGCTCGTAAACGCGTTACGATATTTTTTTGAATAGAAACAGCCGGTACACAACGGTAAAGGATCGACGTTTCCTGGCCAAAATTATTAAATACCAATTAGAGCGGTTAATTATTTTTGGACTCGCGTTACTTCCGCTAATACCGGAAGTTGTAATCAACTTTGATATCTTTAACGGAATGACATACTTTTTATTCCTTTTCTGGATTCCATGGATTGCTACGAAGTGATCCGTATGGAGGCTCCTTACCTCTACAGCCAACTAGTTTTGACTTATGTAGATGTAGTGTATCACATACAGGGCGTTTAAACCCAATTTGTAAGTATTCTAGTCAAAGGAATCGATTTTTTCATGCGAGCACATTATATGAACGGGTTGCATGCGAAACCCTGTATATATATTATTGTATCATTGTTAGATCATCTTGTTCTGGGTCTAAATGGGATCTAAATCTAAGTGGGAAGATAGGCGAGCAATGAAAGGCAAACGATGAAGTAGACAACGAAAGGTTTAACTTATTTGGACATTCTAAGAGATATCTTTTAAAATTTTAGATCGACTCATCTTGCGAGCATAGACTTAACGGAGAAGCTTCATCACGTCTTCTGCTTCATCTAATCCTAATTTTCGTAAGCAAGCATATCTATCGTACATTCAAGGTGTCACCGAATGCATCAGCAAGATCCTCTTTGGGTGCGAGCACCCTCAAACATAACTTTAAGTATTCACCAAAGTCTGCAAGATCAATAATTTATCAAACATTTTGTCCTTTTCATAAGATCTTGTTTATTTCCTCCAATTCTTCTGGTCGGAGAATGATGAGTAACTTTACTTTTTGCGTTTTCAATTGATGAATTATTGTCGTCTCATCTTTGAAGCTTTTAAGTTTGTTGTTTTTTTTTTCTCATAAATTTCACGACCGCCTCTCCCTATTTGAACGTTGCAATATTTATCGGTTTCGCTAAGCCGAATAGGCAAATACAACCTCGCATTATCAATGATCAAAAGAAACTGAAATAGCCGCAGATTGCGTTAACCTTCCATCAGCGCCTACCTTCAAACTTCAGGAGTTTAAAAATAACTTAAATACGGATAAATTTCGATTCGCTTTTGTCAATTTATTTAAACATATCTGTCGAAGACCAATAACATCTTTCCATTATCTACGTTCAGCTTGTAAACTCTTTTTTTTATTGCGAATGCGGCTATAACCTAATTATACGTTTTACAAATATGTAACATCCATACACACAACATATAGGATGTGTTTACGACATTCTCGTCGAACAAACGGTGTAATGATGTCGGAAACGGCGGCGTGTTGCAATATTTTATTCATCCGACGGGTATATAGAGCGAGCGACGAACATATCATTTGGAAATCGATCCAATTTACGATGAGTCAACAGGATACGGCAAGGTCCATAAACAATAGAATTGTATTGGGCGCGAACCGTACCGTTGGGCCATGTTATAGGCTAGAATTGGAGCGTGATGTCGCATTTTTACGCAACGTTATTGACGCGAGTGAATAGCGAAATCGAATTCGTAATCCGTTTCGCCGATAATAAGGCTAAATATCGCTGTTGTTTGTACGCTTGTTGAACGTACTAAAAGGAAGGGTTGCCTAAGAGTTCTCATTGTTATTTTCCGCGATGAAAATCATAATAAATCGATAATAAATACAAATTCGAATGGCAAAAATAGTGTATATCGTAAACTTCGTCTTTTTTTAATGTAGAAGATGTGAAGGGATCGCCGTATTTTCAGTAATATAAAACACAAATGTTGCTAGATTCTAACAATCAAACAGTTCTTATCACTTTCAAAGCCTGGTTATTTTGAGTTATATTAGGGCAAAGGACTTAAGTTTACAATTCCTTAATTCTTCAAGAGTTTCAGTTTATAAATTGCTTCTAATAAGCCGTCTTCTTCACAGAAGAGAGATTGTCATCCGACTCTCAAAAAATGTGCTATCCTTACGAAAATGATCCAGAACTCTGTGATGGACGAGAGCAATCAAGGAGATCAGGGACAAACAGGGGCGTTGTGTGCATGTCCGTTAACTAGTCCAGCTTATCGTCATAAAATGTCGTAAAGAACCCAAAAAAAGCAATTTGTTTCTTTCCCGATTAGATTTCAAAGGTTTTCGGGGATATAATGTACATCTCGCATATGAACCTAGAATTTGCTAGCTCTCTGCTAACATTTTCAGCTTATGAATATCCAATTAAGCCCTGCTTCTTACAAAAGACCAGATATGCTGGTCACTTTTTTCAATTCTCGCAAATAATAGCCAACAAGCTTTTCTGAAGATGGTTCAGTATGCTGTAAAAGACACAAAGACGCTGTGTTCGCTTTCTGGCAAAGAAAGCGAACACAGCGCTAAATCGACTAATTACATGTTCTTCAAAAGTCCTCGGTTACGTTTTTAGCGTGAAGACAGCGGAAGCAACTTAGCAGTGTGAAAGCGCTCTCTTGCCATGAAGATCAAAGGATGAAGGACTAACTGTGAATGGCACACACGGTACCCAACTTCGCCTAATCCGAGGCTAATAATATTGATCTAAATCACACTCCAAAAGCAGTAAACGGTTGGTTGCAAAATCTAAACGTAACACCTCTCCGAAAAAAAGCTTTAGGATCAGTCGCATCGTATTTTCGGTTAAAGTAAACATACATCGCGAAATCCGCATCCATCGTTTCTTAGTGCCGTTCAGTACTTTATTGCATAATTGCGAGCATTCCGGACACATGGTAGAAAATCCTGCACGTTTCAGGCTACGGACGAGGCGCGTTCCTCAAAGCCCGCCGATACAATTGAACCGATCGACATATGGAAAGGCGCACAGAGGTCCGGACGGTCAGCCGGAGCCGTACGCTTCGCACATATACATTTCAAGTGCGCGATAGTGAAGCTCGAGTGTAACGTATTGCCGCATTCATAGAGCAATAAAAGATAGATAATCGGTCTTAGGCGCGCACACTTTATTTAAGGAAACCGTTCGGAATGAGAGAAGAGACGCGACGTATTGGGTTCCCGGTTAGGAGCGCGATTCCGTTAAGCCGCGCGACATTTGATTCTATGCTAATTCCGAACGGACCGATGGAAAAATCGGCGTCTTATACTGAGCGGACTTTAAAAATCAGCCGGGTTCGTATGTATAAGGATATGTACAATAAGGTATGGAAGTATGTTATGGAAAGTTGTAAGAGCCAAATTTGATTTAAATTTTTCACGAATGAGAGGAATCGATTGGTCAATTAGGACTTGACGTAGCTTCACGTGTAAGATTGGAATCAATAACATCTTGTCCTTGAAAGCTGACCCATCCATAGGGGCGATCTACCAACTTTACTCAGCTTGTTTCTTATGGCAAACTCAAGAGCCTCTCAATCTTTCCTATGTGCCACATACCTCGTCGACGCATTTATCAACGCGTAACGAGGAGTAAGGAATTTCCTTTGTATTCTTCAAAGAATAATATCAGCAATGGACCTTGTTAATTACGTCATAGAATGATTAATTATTAAAAAATAAAACCAAGTCGTGCAATTTTGATCCAAATTACCTAATTTTCATCGATATACAACGTTTCGACAATAACAGCTTTTTCAAGTTAATTAATGTTTCAAAATTTTACAATTAAAATAGAAAAAATGATGCATCAACGATAATTTGTCCTTTTCAGGCTAAGAAACTCTTTTAAAATATAATCACTAGCACCACGCAAGCGGACGTTTTATCACTAATTGGCAAAGGTAAAAACTTCGGCGTGTAAATTCGCTTGCCTCTCATCAAATATTCGAAATCTCAGGAAATTATTGCAGAATTCGCTTAAAGCCACCATCAGCTTCCTGTAAGAAGAAGAAAATCTTAATAAATCATGCCTTATACCTCCAACGTATCCAAAGTTCATTAAAATAGAAAGGCCTGTTTATGTCGTTTCCTTTTTGTATTAGCACATAGTGCCCGTCTAGTATAGATAGAGCCCAATAACTGTTTCCATCGTTGGAATGGTACAAACAGCTTAAAATACAATCCTTCGTCAAAAATAGCCTTCCTATCAGTTTCTCGGCGGACCAACAATTGTAACCTTATCAAGTTATTTAATTGAGTTAATTTTAATAGATCATGACATTAATGCTGATCCAATGAAGTTCCTTTTTAAGATAAATTTAATTTCAATATTCAATCTTCTCAAGGTTACTTCCTTTATAACTACGGCATCGTCAATAAGAAGAAAAAAAAACTAGCGAAAATATGTCGGCCGCATCAATATCATGCTGATGCGCTTTTCGCGTTGAAGTTTTTGCATCTCATCTTTGATATTTCATGGCTGCGACGGATAAATGAAACACCATAAATCGTCCACCATAATAAATGGTATAATTAAGTGCAGTCAAACACTTTCGGAAAGAAAAAAAGCTGAGATAAATCACTTGGATCATAAAACTGACGTTCGTTAACCTTGAACGTGTACATCATAGGCAACCTTTTGTGTCGCGTTTAAACAGATTTTCGTTGGTAAATCAATCCGAATCTAATATTTCATGCGAGACGCCGATAAATTATATTGAGAACAATGTGCGAAGACAACGTTCGAATTTTTCTTCATCGTCTAAAGAACCAAATTATTTGGAGAAGGTATCAAATTTCGATTAACATTGTACGTATGCTAAGTTACAAGTGAAACATTGGAAAAACTGGTTCTCTCGCGGATTGAAGTTATTACTGGTTGTAAATTAACATAACGTGGATCTTGAATGCTCATGTAGAAGGTGCGAAGAGTGAAGATAATTTACCCCGCCTTGTAAAATGTGACATTTTCGGTGCCAACGCTTACGTCATATTTCCCGAAATCGATTGTTACTGCAATGGAGACAAGTGGTTCTTCTAATTAATCGAAAAAGAAAAAATATGAATAATTCCTACATCTACTTGATGTATTGAAGTTTTTGCTTTAGGTTCCTGCTGTGAACGGATGAGATCATTAGCAGTTTGGTAATGCATTCCGTATAGAAGAAGTAAGATGGATCTGTTCGATTGTTAGAAATATAAAATCTTCCATTTATTTTATCGTTTATCAAATTGTTAATTTAAATTAGGGGAAAAAATAGATAATTTTGTTTAATTATCCGGGCAAACATTTGAAATAAGACAAGTTTACAAATAATTAAAATGAAAAAATGTTGTTATTTCCGAAATTGATATTAAAACAAATGAAATTGTCTTCTTCTTTAAAGAAATGCCATATAACTATCTACTGGTGCCCTTTAAATCGTGTCTTAATTACAAATATAAATAATTTCGTTTTCAGGTGTGGTGGCGGCCCAACGAGGTGTATAAGCTTTTAAAACTTGTCATAACCTCAGGAGTCTTTTACTGTGTGAGTTGTGTGCTTAAAGTATTCCATGACCTTGTTACTGTAGTCCCCGTCGCCATAAAAGTTGAAGCGATTGGTGTACCGTTACCACTAAGAAAATCTTCAGATCCTAGCAGGACTCAAACGCATAAGGCTTAACTCTGCCCAGCCAAGCGCAGACTGAGGCACTAAGTCGTTATAATAATAATAATAATAATTTTATCGGTCAGGGATCCAAAAAGATATCTTATCCCATATTATACAAAAAGAAAGACAATGTTGTCTGGGATATGTCGCAATTTAAACAGATAATACCTCAACTACGATGTAATAAAAAGTATTCATCAGAGGTATATATGCGTTTGCTCAACAGCAAGACGTTGAGACTATGGGTTAGCAACGATACTCTTGCAATTGTTCTTAAATGAGTAGGTCGAGTAGCAGACCCGAAGTGCCGTACTATTGGATATTGTTATTAAGCAAAAACTTGCCCCTATTCTAATAATTCTGTTCTGACTCTTTTCTATATGATTTGTCCCAGGCTACAATGCGGTGAGTTAATCTACGGCGAACGTTAGCATAATAAAAAGACAATAAACTGTTCGCGTCACTAACGTTCCTTAAATTTCCTCAAAAGCGGTATAAAATTTCAGTCTGCTCCGTATACCGGTTTACGAGATATGGCCGTTTGAGGCTGCGCGAGCCAACGAGAAATAAGGTGAAAAATGGATAGAAGGTCGGCATCGCTCCACTTTTCTACGATTATCTTCTTAGATTTGCATTATCTACGACGATAGAGAATTAACTGGCGAATAGATTGCCGTTAAACAGAACTCTCTAGCTCCTTTGGTTTGAGAGCTACGGTGCTTCAAAATTAAAAAAAAAAGAAATTTTCATTTTAAAGTTTGAGACGCCTTAGCTTCAGAGGAGTTGAAATTTCTCTTTATCACCCAACAAATTGGAGGCACCATTTTAAATGGTCGTCAACAACTGATCTTAAAAATTTAAGTTCAGAAACGAAGATAGGATGGTTAATTTTCTAAGCAATAAGAACCAAACAGCTGAATAAATACTGAAGAGGCGTTACAAAACAAAAGGTGTCGCATAAAATATGAATACAAAGTCTTAAAAATGTCCCCCAATTAAGAACTAAGATTTAGCTTAAAAGCTTTTTTGTTGAATTGAGAGAGTCGCAGCTTGAGAGGTCGCTTAAATTTACACATAAACGAATCTATTAATGCAAATCAATTAACCGGCGCGTCTTTTATATAACAACGCGCGTACGTAAAGTGTATAACATTGAAGCATGCCCGTCAGAAAAGAAAAAAACAAAGCTTCGTTCTTCTATTTTTCCTGCTCCTAATCGAAGGTACATCAAGTGTTTGCGATCGATTTGATTAATGACACCAAACAAATGCACGTATAAACAAATTTTCTACACGCCGTTCGAGTTTGGGAATCGTGCGCAACAAATAAATAGAATTATTACAAAATACCTGTTCGTATATACCGTCGGGACCGATTATTTTTCAATAGAGAATTAATCAAGGTCGCAGCTGTGCGGTGTGTCGTCTTCGTGTACCTCTGGCATGCATGCATTGTGAAACATCAATATTTATAAACGCAGGATAATGGGAATAAGAAGTCCGATTTCATTCAAGAGGCTTTAGTAATAATTACGTTTTTAACAATGGCACAATATATCTCTATCATCTCTCGAAACGTTTATATGCGCCGGAGACTAGCACTCTGACCTTTATTTCGTTGCTATTATCTTGATTGGCATCTTTCGTTCGTAAACGCACAATTCAGATACAATCGGCTCGATTTCAGAATTAATACTGATGAACTACGGGCAATTTGCGATGATTTTCTCTTATCAGGGTGGTCTGAAAAGCTCCAAGTCTTAGCACGAAGAAGGCGTTGCTCATCGAAAACCTCCCGCGCAATGCGTTAAAATACTTCTGAAAATGTCAACAACTCAGATGGATGCTCAGTTGTTTAAGAATGGTTTAAACCAATCGTTGTTGATGGTTCTAATGACGCAATGCAATTTTGGGTAGCTCCTATCTCAATTGTTGGCGAACCTATAGTATCGAAAAATTCAGCAAATGGTGCTGGAAAAGCGTCGAATTAAGGTTAGAAAGATAGCACAGGCTGTAAGCATCTCGAAAGAACGTGTTTGCCGATGTATATTGATTGAAGAATTGGACAATAACGCATTTGGTCTCGCGCTTGGATAAAGGCCTCAAGCTCAAAATGAAGACCCTTACTTACAAGACTTATGCATAAAGTATCTGAGTGTTGAGTATTGTCGTATAGAAGACATCCAAACTTTACTGTTCCATGATGAACTGCTCGATTTCTTTCGAGTTAGCTACGGGAGGTTTATTTGATCTCTTCTACGCGTTGTATAAGCAAGCTTATTCAACTGTTTTGGAAACAAAATCTTCCGTGGAAAAAAATTAAACAAGTTATGTGGGCTGCTTAGTGCAGATCTTGATTCTGCCTATGTTCTCGGGGAAATAAAGCCTTGTACCGGAAGACAAGACAGTTGATTCAGGGAAAAATTCGGGGAAAAAAGCTCTCGTATTTCGTCTCCGGTTTAAAGAAAGTGCTCAGAATCTTCGCTATCTGATGAGAACTTCTCGTTTTCGAACTAAATGTTATTTCAGGAAATTCAAGGAACATTCAGACTAACACTATCTTACTCTTAGCAATCATACTTAAATTTAGGTGAAAAATTTTGTAAATATAAGTAAAACCACAATAAGCCCTAAAAAAATAAGAATAAATCATTTTCTTATTCCTGCCTATTACAAAAGAAGAAGACGAACGGTACATAAGAAAACGCCGGAAAAAAATAAAAACAAATATCTAGTAACAACATTGCAACCAATCCCGCTTGCTAGCTACAATTCCTTCCATATCTAGTAGACGCCACGGAATCGCAATCCGCACATGCAAAACCTTAACTAACCCTTCTTAGCGTGCGCATACGTAACGTGCATCTTCCCATTCTTTCTCTCCCACATTCTTTGCAGTTCACTTCCTCCATATCTTCGTCGACTTTTGCCTAGCCAAATAAATAACGAACGAGAGCCGTATAGGTAGGTAAGTACATTCATCCGTGTCCGCCGTTTTTCCGACGGGCGAGAAACGTAGAAGGCCGCGCGGCCGACTCGTAGGACAGTCGGGAATCTGTTGCGTGCCTCCAACACCTTGGGTGGCTCGATGCTACAGTTGTCGTCCACCTACGCCCGCTAGATATCGCATGTCACCGATATCGTCTACATATCTCTGCTCACGCGATGTTTAATGCTACGATTTAGGTATGGGTGTTAGTTTTTCGAAAGGAAGAAGGTGAAGTGAAATTGACTTTTGATAAATGACTCGACGTTAATGCGACTGTTAATAGACAAGTTGATGAAAATATGTTTAAAAGTATTGTAGTTGAAAAGATCTACTGACGACCGTCGCCCGCACAGCTGTTTTTGTTAAGCAGCAATCGCCTTCCTTTCTTCTTTTTTCTAGTTAAACGCATTTAAAATCTTCTCGATCAGCAATGCAAATATATGCAATCGAAGAAGTAAAAATACCAATCACGAAAAGTCGAATATTCCCTAACGTACCGTAGAATTTCTTCTTCGGCGCTGGCCGAATGCCGGCAACTTTTTTCCAACGTTTTTGCGGCTTTTCCCCGCCGGGGGGTAAATTAAATAATTCATAGAACGTGTTTTATGGCATGTCTTCACGAATGCTAGGCATACCGTCGACATACCCGATGTACCGGCCGGCGTAGACGTTTTAGCGGTCCGAGCACGAGCTCGTTCTAGTGCCAAACCGCCATGTACGCGGCGTTTTTGCCCGAAATACCGGCGTGTTGTTAGAACTCTCCCTCGGATTCTCTTTCTTGCTCGTCGTCGTCGTCCTCGCCGACGGCTCTTAGGACAATTCAGCTGCACCGCGTACAAATAATTGTCCGATAGATCAAAAGGCACGTCGGAATCCGATCCGGACGAACGTTATGGACGTTTTACGGCATTTTAATGTCAGACGCGTCCTGTATAGGGGTAAAAACTATTTTGCGTCCTTAGTCGAATACTAATTGGGTGTAGTCTTGAAGTCGCTGACTGAGACGAGATCTCGTTTCGGTGACATACTGGTTTGAAGTTAAATTTCGATTCTTAAGCGGTAAACGATTCAACTTGTTTTCCTTGTATATACAGGGTCTCATTAGCCCCACGAGAAGTTTTTACTTACCACCGATTTGAGGCTGCGCAATAAATGAAGGAGTTTCGAAACATCTATTTACGACAATCGATGACTAAGAATTAAGAGGCTTTCGCGACACTCCGAAGTCGAATTCATTAGGTTTTTCAATAGAAGAGGATATAAATAGGCAACATCCATTATTGGATAATTTAACAATAATAAATCAAGAGTCACATATAATTATTTAGCTTTGATGAACCAAATGGGTTATTATTAGGCTTTGCATGTGTAATTTTCCTTGCAGTTAAACAATGTCTATTGGTGTGAAGAAAATGATTTACGTATAGATAATAAAATAATGCAAATATAGCTTCGCCTTAGTGTTAATCAAATCACTTACAGCAAGAGCGATGTGAGATCTCACGGACATGTTTCTGTGGTAGGTGGCTACTAGCATGTCTCACACCGCTATATGTTTCATAATTCGTACCACTTTTCTTCCAAACGACGAATAAAACATTTGTTAGGGCTACCAGTGTTTCTGCGCACTCTTTCGACACAGAATATTTATATTTTTGTAAGAAATACTCTAAAAAAGGAAGCTGTCTTCAAATTGTGACTTTTCAATATAAACTTGGTAAGTAACGTTTAATGCAGGCACTAGTAACGTAGACTTACAAGGCAGATAAATACGTCTAAACTGGGGAATTGTAAGGATCTGTCGACTCATTTGTTGGCTACAGCGATTGTTTAATCGCAACCAATTAAAATTATAACTTGTTAATAAATTTCAATTAATTCTCTCTTTTCCAAAAATACATCAATACATGCCATACGAGCCCCAGTAGAAAGACTGATTCTTTCACATGATGGGCGACCTTTGAAAATAAAGAAACGTTAAATCCTTAAAAACGTTCCTAGCGCATGTAAAAATTTCTTCATAAAAGAACATTCCATTAAAATTGGACTAACGCATTATACACTAATGACAGTAATGACTACCGGCTCGATGTTGCAGACTGCGCTTGTATCTCGCGCCAACCCCTCTACAACTACCTTTTTTGAGCCCCACTTACCCGCATGTCTCTCAGGAATTTATTACATTTAACTTTTATCTATTAATTTTCATTACCTATATTTATTGACTTGTAATTGGACAAATAAGCTGATGATTGCTATTATTATTATTATTTATAAGATTGAATATGCCTCGCCGGATTAAGAATTAACTATTTCTATAATATGCACATCTAAACACATGAAAGTCCAAAAGGAAAGACTACGAATTTTCAATTAAAGTGGAATAGCTTCATTAATCTTTAAGATGCTTCAAGAACTAATAAGATGTGTTAAATATAGGACGTATCCATGTAAACTAGACTAACTTCAGTTTTATGAAGATCAAGACACGGGAGTTGGTGGCTTTTGATGATGTAGTTTTCTCTCCAGTAACTTAGGCCAAATAACAATCGCATTACTCGATTTTTCAACAACAAAACAAGATGCATGTAAATCTTTTACTTGACCGTAGACAGAAATCACAGCATACAGTAAAGATATTAAATTATCTTAATTTCTTCGAAGATATCGATATGTTCTATAGCTCTTTCTGTTGTTTATATTAGAATTGTGATTCGTGTTTATCTAAAAGATTCATTTAAGTATACCTATATTGCATGTTCTCTGTGTGCGCTTGGTACCAGATAATTAGCTTCTAAATTGTTGCTCTCTCGTATATATGTAACTGATAAGATATTTACCAGAATAAATGGTTCATTTTCTTCGTGTGCTTCTTCAAAAATTATGGCAATAACACATGGAAAGTTCACCGAACCAGAACGCTTAGTAGCTTATAGAGGAGTCACCTCAAAATTGAGGAACATAAGTTAACAAGTATTTTTGACACTATTTCTCACCTAAAAAACTTATTTCTTCAGCAAAATCAACTGTTATAACACGTTTTTATTAAGAATAACACAAGTACGTGTTATACTGCTCAACTCAGAAAAAAAAATGCTTTCTACGAGGAGAATTCGATAAATATAAGAAAAAGCACTTTTCTGTCTTAAATTCATTTCATTTTTCAACATAGTCACCTTTGGGCTCGATACACTTAGTCTAAAATGTCTTAATCTTCTATACCCCATTTAATAAGTACGAGTTTTCTAGCCTTGTAACATACGCGCTCGTTTGTAGAGTCACTCCAGTGTTTGAGCTAATTCTTTTTACTCTAAGGCACTTTTTCGTATTCGGATAATAGTTGAACGCTAAACTTCGCGAACGTAACAGATATGGAAACAATTCATATCCTAGCTCATGAAATTTTTCCAATACTATGACTCAAGTACGCGCACGAACACTATCTTGATAAAACGGAATTTTCTTCTTCATCAAACGATTCGTACATTCCTCAGACGATTCAATAAAGTGGTAAACTCGCCATTAATCGTTTTGCCCTTTTCGAGGCAATGAACGTGGATTTTGCAGCGACTAGACAGAGTCGGGACTATTCATCTCATAAGAAAGGGTTCGTGTTGCCTATTGGTTTTCCCGGGATTCGACAAAACACGAGCCTGTCTACTCGTTGCACAACATGTATGATTTCACTCGCTTTGTCCTTTTTAGTAATGGGCTTCATTAACAGTACTTGTACGGCTGTATCTGCGTTCAGCTTCCCAATAATTTTTCATGGATAACGAGGATGTAAAGACCAGCAAATATTTAATCACTGCTCTATACTCAATTTTCTCCATTGTTGGTAACGAAACTTGTTCATTTTAAATGGCTGTCACTCGTAAACTAACCGACGCGTCTGTTTAACAAGATTAAAGGACTCTTGTCAAAGGTTACTTCTACGAAAAACAAACTAATTGCAATTTTAGTCCACTCGAATTTAGAGAAAACATGTTTACCTTAAATATCTTACATTAGTAATGGTACAAAGTCAAAGGAATTAATGTAGCTGAAATTCTGCTGATTCTATAGGACCATTCGTTATTAATTTTTGAGATATTTAACGGTTTATAGACCTTCTAGCCACCATGTATATGAATAATTAGAAGCATTCTTGGTACTCTTTTATCAATTCCAAGCCACTATACAAACTAACAGATGAATGTAAGCAACAACGTACAGTTACCAAATGCATATTTAGGAATTGGTAAAATATCCAAAAAAGCACTTTATCAAAGTACCTTGTACAGATACGCCTTTTTCAAACAAGCAATATGGCGCTATACTTACCAGGTCCCTTTTTTGCAACAGGAACAGCGACCTATTTAACGAAACGAGTGGGGGAGAAACGAAACTGGAACAAGTATCAGGAGAAGATGAAGTGACGCAGAGAATTTGGAGCAGAAGGGTCTATCTTAACCCTGTAAGTGAGGCAATCGAAGAGATGCATTAATCCAACGAATCTTCGAATCAACATAGCTTAATTATTCCAGTTCATTCCAAGCGAATATTTTTTTACATCGCGAAAAAGTTAAGGTCACAATCAAAGGTTACCAATACAGAATACATTTTTTACGGATTCCGAAACAATAATCGTTTATTTATGTGATTACCGCTCCTGACGGCGGATAACGGTAACCTTTCACTCGATTTTCTCGTTATTCTTCCACATAAATCATCACTTGGAATAGTATATGCTATAAAATATTTAAAGTTGTTTTTTTTTTCAATCTCTAAAATAAATCGATTTTTTTTATTTATTATCTGGGAATTGGTCGAGAAAGCAAAAGACCTTCTAACAAAACATTTCTTTATTTTTAAAAAGCACAAAGAAAACATTAAAAAAATCAATAACATAAGGCACTTTCTTACTGGCCAGTAATCTAAATATAAACATATTCTACAGGTTTCAAAATTAACGAAGCAATTGAGGAGGAGCCTCATCTCGAATATTATTTATTACCTATGATGTTATCTAACTCCGCCTTTTTTGATCCTTTAACTTTTAAAGCTTGCGAAAAAGAAACGCGTAACACCGACGTACAGGATAATACGACGAAAATAAAAATCATTTACTTACATCGTTATATCATCAACAGCGGGAAAATTTCTATACTCTGTACAAACTATAATAATAATAATAATGATAATAATAACATATCTCTCCGTCTCTTCCTCTTTCTATTCGTGTCTAGTACGATTAGCCCATTCAACTGACCTTAAATTAATTAATTACACAGAAAAATAAAAATAAAATATATTAAAAATTAATACATTATTCATAAATAATAATAATAATAATCTTCTAATATTTCCTTTAATCTCGCTTGGAATAAAAAATAAAATTAATCAATTTACAAGAATTACAACACGAATTTTTAGCATTTTATTACATACAATATACTTCAAAAGTTACATTAGACAAAACAAAATTGTTACATCAGGTACTCACTTTTTGCGTCGTAAATTTGTTTAGTTTACATCGTATAATTATTATATATAAAAAAAAGAATGCGATACGTGTAAATTGTCCGGTCAAAAAATATCTGGCACTGTTTATACATATGTTTATATGTAAAAAAAAAAATTGGACAATATCATGTACCGCCTAATTGTAACGGTATATTCATCTAAGTCTTGGAAGCACTGGCCTTTTATAATCATAGAGGTTTATAAGAAATAAAACATGTATCGTTTTAATCACGTATATTAACTGTTGCCACGTAAAAAGATACTTATTTCATGACGGTCAGATACGCACAGAAATTTTGGCGCAACATAGACAAGATTGAATCATTTTCACCGACGGACCCAAAAGTAGGGACAGCTGCGTATTTACTCAGTTAATGACGGACCAATTGCAATCCAGGAAGCGCCACACCACGATGCTATAATAGGGAACCGAGCATAGTAGGAGATCGTAAAAACTAGCGTTCTACGATCTTCTACTACTAACCCCATAGTTGGAGAGATTTTCACATTGATGGTTGCGCCAAATAAGGAGCTATGGTATTCTTTACAGGCTCATCTTGAGCTATCGAGAGCTTGTAAAACTTAGATGACAAGATAAGACATCGTACTTGGCAACATTCTTGGCATAAATGGTATACCACCAAAATGACCCACTAGGCTTATATACGCCCAACAGTAGATAACGATGCCGTTGTATTATTCCCAAGCTAGCATCTCAAGATTTTACCGACCTATAGGCTGGGTATATTCGGCAGAACAGGATAGGACAAATTAGACATTATGGTAGTGTTCTTCATTTTGGTCTCGAAGGCCCTTCGAGATTGACTGAGAAAAACCCATCTACTCTGTTTTAACAACACCTTGTTCCAAATTATTCCTTCGTGTGATGGTAGCAGTTACATTTGCGTCGAAATCTGAAAAAAATTGAAAAACTGAACCAGGGAAAAAAAGGACGCATGTTCTTCTGACAACCTTTTTGCTAAAACTTGTTCTTGTCTTCCAACATGTCGTGAGATAATTCGAATTATATTTGATGGTGGCGCTTTTTAATCAAGAGAATGGCTGGATACAACAATTTTAATTAAAAAACAATCGGTTCCCAAGTATTCAAACAATTCAGCAACAAAGCTAGTCGATTTGAAGATATGATGTACTACGTCTGTGAATGAATCGGTCAAATTGATTTCCTTTCTTTTTTGATAATTAGGACACGAATAGAGCTCTACTTTCTGATCAAAATAAACGACCGAAATCAGTTAATATACGTGACTTGAACAGCGACAAAGCTGCAACTTATCGTTGGAGTAGCAACAGCAATTTTTAGACTTGTTTCTCTTCATTTCGAGTAAAGGATATTTTACTTTTTAGTGTACATTTAAACACGTAAGGAACATGTTTGATTTTACTGAAATGCACAATGTGTTTTTTGCACAACGCCAAAAAATGTTTCCTTTCAGCGTTAGCTCTAAATTCAGATGATTCGTGGTCGAAACTTATAAATTAGCTCTAATCACATCCAAACCTTATTTTGAGCATAAGCACTAAACGTAAGAGCAGAATTCTGCCAAATCTGTCAACTCAAGAAGTGATAGAGCCAAATATACTTTGACGTGAAATTCAATTCAACGCCTACTATCTCTACTAGCATTTCCCATAACACGTTGTACATTTCGTTGAATTTCATTTGATGTAAAAATGTAATACTACACGACACCATTTAAATCGGACGGATTTTAAACACACGCTACTTAATATAAAATAATAAAAATCACATTATCTAGTGTGTAATATTACATCTTCTTCGGTATTTTTCATGTAAATATGTAAAAAAAAGATCACATTTCGATTCAATTTGCGACAAAATCCGCTTGTCTATCCAACGTTAGGTCTAAAGGCACCGATTTCACCGGCTCCGGTTGATCTTTACTAACTAATTCTTTATTATTGTTATTATTATTGCTACTACCTAGGTTGCTTTTAGCTTCGCATTGCGACGATTGTCTCTGCTTCACCGATAGATCGATTGGCTGATCCTGATCGGGCGCTTGAGCCGCTATCGCCAAGGGACCTCTCCACCAGAGATCTCTCCAGGCGGACGGATCGTTGACGTTTTGGAAAGGCGGTAACCAAGTGGTAGGGACGATTCCGCCCGGCGACATCGGCGGCAACGAGGAAGGCGAAGGCGGCGGAATGTTGTTTAAGGTACTGGCCATCTTCCTGCGCGTAAAACATTCACTATCACTAGCCGAGGAGGCGGCGTTGCTCTTCGAACAACCGCCGACCTTATAATCGTATTCACTAGATGCGGTTTTTAGGAAACCCAGAGCACTGTTAGTCCTCAGATCGTCTTCCGGATCGGCCGAAGATGCCCCGCTATCCGACTCCGAGCTTCTGGTATCTCTCGCGGTGACCGGCGGGTTCCGAAAGAGCTGCAGATAGGGATGCGGTCGTAGCAGGTTGGCCGCTGAGGCTGCTAGCGCGGCGGCGCCTTGCTGTTGCTGCTCCTGCAGCAAACAGTGGATCTTGAACCAGTTCGAGCGTCTTCCGTAGCGCGATCCGCTCTTCGACATTCCGACGAGGAGGCATTTCCTCAGCCGGCACGCTTTGCATGCTGTACGGTTCTTCTTGTTGATGACGCATTTGTCGTTGTTCTTACATTCCGAGATCGAGCCTAAGTTGTTGTACGTGCGGCCGAAGAATGACTGTAACAAAATGGAAATGATGTGTATTAAGAGCCCTTTTTTAAATAATAATAATACCGAATGAAAGTCTTTCAACCTTAAAGTGCTTAAAGCTGGTCTTATAAAGATGCCATGCTGTTATAAAGTAGAGAAAATTGATTTTTATATGTTACGGTTGCTTATTTAACCAATCTTCGCGAAACTACAGCCGCTCTTAAAACGTTGGTAAAAAGGTTTCGAACATATCCCACGTATAGTTTCCCTTAAGACCATATCGCAAACTCGTTTATCTTTAATTTCCATTTCTAGCTCTAGTCAAACGTGTCTAGCATTGTTGATGGAACACTGTTTACATAAGTATAACAAAATTTTATTGCCGGCCATAAATCTAACAGCGCATTCGCGTATGTATACGTGTACCTAGCGTGACGTACCCGCCGAGAGAGTTGAAGTACGAAGAAATTGCGAAAACCGCGTTATTTACTCGAATTTGAGACGTGCCAACGTCGTCATCCTAGAAATGCTCACCATTCCTATATGCATAAGTGTACGTCTAACCGATATAATCGCATGGACGTGTGTTATATGCGCTCTATTAGTCCGTTGCCTTATAGCTCTCGCGTTATATACGTTCGATGATATATATTTTATGCGCGTTTCGTTTTAATCTGCGAATGTCGAGGGACATAAATTTACGAGCAGATGCGAGCTTTATGCTTTACCGTATCTCCGCTAGATCTAGCGTTGTTTCAAGTACAAATCCGCGTACACATTTATTGATGGGTTAATAGCTAATTGCGACACGAGATGATGGGCTACGGATGATCTATCGGAGGGAAAGCGCGAACTTTTACGGGTTGGTTTGCCCAGATCGATGGCGATGGCAAAAAAATCTTCCAGCTTCGTTCAAAAGTCTCGGGACTTACCTCAATGAGAGGTATCTAGTGGCATTCTTTCCTCTCTTTAACATGCTTGCATGTGTTTCTGATGATTCCCGCATATTTTATTATTTTAAGGTGTATTACCGTTAAAGTTGAGAAATCCAAAAACGATAAGTTATTATTATTATTACGGCTCTTAATAGCCACATAGCCCTTTCAATTTGCATATTCCCTTCAACTAAGTAACCCTTACATTGTAGAGAAAGCCAGTAGGCATCCCAACAAACCTGCGAAGGACCTTTCCAGACTATCCCAGATATCTTACCGCTGTTCGCTTAGTAACTACGTTAACAACCCGAAGAAAGTTGAAATAACATCATCAACCACTTTCCACGGTTTAATTAAGCAATTCAAAGAATCTTTGATGTTCTTTGGAAATATTTGTTCGATAACCGCCATGTTATATCGAAATTTAAATACAATCACTTAGACACGCAATTCATTCACGTAAAAGGCAAATATTTCCAAGCTACGTGATATTTAACTCACCAACGCATCAAAGACTAAACATTCGCCTGGCGCGATTAAATTCACAATTACATACACTACTAAATCCTTGAAACCTAAATTATTCGAAGATTAATTACGTTTTTATTGGTAACTCGCTGCTCTTTACGTCTCGTAAACTTCTCATTTAAATGAGACAAGCGGATAATAGGATATTAAACCGAAAGATTTACACATCTAGCGTGCCTTGGCGTAGAGCCGGCCAGGTTAAGCCGCGGCCGGCAGAATTGGAGCCCGTTTCGAGTGGACTGGTCGAAGAGGTCCGCGTTGAGGAATAGAAGCGCGTTATGGATGTTGTATATGGACGTATTTTGGTCATATATAACGCATCACGTCGCTTACGTTATACGAGCTTCGTTTCTGAAATATTTGACATAAAACCTTTAACTTTTAATGATGATTTATTGAAACGCCACCGATGGATTAATTTATGGTTGTTAGAAAGTTTATTTTTTTACTGGATAATATGTAATAGCGTATTAACCTTTCTTGTGATCTTAGCTCCAATTTGATCTTTTTCGTGTTCCAATTGAAAAGGTTGGTCCTTTTCCGCCAAATTTTTAACATCTACTCGTTTATATCCCTTTGGTTCCTTTTCTAAAATTAAATTAAACAAGGTGCCCTTCGTTTGCCAGACACCTTTTAACAACCTCAAGAACACTCCATGGTGCGTGTAAAGTGGCTTTGTTACTATCATTCCTTCGCTAGAAAGGTAACATAGAATTTTCGCGATTCCAAGCGCATGTTTTAGTACAGTGCGCACTACGTTACAGGAACAGTATGGCAGAAAAATTCTTCTTTAATGTGATTAATGCCAACGATGTAGTCCAAAAGTCCACTAACATCTATTTGCTGGCGTAGATATGGTCATTGAAGATGAAAAGGAAGACAAAAACAGAGCAGAGCAAGGCAGATATCGGTGTTGAAGAAGAGAAAGAACAAAAAGCTGTCTATTTGCCACTGAGAGAAATCAAAGAAAGTAATCGAGTCATTTACCTGGAAGTTCCAAGAACAATCTAGGGGCTTCGAGATCGAATAGGAAAGGTCAAAAACATTAGCAACATTTTGAATTACTTTGAAATGTCTTATTGATGATAACATGCTGGTCTGTTAGTTACACAAATCGTCCAAATTATTCACATGCAGCTTAAGCTTGCACATCTGATAAAATTAAAATCAGAACTTTTGCACGTGGCTGGAAGGCATAGCGATTTCCCATTTGACAATAGCTCTTTTTAGGTTTAAATTTTCATTAGAAGTAATTAGATTTAATAATAGAGAGACTAGACGAGAAAGAAGAAAGGTGTTTAGAAGCAGATATCCATTTATTTAGTACACTTCATCAAAATCTCTGGATATATTTGGAGCTATTGACTCAAAACTAATTACTCTTATCACTAACTCTGGACGGAATGCGACTGCCGTCGTAGTTGGTTTAAAAGAGATGATTGGAATAAGCCGGAAGGAGAACTTTTCCAATATTTACTGCTTGTTTCAGAGCAGAAGAGATATGACTCACAAGATAAGAGCAACAACAAGTACTCCTAATCTGAAGTTTGCACATGGAGAATTCAACTGAAGAGGCTAGTGGTGTCAGGAAAAAATCAGAAAAGAACTATTTGATGAACATTTGATTAGATAATCGTTTATCGGCCGTTTGTTTCGGTCGATACACTTCAAAAGTCAACCGGGTAATCCGAGCATGGAGCGAACAAACAGAGAGCATCGTCAGCTATGTTAAACTGCATAGATCACGAGATTGACGAAGTATAGATGGTTGCAACCTTCTGCTTTCGTTTATATTGATGTCTGTGAGGCACGGGAGAAACGAAAACTAAATGGCCAAACTTATCACAGTGAAAAAAGCGAGTTTTCTTCGAAAACGAAGGCAATTCTATGTTTAATCAATTTTTGAAAAATCTTGGACAAAGTAGGGCGAATGTGTATATTGAGGAATCGTTTACATTGTCTTTTTCAAGCAAAAGCAAGGTATCAATTCAGACCGATGGCTTCCCATTTGAACAAATGAGGACTTTAAAATTCAACACAATTGGTCATAATTATACAGAGGAGGCATGAATCTTTTTTAAATAAATGCATCACCGCTAGCCTAACTTAAATTCATTTAATAGAATACCTTTACTTTTTATTTAACTTTGGAAGGTGCGATTAATTTGTGATGAACTGCTACCAACCTATCTGTTGTGTGAAAATAGTAATTTTTATGAAATCAACACGTTCATTAATAAGTAAAGATTAATTTATCAACAATTTTAATAAACCCTGCTCATAAGTTCCCTCATCACATTCTGCACGTTTTTAATGCCTAATTAAGACTGATTACGTTTTGTAAAGTAGTCTAAAGGACCATATTAACATTCTCAAACAAAGGAGAAGGCTGATGTATTAGAAAAACCATGTATTGGGCTTCCGTTTGAAAAATTTATAGCGATTAAATGATCTGCAATTGTGCCTCATCTACTTTGAAAATTAGTTTCTCTCGTCCAACGTGGATTCTACATTTTACCCAATTACAAGCTGAAGCTGAAAAGCAATAGAGCTGTTTTCTTCGTTAAATACTCAAACAAAACTTCTCGTACAAAAGAAAGATTACTTAAAAAAAACACATAAAAAAGCGAACACTTTCCAACTCAACCAAACGATCATACCATAAACAACTAATTTATAACAAACAACACACACACGCAAGCTAACATCCATAAGCATTTACGTAGATGTACCTGTATATGTAAATCTAGATGTATATGAACGTACGTGTATTGAAAATAAACGGCCATCACATACGTATACACACGCGCAGACGCATACGTAAATACGGCGATACTCAAATTCCCCTATTAATTTGACCAAAGCATTTGAGATGAAAGTGTGCTACGGTTCTGTATACGGCGTTGTTATCCGTCTGACCCGCTACAATACAATACGCTCCGTCTCTGTCCGAGGTCGTGGGAACACGCCAGGATCGCCGCGCGTCGGTGAAAGAAGAACCGTAAACTACAGGTTCATAGGCTGGGCCCCGTTGTAATAATAACAGTCGGACGATGATGATTTTGTAAGCGCATCTCTCCTAACGTAAACATCTCTAAATATAGATTTCGTATATTGTGCCGTTGTTCTGTTCGCCATATGGGTTCTAAATGAATCGACCGTGCACATATACACATGAGATTATTTGCTTGTAAATAAAAGAATCCACTGGCGAAGTTTGATTTGAGTTTTGGGCATAAAATCTTCACCGATACTGAATAAAATCTTCACCAAACTAAAATAAAGAACAGAGAAGGGACAGAAATAAACATCTGCCCCCTTTTTAAAGACCTGTCCTCAAGAGTACGTGTCACCTTTCCCCATAGTTTCAATCTTTCGCAAGGCCCTTTGCTCCTCAATTTTCCGCTATGGAGTACTACTTAATTCAGGAATTTTGTCAATTAATCCTCCGTTAAACTTGGTGTTTTTCCAAGCTCATAGTTTCCTTTGTATCGCTTTCCCTAAATCGTTCATCTTAATCCAAAAGCGACTTGTAGACGAGCGGTTCTCTCAAAAGTAGCTTGGAGAAACTTCTAGTGACTAGGATCTTCCAGAAGCTCCTTCAATTCGGGCACCTTCAAATCTCCCCGTAATCGCCAGTTTCGTACATACCAAAGCGTTCGCGTCATCTGACTTTGCACAGATTCCAACGTCTTGAAATGAGTTCCCGTTGCGGACACCCAAGCTAGGACATTAAACCTAAGAATTGGTCGCAATGTGGTAGTGGAAATCAATAGCTTACGAAGAAGATCTAAGGTTCCAGTTCGTCCTATCAATGGTCTAACAAAAAACCTCTGGGGCCAACACGGTATGTGCCCTTTCCATATTAAACGTTTATCAGTTACAATGGCCGAATACTGGACGTCTTTGCCCCGTAGCAGCATTGTATCCCCGACTCTCTTCTTAATTAGCTCTCAACCTTCATTTGGGCGCCCACGCAAGTACCCAGTCGTTATCGCAGATGTGAGAAAGACCTAGATACGCAAGAGATGCTCAGTAACCTGGCTAAGTCTATGTGTAATTGTGTACATAACATATACAAATCTACTCTGAGTACACATTTTTTAATAATTATAAAGAACAAAAAAAAAGAAGTAATCAAGATAATAAATACGTAAGCTTTAAACAGGACATTTAAGCTTTTACACATTGCTTCAATTTGTTATTTGTTTCTCCTTTAAATTATACGAAATGGTGTCCTTTCATTTCATCTTGGGTCTCTCTTTCTCCCTTTTCCCTTCCGGCTATCTCCAAGCTATCGTTTTCATTATCTTTTCCTCTTTCACTTATCTTAACCACTTCAGTGGTATTTGGTTCGTTAAATATGTCGCATATTTGCTTATTCATTCGTCTTTTTCATCATACCTTAGCTCGTTTTCTTCCGAGGTGTAATATTTTTTCCCTTCCATGTCCTTCCATCTTTGTTTGTATTTCTACGTCCATCGCCCATATTTCCAATTCGCACAGTAAAGTTGATCTTTCGACAGCTTTATCTTTCTGTTTTTATAAAACATTCATTTAGTTTTAGACGAATTTTCTGTATATCTGTCATTAATTAATGTTCTTCATTACATGAAGCTATTTACCTCTTCAAAATCCATAAAATCCTCTTGATTGATCCAAAGCTGTTGTTCTTCTTCTTTCCTTTCATGCCCTTTCTTTGGAGCTGCATTTATTAGTTGTTATTACATCATCCGCGTAGGATAGACAGTGTTGATTTTTCATTAATATTTTGTATTAATTCCACTGAAAGGTGTTTTGAAGACGTAATACTTGACACATCTCCAAAACACTCCTTGTGTTAGCCTGTTAGTTACTTTGACTCCACACCTACTACACCTTTGCAATATCTCTCGTTAGTCATATCAGTTTTCCTGGGATTTGTTGTTTTTCCAAGGAATTAGTTACTTCCTCTCTATTAAGAGAATCGTACACTTTTCTGAAATTCTCAAACTATCAATATTGCTTCTAACTCATGCTTCTTCTACATAAGCAAGTTTAAAGCCTTGCTTGGCTTTAATGGCATTACTTCCTAGGTCCATATTTCTTTTATTATTTTATCAATTTCTGCTCTTACCAACACTCTGCTATATTTTATGTTTTCAGCGTTCATTCCATTGTGCCAGAAGTTTTATCTTTCCTCATTTTGCTTATATTATCATTTATTTCTTCTCTAGTGGGTTCAACTTCGTCTTGTATAGATATGTTTGATCTAAGTAAAATTTATTTTAAAAATTTCCTCCGCTTTTGTAGCGCTTTAGTAACTCTTCAAGATCTGTCGACGACTTCTTTTTCGTTGCTAATTAAATTTCTATTCTTGCCTATTCTTCCGACATTCCTTAGAACATTGTTATAAAACTTTCAAGATAAAGATTTTATTAAGATGATGCATATCACATAAATTAATGTACATATTGCTTTATCATTGTCCAAAATAGCGGCCGAAGCTGGTGTCTTCTCTTGATAGACAAGTATATCTTCAGGTAAAATATATCATACCACCCAACTTTTGGACAACTTCACATGTCGTTCGTATACCGAACGTAAAAAAATTATCGGTGATCATTAATTGTAGTTTTATAATCCATTTCGTAGAACTCCAAGTCAGCCCCAAAATGTTTTCATATCACATACTTGCGTAATTCTCGGAACACAAGAATGGGAGATACCCTCAAGCGGAGGAACCATTAAATACGCAGCGTAAATTATGGATTTACATTGTTATACAATTAAGTAGCATTATATTAGAATAACGCGAGTGTTAAACGGTAGTAAAGATGCTGGACAATAAACGGTAGCGTTTATGTAACATTTTTTCTTAATGTTTTCCTTTCGGAGAAATTTACAAAAAAAAAAACCAAGCACTAACAACTGCATGTAGAATTCATGCATCTTGAGTGTCATTAACTGGTACTTCACAAGCACGCTATTTGATTGTATAATTTTGCCGTCCTTTCTTAAATTGATTAGTTCACATATACAACGTTGGTTGTTCGTCATTACGTAGCAGATTTCATACATTTATTATAGACGTTTCCTTATACTGTCTCTAGATCTAGGAAATCGTTTCATAAGCCACTCTAAATCGGACCTGACGTGAAATTTAACTATAATGACGACCATTAAACCTCTACATTACGCCGCACGTAATTTGCTCGTGAAATTGAATCAAACTACAGGATTGGATGAAGCAATTTAGTGATAATATTGTAAGGAAACGCATATGCTTAAGAAGTAATACATTATTGTTGCGTAATGCGTATGGTAATATGGTCATATTTCCTCTAAATGAAGATTATGTTGAAGATTATGCAATTAATTTTGCAAGTGGCGCTATGTTATATGTTATGTTTTCTGCGAAGAAGTGTTTGAAGCTTGGTTCGATGCCTTTATTTTCAAAAAAGATAACAATGAGAAAAGGAGCTTGTAAGAAAGGAATACGAAGAAGGTCTCGAATCTTTCAGGCCTCACTGTGAAGATGGCGTTAGTTGCCAAATACGTACATCGAAAGATGCTTCTAAAACTTTCAGCCAAGTTGAACTCTCAATTGTTGTTTGTATCAGCCGAGGTTAGTGCTTTTATAAAATAATAAAAATAATTAATATCGGGTCCTCATTAAATTCGCCGTTTACGGGAATTCTGCACCATCGTTTGCCAACCTCGGTAAAATTTTGGACAACTAAATTTAAAAGCAATCGTACTACATCTTTGGTTAGTGATGAAGATTCGGCACCTGCAAACATTGCAGCCACCACCGATAACTACCGAAAAATTCATCAAATGATGCTCAACGACCGTCGAATTAAAGTTGGACAAATAAAAGAGGCCGTGGACGTTTCGAAAAAGCGTGCTTGTCACACGTTGACTGAAGATTTGAGCACGAAAATACTACCGCGCGATTGGTACAGCGCTTGCGCACTTCTGATTAACTCCAGCATTTGAATCAACACTTCCAAAGCCCAGCTGAAGCAGCTTAAGTGAAAGAAGTTTTGGCATCGATTAATAACTTTACATTCCTGAGGCTAAGATGAAGTCGAAACAATGGACTACTAAGGGTCGATCAGCCCCCAAAAAATCCGGAAAAGTGGCGGCTTCTGCGTTTTAGTGATAGTCATGGAAGGCGTGTTAATATACCTTCTTGAGAAAGGAGAAATCTTGGAAAAAGGCTATAACATCAATATTTGAAATCTTTATGCATACTTCCTGTCTGTCAGTTCCCTGAACAACATCTGGTCTTTGATACATCCCATTCTAGATACCTTTTCTTGTTTCATAAGCTCAAAGCTTTCCTCAGAACACATGCATTTTCATCGCTTCATACACGTCTATTTTGTAGAACAAGACGCCAACTATTATTTAGACGCATTAATGGAATGGAAGCATCACTATAAAGGCTGCTGACTTACAACTGGACTAATGTAAAGAACCGCTGATCGTCACAAATTCAAAGAATCTTTATTAAAGAAAAGATGCAACAATGTATTATTCGAACAATAATTTTTATTATATTTTTTTATGCGAACAAACTTTTATTTCATTCAAATGAAGCGCTACGTCATCATACACAAGGGTATATAAACTTGTACAGAATCCAATTGCGTTGGAGACTTCTGCTTGCAACGGTGTCCGGGTTTTGCGTACATTGTTCTTGACAAGATCCACCCTCACGTTGCAAACGGCATTTAGCACTCTTCCCGGCAAAGTTCATTCCTTCATCGCAGACGCTATTTAAGACTAGCCTAGGTGAAGTTAAGTCGCTCGCGTTACCGTCACAATTTATATTTGCAAGATTTAATTTTATTTGAATTTAATTCCAAACGAGGAAGACGTGTTGAACTATGTTGACAAATATAACTGAATTTAACAAATAAATACTTGATTGAGTATTAAGCTAGAAATTATTCTCGCAACGCTAGCGAGTTAATGATGAATATTAGAGTACATCTGATACATTTCTCTTCTTTGTAGCATAATACACCGCGAAAACTTAATTTTCTCAGCAATAGTCAATACAAGAACCTTTTTCAAGCCAGCATTACTCTCAACATCATTCCAAGATAGATATTCCCGATATTTTTAGTGCTCATTGTTAAAAGATACGTACGAAGTAGGTTCATGTCGGATACGCAAAGAAAATCCACATACACCAGCATATTTACTAAACTTTCACGTTTGAACGGTGTATGTGTGTAACGGTCTGAAGATGCGCTTCACTTTCACACGAATTTACGAGCGCCACATTGGGATATTTCACCTCGGTACGCTATGGGACGCGGCGCGTCAAGCGCTTGAAGTATTTAGTTGACATCGGCGAGAATAATTGGCGTAGGTAACTCAACCTGGTAGTCGTTGTTGTCCGTATAGGATCGATGTGCTTTTCTCCTGCATCACGAAACTATTCCGAGTATTATTTCAAACGGCTGCTGTTGCTGCTGCTCGTCTTACTCTTACCATTCTTTCCTTCCGTCGTGTATCAGCGTGAAATCTCTCCGTGCCGCGTGTAATGACGCTAGTTGTAGGTGACTAGCGATCCGAATGTACCGCTAGGAAATATCGATACCCGAGGATACGATTCCGAAGTCGTTTATCAACAAGCGTTGTTTCGTTACACGTCTTGAGTGTGTTTTATATTACGATGTACTACTTTATTGCGGCGGTAATAAGTTAGATTGTTTCGAAGAAGATGCTGTGACGTCGAAAAAAGCGCGTACCTACAGACGTGTACAATTCCCCCTGATCTATAGGTGCATTATAACTTGTGACGGTTACAATTAGAGAGTTTGCATTTAAATGAGGATGTCTTTTCTAGATCAAACGGATCCCAAAGCTTATCCAGTCTGCAACTAATTCTAAGAACTCCAACGACCTCTACGTTTGGACATTTCACCATACATCACCAAAAAAAAAAAAGAATCTAATATGCAGCAAAATAGATAGCATGACAAACAAGCCGCCGTTGTAAAGGTACTAACTACCACCCTTCCCAAACACATGTTACTTCCTCAAATTGGTAACACGCCGTACTCACATCTTACGTAATCGAACTCTTCGTCTCTTAAGCACGATTTATTTATAGAAACTCTATAAGGAACTGGCCGAGTTGCATAGCTTACAGGATAATTACGGGTTCCTTGTCAGATCGTGCTGGGCGTAAGGATATCTGTGTGATCCATATATGTCCGGCGACCCGATAATAATATCCTGCTCATCTAATAATTGCCACCTGTCCAGGCGGACGGCCAAGTAACACGCCGGACTCGATGAGCGGACGATCTCGAGCGCGCTAATAAGGTGTAATCATCATCCGAGGCGTTTTTGTTTTGCTTATGGGAAGATTGTATAACCCCGTGGGTAACTAACTACGTACCGAGGAGTTTTACCTTTTCTAATTGAGGCGTACGGAGAATTTAGACATTAGCGATTTTGTTTGCTTGATCGGGAAAGCACCGGACGATGTAAGGCAACCGTATGTCGCGGTTCTTACGCAAATAATGGTATTGTTAAGCGCTTTGTAGGGTCGCTACTATTAATGTTGTGCTAATATCTATTTCCAATCGACCAATTAGGGGTCGATGAAATTTTTAAAGGTGTCCAGCCGAATATACGACAGCGATTGATCGACAAATATTTAATCGCAGCTTCTCTTGGAAGCAATTTCGTTTAAATAAAAAAAAAGAAATTAAATAACAGAAATCTGTCTAAGTACATCCGCACGTGCATAATCATTGCTTTAGCTGCTCAATTTATTTTTAAAGTTAAAGGCATTCACTTTCTTTAAATGGATGTCTTTAAATGTTTTAAAGACTTCGGAAGGTATTGTGAAGATTCCATCGATTTTTTAAGTTAAATAGATGGAAATTGTTATTTAGGCTTTCGGTTAGAAACAACTGCATGTCTGCTACTTTCTTTTATTTTTGTAAAGACTTAACTGAAAATTCAAAATATCAAGAAATTAGGCACGTCAGCCTTATTTTTGTGATCTGTAGAGTGTCTTTAATTGAACATATCAAAGGTAAAAACGATGATATAACTTAAAGTTGTTTTTCTTGCAATTTCAAAGAGCATTTAAAAAGAAATTGGCATAATCTAAGCTTAGCTTTTACTTTTGCAAATTGCAGCCAGCTCTTGAAGAACATATCCTGCAAATGAAAATACTCAAGGTGACGGGGAATTGTACGTTGTATCCTTCCGTACTTTCTCCTTATATTCGCCAAAAATTGCATCGTCCGCTTCCTTAAAACTCACTAGCACACTGCGCTAGTGAGCTTTAAGGAATACATACATAAGAACATCGTAAGTCGATATTTGGGGAACTAAGGATGCTGACTACGCGAAAGATTCTTAAGATGAAGCAATAAAATTTGCGATTTTATGCGCTTAATATTCATCAATACATCTTCGAATTTTGGCATTAGCCCGCTCCAAAAGTTTCATATTTTTAATTCATCAACAACAACTAAAAGAAAAAACAACGTCTTCCTTCTCTAGAAAACAAAGGAGGAAGCTCCTGTACACAATGAATACTTATTCAAAAATAATTTTTTGAGCTTTTTCTTTCCTGTGAAATAAGAGTCTCTACTCAAACTACTCAGCTTAAGATATATAGAGAACGCCCTCTAGCATGTACTGTAATCTTGTCACGAACCATGTTATCTCCACATCAGAAACGAACACATTAGCGTCTAGAACGAGCAATAATTAATGACGTTCTTGATTAATGAGCTCGAAGGATCTCTCGCGCGACCGTACAGCTCAACGCGCCTAAATCGATCGCCGCTAGAGGGCGAGCCTTAGAAGAAGTGACGTGTTGAAGTGCGGATTTGCGCTTGCATGATTCACTTTAGCTTAAATTACGGCATGTAAAGTAAAGCGATAAATAAGCGGCGGTCGCGGCGAGCTTTTAGAAGCCCGAACGCGCTGACGGCCATCAATTGCGCTCGCGAAGTCGGCGGCGCGTCCGGCCCCGACGACTACTAAAAGCGTGACGGAAGGTCTTACCCCGCTATTCATCTGTTCATTTCATTTGAACGAAGTGAACGCAATTACTTGCGTGGATCTAGGTTGCAGATTGGAGCTGTGCGAATCTCGTCCAATTAAAAATTGAATTATGAACGTACGGCAATTGTTATCGATCGGAATTCTCGCAGAAAAATAGGGCCAAAACTAAATTTATCTGAAGTCGTCGAAGGATGAAGGTAAGCTGAAAACTCCAAATGCTAACTTCGGACAATTGAGAGCGTTCCTCTAAGACTCTCAGAGAAAAAATGCAGAAGTCCATAAAATCAAAAAGCACAGATTTTTCCCTACCTGGCGTCATCAGCGTTTTTCCGAGCACTGGGAACGATATCAATTTTTTGTCATATTATCGTGCCTTATTATCTATTCAAAATCATCGAAGCTTGATTAGAGGAGAGGAAGTTCAAAGTAAAGGTAGGAGGAAAAGTGCCCAGCGCCTGAAATGCAGAGGAAATCCTACCGCAAAGCTTATCTTCGTCGCCCATCCTGCTTAACATCTTTATGAAAGACAACCCGAAATTTGAAGGAGATATAAGGTACGTCCTCCGGAAGAAGCTACAGCATGAAGAGCTTCCCGGGCGAGCGAAGAGGAGAAAGGAGGCGGCCGTTAAGCGGCTGGAAACATACCCGTCAGTGGGATAAGAAAAATCGCCGATTTTTCGGACGAGACTTAAGCCCAAATTAACACTTGTAAGGAACACAAGAGGAAGCAAGCTCTGCTGAGCCAATGCGATTGCACCATAGCCTTCTCTGCTGCAATACAATTTGTAAGAAGGAAAAAAAAAATAGAAGAAAAAAAAGGAGAAAAAGAGAATGTATTAAGTCGAAAGGGAAATAGTGACGTGAATAGTCGGTTCTCTTGTCTTTTACCAGCATTAATAACCCCTGCCATACTCGAATAATTTGGAGTGAAGCGTAGTTGCTAAAACAGAACACATCGATCAATAAACAACCGACTTTATACGTTCTCATCTTCGTTCGTTACATCCATAAATGTATTGCTCGGTCTTATGATCGATTTACCGGCGATTTAGCGGCGCAAGCATTTCAATTTCCCATAATACGGATGCAACGTTCGTACAGCGCACACAAGACGTACGTACATATATCAAATATTTGTCGTGTTCCTTTCAGACAAACACGATTATAAAGTAGTGAACTCGAGCTGCTTGCGCATGTTTCACATCCAGTTACAGTCGTATACGTACGATCCGATTCGCTCTAAGAGATGCGGGTGTACTACACCGGTCAGGCGAGGTGCTTTAGTACGTCGATCTCGCGTACTAGCTCATGTGATATAAAAGCACGCTCGAGTAGTTAGGAAAATACTCGTCTTTGATCGGTAAATTTATTGTTTCTCGTCAAAACTTTGCAAGATGCAAGATGAATTATCGGAGAATATAGCTATCGATTCCAGTCTAATCCTATTTGCAAGCGCAGACTGGTTCACCGTATTATTTTAAGAGTTATCGCGGAATATTGCAAATGGCAATGTCGCGCTACCCTACGTGAACGCTACTACGTACCGCACCCAACCGCTACACTAACTAAAGTATCCATCTCGATTACATATTGAAGACATCTGCGGCGTACTTCTCGCAAAAAGAGTCGTATAACAGGTGCTCGCCTGTTGCTGACGTGTCGCTCCGCATCAACATCCCATATGCGGGATACCTAAAGCAACTTTAAACAACCATTCCTCGACTAATTTTATACGGTACGTTAAACGAAAACACGCAATGAACGTCGCAATTCGGATGAATTGTTACCAGAGATAATCATAATAGAACACATAACAACTGCGCAGATTATCAACCTATGGACTATGAACGACCACATCCATTTAACTTTCGGTACGTGCGCGCTCTATAAACGGTACGTACGCTGGTGATATTACGTACGAACACGCCGAATGGTGTACTTATGTATATCAGCGATGAGAATAACCGCATGTGTGCCGTATTAACTTATGCGGTTGTTCCTCATGTAGAATTTCAAAGTGCAACAGTTATCGTCTTAGGTACTCGCGGAGGTATGCTAGGAAATATTCGCCATCAGATCTCTCGTGCGCAAGATGAATTGAAACTTTACTATCTTTGACTTCGGTAAATACAAACGATTAACCTCTTGTTGTTCGTGGGAATAAGTTTTGAATAAGTGTTGAATTTTCACTAACCGCTTTCAAATTGCGCCAGAGGCTTAGGATAAATTGGGATTATTGTCTGTACGCCCGCTGCAAGAATGCAGCGCCCATGAATTGGAGCATTTCGTTAAACTTTTATAAGCGTATTCCTGAAAGTCAGCTTAAACGATCGTTTATCATATTGCTTTGGTCTAGTTTGCTTTCCAGCATTCACAAGTGCCAGATGTTTCACGCATGTTTCTACGGTAATACGCGAAAAGCATATGTTATTTGCTTTTAATCGATTAAGTTACAAATTTGCAACCGGACCTGATCATGTCTTAAGTTTGTTATGCTGCAGTACTCCTGAAACCATCGATACAATTCTTTCCGCCCAGACTTGCCCGGCACTGCAGAAAGCAGCTAGGATCTGCTCCATCGGTGAGAATGGGGATAGGTCGCACGTTGAAAATTATTGACTTATCTCGATCTTGTCTAACGCAGCTGAGGTAGCGAGTCTGTTCTTTATAATTACATTTCTTCGGAAGTTCATAGCCCCAACATGGATTCGTGGCTAAAAAAGATCTGCCGTGACCAATCTGTGCACTTTCGTCCAAGGCCTTCAACCGTTCCAAAGCTTGGAATGCTTCTAGGTAAGCTGCGGTCTCTTGGATTTGGTAGGTCATTCGTTCAACTTTTTCGTTCACATCTAAAAGGGAGCACGTATTTTGTCATGCGATCTCCAAGGTTCTAACCTGGGTCCCTTATCGTTTAATAGTTCAAGAGAATCTGATAAAAAAAGCATCCTTGCTATGAGAAGTCCTTCTAAAAAGAAAAGACATTCACCAATCATGTTGATTCAGTCATATCCACCGCTACAAGAAGCTTAGGTTTATATGCGTGCATTAAAATTGGACTACGTCTCGATATTCCTTATTGTGAAATCCAACATAGGCGGTTTCTTAACAAGAAAATTGTGGTTTAAGGCCTACAATTAATGTCAGGAGCGATGGCTGCCTCGCGCCAATTCTTCTCAATACGTTCTCTTCTTTGCAGTCAAGAGGAGTCAATGCACAAATTACTTCACATTACTATTGATTCCGCCACCTCGTTGAACAAATTAAATTTGTTAGTCCTGCGCTCTTCCAGTCGCAGTATTAACATCTTGACTAAGTCCCCTTTACATTATGTGTTCATTATGAATTGTATGTTCACTTAATGAACTGCTGAAGAGCTTGAGATTGGCATAGCTAATTACTGCAGTATCATTATTAGAGAGGACATAGGCGGATGAATTTATTACTTTTTTGCAAAGACTAGACAGTCTCGTGTTTTATCGACTCTCTCAGGGACACCAGTAGGCAACACGAATCCATTCTCGTGAGGCGAATAAACACGAGTCTGTCTAGTCGCTGCAAAAAAGGAATAATTCCACCTGCCTCTGTCATCTCTAATCGTTATTGCGTGTCTTAGTATAACGAGTCCGAATGTGGTAAGTTTCTGGTAACAAAGTCCGGTCGTTAAGGGGGCCCAGAAGAGCCCCGAAGAAAGGATAAGTGAGAAAAAAACCAGGAGGAAACCGATATAAAACTACAAGAAAGGACAGAGATACCAAAGGAGAAATGCAGAAAATTTTATAAATTTATTGGCTTTCCTTTCAACCTATTTCAATATAGAACGAATTTACTTGTCTTAAATTTTGCTTCCCGCTCTTTTGATGTTCCTTTCGACTCCTTCTGCACCGCCATCCACAATTTGACTTTCGCGCTTCGAAGTTAGAGGAGAGCTTGTGTTGTGCCGAAGATACTCCAATCACCTCTTCCGAAGAACGAAGAAAATGTTTGACGATACTCCAACAGCTACAATTTATTCCGAAGCACGCTTCAGCGGTCTCCGTCTTGACTTCCCAATTACATTTTACACGTCAACTATCACTTGGTTGTATTTCGTAGGGCGCATCCTTTACCTAATTGGTTCTCTCCGGAAGTAATGATCATGCAAAGATCTTCAAATTTGATTTTTCAACTTCGGTTTTTATTGGAGCGATTTTGATCAGTAAGTAATAAAAACATTATATCTTTTCCATCCTTTTTTCACGGTTCCAGAGAATAGAAATATTAAATTTATAACCGAAGATATTTTCCTTCGCATATCTTCACGTCTGTTCTTGTATTCCGTTAGTTTGGAGATAAAGTTGCTGCTTATCATTAAAGCCTGTTTTAACCTTAGAAACACGCTAAATGGCATTTTATTGATCTTCTCTTAAAAAGATTTGTTTTCTTTTCTCCAAAAATGGTTAGATGGTTTTCTTGTGGATAATTATTTTATCGCGAATTTTGGAGGTACAAGAAGCGGAGTACATTGATTTAAAGTAATAATGCAAAAAAAGGTCTTTTCTGGCCAATCGGCAAATAGAGAGGGTGAAGCTCATCTGCTATATATCGAGATAGTTCGAGATGTTTCGTACCTTTGTTAAAATTAAATGATAACAATAACAGGGAACTACTATTGAAATTTCGACGTAGTAATACTGCAGAAACGAGTACGCCTTCCTTGCGCTTCACGAAATTAGCAGAGACTAACATGCTTAGAGAGCGATCTCAAAGATCACCAGCGGAATTGCACCTCCATCAAATGCCGCCATCAAAAAAGGTTACGAACATTGTTTTCATCGTTCATTAGCATACCTATACGTCTTCCACGTAGATAAAAAAAAAAACCTATTTGATGAAACGGATCGCTAATAATAATCCTTTACATACGTATATTCTCGAATTAATTGAACAAGACGAGAGATCACACCCAGAAAAACAACGACATGATTACTTGTTATTCAGGTACCGTCAAGATTGACGCGCCGTGCCATAAAGAACGAAAAATTAATATTCTGCTTGATTTCCCGTTCGATCGCATGCAGAAAAATTCAATTTGGCCAGTCGAAGTAATTAAATATCGTATAATTATCATCGCTAATTATCACAAAGTGGTATTAATTAATAATCCTTTCGTACATGTACGCGGATTCGCTCGATGTAACCGTGTGTGTGTGTGTGTGTGCTTTTTTTCAAGATATCTTAAATGTCAGTAGCGTTAGACGAGTACAGATATGGCATTCATTTGCATAGATACGTATAATATCGGGCTTAAATGGTGTAACTGAAGGCATTTGTGCATATACACGTATAATTAATAGTTTTGTTAATAACACACTAGATTTTCCTTCCTTTTAAACCGAGTCTAAATTAGAATATTACCCGGCGTAGCTCGACGTAATTAGCATCCACGTATGAAACGGGGGGGTTTTCTTCCTTCTACGCGTCGCATGCGATTTTTAATAATCGGTAACGCCATGACCAATTAGCGTGACAGGTAAAAGACGGTATAATTTGATTTAATACGGTGCTGTCATCGAGATTATGTAGTAATTTTTCATTCGCTAATTTTTTTACTATCTGAATTAGAGGCATCTGAAAACTTGGAAGGACATTAACGGCAATGCGACCAACTTCTTATTTACAACGTTTTTTTTTTAATTGTATGCGTCGAAGTTGAGGTAGAAGAAAAATTTTGTATCAATTTTAAGTTTGATTATTCTTGTGAGGACCGTCTCATCTGATTTGATCGAATTTATTGCAATTTCTTGCAGGAATGACTATAACAAATCATCATTATCCTTTAAAAAGGAAGAAATCACGATAAAACTGACGATTGACAACACTAATGTGTTAATGTCGCACCATTTGCACCAAACTACTTAGTTTGGTTGAAGGCACAGTGACGGCCTTTCCCGCTTAGCAGATCATCGTAAATCCATCACGAAACCACCATTAACGACATCCATTAACTGAACGCGTTGGATAAGAAAAAAAATATAAACATCGAAGACCTCTTTTTTTATAAATAGCACGCTGGCAAGTCTATTACACCTAAATGGTTTCCGGTATTAATATTGTTTGGTTACCTCGATGGCAATAAATGAAACATATTGATGTTGTCAATCCTGGACCGTTGATTTAATATTTCGAGCCTCAATAAAGAAACGGATGTTAAGTAATCATACAACCGTACTTTTCGAGGATTATTGACATCACGGCCGGCGTCCTCAGGGATCGGCATTGGGCCCAACAATGTTATACGACCCAATTCGCGGATGATACGAGTTGCGTGGTCGCGAGTTTCTGCATTTCAGACCTTCCACGATATTCTTTCTGATATGGTGGCGTTCCGCGAGGAGAATTGCTTATTTTCAAACTGCAGACAAGATCGTCCCCACACGCTCTTATCTCATTACCGATGATAACCAAAGCGTGTACGTTAGCATAGGCGCCCGAGTTGTCGGGGTACAATTTTCTAAGTCTGATGCATGCTTAAAATATAGACTTCTGCATTATACGTTCTAAAGCTCTGCGCGGTCGTATTAATTTGAGTACATTGAAATCGTTCTGCTTCGCTCACTTCGCTCATTGAGTCCTGTCTGCGTTACTGCGCAATTTTTTTCTGTGTTTTGTCGATTCTCGGGGAAACAAGTAGGCAACACGAACCCTTTCTTATGAGACGAATAGACTCGAGTCTATCTAGTCGCTGCAAAAAAGGTATGATTTCACCGAACGAACCTTAAAGTTAAATTAGGAACTAAAAATGTGATAATATAGAGTACGCTCCGCTTAAAACAACAAATTTAAGAATTGTTTCCGGTATAAACGGAAATGTCAGTTCACTAGTCGTTCATACAACGATCGATGCAGTAGTTACTAAGTTCTACTCTTCCAGAATGTTGGCATAACCCGTACACTTGGTTTGATAAGCATTCCTTTCGTAACAATTGCAGAAAAATCTGCCCGCATTGGCATTGCGGCGTAAGTAAGCGATTGCAAAATGTGTAGGTATTGATCCTTTGGATTCGTGTAACATCTATAGAATTATGTTAACATATTTCAACGTGTAAAACATGTGACATCGGACAAGAAGGTGATAGGCTAACAAGAAGACATCTTCCTTATAGGAGACGGAGAGAAAAGTGTAAGCGCTGCGCCGGTTACATCTACGAAACGCGAATACGCGCGCAGACACACTCGCACACCTTAAAATGAGAAAATATACACCGATTTCGCGACCTAGCCTTATGGCACGTATGGCAAAAGAGAGTGACCTCTGACACCGTCCCACATGAATAGGCCCCGACCTAACTGGTTGGCTGCTATACGTTTGATCGCGTATGCGTTCCTTCTCAGCGTCCCCAGCCTTTAGAAAGTGGAAGTTTTTCGGTCACAACCGACTACGCGATGCGTGACTTATGCGTCGCATCTTCTTCGTCTTCTTCTTCCTCTTAGTTTCTTCGGTCTGTCTAGATACGATACGTACTACGTACCGTACAGATAGCCTTAAATACCGTAATTTTATTGCTAGTTGCGCCGTATACATAAAGATACGCTAATGGTATGCGCGCGATTGTAGATGTGTGGCCGCGATGCTTATATTCGTGTACCTATGCATGTATATGGAAGAAAAATTAATGGTATACTTTCGATAAAATCTTCATCAGCGAGATGGGGGAAATTAACATAAGCGTACGTTACCGTGCCGTTAGTGGTGCGCGTTGAATAATGCGGAATTAAGTTATTTTAAACGTGTTTGTTTAGCGTACGACTAACGTTAGATCATTCATCGTTTAAAATGGAACGGTTTGAGTCGTGCGTTATATTTGTAGGTCAATCTATAAGAGAGCAACATGGCTTCTTCAAGGGAAAAATATTTGTAATCCGTAAAACTAAAACATGTGGAATCCTTTGCAATTGCGGCGAAATTGAACTCCGGAATAGAAGAACAATTGGACCAGTTGGATACAAAATTTGCGAAACACAAAGAAAAAAATGCTTCAAAATCCTTCCTCCGGTAGTCCAGAAACCTTTCAGGACTGCACGTTCAGAAGTCGAACATAACCAGAGCTTAGAAAAAGTCCTGAAAAAGTCTATAACAGAGAAATAAGGAGAAGAAACAAATTGAACGCACGACAATCAGTGAAGAAGGGATCGCCATAGAAATATCGAAAGTTGAAGCCAATCTAATTATAAGCACCAAAAGAAAAGCAAGAAGCTATGAGATTTCTTGGCGCTGCGCTGAGAAAACTTATCAACAAAGATATTGCTCTTATTCGGAAGCCAGAGCAAGGAAGATTCTTCAGCGAACTAAAGGAGGCTACAGTAAAAGCGCCTGTCCGGCAACGATTTGATTCCAAGAACATGCCGTAGGCGAGATATTGTTAAACAAATGGGAGTCTGTAGGGCACGCTTCGAAAAGCCTGAACAAGTGGCAAACTTCGGAGTGAAATGAGGACGTGTTTTCAAGAAATGGAGATCTCATGTGACTTCTTCGTTCACTAGATCTTACGCTTTGCAATTGTAATTATTTCTTCTGAATAGATTTAAAGATGAAGCTCTACGTTGAATAACCACCCACTGCTCGAGAATTGGAATTGAGCATTACGCTAAAGGCGATGAAAAATCGTCCACTTTTCTCCTAGTCCTTGTATATCTGACTGCTTTACGTTGGAAAATTATCTATTTACATCTTCCTTTCTTCCTCGCTAATTACTCCTTCAAAACGAACGCGTAATTAACTAAAATGGTATTCGCACTTATCAAATGAAACTTAATCCGCTTCGATCTATGTTCCCAGCCATCACTTATCCGGCCTGTCCGCACCTTTCGCTCATATCTTTCGATCCGCTACCGCCGGCCGTACATTACCATAATCGATTTGCACGCAAACCTGGTCAACTCCTATTACGTATTTTTCCGTTTTATCTAAATCTAATTCGCGCGCACCGCTTGAGAAATTGCCACTGTCCGCCGCCGGGATCCGTCGGTAGTTAGTAACAGGTTGTACATATCCGATATACAATAGGACTCGTGCATTCGCCCGACGAGCTTCTAGTGCCGTCTGCCGGTGCTGCTGCTGCTGCTGCTGCTGCTGACCTATCGGACATGTATATTGCCTCGTTCGGAGACGGAATTCTCTGGTTTCCAGCGTTCGCTTCTTGTCGTCCGGAGACTCCCTACCGGTGACATGTAATCGTGATAAGTGGAGCTGTCGTTGGAATAGCACCAATAATAAAACTTATCCCGAATTATGGCCGGTATTAAATTACTCGGGGAGGAAAAGAAGGTCGGTCGGGCTTTTCTTTCCGTGGCTAAAATATCGACGGTGGAAGGTATTATTTACCAAGATTACGTAACGATTCTTATTGCAGATATGCCCGGTAAGCCTAAAGAAGTTTACCGTATAAGTTCTATGTAGTTTGGGAGCTTTCTAATAACTGGAGAATGTTATACTGTAAAGTAGTCTTCTTCAATCTCATCCGACGAACTCTCACCAGGTAAATCGCGTAAATCTACAATCAATGATGCCAGGCATTGTCACAAAAGTAAATGAAAAAAATGATGACTAGAGCGGACAAAGGCAGGTGGAATTGTTGCTCCTTTTCGGCGACTAGACAGACACGTGTCTTTTCGTTTCGTGAGAAAGGGTGCGCGTGCCTATTGGTTTTCCCGAGAGTCGACATAACACGACTCTGTCTGATCGTTCTCAAGAAAAGTCGTCTTTCCACAAGCCTTTGTCCTTTCCAGCGAAGTCACTTTACTGTTTTTTTTTTTTAGATATTATCTCTTAGCTCGCGAAGAATACGTGTTTCCGAGCTAATGGACCATCATTTGTGACTCAACGTTTCGGCCGCCACTACGGTTGCCATCTCTAGATACTGAGTCATCGATAATTGTTTTTAATAGGGCACTCACACTTGAACTGCTCTTTTAATATGCAATTTTGCCGTACGCTGATTGGTTAAAGAGACAGCGGAAGTTGCGAGGATCCTACTTTTGGATATGAAAGCGCCAACGGCGCGGTAGGCCAGCGACTATCTTAGAAAAATAAAAATAACAAAGCTGGCATACTACGTACCATGACTCGACAAATTAAAACCGGAAGTTGCAGAAAAACGGCCGAGAAGGATGGTGTTATTCCACTTTGGCAACAGTCATTTCATTAGTCGCGATGGTTCAAGAAAAATTCATGAATTTGGGTTCGACTCATAAACTACCCAACCATGCTCACCAGATATGAGCCTCCAGCAACATTTTTTTTTCTGCTTCCTAGATTCAAGGCTTCATTCGGAGGATAGATATTTTCGTCATAAACGAAGGCCATCACGTTCCACAAAAAAATCATCCGCGAAAACCCCGTTGTTAAGGCATAATCTCCACGCATTTTGTTTATTTATTGTTCCCTAATCTGAAATGTCCAAATTTCCTAAATGTCGATCTTTTAAACCATAAAACGTACGTTGCTACATTAAAGTGTCAACTTATAAGCGCACAGGTGTTTGTCAACTTATTTTATTATCCGCGCACAGGAAACCGTCGAGATTTCACGGGCCATAATCAGGATAATAAATGTGTGAAATCTGCCAATTGTAATCAAATACAGCCGATACACGTAAAGCGAACAACACGGCGAAAGAAGAAAAATGCGTTGGCCATGTATCAGGGACACCTACGTATGTAGATACATCAAAGATGCAGAGCTCGCTCTGAACCGCACGTTTTTTTATACTGGTTATTAATGCAAAAAAATGCATCCGCTTGCCTCGAAAAAATCTAAGCGACAGGTGATTCTCTCAGATAAAGTTCAATGGATTATCTCGGTGATACGTTCGAAATATTAATTTTTCTCTTTCTTTCTTTGGAGCGAGTGGGGCCAATTTTGGGTTGGTTTGACTCGGATTATAGCGAGAACAATGAATAATCTGCGTAATTAGCATTCGTGAATTGTTTAGAGCGTTTTTTTTTTTTTCTGATTAAATAATGCGAAGTGTAACCTTTACGTAAAGTTATGATCTGGTTATTTCGTTTTAGTGCGAGCGTTTTATATCCGGGAATGTGCATTTTCAATCGTGTATATTCGGACGCTGATTGATTGCTAATTTCACAGTGGGTACATTGAATTTAAATATTAGAGATCCACTTAAATGTACTGAAAAATACCTGCGTTGCCAAATGTAACCAACGTATTTTTTCTCCAGTTTCCTTCGATCACGTTATAGGAAAACCCGAATTAAATTATTAAGTTATGGGAAAACCAATATAGAAAGAGTAATAAGCTTATAATAATATGGAAAATTAATTTCCACGAATTAGAGAGATTCTGCGCAAAAAGATGGGTATTCCGTCTTTTGGGTTTTCCAGAAATCTTTGCTGTTTAAGTTACGAAAACCAGACATTAATCTATACGTAACGCAGATACGGGACAGCTTTTATAAGAAGACGAATTTATAATCCAACGGCTCTATGCGATATAAAAAGAGCAGCTGCCCAAAACACTATCAATAAGAGATACTAGCGTTGACGTCTCTTTTAGATTAACACTGTGCTCTTAACATCCGCAATATCACAAACTGGCACCGCTCATTTAGTTTTACGACTTGCTGTATGACGTGTGACCCTATCGCGCTTCCTGGTTGGAATACGAGCGTCGTTGTGTTTTGATCCTTTCTTTAAAGGATGCAGTCAAATCTGGATTCCGCACTTAAAGACCAGCTTCATCAGGAAAGCTCACGAAATAACAATCCTTGAATTAAGGATAGGAGTCCGCCAACTATCCTTGAATAGTTGGCGGAGGCCGAGGATATATCGAAAAAGCAACGTTTGGGCATCCTTTAAGTGACCTGACTGAGGATTATTCGTTCCGGAGCAGAATTTGTAGTGCTTATTTGGAGTCAATGAAGCGGAAAGGTTACCGATGAAGGATACAGATGAACCGTGTCCGCCACCGGAGCTCATATTTCACAATCAGTGTGCAACCCACAATAGCCCTGAAGACGTTTCATAAGGATGTGGACAGAACGTCGGCGGAAACTACGACAATGACCCGGTCCAAACCCGAAATCCCAAATCGATAATAGTGTTATTGACTCTTGGCTCCGGAAGCCCACAGATTGCAGAAACTTTACGTAGAAAATATATAATTTTTATTTTCCAAAAAGCAAAGACTTAGGGGCCGAATCTATATACATTATTTAGCCTAAAATGTTTAATTTTACCTTTTAACTAACAGAATATAACGTGAAACAAAAGAACAAAATTGAAATCAAATATTTTCAAAATATACAACGAATGTTCCAAAATCTACCGACGCTAACGTCATGAGTCATGACGAACCACTAACTAGCCGAACAAGCTTTCCAAAGACCGCGTAAGCTTCTTTTGAAAGACAGTGTACATTTGCTTCAGTTACAGATGTACATTTATATCTTATTTTTGTATAATATGTCATTCAAAACAAATACTACGCACCGAACTGATGATTCGAACTCGTTCTGTAAAAGAGTCTTCTGTTCTAAGCTTGTCTCACGTTAAAGGCATTGAGTAAGAGTCACCCTCGCAACCTTGACAACGTAAAACGATGTCCTTGATGAGATGTCTATATCTTGAGGTGACAAAGGCAGATGGAATTATTACTTTTTGCAGGGACTAGACCGACTCGTGCATATTCACGACAAGACACGAGTCTGTCTAGTCTTTGCATTCACCTGCCTTTGTCATTACTATTTATGGGAAAGGTACTCTTGCCTTGTCGATACGAACACTGAGCAAAAATGCTACCCAAATACCCAATCGTAGATTGTTGCTGAACGTTAAACAATAAAGTTGATTTACAAATACGTTTGATCTATGCCATCCAAGTAGATATGTTCCTGTTATCGAGGACTCAAGGATTAACGTAACGCGTATTGTTCAGAATTAAGATTGAATCAATGGCTTGATTTAAAATTTGGAGTCCAAGTAGCTACACGTAATTTCGGTTGTTATTATTGCTTAGTTAGCATAACAGCAGTAAACAAAACAAGCTGACATTGACGATGTTAGACTGTTGATTTACAATTTCGAGCGTAAGTAAAGAAAAGTTGGACCGAGCGAGTAATTTACGTGTTAACACTGAATAACGCGGATGGCAGAGATTATCTATTTTGTTTAAAAAGGCAAAGAACACCAACACCAGAAGTAACTAAAAGGATATTATGCAGAAAATGAATATTTTTTATGCTCTGTGATTCGCCTTCATCGGTTTCTAACTTACTCCTCATTTTCCTTATTGAAATATCCTTTCTAACAAGATCGATACATCTCCCCTTCTCAATAACAAATCCCGTACGCCGTCATTAAACAGGTTAGTCAGCGAATGCCCCGTAATTTCAGAAACGCGGCGTTAATTATGTCATTATAAATAAATTGAAAACACGTTTTTCTCACACTGTTCAGTGTGTTCGGTAATAACTTACGTAAAGAAAACGAGCAAGTGAACGTTGTTAGCCCGGCTAACCGACGAAAAAAAAACGATTTACTATCACAATATTATCTATCCAACTAAGGCTTTGGGATAAATACAGAAAACCTATAATTATCTCTTCTAAACTTCATAATTCAGGTCCGTCCTGCTTGCTGCTACAAAAGTGTACGGCGCGTAAGTACGTACGCGCGTTATGTGTTGTGTACATGTGAAAATGGACTCGCCATAAATCTCCACGATGAACGTTAAAGAGAACGATTTGAAAGAACTCACGACGACGCTGGAACGGATTTAGAACGGAACATCTACGGGCTTTGAGAAGCTGGGACGAGATACAGACGTACAATTGATTCAATTTCTCAGCGCCAAAATTGGCAAGCCGTTTAAAGAATGTCAGTCATTAAAGGTGATTAGTCGAGGTTGTAATTAAAATCATTCATTAGGAATACGTTTAGCTAGTTTTAGCTCTTCCAAATCGTACACGTACACGATCCGTATTCAGCCGTTTCAGATGTAGTTTAGAGATAGGATGGTGCGGTTTTCATTATGCGGCGATGATGATTCGGAACGTCTAGATTCCCATGCACGATTTCAATTTATTAATCTGATTTAATTTCGACGACGGCCGGCTTTAGAATATTAATTACGAATCGTAAATTTCAATAAACGCCGTATTGTGTAAGACGTGGTAGTCGACTAGCAAATCTAATAAGATATGCTGATGGCTTTCGTAGATATATTCTCAACCTAATTTTCGATGAATACATTGGTAATAATATATATTCGAATTCATAAGGATGTTGATTAAATTAAAGTAAGTATAGATCAGATATAATTTTATATTAATTAGTATAGCATAATTCTATTGGTCTTCCTCGCATGCGATCATTAGGAGCTTTGCGTAAAGCGTTGAGACGCGCACGCCTTTCTTCGCTGGAAGAATCAAGTTTTAACGTGTAACTATTCTTCTTTGTACCAACTGGATAAAGGGTCGTTACGTAAATCTTCGTTTACGCTAGAATTCGAGCTTGATTCTTCAACATACGCATTTCCCGACTTCTTCAAAATTAAGCATAGCCTCTAGCCACTGCTGTTGTTCACTCTGGTATGTTCCACGAGAACAACCGAATAGTTGAGATGGACGAAGATGAATGAAGAACAGCTGGGTCTGTCATTAAGAGCTGCTTTAAAGTATTTCTGACGGTGGTGCATGCGGAGGAGAGTTTTGATATTCTTGGCCGTTGCCCTGTTGCTCCGACTAGTTGTTTCGACTGTTTCAAACAAGTGATCAGGAAATATTCAACCTGCAGAGGGCAACCATTCGAAGGGTCATTCATGACGCTTTGCATTTAGTATTATTTTACTTCGACATTCAAAACAACGCAAAATTCGTTATATGTATACAGTGGCCATCAAAAATCTGCAGCATAGGTTCGATTTTCATTAGTTTGGAATATTTGAAGGAACAGTTAAACCAAATTGAAGCAAAGATGTGATGAATGGCGCTCCACGAAAGACTCAGGGACCAAGCCTCTTTCTTCTTACTTATTCCAGTGAATATCAACAATGCTTTTTCTCTTTCAGAGAAATAATCTTTCTTGATTTGCTTGGAATGACTAAGATCGGTCTTTATCGATCCATTGGAGCAACGTAAGAAATGTTATCAAATTGGTGTTAGTCAAAAATTAAGATAAGCATTAAGCAGACTCCTTTTAGAACAAATGTTAATATTTATTAAGTCTGTTGTTTTATTTTTAATAAGTCTTTGCAAATGGTCATTCAGTAAAAGCAACAGTTTGTGATTGGTCTCTTCACTGTGATGTCAATAACGATAGTTTCTTTAAGTAAAAATAACTTCGAATTGTCCCGTTGTTCATTCCAAAATTAAAATGTTATCGAAATAAAATAATTTAGCAGCAATACTTCGCGTCGAACGCCTTGAATAACCCCGTATTTACAGTTCATCGTTTTATCAACGCGTTTACCAAACAGAAGCGAAATATCCGCTCACCGCAGACCGTCTATTCAACGAGAAATATTAAAATAACGTCTCATTAAAGGCGTCTGTTGCTAATTGTAAATTATTGCAGATACCATATCGGATACGACAGCGCGTAATAGCTAATACACAGCTATTACACGGATGATTTATCATCATTGTCGAATGCAAATCTAGCGCGGCGAACGCTTAAGACAATGCCAGTTATGACGATCCGCCGCAAATTATGAATAGCGAAACGGCGCGCTGAAACCGGCGAACCTACGCCGAACATGTACGCGCATCGGGATCACATTTAAAAATCACATCGGACGATCGGAAAAAGCCAGCCCGACAACGGACGGGGCACGGACGCATTCCTCATCGATGCGTACATCTTAACCTCACTTAAGATGCAAGACGCGAAGGTTAAGCCGTGCGAACGCTCTTGACGCAATTAAATTCTCTAATTGCTCTTGCAGATATTCGAATAGCTGCGTATTCGATCTTTCTACGATTTACGGGCTGAGATTCCTTGCTGGAACGTACGGACTGTCTCAAAAGAGCGGCGGCTAGCAAGTTTGTATGCAGAAACAACGTAATCCGAAATGGCCATAGGTAAGTCCAGTAGTACGCTGGTGAATAAGAAATATATTGCTTAATAGGTCTCCTGTATGTTCCACCCCTTCTCTTACTTCGAAGCCATATTTTAATTGTTTCTAAACATTGCAGATTCTAACCGTCCACCGTAAATGCGCTTGTTATTCAAACGTCGGCGAAAAGAACCAAGTTCCTTTTGTAGAGATCTGAAACATACATATTCTAAATGACGAATATAAATTACGGAAGATGTCTGCCTATCGTCCCGTTACCTTTACACATCGCCGTGAATATAATTGCATGCCGTACATAGATGCGGGCATTTAAATTAGCATTTTTCTCCTTTAGATACACTTAAAACCTAGTTATATAAACAGTGACATTTGCTAAATGAAAGCGCAACGATCAATTTATGTCTGTTTATGGTTTGTCGCAACACAATTTAGAGATGTATTAGAACTCGGGCATGAATAATGTGTTGTGCGAGAATCTGAGTCCGTATTTATGTAAGAGAGAGAGAGAGAGAGCGTTTCCATTTCACGTACGTCTAAGATGCGCGCCACGGGAGAATATAAGAAGTTAAGTCATCAATCTCATTTTTCAAGAATAAACCACAAAAAAGTCCCATATTTTTAACTTATTTGGAGCTGGATTGATATAAAAATGAATAAATAAGAGGCTAATAAAATTTTGTTACTTATATGACCTCGTCATAGCTTCGTATATGGTGAAATTTAAGAATGGCTTTTCCTAATTTTAAACAACTTCTTTGAATGGCTCTCATTAGCGCTTCTATTAAAAAAAGAATATCAAAAACGACAACCAGGAAGGACAATAGGATTCATCCAAAAACAACGATTTTGGCTTTTAAGGCGGCAATTATTACTGGTTCATTAATATAAGCCAGTAACTACACGTAGCTCCACAGGAAATAACCGAGAGGTGGAGAAAACACAAGAACTTGGAGGCCAATTGTCAGGCCCAAACTCAAATTTTAATTTCAATAAGTCGATCATTGCCGTCGGCATATGGCATGTAGTGCCAACCTCTTGAAACCACCTGTCGTCCTAATCAATATCCTCCAAGTTAAAAAAAAAGATCTCCATTGTCGGTAACTCGCGTCAGCGAAGTCGTATGGTTGAACGAATCAATGATGCGTCTTCAAAATAAATTTAAATAATTTTGCAACGTTATTCAAGCGTGAGTCTGTTCATAGCAGCAGAGTATAATGATCGTTAAAGTCAAAAAATTGAAGCAGTAGGGAAACTCAATTAAATTGGAACTTTGTATCACTGCACACCTTAATGGTCCTAAGCTCCGAATTTTTTCTCTTAATTTTCAATTTTTTTGCTATCCTGTGTCTTCTCGTATCCTGTCTCCAATTGTGCGAGCTCAATTCCAATTATTTGGAAGCTTAGTCCATAATTCCATTAGCTCCTTCTCGGATTTTCTTCCTTTAAATTAACAGCTACAAAAAATTCTCCGCGGAACTCTAAGAGCTTCTCATCTTCTTCCGTATTTTCTATTTTTATTTATTTTAAAATGGCAAAATGAGATGACGCTGATTTCCGGCCTAGCGTTTTAATTTTGAACAAGTAGACAACTCTTCGAGATGGTCCCCCTAAACCGGAATTTTGGGAAAGTTTGCAAGACCTCAATCTGGCAATATACATTACAGCAAGCATATCGTTATCTTTTAGCCAAGATCATACAGCCCTATAATCTAACTTATACCAATTAGGTAAAGCCAAAAAGAAATCTACTTTATCGTCCATGCCAAGGTGATCCCAAAAGCGGAAATAAACTGAAGAAAGAAGATCTTTGAGAAGGTTCACTACATGATCCAGCAGACACTAAACGCTACGTAATACCAGAAAATTTACCTGTGAAAACATGTAATACGTAAACAAAGAATGCGCTTTACATAAACACCACGTAGTATTCATTATGCGCAAGCGAATAGAAATTATATTCATCCAATTTTACTTACAGATGTCGCCAGCGTACAACCCAATCAAACAAGGAACGATTCAACGGCTAATACATACATGCATGCATATGATGCAGCGCGTTCGAGCTTGGCTTGAGATGATCTGCTAACCTATTTCTCAGGCCCGCTTTTCATTCCGATAGCTGTGGCGCGGCGTTGGTGGGTGTTATTACGGCCGTTTATTGGTATACGTTTATTATTATGTATTATGTGTCGTCTAGAGCCTGCCTTAACAAGGACATGCCGCGCGAACGCCGAGCATCAACGGCGGGCCGAGGCTGGGTGTGGAATCCGTACGGACGAAGCTGTTCACATCATCGCATATGGAGGAGCTTATGGAAATGGCTGGAAAGTTTCTCTAATCTCGGCTCTGCGACGCTTAATACGTACTACGCGCGATCCAGGTGAGTTTAATTTATTCCGAATTAGATTTATATAAGCGTTCGGATGATGGATCCGAAGTGAAGCGTATCGCGTTATTCTCTGGCCCGAAATGGAAGTGAAGTAGTTAATCTGTAGATTTGAGTTGCCGATATCTATATACCGATTGTTTGCAAACGCGAAATTGATACTTGATATTCGAATAGCCTTGAGATAAACTGAGACAGTCAAATATGGATAACGGGAAGCAACACTACGCTCCTCACCGCACGAATTGAATTAATTAATACAGGGCGGCTGTTCCGAGTATTTTCCGGATTAATTGATTAAATTTGTGTAGTGCGAAGTATGTCGGTACTTGATTATTATTTTTCAGAGTCTGCAGGAAGTGTTATTAAGAACTCTTTCGGCAAATATTTACGTTTTACAAGAATTAACTTGGAAAGGCCTCAAATTCTAAAGGGGAACTCTGTGGTTACGTATTTACGCGATACATTTAACAAATGGAATGCGCTGAATCTGCTTCTGCAAGACAGTAACATGCCCATTTTGAAACTTTTGGAGAAGGTCGCGGCATTTTGGTGAAAGCTGAAGTTGTTGAACGCATCCGTTGAGGATTTTTAAAAGATCTGTCGTTTAAGCTGGATGGTTCATACTCGGAGAGACGATAGTCTCTTGGATCGCCATTCGTTGGAATCACTCGATAACAGGAGAGAAGAACAAAGCGCCAAATTTGTATTGCAGCTGATCCACAATAAAGCTTCCTTCCTTGCTAGCTCAGATAAATTTTGTAGCGTCAACACATGTATTTGACGCGGTCCTTCTATATGTTCCTAAGACCCAAGGCAAGAACTAACATGTTGTTGAAGGCTCCGTTGTTCCAGTAATCGCTGGTAATTGTAATAAACTTTATCTGGATCCATTTCTCTCATAACATATCGCTATTATTGCACATGTTACTTAATTGTTTAACCTAGTGTGTGCTCTTTCTATCTTTGTGTTTCACTTTCCTTCCTAAGAGGATAATGGTCAAAATTAATATCCTGAACTGTATAAATACGTGGACTCTAATAATATCGTTGTTTCCCAAGACTTTTTGCCCCTTTTTAAGGAACATCCTTCAAAGCTTACTGTCTTGTTCGCAGAGTACTTTGTAGAAGAAAATGTCCGAAAATTACGTTGGATCCAAGATCCTTGTCGTCGTCGCAAGAAGAAGAGAGTCTATTGTGACAACACCCTGAAAAGATGCTGCTTTAGATTTCGTCGACTATTAGATATCAATCAAAGAACGCTGTGGAGCGAGAAATAGGAGCGCCAGTGTTTAACCTTATTCCAAGCTTTGAAAGAACTATTTGACGACCAACCAACGCAACCGTCACACTAACATCCTTAGCGTTAAAGCTTTTCATTCTCTTTCTCATATTTTTTAATATTTTCGTATTTTACTTTGTCGGTTCTTGTGATAAATATGAGCCTTACATTGCGAGATTTTTCTTCATTTTTGTATCGCGGTGGATATACTTCAGCAAGGTTACCGGAACGAAATACTAAACCTGTGAGTGCGCCGCGAACCGATTAAATACAGAAACCTCCGCCGCATGCAATTAGCACCGATGTTTGAATATTTCTAAAGATCTAGTGCTTGCTTCTTCTTAAACTTTAAACCCAACCACAAAACATATAAAAAATATAAATATGTATTCCAATATACAATCCAACCAATTACGTACGTACATCTCATGCAAGTAAACGCAGCACTTTGCGGTCTATCGTTTGCGGTAAACCCCGCTGCGGTTAACACGGTAACTAGATTATGATATCGGTCGAAACGTGTTCATTCACATCGACGATAGGTTATATATATTTATACTACTTCTGTTTCCTAACGCTGGTTTTTGTTATGCAGATTATAGTTAAGTGTTAATTCCCCATAATTCACCACAACGCTCCAAGACGGTAGGCAGATAAAATATATGACACACGTTCTTCGAATATAATATAATATTCATGACCCGTCTCATAACCATTAATTTTAATCATGGACACGTATTGAATGGAGTTCATCTATTTGAACATGTTAAAGTTTTTTTTTTTTTTGAGTGTTACATTAAACCAATTATTTACATAAATTTTCGGCAATATTACAATTGTTTTAAATCGTGATCAAGAATTTCTCTATTAAAGAAATAATTGTCCCATCTTTCATTAAACTTATGAGTTCCTTTTAATTCATCAACCCAAGACGTTTCTTAGAAGAGTCTCGGTTTTCTTTTATTTTCATAAATTATTTAATTGCCTAAATGATACAATCAAAAATTTGTTAAAATCGTTTCTTTTATGTTTGAAATGCCATCCTGTTCCTAATTTTGATACAAAAAGTCTAGCCAAAAATGAATTGACGAAATTGCTGGTATTGGAGGGAGGAGAATTCTCGCTGAATTACTGAAGGACACGCGGATCATCCTCCTCGCGAAATTAATGCGTGTACATCGATAATTGACAATAGAATCGTTGTTGTCTTCTTTAGCAAGATCCTTAAGGAGCAGCGATATCAGGATTTTCTAAAGGATGCTCTTGTACTTATCGTTACAGAAATGTTTCCAACTGAAGATGATCCCAACGCCTTCAATCTTTGCACGTCCTACTCGCGAGTTTTCGTAACTGCTTTCCTGGGAGATGAATTAGTTGATGAAGACCAAGGTTCCCATATCTTACGCCCCTTGACGTTTTCTCATGGGTGTATTTAAAAATGAGAAATCCGGGTGGATATACCAATATATCATAGATTTACTTGACACTTGCATCTTCACTAAAGTCTTTAGAAGGATATAAAAGAGGTGGCAGGAGTCTCTACAAAAATGAAAAAAAGGTGGCAGGAGCCTCTAGAAGAATATAAGAGAGGTGACACACATCGAAGGTTCTAATTAAACATATAATTCCGAAATTACAGAAACATTAGAATGTTTGTCAACACCTACAAACAGAAAAGAATAGCGATCGTCTGCCTTTTCTATTTTTATGACTTCTTATGACCATTAAAACCATTAGACCCAAAGGCTTAAAGACACGATTAAATTATTTTTTTTTTGATGTTGTAGCTTTAAAATAAAGCATTGTCTAAAGAGCAGAACCAAAGCTTTCGCCTTTTGCAATAAGATTTTAATATCTAAAGAAATGTACAGGACGATGAAATCATTTAAAGGTTACTGCCTTACTTACTATTAACATACTTACTATTAACATTACTTACTATTAACATATCAAAATAAAAATAAATCGAAAGTTGCCTTTCAAGAAGAAGAATTGTTAATTATTTGAAAGCAAAAAGTAGGAGAAACTTAAAAGTGGCACAAGACATATTTTCTTCAAGAAACAAATTCCTTCAAATCGAACGAATCCATTCAATAATTTTGCCACGCACTGTCATATATACCTCGACAACATTAAGATCCTTCTAGAACTAACCTAGGTTTCCCACGAAGCGCATGTGGTGATCTGAGAAAAATTCGAAACCGCGACAAACGACCGACGGTTTTTTCCTCTAAATTCTAGTTCTAGTTCTAGTTCTAATTCTTATTTACGATCTCGTAAAATCACCGTGTACCGCCTTATCGCGCGAAACATCTCGACGCCTCTTAATTGCCCGGCCGCGAACATAAATAATTTTACGTCCATCCACGATTTCGCGTCATGAAATCGGCCGATAATTGATTTTATGGCTACCGTCCGTCGCGGGGTATACCCCATGCGGATAATTATAATTAATTAATCTAGATGTTCGGCGCGACGTAAATTCCGAACGGCTTGATATTCTTCAATGGCGAATATATGTAGGTCGCCGTGGCGAGTATTTAAACGTCTCTCTTTATTATTTAATTTGAATAATCGCCGGACCACATCGGACGCGATTATTGTAATTTAATATTATAGAAACAGGCCAACGGACTATTATTACCTTAATGATGCAGCCCGCGGTGACCTAACGTTGTACAGTTAAAGATCGAAATAGGACTTGATTCCTTTTATGCGGCTGGTTACAAGATTTCAATACCGAATATCTTAATAGATATCAATCTCTGGTGATATTATAACGATAATACTTCTTATATGGCGTGATCTTAATTTAAAAGTAGCAACCATAAGCCCAATTTAGAATTATAGATAAGGCTAATTAATTCATTAATTTGCATTGGAAACTTCCAAATGGATGCCCTGTTTTCACGATTATGCAATTGATACGCTCGCAAGCTGTCGGCAACTGAAAGAAGTCAAACAGCATTGAAATCTCAAGCGGTAGAGGCAAAAAAAAGCTGTTAGACGTTGTGCTGCATAAGATTCACTAAGTCCTACGTAATAGCAGACGCAAGCGCAACATTACGGGAAAAGATGATGGACATTTAAAGAAGAACGTCATTGTTAGATTGAAGAAGGTCAACAAAGCGATTATCTAGTGGGCACTGTGAGAAGACCTCTTCGGAAAGAGAATTGTAGCTCGTTAGAACCTTTCACTGATACAGGACTATGAGAAGAAGCGCCTTCAATAAGAAAAAAGCTATGCGCATTGATCTATTGAAGTTTAGTCGAAAATTATATGGTTCCACGGATCTAATATTGAGATGACTTTGAACAACTTCCTTCATCTTCTGATTAAAACATCTCGGTCTTTATTGAAGCAATAACTTGAGAAAACTGCTCACCTTCCACCTCCGATGTCCATTTCTTTAGTCTCTGCTTCCACAATGAAATAACAAAACCTTCCATTTTTCACCCGGACTTCTTCAAACGAACACCACAAGCGCTGTTTTCGTGGAAAGCAATGTTTTTATTTGCAAATATTATTGTTAAATATTGATGGCCAAATTTTACAAGAAGTAAGTAAGCTAATCTGCGTTGATTAAAACGTTGAAAAATACTTGATTGATTAAAATGTTATGTCGTATTTTAGTAAAAGCAGATGGCTGTTAGATTCCGGAAATATAAAAAAATACCCGGTGTTCCTGAAATTACGGCAACAAAAAGGATCAATTGTTCCCATTTCGGTTCAAATCGCTAAATATCCCTTTCACCGTGCAAGACAACAAGTCCCTTTCCTTCTTGTCTACGGCGATTATCTGCGCCCATAATCATAATTAATAGAGCAATGCCGAGCGGGCTTTATCCGTCGATTTATACGGATCAGATTTTATTGGACGTTTTCCTTGTTTAGGTGGTCTCCGACGGTTGTTACGAGAGTCCGTATAGGTAGATACGTTCGGAATCGATTTTATATAGCTGCTACGTAGTACGTACGCTTCTGATTCTTATCCACGCGCGTAAGTCGACCGCTTCTGGTCGTATTTGGCATCTGGAAATGGTTCGCGGAGATCGTAAAAAACCGTGAAAGGACTCTTCTGAGATCGTCTGCGCTCGTCATATGGGAGGAATTGTTTCGATTTGTTTTTTTTTTTGTTTTCTTCTAGAAAAGTTAACAATAACAATCATAATAAAAGTAGTAATGCTAATAATATTGTCTTAAGGAAAAGAAATTAGATTTTTATCAAAGAAAAACGTTAACTTGTAAGTAAGCGTACATTTGAAATGAATAATTTTCATTCGGCTTTAATCTCAGATAAGTTACGTTAAGGATAACGAGGACTCATCCTTAAGTACTTGTTATATACAATTACATTGACACAATTGACGCAAATATCGCGCTCGCCGATACGTACCGTAATAAATTTCAATACCGACGTAGAACCAGTAGACTATCCGCCGAACCTATTGTAGATAGATAAGTTCTCCTATATACCACCATCACGAGTAGTCGCCTGGGATTTCACGAACCGCAATCAATATCGGATCGCATTTGCATTTAAAGCAATACAGATGCTTTACATATTGACTCTGCGTATCGTCGTAATAGGATTAGCCGGCACATTATTTCACGACAACCCGGAGAGACAGAGACGGAGTGGAGCGACGTCGGTAAGACCTGCGAGCTCGGATAATGGGATTTTTATAATCTGATTGAGGTTATTTGTTGTGACAAACTGTCAATCAAAAGGTCGGCGGATATGTTCACGTCGTCTATGCAGATGCGATATTTATGTAGATTGCGGGTTTATTTTTATGGACGGTAATTAATCCGCACGTTAGAACGGTCCGCTTGTAAGATGTGCAACTTGTAAAGATCTCCTCAAGATTGTATTTAACTTTTAACGTTGGTTAATAGATTCTTTCTGCAATATTCTGCATTTAAAAGTTTCAAATTAAATAGTACTAGTGAGTTAACAATAGAGTTAACCCTCGAGAATAGGACACGAGAAGGTTGCTTTTCTCAAGCGCGTTACGGCACATAACGCACGAAAAAAAAAGGAAATATTATCCTAATTGCCTCTTTCTGTAATAAGAAAGAAGAGGTGTTAATCGACAATCTTGTAAAAGGAGGAACAAAAAAAAAGAAGAAGATTCCGTTCCACCAAGACAACGCGACATAACTTATTGAGCAGATCTTGTCCTCAACGGCTTGTCTCCTGGATTCAAAGTTTTCACTCGCCTCAAAAAGAATACGAAGAGATAAAAGCACCAATACGGACTTCATCACAGATAGCATCGTTTGGGTCGCCGATAATACATTTCCATAACCAACGGTACCAAAAAGAAAAAACAAATTTCTTCGCTTCCCTTACGATGGCGCAACTTCTCATATAGGTACGTATATCCATTAAACATACACCTTTCTACGAAACGTACTATAAGTTCGTGGGTAGCCGTAGGTACACAATTACATGTAACAGAAACACTTCTACGTTACCCAGCGGTGCGGGTTCCCACTGCGCCGCTTGATGAAGGAAAAAGAAAAACCATCGATGGACACCCACATATTTCGTCGGCCATAAATCTATAGCACAACCGCTCCCATTGTGTCCGCAATCATTCTTACGAATCAAGAACACGCTGATGTAAGTGCGGCCACCGCGAATAACAACAGCAACTGATCCTTATTATTACAATATCGTGACGCAATAGGTGGTAGCCGCAAAGCGTGCTTATCGGTATATCCGTATACAGGGTGTTGCAGATAGTAGCTGGCATTTCGTTTTGCAAAATAGGCGTTTACGAACGTGACGACCTCCTCGGTCGATGTTGAAAGTTTTACTCGGTCTTCCGTGTAAAATTTTCAGCTTAGGAAACAAAAGAAGCCGCTGGGAGCCAGATTTCTTGAATAGAGCGGATGTCTATTAATTCGAAGCTTAATTCATGGATCATGGCGACCACTGATTGATTGATTGATATTGATGGAACAGATTGTCGAGGTAGGAAAAATAAGGAAGAAAACAATAGATGAAATGGTAGCATTAGCAAAAAATAGAAGAGGATAGAAAAAAGAAGAAGGACAATAAAACTAGCAACCCCGCGACCGAGGCTTTAAAAGGCGAAAAGAAAGAAGAAGAAGAATAGTTTGCGCGAAGGATATTAATCACGTCGCTATATCCGGATTTCGTTATAACCGATATTATTTTTTTCGGCGAAGAGGAATAAAAAATAACAATAAATGCTTTATAAATAAAAAGAAAAACAAACGTAATGGGATTAAAATCCAAGAAATTAGAGACGCTGTTAAGCAAGAGCGGATCTTAAGAAGTTTATCTAGCTGACATGACCATTTAGACCATCAAATTTTCAGAGAGGAAACATGGATGGAACAGATTGCTGGGATAGGAAAAAGAAGAAACAAGACAATAGATAAGAATGAAAAGATTGGCAAGAAACTAAAGTGGATAGAAGAAAACGATGAGTCAATAAAACTAGGAGCCATGTAACCGACGCTTGAAAGGATGGAAAGGGAGATGAAGAAGAATAATGCAACTAAGAGATTTTCGAAATAGCGTCGCTATATCCGAATTTCGTTATATCCAGGTTTTGCACGAAGAAAAAGTAGCATTAAATTCTAACCATGGAACTGTTAGGAGGACAAGGTTTACAACAAATTACCTTTCAAAGACGCCACATCTTCCCAATCCTTGACTCCAGGTACTCTTACAAAATCGATTTCACTAATCCTCAAGCTAAAATCTCCATTTAAAGACCATAAAGGAACTACCATGGAATTCCACACGCTAAACCGTAAGCATAATACATCAATCTTCTTAACCTACGCACTTCACCTCTTATATATATATATATATATTAATTGAGCTATCATCGCCATCTTTTATATCGCGCATATTTCTTCTATCTCGCGGCATAATACATTCGCATTCCACGGTTTCGCGGTTTTTTCCAGCCGCTACGGCTGGAAACGGCGAAGCTTACAAAGCCGCGGACTAATTGACAGCAACGTAATCTACCGCTGACTCTATACAAAGACATCGGAATGTGAATTATGCGCTCGATAGCGATATTTTGCATATTATTGATGCCTACGCGCATTTCACACTCGCGATACCGTACGTACATACGCGCGGATGTTGTTCTCGAAAAGTTCGCGGTAAACTCGTATTTTTTCGAGCTAGATCGATGTTCAACGAAATATTATTGAGATTAAGGTTATTTTCATTTTTAATTGTTTATTTGCGGGGCGAGGCAGTAGCTGATTAATGCGCCATCCTTGTCTTACCCCATCTAAACAAAAGAAAGTCCGACGATTGAGCTAACTCGTACACCGGCACATTTAAAACGACTCTAACAGCGATCAAATTAAAATTCAATCGACGATCCGACGAACCAAACTAACTCGCTAAAACGAGACAGTTACAAATATGAAACACTTTTCGCCGATCTGCCGACGAATCTAAATTATAAACGTCACGGAACGCACCCGGTAACTGCCGAGCTAAAACATTCTAATGCCCCTTTCATCCTGCATTTTACAACGTCGTCGATGCGTTACGTAAGCGTAGCGCGGCAAGAGCATCGGGGCGATATCCACTATAGCCGCTGCATCTCGGGTTAACAGCGTAATCGTACATATAAACTGTAGCATCGCTACACGGTTATACCCGGTAATTAATTAGAATTACATTGATCATCGCCGCACGCCTCGTAGTCTAAGTTGAAGCAGATTGAGCAGGTAAGTACGTATATTCTAAGTACATGTGTACGTGTACGCGTAACCAGTGATGGCATGTTTCGGTTTGACGTTTTTAGATGGATCCGAATCAGCGACGTAAAAACGAAAGTTTCGCAAATACACCATTTGCAAATGAAATCGTTACATCTGCAGAGATATGTTTCGTTTTTTTATATATTTAAATTCTAGCTCGTATCTGGTAACATTCTGACGAATCCATTGGTGTACGTTTAGCAGATCTAGCAGAAAGGTTAATTGGACCAAATCTTCTCGTCCATCTTCCTCCGAAATAAAAGCACTGAAACGACTGTCTTGTGATGAGACATGATCATTGATATAAAAAGTTGCTTGATCGATAAAAAGGAACATTCTCTGAAGAGTCCTATCTACGAGCTCCTGCCCATCTTCAAGGGTAAGTTTGAATGTTGGTTCGCGTAAGCTTTCGCGACAGATATAACTGTTGCAGCTATTAACTTCTTCCGGATTTCGCCGGGGACATATCCGGTACGAAGTGCGACCCGGAAGAAGTTAATAACAATAAACGGAACTTTGTTCTCTTTATTCTTTGTAAAAGGCTTTTGCTTATTTACAATATTTGCGAGCGTTTCCTTAAAGATAATTTCAGAATATCTATTATTGAATTTTTTCGTCGTCTTCGTTGTACTATTTCTTAAGTTCTTTTAATACCAAGACCAGACCCAGTTTTATCAATTTTTTGACTGGTTCACCGGTTTCCAAAGGAACTCAGCTCGAAGAAGATCAATTGAATACCGATAGGAGGCTACGAAAACGATAGGGTTCAAGACATCGCGATTTTAACATTTAGTCGTGGCTCAAGAATTGTTATTGTTACTGTTATTGGTCTTGGTGCTACGCCATCAGTCACTTACAAACAATAGCAATATATACAAATAATTTGAGATATGCCCAGCATACCCAATAACCCGGACGGACTTCAGAACTAGGACGTCATACGCCTCGCGCCCGGGGCGAATCGCGTGAAGGTTTCCTCGGGAAGATTAATTTAAAAGAATGAGACATACGAACGTGGAGAAACGAGCTTTTTCCGAACGTTGTCCCGCTGTTGCAGGATCCATTCAACTACAAGACGTCGTTAGAGTCATCGAACATGCAAATTTTCCAATTTAGGTATTATTTTCTTTGTTCAACATTGAGATGAAAGTGTAGTTTCCTGATTTCCTCTTCTTGAGAAATGACATGGTGTGCTTGTCATCCTTGCTTCTCCCTTTATGGGCTTTCCTTTGATGCGTGCTTCTGATTAACTTCTAGACGAGAAGTATATAACACAAAAGCCCTTTGTTTGATTATCAACGTGTATATCATACTCCACACATCTATTTCCACTCCCAATTATTTTTAACCATCTTCAAACCTCTAACAACCATTACCGTTTGCAGTGCCCCATGAGTTACGCTAATGAAGCGTCGCGATGTATATGAAGAACAAATAATATCGATCGGTTAAGGCAACGCAAAGCGTCCTATTTTTAACAGAACTCATGTAAAAAGATTAACAAATGACTCTTCTTTCCAAAGTCAGTTGAAGACGACAACCTTTTCGACTATTCTTCAAAAAAAAATAATGAATCTAAATTGCAAAGCAGCTATCATTAAAGCTGAAGTCATTCATATTGTCAAACCGAACTTCATGGACATTGCTTCATAATGAGATTAAGCACAGGAAGCTAAATATTACATTCCTCTTCAGGTGCTCATTATTTTGGTGTATTTCGATAACCTTTATACGTGAGCACTTCCAGATAAGAAATTTTTAAATTCATCTCATACCACTTACATCTTCCAGGGCATCCTTAAGTTAAATCGCCGAGGAATGTTTCGTAGCGGCAAACATGACAGCTTGATTGAATAACAACATTCCAACGATTCTTTATCTTTGCTCTCTTCTGAACTTTTGGGACAAATTGTGTTAAGTACATCGAAAAATATTTGAGAACTATAAAATCTCAAATGCGCACCAATCAAAAACATCCATAACCATTAGCGGATATTCTCCTCTCCGCATTTCGTTGGGAAATATTCATAGAAACGCCAAGTTCGATTTACTAGATTGGAATATCGTGCATAGCCGAAGCAGGTGACGAAACCTCGGAGTGTTTTCAATTACCTCCTAGTTTTTCACGCCGAAAGAAAAAAAAAGAAGCACTCCATAAACATCGGCCATGCATATATTACACGTATTCGATGCTTTTCGACACTAATTAATGAGCTGCCGACGGGCCATGGTATCGACGGGTCAACAAAAAATCCGTATGCATTTCAAACTATCTAGCAGTACCTCTTACCTTTCGCAAAACTGGACCGCCGGCGATCTTAGTCGCCTATAATTGGAAAATGACTCGATTCCCACGATCAAAGCATATAAATTACATCGAAACTATGCAGATTAGTGATACCCGCTTCCGTAATTATAAATTGTTTTAATTAGACGCGGATATTAATGCTTTTTCTTAAAGGAGATATGCTAATGATCGTCATTTTTTGGCTGTTTCGGTTATATTCTGGTTGACGCGTGAATTAACGGTTTCGAAGAGGAATCCCAATTAACGTTAATGGATACGGTCGGCTACGGAGAAAGTGAAATTATATTTCGTTAAATTAATCGAATTGCTTTCGGATTAAATTGCAAAATGTTTTAGTAAGGCCTGTTATTATTGTTTCAATTTTCTCATTGGAATAGAATCCTGATCGCCCAATTCCAAAAGCCCTCTGCGCTTTATGCCTTCCAATTGGAAGAATTTGTTGAAAATATCCTGTAGTTTGTTGAAACCAACACCAACACAAGCCTTTTTTTATAAATAAAATGACCAAGCACAACTCAGCAAAAATACTCTTAAAATCGCAAATATGGCTACAAAATAGGCCAGTCGTTAGAATTCATAATAAAAAATAAAGATTCTTGTAAAAGTGCCAAAGTTAATTGACTATTCCTCTCTTGGCTTTATGACTCTTGGTCATACTGGGTATAATAATAATAATAATAACGATAAATGAGATGCGTAACTAGTTCTGGTCCACTAACTTTTCTCAATTTAAATGTACTCTGACGCCGTATCCACAGGTTAAAAAATAAAATAAATATAGAAAACAAGTTAGTTAAATTACAGAAAGGAAGTTGGTATTGTTATCAGTTATCATTATTGCAACCGTAATAAACGTAATAATAAGTAATAACTGATAGCTGTAATAATAAGGATTGTAATAAGCCTTATAAAAGAAAGTGAACCTGCTGAATCATATAAAACCGGAAGAACCGGAAGGATTGAACAAAATATAACCTGTTTAAGCCTGTATTTAGAGCGGATTCAATAGTTGCAACTATTGTTCGACAGATTTACTTCAGGGCATTACTTCAAACAATAGGATTGTTTTACAATTGAAAACATTTAAATGCAAGGACATTTTATGCAGTTTTAGCCAAATATCCGGCTCTAGTACATTATTTTTCAACTCAAAGCTCCCTCATATTGTTCTCACCGTTGTAATTCCTTAATATGGAAGTAGCACCATGTGAAATGACGTCCAGCCCTTGTCCATTGAAGTCGTTCGGACTCCTTTTTTAGTTTTTCCACTTTAAAGCTCGATAAAGTGATTAGATCTTGTGTTGCCTTTTGTCTTGCCAGATTTAAGCATGTCCTGCATGTTGACGAAGGTTTCTGACATTATGCTTTAATCGACGAAATTAACATTAAATAAGGTATCAATGAAATTCATGCCAAGTTTTTCAGCAGTTGTTTTTCTCCTTCAACATTGTTCGCAAGCTGAGTTACCGTGGTCAACCGCGATTACCTCTAGCGTGGTTTATACGTTGATTTACTACGAAGAAGCTCCATATGATATGGGTGAAACATGGTGTTTTCGATTACCTAACATGACACGGTTCAAATCCGAAACACTTTTAGTTTTAACCGACTCGTCGGACGTGAAAGCCGACGTTATCATTTCAATTAGCATTTATTAATAACAGGAAAATGTTATTCTCCACGAAGACAAACGAGATATGTCGTGTATTCAAAGCAGTAGAGAACAACGTTCACAATTGTATCCAGATCCTGATAGAAACAAATTGGACAACGTAGAGCATAGAATAGGTCCATTATGTATGAAGATGCTTGAGCCTTCTCACGTACTCGACTTCTTAGATAACAATATTTGCCTAAATCAAACTTACTTCAGTCAAACGTTTCGAAACCGTTGATATTGTTGCATTTCCGCCAAGATCTCCTGTTTTAAGTCCGCTGAATTATTTTTAATGGGGAGCTGTTTTTAACATAAACGTTACGCCGTTCGATAAAGCGATCCATTTCCGACCAAGTTTCTATCAAGACGGAACATTTTAAACACAAATTCAAACGCAAGCTTAATCCAAATTTGAGCATTTGAAAGGACGTGACGTTCTATTGCATGACGCGTCACCAAAGAGAGGGCACGTAAATATCAAATTTTAGCGTTTGTATGATTTATTCTATTAGTTTAATATTCGAAAGCGATGTTATTCGTGTGTTCGAGTGTATCAAGGAGATACTCGGATCCACGATCGTAAAAATTATCTTTTACTTGGAGAAGAAACATTTCGCAAATCTTATATTATTACAGTACAGTATGTTATTATATAATTCATAATTCGATAATCGACTTCGAATCTTCAACGAGGACCCGATCGATCTTCGGGTATTGACACAGGTGGATGTAACGTTCGAATAGGATGTGCATAAAAAAGATGTTGTCGATCGAAAAAATCGCATTCTAGATTCCAAGACCTTACACGAATCTCATGTTCGGTTTCGTACTAGAACCGTGACATTTAAAGAATGTAAATAACATCGGCGCTACAGCGTTAATACCGTGTGCGTCTCTGAAAGCGGCGGATGAGCCTTCCAGGGACCGATTTCTATATGTTCCGAATACGTACGTGTGTGTACATTATCGAAGATAAGATGAAGCGGAGTAGGTGGCAGAAGATAGAATAACGCGACGACGACACGTTTTCCCGTTAATACTTTGAACTACTTAACCTAGAATTTCACTCGTCCGTCTCACGAGTATCCGTATTTATGCTGTCCCATTACAAAACGCCCTATAAATTATGATAAAAGCCGGCTATGGAATGTACCGTGCGATATATACGAGACGCAGCACTCCCAACGTTTTGATGGTGGCGATTATTTCGATGATGATTTAAATAGTAGGCGTTTGCCAGATCAAATATTAATATTAACCAAATTTTTCTTTGTATTTTTGTAAGAAGACTGACTCGTCTAACTCTTAACGCATACGATCAAGCTGAATTCTATGAAATCTCTCTCGAAAAGTTCTCTTTTCAACGTTTTTCCCTAAGCACCATTCGATTTCCTGCTTTTTGTCTCTAACTTTTCTAAGGTTTAACTTATTTAACTTATACCATACAGTGTCGTCGTTTAATTATAAATACCAACGGTTCTACAAGATAGACTGTAACAAAACGAACAAGAAAAGACGGTACTTCAACCATGCCCGGTGAAGGTTTCATAGCCACATTATCCAAGACTAACTACTTCGAACTTGTCAGTTGGTGCAAAGAATAAAGAAGATCCTCTAAAACGTATGCCACAGTGACACGTAAAGTGCTCCTGGAATAATGTTGCGACTTTTTGAAGATAGGCAACAACATTGTTGTGTTAGTATCTAACATTCAAGACATTCCTATTAGCATTGGCCGTTAACTTGTTACAGGTTTTATGGCGCTGCAAGCGGTTTCAGACTTTAGATCGCTGTGAAGTCGTGGCGTTCTTTGCATTCCTTAATTTACCTCCATCATAATTCTTCCCTCCCTCTTTTTTTGCTGTAATTCCTATTAGTTTTTCTTGTCCATTCTTTTTGGATAAATCACTCAGGATAAATGATTTCCTCTGTTTCCCTTTTTATTTTTCATTACTGTTTTCTTCTCTACCTGATTTGTTAGTCATGCTAAACGTCTATTGCCTCTCTCCCCCTTTCCTTGAAATTTCCATGAAATTTCCAATTGCCTGCTTTAATTCCTCCGCATTATTTATGCCAAGTTATTGGTCTTCCTTTTTTCGTTTTCCAGACGTATCTATTTCAGTAACGGTCTTCTTCATTTTCACGTAGTCCTCAAATAGTTCCACTCAGCCTTCTCTTTGTTCTTCTCTTATTTCCTTAGTCTCTGCGAACATATCGATGATCTTTCCTTCCATAGTTTCTTTGAGTTCTTAGTGGCTACTTTCCTCATTTTCTACTATTTTAAGAAGCATCTTCTTCTTTATCGCCTCTTCTCTTCTTTTGTCCCTCGTCTTTGCTCCACATTTCCAAATTATTTTAAACGAGATTAATACTTCAGACGCCGACCCTATTTCCTGCTTCAAACAAGTAGAAATTTGTACATAATGATGCTCTTGCTGTTAGCACACCTCGCGGTAACTCACAGACGAGTCAACCAAACGAACCATGAAGTCTATCTGTGTTTCCTTCGGTGGAAAAACTGTTTTCTCTGATTTTATATGAAGTCTTTCTTTGCCACCTCTCAAACAAGTCAGTTCACATCCCGGGTGAATAAAGCCGATCATTTCCGATGAACTCACGTTTATTAGGAGCAAATGGATTTTTCATAAAATCTTTTCATTTGGTCAGTATTTTTTTTGAGCGATGCTTCTCGAAACGATAACCTACGTCTTTCAATGTATTAAGTTTCGTGATTTCGATAACGTTTCTATAAATTTCCGATGAACGTGACGATCTTACCATCCCACAGTGTATTCCCGACGAATCACGTATATTAGCATAATTTTACTATTTCGCCCATTTGCTCTCCGGCAATCGTTTCAGAACGAAAAGATAAAAACGTCCGTCGGTGTTCGTAATACAGTTAACCAGTATTTATATCGGCATTTAGTCCGAATAACAGCTTCGGAAACGTAAACTCACGCCGGGAAAATCGACCGCGTGTGGAAATAAATTCGTAGCGAATGACAGCGTGTGTGGTTTATTTTTATTTCGATGGGTTCTCGACTTGATTTTACGCTAGAAACGATAAGTAACTCTACCTCGAATGGTGTTCCTTATAGCGCGTAAGTATATAGATTACCGTAAATAAGAGCTTTTATTTTCAGCGATGGAGCTTATAGGAATAGTAATTTTGTTTGAAATCTTCAACAAATCTTCATTGACGTTAGAAATTGCCGATGTGAAACTTGAAAAATGCTGATGGGAAAAGTAGAGAACCTTTTTCACCTTCTAATTATGATGTGGTACCCGAAGTCGTAGTTATAATTAAATACCGCTACGTGTAGCTATGTCGCTCCATTATAAAGTTTCGATAGCAATTTTAAGATAATTGTTTGTCTAAAATCTTGTATTGCGGTCCCCCATGTTCCGCCAATGTAATCTCTGTTACATAAAAAAACTTTCCGTGTACGCTGGGTTTTAAAGGAATCCAAACACGAGTTGCACAAAATCCAACAGCTAAAGACAGACAAGGCCATGGCTTCACACAATGCACGTTTCAAATTGTCGCCGAATTCACTTCTAAAAAAATAAAGAACACCAAAACAAGCAACATTCTATGAAATGATACATCTCCTTCCTCGTACACGTTTCAAACTTACTCATGGACAAGCTGGTTACGAAAGGGAGTAGTGCATTGCCCACTGTACTTGACCACTTATTGTATTATCATTATCTGCTGTGTGCCATTCATGTGGAAAAAAATAATTTATATAAGACTCGAGCCTGGTGTCACTCCTAACCCAATCAAGGATCGAGCCTTGTCGGTCGCCTTTGTCTACTGCAAGAAGTTGAGGAAATTGAGTAATAACTGAGTAAATGAAGACAAAACGTCAGCAGAAGCTACGCTAAGGGCGCAGTTCAACCCGAAAACCAGGAGTATTGCGTTAAATTTGCCCTTATATGCCGTAAATGATGATCTTCTTTTGTTTCATGTTATTCGATGCTTCTTTTTAAATCACTTACTCTCTGCAGGTATTATTAACGTTTCAAAACTTAAGTTCTTAGAGTGCCACGAATGATTGCAGCAACGATATTCAAATATAGAGCGGGCTAAAGTCATACCAGAGAAGGTCACAAAATATTTAGATATACATGCAGCCACTGGCTAACTTCCGGTGGACGCAATAATGAAGTATCACAGAAAACGGAAGCTAGAGTAGCAATGTTACGGCGCGTCATACTCAATATCGGAAGTTCCAATGCTCAAGTAATGGAAAAATAGGCGTTCCTCTCAGGAGTCCTTTATGGATCATCCGTCCGACAAGCTGCAATTACAAAGAAGCAATATTTAGATGTAATAAAGGAACCTCAGAGGAAGGTGTTGCTAAGAATGACATCGGGCTTCGGAACGGTGTCCACAGAAGTACTCCAAGCAATTACTGCAATCTCATCTATTGAGCTTCTTTTCTAGAAAAGACGGGAGATACATAGAAACAGCGACCTAGCATCGCTCCGCCAAGATAGCAAAAAAGACACGAAGGCTACAACAACCTGAACGAACCTGAACGCACCTGAAAGAACGAATGGACAAAAATAAAGCCGAACTCCTAATTTTCAGAAACGAGAGACAAAAGACATAGAAAGCAAGGTCCTTGCAACACTTAAACCATTCAAAAATACAAAAAAAATAAACATTTCTTGTAATCGAAAATTAATCTTGTTATTTCGTTGCAAAGAAAAGGATATTGAGGAAGTATACGCGAGATAATCGACGACTAGAATCAACTACAACAGAAAAAATTAACAGTTTAGTTAACGTCTTCTATTTACGTGCTTTTTTTTTATTTCGACCTAAGCGTCTCTCTGCATCTACTTCTTGCCTCGAACAGGCGCTCGTAAACAGATGTACGCGAGCATTTAAGTTCGTCTCTTATATGTTCTCGGATTCGTTGATTGATTGTCCGCTCGTTTTGGTCAATATACGTGGCAACGCGGTTTCCGCATTGTTTTCCCTGTATGGCGGTGTTTTGTTCGCCTCGTTTACTGTAATTCGAGAGAGCGCTATTGTGTAATTTGTTAATTATATGCGGTCGTTGCCGTTAATGTGATTGTTACTGCTAATGAGATTGTAATGTTGATAATTGCCAAGTTAAAAATATGAGGAAATAGGTAAATAAATGGTTTTACTTGAAATTTTGCTGCTCAGTTTCAATTGAACAAATGGCACGGCGGTAATTCGCAGCTGTATATTGATGTTTTAATAATTTTGTTTTTAATTTTTTTTTTACGAACCATCATCAAACTAGTTATTTTCCTTTTTGCAACGATAACATTAGGTACCTTCTTCATTTTTAAAAACAAAAGATAACGTACATCAACCATAGATACATCTACGACGTGTAACGCGACGCTTGCTCATTTCAAGAACGTCATAGAAATTTATTAAGCGAACGCATGTCGTCGCGAAGAACTTATTGCGCGAGGTTTTATCGAAATTTCGCCGAGACGCTAAACGATTGGGACAAATTGTACCATTCGCCGTAAAATATATCCGTAATTGAGTAAATTTACTCGGATGCGTTGGCGTAACGTTACCCTTTTGATTTATTCGTCGAACGCAGGACGCTTACCTCTTCAGTTCCTCGTTTAACCGATAGATAAGATGAGAGATCCTCGCGTTAAGTACACGCATACAAATCGACTCTCGAATATAAGTATCAAACATCAAACAACGGCTAATCTTTCCACAATATTACATCTACCAGATTCTTGCATTACTTCTTGTTACATAAGCTGAATTTTAAGAAAATATTGTTTTGCAAAAGAGTAAATGTCAAAGTCGGTAAGGTACATTGCCACAATCATCTCTGCGTTCTCATCTATCATTTTTTCTATTGATGCTTAACATTTATAGAATCTAATTTCGCTATTTTAACGCTCAAAATATATTTTTTTTAATTATTATAATCCGTCCATTTTAGGAATACCAGCATAATTAAGCGCATATCTAACCTTCGCGTGGATAATCTTTCCTATTGCATGTTGCATAACGTCTTGCCTAGCCGTGCTCTTTAGTTATTTATTGAGGCAATTTAGAATTACCAAGAAGTCGAATTAATAAAAATATTTCATCCATAATTAACTCTTACATCCATCCAAATGTACCCTTCTACGACTTCCGCTATAAAAATAAAAAAATATGTGTTTTATATGGGTATTAAAATAAAAAAAAAATTTTTTTCGTTGCTAATTGCTAATCGTAAATGCCTATCGATGTTCGCGAATCGGGTCGTCCCATCGTTACTATTATATAAAATTACCGCCTCGTGTGCAATAGATCATATATACAGGTATAGCTATCGGTTATTTCCGCGTGAACGAAATCTCATAATATGTATGTTATGTTCTCGGCTGTAATTAGCTTCGGAGAAGAAGCGTCCATGGCACGCCACGACACGAGCGCAGCCTTTGCCCGTATAGTAAAATCTTTTATGTAGCGCGAAACGTTGAATACGGGGTCCGGAGTTTTAGCAGCTACATGTGGAGAAAGGCATCGAAGATACATTGTTGTCCATTAGCTTCGGACCGTTAAATATTGAAGCGTCTCATCGAATTAATTTAGGATAGCGTTGTTCACTATTCTAGCGTAATGCTACGTAACGTTGTGTTGTAGTGCATTTCACGATAGCTTTCATCAATAGTTTCTTCATTTCCGATCATGGTGAGGTTATCAAAAATTTTTTTGTTGATAACGACCGCTTATTTTGATAGCTCGTTTAACGGTACAAATAGTACCGCATGAAAATTTACAAATAAAAGTAATTTAAAACTTGTCACTAAACAAGTTTACGGATACGTTCGTTTTGTACATTCCGAGTGACTAATTTGACTAATTTCACACCTAATTCTATTTTTCATGTCTTCCGTGTCTATCAATCTTCGCCTATCGATCCACCGCCGCTCGATAAGGCAGCAGCTTGTTGAGAAGTCAAGATCATCTTCATTTGGAAAAATTTTTGCCGGAGCAGGTATAAGTCAGTTCCTCAAGAAATTCTCGCTGCTTCATAAGATTTCCATCAAAGAAGAAGCGATCAATGCTTCTATTGTCAACTAGTCCTGCCCGCAGATTAATTTGGCGAGAGTGTTGAGGATGTGCTTGAGGAATTTAGTAAGGATTCTTTGTATTCTAATACCTGCAATTTAGTCGATTTGCTGTTGCATTTAAGCGAAGCGAGGCTTCAGAGAATTCAGCGATCGGTTGTATTTTGTAAGGTTTGTACTTATCTGTATCAATTATCTGCTACAAATGCTCGAGATACACGAAAATATTCTCGCCCACACAATGGTGTAGCTGATATTTCCAATCAGATATTTTACATTAAACGAATTACACACTTCTGGCTGTACGCTGGTTTTATTGCCACACCTAGTAAGTATTATAACCGTGTTTTGCTAACTTTCGAAAAAATTTGTATGAAGAAAGAAGTAATAATGTTTACATTCTTGGTTTAAATTTAAACTAGCTGGCGCTGTACGCAAGTTTGTTTTATTCGTGCAATTTTCTCTCCTAAATAAGAGAAAATGCAATGACCAATTCACCTATCGAAGCCACAAATTATCTTCTTTTGTCGTCCCAAACATTTCGATTTTTATAAAATTTTGGCTAGCATATAAGCAAGCTGTAATTAAGTACTTTTAAAAAACAACATTAATAAAAACAACAAACAAATTAATAAAAACAACAAACAAAAAGACCTAACACTATCAGTTCAGAAATATCATCAGGACAATCTTTTGAAGCTTATAAGGTTTCTCTGCATTCTCTTAACGATTGATGATAACTTCACGCTGTAATAAAGCAGCTGCTCCAAACATTCTTGGGTAAGTGCCAGCTTCTCCGAGAGGAAAAGATCAGACAAATGAAAAGAAATATAATTTAGCGATCTCCCTTGTTAGAAGTTCATCGGATGCCTTTAACGCGAATAAGTAAGTGTAAGCATAAGCAAGACTTGCACTAACCATAATATTCGAACGAGTAAAGAAAAAAAAAGAAAATGTAAGAAATATACGCAATAAGATGGTGGAGATGGTATTTAAAAATAAAAGAATTAGTTCCTTGCAGTCTAACAATAATAATGTAACGTCACCAAAAATTTTTAAAAATCAATTCAAAAAGCACGCTCATCCAAGATTGCAGCTTGAGATTTCAAGAGATTTATTATGAAAATCCTTTGTATATATTCGTTGTGCGATGACGGCCCAACGGGGTGTTTTAAAACTTTCCATAACTTCAGCATCCTTTTAGCTTTGTTAGTACCGGCGCTTCGCCGTAAAGTATGAAGCGCAGTTAATTGTTTCCACACCTCCCAGTTCTATCCCTTCATGAACAAGCCCTCTTACACCGAACGCCGAAGCCATTGAACTCCACGCAATAACAAGTAACTTCGAATCAACAAATTGCCAACAAAGAAGATCAACATGCCAAGTATCTCTAACTAATTAATGCCGTTCGCGAAATCGTCACGCAAACTTTCGAACGTAAGCGTATACACGCGGATATTCTATACGGGATACCTACGAGATCTCTCGTACGAGCCGAACACACATAAGGTTGTAGGTATTATTATTTATGCATATTGGATCGGGTCAAAGGCTAGAAGGAGTGGGTGTACGATACTGACCTTGCAACCCTCGCAGGTGAAGGCACCGAAATGGAAGCCGGCCGCTGGCTCGCCGCACACCTTGCACAGCTGGTTCATCTGGAAAATAACAAAACGTGCTTTCATGATGGTAGTACTACCACTACAACTACTCCACTACCGGCGTGTAAACACATGCATTTCGCTGATCGCGGATATTATCGAATATAGGTTAGGAAAATTTGCTTTGCGTCTTTTAAATTAGTCGTTTCAGGTACTAATTTGAATTTCTCTGGCGGATTTTGATTGCTTAATAACGTATATGTACGTTAGAGGAGGTTAAAGCGGGTCAACGGGCTGATATCGATCCCTATTACAGAGTACATATGCGCTTAACCAATGCTCTTTTTTCCAAATATTCCGCATTGTTGGATAGGTTTATCAACGCAATGTCTTAATCGATTATTTATATAATTGCATTGTGATCGTATAAACTAAACTAGAAGTGAAGCATACTTTTTGTAGCTTACATTAAAAATTAATGCAAGTTTTCCGAAACAAATTAGATAAAAGAAGAAATTGATGGATATGTTATTGAAAAGTCACATCAGCTCTCTCGCCACCTTATTTTATAAGAATCTAATGAAAAGAAAGATCACTAAAACATTTCAAGAAGATAAATGAAGATAGCCAGATATTTTTTATATTCACCGAGAACTGAATCGTATTTTCTTTCAATGCTTCCTTTGATCCTTTTCAATAAAATTGTTTAGGTACACCTTAGAGACGTAGTTTCGTCTCCCAAGATAAAGCAGTCTCTTGTCTAAAGTCAATATATAACATTAGCTCCAACATATTGTTTCTTAGAGACGTAGAAGATAATTTTTTTTAGGCAAAGAGCATTTAAAGCTTGTGTACTTTACAGCCTTGCTTTTCTTAGCGAAACAGCCAGAGTACCATGTCCATTTGATGCGACACCTACGAAGTACCCAAATTGGATTTTTCAATGAAACATTCTACGCTGCAACGTTATAATAACGAAAGAAATTATTTTCCATTAATTTTTGCAACCGGTAAGCGCGAAAATGTTCTTTAGACACTCTTTCGATAGTTTAAATAAAAAAATGAACGGCCAATAATAACGTTTTCTTATAAAACCTGCAAATCCCAAAGGTTTACATTTCGCGAACCCTAGATGGTAACGCGTCACGCACTGAAAAATTAACCTTCTAATTGAAGCAAACCACGTATGTCGTACAGACATTTTCTACGTGACTTGACGACTTATCAACGAATGATATTTAACTTAAGAAGTTATGATAAGGATGCAATTGTTACAGATTTGTCTCAATTTGGAAAGTATCTCATCATCAATGTGAAGCGAACGCAAGTTGGCGTCCTCAACGGAAACGCCAAGATATTTGTGTAAATCACTGTATTTTCTAAATATCTAGTTGTAATTTTTTTATCTTTACTTCCGTTAATACATCTTTTATGTCTTACCTTTCTCTATTTCCACGCTCAAAGGAAGTATGTGTAACGCCAGATATAAGAATTACATAATTACGATCTGATTGAAATAATTGCTTTTCGGCAACCGAGCAGTCGACCACTAAAGAGATCACTAGAGAGAGAGGCGTTGATGATAGATAATCTCAGAGACGATAGATGTAACATTGCAAAAGCTTAGTAGTGGATGAGAGTATCTGAAAAATTAGTTGCTAATACAATAAAGCTTATTAGCTCAGCATTAAAGACCTTTATTACGGCATATTTTTATCTTTAAGAATACAACACGTTATCGTACGTCAACCACAGTTACACCTACGCCCTACAAAAGCGACACTTGCTCATTTCAAGAACCTCAAAGAAATTTATTAAACGGACGCACATCGCCCCGAAGAAGTTATTGCGTGAGGTTCTAGCGAAATGTCGCCGAGCCGCTAAACGATTAGGACAAATTGTACCATTCGCCGTAAAATATGCCCGTAATTGTGTAAATTTATACGGGTGCGTTGGCGTAACGTTACGCTTTTGATTTATTCGTCGAACGCAGGATGCTTACCTCTTCAGTTCGCCGTTCAACCGGTAGATAAGATGAGATATCCCCGCGTTAAGTACACGCATGTAAATCGACTCTCGGATATAAGTATAATATGGCCACGACGGTCGCGTAACCACGGAAAAATGTCGTTGTACGCTGCGTGTATATTTTGATATATATTCGGCGTGAAACGGAGAACAGCACTGTAAATTATACGTTTCCCACTAGCTTTAATGCGCGAATAATTTACGATGCATCGAAGAGTAAGTTGGGAAGTGTAAGTTGCACGATTACGTCAGAAGCTTTACTCTTCTCCTGGAATTAAATCATTTTCATTAGCGATTAACGATGTTAGCGGGTACAATATTCGCAATCTTTCGCCTCTAGATCAGCAAATACATTCGGAGCGGAGAGGGCAATATTCAGTGGTCAACTAATGAATTTTATAATTTATATAACAAAGCTGCTCTGAAGGTGGCAACCTCTAAAACAAAAGCCATCTTTCTGTGAATCTATGGATGATCCGGGAAAGCTTCCGGTAAAGCAGCTTCATTTACAATTATTGATTGACGCTAAAATTGCTTGACTTATTTCGCTTAAACTGCTTCAATAGGACTTCGCAAATGTCCATTCGAATACCTTGTTCGTCTTGAGCGAGAAATGGCAAATTTCCATTCAATATATGGCAAGCACATTCTTCGAAGATTTCCACGGGCTCTGCTACCTCTTTAACCTTATTTCAAGCGACATCTATTCGTTGGGTGAACTTTTGAGATTATCAGAAGTGGCTGTAGTTTCTGGCCTTCCCGAATATTCGCCTGGTACGACAACATTTTATATAGAGCTGTTTATAAATTATGATTCTGTCGGCTTTAAAACGCGTAGATGTATTGCTTTTCAAACGTAAGAATTTAACGAGCCTAAACACTAACATCGACTGACACAAACGACTCTTAAGCAACTGAGCATCCAACACGGCTGAGATCTTCAAACGTATCTTTTCTTCGTGTTGAGGCCCGAAACTTTTCCTTCAAGTCTTTTCATTTTTAACTAATTGTTCCTGTAAGAGATTAACTTCTTAGCTATTGCTATTAAATTAAACACCATAATCCTTCAATCTAATAAATAACACACCAACCTCTTGCTAAAAGCATCTTTATTTGCCCATAAAATAGTTACAATCGTACCTACGCATAGACATCGCAAATCAAAGAAAATATTAATACCAACTCAATAAGATACAACGCAATTATTTATTAATAATTGCCCATTATTATATCGCCGGCATAGCGTACCTATCCGATGGTGCTTGCCGCTAACGATAACCATCTTTATATTGTCTATTATCGAAGGTACCATTTAGCATTTGCATATTTATCTCGACGATGACCCCGGAGACCGGCGACCAATACGAGAATGCGGGGTACGGGCGCGTACGCACATCTACGAAACTACGGATGAGATCTCCTCTTCTGTTAGGCTCGTTACGACCCGTCTAAATTACATCATACGTTATTTAGGTCCGTTATCCAGTGTAATATTGCGGCAATATCGCTAGTACACGTACACATAGTGTATGGGTACATTAGTAAAGTTAAGATGTCCGCGTATATGCAGTCTGTGAATCCAACTGCCGCATCTACAAGTCTCTTTACGGATGTAAAATTTTCACATCATAACGACATGTAATGATTAAACAGAAAACTGGTTAAGTAAATAGATAATTTAAGGTGGCAACACGGTACGAGAGTCATTTAGTTACTTGCTGATCCGCTCATTTATTCAAAAGTGCTGCTTTTAGCCTTAATTCCGTAATTTAAATAAATAAAATTAACAAAGAGAAAGTCAGAAATTGTGAAAAAACGGGCGCATCTGAATAAAAAGAACAACCCGGCTCGCATTTCAACGATCGCCATGACAAAAATTAACGGATTGGGTCCGGATCACCCGCCCGTAAATACGAGGCCACACCTCAACGCCTTTTTTCTATTTTCTATGCTCTAAGCCGCCGAGAGAATAGAGATTTTACATTCGTAAACGGCTATTTTGTAGAATTCCCATTTAAGCGACATAAAGAGATGGGAGCATCTCTGGAAAAAGTGAAAGAGACTTAAATTTAACAAAAAAATAATAATATTCCTTAAGCGGTTCATTTGAGTTATTAAACAACAGCGTTGCTTGTCCATGTCCTTATTCATACTTACACTTGGGTATTACGCGTAGGAAATAAATGATGTATTATCATCACAGCGAACAATGAAGGATATAATAGAACCTTGCAGCATACCGCAATTACGCGCACTCGTGCGTACATCAACATCGGAGCAATAAATCGATCGAATCCATCCGTCCTGTCTCAATCCACGACGACCGGTAGTGCATCTATCGGAAAGGGCATTTAATTAAAGTCGGCCGATAGGCAAAGCCGTACGACGTACGCGCGCTGAATTCCCTTTTGATCGTTCTTGCGCGCCGGCAAAAAGAACTCTCCGCGGACCGCAAACATTAACGACCGAGGCGGCTCGCCTGAGTGACATTTCAAGCCGACTGATGGTCACTAATGGCGGTGACGCGAATGCTTACCATTTCCTTTCAAACGCGGGTACGCGGACGAGCCGCTAGAGAAAAACATTTTCCTGGATTATACGTACCGTATAGAATATAGACGATGATGAACTATTGTTGATGGGGACTTGTTCACAATTGAAACGAAACGAAAATCTTCTGTTTGAACCTAAAGAGATTCTGGTTTTTCTGATTTGATATATACGTACTTCCAGCAATTATCTTAAGAGATTTCTTTAACAAAGGAGGGACTTCACTGAGTTCTTTTCGTTCGAACTTATAATCATTAGCAATTAGCAAACAATCCAAACGCAAGCTCCTTCCACTTGCTATGGTCTATAGAACAACTCCCTGCGAGATTAACATTTATAACTTCAGTTCAGACGAAACCATGTTTAGTCGTTGAATAAAGATCTTTGTGCATCTACTGAAGCTGATGGATCCTAGAAGGAGGCTGAATGGATTCAGTGTAAAGGCTACAAAAAGAGCTATGTGCAACGCAACACAAGATCGTTAGGATGCAATCAGGTAATGCAGACCACTTACCGCGGGAGGCTCGTAATTGGAGCAGACGTCCTTTCTGTGACTAGTTCAGATTCATTCTACATCGTTCGGATAGCAAAGTTTTAATGTGGGGAAGCGTGGGGAAAAGAGACATGGCAGCACGTGTGCCATTCGGAGGAGGGATGTTGCGATTTGCGATGACATACCTTTAAGCGGTCGCATGGAGCTGGCGTTTTTGAAAAATGCAGAGAGGGTGTATTCTGTCGATCGTTATGCCATTTGCACGAAATTTTGGAAGAAATTTTTGTATTTCTGGACGATGGTGAACCTCGCCAAACCCGTATCTTGAGCTCCATAATTCTCCAAACCGTAATGTCATCGTACGTCTTTGGAAAAAACTCGATGGGCAATTGTGATCTCATCCTCGTCATCCTGTTCTTCATCCTAATTCACCCAAATGGTGGATGCAATTGTTTGGGAACGTTTCGCGCTAACCATTCACCGTTTTTCTGGAAAATCCATCAATTGTCTTAATACGGATGATAAGCATATTATCGCCAGGAATTTTATTCGATGCATTTTATTCTCAATAAGAAAGTCCAACGTCGGCATTACGTGAGAAATTCCACGAATGTCGATGGACACCCGCAATAAGAAGTTTGCCCTCGTCACAGTATCGAAAAGTAATTAATTGAGCTTAGGAAGAGCAATTTATTAACGTCGAATCAATTGCTTCGAATTAAATCAAACCATTTGCACGACGTGTCTCAACACTTTGGTTCTTTTACATCTCATCGTCAAGGAACGCCAGCTTTCTAAGTCCATTTGTCCATTTGTTACCATGTAAAATATAATCTTTAGTCTCGTATAAATCTTCAATTGGCTAATATCTTTCAGTAGTCCACAATAGAATAGCAGCCAATTTCTGCTGTTCTTTTACATTAAAAAAAATTCCAATGATCTGCCTGTAACACGCCTTAAGTTATCTAGCAGCGAGTTTCTGCCAGTTTTGCGTCATAATTCATCAAAGCCTCTTTGTCTTAGACCATCTCTTCGTCGAGAGAAAAAAATGTAATAAACCAGTAATTTAAACCAGCATCTTATTGAAAGCAATTTGATTAATTTCAGCAACAGCAAAAAAAAAAGGAATAGAATGAGAATACCGTTTAGAAACCAGATTAAGCAATTCTTTCGCTCTTACACATACATACTCGGGCATGCATATACACGTCAAGTTCGCGTGGTACACTAAAAGTACAGTTTCTCGACACCACCTCATTGTCATATATCGTTTTATGTACACGTTGTTAATGCTGCGCGACGAAGCTATTTGGACCTCTAAGACCTCTCGTGGGAATCCGTTGACCTACCTAATAGAAGTACCGAACGAACCAACGTAGACTGCACAGCCAACAACCAGATGAAGATGCGCTCGGAACTTTTTATTTTTCGGGTACGTGTACGTGTATGTGTGAGTATGCAACTCGTCCATCTCTCTTCTTCAAACTTCTTGTTCGCCTCGCGCATTCGTTCTTGGTTGTTTGAGTTATATTCGCGTACTTTGACGACTTTGTACGTATGAATTGTTAGAGCATTGCCAACGATCGATAATTCGATGATCTTCGAAGAATGGAGATCCTTCGTCCGGGTATATTTTTAAATCTACAGGTTAATTCGTAATAATCAACACAATATGTTTTTATTATCGTCACGCCCATATTAGAAAGGCATAGCAAAGCGTATTTAAAGGAAGAAAATGTAGGTATGAGAATTATTGGCCGTGCTCAGACTTGAGTGTGCAACACACGGTCTCTGTTTCTCGATGTGGCCACAAATAATCCAATTTAAAAATCAAATCAAATCGTGAGAATGGTGTGAGAGACTACATCCAATCCTTTAGATTTAATTAATTAATTTAAAGATTAGGAGATAAAATGGCTTTATCTCCTCTTTGGAGGAAGAACAAAAATCCGATTTAATCTTAAGAGGTTCACACCATTCTGGCAACACATCAAGTCCACATTGAAGCTTCGTTGTGTCATCAGCTGATGATATTTTAGGGCGTCGGAAGATTGATGTCCAAAAGGAGGTCATTAATGTAAAATAAAAACAATAATGGCCCCACATCCGATCCTTGAAGAATGTCAGAGGTAAGAGGTAGGTGCCTATTGGTTACAAAAGCGAAAACATTTTGCGGGATTTCTTGGATGCAAACAGCACTTGTAATTAGGGAGGACAAAGACGAATGAAATTATTACTTTTTTTGCAGCGACTAGACAGACTCGTGTTTTGTCGTCGACTCTCGGGGGAAATCAGTAGGCAACACAATGAGGCGAATAGAAACGAGTCTATCTAGTCTCTGCAAGAAAGGAATAATTCCTATTTTTTACTGATTTTAAAGTTGCTGAGGTCTATTTCTTTGTTCAATCATCCTGATAGCTGTGAATGTTTTACAGAGGTGATTTCTTAAAATTTCAGATGAATTGTTATTATAGTCGATTATGTTGAGGTTCGTTAAACTAAGAGACTTCATATTATGTCGTCAGATCCTATCGTTATCGAAAGTTATAAATTAGTTCAAAGTTCTTGTCATCCACCGAAAATGTTAGTCTAGGCTATGCCACGGCTAAGAACATTGACAAAAACAGCTTATTGCGGAGGGAGCGGGAGACATATTGGGAGCTATTGCTTTACATTCTACGTTGCGTAAACCTCGTGTCTGAGGCACATGTTACATGACTGAAATTTTTAAAAGTATCTTTCAACGAATACCTGAATTACCTGAATATTTTCAACGAATAACGCCATCTGTATGTTGAGACTTAAAGCCTTCGATACTACCATCATGGTTTCCTTGTTGAATTTGTAATTTACTAGTTCAAAGAAGTAAAATTCTATACATCGATGAACAACTGGGCGCTAGTATCAAACTTTCTAGACGGTCCGGTACATTTTTGAATCACCATTGGCTGTTAGGGAGCAATTAATTGCGCTCTCACCCTTTATGGCAAGGGGGCGCTTTACACGTATAATATACAAACAAAAGTATAATAATAATCTTATGACAATAATTGAAAAATTTATACACCCCGTTGGGCTGTCACCTCAAAGAAAATGTAGAACTTAACGAAATATAAATGTCTGCATAAATGCCTACAAATTAGAAAGGTAAGAAGCTGGTTTAAAAATAGATCTAATAAACTATTAAAATTCCTTCAAAATTTCGAAGGAATCTAACTGGTAACATGCAGCCGTGTTAGAACATAAAATTAAAAATAAATTTTCAAAAAAAATAGATTTTATTTTAATCTTTAAGGACTTACAGTGTATTAATAGCAATGAAATCTTCACAGATTAATAATCATGTCAGCTACACATTAAAAGGAGGAAATGCTTTATATTCCATACCATCGACGCTATACAGTTGGTATACGAATCGACTTTTCCAAGTCACAACATCATCTTTTCGCCATAAACTTATGCGAATCCGTTGTCCGCCGTTTGTTACAATGTGTACTGTTTCTTCTTCCTCTCGCGAGATATAGAAAGTAGGCGCTGGAATAGGTAGTACCTCCGTCTAATACACAGCGACACGCCGCTGCAATGCCGTGCCGTCAGCTCCGTTTAGGTTAATTTATTGAAACGCGCCGCTCTTTCTTGTACGCGCGGTGGCTGATATGGCATTTTTTAATATGGTACTTTAGACGATCTCGCTGTTACGTAAGTGTAACGTTACATCTAACACTCGTACCGGTAAAAAAGTCCTAGCTCGTGTCCGTCATGGAAGTTGAAAGAAAGTTATGGCGAATGCCGATCGCAAAAAGTCATTGAATCTCAAGTCGTCTCCCGGTATGGAAGCGCATATTGACTTTTACAATCTTCTTCGCGCGGTCTTACTATAAAGTCATGACGGAGATGCATATTATTGAACTTATTTCGGACTTAGTTTTAAGCCAGGATAAACTCGGACCTATTGATTACTGTATTTATTGCAGGACGAGGGATATCTTTCAAATAACCAAACATTTGTCGTGCGCGTCTTTTTTTTTTTAATTTGTAAGTCAAAGAAATCTGTCGCCCAATCCATGGCTCCAGCTTTCTCTTCATCATCGTCAAAAAGCTGACACCTTTAAGCACCCCCAAACAAATGAAAATCGCTGGGTGCAAGAACTAGACTATAACGGTTGTGTTTGTGCCTTTCGGCATAAAATGTCTTTCGTGTCTCAATATTGCTCGTCCTTTGGTTGGCAACGATGTGTGTCGCCACTCAATTGACTGTTACTTGGACACATCCAAGTATCGTTTCCTGTAACGATGTCGTCCAAAAGTTCATCTATTTCCTCATCGTATCGAATCAAAAGACGTCAAAACGATATGGCCGTCTAAACGATGGCGTCTAAACGCGCGTAAAGCATGCCGAGAGCAGATTCGCGTGCGGTAAAGGGACCTTGTATGTAATTATCCCTCTTTGCTGATTTTTAGCGATCTCTGATATCGAAAAAGGCAAGTAAGAAGACCTGACATCACTGTGATATATCAAAACATTAGATTATCTTCTATTTTTATAGGTTACGATCTTTACTCGTTTTATCCTCTTTATTCTCTTTTAACACAATAAGCCAACAAACCATAGATCTGTTTTCCATCATCCACTTGCGCAAATGTTTCCCAAGTTAAACCGTACAAACGATGAACTCTCACGACGAACCTAACAGCATGCGTTACGCAAACGTTATTAGGAGAAAATATATTTCCTAATAAACATATTCATGAAGACAAAACTAGATACTTTTTATATATGTATGTAGTCCGCGACGTCAGAGTAGGGATAACAGTGACCGCTCAGATGTTCCAGTTTCGGAACGATCTCGCCGTGCGATTAATTTATGAATGTCGTTTGTTATTCTATTATGTTTCCTTATTTGAACATGTGTACACTACTGTTAGGTGGGCCCGTGGTAAATGTAAACCGCTCTCGAAACATATTTCAGGAATGATACGAGCGGCGAATATGCTGACAGTAAAAAATCGCTCTGCTGCGGGAACGGCGATTTTACAGGGCCACAAACGAACGTAAGGTTAATGGCATGTAGGTGATCCGTTTCGTTTGTAAACGTACAGCGATTATGAAGATGGATCTTTCTTTTCCAAATCTAGACGCTGGTGTTCTAAATATTTGAAGTTCTGCACGACGTAAGTATGGAATAAAGACGACGAGCTATGCAAGATCCGATAATTCCGACGACGAATCATTGTTTTTTTTTTTTGGCTTTTTTGGCTCTTATTTGGCTCTTATAAGATAGATAAGTGAGAATCTAACGCTTCTGCAATGCATCCACTATCATTTCCAGAGTGCCCCATAGAAATTTTCTTTTTTTCCCAAATTAACCATTTGCCTCAACTTGTCTTTATCAACGGTCAATGATAATAGTTAACCCATTATTTCAATTAATATTTATTTATTTTCATAACATACACATGTAAAAATTAGGTAAGATGAAGTCGCTCCCAACGTCTAACATCTAACTAAAAAAAGCCTTCCCCCAGCGACGAAGGCGATAAAACGTATGACCAGCGTCTGAATGTACTAAGTTGGCTGTAAAGATCCCCAACCGCCCGAAAAATCGAGTAAAGAGTAATAAATCCTTCTTATCTCAGGGCGGAAGATATGATCAGAAGTATCACGGAGCAAGATAATGGTTTAATTGAACCAAGAGGGTGAGAAGACGCTGTAGGTTTCCCGCCATATTGCTACAAAATGTAACGTCACGAATATTTTTCTATTCACACACACGACGAACCGGGAAAGCCACGTGCTTTGAAGAGTCCCATTTGATATTGATAAGCTTCCTCAACATGATTTCCATACGTTGCTTCACAAGATACGTGAACTCTTCGTTCGTTGGGTTACGTTATCCGCCTTGGTCCTCATCACGATCGATCTAGTTGTGTTAGTCGTTCTTCTTCGTATTTCTTCTGAAGAGCCTTTTACATACGGTGCGAAATCTGAAGAGTCGGCCTGAGGACGACAGTACGTGCTCTGTGTGGGATTATATCAATTCAACCGAAATAGTAATAACGCAAACGGTTAGTGTAAAGTGGAAAGCCTCAATCAAACTAAGAGAAAGCTTGCCTATTTCTTCATGCAAAATTCAAGAAATTTACTAGTCTGCGAGATACTTAATTAAAAGAAATTAAAACTTCCATAGCGCAGAATATATTTGGAATGCTGATCCAAACGCGCCAGATGTGCCTTTTCGAAAATATAATCTGATTACTTGGCTATCCTAGCGGCTACCTACACGTGCTTCCCAACTCATCCCATCGAGAATCATCAAACTTTATTCGATTACCTACTTTTTCGACCGTATACAGGGCGTTTTATTGATGTAATTGCGTTTTATTGCATCAATTTCCATACGTAATTATCTATCGCTATAATTCACCTTATTTATCTACCACGAATCTTCCGACGATCTACGGCGCGTACAAGACATCCAATAATATCGGAGTAAACTGGATTTCTTCGGCGACACAGCACGCACTTAATACCAAACGTAGAACGAACGTTCTCCCGTACCACCGCGTTATTTATGGCGGAGTGAATCAGTTTACGACGCACCGGCAATATATAAATTTCAAATTTCGTCTACGGCTCATATTTATTGCGGGTAATATACCATGTAATACATTTTATAACGCACTAAATCGTGTTCTATACGACCTTCTTAAACGTGAGTACGTGTAAATAGTGTTCCTTCGGATTTTTTTTTCCTCTTACCTATACGTTCTTTTCCTCTGACGACGGCGACCACTACGATCTTTCTCGCGACATTAATGCTCTTTTTCGGATCTTGGATCTCTACTGGCTCGCTGAGACGACTTTTAATTTAGGATTATATGCGTTTATGGCGGGTAATAGTGGATATATAAGAGCAGCTCACTTAATGGTATTAATGGTATACCCGAGTATCAGACGATTAAATAGATATTATTATTTTTTTTTTTGTAGAAGGGAAAAACATTAACCGGGAATGTATTACCGCCTGTAGAAGCTTGGGCAGGCTTTAAATTACATGAAACTACCTTTATAAGAGTATTTACGTGGATTCAAGTGTAAAAACGTGTATTTATCACGCTGTATTGTCAAAGTCCGCACTGTACGAGTTACTATTTGAACGGCTGTTTCGAGAATTCACGGTTTCTCATTGAATGATGTGATATTGTACAGCAATTGATGCTAAATTATTTAAGATGTTATTATTTGAACTTGGATGGTTTGAATGAACACAGGAAGGTGCTGGTTCAGATCAATTGCTATTCGTTAGATGACCTTTTTGCAGGAGCATATGAACCAATACACGTTAACGAAGTTCAGCCACGGGTTATTTGATTAATACGAACTTTTGCTTACTTTTCGACACATTCCCCAGCGACATATTTATACTTGTCTCGTCGTTCTTCTAATTCGTGGATAAAACTCTTCGGGTTGATCTCGCGCACCTCCCGCTGCAATGCTTGAAGTATATCTTGAGTTAGGCGGGCGAGCGTTATCACGAGGCTAAATCACACCTCCGGTCGAGAATCGACGACGTTTCGATCGAATGGCAAGCCTTACTTTATTTTTGTGGTATTTCGATGTGTTTCTAGATAGAAGCAGTTCGTTGCATTTCTAGATAATCACAATAAAAAAGGTCGCTTCGGCTCAACGCGTTGCCGCTTAGACTATGGCTCAAAATGCTTCTTTTTCTATTAAACATCGTTTTTTCAACTGTTAAGTGATTTCGAGCACGGTTTCTTTGTGGATCTCTAAGTTGTTGCATAGGTATTCCTCCCTTTATTCCCATCGTGGAAACAACAATAGTTATAGTTGTAGAACCGTTTTAACCGTTCCAATTTGTACCTCCTAGTAATGTACAAGAAATATGGCGTTATCGCCAGCTGTACGAGTTTGTCTTAGTTATTTTTAACAGTATGCTTCGCTTGTGCTGTGTTTTTGTCAAAGCTGCCAAGCAGCATGACCATGAAACAAAGGAATGTTGATAATAACAAAATGTAGCCGTTGTATCACAAAATGAAAATATATAATTATTTGAATGTATTTTAAATGTTCAAACTGCTTCGATTGCTACTCGTGGTGGACCGGCGATATGCAACCATTGAATCGTGCCAGCTCTCGTTGAAGAATGTTTTTTGGTAAAGAAAACAAATAAAAATCAAAATTCTTCTAATTCACCAATATGGAAACACATTATGAAAGGTACTCCTGGAACCAGAACTTTCATGGAGGTTTCAACGAAAAACCTATTCAAAGTATTGATTATTAGTTACGAAAAAAGCCATGCCAAACATATGTATGTATTCAATTTATGTCGATGATCAAGCTCTCTGCTCCAATGAGGATTTTCGCTGGATCAGTAGCTTATTCAATCCAGAACACGCGGTGTAGGAAGGGAACAACTTCATTACATATATATTTGAACTAATTGCAATAATTGAGTCTATGGTCAAATTCTGTATTCGAGAGGGCTTGATGTAACAATGATATGATAACGTATTAAGAGACTATGAATGGATACCTAGAACAAAAAAAATTTTTGTGTTTATTTGAGGATGTACTTCAACATATGCAAGAGTTCTGGTAGGATATCCACAAAATTGAACCTACCCTGTTTACATAAGCGTGTCGCCAAAACAACGGCTGAAACATTATTCTGCTCTTCTACTGTTAGCCTTTCACGTCTTCATGGAAACAAAATTTAACGATTATTAAGTCATCTAAGTTGTATCATTATTTGTCTGTCTTGGTCATTTACAAATGTCCTTCTAAGCAAATAGTAGTGATAGTTTGTAATTTTCGTGCTCTTTATTGCGATATTAAACATGATAGTTTGCTCTAACGAAGAACGGTTCGATATGATTTTTTCTTACGAAATATTTGCAGAATTGCGTGCTTTCAGCAATTTTGCAGATATATAACATCACGTATTTATGCTGAAAGATTTTCTAAAGGAAATTAGCCGTACTTAACCGACATTACCAAAAGAAACGTCTCATGAATTCTTGTAAAATCCACCAAGAACTTCCTGAAAGCGATTTTATGAAACGAATTGAATTTTATGTATTTATCGCCATTGACGACGAGGCGGAAGATTAAAAATCTAAATCAATTAAGAATATTTAATAAACAGCACGGGAATAGTTAGCGAAGGTGTGGGCTGGAATAATGGGTCGATATTTTTAAAGAGCCGAAACGGATGGATTGAAAGAAATGACCCCCAAGATTACTCAACTTCGCTGGATTCCTTTTGAAGGAACCACGGAAAAGGATATGCCTTCAACAACACCAGATAATAAGAAGGAGGAGTGTATCGGCGAAGCTTTTCAGAAGCTGAAAAATGGTGTCCAATGTTGCGGATTTAGAAAGAGAATACGAACCGAGCTGTTGTCTTCGTTATTTGAACTAATCGATAAAATGAAAAATATGTTAAAAAAATAAACGAGTACCTATGGTTTAAACTATGGTCAAAAAATTCAGTGTTCATTTCATCATCATGAAAATTTGCGTTTTCCGCAAGAACGTGAACGGTAAGCATGATAATATTCAATGGACAATTACATAGAATCTGCATCTACCGTTGATGTAAAATACAAGTTGCTAATATGTGAAGCTTACAATTATTGAGCCTTTATTTCTGGGCATCTCGTTTGCGTTAATACATTTTTCGCAAGTACAACATAAGACCTAATTTAACTAGTAGACCTTGATATCTTTTGTATTTCAGGGACACTCTGTACACTACGAAAATAATTTCTTAAAAGTAGCACCAAAAATAAAGCTTTACCAAAATCGAATAATTTAGTCGTAATAGCTCGCGTCAAATAACGTGAATAACACATCTTTTTTCAAAAACGTTTCGCTTTCTGTTGATGAACATAATTTATTACTCTTACGTATGTAGCTTAAAAGAGTTCTCACCGAGTCGGGTATTACAGGTATCTGCGTGGGATAAAAATGTCAAAATCATTCCAAAAATGTCCTGCATACTTCTTATATCGATTCCTAAGCACGACCGTGCTTTCTACATCTGAAAAAACGTTTAATCTTATCAAAAGGCCATCTAAGATTCGTTAGACGATAAGCTAATGGGCTAAATCCGAAGCGTTCTTCGAACGAAACGCTTCAATTAATTACGGTCAATCGCGTACGTAAGTGCATAATGCGAAGCCTGCACAATTTCCAAACTGATACGCGCGTATTATTACTATTGTACAATGCGTCCGTATCGCGTTGAATTTGACATCGGATCCGATAATTGCGGTTCGTCTGAAGTTACGAAAAGGGCGCGAGTTCTGGACTGAATTCCGTGTACATTCCGCTCAAATTAACCGGATCGATATGTAGGAACGCCTGTCGGATTCGATACCGCACAAATATCGTATAGATCGGGGCGATTTTTCAAGTTGCCGTTGACGCGGGGCGATTCGAACGGTTTAAATTAGTCGCCAAGGTTAGGTTTATCCTTGCTTCATTATTACGGTCGGAATTTCAAAAATTGTAGAATGCGTCGCCTGCATCCGCACCGAGATACCTCGTTAATCGTTTATACGTTATGTTTTACATTTCCATTACTTTTGTTACGTTAATCCCGTCCGAAACTTGCGTGATTTTGCCAAAATAATAGATACTGAAAATACTGAAATTTTTGATGTATTTCTTTTTATGCAATGCGGCTCTAAATATCAAGAAAAGGTGCATGGATGAACTTCATCTTTATATAAACAAATTTGTCGCTGCGTTGCCAAATTTCGTGAAACTAGTGAAGTAATTCGGAACCCTGGTGATGGTACATTCAAGAAAAGAACCGCAAAAACTATTAAAGTTTAAAGGTTAGTCAAAGAGCTTTCATTCACAGTTGTAAAGCTCGTGTTGTGATGTACAATACCGCAATTGTTTTGAAAATCACACGATGAAAGAAGATGGTAATATCCTTCTCAGGCGAAGCTTAATTCCGCCAAATTCTTTAATTAACAAACAAACCATTGGTAGAAATGTTTCCAGCAAAAGCCGTTATGCCAAAGACTGGCGTTTGGATAGTAGCTTTATGAGGAAGCCAGGAGCAAGAAGAGGTCTACTTTTTTTTCATGAAATCGGAAATGCAAGAAGATATCGTCATAACTCATAACTTACCGCAACACGTTTTAAACTAATTAAGACAATGTTACCCCCCATGCAATGAACTCCTTTCATAAATTGTTTAATAATCGTGTAGCACGCTTTATACAACGACATACGACATTTATACGACAATAATACTAAACTTTAGCGAAGCAACTCAAAATGTTCGCGATACGATAGCGCCTGGAGCATCGTCCTTTGCAAAATTTTATTACATTTGTGTTACATAAACGTTGAGTTAGAGATGGAACACAAACAAACGTAACGATCTAAGAGACACTGGCCACTGGCTAGCTGACATTAGTGAAAACGTGGCAAAAGATTCCAAAGCAGAAAGTGACGAGAATGCATGTATCAACTTCTTTAACGGTGAATCCGTTAAAGAATTGTGATTGAAGTAACAATTCAAGCAGTAGTTGATCGCGATAAACAAATGCTAAGATTAACAACAAATTGGTGAAGGTTGATACCGCCTTAATAAACAAATTCTTCACTTCGTTGTCGTCCTTAAAAATCTATCACTAAAAGGAAGGATATCTGATCAGACCAAGAATCAATGCGAATTACATGGATTTAAAGATTAAACGTATCCAAAGTACACCATCTAAAGGAAAAGTGGAAAAACAAAGAAAAATGTAACTTCTCTTTATGAATTTAAGAGACTTCAACAACTCCTAGGTTCGATGTCCGAAAACCATACAGAAACTACCAAATCTTTGTTTAAGTGTGACTTTCTACAGCGTTATCTAATCGTAAATGAGACATGGATACATCGCTATACGGTAGAAACCAAAGATGAATCGGTAAAATGGGTTTCTCTCGGCAAACGTGAATCAAAAGAAGGTGGAGACGATACCATCAGCCGAAAAAGTTATGGCGGCGATTTTCTAGAATTTATTTGATCGGTTCGAAGCTGAATTAAAGAGAAAAAACGTCCATCTATCGAAGGAAAAAATGATCTATCGTTATAATAACGCCCCAGCTAATCGGGTTACGGTACGAACTAGTGCCTCACCGACAATATTCGCCAAATTCGGCCCCCTATGATCCCATTCTTTCCCAAACTTATGAAAATGGCCTAGATGAGACATGAGTACATCGCCATTCGTTAGAAACCGAAGATCAGTCGATAAAATGCGTTTTTCTCGGTAATCGTGAACCGAAGAAGACGGAAAGGATGGAGGAAAGGAGGGAAAGCGATGACAACGATTTTTTTTTTGATTTATTGAATCGGTTCGACACTGAACTAAAGACAAAAAAGGCCCGCCTAGCGAAGAAAAAAATAATCTATCGTTATAATAACGCCCCAGCCCACTCATCGGCCAAATGGGCACTATTCGCCAAATTTTGCCCCCTGCGATCTGACTCTTTTTCCAAACTTAGAAAAATGGCTTGGCGGAAAGCGGTTTTTTTGCCGGAACAAAAAGTTTTTTACAAAGTTAGCCAAATCCTATTATTATGTACGGCTTAACATCGCTTTACATATAAGTATTTATCGTACCGTCCTCGTATAACGTCATATAATACACCTGCACAGCGTTGTATATTAATATCTAACAACATCCGCGATGGGATCACATCATCGATCGCTCAAGTGAGCATATAAAAGGCGATAAAAGTTAAAAGACGAGCGAATGTGGTCGGCAAATTACGTACACGAATCGATTTTAATTGAAAACGATTTATTTACTAGGCTGTTAACGGCGGCACAAGTGCATCACGTCGAGTCAAGTGCATGCTAACGTAATAAAAATCCTTTAAATAAGTACTTTTACTGGTGTAACATTTTTATTCCGATATATGCAGCTAATAATTTACTTATAATGCTTATAATTTTGCTTTCAATGCAACTATCTACATATATACATAGATAGGTAACGCGATGTACCATGGAATAATAAATTTCATCGTCGATTGAGATAAAGTTTAAAGTATGTATATGAGATGGTATTTTATATAGTCGGATAGAAAGAGAACAAGTTACGTTTATAGTTAAATCCGCACGCAATGAAAGATGCTTAAAATGATGATATAATATCATGGATATTGTAATATTCCTCGAGAGGCTATCATAACAAATACAGAGATATTTAACCTCGTCGCTTAGGGAACTTAAAGGCAGACGAATTAGCCCGAACAAGCTCGTCAACTGCTGAAAATCACCCAACACACACGATGAGAATGGCATATGCGGCAGTAAAAGCAACTACTAAACACAGGAAAGATAAGAAATCTTAAGACTAGTGAAAAAGTATCTAAGGTCAGAGAGAAGCCAATAAATTCCTGATTGGACGCAGGCCTACATTTACATTGGACCTAGTAAGCAGAGACAGAAGATCTGTGAGCCTGCTAACAGGACACCGTGACAGAGTTAACATCATGTAAGAGACTGCCGGCCATGTGCTGTGCGACTGTATAGCATTGACTGTATAGCAGAACTGCGACCCTCAGAAATGGCTTATCAAGTTAATTACAGCGACATCCATCCATCTACGACGCTAAGCGATAGGTGAGGTAAGCGTTGCGGAGGGAGGCATCATGCCAAGGGCGCTTTAGCAGGGTCTCATTAACAGCAAATCGATGACGGGTATTCAAAAAGTCTTGCGACACCAACAACTAAATTAAATTTAATAAAAGACCAGATATCTTATTCGGCGAATAAGGTTGGGCGATTGATTTGTAGAAGGTTCGTCCTTACCTGACACCGAAATACGTATTTCCACCAGCAGTTGGCACCAACTTAATGGCCTCCAGTGCCAAAGAAACGCGTGCCTGCCGTTCAAGGAGCAGTGACGTAAACCGAGTACCGTTCCCCAAACCATTCTCTGGCTGCTTAACAAGGGGATGGAGACACTGGTAGCGCTTTGGAAAACTTTTTTGTCTCCTTTTGTTGCGTTCGCCGTGAATTATTCCATCAATAACATGAGGAAGCTAAGCTATCTTAGCATTATATATATTTGGAAACTGTGAGATATTTAAAAAAATATATATTAAATATTAAAGCAGTCACCAGAAACACGCTGGGGATCTCGCATTAAAGTATTGAAGCCATTATGGTATCAAATCGGTATAATTTACATGATGCCTTATTGGAATTGGAGGAGAACAGTAGACATCAAGTCAGATTATTATACAACTACATTCCTTCGGCATGATTAATTGTATAAATATTGTTAGCGAAATGGTCCAAAGCAATAATTGCAAAAATTATCGCTCATACAGAAGCTTTGTTGAAGCACGTACAAAATATGAAGGACGTATTTTAGAAATACAACCAAAATTTGCACGATCCAGTGAAGTGACTGTACGAAAAAGGACCGACATAAAGTCGAACCACAATACAATCCATTCCTGTATAATTTGAACAAATGATCAGATTTCACTTCGAAAAAAAGATGATAATTTAGAAATTTATTTAGAAGATGCGGAAGACAAAGATATAATATTCAACGAATTAATCTAACGCAATAATTTCCTTGGAAGATGTGTTTCAATCTACGTTAGATAATTTTGAAAATCCCTGTAGCTCATCGAAACATATTTATAGAAGTAATAATACTAATAATCATAACGTTACAGTTGCCAATGAAGAAAGGTTTTTGTCGTAACTAAAGGTTGTAAAAACTTATCTTCGATCAAAATTATCACAAGAACAGCTAGTTGACCTATCAATAACTGCCATTGAAGTTGATGATATACGATCAAAGCAACGATTAAGGAACTATTAACAGATTTACAAACGCCAAAGACAAAGGCTTATCTCAATTTTTTAATAAAGGCACAAAAATATCTTGAATTTCCTATTTCATTTTTTTTTATTATTATATATTTCATTTGTTTTATTCAAACAAATTAAATATAAAATTACTTAAAAATTCCAACGCTTTAGTTATTTTGTTATGACTAGAGAGGACAAAAGCGAGTGAAATCATATCTATTTTGCCGCGCGTCGTATTTTGTCGACTCTCGGGGAAGCACGAGTAGGCAACACGAACCCTTTATTATGAAGCGAATAGACACGAATCTGTCTAGTCGCTGCAAAAAAAGATATGATTTCGCCCGCTTTTGTCCTCTCTAGTTCCTACGATGAAAACTGGTGAGAAGAGCGCAATGCTAGGTATCCGTCAGAGAGCTTCAAATATGATAATCAATTATAAACATTCCCGCAAAATCAATAACAACTCGCATGATTAAAATCGCAATCGTATCCGATGATGCCTATCTGTTACGTAGCGTACGTAACAGCTTCAAACTACAATATACGAAATGAATAAATTTAAAATATAAATATTCATGCGTTGATTGTACCTATAATTCCAATGTTCTAATGTCTCCCTTTAAAATAAATGAAAACATTAAAAAGACAACTTTACGCTTTATCTTTTAACCAGAAATTAAATACGTATGCACATACATACTTATCCACATATATTCAAATCGCCGGTATCTAGACACCATATCCAGTAGCTTCAACACTTCAAATTTACTTCAACGTTCTCGTCGTTATTGCCAACTGAACGACACTTATCCTTATTTCAGCTCTAACGTTTTAAGTACGCTTCTAACTTCGAAAGTTTAACGACGACGTTGTTATCTAAATAATATACTTTCAACGGCCGCCTCACCATCGGATAACGTCAATCAAAATTATTAACACGGAATATGTTTATTTAAATCGCTAAGGTACATACGTATCCGGTGATTTTCGACGATATTCTCGACTTTATTGGATGTTAAATTCTTCGCTGCGCAACGTTGTCTATCAACGTTACCCGCATATTACGATGGGCTTCGCCGATGTATGTAAATCGGTAAATCCACATCTGCCTTATTGTAAGAAATAACATGTTATTTGATGAGAGGTTAAGTTGACGGAAGATCTAAGTCGTTATTATTGTTATTAATCGCTTTTTTTTTTCTAATGTTGTCTCCTTCGTACGCTTCAAAGGAAATACCTTTATAAGACGAGAGATCGGATAGTCATCATTATTTTGTCGTTTAAACGGACCATTTTGTGTCACTTATGTTGTACATGTGTAATATATGAGAGAGAAGCGTTTATCATTGAAGTTGCGACCAACCGGAAACGTTAGTCTACTTCAATTATTATTCTTTATATTGTAATTTTCTTAAAATTACTCTCGACGTTTGATTTAAATTGATCTCATTTAGTCGGCTGTATCCACGAACTTCCTGCAGTTCAGTGACGTTCGGTTATGCAAAAAGAAAAATTAGAATCGTTACATCAAATCTTCTGCAGAACAACGCCGTGTCCTATCCGCATTGAAAAAAGAATTATTTGATACGAGGTACATTCGAATTCATTCTCAACGCATCTCGTCCACTACGAAGATGGTACCTCCGGAACCTCGTTCAACGTTCTTGAAGGCCTCGACGGCTTCTTGAGGTGATAAAAATCGTTAGGCGATAAATCAGTCGAATATAAGCAATGAGATGCTTGAATTAAACAATTATTTGACCTGGTAAATGAGAGATGGCGTTATCGTGATGAAGGATGGTGGTGCATCGTCGATTGTTCTTCTTGATTTCATCGACGACTTCTAGCGAATAAATTGTTACAGTTCTTCGATTCTCCGAAGCGTAGTGAACAAGTAACCGTTTTCTTGGAAGTGCTTCGTGAATAAACAGCGCGGACACGTGTTTCAGGCTCGTGACGATATATACACATTTCTCGCCTGTTATACGCCCAATCGAATTTGTTAAGCCCCTCTTTATAACAATTATCCTTTCCTTGTGCTTAGGCCAAATTATGCAGAATCTTTCATCTCTAAAAGTTCGCGCCAAATCGAATGTAGGTACCGCACTCTTCGATATGAGACTATTAGATTGTTTGATTTGTTGATAATTAAATTGTAGTTATTTATTTTTTTCAGTATTAGACGTATTAGATGACGTATTATTGTCTATTAAATTTAGAAGGAGTGTACGCCTATAACTATCTGCTGCGTCTATGGATGACGGAAAATAACGGAACATTGTGTTGCTCTAACAGGAGCGTTACAAAATCGAAAAAGAGAAAGAGAAGAGCACAATTCTAGAGAAGAAGCACGCTGATCAAAAGGCCAAATGACAAAACTATCTAAAAGGTAAATACTCTAAAAGGATTGACGATTTTGTGTCATAAGAAACGGATGTGGAGAGAATCACACAGAAAAAAGCAATCGGTAAAAATGTAGCATGTTACGTGTAACATATCCGCAGTGGTTTAATAAAGGATGCACACGATTTAAAGAAACATCTTATTATTAGATGCGTGATGCTGAGACTTATCGTCAACAATTACACTACAACAAGGAAAAGCATCTTTATTTGTGTACATCAGGCAAGCATACTGCTTATTACGATCTATTTTACATTGATTTTACTTAATTCGTTTCCCCTTTATCGATACTGCCCAATTTTTTTGGGACAAAACACTGAAGGTGAATTTTTACGTCCAAAAGCTCTTGCCGTAACAACATGTAGATTTGACGAAATTTTGTGTTAGTTTCAAAACCGGAATATTCTATCACTTAAATAAGTACCGTTTAGCTTTACGCGGTTCCGGTAAGATCGCATGTAAAAGGTAAAGTGTTGCAAAATCAAAAAGGAGACGAAAACGAGGAAGATGTAGGAAGAATTAGACGAACATGAATCTGCGGGATGTGGAAAGATTCGCACAAAAAAAAATTACTGGTTAAAATATAACAGGTTGTATGTAACATGTCCACGATGCTTTAATAAAGGATGCATTCGATTCAAAGGAACATGTTATTATCATAGCAAGATGGAAAATTATATAATAGATGCGTCTATTTAAAGTACAGGTTAACATTTTGTAATGATCTATTAACGTGTTCTTCTTTTAGGCTTATCGTCAACAATTACGCGATAACAAATAGAAGCATTTCCTCCATCAAGCAAGCATATTACTTATCGTGCGTCTGTTGTATTCACTTTATTCAAATCATTTATCCAGTTGTTCGAATAAAGCACGCTCCAACGGCTCTTGCCAAATTGATTTTTCGAAACATGTAACTTTGACCAAATTTTCTCTTAGTTTCAAAACTCAAATATCTCATCACTTAAATAACTACTTTTTAGCTTTACACGGTCCCGCTAAAATTAAAGTGTTATAAAATCAAGAGAGGGAAAGAGGAAAATACAGCTATCGGAAAGATGTATGTTGGTAAAAAGACAAAAAGACAAGATTAACCTATAAGAACGAAACGCTAAAAAGATAGTTCCTCTTATTAACAATTAACTTCAGTAGGTACTAGCGAAATTGTAGAAAACATGAGTCCACCGGACGTAAGGAGAGTTACACGGAAAAAAAGGCAAAAATGTAACATGTTACGTGTAACATGTCCGCAATTTTTTAATAAAGGATGTACGCGATTTAAAGAAACATGTTATTATACAGGTGCGTCTATTTGAGTTACTCGTTAACATTTCGCAATGTTCTATTAACATGTTCTTCCAATTACGAAACAACATAAAGAAGCATTTTTATTTGTCTCCATCAGGCAAGCGTGGTGCTTATTACTGCCTGTTATATTCACAATTTCTCCAAGTTTTTGAACAAAGCACTGAAGGCGATTCTTTTTAACGTTCAGTATCTCCAACAGCTCTCACCAAATCGATCTTCGTGACAATACGTAACTTTAACCAAATTTTGTGTTAGGTTCCGAACCTAAATATTTTACCATTTAGGTAAGTACTTTTTTAACTTTAAAAGTTATCCGAAAAAGGGAATTTCATTGGAACTATTACATTTGATGAGTCCCTTAAAAGACTAGACTTAAAAGTAAGCTAACATTTTTATTTTTATTGCTTTTTGAAATTGGATATTTTTAAGCTTTGTATAAGTAAGTTGTATAAGTCAATGTTATATTATCTAAATTATTCAACTATGTAGCTTATCTCCTCAAACGAGAGGTTCAATGAATTTTGTCGTCTTTAGCCAAATCTTTAGTTGCATTTAATGCTTCTCTAACATAATCGCCTCAGCGTATCTACTTGTCAGAAATAAAATTGTGATCGTAAGTTGCGAGCAGTGAAAACATCCGAGTCTTCCAAGCTATCGTAAATTATAGATATTGTGACGAATTGTTAAAAATGCTTCTAACGTACTCTATCGTTCAAATTACAAGTTAATAGGTTAGAAAGACAGGATTTTTACGAACACGTATATATATTGTATTTTTAAATGTAACTAAGTATACCTACACTGGAATAATTGATAACCCATCTAAGGTTTCTATGTTGCTCTGGCGTTCAAATCACTAGCACTCCTATCTAACATTTTCGCTTCATGTGCCTGTCTCAAAGGGTTGCTATGTTATTCCAGCGTTCAAATTACTGGCTTCTTCGTTGAGATTATCGCTTTTTTGTGTATGTGAGTTCTCCTCAAGTTCTGTTTATTGTTTACATTATTAATTATATATTTGTTTAAAACGCTTTCGATGTCAATTTAATTTAACTTAAAAATCATCTCACCTTCGTTATACATAATTATGCTTATTATGGCATTTATCCGGTCAAATTTCCGGTTGAAAAAGCACAAAATTTGAGATGAAAAAAAGAAAACAATTGTAAATATGGTTCTTTGGGCATTTTGTAGCGTTCAATTCATAACTTTTTAAATTTAGAAAGGGTACTTATTTGGAATAAAAATAAATAATTAAAATCATGCTTTCCCATCCATCGTTGAAATCACACGAACTTTCAAGGATTCCGACGCTGGATCGAGTCAACTGTTTAATATATCTCTTTTTTTTACGTATTCTTTCCAACGCGATAACGCAAATATGGAAGTATTTGGCGGATCTAGATCGATCGATTAGGCTCTCTAATTTTCACCCGAAAATTCACAAGAAATCAAAAAAGCAGCGCATACTAACCTTCCCTGGACGATGTACGATACCCAAAGCGCGGCATTCCGGTCTTCACCACTGGCGCCCGCCGTACATATCCCACGGTTCGGCTATTAAGCGAAGGTGAGCCGCGCGTGAGTCGCACAAGTACTGAACTATACAGCATCTCGTCGCCTGCGCCCGCTCGGAATCTCGCGGCTTCCGCGTGCCGCCGACGGGAGCGCTAGTTGTCAGCGTTCGCGCCGCGTATACGCCCACCCAAATCGCGACCCCGCCCCTGATCGTCGCGATTGGCCGCTATCCTGCGGGCGCGTCCTACCCCGGCGAACGGCGAACGACGGGGTAGTGTAACGAGGTAACGGGCGTGCGGCGCCCGGGCGAGGAGAGTCCGTGGGAATTCGACGGGTACCTGCGCGCAAAAGCGAGAGTGTTGCCGTACGGATGAGTTAAAGGTTAAGTGGAATTTTATTTTTGATAAATGATCGCGGTTTTACGACGAGTATTTTATACGTTTGGATATAGCGAGATAAGCACCTGCGGATGCGTATGGTGTGCGCAACCGATGCATTTCCGGGTTAATCTTTTCTATGAGAGGATCGTAAACAATCGCATGACGAATGGAACACTTAGGCTAAATATCTTTTGAAGTCAACGAACAGTGATTGGAAAACAGTCTTATTTTGTATTGTACGACGATATGCAGGATTCTATTGGGTGAATGACTGAAAGATGACGAATGAAAGTTAGTTTGTTTCAAACATTATAATGTTGAAATTTTAGTTGGATTAGTTGATCATATTGGCTAATTTAGTTCCTTCGATACGTATGTAAATGTTACCTTGATCTAATGTCTTTGTTTATTGTTAATATTTACATACCTTCCTATGCTACATGCGATGATTTAGAAATATGTATTTCTTGAGTCAATATGTCTAGAACTTCTTACAAAACAATTATTGATACGTGGTGATTTCAATTGTCCAAAATTCAATTCTTCTAGTAACAAAAAACATCTATATTTAATTGTTTCTTATCAACTTTAAACTTGAAGCAATTTAATGAAATCTTGAACTGCAATGATAGAGTCCTTGATTTTGTTTTGTCTAACAGCTTGCAGCAGAAGACGTATTTCGTCGTGCGTTGAACGTAACCCTCGACATACCTAATATAAAAGGTCTACAAGGAACCATCCATCTAACAATAATCTCAAATATAATTTTAAAAAGGCTGGTTTCCCATCACTGTGTGATAGTATTAAGTCCTTTGTTGAAGCATTTTCTAATGTTAATGACGCCGTTCGTACCATAAGTCTCTTGTGCCAACATGTAGAAGTTCCCGACGTAATTTTCCTTCGTCCTTTAATGCGGATATCAAGAGGAATTGGAAAACGAAGAGTTTTCACGTTTAAGGTCCTTAATCAAAGCAACCTGCAAAGGATACCACAAAAGGATTAAGAATGATATCCTTAATCCTTTAATCACAATCCTTAATCCTTAATCACTATAAGGTTCTTGACCAACCTTTTGATACTGTGCAGGTCTTTGCAAGCGTATTTCAATATGGATATACCGCCAACTCTTCTAATAACACCAGCTCAGATTTCAATAATTGCTCTTTCAATATTGGATACTTTTCGGGCCAAGATATTTTGCATTCCAAGCTTTCTCAAGTATGATTGTGCTCGAGTATTGTGCGAAGCTCTTTGCTTTATTTTCAATTTGGCCATTCGCACATTTAAGTGTCTATCTTATTAGAGAATTAGCGGGATAACACCAGTTTTCCAAAAAGGCGATAAGGGAGATGTTCTTAACTAGTATTCTCCCTAATTGTGCTAAAATTTTTAAGCATCTTCTATAACTGCATCGAACTATTTAGTGGACGGTCAATTCAACGCATCAGTGAAGATCTTGACAATTGCCGCTAAGTACACGTATTTTACCTAACCATTCAATACGATAGACCATTACATCCTAATATTGGCTATTCTCCTAGCGTTATTACGCTAATTCAATCCTACCTTCATGACCGATCATGCTATGTCCATTAGAATGGAACATTCATTGCGTACTCATTGCAACGGCATACCTCACGGCTCTAAGTTAGGACCGCTCCTCTTTGTCATTTATATTTATATTTATATAAATGATCTGTATTTATTTGATTGTAATACGCTTACGCTGACGACTTGTTGTATTAACAAAATTCATTTAAGCATTAATAAATGTGCGATACTTACCTTTACCCGGTCATCCGACCCGCAGATATTTCATTATAACATCTCTAGCACATCCATCCCAACAGTTGACGTTTTTAGGGATCTTGGAGATTTCTTTGATTCCCAGCTCTCGTGTTCCCCACATATTAATGCCGTGACTTCTGCTGCATCTAGATCGCTTGGATTTTTGCTTAAAACCTGTAAGAGTTGTTATAACGGCTGCGCATTGAAAACTATCTAGTACTCACTCATATTATCAGTACTACTATTCTTAAACGGCTGTAACGACTGTAATGGTCTCAACCGACAAAGCTACTCATCTGACGAGTTTCGCTAAAATCGACGTCTTCCTATCCGATTACATCATCTCAATTAATTGGGTAACAGTTTTTATAACAGGGGCATTAAGCATATCTTCTGACCTAAACAATTGAATGAATTAACGCTATCATCGAAAAATCGAATCAATAACCCAAGGTAGAAGAAACCTAGCCTGTTATAGATACTTATAGGTACATGGATGGGTTATTGGATATTCGTGATGTTGGTTCTCTAATTTGAAATATTATCTTCCTAATTAGTGGCGCAGTTTATCGCCGTATCAGATTACCACTTTCCGCGCACGTTTGTTTAATTAAATTAACATTTAAGAAGATATTAATGCGACGAAATAAATTAACGTCTATCCACCTATATTTAACCGAAATAGGTATACCATGCCTATTTATAGTGATAAATGTATTAATTATGGTATAATCGTCGCTGTTTGAACTATAGAGAAAATTATGGATTTACGCCGAAGGTAATAAAAATCCAAGCTATATAGGTACATACGTGATAATTTTATTCACGAAGGTTCACGAACACCTTGAGACCAATTAGTTCATTGGTTGTTACCCAATATTTGTCGAAATCTCGTAAAAATCAAACCAGGCGTTTATCTTTCTTTTTGTAACTATACCGATCCAGATAATTAGCTTCAAAAAATAATTTAAAAGTTCGGAAACAATTTGAAGATCAAAATGTATGTTCACCGAATCCACGCTCACGTTTACCGCTGACCCTATATTAACCGCTTGAATGTTCATGGCCTTAACAATCTTTTATCCCAACACCGAACAATGTTATTGAACATGTTCAATAAACAACTGCGAAACAGATGAAAATCGCTGGGTGCGAGATCTGACGAGTAAGGCGGATGCGGAAGCATTCCCATTCGTAAATCGTTCAAAACATGCTTCGTCTTTCTTGCGGTATAGCGTCTTGCTCTAGCATGTTGCAATAACGGAAGCTTGTGCAACTTCCCAGACCGTTTTCTGATAAACGCCTGCCGCAGCGGTCTTGTGGTTTACGCCATTCTTTGAATTGACTTTTGGTCTCAAGATTGAAATAGGTATTCTAGGTTTCGTCAGCGGTTATTATCCGTTGCCAAAATTAATGATCGTAACGGGCTAACGGCTCTCGAAGTTGACGCCAATTATCAGGCCAGACAGAAGCTCAATGCATCCGCTACGATCCCAATAATCTTGGCACGAAACGGGCCGAAACCTTGCTTTCGCCTAAACAATCAGATAAGATGTCGTGTACCTCTTCCTAGGCGTTCGCCTGCGCTCTTTCAGTAGGTCCTCCACGGTAATAATGTTGTCTTTCGTTTACCGACGTACTTGGGCGACCACAGCGTAATCTGCTAATGATGTTCTACCAGTTTTAAAACGATCGATCCACCGTTTACAAGCTACTTTTAGAATCTGCAGACTCGCTAAAGACTCTTTGCAACCGTTGAATAATCTTTGAAGTTTTCACATCTTCTTTCCATAGAAGAAGATCATCGCTCTTTGAATTTTAACGGCGTCTTTCATGATCATAAAACCAGTGCTACGAAAACTACATTGCACTGGATAGCTGCATGAACATGTCATGCCATAGTGGTTGTACGTTCCTGTCTTGGTATCTGTCGGGGTAACGAAGGCAAAGTTGGTCCATTAGGAAGTAGACTGACATGCAATGTCGCACAGTGATAACAGCCAAAGGAACTCAAAGCACCCACGTCTTTTGATCAATCGCCGTTTTAACGCTTGTAACTAGCGCGTGTGTTGAATTATTTGCATTCTATACGTATAAAAGTATTTTTAGCTTTACATGGAAACTATGGATCTCTGGAGACGAAGGAATAATTAAAACGGTGGTTTTTTGAAGACGAACCGACTCCGAAGAAGGCAAAAGCGGTGAATTCGACCAACAAGGTGGTAGCCTTGATTTTCTGAGATGCACATTGGATCGGATGTAAATTGGAAAGTATTCTGCGTCGTTGTTTCGGAGAAATCGAAAACGAACGTCCTCACTTGCATCAAGACAATACACGGGTGCACTTCTCTTTTTTTTTATATTTCTTCCATCTTCTTCTATCTTTTTCTAAGAATTTTCTTGAGAGACCCTCGTACATGCTAAAAGGCAAATCGACACTATTTTTTCATTGATTGACGTCATAGCAACTTGTCCTTGAGCTGTTGTTTTTTTCTCCCTTCTGCTCCTAGCACAGTTTGGAAGCACATATATTAAGAGGAATATTATTCACCTTTGACCCATGACAAGGAGGTAAATTTTTTTCGAACGATCCTTTTACATTTTAAATGAAACTAACTTATTCCCCAACGAAGACCAAAGTCAACAACCAACACCAATGACATAATTTCAATTCAATTCAATACACCGTAAATAACGAGGAAAACGTCTTCGTCCAAATAGAGTCTCACACGTCCTTCTAAAATTCGCTTAGCTCATTCCGAAAAACCATCACAAATCCATCCATTTCGACAACCTCTCATTATAATAATCGAGTTACGAAGTCGTCCCACTATACGTACGTAGGTATACGAAAAAAATATCAATTTAAGATCGCATTGTACGTCTATATGTATGCGCCGAATAAAAGACCAGTAATTATAAAGATAAAGCAATTAATTTAATTATACGCTGGAGATCGATATTTCTTAATTAATAAGTTGTGGTTCTCCTCTGACTGGAACCACTGATTTATCTTTGATATAAATTAATAGCTGACTATAGATATCTACACGTATAGAAGATATACTTATGCGCATGATACCGCTCTGTGTCGAGTGCTATGCTTTTTGTTTTTGTTTTTGAACGCGTCGTAATTTGTTTTTGTGTCTCTATGGTGATGTGTATACGGAGTACAGTTAATAAGTTAAATTATTTGCGTTAATAAATAGACTTATAGCTTCCATTCGTCGCATAAAAGATGGAGAAAATCTAAATTATATAAGCGAAGTGAAGAAAACTTTTTTATATTTGCTGCGGGACGCCCTTTTTAAGCACCGTTTTTATTAATATTTGTTTATTTTCATTTTTATTTGTGGTTGGTACAAGTTACTAGTGCATCCCGTTTAGAAATGCAATAATGCCACCCTGACTAACAATAAAGTATCGTAAAAGAAGAGATATTTTAGCCAGGAAGCGTATCTAAAGTGCTTCATGAAGTAAATGTGTTAACCGCAGCTTAGATAGAGAGATACGCCGCACATAAGCCACAGTGAATTATTTGAGTGCCGAAAATGAAGCTGGTCACCACCATCAGGAGAGCCATCAGCAAGGCGCCGTCGGTTTCCCGCCAGCGGACCGCACCCATCAATAAGTCAAACCTGTTATTCTGAATACTTACATATGCTTTCGTTATAAATGTTAGCAGCTGAGCAAAATTAATAATCATTTTATCGTTTTTTGAAATCAATTCTATTATTTCTTGGCGCATTACTTCTCCATCGCTCGAGAAGCACGCAACTTGAGAAGTTGGGTGCTACGTGATTTCATTTAGTTTGCAACCAGTCCGTTACAACTAAATGCGCATTACCGCCGTATGCTTTGAAATAAATGATGTAAATAAAGGGTAATCATTTTAATTTTACATTGTTTGCAAACGCTATCATCTAGAAAGCTGTAAGTTTCATGATGCGGCGGTTCACCCTGGCCATATCAGCTATACCATAAAGCAAGGATCAAATATAACTCAAATTCTAGCATTAACACCTCGAATACTCCACTTCATCTCGCACTATCTGTTTCCTTTGAACCTCGCCTTGTAGAATTCCCTAATTTCCCAAGACAAGTATATCATTTCTCGATTTGAACGCGCATCATCCATCTCATGGATACTCGTAGTAATTCAATCCAAATCCGTCTCGAAAGAATTTATTAATCGATCCATAGTCGTGCGCCTTCGCCGAGGCATTAATAACGTAAACACCGCCACGCCCTGTATAATTACGCGTTTAATAATAACTATACGCGATTGCTCCAATTGCCGACGGGTGATCCGTCTGACAAATGCTGAAATAAATCTAGGCGAGCGTGCGCTTCGGATAATCTACCGCGACGAACATATTTTGTGAGATGCCTATACGCGCGCCTATGCGATATAATTGATGGCTGTTTTGAAACTCGGCGCTTTGGAAAAGAAACTCGAAGGAATTAATTTATTAGTGCCGCACGAAAAATCGAACCCTGTGAGAAATGGAGCGAGTCGAAACGCTATAAATCCGTTACGTTATGGATATTGTTGAAATTCGAACATGTATTGGTTCGTGTTTACGCGATTATACAGGATGTAGGTGGAATACAGGGTGAGTTTATTCGAACTAAGGAAATATCAGCTCGTTAAATGCAAATCATGGAAAAGTTCGATCCTGGCACAATTTGCCGAAAAGGATAAAGAAACTCGAGGAATCTGGGAAACAAGACAAACCAACGATCTAGGAGCAATCGAAAGAGCCAGTTTTTAAGAAAGACACTCCAAAAATTAGAAAAGTTACACAATGAAGGAGAAGATGCAGAAGGAAGAATAGTGTACCAGAACTACATGAACAGGAAAAAATTGAGGAACCAACAAGAAATGAAACAAAAGAAATAATAGAAATTAAAATAAATATAGAATAAATAAAATAGAAAATAAAAAAGATATTTATTCAATCTCATTCTAGAAGCAATAATGAGAGAAAGCAAGATCCTTAATTTAATGCATGGACAACCTACTTTTTCTGGATTAATCTAGGTTTTAGGCTTGCTACGTGTGTACAATTTACTGCACCTAACTTACCACTATTTCTAGGTTTAATGATTTTTCACAGCTTCTAGGGACTTTTGAAATAGCCTGTGATTTATTGAAAACTCACCAAAATCACTTTTCCTAGAAATGTTTGTAATACAAAAGTTATTATTAAAAAAAAAATAGGTATCTAACCAAAAGCTTTCATCACATTATCAACGAGTTTGATGAACTAGACTGATCAAACTTTTTAATGACATCGTGAGTGAGTACTTAGTAAAGTCATGCATTTATTAAAACGTCTAATTATTAATACTAATAAGCAACTACTTGTTCCAGTAAAAAAAGGAAAATTTATCCATTCATTTACCATATTTCCAACATCAGCAATATAGAAATGGCAAAACGTAACGAATTCTCTGATTTTTCACGGATCATTCTAGTGACTTTTCTAATTTCAACATGGTGACATTATACCACCACCGCTACCCCCAATTAACCAATGTACTTTTTTTATTTAAAGATGACAATAAACATTGAAAAATAAGAAACGTTTGTAATTTTGCGCTATTTGAAGGGTGAAATTATGTTGAGACGATGAAATACCGTATCCTATATATTACTGGCTCCATCTAACGGACTGTGTCTCAACTATAATTTTGCAAATGTTTAAATGGCAAGTTTATAGATGGCACTGTATTCATATGAAAAAATATATTTAAAAAGGAATGTTAGATATCACAAGTATTGTATACAAAAGGTTCCAACATTATTCTGCTAATCACTAAAAACACAATGCTTTGTTGAAAGTTTTTTTTTTCATTGATTGATACATTCGATTCCTATCGAATCCATGGGTTCTTTGGATTGATGTATATGTAGTGGGGATAATAATATATGCTACTATGGAGGATAATATGTTGATGATTTTCAAAATAATGATGTCCATAAGTCTGTTGTCATCTGTGTAATTAATGTAAAATTTGTAGTTCGAAATTTTAACTATTGCTGCTAGAAAATAAAAATGTAATGTTGGTAGTAGTAGAAACGGTAGTATTGTTGGTAATGTAGATTAGCCTCTCGATTTGTTCCCAATATTGCTCCGGATCTGTTCTGGAACAATATCGGAACGTTCTATTTAGCTCCAACTTCTGCTTCCTTTTATCTCTGCTGAGATGACCCGCATGGCCACTCTGTTTGTTTAGAGAAAAGTATATAGAATAATAGAGAGTGGACAGTGGAAAATTTTCGTAAATTATGTTCGTATTGCATTAGCCGGCATTAGCATCCCATCTGTTCTGTGTTAGTGAATTGCATACACATATGTCATATTTCGGAACAGTTTCGCAATACCTCTTTGACCTAATAAAATCTAGAAAAGAACAGCCCGTATTTTAATTTCTTAAATTAGAACAATTTATTCTATTTAAAAGTTTCAAACGCCAAAATTACTACGGCCTCTATTTTAAATTTCGTTAGCAACCTAAGTAGGTTGTTCCAAACATGTCGATATATAGTCGTACAAGTCATATAATTTTTTTTATCGAAAATACCAACTTAAATCGCCCGCAAAATTTAAAAGAACCTTTAGTGGATGATTATTCAATATTTTTCACGTATCTTTTTCCATAAATTTTGCATTAAGCGTCAAAATCTTTACACGTAAATGTAAGAATATTATATGAGTAAGTTCGATATTCTTCCACATCGTGAATAGATTTCGCATCATTTATCCAATTATTTCAAATTGTTCATGCATTAAATTTGGATGGTTTGCTTTACTACTACTTACGACTAGAGAAATACCATCAAAAAGACAATATTTAGAAAGGTTTAGGTTTGGTGTGGAATATCAGAGTAGATGAATCTTCAGTCTTTCTACCTTTACGAGGACTTGCTTAAATAATTTTTAACTTGTTCTACCGAAAACATTTATTAATTAGGATAAAATTCAACTTCGAAATTTAAAAAATCCCGTCGGTATATTCATTAGTTCATTCATTGCAATCTTGGTGATATTCCTATTTAATAGGTTGGCATATCGTATATGCTTGAATAGAAGAACGCTAAAATTAATTCTACAATCAGAAGATTAATTAATTAATATAATCTATATCTTTATAATTATATCAATTTCTTATATTTAAAATAGATCAACAAGGAACTGCTATTTATGCTAGCACTCCAAGCAAGCATAGAGGGATAGTATTTAAGGTTATATTTACGATATTTCTAGCGCTAGCCTAAACGTAATCATGGATATTAGACCAAATAATACTATTTATATCAATAATTTAAACGAAAAAATTAAAAAGGAAGAACTGAAGAAGTCCTTGTACGCTATATTTTCACAATTCGGACAGATCTTAGATATCGTCGCCTTGAAAACGCTAAAAATGCGTGGCCAAGCTTTTGTTATATTTAAGGAAATTCAGAGTGCAACGAACGCTTTAAGGTCAATGCAGGGCTTTCCATTTTACGATAAACCTATGGTAAGTGCTATTAACTTTAATGTAATGTAAATTACTCTATCTGTGTGATTTTGTAGAGAATACAATATAGTAAGACAGATTCCGATTTAATAGCGAAGATGAAAGGCACATATTCCGAAAGACCAAAGAAAATTAAACCACCTCCTACGAAAGAGGATGACGCCCCGAAGAAGAAAAAGAAGAATAAGGATCCCAATAGGATACCAGGAGGAAATAACGCTGAACAACCACCGAATCAAATTCTTTTCCTTACGAATCTACCGGACGAAACTAGCGAAATGATGTTATCAATGTTATTTAACCAGTATGTATCTTTCTCCCATTTATTTTTATGTTAAAAGAAATAATTAATGTATTTCTTTGTTTCATAGATTTCCTGGTTTTAAAGAGGTTAGATTGGTACCAAATCGCCATGATATAGCCTTTGTAGAGTTTGAAAATGAACTCCAATCTGGTGCAGCCAAGGATGCATTGCAAGGATTCAAGATTACACCGACACATGCCATGAAAATATCGTTCGCTAAGAAGTGAAGGAGATTTATTTTAGGTGAAAATAATATAGGTGTAAGTCTATAAATAATATTCTTGAAATAAAATGTTCTCTTATAAATTGAGTTTTCTTATTTCTGTGTTTATTCTTTTAGTTTACTGGTATTTTTGCAAAAATTAAGACAAATTAAACAACAGAACCAGAACACTCGTGTGTTCCATATTTGCATTTATTTGGGCCTTAAAGTTGTTTATTTGCCCATTACTATCCATTCTCATATACTTACCATTTACATATGGTCTAAAGAAACTTAATATAATGCTCATAATCTTGACAGAATCAAGTTTTCTCAATTAAAAAATTCAGGAGTGGTAGTGTTTTTTGAAAAGTAATAAATAAGCAGTAAGTAATCTGCTACTTTTTCTTTATCATCTAATTAATGTAACGTATGCTTACCCAAAATCATAAATTACCATCGCATTATAATTGGGTAAAAAGTTAAACTGATTTGAAAGCACTGTTTTATTCTTAATTAAAATGTTAAATGTGCATTAACAAACAACCTTCACAGAAAAAGGGAGCAATATTGAGACTTTTTTAAATACTGGGTCAACTTTCTTAGTGAGTAAAGTCTACCCTTATACGCAAGATCTTACCTTGTATCTACTTCCATTATCTTATCCTTGGGATGCATGTGCAGGTCTTATATCTGTTGCTAAGTTTACTAACAAGGTAACAACCACAACATGCAAATTCAGATTCCGATGTGACTGACAGAGTATCATCGTATAAGGACACCATTTTTGGATTACAGCGTTCTTATAAATGCTTAATATGTCACTCTCGATAGATACCATATTTTAATAACAATTGAAACAAAGAATATAATATAATCCATTCCGTTGACCCAAAATATGTAGAAAATTTTACAGGCACCTTATGGTCTTCGTGATAGAACAATATAATTATTGAGAGCCGAGCTTTATTGCAATTTTTAATTTTTTTTAATTGGACTAAATTTGCGTTACGCGCTGCCGTTTATATTGGCTATATTTAATTAATATTTTTTTTTAATGTGGGGCATGGGGTACCTCGGTCCCTGTGATATATAGTTATATATAGTCAAATTATCTCCAAAACAAAAAAAATTTTTATTTCTGAAATATTTAGAAAAATTAAAAAATTATGCAAATTTATGGGAGCCCTTTACCCCAAACTCGAGGAGTTCCCCACTAAAAAAAATGATGATGACACGCTTTCAGTTTCATCAAAATCTGAATTTGCCAGTTGCCTTGCCAGCAAAAAAATACAATTGTTCTCTTTGTGCTTAATGGCAAAGGCCCACATCTTCAACACACCATAACAGTAAAAAAGAAATTTTTTATGATGTACAGGACGAACTTGTTTCACACTACACATTTTCTTTTATATTGTACTATGTAATGATACAAAACTACACAGTTTATAAAAAAAAACTTTATGCAATCACAATAAAATGGTTCACATATCTAAATAAAGCACTAATACATCGTAATAATACCATAGACTACATTAAAATAATATACAAATCATTATCCTGAAGTTACTAATAATCCTAGCAGTACTAAAATAAGAATCGCTTATTCTACCTATCTTCTTTCCTATTTGGAATCTTTACAAAGTAAAATCTACAATTTGCTTCAAAATAATAAAAATACTTAATCATCGTCAATCACAAAACCAGTTCGTGCTTGTTGATGCTGATTTCTTTGGAGAATATTGTAACACTGCCATAAACAATGTAAGGATGCAGCTGATGTCGCTTTTAACAATAGTAAATTTTGATCGTTGATAAACGTACTACCAGCACTATCCAAAGTACGACCTAAAAGACTGTCTGCTTGTTCCGTATTTTGCAGCTGCAATTTCGCGTTACCCATGGCATCTAATACTGCTAAATGTTCCCGTGGTGGTAACGGAGGACTCGTTGCACTTATTGCCTGAAACGAAACCGATTTGTAACGTCCAAAATATGAAATAAAAAGAAAAAACCTTTGTGTGAGATTCGGCTACGGCCCTTAATCCATTCACCCACTCCTGCCTCGCTCTAGCGTCAGCTGCTCTTAATTTTAACATATCACCGGAAGCGCAATTTACCGTAAACGTCTTAGAATCCTCATCGCTGGGACATATAACTGCGCCAGCTAGATGGACGGAGCCTCTCGGAACTGTACCTTCAGGTTTCTCCCCTTCGCACAGGTAATAATGTAATAAACCCGCACTACCGTCCACGGTAAAGTACCGATATTGCCACCCTTTCATCACGTTAGTGTACTTATATAGCTGCCCAGAAAATTGTCTGGGTTTTAGGTGCAAGTCCATAATTTCTCGTACTAGCTCTATTGCGGTTATGGTTGTCGCAATTTTGAAACAATTTGGATAGAAATCGATAGCTTAAATTACGGGGTGAGAAGTAAAAGAAAAAAACTAAGGGAAACTAATTACGAACAATTTAATTGGTATAACCTCAAATAGTTTTTATATTTAACAATTGACATATTGTCAAAACAAATTTGTTATTGTAGGAAACTGTAATTGGTTGGATGTGTAGGAACCTGTAAATATTAATGGAAGATGGTTGTACTAGAAAGAAGCTCTTATAGTTATGTAGTCTTATAATTTTATAATAGATGTCGCCGCAAGCGCGAATGTTTAAAGCTGATTTAATTTCTTTTTAAAATATACATAGGCGCAGATAAAGGGGGACAAGGAGAGGCCGTTCTCTGCATTGGGCTGGTTTGCTAAATCCTTTCATTTCACATATTTCAAATTCATCTGTTTGTTGGCGTTGAATTAAATCTGGAATCAAAGAATAATTTTCTATCAGTTAGATGAGACAAGTAAGATTTGTTGATGTCTGCATTAGAAACGTAAGTATAGCTTATTTAATTAAGTAGTGTACATTGGTTTTGAAAAACAAGCAAAAAAAAAGAAGAAATTGATGATTTTCAACAAACAAACAACCTAAATGAATGAACTCATTTTGGGAAAGCATTTGATCCAATCTTTAACATCCGAAAGATTAGATAATTCTTTGAGCTCGATACACTTAGTGCAAGGTTTTGTGTCCGTTCGGAAAAACTCGATTTCTCCAAACCTGTAAGGTAGACGTCCATTTATCCAATCCAATATTGTTTAGACCAAGTCCCTTAAGAACCGATGGCTGGAAGTAAAATTTGGCGAATATGGTAGGTGCGGAAGCGATTCGTACCCTAACTCATGGAATTTTACCATGGCGACGACACAAGTCGTCTGTCTGTCTTAACGAAGCACCCAAATATGGAGCATTGTTGAAACGATACAATAAGTTGGCATTATATTCGCCAATAATTGTTTTGCCATTTTCTAGGTACTCAACGTAGATTATGTCGCTTAGGCTACGAAGCACTGTGGTTGGCCAATAAGATTGCTTTGACCTTTTATAGCCAACAGGCACCAAAGTGCCAGTTAGTCACTAAAAACCCACTGTTTGGACTATTCTTTGGTCTCTGGTAAGTTGGTCTAAATCCACGTTTCTTTAACATTTACGAATCAACGCCAAAAGTTAACACACATGCACGTTCGTGATCAATTGTAAACAATCGCGGCACCCGTCTTGGAGAATCTTCTCTTACATTCAAACACCCGATCAAGTAGCTTCACTAGCCTCTCAATATAAAAAATAAGACATTTCGTATCTTGATGTTATTTTTCTCTTCACGGTAAGCGCAAAACCGAAAAATAAATATTTTCCTGGACTTTATCTAGGAGCTATTGATTGATAAATTCAACAACTGAGCTTCAACTAACCGAAAATTTCAACAGCGATGTTAAATAAGGCGATACCGCGTTAATTCTCGCGTTTTGTAGACGTTCGTTTTTCCGATCGGAAATCGCCTTTTCACAAGACGAAAAAGTTCAAAGTGTAATTGACCGATCAAATATGTAGGTCTCTCGTATCATCGCAGCCATCTAATTTAGATCAATCAAAACTCTTCTAGAGAAAGATCCATCTATTCCGAATAAATATTTATCGACCATCAAATGCTCGTCTGCTCTATCATTTTCCCCATTAAGCAGCCTTATGTCATATTATTTATAAAACACGCGTTAGGTTAGAAGACAGATTTGCTATTCATAATTTTTAATCTTCGTTTTTTATCGTCGCTGTCGCTGTTTGTTCAGGATCTAACCAAACAAATATCGACCTACCGGTAGATGCACGCACGTAGAGAATATGTATCTCTGTGCTGCTTACCTTTTCCACGGGAGAGTAGCGCTACCATATATTGTCTACAGAGGAGGTCAAAAGATACGGGTATGCTTTTATAGCTGTGCTTTCGTAAAAAAAAACAATTGAAGTTATGTTTTGCAAATCTTGGACTTGTTATGAAAATTAAATTAATTTTTGAACATTGAATTGAAGAACATTTGACAACATTTCAAAGCAAGATGGTTGGAATTTTATTGGAATAATGGAATATACGGAAAGGAGGCTAACAAATTGAAACTTCCCCAAATAGATTAGATTATTCGTATTTAAAATAAAGATTATTTCTTCTTTTAAAGGGTAGTTTGTCCAAAAATATAATTGTCGAAATTTTAACATTTTTTTATTTATTATTTATTTTTTAATATTTTTTTTATTAAAAGCAAGTTGCAACTTAAACGTATAAGCATCAGGCTTGCCAGAATTTATTTTTCTTTGGTACTAGTTGGGAATTAAAAAAAAGTACAAAAACTTACAAAATTTTAAATAGACTTTCAGTACATCTAAAATGGCGATAAAAAAGCTAAAACAACTTAAGAAAAACGATGTTTTCTATGAAATATATTTGAGACAAAAGTAACTAACGCGCTTGATGTACACGTGGACCAATAAAATATTTATTTTCTTACCAAAACCTTTTCAGAAAAATATTTTTTTTAATTCTAAAATTTATATTTCTCTGAATAAACATTTTTCTTCATTTAAATTATTACAAACTTTCATTTCCGCCTCAATTTTCTTTTGAGTGCAAAACATGCTTAAAAGCTTCAATTTTAAGTCAATTTCTTGATTTTTAACATTTTTTTCAGCTGCTGCCGATAAAATTTTTGTTGTTGAAACATATTAACAGAAACTTGTTGAGACTAACTGAGCTTTCAATAGTTGTGTGTGATCAATATTATTTAACTCAGAGAGATCAGAGAGCGTTCGCCGGTCAAAATTCAAATTTTTAAGTATTATTTTCACACCGAGGGATGAATCGCTCCAACAATATGGCGTACATCAGCACGAGAATTCTGAAAATTCTGAAAAAAAAAATGAAAAATTATCAGCAATATTCAATAGTTTAACAATGTTACAATATCACCGATTTTTTCATGTTATGTGTCGCATTCTTAACAATATTCCACATTATTGCTAAACATTCTGACAATATTAAGAAGGTGAGTTTACGAAGAAGGCGTTTAAGCTCGTATGAAGCATTAACTAATTTCAGTAACTTGAGTAGATTGAAGAACTGCCTTGTTTTACCTGAAAACTTTGCATTTTCAAATATCGGCAAGAGTAGCCAAAGTTCTTAGGAATTATTAGTCGAGACCTTTCGTTACTCGTGAGTTCAGAAGTGGTTCTTCATTGAAACTTATATTTCTTCTTCGAAACATGGCGATATAGATTAAAAGAAGCAAGTCATGTAATTTTGTTGATTATTTCGTTATATACACGTCTTGGACGAATACGCATCGCTCGACAGAAATTATAAGGAGATAAAAGCCTAGATAGCCCAGCATATCAACTCTTTCAATGTCTTTTTTTAGCATATTTACTTTAAGATATAGGTCAAAAAAAATATTAACATTAATGCAAAACACTAAAAAAATTGAGATAATTTTTTGTTCTTAAGCGACGAAACTATATTTTACGTAAAAGACGCAGTTGTTTTCTTTATATTCATTGCTTTATAATTAAGATCGGAAACTTCCTCTGCGACTTTTCTCCTTTAATTAACATTGTAGAATCGATTATATCAATCAGATAAATATGGTTCGTGCTTAATCCGGTCTTATAATTGAGTGTAGGCTTTCACGACCACGTAATCCTTAGTGGAAGTTTCTTTCGGGCGTTGTCGCGTACTTAATATTTTACGTGACGTTTCGCTAATCACGCCGTTAGCTTCATCAGGAGTTTTCTAAAGACTAAAGACGCTTTTTTTATTTTCACACGTAAATAAAATAGTCGAAATAATGCTTGTTTCGTTAACAATCACATTAATATCTCTCAACGATCTAAGGCAATCCAGCAGAAGTTTTTCTTTTCCGAAGCGGTTCGCCCCTCGTTTCAAAGATTAAATGTGGTAAGTGTTCCTTTGCTTCTGAAAACGTCATCTGCTTCTCAACTTGAGGATCTAACACTACGCTTATAAATTTTAGGCGGAAATTATCAGAATTAAATCTTGTTTTGGCGCATTCTTCCAAGACGCTTCTTCGGAGGGCATGACTTGTTGCGATCTTTAATAATCTTTATTTATTTATTAAATTAACGCATCGATTGGTACGGTTATAATTTGCGAACACCAAGCGCAGAATCTATCTTGCGTTATGCGAAGGATGTCTCTAAAGTTCTGGAACTTTAGCTAACCTTAAGCCTTCAAAGAAATTCTTTGGTGTCTCCTCAGTCCACCTATTTGTTACAAGTTTCTTGCGTTCTCATGTATCCACCGTTCCTCCTTCCTGAATTTTTTCTCATTAGATATTATATCAACAGACAAGTGTTACCTAAAAAGCTTGATCTTTTTAATCTTTTAAGTAATCAAATCATTGCGTCATTATTGATGTTTCCCGATCATTTTAATGTCTATCTTTTCCGGTAGATGGAATTTTACGAACGTTTCCGATGGCGACGGATACTTTTCGTGATCGCTGTAAATCGACCGTATCGAGTTCGGACGGGCAATATGCCGTATATGTGTGTATCCTATTACCTGCGTATGCGTAATATACAAATACACCAAAAATCTCGAATATTTACCTACATATGTAATAACACGATTGACATGTGTTTGATTTCGACACAAAAAATCGTGCATTATCTTTTAAGTCTGTCAACTGTTTCCTCTATGGTAGAATCAACGTGGGGCGAGTCGTCGAACAAACACCAGCCCGCTAGATACGATGCGTGGTATATGGGGAACGGGAATATTCTATCCGATAAAGAGGTCGTTAAAATATATGTATATAATATACAGATAGAGATATGCATGTTGTTGAAAAGAAATGATTTATTGGTCTGTATGCGATAGATGGACAGAATATTTCATTCACCGGTAATTGATTGGACGACGTATTGCTTCGGTTTTGTGTATTTTTTGTTGTTCGTTTAAATAAAGAAAAATACGGCGAATTATATTTCTCCTAATTGCTTTTGGGTAAATATTTTCGCAAGGGGCTTCGGTATTTGATTTTAATCGTTTGTGACGATGACGCCGCTCTAAGCTTGATGAGACGTTAGTTATTGACGATAAAGTATTTTTTTTTTAGGTGATTTATTTTTTATTGATAATTGTGCCTTGAAATGTTTTCATTTACGAAGATACATAGTGATCCAAATAGTAAAAATATGGATCGAAACACCGTCAAATTCCAATATGGGCCAAAACGGATAAAAAGTTAGTCAAAAAACTAATTTAATTAAATTGCAAAATAAATTCTTAAAGCACATACTACGACTAGAATCCTGAAAAAAAATCCTGAAAAATGAAGAAACAGGCGCCCTTCCGTCCAATGAAGTTAAAACGGTTATTAGCATTTTATAAAATCAAACTTTTCAACATACAATACTCTTACTGTACTGCACCGTACGATACGGTTGTTCGATTGCGGTGTTTGTGAAAATAATATTTAAAAGACGCCGAAAGAAAAGGCGATAATTGGAAAAAAGCGATCGGCTAGTCTCACATCATCATCAGGAAGAACATTCTGTGCCTGCTTGCTTGCTTTGCTGAAAAGCTGAATTGCTGAAAAAGTTGCGCGTGAAAAAATTCACAGTGCATTATACTAAGAGGAACATCTGAAGACCGGAATCGCTCGGGTCGATGAAGAATTACAACGTCTGCAGAATATAGCGCGCCTTAACGCGTTAAGTAAACGAAATCGGACATTGACTGCGAAAAGCGACTGATTTCTGTACGCAGCTTAAGGCGGTAAGAAAACAGGCGCTCCGTCGTGAGAACCATCAAAAATAATTACAGTGAGGCGAAGCTTATAGAAATTGGACGGCGGAAGATTTTAAGAATCTTCTTTGGATTGACGGATCCAATTTCAAAATGTCCTAATTTCAACGGCCGGTAGTGTATTTGCCATGCCATGCATTGCATTCGAAGAAACTAGTTGTCGAAACATTTGTGGAAAGTGGGTATGCTTCAACGGATTCTTCCTCGCTGCGCAATTCGTTTTTGTTTATTCTTCTTTAAATAATCGACTGGTCGATGTGCTATGTGTCGCGGTGATCGATGATGCGCCCGTGCCTGCTGTTCTTCTTTGATTTCACTTGAGCCAAACAAAATTTTCAAAATCTTCAAGCGCAACAGTAGCAACAGGCTCATTTTCTTTTTTAAGCGCTTCGTGAACGAATAACTTTTGTTGGTTTTGGTTCACTTTGGCACATCCGAACAGTGGGTTGTTGTTTTGTTTCTGGTTCGTTTGAAGATATTCAGGTTTCGTCATCTGTTACGTTGGCAGAAGCATCGCTATTGAATTTTTAAAGCATTTTTTTGAGGTCCGGCTATGTGGAATTCGACGACTGCTACTAAATGCTCAAAATCGTTTGTATTTGACTTTCGCTAATATTTCAGCAAGCCTCCATCTATGGATATATGGCATGAAATAATTATAAGCAACTGATGGACGACTTTCACTAAATTCCTCACTGCCAAGGGTACGTCCACGATTAAATTTTGCAAAACTCTCGTCTCTCATCGGCTGTTTATGTATAGCTTCTAAAATCTGAAACAGTATCGCCTTCGATCAAAAAAATATATATTCTTTTACATATAAAGATATCCTATAATAAGCCTTAAATTCCAAATTTTTAAGAAGTACAAGCAACTAAATAGTTTCTTTTAGTTGCTTAATGTTTAACACAATTCCGAAGTTATTTTAGATGATTTTCATTCGAACAACTCTACATTTAAATATGCGTATCATATACAAACAATTTAGTCAACGAGCAGATTAACTCGACAAACAGATTAGCCGTCGCGTAATCTGGATTAATTCTCTACGTGACATTTTATAATTCTTCGAGATGGGATTTCTGATCCCGATTATTGTTTTCTAAGTAAAGAGTGTCGATTTGGGTTTGACAGGTTGAAGAGGCAACTTGCCCAATCCAAGAGATACCGATCGGAGCGTCGATAACCAAAAAAATTCTAACGACGGGTAGTCGAAATATGACGACGTTCGATAATGAAGATAAATCGTTTCTTAAACTAACGTGTTAAAATGCCCCCGTACTTAAGCTGATTTAATTGAGGGAAAGGTATTCTCTTTAAGGGAACGTGATTTCTCGAAAAAAAGTGCTTTTTTTTAAACGTTGATTAGTTATGACCGTTTCTCACTTCTACGTTTACCGTTGCCTTCTTTATTAGGAATAAGTACGTTATCGAAATTAAAACGTTTTCCAATAGCAAGTTTCGTGTCTGTGTGTTTAGCTGCGTGGCTTCGCCAATTTTTCGCTTTTTGAAAATTAGTTATTAGTGCTCGCATCGTTTGAGAAATTTGAGAATGAGCGCCGTTGTCGCATTATTGGCCTGTCACATACTCATCAACGTCTCGTTTCTTCTTGAGAATTTGATGTTGGAAAGGATTTGTGCTCGCCGAGCGTTTATTTATGCTGTCTTGTGCTCGCATCGTTCTTGAGATGTTTGAGAATGAGCCTTGTTGTAATTCTGAAGTGTTGTAAAGCAATATCTTGTTTTTTTTTTTTTCTTAAACTTCAACCTTATAATAGTGAAATTCTTTTACTTTTTCTTTAACACTTAGTTTTGGATGTAATTTAATTGGAAATGATAATAACATTAAATTGGGCAACAGCTAACATTTCCTCATGTATAACTGTCGATTCTATGATGTACATAAAAAATAACATTGTAAGATAACAGTCTTTAGATTAAGATATTATTATCTCAATCTAATTAAAATAATAATATCTTAATCTAAAGACTACACTCTGTTCTATAAATTCTTAATGATCTCTCGCTTGCTGACTTTATAAATAAGGGATACGCAATTCCTGAGCACGCGAAGTTATGGATAAAGAAAGAGCTCTTGATCGGAATAATTATGAAGATGATCGGAATGAACCGGAAAGCGATAATAAAGTTCCAAATTATGCTCTTATTACAAATAAAAGAAGTATTGAATTGACGAAACAACGGGATGTCCTTAAACGGAAGCAAAGAAGTTATATTTTGCCAAAAAATGATCTCGTTATTCAAGTTATTTATATAAAACTTCTAAGTTATATAAGTTATATACAACTTTTATTCGAGACAATGTTTCAAGAGATAAATATGTATGTTTTGCAAGACGACATCGCCAATTTCAAACCATGTGGCGCGTTAGAAATAAAAATTTGGTTTGGTTCTCACGTTGCCGTCGGCTCGTTGCAATTTCCTAGAGTATCAATTTTACCAATAGGATAATGCCGCGAATATGAATCTATTTTTGAAGTCCATGACACGAGATCGATTTTTTTAATGACGAGATAATATTCATATTATGAAGCGATGTAACGAACTAAACATGGCAGAAGATCATTGTATAGATGAACCAATGATAGCATAGCAGTAAAGGCACGGTATATATCTTCATTAATTACCTAGAACTGGATCCAATAATAACCAAAAAATTTTCCTCTCTGTAGTGCTCAAGTTAACAAGATTTTTTTATTTTGACAACCTTTTTCGGCTTTTATCGCCCTCTGCAGTGCCCGAAACAAAATAATATTTTCGCTGCTTGTGTTATAAGATTTAGTCAATTTCAGAATCACCCACTATCAACCAATCATTAAATAACAAAGAAGTTACGTAAAAATGAAAGGAGATACTGCAAAGAAGTGTTCGGCAAAGATCGTAGGAGGCGACATCGTATTAGTAAAGTGGATAGACAATAAATTTGTGATTTTAGCAACAAATTTTATTGTTATCGCTGAAGATGATAATGACTAGAGAGGACAAAAGTGAGTAAAATCATACCTTTTTCGCAGCGACTAGATGGACTCGTGTCTATTCGTCTCATAAGAAAGGGTTCGTGATGCCTACCGATTTCCCCGAGAGTCGACAAAACACGAGTCTGTCTAATCGCTGCGAAACAGGTATGAGTTCACTCGATTTTGTCCTCTCTAATAATGGCGATATTTAGAGGTAAAAAAATTATTAAGGTGAGAAGAATGGAATGGGAAATGTTGACCTTTTTGTCTTTCAAAGAAAAATAAGTTAAATTCTCCTCGTTTCCATCTCCGTGTTGCTTATTACCTACGGAAAATCAAGGAATCAACATAAAGACGGGAAAAGCTAATTGTTTCTGGAGACTCTCCGGTTTCTAGAAGAAAGAATAATGTCGAGCAGAAACCAACTGATGGCGTAAAGTTAAATCAGACAAATCATTTGTTGGAACATGGCAACAAACAAAAGCCTACAAGATACAAAAATCTTTACAAAAATGTATCAAATGCGGTCTTGTCTTAAACTGTTTCTATACTTGATATAAATATATCTTGATTTAAACCGTTTCTATACAATTGTCAACGTTTCTTTCGGGTGTCGCCGTGCGTCAAAACTTTCGCCCGACGTTTCGACGTTCATACTGATGGCTTCTTCAGGGTAACTGAACTAATTATCTGTTATCGAACATTCTTCTTATATACATCGTCGTGAAGTTTCAGCTCCACTGATGGTTTACGATCTTGTTCTTTTCTGCTTTTAAGACTTCCGCGATCCATAATTCTTGGTGCTGACTATCACTTTTACGTTGTTGAAGCCCATTTTATGTCCAGTCTTGTTTATACGTTCTGCTACCGTTGATTGCTCGATTCTTTTAAATCTTGTGTCCCTTTATTCTTACCGCGATAGTTCTCTCCGTTTGTTCGACGTAGCACTACCCGTATTGCTACGTTTTTAAGTTATTTTTCAAAGCGATACATCCCGTACGAGACATACTAACAAATAGCAAAGATCAAATTGAGAAGCTGAAAAAGGAAGATTTTACGTGTCGTTGCAATTACGTGGGTGCGAATTTTAACGATTTTGTGTCATTTAGAAGGTGTATCGAACGCAATATCCGTATTTGTACAATTAGCCAATTTACTTATGTGTAAAGATATCCATCATGTCTGCTTTCTTGGCAGTCTTTTTGGAAGCCTTTTTAAATAGATCAGACATCTTAGAAGCAAAGCCGAAATACTTCGTAAGGTTTGTAATTGCCAATTTCAAAGTTCCAAGTTGTGAAAACTGTCCGGGTTCAAATGTCATCGCGTCACCAATTAGTTAGATCTTGGAATTCGCCAAGTGATTATTGGGAGGATTAAATATCGACGTTTCTAGAAAAGACACTGTTCCAAATTTATCAAATCATTAAGACTAAAAAAAAAAAAAAGAACGGAAGACTCTAGCAATAATAAACAATAACATCTGTATTCGTCGAAACGGGCATTTCGTTGAACTACATAACGGACTAATCTGTTAACGGGCGACATCGTAACTTAACCCGTTTAATCGCCATAATAAAATTTGACATCTAAATCTATTAACCTAAAACGTTCCCCCCGTTCGATTGGTAAAGAAAAAAATGAGAGAATTGCGAAATTTGCCGTCGTGTTCACGAAGGCACCGCAACATCCAGCAAGCACAGCGGCTTGTTGATCCGTCTCCGTCTCACGTTGTGCGTATGTACACTCGACACTGCGATATTGAAACCCGAAAGCGATAACCTTTTCGACCCTCTATGACATGCACATTAAATCACTTCATTTACCACAGTGTGTAGAAGAGACTGCAGCCTTAATTAAAAACGGTATTATTGAATGATAAGCGTGTATATACACAAGACAAGAGCAGACTTATTTATGCGTACACGTCGTTCGACATAGTCCGGTCGCCGTTTTACATTTACTTATCTATAACTAATAATTTATGCTTGTTTTTGGTATTTTTTAATTATCTCAGGATTTCATAGCATTGTAGGTTAAGTCATGGAAAAAAATTGTTTTTTATGTTTCGTGCACGTACAGTATCGAACATAAATTGTAGTTTAACGGCGTTGTGAGCTTTAGTTGCTTTTTATGGAAGCAATCCTGTGATTTATGGCGTTGCTATTGGTTGACTCAGATGAAGTGATGCTCAAGATTACTTCAATGGCAAGTATTAGGTAAACGGAACCAACATCAACGAAATGCATGTTCTTGTTATTCCCGTTCCTAGAGCTAGACTGACGAATTGCATTATCTTGCAAATAAGATATTCTAATTTTTGCAAATAAAATTCTTCTCTTTTGCCATTAACGACGATCACCCTCCGTTTTTTTAACGAATCGCCACAGGAAGAATTGCATTAATTAATAAGTAAAAAAATCGCTATTACGCTTAGCTATTGAAGTAAAATATTTTCAATAATCTAAGACTTCCGGCTTGTTTGATCAAACAACTGCATCGCTATTTTGAGCCATATCTAAAGGTTTACATTTTTTTAACTTTTTGACGGATGCACGGATGGAGGAGTGCACGTGTACCTTTATAACTGTAAAAACGATTAATTTCAGTATTTAATTGGAAAGAATCGAGGGTCTTTTGAGTTCATCAATTTGCTGAAAATTATCAAATAAAATGCGATAGGTATTTCTTACAATAATCAAGTGATCGTACCTTGTAAGCGTGTGGAGTTGTCTGCGCCTTTTGAGAAGCGAGACTAGCCTATCTAACATACCTTTCTAATACGAAATGTCTGATTTCTTTCTATATGAATCATTAAGAAGAAATCGTTTAGGTTTTCACTAATTAGCAACTTAATGGCCATTGTTATAACTGGTATTTGTTATTATTCATTGTTTCTTGGTTCTGTTATTGATTATTTTACGAGTTAACGTTACATATTCTTCGAACGTGACGACAATATAAGTTAAAATTGATAAGTACAAGTTGCTGCGGTACATTCCAATTAAAATTATCCGTAAATCACCTAGAACTAAGTATTGCGGCTGATATGTTTACTACGTGGATGTAATCTAGTTAGCGAAGAGCTGCAAATAATAAAAGAAATATTTCTTTCGAGTCGTTAGAAAATTTAATGCTGAAGAAGTAAATCAGCTGAAGTTATCGACGATTTTGCAAAAAATAAGACTTCGTTTAGGATAACGATAGTCGAATCAATAGGCACATAAGAACTTCTTGTCTTATGGCGAAACCGGGCCGTTCTTAATCTTCATGATTTTTTTTTATAAATATCCCCGTAAGTGTCAAATTTCCACGGCGAAGATACGTTGGAATAAATCTCGAACATTCGAATGCTCGGTTTGGGTGTTATGCTACATTTGGCGATTCTATCTTGCCGTATTTGTAGCATCTAATGTGCTCATTGAATCTAATCTCTGCCTCTTATTTTGTTTAACCAATATAGTCCTTACCACAATCACCACATGCAATTCTATAAATTCCCAACCTTTTCCACGTGCTCGGTTCATGTCTACCCGATACCATCGGATTGAATTTACTTCGTAACTTCATATCAAGGCCTTTCGAAATTCTGTAGAAGGAGAGCTTTAGGAATTTCTTATGGCCGGTTCCTGCTGGAATTAAACACGTGACATTTCTTATATAATGCTTGTATTGAACTTTCTTAAGAATGCGTAAATAACTTTTTATTGTTCTTAAAAGGGAATCTCAATAATTTTTGATCGTTCATTTCTTCTTTTGCTGTACATTGAATAGTTTCAAATTTTAAATTAACTCAAGCAAATACTCTGTGATTTACTGAATTGGACAAGGGCGAACAAATGAGAATAAAATGTCTCAATGTTCGCCGTTCACCTCAATGCTGGCAGTATTAAGACAAACGTATCAATTAATTTAAATCAGCTTTATCTGTTGCAAAGGGCAACGTGAAATACACAAAATAATCTTGCGTCTTCCTCTTGCAATTATTAGAAACGATAAATGATAAGGAATATTTAGCATGACCTAAACCATACTGTATATATCTCATCCAAAGTCCGCTACGTATACGTTAGAGAGTTTATTTTACAATAAATCACTAAAACTTTCACACATATATCGTCTATTAACATCGAAATATAGTAATTTATATACGCTAGCTCGTGTTTATGTGCTAGATCTTAATTAAAATTATTGCAAGACTACGTTCGATAAACTCTTAACCTTTATGAAACGTGAAGAACGAACTCTCCACAATAACGACGTCGTCGGGTGACTTATTTATGGGTACTCGTTTAGATATGGACGGGTTACATTTTAATAAATCCTGAATCGGAAAGGTTGTTAATGGCGATATTGTGGAAAGAAATAGGATGATAAATTGAAAAATTAACGTGTTCGGATACGATTATTCTTTGTTGGGCTCTGAACAGATGCGTTTGTATTTATTATAGAGCTTAACTACGCTTCTACGAAGTATTGTTCTTTCAATAAAAGCTTTCGATATGTTGAGATATGTTCCTAATGTTTTTGGATGTTGGTTCGTACCATTGAGGAGGTCATAAGCAAAGTTATACAACCTGATTGGTTGAAACTATTCGTTAAAAGTATTACGGGTTATAGTAATGCCTCTTTATTTTTTGAAAATTCGAGCTTAAGCTAATTAGACCAACTCAATAATATTTTTACGTCACCATCAATTATCTTGCTTTAAATTGTATATTTCAGTTCTACATGAGACGATTCGCTTAATACGTCGCCACCTATTTCATTTGCAAGCCCACCAATTGATGTAAGCACCGCATGCCCCATCCTAAAAAAAAAAAAACGAACTGAATGCAATAGCCATATGGCGGAGTTAATAAATCCACTCCGAATTATTCGGTAATAATGCGTCATCCCCTCGCCGCGTCGGCGACATCAATTCAACCTCATTCACTGCGCTGCCGTTGATGGTAAAGCGCGAGAACGAAGAGAGAGCTCGCGGCGAACAGAAGGAGGCGGCCGCCGAGGGAAGTAGAAAGTGGAAAGCCACCCTCTCCCTATACACATACACACATACACGAGCGCGCGCGCGCGTATTAGGTACTTACAGTTCCTACCGTACGCTAGGTACCGCGTATATCGGCCGCCTCGCCTTGTCCGGGCACAATTAACACGCGCGCACCGAGCGGCCTCTTGCTTTACGGTGTGCAGCTTCGCTCTCTCTGTAGATGAATCGGTCCTCCACACCTCTTATGTCGCGTGTATCAACTTTGCGGCGTGTTTGATAGGCATCAATATGCTTTTTGTCGGCATATTTGATGTTCCGCGAGCTCCGCGTATTAGGTAGAGGTAAGTAAAGCATTATGGGCCGGAGTCAAGCGAAACGGTTAGATGGGGAAAACGTGCGATAGATCGAAGAAGTTTTCACGCTGTAGAATAGAGTTTTTTAATTAAGCTTCCAACTTAAGTAATGTTATGTTTACGATAGCCGTAATCATGGATAAAAACGTTGTCAATTGAAGACGCTTACTAACATTGAAACATCCTTGCAGAGCTCTTCTGCGATTTCGCTTTCTTACAGCATAAACGTTGAACGATTTATGGAATACCGTTAATTGGGTTTAACAATAAGAAGACTTATTAACGCAGCCATGAAGGTAAAACGAAGACGATAAATTGATAAATATTTTCCAAAAATTTAGCTTTGTAGAAGCAGGGGAAATGTAGACTTAAGCGATCACTTGCGTTTCTTCCAGATGAAGCAATTCTTCATTGTTCATAATTTAATAGAAACGTTAGTTTAATACAAGAATGGTCAATCCTAACGCGATCTATTAGCCACCGTTGTTCAGATAAAATTCCACGAAGATCTCCAAATCTTACGATAATCATGGAAAGCCGAAAATTATATAAAACATTACGCTGCGTACAAACTCTTTTGCTCCAGTATATTTTCTCCCCTTCTCGTCGCCCCTAATTCTCCTCGAGCTTACGCGTCTGAACTCGACAGCGTCGCGCTGGCGATTGGCACAAAAAAGACCGGGGGTACGGTGATGGCGGTGGTAGTAGTAAGTAACGCGTTGTAAGTGGAACAAAGGATTCCGCGACGAGTCAGCATATCCGATGTCCAATTAAGTGTTTCGACGTGCTATAATAGGTGGAGAGTGTAAATTGTCTGGCGAGCTGTTTTAGGGATTCGTATCGATTTCTCCTTCACCTACATTGTAGGTGTGATTGCAAAACGGGATAATTATAGCGGAGTGGGAGACTTTCAGCGCTGAAGGTTGGACGGACGGAGGTGACAATGTCTTTTGATTGCGAAATTAAATATTGAGCTTCCTGAAATCGTTTTCGAATAATTCCAATAATTCCATTGTCGTCTTCATTTGCATCTTCTATTAAGACCGAGAGGCATATCCTTTTTCTGTTGATATCACCAATTGCTTTATTTTGGTGGGTTAGGTGCAGGTGCATGCAACGCAGCAAGTTGGCAACGCCTGTTATGGTATAACATTGATTACGCAAGTTAGTGCAAGAAGAATATTTTTAAATGTTGTCTTCGTCCATCTGCTTTTCTTAAAGACAAACCCTAGATGAGGGCCATAAATTCAGAGTATTTGTAAACAATGATTGAGGCGAACCGTATCGGAATCAGTTACAGTGATTAGATCTTAAATGGTCTCTTTAATATCTTTAAAAAGCTTCATAGACCATCGAAATTATATTATTCTTTTAGTTTATCCTTAACTTAGTTACGAGGGAGCATTCATTAAGTTCTTGGATAGGCGGAGTTGGATGAGTTCAATGATCCGAGATTAAATAAATAAATAAAGCATAAATATCAAGTTTTATCATCATTGCGTCATTAATCTTTGAGCTATCCTCGACCAAGCAAGTTAATCGGGAAGAAAGTGCGATATGTGGAAAAAACCAAGTATCACGCTGTAATAGAGTCGCTTAGGAAGCGAGGAAAGTCTATTCAAACTATATTGGACGAGATGTCATCGGTTTGTAGGGTTGTCGCTCGGGAAATACTATGGTTTACAAGTGGCATAGTCTCTTTAGGCAAGACAGAGGATCACTTAACGGTGACCATTCGAAAACCTATTCAAAAAGATGGTCGGTTAAAGAAGAAATACGTAAGGATGATTCTCGTATCCAATGCAACCAATCATTGTTAAAGTTCATCATGATAATCTTAGCAAGAGTAGAGGCAAGAGGTCAGCGTGAAGAGAAGCATGAGCTATCGCCAAAAAACAAAGGGGTAAAGTGCTCTTTGGATTTTTGAACGTTGTGTAATAAATGGGATCGTTACTGCGTATAAAACGTGTATCCGTCATTAAGCAAGACTCAGCCCATGCAGTGTCACACCACAATCCAAAAGAGTTGGAAAACTCACGGCGGCAGCTTTTAGGTAGAGGAATCTTATCGATAAGTGAAGACGTTTCCAGAACTGGATAATATTACGTTAATAATCCTGGAGCAGTTAAGAAAATTAATTTAAGAAGAAAGAGTCCACAATCCCAGCTCCGAGCCATTATTACCTATTCCGAAGAATGAAGAAAGAACACGCGAAGGACGCATGTTTCAGCGTATTTTTCAAAATAGAGATGAAACATTCTTTCACGAAGGATATACACGGGCTAGTTGATAGATCTCAATGACGTATCGCGATTGCGGATGAATATATTAATGTTTTAATAAATAAAAGAAAAATAATTATTTTATTTTCTCCCCTTTTCTTGTATCCTGCGAACTTAAACAGGCTTCCGCATACCAACCTGATATGGTGAAAATAAAGAAAAATAACTTATTTTTCCTTCGATATGAATAGCTCACAAAGGATCATCATCAATTATTAAATAAAAAAATTTACTCAACGTTTAAAAAATGCCCTCAAGAAGCTTGTTGATATAGGCTTCACTGAAGAGCCAAAAAGTTAATCCCCAAAAACGTTTTGGCCAAAAGGCCAACGTTTAATCAACGTGAAGAAACTTCAACTATAATTAACGATTTATCGGTATTGAAATATAAAGCAATGGAGCGATATTCAGGGAATGGATGTTTGCAAGGTGGTGCCCAAACCAACCTTGAACCATCGAATTTATAAGTCTATCTTTTCATTTCAATTCATTGTAAGTAATAAGAGTATCCCATTGAATTTCGTCATCGAAAGGTAAGAATTATCAAGATTAGTTGTGCTTAAAACAGTCGCTATTACGATTGAATAAAAGGGCGAAGAAACCTTAAAGAACTGCAAACTTTGAGCCCGATTTTAATCCAGCTAACATGTGTTTGGCTGTGTTCCCTGTTATAAAGGATTCATCATTTGGATCGTGTTAATTAGAGTAATAAAGTGATAGTCAAGTATCCTGGTTTGAGCAATGTTCAAGATCGCATATTTTAGCATAAATTGCCGAGAGTATCTTCTAGAAACTCTGTCGAATTTCGCAAAGCTTAATTTTCAAGTATCCACCATCTATCTACGTAAAATCAATCGTAAACGATGTAAAAGCAGCCGCCTACAAACGATAGTCAATTCCGAACGCTTTACGACGTCCTAGTTCTACTTTATGCCTTCTCAACAAATTCCTCATTTGAAAATTGAGCAATTATTGCGGTTAATACGACTCGTGACTTATGACTCCTTAACGGCGGTTTAGACCATTTAGTTTCATATTCTCTTAAACAGCCTTCCTCCCATATTTCATGCATCATTAAACTTCCTCGCTCGCCGATCAAAAACCAATTATAGAAAACATGCATTGCGTTCTATCTCAACCGATCTCAACATATTTCTCTCGTAATCTAATACGCTAGAAAATGTACCACTCTCCAGTAGGTCATGCCATGCCGTATGATCGCCTCGTATAGTAGTAGTACATGTGGCGCCCGAGCTGCATGTTTTTTTTTTTCCTGTACTCGCAGTAGGTTGCGTAGAGAAAAATACGACTAAATATTGTTTTTGCTATCGTATATCTCGCCGAGCGTAAATATGGACGTTACACATGTGCGTTAGGGTAATTATATTATCGGAACAATTATGATTGTCAGTGAATGGCGCCTTCGATCTTCGTGAATGGAAAAAATGCGCGAACCCGCTTAAGACATTAACCAACAGACGATAAGACGGAGAAGTACTAATTCAGACGCGTTCGAGAATTGTTTTTCGCGGCGATGGTGTTCGCTTGAAGTAGGTAGGTTGAAGACTGATGTTGAAGTTGCGCAAGCCTCTTATAGATCGAGCTCCGTTTAAGATGCCTTCATCGTGATTACATAGAACAGAATGTACTAAGCAATTATGTTAATTGTTGTATGAAGTTAATATTTACTTCTTTTGCGCATCGAGATTCGTTGAGCATTATTTAAGTGAGCTCTAAATTAAAAAAATATTCAACTTTCTTAATGATATCAACAGTAAGAATTGATTTAGTTAGCTGCGTTGAAATTATTGATAAATACACGAGACTAGCGAAATCATACGTGCTTTGCAGCAACTAGACAGCGTCGAGGAAATCGGTAGGCAACACGAATCATTTCTTAAGAGACGAATTGGCACGAGTCTGTCGAATCGCTGCAAAAAAAAGGTATGATTTCACTCTCTTTTTCCTCTCTACTAATAAGCAAAGGATATAATAAGCAAAAATTCAAGTCTATTAATCACGTTGTGAGATAACAGCTTTGACCAGTTCTTCTTCTGAGACGAAGCTTGGTTTTACAGTGGAGCCGAAGTTACCCGATCGTCCGCTTTATCTGAGCAGGTTCTTTCAAAAAAACATTCTCCTTTACCTCGCTTCACCAAGTATTTGTTATTTCTGCAAATCTGGAGGTTTATACCGGATTAAGCAAATTCACTTGATACGTGAAACTAGTTTTCTTGCCCGCGACCAGAGTGCGTTTAGGATAATATCAAGAAGCATTACAGACGTCAGCTATTGAAGCATGTCCTGCAATTTACTCAAACTGATGATCTCATAAGCGTTGTGCGCAAAATAAACGTGAAGGATGTTGTGTAAAATGAAGGTGGTGAAGATGACGACACAAACTGGGATGAAGAGGATCGCGTCAATCTGCAAGGGCTGAAGAGCTCTTGAAAATATTTCGGCGAAGGAAATTGAGGAGTCTCTCTTGCTATTGGATCTATGTTATCTGTTATAAGGTGCTCTCTGAAAAAAAAAACAATTAGGAAACTAAAAGGACATACACAACCTCACATTAGCAGCCTCGGGAGAGAGAGAGATCGCCAATTAACGCCCTGATTATCCCATTAATCAACAATTATATCGAAGAGTAACAACGGTCGTTAAGCGTCGTATATGTGTTGTACCAAATTGTACCGCACGCCTTAAAACTTATAACACAGCAGATATCGTACATCAAACCGAATGACGGCGACGAACGGTCGAAAGCTCCATCCAGCGTCGTGCACACACGCCGCGCCGTTGTCGATCGTCGGAGCCGCGTTGGAAGCGGCTAGGTTAATTGTGTGTGTCTGACGAACGCCCGGACAGGTTGTAATTACGGGGAGCCGGATGATTGATGAGAGGTAATATCTGCACGATATCGTCGCTCATTACCATATGTCCCGTTTACGAATATGTCATTTCGGAAAATGGCAGCCTAATCCGCCGCAGAATCGACAAAACAAACTTTAGGCGGATGCGTATACAGATAATGGCCCGAAAATGATTCGTCCGAGTACATCAAGTGATCTTATGTAGTTTATCGGTAGAGGGGGGTCTCGATTTTGATGATAAGAACGAGCTTTGCAATGTAATAATAATTGCCTAATCCTAGCCCTAAGACCTTTTAAGTTTCTTTAAAAACAGTGAAAGAGAAGAATATTTTCGTGCACATCCTTTTATTGTTTTTCAAAATCTTGATCATTCAGGAAACATTTTTTTTTCATCTTTGAAGGTGGTATCTCCAACCCATGGTCTTTGAAGGCCCGAAAAGCCTCTTGTGGTGATAAACATTTTATCCACGCATATTTTGTTTTGACATTCTTGAACAAAGGAGAAGTCGCGATAGTTCGATAAGCTTAATTTCATCGATGGTTTCTGGACAAAAAATTGTTGCATATCATTCAATATTTTGCAACGCAATGCTTGTGAAGCAAGCAATAAGCGCTTCAATCATTTTTGTTGCGTTCGCTTTATCTACGAACACCCAAATAGTTAACAGCTGCTTAATTTCTTCTTCTAATCACTTGTTTCTATGTTTACATCAGAAAATGCTTAGAAACAATAACCAAAGAAATATAATGCTGAGATAGCTTAGCTTCCTCGTGGTATTGATGGAATAACTCACGATAAACGCAACAAAAGGAGACAAAAAAATACACTAACACATGGATATGTTTCTGCCTACCCGCCGACATCGGCGTGGTTTCGAGAGTCTTTTTTCTCTCTACCTTCTATCGCCGTTGCCTCGCAGTCGATGCCACAACTTTCAAAACGATAAACTCGACATTTTTTGGCGCCCTGTAGTGCGCCAAAGAAAATGGATGCCTGAGGTCCAAGAAGCAGCGACATAAACCAGTTCTCTCACTGCTTAACACGAGACGGCGACGTACGTAGCTAAATATTTCAAAATCATGGAAAATTGCCTTGAATGAACGATATAAAAACAACTTACATCAGCTATATTATTACTCGCAGCGCCAACAATGATCATAATATAATCATTTCGCAATCCCAACAGCGACGCCTACCCATTTTCAGAACCGTAACATATTCACTCCGTGACGTGATTCATCTCATACCCACAATATACACCCAGATGCAGATTTATTGTCGCAGATAATCAAGCCATCGAGTAAATACGCCGTTGTCAGCCGCGAAAAATGAACGATTCGATATCCACACGTACACGCGTCCGTAAGAACACATTATACATGCATTCGAAAACCAGCGCGCCGGTTGGAAATATCGAAACATGTCAATGTCGAACGATATAAATCCCCGCTTGGTTGCGATTCGTGGTGACTGCCTACCTACTTACGTACTTCATCGGTATCGCCGCGCTTATGCGTTAGGAAAGCGAGGGCTTTGCGATGTTTCACGTAAAACCCAGACGCGACTGGATATAGATGTTGGGTAGATTTCGCGCGCGGTAAACAATGTATTGTCGGATGAAATTGAAATCCTTCCAACCGTGACAACCGTAATTTGTTTAGATTTGCATTCGTTAAGAGTATGAAAATACGGGCGTATGGCGTGGCTACATAAGTAGGTATGAATGCGTTTGTTGGGCGTTTAAATCGTGCATATGGAAGCTGTGTAATTCGTGGAGATTTACGGAGATTGCTTCTTAGTTGTATTCTTCCGGTATTAATCTCTCGGTGAACGTACAGTCGAAATATATTGAAAGTCTCCCATGTGTGGCATCGTCAGTTAATTAAGAGAATATGTAAAAAGCTCTTAGAGAATGGTAAGAGAGCGTGCGCTTGACTGGGAAGAGTTAAGCGCTATGTATTCGAGTCTCGCTAGGATCAACAAAATTTCTTGTGAATCCGGTACATTCCTTTACGGCGAAGAGATGGCCACGGAACATTTTACATGTACACACTAAAAAGGCTCTTGAGGTTATGGCAAGCTTCAAAAAGCTTATACGCCCCGTAGGGCCGTTACGACAACGTTAAAAAAACGTAGCCGCCATGTTGTTTTAACCGTAACTTTGTAAGTTTGTATAAAACCCCCAAAAAAGTCGCGTTTCTACCTGCTTTACTTGCCTTGATGTGTTTTTAAAAATCTCAAGTATTCAAAAATCTCTAAAATACTCAAGTTCAAGGATCAAATTGGCGTAGTCAGCAGGATTAGGAGGCCTATCGAAGCTGTATCTATCAGTCTAGTTTCGAACACTTCTCTTCGAAAAACAAAGAAAGTTGGCGGATGAGAGCACTTGCGAAAGAGCTATATCACTACGTGCGCGATCGAAATTGAAATCTTGGAAAACCAATGTTAATATTGCCATATTTCCGAGATAAGGTAGATTCGCTACAAGATCTTTTCATTTCTACTGTACACGTAATACGTGAGTGTTTATTGACAAGGTCTAAAGGCATTTCAACAACCACGACCTAAAAATAACAACTACCCGTAGATGCAAGCGACACTCCACGTTCCTCTTTACGCAGCCGTAATTTTCGTCTCGCTTATGCAATTTCAGTATGCACACGTTTCGCGAAATGATTTATTTAGGCCGAACAAAACCGCATTACCATACTTCACGCGAAAAAGCCGCAGCGAAGACAAAAGGAAAAGCGTTCCGTTTACGGTCGCAACTATACACCCTGTCTCGGTCACGTAAAATATAGTGTGAAACATTAGTCTCCGTGCGCGCATTTATTTGTTATTGTTTAAAGAAAGCAGTTGGACTGCGACGAGGAACGAGACGGCATGTAAACGGCTTCTACTGGTAGAGCGTCCCCTAGAAGGTAATTTGAAGATACGGCGCTAAAGTTGTGAAATCTTTATTTAACGCTTATGTTGAATCACGCTAATAAATAGACAATTTCGTTTTAAATTAATTATTAGAGAAGCCGCTTTCGAATAATTTTTTTATTTTAAATATACGATATAATGGCGAAAATAACGCATTCACCTTAATAGCGTTGATCGGTACGCCAAAAGTTAAATTCCAACACTTGAATTTGACGCTTAGAAAAAACGAGAGCCGAACATCGCTCGAAGGAAGAAGATCTCCGCCGAACGAGGCGGCCATCACATTCGTAAACTTTTAACAAGAAGAAGACAAAACAAGAACAAAACTATTTGCAAGAAAAATTTAGGCCGGAAGCTTCTCCGCCCACAACTTCCATCGCGAGATTATCGCATCTTATGAACGCCCCGACGAGTTACCTTCTCAGAACGTTTAACCTGCATACCTATGCTCACCTATTCGGTGCGATGCCGTGCAATTCTTACGATATGCTCACGTACGTATGTACCTACACATACGGCGTATATGGTACCCTTCGCAAGTAAGAATACATGCATATATTGGTGCGTATAGTCACTCTCGTAAATGCTTTACGACTTCTGCGTGGTATTATGCTAAATAAAGATTTATGAATGGTATAAATTCTTGGTTTTAATTAAACGTCTCCGTGACTGGTGGGTACGCATTATGTACCCCTATGCATGCGGAGCGCGCGCGAACGTACAACGTTAGAGCTGGCGTAAAGCTGGAGACGTTGAAAAGAGAACAAAACGAGACGGTCGGTAAGTGGAAGCGTTTCGAATGCAGCTAACGCGGTCGTTTGCCGGTTTGCGGGATTTTGATTTTGTTTGACACGTTAAAGATATGGGAATGTCGCACTCTCGTTGTTAAGAGCTTTTTCTGCTGAAAGGAACCCTGTTTTTAAAGGCAAAAAAGTCTATCTCATGCGAAGCAGGGAACGGATAGAACTGAAAAAATCCTCTTCCAGGTTTTTCATTTAATAAATGCGTGTCTTTTTTTTTATTATTAATGGCAAGAACTATCTATTAAAATAGATAATTTTCCGTGATAACAGTAAAAGTAAGATATTGCTTTGTTTGAGGGTGTTCAATATTGAACGCGGTGAACAACCACCTCGAACCATCGACCGACCTCGTCAGTTCTAACCCTTACAAGATCTAAAGCATTGTCGTTCCAATTTAATATTGAAATAACCGTGCGTCATAACATTGCTTAAGATCATAACTTACGCGGCTCGGTTCATTTCATAATTACGATGATCTACTCCATTAAGCAAATAAAATAATGCTAAAATGGCTTCCTCATGGTATTGATGGGCTCATCTGCGACAAGAGCAATACAAGGAGAGAAAAAAGTGGATTTCTTCTACTCCGCTTTGTATTACTGCTTGCCTCACCACAATATTCGAAAGGACGAGCCGAACAGATCTTTCATGGCATGCTTGCTGTTTAGAAAGTAAAGCGCCTCTGCGTTCGCCATCTTGTAATAAGCAGTCCAAGGATTACTCGAGACGTGGCTTGTGAAGCAGTACTCAGTTTACGACGTTGCTTGGCAAGCGGTCATCGCCCTGTGACTTCCATCCTTTTGGACCACTGTAAGAAGGTTGATAATTCAACAACAATGATGGGGTGGAAGACCATCTCTGTTTAGAATTACGGAAAGCAATGCTTTGAATAGGTTTTCACAGAACTCCTTCTATTCGAAGAGACTATTCCAAGATAGTACTCCTTTCAAGACATCCATCGTACGTCTTCGTTAAACTTATTAAATAACTCATGAAAACCATTACCAACACCCATCCCTGCACTACTCTGCATAGAAGGTAAGTACAGTGATTGGTTTATGTTATGTGACTAAATATCGATACTATCTTCCGCCTGGCAAGACCAAGCATTTAGGTTCAGCAAATAGAAGCACAGAACCACGTTTATTGAGAATACTCATCACAAATTAAATTGGGATACCCGCGAATCCTTCAATAATCCTAGCGCACGGCATCACGCAGTGGTAAAAAGTTCAGGTACATCATCTCAAGGGGAGACAATAGATAAAAATGTCACTGTACATATTGCCGATTTGCCATCAGCTGTTGTAAGCACGAACTTTACGAATTGACTTCAGCCCTAAGAGTGAGACATAAACCAATCAATTGGCAAGAACTTAACTTCTCGATTCTGTTGAACGCAGTCAAACTCTGTGAATTACGCAATTTAAAAACTGAAAATAGGACGACGTGAGTTCATAACAATCAGACGAAACGAAACAGATCGCAGCGACTGTCTCAGCGCAAACTTTATCGTAAGAAGCTGTCTTTAACGTCTCCATAAAACCGATGCGAGCAAAGCACTCGATAATTTTAACATCCGCTATAAAGTAAAAGTTATTTTCGATATGAATACGTATATGATCGCAATAAACAAATGTTATCTCATCAGACGATACTTACGCATGATATAAGTCGTAAAACTACAGTAATTAAATACTTAGCTAAGAGACTTCTCTATTCTTCCATCGATGAGAAAATTTCCATCTAAATATATCTGGCATTAATACTTATTGTTAGTTATGTATATAGACGACGTGAGAATTTTTTTGTATTCTTATTATAAAATTTTCGATATTTAAATTCTTACTGCAGTCCGCAATCTTCTAAGAGATGGCACACTTCCTGGTGACCTCTTGCGTCAATTACGATAAAAACGTTTATCTTTTCTTGGAAGTCTTATTTTAACCCTAAATGAACGGGTCAAGGTATAAATATAAGATACCGCAATAATCAGTAAAGAATTGCATCGGTAAACGCTAGGATATAAAAAAATCTCATTCAGATAATTCCAACGACAATTGCGACATCGCTAAAGATCATTCATTGAAATTGGAGCAATTTTATTGCAGTAAAATCGCTTTAAAACAAGGCAAAAAAAAATTGAGTCGTGTCGTGTCGTCTCTGAAACTTTCGGACTTTTATAATATAGCATCACATTAATGTAAACAATAGAATAATAATTTAAAAAAATTAATGAGTTTGTAAGTAAATCTACTCAAATACATAAACTAACAGATGTCGCAACGATCTGACGAGATCTGCTTATATGCTCGAAGTCACTTTGATCATTAGTGATCCCAGACAACGGATTGTTTAATTTGCCAAATTATTGGGCAACTCTCTATAAGTAAGGTCGAAGGTGCTTGGACGGACGGACGTATACCTACGAGCGCAGATGTGATGCTCTTATGGCCGGCCGAAGCTTCCCCGTTGGGGCTATTGAGGGTGCAAAGACATGGTTGTTGTTATGTTCTTTCGACCATTAAACCTATGTAATTTACACAGTATGTTTCAATTATTCTAATTGTAACAATTTGCGCCATCTAATGTAGTAATTGATGAAATTCGTAATATTAGAATTTTAATAAGCACAATTTATACGCTTGGGCAATTATTGAAAGATATGCAAGTTTCTGCAATCTTGTTTCATTAATTGTCTATTTTAGCTCCTTAGCCTTCACTGACAATAAGAAATAAACCAATTGGATTCTTTGAAATCGTCATAATAAGGACAGGGATAATTTTTTTCACGGATATGAAACGTCAGATGTCCGTCGTCGCCTCGATTTACTCCAAATCGTACCCAGCGAACGTCACATGTTACATGCTACGAAGGGACGTGTGAAAATCTATGCCGGAAAGTGTGAACTATGAAACCTTAGTAGACCTGACAGGCTGACCGCTTCACCAGCGTCTATCGCCCTTCGCACACATCACCAACAGCTGCGTATATATGGACGTGCGAACGTATATATGAAGCGGTTTAAATTACATATATGTCGATGGCGGATACAGCTCCTCTCGTAAAAGTATCGACCTCTAATCGTTAAGTATCAGATTTATCTGCAATTTGTCTTATATTGTCCCTACTACTTATTCAAACTTTTATTTCGGTCATTTTACTTTAATTACTTTCTTACTTTAGGAGTACCCCAGGGTTCAATGTTAGGCCCAATCCTGTTTTTATTGTTTATCAACGATATTGCAAATTTTGCTAACTGCTCATTGGTTATCTACGTCGATGATACTTACAGCGGTGGTTATTGATGTTGATGTTGCGGAGGAGAGTTGCGGCAATAGTTTCATAACAATAAGCAACATATGGATCTTTCTATTCGGAGCTAGTGAGAAAAATTGATTCGACTTGTTATTTAGGAAGATATTTAAGAAACCTAGTTGCGCAGAAAGTCGGTGTTTGGCAAACATCAGCCCTAGAGTCTCATGTTGGTCTTTCAGAAATTGAATATCTTGTCTGAATAAAACTTTTCAACTTGCTTCCGCCCCGATATTTCACAAATTCAATGATTTTCAAATACACCTTCGTGTCAGCGTGACTCCCTCTTTTTATCTACTTATTCATCGAAGCAATTGTAGACAGAGTGTTCAATAATGTGTCACGCGAATAAAGTGAACGTATTAATCTGCGAGAGTGATTCATAGAATCAGTAGCTTCGTTGTTAGCCTAACAGTTTTTGATAGAGGACGAAGAATTGATTTTGGTGGTGGTGCCAGTCGTGCAGATTTGGAGCTACAAAGTTAATTTTTTCAGCATTCATATTATAACGGGTCACACATCATACGGTTGATCACTAGCTTCTTATTATCGATTTAACCAGGAACCAGTAGTATAGCAATACAGGCGATTACAAACAATGAAGATCACTAACAACAATTCGACAACAACCAATAGCGACTTTGGCATTTGTGAGGCATCGAGTCCGATAGTTTGTCGCATCCCTCTAAGGAATCTTGGCCAGCTCCTACTTCAGTTGATCAAACTTCTCCAACAATTTTTTCGCCTCCAAATATCAACTGTTCAAGCCACTTAACGACGGTGATCCACTCCTTGCTCAACTACTATTCAACACTCTGAGAGGATTGCTTCGAATCGTTGTCTTATGTGCAAGTATAGCAGGATAGCAATAATTACTTACCCCGCTACACTTCATCGTTGTGGCTTTGAATTGACCCTTTAGCCCAACGAATGTACTTCATTCTGTCAGAGAAAGGTTCATCCGCAACGCGTTTTGCAACTTTTGACGAGCCCAATTCAAATGGGTGTCAACAAAGTCGAATTTCGATGCTTCAACGATCAAAAATGTCAACTTCGCTGCTTTTCGAAAATCACTCTTATTTCACGTTCAGGCTATCGGGATTTCAGAAACGTCGCTTGATTTATGGTGTGAGATGCATTAAGACGTACGTAAAAAATTTAAAAGGGCTGCGTTAAAAAAAGAAATATATAACGGTGAAACCTTTTTATCTACGGCTGTAAATGCATGAGCGAAATGGTTGGTATTAATTATACATAGTCGATTACAGGGGAAGACCCTCGACGATTCCTGCAAATTCATGAGGTGGTTTTCTAAATGGGTAAAATGCTGGTTTTGACCGAGTGTTTCTTTTGTTTTGTAAATTTTTTGTTCTAATTTGTAAGCACCCATTAGAAAGCTTCTTTTAGCCTATTCTGCTAGATATGCTTCTCAAATTGTTTTAAGATGCTTTTCGTGTCTCTATAGACGGTCATTATTAAGAAAATACGAAAACTGTTGGTAATTGCTTTCCATTCATAATTTTGGAGTTTCCCATCGAGTACTAAATTCTACTTAATACTTTTGCCGCTCGCTGTTTCTACTTAATACTTTTGCCGATCGCAGCACAAATTTACCTAACGCAACACATATGTACCATCGTGCGTCGAGGGGGTTGATGCTGATCGAGAAACGGCTTCAGCTTCGTACAAGGGAATATAAGGCTGTTAGAATACAAACACATACACACGCACATCCATACGACGAGGGTGATGAAAGGGTAATGAGGTGTGGTGATTGAGAGAAGCCAGTCGAACGGAAACATTATCTGTTAGGCTGCACCCGGGCTCTCCGATAACTCCACTCCACCACCGCCGCGGATAACGTGATGTCGGAGCAATATGGCCGCGTCGCCGGGATGGATGATCCGTTTTTTGAAGCGCGGGACAACCTACAACCCGGTCAGCGTCATCCTACGAATGTAGTTGACGTAGATTAATGTAACCCGCCCTCCCCCTCCGCCCCGGACCAGCGGGCGCCGGTGCGTGTCCCTCACCCCGCCGAATTGCTTGACCTATTTCCGCTATTCGCGCTAAGCGGAAACGGTTTTGTCCGCCATCATCAACAACAATGATGCGAAATGACGTTTGGGTTCGGTGCGGTTGCGCCCGGCCGGGGTTGGAGCAGGTTTTCGCCTTGTAACCCGTCGCGTTATCAAATTTGACGGCGGCGGCGCGCTCTGGCGGTGACGTTATTAAAAATTATTAATGATACGAAGAGGCAGACGCATGGAAGAGAGATTAGATATGTACTACTATGACTGCGTTGACGAGGGACGTGGAAAAAGTGTGAGAAATTTTTGTAGGTCATCTTTTTTTACTATTCGTTAGATAATACAATGGATGGTCAAAATTTTGGCTTGGCAATGGTATTCAATCTTCATCCTTTTTTTGCTGTAGCTTCCTATTCTCGAATATGAACCGGTAGAGAAACGTTTGGGCCAAATGCTGTATTGTGTAAGTGATTGCAGGAACAAGCGCCTGTTTTGTAAAATTGGAGAAATTATATTATTTAGATGGGATACGAAAAAATAGAAACAAGTTTGGCTAATTCTACGTAAATAAGTAAAAACAGAACGAAATTTAGGCATTTTTACGTGAAAACGCTTTTTTTTGCCGAGGCCGAGTATTTATCGAACTCTTCTCTATATCTTTCTTACACCTGCTCTCTATTGCTTACCTTATTTATACGAAAAATGTAAAGACGATCCAAACGAAGAAACACCGTTTAGTAAGATTCTTTTATGACATCTGGATGTAATTAGCTCTGTCTTTACCACGTTCGAGCAAATCTTCCATTCCATTTTTGCACTTTTCCAACTGTGGTGTCGGCCCAACAGGGTATATAAGCTTCTTGAAGCTTGTCATAACCTCAGGAGCCTTTTATTACTGCGTAAGTTGTAAAATGTTCCATGGTTGACTTGTTACTGTCAGCCTGTCGTCGTACGGGGTGAAACGCAGTTAATTGTAGCCTAACTGCGAATGATGAAACGGAGCCACCAAGAAAATTTGTTGCTCCTCGAACACACAGCCCTTAACTGCGGCCAGTCAAGCGTAGGCCGTCTTACCATTGGGCCACCGAGTCATCTTTGCATCGTCATTGCTTATTTTTTTTTCAGATTTATTATTATTTTTCAGATAATTCAGGGAAACCTCTAGCTGGTGTTGTTGTAGCCACATTATCAATCAAAGTGATCTGGAATAGATCGTCGATTGTCGTAAAAGTCTTAAATAATAACCATATCATCAGACGACAACCACATGTCTATATTAAAATCTCCAAACACGAAAGCAACTTGTTTCAGTGGCGAGAGCTCGGTAAAAATTAAAATGTACGTGAAAAGAGTATCTTTATTACTAATGCACGATTTTATTGAATTTATATAAAAATATTCTCCATTTATTAAACGTTGAAAATGCTTTTTACGTTATTTGCTGCGAAAATCCTAAAATTCCGTTAAAAGAAACGACCATTTGTTAATACAATTTTGTGCTCCCACCAGTTTGCGTACGGCCTGAATACACAATACCGTTTTATCGATGACGAGTTCCGCATATATTGCACATACGTACGCATCATCAGATACAATAATCACAAAAGTATGACGTTGACAAAGGGGGATCGCCATTTGTTAACCCAGATTGCTCTATTCAATTATCTGCACGCCTGTAATATGCATATTGAAATTCGTTTAGAAATCATCGCTATTAAATTTTCAACCGAATAACTGTTCATTCAATTCATAGAAAAACGAAGGTCGCATTATATAAAAAGCTATTTAAAAACTTTCGAAACCATCAGGTTATTATTTATTATCAACGCAAAAAATATAAGAAGGATATGCATGTGATCGCTCACCATTCCTCTTCCCATTTAAAACACAATAAAAACAATCGAAGCGATAAATTTTTCACTAAGTCCTCCGATCTTTGAAATATGTTCGGGTCTCGATAATGCCCCCGCGATGTTATTAAAATATTTACATGCGTTCGTTTAGGATCCACTTTTTTCCTTCGATTTTATAAATACGGCTTTCATATAAATCCATCGACAGATCGTTATGGAGGATCAACACTGGCGGAGGAACCACGAGTATTTATCATGTAAAGAAGAAGAAACAGATTGTTTACGCACATCGTAGCGTATGTACAAATACGCTCTTCGTTTAAGTGAAATATAGCCGGGCACAGATTCGATAATTTATTTGAAGAAATAATATCTGTGTAGTGATCGATGTGATTTATAAACGTATATCTTAGATTGTTACAATTCATATTTGGAAATGAAGCTAATCAAATGCAAAATAAATTTGATGTAGCGCATCGATCTACTTCATAATTCAAAATAAAAGAGCGGACCAAACTATTTCCATTTTAAACTTCAATCGTAATTGTCGGACTTGGCTCAAAGAACGGAGACGGAGTCGAGATTTGTGAAAATAGACCTAAAACATATCTAAAACACTCGAAAAGTCGAATCCGACTTTTCCGAAGAGCCACATTATTTCAAGGCGAAATAGTAGCAGTGCTGGGATGTACAGAAGATTTAGATTAGAAGAATCAAACAATCAAGCAGTAATAAAACCGCTGAGATTCAATGGATTCAATAGGCTGAGAAGCCAAATTAAGGCAAAGCCGTGAAATCATTACTTTTTTGCAGCGACTAGACAGACTCGTGTTTTATCGACTCTCGGGGAAACCAGTAGGCAACACGAACCCCTTCTCATGATGGGAGGATTAAACGCGAGTCCGTCTAGTCGCTACGAAAAAGTGATAATTTCACCTGCTTTGACGAAGGCCATCGAGGAAATTAGCCAGAGCGGGCTTTTCAACTATCAAAAATCGTCCAATATGCTCAGTACTAAAAGCAACCAGTAAACAATGGAAAGGTGATGGAAACAATGGAAAGAAATCTCAAGACTTGTGAAAGATCATTCCACATTAGAGACAAGCTAAACAACTTCCGATTGGACATATGCCTCTATTCACAACGGACCTACTAAGCAGAGAGAGAAAGTCTGCTAAAACAGTTGCTAACAGGATGCCGTATGATCAAGAAGCACATGAGTAATTTGAGCTTGACAGAGGAAGCGGCATGTAGATTCTACCAGGTGGAAGAGGAAACCGCCGGCCATATGTTGCGCGAATGTATATCACTGGCAGAACTACGGCTCTCTGAAATAGGTTCGGAATACCTAAAAGCCGAGACCTACGTAGAGAGATCACTCACAACGCTGCTGAAACTATCTGAAAAAGTTGCAGTGGGATAGCTCGAGAACCACCTTAGGTAGTAATCTAATCGAATCTAATCTAATTATCGGACATACACGGTTAAGAGCTCGATAAAATTTCGATCTTCCAAGTTAAACACTTTTATATTTATTCACAGGCACCCGTCCGTCTGCCAAAGCCTTTGAAAAACAGCAAATGTAAGAGTGAACGGGACTGCACAAACAAAGGCGGATGGCATCACCACTCTTTTGCAGCGACCAGACAGACTCGTGTTTTGTCGACTGTCGATGAAACCAATAGACACAGGAACCCTTTCTCATGCGACAAATAGAACGCCCTCGTTCTCTCTAGTTATTACTTCTATCTTAAGTTAGTTAAGCTATAACAGGATCCGTTATATATGAAGACAGGAGTAGCGTAATTCATATGAAGCTTAGATCTGCATTTTCCAGATTGATTCGTTTTAGTTTGTTGCATTATGCTTGAACATTACATCTAAATCGAGCAAATTTAAGTAGTTCGCGCGTCAAAGTCTCATTGAATCTATTAGAAAATGTCCATCTTGGAATTTGTTTCTTTCGTGAAAGGAAGACCAAAGTTTTCTGAACGTTTCATGAAGAATAGCTTTTAGCTAAAATACTCCATCGATGGTAATTCACGTTAAGCCTGTAGGAACGTGTACATTTTCCGTGAGCCTATTCTCATGAGACGAATACATACGAGTCACTCCAGTCTCTGCTAATTTCGTCAAGTTCAACGCGTTTCTGCAGGCTTAATTCACGTATAAAGATCTCGTGCAGATTACCCAAAAAGCGGTACGCATCCACTTGATATCTTCTTCGCATGCCAGTTCTACATACTTCTCAATCGAGAGCGGTTCCCTCCATATTCCAACGTTTCCTTTTCCTTTGTTCCTTTCACGAATTTAAACGTCGACAGGTGTTATACACTTCCAGATCACGGTATCTACGTTCGAAAATTTTTATTCGTCTTTCGACCTATCCGGAAGGTTATAAATATTGTCGGACGGCTGGAGTTGATGGATGTATCGCAACGTCTATAAATCACGAACCTCCGTCCTGTCTGGTGTGTTCCTCCTACGGGCTACGGAACTTTATTGCACCCCCTAAGGTCGTAAAACTACCAGTAAAATTTAACTTTCTAATAACGGTGCGGCCGGTATTTACTTTAAATTCCCTCCTTGAACGCTCGCTACCAGAATTAAAAGCAGAAGATCGTACGACTATACGAGGATAGTCTGAAAAGATTCAATCGTCGACGTGAAGATGGCGGTACTCGTCAAAAATAGTCTGGCGATGTAATTTTGCGTGCGTTAGAAGATGCTTTTGAAAATTTTACCTTCGTTACTGACGCTCGAATTCTTGTACTCGAAAGGCAATACACTTGCACGAATTAAAGCTGGGATGGACGGCGCTTGGCGATGAACGTTCGGGACTGTCGAATAACATCGAAAAAATTTATCGTGCTTCACGACTGCGTAGAATTATGGTTAGAGAGGTAATAAGGGCCGTGGGCATCTCGATTTTATTGAAGATTTGGCCCTATTGAAGCAGTTTAACGAAGTAAGTCGAAGTTTTGGCGTCGATTAACAACTCTGTAGATGAAACTTGGATGCATCAATATGCTCGCCAGACAAAGGCATAGTCGGAACAGTTCGGGTTGGGTTAATCGACCATCTTGAAAAAGTCGAAACAGTAGCGCGGGTAAATCATTGTTTGAGGATCTGTGGACAGAAATTGTGGAGAAACAGCCTCAGTTGTAGAAAAAGGACGTATTGTTCCGCAAAGTCGCTATGGCTAGAAATTCACAAATTGGAGCTTCTTTCAACGTTACAAAAAATAACAATGGAATAACTACGAAATGATGCAAACGTATCCGTCGTCAAAAATTGCAAAAGAAAAGAAAAATTAGGACAAAGGAAAAATTATAGGGAAGACAAATTTCCTGCTCTTGGTTCTCTCTCATCGAAAACCATGTGTTTTTTGCTTCATCGTATCTGCTGTTACATTCATCATATCGATAACAGTTTGATGTTACTATCATGCTTGTTCTTTTTTTTACATCAAGTTTCTGAATTTTGAGTCTTTTGTTTATTTAGGTATTTAGATCTTTTTGCGAAAGAAAACAAAACAAATCCTTTCCTTAATTTTAATTTCTTTGTCGTGTCGTTGCAGAATTCAACGCAAAAATGAAGGAAAGCAAAAGGAGAAGAGAGGGCGTCTCCATTTTAAATGGAGACGCCCCAGTAGCTTTTTTCCTTTTTTGCTTGACACCTGACTATATCACTGAATTCAGAAGGCTTTAAGATGATCTTAACTAACATTTCATTAAAATATACATATTTATTAATAAGAAAGTTACGAGAGAATCATTTTTCACTCTATGCATGGTTCTCACACGTTGGGAAAGGAAATGATAAAGCTACAAAATTAAAAAAAATAATTATTTATTTAAATGTCAAAAAGAAGTAAATGAAAGTAAAAAAAATATATTTGAAAAATCAATGTAACTAACAGGTATTACTTATCTCTCTGATCTCTTGTTATTATTAAACTTTAAAGCTTAAAGCATGGCTGTTTCCAATTTTATGGTTCTTGGTAACAAATTTAGTTACTTTTAAACCATCTTTTTAAATAAATGTTGGTCAACTTTGTTATAAGAAGCGTATTTACGAAATAATGCACGGTGAAGTATGAAAAATTACTTTCTCATAACTTCTTTATTAATAAACATATTTGAATGAAATTCTAGTTGAAGCCGTTTGTAACAACATTATAGCGATATATGCTTGATGTGGGCGAAAAGTGTCGAAATGTAAATGAAATGAGAAGCCGGCTTTACGCTTACGAATTTTCTTCGTATGCGACCGTGTAACTCGTAAGTACTAACGCAAATCGCGAATGTCAAACCAAATAGAGCGTAATCCGATTTAACGTACCATTAGCAGGTATTCAAGATGGCGGAAAGCAAACTAATTGAAATCAATTGAAATTTTGTTTATTTAAGTTTTTACGTCTTTTTTTGGGAAGAAAATTACGTACTTTTTTTTCTTGGTTTTAATTTCGGCCTCTCTGTCGATATTTTTAATAGTATTTATTTGGTTATATTGGTTTCCATATATTAGATATGGTATCCATCAAATTTAACAAGGAAAGCTACGGTGTCAATTCCTCTTTGCGTTTATTTTGCATTATACATAGTGCTTTTTTTTTATTTATTTCATTTTAGCCTAGAATTTTATAATGTAAGCAGAAATGGGCGACGAAACGTAGAAACCAAAGAAAAGAAGTTTAAAAAAAACTAAAAATGCCGAATAAACAGAATATTTGAAGTTTAGGGACTTAAGATTAAGAAACAGTAGAAACAAGGTGTATCAATTAAAATGTTGAAAAAGAAAAAATAATAATAAACAATTTTCGATATATGTACAATCAGGAGAAGAAAGGACTTAGTAATTTTTCTTTGCTTTTGTAATTTTTATCAACAACAAAACTATAACCAGTGCTGCAAGCTGTTGCTTAGTTAGAATTATTTGTATACATTAACATTCGTATACAATATTTAAATATAAAGCCGGCTTTAGATTAGACTATCTTAGTATACAGAGTTCGCGTACCTGCTTCATGTCGCTCTTGATTCCAGGAATGTAAAAGTACCGTATTTTCTATTTTGGCGTAGAATGAGCGTCGCATGTTTAGTACTCATACTTACCTGCAATTTTGCTTATTGTCATTTTATAGGCAGGATATTGTGTTAAATGACGCAGGTATAACCTCAAACAATTAGTTTGATTTACGATACGCAACATACAGGTTGTTTAATCTCCTTAAGCTAAGTTAAGTCTTGAACAAGAAAAATGGCTTTCGAAATTTAGCATTCTTTGCATCAAGGTCTCGTATTTACAAATTACTGTAGAGCCCTAGGCGATATATTCCAGTATGTGATAGGGTTCTTCAAAAGATTGGATCGTCACAAATAAAACTTACTTAAAAAGAAAAATTTGAAATTAAATAGAAAAATATTTGTAATTTAATTAAAATTCAATTTTTTAATTTTTTTTAATGAAAAAAAGATAAAATATCACAATTTTCGTCATATTGTAATACCGAAAGAACTTATGCGGAAAGCATTAAAAATTGTAAAAATATAGTGAATCGAAGGAAAATGAAACAGTTAAATGGCCTAGATTAGCGCATGAAGTGGCTTTTGACCTATCCCACCGCGATCTTTTCAGATCTACCATCAGCTTCGCCGTATTACTTCTACCAGCAATGTTTCCGTCCATTACAACACCAAGTCATGCATTAATTAAAAACGTATGACCAACAAATTGTTGCAAAATAATGTTTATTAATATACAAACGAAAAATGATTTTACAAAAGAAAAAACCGATAAAACTTTAATGTTTAACAGCGGGTAGAATCCCTTCTTTTTAATATATTCGGTAACCCGATCGGGCATTGATTTAATTAAAATAGATATTATTTCCATGTGTTCTATTGGCCGATCTCGCATTATACGGAAGAAGATTTTCATAGTTGTCGCTTAAGAAATGCATAGATAGTCGGGTTCTATGGCACCGAGCATTATCTTGTTATGTTATCTGTAGAGAGAACAAAAGCGGATAATTTGTTACCTTTTTGCAGAGACTAGATAGATTTGTGTTTTATCGACTCTCGGTAGGCAACACGAATCCATTCTCATGAGGCGGATAGACTATCTAGTCTATCTGGTCGCTGTAGAAAAAGGTTATAATAATAATAATAATTCCACTGGCCTTTGCCACCTCTGTTTATCGGCAAACAGGATAACGCCACGAACTGGGGAATATCCTGTATGTATTTGGTAGCCAGCCGGAAACAAAACTGATACTGCCGATTGTAGGCACTATATCCCGGTGAGAAATGTGTTCTTCATCGCTAAACATTATTTAGCCGTTTCAAGCACAGGGTGTGGCACATCGCATCGCTTTTTGGCTTAATTTCCACGTTTTTCTACACAACTTTTTACATTCGTCTAAGGCAGTAATAGATTTATTAATGATCTTATTGATGCGGGAGTTCCATGCAAGCCTTCGATCGAACCATATCTCAAGGCGCTCCGCTTCATTGACAAACGGAATCTCCACTTCTCGTAGCATAATTAGCTTTATGAATACAATAATTTGTGTGCTTTTTTACCATTGACTGTAGGTCTTTTCTCTTTACACCGATTATTTACTATATTTAAAACATTTTGCATTCTTGCACGGTCTAACTAAAGAACATTCCTACATTTTTTCTTTGCTATTTATTATTATTATTTTTTTTTTTGAATAGATGTCGGAATTGTACCAAAAAGATAACGTTAACACATTGATTGTTATTCAGGTCTCTAGCGTTAAATACTAAATTATTGATCCTTATTTATGCTATATTATACATAATATTGCATCATTTTGTTTGCCTTCAATACGGGTGGCATTGGCATAACTCCGATCATCAATTGTACTATTGAATAAACATAAATCTCAATGCTTACTGAATGTGGAACAATAGCTTCATTATCGCAAAACTGTGAGGTCTAAATACCATAATTAATGCGCTTGTTTATCGTCGATTTTCACCGAATCGAAGAATCAGCGGCGTCCCCTACACCATTTTAACGTGATACGATTACCAATTTCTCAATTTACTCCTTTGATACAATAATCCGTTCCTTTTTAGATATTTCGCGATATAAAATCTCCTCCCAATGTCCCAAATGTCAAGCAACGCGATGTGTACATAAATATTTATATAAGGCAGTAAAGCTCATTCACAACAAACGTTAAAGCCGCGTCAATCAAAAAGTTTAAACCTAGTCGAATGGTTTATTTATCTTATTTCGTGCAATATTGACTTACAGACGTATATATATGTATACGCGTAGAAAATAAAGTTAGGTGTATATGGGAGGAAGGGGAATATAATGGCTCACTGTCAGTGTCAATGAGACGGCTTTGGTTTCGGATAAATCACTCATTGAAATTTTCAACGTATACTTACCGTAACGATTTCGCTTTTAAATGACAGATTTAGTCCACTGGATACTTATACTTACCTAGATATGAAGTCATCACCTTCTCGATGCTTATAAATTTTATTTGTTTGTTGAGCGTTTAATGCTTTCTACCTATTTATGAATCAGGAGGTCGATTTTTACGGTATGGCATCGACTGCTTGATAATTGAATGGGAATCAACCTTTCAACAATTCTTTTGGGTTATTTGATAAGAATCAAATGTCAAAGTTATGTTAAAAGAATTTGCAAAAATGTTTTCCTAAGATTCTTGTATTCTTAACAGTACAACCAAGTGACGAAGAAGCATCTTATAAACAAACACCTTAGAATCGATCGCTTTACGACTTTTTGTGTGTAAAGGTAAAAAAATAATCAAGTTAGCAACGTTTGACATGATGCGGGCCAGAAGAAGCTACCCTGCGATAGAGAGCAAAGTTTCGGTATCCGTGACGTACATTTGACGCAATTTTAATCTGGAAGTTTTTATAGATACTGAAAGACTGAACGTTAAATTTTCACTAATATGCGTTTTGTTGATCGATTCTGCTGCAAAATTGCTATAATTTCTGAAAACACATTTTTTTTCAAATTTCTGTTTGATTGGCTTCATCTAAAATCGTTGTGAAGTGAGAATTATGTATTTTAATATAGGTGATCGACTTTATTCCAAGTTCGCGTTGGAATCGATCATCTTTTGACTGAAGATATTAAAAAACGCTCTGATCCAATGATCAACCGATTGCCAAAACGTGAACAAATTTTACGATTTTACAAATACTAAGTTGCTTTTGATGAATAAAGTTCGTATGATATAACCTTCGTTAGCAATATCACAAAAGAGTTACCGAGTGTCGTAAACATATGCGATAGGTTTGTGGTTAAGTCTTCCTTTATGTTATTGAATTATTACTATTATGCCGGTATTATCATCACTATTTTGAGAGTTGTTGTGTAGTAACAAGGAAGCGATCTTGGCAATAAGTTGTACGGGTAAGAAAATATTGGCAATTCTACAGTATACAAGAACCATCAACGTTTAGCACATATCAGGCCTAAAACTACTAAAAACAGAACACCATAAATTCTTTTATAGATACCTCTATATCGATTATATATTTTTTAAGTTATTAATAAGTATGCTGAAAAGAATGAAATTCTTAGACTATCAGATCCGCGATTTGTAAATAGCAGATTTCACACCGAAGAACATTATTACTAAGCCGGTGCAGATGTGGGCGTTTCATCATAAAACTGCAAATTCATTCTAAAGAAGGCGATCCCAATAAAAGACACTGTAAAACGTTTTCGAAGGGATAGGATAATGAATATCACAGGATTGAGAGAGGCGAGAAGCACAAAGAAAAACGCCAGACGAGTTAATTTAAACAATAAAATATAATTAAATTCGTATACATGTTGAAGCATACAGACAATTACAATAGCTAAAACTACTATACACGCAAATACAAATATTTACCATTTGTTTTTATTATTTATTCATTTGCTGTACATATACAAGGTTGTTTGCTTTTGTTTTTAAATTGTTTGTTGCTAGTTTGTTTTCGGGAAATAATGTACAAAAGTTTGTGCTTATATTTAATACAGAAAAGAATCTGGAGATATCCCTTTTATTGTTGGTTTGTTGTGTTGTTTTTTCTGTAGCGAATGGTTAATAAAAAGGAAATAGATTACAGTATATTGGACAATGGGCTAACATGAGAGAGAGATTGAAAGAGGTAAAAGATTACAAAAGGAGAGGCTACGACTCGCTCGAATTTTTGTTAATTTCGAGGATAATTTAGATTGGTGTTTTCGACGATTTTTGAGGATTGCCAACTTGAATTATCCGCGAAATTTAAAAAAAAAAACGAACGTCAAGGGGGTAAATTTTATGAAGAAATAATGTTAGAGATGTTTCATCGTTAGAACGGTACAAAATCCATTTTTGTTTCTCCGGTAAAAAAATAACATTACAAATAAAATTCCTTCGTTATTCTACTTGTTTCTTCGAATAATTTTATTTCACCGATGCTTTTCTCGAGTACATATCTTTTGTTTACAACATTATTCATTACTTTGATATGTGGCTAAATATAAATATTTATTTTATTTACTTATTATCCATCATTAATCAATTTATATAAAGCTATATTTTGGATCGATTCAACATCACCGACGACTATTGTTGCTGCATCGACTTTTATTTTTTTTTTCTTCTTAAACATGTGCTTACATACAAACATGTACAAACAAATTCATTCTAACACGATCTTCGCTTGCTTTACTTATTATATTCGTACGCATCATATTTCTTTTCCTATTCGGTCTTTTCTTTCTTTTTTCAATAATAATTATAATAATATATATATATTTTTTATAAATACGTCATTATTTCGCAATTTGAAGAAGTCGTAATATATGAATATTATATATTATTCTCGACGATATTTTTCTTTTAATTGGGAGGGAATCGAGGGGGAAACGTTGGAGGAGGTAATATGTACAATTTGAGAGAATTTCCTTAACGATTTAATATGGGAAAAAGGATGGGTATTATAAATACACAATATAAGTACAACGAAATGATATTATTTAATAATATTCTTCCTTTTTTTCCTTCGTTTGTCGAAAAAGAAAAAAAAAACGGTGGGGGGATTCGCAAAGGTGGGGTAGGGGGAGAGAATTTTTTTCCGAATATTTTACTTTCCATATAAAAACTTATCGTCTAAAGGACCCTACAAGAATATATTAAGTTCATATTATTATATTATTTATTACGTAAATAATATGCATCTTTACAACATTTTACACGCTGCCACATTCATTCAAACAAAATTTTTTTAGGACGATTTCGAGATACGATGCTACCAACTTTAATTTTATCGAAAAAATAAAAATAACAATAGCGACAATACTGTTACGTATCGACAGTACAATATACATGGTCCCTATATTTTACACACTCTCTATAAAATAAATATGGCACAAATTATGGCGGTCTGGCCTTGTCTATATTATTACTACCACGTTCGCAGTTCCAATCTATTTACTTCGATATTTTAGATGAATATCTACATTCGATAGGCTTCCATAAATGCTAGTAGATCGAAGCTGTAAACATAATCGTTTAATTGTGGTATTACTACGGGTAAATTGGGGATTTTTTTCTTTTGGTTGGCTCACATCGTATCTCTGAGAATTTCTTTGACGGTACATCTTGAGCATAGGAGGAGACTAAGATCCTCCTTAGATCAAAGAATGATACGTACACCATCAATATTAACACTATAGCCATACACACGTCTATATCCTCACTCATGCACTTATCATTTACTTACTTTGACGAAAAAATCACATCGAATCATTTTACTTTAAATGTTTTCATTTTTCTTCTCTATTTAAAAAAAGTTTCACTTACTAGTAATTACGTATATAGATCTCACATTATATTTTGCATTTTATCATCGTTATTTGTTTTTTTTGCTTCTTCCGTAAAATGTGCATTTTTCGCAAAAAAAACAATAAAAAAACAATATCGGTACGTATTTTTTTTTGTTTTCTAGGGCGTCCTGCTTTATGCGTTTGTTTTTGAGATATGTTCCTTCGATTTTAATCTTGTTGATCTTAGTTCTTGCCCTCGTTACCCTTTCTTTTGACAATGAGTATATTATTAAAGTACAAAATTCTTTTTATGATCATCACAATTTTATTTTATTGTACGAATTTGAGATAACAATAAAGAGGAATATATAAATAAATTATCATTACATCTCTTCTTTCTTATTTAATAGTACGCGGAAAAGTAGCTTTCTTAAAAAGAAGATAAGAAATACGAATTTTCGAATTTACCCTTTATCATGTTTTCGATTTTAAAAAAGTTGTTCAACACCCAGAATCACCATGATTTTGCTTGTTTATCTCTTTTCATGCATGTATGTGTGTGTGTGTGTGTGTGTTGCTTATACGTAAATGCGAACTTTTCTCCTGCCCGTTCCGGAAAATTAAAAGAAAAAAATGAAAAACAATCGATTTCGTGTCTGTGTGTGTGGCACTACGACTAGAGAGCTGTGACCGTATGGCAAGGGGCCATCATAGCGGTCACTCAAATGGGCCCGTAGTTACTCAATGACGGTCCCGAGCCAGGTCCTGGATGCGCGACAACTATAGGCGTGGCCCCTTCGCCCACCTGTCATACATGACTCAGCGGAGGCTGTTTCAGGACATGGTGATGGAGATGGTGTTGACTGGCCGAAGCTACGCTTCCAGGAGGGCCAAGCAACGACGCACTGCCCGGAGCGACAAGATATTGCGGCGGCGGCTTTCCCGGGCGAGGTTTTATCAGCCCAACGCTGGCGCCGGTGATGTCCGGTCGGCCGAACATTCTTCTCCACAATCTCCTCCAGGAATCCAAGGTTTTTCCGGACCAGATCCAAACGCCCGAGGTGATTCCGACCGCTAAAGCCATGAAATATTTCAGCATCAAAACGGAGTAGAGAGGACGCGGTCTAACCCTTCCATTGGGCGTCACTATCGAATTGTGACAAGGGCAAGCGGTGGAAATTAACCAATCATCATGGTAAGCGTTTTCGTAGAGATAACATCCGATGACTATCGTAGCTGGAACCGTGTAGAGGACGCTGAAGATCCCAATCCGAATCATGAGCTTTTCCAGTTTATCCGCCTTAGCACCAGCGCCTGTTCCACCTTGTTTCTTGATAACTGAACGGATTCTGAACAGTGAAACGAAGCCGGCGAATAGGAAACTCGTTCCGAGTAATAAATAAACGAATAGAGGCGCCAGGACGAATTTTCGAAGGTTCTCCATGTTCATGTTTCCTACGTAGCAGATTCCGGAAACAGGGTCACCATCCACAGCTCCCGATAAGAGAACGGAAACGGTTTGCACGGTGGGGATCAACCACGCAGCTAGATGGAAATATTGAGCATAGCTCGCGATCGCTTCGTTTCCCCATTTGAGTCCAGCTGCCAGAAACCAGGTGAAGGATAGCACCACCCACCAAATCGACGACGCCATCCCGAAAAAATACACTAACAAGAACACTAGGGTACACATGGTAGGTCCAGTCGAGGAGTAACGTATTATATCACCTTCGCATGCCACTTGTTCATGTCCTACGCCTACCCGGATCAAATACCCGACGGACACGAGGAAATAGCACGCCGATAAAAAGACGATCGGCCGCTCCGGGTATTTAAACCGTTCCGTTTCGATGAGGAACGTGGTGAGTGTCATTAGCGTGGACGCGGCGCACAGACCCGACCACAGAGTCACCCATATGGTGGCGAAGTCTTTTTCGTCCTGATTGAAGAAGATTTCTTTGCATGGATGCGCACAATTTGCGACGTCTCCCACGGATACGCTTCGGTTGTACAGTGGAGAGTCCTTCCCCAGGGGTACTAGTGGTACCCTGCATTGACACGCGCACTCTTGCCTTGTTCTTCTTTCCCCTGGGGAATCTGTACAGTTTTTTTGGTTACATTTCTTGTGGTGGTGTTTGGGCTTGGTCGTTGATGACTTCGGTTGCGACTGGGACGTCTCGTTCTTGTTCTGATCCATGCAGAGCTTCTCCGGGTCCCCGAATTGGGGGAATTGCTCGCATTCCATGCGCTCCGGCCACTTGAAACCGTATTGTTGCATTATCGGCTCGCATCCGTTCCTTGCACGCTGACACAAGCCCCTGCATGGCGGTAACGGTTTAGGATAATCCTTTAAGCAAATCGGCGTGTACATGGAACACAGGAAGAATTTCAGGTCCGGCGAGCATTTTATCTCAACCAGCGGCCAAAATTGATGCACCTCTAATCCGGCTTCTTCTTGATTATCGTGGTTTAATTCGTTAGGCATTCGCGTGTAATTGTAGCCGATGTTGATACACATCGGTATCGTAATCTCTTCGCACTTGCTTTCCTCATCGAAATCTATATGGTGGCTCGAGACCACCGACGAACTAGCGAAACACACTAACAGATCATTCACGATTACGAAAAGCACCACCAGCGACGCACGATTCGCAGTCTTCATCGTGGTGTCTCTTTAATGTTTTTTATTATTTTTTTTTAGTTTGTTTATTTCGTTCTGTTTCCCGTTATTTAGACACTTTTTGGTAACGACACTATTACTAGACGCATTTATTTCCTAATAAAAAAATGGCGAGATTTGGGGAAGGTGTCCTTGCTCGTGGTATATAGTTTTTCGTTTGCCTTCGTGATCGTTGTGGTTGCTTTGGGCCGCTACCTCAGCCGATGATGAGGCGTTTCTCTGTTGTTCAACATGGCTTCCTGTAACAAGAAGAGAAATTACTAACTTCACTGGATTACAAGTTAAGAATGCTAAAATTAATTTTAAATTTTTTTACAATGGAGATGTTAATTGATATCATTTGGAATTTCTTTAATTTTTTAAGAGGAAGTACATCTCCTAAAGAATGCTGTCGCAGATTTAACTATCACTTAGTGATTACGTATGGTAAATAGCCAATTATCGACAGAAGACAATAGCATCTTTTGCTATCACCAGTTGTAATACTGAAACGAAGGAAGATAACCTGTAATAAGGTGACTTTGAGATTACCATTTGAATACACCGCGTACATTTACGACCGGTATATCACGCGCATATAGTCATTTAAATGCTGCCACAGACTCGCCACGTGAAGAAAAACATTTCGATAAACGCCATATGTGTAAGGATGTCATTCCCATATAATACGCGTTCCTTTTTGTTATCTCTCTTGCGTTCTTCAATTCTTCGCCTGCTCGTTCGTTATCCTCTTGCCTGCCTGGTTGTTCGCTTAATGCGTACGGCACGTTGTTCGTCCTCTTTGGTTCTCTCGCCTTCGCCTCCTCCTCCTACTTTATTAAAACCGACGTACACGTCAGTATGCTTGCATATATGTACATTGATTTTGTATGGGCTTCATTTGCATCGTCATAAATAATAAACGTTAAACAGCTTCGAAGAACTCCTCTCTCTCTCTCTCTCTCTCTTTCCATTCTACGCAGTTGTGCTGGGGATATAATTTAAAATTCAAAATATGGTCGTTTGGAGACCCGAGCTCGGCGACGCAATTGAGTTATTTTAACACCGCACCCATTATACAATAGAAATAATTGAAATGTACGGGTCTGAATGGTCGTAGTCGTCCAACACTTGAGGTGATGCTGCTTGCGCGCTAGTTTGTTAAACGTTCTCCTTCTTATACGTGTGAGTTGTGTGAGAAGCGGATCTCTTGGATTTGATGCACCAATGAGAGTGAGAAGGCATCTCCTCTACGAGAAGACCTCTCGTAGGATTTATTTTATCGTGCCGTTACGACGCTCTAAATTAGGAGAATTCGCGCACTCATCCTCGCCTTGTTTATTTGTTTATAATTTCATTAAATTTAATACGCTGCATGCATAATTTATTGAGCTTCAGACGCCATTGCATTGAATAGGAGACCAGTAAATGCGGAAGATTCGGAACGACGATGATGTAGAGCGACGTCTCAATTTAATCTTTAAGGTATTGAAGGTACAAGAAGGTATGCTCCTAATATTTTCGCAAACAATAGTCATTTTTCCTTCATGTTAGCATTTAGAAGGGTAACATTACGTTGACTAAGAATGAACAGGGATAAAATTAAAACTGCGTCATTATCATAGCTTCTGCCAGCATTTTATTGACTGTTGAGGGGGATGTTTGGGCCTGTTGAGGCACTTTGAATGGTAACTTCGTTCCGGAGGAGCTTATATAGAGCTTGCTACAGGTTGATGGGGCTGAAAAGTTACAGATCGATGAACCGTCAAACCGTCAGGATTTCTGGAATAACGGATGGTGATAGTTACGAGACGAGACGCGAGTAGAGTTGAACTTGATTTGATGGCCAGAAGAATAATATTGGGTTTGTGAATTTTAAGGAGACTGTAAAACTTAGAGCCTGATGACTCATCAGGAGAAGTGACTGCTGGGTTATCAGCAGCGATAGATGGCGTATTAATGGAGTCAATAATGAAAGGCTCAATTCGAAGATTTAGGATCATGTTTAGGAAGCTGGTAGGTTCCATCTTGTAATGAAGAAAGAACTATTGCTCACACTCTTCGCTGTCTAGGATCGCCGTAACGTCTTCGTTATCAGATCTAGGTGCAGCAAGATTAGGATTTTAGATTTTAGGTTTTTTCTTAAGGTTAGAATTTCTGATTTAGGTTGGAAGGATTTTAGATGTTTCAAAGCGCGCGGCAATAGTACCGCAATAATGAGGAAAACGTCCGCACACAAACGTACATAGTATTATTGATGATCATCGAAGCCTACGTAACAAACCTTTAAGAAGTTTAATTCTTTTTAAGGACGTTTACAATCCTTTCCTCCTCCTCCTTTCAAACGATATTCTTATAATTGGAACAGACAAGTCGCTGAAATAGAATGCTTGACAATTTCTCTCACGATTTCAATCTTACATCCGAAAATATTTCATTCCATTACATTTAATCATCTTCAACGACCCGAGACGCGATAGAAAAGATTCCAATTAAAAAGAAGAAAATGATAATAATAATAATAATAGTAGATAAAACTTCCGAAGTGGGACAAAGAAATCTAACTTGGATAACGAGGAAAATTCTAATGAGATACGAGGCGACGCTGCGCCGTGCACGGAATTCATTCAACTCGCCCATTTTATTTTCCTGCTTCTTCATTAGGCATGGATGTCAGTGCGTTTGGCGAAGGCATGCATATGTATAAAAGCGCGTCACGTACCCCGAACGTGTTAAATATCGATTTAAAACGAAGCGTTTACGCGAGAAACTCGCCTATCCATCGTATCGATCTTAATCGCGAAGGAGTTGGACATTAAATACATTGTATCAATCGCATTTACGCCACGTCGATCGGCCTCCTGCACCTTCGCCGCGTTAATCGCGGACGTAAATGGGAGGTTTTGCAATTGGAAATATATTATTCCGGTCTCGCATACGTGTGGTAGATATCGATCTGGGCTGATTTTATTCCAATTCTCCCACGTTAAATGCGTATATATTAACTTATTTCGTTAATTTATGTATTGAAATGAGTCCTTTATGGTCGGTTTCATAATGAATGTAAAATCCCTTTAAATATCGAAGTGGAAATTAACCTTGTTAAGGCTCGTTTAAAGAATTGTTATGTTGAAGGCTCTTCTCCATCCCAGATCTAATGCACGGTCTATTCTTCGGATTAAAATTAATATGCCGACAACGCTATTAAAATGCTTGCGGTAGAGATATGTTTTCGAGGAAAGAAGAAAGTAATGCTGCACGTGATTATCTATAAAACTACCTATAAGAATAATAGTTACTCAAAATTAAAAATAATTAGCAAATTATTGGATTTAAATGGAAAATTCGAAATATTGTTTTTTCGGGCGAGGCGGTATCTTAAACAAATTTAAGATCCTGTTCTTCCCCGAATTTCCCGAAGACAAATGATAATGTTTAGTAAAACGTTTATCTTAAATCCAACGATAATCTTTGTTAGAGGTATGTAGTCTTTATTTTTAAAATGCATGGGTTTGCTGTCCTGCAGTATTTCTTTGTGTGGACTTTCGACAACGCTGATGCCCTTCAACTTAATCCAAGAATGATGCGCATTCTTCACGAAAACAAGAACGAGCAACGTAGAACTTTCTAAACGTACCCCGTACACACGTACTTGTCTCGTACGATGGATTAACGCATCGGGTATGGAGGTATTCGTATATGCTGTCCGTTGCTCGATTATTTATTTATTAATGCTGTTGTACCTACACAAACGCGACACGTTTATGAACCCGCTATCTTTCATTTTGTCGCTTGTGGAACAACGTGAAAGGGACACACTTGAAAAATATTCTACGTATGAGAATTTGACGTGTTTACAAGAGCGAGAGGAGAAGGTGAATACATGACGTGAATTATAAAGGAGAAATTATGTAACGTCGTCCCAAGATCATTATTTAAAAAAAGCTAATCATATCTTTTTTTTTTTTGGCTTGGATGGGAGGTGAACGTGAGTTTTCTAATGTGAGGCCCAACGGGATCTATAGATTTTTTTTAAGTTTGTCAATTGCTTCCCAATATGCGTCTCGTGACGCGGAAATGTACCCACTATACTAGAGGAATCAGAACTTATAACATCTACCTCTGTCTGTTAGGGTACAGCGGTAAGAGGTCCTCATCGAGACGTTAAATAATAAAGTGGTTAGTAAAAGTTTTAGATTAAATAGATTTTTGAAATTAAATACAACGAAAAAGAAAAAAATTGTATTTTGTAAAATAATCAAACTTTTACGAGGAAGTCTATAAAGAACAGAAGAAATAGTGTTAGTCTATATTTCTTCGATTGCGATTCTCCAACGATACATCGTCTCCTTCCTGAATCCTCTTAATATGGGCAACTGCTAAAGGTGACAGTGCTTCATCCTATTGGAATCACATTTATCTAAAATTAGATCTAAATACATTCTTCTTGGCCGATACGGTTTCCTTTTAAAGCAATTGCTCCTATTATTAAGCATTTAATTTGTCTCTATTGAAAATGATCTAGTAACCGTAGCACCAACCATGCCAGCTTAGATTTTCACTTTCTGAGGCCTTTGAGTACGCTTTCATGTATCTAATGTCGATTTTCTTCAGTCCACCACCACAAATCTTGTTTGTTGAAGTGTAAAGGTGGTTTCCTTCGAAAAACAAATATTAGTCGTCTACATTCAACATAATTCCGCGACTCGCGACACTGCGGTCGCGCTTTTACATGAGGTGTACTTCAAGATTTAAATTTGTTTCGTTTTTTTTTTGTTTGTTTATTTTTGATTTGAACATATTGTTTCAAGGTAACTCGATCCAGAAGCATCAAGAACATGCGCTATTGCCAAATTTAAATGTCTTCGTTTCGGAAATAAATGGATACTTTACCAGAGCCTTAACGTATTATTTATCCTACATAATTAATAAAAACAAAAGAATTTAATTGAGATATACCGCTAAACATACAGCGAGTTTTTTTTTTTAATTCCGTTCATCCTATAAATATACTCGAAGCTCTAACGAAATTCGTTATAATCAATCTCCATCAGACACAGGACGAGGTACCTATTATTGTTGGCTTTATTTAATCATAATAAATGATGTGCTGCCGTCATTTTAATAAATTCTGAATAGAGTTCTCTCGTAGATTTACCGCCGGGCCAGGTCGGGCTGCACGTAATAGACCGTCATGTATTTCAACACACGTAGAATATTTCATTCGATGTTTGTATGATAAGATACCGCGTGTTTGGAGCGTTTAAGTTACTTTCTTTGTATGTCTATCGTTAGCTGTTTGATCACAGTATGTAAAACAATAATTAATTTACGTTAAAATAAGAAGCCGTTGAAATTTCGTGAGGCATAAAATATATTTTTAAAACGCGTCATATAAACGCCCGCCCGCTCGATTACATACGCGCATGCACGAAAAATAAAATAGGATCGGCGTTCGAAATTGTTTCTATTATTTCCGAGGCGCACCGCAACGTGGTGCGGTAAACGGAAAGAGAATTAATGGTTTCTTTCTTGAATCGCCGAAAAGCACGCCTTTTTCAAATTGAAACGAAGCAGAAGATACAAAAGTTTAATTAATCGTTTTATTTTCTCCGCTTTACGTTGGAATATTTAGTTTTGATCTTTGAAAAATTTAGAATCTTCTTGAAAGTAAACAATTGGATACGAAACAGCGTCCAACTTGTGATAGTAACGAAAGTAAACTTGACAATACTGCAATTTGCTTCCTAAGAAAACGGCGAATAAAATGATCCGTTGGCGTAGATTTCGAGATAAGATTCGCCAACATCCGATGCTTTCCCAACGCGAAGGCACAGCCACACTGCAACGGATACCCATGGAAAACTTCTAACAGATCCATGGAAACAGTGCTTTGCTAAGGGCCTACGTTTTGGGAGTGGTGTCACCTTATACATCAGCCTTTGTGTGTCTTTGTGGCCAATTTATATTTGAAGGGCCAGTATCGTTATGAAAAGTAGTTAAATCCGCTTCACAAAGCAATTTGAAGCAATTGAAGGAGATAACGTGGAATTGTAATTCCAATTGGGTTAAAAGATTATTTTATTTACACGCCTGCTATTTCAAGTCCTTGAATCTTATATCCTCATCTACATATTACTAAAGCAATAAAGAACAAATTTCACTTTGTATCTTCAAGACAATATAATTAAAAGACCTGAATAAAAGACAATTCCGCGTATATTGTTCGTTGGTTTGAAACGCCGTCGATAAACGGGAAATACTTTCGCATATTTTGTAATAAAAGCCTGCGGGTCAAACGCCAATAATCACCAGACGGTTTAGTGGTATTTTCATTCTCGATTGTTTTGAAATTACATCACCAGAAACGTGTGAGAAACATGTCGAATGGTTCCCAAACAAACTATTTATGCGTTGGAATTTAATATTATGCAAAATAATTCCGAGAAACTCGTTTTGGAATATGTAATGGGACATTCCAGTTAGTAGCAAAACAGTAGATTATTAATACGCAAGTGCATGACATTAAAACTACAAGCTGAATTAGTTACGCCGTTGTTGGATGTCTACGGCAAATTTTAATTTTTATTTCTTTGGCATTTCGCCAAGGAAATAAAAATATGGCAAATAAAAATTAACCATGTAAAGTGCGACGAGTTTGTTGTTACAGTTGGCAAATTATACAAATTCTTCAAAGCTGCACCCACTTATTTGATGGCTACACAATTTCGTTGACGCAGCCGCCAGGCTGTTCTTGCGAGAAAAATGATCTGTCGGTGTCCACGAAGAATTTAATAAATATTTTATATGCACTGTAGTAGATGTTACACGTTATCTTCATCGCCATTGCTGAATTGAGTGTTTTAGGTCGCTCAAAGGGTGCACGCAAAGAAGTTGATCCATCACGTCATGTATTGGTAACACTTCTGGCCCAAAGAGTGCCATAGCCTTAACTAATATAGTCACGGTGTTGTTGTTGTTGAATTGTTTCCGAAAATTTTCGTTCTTATTATCAGTGATCATCACCTTTTAAAGGCAGGCCGTGGTCTTTGAATTTCTTTTTATTACTTGCCAATATATTCCCTTGCTTGTTACGACTTTATTATTTAATTTATTACTATTATTATTTATTTCGTCTCTAAAACGAACTTTGGATCGGAGTGATGGACGGCGGAGAGGGGCCTCTTTTGATCAGCATCGCAGCCATTCAGCGTCCTTCTCGTCAATAACAGGTGCTTGATGTGTAGATCTAGCGAATTGAGCCATGAACTTATTTACAGTGTCCAATTTCAATAAATCGAATGGTGCTCTATATCAATCGCTAGGAATGAACTCAGGTATCCGACGGACATCCTTCATTTCCACTGAGAGTAAACAAATTTTTCTAGGAAATCCAACGGCTACACATTTCCAACTTTATCGCAACGAATGGTAGCTTCCTGAAACCGTTCAATCTAAAGTTTCTTGCATCTGTTCGCGATATAGATCGCCGTATCATTCGCGAATATGAACAGTTCTACTTGGCTATTACGAGCAACGTTGGTAAAACCATCCGCTCTATTCCGCAGATCTAGCCCTCAGCGACTCGTCACAAGGTTTCACTCGGAGGGCAGATATTTTCCAGAAATTACATTCATAAACACGTATTTCGCACAACTAGGTGCCAACTACTATTTGGCTAGATTAAAGAGATTGTAAGCAGGCTCTGTTGGCAAATAAAACTGAATTTGATAAGAAAAACCACTCATCCCTGTGTTGGAAGCTTTTCAGCCTATGCTCGTATCTCTGTCATTTAATTTGCAAGTCTCATTTAAGCTACTTTTGGCAAAATGGTTCATTCTTATGAGCTCTAAAATTAACATTTCAATTTTGATAACAATCTGTATATGCACTGCGACACGCTTATAGCATAAACATTTTCTTAAAGCACTCTGTTCTATAATGATCAACATCCTCTTATTGAAACTACCTAGAAATCCAAGATGCCTTTCACATCTTACCATTAATTTTACGTTCCAAACTGCACCAATTTAAATGTAAAATGAAGACGTATTACCTCACCACCACCCGTTAATCCTTCGCATACGTAGCTTTAGCATCGCGCCAATTAACGCAAATTGAAGGGCATATCTATAAAAGCAAACCACCGTAGCGTGGGCTGGCTCCTCGTACAGAGTGTCGTTTCTTTTTTTTCTTCTCCAGTTCTTTCCATCCATACGAACAACAAATGTTTTGAATAACATGAATAAAGCATAAGGATGTCGGAATAAGGCGAACCGGGAAAAAATAAATAACAGAACTTGTTCTTATAAGAGGACACGATTGCTGCGATGTAGTGGTAGCACTGCTGCATGCACAACCCACGGGCTTTTAGTTCCATTCGTCTTAGAGTTTAACACCTATGCCGGGAGACGGGTTATTGTCGTTATGTAGAATTCTTTTATTGGTGTTGCCGTTTCTTTATGCGGCCGGCGAAAATAAATGTCGCCTTTTTAAGGCGAACAATACTCTATAACAATGGGAAGTTTTGTTTTGACTCTCCTTCGACTCTAGATCCAAATAATTACGTTTAATGGCCGTATTTGTACGGTTGGAGCTGATTGCTGATTTTGATAGCTTAAATCGTTAATCAAGATAAATGGAAAGCAAACAGAATGTTGCGTAAGAAATCTAGTTGAAATAGAAAAGAAGAATTGTCAATTTTGAACGGTGTAATTATAGCACGCACTTAAATATCGACTCGCTCTTCATTACATAAGCAATTTGATTAATTCTTTTTTATTACGAAAATTCGTGGAATTCGTCGGTTGTTTCAACAGCACATCAACTAGCATCTTTCAACTGTACAGGGACTTATCAACAACTTGCCAAAAGATTTGTAAGGAGCCATTAAGGATAATTGTCCTTTTGACACCAGTAGGAAACCGAGAGGCTAAGTTTTCTGCTAACCTAATTAGATGCAATAAAAAAATTAATCAAGGGCATTATCGGGTAGATGGTTGAACACTGTCCTGTGAAAAAGAATTAGTATAACCTAGCCCGAGTAAGCGAACCTTGGCGTAGACGGTGCAAATTATAAGAAGAAATGGGTTTCCATGTAAATAACCAAAGGTACTCAATCAGAAATAATTCGAGGAGGATCCATCGGAGCTTTCCAAAGTACCCAAGAATCTTTTAGGCAAGTTAATGGCCTTTGTAGAAGATCCTAATTTGCTTGAGTCGAATTGAAAGTTCCATCGTACAAAAAGCTTTAAACTCAAGCGCCTGGAAAGTTAAGATGGTAAGTTTCTTTACAGTCAACAGAAGTTTGACATCCAGCGATTTAATTTATCTATTTGTGGCCGGCTAAGATGATTGGTGTATTTGCTATAAAATGCTGCATCTGTTTCAAACCTTTTTTTTTTACAGGAAATTCAAAAAAAACCTGAATTTCAAGAGAAATTGAAGAAATCCAGGTTGTATTAAACTAACTCCAAAATAGAATAATTTATGGTGTATTCATTAAAAACCTATTTCTTTTGCCCAAGAATTATTCAGTTGTTAATATGGTAACTATGCTATGCCAAAGTCTCCATAAACTTTATCTGGTTGCTCGTCTTTAACGCGCATCGCAGAATTCTGACCCAAAAAGGTTGCACCTCATTCCCAAACCCACAACCTGACACAAGACAGACATGCAGCAACTTTAATCACGCCATAATTAACAATAACAGTAATTTCCACACCATTACCATCAATTACGTAGCCATAAAACTTAAACATCGAACTCCTCTTCTTCACGCTCTCGCCCTCAATATCCATCTCGACCAACACCCTCAAGGTAAACACGCTTTACGGTTCCCTCGACATTCTCTTCTCTCGGCCTATCCCAGTAAACTGCATTTCTACGCAGCTTAATGCGCCCATACAAATACCCCATCATCACTACCCCAATGCGAGTACAGTAACCTCCTTTGCTGCCGAAAGTAATGAGTAATGCGTTAGGGACGACGTGCCAAATTTCACCCTAACTGAAATCGCAGTAGCCGCCCCGTTCGAATATCGTCTCACGTCGAACACATCACCGACAATGACGTCACGACGGCTGCCTACATTTAGGAGTCGAGGGGAGGGGGTTGTACTCGCAATTAGCGCACGGTTTCTCGCCTTTTAAGCCGCGATAGGAGGCGGGCAAGGGGTTTGTAAATGCGGAGAGGGAAACAGCATATGTTCGAGTGTTGCGCGCCTCTGCATGATGCCCTGGATGGTGGGGCGAGCGGTTTACCCTTTTATTCGACGGAATTACTCTTTTATGACACTTAAGATGTCATTATTTATTCTTAGTAGAGCGCTTTTGGACCGGACGGACCGTCGAGGATGTGGGGGATGATGATAATGCGGAAATTAAGAAAAATAATCCGACGTGGGAAGCGTAAAATGTGGGACCTTTCGGGGAGAGACGCGTTGCATGAGGAGTAGGGTTTTTTTATTGAAGAATAATGACAAGTTTAGTTGCTGCAAGGGCTCGGCCAATGGAAATTTCTTCAGTATCAGTGTGAGTGCTGTACGATGCATTATTCATAATCTTGCGCCTCTCACAAAGATGAATTCCACGACTTCTTACAGGGATGGTTCAATTTTGCTGGGGTGAAATACGGGAGTTTAATATTAGTTTTCGCGACACCCTTCGAAGTTGCTCCCTATGATATCAATATCCATCTAGCAAAATATTTGAAGGCTTCTACTTGCAATTGTGTAAATGTGAATAAACATTTAGCCTATATGGCTAAAAAGATCTTATTGTTAATTATCGGAAATGGCTTTTGCTATGTAGCAATTTGGGTACCAGTTGTCATATTTAAATTTTGTTATGGCCAAGTATATAGTTTGAAGCTAAATGAGTGTTGCAATGGAAACCGCTGGTGGAACACTAAGCGACGAAGATATCAAACTCTTGTTCAAATGCAAATTTACCAAATCATGATTATTTAAAAGAACGGAACCATTTAAGCAGATTCCGCAAACAAAACGAAAAATACGAAAGGGCGACCCACTTTTATACTTGCCAATGAGCAAAAGGAATTACGTTTATGTTAGCCATTATAGTACTTAACGCCTTATCACTAACAATATACAACGTCCTTTTACACGAAAGACGGTGATAAGTAATAAGATTAGCGCCAATCTTCAACAAAAGATATCTTTTAAATCAGTGGCTCTCAAGCGGTGGTACCTGACAATTTTTCAGGTGCCACCAAAGAGTCCCAAGTCTTACTTTAGTGGTCCGACATCTCTTAATGGTTGGGAACCACCGTTTTAAATAGACGCAAAATTGAAAAAAATAACATCCTAGTAGTCACACGAAATCAAAAAATGATACACAACAAACCTTTAAAATCAATTTTAGATGTCTTGTAATGACAGTTGCTTTATTTTACGTCTTTCAAAAAAATCGTTTTTTTTTTTTTGCGATGTGCTAAACAATGAATACCACAAACATACCAACTACGCTAGAGATAATTTTTAATTTCCGTAAGGTTTGCACAAAGTTGATAATTAATGGTTACACTTATCAGCATAAAACAAGACCTAATTAAGATTAAAATGGTAATTAACATCCTGCCAAACAATTTGCAGATACTCGCAACGTACAGCAAATGATCCGCTCCATGATCTTCTTAAAGAAGTCATTTTAAATATTTCCCTCGCGGAATCGCGATGCACGAATCGCAAACCTTACCGAGGCGCAGCAGCAGAAGAAAAAAATATTTCATTAACGTGCCTGTTAGTCGCTACTATCTAATTCAATATCTTAATTGAACTAAGGTGTTGTATAAACAGACGAGAAGCAGAAAAAGAAAAGAGGAAAGGAAACCAACAAGTCTGCGCGCAGCGTCGCTACGCGTTTTAAAAGAAAGAGACGACTTGAGAAAAAAAAAGACGAGTGAGAAATAAGATACAACGAAAAGCATGGTACGGTATAGTACGTAACTACCACCTGTAGGTTATCCTTTTCACGCCGAGGAGCAAATACATAATCTTATCTCGGTCGAGCGTGCATTGCTTAAACGACAGAGTCAAGGTTGGTACTCAATGATGAGCTTGTACAATGTAGGGTAATGAAAATGTCCCTCCGATTTTCCAAATTTAGTTAGAGAATTAATTCTATAAATCCCATTAATAGACATATCACGAGGAAGTCATAAAAATTGTAAAGGGACCATGTTATGCATCATTACTAAACAAGTTGAAAGCAGGATTTTTGGGGAAAAGGACAAGAAAACCGCCTCACACAGTAGAGACGCCTGTTTTGGCGAAGAAAGTGAAAGTTCCCTTCCTGCATAGAATTGGCCAAGCCTTCTCTAAGTCTACATCAACATCTCAGGTGATGATGTGAGCTATTGTATTCTATTATACGGAATACTCATTCGTAGACGCTTACTAATTATATGAATGTAGAAATCAATCACAGAATATTATAAATTCTAAGGTAGATAAAACAATGTTACCTCATTACAACAACGTCAGTACGAGACCACAAAAGTTTAAATATCGACTGCTGGAAAAAAATGTTATTTCGTAGTGTTCGTATCAGATCAAACAAATAGTCATATTCGGTCAAGAAATTCGGATTTCCCGTCCTCAAAGAATTTACGAATTAGGTAAAAAAATTATACGGTGAACTCGCAATGTATCCTTCCTTCCTCCACCGAATCCGATCGCTTTATTAACATGGCATAAGTAATAATTAGAAAAATAAGACCTTTTCAATGAACTACTTACTGCAAACACCAAACATCGTGAGACGGTCTGCTTCACGCCCAGTAACACAAAATTAATTGACGGAAGAACATTTGCGAGAATGACAATGATTTATCTCCATGGAGGAACGAAGATAAGACTTAGTAATGAACCCGATTCACCATCAGAACTAGATGAAACCGATTCCAAAGAAGTTTAATCGAACCAACGAAATGGTTAGTACGATATTCTTCAAACTAGAAACAAAAAAAATTAGAAGATTAACCTAATCCACTAAATGTTTGAAAACTCTTTCTTCTGGAGCCATCGTAGCTGAAATTGTAAAGTCGACGAACGTGAAAATAGTCGCAAAACGAAGAGGTAGTAAATGTTATTTATCCAATTATCGCGACGTAACTATGGAAGAATTTATGCCATTTTTCTGATTTCTAGTCTCTACATTGAAATTTTTAAAAGTGCAAAAAAGGCTGCGTCTTTTTTCTACACAACGGATGGAACAGGAAGATCGACGTTTAGGGCAACCACGAATTATTGTAAATTTGATCTTCTTATAGGCTACCTCAGATGTGATGGTCCTGAAAAAAGAAAAAGATCGAACCAAAAGGGATCCTCCGGCATCTATAGCTTTTATATTTGGAAAATCTCCTATCTCTTACCAAGTTATTCGATCAACAAAACCAATCTACAACACAAAGGGAAATATAACTGGAGGCAATTAGTTTTCTTCCTTACCACTTAGTCAGGAAAGGAAAAACAATACAATACAATATGCGCTCAAAGAAAGTCGCTCTGACGTGCCAATTTCGACAAAGCATCATACGGTAACCGTTGATCAGAAAAACAGAAAACCTGAAATGGGTCTTACTTTACAACCTGAAAAAGGGCAAAAAAAATAACCAACTATTGTCCAGTACTAGAAAACTTAAAAGACGATCCATGAATATTAATTTTTACTTTACTTGATATAATTGATCTTACTCTTACATTATTTATCGATCCTTTCTAAAAGTGGAGCACACAGTCAGTATCCTGTAACGGTCCACAGGACATACCTACAATTATTTGTGCCAAGCTACAGTGGTAATGCATAGCGAAGACGATCGGCTAGTGCCCATTAGAGATAACGCGAAAAACAGGTTACATTTGCTCAACTTGCAAAATTCAATTTTTCCGTGCGGGCTAAACAACCCCAAAAGTTCGACAATCAACGCGCTGCTGTTAGCTTTCCATGCCTAAATCTAAATCTTCGGTCAATATACGACAAACACACTCTATCAAATCAACGTTATAAAAGAAAATTTAGGCATTTTTTAATCATTAAAACTTATCTTGGTTACGTTCCATTCAATTTATTCTTTTTATCCCGAACATCACAGCAAAATCAATTTAATACAACGAAGGAACATTCTAAATGTTAGCGATTACACAAACCGCAGAAAGGTAACGAAACCCAGAACTAGACATTACTTAATTTGAATAACATTAACTTCAACATGTTCTCCGAATATTTTTATAGATAACGACCGCGGTATTGGGATGTGCGATGTAGCAATTAACCTCGACACTACAACTGGGAGTTGCCTTTCCGCGATTAGAAAAGGTTGGAACTAATCGAATTGGATATAAAACAACTAAACGCTCATTTTTTTCTAATTATTTACTCATCACAAACGCGCAAAAAAAATGTCCTGATTATTATTGCATTTAAACAAGTTATTGTCAGAATGATCTGGATGACCTTATCTGATCCAAGAATTAATTACATTTCAGTCGTACGCTAGACATTTTTTCGCCATTAAATAGAGAAAAATAAAGTTCTTTTTTTTCTATTGCGTAACGAACTATACGAAATGGAAAGATAAGCGTAAAGTGTACAACTTATTACCGGATATTTGCTCTTATTTACTGCGTTGCCGGTGTAAAATTCGCAGTTCTGCGTAATCTTTTATTTTCATAGTGTTATAGTAGCGGTAGTTCGCAGATATCTTTAGAAATTACCTGCAAATAAATTGTATTGTAGATCGTAGAAATAGTAATGTTTAGTGTAAATACCGCTAACGGTTATCTTTGCTGGAAGTAGTTTTTCTTAGTCATTTTGTGGTTATAACAACATTATTGCTTGTTTAGTGAATCAGATTTGCAGAATACAACGTACTTAGTGGTAAAGTTTAATTGCTGTAGATAATTTTACATGGAAACGTCTCTAATTTTATGCTACATACAGCCTTTACTATGTAATTATTTCCTGTATTTCTATATGTATTTATAAAATTTCCAATTCTTTTTTTTTTACGTTAAATTGCCGTACTCGATTGTTCAGTTTACAAAGCTTCTAACTCAATTTAATATATCTTCAATCCGGTTCAAATTCCGAGTTATCTACGCGTTGTTAATAACGCCAAAAATTCTTGGCCTGATTATGAAAGAAACAGCGTATATCCTTCCGATATTTCGTTGACTGTGGCATAAAGTCCATAAGATGAACGTAACTGTTTTTCTTTTGTCGACTGACAAACACTGGATGTTTTGGGGGTGCTTATACTTTGCATCTTTCTTCTTTCCTTTTAGATAAAGAATCATAGTTGGAGGATCCCTTGCGGTCATTGTCTTCAACGCATCCACGTGATTTCCTCCATACAGCTCCAAAAATGAGCGAACATGTTCAATACGACGTTACTGTTGAACTCCCGAGAGATGTTTGAGCATCCACTTGGTATACCTGTAGTACCTTGAAGCGTCGACCGCCTAATGTAAGGGCGCTCAATTGGGTCAATGTTGTGGCATCGATACTTCCTCTTCTTGTATCGTCTTCCAGGAATCCGTGATGGTTCTTCTTGTTGGTTTTAATCCGTTTACTACATAAAGTATCGACAAACCTTGATCTTTACGATGAAACCGATTTCTTGCAATTTCCAACTGGTGAATGTTCTTCTTGTACCGGTCACTGAACCACTGACACTACGCAAAAGCTAAAATTTAAGCTTAAGAAAACGAGTTCCTTTTTGCTTAGTAAATTCATCAAACGAAATTGCCGATTCAAACATTAATTCTTCAATGTGCATGAAGAGTACATACGTCTTTCTTTCGCTGCTAAACGAGAATAAAATTCTCCGGAAATATTTTGACACGTAAACGTTGAATATTTGACGACAGCATTAAAGATATCGAATAAAGTCGCTGGCATGTTCGTCTGCGTATGTGCATCGATTCCAATAAACAGCTACCAACTTTGTGTATATCCTAAACCTCGGAACGTGTTTATATAAGAAGAAAAAGGAGATTAAAAAAAAAAGGTCCAAAGGAGAAATTCTAAATCGGCCTTTTTCCCCACATCGATTTTATTCATTTGAACACGTGACGCGGCAGAGGATCGTAAAAGCGACGAGACCCGTTTCCTTTTACGCTTAACATTTTTCTACTGGGCCTCGCATTGCTTACTTTTAGCTGCTACTGTTTGGATGACTGGGTTGTGGTGTGCTCGGTCGGTAGACGCATTCATCGATTTCGTCGATTGTTACCGCTCCTGGTTTCGCCGCTACACTGTTAAGAGTTTCATTGATTTCTCGGTCGAAGATGGCGCGAAATTTGTTGATAATGTTCTTCTAATATGATTATTATCCAGTTTTTTTTAATCGTTTTGAATGAGCTACTACTTTCGCAATAGATTACTAACGTGGTGACGTAAAACGAAGCGGAGTTTTGGAAGCTTTTCCAAACAAATGTCCGCTGTATCTTAAAATTTTATTTGAATTCTTCGTTTCGTACATTGTGAAATAAAACAGTGAGAATAAGTAAAATTAACAGTAAGAATTTGACAAGGTGCGTACTGTTAACATTTACTTTCGGTTTATTTCACATGCCATAAGAATTAAAGGTTTCAGATTAAAGCGTATATTTAAATCTGATTAATTTAAATGTTTAGTAATAACCATGGATGGCTATGTGGTTTGCAGGCGGCGTTACAGTAAATAAACATGCGAAAGGTAAATAGATCAATTTAATTGAGTAAATAATAATAATCTTTATGTGGGAAACAAATTGTACATATTTGTTTTTAAATACGTCAATATTGTATATCCTACTGAGACACGAACCGAGAACAACGGTTCTTTTTGTGTAATGGTGAGTGGAGATAGGCACTTAGTTGCACAATTTAGTTTTCAACGTCTTCGCTAAACTGCTTCTTTTTTTTGAAAAGAACGTGTCCATGTAAGTTCTAAGTTTAGAAGTGAAAGATGTTGCTTCTTCGTTATCCTGTATGCATCCTTTATCCTTTGATTTTAAAGGAAGTCTGCAATTTTGGGTTTGAAATTGAAACGTTGTATGAGGTCTTTGCGTCTATTCCCAAATTTTTGGCGATCAATTCGATGTAAAATGTTAAAATTTGCTATCGCCAAATCCTATTTGCTGGTGATTGCACGGATAAATAGCTTAATATGAGACACATCAATCGAGATAAAGATTATTAGAGGTGGCCGCCATAGAATCCGCTTATTAGAGTCCTTATTAGAAGTTCTTGCAATTTCAATCGCTTATTGCATCGGTCACAGAATTTCAGTTGCCAAACTAGAAGAATCTAAGGCAGAAACTACTTAGTGACGATTAGATGTAAGGAGTGTAGCTCCAAGGGTGGCTAGAGACTTTTCTTTCGTCCGCGAAAAGCAGCATAGACGAATACGGCGTTAGATAAAATATAGATTTTTTTTTTTTGAATCCAAGAGAAAATACAATATAACTTACTGCTGCACTTTTTAAGATCTATATGGACGAAATATTGACTTGAAAAACTCATTATCAAAAATTAATAAACAAGCCTTGGAATGGAAGCGGCTATCAAGTGCGAGATTTAAAAGCGCTGACTGTGCCTAGCTGAAATGAAGATTATCTTCCCGTTCGATCAGCTTTCGACAAAGAGATGGGAAATAATTGTAAAGCCACACAAAAATTTTTTACCTAAGCTAACATGATAGCCGTATAGAAGACGAACCAACCTATTTTTTACTTTTGATCATAGTAACGGTGTCAAGAGCAAACAATTCAAAACTGTTAAAATTTCAAAGGAAGATTTGACCTCTCGAAGCTAGAGCCCTTCGAAAATAAAAAAGTGGTTATATGCAGCACTTCACTGATCCTACGAGCGTACCAAATCCTATTCAAACCTGTAATTTACGCTTCAAAGTTTTCCATTATCAGTAGGCTTTGACCGGTTATGCAGCGAGACGAGTTCTCGCAAGTAACTGATTCGATTCGTAACAACATTAATGAAAACTCCTGTTTCTTTTCGTATCTCCGACCAACGATAATCCCGGGGAACGGTACTATTAATCGCCTTCACTCCATTTTCCCCGCGTCGTAAATGTTCGTTTTTAATGCAAAATTCATCAACATCAAAGTTTGGGATTAGTTCTTATTTTTTCAATACAATGTTAATAAAACGTTATTATTTGCAATTTACATTTTCTTTAAATCAAGAAGGGTGTCTAGACGACACATCCGGGCCAAACGATCGCTAAAATTATGTATTTCTTATTAGAAAAAAAAAAACAAATTTATAATATGTATATGTAACGTTAAACAATAAAACATTTGCTTTTAATAAACGATAAACATCTTTTTGTCATCAAGTATAGAAAAAAAAAAAGAAAAACATAATTCTGGAATGTCTACAAGTAAACACATCTATATAAAGATGTAGAGATATAAATCACGATTTATAGAGAGGAACAACTTCGTCTTAGAACGTATACGCGTACATACATACACATATTTCAGAATTAATTTCGGACGAATATAAAAGTTATTTTAATCTAATTTCGACTAGCGTACCATCGTTTAGGACGCTAATCGTTCCCGTATAGCCGGAGAGATTTGTAGTCCGTTAAGTCCGCACAAAAATAGCACGGCTTTGAAAGCGACTGCCTATATGGCCAGCCAGGCTACCTCCGTTGTCATTACATGCACCTGTCAACGTTATAGATGTCGCGTCACTAGCTCCATACTAACTACTAATTACCACTAAATCGTCGCGGGCTACCGTAGAAAGGGCGGCTCCTTCTATAGTGGGTGCTTTTGAACGCGTCTGTCGTTCCATTATTACACTTATGCGTGATGCCCATGCGACCAGCTACCGGAACGATATGGCATTTTCGAGTCGCGCTCACCCATTAAAATGTTTTCTTCTGGCTTGCCGTGTCTATTAATAAAACGCTGGGAGAAGCATACATTTGCGGTTCGATGGCAGTTTTCGCCTTGTTCGAGTTTTACGATCGTACGGGCAATGATTCAATTTTGGATGGTTTTTTCTTTTTTTTTTGGGTGGGACTTTAATGTTTTCAAGATTGCAGGCTTTCCTTCGTTTTTTGTTTTGGTTGTTCGCTTTTATTCCGCGTTGGAGCTATCTTCTCTGGTGGTACATCGAATCAAACGAAAATCAACCAAATTAAACAAACATTTATTACTGATGTGAATTTCATCCAAATATCCCCTTAAAGAACCCACGCCTAACCCAACACGACTTCTTCAAACCAAAACAAAACAAAAAGAAAAAGAAAAAGTAAAGACACGAACAAAAAACAATTAAATCGAACACGACCGAATCATTTAAACAATCAACGGAGATCCTATTTTTTCAATCGCACATTCACACGTACACGAATACCTCACGGCCTACACCGCACGTTCCTCTTCCACGTAAAGTCATTTCTTCGGCCGATCCGCTCGTTACGAGATTGAGTACGCCTGTCAAAATATAAAGTGGGTGATTCTGCAGAATATTTCTCCTCCTAAATGTAAACTGCGATGACTTGCACGTTGTCCGACATCGACAACGTCTATCGAACACCGTTGCCTTCAAGAGATCGAAGCCGACGTAGTCAGTCGGTCGGTATGCTGTCGGATGGATGCCGGATAGATACGTGAAACAATCGGCTTGAAGATCGTGATCGAAAACTTTCTAGAGATTAAGGGTCCTGTTATGGTCGGCAGGTGCATCTGTTGCGTATATCGAAACTTGAAGATCTTTTCCAGTTGTAAATCTGTTTTAATTAATCTGAGCATGGGATGCCAACAACGAGTTACTTCGGGGATTATAGTGGGTTGTTTAAGGTTTTCTTTGATTTTTTCATTTCTTTTCATTCATCCAGATGCTGCATTGCGGTAGTTTTTGAAAGAGGAAACCTCGATTATCAAACTTGTACGAATAACCCATATAAAAATTTATCAGCAGCCGAAGAGCCAACTTCGCGCGATTAAAATTCAACACTTCGTACGTTACATATAACGGGCGTTAAACGCTATGAATTCCAACCATAAAACATGACTAAATTATGCGCCAGCAGATGGGGCACTGTATTAAGTGGAATCTCGAAATAAATCTGCTATTTACCAGCGTATACTTTATATGTATATAGTAGTAAATATCATGCGTATGTATACGTAGCGTATCCAGTCGTTGTCTTGTCGTTACAAAGCTTATTTACGAACTCATACGTCCCCAAGCTTTTAGCTCCAGAAAGATTATTCGAGACAACAACGACCACTCCTATTAGAACTACATATCTGTCATCTGTATCGGTGTTCTGTGTTCCTCTGATTTACGTGGAGGTACAACGTCGCGTCGCCTACGCTTAGACACGACGACACCTTCCGAGGAATATATACCATGCTTTCATCCCTGAACGTAAGACGAAGATTTCATGTTCTTCTTTAAGGTGATATTCTAAGATTACAAAATAATTCGTAATGGACTTATCGTATTAATCGTGGTCTAGCTTTAATTCTTTGAATCAGGCTTAACGGTCTATTGCTATGCAGCGTGTCTTTCTCCAACGGTGGATGAATGAGCTTTGCAAATCTAATCTGCGGTAGTTCAAATATTGTATGCCAAGCTGCTTCCTCCTTCATTACAAAGGTAAATCTTCAATTTGTACAGGTGTCCTGCAAAACACCCAGGTGCTGTTGATAGGTACGTAGGATGCAAGGTATGTTGGCAGTTAAGTGTTGGGAAAGTATTCCTAACATCGTTCGTTTCATTTTTTTGCCAACTGTCTGGTTCCAATACAGGCAAGTAACTGTTAAAATGGTACAATATATGCAAATAAGAAGGAAGATTCTGGGAAATGCATCTCTAGCACCTTGGGTCCAAATTTTGCAGAAAAGAAGACAATCAGGAAGAAATTATCATTACGCCAGTAATGGGAAAACTTATGCAATGTGGAAAAGAACATGGTAAGTAACATATAGAAGAATACAGGGAAGGTTGGAATAAATCTAGCAGAATGCACGAGGACAATTTCTGGAATATTTTAATAAAGAAGCTCCAGCTGAAGTTCAGTGTTCTTCGATAAGCTTGTAAACCGGCAAACATTCAACATATGGATACGAGTGTCACCTCAGCACAAAGAAAGGCAAAGCAGAAAATGGGAACAGGTCCTCACAATTCATCAAAACAGTGCTGGCGAAGAGGAAATTGTGCATCATCCTCATTATGCAAAGTTTCATGTTCGTTATACTTTAACAACCAATTTTAACAAACTCCAAGACAATATTCTTAATGTATCGTCTCCCTATTCCGTTCAGGAAGTAAAACACCGTAAATCTAGTTCGCTTCCCTTTCGCCCGCTTCTAAAACACACCATCCATATCGTAATCCGACACACTATTCGCCCGAGGTATGTACGAAGAAACAGTGTCACTTCAAGCCTAGAGTAGAGACCGTCAACCCTCCGACAAAACCCGATACCCAACGGTGAACCGTCTGCGCAGCAGTCGTCTCTTGTTTATTCTTGCCCCGCGTCGTATCCCGGTCTTTATGTTCGTATACATTAACGGACGGAATAAAACGAACAAAACTGAACTAACAGTACATGTATTGCGCTTGCAGCAATATCCAGTATTCTACGTGACGCTTCGATCAAGTAGGCGAGATTCTCTCAAACGATCAAATTTGAATGAGGATGTAGGGTGAGACTATAAAGAAGAGAGACTAGATGATGATAATCATAGTGGATCATAGTGAAGCGAACGCCTACAAAGGCTGTTCGCTTCAAATTTTCCGCTACTGTATGGACCATTTCTGTTTAATTTTGTTATCGTTACGTATACCTACGGTAGAATCTAACTAGGCGAGGGACAGAGATAACAACGTCAAGAATTATAACTCGCGCAGATGCGACTTTACGCCCCAAAATTAAACCTCTACCTCTCCTCGCATTGAAGCGAATGGGAGAGAAGCGAAGAGGAAAGAGAAAAGAACGTCGTCCGCTGAATGGTAGCGGACGAAGAAAACTGAAAAGGTGGACAACGACGGACTTACGTGGAGCGCGATAATTTCAAAATTAAATAATTCCTTACGAAAACATCGGACGACACACACGGACGTGGGACATGCACAGTGTCCGCGTGTGTATCCACCGAGTTTCAGTGGAATGTCAGATAGTCGCGCTGGCTGTTTACCCAGACGATTAGCGTACTAAATAAGTTGTATCTTTTTGAACGTTGTTTACTGTTTTTATTTACGCGCTGTTCAAAATTAATCGAAAGATATAGAGACGTATCGGATGGAAAAAAGCGACGGAACAAGTATACCTACAGCTTTTGGTGGACGTCGAAGTTCGGTCAGTATGTAGTGACTTGCACTAGAAAATACCTGCGGTGACTGTACCATACCCAACTAGCTTACCACGGGCGTGTGCAAGGTTGTTTTATTTGGGACGATAGTGACGACAGACGATAACCGGGAGTGGGGACATATCTTCAAAACAATGCGTTTTATGAAAGAAAATTTCAAATAAAAGTTTAAATATATCGAGGAGCTTATTGTTGTTGCTGTAGAGAAAGTCCATGCTTTACTCTATTTCCTTAAATGGAATATGGCACTTCTTCTATTAGAAAGAATGGATCACCAACTATTGGCAATAGAAATATCAAGTACAAAATGCTCGTTGTGAAGTATTTGAAGACTTTAAAGTAATTCGAGTACTGCTAAGTAGCGCTTCCAGTATTGCTTCGGTTATCTTATTTGAATGGTGCTTTAATTTCTTCGAAAATGTTTCGATTATTTAAAAACTACTTTAAAGTCTTAAAGCACTTTTCGAATTGACAATTGCAATTCCTTGCGCATCGCAAACGCAGCAAAAGATACCCACAGACAAGTTACTGAATGTCTCGACCCATTTTCCTTATCGTTTTGCGATCACACAGCTTGATAGCCTCCTCTCTAATTTAACGTTCGAAATTTAACCAGCCCCGCTTCGATTATTACGGAGCCGAAACGCCTAAACTACCTGTTAGTTAGTTTTTCGATCGCAGATTCCCTCTTCTATACAAACATCGTTAGCATTTCTGAGAGGCCGAACGGATCGGCTGTAATTGATTTGCATATTCACGGCCAGGGCCAGAGAGCCGCCGTAGAACGATAAACCGTGGATCTAAGCGAAGTGTACGGCCAATGTATTTCCCCATGAATGTTATTTTCCTTAAATGCTCTGCGTATAAAGGTTGGATATTTTGAAATGCTCTGTAAGTACTTTAAACAATTTTAAAGGAGATCAATCGCTTTATTCGGAAATTGTAAAAATTAAATATAAACGTCTCAGTGAAGAAAAATCTGTTGTTTAACAAGCAAATAGTATCCCGCGTCATTTACAAAGGAACGAAGTTGTTAACGCGACTAAAAGAAACAGTTTTACGCAGAAAAAAAGATGTTATTCTCGCCTGTTTATCAAAACAATTCCGCGGAGACGTTAAATCCACCGATTTACAACCGACGTACATACCCGGCATACCTATCTTCACGAGCGGAGACTTTATTTAAGACCTGTTGGAGCGTTGATTCGTTGATTGTCATCATCGTTCGACAGCCGTTCGGTAAGTACGGAAAAGCGCAACTCTGGCCGCCTGTTTAGCAAACACCTCGTACGACGGCAAACCGATTATCGACCGTTTGCATTCAACGTTGAGCACGTATACGTACCCTCGGATTACGATTTTTCTCCTTCCTTCGCCACGCTTCGCCTATCACTCCGTCTCGTTTTCCAGCATTTTCACGCTGATATTCCGGTGCTGATGTCTCCTCCGTTTGCGTACAGCGTTGTGTACCGATGTATTTACTCGGGTCAGCGGATGCCGCATCGTACGGCAGGGTCCGGGTCTAAGGTAGTAGAGTATAGAGTGACGTCTTTGATTGATCGATCGACACCGTGCGTTCGCTATAGCCCAACGCATGAATAATGCATTGGGTAGTCACTCACGTGCATGTACGCGCAGAGGAGTCCGTGGTTCATCCCAGCAGTAGTTCGGGAGTTTTTAGGCGTTTAGCTCGAGCGAACGTGGACAATATGTTGTGAACGATACATTCTCTGTTATTTTTATTTTTTCTTGAAATGGATAAACCTCTCTTCAAAATATAACGAACAAATGGATGTTAAACATTTAATGCAGGATTACATACTGATAGGGAAATTTAATATATTATTATCGAATGCTTAGATTATTGGCTAAACTCGTGGTGATTTGATTGTTTACTGAACCAACTTCGTGATAAATAAATGATGGATGAATTCCCTTTATTTTACGTTAATTTATTATCTTGAACCTCCAAAAGAATGAAGAATCATTATGTTTACATCACGATATCCATAAGCGTACGTATACTTATTAACCAAACACATACAAACAACGTCCCTCCATATATAAGTGGTTTCACCGAAACGCGCTGTATTATAAACCATTTCGGACGTCCCTGTGTAAATAATTACATTCTAAATTAATGCGATGAATATTTATTGCCCGTTTATGCTACGTTCCTAGTGTACGGTGCGCGCTGGAAGATAATTTTATTTTCTCCGGTGTTTTCCATCGAAACGTGAAGGCAACAGCAGCGCCAGCAAGCAAGCGGGCGACCCATGCTCGGGCATAACGCAGGCATCGGATAGATAAATCTATCTTGTTATTAGTATTCACGGAACGGAATAACAGTTCAATTAATCATGCCGGTTTTATATCCGATCGGGCAGTTGTAATAATAATGACGGGGAAAAATAAATACGAACTTTAGACGAAATGGAATAGCTAATGCGGCGGCTAGAAGCGTACTGAATGCGAAGATGCGTTTAATAATGTAATTTTCGAGAAGTGTGATGGGATTGGTTATTGGTTAGTTGTGCTTTCTTTTGTGCGTGTGTACGCTTCGCCTGAAGTAGAGAGTACGATAACCTTTCCTCTTTTCTGTCCTCTTAGCTTTATTTAAAAAGCCAACTTCTGATTGGAGGTCATTTGGAGAGTGAAATATGGTTCATCATATCAAGTAGATCCAAGTAAAATTATCCGGTCCTCCCTCACTGCTCTCTCCTCCCTGTTAAACTCTTTGCTTCCTATCTTTTTACCAGTTTAGGACAACATCGAAGAATACGGTATCTTTAATCGATGTCTGCTAAAATTTGAGAGAGATTAGCAATAATTAGATATTAGCAATAAAATCCACGATATCGCATTAATAGATCGCCGAGTGAAGATTCGAGAGATTTCCAATATGGTAAACATCTCGAATGAATGTGCGTAAAACATCATTCACGAAGAATTGAATCTAAGAAGGCCGTCGACGAGATGGATGTCGTAACTGCTGACGGATCGATCAAAGAGAGGATCGTATGAAAACTTCAAAACGATGATTGGGCATGTTTTAGCGGAATAGGAGGGTGTATCTACTACGAGACATCAGTGCACGCCAGAAACTAAAGGTGGGTAGGTAAAATGATTTCTCCAACATGGTAAGGTAATTAATATAATTTTCTGTTGAAAGAACTCAGCTTTCTTTGCTTTTGATTGAAGACAGCAATAATTGAGGAAGATTAGCTCTTTTTTCTCTAAAAATAGCCGGTGAAACGGAGAGATTTTTCACCGAATAGAAGAAAATGTTGAACAGAACATTTTTCTCGTTTCTTACTGGTACCTTACAAACTGCCTTTTACAAGTGCCACAAGTTAAGTTTAAGTAACGAAGGAAAAAATGAAACGAATACGTTTACTACCGTGGAGGGTGGTGTTGTGCATTAATACTCTCCACGCATGTGATTGTGAATCACTTAACATTTCAATCTGAGAATTTGCCAGAACATGTGCCTACATAAACGGTTCTTCCAAATTTCGGAATAAACTGTCCACGGGCCATAAATATTCTCGGCTTCCCTGAGCGGTACATTGAACTATGGAGGTCAAGAACCCGCTCCCATAAATTTCACACATAATCCGGGCAATACTTGGCAAATGCATTCAAAACACACCGATTCATAACACAATACGAATATAGCCTGCCGCGATTGCTTCAAAATAAAAAAAAAAGAATTAAGAATATTAGTGGTTCGACATTCTTGGCATCGATTGTCACGAAAAAACAAAAGGCCATTGCCCATAGTATAAGTAGGTGTAACACTTATCTTTAATCTCTTTTTTTTCTTACTAACTCTTAGTAAAATGTACAGCCTCTTGTACTATTCATCAATCAAAACAAATCCGAGTAAGTTTTTAACGATTTTAACGAATCACTTGACTATCCTTAACAAAAAAAAAAATAAGCTCGAAAACAACTCGACTGTCGCAAGCGATTTCACAGATGTCTAGATCAACGCTGGGCGCAGAAACAACAACTGTGTATGACTCATCCCATAAAACGTAAAAAAGAAACACGCTCAGACGGAAAGGAGTTTATAGAAAGTCCTGTTGATTGGATGTATTAAACACAGGAAGAAGCAAGAGCACAACAAAAATAAATCGTGTAATTATAACATTTGAGAAAAGTACGAGGTGGTTCCTAACGTTCCGGAAATTTGAATCGCAACAAAATCAAAGGTTTCTAACCAGACGTCTACTCTCCAATATATGAGAAAGGAGCACAAACGAACATTCGAATATAAAAAATCGTATTCCTGAATTACTCCAGATTCGTCAATACCCGCCCCCCCATAACAACTAATTATCGAAATACCCCTTCCTACCTGATTTCCAATCGTCCAGCCCAGTTGATTTATATTTGCTCCGAAAAGATTTATTGCAATTTTTGCCCGGCAGACACGGGGAATACGGGCTGGCTTCTCCACCCCGGTTCGGAATTTTAATGAATTAGGGCTGGATTACGGTTCTCCCTTCGCGAAATTTCGTGAAAAAGCGAGGCCGCCGTATAACCGGTCAATAAAACATTTAATACGCTCTCGAGCGGAAAACGATATTCCTCATCACGGAATGATGAATTACATAATCGGAACGAAGGTGGCTCTGTGTTATTTTATTTTTGTTGGTAACTTATAAACGTATAGAAGAGGAGAGTTGAAAGCGAAATGTACACCGCGCATTATGGTTAGAGAGAGTTGTTTCGAATATTTAATTTTTTGCCTAGATGATAACATGTTGGAGTAGAGAAGCACATTAACTTACTATTATTCTTTATTATTGAGTAGTTAGGACAGCAATATCAGCGTTAGAAGGTCTAATTTGACAACTAAATATGAAATTTGAAGGTGGGTGCGATACGTCTCAAATGTCGCTTGAATACTATGACTTGGTGTATTTTATTTCAAGCAACAAGCTAGCAGTTACGATTCAATGCTATTTTGAAATGACATAGATCAGAGCAGAGGTAGCATTACTCATATACAAGAACGCCAAGAATTAACAGCATAAAACGCTTACTTATCCTCCTCAAAGTAATTTGCGGTTGGCAAGAATTTAATTTCAATACCGGCGTACGGACGTCGGAATAAAACGCGCGCATTTTGCAAAATCACCTCTTTCCGAGCAACGTTCCTCAGACTAGTTAGTCTTAGGGAGAAAAATCCCATCGATAAGGCCACTTCCAGCAGCACTAAAAAGAAACCTTAACAACACCTATAATATGACACGACCGGCAGAGTTACGTTTCAGATCGTGTTATTTATTAATAGGAGGCGGAGGATGGGGACGATTTAACGAAGGTATCGCCGCAAATGTTACTCACCGAATTCTTCGAATTACCGCTTCGCCCGGCGCTGACCGCGAAACTAGACGTTTCTAAAATTATTACGATGGCAATTGGGTTTAATTTTAAACGATGTAAACGGGTGACGCGCTTAAGGTATAGAGGATATGTCGAAAAGTATTTGAAATATAATGAATATTAAAACGGGATGTTTTAATATTTGTTATATTAAACATTTCACTGGAACTGTACGAACGTTTCGATAGCTAAGCTTTCATCTTCAGCAGCTATACTGAACTAACCGGACAAATACGTGATCTCGAATCCGTTTTTTGTATTGGAGACGTATGCAGGAGCATTTTTGAATTGTATTTATAATGCGTCACATTCGATTCCTCAGTTACTATGAACCTTATCCAAGTATTTCGTGCAAAGTGGCCAAAACAGTATTATCCGTCAGGAGAAAAAGTACGTCAAGTTCGGGGACATCCCGTATATTTACATGTATCGTAAGCACATTATGCAAATTCAAATTAGTAAATATGTATAAAGTTATTTCCTCCGTTGATTTCGAAAGAATATTAATTAGTAGAGTGTATGAGCGGACACATACTGTACGCCGTAGGTGGGAGAAGCATACACACACAGTCGTTGAATGTAAATTTTGTTTTCTCCTTTTTCGTTAACTACCCATATACGTAGGACACATAGTTTCGAAGTTACAATGTTTTAAATTCTATTACGCTCGAGCGTTTTAAATGTTTACTAAATAATTAGAATGGACAGAAATGCGTGGTAAGAATCCCTAATGCATTATTAAACGCTGAGATATTACAATGACGAAAAATAATGATATTCCCAGCTCTTTTTACATACGGTACGTATGCGACGACAGAGCTGTTTTATATGCAACAGTAAAAAAAAAGAAAAACTAAAATGCAAAGCGCGATTTGGCAAATTTAAATATTTATTAGTTCTTGGTTCCTGTTAATTTCCATCTAAATAGAATTCTTTAGAATTTTGTCTCATTCAACGCAAATTAACAAACAAGTTTTAGAACGGCTAATACCAAGCCTTTAACTTAAAATTATAATTCTGCACGTACCAAGGCATTCTTCGGTATTAAGGTTGAGGTCTTCAACAAACCGTCCTATTCTTATACATCGATACGGGAGTCCAAATCTATCTAAATTGTCGAGATAAGTCTCGAGATAAGAGATAAGTAAGAGAAAGATTCTTGGTATTGCAACGACGGTTTTGGCCTTACGTTACGTTACTAGCTAAATCGCACCGGAGCTGATAGCAATTATTGCTTTTGGAATGGTTATTTTGAAAAAATTTAATGAGAATTCGCGAGATTGTGGTGGCGACGAAGGCGAGCGGTGACTATCTTCACCTTATACACTTTTGAACTCGCTTGCACTATTATTTAGGCCGCGGTTAACGTCCCCATTTCGTGGAGAACCTAGCCTACCTTTGCCTTCGTCCGTGGCTCTTCTGGTAGCGACGGGAGACGGTGATAAAAGGGACCTATTACTCTTTAATCTATTTCTTGAGTAGTTAGGGTTGAAATAGAGGTCAAGTAAATCTTACTTCAATCAGTTAGATCTAGCATCTTCAAATTTAGAAAATCATATTCTTGATCGGCTAGTCAACAGAGATATTCTCTATTTTCAACTTTCTGAATTATTACCTAGGCAGTCCAGATCACCACATTTTCTTGAGGTATCCCGCTGCGCAAGAAAGAAAGAATAAAAAGAACCTTTGATAAACAAACAAATCATGAATTCTAAACTTTGCTTCGTAAATAACCACGAATGACGATATCAATTCCAACCATCGACGTCCAACCCAAAATTATCGATTCCGTTCCTTCAGCAAGAACAAAAAAAAAAAGGAAAGATCTTATTTACACTTTTAAATCCAAACCAACATCCTTACGTGAGAGATAAAAAATCAGCGTACATTTTAAATTATCTCCTCCTATTTTCCGTCCTTTTCGCATCCGCATCGTTTTGCTATTTATCTCGGGTTATTCGAAACGGGAATGTCTAGAAGGTCCGCCGGTAGTGTCACCCCGATGTCGTGCCGTGTATCGGAACCCGAACAGCACTCCGCGCCGCTCATGTTGTACAGGATAGGTGTATACGCTTTGTATATTACGTACCAGTACCTCTCCGATGGTGTCTCTTGTAAAAGAGAGAGTTGGGTTTCCTCTCGCGCTATCTGTCTACCATCAGAGACATAAAATGTCCCACGGACAAGGGACGACGCGCTTGTATCTTGCAGCGGGACCCGACCGCATGCTGATACGGCATAGCCAGCGCATAAGCATCCTCTACGTTTCGGTCTTCTTTTTCGTCGTTTGGTTTTAGATTTTCGTGTTGTTATTCGTGACGGTCGTTTGAAGATAGGTAGCGTGGGTCTCGGGGGTGTACGTATAGCTAGTGCATAAACTACGCTGACAATGAGGAAAAAAATGCGTAGATTCGCTACTGGATGTGGGTGGAAATACAGCGACAGAATTTTAATTTGAAACGGGTAAGTTTACGTTTGTTTAGATTCTGCTTTTGTAACGTTTAGCCAGGTCTACCTATAGGGGGAATATGAGACAAGTAGAAGCAATATCGTGTGGCAAAAATTAAGATGAAATGGGCCAAAAACACTCAGAATATGTTGCCGCAGACAGCACATTCTACTCGATACACGTTCAACCATATTTTCTTTGCGTTCTCCTTCGAAAACTGCTCCTTTTTTAGACTCTTAATTCGGCGTTCGGACACTGTTTCGCCTCCTCCTTGGAATCGCAAAAAGAGACCAACAAAAATAGGAGGAAAGATATGAATACCTGTGACGCTCATTGTTGCTTATAAACTAATATTAGACAATTCATAGACAATTAAAGGAGCACATTCGTTTTGTCTCTTACTACGTATAACTGCGCATTAGACTGGGTGGTATGGCTTAAAGGAACAAAAAATTTGCGATAACAAATTCGAAGAATTAATCTTATGATCTAGTGGTTGGATACTCCGTATATCGTAACGATCGGACGAGCCTTGCAAACTACGCTTAACGGGTAAATTGCTTATTGGGATAATCGTCAATAGCTTTAATGGAAGATAAAAATTCATTGAAAACTCGCACTGGAGGATTCTGTTCGATACCTAACTCTGAAGCGAAACAACGCATTAAATCAAAACTACTACGTTAACAGTAACTCTTCAAATTTTAATAACTCGGCTGATGCAATTGCAGGTCATTGCACACACATAGATTTTTGTATCTCGTAAATCTCGTGTCACTACCGGCTACAAACTCCATTTATTTCGGACGTAATACAACGAACGATTTAAGGAAAAATAAATGGGGCTTTCAATGTCGAAATCCATACGACCCGCGCTATCGACTTTCGAGTGAATTATCGTCTCCAGTATTTAATGGCTTCGCCTGTATACCGCGCACAAGCGTCAGAGCAGCTAGAAAATCTCTACAGCGCATCTACTAGGAACATGAAGAATCTCTTAAAGGTATTGCGACAGATTCAAAAAAGAAGAAAAAAAATAGAATCGCAAAAGGAAGAATTTAATTCTTTTCCTAAACTTACTCCGGTTAGATTAAATTCTAACTTCAATTTTTTTTTGTAATAAAAGCAAGTACTTGAGCTGTGTCTTTCTACAATCGCCCGGGAAACCGATCTAGACGTTTGTTTTATTGAGATTAAGCGTCCTACAGTTTGAAATGAAATATTGCTTCGCTTATGACGAGTTAAATGCTGCAAGAATAATCGTCCAAACTCCGACGGCTGGGAAAAACTTTTCGACGGAGAGATACTTAATTGTCCTTTACACGGATCCAAGCAGAGAAGAGGTATTACTTTCGGTAAGTGCCTCAAAGGACGTAGACACAGCTGCTCCAAAGGAATATTAAAAGACGAGAGGAAGACTTTGGTTTTATATTACACGGAGGATCTTTAGTGATAAATTAGCTTCCATTTTCACTTCTTTTTCTTGATTATAAAAAAAAATAAGCTGAGCTTCCTGCAATGGGAGTTCTTCAAACGTAATGATAATACTGGCAGATAATTATGCTAATATTTACATACGCAAAGACGTTTAAGGAGAAACAAGGCCATCAGACAGGCAACTCGTAAACTTTTAAATCATTTCCTTCTAGATCACATATACATTTAGTATAAAGTAGGTGTGTACTTATTTTTAAATTGTTTTAAATATAGGGCGCCAACAAGGCTAAATCAATAATGAAAAGTTGAATTCATTAATCACCTTAAATATGAAATGCCCTAAAATTGGCAAACTCGGTAGAGAGATATTTAAGCAAGGTTGTTAACCCTCAAACAGTTCGAAAATTAGCAGATTAGGGCAAAAAGAAAAGATTTAATATGGTCAACAAGGGAAAGAGAAATCACTTTAATTTTTTTTCAAGATAATGTCCCTAAATGTAAGGCACAAAAGGTCGGACTTTGGCTACTTAAACTTTACGGAGCCATGGAATGATAGGTACGACAGCACGAAATTTTCAAAGGTGAATGGTCAAACATATTCTTAGAATATCGTGAAAAATGGACGAGGTCTAATGCCCAAGACGTGTTGATTGAGTTATTAAGAAACATATTTAAGCGATTAAGGTAAAATTATTTACATTTACCAGTTCTTCGATCAGAACCTGAACTTTCGCAACGTCCTGCACGAACAAACGTAAACTAGCAAATCCAACAACTACAATAGATAATGACCTATTTACCTTTGTAATTCCTTTTGCATGAAATTAAACCCGGTACTTCCATTCGCTTCTTATACAATTACGTTTCAAATTCTACGCTCAATTTTTCTCTTAACCGAATGAAATGCAAACTCAAACTTTCGAAAAAATATCGAACAAACAAACCTATACCGGCCTGGAAACGCGGAATACGTTAAACAGAGCCTCGCAACAATATATAACGGATGAATAGCGTTCTTTCGCTGAGGTTAATTTTTATGGCATTATTTCGTCCGAGTTTTTCTACCGTTGTTCGAGTTGCGGTTGAATAGCAATTTCCTAACTAGAGCAAATCAGTTAATTTCCTGCGATATTACGCTAACAATGGGCAAAACTTTCCAGATTTCATTACGCTAAAGAAACGAACGAACAATACGGGAAATATAGTCGTCATTCTATGATATGGCATCAAGTAATAATTTAAACGTAATTCAACTTCATTTGTTTATTATTTCCAGATGAAATTCAATTCCGGTTTCGTGCGATGTTTCTCTCTCTTTCGAACGAAATTTTAGTCGCGGATCAAAGGCCAACTACGATGACAAGGCGCGTTCGAATCGGATGTTTTATGGCAGAAAAAAAAATAACAAATGGTTTCTCGTCAATCTAGCTGGATGTGCCCGGTTTGTTTATTGCACTCCGAGATGGGAGAAAAAAACGGCGTGCGCGATACTAAATATTGACGCTAAATATCAATCGGTGAATTTCCTTCAATGCCACCGAGATCTTTCGGTGAACGAGAGACGACATCGGGTGATTGGGTTGTGAAATTTATGCGTTAGGTATACGAGGGTCGGTCGATTGCAAATGGAGTGGTCAATACTCTATGTATAGATCAATGAAAAAGGATTCTCAGAAATTTATCGATAAGAGCTTGTATACGAGGCAAGCTCGAAAAGAAACAGACGAACGACACATATATATAGATATATTTAATTTCTACAAGTTTTCATAGAATGCGAAGAGTTGTTCTCCATTCTTACTCATTTAATCGGTTTTCTTCTAAATTTTCAGCTTTCTGCATAAAATAAAGCATCTTCTAGCCATTTTCTTCATTTAGTAGTGCTAGGTGTAGGCGACAAGCGAAACTTTCTCTCTATATATAATTGCGTATCTTGGTATGCCAGTCCTTCATTAAGACAACTATAGAAAGCGGGCGATAACATTAGACTCAACCACATCAAGCAAGGCCCAATACATAACACTATTTTCCTTTGAGTTATTATCCATTATTTACATAGCTTTCTTTAAACCTATTTCCTTTTTGTATGTTTTTAATGTTTGCAAATTTCTTTCGAAAATAAGCCTAAACGTTCCCCAAGGGCTTGATTCAAGCTCCAAACACAATATTTTTTGCTATTATATACCACATGAAATACATTGCTTTTTTTATCGATTGCATCTAATATCATCCACAGCCTGTTTAAAAACAAATATGAGCCCCTCTACAGCATAATACACATCTCGTCGCCGTTAATATTATAACACCACCAGCACGGTTTAATAGACGTACAACTCGAGAGAGAAAAAGAGAGAAGTATCGTCTATACACTAAGTATTTGTATATAGCATATTCCGGTTTCGAAACTAAACAAAATCGCCGATGCATCTTGATGAGAGAGTTTGGCCTCTTCTCTCGAAGTGGAAATACCGTCGGGGAAGTACGGAGCATACAAGTAACAAGGCAGAACGAAGTCTCGACGATGCACCACGGTCTTGTACCGATTCAGCCTAGCTGTTAGGGTCCGTATTGTATGGTAATTTTTACAGTTACGAAGTCCGCTTGTAACAACACAACACCGCACCCGCGATATACTTTAGAAGAGAGACGTACATAGTACTCCTTCTTAGGTAATAGTAGTCGCCTTGTGTAGACGTTGCTGGTGTAATACGAGATCTATTGGAAAGTTGGATGAAAGGTGTTTGTTTAATAATCCTTTGGAGTGGAATATGTATCGCTGCGGATATTCTATTAGACCAGGTTTTGTTTCGTTACGGAGGTTGTCTGAAACAGCGTCCAACAACAACAAGAAACGATTCAGTTTTATTTCTCAAGCACCCAGCGATGCTCCCGTTTCAAGTAGCAAACCGTACAAATAGCAATTGGCATCTTGTTCTACGAAATAGGCGTTTACGAACGCGATGCGGCCTCCTTATCTTCCACCGTTTTTCGGAACCGATTCATGCTTAACAGTCCGCAGTTTCGACTATGTTTTAGCTTCAAGAGTGCACTGATTTAAGGATGATCTACAGTTGTGTTAATTGACGTCAAACTGCTTCAACGGGTCTTTGGAAATGAGTTTTTGGCCCTGAGCAGCACAGCAAGCGTGGCACCCAATAAATGCGTGGTCTACATAATAAAAAAAAAATGCGTCAACCGTTCCATTAACTTTATTAACGATATCACGTGATTATTGCTACATGACATGCTTAATAGATAAAATGATAATGAATAATCTAATGCTAACAATAAGCGCAGATATCATATACGAGGAAATTTTTCTCTCGCTGCAATAAAAAAGCGGAACCGCCGCATTTTTTCGCGGACTATTAACATGCTTATAAAATAGCAAATAGCAAACAGAAAATAAGCACAAATCTTTATTTTTCCTAATGTTAGGAGCGGGCTATCGTTGTACCATTGCCAAAAAATCGACCCAGTTCAAGGATTTAAAAACCTCAGTCCGATAGGCCTGCTTCCAATGATATGTAAGATTCCCGAGCGAATGCTTCAGAAATAGCTGAAGCGTACGTTGCGGGCAGGGTGTTATTGGCGGACGAGTGTTGATTGCGTTAATCATCATCTATTGCGCAAAATATTGTTAAACATCGCGCTGGAACGCTTCCCTGTTGATGTTTGTTTCCGATAGGTCTCTCTTCTCGAGCGTCTACATTAGAATCCGGCACATCACAGGGATCCATGCTAAGTCCCATATTGTTTTCTTTATACACTTCTTCACTCCTTAAGAAACTATCGCACATCTAAACGTACGTGTGCGCGAAGGTTAATGAGGACTTGATTGCGTGTTTTTTTTCTTGTATTCGCTACATCTAAATCCTTTAGAGTTTCAGATGTTGGTTTTCAGCAACCAAAGAGAGGCTCGCATGATCGATCGTTGATTTTAACATTAACAATATCAGCATGCCGGTTGTCGCCAAAAATAACAGTTTGGGAAGAAAGCTTCGTGCGTGATGCGCTCGTTCTCTCATGCTTTACGTACAGTTGAGGGGTATACCATTTCTGCTTCGACGGTTAATACCTTTAACAACTTCCAGAACTTTAATGATCGATGTTAGATCGGCTATATCGTTGGTAATTTTTTTGTATAGTCCTTGTCAAAAGCAAGCTGTCTACAAGATCTTCAGAATACTGGTCTCGATGAACGTATTACCTTGCTCCTGACTCATCCAAAGCTATCTTCTCGAGCGACAGAATCCAGTTTGTTAATTACAGCAACACGTCAATTGAAGTTAAGGTGGTGGATGTGGTATAGCACGATGGTCCTTGTGTATCCCCAGTATACAACAATGTAAGGAAAAATCTTCAAAGCAAAAATAAGAGACAAATTCCGCAGAATATAAAATAATGCACCGGTATACAGAGTGTTACTTTTCATATTGTTAATGCTCGTCTATTTTAATTTTTGAGATAATTAAGATAACGCCTAGAGCGGTGGTTTAAATTTTATTCGGTCGAGCCTTTCGCTAATAACCGGAAGAAATCGATTTTACAAAACGATCATGGATCTCGTTGCTAGAATTGCTTTTATTTTCATACACCTACTCCCCTCTTTAATGAGTTAAATTTGGAGCTAGATAGACAAGTTTTTCGTTTAAAAACATAGAATCCTGGGGCGAACTACTGTAAATTTTAGTTCCGCTAAAGATGGTTCAATTCAAGCATTTACTCAAAGTAAAACATTCGCCTACGTACATTGTCTAGCGAGTTTAACAAGCGCGTATAAATAATAAATACGGAGAATAAGAAGACAGGCGTTGATTAGAATTCGACATAAAACGAATATATTTATTTGACTAGGCATACTAGGCTTTCTAATAGTAAGAAGTACATTGAAAGTTATTTTAAAAATTTGGCAATTTAAGCTAAATATAAATGTTTATGGGAGAACTTTCTGAATGAATTTCTTTCTTTTTATATATTGGTCCGTGAATAATCAGTAATATCACTGTAATTATACATTTCAATACACAATAACGATCGTATTATTCTTGGACCAATTTCAGACGTACAAACAACATATTCATTGGAGATATTCTCGTATTTGCCTTGGCAAACGTTTTATAAACCTTGCAGAATATCATTCAATAGTAGATTGGAAGATAAACAATACGTAGATACAGATGCGTACATAAGCAACGCTCCTAATTAATGAAATACACACTATCGATACCATTCATTTCGAAACAATAGTATTTAGAATTTTACCTGCGCGATATGTATAACAAGTCCATGATGACGACACTTATTTTAGCACTTGTTGCCTTGCCTTATCTGCGGTATAGATTATATACGTACGTATGTGTGTATTTATATATCTGTATGTACCGAGCTACTCGTGTTTTCGAATCAATAATTCAGCTGCTTATCGTTTCGAGATTCGAGTAATTGCTAACATGCCAGCTTTACACTCGGTTACGAAATCGTTTGCATATTAGGCAACTGTTCGCGTCGAGTATTCGAAAAGCGTCATAATTTCCAAGGAAACAATGTAAAATTGCCGTTTTTATTCAATATTTTTTCTTTATTTTAAAGCTAGGAAATTTCGCGGAGGTCGTACCGGAGCTTCTTTATCCGGCTAGCGCAATTACGGTAAATATTCAGCTCCATTGTAGTGCGTTTCCGAGAACTACGCACAGAAGAAACGGTATTCAAAAGCAACACGACCAAAAATGTTAGAAGTGACCGATGGTGAGCCTCACGTAGTGTTCCTTTTGAATTTCGTACGTTTTATTGCTTACTTACAGCGAAATTTTCGAAGCAACCCGGGTCCTTTCAATAACTCCGACGGGGACGCGTATAAGAGCATCATCAGTCAAAGTGTCAAGGTACCACCCTATACGTTTTTAAAGGGAAGCCATCTTCTTATGTATTATTCTGCCGTAGCTGGAAGAGCGGCGCAGGACCGGGTCAAGGCATCCGGAGAACACAGGAGGGAGGTCGAATAAATTATCATATTTGATTCGGAGGCGATCTTTAGGTAAACAATAACCAGTTCCGTACGATTTATTAGGTTCGAAATGTATCGTTTTATGGCATTAAACAGGATTTATATCTTTTAAAGTCAACACAGTGGATGATAATTCATTTAGAACGTTAGTGGCTGCGATTATTTAACGAATATAAATTTTCTAAGATCAATGAATGAAGATCCTATAAAGTAACGAATACCAGAAGGATCGTACCCTTGGCTAAGCTTTGCCAATCGTTTAATCCGTTTAAACATTCAATGAACGACTAATTTATACGCCTACGCAAATTGAAGTAAAGTGGGCCGTTCACCATCGTCTGCGAAACGAAGAACGAGGATGTTTCGATGTACTTATGAGCTATTTGTACACTTGCTCGCAATCTTTCACCACGTACACCCTCCCTCAAGAGTAAAGTACCCTTATTTTTCAAAATAAGGGTAACCTCCTATATAGAAAAAAAAATGCTTGTATAGTCCACATTTACATCTTGACAACTTGGACAAAAAGAAAACTTTTAGCTGCGTCAAGCTGAAAACTTTTCGAATTACCTTCGTAGATTACGAATCGCGTTAACTGTTTTTATCAATATCATGGGAAAACGGGCAATAAAGATAAAACAAACAAATACAGCTTATGTCACGTTAATCCGTGAAAAAGTGTTAGCGTAGAGCACTTGCTATACAAGCGCTGATCTGTAGGCAAATAGTAAGTAATAAAATTGGAAATAATAAAACGTGATTTCGGATAGGCGATGGAAGGTCGTCCCGCCGTCAATAACATTCGAAAAAGTGTGTAGCGCTTCGATCGGGGGAAATTTACGACTGCGTGTTTGCCGAACGATAAAAATGATGATAATGCATAGAAGTACACATGGAAATCGTAGAAATAGACACTGAGATATGAAGAGGAATGGATGCCTTTCTTGGAAACCCGTAGAATGTTCACGAACAACAAAATTGAATCTTACACGGACATTTTGTCTTTCGACAAAATTGAGATAAAGTGTTTGATTCAATTTCTGTTGATTTTGTATATTATTTTAATGCTTCTTGAGAGACCAACTTATAGAACACTTAGTCTCCCGAAAGTTCAAATTTTTCCAATGTACTTAATGCCACTTCTGAATTGTTGAAAAGATGATAGTTGATGTGGTTGTGTAGTGCAGGAAACCAAATGCTCATTTCATTCTTTTGGATAGCATAAATCTCTCTTCTTCTATATTTATATGGGGAACAAGGTCGCTTCACGTCCTCACTTCCTCGCATAATCTAATATAGACAGCATAAATTTACGCGTATATTACCCGAACGACTACTCCCATACCGACGCTTGTGAAGCGCACGGAAAGTAACGAACTTTACTCATTACATGGATAATTCAATCATTTATCTGTTCATTTATCGCTATTAGATTTGCTAAAAATATTTTAAAACGTATGGCTTCATGACCCTTAGTTACTCGTCTTGTATAAAATTACCAAAATTATCCGAAGAAAAAACGCAATTAATTCTTGAATGATGATATTCGTAAAAAAAAATAATTATCTTAATTAATTATTAATTTAATTGATATAATTAATTATATTAATGAAAAGTCGTACGGTTCACAATGACAATCCACGAATTCGCGAAACAATTGTTCCTAATTAATCAAACAGCTCATGCGGTGCGGAGTATACCGACACATCGTTATTCACGAGAGGTGCGCCTTGGAAGAGAATAGAATCAATACATGATTTAAAGAACTATTGCATAAAGCAAACCTCGTACTATCTCATCATATAGACAGACATACATATGTATGTAGAAGAAAAGAAGAAGAAAAACAACACCATCTCTTGTACGTATGTGTTTATATTGAAACTCCCGACACGTCGTATAATCTAATATTATATTCGTCGCCTATATATTTATTTATATTTATATTTATATCTCGGCGACAAGCTTAGTTTAACACTCGAACATATGTCCTTCAATCTCGCATACGAAAACAGTCGTACCAACTATGTATGTACACATCTTTCGCACGTCGCTAAATAGGCGAGGATAGCCGGCTACCGGAGTTTTATGCACGCCTGTCACATTCGTAAGACCGGCACGTAATTATAATTGACTTATTAATTAATTAGGTAGTTGCTTTGCGGAGTCGTGACTACATAATTAAATCATTGCTGGGAACATTTGTTGTTCGTCGATCCAAACGTATGTTTGTATGTACAAGTTACGCACACACGTATAGAAATTACACGTTTTGGAGAGTGGGAGTCGCCGCGTCTTTAATAGCTTGGACCGATGATGAAGGCTCGCCTGCTGCTTGTTTAGTGACGAAGACTGACTAGAAGAGGTGCTGCGCGTGTTAATGCTAAGAAAACAAGAGTCCGTGGGATGGACTTTTGTATGCTTTTAGATGCGGTAATTTTACAAGCTTTACGTTATTCATTAAGCGGACGGGATAATTGATTGTTTGGCTCAAATTGTACATCCACACAAGCGTTTTTAATAATATCGAGATTCTCTTGAGGTTGAAAAAACAATAAATTTATAGATGACGCAAGTAATCTGCAATTGCATCTGCATCTACCAGTTCTAAATATGGAGATGGTCTAAATAACTTCAATCCTCAAGCTCTGGTGATATAATAATGTTGGACACTCAATTCCTGCTTCATAGTCCTTCATGTAGTGTATCTCCAGAAGTGGGGAAAAATGCACCAACCAGGATTAAAGTCGAGGTGGACGCCCTTTACGGAGACTCTACACCATCATTTGTCTCGGCGAGCTTTTAGTCAGCTGAATTTGAACGTGGTCGTACCAGCTGAACGTTCGGGACCTCTAAACACTGCTTCCATTATCGATAACATCAGGAATGGCGTTAGAAGACTGTCGAATTAAGCTAGCAAAGCCTGTGGAGATCTCGGAAGAACATATTTACCGGATATTCGGGCATGAAAAAGCTAATTACTCGGAACCGGAAACGCATTCGAATGAACATTTGTGGAAACCTGTTGAAGCAATACAAGCGATGTAAGTCGGAATTTTAGCGTTGCATTAGCCTATTCTGCATCGTTGAATCCTGCTTCTCCTACACGCCATAAAACCGATGAAGCCGATGATTTTACACAGAAAAGTCTCGGAAAATCCATGGCCGGTGTCGTTTTGCGATGCAAAATATGTTCTTTTCATCGATCTCTTTAAGAAAGACCAACTGGAGAAGAGAGCTGGATTCCGAACGAACCAACAGGACAATGCACCGGTCCCAATTTCGTTTTGGTAGTGGAGAAACTGAGAAGCTTGAAATAGGAATTGTCGGCACACTACTATTCGCCAGATTTGGCATCCTCCAATTATTCCTTAATCTGGAAAAGTTTGTGGCTGCAAAACGTCTTGAATCAAACAAAGAGGCCGTCGGAAAGATAAGAGATTCTTGAACTAAAAAACAAAGTCTTTTATTGCTAGATCGAGAACTTATCCTACATCTTTGGCTAATGGAAAGCGCGAGTTAACAGGTTACGCTTACTACTTTCAACATTTTTCAACGAGCTTTAACTTTACGTTATATATTGGGACATTAAAAAATACCTATAAAGAAATATACACGAAAAAGTGTTCATCATATGCGTATTTGGAAACTTTACTCTAGAAAAATCATCGATACATCCATATTCAAAAACAGAAAATAATTTTTAAGCCATGTTGCTCTATCAGCAATCAATAATTGAGTCGATAAGTAGAAAAATTCTTTTTCATTTTGAAAGATACCCAACCGTAAGACTGTATTCCTGCTTCGCTAGCAACTAGGGCACTTAAAGATAGATGCATACAATAAACCTCAAAGTTTGAGAGGCTGGAGCATTAACCACAGACACATGTTCCAAAAGGCTAAATCGTTCGTCGAATGTAACATCACGGATGTCATCCTCGTTAGAAGCTGGAAATCACTTCAACTGATTTTCTAGAACAGAAAACGAAGCATCATTTAGCCGGCTTTAACTTAGTCTCCTTGCACCAATTGAGTTCGGAATTTTTTTAGGTTATCAGCATACTTAACGTAATTGCTAAAGGTATTGACCAAGAACAGCTGAAGATTGGATCCTTTCGAAAGTAAGGTGCAGTTGACCAAGTCCGAAGAATAAAATTTAAAAATTAAAAATAAATAAAATTTTATTTTAAACTACCACATTGAGCTATTCACAGGATTTGATCGATATTAAGGATGAAATAAGAGTTTATCGTTTCTAACCACGCAGAGGAGTTTGCTAAATAGAGGTCTTCGTAGTTCAAATGAACGAATATACTTTTTAAAATATAAGGAAAATCTATATATCCTAGCCGCTCGAAAATTAAGCATAAGCATGCGTAATTTCTATAGATTAATCGCTACTTTTTGTTGTTACGAATACGAGCAAGACTTGACCAAAAACGAGATTTTCATGATAACTTCAAAACGCTTTAAAACAAATCGTTTCGATCAATATCAAATCTGTATCCAATTGGAAACGATTATTTTTAACCCTTTTTTAAATCTCTCAATACTGATAATGACGAGCAAAGATAGTATAAGGATAGATGAGGTAGTAGTGGCAACCAATACTAAAGTATCGGTACACTTCGCACCACGCAAGTTTAATCAATCAAATCTGGGCAGTCGCGTCGATCCGCATCAGCAACCGTTGATCAACGGTCAACGGTCAAATTAAAAAAAAGAGAATTAAATCTGAAATTCCACCAAGATCATCTCGTCCCATTTCAAAAATAACTCCGACGAACAACGTCGTCTATTTTGGAGTATTTCTGGGTGTACAATACACATGTGTCTCGTAAGTGCGATATTTATACGTATTTCAATATAAATAAACAATTCCCTGCCACTGCTATCAATCGTTACAATCAAATATACTACCGTTTATTGGGGTCTTTTATTAGACTTGGATTTTGTAGTCGTATCGTTATCGCATCTCCGTATAACAATTTTATCGCGATTTAATATCATCAACCCAGGTTTTTATCGGTCGGTGTAAGATAAGGCGTATTACACGGTGTAATAGATACAGCGTTATAGTAAAGCTGGGAAGTTGGGAGAAATTATTGTTGTATATATAAAATGAAATACAGGGCATCAAACATCGTTACGAAATAATTTTATGCGATGCAACGTCTCTCCGTTTAGTATTCATAGGAATGTCAGACAATCTTTAACAGGGAATAAATCAAGTGAAACGTGCCTTGAAATCGTTGAATTTTAAACGCGAGTAAGAGTAAAGACGAAAGAAAAAAAGAAAACAAGACGAAGAAAATAGAAATAATACGCGGATAAATAAAAGATTTTTACGGTTCAGTAGGAGATCGTAGCTTAGCGTGAAAACGGGACTTACCTGGATATTTTTAGTCCATCTAAATCGTTCGGGGAACCTTCTTATTTATCCCACGGGAAACGCGAAGATCCCCACAATACACCCGACGGTACGGAAACAGTAATGCACTGCACAGGCATCGTACATGGCACCGAAATCTAATTGGCACCACATAAATCCATTCTATCTTGTTCCACGGGCGCGTTGTATCGGTTCCGTGCGTTTCGGAACGAAAATATTTACATCGATTTCGCGAATTCGCCGCACCATCGAGCGGAATACGTACGGCGGTACATCTGAGTTTATTTTTAAACGCTCGAACTTCACGACCGTACGGAAAATGAGCCCGACGTACTCTAACGGATCTCTCGCCCGTGCTGTACGTTTAGCACTATGAAAAAAGACGGTTGGGATAGAAGAAATACAGCGGAAAACGCAAGCGCGTTGCGCGACACTCACATCCCTCGCGTTCTATTTTCGAACTGATCGAAAAAGCGCATGGCTCCCTAGTTTCATGCAGTCTGTGCAGTTGCTATCCCTATCCGATGTGTTTCGAACGGATACGGCCGAACGCGACTCGAATCCGGACCGAACGTTAACGATATACGATACGAGTATGATTTATGTTTTGCTTATGCTGCGAGAGAGAAGAGTACGGTCTCGCTTATTGGTTTCTTATTATTATTCAGTTTTCTTGCTTGACGTTTTTTTTTTTTTCTCTTCTCCTTACTACTTTCCTTCTTTTTCGAATCGTCCTATCGCCTTGTTGGGAGGACAACGCGACGGGTTTGATGGCCTCTTTTCTGCTTATGATAATTAAACGACGTGATCAATAAACGCTATTGAATAAGAAGCAGAAATTCTGTATGCTGTTTCGATTTTGATGACTTCAAGTGTTCGGATCGCGCGAGGAATGCTAAACATTTAAAGAATGCTTTTCACATGCATGTATGACGTGACATAGATGATAAGCAGAGGTGGTAGCTGCAGAGCTGCAGAACACAATAAAGATCAACCAGAGAATATTTATTTAGATATTTACTACATTGTTGACATTTATCTATTTCATAAATAAAAATCTATACATATACAGCGTGTCTCTGAACAGAGTTGACAAGAAGAACAAAAATTATTAGTAATTCTACGATGAAAAGTTATTCCTTTTGAACAAGCTCTATTGTTCATCGTGAAAAAAAGAAAACTAGCTCAAATATACAGGATGTTGATAAATACAAACGCCACAAGAGAAAAGTTGTATTATTTATTATTATAGACGATAAGCAAAGGTGACCGATGCACTGTGGCTACAGAGCTGCAGAACACATTGAAGATCAACCAGAGAATCCTTATTTAGATATTTACTACATTGTTAACGTTTATCTATTTCACAAATCAAAATATATACATATACAGCGTGTCTACGAATAGAGTTGACAAGAAGAAAAAAAAATATTAGTAATTCTACGATGAAAAGTTGTTCCTTTTGAACAACTCTATTGTTCAGCGTGAAAAAAAAGAAAACTAGCTCAAATATACAGGGTGTTGGTAAATATAAAGACCACAAGAGAAAAGTTGTATTATTTATTATTATAGATGATAAGCAGAGGTGATGACTACAGAGCTGCAGAACACATCGAAGATCAACCTAGATATCCTTATTTAGATATTTACTACATTGTTGACATTTACCTACTCTACAATAAAATAAATACATATACAGTGTGTCTCCGAACAGAGTTGACAAGAAGAAAAAAATTATTGTTAATTCTACGATAGAAAGTTCTTATAGCTGCATATAGCTTTTGTTTAAAGCGAAAGGTGTTTCTCGACCTATTCCACTGACACTTTCTCAGATCTATTAATTACGTCAGCTCTGCTAGATTTAGCATTCTTGCGAGTGGTTCACAGGTTTAGGCTTTTGGGTATTCCGAGTCTATTGCTGAGCGCTGTGCAGTCGCACATCACATGAATGTCGTTTCCTCCGCCTGGTAGAATCTACTTACTGATCCTTCAGTCCGTCCCAGATGTTAATAGGTCCACTATTGCTTTAACAGTCCTTCTGTCTCTGCTTAGTGAATGTAGGCCTGTGTGTAGGCAGAAATTGCTTGGCCTCTCTCTGATCTAAAATATCCTTCCACCAGTCTTGCTTTAGCTGCCGTATATCCCATTATCACAGAGTACCTTGGACTTTTGCATTCTCTCGATGGCATTCGTGTCCTGGTAGCCAGGCTAGAGTTACTTTAGTTCTTATTTTCTAGCCTAATAGAGAAACAAATATTTTGTATCAAATTCAATTTTATTCATTAACATGGTCTGGTTGCTACGATGCTCTTTTCTCTTTAACAAGACAACAACAAAAATCTTCAATCATAGAAAACAACAGAAATTACCGCGTACCAGATCTGGATAATAAGACGGCTTATCAATTCGAGTCCATGAATTTTAGCTATGGTAGTCATTCAAGTGTGACGTAGCGGAATAAAATTTCTCTTTTCCTGAAATGCGCTATTTCTTCCTTCAGCTCGCCAGGTGTTGATGCGTAATACGCTCCCGTTAACGATTTTCGTTATACAATTAACGTAACTCTATGATTACCCAAAAAAAAAAAAAAAACAGTTGTTGACGTTTTTCCTTTTCTTCGTCTTAATAACTTTCGGAGCCGATTCATTTATCACACTCCATTGTTTGAACGTAGCTTTGTCCCACCAGATCAGCAAGCCTGGCACTCAACGAGCAGCCAATCTCCGATGCCCAAATCTTCTGCTGCCAATATATGACAAACACATTCTTCTGAGACGCCCATACCCTCTGCTTATCTTAAATCGATGGTCTGCTAGCACCATTTGGTGAACTTTTCCTGTAGGTTGCAATTTTTGGCCGTATGGTTCAACCAAGCCGGTACGACCGCGTTTAACTTCAGCTGCCTAAAGTTTTAATACCTCAAATGAAGGTGCAGAAGCGTATTGCCTTAATTTATAGAAATACTAACATCGATTGATACAAACGACTGTAAAATGTAAAATGGGCATTCACGATGAAGCTTCAATATTTACGCCAACGTTACTTGTACGTTTATCTTTGTATATCTTTGAATAATAACACCAATTCATGTTGAAGGTTGAAACTGTTCAGACTACGCTCGTAAATTTAATGAAAATGTACGAACTATACCAGGAAGTTTGATGCGTTTAACAGCAAAGCGAAATGAACTGCAATATATCGTATATGTTAAATAATTCCTCATCATTTAACATTATCCGTTCCGAATAAAACATAGATAGCACAATTTGAATTATTATGACTCCATACATCAAAACAACAACACATGATCAAAGAAATCGATCTTATTATTTCCTTGACGTCTCAATCTAACACAATAAATGATTCTCAGAAGTAATCAACGGCTCAAAATACATCCTCATTCTCTGCATGTAGCACGCTAGGATCTAAATTCGATGGGAAAAATCGGTTCGATATTTGTATTACTGAAATAATTAAGCCGCGTACTTTAAATACTGATAACAATAACGCGGCATAACGTTCGAACTTCTTTGATGATAACTATTTACGCGTGGACAAGATTACGAATGCATAAATTTAGTTAGGATAAGTTGTCAACATGGTATGTACATTAATTTCAATGCTCCTATAGATACTGGGAATTTGCCGTTTCTTATAAAGTAGATCGGAGCCGTTCTTCGAGCGACCTTTACATGTGTGAAGAAATATCAACATCGTCGTTAATCATGCAAGTTATGCACATACACGGATCGATTTTGCAGATCTCTGCATAAGCAATAAGTAGGGAAGTAATAAATAATCATGTTTGTCGCGGATTTTTCCTTGCCAAGGGTAAGGTTTTGGAACAAACAAGATATCTCGCATGAAGTATTGGGAACGTTCTGATATTATAATAAGATCATATTTTCCAAAGAAAAGATTGTTGGATTTATGGTTGTCTCTAAAAAGGAGCCCCTAAAATATTGTTACATTAAGAAAGTTATTTTACAACGTTCTTCAAAAAACAACTTCTTACTTTAGATCCAATATTTTTTATCGTATTGTTTATATTTCTTTAAATAGGAAAAGGGACATTTGGTTTGTATTTCCAAGTACTTGAGAAAGCAAAAATGCCAAGTATTAACAAACAATACTTCAAGATTGATACAAAATCGAGATAAAGTCGCTAAAGCTTACGATGTAGTAGAACGATTCTGTAGAAGTAACAGTGTAAGAGAAGATCCTTCAGATCAAACGGAATGGCGTTCAGTCGTTTAGCACATTGAATAACGATCTCCGAGCATCTAACAGTTACAAGAAGGTTGCACGAATTTAGTTGGAGAATTGGAAGAAGGACTGCACCATACTCTTCACGAGATTCACAAAACCGCTAAGAGGCTAAGGGGGCTCGTAGGAGTCTCGTGATTGGGCTGATAGTTCTGAGGATTCAACGCATGAAATTTTGTGTTTATTTGATTTATTCTCACCGATTCCTAACCATGGTATGGCCCTCTAATTCTTCAGACTGAGATTGCCTGAAGGATCTTTGGCACAGTTCCGACCTCGTCCTTGTTCTCTCATAAGGCTGGATGAGCTTGCAGAAGCAGCGGACAAGAAATGATTTATTTCTTGTCCGCTTCTTGAAGAAGAGATTTATTAATGCGCTAATGGAAAGCATGCCTGACTGCGTCACTAGCTCGAGGAGGCTCCGAGAAATATTAACATTCAATTATTGCTTAAATTGTTTAAAAATACATATTTTGTAATGTTTGAATCACCTTTTGCCTTTTTTTTCTTTTTTGTTGATTGTTAGTGGACCACTTTAATGGAACAACGCTTTGTAATTACGCTATGAAGAAAAGTCAAATACCGTTCAACTTATAATTCTTAGATGTCACCAGTGTTCATGGTACCATCGATTATTTATTTTTATTTATTTATACGTATAAGTTATACGTAAAAATTTTAATAATGTTCAGCATCTAGGACTTCTCATACGAAAATAATAAATGACGTTGTTCATACAATATTGGGCAGTCGAGTGTTAATCTTTTTTATACCGCGTCACCTCTAATGCACTTCAGAAACAACACTGAAACTTATGTAGATTTTACAAAGAACATGCCAGCATATAACTGAAATTAGTGCTTTACTGAGACTAAGCAAATCCCCAAATCCCCATAACGAAAAAAATCGCTACTTGGCCAACATGAGCTTTAAAAAATAATAACATAACACAACATTTTTCATAAGCCTCCATTATTAAAAAATCAAGGGGATTAAGCTCGGAAGTGTGAGCCGACCGTCTGTGCCCGTCTAACAAACGTTCGAACCTTACAGGTAAAATTTCAGAAATAACATTAATTGATTAACGATTACGTCGTTAAAATCAATCCCTCGTCTCTTTCACAAAGGTTCTTGAATTTATCAATTTGATAAGAAGGCGATTCAATAGCAAACGGCAGTTAAACCTTAACAAAACCAACAAATCCTTCGCAGTTGCGCGAATATCGCAATGTATGCGTACAACGTCGTAATCGCTGCAGGTTTAACGCTTGAAAGCCGTATAGGAAATAAGATTCGTTAAAAACATGCACAGCCGCAGCCGGCCTGCGCCGCTGTATACACGAGGCTGCCGGAGAGAAAGTATGATTTATGGTTTACTTATTAAATGTGCGCTCATAACAATTGTCACGCGCTGAATGGGTAGATTACTTCAATTAAAATTCTCGTTAAATACCACTCGGCTCCGCGCGATGCGTACACAAAAGAGATGGCCGGATTGAAAGCTCCGACGGAGGAACAGCCATCAACCAGGCGAGCGGTAAGCATTGACGTGGTACGCGGGAATATAAAATATAAACGGGCTCCTTTCATTCACGATCAAAATCCAAATAGGGATTTAATTAGCCTTTTGCCGGTTTGATGATTAATTTAATTCTTCGAAAATGTATAGAAAGAGCAAGAAAAAAGACGCGGGAAGGATTCGAAGGACGTCATTGGGAACGTTTTGATAAGAGCGGAAATTAAATAATTAATAGAGAATCCGTTCTAATGGCACGTAAATGATTATTGGCTTATTTATGCTTTTTATTTATTTATGAGCATGGACCTTTAAAACATAGATTTGTTAAGATCTTGATACTTTCATATTTCAGGAAGACTTCTGGTCGTTACTGAAATCTGGTAATTTGGTAACATTTTCAGGCAGGTTTCCCGTAGTTTTTCCCTCTAGATGTTTGAACGAATGTTGCAGACAAAGCTCATTTCCACGGGACAGGTAGATGAACTTTATTCGTCCAACAGTAGTAAGAATCGCAATATTCTTGGAAGAATCTGATAATGCTTTGCCAATATTTTGAGAAGAGCTTGAATTTGGAGTAACGTGAATCAACTATTTCGACCCTGGCTCTTCTTAAAGAAATATGCTCTTCTAAAGCTGTAGCACAATAGAATTTATCGGCTTTTGATTTTACTCTTCGGCAATTATATTTTTATCAGTAACTTTCCTATTATCCGATTCCGTAACAAGTGAATACCACGCTCGGTATGGATGGCGCTCCTACATTCAATCAGTTTCTTTATTATTTATATATGTTAGCAACTGAAAAAGACCGGCGACAAGGAAATTTGAAGGACTCGGTGGCATTAGAAAAAAATTTTCGACCGAGCTGAGATTTGGTAGGATCACGTTTGCTGCCAAAAGACAGTTCAATTGCATTTCCGGTATGACCGGAAGTTACATCAACTTTCTTGCTGTTATAGATAAAAGCGTTTTCAGAAGGATAAAACTAAATTTATCTTCAAATTAAATATGGGCCAGACAAAAGAACTTTAAGAAATTAATGGTGTGATTACGTTTTTGCGCTGTAGGGTGAAAGTTCTTCGGGAAATCTTTTATAATAAGCTATATGCTGTCCAAATAATCCCTTTGAATAGTTATAGGATAGGAATTAAATCGAAACGATTACAATTTCAAACGTCATTTATGTTTAACAATATATTACTCGGAAATCTAGAGCTACGAGATCGTCCGCTTCGTTTAGTGAGAAAAAAAAGAACTTAACTATATTTGTACAAGCGACTACAATCTACATTCATACGAAATTAATTATGTACAACGCGGCTACATACATTCATGCATACACGCAGGTATCTAGGTAGAAGAACGAAGGAAAAGAGACGAAAAAAAAGAAGCATTTCTGTACTAACAAACGGCGCAACACTATTTAGAATGTTAAAAGCCAACATGTTGTTCCTTCGAGACACGGCAATAACTAGTAGATGCGAAGCCACGATAACAATACTTAATACGTCAATCTTTTCGAACGTGACAGTCAAAATAGTAGTCGCCTCGTCTCTTTCTAGCGTCCCGAACAACTTGGGCAGGGTTATACGGAGCTCTGGTAGGCGATATTTCATAACCGGACGCTTCGCCTCGTCCTTATCTGATTCGAAAGCTGATGTGTCATTCTTTATATTCTCTTTTTGGTCTTATTCTCTCGTTTTTTTTTTCTCCTTCTACCTTTTTTTTCTGTGAGTCCACGGCGACTCAAATTGAAAAACCGACAACCCCGCTGGGCATCTACCGAGGACCGCGGTCTTTCCAGCGCTCAAACATAAAGCGCCTTATTAAAATATTTTAACAGGTTTATTGAAATTGCTCGGGAGTTTTGATAAGGCGAAACGATTATGTCGTTTACGGGAGGCGCGTGTTTAATCGGATGTCGTCGTAATGCTGTTTGTTTTATCGTTGTTATGCGATGATGGTGTGCGTACGGTGTTCGTTTACAAATTGGGCATGCATTGTAAGGAATTTACCTTTTTTCTCTTGAAATGTATTTTTCTTCTGTTTTAAATTAAAGCTAGTACCCAGATCGAGAAGTTGCCGGGAATGTTATACAGGATGTCCCTTTGAAGTATCGTGTTAAAAATGTATGTTTTTTCGATCAGTAATTGGTTCTGATAATACTTTTCTGATAATACTTTTCTAACGTTGGGTATTGATTGGCGTCAGGTCAGCAAAATCGGTTAGACGTTGGTCGATAATTGAAAAATAATCAAACTACACTTGAGTCTCGCAAATCGATATCGAACCAATTCAGTCGGTGCAGCGTTAACTGCTAAAAGTTCTAACCATATGCTGTTAAGCTCGGCGAACAACAGCAAGCCAATTTTCGAAGAATGTTCGTTAAATGTTGGTGCACGGCAAAATCAACTACGATACATTCTTTACCACCGCATCAAAGAAAGAACGGCTGCGAGGATTAACTGTGGCATTTAGTCAAAAAGGTAAGTGTAGATGCCCAATAAACGTTTGAGCAGTTCTTGGATTCAAGGCAAAAGGATACCCAAAACCATCTTTAACGCTGAATGGTATGGTCAAACCTTTGGCGCTTCCATGGATAGTCCGCCCCAAGTTCTTATGATTCATTTTGAAAATCAAATAAAAGGTGCTTCTTCTAGTTTATCTCACGCCTGGTATCACGTATATACATAGAAGATCTTTACTCAAAAATATTTATAGATTTTGTAAACAATTGGAGGGGTGGACACAAGAAACAGCCAGCTCGAGTTTCACACATTTGATAAAGTTTTATTTCAGATAAAAGCTCTCTTATAAAACCTCTTATAAAAAGCTACTATTTGTCTTTATAGTTTATTTACGACAGTTTGCCTTCATCAGCTTTTTGAGCAGCCAGCACTGTTCTCATTTAAGAGGTAGTCGCGTGATATAGTTCATCGTTAGGTCTTAGAAACTGTAGCTTTGCAGGTTTCTTTATGGGATGAAGTATTTCAAACATGCCCTTCAGAATATTTTTGTGTGTTCTCTAAATTCAACTGTTTTGTATCTTGAAATTTGAAATTTTTAGGCTTGCGTTATTCGTCACGAAGAAAGAGTTTTTTCAAGAGGCTGTCGAAACGCCTTCATAAATCTTATTTCGAGATAGCAGATTTTAGTGAGTAAAGCATGAAACCGGTAGCATTGTATGGATTAAAATTTTGCGAGACCTCTTTTATTTCGACCTACAATTATTTTAAAGTTATCTATTCTTTGAGCGTGCCGATTAGATTGCTTAGTAACAACGTTAAAATTCGAGGCAAACCCGATCAAATACTCCAACCACATTGCAACATGGAAAATAACGTCTCTTATGGGGCGACTATACTTGTTTTTCCCGTTTAAAAAATATCCACATACGTAAACACGAGCGCCAATTTTACGACTGGTTAACTTTAGACAAAGACCGAATTATAAAACATCGCGTTCGATAATTTCCATTTACGCTACCTGCTGTTACGTACTGCTTAGCGCAATGATCCGGCAGATTCATGCAATAAAAACCACGGAGATTATTTTAAATTATTCACCGTATGTTGTGTTGCGCGGCGTAAAGTACGCCAGCATTTCGATCGAAAAAATCAATAAGCCGAGTAGTGCAGTTCGCGCTGGCTTGCACGTCGTAGCGTGACGTGCGTATTCCTGAATTAAACAACGCATCGTCGGAGTTAGGAGTTACGCAGTCGTTGGGTCGCGTATTAACAGGGAAAAATCATCGCGAATATACCTTCGTTCGGATTCGTCTCGTTCGTATGCATGATCGCGTAAACGACTGAACGTTTTCCGGTGTGAATACAGATTTCGAGGCGCGTTCGGTAAAAAAAAATTATCGCGAATGGCAATTGTTTTTACTACGATTCTTGGATTCGTAACCGATTCAATACGCGTCGTTTATCGATTCGTACAGATCGTTGTTCTTATTGGTTCCGATAAGTGGCGTTCTTTAAGTTTGCAACGCCGATGGTCCAATGAAATTGGCAAATCTAATTTGTTGAAGGAATTGATCTCCCTTCAAGTTTGTAATAGGACCAAAACCATTTCCATGTTTCAACTTTTAGTATATTTCCAATGCTTGTTCTACAAAAACGATGTTTGTCCCCCGAGTGAAACTGCGCCTATGAAGCAGAAGAAAATTACCAAATTTATAATAATATCAACAGCCATTTTCACTATCTTTTCAATGTTAAATAAAAGATATAGGATTGTGTAAAGTCAAAAAAAAAATAGATCTTTCTCAATATTCGAAGATTGCAGATTTTCTTATATAATGAAGACAAACATGAGAAAGGGAGGTCAATTAAATCATTTGCTCGTCTTTTTTTTATCTTCGGTAGTAGTAGTTTTTCAAGTTTTTCTAGGTTGGCGGTTTCTGAGTAAATGTTTAATTCCAAAAACAAACGAGAGAGAGGCCCTGATTGATTGGCTCATCAATGCGGAACTGAAGCTTATGGAATAGCAAGCATGAAATTTGGACAATACGTTTCTTTTGTGCGTCTACACAGCCCAATAATTTTTAGAAATTTGGCTCTGAAGGGTGTGGAATACTGAAAACTCGTTTGTGAGCCCCACCTTTTTTTTTTTAATTTAGAAAGATTAAAAAAGATTAAAGGTACTAAGGCATCTGATTAAAAACAAAGAAATACTATCGAATTTTGGAACCTATCCAACTCCAATTTACCCGCTTAAAGATAGCTCTTCCAAAAATAATCAGAGAGCAAATTTTCCAAAAATGCTAAAATAGTTTTTTTTTTTAAATTTCTAATCAAAAGTCGAATAACAATATCCATATTTCTAAATCCACAAATTGCTGTAACTTTCATGACTCGCTATTATCTTTATAGCCCTTTAAAAAAATGAATTTCCAAAAAGCGGCCGAAAGAAGACTTTAATCTACGATATTTAAAAGTTAATGCCAGCTAAAGCTCTGGCGAAATTTTGATGTAGGTGACACCTTTTAATCCGTACATATGCTTCATCAGGAAATTCTTTGCCCCTCAAAAATCTGCATTGAGATTGTTCACCTTTTCTATGTTAAGCTTCTTAAAATCATTAGGTTTAAAGAGAGATGCCATGAAACGGTTTCATATTTGCTTCCGTTTAAAAAAAATTGAAATATTCCGGTTCTTAAAAACGGCAGAAGGGACGCCAAATAAATAAATTTGAATGCTCTTTCAATGGCGAGCCAACTACGATGGTGGTACGTCTATGATCGACATTACATATTACACCAGTCAATTTCTGATTAAAATTCTAAAAAGAAATATTGAGGTTTCGTCAAAGCTGGTCTTACTTAACACGTGCTACAATTATCTATTAAAGAAAGGGCTTCCACAACTTAATTCACCCTTCATATGTATGTACCTAACGGATCATTTAAATGCAAATCTGATTTTTGTCTGTACCCTCTTTCCGATTCCCGAAGGGTGAAACGACCCTCCAAACTTAAGTTCTACATGCACTTCCTTAGACGGCGGTAAACCCGATAGAGTTCGCATATAACGATTTACCTTCCCGCATTTTAATCGAATGTACCAACGGTACAATCAAAATTATTCAATTTTATCGAAATTTAAATTAAAAAGACTCTGCTTGCTTTTATTGGTACATACATCTTATTTATCTGAACATTTATGACCGTAATAAATTAAAAACGAAAACAAACAATTTACCTAATAATAATAGCGGTCTTAAACAATGGACCTTTTTAAGACTATTTTCTCGGCAACCGCAATAATAATTACAGAGAACTGGGATCTTCTCTCTTGGCCGGTGCTGGGAGAATCGTGCCGTTGTGCGAAGAGGTAGGCGAGGGGGGTACAACCAACATGCTCAGCTACGAGGTGGTCGGGTCGGTACGTTACGGACGGGCCGTCCCAAGAGCTACTGTGTTTGACCCCGGATGGTCGCTTAGGATCATTTAGACGAAGATATATTGCCCTTTTCCTTCCACGATAATGAATTTACTTACTTTGTATAAAGGCAATCCATTGCTTTTAGATTTTTTCCAGGAGAAATGCGGGATCCGTTGATTTACCGGATAAGCGGATAAATGCATTGTTTTTAGCATTAGTTTACCTTGGATTAACTAGAGGAAGTGAGCGATAAGATATTTGTGTACCACGTAGTCCTGGGAATAGCCCAACGGATTTAGGAGTCAGGTACAGGATGGACTAGAAATGTTAATATTGTCAAACACAATTGCAGACGGTAGAGGTATCCTCATTGTTTCAAAAGAAATAGATATAATAATGAATTTTATGGTTTTACGGCTGATGCTTTTCTTCAAATGTCGATGGAATTTTTAGAAATGTAAGTTTTCGAAAGAACAAGATACGGATCTATACTTCACGTTAACGAAACGTTGTTAGAAGCCTTCTAAGCCCTAAAAATGAAGTGGGCACGAAAAGCACCTCTAAAATTGCTCACATTTAGATTGAAGCTTACTATATTAAAGTACCATCTTACTATATTTAAGCAGACTATATTTAAGCTTATATATGTATACGACGGGCAATAGAAAGAGTGCATAACACATTGCCGCTACGGAAGGAACGAATCGTTAACACAAACGAAATCGGATGTAATATTAAACAATGAAACCGTTTATATGAAAAAGAACAAAAATCTGTTAAATTTGCGACTGTAGCCAAGTTTTTTGAGTACTTTTGAAGAATTCAGGCGTCAACGTTTTTCAGCTACTAGGTGGGTGATTTTACATCATAATACCGGAAGTACCTCGACTTTCAGTAAACTATATTTCACGGCGTGTAATTTGTCGAATTCGGATATTGTAAGTAGGACCCCAATAAGGAGATTCCATTCATCAAATAAGATTGAAAGTCTGCGTAACATGTTGCTTTCAGTGTGTAAGTTTCAACGATTTAAGCTTAAAAATGAAGTTATTTCATTTGATCGATAGTGATCATAAATTTGCGGCGCCGTCGATATCATTATCAACGAAATCAATTACGTCATTTAAATATAAGAAAAAATAGTAATGGGCCAAGGACATATCCTTAAGGCACCCCAACATTACTTAGCAATTAACTGCAGCAACCTCAGCAAACTAGATTCTGTTGGATAGGTACGATATAATCCAACACGCTATCTTTCCTTGAAAATTCCACAAGTTAAGTCGACACAATTAAAGACCTTCGACATATACAGATAGAAAGGAGAAGAGAGCTTACGAGAGAATTTATGAAATACTGTTCAAATTCGACAAAGAGCTGCTTGAAATCCCCGCCAATAAATCTTCAATAAATAAATTAACAAGTATCTTGCAACATCTTGCTCGCTAAATGCCAAACTTGTCACTCTCCACTCACCTTCCGCCTTGTTTATTTGTTTAGTCTCTAAACTTTGCTTACGTTCTTTTTACCAAAATAAAGGATTTTTTTCTACAATTTAATTGCCAAATTTAAATGTATCGGTTATCCCTCGAGTTAATATCAAGAATTTAATACGGAACAATTACCTATATTCACAATGTTCTTGTTTTTATGTTGGCAACATCCCAATAAAAAATCATTAACAGGAAGCGCATTTGAACGCATTGCATTTTACATTTTTAGACCGAAAAAGAGACAACGGCGCTATTCGTTTGGCTGCCTGTCAATCGCGTCGACATCGGACCGGATTATTCGCATTCCGACAGCGTCAAACACGTGAACAATCCAACGCCGCGTAATTTTCGTCCCGCTTCTGGGCCGAACTGGGCGCTTCATTTACATAAGTTGCTCGGTCATATAGATACATAAGTATTTACAGTGCGGCAACGGCAAGCGAGTACGCCACTATTAATTCAAGATTTGAATTTTGCGGGGCTTAAAATTCTTTGAGAAATCTTCCAATAAAAATGTTTATTTAAGTTACATGTTGTTGCATTTGTTAGATCAAAGAATGCTTTCTTAATGGAGACAAGAAAAAAGGCAATTAACATCTCCTATCACTTTGAACGAGAAAATAAATGTGTTTAACGCAAAAGAAAGAGAATTGGGTTACTTTAAAAAGACATCTACTGGCGATCTTACAAACCCGAAAATCATTTGCAATATTTTCCTTCAGTCATATTTACTAAAAAAAAAAGGTTTAAAGCTCTGTGATTACTAGTTTCTGAGATATAATCGGCCCTGCCATTCTTATTTACCCATCCGGTACATTAAACGGAGCCAAATGAACTGCTCGCACAATCGCGACAAACGCCCTGCTGCGTTGCTTCAGTTCTCAAGCCTAAGCCGAAACAAGTTACGCACACGAAACAATTCATAATAAAATATACCGCCTAAATAAATAGTTGTGACGGCTTCCCTTCGAAATCGTACGTAATAAATCACGCTTTTAATTGGGATCGTCTAGCGGAGCTGCTACAATACGCCTGATGCTGGATTGCGGTCGGAGCAACGAAAGGCCACCGCCGCTTACTTGAATTGTGTTTGTTGCTCGCTCTCTCCGTCTCCTTCCCACCCGGATAACCCATTCGTTACGGAGATTCTGCGATGACGCTGACGATAATTGAAAATCTACCTTTAACAATGAATAACTTCCAATAGTCGGAGACGGAATGGGAATAGAAGCGTACGGGCGGGAGAAAGAGGTGGATATATGGAGGAAAGAGACGTGGGACTCCGTCAAATTACTGTAAACAAATTTTATCGCCTTAAATAGAATTCTCGTTACTTTTCATTACTGCTAGCGCGCATCGACGTTGAATTATTGCTTTCGCTTATATGGGAATAGCTAGCGTATACGTCCGGATGGTGTGTGTAGGTACGGGATTGGTCGTATTTAGATAATTTAATTGTTAAAAATTTCCTAAGCGTTAGCGAAATGCTATGAAGAAAAGGTTTTTGTTTAAATTTTAACCGCAAAGTTGTATGTTTATTGGGTTTCAATTGTTTTTAATGTTAGGATAAGGTAAAGCTCCTACATTTGTTCGGAAATTAAAGTTTCGTTGGTCTTCTACTATTTCTTAATTAAAAATAACTATTTCTAAATTTGAAATGCCTATGCGAGCATTTTTGGCAACCTTGGATATTCCGCTGCCCAGAGGTCTACACATACGCATCTGGTCTGCTAAACGAAACACTCTAAGGTAGTGACCACGTACTACCAAGTAGGTAAGTGACCACGTCACTTTGCGGAGGGTTACAAGTTACTAAAGGATCGGCGAAAAAAAAGGCAAATAAACTGACCAAAGATGCAGAGAATACGCCTTCATCCCTTTTGCGGTCCTCAAAAGAGCTATACAAGACGAGCAATGAAGACATGACAGGAAAATCAAAAAGCCTGGTACTGGGAAAATGTTCCTGCACAAAACTAGGCAAGGCACTCATATTAAGTTCGCTAAAATCAGCGCTATCGTTCAGCAAAGGGGACGTTGGATTACTGACACGATTCTTCGCAGATCATCCAGCCTTAAAATTTCACTTTTTTCAAGTAAAAAAAGTAAAAGGAGTTCAATTTGTCGTCCATGAAAAGAAAATTCGGAGATAGAGGAACGCATGTGTTAGCATCAGTCGACACCAACAATTCAGTAGATTATTTGTTGCATCTACTGAGCTGTTGGAAAATGAAAAGAATTTAATGTAAAAAGTATACAATAACCTATAGACAATAAAAAGGAAATTCTCGGAATAGATCTATTGAGGTCGCAGTGACCAAAAGCAGTTCTGCTGTGGCTTGACTGCAATAATAATAATAATAACATGGTCCATTATTGGAACATCAACAAAATTTTTTGATTTAATTGTTAGAATGATAGAAGACCCGAAGGTTTGAAAAGATTGGTTTATTTATTTCTAATTCCTCTTAATGATGGTAAGTGAACAGATAAGATAGTGAAGATGAAAATAAGGCAGTAGATGTCAATAGCTTTAGTGGTCTAAAAAAGAGCAACCAATTTGGGTGAAGAAAGAGAAGATTTGATTATGTATATACAGCGAATCACGAGACAAAATCGAAATGCCATGAAGCAAGTGAATAAAATCAAAAGACCTTCAATACATTATTCTACATTTTGTACTCCTTAAACGACCATACCATACACCCTTTTCACCGAGTTTTTCGATTATGTTTTGTTCATGAAGTTTGATTCTTGAAAGGCTACATTTATTACATACAAAAAAAACATAATTTTCTTGTATACACAGAGTCCGGCAATTAAACAAGATAATTTTAAGTGAACCTTAGAGCTTGTAAATCGGTAGTAAGTGCGAACGTTGTTGGCCCGCTACCATCAGCAAAGCTTGGGTGAACAACGCGACTTCATAACGAGCTTTATTCGTTTATGCACGCTATTAGAACGTGGATCAACATCTTAGAGGAAACTGGATCAACAACCACAAAAAAGTGGTGGGAGTACAGAAACGGTTCGAACCCATAACAAGGTCGAAGTTGTTCGACTGGTGGTGCTGCCGATCGGTCGTACGTTTTCATCCGTACAAAATTCAGATGGTGAAATCTCAACATCGGGTGATAATGAACGATGGGAGAAGAAAGAGGCATCTCCTTGTTTTTCAGATTTATTGGTTTGCGAATACTTTTATGGGGGCACCTAAATACAAAAGCGTTCGAGAGCTATCCACCCAGAACTAGCACAACAAGGTCTCAAGCAAAGCATACGAGAGGAAATTGAAGCAATATCCGTCACTATGGTTGGATATGGTGAAGCAAAGAAAGAAAAAATGTATAGTACGCCAAGTGGCTATATATTAGGAAATAATTAAAATAAACGATGCAAACGAAGTTAAAAATTATATAACAATTTATTAGGTTTACCTAGATGGAGAATACTATGGAATTGCGATAAAGAAAAACGATAAAGAAATACTAATGTCAAATAGACTCGAATTGATCAAGGGATGTATCTATTTAGCAGACAATAATTTGGTAGCAAATTTAATCTATTTTTCTTCTTAATGCTTCCAGACTAAAACACGCTAAATAAAAGAACGAAAATAATTTTCAAAATTCAGATAAAATTTAGTCAATCTATCTGAAAACTACAAGAAAATATAAATTTAGCAAAAAATGGATTCATATCGTTCTAATATTTCTAGAGAAAGGATTGGTCAACACTATTAAGCTGTTATAAAGAATATAGTTTCTTTAAGATTTGGCAACCCGAAGAATCAATTCCAAAACAGTTTAAAAATGCGTTAGAGCTACTTTTGTAACTGACTATAATTGACTACTGAAAAACAGTTTATTATTAATCCATCGAAGATATGATTAAATTGTTTTTTTGGCACGGTTTTATCATAACTTTCAATAAAGTTCTCCAATTATAGCTTTCTAACTGATTAAGACTTTCTTTCTTTGTTGTTACGCTGATATTGAAGACATTGATTTGTAGTTTCAGTATATTTGTTTTAAAAAGTTTTTTTTCTTTTTTCTTTTTTAATCGATTGCCTTATTCAGGTAACATTCATTTCTTCGGTGTCATATATTTGGAGGTGCCGAACGTTATTTTCGTAACACGAACCCTTTCTTGCGGGACGAATAGATACGAGTCTGTCTAATCGTTGCAAAAAAGATATGATTTCACTCGCTTTTGTTCTCTCTGTATTCATCATTATCGTCTTATAAAATTTTGGGAAAAAGATCAATTATTTTATTAGAAAACTCGATAGAAGTAGCCATAATAACAATAATTAATACATGGAGATCGCGAGAACTCTCTAAGGATACAATAACACACCCTGTATATACAAGAGAGGTAAGTATAATAACCAATAAAAACAAATTGAAAATTATCAATCCAATAGCTCTATAATCCTAGTAGCAACAAACCCATCATTTTGCAAAGTGAAACATTGTACCTCTCGTTATGAATTTATAGAGCTATTATCCTCCACCGAAGAAACTATAAGCTCGACGACGATAGTCAATAAATAAGTGTAAATAACACCCTGTTTTATGCACTCCGGTACCACCTATACGGCGTATACGCGTCTATTTTACTTATAATTGTAAAATACACGTCTTTCCGTTCAATAAAGATGTCAATTTGACAATCGACCATAAATAATGGCGGTATAAATTACCCGAAGGAGACACTGGAACGAATAGACCTTGTCAGGGGGCAAGCGAACTCGAATAGGTAGAGAGAAAAAAAAGGAAGAGTCAGATAAGGAGGTATAGATAGAATCTGGGCGGAGGTAGAAGGAGATGGCGGAGGATTCCTCGAGCAGGGAGGTTTATTTGTTTACTTTGATGGCTTTTCATGGTGGCTGTCGGTGAAATATGCCAAAGTCACAACACGTTATAAATACATTTCTTATCCGAGCGAGTGTGGCCATAGGATTCGAACCGGGCGAAATTCTTTAATGTTCTTTTGCACACGTCCGGTAGGTACAGTTGTTTAATTTCTAAAGAGACATCTCACGATGGATAAGGTACGCCATACTGTATCATAGATCATTTGCTAAGATGTATATAGAAGAAAAATGTAATTATGTACGATAATATTATTAATATTGTTTAATCTTTTAAGTTTATTAATGTCTTTACTTAATTTGGTAAGGTCAAGCAGCCTTGGAGACTCTTAAAATTGGCTTGGTATTATCTCCAAACGTATAAAGATATGTTTCAATTTAAAATTAGTCAAGCTGGAATCATTGATAAATTAATATCTTGAACTGTTAAAAACAAGATCAAAACTTGAAAATTTTTGGAGACGGTTACGACAAATTTTCAGGATGGCAGAACAAGGAGGTGTTTGGTGATTGAAGGGAAGGTTGTGTGCTTTGGCCATGATTAAGCTTCTTGAAATTATCTAAAGTTAAAAGTAAGCTTAGCTCTAAATGGGAATTAGTTTAAATGACCATCAATAAGATCTTAATATTTAGGTGTAAGTAAATTTTGTAAATGTTGATACTTAATTTTTTTTTTTTGCAAACTGCGAAGAACTGGGCAGTCCTGTTTGTGTTATTAATGCTATCATCTAATTCTGCTAAAGCAACTAATTAAACTGGTACACACCATTTTCGGTTAATGGAAAGGAAGCGGTGCCTCAAACAGATATCACTTCACCAGCCAATTGAGCAAATTGTGTTGCTCGATTCTTTTAAGTTTTAAAATAAATTTGTATCTTGTGTTTCATTTTGTCAAATCTTTCTTTATTTTAACATGCATGAACTTAAAATGTTGTCATGTTTTGTTACAATGTTTTCTTTTATTGGCCGCAAAATTTGATTTTCTCTTATTTACATTCCAAATATTCAATTGTTTTTGTTACGCCAATCTAAGGGCGAAAAATTTGTTTTGTCTCAACTCACCTTTATTTTGTACTAACTCTTCCTTGATCAGAGCTAAAATGCATCCGCACCAACATTTTTGCTCTTCATTTTTTTGTTCAACTAGAAAAAATTAGAAACTATTACGGCCAAATACCGTCACACCCTTCAAATATAAAGTAACGTGCAATATTATAATCTAAAAGTTAAATGGCTGCTTTTTAAGGAAAATTTTGCTGAAAAAAGTTGTCTAAAATAGTTCAAAAGTTTTAAATCGTTTAATTTAAGTTAATTTATTGACTTCTGCATGTTTTCTCTATTGAATAATCCTTCATATGCGAGAAATTGATAATAACTGCATGTAGGGCAGGTAAACGTTTGTCCGGTTAATAATTTATTCAATAAAACGAATTCGTCGAAAGGGGCGGCCGGAATTAGTTTTCCTTGTGGCGTTGGGACGCATAAAAAAATTAAATACAGAAAATTTATTTGGGGATATTCTATTCTCAAATCAAAACATATTTTTTATGTAACGGTAAAGTTATACACAATGGCGACAATGGCGTTCACAAAAGGTGAAACCTTGCTACAGTACAATAGAAAGATAAGCATCCGTTAGAGGAAATTAAGGATGGACAGGATACAATTTTTATTAGTTTTTGCGATGTAGCGAAATAACGTCGGAGATTATGGAGTTGCTTCTACCTTCGCTATGTTCTATCTTCGGAGAAGTATTTTAATTTAAATTGAAAAAAGATAAAAACTATATAATTTATCTTCTTCACCTCGCGACTTGGTAGCCTGGTAAAGAAAGTTGATGGGAAACTTCGAAAAAGTAGACGCTGTAAGATTTCGTCGTTATCTAACGAGCAAAGTTCGCCACTTTCAGTGCGCTTCAAGAAATTAGCGGCGACTAGACAGATTCGTGTTTATTCGTCTCATAAGAACGAGCCTGCTAGTTTCCCCTCGAGAATCGACGGCACACGAGTCCGTTCAGTCTCTGGAAGCGCTCGAAAAGTGATTGGAAGCGAAAAACTTTACTGATGACTTAGCTCAAGAAATGTTCTCAGGGGGTTTCAAGGGTTTCAAAAATGCCACAAAACCTATCCTTCAGCCTTTCTTCAAGAAGTATCGTATTTACGATGATGACGACGAAATGTAGGTTGCTTACTCTACACCGGATTAAAAACAACAAACCCTGCAATGTAGGCATTCAACATCAGCCAAGCAAGCGAAATTCAAGCAAACAATTTGAATGAAATTTTGGGATATGCACCAAAATAAAAGGTTTTTTTTTTAATTACGTTATGGTCCTCTTCATGAGACACTCTTTCCACAAAGATATTTACGACAATCCGAACTCGATAAGTTCCCACATCAATAACCCAACGAAATCCGACACTTTTCATTTGTTCCCATTCCGATCTACGAGGGATCAATTCTCCTTGGATAATGAGATGTGCGTTGGTTGTCGTAGTCCTCGAATCTAACGCGATATGCAAGAGTTGCGAGAATTCGAACTACATCTGAGATATATTTAACCATTTTAAAGGCAGATACACAGGTAAATCATCAGTAGCGGGTCGCTGGGAATTATTAAGGCGACCAGCGACGTATGAAATGATCTTTTAGCTACGCTTTTTCCGTGCGCTTCATCCTCTGTCGTAGCGGATCGATGACACGGGCGATCGTCGCTTTAATTAAAGTGCCACACGGAACGCCCGTCCGCCGCGTCGATATCGAAATAAATTAACGCCCGAAACGAAAAATCCAATTTGTCAATGTCGTGTGTTATTCAAATATCAATCAAAGCGTACGCGTATGTACGCGTACAAGTCCCGCGCGAGAATCATTGCTGGTATTACTGACGTCCAATGATGTAGTCGCTAATGCGTTTTTCGATCTTGAGTAATGGTCGCATTGTACTTGTGTTGTTGTAAATGTCGCGCGATTATGTTCAAGGTTTAAAGGACTTTGCGTCGTTTCAACTTATTTTTTCGTCAATTTATTTTTATAAAATTAATAGTCTATCGCATTGCTTTAAATCTGATATTTAAATCCAATCGACAAGAATCTTTGGAATTTAGGTACTAGCTCTTACATTTCGTAAATGTAAAGCGTAAACCCATTAAATTGTAACCTAATTGACCGCACATCGAAAACAAACAACCAAATGTTAACGCTAACAAGGCACATAATGCCTACGATTCGGCTAGTAATTGACATCAAAAACTTTCAGGAAATAATTGGAATTGTCTCCGTTTGTAATTTATTATTTTCTTACGACGACAATCCGACTTCTTGGTCCGTTGACTTGGGAATTTACCATCGTCGCGTTGGATCGAGTTTGTGACGTTTTAGAAAATACTTCACGTTTAATTGGCCGGGTGGAGGCGGGAGTTTCTATTTAATCCCGATTACAAATCTACTCGTCCTTGAAAATAAATTACAAAACATTCGGAATCATAGTGAATCACTGATGAATCACGTGATCGCTTGAGCTTCGTCCGCCACGATACGCCAGTGATACACGCCACTTCAACGATATTTAGCGGCAAAAAGACATTATACAGATGCAAGCGAGGTATTAAAAAGACTTCGCCCGACGTAAATTTTGACGTTTCCGTCTTAAAAACGAAGAGGAAATATTAAAACAAGCCCATAAAGTGCACGAGTTGATTCCGCTCGTAAGCGTACTTGCGCTGGCACGCGGGGTTTTGGCTTGTATCACGCGGTATTTTACAGCGGCAATTTAGGAGTCGCCGCGTCCTAATAAAGCCATTTATTCCTCTCCTTTACGGGCTCTCCGATATAGGAATCAATTAGGATACGAAAATTTAAAACCCTCGAGATGTCAGATGATGGCGAACGGTAAACCACGATCCTCGGCGTATTTACGACGGTATATACAGAAAACCAGGCGCATCGGAATCTCACGCATCAGCAGAACAGATACGCAACGCGCTGCCAACACATCGGAAAGAAAAGCAGGTTGCCCACGTTCGAAAATATCGCCAGTCTTCCTAAAACAATCCTCCTTTATAATCCTCACGGAACAGACGAGATATGGAGATCCTATACACATCGATATATCTTGTGAGCGGCGCGTTATACACTGCTATCCGTAAGTCTAAGGTATATAAAGCTAGATGAGTTGATCTTTTTCAAAGAATGGTTCCATCTATGGTTAAATCCGCTAGTATTATCAATTTTACTAGTTCTTGTACAATATTTGCAACATTTTATCATTAACGCAATTAAGCAATAAACAATGGTGAAGGACCATTCTGATTTGCTTAAGAAGTCGTCAAATCACAGCTTAGAACACAATTTATTTTTAAAGTTAGGAAGCAGTGTTTTAACATAGAACGAAAGAATTTTTTTTATCTTAATCAGCTGAATTTAAGCCTGGCCGTATTTGACAATGAATGTTCGGAACGGCCAAAAACCATCACCGATAAGGTGAAAAGGTGATAACGAGAGAGAGAACAGAAACTGCGAGCAACTCGAATGACGCGTTTGTCATATCCTAACTGAAGAATTGAGCATGAGAAAGCTCGTTGGATACCGCTTAGGACCAAAGACTCATTCATATAAACCTTGTTGAAGTAGTTCAAATGAAATAAGCCAACGGTTTAGCGTCGCGGAGGAGCGTTTAGACGAATCTTGGATTGTGACCCCGAAGACCGTTTTTGCGACTATTTTTTGGACTAATCACGGAATTGTGTTAATCGATTATCTCAAAAAGGGAAAGCTAATAACATAAAGGCAAAGATTGCATTTTTTTGGCTGGTTTTGGCAGAAAGCAACGTTTCATTGATGGTCATGCCAAAAATTCACGAATTGAGAAAGAAAGCAAGAACTGATTAGGTGACTAGTTATCAAACGTCCGGCGTATGTCTACTTCTACGTTATTTTAAAAGAAAAATTTATCTTATTTCCTGAAATGGTCTTAAAGTTCCGAACGCCGGTGTATCCACGTATATCTACGCATACAAAAGAAAGCTTGTAATATGGAGTGTTTAGAATAGTATAAATATAAATTTTTCAGGCAACCAAACAGGAATTCGATTAGAAATACTTTTCACGGAATATATTCGGGGCGTGTTATTTTTATGCGATGTGATAATAAAAACATATACCTATGGGTGATTCGGAGATGATAACGTAAACAGAATTGAATTTTTCTGAAACATCAGACAGGCGCACGCACGGCATATCGCTTCCATACGTTGTACGGAACGGTATTAACTATTATATTTACTGCTTGTATGGCTAATAATGGCGTTTTTTGAAAGGTGCTCGCGTTTTAAAATAATATACGTAATTACGTCGTTATATGAATAGTTTCTTGAGCGATTTTATGCATAGGCTCGATCTCGTTTTTTTTTTTCTTTGTAATTAAATTTGGAACGATCATTCTTTGTACTATATAAGCAATGTTACTCGATACCTTTTTTATATACTTTAAACCTTTTAATATTAGAATAAATTCCTCGTAAGAACGAAGTGAATTGAAGAAATACATTGATAACGTTGAACAAAAAGTTATTCAACACTATTAGTTTTATATTAAAAAAAAAAACATTTCCAAATCTAAGTGACGCTAACGATAAGCTGGAGAAAGGCATTTTTATTGGACTACAGATTAGGATTTTCATGCGTAACGCCTCTAAAAAACATTTAAAAATGTGATCCGGTGATTTTCAGGCGATTATGAACTTGCTCGTAACATGGCTTTATCGTTACTGATAGCAATATGTAGAGTAGACAAATTCGGGTGCGCGCCATCGGCGCAGTTAAGGAGTGGATCCTCGCCTGCGAAACACTAGTCAGTATCTAGTTCCGCTTGGAGCGTACGTAATAGTAGCAGCGAAGTACTCTATGTTCAATTTTTAATCCTTACAGGTCGAAGAACATGGTTACAAGCGGCGTTTTAATCGAAGGAAGATCAAAAACGGTCTACCGCTTCAGTGAAAAGGCATTAAATGCGACGTGTTACATATTCTGTATTATATCACTGGTGGAATATGTAGCTGTTAATCTTATTCAAAAATATACAATGGTACTGGAAAAATATCAACGAAAGCGCGCAATGCCTTATGCGCAGGGAATAAGGCCGTCTTGAATAGACATGAGTCTCTTCTCAAATACAAGAGAAAAATTTACATTAATAAAAGAGCACCATCTGCAAATACAGGAGTGGCGCATGAGAAAAGTAAACTTGTTCATGCACATCAAAAACTAAACATTGCGTATGTATGCCTGTATTTGAGAGATTTTCTTTAAATTGCCCCAAGAAAAGAAACATCTACGCAAGCGCTAGATGAATACATTGTATACAGGGTGATTTAGAATAACATTCCAACATTTTACGACAGCATAGAGTACATTAATATGATGATCTTTTCGTAGTGAACTATCATTGGATAATGCCCATCTTTTGAGATATGGGATAATTTAATACCGCATTTTAAACGAAGTCAAACGTACATTAAAATTAATTGATGCATCGACAGGCTCTAGAATTTCATAAAACGTTGAAGAATTATTCCAACTCATCCTATATATTAGGTATTAATGACAAGCTTCGATAATTAGCCTGATTCTAGTATATTCAATTTTGAGACGGTTACCAACAACATAAGAACAAATTTCAAAAATTTAGTGCGTTTGGTATTGGTTAGTTACTAAAATTCTTTTGTATTTATTCATCTTCAAATAACAAATCCAATAGATAGGTTTCAAGCCCCAACTTTGCATTTTTTCATAAACTAATCAACCCAGCGACGTGGATTGCTCGAAGTCCAGCATTTCGTTACGTTAAGTAGACGTTACCACCCGCAAACCCGTCATAAACTCGTCACATCGACGAGGAACATAAACGAGATGCGGTTTTTAGCGCGTCTTTTATTTACGCTGACACGCATCATAACAATTGAAGGTTATTCACTCGCCCACTACGCAATTAAATTCAATTATGCACACGTTTCTACGTAAGTCGAGTATGCGAGCGAGTTCATTAGAGCCGTATTGAAATTAATTCTGCTCCGCGATTTCGCGATATTAAAGTAAGGCAACGGTTGTTGCTAATTACTGTCCCGCATTTGCATCCCAATTTGGACAAGGTCGTTACGCGCGTATACTTGTATACCTTCGCCGATCCAGAAAGGAAAAGAAAAGTAAACGATTTGAAGTCGACTTAATTGGGATAATTAATTACGAGCAATTAGAGCGGTTAACATATGGAAGTTGTCTTGGAACGAGTACCACTAATACATATACAAGTAAGATCGTGATTCATACGAAAACTACCGGAGCTAACGCCTTCAAATTTTAACGTTTTAGGTTAGAATAACTTCTTGACGCAATATAGATCTCGTTTTGGTCATAATCTCAATCGATATCCGATCCTTGGTGATATGCTAATCTAACCTAAATTCATTTTTAAGCGTGATTCATCACCAGACGCACATTTATGGGCTGAATTTAATATCTCCTCTTTTACGTGGCGAAGAACATAAGGAAGGCCAGAGCTACAACGCCATTTGATAAGATTATGAAACATCACCGGTCAATTTGGGCGTAATAGTGTTTTATATTTGCTGAATATGCGCGGGTATCAGGGCATTATTGCTGTGAAAGCTACCCTACGAAGTCGTAGAAATAAATTCGAAGTAAAGTGGGAGAGGTCGTTTTTAATGATGCTGAATACGTAATACGCTTTGCATAAACAAACAATTTTCTCGGGCATAAATCCTTCGGGTCCGATGTGCTTTCGCCTTCTTTAGAATCTTACAGCAAGACAAAATGAAGGACAATAATTAAAAAAAAAGTCATACAAAAGCAAATTAGATAAAAGTATTCCGAAACAGAGCATAAAAAAAGATTTTATCTACAGTATGTTTAATGTTTATCGGTTAAAACATTCGTCACGGACAAGACATTGCGAGTTGGAGCGTTGTCTTCGCGCAGAGTACAAATGTTGTTTTTTCAGATATCTTTCAATCTAGCCAAAACCTCAACGAAAAGGTGTCGAGCCTATCACAGAAACATGTACTTTTTTGGCCAAATTCATTTTTCTTTCAACATAGTTTTCCCGTCCAGCTTTCCCAAGGATGCTCCCATCTTTTTTAGCACTTGGCATCTTGTTCTGCGAAATAGGCGATTACCAACATCATGACCTTCCTACTCAAAGAAAATCTTTGTCTTCTGAGCTAAACTTTGCGCCTGGGAAGCAAAAAGAGGTCGTTCCATTTTCCGGCAGACAACCTTCATCCTTCTTCGGTAAAGACTTACCAAGCTACCATATACGAATATACAAAAATTAACAACTTCGGTAAAATCAGATATCTTATTTAGACATATTGGACGGTAGTTTATCGTCGCGGCTATCCGGGCTCTCACTGGTGCAATTTTTATAGACATTCGGTAGATGCACGTACGTAGGAGCGCGTCCAGTCTTAATAAAACGGATTGCACGACGAAAGCGTGTCGAACCACCCGCGGCTACTGCCAGAGGAATTTATATCCGAATCGCCGCGTGTAACCGACTGGTTATGGAAAAAAAGTGCGAAACATGCGGTCTCGCGTATATACGAGATGTATTCAAAACGACACGCGGCAATGCTATACGACGATAACTTCATAGATTTATTTTGTCTCTGGAGCATTTTCTTCCATCTTTTCAAGGAACGACATTGGAGAATCTTGTTTTTTCTACACTTTAAAATACCAATATTTAGGTGGCGCTCGTAATTTAGGACTACTTAGACGACTCTCTGACATGTTTTTGTAAATAGAGTATTAGGTTTTAACATCAAAGCGACCAAAATATATGAATCACGTCGGCGTAAGCTTCAAATACATGGTACTGACGTAAGACATGGCACAAATCATGTTAGGAAGGTATCTTCCAAAAAGAAAATACTTTTTGGAAGATCACGTAGCCCCGTCCTATTGTCATTTAACTAATTATGTAGTTTGAAGGATTGACATTGATAAAATATGGAAATTATAAAAAAATATATATGAAGAAAACATGTGAATGTCTTTGTCTACACGCGCGCTTGTTTTCTTGCGGTTAGCAACTGTTGCTGTTGTGAAAGTGGATTGCTCGATAGTCCTGAAATATGGGAGAAAATGCTTCAAAAATTCAAAAATATTACGTATATTTTTGAAACCTAGAAAGCATATAGAGACAGAAGAAATAGCATTATGGCTCCATTATTAAACAAGCTTCTTTAGCAGCATGTTCAAAAGAAAAAAAGTATGTTCCACTTAAAACTCCAAAACAATTACTTAATTTGCCAGAGAAGTGATTCAAACCAACCAGAATATGTTGTTGAATAAGGTTCGATCAAACTATCACTACACTAAGCTAGTATCTTTAATTGTTTACTTTTACTATTGAACAGGCTGAAGATAATGGTTTAACTATCGAAACGTGCGTCTAATGTTAGCGAGATGTTGTGCAGAGATTGATCAGTGTTCCAGCGCTATATTTCATTTGAGGGAATCACTTGTATTTCTTCTAATAGAGGCTTTGAATATCTTGACATTTTTTTAAGCTAATAATTCAAATGTTGTATCAAGCATATGTTAACCTAGGAAAGACAGGATATATGTATAGATACATACATCTGGATATGCTGGGTGATTGCAGTTATTCAGAGGTCTCCACGTAGCTGATTGTTTCTAATGAAGCTCAGATCAGCATTCTCAGCGTATAATTCTGTACGATTTCCAATTTTTTAGATATTTTTAGCCGTGTCAATGCTCCACCGGTGAAGCTGCTAATCATCTGTACATTTCTTACGTTTCACAATGCGTTTTTCAAAAAGTTTCAGATATTTTAGGCTTCTCACATCGTTGATCTACAATTCATCAAGCGGTAGTGCCGTCTTCCGCCTAAATCGTGCGGCTGCACATTCCTCCTCATTTACTAAGAATCGCCAATCAATGACCCATTCAACCAAGACGTCCAGCTGCAGCCCAACCACCAACAACTTTTTATTCCCACACGTTTCGTAAATCGCCATATCGTTGGTATATACTGTAAGTTCGAATTGCTGTGCATGAACATCATATGTACAGAGAATAAATAACGTTGGCAAGAATAAAGAGCCCTGCGGAACAGTAGATGGAATCTTCTACCTATTCCAGCCACTTTCATTTTATGGATCAAGGCTAATCGTTTGTTATGTAAATGTTGTTAAATGCTCTTCGAAAAACGTGTTACGAAAACTTTTAGCAGAAAAGAAGTGCACTGCCTAACAATGATAAAAAAAAATTAAAAATCTTGGTGAAATGCCAATCTCTTATATGACAAAGCTATTTTTATATATCAAATACACCCTGTATCTGTAATACCGCGTCAAACGTTCTTTCCTTCTAGCGAAACGCGTTCGAAAAATCATAAATTTCGCTGTAAGTACCACCGTTAATATGCAAATCGCTTGTTTGAGGAGGACGTGTTGTTTGCGATTTATAAGTCCGGCGAAGGAATAAGGCATTAGCCGTACAACCGACCATCGAGCTCTCGGCCTACATGATTCGAATTATTATGGAATTATGGTAATAGCGCTGGGGATATGCAGGTACGCTTTGAATCGTTTCTCCTGTATATATATATATATATATATATATATATATAAATCTACGTGTGTACGTAACGCCGTACGTTGTATACGCGATGTGACAAACGCTACAAATTCGCGGATAATGGATAATGTAATCGTACGAGAGAGGTAACTCGTACGGTGTAAGGCGTTGAATAGGCGCAGTCAGTCGTCTATCATAAGAAAACTCGCCTGAATAATAAGTTCGTTGGGATAGAAGCGTATACGTATATAATATCGTAATCTTCTATGCAATGCTGGAAACTAGCCGTACGACACCTCCTTCGGATCGTAATTCTCTTTTGTTTAAGTTTCAGAGTTCAAGGATTAACGTTAACGATGTTTGTATGCTTATTGCTAACATACGTTAAGGTGACTTGAAGTTTATAACTTTGAGAGTGCTTGAATACTGGTCCTAAGTAACAATTGGCCGATGGTTGACTTTATGGAACTGCATGAGTAAAGCGTTCAATATACAACCTTTCAACTAGATGAATTGGAAGCTTGTGCGGCAAAATTTGTCCTGAAAGGTATGCCGTAGTTAGAATAAATAGATCTGGGACAAATCTTCAAGAAGTATTTTGAAGTTTACCACAAGTATTCCTTTCAACAATAAATTTTCATACAAAAGCGTTTAAAAATCTCGTATTCTTCCTTCAATTTTTGGGTTGGGAAAACCTTCTAAGTCGTATTCTATTCATGACTTAATTGAAATAATGTAATCAAACGGGCGCTGAGCAACGAGAAGGAATGAATACATTGGCATAAAATTGCCCTCTTATATGACAACCATAGTAAATTCTAAATTTTTGATAATTATTGATAATTTCTTGAACTTGAGATGGTGTTCTTTAAATGTCTTCATCAAATATTAATTGAAAGAAAAATCAATTTAAATGTGAAGCAATTCTTTACAATGTCTCCGAACCTTCTCATTGAAGATCTGATTAGGTTTATTAAGATAAACCTTTCTTAATCAATAATAAATTATGTGTGCCAAGAAAGCAGCAAGTTGTTTCTTTAATTTTCTCCACATTCTGCAACTTTGGACTCAAAAGAAGAAGGTTCTAACCCGATCATACGCCTAACTCTTGCGTCTCTCGTAATTGTAACCTTCTTCACACCCTTCATTGAATATTTTCTCCGATCTAAATGTTAAGCAATCCTTCAAATATTTTTTCTGAAGAAAAAGAAAAAGAAATAAATCACGATAAAAATCGATTTATCTTCAATTAATTAAGGTGGTATCTTCAAGATCTCTTATAATATAAGATACAACAGCTTGCTAAATTAAAGGAAAGTCAAATAAGTTAGTTCCGGTTCCTCAAATATTATTTTAAAAGGGATATTTACGATCTCACGACATAGCGGGTCGTATGTTGTAGGTGTAATATAATTCATTAATTACACAATGAAAACCTTTAAAAGCTCCATAACGGCAATAAAATCTCCATGTTTGTATAGGAATAAATATTTTTATTGTATCAATAAAACTGTATGTATTATACGCTCATTAAGTTAATGAATTCACGTTCAATAAATTAATAAACATCCTCGACCAAAGCAAATAAAAAAATCCTTATTACATTAACGTAGGATTTTATTGTATTTTCGTCACTTTTTCCCACTGGGTAGGATACTTGCGGGCTTTATTTACGAGAGTTAATACGTTTCCCTCGACTTAAATCTTATTTAAATTTTACGAGTTCTTTTATTGCTTAAGTACGGCGACGTCCTTCCATTTCGGAATTTCATATATCCACCCGTTTCTATTATGCGCACATCTTCATCTCACATATACGCAGATGGTAGACGCTAAATCAGTTAAGGAAAATGTCGAATACTACGCATTCGTCCGTTCTTGTAATAGTCGTAAATTTGAATCGAGTATTGTTAATAGTACAATAAATCATGTGAATAGCATGTGAATGGAAATTTACGAAGTTAGTTGTACAGTAAATTAAGATTTTAATGCGTATCTTCTTGGATGAGCGTGTAATTTTTTTACTAATTTTGATCGCCTCTAAGATGCATCCTCTCAATTTACTGATTTACAACTTTCCAAGTCAATGAGGATGCAGAAGAAAGGTAATAAATTATTGAGATGGTATTCGTTAGGAAAAGATCGACTTACCACTTTGAAAGCACTAATGATGGCAGTGTTGGTATAAATATGATTCCAAGTTTCTGAAAAGATCAAATAAAACAAATATTATAAACCTAGATCATTCAATTAAGTTCAATCAAAACATTTGAGAATTGCTGCATGAAAGGGGATGAAAAGAAGAGTGGTGTAATTTGTCCCAATTTGTATAATTTATTGATATAATAATACATTTTGACTGAATATCTTCAATAAATTGCTAAAAAATGACTAATAAACAGATTTGTTGTTCAACAAGACCATTTTGCTATATTTATGAACTTAACCTAGACTAAAGTCTATGAACTTTGGAACCATTTCTAGCCAAACAAATGCTAACAAGAATAAAAATTAAAAGCCAAAGTCTTGATATCTCTATTAAAAATGATCGTTTATTGTCAATTTAGTTTTAAACAGAAAATATCAAAATTATTAAGCATTCTATACATGGTCAGCCTTGAAACGGTTAATTTATAAGGCTACAACCGACGAAAGGCAGCTTTCGTCAATATTAGCTCATCCCAAACACAAGCTTCCGTCTCCAATACTGCTCAGATGGAATAATATACAGAGTTCATACGAGCGCCACGCCGAGATAGACATAAATAAGCAACCGTAATCGGACGACTCTTGTCTTATTATCTTGAGGAAAAATCCAATTAAATTCTTGTAGTGGCTGTTACTCAAACTTGTCCCCTCCTTCTCTTGAATCTCTTTCTGACAGTAATCTTCATTCACCTTGAATTCACTCCGGATCGATGAAGATGAGGTCAGTCTTGCCATTAGCTCAGATTTCAGTCTGGACCATGAGACCGGGCCACTCAATCGATTGACGATTCGTCTACGCTGTTGTTGTTGAAGTGTTCGGAGCTAGAACACACTCCTTTCCTCTTTTCCCAATGTTTTCATCCTCAAACCCTTATTTGCCCCGGTGAGTTGATATCTTTTGGTCATCTTGTAGGAAGATAGCTTGAAATCAGAACGGACAATCCTTCTTGGCCATCTTTCCATGCACCTTTTGTTGCAGCCACTTTTTAACGTTTTTGAGATTGATCCTGTCCTTTTATGGCATGTCTTCTGATGGTGCTGCGATGCTTTCCGAGTCGCTTCGCGATGGAGCGAACAGAGTGATCGACTGTTTAAAGGTCAAGGATAGCAACACGATTCGGATACGAACCCAACGTGGTTGGCAGAAAATGAAGAGAAAAGGCTGCGGCAATGCTTGATGACAAAAGTATTTCATCTTCATGATGTGATGAGATAGATGGAGGTAGAGAGATTTATCTATGTCCAATGCAGTCGTTACGAAATCCGTTTCTTGGACAATTACTCATATCTTGAGGGCAAGCTAGCATAAAATGCTTCAACTATGCAAGCCATGTTTATGTAAAATATGCAACGTGTGGAATTTCTTGAAACAAATGAATAATTCATGAGGTAAGAATCAAATAAAGACTGTAATATTGGAAACAAAACTACAACTCGAAGATAGTCAAACGTTATCCTGATGTGAGAAATAGCAAAAAAGCTGATGCAGATCAAATACTGAAGAGGGTACTCCATTACGGCTGCCAACAATTAATCTTTTTCCGGGGAATATATAGTGTAATCTTCGGATCTCTCCCAATACTAACGTTTTTGCGTTAAAAAAAAGCTTGCGTAATCGGTCCAGATCGTCATTCATTAACCGCATGTGTCAGACGTGAAGATTTATCCTTATCATTACGAATTCCTTTTAACGACCGAAGAAAGCTGCTGCGAAATAAATTGACACGTTCTACCCACGCACATCGGTTCGGTCGGGTCGACATATTTTTCAAAGCTCCCACTGTTCGATTTCGAACAGCACGAAACGCAAGCAACAGTCGCATACGTACATACATGCAAGCTCGTATCCGAGTAAGTACACACGTACCCGTGTTTTAACCGCTCTTTTTTTAATAATCAGCCGCATCCTATCCGTACGTTCGGTCCGATGGAGCAGATAAGCCGTTCTTAAGCCGCAATTTATGGTACGCTTTAGAGGAATTTAAACGCCTCTGCGAGCCGTCCGAATTTGAATAATATTTTATATGCGGGGTCGGCCGCCCGCCTGGCGAGCTCGCGAGGGAATCGCGTATTTTCGTATTCGTTGTCACAATACGCGAATAAAGCGTACGGCCGTATAAATATGCAAATTGCGGTTGAAAAATTTCCGAAATTGGTCGCGATGGTGATGCGGCGCGAGATGACGTGGCGCGTTGGAAGAAGCTCTGATTGCGGATACTTCGAGTGTGAGAAAACGAGAATGGGAACAAGAACGAGAATAGGATAGAGAACGAGAGAAGTACAATGTTTTTGTTTGCTGTAAGATTGAATCGTTGGAATTAAGTATTAATAATTTTTATAGGGTTATTGTCGTCTGAATTTCTGAACAAATTTCTGAAAGCTGAAGGATGAAAATTATTGAGAGATAAATCCGGAAACCGAGGCGGCCGATTAATAATACCGTTTGTTTTAATAAGGCGATTGTGGAAAGTGGGGCGCTCGCCACGTAACTATTCCTTTCTAGCATATACAGGAGTCGCACGGAAATTCTGCCGAAGCTGTATGCAATAATAAATAAATGAATAAATTAAATCTAGTCCATTTCTGGCTTGTTAATTGCTGAAGTAACATAGTTTAAATTCCTTACACAAAGGCGTTGTTGATAATGAGAGAAAAGGAGAATAATACGATGTAAAAGCTACTAAAGATAGTCCAGCAGCTTTTAGATGCAACCTAATTATTAACTTCCATCAGAGCTAAAGTATTCGCTGCAATGAGGGACACATTCGGTGGTACCTTTGTTCTTTATTCTTCTATTCAACCGAGAAGTTCCCTAACTACAATGTTGAATCAAGAGCATTCATTGCAGAACTACATCTTTGTATAGAAGATGAAGATGAAGTAGCATTCGATCGTCAATTTAGTGAATATATTAAAATTTGCATTATTACTAACCAAATGCTGCAATAAGGTTCTTTCAATGAAAAGAAACAAATCGAAAAGACGCTGCTATCAAAGAAAAAAAATGGTACCGCGCTAATACAATGATAATCATTGAAACAACGAAATCTAAATTGAAATTACCTATTTTACGTTAGGTGGACAGTATTGTTTATCGTGTACTTTCTGTTATAATTTTTATTATTTATTACCTTAAAGGAGGATCGGTAAAAAAAAATAAAATCCTTATCTCCATTCTGGTTCTGCAAATCCACCGATGGTACTTCTACAGTACGACAACCAACTTATACAGCCGCTTATACGAGCACGAGTGCTTGGTAAGGATCCAGGGGGTTTACATGTCGGATGATGTATATCGCCTCCTGGTGTGACAAGACATTAGTCATAACAAGTCCATGGTAACACGACGGCATGCAAGACGCTTTATGCATAATAAAGTATCCGGTCGTCTTTGAATGAATGCATATGGAAAAGGAAAGAAAAGATTGCGTTACGAGGATGATTAAAATCTATGGGCTGCGATGGATACCTTTGGTCTAAACAGGAATAAATGTAGAAGCGGTCAGTTTAAGGACATTGTTTGAATTGTATTCAGCTTATAGAGAAACGCGTTGCGTTGTAGCTTCAAAGTGGCGAGTGTTTTCGTTTAGATCATAGTGAAAACTATAATAATCGGGTAAATGGGTTTCACAAATCTATTCTTCGGAAGAACATAAGATAAACAAGTTGCCTTATTCATAGCATCATCAGTTATGCCAAAGACATCAGTCATTCAGGATCTTAAACATATTTCGACAAAGACATACAGGTTCAATTATCAACTACTGTTGTTAGTTGTTAGACCGTCGTTCGTCCAGATCGATTAGCACAAGAGCATTATAGAGATGTCGGGAACATCCATTCGGCATCGTGCTCAAGAAGCACTATATATCATATTCTCGGCGAAGAAAGTTCATCAAATTAATCAAAGAACAGCCATAACTGAACGGCGAGTTTTTCACTAAAAGCATCTTCAGCGATGAGTCCCATATTTTCATATCGACGGCTTTATAAATAAGCAAAATTGCCATATTTTGAACTGATGAACGTATGTGCTTTATGCTGACGAAAATGTATCTTTCACGTGAAATGGACACTCAATGGAGAACGATATCGGACTATAGGTTTCTATGACTTCCCCTTCTGGGATTTTCTTCGAGTGAAAAATTTATATCAACAGACCCACACCCGCCCAAACTTCGAAAAAAGGAAATTAGAGGCTATATCGCCGAAATCCAGTCACTCTTAAATGTCTTCTAAACTTATTCGTTTTAGTTGAAATTTTAATTCCTCGCTCTTGACGGGACATCTTTATCGTTAAAATTGATAGCCGTTGAATATTTATTTAATACGGCGAATAATCTGCGTAAATCGCTAAAAGTAACGGGCATTGCCGCTATATGTGGCATATCTTCTAACCGTACAGACCTGTTTTCTATCGCAATAAACGCGCGTTTCAAAACAAAGCGATCCCACGCGCTTTCTGATATTCATAAAATTTCCTGTTTTCTCCTCCCCGAACCGAAAAAATATGATTGTGAAACCAGCGATTGACTTATTCGCTCTAATGGTCGAAACCAACGTGAAACGGACCATTAGTCCGTTTCGGACGTAGGCCGACAGCCGGAGAAAGATAACCGGGCGCCTTACCGACTGTTTATGCTCTTTCAGATATGCGGGCGTCTATTGTCGCCGTGTCTCCACGAAAGCTAAGCGCACCGGGACAGAGAAATCGGAACAGTAAGTCACTCTAGCGTCGAACTTTCCATTTACATCCCGCGTACATACGCGTGTATATTTACATATTTAATTGATTCGGGTTTTTAACATTTTTGCTGGGGCGTTACCGACTGAATATCTTGATCGATTTGAATCGTCGTGTTCCAACCTGCTTCTTTTTTCTTTTTCTCTTTTCGTTTTGAAATCTGTGTTTATTCTGCTGTCAATCTCGCTTCGAATTTGAAATTTAAATTATAGTGACTTGCAATTGGATTATCCCCTATATAAAAAATTGCTTCAAGATACAGGGTGGGAACTTCATTGCCGTTTATTTCGTTTGCAGATTTACTGAATGTAGTAGTACTAGCGATGCCGTTGAGATTTTTATGATGTTTATAGGAAAGTACGCATTTTAAATGATCTTGCATCGATCGCTCTGAAGTTGTTTTGTTAATTTTGTTTTAATTCAATTCAAAAGGAGCATTGCGATTAAGAAGGCGGCAAAAGAAAGTAGGTTGAAAGTGTGGACCGACGCATCTTCGAAACAGCTGTTCAGGATAGATCGATTAAATTTGTGCGGTGCGGACTGCGACGGTATTTTAATGATATGTGCGTACTTCATTGTTACGACTAAGTCCTCTGACCACTATTAATTAAATACAGAGAGCTAGGTTGGAGAATGATATCATATCTGAGGACCATTGTGTAAATTCTGGGACTCTTCAAGGCTTCATTCTTCGGCCAACGCTTTCTGTTATCTCCATAATGATTTGCACACCTCTCCAATCTTAGACGAAAATATGAGATTAAACTAAACTTTTTAGAAAAATGTCAGTACTGGACAAGCTAGAATAAACTTAAGATTGATGCTGGCTATAATTTTCTCCTATCGTATTAATAATAATAATGATCAACAGTACTTAACGGTGGATTTAGCGAAAATCAGTTTCATTGACTCCGCAAGGATGTTAAACCTGCTGATAGACTCTACGGCTAAAGAGACCGAGCATTTTAATTTCTTTTGCAAATAATTAAAACAGCGCACAACTTCGACGGACAGTCCCCGCGACTTCGGACGTGAACCGCACATTATACTTTGCTCATTTTCAAAGTCATTTGAATACGTTGGGGCGATAGCATCGACTGGCTAAGGGTGCTCGATTAGGATTATTGCTGGTCTCGGTTGGCGTGACTCCTGTAAGAGCTCATTTATTAATTATGAAATATTAACATTACCAACGATACACAACTGCCTGTTCCACTGAAAGCGGAAACGGGCGACATCTTGGAAACTGCAATGGCTGCAACGATGAGAAGATTCGTCGCCGCTGATTTAGTTTGTTAAAACTCTTCAAATGCGACATAAGAAACGAATATGATTACATTTGAAATTTTAAAGATAACGCCATCTGGTATATTTCTTAAATATTATTTAAACATTGAAATATATTTGAAGAAAAAACCTTTTATTCAAGACTGTTCAAGCTGTTGCACAGGCCGCACAACAACCAAATTATTATTATTAATTATATATCTAACTATCACACGTGATACTTTTATATACAACTTATTTAATTCATTGCATCTAACAATAACAAATCTAATATTTTAGAAACTTTCCTTACCCTTGAATTAACATTTTTAATGCTTTGGTGTAGACAACTACGTATTTGCGATTTTACAACTACAATGGCCCAAGCGACTACTTCCCAGCAGAGATTTTTCTCTTATAAAAATTTTGACGTACGCCACTGTATAATGTCGCTCGGTGCATCTGTTACATTAAGTTCTTCACTGCTTCTAGAACTATGAAAATATCTGCAACAAGGTACATAGCTTTAAGCTCTGTGTTTTAAAGCGTCGTAGTCGTAGCATGTCGAGATAATTGTGCTCATTAACCAAACTCAAAAGCAAAAATCTCTTCGCGGGGGTTACCTCAACTGCTTAAACAGTTAAAGTATTGATTTGCAATTTCTTCCAGACACCTACGTAATACAGCCACCGAACATAAAAGAATCTCATGTTCCCAGCTGTACTTTAGGGCCGTTTCACGCGACCACATTATCAAACAGGCCTTATTTAGCTGCTCCACAGTCTAAATAGATCGCATATACCACTATACGTAGCGCTCGAAATTAAGCCGAGGTGTGTTTATGGAGCCATTATTTTATGACAGTTTGTTCTGCGGCGTATTATGCTTATATACGAGATCTCGTGGGATTCGGACTACTTTATTGTGACGTATTTTTTAACTGAAACAGGACGAAGCTTATTCAAGAGCGGAGGAGACAAAAACAACGTAAAAATATGTATTGTACGAGATACCTACGTCGCGGTAGTTACGTGTAGTGTAATAAACATGTTATGCGGAGGCAAAATTACCCGAAAAACACGCCGGGGCGAGAATGGGAGGTTGGATTAATAAATTTCGGATGAGAAGGTGGTAGATTAAATTAAAACTTTCCAAGGAAAGAGAGGAGATTCGTTGTCATTATTTTCCAGTACGATAAAGTTTTTAAATATCCCAAGTCTGAAGATTAATTTTATCTTCTCGTCCTTTTATTGTCATGCAGAATGTTAACGAAGGAAACGGCAGACAGAGATTAAAAAGGAACATAAATTAGTACCTTCACATTTAGAGACATCGTCCGACTTAATAAAAGTCATACATACAAATACATCCAAACGTAATACGCGAAAACAAACAGGTCTTTGCCTTATTTTCGCATATTTCGATTGCATACAACACTAAAGTATCGGCACGCTCCGTACCACGCAAGTTTAATTAATTAGATCGGTGCAACTGTATGATTGAATGATCATGCAATCGATCAATCAATTTTAGGTTTTCTAATTTAATATTACGCCTGGTTTCGCTTATGTGTTGATTTAAACTTGACGATTCTATCTTTCCATATTTGTAGTGCCTAATGTGCTCATCGAATCTGGTGCTTATAGCTCTTTTGACCCCTAATACATTATATTGGACTTTCTTAGGAATGCGATCGACTTCTATAGAGGAGTAACGATTGTAAAAAGCAACATCTTTTTTCCTCTTCATTGTATTTGCTTATACTCAAATGGAATGTGATATTTCCATTGTTTTCCTACCATAAATTTAATTCAAACGGTGCACTCTCTTTTGTTATTATTTCTCATCCGAAACGATATTAATTTCCCGCCGAAGACACAATGCCCAACCAGCACGACGCTGTTTCAAAAAAGATGACCCATTATATTTACGCGTTCATCGCCAGAAAAGGTTAGACGGGCCGTATCGCACAACCTACCACGAAAAGGACAGATTATCTGGCGTTTCGAAACTGATAAAAATGATAAACCGAATGGTCTCTCCCGGCCTGTCAGGAGAAATTGCCTTAGTACCGCTGTTGCTGCTTATTACTCCGCGGTAGCGACTGTCCAGTCCCGTGATTTATTAGCTCTCACTCGGCCGGGGCAGAAGTATGTTGTATGTTGCATGTAGTAAGCCGTGAGTCATTCTCCTGTTTCAGAATGCAGTTGCGTCGTGTCAAGCGGTGGAAGAAAAAAAAAACGTCCTTTGTACGCTGAACGATATCGCGCGTAGGCGCTGTCTTAAATTCTGGCTTTTAATAGATACGTTTTCGATATATGGTATTGCGTATATGTGTCATAAATCGTAACGCGAAGTAATCTGTACTTATTAATTGAGTTTAATGTATAGGAAGTCGTTTGGTTTCACCATAGGAAAGGATATGTACGAGGTACTCTAAAAAGTTTTAAGCCTCAATATGAAGATGGTGTTGAAGCATTTGCTGAAAAATACTTTTGTACGTTGGATGCTCAATTGTTGGTTAGCAGCACCATTGAATTCTTACTGATTCGTCTCGGCAAGAGCTGCGCATCAATATTTAACAAGTTGAAGGCAGAAATTACTATAATTAAAGAAAAAGAACGTTTCGTTCCGCTAAGACAAGGCCTCGTCTTCACTAGTCGCCATGGCAGAAAATTCAGCAATTGAGGCTCGAATTGATAGACCACGGATCTTCACACGCCTTCACCAAGTTTGGCCCGCAACGATATTTTTCTAGGTTCAAAATTTCATTCGGAGGACAAATTTTCAGCGAATGAAAAGACCATCATAGAGAGACCAAAGTGCCAACTATTATTTATACATAGTAAAAAGGTGGGAGCATCGCTGCGAAAGGTGTACAGATTTACAAGGAGACTACGCTGAGACATAAAGGAACACTTGTTTCTGCCATAAACGTAGTTCCCGACAATAGATGAGAGAGCTGGTCGTTCTTTTTCAGAAAACGTAACGACTAACAAATGTTTTGCAAAGTTACTTTTAAATAAAAGTAACTTTGCAAAATGATGAGTTGGCGACAATAATAATTTCTGCAAAAGCCTTGCAATTATCTGCAAACGGCAAAATTTTTTAATTTTTACTAACAGCCGCAACGCCGTTCAAAAATAAATTGAACCACCTTTCTTAAGAGATGGTAAAAACACGGACAAACTGCAGATTCCATTATTTTCATCGAAATGACTCGCAACTCAACTTGATCTATGATAGCATTAAGTTAGGGTCTAGAAAATAAATTATTTCTATAATAATAGGAACCGCTTATAGGACCGCTGGTCATATTCCAAGACATAGGTTAGACGCTTTCATTCCTAATGCAGTACATGTACGTATTGCCATGATCCTGAAATATATATTTTTTTTGGTACGTTCGTATTCATAGAACCACCAGATGTTTCCTTTGAATCCCACATTTCCCCGCACATGTCCTCACGAAGCATAGCGTCATACTATTACCATTTCACGCCCCATTTGCGAAGATACTCAAGCGCGGACTTCCATGAAGCGCATCTATACGTCTATACGTAAACGTTGTGCACGTTTAACCGAGGAAAAAAGGAATTATTTACCTCCGCTGGCATTTCGAAATAGAGTTGCAAGAAATTAAAGTTACTTCTAATCCTCTTTGACAGCTGAACCTCTCCGACACCACAAAAGGAATTACAGGTAAACGGTTTAGCGACAATCCTCGACAGGTCCGACGATTGACGCGGGCATAATCTGATTAACGAGCGGGGTGATGGGTTACGCGAAAGTCCACCCCATAAGCGGGGAAGGAATAACCATAAAAGGGACGGGAAGTCTTTACTGGGAAATGCGCTGAGATAATATTGAGGGATGAGCACTTCTCGAAAGTGTTTTTGTAATGATTGTGAAGATTTAACGATTTGCTTTTCGTTGAAAAGAGCAAAGTAAACAAAAGGAAATGTTTTGACGTTCTCTGCGCTTGAGAAATGTGTTGTATCCCGGTAATTACGTGAGGATCACAACTACCTTACTTCTTCCTATTCTATTGTCTTAAATACTTGACTAAATTAGGCAGCTCGTGGAAATCAATAGGAAGAGATTCTCCGAAGGACGTTTTCCAAGTTGGTAAGATGTACTTCGTTGAACATTTATTAACATTTCGTGAGTAGTAGTTGGCTGTTTATTTTCGTAATTTAACAGAGGTTTGAAGAGAAGTAATAGTAATGTTGTTCTATATTGTCCAACGATCATCTACGATAACACAATGCTTCTGCTGCTTTTCCTCCGTCACGGCGACAATACGTACAGCACTCCTGCGTTGTAATGACTAGATTCCGGCTAGTCGTATTCGTGCGGCTGTTCTATAGTTATGATTACTGCCAACAGCTCTCCTGGCGATATGCAGTAATTGCCGTTAAGCTCTGGCGCGTTATTGGCATCAGCATTCAGAATGAGCTTACCATTAAATCTAACTATCGTAAATCGCCAAAGGAAATTTCTCACTTCATATTCATCTTTCGTAACCGACCAGTAGGTAACTGCTCCTAGATCCACTAGCGCTTCATCCCCAAATACCTTATCGACTACATATGGCCCCGGAAAAGGTTACACTTCTTTTAAGTTAACCGGATGTAGTTGCTGTAGATTGTGATCGCCGATGATTTTTCGATGACAATTATATCGTCGAGATATACCAGGCAATTTTTCCAAGGTAGCCCTCTCAGTCGTTTTCTATTAGCCGTTCAATTATTTTCAGTAAACAACATTTTCGGTTTATCGAATGGCACCGATAAGGAGTAAGATAATTGTTCATAGTAAAAAAGAATTGATCATATAAATGTTTGGAGCTCACCGCTAAATAGATGATCGAAACTGGTCTTAAGACTGTGATTTTATCTTTTCTCTGCAAGACCAAATAGAAGTGTTAAAGGTAAAAGATGAAAATCACACCAATATAGATTGATTGTTTTAGATGAAAAAGTATTGCCGCGCTCAAAACAACCTTCATTCTCTTTTGTTTTTTAATTTGTTCTCTCCTCTTGTTGGAAAGAGCGAAAACATTTGTTTTTCATTCTTCAAATATTTGGATCCTATCCCGTATAGTTTCCGAACGGTAAAGAACAACATCACGGTGTGTGAACAATACGTAAAGTGATATAAAGCTTAATGACTTGATAATACAGCAGCTTTATCAGTGTGAGTCTAGAGGTTGTCTCTCACGGCTAACGAGTGAAGTCACTTACGAAGAACAATAGCGCGGTATTCGTCATAGTTTCGAAACTAGAATGCATACATTAAAGTGCATTAAACGCAGATACCAGCTCCGAATAAACTTTATCGTGCATTAAGGCACTTCGGAGACGCTCATTGTAACGATATCGATGATCGATGGTCGTCCCCAGCTACAGTTAGGCGACCCATTATGAATAGCCTCTTATTAGCACAGATCGTCCGTTTCTACGACTTACCCGTTGAAATTCTTTAAACGCTGCAACTACGAGAACTGTAATGCGATGGCTGTATTATCGATTATTACGATTGCCGTTCGTATTTTTTCCGTCGGCTGAAAAAGGTCGTCAAAGTCTACACGCAACGTCCACCGACACGATGGGTTCTTAAGTGAGCCGTAGCGAGGCGTTCAGGTGTTACAGACCACTGGTGAGGTATCGGATTACGGCGTGAGATTGAAATTGAAATTATAATTCGATATTCGACCCTGGCGTGTATTTTTAAACCGTGAGAGGTGGATTTGTCGTTATTATTGTAACGTTGTAGAAAAGGTCGAGATGTACATATGTGCATATAAGAAGTTTCTTTAGATTATTTTAATGTAAAATATGTACTTTTTTCTTATGTTAATCGTATATAATTAAAAATTCTAGAAATCGCTTGTCTTTTTTTTTTTACGTGATTAATGTTTAACAAAATAAAAATAATTCGTAGAAGTACGCCTTCTACATTTAGGAGTTCAACGAAAATATTTGGAATGTTATCTTAGCCAAAGCGACGAGATAGAATTCAAATAAAAAACGTAAGTTCCTTTTGCGAAACATGACAAATCGTGAGACAACGATATTGCATCATCATGCATCATGTATCGTTTTAAACGGAACTCTCCCTTACTCCTTACTCCTCTAGCGCTACTTTCAGCTTAGGGCATCATTAAGTCGGGTAGCCCAATTATTAAAAAAAATATATATACAAGTTCTACCATGTGCATGTTATCATTCTAAGTGGCGGAAGCAAAAAGTACCGAAGCAACCGGCAAAAATCGACGACGCGTTTCATTCAACAACGCACCACCGTTACGCACTTGTCACGTTCCGTACGCGTTTCCAATCTAAGTTAACGATTATTAACGGCCGAGATAAATTTAGTTTGAGATACGTACGTCACTTCCCATAACTATAAAATTAAATTAACGACGCAGTCAGTACGTTCGTTTAATAATTCCACATACACCGCGCACACCCGTACGTGCACCCCGGGGCGAGAGGGAGACGACGTACACGGGATTCGGGCTAAAATTAGTGCGTTTCGAGTGAAACTGCATACATGCGCGGCTCTCTCGCCATCTCGCAGACGTCGGAATTACCCCATAAAATAGACGGAGAACCGTTTGTTATTAAACAGCTCGTTGGAACCTTCAGAGCGAGACGTTTAAGTCCTCGGTGTTTGCGCTGTGTGTCATTTGGTCATCATGAGCTTTTTGTCTCGCATGTACCAATAGTTAATAGTACACAGTCTCTTTGTTATTTTAATTTCTTTTATTGTCAAATAAAAGCTCCTAGCCTATTGTAAACATGATGGAAGTTATTCAGAAAAAATGCTCTGAAAAGCTTGGATATCCGTTAAAAGACGCTCGCTCATTGGTTCCTCAAGAATTAGTTTAAAAGCTATGTTTCTGCATAATGGCATTCATATCGATAATACTCGTGGCTCGTTTTTAGAGTTAGAGTGAAAGGAAAACTTGTCAAAAGTTTATGTTGGAAAAGCTTTAATACGCGGTGTACGAATGCTATATTTCTGGTGATTTGAACGCAATTACACTTATTCTTGGTCTGCAGCTTGGTTACGTAAAGCACTGTTGTTCTTTTCTTTGTTTGAATGGGGGTAGCCGGGGCTGAAGAAACCATTATGAAAGAATGGCTTAAACGCGATCTTTTTCCCGTGCTTTTAATAAAAGATGGCGCGAAGCCTATCGTAAAAAAGTAAAGATCTTTTGAGCGAAATTTTAAGTAGTTGGGAAGGTCTATTTGAAGTAGCGTTTATGGAATAAATGGTAACTACAACATCAACAACAAGCGAAAAGCGAAGAGGACGTCCAATAACGTATTTAGAAGATTGCACAGAATGAGCAAAACGGTATAAATTCCAGCAATTGCGTTACACAAGATAAATAAATAAATAGCGCGAACTGGCGTCAAGCAGGTCCAAGAAAGTGACGAGTGTCTCTTTTTTTTAGAAGAATAATGCTTCAAATGCTTCCAAAAAGGATTAATCAAATTAATCCGCGCAGCATCATATCAAAAGCAATTATTGCGTTAAACCTCCTCTTAAAGCCGTTTGTGCACGATCTTACTCAAAAATTTCAAAATAAAATTCATCGCTGAGCAGAAACGGAAACATAGTTAATTCCCTCCACATTCCTATCCAAAGCGACGGGCCATCATCCTATAATTAAACCGTTAACTTCATCGACTCGATATTTTCAAAACAAGCCCGTCCGTCTCGTCGCAACGATTTTTCCCCATCGCGTAATTGAGCCAGAACCGTTTAGGCGTCCGTACACGGCTTTTGTGTGGCGTACGCTATTAGATTTTACATACGTATGCATGTACGTATCCGTAGGTGCTGCACGACTCGACGGTGTGCGAGTGTGCGTCGGTGTCTCGACTAATTCATCTTAATTTCCGACACTGTGCTCGCTTTGTCAACGTCATCCGGGTTAGTCCATGCGGCCTTTGCGCGATGTTATCGTCTTGAAACGTCCCAGGTTGCCCGAGGCTACCTAACTCGGGCGGGGACACATTTTTTCCAGCGTACGCCGGGATCTACTGCGCGATGCGGGGGAGTTATTTTATCGCGAGAGGCCTACCTGGAACTCGACGTATTTGTACATCAAAAGGATGAACTTTAAGCTGTTGATTGCGCTTAAAACGTTTAGAAAGAAAGCAGTTGATTGTAGTAAAGGAGAATAGCGATGCTCTATCAAGAACAATACTAAAAATAGACAAAATAGACATTTATGAATGTGATGGTTTTTGGGTAGACGCGTTGTTTTTCGAACGCAAGAATTTCGATATTCGATTGTTTCGATATTTGTAGTGGCAACATTGACAGATGCAAACGACTGTTGAATAACAACAGAGCGTCCAACATGGCGGAAATTTCCAAAAGTATTGTCCAACGCATATTGTCAGAACACTTCAGACGAGTAACGGCATCTTCATGTTGAGAGTTGAAAATATTCAAACTACCACGTACAGCAGTCTACCGCCGACGTTTGTACAATTGGTGATGTTGTGTTCTGTTCTTTGCCGTGTTCTTCATAGGATCACATTAGGCCGTTATAAAAATACATCACACAAAGGAATACAAAGACACACGTAGCAATCAGGATTTCCACAAGCTTCTAACAGCGACCTCTATGTTGGAGGATTTCAGCGCGATGTTCATAGGTATTGAAAGCTTTGATTTGGGGGCGGCAGCATTTCGCAATATGTACGATCCTGTTTCATAATGTTAAAGAGCCAATGCGTCGCTTTCCCACGGCTTCTACTTTCAAAGCTCTTCATCTCCACGAACATCGCTGGCGCCTAGTGAACGATTTACCCTGAATTGCGCTAAAGGCTCCATGGGTCATCTACTATAAACGAAGGGCATCTTAGTTAATAAGAATTTAATCTTAAAGATTTGTTTGGTTACTTTATGGTTGATCTACGCCGGAAACATTGGGAAACAAAAAACGACCAAAATCAGAAAAAATAATATCCTAAAGCTGCTTCAATACGTTCGGAAATGCAACGATAGGTAACCTATTCGTTCCTATAACTTCAAGTAACATGCACATAACACGAAATTAACCAACAAAGGGAAGCATCGTAACAATTTGGTTTTCAAGAACTGGCTCTCTGGTTTCGAGTACAAACGTCTTTCTAAGACACTTTACTAATTGGCTCCAAATAAAAGGATGCAATCGTCATCCTTTCACAATTCCCTCCTGTATTATGGACGCGTCCAAACGCTGTACTCGTACACAGCTCGTCCTAAAATACACACAAGTGTATATTGTTCTATCTGGTTCCGAGAATGTTTTCGAAAAACGTTAAGATATAAGCCACGATGAGTATATTTCATTATCACCGTCATAAATCAAATACTAAAACGATATTTCTTTTAACACGTCCTTACATATGTAAATTTAGTTTTTCATTCCGGCCGGGCGATGTATGCGTACGGGTATGCGTGTATAAGAGCAAAGACACGCTGACGTGTTGTTTGTATGTTTACAGTTTCGTCCACGACAAAAAGGAGGCCGTTTCACGTTTTCACGTCGATGGCATTCTGCACGTCTCTAGCGTTTATAAAATGCACGTCGTGAAAAGAGAGCGAGAGAATACTAACGTGATCCGTTGCATTGTCGCTCGGAGCTGCTAGAACAAATATTATAACACCCCCGGACAATAAACAACAAAATGATCGAACAAACAGAATTTGTACGTTACGTAAACGACGATAATGCGAACCATCCGTGTGTGTACCTTAACCATCTTGATGAACGCGTATTATTCGGGTCGAATTGAACAACAAAAACTGTAATGAATTATTCAGAAGATGACAGCTTTTGATATGTTAAAGATTCATTTGCGAGAAAGCGGGACCGTGTACAGACATGTACGTACGTACATGTCCATGACATTTTCCATTGTTATCAGCGCTGGTACTGGAGGTAGAAGAACAGCTTTCCCACCAAACATCGCCTATTGTACGACGCGACCAAGGAGGATGGTCTATACAAATAATACGCAAGTGATAATGCATTTATTATCTCCGACGACGAATTACCGACAGTTATTTCGTTGGATTTGTGTATTATACGCGAGTTATTCAAGTTGTGCAGTCGTTCGTTTTTTAATTTCGATTTTACTAAGCGTCCCCGGTTGCTTCGAGCACTGTTCAGATCAAGGGAAAGTACCTATTTTTCGCAGAATTTTATAAAACTTGAGCGAATTGTAGACCTTGCATGGCTACGTAAAACGCCAGTTTCCGTTTCGGGTAAGAAGCGATTTTTGGAGGGTGAAATCGGCGTTTAGAAATCGCGCATTTCTGCGTTTCTCATATAGACGTTTAGCATTTTTAAAGGGCTATCGAAATACACTCAACTCGATGTAGTTGGGACTTAACGAACGTGAACCCCATCCTATGCACCGAAGGATGTATAACTGATTTTGAAGTGATTTCATTCGTATGCATTTGACTAGTTAAGCTAAGAGAGCACAAGACGAAGTCTTGGATTGCTTTAAGCTATTCGATAAGAAAGGGCAAAGCAAATACAATTGAACTAAGAAGTGTTCTGTTTAAAACAACAAAGTTAACAGCTACTTCCGGTATAGCCGGAAGTCTTAGAGATTATTATTTGTTATGCGACGTACTTCTATGTCATGGCTTTGTTGGCGGATTCGGCGGCTTTAATCTTCTTTAGAGCGACTGACTACGAAAAAATTTATGCTGTTCGTTGATTTTTGATGTGCTACGATGAATCCATGTTTCGTCAACTTTCAGTCTTTCGGATTGGACTTTAACATCGCCGAATATTCCTTTGAAATTTATGCGTATTTATGGTCGATTATGAGGAATTGCTGCGCTTCTTTTGCGGAAAGCTTTCTTAGATTCAAATTGATATGCCACAGCCCCAACGATTTCAAGCATTTTACGGTGATCTTAATTGGACGACCTAAACTTTCTTCCTCAAAAATATTCTTACGCCAGCGTTTAAATTCGGCTATACAATATTTTATAATCGATAAGGAGGTTGTAGAGCCCGTTTAAGCTTCACGAAGTTCCGCTTTCATCGCATAATCCGTTTCTTTTTTCAATAACGAATATTTAATCATTGAACAATTGATGTGTTCGTTTGAAAACTTGACAGCACCCTCGCTAAAGGTTGGCTTTACCAAAAATAGAATTATTTCAATTCTAATAACACCATAACTGGTAATTTTTCGAACTCCCCTCGTACATATATCGGTCGACGCAATTCCTCCTGAGACATCTCGTATTATACGTTCTCTTTTTTCTTGATCCCTGTAAACGCCTTCGTGTAACCACCGCATCAAATAATTTGTAGAAGTGCATCACGTGATTTAACACTTTTAAATTACTGCCGTTTCTCATGATCAGTATTGTACGTTAGAATAAGCAGAACAATATTAAGTTACAGGACGCGATTTCAAACTTGCAAGCTACGTTTGAATGTTATGGGCGTGGTTATAAACAATTATCTTATAGTTAGACATTTTCAATAGTAATAGACGAAGTTAATTTCGGACGTAAAACTTATATAAACATTAAAGAAGCTATTATTAGTTCTGCAGTGAATTTCTTCTAATTTTTGGCATCAAACATTGCCACAAAATAGAATGTGATTATCGTCACGGCGAAAGTAAATACTTAAAACTATAAATTAAACATACGAACGTCGATAAATAATACATCTGCCTTATTCACGCGTCTATTAACCTTAAAAAAATGGATCGTTTCGCCATTATTCTCGATTTTCACGTTAAGGCATAAAGTAAACTAATCGGATAGTTGAAAAAAATTCTTATTGTATGGCTCAGTTTCGTTTCCGTTCTCTTCATGCAGCTTTTTATATAAGCCTGGCGTGAAAGTCATACAAGAAAAAATATTTACATTATCGTCCTTTCGATTTTATCGCAGCCAACGACATGTTGTTAGTATTCCCCCTTTTCATTCTAAAGAAAATATGTAGTCATTTCGCTGACGTGTTTTCCTTCGGCCTGTTCTGCTCCGATCAGGTCTTATAATAACACACACTGGCGAACCGATAATTCTTATCCTGTGTTTAATTTTAGTCGCGAAATTACATATTTCAGCTTCGCGGAGTCGAATGCGTAAGTAAGGTAGTTGCGAACGTGTTTTTTAAAGGTGCATTGAAAGCAGTTATACAAATATTTTAACAAGTACGACACCTATTAGCACATATTAAATATGTATTTTTAGCGTACGTTATGCAATCTTGACATATTTATACATGTATCGGGCGTATTTATTCCTCTTTATATTTTTTTTTTGAGGGGGAAGGTGGGTTTGTTTGGCGTAACGATAATCTGCGGATTGTCTTTCTTTTGTCAAGATTTCGTCTCGCGTGAATACACCAGTTCATCCACAGGAAGCGTTTGTTTTTTGATAAACGTTAATATTCTAAACAGTAGAAAACGTTAACAAAGGATACAACCAAGAAAGATGTCCGGTTAACAAATAAAACAAAAAGAGGAAATATGTTCAATGAATGAAAGTTCTGCAAAAAAAATTACTCATGTGAACAAAATTTGCGCGAGCTTTAATTTGTTTTTTTGATCAGATGTTCCAAAATATAATAGTTACAGCAAATAGTAGATCGACAGCAAGTATTTTATTGATTTGCGAGGCATGCTTTAAAGAATTCGTACATCTTTTCATTCGTTTCAAACCAACTGTTAAAGCCGCTACGCTGGTACAGTCAAAGCTGCCGTTCTAAAGGAGTCCTCTACCTCTTTCGCTCTCTTCCAGCAACTGGAACCGTTGATCACGTAATCCATTCTTGATTCTAGGGAATGTAGAAAAATTCATAGAAACTTAAGTCGGGATTGTACACGCAGAATTATCTAGTAACCAGCTGTCTTTTGAGCTTTATGCGAAGTGATGTTCATCAATCAGCATTAGCGGTCAGCAAACGATAAGTTTCGTTAGTTTCTCTTCATCTTAACATCCACACGGCAAATTGATGTTAGGCTTCACATAAACTATAAATGTTCTTTGATCTCCCATCATTGAATTGGCCCAAAGTTTTGCGACACCAACTAACACGAGTAGCCTTCTCTTAAGAGATGTGGAAAACAGCGGGAAATCTTCTAAAAGTCGAATTTACTAGAATTTTTCGGATTGAGGTCTTTGAAGTGCTTAAGGATCTCTCAATTTCGCGATGTGTCAATCGGCGCAAAGCAATTCTATTTTTGGAAAGAAGATTTGCTGTGGTTGGCTATAATTTCAAACTTTCGATTGAGACCTGGCAAACAAATAATAGAAAGTTACAAAACTTGCTGTTATATCCTCTTCATCTAAATTGCCTTGAAAGATGCTATAAAATGGACTTTTATGTCGAAGTGTTGGTTCTCCTGTTTATCGAAATGCTGAAGTAACTAAGTTAAATAAGAGTTTTACAAAACTTGGCAATTGCTATTTTTTTTTTATTATTATTTTACACTTGATAGGTGTTACTTCTAAATAAGGTGGTCATTCGCAGCTGCGGACACATGCTGCTTCTCAGTCAGCGTGGTTCTTCTCATCGACTTGCATGATAGTTATAAGATTAATCGTACGCTGAAGAAACTATTGGGTGCTACAGTCATCTTAATACTGTAAACTTCTTCGTTAGGGTGTCCAATGGTGTATTTTGGCGAAATTTTCATGGCCAATAGTTGTGATTCGCTAGGATGAAAAGCTGTGAATTGATAAACGTCGCACCCGACATAGTCCTAGCCGCCCTTTCCGGTTCTTCGTTATCAAGATTGATGTCGTAGCCCTGCAACCATGTTAGGTTGATGTTTATTTCGTAGATCAATGATAAAGCCTACTAGCAAAAATTGCCACAACGCCGCGACGCTGATTCTACTTATTTGCCATCAGATAATCAGGTTGAAGGTTTTGTCTGCGGTCTTGATATCAAGTCGCCTAAGGACGGCACCATTCCTTACAGGTTTATTTGTTGGTTTTGTCTCTAATTATTGGGAAATTAGTTTAATAACTACATAACTAATAGATGCTAATGTACAAGAATTGGCGAAGCGACCTCCAACAAGAAATAAGTTAAACACTTTGTTCCGTAAGGCTGTGTGTTTGAACTTCTGTTAGCTTTGATTTCCGTTGAGGGAAGTCAAGGGAAATGCGCTTTTAAATTTGTTTGCAGATGATGCTTTGATAGGTATATATGATGATCAAAATATCAAGGAAACAATGGCAATAATGAAACAATGGCAATAACAATGGCAAAAAGAATAGTTTATAACAATTGCAAAATAGGCCTATTCATTACGATTTATATAGTTAAAAATTGCAAACACGATGTATGTTATTCATCATTAAATTGTCGTGTTTAGATACCTGATTATACATACGTTACATCAGACTAGATTTGTTCAGGAAACACATCAACTCTTATCATTTATCATATAATACAAGAACAACCGCAAATATTTATATACCAACGGCGAACAAAAGTTTTACATAGAAACCTTTGTTTTACATTGTATATGTAGAATATAACGGAATATCATTGTTTATTAGATCTATAGATATAGCCTTAGATACAAAATTAGTAATTATATAATTAGGCTGAGAGCTTCTCACAATTATTAAAGTTATCTTTTTTTTTGTTTTATTGCTGTTCATATCTCGATAACGTTAAAAAGATAGAGGTTTAAATAATCAAAATATCTCTATTTGCAAAGTAAGAACGTATACAAAGTAATTTACGAACACAAACATTCATATTGAAGAACGTATTGGTTTCTCCAGCCATCTTTCCGCACCGACATACCTTACCAATTACAGAAATGTGGGACAAATTCCACGCCGTTAATTCGTACGAAAGCGCTAATTCGTATCGATTCGGATGATAACTCAATTAATTTAATCACGCTAACTATATGTACGACGTACGGAGGTGCCGGACGTGCACCGCCGCCGCGGTACCTACGCCGATATAAAATTACCTGTTTACGAGCCGGCCGCCTAATTCATCCGTGTACGTTGTGTGCACGCGTCCTAATGACGTATAATTACAAAGTCTACAATTAGGAGCGTTTCAAATTCAATTAATACGGTATAATTTTCCCCGCCGATGGCGCGGCGCTTGTTTATACGATCGACGGAATCTACGGAAGGATGGAAACATTTGCAATTACGCCAGTACTCATAAATAAGTACTTCTTATAAAGTTTTCGCATTACATTTGTAGCGTTGGTAATTAAGGAGTAGAATTGCTAGAAGTCGTAAGCGGTAGATTTATATATCTTCAATTGTTTAATAGTTAATAATCTTGGTTTGCAAAGGTTATAAATTACGTAGAAAGTTACTTTTTAAGTTAATTTTTTTTTAAAGAAGTAGTAGATTAATTAGTAAAGTGCTTGGGATACCAAGCACCAAGTGGGATAACAAGTATCAAATGCTTATATTTAGAAGAGCCTACTTGAATTACTAAATGTTTGATGAAATAAAGTAATGCGATGATGGCGATAAGAACTATAATGGACAATCGAAACTGGTAATAAGCACCATATTCAAAGAACAGATAGCTCATTACCGGCGCGGAAGGATCGAATGGTCGAATGTTACGTAACACATAAATACAATCGGGCATAATATTAAACCAGAAAACCTGAAAATAATTAAGAACCTAACTTCGCCTTAAGAATTAGATCGCTGCACAACGCAAAAGGATGAGAACCATCCTAACAACATTTTAAAACCATAACACGGTTGATTGTTCAAATATCAACATTTTTTCATTTTTTTTTATCACTATTTCGAGGAAGAAGAATTAGTGTATTTGATCAACATTAATTTTTAATTTTATAAACTCTTATCTGAAGACATAAAATATAATTCTTGTGAACTGTAGCGTATTTACGCTTAACTCTGGCTTCTTTCCCTTCCATATACCGCCTTCTTTAGCTCCGGCACCCGCTTTCAGCTTACTTTACGTCTTCTCTTTCCTCTTTTTTTTTTTTAAGGACGAAATCGGATCGCGCCTTAACGCGACATGCTTCATAACTAATGTTGACACTGATTATATACGTTGGGGTATTAAGAGCGAACTCAGCGAGATACTAAATTACGCAAAGAGCGAGACCGAGATGGAGCACCGACGCGAAGAGGAGAAGAAGAATGACACGGCCGCAAGTAAAAGCGCAGATCTTTCTATATATCCGTACGCGCCTGCATTTGCTCGCGCGTGCTTGTGTGTGTGCAATTAACCATGGTCACGTTACATTTATGATTACGACGCTGGCGGCGTTGATGAGCGACGCCAATAACATCCCGACGTCGACGAGAACGACGCTCTTACGTCTCCCACGCGCGCTCGTCATTTTTCTGAATGAAGGTCTGATTAGTGGTGATATCCATCGCGGCTGTGCCCTTTTCTATATAAGTAAGTGACTGTTGGATATATGACGACGCCGACGGTTAGGCCGCGTCTGTAGTAGCTAGTAGCTGCGTAAGTAGGGTTGGGGTGGCGACTCGAGCTGTTCAGAAGGCTGAATATCATGTTCGCGTAGGTAATAGTTTTTCGCAGATAAACAAAGACGAAAGACGGCCTTATTTCACTGAGTGCCGAATAAAATGGGTACCTTTCTGTGGGTTCGATTAATCACCCAAGAGATGCTTCGGGCGCGATAGTAATTGAAGACAATATTCCAAAGATGTCTGTAATAATAATGAAACTTAAAGCCTACTCCACATTTTCATTGCGAGATACATGCATTATCAATAAATTTATTAATTTTCTTTCAACTTTGATTTTTTTGATTTTTTTGTTTTGATTCGTTGTCTACTGATGAACTTCTCAAGAATGTTTGCAATTCAGAGTATTTTGATTCTTGTAAATATTAAGACATGAACGTAACATGGAATGCATCGACCGTAAAGTACTTGGACTTTGTTTTGCTTTGTATTTAAAAATATGCCAATAAAATGTTTCCAGACACTGTTTTAACATTAATCTGTGTACAGCAAGCATAGAAATGTTTATTTTTTATACACATCACTTACTTTGCTAAATAATGAAGTATCAAGCTCGGGCGGAGTGCAATTTATATTGTTACGTTCAATATCGCTCATTTCGCAAAGAGATTAAATGTGCGATTGTTAGTCAACGTTACCAACCTTCGCATCACGCAAATTTAAATATCTCCAGTAGCTGGTACTGATACGCGATAGAAATGCTTCTTCTGACAAACTTATAATAATATAATTTTCCTTTTTCCATTGTATCTCTTGTATTCACTCTATCTACCGTTGTTGCAGTATAAGATAAACAATAACAAATACATCTTATACATTTACCTACGTTAACATACGCCTTTATTTATACATAACATATTTCGAAAAACACCTTTGCTTCAATTCCGCCAACACAGTGGAGGCAAATTGTAGTCCGGCGATGAATGAACAATCGCCTCGCTTCGGTCAGTTAAACCACGAACGGCAAGCCGTCCGTCGATTAAAAGTGTTGTTGCAACCAACGACGGGCGCAGAGATGAGGCATTAAATGATGGAGAGAACGTTTCAAACGGAAACGCGTAAACTACGTACGATTTCCATTGTGTAGATTATTGCCCATTCCCACGCTTATTGTTCCAACAATATCTTTACGATACTGTTAACCTCGCGCGCGCGATGGCTCACGCTGAAAAGTTGAGACTTTCTCGATTCTCGATTGGAAACATCAACGTCGTTTAGCGTCGGAGTAAATGCAGAATACGAATTGGAGTTTGCAGGTAACGGATGCATATTTCAGGAACGTGTCGTCAATCATGCAAAGCGGTTAGAATGATGATTATTCGTTAAATGTTAACAGTTAACACAAAAAAAAGATGATTCGCTAAAGGCTTCTAAAGATAGCGTTAATTCTATAAATTTTAATTCATATTAAATGATAATATTGGAGAACTCATCTCTTTTCGTAGTGCTTTTGAATTCGTCATCACCATCACTGTCCAAGGTTCTTTTTGTCAGAAGTATTAATTACTTTCCACCGTTTCGTCGTTTAGTAACAAGTTGGCTTTCATATTTTCCTTTAATCCCTTCTAACATGGATATACTAATTAAAACAGTTGTTACCTTAAGACCTTCCACGACATGTTGGTTGTAGGCTGGTCTTTCAAAACTACTTGATCTAATTTTTTCCTTTGTAAGATCAATGGAAAAGTTGTAGCTTATATCAGAAAGGTGAAATTTATCAAATTGATCCATTTCTATCCGTTCGCTGTTTGTTCTGTAAACAGTAGGCGTACTGTTATAAAGTGTTAGAGATGATAAGAGAGGTGACGAAACCATCAACCAATGTGATGACTGGTGTGTTCTACGCTTCATTTGTTTTTACAAGATGAACGTTGTAGCTAAAGATTTAGGATTTTCCAAGGACCTCCTTGAAATACTGGGACCTAGATTCAAACGAAATCACTCGGTTATTCCAATCGCGAGGAGGAATTTATCAAAGTCGTGCAAGGGTAATCAGTCTGTTGGAAGATGCCTCTAATTTTTGCAAATAGGACCTTATGCCATGGCAACTTTGATGTTTGTGAAGTACATAAACAAACACGAACCATTATACTCCTCCAATGCTTTTGATTCAACGCAAATTTCGTTGTTGACTCCACGTTGATGATCTTGTCGCACCTATTAATGAAACTCTCCGAAGCTTAGCCATTCGCCCCCGAGGAAAGTGGCATAGCATGGAACAATAGCAGAGGTGGCCGTCGCCGAAACGGCCTTTTGATTAAGAATATAGTTGCCGTGGCTGTAGATGTCCAAAAGTATCGTCAAACATCAGCCAGAAGACGGCCCACAAAATTGGGCATCAGCAAAACTTGTAGGTGTTCAAGCATAATGTTCATACAATGCATGAACTAGTTGCTTCGGACAACAATTCGCGTGCAAATTACAGCCAACCCCGACAGCGATGAAATGCTAAATAAACTTTTCTCTTCACTGCGGCGGCGGCCTAACGGGGCGCACAAGCTTGTTACAACCTTAAGAGCGTTCGTGTGGTAAAGGGTTACACCAGATTATAGCCTTGTTATTATCATCCCCTCATCGTAAAGAATGAAGCGCGGTTAGTTGTCCTCCAACTACAAGCAATGTTGAATACAGATACCCAGTCAGACGCATATCCTCCTATCACTGGACCACCGCTAAAGATATTCATTAAAATAAATATATGAACGAGATCGTAAGCATCGTTGTCTTCTATGAGTTCATTAGCATTTCGCAGCTTAGCTAAATAGGAATACAGAAATGAGACAATTCTGGACGAATTTCTTAAGGCGAAGCGTAAGGTGGACATTAATCAACTGCCACCCCCGAAAAAGATATGTCACTCCGAACAGAAAGGGGATTTACAACTTTGATTAAAATCGATTATTTCTTTGTATGACTTTTTTTAGATTCAGACATTTATTACGCGTTTTGTAGCGAACATTAACGTTTCAACATACTTCAACCCGAATACGTCCTTCTTAATCCGCAACAATGGCGAAAGATTTCCAATTCCGGAAGATAAATGGTTTTCAGTATTTAATTCAGGGGACCTCTGAATAATCAACGATATCTTGGCGTATTTCAAAAACCACTTCCTTAATTAAACATGTCGAGGCGACAACGTGGATGGAACGAGCACACTTTCGAGACGATCGTAGCGAGCGTAGAGGTTTGCACGAACGCAGGAGTAGTTGGCAATAGTTCGTCGAACACAAAACGTCCACCTCATTCGCGTCGTAACAAAGAGAACCGAAGCGGGCAACCAACCGACGCAGGGCAATTTATCATTTGCATTTTACGCTTGCTAATGCCCTGTCAGTCCATCGGGCCGGTGCGGTTTTCGTCCGCTAATGAAGGGTCAGAGGAATGCCAATATTATCAGACGACGACGACGCTTGAATTTGATTAAAGGGACGCGGGGACGGCCATATTGCCAAACTTGACACTATCCGTCCGATCCGCGCATAATACGTCGCCTGGTAATGTAATTTCCATATTATACAACGATGGCTTTGCGCGCAAAACTGAAATGTCATTATAGCCGGGGTACGATGGAAGCGGCTGGATCGATATCCGGGGAAATTATTATATTGTAATTAAGTGGCGGAGGATTATTCGAAGCGTTTTAGTGAATTAGACGAATTTAATGGTTAATATGCGCTTAATTAACAATCTTCCATTGAAAAACTTACACCCAAAATAGAGCTTTAACGGAGCCGATTCTATTCGAAGTATCTGCACCGTATTCACGGATAGAGACGTCTGCCGTAAGAGACTTTAATTGTCTTTTATTGGTATTTTTCGCAGCCAGTTAGGATTTTAATTTTTGCCTCAATATCTGAAAATTTTAACCGCATGGCATGAAGGACGTATTCCGTGCTAAGGTCTTAACCAGATGACTGCAGCGAAGCGCCAACCGCTTACAAGCGCATTAAGCAGGATTCCCGTTTACAACTTAATCGTCTTCAAGATCAGTTTGGTTAATCCATCTAGCGTCCAGCAACCTTTTCAAAATTGCACCAACATCTTTTGATGCTTTGGCTGCGCGGCTCCCAGTGCGCGAGGCGGTATGTTACTTATCTGGCGCTTTTGTTTTTTGTTGCGACTTTTGTTGGCGAATAACCAATGTTCCTAAGGGAGGAAACATTTGGGTTCATACCTTTATGTAGCCTTCCATGATTACATCGTTTATACGATTTACTCAAAAGAAGAAAGAAAAGAAGAAAGCAGCAGGATAGTCAGCACAAGCTTGATTAGAAGAACCAAGAAGATTCTACTATTAATAGGATCAACTGTGACATCCTACAGGACCACAAAAAAGACTCTTTTAATGACATCACGTTGAGGATATCTTCTATATGTAAAAAGGGCCTTTTTAATAAATCGAATAAAGATCTCTTCGGAACCTCTAAGTCTACTTCTACGTCGTAGCAAATCCAAACTAACCTAGCCAGTTATCAAATTAATTTAACCAATACTGCAGCAAGAAATGCAATTTTCAAAGTTAACAAACAGCCAACTTCCTCGTTAAACGTCCAAATCTAATCTACGACAAGTCGACAATTAAGTATATCGTTAACAGAACCCATTAGACGTTCCTTAAATTGGATTTTCGTCGCATCGCGGCACGTATTCGTTCTATTTAACGAACATGTTCTTGATCCTCGTTTAATTCCTCGGCCGGAAAACAAAGAGTCGAAAAGCGAAATAAACGCAATCAAACGAATATTGCTACCGCGACCGACGATCTGCATAAAACAGAAGTAGGAGGTAGGAGCGGCGGAGGAGAAGGCGTCTCGCGAACGGATCTCCGCTACTAAAAGATTCAGCTCCTAATTAATTAGGCATTTACATTGCAAATTCCGGGATACTTTTGCCACGGTAGGAAAATGGTCACTTTGTCTGTCGTTTTAACATGGCGTTTAACGCCGTGACCGTGGCAACGCCGAGGTAAAAGATCCAGACGCAAAAGACGTTTACCTTGTACATGTATATGCATGAATGTAAATGGTGAGAAGATCGCTTCGTACGTAGGTATTTAAAAAATTTAAATTAGATTGCCGTGGTGCGCACGAACAAACGTAGACATATTTAAATAAAGTGTTTGTTAAGATTGTAGCGATTTTTTTTTATTACGAGACCAATTCAAGAGGACGGGAAAAGCGGACATTAACAAAATAATATATAAGAACAACAAGAACACCAACAAAGCCTGAATAAATAAAAAGTTGTAGAACTACATTTAGTACTTGTGAAGGCCAAAAGAGAAAATTGACGAAATGGGTTTCCATTGAAGTGATGTGTTTTGAGTTTTGCCGTGTGTTAGTACAACAGACACGGCAACATCCGAAAGACAGTACTTCAGTAGACCAAGAAACTGTCAGTCTGCCGAAGCAATTGTTTTTGTTCAATTATTTTGTGGTAAGTTAAATCAATAGCGATATATAGAATACCCCAAGTACTGCGGATTTAAAGGAAAAAATTAAAGAACTAAAAGCAATACTCTGCACACGATTTATTAGAGCAACGTTTCTATGGAACAAATTTACGCATTCGTCAACGACGCCTGTGTTGTTAGTAGAAGCACCATCGAAAACAATATAAAAGCAGATAGAAGAAGCAATAAGAGGGCTATAAGATCGGTGTTTCGATAATCTAATCGTAACATTATAACAATGAAAAAACAAATGATACGAAACGACAAGAAAGAAAAACAAGAAATAAAAATCTAGCTGAAAAACAAAAAAAAAAACTAAAAGAGTTGGTAGAAACAATTTATCTTGGTTTATACTTGCAAAATACAATGAAATAAGGCGGAAAATAACGCAGAATACAAGAACAATTACAGCGTTACACAAAATAAAAAAAACCTGATATAAAAAGACAGTCCGTCGTCCCATTTTTACTGCAAAAAAGTATTGACTTATTAAACAACTCAGGAGACACAACAAAAAGAAACCAAACCAAAATACGTCAACAAAAGGAAGTATTAAAGATAATATACAAAATGCACTACCGCACCCCTACAACAGATGTTTATAGAGGAACATACACAACAATTACTTGACCTAAACAACATACCACAATATAAAATAAATAAACGAAATGTGACAACGGAACTATGCTGTAAGAGGCTCGCAAAATCGTTAGCGCCAAGGCTGGAAAAACGCTAAAGGAAATGAATGTATTCCTTTCAGTACAGCTTCGAGTCAATCTGGAGTCGAAGGAATTTGGCTCTATCAACTTATAACTTCAGTATTATTAAAATTAAAGGTTCGTTTCTTCACTTTCGAAATACTGAAACAGTACATACAGAAAAGGGTTGTCTATATGCAAGAAAATAAAATTTTTTGAGTGTTTTCTCTCTCTCTCTCTCTCTCTCAAGAAGGTGGCGTCGATAAGGCATTTCGAAGTATTCTGCTATTGCCAGTCAATACTGTTCGTTTCCTGTCGTTTAGATATAATTTGATCATCTTAAACGCCATTTTCTTAATATCCGTTAGCTCCAGCTTGATGTAAAGCTTCAAATGTTACTGTTGAATGTTCAAATGTTCTTGTTAAGTCCACGAAAATATCCAAAGGTGTCTCCTTGCCATTTAATCCGTTTACAATTTCTAAATCCTTAATATTACCTTGCAGGTTTCGTCGAGTATATTTGGGAATTTTTCATTTTCTCTGGAGGATCTCATATTATTCGTCGAAGACATGGTGTAATTCTAGCTAAAAGACCTAGTGATCTTCGTCCTCAAATAGGTGTTGTTCGGCAATGGTAGCTTTACCTGGGAGCTTCTTTCCAGTTTAATTATCAAACGTTAAATCAAAATTTCCTTCGAAATGTTCCGCTTTCTCCACAATTTTCGAAAGCCTCTACTTCGCCGATAATAATAAGAACAATCCCTGTCGAAACGTCGAATTTAGCACGCCACATAACCGAGAACAATATGTGTACGCATTCGACACACGTCAGAACAGTAGCTATTATTACCACGGCGTTTGCGTTGAGTTAATCAACAAAAATGTCATCAACTATCTTTACGACACGTACAATCGCGTAAACCAGCAAATAAAACGATTATTTTCGCAGGATGTCCTGTTGAATAACTGCTTCCGTGTTACTAGCGAAACGTTATCGTGTCTTGTATCTTGTATCGTACGCAAAAAATTTCAATGTACATACGTACACATCCTCGTTTAACGTCTTATCGCTAATAACGAAATAAAACAATGATTAATAATTACTGCAGAATGTGCGTGTACGCTGGGATGTTTTGAAAACAATCTGCCGGGAATTAAAAGGACAATTAGGACTTGTATCTTTATTGTAAGGGGACATGCTTGTACCTATGTATCAGTTATTAATAGACAGGACAAAGGTGGATGGAATTATTACTTTTTCGCGGAGACTAGACAGACTCGTGTTTTGTCGACTCTCGGGGACACCAATAGACACGAGTCTATCTAGCCGCTGCAAAAAAGGAATAATTCTATCTGCCTTTATCATCTCTATTATTCTTCAATTTCTCTTTTATTTAATATTGATATTTAAGGTGTTAACAAAACGATTGCTTTTACTTTCGTCCTTAAACGTTAATAAGTTGCATGTAAATCTTGTAAGAACAATAAAAAATATTTCACGCGCACCAAACGAAAGATTGAACATTTTAACAAGACACGCGTTATATACAGGATCGGTTGCAAAGATGGTGATGGCACTTACATACAAGAAACACAACAACAACTTCAACAATATCTTAACGCCTTAAACTTAACTAAAACTTAAATAAAAACCTTTCCAACCAAGAAGAAACAAACAAATAATGACAGTATGTTATTAAACAAATTAAAATTAAAGAAAGAAGATGTTTATTCTTTACTATTGATTGAGATATTGATTGAGAAAGTCGACGACCATCAACGATGAAACGTAACAAAATAAACGAAGAACCAAAAAGAGAAGCTGTTGTCTTTAGATGGATTCGTACAAATGATGACATCTAATTCTAAACTTTGCGCGAGTAAATTTTTCAAATGTAGGTGGCTAATTCCAAACGGATGAAAACTAGCGCAATAGATTCATTCAGTTGGGAAATGTTAAACCTATTGCTTCTATGCGAGCTAGATGTGGAAATTTTAAAAGCAATGACAAAAAAATGTTAAAAGCAAGCCGATTCTTCATTAACCAGTTAATTAAAGAGCTCTCTAACGCATTACTTACTAGAGCGACAACAATAAGTTAAGCCCGCAGAATTGCCACGCGGAAATCAAAAGAATTAACCGGCAACCAGTCGCTCGCAGAAGCTCTTGATGCAAATGTAATGTACGTAAAGCGCAAAGAACAATTGAGATGTACAAAACATGAGACTTCGTCGTGGAGAGGATTTAGTTATCTTTAACGTGTCGCATAGTTCAGCAGAGAGGAATGAAAGATAATTCTTCTGTTTACATTTTCAAACTACCTTTCAGGGCATATGGAATCTTTAGAATATTTGTGCTAAGTAATCTCCATGTCGAGGCTTAAAACTTTTCGTTGTACCCTTGTACTATTCCCGACAAAATAAAATTTTGAGGCACCTATCTTCCTCTTATAATGCGAGGATTTTCATCGCATGTACATTGTACTTGTTCACATGTAAGTATAAACTGATGGCTAAAGCAAATAATGCAAAGATTGATTTGCGTTAATCACGTCGATTCATTCGAGGACGATCGTTTATAAAAGACCACGCCGTACACATTGTAGAAAATCGAAGGGTATAATTGGAATATTAGGATTTACGACGGAATATGAGCGTCCAATATGCGACTTTCGACAAGATTCGGGAATTATACGGCGTGGAACAGCTTTAGCTTCTGAAAGCCCGAGAAATGACTTCTTCGTTAATACTGTAATCGCATTAGCGTTGAGGTGAATCGGGGAACATGGTCAGATGGTCTCTGCGAGGATTATTGGCGATAGTAGGACCGCCGCAATATGGCGAAGAATTCATTAAGATTTTCTAAATTACCTTTATATACGTCTTTACGCCACTTTTACAACAGGAAATGGCTACGTAGGTTATTGTAGGAGATTAAATTTATTGCGTATAAAGTAAAACTTTACAGTTACGTTTCACAGTTTATACCACACATGATGAACAATTGTGATGTCAAAGCTCTTCATTGCGATGAAACGGTTTTCGCGCAAGCTCTCTTATTATTACGTTGGGATTATTAATTTTTTTGCCTTTTATTTGAAAATGTACTAATGTCGTAATTATATATCGCAAAATTGTTTATTTTCAAATGAAACGTCACCTATTAAAGATTAATTTCAGCAATTTTTTAAGACTGACAACACTCTCGAATTGAATCGAGGATTATCTCAATACCAACGTCTCGTCGAAATGGTTTCAATTTTTGGCAATAAAGTACCCCGTCAATCGACATTCTTTCGCCGCAACTGCGAGTTTCAACATGGACGCACAAGTCTCAACGACGATCCCATAACGAGATCCTCAAAGGTAACAGTTACTCAATAAGTATCGCTGCTGTGCGTCAATTGATCAAGAAAGATCGTCGTATGACATGGGACTTCTTTCGACATTTCAGAGAGTCCCGTTCGAAAAATCGCCGGCTCTCGTTAATGGTCCTCAGAAAACTATGAGCCAATTCGACAACGAAAGCTCAAAAAATGTTTCAGTGTTGCAGAACCATGGTTTCAGGTTTCGTTTCGGTATCAGATTGCTTTAATGGATCGAAGTACGAGTAATATCGATTGATAGACAACAATTTTCTAATCCTCCATAATTGAGCATTTAGAGCAGCAAAACATCGAGTTGTTCAATCGTCCTTTAGATAGTTCTGATCTAGGTCCTAACCATCCTTTCTCCTAGAATCAAGAACGGGTTGCATCACCGACGATATCAGCCGTCGGAAGGAAACTTTGTTGTTATGGCTATGTGCAAAATTAAAAGGACAACTCTTCTTTAACGTATGTAAATGCCTTGAGCGTAGGTAATGATTATACATTATGTACCAGTTCGAGAATATTACATTGGACGCCTATAAACCTCTAGGTTCTTCGATGAAGAACCTAGAGGTTTATAGGCGTATAGAGGTTTAAAGGAAGAACCTTTGAGACTTTATCGCCTTCCAAAGCATTTGTTTGTTGTCGTTAGCTGCTCAGTTCTAATAACCAACTGTTGCAAAGATGATAGATGCGGTTCCTGTATTATTACATAAGCCTGTTTTCCGGGACTTTCGCCCTTGATTAACAAAGGCAATAAAGTTAAAACGATTTGGACCATTACAGCATATTTACTCCTCAGCATTTCCCAATTACCGTTAGTTCTGCTAAGGGATGCATGTTCCTACGCGCGCCACCCAAAGAATTTAAAATTTCCTATACGCTAACACTTCGTGCTACGAAAAGAAGATTTCGTGCTTTAACATTAACGGAACTACAACGGTTCCTTTTCGATATTGTAAAACTTCGTCTACGCCATCATCTTGTGGTAGCTTTGTACTGGAGAAGGAAAATTTCGAGCTTCAACGTTAAGCGGGCTATAACGTTTTCAATTTCGCGCGTGGCATGTCTCCAATGTTACGAAATGTTACGAAATTCTAAAATGTCGAGCTGACAGAGGCATCTCGTCAGCACCGCCAACTAGAAACCGTTATTAACACCACAAAAGCTTCTTTCGCGGCACAAAATGATAAACATGGGAGAATCAGAACAAACAAGGATGAAAACGTTTTTTCCATGTTCTATAAAACTGTTGTCTTTTCTAAATTATCATTAATAAAATAAAACTCATCTTGATCTATAAAAAACGAACAATTAAAACTACTTTAACTCGGTAATTAATTAAACAAACAATATAAGTCGTGATCCCGTAAAGATTCGAAATCAAAAGGATTTTTTTTACGAACTCGTAAAAAGAACACCTCTCGCTTCCTAAACAGAACGAACAATAATTACCTAATAATTAAGTACCGGCCATATACGAGCGATTTTTTATAACCCTTTTTAATATCGCGCTAACAACTATAACTATCGCGCCTCTCCGCCCGATTTGCGAAACATTTTTATTAACCTCAATCACGCAACACGGCAGCAATCCGTAACTCCATATAGACTAACGGATGCACGAGATATAAATATGTACGTAAGCAATTTATGTACCCGTCTAATTCGGGATTTTCGTTAGTTAAATGGTAAAGGGAATAGTAACACTTTAAAGTGAAATTAAACTAATTTAATGTAACTGTACATAATAAACAATAAAGTCAAAAATATAAACAGACGTAAATACGCTTTGAAGTTTCGGAGATTTATTAGTTTAATTGTAATTTAAGATTTAAAAATAAAAAAAAAAGAAATAGCATAAAATCTAACAAAAATTACAGGCTATTCTAGCGTCTATATCTTCTACGTACGCATGTATTTTCTGGGATTGTATTGACTAGGTACTAAACTGTGTAAATGACACGACTAACAAAAACGTAAATCTATTTCGGGAGACTATAAAGCTTGATCTTATACACTCACATACCTCGTGTGAATCGAACGGAACTTAACTCTGTGTCTCTCTCCCAATCTTCTATTCTCTGCCTGACGGAAGCTCAGTGTTAATTGTTCCTTGCTCTGGAAAAGAAATGAAAAAAAAAGATCATGTAGGTGGACAGATATTAATTGAGCTGTATTTATTTTCGCCGCAAAAAAGAAGCTAATACACATGGCATGTCGACGACAGAGGTCAGCTGTTTATTGTTGAAATACTGGTAAGACCTTCGACAAAAAGAAATCGTTTGTTTCTTTCTAAGTATTGTAAAATAAAGTTTATGCTCGTAAATTAATGTAAAGATATCGTTGTTCACTTTTTGGCCTCTAAAGAGCGGCAGCCAATGAAAAATGAGAGATATCGGCAAATAATACAAAAATAACATTTGCGGTTAATATCACGGGAGGCTGTTTGGTTTATGGATGTCAGATTAAATAATTAGATTTTAAACTGAACAATTTCTGATCGAACCCAACACTACGTTTACAGCGGTCCTACGAAGCAGAAGCTAGAACAATAGCGCTGCTAACCTTGCTAGCACGCCACTGTACGCTCAAAAAGTACACGACAGAGAAAGCAGCATGCGGATTCCGCCGGACGGAAAAAGAGACCGGTAAGAATATGGCTCTCAGGAATAGGACGAAACCTATACTCGAAAGGATCGCAGAGGCATACTCATCTAACCCAAAGGCTCCTGCTTTGTTCCCTGCAAATTTCGAGATATTTATAACTTTTTTTTTAATTAATGAGATGTAGATAATCCAAAAAAGTATAAACGTATAAAGTTGTTTCCGAATAATTCCTACGGTTAATATTGTTTGGTTACCATAGCAGTAGTGAACAAAACGTATCGATATTGTTGCCTTCTACTGTTGATTCGAAATTTTACACACAGCTCTAATATTTTAAAGAATTGAATATCAACGTTTATTTTAGCTGGTATATAGACACGTTGATTTTCGCATGTTATTCAAAATAATAACAAAACACGGCCGATATTCTTTCAAAATTAAACGCCTGAAAAAAGAAGGTAATTGTAATTGTTTATCTAACAGAGTCAGAAGCAGATAGAGTTATATTCGTTTCAAAAGGCTTTTTCGTAACAAACGTATAGTTCTGACCCACATTATATTGTTTCCTATATACGCTCCTTCTTAATTATCGGTTCCGACTATTGATTAAACCCAACCGACGGGCGTTTCACGAAACAAGGCAACAACCACGTATTCATAGACACATATTACATACATAGGTAGGAGTTTATAATAAAACATCTTTTATTTATTAAACAAGCGTCTCGAACTTTATTTGCGCATTGTGTTTCGCAAAATTATAAACAGGCCGTAAAATATGCGGCATTATAGGAATTTCTGCGGTTAGTTTATCGCTTGATGTGGGTAAATCGACTTGTCTTATGCGCGTATTCATTGCGTTTTGATTGAAAATGTAGAACGGCGTCGAAAACGTTACGGGATGGCGGCATCGAGTATTATGAGTTGCGATAATGAGGTTTGAATATTATATTTTACGCAATGATGAAGTTCTAAAGACAATATATCTTTCGTCAACTATTCCGTCAACAATTCCGGGCAAATCTCCGGGCACCTAATCGATATTTATCCAATAATCGGGTAGATTCGGGTAAATTCAATATACCTCCAGATAGTGGGAATATGAATGGAGAAAGCAGACGAAGAATGTTAAGCATCAAACAAAGACGTAAAAATCTGTAGTCATATATGAAGCTAACTGTAAAAGTTGAAAATCTGAACAACTGAGTGATTATTTTATTTCTTTTGTCCGTCTTACCGAATATCCATCCCAGGTCAAAGAACCACTTTCATTTTCAATTTCCAATTTCGTTTTTTAATTTTGTGCCTACGCAAGTACCGCTTCCTTCTAGAGTTTATTCCGTAGGAGCAAGTAATGAATTTCCTCATTTCGATATTGCAAACAGGAAGATAAGACGCTTTTAATTTTACTTTCTCAAGAAGATGCTGCTGGGTTAAATATCATCTCCTTAATTAACTTTCATTCTTAATGAATCCTCCTTTTTTTTTCATCTGCGTCTCCTTTCATCCTTTATCCACCCTCTTCCCCCTTCTACTTCCGAATGTTTACATCAACTCTCTGGCTTATCGTAGGTTACGAGATAGGCAAGGTAGATGGCTAATATCAGCTTCCACAACAACGAATTAAATTGGAAAGGAAGCCTCTGTGCGGCGCGGCATCTCGCTCCTTGTGAAAGATGAGACAAGACGTAAATTTTAATTTCTTTCCTTATTAAAAAAAAAAAAAAAAAAAAAAAAACAAGAAGTCTTTGAACATGCGAAATGCAAATAATACCCCGACAAAATTGGAGACCACTGAGAGGCAGAGAGAGAAGACATCTATGAGTACCCGCGTGTAAAAAGCGAAGATAATTTATCACCAGGAGACGCTATTAAATTTATCCTACCGGGGTAGCTGAGGAGAGGAGCGACGCGAGACGTAGGACGGGAGATATAACTCTGCATGGTTAGTTGTGGAATGATGGATGAACCTCATGCGACAGTAACTATGATGCGGCTTTATTTATGAACATGTTCGCTTACTACAGAAGAAGCGCAGATGGTTAGTCAAATGATTTGCTCGTTTGTTTGTTTGGAGCTTCTACCAATTACTTAGAAGCGATGGTACAATCGTTTAGCTGAAGAAAAGAAAATAGGAGTTACATTATTATTTATGTACATTCTTTCATTTCATCGTTTAATAGACAGTATGATCAAACAAATTTCGCATAATAGAAGTAACCCTCAATAGGATGATGGTCATCGATTACTTGCTTCCGATTTTTCTTTTGTGGCGACGTCCCAACGGGGTGTGTAAGTTTTTAAAGTCTCTGTGTACAAATTAAGTTAAATATAATGTCCCCGAAACTGATTCTTTCTATCTAAGTTTTCAGTGCGAAGATGTTCACTTGTGCGATGCAGCTTGAATCCGCTACATAGTCCCGTCGCGCGTGTATGCTATGCACGCGTTGAATTCAGCGCTAAACTGTCAAGTTTCATATTTTACGTTCACCGATATGCAAGCCAGAACGATCTCGTTGACAGAGGTACTTAAATACGGTTTCACAATTACCGATTACCTAATCGGCCCCCGGTCGGTCGATAGGCCGTGAGGGCATCCGAATTATCGAACGATGCGCGCGTAAATCTTATTAACGCGTCGCGAGCCAATCGCCGGACTCCGCCGAACGCGGGAATAAAACATCCAGCTAGAATGTTGTTTATGTAAAGGACGCCCCGATCTCCGTTTCCATAAACATATAAATCTGTCAGCGGTCCATCCGAGTCTGGTCTTCGTCTCTTCGCGTACGGCGAATTTCTTCTTCTACTTGGATTCGTACGCCCTCTGGTAGCGCGCCGGTCGAACTAATTAGATCTGAAAACCGTTCGGTTTCGATGGTTGTCTTTTTTTCTCTTCGCTCGATTCGCGTTTGTTGATTGTTTCAATTCCATCGCCGGCTTGGTATTTTACGTCAAAATAATTTGACAGATCGCTATTTATGCGCGCGTATACGGATTGATTAATATCTTCGACGATAGGAAATTGTCTTTTTTTACAAATGGAAGTCTTTCGTAATGTTTTGTTTCTGTTTCATGGTACGCTGTTACTTTGTTATCTGTTTATTTATTATTGATTTATGTAGTTCTCTTTTCTTTTCTCCGTTTTTTAAACAAAATCTTCACGATCACGAATAAGAGTGAAAGACAAAATCGAATTCCATCATTATTTACGCATAATTAACAGCATCCCAGCCACCAGTCCTTATGCTTTATTCAAACTCTTCATTTTCGCCGACCTAAATAAATAATTGGAAACAACGAAGATTCCCATTGTTTGCCTAAAAGATAAGGAATTATGTGAGCCAAAGGAAGTTCAAATAAATTGAATTAGCTGGCTAAAGAGGCAAAACGTATGTTACTCATTAAGCGAGATCCTCGTTATAATCTGCACCAGAATTGTGTAAATGGACACCCAAAAAAAAAGACCGAAAAAGGAAAAAACCTCGAAGAACGCAGAAGACTATCTATACGATGGATAGAGAAGAAACAAAGAAACAAAATTTTGCTTTTAATATTTGAATTTGCCAAAGTTTGATGTTCAATTACTAATAATCTATATATTTCTGACTGTTTGAGCTATATTGTTTTATTTCAACAGGCATACTGGCGAGCACACTTTTCTTTTAGCTCTACGTTAAATTTTTAATATTCTGGTTAAGAGCAGACGCCTCAAAGGATGCTATGAACGGCGCCAGGTTTCTTTGAATGGAGTGTTCATTTTGTATTTCTATAATTTGTACTATCTGCTTAAGAAATAACATAATTAGTATTATTATCGTTAGTATTATTTCGAAGTCGTTCGAATACAATGTTTAGAGGTAAGTATACGTAAATATTCATGCTAAAATTCATTTGCGCTTCTGAGTTTTAACAGGTTGGATGCCAAGGCTGCCTCGTCAAATATTCTTCCCGATGCAAGGTGTCTTTTAAATTAATTCTTATTTGTCATTAATCATAAAAGCATATTTTTCATTCAATTGAAGTAATTCGGAATAAATGAAAAGGAAAAATTAAACGGATACGCGCTCTCGCTCCCGAAGGCTAGTGGACGGCGATGTTTGCCGTGGCTTCAAGACTTCATTATTAGCAATTAACACTACCGCACCGGCTAAGTGGCCGAATTTGTCACACTGTTGGTAATAGGGACCTACGTATTATTGAAACGGCTATAACGGGCTAATTAATTAAACTCTTCGCTTACATCTTTTAGTATTAACAATCTTTTTAATTTAAATAATGCTAGCAAGAACTACGAAGTAGTATGGCAAGCTATGCGAAAGTATCAGATTATTCCGGACCACGTAGGTTTGCAGTACACGTTATGTAGGAACTCTTTCAACGTTTCATCCATTCAAACCAACATATAAGTAGAACATCAAAAGAATCATCCATATACTTCGAAATTTTCGAATCGATCAGAATTCATCCCTACAAACCGTTCTCGCATCTCGTATCCAAGAAAACAAAAAAAAAACGCGCTCGTTCAATACGCGCCGAATCCCAAGGGATGTAGTCGTAGGGCCGCACTATACCCAATTCCGCCCGTTTAAACGGGGTTACGATATTGAGATGCAAAGCAGACTTTCGTCCGTACGACCAGCGAAGCCCTCCCCGCGGGCGGCTAACAATGCATTCGGCACGCAAAAGTATAAAGCTCTTTACGCACCCCTCGCGGGCGGAGGCGCAGCCTGCCTTGACGGCCGACGGTCTTTTTCACACGCACATTTCGACTGAAGCCGTCGAACGGGAAGCAGAGGGGGAGGAATTTTCTGTTTTTTTTTTTGACGACGAGGTGTATTGTACATGTTAAAGCACATACGATCTTGTATTGATTGGATTGTTTCGTGTCGCGAAAGTGATTTCTGGCTTCGTTCCAATTCTGCTTACGGAATGGAATACCAAATAACGTCGTTGTCTAGTCGCATTTGTACGTGTAAAAAATTAGCTTTGACCTATGTGGTTATTATCATATTAAATTCATTATGGTCACACCATGTTTGAAGATTGATCCGATTTTGAGGTGATTCTGACATTGATGACTGATGATGCTGATGAATATATAACTTCCCGTCATCTGCGAAGAGTTGTTCTCGGCAATCCAGTTTAAAGCACATGTGACTAATGGAAATTAAAAAAGAAAGAGAGGTAACGTAGGTGGCGGCGTAGCGTGCTACAATTGCATAAATTTTCAAAACAAAATCCTTCCTACAACGTTGCTTCACATAATTCCTTTCTGCGTGTCACAATCAAAATTGAAGGAAAATTGAAACGGCAGCTGCCAATGTTTCCTTTCCATAAAAATTTTAACAACCACCAGACTAAATAGTTCACGATGAAAGGTCACATTCCTATGTGCATATCGCAAAATTTCATCTTTCAACTCGTATAACGTTCTTTTTTTTTTCGTTTTTTGAGAAAAAAGGAATACTTTCGCTTAATGGTCCCACGGCGTTTGCGTCATCAGCATCGTCGCTCATCTTGTTTTTAATACCGCGTTGTTTTTTATTGCTGATGTCAGCTTGTATATAAGAGCTTTTATTTTCATCACTGCGACGTAAAACTTTTAGCGCTTCGCTTTGAAACTGTATAAAGTGCATGAGCACGTTAAAAAAAAAACGAACGTTTGTTTCGTCTGTTAGATCCCCTCGTCTGTTTTTCCTTTACATTCGCGATTAAATTTTTGATACTTTAAACAACAAGCGACATTTATTGCGCGAAGACGATGTTAAGTTTTTGCGGTAAAGTTCGACGGATTTTAATATAAAAATTTTAAGTGTTGCTTTTATGATCTTAAAAAAATTAAATGTATTAGGGGAAAATTGTTTGTGTTGTGTACTGGGGCAAAAGGATAGCTAAAGTCGTTCTAAATAAGCTCCTTCCTTAACTCCTACGAAAAATGCTGCCATCTTGCGAGAGCGGTAAGAAAATCTTTTAAAATCATTCAGTTGATTGCTACCAGCGACTGAATTACTTTATTATTGATTCAACTAAATTGGATTATGCTTGAATGTTGTGTTCCAGATGTCAAAGCCACGTAGTTGTAATCGTTTGATTAAAGGCTTTCGCCATTGTTACTATTAAATCCGTCCCCTTTGAAGACTATTATTCTCGTACTAAAAACTCTGAGAACTTATTGAAAATGGTCTACCTATAGTTTGCTTCCCTCTTCACTTAACAGAAAAGCTACGACCCCTAGAAGTCGTTCTGCAACGCGTACCTATCATTTGATGCAGATATCTTCTACGAGCATGAGTTTATAGCTACATAACTCGAAGAGCCGGAGTTGCAAAGTAACAAATACTGCAGCCTTCCACATCTACCGCAGGCGAGACATTATTATTAGGAAACCTCTTTGGGGAAGAAACGAATGATGGAAGAGCGTCAGAAGAAATCAAAGGCGAAGGTACGTCTCATCATTGTAGATAACGGTCAGCTTGGAGCATCGAAACAACTGGCAACGAAAAAAGAGATATAGCACAAACTGAAGCAGCTCTAAGAATGAAGCACAAGTTTCACTGATGTACACCGGTGAGGAGAATAGCTCAACGATGGATATGCGTCGTATGCTATTTGTGCGAAACGTTTTTCCGAAACAAGTGAGAGGAGAAAGAGATAAAGCGTTCGAAAGACCTCCAATAGTGCCACGGGACGTGATAAAGAGACGGAACTTAAGTATGCTTAAACAAGCAAAAGAAATCATTTGCACAAGATAAAAACCAACGAACCACCATTTAGACCTTAATGCTCCTGACCTGTCAGCCTCAGCATATTATTGGAGATAACCTCCATATATCCTAATAGTATGTTGGTATTTTAGGAAAATTCGCCCAAATACTAGCAGTAAACTTTGTCTAATTCTTCACCGGACACATCCTAACTAACACAAGATAATAACTAAGAATAGCTAATAAACCTTGAAATGGTTGGGTAAAAAAACTGCTAACAATTGTAAATTTATCGCATCTCTAGACAGTCCATACCTACAGGATAAGAAAAAAGACCAATGAATATATATTCATTCAACACGTTTCCTTTTCCTCCCTTTCTACAGTCTTCCAGACGGCGATATGCGGCTATCCAGCCGACGCCGTCTTGATGAACACGAAACTAACACGCTACTTCGTCATATTCCGTTCGCAACACCCTTCTCTTCCCGAACGCCACGTTTTCGCCATTTCCATCCTCTCGTGCTAAACGCAACGAACAGACCGAGATCCGCTACCTTTACGGAGACGAGGAAAGACGGGCGGAAGAAGAAGAACAATAGTACTCGGATCTCGCCAATCTCGAAAGCTCGCGTTATCTGAACGAGGCAGCGAACGTACGACATGTTACTAGCTTAATATACATGAAGCGTATATATACGTATGTACATCCAGACACTCGAAACTAACGCAAGTTTAAATTGACGAAAATTAGAGCTCCGCTAGTAATAAATTCGGCCCTCAAACTTGAAGGAATTCGCGAATTTCAAATTGAAATTTGTCGTGAGAGCGATACATCTCCATATTTTAGTTTTGCGAAAAGTTTTCGTCGTCTCGAGAGTGGATGATTACCGACATTAAGTTGGGTGAATTGTTAGAAGTTTTGTAATCTTTTAAGAATAGGATACTTTCCTTTCAACCTCATCCATGCAGCTTTTTTTTATCGAGAAACGTTTGATTATTTAAATTAAATACGTCTATGTTGCATTTAGAAGTGATCATAGGTAAATCTATTTTATTTCTACAAAATTTCCAATGTTTTCAAAAAAAAAATCCAGCGAAATATCTCTTTTCGCTGGATCAGGCGACCTTGGTGAACGTAAATTTTCAAAATGTCTGTTCATAACACGATCGCATCCTGCATAAAACTTATATTTCCAACTACAACTGTAAAAATGCATAATCGTCTTAACATTTGCAAGCATCGTTCACCACTAACCTCAGCATTTTTAGTTTGCTCGAAAAATTACGGACCAATGATGAAATTATTTGTTGAGCCGCACCAAACACGGACTTTCATGAAGGCCTTCGTGAATGATGGAGGAATGTTAATAACATTGGAAAACAAAGCGCTAGAAAAGTGTTAAAAAAATCGAAAAGTCTTATCCATTGACAACATTACTGATTTACTACTTCCTCGATTCATAATGTCTAGTTGTATGAATGTTAAGCGTAATTTGGATCACTCAATTTAATCAATTAAGACATTTTCTTTTAAACGACAACGTTCTTCCAAAATGGCAGCCACATACAGCTTTGTTATGTGCCGCAGATTATATTATCAATTTCCTGGATAAAGGTAATGTCACCGTCTTGCTATTGTTAAATTTCAATCAAAATCACGACTTTCTACATGTCATCCTGTTGGTTTGTCGGCTTGTCTAATATTTCTGTTGAGCTTTTCCACACTTAAATTTCCGGTCCTTACGTTGGGTCAGAGTTCAGGAATATTATTTCCGGTGTCGCTTAGGGCTCTACTTTGGATCTTCTTCTATATACAGTACACACTTCAGCATTACCTACATAGTCGTTGCCATTGTTATGGTGATGGTACGCGAGTTTACATTTCTCGCTCTCAATAAACTTACATCAATTATCGATTTGCTCACGAAAGATCTTAACGGGCTTGCAGAAACTCTCTTGCCTTAAATCCAGAGAAGTCGACGGTTCTTGTCTTTTCTGGAAGAAAAACTAGGCTCTAGTTATCGAGACAATTAGGAATTTGGGATTATATATGATATGATATGATATAATCTTAATCCCAGAATTAGAACACATTTATGTGACTCTATTGTTGTATCCCAGGCTTAATTTTTGTGACGTTGTTTACGACCCGTACATTAATATTATTATTACAAAGAATACAACTTAATTGCGCTGGTCCTTTGGGTTGAGCTTTCCTACTTTTCATCTCCCTTCCTGCTGAAGTCAGAACATCCTTTAATTAGCTACAAAATTGCAAAAATAAGTTATTTATTTTTATACAAAATTCTCTAACTTTACTTGCTTCTAGTTACATGGAACTATTCTAGAATCGTAGGCTTGAAAAACATTCGAAATCGTCGTTTCCGTTTTAAATGTATTTGCTTGGATCCATACTTTATCCCAATCCTGTATATATACATACGTATTAGGAAACGAGACAATACTTCGCTATTTCTATTATGACACAATCGTTTTCAAAGGGATAGATTCCATTTATCGTTTCGCCATTGCAAAGGCGCACCAGAGGACAGCGCTAGCTCATCGCTTACAATAGATACCCGTATCAAAAGCTAAAACGTCCGGTCTCGACAAATTCGTTCGAAAAAAATTTTTAATTATTTAACCGTGTACCTCGTCGGAAACGGAGCGTACAGCGCGATAAACGAGTAAAAAGGAGCTTCGCATGCGGGACAATCTGTATAGCACCATCTATGAGGCGTACACACGAAATTGTATGAAATTTGTGATTTTTTTTATAGGGAAACGGTCGACTTTATTAGCTACAGCGCTATTGTGCTCTTCCTCGTGGGGAAGTAGCGTATTTAAAAATGTCTTTGCGCTGATATTCATCTTCCGGTAAAGTTAAACAAGATATTAATAGAAATTGTAGAGCTTTTGACATAATTTTTAGATCCTTTCATTTTTCCCATGACGATTTTCGGCACTGTGAAGTCTGCTATTAACTCCTTCCACCTATCGCGAGCATTTGATAATTTGCACCTGGAGGTTCTTCACTACCGAATTGGGTTGTATTCTTTTTTAAGGAAATAAGATTGTTGGTTACTTTGACGAGCTATATTTCTGAGGGGAGAAACGCGGATTGTGGAGTTCCTCGAGGCTCCGCGTTGGGACCTCTGTTTTTACAAATGATCTTTCGTTATTCTTAAAATCCGATTACGCCGTCATGTATGCGGGCAAAGTTCGTGTATCCGCGGATTGTATTATTAGACATTCAAACCACTATGGATCAAGTGATTAAGCAATTTGAGGATTAATGTATATATAATCAATTGGTTTTAAATATAGATCAATTTAGATAAGCTTTATTTTAACACCACAGGCAGATATCTCCGAATCCTGAAGCAAGCGTTTCAACGGCTGATAATGTCAGGTTCTTGAGTGTGATAGCTGACAGAGGACTTGTATTTAGTTACCAAACTAGCGACTGAATAAGACATTTTATGCTGTTCGTAAGTCGAAGCCGACGTTATCTGCTGATAATTCGATGAAAGCGGGTTTACGTTACGCTTATTTCCCGTCACCGGAAGAATCGCGCCATATTCTTTTTAAAACGTACTTTCGAATTTCCTCTATTAAATGTTACCGAATTATTCCTTCGGATTCCTTCGACGCAACAGTCGGCGACCGTATTGTATAAGCGAAGGATATTTTTAAATTATTCATTTCGTTTGTTCGGAAAATAATAGGCTTCCATTTTAGTTTCTCACGCTATTCCTGCATTAGGCCCGAACGTAATATTGGATATAACAATTGCTGAAACCAGTAATGAACCCCAGCATTCCCGTTCAAATACATATAGGGAGCCTTTATGTACTTACACTGACCGTCTCTTAAGGGAATTCTGTAGTGGTGGTAGTCGTTGCTACTGACGACGTTATAAATATCGATTTCTTTTTTATCTTTTGATCGCTTATTAAATCTTCGTACGTAATAACTGTCGTATTCCGTTGAAAGACCTATCTCATGAGAGCGATTCAATTCTCGAACAGCAGACGTTAGATTCGATCAAAATACATTCAACCAATTACCTAGTCTAAACGCTGCGTACAATTACGTATGTATATACAAACGGCTTACGACCTGGATGTCTTCACGACCTTCTCCCGTCGTCAGAAAGGAAGCCGCCGCTACATACGTTCACGATTGTTTGGACTGAGGACCTTAAGAACTTTGAAAATAACGTAAACAACGAAGTATTTCTTGTAGTACTCATAACTTATACGGGTACTGTTTAATCAGACGCTAGTGCACGGTATTTTTATCCTTTCTCTTCTTAAGCGTCGAGTCATACCTGCGCGACTTAATACTATTTGTTCTTGACACCCTTCGAGCGTATCACATGTGCTTCTGATATATAGTAGTATACGTAACAGAGGTCGATACTTTTACGTACTAAAGGCAACAATGTATATGTAAAGCTTTATTTGTACCAACCAGTGGCGGTTCGTAACAATACAGAGTGGTAAATCCAGTCTCCCACTATTCTACTAATTGTGCAGAGCTTTGAGCCAACTCAGCTAGTAGCTTAGTATCTCAATTCGGAGAGAGGCGATTGAATATGGAAAAGGACGTTTAAGCAACTTTTGCAAACGAGTATAGACCAACATAACTAGTCGGAAGAAGCAATATTGTTACCTTTAATTACAAAGCCAGATTTTGTTTGACCTAACTGAACAATCTCGCTTATCGTTTAATTCAAAAGTTTGGGCAAACATCGAAACAAAGTCGAAGAAATGTCCATCGACACGCGCGATTTGAGGTAAAAAAAAATTCTATTCCACATCGTTCTCAAGAACTAGACCTTTCCCGGACCCTTACGTAGAAAACTTTACGTGCAGCATTGCATCGTAAGCCTTTAGATAACAAAATTCAAATCACTCAAGGTCTCAAGAGCTAAACGATCATCATTTGCGCCAAAATTTCGTGAAAAGGACTCCTGAGCAGTTGGAAGCCGATCCTAGTTTTACAGGTAACCTATTGTTTCCCGATGAAGCCCATTTATAACGTAAAGAAGACATAATCGAATGATTTGGACTGATGTAAACCTTCGAGGGATTCGTGAATCGCCTCTTTACCGCGAGAAGGTCATCGTGTGGTGCAATTTTTGAGCTCGAGGCGTGATCGGAACCTATTTTACTGTTAATGGCGAGCAGTACAGGAGTATGCCGACGAAATGTTTTCGGCCTGAACTGAAAACGTTGATATCACGGCAGATAATTGTTTTATTGCAACAGCAGCTTCCTGGGCCGATTATTTCGACGAACATCTCCAAAATTCATTCGGTCAGGCGAGCTCGAGGAGGCACATTTGAACGATGTAATTTTTAAAACAGAACGACATCCATTGTTCCTCAAAATAGAATAAAGATTAAAAGATTACCGCTTGTAGTTATTATCGCGTCTCATATGAAAGTTCTAACGTGATAAATAGGAGACGTTATACAGGATGTGTCTTTTCCAATGTTTTACGTGGCGAAATGTTGGGCGTTTGACCTCCAAATGAAGAGAGAATTGAATCAATTGAAAGAGCCTTTTACTTTTTTTTTTTTTAATTGAACTTCGATGGTCGAAATTCTCAAGACATGATCTTAAATCCTTCGCCATTGTCGAAAAGAACATAAATTATGCCGCTTAGTACCCGACCAAAAGTTAAATGTTAGCTGCACCGCTAGCTTGAGGTAACACTACATTGAACCTATCATTATTAACGAGATTGGAGATTATTTATTGCTCGTCCCGTATAAGTAGTACAAACGTCAACCGTATTTCGAATTAAATTAACCTTAAAATCACAAATCTAATCAATCTAAATGTGACTCGATGTTAATTCGTCTACAAAGCACCGTACTCCGATAAGAAATACATAGACAACAATAGTTCTTACATACCGAACGGCGCTGGATACAGATTTGTTCCCGAAACGATTTCCTTTATCTAACGCAAACAGATTTTCGGCATTTAGATAATTTTCACGGACGAAAAATATTTAATTAAGAGATGCCCCCAAATCCGTATTGACGCGCGTCAAAGGTATCTCAGCTCAGGAAGGCTCGACAGCACACACATGTGCCCGAGTTTATGCGTGTACGTAACGTCCGATGTGTGTAAATACTCGCGGAGTGGAGTAGAGACCGTTTGTGCGCGTTCATCTGTGGCTAATCCACGCGCCATATGACGGTAATACTCGCGACATACCACTCTCTAAAGTTTTTTTGTTATATACCGATTGTTATCATGAATCTAAGTCAAATTTTAAAAGAATATTTTTTATATCGAGAATACTTCGAAACTCGCACATAAGGAGCAAAGAATGGCACGGTTTCTTCTCCAAAGTTTAAAAACAATGGAGATCGATGGATGTCAAATCAGAAGGAAGGAAAAAAAATGAAGAAAAGTGTCAATGAGAAGTAAATAACGCGGGTGCATGGAATTATTAACACTGTACGATTAAGATGTTTAAAAAAATTTTATTTAATGTTGTTTTTTACATATTATTCCCGTTTCAATATGTTTTGTGTCTTATTTTCCATACTCGATATGTAACATTTTTTTTATCTCATTACGTGATGTCACTGAAGAAGGATTATTAGCATTTGAGATAATGTTGGAGCTATTCCTTCCATTCGTTGGACTTTTAGAATCCTACTCTCATATATACCATAAGAATCATAAAATTATCAATCCCCTCCTTACGTACTCGTATTGTTTATACGAGTGCTATGCTTTTGGCTAAGTTTCATATAAACAATCGGTATGCAATCAGGCATATATTTTTATACGCAAACACATATGGTTTTATTTTTCACCTATTTATACCCGAATAAATGTAAGCATTGTTTGTGTAAGCGTATTTTCTTTTTAGGTCACAGATATTTGGATTGAGTCCAATAAAATCGGTGCTCCTTTTCGTATATTGTTGATGGAACAAATGGAACAACGGAGAGGTTCGGCGCCTTGTCCATTAATCCCGCGAAGATGCGCTCGATTATGTCGGGATTATGAGACGGAAATTGATGAATATGAATGCGTCGCGGCGGAAAGATTATAGACTCGCCGGATTTTAAGCGATTTTCTGCGGAATTCGAAAAGCTTTCACGAAGAAATTCGATAAAACAGAAGGCGGCGACGCGATCTTCTATCTTCGAAGATGTGGTGCGTCTCAATTTTTCGATGCAACGCTATTGAAGTCCCCAGAATCACCTGCGGACGCTTACATATTTTAAAAGATGCGTATTTCGGAGTGGGAGGTCAAAAGATGGGGATTGGGATAATTATGGGGAGGCGCGGCCAATTAAAATTGAATTCGGTTGATTAAAGCATATTACGTTTTTAAGGACGAAATTCTTTGTAAAAGCTTTTAATATTCGATCAAAAAATCACTTGAAATCCAGCAAGTCTATAAACTCTAAGGTGTACATTAGATCACTTCTGCTTTCCACATCACACACGAAACACTTCCTATTTGGTGCTATACAACTTTGCACCTTTCATTGTTAACTTGAAAATGTTGATAGAAAGTTGGTATTGCACCAAAATTGAAATTTTACTTTGCGGAGGGTAATTAGCTTATTTTCAACTATTTGTTTCCATCATTTTACCATGAAAGATTGTGATTTTCAGTATATCTTCCTTCTTTATGTTAGTTTGAAAATCAAGGGCTTCAAATCGGTTAGAATTCGAAGCTGGTTGAATTCAACGTTGATGTCGCCTGTTAGAACTTTCCCAGACATATACATTGACACATTGAACGGAGTCTCCTCGAGTCTTTGTGGCAGAAAAAGTGCCTTGTGATCAGAAAAGCATCACCAAAGAAAAAACATGATTCTACAAACGACAGGATATTGGGAACATACGCGCTCAACTAACTCCCCATCTTACAAGCGCAAATCAAATTCCTCATTTTAGAGGAGTATCCCTTTTTGGAAAATAGCTTATACCAATCCAGAAGCCACATCGTCAACATGGATAGATGAAATTTAGAAGCAGCAACGTAAGAAGGCGTGGAAGAATGTTAGAATGTTAAGATGTACACCTTATTGAAGCAATTTCCATTAATTTTCCTCTTTGAATTTACCTCCTTTCATCCGCTATCTCACTTTCATAGCCTTAGTCCAAGTTATTGTTTGATATGTGTTTTATGGATCTTCACTTGCACAAAATCAGCATCGATATACTTCTCTTTCCTAAAGCTAAGCCGAGGTTTCTCAAATTTTTTTTCAACACTTAGAGGCAGATCATGTTCCTTCTGTCAGAGCGTGAGGAATGCTGTCATGCAAGGATCGTCTTTTCCTCTATGCTTCGAGGTGGAGACGATTCGTAGACTCCTCAACAATGCGTACCAGCAGTTTGTTGGGAGAATTGTCTACCTTTTGGATAACCCGCTGTGGTCTTCGTGCAACGACGTGATCTGGAGTTGGACATTCCGAATAAACCAAGAAGCTTTGGTAATTGTTCTGAGGAACTTATTTTGGAAGTTCTCCAGTTTACGTAAATTTTTGGTCGTACAAAAACTTACTCGTACATTTCCATGTAATAGATGAAGGTATCCTTGCTCGTCGTTAAGGATCGTTAAGTCTCAGCTTGATGACCGTCAAGGAGTTACCCAACTACACTCTTGAGGCGATACCAATATTTCCGAGGAAGTCCCGTTATTCTTAACCAAGAAGCGCTAACTGGATACCACATTTTTTCTTAGCGCCTTCAAAAGAACACCAAGAAAACCACCTCCTTTACATCTACATGGAAACCAGACTTAACTTCATATATCCTTCGCTTTTTACAAACATATTCCAATCAAATTTTAACGTTTCCCCCCATTAGAAGCCCGTCAGTTGCACGGGCTCGCCTTTATCGTCGACGGAGAGCGCAACATTCGGAGTCCTTTTTCCCCACTTTTTCTCCCGCTTTGACGTAATAACGCGGTACGACGCCCGCTCGGGTTTCATAAGTGCCAATATTCATCGGACTAGAAGGGATAGAACGTGGAAAACGATGAAAGGAACGCGAGAGACGCGGGACCCAGTAAGTGCTTTACTTTTATAACAGTTCAAAGGATTTTTTGAAAAGCCTCCTACGCCGCCGCCGCCGCCAACGTCGACGATACCGCCACGACGACCACGGCCGCCTCCGCATCGTCAAGAGATCTGGATGCAGTAACACAAAGAGTTTCGCGATATACAAAAGCCCTTTTCCTTCTTTCCTCTTTACGTGCAAAGGTATAGTGTACGTTTAGGTTATGTTAACCGGGGTGCGTTGATATATTACCTTAAAAGTCATGCAGAGGTATAAGGTAGGTAGGTATCCTTCTTACTTATACGTACGTATGTTTCCAAGTGTAGTTTGGATGAAAAGGAAAACACAAAATGGAAGAAAGAGTTGGACACCAACTTCAGATCTTCTATTATATATGTATGTACTAAGATGCATTATTTGTTTGTATACAAAGGACTCCCTACGGAACGACCCAATGTTAAGAAATAGATGCTATTTGCTCAAAGAAAAGAATTTTTAACGTTAAATTAGCTTGGTCAGCTTATTGTTTTAGTATCTTGTAGATGACTATCCACAACTTCTTCGTCATATGATCATCAATTCATAAAGTGACAGAGGAGTTCCCTGATGTATGGAAAATAACGAAACTTTTGTTCATTCCTAATGAAAACAAATCAAATCAACAAAAGAGCTTAAACAGTACCATATGTCCACTGAATGTGCTGGGAAAACTCTTTCGATAGCTCCTACTGACAGGCTGAAAGAAGCTATGAAAGATATAAAAAAGGACGCTTATTAGAAGAACAGCATGGGGACAGAGAGAGAAAGTCAACAATTATATTACACTAAATTCGGCAGCTTGGAAGAGCAGGCTAACGAAGATGATCTAACGAAGCGAAGAATATCACCATATCTCTATAAGTATAGCAAAGGGTAACACAGAGATCATGAGTCTCTGATATTGTGGTGATAGGGCAAACTATCACCAGAAATAATAATTAGCGATTTGTTGGAAAATTAAGACAAGTAGAACTTAGTGAATACATTAGCGAGTGATACAATAAACACGGAGCAGAGACACGAAGAGGCTCAACAAACAGGCAGGAGTGAAGTACGCTAGCAAAAGTTAAAAGACATTCTTTAATTGGTGGAAATTCAAAACTATTCAATGTTGAATGTCTTTGAAAGATTATTTGAGAATGTACAGATTTCAGGAGCTCATGTTTGTACATTTGTTCATATTCTAAGCGATTTAATGGTGCAACAGCAAAGATTCACCAGCAGTCCCACGCATTCATTGAATGATGCGTTCGTTGTAGACATCTTCAACGCATCAACACAGCAGAGTTGATTAAACTAAATAAACTTGCACATTAGCGTTTCGAAAAGGCCAGGAATGTGCATTCGGCCAGCCTCGAGGTAATAAAGGCGTGATACACGGACAGCTCAAGAATAGAAGGTGCTGGAATAGATATAGGTATTAGCGAGCCTAACGACCACCTTAAAATACCTACTTGACTTAACACCAACATATTTCAAGCAGAGATTTCTGCTTTGAACTTGCGCGTTTTAAAGAACCTCGAAACATGGATACGAGGCATCTTCCTAGCCTTCGGAATTGTCTGATTTTGAATTAAAGCCTATTCATGCGAATCTGAACGTAAAAGCCATGTTTTCCTGCGATGGATCCCAAGCCGTCAAGGGATCGAAGGCAACGAAAAGGCAGACAAGCTGGTTAGGCAAGCGGCCAACTTAATTGCTTCTAGCCCTTTCCGCGGTCTACAAGAGAGCAACATAAAACAAGTAATAAAAGTATAGGAGGACGATCAAAAGACTCTCGTACTGGGATAATGTTCCTGGACAAATACAGGCGAAAGTATTTCTATTAGGCTCGCCTAAGACAGCAAAAATAATGCTATCGCTCAGCAAAAGGGACCTTGATGATTGGCGGGATTTCTGACAGGTCATGCAGCCCGAACATATAACCTGTCATCATTTGCACTCATCACTAATATTTCAGTAAACTGTTCTTAACATCCACTGCAAGATTTACTTATACAAACCAAACAATGTTTATCCCTAAATTCGATTAAATTTTAAAAATTAAAACAAAAAACGAGCGAGGCCAGATCCTCGATTTAAAAACATTTAACTAATCGAATCAACACGAGTACCTAAAAATAACAAACTATTTATATTACTAATTATTAGCAAACGATTCTCTCGCGTATCGATTACTTATCTTATCTCGTTTCGCCACTGGTAGATCTTATCTTCATCTGAGCGAGTATCAGTTAAAATTCGCCTATTATTACGAAGGTCATAAATCCAATACTTTCGGGAAAAAAACGACGCGACGCCAAGAATTCGAGATCTACACGCACAAACACGCCCGCTTCCTCTTCGGAACGGAACCGTGGAAACGAGAGGACCACACACATATTTCATCTCCGGCAAAAAGAAAAAAAAAAAGGAAATGCACAAGACCGTATATCAACCGGAAAAAGAAAAAACGAGGAAACGCGGTAAATTGTAAAATATGGTCAGTGTGGTTTGCTCCTTTTTCCTTTAAGGATTTCGAGCACCGCAATAAGGATGAATGGTTATTTTTCTGTCGGATAGGTGCCTTAATCAGAAATAATTAGAATTGGTGGTGATGAATAATCTCGCCTTCGCTTATGGAGTGTTTAACGTAGCGTTCACATTAACTTTTACCATCTATTTTTCGCCCATTGGGAAATGGTCGTATTTTACTGATCCCGGACTCAGCTGAGATTTCTTTCGCGAAAAGTAAATGGGAATAAACGGTTTCTTTGTAAAATATCATGACGATCACGGTCATATTTTTTATGTACAAAATAGGGCGTGGCTAATAACCAGGGCTTGTTAAGCATGTCTCTGAAAATAATAAAAATGTTGCCTGAAAACATTGCAATTTTATGGCATCCCTAATTCGATGGGAAATGGATACAAACGTTCTTATTGCAAGGAAATCAAACAACAGATTAATTGGCCAAAGATACAGCAAACGTACCCCTCATTGGTCCTAATCCCTTTTGTGGACTTCAAAAGCATCTCATAAAACAAGCAATCTAAATATGAGGGAGTGTTCAAGAGATCTTATAATGGGAATACGTATTTGCTGTTTCTACCGTTTCTTAGAGTTTACAAAGAAATTGAAGGAAAAACAAGAAGAGGGAAAAGAAAAGGCATCGAAGAAGGAGAAGAAAAAGATTAGCAAAGAAAGGAAAAACATTACCCGCGACTTGGTTGCGAAAAGTGTTCTCGAAAATGTAAAAAAAAAACAATGTTGGTCGATGAATTAGCGGAAAGAAGGCAAGAAAATGAGAACATTTCTCTCGTGACAAAAGATGGTGAAAAACTTGGTGTGAATTTTCTCTAACAACTCCAGGATGTAATCCCAAGAATAATTAAGTCATTACAAATATTACTTCCAAAGATGCTGATAGAACCGTATGCTCAGCTAATAGGTAGAGGAAGTATTGAAAAACGCCAAAGACGTTCAGATAATACGGAAACCTTTATTCCATTTATGAAGTAGGCATATTAAAAAAGCAACAAAATCCGGTGAAAACTATAAAAGTAATGTAGAAGGAACCTTGGTTAAAACAAAATCCAGTCTCTGCTTTCATACTTAGCCTTTGTAATTAATTCCCCCGAAATATTTGTTCAAACAATGGCCTTTCAAAATTTTAAATCTGGACATACACTTACTTCAGGCGACAGTTTCTACCATTAAGTGGAATGGTCTTTGCAAAATAACAGTATACAACTTTGCAGATTTTATTCAGTACGTTCAGCTTAGTTATTGTAGACAAGTTATTGAAAAGAATGAAGCGTGAATTTTTTTTGTTCTCCCGGATATCAAAGAAATGATTGAAGACATGACATGCACGATATTTTCAAAATATTATCCAAGTTACAGCATACGGTACAAACTGGATTAATAAAAACAAATAAAAGAGATGATAAAATTAAAAAAGAAGAAGATCATGGACCGCTGGCGAGAATATTTCCAGGAGCTGCCAAATACAGAAACTAACACAAGACAGGAGCTTAGGAACGAAGAAAGGATACCATTCAAGAAGACGAGGTAATGAGTAGAGAGGACAAAAGCGAGTGAAATCATACCTTTTTTGCAGCAACTAGACAGACTCGTATCTATTCGTCTCATAAGAAAGGCCTACTAGTTTCCCTGAAAGTCGACGAGACACGAGTCTGTCCAGTCGCTGCCAAAAAGATGATTGATATGATTTCACTCGTTTTTGCCCTCACTGGTAATGAGAGTAGTAGGAAGGTTGAATAAAAGAAAGGCAGTTGGTCATTGAAACGGATGACAGAGAAAGGGGCATGGCATCATGATATTCTTGGACCTGGCCAAAGGCTAAAAAGAAGCAATATTGATGATCGTGAAGAAGAATTTAAAGTACGCACTGAAACAATACAAATTAAAAGTTAACGAACAATTTACAGTTAACGAAAAACCAAACGAGAAGCACTAGGCTCGATTTTGTTTATAACAATAATGGATGATATCTTAAAAGAACTTAAGGCAAAACTACATAAAACCAATATAGGTTACGGGAAACTGAGACGCGATAAAACTAGCGCAGTGGGACTGGGAGAAAATGCACAATTGTGGACAAAGGAATTGACTCGACGGATATACTCTCCAACAAGTAAATTTAAGTATCCAGGAGTAACAAATTCAAAGCAACGAAGGAATGAAGGAAGAAATAAACGAAAAGATATATTGCAAACAGCAGCCGAAATAGCTTGATCATCTAGTAAGAAAGATTAGTGAATGCTACGTGAGAGGCAGGACACACGACAAAAAGAACAGAAGAGATATTCAAAAAACGTGCAATAAAGGATATAGTGGAAGAAAGAAATGAAGTGGAACGAAGCAAGTAAGTTGGCATAATTACCTTTACACCTAACGGTAGGAAAATAAACTAATTTTTACAGCGTGTGAATTGCGAAGGAAAGGAGCAGCTGCATTCACAGTCATTGTTTCAACGTAAAAACATATTTTCTTGGTGGGCCCAACAAAAAGATCTTAAACGTAGGTGTCTTCGAAATTAACCTGGATAAAGATACTATTTTTTTTATTATTTTTATTTTTTATTATTATAGAAAACATGGATGACTTCCTAAAGCATTTTTTAATTTTCAATAAAACGTTGACCCGTTAAACTAGAGCAATTTTGTTGGAAATTTGCACGAATGATATAAAAAAAGTATTCAACTGCTTTCACTAAGATAAAATTTAACTTAACAAAAATATTCTTCTCAACATTATCATGTAAGTCGTCCCAAAAGAAAAGGAAGTCAACACGAGAAATCATACCTGCTTGTTACAAGAAGAACCTTGCACTCGACGGTAGTAGCCTCTCCAGATAAGATAAACCACCGGGATAATCCAGTTGCGCTGATTAGGCGTTGACGCTTACTAGGCAGACTAGACGGAGAACTATGCGACTGCCTTTTCAGATAAGGGATTCCAGCATTGAAGCGTGTGTTTAAAGGAGCTATGTTTACTCGTTTATATGCATATAAGGAGAACGTATTCACTTGTAGAAATACACTGTCTCGAGTGTTAGTAACGTGTCACTAATAATCGTACGAAATTAATATAGTTTAACCTGCTTTAAACGGTTTACATCTCGTAGATAGAAGGGACAAACGGTATCTATAAATTATAAATTTTACCGCGGAAAAATCTATATTACGGACCCGCGAATCACATCGCGTACCCTCTACATCATCTACCTACGTATCTATCTCAAACAGATAGATTTTAGGCTCGTTCAGATCGACATCGAGAGCAGCCCGGTGAACTAATGTTCGAAGCACGCCGTACCCGAGGTATTTTATCGGTAGATAAGACCCCTTCACGCTGCCACCGTCCTAGCCGGGTATCCCGCGCGTATTGCCGGTAATTCGAAGGCGTCCGAACGCGTCTTTCGCGGCGTGGGCGTCGCTTCCCAGCCGGCGAATCGGATACGGCGCGACGCTCAGCGTCGGCGTGCCCTCGTCAGGATCCGCGGCGCGGAAGCTTTCTTCCGGGGCGTGAGATTCAGATGCGGATCGTGAAGGTAAAATTTTGATGGACACCTCGAGTGATCGGGTGATTAGCAGCTGTTTTCGAGCTCGTAGGAATTGAGCTAATATGGATTGGATGATCGGTTTCGAGGAGGTGGTGTTTGGCGTGTTTATCGGTTGGAAGAGGTGGGTAGCTTAATTTGGTCGTAGGTGAAAGAATTTTGATCGAAGTAGACTCACGTGGTGAGACGAGATCAATCAATGTAATTGATTGATTGGTTCCAACGTCGAAGTCTGGTTCGTCCGTTGGTTTTGCTTGAATAATAAACTTCTTTTCAAAGTCGAGTTGTTTTTTTTTTTTTTCATTAAGTTAATGGAACATCGAATTTTCAAAGGTTTATATTTATATCAGCAAAAGAAGAACCGTAGCAATTTTTATAAACAAGCAAAAGGCATATTTTCTGCTTTACGTGCGAAATATGAACTTTCTCCCACGCAAGCGTCAAATACGCAGTTTTTTATTATTAGCGTTGGTATTCTTCAACCTCGATGGCAGTGACATGAGACATTTTCTTTAATGGATGTTACGAAATATCATAAAAATCAAGCGTGGCACACCTTATTTTTATTCTGTTCACAAACGGTTTCTAAATATAGAGACTTGTAATAAATATAATAATGTAATAAATAATAAAATTAAAAAGAATCGTCTTGTTCAAATAGACAGTGATCGGCCCAACGGGATTCATAAGCTTTTTCATGCTTCATGTGATTAACCTCAGAAGCCTTTTAGTGTGTAAGTTGTGCGTGTGAAGTGTTCCATTAAATACATTATTGAATTCTTAAGACACAAACAGTTGAAGTTTAACACTTCCCCTTGTATTCATCCTTAGTTTTCCCTTATTCCTCGTACGTTTAAGAGTTAACATTTCTTGCCGAGATGTTATGTTATGTCCAGTCTATTCTCATCCGGAGTAAAAATATTTGATCGGGCGTACACTTAACATTCTAAAGTTTTCTTTAAATTAACCTATTGATTATGCATCAACAGAGATTTTCTCGGCATACATCCCTTGCATCAGGTCCTTTTTTCCCATCTACATCAGATTCCAAACAAAGCAACGATCCGCTTTGCCATCGTTTGCGATATAAGTAGGAGATTCTACGCTTTATTCGGATAAAGCGGATGAATTCTCATATTCATTTAAATTATCCGATTGGCGCGAAGCTGTTTCCAAAATAAATAAAGACTTGCAAAACGAGACGGGATGTCTCGTCAGCTCCTTGCGTAGATCTCTTCTAAACAAAAACATTAAAAAGCCACTATGTGTAACGTTTGTTCTTCTTCAGTTTAATCTTTGTACGCCCCTTTACCATCCTGCTGTTAATAGAACTATTACTTGCCGCATTCAAAAGATTCAAAATATCTGTCTTTGCTACATTCAAGGTATCCGACAATTTCAACACATTTTCTATAGGATAAAAGCTACTTGGTAGCTTTCAATTAAGCAGAGGAGAGATCTACTTTTATTGTACCTTATCTTATTACCTACAAAATCTTGCTAGATGATGGATCTCCCCACCACAACATCGCGCGTTATGTAAGAAACTTCACTTATTCGGCGTAATGCTATCCAGAATGAATTAAAGAAAAGTAATATTATTAACTTTAGAAATAAATTGACCAGCTTTCTTCTGTAACAATGGATCGCGCGTGCGTACGTGTACTTGGACTGATTCCTGAGCTGACCAATAGGAAAAAGAGTTTAAGCAACTGATTCCTGTTGCTCAGCTCAGGAATCAGTTGTTTAAAGTCTTTTTTGTTTCTTGTTCTGGTTGAACCATGTTTTAACCTGGCATCTATACTTATTTTTTTAATGTATAACGTGGCTAAATTTGACTGGAAGCTAATTACAACCGAGCAATTACAAACGAATCCTTCTCGGCTCTTTCTTCAATTTCGTTTTCCTTTCTACGTCGTAATTTTTTAAGCATGGTGACGGTCCAACGGGGTATAAAAGCTTTTAAAGCTTGCCATAACTTCAAGACGTTTCGTTGTGCACGTCGTGTGTAGAAAGTATTTCATAGTTTTGATACTATTGACAACGGGTGTGAAAGAATCTCCAAGATGAATGTTCCGAATTTATCAAATAAGCCACCTTTAGGATTTTCCACCAAATATTTAAGATGCTAGAAGCATCGTAACTGTTATTTCGATGGCCTCTCGCGTCTTATCTGCTTATCCGAATTGCTTCAAACAATTTTTCTTCGCCCTTTACCATTTATAAAAAGAACGCTGAAGACTGTCCTACAACTTTTACTAATACCATCGTCCATTAAAATACTTATTACTTAATTCCTTAAAATTCTAGACATCCATCCATTTAACCGTAAAACTCGTCGATGCATATAATTAGAGACCTATCAATTGAAATACAGGACCGATTTCGAATCGTTCGTTCAGCATTTTACTGCGTATTTACGTTCGGCGACGTAAAACATGACGATCCAATCCGAAATCCCATTGGACAAATCGTTCAGGCACACACATACACCGCAACGTCGCGCATAGTCAGTCAGTTTTAAAACGTTTAGTGGCGCTAAAACATTTGTAAACGTCGTAAAAACATCGTTCGAAATCGGTATGCCCCCGAAACCGCACTAAAACGGCGTGTGAAGACATTAAAAACGGGGGGGGGAAAAAAAAAAGACAACAACGAGGGGAGGAAAAACGGCGAAGAAAACGAGAGACAAGAATAAAAAATCGTTAAACTAATCCGGTCGTTTTTATCGCGTTTAATTATTTGATTACTGCGCAAGTTTACGAGCGACATGGTTTTACGAGCTAGAGTGCTGCCGTAGGGTTGGATGAGATGGCCTTCCATAATGCAGCCACATGCCCGGCCACATATAGCGATGTTTACTTAATTATATTCCCATTAATTTTTCCCCGAGACAAATCATCCTGGCGAGGAAGTCGCCCTTCAATATATGTACGCTTTAGACGTTTAACAGCATGGAGAATAGATTTAGATTAGACGCGTACGGGGCGTCTGTACGTTTGGGGTGGGACACGTATAGTGGATGAACGTATTCGTCGGTTGGGTTTGAATTAAGGAATTAATCGAAATCTCCGGAACAATAATACGCGAGGCGAGAATTCAATGGGCATATTTACGAGTGCATGCGACGTTAGAAGGAATAAAAGACAAACGAGGAACACATATAAAGTTCAAAATTTAAATGACGTTGAAACCTATTGCTTGACAGAAGTTACTTAAATTGTTTTTAATCAATAACTTAAGCGATAATTCGGTTGATCATTAATTGTTGACAATAAATTTCATCACTTTTCAACTGGACAGATTCGCGTTTTGTCGGCCCTCCTTCCTTCGATGATTGGAAGTACGTTTCGTCGCTATTTTGAAACAAAAACTAAATTTAGTGCGACGATGGTCAAATCCGCCTTACTGGCTATACAGCTAAAAGAAGAAGATATCAATAATTCTGAGGGAAACGGGAGGAATTACATAAGCTACTATGAATGCTGACAGTCTCAAAAGGTCGCAGCGTCAAATGAAAACGAAACAACATTCCTGCGTACATATCATCTTGTCGGTAAACTTCCCAACATATCAAATGTTTAAAAACACTCACTTCATGCGCTTACGGAAGCACCGCATCACCAAGAAGAACGGCAATACCCGACGACGACGAAAAGAAGAGAGTGACTGGCGAAAACAGAGGAAGATAACCTGATTATAACAACTATTATTGCAATAGACCCGACGTCCTTTCGTTATTCACAAACAAGCTTTTGCCTAAACTAAATCGACTAACAAAGGCATCAAATAGTCTTTGCGTGAGTAAGAACAAGAAACTCTTTAGATGGTCATCCGTATAAAAAATAAATAATAAGGGGCGTATGACAGATCGTTGAGGGACAACTCCATTACTAAGTAAGGCATCCGACCGTTGTCTCGGAATTTCCAGTATTTGCAATGTATCGTTTCAATATGACGAAAATCACCCATATACACATAGGTGCTACATATACTACTTACTAAACTCAATGAAAAAACAATTTAAATATTTTTTTTAGCAAATGGACAAGAGATAATTTATTTTAACTCTATTCTGGATGCACCTAGTTCCATTATAATTATGATCTATATCGGTGTATTGAAAGCTACTTTCTATCGAAAGCCCGAAATAGCTGTTTCTAAACTTGCAAAGAAGCGTATGACCGAATGATGTGAGAAAAAAAGTCTAAGCTTTAACATGCCTGTTTTATCCCTACTCTTGACAAAAAAAATATTTATTTGCAAGTATCTACTTCTGCCACCTACATCGTAAAACAAAGACTTACGAAAAATACGGAAAAAATAGACCAAGAAATAAGAAATTTGTCAAGTCTCCTAATAAAACAAATAGGTTTGAATATGACAACGGCGCGTTCTCTCTATTCATTCTATATCAGGTTTGCGTTGCTTTTTATGTAAATACCTTCGTAAGCGTCTAATTATTAATCGATTTCAGCTGTTCTAATTCAATACTAGGCCCGGTTTCGTTTATGTGTTGCGTTACACTCGACGATTGTATTCTACCATATCTGTAGCACCCAATATGCTCTTTGAATCCGGTGTCTATTGCTTTTTTCGTTTAACCAATAGTAGTCATTACTAGAGAGGACAAAGGCAGGTGGAATTATTCCTTTTTTACAGCGACTAGGTAGACTCGTGTCTATTCGCCTCATGAGAATGGATTCGTGTTTCCTCCACGAGTCTATCTAGTCTCTGCGAAAAAGTAATAATTTCATCCGTCTTTGTCCTCTCTAGTCATTCCAACTAATTTTATATCGCATTCTCGAGAGAGTCCAACGTTGGCGTTATGTAGAAGATTCTTAATCCCGGCTGAAACGAAATACTCTTAGAAACCTCCGAAGCAATCCAAAAGGTAAACCGGGCATAAAGAAAAAAAAAATGGAAGGACCATATCGCTCAAACGAAGAAGATTCAACGTCATGTTAGATGTTATAGATATAGAAGAATAGAATCGTCACTGTACATCGCGAGAACTCGCTGTTCCTTTCCTTCGCAATATTATTATATTAAGAGCAGACATCTCGGCTCTTAAGACTTTTTACTAAAACGAACATACTCGAATTTCTCAGTTACTATGAAGCTTGTGCAAAGGTTCTCCGCAAAATAAATTATTATTTGGCGAGAACTGTAAGATTTTTACAGTGAAAGGAACGTCCCTATAAAACTAATCGTCGTAATTTCAATGAGCCAGTTGTTCAATTCCGTTAAAGTAAAAAAAAAAAATACCTCGCTTCGTAATACTAGGGATTTTATTAATAAGAATATAATCTTCGGTGAGAGATAATAAAAGATCGGAGTTTCGACGAAAATTCGCAGAATTTCTGCCGGATTGTTTGCATATCAAACGCGCAAAGTTAAAAACGCCTCGAAAAAGCAAACTTCCTGTATCTACAGCGCCCGTTATATTGGAAATTCGCTACACAACGCTACATGGCTGTATCCTGCGTAAACATTTCAAAATCCCGAAAAAGCTCTCCGCGATTCATAAATTTGATGCCTTGTTTCCTTTTAAAAATGAACTTTCTGTCTTGACGAGTCAATATACGGCACACAGTATATGGCTGGTGTGTACATAAAATATATCGCGATACTACGTAACGCGCTGGGATTATATTGGCTGAAGTTAATGTTTTGTTTTCCTTCGGGGTATGTGTAGAGGTAATGTATGTATCGAGATTTACGTTTTGTTTACCAATAAAGTTTTTAATATAAAAGCCTTACCTTTTATAGGAAGGAGTGGGCTGCTTAAATAAATGCCCTTTTGTTTGATGGGAAAAAACGGAATCTTTTTTACATTTATTGTCGATGAAGCAATAAATAAATGATAAAAGATAAAAGAGTTCGAAGGTTATACTTTGCTTTATCCGCATGTTTTCGGTTCTACTGTTTCTATTCCGTTCTAACGTTTAAATTTAAATGCTTACTAGGATCTCCATTAATTAAACTATTTTCAGCCACTTTATTCTAATTTATTATCTTCTATACACACACATATATATTCGTCAAAGTCGCTTACAGCCAACCCTAGGAAAATTATTCTGCAATAGACAACAACTGTGAAAGCCTACGCTCTATTAACGGTGCTATATCTTCTAAAAGTTACTTTCCCACAAATATATTGACGATGAAGCATAAACAGAAACACGTATTTTTTAGAAACTGCACAATACAAGTGATGCAAGAACGCAGCTATAGCTCGAATTCTAATCTATTCTGAGACGAGTAACACCATAAATAATGGTGGAAATTTAAATTTTACTGACAATGTGCAATAAACGATGAAATTACGCTGAGATACGCCTAAAATTATTCTGAAGGTTGTTATAGGGAGACTAAATTGGATGTCCTCGTTGGTGAGAGAATGAAAAGAAGAGAAGTTATTCTCTTTACTTACACGCTCCATTTACAGCTTCCAAAAACAAGGTCGCAGCACTCAGAAGGATCTTAATTTTGAGCGTGCGGACATACTAGATTATGCGTAACGTATATATTGTGCTAATAGCAGCTATACTTGTATAACACTAGAGATGGAACCTAATTAAACTCAATGAAAAGCCAGAGAAAAGTTCGCGCAACTGATACACTTATGTTGGATATTAATTTCTAAGCTTTCTGTTAATATCCTACGTTATGCCTTTGGGTTTCTAAGATACCAATATTACCGAACAAAAAAAATTATAAAATGGTGAAGATCTATTGACCGTAGTGCGATGGATGTAGGAAAATGTTATAGCACGCGAAATAGGGACATTCGCGAACGTCTGGATGTAATATCGGTAAATGACGAAGCAAAAAGGAAACGCCTAAATTGCTTGGACGTATTGCATGCGTAAAATATGAAAGAAATGTTAAAAAGATTTGGAAATCGGCAGTGAATGAAACAAGAAAATCGGACAAATCAAAAAGAACTTGTTCAAAGCTTTGTTGAAGAAAGAAAAGTGTAAAAAAGCCTTACAGAATGGAGAATCCGCCTACGCAAGAAAGTGTAAAAGAGAGGATTACGTATGTACCTAATGTATGTATGTATGTATAAAAACCAGTCTTGCATCTTCTGGACAATGTAGCGCAAAATCTTCGTAAAAATAGATTTTGATTCGTAATAATTTACCTAATTCGTTAGACGTTTTATTATAACATTTATATACATACAGACGGCCTTACCACATTGTCTATATAGCCCGTTTAAACAAAGAATAGATTTCGGAGAATCAACAAGTCATACACGCACGAATCCGCCATAAATTCCCCTAAAATAAAACCAATAAAATAGCAACTTTCACCATACAATCGGTGGACAGGCTAAGTTACGGTTTGTATATTAATATAATCGAAAATAATTTGTTTAACAACGCCAACACGCAAAACATAATACCCCAATATATAATACGACGATACACTTTATGGTCTGTTATTTTCGCTGACAAATCGCAGATGTCCGGGGCTCTTTCTACATACTACGTATATACATCTTGCCTGCGAGGGTTCCACCTCGTCCCGACGATGTGCCGTTTCTGCTCCGGCGACGGCCTTAGCTGTCATCGTACGGTCGACATGGGTAAAAATACACCGCCGGAAGTATTTCGATTTAGTGCGTTGTGTATTTGTTGTGTTTGCAATATTTAAAAACACACTTCACCGTCGAACGCAAATATACAAACTTTAATGGTATATTTGAAAACGTCTCTCGTCCCCTTCGCGTAAATACTGTGCGCGTACCGTGCGAGGTTAGTGTAAACAGTTTTTCGGGAAACGTCCGTGGCCTCTCCTCCGTTGCGCGGTTTCAACTTTTTTTTCTGCTTTTGTTTTATCTCCTTGACAGGACGTTGAATGATGATGCCGAGGGAACGGAAAATATTGCAGAAGCGTGATTGTGAATGGGCGACGCTGTAAATGAAGTGATTTCGGTTGCAAATTGTTTTTCACTAAATATTTACTGAAATACCCTGAAACGGATTAAAAAATTATCGAGAGAACGGAGGATATTAAACGGATTATTCTACGTTGAAAGATCGACATATCTAACTCAACTAAATGTTCTGGGCCAAGTTACTTTTGTATTTTTCTTAAAACTTGAAAGAAACATTAAATAGTAGGATGTCACCATTAATGCTGAAAATCGCTACTGAACGAAATCAGATATTAATACGCAACACTTAGTGATTAGAGATAGAATTATATGAGTTGCGCTTAAAAATCTCGCATTGCGACAGGCTATGCCTCAGCAGGAAATTTCGCGAACTTCGTCCTAAAAAGAATGAGAACACCGCATGTTCCCTAAAGAGCAGAATACTGATTTAGACCTTTAATAAAATCGAAGTCGCGCTATTAGATAAAGGACTAAAGCGTTGTATGTGCGACCGAAAAATCCCGACGGAAGAACTCGAACAGCGAAATTTTACATGCAAAATTTGCAACTTCAAAAAACTTACGACTAAGTTAAGAAGTCTTAAAAATAAAAATTGTTTTTAAATCAGATAAAGGGAACCTTCAACGCATTATTTCAATCGCATCAACTGTTTGCTATCATCAGGATCTCATAAAGAATTAAGAAGAAATCATTCGGCATCAATGATTAGACAAACGGAAGAAGTTCTAAGAAGTTACCCAAAGCTTAACGCGAACCTTAAATTAAAACTTACTTTTTAAGCAGCTGCTCAGCACTAATTAATACAGAGGACAAAGGCGGATGAAATGATTACTTTTTTGCAGAGACTAGACAGGTTCGTGTTTTGTCGATTCTCGGAGACACCAATAAGCAACGCGAATACATTCTTATGAGGCGAATAGACACGAGTCTGCCCAGTCGCCGCAAAAAACGAATAATTCCACCTGCCTTTGTCATCTCTACTAATTAATTAAACTTGTGCGATGCGGAGTGTGCCGATACTTTAGAGTCGTTTACTTTCGATATGTATTTTATGAGTAACTTTCATTTCTTTTTAATTAATTCCAGATTAATCAAGCAGTTTAGTCTGCTTGATTAATTTGGTAATGTATTATTTAATATTGTTACTTAGTTATTTCTATTTAAACAAAATTCCTCTATATTATGTTATTTACTTATTTTTCATCTATCTTCTTCCATATATCTTCAATAGTAAGAATACTATCAAAGAGTCACGCAATATTGCTTCACCCTCAGCTAATGCGACGCGCTAGCATCTGGATGATTGTTGATTCATTCTACAGTTACGAATTTTATAATTACATGTGCTCCTCGTACGTAATTGCAAAGTTTTTAATCAACCTATTTGCTGAAGATAAGACTAGAGATAAGAAACGACAGAACCTATTCCGTATTGACAGTCGACAAACCTAAAGAGTACTTTTTACCTCCTCCGCATCCACCTCATCTCCATCATACTATCACTTCGTCCAATTAAACTTCGCTTATTACACTTCGAAATTAATTCGAACCATTCCATCTATCAATACCGTCCCTCCCCATTGTGAACGGTTCGAACTTCGTTTGGAAGGATATAAAATAAAGGAGGCGCGGAGAGAAACAAGGATGCGGATAGAAGGGAACAATTATACGAGTAATTGGAGGACCTCGTAAAAATAATACCTCCCATCATCATCGCCCGGTTAAACTCATACACGCACACATACCACCATCCTCGCACAGCAGCCGCACGGAGAAGAGAGGACAAATTTAATTTCCACTCCGCGCTTTTAATTTAATTTTAATCAAATTTTCTTCTGTTTGTTTTTCGAATATCTTCGACTCCTCCGTTGTTTACGGAAACGTTGAGTTCCGCAAATTGAATTAAGACGAGCGCTGGAAGCCGGAGCAAGGTCGCCGGCTCTCCTTCTTCGTTTTGGCGGCGTTTACGGTCACACGGATCGGATACTCTCTTTTAGAAAAATATCAGTCGCGAACTTGCTTTAATTATGTTTACCCAGTCAGGATGGTTGGGAACAAAAAGAAACAATTAACCCGCAGAAATGTTAAAGGGGACGCTAGGGATATCTTTCTCCGATATTTCTTTTTTAAGAGAAATGCGTTGTAGTGCCCAGTTGGCTTCCTAAAAGACAAATAGGAATAACCAAACATAACGATCTAAGTGAACATCTCGAAAAGCTTCGAAGCTAATAGAACATTTAACTATAGCTTGTAGAGCTTTCTAGGATGATATAGAACATTCTCGAATCACAAAGAATATTTCAAAAAAGCACCACTTCGGCGTTCCTAAATAACAATCGAAGAGAGAACATCTGAAAAAAAAGCAAAAGATTTTAAGACGCCCGCTATCAGAAGAGTCCTCGCTTTACTTCAACGTCTCGCCTTGTGTTTTCGTAAAGTCCTAAGAAAGTGGAAAGATCTTTATTAAATAAGCAAGCCCAAGCATTATTGAAAAACGTTTTTTAGATGCTCTAGTACATAGTTGTATACATACATCCTACCAATGTTAAATCGGCAAATACTTTTATTAAAGCAACCAACGTTTGTTTACTAAACTTAATAAGAGATAGATTTGTTTACTATTTACCTTTCTTTTGTCGGAACGGTCTTCAATGAAGTCGCCGCCATTTTCCAAGCATATATTTATCTAGCAATGCATTCATGCGTATGCGTAGCTGTTTAATACAACCTACGAACTAACAAATAAGCTTAAATTGTCTAACAACGCATTATCTCTAGATTTACATAAGTAGGTAGATTAAGAAAATTGTACGGTAGCATCTACCGGGCGCTGTGCTATGGTCAATGACCCATAAATGATAACAGGTAAAAATCACATGTTCATTTCAAGTAATTGCTTAACTTTAACGTAACCGTAAGAAAAAAAAAATCGCTTTAATATTTGTAAAAGAAATTGACCAAACGTACACAATATGTTCTCCTTTATTTGTACTTCTAATTTATCGTTTAGCATTGAAGGAACGTACGAAAGTATACAGAAAGGACAATTAAAAGTAAAAGAGATATACAAATTCGAGCAGGCAATCTCTTTCTTAAGACCATCTTAAAGCAAGATGTTTGTATAACAAAGAAATTAAACGGCCTGTTTACAGGAAAATAATTTCATAACCTACTTTATCCCAAGTAACGTCGGTTTAAAACATTTCTCCGACAAGTAAATACCTAAGCCGAAACTCACAGATAACATCATGCGTACAGACTGATGCGAATTAATAAGCTGCTACGAGATTTAACGAGACACCCAATCCTAAACATTCGTTTAATAAATACTTGTTTATTTTCATATAATAGGATTCGCCTCATTTATTTAATTTCCTCAACGTATATATTTTAGGTACCCTATTTTTTAGTCCATCTTTGTATGTTGACTGCTTCTTTTTAATTTTTTAAATGTAAAAAATTAGGCAAGTACTCAAACTCAAAACTTGGATAACGTCACCCTGAGAGATCTGAAATGAAAAAAGTCTTCTCACAGCGGCCAAGGCGGTAAAACGCGTGACCAGCGTCTAAATATCGGCGGTTGACTGCAAAGAATTCCAACTGCCTAAACAGTCAAGGCAAATGCCCTTTATCTCGTGGAGGATGATACAATTAGGTTTCCGCAATAGCCAGAAGAGCCACGGGCCAATTACGTGGTATTGCACCGCTCATGCCCCGCGAAACAAGAGCGTTAACCACAGCTGAAATAGTGACTTAAGTAAGTGTATAAAGTGAAGCTAGCCACTATCGACAGAAAAGCCGCGAGCCAGGGCTGCTACTACCACCACGACAGAGAAAAAATCCATTTCCGAGACGCTGTCGATTTCCCGCCAACGGAACGCACCCAACATCTTAATAAGTCGCACATATTTTTTGTTTTGTTTATTTTTGAGTTCATATTTATTTCAAACCTATTGATGTAAATACGTTCAATCTTTTTTCTCTCATAAGTTTTGGTATTTCAATAAATTTAATTTTCATTTTGAGGGCCCTTTTAGCTTTATGTGTTATTATTAACCGTAACATCATTTATATTTATTTCTTTTGATAATAAAACACCGTTATTTTTTTAAATCAATTCTTTCATTTCTTAATGCCAAATTATAGAAAAACAAAAAATAAGAATTTAATAAATTTACAAAAATCTCAAAAAATAAATGAATCCGTTCGAACGAGATAAATCTAGGAACCTAGCGGGCGATGGAATTTCCTAAAAGTGTACGCAATGTGTGCGGTATCCCTAGGCGAACCCGGGCCCCATTAAATTATCAGCTAGATGCTTCATCATCGGACCCTCACGGATGTCAACGAGCGCAGTTTCATTTTTACCGGCGTGCAGCGGTGCTACAGCGGCGCTCTGATGAAAAATTTAACGTTGTTTATAGCTAATAAATCACCTATATGTTTATTGGAGGATAAACTAACAAAGGCACGAAGATAGAACGCGCTTCGTACGGGAGGAAAGAAGAGGATCGCTTCGGTCCGATGTTAAGTAGCGCTCGAGATTAGAATATAAATGTAGAGGAATATAGCCGAACCACTTAACGCGATCGTAACGATGGGATTTTTTTTTCTGAAAGGATCGGGGCAAAAGAAGAGGGTCTGGCGCTGGTTTATTTATATATAAACGATAAGATAAAATTATTAATTCTCGGTGCAATATGGAAGTAAGTCCCGTGGGAAAAACTACGCGGGCGTAGTACGAAACCTGCATAAGAACAATAAGTGTCAACGAGCAATAGTAGCTTTCGAAAGGCTGGTTTTGTTCTTTGTTGTATGGTCGTTGCAGAGCAAGACACACCTTTTGGCGGTTTCCACCATTATAGCATCTTCAAGTGAATGTGTATAGCATCTTCAAGTGAATAAGCCTTCAAAATGCTCTGCTATTGTTGCTCTTCTTTCAGTATGTAACTAATGAACAAATACTGCTGATAATTTCAACAAATTGAGACATCTTGGAACCACCCAGTCGACTCTTATTTTAATTCGATCATCTGCACGTAACGCCAAGAATTGTTCTCGCTTTCCTCCCAAGACATGGATTTGAAATGACGCGGTCACGTAGAGGGCGCCCATGTAGGATTCCAAAGATGGTAACTTTTGAAATCTCTTGTGAAGTCGTCTTTCAATATTGTACCCTCAACTTCGAAACATGTATTTAATTCTTCAGGAATTGTAAGTTTAAAGCACCCTGAACTTGATGTCAACAGATGTATTTATGCGATTATTATGCTTTCTTATAGTTAATCCTTCACATTTTCATGGAAAGCGCAAGTACTTTATAACACCTTTATAATAAACGAGAGAAATTTCTCTGTTAATCATTTACAAATACGTTTCTTTGCAAATTGTCCTTTGTTGGTAGTGGTACTTTTTGTTTATTTTATTGTGATGTTAATTAGGTATCTAGTATTTGCATTCGAAGGTATCCTAATGGAAAACATCCAAATAGAGCCTTTTTAAAAGAAGACCTGTAACAGTAGAGGATGAAACAAATGCAGTTGAAAATCTCCATATTGATCAAACCCAAATTACGTAAGATGCCGACGTTAGCCAAAAGGATTCTTCGGAAACATAATTACCAACTTAATAAAATCCAACTCTACCAAGCTTTTCCTGAAAGCAGTTTTAAGAAATCAATAGTGGCGGAACGTGAAGATCTTAATAATATTATTTTGTTTAATGATGAATGCCCGTTTCACAAATGGTCAGATTGTTACTTAATTAGTCCTTATTTTTTTGACTTTCTAGTAGATCTTACTATAACCAGTTCTTTTGAACATAAGAAGAACAACGTAGCTTCAAATAAGCGGGGCTCGTGGTAAAGTACGAAATTTCTTTTAACTTTCATTTCCAAAAGCGACAGATTGGCCCCCACGATTATCCGATTCAACTTCACTGGATATCTTTTTATTGAGATTGGTTTCCGGCCCACCCCCAACAATAATATGAGGGAGCGCATCAAAGAAGATTTTGGAAACACGAGCCTAGAAGTGTTCACATTCGTTTGCTGCGTTTCCACGCTTGATGGTCAATAAAATTTAAAATATTTAATAAAAAAAAAATAAATAAATATAAAATTTATTGAATTTCTGTTTGTTACAAGTAGATGCGGAATACTACAAATTCCACACGTGACTTAATAAGTTGATGTTTCGTATCTCCGGGACAGCTTGTATATTATAAAAGTAATTTCAAAATTAAGACCTTTAACAGGCCCCATCAAGTAATTCAGCCGTAATATTTCGTATTGCAGAACGTGGATAGAGGTATTAAGACAATTTGGGGGCCGCCCCCTTTTTAGAGCCGGGTATGATTAGTAATATCTTCAGTTGACGGTAGTGTAGTAGCTGTTAATTTTATTAACGCCATATATCAAATTCAGTATTTACCGCTGCGCTTTTATTATTGCGTTCAAATAACAAAAAATAAATATATCGACATTTTTATTGCGAAAGCAAACCGGGTCTTTCAGTTAGTAGCACAGCCCTTACGGTTGGTGCACTATAAAATTGTAGAGCCTGTTTCAATACGTGATATATTGCGTGTGTACATATCTGTCACGCGCTACCGAAATATTGAGGATCATCCTCCAGGTGTCGAAGGTAATTTATTCGCAAAGCGCTTGAAATCCATTTTTTTTCGGGATGTAGGCGTCGTAATACAATCATTATAAGTTTTACAACGTACAACAGAAGATAACGCGTATATTCCTGCGACTACACCTCCGTAAATGTTAAAAATCGAGGGTATAATACGAGCAACGTGGTTTTACGCGGAGTCGAGCTGCCTCCGCTTTCCAGCTTGCGAATTGATATCGTGGCTGTTTATTGCGGGGGCAATAAAATTTACGAAAACCGTAAACAGCGGACTCTTTTGTTCGCTTACGCTTCCATTCAGAACTAATATTTGCGTACCGCGCAGTTAAGGAACTAGCAGCGGGTGTTGAAGTACTACTAAACGATCTGGAGCGTCGGAATATGGTAACTATAGGTGGACGACATGCAACGTATGGTGCGATACGTGTTAGTTCAATGTTTATATACGTTAAACAAGATAAATAATGATACCGGTACGTGCTTTGTGCGCTGAAAAATTAAGAAATCATAACCGGTAATTGCGTAGAATTTGTGACTTTGATGATACCATTTTAGGGTTTATAAAAGATCAAAGAGCTTTTGCGGTCTTCCATTTCACTTCTTCTCCTTGCTGTATTTTCTGTAAACTATTGTTTAATCTTGCTTTCATGTTAAAATTGGCCTCTATGGCTTGCAATCATTAACATCAACACCATTATTGAGTAAATTAAATAAAAATTCAGACTACGCTTGCTTTCAGCCGAAGATTTAAAGATTTAACGTTAAATATTTCAAGATGGACGCTTTAGCCGCCGTATTTGCATTTGTTCATATAGAACTAATTGACCATTAGAATCTACAATAATGCAACAGAAAATCTAATAATTATCCAACGCCCAATAAGGCATATTTACCGAAGTACAAATTCCTTTCTTCCGGAAATATTGTCCAATTTCTTTCCCCCTTTTCGATCCCACTCAACTTTCGATATCTACACCCCCCCTTCGTCTTACACCAAAAACGTATCTTTACTGTGCCATTGTTCATGAAATCGAAACAAAATATAATAAAGAGCTCGCGAAATGATATCGCGGCTCCCCCTCCGAGAACGCTCGAAACGGAACCGCGCAGGACGAGGCAGAAGAAGCAACGCTACTAGCTATGAAGGATAAGCGCTCCGATATGCATCAACAATTCGCGAAGCATTCCGCCTCGATTGAGACGTCGCCATGACGACTTGCAGGCTATAAGACGATGTTTTACCACTCTCCTTTATTGCTCTCTAGCGGCCGTTGAATTTCCGGCGACCGACGACGATGACGACGGTTTGTTGACATTTCGTGCGCTACGAACTCGAAGAAGGATCGCGTATACAAGGTGCGAGATAGACGGTGGCACCTAGAGGATATGCGCGAAGAGAGGGAATGTGTTTACGTAAAGGTAAATGCGACAGGATAACTGAACAAAGGGCTTTGATGAACTTTAGCGAGGATTTCAACTTTTATATCTGATGTATATATGTATTGATCTTTATACAAGGTATGTACAGTGAGATTGTTATGTATGAAATTATTGCAATTCCTCCTGCAATATTTCAAAATATCTCTAGGTACTCGTACAATGTAAATCACGTCTTTTATTTATCCTGTTAACGGGCACTAGTCTCGTTAAAAACATTTTATTGGTGATCAGGATACGCTAAAACGAGCAAGATCTCCTAAAGGTTTCCCAAAAATTTTTTGTTGTGTGGGTTCTTTCGGCTTTTCTTTATCCAATTGAAGCCCAAAAATGCTTTAAATCCAGATTCTTAAGTGACCACTGCAAGATTGTTAAAAGTAGAAGGACGTCCTGATTTTCCTTTGTAACGACTCTGCTAGCATGTTTGAAATTAATGCTCTGCTATAGAACGAATTCCAGCAATACTCTCAAGTACAATGCAATCTAATTCAGCTGGTAAAACTACAACCTCCAAGGACAAAATTGCATATGCTTCAAAATTTTTGAAGCGTTTACGCACTTGCGTAGTCTTTCACGTCACGGCGGCCATTAAAATGAAAAGGGGGTAACCCACATATTCGGACACTCGATATAAGTACGTGCTCGCGTATAGGTATACGAAGAGAGGGCGTAACACTGAAATTCCATTTCGCCGGGCCCGAACGCAACGTACGGCAGCATGTTCAGAAATGTGCATGGTCATCCGGTTATACGTTATGTGTGGTTTCTTATCATTCCACTTGCCATCAATCACACAGAACTTTGACCTCGGCTGGGTGTTGCACGTGCGCCATATTACCGCATACGTACACATGCACGGGCACACACACACACACACACACACACGCGCGCGTCCGCGTGCACAGAAGCGAACGCAACAGAATACCGGTGTACGGTTACGCGCGTATGCGACGGGAGTTCGGCTTTGATTGTTGTATAAGGGTAGGTCGATAAGTACGTACGTGCGATGAAACGGGAGAGGAGCGGAGGAGTGGTATCTGTTTCTCGACGTCATCTACACTTATCTTCGATGCTTGGAAACGGAGCATGTTGTCGCGAGTAAGAGCGCAGTTACCCGAGTCGCAATCCTTGGATTCTAACAACGTCTGGTGCTAATTGTAAAATAAAAAAAAAATTGTAACGAAACAACCGTTTGCTTTTGAAGTTAAATTTTCTATCTTTAATTATTAGTTGTGGCCCTCTTTATAATTTTGTAGCGCCCAGCTTTCTCAGATCGCAGGGTTCTCGATTAAAAAATAAAAGAATTAGTTTCAAAAATAACAATATTTTTTTACAACAGGTAAACGTATAAATTTGAGCAAATAATGTTGATTGGCTGAGAGTATAAATAAATAAATTTTAACTGAATAGGGACCTCTCGAGCCAAAGAATAGTGCCTGTGCGACAAAGAATAGCCCAAAACGTGATATGTGAAGCGTGCGAGCTTAAGATGTTGTTAGTGTATAACTTCTACTTAGTCTTCCCCTGGTTGTCGGAGCCTGGCTTAAGGTTTTTAACAGCGATGCTAACCAGCTCGTTTTACACGATATGTTTGCACTTGAATCTGTGCTGTGATTCACGCAGGGCTTTTGTGGTATGTTGCTAGGCTGCTTGCAAGATACAAGGAATTCAATTAGCATTCTGCTTGATTTCTAACCTTGGACAATGTGGGTGTGATTCGGCCCATTCTCTCAGTTGTCCAGTGGCCAAGCGTCTTGGCTCCTTGAATGCTGACGCTCTTGTTGTTTCAAATCCCTCAGCGTCCCTTCCTGATGATAGTCTCTTCTCTTTTCCGTGTTTTCTACGAACCGCATTGCTCCTTAGCGCCGATCATCCTTCGCACAAATCATGTGACAGAAAATCAACAATTTGATATTACCCACCCCGCAATTTGAACCAAATAATTTTATTCGATATGGTAAATAACGGAGTTATGGGTTGGAGCGCTTCTAGTCAGACGTCCGCCAGTATAATAACGATTCGGCAGTTTCAACGATAAAATTGATGTCTATTTATCGTATGTAAAAAGTCCACCTCATAAAAAGTTAATATTATTTGTCGAGGCCGCCCCATAAATTCTAGAATTATTCAAATCGTGTAATAAATGTCTTTACACATACTAAAAGTAAATGGATAATAATTAAACGCGAGGAATATAATATATTTTTGAAACGACGTCGCTAGAATTCGTCGCACGCGACGCCACCGGCTTTTGTATGGACGTGTCTCGTAGCCCGCGAGACCTGCAAGGCATGCATGCAGGGCACAGGTTGGAGCTGCTATCTATCGACGGAGCGCGGCCCATTGCGACGGCATAGCGACTGCTCTTTAGAAATCCAAACCGGGTTGAACTGAATTATAGATTAAAGGACGTCTACGTACCTTTTGCGGAAAACGCCGTGGAGATGCGTGCTTGATCGGTTCTGATTTATGTTGAATTAGCTTGGGGATATTAAAGAGGTTTATTTCCTTTTACGGCACAGCGTTGAAAATGAATTGAATCAAGAATAATTTGGTAAGGATGTAACAGAGACAATTATTATTTTCTAGCGTTAGGTACGGGTCTCGTTTCTTTTTATGATGACAATTTTGAGGAGCGTCAAACATCGCATGCTTACCAAAAATAAGCAGCTAAGGTAGCATCAGGTATTCGTGATCTAGAAGGTTTTAGAAAAAGGAAATCGGGGCATGCCATAAGTGAAATTTGAAAGAACGAAATATATTTAAAGACTTTAAAAATGAAATATTGAATTGCTTGACGTTACTGCGCCTTTCTGCTTAGTTTAAATTAAATCGGATGGCTGGATTTCCGATTGTGTTATCCGAAATATTGCTCAACTTTGATGAATGGTTAAAATCGATAAAGAAATCACAGCAAGCCCGCTAAATGTTACTTAATACAAATATTCTTTCTCTTCAAAAGGTTGTCAAGTTGACTAGAGAAACTCATTGACTATCCAAAAAAACAATCGCCATCACCTTTCCGTCGAACGAGCAATCTTTGCCTTTTTCAGAAACCATTCGCCCATTACAGTCCGCTACAAATGACTGTGCCTTAACTGCAAGGATGTACTCAAGCTTCGTTTAGAGTAATTAATCGTTAAAACGTTGGCATTCAGTATTATTTCGGCTGAACCGCTTCAACTGGGTTTTGCAAGTGTTCATTCGAAAAAGCCTTTTGGTCAGAAGTGAGCAAGCGCGACATCCGACAGACAGTTTTTCCCTATCCAAGTCATCGGTCAATTCGATCGCTTCAAATGCTCGCAGCTTCTGTTATCTCTCTCACCTTAATTCGACAATCGTCTAATACCAATTTGGTGAACTTTTCCGATGTTTTTCGTTTGTTACGTTTCTTGTGCTCAATAAATATACAGTGTTTTCCAGAAACAATACGCTGCAGAAGAATAAGAAGAATGAGGCAATACGATCACTGCAGATTCTCGACCATTACGATCAGTGGTTCTTTCTCTAGCAGAGCTTAAGCAAAAATTATTTGGCAGGTGATTTGTTCCTCATTTTCTAATTTGAAGATAATCGACATATTCGTTGCTACGACTACTTTTACCTTTATTATTATTTGAAAGAAAATTCATTGTCTTTAGAGAGATATAATTTTTCATCACTCTTCATGTAGACTAATAATCTGGCCATGTTCGAAGGACGTTAATTGTTTTTAAGGTGCACGTCCTCGTCTGCAAAGCACGTATCTTTCTCATTTTTACGTATTTGGATTACAAATACCGAAGTATAACAGGTGTTCCTATTGAAAACGTGTGCTCTTGTAAAAGCTAGTAAACAAACTGAATCAATGCGATATAATAATATTCCGACAATTTAAGGATGGCGCATTCTTAATTGCAGCCAGTGTACTATAATTATTGAGCAGAACGAACTGTGGCTTTCAAATGCTCCTATACAAGAAATTCAGGTGGGTTAAGTCTCACGAATTAGCTAAGCGCACATCTCGTGCTTTTAGCACAACATATCTAGCCGATCCATGGTCGTATTAGGACGTCGGTCCTCGTCAACTAAGGAAATCAAGCAAATTATTGCCGCTCAGTCACCTCCAATTAAAGAACTGGATGCAACTACTGAAACAGGCAAATTCGTTGAGCGGGCGAATGAGTTGAAATGTGCTTAAATATGTTTAATATGCTTAAAGTAAAAGATTTACTTTCTTCATATGTACAACACTTTATAACCCGAAATTTTACACGGGAGCAACACAGGCTGAGAACCGCTGGCTTACGTACACACATCAGATTGGACAAACATCTCGTATATATGTACATAGCTTATTAGCTATCTCAGATTTTTTTTTTCTAGAAATACTGGAATTGGAAAATTGGTTTCCTCAACAATAATTTTTTTTTAATTTCTTGGCGCATTCCTGGAGGAAAATATCGTGCGATCCTTTTAAAAACAAATGAAAATCGAACAAACTAACCTTAATAGCATCCAGCCGTTACATAGGTGCCGTCGATAATCCCGAACGATACAGGTTAGACGTCCCGACGCTTGGTCGTGTATAACCCCTTCGAAAACGTAGCCAACTTACCGATTTCAAGACATAACCACATCAGCATTGCCGGTCCGTAAAACTTACGCGCACCGTTCTCATTTTAGACGCTAAAAAACCCCCGATTTCATACACGACTCATTATTGCAGACGCGTTTCCGCTTAAGAAATCCGAAATTTCACAACGTACCACGTTCGTTTCGCCGAAGACAACCTTACGTCGTATCCTAGCAGTCCGAACACCGCACACGTTCCGCCGTAAACAAAGCAAATGGCGGCGCGGCGACTCCAACACCGCGACGCCAACCGATCGATATACAGCGAGGTACAGCGGCCCCGTCGCAGGCGTCGTTTTACTTCCGATCGGGCTGGATGAAGGAGACGCGGACGATATTCAACTGGGTAACTGTAAGGGACACATGCGTAGAGGTCCGCGGATGGGGCCGATCAGGTTGACATTAGATTCGCACAACAATTTTCGGACCCCGACGATGTTGCTTGTGTTTTGGGAAGCGCTGCGGCGGAGACTCTTCCGCCTCTGGTGTATCGTTCGAAATCGCTCGTTTAGAGGATTTGAGAGATACATACGTTCGTTTATGAAGTTGAAGGTTGCTTCGGAATCGTCTCGGGGTTTTTCGAATAGAGACATTGAAATACGAAAGATTATTGCTTATTGTTTGTTTTTGTTTTTTTAAGTATTAGGATCGAATCTGTTTTCGTTTCTATGTATATAGTTGTACGTATCTTTTTTCTTAAGTACAAGTCCCTTTTATGTTATTTCACGATGCGACACTAATTGTTTCGTTAATAGAGGTTTGTCGCAACTATTCATTGTTCAAAAGACGAATTTTTGAACGGACTGCTAGCTCGAATTAGAAAATCTGGAACCTTTACGTGACATGTTCGTATCAGCAAATGGAATAAGTGTCCTGGATCACACCGTATAGAAAAAATCATAATTATATCAAATAATGCAAAGAAAAAAAGTAGGCATGAACTTATCTGCTTTAAAGTGTACAACTGTAATTAGCAACGTTTATTTAAAGAATGCTGCTTATGAGGAGTTGGTGAACATTCGAGATCTTTCTCCTCAATTGCAATAATGGATGGTCATCGTCATGACATCGTCAATGATCGTTCATACGAGCTTCTTCTTCAATGACGTGGTTTATACATTTCTGCCTAGTAGTAGTAGTAGTAGTTTTATTTCTTCAGATAGCGAGCAAAAGTTGTCCAACTTCTTCCAATTTAAAAGTTTTATTTTTTGTAGCCATTTAATTTTATAATTGCACCTACACATAGCCCAATCAAAATTTAGTGCCTCGCAATGACAATAAGACGATTTTATTTTGCCGTTTCGGCCATTTTGTCAGTGACAAATGAATTGTATTTCTCTTTATGATCTTTAACTAAGCATAGCGGTTCAACTTTGGCCATTAGTCAGTTTTGAACATCTGCCTTTTCACATAATGATGACGAAAGCCTTTATTTCTTCGTGGTAATCTGATGTTTTTCGTCTTCAAACAATAATAAACCATGGCAGACGACATCTGATACTTTAATGTTATCTGATAGCTGTCTAGTGTTGTCTTGGCAGCTTGTTTTTGTCATATACGGTGATGAATTAAATGAGCATCGAAACAGCTATCCTTATCTGGCGCAGAGTGTGCTGATACCTTAAAATCTTAAAATCTGTTGTTTGTCATCCTATCCTACATCTTTGCTATAATTATTAATAATAAGCCATGTTTCACAAAATCATCACAACTTCCGACGTGCAACAATATAAAGCGACACCCTTTCCTTTCTTTCTTTATCTGCAAGATACGGCAACATTACATATATATCTCTACATTTTTTTAATACTTTCTTACTTGAAATTCATCGAGTCATGTTTTCTAAATTATACTGTTACTTCTAACTTGCCGCAGTACCTTATTCAGTATTCGTGGTTCATTTTTTTATGAGCAAATTGCGCAAAACAAGCGGACGAAAAGCAATTTTCACAGACTCGTCAAAGGATTTAAACAAAGAAGGCCGCCCAGTTAATCCTTTAGCGTCGGCCGCTTTTCCTGTGACCTGGTATCGTTTAATTACCAGACGCAATGTTGCTCGAAGTCAGGTATATCGGTTAGAATTTTCTGGAAAGCATTGATTATAATTTGCTTCTTATTAATGGATAAATATCCTGATTTTTCAAGCTTTTTCGGAGAGAACTAACATGATCACCGCCCGTATTGCTTGTACTTCCACATCCATAATGGAAACCAACTATAAAATTAATTTATTTATATATGCAATTACTTACAGCTTAATATTAAATACTGAATCCTAAAAAGAGCTGCGTATAGCGTGAAAGAGACGATATAATAGAGAAAGAGACAAGCGCAACAATAAACAGAAGTTCGTCTCTATTTTTGAAGTAATCTATAGTAGGACATGAAGATTAAACTAGATCTATAGAAATCATATATTCTTAGCTTTAAAACATTGGCTCATACGTCTAAATACGTTTTCCTTCGTCACTAAAAGCTGAGATTTTTATTCAGTTTTTTAGATGCTAAAAAGTCACTTCAATTAAATTAAATAAAAGGAGACACTGTTCTAGAACATTAAAATCTATCTGTGTACGGCGTTACTTATTGATTTAATTGAATAAATCTAAAAATATTTAAAATAATATTTGTCAATGTATGGTGACGTCCCAACGGGGTGTCAAGCTTGTGACAACCTCAGAAGTCTTTAGTGTTAACAAACTAGCCAATGTTTGTTCCAAGGTTATAAATTCAAGTTCCCAACATCCTAATGGACTAAGTTAATTCTAGAAGCGACGGCAAAAACCACATTCTTATTCTGAAGCACCAATTAAGGTGCTGGAATTATTCTTCGATGAATCATCGAACGGAGCAAATTTCGTGGATATTCTGCTTAAAACTTGAATTATATCCTTAATGCAATCTTCGATATATGTTTACGCCACTGGAACAGACTTCCAGCTGTTTCAGTGGCTGTCTCGCATTTATATTAGGTCTTACAAAAATTTTAGTTGGATTTAAAATAAAGTGTTGCCGTAACCAATTTTAATGCAAGATGCAGCATTTTACAACTACATATTTTAATTAAAAAGCACCCACACAAAAGTTGGGGATAATAAACGAATGTACGGGCCCATTTGGAAAAGAAATATAATAAATTATGGAACGAAGTGTCCGCGTAATTAAGAAACATTGGATTTGAATGTAAAACGTTAGAGAAACGGTAAAAGCTACATAAAAAATTTAAAGCGTCGGGCAAACTTAACACGGTGGCGTCGCCATCACAGAAGCGCAAAGGTAACAATCGAACAGCGCCTGTAAGCGATAGCACGGCTGTTATGGATACATTACCCGATAACCATGTATGTCTTTCACCTGCGAGGTAATTTCTTTCCATTAAACCATTTATTGCAGATGCTCGCCAAATAGTAGCATCGTGGAAAGTTGCCGGATTATCACATATTAATTGAATATTTTTGGAAGGAAAGGACTTCGTATAGGTGCTGTTGTGGCATCTACACATTCTGGAATAAGTATACTTCGCGCAAATACAATTTTGCTTTCCATTCGCTGATAACGCTTAATAGGCAGCCATCTTCCTCGCAAAAAACGATTGTTACAGTTGTTAACACCCTTTATTGTATTGGCACGCATAACTAGTTCGTTCTAAACGTATAAACAAATTTTATGCTAAACCTTCATCGACTCTGGATAACTCAGCGGCGTTGATGGTTTTTAATTGAATGAAACGCGCTAAAATCTTGCTATTTGTCTAAATTCGTCTCCCTCCAAACAATCCTTAAATAAGAACCGAAGTTACAAGAGATCCCTATCGCTACCTTCATCGATGTTGTTTTCTTACATTTCAGAAAATCCCCGCTCTTACTACCTTTCGTTCTAATTTTCAAGCATATCTTATTCTAACGAGAATCGCTCTTTAAGGACGGCGCAGTTGTCTACAATTACGTGAATTTTCAGTACAAGGTCTCTTTACAAGATCTTTCTTGTGCAGACATTCGCTGATATCTGAGTCCTAGTCAGTGGTATGAGAACATTCGAGTGAAATAATAACGTTGAACTAAACGTCGAGCTCACTGTTAGCTACCACTTGAAGAAGGCCCCTTTCGATGGTCGGCGAAACGTTTTCGATTAATTTTCCCGCGATTCGAACCCGAAACGCGCGGATTAAATAATTATTTGAAAGCCTTGAACGAACAAGGCCTTCAAATAATCATTACTTTGATCCGGAAAGTATTCAAAATGGTGTGCAAGTCTCAGCGATCGTCAAGAAACGTTATTATATAATATTAATCGTTGACACAAACTAAGTAACCGAAATTTATTTCCGCGCGATAAACGCCGATATAAACCCGATCAACGCCAGGATGCAATTCTCAACGTAACGTTTACATCCACGATTCTACGCCGTAAATTGCCCAGTTTAACGTCTTCAATTGCAATGTTTACTGTCGCTATTGCATTACCCTCGAAATGCTGTGTTGCTGAATGCATCTGATACATCTACGTACATTGTTATCCTAAACAATACGTTCTCTTGCTTGACTAGAAACGATATTAAATAGGTGCGCATCTAATTCGGCATTTTTCAGTAGTTTTACGAGAAATTGTTCATGCGTCTTTTTATTTTTATTTCCACCACACGAATTAGCGTCCATATATTTTTGAACAATAGCGTATATGAGAAATAAAACGCACGCATTACATAAAGTATCGCACTCCCCCGACGATATATATTACTTAATAGATTAATAGTTTAATAGTTATCCAAGCTATAATAAACTTACAGGCCAACACGTACATATATATAACAGACATCGAAACGGGATCGTTCGGACTCTTTCTGTCCTCTTGCGGACGTCGTTACCTTTTGATTTATGGTCAACCGTAACGTTTCACCCTCGCGTTTGATTGCCGCGCTTATCAATTAGAACCCGGGTGATATTTTATTGCATCGGAAGAAGGACAAGTTTCGCCTGGCCGTATAATGCATGAGAACGTCGTAAAACTACGTCCCTACAGGAAAATAATAAAGTTTAATTGGATAGTCTACGTATTGCATACGTCGTTTCAAGTGTGTACGTTGATAGCACGCTTCATTTAACGCGATAAGGTGTAACGAAAGGAACAATTAAGAGGGAGCGGTGAGTTGGGATGGAAAAAGTGCGGTTTCGTGTGAAAAATGTGGTTTATCATTTACGTTTATAGTGATTCAATTCAATTCAGTTCGATTGTAATGTCGATATTGATCGTGAAGACCGCGGCAACGTCGATTTTCACAATCTTTATGAAGGATATTTTAGCGATTGACTGAAACGTCCTGGATACCTGCGGTGATGCTGATACAATGCTTTATACCATATTTGATAAATCAGTATCCAAATATATGTCCAATAAATCTTCTTTCTCATCATGGTTGTCTTCGAAAGCTTAAAAAAAAATTTAAAGACCAAAGCTGATCTTTACTGAAGATTTTAAATATTATGAAGATTTCTATAGATTGAGATCTTCAAACAAAAACCAAAACTCCAACTCGTGGAAATCCGACGTTACACATATAGAAACTTGAACAATGTAATTTTATCCTAAATAGTTCGAGCAAGGCAGGGGAAGAGATAGACTTCCGGCCGACTTTCGTTTAATTGCGCCCTAAAGAAATTGTAGACGCGTTTGAAGATTGTTTTACCGACTTCCACAACAGATTTACCCGATTGCCTGCAACAATTACAGATAAGATAGCTCAATTCAAAACAAATTAACTAAAGGTGAAGATCACGTATCAACTTTTTTAATTAGAGCACTGTATTAAACGAAAAATTATTAATTTCCCAATTAGCTCCTGAAACAAGCAAGAATGCTTCAAATATGCAAGAAAGGCGACAAATCGTTGATCGCTAAGTAACGACCGATCTCCATCTTAAATAATTTCGCTAAGGTTGATGAGCAATACTTACAGCGTACTACATTTTTCAATATAGAACAACACGTATCCCAGGCGTCAGCATGGATTCATGACTGGCCGTTCTACAATGAGAAATTTAGGATGCTTTGCTCAGTATGTTAGTCTTGGATAGTCGAGGACATGACTTCTCCCACGCGTTCTTTTACATAAATTAGATTGTTTTGGTTTTTCTCTTTGCGTGGTTACGCGTATTAATACGATCATATTTAACACGCAAATTGAGCTATAGCAGTTAATTTTATATGTTCCGCAAGGCTCAAATCTTGGCCCTTTCCTTTCTGATCTATCCAAAAATTTAAAAACAATTTTCTTTAATTTTAAAGATCTGTAGGAGTATGTAGCAGGCTTCTAAATAAACAACAAATTTAAGTACTTCAAAAACTTGTTATTTAATGTAACTGAGTTGCAGAGAGATGCACTAACGCGTTAATATACCAGAATTCCTGTATATTGCGAGCAACTAAAGTAGCGACGGGCGACAATCGCTATTTTCTTGCCACAATTCATTTGAAACGACTCCGACGAAGTACGTACGCCACTTTCCTCCGAAGAAGTTACTATTCTCGGTGCTATATAAAAAATGTAATGTCTTGAATAACTCTCTCTTAAACTAAACTAGGGTAAGCCTATAGTTACCGCTTTGCCTCTCCTCGAAACATTCTAGAGCGCAACCTAAAATAATCCATCTCACCGTGCACTATTTGCATTGGAAGCAGAACGGCGATTTTATCTCGTTTTCAATTTCGTCCATGCAGCGCGCGTTCGGCGTCGCCAGAAATCGCTACGGAGCTACCTCCCGACGATGATAATAATAAACAATATATGTACGGTAATAATTAAGGCGTTGCTACGATTTCCGACAACGAGGCGGTACCGGCGCGCGTAACCTAATTTTAAAATTAATCCGACGCACTTGTTTTCGGCGTAATACGATTTATACGGATTGCGACGGCACTTTGTCCAAATAGCAAATTCGCAATCATCGTTCCACCTATCTAGCCGCAATTTAATCTGTCGCTTCGTCTCGTTCTCCCCATCCCTCTATCTCTATCCGCATATCCGTGATTCATCGCAGACACGGCGTATACGTGATACGTATACGTTGACATATGCATCTATGCGTGTAACGATGTTACCCGATAAATCAATGCTTAATTGAGATCCGCGTGGAGCGTAACGCAATAGTAATAACTGCAATAACGGTAGTGGAAAGATAAGCGCGCACTACGAGGATGTTTATTAGTATTTGGAAACTCGCATCGCGTCTACTTTGTAGTTCATATATTACAACGAAATTAAGGATTGGGCCAACAGATGCGAGAGTAGTTTGAAAAATTTCCAGTCTAACAACAGAAACACGTATCTTTTTGCCAAATTCACCTTTATTCCTTAAAACAATCTCCTGGTAGGTTTATTTCCTTTCTCGAGTGATCCGTCCAAGTAATAGTTGGCATCTTATTCTTGCGTTTACTAATATGATGGCCTCCTCGTCCGACGAAAATCTCCGTCCTTCAAGCGAAATTTTGGACCCGAGAAACGACCTTTTGCTTTCAGCATACTTCCGTTACTGTTTTTCCTTTTTCAACGTAGTCAATTCGAGCAACTCCATGATTATCCCAAAATATAGAAGCCATCGTCAACCGATGGGCTTTAATGTTTGCTCGTTGTTCGCTTTCTTCTATTAAGCAACGAATAACCGTTGAACATGGCAAACATTTTCTAAGAATCTTCTAACGCATGCGTGTATATCTCTTTATTGAGCAATATAACAGACGCAAGCACAAAAAAAAATTAAAAGTTAAGAAGTTGGCTTAGAAGTAAGCTCTAAAAGGTATTATTTACAAAAACATGTTTGTTGCTTCAAATGCGTGTTGCTCCCGAGCAACATTGCTCATTCTGGCGCGTTATTATTTATTATGAAATAATAAAAAGAAAACAAAAGCAGCACTGCGATATATTGTTTATTATGGAAATGATAAAAAAAAAAACAGTTGCGTCTAGAAACAAAATATAAAACAATATTTTTGGCAATGAACAATTAGTACTGTGACAGCATCGTCTCTTGTTGCCCGTATATTGGCCAATGCCCAAATTGATCACCTCGAACATCTAGTACTTGTTTGAAAATACATATTTGTTTCTGTTGGAGCGAACAATATCTGTAGAAGATGGCCGACCCCCTTTTTGGGGCTACAACAGTCCGCAATACATCTTCAAAGAGCTTCATTAATCTTTTAATTAATTCTTTAAAGCTTAATTAATCATTAAGCTTTAAAGAATTTATTGAAGTAAAACAAATACGTATTTGCATTTTCTGCTACATAGGCAAGAATCTTTTCTTATAGCTTCAAATATCTCGCATAGCTTAATTTTGGGATATGTAAGAGAACCTATAAGTGTTGATACGCTTGATAACAAGAGTCCACGAATTCGCGAAACATCGATCCCGGATTAATCAACTAGAACCGAACGCCAACCACATCTTATAGTTCTACAAATCCGGAATTTATCAAATTATTTAGAAGTAATCGTCTTCTACGGAATACAACAATCTAACATAATCTGCGTACGTGCACACAATACATCTCATAAACTTAGATATTTTCACAACACATCGTTTTTGTTTATCCTCTAATGTCATAGAAGCTTAGCCGCGGCGTCTTCAAAGCCGTCTAATTCAGATACGTCCGTCGGCGGGAGGACGGATCCTTTGTTGTTAAGGATCTAATCTCGGCCCTCGTTGATGTCTAAGGTACATACATATGTACATCATCATCATAATTGTAATAATATATATTGCGCGATAATGCGCTTCCTAAAATCACGACACACATTTCTCGCCGAACCTTTATTACGTTTACGTACGTACATGTCCGAAGGTGTAAATATTGATCGTCGCTTATCTTGTTTAACCCATTAATCGCGAAGGATAAAAATAGTCGTATATAATGAAAAAAAATCTTAAATATTTATTAATATGTTCTAGCTAAATAACCCTTTTAAGTCTCAGTTGATTCTCGCAAGAATATGTAATTTTAACACCCTACGGCCTACGTACGCCTTCTGGCCCTTAATGATAATAATAATAACTTTTCCTACATGTACTAATAACCCAAATACAGGAAATGTACGATGAAAGGAAGTAATAAAATAAAAATAATAAAAAAGAAAATACAACAATCTTACTAAATAAAGTAAAATATCTCAAAGTTCTAAGCTCTATAAATGGATAAGGCGGTGCAAATTGCTTTAAATGAACCATAACATTGTTGTGTGTTGTGTAATCAAAGCATTAGTTCTACTTTCTTTGCAATAAAACATGTGTTGATGGCATGCTTCGAGTGTAGATACGTTAAAATTGATGCAACCCAGAAACCTGAAGCAACCAATATTATTATCCAACAGATCATGCAAGAATTTTGAGCTCAGCGTTTTACGTCTTTGGCATTGACATCAGATCTGGAAAATATAATGTTATAATCGAGCTCTCTCTTCCGCAATCAGCTTTAAATAATTGATGTTTTAATAAACATCTTTGAACAGTCTCAATCTTGCTGTTGATATCTACCTAATAGGATACCATATACTAGTGACGCATTTCGTATATAACGGAATCCGATCGATCATTCGCGCGTTCAATGCCTCGCATTGAAGCTGGCTGCATCGGTTAGGTACGCTTTTCTCCATGCTCACCATCTTAGAAAAGTTCTCTTCTCAACATTTATCTATTTGTCGACACCTACCTCACATCTTCTCCAGCAAGGTCTAGATCGCGCAAGACGGCAACTATCGATGCTGCAATCGGAGATGGCCCGGCTAGAGCCTATCGGGATGTTCAATACCCAGAAAACCTGGGATTGAGTCAAACCAAGGCGGCTAACTCCGGGTCTTGGGGTATTACTGGCATTAGGACGAATCCAAAGGTTTCTTCAACCAGCTGGATATTTACCCGCTCACCAGTCGTCTGCAAATAGATGCAGTGCGCTACACGAATTAACTGCACTATAAATCTTTAGGTCATCCGCATATATGATCACTTCACTTCACTTCACAATATTGAGGTATCATTCGGGAATAGTAAGAATAGAGCGGAACCGAAATTTGGTCTTTGAGGTAATCCGGATGAAGGAAGAAGGAAGAAGGCTCTTATATATGTCCAAATTGCTTTCGTTCAAGCAGGTAAAATCGAATTAATGTTAGCGAAGGCGATAGAATCCACCTTCCATATACTAGTATGCAGTGGCGGACCTGATCAAAGGCCTTTTCAAAGTCAGTAATTATCGCATTGACCTGGCCCTGTTCATCTAATTTTTCAGATATTGAGTGAAGCAACCGAGATTGGCGACATCAACCCATGCCGAGTTGGTTAGATTGATGTTTGAGCAAAGCTGTATGTGTGAGTACAAAGTATAGACCCGAATACCTTTGTAAGGTTGCGCAGGATAGATATCGGTCGGACGTGCACGAGCAGCTTCTCATATTATTGCAATTCCGATGTTCTAATGATCCCGCTGATGATCAGGACTTGACGAAAATTGCCGCACAATCGCAGATAATTTCCTCAGATGGTGTAGTACCTCATCATGTTAGACATAAGAACCATTTTAACAACAACCACCGAAGCAGAAACCATTTTGATTGCAGAAAATTCTTAGTGTGCTGGATGGTCAACATTTCTGGAATTATCAGTTGATGGACAAACGATTTTACGGTATTTCTTTACATGTTAAAATTTGGATTTGTAGATGTTCGTAATAAACAACAGATGTAGTTTCCAAACTGTTACAAAGTAAAGTCTTTGAAAAGGTTCTTGGATGAGATACTAGAACACTCAGTCTATTACGAAAAGGCTCCATAGAGAGTGTTTAATGGACTTCGCATACAAAGCAAAATTTGGTTCGTTAAAATTTATTCTGTAAAATATCTTCTTTAAGCCAATAGATAACTGTCTATTTGTCAACCCGCTCAAAAAGCAATTTTCCTACTGCCCAATAAAAAAAAAAACAAGCTATAGTCAATCTTCCCTTTGTACCGTAGATGTTTCCGTTTTCCATATAACTAACCTAATTACACCGCCAGCCCTCGACTCAGATATTTCTGTGATAGAACGTGAAATTACTTCCCTACAAACGACTACCACCATCCGATCCATCCACACATGCGAAACATACACGCGTACAACTAGATATGGATCTTCCTACCATACCATCAACTTCTAATACATACCGTAACCGTAACAAGTGGGAGAACACTAGTTGAGTAGAATCAAACGCCCGCCGGGCAAATAAATTGCCAATCAACATCTCTTAGAACTTCCCTTTTCCCGCTACACTCTCTGTTGCGCGCGTGTGCGTGTGTACGTATTCGAGTCTGTCGCCCTCGATCCCTTTGACGGGGGCAAACGGTAGTTCAATAAGGGAACCGCTCGACTGACTCTCTCGCTCCTCGATATTAGATTCGTCCGCGCGAAATCGATGTTGTAATTTTTTTTTTTTTCGCATCTTACGGATACCTTAGTGAACGAACGATCAAAGCATGAGGGGGAAAATGCCTCTTGCATTTAACTTACCATCTTTGCGAGAGGGCGATACAGGAGTCCTGATTTCATATTTCTCATTTCCTGTCTCCGAGTCGCTGAGATCCATTAATTTTTATTTGAAGCAATGTCCAAGTGAAATGGGGAAATGGTGGGAAACGAATAGGCGAAGAACGAAACAAGGAAAAATCAAGAAATGTGCATACGCGACGTAGACAGCCGACACAATCAATACGACGGTTGTCTTTTTAGTTATGCACGTAGCCTTGTAACGGGCGTTAAATTAATTTTAATATTTACTGAACTTCAATCCGAAGTTTCTTCAAAATACGATAAGTGACTTACCCACAGCAAATGTTTAAAACTGATAAGTTACTCGAAACATGAAATTGAGCCTAACAAATTTTTGCGCAAATAGCAAAGGATTATCGGGTTAGAATGCTTCAAAGAGCATTATTTCAACAGCAATGTCTCGTCAAGTTGCTTTCTGTTTTTGGTAATAACGCATCACTCGATAACTTCTCGTCAGTACTGGAAATTTCAACGTGGACACCTATTCTAGGGTAGACCATCGAAGACAGAGATCATTCAAAAAAAGTTCATCGCAGCCTTAAGCATTTTATAGACCTCAATCTAAAAGTATCGGCGACTTTAAGAAAGTTAATTTCCCCTTCTCGCATCTTTTAACGGAAGAGGAAAGGGTGACTTGCGTTAATTTGGTATCGAAAGCTTTGAGCCGATTCAGTAACGGAAGCTCAAAGAAAAATGTAGTATTGCAAGAAAGGACGAATCATGAATTAATCTGCTGTGTGGGTGTTACGACATCTCATCATGTCGTAGCCATGATGGGATGGCTGACATCTCATCATGGCTACCAAGCCACTACTAAGCCAAAAAATGTTGTCCATTCCGATGGTGTTGAAGAATCAACTTCAGATAATTAATTGACATACTCCACAACAAGAGATCCTCCACAAAATTATATAAGAGGCAGAAAACGATCGAACTTTGAGAGCAGCATAACATTTTTTGACGATCCCAAAAATCAAAAAGGAGCTACGTGGACAACGGATTCAGCCGCTGAAAGAAGTGTTGTCGCTTTTGAAATAACAATTTTGACTCGGTACATCTGTTACGACAGTTACTTCAAATGAATAAAAAGACGTATCAATCTTTGTGGAAAAAAGTTTGATTAAAAAGACAACCCTCGCAATCACACCTGTTCAGCTTTAAGCAAACAGTTTGTCTATTTCTTCTACAACATCTCACACTTTTCTATCGCTGAATCCAAGATGCTTTCGTAGTCAGCTTTTATAGGCATTAGCTTTTAACTACTGCCGACATGCTTTTCCCGAGGATTCCTTGATGACTCTGCTGAGAATATCAAGCAAAGCTCTAAAAGGCACTATTTTGCGACAAATTGCTTATAAAAACCACACCGAGCAACAATAAAAGTCAATAAATGGGTACGTTTGCCAAATGACTTTAGATATCGCTGACATTTCGTTTTATTCAACTAAGTTTCATTTGCCTATTGACCAAGCGCAAATCAATTGTCGCCTCCATCCATCCTACAGCTGCAGTCTTTCCATTTTTTTTTTTTTTACTTCATATATTATTTCGAACTGTGATCTTTGATACCTTTACGCTTCGCATAGTTTCATTGAAATTCTACGAGGGGGTCGCGAAATTATTAGATAATAACTTGTTTTCAACAAGAGCAAAACACCCAGTCACAGATCATATGAGATTATGTGCTGGCACAATACAACCACAAGAGGTAGAGACGTTTCAATAGAAAAAAGTTTAATTAAAGGATAATTAAAGAGACATAACAAAGTGGAACTATTTTCAATGTAAAACTACTGTATCCTTCCAGATACCTCCTTATTCCTGTAAATACTTCCATTGCACTAAATACATGGAATAGATAACGTATAACAATATAAATATTTCCGTATCGAATTTAAGCCGATGGGATATCGACCACTTACCAGCGCGTTTCGTCGGCAACCCTTACGACACGCAATATTAATAATTAAGTGGATTTAAACATGGATGGAAAATCGATCACCTATAGCCCGCTAGAATGATTAGGGTTTGAAGTGTGTCCGTAAGTATTGACTGTACGGGATAGATTACACGGATTACTCGATAAATCCTTTCACGGTCGTTTACACGCTCGTAATCCCTACTACTTCACGGTGGAATCTCATAAATGGAATTAACCAAGATTTAGGGTTCTATAAAATCGGAATAACTTAAATAATATTTCGGGTCACATCGGAAAATGGCTAAAGACAATAGCCAAATGTATGCTAAAATGCTAAATTAGCTTAGCTTCCTCGCGGTATTGGATGGAATAATTCGCGGCAAACGCAACAAAAGGAGAGAAAAAAATTATTCTAACACACGGACATGTTTCTACCGCCTACCCGGCGTCATCAACGTGGTTTCGAGAGTACTTTTTTATCTCTACCTTCTATCATTGTTGCTTCTCAGTTAATGCCACAACTTTCAAAACGACAAACTCGAAATTTTTTGGCGCCCTCTAGTGCCAAAGGAACGCATGCCTACCGTTCAGGAAGCAGCGACATTTACTTAGTACTGTTCCCCAAACCATCCGCGGTTTCCCAAAACGCTACCGGCGTCGCCATCTCGTTGTTAAACAGTCAAAGAACTCCAAGTTGAAGATGTTGAGTAGGCAGAAACATGTCCGTGAATTAGAATAATTTCTTTCTCTCCTTTTGTTGCGTTTACCGTGAATTATTCTATCAATACCATGAAGAAACTAAGCCAACTTAGCTGGTTAATATTTCGGGTGTTGTAAATTAGATGAATTGCCATTAGATATAAGATTAGATTATGTTTATTGTATAAACTTTCAGACTTAGCAAGTCCCTAACGGCCAAATTAAATTGGGTACGTTCGTATCTTTACCGAGTCGTATAGACACAGCTCTCGTGAAGAAATCTCCAAAATTTCGGCTATCCATCTTACCTTATCTAACTTATCCGAGCGAGTGACGAACAAGAAAATATTTCACGCACATTACCTTTGAAAATCTAAGAACAATAACCAATGATAACGCTGATCTCGCTCAGAGTATTGACGAAATCTGCTCGAGAAGAGAAAGCATTAACCAACGGACAACGTGCTTCAATGTTAACAATATTGCAAAGAGATACAAACCTACCATCTACAAAGCAGCGACGAAGTTCTCAATCAACTCTTGAACTGCTAATCCAAAGACGGACGACGAAAAACGCTTGATACATGCACCAATGATTCGAATAGATCAAATCGTTAGCCAGCTTATCTGTTCCCTAAAAGTTGTATTTGTATCGATATCTGATCCGGGTATTTTCAAGCCTACTTTTAGAAGAAGAAAAAGTACTTTGCAAATCGATACTACGTGGAATGCTTAAAAGATTGTAAATGCCAGCCTTTGTAATTTGAAAAAAAAAAAACAACAATATATTGAAGATGTAAGACGTCAGAATTTGCTAGACTAGAAATACAAACTTTTCAACAACAAAAGAATATTACAAAAGGATATAGAATCATCCATTTCGACCGTTCTATTGTTAAAATTCCCCCCCAGAAAAAAGAACCAACGAGTTGTGTCTACTCGCCGTTAATTTCGGGTCCACACGATCCGCGTTTAAACGACTTTCAAGTAAATAAAATAATATTTTTACAATGTTACCAACAATCGTTTAGCTGTCATCGCCCGCGTGTTTTAACACGGTTCCACAGCAAATAACCGAGCCACTATACGGATCCCATATTAAAACATTACAGCCCATCGCGTAGCTCTTAATCTGCCGTCGATTTTCCTTTTTTCATTCTTCGTTTCCTCCTTTTCTTTACGCAGTATAAGTAGGCAGTCCTAAATCTTACGGCGAAAAGGAAAAAACAAAAAAAAAAAAAACTAGAAATAGAACGTAAATAGTCGAACCAATTCATCACGGAGGAAATAAAACAGTACGACATGTTTTTTTCGGATACGTGAACAGTGTTTTCGTAAGGCGGCGTGTTTTACGAACGCATAGATTGCTTTACAGCGTATATAAACAATATTCCGCTCTTCTCGCGTTCGACCGGGAGGATCGAGTGACTTATTGCGCTTACGTAAACAAACGTTGTCAATTTACAGGTATTATGGAGCTGATGCCCGCGCCACCTACCTCTGTTTCTCGATTTAGTAGCGTAGGACGTCTTTACTTGTAGTTTTTGGCTACGTTCTTCCTTTGTTGCGAGAGCGTAGCGATCTTTAAGAAAAGGAAAGGAAATAATATCAACGCTTTTGCATTTGATTGTGTATCTCATTTTAACTTAAGCAATCTTACGTAATCAAGTCTCTTAAAAATGAGGAATTTCCGTGTGTTTAATAGTAAGTTCGTCCCGGATAATTTTTTGCAATTCATTTAAAAGGTCTTTGAAGTGGTTACACAGCCATAAAGAGCTAATGGTTCTATAACAACAAGTATAGTTTTTCAAAAACGATAAGAAAATGTTTTTGTATAAGTTCTTTTATTTCTTTCCTACAATGTTCATCAGTCTTGCTTAAGGAGAGGCTTCCTTAGGCCAACAAGCGATTTTGGTCAACCTTCATAGATTTCACAGGCAGAAGTATGAACACGACGAAACGATCTATAAACAATCTTTTTTTGCTGGGACTTCATTACCAACAGTTAATCAAAGCTATTCAAAGCATCGTTGCTACCTCAGTCCTCTACTATAGTCGTAAAAAATCATCCAAAGAATATCTTCACGTAAAATGACAACATTGCTTCCTGCAACTATTCCCTCGATGTCTGTGCTGTCGCTGCTTCAAGAATAACAAACGAAGATTTTACAAAAATAATAATAAAAATTCTCTTCTTGCAAAGGTCTACTAGATCTTCTGTTTCCAATATCACTAAAAACTATCCTTTCTCGCAATATTCAAGACGTACCGTCCTATTCGCATTGATAGCAGCATCGTTAACCTCGCAGACCATTATATTAACTTCTAAAATAAGACATACGGCAATTATAGTTACGTAATAATAAGTGTAACAGCTTCAATTACAACGACCAGTTGGGAAACATATCATTGAATAACGTCCTTTTACATTGAAATAAATTTTATCCAGCGTATAGGCGCATCGGATCCGTGGAAACCGTTTATTCCGTTTTTTCCTTATTGTATAAACTCGACAAGCACAAAAGCCTCAAGCGGCGGACATTATTTCCAGCAAACGAAAACCGAGCGAACAAAATAGCGACAACTCCAACAGCTCCAGCCCCCTTCTCCCGGTTAACCCCAGCGTAGCGTGTTGCTTTCGCTGCAGCCGTGCGATATTCCGCGCTTTGACAGCATCGGCGGCGACCGTCCTAGCGTGAAGCTGATATAGCAGCATCAGCAGCAACAACAAACCGTCATTCAGCCCCGTGCAAGTCGCGTTTCCGTTAACCGTGAATTCAATCAGAGATCATTGTTTGGAAGTTATACTTCCTCCGGCCCCCGACGCCCGCCTTGCTCTTCTCTCTCGCCGATTTTGTTTCTGTTGTGTATTATTATCGCGCATGTATATATATATATATATATATATATATATATATATATATATATATATATATATCTGTGTGACAAACGTCGTCGTCAACAATGCCTATTCACTTCCTCTCCAGATATTTCGATGGAACAATGGATGCCCGCGAAACGCCTAGCTACGGCTTTCGCTTTTGCTTTTGCCCACCTATCGCGCGCGCCTCTTGTGCGATGCGAAATAAGGAAGGACGTTAGATATTGCGTTTCCAGAGATTGGGCGTTGTTATTTTGTAACAAATGTTAATAGGGCGGTTGGTGTACGCACTAACGTACATATTTTATGGATATAATAATATAGACCGAGAGACAAAGATGCACGCGCAATGCTCGACGTGGTGTTTCTTTTATATGTATTCCACATATACATCGTTTGAAACTTAACTGTAGGAGTGGATCTTATTTAATCCGAAGTGGAAACAATCGAGAGATTTAACAAAAGAGAATTCTCGTTTTGATTTACAATTGTTTGTATTTGTTTTCCTTTGTGCTGTAACATCTACAGTTTTCATTAAAACTTATGTCATCTCGTCGTACGTATCTGCACGATCTTGTATACGAGGTCATTCATGCAACCCGTTCATCAGTTTCTTATGTTCTATAAATAATTTAATTTTGAAATTTTTGAATGTTACATTTTTCAATATGCTTTTGCGCAACGCTTTCGGAAGGTCCTCAAGATAGGTATCTGTTTCGATTCTACGTAAACCGTTGTCTGCTGAGACATTTTTCTTTAATTTGGAAATAGAAGGGAGTCACTGCGAGCCAAATCCGGCGAATCCAGTGGATGTTTTATTAATTCGAACTAATAGCTTTGCCCATCTCTTTCAAATGAGGACGTCTATTCTCAATTTCCTCGCTGAACCGGCTCAATAACGACGCACAATAGTTTCCAATAATTGTTTGTGTTGGTGCAAAAAGTCATTTCATCTCAAAAAATCGAGTCATCGCTAGAGAGGACAAAAACGGATGAAATCATACCTTTTTTGCAGCGACTTTAAGTCAGTCTCGTGCTTATTCGTCTCATAAGAAAGAGTTCGTATTGCCTGCTCGTGTTTCCCCGAGAGTCGACAAAACACGAGGCGGTCTAGTCGCTGCAAAACAGGTATGATTTCGCTCGCGGCTCTCAAAGGCGGATGAAATGATTACTTTTTTGCGGAGACTAGACAGACTCGTGTTTTATCGACTCAGTAGGCAACACGAATCCATTCGCATGAAGCGAATAGACACGAGTCTATCTAGCCGCTGCAAAAGAGAAAGGATATCATTGTCTTCGTCTTCTTCAGAGCCTGTTCGCCTTCAAAAATTCACTGTTTTGATTGTCTTGTCTTCAGAATACTCCGGAGACAAGGAAAAGGACTATGTTTCAGCCATAGTTATGTATCGACGGAGAAACTCGTCAAGATTACGACGGAAAAGCGTCAAAACATCCTTAGAGTCGGCCAGACGATTACGTTTATTCTCCGCTGGGAGTAAAGCGACTCCCATCTTGCCGAGATTTTTACACGTTTTGATTCGTGACCATTTCGTAGCTTTTGTTAATCATTTCGGGGGTAGTCACATCCGCTGGACGTCCACAACGATATTCATGTTTTGTGGATGTACGGCCACGTTTAAACTCATTCACTCAATTGTACTTGCTAACACAGGAGCAGATGTACCGTGAGCTTCATCAAATTTACCTTTAATCTCTTTCTTTCTTTTGACTTCTACTTCTCCTATTTAAATCACGCTGACACAGAGTTTTACTTATCCACTCAAATGAATTTTTTACCTTTTTTTTGTGATTAAGGGAACAATTAATTCCGTAAACCGAAGTATCACGATGTAAGTTTCTAGAAACAATATTAAATGCGAATTCTTCGAATTGATCCGCATCTGTGTAATTAGAATTAATATTAGCTGATCGTAATGCCGAAAAATATTCAACGATATTCGAGGTTCGCATCACGTACGGCACAGTACTAATCGCATATCCACTTCGGCGAATCAATAAAGTACCCACACACATACTTCGGTATTTAGTCTCTTCGAACAGGGTGCTTCTTCAACATGTCGGAAGGATCGAGAATATTTATAATAACTAGGTACAATGAAATAAACCGTATTGAGTATATCCGAAAGAGCACTATAACGTTTAAAACGTCAGCGTGTTATTATCGAAGCATTATCAAAGGGGCTATCAATCGGCGTTCACGATACATCTTTCTCGAAAAGTTCTAAGATATTGGCAAGATCAATCAAATGGCGGCATCTCAAAAATTTCTTACATACGAGAACGTGCATTGTTTTGGCCCCCGTATTAAAAACATTTTTTTTTTGCTTGCTTTGTGAATCACACCCGGTGACTAAAATTCTATTTATGCGCTTCGTAAACATTGTTACTGCAAACAATGTCGTAAATACGTACACACTCTATTAGAGGCACTTGACTATTATTAAATCTTACGTGGACCAACACAATATACACGGAGAAATAAACAAAAGCTCTTCTAAGAACAGATCTTTTAATTACCGTATCCACGTAATATTTCTTTAGCATTTCTTAAGCGAGGTTTCCTCCATTTTAATATAGCCTTAGATAAACGCGATTTGTTATATATTGAAACTCATGTATCGCATGCAAATAGTCTAGTACCTAATCAGCCTGCATTAAAAGAAAAGAAAATAGTGGATTTTTGAAGAAACTTGGATTTTAACAGATGCGTTCAAAGAGCACAAATAAAAATGAAATTAAAAGAATGGATGTATAAAGCAATTGCAGCCCTTTTAAGCATCAATTGCGACATGATTTAAAGAAAGTTGAGAAATGTGATTTCTTAATGCGGAAGCAACTGAAGAAATTAAAAAAAGCGCCGGATTTTAAAGCAAAATGATTCGATACAACGCAATGTCCCTTACGCGCGATAAGAACAAGCTTAACACTAAAAATCCCTTTAATTATTTTAGTATTAATATTAACAGGCGGAGACATAGCAGCCTTTGGTCACTGCATCTATTGCAACAAAATGCCCTTATAAATGTTAGATAGGAATTACATAGAATGTGTTCTGCCGTCTTTAGATCTTCTAGACATAAATTCTTAGCGTTTCCTAGCTTGAATAGGCGATATTTTAGGGCTGCATGATCCGTCAGAAATCTCGCCAGTAACCTAAGGTCCCTTTTTCTGAATATCTTTGCTGTCTTAGACAAGCCTGGCATAAACAGCTTTCGTCTGTTTTTGTCCTGGAGCAACAGTACGAGGTCTTCTGATCGTCCTCGCATATTTTTATTACATATCTGACATGACTCTTTCGTATGCCACAGCAGGAGCTGCACTCATTAATAGGCGAATATTTTGGAGAACAATGAAAGTTTTCCTCCTTCATTGTTTTTGAACGTTACAGAAAGATGTCGCATGTTTCCTTCCACATATATAATTTTCCCCTGTTCCCCATTAACTCTTATGAATTCTAAAAATTCGTCTGCATTACGTGTTTTGATCACCTTATCTAATCTGCCGCCCATCGTCAACCGCTTTCTTTTTTTTTTTTGTTAGCTCCCCAGCCCTCTTAAATGGGGCAATTGCGCTTAATTTTCGTCGAAAGCAAACATTAATTCGCCCCTAAACCGCGTCTATTAGAATTTTAGATCCCGCACGCGAAATTCCCTTAATGCTTTATGCCCCAGACCTTTCGCGAAACAACCGAAGCCTTATTCGCAACGGACGTAAAGGCGGGCGACCTTCCACGCATATTATTCACCCTCGCAGCACGGGCGAGCCTTGGAGATACACAACAATTTCTCTATACGACGGAAGAGCGCATATATATATATATATATATACGATGGCGGTGCATAAATAACGCGAATTTTAGGAGAAAGATAGGAATATGGACGGAGAAGGGAGAAGCATCAGCGAGGTTCGTATGCTACGATTATTTCTGCGGGTACACGCCGAGAATGTACTTATATCTTCCAGTGTTAATGCGTAATACTGAATAATCCATCAAAATCTGTCAAGACTTCAATTAGATAGTATTAAGCGGTATATATTTTTATCGTAATAGTTGTCTCTTATCGGTAATCCCCATTATTTACAGAAAGATATCGGTACGTAACGTTTAATCTCTGCTTGACATTGTACTATATCTCTGTTACTCTTAAAAACCGTGTTTAATTTTAATATTGGCGCTCTTCCTAATCGTGTCTACCACTGATCCTAAATCGTAGCGTCAGCAGGAATTTAGATGAAAATCAACGAGCAATTGTGCAAATGGTCCGTTTCTACGGCGTTTATGTAAATCTTGAATTAGGCTTGCTCGCACTCGAATGTGGAGAACCTTACATCCTTAATAGTTAGTAGAAAGATGCCGAATATCTCTTAAACAAAAATTAATAAAAATGGTTAGATGAACCAAATTTCACCAACTCTAATAATATTTAATTTAATAGAAGAACGGAGCAGTATTTCAGACGAAATAGGGCAAGAAGATCACAACATCTTTTTGGATCAAACGACTAGATAAGCATTTTAGGAAATCCTCTGATAAGTAGAGAGGACAAAAGGACTTATTTCGCTCGCTTTTTTCCTCTCTACTGATAAGAGCAATTACGTATGAAGACACGTTAAATTGGATCGGAAGTAATGGACTTGTTGTTGTATGGCTGGAGAGATATCCTGAATTAAGGAATTGTTAATAAAGTTGACGTTCCACAAAACATTCAAGGACGGGTTAGACTCCAGAACGCCGATGTGATTCCTGAAAGAACCACACGAAGAGTAGTTCAAAATGCAAGAAAGCGTACGTGAAAGTAGTCAATTATTTTTCGAATTTGTCGATTTATTGCTTTATCTTCTATCATTATTAGCATCATTGTTATTTTCGTTCGTGAATGGATCGGGTAAGCCGAGCAACTTCACTTGAAACCGATTCTAAGGATGCGACATTTTCTAAAAAGACGCAAGCAAAAATTTTGATGATCCATTGTTTCTTGTTCCTAGATTCTTGAACATCTTCAGATAACCGCCGAAGAGGTAAGATTGAACGAATTAGAACTTTGGCAAGAAATCTCCCTGCAGTATCTCTGACGTTTGCCGCTTACTTGACGAGGTTAGTTGGTTACTTAACCAAAGACTTTTTAGCCCATTTTAATTTTTTATTCTCTTCGATGATAAAGGATCATTTTTTGAACGATAGATTATGGAATACATTAAGTAAACATAGTCGAGATATTTGCATCTGTTGAATATCCAAATTATTCCTGTACCTCGACGCGATAGGTAGTTACCTCAAATTCTTTGAATGGTACTTTTCCAAATCGATGAATTGGACGTAGAGAGCTTATTGATTAAGCTGGACGTTCTTTGGATGTTAGTTCACTAGATTTTTTTCTTGTAGAGTCATCTCAAGTAACATATGTACGTTAGCTTTGCAGGAGTTGAGAAAAGGAATAGCCGTAACGAAGTCTTCGAAAAAGGTAGCGATTTGAACGTCTCAAATGATCTAATTTATGTTTGATGATCTTTAATTTACGATCAATAAAATTCAATAAATGTGAAGTATTTGATCTTCCCAGGATCATTGTAGAAATAATGATCCTGGACGAATCAAGATAAACAAAGTCTATTGTAACCTGAAAAAATATACAGGAGTCCCGCGCTACCTGAAAAAAACGAAATCGGATGCATTACAGGCAAGCGTTATAACAGCTTGCCTACAGAATTTCATGAATATCATCCTTTCTCTTTCAAAGATATTTGCTTGATTCCATACTTTATCTCAACCAATATATAAAAATATCTTATTATTGAAAGGTGTTTCAATAACAATGTAGCGCTTACTTTCAACGCACAACGTACCGAAAACACTGAACGCTTGCGTCAACTGTACTGACAACACGCGAGGTGTCGCGAGGTTGCCTACCCCGTAGGGGTAGATCGATACCAACCTACGTAGGAGTATAACCTCAGCTCGCTTCGGTTTTGGCGGGTAGCTCGCCGCATACACCGGATTACCCTTGCGGTTCGTGCGCTATTCTTCCTCCCCGCTCGATGGCTTTTACACCTTCTTTTCATTTTTTTTTTTTTTCATCCACTCTTTTTTTCCGGAGGATTAAAATGCGATAGCGCAAAAGAGACGAACTCTTCGCCGCACGAAATCGAATTATAGCGATTTAAATTGAATCGCTTTTCAGTTTCGGCTATATTTTTCCCGCCGAGAAGCGATTTATTACCGGAAAACCGAAATATATTTATACAGCCATCTAATTATGCTAGATGCATGGCTCTGGCGAAAAATTTAATGGCCATATTAATTTTGTATCCCCAACCTGGGTAAATAATTGAATGCTGAATGGGAAAATAAATTTTTAACTTCGGAATTCGGTAAATACGTTTAATTCCGCGCGATTTGAATGTGGTTAATGGTTCCGAATGGCCATTTGTTTGTCATGAGCGCGATAAGTAAACTTAATAAATTTAGTTGTAGGAGGAAGAAATATGCTACGAACGACGTGATAAATGGATTTCTTCTTTTGTTTGCTTGGAGAAATCATTTAGAAAGATATATCGTACGTATATTGGAAAATTAAATAATTGTTCGGACAATTACAAATTATTTCGTCTTTTTTATATTGGCAATATTAAACATTGACACAAAATTAACAAATAACATAGCGTCCAATGCGATAAAAAAAAAAGAACAATTCTTATTAACATCCTTCCATTACTATTCGTCGTAATTGTCGCTTTATTGTTTTCTTTTCCCTTGTCATTAACTTCATTGTTATCTTCGTTCACGGATATAACGAATAAACCAAGCAAAGTATAAAAAAACATCTTCGTTCATATTCCTAACATGAGATTTATTGACATGCGTAAGCGTTTGGGAGGAGATGACCGTTTCAATAAAGCAAAACCTAATAGGTGGGGTTACTAGAACTCGTCGCTCGGTTGCGAACGAAGAAGCCATTTTACAAGCAATAGGAAATTATTCGAGAAGAAAGTTCAAGTGTATTGTGAATCGGTTAGGCAAGTCCTCAAGCTTCTTCGCCTATTTTATTTCCAAAAAATTAATCGCCTCTTAGAATCGATAAGTGCCTAATCGGTCCATTTCCTTTGCGCAATCGATTGACAAACGAACTCTATCCAAGCTTTCTAGAGAATGAACTGAACGCCTTATTAATCAATTTATTGTATTTATTATTGTCCAAAGAACGTGGTATATGCACGAAGGCGCATTATCTCACCTTCTTGGAGAGCAGGGCAATTTTCGCAAAGATTTTAGTTAATTCCGTCGATTTTTCATTTTGGGGATTGCTGCAAAATGCGCCGTAGAATGTAGACAATGTAGAGCAATTATGGAGATTCCAAGCATATATCAAAGACACCATCAATCGTTAACATCAATAGATATTGAAAAGGTAAATGTAAGAACAAGGTAATCGACACCTTTACAGCGTAATACCTTATATTTTTTAAAGTTCAATCATTGTTTTTCTTTGTTTCATTAATGTCGCCCTGTATATTTAACGAACAAAAAAGCTGCTAATACCCTTAATTTTAGGTATGTGCCAACGCAAACATTACTTTTTGTTCGCAATGTTGTACCTAACAACGTCTATCTTGATCGAATGAAAACATTAAACGCGTAAATTTTCAAACATTATTCATTTAAAATTACAAACGTAAACAGAATACAACGTCTACGCTTCTTTTCTCCTTTCACCATCCGCAATCGACGGCAACCTCTTCGCTGTTCCGCCGTAAATTAAAATTTATTAAAATCACCTTCTACAAGAACAACACCAAAAGGAACATTCCAATTCCTTATCGGAGAACAAATTAATTTGGGATTTGCCTGCTTTTTTTGTTGCCGCTAACGTCCCATGTTCGATGCTCGAGTAAAATTAGAGATACCACACCAGTTGCAGGCCCACGAACGCGTTACTTTCACCCCTTTCCAATAAATCACCGGCCATATCTCTCGCCCTATCGGGAACGTGAAAAGATATACTTGTGAGATATTCAACAACTGTCCATTAGTGAAAAAAATATCGGTTTCCACGATTTTACGACCATGTGTGACCGATCCACCGAATGCGTTAGGTTAGATTTTCGGTGTTTTACGACGGATTACGCGCTTGAGATGTGTAGATAAAGCGACAAGCTAATGAATTGAGAGTAAATTGTGCGGCTTAGACGTACGTTAGCGTATTTTAATTGATGAAGAATTCTTAGATGTTCTTGGAATAATTTTCTTCTTTTAGGTGCTTCGTTTATTAAATAAATCAATAAAAGCGTTACGTTTTCACGACGAATTTAGTGCCTTTTTCAGAGATTAAAATATTTTTTCTTTTCCTCTGTCCTTTTTTTCTTAAGTAAAAAAATAATTTTAATTTTCTCTTTTAACTTTTACTTAAAAAAAATAATGATTAAACGCTTATATTATATTCAAAAGACCTAACACCGAAAGAAATCTTTGAATCAAGTAGGCGAAATAGTTGAAGCCACAGGCATACCGCAAGATGAAGTGTTTTCAATTTTGCACGAAAAATTGGGCGTCAAAAAAAATCTCGGCAAGATGGGAGCCGCGCTTGTCCTCATTGTACAATAAACGCAATCGCGTGGTCAATTCTGAGGCTGTTTTGATGAGGCTGCTTTCTCGTCGCAATCCTGGCGAGTTTCTCCGTCGATACATATAACTATAGACGAAACGAGATACATTCCGGAGGCGAAGAAGCACTCGAAACAATAGATTTTGAAAGGCGAACGGGCTCCGAAGAAGACGGAAATCGATGAAATATTTTTTTTAGATTCACGCGGAATCATCTGCCCCAAAGGACAAATAATAGCCGGAAAGTACTATGCGTCATTATTAGAAGGATCCATCTGGATAATGCACGGGTGCACAACTGCGCAGTTTTAATGACCAAAATTTCGGAATTAGAAGTTGGAATTAATACAATTCACCAGATTTAGCCCCCAACGACCTCTTTTTATTTCCAAATTTGGAAGAGTGGTCCGGCAGTCAACGGTTCACGAGCGGTAAACGAGGAAGTCATCCCCCAAGCGAATGCTTAATTTAAGGACCTTCCGATATATTACTTTTTAGAGGGCCTATGAATGCCGGAGAAGCGCTTGGAAAATTGCGCTGTGCTAAATAGAGATTATATTGAAAAATAAATAAAAATCTATAGGAAATACTTAGTTTTCCAGCCATTTTCTAAGGACTACTCTCGTATCTAGGATCCTGTAAGAAGAATCTACTATTAAGGAACTTAAGAAAGGAAATCACTTCTTCACGGTTAAATTTAATAGAGAAAACCTTCAAATTCAGCTTTCCAAAATAATTATTCATTAAACTTATCTTAAAAATGCAAGATATATTGAATTACAGCAGCAATTAACTGAATATTACTGAGAAGCCTTACACGTTCGCCGCGTAATAAAGAATAACGCCTGAAAACTAGATTATCTCTCATCTTAAGGCTTCTATCGTTAATTAGACGAATAAGAAAATTCCTCCTTCCATTTCATTTTTAATTCGGCAATTTAGTATTAAATTTTCCATAAATATCTTCGCGATGATGCTCGAAAGTTAAGTTAATTACTTTCGAAAGTCGAACGCGAACGAGCCGAGCGGAAGCTAGCAGCATCAGCGGAAAGCATTTCGCAAAAAAGTAAATTACGAATAAAAGCAATTAACCTGCTGAAATTGATGGAACAGAGAACGTTGATTTCAGAGAGAGACTCTAATGTTGCAAATGTACTGGCTGGTCTCCGTTAGCGTCGGGCGCGATGTAGCGAGGAACCGGGGGATGGAGGGCGAGACGCGAATATTCATTTGAAGTTATAATTTACGACGTTAATTTGTAACCGAATTCTGCAAACTCCGCTAGAATTGGCACTTTGATATATCCGAGTTTATAATTACATTTGGACAGGTATTAAGCGGTCGGCGTTTGAGTGAGTGTAGCCGAGTAACCACGTGAGTTGCAAAAGTGCGATACGGATTTGTTCGTGGGGGACGAGGAACGGGTTTGTAATTTCCGGATTGTTACGATTGAGTTAAGCGTATAGAAAATACGTGAGTTCAATTCCCGATGCAAGTCGTCGATTTTTAAATGCCGAATACGAGTCAACGTTGTACTCGGGCATTTAATTTGTCGAAGAAAACGAAGAAGAAATTTATTTGGAACGATATAACATTAAACATATCTGTTTTAATTTATTTTTAACTTTCCTCGTTATTTTTGGTCACTTACAGTAACGATGGCCTAACAAATTTCCGTCAATCCTCCAACTATCAATGTTGTATGATCAATGACGTACAGATAGACCACCTCAAGCGGACGAAAGCACTCTAGAAGAAGCAATGCAAGACAATCTCCAATCAAGTTCTTCGCGATTTGTCGCGAAAGAATTGGTCCATCAACATCCGTAGTTGGCCGGCACCTATTCGTTTAAAAGAAATGTCGAAACAGAATTTTGATGCACTAGGATAATGCTCCATTCCATCAATCCCGCTTGGCGCCGGAAAATTTCCAAAATATGGAAGGAGGAGGAAGTTTCCGGATGTCGCTTCAACTATTTACGGATTGTTTTATTCGACAATACATTTCTTGTTCCGTTGCAACTTTAACAATTTTAAAGAAGTAGAAAACGCTTATCGAGACTTCTTTGCCTTTAAGCCACCACAATAGTATGGATATCGAATTGAAAAATTGATGAACATTTCTTTTGCTTTTTCTAATTTTTTTACTCTCTTAATTGAATAACGGGATAACTTGGCAGTGACGCCATTTAGTTGCTAAAAATACATAATCCGAGCGAAAAAAAGAAGCGCCCCCGGGTGGGCTCGAACCACCAACCTTTCGGTTAACAGCCGAACGCGCTAGCCGATTGCGCCACGGAGGCATCTGCGTTACGTTGCTTTAGATAACTATACAAGCGCAACGCATCCGTCTGTATAATATACAGAAATGCTCGTGTCTCTACGTAAATATTGGAAATCAAAAAAATAGATTTGAAAGCACCTTTGATACTTACCACCGCTTCTATTTCGACTATGTCATAAACTTAACACGTACAGCTAAGCAGCTTCGAGAACGGCTTAAACAGGAGCAGCTCGCTATTTCGAGAAGCTGCTTAATTCGCTGTCTAATTGTACGTGTTCCACGTTCCTATACCACATGTAACATGGACGAGGTAAGGACGGTTCAGGCTATCCAAAGAGACCTTATACCTATTCCAATCTGTTAGTTGCTTCTCGTTCCAAACTGGATTCAGGATATCTTTAACATAGCATCTTCTTTCGTATCCAAGCATATTATCATTTCTAGGTTTCGCCGGTTTATTCCAGTGACTTTTCCATTTTTAATCATTCCCATGTCCTCCTATACTTCGTTCTTGTGCATTATTATCTTCTATCCGGTAATGGCTTCACTACTCCTTTATCTTTATTTGATCGCACCTCGCTTTTCCTTTCTTGTCTTAAAATAGTTAACACGCTTAACCAAATTTTTCCGCTTCCTTCTCCTCCCACATCCCATTCAAGACCAAACTTTTCCCGTGTCCATTTTTTTACCATTTTGATCAATTCTCGTATCCTTTTGCTGTGATTTTTACATAGACTGACCTAAATTAAGCATACATCATTGATGTTTGAAGCTACTTCAACGGCTAAAGGCAAAAAACAACTGAACAGGCAAATAAGAATTGGATGATTATAGGGACAGTAGGAACAGAAGTTAGAAGTTTGCCCTGAGAACTCGATGGAAGATGGAGATGAAGAAATAAACTTTTTTTATGGTGGAACGTTTAACAGAAGAAACCATCATTGCTATTCAAGAAATAATCCTCTTCAAGCAAATCCCAGAGTTCTTCAAATTTGTTTTAGTTTCAACGATTGACGACCGTACGATGGCTTCCAAGTCACGAAAAGACTAAAGGAAACGAAGAGGCAGATAAGCTAGCGAAAGGACTAGCTAACATATCTTTCATTGATCTTAACCTGTCTTGTTGTCTCTAAAATGGCCAAATAGAGCAGGCAACGAAGATTTGAGAAGACAATGAAATGACAAACAAATCTGTCGTCCATGCCAGGAAGATCTTGAAGAGAAATCAAGAAGACGGCACAAAGCGCGTTCTATGCAAATGTGTTGCCGTAAGTCGAACACGACATTAATATGTCAGTAGGCTGTTTCTTGCTGAAAATATTGAAAGAAGATCTATTTTGGCACAAACAAAGACGTTTTGTTATACGTTCTTATCGGTTAAGGTCGTAGCGATCAACGGCGTCTGTGTCATGACCTGTCTATAATGATAATAAATAATTAAGATTTGATGTGGCATCATCTCATTTAGAATTATTGAATCTTTTATCTATGAAAGTTCCCTCATCAGCGAAAGATACGTGGACTTAATGCTAAACAACTACCGAGATACTTCTTCTGCGCGGTCTTGCCAATAGTCGGATTGTAACTGGATAGTTCGATTTCTTCTTGTCGGGTTATCTTAAAAATCCTTTGAAGACGATGCGATAATACGGAGGCTCTATTTTGAGACCGTGATGTAGTTCGAGAAGACATAGTATTACTTCAATATTTAAAAAGTTTACAAATTATCAAGGCAACATTGTCATTTTTTCCAAGAAGAAGATCTAAAGCAAGTTGTTAAACGCAATCACAATTTAAACATTTTCCTTTGTAAACCTTATGATATATTATATTGTTAGTCTAGTGTTTGTCCAGGTTCCCCTAACATATACTTCTCCCATCATTCCCACCGCATATTGAATCCAAACATAAATTCTGATTCTACAGTAAGGAGAAGTGATTTTGCTTTTGTACGTCGAGGGAGCCGCCTCTACTTCCTTTCCTAGCTCGGTAAAACGTTTGTAGTACCGCGCAGAAGGAGGACGGAAGAACGCGACGGAGCGAGAGGTAGGCAAGATGCAAGCCTACTCCTTCGGACCCACCATCTTCTAATTCAATTCAATTCGCCGCTCGTAATTTCATTAAATGTTTTCTTAACGGAAAGGATGGCGTGGACAAGGAGTTTAACAGTTTCCCTCCTCGCTAAGAGCTTTTTCCGGACGCCTCGCGCGCCTTCTACAACAAGAACGGCGCCTCGCCTATCACTACGCCCATCCCTACGTTATACGGAGTGAGTTAAAGATTTGGCAAAGTCGATTTACGCTTGAAATAAAAATTAAGTTAAAACTTCACGTACATAGACGTGTGTATACAGCGCGTCTCACTAAGAGCGAGGACTAACGGTATCTTGGGAAACATATTTTCTTAATTCAAGTTCACACCGCTTTGGTTAAAGACGTTTTGTCATGTTGTGATGTGATAAAACAGGTTCAGGCGCACCCAGAAGGACGACTCTTCGAGAAGATTTTTTTTCTTTTGAAGCACACATTTTTTACTTTTTCTTTGTTATATTGTCTTTCATTTGTAAAAGCTTTATAAAAGTTTATAAAAGCATTCTTCAACGTTAATACGAGTTAAATTTCAATTCCATTTTTGTTTGGACTTCTCCAAACCTTCGACTCGCCCTATATTCAAGACGAAATACTTCTAAAACCTGCCTTCACCATCGACGTCGCCGCTTAAATTCTCGAGGAAATTAATGTCCTGGCGCTGATGGCCGTCACCGCCATCGTAATTATAATTTTCGCGTTCCGATTCCTTACACCGGATTCCGTTCTCCTCCTAAGTAAATTAAGTTGGTCGTAATTAACAAGGCATTGTCTTACTTCGCTCGGTTAATTGAGAATTCATATCCAGCGCGTGGATATTGTGCGTGTACGTGTCAGAGGATTTTAGATTATGAGGCGGGATTCGTTTAGAGCGGGATATGGGTGTTGGTTGGTGGACGTGTGCGGAATTGGAAAAAATCGATTCAGAATTGGGACGAGAATGAAGCGCGCGTGAAAGATGTTTTGTCCATCTGAAATTTTGATAGATACAACGGCGACTATGGCAGGCGTCTTTTACCTCTTGGAAAACGTCTCAAATTAAACTTGGGCTCTTCTTCTCTTCATTTCAATTAACCATGAATTCATGTTGATAGGATTCTTTTAATATAACTTTCTGATGGACGCGAGTAATGCGAAATTAGGATAAGTTGTAATTCGCCAAGCAAGTTGCAAAACGATGAAAATGGTCGGCTAGAAATGGTCGAATCGGTGGTGTAGCGAAGGATCCACAAGAATCGCGCAATCTTGCTGGTCAATTCTGACGCTCTGCAGATTTGGCCTGGACTAAAGTCAGTCCCGTCATGCTAAAGAATCTTAATTTAAAAGATGCGAACGATGAGAAGTTTCCTTCCTTCATCCTGTATAACCCTCCACAATCCCTGAATAGCCATCCTTCGAGCGGTTTGTTTATAACGTCCTTATTTCTCTCTAAACATGCAATTACGAAAATTACAATCCTTTTCTTATCCTTCTTTGATGATCATCCGCGTCTTTCCTGTTCGTTTTTTCTTTCTTTCTTTTTCGAAATAAAGACCGCCAGGACGACCCAACATCCAACGTCCTATACCACCGTCACTAACAATAACAACGACGTCGTCGTCGTCGATGACAGCGCCATCTACAACATCTAATAACGCCATAACAAGTTCTAATTAGTGATACGACGGTATATTCGAGATGGGCGGACGTATTAGAAGATGCGAAGATCAAAGTCGCAGTTTCAGTTGAAGACATCCAATTAGACAGCGTGAACGAGAACAAGAGGTCTCGTCGAAACAGAGATGCCGCTGGAGTAGTCTTATGATTGGCATCGTTACGACGGGGAGAAAGTTTCGCCGTATACACCAGACGCAATACGCTAAAGAGTATGCATGGAAGTACGTCTTTGGTGGTACGCAGGAAAGCGCAGAAACAAAGAATGCTTCAAACCTTTGAAGTATTAATGAATGCCGGATTGAACAGGTATTAGAGATGGGAGCGTGTAGTAGATGGTTGTACTTCTTTCGACGTGGTTAAGTATCGTCCGCCGTGAGTAGGAAGCGATGTTGGCTGAAGTGCAGAACGTACTGAATTGCGGGAATTAATGGAAGCATATCTCGCTTTACATAAGCAGATGTTACCGTATAAGAGACCTACTTACAAAGGACGTCGTCGAACCCGGAAATTCAAATAATCATGGAGCTTCGGGAACATGTAGGGCACATACAGGTATGTATTACGTTACGGTTAAGGGAGCTTAGAAAATGGTTTCAATAGAAACAAATAAATTTATTACGCAATCGTGCGAGGCCGGCCTCCGGTCAATTGAAGGAAATTGCCTCAGCTCTCTTTAAATAGCGCGTTAATAATGCAAAAGATCACATTGAGCGAGTCGCGATAGAAAATGCATGCGATGGCAAGGAGAGTCGAGCAACATTCTAGTCGCACTTTAGCTGTACAAGGAACAAGGAATAACAACTGTTGTTTTTCTCTTTATTCATTGTCCTCAAAGGGCAAAGTGGTAAGTTCGATCGGTTTGTATCACAATCTTTGTTTCAATGATGCAAAAGAACTTTTTCAGCATTGGTTAATCGATATGTATTTGCTAAATGTGGAAATTACAACATTTCGTTCTTGAACTCCTGGACCGAGCACTGTCCTCCTACATTAATAATAATAATAATAATAATAACAGGTACTACCCAACAAATATGTGAATATATTAACAATGTCCATACGAAGAATGAAAAATTTCCAATTTTCAAACGGTCATTTCGCCCACCGAAAGTTTTTTCGTAATTTTTTGAATTTTTCCCTTCGTGATCATCCCTTCTTACATAAGCAACGATGCCAAAATACCTTGTTTTACTTTTAGATAATTTATAAGAAAAAGACTTCAATTCTATCAATATTCGAACAAGTACGATGAGTAATTCAAAAAAAAAATTTTTTGCGACGAACTTGCATCGTGCCAGATCAAACAAAGAGCTAATTTATATAATCTCGTCCTGCCTGATGTATACCAATTCTAGGAACTTTTGGAATGTTACGGTGTAAATGCTAAAATTTCAACGTGATCGTAAATATCTCGAGAGCTTTAGCTGATTGTAGCCAACTTCTCGTGTACCCCCCCGCTTACTAACATTAAAATGTAATCTCCTTCATGTAACACGGACAGACAGATTTTGAATGGACGTGCGGTAGCAAAATTCTATTGAATCGAATCTGTCACGTCTTATTACTCCTCCCCCAACGTAAATCCGAAATACATTTCGTATTGAGAGCAAACTATGACTAATACCACCGTTTCCTATGAGACTGCGTGAGGGTGGGTCGTCATCCACGATCTAGCGACCAACGGTCGCGCGGGTCCTAGGAGATCGTCTCCGTACTTTAATATCTTCTTAACGCGATGGTATAGGTCCTTTATATTCTACACTGCGTCCCGATTTGTTTGACTAAGGGCTTATGCCGTCTGTATATTGATGTAAATAATGGGTATTTTTGGAAAGTAATAAGGGGTGAAGATGTTCTTTTAATTGAGCCTGCCTTTATGATACTTCCAGTTGTTGGATTTTGAAAATTTCAATTCGATACCTGTATATCTCTCTAAAAAAAAAAAGTTATTTGTTACATTTTTTTTTTATTTGCAATAGTTTTGTTTATAAAGAAAGGATAATGCGGAACTGCTAGCGATTCCGCGTTATCCTTTTTTAGGTCTCTCGGTTCATCGGGGAGCAAATTTCTCAATTTTCTTGCTCCAAATTTAGCCAACCCTGAGAGAGTAAAAAATCTCTCCGGTCGATGTCGCCTGGCAAAACTGGCGAAAGCTAAAAGCGAAAAGCATGGATTATTATTATTTGTAATGATCCTTATAAAGCCATCTGAAGTACATCACAACTTTATTTAAAGAAGCCACGCATCCTTTTAAATTTAGCAAAGTTTTCACATCAAAATTACTTTCAAACTTCTAAACAAATCCAGGACGATCAACCCCGGCGAAATACAGCATCATCACTACGAAGACAACGAAGAAACAGAAACGATATCCCGCACGGCAATAATGACTCGAAACCATCTACAACCATCTAAGTGATTTTCCACGTTCGAACGCCATCGAAAGCAATTTACTTCGTAATTTTTTAAGGGATGGATCGTCTGAGGAAATACCTGGCAAGTATAAAGCCTTTCGTTGCGAGACAGCGTTCCCCGTTCTCCCATCGGAATTTAGCTTCCGAAGTGGAGAGACGTTTCCTCGGAGTTTTTCAATCGCTATAGGTGGATAACACAGCAGACAATGACTGGTCTTTCCGCGACGGCCTGTCGTGGGTGTCTGCTATATACAGCTTCGATTTGTATCTCGTATTATTTTTACCGGGTCGATCGCCGAGATTTAAGGCAAGGGATTCCCTTGGGCTTCGCTAGTGGAAAAGCCATGACGAAGCGATGCCTTTAATGATAATAAATTGTGCTTGGTTTTGAAGAAGGGGGAATAATATTCATTTTAAAGATTTTTTGAAGATTTCATTCGGTTTAAAATAAAATGAAATTTTAAGATTCGGAGCTTTTATCACAACTGGAGGTGATTATATAGTCGTGAAATTTGTTGGGTCGAATGGTTCTCTTCGGAGAGGAAATGGGTTAACTCTTCTTCAGATTTGCGGAACAATCTTAAGAGTTAAGACATGTCTCCACAAAAGTTTTTTTAGCTTTTTTAGAATTTCTCTTTATATAATCCTTTTGTTATCTCTTTCTGCAATAACTTTAACAGAAAACTTCAACGCTCAAACGTCCACAACTTCCGAAAACTGCAACCACTATCGATAACGTCGAAAAAATTCACCAAACGGCGCCAGACAATCGTCAAATTCAGGTTAAGAAGATAGCAAAGGCTGTGCACATCTTGAAAAAACATGTGTTGAAAATTGCTAACCGTGCGTTGGGTATCGCGCTTGCTCATTCAAAGCTAAGAACCTATTTGGATGAACATTTGCGAAAGCCTGTTGAAAGAGCTGAAGCCAAACAAGTCAAAGTTTTGTCGTCAATTAATAACTGTAGATAAAACTTGAATTCAGCGTGTACTGATGTGTCCAGATACGTACATCAGCATCCTGCTGGCGTTAAGACAAAGTCTAAACAAGGCACTGCCAAGGATGAATCGGCTCTGAAAAAGGCGAAGATTTATCAACCGAGTAAGTCTTGTTCTGGGATAGCCATGTTGGGTTGTGTTAATTGGGATCCAACGACCTTTTCCTGCTTCTGAATCTCAATGATTCGCTCGGACCGACAGCGAATTTTATCGAATAAGAAGGCCATCACATTCTCAAAACGCCTATTTTGCAAAAGATGATTAAGAAGATAGGAGCACCGATGGCAAAAGCAAAGAGACTATATTGATTTAAATTTAACATAAAAAAAATGTTAATAGCTTTATTACTAAATGTTACTAATACGTTGCAAAAGATATCTTTTGAGATATTTCATAGAATTAACGATGACATCTTCTCGTCATCCGCTTAATTAAAAAAGCAAACAAAAGAAACATTTGCAAGGACTCGTAAGTAAAACATTCCGGGACTTCCTCATATTTTCCCGTCGCCATCTCTGATTCTTCGTAAAACTCTAAAGTTAATGAATACTCCGAAGACAAACATTGTGTGCCTGGCAGGCTTGCGTCTTCTTCGTTTCCGCATCAGACGCAATTTCGCTTTATCGAAAACCTATTTAATGGTAGGAAAATGTTGATTCGACACCTACATTAATCGCCCGCAGCGATACACTTCTACCAGTGAGAGACTCATTTCCCGCCTTAGATATTATTGAAGCCTTCTCGCTCCTCCCGAAGCTATACAATATCGTCGGCGATGACGGCGAGCACTTTTATACTTGAGACGATTATATCTCCCGCGTTTCGGATCGGTTAGTTCGGAGCTGGGGATAGATCTCTCCCGTTCTGTGTGCTCAATTAATTCTCTAAGCAATAGGCTTGAGTTTTAGGAAAGAATTATACCGTTTGGTTTAGAAGATAAGTTTTAAATATGTTAACAGGGTAGCGCGAGTGGCATTTTGGAAGGATTTAATCGAATTAAATAGATGGAGTCCTCTTGTTGCTTCCAATTTTTGTTCGGAGCATTGTTCGACAAAATTTCGACAAAAAACAAGGAAGCAATCCCGGCTTGAATGTCTGTTGGTAAACGTTCATCTTTACATCTTCAATCCGCTCGACGATCGAAGATCGCTAGTAAAATTCTTTAAAACGTCCTCCGCGCCGGATACATCAAAAGGAAGCGAGCGTCGAGGACGAATTGATGAAAATCGGAAATGCGTTCGCAATTTTTTTCGCTTCATTTATCTCGGGACGGCGAATACTTACCTCTACGCTTCGAGTAGACGGAGAAAAGGTAGCTTGATGGGAACGACGCTTTAAAAGTACATTTCGAAGAATAAATTTCGTTAAGCTTTCGCGTTCGGCTGTATAAAAGGCGGACGAAAAGGGGAGGACGATTGAAGAAACAAGATATTTACAAATTTAGATGAGAGCAAGGTGCGGCCTAATTGAACGCATAAAGTAATACAAACACGGGGATAAAAAGAAAATATTTCAATAAAGAATTTACTTCCATTACATGCATGCGACGTTTCCTCTGGTTTACCAGAGGACGCTTATTGTTTTTCAACTTCCAAGAGCAACGGTAGCAATAGGCCTAGTTTTAAAGAAGAAAAAAGCAATTAATTTTTTAAAGTGCTGAACAAACGACTTTTATTGATTTTGGCTCACTTTGGAACACTGAACAGCAGATTGTTGCTTTCGTTAAATTATTGTATAATCCAAGGAGAGCAATGCTTTTACCAATGCTCAAGGATGCCTCTACCGTTCGATATGTCACATATCGATCCGCTTCAATCTTTTCTCGCACAGCATTAACGTTTGCCGGAACAACAGCAGATCATGAACGAAATTGGTACGTTCAAGCTTAAATTCTGCAAATTATGGTTTCGAATGGTGCTTCGACACCAAAGGCAGAGTAAAGTCATTGGGTTTTGAACTACCTTTAAATTCATAAAAAGATCATCGCATGAAAATGTTCATGAGAAATGTTCATTTTTTCAATAAATTGATTTATTTTGAACGCTATTAATGCTAAATCACGAGGCTGAATGTTGAAATGTAAGGCAATCAAGTGCCATCTAGTGGTCGATCTCGGTAATTTTGAGGGTTTACCTTGTATACCATCATCGACAACTTCACACGCTTAAATCAGTGCTTGAAACCTCATTTTAAACATTAGCGCGTGAAGTAAAGTTGGTACTTACTGACGTAACAGAAATAAAAATAAAGTTACTAAAGTAAATATATATTCCATAAGTGCCGTGCCAATACTGCTTTATTGTAAGAAAAAAGAAAAACATTTAAATGGATTTGTATTGTACTATTAAGGTACAACAAGGAATCGCGAAAAATTATATTTTCAGCTCGTCAAATTTAATTTAAATAAACGCTGATTGAATTAGTAAGTCCCGCCAACTTAAAATTTTATGCGAAAGATACCTGTTTACAAACTTCTAAAAAGTTAAAAAATAGAGAAAAAAATAAGCGCCCCCGGGTGGGCTCGAACCACCAACCTTTCGGTTAACAGCCGAACGCGCTAGCCGATTGCGCCACGGAGGCTCACATTCAACTGTTTCCCGCTTAGTTTTAAATACGACGTCACCGTTACTATTATTTCACTATTATATATAATAATAAATAAAATAAACATTAAGAGCTCTTCCCTTCTTTATTAAACATTTACATATAACACATTCACATAATTTGCATTTCCTCAACCTTCCCAAACCGGTACACTTAGTGAATCACACGGTATTTGGCAACAGCGTAAGAAGTTGGGGGCACTGCACCAAAGTATTCGATATTTTTTGTTCCCGTGTTGTTGTTGGTCGATGTTTACCTTTGATTTACCTGGCCGGAGGAACTATGTCCAGTTAGAGCGGTTTCGCGTTAAGGTTTTTCAATTAAAAAGGTGCTTTTATATTGCTTTTTGTATCAACTCGAGGAAGTTACAAGTTTACCAGTGTTCGGAAAGGGATTCAAATCAGCTATTGCGAAAATAAAAAGATATTCATTGGTAAGTCTTCGGCGTAAGTAGGGGAGAATGATCCAGACATGCGCAATTCTATATACAGAGTGTTCAATATTATTTTCTGTTACATTTATTATAATATTATAGTGTATTGAAATAAATAGTATTTAACTATTATTTTTAGGGTATGGGTTCGAGAGTTGGTGGTGTGGGTAGTTCTGGATTGCCGGCGGATAAAGCTTTAGCTGGTGTTCCACGATTGCTAGACGATCTGCAAAGACTTTCGGAAGATTCCGATTCTGCTGATATCGTTTTTATACTCGGCAGAGAAGAGGAACGTGTCTACGCTCATAGAGTGATCCTAATCGCAAGGTCGGTGATGATAATTATGTAAAAGAACTAATACTTATCAACCCTCTGTATATACTTTTTAATTTTGCGAACAATTTACGTTGGTAGTTCAGAGAAGACATGCACATTTGATTTTCATTCGAGGAACTACCAACATAAATTCTAAAAAACTGTCAACTGTCAAATTTGACATTTGTCCTAAATGTTAATATTCATGCCTACCAACTACTTTTTTTTTGGTTGAAATTCAAGATGCAAAAGTTTTCAAAACACTAAACGAGGCGAGATCTGCCGAATTCCCGGATGTTCCGTAGCGCCGGCCGGTCCGGGGACACCTGTTCCCATTAGGTTACCACAAGCGCCCATCGACACGTTCAAACAATTTTTATTGTACGTCTATACTGGAAAGGTGAGCCCTTTCTCACCCGATATTCGCGATAATTGCGCTTTTACGAACCGCCCCTCGTGTATTGACGAAGGTTATCAAATTACAGATACTCCTTCAAGATAATAGCGTTTTCGAAATGTTAGCACTGGCGCAAGAGCTAGGGGTGGACGAATTGCGCAATACTTGCGAGGATCATGTTACATCCACTTTGTCGGTGCCGTCCGCTTGTACTTTCCTCGCTGCTGCGATGGATATTCAAGATAGAACCCCAGGTAATATGAAATCTGCGTTTTCTTAGAAGATCTGATATTATATTCAATTTAATAGTGGGAATTTTATTGATGTTGCCAGAGAATGTATTTTTGCAACGATTTTGATATTCTCAAATTGAAAAATATAAATTATGAATTGGTGCTTAAACTAGGTTATTATTTGAATTAATTTGTTTATTAAGTTAAAATTGGCCCAATTTTATTAACAAACCTTGTATTTCTGGAAAATAAAATATTGTGGCCATACTGGAATAACACCAGGAATTTAGTAATTTCAATGTTACATAACCTGGTTTTCAAAACTGCCAAAATTGATGGTGTATATTTGTGCCTAACCTCACTTTTGAAGCGTCAGTTATACGCTTTTCAATAGTACGTCTAAAGTCACGCAATAAATATAACAAAAATGGCTTTCAAACCGCAAAAAGTACAAAAGGTGATGGTACAACCCATCAACCTCATCTTTAGATACCTACAGAACCGATCCAGGGTGCAAGTTTGGTTATACGAGAACGTCAACCTGCGATTAGAGGGTCATATTGTCGGTTTCGATGAATACATGAATCTCGTATTAGACGATGCTGAAGAATACTACGTGAAGACGAAGCATAGGAGGCAACTAGGGCGGATTATGTTAAAAGGGGATAATATAACGTTAATACAGAATGTGAATCCTAATTGATACGACAAATAATATTAAGCTTAATTTTTAAGTATTATATTTCTTAAGTTCGTAAAATAAATTCTTTCTGTATAATTTGCAAAGTTTTTCTGTTTATTTTGTTTTGGAATTATTTCGCAGTGCTAATACGAGGTTAGATAAAAGTTTTTAAATTAACTCCGTAAATAACCAACGGAAGGTGAAAATACAGAATATAATTTGATATTTTCAGGTGGGAAAGCTGCAGCTACTTTTGTTGAACGTTGCGTTAGTTACATTGGCGAAAATGCAGCTGAATGTGTTAAAACAAATGCATTCTTAGCATTAAATAAAGATGCCATTACAAAATTAATCTCCTCAGATTATGTAAGTGTTCTAAACAACATCCAATCACCCTTGTAGAGCATATTTTTATAGCTTTATCTTGAGGAAGAAGATGTCTGGAGAGCTGTCTTAAATTGGGCAAAATATCAAGCGGGCGTTACGCAACCGACAGCTCATTGGACCGAAGAAGAACGTGCTAGGGTCTGCCAGCATTTAGCAACTGTTATAAATCATGTTCGACTATTATTAATTGGCACGTTAGAGTAAATTACACTTTTATAAAATATATTTTCTTGATAATTGTAGATAGTCAAGTTTTTGCCGAAGAAGTAGAGCCGACTGGCGTAGTACCCATGGAACTTAGCTTAGAACGATATAGACATGCTGCATTACCAAGTAAATTCCCTGAAGGTAATGAGGATCAACGTTTACGACCTAGAATCTCCCCTCATTTATTTCCTAACTCCCATATAATCGGGCACGATAAAAGTCATTACCAGAGGATCTTAAACGCCTGGTACGGTAATAATAAACAAGCTTGGAGATTAATTTATAGAGCAAGTAGTCATGGATATTCTGCAGCTGCTTTTCATAGGCATTGCGATGGTGCTTCACCGATATATGTTATTATTTTGGTAAAAATATTGTTTTAGATGATAATATTAAAATATGTTTTATATTCCAAACGAATTCTAGGGAACACGCGGTGAAATTTGTGGAGGGTTCACGGATGTTGCTTTCAAGCGACCACAAGGAAAAAACCATTTTATACCCTCAGATAAAGCGTTCCTCTTTACATTATACAACCACCATAACATTCCTCCAACGCAGTTCCATTTAGTGAAGAAGACTTTTGCAATATGCTATAATCCAGAGTACGTAAAATATAAAAATTTATAACTGTTCATGACATAACAAAATATAAAAAGTATCAACACACTAGAAAGAATTTAAATTTTGAATGTTTTGCTATATTCATTAATTAATTGTTAATACACCAGGTCTGGACCAGTCTTTGGAGCAGGTGCAGATTTATTCATTTCAAACAACTGCAACACCAACATCGACAGCTATTCGAACTTGCCACATACTTACGATGGGGACGCAGCATCTCCTTCTATTTTGCTAGGGGAATATCACTTCACCATAGCCGATTATGAAGTCTTCACACCAACAACATCGACAGCCTTAAAGCACTTGAAAACCGAACGATATCATTAGGCTCTTATCACTTTCTTTTATACTCTTTTTATATAAAAGCATTTTAATAATAAATTTTTGTCTAAACAAATAGATATTTTATTTTCGATGAAGGAATAAAACCCATCCTAATTAGGATTCATATTACATACAAATTATTCTAAAACATCACCTCTACTGTAAGAAATAGTCACATGAACCATCCGCCCAGCCATCGCTCCATCGTTCATTAACTTTAGAACAATCGAACTCTGGTTTATGTAATTTCCGATTAACTTTATTATGTAATTGACATAGCCATTGGCTGAGAGCGTCTCGAGAATCAGTTTCTGGTGGATCATCCTTTAAACTAAAAAATAAACTTCATAATAAAAAAAACAAATGTTCAGAGAGAAAATATAAAATACTCTTTTCGTAAATCGGCGGCACACATTTCACATGGATAAAACTTAGCGAATAACGTAAAAAACGTAGTCATATCCCTCTTTTCGGCGTCCGTGGGATGCCTGGGATATTTAGCGGCCATTGTGTGAAGGAGTCCCCACGATTTCCTGCCTAATTCGTCCTTGTCGAGCGGACAATCTTCACGTAGAGGCTTCATCGGAGGTGCATCCTCTGGTTTCTATTGAAGCATAATTTACAATATTAATTCTTGTATAGAGTGTTGAGTAAAAACACATAGTTACATACACACATCTCCTCGTCATCATTTACCTCTGCATTTATCTTTTCTTTGTTCTGTTTGATGTAGTCTGAGAAACTGGTACATTGCCGGCATTGCTCATTATCCAAGGGACTAACTCTGCGTGACATTATATGAAATGTTATACAGTAAAAGGAAAGAAATTATCAAAATGCTGGTCATTTTTATACATCTTATTATAACATGTTTTATTTATTACGGCATAAAGCTAACCTATTTGTCATTGTCAATCAATTTTTGGATTCGTTACCAACTTAATTTGTCGAACACCACCTTTAAAAAGGAACTAGCAAATAATTTCAAAATACTTCCTCGGATTCACGGATATTATTGCGTTATGGCTGTTATTATCAAAGCGTAAGTAAATTTTTGAGTAATTTACGCTTAATAATCAATTACGCAATTTTTCGTAATTATTCGTTGGGACTTCTGATTTACTATCATAACCTAACCTGACTCTCGGTGGCATATCGCGTTTAGCAATTTGCAAGTTGCATTTCGCTTGAAAAGTGGTGAAATCTTTAGCGGTGTTTTTGCGTGTAGTGTTTTCGCTTAGTACATTTCAGAGTTAGTCCATAATAGAAAAAAGAAGAAAAAAGAGCAATAAACCTTCGTAATGGGTCCGCCTAAACGTTACGGTGGAAAATACGAAGGTAAATCGAAAAAACGTAAAAAGGAAGACGAAGAGGCTTGGACGTACGAGGAAGATGATACCAACGAATCAGAAGGTGCTGCGGTTCCAGGCGCCGCAGGTAGGAACGCGGAAAACAACGATCAAGCTGCATTAGAGGACGAATTCGGTGCCAAAGATTATCGAAATCAAATGATTCTCAAATCCGATAACACATCCAGACCTTTGTGGGTGGCACCGAACGGGCATATTTTCTTAGAATCCTTCTCGCCTGTCTATAAGCACGCTCACGATTTCCTCATTGCGATATCAGAACCCGTATGTCGACCAGAGTTCATACACGAATACAAGTTGACGGCATATTCTTTGTATGCTGCCGTCAGTGTGGGGTTACAGACACACGATATCATAGAATATTTGAAACGATTAAGTAAAACTAGTGTCCCTGAAGGTATCCAAGAATTTATCAGATTGTGTACGTTAAGTTATGGAAAAGTAAAGCTCGTTTTGAAGCATAACAAATATTTCGTTGAAAGTCCGCATCCGGAAGTTTTACAAAAACTCTTAAAGGATCCTGTAATACAAGAATGTAGATTGAGGCATAATGTCGAAGCTGAAGGAGACGAGGAATTTATTACACAGGTTTCTAATTTGATATTTCTATAAATGAATGCAGTGTTTTCTTAAAATTGACACATATTTAATTCAATAGGTACAACTTGTAAAAAAATAGTATCTATATTTTTAATTTTTAAAATAAATATTGCATATTGCAAAGAATACTACACATGTTGATGATGATACTCATCTAATAACATAGTTGTATACAATTCAACTAATCGATAATTAACAATTTAGTCAACTATTGTAGGTGCAAGAAAAGAAGAACGTACCTTCATTTGGAGCTAAGCCCGGTACATCCTCCGAGCCAACGGAAAATACAACGGTTCCTGATGATATCACCAATTTTTACGATAAAATTGACAACGAGGAAGAGGAAGAAGAAACCACTTTGAAAACTGTGTCTTTCGAGGTTAACCAGGAGAAAATCGAAGTCATACAAAAACGATGTATTGAGTTAGAATATCCCCTATTGGCAGAGTATGACTTTAGGAATGACACCGTAAATCCAGATATCAATATCGATCTGAAACCATCAGCAGTACTACGACCATATCAAGAGAAAAGTCTGAGGAAGATGTTTGGTAATGGACGTGCTAGGTCCGGGGTTATAGTATTACCCTGCGGCGCTGGAAAGTCTTTAGTTGGGGTCACGGCTTGTTGTACCGTCAGAAAACGAGCTTTAGTATTATGTAATTCTGGTGTATCTGTCGAACAATGGAAACAACAATTTAAAATGTGGTCCACCGCAGATGACAGCATGATCTGCAGGTTTACATCAGAAGCTAAAGATAAACCAATGGGTTGTGGTATTCTGGTCACCACCTATTCCATGATAACTCACACCCAAAAGAGATCCTGGGAAGCTGAGCAAACCATGAAATGGTTGCAAGAACAAGAGTGGGGTATCATGGTTCTAGATGAAGTCCACACAATTCCGGCAAAAATGTTCAGGAGAGTCCTAACGCTCGTCCAATCCCATTGCAAACTTGGGTTAACGGCAACTTTATTAAGAGAAGACGATAAAATCGCCGATTTGAACTTCCTTATTGGACCTAAATTGTACGAAGCGAACTGGCTTGAATTACAAAAACGAGGCTTCATTGCCAGGGTTCAATGTGCCGAAGTCTGGTGTCCGATGACTCCGGAATTTTATCGGGAATACCTGATTTGCAAAACCAGCAAAAGGTTGCTTTTATACGTCATGAATCCGAATAAATTTAGAGCCACGCAATACCTCATAAGATACCACGAGAGAAGAGGAGACAAAACAATAGTATTCTCCGATAATGTCTTCGCGTTAAAGCATTACGCCATTAAAATGAATAAACCGTACATCTACGGGCCTACTTCCCAAGGCGAACGTATCCAGATCCTTCAGAATTTTAAATTTAATCCGAAAGTGAACACGATCTTCGTGAGCAAAGTAGCTGACACCTCGTTCGATTTACCGGAAGCTAACGTTCTGATACAAATCTCGTCGCAAGGCGGTTCCAGGAGACAAGAAGCTCAACGATTGGGTCGTATCCTCCGAGCAAAGAAAGGCGCTATTGCCGAAGAATATAATGCCTTTTTCTATACGTTAGTCTCACAAGACACCATGGAGATGCATTATTCGAGAAAGAGACAGAGGTTTTTAGTTAATCAGGGTTATAGTTACAAAGTTATAACTAAGCTGGCTGGGATGGACGAAGAACCTGATTTGTTGTATAAGACTAGGGATGAGCAAGGACAATTGTTGCAGCAGGTAATTGATGTTGTAATCTTAAACTTGTACGCTTTTCCAAGGATGCTTGTATCTCTTAAATCGGCCCAAATAACACTTACCAACACGTTCTGCAAAGCAAGCGTTTCTCATTCATTCAATGAAGTATCTCGGTGGAACAAAATAATTTTTCTTCAAACCTATTTGTTTTTTTGACTCTCGTACGAAACAATCGTCATCACCTTTCCAGACGATGGAGAAATCGTCACCTTCATCGGAACCGACTCAGTGCATTGTTTCAACTGTGCACTAACTTCAGAAGTGAGCTGGCCCTAAGCAAAATGCCCAAACCTTCAATCGATATATGATAAACACGTCCTTTCGAAACTTGGTCGGCTTTTCGTTATCGGTAGTGGTTTTATTTTTTGACCAACCTCCACGCTAATAAATTTCTTTTGTTAGATATATTCAACCATAAATTGATGTTTAGATAATTTAATATTATTCCCGGCTTCGTTTAGGTGTTGGGCTACATTTGAATCTAATCTACCGAAGCGATAACATCTGATATGTTCCTTAAATCTGGTGCCTATCGCTCTCCCGTGTTGCTTAATTAGCATCGTATTTGTTTGATTGTATTTTGCCTTTTAAATTGGCAATAGACTAACATATCAAGAACAAATGATACCTTCTAATTAATTTATGTAAAAAAAAAGAAAACAGACAATTGATTGCCTATTTATAATAGTAAGATTTGACGAATTACCTTTTTTTCTGTGATGGTAACAGGTATTGGCAGCAAGTGATATTGATTGCGAGGATGAAAAAATACCCGGTGAAGGCGGTGCTCGTGGTGGATTGGCAGTACACAGAAGGGTTGGTGGAATTGGATCGCTTTCTGGAGCTGACGATACCGTTTACTATGAATATAAGAAGAGCGCATCTTCTTCAACAGCGAATAAACACCCTCTATTTAAGAAATTCCGTTATTAAAATATTCTTGTTTTCCATTTTTTTTTCTTTTGAATCTTTATATTTATCTTTAACGAATAAACTATTTATACACTATAAAGATTTTTTTTTGGTTTGCTATCTTGGTTTCGACTGACACAAGCGACTGTTAAACAACAATTGAGCGTCCAACATGGCTGAAATGTTCAGAATTTTTTTTAATGCATGCCCAATTACATTTCTAGCGGGTGAATGGCTTTTTTCAGACTACCCTCGTATATATATTAATATAGCAATTAAACTTGCTCCAATTGAACCATAGCTAAACATGTTTGACGCACCCGATCGTAACCAAATACAGTCAATCTCGATGATACTACATCCTCGCCATATCCAAATATTACCGACTACTCCAAGCCATCCTATAGGCAACAAACAATCGATATATACGCCCTATTTTGCTGTTGCCCAAAAAGAGAAATGATAAAGCAGTGTCTATTAAAAAAAAAAAAACTAATTCTCATTCTGCAGGCCGCTAATAATAATGTTAAAACATCCTAAATTTCGGCGTATGTTTGTAATTATAGGCTTTCGAGTATGAAATCGATAAAATCGTTGGCCTTAATGTTTTTATAACGTTGATGTCGTTAAATCAATTTCATTAGATCCATTTTGTACCAATTATGATAAATTTATCGTAATTTGTAGACCCGGACAGCTAAGCAACGAATGGGCTCTGTTGGAATTGCAAGGTGAACTAAAATCTCATTCCGAAAATAATTTCGAGGGAAAATTCGTTGGAGATTTGCACTACACGAAAGCAGGAGTTCCAGTTTTGATAATCGGCCATCATTTAATGTTTGGAAAAGAAGTTATTTTGGATAAACCGTACGCTTTACTAAAGAAAGAAAGCAGTAACAACGATGGGAACGAAGCTCAGGATAACGCTACGGAGTATTCGGTCGATGCAATTATCACCAAAAAACTTATCTTTAAGACCAGACCTAAACCGATAGTTTCTAGCTAGCGATGTGCCCTAAATGTAATTATATATTTTCAATTTTTATATAAATAAAAGAAAAGAAAACAGTTGAAAATAAACGTATAAAATACTTTTACTTATTACAAATATAAAAGTATTATCATTTAACAAAGTATCTTTATCACATGTTTCAGTTTTGTTTTGAAAAAAATATAAATATCAATAATCCTAAGTAGTGATGATATGGCGAGAAATATACAAGGATGGGACATCGAAACTTAACTTCTAATTAATTAAATCTGTAACTCTAGGCCCGCCGGGATTGTAATCCCTCCTCTATCGACTGTTTCATCGGTGTTAAGCGCTGTTAGAAATCCATGTTGGGTCTCTTCATCTTCTTCAAGTTTAGAAGACTGTAAATATTGAATTCTTTAAAAAAATGTATCGTGATTTGGGTAAAATAACTAACCTTGGTGCTTCTTTTCGCCGTATTTGATTGGCTTTGCGTAATTTCTTCTGATGTGCTAGTTTCTGTCTGAATACATTTTTCTGTAAAACAACAACTTGTTAGAAATATCTTTGGGATTCCAAGGTTCTAACGTTTCGTTATGATGAAAATTATAAATTACATTGAGTTTCGGATATTTTCAAAATATATTGACAAACTGATAAACTGCAAATGAGGGTAGTTTGAAAAGTTTCGAGCTCGAAGATCAAAATCTCAAAAATATCCTAATCGATGAGACATCCTGTATAGGAAGCTTTCGGTAATGAATTTGCCAATATTATTATTGCCTTAAGAGTACAAAACAGCAAACCTATTTTTTGCCCATAAATCTTCATTACCTGGAACTTTATTGTCGTTGCTAACAACATTACTTTCATGTTGTCTTATATGCGTCCTGTAAGTATGTTCGTTAACTGCTTCAAAATTACAATGTGTACAACGATAGATGCCTTCTTTGCCTGGATGTTTCAAAATGATATGATGTTTGTACGCTGCACTCTGTATCGATTGATAGCTACAGTAAGGACATGAATATTTCTTCCTCTAAAATAGAAAATACAAAGGATATATGAACGATGCTTCAAAAGTAAAAGAAATCTTACCCCACTATGTCTCATGAAGTGTCGCCTTAAGGAATTATGATCCCCTGTTCGATAAGGACAGAGTTGACATTGATACGGCTTCTCACCTGTGTGTTGCCTGAGATGCAGCTGAAATCGTTTTTTTTTATCAAACAAATCTCATTAAAATAATCCCATTAAAGGAATTACCTCCAGCATCGCCTTCCTAGCAGTCTTGTGACCACAAATGTTACATACGTAAGGTTTAAACTTATTATGAACGCCCTGTATATGTTTCTTTAAGCTTTTCGTGTCTGAAAAGATATTACCGCAGATATCACAACGTTGTTGACACACCCAATTTGGCGCCTACGAAATTTGTAAGATATATACATTATTAAGGCAAACGTTTCAAACTTACATCTTCGGTATTTGCTAAATGTAGCACCTGGTGATTCCGTAGCTGCGTATATTGCTTAAAGCTCTTCCCGCATTCGTTGCACAAGCACTGCCTCTTCTCATCGTGAGTTAGCATGTGTGGCCAAAGTTTATCTGTAAATTCAAAAATATTATTGGTATTTATTTGTTGTTAATGGAACTTACAAGGTGATAAAGTCTTGTAATTGCAGATAACGCAACTCAATAATCCGACATCGATCTCGTGACACTTCCACATGTGCAAACTGCAGACTCTCCAAATCGAAAAGGTCTTATCGCAGACAGGGCATCTAAATTGCTTCTTTTGTGAGTCCACATGGCACTTTTCATGCCTAATTCTGTACTCGTCGAGGGCAAATCGTAGATCGCAACCTTTGATCGAACATTTCACTTTACGCGATGCTTTCTGCTGGTTTTTGATGATGCTGAGGTATTGCTTCTTCGAATCTCTGGTAGCGTCTTTAGGGCTATTCTTTGATTTATCATCCTTAGGCTTTGCATCGATGCTACTTAATTGATGGGCCTAAAAGGTGTTTATTTATACACCTGGGATTTTAAACTATTTTGTTTTACCTACTATTATCATATGATTTTTCAACTCTGCTGTCGTTGAATAACCTTGATTACACTCACTGCATAGTAGTACTAATTTTTGTTTGTTATTCTTCATATCGTTCATATTCAAAATTGATTTCGCTTTTGGCGTCTCTACTTCAATAACAGGTAAACACTTCTAGATTAAAAATTAGACATATTAAATAAAAAATTATAAAAAAAAATGCATGTTCCCCTACCTCTTCACATACTTTACTATTTATATGCTTTGTGATGTCGGCTAATGTTTCAGATAGGTATCCACATCTCTTACACTTATATGCAGTTATCCTTTCAATGTATTCTCTGATGTTAACAGGTTGTTCCGGCTCCTTTCTAGTTTCCTGTTTACCGGTCCCGATTAATATGTTTTTATCAATATTAATTATCGTTCCATCTGTATTTAATAATTGTATAACATCTACATTATTGAAATCATTTCCGTTTATAATCGCACTTGTTTGTTCTTCAACCGTATCAGTTTCAAGGTCGTTTCTCGATTTAACCTTGTATATGTTATTATCTTGTTCGAGAAATATTTCTGTGACATTACTTTCCGAGATATTCTCTTGTGTTTCTTCTTCGATAACTTCTGAACCCAACTCGTTTGGTAGGTTCATCTGTAGAAGCACTTCATTTGTCAAAAATAACCCATTTGATGTTATTAAAGCATCTCCTGGAATCTACGAGTTATCTTTTATACTTTGAATTAATAAAATACAAATAAATTGCTTACCTCTATTGGATAAGAGAGAGTCTCGTTATTTTCAATACCTCCATCTGGAGAGGCATCAGCTTGCTCTAATTCTACGTTGAAATGACCATTTTCCGTGTGATCTACAAGAATTAATTTCATTTTCTACTGTTCTACCTTACGAATAATATGAAAAATACCGTTTTCTGCTGTAATAGAACCGTTTAGAAGCACTGGCAGACTATCGATAGTCCAAACTCGAGCACCTTCGTCTAATTCTCCAAAAAATGCTTGTCCGTTCAACGCAGGATCTTGTACACCTAAGGCTTCATCCGTACTTTGCAATAAGAATGTATCGATTTTATCACCCAGATAGTTTAAATACGTAAGATCATCAGTTGTATCCATTATTGCTGAGTAATCCTTTTCACATCCAGTAATTTATTAATTACGGTAATTACTATACCTGGTATAGGTTATGTTAGGAACGACGATTTCTATGTTATCCGTTAATTAAATATCATCTAAATGTAGAGGAGGAATATAATTCGAGAGTGTCGGAACTATGATTCGGAATTATTATGGAAATAGATTGAATAATGGCATATTTAAATATCAAAATTGCCATCTATCATGGATTAATGGATTTTATCTGTGTCAGGTTGGCCAATGTTTCTCCAAGAATTTTTCTAGAAAAGTCTTAGTAACTAAAAAAATTATACCAGGCAACTTTTACCATAATCTGGGCGTATGGTTTAACGGTCTAACGGATTTGTAAATGCTATTAATCAGTGGTGATTGGAATAAACGGGAATTTTAAGAACAATGCTTTAATTTTTTCGTGTATTTTTTTGTCAAGTACAATGTACACGGCGTGCAACGGAAATGCACGAGGAAATCGAAGCCCACACGTTGCGAAACTTGCCCACAAAAACAGTTAATTTTTAAACAGAAACGTTTAATAGAATCTAACCGATAAATCTGTCATAATTAAGCCTGCAGAATCGAGTACATTTTCCGAGTGCTTCACGAAATTGGCAGCGACTAGACAGACTCGTATTTTGTCGATTTTGGGGAAACCAAGAGGCAACTCGAAACCGATCTCATAAGATGAATAAAGATGAGTCTGTCTAGTCTCTGTTAATTTCTTAATACGTGACAACCTAATAAAGGATGTCGCCGTTTAATTAAGGGTGTCACTAGATGGATGCAAGGGGGTTTGCAACATGTCCATTCTAATTGGTTAATTGTCCCATCTCTGGCGACCAATTCAAACTGATTGTGTCTATAATACTGAAACCCTCGAAGTTATCCCCCCAAAAGAAAGCGACCGATGCCAACTTGAAATAGTTTATTGCAGTTGGAAGATTAACTTTTGTAATTTTGCTTAGCATATTCAGGATTAAATTGTGAATTATATTTCTGCTTTACATTTAAATTAACTACATTTGTTTCATTAGAACTCTTATTTTTATCATATTTCGAGAATAACTTTTCTACTTTAAGTCGCTCTTCTCTCTCACGTTTTAGCCTCTCCATTCTTAACAATTCAAGCTTCCTCTGTTTCTCAATTCTCTCAGTTTCACTTTCGTCGTTTGACTCATTGCTATCACTACATTTCTTTCTTCTCTTCTTCTTTCTCCTTTCATTAGAGTCAGATTCACTGTCGCTTTTGTGTTTCCTTTTCTTCTTATGTTTCTTTTGTTTTGAAACTTTTTCTGCAGGAAACCGCAAATTTGACACTTTTGGAACATCCTTATTTTTAGTTATACTAGCATCCGGCTTTGTAATATATTTCTTCATAATACTAAGCGGGTCTAACTTTGTTTTAGTTTTCAAATTCACTTCTTCATTATTTCTAAGTGATCGATCAGGTGGTATGTTATACCAACTCTGTTTACCCAACGCCTCATTAGTATCTTGCCCTAAATATGTCAAGTAACCTATTTTCTTCTCGTACTGTTCTTGTTCTTCTTTTTTTTCTTTATCATGCTCGACGTTGGCCTTTTTACAATCATCAATTCCTTCTTCAAAGTCCTTAAAGAAATTAATATGACCATTTTCTGTTTGTATATCAACATGTGCATCTTCGCTTGAGAACGAGATGAATTCGCTTGTTTTCAAGCCTTCTTTCGCTTGGTCTCTTAATAATTGCGTTCGGGCTTCCCTCTCCTTAAAAGAAAGAATAAATAGAATACAGTGGCTATTTAGGTATACATAGTTTGTTAACATACAGCTAGTTTAGCACGTTCCTGTTTTAATCTCTCTTCTTCGGCGGCTTTCGCTTCATCTTTGCGAACCCTCGCTATGTTATCCCTGTTACGTACATGCCATCTAAAACAAACATTTTTATTTGAATGGGGCAAATTAATTGTTTAGAAGTTCTAACCTTTTCTTTGGTAATATATTCATCTTCCAAACTATTTGTTTATTTATTTATTTATAATAAATAAATAAAGGAAAAAATATGGTACTATTTACTAAACAAAATGTCAAGTCCCTCCATGTCAAGGAGAGTAAATTAAGGAACGGACCAAATAATTTAAGAACGTATTTACACCAAGAGAATTTACTTAAATTATCAAATATAAATAGCTTGTTTTGTGATAAATGTACTTTAAATTTTGGTAGCAATAACAAGTGTTATTAACAAATATAATCATAAATCTATACAGAAATCCTCGCTACGAAGGGTGCGTTTATTTTAAAGATTTTAGTATTTTAATTATGAACGTATCCAAAGCACATGTATAACATAACCTAAAAGAAATTTAAATTTATACTGGAAATAGTTATTTTTAATACGCTAGTTAGAATTAAATTAAAGAATGGTGAAACTTCATGATATTAAATTTTATAAGCCAGATCCAAGAGCTATTTACTGCATGTCCTTACAAAGGACTGAACATAAATTAGCTATTGTTAGGTAAGGACAATTTTGACAATAATAAACGATTGTTTTGTAATTCATTTAAAACATATTTTTAGATCGGACTCGTGTATTGAAATATGGAATATAAAACACGCACCATATATAGAGAAAATTATACCCAGCGTATCAAGTTATAATATCCAAGGTGTGATTTGGAGTAACAATCGACTATTCGCTTGTACATTAGAAGGATTTTTACATGAATACGACCTCGCCACGTTAACAGTGAAAGATTCACACACTCTAGTAGGAGAAGCAGCTTATTGCCTTGATGTTAATAAAGATAATTCCAACATAGCTGTTGGCACGGAAAATGGATATTTGAACATCTTCGAACTCACCGAGGAAAATGAAGTTAAATTTGTTAAATTCCTCGATAAGCAGCAGGGTAGGGTACTATGTCTTAAATATGACCATACAGGAAAGTTCATTGTTTCGGGAAGTACCGACGTTATTCGAGTTTGGGACGTTAGTACTGGTAGTGCAATACATAAAATGACCACAGGAAGAAGCGAATTACATAAAACTACCATCGTATGGTGCGTAGCAGTTATGAAAGATTTTACGATCGTCACCGGAGATTCACGGGGAAAATTAACATTTTGGGATGGGAAAATTGGATCGCAAATCGAAAGTTATCAATCTCATAAAGCAGACATTTTATCTGTGACGCTTTCCGAAGATGAGGAAATGTTATTTTGTGGTGGTGTTGATCCGATACTTATAAGTTACGTTAAAGTAAGAATAAAAGAGCATTGTGAGAGATGGGTGAAGAGTATTCAACGTAAGGTGCATGATCACGATGTTAGAGCTTTATTTTTGCTCAACAAGAAGTTATATTCGGGAGGAGTTGATGGATACCTTGCATGTTCGTATCACCCACCAAAAACGATTGTAAAATACCCCCCTATTACACAAAATAACTGTGTAACCATTTCGAGGTCGGAAAGGATGATACTTTTGCAGTATTCAAATTATTTGGATGTGTGGAACCTTGGGAAGACTTCTGAAGCTCCTAGAGAAAATGGATTTTACGAAATAACAAATACTGTAAGGAAATTATTACATTTAGAAAGGTCCGTAAGAAATGATTCAAAAGAAAAATATCTGGAGACAATAATATGCAGTTCGCTGTCACCAGATGGACAATGGGTAGCTTTTAGTACTATTTCTGGAAGTAGGTTGTATCAATTTATTCAGGTAAGAATATATTTACAAGAATCTTTGATAATTGTTTGTAATTATGTATTTTTTTTTAGAGTGAAGAGGATAAACCTCAAATTAAACCCGTTAAGAGCTTTCCATTGGAAGGCGAAGTTTGTATTAGGCTTATTTTTACACCAGATAGCAATGAGTTGATTGCACTTTTGCTTTCGGGGAGTATGGTCATAGTTAATTTCCATGATTCGACAATAAAACAGAAGATTGAAACTTCAACAAGTAAGACTTTAAAATTAACTTTTTTCATTGATCTTATTTGTTATAAATTTTCAAACTTAGATTTCAGAGATGTAATATTACATTCAACTATATCCTCGAATGGAAAATATTTGGTAGTAGCCGATGCGGAAAGTAATATTGTTGTATGGTCTAAACACTCTAAGTGGAAACTTTATTGTGCTTTACCAAGGTATAAATGTACACCTACTGCCTTAGCGATACAACCTACTACGAGCAATTTATGGATTGCTTACTCCGATCATAAGGTACTCTTTATATCTAAAATCATTATGCTCCCCGGGGTTTGAACCTATATATAAATTCTAATGTGAATATACAAGGGCAGCCTGAAAAAGTTTCAAACTCAACAGAAATACTAGATACTGAGTGCGGCATAGATTTGACCCAACGGAGCAAATGCAATAATTCCTAGTCTTATGTTGTAAGATTGCACATGGATTCCACGGTTAGGTTACAAATTTTAAAGAGAGTGGCGTAGCTTTAAAACGGAAGATTGTAGATGCTCAATGTAGTGTGAAAACGTCATAAGAGTTTGAAGCTGACAAGCCTGCCATCCAACCTGCGATGAAGGTACTTAAAGAATAAGGTTTTTCAAACTCGCCCGCAACTGACATTCATCAGCTAGAAAGGTGAATTGCAGAGGAGACTATTCTCTTGGCTTCCGGAATGTGTTCCAGTTTGATCTACAGCTACTAGCCGACGAAATTCCTTATTTCGCTTAAACTGCTTCAACGCGGTTTTGAAAATGCTCATTCCAATGCGTTTTTAGCCGTGAGTGAAGATGCGCGGTACCTAAGAGGCGATTAGGCTTTTCATGCTTAAATTTTTAGTCAATATATGATAAACACGTTATTTGGAGATGCCTACGACCTCTGGCATGTCTCTATTCATAATTCGGCGGTTGTCTAGCGCCATTTGATGAACTTTTCCAATATTAACCAAGCTGGTACAACCACGTTTGAATTCAGTTGCCTAAAAGTTCACTGTGTGTTAATAGGTCAAAAGAAGGACTATTAAACAATAGCGCTCAACATGGATGAAATTTTTATGAATCTACTACAATATTTTTGATAAGTAACACCATCTTCATGTTGAGGCTCGAAACTTTTCAGACTACCCTTATATAAATACTGTTGGGATCTTACTCTGAATTAATTGATCCTTGTTTTTAGATGGTTGAATACAGCCTTCCAGAAAAACGTTTCACGGAATTCTCTCAAACATTAGACGCGAAGAATGTAGAGAAACATGTTAACAAGCATTTTCCGATTAGAAATATTACATTTGCTTTGAATAATGAAGATGTTATTGTCCTACACGATGATAGCAATATAGTGGTGATTAACAAGAATGTGGTAAGTTAATAAATAATATTTATTAAGAAGATAATAATAGTTTTGCAGTATATATTAATGACGCAATATTTAAATTAATAAACCTTTCATTTTGGGAATTTAATAAGAAGGCTGTTCTAGATGACTTTTCCTTTCTATTTACTTGTTTTGCATTTCTGCAACGATAGGGCGAACCCAAAAATGAGGTAACGTAGATAACTATTAAAATAAGAACGAGAATACACATGTACGCCTATATATATGGTATGATCATACCATATCACCACAAAAATATGTCCGGAAGGGTCGCAAATACCAAGTTGATCATTGTAGGTCCTCATAAACCTGTTAATGGGAGAGTTCTAAGAAGAATTGACGCGATAGAAGGGCAGGTGGAACTAAACTGTTACGAGCATCCGTGGAGGGACACGGAATGGAATCGGTACGAAATCGAATGATTATTAAAATATTCGCTTGACTTTAGACAAAGAAATCTGATGAACCTGTTAATGTAGATGACATACTGGAGACAAGCCGCAACAGAAGCCATTATCGAGTTTATATATGCGGAGTATAGAGACCTGAGGCACGTAGAAGAAGGACATTTTTGAGATATTCTTGTAATAAAGCCAAAGCGTTACACCCTAGATTTGGGGTAAAGCCAGAATTGAAATGAACATCGTCGATTCTAGTCGTAACTCGTCGTAATCGTAACTTCTATCTGTGTCTTTGCCAACACTGCGACGAATTTGTGTGTTTCTTATTTTATTGATTATATTTGTGCGAATAGCTTAAAGCTGTTTTACATGACGCTAGCGGCCGCGTAAACGGTTACCCTGGGCCTCCGGCACTTTAGAGATCCTACTTTTGAGATTACCCCCGTGCATAAAGCTAAAATTCACTCGATACTCCGTATAATTCCCCACGATCCGATTTCTCCCGCCTCGTTCGCGAGATGGAGACCGCATTCTACGTTTTGCATTGTGTATTACAATTGCCTCCGCTGTCAGCGGGATTATAAATGACGCCAAAACGAATGCGCAGCCGACGTACTCGGCTACGGCGAGATTCCAATTCGCATTAGCACTACTATGTACTATGTATTTCTATACCGGGGTGCCCGCTTGTATCGTATCTATACCACAATATATTATGCGTCTAAGTATCGCGAGCGTCGGAGAACGGCGGGCGAAACGCCCATGATTAATTACCGTGGAAATCGAGGCACAATGCCCGCCGACGTCATACGGCTACGGCCGTACCGTTAATCTCGCCAGAAAACCGAAACCCGACGCCAGGTTACGTACTTTTGTGTAACCGCACGAATGTGCTTAAATGTCGCGTGTGCGACGGGGCGGATGGGATTCGTGTACGTATGATCTGATTGCTTTGCGGTTCATTTATAAAGTCAATCGCAAAAGTCTATGTATACCGTTTACACAGCGTGTTCATTTAGTAGTTTCGCGAGTAATTTTAGAGAAGGGTTTAAAAATGGAACGCTTTGTATAATAACGTGGTAGGTCAACGTCATTTGGTTTGCGGTGTAACGTGTTTTTCCCACCTGTAATTTTGTAGTGTCGTAAAATATCTTCTAGCCCCCTCTACTTCCTTCATATTACAGCATTTTTGGATGCTTATTCTTAGATGGTACTTAATAGACAAACCGGATAAAAAGAAATAGTAGCGATACTACTTTCCGTAACAAACGAAAACGAAATTGAAGCGATATGATTTTCCGCAATGAAGGTACAGATGATATAAGTAACAATAACGATGACGTTTTTTAGCCTTTTTAGAGAAATAAGTTTGAAAACCGAAGTCATATAGAGATACCTATGGCAATTAGAGAAGACCTGGTAAAGGCACTTAAAGAATTAAGGAAACAGAATTTTACAACTAGAAATTATAGGCTGAGTGGACAAGCGCCTACATTGTGATAATTCGCTCGATCTTTGCTTCGGTTAGACCTGTTTTCAGCCTAGAATAGCGTTCAATTTATGCAACTGCTTTTAAACGACAATAAGCAACGTGTTATCAGTTATTGTTGCTCCTCAAGTACGTCCAGCAAAGAAAATGCATTAAGCTAAAGTATTGACAACGGCGAAAGGAAGTTTTGATTTTTATAACGTACTCCTTAACGATAACTACAACGGAACATTATTTTCTTGGAATCCTGTGTTTGTCTAGATATTGATGGCTTGGTCAAATGTTTTAAATTCAACCGCAACAAACAATTTGTAATGTTTAACGGCGATAACTCAGATACTTTTTGCCTCTTTAGTTGATTTTCTATAAAACTTTTCTATACATTATATTTTAACGATTTGTAACATGGTTCTATACATCTTCCTCGAGCTCCCTCGTTTTCGTTGTCCATCCTTTATTTCCAGCTCGTTCTTGGTGTACCTGGTCGCCTACATCCAGTCCAATGTTTGTTTTGGGAATCTTTGGGGAATCCGTCCCAAATTAATTGCTTGGCGCGAATATCATCTACAATCGTGGGTTTCGTACCCTATTTATTGGTTATTCTGTATTTTGTCCAAATTCTGACCGATATTCAATCCGTGTTGCTCTCAACGCTTTTCTTTTGTAATTTCTTTAATTCGTCATACCTTGGAGCCATCCCCCTTATCTGTCTCTTGTTGTTCATTTTCTACTTCTAATTCTCCCCATTTCCCGTATTGCTCGATCAATCTTCTCATCATGGTCATCGCCATCTATCGCCGTGATAACCTGATTATTCGATTTTAATTCGATTTCTTTTCTTTTTCAGAAATCGATTGAATCACCTTCGAAAAAGGCGAAGAAATTCAAGCAGAATGGAATAGCTTCTGACGTTAATAAGCCGCGTATAACCGGTATTAAAAAATATCAGGTAAGTCTACTCGATATTGAGAATATTATTTATTTCAACTTAAAATTATTACAAATTTTCAGCATTTGGTGCATTTGGAGTCCCTCTCTGAAGACGAAATGGTGGCTGTTGAAGTGAGCCCCTTGTCGTTGATGGAGAAGTTACCTCCGTGCCTGAAGCAAAACACGTTCGGAACTAAATAGTTATTAGATAATTTTTGTACACTTTGTTTTATACGTTATTAAAGCAGCAAAGCTTCAATGTTTTGTTTTAATTTTACAATTTCATCAATGAATATTAAAGTAATAAAGTAAATCAATTTAAATTTCATAGCCGGAATGCGTTTAAAGCAATTTTTACGCACCTCCCTTTAATTACTTTATTGGAACTAATCACATCTGGCTAATCATTGGTTTGGCCATACAATCCCTTCGATCCAAGGAACGTAAGGAAGAACCCTAGTACTAACAGCTGGTCTATCGCCGCAAGGATTCCCGTAAGATGCAATGCCGACGATTTCGGGGAAATACCCAAAATCGTAATCGGTATTCACAAAAACAAATGGAGCCCCGTGATCGTACTGCAACGTGAAGTAAGTTAACACGGAGCTTAGAAGGTATTCTGGATGGTAAGAATACCTGACAAAAGAAATAAGAGTCCGTCACTGCGCAACCCTGCGAGATGTCGCTGATGTATCGTGTGTCGTTGTAAAGATTCCGACATCTTGGTGTGGTTATATGGACGAACGTGATCGGGACGACGCTTAACAACCATAGAGGTATGCTAGCTAGATCCAATTTGGTCGCAAGGCAACCAGGTCTTACGAAATCTGTGAAGATGACGCTAGCGTTTAGTCTCACAACGGCGATGTCGTGCAGGCTTTGCGACAAGGACGAATTGTAACGGGGATGCGGAATGAACTCTTCGACGGCGAAATTTTGAAGTCTTATATTGTTGGCAGGATTTGTGCTTCTAGAATCGCCAACTCTAGCGTGTCTTGACGGTACCCTAGTAAATAAAAAAAAATTGAAGAGGGGAGGAAAATTAAAGGAAATTCATGTTGATCTTACTTACGTTCCATTAACAAAACGGCAATGTGCTGCTGTTAATAAATATCTTTCGCTGATCAAGCTTCCGGTACATAACCATTCAACGTTAGTCTCGTTTCCGTATCCTAGTTGTGCCTATAATAAAATATTACTACGCTTCACTCCTTGGCAATGGACATATCTAGATACCTTGTTCATTGTTCGACGATCCCATGCGTCTTCTCTGGTTACACCGCCGTAGAAGCTTCTGCAGACTGGAAGTAGCGTAATGTAGCGTAGGGATCTCTCAACAAAGCACATCGAAATATTAAATCACTTACTTCTTAAGCTTGTCCTATTTTCTGGAGAAGGCATATAATAAGGTAAAGGGAATTCAACATCTTCAATTGACTCTTCCATATTACTAGTTCTTATGGTGAAATTCTCGTCTCCACTCTTCTCCTGCGGATTAACGGGAAGATTTAGTAACGGCACTATAACTGATACGTTTTTTGTTCCTGATTCCATTTGAGTATCTATTACGGTTGTTTCCGTCGGATTGGGAAGAAGGGAAGACGCTTCAGTAACAGTCACGTTTTGAGCAATGGTTCTTGCCATATCTTGGGACTCTAGGGTTACTTCAGAACTTTGCGAAGGAGTAATTGGTAGTGACAAATTTTCACTAAGGCTAACTGTGGTTGTTTTAATCGATTCTGAAGTTATTGGAACTTCACTGGAAATATTTGAAGAATCACTTCGCTTCGCACCTACATCAGATCCCGGATTGTCAACAAGCAGCTTTAACCTATTTTGGTCTTGCCCGTCTTCTTGTAATTTATTTCGTGCTGAATCCGTTGCTTGAATATCTTCTACAGGCGGACTTGTAAAAGGTGCATTAGTTATATCTGTTGTGCTGGCTTCTATTGTATTAAAATTTGTTTCCACTACGTTGGTAGTAACGCTAATTGTAGAACCTCCTGGTATAATCTCTTCGACATCATTTATAGGTACGTTTAGTTTATTGGCCATTGGTTCCTTATCCTTTAATTTACTTAGAGCGGTATCTATTGGCGTTGAGTTAGCTTTACGGACATCAAACAAAGGTGAACTTGTGAATAAAGGTTTTGGCGTCTGAGTTGATTCGGAAACGCCATCTTGTTTGGTAGAACTTATTTGAGTTGTCGAAGAATCATCCGTACTCATCATTTCCTCCATACTTCCTCCCGGAATCGTATCCCGATGTAAAACTTGAGTTCGATTCGTTTCAGTTACTACAGATCCAGACGCTTCCTTATGAATGCCTACGAAATTCGCGGGATTGAAGCCGTCGTCGTCTTCATCCTTTACCTTTTCAAAATTTTGCGCGATACTGTCTGGATAATAGCCGGAGCCCGCGAAATTGTGACTGTCATAATCCGCTATTTTAGGTGGCAGCAATTCATCTAGATAGTCTTCGTCTTCTTCGACGCAGCACATTATTAAGGATCCTCGATGAAGGCCGCATATTTTAGATTGGCCTCGAGGATGCGGGTTGAAGAAAGTTTTCCTGCAGTTGTTGTAATGAACGCAGTAGAAGGTAAAGCCGTGGGAGTTCTTGCATATTCCAGTGTGAACTGTAAAAGGAGATTTTTAAGGCTGAAAGACACGTATATCTAACTGACTAATTTAGAATGTTAAGGCAATGTTTGAAGATGGTGGGGATTGCAGCCGATCGAAATAAAAGACTTCCTTTTATGAAGTTCTGCAATTCCCTGTATTGTTTTAGATGTTAAAACGTCGTCCTGGCGTGTACAGCAAGTACTTCTTCTCCGTTTGAGTTGTTAAATTAACGTAAAAGGTAGCTAGTAAATTGTCTTTTTTTTTTAATATGAAAGTTGTTAAATCAACAAAAGTAGTGCAATCGAAGTATTTCGAGACAGATTATTATTAATGTTAAATGGTGAGATCAGTGAGAGGTTGAGATGGCTTCTTCATTTAGACGTGACAAAAGAAAAACTATTTGATGATAATTGTTAAACTATCGACTTTATTCGTTGAAAAAGTGTGAATAGTGTATGAGTATCCTTTTCTAGCATATACGCGACTCGCGCGAAAATTCCGCCGAATCTGTAAAAGTTACAATCCGAGTTACTGTACAAAGATTTTATTGATATAAGTAACCTTCTGAGAGAAATTCAATCTTTAAATCTCCCGCTGTTAAATTCGTTTATGGTACGTAATAAGAATTGTTGCTCGCCCCCGAGATATGTTTGTCTGTAATTTCATCTTTAACAATTTTATTCGTTTACGACAGGGAAATTCAAATGAGTCATTTGCGTAAATTATCTTTTACAGCTTCGAAATTTATTTATTTCTTTTGATGGTAATTTCGAAGCGAGGTCGTAAGGATTCGCCACGAATTAAAATCAAGGAAAGCTGTCTGAAAAGACTAAATATACTTTATTACGTAGAAATTCATTCCGCCAGAAAAAGAATGGTACGAAAACACCTCAAAGAAATTTGCATGAAGATTCCCTTCAATAAGAATAACTAATTAACAAGTCGGCAATACGTTTCTGTGGCGGGGCTAAAGGATAAACATTGCTTAAATCTGATACTCACCCACCCAATACAAATAATAATAACCATGCGCCACGCTGAATATTGCACACAACGCGATGAACTCACAGACCTTCATTTTCGAATTGAAGGAATTCAATCCATATGCTATTGTACTTCTTGTACGCGTCGCAAAACTTGTAAGCAACGTTCGTTTCTACTAGGACGATGTTGAAAACCCGTTTTGCGCGATAATCGTCGTCGAAAACAGGAAAAAGTGTTTTTTAATGAATTTTCGATATTTTACACATGGCAGACGTTACTATCGGAATATATAGCTATGTTTAACGCGTATAGTTTAACAGTACGAAACAAATGGTTTTATATCTACGTACAATTGCATAAAAAAAAAATCCCAAAACGTGATATTGTAATTCGTGATGTTCTTATGTAGAAGAACAGAAAGGAATTGGGAAAGATTATATACTAATTATGTAATATGTTGTTTTGTATTGTATTGTTTATTACGAAGAGGTGTTCGGTGAATCGGAGAATGCCATATAAATATGCATAATTACGGTAATTTCCAATTGTTGATAAAACGTTATTTCCTTCAGAAATCTCCGTATTGGATATACATCGCTCTCATTTCCGCCTCCAGGTCAAATTGAAAATTACCAAATCTTAAAAATTACGTAGATACTGTCTCCTTTTTTAATAATTATCGTTCAGATAATCATCTACTTGATAACGAAAACAAATCACGATATTTTTTTCTTCTTTTCTTGTTCTTTGTTCGTTGTTATGTTTTGTTCTCCAGTCGGGGTCGGCCACTATACTCAATATTCGTGTAGGTTGCTATTTCGCGGAAGGTAAAATATAGGAAGTAGAGGGCGTTCAAATTGCAAGTAAAGTCTCCAACTATATCAATCATGTATTTATTCAGTAGAAACAATATAAATTAAGCAAAAATGAAGAAAAAGCTACATTTAAGTTGATGTTCAATCGCAGTACTCTCTCTCTCCCAATTGTTGGACAGCAGATTGTCCCAATAACACTACTGAAGGGTGTGATGAGAAATTTCCTCCGATTGCAGCGAATTTTTCAATGGTAGTAAAGCAGAAACACTTTCACTCGTCCTCTAAGCTCCTTTGGAACAGCCGAGTCTTGGTTCGGACTCTTCTTCGGTCACTTTGTCTAAATTTATTATTTAGACAAAGATCTACAAGTTCATATTTTCACATTAAATTAGATGATAGAGAAAACAACGAGCAAAGGGATCTACGTGGTCTCCCGACCTGTAAAGCTTTTGATGGAATACTAAGAAAGATAGTATCGGAAAGTCTAAAAAGAAGAGGTGTTGGTGATAAACATATTGCGGATTGACGACCAAGAGCGGCGTCCTACTCTTCGCTTACTTGTTAGAGTATCTTTAAATACTTACTAGAAAAGCTTATTTCTACATCATAAGTTGCGAGAGGAGCGTAGCGAAAATAGTATCTAAAAGCATTGTGTTTCGTTTGCTTCGATTTTGTGACTTAAATCACCGGAAATATTCTTTAATCTGTTGACTGTAACATCCGATCTCGCTATTCCATCTTTTAGTTGTATTGAGTGTGATTCAAAGTATTTTATCTTTTGAGGCACATAACGAAAATGCTGCTTAATAAAGATAGATCTTGTAACAACAGCTGCTTACGTCTTGTACATCCTTATTTAAATTGTTTGCTGCATCAATAATTTTCTCCAACTTTTGTCTGCGCAAAATAATGAGCTCTTTAATCACATTTTTCATCTTGTTGCGACCGGAGACGAAGGTAAGGAAAGTGTTTACCATTTTTCTTTTGGGGTAATTAATTAATTCATTCGTTCATTAGTTCATTTGGAAATTGCCCTCTAATAAATTCGGCAACATTGTGGAGGCCGTGAGTAGCGCATGCAATATGTAGTACATCTTTGAAGATGTTTTTAAGCAAATTTGCAGCTTCAAGCGAGGCATGGAGGAATACTGAGCCTAGAGCCTCTGAGATTTTGTCTATTATAATTATGGACGATGTCTTAAAAGATCTTAAGGCAAAAGGAAAATGACCGTCTCTAGTCACATGTAGAGAGGACAAAGGCGGGCGAAACCACCACTCTTTTACAGCGACCAGACAGACTCGTGTCTTGTCTACTCTCGGGGAAACCAATAGGCATACGAACCCTTTCTCGCGGGACGAACAGATACGAGTCTATCTAGTTGCCGCAAAAGATCAACAATTCCATTCACCGTTGCGCCCTTTAGTCATATGAATAAAAAATAATATTGAGAGTGTATGTAACTCGATGATTAAAAAGAAACGTCTTTGATAATGGTTTGCTATTGATACCATTCGTAGAATATCTACGGATTTTTAATAGGAGCAAAAATTAGGTTAGAATCCGCTTCCAAATTGCCAGATTTCGACGACAAACGTACTCCAATATCCACGGTTGATTAATTACGCCTTCGCCTTTAGCGCGACGCTGATCAAACGAAAAACGACTTCGAAAAACAAAAACAAAAGAACGCCTACGCAAAAAGAGACCAGAAAAAGATGAACGGGGAAAAACACAAAGCTGTAAACGATTTTAATTAAATGTCGTCCGTGTATGATACCCGTGGTGACGGTGTGGCAACGGTTATACGCTGCCCGTCACGGCACGGCATCGAAATTAAATTCTAGCGAAATGAATTCGTTGTAGATGTCGAGACGTTCTCTCTGTGTGTTGCGTTCGATTGGAACAAAAAGGCGTAGGAGAGCGAAAGGGGAGAGTCGCGAACGGCTGCGACGGCGGGGGCGGAATTTGACATCGGAGCGGAAAATAGCGCGACTTTCGTCGGCTTTTTCGGGAAATCCGGACTCACGAACGACGAAATATGCAAATGCGAATTTTCAATTTCCATCTCATTCGGCCCGGTCGTCCTGCGAGCCGGTCGGGTTGGCCAGTCGCGTAGACCGTGTTATTCGGCTGATGCGGTGTTTGAATACATTCGAATTGATAATGTGGAGGGTCTATACAGCGTGTTCGCACTGAAGAAATTAATTCAGTAGATCGTGTCGGTTGATTTCGATTTATTAAACGATTGCCAGCTCCTATAAAGTGAGAATGTCTCCTTTCAAGGAGGCCCGAAAGGAGTCTTAGCTTTCACTAATCGATTGTACGACTTGATCCTAGACTTTGTACCTTAAAATAATTATCAGCCCTCTGTTATCTTATTCTCCATCTCCATCCGTTCCATTCATTTAATTATCCTCTTGAAACCATCGGCATCGCCATTGAACATGCTGAAAGCTTCTTACGCCGCCCGTCTACGTATTAAATAAGTAATTTCGAACGCTCGACGTGAATCGTAAAATTACAAGGAGAGACGGAGAATGGGGAGAAAAAACGCATCTACATTCGCTTGATGCCCAAGACCGGACCTTCGCGTCGCGTCGCGCCGTGCCGAGTCGTTCAATGCAGTCTGGGAGATGCTGCAGCGGACGCGAAAGCTGTGTGCACCGGCTGCAGACGACTCGACCGATGGGACCGTCGCTGTTACAGCCGCAGCTCGCGCATTTGCATCGGTCGGACGGACGGTCCCAGAGGGAGATTTATTACCGGCTAGAGAGCGATGGCGTACGTAAATAACCGAATATATTGCGACGGAAAAAGGGACGTTTTTGGTTGAAATGAAGCGAAAATATATTCTTTCTTTACACTCTTTACAAGAAGTAGTACTATATGGTCGTGAAACAACCACAACCACACAACATTTTTTTTATTAATTAAAGTTAATAATTTAGTAGATATGTACATTTGAAAGGAGTGCGCCACTGTAAAAGAACATAGCGGGGTAATTTCTTCTGTGAAAGACATGGCTTTATTCTGGTTTGTGGGTCATAAATAAGCTTGCAGAAACGAGTGCACTCTACGTCAGCTTCATAAAATTAGCAGAAACTAGACTGAGTCGTGTTTTGTCGACTCTTGGGGAAATCAGTAAGCAACACGAGCTTATTGTCAAGAGGTAAATAAATACAAGTCTGTTTAGTCTTTGCTAATTTCGCGAAGAGCAACTCGTTTCTGCAGGCTTAGTCTTCCTCCTGCAGGACTTAGCTGATGCAGAAATCTGGTCGTGGTAATGGCAAGATACGTAAAGATTAAATATCTGGGTGGCCATATTCATAATTAGGAAGCCACAGACTTAAATAAATAAACCTCTCATTTGAAGGTTGAATTTTATTCGATATTTGTTTTAAAACAAACACATTATTAAACAAAAGAGAAATGGTACTAAGGGCATAAGTACGCTTAACAACACAAAATAAAGTAAAACGATGTAGGTCTTTATTGTTTACCGATTGTTCAAGACAATTCCAATAGTTTATTTGAAAATTTTATTGCTTTACTCCTTTCTTTGTGTGCTTGTATATTTTTGATTTTTAAAGACCATTTTCTCTTCGTGTTGGCGTTCTCTCAGTTTTGTTTTTGCTCTCGATCAATAATGAATTCCTTCCAGTTGAACGTGGTTTCGGTGATGAACACTCGGACGTTCGATGTCTGAATAGTAATACAGGAGGCTCTTGCCGTTGGAATCTTAGTAAATAATTACGAAATATTAAATATTTGCGGTGTTAAGAATGCGCATATAGGAGCAGATAGCTCTATTACTGCTGGCGGTTTTGTTACGACTAGAGAGGACAAAAGCCAGTGAAATCGTACCTGTTCGTAGCGATTAGACGGAGTCGTGTTTTGTCGATTCTCGGGGAAATCAGCGGGCAACACGAACCCTTTCTTGTGAGACGAATAGACACGAGTCTGTCTAGTCGCTGGAAAAAAAGGTATGTTTTCCCTCGCTTTTATCCGCTCTAGTTATGACGCACTTATTTTTATAGCTCCTTTTTAACGTTTCAAATTTGTTAAAGATTTTTTATTTTATTTGTATTTTTTATTGTTTTCAACATTTCTGTTTTTTCAACCTTTCATTCTAGTTTATATAATTCCAGGTTCGGTAGTGTCTCTATTTTCTGCACAACTGGCATTGTTTACTTAAGAGATCTAACAGACATTACCTAAAATACAGCTGTTAATCTGTTCTTTAACAATAGAATAGGCATACTTAAAGTCTTCTCTGCTACTTGCTCCATATTTCACTACAACATTCTGTATCTAAAGCAGAGACAAATTGACGTTACATTTAGTTAAGGCCAATCAATGCAATCTTCCTGACAGCGGCCTTGTTTTGTGTATCTGCTTGGCCGAGCCTATAATTTCTAGTTTTATTAACAATCCAGTAGTTTCCCAACCCAAAACCCCAACCACTATCCAACCCGATAGTGGTAAACTCGAGGGAAGAACTGGTGAAAATGCGAGCAGGCGTAAAGATCATTCATCTATCCAGAAAGGCTCGATATTTTGTCATGCGATACTTGTCAGCATATTCTTAGAAACGATCTCGAAAAACTCACGTAATGAGGATACAATATTACTTTATTATTAATGAAGATAACAAAATCATCGGTGTAATAGTCCTTATGTCATGACACATAAACATTCACGGAAAAAATTATTGATGAATTATTTCTTTGCGTATAACATAAAAACTTATTACAACCTCCTATGCAACTTAAATCAACGAGATAATCCTTAGCTGTTGGCACAAACAGCCATCGAATACTCATCGCAACAAGATAGTAAATGCGTCGCAAAATAGATCTAGTCTAGTGAAGATGACGATAAGTATGTTTTGACCAAAATATCTAAACGCCCATCCTTTCCAGGACAATGATCTTCGGTACTTTTCCCATCTGCCACAACCGAACTTTCCTGAGCTGCAGATTAGCATCATTATATTTATATTTATCAAAGAAGCTTTTAAAAAACTTTTAACACATACAATAAGTCTTCCTTCGGCCTGATTATTTGCGCTCACCAGTGCACACTCTTACCGAATAGAGTTCATATCCGTTTAGCCATTCACCGGCTAGACCAGACATACGCGAACGCCATCAAACTCGCAGCCCACGCGATATCGCTGTGTAACAACATTCGAATTTTATCCGCCGTTGCCGGCTTTCCAACGCGACGAAGCTAAAACAATTAGCGATGCCGTATTAAAAATTATTCCGAGTGCAAAATTCGATTTCGCCGAGTAAATAAGGATAATTGGCCCGCCAAACAAACGGGACGGAAAGAAGATGGAAGAAAGAAAACGACCAAATAAGCGAAGGCAAACGCGCCGTAGGTTGAGGACTAGAGGGATAAGTGGGTATCTCGTGAGGATTGAAAAGGAGACGACCGAACGGAAAAGTTAAATTTGCCTCTTTCCTTTTTTTCGGGTTAGAGTGGGAGGTAATGCTCGATAATAGATGGGTGGGAGTTGATTCCTGTAGCGGCCCTTCGGATCCTCGATGATTTATTCAGTTAATTTTAGGAGCAGATCGATGACGTGGAGACAGTTGAATAATTAAGCGAGATTGAATGATGTACTTTGGAGTTGAAAATCGTAGAAATCGTCGATGTATTAGTTAATTTCGTTCTTCCATAGAAGAATTTTATAATTTTCTTCGTAGATGGGTGCTTTAACGAACAAGTCGATAATTATATTTTTTCCTTTTAACGAAACCGGTGCTTCCACCAAAATTGCATTTTTCATTTTATTCTAATGGAAGGTGCTTACCAATATGTATGCGCTCGTTTCGCTGAAAAGGATACCAATTAGTCCTTTGGCGTAAAGCGTAAAAAAATACTTGTTTCACGTTGGGGTACCGTCGTATAATTATCAGACGACTTTCGTATAACCATAAAATCGAATTAACGCACTTATCCTCGATTAAAAAACAACAATTTTAAAATTCAACGTCTAAACCGACTGCTAGATTTCGCAATCATCGCAACGTGACGGAGGTGGTAGTGATTGGTATCCTTCCTAAACCGATAGAAGTCCAACGGACGCTGGAGAAATGCTTTGATTGCCGAAGCGAACCGACTTTCAGAAGAGCCAAACCACGTCGCCGTAGAAAAATAGAAGAACGAGAGCACGAAAAAACCGAGATACCGGCAACGGTGTGCGTGTGTTTGCTCGTGTAAGCATGTATGTGTGTATGTAAATATGCGCCCTTTGGTCGATTACATTACTGGCGAATCGACGGTAGACCAATAAAAAGCGTACGGTACTTGAGGCGAAGCCATCGATCATTCGATAGGTTAAATTCCGTACGTTAGGGTAATGTTCTGATCGAATTAATGTAAGGAATGTGTTTGAGATGAGAATTTGAGGGTCTACGGACAAATATAACGTTCATTTCATGTTGTGTAATGCTCTTATTAATTTTTTCTCTTGTAAAAGCGGCTATGTACCGTTAGGCGAAGTCGATAAAAAAGATGATGAATTACTGGAAAACAAATTAATATATTTTAATGCAACGAAAAATCATTCGTTGTTCTTTTACAGTTGATTGTTTGCTGGCCGTAGGAAGGCAATAGCATTTTTTCTTTAATCTTCGAAAGTGATCGACTTTATCCTGAACCTGGGTTGAAGTTAATCAATACACGATTCCTACTTTATTAGGGTACAGGATGAAGTCAACTAATACGAACTAACTTAAAATAATGGAAACACAGTAAGCTGTGCAGTAAGCTCTTATACATAACTGAGGTAAACTTTATTTTCTGACATCGCCCGACCCTTGTTTAAGTACGTACCTATCAATTTTCCTTAATTGTTTGATAACATATGTTGGTACTATTAATTTAGACGTAGCATGATGCAGGGACGCAACCGCAGCGTTTGCTAACATTGATCGGATGAAGTTTAGCGATCTTCCGATAAGACAGAAATACTGATTCTCAAAGGACTTCGAACCCGCCAACCCGTTCCTTTTAACGTGCTTGGTAGTAGGATTTTTCCTACTACCAAGTAGTAGTAGGTAGTAGTATTTATGGATGGTTTTGGACATGGCCGCAGCGAACAAAGCTGGGTCCAATCGGTTCTAACATACATCGCTCCATTGTGGTTGGAGGTTTTGAGAATTAAACGATATAAAGACTTAATGGAAAGGATTTAACGCAGAGACTAGTGAATACATTTTAGACTGTTCCTGTAAATGGTGATATAGGTCATAGCACGGTTTTTCCCCTATCTTTATTGGCAGGAGAGCGGTGCAGACTCTTCGTCCCATCTAGTATCCATCAAAGAAACAGGAAGCTAACGTTAAAAAGTGAAAAAATATTTGGAATAACCCTGAATTCAAAGCAGAATAGACTAAAACGTTGATCCTTCTTTTGATCATTCTTCGGCACCTGCACTAAGAGAACTAACTGGGCAGATAACGACCAATGCCGATTGTTCAGGCGTACCAGGTTACCAAGGTTACTAGGTTACGCAAACCACTCTTTGGAATATTGAAGATAGCTAAATAAAAGAAATATATTGTCAAGTGAGTTGAGTCGGTAAGTAATCGTATCAAACACTGTAAACTTGATGATACAGGGACAGACGAACCGGACGCGAATCCATAACTTTATAAAAGATCTGTTGAGAGCGAAAGAAAGAGACGAGAGGTTGAGAGCCAGATAAGAAGACGCAAGTGAAGACCTTGGGGTGATAGTGATAGCTCAAGCTCCTAATCCTCAATTAAGGCAGGACCGAATGAAAATGAGGATCCCGTGCATCCTCGAAACGGCCGTCCCGGATTAATTAATTTATTAAACTTATGTGCCGCTACTATTGCGTTGTTTGTCATTACTATCCGGCAGTTCTTGCTACCATTATTAGTTTTACGTCAGATACGTATATCTTCGTATTTAGAAGAAAATAAGAAGGAAAATTGAAGGTTTTGGAAGAGATTTTATACCAGAAGAGCCTTAAACATCACATACAAAGAAAAAAAAGGAGCGTTTATTGCATTTCGCTGTATTTTGATCTTCGGAAAAAAAGATTTTTTAAGTAGCCTGAAATCTCGCAATATTCAACGAGTTAAAGGATTTGCGGGACAAACGACATGCTTTTTTATGTCCAACTTCATGCTTTTATTATTAACTTGTCGATTTATTAATAACCGCTTTATAATGGTAATTCTATCCCATCTATCGTCTAATTTTCGTATTAAAAGCTGCACAGCTGCGAAAAATAACAAAAATGGGCAAGATAAATATTACCTTTAATAAATAAAAACTTTCATAAAATCTGTTACATCTTTACCGACGTTTAATAATTCTGGCTACATTGCGTAACGGTACCAACATTTGCGTATTACACACAGCAAAAAATTCACCTCGACTTTAACGAACTATATTCGAGCAAAATCTGAAACGACCGTCTAAGACCTTCCCAAAACCGGCGCAAAAAACTCCCCGGAGTCCTGGAACAAGACGTTGAAAAACATTAGACTCCGTGCTATAATCCGAACAACCAACGCAGGACTATTCTCTATATGGTCTGCATGCAGCAGACACTTACATATAGTTGTGTACTTCGCCATATTGTCGTCCGGATCGAAAATACCACCATCAGAATTCTTTAGTGCGGCTTTCTTATCCCCCCGAAGGATATAAAGCGCGGCCGGCAATAAAATTACGATTGTACAGCTTCTAGTAATTGAATTACCCTCCCGAGGGGGATTTCTTCGATTTTGAATGCAAGACAAACTGGATTAATATACCCGAAGTTGTGAAAAGTTGATGCGGGAAGGAAAGGAACTATCGCTGTTATATTGGTAAAAATGGGCAAATTCGGGTGAGCACCATTGGCGTAAGTAACGAATGGAATCTTGCACACGGGGGGAGTCAATATGCAGAGATACATTGTCGTGAACGGTGCCGATACGAAAAAGTTTTTAAGATGGTTTTTGTAACTTATCGGAAATTGTCATCTCTAGTCATTTGTATAAGAAATAATGAGGATTAAAAAGAAAACTTACCGTCTTAAGCGTCTTCCGTGACTTGAAAAACGGAACGTTTCCAAAGTTATTTCTGCCGCGATGAAGATATGTTCTTGTATAAAGGAAACGATCCCCTTACATCTAGTTTAATTATACAAACATAAGTAAGTATGTTTGTATAATTAAAGAAATCTTTGAAACAACTTAACGAACCTTCACAAATTTGTCGGACTGTGGTAAGATCTGAATTTTTGTCTAAAACACTTTCAAACTTAATTAGAACAAGGCAATTGTCTGCCGTGTCTTTGATATTGAAGAATTTTTTAATTTTTCTATTGCTTGCACTACTTCAATGTAATTGCTGTGAATCGTTTGCAAATCACTTTTGACGTGACTATATTCAATTTTTTTCTGACTTGTTTTGATACTAGCACATTCTTTCGCATCGAATAATAGGACCCATCTATTATCCCATCTATCCCCCCCCCCCGGAACACGTTAAGTTTCAACAGACTCTGGCTGTGGAAGCCTACGTTTTTAGAGTATACTGATGTTAATAAAAGGAGTCCCTCGAGGATCAAACATGGGACTACCTTTGTTTCTGCTATTTATAAGTTGAAGAAGATATATGGAAATTTGACCAAGAATACATTCAACAAGGTTCACCTTCGTAATTGGCTTTTGCTCATTAAAGGAACGGAGTATATCACTGGTTAAACTGAAATTGTATAATTGTTAATCGTCATTATAAAAATTTCCATTTTTTTTTTTGCTCGGGCTATAGCCACAATATTCTGTAGCTTCTTAAATTCAAAAGGAATCCTTGACGAAGGACTACAGTAAACACAGTGCCGTAAAAAATTAACTCATATCCGAATGACAGCCAACTTCAATATTACAACACACTAAATTTTTCTTTTGGCAGCATCCACGACGATAAATCGTAGCAGAGAAGCATATTCTTCGGAAACAAATTATTAATTGCGAGATTTTCTTCGAATTCAAATCGTCCGAAATGTTCCGGGGAAACTTCAACCAACAACGCGCGCGGCGATAATTTTCGTCGAAAACGGAGTGAACCCTATCTCTTTCCGAAATTGGTTTCCGTGTAAACTTAAACACACTTTTATTTAACTTCGGAACTTGATTAAATCGAGTGTCCTCGGGGACGCCGATCTGCCCGTTCGCCGAAGGTACAAAAGTTAAAACGCCCGGAGACGAGACTCCATATAGCTGAAACGAACTTACGCGAAAAAGAAATAAATAATTGCCTCCGGGGCAAAAAGAACGACGGTTAACGAAAGATGAGAAGCAATAATATCTGAAGATTTAGGAAAACAATTGCGGAAGGGAGGAGGGAATAATATAATTTATGAGGGCAAATTGCTTTCGAAGATTTGAGGTACTTTGTTTTTTGTGAAGAAGTAAATGATGAAGGTTAATAGAGTATTACGAGGGTCGTCTTTCTATCGCGTAATTGTGAGTACAGTCGTGATCTAAATCTTAATGAATTTTTTAAGTGAGTAAGTAATCAGGAACAAGCAGCATGATCAACGGTTATAGCCGCCCAAAGGAGCCTTTAAAAAGGTAATTTTAACTGTTCCAATTGAAGAAAAGGAAGAAAAAAATGCATCGCGCATTGTGGAGAATTATCTACTTAACAATAAAGGTCGGGTAACTGTTCGGCCGAGCGCAAAACTAAAAAGAGAACCCTCGTAATACCTAAAGCACTGTTCCGCGTTATTGATCCAACAGAAATATGGGCACCAATGTGAACCACAACCTTGCGAAATACGTTGACGATTACGTTAGAAGTGACGGAGTGATGTAAGTTTTAGCATTATGTTAATTAACCTATTCCGTTAAGAATATTACGTACAATAAGCATTTATTTATTTAAGCAAAGAGCAAGTAGGTTTGGAAGAGCTAACGAGGCGGAACTACGAGAAGAAATGGGGTTACGTCACACATTTGAACGAGGTAAACTACTCCTATTTCGAAAATAGATCTCGACGTTTTCTTTTTTTTTTTTTCATCGTCACTGGACTTGATGTTCGATGTTGTGTTGTTGTAGTTTTGTTTGAAGATTGCGAAAGATAAGGGAATTTCCGAAGAGGATTACAGAAGATTAACCACCTTCAAGAAAGGAAAACGCTTTGCTTCCCAGTCGAATTGGGATATTCCAAGATCTCCAGCAGTACCTACCACTACTTCTGGTAAGTGCCAACTAATGAAAAGAAATGAAAAGATTTTCCTTTGCTTACAACTATAAATGTGCCCTCCTTCTTAACGTCCAGTAGTCTACACAAGAAAGAAGATCTTAGAGAGGCATTAAGGTTTATTAAAAACCTTGATTATTACGCAATAAAGGAGAGTATTCATTTTTATCTTCTTGAAAAGTACAACTAACAGATACTTTTAATTGTCTTAAGAATTATCAGAGAATATGTGTTCTCCACGGACATTTAAAGTTTTAGGATCTTCATCGGTTCTTCAGATATGGCGCTGCTTCATTTTCTGAGATGACAAGTATCGGTCTTACGCTTTGTGGTGTACGAGCTTCGTTTGAAGATCGAAGCAACTGTCGCTTAAGAACACGGCCATCAATTTGTTTCTTGTCCCAAGGAACTTCCTCGAGAGGAATTCGACGCGGTTTTCCCAGAGCAGCCGTCGATCAAAGAGCAAGTGAAATCTGCAGTGGTCGTCTGGAAATGGTTCTATTGCGTTCAGTTTGTCTCTTAGGCGAGGAAGGACGACTGCTTTCAATAATTTTGGATAGAGAAGAAAGAATTTTATAAGAGCAGGGAATCACCGCGGTTGCGTACGTATTACCCAGGGACAGGGACAAGGAAGCCACAGGAGGGTGAAGGGCAAAATTGTTTCGGGAAAGGGTGGAGAATAAACGTCACTCCAACCAGATGTTGCCGAAACAATCGTAGATAAATAGTATTTACCGTGAAGCTAATGATATGTTTTTTCTTTTTTTTTTTTCAATATAACAACAGATGCTCGAAAATATTTTGTTCCAGTTGTATTTACATCAATGTACTCATATTTCTTGATGTACCCATTGAAGATATCATATTTCTCTTGCTTTTTCAAGAGAAGAAAATTTCATCATTCTTAAAACTTGGACAGATAACTTTAAACGCGGTGTACCATCCTTTCATCGAAGTTGATTTCTCGTAAAATTCGATAAGCACGGTCCATTATTGCCCGTTTTCTTCTCTTTCCAATAAATCCAGACATAAATAGAAGTATCGGAGGAAGAGGGAGACGCCGTGAAAGTAAAAAAAAAAGAAATCTCACAAAGCGACACCAGACACAGCGCGAAATACCTAGTCCATAAAAGCGCTGCCGACGTCATTCAAATTGGATCCGTAAAAAGTGTCTCAATTTTCGACGTAATTGCGCGTAGACAGCGAACGAACGATTCGGGGCCATGCAGGGACGGGTGAGACGTCGATGGAGAGTCGACGAGGGCTGGCGGTGGACCGCCGGCGATGATCGCGAATATAAAAGCCGCAGTCTGCGCGCTAATTACATCTGTGCGGCGGCGTATTAATTACGCGCCGACATTCTGTGATTACGGAATTAGACGCTCGACTTATTCGTTTCTCTGATGAGGATAATAAAGACGATGAGAGAACGATGGCTGGTCAAAGAGATATATATATATATAAATGCGCACACGTTGCTAAGCGTTAGCGATGGAAACTGATGGGCAATAAACGTTCACACAAATTTAATACTCATTTGCTCGGTGGCACGTTGCGACATTTACTAATCGTAAGTATCATTTCCGTTTTGAATGGTAAGATCGGAAAGATGAGCTTGTCATACGTTGTGAAACAATCGGGGATCACAGCAGTATTATTGGCAATATACGTGTATGTGTTACGTAGCGGATCAAACGAAAAAGAAGCAAACAGAAACAAAATAAGTCAAATGGCGCAATCAGTAGGATTAAGGTTATGCCATGGAATAGGTGAACTTGTAACTGATTCAGGTGGAGTTTGTTCAAGGATGGCGCAATCCTTAGATTGCAGAATTTAAGTTTACTTTCTTCAAAGCTTCAAATACTGTAGAATCATCTTGGTCAGCGAACCTCACGATGCATCCGCGTGTTTGCGCGGGTCACGCATTTGATTTATAACGTGTCGCATTCTAAGGCAGGCTCTTATTGTGACGCTCTTACATTTAACAAATCGTCGTCTGTTTTTAAAGAAAGCCTTGATAAAGTACTTGACAATTGCAAAGCAATTGCAGCAGTATTAGGTCATTTTCGGTTAATTTTGTTAGGTACTCTCATATTTTTTAGAGTGTTCGCTGGTGTTTATATGTCGTTTTATAATTTTATAATCTATTTGCTCCTTATTTAATATTTACTTGTTTCGTATTCTTTTGTTTTATTTTAGCAGTTCTTAGTTGTGTGTACCTTAAGCAATTCGATGAAACAACTAATCAAATCAGGTTAAAACCAGGTAAAAATAATCTTTGGATAAGCGCAGATGAAACGACAGACATTAAAGAAACGTGCGAACATTGCTTACGGAAAATCTTCATTCATTTTTAGTAACTATAAAAATCAGATTGCGTGTCACTGCAAACGATATTACCGACATTATCATTAACAGCGTAAAAAATGTAGCTAACTGCTTAAAAGTTTTATTCTTTCTCGTAGATTCTGCAAGAGTAATGTTAAAAACGAGTAACGAGCTTAAAAAACGTTTTCCAAACATGTTACATCTAACATGCGTTGTGCATAGAATACATCGCGTTACTGAACTTATTCGTGAAGAATTTCCCGATGTTAATTCATTAATTAACTCATTTAAAAAGATTTTATTGAAAGCATCAATTAGGATAAAGTTACATAAAGAAATATGCCCGAATACATCTTTGCGGCCAGAACTTGTGGTTAACACGATGGGGAACATCGTTAGAAGCCGCATTTTTTTATATGCCACACTTTCGTAATTTAAAACATTTTGCATTAAAATTAAAACGAGCTGCTTCCAATGTAATAACAGTCCAAGTATTAATTGTAAAAGAAGATTTAGTCGAACAAGTAGAGATTATTAATAAATATTTCTTAAACGTAACGAAAACGATCAAGTTTTTAGAAAGCAACAATTTAAAATTAACTGAATCCCTACGTAGCGTATGAGACTCTGGTGTACTTCCGCAAGCTATAGATATGCCTTAAGATGCCTCGAGCTTGTTTTGGACTATTTGCATTCGTCCTGCTTCGTGTGCGATAGTCTTCGTTGCAACAAATGAACTGCCACAGTACAAAGGATTCACATAACTCACTTGTTTTATGTGTACATTAAATAGGGAAACATGCTGTTTAACATCTCACTTTTAATTTTGATTTCAGGCGAAGTTGGTTGGAGATCAAGTCGATTACAGTGTAGCTTGGAACGATTCGGACCACTCTACATAAGTCCGCGTCATACTTTACTACCTCCGGGTGTAGAACCAGAACCGACGCCCACATGCATTTTTCTAGGTTGACAATACAACACAATATCTTTGCTTATTAAGATATGTTTCAAATATATTGCGTTATTTGGAAAAATAATAAATAAATTGAAACAATCAATACATTACGTATTACATTAACGTTGGATGAGATTTTATGATTTCTGATGACTAGAGATGACAAAGGCAGGTGGAATTATTCCTTTTTCACAGCGACTAAATGGATTCGTGTCTATTCGCCTCATGAGAATGGGCGAATAAACGAGTCTGTCTAGTCACTGCAAAAAAGCAATAATTCCATCCGCCTTCGCCCTCTCTACTGATGACATTTTACGTCATCTACGGCATCTTTATTGAGAATTTTGATGAAGACGAACCGAACGATTATTATTTCCTTATTGTTCTTAGATTTCACAATTTAATAGATAGAAGTAATTCTTTCTTCGCTAATTTGATAATACTAACTCTAAGACCGTAAATATCTTTGGTATTGCACGGCTGCAGGGTAGATGCAACATTGTGATTGTGACCGAGCTTAATAAAAATACATCATTAATGCTAAGCTATAGCTCGCCTGTTCAATAGCTTCGCTCGCTTAAAAACACTGACGCATCAGCAATATCGTTTACTTCCAAACACACTACCCTGCGGTACACCTCCTTTAGAAGTCAATTGACAGGAACGATACAGCTTCCCAAACAATCTCTGATGATTCACTAATTAATAACAACGAATACAAGCTATTCTACTAACATTCATCAGTGTCTTTGATTTTATGTTGCTTTTAACTTAAGTACTTTGTTGATGACCTAAAAAAAATATAAAAATAACATATTCTCCACGTAGAAAAATGTTCATTTATGGTGCATCATCCTACCAAATTAAAAAAAAAAGAAGAAAAAACAGAACCCTGCCCTTACATCAACATTATTTTATATCATCTCAACGCAAGACGGGGAATATACTTTACGGGCTCATCGTTCATCCAAAACGCTGGTGGCCAAGAGCAGACGGCCTGCAGAGCGCGCCCACAAGCGCGAAGTTTATGCCAGGCCGTTATCTCGACGTTGCGAGCAGTGAATCAAGGCGTAATGCCGACGAAGACGAGCCCACCGCCGGTTTCCGCCTGTAGGTAGCGCCAACGTCGCACACCAAAGCGCGCAGGGTTCGCGCTTAATCCCATGCATGTAGATAAGCGACGCGGAGACAGGAAATTACAGCAAAGCGTCTGGAATTAAGCTTCTCCTGTGTATGTGCATGTAGCGGCGGCGGCGGCGGCGCTGGTAAAGCGCCGCTGCCGCAGGCGAACGTCACCGTAATAAAAATATTGTCTGGATGGCAGCGTGGTAGCATGTAGCGACTAAACTCGCGCCGCGTATGAAGTATACGGACGGGTCACGTTTTGCTAGCGCTTTATGGTTTATTATCGTTTCGGCTGTTATAATAGGGATGCTCATTCGGAAAGAAAATTGCTTCTTTTTGTTTTGTTTTTTCTTTTTTCTTGGCGAAATGCGAGGTGCTTTTTCAGACGGCGCCAGCGTCTGCTTTAGGCTACCATGGTTGCTTCAGGAAATTTAAGGAAAGCTTCAAGGTATTCGATGTTTTTCAATTAATTAATCACCGCCTAAAGTATGCACCACTTATTCGATTTCCACGTTTGATAGACGAACCATTCTTATACTTCCAATTTCTGTATTTGTATTTCAAAGGATCCGATCCTTTGGCGGAATAGTAGGACTCCAATACGTAACTGCCTACACAGCTATTGCTATCTCCCTTACAATTAACGAATACCGTTTTAACACCGATAATTCCCAGCGCATACCGCAGCCACACACACACACACACATACACACATATAGACGACGGTCGATGGTATTAAGTTCGAACACGTTGAACAATAAAAGCAACACGTGGATATTAGTCGGTCGCATTCAATTGGCAACGCCGCTACGGGAGCGAATATCCCAGACCAGATACGGTCTATCCCGTACAGAGCAATAAGTCTAAACGTGCAGTGCAGAGGTGGATAAAAAGGAATCCTCCTTACTCTAGACCTCGGTCTGGTCGCAACGAGAAAGATAAATGATATAGACGCCGTAAGTCTCGCAATTAGGTGAGATCTAGAGACCGTGTCGGGGTGGATACGGCGCTTTATACTATAAGATACATTCGCAAAAATGAATTAAATAAGAGCGTCTTCTTCGTCCTGGTATAGCAGCCGGTAATAGAATATTTAGCTGGCTACCGGAGAAAAGAACAAATAGGGAGACAAAAGGATGTATGATTGAAGACTTATATGCTCTAGTTGAAAGATGTAACAAGGAGAAGTTCTAAAGTATGACGCGTTTAAGTTATAGAAAACTTTTAAAACTTAAGTATGCTGGTTGATGTTAACGTTTTCTTTTTTAACATTGGCAATCCTTCGTTTTGAATGCTTGAAAATGCTTTTATTACCTCCAAAGTTTTTATTTCTCATTCACTTCCTTTTTATCTCTCTTGATTATATCTCCTACCAAGTTGAATAATTTGATTCATGTGCTTAGAGCGATCGGCATGATGGGGTAAGATACCGCATCTTTCCTCAGGGTTGTTAACTTGATCCATGACTATGGGCGTAATGCCACCGTATAAATTGATATATTACAAAGCTTTCGTAAGAAAGGTTCCAGCCGGAAACTCAACGCGAAATACCAGGACCTAAACGAACAATCCGTTCAGAGCCTTTCTTTTGGCGAAACTCGGCTGGGGCACATAAAATACGGCCTGAATTTATTCGGTTACGTCATCTCGTGTATTGGAAAAAAACGACTTCGGACGCGTGAAAAATTAACCGTCTTTTTTCCGGCGACCGCATTAGATGAAGTCATATTCTACCCACCACCGCCGCCGCCACGCCGTTCCACCCGATTTCAATTAAATAGAACGAGACGAGGTCGACCGCGTCGCTGCTCCTCTATTCTATTAATAGAGTGCCTTTTTGATTGATACGGTGATAGGATACCCGACCGAAAATTTCGTTGGGGGATTGGAATTCTTTACACCCCTTACCATTCGCATATACAGTCTACTGCAAAAGTTTAAGGTACAAGCTTCTGGAAATCGTTTGCACAATTAGAAGCAATATCTGATCTAAATATTGTTTTATATGAGTTGGTTACATGCCATCGCCATCGGGCACGGTAAGAGCAAATGATAGCAAGTTACCGTTCATTATGGTAAAGAACGAATTAATATAAGAAGATTAACATGTTTTTTCCTGTGCCTCGAGGACAATGAAGCAACTAAGGATTATCGTATGCACGTTTGCAAAAGTAAGCACGGATGATTGGATTATTGACAAACGAGGAAATGATGAAGTATACGCGGATGGTAAGCGGACAAATGAAAAACGTGCTGAAAAAGGTAGTTCTTAAAGTCGACGAAAACAAGTAGAAGAAGTAAGGCAATTTTTGTGTTTGGGGTGCAAATAAGAGATGACGAAAGAAAAGAGGAGTAGATAGAAGCACGAATTATGAATATTATTATCATTATTATTCAGGATACTCAGAGGATCGCAAAATACAGAGAAACATCTTTGGCGATCTGAAAGAAAAATCGTCTGGATCCATCAGTATGTCGGTAATTGTTTAATCCGCATAGCAGTTCATCGTAAATATTAAGATTCAAATGTTTACGGTCTGCGAAACTAAAACACTGAATTGTAGGACTAAAGATGGCGGCGATTGGCAATTGGCGATTGGCAATGAAAAGATTTTTTTAGTTCCACCGATTTAATCGTTGTGCTATAAAAACATCCAGTTTGCGCAAAAGAGGGCGCCAAAGGAGGAGGCGAGCCGGAAACCTCACAGACATCCTAAAGAAGTCTAAAGAAATATCGCGGAGCATCACAGAACGTACTTATCAACCAGCAAAAAGTCCAACAACGTAGAGGAAAGAACTGAAAGATGTGAAAGGAAGATTCCGGGGAAAATACATAGATGGAAGAGAACGGAAGCACGATAAGAAAATCAGATGAACGATGACCGTTAACAGCTGTATAAATTCCCGGCAGCCCACTGGCTTTGAAAGAGCTCAGCACATTAGGTGGTCAGGGCACATCGATCGATTCCCGGAGGACAGGAGCCAGTAATTGGAGGAATAAAGTGGTTAGTCCAATAGTACCGGTCTTAACGGAAGGCGCTTTTAATTTAAGAATTTCATTAAATTTGGTTTCGTTTAGAAGTTGTGTCATACTTGACGATTCAGTTCTCCCATAGCGGTAAGGTGTCATATGTTCTTTGAATTTGATGCTTATTGGACATCCCTTTTGCACAATATAGGCTCTACCATTTTCTCTGCGTGTAATTTTATAAGTTTCCTACGACTATCTTTTATCTTTCGGATTGCCTAAAATGTTTACGCACCTTGATGTTTTGTTCATTAAAATCTTAATACTTAAGCCTTTCGATATTGTGTGGTTCTAAGTTTGCAGACCACTCGACAGTTCTTTTAAAATAGATTATAGCCCTCGCTAAAAAATTTCTTTTAAATACCTCGTTTAATCCGTTAAGAATGAATCGAACTTTATACGAACAAGATCTCGAGTCCTTAGGTTACCGTATTAAACCCGGATAGATAAATCATGCGGCGTTTATTAGCCCCGTTTAAAGCGAGACCCTTTGTTTTTGCATCTACCCTTCGATTTCGGTTTACCGTTAAGAAATCGTCTCCGTACAAACCTTTTTCGTATTCGCTGTACGCCGAACTCGTGGTAATAAGGCGGTATAGACGTACTCGCCCCCACTTGGGTGGTCGATCGAAACTTGGTTAAGGTCAAGGTCAGTCTGGCACTCCGCAGTCTGCATGAACGAGGATGGTGCGACGTTAGTCGTAGGTGACGGCGGCGGCGGCGGTGACGGTAGTGGCGATGGTGGTGGCGTGACTCCGACCAACTTTTTTATTGCTGGCGAACGATGCTGTAATACAGTCAATGGCAAAAGTCAACGTTACGTCTCGCACAAAAAGTTATATAATGAGCGTGTCACGTCTACCTTGAGATTGGAATAGACACGTTGATGGATTTCATGAAGGAAATGCATTTTGAAATAGGTCAACGAAGAAATCTTCGCTGCATTGTACTAACTATAAGAATTAAAGTTGTAGAATTGTGTCTATTGTAAAGGACGCTAAAGTTTGTAGATAATGTAATGGATACCTTTTAAAAGACATATCCAGGTGTACGGAATGAACTGAAGATACTAACCTCATTATTTAATTATATTTAATACGTATAATTCATGTCCAACGTTGAAAATAAAAGAGATATTTACAGATAAACTCGGGTCTCGTATCCAAGTTGTTTCAGGTGTTGGTATTGTTTGGTTACCACGTTAACAGTAAGCAAAACGCATTTACAACACTTAGTATATTAACAAAAGCCTCTAAAATGTTTTCTGTGTATGTTTGTTCTTAATATATGCGTTACACGTTGTTTTTTTTTAGACTTTTGCTGTATTTTTAAATATATGCTGACGCCTTTATGTTTACATCACTTACAGTTAATCTGTATAATCTTCTAAAATGCTTCTTTCCTTCTTCTTTTTCACAACACAAATAACGCTTTCAGTAGGATCGAATCTTGGTTTTAATTTGAATATTTTCGCTTGTGAATATTATCGGTAAGGTGCGTCTATAGGGTAAGGGCACAGCATCTTTTCCATTTTTTTTTTTTTAGTTCACAAATATACCTATCCTCCAACTCTTTCTGATTTAGTTCCGAGTTAACAATCTAAGATTACCAGTGTCGGTATGTTTTGTTTACTGTTGTCATGCTGACCAAACAATATTAACACCAAAAATTACTTAGACATAATTCTACATAAAAGTGAAAAATTCTATTTTAAAATTTAAAGTAATTAAAAAGTTACGGTTCAGATGTACGAGTTTTGCAAAGTTGAATATTCAACACCCAACATCCTGTACATTTCTAAAATCTTTTACTACCATGCTTAGATAGAGGCATGTGTTCAATGTCGCGTTTCAAAGTTATGAAAACCTGTTAGAAGTAAACGTATGAAGCCCATATTATGCTGGTTTATTTGAAAGGGTCCTTTGTTTCTCGATCAGCCTGTATATACGGAAATATTTTTAAAAAATACATTATATGGGTTATTATGTTTTCAAGAAATGTTAACTTCCTTCTTTTTACATCATAGGAACAATGGTCGGATGATTACGAAGCCCTGCATATTCGAATCTGAACATGCCTATATCGAATGTAATGTGGACGTAATTGTGTTTAGCAAGAAACATTTTCCTGCTCTTGAGGTAAATCTCTCATCACACATGTATGACGTTACTTCACGAATATATCGCTGAATCTCCAGAAGTTTTACCGTACAAACCATCAGACATTTCTTTAGGTTATTGCACACGCAACAAAGAACGGGCCCTTAAGATACGTCCCTTAGCGTCAACCATCCAACCTGGTCGTTCGAATCCCTCCCCACTATTTCATTTCGCCGAACTTGTGCTTCTATACGTTGATTCCGTTCGTTACGGTCCTCGCCACCGTCCACCACATAAAGGCCCTGCTGACACCGCATGTAAATTCGTCTTCTTCGCCTCCTCCTCTGTCTCCTCACCTTGTCCTTTAGCGGCGTCTTCTCCACGTCTCATAAAGATTCACTGCGCGCGACGCAGATCGTGTCTCCCTCTGTTATCGGGGAAATTAATCTGGTGGCATTTCGTTCGCCATAAACGGGTTTTCGTATCTTCGGGACCGTATGGTTCGTTCTTTGTTTGCGTGTGTAGATGAAATTCCAAGTTAAGACGCTGTCCTGCATAGTAACAGATACGTTTTCTTTGTATTCGTACATAAACTTTGGTAATTAAATTTTGACATTGAAATTTGAAAACTTCAACATCACGAAGATGACGTAATGGAAGTTATCTCGTTGATCGTCAAAATAATAAACATAGTGATGATGATATACGTGTTTTTTTGTCTTTAGAATATGAGATGAAGCCTCGAGGCATCATTTTGCAGAAAATTACAAAAGTGCGTGATCTTGATAATGGACTGGTGAATTGTCGTGGAGCAACAGGACATCTTGCGTCAGTTTTGCGCATCTTTTCATTTTAAAGCGAGATTGAGAAACACTATCTTAGATTATATTCAACATTTAAGGAAGTATTCATGTGAACGGGATGCAGGTTCTTTAGAAATACTTATTTTCCATTAGCAAATAAAATTTTACAAACATGTCCGAAATGGTATCCTTCTAGTAGCTTTCCTTCACCGAAAATTCAATTTCTTCGCGCGATCCTATTGGAGAAAAGTAATTTTGATGCGGTGGCGATATCCGCTTACCTATTGCTCCTACCCGTTTGCCAACCCGTTGGGACGAATCTCTTGAAAAATACATACATACATGGAACCATAAATATTTATTCAACAAGACCAGCAGAAATATCGCCACCGCCGACGACATTCCGTTCCATCGCAGGAGAAACAAATTTGTCTCGCAGAAGTCTAAAGCCGAACAATACTCCTAGCAATTTATCTATCTTTCGTAAAACTTTACGCCGTCTCTGCCCGTATATTTATTTTTGTTTTATATTCAAAGTTTTGGCGCCCGCGGAAGCCGAAAAGCGTTCGTATTTGAATTTCAATCATTCGAGACTCACTCGCCGCCCTCTAGAGAAGCGCGCTATACCGGAGCGTCGAAGAAATATCATGCTTGTTGACATTCGGGATGGCTGGGAAGGGAAAAGGGGGCTAGCTGAGACGTCGAGAGTTTCGTATTTGTTTGCGGCGGCGGGTAAATTCTATTCCGTCCAGGGAGGTGTCTCGAGAAGCGGAAATTTTTTCAGCACACACGCCGCGCCGTTAGCGATACTCGCGATGTTCCGCTAGTCCCTAGCGTCATTCCGGACGACCTTTTCTTTGTTTTCCTTCGACGGAAAAACGGAAAGTATAGAGGAGAATAAAGGGATGAAGAGGCGGTTTTGTTTTTATTAATTTTTTTACGTTCGTAATTCAATATTCATCGTTTCGGAAGCTTTAGTTCGGGATTTATTGTTAGTGGCGAATAATGAGGCCGTTATACGATGTTGTGTAATTTGGAGATTCTGGACGAGCTTGAGAGGTAAGCAAGGCTTCGGGTGGGATTTAATGGGATACGAGTTATTGTAATACTATATTTCGGTTCGTTAGATGTAATTTAACGAAACAAAAAAAATGGCAGTTCGATCAGCCATTATGATACATAAGAATCCAAATAAACTTTATTAATGGAGGTAAGTACGTAAGTATTAAGATTGTTTTTTTTACATCTTTTTAGATAAAATAATAACATTTAAATAGGTCCGTATATTAGACCTATTAAAAGTCCGAGCTCTCATTTTCTGGCGACCTCAAACCATTGTATCATCGTAGCTTCACGACTAAAAGTTACATAATTTCAATTGTTTATTATATTAATATTACGCACATATACACAGCGCACAGCAATAATACAAGATCCAGTCGACGTATGATGTTATCTCCCGTCAATACCGATCTACTCGACTTCGCCTCTTCGTTTTTGCGCGTTTCCCATCGCTTCTTCGAGATTACGTCGGTAGGTGCTATGCAATTCGAAGACCGTTCCCAGAGGCAATCCGTCTCGAAGGTGCTGTCATCCAGACGCTTCCCAATGTACCGCCGGTATATTGAACGTTCGTAGCTGCGCTCGAGGATCTTATAGGATTTTCAAATTGGCTAGACGCCGCGTCGAAAGGACCGGTGTCCGTATAGAAAATCAAAACACAATCCGACAATCTATCTGCGCCCTGATATTGACCGGGCGCGGCGTCGAGATGTTTGAAGGTGTTGTTGCTAGGTTAGATACAGGGCGGCACGTTCTATGAACGCGAAGAACGTGCGTTGCGAAAAAAGATTGCGAAGGATTTGTCGAGGATTTTGTAACGATATCGTTACGTTCGGTGAACTCTCTAAGAATTTTTATGTCTTGCATAATTTTTACTAAGTTGGTAATGGTGTAGCCAATAAACAACGCTGATAGGTGATAGCTGATAGGAAGATTCTCGAAGCATACCAAGGATTGGTACCATCGCGTTCGCAATTGTTGAGTCCATCAATAGTGATTGTGGTATCAATAAATGAGCTCGCGAAAGATATTGGAAAAAGATTTAATTGGACATCGGATGTGGGATCTCATGCATCCTCAAGACGGCCGTCCAGGACTAATTAATTTATTAAACTTGTCCGCTGCTTTTGTCTTGTTTTTCTCGTTTTTATTGAGATAATAGAGAGAACCGTATGATTCAGTTGGTATTTCCATATCTTATATTAAATTTGATTAAAAAAGAAAGTAAAATAAGAGATAAAACGAAGAAAGACGCTCTCCTAAAATATATCACCAGTAAAAGATTACAAAAACTACCCGTACAACGACGTCGTAAAGAACAATTACACGTCAGGTAACGTAGCGCTTTTATTGAATTTAAAATTCAGGCACAATGTAAACAGATAACGAAACGCAAAGCGAATGACATTTTTACGAACGCGTTCAAGATAAATTCGGGATTACGTGTAGGCCGCGCGGGCGCGTAAAAAGATCCAGTTGGACCCGCGAAGAGTAAAATTTCTTCAACGGTTTGTCACTGCTTCGCCCCCGCGGCTTACAGGACCTGCCCGAGATGAAGGAGGTGCGGCGACTTTACGTCAACTTAATGTTATTTACGCAATCCGTACATTGGATAATCTGAAATTGGGCAGGGGGCGTAATATCTTCTTTATCTTTATCGATGCGTCAATTTTATTCGATATTCGCGTAAATGCAGCATTTTATGTAACGTGCCGTTATGGGATAGTGCGTGGGGGCAATTTAATACATTCGTTCAGCCCGCCCGCCCGTAAGTTAATAGCGATATTTAGTGTCATATTAATATTGTAAATTTGTGGAGATTGGATAAGCAATATTATATATAGTCCACCTTTGACTTTAAGTGGGAGCATGTGTGTTCATTACGGATTCCTTTCTTATTTTAACAAAGACGTCACAGGGCATCAAGTGCAGCAGTGCAACAGTGTTTAGGAAAGTATTGTATAATTGCTTCATTACTAGCGTTCGGTATTCTTAATTTCTTCTAATTCTTAATTTTGGCGTTAGTAATACCTTAAGACAAATCTAGGTGGGAGAAACCCCCTCGTTGAGCGTTTTATTAAGTAAGCTATGTGATGAAATATTCAGGGTTTTAACATAAAATTTAATAAAGCACGGATCGATACCAACAAAGTCCGATCGGCTATAATCATTTAATGAGTCCGTTGCTATTATGATGAATTTACTGGTTATCACAACTAGCGCTTGGATTGGTTTAATAAAGAGAATATGCTGATTTATAAGCGGAAAATATTATTCATCAACTTCAATTTTCACATCAAACTCATTGTTTTTGTGCTTTTTTCGCTTTTTGCGCTTTTTGTGCTTTTGTGCGCTTTTTATGCTTTTTGTGCTGATCTGTGTTGTAAAAATATTATTTTGTGCTCACCTCCTTCCTGAGATAATAGAGAAAGGAGATATAAGGGAATGAGGACTGCTCAGACATTTGTTTGTCAACCACCTCACTAATTCTTCGAGTTTAAGGATTAAAAAGTTTCGTTTTATGCTCGCACGTTTTCGAGATATTTGAGAATGAAGGTTGGCGCGTTACCCGCACCACTTTTTCAGGTTTTCAAAATGTAATAATGCGATCGTTTTGTGGTGATTTGTGGTGGAAACATTTCGTTTTGTGCTCATACTGTCTTCCAGATATTTGAGAGTGAGCGCTGGTATGGGCTCTTATTCAATCGTATTGTTCTCAGATATCTTTAGGACGGTGTCAGCACAACACAACATTTTTACAGCATAAAACGAGCTAATTATTAAGTGTTGAAAAACCGAGTTTGATGAGGGTCCATACCAGGTCTTTACGTCATAAATACGCTCATGGCGAATACAAAACGTTGCCAATATCAAATTTTCGAAAATCAAAGCATTGATGCGATGGTTGTCAAATATCACAAATTCTCAACTACATAGTGGGGATGGCTTTCAACGTTCCAGTGTTTCGCATTTAAACCACAATAAAGCGCCATGAGGAATGAAACATATCTGTTGTAGCCGAGCGTTGCGTGGACACTTTCTCGAAAAAGAAAAAAATTGAAGTTGTACAGATGTTTTCTTCCCAGGCGAATACATGAAGTAGACATTTTACAGACAATTAGCTAAAAAAACTTCGATACAACTCATCCAATTTGGGTGGAATTAAAATAAATCCAATGACTTATCTTAGATTTCTGTTTAGGTAGACAAGAATTACAATAACCATAGTACTCAAAGTTATAAATAAATGTATAACATCGAAAGCAACCATTAGCTCGACTTATAAAGCTAAAATACTTTTTTTCGATGCCTTCAACCCTTTCACATACACTATCTAGGTGGCGCAGACAACGGTCTAATTTCTTCATATACTAAATCTTCCGTATATTACATATTCCTTCGAGAAGAAGTTGGTAAAATTTAATATTCACGAAGTTCGTGTTTTAGTAAACCCTCGTCTTCTAGCATCTAGAGGATGGAAAAGTAACATATTTCGCATGTAAAGTAGGAAAAACTTTTTTCTATTAGGACTTAAACATTTTCGATCGTTTATTTATAAAAACGATGCTAAACCTTGTTTTTCCAAAAAAATATTCGAAGTAACCTAGAAACAAGATCGAATCTAAATGCAATTTTACGGACCTTCCGCGGAATTTTCCGTTTCAAAGTTTTCAAACTTCCTCATATCTCTACCAGACGTTCCATCTACATTGACATCTATTTTTCATCCTCTATTCATTAACCTTGAATAGAAATATCTACCCACGAACATGCGATATGGACTTTTCTATACACAGTACGCCACAAAGCCTCTATATAATCGAACTTCGCGAAGCCCTCGCTGTTCCAACGAGAGCAATCAGTCAAACGGGCGGTCGAAATCGCTCGGCGTTGTCGCAGCTCGGCCCGAAAGGGGGCGCCGCTGTGCGCCGCTCTCAATTTGTCAGCTTTAATGCCGTTTGAGGTTTTTTTAATTTGGAATGCGGACGGACAGACACAATAGATTGATCGCGATGCTTTTGTTTGTCCCTGGAATTTGAGCATAGGGATGGTATGTTGTAGGTGTTTGAAATTTTCCTTTCACTATTTTTTTTTTTTGAGGGGGAATTCTTCTTGTAGCATCGCGCTTCGAAATTTTCGCTGTGTTTTGTGTTTGGTATCGGGCGTTGTTGTCAATAGAATGTGATACGGTTGCGAAATTTGAGTCAATTTCACGAGGTGGAAGGAGGGACGTTGAAATGGTAATTTTTTGTATTTCGATAGCAAAGGTATCTTAATGATTCCGATCACAAAAACTTTTGCTCCCCACCGGCAATCATAGTTCCATTTTTTGTTTTATAACTTACAAGGGAACACTGGCAACCCAAAAATTCATTCAGCTGCCGGATCCCCCCATTTCGGGGTACAGCCCCCCTCCCTTCATTTTCCTGATTTTTAGAATATTGTAAATATCCCAAGAACTATAACAAATATCTTTTTTTGGACAAAGCAAATTATTTTCGGAAGAAATAAACAACAAGGGACATGCGTGCCCTAAGTCCCCCAATATTTTTTTAATTATTACCATAATTTGAAGTACATAGTCATACATATATACCAAACATTTGCAATGTTTAAATATATGCAACACACTGAAGTACGTGTACGTTCTAACAATAGAACTCGTACCGTCGATGGTGCTGTTCTTTCTTTCTCCAGCACTATACAACGAAACAAATTGCAAAGCGCGCTGAATCGGTTTATGCGCTCCGATGTGGAAGACAAGCGATGCGACGAGCCGAAAGACCTCGACCTCTCGAAAGGAGAAGAAGGGAAAAGGTCCGGAGAGGAACAGTGGAAAATTGCGCCCGTTTTATTCGGAATTTATGTACAACGTCTCGACACGACGACAAAGACTTATCAACCGGGTCGCGTCAAAAGGTGATTCTTCGGCGGTACGCGTGGGATGCATGAGATGGAGCCGGAGGTGGAAGAACTGCTGGAGAAAGAGGAGGCGGATACGACGGATAGAGAGGGGTTAATATCGAAATGCGCGTGTAAGGCGTATCAGCTGAAACTGTGACGACGAAGTGACGGTATTCGGAGCTTTCGGCAGCGTATATTTGCAATTTAAACTTCCGTAAGAAGTTTAAGTTGCAAAAAAGCTTGTTGGAACTCTCGTTGCCTGCAAACTTTCGGTTAAGTAACCATTTCAATGATTTTTGCTCTTTATTCCAATATTACTAATTGCAACATGACAACCTAGCTTTTTATGCCTCAATTAGATGACATGAATTTGGAAGACGCAAAGACTGAAGACGGTGACACTTGCCACGGATCACTTGAATTAATGATATTCTTTGGTCGTACAATCTCTCGCTTGATCAAGATGATAAAGATCATGCGATTTAACGCATTTGGACTTCTTTTCCTGGACCTTTTGAAGTCGAAAGTTTAATTCAATAAGCCCACGACCATCCAAAACTTTGAAGGAGGATATTATTATAAGGCTATACAACTGACACTTATGCTTAAATTCAAACGATTTCTGTCTCTCAAGAAATGAGATATTTCATAGTTTTTACAACAGCTCTATATCGTTAACTTTATCGGGGTTTCTCAAACAAAACGGTCGAGCTTCCAGTCTCTTATTTCCCTTAAAAGCATCTTCAGAGTCGACTTCGTCGCTTAAGCAACCTGGAATTGCTCGCATCACCATTTTTTTTTTTTTAGCGCCGGTAAACGAAGCAACCCGTCGCCATTTGTTCCAATAACGTCAAGCTATTCACTTTCTTCCACTTTAGCGTTAAATTTTTATACGGCTAGCTCGTGTCGTCGTGCCGTTCGCAATGGAAAGAGCGGCAAAGTAAAATTCAATAAATCCGCCGGAAGATATTAGAATTTACAGCTTTTATATCCCGGACTAGACGCATTTATTCCAGCGCGAGTGTCCAGTCCGCTAGACATCTCTCGCAGTTTAAAAAATTACGATTCACTGAGCACGGTATGAAAGTTTAAACTACGACTACTTTTACGCCGCACCGGATGCTTTCTAGGTAGCGCAAATAGTTTCCCTGGCATGGAATGTTTTCAGCTTCGTGTCGTCTTTGCTTTTTTTTTCGAATTTACCAAAAATAAATGTCGAATTGAAGCTAGAGGTACAGAGGTATGATCATAAAAAACACGTAATCGAGAGGATCCTGTTTTTTTTTATTAAGTCTTTTTTGTTACAACTGCATCTGATAGTTAAATAAAAATAATAATAATAATAAAAAGCAGTTTTAATAATCCAAATTATATTGAATGTAACTTGTCTTCAATTTCAACATTTTGTCATATTATATCTTTATCTATATCAGTAATTGTTCGTTGCGTTGCTAATTTTCGGGAAATTGCTGTTTGATGTTGTGGAAGAACTGATTGACGATGATAACCTTTACATGTCCTTCTTCTCGGTCGGTTCCGCCTGAATGGTTTTATTAACAAGTCATACGGATATGGTATCGGGAAATATTGCACAATATGGCAAGAATTTGAAAAATTAATAGTAAAAGCATCCAAGGAAGAATGTGGTACAACCTTGATAAATAAAAGCAAGAAACTAACTTGTTATGGAACGAAGGGTTCAAGGAGATTGTAAAACTAAAAAGGCAGAGATGAATAGTGTATGTTTTGAACAAAACAGAGTGAAAATAAAGAAAATAACAAGAAAATATTAAACAACCCACAAGCATCTTGGATCATTTGATAAAATAACGAAAGACTTCAAAAAAGGAGACAAATGCATAATCAGACAATTCAAAAATAGAGAAAAGACCATGAACCGCTGGCAAGAGCATTTCCAAGAACTGCTAAATACAGAAGTTAACATAAGGCGGGACCCTAGAAAAAAAATTCAACATAACCAGAATGACACCATCTAAGAAGAAAAAGTTATGGGAGCAACAGGAAGATTGAAGAAAGGAAAGGCAGTTGGACATGACGAAATTACTTCCATTAAAAGATGTAACGAAAAAAAATTGGAGATGAGCTAAATATATAGAGCCTCTAAGAAAGACGATAGAGGAGCAGCAGTTGCAGATTGTTTGGTCATTTAGTAGGAATGGAAGAAGAAAGACCCATGAAAGCTACGTGGGAGGCGGGACAAAAGGGAAACCCAAGAAAGCACCGAAAGAAAGATACATGAGGTGAAACGAAGTAAATAAGTTGGCAAAGGGCAGAAAAGAGACTGAAGGGTGAAAGCTCCAACCAAAATCGAGATATTTTTATCAAATTACGTGAACTGGAGATATATAGAGATACAGGAGATATTTCTAAATATAAACAGGACGGCATGTAAGCTTTTCGATACAGCACATTTCATAAGAACAACCCGCTAATAACTATGTTAAAAAAATAAAATTATTCTTCGTTGTATTCAAAATCAGTTCTCTATTCTCTTCGATAGGTATCTCGAGCCAATTAGCGAGAGTAAAAACACACCGAAGCGTAGAATAGAACGAAAAATGTTCTTCTCCCACATTCAATCTCATTGTTTTTCTTTCTCTTATTCAGTACGAGTGCAAACGGAACGCATATAAGCTGATTTATTCCGTTTTTTTTTTTTTCTTTTACTTTTTCCTTCTGCACACACGTGGAGCTAGACAAAATCCCCCGCTTCGAGCTACCTACCTTCTGTCGGTCGGTATTCATTTCTATTTGTTTGTTCGGGAAAGTTCAGCCCGTCATCGTGTGTCCTTGGTCTTGGTCGGTTTGTTGGTAAAACCGCCACCGTCACCGCCATTACCCGAACAAGCGCTGATACCTAAGAACGCGGCGCGTATTCAAATAAATCGTTAAAGATATAACAGGGGAGGATTTCCAGAGCAGACTGATTTATGTTTACGTCTGGCGCAATTGCACCTTTACCGTTATTTTCCGAGACGTACCAGCGGGGCTGCTGCTACCTCTCATTCGCATACAAAACAACTCTTCTGTATGCTGTACGTGGATGATAATGGATGGTTCTATAATGCTAATAATATTAGATGGATAACAAATTGATCGGTTTGGTACGGGGCCGTACATTTATAACGAACTTTTCTTTGAATTAGAAATTGTTTATTCACAATTTTCCTTTATGTATATTCGTGCTCGTGCACATGGATAGCTTGAAAAGTGGACGAGATTGGACGAGTTTTCTATCGTTTTGTTCTTTCTTTATCCTTGATCGAAATCAACGATTCTTATTTAAAAAAATCAAATGATCTAGATAAATATATGTCGCAAACGCCTGGTTACTGAAGAACCGAGGCTTTGCAGTGGCTATTGCGGAAAAAGTACCAACATGGCAAAAATCTTAACGTATCCAGCAGAATACGCTACGCTTTTGACGTCTTTTGGCTTCTGTACATCTCTTTCCTAGGACGAATGAAACCTATCGAACTGTATACCGACTACTTATAGCTTTCCAACAGACCCTTCCCTCGCACGAGCAGCAATGTCGACTCGAGTTACAAACGATGCGGCTTTCCCAACGCCTAAAATACATCACTCCGCTTTCCTTTCGTAGTTCGACCAAGATATATCACGTCGCCTTTTTCCCGAGGCAATTAGTTAAATTTCCAGCTCTGTTTCGTGTTCCGCGATTAAATTCGAGGGAAAGCGGCCGATACGATGCGGGTGGATACATAGGTTATCCTATCGCGTCTTCTCTCCTCTATTTTTCCCTCGCTTTCGCAGCGGGAGAAATATTAGAATAATATCCTGACAATGATGTATATTTCTGCGAGGGTCTCGCTCGCCTACAACGCCTTCCGTTTGGTGAATGCTGAATGCGCCCCGCTAATAGCGTTCAGTTGCGCGGAAGGTCTTGATATACTCGAGCAAGTCGAGCATTGCGCCGATGATGAATTGGGCAGGTGGGCGGCGGGATTATTTTGTATTAAAAAGATAAATTTTACGAAGGGAAGTATACGACGTCATTCTTCTGGCGATCAATCCCGTATAATTGGAAGAAGCAAAGGGCAGAAGGTGTTAAAGTTTAGATAAATTGAAGGTAAGCACAGAACTCGAACAGAAATTATTAACCTGTTAATGAAGGATTCAAAGAGTTTAACGGTCATCAGCCCAGCACTAGTAAGAGAATTGAAGATTCCAAATGGAAAATCTAAGAAGAGACATATGATAAATAAGGTTACCAATCGTATTCTTCAAAAAGTGCACGTTTTGCTTTGAAGTTGAAATATTAAGTATTGTCTTTTTCTTGGTTCATTTCTAAACGTATCTTCTACTTTCTTATCAGATTTGAAGAATCTTTTCACCAGTACGTTGAAGGCCGTTGGAGGCTGGATATTAGCTTGTATGACCACGTGTTTAGTTATTTTTGGTGGCGGGCTCGACTACTGTTTGAGACGGGACAGAGTTGCCCCTGTTCTCCTTTTGGCCTTTGTTCTTAGATCCCATATTTCCCTCGTCCAGCTTCCCTAGACGTCTTGCGACTTTTTTGGGCCTTTCTGGACTTGTTTGGCTTTCTTAGTCGCATGAGGCTTAGGTTTCGTTCTTCAGCTCTTAGACCTCATCGTCATTTGTAAACCAGTAGCTGAGTTTGAAGTCTAGACGGATAGTCTACTGCAGTATCCTCCATTCATCCGTGTTAATGCCTACGTTTTGGACTTCAGCCAGCTTAAGGATCTTTTCATTGTCTTCCACGACGTTGGGGAAGTAGGTGTTTAGAATAGTCATCTTTGGTATCTCTTTGTCATGTAGGGCTTTTATTTATCTCCTTCCCCAAGATTGCGACGTAACAGTGTTCGCCATCAGCTGCTCAACTGTGGCTTCATCAGCACTATCTTTTACTTATAATATCTTACAAAAATTATAATAAGTACAATAAAAATATTGACGCCCGGAGGGAGTTATCCAAGTTAAAGGTTTCTTCATTATCTATCCTATAACTATCGCACAAATTGGTACTTGACTGTCACATTTCATACTTTTCAAGCTTCATTGGTGTTTTAGCATCCCCTTTATTTTTTTTTTATAATTATTTTATCTCACTTCAAACATTAAATAAATGCACAGAAGTACAGATGAGATGATTAACAAAGTACAAGCTTGCTTTCTGAAGCTAAATAAAAGAATTAATTCGCATCCCTCATTACTTGTGAGAAACTGCGCTTTCTTTCCAAGGCTGTTATCATTGCAACCCAAAAATTTTCAGATAGAGGCACAAGGTATCGATGGTTAGAAGAAAAAGATATTCAAAGAAAAGATATTGCAAGCAAAAGCAACTGTATACGTTCCTTCTGCTACGTTAACGTAAATATAACAATGGAGCTAATGCTACCTTATAAATGTTGATTAACGATACAACGAGATCAACCAGAAACATATATAGCATTACAGGAAAATATCTAGCTGGCGAATAAAGCAAATACGCAATTTCATTTAAGATAACAATCTCAAGGCAGACGTTTTAAATTGATTAGAATTCGACTGTAATTTTGACATTACGACGCCCATAATGTCCAACCAACTATACTTCATTAAATCGAATGCGACGAGAAAGAGCAATCGAGTTAACAGTTCTTTTGAAACGCAATCTGCGGTAAATTACCACCGCGTATATCTACGAGTCTGGACAGATAGCGAAGACTTCAAACTCAACATCGTGTCTGGGCGCGCTAACAAGTCGATGATAAAAATATTATCATTCAGACTTACATATCGCGTAGACGACAGAAAGATAGCCCCAATCGTGTACGTATCGGTGGTTGGGCTGTGCGCGGTACGTCGTCGAAGGAATATCAGTCAGTGGCCTGTCTATCACCGTTTTAGCGTTCACTGCACTTACATGCACGTCCATAGACGACTGGCCATCCAGCCGTAAGCGCTGGTGCTGCGGTCGCCGCTCGCTTTGTTTAGTTAAATGCGGTTTATAAATGTCAGGAAGCGTCTGTCGTACATGTACGGTTGTGATTGACTTCCCGGCTTTGGTTTCATGTATCTACGGTTCATGTACTCTGCGGATATGGACGAGCTCGTTCGAAGAAAAAGTCACCTTCGTGTTGTTGTTATTCCTTTTACAAAAGCAGATAATCGTACAAAATTTATGAGCGGTGGAATATAAATTATGCTCTTGTGTTTTATCGAAACAAATGCGGTTTTATGAATATTTTCGAGGGTTTTCTAATCGTAAATTGGTACTACTAGATTATCAAAGGAAATTTCTTTCGTAAAACTCGATATCGCCGCTTTTTTTTGTAGCTGACTGAAGAGATTAACTTAATTTAGGATCACCTAAATTGGCTTTTCTCTGTTAAAAAATCTTTTAGTTTTTCGTTTTGATATTTAGCTACAATTTACTAAATTTCCCACGTCGTTGCTTGGATTGCTCGCGTAGAGCAAGACAACGTTGCTATTGTTACCTCTTCCTTAATTCTTCAGCAATTATCCTCTTTATTAGAGCCAATATGAACTTAGAAACGAATTTACAACAAAACAAATTTGGTTCCGACCTTTGCTCTTCGTGCTATTCTTCGACGACTTGTTGGATGCGTTGACCTATGAGACTCTAGCTTACAGAAATTATTCCATCGATGATACATGAGACCGAGAGTTCTTTTCGTTAATCAGTTATTCTTTAAACAACGTATATTTCAGATGTGCTCCTCAGCAGCAGCAATGTTGTGATTCCCCATTCGATTTTGGAAGTACTTCATGAATGAACATCTTTTGAAAATGCTGCATAATGCATTAGCTCTAAGTCGCCTAGAGTATGTTTCGACCAAATACTCGTTCTCAGCCAAGCCTTTATCAAGATTCGAGAGAATCTTAGATCTGCTCTAAGAAGATCTGCTTTCAGTTCGTTACCTCGATTGCTTAATGATTCGGGTTCGGACGTTGTGGAGAGATCTTGAGTGTCGCCTCGTTTAGTCAGGCTTAATTGTTTATTTCTAAATGTAGACAACCGTCCATCTTATATGTATTATTGCATTTCAGCCTTCGTTGTTCTTGGTCAACCTATCGTAACAGTAGACGGCTTAGGATACACTCCTGTTTAAGACTCGGGGTTGTTACAAACTATTTCGATTGATCCTGTTGAGATCTTGTTTCTTTGCACCTATATCTCTTATTAATGTTTCTGATGTTTCTTCGTGACTTAATATTTTCTATATATCTTCCTTTTTAATTTTATCAAACGCTTTCTCCGGAACAATGAAGCATAGATGCGTATTTTTCTTTTCTGTTATCGCCTTTTTTCTTAGTTGTTTTATTATGAAAGTTGCATCATTTACTCCTCTACTTTTTCAAAATTCAAATTGTTTCCTTTAATGTCTAAGCTAAATCTTCTTTTTTATATCCTAGCGCATGTTTTTGGTATCGTTACATCTCTACGAATGTTCAATCTCCTGGTACATTATCTTGCATTGTATTATCCATTAATTATTTAAGTTTATCTATGATCGTATTTGGAAGTGTTTTTATATCGTATCAGTTGTTACTTTGTCGTGGGCGAGTGGTTCTTCTAACTTTTTAGTTTTCAGTTGCTTCTTTTATTTCATCCTCACTTTTTTTGTGCTTTCTCGTATTTTCTATTTCATATCAAGGTCTGGTCTTTTTACTATGTTTCTAAGGAATTATCTAACAGTTCTTTAAAGCATTCTCACCATCCTTTCATGCTTTTTCTTCTACGTTTCCTTCAGTATCTCCGATATATTGTTTCGGTCTTCATTTGTCTCATGTTCTTCATTGTTTCAAAGATTATCTGTATAAGTATTTTTCATATTTTCAACGTCTTCCTTTCTCTTCCTCTATTATTGCTTTAATATAGATTCTTTTTCTTTAATATTCATCATAGTCTGTTTGCCACTTTGTTTATGGATATTTCTCCCATTTTCTTTTTTTCTTTTTACATACGTACGTATGTATCATGAAGTCAATTGATTATTTGTAATCAAGGAAGAATCAAAGAACTGCTTTTTTTTCAACAAGAAAAATTACATTGAATAAAGACGTTCCAAGCATTCTTCTTACGTTATCAAAACCTACGATACAAGCTCCTTCAAGCGAAAAAGCGCTTGAGAGCCTCGTATGCATTTCACTGTACATCCACCAATAAACGTGAAAATCTCGACTTCACGACGTCTTACCACACCGTAACATACCATCAGCATTTAACATTGAACATCTCCTCTCCTTTATTCCGGTTTATCTTAACGAAAAACCTTGCGTATACCCCACAATAGTCCGCCATCCACCTTCTTCATCTGCATAACACGAGAGCGGCGAAACGACCGGTATGGCGCAAAAAGAAAAGAAAGGTGAAATGGTCCCAGGCATATGCAACTCTCACACACACACACGCGCGCGCGCGCGAACATCATCCGTCCGCGTACGATCGTATGTTTTGGAATTTAGATGCGGCAGAGCCCGTCTCGTAAGTCGCAAGGTCGTCGGGGGCTTCGTCGGTGCATCATATTGTTTGGCACCTGCACAGCATGTCTAGACTACGCGTCTGGCGTATGTATAAGCGGGGATAGAGAGCCAGCGAACGCTTGGCTAGGGCCGCCCGAGAAGCACATGACACCCGGCCCGCAGGCGGCGTATGCACGGTCGTCTTTTCTATGCATGCAGTTCGCGAGGTGATTTCGATAGAGCGTATCTACGCCCTACCTCGCGAATGCAGTGTCTGGTTTAACTGTATTGTTAGTTAGGTGGTTTTAATGGTAAATTAGTATGCTAGAATAAATGTAATATTTTCAATTCGGCTAATGTTCTTTCCTTTAATAAGATGGTAATAATAACGTTCGAAATTTACAACAATAAGTGTTTACGTTTAATGTTCTACTTATTCTATACACTATATGCTAACTATACGCACGTCTCCATAGGTAAGCTATCATCTTCAGCAGCAATACTGAACTAACTAACTAAGCCAAGAACTAGCTTGTTTATAGGCTATAAGTTTCTAATGAGAGAAACGGTTGAGCAAAGTCGACCAGGAAGCCATCGAACTAAATCACGTACTCGAATATTGTGGTACTATACTCTGAAACATTTCACTGTTATTCCTTACCACAAACATTTCCCTAAAACTATACGCACGTTTCGATAGTTAAGCTATCATCTTCATCAGCAATACTGAACGCTAAGAACCAACCTATTTATAGGCTAAAGGCTTCTAATGGAAGAAACTACTGAGCAGAGCCGATCGGGAAGCCACCGAACTAAATCACGTACTTGAATACAGTGGCACTGGAACACTGAAACACTTCACTGTTACCCCTTACCACAAATATTTCGCTGTAACTATACGTACGTTTCGATAACTAAGCTATCATCTTCAGCAACAATACTGAACGCCAAAAACTAACCTGTTTATAGGTTATAGGCTTCTAATTAGAGAAACGGTTGGTCAGAGCCGGCCGGAAAGTCATTTGAACAGACACTGGCTTATAACTGTCAAATGTTTGTTTTTGGTACAAAACGTTTAATGTTCAGCACACAACATTCAAACAAATCGACATGCCCTAAACAACCGAAATTGACGTACTATGGTTTCTATTTTCAATTTTTTCTTATATTTGCTTAATAGCTTTGGTACAGAAGATCTGCAAAACAAATGTAGAAGATATCAACTAGCAAAAAAAAAATAGTCCAATTTAAACGTTTTTGTTACAAAACATGTGATGATCGATACAAAATTAACATTTGGTGTTTGGTACAAAACGATATAAAACTAAAACAAACTACGTAGTCAAACACAAATTTCCCTAAACGTCGATTTCGGCATTTCGAAGCAGATCTATTGAGTACTGAGTATTGAGTATAGTAGTAAAAAAATATAAAAATTCCGCCAGCGACATGTGCCCACGATGTATTTCTTAGTTTTTGGAATAATAGTTTCTAAAAGATCGAGCTTGACTCTGCGTGCTCTTTCCAATCCATCTGTTGGGAAATACATTGTCTTCGTTGATTTCATCTACAGCGTACCACAGGCTAGTATAATTTCATTTTGCAATAACTACAAGTACAAAGCCGGGGTTAAATTAACATTAATGAAAAAGGAGCTAATAATATGACCGTCTTAGAATGCTAACATTAACCTTTTGGGGTGCTCCAAAAATCAACAAGAATTTTGCGATGACCAGATTCTGCAAAACGATGTCTACTCGGGCTATTTAAAGATAAAAAGAAGGATTAATTGTGTTATTTTCAGTGACTTAGATCAATTGCGAAAGTCTGAGAAACACACTTTCCGCGTAGTACATTTGTAATCTGCGCTCCTCCAATTTATTCTGGTTTGGTTTCGTTCAAAATCCTCGGATTAAATCGGTTATTAAGGTACTCAATACGCGCTCGAAAAGTAGCGTTACATTGTTCCAATTTTACCTTGCTGCATGTAATTTTACCGAAACCTTTTTCAGAGCGGCACGCTGGAGTCCTTGTCATCGTTCTTTCAAACGAATCAATTTATAAATCGCTATACCTCACCATAGACAAATGGAGATCGTTATATTGCTGTAGGTATTTTGCCATGTTCATAGTTAATTAAATCGTAACGCGAAACCCGATCGTCTCTCATCCTCGAAATTCTCTTTCGCCGCTTTCAATTACCGCTCAATACCTAACGGTAGAATTAATTGACGGTATTATATACCCGGTATAGGTAGCTACATGCACGTAGAAGACAAGCTGGCGACTTTTTTCCGTCTCGCCGCTTATCGCCATTAGAGAATCGGAAAGAGGCATTGAATGCCGATGTTTCTGATGGCGGCTATGGAAGCGGAACGGCTTATTACGTTAATTAATAATCCGGTGTTACGTTGCGAGTGTACGCGGGGCATTTAGTTGATGAAGTTTCTAAAACCGTTCGCGCAAAATCCACACGTCGGATTCGTATTTGGCAATGGATGAAATTTTAATACCCGACATGCGGTAATAGACGGTACGAGGGCGAGCTTAAAGTCGGTTTCATCATATCAGTATTATACATCTTCTAAAACCTAGACTAATTAGATAATAGCTGTTTGTCAACAGCAAAGAAGCTACCCGTCGATTTCTACCTTGACAGGCAACGGAGCGGAATTTGGTACATGAGAAGTGGTTGGTAACTGGAAGTGTGTGTCTTGAAACAGGAAGAAATTGAAAAAAATACGAAAAAACGAACGGTTTCCCAACCGCCGTCATCCAGATCACAAAATTCTTTAAAAACCAGCATCTAACGTCAATTAATAGGTGGCCAACAAGAGGACTTTTACGTACGACCGACGGCACCGAAAACCTGTTAATTAAAAGCGCTAACTACCGCCGTTCTTGCCCCAATCAATTTTCCACTTATTGCTCACCTCAGGGGCATAGTTCACCCACGACTGATGTCTCTGTCTCATTTCGAATTCTACCCGATCTACATCGAACGGTACGCTTAATTCATCGCGACAAAAGCACAATACCGTCGCCCAACCGTCATCAGATATATTTTACTTGCAGATCGTGATTATCTTAAATGCATATTCTTTCGGATCCTCTCCCGAGCGGTATACGACTTGCCAATTGTATTTCGTTGTAAAGTTGTAAAGTCTAGACGACGTTAATAGCCGGGAAGGGGGAGCGAGAAGAACGCCGCAAAAAATCGCCCCGCTTTGGGGAAGGAGGTAGTATCGGCGTTGTTGTTGTTATTGCTGTGTTATATTGGTCTTGTTACCGCGCGCTGCCTGTTTTATATACTACTGGACGCCTTCGTGTTGTTGTTTACCGAAATAATTCTCGCTCTTTTTTCTGCTGGTCCTCGCTCCGTTCCTTTTTTCTTTTTTCTTGTTGTAGTTCTAGCGTACTACTTGTTAGGAAGAAGCAGGGAGTTAGAAGAGGGAAAGTTATATGAGTTTTTCAAAGTCTATTATTGTAGTTTTCTTTGTGCTTAAAGAACGCGCCAAATTGAATAATGGCGAATGAGATTACTCGGTTATCTCATCTCGTTCGCCCACTTGGACGCGACAAGGGAGTTTTCTTAATGAGTTTTTACCTGTTGTTGACGTGTAGTTTATATTCGCTGCTTTTTTTTAATAATATTTTTGTACGTCGAGGAATCTCCGTTCCCGTGTTGTCATTGAACGAAACGTCTAGGTCGTTGCACAAAAATAAGAACTTAGTAGCTAGATTCATAAGATGATCATTGTCATCTTCAACGTCCTCCGTTCCTTCGCTCGTAGCTAGAATCATTTTCTATTTTCAAGAGTGTAACACGTCCTCGTCAAATACAGCAAAACTTAACAAAGCAATAATCAGGTTTCGAATTTTTTTTTTTGAAAAATTCGTATTTCTTCAGGAAGACTGATAGCAGCCTTTAGTCCGACGCGAAAATCAGACTTAGGAACTCCGTCAGCTCCTATTTAACACGTATGCTTCTTAAATGTTAACTTTAATCTTGAATTTAGCCATATCGAAGTTATTAAGCGGATAAATTAGGAATAATTGTAATACGTCGTAAAATGTATTATTACTTTGGAATTTCTCCGTTCTCCATATAATAGAAGTACGAAGAAATATAAGGAAACATGAAGGTAGGTCGCTACTTATTCTCGTCATAGTACATCAAAAGCGCATCATCAGACAGTCGAACCGGAGAGAGGAGCGATGGCGTTCGTCCACAATAATATCTCGCCGTCGCTATCAGCGGTGGCACACCGAACAGAGGGAGACTGGTCGCGCGCTCTCATACCGTCTAGACTCCCTATCAATGGCAACCGGAGGACGCAGACGTTAACGCCCAGCAGTCACAGTCGACAGTTAAAGCGCTTAAAAGAAATCGCTTTAGATATTAGCGCTCTGTATACGTATATGTATATATATATATATATACATGTATATACATGCACTGCATATAATCGCGCTCCTCCAATTGCCTGCTGCGAGAATGCGGTGTCCTTTATGCCGGGCGTGATGACCAGACGGCTTTCTCTCAGACACTGTATAAAGTACGTACCGCTTTGCTGTAGCCGACTTCTTTCTCTACGGCACAATTTCCTCTTTCATCTGCTGCTCCCAATCTTGCGGGATTTAGGAGATTTTAATTAAAGAGAAAAGTAAAGAACAAGAAAAAGGATCTCAGTGAGTCCTTTTTCTCGTAAGTTCTTCATTTTGATACAAACGCGACCGGTTTCGTGAACGAATCTGTTGCGGTGACCTCATTTGAATGATCCCGATGTTCTTCATGAAGAATGCTCGTACGATCGCGTTGAAATCCACCTGTCTAATAGGATGTTCTATTTAAAATAACGAAGTTGTAACTGCTTCCGGTATAACCGGAAGTGTACGATTGTCAAAAGTATTTTAGTTCACTATTCAAGTTTTTAGAATTTTGCAATGTGTAATTGATCGACGCAGTTCCCGATGAGACATCCCGTATATAGCGATAATATCAAGCAGTTTTTCGCGAAATGTTTCGATCCTGGCGAAAAGGTCTCCCACACGCTAACCTCTAGGAATATTATACGCGCAGTTTGGCTGTGTTTGTAAACAACATTACAAAATTAGTTTTCGCCAGGATCTCGCGTAATTTTCCAAGCGTCTGATGCTGAGGAGTTTACATCCAGCGTAGCTATGGGCGCTCCATGTTTAAACACGAGCTGGGATCCGACGACGTGCTGTGCACGGTAGAAATAAGAGAGATTCAGGCGACAAGCGCTGATTTTGTTTGTCTTTGCGCTCCGGCAACGTAAACAAGAAGCCTTCGCGCGAGAGTTGAACGTCAAAGACGCGCTAGGCTCCGTCAGGGCGACTATCTTTCACTAGGGACGGTGGGGATTCCAACTGCGGGAATAGTTTTCAGTTTTCGGGAAGATAAAGGCTGCGTACGATGGTCTTTAGGGTAGACGGATGCGAAGGCGTCTGCTTTAATGTTCTTAACGAGATCTCTAATTAAATGTGCATTTTGAATTTAGCGACTTTCCTAAACGAAACTATACTGGTACGTTGTACTGTTACTTTTCTAAACGTGCATCTTGTAACAAAGCTTTACGGCTGATTTATTCGTTGTGCATTCTCGTACATCAGCAACATTTAAAGATCTCTAACTACGTCGCCCGATTGGGCGCTTATAGTTTTCTTATATCTTTCCTCCTGCAAAGCGTTTTTGACGTATTGTATTTCACTATCTTCGTGATGTTTGTCGCTGATTTTCCCTCCTCTTCTTAACAATGTGTTGATGAGGGATCTTTTCTGTTGTGGATGGTGGTGAGATGTTGCATGCAAGTAGCGGTCTTGTGACAAAGATGTTATCTACATATCTGTATCGGCATTTAGATGAAGATGTTGGCGATGACAGGTAACAGAGGAAATCCCATCCGGTTCTGGCCTTTTTGGTATTAGTTGTTAATACCTCTAATGCTTCTTCCAGTGGTACATTGGTGAAGAGTGATCCGCCGTTGAAAGATACTAGTAAATCTTCCTTCGTTATTATGAAATTATGAAATGTTAGGAGTTCTTCATAAAGTTTTTGTTGTTCCCGGAATATTGTGCCAGTTGTTTTGCAACATATTTGGTTAACACATAGATAGGTGAGTTGCATGTACGACGGTCGGTCTGAGAGGGTTGCCAGGTTTGCGCATCTTTGGTAGCCCGTACAGTCGAAGTGGTCGGTTTTATGAAGTGCCCTTCTTTATTCTTCCTTTCGGATTGATGATTCCTTAATAGTGTCCCTGGCCTGTTTTTTCGCTTTCGTGGTTGGATCCTTGTTCACTTTCCGGTAGTGGCACGGATCTAGTAGCATTTGTATCTTTGAATTGTTGTCAGTTCGCACGACGATGAGGTTCTTATTGTGACGTATATCCTCAAGTGCTTTCTTCTCTTCTTGGCGATACTCCTTGCTGGTGGTTTAGCTTGCTGGAAGATGCGGCAGGTTTTATGTCGTATTTCTTCTGCTTCTTTGGCTGGCAATCTTCGGATAGCGCATTCCACCTAAGTGATGATTACTTCTTTAGGTATTCTGGCCGGTGTGACCGCAAAATTTAATCCTTTGGTTAGCACTCTTGTTTGTTCTTGTGTTACTTGCACCGTTGGCAGGTTGATGACGGTTTTATAGATGTCTAGTTTTGGTTGCGTATTTGTCTTTTCCGGTTGAAGTTTTTCATGTTTCTTAATCACTATGTTAAAGTGGTGATCCAAGTGTTCGTAGCTGATCTTCGATCGATAGTTTCCTTTTAGATGTTCTTCTAGTAATTTGCTGACTTCTATATGTAGACCGTAGATATCGATCCATAGTCTCGTTTTTGATTTGCGAAAATCGAGACGGCAACCTACTCCACCTTGCGGCTTAAATACTCCTCCTTATTTACCGTCTTGCCTTGTTTTTAGAATTTTTACAAGTATAAATAGAACGCGTGTTACGCAACACAACAGTAAACAATTCCGGACAAAAACGAAAATACTAATTAACCTAAAACCCCGTCTGTCCTATCTCCGTTATAGAATTAGAAGAGCTTAGATAGTACAACAACGACATACAACGTAATACATAACAAACGTACATATGTAAGTGCAGGATATATTTATGTTAGCTGTTGGCGTAAAGTGTGGATGAAACTAGCGGAGATTAGCACGTGTGTAAACATCGGAATGGCGTAACCGTCTAGACGACATTACGCTATCATTGTCTACTTTTATAAAGCAATTGTCCTACTAGTCACTAGCTACTGTCGTTCCTACATGCATACGGTACATAAGTATGTATCTGTATGATAGTCGTCGCGGTTGGGGAGAGGCATCCGTGTATGTGCTTCTGAGCGTTTTGTTGTGTTTGGCCCGCAAACGTGCTGTTAGAAATTACTTATGTACAGCATAACCTATAAATATTTTACTATTTCTATTTATCGCCTTGCCTATTTTCGACGTACGTTGGTTGTAGGGAACGGTGACGGAGTTATCTCGTAATTATTACATAATATGAATATACAAATATCGGCGTCGTTGTGGATGAGATACGATATCCTGGAGAATTTTTCTACAGAAAGTTGATATCAACGATGTCTATGAAACGTAAAGTTACTTCTGTCTTTTCAAGAAAATTTAAAGACCATTAGATCAATCTCAACCAAGGATTGTTACATTCGTCAAGAAATTGATCAACACGCGCATCGCAACATCTTCGCTACGTTTCATGCGAAATGAGTAGAGTGCTGCGAAAGTTGCGCAGTGAGCTATCTGCGTAGCATCGCTAAACATCGTAGGCCAAAGAAGTTTAGTAGCAATTGAACTGTTAATCCACACGCACCGGGCGTGGCATTTTGGGAACGAAACGAGATGTTTTGTTGGAAATATATCTTGTTGAAAGGATAAATTTAAAAGATAGACCAGCGACCCGCAAATAAATGATGAAGTGTTCTTGGATAAGACCATCTGGAATTTGGCCATAACCTGGGGATAAATTGTCCATAAACCTATAAACAGCACTAACTACGTCAGCCTTACAAACCTCAAAAAGCAAAGCCTTACAAAGTCATATACGATGAGAGCAAGGAAGCAATGAGTCAAGCTGGATGTAAAGTAAATGTTGAATTTGTTATCGAAGCCCATTACCATGCTAAGAGCGATTCTGACCTATTAAGCCCCAGGCAGCTTTGCTATAATTACTAGCATTTAATAGATAACCATTACTACCCTCCTGCGGGAACTCCAAAAAAAGAAACAAAAACAGAAAGCAAAAACAAAAAAAAATGGAAAAGCTGCGGAGGTAAAGGTTTCTAGAAGATCATTAATTTCTCCAATACCGCCGATATGTTTCCTTTTTCAAACATAATGACGGTGAAAGTGTTAAAGCCCACATGGCATCTAATGCTTCGTTTCCACGAGATACTCGATCAGAAACATACAATACGCTTTTTCCTTTACACCTACACGAGCTTCGGAGAAATCTTCAACGGTATATGCGAAACACTAAACGCCACATGCTCGAATTTCATCGTTTATTTCATCTCATCTGCACGGTCTTCGCGTTCGTCCTCTTCTCAGAAGAAGAAAAGTTATTAGAAATTTTCCTTGAGACAAAGTACTTCTCGCCCACCGCGCGCCCGTTCCCGACGAGACGTCTCGGATCGAGTTGTGTAGTAATTAAAATTAAACAAGTCTCGAGTCGCTACCGTTCACCCGATATTCTCTCGAACTCGGAAAGCGGCAAAAAAGAGGAACTAGAGTCGGCTGGAGCTTTTCGATTTGAAAGATCGGCCGCGCGATTTCGGAGAGCGTTTTAAAGCTTCGCCGAACACACTCTCGCACTTGACGCATCATCAATCCTGCGTGAAAATCGATATTACTGGAAACACGGTGGTATAGAAAGCGTGAGAGAGGGGCTTCATAGAAAAGCGCTTTTAAATTGCGAATAAATTGAATGCTGACGTTCTGGGAGTTTTATCTGTGTGTTTGCCGTCGCGGGAGAAATGGAATCTCTCCATATCGGCGGGAATATTTTACCTTCAGGAATCATCATAATCGATAGACAGTAGTTCTCTCTTGGTTTCTTCTGATTTTTATTTGAATTATTTTATAAGATGGATGGAGCTTTCTTTCGTATTCTTCTTCATTTCCTTTTCTTGACAGTTATATAAAAGCAAATTCAGACGAATCCGCAGTAATCTGTTAACGATTCACACAACATCTTGAGTGGCTAAATTAACTCTTTGGCTTTTGCGACGCTCCTATCCCTTTAATCCGTCCAAATATTAGTTGACGTCTTGTTTTGTAAAATAGACGAAAATCTTCGCCTTTCAGGTGAAGTTTTGAGCTTGGTAAACGGAAGAGATCGTTTTTTCTCCTTTTTCGGAGTCGATTCACCCTTCATAGATCACTGCTTTGATTGTGCCTTTGCTTCAGGATTTTCAGGTTTTTGATACATGCCGATGTTCAGTTACTTAATCGACACCAAAATGTCAACTTATTTCGATTAAACGGCTTCATCGGGACGTTTCAGATTCTGAGGCAGCAAGCGCCGCGACTAATACGTGGTTAGCTTTTCCATGCCAAAATCTTCAGTCAATAAAAGACAAACACGTTGTTGCGAAATGCCCACAGCTCCGTTTTCTCTCTAACTTTAATGCGATGGTTGCCAAACACCATTTGGGGAATTTTTCCAATGGTGTCTTTTGTAATAAATTGGTTCGAGGGAAAGGTAATAAAAAAAGGTAGAAGAGCATCGAGAGGATGAACGTGGTATAAGGAAATCGATTGGGGTAAGGAAATTAGAAGGGTTAACATTGTCGCGAACACTTTTCCAAATGAATCTTGCATCAGAAACATCTCGCGACTCATAATCTACATCTCCCTGAATGTTGAGTACTCCAGAAGAAGCGACATACTCGAAGGACTTATTCTAGCCGTTAAAAAAGAAAGAGACCTAGTAAATTCCTTTAAATAGTTAAAAATTAAATAAGAACGTGGAAGTTGTAACAAAGACGAACTTAATCCAAAGGTTGACAACTTGTCAAGAAACGTTCTATAGTCATCGAAACCTCGTCCAAAATCAATGTAGACAATACCAACTTGATCTTGCACATTTGATTGTTACAAAATACAAGATTAGTAACTGTTGGCTTAGCGCGAATAAAGTCGTGATAACTGTAATGCAAGCAAAAGTACGTAACATCTTCAAATAACTTTGGCAAATCACGATAAGATTGATACCGATCTGTGGTTGCTGAGGTGATAGGAGTTTTGCCATGTCTCTTAAAAACAGGACTAATTCTGACTTGTTTCCATCGGATTGGAAAAGTGAAAAGGTCTATTACCAAATTAATAATGTAGATTAGAGGCTTCGCAGGCGCATATCGAGCATTATGAAAGAAAACTGGATAAATAAGTGAGTCATTACCAGCGATATCCTCCCGCGGGAACTTCAACATAATAGTCTTCAATATTATACGAGAAAAATCATTGCTATCTATGTGTATTGTGGCGAAAGCAACATTTTCCTGACCTTGTGCCAATACAGCATCAAACAAAGCTTTATATATACGTTTACTGCCATTTCTGGTATGAATCGATTGAAAAATTTCTGTCGAATTAGTTTTAATGGAAGTTTGCACTTTCGTGTAGTTACTTGAATAGGAAGCAGCGATTTAACATTTGAATATGGATCGGAATTAATTGTTTACTTCTCCATTTACGTTGGCAATCATCCTCCAGCTTCAGCTTTGAAATCATGACCATTAGCAAGGTCTAGAAGAAGTGTATTTCTTAAATACAGAGTTATTAAAAACTTAACATGCATTCTAAAAAAGTGGAAGAATTCTAAAGAAATTAACAAAAAGAACCAAAAATATAATTACACGTCACTAATACGCGGCACAAACGCTGCCGCTATGCCGTACTTTTTCTTACATTTCTTCGGAAGGAAACCATGGATTTGGACGATACGAATGAAGCCTAAAGGATACCCAAAAAGAGACCTTTAAATCTAGCCCATTAAAGAGATGATAAATAAAGCCGTAATTAATTTCGTAGATATTATTGTGCTTCCTTATGTATTGCGTGTCTCCGCTATTAAGCGATAGAAGAACGGTCGGTAAACAGCAAGTTCCACGTATACGAAGATTCCGACTAGCAATAAGTCAAAATAGGGTACATTTCGCTTTCTTCCGTCGACGGCGAACACCAGCGCCATTCGATCTGGTCGCCGTCTAGCGGACAAGAGAGAGATAGCGAGGGTGGGCGGAGGGGGCCACGTGACGTAGTGTCTAGACGTTGGGTGCCCCTCTACCTGCTCACCACCCTGACTCTGGCTCGCTCTTACGCCGAGTCGGACGACTACTGTTACCGTAACTACTCGACATAGATAGTGGTAGTAGAGACGTACAGCACTGTACATATGTTACGAGCAATGCTCGGTTGTATTTTCAGAGATCTCTTCATAGGAATAGATCGAAAAATATTGCGGTATCTAGTGATTCGTGTGATGTGGAGACTTTTCGTTGCTTATGAACCATCATTTTTCGTTGTTGTTATTTTTGAAACTCGAAACCTTGTTTCATCGAAGGGTTTACAACATGTCACGAAATTAGACAAAATCTATGAACAAATTTAAGCAACCATGCAGTTAAAGTTACCTTTCCCAATAAACAAGATCCTCATCTTGTCACCTAAATTCGGTACATCCTGTACATATAGTCGTGTAAACTTGGTTCCTGCTGGTCGCCGCCGATTCGCTGCGGACTCTCCCTTTCTAAGTGCAAAAGTTCCTCTCTAGTCTAGGAATAATAATTACTTTCGGATGGATGGTCCATTTAGCCAGACAGAGCCGACGATACGATTAGATTGCATATGAGCAACGCGCGTCCGCAAAAAGTTGCACCAGACGTGCGGGCCAGTAGCTAGGTAACCGTAAAGCAGCTTATGCATACGCCGTTAGCATAAACAAGATATCCGAATGTGTTCTTTGTCGATTTCGGTATTTACGCCGACGCAACGTAGTGTTCCAGCCTGGATTGTTATTTCGCCGCGACAATCGCCATATTCGCAACTTTCGCCTGAAATAAACTTTAAGAAAACACGATCTAACCTGTTAATTTTACTTTGAAAGAAGCGTCAATGCGAGTTATTTATTGACGTAATAGATTTTGATTGGTCCATCGTTTATGCAGAACAAGTATCCAAGAACGTTTTGTAAAAGATATTTGTTGTTGAGGAACATTTCTTTTTTGATCCTACCCCAATTAAGGAACGACTCTATGTTGTATGTAGGTATACTGCGATGAAAGTAAACATTATAAAAGTAATAATGACAAATCTTTCCAGTCATTATATACCGTGTGTATCGAATTACAAAGCATCCTATTATTTCGACACCCACCATATTTTATTTTAAACGATTTTGTCGAAAGCTTTGGCAATACCAAATTTACGTTGCCTAAAGTAATTGTTTCAATGGCTAACTATAATTGGCTTTGTATCAGCATCACCTTAACCTTGCAGTTGCTTTGTATGTGTAAGTGCATGGGATTTTGTGAAGTATCTAAAGTAACAAAAATTTTAATTCATGCGATTGGTCCATCTATCGCCTGAAAGGACAAGACAAAGACTACATCGTACGAATGTAATATGCTAAAAAAATAAATAGTTATCTATGTCCATAATCTTTATTTTTTTGAATGGGTGAAATAATAATAATAATAATTAGCGACGAAAAACACGAATTTTTTACTTTTTCGCTGCGAAACACGGCACTCGCATCGAGGAAATCGCGTTTACGGAACGCTATGACGCGGATGTCGTCGCTTTCCACGAGTTTTTATTACAAATTCGAAATTTAAATTTTTATGCAAAGATAACGTCGCATTTTCCCGAAGGTTTGGACTGCGGTCTTACGCGCCAAGTGTTCGGCATTCAAATCTGTTCTCCTTCGAAGTCTTTTTCTTTCTTTCTATTATTCTGATATTCTTGCCGTTAAATTACAATTATTACTGTTTTCCTATTTGCGGCACTGTTGCAGCCCGTAATGGGTGTTTGCAAGCTACTCAAAGGTGCCACATTCGATCATTTGAGTACGTCGTAGCGTCTAAGTTGTTAAAAGGAAATTTGCTGGGTTGGACAAAATGTACCTGGTAATCTAATCGTTCCCTGCCAAGTCCTTGGAGTGATGTAATGATGATGGCCATAATAGTAACGTCTTTATATTTATTCAAAAAATTAAAATGTTTAGCTAAACGTTTCAGCTCAGTTGATGTTAATGTCGATGAAAAAAACGGAACATCGAGCCGTTGTCAAACTATTCCATTTGAAAGGCAAAACAAATGTGAAAACTATAACTGAGGTGTTGCTTACGAGGATTCTACGTCATAATTTATCACCGTGAAATTTTGAGCGGTCTCCTCATTTAAACGTAGTCGCACCAGCTAGGATCGGGACAACTCGGCGCGGCCAAAACGTTGCAAAGAGCTACCAGACGCGTAGACGATTTAGCAGTTCATACAGCCTAATAGGCCGATATACGTACGTCGGCTTGGTTGGTGATAAACGTTCTGGACGGCAAAAAAAATATAAGCATTGCCGATAAAATCAGAAAAGTTCACCAAACGGTGCTAGACAACCGTCAAATTAATGTTAGATAGAAAACAAAGAACGCAAGAACATGTTTGTCATATATTGACTAAAGATTTGGATACGAAAAACTGTTCGCGCGCTGGTTGCCGCGTTTCCTCGTCCACGATTAAAAACGAATGAACATTTCCAAAGCTCTGCTGAAGCATTTTGAAGTTCGGAGCTTTGGCGTCGGTTGATGACTTGGATGCACCAGTACACTTTTGAAATCAACGCCTAGTTAAAACAGTCTAACAGTCATGGTGTGTTGAGTACTTTGAAAAAGGAAAAACAATTATTTGTAATTGCGTTGTTATTGCAGAAATTACAGGAAGAGGATGAGAAATACACCGTCTCATACTTTAGTAGTTGCCTTGGCAAAAATTCGCAAATTGGGGTTCGAGTTGATGCACCACATAGCCTATTCGCTGGATTTTACCCTTAGCCTGCTTCACAGGCTCAAAACTTCGTTAGGAAGACAGGGAATTTCGTTGGACGGAGAAGCCATCACATTCGTAGACGCCTATTTTGCAGAACAAGACGCCAACTATTATTTAACCTCAAATACAAAAGAAAAAAAAAAACAACTAGAAATATACTCCAAATCTTTCAATATCTAACCCGCAACTAACGACTTTTAGTTTAATGCAAATTTATACAGTTGAATTCGACAAATCAGACAAAATACTATTTTCGCAACTTGCAGGTGCTTAATATATAAAACGTCATATTCCTTCCATTTCGACATCGTCATCATCATTTAAACGTAGAACGTGGAAGAAAAAAGACGAACGAACCGGGTCTTCGAGCCCGCTCGACTCGATAATGGTTCATGCGACGCTTAGCTCTAATGGAACGAATCGTCTTCATCTATACAAAAACGTATCATAGGCGACCCCATATATCTAAATGAGGCGATTGCAAAGATACCGGTCGTCTTGCACCTGCCGCCGACTTCTTATTTTGCGAACCAGTTCTACGCTAGATGCGGGGACACACCTTGGAAAGGTGAGTACATATTTTTCATAAATCGTCGCAGTCTATATTGTTCCTACAGAGTGGCTCAAAAGTCAGTTTACTAAGTTCCTATTTGACGCCTTCTATTAATGCACTCGACTTTCATCATTAAGAGTTATTGTTGAAATCGTGGATGGATTGCTCATCAATATTACGTAAATTTTATTAGTTCATTTCACTATTTTTGAAATAGTGAAATGAACTACTTGTTTTCTTTGAAAGAGGTTTATTTAAGATCTTAGCGCAGATGAAATTTCTTTTATTTAGCAAAGTTAACATAACATGACGTCAATCTTCTTGTGATGTTCTCTCCGGAAAGGTTGCATCGAAAGCTTTCGATGAACACGATCCAAAGGAATGGAATACGTATATAAATGATATTACTGCAACATTTTTTTCATATTGAACATTATCTTGCTGGAACATTTTATTAGATGTAAATCCTCCTTCGGCCCCGTCAGATTTTCTTTTGTCTCGTTGCGATACTACAAAAAAAAGCCAACGTTTTACTGAACTTCGTAGCTACGGCTTACGTGTGCGGTTGGCACCCACGTCTGGCGTCGTTCATGTGTATGTATGCGTATGTATATGGAGTAATTGCATTGAGTACCCTTGTCTAGACGTCACTATCATTAATACTGTTTAAAACGGCCCTGAATATATAAGTACCTATCATGTAGTGTTGTGGAGCTGAAGGGTATCTGCACGAATATGAGTCTGGATATAGATACATATGGATGTATAACAGTTTATTTTTATTATAATACATTTTACCGCCGGCTTAAAACGCATTTTGCGAGGTATTCTCATCAGTTGATGCTATGATAATACTCCCTGGCCGCCAAGTTAATTTATTTAATCGTCTCGGATGTAGCTACCGATGTTTTTAATAGTTTGTAAGTGTTGATTTTTGATGGTAACTAAATAGGAAAATAAACGAATTTCTTACATATCTTCAAATCAATTTTCCTTTGTTCTTGCGTTTATTTAAGTCTGCATTTACAAGTGTATTAGACTGTTTTATATGATCGATGGTGTTAAAAGGTACGCTTTCACAAATGAAGCGACGGAACTTAGTTTCTCCAAACTCTACTCTTAAAGAATGGACTCATAAGTTGCATTGCAACAAAAATCTCTGAAAAACTTATAATATTAAAGGAATGATAAAAGTGGTTAACATTGCAAAAGCTAGACATATGTACATGTAAGAATATATTGAATGAATACTTGATTTTGAAGAAGGTATCATTAAGGCAAAGATTTAGATGCCGACGATGCTTAAAAAAATCATGGAAGTGCAAAATGGCTTTCATTCCACGAAGAATAACGATGGCTCTTCCATCTGCGGGATAACTAATAGCTTCAATTCCGTGGTTGTACGTTTTATACGTTACCATAAGGTGGGTGTCACTTTGTCATTTGCCTAATAGTGATAATTCAAATTGAAAGAAATGCAATTATCAAGTTAATAGTAGCACTTTACTTTAAATATTACAAACCGTCAAGAAAGAGCTTGAGAGCAACCACCAATGCTCGTTTGAATCTGTTTGGGCGAAGCGAAAAAATTATAGATGAATTTTCGTGATTTGAGGCTAGTAGTTCATGCCTCTCTCCCAATCCTCGCGTAAAATTCTGTTTTCCTACTTGACATGCTTGCTTTTATTTTTATTCTCTCTTCTTTCTGTCTCATTTGACAGACCGATCATTGTCGCCAGAAAACTTTTTACCAACGGTGATCGTAACGTCTTCTATTTCTAGCTTTTCTTTATTGTTTTGCTAAATGATTATCGTTATTTTTTTTTGCATCTTATGCCGATACCTTTCATTTATCTCCCATGGTGGGTGTTCATCCGTTGTTTTTTAATATATTTTGTGACCTTAATTGGCCAGTTTATCTGCTTATTTGTTTCGTATTACCTTTTAGTGATATTTTTCCCCTTTATCGATATTTCTTTCACTGCATTTGATGTTACAAGTCTTCTCTTTACTAATTCGCTTTTTAATTTGAACCCGGTCACGAGTTATATAATTGATTTCTCAGTGTTTTTTTTTTTTCTTTTTTTTCGCAGCGTGGTATAGGTAGCTTTCATTAATTATTTCTTTTTTTGGTTTCTTTGTTCACTTGAGTTATTGCAATTGGTTGGTTGATCAATCTTAAATTACTTTTTTTATTTAATTGGACGAATTCAGTTTACTTAAGCTCTAGTACTCTACTTCCTTGAAATTTAATTTATTATATTTTTTTATATATTTAATGATAGAATCATTTCGCATTTCGACTCCAATTCCATCTTTAATCTTGAGCTCCTAGCAAACCTTAACAGCAGAGGACTACTTCAACCATATTAATTCTACTGAGGACCAATTTCAAAGTTTTCAGTGCTTCACTACAGACATTATTACCAACCGAGAATCAGTCAACCAGATCACCATTTGTCAACTTTATTAGAGATTTCTTATCTACTTTGATATAGTCAATGATATATCATAATTTTGTTTTCGCTCCAAGCTAAAAAGCTTTGAAGACGATTTGATACTTTTTTCCCCTAAATATGTCTACTAGGTCCCCTCTTTCATTTGTTGGTGACCTTCAGTTTCCATATCGGGATCCACTTTTGTTTTGCAAGGATTGTTGTCACTGTTTTCCACAAACTCAAACAAAAGCAAAACACACTTATCTCTCGCTCCCTGGCGGATAACCTTTAAGGTTATTACGTGAGTCATGTCAGTGCTTTTTTGAGCACGAACATTCTAATAATTACAAGCTACCTCAACTGTTTGGAGAAATTCCTTACTATTATTATTATTATTATTATTACGCTAGAGATGGAATTACTGCCTATTTGAAATACGCGACAACTATGAATGTAATCGTATCATCGCTGGATGCCAAACGTATCAATTTCAATTGTTAAAATACCAGTAGATCACAAGAAATCCCGTCATACAAACTCCCACCGTCCGAGATATTTCTTTCTCTCGTCTTATTCCGTTGAATAATGTAGGAGAGGCGGTGTTCGCATTCGAAGACGATATTTCGAACTGAAAGTCGTTCCACGGACTCGAAGCTTAGTCCTTCAGAGTTTTTCCTCCTTGTTTTTTTGCGCGAAAACGAACTAAAACCGCACGACGCGGTTTGTTTCGAAAATGTACTTCGGCTGGGATTACCATCGACATTGCCAGCCGTAGTCAATGGTAGGCGGCTGCGGTGGTGCGGTTTTCTGTTGTTTTTGTAAAGTTCCGTCCGTTCCACGACGATCGGATTGTACGAAGAAGACGACTTACTCCTGCGCGGGTAACCTTTCGTTCGCAAATGGTAAGTAGACGGACTTATTTCGTTCTTTTTGCTCTGGATATTATACCTAACAAGGTGGTCGTTGCAGCCTGCAGTACGTCATGCAATGAAGATAAAAGCTTACCTTTTTGCTGTAAAGGTACGGGGTAAATATGGAAAATAACGACTTGTGACATGGCATTTGTTCTCGTCTCATTGTTTGCTAGGATTGTCTACAGAAAATATATCTTCAAGAAGAACCATAACGTACGATTCCGAAAGTGGCTCGTCCATATGTCGCGAAGGTTGCGAAAAATAGCCTTCGTGATCGACCCTCAGTCAAATAAGAATTTGACATGACTGATCTTGATTTGATCAGTTGAGTTAATTCAAAGAATTTTGTCCCGATTTCTTTGCTCTAAATTGACTGAATCGAAACAATTAACTCTTGATTTGAATTAGACAAAAGAAGGCTAAACGGATGAAATAGATAAAATTATCTTCTACCTCAACACCATCTTAATTTCAACTCCGCTAAATGTAATTTTCATTTGATGCACTGATAACTTCCATATATCAGATTACTATCGACTAAGTTCGCCCAACACCTAACGCTTAGCACTTTTTTGCGAGGCCCGATACATACATAACGCCGGGATGTACGTTGAAGATAGCGATCTTAGGCACGCAAAAACGGCTAGGAAACAACGGGTGTAAACTTACTTGCGCGCGAATATATGAACATTCCTTGCTGCTAACGCTTAGCACGTAATTTACGGCATAACTCCCGCAAGACGAACGAGGAGGATGGCGTGTAGGAACAAGAAAATGCGAGATAAGCAGCCAGAAACCTTCAACGACTACTTACGTACCAACTGAAACGTCTAGCCGGGACATCATTATGAGAGGACCACTCCAGATGAAGTGCAGGAGAACTGCGACACCTTGAGAGTACACCATATACGAGAAAGAAGCAGAAAGATGTATGCGCAGTACATAATGTTTGTTCGGAAGATATTTAAAATGGTTGCTTGTAAGTGGATGTACTTATAGCCTCAATGGAATTTGTAATTAAAGAAAAAACGAAAAGTGATTATGCACGTCACAGTGGCACGTTGGTTCTATTCTTTTATATCTCTTATTCTTATCTTTGTTTGAGATATTGTTTAGAAATTTGCAAAAGCTTCTTTATCATTAAGTTTAGCCTCAAATCCATTGACCCACACTAAGGTTTTAATAAAGGAAGATTGCTTAAAGAAAGAAAAGAAAAAATTTGGCTGATTTTATGAGCCTGGAATAGCTCCGGCAATGCTAGTTTTGTGAGAAACATAACCATTAATATTCACAAGAATATTTGACTTGATATCGTAAAGAACAGATACTAGCGTCAGCTTTCTCAACGTTTATTTAAGTATTTTGAGCAACGGATTGATTAGATTAGTATTTGTGTCCTTTTCGCTGCTCCTCACAAGTTGGAAAAGCTAGATGAGGCCTAACGGAGGGCATCACCCTCTTCTTCTTCTCTCTCCGCTAGTCGTTATCTTACGCCAAAGTAATAATTCGAATTTTACTCGATCGAGTACTTCTTTTAATTTTCCGCAATCTACTGAACATCTTTTTATATCGGCTATGATCCAGAAGATGGCCGTCGAAATACGTTGTCATGTTTGATTCGTGCAATTTTACGCGTTCTATCTTTAAAACAAGAGCTCTACGAAGCACATCACAAAGATCTCTCGTTCCTTTCAAGCGGTATCAAACGTGAATAAAACGTTAAAACCTCTTCTAAAAGCGTCTTGATCTTCCCCTGTTTCGTTTAAACAAGGAATGGGGGAACCTTTTCAAATTACACGATTTCCTTCGTACACCACATTGTCCTGACTGATCTTAATACCAAGAAAATTCAATCTCATGTCTTTCATTTGATTAAAAATAATCTGCTCGGCGAATACATTACGATCTTCTTTACGTCGGGTTGCTTTTTCATTTTTAATTTAAAAAGGCAGACGTCTTTATACGACTTAGTCCGTCCGCAAGAAAGCCAGCCGAGCAGAGTAGGGTATAAATTCTATTCTGTAAACACGATATTCGGTCCAATGTAAGCATGCGAGCGCAGTACAAAGTAGATACACTTAGCGTAACATGTCTGGCACGCGGTGATTTAATATAAACCTTTTATATATACGTCTTATATGATGTTTCGACTGCGGCAGTCGTTCGTGTATTACACCATACAGAATATCATAAATATTTTCGCGCGTATCCTTTGAAACGGACATAATAAGAATAAATGTAAAGAATATATGTTTATTTGCGCTACACAGTCCTATCTGATCGTCGTAGTATATTTTATTTTACATTTTTATTTTAATTACTAAACTATAAGATTGAATCTGAGTTTCTTTTTTTATTTTAAATTATCTTTTTTCTTTCTTCAAATCATGCTTCGAGATCTAATGAACAGCTAAAAAGACATTTTTGTTTGCAAACGGATGTTTTGGCAAAACAGTGAAGTTATCAAAAACAAAAGTCGTAGAACAGCTAAACGATCATTCTTTTAAATAGCTCTAGATGAAAGAATGTCTGATCCAAAGTCAACATCAATGTTTGGACATGCTAATTTCTCAGTGTACAAAAGGATGAATGAATTGATACTTTCTACTCGGCAGATTACGATAAACGACTACCGATCTTGAACTACGCCACTGTCTTCGTTCTTTTAAAAAGATGAATTCGCATTATAACAATTTTTGTTGTTTCCACATCAGTAGAATCAACGTTCCCGGTAGCATCAAACCTTATCCTTAATTTAACAAACATTTTCGATTATGGACAACATTCTGTCAACCTTACAGACTTCTGCGATCGACTGTACTTAGACATATATCCATCTACCACTTTACACGCCACACTACATATCGGGCGAAAGAAGCGCGTACTAAGAAGCAAGTGGTTAACGCAGCAAGTGGTGTTAACATACACAGACGACCGGCCAGACGTTCGCCTGTCATCTAAGATTCGCGAGTCAACGACCGTTAGAAGTGCACCGACATCGGAGAAGAGACACCACCGCCATAAGTACATAGTACAACCTAGCGTAGCGCTGTCCGCACTCATTGCGACGGCCAACCGCCACCGACGTTTAATCTCGGCTATCCACTGACGACGACAAACAACAAGTAACAACAACAACAACGACGACGACGACGACGACTCTTGCAGCAAAATCGAGTCGCTCGGAGTCTGTAGACTTGCTCTTTCGTTTTTTGTTCTTCCTTCGGCGTAATGGAGGAAGATTTCTTCGCGAACGAGAGCGATCAGTTTCGCTTTCATTTGCACGTCAAGTGACTTTTATGAGGATAGTTTTGAACGTGCTAAGTTGCGCGCGTATAACGAGGATTTTGATGAAACGATGGACATGGTAACCGTAAACTGATAATTTACAAATCACGTTCTGCGAAAATAAGAAGATATAAAGCAAATAATTGACAACGATAGATATTGCGGTGGTATCTTTTAGAATTACGAGCGCAGTCTGAAAAGTTACCAAGTTGTCTAATTAATTCTTAACATAGTCTTGTTGTAAGGGTGTACACTTTTCCCAACGATTCTTCCATCCCTATAACCTATCCAAATAGTATTAACATCTCGTTATCTGAAATAGACGTCTACGAATGCGACAGCTTCTTTATTTCCTGAAAATTCCTGTCCTCTGAGCGAGACTTGTAACCTAAGAAGAAGCAAAAAGTGGCCGGCGATTAAATCTGACGATTAGGATGGGTGGTCTATCAATTCAAACCTAAGTTCGTAGCTTTTACGTATTTTCCGGCTTCAGCTTGAACCGAACGTGGCGCAATTATCGTTCTTCCTTTCCATGGTTTCGACTATGTCTCGGTTTCAGGAGCGTGCTAGTGTAACCAAGTTCAATCTACCGTAATTATCCAACGTGGAAACTGTGACTATCGCTTAAACTGCTTCACTAAGGCTTTGTTAGTTTCTTTATTAATCAGTTTAATCTTTCACTTCTTGGCTATTAGTGATATTAAACTTTTCCAAAAGTTGCAAATGTTTGTTGTACAATTACATATTCGTTGTTAAACTTCAGGACTGGAACCATGTATCTTCCTTTGGAAGACTCTCTCTGATATATCTCTCACCATCTTCCTCTTCATCTCAAATACCTAAAGGAAAAACGTTACCACCTCTATTCCACGGTTCCTACTACTACACCTATTAATTTCTAACATCGTAGAAATCAACCATTGTTTGCGACTGCACAATGCTAAGCAAATAAAACGAAAAAGAAACGGATAGAAAGAGAGTGTATAAAAGGAAGGCGATGTCGACAAATCCGTTCGCGCAATATAAAGCCACTTAGAATGGACAGGATGTACCAGCAGCGAAATTACGTATCGGTCAATCGAGCCTTGGCGAAAAAGAAAAAATCGCCGAGATTGCCACCACACTGTCTATTGTGTTTGATGCGAAGCAACAATAGATGATGGACGTCGAAAATAAAAGGAACTCCTCGGGATGTTGCTTCAGTAAAGAAAGAGATAAAATGGACGGTATTGTAAGGACGTTTATTAAGCGATGAAGCAGGAAAGTCCGTGATAGTATTGCAAGCATTCATGTACATATGTAGCTTGCTGGATTCATATGCAAGAAAGTATTTGAAAAAACATTGTTATATCTCATTAAACTGTTTCTCTTTGAAGTCAGAAGAAAGAATTTTCTAAATATTTTTTTGTTTCAATGAAAATATTTTAATGAAAACAAAAATCATATTATTGTTCAGATAATGGCGAGTTTTTAATATCTCTTTAAATGCTGATGGTAACGAAACAGGCAATGATACTCAATACAGAATTGGCGATATAACAATTAATGCCCAAGAATGTTTCAATGAACAACTCTTGTTATTACAGACCCTCTTTGGTAAATCCAAAGTAGACTTGTACTTTAAATCAAATCCAACTTTCAAGGGATGGCGATGCTGCCAGCTCTTTAATCTGTCCAAACACCGGTTAGTATCTCGTGCAAAATGGACGTCTACGAATGTGACGGCCTCCTCGTTCGATGAAGATCTCCGCCCTCTAGACGAAACTTTGGATCTAGGAAACAACAACGAAGTCGTTGTGGACTAAGTCTGATAAACAGGATGAATGGTTTATCAATTCGAACCCCGATTCGAGAATTTTTGCGATAGCGACCGCTGACGAATGAAGAATGAAACAAAACCTTCTTTTTCTTCAAAAAAGGAAACACTAACATCGACTGACATAAACGATTGTTAAACAACAACTTAGCGTCACAACGTAGCTGAAATTCTCAAAAGTATCTCTCAACGCTTGCGTAAATTTTAAATGTATCCACGAAGGTTGAGAGATCTCAATCGTTGAGCCTCTTATGAGAAATCGTCCCTTCACATACTTAACCTTACGAATTACGTGTTTCTTACTCCTAAACCGATTTTGAACGAGGCTCATCATTCCTCGCAATGCCATTAATAAGAAAAACGCGCCAAAATAATAAAAAAAAATGTTCGTCTTCCCTCTTATTTCTCGCTTTCTGGCCGAGTCGCTTCTGTTTGTCTTTTTCTATTGAAACATTCTTGGAAGCTTGATCCGTACTTACAGTTGTAGAGAAAGCACTCTCGCATGCTTGATATTAAATTTCATGTTTTCCTGGAGAAACGTCCATTCCGCAGAGTAGAATGCAATACGCTAGCGTATTTCCAATATGCACAGATTCAACTAATCCCGCCATTTACGCGTTTTCCTTTATCTATTACATTGTAAGGACCCATAAAGGTCCCTATAACAGAGACGATCGGCCAAATTGTGACGGCTTTCAGTTGAGAAACTCCACGCCGGCTAGACGTATCCACGCTCGCGTATACATCCAGATATCTACACACGCCTCGACTACAAAGGGCCGGCATTTCGGGCGTGACATTACATGAATTCAGAGTGACGGCGCTCTCTGCAAACAATGCTTCTGAAGTACGGGCTCTAAATGTAGAGCCGCTGAGCGTAAACGACGCTAATGCGATGCAGCGTGTGTGTCGATGTCGGGCCGTGGAAAACGCCTCGGAAACTATGGAGATGATGTCTTGTTTTCCTCGGTTGGTCGTTTTTTCTTTTTTTCCTTTTTTTTTTTTCTTTGGTAAATCGTTCGGAAAGTATGCTGAAGATAGATTACGATGTTGTTTTATGAAATGTTTGGAGTACTTTCCATAGTCGAATCATCATAATTTATTTGGGAGAAGATGAAGTGGGCGCATAGGTTAAGTTTTGTTATCGATAATTGCGCCGCATTTATTTCAAATGTTTCCGCAGCTGAAATTTTAAAGCTCTTGAATCCCCCATTACTTCTTTCTTAAAAACATTTCGTTCTCACCTATACAATCTCTCTTTACGTATTTACGTTTCGCCGTCCCCTTGCGCATATTTATAAAATTCTGACAAATATAGCGAATTGTTTTCGATTTTCTTTTACAATATCCCCTTCACAGCGTCCAGATTGAGACACCACTTGCCTTACAAGACTAATTAATACGTACCATAGTAGTAGTCTACGACTACCACGGCGTAGCAGATGTCGACACGCCAACCATTACCATACCCACCGTTGCCATTACGGGATCCGCTTCTCCCGTCAAGCAACAATGTGCATACACGCGAAAAACGAAAAAATATCAAAGAAAAACCGACGAGTTCCTGTTTTGCGCCGGCTCGAGGTGGAAGACCTTTCTGAAGACCACAGCTTTTACCGGTCATCTTCGATAGATAGATACAGTGTAGTGCACGTATTATCGACCACCAATAACGTTTACAAGGTCCTATATGAATTATTTTTGTAAATTCTTGCAAATGTCTTAATATTATTGAGAATCATTGTTTAAATCGGATCAAAGAAATTAATTAATGGTGCTCCTATTTCAAGGGACGATTTTAGAAAAAGTCGACGTTGCCATGTCATGTTTTAGGCCGCCTCGAGAACAACGTAAATCGACTATATTTATAAGATGCCTTGTCTTACAACATCCAAAAATCCCAAGAATTAAGAGACATGGCTCTCGGAAGAAGTTAAAGAATTGTGGTTTAAACTGATAGACTACCCACCCTATTCAACGGATCTGGTTCCCAACGACTTTTTCTTATTTTTTAGACTCAAAATTTCGCTCGAAGAACAGAGACTTTCGTTCACTGCGTAACAAGGTGTCAACCGCTGCTTGGACAAGGGATCGTCGTTGGGGAAAACAACTGAGTTTGGCAGATACTTGCTTCTATTGTAGCTGGAAACTTTTCAAACAACCCTATAAATATTTAAGACATTAAATTTAATCCAAATAACTGAATGGTGAGGTAGGAAACGTGTTTTAAGAAGTTGTTATACTTTTTCTTTCTTTTTGTATCCCAACGAGTAGCTTTAGATCAAGTAGAGACACTCTCCATTTGAGTTAAGTGTATTCGCAGAGTTATTTGTCTAGCAATTTAATAGTGATCTGAATGTGGAAGTGTCTATGGGCAAGGCTGTTAGTTCCAGAAGTGTTAATCGCTTTAAAGACAAAGCCTTTAAAGTACGTTATATAAAGTTTACTCCCATGAAACACTTCTTGAAAGGTACCTGAAAATTTAAGCTTTAAGCAGCTTTAAGTAGTTACTCCAAAGATAGAGGATGATAATATCCACACATCGTACCTAACCGAAGAAGAAACAAACACCAACCCAAGCCGAGAGGCTCAGCAAACGAAGGTTAGAGTAGGTCAGTGCCTGCGCCAAGACAAGATGATAGACACCGGGCGGTCTCATCTAACAGCAAGAATAACAACAACAACAACAACAACAACACAACAGCAACAGCAACAGGAATGACGACGACTAGACACGCCGCTTTTCGATCGGACTTCTACATTCAATCCTTCTTCTTCAAGTCCGCCGCACGTCCACGTCGTACGCTTAAAACGGCAACGTCCAGACAACGACATCGATTTATCTAGCAGGCATACCGGCGGACGTAACCCTGCCTCTTCGTGTGCAATAGAGGGATCGATTTAGCGCTACAGCTTCACGTATGCACCGACTGCTCCTGTTCTACCATTAGCGACCGTGAAAACAGTATGGTAATATTTACTATAATAGGCGTGCAAATAACGTCTGCACTGTTCGATATTTTCAAACCCGTTAAAAAAATCTGCTTTTAGCGGAAGTTGTATGATTGTAAACCAACACTAATAGGTACATCATGAACGATTCCAATCATTGTGAACACCACAAAATGGCCGCGATTAGTTTCTTAATCAGTAGATTAGTTAAATTCCCTTTAAGTAGAAGTAGATTTAACAAAGAACTTAAATTCGTTAAAAAAGTAACTATTTACTGAAGGAAAATGAATGGATTTGTATACAAGAGATATCGTAACTCTAATTGTGGAAATATCTTGGCCAATACGTATTCTTATCTGTTTATTGCATATATCGAATCAAATTTTAAGATCGCTCAGCAATCGCTTCCGTCTTAAGTTGTAAATCAGCGATCCTTACGAACGTTATGGAAGAAGTACTGCGACGCTCTTTCGAATGAGAAGAGACTTTATCACATTACAACAGGCAGTTAGATAGATAAAGAAATCTATCAAAAAGGAGGTTCTTAATACAAAGTTTGTTGAAATAGTAGAAATTTTTGATTGGAAATTGTTGCTTCGATTATTCTTTTATTCAAAAAAGTCTTGCTTTTAGTAACAAAAGGAATATTTCTTTGTGCTTAAGAAATATTTATTTTACTCTGTTGAAAAGCCCCATTCCTTTAAGGCAAAGTATATTGCTTTGAATGAAAGAAACCTTTCTATCGGGGTGAAGCGATACTTTCTAATAGTTACGTAGTACTCCGCTGCTTCTCGAAAGAAAATCTCATTTATAACAATTAAGTATTATTAAATTTTAGCCTTACATTTAGATAGATAGATTTTTAGGTAACGTATATATATAGACATTCGCATCTTGCTGTACTCAGTCTTCAGAATAAAGACGGATCTTTCGCGTTAGTACCAGTCTAACGCTATAAATATTTCAATTTCCTTAGATATATGCAACCACATTTTCGTATCTCGTCGGCCCATGCCGCTGCGCTGAAGCAAGCCATATGTACAAGCGTAGATGTAAGATGCAATTTGTTGCAAGTGTCTTACGTAAATATCAAGCGGGATGGGGAATTCTGCCGCGCGTAAAGGTTGCCCAGAACAAGGATGTGACTGACGTAACAGTTATTTATCGTTTCTAGCTTTTTAATTGAACGTCGAACACCGTTGGCGTTTCGAAAATGGTTTGCATGTATTTGGAAATTTAACGTGTTATCATCAGATCGCGAACGATTTAATAAGTTAGCGGAAGAGTCTTACAAGTTCGTTCGTCCAGAATACTTGACTCCTACAAATGCACTAGATATTGTTTCAGCCTTGAAGCCGTGGCAGAACTTCTTACGAACCGGCTAAATCTTGTTTTTAATTGCATGCTAGATACGAGGACGGCGTCTCAAGTTTTTACAAATGACCGCTGCGCGATACTACTGAGATTTGAGAAAAGCAATCCTGTGAAAAAAAATGAAAATTTTATCCGATTTTCAAAGATTTTCGTTGAATGAATAATTTCGTCCAACTTTTCATAATTAACCATCATCAGAAAAGATTGTTTTGAACCGGTTTGTAGAATTTCGTTGTGGTCGTGTTTCTATCAGCGATGAATTTCGTGAAGATCAACCAAAATCGGTTGTTCCAACATCGAGTCTATGGATACGCAACATGATTGGAATGGTTCAAAAATTCGACAGCGAACAATGTTGCATCATCCTTCATCTTGACAGTACCCGCTTTCACAAAGAATCCAAGAAGAAAAACGTGAGATTAATAGCTCGTTGCCCATATTTTCCTGATTTATCGCTCAACGACGTATTTTCTTCTTGTTCCCGAATGTCAAACAAATAATACGTGGATGTTAATTTTATTTCCCCAAGAAGGAGTTGAAGCCTTTAAAAAGCATGTTTTGGAGACGTCACCTTCGGAATGAAAAAAATATTTCGAGAATTGGATCGGAAGCATGCAAAAATTTATAAATGTTAATGGCCGATATTAAAAAAAAAACAATAAAATATAAGTTTTTTTTTCTTTTATGGTCTTTGTAAAAACTGAAAGGATACCCCTGGTAAAAGGATTTTTAAAAAACGAATATTTCCCGCGAGCTTGAAAACTAGGGGATCTACCCCGACTACATGTGTTTGCACTCAAACGTCGAATTTTTTTTGTTCCTTCAAGGCCTGCTCTCGATGGATACAGTTGAGAGCATATATACGCAATATCGTTTCGAAATTCGCTAAAATCACCTTTAAGGCCGTCAAATACTCGCCGCAAGATCAGCATCGAAACCACGGACAATGAAATTACAAAACAAAAAAAAATTCGGTCGGTACGACCAGTGTTATCGAGCTAGGAGATGGTCGTCCCTACTTTTCGGACGAATTGTACTCTATGCGGCCGTACGTACTATGAAGGGAATATATAGCGACTCAACGTGTCTGTTCTTTGCGGTGTTACGGTGTTGCGGTGTTTTACCAGAGAATTCTTTAGAAATAAGAACTCGTCTAAATCAAATGTACGTGCAACGTTGGATTGAACGTAAAAGTTTGGCTCGGTCATTACTTAAGTTTTTCAGCGGGATCCTGAAAATAGAATTCTCTACAACACATAAGAATCGGACACCTCCGCATCACACTAGTTTAATTAATTATATAATAATCCGCGACGACCGTTTCGAGGACGCGAATGATCTTCATTATCAATCAGTAACCGAAAAAATGAACACGCTGTTACTTTGAACGACTTTACGTGCAGCAATTGTGCCTGGACATTTTTAATTTAAAAACATTTTCCTCGACAAAGGAATTATCCTCCGCGCACGCAGTATATCCATGAAGTTTCATGAAAAATCAGCCGTAAAAGTTAGTTGGCCAGACCGATTTTCAAATATACAACGCTCGAATCTGTAAGGATGGAGGTGGGTCGCTAGCTATTCCTTTCGTAGTACGCCGAACGTGCCCTCCGTGACTCACCCTCCAGGCACTTTACTATTGCTGACCGGCTTGGCTCGTCCGGGCTTATAGCCGGGCGGGTATACATTGTTGTGTTATTGAAACCACTCTCTCAAGGTTCATAAATAAATCGGGCAGTCCGTTCGTCTAGAGGTGAGAAGCAAAAAATTCGTATACACGTGACAAGGTCATTCCAGGCGGATTGCCGCTCCGCACCGTTCGACGGTACGGCCGGCGCGCCACAATGCAATTGCCGATTAACAATTACTGCTGACATAACGCAGACGACAGAACGATTTCGAACACGTAATCAACGGTGCCGTGAATAATTATAGGTTATAGTTGTTATTTTCCTATATACAACGTATATATTTACATGGATATATATGTATATAGGAGTTTAGCCGGTTCGGTATCTAATGTTAGATAATAATTCTTTAATAGAATGAATTTGCTTTTAAAAATGTATTGTTAACCTTCGAATGCAGTCGTTAGAAGGGAAAGTTATGAAAAATAAAATCATAATTTTGGCGTTTATTTCCGCCTAGTACCACGTTAGATTGTGCAGGAGTTCCATAAATACTTAATCTCGGCAAGAAAAATACATCTTCAAGTTGTATTTTTTTAATATAGCGCCCTGCGAGGCCGACACGCATAATCCAACTGTTTTCTGTCTATTGTATCCTATTCAAAAAATACGTTTTTATCTCCATTTTCATCGCCTGAAGCAAATTCTTTTCCGACGTGCCATTTTTGCATATCCGCAAATAGGAACTGATCAATGAGGGCTAAATCTGGCGGATGTCGAAGCAATTTGTATCCCGACTCATGAAATTTTGCCATGGTGACGATAGAAGTCTATATTCTTCAACACAACGCTTATATATACATATACAATCGGAACTATATGTTGCAGAGGTGCTAAATTCGCTTCATTAGTTCATAAATGTTTTCCAATTCAATCCATTCTTTGCAAGTTTCTTAGCTTCATTTCACGTTTTCTCTCTTTGCGACAAAATCTTCCGAACTGTTCCGTCCTAGGACCCCTTTAGTCTTCTTTTTCTTCTCTTTTTCATGGTCAAGTCTCCCATCTTCGTTTTATTTGTGCATTGTTGGCCATTCCCTGCAAATGTTTCTACAAATTTTTCAATTAAAAATGTCTTCTCTTATTTTATTCTTTCTAGCGACCTCTTTTATTTTTCTTGGGTGTTTCATTTCCATCGCTTGAACTTTGCTCTTTTCTTATTTGGTGAAGACCCATACGTAAGAATAGGTCGAGGTATCGTTTTGAATTATTTATTTTTTTTATATTTCTTCATTGTTAATTAAACGTTTATTCATGGCATAGTAAAGTTTGTTAGCTTTTTCTAGTCGGTTGTTTATCTCTATTTCGTGTTTCTCTGACCATTCTTCTGTTAAAACTCTCTCCATTTGTTAATACTTGTAAAGGTATTGGCATTTAGATTATAATATCAGCGACGCGACAAATAAACCGTTGTTAGATAAGTAATTGTAGAACCTTCGATTTTTTTCAAAGATTTTCCAACAAGGTAAGAATAATATTTAGTTATGAACGCAAGACGGATGCGAAGTGAACGTTCACGACTTGCTCGAAAATTCTGCCGATTCTATGAAGGTTATAACCCGAGTTTCGCGTCCGAGAGAGCATCTTTCGGTTTTAGTAACAAAAATTGATCCAGTTTTTTTTGCAACCCGAAAATTTCGTAATAAATGGAGATACCGCTGCGAAACCTTCCATATTCTGATTTACTTATGATTACTTTAGAAGAAAGCGAATTAACGAAGACAGTCTGGTTTTGTCGACTCTGGGGGAAACCATTAGGTTAGTTAATTTCCTAACGAGTTCCTTATTTGACCACCACACTTCGATACGCATCTTTGGGATCGCGCGTGGGTGTGAACTGCGAATTGCGGTCACCATTAGAACCGTGCAGATTCCAAGGGATCGTGTTTGTTTATAAATTAAACGAAGTCACAATCCGGAGCGGTCGTCCTGATCTCTGAGGAATTTAAGCAATATCCATCTTAGAATACGAAAGACGACATAGTTAAAAAAAAATGTATAAGCGTGATTAAATAATCAAAAATATGTACTCAACCCGATACGTATATGTTTAACAAAAATAGAAAAATACAACATCAAAAACAATGAAAAAAAAAAAAACGAAAGAAAAAAAGTTACACATACAAATCATGTACGTGATACTAGTTGATGAGCTTGAGTTCCTTTCCGTTTTGAAACTCGAATTGATCCACTTTCCAAGAACTCCATTATCGAGCCAAACCAAATTAAGCAAGTCACGATCAGATTTTCTAGCTTACAAGGCTTATAAGCGCTTCCAGTAAGTAATCATGATTTTTTTACAAATTTCATCCCCAACTCAATTAAATATTTACATAGTTCAACTGAATATTTGATTGCATCAACGGTTTTAAAATCCTTAAATTAAGACAATGTTGTTACTTGAACGAACAAAGCGTCCTATGTTAATTCCTTACTCTCGTTCAGCCAAACTTCCTTTAATAGAATAAGTTTACCCGATTCCAACTTTAAACATATAGATCTGTGAGTGTATACATTAATTCGCTGCGACTGCTACAACACCTACATGCAATCGTTTTACGTGACGTGCGAATGATATAGACACAATAGTTTCAAGGATATCTCTATTTGAGAAATAAAAAAAAAAACTTGCAAAAATTCACACCGCTTTCATGTCGTTTGCGGCAAAAATTACACTCGCATCGACTAACAATGAGCGAGCCGACAAGAACGATGCGTATAAATAAGCCTACTGCGTCGGAAATTGATCCTAGACCGGACTCGCTCGTTAATAAAATGCTGCTCGCGAAGTTATGCAAGGTTTCTCCGTCGCCTTTACATAACCGCAATTACTGCATACGGTCGCCCGTTTATTGCATAAATAATGCATAAACGCGTCTATCTAATGCCGGTTGCTTTCCACGGAGGTGTTTCTTTTTCGACATGATCCTTCTTTGTTCTCGCGACGGATAACGGAGTAGACGAGAACAGAGGATGTAATAGAGCAAGAATTTTGCATAAATTTCGACGTTATTCCGAGATAAATGCACCCTTAGATGATTCGCCCGTTTTTCCCAGGGTCCTAGACTTTGGGGCGTTAATAAGAGGGCAAAGTGACCACCGAAAAGAACCAGTTCTTATGTAAATGCCGCTACGCGAGATCGTAAATAAGAAAATAGGCGCTTCCTTTTGTACTAAGTACCTCTAAATATAACGTAAAATTATTGTTTACCTTTAAAAGTTGGCCATATGTCTAACGCTTGTTTCTTGTATTAACAATGAAGGCTCCTTATTGTGTATGCAAGTGTTGTAACCGTATTTCGTATTTTCTCAGACGTTGTGTTCATACTGTTGATTAAGCGATGTTGAAATTACGTATAATTATGTGTACGTAATCACGTATTTACAGCTAAATGAGGAAGGCAGAGGCTACTAATCAGTCTCTTCTTACTACTGGTCAAAGGAATGGGAAGGGCATCAGACCAGTACCTAAGATACGATAAGTCATCGCAACAAATCCGGTTCATTTTAACCAACAAACCTATCAAAAGGAAAAATCAATAATAACGGCCCTTCAGTCTGTTACAAGCAAAGAACTAACAACTACTAACTAAAGAACTAGAGGATTTTGACAACATCTCCTTTCAGAATATTGTGAAAACGACCTTTCCGAAGATTTTCACCCGACGTCTACAAAACGGTTTAAACCCACGCTTCAAAGTCGACGAATAAGCGCTATGTATATCGCAGGCTGTTAGGCTCTTAAACCTCCAATGAAATACAGCAATAACCAAACCCACGATCACTTGCGTACAACAATTTATCGAAGTTGCAATAAGTTCAGAGTTTTGATAATGGACGTCATAAAGAATCTCAAGATATGGATACCAGGCGCAACTATAAATATATTTAGCGAGTTGCAAAGTTGTACTCAATTAAAGCAAATTGAGCCTCAATAACCGCTTTGCGATAGATCCATCAAAGCATCAAGGGGAAGATGGAAAGACAGATAAACTGAAGAAAAAAGCAGCGAACATGCCTTGCGTTGGTCCTAACGCCTGTTGTGGTCTCCGAAAGAACCACATAAAACAAGCGCCAAAGACATGGGAGAACTTCGTACTGGGAAAGTGTACCAGGGCAACATCAGGTGAAAGCACTCTATTGTTCAGCAAAGAAGAACTTAGGTTACTGATAGGTCATATAGCCCTAAACTATTACTTGCTTAAATTAGGAAAAGCTGAAGATCAGATCTGTCATCACGCCTAAAAGATCTGCGCAATGCAAATACGCAAGACCGTTCAACGGTTCTACCGCACAGAAGACCATTTTGTTATAATCTGTGCCATGGTCCGGCTATAATAATAATAATAATAAATAATAATATACACTTGTGCTAACTTGTAACGTGTTTTGATTACGTAATTCTTGTATTGAAGCTGGCTAAATACCATGTTAAAAGGTTATATTTATTTTCGTGTTACTTCAATGCACCGAAGACAGTTATAAAAGGAGATGTATACTCTCTCTATGACCGTCCATTGTTGGTTCAATGCCAAATTAAATATGTTTACTTGCACGTTTTTTTTTATAATTGTCATGCTGAAAGCAAAATAATCTTGAAAGAATTTTTACTTTTACAGGTACCGGTCTCGCACTTGTCCAAATGTTACATGGCAACAAATTTAGTACACTAGCCTGTGTCATATTAAGAAATTGGTATATTAAGAAATTGTCTACGTTAACGGCAGGTGTCTAATGAAGTAATTGCCTAATTTTCTTTAAAAATAACTTGGTAGTCGATGGAATTCCCTGCGACATAAAGTATTCCTCGCAAACAGTGCGTTTAACATAAAAACGTAGTCTTCCACGGCACTATAATCAACAGTAGAAAAGTACCCTATTATGCCTAATATTTTAGCTGATGTAGGGGATTGGAAATATTCTCTCTTAATCACTTTATATGAAGAGTAACTAGCGAGTTTAGCTAATCTGCAGCTACAGTAAGAGAGCAAATAGTACTTTTCTTGATGGACGAATAATCGAGCTCAATTTCAGTATGATGAGTACTTCTTAGACAATCAATACCTTCAAAACATGATTTACGTTGTTCGAGAATATTATTGATTTCTTGACTTTTTCTAGGTTATCTACTGAAGCATTCTGCACAAGTTTCAGAGCCTAACAATACAGTCCAGCTATCAGGATTAGCAACATGAAATTTGAGATCTTCGCTAAACTTATCAGTACCTACATGTACTAAAATTTTTTGTTTTAGTCCCATCTTGGTGTAACGTTTTACTCTCTTCGCCGGAGACTACCCTTTGAGATGGTTGCTACCACAACAAAAACATTAAATTTTCTTCAGCTCTTGCTTTCGGTATCGGTCACCAACCGTCTTTACCGAGTCTACTTCTATATTTTCAAATATGTTTCTTCACCCGCACCGATGCTTCGAATATAACCTTTTTTAAGTCAAAAGTTCCTCCTTAAATACTCATTAATGTGTCCTGTGCTTTATTGCTTCTGTTTTTTATTGAGATGAATTATTCATTTTTTTATATTTATAACAGATTATACGTCGCGAATATATAAGGCGAATATCAAACAAGATAATAACATTTCTTATCTTGCCAACCTCTTTACGAAAATAACGCAAAAGGAAAATAAATAAAATTATACGTTGTATAAGATTATAAATCCTCAGTAAACGAACCGAACAATTTATCCATGCAACAATTAACTTATCGTAGCCTTCAGAATCTTAAACAAACCGTGGAATTTTACATTGTTAAAAGCCGTATCTTCGCATTCACCCATTCCATGTTGTTTATGTATTTCCACGCAATTGACGAGCGGTAATTTTCGCGAAATAACGACGTGGACATCCTTTCCTTGTACGTACGGACATATTTAGCGCGACATATCGCACATTACGGGCGGCGTAAACAAATTTATTAAAAGGATAATGTGTTGTTGTTTTCGTACGGAGTGCAAAGTATTGTCGGCAGCGGATGCTTGAACGCGCCCGTTATCGTTTTATATTCGGAGTTTCCATCATTCCCCAAAGAAAATAGGCCGCAAAAACGTCTCCCTTTAATCACCGTTACCGTTTGGAAACAAAAAAAAATATGGAAGAAAAACAAGCAATAATGTAAAAATACGTCCAAGGTACGAAGTATTTATTGATATTAATGCGGTTATATTTCCCTTTTTTTTTCGCCAAAGAAACTCGTTAATACGCACGTGAAGAATGTGAAGACTAGACATTGAACTTAAGCCAAGTAGAGGCTAAATCCAGCAAGGTTGTAGTTGGTTTAATGAATTCAAGAAAAAGAAAAAGGTTCTTAATACGGTTTAATATCGGTCAAGATCTTAAATAACTTAAATATTTTGCGCATTGTCCTTAAAATAAGGTAAAAATCAAAAGAAAAGAGTGTAAACCGGAAAGTCAACTTTACTTTTAATTATTAAATGCGATATGTAGTAGCAATAAATTAGGTTACATGGGAGTTCCAACTACAAATAATGTGGCTATTATCCTTCGGAAGCTATAACCTGTGCAAGTTGCAGGATTTGTCAGTTTCAGGTGTCTTGCAATTAAACTAGTTATTCCAGCAATTTTATTAATTTTAGCTAGTTGACAATTTATTAAGAAAATTTCTATACATCCTACAACATGGAATACTCGGCTAAGATCAATACAATGAGAGAAGAAACACGGTCTTTTAACAAAACTTTGCGATTGAAATAGTTTTTGTTGATTTAATTCATGCGCTCTGATAAAGTAACAAGAAAAAAGCGCCGATGGAAACAATTTCTTTTGCTTCCAATAAAAAAAGCTTTTCGGTAAATAAACAAGCCTTCTTTATGTATACATAGAAAAAGCAACATATATGTCAACTTATCCTTACAGATCTAGTTCTTCACTTAAAAATTGATATACAAGGATATCATTAGTAATTTTTGGACTAAAAAGAAATAACAAAAGAAGTGACCGGGACGATCGTTTCGGAAATTCATGGACTCTCATTATCTTCAACCATGCGACCAAAGGATGTAATAAAAAACAAATTAACCGACTAAGAGGGACTAAAACATGCTAAATATACGAAACTAATGGAAAAGGTTCTTTCCTCTAGCAGAAAGCGTAAGCATATGTCCGTTTTATGTCGATATATTCATCAAAGCTGAGTGGCTAAGTGGATCTTCTTCCCTGTTTAACAAAGACTCTCTAATTTAATATTACGATATCAAGCACTTATTTTTCATTTAGGCTTTCGTAATTTCAGCGCAAGTAGTCCCGAAAGCGACCTTCCAATCTTTGACAGCATAATACAGTACCACCGATATTTTGAAAGACGTTACTAATGACCCGACTTTTTTGGCTTCATCCTGTACGGATCTCTTCTGCCTCGTACCACCATCAATTCAATGGTCATATCTAGAAGAGACATCGTTTTCTGCCCGACAAGAAGGAGAGTCTATAACGATCGCTCGTAGTTTTGTTATTTGGCGACACAGAAAAAAAACATTACAGGTCTTTGTCGAGCGGACAACCTACCAAGAAAGAAAGAACCTATCCCAAATCATCCCGGTTATATCGCGCGCAAAAAGCGATAAAAATCATAATAAATCCATCGTTCTAGTTCGGAGAAAAACGTCCAATTCGTTCTAGAGAAAAATCTGTTCGCGTAGAAAAAGAATGAATAGGACTCCATTAGGATCTGAGCTACACCTTACGTTCTTCTGTCGCCAAATTTCACCCGTTCCACATCTACGACTGCGTCGGATGAAGTAGAAAAGGTAGTTAATAAATCACGTATTAAAGCGGTACATGTATGGCCGAGCTGTAGCGTGTAGAAAAACAGAAATCGATAGCGTGGCGCGCTGGAACGGCCGCCTTACGGTGGTGTGGAATGGAAGCGGAACAATTCGTCAGTTTTTCGTTTTCCGTCTAGACATTGACTGAGTATTCGGCTTCGGTCTCGCAGGAAATCGTCCCGATGATGATGTAATGCGTATAGGAATGTACCTATACGTATCGTGGTCCCTTCTATCCTCGCTACATCCATGGAGATTTCGCTACCCTTAGGTCTTTCCTATGTACCTAGACATTATTGTTTTCTAGCGTGGGGTTACTCAAAAGAGAAAAATCTGCTATAGTTAAACCACATTACCCAGAAGTACAAATCTCAATGTTAGAGCTCCTGCCACGACAGAAATACATTCTGGAGCTTTAGCTTCGTTAAGGTGTTCAACGCATGATTCAAATCAGGGGTACTTAAGCGATACTCTATTAGAACCATGCACCTAAACAGAGAAGTCGCAAACAAATGATGAGGAATATAATTACATTAAATGGGACGCAACGGAGGTGGCGACGTGTTCACTAACAACACGTGGCTGCCTAAGAGGATATCCGCACAAGATGAGTGGATATAAGGGCAAACATCTATGAGGACTTTTCAAGGAAGAGGAAAAGACAGCTTCCCCTTGCTATTTTCCAACGCGCAGTGTTAAATTACTCTCTACCAAGCGCTATTGTTCCATCGTCGATGTTATTGCGTAGACTCCAGGATAGGAAGCCTCGCTCAGGTCTACTAGCCTGTGCTACAGGCAAGTTTACCAATTCGGTCGTCATCCTCGAATGGGCCGTCTCGGATTAATTAAATTAACTTACGAGGTACTTACTACGCCACAGTGCTTGCTATCATTATGCTTGTATTCTCCTGCCTAAAGTTTTCGCTTATTTTCCGGCCCGCTCCTAAAAGAAGTTCGCCCACCAATAGCCTAAAAGATCAATCACGCATAGAGATGCGAAATAAAATTTCGAATTCGTAAGCGCAATTTCCTCCGCAACACCGCGACTTCGTACGTACTATATATACACATATGCATGTACTCTCTCCTCCTCTTCTCCTGCAATACATGCGTCATATGTTGACGGAAATAGTAAGGGGGAACGTATTTTGTCTATATTTAAATGTTTTTCATTGTAAAGTAAATAATGTAGGGGATATTACATAACCCGACGGTTGCCTACACTGAGGACGCGACCGGCGCGAACGAGACGGGTCGAACTTGACCGAACGGCGACCGTTCGTGGATCTGTCTGGTCAGACTCGGCGCAGACCGGCTGAACAACCGTGAAGATGTCAGTATGTGACGACACATCGACGACCATACACACATACACGCGCGTACGCATCATAGTCGGACGCTCTCTGAAACAAAACACAATCCATCTCACGTTTTAGGCCGAGCAAATCCCGGAGAATCGGGCCCGAAAGCGAAACAATACACCGATAATTGTAGCAACGCCATCCTACGAGAATACACGGCTAACTCCCACTTTTGCTCTTCTCCTATACACAAGATCCAGGCCCCGCCGCTATTCTAACCTATCTTTTTTCGCGTCGCGAGAAAAACGAACTCTTTTGTTGTTGTTATTATTGAGTGATTTTTGTGTTGATAATACAATAGCGAATCCCACAGTGGCGAATACAATACCAGTAACACCGCCACACTGGCTTGCAGATCGATCTCGACAAGACAGTCGGCGGTCGGCTCTCTCTCGGTTAATCGCTTTAGTTGTTGCCAATCGTTCGAGTTATTCGCATCATCGTTAGATTACATTGATAACATTGTAACAATAACAAACACACAGATCGCATTCGGGACGAGATATTAACGCGTTTGAACTCCGTGGTGGTGCTGTGTGTGAATATGATTTACCCTACGACACCTGGGGGACTCCTCACGTAGAGCCTGCGGGATTCTCGCATTTTAAGTGGAAGAAGCTGCTGTATAACTTCGACGAATCTTCACACCTTCATCGTAGTAGGTTGGGGAATTTTCTAAATATCAACTTTTTTTTTATACAAAAATATAATAAATGTACCATTCCTTACATTAACTTTAAAAATACGCGGTTTTCTGTTGTTGTTTCTTATAATATAATCATAATAAAAGCGATTCGACCTTGGTGTCCTCTCTCATATATGTATATATATATATATGTATATATATATACATACATAACCTCAAAATCTTACACTCCGGCTGGATGCTGCTGCGTACACACGGACGTACTCGCAGTCCGAGTGTATTGTATTGTGATAGTATTTATACGATGAATTAAATATATTTGGGTTCTTATTTTGATCCCGCGTGTCGTAAACGTACGGCATAACAATGACGGTACGCTTTCCGCTGCTATTTTCGATCCGGAGAGTGGCCTTCTAGCTTCTAGGCAGAGCCGCTTTTATAATTTCTCCTAACTTTTTGCATGTTTCGGCCATCCAAATATAAAAACCGCCTTGCCTAATTGTACGTGTAATTTCTTTGCGAACATATCGGACACAGAATTAACGTAACTCCTATGTGCGCTGGCTAGTGAAAGATATTTTTAACTACCCAACTATTTGCTTCTTTGGTGCCAAAACGTTTGAACTGTTGTAAATAGTTCGAGATCCATTTGCCGTACAAATTATTTTCTCCAATTTATGAATATTAATTTGATATTTTGGGACAAATTACTTATTCAAAATAGATACAAATTATTTAGTCGCCTTTGAATCAGAACATTATCGCACAAATACTCGATAAGACCAACAATAAATTGTCTATAAGACCATCAATGGATACAGCAAAGTTGAAGGTTCAAGAATGCTTTGATACCTTTGGTACCTATGTTAAGGTAAACAACGCAATTGCGCTTTTGCCCCAGCTTTTTTTATCTCATCCCGATAGATTCTTTCGAACCCTGCCAAGCAGACTTTTATTTCGACTTCTTCTTCGTTTGATGTCAACCGCTCTCCTTCAAGCAATCTTTTCAAGTTTGGGAAAAGAATGAAGCCACAAAGGATCAGTTCTGGTGAATATGGTGGATGGAGCGCCAACTCGCCATCAATTCTGCGCTAGTTTTCCATCACAAAAACCCGAAAACCCATTTTTCCGATTGATCTTTCTGGTGTGTTATGATGTATCCATGTTTCGTCTATAGTTGTAGAGTCCCGCAGGAACTCGCTCGTATTGCGCTAAAACACGTCCAAACATTGGAGTTATCACCCGATTCCCTTTTTGATCGATCGTTAGTAGCACCCATCGCGCAGATAACAGCAATTGACGTGCTTACCCCGTAAGCAATCATCCTAATCTTCATCTGGCAATCTACCAATACGATTCATGAACTTTATTGTTCATACGGTCCTTAATCACCTCGATGGGACGACTTGGTCTCTCTTCATCGAATACGGACGTTCGGCTACAGTTCGGCAAAAGTGCACGATCCTTATAATCTGCATCCAACTTCTCTTTGATTTCCGCAAACGTCTAGCCATCCAACGAAAAAGATGTCTTTTCCATGATTCAGCAAATATAAAAGTTTATTCATTCTGAATAGTTCGTAAAATAACACTGACTCGGTGAGTTTCTCTAAAATGACGAGAGACGTCGACTGCAGGTTTTGACCATCCTCGTATTTATCTGATGTATAAGTAACTTTATTGCGTAAGATTGTTCCTAATGCGTCATTACAGTTTCGTATATAGCTAACACTAAAGTACCGGCACATTCTGCATCGCACAAATTGTTTGATTAAACATTTGTTCCGAGTATGCCGCTGCATTAGTGTTTGTTATACTATCCAAAAATCCCAGCTATCATTAGAGTTTATGGCTGGAAAGGGCCTTAGTTCCGTATATTCAGATGATGTTGAAGAATAATTAATAGGCGTGTTCTTTTGATAGAGCTGTTAATACGTATACGTGGATCAAAGGGAAACAAACGAATCGGGATTAGTGTAAACAAAACATTTGTTACGGAAAAACGCATAGTGAGTGCTTGGATCCATCTTTAAGGTGCGTAAGTATTTTTAAATCTTTGAACAGATGTCTAGCAGGGACTAACATATTAAATGGCGCTGTTGTTTTGTGCAGTAATACGAGTTTCACGTGAAAGTCTTCGTTCACTGATGATTTTTCGTGAATTGTTTAAAGGCCCTAACACAACAACAATCAACTTTCGGTAATGAATCCAACGAAGCACTTCCAAGAAAATGATCACCTATTTATGGCATGCAGTGAAGGTCCTTTATGCAGAAGCGGGCAGCCCCCACGACCGGAAACGATTTTTTGGTTACATCTCTATGTAAAGCTCGAAAACTGTGCCCTAAAAAGAAAGGTTAATCGTGTTGTTATATAATGAAGACAACTGACTTCTAGGCCTAGACAGATCGATAGTCTTCATCCTAGACATAGGATTTGATGCAGTTACCGCTCACGACGTTAGCCAAGTTTTGCAGAAACTTTGTGTATAAATAGAGAAAGGGAATAAATCGTAATTGTGACTATTTTTGCGCAAAGAGAACCCCTCTTACTTATTTTCGGTGCTGCCGAAAATATTTGAAATTTGTAAAGATAAATCTCTATCGGTGGTTCGTGAGATCGTGGCTATCTAGTTACGTAAGAACATGTTTTCACTCTCTTCCGTGCTTAATATATGCGCGGTCTTGCCGAAATGCATGTTTGCACAAATAAATATATAACACATGCGAATGATAAACATACTAATCGACAAGTTTTTTACATTTCCGTCTGCTTTAACGGTCATCAGCGTAACTTTAAACAGGACCTACCTTCCTACGCCCCACGGAGATATCGCGTGTATCCTGTTTGTTTAGCGATTCATCGGACCCGAGCCAGTAACCGTACGTCTCCGACGAAATGAAATAATTCATAATGTTGCAGTTCTGTCGGCCTGCGGCACATACGTTAGCGAACCGTGCGAATTGCCAATTGATGCAACTGTTGACCCTGAAAACAGGAAGAAATTACTTTGCGTAGACACATTTTTACATTATCGCCTGCGCGACTGATATCAATTAGGTTCCGCGGAGAGAGGTGTTGGTTATTGCGCGCGTTTATTATATATGTATATAGGCGACTTAACGCGCTGTGCATGCATGGGTACCTGATGAAATTCGATGCCCTGAGAATTATTTAACGGTTACCGCATGCGTAACGTACGAATTTATCAATGGCTGTTGTATATACGAAACTAATAGAATTCTCTAAATTGGCTCGATACAAACCGAGATATTACCGATATTTTCGTCTCTCTAGCAAGTTCTTTGGCATTCGCATAACAAAGATTTCGTAAAAAGAATTTCGCCCGACGTAATCTCCAAAAAAAAAAAAAAATCCTTTACCGATACTATGACTTAACGTTCTAATAATAGACGACATCCACTTGCCATATTTGTGCCTCTCCTCGCAGGAGATAGCTCCGAAGTTTACTGTTTGCACGTAGACTAAACACCGATGGAATAATAAACGATGTACATAACCCCTTCTTTTCTAAATGGGATATTTTAAACCTCCGAAACCCAAACAGACGCCCAATTTACAATTCCAATTATTTCTACGGTCTGATTGCATCAACAGGTTGAAAAGAAGTACGTCGCGCATTAGAACAGCGTGTGGGATTGGTTGGCTTACGTTAATTTTGTTTGAGAACGTTTTTCGTAGTTGAGAATGGAAACGGGAAAAGCGGAAAAGAAAGGAATCTTTGAAATAAATTGGATACGTTACGTGTTAGTTGAACGACTTTGGTGGATTGTTCGGAAGTGGGTTGCAGTTCAAATAAGTTTAACTTCTATAACCTAATCGTTTTTGTTCTACGCCTTCTCTTTTTGAACTTGACTTCACGCGCAAACGTCCACTTTTAAGTTTGAGAACAGCTGACACAGAAAATCTGCAAAGAACGATTGGTTTCGATGAAGATCAAGTAACTATATTTTGACGGACCTTCTGAAAGCTGTAGTAACTAGCGACCTTGCTAGGAAGTCAGCTTCAAGAACCATTCCCCTCAAACATATGTATGTCCTGCGAAACCTTTCCGTTGTCAACTCTTCAAATGACTGTTTCATCAAGGACTCAACGCATATCCTTCTGCTTCCAAGCACTCGAAGTATGAAATCCAAGGTAAGGGAAGCTCGAAGTGAAAAAGGTTGAAATCTTCACCTTGGAAAGAGTAGCTTTTGGAAAAGAGGAGACCGTTGGAAGGAAATGAAGCTAAAGTAGCAGAAAAAAGCAAGCGGAACAAAAAGTTAAAAGATAAAAAAAAAGCAAATAAAACTAGAAACGTTAAAAGAAATAAATCTAATAGAGATGAAATTAAGGTTGACGCACAAACACCAAGAACGAAAGTATTCACTTTCAAAGGATCTTTACTTCGACGACTGTAGAGAAGCCCTCTTCACTGTGTGAAGAGGGCTTCTCTACTCGTACTACGCGACTCGTGTAGATAAAAAATAATACAATGAATCTTTTCTCGTGATTGTAAGAATTGCTTGTTTGATGTACATCAGCCGACCTTCTTTTTCTGTACCAAAGCAATTAAAAAAATATAAAAAAAACCTGCGTTAATCGCTTGCAGATAATCCCATTCCACAAATATCAACGTTTTCTCTCGATTCGATATGTTTCCTTTTCCTCTCAATCTCCAAGGCTTTAATAACGAGCAATTATATTCGCATTTGTTTTGTAGATCGCCGCCAAACCCATTAGAGCTAAATCCTTTCTATTTCGCCGTTTCGCCCGATACGTATGCAGTTCAAGAACGTCATTACGGCTAATCGCGAAGCAGCGCCGTTAGACGACGTTACTTTTCGTAGAAGCATTGCTTTCAAGGTGATAGTACGTAGAATGCGATGCATGGAACGTTAGTTTTAAGTACCTCCTGACGCCTACTATACTGCCACTTAAACGCGGCTATGTCTAACGCGTATACAGTCTAAGACAAAATTGTTAATGCATCATATACAATGTGTAACTTTACTGAGAATTTTAATGGAGACTGACCGAACGATTGTTAGCTCATGAAATTACATTTGGCTACGGTAAACTTTACACTGAGACTTGCAGTAGAAAGGTTTTAAATTAATTTAAACGTGCAAGCGGTGACGGGCGATCACTTTGGCGTAATTTCCCAAATAATTGAGTCGAGATCCAAAACATTATTTGCGCATTTAAACAAGTTTTTCCTCTATTTACCTATTCCAGCTCATCGTAAACATTAACTGATCTTACGATGTACCTTACATAATGTCCTACCGTTCCATTTCACTTTGATACCGAAGATGAATTGTATCAAATTTGATCTAGATGCGGGGGTGCGGTATCATATAAGAATTGATGCTTTGAAGTTACTTATCCCTTTTCTAACTCATGTTCTGAATCGTTACGCATCAGCATTCCTGCCACCTGCTCCTAAGTCCTGGAAAGGATTATAGAACATCAATTAAAATATTTTCTTTTAAATAACTATGTTCTTCCCAATTGACAGTCTCGTTTTGTTAGATTTCAGTAGAGCGTTTAACACTATTAATCGCGATTTATTATTTTCTACCCTTCGTTATGTTGACTTGTCTGGAGCTTCTTTATAGTTACATTTCCGAACGATCTTAGGTTGTTAGGTTGGGCCAGGATATCCCGTAGTCCAGAAATGTTACCTTCCGTGACCTTCAAGGTTCTACTTTAGGTCCTCTTCTGTATGCAGCTAATAGCACATACAGCCGGTTCCTACCGACCAACCAGAAATTACCCGAGGCCCTCCGCCCCACGATAAAGAAGTTCCCTTCTCAGTGTTTGATGGGTAACAGTCGGTACCGATCTCGAGGAATCCACCTCATATCTATTCGGCACATCGGACGCTAGGTGGCCTTCTTTGTGGTAACTATAGCTTCCTCGGGACCGAAACCGCCAAGCACAATTGACTGACAATTATCGACCAACAACAGAAACGAAACCGACCGTGAGGTGCAATCGACCCGATCGTGATTTAAGCGTACTTAGCAACGGAAATGGCCGGACAAAAACCTTACCCAAGTAAAGCCTGCTGAGATGTTCGTTACCTAGACACCTGAGATTGAGTCAAGTAATGACGATTAGCTCCAGGCCTTTGGGTCTCCGCAGGGACCTCTTTGTATTAGAAGGACTCCCCAATCAACCAAGGTCCAGTTGCACAGCAAAGCGTTGCTTGCTTGCTGTGCATTTAACATTTGTTGTGCTTCATTTAAATTAATATTTCTTGCGCTACAGATAAACTTGCTTCAAGTATCGATTTGCTTAATCAAGATCATAACAGGTTGTCTTGAATCCATTGAAGTCGGCGGCCCTTGTCTTTTCTGGAAAGAGAACTATTGTAACCTCTTAAACTTTATAGCCACTAGGTAATGTTAATTGAAAAACATAATAAAGCGATCCTGTGGCGAAAGTGAAAAACTTATTTTCTTTTAATTATTTAAAAGGAACAGCAGCCGATATAATTCACACGAATTGTCGCTTTAATCCTCTCCTGCAACTATTTGTCTTCTAAGCTTAATCGTAAGTAAAATTTAATTTTTCCGAAAACATCCGACGTACGCGACGTTATTTTTGTCTTGGAGTGTACATACGTATGCATTCGGTTGTATGGGGCGCATATAGTATAATTGTTCTTTACTATAACGGTAATATGCGAATAGTCATGAGGACGGTCAGATTCCAGAGGTGTGTTTCGTCGTAAACACATTCACCACAGAAACTCCTGGCCGAATGCCAGCCCCGTATTTAGAACAGAAGCGGCAGACTATATAGTTTACGGCATGCCGCGCACCATCTTGCGTGTTATTATCCGGCGTAATATATGTATGTTTTCGTTTCTCCGGATTGTGTCGTCCTCGGCGGTGAGCGCGAGTTCGGCGATGCCCGAGCGCGTTAGATTGGCGGGCCCGCGCTCGAGAAAGTGAAAAATGTCCGTCCCGTACGACGTGCACGCGTCTACCGAACTGTAAAGCGGGAACGTTCACTCCGACAGCTCGAAAGTTTGCGTAAAATGCCCCAGTTTATGTTTATCTTACGTCTAACTGAATTAGCTGTGAACGATTGCGTAGAAGCAAGGTATGTAGCTGTGTTTGACAGAACAGAGCCGAGGTAAACTTAAATAATCTAGCAGGAAATAATTTAGTTACACATAGTATAAAACTTAAATTCTTTAAATTCCACAATAAGTGTTAAAGTTAACATCTGTGCTGACCCTGCGCTGATAGAGAAGCCGATTGTAGACTTACTGAAAATTGTAAGAAAACGACTGCTTACTCTTGAAATGCTAATCTTTAACTAATGAAACGTTTTCTAATATTTCGTAGCGCCTACCTTTCTCGGGCCGTGTGGTTCTCCAGTAAAAAGTCATATACCAAAGAACAAAAAAAAGATAAAAAAAATGTTTTGTTACAGAAGGGGGGAACTCCTTAGAATAGAATAAAATGAACATTAATTACAACAAAAAAATATATATAACGCACAACCTTAATTAATTAATCCAAAATAACTGTTTCGAGGATACGTCGATCCTCATTTTCAATTTGGGCAACTTTTGAGCTCACAGCCCTTGCTATCATTATTAATCAAAATAACGCTCAAGTTGGGCGTCCCGTTACAATTACTACGAACCCGAACCACATACTTTAAGTAATATTACAGGAACACGAAAGCCCATAGACAAGCTTCATATTTTGCAAGAACCTTCCAAAATATCGATTTTGCTTTAATATTGATAAACACGCAAAATAGTTGTTGATTTAGCGATTTATCGTCGTTCTCTTGTTTCTTTCAGATTGGGAGCATGCGTATGGAAAGAATAAACTAGAGAAACAATAGGGCTACCATTAAAAATCGCACGATACACAAATTCATCAGCATCAAGAGGAGAACGAACCATTAATGATCGGGAGGCGGTAAAATGAAGATGTCGTACGTCGCCGCCGTCGGGTTGGTAGCACTGCTGCGATGCGATGTGCCAAACGCACCGAAAACTCGAAGGACCCTCAACATCGCGGCTAGCTGGGATCCGACACGCGCGTCACGCATCCGGTAGACGAACCGAAACCATCACGAACGATATTCGGCGAGAAATCGATGCCGTATTCGGCAAACGTAGCGAATTCGACGTATTCGAGGCATTGATCGTAGTAATTCATCGTAATACAGCTCGCGACGTCTCGTTCATCCTGTGTTCACTGTATGTGGGGACCTTGGTCGCTCGAGAGACCACGGCCCATACCTGCCAAGGCGTCCTCGTTAAGTTTTCGACCGCTGCAGCGCTGTTACTGTTCGTCTTCATTGTCGGTGCTTTGACAATTGCTTCAAAATGCTACGTCACATCCAGTAGTAGCCACGAGAATTTGCTATTAGTGAAATTGCAGTACCCCCAACGGAAACCGCCCCAAATATCCTTTTCAACCAAACCCTTCTCGATACGCAGAGGTATCAAAGCCGCGGACTTAATCATCCGCTTAAACTCTTCCAAATTAGTATTAGGTAGCAATAGTAATCGTAGTAGCAGCGGCGATCAAAGTGATACTAGTTTAATTCTAAACAAGCATAATCATCTAGATTCTAAAGGTTTCACCGCCATATTCCATCGTCGTCGTCACCATCACCTCGATAGTCGTAGGAAAAAGACTGCGAATCTTCGAAATTTCCGGAGAAAACGCGAGTATCTGACTGCGTTCGATAATGTTCTCGATTTCTATCGCGAGGGAACGCTACACTTGACGACACCATCTACCAGTGACGATTATAGTGGCGATAGCAGCGTCGATAATATTGAAATCGACAACAGTAATAATAACAACATTAATAACAGTAATAGCGTTCAAACTATCAATTCCGGTGAAAATAGTGAGCGTAATAGCAAGAAGAGTAAATTCGCCAATCGTACGCATGTCGACGGCTTGAGCACCTCGAAGAACGTCGTGGAAATCGTCGAAGGCGACCATCGAGATGTCAGTTACGCATTTCCATCGGCATCTGACGCACCGGCGTCGCCATCTGTGAGGAAAAACTTTCAGTTCGAATCGAGTACTCAACGGTCCATGCCGCCGGTGCATGTATCTGAGAATTCACGTGAGTACTGACAATATATTTCTTACTAAGAGAATATTGATTGTTTGTGTCTTTAACGAAGTAAATTCGCGTAGTTTACTTATATTTTTTTAATATTATAAATAGCGACAAACACGCTTACTCTATTAGAAGATATTTCTGTAAATCCTTAAGATGTTAAGCTTATCTCAAAGCATGTTGTGAGCATGTCTAGCGAGAATATTGTTCTCTTCTATTTGATGCTTTAGGCTTGTTCCAGCAGAAATCACAAACTAGTCAAGCACGCTCCGATTGGCAAAAAAATTCAAAAGTGGCTGAAACTAGTGTGTGATTTCTGTCGGAACAAAGCTTTTATTTTGTCAAAAGTTCGACAACTTCTTGAACTCCTTTTATTTAACATTCGAGAACAAAAACAAGGTTGCCGTAGACCTGGAGAACCAGGGAAATTGGTTGTGGGCCAAGGAAAGTCGGGGAGCTTTGGAAAAAGGAGACTGCATATAATCCAAGAAAGTCAGGGAAAAATGATGTCATAAGTGATCGTTCGCGAAAAGCTGTTGTGATGGGAGAAAACAGTTTTGTTGGTGTTTTTATCTTTTCTTTTTTTTTTTTTTACTCATTGAGCATTGAACGTGTCTCTTACGTTCGTAAGTGCAATTATTTCAAAGCCATTTTATTGTTTTAGTGTTTTTGTACTTTTTGCATTTTTTTTAAGTACTTTGTGGTTTATGGAGCCGGTACATTGGGGCACACTCGTATCAGAACATCAAACATGGCTTCAAATGAAGTCGGATGGATTACTCGATGGCATATTGTATTCTTGGAACGGTATTCAGCAACCATCATCGGTTAACAAACTTTCTATGTACTAATTGGCTCTTTCCACCGACTCTTACGTTTAGTTATGTCGCAGCTTACTCATTACTTCTCTAAATCCGGCGACTATAAAAATCGCCCGTGTAAGACGACTTTATGACATGTGCGTGCTCTCATTGCTCTTGCATCCTATATATACCCGCTTCAATTTTCGCGAGTTCGCGATGAATCTCTCAATTAATTATCTTGACGTCCTGTCAGGCGGATAATTAATTTTCCCCGGCCAGTGACATTTCGTCATAAAAATTTCCCCCCCAAAACCGATACTCCTTCGGCCTTTATTAGCACCACGCACTAGATACGCGCGTGCGGAGCGTTGGAGCGAGCGTACACGACGACAAATGAACCGAACAACAACAAAAAAAAAAAGAAACGCCGACGACGTGCGGACCCCCCTTGTTCCCTCTCGGAATGCCTCGTTTCGGAAACCGATAGCGCCATCGTGCATCAGATATCGCGCGCCCAATTCCGTTGGATGTTTTGCAACTCGCAAGGAGGGGGGTCAATCACCTCTCTCTCGCCGGTCTCAAATTACGTAACGCCAAGCAAAGGCTTTTTGCCCAAGGTCGCCGCATTAATTTATAGGCATTTAATACGAAAAGAAGACGGTTGAAAATGCATTGTGTTTATGTACGCACATGTCAATTGAGGCTGCCTAAGGAATTGCGCGTTTATTTTCGATATAAATCAAATAGCTGTAAGCTGTGGGGGGTACGAGTAATGAAAGTAAAAGGTTAGTAAGACGAGATGTGCTCATCGGAGAGGTTGTTAAGATTTGCTCATACTTTTCCGTTTTGAAATAAAGAAGGTACTCTGATTCTAAGTCACCTGCAAAGGCACTTATATGGCCATAGCACAGATGCCTTTGATCATTGCGACCTTTTCAGGCTGGTTGTTTATTGGTTTGTGTAATATGAAATATACATTCAACTCCATTGAAGTGTTGATAAAGCACTTTCTTCAGAAGAAATTTTCGATAATTTATGAAGACGCGTTTATTTTCTTTGTTTTTTTATCGTTCACTTGTTACAAGGTAGCATCTCTGTCAGGTTTTGATTTAAAGTAGGAGAACTTGGAATCACTGTCCTGGAATGATTGTTCCTCTTCTGAATCGTTGTAGACACCTTCTTGATTGTAAACGAGGTCCCAATAAAAATGAGTAATGGGACGCGTTAGTCCCGTAAAGGATGTTCATATTTTCTATTCCATTAACTAATTAATACGTTTCTGTGAATTAACTAATTTACCGCGACATGATTAGACGAAATCCAAGTAGTCTATTCTGCACAATACGTAGAAAAAGACGACGACGAAAAAATACGTTGGTACGTATGTATATACCACTTTAATGTGGGAAGGGTTAATGTAATGCGATCGTTTGAATGGTCACCGTTAAACGTCTGACTTCAGTTCAGCAGTCGCACGTTTCATCCGCCGAATCTGTATACGTACATCCTAGCGTAAAGGATTCCAATATTTTTCTTGTTTCGACGGCGCTCTTAAACATTTTTACTTCTATTTTGTATGTGGACAATGTCGCATATAATTCAATAGCAAGCAATCTTTACGGCGATGTTTCGTGTATATCTCCGAAACATTTCCTGTTACGTTTCCCTAACAAAAACAATACAAACCTTATCTAGCCTATAAGCGGTAAGTGGATTACTCGAAAATATTTTGTACCAGACACACGATATGAGACCGATCGGTAATAATAGTAACGTCAACTCGCACGTGTGATTATACCTCTCATAGGCAAGTGTGTATGTGGGCGTTAGAGGTCTTGCAAAAGCGAAATTCGCCGATATGCGTAATATTCCGCGTTTCAACGCTAGTCCCAATCCGATCGGCCGACGAAGATGACGCAATAGCCGTGTGTTGATCGGTCTGTCGACGAACGCGGGCCGTATACTCCCGCGCGCTTGGCAACAACCAACATAATAGAGCCTGGTTATGTAGCGGAGGCTTTCCGACTGGTATGGTGTTCGTTTCGTTAATGTGCACAATTCGACGAGTTTGTTGTAACGTATACATTGTATGGATACGATGTACTTTCAACAATTTGCCAGTACGGTAAAAACTGCGCTAGCTGGTAATGATTATAATTATTAATGTTTTACCTTGATGTTGATAGAACGCATGCAAAATTACAATTGCAAAGAAATTAGACAATAACGCATGCGACCTCGGGATTATTAGCAGCCCCATTAATAAAAATTCCTTTTGTTTTAAAGCAGATAAGGGGAACGGAATAACCGGATTATTTCAATCGCGTTAACAATTTGCTCGCAGGAGCTTATAAAGAACTGAGAGAAAATCGTTTATCAGCCATGATTAGAGAAACGGAAAAAGCTCTGAAAAATTACCCCAAACCTACTGACACGAACCTTAATGCCGAAATTGCAGATTATAAGAGATTAACTTCACCTTGCATGAATCAATATTGTTTCCAAATGGAGACCGAGTACTATAACCAATTAGAAAAGTATCAGTTACCATCTTTAAATTAAAAATTCTTCCTTTATAATTAACACTTAAAATATTCACAAATTTATCGATTAGCTTAATTTCTTACAGATCGCTCAAACCAAGCTAATTAATCAGATTTTTTTCTTTTCAATAGAAAATGCCATTTACAAAAAAAAATCCGCGTTTTTCTCCTCAGAAAAGCTTCAAATACGGAGCCGAATTAGAAAAAAAAAGAGATCCTCTCAGACGATATCAATCAATCCAACCTGGTTATTATGCTGTAATAGACGTTCTCACTTCTCCATCAATCTCAAGTAAAACTTTGCTAATTACCTATTAACGCACACTTATTCCGTAGGATGACGATCAAAGTAGGCAGGCACCTGTTCTCGAAACGATTTGAGAAGCGACTGGATCTGACGTTTTTTTTTTTTTTTGCAAGCGATAAGCGTCGTGATGATAAATCTTTTTTATGATAGAAAAATCGTCTGCGGCAGGTACTTTCGTGCTGTCAAGTTTTTATCTTTACCGCATCGTCTGGAGTATTTTTAAATTTTTTAATTGATGAATTAGTCAGATGTATTGACGTTTTATCACTAAATATTATCTGGAATTGAGATACAAAAGAAAGAACGAAAAGTATTGTATTGAGATGATTTAGTGTTTTATGAGTGAACCATATACATGGATATCATTACGATCCGGCAACGAAAACCAATCAAAACGCTGGGGACGAACACATGAAATTACCTAGAATATTTAGGGAACATTTATTGATGAGAACACGCATAATAAGTTTGTGAGAAAACGGCTGTTTCAAAAAGAAAAAGAAAAACAAAGGTTAATATTGAGATTACCAGAACTCACTGATTTCCAAATAATGGATGATAATTTCAGAATAAGTTCAGCTGTATGGAATGTTAATCGTGAATCAAGCAAGACGTCAAAGAACAACTTGTTCATCCGTTCATTTTCAAAAAAATAGCTATTTCAGCAAGAATATTTATGTCGCTTGCAGTATTGCGACTGGTTGAAAAAAAATCAAAGCCAAAATTCTCTGTTATTAATCTTATTCATCGATGAAGCAGCGACGATGTTTCGGATCATCATAACATGCAGCATTGGATAGACGAAAAACCAATTACCTAATTGGTCCATTTCGATTGTCTAATCGATTAACAGGCGAACCGATTTTTCTTTTTTTTTTTTCTTGGAAAGTGAACTGAACGCATTACAAGAACGAGGACAATCAAAGTTTCTGTAAAATCTTAAATACCTCGTTCTATTGCCGCGTACTAAAGGTAGACACAACATATAGAAGTTTCCTGTACGAGGATATCTGCTCTAAGTTCAACTTTCGTTTTCGCCAATAGATATTGGCTTAACGTACCACCTCTAAAAAGGAGATTTCGAGCAGATTATATCGATTCCTTTTTCTCCTTTCTGTTTGTTTCCTTAGACCGTCAATTCCCTCTGACGTATAATAAAAACGACACCCGGCGAAAATATCGAAATCGTCGGCGAGCCCGTTAGAAAGGAAACCGTTCCATTATCTGTAACAGGATAAGGTAGGTAAAACTCAAACTCACTTTCGCTATCGACCGGGTCGGCTCTTCGATTCACTACTACTACTACTGTTGACATTGGGTTCGATGAACTCCGGCCGCTCCGGCTCTGTAGCAGCAGCCTAGAGGCCGAGGAGAGAGGGTTTCGCGTGCGAGAGAGATTCCTTTCGGTGTTGTTTTGCATTACGCATTACGGGATCGAACAGCGCGAAACTTTCCCCGTAGTTCCTTCGCCCCCCTTGATACGATATCTACCATAAACACGCCGCCATATTCTAATCGATGGAAGTCTTGAAAGTTAAGTTATATGAAACCAAAAAGAAGCTTCTTTTTGGTTACATATAACTTAACATACATATAGCATAATAAAATAATTAATTTTTACTTTGTGCAAAACGGAGGAAAGCCTTGTTCATAACACAACAAAATGCTGTGTTATCCAGCTCCTTAGTGCATTTGTTCGAGTGATAAAATCCCAAAAAGCTGGATATGTACGAATCTGCTGACATATGTCGTATAAATAACAGAGCAGAAATTTGATTAATAAGAAAAATAACGTATATAAGACGTGTGAAAAGGATAAACAAAGCCGTACATTTTACAGGCAAGGTTAGTCACTGTTGACTGGTGGTACATAAATCCTTGTTGATCTATTGATGTTAAATTCCGAATTGAAGTTCTAAATAGAAATGCAAGTAAAGAATATGTTCAAAGCTTTAAAGAAATTGCAAAGTAAGAACATTAGGCGATAATTGCGGATACCTGAAGGATTGCCTTTCTTAAATATGTGATCAACAGAGGAACAAATTTCCATATCCTTAAAGAAATCTTTGAAGACCAATCTTCTAAGTTGCATGATAAAGAATTTAGGCTTTCACGTTGCCGTTGTTGACAAATGGTAGCAACTTAAATGGCTTACTTTAAAAATATCAACAAGACGAATATGTCTCCAACAACAAGAGCTACAAGCCGTAAATATTTATGCCTACTTACGTTGCACAGAACAAAGTACGAAGAACCACAATCAGACGATACGTTAAAAAGAACGAAAAAATAAAAACATCAAGACAATGCAGCATCGTCACGTCTGTAAATTGTGTACTTACGTGCATTCGTATTATTTTCTCCACGATAAGGTGAAAACAAACAACATTGTTGCGCGTTGCGTCCATCCCGATTGATAGCAGCTTCTCGCGAAAACACAATACAGCAGCCCTGTAAGCTATAAGCTAGACGCACCGTGTTGTTATAGGTTGATGATGTTGGAATTAAGACCTTTTTCTCAATACTACTATTAATGGGGATCCATGCATTCTCGAAGCAATCGCTTCGGACTGGTCAATGAAAGTTATGTGGTGCGGAGTATGCCGTTACTTTAATACTATTATTTTATTAAACATTTATTCATTAAATGTTTGTATTATTATTATTCTCATTGTTGCTTCTGATGTATTATACAAGTGGTGATTTTGATAATTAAACTTGGCTAAGATGCTTGCGTATACAACTGGCATCCACCCGCTGATTCACATCGTCCATGTTAGAGCGAATCGAACGAAATTATTGGCCCAACAAAGGCCTCTTCCGCGATTTCCAACCGCGTACGTTTGGCGAGAAACAAAGGCCCCGCTTTCTAGCTCGGACATCATCCCGATGAAAACAGATTTCTATATCAAAAAGCGGCGCATTCAACGACGATCTCGAGATCATTGAACGAGGAATACGTGCCAGTGAATAACCTCATTACACGCGACTGCAAAGCGGCGGAACCACTATACAACAGCACACAACAATACGACGCGTACAGCGCGCGGCCCCGGCTAGCCTAGCTTATAGCTTACAGGGGGCTCTCTCCGTGGTGCTGCCGTGCGGTGTTTTCGCCAGAAGCTGCTATCAATCGAGATGGACGCAACGCGCAACACTGTTGTTTGTTTTCACCTTATCGTAGAGAAAATAATACGAATGTACGTAAGTAAGTACATAATTTACGAACGTGACGATGGTGTATTGTCTTGGTGTTTTTATTTTTTCGTCCTCTTTAACGTATCGTCTGAATGTGGTTCTTCGTACTTTGTTCTGTGTAACGTGAATAGGCATTAATATTTATGAATTATTTTGTGATCTTTGTCGATGCGCGTCATACCGCGACTATTTTTCTAGTATCAAAGATATATATTTATCTATACAGGCTGTATTTGAAAAAAACAATCCATGCATAAAGTATTTGCTTTAGTTGCTCAATGGTTAGTCAATGCAAAATATAAGTTAGATTTCGTAAGTTTAATAAAAAAATAGTCGTATTATTAAGTTTGCCGTCCGACATATGGTTACGATTGAAGATTCTTGTACTGGATTGGTCTTAAAGAATGGTAGTAGAAAGGTAGGAGGAAGCGAGAGAAAATCTTAGGAGTATAGATATTTAAGCAAAACTGAAGATGACAAAGTGAATTGGAGCACTGCTCAGATTTGCTGTATCTCTCAAATACTGAATGTTAAGAATCACCATCAATATACTGCTCTTTCAGTTCTTTCAGAAAAGGAAGAAACCTTTGCAACGGGTTGTTGCAACGACCAATTGAACACACTTGCAACATTCCAATATACTCATACGTACGCAAGTATTTCAAATTTATCGATGTATTAATTAAAGATGTCCTTAATAGGCATCTATCTATCTAACGTATCTGTTTGCATGACACACCGGTTAAATAAGACACACGTTAAATAAGAAGAGCCTCTGGATAACCGCGAATTATGCTATATAACACAGTAATCGGCTATTTGGTACTGTCGCCCCATGTAGCTCTAGCATTAGACGCTGATATTATTTTTAACAAATATACGTTATATACTTACGTACGTGGTCTAAGAACTGATTACGCAAGCATAAGCCATATATATATACACGGAGATAATCAATTGATCGGATACTCCGAAACGTTCCCCGATAGTAGCGACGTTGACATTCTTGAAAGTGAACTGCAAATATAGTTTGTATGCTTAAATTTGAGCTCTGAGATGCTCCAGATGATGAACGAAGCAGCAACGATTTGAAACCATTATAATCGACGTAATTGTGCGGAACTCATTATTACTGAAGACAATCGAAAGAAAGAAGCCTGTACATTTTCAACTTTTCGCCGTGCAAAAACTGACTAGTTTAAACAAATCGGATTTCTCTCTAAATACGAATTATGTATCGTAACGAAAACAAGACAGGTTGGCTGACAGACTCGAACGCCGCACGTATGTAAATAATTCGTTGTATTTATATTGATAAAGAGGCAATCAATCACCGTAACGATCGCTTGAATTGCCGTAAGGAATCGTAAAAACTCATGATATTCAATACTCGTAGGTGCTTTATACCTCCTATGCGGCGCCGATCGTAAAAACGGACGAAGCAGTAAAACGTCTTTGTCTGTGTATACGCTTGCATATCGGTAGCACAAAACTAGTCGTCGCCGCAATCAGACCTTAATAAATCGACTTAAAGAACCAAACGGATAAAGATTAAGTTCCATCTTTCTGTTTTTGTTTATTGGAAAGTGGTTGGGGGATCGTGTCACACATTGTTCTTTGTCGTCATCATTCGTCAAAGATACTATCGTGATTTGTAAAATTGGTGATTCCGGTTGATTTTCGAACAGTTTTCAACTTTAAATAGGAGTAAATAATTAATGTTTTCACATGTAAAGTCCGAAATAAATTGAAAAAAAACGTCTTCTACGTTTTATTGGGCAAATTTCCGCATACAGGTGGCTCAATTATTAACGTAATAAGTGACCCAGTACCAAGTCCTGTGGAACTCTCAACCTCAACAACCCTTTCGCAGACGCAGACCCTGAAAGAAATCTAATCCAGCAACTCTAATTGGTCGTAAATATATTGAATAAGATGAACGGTGCAGATTCGATGGATCACTCTAGACACAACTCGTGTCGCGCAGGAAAAACAGGCGAAACGCGTCGAAGAAGTCGAACAACGTGTTACTAACAACCAACTCATTGGAAAAGACAGAATAAAAATCGGCCGGTAGTTACATACGTCCAAATGACCAAAAAGATCAAATGCATGTGCTACGTAGATCGGCAGGGCTTCGACGTCCGTTTCCGTCTAGTACCCCGATTGTTCTTCCAATCAACGGATTTAATTCAACCGTTGCCGTCGCGAAACTCCGTCCATCGCAGCCATCTGAACAACGCGGTCTTTACCGCGCCGTATAACCGTAGTACGACTACGAAGTCGCTACTACTCCCGTTGCGGAAATTGCATTTGCCTGCCGTCATTTTGCTTTTAATTTACGAACACGGACTTGCACACGTACACAGGCGCATATACCGTGGATGCACATTCCGCTCCGTCTGTATATGCCCGCCTCCCGTACAGTTCGCTTACTTCGCTCGCTTGCATCCGTGTACGGCGGGCGCAAAGGTTGCAGTCGCCGGTACAATCTTGCTAACGCATTGCCGCTCACAATGGATTTAAATTGCGATAACAAACACAACAAGAACGGTACCTATTGCGGCATTGCAGCCGGGGCGACTGCGAATACGACGACGACGATGGCAGCTACGCTAGATAGCGAAGATAATAAAGTGCATCGTACAGTCCGCGACGAAATTATTGCTTGGCGTTTTATGGCTTTACCGAAAAGAGAAAAAAATGTATGCGGTCGAATTCGCGGATGAAGTCTGTTTCATCCAAAGCGGGATATACATTGTCAAATGTATAAAAATTAATTTTTGCTAATTTATACGGAAAGAAAAAATAGTGCTGTTAAGGACGTATAAGTAGATTCTTTACATCGAGGATCGTATCTGATGTATCGTATATCAGATGCGGAATCCACAAGTATTATCTCGCTGATTCAATCTATGCTAAACTTGAAGCAATTTGCCTGTATATTTACTATCCTACAACATTGTAAGGGAAGCTTGTTACACTGGGACAAATACGGTGATTATAGGACGCGTCAAAAAGCTGGATTAACATTAACTTTAAATCGTATTTACGGACCTTCTGTTCTAAAATTGTTAAATTAGAAAGAACAGCCTATATTTATTTCTTTGGTTCAATCCAATTCACAGATAAGATAACAGATAATAGATGCATACTCTAAATCTTTAAGTCATCTGCGTATGCATACGTGGCGAAGTTAATAGAACAAATAGGACGAACAATTACGTTGAAGATTGCCTGATACTTATGTCCGAATTCAATTTTAAAGTCCATCGACTTGCCGCTTTATTTTTCTTTTTATTGTGATTGTATTTTGTTTAATCTGTGTCTAGTGTGTATCGTATCCTTTCAGCTGGTATCCTTAATATTCTATACACATGTCTGCTGTTTAGGGCATGTATGTCGCAGTGGTCGAAGGAGTCATTTCTGAATATAGTTCCTTAATATTAAACTACTCATACCATCACCGCGAACAATTTCTAAGAGTTTACACGCATTATTCAAAACCACCCAGTATCTCTATTTTTGCCCTGACTATACTTATATCGTTTCACTTTGCGCTATAAGGCAACCGTGCAGTTGTCCCCATACGCTATGAACGAATATCGTCCGTTTGTTTGCTAAATCGGCCTCCGTCGCGATGTAAAGGCGCGCAATATCATCGGTCGGAGCAACGACGGAGACACGAAGCACGTCACGGCCCAGACGGCGACTTAATACAATTACCAGTTGCACTTCGCGTAATTGTGCATGACCTTTGACTCGGTTTGGTGCGAAGATAACGATTAATTAACTAAAATACTTAGACCGGAAGACCATCAGCGGAGAGCGGCGGAATGAACGGTGTCGATTTGGTGACGTTATCGAGTCGATATTTCACGGATCGAAGAAGAGAATTGGAATTTGTTCGTTTCTTATGTAAATAAGATGTTGGTTTGAAGATTACGCGCGATTTGCGTGCTGTATCAGGACGAGTTAACTTTTATTTAATTGGTCATTTAGGCTTCCAAAAAAAAAGGCGCTGATATTTTGAAATTCTTATTTCACATTTTTTCTGAAAGATTTTATATATCAGGTACCGAGGAACGTTAACAACATAAAAGCATCGGCGTACTTTGCACCATCCAAATTTAACAAATTAAGTAATCCGGGTTGGGCGTTTCGATCGATGCCTGCGATCCTTGTTCTTAAGCGATGGCCGGTGCAAATAGTTTCGTTGAAATCACTAAAAGCAGGGGAGATACCCAAGGTAGCATTGCAGATTGTTTATTTAACATTGCCAAAGAAGTGTTAACAACTTTTAGCCAGATAACAATTTTCTGGATCAAATGGTAACAATTTAGAAAAGTTATTTTTTTTGTATTCAAAATAAAGATACTTCGCCCTAATTTGCTGTTCCCAGTAATAAAGTAAATTTGCATAGTTCTTGGTCGATTCATATTGAAGACCTTGGATAATCCATACAGAAATAGAAAAGACTGTTGCTAAACTTATACTGAAGTCGAGGGGCAAAAATAAAATACAAAATTTCTTAATTGAAAACACACAAAAGATGATTTCTCCGTAAAAAAAAAACACATCTACCGATCGTTGGATCCATTTTTAGCTTTAGACTAGAAGAAAAAAGTTCTTTTGGGAAGTTGCTGTAGCTATTTTCATAGATCAACATACTGTCGATTTGGGTATAGCTAACTTCGTTTTTATTAGACTAAAACTGAGTTACTTTTAATCAAACTTATCAGCCCTACTTTATATATGTTGGTTCTCCTGCCCAAATACAGCTTTTAGCAAATACAGTTAAATTGTCGTCAATTGACTTCCCTAATAACCTTCAATTGAAGAATGTTGGTGGTCTTACGCATCGCATTCCATAAGCTGTAGCTCCATCTGAAGAAAAAGCAGTTGAAAAGTTTAATCATATCTGAAATCTTTCATTTCATCAAAAATTTAAAAACAGCTACAGATGTCCAGGTAAAAACTCTAGATAAAGCACTCGCAAGGTAAACATTTTCTTATTCAAATCTGGCAAGAGCTAGATTCACCCAACTTGCTACCGATCTACCTGTAACTAACCTCGTCTTTAACAAGCTAAAACTACGTTGAAAATGTCACTCGGCATATAAAAGTTTCAATTTTTTTTTTACTCGTCTACTCCATTAATTTCGTTTATCCTAATAAATGTAGCTTTTACTAAAAATACAACCAAAAATGTGGTCAATTCGATCTCGCATCTACACATAAAAGCTTCCTCTAAAACAACTCAACCGATTTTCCGCCTTCTAAATCGCCGAGTCACGTGTTCAATATTCTAAAGCTGGATGCTTTGTAACGTTATCAGATCACCAATATCAGCTCTTCGTCACTTTCATATTCTCGGAAACGTTTTTATAGCGGTTCCTTAATATCGCCAGGAAATCGGAAAGCAAACAACCCTACGGCAGATTGAGCGGCCCTAGAAACGGTTGCTAGAACGACCTCGCAGGTCAAAGCTCTCTACTATATAGCGAAAGACGCTGACCTTATACGAACGAGACTCTCGCAACTGTAACGTTGAACTTTTCCTTCCTGATTTCACGGATCTCCAACTGATGATGAATAAAATTAAGCAACAAGAGAACCTGCACTTACGCTTTTACGCTGTCGCAATTATCGTTTTAACTTCACGCAATTCACGTTCTGCAAAACGTTAATTGTTAGTAGGAAATACGTACGTCGTAATATACTGTGCGGTAGGCTGCACGTGTTATTCGATTCGCTGTTTCAAAATTACGGTATACTCCGTAGGATCTAATACGTTGCGTGAAAACAGCGGTAAGCTCTAGTGTGCGCTAGGTGCTGTTTCGTGTAATGGAAACCTAACAATTAAACCGTCACCGAGCTTTAATACGCTTAGGGATTATTGTAGCGGAACAGTTGGTGTTGAAGTACAGCTACCGGTCCAATCTGCACTGCCACACGTACTCTTGTATTCTGCAAATTTACGGTGTAATGAGCATCGCGTTAGTATGTGCGTGAAATATTGAAGGAATTCTAAAGGAAACAGGGAAAAATCGTACCTAAAACAGTTATCTTGGGAAACCACGCAGCGTTAGAAACGGTTAATCTGCTCTCCATAGCAGTGCTGGAATCGAACGCTAACAGTCTCGCTGTTTTTTCGACTCAAACGAACATCCATTCGGTCAACCAAATCGCAATTTTAAGCGCCGGCAAAAATATATTTTTTTAATTTAAAAAAGTATTTTCAATTTATTTCATTCAAACATATATTCCCTAGAATCCCCTTAATCGAATAATCTCGGTAGTTTTATATTAAAATATATACGTTTCATTCAAAAATATAGTTCTTTCTTTTCAAGAATGTCATCAATTTGAAGCAAATATATTTTTCGTCGCCATTTATTTAAATTTATGCTCTTATTTTGAAATTTTCATTTTTAAAAGACAACGTTATTAACATTGCGGATAAACAGGTAAAAGGTAAGTATAATAATGAAAAATTGACCTCCATTTTTGCAAGGCCTAATAAGATAAATGTAATCGGGTAGCTTCTATTATATTGTCAAGCAATTTGGGAGATAACTTTGAAAAATGTGGAAAATCAATAATAAAAGTATTACTTTTATCACTCACTATATCTAATTCTCCCATCTATTGAGAAAAAAACTGTTTTTCAGCTTTATTTTACACAATTACGTTGTTTTTGTCTGCATTAAGTCGAATAGAAGCACGTGATAAAATCAATTCGACAATCTACCTTATCTTCCGCTCCGATGCTTTATTATTTCCTAAAAACGCCATTCAAAATATTTAAATATGATAGCATCGCCGTGTATTTATAAAAAAAGTTCATCTTACATGGCCGTGACGCAACAGACGCTCAGACGGTCTAAACATTCGATTTAGACAGACTAAACATAGACGTCCTTATACCGTCTAGACCTCGTTATTTTTCCGTAAGGTATTTATTAGAACTGCTTCTCTAGTCCGGAAAGAGAAAGCTTAGCGTGGGGTTATTTACCACACAGTGGTTACTTACAGCTTACGTATCTGGGTACTTAGAGAATTGCTATTTTTACTTCTGCTGCATAAAGTTCAGAAACTTAAGGGTAATGATGGTAAATCGTTGGTAGGTTCTAGACTTTTAAATTACTAATGTTTCTGTTTGAAGACCGGTCTATTCTAGTCTATAATGGATTCATCTTTAATTAAGGGTGAAGATGAAAGTTTTCTTATCGTACAGAAAGTAATATTAGCTCAACGCGCTGCCGGGTATGCAAAAGAGCTTGAAACACATAATTGGACATAATTGGATTCGATAGAATCTTCAGTGGGAATCGATGATTTCCCAATCCAAAACTTTTTTGAAACGCTGGAAAACTAGATTTCCTTTGGAAGGACGTCAACGGCCACAAAACTTGAGTTTATGGCAATGTTCTTCAAACCAAATAACAATCGTCATGAAGAAGTCCACCTCTGTGAAAAAGTTCGTCATGTCAAAGGCCTTTCCAATCTGTTTTCTGGATATCGATCCGATTATTCACAAAGAATTTCGTCAGACGGTTACTGCAGAGCTGTATTGTGGTAGTCTCAAGCGGCCAAAGACGGATACGGCAAGGAAACGTCTTATCAAAGTTACGCCTTTTCTAAACGGAAGCTTGTACCCATTAGATTAGATCAATGATCATCTTGTACTGTTAAGGTTTGATAATTACCTCGATGCATAACCGTGGACAAAACGTGGATCCATCGCAGCACATCGAGGACCAAGGAATGGTGGATTTTTCGTCGGCCAACCGACGCCAAAGAAGACCAAGGCCATTTTGTCGGCCAACAAAGCTACGGGATGTTCTAGACATGATCCACGTTGGTTACCTTGAAAAAGGTAAAACGATTGGATTGTTTCGACGATGCCGCGAAGGAAGAACGTTCGCATCTGGCGAAAGAAGGAATTCCGTTTCAGCAGGACAATGATGTTGATAGAATCTGTGACTGATGGCAACACATTCGCGTAGAATGTATTCTATCATCTTCGGATTTTCATGGCATAGACGACAACATTTGTTTACCCCAGATTTTGTACATATTCGTTAATCTGGCCAAAGAATACTTCAACGTCTTCACCATCAAAGTGTGGCTAGCTAAGTTCAAATACGATCGTATCAACCGAATTGTTGATGAATTGATGAATGGGGCATTTAGAAGAGGTAACAGATACTAACACCGAAGATAACAAAAAAGCTAGATATGATCTCTGGGTTATTTTGTTATTTAGGCTCAGATATTTCCTGGAGTACATCGAAAAATAGAAGTGAATCTGATCAAAACAAGAAATACGCTATGTACTTCCTTAGTACAAGAAAAAAAAATCCCCTTCTTTGAATAAAACATTTTTCTATTCGTTCCTCAAAGCAATTGCTTATATAAATGACCACCAGTGTGTACGTCTATATATATGGAAGTATGTATAGCTATATACAGCGGTCATATTCGTAAGTAAAACCGACCTTGTTGAAATGCAAACTATCCAACGCACCTGTGTGTATTGACCAGCTGGTCGTTCACCCCGTACCCAGAGAGTATCAAATAATAAGATACACGAGGCGAAATTGTCCAAAAACTTTTAGTACGCATGTGTGCAGACGGGTATGTGTAAACGCGTCTCGTACAAAAACCCCGTACTACACGAAGATATATCCAGGTAGACGTATGTACAGCGAGAAGGAGATGTATGTATTCAATTTGGCGTGCCATTTGCAAAATTACCTGATTTATATTCGGGAGACATTTCAATGCCTCTCGCATGTATCTGGCTAAAGGCTTCGCCTCTCTTACCCGTGCCGCTGATACGTAATTGAAACTCGAATGTACGGGGCTACGGCTACAACTTATGGCCGCGTCGGATGTTCGGGAATGAATATATTATTCACCTTTCGGGGTAGGGTTTTCTGTTGACGGAATGCAAGTTTGAAGGTTTCCAAAAGCCTTCGGAATTGACAAAGATACAAATATTTTCGATAATATTCCCTGTTTTTTTTTTTGAGCTTATGGGGGCTACTGTTAAACGCTTAAAAAGAAGGATGGTTCTTATTGCATCACATCAATATGGTCCTCCTTGAAGGAGAAAGTAATGAAATATATATCGATGGAATATAAACATATTTTGCAACATTCAAACGCAAAAAATATAAATTTGAGAAACCAGACGAGAATTAAATTTTGACCTCCTCTGTTTGCTTGTTTTTTCGAAATGAAGCGGATTTATTTCTTAACGTGGTCTTTTGGCCGTATTCGCTTCATGCACCGCTACTCTAGCTACTTGCATCCCGATAATAAGATTGGTCTAGGCGTTCGCTTCGTAATTACATCTTCGTTTGAATAAAATTTCTTTCCCGACAAATAGCCATTTTGTTATGTTAGGAAACAAATAGTACTCTAAGGCGCCCAAATACGCGGTGCAAGAGAGATGTGGAACGAGTTAGAACCTCAACTCCATCAATGTCCCGACCTCAATTTCGGAGGTATTAACTGGTGCATTGCCGTAAAGTAAAAATAATTTTTTATGGACCAATCGTGGACGTTTTTCTTATGACTCCATTTTAAGGTAACCATATCTTAATAAGGTGGCCAAGATTACTTCCTAACGATTTTAAAATATGGTCACGATAGCAAACAAACAAACAGAGCACAGAACACAGGGAATCATTTTTGAGCATATAATTGTAAAAATACTGAAGAAAGAGAGAATGTTCAATCTGCAGAAAGTAACGTGTATTAGACCGATCTTCATCAATCAACCTGATATCTACAAAGATACTTTTAATGACTCGAACTTTTAAAAATATCAAGTACTTCGCTGCAAAGAAGGTGTTCAAATGAATGAATGTTCTTTCCAATCTTTCTGGTATCTTTGATTGATTGAAATTTAAAGATGTATATTCTAAAAAATAATAATATAAGAACCTTACGTGCATTAATGCATAAGACCAATTTTTTATTCCTTTATGGTCCTGTATCGCGTGGTGGTATACACTGTACCTTTTTCAACGTCATCCGGTAGACTGTCAAATATTCAAGAAATTCCTCCGATCGATACATAGCATTTCAAACGAATATATCTTCTTACGCGATAACAACGTATATACATACATACGTAGATAATATACATCTTTATGTATCCGTACGTATCATAGAACCCGTTCAGCACTACGCGAATCAACGTCCAAATTATGATTAAGCAAAATTAACGCTTCGGCTGTGGGTGCCGCGCGGCAGACACGCCGTATGACAGAACAAGGACGTCTCCAAATATTATTGAAAGGGGCATACACATTACCCATGCAAATATTTTTATTGAGTCTAGACGTAAATGAGTCCTAAAACTGTGTGTACGTACAAGACGATCGACTGTATACGTTGCCCCTGCGGTCGTTACACGGGGCCGTATCTTTGGCACAAAAATAACAATTAATACACCATATAGTACCAGCCGTCCGACCATCGCACTAGCAGGTAAATGTATTTTATGCGCGATAAAATCGGAGGGAATCGAGCTTAATGTTATAGGCAAATATCGTTTCGCACAAAAGTTACGTGTATACAGTGGCGGCCGTTCGTTTTCGAACGCTGTAGATTCTTCTAAGAACGAACTTTAAGTGAAACGATGACCTAATATTTGCTAGACAGGAAAAGAGTTTCACTTAACCACTCAGTTTTGATGTACTTATTAGCGTCAAAGGAACGCATGCCTACGTTTTGTGCTACAGTCAAGAAAGCTTCCTTTTACTCTCGTATGTTTTTGAAGCTTTAGGGAAAATAGGTGATAAAAAGATTTGAAAATGTTGTTTTAAAGTAGGGATGTTGGCATGTTGAAATTAACGTATTTTTCTTGCATCATTCGCTCGTATAGTCGTCAAGGAATTCACGAATTCCCGAAACAATTGTTCCGAATTAAACGAAATGACCTGTGTCTAATACATACCGGCGCTCCATCAACAAAAAACAAAAAAAAAATGTACCAACTTCCTTGTTATCTAATCGCGTCACTTCAAGAGATAAGCTTCAATAATCAAGCTTATTTTTTTTGTCTTTGAAATCCATCATTCGACGATTATTGAATTATATTTAAGTCAAGATTACCACCAAGTTCTTTACGTAGTATTCTTCAAAGTTATGACCTTATATTTATTAAATTTGATTTATTAAATGATGTACAGAACTGCTACCTTAGGTGAGTCTAATCTATGATTGTAAAAAATTTGAAATCACAATTTTGGCTTAATTCAATAGCTGCTTCCTTTGTATGTTTTGTTCGTGTTTATTTGTATCCAGTTATTTCCGCGAAGATATCTATTTAAAACGTTATAAGCGTGTTCGTATATCATTCATTTCCCAAATAATAAAGGTAATTATCCGCACGCAATAATTTGTTATTTGATACTCTCCTTGGTTGTTCATAATTGCACGCTCGCCACTGTATAAACGCGTATGTGTTTGTATTCGCAATGTCTGCCGCGGCAAATTGTTCCAGAATGGCGGGTTTTTTTCGACGTTCGCTTCAGTTAAATGCGCGGGCCTTCAACCTTAAAAACGAGACGTTTACTGAATCAACATCGGACAAGGTTAATTCGAAAAATAAGACCGAATTGTTGTAGACATACATGCAGGAGCATGTATACAAGACGACGAACGTTAGGATACAATACGTATGTACGTGTGTATATTTACGCTTGTATCGATGGCAGATACTATTCCGGCGAATGTCCGCGTTTGCGAGAGGAACAGAAATATCCGCAAGAAGTTATCCTCAACAAAGAAATAACTTTCGAGGTGCCTGGGAATTTTGGCCAGTAGGCTCGGGAACATTTTGAAAGATTTAAATTTCAACGTATAGAGGTTAGGCCAATTCAAAGGCCCAAAAAAAATTACATTTACATACTTCATTCAGCGGATCTCCTGCAATACAAATGTATCAAAATTACGAAGAATAGGATAAACCATTTGGAAAAGTAAATCGTAAATAGGCGAGCCTAAGGATCATATCCATCTGCTCGCTTGGTAATTGATGGCTTTTATTAGTGACATTCCTTACTTATTCATCGGTAACCGCATTTGCAGCTCTTAGAAAGAAACCATCCTGTATGTAACCAGACTATTACGTACGTAACGAAATGAATATATACAGTCGACGGTAAATACCAACTTAGATCTGAATATGCATGATGCATGTAAGTACACACACACACACACACACGAATACATACAAGCAATGTATTTTGTCCTGCGTAACACTGTTGTTTCGCTCACGTAGGGATCGAGCGGCCTACTAACAATTTAGTTGCCTCTTATCAGTCTACTATTATGTTTATATTCGCTACTTGTTCGCGACATTAAATGTAATACCCACAAACCTTTATCTGTTTCGCGTAGCAAATTCGGCGTCGAACAGCTGTAATATGGCTAGTTTGAATAGTGCGTGGGTGATATTCGCGACACTTTGCGAAGGTATCTAAGAAGTGAATTCTAGTCAGGACAAGTGTAGGTTTTGCGCCAGCGTTTTGGAATCGATGCATGCGGACGTGAATGAGGAGGTTGGTGTATGCTCGTTGGCGAATAGATTACGTACTTTTAAATCAGCGACATCGATTATGTAATGTTGCTTTTACTCGAGGGCTTTGCAAGCTTTGTCGTAAGCGACTACTTCCATTCTTCTTGGGATTTTGTGAAAATATTAACGCTTGGCGACCTATTCAATATTTAAGCGATTAAGGGTTGCAAATACCCCTCTTGTCTTTTTTAAATAAGTGCTTCCTGTGAGGAAGAAGGAATCCCCGTGATAAGCGTTTAGTTCGAATAAAGCCTGAACTTATCAGAAAGCAAAACTTTTAAGCGTGGAAATGTCTTCCCCTTCTAACATTAGGAAGAACAATAGTGAGTATACGTCAGGTTGTAGAAATTTCGTCGTCGCAAGAAATGAAAACTGCATTACACGGAGGCAATGTGAAAATTTGAGCACCATTGCCGTGTTAATCAAGGATTCCTTCTAAATTTGATGCACGTAATCACCCTCATCATCGATTACGTAATCATAAAACTCTTTATTGTTGTTCCGGCAAAGTTGTGGATTTTAAAACGATTTTCCGCTTCAGTTTTCCGGGATAATGGTGCTACCTCTGATGTTTAACTTCGCCAAATTGTTCATCTTTAAGGATGTGGAATTATCCCGATTCCTGCAAGATATAAAAACGAACTTTATTAAACGATACCGCGACGTGACGTGTCTTATTCCTTACGTTATCGTCACTTTAATTACATTTCGAAGTTAATCTCCATTAAATTCGCTCAATTTTTCACCTGGTTGTGGATCGTTCGTCGTAAATAAACGCCTCTTGCTAATTTATTTAATTAGCACTAAACGCATGGTATCGAATTTCGTATGTCTACGCGCACGCCAAATTATCTCCGCGGAATTCTCGAACGCGCTCGCCGTCTGAATCGATAATCTAAGGCACTCGACAGTCAATTGGATAATAAGGTTTTAAATTCGCAGACGATTTATCTTACGTTATCAGAACGTCGGAGCAGTGATTGCTTCCTAAACTTTCGACGTTTTAAAAATAGCCCAACGTACGTACATACCTATTTTACTTATCGATGTACTCGGATGCATAGAACCGTCACGATTGTGGTCACGCAACGTGCACATTTCTTACGAAACCTAATCGAATCGGCGTATTATTCTCGATAATCGAAAGCGTAACCGCCAAGTACACACGTATATTCTTCTATCAAAGGAAAATCCTCAACATTTTTGCACATTAAATTATGATAGCGGCATATTGCATATAGCTCTAATTTAGATAAGTATTTTTGTAAAAAAAAAAAAAAATCGAAATGATATAGCATTTAATAAACGTATTGATTAATAACATTATTTATCACTAATTAACACACGAGTTAATTCGTTTAATAGATCGATCTTCAATAGAATATAAATTGTAAGGACAGATGGTATTCGTGGAATTGTGATAAATACGCCATTATACATTTAGCCATGATATTCCCTGTTGCGAACAATAAGCGCCAGTTTGAGAACTGTTCTTCAAGCTTGGTAAATTCCATACTTATTGACTCAATCGACAAACTTTACTATCAGGGAAGCACAAGAAATAGTGTTTTATAGTCAAAAAAAAAAGTATCCAGATATAGAAACGGTTACATATAATTCTTTACCTTCATTTAGCACAGAGTTAATTTTAACCGTACTATGTGCGTAACAGCTCGGTCAAGCTTTCATGGGTTATCGTGAATGTTTTACTTCAACCGTGTCACAGGAAGAACCTTGCGCAATTTTCTTAAAGACGTTGTTGAAAAATACTGCTCCCAAATAGATTAAACACGACACGTTACCCTGAACCTTTAACTTCGACCATCTATTAGAATCAAATATATATATATTTATATATTGAAGTGCAAGTAGAAGCATTGATGTGTGTATTGGTTACACCAATCTACAAGGCGTCTTGGTCGCCTAGGCTTTTAATTCTTGCCCTTCTAAACTCGACATATCAATTAGAAAAGTGATGGTTTATTTGAAGAGAACGTCTCTATAATTTTTGTCCAGCGTAAATTGCGAAAAGGTTACCAACCTGATGCGCAGCGATGCATCGCGGCGATTTCACTTTTAGACGAGTACACATCGCCCGCAAGCTTGGGGTTGTTCACTCATTAATACCGTGCGAGTTACGTAAATGTCGATATCAATGGAAAAATCGGATAGAGAGCAGCGATTAAATACTTGTTTTCGAAAAATAGAAGGAACAATTAGATAAAAGTGGAAATTAACGAACCTTATATATAAATATTGGACAGCTAATTTAAAGCCGACCGTACTAGCATTTTTGATGAGGTCACTACATCAGAAATAATTGAAAAAATTCAGGATACGTTCGCGAAGATTAAGAGTGCGTGAAATTATTAATGCTGTCAACGTCAATTGATCGGGTGCGATTCAAATGAGCTATGTACGTAAGAAAGCATTCTGCAAGGTAGATTACCGCGATTGCTCACAATCGACCAATTTGAAAGGAATGCTCGGCGATATTAGAGTGCCATCCGAGTGATTTTTGGTATCAACTGTTGACGAAACATGGATATGTCTTAGCCCACCGGAGACCAATGAAGAATCCGATGGATTTTTCGTAGTCCACGGGCGCCAATAGAGGCCAAAGTCACTTTATCGTCACAATTTCTTGGGATATAAAAAATATAAAAAATCGTTGAACTAAGCGCACAAACCTTAAAGGAAGAAGGTATCGAAAAATATAATGAAATTTACACATAAACAAGTGTTTTTCTCGCCAAGATCCAGCTATTGACATCATGATTTGTCCAACAACAGTGCGACTTTTTATTCAAATATTTTACTATGATTATAACGTACAACATTCAGTAGATCTTTTGGGTCTTGTTGTGAAGAGGTCACAGAAGTAGGTTTTTGTTTAAGGACCCTACCAGGCACAGTTAGCATATTATTTTTATGCTTACTTGTCGCACCAAACATAAAACTAATTATTGTTACCTCAATCGCCGATTGTTATTGGCTAGAAGGGCTCCGATATACGAAAATTTATAACTTGCGAATTACAATGAAAGAAGTGAGGAATATTTAACTATTAATAAATCTTCAATAGTACAGCATAGTGCCTAACACAACTTCTTACATGACACAAATTCCCCTAAAATGAATATTCTTGTTTCTTCGTCGAAGCGGACCGATTATCCCGAGAAAATTTCGCATTCCATCCAATAAAATACATAATTGATAGTAGCTAAATTCACCACGTACTTTCCAAGAAGCGGCAGGCTAAAATTTATCATCGCACAGACGAAATTTAAAATTACATATTCTGCCCTCTTACTCACGAACGCAGACTGACCGCAAAATTACGATAATATGCTCGTACATACGCACGTACACATGCTACATACTGATGTCTGGAGATATTTTTAAAAATCCTCTCGGACTATGTCCGAATCTTAACAGAAAACCTTTAAATTATAAAACAAAGAGCTTCCTGGCCGGAATACACCGTCTAGACATTGAACAAACTTAATGCAGCTGGTGGTTTTTGATAAGATAACAGCATTTTTGTTGCTACACTGTGCTTAACATCGCGTAACGAAAAACGTGGTATTAAGGTTGATGTTAACGTTTAAAATTAATCGAAGAAAATTTAACTTTATATCATCAATACTCTCCTTTTTTTAATTTTACTTAAAAATAATATTTCGGAGTGATGTCATAGCTTTTCGATTATGAATCTCAGACGCCAGATATCTTCGCTCGTACGTAAAACCTTGCGGTATGAAGGGTTCCTCTATTTTCAGGTGCATTTTCTAGCTAATAATTTGCCATCTAACTTGCTATCGTTTCTTCGGGTTTTACAAAAAAAAATCATTGAAGTTTATATTATTGCAACGACAAACTTCTTGATACATGCTTTCAGGCATGTCAGTGCGGTCGTGTTCTGGCATCATTCCACAATGTATTTACTTGTGTCTGCATCTCGGAGGCTGAACGGTATTAGGTCCAAACTTTTATATTCTATGTCAATATTTATCATTTCTTACAACAAAAATTTAATGGTATTCAAAATATTCAGACGACTTATCAACAACTTATCGACAACTAAATATACGCATTGCTGAATTTTGTTTTTGGATTAGTTCTTTAGGCAATCCGAAAGATGAACCGTATAGCTACCGCAGAAGGATCGAATTATTAGCAAACGTAACATAGGCGAAACCGGGCATAATATTAAATTATTAGACGGAAGCGGAAAACGTAGATGATATAAGCTAGAGTATAGGGAATTTTGCGATCACGATCTTATCTGAAGGTTTATAAAATTTAGATCGTTCAACAAGTAAAGTCTGCTGATCATCAGGTTCGTCGGACTTTACTTTTACTTTTACTTGGGTCCCGCCCAATCTAGATTTTGGCTCAAAATCATTTTGTGGAATGAAGTGCGTTTCTGGCGTAAGGAAAATCTTCGCGTGTTTTCTGGATTGCCTCTCCATGCGGACAAAGTCACTATTTGGTGCGGTGGTACAATTTACTCTTATTTATTTATTTATTTTTGCGCACGAACAGGGAAATCACATTACTGTAAGTGGCGAGCGTTATAAATACAATGTCTATGGCCGCACTTGTTAGATGATTGTTTTTTACAAGAATGTTACACATCACACGATGCAGTTGAATTATCACCAGAGAGGACAAAAGCTAGTGAAATCGTACTTGTTTTGCAACGACTAGACAGCCTCGTGTTTTGTCGACTCTCTGTGAGACCAGTAGGCAACACGAATCCTTTCTTAAGAGACGAATAGACACGAGTCTGTCTAGTCGTTGCAAAAAAGGTATAATTTCACTGACTCTTATCCTCTCTAATTACCACAAGAGAAGTTTCGTGAGCGAGTTATTTCAAAAAATGACGAAGCGTATGAGCTTCCCTCCAAATCTCTTAAGGGAAGAGGGACCCTTTTCGGGGTTAGTATTTACGAGACTGAACAACACTGAACAATGAAGGATCTTCAGTATTCTATTTTATAATAAATGTTTTGGAGACGTCATCTTCTCAATCGATTTTCTATTATTCCTTCATTTTTAAAGAAAAAACAATTTGATAAGGCGTATGTCTAAAAAAAGCACAACTTTCCCCCCACGTATGATGATTTTGACGTTATTTGTAACCTCAGATTTCTATCCGGTATTTAATCTTTTTATTTTTCAATTTTTTGCATTTTTTTTTATGCGGTATGAGTTGTTTGTATCCTCTTCTTCTTACGTTTCAAAGCGAAAAACAGGTATAACTCAATATTTGTACTATCAAACCGCCTCCAACCACGGGTGCCCGATTATCCTATTTACTATTTGCTTTTCATATCGTTTCTTATGTAACACCGATTTCCTTCTAATTCGAACGGTATCCTTATCTTGGTTTTCAAGTTTTCTCGCTATAATTTACAATTTAAAAATATTTGCTTGCATTTTTGTAAAGATAAAAGCGATGCTGATAGTGCAAATTAATTAACGAATATTTTAAAACAAATTAACGAGTAAAATATGCACACTGCTGATTTCAAGATAAATTTACTCACGCGGACCTGCGCTTTTGACGCCTTATTCAACGTGAAGTGTTTGTTTTTAATCGAACTTGGATAATTTGTTTTTTATATCAGTGGAAAGTCTAGGTAAATAAGACGATACATATAAAAAGGTGTATATGTTTATTATTAAAAAAAAATCACAATTTTAACTTTGTGGCTGACGGATCAAGTTAAATATTTGGGCCCCATTCTGATTTTACGTACTTCTTTATGTGTTATGTGTTATTCATATGTTATCATATGAATTTACAAAGAGGACCATTTAACTCACTTTAACTAACGAACACATCGCACGTATTGATCTATTACCCAGTTTCTGAGTTGGTAGAATTTACCTTTCCAAATTATGATCAATCTATCTATATCAACTAATGTTTCCAGATCGATAGTTCTGGACTGTTCCAGCTCATAAAAAAGGCGATTGTTCGATATTATCCAATAATAGGTCAATATCTGTAATATCAAACGTTGGAAAAGTACGAAGAAGTAATATATACAACCGTTTGTGGCAGTAGTCGTTCATTCGTTTTTGTCAGATAATGTCTCAGGACGCTCTCTCGGAGTTACAAATTTAGCCACAATTGTTCAAAATATCTGTGAAGCCTTTGAACTAATGATCATACACAAACTGGTAGACTTTGGCTTGGTTCCTTCCTTCCTTGATGGTTTAGAGTAGATATCTTTCTAAAGAGTTTCTACTAACCGCCAGGGTCCCACAGTGCCCTCAATTTAAGTCTAATCAAGTCTCTACTTCTCGATAATGACTTACTTGATCGCGCCTGATGGTGCTTATATAGTTCCGCGCAACCTGAATATCGTAACTGAATGATGTAAGAAGTATAAACTTACTCTTAACATCGATAAATGTCGCGTAGAATCTTATACTCGTACTGAAATGCCTCTTATCTCACCCGACCATATTGGCGGCAGTATAAATCTATAAATCGCTCGGTTTCGTCTAAATACTTTCAAATTATAATCTTGCTTAAATCACTATGCTTTGCCTTCGTTTTCGGTGAGGATAATTCGGTATCTCTTGTCAATTTTTAACACATAGGATCAATTTAGAGCGCGTTCAGCTGTTGATTCCTTGTAGCTACTTGACCGGTTATTGTTTCTCGTTGCATCAATCAATTCTAGATATAATTCAATATTTTTTTGTTCCATTTCGAAGAACTAATACAATAAGATACGCTCTAACCTATTTGCCGCCTAGTTTTGGTAACAATGAATTGAACGATCAGTTTACGTGAGATTCACCAGCTGTTGGTTTTTCCTCCAGTTTAGGTGTTCATCCTCGTCTTGCACGTTAAATAAGATAAATTCCGTAGATCAGGAACGTCTTGGGCTGCGAAAAATCAAAGTTACTAATCGACTTTTCGTAAATTTCAAATTCGGACAAGCGTATTGTTGTTTGTATCTAACAATCAAAATTTGTAACCAACCCACGTACCAGAACATACATATGTACATCGTTTGCCATGGAATCACAAGCCATTTCATAATCCCATGATTCCATAACCAAGGAATAAACAACCTCTTTTGGCCAATGCGACAACTTTTTCCAAAGTTCTTCAAGGAAAAGTTTAAACGAACATATTTTTATGCGATTCAATAATAGCTTTTCGAGCTTTTAAATAACATTTCACCGCCGACGAATTTGAGATCCTCACGGAAAGAATTTATAAAAGTCGAACTCGGGCTCGCAAGAATTTCAAGATTCTTCTGTATCTAGAGGACATCACAAGTACCGAAAATTAAAGCATAGAAATAACAACCTCCGCGATTAATCTAAATCTTTTTAGAGTGAAACGTCAAACTTCAACGCGTACGCAAGCTCCCCACGTTATACATACGATTCTTTTTATCTCGGAAGAGAGAGTTGCATGAACGTGCTAATAATAGCGCAATTATTACGATGTTTCTAACAACGCAACGTACACGCGTCCCGGAATATCTTCGGGAGAAGGCACCAGCACGCTTACCGCGCAACGGGCCAGCCCAGAATCGAATACCATTCACGTCGTAAAATCCGCGTTCAAGTATTCGAACAATGCGTCTGCGAGTAACGGGTGTATCGTTAAAAAGATATTACGGGCGTGAATCATGTCCGAAAAATGTCTGATGGACTACGGAGGCGAACGGTTGTCTTTTGGAAAAACGCTTGTGTTTATAGATGATTTAGGACGGTGGGTGTTTTCGTGATGTATCCTTGAAGATACGATTCTATTTCGGACGTTCATCTGTAAAAAGTTGAAGGAGAATTGTTTCCTTTTAATTGAAGAAGGGTGATGCTGTGGAGATTGGTGTGTTGAATACTACTAATGCCTTTTAAGTTTAATTTTTGTTATTTTAATGGTTGCTGTAAAAACAATGCAACATATATGAATGTCGGTATGAGAAAAAGATCAATAGTTAATAGTAATATTCAGGGAGGAAATTGGAAGAAGCACTTTGAAAAAAATGTGAAGAAGCAAACAATGCAATAAAACAATTTAAAAGAAAGTAGGCACCTGGCTTTCTCACAATATTTGTACGGAATTAATAAAAGAAGGAGGCGAGGAATTGCACCAAAGAATTTTTAATTTGATGATAAGGTTAATAATTCTGTAAAAATTTAGAATTTCAAGCAGCCATTCGATTAAGTAAATAGGCATGAATTCGAAACATGTAGAAATACCAATGAAAACCAGAAGAACTAGAAATTGTTGCAATTTAAGTTTAGCTTTAGTTTGTTCATCTCACACCAGTTCGTATCTATGCAAAGGTGAAGTGCCTTCATTTCCATTAACTGTACAACGCGCGATAAATGAAAGAACCACAACATGGTTCTTCTTATTCTTATGCGGCTTTACTAAATTGAAATAATCGCGAGTAGGCATCCAATCCTAACTCCTAAAAAAATTGAACTTTAGTACTCGCGTGTGTTCTTTCATCAACCAGGCAGGGATGACATCAGTTGTCAACCAACTTTCGTGATGGATGCACAAGTTTCTGACGGATATTGACGGATTGATGGTGGATCCACCAAATATCAATTTTTTCCACCTGCTTTCGAAGTAGATGGATGGGCAAACGGAGAGGTTGTCAACTGTCATTTTGATTATTATTTTGGATTTTTCATGTCGACAGGTGTCGTCGTAAAACAATTATCGATGAAACCCCGTCAATCAAACGCGTCAGATAAAAAGAATTGCTTTTGTACGCTAAAAGTTTCGTCATGCCAACCAATGTCGCAAATGTTAAAACGATTTAGGCGTTTATTCTATAGCTACATTAATAGGTATCTCTTGAGTAAGTACAAATGGTAATTAGCGGTTTGTTCTGCAAAAAAGAGGACGTTTATAAACGTGGCGGCCCCCTCATTCGATGAAAGTCTCTGTTCTTTGGGCTCAACTTTAACCCGAAAAAACAAAAAAAGAGCTGTAGGGTGGATCTGGTGAATAAGGTTGGTGATCTATCGATTCGAACCACAAATTTCGTGAGGTGGTGGAAAAAATTTCTGTCTTCAATTAATTGCTGCGTAGTTAGCTTCCGTTTTTCCAGGATAACTGATTGGCAGCTCTCCTAACCTAAATAAGTTCACCTTATACGCTTATATAACTCGCACAAATCACTATTCTGGCAATACCACGTAATTTTTTGTACTCTTCGCCCGTAGCTCTTCTCAACAACGACGGAACAACAAAAATACCTTCCTACACGAGATAAAGACGATTTTCTCGACTTTTCGAGCAGTTGGGATTCTTTACAGGCGATACTTTCTTTAATTTTACATCGATCGGGAGTTTCTCGCATTTTTTTTTCCTAAGCAGGATGTATTATTCATCTCGCACCAATCACAACGCGCATAAAATATCGTAAGTAATACATTTCTTATCTAATTTTTACAAACAATATTTGAAACTGGTCTCAACGTAGAGAAGTAGAATACATACGCTAAAAAAAAGAGATAAATGAATCCAATTCTGCTATGATGATGAAGACGGCATCGCCAAGATTACAAATGTTATTGAACAATGCTTCTAAATTAATCTCGCATGCTCCGTATAGAGACCACCAACGGAAACCCCTTTTTTACACTGTAAGTACATTGTAGCGCTTTCCTAAGTGGGATGAATTATGATAAATTCGCCGGCTGCAGATGCTGTGCTCCGTTAAAATTAGTAACGACAGTGAACAGACGCCAATTCTACCTAGTTCCCTCTCTGCCCGCCGCTAGAACCGCTAGCGTTCCCGAATTACGGATTCTAATCTAGTAACTTACGAATTTTTTTGATGTTTTGTCAAGTACAGCGATGTACTTGCGTGCGCGGGTTACCGCCGAGGATGATAGCGATAACGGGCGATTACCGTCCGCAGAAGGATGAGCCCGGTGGCAGCGAGTGGGTACTTTGATGCGCTGTACGGTGTCTAGACAACGTCTGTGTGCGTAATCCGCGAGCCCAAAATTAACTTTTATCGTGAACGTATCGCTCACATTCTTTCGTGGAACGTGCACGTGCGCCAAGAAGATGGGGAAGCCGTTCGCTGAGCCTATAAGTCATATGATCTCATCCATTGAGAGCCGGTCGCATATTTTAACCTTCTGCGGTAATCGTTTGATGAGTTCGAGGATTACTTGGATCGGATTGTTATAAATGCTATTATCATAAACTTTTGCTATTTAGATACTTACGTCAATAAGAATATTTATTATGTCGAACGTTGCAATAAGGAATCGTTTACCTACGAGAACGCGAAATACGTTATCACCAACTAAAACGTCGCAAAATAAGCTCTATAACGAATTGCCAAACGAACTTAAATAGAAGTTTTATTGCATCCAACCATCACATATTTGTCTTAAGCACACCTGCAACTTATGACCGGAAATATCCAATTACATTTAAGTTATTGTTTGAATATGATTGTTGTAAGCGGTACTGCACGATAATAATCAATGACGGTGCCATAACTTTACACGAAGAAGGTTGAAGACCATGTCCACCACGAACAATCACTCCAACGTGTGATCGTCTACTACAAACGAGTAATCGACGAGAACTTCGTATTTATGCACGACAACGGTCCGAAGCGTAGGCACATAGTATCTAAATGAGCAGAAAGACCGCGGACCCTTTTGAGCTGTTATGAGATAAGCTAAAAGATCCCGAATTATTGGTTCTACTTCCAAGAAACAGCTCAACAAGAGTGGAACAACATCCGAAAAGAATGCAAAAAGTGAATTTTTTCACGAAAAAATATTTCTCTAATAATAAATAATAAAAAATTAACTTTACATTCGATTTCGATAATTGATCCTTTAGAATAGTAACTTTGTTTTCTGATATTAGTTGCCTATTGTTATTTAATTAAAGATTTTTTCCTCTGGTCACACACACACACACTGTATAATTATGCAACAAGAAGACCTCTATGACCATTCATTTCGCGAACGATATCTTTCCGAAGCATAACGTAAAATATTTACGACGTTTCATCATCCCGAAGTAATCCAGTTTTCGCTATCAAGCACGTACAAGGCGCGAGTAAGAAGCATCTGAAGCGGATCCTCAATTATCTAAGCGATTATACACCCGAGATATGATGAACGCGAATTAATAATAGATTCGTACAGCGACGAAGATTCGCGCGAATTTAAAGTGCGAGACGGCGATTTTCTCATCTCAAGAGCAGGAACTTGTGCAGTGCGCTTGATACGGTACGAAGACGCTAGGAAAACGATCTGTGGAACAAGGGAACGGTAGAAGGATTCTTGGGAAATCCTTCGGAAATTAAAGATTCGGTATTATGCCGTTGATTGAAACGAAAACAGGTTTGGATTGTAGCCTGAACAGTATCCAACGAAAAAAAAAAAGAAAACAAAATAGGCGTTTATAAATCTTCGATAGAAATCTTCGTCCTTCAAGGCAAGATCTTGCATTTTGGGTCTCACATTTTGGGTCACAACTGTACATACATAAATGAAGCTTATGTAAATTTTAAATTATTGCACCCCCATCGTTCTTGGTTAAAATATTAAGATATCGTTAAGTGTTATCTTCATTCTCTTACCGTTCCGCGTTATATGCCTCTCTGGATGATGACTCTAGAATTGAGTTGAGAATACAACGTATAGAGAATTCTTGCGTTGGGCTGATGTTCGGTATCCGGAGTAATCATAAATTCAAGCGACGATCACTTGCTCTACATATATGTATATCATCTCTATTGGAGAACCGGAGTATCTTTTCGAGAAGATTCTTTGTAAAAGGGATATTCCTAGATGTAGTTCTCGTAACGCGAGGTCTATGATCAGCCTCTCATGTAATATTTGTACGGTGTAGAACGGTATTCCTCCTCCTTTGAAGTGTTGTCGGCCGTATGTTTTTAGGAGGGAAATATATGACTTGCTTCTTAAGAGACAAGAAGACGAATGACCTGGCGTGATATTTTGACGTTCGTGACACGAGTATGTATGTATGCGTACGCACGTATACCTCAAAAATAATTCTCTCTTAACCCTTACTTCCTTACTTTTGTTACTTTGAATTCTTAGACATTTGTTATTTGTTTCAATTTGTTTTATTTATTTATTTATTGTAATTTAATGTATCGGCGCTTTATTTCGTTCCAGATATAAATAAATTCTTTAACCATCTATGGTACCTTGTCGAAGTGACATATACTCTAGGGATAAATATCCGTCGATTGATCAAGCGTGCTTTGCAATTCAGAAGTACGTCTGTAGGGATTAAACGCTTAGCATTACGCGGAATAACGCGGGACGTCTTCTGATACTGTTGATTCATTTATATCAAAGAACCGTAGCATCTGTTTCAAAAATTTTAATATAAACGTTCAATTTCTTGAATAAGATGCCGCTAACTTCAATTTCAATATAGCTAATAACAGCTGATCGATCTGTTAAATTGATAAAAGACTCCCACGGGTTTACGACGAAAAAACAATGTAGCTTGTTTTCGTAATATCCATTTCTAGTAATTACCTTTATTTTTGAAAGTTTTCAATTCAAGGATCTTTTCAATTTAATACGACATAAGCAATTTTTTTCTTCTTTCTTATTATATTTAAAGCAAAAGTTTAAAAGGTTCGATGCCATAAAGCTTACATACGCTAATTAATAATGACAATAGATCATCACCAACCCGTGTAAACACGCGTTTCACTGTGTAACAGCTCACTAGTTCACATTTGTAGAAGGTGGGGGTTAATCGACTAATTAACGATATTATTTATTGAAATATTTGCAAGCGACTAGGAATCCTGGCAGACCCTAGCGAATCTACGAAGGCCGCAGAGACAGACTAACAACCTAGTTAGCCGAAGAATTAAGAAATTATTTTTTTTGTATTTAATATAATTGCGCGCTAATTTTGTCCAGGTACCTGTATACTTTGCACCATACGAAAACTTTACCGAACTACTGTACCATCTCACCTCGTTTCAGACGGAAAATCCGCGCGTCGTAGCACCGACGCCGTATATGGAGCAGTACGGCGTCGTATCACGCCATCCCGCCTATCCGCACGCTCCTCTCCGCGTTTCGGGGTGAATAGCTGCCGTCGGATTATTCGGCCGGGTTTTCTCCGCACGTTTCATTTTACGTGCCTCTCGCACGCTTTGTTTATGGATGTAATCCCTCCGACGGCTTCCATGAATGAAATTTCGGAGATATACGCGGACGTGTGTGAGTGCGTGCGTACGTGTATGCGAATGACGGGGCGCACGCACTGAACGTTCGCAGACGACGACGACGGCGAGAAGTGCGTATTGATCTCGCCGTTTTCGACCCCAGTTCCCGGTTTCAAAGGACTATTGACTCGGAAGCCGGCAGGAACGTCGCGGGGAACTATATACTATATATAAAGCGCGGATACAGCGTTGGCAAAAGGAATGGAACGAAATTCGCGATGATTGATGGCTTTAATCGGCCTCTACTTTCGTTTAAGTCGCCTTCTTGCAACACCAAAAAGGCGTGCGCATTTTTTAACCAAACTTGGCAGACTTGCACAATTTATTTACTCCAGTTCGAAGCGTCGACATGATCACTCTGGAAAGAAAACTAAGCAACTTAGCGAATGCTTTGCAAACACCGGAAGCTCTTCCGCGCGAATTTCACGTTGCTTGGGACGCCATACCCTAAAAAAAAAGACTTACTGAAATTAATGCCAGTAAAAGCGAAAGAATGTGAAAGTATTAGAAAGGTCCCAACACTTTATCAATACAAAGTAAAACTAAATTATTTGAATATTTTTGTTCTTTACCTTTGGAGTCATGATGATAATCATTGCAGGTTTTTGCCAGGTTTAGTCAAAAAATTTGACAACAACTCTGTTCTTCCGTCCATTCGGACTCTTCCGCTAGGCTTCGATTGCCTGAAATAATAGCATCGGAAGTATTAATGGCCTCAGACTTACCAGCGTTCTTCCTGCTGATTAAAGTCTTTGAAAGATATATGGAAGACTAACTTAAGATATTTATCAAGCAGCATCTCTTATTTGAGTTTCAATTAAAGTTTAGAGCAGGTTACAGCAGCACTTTACTAGCTTTGAGTTAATGCCTTCGTCGCAAAATTTTCCTCATAATAATGGTTTTTCCTATAAGATTACTAATTTCAGCACTTGAGCTTTTCCAATGCGATGAAAGCGAGTAATCCTATGTTATTTGAATTTTCACTCTTGATATATTTGATAAATAAAAGAGAAATGATGCCATATCAATCTCTTCTATTTATCAACATTTATTATTTATCTATTCTATCTCTATTATTTATCTATCTATCTCTATTATTTATCAACCTCAACAAGGAAGCGTTCCTTTCGCATGACACTGTATGTACGAACACCTCACAAAGTTCAGCTGCTATCGCACATAGGCCTAGCCGCCCCGCTTTCGTAGTATTGACCGAATTGTCCCCGATAAGGGACCGAGAATAGCGAGTGAAAGCGCTTCGAAGCTTTTCGCTTTTACCCCACTGCTCCCGATATAATAAAATTCAACGTCGAAAATCGTATATCCCGAAACGAGATTACACGCTGTAAAAGAACGGATTATTGCCTCGCTTCTGTCGGGGCAAAAAAAGGATTATGATTTGACTCTGTGTTTTTTCGTCCGTGGCCATAAGTTACGCACGAGAGAAGTTTTCATTTCCAACTACGAACAGCCAGAGCGATACATTCGTTCGTCCAGGCATGTAATTCTACCTCTAAGGTCGTAGGGATTCGTTTTCCTTTACTTTTAGGCTTTTTCGTGCGGTTCTGAAAGATTAAATTTCCTTTTTTTTTTTCATGTTTTATTGTCGTATCTCGTCCCTTCCTCTAACGCGAATTTCGTTTTCCTTTCCTGTTTTATCGCAGCGAATGAGGTGTACATTTACATATTTATTATGGAGAGTATGTGTGCGCATACGTGGGAGCGTGTCAATTCCATGTCGTAAACCTTTTCGCCGACGTTGTGTACACACAATGACGAGCGTGCAATTATTGCGCTTCGATAAGTGGAAAAATAATGTTGGCGCGTTAATAATAGCGTTGCGTAAAGGAAAATTCTGCGTTACACTCGTGTAAAAGAGGTTGCATAAACAATGGGACCCGTTTACACCATATGGGGCATGAGATATTCTAGTTTCCCACTCGAAAACGTACGCGAGTACACCATTTATGCGTGGAGATCGTATTATAGACGTCTTAATTAGTTATTCGACGAGGTAAGAGTAATGCTTGCATTGTATTTTCCGTCCTTGTTTGAAATTCTTCCGTAAAGTAGATTTCTATCGCAATGGATTTTGCATACTTGTTAGCAAGTACTTGTTAACCCTCGATGCCAGAGGTTCCCAACGCTGTCGGTATAGACCCCTTTTGGAGTCGATGGAATTTTAAAGAGGGTTAATGCTGATCAAGGGATCGACAGCTGATTGTAAAAATCAATAACTTACTACAGAAAACGACTGCTCGTGTAAGTCTAGTGTTAAAGGATAGAAACCCGGAAGAAACCCGGAATCTGTAGTCGCACACAGTGTGTGGCTGGGTGATTAAATTAACACTAAACCAAGGTTTCGACGAAGTAGATCTTTATACGTCCTCAAGAAAGCTGCAAACGATGGGTGTTTTCACCATCCCTAAGCTAATAAAGAAACCCAACCCGCTTAATGAAACAAGTCCAAGCAGCCAACTTGCGACTAGAAGTGCGACCGAATTGATTAATTTCGGAGTACAGCCTGCTTTAAAGATTTACACGATCCTTACATTTTCGCAAATATAATTTTTTCTTAAATAAAACAAATTAATTTGATTGAATTTATAAAAATTTAAAAATTGTGCAAATTTTCTGAAACGTCCAAATCGGAAAATTGGAGTTGCCGGTGTTCCCTCGTTAGATTGTTTGTATATCTTCTGTTTCGACACTTCCACTTACCGAACTAGCCCAGGTGATCCTAAACTAATTCCACAACTAATAGGTATAATTAGGCTTCCGTTGGTAAACGGACCCACCGTAAGGCGGCGAGCGAGACGTGCACCGCATGCGGACGGGGGCGGCAAATACAGCGTTACAATCACTACAACATAAAGTTATTAAATTGAGGTGTAGGGCCGGCTTAGTCGGAGGCGTCCAAAGGCTCGGTGTCGGGTCCGTTGGTAAATTATGAAAATCTGGTACGTCCTCGGTATCTTCCGACGTAATTAATTATATAAAGAATGTCCCGAGTTAATGAATGGAACCTGACATCTCCCGCTTGCCAGATCAGCGTGTTCACTACTACATCACCTTAGTACCCCCATGTTCTTTTTCTCTGAAAATACGCTGCAATATTTCGAACGATATTTTTATTCTTACGCCCCAAATACATCAATTAATTAATATAATTTTGCTTCCATCGTTAATTTATGAAAATCGATCAACGTATCGAATTGATGTGATTTATACGAAGTTTTCCGAGGCCTATCTCTAAGGTATTTCGGTCGATTTTCTATGGGTATTTGGCATCTTACCTTATCTTAACTGTTACTGAGATACGTTTTACCGAACCACGCTCGTACAAGACCTGTTTACCTTTACCGTACTAGTAAAGGTTGTTGTTTCTAATTGTAAAAAATTGAAACATTCGTAATTTTATAAATTTAGGCATTTCAAAAAAGAAAACACAAATTAACATAAACATTGAATATACGTCCCGTTCGAGATCTGTAGTAAACTCGTCGTAGATTGTGTGCAGATGTACTTCTTGCAATTGAAGATATAAGATACACTGACCCACTCTCATCCTGCAATTGACGTCATTTCGTCAAAACACGAACATTACGAATTGCCTCCCAAGTGACTCATGGCTAACATCAATTCTTCTCTAATGTGAAAAAAAGTCTACTCTTCCTTCGCGTGTCCTTGTCTCGTCATCCAGTCTCCTAAGTTTTCTATAATAGTTATGCCTGGTGAAAGAGCAGGCCATTCCAGGTTATCGATATTGTTGTCGTTCATTCATAAATCGAACTGCCTGATTTAGCGCATTATCATTTTGAACTGAACATTCTTCGTCGAGAAACATCAAGTCAATATTAGCGATCTGTCTCTGGAGCAACGCCAAGTACTTTTGAGCTTTCGGAATTTCTAGTCTCGCTGTTCGTCGACTTGAAATCACACCTTAAACCATTACCGGCCCAGCTCGACTACTACGACGTGATAAAAATCGTTCTGCCAACCTAAAATCGTGAAAATAATATTTGGAGCCGTCAGGTCCGTCCTGATTAAACTTTTTTCACTACCGAAAACAACTTTTCCACTCATCTACCCATTCGTGGTGATTGCGAGCAAATTCTAATTGGGTTTGCTTATGATGCTCCAGCAGGAAGGGTTTCTTGCACAGCTTTTTTCTTTTCAAAAAAGCTGCATCTATCTTTTGGATGGATGCAGCATCAACAAGACGGATGCAGCATCATGGTCCTCATCATTAACCTTTTGGTTGATGATGAGGACCATTCGTGTCCTCGAAACGGCCGTCCCGGACGAATTATTATTGTATATTACTATAAAATAAATTAAACTTGTGTAGTGCGGAAGGTGCCTATGCTTATGTGTTGTTGACGACTCAGTTTACTTCATCAATCACTATGTGAGAGTAATCAAGTGTCGGGCGCTGTACACTGACTCTTTCTCATATAACTTAATTATCCTATCATTTAAAATCCTTATTATTAATTTATTCCTGAATTAATGAAATTTGCTCCAGATAAAAACACGTTTACAACCTTCACACATTTCGACGAGGCAATGAAAGAATATTCAATATGTTTAACTTCCTTAAAAAAAATTACTAAAACCAACTTGTTTTCCAAAAATCAGAGATCACAACGTTAAAGAGACCTTTAACGTGAATCTTTTCTATCTTTTCCATCCATAGATCCGAGCAATATCATGTACAACCAATAACAAACAAGAGCAGCACTTGTTGCTGTACAAATACTAGTCATACCAGACGATAGACACTAGACACTTGTCTGCGCCTTGAAATAATTTCGCATGTAACGTGTTCCGCGTATCATTCGCTTTTGCGTGCGTGTAGGTATACGTAATACAATGTAAACAGGCGCATACAATCGACACGCCACATCAATGCCAGAGAGAGAGTATCATCCGTCGTATCGCTCGCCGAGATAAGGAGCGTAACGCACGGGCGTAATCTGATTAAACGTCCTTAGCGTTGATAAAAAATTATCTCCGTCTAGACGGTCAATGTGATTGCACCATTAATATGTCGAGGTGTAATGGAATATCAACGGTGAGTGTGTGCGTTCGTGCGTGAGCGTGTGTTTACGATTCCTGGCGGCGAAACAAATCACGCACATTATAGCGAGATAGAAAGGGATAGAACGTGTACACACATAGGTACTCGTATATGCAATATATATATATATTTGTGTATGTCTGTATGTGCGTGTATGTGCGTATTAAATTGGTGGTAGTGTAGGTCACACCGGCTGGGAGACTCGGGGAAACTCTGAACTTATTAAATGCACGCACGTAAGCTACGAGGTCGCCGAAAAGTTTCTACGTTGAATTTCGTGTGCGGGAGAATATTTTTTTTTCATAATGCTTTGTTGTTTGTGCTACTCCGGGCTTTCTAAAAATTACATTTTGATCCTCCAATTACGTGAAATGCACGAATTGCTAATAAATTTTAGAGGAACCTTATATAGTTCTCCCCGCACTGCCGTTCGTACATGTTTAGGCGCTTCTATTAGTAGCGTACTTCATATAAGAAGTTGAAGTTGATTTATGTTTGTTCCGCATATCAGCAGCTGATGTTGGGGCTATATTTCCATATTAGCCAGTCCAGTCCTTCCTCGAATGGATTCCTCGGACCCTTTCAAGTCAAAAGCCATTCCATAATGTTATCAGTTCCTTTCTCTTCTAGCCATGGTGCTACAACATCGTCGAAACATACTGCCAACCAACTATTGATAGCGTTCTACTGGAATGGACCGCCAAGTTAATTCTACAATTTCCCGCAATTCTTCTTGTATCCTATGGTTGGCCTTAAATACGTCTTGTTCAACATCAGCCCATAAATTTTCAATAGGATTGATCGCTCCAGAACCTCAATCCTTTTTTCAATTAACCTGTCCTTCGCCGTCTGCGGGATCATTAGCATCCATTTCAAATGCATTTCTCATTCGGCACAGGGCAAAACCATGATATTTTCACCGTCGTGCTTAACCATCTTCGAAGTGTATTGAAGTTGATAAGGTGAAATTAATAGATTAGTAGGTCTTCTCACGTGTGGCCTACGACAACTCCGGCCCAATAACACAATTTTGCTTTCATCTAACCACAGAATATTGCGCCATTTTTTCGCTAACCAAATCATACGTTCCTGAATGAACTTCAAACGACTTAACATGTATGTTCTTTAAAAGTAGCTCCTCGCTAATAAATTATTGTTTTCTGGGCGTCTCCGTATCGTTCTTTCATTAATATTTAATGTTAAATCTTGTTTGAAGAAAGAAATGGTTTTTACGTTTATATGGCGCAGAACTAAATCGTCTTTGCGAATGATCGTTTTTTTTCTTTCAGCTGAATGTTTTTGTCCTCTTTTGCATTTATTATCTTTTTTGCCGAACAATTTAGCATGTTTACTTTAATTTCTTAATTTTACGCGTTTCTACACTACAATGCTTGTTTGGTCCCATTGTATTTATTGCGAATCAAGAAATTTGGCCAAAGTAGATAGCAGTAAATACAAGCGAACCTAAATATGCAACTTTATCAACTAACAAAATTATTAACAATAACAACTAAAAACAGTTCATGATTTTTCTTTGGATAATCTAAGCGGTGATTGAATATGTAAATAGTTCCTTTCAGCTTAAATAATGTGGTATCGTTTAAATGTTCCGAAGACACGAATTCGCGAAACAATTACCCAAATTAATTAAAATGACGTGACTCTTCATAAAAAGACTTACTGCAGCAATGACGAAAGTAGGGATTCTCGTATATTTATTTCCTTTATTGCATATGGTGAATTGTATTTTTGATTTTCACTAATCACAAACGACAACATTCTAACAAACCTGTTTTCGAACAATCGCAAACTTACATATGCAGCGATAAGTAACAAAAAAGAAAAAAAAAAACCTTTATTAGAATTATTGGAAGGTACATAGATTCATGCATGGTTCGATTATCGAAATAATTGGTTATGCAAGCCGCGATTGGTAACCGTTGTCCTTCGGGTATTACATCTATTCGAGACGGACGTCTAATTCGATTTGCACAGTTAGCGTTTTTGTAACTTGTGTACAAAATGCGATTGTTACCAAGTATTTTTATAGATGTACCCACCTATTTATACAGCGTCTCGTCCGATAATGCAAATTATGATGCAATAACGTTATATCGTCGAAAGAGACGTTGCTTTATTTATTTCGGAATAATGAAGGAGTAAAAAAAAAGAATTAAAAGGTTGCTAGTCGCTGTTCAAGTTAATTTTTGCATATTTTTAACACTGTTGTTCAGTACTCTTTTATTTTCTACACGCCTTGACACGACATTTATTAATTTAATTTTAATATTTATGTCATTGTTAACGGAAGATCCTGTACCAATTATGAATTGATATAATGATCATAAGGAAACGTAATCAAGAAGGTTATGCCTTTTTTACCAGTTTTTTGTGTTGAATAAAACTAAAGATGTCCCAGCATGAATTTTACATTATTTGTAAATAATGTAAAATTCATGTAAAACTCGTGTTTTGTCGACTCTCGGGGAAACCGGTAAGAACACGAACCCTTTCCTATGAGACGTATAGACACGAATTTGTCTGGTCGCTGCAAAAAAAGCTATGATTTCACTCGCTTTTCTCCTTTCTACTTATTACTAAAGCTCGTTCTGTTACGTCTACTTCATTCAAAATCAAGGCACCATTACGAGGGCGTAGTTTTCCTTAAACTAGAAACATAAAAAGGTCTCAATCCATAATCGATCACACACAACAACTGAGCATTTCATAATCGTGACAAAGGATTTCCGTCAACGTTCTGCATGCATACAAGCTTCTTTGACCCAATACCTAAAGCCTATGGAGTTACCGTTTGGATTCTAGAGCAGACAGCAACTGATGACGGATGTTGCTTACTCGCCAACTAAGCCCATTGTCGCATCGATGGTAACGTTAATAAATAAAAAACTGTTGGGGAACGGGTAGATCCTGGAGAGATTGTGGTGGAATCGCTGCATCCTCATCGTGCAACCGTTTGATTTTAAGATTTTCGTCCCAAGATGTGCTTGAAGCCTAGTTTTTTGAATATGTTAATGGCGAATGACACTGTCTGATGTCTTTAGCCTCTTCTGGAAGGATATTTTTTTCATCCAATAAGATGACGTTGCTTGCCGCACTGCCAAATTTGCCCCACAAAAAATTTCCTGGCTGTGTAGTTTCCCGAAATGGCGACATTGGTTGATTATCAAGACCGTGCGATTTGACACCGTCGAATTTAAACTCATCTTTTAAGATTCGGTCATGCTCGAGTATTAAATAACTTACGCCATAATTTTATTAGCAAAAAAAAACAAGTGAAACAACAACGGTTGAAGGTGGAGTCAAAACACTCGGAACCTCCCCGATGACGCCGGTTAAGCAGGAACATGTTCGTGTGGAGCGTATTTTCTCTCTCTTTGTATTGCTTTCGCCGTAAATCAATCATCAGTACCATGACGAACTTATTTTAGCACTATTAGACACTGCAAATAATGGACTTCTTACACGTCAAAGGCTCTTCTCTTGGTTCGTTTTTCGCACTGTTGAGTTTAAGGGATTTTGGATTATTAATATAAAAGATAGGTGACACTTTCTTAAGAAAAATGGCCTGAATTTACCTTAAGATCTTATATTTATTAAGCCACTACTTCATAAGCCTACCAGCAAAATTTGTTACACAAAAGTTGATTTTGTTGCACCAGCCGAACGCGCTAGCTTAATACTAATCTTGGCGATCATCTCTCGGGAACAGCTAGATCGCCAAAATCAATTCTTCGGTAACTTCTACTTTTTGTATGTATGATGGGCTTACGAAGTGGTTATGCCAGATGATGAATAGATGTTGAAATCTCAACATTTTCCAAAATTTGTTAACGGCTGATGGTTTTTTTTTTTAACGTACATGACCTTACACTTATTGAGATAAACTGAATTTAAAATTGAAACTAACTAAAATAATATCGAAGGTTGACCTCTTATAATCATTTATTGTGAAAATGTAACTTTTGGACATTATGTGCATGACGCAATCGCATATCATGATATAATCATTCTAATACGTCAGTTAGCGGTATATGATAGTACTTGCTTGCGCGTTTACAAGTTTATTGGAAGTGACATTGAAGATTCAGGCTAATAAATAAGAAGAGTCTAAAAAAACGAAAGGATAAGCACAAACCAGAAGAAATGTTTTTTTTTATTGCAACCCTGTAGAAATCCAAATAAATTTATAAAAAAATAACTCCAAATTGGGCAGTTTTTGTTAGAAAACCGTCACTCGTCCTTCTAATACGTCGTACGCATAGTACATAGTTATATATTTTGCACACCAAACAGAATTTTCATTGTAGTATAGGACATGCAGATAGACGCAAAGTAAGGTAAAAAAAAAAGTACCGGCCGAGTGCATTTTTAGAAATACTTCGCTCATTTCTTGTTAATTATACATTTAAAATGCCATCGTGCCGTTTTTAAAAATACATACCCGAAGTCTACAATCTACATGCGGCGGTACACGTCATGCGTCGCTATTCTACGTTTCGTTTTACGTGTGTGCACCAATACACGCATCGACCGACCGTCTGTCTATACAGTGAGTCATTGCGATATTTGCACGCTTAGACGGATCGTCTTCTTCTGTCTGCCAACGCATGTCTTCCGAGAATCGGGTGTTCTAATGACTGATACACCGTGTCCGAAGTTAGCTGTACGGAATTGCTAATTTCGTTATTATTAGAACAACATGGTACGATCGAATTAGAACATTTGCGAGGCCGTTTTCATCTCTGTTGCGGGAATTTTCTATTTCTGAAACAATAGTTTTCTAATATGCTCTGCTTTCAAAGAATTAATGCAATTATCTAATACACTATTATCTTCTAGCTTGCGCTAATGAACGAAAAGTGCGCCGTTTTAATAGGTTAATGCATTAACAAGTACGTTAGCTGCATAGAGTCACCTAAGAAAACTCTGGCATATTTTAAATGAAAAGATCTCCCCGTATTGGACAAAGAAGGTACTAAAAAAGGCGATATACCGTGAATGAGCTGCAATTTCGGCAGCAAGACGCATGTTTAAGACCCGTCACCATTAATAAAATAAGTTTATTCCAATTTATTCTTATTCTGCCTGTCTTTTATGGCCGCGATTGTTTCTATAAACATAAACATAACTTTAGATACGGATCCATCATTCATTCTTATAGCATCCGAAATAATCACGCTGTCGCCCTTCCAAAGTCAAACGAACTGAGGATAACGCAGAGGAGAAGAACTAGCAAAATGATCAAATTTTAATTGTGGATTTGTTTCCTTTTTTGCTCATTTTTTTGAGATCTTTGTGTATCTCGAAAAGAGTTAACTTTAACGACGAGGTGCCTTAATTTAAATTATTTACGTACAATCGGTCAAGCTGATAAAAGGTATACAATAGTATTCAAAATAAGAAAGTCGGCAACTACTTCCGGTTCAACCGGACGTCCTTCGTAGGCGACAATGTTTCAAATAAACGGAATATCCTGTATAACATCCGAACCGTATATTGCCGTACAGATTATTATACGTCCAATTCTCTCTATTGTTCCAGTGAGCGATTCCGGGGTTCTGGTGCTAGTGGTGTCTGTCGTGGTGCTGACAGTTACGCTGGGGCTCGTCACGTGCGTTCTGAGCCATTACCGAGGGGGTACGGCTGCCAACTCGCACGACGCCGCGCAAACACCGACTACTGCACCCGTAAGTACCATTCAAGCTACCTGCGAAACGACCGTATTACACCCGGCGTACTTGGCCGTTAAGTACAACTTCTTCCTCCTTCGTATAAAGACAATTCCGATCCAATTGCAATTCCAATTCCGTCTACATAGGTACTAGACGTGTTATCGATTGCTTTCTTTGCTTCCAACGGCGGCTTTTTCGACGCGTCTAGCTATATAGGAACCCGAGGGAAAACGCGTTAAAAGCATTTCGAGTGCATAAGTAACTTTCTAGTAGCGGTAGGTGGTACGGTACCGCTAGCGCAAACAGCGTTACTATAAGTGAAGTAGCGTAAAGTGTACGCGCCATCGAACGAGGAGGGCTTTAAATAACTACGGTCTAAAATGCGCTTGTGATTTAAGCTTTTAAGGTTACGTAAACACGATAAGGTCTTAAGAGCTTTATTTGGATTTTTCTCCATCTTATTCGTGTTTTATACGATGCAAATCTGGATATCAAAACCTTGTATCATCTCTATTAATAATTGAGAACATATGCAGAAGATACAATGATGATGTTTGTGAGATGTTTTATTTTTTTCAATTATTTAATTATATTTTTCATTGATGAAAATGCCGCACCACTGAGCTACGGCTAAGTCTGGCTAAGTAACCAAAGACATTAACCACATCTTCGGTATTAGTTGAATTCATGTTGATGAATTCCACTAATACCGCCACTCCCACGCCCTCCCCTTTCGAGAAGACGAAATTTCTTGGCGACCTCTGTCGACAAGAAATACATGCCTGTTGTTTAGAAAGCAACGACAAGAGCCGGATACTTTTCACCACGCCATCTCTTGAGAAATTCTTGATCTCCTTAACACGGGATGCCCGCTTTGGAAAACGGCACATCATGATGTATTAAGACACCATATCAGAACATTTTTTGATCGCCTTGCACCAGCCGAAGAGAGTTTGATAAAAATGGATGGATCCTGAAAATGAAGCCGTCATATTTCCTAAATATCTCTTCGTATGTTAGGTCTTAAAGACAGTTAAAAATTTAAAGGCCTTATTTAGAATCGAATGCATTGGTGACTTTATCTCTCTTATTTGGTTTTTGCGCGATTTTTTAAGCTTTGCTAACCATTTACCTTTCATTGTATTCATGCGCCCAAATGATTTGAATTGTCCTTTTTATGCATTTGTTTCTATCGACTTTCCTCCCAACTTTTGCTCTTTCCAGTGATTTCACAAAATGTTAATTTACGTTAATCGAGATTCATACTCACCTTTGTTAGCATTTCTATTTTCCTTAGAACTTTGGTATCGTGGTATTGTATATCCTCAGACAGAAATATTTGTCATCGATATGGGTGTCACAGTAGAGGTGTGAGACATAAATCAATTAGAATTTCCTTTGCCCCGTGGACTCTTGAGGAAAATATATCTTTTGGCTGACTGCAAGAACTATCTTAACGCCGTGAAAAATATGGATAAGAACCATTTGGATATCAGAACACAAAGGCATTAATGACGGAAAGCTAATGGGCTTGACAGAATTAGAGCTGAATGTGTTGAGCAAAATATATCGTTTTAATATTCGGGCTTCGGGCATTCCTCAAGGGTCCAATTTGGGATCCATTTTATTCTACATCCAAGTGCTGTGCAAATGTTCTTCACACCCAAAAGAAGAGGTCAAAATGTTTTACAGGTAAAGATCTAGGAGTAATCTTGAATCCCAAATGGTCATTTACTGTATTGCAAAGATACCTTTGCCTTATCTCCAATGCCATTTATGGTGATATATTCGCTATTTTTAAACACTTGAACGTTCATATAATTTCGGAGAAACTGATAGTATACTGATTGGGCGTTAGTTGGGAAGATTACCGCGATTTTCCTTCTTTGAAGAACATGTATGGCGTCAAATAAATAAAAATGACGACTTAGATATTGATTTAATAAGAAATGTTATAATCTTCGGTTTTCAAGATATTATTGTGATTATTGCGGTGATCTAAACAAGCGCTGGTATCGTTTGCATTAAAACGGCGTAAAATCTTTATTGTTTCCGGATATTTATGATTCGTTGTAAAGTCTTGTAATCCGGCATTATTAAATAAGACGAATCAACTTAATGTCGCCGATAGCATTCATTCGATATCAGATAAAATTTCCGCTATTAACTCTCCTTTTTTAATTCTCAACTTTTATTGTAAATCGACAGCGGTATGAATTGGATTACGCAATCGACGGTATTGCAGCCGCATTATGCACAAAACTGTAGAATTAAATCGATTAGGTAGGAAAAAAAGAGTCAGTTATTGCCCACGATACAAGTCGCTGATTACAAATTACGACAAGCATCGGAGTGTGCGCGTATATTATAAGCTTAAAAAATTAATTGGTTCAACGGAAATGTAATACTGTAATTTACTACATTTCTTACGACGATATTATTAGTTTGTTTCGCTTTTATTTCTCTCGTGGTTTTTAATTCCTTTCCGATGATGTAATAGTTTAGCGACTGTTCTTACGTTACAGTAAAAGACGGATTACATTGAATGACTTTACAGAATTGTACGATCAAGCATATATTGTGCGTTGATGGAAAATAAATAAAGGCTATTAAGTATTACTTTCATCGAGCGCTGCCCTTTCTAGTTCAATTAATGCATTTGTTGCCCGAAATTATCCGCTAATATTTTATTTTATCCAACGTTCCTCCAATGAATATAAGAAAGATATGCTAACCATCCACAAATTTCTTTAAATAAGTAAAAAGAAGGCAAATCTGGTACCAAAGCACCTTCGTGGGAGCGTTATCGATGACTCGAGTATTTTTTTTTTTTTCTTTTTCTATCCAAGCTTCAACTAACGATTTTGCTTCGTCCAGTTGCTTCTGAAGACTTAGTATTTATTTGAATTCCGTTTGCAATCCATAAAATATTGCCAACGGCCTTTTTGAGAGACGCCATCTAATCACCTCGTCTATTTTGGCGCAGAACAACTCTCGTCCACTCACTGTTACGATTTGTGTTTCCTTCTGCCGGATTCTTTTTAAAGCGGTGCGAACGTTGTTGGGAAATTCGTTTTGCAATTTGCTCTTAGTCTACATTGAACAAATGCAATACCCATATTGTACTTTTATTTAAGTCTCGATGTAAAATGTATCGTACCATTTCTTCTGATATGTCTACGGCCTCACAGCAAAACCAAATTAACACGTATAGAATAATTTTATGGTGGTGTACCTTCGTTGAAAGAAATTCAATAATATTTGTTGCCAATAGCTATAAGTCTATCCTCAATAATAATCTCAAAATAAGAGCCCGATATTTCCAAATAAGATCTATTTTTTGGTGGATGCATCGGGTTGGTACCATTTATGTTCGTAGAAAGTTTAATAAAACTATCTGTATCTGCTATTGCGTTATTTAAAAGGGTGGATTGGAAGGGTGGTTCGATGTCCATTCTTTCCGAAGCTGAAGTTATAGCAACAGCTGCACTGGTAGAAATACTTGTCGCTTTCCTCAATACCAACAAACAAATAATTAGCTTAGAAACAGTCGAGTGTTCCCAGAAGATGATAGCTTGCTAATGTCGACACTTAAATCGTTTCGCCAATTTCCTTCAAACGCTAAGCCCTTTAACCCGTAACACCCTGTATGTTATGGTGAAACGTATTTCTTTTAAACAGCACCAGACGTCCTGGTCCTCTCGAATCGCGAAACCCGCTTCGCAGATATAAGGTTCCGCGTATATTATCCGCACGTCTGGTGTGATTGCAATTGCGACATCTAGAGCACACATGCCGCTCTAATTAGCAATTAGGTTCAGACTTGCAGGCAATCAATCGTCGAGTGAGGTCAGACCAGGAGGCGTTTCCATAGCGAACAAACACACGCAGAACGTTAATTATGACGTTTACGATAAAATTTGACGATGGTGGAGAAACGTTTCGCCATAACAGCCTTCTACGAAATTAAACAATTATATTACCGGAATATTCTTGACGAGTAACGCCATCTTTATGTTGACGCTCCGTACACCCCCTACAGTTTCGCTTTCTCTTAAAAAGTGCGTATGGTACCTTTGCGTTTATATGACTGTCCTTCCGAAAGTAAATTAAACCTCGTGTTGCAGCCAGTTCCACGTTGGCTAACGGTAAATGCGTCCTTTACGTAAGCCTGATTAGTTTTATTTTTACGACGTAGTAACGCGACGAGTTTCATTATTTGATTTCGTTATACCCACGCCAGGTCTTTCTGGGCCAACAGCGCCAAAGCTTTGCTCCGAGTAAGCTTTCGTTTTCTGACGCAGGTAGATTCTGTCCGTTATATTTCGGTAGCAATGTAAAACGCGCGTGTCGGAAAGCTGCGTGGGTTATTAAGGTTGAAAGTTGCAAATTCGTCTACAATTTACTTATAAAAAGGAATTTCGCACATCGGCGAGCTTCTCTTTGAAGCAGAAAAAAACGCAAATTAGGAGGCGTAGGGTAACTTTCGTAATAGCGAGCAAATTGGGGACGAGAAACGAGGTCCCTAGACGAATATTATCGTTAAGTATCCATCCAGATATTTAGGAGATGAAAATTCGCAAGTTTGGATAATGAGATTATGCCTAACAAATACCATTCGCACGAAAGAAGGTATCGCGTTTCGAGTTCGTTGCGTTATAAAAATGTAGAAAGATTAGGTGTTTTTTTCTTTTTTTTTTTTAGAATTAACTTTGAAAAAAATCTATTATTATTAAGTGTGACTGTATTGAAATAACGAGATTAAGAAATTAAAGAAGCATATTTTGCTTCTCTAATTTGTTTGAACTTGTCGAGGTAAGTAACGGAACAAACGAAGAGCTTTTTTCATACTAGCAAGATAAAAACTCGCATCTACAGGATTTTCTCAGAAAGACGCGGCGAAACATAGAAACATACCTTCTAGATTACAAAAAAAAAAAAAAACGGAAATAAAATCTCAAATAATATTAAAGTGCCACCTTATCATCCATGTACTTACTCGATACTTCTCCGGCGGATATCGAGCTTATCTATTTCATTTCGTGAAGTGTTCATGTAGACTACACAAAGTTGTTTATGGAAGATATTCGTATCCAACACGAAGAAAAGAACTCTAATCTCAGATAGACGTTTCGTCAGAATATTAAATCGTATATTCATTCAATTTACGATAAAGAAAAAAATGATGTAATAAATAAAGGAACGCCGACACACGAAATTTCATAACCTTAAACAAGTCCCCTTCACATCTACATACGCATTTACTTTTTGCATAAACATAACGGAGATAAGACGGCTGTAACATCTGTACAGTGTTCGTTAGATAATATTCCAAGAATGAGGAATATCTATTGATAATAAATAATTGGTTAATTTAAATAATGAATCCTGCGAGATTTATGGGTATAAAGTGCATGAGATAAACTTCTAATGGTTTACATGTACATATGAGGAATGACTAACAACCATATTTACTTCCTTCTGATAAACATCTGAGGAGTACAAAATTCACATTCTAAGAAAATCCAAGAGCTTCAGCGATGCAGATAAAATATTCGCTAATGGTCGTTATGTTCTGTTAAAATGATAAAATCGTCAAAACTGGTTTGCACGCCTAATACCAAGTATTCACGTTAGATGAGTTTGGTAGAGGATGATTTTCCACATCTTATACAGGTGTCTTACTGCGAACTGCATCTGATCGATATATCAAAGACTGTACATTAGCGAATTCCGGAAACTTTCCAATTATGTTAGCTTTGCTTTCTTCGCTTGGCAGTGTTATGAGTAATCCCTCTATATAGATTCGGCTTTTGGATATTCCGGGACCATTCACTCTCTTCTTCCACCCTGCAGAATCCGCGTGCTATTTTCTTTTCCTGGTATCCTGTTAAGAGACCTCTTCCCGTGTCTGCTTGGTAGATTCGCTGGAAACGTAGGCATGTGTCTAATTAGAAATTGCGTAGTCTATCTCTGACCTGGAATGATCTTCCACCAATCTTTTACTACCGCATATGCTATTCCCATCGGTGCACTGGACGATTTTCAAGAGTTCACGAGCCTGCTCGGGCTAGTTCGTTTGGCTTTACGTTCCTCGGATGGCCTTCGTGTACTGGTAGCTACGCCAGGTTCACCTAAGTTCGGGTTCCCAACCTATTTGCCCGGGTGTTCATACAATCCCGCACCAGCTTCGCATAATTCGTCAATACACCCCAGCATTGCAAACATTTCTGCTTAAAATACTTAGTGTTTTAGATATTTTTGGCCCGCTTCCACATATCCCGATTCCGACGTCATTCTCTGTCTTTGGGCCATCTGTGTATCGAGGGTATGATTTAAGCAGAGCAGGAATTTAAAAGAATGTATGATAGACAGATCTGCAGACTTACGTAACCCGTTTAAATAGAGCGGATTCGGTAGTATTTCAGGCGATAAGGAATGCTTGCGTTTCTCAGCGTGATGATAATGAGAAGATAGCTTTAGATGCTTCTCCACATTCGGAGGAGCTCAAAATTCATATTCTAGGAAAATCTAAATTCATAAGCGACGCAGATAAAATATTTGCTGATAATCATTACGTTCTGTTAAAATGATAAAATTATCAAAAACTGGTTTACTTAGTTAATCTTAAATGTTAAATATTCACATTTAAAAGTTGATATTGTGTTTTCGATTTAAACAAGGGTGCTATGAAATTGAAAATAGGTCAATCTTGTTATTTGTGACTAATAGCTGAGCCTGCAGATACGAACATCCTTTCCGTGCGCTGCACAAAATTAGCGGAGACTAGGCAATACGAACGCGTTCTTGTGAGACGAATAAACACGAATCTGTCTAGTCTCTGCTAATTTCCTCAAGCGCAACTCATTCCTGCAGACTTGCTAACAGCAGCATAGAATATGCTCTATCGTCTCCAGACGTTCTTAACAGATACGACAGAACTGATCCTCAGCTTCTACTAGTGTATGTACATAAGTGATATTAGAGCTACATAACATCAATAAGGCTGCCGATATGCGTACTTTTGCCCGATCTTGCCCTCGTATCTCTTTTCACATTTTTCCCATTTCCAAATTTAAGTAGCTCGTCATTAGGCTACAGTAAGAAGTGATCCAATTATTAAAGATATATCCGCAGCTGCTTCGGCCGCCTTATCGGTCTCTTGATTCTCGTCGATTACTTGCTGACTTGCGCACGAAAGCACCCTTAAATCCACGCTATATAATCTCCCATCATTCTAACTCGAGTAAGGATTCTTTAGAGGATTTGACCGTAGAGCTTTTCAACAGATTCTCCTGATTGATTTTTCTACCTGGTTTTCTTTTGCTCTTTAGCAAAATGTAATGTAACGGTCTAATTGAATATTTGTATATATTTAGCGGGCTATGTGAGCGGTTTCCGGATGCAGCAGAAGTCTGATCCAAACAAGTTCTAAATAGAAGTAAAATTTAGCAGCTTTCTTTCGCCTGATTGCTTGGTTTTAATCAGGATGTTTTTAATTTGCTTTTGGTAACAACATCGAACGGATATCACATGCGTATACGTTCGTAAAAATATGTAATATGTCTATGGTCTGGCGATAATGTTTATTATCTATTTGGTGACTCGTTTCGCAATAATTTTAATAAGCCGCAAGCGGCACACGCGACGTCTATAAAAAAAGTTATCTCTACGCTGAGCCTGTGGAATTTTTTCGTCTGCCATCAATATACAAATACATCAACATGTGTATTGCATAAAACCTGCATATCCGCCTGTCTATACCGCGATATTAAATATCTATCGATTCATACATTAATCCAGTAAGAGACAATGAATCACGGCTACGTCCATTCGACTTTAATATAACTTTGTCAATTGACAATTGGTTAGTTTATGTAATTTCCTAGTACTATTGTTATTGCGCTATTTAATTGAAATTTTTGCATAGAACGAAATTTACAAAGAATTGAATAGTTTACTATCGTTATTATTGTTTCCTTGTAACAACGCAATGTTTACTAAAGAATTATAAATGAACCCCTCCCCTCTAATGAATTAATCTAAAAAATTAATGAAGTACGTCTTACACTTCTGTATTAGGGGAAAACTGATCAAGGTCATCGTTAACTATAGCTACAAACCATAAACCTTTACTTGGGAGCCGAAAAATTCACGCAACAACAATTAAACGACGAAAGATTCGTTGACGACAAGCATAAATCCTTTTCACTTCTGCATCAAACCGATGTAGATCGTCATTTGGTAATAGCGCATATACTAACCGAATTGAAATATTTCCCTTCAACCCATAAAGGTCAACATTCCGTCGCCAATTGGTTCAGCGTCGTATAGCAAAGACGACTCTCAATTTTTTTTGTTAAGTCTTACACCGAGATAAAGTGCGAGTAGCAACTTGTTATTCTCGGAGAATTTTCCATCCACTGAATTGTTTGTCGAGAAATTTTATCGTCGGGAAACTTTCCGATCGAGGAATCTATTGTTTTGAAAACATTGTTGCTATCTACGCTTAGTGCTTTCAAATCTAGGAATCTTTCGCAAATTTTAACCTACAGTTTTCTTTTTAGACAAATTTTTTAATAGGGTGGCCTACTTCCTTTATTTCAATCCTTAATTTATTTATTTATCTTTCTTATTAAAAAATAAAAAGGAAATCCGATTGAAGCAAAGAAAATACCATTCATCCATTATAGAAATACGCATCCACGTTTAACGGATCGTAGGTTTATTGCTTTACAAGAACGTGTAATCTATTTCGCTGTTGTAGAAGCCTTTTTCGACCCACTTAACCACCCACAATGCTACAGCATTCACGCAACTATTTTAGACGTTATCTCATTAGCCAAGGTTGCGCGTTTGTCTATTTTCTAAATAGCTCGTTGAATTCTTAATGAAATTCTGTCGTCTGGAGGATCGTCTAACAGCTCACAGTCGCAATTATTACGCAGCGTATCTGCGTACCTACTCTGGCTTTATTCTAATTTGCATGTTTTTCTAACGGCACAATACAATTTCGACGAAGGACGGACACCATTACTTCATTTCCTGCCCAACCACTTCCTATATTCTACGTTTTCACGTCTCCGCTTTTGTTTCGCGACCTTATTAACGATCACTCGTATTGGTCTAAGCGTGTAAATGCTACCACTTGCTTCGCAGTGCTCGTTATAATAATCTGACTATGTAATTGCACATTTCTAGAAAGTAGGTTAGAGTTATTATTATACTAGGTATTATGTATGCAAATTCACTTGATTCACATGTATTGAAGCACATTAGATGTGGCATAATACATAGAGGTCGTTCTCGATGACGGCCTATTCCTTAAAATTTTACGAAGGCGGTCTCTAAGTCTCCTTTAACTGATTCCATTGTGCCTTGACTTCAGGAATATATTTTTACAAAAACCGATATAGACTACTGTTAAACAACAACTGAGCGTCCAATACATCCGAAATTCTTAAAAGTATCTTTCAAATTGTTGAATATGTGTTGAGCTTTGAAACTTTTCAGAGTGCCCACGCAGTGAACGTGGCAGCAACGTTGCCCTACTATCTCTTTCTAACATGCATCAAAATAATTGCAATATTAATAGTTCTCTGCACTTAAAGGTGTTTCAAGTAACAAAACGGATCCATCTGAGGAAGAAGAATTTACAAACAAGACCTGAAACAACAACTGCTAGATATAGCTTATTGTCTTGTGAAGAATTGAAGTAAATTACCAAGGTTTCGAAATAATGGCGAGCCTATGAACGATGAATTCCACAGAACGTTTCGACACCTTCAGTTCGTCAAGTGAATTAATTAATTGAAACAATCGGTAGTTTTTCGAATGAAGAACCATTTAACATTTAACATAACCATTTAATTTTAATTTTAACAAAGCTAAGTTCGAATTTTTTTATTCAAACTTCTTGAATCTTCTGGATACTTTATTTGTTTTCTTTCCTTCGGCATTCCTTATCTTTGACTTCCCTTTAAAAAATCAATACTTTCGCATTCTATCACAGGTTACCATTTTTCGTTACGCAAAAACTTTAGGAACAATCCACGTATACCAGACAGCAATGATTAGATACGTTACACGTCTCTGCAATTACGCAGATCGGACCACACCGGTATTACGTATTCTAAAAATACCATTTCAAGTAATCTAGCAATTAACGTATGATACGTACACACATACGACATTGTCCTATTCGGAACTGTTACTGTGTTAGATAAAACAGAAGAGGTCTATTTTCGAACTTTGAGTCATTTACTAATTCATGTAAACAATGCCATTAATTACAGAAACTGCTGTCTGGCATCTTTCTATCTACATACAAACATGGCATATGCAGGAACATATGTTACCGGTTATCAACGGCTCTTGATAACCTACATAATTTAATGCGATCCTTAATTTTGTGCAAATACGTCAAAAAGTTCAAATATTTGTCGTACGTCTGGCGTGAATATAGATAAATAAGGATTCTTTTTCAATTGCCCGCAGAATGGAATGACTTCTATGTGGATATTTTGAACTAGTGCGTGTTTTGCAATGGAAATTTGTCGCGACGTTATTCCCCGAAACTTTGTAAATACGTAACACAATTTTACTCGCAACTAGTGCTAAAGCTTCTCTGAAAACATATTCTCCAATATACTTTTCGAATTTCAAGAAAGCGCGTAATAAAAATTTTTTAGATAAAATACCAAATTTAATAGATGATGGCAAAGATATTGCGCTAACAGACTTCTTTTTATAACGGAAGTTGTTACTGTAAAGCCCCGCAGCTTCACTATCCGATCTCCAGTTGGCCACAGAGTAACGGGAGTGACTGGGGCAATCTTACATAGGGGACAATGCGACATTTTGCTGTGCCGACCGTCTCCTGGCTAGTTGCAGAATCCTTTGTATTCATCCTAACTAACCAGGAGCTCCTTATCCGTACCTAAACTCTGGATGTAGAAGTCGTGGTTTGATTCCGGAAGTTGGTCGAAAGTTGCTCGGCGGCGTAGGCCCCGAGGGTCGGATAGTTATCGTGATTGGACGAGTTAGGCTCTGATGGGCCGATAGTTATCCATCGAAGGTTGAGCAGGGAACTTCTCTAACATGGCAAGCACGGGAGTAGGAGGGCCCATCGACTTCCAAGCGATTGCATTGACCGAGAAAATGACGCCGACGGCTTTTCGGAGTAATCGAGAATTTGTGTTAATCTCGAAAAAGCTGAAATAATAATGGGAGCGTCCTACACGTCGTTACTTGACAAGCTAAAGGCAGGAATGGAGGAAAAACGAACGCATTTGGAAAATAAGAACGTTTTTATTCACCAAGCCGCACTTGTCTCACACATCGGCGCTCATCGTGGCAAAAGTTCTGGAATTAAGCTTCGAATTGATAGAACACTCACCCTATTCGCCAGATCTAGGCCTAGCGACTTTTTTCTATTGCTTAGGCTTAAAGTTTTGTTAGGAAGAACGTGGAAGCCATTACATTTTTAAGCGCCTATTTTGCAGAACAACATAACTATTATTTCAGTGGATTTAACATGTTAGCATCGCTGAAAGAAATATTGCGAGACAATAGTGAATTTGTCGGAAACTACCCTCGTAAATAATAGACATAACAAAAAAAAAACTGGGAAATCAAACAGATTTGTGAGCAATAAGACAATTAACATGTTGATAGTGACTGATCGTACTATTTTAAATTCATCCTTTTAATTCGTTGATTATATTCCTCGCAAACTGTTTGTGTAATCGAATTAAACCCACCTAAAGCCTCAACGCATCCATTTCGTACCGTGAACGCGTTAGAAATAAAAAAAAGGTCTCATAACTACATGCGATGGAATTATTAACGCTGGCAATGAAACTTGAACCGGCGTACACGCGCCTCATAACATTACAATAAATATCCAAATAATTCCCGTAACGCTGGCTATATACGGAATATACCCTATATTTCCAATCTAAATTCATATAACGTCAACGCCGAGCGTTCTGTATGTATTGTGCCTGTACAAGAGAGCCGTGTACACTACATATACGTACATACGTAAGCCGTAGACCACCGTTTCATGAACGTGAATGTGTCGCGTACGTGTACGCGTTTATGTGTGCGTTACGGCGAGTACGGTTGGTAAACGTGAGCTGTCCTGTCTAGACAGAGCCAGACCCCGCTCGTCTCGCTCCCCGTGCTCCCAATCTGCAGGCCGTCTCGCCGCCCTAGTCTAGCCTGACGGAATATACAGCGCCGTTCATCGAAATGGGGACGTAAAATTGAACTCTTTTAGGATCTTTCCGGGCGATTCGTTTGGGACCGCCGAAACCGTTTATTTAATCGAAAAAAATATGTGAATAAGTACAACTTATCTGAAGCGTTTCTTATTTAACCACTATATAACCGACATAAATATTAATAAAGTAAATAAAAACAAACAAAAGAAAGGCAACTAGACTTTGCTTTGAAATTACCGCGGTAAAGAATCAAACAAGCTACAAATCAAGAAGGTTTATATTGTTGTTATTAAATAAAAAAAAAACTTCAGATAAAAGTTGTTTGTGTTTCCGTAGACAATAACATATTTATTTAAAAAATATAGGTTCCTACTTGAAAAAAAATCGAAAAATATTCATGGCACTTCTAAAATTAAATGTGGATCTTACAAGATACCTTCCCCCTTCCCATGATAACACTTTTATCTGGGTATTTTTTATTTTATTTTATTTATTTATTTATTTTTATAAATGATTTTTGACTTATTCAGACGTCTCGAGACGAATGAATCATCCGGAACACCAAATTACTATAAATTAATTAAACATCGTAGAATGTGCTGCAACGTATCGGATGTTGATGTTTTTGGTACTACTTTTTTTCTGATGACAGTGATATTTGCCTGAAACAATTGCGAAGAGGCATACGTTATTGTGTAATTATTACTCAATCGGCCAACATTGTTTTTGTTTTTCTCCTGTTCCTTTTTCCCTTATTTTATATTTTGTTTTTATTTACTTATTGATCTGCTTCACCTCGTTACGTAAAGTGAATCGGATCAACAAATAATTGACGAAAAAAAAAACCGTTTGAATCTTAATCGACATGTCGCGGATCACTTCTGTAGTTTTAAGAAGTAAGAAGAGAATTGGCAACAATTTGGTTGATTAAAAAAAAAAAAAAAAAATGAATTAGCTCTAACAAAGCACCGCGGTCTGTAAACATGTTGAACGTCTTTCCAAGTAAATAGTTGACTGCAACAGTTCACTAACTTAGTGTTATGCTGATGTTCAGAGCAATAATCTTATGGTATCACAATGAGAGGCAGATCAACTTCTTCTTAAGGAGATTTTACTTAGGGCGAAGAGTGTATAGAAGTCGTCTAGAATATTGCTCCCGTTTTACTACGAAATAAAGAGCTTAACTAAAATGAACGTCTTTTCAAATACAATTCCAATGATCAAATTTCATTGAAGTCGCCTTCTTTTTTCTACGTACGTTGCTGTAATAACATAAATATTAATCAAAGGAATAGATTTATTTAAAGCATCGCGCACTAAGATCTTCTCTATTTTCTCCATGCTTTCAACAAAATTGCCAAGAAATACTTTGTATCGGACCCAAGCTGCAGTACGAGCTTTGGATGCAAAGAAAACTTCCTCCAGAGTGATTACAGAAACAATCTTAATATTCATTGATAGCAATGAATTGATAGCAACAAGGTGGTAGAATGGAAGCTAAGCAAAGGCAAAGTCAGAGCCGAGTCTTACCGCATTCGGTATTGGCTAAACTCATTGATGAAGACGCTTACGTGGAATGAGACTTAGCCAAAAGAAAGAATACCGTCTCCTTCATCTATGCTTGGCCTAGTTCAACGAATTTGGAAAATCTGCCAACAAGATACTAGACGAACATTAAAAGATTGTAGAATAGAGCTTAATGGTCAATGCTGATGGGTGGCATAATAATATTTATAAGAAGATTATCAATCAAACATGTGGCCATTAGTGAAAACTCGAAAACGATAATCATAATTCGATAGTTTAAAGTAAAACAAATATATGATTACGGTGCTTTTCAACTCAACAACTTTGTGATCATCAGAACCGTTCTAACTTCCATGAACAGCACTGTAGACCCGTAAAAGACCAGCGATGAACCAAACGCGGCTCAGGCCGCTATTGAAGACGGCGTTGGCGGTGATAGCGGCGAGATCCGTCTCATGACGAAATGCAGTCGCGCAGATGAGCAGTAACCTCCCCGACGTATGACCCGTTCAGAAAGAAGAGGATCGCGCGAGACGCACCATCGTCACGTCAGACGGGCCGCAACTTCGAGATCGGGACGATCGGACAAGATGATGGTGGCTACATGGAGACAGCGACATCTCGGACGCTTGTTGCTGTTTTGACGGGGCCGTGTTTTGATTGTTTTGTCGGCCCGTGCGTTTCCCGCTTTTCTCTTCTTTGTTTTTACTTTCGCTAGATTGTTTTGAATTGGCGGGGAGTATCTTATATACCGATAAATATCTCATATGAACAGATCCTGGTAGATAATTTAATGAACGAGATCTAAAAATTCGAAATATATTCGATAGTTTGAAGCGACACGATGGTTTTATGCCATCTAGTTTTTAAATTTGGTTTTAATTTAAGTGTTAAGGTATGTGTATATGTAGAAGACCTTACTTATTTAAAGATTCGACATTTTTAGGATAGATTTTTGAGAAAGGCAAATTTTGCGGAAACTATTACACGATGCCAATTTTAGCTGCTATTCTCCTTTTGGCTTAACTGCTGCTGGCTGCTATTTATGGTTAGCTGTTGAAAATTAACAATTACTACTTAACAATCCGTCTCTAATTAATTTACATCTGATCAGAATCGTGACGTCTTGAAAATATCGGGTAATGTGTATGCATAACCTTATTAAAAATAATACTTCGCATATTATTATTCTTTTATAATTTATATATTCATTTCTATTGTTGCATATGAATATTCAATAAGCATACATACATAGAAAAATAGCAATGTTTTATGTGGATTATTATACATTCATCGTCGTCAAAACATGAAAATGCTGAAAGAACCAGAAACAAAGAATACTTTTATGTATTTCCACAATAAGATAAAAATGTGAAAGTAATAATACGCAACCGTTTTGAAATTTTGGGACTGTCTATCCAGCAAGATCGTAATATCTTTAATTATAAAAGAGTTGGTTGCTTTTTTCACTGGATAAAAATAGGAAGGTATTGCCAATGTTCTCCTCAAAATTAATAATAAAATTGTAATGCCGACCCAATATATGTACTTGCATTATACATCACTTTTTAATTGTTGTTGTCCTTCCGATTTTAATGGTACTAAAAGGACCTATAAGTTCCAAATATAGAGATCTAGTAATACAGCAAATATACCACAGAGGATGCCATGAAACGGGCCACCATGTTTTTATACGAACTTTTATAAGTACTAATGAACTTTCGTTCAAAAAACAACTATTAATATTCGATGTTGACTACGTAATATGGAACTTTAGAACTATTGACAATCATCCGACCAATTCCTAGCCCTCTTAATTATAGTCACAAATTCCCATATTAGGTACAAACGACTCGAACTACTAAAAACCACCGAAAATGCGCGAAAATTGATTTTTCGAGTAAACTATTGGTAATGAATGGACAACAAGACAAATTGGTGACAAACAAGAAAATTATAATGTTATTTTGAAAATATACGTTCTAGTTAAGTGAATGTTTACATTTTAGATGAAACCTATTCACCTACTTTGAATAAACAACTGGTGTCTTGAATTCAATAATTTTTAAAAGACAGCGAGTTTCTGCGAACCTCAAAAACTTTTTTCGATTCGTATTTTTCAATGAATTGTGGAATCCTCTAGCACGTTCTATATTCGTTGGACATTTTCGCCGTATTGATCTGGTCAGACGCATTAGGCCACATAGTTTTACCGCCGCACGAAAAGGGTCAGATCTAAATATTTTAGTTTTATGTGGGTCACACTCGTGAACAACAACCGCTTCAATTGCTCTAACTTCTTTGGTTGGACGCTATCCTAGACGCTGAATTTAAAGCGTAATCATCAACCCGACCGGCTAATAACCAAACATGTTAATGTTCCGCAAACACATGTACGCGAACGTGTAATTTTAATTAATATCGCCCGCTGCCGGTGGGTTTTGGGAATTGCTCCGCCGTACGCTACATCCACGCGCACATATGCATTTACGAAGCTGAAAATTAACGAAGAGGCCGACGTTTCGGGTTGAAACGTAAACGGTAAATACGTAAACACGACGGGAATGTAAAATGCGTACATAACGATATGCAAATTCCGCCGATTAAATTCAATTCTTCTCGCTGACTCGTCATTGGGACTTTTCGTAACGATGACTGATGACGCAACGTCAATTCTTCGCAATAAGACGAGAGGAACGATAAAAAAAAAAACAAGACTAGATGTCTGTGACAGATTGTGACATGTAGGATATTTTATTGTTTTGAGCTGTTTCGTTCGTTTTTAGTTAAACAATTTTCATCTCTTAAAAGTCTTTAACGTACAGATTTAAATATGTATATACATAAAAAAATGTTAATCATTAATTCAGGAAATAGCAATGTTACATAGTTGAATGAGAACACCTGTTGGAGTCTTTGAGAGCTATTTTGAGCTTGCATTTCCTGGACGAATGTAAGCCCAAGATGTTGCCGATTTATAATCCCATGTCACTTGTTGCTATTTAAATTTATACAGTGCTCGACACTTGATTGCTCTCATATAGTGATTGATGTAACTTGATTCAAAGATCACTGGTTACATTCGCAAAACCAAATGTTTGGATTTAACATTTTAACAACCTTTACGCACAACTATGCCTCAATATCGAATCCCTATTATCTTTGCAATTTTTAAAGGTTTCATTGTAATTTCTATTACGTCATTTAATAAGTCTCATTATATCTTTAATTAGTTAGCTAGAGCCGCAAAATAAGTGAAAACCACGCTTGTTTAGCTACAAGTTAAGAAATGTTCCAGAATAGTTGTCAATTTGTGACAGGATTTGGTTGTCAGTATGGATCGTGGAAAAATTTTATGTTCAGAAGAAGAAAGAAAAATCCAAGCTCCTCGATAAGAAGGCTACTTGAACCTAGAAATCACCAGAAAAATTGAACGAAGCACGTGCTTACCTGAAAAACATCGAAAACTGTGGTAACAATCGGCGAGGTCGCAACAACAGCAAAGGAGCGTCGTGCGATTAAGCGAATTAGGGATAGAGTCGTAAATCGGCACGAAATGCCCGCACTTGAAAAGAATATAAGCAAGGCCGATTAGAATTGCGAGCAGTCATTGTGAATGGGTGGATGAGTGGAAAATGGTTGTTTTCAATGATGAAGAAAAATTAATTTGTTTGGACCTGATAGCTTCCAATATTATTTTCACTATTTTAGTTCGACAGAACGATTTTTATCACGTCGTCGTAGCCAAGCTGGATCAGTAATACTTTGGGGTGCGATTTCAAGTCGAGGAGCAGTAAGACTAGAAATCGTGGAAGGAAGACGGTGTGCTCAAAGTGCCGATGAAGAATTAACATTTCAACATGATAATTCGCCGATTCGCACAGCAAGGGTAGTCAAAACGTGGACGAACGACAACAATATTGATGTTCTGGAAGATTGAATATTGTGGAAAACTTATGGGGGTAGATGACGAGACAAGTTTACAGCGAAGGAAGCTTAACACCAGAGAAGAACTGATGTTAGTCATAAGAACTACTTGGGAAGCTATTCTACTGAGTGTGTTATATTTCATTGCCCCATTGCAGGTTATCAATCAGGTCTTGCTCATTATTAAAATAAAAGATAGTTCCTTTTTTTTGTTTCTTATTGTTTTTTTTTTTTTTTTTGTGAGAATAGTCAATAATCGCTTTGAAAATTACCTGAAAAAAGTCCTCAAAAATTGGTTTGTGAAATTATTGTGTCTATATTTGAACAAAGGACCCAATTTAACTATTTCTATAGTCATTTCGACTAAAATGTTAGTGTTTCAACGAAATGGGTCAATTGTAATGATGAGATGAGAATAATGAAATGTCGGGCGCTGTATAATTTCACCAAATATTTTTCAATATTCTTGATGAGCTTATCCTATCATAATCCACTTGTACTTGATATAGATACTATTATTATTTATTATTATCATATTAAATGAATCGGAATTGCGGTCTTTCTATAAAGAGTTAAACTCAAACGAAGAAAATTATGTTGTTAGAACTTTTAGTGTTGATAGCTTTTTAACAAAGGAAGGGAGTTACTGATGGTATAACACCAGAATTATTTCCATAACATTGTTAAAAAGTTAATTTCCAAGAGTAGTTAAGAAATGTACTAGAACGATTTGCGATAAAACGATAAAAATTAAACTGTTTGAACGTATTAACCAGAAACAATTGAACCGTATGCGTAAATTAGGATCTATAAATGTAAAAAGAAATGAATAAAACTCGCGCACATTAACCTTCACGTAGCCTTCTTAGGAGACTTCCAGGGAGCACACCACTTAAAATACAAAGTCATAGCGTTACTTCTTAGATGTCTAAAAATAATACTAAGCGTATTGCATAAACTTAAAGATTTAATTTCAGAATACGCTAACTCGGCCCCAAAATATCATTTTATGATTCATTATCCAAAATGGGTTCACTAATACATTTACGGTGGAAGAGATATGAGAGCAAACATTCATACTTTAAAAAAATTAATAGCTAATAATTAACGCTTTGGGAATAATTGCAGAACACTCCGCATAAGATACCAATTATATTGCTCAAATTTACGGCAAGATAATTTTAATGGAAACAAAATCGTTAAAACTTGTTAAAAGTCTGCATTATTCGTATGTAACGTAGTCATTTATTTGTATAAAATTTAAAATATCTTTGTAGGAGTGGGAGTATACAGTAACTTAAATTTCCAGCATATCTCTCCTTGAAGGTATATATTTAGGGTAATTTCAAATTAAGAAGATAAATGCTTTATCCGCGCAAAACAAAAATGTGTGAACTTTGAACCTTGGCTGATTCAACGTTGTATTAAAAAATATTTTTAGCGTAATATAACTTATGATATAATCCATTTTGAAAAAATACAAGATGGAACGAGCACGTAATAGTTTGCCGTGGTATCTCGCACTACCCTACGCGAACGCTCCTTTTGCTCGTCTAAAAAAGAACCGCCAGCGACATTTTCTCATAGATAAAATCTGGACCGGCCTGTGTACAAGCTTACGAACTCCTTCAAGTGTAAGTATCCTCCTCTCAAACCGTTAGTCACGCTCCCCGCGTTTATATGCTCTTGCGACAGACCCGATACGTAGCTGTTGCTGTTCGTTCTTCGTCTACGTACAGCCACCCATCCATCCACATCGTAAGTGCATGACTTCGAAGGCGCATACGCCGAACGACGCGGCGGATCGCCTTGTTGTATCGTTCGGTCTCCTCGTGTTGCGTGCATCGCTCGCATGTGACCGTTTTCGAATCCTACGGTTTCGTCGGCGATAGCCAAACAGACCGCGATCAGTTGCTGTGTACACAGCGCGCCGATCATCCGATACACGCCAGCGCGGGCTCTCTCCGCCGACTTGATGGGTTTAAATACGTTTCGTCGATACAGCAGTACGTGTCTGTCGTTCATCGCCTAAATGACGGTCGAAAATCGTAGTAATTCGGTAGTATCGTCTTCGATATCCGCCACCGATACCGCTGCCAGTTCGTCTCCGACCGCTCCGGGTGTTGGTTCGTCGTTGTCGTGGTGTTGCGCTACCGGCCTCGCGAAACGTGCCATTCGAAAGTGTCTGAGTGTCATGCGACAAAAACTGACCGTCAACAGAAAGGTATGTAGCCATTAGAAACATCAGTGGATAGGCGAAATTGTTAGAAAAATTTGAAAGTTATCTTGCGAAGATTGTTAAAGTTAATCTAAAAGGTATCTCTTTACCGTACAAAATTTTTTATGTTAGCGAGATTGGAGATGTTTTTGCTGTTATTATTTAATCCTGATAAGTACCTACCATTCAAAAGATGTTGCTTTCGAAAATTCGAATGATGTCATTGATGGAGGATTCTTAAATTTTAAATTACCAACAAAACAGCACGTCCCATAAGAGCGGCTTGAAAACACCATTAAATTAAACGATCATCGTCGAACAGTTTCAAGTTTAAAACAAGATTTGCAAGCATTAATACATGAATAGAAAAAAACCTTTGGACTTTACAGAGCAGGATCACTAGTTACTAATGTACTTTTTTGCTGAGGATAGCACTTTATATCGAAAGAATTATTTTAAAAAAATTAAAGTAATTAAGTAAAGTCTCCAATTTAGATGCTTAATGGATGTTTCATTTTTGTTGCATTTTTATATGAAGAGAAATGTAACTTTAAGCCTAAGAAACAAATAAGAACCAGCTGGCGGCCAGTTCTTTTTGAATAGGGTATTCGAACCCATATTCAAAAACTCTTTTGCTCTATATGCGACAGGTTTTTCGCTATTTCTCCACCTTAAGCTTTTTCAAAATAATCGATTAACACAACTTTATACCTGTGCCAAATAACAGTCACTGTTATTTCCTCCGCCTATGAGATTTTCAACATTTTCGGATCCGATTCACTCTTCGTCCTTACAGCAGCGAAACCTACGTCATTGCGGTACAAACCAATGCTGTAAAAAGAAAAATTGTTCAAAGCGAATAGAAACAGTTGTCGGTTAAGTACCCGAAAATGCACTTTTTAAATTATCCGGATGAACCAGTAACTATACCTTCAAACAGACTATTATACACCTTAATACCCATTAGTACGTGCCTCTGAACTTATTTAGGCATTTTTGAAAAATCTCTCCAAAACTCTGACTTATTTCGCTTAAGCTGTTCAACAGGGTCTTGCAAATATTGCTTTTGGTTTTGAGATTCTAAGCGCGACCCACAACGTCCCCGAATCAATAGGTATATAAAACATCCTTTCGAGATGCCTGCTCTCTAAGCTTAATGAATAATACAATTTAGTGAACTCCATGTTATTAGCAGCAGTTTCTGGCCGTCTCGTACGTTCATCGCCAACCAAGTTGATTACGACCGCACCAGACCAAAATCTTGCTGGTACAAAGTGGTAACGCAGAATCCGCATAAATAGTCTCCGTGTTCACTTTAATATCGAAATACAAGCATTTAATGACAAATGAACTGCAAATGGTGAATTAGCTCCGAAAAACAACCCTCATTAACCGAGAAAGTAATATCAACTATTTTGTTTTTTTTTTTTTTGTAGTAGTCATGGAGTTGCATTAATTGATCATCTTGAAAAAGGGAAATAATGGAAATTTATTACGCATGATTACTTGACAAGCTGAATGCAGAAATCGCGGAAATGCGGCGCCAGCATTTAATGACGGTTCATTTTTTTTTTCAATTTTCACAAAAACACTAAGATCGAATAAAAACTGAGCATCCGAAGTAAGTGAAATTATCTTCCAATTAAATCACAAGAATATTTTTTAACGAATTGCCCTTCATGTTGGTCATGAAAGAAGAAGACAAAAAAATTCTTTTTAATTTCTAAAAATCTTATAACTTTTTTAATTAACATCGAATTTTAATTGTATGGAAATCAAGAACAATATAAATTCGTACATTTAAAGAAAAAAAATCTAAAGTGTGCGAGTTTTCCAAGAAAACGATCGTATTATTGATGCAATAATGTTACCGCGAGCAGCATTTCCATATTTGATATTTCGCGGTACAAGACTCCGCAATGTTCCGGCCGCTATTTTACGGTAGTTTTTTTTTCCGAGCAAACTTGGAAACCGCGCTTGATTCCGGTAAAGAAAGAGAAACTTCACCAGAACGAAATTAGTGCGAATGAAAACTTGTTTATCAATACATATAGTTAGATTTTCACGTATAAACAGGATTTGTGCGTAAACCAACTTTAAATTTGTCGAAAATAAAATTATTTTCTCTCTATTCTTCTCTATTTTTTCTAGAGTCCACTTCATGTTGTTAACTTTCATCCGTTAAACTTGATATTTTTCAAAGTTACGTATCCCGAAAGATACCAAACATCTTGGAAGGAAAAATTAACGAACTTATTTCTATTGACCTTTCATAACTTCTAAAATCATATTTTAATCGCATCTGACGCAAAACGTACAATGACAACCAGAATTAATGAATTATAGAATTGTACAGAGTTCACAATTGGGACCTATGATATTCCTCATTGATAGAAGAGAATACCTTCTTATATATTCTTATATACCCACACCAACACAAAAGTTGGAACATTCCAAAACATTCTACACAAACGAATCTAATAACTGGTTTGAAGCAAATAGCGTCGTCGAAAAAATTAGAATTATCTTTATATGTTGAAGGCTTCCATCTCTTATGCAAATAAGGAAATTCTGGACCAACTTATCTCGTCATTTCTCTCGTATTCCATATTTACGTCTTTGTTGTCTTTGTTGGATTACTCCTTCCTTCAATAGTATCTGGATTCGTTTATTTTGGTTTTCTATTACCATCGCGTTTGTTTTCTTCGCGTTAATCTTCAGGTTCCTCTTCTGAGGTTCTTCGTTCTCTATTCTGTAGATCCTTTTCCATTGGCGCACCGATCATGAGGTCGTTGGCAAATGCACATTTAGAAAAGTAGATTGGCATTACCCTCGCAGAGTTGTTGAACACTTACTTGTATCTAAAGAAACTGTAGAGGTCGGTATAGAACCAATTTCGACAATTTCGGTGGCGGTGCCGGTAATTTCATATAATAGTTGTTCATTTAACGTTTGAAATGCATGCACGTACGGTAACATTAGCAGCATGGAATTGACAACGGGAGCATCAGAAGGAGGAAGTTGCGTTATTAGGAAAGAAAGCTTGAAAAAAGTGAGGAACTTGAAATTCGTATCATCGAGAATATTAAAAATAAAAATTGATCAAAAACAACCAAACAACAGCGAAAATAATATGTGGATCGAACGAAGACGAGCTCCCTGAAAATAATAGGAAGAATTTTTGGAACAACTAACGGACACAACTGAAAATGGAAATGGAAGAATACTAATAGCGGGAGACTTTAATACCCGAGTAGGAAGAAAAACGCAAAACGCTCTGAATGCTTTAGGACCGCATGGTGAACAATAACGGAGAAAAAATGCTTAACTTTTGTTTGGAAAACAACATGGTTATAATATGAATTTCGAGATATACATAATTACACATGAAGAATTACAAGCTACGCTAACGGATAACAAAATGGAAATACATTGCCGAACAAACCAAAAACTGTTTTGTTAACTCTTAAAAACCTTAAAGAAAGGAAAATAAGACGCAATTAAGCACATCAAATCGAAGGATGGCAAATTGTTAACACGAGATGAAAGAATCATGACGAGTTAGAATGAATATTATTCGCAGAAGAAAGAACTAACTATCGAGAAGATATAAGAGGAAATTATAGCAACATGCCAAAATCACTGCAGAGATGTCGAAAAGTCTAGAAAATAAAGGCAAAGACTATTCCCAACGACGAGAAGATAGGAATAATTGTAGCGACATTCAAGAAAGGCGATAATCGAAACTGTTGGTATTACGTTAGGCACTGTATCCAAATCTTACGAATATATACATTACAAAAGAAACGTAATCATCAGACGTTCAAAGCGTATTTAGAAAGGGAAGAAGCGCACAATACCATATTTTCAATGACGAATGAATGAATGAAACAGTTAATAGAAAAGACAAGAACAAAGGATTCGGAATTATACTCGGCATTTCTAGACCCGGAAAAGGGTTTCGATAGGGTATTACAAAAAAGCATGTGGAGGGAACCGACATCAACGAAAAATTAACAAAGGGAATATAAAGTTTAAAGGACGAAGGTTGACTCTGTCCCTTTTTTCTTGTGAGAAACGGGACTCCTTTTCAAGGGGTAGTAAAAACTATGTATTTTAATATAAACGATAACTTAAGGACGTCTATATCGAGGGATGTACCCAAACTCAAATCCATCATATTGTTAGTAGAAATCCCTTTCTGGTATTGTCGCGTACTTGATGTTCGACTTGACGTTTCGCTGATCATGCTGTCAGCTTCTTCGGAAGATTTCTACGGCAGTTTTTAGAAATCTTCGGAAGAAGCTGACAGCACGACCAACGCAACGTCAAGTCAAACATTAGTTACGCGATAATACCGATAGACCTTTCTACTACGGATCACGGTCGTGGAAGCCTACGCTCGACCATCATTATTGTTTTCAATTATTAAGTTTAAGAGAGAGTAATACTAAAATCGCTTTCGTTTCGTTCAGTGCGAAATAGACTTGTTTTCTTATTAATTAATCGCATTAAAAACTGCGTTGTTTTTAGCTGTATAGCCAATAAGGAATAACAATAAGATTCTTTCGAACTTTTTAAAGGTACAACAATTTCAACCAAATTGTAAAGCAACGCAATGAGATTGATGGCGGTTGACTTATAATTAAATTAGCCACTTTTTTTATCTTTTCGACTTACTTTGACATTGATGCCCTATCGTTATATTATCAAGCTAAGCGCAGCCATATTAGAAATCAAAAATCAGCGAGTCGTATCGTATTTCCATGTAATTTCTCTTAAAACATTATAAAAAGAGAATGACTCACCTCTTGTGCAATTTGGCGATCGCAACTTTGGAGTTGACACGATTTTACGATTAGAGATAATCTTGCTGTAGTAACGAGCAAGTCGAGAGGCACATTTCCGGCTTTTATCGTATTTTTTGAAGGATCATATACATAAGGTGCATTTTTTATAGATGCCTTATAGGAAATAGAACATTATCTCGTGTTAATTCGTTTCCTACTTTAGTTTTTTGGATAATTCTTGACACGCCCGTGGCTTGCAGCGTTACCTACAAGATTTAACCGATTCTAAGGCGCATTAGAATCCTTAATCTTTTAAACAGCAAGGATAATAGCCGATTTTAGTTAATCTTTGCTTCTATTTCAAGCTGTCGATGCGTAGCGCATCAAATTAAAGCGAACACATCTAAAGTTAGAGATCTCTGAACAACTTTTTACGTTTAAAAAGGATATTTTTCTCAAACGAACGATATGTTCAAACTATTCGCCGGAAGCTGTCAAACAACGGCCCGGTCCTGAAAATGCGTTTTTAGATTTTGAAACATCAGAAGCTTAAAGTATCCTAATTTTCGATTCCTCTAGATCTTGAGGGTTGCCTTTAATATTCCGAAACGCTTTAGTAGCTTGATAGATCCAATAAGAGGATTCAAGGGGATCAAATTTGGACTTGTATCTGGTCATTTTTGAGATTGAGATTGAGAATTGGCCATTCGTTGGAATATTTGTGTATCCAAAAAAAAATAATGTCAATTAACAGCTAGAAATATTTTTAATAATTTATTAAAACTACTTTATAAAAACTTATCTCCATTTAATGATCTCTCCATAAAAAAAAAAATGACCCAAGAATATGATTTCCAACTATTCTCTTTTCACATGTTCATATTTTGGGACCACTGCGTGCGAATTCCTTGAAGGAAATAGAGATTTACTTTCGAAATGATCCAAAATTATATATTAATAAGATAGTCGTTGTTGCTTAACGATTTTGAATCAATTTTTCCATTGTTTGTTTGTTAGTCATTGTTGCCTTTTAATTATTCCGTTGTTTGCACAAATTTGAATAATCCTGGTATAAACTTAAACCCGATTTATATAAATTCCATTCTCCACGTTGTCATGTTACTCATACATACGTATCATGTACTTATATCAATCGCTCGACCTCATAATTTTGTTTGTTATTATGTCTAGTACACGTTTCTTTTTTTTTTTGTTCGTAGGATTTACGAAACTCCGGACTTTCGTTTTGACGTATCACGTACCCTATTACATGTAATTGTTATTATTTAAATTAATAATAATGCTAGTTCAGACAATGCATCGAAAGTAGAACAAAACAATATTAGTACCAGGAACTGGACGGATTGGTAATTGCTAACACGTCTTGTTATGTCTAGGAAAACGGTACAAATCGTTTGTGATTGTGGCGCAATTTCTCGCGCCGCGTTAAAAATAAAACACGCCTTGCACAAATGCACAAATAAGGTAACCGAGTACAGCTGCGCGCTTGTTATTAGAAATTATTAGAAACATTCTTCCTTGTTGTTGAAACGAATGCGGTTGTTTTGACTGTTTCTTTTGTTTAAACTTGAATAAGTAGTGCGTTCATGATTATTTTGCAACGTGCATATCCGTTACTTCTTGAACCAATAAGCATAGTTTTTACTGCGTATTGTATGCTAAAGTGTCGGCACACCCCGCATCACAGAAGCTATTTGATTAATTCGGAACAATTGTTTCGAAAATTCGTGGGCTCTCATTATCAAACCATTCATTTTACCGGTTCTTCTCTCAGAGCCTGGCCTTATATTGTATTTACAATATAAGGCCATATTTTAAAAAAATTACATACAAATGCAACTTTACTTATGTATTTAAAAAAATAATCGCTTTCTTCTCTCTAAATCTCGCACCCTCTCTAAGAGAAGACACTGTGTCGTGCCAACGTTCCTCTTGTTCTTCATACCACGAAAGTTCAGTTTCTTCTGCATGATTCGGCCTTCCTTCTTCTTCTCGTCTGAGCGGTCAGTTTCCTCATTCTCTTGTGCCGCAAAAACAATTTCATCCTTATTTGTTTTCTTTTCTTCCTCCCACCAATTAATTCCGGGCATTCCAAAGATGTTCTGGCGTCTTCCGTTATTATGTCTGAGCAATTTTTGAGGTTGAGCTGTTTTCGAAAAGAAACAGTAGTAAATGACTCAACACGTCTTCCTTGTACATTCGCTTAGGTTTTTCCCGTAACCACTTGATTCGAAGGCAAATATTTGATTTTATAATTGTCGACAACCGCATTCAATATAAATCTGGATAGGATGTAAGAGGATTGCCTTTCCAATCTTCTCTTTTCTAAATTTCTTCACGTCTCGGATAAACTCAATCTTATGCTAGTCATACCTCGGTGTTCATCCAAGCATTTGCTTGGCTTACACCTCAAGTTAGTTCTTCTTTGAATTAACTATAGATACACAGATTCTTCGTCGATCTCATTGGTTTTCTCTCTTCTTCCACACCATCCAACTTCTCTTCTTCTCTAACTCAAAACTTGCTCTTTTTACAAACGTACGAAACCACGATTTCACATTTACTGTTGACACTAACATGAAAACATGGATGAAAATAATCAGCCTACAGAATCATAGGTTTTAATTAAGAAACGAATCGCGACCATTCTGTGTTGTTTACAGTTATTAGAATTATCGCGATGTGTTTGTGAGTGTTGGTTTCCTTTCTATTTATCTTTCCTGCTACTCCTTTACTACAACAACAAAATAAAACAAATAATTAAACGCTTCTGAATGTATAAATTCTGTTAACGATAATGTAACGGTACACACTTCTCAGCGAAACATCGATGATTATCTCAATTATCTACCAAAGAATTTCATCTTCTAGAAGGTGCCACACTTTCCATACTCGCATGCGGTATTTGCTTGTAACTTTCTCTCGTCTCACTTTTACGCTTAAAATCGAGACGAGGAGACGCGGAAAGTGTGAAAAGGAGATCAGACACGGTATACATTATACCCATGCGTACATACATTTTGTTGTTTTCGCCAATACGAAAACTGACAAGCGCGTATTATTATATAGACAACAAACCGTTAAGTAAGGACTCTTGTTCTGATTTTTTTCTTGCACTCATTCGTCCATGTAAAGATATATTTTGATCAAATGATCAGGAAGTTATAAGCAATATTCAACATTCTAATTATCATTCCGCCTTCTTTTTATCTTGTTTATTCGAACCGATCTATGTTTATGCTTCGATAGTTCGGAGTAAAGTTAGGCGCACACTAAATATAAAAAATCGTTAAAAGGATAAATATTTGCGTTCTTTGTCGACCTAACGAATAAAGACATTTTATAAGAAATAAAAGATGCTATATTATCGGATATAACGACGTGTTTCCAAAGATCACTTTGCAAAAATATTTTAAAAACTTACTAACTTCTTCATAATTATTGATGCACATATCTACGTTTTCAACGGAGTATTGCAGTGCACGTTGCGATAACAACGTTCTGTTTCATGCAGTGTACGTCCAGCCTGATTGTAAGATCGCATATCGCGATAGAAGCGCACAATAACATAAATATATTTGTATGCGTGCTTGTGCTATATATATAACCAGATTTGATATGAAAAATTTTCCATGACGGTAGCATTAAATTTAAACCAGATTCGGCATGTAGAAACAACGTTCAAAGTTTAAAATCCATTTAGACGCATACGTACATACGTATAAAGATACCTCTCGTGATAAGTTCCAAATACTTCGCTGCAATGATACAAGAGGATTATTGGGTATCAAAACTTCGCGACCAATTGTATGCATTCTGCATATTTAATATCTTTAGCCAATTAGACCATTGAATTTTACGCAGAGAAGCTGAAGGAATCTGAGGAAATAAACTTATTAACTTAATTATAGGATAACTTGTTAAGTTAAACATAGATTTTATTGATTAATGTTCTATAGGCAAACTTTCTAGAAAATTTAGGAGGGTTCATTCTTTGATGTACTATTAGGTGAATTTTTTGAAGCTAGAGAACTGTTTTATTTTACGTGTATCTAAGTTTCACCTACGACTATTAATCGACGCCGAAACTGCGACCTATTTCGCTTGTATTGCTTCATTAAGGCCCAACTAGCCTTTTCACGACGAAATCTTCATAGCATTCCTAATCACCTTGGCAAAACAGCCAAGAGCTCTTTCTTATAAATCATGCCGTTCTACAATATTACTATTATATATTGCCCATGACTGTTTCCTGAAAAAAAAAAAGAGAAACGATTATGTAAATTAGAAATTTACACATGTCGACCGAGATGCTTCAATCTTCGCAAAGAAAAAAAAAAAACTTTCATCATCGCCTCCATTGTAGAGATAATTTCGTTCATTTTTTTTTGCTTCTTCCACCAATTAAAATGATAGATGCCCACGTTCGAATACAAGCAATATGTGCGAGATAGCGGACGATTTAATGTTTGACGTTATTATCTCTCGGAAACGAATAAATAAAATGAAGCGAATAAAAAAAAAACGGTCTTATCAGAGTCGAATGGCTGAGTATAGACAAAACAAAACACGGCTACACATGTATATTTGTATACGTATACGTACGCATGCTCTCCGATAATGCAAACAGATACTTTTTAAACAAATACGTCTGCGAACTTTATGTAGTTCATTCGCAAAGCCTTCATACGCTTGTTATTACGGTTCATTTGTCGATTATTCATATTACAGATGTTGGCTTCTGGTATTTCAACATCTTTTTTTCAGCTTACGGCTTAACGGACGAAGTTGGAAGCGTCAAAACAATTGTTGCGATGTAGGGCAATAACAAGCGCGATGGGTTTTGCCAACTGTACGTTTTAGAAAGGCTCTCATCAACAGCAGATGACGGTAAAGACTTTCTGTTCAATACCGATATATTATTGTATATGTCACTCAGAAATATAAACAAGGTTAACAACATAATCTTAGTTTGAGGGCTATCTCTTCCGGCAAATATCGTCTTCCTACCTAGGACAGCTAAATTCAACCAATTCTTGCAAATCAATATTTGTACATACACAAAGACGGAAATAATCTTCCGACTAGTAGAAACGTTCAACATCATTTGACAAAAAATTCTTAGTATTTTTCAGTTTGGTTCAAGTCTTACTTTATAATATGTAATGTATAACTTACTATTACCTCTATACGTCATGTACAAAAAAAAAAAAACAATACGTCACACAAATTTTAGGTATACGAAGCCGTCGAGAAACTCATTCTGCCGGAGTTCTCTCCTGTCCGAACCTGTTACTTGGTTGACAGTTCTTATTGTACGATTTCCTTAAATCACTGACAGCTCATATTATCCAATTCCCTTGGTTGTTGTCCGAATCCCTTAAATCGCCGTCGGCTTAATTGCCCGATTCCTTTAATTCGCAGATCGCTTATACTGTCCGATTTTACCGACGCTCTCGCGAGGCTAGCCTTGTAAATGTACTTTTTGGCGACGTATTTTGCTTTTATTTTATTGCATTTTAAACCGAACGTTGGGTAAATTTTGTTTCGTTGCAAGGACCCTGGATAGAAGCTACCGGAGGGAGTTTGCAAACAAGAAAATTAATTATCACCCACGTGGACACCATTTTTTTTTTCATTTGTTAATATTAATTTTATACATATAAGTAAATACCCATGACATCTGTTAGCGGGGTGCTCCCCGTTAAGCTCCCCATTGAAGTTGAAAATAAATTAACTATTGTTTTTTTTTCCTTTATCAGTGATTGCCCTCAATCGAATCGCCTTGTTCACTTTATTATTATAATTCCGTATTTATCAAAAGCTAAATAAGTAAATCAATCTAAAAACTAATAGTTGTCCGCTAGTTTCGACTAAATTTTCGTTTTACGTCTGTCAGTATACAATAAATTTAACCTAGAATAATCGTGCCAGCTAAAAATAAACGTCCCCAACGTGATATCGTCACGCTAAAATCTTTCTGAAAAGAAGAAAAAACAGGCAACACGTCAACAGACGTAAAGAAAATAAAAATAAATTCGTACGAAACTGAAAGAGTAAGAAGTACGACGAGAAAAAAAATGTGGAAAAAAAAAAGGAGAAAGAAATGAAGACTATAAGTGAGCGATTTTATTTGGAAATCGAGTAACAACACAAACAGGTCCTCTTCTCGCGCTCATATTGAGCCGTCACGCGATAATATAACAACAATCGTCTAGACTGGGCTGTCTGTCTCTCGACAGCAGCAGCGGCAGTCGCGCCGCAGAAGACCGATGCGCGCACCAACATCAACGCCGCCGTTTTGTTCGACTATTACTGGGACGATATACCTGTATTATGTAAATATCACACGTAGATGTATGTATCCGCGGAGGTAAATTAAACAACTTTTTAATGACAAAATAATGATTGTAACTAATCCAAAAGAAAAATGTAATTCTATTAATGATAAGATCAGAGAGAATTTGCTTCAAATAAATGGATCTCTTTCCATAATAATGGAATTAACACAATGGCATTCGTTCAATGTTTCCACATTGAAACCTATGTACGATCAATAAATATTATAAATAAATTCATAAAAATCTATCGGGGTTAAGGATTAACTTAGTGGTACAGTGGTGTCTTACTAAGCCTTACTAGCGGATACTAAGCCAGGCTTAGTATCCGCTGATCATGGCTTGTTGAAGAGCAAATTGTACTTTTAAGGGATACGCGGGAGCGCGTTAAATAGGGTGACTTGCTGCCATGGTATTTAACTGATATCTCGAGATGAATGCTAAGATACCGGGCACAGGGACTGTGGAGCGCGGTATTCCTCAGGGATCTACGATGGAGTCTCTTTTTTTGTTGGATATTAATATCAATGACCTGGATGTAAGCTTGTTCCTTGACAAGGTTTGCCTATATGTGGACGATACGTCGTTGGTGACCAAAGCAAAAGCAAAAGAAAGCAAACACACGTATGCTGAAGTCATTATGGAACAAGCGGGAGAATCGGCTACTATTTGCTTACTTGAACTCTAAGGAATGTAGTTCAACATTAATGTAGTTCTAAATAATAAGATCGTCAAAAGTGGACGTGGAAATAAAACAATCACCAACGCGATAAAACAATGGCGTGAAGTGGCGCTAGTTTTATCAAGCGAAGTGACCCTATCTATTATCGAAGTAACTTGTGTTTGAGTAAATCTCTAAGAAAAAAAGATACAATCCCCATGTAAATCATTACGTTTCATACGCACATATTGTCTTATTTTATATACTTATCGATTTTTTTGTTGACTTTTGTTGTAATTTCTATTTCAATAAATATATACTTTATTGAAACTTTTTTGGAAGAAGAAGGTGGATAAATACTATTTACTTAATGTCGTATCTGTCGCGTTGCTAACATTGAAAAAGCTATCTCATTACAATCACCTCCAATACGCCAAAACTGTACTGTATGCAGAAAATTATTTCTTATTCATTTCAATCACGTAACCTTTTATGAATTTCTTTATTTAACATTACTTTATCGTTTAAAATGCGTAATTACTTTTTTGCTATAGGAAAACGTTAGGCGTTACGAAATGCTTTCAAAAACAAATAATTCCGTAAGCCGATACCATTGAAAAACTTTAAATAACAATAAGGCAATAAGTGCCTTATATTTGCAAAAAAACGTCGGCTATTGTCTCTAAGCATTTTATAATTAATTTGTTAACTGTCCAAAAGGTCGGCGCATATATAAAATGGTTCATATACCGTGCTAAGGTGACTTCCAAGATTAGTTGAACCGCCTACCGACATTACATTGTTTTTCCGCTGATTACACGAAAAGTCATTAAGCTATTTTCATCCTGCACGATCCTCATCTCGCATCTCGCGTATAAATTCATTGTGTGTACGTATACTCCGACTGCTACTTGCTACTCATTCCATCCTAGCCGAAATTAATTGCGGGGAAAAAGCGCATCAACGTGACCCGCCGTCGCCGTTGCCGCCGGTGTCCGGACACCTGCAACCCGCCCGACGACGAGGACGGACGCAGTCTCGACCGCGCGCACCGCTTTCGCAGTCCGTACAGACGGGACGTACCGCGCTACTACAGCCCAGAACAGCCAGACTACCAGCAGACAGACCCAAGGACGCGACGCGTGTAATCCTCCTTCGCCTCCGTCTCCTCGTCCGATGTTTACGTATTTACGTGCGATGTACGTGTACACTACTGCTCGAGAAAGTTGGAACCGACGATTGAAAATTTCTCTCTGATCAGGAATATCGATTCGAAGCGTTCATCCAAAAGACGGTTCCCAGAGCCTCATCACTTACATCACATAGCAATCCGAAATGTAGACACATGCTTCTCTCCATGCCGATCATTTACTCCCAAAGTATTACTGTTAATACATGTTCAATATGATATAATTGCTTAAATTTCTCTGTATCAGCCAGTGTTAATTCTTTAAAGTATTATAGTACATAAAGACGACGGCACTGCAAATATGTCATTTAAATCTTTTGTTATTAAAGAAACCACGTGTTGCGCATCTAAGAGAGCTAATTTATGCATGGTAACATAAAAAAAAAAGAATTTGCAAAATTTCCATTTCCATTTACTTAAAAAAAAAAATGATTTACACCCTAACTTCTACGTGCGTCAGTGTACGTCGGCTGCTTTCACTCCAACAGTACTAGACCCCTTTCTTCATTGTTTACTGACGTATCTCTGCGTGCATCATGGTATGGGGTGACAGCTATAGCGGTGGTGTGCAGCCCACGTTGTTCAATTTCAGTGCACCTAATGCACACGAATGCAGGGAGAGAAAACGAAAAATATGTATGTATGTTGCGTACGTGTGTTGTCTGCCGAGACGGAGTCGGCCTTTCGCCGCGTGTCTGGATTACCCGCGAGACGTACGGGTTTTAACCCTTTCAATTCTTCCGTCTGCCGCGTCTTAGACGGTTTATTGTTAGGTTATTACAATTTTCTTCAGTCTGAAGACGTTGTAATATAAGAAAATAACAAGGAGACTATGAATAGCGAGAGCGATATCGGTATTAGTTCGTTTTTGTAACGAGACTCCCAAGTTCGAACGAACCAACTGTACACAATGAATTAATGAGCAATAAAATGTACCACATAAAGAACAAAAGGCGGCTCGTGCTAATTGGTATTGAAAAACTTTGAAGCTCAAAAAAATGTTGAAACTTTGAGGTCAAAAAATCCGAAACCTGTGCGAGTGTTTTAGAATGGGGACAAGCTAACAAAAGTTATCCGTCCCGTGGAGTGTCGAAGTAAATGATCGCAACTTTTAAACGGTTAATACCAAATGATATGTAACCGTCTATTTATCAAAAGTGATTACCGTGCTGAAAGACCAACCCACAAAAACAGATTGTCCTCCACCACGATAATATTTAGTAAGAGTTCAAAAAATTATTTAGTTTGGAGACCACTTAAGCCAACTTCCGTACAGTCCTGACAGAAATCCAACGATTTTTTCACATTCCCGAGAATCAAGAATGGAGTGCTCGGTCAAGTGGTCCAGTCGCCGAAAAAGTAGAAGAATATCAAACGTTGCGGAGAATACTTCAACGAACAGTAAAGTGCTTTAAGCTGTTATGGCTATATCATAATTAGAAAGACAATTTGCAAGCTCCTTGTTCTTGAATGCCCAAAATTCATTACGAAAGAACTCTCTTCCATCACATCCTTATCATTATAAAATATGAGTGTGGCGGTCGCTGTGGTTAAAGCTATCGCGATAAAAACCAAAGTTTTAGAAAAAAAAAAATGTAGCTCTTTTAAATCTCACCAATATTAAGCATTTATTGTTAGAACTTCAAGTAACAAGAACTCCACAAACACTCTATACATCCCATATTTCCCAGACGCCAATGCTCAGTTACATCCCATTATCGTCGTCGAGATATTAGTAAATTCTTCTCGAACATTACAGTCTGGACTATCTCCTGACGATCTTTGTTGTTTATAGCCCGGCAATATAAAGCTTGCGAACAGGCGTTAGAAATGCGAAAAGGAATGCTATTCAAGCGAATCTCTCGGATAGATATGTCTGTGTTGTCCGGCATTCGACGCGACCATTTGTAAGATTATCTCGTTTCGTTTTTTGTTGCGAGTTCAGCAGTTTTTTCTGAAGGTGAATACTCGAGAAATTAAATGTTTTTAGGTGCGAGCGCTGCCGTTTGTTACATGGAAAGTGTAGACGCCAATTCGAAATACCACGAATTTCCTTTAAATGTATTTCCATCTTACTAATTGTATGTTAATATCTTCGCCGTCGCTCCCTTCCAAATATTTTTGTCAGTTACGTGAGCTTTATTAATGAAACGTTTCTTTTGTCTTGGCTTATTTATAGGCTACCGTGTTTGTAGTCTTTTCTTTTGTTGCAGTTACCGTTAGGTCCTGACGTTTTTGGAAGAGGGTCAGTTAACAATGGAAAAATTGTACATTCGATAAGTCAAATCAAATCGTCGATTGCTTCTTGATACGATGATGAATTCATAAAAACCGTTTCTGTGTGTTGACAAGTAGAACTTTACAGTATGTTGAGCAAGTAGGTAGTCAATATAGGCGCCGTTCAGTAGAACCTTTCGATTGCTAGGTTGCTAAAAGAAGATTGATGATTATCAAATGTGATCCGCTTAACTTTGAGGGATTTATTGAGGTAAAATGCACGTAGTCTCGTATGTTTTACAACCTGATTTTACTGCTTAATCTAATCGCCGTTCCTCTGATGTTTCTTTGCCAGCACTTGGACATGAATAAATAAGATCATTGAAATTTTTGTAGATTTAAGCAAAAGCTTTTGATTTGGTTATCCATTTGTCGTTACACAATAAAAAGGAATAACAATGATCTAACGTTAAGGGATACTATTAACCGCTGCTTTTCCTATTTTTGAAACCCTCCTCGTCCACCTCTTGGCACTTCTTTTCTTTCTTAATACTCGACTTGCAGATTCCATCGAGTACTCATAAAGGACTGTTCGTTAACGACGTGTCTTTTGTGGCGCATAGAATAAAGCTCGAGAAGCACTTGACAGTTATTGGTCTAATGTTGTGAAAGTTTTGTATATGGCTTGAGCAAAAAGAAGGTTGAATTGAAAAGAACCAACTAATTTTGCGAGCTCGTATAAAACGTACATTTTATCCAGAGTTCTCTGATGTAGGAACCTTCTACATTAGCTGTAGGCATTCCCGAAAGAAAAACGTCAATAAATCATGCGATTGCAATATGTCTACAATATTATTTTTTTCGCTGCAGTGCTTCTAATATTGTTGCTTTCATCTGGCTTGTAAATTGAGCCTTTTCCGAGGTTGTTCTGGATTAAAATCTAATTTTATCTGTAAAAATAATAAAAAATAATCTTAAAAACTGAATCAAGAATATTTGGCCGCAACCATGATGCACAACGAAACAAATGTAAAGGCTCCAACGACGTGGGTAAACTAAACAATACTGAAAAGGCAGCGAGTACAAACGAGCCGGACTCGATTACTTCCTAAAGGAATTGATTCAGATATTTCGCCAGAAGCTGATGATGTCGCTGGCTTATTCATAATTCGTATCCTCTTGGCTATTTCTAATATATCATTAATATTTACAATAGAAATTTATCACTTTCAAATGCTTCAAATTGTTGCAATCAATTATACACTGTTAACATTACTCATGCGTTATATACCATAACGCAATTGAGAAAAACAACTTTAATAGTTAATACTGATACTAGAGAATGAATTTTAGCACTAGCTGTATAAAATTCTATTGCCTTAGTAATCTTCCGTATATGTCTCCAGTCTAGTTCGAGAATAAAAAAAAAAGAGCAGAACCAATAACTAGACACTACCAACTAGGAAACATATATTTTATAAGTGTAGGCTCCACCTCCAGGTTAGTTTAAATTAATCCGCAATATACTGTGGGTTAAAAATAGTTCGTAGACGAAACAAATCAAATTAGAAACGTTAGGAAATAGTATACCGTTCGGTTTTTCTGGTTTGGATGCGTTTTTCCGTAATAAAATCGACGACTACGACGTTGTACGATGATAAAATAAGATACTTATAGCAATAACTAGGTACCGCAAGTATTTATGAAAAAAATCATTACTTTTTCGTCCTGGTAAAAGAAATCGGATAATAGAAATAAATTCTTACTTCTCTAAGTTTATACTGACACAATTACGTCGATGCAAACAATAGATAACCACCTCTAATAGCGTTCACGTAGATTACTCTTCTAGTACCATAAATATAGTGCCAAATGGAGCTGGCTAATGTTTTTTTTTCTTTTTTTTTCCTCTCAACCTTCTAACTTTTAAAAATAATGTTGTTCCCTAGACGTACACGTGCCACGGTGACTTTCGTATGTGCAATGAATCAAGCATTGTGCCCGCTCTTGATTACTCACACGCATGTGTCTCTGCCTGCATAATTCATCGTTTAATAGTGTTACGTATGGTAGGTACATAATGTGTGGATATCAAAACAAAGAAGCACACTAATTTGCCCTGCTCCCTGTTCGATAATAATATTCGGGAATGTAATTTTTTGTCAGCCTTCCACATCCTGCTCTGTCGCTTATTTTATAACGAGCTTTTCCCACCGAGCGTCTAGGTTTTATAGAATCGTCCATATCTTCGATTAGGTAACTATAAGTACATCGATAAGGTAATTAACGGGGAATTTACGATCGGCTATAAGTGCTGAAGAAATCAGCTGGAAATTAGAAAAAGTACCTTTGAGAATCAAGAAAGAAGGTAGCAAAGAAAGATCGGTACAAATCATGTTTTTCGTAATATTCACCGTTAAGAGTAATACTCTCTCGCATGCGTTCGAACCAATCTCCAAAACACCCGAATAATTGATTGTTGGTCAGTTTCCAACTCGTGCGAATATGATTAAGTTTCGTCACCTTCTTCTGCCTCTGACTTTCCTTCAAACCAATTGGCATTGGCCTTTTTACGGCTACATGTTCATCCAAAATCGAATCTGCTGCAATCTAGAGATATGCACAAGGATGCCTCTATTTCTCGGTAAATTGCATGCCAAAGTTATCTTTAATCATGTTGCGCACAACATCGATATTTTTTGGAACAATAATGGTTTTGGTCAACTTTCACGAAATTCATCATTGACGGAAGCACGACCTCGGCGAAATTCTGCAAGCCAGTTTTTTCTGATGGTGCTTCATAACTAGACTAAGACTTGAACGAAGCTACTCGAGGCGTCGTTGTCATGTTATTAGACCATGTCATGTTAGACCTTTACTAGAATCTTAAAAAATTATCGAATGAGGAGTCTTCAGGCAAAATCTATTTACAACAATAGGGTTTCCCATTCACAAAGCATTGCACACCACAATTCCTTAGAATTCTACGAGGCTAATCTCAAAAGTATGAAACCTGAAGCATAAAGATGCGCCGGAACAATGTTTAACTGAACATCATCAACCAATCGTAGGAATCCAGGAAAGAATCCTAGGTAGTCGGAATTACGAATTAGACTCGGGAGGTGTTGGACCAAACGGCGGATACTGTTCGGACTGGGATGAGCAAGAACCAAGCCGCCGAAACGTACGGAATACGACGTTCTACGGTGCTTAATAGATGCCTCGAAAGACATCTGGAACTTGTTGGCCGCCCAACCATCCTCAGTGCCAAGAAGAAATACCTCGTTTAGTTTTTATTTTTTTAGAAAAATTAGAAAAGAGAAACATTATTTCAGAGCTAAGAACATTTTTAAAGGAGGAACAAGCAATAACGTCGGGACGCTGCGCATCATTACTTGACAAGCTGACGGCAGAAATTGCGGAAAAACGATCACATTTGTTGTTTTGTTCCATCATGACAACGATCGCTGGGAAAAGTATACAGACATATGACGAAAAAGCTTGTATTTTATGCTTATCAGTTTGCTGATGATCTAAACCTTTTACATAAAAAGAACAACATACAGATTCTCACACAACAAATAACTTTAGGTTATGTTTATCTCTGATATCATCACATACTAAAAATATAAACGTTGGTCTTTGAAATTGTAAATTTTATCATTTCGTGTGCGGAATATTTAGTCTAATACGTTATTGCTCTGGCCGTCGTCGTTTTTCTTGGAGCTTTTTTGCTCGCTTCGCATGTAAACAGATTACGCCAAACCTCAGTTGGCGCAGTGAATGAACGATACCCTCGAATGTTTGCTAGCACCTATGTATATCTTTAATCATGTTATTCTGTTCTGTAGTTTTATTTTTACACGTTTGTTCGTAATGCAAGCAAACAGTTCATTGAATAAATAGAATTATAAGTGTGGCCGTACATCCAAGCGTGATGTTATTTAGGTAAGTGCCTGAGTGAATATACAAACATCGATTTTTTTCGTATATCATTTAGATAAAAGGTATTTTCGAGAATAAATTATAACGCCGTCAAGGATTAAGATCGATCACCTGTAGATTAAGCGAAGATCGATCATCCTCAAGTAGATCTCTTTTACTTTACCGCTCAAGAATTGTTGCCAAAAATAACGACGAAAAAACATCGTATTTTTCCAATTTTCAAATTTACTTAAAACGAATTGTAAATAACCTAAAAATAGTCGCGTATTAGTTTTACTTTCAGTTTTTTTCTATTACGTTCGAATTTTATAATTATAACTTTTTTGAGCGAGCATTAAATGGACTCTTGTTGCCAACTAACCGACTGCCAACGATTTTTTTCTACGTGTAGTGCAAAAGTTGTCAACATATGTTAATAGGTGTTCTTAATAATCTTTTTGGGTAATGTGTTTGGGTGCTTAGAGTAGTTTTCAGCTTAATATTCTCAACGTTCGAGCGAATTATATAGACAGCGCGCCTCAAAATAGTTTCTTATGCGTAGAAAGTTGACCGATCCGTCTGGTTCTGTAAGGCGCAGATGGTTTAGTTATTAAGTAACGTCCTAAGTACTGTGTCTGGATCACCTGAATGATCGTGTAAGAGACCACTGAGATATCTACATATGTATGTGCCTGCGTTTTCGGTCCCAGCGCAATACCGTCAGAACGCTGATGTAAGAGCATATCTAAGAACGGAATACGACCGTCCGATTCGATCTTCGTGGTGAAGCGATAGAAAATTAATTAAAGACTCGTGCCAATGAAGCCAGATGACAAACTCTTGCGGAATAAAGACTCCTTGACCAGTATGCACTAACAGCATTGAAGATGTATCATAAGAGTATGGACGAAAACGACAACGCCGCGATTTCATCCCGGAAGCCAAGAATATAGTGAGAAAACAACATAATTAAATATCTACTTTATTTTAAAGTAAATAGGGTAGCAACTTCTTCCTTCTTCATCAGTTAAGTTATGTTTGCTTCAATTTTTGAAGAAAAGTCACAAGTTTCCACAAATTTATTAGAATAAAACGATTTTTCGCCCAACCTTTATTGCGTTTTTCAAGTTTGATGCGATTTTTGCGAAGTAGATAGAGGAATATAATTTTTTTCGTCTGACACGAGCTACAATCCGAATCCAACTGCTTTAAAGCAGTAATTATTAACGGTTTGTGATGTAACGTCAACTTTACAGGCTTTCGAAATATTCTCTGAGGAGTCCATCGTTTTCCTTCAATTCTGCTATAGTTTTCGTTAAAGTTCGGCAGTGTCTCACGAAAACGCATTAGATAAATGGTAAATTATGTTGGGCCTGAATTTCGGAAAAAGGACCAATCTCTTACTTGCTGCGGAAAATTGATTCATGTATCGAGATATTTCGTGATCGACCGCAATTTTACATAATCACCATCATCTTCCGGATAATTTCCATTCTTTCCGTAACACTCGCTCCCCTCCCATCATCAAACAGCGTAAGAAACGCGTCTTGTAATTCTAACTATTTCCCGAAATCATTAATTCGCTTTTTTCTGACATCATTACTCGTTAATAACGCCATGTTACAACTTCTGACGCCTACAACTCCATCGGGTTCGTCGACCTTACACCTGCTGATTATTATGCTGGACCTCTAACGCTCAGTGCACCTGCACAGGGTTGCCGTTGCGGCCGCCGATGCATGTGCACGTCCTTTGTGTACCCGCATGATGACTTATGAACCTTTCTTATCGGCCGCCGGTGCTACGGCATCGTACGATGACGACGATTGGGAGTGACGCCTTCTACCTACATATGTTACACGCCAAAGCTCGGAGAGCAAATCTCCAGTGGCACATGAGAGAAATGTATGATTAGGATCAAGAAGCACGTGTATGATGATTACTTCAGGAAAAGAATGTATAAATGCAATTGAACGTACGAACAACCATTGTTAACGATAAAATAAGAAAACCTTCAAGTTGCTATTCAATAATTTTCCCATGAATTCCCAAAGATTGAGGATTGATCCTTTACTACCCTTCTTCAACACTGACAAATAAAGAAAACTTATAAGTAAAGGCAAAAGGTGAAATTTTTTTTAATAAGCAATGGAAAGATGATAACAAATTATTTAGAAGTAATACTGAAAAACTAGGAACCATGGAAACCAAGCTATTTAAACGAACCTAGCGCCTCATGAAACAATTTGGTGCGAAACCTAAACCAATAACAAATATTCTTCTTTTACTTCTGAATTAAAGAGAACTTCCTAAAACTTCGTACTTAAGCTGTCATTTAAACTTGTTTTGCAAAGAATCCAGACAACATTCAATCTCTAATGCGAAAAATATTTTTTTCTACTAGTAACTAATTGTGTCTTCTTTTGATTTTGTTGGTCCGTGTAGATGCTGTCGGTGGTAAGCGCCGGCGCCGCGGCGGGTGTAGGCGGCATGGACCGTCTGCGCAGCCGAGGAACCGCACGTGAGCTGGCCGCCGCGAGGGATCGCCAAGTTCGAGTGCACGCCGTTCACACCGACATCGCTATCAATTTGCCTCCCAGTATAGCGTTGCCGGATGGCGAGGACCATCCGTTCAATTCCAGGCTGCAGATTAGAGACGCAGAACAGGTAAAAAGCTAAACCATTTAACGACAATTCAATCCGACCATTTTCAAGTAAAAAATTACCAGAACTAACTCTTACATTTTATGGCCTCTAGCTCCGTCCGTCTAAAGTACATATATTATTTTGAAAAGTTGGATTTTCCTTTGTCTTGTCTAACATCCTCTGACAATACAAATGAAGTAATTTACTGGTAGCAACTCTTACCGCGTATAGATAGTTGCTGTACCTGGCATACCTTTTCCTTTTAAGACGTAAAGACTGCTGCACCAAGTTGTTTACTAAGATAGGAGTCAATGCAAGTTAAACTACCTTGACAACAATAATCAAAAGACCGAATGTAGCCTCCAGGAGGTAAATGGTCCCCAATTGATAAGATCTCTTGGAATTTACCCAAGATCTGTTATCTACAGATCATCACTTACTGGTGCGAATTTATTCTCTTCCAAATTACTTCACCAGACTTTACGGTCTAATTTTAGTTCTTGTTTGTACATTTACACCGGCGCGGCACAAAGCTTTTCATTGCAAAAGAAATATTGCTTTTGTAATCCCCGTGATCGTCGATTGGCCAATTTCGATCAAATTCCTCTTAATATAAACGTTACGCGCCGTAAACGAACCATTCCCGGCCAAGTTCCTCAAGATCAAGAAAATTGGTACGATGTGGCCGTTTTTACACGCTAGATACAAATTCCAAATCCTTGCATTTGCGTTTAGTTATCATCGAATTCGTTGCTGATAATACTATCATCCCACCTTTCAGGAGGCCGAAATCTACCAGAAATGTATCAAACCACCGCCGAATCGCACAGTATTGGAGTCTGAATCCCCGCCACCATACCGGTCGAGTTCAGCCGGCCTACTCGGATCGATCAGCGGCGGCAGCAGTTCGAGCAGCGCGGACTGGTCATCGTCGGCGGGTAGCGGCTGTGGAAACGCACCATTAGTAGTCAGATGTCATTCCATGTCGTCCACATCGAAACGGCATCACCATCATCAGCACCATCATCATCATCCTCATCATCAACAGCAGCAGCAGCAGGAGAATAGCACCGGAAGCAGCGGTACGACGTGCAGCGCGATGACCGCGTCCACGCTGGCCGCTTCCGCGACGCTGGGGGGCATGACGAGCGGCGGTTGCTTGTCGGCCACCGGACAAAAGACTGATTTCATTCAAAGAACTGTTAAACGATTTACGGGAAGCAAAGAGAGAAAGGGGCAGGTCCTGCCGGGGGCCGGCCTCGCGATTAGTAGTAACAACATGCCGGTGGTGATAGTTCCGACTAAACCTAGACGAATCTCCGAACAGCATCAGCAACAGCAGCAGCAGAACTCCACTTCTTCAACGTCAACTACCACGACTTCGATAACGACTATAACGACTGGCCGTCCGAAACCAAACGTCTGACCTCACGTTCCGACGATGTTTAGGTGATGACAGTTGTGAAAAACAAAATAAAAGGAAAAACAGAAATCCTGTAAAAATAGCAAAAGAAAGCGATTCCATATTATTATAATTATAATAATTATTATTAATATAATGTAATAACTCGTAATTTAAATTATATCTGTATTATTATATTAAAATATAAATATATAAAGAATATATTATATATATTATATGAATGACGAAAATAAGAGCAAAGAGGTTAAACCCGGCAAATTGCTTCAACGAAAATTCCGTACATAGGAACATAAATGATGAGAAATTAAACGAAGTTAAGCGCAAAGTGAATAAATAACTAAGGAAGAGAACGTACATTGGGTGAAAATTATTTAAAAGAATTGGACATTCTTATTACTAATTGTGTAGTATTTATAATAAAACAATTTTTAACGAAGAATTTCTTAAAGAACGTTGGTACTGTGCTGAGAAAAATGATTATATTTCGTGGTGATTTAGTATCTTAAGCATTAATTTGGAAAAGTCTTGCTCTATCTTGTCCTATGTTAAGTTAGCAGCGGTCATTCGTTATGGCGGTATATTACCATATCGAATAACCATAAATATTTTCGTTAAAAAAAAAGCACGGGTTGGCTAATTGCACAGCGTTGCCATACTAAATTTGTTTGTTTGTTTTTTTGATTAAAAACCAAAAAAAAAAAATAGAAATGTAATAGGTTTCTTATCTCGTTTGATGATACCATCGGGTGATGATACAATCCTAACTAGTCATTTAAATCTAAATCATTAATTCACTTTCAACGCCAGAATAACCGGGAAGAACCTTCAAAAACCAACCATAAACTTCACGAAAACCACACATTCATTCGCAGCCGCAACGGGGCTGCGCTCACAAATTCTGATGCTTGTTGTTGTAATCTTATTTTCGGTTGATTTAATTGTTGATTAACTAACTAAAATTGAAATGATATCTATTGTAGTTGGCAACACAAAAATATATTAATCTAGCTCTATTTCAAATGATTCCTATAAATTTATGCAAGTACCCCTATCGCTGTTATTTTTTAGCTTTCCTTTGCGTTAAAATTAAAAATTACTAGAATAACATTCGCTTTAATCACGACTTAAATGGGATCTAATAATGAATTAACTTAACCGTGATTAGCGGACCACGCTAAATTAATCAGTATCTTCAGCCGTCTTTGCCATTTTTTTTTTTTTTAACGATTTAAATGTTAGTTTATTAGTCCAAAGGTAGTACCGCGACTATTCTAAATTAAAACTAAATCACTATTTAATATAATCTAGGCAAGCGCTAACTTATATCACTCAAATTTTCCAAAAAAGAAAAAAAGAGCCACGGTCTTAGCTGCTAAATTAACTCGATCCACCGTTGAATTTTGAACACAACCTAGTAGCCAAGTATTTACGGATTATTTATGTACTATGTACATTTATTTAAATAAATATTACTATATAATAATTATTAATTAATTAATTAATTGAATATATATGTATATTAGTCATTTCAAGAATAATCAAACTTTAATATTTGGCCTACTACAATACGAATATGTAAATTAAATAAATGAGAGTATTAAAGCAGCTAAAATACGTGGGCATATTATTAGGTATCATTTCTAAGCGAAACACGAATAAAATCCTAACGAGGAAAACATTTCAAAAGGACTTAAGGAGAACCTTACGACGATAATTGCTAGAATATTGTTCTGTTTTTGAAATTTTTAAATAATATGTAATCTATATTATTATATTGTTTTTATTCGAAGAAATATGACGATATCCATTAACACGAAAAAAAAAAGGAACAACAACAAGATTTAAGTATAACCGCGGATGTGCAAGAGAAACATTAGATTATAGAACCACCTCGAAAAAAAAAAAAATAGATTAAACGATACATTTAACAATAATTAAGAAGAAAATCGATTTTTCCTCATCTTATATCCTCCCTCCGATCACCTTCTATTCCCCTCGAGTTCTCCCCCTCTCTTAAATGCTAAAGTGTTCATCAATAGTCAGCCATCGATAATATAATATATAAATCTAAAAAAAAAAGTACATATTATATATAGTTTCATCTCTGATATGTTAAATAATGAATATAAGTAATTAATCCATCGCGACTGTACTTGGGTGTGCATATTGAGTATAAGTAATTTTTTAAAAACGGCTTTTTTTTACGTCGAAAATTGCGTAAATTGGAAAGATGGAGATCGTAATCTACGCCGTTGGATGTTATTTACTTGTTGAATCGCAAATAACTTGTTAATTACGGTAAATTGGCGTAGATTGAAATTTTGAAATCTCCTCTGTGACAATGCTAATATATCTTTCCGAGTTAAAATTTAATTTTATTACTATTGAATTTAAAGGAATATCAAGAACGTGTACATCTAAATAATTAAAAAAAAAATTTTTATTGGAATTTTCGTATTTCAATTATCCATTATTAATCCGAAAAGCCTGTTGCAAAATTTCACAGAAGAAAACTAGATCATGATATTACTACCAAAAACTGCGCCCACGTTGCTGTATTATTATTATTATTATTACTATTACAATTGTAGTTATACGAATTATTTTGTGTAAATGTACGTTAAAAATATAAAACATCCGATTCTGATATATCATCAAGCCATTCGATTCTATTTTATTTAAATTGGCAACATTATTTTCGAATAAAATGCTATATTCATACTGATGTTATATGACACTTACGGCCTAATTGAAGGTTATGTCGTATATTTTTGGCGCACATTGTATACATGACATTGATTTTTTTTAACATATAGACTTGTACTATTTTTGATAATTGAAATTATACTACACAAGAATCAAATCCTCATCATTAACGTTAATAATATTATTTATTAATTAATCTACGTATAAATAGTTTATATCCGCATTATATAATATTCATATACCGTTTATATGATTTCATATTCCTAAAAAAAAAAAAAATGACGGTAGACTCTATCGTCTCTTCCTGATCTTTTTTTTGAATTTAATTTCTCTTATTTGTTAATTATTATTAATTACAATACCTACGATAATTTAAATAATATAATAGTAATCATATATTTTTATATTATATACCCGTGTCCTATCTATTTAATCCTATCTTGTGTCCCCTCTCTCCAGGAAACCCGCCTCAACTCCTCAGTATATTTATATTTATAAATAGCACTACTTAGTACATCATTGTTACATTCCATGGTTCACAATATATTATGTTTTAAATAATAATAATTATTACTGGTAATATAATTTTTTCGTTCATTTTTTTTAGTCATAGTCAAGACATAATAACGATAAATATAAACATAATTACAATAAATTTTTTTAATACACTGCATACATAATATATAGACGATAATAATACGTATTATTATTATTATTTAGTTTATTAAATATTACAACATTCTCTTAAAAAGAAATACTGAATTGTATATTATTATTATTATTATTATTATTACTATATTATTTATTTTACGTGTATATTTAATCTTCAGATGAAAGCTTGTTATTACTTGTACTACTACTAGCACTATTACCACACTACCTATTACTATTTACTATTTTACTATTATTATTGTAGAACTCATGAAATTCATTCCTTTGTGCACACAGAAATTAATATTTGAAATAGATTTGTTAACGCATTGATTTTCTTGTTCTAAAAGATGGAGGGGTGACTTAATGCTATATGACCATGTTGCATGATCTCCTGGAATTAACACTGCAAAATCTTTTTTTAAATTAAATTTATGTATTTTCGCACAATATTCTTATCGACATACAATAGTCAATACATTAGTCCTCTACAATAGTTTAAATGAAACATTCTGTATATTTGGCGTGGAATTTTTTGCGAAGTTTTCACATTAAATTCCTAGGATTCTAAAAAAAAAACTACTTTGTTTTACATGATTTTATGGAAGTATTCAGAAAGAAATATTGATAGGTTCAAAAAAGAGGTTACCGCAACAATTTCTGCCAAAAACCGTCAATAAGCGCTTTTGATTTTATTTGCTTTCTATTTGCCCGGAAAAGTATTGACTGGATGTGGCCAGGAGATTTCAAACAACGTCCAAGCATTGAGATATCATCCCAAACAATGTATAGAAGAAAAGAATTAAAACCAATTCAAAAAATAAAAGGAAAAATATGGATACCTACAGAAAAAAAAAAATTGGAAAAAAAACGATCTTTCGAAAGGCAGGCTTTTTGATATCGACAATCAAACTTTTTACTCTTGTACTATTTGTATTTATAACGAGAATCGCTAATTGATAATAAAGATAATAACTATTAAATAACGATATAAAAGAAAAGAAATTATATTCGCGTATATTCTTAATTTTTCCCCCTTCTCTTCTATTATTTTTGATGGATAATTGTTAACAAAATAAGAACAAAAAAAAAATCGCTATAATAGAAAAAAAAACGAGCGAGAGAGAACATTCTTTAATTTAAAGAGAGACTTGCACACTTAATTACAAAAGAAGAAAAAAAACAAAAAATAATAATTTAGCGAAAATGTTAAGATGTATAATTATTATATATACAAAATATTTAAAATATGGTAGGGCGATTTCGCTGTATATTAAATAATAGTCGAACAAGCAAATATATGTGATGATTATGGGTGTTTTCGATGGACATCTGACGGAGAAAACCGGAACTAAGGGATCGTACTCGTACGAATGTATGCAGTAAGCACTTTGGTAGTTCCTTGTCGTGAAGATCTCGCGTCTCTTCGTAATTCTCTTAGGCGAAAAAGTAAGAAGCGTGAGGGTGAAATAGGGGGACAATGTACGATGATTCCTTTCCGGCAGATGTTCGCAGTCCGAAAACATGAAATTATAAGAAAAAAGTCTTCATAAAAAAGTAAAACAACAAGAAAATGTGATTAAATTTTATTATAAAGTAAATAACAAAATGTTTTTGTATTAGTGAATTTATTAAATTGTCTTTTAATTGTATATTTTGTTCTCTTTTTCTTCTAAGAAGATTTTGTTTATATAGGGACAAATGTGTAATGTGATTTATAATTGGTATGAATGATGCAAATAAATCACTTTCATTATAAAAGAAAAGAAGCTTTTGTCTTTTCCCTTGTCTATTCCTAAAAAAAAAAGAAAAAAAAACAAGGAAACTATAACATTTTGCAAGATTGCCAGTATTTTTGCAACGACCCTTACATTTTTTGTATCCTTACCTGAAAATTCACCCATTTAACCCAGCCATTAGGTATCATTCTTTCCCGACACCTTTCCCACCCGATATATTGACGAAAATTTCTTGACGGAAGTAAGACAAATGCAAAGGTTGTAATAGATCCTTTGGCAAAAAATATTTTCCTCCTCTTTTAAGAAAAACTATCAATTTGATGAATACAAATTTGGGAAATGACATCAAGTTTGGTTTCAATAAAGTAGGCATACTTTTTAATCGGCAAAAAACGTTAGATAAGTTGCCACTCGTTAACGTGAAAAATGCAGATGAAAGGAGCGATGATACCACTTTTCAAATTAATGCAAGTGATAGTCTAATGGTGTTTTAGGGGAAATTGAATTCAAACACAAAAAGTGGTGTGGCAAAAGCTTCATCACGTGTTAATGGTTTTTTCCGGTGCCGAATAATTGTTGGGACTTTTTCAATGAGACAGGAACCTTCTTCCTTCTATTCGATACGTTCTTACAATTAAGAAGAAACAGAAGTGACAATTGAAAACATACTCTTTTTCGACAGAACTATAAGAAACAATAAATAAATGTAACAATTTTCAGCTAGGAAAACGCGAAAGAGAATATTCAAACTATTTGTCCAGCCTACCTTGAAAATGTTCTTTTTTTATATTCAAATCGACAAACACTTTAGTAACTAAATAATCCCAATAAAAAACGTTCGAGAGGCCAAATTTGGACTTCTAGGTGAGGTCCGAATCACCCGATCTATTCCCAACGAAAGTAATTTAATTCCTCGTGTATCAGAATCCTCATCGTGGTGTGCCATTTATTGAAATTCTTTTTATAGTTCGAAGAAATGTCTCGGTTAACAGCTAGTGGGATTTTTGACTATCTAGTCACCCTCTATAAAACAAAGAATCCAATAATGCGATATCCAACTATTCCTGTCCACACGTTAATATTTTGGGGCGACTGCGTATGTGTTCTTTGAATAAAAAAAGAATTTGCTCTCAACCATAGCCTAGCGTTTTAATATTAACACTTGGATTGAGAAAATACGTTTTCTCATCAGAGTAAAGAATTAGGCTTAGGACATTTGTTTATGTACTTCTATTTATCCACTATTTATAGAATTCCATTCGAGGAAAAAATGGTTTCTTTCCAGATGTAAGTAATATAAAATGGAGGCAAGTAAGTAAGGCTACAAGATTAAAATGGCCTCACACAGTCAACGTTGATTTTTTTTTAGTTTAAAGGAAAATACGTTTACGTACATCAAAGAAAAAAATGAAAAGACAAACAAAATATATTGAATGAATTAAAAAAAAAAACATTAAAAAAACGAGTTTATATTATGTAATTTTGTTGAATTAATAATAATGAGGTTCTGAGAAAATACAAAGATTAGGACAATTTTTTTAATAATTATAAATAATAAAAATATAAGAAAAAAATTGTTTGGCCAAAACTTTGAAATGTTGTTATTTATAGGATCAACATATTTTAATCATTTTTTTTTATTTAACAACCTTCTTTATAAATATGATTCAAGCAACAAATATATAGATCCAATTGCTTTATGGCAACATTTTTAACCCTCGAAAAATTTAAGGATTACATAAACAAGTCTAATACCTCATCCCCTTTACTATCCCTGAACCGTCAGCCGAAAAAAAATCATAAAGATTCATTCAAGGTACTGCTGTAACAACGTCTTACAGTCCTCATTAGCTTGTTTCGCGTTGACCAATTATCGGTATTTAAAGCGTTTAGCCTTCGAATAACGCAATGTGATGTCATTTTAGCGGGTTACGAGACCACAACTTCTAAACAGGTAATTCTAGGAAGCGGAGAGGCCAATATTGCTTCGATTATGTAAGTGTACTCATTCAGAAAGTTCATTTTAATCGATTCATTTTCCCTCCAAATCCAAGAGTTATCTAAGAGACCAACATTAACAGTTTGCAACACCTTCGAGACAACTAAACTTTTTTTAAACCAATGCATTAGAAAAACCAAATGGACTTTCTATTGCGCATCGTTACGTTTTACTCGTAAAAATAAGAGAAAAAAGGAAAACTGTTTGTTAAACAAATTATACATGCAGGTAATAAAATTTATATTATTTTCTATATATATATGTATATGCAACGAATACATACATATATACATTGTGTAAATAGCGTATTGTTATCACAGCCTTCTGGTTAACCTTGTAACATTTCCAACATCTCTACGTTCTTGTAAATGATGAATATCCAAACGCTTGCGTTTGTGAATGTCTGCATATGTATGTATATAGTTACCTAGGTAGTAACATGTTTATTTTCCAGTACATGCATAATACGATAGTGTTTCGCGGTAATTTTGAGGTAGAAAATTTACCTATGATTAACATGCTCTTACACGTCTTTAAAAGTGTTTTTCCATTATGTCTTCTCTTCTGTTAGGTGTAGTATTAAAGATTGTATTGTCATGGGAAATTCAAACTTATGTTTTATTTACTCTTAAGCATGCAAATTAATCCAGGAATGATGACTTAATTTTTTTAAGACAATTTAATTTTGGAATAACCTAATTCAATTAAAGCTAAACGTCTTCTGGCTTTTTCTGGTTTGTCATTGTTAATTTAGATCTTCGCATTGGAAGTTTCAGGTATCTTCTCGTTTTCTCTCCAATTGAATCTTCTACCATTCAGATTTGGATCCTCGGAGGAAGTGGCGGATCTTTGCTGCGATTCTTGCTAGATGTATACGTTCTTGCATCGATGCTGGTTTCTAAAGTACTAGGACCCGCCGGTTGTTATCCTCAAAGTCTTCTTTAGTTGCGTCTCCGATCCTCTAACGTGATAAGCCGCATTTGCACCATATCAAATATCTATTGGTCGCTATAGGCCGAACAAATTAACGTTGTATTTTGAGAGATCGTTGCGCACCCTTGACTCAGTAACGGATATAAGATATTTCTCGCGACCGACATCCTCTTTGCAATCTCTTTGATGTGATCCGCCCACGTAAGTTTCTTATCCAAGAAGGCAGTGGTGTTCCTTCTATGTTGATCTTATTTGAATTCAGCCGCAGCTTCCAGGTCCTACTCCGAGCGGAAGGACCACTTACAACCGGTTGGAGTTTTCTAATAAGGCGTTGAAAAAACCTAAATATCAATGTAATACCTTGCTTTTTTCACCTATCATGTATGTATACGTTCGGTAGTTGATAATGGCGCCAGGGAAACTTCGGAGAACATCGGTCTGATGGAGGGACGTTCTTGTCCCATGCTGGCGAGGATACGAGGAAAGCAGGACGCTCTTATATTAGCGGTAGGCAGGGCCTATCGCTGATTGACTAGGTGCTGGAGTCACTCTTTTACATATGACAGACTTCCATAGATCTGCAAGGGACTAACCTGCATTTCTATTACATTCTTAGGATGTCTAATAAGAACTGAATAATATCTAATGGCTAATATTCAGCGATAGCCTGTTTTGCCGATGTATACTAAACAACACGAACCTTTACTCGCTAAGGAAGAAAATTTGCCGTTGTTACACAGAAGATGCTAAAGAAGCTATTCTTTCTAACAAGTGGTACGATAGTCAAGTTGCACACAATTTGCCAATACAAATTAAAGCAGGTTGCCACTCTCCTTTACATTTACTAAAGACCTAAAAATATTTTAGCAACGTAAGGCATAGCCGAAGGGTGAATAAGAAGGAGTTTCTAAATTTAACATTTAAACTAGCAGATACATTAAGTCTTCGAAAGCAATTTAATAAGGACAAGAGAATTGTAATGGCGAAAGAAAAAGTGGATGCTTGGTAAACGCTTTCTTTCCTGCAAAATCATAAGGCAGCTACGTGTGCTTCACAAGGACATTGTTGTATTAATAAACTAGAGATACCTTAGGTGATCGATAGTGGAAGAACTCTCTCTATAACTTTAATTTCGTATATTTTGCATAAAAAATAAAACAAAATAAAGATTCAAGATAAAATAAAATACAAGATCTTGACGATGGCAAAATAGTTAAGAAGGTAGTTTTACCAATTCTTTGCGCTTGCTAAATTTTCGATACAAAAGAAAAAATATCCAAAATATTAACCCGCCCAATTATTAAAACAATAAATAAGTACAACAACCCAAGAAACCAATTTGTCTTTCCTTCCCCGGTAAACAGATTAATTAAACTATCCTCTTGCAATTTGTACGAGTCATAACTGTCACGGGGATCCAGTAACGAGTCTATTTCTGGCCTCTCTAAATATCTGCATCCACACACATAAAACCGAGGCGCATAATGCAACGCGATGTTTTTGGCCGTTTTCGCGGAAAACCGATCGACATCTTTAGACGTCGAGAATTGAAATTCTTCAAGATCCACGCCGGGGGAAAAAAAAAACTGAAAAGCCCAGTTAATTCGATTACTCATCAGGAACGCACGGTGAAAGAAGTCGGGCTCTAAAGGCCGAGAGCGATCGCGTGTACTTTACACAAACTCGGAAAAAGATATCGCCAAGTTGGAGCATGCGCGCCGCCCGAATTTTGAAGGAACCCAACGCGAGATGTTCCGTCGTCGCAATACAAAATCACTCCTACGAACGCAGTAAGCTGTTCATCATCCGCGCGTTCAAAAGCGTCGTAGAGATTTCGAGTTCACGCACAATTGAATAGCGAAAATCGAGTGACCATATGTGATTCGCAATGTAGTTTTCTTTTGTTTTCGTTTAGTAAGTATTGACGCTTTTCTTTCCAAGTTTTCTTTTTTTTTTTTGATATCCTGTACTAACAAATTCCGCAAAAATTAGATACTTACATGTAACACTCCCGGAAATGAAAATGAAATCTTCCTCGCGATTTCGCTATATTTAAACCGGCGGAAATTTTTTTTTATTTTCCCAAAATCGTGCGAAAGTGAATTATAGAGCCGTTTATTTATATCGCGATGAAGGCTGGTGCTAAAATAATCGTATCGGCAATTATAAAACAAATAAAAACAAAATTTTACTTGGGAAATTTATTTGGACACAATTCAGATGTTTTTCGAACAAGTTGTCGCGGCCTACTATGTTATATACACACACTATATTCGAAAGCCCATCTGTTCGATGTTCTAGTAGAGCGATCGGCCTGATTTTTGGTCGTAAGATTATAAAATCTATTTTCGCTATTTTTATTGGTCTTTCGGAGGCGTGTAAAATATTGATGGCTTAAGAGAAAAATATGCTCGCGACAAGTTTTTTGGAGTTTATTGAGCGGACCTGCTTCTATGTAATCCATCCGGAGCGTTTTGCCTCTCGCTTTTTGAATTTTGTGCGCGGCAACACGTGGATATTTCCTTCTTGGTGATGTTCCAAACGTAATTTGTAACATCCACTTAAATTGTTTCGATGAAAAATTACGCTGATTTCGATATCGGGACAAATTTTGAATCTCCGTCGGAAATTCTTTTCTTTTATTTTATCCGTCTTCGAGAGAATCCAGATAAGGAGAATAAATGATATGTTGAGAACGTTGGAATTTATGATTGTGAATCGAAGCTTGCAATGTTAAGCGTGCCTTGTAAGTCTGTACACTTTTCCTATCGATGATCATATCTCTCTAATCCATCCAAATAGTAACTGATATTTTATTCTTTAAAATAGGCCCACTAAAAGATGCCAGCTACTGCTATGGTGATGACCGAAAAAGATGGTCCTGTTAATGGAGTCTCATGATCGTAGATTAACACACTCCATCACACTATCCAAAAAAAAAAAAAAAAACAATTGCCGTCGCTATCAACAGTCTTCATATATTCTAGAACCGATTCACCCTTCGTAATCGGCTGTCTTGATAGTGGCTTCGCTTCGGGAATGTAGCGGTGTATTCAAGTTTCATCTGCAGTTATTAAACGAGGCCAAATTTCGACGTGTTTCGCTAAAACTGCTCCAACAGGAGGTGTTTTTGGCCCCTAGTTGGCGAAGGGCGGGGTAACTGTTTCCCGTCTAAAGCTTTAAGCAAAACATCTTCTTTCGAGATGCCCACATATTCTCTGCTATCTCTCTAACCTTAATTCGATGGTCGTCTACCATTATTTAGTGAACTTGTTCGTTGTCCAGAATTTTTAAGCCAGGTATTCCCAACAACGATAGTATCTTCACTAAAGGTGGACCATGCAATGTAAAAAGCTGCTAGTAATTCATCGTATCTCTTTTTCTTCGATTTTCGGTCCTGAATACCGTCTAGAAATTCCAAAATATTAAATTTTTACTTATTTGCTCAGATCTTTGCGTCCGTGGCCTCATTAGATCTTCTTTCTAAGTCTAAGTCTTCCTAAATCTAAGTCTAAGTCACCAAGTCTTGCATCTATGTTTCTTGATATTCTTTACGATCGTCCTAATCTATAATGATGAGTACTTCATTTGTCGATGAACAGGGCAACTTCTCCAATCCATCAAGTATCCATAAAAGAGGATTTTGAATAAATTCGAGCTTTATATAGGTACTTTAATTTTTCGAAACGTTGAAATGTTCCTCTTAGCCAACCAGGATATCTTTCAACGTCAGCATCGTTTATTACATATAAACCAAGGCAGTCATCATGTTTCGATACGGTTTGACCAATACTAGGTATCATTATCACAAATTTATTGGAACATTGATTTCATAATATTATGCTAATTGGAATTATAGCGCCCTCTCTAATTATTTTTACAATTACCACGTATTACATTATATTCATCGGGAATCCCACGCTCGATCGTGTAAGTTTGCGTAATTCTCGCCCAATCACGTATAAACCAAATGCTACGCGACGACCTCTTGTTCTGCACTTAAAAATTTTCTTCTCTATATTAAATTGACTGTAAAACTAATATTAAAAAATTGCATTTCATTTCAGCAATAATAAATTGTGACCGTTAACGATGACATCATCGTGACGAAACGTTAATAACAACCATATTGTTATTTAACTTCTAAGTACTTGCACAATAAAGATGCATTTTCTATTCAAACAATTCACTGTATTTTCGTCCGTTTCGCAACGCTCCTTTTTTAATCATATTTAACCTGGGTTTTATTGCAGCAGATTCCAGTATATTACGGCGTATGTGTACGGGATGTGTTAGCGCAAAACAAAGTCAACATTTACGGCCGTTTCAAAATGTAGCCGTGCAATATTCTCGGAATATTGCCGGGTATAAGTAGCGGAAAACTTGTTGCTAAGGTGTGCGTATTAATATGTAAATGGAAATTATTAAATTTCAACGATTCTAAGCATTTTCAATAAAACAAATGGGATCTTTTTTTTTCATGATTTAAGCCAGTTAAAGTAAAATAATCGGCGAACGCGGCTGGAGAAAATGACTTGTTTACGTTATGCGACGATGAGATCATATTACCTTAGAAATTCGTAGTGTACAATGAGTCAAGAATGTTTCCATTCGCATACGGACTGTCGTTTATTAATACTACATTATTTACGAAAAGAAATAATTGTACGAGGGTACCTTGATATGTTTTCAAGTTGACACAGAAACATTGTTGAAAAAGAAAAAACAGTTGACATTCGATTGCCGGATGTCTTGGAATTTAGTAATTCCGGATACAGCAGAGATCAGTGTAGAGTGGGGTCCAAAATATAGTTAGTTTTCAGGCGAGCCATGCGCGATCTCGGATCATTCTTCTGCGATATCAAGTCGGAGGTACGGCTTTAATAGTCGTTCCCTATTGTCCTTGATTCTGGCGATTTGCAAATCCCGTCGATAATCCCGATTTAATTCCAAACTGTTCAGCCGAAATTACAGTTTTGTCTCCATCGGATCGTTTCTGAATCGGGTCAGAATCACGACTGTCGCTTTCCAGCTTTCATTTTGAAAATTGCTATGCGTCAAAAGAAAATTAAGCAAATTAAGATATGGCAAAGGAACATTCGTTTCAGTTTTTGATGCTTAACGTTATACCATACTCCGTACTCGTGAATTTCGTTACATCTTATTTCTGTTGCTTCTTCTTTTCTTTCTGCTGTATTCACTCGTTATTTTAAATGAAGCACTCTATTATTGCATTTTTGAATTCCTTATTTTCTAAAGTCAAGGCAAAAATTCAAAAACATAGCTTTTACGTGTTGTATGTTCATTTCTGCCGCGATTACCGTTGCATTCTTATTAATCAATTCTATCCCAGACATCTCACTTTATGTACTTTTCTGTTTTTTTTTATGTTGTATTTTGTTTTTTTTGTTCCTCTCGAGGATGCCATACATTCTGTTTTTTCTTTGTTTATGACCTATAGATTATGCAATGTATCGGAGGTAAGCTTCCGTCTTGTGGTATTCCCTATTCAGAGCTTTGCTTATCGCTTTCATGTTCATTTACCACTATGTTCCGCCAGATAGGTAGGTTGGTATCCATTTCTTCTAGTTTCTACGAATTTCCATTGTTTCTATTTTTTATGTCAACTTTGCTTTGGATATGGTATCGAACGCTTTTTTCACATCCCAATGACTGTATTTTTTCCCTATTTTTTAAGAGTAATTCTTTTCAAGTATTCAGAATACATTTCTTCTTCTATTACGTCATTTACCAGTTTCGTTATTATCGGTGTTTGGTGGTAATTAGTTTTGTATTAATCCCACCGAAATCCTGGTGCTTGGTTTGGTTTAAGTTATTGAATTATTGCTTCTTCATTCCGTCTAATTTAAAATATACTTCCCAACCTGTTGATGGATTGGTGTTGTCGGTATTGAGTTCAAATGTTTTTGTGCTAGTTCTTTCCCGGTGTTTACGAAGTAGTCATTTATTCTAATTTCTTTCTCTGTTTCCTTTTTGTATCTTTTTTTTTGTTTTAAATCATCTCGCATCTTGTTTCGTTTCATGCTTTCACCAATTTCCAAGTTTTCAAAAATTGTAAAAAAAATCATGGATGGCGTTGGGCGACCTATAGATGTAAACTATCAAAGAAGACAAATCAAATAATTTAATCTCGACAGAGCAACGTTCAAAAACACGTTTAATTGAAAATGAACTGATGTTTTTTAATATTTCAAAATTATTTATATAATTTCCATCAATATAAATGGCCGAATCGACATGTTGTCGAAGTTCTCTACAGTAACCGGTGACCCTATAAAGGGTAAAGGATTTAAGCCGATCTTCACCGCACGCTCTTGTCACGACTGCATCATTTGCCGCCATAATTTTAATATCACTTCACGTACAACGTAAAAAGATATTTTGAAAAGTTGCATTCAAATATTGGCTTCTCAACCCAGGAAAAAGGAGAAACGACAGAGGCCAAGTAATGGACTTTGAAAGAAATATTTCTTGGCAAACACACAATTCCTGCTATCATTATTTAAATTAAGAACGTTGAAAGAAAGGTGCTATTTTTAAAGAATTTGATAATGTATTTAGAGGAATATTGACTTGTTTTTGTGGTGCAGCCCATACAACCGGGGAAAAACATTGGATTTACTTGCGTACTTACTTACAACTTAGGCTAAATATTAGATTCTTTTCTATCTGCGAAGCAAAGCTTTTCCAATGTAATGAAAACTTATAGATTATCTATGCGCAAGAGGTCTTAACAAATAAGAATTCGCGTAATTCTTATCGGAAAATTTACGTCCACTTTTATTTTTCGCTCGTTACTTGCGAAGGTAATAGTTATAAAACAAAAAGAAGAGGGTCGTCAAACTACTCCATCACGACGCCGTTGGCTTAGCGACCCATGGGCTAATATTAAAAAAATAATCGAACATTTAACCCGATTTTCGAGAAGGATCCGCCATCACTAATCTATATCTACAAACTCAATTCGGCAATGGGCATTCGGAGCATATCGAAGAAGAAACGCGAAACAATTTCAGCAAATTTCCTAGCGCTATTGTTCTATAATCCCATCGCAAATATTTACTAGCTAACATGCAGAGTTAACTCATTAACGGCGTTCGTAATTCATGTTTAAAGAAAGTCGAAATCACCATAAATATCGCACGTGACGACGCATTTGCATATGTGTGATGCAAGCTGCCTATACGGCGCTTATTCACTAACGCATTTCGCGTTTTACATTTTTAAGTATGTAATCGGGAATTTCCCCTTGAGGATTACAAGCCACGTACAGTACCGTACACGCATGTATGTATACACATACGCAGATCCACGTAGGCCGGTTCTCGTCAATGTGAGTCATATTTTCGTACCAATTACACGTATCTGTCGAGATTCTACGATCCTATAATTTTAAAATTTTAGTATTGTTCAACTCGCCGAAGAAAAAATACATCTCCTCGGACGTTTCTAACTCGAACAACAACAGAAATTCGCCTTAAAGACTGTCCCTACTACCGTGATATTTACACTGCTTCCAATACTAAGTAAATTATCTGCTAGCCTTGAAAACAGGCAAGACAATCGCGATGCATTTAAAAAAAAAATACGAAGAAGATATAGAAAGCTAATAAATACGCGATTCCTTAGTTAATTATAAATTACCTCGACGTGTTATGTAATGTTTGTGCAGAATCTAGTATTCTCAAATGCATTTCGTAATGAGAGTTAACATCGTTTATATCTCGCTTCTAACATCCTATTCGATTACTAGAAACAACGTTTCTAAAAAATTACCTCTTTTTTTTAACGTATTAAATTAATATCCCCTGGATTTGAGATGTGGTATTCTTTATGTAACAAGGATTCGGAATTATTGACATTGACATTGTAAAATTTTACAAGGTACTACTATGCGGTCAAAAACTCTTCACATAAAGCATGGCCATCAAAGTGAAAACGTCTATATTTTCTTATTTATCAAATCTAATCTGTTATATTTAATTTAATATACAGGGTGAATAGGATTTTTCCAGAATTGGAAAACTTCCATTCCAAAGTAGAGAGAAAGTTTAAAGACAAAAATTGTTTCTTCGAAAGAGTGTTAATAAGCTGATAAAAGGAAAAGTTAAATAGGAAAACCTTTTTGCGTATGTCACTTTCAACAGGTAAACATGTTTTTTTTTAAGTGTGGTGACGGCCCAACGGGATGTATGAGCTTTTTTCAAGCTTATCATAATCTCATGAGCCTTTTAATGTGTAAGTTGTGTGTGTGTAAAATGTGTTCCATGGCCTTGTTACTGTCACCCCCTCGCCGTAAAGGGTCAAGCGCAGTTAATTGCATCCCAACTGCGAATGGCGACTCGGTTTAGGATTAACAATAGGTGATAGGAAGTAGTGCTGTAGTACATTGAACAATTAGACTGGCAAACAGCGGTAATAAAAGGGCTAGACCCTCTCAATAGGCTGGGAAACCGGCTGGGAACTAAATTAACCCCGACGTGACGAAGGCCATCGAGGCAGACGGGCAGGACCGGTCAATGAAAATCGCCCAATATGCTGAATGGCATATACGGTAGTAAAAGCAACCACTAGACAACGTATATAGATAAGAAATCTCAAAACTAGTGGAAGATCCAGGTCAAAGACAGGAAATCTGTTAGAACAATAGTGGGCCAGCTTACAGGATATTGTATGCTAAAGAAGCATATGAGTAATCTGGGCCTGACAGAGGAAACGGATATATTACAAAAAGGTATGTTGTGAAGAGACGTTAACGAAGGTAGACGATCACCCTCCGAACCATCAGTCTCCCCTCGCTCCTGCCGGACTCGTATCTTTAAGCTGTATTGCGATCGCAAGAGCCTCAAGCATGTTCCTTTTGGATAAACGCAACTTTGAGTAGCTACGAAGTTATGAGACATCCACTATGCTTCAACGTAATTTCAGGTCTCGTAAAAAGACGAAGCCGTTTTGACCTTCAATATCGTCTTGCATGTAATAATAATATAAATTTCAACAACCTTAAAGCCACAGAGTTCAACTTTTATTAAACCTTCATGTGTTTAAATCGATAACTTAATTCATAAAATGCTAACTTAATTAAACCTCGTCGTGTTTCTTTTTTGTCAACGAGTAGATAGATTACTTCGACAAACTATGCGAACGGCTCCAAAACTTCAGAGCCAAGATAACCAGTTTGATGACATAATGACTTATTCATCATAGTATTCGTGAATCATCGCTTTTATCTTGTCCAATCAATTTATTTTATCGTTTACTATGTGTTTATCTTGTAGAATGCAATAATAAGGCACTAAATAATTTTATAAAGGAACAAACGCGAGTAAATAAAAAGATTAGAGGTAAATATGGCGTTTTCCGGTGCAATATTTTTCTTACATGACATCATGCTCACATTACACGAGGGGTACCTTTTAGGTTTTTTTGTAAAGACATAGGAAGATTGCTACAAAGGATTTCATTGTTTTTCGAAGCATTTTTCCTCTCTAAAGGTGAGAGAGATGATAAAACTCGCTGTACGTTTTTTGTTTAACATTCGAGAACCAAAAAAAAGTCGTTAAACGATAGATCGGGTGCATACGGGCAATGACACATTAATTATATGTTTTTCTCTTTCAAATAACCAATTGTTTGGCGAGCATTTGTAGGAGCGCCTCCTTTTTGGACCCAAAATGGCGAAATACTGACAGACTGATAAGTGCCTAACGTTACAATTTGCATGTTGACATATTATCATTGGTGCCATGAATGCCAGAAGACTCTAGAGCTACAATATTGTAAAATACAATACGCTAATTTGTATTTTTAAGAAATTAAAGATTCTCGCGTAAGTGTAACATTAAATGTACGTTCGCATAAACAAATAATTAACAACATCGTCTCACCTACCTTTTTAATGGGCGAGTCGGGTCGAGGCATTGCATCTACATAACCGTAGATAATAATTAGGTTAGTGTATTTTTCGTTGCATATCGAGAGATTAGTACCTTTGCGAGTAATTCTTCGCTCAAAAGCACAACGTTGACTATAAGACCGCGAGTAAATTTATTTTTTTTTTTAACACGCGTCGGAGAAGCGCGTCATTTATAACGAAACTGACGCAAAATAGAAACAAAAGCTCGTAGACGACTATCACGTTGCTGCATTATTATTGGTCCGTTAGTCGGAAAATTTTATTTCAATAAAAATGAAGAAGGAACCTATTTTAGATATTTTCTCAGTCGCTATTTTATTTTAAGTGATCGTAAATTTATCGGAACTATGAAATAATGGGCAAATTAAGTTATTATTTGGTCTCTATTCACGTACCAGGTACGAACGTATTTCGGCGCATGTGCATAAGCAAAAGCTTATATTTTGAAGATTGTTTAGGTTCAATTAATGTGAAACAACGAAAAAAATTATAGATCCAGGTAACGATATTGTTTAGGAAAAACAACGCGTTGCAAATAATACGGAGAATAACTTAGTATGTAATGTACGACCATAAATTTCCCGTGAAATCGGGAAATTTTGTAGGTATATAACGAGCAATAATTCTTTTTTTTTTTCTAAACAATAAATTGCCAATGTCGGGATTTATAAAGGAGGATCAATACATAAGATATATATTTTATGGAAACCGTACGTTATAAAATGTAATACCTCCATCGCAGATAAAGCAACTTGCTAACTAAAGGAACTTGGGACAATGAATTAATAATTGAATTAGGCCATACTTTCCCACAATGTTATTAGTCGCAGAATATGCTCGACGATTTGCCGCGTAAGATGTGAGACCAAATGGTTAAACCGGCAAATGCATTTTGTCCGTAGTACTGTCTGCGTTAAAAAGGAATGGTACGTCAACGTTAGAGTTCTTATAAAACGTAACACGTTTAGAAAAAAATAATTATTTGCTTATGTTCCTTTTCATTCAATAACTTCTGTCACTTTCGAAGTTGCTTTCAATTCAAAAGTAAAAGAAAAACAATTTTGTCCTCTCTAAAGGTGGTACTTCCGAAACATGTTATCCGTCATTCGAAAATAAAAGAAGACATGCGGGCAATGATACGTTAATTATGTTCTTTCCGTTCAAATAACCAATTATTTTACATTACGTCTTCTAGAAATTGATCACGACGGAGGATACTGCAATGTTGTCGATTATTCTCCTGATATTGCCGATGACTTCCGACAAACAAGATACTGCATACCATTCGCTGAAACAAAAAAAAAGCAATCATTTCTGTTAGATCCGATTTGTTTAGGAGCTCCTCTGTCGAATCTGAACTGAAACGAGCCTACTTTCGTGCTTGCATCAAATTACGCAGGATCCATCGAGAACAGATCTAAGTTCATGCAGCTGCGGTCTTCGATGTGCGTGCCGATAGATGCCTCTATTTTAAAACATGTTGCGCACGGCATCTGTGTTCTTTGGAACAATGAGGTTCATCATCGATGGAAGTACGACCATGTTGTCTATTTTCCGATGACGCTTCATTACCAGAAGTTGAACGCAGCGTTTCGAGGTATTATTCTTGTGTTCGGCCTTTAATAAAATCGTAAAGGATCATCTTCCACGGGAAACTTCCATCTCTTCGCCAAAAGCATACCTATCAAGCTCGTGAGACGTAAATATATAATTTCCTTACTGAGCAATTTGTAGGAAAAGCTTTCGAATAAAACACATTCGCAGTCAAGCTCCCCGCATGTCACACAAGTATACAGAGTGTTCGGTTAATCATTTTTTTAGATGGTACTTCCACTAAACCCAAACTTAAACTTGTACACTTGAACATAATTTTGTATTATGCAGCCCTCTTCTGCTAAAATTTTCTTATTTGTAACCCTTTCCCAAAATTGCTTGGCGGAAGCAATTGTCTTCCGCCCATGCGCTAGATGGAAACGCCGTATACTACTTACGCAACCGACTCCAACCAATGTACTCAATTTGAGAAATATAAGTATGAAAATATCAACATCTCCTCTTTTCGAAATCTACAACTGGATAACGTAATACATAAAGCAAACACTCCACAACAGACCTTTGCCGTTTATCGTTTACGTGATTTCTGAGAAAATCTCATTTTTAACCGGCGCTATTTCTAGGTACACAACATTAACAACTATCAACGACCGATATCCTTCACAATAACGCGATAAATTGTTGTTGCTTGTCGATGCTTATCGTCAGATGTCATCATCATATAATCTTGTTGTACGCTTAGATTGTGCAATTTCTTGGAAATAAAGGCAGTGGCCCGTGACGAAAGTACGATAGGTTTTTCCCTAAATTACCTGCGTAAAGATATTAATAATTATGACAGGCTGTACAAAGTCTTTTTAAAGCTAAATACTTTTATCGTTGATAAGTAGTCCTATTTATAGCGTATGTATCAATAGCTTGTTGTGTTGTGTACGTTGAGATTGTGTTAGCTTGCAAGGGATAACCCTGAATTCAAAAATTCAACAGATTGTATATTTTTGGGAACATTTTACACCCAAGCTATGGATGTTAATTCGCTATTGGTAAGGAGATAGGGCATAAAAATTGTTTGCTGTTGTTATCAAATTACAACCTCTCATTTTTTATCAATTTTCGGCGGCTTGGCATAACAAATTTATTTATAAGTTTGAAAATTCAATTACTTTTGCTTTCACACATCAAGATCTCGTGCATCCTCCTTGTTGCCCTATTTGTGGTAGCCATAACAGCGTAAGGAAAAGGCTGGTAATTGTGGCCACAATTTTTCTTCAAGAAAGATAGGGCGAGGAATGAAACTCATAATACATCAAATTCTTTTATTTGCAACATAAAAAGGTAAGTAACTGTTATATAACTAAAACACTGAATGTTGTTTGGCTTCCATTACCCCATGTACTTGGTGTTACTATGGGTAACACAATGAATGGGCAGTGGCACCATCACTCGGCGTGACGTAAATAATATAGGCAATAATCATATGTAAAAACTCTTTTCCGGTATTAGAACAAGGCTTGTACGCCCCAAGCTCCTCAACGCAACCATAGTTCCCGATTCTTTCCAAATTCTCCACCAACTAAACATATGCTGTCCCCCTTTATAATATTATCCTGATCTTCATCGTCACCATGCTTCTTCAGTGTTATTATTATTTTTCATTACGAAGTTGGTACTTTGATTGCCACCGCTCTATCCATTATTTTGGTCACCTTTTTCTTTATGGGTTCATTATTGTCGCCTTTTACTTTTATAGGACTGTTTGCTACGACGCTGTTGTATTATCTTCCTTTTACTCGCTTTTTCATTTAGATTATTTATGTATGGAGTACGTTCGACACATCCTGAACGGTGAATAATTTTTGAAACACGCAGATTATCCCGCAAACGTTAGAATTTTAGTTGTGTGAGAATAAGCAATCTTCACGTAATCATCTAATACCATGATGCAATATGAAGTTATGTATAAACCGTAGAATATACGTATGTATGTACATACTTACATAAGTGCTATATGTGTACGTGTACATATATATAAATGTGTTAATCACGCAAGGTCTAGTGCAATGTAATGGTATCTCTTGTCATTTCGAGCTTAAGTGAGATTGGGACAAAGTTAACGAGACGCTCGTGCGAAGTTATGTTGCATATTGTTTTAAAATCGCGATAATTGTGCGATAATTAGTTGAGAGGTGGCTTTGTTTCGCAATGGAGTTTTCGTAGCGCTTAGGATGGATGCATGGATTTTGAGGATGTTGCAAAATCGATGTTGTAACGTTTAAGTACGGACCAATTCTAAAGTGCACCTTAATATATATTTTTTTCTGTTCAATGGAATACTTGCGTGGCAGCATTAATGAATTTAATGAATCTTGTTGTTTAACTCCGTTTTATAAAAAAAAAATATATTAACTAATAAATTTTTTGCAACAAATTTTATCAAATTAGAATCTATTATTTTGTAAGAAACCAATCAAATTTTTGAAATTTTTCGTTGATAAATGTATTCTTTATATCAATAGATCGTTTATTGGAGATAGTGAAAATACGAAAATATATATTCATCAATATAATAAATAGCCATTTATCAATGATGATAAACTCATTCGTCGGGCGAACTTTTAAAGTTAAAAAGAAGTGCATATCTCGTTCAGTACAGCAATGTTTTTTTTTTTCCAGCTAACTAACCAAAGTAATATTTTATCCAAGAATCACTGTCGATTGCTATAGTACTAGAGGATAACTAATATTGATTTACCAATAAATTATTTACTTATAATGCCAACGATCCAAGTATTATTTTTATCAATTAAAAGAGTTGTCTCTATCAGATGCAATAATGCTAAACCATCAGCATAAAGAAAGACCTCACCATAAGCAATATGCTCGGAAATAGTAAAAAAGTAATAATAAAGGACCCAAAACACTACCCTGCGGAGTCTGACATTTCCAATTCTAACAATTAATCTTCTACGTCGCAATTTTGCCCCTTATCCCCAAGTTAAATATTTTCGTCGATATCTACTGAATCGAAAGCCCTGGTTAAATCGAATAGAATTCGTACGACATATTCACCAAGATCCATTATTATATATTATGTATCAATATATTATATATTGATCGCACTCCGCAGTCTGCAGTGTGCGTTTGTGTGGAGAATCCTTAGTTAAACATATGTTGGCTTGATGTAATCAAATTATGTTTGTTTACGAAAGAATAAGCTTTATTAGAAGCAAAATAGGCTATAAGTCTCAATCAAAAGAGAATCATCTCGCTTAAAAACGAGAACGTGTATACCAACTTGGACACTCGGCGTGCCAGGATACTTGATACTTTGAATGCGATTACGATAATTTTGGCAGCCAAACTTATCATAAACTCGCTAGTTCTATGCGTTAGGTAGTGATTTATATTTCGGGAGATTATGGTTCAAATAATCGAACATCTTTTGAATCTCGTGCGTACCAACATACTTTTCGTTCACGCTGATAAAACAACCGAAGATCCATGTACTACATCCTTGTTGTCAGACACATAATAAGATATTAATCATAGCTCTTATTGGTATTACTAACCTGAAATCGCGCGAAAGTTTAATATCGATCGTTTTCAACTGCTCCGTTGGTTTAGCGATGTCTCCAAAAGATAATCCTTCATTTATTCGGTTTAGAATGAGGGTGGCCTTAACTGGAGCATTTCGAGTCGTTACTGCTAATTTGACGAATTTTATCGCTAAATGTGGAGCTTTCTTTAAGATCCAGAGACTTTTTTGAAACATTTTCAGGCATGCTCTCCAATGTTGATGAAATTGCGAATTTTCAAGTCACCAAAATTCGCCGAAAAATTTCATCCGTTCCCGATGCTGATTGATTGCTTGATCGATGGATAGTTGATTTAGCCAGGAAAGCTATGCAAATGCTGTGTAATGTACTTGTTTTTAAGTTAAAATGTTTTTGTTTTCTAAGCTTTCTTATTAACGGTATTTACCACCATCTATCGATCTGGAATGTTGTGCCATTAACTGTAAGGCAACAGCGGCATAGGGTAGAATTAAAATATTCTCGGAACCACTCTAAAGACGACACCGAGTAGCCGGAAACATGTTCAATTCTAACATAATTTTTTTTATGATCGTATGAAACCTTTTACGAATACATTCTTGGATGTTTAGGATCTATTGTTAAGAGGTTGTTATAGTGTCGGGTACTATATGTGTGAGTATCCTGAACTGTTGTCAACCTTTCAAGGAGATAGTTTAATTAATATTTGCTGATGCACATAGATTAAATTAAGAGCAATTAACATATCTGTAACTGCAGCGTAACTATTTCATTTTAAATTTCATTTTAATTATTCTCGTCGCTCTATTTTGTATTTTTTAATTTTGTTGTAACATATAGTGATAGGTGTTTGTTAATTCTATTGAAGAACTCCACTTTTTTCGATATTTTTATGTTACGTAATACCACTTAAGTACATGTATAACATGTACAACATAATATTATCCGCGACCACAACTTTTCGTTAACATACAAATCAAACGATAAAGGACCCAACATCGTCCCTTATGGAACACCATCGTTCGAATTTAATTATCAGCTGTACTGTTATTAATATTTATTTATTTTTTTTTTGGGCTCTATTGTTCAAATATGAACAGAATTAATCCTTCATCTTATCGCAAATGCCATGCATGTGTTTTTCCACATTGATGGTTTTCTATGAATTGTTTCGAAGGTCCCGCGAAAGTCCCGAAACACACCTACAACAACTGATTTCTTGTATCCGCTTGTGGCGTGCGTCTATTATGAATGATCCTTTCCAAATTCCGAGTGGTTGCGATGGAGTACATTGTCGCCTTCACGGAAATCAAGCGCCGTCAGTTCTAATACTCTTTCGTAACTTGGCATCATATTAATAGGCCTGAATTCGTCCCACGTCGATCCCCTCCACTTCATGTATTGGAAGAATGTTTTCCAGAATTTTCGCTGTTTCCATTCCAAAAAATTTTAAAGTGTTAAAAATTCTGTTTGGGGATATCTGACAAGCATTAGCTACGTCTTCTTCTACGCTACGCTACGTCTTTTAAAGTTATATTGTTATTATCTATGCGTACCTATTTCCTTTGATATATTTGACGCTTTTAACGTTAATTTTATTTCATTTTTCGTTTTTTTTTTAGATTTTTGAAAATTTGTTAATCAGAATTCGCATTTTCTGCATAAAACAAACTTGTTGGTGTTGTTGAGTTAAAAACAACTTTGATAAATCGCTAATTAGGATAAGTATAGTGAATAAAGCCGTGAAACAATAGAATTACATAAGCTCCTGCTAGACCAATGCGCCACAATCCTACACTTTTGCTGTATCATTTCTATGTAATGCAAGTACCGAGCTTCAATCCTTTAAAATGTCTCTTTCTTGAAATTGTTCCCTATATAGCACGCATTTGTCGGTGAAGTGACCCTATCAACGTGTAGCCAGTTAAAATATCGCACATATAGACGCATTGCATATAAGCCTCGAAGCAAATAGAACACGAGGGCTATTCAAGCGACCCAAGAAAGCACTTAGATCGCAACTGGATACCGGCGGATACAAGAAAAATCCGAAGACCTCCGCCAGAGAATCGTAAAGCTTTTTTCTGATATATCCATTATGCGGAAATTTCCAACTGCGATTTCTGGATGTATCGCATTGACATTGTACATAGATCGGTGCGCCGGACCGTGGCCACCTACTAAAACCGTGCTTTTTACATTTATCGGTGTCGCGTGCCAAAAATTCGAAATTTAGTGGTATACAACGACTAGAACATGTCGTAATTTCAAACATAAACCCGTCGTTTTGCATAAAATAAATGCGACCGATTGCGATGGACGTGTGACACTTTTCGACGATGCGTTTGAAAAATGAACATCGTAGGATGCGTGAAACCAAGGTCCTCGAAAATAATTAAACTGAGCGTCAGTTTAATTCAGTTTGATTAATAAAGAACAATTTAAACCCAAAAACTAACGGTCAAAAAGAGATGGTTTGCGCGCAGATCATAAAACCAGAATTAATTCTTTTTTAGGTCAAGTTAAGCAATGCTTTTTTTAGTGCGATGATCTCGATTTTTGACATATCGCTTGTGTTCGTAGCATTTCATTTAATGCTAAACGAAAACGTGTAGATTTCAGTGCTACTTCAGCGAACAGTAGCTGGTGAGTGCGAAGAAGATGAATGAAGATGAAAAGATGAAGATACTTTGAAAATAAAATCAAACACAAGAATTATAACAATGCACACCAACATTTAACATTTAAATCCGTGCTAAATCCAGATCCTACTAGACTGAGGCGAATGTTTGATATACTTAATAGTAATGTTCTCATTGCAAACATTTTAATTTGTATTGACGACGCGGATTAAAAAAAATTAATCATACGAAGCTGTTGACTAGAACTGGCTAGAGCTCACTGAAAGAATGAAACATACTTCTCTGACGGACAGTGACTCTTACTGCCTTTGCTGTATTTGTAAACATCAACTGTTACCGATCGGCCGCATTCCACCAGACCGTCCAATCACAGCAATAAAAGTTGCTCCGAGTGTATTTTGGTTGCCCTAAGCTTTCCAATGGAACATGCAGCTCCCGCTCCGAATACGCCTCCAGTGCACTAGACTTATCCATGGAATACGCCATTAGCTTCTGTTTAAAGGATATAGTAACACAGAGAGCCGATCATGTAACGGTTCCGGATATTTTTTAACCAATTTAAATCTTGGATTTAATTATCAGCTCAGTAACCAACCAAAAAAATAACGAAAAGCATAACCGAGTCCCGATTGTGTTTTGTTTATGATCATATTGTATTTAAGCTTCGGTTTGGATCCGGAGCCAACCCGAATACGTTTGATGGTAAGTTATTTAACAATAAAATGTGCAGTTTTTTTTTACAAATTCGCAACAATTTAAATTCTTCTAAATAAATTAACACCGAAGAAACGAAGTTCTTGTGGATGTGTCTTTTTCCGCTTTGCTGCCGTTGAATTTTGAATCGCCAGCAGAGGGTAAGAGGCTGTTGCACGAGTTCGCACAACGTTTTCGGTTTATTTATAGTCTCTCCTATAAACAAATAACAAATCTGTGCACGCAATGCATCGACTAACGTGTGCAAGCTGTGCAAGACTTTCACGTGCAAAACAGGCACTAAATCGAGGGTTCCGCGTGAAGGTAGGTATTTCAGTAATAATAAATAAATATCTTACGCCTAGTGCTTCGAGATTTTGCTACATCTACGCAAGTTCGCCAATTTCACGGCGTCGACACTTTAAATTTAATACTGCCAACCCCAAATACTTCAATGCATAGCAGATGGACATTTAATAGCAAGCAATTGAAGTTTATACACTCGTATGTAGTTACCAAAATGGGATCTACTTAACAAGTTGGTGTTAATTCAACTATCCGAATTCATCTAAATGTCAATTACCAGCTTTCCAGCTTACTTTTACCTGTTGTTGTAGGAGGACAATTCGCACTAAACAATTCCATCAACTAGTATATACAATATGCTTTATGAATCATGCTTATTCAATCAAAGCTTAACAGATTTCGATGGTTGTTGGTCAATGTTGTACAAAGTTTTAACGTATGGCTTACTATGTCATATATTTACATTCAGTCTTTGTTGAATTTGCGGGTATTGTAAACAGAAAGTGAACGGTTAAGTTTTCCTTTATTTTACGTGTAATCTTGGACTTTCTTAGCGGCCAGAAGATTAAATATCCAAATAGGCAATTTCTTTTACGTAAGAGTGTCTGAACCAGTCAATTTTACTTTTTAAAAATGGTTATTTTCACCTTTCCCGCATTTCTGGTTGTCCAACTTCCAATCTTCTCTTTATTTTGATAGATCACAAGATTTATATAAGTTATTTATAACAAAACACAAAAATCGAAGGTAAATGCTCTTATTCAAGAAATAAAGCGATTACTTGAAAGCCAAAAGCATAGGCAACTTAAAATTAATGCAAAAAATAAGCGTTTCTTGGAAAAACAAGTTGCTTTAAATTTAATGAATTCACTTCATAATTTTGCCGCTCATTGTACACAACGTGTAATTATGCGTATAACTAAGCGTGCAGTACGTGCATTCTGCGTTTTTTCAACTCCTTATTTGTAGTGAGATCATATAAATTGTGTATCATGCAGATATCATGTGTAAACGTCTATATCTCTCTTACATTATAACCGCGCTCGGTGTTGGTTTGAGTAATAATGCTCGTTTACGCGATGCGTAGTTTTTACGTGCGTAATCCTGCTTTTTATGAAGGTTTTATTATCCTGATTTATTTTACCGGCGAATTTATTCGAGTCTAGCTGGTTCTACAACGCTTCTTAAGCTATATGCTCCGAATGGAGCTGCGGAAATTAATTGTTGTTAATTTATACACAAATTTAATTTCGATTGATATTTACCTTAAATTAAGTTAGTTTGTGGTAGCTACTAAGCCACGAAGATATTAAAAGAGGCAGATAAGCTAATCGAAGAAGCTCCGAGCATACCTTTCATTGAGGCCTCCAAAAAATCACATGAAAGAAGCAATAAAGACATGGAAAGACAAATATCAAATGGCCTCACTGGCCGCAGGACAAAGACAAGTGAAAGAACGCTTTTCAAAGACAACAAACATAGTGCTACAGCAAAGGGGTCCTTAGATCAGTAACAAGATTTGTAGCAGATCTAAAATATCGCTTATTTAAACCAGAAAGAGCTGAAGATTAAATCTGTCGTCTTTGCCACGAAGATCTGGAGGTCTTGCCATTAGTCGAGCGCGACACCAACATTTCGACCACATATTTTGCATCTACTAAACTGCAGAAAGAAGTTCCTTCAGTAATACTAAGGTTTTGTAGGAAGCCTCCAACTTGTCGCGCAAAGGCTATTTCCGAACGTTTCTCTGGCTTTTTTAAGCCCTCGTAAGGTCCTCAAAATAGGCATCTGTTTGAGCGATTACTTCCTCATTCGCTATGAACCGTTGTTCGCCGAGCCATTTTTTCAAATTTCGATCTAAAAAGAAGTCCCTAAAGACCGAATCATGTGGATACAGTGCTTGTCGTATAATTCGGACCATAATTCTTGATGGAAGAGGATTTTTTCATTTTTGTAATGATGGAGGAGGTTTTTTCTTTCTTTGCCTCTTTGACTTTCTTTGATCGATAGTGCTTTCCAGTTATTCATTATATGTCCTTTTTTTCAAGTAATCGGTGCAGAAGATACCGCGTTCATCCCAAAAAACCGAGTCCATTACTTTCTTGGCAAATTTCAGCGTCTTCGCCTTCTTTGGATCCCGTTCGCTTTCAAAAACCCTGCGTTTTGACTATTCCCTTGTCCTGACGGTAAAACGTTAAAACAGAGTCGATCACACGATCGCACAAGAACAAATGTGGTACCCGAGATTTTTTCCAAACCCATTTTTTCGTGCAAAATTAAAAACGGAGTCGCTTGCAACATGCCTAAGGTCTCATCTACTCCGCGCCCTTTGATCCGTCAATCATTGCATCATTTCATTAATAGTCGCTTCCAATAGACGTAAGACAGGACGATGTTCTTCTTTTGTAGATGTACGACCACGTTTAAACTCGTTTACCCAATTGTAAACAGTTGCTAACACAAGAGTTGATGTGCCATGAACTTTATCTTACTTAGCTTTGATCTCTTTCGGTATCCAACCTTTTAAATATAAGCGTTTAACCACCGCCCGAAACTCACTTTTTTCCATATTTCTACGAAAACAAAAATTCTTTGCTTAAATCGATGAAATGAAGTGATTCTTATTAAAAGCAAACGACTTTCGATACTACGAGTACCAACCATCTCCTAGATTTTCCAGGAACTTTTTGAATCACCATTGTATATTCTAATCAACTAGCGTAACACTAACGAAAACGAATATCTTAAGACATGGTTCCATCCAACTAGAATGTTCAAACGAAAAATATTGGCAAACGAGAGATATCGAAGGAGAAAACGAATCTTCGGGAAAAAAGGATCGCCGAATTTGGAAATAACCAACAATTAACAAACATCATCGGACAACCGGCGAAAGGAATTCCAAGGAGTCGCACCTGTTATGCGATTTTTTTGCATATTATCGTCCTCCTTGAAACAGCGATACTCACTAATAAGATATTATTGAATATAAAATCTCGAATCCAGCCAGATATTAGTTTATAAGCAAAGTAAACACGAGCTCGGATGAAATTATAAGCCCGTTTGATCTAAAAATAACAAATATGGAACACATAGTAGGCGCTACGTCACATCAAAATATAAATTCTCATGATTTACTTTCGAAGTGCTGGAATCTCATGAAATCCGGAAGAGGGACGAATGTATAGCCGTTACGAGCTAAATATTTTTTCTATTATAAGATGTCAGGCTTTTATTGATTATATAGAATATTTCTTTAAATATGTATGTATGAGTATGTATTAATTAAAAAAAAAAATAGTAATGTGTTAATAAGGAACTAAAGTGTATACTGGGTGTTCGTTTGGAAACTTCACACCTTATTTTTTTTTAAGTTTTCGAGATTTTTAAGAAAATCTTTTGGTTCGGTTTATTTTGTTTTTATTTTATTTCTCAAAAACAAAGAAAATAAATAATGTTATAATTATTTAAGTTTCAATTAAGTCATGCTTTTCCTCCTGTTTGCAGTTATCAAGTAAACAAAAATTAACGTTTTAGGTACGTTTTTATGTCGATTTTGCGTGCGTTGATTCATTTTTTTACATAAATTAAAGTAAATAAACGAAAAACAGGCAATACCGTAAAAAGCGAATACATCAGTTTTTGTTCTAGTGCCCCTCGTCTGTTGCTTTAGAATAAATTGTTATTTAGCTGTTGAAATTGTATTAATTTATGTAGCCCGAATATCGATTGACCAATTGACCGAATCCATCAATAATGATGGAAATATTCCACTTGATATGAACGAATTACATTTTCAACCAGATGGAGCCTCTCCTCACTACGTTCTTCCAGTATGGCAGTGGCTAGACAATGTATTTCCCAATAAATGGATAGAACGAAGAGGCCCTGTAGAATGGCCAGCCGGATCGCCTAATTTGACGCCGCTAGACTTTTTTCTCTTGGGTTAATTAAAGTCTATCGCGTTCCCCTTCAACCTCAAAATTTAGAATAGCTTCGTCAAAAGGTTACTACAACCTGTCGTGAAGTCCAAGAAGAGGTTTTTGAAAATAAGCGCCGCAGTTTAGCGAACAACGGACAACATTTCGAAAATTATTGATTTTTCCTGCAAAAAAAGTGGTTGAATTCTTAGATAATGTTGATACCAAAAATAAAACATAAAAGATAGTTAAAGCGTGTTTGAGTAATAGAAATTTGAGCGCAAAAAAAAAAATAAAGAAAACCGAAACGAATCTCTAAAATGAGGTATTAGTAGATAAGAATTGGGGTCTTAAGCCTCAAATGGTGTTCTAATCACACACGGCAATAACTAGACCCGTGATCACCTGCGCCTCTTTAGCTTGGTGACCAAAAACAACTCGAAAGCAAATCTTCAATAAATTCAGGGGCTGCCTTCAGTTAACATCACAGATGTGATTCGTACAGCGGCCCTGGAAGTCCTGCTGAGACTAACTCCGCTTCACATCCATTATAATCTGAAGATTCCAACATAAATTACTTGATACATATTGCAAGAGATAAGACTTCTAAGCAATACAATTTTGATCAGCTTTGTAACGTGATCACTGAAAGGCGGGGATGTGCAGCCTCAAAGTAAGAGAGATATCCTGGCAACGTACACGAACGTTGCCAGACATCAGTGGACCTAACTATCACCTTAAAGTGCCTACGGGACTCCACAACAACATATTTCAAGCAAAGACTTCTTGGAACTTGCGCGTCTTAAAGAACCTCGAGACAGGGATATAAGTTCTAAAGTTCTAAAAGCTAGCAAAGCTTACTCATAAGAATCTGGTCTGATGGGACATGAAAACCACGTTACTCTGCGATGGTCTCCAACCTATCAAGAGATCGAAAGCAACGAAAACGCAGACAAGTTGGGAAGATAAGCAGCCAATATGCCCTTCATTGGTCTTACCAAATTCTGTGGCAAACAAGTACTGGATCAAAAACAGGCGAAAGTTCTCGTATCAGGCTCGTCTAAGACAGCAGAAATAATCGTTCAGCAAAAAGGATCTTGGATTGCTGGCGGGATTTCTGACGGGGGCATACAGCGCTAAAGAAGCTGAGATGGTGGGACAAATTTTATGTAATTGTGTTGGCATCAGTCGCACTCAACGAGAATATTGACGAAGATCCTAGGGTAATTTTAAGGCTCATTAAGGGGCTCCAATTTTTTTAACATATGATCTATTAAGGTGGCAGTTTTGGCGGTTTCTGTATATGCACAAATAAAGGTTAGCTTACTTTGGCTTCGCTTAATACATCCGTCTTATTGTATCTTCCTCGTTTGTAGCAAAATCGTTGTAAAAAAACAGAACATGCTGTAGTCAATTTAATGTTAATATTGGCCATTTTAAAAATCGACTTGTTCACTTAGCGGATAGCCACGTGCGAAACAACCATAGATGAAACTCTTAAATCAAAATCAGATGTAATATTGCGCTAACAATAAAAAAGGAAAGTTTAAATTTAATCAAAATTTCTTGGTGTTATACAATAATACTACTTGTGTCTAAATTAAGAAATCGCCTAGTGAAACGATATAATAACAATATTCAGTTAATTCATCGTGATTATCAATCTCGTAAGATAGGTCGTTTCGATTTTGATCTTACTCTCGCAATGCAGCATAAAAAATTAATGTAAGTTGATACCGTTTTGAAATAGACCACAACCTAACGAATTTATACCGCTCTATGATAGGCTATACGATACAATCGTGATTGTGTTTACGGTACGAGTATTAGAAAATTGTTTATCATCTTGCGCTACGGATATAGCATTTTCCTTATTGAAGACATTTAAACATGCTAACTATTTTAATACTTTGCGAATTAGAAACTATTTATTTATTGCATAATACTGAGATGTTAATTATAATTGATAACAATACATTATTTACAACCAGTTCGTGGATAAAGTAGTAGCATTTAAATCGCTTTCGAGCAAACGCGCGGAAATTGCCTACCGACCTAATGGGTGGTTGGAAAATCATACAATTTAACGAAAGACGTTTTCAAATAAAAAATATTTTGGGATAAATGCCGGACAACATATTATCTACAGACTGTCCAGTTTTCTCTGTGCACGATGCATGTTTTCTAAATGGAACAATCTGTATATTACCGCAGCTTTAAATACATATTGCAACTTTCTTCAATACCTCCTATTACTTATCTATAGAGAGGACAAAGGTAGATAAAATGTCAGCGACTAGACAGACTCGTGTCAATTGGTCTCATAAGAAAGGGTTCGTGTTGCCATTAAAATGTAATAATTCCACCTGCCTTTGTCATCTCTACATATCGCATTGCATGGTAGGATGGTGGTTCAAATGCTTTTCGATTTAGTATCTTTTGCATTCGTTCTATTTCAATTTGTTTCTTTAATGCACAACACTGTCTATTTCATATATCTAAAAATTCTTTAGTAAATGCCAAAATTCATAGAGTGCTTAGAGAGCTATGTCGAGCTTTTATTAACAATTGCCTATTTAATTTTGCTATTTACTACTACATGAAAAATCTCAAATCATGTCAATTATCTAATTTGATGAGTATTTTCATTAATTAAAGAGAGATATCTAAAGCAGTAAAGATGATCGTACTACGGATCGACGACCGCCTCTTTCATTCAGCATGTACGCTCGTGCATAATCCTGCCGGTTTGCACACGACTTTCAGTCAAGCCACGTCTTCTCTGTCTTCTATGTTAATGTGTAGTCAGCAAGCACGGTTGAGCACGTTCATCTTCAGCATCCTTCTTTGTATTTTTTGTTCGTTTTCGGAGGCTTCGGAGGAGGAGTTTTTTTTTAAATACCAGTCCTATGTAGTATTACTTGTTCAGTTTCTTCCTCGGTTATTTTTTTATTTATTTTTGATTATTGTTGTCATCTTTATTCTCACATTAGCTTTAATTTACAGTTTTTTTTTTTTTTTTAATTGCGCAGATATATTAATTTGATTTTCGTTATCTTCTTTTATATTTAATCAACAACTAACGAATGTTTGGATTAAGGATCATAATTGCTTCGAAGTTGTCAGCGACAAAGAAATTTGTTGCACAATTTTGCAATGCAATGTTTAGTTATTTGTAAAATGTTCAAAAAAAACTCGATTTACGGACCATTTAAAAGGCAATATTCGTCACGATTCTGGTGTCTCGAATGAGAATTTTTATAATGATCTCCGTGGCTACAAATAGACCCTTCTGAAAACTAAATAATCCAGGCTTTAAAAATGTTCGTAAGTAAAACCAATGTAAGAGAGAATTACTGCTGATTGAGAGCAGACGAAACTATAGATGCGCTGGAGCGAAACATAGTTCGCCTCATTATTGGTGCTTTGTATGAAGATTGTCCAACAAAGACATATTTAATAGCTGCAACTTATATGCTTATAAGGCTGGAAGGTTGCTTGAAGACATCTTCAAAAATATATCGCGTATTACGGCACCGTTCCCTTGATAGAGTTGCGGAATTTATCAGAGAGCTCAAACTTCAATAAATTAATCGATCATACCAAAAAAAATTTTTTAAAGAACTTACAACAGTTACTTTATACTTTCCTTATCTCGGTCTTCAATTGTAACAAGACAGAGGACGTGGTTGAAGGAAGCCATTTTTACGTAGATAATTGAAGAAAGTTGCTGATCTAATAAACAATTTAAGTGAAGAGCAAATAATACGGCTAAAATATGGTGGATGAAGGCTACAAGATAAATAAGCAAATTAAAGAATATTTCTGGTGATTTTGGTGCTTCTATATGTGAAAGAAGTCGATGCAATTTTTGTTATGCAACAACAACTAGTAAACACAACGCTTGTTTTCACTACAAGTTGTGATGTGGAAACAGCAGAAGACTTAACAATCTACCTAAATTGGTCAGGAAAAGAATTATGTTCCGTCCACGAACTAAACGAACCTGCTGTATATATATATACAAAAAAAAGAGTTCTTATCGCCGGTCAACGTTTAAAGATCATCTCCATTCATAATTCATAAATACAGTCGCATGCGTCTTCAAATAGTATATACATACAGACATAAAAGGATTGTCGTCCGTAGCTTATTTGCTTAATTAAATTTATAAGTTTAAGATGGGCGAACAAGTCGAAGCTAGCAACGTTAACGTGAATCCCGAAAACGTGGAGGATGTAGAAGTAAAAGAGAGCAGTGCTGAGATCGAAAATGCCAAGGAAAGTAAGTAACGTACACGTGTAGGTACATATAAATAACGTAGAATATCCTAAAGAAATAAATAAATTTTAACTTGTTGCGCCTGAGGATAGGCAACTTATTATGCTACGCAATAATGCGATATTTTGCGCTAAAAATAAAGGTGCAAATGAATTATTGCATTGTTGATGCTACGTTGAATAGATCGAGATAAGATTGCTTTTAAAATATTGCATTTAAAGTAATTGCTTACGCAAAAAAATACGAAACATTCGAACTTGTTGCTAACTTCATGCTACGTGTACGTGACGTTTCATTGATTTTCTTTCATAATTGTTAAAAGTACGCACGCCAGCCAGGATTCTAGCTGATTGGTAGCCATCTTGTAACTGATAATTCCTCGTTACACAAATACACAGGTATTGTAATAATACGTAGCTTAATAACGACTATTTTTACCTTTTCTTTATTTATGTGTACGTGCTTTCTTTACCGAGATATATATCATGTAACCATCTAAACGTTATCGAAATATCGATGTTCATATTTCGAGATTGATTACCTAACAGAGCGATACGCTTGTATCGCTATTGTACCTACATATTTTACCGATTATACTCTTGCCATATATAATGCACTTGATTTTACACATACGGAACAGATAGGAACTCAACTGTACATCGTTTTTTAAAAAAAAAAGTACTGAATTTTGTGTTGGTATAATTTTCTTTTTTTTTTCTACATTGTACTAAGAGCATATATATATATAATATATAATTTATCTCATACGTTCGACTATTCTCAAGATCTCAATTTAGAATGTACGCCGTCCGATTCAGTTAATTATACCTGCAAGTTCTCTTGTAGGTCGTATTTTCTACTACACTGAGATGAATCCGCCTTCGTCGGGTTTATGGAATAACCCGCCTCCTCCAGGTATCGAAGACGAGAAGGATCATTTCGTGGCCAAAATCGAAAGACACATCTCGGAAACTAAAACCGTCGAACGTATTGATCCCTATGTAAAAAACCCCCATTATACAGATCATGAGAACCACAAACACCGCGACAGACACAGCCACCGCAGGAGATCGAAGAGCAGATCGCACGATAGGTATAAGTCACGATCGCGCTCGCGAGAAAGGAAGCATCGAAGTCGAAGTAAACGCCATCGGCGATCTCACAGTCAATCCTCCCGAAGTCATTACAAGCATAGAAGTAGGAGCGTTTCGTGCAGTCGAAGTCCTTCGCACGATCGAAGTAGACGACACAGAGATAGAAAGCACAAACGGAGATCTCATTCGAGGAGACATTCCAGATCGAGAAGTCGTAGCCATTCCAGAAACCGTAAACGGCATTACTCGAAGATGTCCCACAAATCGAGAACGTACTCGCATTCTCCTACTTCCGATAAGAACGAATACTCTGATAATGAAGCTACGAAAGAGGAAGATAAGTTTGACGAGGAGGATTCTGAGACGATGAACCAAAATGCTTTTAAAAACGATGGGTCTTTCCTTGAGATATTCAGGAAGATGCAGGAAGAACAACAGCAGAAAGCGGAGGCCGCGAAAGCTGAAGCAGGGTCAAGCGAGATAAAAATACCTACCTTTGGTAAACGGAGAGGGGGGCGGGTACTGAAGACTGGTGTCGTAATGAAAACCAAAATGGATGAGGAAAATGAGGGTGTCGAACCTCAAGATCCGTGGTCAATTTACTTGAAAGAAGTAAAACGCTACAAGGAAGCATGTTGTGATGATGATTCCAAAACAAGGCCTCTTGTTAAATAAGTTATTTGTAATTTAATGTAAAAAGATGGACTTTACGTGATTTAATTTGATTGCAAATAGGTAACCATGAATATTTTAATGTACATATGTTTATATGTGTATATTTTAGGGCTGTCTAAGCAAAACACGTAACTTCATTACAGTGGACGGATAAAATAAAAGTACAAATGGAATTAATTGCCCTGCATAACAAAAACATGCATTAAAAGCATACTGTGTATAAACTATTTTATTAAATTTAATTTGAAGTTATTTGCACGAAACTAACATTTTCCAAATAAACCTAAGGAAAATTATGAACTATCGACTTTCTGTACGATTATTTTGTTCATCCGCTGTATTTTAAAGAAAAGATGAAAGACGTTCACGTTCAAAAACAAAATGTGATCATTTATCATAAGTACCAATCAGTAATTAATAACTAAATCTCGACAACGTTAGAAAAGATAGTATAAGATGTCGCTATACCGCGAACGAACCGCGTGTTTCTCGGGTCTTTCCCCGAAGAAAGAACTTGACATCTTATAATATCAAATAACAAGTTTATTCGTTGTTACACGTGATATTCGTCGAATCTAAACTGACACGATGATCATCTCGCATTTTATTTCATTTCAGGCACAATGCCGGCTGCTTTAAAACCGTCAGAGGACTTGCGCACTGCGCCCTTCGATCCACGTTTCCCCAACACCAATCAAACTAGATATTGTTACCAAAGCTACCTAGATTATCATCGCTGCAAGAAAGTCAAGGGCGAAAATTATGCGCCGTGCGAATATTTTAAGAAGGCGTACAGCGCCCTGTGTCCCAACAGCTGGGTAGAAAATTGGGACGATCAAACTAGCGGCGGTAATTTCGCGGGCAATATCTAAATTCAGGAAGCTCTAGCTATGTGTCTAATAGTAATCTCGATAGCATTGTTTTTTTTTTATATATATCTTTCCCTCGACTAGTACATAAATGTGTAAATAACTTATTTTAAATAAATTATGTTAAGTCATATTTTTGTTTTTTTCCTTTTTTTTTTATCCAGTAATCGTTGATATAACCTCTTGGAAACAACGAAAATCGGCTTACCCTTGAAGTTCGTAATTATTGATAAAAGCAATTGCCAAATCGATTACAGATATCAATGAATAAACATGTAATTTATGTTTTGCATACTTCTGTGTCTAAATATCATCAGCAACCAAAATAAAGCTATTTTTAATTTTCTATTTTCTTTTTTCATTTCTAATGTGCATCAGTTGGCAACATAAATGAAGTTGTTAACAAAAGTTACTAAGTTTTTTCACGTTTAGTAGCTAAGGAAGTTACTTAAAACTGTAACATCTATTCAGTTTATCAACTATTTAAAACTCAAACTTATTATTTACATATTAAAGAATATCTTTTTTAATAAAGACCTATTTTTCCCCCACTTTTTCAAATTGGGAATTTCATTACTCTAAAAACTTTCCATATACATCAGTTGGCAGCACAAATTATTTTGTTTTCATACTAAATTCACTCTGTCATTCTAATTTTATGCCCAGTTCTATTTTATTTCATGCAAATCACTTAAAATCGCAAAGAGAGTTCGTATGGTGCGTATTCATCGTACGATAATCAAATAGAGAATGACCGAAGAAGAAAATGTGAACGGTAATTCTGAAGAATCGGAAAAATCCCAGAAGAAAGGTGCTAAATACGACAGCGGTGCTGCTGATCTTGAAAAGGTTACCGACTATGCCGAAGAGAAAGAGATATCAACGCAAAATGTTGCCGGAGCTATTTCGGCAATAGGCGATAGAAGGAATAAAGAAGCGTTAGAGAAACAAGCTAGGGAAAAAGAACTCTTGAAGGTCTCCATTGTGAAAGAGGACGTCGATTTAATTGTTAGGGAAATGGAAATTACAAGGATACTAGCCGAAAGAACATTACGAGAACATCATGGGAACGTAGTTAAAGCTTTAATAGCATTAACAGATTGAGTAAATTGATTCATTGTAATTTTAATGGTTATTAAACATTTTACATGTACATTAAATTTAGTTTAATTATGAGCAAACAAAGTTCCAATAATGGGTTTAATTATTTTGCCTTTGCAAAATATGAAAAACTACTTGCAACTTAACGACTACGATTTATAGATATTCTCTATCCATTGGCGTCTTTTTCGCTTTTTTATCTCTAGCTCTAGGGAACCATCTATGTTTCGTAGTGTAAGTAATGTTCATAAGTTCCTGTCGTGCAATCTCGGGAGACTTTTTATTGAATACCTCTTGCAGTTGAGGTGTGAAACTAGTTTTCAGTACTGTATTTTCTTCTTTAGTACTATTAGTCTCTGGAAGGGGTTTTGTACATTCATAAGGAAAATCTTGCCTTTTATGCCAAACTACGTAAGTACTTTCATTGTCCGTTAAAGCAATTCTTGCTCTGGAGGAATAGCACCTCATGAGACTGTTTTGTAAAGATCGCAACTTTAATGCCATTATCCAATCTAAAATATCAATAGAAATCACAAATTCGAAATTATTCATTGTAATAATAACATACCAATAGAAGAGGTGACTATTCAAACATAACCCTTTCTACTTCGTTATTTAATCTTACATAACCTCAAAGTTTCAAATGGAATAAATATTAGCGAATATCAAAGTAAATATATACAGTTAATGACAATAATTGCAAGTTTCCTAATAATAACAAATAACAGAAGTTATTTGTGAATTAGAAACGTATTAATACGTACTTCGTATTTTTTAAATTTTGCGGATGATTTGAATTGGTAGATCTGATAGCCTTCATTGTCAAAACCATCAACTTAAATCGTCCGCGAAATTTAAAAGAACGCCGAATAATATTGGTTCTGCCTCTACAAAATAGAAATCGAAAATAAAAAGGGGCCTCCCCCAAAGCATATTCCAGAATCCTAATTATTATTTAAGTTTAAATTCTCTTTATAACATTGTTGTAAGTCATTTAACAATTTCTGAAGATGATTGCTAGACATTAATCGAAACATGCAACTTTCAGTAACTTCAGTAACTGGCCAATTTAAACGATTTGTTGTATATATCCTCGTACATAAACTATCGAATATTGATTTTGAATCATATTTAGGCTAGTAAATTTTCAGGTCGCAATACAATTCTGTACCAGGTACGTACTACAAACCATGCATTTACTAAAGTCGCGTTTTATCAACAAAAACATACACAATTCCTGCAAATATAGAATTTGTGAGAAAGGGAAAGATATTCTTGAGATTATTACAAATGATATTTGGTGCTACCAAGGAAAGACGTAGTCGATATAATAGAGTAAGTTGCATTTAAAAAAATATTCTCCTTTGATTGCAATAATATTTTGTTTATTCTTAATTTTATTCAAATATTGAGGTAGACATGTTTATTAAAGTGATTCTAGCGATTTTTTGTGTTATTTTAGTAAATTACAATATTTTAAAGAATGTTTAACGATTTTTAACAATAGTAGCAAAAAGTAATGAACCGTTAACAACTACCAAGACTACCAACAAAATTAAGAGGTTCATTTTTTAATCGTTAAAACGTTTGAACAGTTCAACCAGAGATGATTCGCTTTCAAATTAAATCGTGTAGAATTGTGATGCTTTAGAATTGTTAGAATTGATTTCCCAGGTTGTACAAGCATTTTTTTAAGACGCAACTCGGTAAATAAAGAATTTCAACACGATCTTGCACAATTCAATTTATCACTATTAATTTTAGTCCATCGTCACATGCATCCATTTAATTTCTAATCCATCCTAACCATGGTCCTGAATAAAAAAAAAGAAAAAACTTTTAATTGCACGCCCACTTCAAAAAGAAACCAATGGGAATAGCGCAGACAATCCATCCCACGCCTTCAATTTTGAAATTAACCTATTAAAGTAATCCGCCATGAAACTAGATCTAGATATTTTATTTTATTATCACAAATTCGAACTAGTTGTTTAATAAGATCTTTATTTTTTAAATAATTACATTAACATATCCATAAACCAAGGCAAACCTTTATAGACCCCCCCATCCATGTAATTCCAATGGTTACCCAATCAGGACAAAGTATATATGTGTCTTTTTTTATCTCTGTATGCTAAGAAAGAATACATATACATTAACTTTGTAACAGGGTAACCAATGGAATACGCTGGTAGATTTATAACACGCCTTCTTTTTCAAATATTATCCAATGAAAAATTAAACTAATCTTAACCATGCTCTAAATGATGGCATTTTAAAATGTTACACGCCTACTTAGAAATGCTCCAACACACGCCCACATTTTCAAAAATAAGCCATCCAATCATGTGCAACCGTATGCATTTAATGCTGTCTTCCTTTCATTTGCTATGATTCTTTGATTTTTTCTGGAACATGCTTTATTAATGGAACATTCCAATTATAAACAGTAAGGTAGAAATTAACTAGTCTTGTTGAGCTAATTAGTTCTGTGATATTCTCTAGTACAGCATAAAAATGGGTTCCAGCGAACCTCTCTGTACACGAAATCTCATTTTTCCCTTGATTTTTGTGGCGGACCTTGAATTTTTGGAACAAAATTAGAAAGACAAAATCTGCCTATAACTAAACATATCTCGAAGAGATCCGTGTTATGACTCAGTGAAGTCAGCAAACCTTTACGATGCAAATTCAAATGGTGGATATCAGTGCGAAAAGACATTTTATTGAATAAACAGGAAGGTTGCTTCAGCAATAGAACTCTATGATACAGACAAGCAAAAGATATCAGTTTGTGACTATCCATAATAAGCCAATTAGCCACAGATAACTTGATCATACTTACATATTCTATGAATCAGTCTGCACCCTTTGAAACATCCTGCGTTAAACACCTCCTTCTGTATTGAAAGCATAAATTATTTTTAAATTATCACAGACCACTCTAACACATTTAAATATGTGGTTGTTTAACCGAAACCTAGCATCCGTTAAAAAACCAAGTGATAATCCAACAAAGGACACAATGGCAATTATCAAAGGCTCTCAACCATGACCAAGGTATACTTGTCTCAGCACTAATGCAGCTATGGCCCAGCCTGATTGCAGATTGCCAATCAAGGATAACTCCGCTTGCAAAGAAAAGTACAGCATATATTGACGTTTGTGATGGAAATTTCTTCAAAATACCATAGTTACCTACCTACGTTTGTCAAAGACTTTTAATTGCATGTCAAGTGATATTTTATGTGCTAGTAAATTCATGGTTTTTTAAAGATCCTTTTAAAAAAGATGGCCAAACATGAAACCGTTATGTATTCTGTAAGTGAATTTGCTATATTCCATTTTGAAGCTCGTTTCAAATAAAAGCAATAATTTATGATAACGTAAATTCAAATTTTATAATTTATTGCTACAGCAACTTCAACCATGGAGTTCTGTGGCGGCGACTCCGTGTATGGAACAAGTTTCAGGACCCCCTATACCTACCAGAATTGGTCAGTACTACGAAACACCACGTCCACACCCTTGGAGGCCAACATTAGGCTTCGAAAATGTAGAAGTTTGTCCATTGTAAGCAGAAATATTTCCCGTAACTTTTTGTTAATCTTCGATTTGTGTTTTTAGACCTAGCCAACCGGTTACCAATGCCTTAGTTGATCCTTGCTACACACCATACGGAATGGCAACTGAACCTTTGAAATTTCCCAATTTAGTGACTGGTTTCGAAAGGAACCCAGCACACGCAGCAAGAGCAGCACTATACACAAGATATACGCCGCTAGAGTGGACTCAGAATAATTTAAAACAGTACAATGAATCAGATACTAATAGGAATTATTCTGAACGACTTCGTGGTGATGCCATCCGAGTAATGAGGTGAGATAGTAGTAAAGTTTACTCGAACCTATCGGAATTGAATAAACGTTTGTGGTTGGCTCTTTAGTTAAGCAGATTAATTCTGAATGGTTATAAAGTTAAAAAAAATCACATTTACACTAGATCATTTTTAAATCGTTTTGCTGTGTCGCAGGGAAACCGATGAGAAAACAAGCCAAGGCCAACGAGATGCGGGCCGCAGATTGGGGGAACGGATAACAGACACTACTTTTTGGCGAAATGAAGTTAGAACAGAATTGGAGAAACTCATAACTGAAATTGAGATGTTCCAAAATGCCAGGAGAGCTCTAGAAAAGGCAATTTTGGATATAGAGGGACCACTACATATTGCTCAAGAGTGTTTATACCTTAGGGAAAATCGACCAGGTATATCTTATATTTTTCATGAAAATTTTAAGTAAATTCGTTTCCAATAAAGGCATGGATTTGGTACACGATGCTCCTGAGCAGTCTCTACTACAAGAAATTGAATTATATAGGAATTCGCAGGAGAAATTGAAGGAGTTATTGGAGAAAGTTAAAGCGCAACTAAGAAACGATAGGGCAGCTCAGCACGAATTAGAAACGGACGTCCGAAGTAAAGAATCCGCTTTGGGAATCGATAATATGTGTCATCAACTGAATAATTACTCCAGAGGTATAAATTATTACGGAGGAATTGAAAATTTCGACCCAACGTATGTTTATTACTTGTCATCTTCGGAATTCATTTATACAAAATAGTCTTTGGATTCCAGTGTGAGTACTACAACAACTTGGGCTGAAAACAGTAATCGTATTGTAAACCGTTCGCAAGCTGAACGAGGAAAGACGGCTCAAATGAGGTCTGACGTTGATAATCTCATAAACATGGTATCGAGTCAAATTTGGGATATGTGGAGTAATACAAATAATGCTCTGGCTAGGAGAGCTGCTGAACAATTAGAAGCAAAGAGTAAATTACAGATGCATCTACATAAGGTAAAGGAGGTAATTTTATAGGTTACATTCATAAAGGAACATAATTTGCAGATACAGCAGGAGATATTTGATATTGAAAAGAATATCGAATTATTAAGAAAGGGCATATTAGATAAGTCCAATCCCATGAAAGTGGCTCAAACTCGGTTGGAAGCAAGAACTCATCGAAAAGAAGTCGAATTATGTAGAGATATGGCCCAAGACAGGTAAATTGTTACCGTAGAGACATTGATGTATCACTTATTCAAATTCATCATTTTCTAGATTGGTCATGGAAGTTAGGGACATTAAAGATAGCATAGAGTACTTGCACCGCAAACTTCAAGAAGCCGAAGCTCAACACCAACAATTACTGAAAACTAGATCTAATCTGGAAACAGAGTTACATAATAAAGTCAGCTCCCTATTCATCGATCGGGAGAAATGCATGGGTATGAGGCGATCTTTTCCAATCACTGCTACAATTAAGTATTAGTCCTCGTAACGATTTATGTAACGTTAAATTTGAATAAAACGATTTTTTAACAAACATCGTTTATTTTCACTATCACTTCTTAAAAACAGGCATCGGGAGTTTCAAACCTTCTTTAGCCTCGAAGAATGTATACGATAATGTTATCTCTTTAACAAATTCCATCTTAGGATCTTCGGTAAACTCCGGGTCAATGTAAAAAAATACAGGCATATCAACCTAGAGAATAAACATTTAAAATAACAGATTTCTTTCATATTACATCTCAATTACTTGTTCTTTTGGATCCAATTGTTGTTCTTCAAAGCAAAAACATTGTATTTTATTAAAATACTGGCCTGCTTCGAACGGTATCACGTTGTATGTACTAATTCCAATAACTGGATTATCTGTAGGATTCTTCGCAGTGTAAAAGGCTAAAGCCGTCTCTCCAGGAAAAACCTACAATTCTAAATAATTACATAGTCGGCATATAAATAAGATTGTAGTACGGTAATCTCCGTTTGTTGTGGTTTAAAATTCCATCTCATACTTGAACTGATATCGGCATTAAATCTAATTTTAATCGGTTTATGTTTAGCGGCGCTCATAGTTTCAATTTTACTAGTGTCGTGGCCCACTGCAGTAGTTCCACCGTAGCTATATGCTTGACAGAACATTCTATATAAAGGTACAGCAGCGTAACTCAAGCCAACCGTGAGGACTCCAGCCGCAGCTAAATAATATAGCGTGCTTCTTGCTTTATGATTTCGGACGTCGTTTGAAACGTTTCTTCTATTAAAAAGTCCACTATATACATAATTATATTTACTATGCACGTTTCGTAAGATGCACTTCTTTTCAAGTCTCATCATACGTAAAATTACGTATAATCCCATTTTAATGATTTTTTTCCTTTATTCTTATTTGGTTTACATATTTAACACGTATATTTTTCAATATTTACAAATTAGCAACTGTATTTTGAGGTTATATTCAAAAATTAATTTTTGCATTACCGCGACATCTACATTTGATTGCTTCAATTACACACAAATGTTGTGAATGTTGCCTATGTTAACTCTGAAAAGAAAGAAAGTCAACAAAACGAATAAACATCCAGAAATTTGTTAATCTAAAGTTAAAGTAGAAATCAGTGATGAATACACCCGGCTTGAATTAAATCTTCCGTTTCAAGTGTATCTCTAAACTGACTCACGTTGATAAGCCCACACAAAGAGCGATAAAGAAGAAAGAATTTCATTTGTTTTAAGAGCACTATTTGGCACAACTTTTAATGGATAATTATTAATATTTACAAGAAATATTGAACGTTTATTCTCAAGATGACCAGAATTAGGGAGTTGTTAATTGCGTTTCGCACAAGGAGAGCACAACGTTTTAGTAATTGTGATATCGTATCATTCGAATCATTTCAAAGCGATAACACACCTGATTTTCCAAAGATAAAAGAATCATCATTAACCGATGGCTATAAAAAATCGCCAACGTTTAATAAGGTAAATCAATCTTTAATTTTAATATTTAATAGGTGACTATTTCACTTCGTTTTAGGGAAGAGAATACGTCAGATTTTCTTCACAATCCACACCGACCGATTGCACCCGTCCTTCTCTAACAACAAGTCTATTGCTTATTGTACTCATGGCTGTGTTCTTAATCCTTCCAATAGTTTATCTTCTGCATTGTTTCGGTGTAATACACATTTCAAAGCAGGAATTTCAGCATTCACATTTTGCATTGAAAGCGCAGGTATGACTTTATAGAATCATTGATAATTAAACATTTAACGGTATCTTAAATAATAGGACCATTATACTCCGTCTGCTATAACCCACGATAACTTACATTCTACTAAATTCTATAAGAAGCTCAACAGAAATATCCTACCGCCTCCTCCACAACCCGATCCAGCTGAATGTAAAGCAATGAAAGATATCGACAAATTCGATTGTTACCCTGAAGATGGAGCAAACGAACAGAAATGTAATTCAAGGGGTTGTTGTTGGTTAGCAACGAAGTTAAAGAGAAATCACGATCGAGATGTCAAGGTTCCTTTAAATACCCCATACTGTTTTTACCCTGCAAGTTATCCGACTTATAAATATGTCAATGCGAGCGAAACTGCTTTTGGTTCAATCATCTTCTTGAAGAGGAACTATCGATCGCCATATCCGAATGATGCGGAAACATTGAAGATGGTGGTTAAATACGAAACGCAGGATCGACTCCATATTAAGGTAAAATATATATAATTATCTTAAAAAAGCATTATTTTTGGTTACAACGCTTGTTTCTACGATTTTAGATTACAAATCCTTTTCAAAATAGATATGAATCCCCTTATCCAGAAGTTCCAGTCGTCGACAAAGCTGACAAGAACTTAAATTATGAGTTTATCATGGATGAAAGGAAGACCGGGTTCAAGATTTTACGGAAATCTGATAATATGACAATGTAAGATTTAAAAAAAACATTTTTTTCCTACGTTTCCTTAATTTTTACTCAATTATTTACAGTTTCGACACTACTGGCTTACGAAATATGATTTTCGCGAATCAATTTCTTCAAATCACCTCTAGGTTACCATCAAAATATATTTATGGTCTAGGAGAACATCGAAATAATTTGCTATTAAATACCAACTGGCAACAATTCACGATGTTCAATCGCGACGGGGCCCCATCAGAAAATGTATGTGTTGTATTTATCGATATAAAAAAGGAACTTATATAAACTGCAATGTATCTAAAAAGTATCTAATCTGAAACAATTAAATTTATTTCTGTATCCTTCGTTTCAAGCAAAACTTATATGGAAGCCATCCATTTTACTTAGTAATGGAAGAGTCTGGTAACAGCCATGGAGTATTTTTGTTGAATAGTAATGCTATGGGTTAGTGATTTAATTTTTTTAAAGCAAACGCTGGTCTTTTCTGTTAATGATATAAAAAAGTTTAGATGTAGATGTTTCCAAACATTTTTAATCAGTACTGGATTAAACGCTGCTATATAATCCATTCAATCTTCTAGATGTAATCCTACAACCAAAACCTGCTATAACGTTTAGACCAATCGGAGGTATCCTAGATTTCTATTTTTTCCTTGGTCCAGCCCCTTCTGACGTTATAAGTCAATACACGGAGCTTATTGGTCGCCCGTTTTTACCCGCCTACTGGTCATTGGGTTTCCACTTGTGCAGGTAATGTTTTTAAAGAAAAAAATAAGTTCCTTTTGAACGACCCTTTTCTTCGCAGATATGGTTACAAATCTGTAAATGATACTCGCGATATAATGCAGAGGAATATTGATGCAGGCATACTTATTGTAGGAACATTTTAGATTTAAGATTTTATTTGTAGCATTTTAGTATCTTAACTTTTTTTTTAGGATACTCAGTGGAATGATTTAGATTATATGAATAACAGTAATGACTTTACCTATGATCATAAGAATTTTAAAACGCTACCCTCTTTCGTCAAGGAGTTGCATAATAGAGGAATGCATTACATACCCCTAGTAGATCCAGGAATTAGTGCTAGCGAAGTCCCAGGTACTTATCCGCCCTACGATAAAGCGATTGAAATGGATATTTTAGTTAAAAATTCTACCGGGGAACCTTTTATAGGGAAGGTAAGCTTTTTCAATCATTTTTTTACGTTTATCATTTTTTTCCATTATTAATGTTTCTCCCTTCCTAATAAGTACGAAAATATCCATGTTTAGGTATGGAATCGCGCTAGTACAGTGTGGCCCGACTTTACACATCCACATACAGTAGATTATTGGACTTTAATGCTACGATCAATGCATGATTCTTTCGCTTTTGATGGTGCTTGGATCGACATGAATGAACCCGCTAATTTTCTGTCTGGTTCTTTTACCGGTTGCCCGAAATCCACCCTTGAAACTCCGCCTTATCTACCTAATGTCGTTGGAGGTCAATTAAAATATAAAACTTTATGCATGACTGCGCAACAATACGCTGGGATTCATTACAATGTCCATAACCTTTATGGTATAACCGAAGCAATCGTTACAAGCTTGTAAGATAGATTCAAAGATATACATGGCTAACGTGAAGAAAACATAATTCTAATTTTTCAGTGCTATGGCTGAAATTCGTGGTAAAAGACCAATGGTAATATCCAGATCGACATTTGCAGGTCATGGTCGATATGCTGGACATTGGAGCGGGGATGTTTACTCTGAATGGCATGATATGCGTTACTCAATACCTCGTAAGCACCTAACTTTGACAATCAAATAGAAAATTTGCGATTTAAATTGTATATTTCAGAATTACTCAGCTTCAGCATGTTTGGCATTCCTTTGATGGGTGCCGATATCTGTGGCTTCAATGGAAACACCACGGTGCCGCTTTGTAATAGGTGGTCGCAGTTAGGAGCATTTTATCCCTTCTCTAGGAATCACAATACAGACGATGGAATTGTAAGTTTAGTCGGTGCTTAAGTGGAATGCTCGTCTTCAATTTTCAAATTTCAGCCTCAAGATCCTGTTGCAATGGGACAACCTGTTATTGATTCGGCCAAAAGGGCGCTTCATGTCAGATATTCGCTGTTACCGTATCTTTATACCTTGTTTTGGGCTGCCAATGTACAGGGTGATACTGTTGCAAGACCGTTGTTTTTCGAGTAAGTTTGTAATGATTTTTCTTTGTACGAATTTGTAAGTGTGGTAAAGATTAACAGTCACCAAACTTTCCTAGTAGCAGATAGTCCTACTTGTAGCTGGTGCATATAATTAAAAGAACTGGTGTTAGTACTGTGTAGCACTCCAGCATAATTGAAAATTATTGCCAACATCTTTCCTCTTCAACTGTCTTTCTACGTACAAAAGTATGTCTGATGAACAATCAAAATAGTTGGACATTTGCCGAAAGCTCGGCACGAAAAGCAAACTGTTCGTCCAAATAGGGCCTCTATTTGTAAGGCGACTAATAACGACGAAGATAGAGGACTGAGAGAGAGGCGGTAGCAATCCTACGGTTGCGTTGTAGTTACGTAACAGAGTGCGCTTGGTGCGAGAATCTTCAATATTTTTTGTTGTTTGGGAATCGCTTAATGATGGACTCCAGCTCATTAATAGCAGCTTCTGCAAGCGGCTTGATTGTCTGAACGGCCATTCCCGTTCTTTTCGCTAATTTAAATTAAACAACAGTGTGTCTGAAAACTTAGGGATCGATGCAAGTAGTCCATGAAAAGTGGAATTTGCAAATAGTTTATTGCAGAAGTTATGCAAATGTTTCTTCAATTGTTTTTATTTGACGAATGGTGTACATTGAAATAATACTGTCAAGTTTTGGGACACCTTCTATAGCGCCAAGATATTAATTTTTTATACTTTTTCAGGTTTCCCAACGATCCTTTGACTTATGAAATCGATTACATGTTTTTATGGGGTTCCTCAGTATTAATAGCACCTGTCTTAGAGGTAAAATACACACTACTATATAAGCCAGCAATATTCTTCTCATTTCAACAACATTATTCCATTTCTTTTAGGAAAATAAGGTTTCAGTAGATGTTTATTTACCACCCGGAATATGGTATGATTACTATTCAAAGATGGCAATCCCCAGTATCGGACAAAATGTCACTTTACCAGCTCCAATCGATGTGATTCCGGTTCTAATTCGCGGAGGCAGTATAATACCTCAACAGCAACCTAATAAGACTACCGTGTATTCACGACAGTCCAAGTTGGAGTTGCTATGTGCACCCGATAAAAATGGATATGCCAGTGGAATGTTGTTTTGGGATGATGGCGACTCCTTAAGTAAGGGATAATGAATAAAAACAAATGAAGACAGAAATAAATTTTTCATTGTAATTTTAGATACCGTCAATGAAAAGATGTATTCTCTACTACAATTCGATTTGGTCCCGAATAAGCTGCAAAGCTACCCGTTGTGGTGGAATCCGGAATACCCACCTAATCTAGGGACAATTACGATACTTGGTGTTGGTAACCCTGTCAAGGAAGTAATGATAAACAATGTATCGCAGACATTTAAGTATGACACAATTAACAAGGTACTTCATAAGAATTTTGTGACAGTTTATGCTTTCATGATGTTATTCTCATTTCATTTTTAGTATCTAATCATCGAAAAATTAGATTTGAGTTTCTCAGAAACAATCGAATTAACATGGAAGTAAATCCATCCACCCTTCCAATTATAATTCAACTATTTTATAAAAATCGAGGCTGTTTGAAGACTGGATCAATTGCGGAAGGTGTATGATTCCTTGCCAAATTAACGAAAATGAAAAACGTCCTAAATGTCTTATATGTGAATTAAGAATTATTGCATGCTTTTTAAAGATATATGCGGGTGTTCCAGCTGAAATAAGTGGAAAATTCGCAACGTGAAATCAACCTCAATGTTGATATAAATTGAGAATTCGTCCAATTATTTTGGACGAATCCGAGTGAGCCAAGAAAGAGCATAGTTGCGCTATCGGTACTAGTTCGGTCTCATTTCTAGCTACGTATTAACCATCACGCTCAACAATAGAACGAACCGGTTTGCTACTATTCGCCGACAAAACGATCGACCTCTGTTTGTAACGAAAACAATTAGTAACTAACTTTGTTTCAGGCTGGAACATCATGAGCTAGATGTAAGTTCAAATTATATATTAATAATAGGTAATACAACGGAAGTAGAGCAAGTTACCAACTTGGTACAAAGTAAAAGTTAATTTGGATGTCATCCGAGTCATTTATAAATTACAAAGTATATTTGTTAACGTGGTAGGACTTCCTATGTTTACGTAAATAAAATTGGAGCATTTTTTTTTTGAGAACACGGCATGCTTTGTTTTTTAATCTCCAATTAGAATACAACTGTCTGTACTGGCGATTGAACCCACGTTGATTTTTTAAAAATTAAACAGTTTGAAAGTGTTATATATAGTTATTAATAAACAAAATAATATTGTGATATTTTAGATAATTATACTGGCGCTCTTTTAACACAAAACAATACAACAATGCAGTATTCTGTCGTATTACTAAATTCAATGTGCCAACAATTTTACAACATATTAAGCGATGACATCGTCTGATTTTAGAAATCGAAGAATTCATTGTTCTTCGATCCAAGCTGTATAGTTGGTAATCGTGTTACTGTTAAAACATATCGATGTATTCACTTATTCTACAAACGTATTCCAATTCTAAGTCAGTAGGTAGATTATAATATTAGTCCCAAATGTGAGAGATTGTTGGTTTCAGTTTGTTAGATGATGTAGTTTTTAATTTAGATTTAACATTAAATAACTTGATCTTCTAACTAAAATTAAAATGGGAAGTACCTTATTTAAAGCTATTTAATGTTAAATTTAATGAAACGCGATGATTTAAAGTTTATTTTATATATTGTTGAAATGTTATTATATATATTTTGGAATAATATGAATAGTTCCTATAAATTTGTTTAGGTGTACTTTATATGTACGTAATTTAATGTATTTTTTTTTTATATGAGAGGTGTATTTAGAATGTTTTCAAAGCTTTTATAGAAATTTTGAAGGCGTTATATGTTGCCGAAAGTCGCTCAAGTGAATCAGCATTTTATTTAGTCATTCGGTACTTTTGAAATCTTGCGGATTGGCGAATATCACTTTTATCACCGATATTTTTATTTCCCTACGTGATAAGAATTTTCCAAATACACTTCGCGCACTGTAAACTTAATATCGATTTTTTTACAGTTCTATTAATCTGTATTTCCTTAATATCTTATTTTATCTACAGTAAACGTGTATTTTACTCTTCAAGCAATAAATAATTAAAAAAAAGAAATTAGTATTGTATAACACATAATCTTTTTTTGTGAATTAATTTAGCAACAAACCTGCAATCCAATAAGCTGTTAATTCGTTGCCAAATCGCTTTAAAAATATCGTATGCAGGACATGCTAATATCCTCTTCAATGACACAGCGCTACATGGAAGTAAATTCGTTTTTTTTTTTACAAAAAATGATCTTATTTTGTTGTAATGACTTGCATAAGTAGAGGGGGTCAGTAGCGAGTAAATTTTTGTAGAATTCCACCAACCACTCTGTGTATATGCGTTTCGTATCGCAGCTCATCGGTACACTTACGTGGAAAGTAGCAGTTCTCTCGAAGTTGAAGTGAGCTACCCTCACAGATGCTGTGGCAGTGACTGCTTATTTTTGTAGATGTGAATATAACAATTCGACAATTTCTAATTAGAGTAAGACGATTAGAGTGGTACTCGCCGAAACTTTGGAACAATAGCAAATAATATAAAAATAGGTAGGAATTTATCTTTTTACCTATCCACTTTTACTGTTGCGATCCATCCTCACTTCTCTTGCGTGCATCATGTCGTCTTGATCATTATTCCATATTACAATATGGAAAGAACGTAATCGTTGTGATGAAGAGATACACGACATTTAGATATCTTGAACGAAAATTATCAGATTTGGAATTTGAGTTATTTAACGTACTTCCTACTTGTTAGTGAACATTACTGCAAAACTTAACAAACCCTACATTCCTACCTATTATCTCGGAGAATTCACCCATTTCTTTCTTTGTGTTGACAACCCAAAAGGGTATACAAACGTTCTAAGGCTTGCCATTACCTTAGGAGCTTTTGTGCGTAGTAATTCATCGCCTTCTGCTCGTAAAGGACGAAGAGAAGATTAAACTCAAGTAATACATAAGCTAAGTAAGCTAAAGTAAAACATATTTAGAAAAAGAGACAATATTAGGGCCAAAGCCGGCTGATTTATCATTACCATGTTAAACGATTTCAGCACATCGATGCTGTGTTTCTTTTCACAGTATTAATTTACAAATAAATACAACTTCATTTTCTTTTATCCATTTACTTACAATCTCGAATAAAAACATGATAGACTATAAAAAAAATACAATATTATATCTTCATAAAACCATATAAATAAGCAACTAGTATTTTTCGTTTGCAGTATAACTTAACGCTATCCGCTATATATTTTTTTTTGTTTTTCCTTATATAGGTAGTGTATTTTGCAAAATATACTTCAGTAATATATGGCGAGATATGGCACATCGAACCAATTTGCAAAAAATTGTATAAACATACATTAAAAGTTTAATGTAGTATATATATGTATATATACACAGTAATTTTGTCAATAGATAAAATGGTGGTGCATTTTTCTAACGTATAAGGCTTTGTACATTCAGTGTAGCACGTAAATATTTAATCTTTGGTAAGTTTAAAGTCAAATTATTCAGAAACAATGTACAGGTGTTCTTTTTTTAAATATCTTAGCAGTGAAACACCCTCTACATTTTTTTTTGTACTATTAACAACTTTTTTTTCTTCTTTGATGTTCAAGTGTAAATTATAAATAACGCGATACTATATGATATCATCGGTGTTAAATAACATGAATATTTTAGCTTAAGCTTGTAAGAGAAGGAAACAAAACTATTTAAAAGACCACCACCTATAATGTAATTATTAAAGTAACTAAAAGTGAAAAATTACGCCCGCAACCCGAAAATTCATATTTCGGTATATCTTCGGAGAATGAAAGATTTCGGGGCACTGCCCCCTCTAAAATTTACACGATTCTCAAAATGGTTGCAAATACCTCGGGAACTACGACAGTCTTAAGGATGATAAATTATTTTTGAAATAAAAAATCCTTTTATTTGTTGATCCGTTGAAGGAAAGAAATGTTTAAAAAAAATTTCTAACATATTTAGTTTAACACTGGATTCAGTGACAAATAGTAGTGCGCATGTGTAACTTTCGCCTTGAAATAAACATTAAACTGTTGAAGACTCTTTCTTCCCAGTCTTATTTTTGGTGGTATTTAGAGGGGTTCATTGGAGTCATTTCATTAAAGAGGGTCCATTAAAGTATTGCAAGAAGAATGGGCAATATCCCGAATGAATTTATATTGATCAATTCCGAAAAGAATTGCTGCTGTACGCAGAGCTAAGGGAGGCCATACAAAATAATAATTATTTCTTTTATTTATAACCAGTTCTTTGGTTGAATATTTGTAATTTCATTGAATATACGAATGCTAACCAACGTTTAAATATATTTTGCTTAAATTTACTCATTTCTGTTTTTATTTCCTTTATGTGCTATTGTATCCGAGATATTTACAATTAAAAAAATCGTGCAAAGAATTGTACCAAAGTACCCTTTCAGATTCCGTATTTTCAGCAAAATCTGAATTTTCGGGTTGGCAGTGAATGAAGAAAATGAAAAATGAGGCATTTTAAAACTCTCTTCTGAAAAAAATAAAAATAATAAATAACTACGATTATTTAACTAAAGAATTGCACAATAGAAACATAAAATATCATTGCATTTAAATGGCGAAGAAGAGAGTTTGTTTTAAGTCATTCTGAATTATCAATAAAGTTGTAAAGCTACCAGTACTACTAAACATATCGTACTCGAATATAAATAATGGCAATAATAGTAATCACATAAGAGAATATGATAAACAAGTAAAAACCGCTGTAAAAACTAGAAGTATAGGAATCACTTGATTCAACTTATTCGACTATTTAGCAAGTAGATGTAAAAATGTGGTAAAAGTATTGAGTTAAGGTGAATTGAATGAAAATTACGACAAAATAGTCAAATGCTGAACGAATATTTCAACAACATTTCAATAAAAAAACGCTCAAACTTTTAACACTCTATATAAACTACATACTGGACGATATAAATAATCTAGTAAAGTTTACGTTTTATAGGACGATATCCACGAACATATTTATCTAATTGTTGTTAAGTAGATGTTATTGAAAGTTTTATAGGAACACTATCAGCTAAAACTGTATTTTTTTTTAATTACGACAGTATACAGCAACTGATCAGTTTAATAATAAGGCAAATCTTTAATTTTTCGCTTTTAAATAAAATAGAATTTATATGTTTCTTCTTCTTCTTCAAAATTGTGAATGTTGTTGATTCTTTTAATTTCGAAAGCTAACTACGTTAATAAACTTTACTATATTATCTACTCATAAACAAATATAATAAGATATCGTGCATCCTCAAAGCTTCGATCACTACGGGGGTCGCCATTTTGATGTATGTTATGTGTTAAGGGCTGTTGAAGCTATATTTGCACGTTTAGGTGGTTTGCAAATCTTCTATAAAGTCACTGTTTATTCTAATTTATTTTTTTGGTCGAAAATTTTAGAAGAAATATAATATGAATTGTTAGAAACAAAATCAAATAAACGAACAAAGCCTCGCTTTGCTTCTCCAATATGTTACAATTCCTAATAATTAACTCGGTACATCCCAAAAACCTGTTAATTTCAAGCACTTTGATCAAATAAACTTTGCACCATCGTGCGTATGTTTTATCAAAGTTGCTTCGTTATCGTCCTGTCATGTATCAAAACGGCGATCGCCATACGTTTTAATTTCTGCGCATTCTCACGCACAATTTATGTACTTCTATATTATATTTGTCTATGATTCAATCGAAGATTATTAGTAGCGATGAGCAAGGCAAGGGAATTTTACAGCGATTCGATAGACTCGTGTTTTATCGACTCTCGGGGAAATCAGTAGTCAACACGAATCAAGAGTCGAATAGACACGAGTCTGTCTAGTCGCTGCAAAAAAAGAATAATTTCCCGTACCTTGATCATTTCGAATTACTACTTAGACAGGGAAATACCCTTTTCTTTTCCTATAAATCATATAAACAAAAAAAAAAAAAACAAATCGAACTTGTACTTAAAGAAAAAAAAAATATATATATAGTAATAATTTCTCATTCTACGAAGTTAACTCTTCTAACAACTCTTCGGTAGAACGTTGTTCTGTTCTGAATTTCTCCATGTATTGCTTAGGAACTGTCCATTCAAGTAAAATTTGTACATTCTGTTTCAGTTTCTCCGCTATTGAGATGGTGACGTCTTTGCAGGGTTGTCTACCGGAATTTTGAATGGATTCTTCGAGCACGTCGTCTATGAGTCTCTTATTGAAACCTAGTTCGTCTAATCTTTCAGGTGCGGAGATCTTTTTTAACAATATGGCAAGTAAAAAACGCATTTTTTCGATCGACATCGGGGGTTCCACCGAGTTCTTCCCCGGGGACGCTTCAACGGCAGGCAATTTCGTATAAACTTTGCATTTCAAATAATGGTTCTCCATCTCTATCTTTGTCTTGTGGAAGCTCTGGCAATACTTGCAAGCGTAAGGTTTGTTCGTTTTATGTATGCAGAGCATGTGTTTCTTGAGGTGAGGTAGCTGTGCGAAAGCTATGTTCTTGCATAAGACACAGGCAAACGGTTTCTCACCAGTATGTCTCCTCGTATGCAATTTTAAAGCGGTAGAATGTGCAAAGGCTTTCCAACACACTTGACAACGGTAAGGCTTTTCGCCACTGTGTATTCTTTGGTGTACTGTTAGCTGCGATCTCTGTGCAAATCTAGCACCACAATGAGCACAACCGTGTGGCTTATCATTTCTATGAGTTCGCATATGCTGCGGTAAATGCCCTTTTAATTCTTTATTGCAGATTTTACAATGGAAGGCTTTGACGTTTTGATGGAAACAATTCAAATGCTTTCTCAAGGCATCTCTACGGAAAAACGACTTTCCGCAGATATCGCAGATGAAATCACGAATTTCTTGGTGCCGTTTCTGGTGCAATTTCAAATTTGCCGAACAAGTAAAAGCTGAATTACATTCACGACACACATATGGTCTTGAACCGGTATGTGTACGTTTGTGTTGCACTAATTGTCCCCCACGTGCAAACTTTTTTGGACATAACTCGCACCCATATGGTTTATCACCTGTATGCACCCTTAAATGTAATCGTAACCTTTCCTTGATGGGGAAAACTTTCTGACAGTAATTGCATACATAAATCTCCGAGCTCTGTACGACACCCGAGGAATGCTGTGATGCGATGTGATTTTTGAGAGAACCGGCCTGCCGGAACGCCCTATTACAGTCATGGCACACGTACGGTCTCTCGTTGGTGTGAATTCGTTTGTGTTTACGGAGATCATTGCTTCCTAAAAACTTTTTCTGACAGGTATCGCACTTGTATTTCCGTTCCTTTTCTTTGGCGTAAGTCATTGGTTTTGGTATATAGTTAAAAAGGCAATAATGTTGACTAGAATAGGTTATTGCACGATGAGAGTGACTACATGCAACCCTTAACCGTTTTGTGCAATCAAATCCCAACCACCGTATACCGAAAAATGTTAGTGAGTGAAGTTTTACCTAAAGCTACTGTGAAAATCCATCGTATGCCCACCTGTAAGAATTAAATCTAGTCTAGAAAATGTTGGAAGATTAATAGTTTACTGATAAAAAAAAATTACCTATTGCAGCTATTAAGACTACTTGTTAGATTTAGTCTGCAGCTAAAGATTAATATGGGTACCATCTTTACTGATAGATCCGTCTAATTAATTTGTTAATAAGAATTTTAATTTGATAAAATTACCTGCGATGCGAAGACTTCTTGCACGAAAAAAACGCTTTGGAAAACTCGCGATGGTAAAAAAACAAAAATCATAATTTGACATTTATACTGACACCTTTGACATCAAAAGAAAAGCTTGCCAACAATAAATAATAGGAGGAAAAGACGTGAAAAATGTCATAAATACTAATAAACTAAATAAATTCTATTCTAGAAAGAAGAAAAACTAATAATATGTCGTTCAATAAAATCAGCGATAACGCACGGTAAATATTCTTATAAGAAATATCGCAAAGGAAATAGGATGTTTATTTTTGCATCCGGGGCTGATTGCGGCCTTATTCTAATCAGTTACGAATTTTTGATCAAGTTTATTGCTTGCGTTACTCGTGAAGAGTTGTTAAACGAATAATTACGTAATAAAAAGCACGCATTTTATGTACCTGTTCAGCGTTGGTAGGAGATTTCAACGAGCAGTAATTTATAGAAAACGTTTTCTTAACCAGGCATTGAAAAACTTGCACGGACGTTCACCGAATGTAAAGCGGTGTATGTTGGGTTGACGCATTTAAGGTATTCGTGTTTATTTTACCATTTAATGAAGATATATATAATTCTATTCTTTTTGATAGTATCTTATCATTTAAAAGAGAAATTTATAAAATTGTTTTTATTAGATCACTTTTAATTCACTCAAAGGAAGAATTTCATTCAATTCGTATTAAGGGCATGGAAATATCAAAAAGGAACGAATTCACCTTTTAATTAATTAAACGGAATGAATTACATACGTCGAATTTTACCAGTGGTGCAACATACTTACCGTTTAACATTTCTTGGATGAATAATAATGATAGCAAGGACTTCGTGCAGTAAAGGTGGGTACTTATAGATAGAGATTGGTGATAGAACATGCATGTTAGTTTTAGAGGTTCCTCATTTCATTCAGTCACCTGCTGAGAATGTGGATCATTCGTAGCCACGAAACGGTTGTCTCGAATTAACGAACTAAGCTTGTGTGGGGACTGTGGGGAGTAATATAAAAATAAAATACTAATTATACGTCATATATATTTTTATTAAGGAATTCTCGAATCAGTGATTAAAAAAAATCGTAGAATTAAAAGGGAAAATAAATTATTTTACAGGTTAAAGTTTAGTTTACGAACATAGTTTCTGGTTGTGATCAGAATGAATAACTGCATTTATATATCTCTAATCGATAAGAAGTAATTAACTAGATGTATACGAAGCTGGTAGTTTAAAAATAATTAAGAAACTCCATTTTATTTAATTATATCAATCTTTGCCGTTTTGTACTGAATGGGTCGTGAAGTGAAACAGTTACAAAAATAGCCGTAAACCACTGCGAATACTGTAGTAATTGAAGTATAGAAGAATTGTACTCGTATATTAGACACTAAGTAAACTGCTTTGTTCCTTGTTTCTTTGCTTTTTGTTCGCTTCAAATTTGCTTGATGAGATCGTTATAGTATGCGGTTATAGCGATCAATTTCTTGTTGATGAAATTCTGTTCTATTTCAACGGAACCGTTTGGTCCAGCTTCGAGAAGTAACTGAAAAGCAAGATGTTATTGTTAATCAGCAACTATAATTTAAATGTCACGTAAGATTATTATCGATTATACAGGATGTTTATAAACAGATTATCAAAAATATCATCGGGTGAAAGCTTAGAAAGAGACGCATTTCGTGCAAGTTCTCGCTCTCGGCAGCATTAAGTCCCACCGTGCCGACCGTGTTAGTCGTAATATCCTCCTATTACTCGACCTGGGTCATCGTGCAAGTAAGCACAATATAATTGAACGATGTATACTATTTCTGTCGAGCCCCTTTTGTTTTTGTTACCTGGATCAGAGAATTTGTTTTGTTGGTTGCTTAATAGTCGTTTACTTTACGTTTGTTGCATGTATAGGGCTCATTAATATCTCCTTTTGCTAAGTTTTCAAACCAGTAACATTTAAATTTTTGCTAATTTGTTTACAACCTAGCTAAGTAAGAACGAAAATGCAACATCCTGTATATCTCATAAAATTTAACGCTTTGCTATTTAAAATTTGCAGTCTCTCGCTATCGATTACTAGTACACTATGTTACAAATTAAAGAATTAAATAAATTGCCTACCTACGCCAACAGCAATACAGCCATTCTTATGAAATCTTACGCTAGTCATTCGATCTATAATTTCGTACCTTGAATACGGTAGGCAACTTATCATGCACGTTCGAAGTTAATCGCTTGGCATTTAATTCTTAACATAGTGCACATTGATCGTTATTTACCGGATGAGTATTGGCATTTCGAGGCAGAAATATTGCTATATTTTTCGTAATAACCCTAACGGACTCCATCAATATTTTCAAGGGTACCGGCTGCAGGAATTGCTCCAGATCGTACGTCGGTAAGGAAAGGTACGATGGACCACCCCAAGGTGGGCTCAAGAAGACCACATCCGCCATTAGTTTATCGCAAAGCTTCAGAAAATCGCCGACTATAAACTCGATACGGTCGGCGACACCGTAAATTTGAGCGTTGTTCCTGGCCAGCTCGATTTTCTTAGGATCTACATCGATGGCTATTACTAGAGGGCAAACAGGTTAACTGCATCAAATCTATTTCGGAGGGGAAGTTAACACTCACCTTTATTACAAGTTTGTGCGAATTGGATGGTATTACCACCTGCGCCACAGAACGCGTCTATAATAATACCACATTTTAATCGTTGTGCTGTATGTTTGGCTACTAGTTCTGGTGTTACGGAGTACCAACTTTCTGCAAAAATCAAAAAACCACCGGCTAATTTTAAAATGACATTTTAAGAGGACGCTTATAAGGCAAGTGTTGCGTCCTCACGAGGTTACCTTCATCCAATTTGATCCCCTGATCGAATTTGTTGAACAGGGAGAATCGCCTTTGCCAATATTTCCTCAGTTTAGGATTCTCTTTGATTTCAGACGGCAGATTGAGCTTCCTCTTACGTCTACGCTTCCTTGTTACGTTCTCGGTAACTTTGTCGCTCTCCTCTTGTGAGACGTTGCCATATTTACCGATATCTAAATCTAAATTGTCTTCGGTATTGGAACTTGTACTTTGTTTGTAATCGGAGTTGTCGGACGCAGGTAACTATCGATAATTGACTAGAAATTATAGAGAAAACAATTGAAATAGCTTCCTACCTCTTCGATTTCATTGTTTTCCGCGATTATATTGCCATCATCGTCGAAACGTATGTGTTTAGGAACTGTGCTTGTTGTATTTTCACTATTCTTATATTGGTGTAATTTGAGGTGACGGTTTTGTAGACGAATATGTTTCATCTTGTAATCGACGTGCCCTTTTAACGCCTTCTTATTCTCTAAATACTCCAAACCCATTAACTTGAATGCCGATTTGATGTGGTCCTTGGTATCTTCTAAATCTGGGGTCGATTCGAAGCTATAAAGAACGGAAATTATTTATTTTACGTTGTAAATATACCATTTCATTTGTTTTATTTCTTACAAGTTCGTGTATTTAATATAGGAGGGTGTCCCACAATGAAACCTTTCTAATAACTAAGCCTACAGAAACGAGTATACTTTCCGAACCCATTCTCATGAAACGAATAAACACGAATCTGTCTGGCCGTTGCTAACTTCGTGAAGCGTGACTCGTTTCTGCAGGGTTACAAACAACTTAAGTTCACGCGAGCCGTAACTTGTCGGTAACATAGGTAACATCGACTTCTACTATACACTACGTACAAATCAAATTTAGTACCTGTTCTTGCAATTGATAATTCTCTGCTGTTGTTTACCAAACGAAGTAGGCAATCCCAAAGTTACCATATCATCGTAATGCTCTTGATTGGTTCGGAACCCGTCGTCTCTGCCGGGCTCTGCGGACACGTCACTGACCATATCGTAGTCACTCTTCATCTGCAGATCGCCTTCTTGATCGGATTCGTCAATATCCAGGGCTAAACTATTCAACATAACATTGACGTTCTTCACGTCGTGCGAACTGGACGCAGACTTCTCCGAATCGCAATGGTTGAATTTCTTCTCGTTCGAAATGGGAATATCTTTAGGAAGTTTATTCGATTCAGTCACGGTAGCCATAAATTTCCTATATTCCGACATGTACTCGTCTTCGTAATGCTTCTTCCACAAGATGTTCCACTGGTGTTGGTATTCATTTGTGGAATCGTCAATTTCATCCGAACTCGTCGAACTTAACGAACTCTGCACGGAACTTACCGAAGAGAAACTGTCGGAGATCTTCGAACTATCGCTTAACTCAAAGGAAGATATCGTCATGCGCGTTACGTTCGTCATTGAATCTACGGTGCGAGCTGAACTGCTCGTGTGAGATCCGCATTGCGAGCTTAATAGTCTCTCAGCTTCGGTTTCGCATTCAATACTAACCGGAGATAAGGGATTCCAACCTTCCGAGATCTCGGTATGCAATTTATCGTAGGAATCGCTCCCAGAGAGCGCCCTAACTAAAATATGGTGGTGGTGATGCGGGTGATTGCTTTCCAATGGCTTGCTCTCCTTCAATTCGACCTTCTCATCGATTCTATTCAGTCGATACCCTTGCTCGATATCACATTTTGAGCTCGTCTCTATCGCGTACCTCTCAATATCGCTTTTATCGAAGGAAAACTTATTCCTGGAATGTAATTCATGTATCCTGAAATTATTATGGTCTAACCGTTCTATCTTTTGAGTATCCGGATTGGGGTCGTTATAGCTATAAGCGGGTAGGTATTCAGGGTTGATATAATCACTGTACTTGGATATCCACGAGTTCCAGATGATGTGCTCGCCGTTGGTGGACCAGTACTTATGCCAAGCTGCTTCGTAGTCGCTTTTGAAGCATTCCGTAAGGTCGGCGCCGCTGTCGCTGGATTGAAGGCTTTTAATTAGAGTGGACTTGTTGTTGGGAATCACGTGCGATTCTTTTAGGCTATCGTGTTCGTCAGTTGATATGTTGTCGGTGTGTGAGGCACTGCAATAGCAACTTACGGCTTCCGCGTCAACCTATTAAGAGATGATGATGTAACATCCGAAATTTTATTTACGTTGACGGTTTTATATTTCAATGTAGAAGTACCAAAATAAAAATCTTACTTCATGCTTCGTATCGTGGTTCTCTTGAATCTGATACTGATCATGCGTCTCTTGCTTTAACTCATCCTGATCTAGTATCTCAGTTTCCGATCCGCTGAGATCCTCCAGACAATTTGCGCTTAATCTTAGTTTTTCGCTGTAACTACTACAACATAAAAAGAAAACAATCACTTTCGAGATTACCTTTATTTATCGAAGTACATTGAACTAGCATGTAAAATACAATAACAACTTCAAAAATATAGATATGTATATATATATATATTCTCTTGATAATACTATGTACATAACAAAAAAGAGAGGGCGTATAATATGACTTAGATTTAAATCAATTGGTACTAATAATTCAATATGAATCAAGATTTGATATATTGAAGTTCAGCAATTCATTTCTAGCTTGGAAATATCCCGTGTCAGTTGGATCGTAAGGATCGGGGATGAACGGTGGTATCGTATTGAGTAGATTATCCCAATTAATGGATCGGAAAGATGCCAATGTTCTTGCTTCGACAGCCGTCGGGCGTCCTTCAGGATCTGATGTTAGAAGCTGCTCGATTGTACCGACCACCTCTTCAGATAAAGCTTCATCTCCCATAGGCCATTCGATACACCTCTCTAAGATGTTTTTGAACACGTTTTGTGGACTCACATCGTTGAACGGGGGAATCCCTGTTACAAACTCGTAGAAACAAACTCCTAACGCCCATATATCAACAGCAGCATTATGTCCCTTTCGCAAGAGCAACTCTGGAGCTAAATAGTCTGGCGTGCCCAAAACTCGCTGATCCGAACTATATTGGCCTCTTCGAACAGATTTTGGGGTGCGATAAGGAGTTCTAGGCGTCTTCGGTGTGATATTTTCACACGAAATACTCGCAGAATCCTTCAAGCAGCCGTTAGGTGGACTTCTAAAATCACTGGAGTTACATTGTTTGCTCTTATTGGAAACGTCGAAAGAGTTCTTCTGTTTAAATTTGACTCTTTCGCCTGATAAAGGAGTACTGAAGGTCACTCCCTTTGGTGAAGTCACTAAATCTAATCGTAACATTTCTATCTCACCAGTTAAGCCAGTACGGACATAAGTCTTTCGTTTGGAAGGGGATGGAGATCGATATTTTCTTTTAAATCGAGTTGTAACCACACAACAGCGATTGGGTATCTTTCTACTAACTGGGGAAGTCATATTATCATCCGTGATATCTGTTTGGGTACTCCCACAATGGGAACAGGTATAATATGAGCTTGCATCGGTATTCAAGGAAGGAGTTAATATTTCAGCCGAATGAAATGGAGCAATGCCAGAAATATTATCGATTGTAGATGCTGTGGCGTCACCACTAGCAATATTACATGCAGACGTAGCATTACCATTGATATTTCTCTCTTTTAGCACTTGTGAATCAGTCATTTGATCTTCCAAAGAAGTTTTAAGGTTAAATGGTGACATGTATCTGGATCCAGAACCAAAACTTAGATGCGATGTTAAGCTGAGTAATTGTCCCGGAGTACGGGTGCATAAATTGGGAGTACAATTCTCAAAATCCGATATTTCCAAATCACGATGTATATGTACCTTGGATAATCCAAAATCAGTTAATTTCACATGGCCCTCGCGACTCAATAACATATTATCAGGTTTGATATCTCTATGAATAATTTTATGCTCGTGCAAGTATTGTAAAGCTAAACAAACTTCGGCTATATAAAACGCGGCCATGTTCTCATCGAAAAATCCATACACACTAAGCAACGATTTCAGATCTCCACCAACCATATATTCCATGACTAAATACACCGAAGAAGGGGTTTGTAGGGTATAGTATAATTGTACACAAAAGGGACTTTTCGTTAAAGCCAAAGCGTTCCTCTCGTTGACAACCTGCGATACCATATTCTTATTGATCATATCGGTTTTCTTCATCACTTTAATAGCGTACATAATGTTGCTGTTGTTCTTCTTACACCCCAGGAATACTTTTCCAAATGCGCCCCTGCTTATCGGCTTGATGATGCAGAAGTCGTGAATATCGGGCGCCTTCGTGGTCGCATTGTCATCCATTTTCGTCGCGTAAAATACGCTTTATATGCATTTATGCGCGACGTTTTTTCGCGGAAGCTAACCGTCACGAAGATCCATTAGTTGCTGTGCAAGTTTAAACAAGTCAACGAGCGATACGATTAAAATTTCAAACGGAGGATTAACGATAAATTGACAGATGACAGTTAAATTGCTTACCGTATAAAAACCCTACTGCATAAACAATATACCTCGTCGGAGACGTCCGTACCATTCAAACGTATTTCAGCGAGGGCATCCCATTGTATTTCACACATAATATACCTTATAAGTAAAATTTAAAACGCATAATTTATTTAAAATATTACACCTAAAAGAGACACTGCACAATATATACAAAACATAGTTTTTGTTATGTTGGTAGCATTTGGGAAGTTCATTGATTTTAATTTTCCCACCGTTTTTTAAAACTAGTTCCGTGTTTTTTTTTTTTTTTACTTTTATTATATAAATACATATTAAAAAGAAATCAAATTTTAAAACAGTTGTTTTCAATTCTTCGTTCTTATGAAATCTTCTAAAAGATTTCCTTTTTCCCGCAAAACCAAATTTACTATCAGGTTTATGTGGAAGTTTGAATACACAGTGTTTCAATGGAAATTGTCCGTACTTGGAGAACGCCAAAATATAACTATTAAACCTAGAACCTAGGCGAAGTATTCGATCTAATCGAGATGTAGGTGTTTTATTTAAAAATTTTAATAGAGTAAAACTTAATGATTAGACAGAGAGAAGCCATGCACCCTTTAAATACACTATAGAAAAAATTAACAATTATTATAGTAAATAGCCTTCATTGACTTCAATACATTTTTAAATTCTTTTAGGTAAACTTTGTCCTAACTCTTAATTGTGTTTAGTTGATTTTTAATCAAATTTCTGGCATTTACGCCCTTGTCTATTCGAATATAATTCCAATACCTTTGTACAGCAGCTCGCGAAAATATAAACTAGTTAGAGCGGAACGTGCTAGAAAAACCATTATAACTATTATATGTACTCGTTCAGGCTAATTTGCTCTTCAGCTCTTACATGTTCCAATGAGGAACTTCGAGCGCAACCAATTACAAGTTGCATTCGAAGCAATTTCCATAGCTCTGTCTAGAGCAGTATATGTTTCCTTTAGTTGCAATTGATTTATTAGCGAACTGCTGCTCCTTCGACACTTTATTCTCCACATATTTCCAAACTGCACGCAATTTGTATCGCCCTGATATTTAATTAATTAATAAAGGCTATTAAGGGCGATTAATTTTTAATCGCCCTTAATAGCCTTTGTCGCACTATATTATTCCCTAATCTACAAACTATTCGGTTTCTTATTACCGTTTGAAAGTATGTACGAGGGCGATTCAATAAGTCCTTAAATAATCTCAGAGATGGCACTTGTAGTATCGTAGATTGTTTCTGGTAAGTTTCATTAGCCACTAGACGGACGTCTACATGGATGGTATCTTCTGCCCCTTGCTATTTATGCCCACTATCGTCAGTTCTAGTGATTTCTCGCTAGTTTTAGTGACTAGTGAATGAAATTTTCTTGTATACTTTATGTATTGTGAAGATTATCGCCTGTATTCAATTTTCGATATTTTTGACGTCAGTAATACACCACGCGATAGCTCTGCGAAGTACCAACTGCTACCGCCAAGGGATGCCGCTTTTATACATATTTTACTGTTTTATATTTCTTCTAAAGATAAACCAATTAACAATTTGATTTAATTAATGAACTCAAAGGAAACTATCTTAGATTTTGTATAAAATTAAAAATAATAAATGCACCAATTTTAAACATAAAATTTTATTTGGGAATTGTCTTTACAATATACTTAATATATGTATACTATGATTCTAACAAAAATATTTTTTTTAGTACATACATCATTTAAACTTGCTTCACAAAATTTCCTTAATTAAGAACATATATTTCCATCTTCGTTTCAATGTATGGAGAAAAAAAAGATAACGGAAAGAGTACGATATTTTCCTTACTTTCTCAACATTGCACCGAAAAACTTCAAGACAGATTTAGATATTTCTCTTGAATATGTTATATAATTAGGTAGATCAATCATCCATATAGACTACATTGTATTTACTTTACTTAAATGCTATATTATGTAATTTGCGTATTCCACATCTTACTAATAAATTGTATTTAGTCATATTGTTTATTCTGTCAACGCAGTCGACATCTACGACATACTTAATTTATTTATAAGGGCTTGTAATAATAGTAATAATAATGATAATACACAAAGTTTAGAAGCTGCTGGTGAGAATTTAAAGTTGCTTAAGATGAATGGTAGGTAAACTAGTTTGTGTTTAAGATTATATTATTTAACCAATATTCTTTGCTAAATACATAAATATTAAAAACAAATACTTACACAAGGCAAATGTTAACAAAAAAATATATAAATTTCGGTCACTAATCCATATACTTCTCAGCTATTATACATACAGAGTGCAAATCAATTCTACCGTGGAAGTACTGAAACGGGCTATTCCAGAACTAACAATGCTCCATTTCCTTTAGGAGTCTCTAATTTCTCTTGGAATATCGTGTATTCAACTCCTTTCCACAAGCACCCTCCATTTCAAGAAAAATTGATATATTGCTTAAATAAGAAATTCCCAATAAAAAATATCTGTAGTCCGTTCGCACCTTAAAAATCAGTATTGGTTCTTATGGAGTATTACGCTCTCTTTGCATTGTCAGGGAGCTTGTGTATGTGCATCTCCTTCCAACTCGACTAGAGTTGCGCAATTTTCGGAGGTAGTGACTTTTTTGACAGCTGTATTGTCCATTTAGCTTAAACTCGCTTAATTTCGTGCTTCCGTTATAATTTGCGTCTTATTTGAAACTTTATTAACCTAACAAATATGAAAAGTAATTAGTTACGTTCCATGTGTCATTTCTTCATAAACTGTATAGTTTAAAATTTCCTATAAATATAATTTGAATAAGAACTGACAACGGTGTTCACGATTCCCATAAGAGCTGTACTGATTTCTAAGGTGCGAACGGACTATAAACCGAATCAAGATCCCATTGCTCGTGAAAGAGAACTTCCTGGCGTTATCAAATTTTCTAATTCTAGCAAAATCGGTAGAAATATAAGAGGTATTTGTTAATGGGAAAAAACAAGAAACAACAAACGCTTTCTTCTTTACCTTCTTCTAAATTAAGTTTGGCTTAAATTCTAACAGGGTTACAATTCTTTAACGATGCGAACATGTTGATACAATAATAAATAAATATTACAGAATTACTCAAAATGGAAAACATGTCATTAGGAAGATATGTACAAAACATTTTTTTTTTTTTTTTTGTAATTTGTACAAAAACTTCTTTGAGATAATGTTGCTCGCTACTATTAGTATTATTATTACATTGACGAGTAAAAAGGATCAATTGAATTTGAAAACTTAAAGTAAGGAACATACAGTATGTATATGAATGTATGTGTATAACACCATTTCTAGCATAATTCTCGAATGAATGTCGTTCTTAGGGAGATTCCCGTATAGATAAGTGAAATTGCATTGAAAATTATTGATAAAATTTTAGGGTGGATTGTTAATACGTATAAATTAGTACTCTAGTAAAAAAAACAAAAAAAAAACTAAGAAAGGTCTTCAACATTTATTTTAGAGATTTCTATAAGATATATAAACATAGCTAGAAGTGATGCTACATCTAAATATTATATTATATCTTCTAAGTATAATTGCTGTCAATAGAAAAAATTGTACGTTGCCTCACTTTTCTTTTTTTTCTTTTTTTTTTGGGAGATGGTATCATATGTACCCTGTGTGAAATTGCCTTTTTTTCGATATCATGTTTAATATTGTAAAATTACATCGTAACTTTCTACAAACATTATGCATCTTACATTAACATATTGGAAACGGTTACATGTATATAATCTACAATGGTGTCCCGCTTAATGAAAAAATCAAAATCAAAGGGAAAAAAAACCTAAATATATCTCAACAAATAAAAAATACTCTGCAACATTTAAAGTTCGCCTTACAATATTAAAATGTATTATGTTTTATCTTTATGTTTTTCTTCAATTGGTTTTTTTTGTGAATTGTACTTGACTTTATTATTCGGCGTCGTGGTATTGTACCCTGAAAATAAAAAAAGAACAACGGTTTACTTATCGACGAAGCTGGATTATGTAGATAAGATTTTTGTAATAAATAAAAACTATACCTTCTTCCACGGTTTGTAGATCTGTCGTTACTGATAGAACAAAGTACATTAATACAAAAAAAATTATATACACAACAGCCAATCACACATCATTTGAATTTACGTGAGCACTATTATACGTTGAAAGTTTTTAATAACACATCCTGGTAATTTACAGCAAAGGGTCACGATTTACATAATAGGATAATTGTCGTTATTGAATTATTATAATATTAAAGATTTAGTAAGATTTAATATTAAAGTGTCGACGTTTTCTTTTACAGAATTTAGGCTTCTGGATGATAAGCCTCTTCAAATGAAACTTTTGTTCTGGAGATAAAGAATAATTTTATTGACATGTCGGGTGTCGTTTGCATTTACCATACGTTGCAATACAAAGACATTGTTAAAAAAAAATAACTGTTCTGCTAGAAAAAGCAACGCGCAAGTCACATCTATGTACATTGCCTTTACCAAATATATACACATATAGCCCCGTCTGTAATTTCTGTTGAAACTCTGTAACAGATTTTATAAATAAACATATGAAGAGGTGAAAAAAGACCTACTGGATATGTTGTAGTTTGATGATTAATAGTAAACGTGTTAAAAGAATTAGAAAGATGCAAAAATTCCAAGGAAAATTGGTAACAATATTGTAAATATATCATCGATATTGAAGATATTTTACAATTAAACACATTGATTAACGAAATGAAGATAATAACTGCGAATAAAGTCTCTTTGTGTCGAGATACACTACATAAAAAAGCACCACAAAATTCATTGTAAAGATAACCGATGCAATTCTAAATATATAGTTGAGATATCAGCAAACAATCAAATTTTAACTTTTGATCAATTTGATAAGAATGTTCGGTTGAACCTTGAATTCACCTTCAAAACCTTGAATCAACATTTCTGAGTTCGTCAATGTTAGTATATTTTGTTTACTGTATCTCTATCACTGCCTATGCATTTGGTAAAGTTTGATGATCACCTTGTATACTTTGTATTATTTATACAATCTGCGCATTTTATTGAATTGTAGAAAATTGGGGCAACCTGTCCGACTTGCGAGTCCAATTTGATTTGAAATTATTTTGACCTTGTTTGACTTAATTTGCCCAACTCGAATCGAACCACAAGCTGTATACGAGAATAGCCTGAACAATTTTAAAGCCTTAACATAAAGATTCGCTAAAAATACTCCGCTAATACCGTTGCGATGCTTTCAAAGATATTTTTGAAAATTTCAGCCATGTTGGACGCTTAGTTGTTATTTACCAGTTGTTTGCGTTAGTTGATGTTAGTGTTTCTATAAAAATGGAGCTGTCATTAAATTCTTCTATTTGCTCATCATAGAGGAGCGGTGCTGTGAGCATTGCCGACAGGGTTCGATTGGAAGATAATAATTAGATTGAGAATTTCCTAGAGGAAATGGAAATCCTTCTAGTCCCGTACTGTCAACATGAAGAAGTTTTATGGAAACATACAAGCTGTAGAGGAGCAGAGATTTGTAGCCCTAGCGCCGGGCTAGAATAAAAAGTGGGGTACCAAAACAGAGAAGTAGTGAAAATTAAGGCTTTCAACAATACAATAGTTCAAGGGGAGACGCTTATTAGGTGGCTCTAATCAATGGCTGCTCTAAGAGCAAAAGTTGTTGGCCCAGGCAAATCATCGTTGAAGATCCAAGATTAAGACATCTTATATTTCAAAAGCGCCTCACGATTTACTCCCAGTGATTTTTTTGTTTCCTAGGCTCAAGGTTTCGCTTACAAAGTAGAGATTCCCATTAAATGAGAAGGCCATTACGTTTGCACAAGTACTTTTGGACGAATTAAGGAGATAGAGGCATCGCTAGGAAAAGAGAATAGACTTAAGAGGGGATTATGTTGAGAAATAAAACTGAATTTGAAAAAAATATTTGTTTCTGTTGTTGTGTTTAGAAATTTTTCAGACCATTCTTCCCAATTCTTGCTGAGATATATATGAAATTAAAATAAAGTAAAAAAAAAGCAAAATGTTGTCTCTTCAAGCTAACATTTTGGCAGCTGCTCTATATTAATTTATAACAAAAATTAACATCCAATAATTCAAAACAGTTGAGAAAGCTTATTCATCTTAATTAATCCTAATCTCTAAATTAGAAACCTTTCAGAAAGACAAAATAATAAGATCGTAATTTCCACGAATCCTCTCAAACAAGTTAAATTCACACCACTCAAATAGTATTATAGCAAGACATTGGCAAATACAGTAAGGCTTTTTACCTTTGCTTTCCCGAATTCCTCTTACTTAATCGACGTCCTGTTTCTTTTGTGCTTAATGTAAATCGATCTGTATGTGCTGGTTTAACTCTCAATTCCTTATGTTCAGTTTGTTTTGCCTTTTCAACTTTTGCCATAAATTTAGCAATCAGATCATTGCAAGTCATATCTTCCTCTAAAACCCAGCTGTTTTGCGACGGCGGATATCCCTTCCAGGAAACAAGAAACTCGCGGGATCCATCGCGTTTATGATGCACTTCCACAATTCGGTCCACTTCGAATTCTTCGTTTTCATCCCAATCTTCGTTTGAATCTTTACTTTCTCTCGAATCTTTCTTCTTGATGCTATTCCTCTTCTTTTTAATTTTTACTTCTTTCCCTTTCTTCGATTTGGAATTATTCTTCCGACTCGAATTGAATTGCTTAATTAAATCAGGGCAATTTACTGTGGTTTCCGGCTCCCACGTGTCTGAATCTTCGGAGTATCCTTTCCACCGGATTAAGTAATGTTTAACACCCCTAACCATTTTCTCATCGATAATTGCTTCGACCTAACCAAAAAAGGATGTATTAAATTGAAAAGTTTGAAGTGAGATTAATCTAATTAAGAGTACGTAGCAAATAATAACTACCTCATGTTGTACTTCTCCATTATCAGCATCTGCTTGAGAATTTTCCTTTTCCTCTCTATCCTTTTTCTCTTTAGCTGCTTTCTTGGGGGAGAACGAGACTCGTTTACGCTTTTTCGTTTCTGGTTCCGGCTTGTCTGAGCTGTTTTCTATGCTTTCGTCGTGGTTGTCTTCATTGGCATTGTCCTGTTCGGAACTCTCAGTCCTTTCGGAAGCGCTCGTTTCAGCTTCATCTTGCTTGAACTTCTTATTTTTTCGCCGCATAATTTTCGCAAATGAAAAAACTTTCAGGTGAACGAAATTTCCTGGTTTACAGACAATTCTTCTTGCAATACAAACACAATAACGTCATAATAGAAATAAGACGCTATGACGCTTGATGATGCTTACAACAAAATAGTTCAAAAGCTGTACGAAATGAAAGTCCCCAAAACGATTTTCAAAAAACATTTCAAACGAAATGTGTATTTCTAACATATAATTCAACAAAAATGTAAAGTATGTATAATTAAAAAAAAATCCCATTCTTATGGTTTATTAATTAATTAAATAAAAAAAAAGAGATGATACCGTTTATCATTATTTACCATCATCTGATTTTCTGTTGAATAGAATTTATTATTCATTAATTAAAAATGATGAAATGAACAATATAAAAGCTAATTTACAAAGAGTAGATTCTTGATTTTATTGATTCCTACATTCTTATTTATTTTTCTAATTTTGAAAGTACCAGGTTCTTTTTAAAGATATACGTAAAAAATTTAACAATGCTGGAAGTATTAATCTGCAAAGAGCTTTAAACCGGTAAAGGCTAGCGTTTTCGATTATACTTTGAATAGAAAAACATAGCCAAACGCGGACGCCACGATTTAAGCGCGAAATTGATTAAATTTGAAATCAACCTAAAAGATAATACCTATACCCAGCTTAAATTCATCCGTACAAGTGAAACGATTGCCAAAATCCCATCTTCCACCAACATCTAAATCTCCTCGAGGACTTTTCAGTGGAATACAAAGGCTTCAGTTACACGTTTTTTAGTAAAATTGCACTCGGAGAATCGATTTCTATTACCCTCGTTTACCTCTCTCCTTTATTTTACGAATTACACACCGAAAAAGGCTAAAGAGAGGCATCAAAGCTTTTCCGTAAGAGATAGAAAAACGGGCTAACTTTTATTGGATCCAGCGTATCGAAATCTATAAATGCAGCTGTTAGTTGGAGAGATGTAGGAAAATTAAGAAAATTATACAAAAAAAAAACCTTTATTTCAACGACTTTAAAGATCTCTTAAAATATTTATTTTGATTTTGATTGTTCATGCAATTTGACTTGTTTATTATATGGATTTCTTCAGGTCAGAGGCGATAATATCGTTAAGGGGTAGGATAGGTCTTTGAATCTTTCTCAGTATTCTACTGGATATGATTTACCACAACTTTTTCCTCCAACAGTCTTTCGTAGGTTGTTTAGTTTCACCGTTAGGGTGTTGGATTCTATATATAGAATATCGTTAAGGATGGGAATATAACTTCTTTGTGTTCTAATGAAGGGTTTGCTGCAACTCTTTTCTCTAATAGTCTCTTCGTTAACGTTTCTACGTTTCTTCGTGACAATACTTTCAGCTGAAATGTCCTTCGAATGTTGTCTTTAGGAATGCTCTGAAGAAGCTGACAGCATGAAAGTCAAACATCAAGCACGCGACAACACCCGAAAGACATTTCTACTATGGATTGCGGTCGTGAAAACCTTCACTCAATACTTTCAGCTTCCTCTGTGGATAGATCAATTAAATAATAATCTCTCCTGTTTAAGGATATGAGTAGAACGGCGTTCGCGTATGATAGGAATTTGACAAGCATTTCGCTTGCAAGGATGACCTCAAGTTAGGCGTAGGCGTTATTTTTCATGTCGATTTGAAATTAAACTAATTTCGCGCTTAAATCGTGGCGTCCGTTGCGGCTTCGTTCGATTTCGTGTCTGTCCGGTTCTATTCTATGTGATTCTATTCAACGTATAAGCGGAGACGCTAACTTTACCACGTACTTCATTCAGTTTCCGATTAAAATGCGAATATAATCTCTATTGCCGGAACTACCAATATCAATTCTCTGGGAGATTTAAAAAATTAAAAATGGATAAGGGCTGTACGACAATTACATTTCTCATGAAGAAAAAATTATTGTTAAATTTTGTTATTTAACATTAATATTAACGTAATATGTAATAAATACGTACCTTATTTATTTACTTATTCTACTTAATTTGCCTGTAGCATATATTTCTTCACTATTTGCAAATGGAAGTAACAAAGAGAATTTCACGTTGCTGAAGTGCTTAAATTAATAGATAGACGGTAATAATCAATTTCTAATCCTTTATTTTACAGTATCTACATGATGGTAGTACAGATAAAATAGTAACTAAACAAATGTTTCTAGCAATAAGTATTATTTAAATCTAGTTTTACATATGTTCAATGTTTTTAATCGATAAAAGTTCCAAAACTTCAGTTGTTAGTCGCAGCACCACACCAAATGTAAACGATTTCTTTATTAATGGACGTTATATTGTTCGTAGTATTAAAAAATCTATACAATACAATCACGCGTATCATTCATGCGTTCCGTAGATAGGATTTATGAATATACCTCTTAGTAAGAACGGATCATGTTTGCGTGAGAGACAAGTAGAAATTACAAGAGCCTATGCAATATAGAACCATCTTTCTTCAGTAATTACAATAACTCGGCCGATATTACGACGCGAGATACCATCAGGTGAGATGCGTTACGCTAGAAGTATATTTACAAAAATGTGTACATTAATAAATATGTTTTGGTTTTCGATCTCGCAACGTAATATCTTCCACATAAGAATAAGAATATATGTATTTACAATATTACACAACGATTTTTATTTTTATTTGTATATATTTTTTTCTTTTTTAAAAGTCAAAACCAATGATCTTTGGTATAGATTTTTTTTCTTTATTCAATTAATCAATTTCATTCATGTTCTTTCCCATTTGGATTTTTTTTTAATTTCATGGATGATAAGTTGGTATAACCGGCAATAAAGAAAATGGTTACCGGTAATACCAACTAAAATTGTGTCCAAGAAAATTCGAAAAAAATATCAAGTGGGTTGGCTAAAATATCTTTGTTATTTGACGTATTCTTCGATAATTTCAGTATTTATGGGGTTTCGTAATATAAACATCAGTTATTTTGCCGTATTTGATTGGATAGCAAATCAAAAAGTTTCATCACAAACTAAGCATCGGGATCGGTGTCGATTCTCTACTAAGATGGCGCTGATTGACTAACATGAACATCGAACGCATTCAAAAAGGTAAGCTATTATTAGTAGTCGTCCAGCTTTTTTTGGGTTGCCTTCGTGTAAGGAGAGCGGGAAATTTAAATTCTACGGATTTTATAAAATTAGTGATTTTAGGAAAGTAAATAAAAAAAAAAGGAACTTATAGTATAGTATATAATATTGATTCATGGCGAGGATTAAGTTCCTAGAAACCTTAAAATTAGTGAAGCTATTTTTTTCCAGATATTTTGATTTGCTACCATTTTTTTTCTTCAGAAATAAATCATATAGCGTATTTATTGGCGTTTATATCAGCAAAATAGTCACAAAAGAGCTACCAAAGATTAAAAATTAGTATCGTATACTAAGATGTTTAGTGCTATCATGGTATTTCTACTCAAATTTAATATTAAATATATAAATAGTTATATTTCATAAAAAACTGTCGTAGAAAATATCTCTATATTATTTGTAGATAGGGGTACCTTTCTTTTAGGAATACCAGTGCAAATTACAAGGTGAGATTACAAATGTTAATTTTATTGTTTTTTGCGTAAGTAGCAGTTTCAAGAATCGTACCCTTCTTGCTCGCTTATTTCTTCTTATTTTCATCTTTGGCTTCATCCTATACCGTATCAGTTACTTTTAGATATGTATGTATAAAAATATTTTTGGCTTTTCGAAAATATTTTTGCACAACGCTTTGGCAGTAATTTAAGCAATAATTAAATATTTATTACATATTTAACGCATTTGTAGTATGATAGAAAATATTTAACAATTGCATTCGTATTTTAACAATAAATAAAGTTTATGTGAACAATAAGTAGTAACATGCTTAAGATTACTTAAACCAACTATCCCTACCAATTAACTTAAGTTAAATAAATATAATTCGTTATTTTATTAATATTATGATAATCATTATTTTATGGTAGAAAATTATTTACGAATAAATAAAGTTCAGATACTATTGCCAACGATATTATTATTATTATTGGTTGAAGAGATTTTTGGTAGAATCAAAAAAAAAGAGTTATTCACAATTCCTTATTAACATCGCTACAGATTGTAAGAAAATAAGTTTAACTTTTTAGGAGCTTCTACTACATAATAATGCTAATGTAGATACAACAGAACTACCAACTTAAATTTGTTTAGGTACATTTGATAATTAAGATTCCCTTCTTAATCTACCAACCTTAAATAACAAGAACAAAAATTCTATAACCTCTTATTTTTAATAATAATGAAGTTGGCCACCATGTTGATTGCTATTGTGCGAAACAATTTGAATGAATTTGTTTAATCGTTATGTTCATGAGATACGTGAAGGTAGGAGCGGAGGCGGTGTTAAAGCAGGTCGTCGTCTTTTTCTTCGAGTTTGCCGCTATCCTTCTTCCGCTTCATCGCCGCGTAAATAGAAGCGGCCTTGTAGTTGATCGGCCCGTACGACCGGTAATCGACGTCCGCATAGTCGAGGTCACTGAATTCGGGTCGGTATGGCTGCAAACACAATATCGCAAATGCAATTAGGCTGGATATTTTACTAATGTTTTATATTGTCATGGGCGTAGCTAGAATTTGGTCAAGGCGGTAGTATTGTTTGTACCTTCGTCGCAGATTAAAAAATAAGAAACGGTGTGAAGATCTAGGGAGAAAAGTCAATCTTGGGACTGTTAACACTTGAAAAAGTAATAAACAGTATAAATAAAAAGTAATGAATAGAAATGACAGAGGCAGGTGGAATTATTCGCAGCGACTAGATAGACTCGTGTCTATTCGTCTCATGAGAATTGGATTCGTGTTGCCGACAAATCACGAGTTTGTCTAGTCTCTGCAAAAAAATAAGAATTTCATCCGCCTTTGTCCTCTCTAGTAATGAAACATATGTACCTGACAAGGAAAGGCTCCCGGTTACAGATTTTAATGAAACTTGGTGAAAATTTAAATGCCACCAAGGCAAATATGCAGCTATCTTCTTTCGTTCTGTGGTTTAACCGAAACAGCCGAAAATTCGCCCATTTTCGAAGAGATGGTGATGAAAAAATACTGATTCCATATATTTTCACCGAGTTTCATCAAGTTTCAACGAAGAAATTTGGTAGCCGGGAACGTTTCTTTGTAAGTCTTCGATTTAAATAATTAAAACGATGGATGTATACTTCTTATTTTCTTCTTTTAACGAAAGCCTATCTTAGTCAAATGTGTAAGAGGAGAATCTGAGAGAAATTGGAGGTCACTAATATTGCTCTGCCTCGTAATTAAAATGAACTAACAAGACGAAGCTATCGCGTGTTACCGATTTAGATTTTTCTTTGTTGCCAATTTACTTTTGCATTAATTAAAATTTTATCCATTAAATATTTTATTTCCATATTTGGTCTAATTTACATTGAGTTGGCACCGATAGTCAGCTATTTGTTTTTTTTTTTTTTAATATTTTGCAAGTCAAACATGCTGATTCACAAACAAAATTCTCAACGTAGGAGTAATTTGTAATTCTCTTTTATTATAAAAAGGCTTATATAATGTAAATAACGTAATATAACATGAAAGGTCTTATGTTGTGGCACTTGTTTCTATTTACTCTTATATATATATACATATACATACATAAATATATACAATGCACTTTTATAAATGCCTCATAGGGAATCAACACGGTAATTTTGGTTAAATTTTGGCTCAACTGTGGTTAGAGCGTGTTCTATAAGATTTAACAAGTTTCAAGTCGTTAGAATCTTTACTCTTTTAAGTAAGAAGGATAATAGATGGTTTTGGTTAAACTTTGTTTTTTTTTAAGGTGTCTAAAGAAAATGTCCAAATTGTTTGCCAAAAGCTGCTAAACATCGACCGTGTCTACCTTGAAAATACCATTTTACACCAATACCTCTGAATTTCGAGGCCTGTCTTTAATATTATTAAGCACATAAGTACCTAGATAATTACTAAAATAAAGCCAAGGGAGCCAAATATGTACTTCTAGCTGGCCATTTTATAAGACAAAATCGTTCAATTCATGGGAAAGGTGCGTGTTCATAGAATTCTACAAATTCTCGTGCGCTATGAGGAGAAGCACCATTGAAACCGGTACTTGTAAGTAGTAGACGTCTTAAAATTTGTTAAATCTCGTAGAACATGCTGTAATCGTAGGTTACAAAAATCTAAAGTGGAAAAACCATTAAATCGATACCGTGCCATTTCCTAAAAGGCCTCTATAAAAAAAACGCATTGTATAATGTTAGTTCTTGAAGCGTTGCAGTTAGTTACGATCGAAATTGTGCTCAAATTTACAATTATTATCACTACTTCCGTTCATCACGATTACCTTTTGTTTTTAATAAATATACGTATCGCTAGAGGGAGATGTGGTAGTTGCGCCGTTAGTCTAGAACAAATTTAGAAAGATTCATCACATTAACAAGTATATAATTGTAATTTGGAGCGACAATTAATTAATAGTCAACGTAAGCAAGTGAGAAAGCGCATGGGGGTCACTAACCTTATTAGTTAATTATTAAAATTAGTAGGTTACGTAAAAACCAAGTAAAAACAATTGTTAGACGTCAATCTCCTGCCCAACATCGTTGAACTTCAACGTCGCGTATTCAGTCTTCGGTTTGGTCTTGCTTTGTGTTTGAGGCTTCGAGAGCGGCAAGGTAGACTCCAAAAAAGCGCTATTCACACTGCTAGAGCTCTTCTTGGCGATGTCCAAGTCGGCGTAGACGATACCATTCGACTTGGTCGAAGCAGAACTCCTACTCGCTAGCACCGGTTGCGGGTACTGCAACTGAACGGAATTCTGCATATTCTCCTGGAATTGGATGTTCTCCTGGTATTCATTCGGCCGTCGAATAACGAACGACCCTTTCATCTTATGCGCGTCCTTCTTGCTGTGGTGATGGTTGTAATTGTTATGGTGGCTTTCGCGATATACCGAACCTAAGTCCGAGGCGTATCCGTTGCGCATCAGGTTCTCTTCGTGGATGTTCTTGATCGGTTGGAAGTAGCTCTCGGCTGTTTGGAATTTGAAGCTGTGATACTTCTGGAGGGGAATTTGGAAGTGCTTCTTCTGTTTCGTCTTCGAAGAGAACGATTTGCTCTTGCTGATCTGCTGCTCTTGGAAGAGCGAACGCGGGATCAGCTTGATGTGCTTCTGGTGCGGTACGGTCGCCGAGTATTGTTGTGGTAATGGCGGTTTGGCATTATTTTTGTAAGTGGGCGTTGTTAGTGTATAAAAAGCGTTCTGGAAAAGATGTTAAAGAGACATTGGCGTTAGGGTTCGAAGGTGTGTGTTGCCAAATGCAACGGGTATTGAAAATAAGGGAATCACTCGATTATGTTGATTATTTGACTTGTTTCCAAGAATAATCATTCGAGTGTTGCTGTGTCTTCGCCTTCTCCAATCTTTAATCTTGAGATTGACTTTGACGTCAATCTTTGATCAAAATTGATTTTGCGAGCAAGTGCATTTTTGCGAATGATTCCTTCATTTCAACCAATCGCATCTTTGCAAACTAAAAATAACGCAAAAAAAACAAACCTGACTAGGCACATTCATTACATCAGCTTTTTTAGCGTCTTCTACAACTTCCACGACTTTCGATGGCACTTTCCGAACAGTTCTCAACGGCTTTACGATCTCCTGCTTCGAACTCACTTTAATGGCATTCAGCTTCGAGGAGTTGTTTGTAGAAGATATTTGAGAGGTTTTCGTATCAAAAGAAGCGTTAGACTTAGTATCTTGGTGCAGTGGGGAGACTTTAAAGTTAGTTTGGGTGGACACGGTAGACAACGGACTGTTAAAATTCTTCAATCTAGCTTGCAATTGGGTATTCAGAGCACCTTTCGGACTTTCCGTTAGAGGTTTCACGAAGTTTGGGCTTACTTTGACAGTGGGAGTTAACTTGAGGTTAGCGGTAGGCGACTTTGGTATAAGTTGGTGTATTTCCGGCTTGGTGCTTGGGGTATGGTCTTTTATCTTATTATCTACTATTTCAGTCTTATTTTTCACTTCAATTTCCACTTCTTCCTTCGATTTTTTACTTGATAAATCGCTGTGGACTAAAGCTTCTGTTACAGCAACCTGCGGTTCATGTATCGAGCTATCGTTAGAGCTGTCGAGATTTTGAGCAAGTATATTGGAGATGTTCTCGTAGATTATCTCTTTTTTCCTATGTTTTTTGCACCTAGGCGCGGGTTTTGGGGCTCTTTTCTTTTCATTCTCGCTATTTTCTACGTTCTGCTCGAAAATCTGAATACTATCCGTTAGATTTTCGTACGCCTTCTGATCGTTACTGGGAGCTGAAGATTTTTGTGTAAGCACTTTGGAGCTTTTCAAGATTGTGTAGATGACCGGTCTACGTTTGGCGTGCTTCTTGCAACGAACCGAATAGAATGTTGGCGAGTAACATCTGTGTTTTTTCAAAGTTAGCGAGCTATACCTTTTGCTTTCGCAGGATTTTCTAGATTTGATCTTTTGCGTTGAATCGCGTTTCTGAATAATCAAATTGGTTTCGGAATTGTTCTTAGATGACGCCTCCCTATCACTGTCGTAAATGTTAATCCCAGAAGCGGTTTTCCTTATGTCCAATTTGGATTCGTTCCTTCCCACTACCCTATCAGAGCTTCTTATCGACGTATTCAATATTAATGGTCCTCTGACGTGATTATTTAGCCCAAAAGAATTAATTGTTTGAATGGAACCGTTACCCCCTAAGAAATCGTACGGGGGGTGACAGAGAGGGGACGAAAAATTGATGTTTTGCAAGTTTTGAGACGAGAAATTTTTAATCCCGATTTGGGAATTATTTCCAGAAGATAGGACGGGTTTACCCGAGTATACCTGTTGAATACCTTTTACAACATTGGTTTGAAAACCGTGGAACGATTGGTTTCTAAAAATTTTCGCCTTATCGAGCGACCCTTGATAAGGAGCGTCGAGGGAAGTATTGAATGCCATTAAGGGTGGTCGCGTTAGCCTTTGATTTTGCCTGTTAGTGTGCACAATTGGTGAAATTATAGATATCGGCTGGAAAAACATGCAAAAATTAGAAGGCAAGCGAAAATAAAATAATCGAAAGGGGAATAGGTCCTTCGGCGTGTATATAAAGACTAAAATACCTTGTTTGGTGGGTTCTGCATGCCGTGAAATGGCAGGTTTTCGTAGAACAGCTTATCTGGATCGCCCATGGGGTCTGCTGTACTGCCACCTAGTGGAGCAGACCCTATGCCACCTTTATCTCCTATAGAGGATTGGTTTGGCACTGAAACAGTTAAGGAAAGATGCTAGCGATTAGTGAAATGTTTAAACGCAGCGTTTTACTTTAAGATCTGGATCGGAAATTTTTATATTTCAATTTTAATCACGGCTTTTTGTATATTTTTTTTTTTTCATAAAGAACGTCCTCTACAAAGCCTGCATTTGGTGAATTAATGGAAAAATATACGATCTTAAAGAAATAATCGTCAGGATTGTAGAATCTTTAGAATAAAGGCGCGGCTCTTAGATATAAAACCAAAATGAATGTCTTTATTTATTCAGTTCAGGTTACAAGCTTGTTTTTTCGATCAAACTTACTCAAAGAAGTAAAGAAGAGTGACTCTGACTATCTTTTCGAGTGACTTTAACTGCTTTAACTACTCTTCTTCACTCCTCGGATGCTACCCTCACCTTATAATTTTCTTGGTTTGCCAGATATGGGCAATTACAGATTGTAGCCAATTGGGCTATGAACATCTTGAGTTTAGTGGCAAATTTGGTTACCTTCTTTATTTACCTAATTTAAGGTATTTCTAACCGATTAGTAGATTGTTAACCAATTTAACAATAGAACACATTGATGGTAAAATGGATCTTCCACTTAAACGGTTGATTGAAATATTAATTTTTGAATGATGCCATGAAAGTTGCTATAGAAAGATATAATTCTGACAAAAATACATTACTCCAATAGATACGATTGAACTGATAATAACTTGAAATAATAGAACATCATAAACTTACAGTGAACGAGTTATACGTGAAATATCCTGTATTCTTATCATCTACGATGCAAAAGAAAAACACTTATCCAACAAGTTAAAACCTACTTACATGCGCCTGGTTTTTTTCGTTTCCTTGACAGCGGCTGGTTTACAGCGGAGACAGTATTTGCAACGTTAGCGGGCGGTGCGTTAATTTTTTTAAAAGTAACTAAAAACATGCGGACCAAAAACAAAATCGAAAATCAAAAAGACTGGTTCGAAATCGGACACAATGACGGTTGCAAATTACCTGCGGTCGAATCTCTGTAGATGCCCAACGGTAGAGCGTCCTGGTCCCTCAATCCAAACAGATCTTTCAGTCTATAGTATATCTTTTTCTTACTCCTTTTGTATTTGCGATCGTAAGCGGATACCGTTGTACATTTGTACGGTTTTAGCGAAGGCGCTTGTCTCTTGCGCGCGTTCCTCAGCGTAGTCAGTTCATTGTTACGTGCAAAAACTGCCAATTTGCGCGGCCATTCTGGTTTTCTCGGATTACTAAATTCCCCGTCTGGCCTTTTGGTTTTGAAAATAATCGTTAGGGACGGACCAAGATTTAAGTGATTTGAAGCGTATCTGTTTAGCGATCTTGTACGTCGATGGATAACTGCGAAAAAATTTCGCGATTTGTGATTACGTCAAGAAAATGTTAAAACAATATTCAAGGCTTCTATAAGAGTTATTTAAATATTGTTCAGTATTTACTGGGCACTATATAAGTTTTTCTTTTTTTAATTGACCACCCCGCACATTGCATATGCTTGAGCATTCCCTGTATCGAGACACGAAGGTAGTTTTTCGCTGTGATCCATCGACCATTTCAACGTTACCTTACTTTTCCGTAAAGTGCACACGAGCAACACGAAGATACGGGCAGATAGAAAAGGTCAGTCTTAGAAAAGATTGAGATAGACGGTGATGGTCATGCTGTTATCTTAGCTACGAGAACTAATGGTTAGTACCTGCATTGCTTAGGTAGGTCACTCTACTACACGGTACCAAAGGAAGTCCGAGGACATCGGGACTTTGCGTGCACAAAAACCTGAGAATTGTCTTGTTAATTTTTGGAACAATGTGTGGATACCAACTTATGTTTAAATGTTATATTAGGAAGGTTAAGATCTGACGTCTTGGTCGTGATACTTGATGTTTTTCCTTTTTTTTTGTGTTCACGGCCCAATAGTAATAGTAATAATGTTTGACAAAAGTTCTTTGATCGTCTTAGTTCTTAGTACGTACTATTGGACACTCTCTAAAAGATTTATTTTATTTCATTAACCCATCCTTATTTTCTTTCTTGTATTTGTAAGTTTATATTTTTCAGGACTTTTGTAATTATTAGTAGATAAAGTAATATTAATGTAGAGAGTGGTTCATACCTTGCATAATGAAAAGCGTATCCTGCTATTTAGTTGAATGAAAAAGCAGCATATTTGAGCTATGCCAAAATTACTTAGTTGTTGACATCGCTCTTTACAGTTAATGTAATCGGAGCTGAACGTTCTCACGCAGCCTTTACACTTATTAAAGAACAAAATTAGATGAGCAATAGCAAATAAAAAAAAAAAACTATCTACGGATTTGCCGGACGAAGCTTGCGACAGCCGCAATGCGTGCGTGGAACAAGGACCCTGCTCTCTTATGTAGAATTGTTAATAAGAAAAGCATTTTGGCATGGCGATTCGGTTATATTAGCCATTAATTGAAGCCACAGAAACGATAGTATATCTGCATGTCCCTATGCGTTTCAAAACTGTTTCTCTAACAGGTGATCTTCTGCATCTTTTAACGTAGGCAATAGGTAATTTCATTAAATACATTTTGAATTCACCGTATTTACGAGCAAGAAACGGATATGTTCGTAACATGTGCAGGATAACTACACCCTCTGTTAGAAAAGTGGTCGTTTGTTGGCGGAAGAACAGCGCGAGACCGATAAGAACAATGGTGCGTGGAGGTCGTGGAAAAGACGCGGAAAGTCATTATTGTAACGACTGCATAAACGTGTAAAGTTTAATAAACATTTAAAGTTTTTTCATTCGTATTTTTCGATGTTTTTAAAATGCGTGATCTGTAGTTATTGCGAAAATTATCAACAGAGATAAGCCAGACATTTGCAGTAGCTTCCCAAGCAAATTATGAACCATCCTGTACACCTTATAATCGCGTTTCTTTTTTTTTTCCCCGAAAATTATATCAAATAAACCGTGAAAAGCATCTCGAGAGATAGCAAAAAAGACTTGATTTAATTAAAATATAGATCAGCAGCTCCTAGGAGTTCGCTTTTCAATTCAAACATGGCCTCTGTGAAATTACGGTTCATTTACTTTACGTAAATGATGTTCCCTTCGACTCCAATGGCGCGGCAATAAAGGCACAGCGCGATGCGTATTGATTTCGCTAACTTTAACAGTAATTTAATTGATGAGGTCAATATCTACGCGATAATGGTAATATAATAGGTAATTGGAAATGCCCGTTTATTCCCAAGCTCTCCCCCTTATTGAGTACGATTGGTGTCGTTCGATTGGCAATAAAATTGGCGAGGCGTGCTTCATATAATGATGATGATTTTCATATCACAAATTGAACGCGTAATGAAGGATGAGAAATGGAAGGTTTTGATTTTTGATCTTATGAAAGGTTTCTTAATGGTTTAATCGAACAGAAGCCTAGTTGTTCCGGTTGATTCGTTCTAGGCTGCTTTATACGGTGTCATTAAATCTCGGAAGAATTCTTTGAACGCCTAACTTTGGCAGTAACTATAAATGTAATTTTCGATGCAATTTAAGTATTTTATGTCTGTACCAATTACGTAAGTAACATTCATAAATAATGCAGAAAACGACGTCTTTAATTGTCACTACGTAAGCAATCTTCTCCGGCTCAGAAGATTGTGCTTTTGTGAATGGAGATTCTTTTGAAAACGGTTTTTTTCTTGTTTTCAGGTCCGATTGGTTGAAATAGAAAAATCTCGTTCTGGTCGTTCAGACGAATCATATTGTTCGAGATGATGTCAACGCAACCAAAAACTTCTACAAGGAGACGTGCGCCGCAATTAGGGTTATCTGAGGGAATTTTAAGATGAATTTTGCAGGTGAACTATGACCGGTTGATAGTCAAAGGCGTTTGCAATACTGCAAACATAGCGAAGACGGAACCTAATAATTCTACATATTTTAATAAATTGTTTCCATTAAAGAAGATAATTTATTTAGCGTTGAATTATTTTTAATTAATTATGCATATTCAAGGATCATCCGGAAAATCTACGATTTTATGAGTCAGCCCTTCCGTTTCGAAAAACTTCAGTTCACGAGGGGACGCATTTTCTGAGCTCGCGAAGAGGCCTCGTCCTGTATATTAACATTTATCATAGTTTATCAAACAATATTAGTTAATTTCAAACACCGCTAAAACATTTGAATTAATTTTGCTTTGTGTGCGTTGGATTAAGAACTTAGTGAATATGTCCTTGATTAAATTTAAACAGTAAACACAATAGATAAACAGTAAATCAAGGGTAAGCGATAGCGACGATGTGATCAAATGATGCCCAGTAGCACTGTTGGTTGTCTAACGGTTGGCCCTCAGTGGGTATAGCCTCAGCAAGGTACACAAAACCAACGGTACTTTTCTAACGTTGGCTATAGATTGGCTCTTAGTCGGGAAATCGGGAAACAATTAAACTAGCCTTGACGGTAAACGTTGAGGAACATAAGCCAGTTAATCTTGAATTGAATTAGTCGGTGCGGCGTCGGTTGAAGATACCAGCTACCAACCGATGGTAAACGTGCGACGTCACGGTCGACAGACAATTTTCAGGGAATTTACGTTAAAGGTCGATACACGACAAAAGTAACCAACCTATCGATGATCGAGGGCCAACGTTGCGCCAATCGTCTGCGTTACCAGGTTTGTTGAATTCGAATTGGTTCGCTACAGTTACGTTTGCGGCTCTAGAAAATGGAGTCTAATGCAAAAAAAAATTACTCAAAAAATTCGTTCGAAAATTTTTTCCAACATTTACCCTCTTTAACAAAATAGAATGGGTGATAGATACGACGATATTCGACTTAAATTTGATCTACTTCGATCCTCTTCTTGTATACAATAATCTTATTTGCAAAAACTCTTTTCGAGCACGTCATACATACGTAGTAAATTACGTTTTTGGTATTTACAACATTTTTCGTACTATCCTAATAATTATTGTGCAATACTAATCTGTGATATCCGTCAAGAAGCAAACAAATCTAATTCGTAACGAAAAGTGCACGAAACTAATAAGAACGAAACTAATAAAAGCAGCACGAAACAAAAAATTGAAACAAAGTATGGAGAAGACGTGAAAATATACGTTTATACAATAGGCTCTGTGCAAAAGAAATAAACGCTTAAGCAAGTTGAACGAAATTGAACAATATGAATATCCGAAGATTAATTTCTTTCGCAAAGACAATTGAAACTAACAAGTGATATGTGTCGATTTCCTCTGCACAGTATTTATAAAGTCGTGTGTCGACGGCAACGTGATCTTAATATACAAAAGACAGCTCTAAACATAACATGTACTTACTTTAATTTTGAATGCGCAAGAAATAGACAGACATATATATATATATATATATATTTTTTTTTTACTATTACTGCGTGTAACGTCCGCAACCGAAAAAAAACCTTACCTTGGTGCTAAATAAGAATAAACGAGACACAATATAATCAGCCAGCCAGAAGAAGGGTTCTCAAAGTAATCGGAAGGAAGAACAGTACGTACAGATACGAAACAATAAAGGAAATAAAAACAAAGTGTTATGTATATATATCACAGGTTTTATTGCACTTGTTAGTAGTATCTACAATGTTGATATGCGACGTTTAACCTGAAGAATCAAACAGCAAGTCAATATACCATATTACTGATCTATGTGTCAAAAAGAATACAGGTCATTTGTTAAAGGCTCATGGTATCGCGGTAGATTTAAAGAAGTAGACGCTGGAATTGAGATTTCGTGTGTGATAAAGTTGAGAAATTGAAGAGTGGCGGGTGGTTAGGCAAAGATTACTATCAAAATACCGCAAAAAAAGCGTCGATAATAATATTTACTATTTATGTATCAATAGTTCCGGTATGAGCGGAAGTTCTAGATAATGTATCGATTCATATAATCGATTGTTGACAGTTACTTATGAGACGCCTGTATATTATCAACCGCATGTGTACCATGTATCCAGCTTGCATTGCAACTGTATGCGCTGAAGTACATACCAACGGCAACGTCTGGAATTGACGGTATTAGCGCCTCGAGCAATAATAGGTTACGATGTGTAATGGCTCTATGTCGTTACACGTACTACAATATTACACCTACGTGCGTAATTCTAATTACTAAGATGTCAGATCAATGTTTAACCTGCATCAAGTAATCTTTGTCTAACTCGCCGTATAGATGGAAAAGGAAACTGTGTCAAACAGGAAGAAAATGTCTTAGTCGAATTAATGCTAAAATAAAAACAGGATGCACTTACTTTTCGCGCTCTTCCATTTCAACCGGGTTATTATCTAGTGTTAGCGGAAGGAGATAAAAGAAAAGAAAACACGTATTAGTAAGCAAGTCTCAACATCAACAAAAAAAAAACTGCGCGAAACAGTCTTTTTCCAAACGTTTTCATCATTTGCAGAAGCGAAAATCATAAGTAAACCCAATAGAAGAACTTACATTTATTATTGCTACGCTTTCTTCTACAGATCAAGATGATGATGATGCAGATAATGATGATGATGAGTATCGCCACTAAGGCAGCGATGACGATGATCAGGTTGTCGCCAAAGAATTGCTTCCACCATGGTGCAATGCCTACAAGATAAATAAAAAAAATTAATTCCACCAACCAATCAAAATAATAAGAAAAAAAAACCCAAATAAACCAGGAGTAAAGTGTACCATATTATTAAACGTAACTAGTGCAAGATAACCTTAAAAAAAGAGACAAATTACCTGGTATCCCGATTTGACCACTTTGCTCCTGGTACGCTACGATATGAAAATCACCGTGAGACTCGGAAATTTGAACATTTCTCTGCAAACTTGTTCCTTCGAGATACTCACCTAGGACGTCCCTTTCGCACGGTGCCCCTATGCCAACCGAATTGTTTACGAAGCACTGGTACGTCCTGAAGGTCTCTATGGAGTCGTCCAGTTGAAGGTAACCCTTGGCGCCATCTTGAGTGATGAGGCTCGAATCCATGGTCTCGTTCTCGCCTTTGATTTGGAATCTGAAGGTGACTTCTCCTGGATTGGCCTTAGCTACGCATTCCAAGGATGCGGAACCTTTGTGCTTCTCGAGAGACAGGGTACACGAGGGCACATCTAATCACCGATGAATTAGCGTTAAAATAGAAGTTAAGTCTCTAACAATGCGCTTGGCGGAATCACCACGGAAGTGACCAGCAAGCTTGGCCAGAACGAACAGCCGATCTTGATACAAACATTTTTACGAGGATTAGTCGTAAAATCCTAATACTTACACTGCACGTTCAAGTACGCGTTGGTGGTAGCCTTCCCGTGCTTGTTGGAAGCCTCGCAGTAATACCTCCCAGCATCAGCCTTGCCGACAGTCTTCAACGATAGCACGTGATTGGAGGACACGCTGATACCCTGGTCGTTTTTCCAAACATAGGATAGGGTCGGGTGGCCTTTCCCTGTGCAGTTTATCGTTTCCGGCTTGTTATTCTCTTGGACGTCTATAACGCTCTTGGAGACGGTCAAATTCTCCGGCGGATCTGAAAATTTAAAGTCGATGAAAGGTCACGGAGGGGTGGTCACGGAAGCATTTACAGTCCACCGCGATTTCCATCGTTGAATTAATACCAGGACCAATTCCGTTCGATGAGCTTAGGCACGTGTAGAAGGAGTTCTGCGCGGTCTTGTCGAGTTGTTTGCCTGGCCAGCGGTGCATGTTGAAGATCTGTAAAAGTGAAAGAAATTTTTACTTCTTATTTTCCGATGTAAGATTCGATCGATGTTTTCTTGTTCGTGTTGTGGCTCAGCAAGAAAGTTCTTTTCTGAAAGTTAAGCGAAGAATGCGACAACGTCATATGTCGAAGAGTAGTCAGCATGCTGCAAATTCCAACTATAACTCTGCTTTTTAAGAAAACGGTGTTTTTGACCATCCCTAAACTACTCGAACTTCCATCGAACAGCAGTTATTGGCGAGAAACAACGTAGCCGTCCCCAAAGATGAAAATCAAGTTGATGGGGCAACGATTCGATACGATAGAGGAGATTGACGCTGAATCCATTAACAAAACGAGACTTTGCGAGCTTATTGCTGAATATTCAACTCTTGAAATTTGAACATATCAAAGGGAATTAATTTTTTTTTTAATCGCGTTTGTTACTGATATTAAAAATTATTAACAAAAAACAGCAGCCAATAAGATGACTGTTAATACTAGACAATAAAAAAATGCTGATGATGAATACAATTACCATTAATTGGAGCGCTTCAGGGTATTATTTCAAAGGTAACTGCGATACGATTGTTCTTCATTTACATTTATTTTTCGTTGAATCTACTTTATCCGCCGAAGTCTGTTTGCTGGAAATTACCGACTAAAACAGAAAAAAAGACAAATCCGTACCCGTCAGATCTTGAAAAAACCTTTTTTTTAGGTATACGCTGCAAAAAAATGAGATTCCTCTCCGCAATTTTTTTGCATCAAAAAATTCTAAATTACGTCTTTTATATATGCCCCCTAGCCATTAATTTTCCCCTCCCTTTAACAACGATTTTTCAATATACCTTGCCTTTTGCAAATCTTCTCTTTTTTTAATTTTCGCCCTACGTTCTATTGGCTTGATAGCGTTCTTTCGTCATTTGCCACTACATGGAGACGACGCGAAAAAAAGTTTAAACAACGGCGATATTCCAAAGCATACAACTGGGTATTATGCGAACCCACTCAATCGCAGAAAAAGAGAAATCAATACTTAATTAAGGATACTATTTTACATAAATACGTAATTAAGCAACCGGGTATTGTGCGTCTACGGATCCTTTTTTTTTGAAATCAATGGCTTTACTTAAATATAAAGCAAATTCGAGCTTTTATTTATTTACTTTACAACGTCAATCATCCTCCTCTTGTAACAAGAACAACAAGAAGTAATTGCTCTTTCTAAAAGAAAAAAGGAGAACTGACTTACCAAAGTTGATTCTATCGACTCAAAATCATTCTTGTTCAAATCAGCCGGATGCTTGGTTTCCTTGAACGAATAAAACAGATCGCTCTTCGGTATCGTGTGGCTGTTCCTCAGCCAAGATATTTTGCACTCCGGCGAACATTCAACTCTGCACGTCAACGAAATGTTGCTAGTTGTGTAGAGGATCCCTTGGTATGGTTGCAAATTTTGTATAAATGCTGGGGGCGCTATTGTAATGAGACAAAACGTGTTAAATCTGAAAAAAATCTCGCTAATTCTTTTAATTTTACCCGATACGTTGACGTATATCGAGGCAGGAGCGCTGTTACCACCCTCATTGGTCGCATAGCAAGTGTAATTGCTCTTAGTCTCGTAGGTAACCGGGTTGATTGTCCAATTATAGCTGGTTATATCGGATATTAGGTGATTTCCACGGTACCAGACGTAAGTGATGGCTTCTGGTTTCCCAGGATTCTCAACCGAACATATTAGCGTTACGGAAGATTTCTTGACCACTTTGGTGGAAGACGCCCTTAAGCTGGCGGGACTAGGGGGATCTACAAATCGACATTTTAACACTCCCAAATTAATAACATATAAATGGGAACCAATTACAATAAACGATCAACTCCTGCGGTTCAGATTTTGGCCCCCAACCAGCTACACTTTTGCCTTGGCAAGTGTAGTTGCCGGCGAAGCTTTCGCTGACGTTCACAAGACTTAGAATGTGCGAATCTACGCTGCAGAACGGGCCACCATACCCTTGGCCTTTACCTTCGTCATCGTAGGAGGTGTAGTTGCATTCTGGAAGCTCTTTGAGGAGTTCGTCGCTTAAGAACCACCTTACCTTTTTTGGGGAGAAGAAAATAAAATAAAAGTCTATTGTTGGTTAGTATTTGGATTACCTTTGATAGATTCAATGGATTTCCGACGACGGCGGTACAAGCTAGAGTAACGTTCTTCTCTTCGGTGGCCTTGATCGGAATCGGCGAGAATATTTCTAATTCGACCGTTGGCGGAACTGAAGGAGAAATGCATGTATTTTGGAATATTCTTCCGATAAAATAACCGTTGATAAGCATTCAATATTACTAACTCTAATACTGTTCGCGGACAACTAACGCGTTAAGAAGCACGGTACGTTGCATTAAGAAATAATCCATTTCCTTGGGTCTTACATTTTAAACGCCTTGTATGTGATAAACTAAATTTTACGTTGTTACCGGGAAGTGTTAAGTTTCCATTGTCCATTATGTCGCATAACATCAGGGGCTAACGTCCCAGATTGACGGCGGTAAACGAATATGAAAAAATATTCGTCGCGATATTAACATTTTACCATTACGGAGACCATTTCAAAGGGGGACATTCATATTTGCCGAAAGTGGTTGTACGTCTACATATATAATGTATGGGATCTGCATCTAAACCTCCATTAAAAAGTTTGAGCAAACCTTTTAACATCCGTGGCCTGCATATGTCCCCCAGATTTTCAACTAAATCTGCGACACGTATAACACATACTTGCATTTGTTTGTAATATTCAAGAGAAGTCTAATTAACAACATTTTTTGGCACTTTGAGTTTGAAAAAAGTCAGAATCCGTTAAATGTTGGGTTGGGAAAGCTAATTTTGTCAATTTTGTGAGGTTGAGTGATTTGTTTTACGTACATAATACGTAAGTTTTCTACTCTTTATACAGGGCATATGACATTTGTGGGCTTTAGCCGTCAGAACTTGTCTTTCGCAAGTTTTTCTCCGTAACTTTCTATGTTGCGTGTGTTGTTGCACTCCCTCCTATCTGACTCCTCTCCTAACCACTAATGCCCTCATTTCTTCTAATCAGGTCGATCTTTTGCTTTCCTGCCACCTGCTTTAGCTTTGAACACCCGTCTCGTTACTTTGGTTTTTGGTAGCCATCTCTTTCACTACAATCTTGATTGTTTTTGTTTTGATTTTAAGTAACTTTTTGTTTCTTTATAAAAATTCCGTATTCTTTTTCATCTTGATATTTTAGTGTTATCAAACGCTCATATTTTTTCCATCTTTCTCTGATAGCTCTCTCCACTTTTTCATGATTTGCTATTCCTCTTTAGGTTCCTATCAGATTTTTATCGCTTTATCATCCTCCGAACATCGCATAAATACAAGTCAAATGGGCGTATCAAGACTTTCCAATGCATGTGAGGAGGGAGCAAGTTTCTGAAACGTGTTTTCTTCAAGCTGGCATGTAAACGGTTTCTTGGTTCTTTGAGATCGTTCAATATCGACGTGAATTTCCACAAGGCAGTAAACTTTGCAAACGAACCAATGTCTTTCCTGCTAAACCTTGAAGTGGACATTCTTTCGTCTTTGAAGATTCTGCATATTTTGCTGAGTAACTGAAATGAAATAATAACAAATTACTTACACTGAACGTCCAAGAAGATATAATCTTCCGATTCCTGAGAGCCGACACTATTCTTGCAGAAGCACGTGTAATTTCCTTGATCCTCTCTCGTGATCTGTTTCACTATGAGCGGGAGATTTTCCACGTTGCCGCCTTCGTACTTATCACTGGTCAACGTGATATTCTTCCCATCTTTCGACCTAGTCGAACGAAAACGCGAGATTAGGAAGGAACGTGGGAAGGAACATCAGTTTTAACAAAATTTACCAAAGGGCATCCTCCAACTTCATAGGGTTCGAATAGTGTTCACAATTCAATAGAATGTTTTCATCCGTCTCATTAGCCGTGATAACTAGCGGTGACACCGTTACAACGGGAGGATCTGAAAGCATCATCAATAATTAGTCGGGGATACGTAAACGAAAGACGACAATCGCCAAGAAAATAAGATATCTCTCTTACAATATACTTCGATAACCAACATCGAGCGCAGCGGCAGATCCTGCTGGTCACGCATAACCGTGTTATCGGCCTCGCAATGGATAGCATTACCGTTCTCCCAGCGGGTAGCGGTGAACTCCAACAAACTTTGCGTTCCGAACGTGCCGTCGGGCTGGAAGAAGGAGGAGAAGAGGCGAAACGTCATGAAATTATTCAGCTAATTATGCCGCTAATTTAAGACACCGTCAAGACGGCAGGAGTCCCTTTGCCGTTCGCTCCGAGGTGAGGAGGAGAATTTACTTCTTCGCAACTGTTCGAGCTTATTTACGATATTCTCGGACGCAGAACGCAAAGGGATTAAATAATTTTAGAACTAAGAACATCGCGTGTTAAATTTTAATGTATTCCTGTTTCGAAATTGCCGAATCGAGCGAAAGATAGTTAACTCAGTTTAAAACTAAATTGTTTCTAATACGAATAATTATAAATTACAATCTTTTTCTTGTAGATCGTGACACAAGAATGGTGGATCCGCCATAATCCAAGCAAGAATTGAATAGAACAATTCTAATCCTAATTTTAACGAAGATGACGCGTGAACCGTTGGCAACGTGGAAATCGCTAAAAGTTAGACATGTTTTGCATTTGCTTCTTTAGAAATATGCTTAGAAGTAACGTATAAAGGTTGAGATATCTGTAAGAGTCAAATTATTCCATACCTTTTCTGTAAGTCTTTTTATGGATATCATTGAAACAGCTGTTAATTCCAATTGTCCAATTCGTTAAGAATTGGTCGCATGCTTATATGATTTTTTTCCGTTAGAATAGGCCGCTTTGTCGCCTCGCTAAATAGTTACTATTCTTCATAAAACACCCTGTATGTTATATAACAAAGACATTTAGTGATGAGAAATAGTATCTGTCCTTGGGAACAAAGCCCATTTTCCAACAGTAACTTTTATATCCAGTTTCGCCTACATTGTTAGAACCAAAGAGATACGATTTATTGAGAGAAAACACGTAAACGTTACGTTTAAATATGAATCATTACTTGTTCTAGAAGACAAGTAAATTTGTCGCGGCGTAAACGCCTTGTACATCAATTTATATTTCGGATTCCATTTTTATTTGTCCATAAACTCCTTTTTTTCCTCTTCCTTCGCATCTAATTACATATTTATTTATTCAATTCCTTTATTATTATCATATAAATGGTTTTCTCGACGCTCCATCTCCGAGAGACAAATTCAAATCGTTCCTGCCACGGAAAAAATAACGCCGCCGCGCAAAGGGCATATACGTTTATTTATTTGGCCTGATAATGGCCTTTAGGAAGCAGCGGAAAAATTATGCGAGTATTATGTTATGGCCCATTCAGACACACTTGCTTTGGCACGTTGCCATTTTCGCCGAACGGCTTGAAGGAACTCGGCTACTCCTTTACAATAAATCCGAAGGCTTTCAATAAGTTTAATGGCACAGATTGGAGATTAAATTAAGTACTAAAGCGTAAGTAGGTCCCTCATGCCCGAAACGATTCTGTTATGCACACGTTAGATATGCGTTGCTGTAGCGCATACGAGAGATTAGTTTATCCCTAAAAGAATTATAAGGATTCTATTGGTGTTTATCGAAGTTTAGCGTGAATAGCTTTTATAACTAGCGCTTCTGGTCATAAGAAGACCATTGATTTTCGATTTACCCGCCGTTTAGGTATTCATCTGGAAGAGGACAAAACAGAAAACATGTTGGAGATAAGGTGCAAAACGAGAGCTACATTAACATTAAAAAACTAACGTGCACGGTAACGCGTTGTAGTTGTATTAACAAGGTCTCTAGCTCGAAAAAATAAGGTTTTATGAGAAATAAATTTGGCGCCGTTCTTATCCGAATAGTGCATGTGATAAGCAAGTTGAAGTTTAATAGATTTTTCAAAAGCACCCATCGTTTAAACCATGCTTGGCTGTTGGCTCTTCTCCTTAGTTAGCGTCGAATTACTGTCAAGTGTCCTTGTTAAGCTCTTTTACATTATTAAATAATCCTTTAGATAGAGTCAAACTACCGCGGCTAGTTCCAGGCAAGGAACTTCGGCATTAGGACGAATCCCAAATGCTCCCGCCACGCCCGTTACTCTGTGACCAACCAGAAATTGGATAGTGAAGCTACGGGGCTTTATAGGTAAACGTTTACCTAATATAACACACAATATACAACTATTTTGCTTATTTCTGACAGATCCTGCTTGTCTAAAAGCGTATACGCAGGGCTTGAGGTCTTACTTCTGATGTCAACTCGTCCACATTCAAGAAATATTACAAATACAAACGCAAGCTAAGCGTCAAGCAGCCCTCCTTTACCCTATCTTTAACCGTTCGTAAATTACGACGCTAATGTACAGAGGGCGCTGATATTCGCCCGTTTTTAAATTAAATGGTGCGACGACAATCTGCGTGCCGTCCTCGTTCTCCTTCTCGTTCTCGCGCTCGGCGCGATATGCGGTTCGCACAGAAACAATTCGCAATTTTTAGCATCAGATAAACTCATAAGTCATCCCCGGCTGACGTCGCCGTCGTCGTCGTCGTCGTCGTCACTAATCTTCGTTATGCATCGGACTCGTGGAAACGCTTCCAGATCGCAGATAGCGAAACTTCCAGTGCCATCTGGTGGCGTTTGCGATGATGACGATATTTCGTAATGTAAGGCTTCTCCGGTTTCGCCAGTTGCCCGTCGGACGAAGAAGGAAGGAGGAATTGCGGAGCAAGTTTGAAGGCAACGTTGCGGAACCTTCTGCTGTGAAATGGCAACCGGAGTCAGGCGAATTTTTATTGCTTTATTACGATTAACGCTAGAGAAACAGAAAATCGTATTGTGTACGAGGTTTTAGGCTTTAGTAAGATTGATAAGGATGTGTCTGTAAACGAGAAGTTTCAAGAATGACGTTGGAATTTTAGAAACTCATAATGTTAACATTTAAGGACGAATCACATCTAACGTCGTTTTTAAAATCCTTCGTGGTGGTTGTCGTCAGTTATGCGGGCCAGACAGGTCAATGTATTGGAGACAAACCGTTGAATTAATCGCGAAAAGAAGAACAGAAATGATGTCACATCCTTTATTTCTGTGACGTCGTTTGAATAGTGATGTCCATTGGATTGAATGTATCTGCACAGAATGCAGTTTTTACGCGTTGCATGTTCCGTGAATGTTGCGAACTACAAAAAAATAATTCAAAACAAAGCGATCAAAACAACCTGTCTTGTCTCGGTCAAAAGGATGTTGCGACGTTGAAGTTTGGAAAAATCAAAAAAAAAAGGAAATATAAAAACTTTTCCAAAGCTAATTAACGAAACAAGAAAGGAAAGAACGTGAGAAGACAGAAAACCGAACCTTTGTGATTCGCTCCTTGCCCTTTCAAATCCTGCCAATCTCAATCATTCTTGTTCAATTTAACGTATTCAATCCATTTGTATCATCGAATGCAATTCGTTAACGCAAGTAACCTAACGTTTCACTTTGTTCAGAAATTGTTTGCATTTACGAAAAGAATTTGATTAAACAGTATAAAGCGGTTGTCGTAAGCGTTTATATTTTGCGCAAGTCGAGAAAGAAAATCTTTTAATATTCCCTTCGATTCCCGCCTAATCCGTCGCCAATAAAGCACATTTACCGCGGAGGACGCGGTAGAAAATTTGCGGCGGCACATCGACGATAAAATTCGAGCGCTGGATATACAATACCACACGACCCGGTTCTTCCTTCGCGCGCCGCGGAATTCGCAATTTTCGGATGCACGTCACGACGTCCCACAAAAATATATCGCTGACTTATATATTGCTTCTCCTCTCGGGCATGTCGTAACTGTTACGGGGCTCTAGCCGGCCGGCCGAATTCTCGCGCTTCTACTAATACGGCTGATGCGTCGTGATTAAGATCATATTGGAACACGAACGAGATCGCGTAGATGTTATTGAATCGCCCGCAGAGAGGCGCTAATATTTGAACGGGAAGAAGAAGTGTATGTATGTCGATTTGGTGTGACGTCATGCAATTTGAACGAATCGCTGTATGGGTGAACTCGCACCTGGAGATCATCCAAAGGTGGGAACGCTTCGGATTCTTCGAATGGACGTGATCGGCGAAATTTATCGCGTTAGATTCGATCAATTTGGTTGGTTAAATGGTGTTAATTTGTTGGCGTCAATGTTATTTCAGACCGCTGAAGTATGTGCCATCTCTTACAAAGTAGGGAGCTACAAGTTTTAGTATGTTATAACATATGTTTGGATTTAATCGCAAATGACGGACGTGCATTTTTTAATTTTCTTCTTCCAATAAAACGATACTCTAGCTTACACGGTACATAGATCCAGCATTCTTCGACGGTCGGAGGTTGGAATATAATCTTTATTTCCCAACGCGGCTCGCTCAAATAATACAGAAACGTCCTTAAAATACACAGACGCACACACGTACGGATATACTTCTTCACGTAATACATGCGGGAACCGTCCAAAGACGACAGTCGACTCGAACCCTGGAACGGTTTCGGTGGCACAGCTAAAGTTAAGCATTCAGTTTACTCCAATAAATTCCCGGAGAACCGGTGACCGCCTTTCGTATGTAAAGCTGCGTGCGATGGCAATATTTTAAACTTCCGTTCTTGCCACCGCCACCCCCGGTACCACCCGCCTCACCTTCTCGTACTGCCGGGCAAAGGGAAGCTGGGCGGAGAACCTGGGATACGTTAGCAGTGTGTTTGTGTACGTTTGGGTGTATTAAACGGTATGCCTTGCCGTTTTAATACATGCAAAGTGCATTCGTAATGAGCATGTTCTTTTTAGACGTTGAAATATGTCGCCTTTATCGCGTATTCCCGCCGCGGAAACATAGAAACGCTTTCGAATATTTTATTAGAAGTTTAGTAGCGTATCTGCGTACGTTCTAGTTTTGCCGTTTCCTTTTCGGGATTACCGGGATTAGCTTATGAAATGGATAAATTGTAAAAGAGCGTTTACTGAAAGGAGCAACTAAGAAGTTTCCAATTGGATTTTGAATACGGTCTTTGTGTTACATTTTGGAAAAGAGTCATAAGGCATCTAGACATTCCAATGATGCTTTCTCCTGATTTACAAGCGTTTTAGCCTGCGTAGAAATGGAGGGGAAATTGACAGCTTTATTACGAGCTCTCAGAATTTTGCACGAGTATGCTTAGTATGTTGGTAGTAGAGACACACGAACAATTTTCCGCATTTTCTCAATTGATTTGCAACTGAGAATATGGTATATACGGTAATACTAGCGAAAAATATTCAAATTCTTTGATCATCCGTTCAAGACAATTTAATTAATGTATCAAACCGGGCACGTAAGAGGCTCCAATCTTGTCCAACATGTTGATGCGCAAATAAAGACTTGCAATAGCTCTGATTGGCTTCGATGAGACTGTACGCAAATATCATAGTTCCCTGCGACTGCTTTACGTTCTCTAATTCAAAAAAAAAGTACTTAATAAGGAAAAATTCAGGCATCCCAATGAACTTAGAGCAGTTTTTGCGGAGTATTTTGTGAAGAAATTAAATGAACGTTATTGATATCCAAAAAGATGATGCCTACTGGCGGAAGTTGGTGGTCTTCCAGAATAAAATGTAGAGACCGTTGTTTCTTGATATGTACGAAATGCTCTATGAGGACCTGTAGATGGCAGTCTTTATTCAACTACGAGACCCTTCTAAGAGGACGCGGGATGAGACAAGGAACTCTGCAAATTTGTTCCTCTGGAGTTGTTGAGAATCCTCAGGATTCTTCTAAAGAGGCAGAGGAGGAAGAAAGCTCACGTTTTAGTCATATAGTCATATAGTCTTGTATAGCAATAAGGAACATCGCTGATAAACATTGCGATACTGCTATAAAAGCATATACACTGCTGTTCGTTGAAATTGCGACGTCAAGAGACAATAATTGCGATGATCCAATTTACCGATTTATTTTCCTCAAGTTAAGAGCTTCCTAGTAAGCCTGCAATACACTTCTTTCCAAATGTTCTTGTTCCCTTTAATAATAGTTTTAAGGTCCAAGAATACACGTAGGTTTATTCTAGAGATCGTGCTTCTATCTTATTCAATCCTCTATATACAGAAGAAGGGATAAATCTCGTTCTTTTCTCTGGCAAATTCGTTTAAATATCTCGAGCAATTATCCAAATTATCTAATAAAAAGACCCTAATAAAAAAAAAAAAAAACAATTAAATATGTTCGATTTTTCTGCACGCTTCTGTATAGAGCTTCTATATTTATTTCCTCTTTTTCGGAAACATTTAAAGTAATACGAACTACCCAGAGAGACACGCGCACACACAACTGATATTTTTTGAAATTAAATAAGTTCGGAGCGAAAAATATACACCGGTAAAAATGGCAATTTGAATATATGAATGGGAATATCGAGACAAAGCGCCGGGGCTTGTAACTTTTTACATTTCGCTCGCTACGAATGCGGATAAAGGAATAGAAGACACAGGATAACAATAATAAACAAAAAAGCAACCTATCTAACTTTTTTGTTTCGGTTTTTTGTTTTTTCTTTTTTTTTTTTTCTGAGCGACCGGAGGGGATAGATTTCCGTAAATGAATTAATTTCCACGCGCGAAACGCGACCTACTCTTGTATTTTTCCCTTCGCTAGGATGTTCGACAAGCTAATTCGGTCTTCCTCTACGCACTTAATAATCCAGTAGCAATTTTTGGCCGGTCCCAATTTATAAGAGCGTAAAGAAGCAGGGAGGAAAGGAAGACGGTAGCTTGACATTCATTTTCCCAATACCGGTGTGTAGCGGAGCGGGCGGACGTGCTATTGATCGCTATTAAAATTTAATAAGGGTTCGAGAGCAATTCACATGAAAAAATTCTTTCTAGAGTACGGAACCGGTAGTTTTCGAAGGTTTCTAGAAGTGAAGGGGGGCAAGAGGGAAGCGTGGTAAGAAGGGCGATAACGCGAAACAAGGTTGCGATCTTGCAGGCAAATGAAAAGTTAAATAAACACGATTTCTCTTTTTTTCAGATATTTCAAATTTATTTATTGTTAGTTATTCGTTTAACAATGTGAATAAGCTTAAACCGACGAGTTACAAAATTAAAGAACGTTAAAAAGGTGATATGGTCCTATTAAAAATGAACTAGTCATTCTGAGACGGTAAAAAGATCAAATATCCAGTCTATGAGGCAATTTTATTCTGGTTAAATTCGATAGTCAGCAATGTGATCATTTTCGGTTAAGTACGAATTAATTAAGAGCAATATTAAGGTTACTCACCTACTGTGTTACTCGAAGAATCGTTTTCAAGATGTTGCATTGTATCCCAACATATCTACTATGTGTTCTCTGAAGGTACTATCTTTTAAACTTAAACTAGGTTTTAAACGTGTTAAACGGCAGTGTTTATCGAATAGCAACGAATCTCACGTGGAGCGATCAGTAGGATTCGAATTTCCATTTGCAAGCAATATGAAAGCTATACTCGGTAAGTTTATATGAAAAAAAAAAGAGATCACCTCGACAAATCCCCAAACTGCATCCCCGAGCGCGTAAATAAAATTGGGATCTCGTCGCACCCAATACACCTTCCTTTTCTTTTTTTTGTATCCCCAGCCCCTCGTAAAACCTAACTACCATTGTTTGTCTCCTTCGGAAGTTATTTTCCGGGAGTAGAACCCGGAGAAAGAACACTTACCATGGCCAAGAGCTCGGTGCTGATGAGCGCCTCGTTGACTGCGCTGGACTCGTTGAACCATTTCACCTCGGCCGCGGGCTTCGCCCCGGTCACCTCGCACAGCAGCTTCACGAACGAACCTTGGACGGCGTGGCTTTCCACTCCGGATAGCTTTATGCCGGTTGGCTTCACTGCAATCAAAAGAATTTATTGGATCGGTACGTATGGAGAAGGTAGCGACGGGGTAGATGCGAAAGGCGTTGTTACGGCCGCGTCTTTCACGATAGGGGAGCGAAGCCAATATACTTGATGGCGTTAGGCCCTTCAGGCTGGTAATTTATTTTCTCGTCATGTACATATACGTACGATATAGCGCGGAGGACGCGGGAAAGGAATTTAACAATCCCTCACACAAGATAACACGTACAGAAATGTGTGCCACATATATGTACAACCTTTGATTTATTTATTTATAGGTTGGCTCCCAACATACAGAGCGGATCTTAACGACAATTAAACAATTAAATTTTATTTCGAGTGATAATATATATCCAAGGTCAATGAACGATCGATCTACATACGAGTTCCAAGTTCTCGGTTGTTCTTAATGATCATGGATGAAATTTTGAGAAAACCACGTCTTTGAGGGCGCTTACAATACAACATCAGTAGTCAATCTTTTTAGAGCATTGCAAAGGTGCTCAATCGGACCGATCGTATTCATAAACCTTCTTCTTGTAGTTAAAGTAAACACTCTTAAAGTATTTCTGCCAAGAAGATGTCATTTTCTATGCTTCCTAGATGTATGTCAGCGGCTTTTAGACAGGTCTCGTATAATGGAAATATTAAAGGACGATACCCGAGGGAGAGAGAGGTAGATATCAGTGCATACGACAGGCAGTGCAAAGATTTGCATACTTTGTGTTATGACAACGTACAATAACTTAAGCTTTACGTACGTATGTACGTAACATACAACGTCGTTTTACGTTTTAGCGGAATTATTAACGTACCCCTCCTCCGGCAGATATTCCCGGGAGAGTGAAATATGCATATCTTAATTGGTTTTGCGTGTATGTGTTTATTCAATTTTAATTTCGCGAAAACGACGATGGCAGCAGGAAACGTATATAGTTTGCGAAATTATAATAATACCCCTTCTAAGAGCATCGAGCGTAACAACGTTGAGTACTGGTAATTAATTAACTAACGCGGATGAAATCAGATATTCGACGTGCGTATACCTATGCGTCCGTTTTCATATGTTGCGAACGGAGGCGGTCAAAGTTAAACAAATTTAAATTAATCCCGCTGCGCTTATCCGCAACGCGTCCTTTTTTCTTTGAGATTTGCCGGTTAGTAATTACCTAGACATTGTTTGTTGATGAGCCCTTCTGAAATTATTCGGGCTGCAATATAATCGTGTTCATTTTACGCTGCATGAAGATGAATGTAATTACTTTTGTGATATTTGGAGATTCGTAATTTTATTGAAATAGAGTTAAGTGAGCTGTGAAGTATTTTTTTTTGTTTGTTGTGGAAATTTAACGGCGTGTTACAACATCCCTATTGCTTTACAACAGGAAGTAAAATTGAAAATTACATTAAAGACGCTCTATTCTAATTGCAAGTACTGTTATACGAGTTATTTGATTAATTTGGAACAATTGTTGCGCGAAGTCGTGGATACTCATTGTTAACTCTCCGACCGAATGATGCGAGAAAAATGCTTTAATTCTAACAATCCCTACTCGGAAAGAAGATATTAACTGTTCTATATCCTCTGAAACGTACGAAGTATACGAAAGGTTCTTTCACGTAGCTTCGCTGACTGGCTAAGTAGACTTTTCTCCTGGTTTAACAGATTTAGATTCCTTGAACTGACGTAGAATTATCAAAAGAACGGAGTCAATCTCCTCAAAAAAGAAAGGCAAGCGTATTCAAGCATAGCCGACTCCCAGAAAAAAGGAAGATCGAAGGTGGAGCTGTATTCTCACACATTCTCAAGTGCGTCAAAACGCCAGCAAAGGCGAGACGTTGACCTTTCCAGACAGGATCAAATTCACCCGGCAAGGTTGACGAATATTAGGTCCCAACGGGAAAACGTTGAAACCGCGACATCGTTGCATGAGAATCAACGACGTTTCGCTTTTAATTTCACGAAGCTTCTTCCGGGCTGCTGCGTGCTCTATCGCTGCTGTATGAAGAAATTAGCGCGATTGCTCGGCGTTCGGTCTCCCTCTTATCCGAGTCCGCCCGTCTCGCACGCCCCGTCCACCTACTCAACCCTATAAAGACCGAATCGTTCATTCCAATCAGCTTGGAAAGACTTTAACGTCATTGAGTACCTTTGTATTGTTGCTCCGTAATGTTTTGGAAATTCCTCGTTTCTTACTCTTCTTAACAAATATCCAGGATGTTACCACTGAACACCTTGGCAAGCCTCTAAATGACTCTGGTTATACTTCTTAGGTTCCCAAACAGTGGCGATAGCTGATGACGTATCGGAGGGCCGCGTGCAATAATTCGACTTCTCCCTGTGTATTTCCTCAGCATAGTACACTGTACATAATATGCACGAGGAAGTCGATTCGTCACCTGAGATCCTCCGTTACCTTGTATGTAATTTTAACAAATATATTGTTAGTTTATAATTTTAGTAATCATCTTTTCTGTTGTCTACGCCAATGACGATTAGACCTTCCGATAACTGTTTGGTTTTTAACTGCTTCGCTCATTCATTTTTATCTCTTTTGAGCGTTACGTATCATTGTGCGGGTGATTGTTTCGCATTAATTTCGGTGTTTTTAGTCTTTTTTGACGTCCTGTTGTATTGAATCTTTGTGGTCCATATTTAACAATATTTTGTAATAATGTTGATGATTCCAACAACCGCGAAGAAATAGCAAAATTCAATTTTCTTTTTTTGTGTCGTCAGTAAAAGCTTATGATTTACCAGTCCCAAATATCTTCATAATTTACCGCGTTTTCATCAACTAGAATTGTTTTGAAACTAATAATATTAGGTAAACGTAAGGACCACCTTAAATCCAATATCCAGCCTCCGGAAAGATAAATCATGCCAAAACTATTTCCAATTCTATCCCTAAACAAGATCAACTTTCTGGCTCTAATCCTGCAAATTAATTTGAGAAATACCAGCTCCCTCGGCGCAACGAAACGAAGCCAGGCATTGGGCCGAACAATGTCGGAACGGCGAGGTGAGAAAAATCAATTTCGACCCGACCGACGGACCCGCCAAACGGCCGTATCTCTCCGAAGATGAGCGGCGGGCCGAGGCGAGGCGAAAATTCGTAAAACAAGTGTTTCAACTGTCTTAATTATCCCCGAATAACTTCGATTAGTTGCGGCGTAAACCCACATCAAGCGGCGGTCTAACCTACATTAAATTATTTTCGATTAAATCGACTTCAAAGTGAACGCGATACAGACACCTAAAGGGTCTGGTTGCTCAATTTCTCGACGTATTGAATGTGCACGTTATACCCGGAGGGAATGTCGTTTCACTTTTGCGTATTTATAAGGAACGCGTGCTCGTTTGGGTTATTGGAAATTAGTTGCTTAGATTCGACAAATAACAATCTAGACGTCGAAATAGACATTTTTTGATGGGCTCCCTTCTAGCTTATTGATCTTTAAAAACAGGAAGCGATATATTTTCTGGGGCCACCAGCGCTAAGACATACGTACGCCGGATTCCTCTATTCATCTTGCAACCTTTCAATCCGTCGTCTTCTAACTGTTCCAACCGACATTTTTGTACCATCTTCTATAGCAATTTCTACAGACAGCTGTATCCGAGAGGGAAAGTCTCTGGCTGTTCAGTCAACGCTTCTTCGGATCACATCCCCTTTGGCCGTCCACAAACGCGAATGAAACCGTCTAAATCGCAGCGACTTTAATCGAATTTACGCGTTCCATTGAGCTCGAGTCGTACTCCGCGCGGTGCCGTACGTACAGCGTGTACGACGTATATGGTATCTATGTATAATTAATCTACGTTGCTCCGACGCAGTGTCTAGACGAGACCGAGTACGCTGCCGTTTTACATAATTTTCAGCTTAGCGTTCGTTCGCTAATCGGCCCCCAAAATACGTTAGACTCGGTTCATATTACGTTTTAAAATTTAGATTAGGTTGGGTTTGTGTAGAGCGGTACGTACATATACTTATATACGTTAGCTCTGATAATGACGTGTTCTCTACGTCGTCGTATAATTACCGAGTTTATGCGGTCTGTCGGCGTAGAATTAACCCTTACACAGCACCCGCTTTTGTACGGGAATCTGCCCTTCCTTCTAAGCCCTTCCATTTATATATAGTAACTTAACTAACATCGGTGTATGCTTAAATATATACATACCACATTATTAGCCCCAAGCGAACAAATTATTTTATATTTTTTCTTTATTAAAGAGATTTTATTAAAGAAATTTAGCAGTATCATATGTTCGTATTATCTTGTCTATTAGCTGGAAAATACGATTATATCTTTTTAAAAAAGGAAGATACGTATTCTTTAAAAGCATATGGGCTTTGAACCTTGACAAATTGACGTAAATTGATATAATTTTTTATGTTTTGTGTATGTTACTTACATCATTGTTACGAACTAACAATTCATATACAACAACTGAAAATATTAAATATAAATATAAATATTAAATATAAAAATTAAATATAAATAATAAATTTAACTGAAGAATACTAAACCGGTAAATCTCGGATGGTTTGTTGCATTAATTAATTTATTTTGATCGATAATTAATTTTAATAATGTGGCATTAATTTTGAAGCTTGTCCAAATCATCCATTCAAATAGTAATAATTCGGTTTGACAACATAATCTACATTCATAACTATTAATTACAAAAATCGATCAAAACGATCCATGTCAACAGAATTCAGGTTTATATTACGAACTCCTTCAAAATTAAAAAAAAAAATTCTTGGCACCTTACTCTGACATAATCTTTTGGAAAATCAAAGAATAGTAGAGGATACGGGATCTTACTTACCATTAACATCAGCAGTGACCATCGTCACTATCGGTTCTTCCAAAGCTTCGCTTTCCACGACACACTTGAAGTCCTTCTGGAGATCGCCACGTGATAAGGTGATCTGCAATTTGGCGATGCCAGTGCCTGTTCCATCACCGCTATCGATAGCTTTGTACGTTGCTGAAACAAAAGAAAAATAATATGTTAAAAAATAATGAATAGAAAGAATGCTGGGTTAAACCAATTGTCGATATTTTTTGATATTTGGGTTGTTATCAAGGTAAAGATTACAACTATTTAAGATTAAATTGTTTATAATAATGATACACATAAGTACAAATAACATTATAGTAATGTATAATAATTTGTCCGGGACGGCCGTTTCGAGGGCATGTTAATTTTTGGAGCAACATCGTGTCTTCTGTAACTTTGATCCATTATTAATGGACGTGGAACCTTGGAAAACAACATTTGTTGTAACAGTTAATGATATATTTGAATCTTCTTCGCAGTTCGCTCGAAATGAATGTCTTGCTGTCGAATTGTTAACGAGAAGGCTCTGAAAATACGATCTAAACAAAGCAGCAGTTGCGGAGTTATTGCCTAAAAATATTTTCCAAGGGCTCTTGGTTTGGGCTTCAATCCTCGATAAAAGGTATCTGTTCCTTCAGTAATGTTTTAAATATCTCTCCATTTAATGTAATTATCCAGGTTTTTAACGCCTTCCTAATGTTATTTGTTTACAAAATACGTATTCGTGATGGCGGTCTTACTCTCACTTCAAAAATTACAATGTGAGCAAACATTTGTAGTTGATCTTCGGAATATTTTGCACGGAGCGAAGAATTGTTGACGCTGTCAAACTACCGGATAATTTTATAATTGTTGCCGTTCCAACAGCTCCTGAGCTTAATTGATATCTGTTGAACAACTGAAATTATCTCAAATTCAGAATGTCAAAAACGTCCAACAGTTTGCTGGTATTTTTTCTCCATTTTTCTCCAACCGATTCTTTTTCTTGGATATATTTGTACCTTGCGACCAGCGTTGCACGCAAACCATCACGATAGCAAACCGCACAAATCGTCTTCTTCAAATAAAGCTGTATGTTTGTTTTATCAATGGATCAATGGTTCTGAATTATTTACACACCTTCAGGAACATCTTACGATTTTAACAATTCGATTCGATTCACATATTTCCACTGACTAACCTCTCCGCTTGGTAGCTGCTTATATACCCAAATACGGCTTCTTTTGGAGAGAATTTTGGGAGAATATTCGGGAAGATTCGAGAGCTTTCTATTCAATTCCGTAATATTCGCGATAGTAGCGTTCGTCATTTGTTTGAAGTGTTTAAATAAAGAGGGACATATGACATCACATATCTCTAAAACTCGAAGCAATATCTTCGAAAAGATGGCTTTCTTTTCGGTTTCAGCACGCCAAAAATAGTTAGGTTTAGTCGATTCTATTTTAGGTACAATTTGGCAAGTAGGAGTTACCTCAAATCCGCATTCTCTCAGTGTGTCCGCGCACAATTTAGATCTCAACGTAATACACTCTTCGGCAGAGAATATTACATATTCTCTGTATAACACAATTTATTACACGATTTATTCACCTCGTTTTCCGAAAAAGGCCCCTTCATCAATCCACCTCTTTAACTGCTAACCCGAATTTCGCCCGGGCAAAAGGCAAAGAAGAAGAGCGACTTTATTAGGTTATGATCCGGAAGGCGTTACTGCCGCTGCTACCGTCGTTTAGTGCGCTCTCCTAAAAATTCAGCGCATCAATCAACTGCGAAGGAGAAACATTTCGCTGCTGTAATGAATTTGGACCATTTTAATATTCCACGCTCATACCAAATATTAATCATCCGAATTTAGGTACACTAAGGCGGCGAGACGGACAGAAGATACACCGGTCTCTTCCGTCTCTAGAATAGAAATTTCGTTTTATTAAAATATTTCCGGCCGAAATTGAAAGGCCCTGCGCGCGCGAATTACGATCCGAGTTGAAATTTTCAGCTCGTCGCGTCGTACAACTCAAAGGCGGAGATATTCTGGTGGAAAGGAAAGGAAATGAATAAATATGTAAGATACACTCTCCGGCTTAATATAATATCGGTTATTAGTCTTGTTATCTTTCGAGACGTGCGCCTTAATTACTCCAGAATTTAAGCTTAATTTAGTTGATTGGAATTATGAAAGTCTTTCAAGTCTGGTCTTTGTGTTCATTTTTCGCGTATAAGAAATATGTACAGGGGGAAGATGGCGCACGGAATTAGACGTCTGGCATTATAAACATAAAAGTTATTTATAAGGTTGGGATAAAGCTTCTCCCTTCGTACAGTCCTTGTCAGTGTGTCATGCAACGTTGTGCATGCACAGTACCGACTGCGATTCATAACCGACCGTCCTTCCCCGGTCTAACGCGCCCGGATATTAATAACAAAGTAGGATCGTTTTTCGGCGCTGAAGGTCTAAATAAAATACGCGGAGCTACGAAAACTTTTCATTGTTACAGATACAGATAAGTAAGATACAACGTCGGCAACGGCGACGGCGGTGACACTATTACATAAAACAGATGTGAAATAAGTTTTCAGGAAGTAATATAAGTTCCTGAAACAACTGCAATTCATACTTTCCTCTCTTTCGACATCTACATCCGCTCGCGTACGTATACGTACACACGCAGGTTGGAAGGTCTGCTTTCATCCGGGAAAGGAACATGCCATCAAGGCGGTGTCGCTGTCAATATCGATTTCTATTATCTCCGTTTCTGCCTGCTGCTTGGCAAGCTCGTGTCTCGAAGAATTATGGTCTCGATGTGAAGTTTTTCCTTTTGTTGTTTTCTTTCTAATTAAATGAAACTGTCGTGTGAGTATTTGTCGACGCTCGCGGGACTTTTTGTTACGTTTTGCGGAAAGTAGCTTATGTAGCGTAAAGTTGTGCTAGTTTGTTAATGTTTATTGCGGAGAAATCGACGCATTCGAAGTGAAACGTAGTCCCGTTAAAAAAGAAACGCATCGTTTTAGACTGCACTGGTAGTCATGGTAAACTTTCACGAATTAATGATTGAACAACTCATAGTATTCACCAGTTTGGCACCCAGACCTTTTTTTCCTTTTTTGCTTGGAGAACGAAGATTTTTATAAAATGAGGAATAAGGAAGGCATCAGATTCGTTAATTTGAAACGTATTGGTTCCAATCTTTTTGGAGTTCATGTGTACTTGGAATATCTTTGGATAAGCGACTCGATTCAAGGAATATAATGCGGCCAATTGGCGTGATTGGGCATAAATACGAAAATAATGTAATAATAGACAAATTTATGCACCTTTATTCCATGCCATTTCGGTAAAACGTTTCATCACGCGTTCTAAGCGAATTGCGCAAAGTTTCTTCTCCATCAGTGCTCTTTTGGTGAGTCGAACAAGTGACAATCGCAGGAGAATTTGCTTGGCGTTCATCAGTGCATGTTCGAAAGCTTTTAATGTAAACAAAGATACCTTGGCACGTCCAAAGCATTGCTCGTACTTACGTTCACGGTCTCTTAATGTTAGTGGCAATTCTTATTTTTATCGGATTCACCTCTAAAAATATAATAAAACATAAATATATGTTGAATCGGCGCAAGCCCAGCTGGATTCTCGAAGTTTTCCTCGGCTTTAAAAACGAAAAACTTAACACTTTCCTCTCCTACAGACATTACTTTTAAACCCGCTTCTCAATTGCTAATATCGTAGAGTGCAACGAACGTCCGCGGTCGATTTTACTGCTTTAATTCCTTTCCCCCTTTCATCTGCCGCCTCGGACGTAAATATCTCACACTTATCGGCGCTTCCGAACGGGCAACCAGCATCCTATCCCTCCCGCTCCTCGCGCCGCCATTCCACCTCTTTTCAATCGCAGAAATCCGTAGCCGCTAAATTTAAATTTATTGCACCGCATCGAGGAGAGCCGGGTCAGCAGGGAAGAAAGGGGAACACGATCCGACGTAATTAACTTAATTGCATGTAACTCTCCTTTTAACTTAACTGAAACTTGCAGTCGCCGGCTTTCGACGGAACGTTTAAAATACATACATACATACAGCGTAAATATTTGTCTTGTTCGGTTAAAGTGTTTCGGTCAACTGATTTGCATCCGTTCTCAATTTTGAACGGCCGCCTCCATGGACGGGCGAGCGGTCGTTCTACGGAAAGGATCGTTAGGCCGAAGGGGTGTATCGTAGTAAGCAATGAATTATAATTCTAGAGGCATAGAAAAGTTCTCGATATCTCGTTTTGAATTTTTTGTGATGAACGATGAACTGCGGCATTTTCATTTTACATTATTCGTAAAATTTGGAGGTTTATGTCCTTCAAAAGACGCATAAGAATTGCCTAAGGTTATCTGTGTTGTTTCTGTTCCAAATCATACGCGATATAGCAAGCGAACTTTGAGCGGACTGGCTCTGTGGTTGACTTTAAGATGAAGCAAAGTAATTGAGTATTTTAAAGAAAGAATTATCAAGTGTTAGACGGTAGACGAGTATTAGACATTGTGTCATGCATCATTTTAACTTTCTGCTTTGTTCTTTGTATAAAATTCAATATTCCGACTTAAAATGAGTAAAAACATGTATTGATTTTCCGATGGTAGCAAAAGGCATCGAAATTCGAATATAACCAATCATATACAGCGTATATTTTTAAAAGATGATTTATATTCCATACACGTTACAAGCAATAAAACCCTCGGAAAAGAAAATTATTTGTACAAAGAATTAATGATGCGATACGTGCCATTCATCAGTCCACGAAAATGCCGATTTCTCACGTCGCCTTTATGATTACAACTAATAATACAACCTAATTTTACGGTCGGAGTAATCTCGGGAACGCGTCTTATTTTTCTCCGATCCCGTGGACGAGGGCGGCAGCTTTGTTTAGTGCGTCATTACGGCGCTTGTTCCTACCGAATCCCTCCCGGTACTCCTTGTTAGTACAAAAGCGAAAAGGGGGACCGCAGCCCTACGTAAGGCGCACACGTACATGCACGCCATCTAACGGCGTAGATATAAATCTGACGATGTCCAGCGTGTGTCGCCCCCGATCGCGGCCGCCTTAGTCCGGCCATACATCCTGAACGACCCGTCGGGTTCCCTCTCGCTATCTCCCTCCCGCTTCGGTCGAATTAACGAACGCCCCCCGGGGATCCTTTATTGGAAGCAGCGGAACATGTAAAGGATAAACTGCGGCCTCGGCCGGACTCAATTTCCTCGGGACCGATCTCGACGCTGGCTGATCGCTCTCGCACTTCACTTTGAGCCCCATTGACTGCCGCTGCGATTATTTAAAAACGGACGCCGTATAGAGGGCGCTACGAAATTAATTACCAGTTCGATTAGCCGGAAGTGAACGTGTGAAAATTCAGGTCGCGTATACCCGAACGAAAATTTCGTAAAAGGAAACCTACAAGAAAGGACGAAAACGGAAGCTTTTTACTTTTGGGTAGCCGAAGTCGCATCTTTTCCTATCTTGTAGGCTTAGATTTTCCAATGTAAATATCTTTCCATTTCCTCATAGAAATCGTAGCTACTTGATCCTGATGTTCATTCTTACGTCTTTTAGAGATTGTGTAATGCCAAGTGATGTCTTCAAAGAAGGTATTTGTAAGCTTTCGGGAACAACCAAGGTAATAGTGTCCATTGAGTTGCTATTATGTATTGCCTGCCGTTTTTTACGTGTAAAAAAAAATAGTTGACTAAACATTGAGATTTAGAGATGACTGTTAATCGACTGTGAGCCACACCAATTGAAATGCCCAAGAACCTCAATTGCTGTGAGCTCAATCGATTGAAATTATGTCAAAAATAATAAATCGAAGGGAGAAGATATGTATTGATGATCGGAAGTAATGTTTCTTTTAATTTCAAAATTACTAAAAATACGTAAAAAACTCAAAATGGTTTTGAAGAAACTAAATGTTAAAGCTTTAAATGCGTTACCATCTAAAAAGTGCCTTACGTGACAAGTTCCTCTGTTAACTTTAATTGGTGAATGCCGGCTTCCCTTGAAACACGTACTACACGCGCAAACCTAACATGCAATTACCCTTGCAAATCAGCTACCGCGTAAAAGTTAATTAGACGAAGGGGTGTAGACTTAAAAAAAAAGGAATCTATTCGAGCGAGCCGGCATTTTTATTTGCGCTGGGCGTAACCTTTCAACTCCTCCGAAACGATAATCTCCGCTGAAATATCTACGCGAAGTATTCATCTTCGTTTCTACTTTGTCCTACTTAAATTGTTATTTGGCTAATTAAAAATTTAAACCTGCGTGCGAGTCGAAAAGGCTGCCCCGAAACAAACAGCAAATCGCAAACAACCGCGTTTTTCTGCTACGACAACGTATTAAAATGGAAATCGTAATAGAGCCGGGGCCGCTTTGAACCTTTTTTTTTTTGCCCGGGCTTACGCGAAAACTCATTACGTTGTTTACAGTTTTTGTTTTGCGTCTGATTACACTTTTGTACCTCTGTTTACGATTATTGTAATATTCGCTCGAAAAAAAATTGAACATAGTGCTGGTATACTAGCGTACAGAAGTTTGGATTGTGTATACAACGACATTGTCTACAGGGTGTATTTAAAATGTAACATGGGAATGCAACAGTTTTGATTCTATCTGGTGGCTGCTTTGTGTTCGAACGAAATAATCGCAAATAATGCTTTCTATTCAGTAAGCTTCTCTATACAAGCACCTGATGAAGATAGGATTCTTCTGGTTTTAGAGTTTAGCTAAATTTCTACGACGGCTCCAATTTAAATCTAAACGTGCCGTAAGGGAATACAGAACTCTTGCACCTAGACGAACTTCTAAGTATAATTTCGATAGTTCAAGTTGGAATTCCGGTCTTCCCCACATTCTTTTGTCTGATGGCTGAAAGTGTGCCGTTAGATAAAAGGTCCACTTCGATTTTTTCATTTTGGGTAATTATGAGAAATAGAACTAAATAACGAAGAACGATTCCGTAATAATCTAAGCGTACACTAAAGATGCCGTAAATCATTAACACGAAGATTGGATAAATGGTGGGACGGCGGTAGGCGGTAAGCGAGGTAAGGGGCGCATTATGTAAAGGGCACCGCAGCAAGGTCGGATGTTCAGAAAGTTTTTCAGTATTAATAACAAAATTAAATGCATCTCTCAAAAAACCAAATATCACCTTGAGCGTAAAAGGTATGTCTTTACCTACCTAATACCGAAATCTTATTATTGTCAAAGTATTTATCAAATGACCTTTGACCCGAATAGCTCAAAAACTCAAAAAGTTCTACAAAACTGAAACACTGAAAGAATTATTTATCAATTTGCCAGCGCCAAAGCGAGAAGGGTAACATTTTAATTGTTGAATGTAGGCTTTCACGACCGCTAACTATTTCGCTGAAACATCCATTACGGAAGTAAACATATGACAAAACCCGGAGGACATCTCTACTAACATTCATTTTTTAATAAAGGTACGATAATATTATTATATTCATACACAATATTTATTATGTATTAATATAATATATGTATTTTCCTTTTTATTTTGTTATCACTGTAGCTTTAAGAAAGGGAAGGGCGCAATGCTAAACATTTTCAGAGGGATGCCGATGATGCTAGCGCCGCCATTGGACATTACAGACATTAGTGTATAAGGCCTCTTTTCTATTATTTTATGGTGCCGCCATGCATTGTAGTTTTTTAACGTCACCCTGTATAAGCTCCTTTAAAATTGTTTTATCTTGGAAAATAACACCAATTTAACAGGACGCCAGATTCAAGACAATAAAAATAACAGCGCTAACAATATACAGTAACTAGTACGTTTCGAAAAAACCATTTCAACCCATATACTCAATTCGTTCCGTTCATATATTAAACAGCTTCAGCGTTTAAATACTCCTCTTTAAGTACTTTTTCGTTGATAAGCGCAGCCCCTTATAGCGAAGCCCCAATAAAATTATCCTAAATTGAATTGATTCCCGGAGACTAGACGGGTAGCAGGTGAGTAAATTTCATACCCTAAAACTCCCACCTCCAAGCCTGCTCGATGTCCGCCGAAGTCGTGTCGCTGTTCGTTTTTCAATGAATCTAATCTTCGCCCTCTCAAACCTACCCTTTCGATGCTGCGATACGGAATAATGCAGCATTTCGCGAAAAACCGATTACCGAGACTCGAAAACGAACAGCGCGAGCGGCCTGGTTATGGAGTAAACATTTTAAAAATTTTAACGAGGATGGAAAATAGATATCGGTCGGAGGAGAGGCGGGTGATGGGGGAAAAGGAGGGGAGGGAGGACGTATATTGGCGGAGTATTAAGCGTCTTATTCATTATTGAGGGAGGGCGTTATTTAATTCGTAAGTTTTGCACTTTACCTTCGTAACTTATTTATTGCACACGTAGTCGCTGAAACGTCGATAGCGAATGGGAACGGGCAGAATTGGAAAATTGGAATTAAAGATAGATTTTGCAAAGATTTTCTTTATTCGGAAATTGCAGTTGCCGATATTTGTAAAAATACCAACCATGCAAAGCTAAACATTTTATAAATTAAGTAGGATCATGCATTAAATTTGAAATAACCGAAGATCTTGCATGTTTTAACGCGCAAATTTATACGAAATTGACCCTCAACAGATACATCGTCGTTTTTTATGGGCAGCAAAACGATCTATTTAAAATTAAAAAGTATTGAGGGAAAGATCAACCGCTTTAACGGCTGCAGGCTAACTGTTCGAGTCATATAATTTGCCGTAGATTGTTTGTAACATTATCATGTCCGATTTCATAATTTTTTAAAATCATCTCTTTCTGTTCTACGCTTTCATTCGTCGCCCATTTAATGTGTCCTAGCCGCCTTTGTGCCAAATTTGTTCCCAACCATTTTGCCCAATTAATCAATTTGCTATCAATACACATACAAGGAATGTAATACAGTAACAACAACTACATAAAAGTAATACTTAGTAATCAAAGAGGAGAAAGTTTAATTCCGCATTTCCAACGTAGTTCTTTCCATCTAGACAATCTCTGATACGTTTCTGTAGGTCTCCATGGCGGCAAAAGCACAATGCACCACTCCGAGGTTGTAAAACAGTTAATGCACGTGCTTTCCACCTAACGACCGCTGAAAAACGACCCGGCGAGCTACAACGCGCCGAATTACGTAGCGTAGATGCATCCAAGAGACGATTGGCTTTCCAACGTGCCCCGTAGATGGCGTTATATTATCGCCGTTTTCGGCAAACTTGGATTTATATCCTTAAGTTATGTCGTGGCGTGTTTTTAGTGGAATTAGTTAATATCCACAGCTCTGTCTTGGCCCGCGCTCCGCCCCATCCGGCCGTTTCTTCAAAGCTACATACATAACCGGGTGTTCGGCTTATGATATACGACCGGCATGAAAAAGTTTAATATCTCTGTGAATACTTAAACGGACCAGCAGTAAAAAGTTTATTGTTTGTTGTGCACGCGCTAGTTCTAGACGGGCCGGGTAGTAGTTAAAGTTTTAATTACCGGGTAGTTATTGCGTTTGGAAAATGTATATCTCGGACGTGGATATTTATTGCCATTCCAAGCGCCATTTTTACGTTGCGCATTAAAATAAAATGAACGAGGGCGTGGATCGGGGCGGATAATACGATGCTAAAGCAAAAATGACTCGGTACCTACTGTTACGCCAGATATCCCCGTTAAACGTTCGTTTAAATTTAAATTTACGTCCAAGCAGTTTATGGGAATATGAAAACGCGCCTGAGATTGTTTTTTTGCCGTATTCAGCTGGATTTTATAGGCTTTAACGTTAGCTATCGTGTCCCTTGAAGATTGGAATTGAAATTACCGTTCTTACAGATAAATATAGATATGGAATATTTTTTTTTTTAATGTAAAGTTCGACACGTTAAATCATCAGCGTTAGATAGGTAGAAACATATCTGTTGGTTAGTGTCCCCTCTCTTCACAGTCGCGAATGGTTTCATCAATACCATAAGAAGCTATAGTTTGGTTATCCGATTGGCACTTTTACTTATTTTCAAAATACAATAAGCAACTTACTAGAAAGGCACTATCAGATCCTGTGTGTGAAGCAATACGATGCATGCCTATATTGCCCTGAAAGATTTCGCGATCCTCTACGTTAATTCTTGTACCCAAACTTTTATTTCGTCTTCACGTAATTATATCTGCAGCTCCTTCAAAAATATTTTTTTTACCTTTTTAATTTTGATGGCGGTGACGTTTGGCTTCTTATATTGTATTATGTAGAAGTTCCATAATCACGTGTACGTCTGCATATTTTCACAGGAGCTTCTAGGTGGTGGTCGGGCTCAGTTTGTGTTCTATGTAAATGTTCTTCTTCGTTGTATTGTACATGGGCGCTGTCTTTTGCAATGTGCATCAAGTAATTTATGCTGAGATCTTCAAGAATCTTGAAACGCCTTCTATGATGATGACTTGAATTTCCCAGTTCAGCTATTTATCAACATATAACCCAAGAAACTTTATGGCTTCCTTTGTTTCTAAATCCTTTTCCTCCATATTGTAAACCAATATGTTCCCGCTTGAAATACGCAAATTGCATAATGAAGGTTTCTTTAATATTGACAGTTAAATTGTCGTTATTGAGTAATCGCCAGTGGCCGCATTGTGTTACAGCTACGCTTGCAGTAGTTCCGTTCAGCGTTGGCCAATAGAAAGGCCTTACTTAAAAATGTTGAGCTGTCAGCATAATCCGAAATGCTGGCGTAGTTGGTACTTCGAATATGTAAATATTCTATTAAAAGGAGGATCGAGTTGTAAATTCATTTCAACAACATAAATTATTTTTTTAAACCATAATTTTCTACAGCTTTCACGTGTTTTTTTTTAGCCTGTCGGATACGTTTCAACTTCACGTAGTAAATCCCAAGCACGAAACACCGCACACCTTCGTTCGCAATTACCACCGGTAATGAAATCTCAAACGCCCGCCGATCTCGGGCGATGTTTTTCCGCTCCGGCGTGCTCGTCGACGTTCCGTCGTTTTCCATACGCCTACCACGGCAGAATAACAAATTTAATCCGCTAATTAACCAACTTACCCGCGCCCCGATAACGTTAGATCGGAGATGGTATTCCGCGCTGGTAATTATTCAGAGAATAAGTCGCTGTAAAAAGCTTAAGTGGCCGCAAATAACGTCACGTATCAACCCGGCAGTCTTTTACTGGTCGAAGTCTGTCGTCCAATGTCGAACTATGGAATAGCCATTTTAATTTTTATTTATGCCTTTTCGAAGTATGCCTTCTTTTATTTGGGGTAGTAAATAAGTTCGGCGGAGTTGCAGTTCCGCCAGAACAAGTCTTGTAGCTTCGAGAAACAGCGCTCCGGAACCTGGAACTAATAAAATCCGTTCGCAGCGTTCGGAGGTGTAATTATTTTTATTGCGAGCACTGGACTGACTGATTTACAACGGTAATTTCATTTTTTTTTTCTTGGTTTAAAGGTCCTAGCTATATCAAAGATAACATGGCGATAAAAAATACGGGATAACTAGTATATCGAGGGAATTAAACGTTACGATCACAACACTTTCTCTAATTCAAAGACCCATCGTATCTGATAATATTTATGATAGCTGCAGTAATAAGAACGAAAGAATTCAAAATTTGAGGAAATCAATAGTCATTTGATAATTGGCGAATGTACAACATAATGGCTGGAAAAGTTATAGTTCCCGCTAATTGTGAAGTGCGCGCTATTTTTGCGTATGTCGACTTGGGTTTTGCTTCCCGGCGAACGAGTACCAAAGTAGGCGAAGATGAGCAATTATGGTTACGGTTTTTTGGGATTCGCAAGACAATCTCAATTGATCATTTGAAGGAGGAAAGGAAAGTCACGGGACGGTACTCTTATGGTTTATTGGATAGATTCGACGCTGAATTAGAGAGAAAAAGTGTTCATCTAGCGAAGAACGAAGGAAATCATCATGATAACGTTTTGGTTAATGCGATAGCAAAACTAAACCGGTTAAGGTACCAATTGGTATCTGATCTACGAGATTTGACCGCTTTGTGACTTCGTTCATGCTCCCAACGTGAAAAAATAGCTTGGAGGAGGTCCAAATCAAATGAGCAGGTTTTATCGAACCACAGTTTTCAGATCTTTCAACTAACTTATGTGTACCATAAGATGAAAAGAAATCTGAGAAATACGCCGAAACTGCGTCCTTCACTTCCTCATCGCTCGTAAATTTCTTTCCACGCAGATCTTTTTCTATTTTTTGGAACAAATAATAGAATCGGAGCTGGTGATATCTTGGGTGCCCAACTTTATGGAATATAAGTTGGACGATCCAAGACTTTGAATCCTACCTTATGCGAGGCATCTAGCCCTACGATCTGGGAGCATTGTAGTGCAAAAACAAGACATAGTATTTCGTACATTTTCCTTCCGCTTTAGGATTGAATCGTAACATTCTCTAGTCATGTAAACGCCTTTATTTTTGTAATCTATCAACAGGATTCCCAAAAAAAGAAAAACAGTTGGCATGAGTATTTTAACGGACTGACTCATTAAATTTCTTGGGCGGTGGTTTGGTTTTTTTTTTGTGCCCCTGCATGGAGCCTTGCCTAGACTCTACGAACCCAACCTTCATATCCAGCAACAGTATGATTTAATGCAGCAGCCCTATCTTCATTGCAGAGGTTCTGGAGCGCGTGAGTAATCTTGGCACTTATTGCGCTGACTTACAATTAGTTATGCCAAGATGATCATGAAGAATTTAAAAAATGGTTGTTATATCATTTCCTCTTTAGCTGAACATCCTCCAATATTAACGTTATTATTATTTTTGAGTAAGTTGTCGATCGTGGACCCTCCGATGATTCTTTGCCTTGCTTAAAGAGACTGAGTCATATACACCGATCGAGTTGCTTGGTTGACGGTACTTCGCGAATATGCAATAGCACACGTAGCAACTTCATCACATATATCAAAATCATCAGAAAGTTTATAAAGAATTGACGCTGCAAATTTATTAATCAGTGAATACGTAAGTTTACTGTAAAATCGCTTTTGGATTAAGACAAAATGGTTGAATCTAAGAACCTCATGTGCTTCAAAAATTAATAGTAAATAATTTAATTTTGGTATAAGCAAACCGTTAATTTTCCAACAATTAAAATATGTTTATAGCATGTGTAAATGACTTATTTTTTGCAGTGTACCTCGTCGGACAACAATAATGTGAACGTTCTAACTTCCAAAATCTACTCGCAAATCATGTGCACGTCTCCGCACCGCGTACATTCGCGTTATTGTAGGTAATGCGCGCCAATCTACCGTGAAGTAAATATGGCCCCAAATACGTACAATACATCATGCTGGTATATGGACGTTCGACTCCGTTTGATAGTCCGGTGGCACTTTATTGACTGCAAAACGCACGGCCATAAATAAAAAACGAGTTTATATCATCCGTTTCGATGTTCGCGTTCTGCTGCATCTCCCTGCCTCTGCTCCATTTGTATAGGTATAACCGACGCGGGGACGCATACACGTACGTACGTACATCGTGCGCATGTGGATACGGTAGGTAGGGTGTACGTTGTGTGGGTGGTATATGAATATACCGATATATTCCGTGTATGTACGGTTTCATAAACGCGAAACAGCGGTGTGTCCAATAAATAACAAATAATTCAGGAACAGCGATATAGCGAGCAGCACCACGGAATCGGTTCAAAATAAATCAACATTACGAGTCCATTTAATTTAAAAATCGCGATAAAATATTGAGAGCCGGTAACTATACGGTAAAACTAATTCCTTCGAAACCAAAAAAAAAAAAAAGAGTAGCGAAAAACAAAATAGCAAAACGATCGGGATTGCAATTACCGTTATTTATTGCTATTTATCTTTTATTTAAGTTACCTGTTTCATTTATTTCATGGGTTTATTGATTTTAGTAGATTACATTGTTAGAGGGTTGCTGAATAAAGGGTTCCTAAATAAAAATGTATTCTTGAATCTGTTGAGGATGTTACTTAATATACTCAATTCGAAGTGTGGGAAGGTGGCAAGGTGGGAAATGTAAGTGTTTTGAGGCCTCTGAACATGAAAGAACGATAAATTGAAAATCGTTATTGCGGATTGTGGATAGGGATAAGTACCGAAAAGTAATGTAACCTTTTCGACGTTCTATTAAACTGCTTTTCAGAAAAAAAAAAAATGTGTCCATTTAGTTGGACATTAGGTGTTTCTCTGTTAAATATGTTTCTTATGAATATCATACGAAGAAAAGAGCTCTTTTTTACATTCTTTCAGAATTTTGACGCAATCATTTTTTTCTTACGTTCTAGATGCGAGCCTCTTACGGAGGTCTTAAATTCTGATCCTTTTGGGCTTTTTCTGGCATGTTTGAGATCTGCGCATTTCATTGTCGATGTTCTTATCATCTTTCGATTCTAACAGAAATTTCGAGTATGAAATTGAAAAGTTACGTGTACGTTCCTCACATTTCTGCCGATCCATTCGATACAAAATCTACGTATTTGCTACTATCAAAATAAGAAAACGAGGAATCGTTTTTACGGTCTATTCGTTGGTCCTTGCGCAGTTCCATCGGGATGAACGTTTGATCTTTTTCTGTAAAATTTTCACCAACAAAATTACGAATTAAATTACTCAAAAGCTACCACCACCAAGATGACGTCAGGTATAATTATGGTGGTTGAGAGCCTTAAGATTTCGAGTAAAACCAATTTCTTGAAAGTAAAATAAGAACTTGTTTGTTAGTAAGTGCAAGAAGGGTATTACAATGAAGTATATAGAAAGCAATAATGTTTTATAATTAAAGGCGATTATAATTGACCCGAAGCTATAAATGAAGTATTTTTCGAAACTTTTGGAAGTACTTTTTTATGATGTTGCTTTCCGCAACCCTATCCTAAAGCTTTAGCTTACCTTATTATACCTAAATATAATATAATTATAGTGAAATTTAGTTTCTTCTGTCTTGGAAAAAACAGATTTTGAAAGAGATTAAAACCGATTTATTGAATGGTTTGATTGGCAAATAGGTCGCTTTTGAAGTGAAGGATGCGGTATTACCGTGTAAATAGGAGCAATCAAAACACGGTGTTTTATTACTTGTTGCTCCGTTGAACGTTAAATTAGTTAAATGACGAGATTCGCGAGTTAAAATTAAAATTAGAGGTTTATTGGAAGGAATTACTAACTGAATTACTTCCTTAAAGAACACGTAGTCTCCACGTTACGTTTACACGTACTCTACATGCGTAAATATCGCGATAATGCGATATAAATTAATAACGTGGTAAATCCGCCGGCGGAAACGAGTGTGAAATGAGCTGCCGATGTGAAATTTATATCCCGGCGTAACTCGAAAAACGTACATTGTAGTGGATGGCGCATCAAACAGACGAATTATTAACATTCCCGCCGATAGCCATCGCGAGAAAATAACCGGACGATTGACGAGATAATGCGGTGAAACCGTTGACGCGTTCTGCCAGTTCTAAACAGCCGACAGCTCGCCGATTCCGATTCGTTCTCTGAAATTATTTCGTCCGAATTGAAATTTCAAGGCTGGCCTGACGGATCGAATAGGGGCTATCGTTCCCGCGTGGAAATGGCATGTGTAACGCGAAGTGAAATGCAGTACGTTTTCCCCTTTATCCTTTTATTGCGATTTATAGTTGAGCGGCGGAATATTCGCGTTTTTTCCGAATCGATTTCTGATGGGAAGTTAACCATAGCGCACGTAAAAATTTGATCAAAAGAGTCCAGGGCGTCAGAGCTATTCCGATTGAAATATGAGATAGTCTGCCCCGAGCAATAATCGACTACATCGTAAGGAATATGGACGCTTAACTAGAGATATAAGCGCGGCAATACCGGCACCGATAAGAGTTGATGCTCAGAACGTTGTTTAGGTTACGGAAATAGATAACGTTGCACACATCTTCTACTCGCACGTTCGTTCGTTGCAGATCATAAAAAAATCGCGCGGTACAAAATGTCATTAAAAAAAATGTATCCCATGCGACCGCCTCGTTGATTTAATTGCTTTAATTGAAACCTACAATCAGTTCTCCATTCGACCGCTTTTTTATCAACTCTTCACCCGCTAAAATTCGTCGAACGTTGATAACGCGAACTAAATTATAGATGGGGTTAGTTCGATCCGATACGCCATTGCGACGGCATGTTGGATGGAGGAGAGAGCGTGAGATATAAAGTTCGTGTTCATTTATGTAGCTGTAAATGTTTGTATGAATAAAAAAAAAGGTGGCGCCTCCGTTTATTTTGTTTTATTAATCGGAATAATCATAGGGGTGAGTTGTTTAACAATTTATTCGTACGGGGACGTGTCCGTTTTCGATTGTTTTATATTTACATAAATTGTAGAGTTTGTTTTTGGGATTACATGGAAATTTATTACGGTACGTACGGACGTGTATTTATATTTTAAACTAGTTATTGGATTTAAAATTAAATGATGTGGGAGGGTACACCGCGTCGAATATCTAATCCCCACGTATACATCGTTGCGATGAAGAAACGGATCAGCACTTCGATTGAAGTATCGCATATTTGATCTAAAAATTGCTCGAACTCATCTGTTTTTTTTTCTTTAAATAATCTTCTTAATAAAACCCTCGTCTTAAAATTTTCTCTCTCTCTCTCTCCCTTATCTTATCTTAGTAAGTTATGCGTATAGGCAGAATGGAAAATTTCCAATCTTAAAAAATTTTTATAAATACATCTAGTTTCCCCAATGAAAGGATACATGTTGATTTCTTAGGATCCATACTTCAAGTTGCCAGAAGCGCTTGTTACGAAACGGACGGATGCAAAGGAAGCCGTGGAAAATAGTAGAAATCTCTTACAGGTGTTGTCTCTTGCTCCTGGTTATATATCCCATTTCTGTTCCGCTTTGCTGATCCATAACCGTTCCGTTCCGCCGAATCGTGTCCTTCGTTGTATGACGACTCCGCAGTGCTAACTTTCACGCGTTGCTGATCTTGTATCCGTCTTCGCGATTGAAGTTGTTGGCGTTCTTCATTATTTCCAACGATTCGCGTATTATCCTCGGGTTTCGCGCAGTCTTTCAAAAATTGTGAAAATCGACGACGGTTGACAGTTTGAATCCGATGACTTTCTTTTTTTATTAAACACTTTGTATATTTTTTATATTTTTAGATTTTAGAATTGATTCTAGGAACATATCTGATGTTTTTGAAAAAAAAAAAAAAACAAGTAAACATTAAAGTAATGATAAAAACTAACTTATAAGTAGAGATTAGGCAGATTCGTGTTTTGTCGACTCTCGGCGGCGCCAGTAGGCAACACGAATTCATTCTAATGAGGGGAATAGACACGAGTCTATCTAGTCGCTGCAAAAAAGGGATACTTCCACCTGCCTTTGTCGCCCCTACTTATAAGCTGCTCCACATTTCAATCGGTTTAGAAATTCATGTAAGATCTTCCGTGTTACAAATTACATCATTAACGTGACTTCGCAAGAAGGCCTAAGAGGCTGAGATCGGGCATCGACGTCGAAAAACTGTACTTAACTACTACTCCTTACTTGAGATGTATAAAAGGGGCACTATCCTGGATTCACTAAAGCAGGATCGTTATCATCCGGGAAGAGATCGCCTAAAATTGGAAAAATTAGATCGTTCTGAAGAAGAATAAGATTTCAATAAGAAATCTTATTTTCAACAATGCTCGCCCAGATATTAGCCACTACCTATTACAGACATCACCACCACGAAGAATTCTTAAATTTGAAGCATAGGTACGGCAGCGATCAAAGATAACGGTGAAACCGGTAATGTATATCTAATACACAACCTCGCTCGTCCTCTATTAGTTGGCTACATGAAAATCACATTTTAACAACGTTGATAAAGAAGCCTTCCTTAGATTTCAATCAATATACAAGTTTTCCACTCCGAAAGAAGATTATTCCACTCAACCGGTAACAAATATTGCCTTCGACGCTAAATAAATAAAACCCTTGCCTGTGATATACCTCTCTCGGAGTCGGGACGATATGGATCCTTACGGTTCATAAAACATGCTTTATTAGCCGGGAATAAAAGGAAGTATCGAGGAAATCTGGGAAATCGTGTTTCCTTCTTCGAGATCTTTTAGATAAGCTTGTTCGTAATGAGCATTCTAACTAGAGAGATTTTACATAAACACTTAACCTATAAGCTCTGATTATAATTTAACGGTAATAATAGGGAGAATACGAACGCTTCGGTACTTTATGCATGTATATGCCGGCTCGAATTCGCGGAAATGAAAAGAAAAGCAAAGAAGTATCACTTACCCTAATAACACTTTGCAAATCTCGAGTACACACATTCGGAATATTTTTACTGCTAGGAGGTAATATTAGCGGTAATAACCATAACGATAACATAACAGTATATTTGCCCAACCAGCCACGGCGAGGGAAAATGGAAGAGAAGGAAAAAAATCGTGTATATGAGCGGCATGCACATTTCCGTCTAGCTCATCTGATTTCGTCACGCACAGGCCGCTTACAATAATATGTAAAGAAGGCGGTCTCCTTGTAAGCGGTTATGTAATAAAAAAAGGCGAAATATGGAGTAGATTAAATGACGCGGATACGACACCGTTTCGCAGGGTCAAAATGTACGTGGGCGTACGGCAGTTCTTGGCTGTTTTGAATTATTGTGATGAAGATGGATCCGGCGAAATGTTTGAAGATTTTCGGGAACGGCCTTATGTTTCTCGCTTCTGTTTTATTTTCATCTGTCGAGGCTTAGGAGGAACGCCCAAAAAATCGTTTTAATTGAGGTTAGTCATTACATCTTCAGATAATACGGATGTTTCTTGAACGTGTATTTTGAGTTAACTTTCAAAAAGTTTTCCTTTCGAAAATCAGGAAAGAGGGAGTAAATATACGACGTTCTAAATAGGTTCAACCAACGTGAGGCTTTGTGGCCGGCCTATGTCCTAAATTTTCTATTTGAAGATACTAGATAGATAGATAGAGTAGAATGTTTTGGTTTGCTTCACATATTTACTTTGGAAACCTCTGGTTTCGGTTGAATTGGTCCATTTGCACGTTTGCTCCTCTAAACTTGATTTCGAACCTTCGAACTTTGAAAATATCTTTTTCATCAACCCTATCCTTGTTCGTAGGAGTAATCTTGGCTGTTAGTAAAGGCTGGGGGGCCTTACTGCTTACTGCTGTAGTTATCTTTCATTAATTTAATTGCGTTGGGAAAAACGAGGATTTTCAATAATAAGGTTTATTCGCAGGACATACAGGCTTTGATGACGATGAGCTTAATAGCCTTCACAAAATTGGTCCTGATTAGTCTCCCTTGGGACCACAAGTAATGGTTGGCATACCACCTAGCACCCCGCGACAATTCTTTAACCCGACGCAATGTATAAGTAACAAATATGCATATATGCCTAAATTGTAATTTAAAGGGATCATTTGTGCGTATACTTTGCCCTTTCCAGTTCCAAAAAGGGAGTGGGAGCATTGTGGTAAGAGTGACAAAGAAGTCTCGCCCGGGTTAGTTTAATAGATCTTTGAAAGGCGTATTTAGGAACGTGTAATTGTATTTTTTTATTGGCAATAACGCTGCAAACTGCAAACATGTGAAAATCGTCGAAATTTCAGGATTCCTAAACGTGAGGCTCCGCTGAAACGGAAAGCGGCGTTTTGCAACTCTCGTAGAAATTTGCCAAGTTTTCGACCTTGGGATCTTCCTTTGTTAGATCTATTGTAGTTCCTCAGTTGCGTTAGCATTACCAGACATAATAGCCTCGTGAGCGATCGTTGAATCACATTTGAATCTCCGATATACTCGTTCCAGTTTCAACACAACTTTAACTTCTCCCTCTTCCTCCCTTGTCATTTTGAAAGTCGCAGATGATGGTACTCAACTTGTTAATTTCCTTTAAATCTAAAATCTCGTAGAGATCCTCGAAGTAACGTTAGTAGCTAACCTACATCTATACACATTTATATAAATATCCTTTTTTCGTCCTTTTCTCCAGTAGAAAGACAAAGACGAGCTCTAGAAAGCACAATACGACTAAGAGACGGTTCGCCGGGGCAACTCGAACACGATAGTTCCAGAAAGAGAGGAAGTTTACTTTTCAAGGGAAGCAGGAAAGCTCACAGCGGACCGGATGCGGTCGAGATGTACAAAAAGCAACAACGTTAAGATAGCGGAGACCGAAGCTAGGACGAGCGGCTAGGGTGGGAGAAGTGAAGGATTCGGCGAGGGTTTACGAACAAACAAAACCGTGCGCCCTTTCCGCTAAAAGGAGATTTGATTATTACTTTTTTTTTTTTGTTCGAAATGATTCATTGTTCTCCATCCCGCTCTGTTTCCGTTCGTCGCTTCCCTTCCTCCAATGCGACGGGTAGCGACACGTACACACACACACACGCGCGCGCGCGTCGCTTCGCCTCTTGCGAAGTTATTTTCCGTTCTAACGACAGTTCATTATTAAATGTCATCGACATCGTATCAGATATTTTTGTATGGGGCCATAATAATTCGTCTTATCAGTTATATTAACGAGTTTTTGATGGAATTTCTTGCGATTGCAGTGGCGAGAAGCGAACGAGGTAGCCACGCCACCGTGAGATACGTTATTAGTTGGGATAGCAAGGTGAATGGGATCGTATAGAATGGAAAATTACGTTTATATCAACCCATTGACGTTGCGATTTAGCGCTGTTATGAAAGAGTTGATTCTCGCGGCTATTTTCATTGTTCGGTACGAGTAGTTAAATACGTTTTTACGCTTTATCTATCGTTACCATTAGAGTTGATGGAATATAACCACTTTGAGCTGAGAGAACATTCATTTATATTTTTAAAATAATAACAATTCATGGTAAAAAATACAACACGTTTGTTTAATTTAATAAAGTATTTAATTGATTTAACAAAAATTATGTTGTCTCGTGTAGGTTTGTACCATATAAGGGGATTTATGTTGCCCGGCAGAGGCAAAGTCACGAAACCTAGAGAGCTTAAAGAAGAGGTCTGCGTAATTCTTACCGGCCATAGTCGATCAAACAAGCACACTCACGGAACGGGGCTCGCTCAAGAGGAGTGCTTGCAAGAGCTGTGCGCATTTTCTGCTACTATTCTGCCGTCTACAGGGTCCGACTTTCTCTGTTTGTTGGGGCTTTTGTAACACCAGAGCGAAGAAAATGTCCTTGACCGAACTTCTGTTATTTACTAAAATTACAACGCTGGCCTTGGTGATCGATATAAATGGGGGGACTAACTGTAAGCCATCCATCCGGCTTTTTATTACTTTATTTCCAAAATATTGAGGATGTAACTTGTTTTGTCCGAAACATCGTGTAGTATTGAGATCAAGATATAAAGGTTAAGATATGAAACGAGGAAAGCCGTTAAATTGGCCTCCTTGTCGATAGAAGTAGACAAGCGCACAAATTGAAGACTAAGTTGACGTAGTCGAAACAATTTTTGGATTTGTTTTCTTCGGCATTTCCAAGTTTGTTCGTCCGCTGCAACCTAGTTATCCTCCGAAAAAACAACGGCGAAGAATCCGTCAAAAAAAATCAACATCCCGTGATTTTAATCCCCCGCGTAACTTCAATGTTCGAATCCCCGGAATATCGAAGATAGGCGCGGACAAAATGAGCGCCGGTTAGCTCCTCATGCTGGAAATGCAAAACGCCGGCTTTAACAACCGATAATCAACTCGCGTTTCCGGCTCCGATCCGACTTCATCGTCGTACTCATTCGAAACGGTCGTATTTATTCTGGTCCCCTCAACGCCGTCGACTGGGTTCTAGCGTTCGGTTAGCTCGAATCGTCGACCGTCGGATTTGCAATGGTAACGAGATCCTAACGCAATGGTAGCAGCGACGTAGCGCTGCGAAATTTTGATTTCTGGATGGTGGGCGGAGATAAGAACGGAAGGAGTACGGATAAGTATACGTATGTAATTAAGCGTTAAGCAAATCCGTTAGCCTTCGACGATGGTGGGCAACGCTGAAATGAGCAGAAGGATATAAAAAAAAGTGTGCCGTACTGCCATCAGGTAGGTTGCGTAAGCATACGCTAACGTGGTTATTCGATGAATAGGTATATCGGCGTACAGTTCTGGATAAAAAGAATCTATCTAAATCAGTGTTGCCAACTTAAAAATATTAAAACACAAACAATACTTGTTATGGCATTTATGTACTTATTTAAAACATTTAGAGGGTTGGCAATATCCCATTTTAGTGCGTTAATCTTGCAATAGGAAACCTACGTCTCATATTGTATTATCATTTGCTTATTAGAGGTTCTATAATAAGACATTGGAATAATATTCTTAGTTACAAACCGTCAAGCTCGTAAAGAGAATGAAGGAACAAAATATAATGACAACTATGTAGTTTGCTTATAAACTTACGTTAAATGTTTCGAAAGAGGTAAAGGGATAAAAAATGGAAAGCTTGGATTAATTGGAAGCGATTAAGGAAAAGGAGAGAAATTTAAGACGTTTTCTATTCCGTTCGTGGTCGTTATGTTAACGTCCTTTGTAAATTTTAACGTGTAAATTAATTTTACTTTGCTCACTAACTGCAACCCCAAGACTTGTTTAGCACCGTGGACATAGCGCCCTGTAGACGACCGTTCGGCGCACTGAACGACTAGATACCGGTGAAAGCAGTACGGTATGTTTAAAATTTGCTTTGTTAGTTAATGGCGTGTTTACATGCCGTGTACTCTTAATGCGCTACATTATGAGCCGGTTGCTCTGACGCTCTTTGAAAATGTACCCGGTACAAGCGTAATACTTACAACACGCGAAGGGCGTTTGATAATAATAAGTGTACATTTAGTTGAATCGTCTAGCTTGCTTGTCGTACCGAAACGGGTCTAAAGCTCCTAAGAAAAATTATGTGAGATATTTCCTCTTTTCTCTACATTTAACGTATTTCGATGAACGTAAGAAATTAAAAAAATTGAATCTTTAGGCGTTATATGTGTACGAAGGGAATTTAACAAATACGCAGCCTTTGCCCCTTTTGAGGTCAATACACTTAATCCAACGTCTTTTTATCTCGTGTATTGCATCTAAAAAATACGCAGAATAGGCGTTCGTTTCTGTAGTCATTTCATCGTTTGGGCCGAATCTTTTTCCGTCGAATTATTCTTCCACATTCGCAAATAGCAAACGCAAGTGCGCACGCGTGCATTATTCTTCTCTGCCCCAAATGCGGACGTTTTTCTTTCACAGCATTGTTGAAGCGATCCAGTAAGTCGGCATAATACTCGCCATTAATCGTTTCGTCCTTCTTCCAAGGAAATCATCGTGAATTCTGCCGCGTACATTCTATAATATTGTGATCATGATCTTGTTAAGCGATGAGCAGCCTTCGGTCTTCTTTTGCGCCGGCTGGTCACGAATAACCCACCAATCCAAACAAGTGGGTGCTTTAGTCTTTGGTATCCTGTGATGATCCCGTGTCTCATCAACGTTATTAATCGACGCCAAAAATCCTAGGCATTGTTATGTAAATTGAGAGGCTCACAACCTCAGCAATCTTCCTATTTCCAATCTCAGATCATTCGTTATCGTATCGTGAGCTTTTCAAACAATTTAGATGTGATGGCCTTATTTGGATGACCTGGTCGTCCAACCTGGTCCATTTTTCATCTAAAATGCAGAGCCTCCTTTTGTCCAAAAACAAAAATTTAACCACTGCTCTATATTGGATTCTTTTCATTGTTGTTAAATCACAAAAATTGTTAACATTTTAAATGGTTATCATTTACAAATTAATCGATGTATCTCTTACAAAAAAAAAATTATTGCATTATTGAGTTATTGCAATTCTAGTAGCGCCGTCTCATGCTGAGGCTAAGCAAGTCAGATAAGTAAAATCGTTAAGGTTATTTAAAGCAACCTCCTCTTATACAATTATATTCTTTCTGAAATCGTAAGTTCTCGTTGGAATCTTCGCCTTTCGAATTATAAAATCCCTTTAATAAGAACGAAATTTCGAGATTAATATTCCGACCCGGTTGCGTAATTTAGCATTCCGCGAACCTTGCCGAGGCGTACCTTAGCACGTAACTACGTGCACGCATAAAATGCTTTATATCGGACGTGAGGGAAAATTTAAATAAGCCCCCGAGACGATTAAGGAGTTCTGCGGTACGTACGAGGGCATGTTTCGTAATTCTACTACGTCAATTTCTTTAATTAATCACAAATGGCGCACATACTCGTGTGTTCTCAGGCTTACGTCGCGGATGTTGGATGTAAGAACCTCGAGCATCTGGCAAAGGGCTTTTTTTTATACGAAAGATTTTAGAATTTGTAGGTAATAATAATTGTAATCGCAGAGCGGACATGTTTCACTTCCGGTCGATTAATTCTCAATGCGTTTGGTACATTGGAGTCATGTTACCGCACTTCAGTATTTGTTTAAGTCTCATAAATTCTATTGAAACCGAGACAGGCCGAAGACCGTACACGGTGAAGAATACAAAAATGCCATGGCGATATCAATGGGTCAATATTATTTTAATTTGGAGCGCGTTTCAACTGCTGTCAACTGCATCGGGATGTTCCTCTTCAAATGGAAAAGACACCTTCACTTCATCCAACCCATTCCACGTATCTTTCTGCCACCTTAAACCGCTCTTACAGCCTTTAAAGTTATATTTATACAATCTTCAACAAAAGATGCAACTACATTCAACCAGTAACCAATATCGCCGGTGGGAATTTCAAACGCGTATGTTTGATTTATCCCCCATATCCCGGAAGTTCGAGTGGTTATTACGCCATATTTTACGGTTTCGTACGGGGCGAAGGACGGACCGCTAGCCTCGGACATCTTGCCCCATCCGATGTTCGTGTAACGGGCAACAACGTTTATAGAAATGGCGCGGTTATCTTTCCGTCCGTTTCTCCAGCGCGGCAGAGGTTTCTACTATATTCGAGGTGAATCTTCGCATCAGTTATCAATATTTCATTTCTCCCATTACTTCCGATCGATTCGTCTATATCTGTTCAAATATTCGAGTGTGGGTAGCATCGTAGCATAACGTGGCTTGGAGAAAGTTTATAATGTCCCTTTTTTAATTTTTTTTATCTTCAAAGATATGTTAAAGGTCTATTGAAAGTTACGCAGACGGATTGTTATAAGAAGGGACGGCTCGCTTGTTTTCCTTTTTAGTTGAAAAAGGTACGTGCGAGAGTAGTTTAAGAGTAACAAGTAGAGAAGCTTTAAACAATTTTTATTTAATAAAGTTACGATCGGTAAAGTGAAGTAGTTTGTTTACAGGGACCGTTGAAAAAAGCAAGAAATTTCACCTGATTTTTTTTTAACTAGATGATAGATTAGATCTTAGTAAAGACCTAACACAACAACGCTCCCTCCAATTGCTTCGTTCAACTTTCGGCAACGAAACATCATCAAAAAAGACCGATTTACAACTGCTTTGCAGAATTTCGTCGTGGTCGTGCTTCCATCAGTAACGAATGTCGCGAAATTCTATTAAAAGTCGCCGTCGCTTCAAAAAAACATTGATGTTGTGCACAGCATTTATTGAAGAGGATCGGCATGTGATCTACCGCAAGACAGAAACGTTCATAGGCATATTAAGGACTGTAGAATATTCGAATTTGGATGATTTGTGGGTGTTCCTACATGAACGAAGCACCTTCAAGGAAATGATCGCTTGTTTCTTTTGTTGCGCTGGGCATTGCTTTCGGGGATCGTGGAACATTTACCAAAAAAATGTAACGTACCTCATACAGTATTTCAGTTTTCCTTTGATCACTTCACACGTTATTGATGGGATAATTACAGAGTCGCAGATCAATCGATCAAGTTGGAATTTCCATAAAGAACAAAGCTCATTTTCAGGGGTGAATTTTAAAACCTGAAAACCTTCTGAAACGCACACATTTTCTAGCACTAGAGGTCAGAAAATCCATCCATATAATACGTAAACAGGAGACAAATTCCTCTCATATCTCAGTTCATAGGATATTTTTCCTCCATCTACGTTTTTAGTTGGTATCTCCGAAGGAATGGCAAACAAAAATCCAGAACAGCTAAGCTCGCCTCCGGACGCTTTCTTCTTTTCCTCCTTTTTGCATCTTACTTTTTATTTGCTCGCGTTCTCCCGAAGCGGAATTGTTCTCTATCGCTGATGCAGAGATCCTACCTGCCTCGCCGCGCGACCAATTCGAAAAAAGAAGTATTTGCGGAATTTATCACACGCGTGATTATCTTTCGTGCGTTCCGTATCGATCCGAGCCGAACCGAACCCGCAGGAGTTCACACAAACGCACGCAACGTATGTATGGCTTTCGAGTGCCTCCGCGTGTCCTTCTCCTTTTTCTGTAGTCTCAGCACAAAAACGATGCTCGGCGTACGGCTGAAAGGAAGGCTAGAGGGCGCAAGCATAGACAGCAGTTTTTTAGTATTCCGGATTCAAACCGAATCGAACTATTTTCTATGCAATTTACGTAATTTCTCATTCTCTTTTCTTCGATTCTCCCCGAGGAGCGTAGGGAACGAAGGGAACGGCAAAAACAGATACCGCGGTATCACTAGGAGAAGAAGGTTTTCGGCAGATAGTGGATTTGTCTTACTTTCAAATATTTAAATTCTCGTCTCGTTCGGCGAGGAAGCTACCTAGCAGCTAGTCGCGAATAGCGGAACGAGAAGGAAGAAACTACAGGAGGTTATCGATCATTCTAAAGAAGTTTAAGTTTCGGCACTCTTTGCGCCGTACACATTCAATTAAATAATCCGGAACAGCCGTTTCGGGGATGCCTGGGCACACCATTTCGAAACAGCTAATTAAACTTGTGCAGCGTGGAGTGTATCGGTACTTCAGTGTTGTCTATCTTCAGTAAAGTTAATTACTCTTTTTACTGTAATGCATTTGCGATTTCCCCGCCGCACGGTCTAGTTTACTTTCCGATCGCATCAGAACAGTTCCATTACGCCATTATTATCGCAGGTATTAAGTCTTTACGGAAGGAGTGAAATTTCTTCGCCCGACAAGAACGTGCCGACACAATGACGTTCGGCACTCAGGCGCAGCTTACAGCCGTGACTTCCGCCACTCGTCTCGCTTAACCGGCTAATGTATGTACACTGATGTGCGGAACGCGATATTCGACCAGTTAAATTACGAATCCCGCTGCAAACGTCGCGGGAACGAGGGCTACGACGTCGGAAACTGGGTCGGACAGCGCATAATTTAGGTTAGAGCGTCGTATCGTAGACAATCTCCACGGAGCGGGAGATACCTGGACTCGTTATGAATAAATCTTAAGGTAACATTGCTGTAGCGTTGCGTATCGTCTTGGTGGATGGACAAAGATTAAATCCGTGAATCTGCGATGGCTGCGAGATAGGTGGCTGTTAGAATAGAAATAGATTCTCGAAGAGTTAAAAATAGGTATTTTACGCGAAAGTAGTTCGAAGGAGTAAGGTTTTCACGGACATTTTTTGATCAATGTGGCAATCTTAAAAGCAATTCGTAATCCTAGGACCTAAGAAATGATCAGCAAGTTGCATAATTAGTTACTTTGCTTTGTTTATATTAATTTTTAAGGCCAAATATGCTCGCTCGATTACTGTTAAATTTCTTGAATTAACGTTTAGTTGAGTTATTTTAACATGTCTACCGTTTTCATCAATTCCATAAGAGTTCGAGACGAACTCACGTAATGGCCTTTGTATTATGACAATCCGCAGAGCTTTAAACTTCGTTTTCAATAAAATCTAACAATCCTTGGATGCACTCATCCAGGTATCCATCGAAGTAGAGAAAGAGCCATTTATAACATTGGTGGAGGTACCCGAAGCATCACACACTTCGATCTGCTGAACTCACAGTATTCTTTCTAAATTAGTCGTCACTCTTAGACCATGAAACTCATTCGATAATATTCGAGGAGTTGGCCAACGGGAAGGATGCTTTTACCAATCTTGCGAAATCCAGGAGTCTGTTCCAGATCATAGTTGGACCAACGAAAAATAGCATCTAACATCTAGTGATTTCTACAGTATTTTTAGTATTTAGGTAAACGTGAACGTAAACCTTAGGTAAACGTCCGTACGCGGGAGAGAGGTGGTCGAAGTAGAGCAAATTACAGGCGAATTGGGAAATTTAGCTATTTTCTAATATTGACCATAGACGAGAAGAAAGCAAACCGGTACCGACAGATATGTAACGAATTCATAGCTTCTCGAGATATCGAAAGTTGTAATTCTCGCATGCACAGGAATGCCATACTCATCGTAAAAGAGGTTGGTACCGTTGGTAGTTCCGCAGTAATAGATCCTGGAATTACAGGAATCTGAATGCGACGAGTCGGTCCGAGAAGGGACGATTTTTTTTCTCTTTCATTCATCTCCGAGCGTAATTGGAACCGGAAATCAAAAAATCGCCACATAAATACCTTCGTAGCGGTCCATCAAGCTATTGTCCATCCGCACAATAGCTTCTCGGATGCGTCCATTGTCGGCTAGAATCGGATTTCATCATCGTCGAAGTGGAGAAGACCGGCCATCCTTCAGAGACGCACGAATCGTATAATTAGATTGCCTCGGGTGGGTTTTGATTAAAATATTTAAAGCCGGCGTGAAAATTGTCGATTTATCACTTTGGTGCATTAGACTCAATCAGGATCGATGAATATCGGTGTGTTTCATCGAATTTGTGGAAGTGGTTTCAAAATTTGTCTTTTGATGAGGAAAATATGTTCTTGTATGAAGAAAACGATCGTTCTACATCTGGGTTGTAAATCCTTGAAACAACTTAACGCGTCTGTAGACGAACCTTCAGAAGTTTGTTTAAGCGTGGCAGAATCTGAATCTTTGCCTAAAACACTCACAAACTTAATCAGAACGTATTCCTTGTTTGCGCCTTCTACCGAACAAAGCTGTGCACGTACGTCTTTCACAATTTGCAGCGATTCCTGTAACTGCGTAGCTCTCCTACCGCTTGCACTACTTCGATATAACCGCTGTGAATAGTTTGTAAATCACTTTCAACGTGACCATCTTCAATTTTTTTCTGAGTTGCTCTGATAGCCGGATCCGGCCCGCGAGACATTTTCAAAAACCCAATTAAAAAAAAATATTACACTACTTACTCATACTCACTCCAAATGAGGAAGATCGAGTGATATGGGCTTTGTCGCTTGCTCCTGCTGGAATCAGGTGAGCGAGCAAGCCGAGTGGCGGCGATCATCAAAGAGTGAGGCGGCAAACATCAAAAACCGATCACAAAAAGGACCATTTTGCGGAGCTTAAAAACTTCGCGAGGAGATTAATTTACGCGTTTGGCAGTACTTATAAATCGCGAACAGTTCTTTTCAATGACGAAAGTTAATAAATCGAAACATCGTACAAGGCTGACTGACGATAATTTGGAAAATTCCTTACGTCTTTGTATCAATGGAATTAATTCAAGCATCGATGGATTAGTTTCCCGAGTTCAAGCTCAAGCTGTCTCGTTGATTTCGTTGTCGCTATTTAACTTAATTCGTAGTTCGTAATAATTCCAAATCTCACGATTTAATTATAGTGTCGTACCTATTTTTTTTTTTCCATTTCATTTTCTTATTTTAATAAATTACATTATAATAACATTGCCGTATTATTTCGTATCTGATATATATCGCTAAAAATCATGAACACTACCTTAAAATGCGCTACTTTTAAACGCGGCCCGCGAACGTATTTGCACGCTAAAGTTTGGCCCGCAACATATTAAAGGTTGCCCATATTTGGTTTAGAAGCTAACAAAATTGAAGATGATGATTGGTGTGGTTCCATTTTGCGCACCATGACATTAAGTGCCGATCTTTTCTTGCAATCGGTTGTTCCATCCACATACAAGTACACCTTTTCATTTTTCGGTCCAGCCTTAATTTTATTTTTAAAATAAAATTAAGTAAAGTGGTCCTGCTCGCTAACGTAATATTGGCGTATTTGTTCCAAAATAAAACAAATTAATCTGACGTTTAACAAAGTAAACGTCAACAACACCGGTTTCGATATTATTATCGCACCTTGGACATGCAGTTTACAATGTTCACTCCGCAGACAAGCACAAATGCCGTTTTACATCGATTTATCCTCGTTTCGGTTTGCAGCTTTATTTTTTCCTTCATTACCACCGCTTTCGCCCTCGTTCCGTTTATAAAATTCACCTTCGATAGTAATTTTCTCGTAGCCAATTTTCACTATCAAAACAGGTAACCAACAATGGTAAAGTCCATTAACTTACTGCGAATGTAGGATGAATAAATTAGACTCTAAATTACATTTTAACGCCCACGTGATACGCCACATATATGCCTATATGCATAATTATTATTATCAGCGTTACCAAGGAAAATTTATGCCGCAAAATTGAATTAGAAAATGACACCCCATCTCGTAGATAATGAACAGCTCGCAATCCGGGAATCAATCGCCGTTACATATTACGAGCTTATTATTGTAAATTTTATATCGACCGGATCTCGTCACTATTATACGTCTATATAATTATTTATTTCGTCTATCCCGTGAATAGATAGTATTCGCAGTTATAGTTATCAATTAAGCATTAATTAATTAGATATGCGGTCGGGGCATTCATCAATCGCGTAATATGCATTTGACTCGCTCTGTTGCATTAATTAATTAATTAATTTACGTCATTATCTTTAATTACGGAATGTATCTATTCTATTTCGATTATGCGCGCGAGTTCTTTATTGCGGAACAAAATCACCGGATTGCGTTCGAAACGCGGCTGAAATTTAACGTGCTTTTTTTTATCGATTTCGATGTTAATTAAAACAATAGTTAGATATTAATGAGGTCTGTAATTCTATCAGACAATAGCGGAACGCGATAATTTAATTCTCTAATTTAACAAATAGTTGTATTATTAGACAGCGCAAATACGAAGGTATCTCGTCGAGAATTGCTTCGAGAATGTATGAAAGACCGGAAAAATTTGAAAATTTGCCAGTACGCTAAAGCCAACATGTGCTTTTCAATAAAATATTTTTTATAACCTACGAATCCATATTTTCCGATTGCATCCAACAAATTTATACCGCGGCATATCTAACTTGCACACTAAACCAGCTCGAATTTTCTTTATTTCTATCCAGCCCTCCCAAGCATACATTCCTACGTCATCTTCAGCACCGTAAGTACTACTTCCACATACTTGCTTCCGTACATGCATAAAGATATATCGTCCGCGATTCTATTTGCTCGTACCAGCAAAGATCTGGCAATGCCCCGTGCCGCTCCGCCAGCTCCGCAGAGATATCGGCGGCGTTTTCAATCCTAGATTATTGATTACCATAAGTTTTAGCAACTTTGCCAAATTTATACGCGCCTCTCGAGCTACATAAGTCGGTCGCGAACTTAAAATTGAAATCGCCTACACATGTAGCGGTGAAATACGATTGAAAATCCCGCGACATGCAATTCTCCCTGCTGCGATCGGGAAGTTTTATATTAGGTAAGTTTTCCAATGGAATATGGACGTACTTAATTAAGACGGTCGGCCCGTCGCGAATGGATACCGTTTTACGTACGGCGCAGTCAACAGGAGTTTAGGAATGCTGTATCTTCTTAATTGAACCTTATTCATGACGCCGACCGAATATTCACCCGCAAACAATAAAACGTTTTTAATTAGAAGTTAAACGCGAACGGAAACGGTCCTTTAAAAGTTGTACAGAGAGGTAGAGCATCATCGGGTGAATTTAAATTACTCCATTACACCGCAGAGTCCTTTTCTTCCCGTTAACGTTGCGTTCTTCCTTTTTGCTTAATTGCGAAGTTCGAGTTAACTGTTAAAGTTATCGCTATCCGTGTATTTTGAACGATTATTTTTGTTGTTGTTTCATCGGTGAACAAAACGAACGCCCGCGAATGAATGAATAATAAGTACATGCTCATCTTTATTATTATTCTCTATCTAACCGGTTAAATTTCAGAACCGTCAGGAAGCAGCGTTATTGCAACATAATTTCGTATCACGTACAGATACAGCGGGAAGCTATCACGAAAAATATGCGCCTGCGTACATACAGGGGTCATTAAAATAATAATATTTTCGTTTGGTTGTAAGAAATAAATGCAAATTAACTTAAAACGTAAAGGAAATACTTTTGTTGAGATAGAAGGAATAAGCTGAGCTAATCTGAACGATTATCTTCGTAAAGAACAAGCTAGTCATTTCGAACCAAGTCTTTTGGCTCCTATAATTCCATTCGTGACAATATTGACATGTGATCGTTTCACGTATGCGATCCATAGCATCTAATGCACGCACAAATATAAATAAACAATTGTTCGTGTAATTCCATACCGGGAAACACATAATATCCACGTAAATACTCATTCGCAGACTGGATTCGTTAACAAACTAGTAAACAAACCGAGATAATCCAATTTCCAATCAATAGGTTATACGTACCGGTTACTATCGGGCAATATTTAATTAACGTAGAAATATTCGTCAGTACTGTACATATCGGTAATTCTTTCTTTCTATTGTGTGATCGACAATTGTTTAATGCTAAAAGTACGTTTTTAATGAAATTAGGTCAGATTTTCGTATTTGTACTGTGGTTATTAATATATGCTTAGCGTAGTATTTTCCTTGATGTTTTATTTTGTTTAGAAAAAATACGCATGTACTTTGTTACGGCAGAATAAAAATGGATAGAGAATGAAAAATTTCGTATGCGGAAGTGTAAGGATTAGAGTGGGCAAATTCGGATGCGCACCATCAACGTAGCTAACGAATGGATTCTTACATGTGAAAGGAGTTAATACGCAGACAGATATTATTGCCAAAGCTATTGCCGTTCCGGTGCTAGATAAAAAAAGATTTAAAATGGTTTTCGCAGACTTGCAGACCGATCTCGCTAAACTCTCTCTATGTTACTGAATGAACACGGGAAATTGCCATCTCTGGTCATATCTAATTCGGTGATTAAAAAGAACACTTTCCATCTTAAGCACCTTCCTCATCTTTTGCGTCTCATACCGAACATGGCCATGCGTGTACATCTTCCATAATTCGCACCGTGCACATTCGCGCGACAATGAAGACATTGAAGAATTCCGTAATTTTTCTATACTTCGACAGCGGCTTTGATATTATTATGGTTTGCACTTCGCACACGCCGTTTACAATATGTTTGTAACGAACGCATTAGTCGTCCAAGTCAAATCCGGATAATCCTTAATGAACCGACTCCCTGTCTTCAATGATACACGCAGAATGCACAGTACATCGCTACTACAATTACGTACGCTCCAGGCGGTAGCGAATTAATTACTGATTAGTGTTTCGCATGCGAGAGTCCGTTCGTTAGCCGCGCTAATGATGCGCACCCGAATTTGCCTTCTCTACTAATGACCAGCTACTAGTAGAAAGGAAACTCATGAATGTGATCGCAGGTGCGAAGAGCGCAATATAATTCTAACCAAATGCTACATAGTAAAAGTTAACTAAGAAGTAGAAATAAATTATATTTTTATGTCTCATTCATAGACTTCGGAGAAGATTACGAATGCTGTAGAAGCGATTATACGAATGGCCCAGAAATAAAAAGATAAGCGTTAATTTTGAGTAATGTAAAGCAATTTTCAGCCGTTAGAGACGATTTAGTCCCAAGCAGAAGCGAATAGGTAGAAGACGATAGGTAAGTATTGATACTGAAGACCGGAAATAACAGAAAATTTCTGACAGAGCGCGAAATATCTAAATTTGTCACAATCAGGAGTCGTTGGAGGCCGCTATTTCAATACGTCTTACACCACAACGATCATCGCTGAAACTAAATGCAACACGTTTTAAAGTGATACGAAAAAGTTAAACTAACAGCAGCAGCTTAATTAACTTATATACCTTCTCGTGCAGTCTTTTGCCGACTAACGAGAATTCTAAAGCATTAAAACGAAGATTCGTTGTCGATCGTATCATTCAAATACAAAACAAAAACGACTTACAATAAACCTGCTAAACCTCATTAAAATTGACGGGGAGTTCGTTGAGAACGTTTCCCCGCAAGCACGGATACCGGCTCCACAAATCTTCGAATTTATCTTTTTCTAAATATTCTTCTATAAAATAAAAAATACAGCAGGCTCGCCTACCGTAAGGTTTTTCTACCACGACAACAACAAAAAAAAAATAAGTTCCTCTTACAGGAAAGAAATTTATTCCCGAAGCAAAGAAAACCACTGTACAACGGTCTACCTTAACTTACCTCTCCGGAGTCGGGCACGCAGAGGAATAGGCATATGCCATTGCAAATATGACAGGAAAGAGGGTCGAGTGAAAAATGTATACGCCATTAATCTCTTCTGGGGAGAGGTAGAACGAACGTGTGCGACCGAGGGTGAAGTACAAGAGCGTTAGCGCCTAGCGCGCCATCTACGCGGCATCCGAGTGGAGCAATACATTTAAATATTAAGCGATAGCGTATGCACGGAGAGTAGATGATGTGGGACACGTATTTTGCAGGGTACGGCCTTGCACAATACGTAGATGGGTGTGTAAGAGAAAAAGTAAGTATTCTTGAAATAAATCTGGTAAAAATGTTTTTTTTTTGAGGTACTAAATAAAAATGACAAGAAAAGATCATCAGAATCAACTCAACAAAGAACTACTATTAAATTAAGATCTGGAGATCAGCTACCCTTTTTGATTCTCCACGGATCTCCAGGATAATGAATAGCGGTTGCCCTCATATAAGTACACTACGCACCTGGACTAAGGAGCTACGGAATTTTTGAATCAAATAAGAATAGGTCATAAACTAACTAATGCAGGAAACCATTTATACATTATTCACTATGACGTTGTATTACGGTAGGTGTAAGACATTGTTAAAAGATTACCTAATATATCACTAACACCAACGTAACCCCAACCTGCATTATTATCCACCCTTTCAAATAGCAGCAAAACCAAACAAAGGCTCCCACCCTGTTGCACACCCCCCCGAGCTAAAACTAACAGACTCTGTTATTACTTATTCAATACGCCATAAATTATCGTCGCGAATGTAATTTCTCAAGCGGTAGATATGTAATATGTAAGCGACTCCGATGTACATACACAAATAGGTACTTAGTGTAGCGTTGCATCCCTCTAACCTTCTCATTGTTTAGCGTGTACGTTCTGCGGCGCGAACTGAAAAAATCGAAAAAAGACGAGAAGATAATGAACGACCCAGATACGACAACAGCGACGAGAACTACCAACGCATACGGGCAAGGTAAGACGGTAAACGCGAGGCAAGGCGCGGCGGCGTTCTACCGCGGTATATAGGTCGAGGAGACATTTAATTAGCGACGAGGTAAACTTCCGACGCCCGTACATACGTAAAACGGAAGCCTCGCGAGATGAAACCGTCGAGAAGCTTACGGAGCACTCCTGCGATCTGCAGCTGTGAGTAGTTCAGGTTTCAAAGATATACACTTGATTGCAAAAGTCAACGTACATACATACATCCTCGGCATTTTACATTTAAGGTCCTTTACAACAAATAAAAACCAGGAAGTAAGCGAATTATTTCGGAAAGAAAGGAAATGACTTGAGGACTGCGGCGACGGGAATACCTTGTGCAAGAAAACGGTACGACGGGATTAATCTCAATAGGAACCTTCGATGGAGTGAAAACCAGGTTTCATCGTTGGTTGCAAAGGTTGGAGCGCGTCTACGCGGTGGAGATAAGGTCGAAGAAAATCGCTACACACACGAACGAGCATCGCAACCTAAAGCCTCTCCAAATTGTTAGTTTCACTTACGAAAGCGGCAGGAAGGCGCGTTACAGAAGCTGGTATTGCACGTTTAAAAGCCATAAGTATATTACAATTCGGAATCATTTCGAGGAGTTTGGCTTAAAATTAAGCAGAGAGATGAGATTTTCCGCTAACCGATTTCATTCTTTCGAAACGATTAACGTTGAAATTGAATCCGATGACTTTTGTGACCGACTGTATAGATTTTACACGGTTACCAGAAGAAGGCTGCCCCGGAACGAGAAACGACGATAGCGTCGAGGATCGATATAAATGAATTAGCCAGCGTAAGACAACAGCGATTTGTGGTTTAATCTTGCACGTATTTAGAGAATTTATGGTCCGGGCACCGCCTTCGCTTATAGACCATAGAGTCAGTAACTCGCTTGCTCCGTCTCATCTCTTCGGGTCCTTTCCCCGTTTCATCCGGTTATACCGGCGAATAACAGGATAAACCCCGTGGTTGTTGTCTTATCGTAGCGCTACGGCGATGCGATGGTCGGACCGGCGGACACCAGCACGTAACTGGATTCCCCATCGGAGATTTATCAAAGCGTCGATATTATATATTAAATGTAGGAGAGAGAGACCGAAAAGAGGACGGCCTTGATTTATAAACATCCGAAGAACACTAATACAATCGCTTCCGCAAATTGTTTTTAAGAGGAAAAATTCGACAAAACGCCCTCCTGCCGATTTATATGTGGTCGCAATCTGCGAGGGCAATCGATAATTTATATGTGTGCGCGGCTATTTCGCCGCGGGGTGATACGAAACAGACATATACATCAATATTGAATATCGCATTAAATGTAGGAACGTTTCGACGTATTAGCAACGAACGATCGGTTACGCTGTATTGTAACAAAATACGTACTCTGTCAATCATAATTTTAAAACAACAGAAGCTTAGCATCTCTTAAAATCGCCAATTTAGGTATTAAAGTCGTAGTTGTGTTTAAATATCTTTATCTCTTTAACTTTTCGATGTACGAGAATGGTCAGTGTTTGGAGACAGATGGCGCTTTCATTCAAAATCCTTTGTTTTCTTTATCATAAGTATTATAATATAATATATCATCAGCAGAGATGCGATTTCAGGCCATTTACTAGCATGGCGTTTTTCGCTTGATTGTATTGGCATCGGTATTGGTTGAAAGTGGCGCCTCCGAAGTACAAAGCAGGGATATCATCATCAGGATGACTTCAATTTACCTCGCCATTTTGATCACGTATACCGCAATGTTCACAATCCTTTGATCACCTTCTTTTTTAATGTTTGTCAATCAGTTATAGTTTGTAACGTTTCAAATGAAGACAAGAGCCTTTTGGCTTTGACGCTGTCAGATCTCAATTGTACTGTTGATGTTGATCGTGAAAACCAACGTCTGGTAACAGAAGATTTCTACCAACCTGCGCTATGTACCATAATGGCATTTGACTCACCTTAAAAGCCTATGAATTTCCTTCCTAATAGTATAGCATCAGCATAAAATTTTCGCAAAGCTGACTTTCTGACTGATTCTTGTGTTGATATTGCGATTGGCAAATTCCATACAATGCGTTACGCCATATTTGATCAATTTTCTTTCCCATCGTGATTCCCATCCGAAGTCAAGAAAAATTTAAAGACAAAAGATTTCTATAGACGGAAGAGGGTATCTACCAAAGACCTTAAATAGTATCAAGAGTATTGTAGGTTACGATCTCTAACCAAAGATCAAATCTCAAGTGCGGACAAATCCTACATCATATATACACAAACATCAATGAAATCTGATTCTAAGAAGTTATAGACCTTTGTTCATGCGAGACAAGGAAGGACACGTATTCATGGTCGACTATTGCTTTGAACGATCTTCAAGAAATTGTGGACTCCATTGCGTATTGTTTTGCCGAAGTATATTCGTCGACTTGCCCGATTAGATTTGCATGATAACCTCTAATAAACTACAGACGAAAAAAAACTATGATCTGTGAGGATACTAGATGCAGTGATATCTCAAATAACGCCGAATCAGTTCATCCGATATTATCGAATCTGTTCTTACCACTTATGTACTTTCATACACACATGCATCGCGTCTCTAAAAGGAAAAAATAAAAGCGCGGCGAGCATCACTTAGGCACCTACCCCATTTTTCGTTTCATATATCTAATATTCTCGCTTTCATATATTTACGTAGAACGCTGAAAGGTATAGTGCATTACATTAGACGCCGCAGCTCACGATCCCCACCAATGATCCACGCGTACATTCGGAACAACAAATTTTTACACTTCGCAACTCGGCGGTGGACATTAATCGCATTCCTAAACCTTTGCAGCGCGAGGGTGATAGTAGCAAAGCAACGGAACATTTTACACACGAAAGCTCCTGAGATCGCAACGAACTTTATAGCCCGTTGGGCCGTCACTATATAAACAACAACTACTTCTTTTAAAGTTAGTTTTCGTTCCGTACGACGAACGAGTTTCTCTCATATTTTAATACAGTTCTTAATTTAAATGCAAACCAATTAAATACTTTTAACGTTCATACGACTCTCTCGTATCAGGAAACTTCGTTTCGATAGAAATCATTTATCAGACGGAAAGTTTAAATCTATTTTTGAACCAATCTCGTTTACACCGAACGTATATTTGTGCTGGTGCGTTAGTAAGAAGGGGAAAGAGAGAGATGTATATATATATATATATATATATATATATAAGGTAGAGGAAAAACGGATGTACAGGAAAATAGGGCTCTAACTCGACTTTTGCGCCGATAACGCGATTCCAACTTCCAACGAATTTTATTTCCTTATTAAACGCAAGCAAACCCCGGGACATGGGATTATCGGAACTGAAGATCGCGACGAGAACTCTAGAAGGAGCTGGGAGAGTTTAATTAGAACATTTCTTGTTTACGAATTTGATGCGTTGCAACAAAGTTGAAGTGACGGTTTTATAATCGAGGATTAATCCTGTAATTTTCTTCACCTTGTTGCTTTCAATTTCTGCAGATTTCACTGAAAACAACGAAATGCGATGCTAGAAAATGTGTTGCACTGTACAGGTGAGAAAGAAGCAGAAAAAAAAGAACAATAAAAACTAATAAGGCTCAAAATGAGGTTTTCAGATAATAATATTGACGATATTGCACTTTTAACTTTTAACTCAACCCTTGAGGTGTGAGAAAGCAGTTGTAATGAAAGAAATGTTCTGTGATACGGAGGCATAACAGCCAGCAGGTTCGTCAAGCGCAAATTTCTATTCTCTCTATGAAAATTAATAGGCTTACGTAAATAGAGAGAATGGTACGTTTGTACAATTTCGACATATTGAGCCATTTTAATGATATAATTCCGTACTCTTTGCATCCTGCGAGATGATCATCCAAGCAGAGTCCGATGGAGTGGAAACGATAATTAAATCGCGGTAAGATCAAATAACACTTTTAATTCTGACATCAAAGACGATAAAAGGCTTTTAAAAAAGCCAAAACATTAGTAATGCTGCTGCGTATTGATGAAATACAAAATTTCCTGGTATCTATTCAGACGGTCAGTCGGCGGTAAATCTACCAGCATCCATACGAGCAAAGTTGAAACTAGCGTGAATCTAAAGGCCTCAATTAGTCACAGCACCTAAGCTTGAGTTGACTCATCAAGTGTTGAGATAAAAATGCTCGACAGCCATAGCATTATTGTGCTAAAATTCAAACTTAGAAAGCCCCTATAATAATAACCAGGCTCAAGAAGAATCAGAGTAACTTGGGCCTAACAGAGGGAACAACATACAGGTTTCATTAAACCGCCGATTGAAAGCGATGCACAAGTCGGTGCCTCGTTTAGCATTCGGGAATAAAGAGAAATCGTTAGGCATTCAGGAAATGAGACATTAATTCGATGTTTTCCTCCTTCAAATTAACGATTATTCGACGAGTTTTGCGAGATCTGGCATCGTTTGGAAAACAAATCGTTGTACAATAATGCATTAGCTGCTTTCTGATATTCAAAAGCGATGCTTGTGACATGCCCAGGATAAACGAAAGAAACAATTGACACGATGTTTAGGTGAAATCATGCGTTATTCACGGAGAAGAGATCTGTTCGGCAGCTAAACGTTTAACATCGATGTTTCTTGGCGCAATAACCTTCACCGATGGAAGCACGGCCGTGATGGAATCCTGCAAAAGTTAAACGAAGCTAGTCGAAGCGGCGCTATTGTGTTAGGCCTTCGTAGAAAAATTATGCAACGAAGATCTGTATATGACATTTCCATTTTCTCATAAAAATTTTAAGCGTTCACTGTAAATAAACTACTCGGCTGACTTCTATGCTTTAATAATAATAAATATCAAATTTACAGCAATATGGCTGTTGTTTAAATAAAGTACCTCGTACTTGCGACGTGAAGTATGAAATATCGAAGATACAGCGCATTCATATTAAAGTTTAATTCATTCAATCGCGGCGCCTCCACCAAAAAATATCTACGGTGAAACATTTCGATCAAAATAAAACACGATTGGGCGAATGCTGATTAAATCACACGAACAACCCGAATACGCGTACTACTGCGATATAGTTCCAGATAATATCGAGCGCAAAGTTACATAACTGCAACAGTCAGACCAACTGCATAACATGGGTAAACATCGACCGATATCGCATATTTAACTTGGCGCGCTTATTTGATATAAAATATCTCGCAATATATCCGCCGCGCGGGCAATATCCAATGCAGCAGCATATGTATTAATATCCGTACAGATGTACCGTTTCTTATTTGCTTTCGGAGCAAACGGCTTTTTCGCGAATTGCCCTTTTACATTCGCCGTCCTGTTTGTTTGTCCTCTTTCCATGACTTCTCAGTATTCGCATTTACGTAGTACGTACGTCGGGGAGAGCGCAAATAAAATATGAGAAGGAACTTTTCAAACTGTCAAATATTTTCTTTAAATTACGACACATACGTATATGACACGCGGCCTTGCCGTCGTGGAAGTTTTACTTTACCCGAAGTTGAAATAAAGGAACCTGAACGACGAAACGGAATAAAACGTTGGCTACGATGGAAGTTCCGCGTTAGTACGATCCGGTCTTTGGCGAACTATCCACGGCGAAGCAACGCCGCAAGTTATATAGGAATCGTAGCATTTATACACAAATTCTGCATAACACACACAATTAATCCCCCGACAAATACAGGATTTATGCATAATTAATCGTTCCGAATTAATCAAATAGCTTGTGTGGCTACGTTACTTGCCATCATCATCGTATAGTACTTTGGGAATCCATCAATTTCAAGTTGTCTTCGATATTGCATTGATTCTAACGAATTAACGCGATTCTAGTAACTACAGCACGTTTCGGAATGCACGACGCATAACGTACGAATCATACAGAAAAAGTTGGTAACGTATATTAGATTACCTGTTACTTTTCGCGTCAATCTCCGGCAATCAGTTAATTTCCTCGCGAGTCGCTCTGCTTTCTTTACTCCGCCTATAACGCGATAAAGGAGAGACGCGTCGCGCCTTTCCACCCATCTCAATCTTATTCCCTCTATTCGGATCGCGCAGTTAGCGGTTTTAATATTTCTCGCGAGGCGTCTCCGCATTGATAGACAGCGAATTCGATTATAAATTACCTACCGATATCTCGCGGTCTCCTGATCTCCTCGTACGCTCGGGGTCTTTCGCGACTTCGTTCGCCGATAAAGAGAAGCGCTCGTAAAACCGGATTATATAACCTCGTTTTCATGCCCGTCGCGATATCGTAGATACCTACTAAAGAGAAAAAAAAAGAAGCGGGAGAAAAAGAGGGGAGGGATTATATGGAGCGAATTCGAATGTGGCGGAGAGGATATATAACGTTTGACGTAATCCGCGACAGAATAAACAAGCGAGTTCGCGACGTTCGATGAATTGGAAGTAGGAGCGTGCGGTACCGGGTCAAGTGAACGTGCGAATATAATTGGAAATTCAATGATTTTGCATCGTCGGGTTTCCAAACTTAATAAAGACGAAATATGATTCATCGTTGTTACAGTCGTGAGTAGTCGTGTATTTTGTATCGTTGTTTTTCGGAAGGAATGACAAAGGTTGTATCAAACAGACTGAAGAGGATTGTATCTTCAAATTGGGATCAATTGAAGAGATTCAAGCAGCACCAGAGCCCACACAACTTATGATAGTGGCTGTTAAAAGCAACTACTACCAGAAGCAGGTGATGATACAGTCACAAGAAATAATAAATTTAAAACAACAATGAGGATAACCAATAATCCTCTATAGACTGCCTCTTGATAGTCTAAATGGCTTCCTTGAAAATCTAAGAGTAACCTTCAAGTCCGAAGATACTGCTTTAATGAAAAACAGCACAAAAAATCTCTTCAGTTCCCATAAATAGCATATCCTGTAGAGATAAACCAAAGTAACAATTTTGATCACAAAACTTTACGCGATGCGCTTACTTCCATGAATTTTTATTGGCGACAAAAAAAATCTCAATCAACAACCCACAAACGTCTACTCCTCCCCTCTAAAAATTACTTCTCAAACACCATCATTATAAATTCCGTATTCCTCGCCTTCATCTAACGTCGGCGACGTCGCCATTTTATCGCAAGACCGCAGCGTTGGCGGCAACTAAGGTGTTCTCCATCTTCTCCACGAAACGCTGATTACTCAGCAGCGTCATCGTCTCGATAGGGCAATGGCGTGTGAGTGTCTGCGGACCTCCTTCGTTTCACGGTGGCTGCGCTAACGACGTGCCAGCCAACTACGATTGTTATAACATTAAGTATAGCTTTTCGCGTCCCTTCTTATATACATGTATATGCGCCTTATCGCCTCGACGATATCTCGACGATGTGGAAAATGAAGGAAGCGAACTTATAGGGGGAGACGGTGAAAGGGTCCCGAGTACTTCTTTCTTGTTCTCCGTTCGCCGCTCCGAGTAGGAAAATTTGATTTCTGATAGGGCGTCTTTTCGAGAATTTATATTCTCAATTTAAATTTATTGGTGGCGATATTTTTTGGGGAATAGATTAATTTTTGATGGCGATAAAAGTTCGATGTTTCCAGCCAGTTCGTCCTTATTGAAGTCCCCTAAAACAAGTTTCCATTCGTCACAACGTCTTGAATCGTTTAACCAATATTGCTAACTATTCCCTCTCCCTCGCCGTTCTCTCTTCGGGTCTTTCTGACCTTCTACACCAAATATGCCTCATGCAAGTCTACGTCACTTTGGAGGTTAACACTTAAAGGTCCCATTCTAACGGCAAAACGAAAATTCCTATAAAAACAAGATGGCGCAAAATAAAACCATTTCTATTTTCCAATTTCCTTTTACATCCTCCGAAAAAACAACTCCACCTAAATCGTCCTAATCAATAAATGTATAGCGGACCCTGGAAAAGTAAGACAAGTACGACAAAAACCATCGACAAGCGAGAAAAAAGCAATATTAGCCGAGACGAATCGACAGCCAAGGAAAGTAAACATTAATGAATACTTGTCCGGGGGATTATCGAGAAAATGGGAAAAGGTGATTAATGCGACCCTTTCCGGGACCATTATATCCGGTTACGGAGGAAAAACGGCAGGAAGTGTTTGGGAAAAAGGACGGAAAAGTAACGGTGATAGATGCTCTGTTCAATATTAAAATAGTTACTTGGTAGTTTCTTTTTAACGTTTAACGTAATAGTTTTACCTGACGGTTCCTTTACTGCTTTCTAAAATAAAATGTGCCGAAGGAGATGCTTCCTACCCTGCTCGAAAATTACTCACGAAATTATATTCAAATATACAGAGGGTATCCTGGGACGGAACACATCGTATATTGCATTTTTGTATGCTTCTTTCCCCACGTTCCTGTCGCTCAATGCTCAATGCTCAATTCGGTTCATTTCCCTTGTATATATTTGTTTCTCGTGTATTTAAACTTATCATTTATATAGAAGTCATCCTAAACCATCCAAAAATAAGGCGGATAAATCAATATATGTTTCGATGTTGAGATGAGGCAATAAAGTAGAAAAGCTGAAATATGCTGAAGACCATAAAAGTTGAAGATATACTGAATAGAATCAAGTTTCATGGACTGACGGGCTGCGGACTGAAAAATAAAGTTATAAAACGTTTTTTTTTTTTGTATAAAATTTATCGAGGCGCCCTTTTCTTTTGCGCAGTAGTGTATAACCTGCAGACGTATCCATTGAGATTACCGGCTTACGTTAGGGTTCGATAGGTTAAACGATTTATGTACATGTTAGAGTGGCAATTTAAATGTTATTCTGTTGAGTATTTCCTGAAGTTTTCGGCTGTATTTTTTTTTATATCGATCGGATTCTACAATATGGCCATTGCAGTCGTGATAAGCTTGAATCGCGTTTCTCTATTTATTTTGTGGAGCACCTTCTATATATTCGGGAATCTATGTTTTCTAAGAATAAACGTTTCGTTGAGCCAAAAGCAATTAAGGAACATCGCTTACGCTTTCTACTTTTATACATATGTACCATCACAATATGCCCTTCGCTTTTTCAGCACATCAATAAATAATATACGACCGACGGAGTTAATTGTATATCCATTATAAGCTGGTAATCAATCACGTACGCTGCTGGCGTCGAAGGCAAATAAGAATACGTTATATTTCGCGAACAATATACACCGCGCACCGTATGTGGTCTCTTTTCGTATGTTATCCTTCAGACGTTATTCGTTCTGAGCAAGGAAATTTTTAATCAACTCTGGACAGAGAACGTTTTTGCAATCATCGTTGCGCTTCTGCGGCTACGGAAAGGATGCAATCTTCAAATGCGATCCGTCTAGAAAGAAGATAATCGTGTTTCATTTCGCTTCAGGATGCATGAATTAGTGACCATTTTTAACATCGTTGCGCCGCTGTAAACGTCGTCGTTGCGTCAAAACCGATGTTCGCATTTCCCAAGTCTCCACCTGGGGCACTTCTAGGAATGCTGGTAAATATATCGGTGTAAAGCGATCTAGAATGAGCATTTCTAAGCGGCCTCGAAGCTAATGGCACTTTCTAGAACATCTAGCTTGTATAAAACTCTCTTGAAAGATACGGATCATCTCCGGAAAGTCGTAGGAAAATTCAAAGATTTTTATGAAATCAGCAAGTCGACAATTTGAGTGAAGGTGATCAAGTGTCGACAAGGATTTGGGCAGCAAAGAGGCGGAATTTTCGTAAATACGATAACGGCTATTTAAATTTTTGCATCGCTTCAATCGAAGTAAACATTGAAGAGGAACCGTGGTTTGCGCTCTACTTAAAGGTCTATCGCATCGCCCGTGCGTAGGGACCCAAGTAAGCTAAAACGACACCTCGACAGCAATCACTCTAACATGTTCGAAAGAAATCTCATGAGTTCTTTAGTAGTGACTTGCGAGATTTACAAAAGTAAAAAAAGTCTGTCTCATCATCAACTAACTCTCAGATAATTAAAGCTAACGTAAAGCTAAAAGTTTATTCATTAACTATTTTGTAAGTTCTCACTCTTAGCGGCTTTAGCTACCCAAATCCATGTATTATTATTATTTTCTTTTAACAAGGCTTTCGAAAGTTGTGACCTCGTTCACGAACGTTGTACGACATTAGCGCAACCCTTCGAGCGGCAAAGTTTTCCGTATTACGTGCACATATTTTATCGCTTCGAGAAATAAATTATAACGAAAAATAAGGGAGGCCAGGCTCGTAATAATCTCCTTGTCATTAAATTCGCGTCGTATTGAATTACCATTCGCTGCAGAACAAGCGCATTACAAGCTCCGTTCCGGCGAGAGTGACGCGGTACAAGTGGCAATCGCAGCGCGCTCTTACGACGTTAGTAAAAAAAATGTAATTAGAGTTGCGGCTGTCGGAAAATTAAAAAGCGTCTGAAACGTATTTCGCTTCAGACATCTACATCGGTACAGGGCCCCATTTTTTTTTTTCTCTCCAGGTTCTCCCCTCTTGTTCAGGTAAAGTTTTTCGGTTTAGTTCCGGACCGCCGCACTCACGGTCCGCTAAGAGTAATTAGAAAATTAATAAATGGTTACTCGAAATTAAAAATTGAAGTTCCGAAAAGCGACGTACTGTTCGGAAAGTTGAAAAAGCCGGTCTTGACTTTATAACCTCTAGGTATCGATCCTAACTCGAAATAGAGGGCGAGGGGTAAGGCCGCGATTTTCCTGGTTGCCTGCTCGCTACGGTGAAGTAGTAAGTGTCCGAAGAGTAAGGCTAGAGGTCGCGTACGCAAATTTGACATTCCCGGTTTTTAATCAAGGGTGAAAAATGGTTCGGTTTATCCTACGGATTAAAGCCGAGGGATCCCAGGCTAAACCTTTCGGGATGGCATCCCTTATGAAGTGTTTAGTTATACGCTCGGTTTCCCGGAAGTGTGGGGGATGATCGCTGCTGGAAAGGGAAATACTCTCGCGCCGTAGATCACTTCTAAAGTACACTGATTAAAAATCCCTCCTCAAATATTTTCGCCATTAACTTAATTTAATGCGCGGGGAGTGCTTAGAATTTTATTCAAATTAATTTTTTATGTTAATTCTACGAGATTCCGCGATTATGGTGATTTTGGAAGAGAATCCCCCCTTTTCGGGGTTTATTCTCTAATGCGTTGCGAGCTGTAGTAAATACGTATCTCGATATTTTGATGAACTTAAAGTTTTTTACTCGAGATTACTTTTGTGTATTAAGTTTATATCTCCAGCTTGATTTTAATAGGCTGGGGGGAAGCATAACGGCTGCAGGAGCTTCTTGATGTGATAACGAGTACGTTAGGCATTGTATCAAGTGAATGCCGGCAAACATTTGATTGTTTCAGGTAATTAATCGTTTGCGGCGCTGTTGAGACGAGTTGTCCACTGTTTTACTTCTGCTTCGTCGATGACTTCTGGCTGTGTACCATTCATCGTTAACTGTTCTTCGATTAGAACAGCTACATCCTGTCCATCTGAGACCATCAAAACAGTTGATTGTTACTTAGTTTTGGTTCGTACGTTAGGATGTTGTACGCGGATCTTAAAGCCTCTCCGTCAAATTCCTTAAGCATGTCCTTACATCACTTAAAATGAACCTCTCTTGTACTACGACCAAATAATGCGAAAGCAGATCGTTTTCGCACTATTACGCTCATGCAAAATTGAATGTATTAGTTTTTGATAGGCCTAAGGATGCCTCCATCTCAAAGTAAGCCACTTACTGATATTCTTCGATTATACTGCGCTTAGCATCCAGTTCACCTTCGCGAGTTTGATCATTGAGGGAAGCACGATCACGACGAAATTTCGCAAACTAGCTGTAGACAATCATTTCTGATGGTACTTCATTGCCTAAAGTTGAACGAAGCAATTCGTGGAAAAATTACCTTTCTTAAACGCTCATTGCAAAGAAACTGTTTGCCTGATTTCTTTGTCGACCGTTGCTTCAACAATAAACATTTTAGAAACGAAAATAGCAACGCGGAATCTCAATATTGCGGTCGCTTGTATAAAGATAACGTTGGTTACACCACTTGGTTGATTATTGATTCCCGACCTTTCCCGCGTATTCCGTTTCGGAGAAATGATCGAGTGCTTCGCCAACGGGAATTTATCACTTCGATTCCTTCGTCGGTTCAATCAGTTACAATAACGCAATTAACTAACTATCGTCGAAAATTCAGATGCTTAAATTAAAGGCCGCCCGCATGATCGAATACGAACGATTTATAAAATCTAATATGGCGTACGGAGGCGAATTTATTAATTAAAACAACGAGTAAAACGCGACGTGTTGAAGAAGCGGTGCGATTCATCATCCGGAAAACAATGATAAATCGTACCGTAAAGGGAATCGTAGTAAACATTGTTAACAAATGCGCAGCTGAAGCACTGAAATATGGACGAATAATAGCCGGCCCGTTCTCTCTGTCCATCATCGTAGTATCTGTAAAAATAAACGCCGCGTACGAATCCGAACAATGACGCCGTAATATCGCGTCGGGCTTTTGATGTTTCCAATGGCGCGTATTTTTTCCGCCAAATACGCAACGTACATGATCATCGGATTATGCGGACGTTAAAAGGGGATACAATGGAAAGGTAATACGGGAAAAACGTTCCGGTAATAATTTAATTTCGCAACGCCGATCAAAGACGGCAATTGTATGCGGTTTACCTTTCGGGTCCTGGAGATGGGGCCGTAGCCAAGGAAGTCGTATTTATCCAGAAAAATATGAAATATCGAGTTGTGCCCGTACGCGATTTGAATAAATATTCGCAGCTTTACGGCGGAAAAAAGGGAGCAATAAAATATTCATGATTTTACGTTGAGAAACGGTTCTTTCATTTAGCTTAGTTTCAGTGCAACGCGTAGGTGCAATTTATGATACTAAAAGGGCCGCCCCTGGATACCGAGTTTTTGCTGTAAAATCGTGTGTTTTTTGCTTGTATGAATATAACAGAATATCCCCATAAACCGTTCAAAAAGTAGTGTTTATATAAAATTATTTTTCTAACTTGTTCCTTAATGGTCCAAATCAGGCAAAACATGTTAATTTCAAATGTGATATATGAATCGGATTTGATCAATTTAAAGATGCATTCAGCAGTCCTTTATTTGCCTGATTTCATACTTTATTCCTGCATATACGCAATGTTAGAGGTGGCTATTGATGTCTACATATCTTTAACAGTTGCAAGTAGAAGCTAGGTGTTTCAACCGACTCGGAGAACTCGAACTGCACGTGTTCTATCTTTTGTTCGAAAGTGAGGAGACGGGTAGTGAAATTTACAAACTAAGTTAGACGTAATTCAGTTGAAGAGAGGAAATTACCTTCTTTTACGCTACCCGTCGGCGAAGCGCAAGAGATGGAATAACGTTGTTTGGTTAGCTGGTTGCTTGCTCGAAACGAGTCCTAAACAGAACTACGGCGTAAATTAATTGAAATAAGGTCCTTAGCAGCCGACTTAAATCTATTTTCTTGCTCGGGCAAAGAATCCAAGACAGGTAAATCATTCTTCTCAGCGTGCTTTTACGTATTTGAATTGCTGCCGCTTTCGTAGAGAGAAATGCATTGCGATTTGTCCGTACTGGATTAGCGTGGCACAATTTTTGTTTCTACTATTACGATTTGTACGAAAGAAACGTGTTTTTTCCGTTCATCTTTTGCTTAAATCGTTCGCTCATTCGTACAGGCATATTTGCAAAACGTAAATTGTGCGTTTGAGGAGTTATAATATAATCCACTCGATCCATTCGATAACCCGAACAAGAATAATCTGGAAGGATGGGAAGATCAATGGTTCCCTAATACGTATTCCATTGTAACCCGAAACATAAAACTTTGATATGTTACGATATTACCATCTAACGATATCAAAAGTCCGGCTCCGAAAACTTTATTTCCTAATTTATAGGTCCTGAAGAGAACGTTCAAATACGAAAAAATACCTAAAGTTTGACCAAACAAACTCGTAGCGAGGGGAAAAAGTTTTCTATTAAATTGTCCGGCGCACGTGGCACCAAATACATACATACATATATATCTTACTTTTCTCCGTCTTCTCTTTTTCCGTCCCTTACCCCGGGCCGCGTCGGCTTTCGGATGTAGAAGTGATATCAAGTGTTTACCGAAATTTCCGAAAGACGGACAGTACATTCCGAATGTGTGAGACCATAAGTTAACTTGTTCGAAATTTGGCAACACGTGTTACCAATGCAATGAAGATGCCGCTGATTTGGTTTTCCCGCGACATCCTTAGCTGCAGCTCGTTCATGGGATAAGCATGGAAGAACATTTGGTTAGAAATCTCAAGTAAATATACAATGCCCGACAATGTAAAAAAAATCAATTTTTGGGGATTTCTTTTCTATTATTATTATTATTTTTCAAAGCGACAACGACAATTGATTACTTACGATCCACTAAGGAATATCCAGTTTACTTTAACTGAAGATGACTGAAAACCAAAACCAAAATCAACAGAATCTTCGGGAATAATCTCCTTTTATTTCGTCATTATGCATCGCCATCTGTATTTATCCCCTATAAATAACCACCGAAAGCAACTTTGGCATTCACACCACCTTATTCAGTAGGACCTATCAAACTCGACCTAGGCACTTTTCACGCTACCAAATCCCATTTCGAAACAGTTGGTAATTCCATAACGATTTTTCTCTGTTTGTACACGTGTTTCGCACGGTTCTAAAAATTACCCCAACGAAATCGCATTACGGAAATGACGTTATACGTTTCTCGGCTAAAGTTCCGCGTCGCGGCACGTCCTTCCCCAAATTCGTCTCTTCCAATTTGAATTTATAATTCGCATGATTACTGTGATTATAAAGGCCGAGAACGAACAGATCCATTCTGAACTACGGAGGAGCGACATCCATGGCTTAGTCGCAGGAAGGAGCAGAGGAACTTCAAAAGAGCCACGTCCGCGAAATTATTTTAACGACCGAGGAGCAGGAGGAGGATAAAGAAGGGTAATCATAAACAAGAGGGCCACGTTATGCGTTTTAACCTTATCGCGCCTTCGCTGGCGAATATTTAAAATATCAAAGCGTTACGCTAGGTGTCGCTGGCGGTGTCCGCGTCGGCGTTGGATGTCTGTATCGTCTGGTCTGTTTTCTCTCTGGTTCGGCTTGCCCGTTCAAACTTTTTTAATATAATTTCGGCCGGGGTAAGCGGATTGAGCGTTACGTTTCGAGATGGGCCGGTATCAGGCGTTAGAAGAGACATGATGTAGGTCTACGTTGTACACGGACATATACTGTTCATTGGATTTTCTATACCTTGCGTTCCAGCGTTTGCGGATGCATGAAGGTTATATACAAGCGTACACACGGTTGATTCTTGCCGATTTAATTACCCGAAGATGAGAAGAAACAGTTGTCGCATACTGAGTTTGACGTTGTTAACGCGATGGCCAAATATTTCGAAAGATCAAAGACGCAGTAGTGATGTAATGCTCGGTGTTGTAATGTAATTTACGAAGAAGAACTTTAAGAACTACACGTATTCCAACAGTTTTCTACTAACGCCTCCGAAAGAAATCTGTTGCGAATTTCGAGGATGTCGTAGTTCCTTAAGGATGGATTCGTTGACTACTGCTTGGACAATTCATGCCTTATGAGGGCTGCAGTTGCAGAAACGCCAAACCTTCAACGTTGTTGATGATTTCTTTAGTTTATGCTTCCAGAGATCTTCCACTCTTTGGTTCATCACGTCCCATTTGTACTGCTTGCGCTAATATTTGATTTGGAAATAGACGGACACTGCCACTATTCTCTCATGGGTATCCTTCGAGTTACCGCCCTTATGCCATATAAATTTTGTTCATTTCTGACTTCACTACGTTAAACTGATATATAAACCAGAAAAATGGGAAAAGGACAATGATATGTCGAAAATTATTGCGTTCATAGGTTTATTGAGATATCTTGTTCAATATTATATTATTTAGCGTAAATTTACGAATTAACGCTAGAGCATTCACTTTAAAGATTACCCATCCAATAATTTTTCTTTCGAAACGAAAATTGCTTCATTTTACGTGCAACAAATATAAAAGCTTTCTAGATACGTTCCCCAGCAAATATTGCTTCAACTAAAGTTAAATATACGTTAGCCGAAGCTTTTATTCACGTAATCTAGACACTAACTGCTTTAGAACAAACAAAACAAGCTCGTCCGCTGTGTAAATCCTATTTACAAGGCTTACCTTCCCATCTCCTAATGTAAATATATTGAATTCGGTAAATTATATATAGCAGTCGTTATATAAAACGAGTGTAAGATGTACACGGTAAAGGATCCCGTAATAAATTTCGCCCCGGTAATTGCGGGATGGGTAACTTTGCTTACTTACTTACTTACTTACTTACTTAGCGTTAGTTTCATACGCCATTAAGACTAATGGACTGGTGCATTAGTGCTGCTAACATGCGAATGCCCCGCTAGCCCGCAGTCCCTTCGCTGGCATGGAAGGGGGCGTAAAAAACCAACGGAACGCGTAAAATCGAATTACCAAATTGGTTCAACGTACTCGCCGGCGTTCCTGCTCCTTCGCAGCTCGCCAACTTCTAAAAACTAGCTTGATTCGGTCGCCTTTTTCCGGGACGGCGATTCGTGAATCCTCCGCCCGTACTACGGCGGCAGTGATGGTCCGCTCTTCGGGTCTTCGCTTGTTTTTCCCTTTTTCGAGTCGTCCTCGCCGATAATGCGACCGTGTAAAATGGATTAGAAAATGCGGAAAGCGAAAGATTCGCGTCTGTGTTCTCGGACGAAAGGATGTTATTGCAATTACGACTGGACGGCGTAATTGTGTTGGAATCTTCGGTGTTTTATTTTCTGGCGTAGTTACTTTTTCTCCTTAGTTTTTAACGTTAGACATATTGTAATGTTATATACCGAAAAAGTGAAAAAAAATGGAAGTTGTCCGATTTTCAAGTCGATTGTCCGATCTTTTTAAACGATTGGGCGTAAAATTTTATTAAAACTTGTTCGTCATGGGCCTTATATTTTCTGTTAATATTTCCACAAAGAGCGACGAACTTACAAATTAAGACAACACATTAAGAATAATCATTAAATTATTATAAATATAAAGGTGTAATTCTTACAAGGTAGGCTAAACCAACTTCACTGGCCAACTAGATCGTGGCCACAGTGTTTTGGGATTTACGCGGCATAATCCAGGTTGATTACCTTTGAAAAAGGCAAAACGATTAATGGCGAGTATCGAGCCAACTTATTGGATCGTTTCTACAACGCCGTCACAAGAAACACGTCGGGATTTAGCGGAGAAAAGAACTTTATTTCGTCAAGACAATGCACGCGTGCACACTTGTGCCTCTACTATGCCAAAATTATATGAGTTAGGTTACGAATTGTTTCCTAAGCGCTCACCACGTCTTCCGGATTTAGCCCACAGCGACCACTCCCCATTTCCGGGTATGATAAATGGCTCGGTGGAAAAAGATTTGGCCCGAACATCGAAGTGATTGCACGAACAAGCGTCCATTTTGCAGGGTTAATTTTTTAGAAGGGAAACGAACGACTATGTCGAAACATAAAATTAATCTTACTCATATAATTGTTTTCATTTCAAATAAAATAAATTACGAGCATCTGCTAGATGAACCGTCGTCGGTCAAGGCATGCTTATTAGACAAAGGCAAAATAAAAATTCGCACGTGTTTATTTCATCCTATCCGCTCTTAAACACATATTAGGCGTCTCCCTCTGTGGTTTTCTTTTTCCTAATCCCGTACATGTTACAGCTTGGTAGCATCAATAAAACCTGGAGCTTGCGCGAACTAGGTTAAACTCCGCATAATAAAATTTTATTTGCAGCGCTAGTAAATCTCAATATAGATACTCCCGAGCAACGTGCATGCGAGATCCGTGTAAACTCGCCGAATTGTATACGAGCGGCGCATACTTAGGCAAAAAATACATTAAAATAACCAGCTTGCGGTTTTCGGGGCGGCCCCACAACTTTTTGCTCGTCCTTGTTCGTGCCTCTGTGTAACGTCGGCAAGAGCAGCAAGGCAGGGTCGCGGCAGTGTTGTACGTGTGTACGTTACGTCAACAATCACGCCGCGTCCGTCCAAAACGCATTTTTCAAACCGCTCCGGCGCTGTCCGTCCGCTAAACCTATGGTTAATTATACAATTTCGACGGGAGATGGGGCGGCGTAAGCTCAAAAAAAAAATGGCGGATAAGTGGATTATATACTTTCCTATGCATGTACAGTACGTTTGCATCATCCGCGTGTATATGGACACCTCTTTACTTACCATCAACTCGTTTCATTAAAATATGTTGAGGTAAACGGAGAAAAGGGGAGCAGATCTCTGAGACTCTTTACGCTCATCAAAGCGCTAACTACGCATTGAATCCGTTCCCGCTTGAAACGCCAAAGGTAAAGAAACGCGAACGTTCATTTGATGTCACCGCGAGTTAATTCCATCTTTTAATCTGGGTAATGGATACGCATGTATAGATGCGAGTCCTATACTACCACTAATAATAATAACGTTTGTCAGAAAATCTGTGAAGCGAAAGGTAACTGCGGCTCTTTTTCGGTCCGAATCCTCGTTACATTAGATAATGAAACCTTCTACCGCCACCGCCCGGTATCGAAGAGAGCTTAAAAAGCTTACCGGAAGAAGAATCGCCCGGACGCCGAAACTGTAGGTTAAAAAGAGAGGAGGCGAATCGAAATAGGAAAGAGGAAGACAACGAAGTTTACAGTATAAGCGTAAAGGGGCGATAAGAAAAGAAGAAGCCGTAAAAATGTTTTAAGAATCTGGTCGAAAACCGTCCCGCGATGAAATATACATGAGATTGTCTCTCTTCCCTTCACCGCGCTGCGGGTACATGAAATAAAACTTAAGAAACGGTCTGCGACGCGGCAAGGACGATGGGAAACAAAGGGAGGACGGCAGATGGCGAAAGACCGCCACCGCCGGAATAGAGGCGCTCGTTTGTGTTGTGAGCGCGTGTGTTTAGCGTTGGTAAGGGTGTATATAGGACCCCTTCGCTCCCTTTCGCCCGTTTAATGTACGAAGAAACGGGATAAAGATAATTGTCAGTTAGCTTTATGGCACGGCCTTTCCGATTCCTTAGCCTTCCGTCTTATTTACAGCTAGTGTTCCGCAATCTACACAATCACCGCCGCACTGAGCACTTCGGAGAGTTTTGGAGAAGGGTGCGGGTGGAATATATACGACCGGTCCCGGATTATCTCTAATAGTTCGCGATACAGGATCGTTAATGATATTTCAACGAGGCGCAGACCTCGTCTGATGTGAAGACGGCGCGGCGGGATGAAACCGACCGAGTTGAGTAGAATGGGTTGGAGTGGATGGGCTTCTTTCCCTGTGTTTTGTTTATGTACGTAAAAATGTCGTCGATGCCCTTTTTTTGCCTCCTAATTACGCAATTATACGCGGAACTTCCATTATTTCCTTCAACTTAGATCTAAAAATTAACCTTAACTCATGTATCAACGATAATATTCCGTTAATAAATTGAAGACCCAGCGAAAAAAAATTAAAACTTATGCGGGAACCCTGTAGGGCTCCTCATGGACAACATAAATTTCTCATAAATGTGAGAGAATAAAATCATTTAGACACCGTGAAAATTTTATTCTCGAAGAAACGAGAGAATGTAAATGCGGCCGAAAGAAATTTTAATAATAATTGAGGTCACTTACATTTGACGATATCGCTGTTATTATACCACGTGACTTTCGGGATGGGTCTGCCACCGTGCGCTTCGCAGGTTAGCTCGACGTTCGTGCCCTCGTTGTACGGACCCAGCGATGATGAATTGGCGAGGGATTCACCATTCGTCGTTAAGATTCGCACAGCATCCGGCTTGACTGTAACAAACGTAAAAAAAAAACGTTGAAAATGGAGAGAATTAATTGCTTATGTTTGGTTTGAAGCGTGAAAACCCTTTTTCTATTTTCGCAAATAAATCTTCTAGAAAAAAGGGCCGACGTTTGTGTATCTGTAAATCGCGGCAAGATAAAATATGAATATATCGATAAGTTAAAGCAATGAAATTGTGAATGTAATTCTAGTGATAGTGAAAACTTATAAAATACAGAAGTTTAAGCTTTAGCAGACGGTAACTACGATAGGAAGAAGATTTTACGATGTAACAATGGGGCTGGTAATATTACTAAGGAAGATGCATTCGTGTTGGTATTTTCAAAGTTTCACGATACATATAGCGTTTGATCCTCGAAGAAGCCATAAATATTTTCTAAACTTGAACTGAAACTGAAAAAACAGAAAATGCTTGTTCTGTTGCGAACATTAACAATATAGCAATTAAGTCTAATGGCAAAATTTCAGGGGATGGTTCTGTTCTTAATATCAATGGTTTATGACGGCAACGCAATGATCGTTCAACTAAAAATGTAGCTAGTATACACGCAAGTTTCAAAGACCTCACTTCGTCATCTGTCATATCTTAAAGTCGTGTCGGTAACGAATTATCTCATCGACAGGTCTTCGGCTAGGTGTATATAGTATTCAATTAATACAACAATTGAAGCATCTGGACTATCGAAACCAGCGTGTGTTTGCCGATTGGATTTTAAAACAGATTGCGGTCGATGAGGAATTTTGTCAACGAATCATATTCAGCGACGAAATTCGCTTTCAGAACTTTCAGAGCTTTCAGAAAACAGAACTTTTCCCTTTTCGGGACGCGAAAATCCTGGAAGGCTGCTATAACCTCGTCGTGGTTGGTGTGGATTTTTGTTCCAAGCTCTTCTTGAGACCTTACTTCTTTAAAAATAGAAATGGGGAACACTAACGGTTAACAATGAGCGAATACTGTCAGATGTTGACTAATTTTTCATGGCCTCTTCTATTATATACCTATATCTAATGAACTGCATCTTGAAATCAAGGCAGATTAGAACTAAATCTTGATATTCCCAACGTTTGGTATATTTTTTCAAATCACCATGTATATCGTAGTTTTAGTTTTTTTTTTTTCTTTGGTTACACGCTCTTCTTTATCCAAATGTATATCAATATTCGCGTTTAACTTTATTTCTTCTCTCTCTAATTAAAGCCATATTATTCCTTCCATGAAATTATTTCGGCGAACATAAAAACCAAGAAAAATAAAAACAAGCAACTTCAGGTCTGTTATATTTCGTACTTCGTATTTCGAGCGAAACGTACAATCGATTTACCTCCTAAACAAATTATCTTCTTTTTATTTTCATCTGTTCCACGAAGCTCGTCATTAAAGACTCCCCAGTGTAAGGATAATTAATAATTATCCTTACATGCCCCAGTTCTGCTACGTCGTGGAAGAGAAATTTCACGAAATTAAAGGAAATAAATAAATAAATATCCACGTAACGTCTGGCCGCTAATGATTCCATTGAATTCTTCGTAATTTGTTTGTATATAGAAAAAGTACCGATTGCGAAAGGCGAAAACGTAGTGTTTTTCAGGAAAAAAAATCATCCTTTTCGGTTTATTTATTTGTTCCCCAATTTTTCACCAATATTGTCATCAAACAAGGACGGGGCCATAGTTTTGGAATCTAAGTACCAGAGATGCTTAGAAAAATTTTGCGCAGATTTACCGATTTCTGAATTAATATCTTAACAATCTATCAGGCGACGCGTGAATGGGAAATCATGGAGTTGCTTCTGATAACAGAAATTACGTTCGAACGAACACAAAGAAAAGCAACAGGAATATCTTGGGTTTTTGTTATTCTCCTAGCATGACTGCGTCACTTACAACTCCTGGTGATACCATTCTTCCGAATGTCGCCAAGAAGGAGGCCATCGTTAACTCCAAGAATTCCTTAGAAAGGTGATGCTGAAGAAATTCGATGTTTTTGTCGGTTTTCGTTCAGGATTTTTAAAATCTCTTGAATTCATTCATCTATCGTGCGTATCGATGCGCAGCTCACCAAAACTAACCGCCACAGCGAAGTATCCGAATTTTGTCCCTATTTCTCCACTGCTCGATGAACAACCATGACTGGCTCTTCTTCGGAAAATGTTGTGTTTCCCAACAATTTTTTTTTACCTTCAAAAGGTGTTATTATGGACGATCGGAATTATAAAGATTTTGTTGGATTATCTGTTCTGTCGATCTTTTGTTATCTCGAAAATATATTTCTTTTGAGATAACTCCAGCTACAGCGCCAGAAATCATGGCACAGTATAATATCATATAATACTGAACTATTATAGGTTGATCGATTAAAAAAAAAGAATTATCGAGTTTCCTTTGAGTCTCTTCGACTAAAATTTACGCAAGTTAACCGGCGAATCTTTCTACTTAACCAGCACCGTTACGCTCCCATTGTCTTATTTCGGAGAAGCCATGATGGTGTGCTGGTATATAGGAGGTTGCTGAAATTTTCAACATTTTAAAGCGATGAAGGATTTGCAGCAACAGCGGTAGCGCCGGTAAGCGAACGCAAAACGAATTAAAAAGGTACTTATGCGCTAGAAGCTTCTAAACTGCAACCGCACCAGAGGCCAGTCCCGCCCGCCATAGTTAATTATTCAGTTCCTTTCCGCCGTTCCGGAGTGATTTAGCGCCTCGGCTGCCGCTCAAAAGAACGTGTGAGAACCGTGAGTATTTACCTTTTAGCTTCGCGTACTTATCCCGCCGGTCAGCGGTAGCAGGAAAGTACTCTATTTGCACAAGATTACCCGTCGACTTATTTGCGATTCCGTTTGAATAGTGCAAATCACTTACGCGAATTACATTTTGCCAGTTGGTAACATGGTTTGGGCAGTTACGGAACGTACAGGGAGAGGTTTTCGCCGGATGTACATACACGAAAAACAAACGAGTTTAACAGAATTGCGAAGGAATATTTAACGGGGAGGCCGTTTAACTTCAACGGATAGTAATTGCGGGCTTTTAAAAGTGGTACCTTTCTCCGAGACTTTTTGTGATTTTTGTCGCTAGTTCAATGTTACTAATTAATTGAACCTGTATCGCGATAGCTGTCTATACGAATTTTTGCGGTTTTTGCGATGGTACATGGAACCATTGGGCCTTTCTATGTCAAGTGATATTGCGTTGTTACTAGAATCGCATTCTATTTAAAATGAGAATGTTTACATCCACTTCCGATATAACCGGCAAGAATGTCTTCAAAAATATTTTAAATAATCTTTGCATAACGTTGACAACATTTGGATCTTTTTATTCTACTTACATCTTGAAATACTTTTGGGCTAAGTTTAAACCGCCGTACCTCGTACATTGATAATTATTTTAATAACAATAATAAAATCGAATTTACGAAATCCTTGTATTCGTGATTATAAAAAAGAATTATTGCCATTATCATTATTAACATTGCTATTATTAATATTTCTTGACGGGCGGTGGCTGTCCTACGGGAATAATGAGGTTCCCATTAACGAATCCGATGACCATAGCAAAAATAATAATCTTCTCATAATTACATCCCAACATCGATTCCGGCTCCTTCTCGTATTCCACTCGTAACCTTCGACATCAATAAATTACCAAATTCCGGACGTATGTCGGGCGAAGAATTTAACAAATATGAAACGAAATCAATGAACTAGACCCCGACGAACAAGAATAAATGGGAAATAAATGATTAATGGAGCGCAAATAAAAGGAAAAAATGGCTTTTCGATGTTCCCCCTCATATGCCTTCTTAAAAAATATGGGAAATGTTCTAGACGTGCGGACACGCATATGCCGGCTGGTTTATCCGGTTTATTCTGCGACGAGGAACGACTGTTCGAAAGTTTCTCCTTCGAGTTACGCGACATATTCGAAAAGTTTAGTTAACTGGAAATAACGTTCAAGATTTACTTTTGGGTCCATTTATTAATTTAAAATTAGGAGCAAGGGACATACCTTGGCCCAGTTAATCGGTGAAGAAGATGTGGGCAAGGACGACGCTCTGGTGTACTCTAATGTAGCAGTTCTTGTTAATTAAAAGTATTAAAAGGCCGGATTTAGTAATATGAGCAGTACCACGATAACGATGACTTTATTTTCGAGACATTACTTTCAATACAAGAAACTTTCCTTTAAGCTCCTTTTAGTTTTAAACTGAACAACAAATACACAAAACAACGTCGAGTGTATCGTAACGTATGGGAGACATAGTCTAACAGAATATATTTTTTCGTGAAATTTATTTCGTCAACAACCTATTATATAGGCTCAAAAATTTGTATCAACAGTTAATGGCAAATTCAAGATTCTTTACGTTGCCATATTTTCAAACTATCCGAGCATCGACATCAAACAATACCGCACCTGCAACCCAACCATTCGCACTGCATTCGATACTTTTCAAACAGTCCAAATTCGAAACGCCGCCACCATTGCATTGGTCCACTCTGAACGAAACGAACACCGCCACGGCAGCTGCAAAGGTCGTTTGCGAATTACCGTTCGCCGTCAGCTCATCAACGTTAATCTGGCTACGCAATAATGATGTTTATTTAATTCCGCCGATTCGGTTAAGCACGGTTTCGACGCGTAAACAAACTACCTTCCTTTTTTGTAATTGTTTACGAACGACATACCCTTTGATAAAAACAGATCCATTCGAAACGTCGATATCCATAAAGTTCTGAAGCTGTTGTTTTTCGTGAGGGGAGGACGTCGTCCCTCGTAATCGTTCTATTTCGAGATATCGGCTGAATGGACGAGATTGAAGCTTACTGCGAGAGGGTAGGGCGTGGATAAGATGAAAAGGGGCGCCGGAATATCCCGAGTTTGTTTTATGGGGAGAAAGGTTTTAATTGACATCGATAGAAGGGTATACGAAGCGGGGTGGGCTTATTACCTGTAAATTTTTGTTGTTCCTATCCGCAGTTCAGCAAATAGGATGGCGATGTTGCCGAATGTATGTTTCTTTCGAATGATTTCCAAGAACATAGAAAGCATGCTTGATGATAGGGGCGAGAGCTGTGTAGTTGCATGGCAAACATTAAAATGAGAAATTCGTGAAATTTCAATGTAAACTGTACGATCGAATATCGTACGTTTAGAAAAAAACATTTTTCCGAGACTTTTCAGTTACTTTTTACTTTTGGTATTATCCAGACAGCATCTAACACTAATTTCACGACGAACATTAGCAGGTGTAATATTTATAAAAAAAAAAAAAACAACGAATAAAGAAATAACGGTGGCTAACATATAACGAACGGTCATCACCACCCATATCCCATATCATAAACTTTAAAAAAAAGAAAGACGACACAAAAAGCAAAACGTAAAACACATTTTTCAAATTACAAATCGCCCGCGTTAACATCCCCTTCCCCAAGTGGAAAGTGAAAAAAAAAAAAACAAGTGAAAATACCATCACTACCGCTGGCGTGGGTGGCGGAAATACTGCGATACATATTAAACATCTGCTAAATAGAATATTTGTTGGCGGCGTTTGCGGTAATTTATTCGGATGTTTGCGTTTCATCATCGCGCCGGCGAATTTTCGACTCTACCGACGCGATGGTCAGAACCGGCGGCGAGGGGGGCGAACGGAGAAAGGGATGATTTCGTCAGTTCCGGGCTTCGCTGTTCGCTGTTTTCGCCGTTGGTCGCGATTTTTTCGGGTCAGCAACGCGGGAAATAACCGTCATTAATAAGTGATAAATTTACTACGAGCCAAGATAAATACGAAGGGGCACCGACACGTATAACGCGGACGCGTGTACTCGTGGGTGTCGGGGTATTTAGCTAAAGTGGTAGATCTGGCGTTCTTTCTGTATTGCAGTTAAAAATTAACACATGTCGAGGGCGATGTATTGGAGTGTAACAATAGAGCATCAAAATGCTAGCCAAACACTTTACTACGATTTCTTTTAATTTATTATGATAATAAATAAAATTAATATTTATTATTATAATAAATTAACAAACGGCTCGGTGGTCCATTGGTAAGGGGGTCTATATTTTACTGAGCAGAGTTAAGCGTTATGTGCTAGATTCAAGTCAGCATCAAATTTTCTTAATAGGTCACTTCCAAGTCACTATTCGCAGTTGTGAGGCAACTAACTGCACATCACTCTTTACCGGGAGGGGGTGACAATAACAAAAGCATGGAAGATTTCGCACATATTTCACACATAAAGGTTCTTGGGGTTATGGCAAACCTTAAGAAGCTTGTGTACCCCGTTGGGCCGTTACCAGAAGAAAAAAATGCGATAAACGTATCAGTTTTCTGTAGCAAGCAAAGATGTAATGCGATTCTTTGTATTTTGCTGAACATTTTCTGTCGTTTCGAGACTAAAGGTCCACGTTACGCGCTACCTTAAAAGAATCATCCCGAGATACTTCCCGTAAACATTTCTATTTAATAACTAAATTGCGAATTTTTTCAAGCACTTTTCTATATGTTCTTATTAGTGTTTTTGCTGTTGAAAAAGCTCGAGCGTGAAGTCGTTTATGTGAGTTTAAAGCTCCATTGTGAATTCTAATCAGCACTTGCCAGCCTATTTATTTCGTTGTTTATTGTTTACGTTTGCTTGTTAACTTGTCAGACAATGTACATAAAGGAATTATGCTAAACGCTGGAATCGTATCAAAGAAAATAACGTTTACACATTAGTTTTAATAAATATCTTTAGCAACAGAAGTTTGATTTTTTATATTTTACGTTTTTAAAGGGAAACCTTATCTGTGTAGCTTTACATTTAATTTACTAAAGAGAAAATAATTTTTTTTATAAGCTTTACAAGATACTTCGCTGTTTTTTTAATAATTTTTTTGAGCTATTCAGGTATCCATGTCAGTTGAATTACTCGAGAAACTATTCTGATTTTAGCGCATGTGCTACGTAATTTAGAGCTTTCGTCTGCATAACCTGCTGTACCCTTCTCTGAATTTCTCCTCACCTGAGTATATTGACATCAGCTGCTTTTCATTTCCAACGAACTTGTGATTTGCTATTTATAAATCATGCAAGTTCAACAGGTTGTTCCTACTATGGTTGCTAGTGTACCTATTAATCTTCTTCGCCTCCGTGTATTAATCTATTCTAGATACGACACAAGCGAAAAAGGCTAGAGAATCGCTGCTCCAAGATAGCGTTGTTCTATCCTCACGTAATATGCCTTCTATTTAGGGTATAAAACAAGCCCAATGTACGAAATTAAAGAGAAAATCAAAGAATCCATCAAAGCCGAACGGCTAAGTTGACCCGCTTCCTGATTCGCATCCTCTTTCATATAAACGATACCGTCTAATTCTCGCAGCGGATTAATTTGAGATTTTTCAATTTAATATTATGCCGGAGTTCGTTTCTGTGCGGGGCTGCGCTTAACAATTCCACAGCGATAATGGGTTATACGTCGCTTCCGGTCGCTATCGCTTGTTTGGTTTGTCCAATATAGGCTTTATCACGGTTACTGCATGCAATTTTATAAAATCCCGGCCCGAAATCCAATGTTCTCTCTCATACTCAACTTGCTTACGAGCACGAACATTGTATAAAACGGGACCGGTGTACTCTCCTAGCGTTCGGCTTAATGACACAGACGGCACTTTGGCAATCTTGCGACTTGAGAAAAGCGCTATTTCAGAATTTATCGAAACACTTACTTTACACTGTGATAAAACTCAAACAATCAACTTCCGTTCGTAGATGTTTTAATAATTAGAAGCAATAAGAACCTGGAAATGGATATCAATGAAGGAAAATCAACGTTTAGATATATTGTGACAGATTCTAACTATCGTCCATTCAACCATTTAGCTTTGATGGATTTCAGGTAAAACGGGCACATGTTCACTACGTTATCGTACAGTCCCTGTTATCATCTTTAATATGTATTAATTCTTGTCTTACGATAACTTAAATATAGTTAACGAGTCATCTATAGTAAACATTTTGTATCTTGGCTAATACTATCGTACTCAATCGGTATGAACACACGCGCATAATTGTATAGGGATAACGGAAAAGGGAGTGAGAGAGGGTTCGAATATTAATTAAATAACATCGATGTTTACTTTGAAACGCATACGATACGCTCGGTTGATTGTGTACATATACATGGTATACGTACATATGTACGGGATTAATGAAAATATAGAAACTGGAGGGGGTATGGAGGGGATGAAATGTGGGCCGTGGGTGAAATTGCAATTACGAGAAAGGATCGAAGGCTGCAATGGCTTCGAATTAACATATCGAATAGATCGTACGCTTCGCTGTTACTTCCACTTTTAGAAAAGACGCTAATTGGACTTTCGCTGGTTTTACATTGTCCATGTTATTGTTACGTGATTATCCTTCGATCGGTGGCCGGTGTTTTCGAGCTGACCGAGCGAGATTAGATAGACTATACGTGTAAGTGTTTTTGTTCGAAGAGAGGACTCTTCGGGAAGTTCTTTTTAAAAATTTAAAATCCTTAGCTTCGTTGTTAACTGCTCATTAAGCTAAAACCGACATTTCTTCATGCGATACCCCGGAGCTGGAGCATTCTCTCCAACACATAGGCGACGCCCATTGCACCGAACTTACCGAATTATCTTAGATGGAGCCACCTCATTATTTTCGGCGAAACTTTATTCATTTTAAAATTTCCTGACGTCGTCCGACAAGCAATTTAGTGCGGGACAAGCGCTGTACGTAGTGCGACCAACATGCTCCCTTTACTTTCGGGAACCTTTCTTTTTTGCAATAAAGCTTTGGCTTTTTCCTCGGACGGACTATAACGCCCCCGCTAACGTTGTAATTCGTAACAAGAAGTTTGCAAGTTCCGTCTTCTCCTTTATTTTTTCGCCGGAGAATTAAATTTCGTCCAGAGTACTTGTTCGGAACTATAAGGAGCAAAGTTCCCGAGGTTATGTAAACGCTGCTTTGTCAATTTCAGCGGGACATTTTCTGATTGCGAGTTTAGGAGAAAATGTAGGTGGAAAGAAGGCAAAGAGATGTACGAAAACGCGTAGGCTAGGGAGAACGGTTCTAATTGAAAGTATCTTATTTGATTACAACAATGAAATTGCCCGTGTTCACTTGCGTTATAGCCTAACGATTTTTTTCTGTGCCCGAATGTGGAGCGGAAGATGCACGGATGGCGAATTTTAAGCATTCAAAGACTATATTTTGCTGATACCGCCTTCAGGGTGGAAAGAATGTTTCGATAAGTGGCTCGTACGCATGAAAAATATAAACCTTAATGGCGAATAGTCTGAAAAACTATAGAACGCTTTTTGCGCAACTTTTTTTCTTTCATTGTCTTTACTCTTCTCCCGTGGCTATAACGTTCCAACGATCAGCGCATTCACTAGAGAAATCGAACACAAAAGGAGGAGACTCTCGATAAGGAATTAAATGAATACCTTCGCTAACGACTGTTCGCGACGCCTTCGCTTATAAAATTCGTTTCTTCGACTTCACCTTATCGATTTAATAATTTCGCCCCTGCAAGGAGAGTAAAGAGGCCGTAATCTCGTCTAGCGGGCGATGGAAACCACCTCAGACGGAGCCCTCCGCGGACCCTTCACATGGCGGCGAGGCGTGCGAAACCGGAATTGGCCGTACTCGCGCGTTTCCTCCGAGGTCCCGGCACCGGAATTTAATTTCCCACCGCCCGATACTGCGGCATTTCCTTTCCCCATATTAAGTGCGCCTTATCCGTAGGATACGTACGACACTATTCCGTTTTCGCTTCTTGGTTTCTTACGGTTGATGCGACGGACGCCGCATCAAAAGGGAGGACGGCACTGCCGTAGGGACGCCGCGCTGCCGGGTAAAGGCGAGCGGTAATGGTGGCGGTCGTCAAGACCATGTGGGTAGCGGAATCCAATAAACGTTCGGATATTGCCGCTCGGGAAGTGAGAGACTGTTTTCATTTCGCGATCGCGCGCAATAGAGCAATTAGCTTACGTGCGACACTAATAACAATTAACAATTAAAATATAACCGCGTAACATGTAAAGGCCGTAAACGTTATTAGAACTGGCTGGAACTACCGTCGGAGTTAGCCGATTCGTAGTACCGAATAAATTCCGTTCTAGAGGCTATCGTTTAGTATTATTGTAGCTAGTAAGATACCGTAGTTACATTTGCATTGATGTTGTTATAAGTGTGTGTATTAACGTAGATTTAGTTGTATTTTTATATTGGGCGTAATGATAAAAAAGATGTGTGTTTATTACTATCAAAAATGCTTATATTACTTCAGCGAAAATGGTTCCTCTAGCCCGTCTGCCTAAAAGGATTTGCACCATTTGGAGTTTTAAAACTTTTCCATCGCATATAAGACGCTATTTGAAGATAAGGCTGGGTTGGCTCTACCCATTCTCGGACACACCTTGCTTTTCTATTTTCTTTATCTTCCATCTGAATGTCTTCCGGCCAGTTGTCTGATAAAGATTCCTCTTCCAAGATTATCCTTGCGGTCTTCGCTTTCTTCTGGTGATGTTCTGTCCTGCATCTCTCAATATGCTCCTGATACTTTGCCCTGATTTTAGGAGGACCTTGGCTTTGCCTCTCCATCTATTTTCTAGCCACATGAAATGGTTAATTACAATTTTGTTGAGTGTCTAGTGTCACGCCGTCCCTATTCCGGATCGAATATAGGGCGTTCCTCGTAATTGCCAGTTTCCTTTTCGCATGATTCGTTCGAAATAGCCGCCTCCCGAGAATAACACCTAGTTACTTGATCTGGATCTCCGGACGGGAGACGGGTGTCATCTGCAGAGATGTTCGACGGAGCCTCGCGGTCTCGCCAGTGAATTGGATTACCGCCGAAATGCAAAAGTTCCCGAACAAATTATCAGTACAGTTGCCTGTAACTTGCCTGTAATTACGACTAAGACAGACTATCGCGAACGAGAATTATCTCGGAGCACGTCTCGCAGGTTCCCAGGGAAATTTCGAGACTGTAAAGAAGGATCCTACCCCTAAAACTAATTTAAATCATAATCTGGCTGGAACTTTACAGACACCGCTTAATAATCGGAAAAGACCATCGAAATCTGTAACAACTACAATTTCCAATGCTAATATCTCGCGCGCGATTGTATGGCCGTACGACGTTTCAACAAATTAATAGGCTATCAAGTCGGCGGCAGGATCCGCTGCTGATTATAGACCGCATAGATCCCGTAATCCGCCGTAATTCGATTAAATTTCAAGCTTATAATGAAGAGCGCCGATACGACGTTGTGTAAAGCGAATAATACACAGAATCGCAGCACGACAAAGTACAGCTATAACAAGCTGTCTATCTCCGCTTAATTCGAAAGCTACTTTTTGGAATTTCTGCGTTAATGAACGAGGTAGAATATTGCTTCATTCTACAGCTTAGATTATGATGGACAAGTTACGTATGGTACTAGTTCCGGACTAATTAATTCAATTCGGTCCGGGCGTATGTAGCGGGTTGATAGTATTGCAGGGTGTCGCCAGGTGGGTTGATGCGGTGAAGGTAGATCGTGGTCTGTGTAATTTGTAATGTTCCCATTTTGTAGGAATGAACAATTTCTATTTTGTTCCGCAAGCTTTAAGTACTTTGTACAAGAACAGCAAAAACACTGGATTTATGTAACTTCGCGTTCTTTGCGGTGTCTGCGGTAATTTCAATTTCCATCGAGGAGATGGTTTGAGCTACGAAAACAATTACCAAAGTTCATTATTTGAAGAAATAAAATTTGAAGAAATCGAATGTGCCCACAGCGTTTTTTTTATTTTTTTTTATTTTTTATTTATTTTTTTTATTAAATGCTTGCGTTAAAGGGACCTGCTTTATATAACACGTTGCATACTTCAAATACAAATGATTTTAATCTACGATAAGGTAACGTTGAACTATTTTGCGATGTTCAAACTTATTCCACCGCATTCATTCGCTACAGTACAAATCATGTAAACGTATTTTCATTAGATCAGCTATTCATTATAAACGGCTCCCGTTTTTTGTGCTCATATTCATATTTAAGTTGCTTTTAGTGGCTAGTAATCAGCAATATACCGGCCGGGAATATATTATTCCCAAAGATATACGAGCAGATACACAGAGGGGATCATAAATATCCCGTTTATCGTCATATCGGACTAAACATACATAAAAATACGAAAGACCATATAAAAATGCTGATGTTTCTAAACTATATATGCGGTTCCTGGCGGTGCATGACCAACTTTTACACACGTAACTCGTAAAACGGATATTGTTTGCGTTTTATGGGGATAGAGTTTTGTTGGGAAAAATCGATGTCTGTGTAATTTTCATAACTCCCACCCCCATGCGTTGTAGTCTAATATATGCATGTACGTGAAGTGCACGCTAAAGTTCACGTATGCGCACTCATAGATATCAATGACGGATGAGGTTCTCTGACAACAAGTAATTTATTTTAGTAGATTGTATATAAAACAACAGAAGTTTGGAAAACTCAGACCCATTAATTTTGCATATGGTTGCACTTCTACCATAACAGGTTTGGTCTTTAGAAAGTAAATCCTTCCTGTCTAAGATCAAATTGTATTATCTTAATGCAAACATAAGAAATAGTATGTTCCAACCAATGAGTAACCATGTATGTAATTAACAAGAGAACACAAGGGATAATTGATGATGAATAAGGACACAATAAATGCAGTAGGTTCTATCACTGTTCAAGATGAAGAACAACAATGAATAGATGTTGTTAATAGATGTCAGTACCAGAACTAACCCCTCGGAATCCATCCGAAAATCCTCATTTCACATGTCTTTAAGTGATCACTAGAGAGGACAATAGCGAGTGAACTCTTATCTTTTTTCTCTCAGGGAACTAGTAGGCAACACGAACCCTTTCTAATGAGACGAGTAAACACGAGTCCGTCTAATCACTGCAAAAAAACATAAGCTTTCACTCGCCTTTGTCCTCTCTAGTTATCACTTAAAGACATGTGAAATGAGGATTTTCGGATGGATTCCGAGGGGTTGGTACTGCCAAATAGTTGTTTGTTTTTCTTTTTTTTTTTAATTAAATAAGTAATTAACTCGTAAGTGTTTGAATTAATTATGATGTTGCGGACTTGAGTCGAACGCTGCCGCCTCTATCAACGACTACCGAAGATAGTTGGATCGTTTAGACGAGTCAAAATGAACGAATTGTAAACAAACAAATAGAGATAACCTCTTAAAATAAAACGGAAAACGTAAGTAGCTTCTATTGCAGCGTCATGAGAAATCAAGGTCACGGCTTTATTTACAAGTTCAACGGCGTTACGGAATGTATCTTTGCATTTACGTGTTCTCGGTAAGAAAATATACCCGGTTTGGCAAGGCAATATATGTTTAAATGCGCGCTTAAACATATGCTGCGGTTCTTACTTGAATAGCTGGAATAATGGTATTCTACAATAAGAGAAAAGGCGGACCGACAGCAATACACTTTGTTCAGCATCACTCATCCGCGCGAAGTAACAGACGTGTCCACCAGGTGTCTGTTTGGGAACGAAATTTTGGAAGACTTATATAGCCAATTTTTGCATGACGTTTGCGCTTCTTTTCGATTCTTTTGTATCGTTTACAATGTCCAGAAGTTGTTGCAAACATGCACAATTGTATCCTTGGAATAATTATCAGTTTTTCGCGTTTTTCTCGAAACTACTTTACACCCATGTCTTATTTCTTTGCAAGTTTCTCAATTCATCTCGCCGGTCCTTTCGTAAAAAAATTCAGCTGCGGAATGTCTTGAATACAAACTCAATCCAATTATTTTAGTAATTACAGATGTGAATAGCTTTGCGATACATCTTTACCGCACTATAATCCGAAGCTCCAATAGTTTTGCCGTTGATCGTACGGCTTATAGAAGTTAGAACCGTTATAAAGCCGTTACGACGAGGATATTTTTATAACGCGATGATAAATTCGAGTGTAAAATTTTAATATGCGTAAAATTGAAGTCCCAACACGGATGAAATACGTGCCTCGGGCGTTAAATAACGCGAAAATTTGTTCTTAGAAATTAGATATTGCTCGCCGGGATACCGGTATGATGCCTTGTTTTCCCTGCACGATATCACCTTTTATAGCCGGGATATTATAATAAAAATTTCCGTCGGATAAAGTATTTTATATTTGTTCATCGGCGGAGGTGTTGTTTTTAGCGCAAAATACGGCCGCGAAAATGTGTCGGATAATGATTTGGATATCGTAAATGTTTTGTAGCGCGCCGTAATGGCTCGTATAACATGGTACTAATAGGACGGAGGTGTAGATTTTTATTGAACGTTGTTAATGGTATCGCGTTCCCTTAGCTCTAAAATTAAGGCGTAAAACTAAGAATCGGTATCGCTTTTGAACATTTTTGAAAACTTATCGTGTTGGAAATGCTTAGGCGCCCGTACAATGAGCAGAGTTGCATTTTCAGCGCAGGACGTTGCTTGTTTTAAAATTGATCGGCTTATTGGTAAATAGAGAGGACAAAGGCAGATGAAATTGCTGCGACTAGACAGGTTCGTGTTTATTCGCCTCGTAAGAAAGGGCTCGTGTTGCCTACCGGTTTCCCCGAGAGTCGACAAAACACGAGTCCGTTTAGTCGCTGCAAGAAAGCGTTAATTTCACCTGCCTTTATCATCTCTATTGATAAATATGACGTAAAGCCGAAGAGAACCTTCAAGCTGAACCAGAAGCATAACATTCGTCTTCTTGTTTTATCCGTTCTTAACGTTAGGTGATAATTAAATTAACTACGACGACAAACAGCCTACAGGTAAACATCTCATCGAAAACATGTCTACCGGAAGACCTTTCATTTGCATCGAGCAGCTTCGAATAAATTTCAACGCGACAATTGCCGTGTGCGGCGCTCTCTAATTCATTTCCTTTGTTATGCGGAAGATCCCGGTCTCGTTGTTTGTTGCCGGTAATAAATGTAATAAAGAACGAACACGTCTTGCGTCCCATATTTCATAATTCATTAGCGGCAGGGGCGGCGGGAGGCTCGTGCAGCTCATTAAATCAAAGCTTAAATATGTCCTCGTATAAACATACCCACCCACACGCGCGTGTGGCGGTATTTACACGTTATACGCCGCCCCATCCGACGCCTCGTCGTCGTTGGGCATGAAGGGGATGATATCATTACATGATGAAAACGTGTCCCGTTGTAATACCGTGATCAAAGCAATACCGTCGTGCGGCAGGATTAATTTCAACATAATGTAGCACATTAATTTATCCTTGCGCACGCTTCTACGGTTGCGTGAACGTAATGTCCCGCGTATTTGCAACGTATTCCTTCCTGTTTTGTGTTAAATAGAAAGCGCCCGTTCGACGGTGAAGTCTTTCTAACGGAAGGAGCTAACGTCGACGGTTGTAGAACAACACAATACCGCTTTTCTGAAAGTCGCTGGTCAGTAGAATTCATCAGGATCTCTCGAATGCTGCGCTACAGCTTTGGCAAAATAGATAATTCACAAAAATAGACCTACACACTTAAGTAATTGGAATGTTAAGAATAACGTCAGTAGCTACCGTGCGGTTAGCCTCACATGCATTACGGTACGTTAAGATACAATAAATATATTGTTTCTTTAGATTTTATTCAATTAAGCAACGATGTTGAATTGTTGCGACCGCTGATGAATTAAGGTCCTTGGACTTTCGCTCAACTTTGCAATTATACTCGTAATGGCGACTTATAACAAGAAAAACTCGAAGTTGCTGAATACTATTCGCAGCAGAATGCTTTTTTTCGTGTTTAACAATTTCCGTACGTTCTTTTAGACAGCGTATGTTGAATATAAACCTTCAAATCGACAACGTAACTCTAACGACAGTCCCAAAATTCATGCTGGGACGACCTTTATTCAAAAAAAAAAAAAATGCAGCTATTAAGTAAGAAAAGCAATTTTTTCCACAATAATGACTTGAGCGCTGTCTGGATTAATCAAGCGTCAAATTAGAAGTAGCACAGACGTATAAACCTCCGCGCTTCGGTAACATTCCGCGCACTTCAAGCACCATAAAACGTCGCCATTCATCCTCCTGGTTCCTTTAGTGCCGGCGCATAGCGCGAATACCGTCTTTTATCGTTTCCCGGTATACGGCGAATTTAATTATTGAATTAACCGCTCGGCTATGCGAATCAAATTGTCGACTTCTCGACGAGAGAATGGAGTACCGCCTCTAACGATCCTCAACGTATATTTTCGCGTATATGCATATGTATATCTACACGCATTCCTACGTATTTTATTGGGGGGAACGTTTAAAGTGCTCCGGCGACGTCTTCATTTCCGCACAGCCGCTAAATGCCCCTGAATTTGCGACCATTTCAATTATGCGCGTGTCTGGTCCGCACAATGAATCTTGCTTTAATTGTCTCGAGACGCGGCCTCGCCGACGAATTATTTCGGGTTGAGATAGCGCCTCGAATTTCAGTCTGGAATGGCCTCGCGAGCAGGAGCGGTATTAGACTAAGACGCCGCCGGTGGTATGCACGTTGTACATTGTAGCCCGAAACAATGTAACTTAGAACGAGTATTTTGATGGTTTTAATGAAAAATAATATATATACAAGGCAAAAAGGACCCTGAAATGTTCGGATTAAATATATTTAACATCTTAAAAGAAGCTAAAGAGCTCCATTTCCAACCATACCAACATTTCCAACAATATATTCAAGTACACATCGTGTACAGTTTTCGCACATTTTTGCATATTTCTCTTCAATTAACGTCAAGCTTCATCAATAGTCGTTAAATCTATCTATCTTAGTGCACTAGATAATAACATTTCTGCTCTCCTCGTCGATTGCTTCTTGCTGTTTTCGTACGATTGCAAGGTAGTTACATTAGCGAACGTCAATAGTAAGTCAGTATTTACATTTGTAAGCGCAATTGACCTTTTCCATGAAAAATTTCCTATTCGGACTACCTCGAAGGAGGCGTTGCGAAATTTAATTTGGATCCACCAACGCTAGTTCACAATCGGTAATAGACGTGCAAGAAAAAACGAAGGAAACGTACATGATGAAAGGAGACTAAATGGCACAACGCTTAGCTCGTTCAGCTATCAGTCGCGGGGCACCGCGTTTAAACTCTGTTAAACTTAAGATTTTCCGTAAATTCCTTTTCTCGACTATCTCATAGTTGGCCGACGACCCCTGTAAATTGTCGAGAGCTATTAGAAGACGTAAGGCACGAATGGCACATCTACATTATTGATAGCCCGGTTCAATTTGTCTTTTAGAAAGCTGCGTGTTGTTGGCAAAAATTGATAAAATTTTTTATCCCTTACACTTATCTGTATATATTCAAATCTATCCGTGGAAGCTTGAATAAATATCTTCTTACTTCTGCTATACATTAGTATCAATGTACATTTATCGCGCATTTATAGGTTGTAGATTAACTCGACTACAAGTCGCTACGTAAGAAAAATACTTCCTTCGCTCAACTGCATGTTAACCGTACTTTATCGCCGCAGGTACATTCATAATTTTACTTTTTCATTCGGCAACGATTTCCTTGTGCAATAACTTCTACCCGCAATTTTTCGTAATTTATTTCCATTTGACGTGTAATTCGCCTATTAATAAGCCTCCTCCATGTACATTCCCGTCAAACGGGCATATTATTTGCGGGAAAAATTTATAGAGTACACCAATCACGCGAATAGCTGTACGTAGGTACGTACGTACATACGTTACCGCAGCTAATTGACAAGAAGCAATAGCTGTCCGTGACGTCTGCATGTACGTACATCCAACAGACAGACACCACGGATACCAAGTTTGCTGATTCTAGATAAAGTTTATACGGAGAGCGATTTTGTGTGCGCTTCGTGTAAATAGTGAAAGTTTCCAAATGTCTCGATAATAAATTGGCTTATTGCTTTCAGCATTTGTTTTGGTTAGCAACATAAATTTATGACTAGTAGGCGTCTACCCTATTTCCTTTTTGTGTGACATATAAAGTCTGTATTGTATGGGGAAACGGTTTAGCATTGAATGTACGTAGATGCTGCTTTTGCTTTAAAAATTGTGTCAAATGATGTGAACACGACTAATCAACTGACTTCGTTTAACTGCCGTACATCTTAAAGAGCTTTCAATTGGTTTCTAACGACTTTTGCTAATACATTTTGTCGTTAGGAAGTATCATGCAGTTGTTCCTGTCGTGATAACGACCAACATTAAAAAAGACATAACTCCTTTAATTTTCACGAATATTTTGTTTGACCTTAAAGGCTCATCATGGTCATATATCAACAAAAAGATAAGCAAGCTTCTGAATTTGAAGATTCAAAGAAGTGCGCGTTAGGATTGTCTATTATTTGCATAACACATGATTTAATAAGCATACTGACGAAATAAGCATCTTTGCCGATCTTCTAGGTTATTGTACTTCAATTTTCTTCATAATTCTCACCTACTCTCGCTGCTCCCTCCAAGTGCCCTATCTTTATTTCTTTTACATTCTTCTTCACCTCCTGCTACCATTTCTTCCTTGGGAATCCTTTTCCCCTTTTAACGTCTTCTTCTCGGAATAAAGTTTATTCGACGTCGGTAGTCCGTCATTCTTGCGATGTACTCCAACCATCTTGTTCTGTGTACTCTAGCCTTCTGTGTTATCTTGGACTTTCCATAGATCCCGATCGCTTCTCTGTTCGAACGTCGCGTTACCATCGTTGCCATCGTCCAAACCGTTGGTTCGACAATAGTTTCGTACATTTAGCCATCGTATTTATCTTCTTCGCTTTTAATGCTGTAGATGATGATCCTACACCTCTGCTTCCTTTTACTATTCTTTCCTCGATTTACTTGCTTTTACCTTTTGGCAATTACATTCTCTAGGCTGAGAATCTCTAGGTTTACAATTTGCAATCTTACAACTTCCAAGCCACACCTTCCTACAACTTCTCTGCACCTTCCTCGAATACTGCTTCCAATCATTAAATCATCTGCGTATGTCATACATTGTTCATTGTTGTGATAAATTATACCACTACCATTTCTAGAAGTAGGTTGAATAATTCAATCTCTTTCTTCTTAATCCTGGCACGATTGTAAAATATTCGAATAGTCCTTGTATCTAATTAATTATTGATTAAACTGAACTAATTGGTTGGCTGTACTGATGGGGTAGTTTCTACCTGAAGATGTGTTAGTATTACGAAACCGGCAGCAAATTTTAATTAAGAAAAGAATTGCGAGATTACATCAGATTTCTTCGTCCAACTCCTAAAATTTCAACTATCGCATCCCTCATCCACCAGAATGCTGTTATTCGTTCGAGCTAGCTTTTCTTTCGGGAAATCATCGAATTTAACCAAGACACAGCCAACACACGTTGTAGTCCCCATTTTTATATATCGTGGCGTTATTATCGTTCCTTTCGTCAACAGATTCGCTTTGTTTTTCAAATCACCGTCGACGTTGAATAAGAAATTAAAATTTCGTCTTTCCCTACTCCACCAATAAAATACGAAATTAAAAAGGCATTCTTTTACGCGACCCGGAAGGCTACAGAGGGAGCGAGATGGACGAGAGGGATCGAATAAGCGACCGGTAGCAGGGACGACGCCGGCTTTTTAAAAAATTGCTTTAGCACGCCGATTTCGAGGTATCTCGCGGCGCACGGGCTGCAGGCGATGAGCGTTAGATTTAAAAACATTTTTACGACGTCGTAGCAAATTTCTATCCGCTATGCTTTCGAATAAAAATTTTATTCCGTCGTCCTCGTCGCCGTACGGAGCGCCCCCGGGCGTTGCCGGGGAGATGGAGCCAGCACCCCGGTAATAAAAAATATACGGTTTTGAATAAAAATATTGCCAGATAAGTGACTGTTTTGTAAAGGCAACGCGAGGACGACGTCAATGTGGATTCGTAGCGCTGGTATCTGCGACTTAATACAGCTCTGACGTAGTATTACATTGTATGAACGCGTGTAACTTGGCAGCGAGTGCGAGTATATGTGTGTATGTATATGTCGGTCGCTGTAGATACTGCGGGCCGTGAGCTGGGACATTACACGACACAACAATGTAGCAATATCGGCGCTCGCTCGTAAACGGCGTCTTGTTTATTACCTCGGCCCCGATAAAATTGTGATTAAATTGAATGCGCTGAAGGATAAATAGAATTTCTTTGCTGGTGTCAATTACAAACGCTTTTGTTGCTCGTTGCGGTGGTATGTTATAATGGCGATATAATTTCTAACGTGCGCAACATTTTCAAAGAATATTTAAAGAATATACAAGAGTAGCGTCGTAAGTTTTTACAAACGCGAAAGGTGCTATCAAGACATCGGTGTAAAATTTGGTTTTTATTATTGAATGGACATTTATGCGGATTTTCGTCAGATGATTGCTTATATGCTTTCGTCAATTTAGAATCTCGCGAAGATCGACGAGAATTGATTGTTTCGATGCTGTACGCAACGATGATTTAAGCCGACCTTCTTCATGTGCTCAAAAAATCGGACAGAGGAACAAAATCTGAATAAAACGTCGTAACGGACGACGAAACTTGGATATATTCGTACAAGAGGAAAACTAAACAATAATCAACTGTTTGGGTTCGTTTACGAAGCGCCGTCGGGAAAGTGATCGCTTGTTTCTTTCGTCGTACTGGACACGCCGCGAGCTTTCAAGGATCGGGGAATAGTTAATGCTGAATAGTACGCAACAATTTGTTTGCCAGAGATCATCGAGGAAATTGGAAAATACAATCGACAACGTTGTATCATCCCTTATCATCGAGTTAATATCTTATTGCCCGTAACAAAAAATGCCTCGACAACGATTTATTGTAGAAGAAAATCCACGCCAAATAACATCTTGAGTATTATTTAAAAAATTTGAATTATTTTAAAATAAAAAAAAAAAAAAAATTGACTAAAGCCAAATTTGATAAATAGTTGCCGTATTCAAGTCTGTTTCGCATGTCTCAGTTTTAGGGAGTACAATCGGCAAAAGTAGATAAATACCATTTTTTCTCGAGAGTAGAGATAGAACAGGCATGTTAGATTTAGACAAGCAGTAGGTAACGGAGATCTACTTAAATTACCTTAACGCCAAGTTACTACAGCAACAATTAAATATCGGAAATAAAACATTCGATCAACTTCTGCATTCATGGATTCACAATAGACCTCGAGGATTTCCCACCATGCGCTCCTTCCCGCACGTACATTTTCGTACGGGAGCTAAACAAATGTTGACGTTGGGAAGTCGTCGAAGTGTACAGCGCCATCTGTTCCCCGCTTACCGCCCTAATAAGCGTCTCGTCTCCGACGTTCCGCGGTAAATCAGTTATTTCACAAAATACGGAATATATAATTAAAGCAGCCAGAACGATCTCGCGTAGATATGATAATGAACGCGGGCAGATAACGCGTCGGCATCTATGTATATACGTGCATATATATGTACGTGTGTGTGTGTGTGTGTGTGTACGGTAAATGTAATCAAAACGCTTTAGTAGCCCGGACGCCATTATGTTAAACGATTTCCAAGTAATCTAGGTCTCACCGCGTACTAGTCCAAATATTTGCGTCTCTCTCTGGTAGATGCGCGAACCTCCGGCTTAGTTACAATGGCCTCGGAGTCGATAGTACAATACGTATTACCGACTAGCGATTTAAGTGTTGTTATAATGCTACTCTCACGTTGATTATCTCGAGTTGTAGGGAGATCTAGCGGGGGATAATCGAAGACGAAGTGGCTGTAAAACTGTAAAGGGAGCGAATATTTATCCGCTTGTTTTTCGATCCGCGTCCTCGCAGTAAAAATTAGATTAAACTAAGTACTTTTCGCCAAAATAAAATTGTCGCAATGTGATCTGTGGGTTTAACGATTACGTCCTTACAAAACATCAACGAGCCGTAAAAAATATAAAATTATTGCAAATTATCCTGACGGAATCCTGAAGTCTAAGCAATGAGTGAATGATTTTCCCATTTTTACAGAACCGATAAAAGTCATTTATTGTCTCGCAAGTTGTCAGCTTCCGCTGTTGTGCATTACCGGTTATTTTGTGGTTAGAAAAATTAGGATGATGGACCACCAAGGATCGAAGAAAAATAGAAAGCAAGATAAGTTGGTCAAAGAAGCAACGAAAAAGCTCTTCATTGGCCCTACCTCTTTCTGTGGTCTTCAAAGGAGCTAAGCAACAAAGACCTGGAAGGACAAGGGCCTCACACTGGGAAATTATTCCAGGATAAAAATAGATAAAGGAACCCATATCAGGCTCGCCAAAGAGCAAAGTAAAGGTAGCGCTACTGTTCAGCGGAGGAGATCTTAGGATATTGGCAGGATTCTTCTCAGGTATTAAAATAAATTCGGAATTAGTGCCAAGTCGTTTAAGATAGCTGAGATTAGTGATGAATGGATCGTTCGACGACAAATATTATAACTCTATAGACATCGAGATGTCTCACTCATCTTTTATGCAAATTTCAGTATACAGTGCGTTCCATTTACAAAATCTTAATTTTGATATATCGTATTTTGTAACACACTGTGTAATGCGAAAAGGAGTGCGGGACCAACCTGAGGCTATCCCTTTCCAAATAAAATCGTTGAACCGTTGGAGTTTATGCGAATATGTTTTTTTTTTATATATTCGTGGCTTCGCCGTGTCGATTTGAACATAATTTACACTAAAAAAGTTAAATTGTTAATTCGCTTTACGAAGCCTCTAAATTTACTTCTCAATTTGCATAAAATACGTACGTTGCTATAACAACCTCCGCCATAATAATATCGGATTATACCACCGTACAACGCAACGCACATAATTTCAACCGATTCTTCCCATAATTTTGCGGCGAACGCGACTACGCATGATTTACAAAGGCGTATGTGCATGCAGCGCACAGCCGCATCTATATTCACTCGACTGCCAGGCCTATCTACATCCAACACACACACACACACACACACACACCCAAGAGGGGAAACCTAATGCAACGCATATGTTGTTTTCCCGGATCCATTTATCCCGGTACAGTGACTCTTGTCGGGTTAAGTGCACGTTGGTTGGTAGGAGGGCTGGCGGAGGCTTCGAAATAAGTTCAGCCAGCTTCGGCCGTAAGCAGATTTCCTAACTTCGATATTGCGTTTCTGCGTTTACTGGAGTTTAGTTCACCGATCCTCCGATGCCACCCTCCGTTTTCCCAACCAACCGTCGAGGCGGGGGATGCAAGAGAAAGCGCGGATTCTCCCGTATCGGATCGGCAAATGAAATTTATTATGGGAAAGTGAGACGCTGCTGTCAAGTTTTTACGCTGCCACCTAACGTATCGTGGGAGAAGATTGAGGACGAAGTGGAGGTGGCTGGATGCCACGTATTAAGCCCTATCGAGTTTCTAATGTTGTTTTCGTTTTTATTTCATCCGGAAATTCGAGGAGGCCGTGCTATGTTGGGAGGATTAAAGCTGTACGATGTCTCGTAAGCTCTCCGGGTTCCTTTATCCTTTTGTTTTTCTTTTTTTTTTAGATAATGGATCTTAGATAGCTTAATTCTATATTACACGTGATTATCGTAACGTAGAAAAAGGAGAAATTTAATGGAATGAAGCCTTTATATGGGAAGAAAGTGAAAAATATTTTTTTATTTATTAATCGCCTCAAATTCGATAGTTTTAAAATTTCATCGGTCTTCAAAGGATCGGCACCGCAATGATCCTTGATATAAAAGATCAAATTCCACGATCGCAAGGATGTACGAGCATTTTATCTCTAGTTCTGGAATCTTCGTCCCACGTTATTCAACTCGTAGCGAACGCTGTATCTATAAACCGTAACGTTCGTAAATCCCGGTAGATGTTTCCCGTTCCCTCCACCTAGGTAAATTTTCATAACCAAATTACGCCCAGATATAATGCCGCGCTCATTAAAATGTACGACTCACCGCCATTGTTTACGGCCTGCCCTAACCGCTACACGTAGCTACAGCCTATACCTACACCACGGCCACTTGCTCTCATAACATCGCTCTTCCGTTTCCAATTTCGGGAATTTAAATATTTGCCGTTTGTTAATAGGTTTCGTCGATTGCAAGTTAAATAATCCGCGTTCTGTCGATACCAGCGCCACCGCGGCCGATGCCGTTAATGCGGACGGCTTAATTAACGAATTTGACGTGCATGATTACGGTCGTAATATTGAATACCATAAAAATAGTATGTTACGCGTAATTATCGAACTCGAGATTCGATAGAGAAAAAATACTATGCTTTACCATCATTTCGCCATTTTACCCTAATTCCATCGCTGCAAGAAGTCTGCGTAGTTTCTGGTACAAAAATTATGACGTGTGGTTTTCCACAGGCGTGTTGTGACGCCTTAACTTAACACCATTCAAGGAATTTCGCAGATACTACAACAAATACAAGTCTGACGGTGCTAGATTCGGCGCTAGGCTGAATGCTTGAAACTTGCCCACTTAAAATCGACGCTGTCCCAGTTTCATACAACACCCTTTCCGTTGACCAGCTTCGGCCGTTTATTTTGAATTGCTAGCTGCTATTGCGTTAATTACACTGACCAATAATGTTTTTTACCCTAAGTTAGTAACTGATGAATTTGAACAGCATATATAAAGCAAAAACGATTCGAAAAGCTGCAACATTGGCTTAGCTCTGGTTACAGAGAAAATGCCTTTCGAAAAAAAACCTTTCGAGAAGTCAGTGTAGGCTCTGCCACACACTGTGGTGGTGTTCGTCGGAAATGGCTTAGATTTCGATACGAATGGCAGAGATTCCTAGACGGAAATTCGATAGAGCCAGTTTTTTTCAGAGTCAGATAATGTGGTACCTAAATATCGATCTTCTTTTCGTAGCCAGGTCGCTTTAACAAGCCACCTTTTTTAGTCGTTCTTATTTGTTCTGCATCTTGGGAAAGACGTTCGTAGCTCTTGGACAAACACCGACATAATCTTCCCAAATTCGAATCGTTTTCAAGTATACATAATCCGCGGTGGTAACGGAACGGTAAACAGTGCGTAGAAATGTTCGAATCCGTCTCTGTAAACCTGCCTCATTTACCCCCGTAAATAAACTCCCTGTGTCGTAGCGCTAATGCATACGTAATGCGCAAAATTATCATTTTAATTATATGTGGATTACGTTGAAATACACTGATGATCTCCGGACATCATCATATCCCGTGATTTTCGGCCCGACTTCGGCTCGCTAGATGTTTATTCAAAGATTTTTCGAAATGGGTTTTCTTTTATTTTTGACGTAGCCTCGCGACAGTTACGCTAGCTGGTAAACGTGCAGGTTTTGGAGTCGTATGTTATCTTCCGACGCTGTGTATGTTTAATCATTACCGCATATTTTTAACGGGATTCAATTTACATATAAATTGTTAAATTATGTTTATTTACAAATAAAACGCGGTCGAATGTGCCCGTTAACCTGCGCTTGCGTAAATCCTACATGTAACAGGGACGATTAATTGATTCTTTTATCAAAAGAATCATTGAAGGGAACACTAAACGAAGAACGAAGAAGACAAAGGAAAAACTCGGAGAACCCTTGAGATTATAAAGGGCTAAGCTCTATAACGTCGTTTCTAGCTCCTAGATTGGATTGCTTAAATTGGCTGATTCCATTTATATGATCTAATTAGGTACTTCACCCTAAAACGGCTCATCCCTTTTAAGGTTAGCGGCGTTTCCAACCCACTTTGTAGTGTAAGGCGTTGTTATCTTTACGAGGTGGTCTAGATTCGGAGGAAATTATCCATAGTTGGGATTTTAAAGATCTTCGAATGTCTTTTTTTTCATATGTTAAATAGAAAAGTGAAAGAATATTATAGGACTTATTATATTAAAAATATGCGTGTTTAGATTATGCCGTTGGGGGTAGGGTGGATGATCTCCGATAGATCTTTAAGAAAGAACAGTCCGTTTGTGGTGTAAGGGCGCCGACATTTCTGTGTTATTGGTGCAATATTCTGCCTTATCCACTCTGATGTTAAATGTACTTTTTCAGAAAAAAAAAATTCTACATAACTCCGAAGCAATGGCGAGTAATTGGTAAAAGTTGTCTTAAAATTTCATGCATAACTCTATTGTTCCAGCTCTAGGTATTCATTGTTTCCAGAGATTCCATCTTTTTTCCATTTACCTCAAGTGATAATAGTCTCAGAAACAGTCTTCGCAATCAACGCTCAAACGTAGTTTTCTGAAAGTAATCGAAAATTTACGCCATTTCGTTGTGTTCTTTTGAAGTACTCCCGTCAAATGATGCAGCCGATATGCCCATAAACAACATTCCGACGACTCCCGCTGAACATAACAAAACGAGCCGCGGCCCGAGGACTCGATTGACCGTTAACGTCATTAAAAGCGTCAACTGGCGGAAGACCGAACCTACGGCGTCGATAGTTCCCGCCCGGTACGCGTCCAACATGCTGGTTTTAGTAATTCGTTCCTTGCGAAATCAACAGCGGCGAACGCAAGTGCCGTAAACCGGACGAATTGTTCACGAATGCATGCATGAATGTGCGGAATGGATGCACATTACAAAGTTACGGCGTCCCGACGGCACCCTGCGTATGACATTGTTCGAATGGCTCCGATATTGCAGCGATGCCGAAGCTTTTATCGCAAGACCGCATCGCCCGTTACGAGCTACGGATGACCGTTTTTTTTTTTTTTTTTTTGGTTCTAGTGAAATGTAGCGCTCGACCAAAATGAGTGCGGCGGAGAATATTTTCAGGTTTTTCTTTCAGAAATGAATGAAATGATTGATTGAATTTAGGGTTCGCGAATTTCGGAATGCTTCAAGTACATTCTTTCGGCAAGTACGATAAATGAATTTAAAATACGGGATACGGCGTTTATTTGATTCCTCCTCGAACTTAACTTTCTTGAAACACCACGCGTGATTCGAACATCCAATTACAAATAGTATTTGAATTTTTTTTTTATTTTTTATTTGAAAACGAACTCACAGCCGCGACAGGAAACGTAACGTTGAGCCAGTGGACCGGACTCATTTTTTTATTCCATGTAGTTCTCATATCTCTGCTAATAGTTATTAATCTTGATATGCACACTCCATCTTATAAATCTAATCTGCCAAATCACCAACAAATAAACGCTCTTGGAATGTAGAAGCAAGAGCCACGTCAAATCTGTCGCAAACATAACGGTCTTCTTATATATCACCCTCCTAATACCGTCTACCTTCCGGAAAATGGATCGGAAGCTATGCATCCAGGTATGCCCTTTCGCCACATCATTAACGTTATGCATTCACGGCATCCTCTAGCTGATTCATCCGGAGCAGCGGTGTACTGCACGCATATCCTAGAGCATGCCAATTAACCATGCAGAATTTGCAGACGTCCCAGACGCCGTACCAACCCGGAACGCATGATGACAGTGTACGGAGGGAAGAGAAGCTTCAAGTTTATTGACATATATGCCACGCGCATAGCCTAAATGTTTGCCATATTACGATTAATTAGTTCGAAATCTTGTTAGGCAGGTACGCACGAGGCGCTAGCGCCGCGCGGCGTCGGCTGTAGCGATTTCCGGAATCCGGGCCGCGCCGTTTCCCCGCCGCTCTCCTCGAATTACGAGCGATGAAGTTCGAGTTCGCGCGACCTCTCGCTTTCCGAATATATGAATAGGAAGAAGAAGAAGTAGGAGAAGGACAGGATGTACCGGGATGACAACGGCGGGTTAAGGGGATATTACGGAGTTGACTTATTAATTAATTATCAACTGCGCCCAAGCTGTCGTACCACCAACGTGTAAGGAGGTTAAAAAAGGAAGCGTCTTCGCGCTATATACACACTGGTGAAGGTACAAATTGGATTTCTCATCGTAGATTATACCTTGTTGAATTCTGGGATGGGGTAAATTCTATAAATTCGGCTATGATCTATAGCTTTAATCTAATAGAAGCTTAGAAAAGGTATCCTATCGCACCGGAATGCTTTAACTCGTTTTAAGCCATTGTTTCAATATTGGAAACAACCGCACTCTCTCGAGCCTTTCGAAAATAGAACGATATGAGAGATATGCTTATCTCTGTTAATAACATGATAATACGTCTTGTTCTTGTGTTCGTTATCGATGCTGTTGGTAAGCGAAGGATACATATCAAATTAATTTCTATTTTGCTAAACCATCGTAATAGCTCTTAATTCTTTAACTACGTTGTCAACAGAGGATATTATAACATTTGGTTGAAACATGAACATCGCCAGTTACGTCTAGGTTGGCGCGCTGATTCAATGTTCGGTGTGTGCGAACAAAAACGAAGCAAGCAAAAGTAAAACGAGAGCTTCTGTCGTTGCGAGCATGGACACCGGGTACATTGTTGCCGAACATATTTGATTCATGAAAAGATTAGTCGGTGAAGCAATTTTTATCTACTTCTTCACGGTAAATATTAACTGGCTATCTTTAGATGACCTTAATTCTAATTCAACGCCCTTCTGATCACTCCCCCAAAAATCCACAAGAATCCCATCGATATTTGGCCCGCGGCGACATTAACTGCAAATCCGTCTTGATGCAACAGCGAAACGTATTTTGGCGAGGGGAGACGGAAGAAAGATGCAATCGTACATGCTCCGCTAACCGGTAAAGAATACGCACAGGCGGATAGACAGATACCGTTTCCGCGCGTCCTCTATTTGCGCAAAGTTTCGGAATTTAATTAACTAATTTCGAAGCGTGTAACGTGAGAATTGTTTGACTTCGCCGGGATGGTCGCGATTGTGGCCCGACTTCCGCCCGTGTACACCGAACGCAGAACGCGAAACACCAAGACAAATATTAAAATTCTGATTTTAAAGCGGCGTTGCTCCGGAGATTGGATTTCGCTCCGGACGGTTCGTTTTAAAAATAATTAATTGCGTTCCTCCATCACAGGTAAACGGCGACATGGCGGCTGGATTTTTCCGGAGGAATTAGCGAACTTCTAGAAGCCGAGCGTACGTCGCGGGGCGTTGACGTCGGGGGGTGGGGTACGCTGGAGGAAAACACGGCGAACTCGCTGTTGAACTCGCCCGCTTCTTTCCGCGATCTTACCCCCGGTAAGCTCTGTTCGCTTAAATTAGATAAACTTTACGCGAACTACCTACGTAAATTGAACGTTTATTAAGATTTAGTGGAAATTAATTATTAGTGGGTATTTGTAGCGAATTAAATCGCTGTTTTCGTGTACATAATACGGTGTAGGATAAGGGAAGTTTGTCGTATGAGGCGTATTTAAGGCGAACGGTCTTGAATTTGTTGATCATCCCTGGGAATAAGCTTATGAGTTCCTGTTTGAGGCTGCAAGTTGAAATTACCCTCGCAATTAGAACAAGGAAGAATATAAGAAACCGCTTGAAAACTTGTTCCTTGACCAACCAACTTGATCCTTTTCATTTCATTCTTTACATTTTGAATGAAATAAACCTCCGGTAACTAGAAAAGCAGTTTGTTATTTATTTGTTTTTTTTTTATTAAAAAAAAAAAACAAATGAATAACACCACCAATGAAGTTAAATAGATCATTTCTATGCGGCAAGTTAATAAACAAAGTAAACAAATTCAAGATTTAAATTGAACAAAATCCTTTCTTTTACAAAGTTGAAATCATTAAAAGTTACTCGTCTACCAAGTCTTTGACATTTTATTTCATGTAAATCGTCCAATTTCGTCGCCGAAAATGTGCCGGGCGTCCTTCGATCAGTATTCCGACCATACAACAACACCAACCACGCAGTTTGACGTATCCTTATTTACCCTTCACGCCAAACACGCCTCCTCTCTCTCGCCCCGCTCTATTCGCGCGCTCGATTCGCGTTACATCATTCATTGGTAACGGAGAGCGGGAGCGTGACGCCGCAAAAAGGACATCAACAACGCAAAAAATCGACGTCCGCATCGCACAAAGAAATATATCGTGCGACCGGGGGCGGAAAAAAAAGAATCGCGAAGAAGAATGGCCGAAAAGGAGAGAAGAAAAAAAAGAAAAACGCCGTTAGGAGAGAGCGAAGAAAAAACGAGCGAACGCCGAAGAGAGAAGGAGGGAACGGTTGGTTAAAAAAAAAATAATCGAGGGAACGGTGATATGTCGCGTAGATTACCGTGAGGTTGGTTGGAAGCTGTATGGAACAGAAAAAATGTACGAAGGAGTAAAGCGTCAGCGATGTGATACGTAAGGTTTCTACAGTTCGCGGCAGAATATGAATAATAGGCGTTGAAAGTTATAAGTTATCTTCAGTAAGAAATCATAACCTCCTTGAATTCTACGTGTAATTGGAACGAAATCCGTTATGCCGTAAGCCTCTCGCTCAGAAACTAAGTAAATTGAAAATTGTAAATATGCTTAAACTTATTTCGTTCAAGAGGACTAGAAAATATCGACACGTATATTGGATGGTTCGCACGTCTACTTTACGCATGCCATATTTGAATGGTTTTCAGTTTCAGCGGATCTAAGTAACTATTTCTTGACGAAATCTCACGGAAATATCACGGATTTAAACGATGTATTACCAAGATCTTTCTAAAGATTTATTTATTTAAAGAAAGAACATCTTAGCCGTTTTTTTTGCACGTACGTTAGTGATCATTTTGTCGCCGACTGTATATCCCTTCAGTTTACCGAATAAATCACGCGGTAAAAAGCGTAACAGATCGGAGGTCCGAGATGGCTGCCCGAGGACGAAGCCGCCTCGGCTGGAAATCATCCGGCGCTGCCTCCGGGAGCCAGATCGAAGACGACGTCGACGGGCCAAGTGGAAAAATCCTTCCCGCACGCGCAATTTATTACTCCGGCACCAAGTCGACATAAATCATTTAGAGAGATATCGCTCCGGCGATAGAGCGGAGCGCTTTTTAATTTTGAGCCGCAGGACTCGGTGGCCGCATATCCAAACGCTGCGTACGCCCGTTAGATACTGTCGTTGGTTGTGTCGCCGCCGGAGTACGATCGCCCGCCCGCTTCTGTCGATAATATAGGCGATAATCGTGTTGAATTTGAAGCGGTGGGAAATTGCCGCGATCGTAACGGAGATTACGAAATGAAATGCGAAATAAGATCGAATTATAAGTTCCGATAACGAAACTGTACGATAGACTTTCGTGAATCGCTAATTGGGCATGCTGGTAGGTTCATTATGTACAAAGCTGCACAAAGCCGGTTCGAGCAGGTCATATTAAAAATTAGGATTCCGACATTCGAGCTCCAAAGCAGGCTCTAAGATACGGAAGAATTTGCCAAACTTAAATTGTAATACGAGGATAATAATATTTCGCCTATGTAGGAAATTGCTTTCTCGTTAAATAATAACCTCAAAAACGCTCCAGGAAAAGCTCAAAGGCCAAGCAGGACATGGATTGGTCAAAAATGAAACTATGTAAAGTATAAATTAAGATTGTGATCAAATATGTGTTGGGAAAATCAAATGAGCGATCAAAGGAGCATCTGAAGAATCCTATTGGTCCTTGTCTGCCAATCTACCGCTCCCAGGAAACCAGCTATTGAAGCGAATGGAACGTACAAAGTGCATCTCCTTGCCGAAGCCAAATATCGCCATTAGGTAAGTCAACATCTTCTTTGTTTGGAAAAATGACCGAAAGAGCAGGTACATCCCTCAAAAAATTCGTCAAAGAAGAAAGGGCAAGTGATCTTATTGCGTCACCATATTAACTTTAGCGTGTTGAGCATGTAGCTCGGTGAAGATTCTCTCTAGTACCTGCGATGTTGTTGATTTGGGGCCTAATCAGAAGAGAAAATTTGGTAAATGAAGTGTGGATTGCGGTTGCATACATTGGTGATATCGGAGATCACAGTCATCTTGGTGGAATTCTTGCAGCATTTACATGCTATCTTTCTGCCTTTAAGGCACGTAATACTGATCGCTAAGACAATTAATTGTTTGCTGCAGTTGATTGAGATACACCATGAAGGTTGTTCATATCCCCATTCACTTTCTTAGGATGGTCAGCATTTGAAATTAGTCTTTCGTCTAAAAATCATCGGAGTTCCTCGTATATACATATTACGCATAAAAATTTATTCATCGCTGAAACGACGGCGTAAAAGTCTATCAGCTCAAGGCGACACATTCTGCCTACGGCTTTTTTGCGGAAACGTCTTGTTTCTGGGAACCGCACAAAAAAATTCTCAGACACTAGCGCTGTACAAAAGTTTCCTCCTTTCTTTTTTCTATCAACCGATCTGGTCCGGTCCGCCGATTTTTTACCTCCTTCGTCGAAAAAAACTTATATATATCGACCAATAGGGATAGAGATGTGAAAATGTTCCAATGCCATCATCTGTACGAGAACTTACACGTACCACTTCGAAAGCGGGTAACTTATATTTATGACCGCATTCAATTTGGGACATTCAACAACACACTTCGGCAGATTTGAAAGGGTAAATGATGACGCACGGCGAGAAGGTAGCGCGTCCCGGTTCAATTAATCATTGTCAGTTTTATTGACATAAAGCGACAGGTTCGTAACCCTTACGGGAAACTCACCGTAGCTAGGCCTCTACCTACGCCGCAGTACAAGCGACTAAACTAACCCGGCGATGAACTTCGCGGTGAAGACGGCCCGTCAAGAACATTTATCAATGGATTTCTTCGCCCGTTGTCGACGGTTAAACCACGTTTAGAAAGGTAATATTGAATGAAGGTACCAGCGACAACGAGATAGAACTTTATATTGCTGCATTGGTCTTTAGTTGGACATTAATAATAATAACAATAAAGGTTATTATAGCTGTGTACAAATAGTATGAAAAACGTTGAGGAGCCGTCGTCAGCTAATTCCTTGAAGTAGATAACAGAAATAAGTTGTTTATTCTTGGCATCAATCCGACATTTTTTCAGTAATTTTAATGTAATGCGCCGTCCATTTCTGTCCCAAAACGCTTTATTGCTGAAAAAATTCTTAAAATCCAGGATTAGAACGATCAGCCTTCATTAAGGTGACTATCAAACAAAAAATACAATTGTTACTACTAACCTTTAAATAAAATAGTATCGATATTCAAATAAGAAGATGACAATTCTGATATGGCTTCGACAAAATAATGTAGCCTCGAAGAATATCATCGATGCAAAAGTTAAATAAAAAAGGGAGCATCTCGACCATCCTGTATTCAAACGACCGCCAGAAGAGCATACTGTCGCAGAAGACAACTTGTCTGTGCTTAATTAATGTCCCTAATTAGTTTTCTTCTCCGTTGAACTTTTTGGTTATTGTCCGCGTTTGCCTAACGCTATTTTCCCCAGAAAATTTGTCTCGGTCGTCTCTCGGAAAAGTTTTATTCAAGGCAAAGCGCGCAGTGGAAGCTACGTATTGTGTTTCGTATCAGTGCGAGGACAATCGAGGTATTGTGGGGGCAGATTATAGTATTTTACGAGATTTAAGATTTTCGCCCCGGAAAAAAGTCAGTAAAGGAGATGGGGGAAACACGAGAACTTGAAGAAAAAAGTTGAAATATTGTCTTTAATCACGCTCGAATAAAAAAGGAATAAAGTTTTAAATAATGGGTGTTTTACTTTATAAAGCATAAATTTGATAGCTATAAAAAATTTTGTTTTTTGCCGTTACTAAGCTTATGGCACTTTTATATGCCAGCACGTTGGTAAAGGGTTAGAATTAGGGATGGATTGCCCAAAAAGAGAGCATCGCATGGCTATCGATATTTTCAAATCAAAGAAGCAGCCTCTTTGACAGCCTCTTGTCAAAGAGGCTTGGGAGACTTACAATTTTTATTGCCAGAGATTAATGTAATGTCGCCCAATTAGAAAGCAAATTGAAAATGCAGTGGGACTAACTAAGATCCCTTCAGACTGTCCGAAACGTACGTTCACATGGTTGTAGCGGTGCCGATTGGACACTAGCGATTAAAGAAACACCGCTTCCGGATAGGATTGACCGAAATGGGGAGTCATGGAAAGCAAGTATCCCTTGCTGGCGTAAATTAGAAGGACCAAGCTCGGTGAGAGGTTTATCCCACCTTCTCCTTGTCCAAAGCGATAGCGGAAGGTTTTAGACATGTTATCTACCCACATATATTCTTTTCTATACGCCGCGTGGTGTGAAGCGCACGAATAAGTTCCGAGGCTAACCATCAATAAAGAATTTTTTTAATCCACTTTGCCTCCAATTCATCTCTAGAATAATTCCTTATTTATTTAGATGTATTACGTTTTACTTCAACGTCACACTAAGCTCCTTTCGCACCAATCGCTCCCCGTCAATTGTTCCGATGACTCCCTGCTATGTAGATAATATCTCGTATTTTAAACAGGACTTTCGGTTAGGCGCTTGCTGAAGCAGCCGCCATCTTAGTCCGCGAGAAGCGGGGATGTTTCCCTTTTGTTTCTGTTTTATTAAGTCGTTACTCCCGGGGCTTTATTAAGGTCGTTATCAGCGGTAATTTGCAGAAACAATTTTTGATTACTCTCGCCAGAAGACGCAACATTATTTACGGGGGACACGACGGCGGAACGTGCTTCGAATAAGAATTCGTTTCGGCCTTTTTAAAGGGAGAGAGACGGCGAATGGGGGATGGCGGTAATGAACGCGTTATTATTCGAAATGAAGGTTTTTGAATGGAAAATTTAAGAGAGGAAACGGAAATTACGATGTTGCGATCATTTTATTCTTTTAAAATTAGTTTTGTGTATTTGTTAGTATCCAGATCACTGGTAAAGGGGAAGAACTACGTACTTCTTTCTTGAAGACTCATCCATTACATCAACTTATCAAGTCGCTCCCTATTGTTAATCTATCGTGTTATCGGTCGCTATTTTTTATCTCCTTTATAATGTTATTTCATATTTAGTCCCCTTTTATTTATCCCTCTTGCTTAAATACTTTTTTCGTTTGGTATTTTGCCGGAAACAAAGCTAAAATATGTTTCTGCAATGCTGTTCAAATGGATGCTTTAGTTTGTTTGGACTCGGTCGTTGACTTATCATAATCAAAATGGCGTAATGATATCGCATTAATAGAATTAATGGAACGTATTACTCTGTGTGAATCATTTTTGTATCCCAGCGTGGTTTTGAAAATCTTACCTGTGGGGCAGAATTCAGCTGAAATAAAGCGGTCTTATCTTAGAATCATTACAAGATCACCCTTCTTTTAAGCCACCATATTAATGCCACCTTATTCCGTAATTAAGAAATTACAAAATTTAATTGCCGCATCACCGCTGTAGCTGGCACCGGCTACGCTTCAGAAGTTGCTCGGTATCTTCTTTTTTTTTAAATTTGCAACTCCGGCCTTAATGTCTTGCTGCCATCCCTCACCTAACATCCTCGGTTAGTTTAATGCCAGATAGACATTAAACTTTTACGTTTTCGTTTTATATATACATCTCGGCGCGTTACGCTGAAGTATAAAGAGGTAATAAAACGGCCGCGGACTAGGGAGGGGCATGGTGGGGCAAATCACCATAAAAATTATATAGCCGGCAAGATACCGGGCGAATCCCTTGAAATATTCACGCTACGGCGTGTCTAAGCATGAGCAAGGGTGTGTGCGTGGGTGCAGACGTGAGCGTTAGGACATAACGGTTTGGGCGTGAGAATCTAGCGGTCTGCGGGATGATAACGTCGAGGGGTAGAGTATAGTGGAGCCGCCACTGTAGTAAATATATCAAACGCTATTGATGGGTTCCGGTCGCTGAATCCGGATCTACCACAAGACACGTACGCGCAGACACACACAAACGCCGGACCGTAACAGCGATAGTAGCGCCGGGAATGTGGACGCAGGGGGCCGATGGTCCCCTTCCTCCTTACACATCACATCTCATCCATCTGTTATGCGGTCGCTACTACAACAGAAGCCCGATACGTACAGTTTCTGGGGATATCGGGAGGATCTATGGTGAATGAAACAATGATCTGATAGGAACCCCGCAAGCCGCGTTTGAATTGTTCAATATCAAGAGAGCGTCTGTAATAACATATATGATACATTTATTTAGCAAACAGGCGAACTCAGAGTAGCTTGCATAACAACGGTGTATTCGAGTATCGCTTGAAGCGCCTAAAAGACGCGTCGTTCTATTTGTTTTCCTTTAAACTTTGTGTTGTTGAAGCATTCAGGGCGTAGAAGGCACTAACGTATGACACTTATTAGTTCATTTGATGAACGTTAATAACCGAAAAGGAAATTTAATGTGGAGGATGGAGGAATCCGGCTGTATGCGCCTATATTACTTCTGGTCACCATTCAAAGAGTATTTGCACGGTTTAGAAAGCAGCTATTAACGATGACCGATTTTTCTATGATGATAATAGATGATTCCATGATAGATGTTCTACCGAATCTTCGTTTGATTTCACTGTGGACAAGAGACCAACTCCGTTAAGTTTGTCGTACTGATGTAAGCATGTGGACAGTTCGTTACAAGAAGTTTAGTACTTTTGTTTTCATTTAGCAGCCTGACTCCATTCTGCTCACGAACATGTAAGTTGGATAGATGTCATTGTAGACTTTCGCCGACGTTTTCCTTTAAAGAATTTCAACCCAAAAGATTTGAGTTGAATTTTGGGTGCTCTACTGATGAGTCGAGGTTCTGCCTACGTTTATCAAGCCAACGATAGGAATGAACATTTAAGGCTCGGCTTCCGCACGACGCAGTCTAACTTTTTAATGCGCATTAAATAAACTGATGAGTACTGTACGTTGTTTCCTTCTGTACTCTGGTGGTCTTTTTATTCAAAGTACTACAGCAACGTAAAAATTAGAAGGAAATGCAATGGCCCATTTTCTATGCGTCCGTGCAGAGTAACATCAATGAGTAGAGAGGACAAATCTCTATCCATGACTACACTTAAAAAGGAGAAAGAAAGCTGAATTACAAATTATGCGTAAAGAAGAAAAAAGGGAGACTACTAGGCTAGTCATTATTCTGACCTTTAATAAAAATTACAGGTGAGGCAATAGGTTCGCGTATTTGGTAAAAGCAATGCGCATGAATTTGACGCTACTGTATGTTAATTACGTGGTAACATGTGGTACAAGGTCTGAAGTTCTCTTCGATTTTGGTCTCGAATCACCCTGTGGAAGCGGATGCTGGCTTTGTTGTTGTAGCAACCTGTTTATCGAAGTTTGAACATTGAACGTAAATAGATGACGTCACAGGTGTTTATTTTAGCCATCATAATTTTCATAATGTCTTTTTGTGTTAATATAATTAAGTTTAATTTAATTTTTATTCATCGCATTAAGGGGCTAATTTGTAAGAGATTCTCTCGTACCCTATTACTCAAGATTTATTCAGATAGCAGATGGCACAACAGCGAACGACTTTGCAAAAAAATTAATTATCCCGCTGAGATACAGGAAAAAAAACACTGTTCCGAAGGTTAAAAGATTTCCATCTCCTCATTCAGAACAATAAATCTTATTACCGCTTCCTTTTCATCTTCACAATTCAGCCGAGAAGAAGCCAACCCGACACCTATTAATAATAACGGAAAAAAAAACAAGGAGCCGTTATAAACGTCCTCTAATATCCTCCTCCTCCTCCTCCTCCTACGCGACACACGCTTCCCTTGTTTATTTCAAAGCAAAATATCTCCACATACGAAGGAGCCCCTTTCCCGGTGATAAATGGCTTTAAAAGAAACATCGGTATTCTTAATAATGGTTTCGGAACCATTAATCTTAGCGCGCGAAATTTCATTTTCTATCGTTCTGTTTATAAGTGATCCGAATCCAATCGAAGACGTTTGAATGCAGGAGAAATGGGGGGATATTATTTGATACTTCGCGGACTATCTGTGAGGAGGATGTGAAATGGAATGAACGGGAAACGACGTAGAAGATAAAGTATGGATATGAGAAAAAAAAGAAAACATAGGTCTACGTCACAATTTGGAAACAAATGAAGCTCGATAAAATATGAAGCGGAACAATAAATTCCCGAATCACTGAAAAACTTACAGGTTTGAATACACTAAAATTATTTTTTTTTTAACGAATACAGTGAAAGTATTTTGGGACCTTTAATTGACGCTTCTTCTTTTATTTCTTCGTAATGTGCTGTTGAAAAAAATGGTTGCGCTAAACCTCTACATCTAAATAAAACCATATCGTTCGCTGGTTGATAAATAGCTGCAAGTTAATTTTTGCGCAAATAAATGTTTCCATTACCTCTTCAGCTGTCCTTCAAATGATTTACTTGCTTTGCATAAATAGCTTACGTACTGAGCATAAGGCTAAGGAAGATCCGCGAAGAAAATCATTTGTTTGAAGCAATTTAGATCAAATTGAACCCATTGACCTAGCCGAATGGGTAGTTTACAGGATGCTCGCCTTTGTTAAAACGTCAGCTTTTACCGAATAACGTCGATTCTGCGAAGAATACAGTAAAGCAGCGTCAGAAACAATTTTCCACCAATAACTTTATCCCGTATTGCCTTTGCTCGCTTGTAAAACTCCGTTTGACTACTTCCGAACATCCGCATTTCCCGTTTCGACGATTCAATGGGCAAAAAAGAAAACTATCTCCGTATCTATTTACTATCCCGTTTACATCTGATAAACTGTTCACTGTGCGCTTTCAAATGCCAAACTCCATCAGCATGTTGCGTACGTAAGATTCAGCGGCAATCTGTCATCCGACCGGGGCTCATCTATCCAGCATCCGCTTTTATAAACGTGCGAAATTTTGATACGGCGCCATTAATATCGTCCTTTACGTAGCGTTACACGGGGACTTGTTAATTCGCAGCCGTTTATCTGATGCATGATGAAGAGGCTCGGATGTAGAGCGGCGGAGCACGCCCCACCTACCATTGGTGATACGCGCAGATATGGGATACTACTCTGCAGCGCATCCAGGCAGATAAATCCTGCTACATCCTGCGAGTCCGTGTATTGTGAGTGTATTGATGTGTGCGGGGTTATTCGCAGAGGAGAAGCGGATTATAAATTTATCTGTACGACGGCCAAAAACGTGCATATGTAACCCGTTATGCTTGAAAAGATCAAATTACAATAGAGAAACGTCGCATCGATTTGAATCGCGATAATGGATTAAATGGTAATTTAGTATTCGATATTCCAGAATGGAAGTGATGAATAATTGCTATTATTAATTGAGATGTACAAGGTGAGTCATCTCTGCTGGCTCTAAGGACTTAGGAGTTATAAAATGGACGTTCTTCCGTTATTAGGTCTGATTACACTGGCCAACAAATTTCAACATTTGATTTTGCCATAAAATTATTTATACTAATTTCAATAGAAAATATACAAACATTTATTTTAATAAAAGGTAGAAGGTCAAGTTAGCTCGATTTTTTTTATATTTCAATGATTAGATCAGAATTTAATGTATATTTGAAATTATTATAATTAGAAATGTGAAGTAATACTGCTCTGTCTCTTATAGACGATATCTACAGCATCTCTTCTTAACATCCAACAGTAATCCGCTAACATGACAGGATTCCATTTCACCTGATACCGTTCTTCCATTCCCGAGATGTTTTGGTGAAAGCGCTCACCGTGTTCATCGCTAACGTCGCCCATATTTTCCGGACAAAAATCCAAGTGAGAATGGAGAATGTGCACTTTAAGGGACATATTACAGCCAGCAGCGTTAAATGCTTGTAACATATCCATTACTGAAGTTTTATAGTTGTCAGATTTTTGGTTTCCCAAGAAATTCGTGAAAAACTTGTATCATGGCGAGCCAATCTGTTTTTTTCTTCGCCGTTAATTTGGTTTGAAAGATTTCATCATTTACTATTTCTCGTATCTGAGGTCCGACAAAAATACCTTCTTTCAGTTTCCTTTGTTGGAAATTTCGAAAATTCGGCCATACTGCAAAGGCATTTTCTCTATAACCAGAGCTAAGCCAATGTTGCCGCTTTTCGAATCACTTTACTTTGTATATCCTGTTCAATCTCATCATTTACTAACTTACTGTAAAACTTTTTCCTATTTTTCGCCGTAATACTTGATCTCGATTCCACATTTTCTTGTATAACATTCTGTATATTTCGTTCGATTTCAATTGACTTACATACATCCGGGTACTTCCCGTCGTTCTATTGGCGATAAAAACCTCGAACACGCTTCAACCGGACCGGCGGAAAGGGTACCTACTATCCGAGCGGTTTGTTTAACGGTCAGGCAAACGTTCTGACGAATTAATTGGGTATACATGGACCCATCGTTTCGCGTCACAACCGCAAGCTGTTGCGCGAGGTGCGACGCTGGATGACTGCGTCAACCGAATCATATGTATAAATGTGCAGGGCTAATAAAGTGGCCATGTTCCGATAGCAACATGCCGTTTAATTAAACTGAAGCGTGCGGCACGTACGTTCGTATATATGTGGCCCGGTGAATTGTAAGTACAGAATACAAGCGTTATAACAAGTTGGCGGGTTAATTATAAGTAACGTAATGACCGGAATATGATTCGTCGTTCGAAAATTTTTTACATTAACAGAGAGGTGGGTTGAGCAGCGACTGTTAATTGTATTGTCGATTCCGCAAATAAATGTTGATGTTCTGTGACCAAACACGCATTAATCACTTGGAAGCATCCAACGTTGGCAATAAGGAAGCTACCACATTAAAGAGACGTATTTTAAATGCGACCGAAAGAAAAGGGAACTAAGGAGGAAAAACAATGGCGCTGAAGAAAATTTGCAAGTGACACATCAACAAAAGTGGCCCCAAGCTATTCTCCTGAGGAACAGCAGACGTCAACATAAAGTAGTAGTTATTTTTCTAAGAACAACGCAAGAGCGTATGGATGTCTGTAGAGAATAAGAAGAACTTTAACTTAAAGAAGACTTATTTTACATATATAAGTACATGATGTACAAAAATTGATCTAATACGTACAAGCACATTATATGTTTCAATAAGAAGTTGTCGCCCGTCGGAAAAGTTATTGAGGGCCCCCGCTAAATAACACGAACTGCTTGACTAAGTTCTCAATTTTGCTTCTGAATTGTTATTAAAATAAATGATATTTAATGCAAAAGTCATTAATTATAACAAGAAAAAATTCATCGTAAAACTCACAACAAGAAGTTCCATCTCTTCCAAGCTAAATCCTCAAGAGCCACAAAATATATAGCCCCGAGCAAAATTTTTATCTCCGCGAAGATTAAGCCAACGCGCGGCGGCGTCTCAATTTATTTCGGATTCATTTACTCGAAAAGGAAAAATTATAACAAACATCCGTTAAACGTGTAGTTTACGTAACCCGGCCGAAGCTACCGTTTTTATGGGAAGAATAAGCAAAGGTCGTGGAAGGAAACTCGCCGAGATAAATGTGTTCATTGCGTGCTAACTTTTGTTTTTATCGTCGGATAATTACGGAACGAAGTTCTTCTTAGGCTGGCGCGGTGGGGCTCGTTTCGACGAACGGCCCCGGAAACTTTAGCCGTAAAACTTTAAAAAATAGTACCTTACCCTTTACACGTCGACTTAATATTTTAAAACGTTCGCGCGCGGTAGATCGCGGTGGGGTGATGTGGAGCGGGGAAGGAGGCTATAACTTTCCGCAAACGGACGGATATTACTAAACTTCTTAATTGTTTATTTAATTACGTTTGATCAAAGGTAAAACTCTGGGGGAGTTCTGATGTTGCACGCGAGGTTAGCACCTACCGTTAGACGAATGTATTATAGTTAAATGAAGTCGGCAGCGTGTGTTTGACGGTTGGTGCGCTGCATTCTGCAGCGAAGTGCGTCAGCAACTGCTGTCTTCTTGAATCTCCTAATTCTAAAATCTTCGTGAATCTTCGCGATTTGTCAAGATTTCTGCTCTATTCTCTGAATTTTATTCTATTTCTTTATTTTGGGGGGTGGTTCCTTACTTTCGTTGTTTTCATTGAATCAATATCGTAAAGTAGGCTTTCAAGGTGTGTAGTATTTTTAAATCACGTTGGCGAAGTTCTTGATTGTGCTAATCACTAGGTTCTAGAAAAAATATAGTAGGAGAGTGATTAGCAATGCCCGTTGATGATGACATGCTGCAAGGGTCGTTTTTGGGACCGATGTTGTTTACTATTTACTTCAAAAAAGTTTCCAGCGCACTAATGTTCTCGTTCTTTAGTATTAATGCTGAATCTTTAAAAACCATTGTAACCTATGAATGCGTTTTTCTCCGAGCGTGTCTATTAATATCGATAAATAGTTTAGTTCAACAATAGAAGTGGTAGCTAGATTGAGACTAGCATCTGTAATTTAAACGCAGCGCCGCGACAGCGCCATAGCCTGGAATGCTCATATAGGTATCTCGTGTAACCAATTCGGCAAACCTATGTTTCGGTTAGAAAATGCCATATATACTGTGACGTCGGCATACTGAAGACTTTATTTAGTTTATTTGAAGTCAAGCAAGCGCCAGCCATTAAACTGTCAGCAGCTTTGTTTCTTCGATATTAGAACAACGCAAGTTGGAACGGCTAACACCCCGAGAACCTCTCGCGTTCGTATATTTCGAAATGTTGAATTTCTAATACAAAAGCTTTATAGTCTATCGTTACGAAATGGATAAGAAGTTCAAGGTGATTTCAGGTAGCCTAATGATAAAACATGGTAAGGGTGTGTCTCAAGTACCAACCTAAATGTTAATTGCACTAAGTAATTAACGCAAACAGGGATTCGCAATCTGTACCCGAGCGCGTCTTCCAACAAAAAAGGAGCAGTGTTAATTTGCGAGTAGTCCCGCGAAAAAAATCGCGATACAAAAAAAAATACCAGAGAGCGCAATAACAAAAGCGCCCTCGCCCGACGACGAGCCAGCAATATATCTTGCCAAGCGTAAAGTATGAAAAACGGTACACGCTGATGGTACCCTACAACGTATAAAGACCTCCTCCACCGCCCCTACCCGCCGCGCCGACCTTCTCCGTCCCGGCTTATAATATAAAAAAAAAGGGTTGCAAACGCACGGGATCGCGTTTATGAAAATTTCACGTCGTCCTTCTTAGCGCTGATGATGCTCCCCCATTCAGATGTTTTCCGGTTGACCATTATCAATGTCTTTCACTCTCTATTGTGGCGCTGAAACGCTGAGAAAACGAAACGACCATACATGGCGGTGTATAAATGCAAATTTCCTAAACGCTAGAGACGAAGAGAACGCTAGAGACGCGCTGCTATTCACAATAGGGGAGCGGATAGAAAAACGGGATTTGGAAGGGCAAAAAACATCCACGGAGCGAATTCGATGTCACAATAGGAACGTTTTACGTCATATTTACCCATTCGTATCGTTTGTTTTGATAGATGCACGCTGGAAAATATTCTAGCAAGCTTCAGTTTAGTAAATTTACATCGTTTCCTCTTTTAAAAGGTTGGAATAATAGAAAATGCGGGGCGAATGGTAATAGCGCGCGAGAATAGGATTCGATGACAGAGTAAGCTCCTTTTCCCGTTTATTTATCTATGCGGAATAGGGGATTTTGCTTTCGCAATTTTCAAGAACTCCAATTGATAAGTGATACCGAATAGTACTGCGAATAGTTGATGTTACGCAACTAAAAATCTTTTGTTCGTAATTTGAACTGGTTGGAATTACGCCCTGTTTGGTTTGGAGTTTATTTTTAGTTTACCTTTCCCCCGACATTCCTTAACGGCTGAGCAGTGTGTTAAAATGTTATTAAGAAAAGTTGTTCAGAATGAAATTTTATGTAAAATTAACACGTGATACGTCGTCGTATTCATAAAAAAACTTATTTGAAAAATTTAAATAATTACATAAAGTAGATCCAATTTTTGTAGATTCACTTCCAATCAAAATATAAAATGTGGGATCCTTACTTAGAACCCAACCTTATGGAACAGGAAGGGTATAACCTAATCTGGTGTTTGCTAACGGTAGCTTTTCCATCCGTTAACTGGTGTTGCGACCAAATGTCTTGACGGTTCCGATAGGTCTATGGGTGGTACGTCTCTTATTCCGAGGTTCGAAGAACCATATAACTATTAGTTATAATGCATAATTGAAAAAAAATGACACTCGCGGAATGAAAAACTTTCGTACTTAAGGCTTCATACCTTTATTAAATAATAACTATAGAATCATGATAAACATAGACTGCTTCTTGAACATTATATATAATTTATTCCTTATTCCTTACCGAACTTACCTGCCGTTTAAGTGCCCTTGGAAATTCCAGATTAAAGAACAGACAATTCAGTTTCTATTGACAGACTGTAGAAAATCCTCAAACAATTCAGCTAATTTCGATTTGCAATTTACATGCTTACCTAATTGGTTTATGGCAATATGCCATAAATTCCCAGAAATTAAACTTAGACCTAAGCGAATATCAACAACCGAACGCAAATCACGTATTTACCTAATTTAACATAATTCTAGAAATGACTAAACGCTAAAATAGCTCGAACAACTGGTCTTTCTTATATTTATCGTTTACTGCTTTTATTTGGCGACATGTCGTGTGAATTGAGAGCAACAATCTGAAGTGAGAGACGAACATTCAATAATAAATTTACAATGTAGCATTGTTTCCTTACTTCTTCATTGTAAACTTTTCGATGTTACGCTATTATAATAGTTATTTGCACCACGTAATTTGCAATGAAATTGGAGACTTTCTCCCTTTTTGCTTAAAGTTTTCTATGACATCTAATCCATTCCTCGTTCTTCTTTATGGGTACTCTTAAATGTTTGTTTATAATAGTCATAGTTGCCATCAAGAAATTTTCGCAGATTTTGACGTCTATTAAACCTCTCTTGTTTGTAACTTTTAAAAGACAAATAGCAGCATAGCCCTTTCAGGCGATTTTTCTAAAAAAAAAAAATCGAGATCGGGATTTTCATGTTTTTAATATTGTAAAGATAAGTATGTCATCAAATAACTAACTTTATCCTTTTTGCCTTAATGATTTCAGGGCCTGTCCCTTTTCAATCCTATTAATATTTTTTTTCTCGTACGTTGATCAGATTCTCCTATCAGGCAATACCTTTTAATTCCTCTTCGCTCGTTTAAACTTTCATGTGCGCAAACACAACAACCAAACAATGAAAACATGTTGATGTTTTAACAAAATTGGCAAATTGTTTTCGTATTCAAATATTTACACATGACGTATACCTTCGTCGGATACTTTTGGATTTGTTTGAAAAATCGATTTGTCTAGTTTTGTGACAAAACGTTGATTTTCAACCACGTCTAGAGTACGACTTATATGGTTTTCTTGAATAATAAACACGCTACACGGTCTTTAGCGAGACAATTCTATTTCTCGAGGTTTTCAAAAAAATGTTCAATTGTTTTCGAAAATATTTTCGGCAAGTAAATAACATAGATAAAACATTATGTAAAGATTGTGATCATTTATTGTATTTATTGTATTTATGTATTTTCAGTTCGGTATTACTGTTGAAGATGATAGCTTAGCTGCTGAAACGTCCGTCCAATTTTCATTGTATCAAGATCAATCGAAGAGACCCGTTTTCTAGATTAGACGATTTAGAAGGCGCGCACGTAAATCCTTCCCATTCTTATAGAACCGACGCAATATCAACTCCAAAATGAGCGTACCCCAACGCAATATCAGCAACTACCTTCGAAACACGTACGAAATTTTGGTTAAACAACACGTTCCTACCCTTTACCAACGGATTTAGAAGGGGTACAATCGTCCGTACATTAGTTTTCCCACCGCTTCCGTATCGGATCGCGAAAAGTAACTCACCTAAAGTCGACAGCTTGATGATTTGGATGACGTCGCAGTTCTCTCGCACTTCGAGATACGTAATCTCGCACTTGTAACTGGCTTCGTCCTGTATTTCCACGGACTTGATGATGAGGCGCGCGTCGGTACTTTTCAGGGAGTAGTCGACGTTCATCCTGTAACAAAAACCGAATATTTGCAACGTTCGCTCGGTCTATACGTGGAGTATGTAGGTAGCAGCTAGAGGACGGAAGACATGATGATAGCCGGGATGGTGTTTCAAGGGGTTGCAAGTTTCTGCAAGTAGTAGCGCGGGTTTCAGCGCATCTAAATTGGTTCACGACGTGTCTGCCGGAGTAAGAAAAGTTAGCTCTCGGACCAAAAAGAAGCCAATGAGTGTCAAAAAATTTATATTATTTACTTTTTAGATGGATCTCTACCAATGCCGCGTAATTGTACTTGTAGATTTTTTTTCCTGAGCATGTATTTACTTATCAGGATCAAACGCAACTATCGTATCGTCAAATCCAGTAATTAAACCCGAAAACATCGATTCGATAATTGCCTGATCAGGTAAACACGCAACGCTAGCTCTGCAAAGCAAATTCGCGCCGACCCTCTTATTATTGTCATTTTTTTTACCGCTGGCGTTCGGTTAGCAACATGTTTGCTAATAAACATCGTCCGAACGACGCAAATTTAAAATTGACGCATTAACATGGCTTTTTGATATCCAGCGAAATGTGAAAAGTTGTATAACGGAAAGGGGACGATGTGGGCGATTCCCCTTCCCCACCCCTCTTACTCCCCCCATTAGTGTAGTCTTTGACCCATTAACGTTGGCGGTCCTTAAAAGCAAACAGTTTTTTTTTGCTCTCGCCCTCGGTAGGCCGGTTCCCGGGGGGAATCTAGGAGGGAAGGTACAGTGAGGTGGGGGACTCGACGCGTCCACATCTGGATTTTATGGTACAATTTACGGTTATTGGAGAACGAAAGTTCGGAAGGTTATAAATCGAGATGCCGCCCTATCGATATATATATATATAGATGTATGTATGTATCTATATGTACAGAATTCGGTATCGGAATCGAGGCCTTCTGCGTTGGCAACCCTGTTTCGAAATTCTAGAGGCCGTATCTTCCGATACTCCGCGCTGTCTAGATACAGCTAAACGATAGCTTCGCAAAGAACGTTTCTGGTCGTTTTCCTTGTGCGCGAGATGGACCATAAAAATATTTTATATGCGTGTATAGAGGTATTATCCTCCGTTATTTTTTACGAAAGGACGAAGTAGACTCCTAGAAAAAAAAAAAACAGCTCAGATATCAGCCGTAAATTAAGGATGAAACTTGATACGCTTAGATAAGAAGAGGATACTAAGGAAAAGAATTTATAGTTGAAAATATATTAAGCGGCACTGATCCTAGAAACATTCTTTTGGTATAATTCACTTCTTCGGATCAATTCTCGAAACAATTTCTTCCATTCTGAAGGTGGCATCTTCAAAATATGATTTTTAGTTTTCCCCTTTAAATTATGAATTATTCGAGATTTTTTGTCAGAGTTCCCATCATCATGATGAGCAGCATAGATAGCAGTTACAGCAGCCAAGGATAATGTTAGCGTCGAACGATGGAGGATGTTACCGCTGAGAATTTTTGAGGGATATAAGCATAGGAAGGTGTTACGATGCAAGTTACTACAAAAAAATATTGCGAACTTCCTCTACATAGATCACAGCACCTAAATCGGCGCAATGTGTGCCAGACGAAAGGGGAAAATTAGCTTGTTTTAACTTGAAAGGATTTAAAAGAGCGTTCATGTTATGTGTTTGCGTTTGAATTAGGTTAAGATCAATACGAATGGAAGGGTGGTGCATATCTCCGTTCAGTGGAGGCGTTAAATTGTGTCAACCAGAGAACTAACGATAAGAATTGGTTATCTTACAGAAGGTACCACCATTCGCTTCTTAGCAGTAGATGTTGAAGGAAATTGTATAAGAAATCTGCCGATTTATCCGCAAAAATGCTTGCAACTTTATCTCTTATCCGTTGCTTTAAATGTTATTTAGTCTCCATTTATTATTAATTTATTGAAATTAAATGGGGTTAACTCTAACTAAGGATACTATTCAATTGAACCTTAACAAACTGAAAACAATTACTTTCAATCTGATTCCATTGGACAATTTTTATTTAACAAAACACAGGCAACTATGAAACTGATCCTTCTAGCTAAAAAAAAGTGCCAACTTCGGCTTTGAGTACCAAAAACAGAAGAAGGTACAAGCAGTTAACAAAATTTTTTAATTAATTAATTCTGCATAAAGACAGTTAAGTTCCAATTAAATTTGAAACGCTCATAATTGAAGCTTTAACGTTTTCGCACCTAGACTATTTGCGAATCGATGAAAATTTTCAATTATTGATTTTTAATACCGGCGTAATCAAATTACTCGAACTTTAACACGACCGTAAAGCTGTTAACGTCAATTTCAATAACCGGCGCATCAACCAGAAACCCCGTATTTAGTATTCTTTTATCAAATAGACTACCCTATGTATTCTGAGTAGTTTTTTATGTACTCCATTATGTTTTATTATGTTCATAATCGTCTATATTTGAATTTAGTTTTCTTTGTTCCCCTTGCGTAAATGTGGAAATATTAACGGGATACTATTTCGGCGCCTTAAGCGGATAACTTGTTAAGAATAACGTTTACCAACGACGAATTAACGACAGATACGAGACTGTCCACCAAATTACGATGATTACGCGCCATGCAAAAATATCCGTTTCCTTTCAAACGACCGAAACCGATTCAAATTTGAACTTTGTAGAAATTGGATTTGACATATTCGCAATGACGACATATTAATTTTCTAGCTTACGGCACCAATCTCGAGATAATTCTGCAATATTGCAGATGTCTACGATCATCGCTAACAACCTCCCAAACAGCAACAATCTATTCTCGTAAAATTCCATTTGATGGCTCGGCTTAAACCAGTTCGTGTGTTTCTACGGCTTTAAAAGGGAACTTGATGATGCCGGACGACACCTACGAGTACAGAATGACGTCACTTGGCATACTAACTCACAACTCCGCGTAAGCGCGTTCGGTTGTAACACGCCCTGTGATGTCATCGTATTTTTCTTGCTACCAACTTAACGCATCAACCAGTATATCCTTTTAACTTTTTTTTTTTTAAATCGCATTACTTATACAGTACACATAATAAATACGTGTTTATAGGAGGCAAAATTTCGAAACATTAAACGTCATCTCGAATTTGCAATTCAAAACCGCCTCTGCGCGTTCGTTATTTTGAAGAAAAACGCCAGCTTTCTCTTTCGTATTCCTGCTAATCGGGTTCTCTCGACCGAAAGGCAAGGGAAGACGAGGCAAAAAACCCTTTTCAAACTCGGAATTAGTACGACTTCTTCAAACATCAGATAAAAGCGGTCTTGAATAAAGAAATACCTCCTCCCGTTCCTCTCTCGTTTCCGCTTGCCGCACGTCAGCTTCCCACCTCCGCATTCTTCCCTCCGATGCTCGATATTCGAATCATAAATCACTTATGATTATTCTCCGGTTATTTCCTAAAAAGGGGGCTTTCGGACGGAACGGAGGGGAAGGCCGGGAAGGCGGCGAAATATAATGAAACACAGCACATAGAGAGATAAAAAGGTCCCGGCCATCGATTTCTTTATGAGAACCGCAGACAACGTCTTCGGAGGGACATTAATCAAGCTAGTTGCGGCAGCTCCTCATCGATAGGGATTCGGGTGTTCGGGCGGGGATGTTTTATAGAGTTTACGGCGGAACTGAATTTTATTTACCCCGATCTTTCCTACGATGGAAAATCGCGTCGCGATCGTTCAGTTCATCGGTTCCGGCGTTCGAAAAGTTATTCGGTTCAATTAGTGGAAACGCTATTGTGGATGCCTTCTGTTTCTTGAAACTATGTACGTTATTCGGGGGAATGCGTCGGCCGTCGTTATTCAATTCGATGAAGTTAATGATTTTTCCGGATTCCATCACGATCAACGGAGGATTTGCCGGAATTACATCGCCGGCAAATTTAATAAGCTTATTGTATACGAGAATTGCAATTGCAGGTGGGATTAAATAATCGCATGAACTTCCTTCAATACGTTCGTTCAGGACTTATGAAAGCAACGATAGAGACGTGCACAATGCTACAGTTCAACATTTGGTTTTCATAATTTTATTTAAACTTCTACATTGTTGAATACGTTATATGCTACTCGCGAGTAAGATTTAGGTCGCTTTATTCTGGTTGCACTTGTAACATAAATCTACATCTGACCGATATTTCCTTAGAATCTTTTTGTCTAAACTTTTTCTAGCCTTGTGAAGTGGGCTCTGCAAACTTGTTGGACACCCGGAATATTTCTACGGACAATGCCAAGAGATCCACTGTGTTACATCGTGTTTTTCATAACAACTAGTATTCAGAAAAGAACGTAGAGTTATGTGTTCATCTTTCGCAATCAATACATCAGCTTTGCAAGCCAATTATTTTGAGGAAAATTACATTTTGCACATATTATTGAGTTAGTGTATATGTTATGTAAATTCACACATGTGTTTTAAATCAGATTTGCTTGTACGCGTCACGAACAAAGTCGCAATATGTTACTCAAGTACGGGTATGTAAATCGTGCAGTGGCTCCAAGCTTTATTTTTAAGATATGTATGAAACTGACGGAATTTGATCCATATTTCGAGATTGCGTGGCTCTAACATGATTTCGCATCCGACATGTAAAGTTTCCAGGATTCTCCAAAGTAAGCACAAAACATGGCATTGTTTTGCGCGCAATTGTGTTGTGGTACCGCTCGTGCATAATTTTGGTTTATGCTGTACTTGGATTTCAACAATCTTTTATTATATGACGGAGACTGCGAGGGCCAGTCGAGTAGCCGTAGTCCATTTTGACCAAACCAGCGCATTGTTCAGAAGTCATTGAACCCTAGGCCATATGGACTTCACGCCGTGCTCTGCTATAGATAAAAAACAGAAAAATCTTAAACTGACCAATATACGCATTTTTTGGCCAATTTAAGTCGCCTTTCTCGGTACGACAGTGAAAATTCCACCAATTGTCATCAAAATTGTGTATTACAAAGTATGAAAAAAATCATGCAATCAAATCATGAGCATTACGAGCAAAACAATACTTATATATACTGAGCTATAGGCTTCAATGCCTAGAATTATTTGATTGTAAAGAATAAAATGGTAAATTGACTTTCGGGCTAATAAAACGCCAATACGCCAGATTTAACCTTACCCAATTACGCCGATAGATACGAATCCGCGAAAAAAAAAGAATGCCACCTCTTGATTTCTATAGGAAAGCGTAGCAAAACGAAGTGCTTCTAATTAATCGGGAAAAACTGAAAAATTCTCGTGTAATTGGCGCTTCTATATCTTGTCGAGCTTAGTTAGGCATGTTATTCCAGCCAAATTGGAAATAACGAGGTATTCGGAGATCGTTAGCAATCTAGCAACCGTTGTCGTAGTTGGCAATATTATTTTTAGTTCTTGTTTTGATGCCAACGTTCTAGGGCTTGGTTTTTTTTCACAGAAATCATTTCATATAACTACACTATTGTCTTGGATTTGATAGACATTTGTAATTTTCCAGCTAAATAGGTACTACAGCAGAGCCCACGTTTAACGAGAAGTTTTTACATGTTCAGTAATAAAATGCCCTTTTGCAGATCTGCATCCTCGACATCTCCTTTTTAGATACGTTTTACAGTTTGCAGGGACAGCCAGATTTCAACACCAAATGGACACCTGGTTCTGCGCAAGAGCGCATTCTTTTCCCAATTTAACCATCAAACAAACTCTTAGTTTTAGCAGTAAACGCTGTTCGCGTAAGAGCAATCTCTGTTTATTTAAATAACAGAATTCCTGTCAACTGGTGGTGGTCGCTTTTAGTTTGCTGCGACACTTTCAACATTTTTCTCAACATTGGTTCCTATCACAGGGACAGTAGCTGGCGCTAAATCAAATGATTCTCAAACACTAGAAGATGTTTCACCAGCTTCCATTCCGATCATTAGCTGAGCTTATGGATTTTCGTGTTCTTTTGGTCGACAGTGTTTGGTCGACAAAAATTGCGATACGCACATTTACATCGCGCAGTCGGAGACCCAATCATTTGCGCACGTCATCAAAGCGAATCGTCGCAAAACAAACCGTCGTAAAGCGGAATCTTACTGTATATATAACAAATTTAAGAAATATGAAAGATGTCAGGGTCGATCGCGCCAAATTCAATCTTGCTTGATACCATTTATTGTAATAACGAAGGGTATTCACGACGTCTCGCTAATAACTGTTTAATGATTCAACCCACGTCAGTTTTCCGTCCCAGATGTCAGGCCAATAACACCCACCCTACAACCGGACTCATCGTTAAATTAAAAAATTAGATTTTGCACGAGTGAAAGAAGCAAGAAAGCAAAGCAAAACAGCGAAGACGAACGAAGAGAAAACGTCAAAACGACATCTATTAAGCGCGTACGATCGTCTCATTCACACGCCTCGGGCAACACAATCGTAAATATATAATAAAAACCCGAAAGCAATTACCACAGCCTCAACATCTATCCGTACAGACAGCGTAAGAGGCTCGGCTTGGAAGCGAAGAGGTGGGAGGAACGAGCGGCAGGTTTTGGAAAGGACATCATACGGAGAGCACACGCCAGCCGCAGCGGTAGAACATCGGGCGGAGAGAGGAGAGGTCGATAGTTCTTCTTATAACCTGTCATATCCATTGCAATTCGCGCAGATCAATAACGAGGCCGAGGGTAGTAGAGTGTGGCAGAGCGGAGTTGTAGAGTGCGGGCACGGTTAAGGGAGAGAGAGCTACAAGGATGGGTTGGAAAGTCTCCGGTGCACAATATTTAAAACGGAACGAAATCAAGTTTATTTTTCAACATAGTTCCAACGTAGATGATCCTACAAGAGTCGGATCTTTGGAGCTCTTATAAAATTTAGAGCTGCTGAGAGTTCTTCAAAATAAAGCCATCCACGGTAGATCTTGTGATTTGGTTGGGTATTTTATCCACCTGGGGATGACGAGGTTGAAAAATGAATGTAACCATTCAACCATCAAGTCAATGCTTTCTCTGGATTACCACTAAGATCAACAGAGTCATTTATATTGGGCGTCTTGAATGAATTTGCTCATTCTATTCGAGGCAAATTTTTAGCAAATTAAATTAATTAAATCAGTTCCAGACATCAGTTCCATTTGCTTTATCAAAATTCACGAGAAATTTACATTGGCATCAACTTCTTATCAACACCGAGAACTCATAACGTATCTTCCAGAAAATCAAGTCCTCGGCCAAGACGTGCGTTGTTTGAACTTCTACTCTATCATAGATATCATTAAGCAAATAACTTTTAACACCACAGCAGTAACGTTTCTTCGATGTTCTTTGGTGTAGTAGCCAGATCTCGGATATTTTAAATTCTTGCACGACCGTATAAACTTATCGGGAGATTAAGAAGCCCAGTCTTTGGAACCAATCTTCATCTCATTTGGACACTTGAATAGTTGTCGTTTCGTAGAGGAGCGAATTTGCCAGAGCCTTCTATCCGCTACCTAACGAACCATTCTCGTAAAACCGCGTGTATTCGCCGTGCGAGGAATAGCAGAGAGAAATTGAAGAAATCAAGTTAAAAGCAGAGCGGTAAAAAAACGGGAAAGTGTTTAGATGGCATCGGGAATTCAACTGATGAGGTATCTAACAAATTGAAACGGAAGAAACTTCGTCGGAACGTCTTCTTCTATACCGCTCCCCTCCTTTCCCATTCACCCATCGTCCACGGCTCTCTCCTATCTATCGTTCCGTTCCGCTCAAACAAAAAATTCAGTTAATCAGGTTGGACTTCAGTTTCGGCGGAATTCACAACTTCGCCGAAGGGTCTCTCTTTTCCGGAGACGAGGATAGACCGAACTAAGATGCGCTTCGGACGACGCTGTCAAGTGCTATTAGGACATTCGGTAACGCTAGTAACGGGTTCTAACGCTAGCTTAACTTCCTCTATAGTTATACGAGAATGATATTTCTTTCAAAGTCACAGCTTCGAACAAGTTACACCAGAGGAGACGATTCATCTTGGTTCTGTTTGCATTGGGACGGCATTAGGTTATGATGAGGAGGTTATTAATATCTTTGCTTGAATCATATTTAAATATCGCCAGCAATCACTATTTTGCCAACATCAATGAATATCTATTGAACTTGGAATAAATCTTTCACTATTTTGAGGTCCTCCTTAGTTAAAGATATCACTGTCTGTGTTGTCGTTGGCGCACCTAATATGATCGTTCGTGGTATGTCACTTTTTGATTTTCCTCCAATTTCAGCCACGCTTAACTGTATCTTGTGGATTAGATTAAAAAGACTAAAAGTACTAGTTTGTCATAAATTCGAGAAGACGATCGCGGCTATTCTTAAGTCCACATATATATTTTGACGCTGTTAGATTATCGTATCTGTGCAAAAACAATGCCGAGGCTGAAGAGCTCATTATCGCCAAGCAAAGAAACTTGAATGGGCCTCATTGTAAACCTACGCGAGGATAGCGCTTCCATTCGGAAGCGAATTGCTCTCCACAATAATAAACCACCGATTTGCAACCATCACACGAACGGATACGGGTCAACAGAGCAAAATGAAGATAGTGTACGGAAGAGAGACCTACGAGACAACGACTTCAATCCTCAAAAATTTTTTGAAGAAGTATAAGAGCTAGGGCTTACCCGGAAGCTTATTCCACGGGAAACGTACGTCTACGTCGAATAGAATTTAAACATTAACGTTAGATGCAGCGGGCTGAAATTTTATTTTACAAATATGCGATTATAAAGCTTTAAAGCGGCCAGGGCACCAAAAGATTTGGCGCAATTTTGCCCTTATTTTAGGCCCTGCACAAATGACATTAGTTTGGATTTAAATTTTTGCTCCTCAGTATTCGTATGAGCTAAAAGGTTAAGCTTGAGTCCGTTTAAAAGATCTGGACGAGCAATTTTAAGTTAAAAAAGGCTTAACTTTATAGTTCTATCTCCACCTCTTCTATTCAACTTTGAAGCGCCGTAGTTCTCAAATCTAAAGAGCTAGAGGGTTCTGCTTGGTTGCAATTGGACAGAAAACTTCAAACGACCAGAACTCCCGAACGGTTAGAGTGATCTAAGTGCGTCTTTTGGTAGTAATTAAACACGTTTCGATGTATTTGTCTTTCTACCATTTCCATGTATAGCAAACTCCAAGCGTCCATATTTTTTGTAGCGGGGTGAAACATTATTCCGTATTAAATTGAACTAAAACATTAATTAAATATAAATTATTGGAATCAGGCTATAATATGGACAAATCCTAACAATACTACTGCAACGTCAAATTAGCTGGATTCAACGTAAAATTAACGGAACAAAAAAATTAACCGGAACCCCTGGCTTTTGAAATGCTTCGCATTAATACAGACACGCTGACTTTTTTCGCTATTCAACACAAAAAAACGATCCTTCGAGCTTGTTATATAACCGTCTTACAATATCGTCGCTGTATACACGTTGCACCGTCATCTAATATATTCGCTAATGAGCTGGAAATACTTAATGTAGCTACCTATTTACTTCATCATAGTAGTTCTCTCGCATTTTTGTTCCATTAAGTCGTCTATGAAATACGGCCCCCATTCGTTACGAGTAAATAAATCAAAAGCAAAAACTGAGAGAACAAAACGAAGGGCAGCAGCGAATATAAAAGAGTAGTTCCAATTCATTCGGAGTATCTCTGTAACGAACGTTCGACGGTTCTTCGCTGCCGAAGCCGGTGCTGCGGCATCCCCGGGATTCTTTTCAGTAGGAAAGACGGAAACCGAGAAGGACGGAGCTAGCGTACGGATATATACATAACGCGATTGGACGAATTAGAACGATTCTGGACGACTAACAGGCAATTTAACTTGCAAAAACGGCAACTATTAAGCAGCATTTCGACGTTTGTTTCGACCTTTTTTTCGCGAACCCCTTTCACGCGAATACTATTAAGCCAGCGGACGACTCGATACTCGCGCGGAATTGTTATTCTCCTGTCTATAGGAAGGGAAACGCGATGGAAGTCTGGATATAAGTACGCGTAAAAAATGTGACCGTTTCGAGGGAATCTTTGGAATTACCCGATTTATTTGCGAAACGTTTCGTTTCGAGTGCATTTACGCGAATGCTCGACGTAATAGGATGAGCATCGCGGCCGTAATTTAGCTAATAATGCCTATTTAATACGACGGTGAGGTCGGTTTGGATTTTCATGAATAAATCATTTTGCTATCTCTACAACGTTGTCCTCGTCCGTTTTTAACGGTGGCAAAAAGGTTTCTCTCAATGCTAATTTTCTCGTAATTTTCATCGATGTAATGTTTTCGACTTGCGAACTCAAGCAAAGGAGATAAATTGATTGGAAAATTTTTAAATAAATAAAAGAATAAATAAGTATAAAAAAACATAAATGCCGAGAAAATTTCAAGGACGAAAAAAATATTTTTTAAGTGAATATCTACATGAGACGCTCGGTATTCTCTTGGTTGATAATTTTCAAAACTCATATAACGTCTGGATTTAAAAAACAGAGACACCAAACAAACACCGGCAAGCCGCAGATTTCAATGTAAGTGCAGCGCTCGAATCTCTCAACAGCGTTCTCATGATTTATTCTCGGAATGGGCATTGTGTTGCCGAACTTCATAAATTAGTGCCAAAAGATATTCAAAGCAATGGTACAACCTCCGGGCGTGCTTGGTTTTAAGTTCTGCAAGAACCTCTTCCGATACAATGATTCTTACGAAGTACGACGTAAGATCTGCACCAGATAAACGCAATATTATTAAATGGCGCATTATCGCTTTAACGCATAATCGCTGAACGAGTTTACCAATTTACCGAATCGCCAACGATTCTTCTAATCGTACATTTACTTCTATACACGACGTAAACAAGTTCAAAACTTGCCTGAAACACCATAGAACAATGGACACTAAATGCGACATTCATACTTATCGATACGTTCGATTGCGTTCTACGTGATAATGGAACGCTAACGTCCTATATGAGATAGCATCGGCCGGCGAAGGTGCCACCAAACAACAATACCGCCTTTTTTGAAACGATCGATGGTTCATAGCGGATGGCGGTCCATGCTCGACGCGACAATGTTTAAAATTAAGTCAATCCCATATGTACACGGCTCCCAATATAACGTAATATACGTACATACATATTCGGTCGGCAGCAGATGGTCCCGTTTCAATATCGAGGTTCGGATGGACGAATATGAGCGAGGCGATATATTCGTCGAAAACGCGTAATTTACCGCCCGCTGCAGGGACGTTTCTGACATATTGGCGGGAATGTACGTACATACACGACGATATTATGAATGTAAAACGTTCATTTGATGTCTGGGTATGCTTAATGTGAAATTATTTACAAGTGATGCGAGCGTCTATTCGATTCATCGATTATCACTTTGCTTTCTGGTTTTATTTAGAGGATTTGAATAGTTTTCATCCGTTTACTCATTCACTTATTATTGGAGATAGAGGATGAGGTAATTGCTGTCCACATTCGGAAACGCACATAAGTTGTTAGGCGGTAAATCAGACAAATGTTGATCAACTGCACGACGTGTTAAGCGAGAGCTGTTATAACGAAGAACAATGCAAAGTTGTCGATCGATTCTCCTAATTCCATCGATGACTATGGCGAACAGATCGTTGTATGTCGCTCGTTCTTCGATTCTCCAAAGCAGTAAAACGAAAGAAATACATTCTCTTGATTCTTCAGGCGATGCCGCACCGAAGACGTCGTGGAAGTTCCAGGTTGTTTGCTGAAAATATAGGTCTTGTCGTGGCAGCATCTCCAATTTTTCCATATTTCCAAAGTCTCGTAGGATTTTTTATTTTTCTAAATTATTTCGAAGTTCTTCTGTCGAACAATCGATATCAGCTCTTTTTATACTTTTGTGCTTGCATCAAATTATGCGAAATCACGGAGTAGGTTCGTGCAAAATCGAATGTATTGCTGCCTAAAAATGCTTCTATCTCACATTCTGATGATCTTCGATCATATGGCGCACGACGTCGATGTTTTTTGAGATAGCCATCGATTTTTCTTGACCTTCATGAAATTCATCATTGATAGAAGCAGGACCACAACGCGCTTCTGCAATCCAGTCTTTTCTGATGATGCTTCATCAGCAAAAGTTAAACGATTCGATGTATTGCTATTACATATGTTGGGCTTTTGTTGAAATCGTAAAAAATCATGCAACAAAAATCTTCGTGTGAAATCTCCATTTTTTGGATCTCACTAGCACAGTCTGGTGGTGGTTTATAACAACAAGGCGCCATCCCTGTATCATAAGATCAGTTTCTTATTACCCCGCGTTCTCTCATATTAATCTCGCCAATTTTGACCGCCATTTCCTTAATTGCTTCCATCGAAATGGCACCGTAGACATCAAAACCATTATACTTATTACTCCAGCGGTTATCGCCTAATTTATTTAAGACGATTATGGAAACGGATCATTCGAATTTCACGTTTAATTTCGTTTACACCTCCTCCTTTTTCTCCTCCTTTCCCCTTTACGTTTCTTCATTCCGCCCTATTTTTCCACTTCCAAAAGTTTTTCCTTCCCGTCTACGACGTCTTCCGTTCTTCCTCGAACGCCCGACGAAGCGCTCCCGCGCGCCGTATTTTGACATCCGACGGGTAGAGGAAGAAAAAGCCAATTTAAATTCTCTATTTACGCCAAGCCGTAATGCCTCTTTTATCCTGGAATCGGCGTTTGCGAATGAAATCCGATTAAGAGATGTTAATGAAGTAAATAACGAATAGCAGCGAGAATCTAATTTCAAATAAATACCTCCAGGAGAGGTTGATGGTGTCCTTTTTTTTATATCCGCTTTCTTCATATCGTTCGAATTTCTTCGGAGAAACTATCGCCCGAATGGTATTTAAATAGTTAATCAGCTTCCTCTTCTAGAGGAAGGATTTTTTTTTTTAATGGAGAAAACTTAAGGAAAGCTTCAAATAGGAGAAAAGTTTAAGCGGAACAATGATCATCGGGATTTCGAGGAGGAAGTCAAGGGAGAACGGATTATTTATTTCGAAAATTATCCAACGCGTAGAAGTTTTAATGAAGGCATTTACCAAAATGGAAGATTTCATTAAGTAGAATAATGAACATGTGCGCAGCTAATGCAAAAAATTTAGGGTATTCATCAAAAATAACCGCGTTGCATTTAATAGAACAAAAAAACTGTTCCTACATCAAAAAAAAAGAGGTAGATATAGATGGTCTAATATCATTATCAATTTCTTCCTCTTCATTATGTACCTTATTTCCGTTCTGTAATGTGATATTCTTCATACCAAGTGTCTTCTTTAGCTTGTCGATAACTCCGTCAATCTAAGACAGACAAGCGAGCGTTTCTGGTTGTTGTTGTAGATTTTCATTCTCCTTTTTCTCCGGTCGTTTTCGTGGTCTTATATCCATGCTTCTGTAGGGCACTCTACGAATCTACATCTTTATGGCTGATGTTCTCTACTCTCCTTAAGACAGTTTGAAAACTTTCTGAAGATGCTGATTGGCGAAACATCAAAGACTAAACTCAACGGCAGGGCAACGCTCGTACGCAGTAAGATGCTGTCCATTGTACACTCAATGTACGACCGCGTTTTTTTTTTTAGAAACGATTCCAAGGAAAACGGAAAAAATATTTAGAACTCATGGTAGAAAAGGCATGGTAGAGGGCTTATGGTAGAAAAGTCCTATATCCACCGATAATTCTTTTACTAGACAAATTTATCTAATTTCATTTGAAAATTTGTTAGCGAACGGTCTAGCCACTACATACATGAATAGATTCTATTTCTTCCACTAAAACAATACTATCACTGATGACTATGATCTAACAAATAAAAGAAATAAAAAATAATTTTTTTAGTTAAAAAACAGCGTGTATCTTTCCTAACCAACTAACTAATAGATTATGAATGCCATCTTGTGTAATTTCTCCATTTCTCCAACCATTGACGTAAAGATGAAATGAATAGCTAGTACAATCTTTATCTTTCCTAATAAAGAGCTTCTTACCTATTAAAATTGCATATCTTCCCGAAGAAATCCCATAAAATTTACACTCGATGGAGGTACAACGAATACGACGGAAGAAGCCAGAAGAGAAGACCGGCGAAAATCGATATTACGCAAACAAGGATTTCCAAGACCATTGTGTTCGGAAAGGAGGTGAACCATATTCCTCCTCGGCAGTAAGAATGTCGTGCCGGTTCAGCTCAACCGAATTGACAAAGGACGAAACCTTAATCTCGGAGAGACTCTCTAAATAAAAGCGGCGGTAGCGGCCTTAACGCTGCGACAGCGACACCAGGGTCAAACATGTAGATGGCGTTTTACAAATTAAAAACTTGAAGTGGATATCTGTATTATTTATGGGACGCAGTTCTTGGGAAACGGGGAGAAGCACGTAAGAAAGGTGTGTTACGCGGGCGGCATTTGTTCTTGATGCGACCCCGAATTTTGCGTTGTTTTTATTTCTGAAGTGAAGGAAAAATATGGACGGACAAACACATTAATTAGGAAAAATTTGCATTTTTTTTTTTTTGCAAGAGGTAACGTTATATAGATATGGAAAGAATTTAAAGTAGGTATACGTATGTCAGAGTCAATTAATATGAAAACTTGCGTGTTTTCACGTCGAAATCTCTTCTCAGTCCTTTATAAGCATTCTTTTAAATCGATCTTGGACTATTATTTATAGAGGGCCAGTGAAGAAGGTTCTACCTTAGCCAGAGGTTTTCTTCGTAATAACTTCTACAGGGATTCAATTGATACGTTTGTGGCATGCTGGACCACATCTGGTCCTAATAGATAACGAAGAGTTTCGGTGTGCTCTATGTAATAAAATGCTTTAAATATAGCTGAAAACATATCTTTTTTTGTTTTTTATTTTAATTTTTATTTTTTTATTTTTTTTATTTTTTAATTTTATTTTTATTTGTTTTTTTTTTTATTTTTATTTTAACATGACACGGTTCAAACTCGGAATACGTTTAGTTTCAACAGACTCTGGCCGTGGAAGCCTATGAGAGGAATATAGTCCAGAGGAAATCCTTACTTCTGATATACTTGTGGGCGTGTGTACGATGAATTCCAATAAATAGCAGAATAAACTTGTAGCAGGAGCTCGATCGTTGTATACGAGAAATTAAAGATTTTTTAAACACTCACGTTCGTCCTGGATGAATTGCGTAGTTTGGATATCTAAAATGGGCAGCTAGAAGTTAAGATTTGACCCTCTTGGACTTTTTTCTTTGGGGTTATCTAGCTATTAAGGCGATAACGTTAGAGTCAGGTCTCGAGGTTTAGAGGAACCGAAAGCTAGAATACTTCAAGCTTCTAAAGGAATTAGCGCCAGGTAGTTGCAAAATGTGAAAGGACGTATTCAAAATAGACCGGGCGTCACTGCTGAGCAGTTCCTTGCAAACAGTTAGAACTTGTCCAGGAGGAAGGAAAGATTTCTGACTTTTCTCGTTGGTAACTTTTATTTTACTGCTAATGTCGGGTAACACAATCCCTTTTGATTTAGCACAATCCGGCGACAAACTCCACTAATCAAAAAGAAATAAGATCTTTTTTTATACAAAGATTAGGAGGGTCTCGTTAAACCTCGTGGAAATGTAGCGTACGTCATTCAACGCCATTCCAATTGCAAGACGTCCATCCGCGCCCGTAATATACAGATCGAAATTAATTAACCTGAGGATCGCTATGGCAACATAAACCGTCATTTGATTTGGCGCAATATTGTTGCGCCGCCTATTATCGGATACAATAATAATTCGAATTAGACGGGGATAGCGATACGGCCGCGGTAAATTTGCTTAATTGGCATCGGGTGGATCGGACAATAGTCCTTTCTATGCGTTAAGTAAGAAATTGAGTTTTATGAAGGTAATAAATACGAACTAACGAACACGAATTGTAATAATAACAAAATAAGGTAACGCGAAGTCGTGTATTGGTATAAATGATACGATTAGGGAATATAAGATTTGTTTGAATTTTGATGTTAATATTCAGTATTATACACAAAGCCCGGATCATATATTCTACTAGTTAATGTAAGCAACACGGGGCGCTTTTAACCGCCATACTTGATATGTTCTTCTTAACGCTACAAGACATTATTTATACAATTTGCGTAAACCTTCAATATTCCACAATAGCTTTATTCGTTTCTTATTTCTCGAATAAAGCTACAGCAAATATTAAAGAGACGCCACTGGTTGTCCTTCTTTCGCAAGGTAGTTGTAACGTAAAAGCTAGAACTAAAGCCATCAAATCCTATATTCACCACAGCATTCTATAAGATTTACTATTGTATCTGTTGATACAACGCTAATACTCGAGAAACTTCAAAAAATAACACGGCTTCTTTTTGTCGCTGCTCGAGAATTTATTATAACCACAGATCGACAGCACAACCACAACACCAGCCGCTCAGAACATCAGATAGTCTATAAAGAATAGCATTATTTATAGACATATTTTATTTCTATAAAGAAATAAATACCGGCACGTCCAATAAATCATCCTTGGGGTACTCCCATCCACCGCGAGGAGTATAGAATATCGATCTTGCGCCAGCGCACGTCCTGAGTGGATGAGGATGTGTGTTTTTTTTTTTATTTCAATTTTAAAGATGCCTTCGGACCGCAGCCGAATGATAAATTACTAATCCTTTCTGCACCGCTTCCGTACTGCCGATACGAAGATAATGTATTAAAAGGTGAGGGATACTGTTCGATCTCCATTTTGTTGGTGTTTGTAGGTTGCTGCGCGAGATAAATTGCGTTGAAGATATTTCGCAAATAGGGATCCTTTGTTTCTTCCAAACAAAAACAGTTATTCGAGCGAAATATTAAATAGATTGGATTAGAAGTTACTGGATGGTTTTTATTATCTTTTATGTTAAAGTTCCGGTATTTAGAACAAGCTCCTTTGTTTTAAACAAACGAAAGTGAATATCAATATTCCTGAATATATTTCAAGGCAGAACAAGGACAAATTATAAAAGACAGGAGTCCCGCGTTAGAACCAAGGGAACACCAGATGCCGAAATAATTTTTTCCGACGCAAAACACATAAAAAAACTACCTTCTGGGTACGATACGATGCTCCGAAGAATCTCATTTCAGCTATTGAGCGTTGTTTTGACTTGAAAGCAAGTTAAGACGATATTCCCAAGGCCTTTGCATGCGTCTTAGCTGGCATTTTATTAGATATAATTATCATATTGCCGTTTATCTATCGCTAGGCGGAATGTTATCAAGTATTACTCGACTTGTAGACAACTGAGTTCCTTTTAAGAAATCAATATAGAAGAATGTCTTAATATCTAGGTCCGTTTATAACCAATGATCAACCAAGTTAGTAAAAATACTTCCCGAGAAACAATCGTAAAGAAGAATCGTCCGTTTCTTGCTCCAACCCAGCCCGTTCCTAAAAGATCCTAGTTTTCACGCGGGCAGGACGGAAATTCGGAAAGCACACATTTCAGCGACAGTACGCGCGAGATCTTCGCGGAAACTTTACGGGATACTGGCGTAAGGTCGGCGGAGCATTCCGAGATACTTTCCGACCATTACCCACCTGCGGATAGCAACAAAACACTCTTCCTTTCGATAATAACGGACGGGCCAGTAGTTCGGTAAAGTTTAAGTTTCGGCAAATAATCTCGCACTGCGAGGGTTCGCCCCGACGACTGCGGCGGGCGTTGTCGAGGGAGCGAGGCGAGCGGCGAAGCAAGTTCGATGCGCCATTCCCCACGAGTATACAGAAGTTTTCCATTAATTTTCCGCCCGCTAATTTAAGAGCTGCAAAAAGGAAGTTGAGGCGAACGCCGACTTCCAACGCCATGTCCATGTTTTGCCGAGTAAAACCACGATAAGTTCGTATATGGAACACGAGTTCGAATTAGGTGCGGTATATTTTTGTGTACGTCGTTGGATTTATAGGTAGCGAAGATAAATTAGGTTTTTCTCTTCCGATATCGGCGTATCTTGAACGACTAAGCCTTATTTAAAGGCATTCCCTGTTTCGAAAACATTACGCCTTTACTCCAAATTTATTTAACAATCCAAATATCAGCAGTTACACAATGTTTTGCTTCTAGAGTAGCACTCGTCCCGGAAATTTCAAACACCAATCTCGAACAACCTCTCCCTTTCCCATCCTCGGAACGTCTAAATCCAACACTCCGCGGAGAGGGCGCAATGCGAAATTGAGTGTATATTCGCATCGTGGCCACTTCTCCGTGGGACGGGCGTACAAAAATCTGATAAGAGATCTCGCGCAAGAGCGCAAATATTTATTTTCTGTTGTCCTTTACTTAGCGTCCCATATCTCGGATCCTAAGTAAATATCAACGTTCTATATTTAAATCGCATTACGCTTTGTTTAAACGGTCCCAAACAGGCGAATAATGCGCTCGCATCAGGCCGTAGGATCGATGTTGGAACACGGGGGGGGGGGTCTATTTTGTTTTAATACACGTGCACGTACAATATTTCATACGTGTATGTGCCGTAGGAGGTTTATAATCTGCCCAAATATAATTGAAAAGGTGCTGCTACTTCCGGGATCGGTTGGAAATTTCGATTGAAGTGATTGAAATTATTCTAGGGATGGGGATCGATAATATCTTCATAAATTGGAGCGTTCGTACTCGTCAGTGGTTATCGGATAAATCCAGTGCGCAAATCGGCGAATATAGACGATAAGCATTTATTTTTCAGGATCACCTAAATCAACTTCATTAAAGGAAGGTCGACCCGGAATACGAGTCTTCTCGTGCCTCGCATGAACAAAGGTCCGTAACCGCTTGGATCAGATTTCATCGAAGTTTCTACATGTATAGGTAGGATACGTACACGTTGGAGATTTCGTTTTTGGTTAGAGATCGTAACCTGCAATACTCTTGATAATGTTTAGCGTCTCCGGTAGAATTCCACCTCTATCTATGGAAACCTTCAACCAGTATTGATCAACGATAGCCGAATCTTTCTCGTTTAAGCCTTATTTCTAATTTAACTCCGATCTAACCTTGAATTCCCGCGTCGCATCCGCTTCTCCTTCACGAGCACGGGACAAAGTCTCCCGCGGGAATCGCGCAGTCTAGTAGAAGCAGTATCCAGAGCAAGGGGGTTACCGGGTGTCACCGATACCCGCACCGCATCATATTTAACGCCGCAATGGAAAGAGCGACAGCTGGAGTAGATAGTCGCGGTATATTAGGACCGATCGCTACCGTTAGATATTATTTATTATCGACCTCGAAACCGGTCTCACTCTCTGCTCCTCGGCTAACTGAATTGAGGCGGCCGGGCCGCTCTCGTGCGGTCTTCGATCTCCCGGCATTATCTTACGGAACGGCCGCGTAATTTAACCGTAAACCCGATGCGAACGGGTGCGGTAGACCATCTGTTCTTTGAGGAAAATTTCCGCGTTTGATTACGCTAAGTGTATACTCGACGGAGAAAATTGTATATTTGTATATATTTCGAACAGGAATTCACGTAACGATCGAAATAGCTGTTGATACCGACGACGTAATTGTATATACAGGGCGAATTATTTTATTCGTAAAACTTGAAAAGGATGCGTTTCGATGGAATCGAACATTCAACTAAAAATTTTGCATCCCCGATTTGCTCCGCTGCGGACGGAATTTTCGAATATGTTTAGGCTACGCTTGCGTTTGAGATAAGAGGTTGGTTCAGTTGCGATTTTGCCGATAATGCATCTTTTTGATGATGAAGATTTGCAATAAACAGGATGTTTTACAGGAAACTGCATCGGTCGATATAGGAAAGAGTAATATAGTGATAATGCATCGCTTGGGTGAGCTGGACGTGTTTTATGAAGTGCAAGTAACGCTGAGGCCGAGCGATCGCTACAAAGAAACGATAACTAAATTATAGTGGAGTGCAAAGAAGAGGGAGCTGAGCTAGCAGAACAAGAAGAAGGACCGCAATCCGTATCCTTTCAACAACGAATTACAATTATAGTCGGGCCTCTAGATGGCGTAGATGCCATTGGTTACTGCAACCTAAATATGTAGATCTATTGTAACAATATAGCCTTATGAATGTTAGGAACTTTTCATAAACCTTAGCTCTACTCTAGGATCCTTTTCTTTCAGTTCGGTAGATGCAAGGAATGGCCTATTGAAGCATTGGTTTGTTCGCCACACATTTGCACATGTTCAGTGGCTTCCCGTTTTTCTTGACATGGACGACAAATCTTCGATTATTCCTAATTTAAATAAGTAACATGTCCTATCGGAAATCCTGCCAATAGTCTTAGCTCACCCGGGTGCCTTTCTCTAATGTCTCTATTGCTTGTTTTTCGTGGCTCTTTCCGAGCTCATAGAATGGGTTAAGACGAATAAGAGGCACGTTCGCTGCTTCTTTGATTGGCTTATCTGCCTTTCCATGTCCTTCGAACTTTTAGCGACTTGGGCCCCACCGAACGGTCCGGATATACGTGCATATATCATGCTCTTTGAAAGGTGGTTATTTCGACAAACATCCCCGCAACTAACTTTTCAATGGTTAGTTAGATAAACATAACGTGGTGTCCAGTCGGTCGGTCCTCTATATATCAAGCGCGATAGAATTGAACAATTCATTTGTGTTTACGTATAGACACAATATTTGAACTAATGCAATCAAACATTTTCGGACGTCATGTATTACTCTCCGATATCAAGCAAACATGTAAACAAACGGGCGAACAAATATCTGAAAATAAACAAAACACAGCTGAAACCAAATGATGTCTATCTCTCATGCCCGGATAACATATATTTGTAGGAACATGCGCTAGCTTGTCGCGCGTTTTGAACGACGTAAATTACCTACAGTCTTTTAATCGCTAGTGTGCAATTTAAACGTCATATTTTTCGCGCGTTTTTTCTATTTTTTTTTTCGCCCGAAACGTCGGACTCGGATATTTTATGGAAATTATTTGTAGACTAGCGCGAACTATATACAAACACGTTAGTGTATTGTTTGTTTTAAAATTTATTGACCGTTCTCGTTGATAGGATATAAATTTTTCAAACGTCCGAATCGAGTGTGCCGCGGAGCCTACCCCTCTGGATACGGTGGTGCCGCTACCGCTGCTTCGCATTACGGACGGCTACTGTTAAATATTTATGACGGTTCTCTTTTTTTTTTCGCTAGGAGAGGGATGGTGGGGGATGCGGGAGTAGTCCTTGCTTTTATGAGGTTTAAATATATTGCGCGCCCGTTACGTTCGGAGAACACAACGTGTAGAACTGTATTTTATTATCTATTTCGATTCGAAAACAGTTAGCCAATAAATCTGAAGGATTTTTTAATATTATACCGTTCGACCGTTAAACATCGGAATGGAGACGAAATATTCGCCAGGATTGAATGAAAAATCGGTAGAGTTGGGTGTTTTCATTAAAAGAACAGCGGATGGATATGACGCGTTAGTTATATAGCTGCTATTTTCTCGTATTGTTAGTAGGGCGAAACATTTTATATGTTATGCCACGATTGTTTTCGATACTCATTGTCAGCGGCGTAGAACGAGGCAGAGTTTTTCGTAGATCCATATCTACAGGCATACGTTACGTATCCTTTGGTCAATTGATTCTTCTGATTGTTCGTGTTATGTATAGGGATGACAAAGGCAGGTGGAATTATTCCTTTTTTTTTGCAGCGAGTAGATAGACTCGTGTCTATTCGCCTTATGAGAATGGATTCGTGTTGGTCGACGAGATACGAGTCTGTCTAGTCTCCTCAAAAAAGTAATAATACCTTCTTTGTCCTCTTTAAATATGTTTTTGAGTTGTAAAAGTTCCGAAGTTCTTCCTTTAATTTAGTTTGTATTTTATACATTTTTCTGTATGTTGTAGGTGTTTTGGATTCCTCTGTTTAGAGTGATTAGCCATTATTTTATTATTTTACTTTATTTTTATTTTATTTATTTTATTATTTATTTATAATATATATTTATTAGTTAAATATTAATATCATCAGTATAAAGAATAACGGTCACAAAAGAGCGCAGAAAATTAGCAAAATCATTAATAAAAAAATAAAAATAAGGTACGACCCAGCACTTTATGACATGCCACTGTTTTCTATTAAATAAATTTCGGATAGTCTTCAACCAGATATAAATAAGTAACACGTCCACTAAGAACTTAACAACCAGCTAATTTTTTCATTTGTTTAATAACAAACTTGCAACGTGATTAAATCTTGAAATACTGACGTATCTAGCAACTCTTTTACCGCGAACACCAACAATTTGTTGGTTGTTGTTTATTGTTGCGAAACCCAAAACTTACGTAATCTAACAATGGAGACCATTGAGCCATTGTACGCGGCGTATTCGTGTTTCCATGTCGCCGACAACGTTAACAAACAAAACACACAACAACAGATATTTTGATTGCTATACACTGTGAAATAAATATATTGCAGTGGAAAAGTTTTAATAATTTCGTTTATTCCGTCGCGCGGCCCGACAATAGACCGATGGGGAGAGGAGACCGGTAAACACGGAACGAACGAACGTTACCGGGTTACCGTTTCCAATACGAAACAGGAGGAAAGTTTTCAACTTCTAACAAAACACATATTTTAGCTTCGCGACTTCGCAATTTTTCACGATTTTAGCTATCGGTTATGCGCGAGCGTAAAGTGGTAGAATGTCGGAGGGATAAACTCATAATTTTCAACCATTTTCCTCCGTCAAACTTACGTGAACGGATACGCGGAACGGAGGATGACGATTTCGAAGTTAACTCTCTGGTAGCCGAGGTGCCACTATGGATTTATTGAGAGCGGATGTTATGCGCGTTATATTCGTTTATATCAATACAGGATCTTAGAATTCTCATCCCTCTTGACAAAGACTTTCTTTTGTAAACAAACATATTGAAATTCCTAAAACGGATTAAACGAAATGAAGTAGATTTAAACTCGTGAATATATGTGCAGAAAATGAAAAAAAAATTGTCGCAAAAAATTAATAAAATGACACATCCTCTCATCGAGGTACCCGCCAAAAACAGTCCTAGCCGTCAGCGGTGTGGACAAAAACTCTTCAAAGGAAGCCAGCCCTAGCCACCTGTCGGTACGACAAAAAACAGGAGAAAACTTGCACAAAATGAAATTTTGCTTTATATACTCGAAATTTGTTTGACCATCATTTCTTGCACATAAGCCATAATGACAAGAACAATTTTAGAATAAAACGTTAAACAAGTTTCTATACACTGTTGCTCAAGAGAAACATACAGTAGCGTCAAAAGTAAACGGATAAACAACATTGACAAATAATTTAAGGAATTAACACAAAATTACTCTAATCATTTTAGTTAATTTATCCGCTTGTCATAATCCCATTTCATCGCCATTACGCCGATTACACATTCAATAAGCGTCGGTAAGAATACGAATCGCCCAAAACGGGACGTGAAGGAGGATAAGTTCTTTTTCCTTCTTCTTTCGGTGCCCCGTCTTTTATACACCCCGTAAGAGGCTATTGATTGATTTTAAACACCACGCCGGAGAACCGGAGAGGGTTTACTTTTATACTTTCGACGACGACGAAACTTTCGAACATCGAAATCTTTCACGCACGAATCGCCCGCCTCCTCTAAAATACAATAAAAGGAGGAAAAACACTTGCATGCTACCCGTGACTAAAATATCGAATGGAACTTTGATTTTAAAGAGGGAAGTTTGGCGCGAGTTAAAGTTAAAGTTGACGTCACGCAACCGCATCTTTCAACTTCGCTTGAGACGTCACGTCTAATAAGCGCGCGAGATCTTTATTTCTCAATAGGTAATGAGGTTGTGCAAGTAGTGCATGGTAGCTATTTGTAATCAAATTTCAACATGTTCATGGCTGCGTAGATTTAATGTTATTCCTGGCTATTCTTGGCTTTATTATGACTATTGACGATTCGATCCTTTCGCAGTGGTAATTACCAACATATCATGAACTAACATAATTAAAGAGAAAAATTGAATTTTATTTTACGAAAAATCGTCAAGTCTATGATATCGGATAATGATCGGAGTACCTTGATCGGGGAAGAGGATGCTCAGCTAAATTGCGAAAAGCGTCACCTAGAAAGAATTGTAGAGGCAAAATTGCTCATAGATGGCCCCGTATTATATTAAGGGTAATATTATTCAACTTATTATTCTGTCGCAACGGTCGGAATATGCTACGGAACAAAAGAACAACAAGAAAAAATCTACGTTTCATTATCGTTTGAATTTCCTTTCGTCGAAAGCGCTTTCCCAGGTGACACAGGAGATTGACTTCATTTGTTACCTCGGATGATGCTTGCCGCAGCCGGATTTTTCCTCGGTCGCGACGAATATGAAAACTCGGGCGGGTCCGTTTTATTCGCGAAGATCGATCCGCTGAGCATCTAGAGACGCTGTGTTTTTCCAAGTTGCGATAGGAAAACTGCATAACTCATCAGAATATTTATTGGACTTCATGGTTTCCTCCAGACTTTAGTTTGAATAACATTGTAAAGGATATTATCACCCTTTGGAATATCAGAGCAACGGTTTTAATGATTATTAATTAATTCGGATCAAAGAGCAACCTCTATTAATAGCCGTCCAGGAACGAAAGCGATTGATTTAGGTAAAATAAAAAGTAAATTAGACATTTGACGATTAGGGATTACGATTAAGTGTTTTGTTGGAAGCTCGGGCTTTATCCTGCACGTGTATTTATTCTTTGTTAGTATTTAGGCATTATTTAATTTAAAGGAAGACATATATCAAACAGATTTTTGTCTCCTTTTAACTAGAGAGATTTCTAACTAGTTTATTAAATGTCGTTGTGGTCGTGCTTCTGTTAGTTATCAACTTCGTGAAAGTCGACCAGAATCGATTGTTGTTCTAAAAGAGATCGGTATTTTGCGTAACATAATTGAAGAAGCCCAGAGGTGTGTGGCGTATGGCGAGATAGAAGAAACTTTAGGCATATCCAACATTTAAGAGCGCTGTATCGGTCGCATTTCCCATAGTTTGACAAGTACGAGCAATGGTTCGCTGATGTAAGAAAAAAGCTAAAAAAACTAAGAATTCCTTGAGAATCTCTACCTAACCTCTAACTTTTTTTGTTGATTTACCCAAGTGTACGCCTTGAAACCATTAGATCATTACTCAAGAATAACGCATTTCTAGATAGAACGGACAGCGACGTATTCTCCCACTATATATAAAAAAAAAAAAAACTCCTTCAAAAACCAATGTACGAATCGTCACAATGTCGGTGAATTTCGGCGATTCATTCTGGTCGCGTCCCGAAAACCTCTACAACCTCTCCTACACGTTCCCAAGAAGTATTAAATTATGTCTTTCTCAATATGTCCGCTTCTTTACGGGATATCTGTTATGAGACCCTATTTGTCCCTTCAAATCCCTTAAAGACCGGACCCGCTCCGCCCGACAATCGTTCCGAAGGACCGGACGCTGACCTTCGTACAGAATGGAAAAAGGGAAAGGGAAATATGCACTACGTCGGCTTACCGCTGTTTGTATCTTTTCGCGGGGAAAGAGTTTTTCGAAGCCGCGTTTGATATGAACGGATATATTTCTTGTATCTGAACGATATCCAGTTATTTTATTTGATGTTTTCCAATTTCAAGGTGAGGAATAACTTCTATCAAATTCATATTTTCTTCATGTTGTTTCATAATGTTTCGAAGTGTGAAATTCTTTCATTTAAATTTATATATTTTTTTTAAGGAATAACCAGGATTCTTTGCATCTTTTGGAACGGGTTCACTTTAGGCAATTCAGATTATTGAATCTTTCTTCCTGTAAAATATAATTTTGCTCAGTCCTATACGGTGAACTTTGAAAGCATTTTTCAAGCAGAAATTTCTGCTTTGAACCTGTGCGCCAAAGGAGATCTCGAGTTAAGGATACGAAGTACAATAATAAATTTATTCAGCAATAGTCAGGCAGTGTTAAGAGCTATTAAGGCTTACACATATGAATTTGACTCGATACACAGATACGTATTCAATCTAAGGCAACTGGTACGTAGTATCCATCTTGCTTTATGGTGGGTCCCAAGCCCAGCAAAGAATTGAAGGAAATGAGAAGGCAGATAAGCTAGCTAGCATGCCTTTCATTGGTCCAAAAGCGCTACATAAAGCAAGTAACTAAGGCACCAAAGCGTCTCGCATTAGGAAAGTGTTCCAGAAAGTAACGAAAAGTCGCCAAAGACACTAAAAATAATGCTATTCTCACAGGTCATGTGGCCCTAAGATGTTATTTATTCAAACTTGGAAAAGTTAAAGATTAAATCTATCGCCCACGCCAAAAAGATCTGGAGGCGGCGGAACACATTCCATGCAAATGCAAAACTATTAAAGCCGTTCTACAACCGAGAGCTATTCATCAGGGGTCAGATCGATAGAATCTCCAATATTTGTCAGTGACGTTTTCATTCCGCGCGCCCCAGTTACATATCCCGCCATCTGATCGACGCTTACGATCGTCACATTTACTACAGCCACTCCGTTAATAGTACTAATTGATAGTACCGGCAGCGTTAAACTGGAGTACCCGATATTAGTCCCGAATAAATCGATTCACGATCCGGAGTCATCATCATCATCGTCGTCGTCGTCACGACGGTCGTGCTTCGAAAGCCACCGATCGCAAATCCGAGCCAGATATCCAAAAAGAAAGATTAAAAGGAGCCCCCGCAAAGACCAACGATCAGATTTATGGCGCGCACTTATCCTTTTAGATTACAGGCTAACTGATAGATTGAGGTTAATAACCGGCGTCTCCCTTGCATCGTAACTACTAGCGCCATCGCCGTTGCCCGTTAGTTTAAAGCGGGTACCCGGGCGGCTCCTGAAATAGTGGCGGATTTATTATTAAAAAGCGTTGCCATTAGCGCTTGTGAAAAATTCACCGAGCTGCATACACATCGGCCGTGGGGGGAATAACGATTGGGATTTATGTTCTGTCGTAATTTGGATCTATTGTAGTAGAATCGAACTTTTTCGATACGTTGGCACTCTTTTATGATCCTTCTGATGTCGATCGTATTCTTAAGAATGTCCAACGTGGGCAATACGTAAGAAATTCCAAGACTTCGGTTAACGTAGAAACGCGCGATATGAATTTTGTGAAAGTCTCCCTTCGCAGAATATCGGAGAGTGTTAGTAAAGTTTCTAGCCGACAACTCAGACGGTGGCCGTGGTAGAGCCTATATCGGACAAACGAAACGGGCGGTAGGCATCGCATTCGAAGAATCTATAGTTCATTACCGATATCGAAGGATCGAACTGTAGCACAACCTCTCTTCTCAAATTAATTAAGGCCTCAAATTAATTAAGAGCGTAACTTCGGCGCGAGAATGAGGCTATATAATATGAAAAAGAATGCAAGCAGGGAAAAAGGTCCGCTTACAAGGTAACACCGGCTATCCGAAAATTCGGTTTTCGATTAAATTGAAGGAGTATCATGGTGTAAGAATAAGGCATTCTTTGCCTTATTCATCGATATCAAGATACAGCGGCCCTATCAATTTTTAAGATTTTTTGGTCACAGCTGCTAGAATCAAGAAACGATCATTCTATCACTATTACTATTATTGTAGCCCTGATCTTCGAATGGCCAAATTGAAGAAACAACCTATTTTTTACCAAATTTTCTTTTAAACTCGTGCCGAGGCTGCCGCGGAACAAACGCAAACTTACGGTTTACTTTCAAACTTCTAACGAAACAAATAAATAATAAATAATTTCATTTCTAGTTATTATTTCCGTATCTAAGTAGGTCTCATATAAATATTTTATTTATCATCCATTATACGAATGCGTCATAAATATATAATGAAAGAAAACGACTCCGACGGATATACGTACGTATGTACACGCATTCTTCTTCATTTGTTTCGAAAGATACATATTTACATTCGGTAATGAAAACGCTGATAAAACATGGATGTTAATGGAACCAATTTTTCCATTCGGTCTTCCGACGCTGACGGAACAACTTCGTAGCATGCTAAACACGACCGAGCGCAACTTTTTTACGAAGATAAATGACAAAAACGTATCGTTTATTTTGTTTTTGTTCCATCTCAAAAACCGTACATCCCGTATCCATCAAGCAATCAAACAAAGAATAACAATCGCTCGCATCTTCATTTATTTTTTAGAAACGTTTAACGTCGGAGAAACAGCAATGTTAAATAAACTAAGCTGGAACAAGTAAACAGGTTTATATTAATATTAATTCGCATTTATACGTCCACATAAAAGTATCCGCGGTAGCTTTTAATGCGCTGAATTGCCGTGGGTTCGTAGTGAAATGGATATAGATATCCGTCTGTTTCCGTCTTTAATAAAATCGAATCGACCAATCACGATGTACCGTAGAAACACATAAAAGAGGTTCACAATGTTTCGCTGACCACTCCGAAACAATTGGGAACCTATCGGTTTATTTAATTGTGCAAATAGTGTTCGGAATACGGCCCGCGTTTGACCAATAAACTAGACACAGCTAAATTCAAACTTGACAAACTCGGCAGTTGAGGGCCCCGAGTACGTTTGATCGCAGTACATGTCCTTATATTGATATATGTACATAATCTATGCGTGCAAGGATGGCGCTTGATGTGGGAGTAAGCTTGGCTTCAGAAGAAGAAAAAATGAGAATGTCGTAACATATAAAACCAAATTTTTAAAATTTTAAATGAAAATAAACAAAATAATCAAGAAAGTTGTAGTTTTAAGTTAATAAAATGTATATGTTACTTATTTCTGTTAAAAAAAAGTTCCTTTTATAATATTCTTTATTATCTTTAGTTAAATAACATAGACATTATCGTTTTTACATAACGCTACCAAGCGACTAGCTCTTTGGATGATCCTGCTGAAAATGTACTACCTAAACTGAATTTTATTCCCCAATAAAACAAAGCTATACGGCCATCAAAACAATCCAAACATCTACCTATTCTAATATTTTCCTGGTTTTTCGAATTTAACAATGGCGAAAGAGTACACAAACGTTGTCTGCTTTTTTTTTCTGGCGGATACGCCGGTATTGAGAGCTGCCAGCATGATAGTTTCCATTCGGAAAATTCGCAAACACGTTTTTTTCCGCCCCCCCCTACTATTCTCCTCAAACAAATCGCAACGTACAAACCGTCCCGTGACGTGAAGTTAAAGTTAAACACGAAGTTCCGTTTGTGCGTCCGAATATCGAACGGCAATGACGTTAATTGGACGGCTTGACGTTGTTGATCCGACTGAGTACGATACCCGGGGCGCGCGTCCCAAACTCCGGTTATGATTGAATAATGCAAAATCGGACGCTGAGCACTGCCCCGTGTCCGGGTCGCGTTTTAATTAATTCAAACGGCGTTACCAACACCCCATCGGCCAACGTAAACGTTCCGGAATCGAATGTAGACGCGTTTCGAAGTTCGCATGTTCGGTATAGCCGGTCGAACGACGCGATTAATTTTCTTGCTGCACAACCGCTACGACGAAGGATGTTTCGTAACGACGGCTTAATCAAATCCGGCATCAAGTGTGCTTTGGATAGTAAATCTGTTGCGAAATTCAGGAGGTATGTACGAGAAGCGTTCACTAATTATTTCTCCTCCACGTGGTAAATAATAGTTTGACCGACAGATGGAAGAGGTACATGCACAAATTCTTAAATTTCCGTAACTCTTTTAATGATTAATATTTGAAATTTTGGATAGCACCATCTTAGGACAGCGGCGTAGACAGATTTTTCGCTAAGAAAATTTTAAAGATTTTATTAACTTTTTCGCTAACAAAATTTCATGTGAAAGTAGACTATTTAGTCCATTATATATATATGAAAAATTGAATTAATAATATAATCATTCAATAAAACGCTAGCTCGTATTTCCTTAGGACTCAACAGCAACGATAAACGTTTCTTTAATGGCACAAAATACGTCGCCCAACTAATCCTGCAGGATCCGTAAACCGTTCCTTACGAGATCCAAGACAATTTACGCTCAAGTTTCCCATAATTAATACACACCATTATACATGTATACGCACGTACATAACTAAGGCCCTTTTCAGTCGAGAACTTTGCCGGTTTCGTCTTCGTCTTCCTTAGTAGGGTCGGCCGAGGCAAAGTTCCGGAATTAAAGATCGTTTACCGTACAATAATTTATCCGAATGAAACTCGCACGCCGCCGTAAACTGAACGCGGCAAGTTTACAGTTTGTTGGGAGCGAGTTCCAAATCCGCAGCCTCCGTGTCAGTTCGCAATTCGAGTCTGGCGTAACACACGCCCGGTAATATTTCTCCAGATTAAGAAGAAGAAGGGTTTAGCCCGCCTTCGCCGAAGGAAGGGGCCGTTTTCCTAAGCTAACTGATCCGCATCTGACGTATTTACTGCGGTTCACCGAAACGTCTCGGTTGTGTATTATTTAATACATTGTCAACAAGGATTTCCTGTCGTCATAGCACGAGGGAGAGGCGCGTTTCCATTTTTGGTCGTTGCTCTTGCGTGCCGCTGGCGCTGGTTGCTAGTTCGCGGAACCGAGCAGGCTGTGCGCTCTAACAAAGGGCAGGGGTTACGCGACAACAACCCGGTACCATCACGCCGGGCGATTCATTAAAATATAGTATAACGTGCGACGACGACTGCGCCAATACTGCGGAAATTAGCGGCGTTAAAATGTATGCAGCCGGCGTCCGTAATTTGTTAATAGTTCATTAAGTAATGCGGAGATAAATTATGCGTTAATATTCTTTATGTAATATCGGGGCGAGCGGAGACGGCTCGTAGGGCTGAAGCACTAGCACTCGGAAAATTGCTGATTAGGGCTGCGTTTGCGGTTCGCTTAAAGGAACAAGCTGCTTTAGCATGGTTTAATGGAATAGGGCTAATCTAATCAAGCGGTCCAGAAGAAATCAGTTATCCATCGGTGGACGATAAAATATCTTCATGCACGTATCTATCATGTCATACTGCCAACTGTAAAATACTGTAAAAAATCTAAATAGTAGATAACTGAACGAGCTGCAGACGCTAACAATAAGAACGAAAGCTTGACGTTAGAACGGGTGGATATCACATCTGAAGAAAGACGTTTTACCTGGTTTTACCGATACCGAATATAGGTTTACTATATTCGGTCTAGAACCTAGATTCTAGGATTCAATAAGATCTATCAATAAACCTATACTAGGTCTATTGATAGATCTTATTGAAGAACTAAAAGGGGATCCTCAAACCTATCGGTACGTTAAACATCATCTATCTGCAGTTGAGTAAATTAACGCTATTTGTTTGAAGACGGTTCACCCCACACCGTAAAGTTAACAACAACTTATTCGTTCCAAACAAACTTTCGGTTTAAGTGAAAGATGGCTCGGCAAACCGCGCAAGGCAAACAGGCATGTTAGTAAACAATGTTCGACAGCCGCAATCGCCGAGCTTCACACCAATAGAGCTTTTACGAGAAGTGCTTCATCGGAGGGTGAACGAAGCGACTGACAGGAAGTGTACTTACTTACTTGCTTACATACAATATAAAGCGACACCTGGTGGACATTCGAGTAAGTAAAATTAACTTTCCACCCGTCAGGATTATCACGAAGAACAACTTCAGAAGAAGTGATTTAGAAAAGAATCCAATTTCGTCGAAATAGGAAATGGGATAACGACATTTATTTCGTCTTATCGTTCCAAATCCTGTTCTCTGGAATATATTAGTTACATATTACACATATTTTTGTTGTCCTAAGTCTCCGAAAATTGCCTCAATTACACCTATTTTTAAAAAAGCAGATCGGAACTCTTCGTCGAATTACAGGCTGATTATGCCGTTTTCTTCTTTCAGTAACTTATTTGAGTACGTAATGCTCAGTGCTCAACCATTAACCGAACTATATACGAGACGTTCGTGTTATTCTGAATACGCCGATCGACGTTAATATCAACAACTCCTTTATTCCAACTCGGATTAGTGATTGATAACTCTTTTCGTTATCGGGACCTTATGGATAATTGCTTACAGCGAATATAATACAAAAAAAAATACATCCGTTTGGATCAATTTTGAATTGAAATGTTAAAGAGATCCCCTGTGAACCTCACGTGCTTTCATATTACTTTGAAATTTGTCACTCCTGTTTGAACTATTTGAACGACGTTGTATCGTATTCACAGGATATAAGTTAGTTGTCTTCGTTGGTATATATATGGTATTAGAAAATATCAGCATATTCGCACAAGCTAACTGGCGCCAAGTGGTTAAATATATGTAACAGAAGTCCAGACTCTAACTCTTTATCATAAGATATTAATTTCGTAAAACTCCGTCATACCTTTACAAGAAATTCGCTTTAGGAGAGATATTCCTAACTTATTATCTACCCGATTTCATCGATTTCTTTTTGTATTTATAGAAAATAGAATAATATCCAGAATACCTCAAATCTAGTTCTGTTTATACCTTTAGATGTAAGTGTCATAGTTATTGACTTGTACCTGCATTTTGTTTATATGTATGAGTAATGTAATTGAGAACAATCTTCAGGACGTATAATCCCTTTGCAGTACTTTTTGGCATTTTTTTTAATTTATTTACTTATTTATTTTTCTTTCTGCAAATTTAAATTAAAATTTAATATATTTATACAGCAAAAGCTATTATTATTAATTATTATTATTATTATTATTATTATTATTATTGTTATTATTATTAAATTAACTAATACAATTTACTTCCTCAATCCCAAAATTTGGGTTTGGAACTGATAAATCTATCATCACAGCGTTGATAGATATTCCTACAAAATATCGAAAGCAAATTACATCCAGCTGTCATCATCCGGCAACCGATTTTTTTGATGACAAAGATTATTCGTATCTTCGAAACGACCGTCTAGGATTAATTATCATATAATTAATTAAACTTGTGTGGTGCGGGGATTGCCGATACTTATCATACTACGCCACAGTCCTTGCTATCATTACGAAAAAAAGTAACAGTGGAAGAACTTAACTAACGTTATACGGAACAAGTATTAAACAAAGGCCTCGCCTCAGAAATCGAATTGGAAATATTGAGAACGACGCTAAAGATAGAACATGCACAACCGTACACTCAGACTACACATTAACGACTGATTCACGCAGACGATAAGTGATAGAGGTAGTCGTCGTTTCGTGGTACGGTTATTATTAGAGAGGACAAAAGCGAGTGAAATCATATCTGTTTTGCAGCGACTAGACAGACTCGTCTTTTGTCCACTTGCGAGACGAATAGACACGAGTCCGTCTAGTCGCTACAAAAAAAAAATATGATTTCAATCGCTTTTGTCCTCTCTAGTTGTTATTGTGTATTTCCCAAAGATTTTAAATGTAAAAGATAAAATGTCGGCCGTGCTTTCATTTCTTCATTTCTAGTTCGTATTTTGAAGGCGTGTCGCACTAGCGTTAATGTTCCTTTTTTATGATTAAATTACAAGTAATTGGATGTAAAATCACCATCACAATTATCATCGATTTTCGGTCTTAGCATCTTCGCGGACGCTTAACGAAACGCATCGAGATTGGAAGAGATTTTATCACGTTCGCTACTTTGTTTCAATATTCGCATCCGTAATACGCAGATAAATACATAAATCACAGCGCAGGATATGCTCGGAAACACGAAACATCATCTTGATGCTTCTAAAACCACTTAATTATTTACATCCTTCCATAGTAAACATGCTATTCAGTGACAAAGTACCTCTTCGCGTATACATCGGGATTACCAGCGAAGTAGTCGCATTTTCTCCTTTTATCGCCGATGTAGCGTTTCACTTCCTTCCGGATCGATACTTCTCCTACCATTTTAACGTTAAAATATTAATGTATAAGTATGTTTCTTTATCCGACTGTCGCTGGCGGATATTGCTGATCGTTACATGCATAATTTATCTTTGTTTTTGAGATCTAATTCAATCAATACGATACATTCCCAGCGTTGCATTGCGGCCGGCATGTAATTTATTAATATAGAACATCAAACTCGCGCCGCGAGCGCGTATGCTGCAAGATAGATGGCGGTTTCGGTAGAAGCGTAGTGTTTGTAATTAAGAAAATCTTAATTACGTACTGCAGTTAATATTTGTGGTGTAATTGAAGAAGTCGAGTTGGAGCCGGAGCGATGTGGATTAATTCAAAATGTACATATGTACATTGAAAAGAACATTACGGCGCAAGCTAAATATAATAAGGTATATACGAGGTGTACCTTTTAAGTTTCTACAAAAATCATGTTGTTCTTCAAAGTTTTCGCCGTTAAGATTTTGGAGGTGGTAACTCCGAAACCGGACTTTTTAAAGGCTTCTCTATCCGCGTATGTTTTGCGTGATATTCGGGAAGAATAAGAAGTTGCTAGGTGGATCCGCGACTTCAGGCGAACAAATTTTTCTCCACTATTCAGCATTAACTGTTTCCCGATTCTCTAAAGCAATGACTAGTACAACGAAAATGTGCTGTTCAAAGTTCAAACGAGAAATTTTCATTGGATCACTGTCGTTTCAGCTCGATTCAAGATTAAGTTTTAATTTCTGTTAGTGCAACTAACCGTTAACCACTTAAAAAACATGTAACGTACGAATCTTCCCTCTATTAACCTCAAAAAAAAAATCACCGAAACTCACCCTCCTAAAACGTTTCCCCCTCGATTTGTAGAAACAAACGGCGAACGATCGAAAATTTATTTTCATAACCGCGCGCATCTATAATCCTCACACCTCCCACTCTCCTTCGCAAAACTCGCAAACTCATTAAAACAATCGCACCTTCGCGAATTTCGCCGGAAAAATTGCAAAAAAAAGGAGGTTCATCCGCTCCGAACTACCGAACTTTTTCCCGATTCGTATAAAACGCTTTTAATGTTAAGGTAATAAGGGGATTCCCCCTCCTAAATTCCCATAAACGTCGTCGCTCAAATCGACAACCACCCTTTCCGCTGGCTAGAGGCGAGCGTGTGCAGCTCCGGTAGGTCACGTTTGGCCGATACGACCCTTCATTAGACGCTGGGAGACTTTGCGGTGGACGGGCGCCGCTTGCAGAATTGGAAATTGTTACCAGCGCCCGGCCGAAAGCCAGCGGAAAGGAGCATACAAGCAAAAGGAACAAGCCGGCATCATGACTTTCGTATCTAACGTTGCCACTTATATATTTGAACTGGGGACGCCGCTATCGCCGAGAGAATCGAATAAAGTCGTCATTTTATGGCGCCAGGAACGTCAGCGATTGGAACGTAGGTCGGGTGTGCAGTATGCTGGCCTGACACAATTTCGTACGCCGTACTTTACGATATTAAGATGCATTGGACGCGGTACTACAATGCTGAGATGCAGCAATTATCTGTTTCATGGATTTTAGAGCTTAGCTCCGGAAGCTACGTCGACAAAAAGCGTCATTTTATCACCTGCTTAAAGGTGTTCGGTGTTAAAGTAGTTTACTTCATTACCTCGCTTCTGTTGTTCTTTTTGTTGATACGATAACAGGATCTTTTACAGCGAAAGCTTTAACGAAAAATTAAAAAGGAAAGCGTGAATGTTAAATTTTCAGAACAAGCTACAGATATTTATTTGATGGCAAACGTAGTACATTTCTTGGGGTACATTACATGGGTAGAAAGTTCAAATGGATATTAACAACTCATAAGAACGACTTCGCCACCCAGCATACCGTTGGAGATGTATCTATACCAGCGCGTGAGTGATGAGGATAAACAAAATCGAATCGCACCGTTCGTCGTACTTATCCCGATAATGGAGTAGAACTTGTAAATGGTGCAAGACAATTCTTCAATTCATACAAGTAGAATGATGAATGATCGCTTCCGTAACAGACACGTAACACAGAAATGTTAAAAATTATTTGTGTATTAGGTTTAGTAACGTTTAAAACAATTGATAATCAATTGTTAATTTTTTTCTTTAATTCTGTGAAGTAGAAAAAATGAAACTAAAGCAGTTCAGCAGCATTTTTAATTTTTAAGTTTTAAAGACTTGTGATTAGTCACTCCAAAGTGCAACGGGTGCATAAACGTCATCGGGTGTCTGGTTTAATTAAACGGCAACCCGGATCAGGATGGAATTGATCCTCTTCTGGACGGAACGAAACTGGTCGGGATCAAGTCTGGGAAAAACGAGGGGAGCTTTAACTAATGTAACTTTTTTCCTTGGTATTTCTTTCGAAGCCAACAACACAAGACAAGCAGAAGACTACCTAGAACAACGTGCTGTACCTTTTGTCCCACTTGTTGAGGCTACCGAAGGTACAAGAAGTATCGGTGATGCACTATCCAGCCTCACGTGAACATTTTCAATCATGTTGAGAGAGCGATGCGTTAAATATGATCTACATGCTGACAAGGTGAAAAGACACCTATTCCCTCTCTTTCCATTCACGAAGTACACATTTTTAATCATATTTGGACGCAGCTACGAAGAAATTACTTAATTGACGCGATAAAGCATATATCTACCGTTTCAAGTCGAAACGGTCGAAACTTTCCGAACAATGAACTAGTTCGTACGGCAAATTACCTTCTCCACGAATACGATCGCCCGTTAACCGATAAATCGCAAAGCTAGCTAGTACCGATGTACGTGACGTAGTCCGACGCCACTACTCCACCATACGCCACTTCAAGAGATCGTCACGTACCCGTATATATCTAATTAACTAACGCCGAGCGCGCCGCATAATTTCACGCGAGCCGGTCCCGAGTTGCCGTCCGTGGACAGGACGCTATGAAATATGACTTCGTAAAACTGAAAGTGGCAAATTCAACAAAAACGGCCGAGGGCTGAATCCTAATTAAGCGGCGGCGGTGGTTTTTTTTTTTTTTTCGGAGAGGTACGAGAGGAGACGTGCAAAAGAGCCGCACAAAGCGTCGCCCACCCCGCGTCGTACTTCACGTTAAAGCGAGTGTTTTTTTTTTATTTACGAGAGGATCCTGAGTGGAACATGTGGAGTTCCCGAAATGCTCGTATAACATATCTCTCGTCCTCAACCCTCGAATGAAAACGGATAAGTCCTGGAGCGGGCGGCAACGATTGCCCGGTGGCGAATTGGCCGAGAGGAGAAAACTTTGGATACGGTCCAAGATCGCCGTATTTTCCACTCTAATAGTCGTTAAAACTCTCTCTATAGAACTAGGTACTGTTCTCGCTGGTAAGAAATACTACTGAAAGTTGATTCCGCTTCGCCACGCCATCTTCGGATTTCATTTTTTTGCGCGATTCCGCACGAGCTGGCAGCTTAGTCGAGAGTAGAGAAGAGTTCGCTGCATGAAAATGTGTCCAAGCTCTACTACGTATTCCCAGTTAATCTTTGGTTGTTTCTTTGCTGTCGTAGTTTACAAGCGTCTTTCTTTCTTTTAATTGAGATGAGAGGCAGGTGAACGCGAGGCACCTCTTACGGCAAAATAAAACGTCAAATAGTTGGTAATCATGTTGTAGAAGCTTATAGGCTGTCGGTTTAAATCTAAAGAAGAAGCTACATACTTAGGTTTCTATCGAATGCATTTAACTCATTCTTTAACTAATTAATTGTTATGTGTTCTTCTACTTGCAAGAATAGAAAACAAAGTAAAAAAGTAACGTAAACCTGCTAACAAAAATTTCGTTGTCTTCAAGTTATTGCTTTCCTCATTCGCTCTCGATGCCACTGATTTAGTTGATCTTGTGTTGTAAAATAATAGCGGGGGCAATACGTTTGTCTCTGGATAGTTTGTTTCCATGACGCCGTTATCCCCCAAAAGTAACATTTTAAAACTAGCATTTACAAGCTGGACAAATATAGCTGCGGTCCCTCGAATAAATCGCACGTATGAAACATCGGGACCGAACACTTGACCTATGTATACCGTTCCAAATAGATGATTTACCGCGGTCAAATCCCGAATATGCGCTTCAACGTTCGCAAGAAAGCAACAAACCGGGGCGAATTGCGCTCGTTTAAGTTCGCAATTCAATAACTACACCGTACTATGCGGTCCCGTGCCAGATAATTTATTTTTCGCTAATCGATTCATCGGATATTGCGGGTTTGTGCGCGCGGACAACATAAATATTTATTTCAACGGCGGTCGCGGGGGCTCAGCGACGTCGACGTGGTGACAAAAAAAAAAACAAAAAACACGTACAAGTTAACGGACTTAGTTGGTAATCGATAAATACGTGAGATCCTGTGCACAAAGTGTACACATCTGTATATGTGGTTGCCGGGTGCAGCGGGGATCGGTGGCTCAGATTGTGCAGTCTGTTTCATCGAGTACAAGCGTATTGGAGGTAAATCGGAAAAAATGGTTTGCGAAATCGGTTTCGGAAAAAGAGCTTTTTCCAAATCGAAAAAACGAAACGGAAAATAGGAAACTAAGTGAAGTGAATTGGAATTTCGCTAGCTGCACATTAGTCGTTATTTTCAGCTGGTTTGTTTCATTTGCGGATGTATTGGGCGACTTCATCGCGATAAAATTGACCATGCTTATTTTGAATCGAGCTGTTAATCACGTAAAGAAGTTTTGTAGTGTAGTTCCTTTGTTAGCGTAGATTTTACATTTTAGCATGATACCGACGGAATTTCTATAGCCTTCCTTTGTTTCTGAGATATTAGTTGAAGTCGAAGATTTTTGATTTCCTCATATACCCAACGAGAGAAATCGTCCAATTACGTTAATGTCTTATTGTAAGTATATTAAAAACGAATGCTTTGGATAAAGATTTTGCAACAACAGAAAGGTTATAACGGACGTTCCAAGAGGAACAGCCAGGAAGTTTTTCCTACAATAAATTTGCAGTTTCTCTGGCAGTGTTACAAGTAGTGCCACCTTATTGGAACAAAAGAAAAGGTTATCGAGATCTACATCTTCTACAGGAGTTAGTTAACATCTGAGAGTATCGTTCACAGTCGCTTTTTCGAAAAAGCATAAACCTTCAAAATGATTCAAGTTCTTACTGCAGCGCCATTTCATCCATTGGACGAAAACACTGATGAACTGTCAAAGTGCCAAAGCACTCCCGCGTACACCGTCATTACTATTATTATTATCTGTTTCATCTTGCTTTCTACCATAAATACTTCGTTTGTTTAGATTTTTTTTTTAACATTTGCTCATATGCAGCCTCTTTAGAGACCAGTCGGCAAGATATTAAACCAAAATTTAACTGCTGCAACCAGTTCCCAAAATCAAAGTAGATTGAAAGTTAGGAAATTATCATCAAATACAAACATCGCCTTCGGCTAAAAATTGAAAAATTCGCTATTTCATCAATTTCCTTTAGAAAGAGAACTGGTACGCCGTTGCGTTCTACATGGTCGTATCGACTCTATTTCCTAAACGGAGCGCGGTACCGGAATAGGTCTTGCCGTGTTTATTCTGTCGAGTGCCGTTGCTATTGTGGAAATACGCCGATCTTCATCTCGTCCTCCGCCCTCGAAACGACACGAACAATATACAATCCCAGATCAGCATTAACCTCTTTCGACGACGACGGGTCCCATCGGTCGCTGTTCTTCGAGAATAACAACATATTGTGATTTATATGCAGTTTCGGAGCGAAGTAAAGCGCGACATATGAAAATATATGCACGCGGAAGAGGTAGCGGTGCATCGGCCCCGGGCGTAATGCGCGCTAGCGGAATATGGGGCAATTTTGTCAGCGTATTTATTGACAGCGACGTGAGTATGCGACAATTCCAGTGTTATATTTATGATTAATACGGATAAGGAGAGCAGGACATATGAAGTGCGAGACTTGAAGTATTATGATTCGCAAAATTTGATACAATGAAAATTAAAGCATCAGTAAAACTGATGTTTAACGAATTGGAATTAAAAAGAATTAATGCGAAATTAAATCGTATTAACTTTTATCAATATTTCCATTCATTTAGATATATTAATGATTACATTATGATTGATTTCTTGAGCAATATCCTTCCACTTGGAACGAATGGCTTATTCGAAGTACCTTCTGATCAATAGCAGTAAGGTTGTCGCAGTAATTGTTTTAACACGTTCCGTGGAGTTCATAACTGGGCCTTTCAGTGGCTAGTCCACAGTTGGAGTATGCGCCAATGGAAGGTAATCCAGTATCTCCCTAATAATGTGGTGTCGACCATTCTTTCGCATAAAGACTAACTGCTTCCGATAAATGGGGTTAATAGCATTACGTATTGTTCTGTGATGATTTCTACGTAGTAATCTGCATTCAGCATTAGCAGCCAATGAACCCCTCCTTGATTTGCGAGAGACTCGTTCACGTCCATCTGGTGAACTGAGGCTTATTCTTGTTTGGAGTAGAAATAAATGTCGTCTTCAGTCGTCAATGGCCTAATTTAAGTGTACCACTGCAAAACTTAGTTTACAAATTCTAGGTTCCCTGGTGAGCAGTGACGCAATAAGGCTGGTCTTATACTGCTCAAACTCTCTTTTTCAAACACCGAATTTTTAGAGAGAAAAGATCTCTAGATGTATATCCTTTCTCTTATTAATTTTGTTATAAGACAGTATAAATTTGGATATATTACGTAATGCAATAAATAGTCCAATTGATGGATCTGAGCCATGGGACATGAATGTCCCACAATTTTCACAATAACAATTACTTCTACGGCAAAACAAATTTATTAGAATGAAATGAAGCCTTATTTTATTGGACTACACGCTCTTACAAACAGTTGCGGGGCAAAAAGTCTGCTATAAACTTATAGCGAACTTATACGATATGCCTGAAAGAGATGATAAACTTTCTGTTTACTGTTCGTCCAGGAATTGCCGCATCTCGAGGAAACAATTCGGTTGGTGTTCTTGGATACTTCCCGGACCTTCGATACGGTCCGTAGGGACCCCTATTGACGCCAGAACTTATTTTGTATAGACACGATGTTTCATTAGGAGAAGGAGATGCTATTCGACAAAAAGCTGATCTACAAATTACGTTTTCATAAAACCTACTTAGGCTTACAGAACCTCAAGAAGAACAGCAATAATCCACCTGCGCGAGTTGAAAGCTACGTAAAACAAGATGCTCAGGATGCTAACTTCGAGAACTTGATAGGATCAGGAACAATCAGAGATTCTCCAAATAAAGACATTAGCAGAACACCTATGCGAAGTAATGGAACAGAGCACAGAATTGGACTAAAACAGCTGTCCGTTATAAGCATATCCACGCTCAAACATAGCTGTAATATCAATAACATCACCGTCTAATATGAGCTACCAAATAGAACAAGCAGGAAGGTATATTCTGCTCACAGGAGATTAAAATGCTGATGATAAATGCTGCAAACTATGACAATGACTCTATTAAAATGCGGAGTACCGTAACAGGAAAAGCTCGTACGCTTATGAACTTTGGACGAAATCATTTTATTACATCCACTTTTACTTAAATAGAACTAAGTAGTCTTTTGAACGCTTCTCAATGCACATTTCAAATATTTCCGTTGCATTTCCAAATTTTACAAATAGGATGAAATTTCTTCTCCCTCTTTTAGATTACTTTTCGATAGCGACCGTATATTTGCTATTCTCACAACTCTTATCCTTGTCTTCCCGCTGTTATATATCCGCGTCGTGTCGTAAAAATTTTCGTTCTCCATCCGTAGTGTTCGCTCAAGTCGTTACTGCAATTTTTATTTATCCTCGCGATTTTATACCCTTCTTGTATCTCCATCGCTTCTATCTTTATTTCATGTGCAGGTATTAGCATACGTACACACGGTCGGAGTGCCTACAGATCGCGGCGTGTTACGGTGGTGTTTGGTACCGCCGGAGGGTTTTCTTCGCGAACGAACGTTCGCAATAAAACTGAAGTACTTCCTCTACAGTTCGTTTAATGAACGTAGACTGTGTGTGCGGTGTTCACGTTTATAGATGTAGATTGTTTTCTTGAGGCCAATGAGGGTTGTTGTAATGAATATTCTAGGGAGCGCGTAGAGATTCTGTCGTGATGTCTCATCTCGTTGATGTTGTGGATATAGGTTGTCGAAAGTTAATTTCTTTAAATTTTTAACCTATTTAGCACTGTTTAAAATTTCTGCACCTGGTTCATATATATCGCCCATATATATATGCAAGTTCTAAGCAAACTTCATTGAAAGTCATCAAAATTTTATATTTATCCAGGCATGTTCGATATTTCTGCGAACGAGCTGTATCCCACAACTTCCACATCCCAGCTCTACGTTGTGGAATAAAACGCCATAAATTTTTAAGCATAATCGCCACTTAGTTTAAACAATAGCAGACGATGTTACAGAAATTGCCGGTTCAATACGATGCGAAGTAACATTGGATGAAACGAAGACTGTCGGCGTTGTACGCGTTCTCTTTTCATTGATGGAGAAAGTATATTTGGCAGAATTATTAGATTGTTCATTTTCTTATAAAAGGATTACCAGAGTACAAAGTGCATGTTAGAGAAATGTAATTTAAGCGATGAAGATTCATAAGGCTGCGTATTGGCATTAAAAGAAGAACAAAATTAACAAACGAACCTTAAGATAAATAATTTTGAAGACGCATTAAAAACATATGACTCAATTTTATTATTCTTAATTACTGCAAGCATCTTAATATAATCTCACCATAGCAAACCGGCCATATTTTGCGAAGATCTCTTCGTTTCGCTTACGTTTGAAGCTTGGCCGCGTTTATATAATTATAAAAGGGGAGTATACGTCCTACGCTAATATTCTTGTCTCAACAACCGCCAACCGCCTACTTCCATACCCCTCAGCCCTTTTAATACCGGCCTTAATATATGTTTGTAGTTATTTGAAACGTAATTACGCGATCCTCTCCTCAATGAGGTCAAAGCGTGACGACGACAACTTCAACTACGCGACGATCTGCGAGGGCGAAAGGAGAAGGAACGATGGACGAAGATAAGGTCGGCGATACGCTGGTAAGGACCTGGTCGCCGCCGTCTCCGCCGCGCGGCGCGTCCTCCCATCATCAGGATAATCAGCGAGGATCACAGTTTTCAACACGCAATTTACATAAGCCTTCCGTCAATTATCCTTAATTACACGAAGGGTGTTCCACATCCTTACGGCGTAACAAACTTTGACCCTTCTCTTGCCCTCTTGCGCCAACCTTACGTCACTACCATCCCCGCTGCTGCTAACGTTACGCTACGATTTCTAGTCCCGTTTCTTCCTCGACTACTGTGCTGCCATCGACATACGTACGCGTACAGCGATTGCTGAAGAAATAAGACCTTCAAGAGGATTGTCGTGTAATTAACAGTTCGGCTGGCAAAATCCATTGGCCGTTTTAATATGGAAGTAGGAAAAGTGGAGAAGCGAGGTAAATTGGAAAGGGATGATTAACAACTGAAAGAATTCTATTTGCCAACGGTACATACTGGAGACATCAAAAGTTCTGTTCAAAATCTTCAACAAATTCATTGACTAGCCCTCGTATTAACTATTAAAAATTAAGAATACTGAAATGTTGAAAGGGAAGCCAGGGCTGTTCCTCCAAGTTCCCACTTCTTTAGAGAAAGTTGTGACTGTCGCTGGATATTTTTAACTGTTGAGTGACAGGTTAGCTACAGGGTTTTGTCAAATCTTTTCCCAAACAACGCCAATGTTGATGTTCCCCACACACAAATTTGATTCCGGCAGGACGGAGCTCTTCCTCATGTTGGCGTTAATAATTAAACATTCTTTAGTAATACTTTCTTTAGATGGATAAGGCTCGGTTTTCTTTTGTCGGGTTAATGGACAATAATGAGTTATTCTCCATTTTAACAGAACAAATATTTTAAGTGCTCTCAGACATCGAAAGGAAGTGAAAAATACCGTTTAATCCAAAGCGAATCACTTTACATGGAAGATAATAAAAAACTCGCTTTTATTAGAAGACAAATGGTATTACAATTTAATTAAAAAAAAGTAACAACTTCGCGTCAACGAGTGTTCCTTATAAACATAATACCGACGAATTAATTTCTTTTGAAACTTAATAGATATCAATCTCGATCTACTTTGTACACTTTCTTCCGGGTTGGCACGCAGGAGGACTTCAAATAATCAATTTCAACTCGGCGGTTTCTAAATCACATCATTATATGCTAATTATTGCTAAATTAATTTAACGTATCCTTTATACGAGGATACCCTTCGGCGATGAGAATATGAAAGACCCGAGCATCGCATAGTATCGTATCCAGCCTACGTAGTCCAATAAGCCGGTAGTCCCGAACTAAAAATTACATTATCTTAGTTTGGAACAAACAAAATTAATTATACGAAGGGCGACCCTTTTAAAGCGATCCGACCCGAATAACTGCGTCTCCGCAGAGTTTTCGGAGCGGCGCGGCGGGGCGGGGCGGTACGGCTATCAGTCGGAGGCTCGCCGCGAACGCCGGCGAAGATATCGAAGCTAGAGGGCGCTACATATAGCCTAATTGGCGAGGTTATGTGACGTAATAAGTACGGAGCTGTCATTTAGATTGTTTCTGTTTGTCGTGTGGGGTCGAGGCGTAAAGGTTTGAGAGGCCCGAGGCAATTAAATTACAATGATTATGAAACTGCCTGATTAAATAGGATGTTGTGGCAGAGATTAGCGATGAATACGAGCGAAGGGGAACGAAATCGAGTGACAGGAAGGAAAATATACGACGTAAAGGAGTAGCGAGACAAAGAGCTTTAAATTCGCCGGGTGAAGTTATCGTTTCGAAGGGATGAAGGTGGCTTTCCGAGGAGAGTCTGTTGAATTTGTATTTTGCGGATGTAATAAGATGTTGATACATTATTAATGCTAAAGGAGATGCTTCAATTCATCAAGTAAAACTTACTGTAGGACATTGGGAACAATTGTACATTAATATTTGTATTCATTTTGTATTATGAGGAAAGCAAACAGATTTTAATTTCGAGAAATCTTGATTCTAATGAAGAATTTACCCAACCTTCATTTAAAGCTTTATAAAAAAATTATGAGAGCAGGCTGAAAGGTTTCCAGTCTCACACGGGAACAAGTATTCACTAAATATGTTCTTTTATTAAAGAAGAAAATTTATTTAAAACGGTGCTTTTGAGAATGGCGCAAAGAAAATAAAGTAGTAAAATATCTCAGAAATCCTCTGAACGAAGATTGGACAAACTTTTGGAAAAGCATAGTCGATGGCATCAAGGAAGACGTTATAGAGGATACGTCGTTAGAATATAGCGATATGGAGCCAAGTACATCATCAAGATGCAGGTCAGGAAAACCTTTTAGCGAATCAAGAACAAACGGCGTTAGCTGCCGGATAAGCCTCACGTAAAAAAAGATGCCGCCAATTTAAAACGGTACGTACGCTAATAGAATAAAAAGATTGAAGGCGCCATGTCAACAAACCTAAAGAGGCTTAACACCAGAAGAGGCATTAGCGCACAAAACGCACTTCTCGTATATGTAAATTAATGAGAAAAGGGAGAATTAGTATCCGTCCGGAAAACGAGAGGTGCTTATTTGCCAGTAAAAGATGCGATTTGCAATAACGAGGATTCCGCTAACATTGACTTGCAAGCAATTTTAGCTGTTACTGCTCTGTAAATCTTTTAACATCTCTGTCCTGCTATCAAACAGATAGCGTCGGTATAAGCAAAGGAAGCGTGGTACGGACGAGTTCTTGAGTTCCTATTTTTATTTGCATTTGTGTATAAATAATACTTAAAGCATAATAAGTTGGCGAAATTCAAGACCTTCTTTCGTTCGTTTATACAGAGCTATTAGAGAAACTGTTTTGTGGACAGACTGTTTAACTTACTTCTATTAAGAAATTACAGCTGTTGATGCTGGTCGAATACCAATCAGCACAAACCAATTGAATATTGCAGGAGTCATCAAATTCACTGAAATTGATGCAAAACAAGCAAAAGATTTTCAATAAGCTTTTCGGACATTGAACCGTCCTTTTTCGTTAAAAGGATTCGATAAATCATACAAAGATGACATAGAGCATGCCTCCTTTTTTGTCCTCCCTTGGGTGACCAGAACGCTGTGCGTCAGTGGTTCAGGGACGGAAAGAATCATTTTGTTAGAGCATTTAATCCGCTGATAAATACTTAATTTACCTGATAGAGTTAATCTCTGATTATGACCAATTTAATATGAAACTTCGTCGGTTAAAGTCGGACTAATTTCAGATCATAGGATCACCAGAAAGAATCATCAGAATATTTATTTTATCGATATATATCCAATAATATGCTCCCGTTTCTCCCGATTTTGGAAAAACGAATACGAAAAATAGGGCAGCACTGAGATAACGCGTTGTTATTTGTAGAATTTGTAAATCTAAACCGTTAAACATGAAAATTTTAAAAATTAAGACAAGCTTCAACATGCAAAACAAGCTAAAAAACCATTGCCTTGTCACAAAGCATTCGGTGTTCATCCGAACCAAAAGGTGCGCTTGCCCGGGGCGTCATCGGAAACAAGGCGTCAACCATCCAAACGGTATTAGCGCATATGTATTTTTTTTTATTTACTGTAACAGGCGCCGATGCGGGAGTTTGCCCTGAGAATAATTGACAATCCACGGTTGATGCAGCGAACGGACAAAGCGGTACAAAGTTCAGCAATTGTGTGTTACAAGATGGACAAAAAATAGCACGAGCTGCCGTCGAGCATGCGAAAGAAACAAAAAAAAAAAAACAGAGAGAAACCCTCGAGTGGATAAGCCTTGACATTGAAATCGGTCGGTATTTCGGTAACATTTAATAATTATGAATGATAAATCAAAGAGATAATAACAAAAAAGGGATAAGAAAAGAGGAATTAATTGGATAAGAAAATGAACAGGGAGATTGGTCTGTAGATGTGCATATCTCATCTGTTACCTTTTCAAACTTTTAAAGACTAGGACTGCTTCTGAAAGCTTAGAACATGATAGAAAGATAGATTTACGAGATAAGTTAATGGCTCCGAAATGTACATTGCCATCTTTCCAGAATTCTTTTAAGATTCTAGCCGATATTCCTTTCGGACCTAAGGTATTTATATTTTTGAGCTTATTAATAATTCTTCAAATGTGACCACCTTTCCGCTATTTCTGCATTCCTTTTTCCTTTTTCAAGATAGACAATTAACACAATTCTGTGACTGCTACAAGAAGAAAACGCCAAGGTATCAGAGAGAGTTAGCACGAAATTAACTCAGAACGTGATTATTTTCTAATATCCTACGTGTTACTAATTACACCGAAGCGAAGATGAAATCCAACCCATACCAATTATTAATTTCGTCCCTATTAAAGAGACGAAAATCTAAGTGGACTAACGTAAAAATCTGAGTGAATACGTGCGTCTCGTCTCCGTTATTAATAGCATAAAATAAAGAGCATTTTTCTTCTTCCTCTCTTCCCCAACTCTTATCCCCCTACCTAGTGCAATTCGCTATAAGGGATTACGCTGTTATTTGTGTCCAATTTCACCCACGGAAAAAACGATAAAATTATTTATCTCCGTGAAGAAATAAAGCACCGTCCGACAGTAGCGCCATTTTTCGCGCGCCAAAGTAAACTATCGAATGAAAAGGATAAATAATCAAGCGTTGTAGCGAAAGGAAAAACGTCGAACAAAAGCGGAGAGTAGAAGAATCTCGAAGCTCGATGTGCAGGGAGAGAAAATACGATTGAAAAAAGGAGCGAAAAGAATAAAAGGAGAAAAAGGAAAGGACGGAGGATACGTAGGAGGATTTTCATTCAGATCGTGTTTGCTCATCGTGGGAACTATCGTTTTTTGCAGCGACTACAGTCGTAATAACAGAAACGTGACCTTAATACCGAATTAGATCGAACCCGGGGCGCTGGCGTTTATACGGGACCCGAACTAGTTGAAGACGAATAATAGCGATATGAGCAATTTGCGCGCTGATAACACCGAAAGAAACGTCTTCGCGAAACGTTCATCCGTTAAAATTTAGACGTTACATACGGAGAGGAGCGTGGTATACGGGCCCGTCGGAAGATACGTCGCAAACATCACCTCGCCTGATGACTAGGAAGTAGCTTTAAGTATTATTGAATATCATCTACATACGTATTCACAAACACAACATTTTCCAATTTGTGAATGCCTTGGCTACGTATGTAATGTACAATTATCGACCAATTTTTCTTTTCCCAGAACCGATTTATTGTTATTTGTCTGTTTTATTTTATTTGTCTATTTAAAATTTATCGGTTCTTACTACTACTTGTACAATAGACCTTAATTGATATCTGATGAAAGTATATACTTTAATCCATTTTTGGGTGCATCCGGTGTTCCTCTAGAAAACAATTTGGGTCTCCTTTTATTTTCTTTCTTTTTTGAACGACATTGTAACTGTTGTTAAATATTCAAAGTATTTACTATTCGCAATAATAAATTTGCTTTAAATACTGAAAAATCTAACAATCTAGTCCTTGTTGCCATAAACGTCTTCCATTGAAAACCTAGTTGCTTAATAGCTCTCTTTCTTTCGTTGTTTCGTCGTTCAGGTTCAATACATTTGTGCGGTTTAAGTTAGAGTTTGCCTCCGTGGAACAACCAGAAAAGACGACGCTCTTATGGAAAAAGGTCAAAAAATTTTTTGAAATATCCTGCCGAATCCACTTTCTGAAAGTAGTTGACGTCGCCGTTTTGTTTGCTGTACCTCGTTATTTGAACTGAAATTAATAAAATAATAGAGTTTTTGTATTTTTAAGTATTCGTTGTTTTGCTAGGCCAATTCTATGTTTTTCTTTTTTTGTGTGTTTTATGTAGAGAAACATTAACATCGGAAGCTTCTTCTGTAAATAGATTTAATTATTCTTGCGATTTCTTTTCATGAAGAATGCAACGGATAGGTTGATTCCTCAACAACGAATAAAACTAGTAACACATTGATGGTCCTACTATGTGATGATAGCTCCTTCGATACCTGAACCACTGTTAGTAAGAGTAATAAATTGAAGAGGTTGCAAATTGCAGATCGTTGCCTCGACACCGTGGTTCGTAAAAAACAGTAAATCACGAAATTAACATTCCCTTCAAACTCTAAAACCGTTCTCCGTCCAGATGCGAGTCTTACCTTGATAAGAGCTTGAAGAAAAACTATGGCTTGGTTCTGGAATAAGATAGTGGATTGATTGATCATTAGGCAGTACCAATTTTTTAAACTATCATCTAGCGATGATTTGTTTAGTTAAAAAGAAAAATACCAGAGAATATATGTCACCCATGGCCGTTTACGAGAAAGTTCTCGCAGTTTTAAAATCGCGAGATATCGAACCCCGACGTTTCGCTGAACATGTATTCAAAGACCCATTCCACCTGTAACTTGATCGCGACTACTCCTTCAATCAATACATATCTATGTACAAGACAGCTTTTATCTCCGTGTAACCTTCATACTTTCGGAGACGTCTGGGTTTATTCGCGATTCAATTTCGCCGGATGCGAACAGGGAATCGGAAAGATGCTATCAGGTCGCTTAAGAGTTACTTATCATTATTTTCCAACTTTTACGCTTGTTCTCATCTATTCGGCAATTCGTATCGAACAACGAACAAAGCCGTACACATACATATCTCGAAATATAACTGCGGGAGACAGGCGACTAAGATCTATGTATTCATTTCGGTTCGGGTCGCTAGCCGCATCGAAATCTACTATCTGTTAGCAACATATTATTGCGCGTACGGTTGAGTTGAATCGGAAGCAGTAAACGTGTATGTTCGGAAATCTCAGGGAAGTGAACACGCGTAGCGATAATTGCTTTTTGATTGATACAAAGCTCCTCAACGATTGGTCCTTAAAAAGACTTGATGAACATTTCAACATCTGGAAGAGAAACGACGGCGGACTCAAATTCATTCGATTGAAAGGTTGTTTGGTCCAGATGTTCACGGTATCTCGCTTTGTAGTCATAAGACGTTGGTTCCCAAAAAATTCAAAGATTTTAGGAAATGGTATCGTTACAGTGTCTTGGATAGCCTAATATAGATGCTCCATCATCACAACGAAGCCATTTTATTATTTAAAAGTATCTGTACTTGCCAACGAATTGGAATTTAACAGACAACATTTTCAAGCATGATATTTTGACGATCATTATTTACGTCAAAGCTGCGATATTTTCTGGCTGAGCAAGGCCGAAGGACTTTCAATGAGATAAACTGGTCGGGCATGACGATACATGCACATGACACATCACAAATTACTTCGTTTTTAAACGAACGGACAACATTGAAATACCTGGATATCTCCAGCAAGCACCCTTACATAGTTATTTGGGACTGTCACTGGAGATAATTGGCGAATGAAACACATGACGAAAAGTCCTGATGAGAAAACAAAAGTTTTTGTCAAAGTAGACGGTCTTCTGCCAATATTTGTCTTTAGATCAGGGGTAGTTTATCTTCCTATAAAAGAATGCTTAACAGGACTACGTTGTTGACAAATGTAGAAAACCTTTGTTAAAGTAGCCACTAACAACACAAAGCATCAGCTTGCAATAAATCTGTTTAGTTGGAGATGTTGGAAAAGGCGAAATTATTCCGTGAAAACGGCTTGAGCTTTTAACAATCAATAGGGTCAGATTTTTTTTAAGGGAATCGGGTATAAAAATCAGACATCGGTCGTTAAGAGTATCACTTTCCTTTTAACTTGCTCTTCAACGAATGCCATTGCTACATGGATCTTCTGAAAGGAGGTACCATAAACGATCTATGATTAAATAATTTAATGATATTACAAATGTCTAACTACTTGAGGTAAGATATATCTTTTAAGCACACCGTTTCCGAAAACCCTTCGATTAGTCGGGAAAACAAACACCCAGACCCTAGAAGACGATTACAAAAGAGAACAACTTAATCCCTATCGATTATTCCATGTAATACAAGCGCCATGCTACTTATTACTGCTTCAACGCTAACGTGTCGCACGCTTTATGAATATTGATGAGGGTACAACATAAAATTACCGTTTCCCCGGTCGAAAATTATTAATGAGTTGATCGAAGCAACAGTATCGCGCAACGTTTTCGCTACCACCCGTAGTACAGTTCCCGTTTTACATCGGCGGAACTTTATCTCATCCAAACGATCCCAACCCTTGCCGTGCCGGGAGAAGTTTTCTATTTGGAGGCCGTCTGCAACAGGCAAGCTGCAGGACCCGTCGTTATATCATCGGTTTTCCGATACTAGGCTTGGAAATGATAGAAACTTGCCAAAGTTGAAAAGGAGACGGCGAATTGGCGAAAATATTTCTTTCTGTGTTTCCGTTTGAATCTTTGATTTTTGTTTTCGATAGTTTTAATCAATTTATTATTATTGCAACGAGATGGTCCCAAAGCATTTTCCTGCAATTGCAATTAAAATGAGCTATTGGGCACCTTTTTTCCCTTCGGCTCTGTATTTCAGAGTTTTGCAAGGTCTCCTTTTCCTACCTCTAAATCGCCGTATGTTTGAATACGACATGAACAATAACGGACAAAGAACAACGGATTGAACAATAAGATAACAAGATGTGATGTTAAAGTAGTAACATGATGATCCAATGGTTCCTTCAGTATCAAGAAATGGGACACTATTCCATATCTGTTTTTACTGAAGTTGTTGAAAACTTTATAAGTACTTTGGACTTTCTTGTAGAGCGGCAACCAAAATGCCGTACCAACGAATAAATCCAAAACCCCCAGAAACCTTCCTTAATATGACAAAAAAAGCTCATAACATAATTTTAGCGATGGAAGAGCTAATCTTCCATCGCTAGAGAAAAACTACTTGTATATAAATGAAAATGTAAAAATGAAAATTTTTCCGTTTTTTTTGCAATGAGACAGTGATTACAAGAAGGATTAATGGCAAAACGTTACTAATTTTAAACTTACGCTGTCATTTTTTGCCAACACACCTTTAGTAAATACAAAAAATCCAGTAGCAAAAAGTCTTTTAGAAACTTCAATAGAGGTATAGAAGGCTGAAGGGGCGTAAGAAGACGTAAGTTCTAAAATTTACGAAACTACAAATACAGGACAGTCTCTCGTCCTGACCGTGTAGAAAGCGTATTCGGTACAAATAGTAGTAGCAAAGATCGTATTCCGCTCTTTGTTACCGGTGCAGCTTCGTATATGATTAAAGCTGGTAGATTACTAAAGGACGTGTAGCATCACATACTGGGCGTGTTGCTCATACTTTTCACTACGTTTGTGGGTGTATCGGACAGAGACGAATTTAATACCGTTGAGAGATTAATAAGCCCGACAAAAAGTTTCTTTTAAGGCACCGTTACAGCATATAGAGGAAAACGTCCAGAGCTTTCCCTAACTAGATGAGGAACATGGTAATATGCTAAAAAATATGAAACAAGTTCAAATCGTTATTTTTTCATTAAACGCTGATGTAAAAAGTTCAAGCTAACGACGAAAACCGACTCTATATTCAAAGAAACGCGTATTTACCGCCAACTACAAGATTCGAAGAAGAAGCGAAGAGAACCAGATGCGCAGATGAAAATTTGAAGGAAGTAATAATACTACAACTTAACTTTCTACTGTATTTGCCGTTCTCTATTAATACTACATGCGGATGGAAAAGGCGTTCTTCTCCTTCAGAGGCTCTACGGTAGTACCTTCACATTTAACTCGGTCAACACGATAAAGGTCAAAGATGCTAATAAGTATCCCTTTCTCGCTTCCCGCGCGCCCTCTTACCTTGTCATGGCGTCTCCTTCGCCTCTCGAAATTCCGCCCACTTGACTGTAGACGAATATCCTCGACGTTTCCCTGTAAAATTTGACGCTGTGCAGTTCGCCACAAGAATCCGTGTCGACGCGGCACGGCAATCCAACTTCGGAGCCGACGAGCGCCTTCACTTTGACGGTTGCCGCTGGAAAACAAAGCCGAAAATTAATCGTTACGGTCGGAGAGGTGATTTTTTATCGTTTGCACTTGGTATACTTAGCGCTCCTCCGGCTATTTCGGGGCGCGAGTTATTGCCCTGCGAGTTTTAACGCCGGATTGGGAGGGCCTGGTTAATTCGTCATTATCTTTAGACGGTAATAGGAACTTGATGAATGCGTTTCGTCTGATTGCTTTTAATAAATTCGTCGCTTTGATTGGTATTGATTTTCTTTATAATCTTTTCCGATTCTTTACGTTAAAATAATCTTTGTTTCATGTGTTAAAATAAAAAAGAACAAGGTAAAGACGTTGTCTTTGATGAGCTTACAAACGCAAGTACCATCTGCCCTAAAAACACCCTCCATCGAAGGGAAGATTATTAGCTTCAACGATTAAGTTGAATACTTGGGCGCACATTAACATGCGCACAAAACCATGCCTTACCGTAGCATTTCGTCCACGCTTGACGAAGTTTTAATTTTCATTTCCTTTTTTAGGGTGTACGTAACAATAATGCTTCTAATTGTCTTAAAAGGTTGCTGACCTCTACTTCAAAAAGTTTCAGCGCATAATATGGATCTGTTTCAATTTTAAAGCTTCTTGTAGTTCTCAAAACGATCAAGAATTAACAAAATAGCGTTTAGCATATATCATAAATTGCAGCTCACTTAAAAACATTTAGTTACAAAAGCGTCCAACGAAATCGCACTTCTCTGGTAAGCAGAGCTTAATGTAAATAACCTTTCCCGGGCCATTATGTTTCCTTTCGAAAATTACGCTTCTAAATGCCGCCTACTGTTTATATATGAAATTATACAGAACTCAAGTGTGTCTAAGTAACCTGAATAAGTTTTGCAGTTAAATGTAAGTGCAGCTTTTGCTCTCTGCTTTAGAATAAGCTGCTCGAGTATCTCTTTGAATTATATAAATTTTACGCCAAGTAAACTTCGCATAATCTTCCTCCTTTGAAAAACGAAATATCGCACTACTCCCAGGAACTAAATTCTCTTTTATATTTGAAAACCCTTTACTCCGTAATAAATTTTAATACAATTTCCCCGACTTTCTAAGCTTTTAACGATGTTAAACTTGTAGTTCCAAAAGGTAAAAGAAAAAAAAAAAAAGATAAAGGTTCCCATTAATATTAAACGCAAATTTTCCTAAATACTATTTATTCGAAAACGTCCGACTCAAAAGTAAACTGTAGTTGGTACAGCCGACCCAGGCGTTAATGTTTATTTCATGTTAATTTCAACCTATTTCGCGAGACTACACCGGGAACCGCACACAAAGGTGGGCCGAGCACACCTTTTCGCTCGAACTTAACAATCCTACACCGACGAATTAACCTAAATTCCCTAAACGGATAATGCGATCGTTGAAATTAAATTGTTAACGGTGTGAGAGTACGGGGAAGCGTCATGAACGGCAGAAAATGGAGGAGATCACGCGACGGGCATTTTAAGCGGCTTCTTTCGCGCGATAATCTCTCGTTTGCCGTCGATTTTTCTTTCAATAAACACGAAGAAATTCATTTATAACCAATTCTTGCAACCAATCGTCAAGCATCGGGCAATTCGAAATGACCTATACAAATCAGGCGGATGAAATTCCGACGCATCCCTAAACGGGGAGAGACGCTTATATAACCCAGAGCTTCGAAGTCTCTCTATTTTGGGTGTAATGCGTAGCGCTTGAATGGTAGATTTCGTTCTTATTTGATGGTTTAAGAGCTTTAAAGTACGTTGTATCGCCAACAAGGATAGTGTTAAGAGTCTTTCATTTGTGACACTAAAAGTATTGTTGGTAATGAGGAAATTGATGAAACCTCAGCTAATGGGGAGAACGACGTGTTCTTCAAATCAAAATATTGCTCAAAGTTGAATGAGTTAGGCAGAAATTTAGAGCTTTTCAAAGATTTTCGAGAACACTATGATCCAAATTAAAACAAAAATATTTGCTCCCTCCAGGAATCACGGCCTGAAGTGTCGCTGTTTTTCGAGATATTTACGATCTCATAAATTGCACGTTTATTGCCTGAAAATTTGCCTGAAACGTGTGTTCCTGATCGATTTTTACGTAATACTTAATACGGTACTTGCAACTAAACAATTATTGCTTCATTTACGAATAAATTTACTTTAATACTTTACTTTGGCGTTTACGATTTAATATACTTGATATGCTTTACCTTTTACACGCAGGAAGCAACCTATCACTAATAAGCATCCAAATATGCAGGTGGACCTACTCATACTACTCGCTACTTGTTAAATTAAACAAACACTCCTAGTTACGATAAAGAAACACAAACAGAAAGCTTATCTCGACAAGCGCAATGTTACTTTCGCGACATTAATAAGGACTACACTCAACGTAGAACACGAACACATCGTAGTAAAACGTAACACTTCGAAATCTACAATTAAACTAACTAAACTGACATTAACTGACAGATTTGTCATTTCGCACTTGACTTTTAGCAAATAGACGGATACGATTCGAACAATAGCCCGCGCGTTTCCACCGCAGACCGCCAAGAAGCACGACTGCGACCAATAAAACGTCTCAACTTACTTAACAATAGTAAGTAAGTTCGCATGCGATAGGGAGATATACACGTTTGACGCCACGATATCGTAAGGAACCGGCGAGCGAGTCAAGTGTAGCAGCGTGTATCGTATTTAACCACCTGTCTGGCCATATGTTGCCTGTAATTCCTCAAGACAAGACGGGAAGGTGTACGAAATACGAATACACGTACACAAGCTGCCCGTTTGGCAGTTAGAAAGGGGGCTGCTTCAGAGTAATATATTAAGATTAAGATGGAAATTTAATGTAGCGGGTGGAAGGCAACAGTTGATGGTTCTAGCTGGGGTATTCAACTGAAATTTTGACGGTTTACATTTACCATCTACATAGAGGATGTTTCATTAACATTCTCGTCTGAGCGATGTTCTTTTGTTACTATTGTAACATTTTACGTAATACCAACCATTTTAAGGCCCATTTCGTTAGATTCACAAGATAAAAATTAATTTAATTTAGATGGAAGCATTTTGATACCTAGTTTAGTAGAAGCTAAACAGTATTTACCGGCGGTAACAAAAAGTTTAACGGTGTGGATCTGTTATTTACTCTGAACTCTTTTAATATGGGCAACATTTTTCGGTTACGCTAGCCTAAAAGAAACCATCGTAACCATTGCTGAGGAAACAAGACGATGTTCCTTGTAGTACATATGGTTGGCGCAACGTTGGCTAGACGCTGGCATTTCGCATTACGTATGGAAGTACGGACATTTTACACTTTTGGCCGAACGTTTGCCATCCAACGTTCTCGCATACTTACCTAATCTCTAAACTATTTACCTTTAGCTCGGCGCAGCGTCATTACCCGATTATCGACCAAGGCTTAACCGATTTTGCTGACTTAGACCCAATCGATACCTAACGTTAAAGAAGTACTATTGACTTTGTATACCTTACTGACACCCTATCGACTGTGGTTAACCATCACAGATATTCCGCCGATCATACAATGTTGCGTTGAGCTGTGCTGACGGGATACCATATTAGACGTTACCAAAATAACTCAGCAAGTTAAGTCGATTAAATAATGTGTTCGTCAAGCCCAATCCGCCACTTTCAACTTACTTCTTGCGTACACTGGTCCTAGAATATGTCTATCATATCAAACGTAATAACTTCTGTCAGATAACTAGGATTAGTAGCTTCGATAGTTGTCGAGAATTGTAAAAGCTCACGAAGGCAACAATATATGTAACAACTCAAACTCAGCTACTATTAAGTTAATTTCGGAACAACTAGTATTTGAGAAAGAACTGTACAAGGCTATCATAAACGAGAAGAAAGGTAAATTAAGTAAACTATGTAAATTCCCTTCCTAAACCAATATGTCTGTCGTACACGTACAATTTACGAAACATTGGATGAAGCCCAAAAATCAAGTATTCTCCATCTTTTCAGGGACGTAACCATTAGAAAAAAAACTTAATGTTTACAATAAATTTCAATTTATTTTCGGGATAGACTTGATAGATATTATAATCGAGCCACAGTTAACAGGCACACGAAAAGATACGAGAGTCATTTCGTTTGTTGGGCAAATTCTTTTCAAATGAGTAATAACCCACCTGAAACATCCATCTGTAAAGGGGCGATTGTTCCTTTTACACACCGATAAACAAGATAGTTTTGCTTGTTGTTGTTGTTAGTATTTTGCTTCTTAGTATTCCGTTAAAAGTCGAAAATTTTCCGTTGTTACATGGCTTGATACAAAAGGAAATTTGTTTGTGATAATACACTATCAAGGATCGAACTATTCGAACTTCGCAAAAGAAATGTAAGAAATGTGCGAAACAAGACGTTCTTGCTTTGTTGCTTTCTACTGTAAAAGTGGATGGATTACAGTATTACCATAACTGGAACGGAAAAGAAATTATTAGCAAACCTATTGAATATCGCACTCAGGTTCTGCCAATACTAAACGTCAAACATTCGAGCTTAATAATTACATTAAACAACCATAACCACTCCCTAGATTGTTCCCGATAGCTACAGCTCTTCCATTTAGAATATGCGCGCGCTTACATTACCGTCGGTCCGGTTTTCCAGAGGTTTGAAGGCGGTGGAGGAGGGGGGCGAAATGAACGTTTCCACTAATTGTAAGTGGACTTCCAAAACATAATTAAAGTTAGAACAGCGCTTGTTAACCTGTCATGCTTTATTATATTGCGACAGCGAAGGTCGTTTCGCACCGTATTAGAACGGATATGATATTGTATTTATCGGAAATGAAAATTGCACGCTGTTGTTAAATTAATATCAATATTGGAGGCGGATTGGTCCGTTTCAGATTGGTTTCCGATGTACAGCGGTCCGCGACAAGGTACGGTTGGTTAATTTTCCGTTAGAAATGTACACCTTTTCCCTTGTTAACTGTTTAGTATTGCTGATTTATGTTATTGGAAACGCTCGCTCCATTCTATTAAAAGGTTTGTTAATTTAGCGCTCTTATACGGCTCAAAATCAACAATAGTCGGACGGTATCAAAAAGATTTTGAAGATCTAGTGATAATCAAGCTAAAAATTGAAACCTAAGTTGTTAATAAACTGGAGCGTTTTCCGGTTGTTGTAAGATAACCAGTCTTCGCCAATTCTTCTTTCATTTATACGCTAAAGACTTGTTTTCTTTGCTGAACACTCATGTATTGTCTTAGGCAGATGACGGTACTCAATTACAAAGTAATCTGGAGCCCCTTCGCATCTGGAGTACAAATAACAGCTTAACATTCAACTTTTCTAAACGCTATATTTTATCTTATACGAACACTCACACGGCGCGTATATTACAACAATAATGTCGGTGGTCTTCCGCTTCCACACGTACTTCGAATACCAAAGACGTGGGCGTTCAAAAAAGATTTCTAAAGTACCTGTCGTTCAAGCTTCACAACATATACTGCCCTGCCGAGGTACTGTTGAGGCATGACTTCACTTCCCTCGCTGACCGTCGGCAAGAACAAAGAGTCGAATTCTTTCGAATATTCATAAGCACAAGATAGATTCCGCAGCCTTTTTCTAGCGTCAGCTACTGCAGAAAAGTTAAAAAGAAAAGTTAGTTTCAATGTGAACTTGGAGACAGCCACGCGAAATTAAAAGCAGATGTCCAACCAGGTAAGTTTAAATGTTGGAAACATCATATTCGTACACAGCGACCGTTTAATTTAAAAGCTACTGACGTCAAATTAATGACTATATGACATAGTTATCGGTGCTTTTGATGTTTCTCCATATTACGGGTCATATTCAACATTCCTCAACTGCTTTCGTTACATACACGCTGAGTCATCTCCGTAGGCTCGGAGGTTTGCGACTTCGTGAATTAAGACCTTTTTAAGGCATGATAACGGCCCGACGGCGTGCATCAACTTATCAAAACGCAGGAGGCATACCCCGACAAGGAACATCTTTTTTCTGCCGGTCTCTCGATCGATTATCAAAGCACGCGAAAGGATTCTTCAGAACAGAGGGACATTGTCAAGGCGATTTTTCTCAATATTACCCATGCGTTTAATACGGCGGTTTGGCACCAGAACTTATTGGATAAGATAAGAAGCATTGTAATTAGCATTTAATTGGTGATTTATTATTCGGACTGTGCCGGAGGAGTCTCTTCTATGTTCCGAATTATTCGCACAACGTACTGAGAAATCTGAGGATCTTAAGAAGAAGGCTCCTAGAGACCACCGACAATTTGCTAGAGCGGCTCCGTGTGTTCAGACTGGGATACTTGGGATTGCCTTAAATCAGAGATTCACTTGGAGGAGTCATACGGATGCAATAAGAAAGAAGTTTCGATGCAGGGATAACGCCAATAGCTCAAATTCGTATTTTTCTTTTAACGAAATGTAATCCAGTACTTTGATTGTTCCAGGATTAAGAGTTAATAGCGGTCACACTGTAGAAATCGTTGTTTAAACGAATGTGATATTTTCGGCTTCTAAATAGCAAACGAGATACGCGTAATATTGCGCTTAGTTAGTAGGTACCGTTACGTTTAGTTTTCTCTTGAAATAAAGGCTACGCCATAAACCCCCGTACCCTGCATAAAGTCTTGTGCAAACTCCGCCATTCTAAACTTAAATAAATTACTTCGTCGAGTCCTCACCAAGCCCCCGGTAGCCCGTCGAACACTATTAGATTCTCCGAACGGAAAGAAACTTTAGAAACTCCACGACGTATAAGTTGCAAGCTTATTTTAAAAGTCTTTAAATCGAAACGACATTGATTGCATTGAAACCAGACTCACTCGGAACAAGGTATGCCCGCCATGAGCATAGGTGCACATCTTATTTAGTCCGGTTGGAAAGCCAGAATTGTACGGAGACTATTGGAGACAGTTTTATGCTAGTCGGGGAGAGCTAACATGGCGTACGAGTACGATTTACGAATTAGGATAAATGCGCTTATTCCAGGTTGATTTGTTATTTTTTTCACATGATTGCATTTGAAATTTCGAACGCTCGCATGAATACGAAGGGAAAAGTCGATGTCTCGTACACAGAGTTTACTAAAGCCTTGTTCTTTTATATACAAGGAGTAGCTTTAAAGCAATCAATTGAGCAATCCAATGATTTTGATGCATCAAATACAGGGTTTCCTACGTTAGAAGTTTTCGGGATTAACGAAACTCTTCCGCCTTGAAAAGTTAAGGTTTGCAATAACTTTGTACTTTGTACTTTCTTTCTAAAATTTGGGGTTAACCAAAACTCGCCCATGAACGTTGTTATTTTAAACGGAACAAGCTATGTATTATTACATTATCGGGATTGATTCATTTTTACTTGCCTCAAGTGCCAGAGGTCTCTAAGCTAATAAATATTAACATTGTTTTACTAAATCGGAGTAAAACGTTCTTTTCATATCATTGAAGGTGTCTAGAAATTAGTGATATATCATCAACATATTTTATTGGCTGCCAGTATTTATTCATTATGTTAGCAGATAATCTTTCTAAGTATTTTTGTTGCGTTAACTTTCATAATTTACTTGACTGTTGAATACCAAACAAGGCACATTAAATAGTTGAGTGTAGGCTCTCACGATCGTAATTCATAGTAAAAATGTCCTTCCGGTGTTGCGTACTTGATGTTTAACTTGACGTTTCACTGATTAGGTTCTCAGCCTCTTCAAAAGATTTCTAAAGACAATCTTTAGAAATCAAGAAGGAATCAAATATCAAGGACGCGACAACACCCGAAAGACATTTCTACAATACACATTAAAACTGAAAGCTTCCTGAAAATGCATGTCTTCAGTTATACGGAAACCAAAAAATGATTTCTTCTTCTGCTTGTTATTCCCTTTCGACTGAACTTTGGTTCGTCACCCCAACAAAAAAATGTTGATTTTCCCTAAGTCTCGCAAAAATTCACGCAAAATTTATTTCTCTGGTTGCACCGAATGCCGTTTTTAAAATATCCAAATCTTCAGAGACAACAGATTTTGATCTACCGAGATGTGCCTCGAAATACGTTAAAACATTAATCTTGTTTTCCTCATTCTCAGGAGCAGATTTATTTCATTTTTCTCCCGATTTAGCACCATCAGTTGTTTCAAGTTTTTCGAATTTCTTTACATCTATTGACGATAAATACGGGTATGTTTCGTCGAATTCTCGACAAGTTCTTTCTTTGGTAAATTTTGGAATTTTGTAATAGCTACGGCGTTCCATTTAAAATAACAAAGCTCATGATGACTTTCGGTTAACAAGAGGTGTAAGAAACTTGAAAATATTTAACTGAAAGTCTTTAGTCACATCGCTCTTTTAGGACTGAATATAAATATCGTTGTTTCATATTGGCTTCACGTAATTACCGACAGGTCACAATGGATGAACAAAAATAAGTGTAAGAAGATATTCAATGTTTTATTGTCACAGCTCCTCGCAAATATAACTTTATACAGATCACCCGTACAAGCACAATACGATACACGTACGTATATACATACAATACGCATCTGGATACCTTTGTTTCCTATGTAATTAGATACCCTGTTGTTTTTTTTTCCTTCACCTTCACATTTTTACACATACGTTGACATATAAATATACACAACATTACGTCTTTCTCGAGACCACTTGAGAACCCCTCGAGTTCACGCTCCACTGACCGCAGCATAATTCTTTTTGTGTGTAACTTCCTGCGAGAAGCCCATGGGAAACAATTCGTACACGAGAAAGAAATAGAATACATAAGGATACGTGTGGATAAGTATGTATGTTGCGTTGAAGCTAAATATACGTTCCGGTAGACATTAACATTAGCTGACCCCCTCATTTTATGTTTTTTTTTCTTGTGTCGGGTGAATGATGTGTGTATTTTCGACAAATGTTTTTGGACGACTTCTTGAATATAAAGATTCTTTTCAGCGATTATATTCGCTGCGTGTTAGATAAATTTTATGTAAAGTTCATTGAAGTAATTTTACCATCGGTATTATAAAGGAAGGATGATGTTTAATGAAGGAATAAGGAATTTTTAAGAAAACTTTTTTGGCCTACAAATCGTTAAGCTTTGATTTCAATATAAAAATAAAACAGAACAGAATAAAGAAAATCAACTGCTAGGAAAAGATCAGTCGTGTAAAATATATACGGAGTAGGCTAAGTTTCAAGTAATTCAAGGAACACGTTTGAGCATTCTTCATGTTATTTGTTAATTTATTATAGATTTTCAACGGTAAATGTGTTATTGTCATGCTTGTTGTACGTAGAGGACAAGGCAGAATCGGTTCATTTTTCATTAGTTCATTATGGACAATTTTATTGGATGAGAGCGTTGTTTATAAATCGCGGCTTCCATCAGGTATAGGCTACCGTAGTGGTAACAATCGGAATTGTTGAAATAAAATCTGCATGATTCTCGGAAATGAGAACCGACGACTCCACCGACCACTGCCTTCTGAGCGACAAATACCTTTGAAACCTGCGCTTTTAGGCATGGGAAATACAAGGCTTTACTTAGAGAATCTCCTAGTGATCATAGAAATCTCTTCTCTATCCATTCGTGTCGATATTCCGTAGCCTTGTACGAAACGCCGCGCGCTTTGTTTTATCGGTGCTTACTCTGAAATTGCTGCAAGTAGAGCAAATATAGAGAGCTTCGCCTGTTAATAATTGTTGGAATTAAACACTCAAGTAATATCGATGTATCATAAGCATAACGATGAGATATACAGTACCCGACGTTTGATTACTCCCATTTTACGATTGACGCCATTTTGTTGAAAGACTAACGTTTTAGTTAGAATGATCATAAAAATAGTTAGATTAAGTCCATTTTTTAAATCTATCGACACCAGTTTGCCTTGGCGATTTCAAAAACTAATTTTTGAGGATTTTTTTGCAACTGAACCGGTTTGTCCAAACTTTGAATTCAATGATAAGGAGGTTGTTCGGTTACGCCGAAAGAATTCGACCAACCGCACATCTATTTTCCATCCAATTCTCAGCGTAATGGGAAAAGTACCTGATAATCTATGTAAGCATGTACATAAATTCCGATTTTTACACCCTCTACATGGCAAAATTGCAACGAAACAAGATAAAGGAACTTTTCCATGCATTTTTCCAAACAATATTATAATATCGATACAAAACCACTCAGCTCAACTGATACCGCCTAAACCAAGCAGCCATTAGAAATTTCTCATCAACTCTTTGCAATGGTGACGAAACAGATACATCAACAACTTCAGCACTCCAGGAATTCAGGGCTAACATGAGATACGCTTCACACCCGGGGCCGATCGGTTAACGTATTCAGGTATCAATCTTTTGAATCACATTGTATCTACAATGTACATCGTAACTAAGTGCATTTAAGTTCCATCTCACAAAAGATCGATCATTAAAATTCGTTTCTAATAAAAGAACATAAATAAACTTTGCGAATAAATTTCAAAGTAATCGAATACCTATTTTCCTCTCGTGCCGTCTTATTCCGTCTCCTCCAGTTTCATTATCTCGGCCTACTATTTTTTTTTCCATCCTTCCTTTTAAGGAAATGAACTTGAGAAATGTCAATTGTTTTGTTCGCAATAAACAATAACGAGTCACTGATCGACGTTTCCGTTGTTCGACGATAAAAGTAAGAAATAAAAATGAAAGGACGTAGCGAACAGACCCCGGAGAGATTGGACGATAATCTAAAATATAGGCGTGCGAGAAAGATGGACTATGCATGACAGAGGAGGTGCATGTAGACGTCTCTTGGTTTTAAGGAACGACGGGATTGGTGGCCTAGTTTGCTACCGTCACTACGTTCGCGGCTTATCAAATTTTGTATTGTCTGTCTGAGGTGTTCGGGTACGCGTTATCGAGTCTTTCTTAATGTGTATTGTCGATAGTATGTGTTAAATATTGTTGTAAGATGTGATACACGTTCGGTGTATAACGGATGACTTTGATTGGCTACACCGTTAACTGATTGATTAATGAAGGCCCAGAAAAAAGTTTCCTTAATCTTCCCAAATTGATATTTCAAGCAATTAGATACATTACCCTCGTTGCCCATTTTGTACATTTTGGAGGTCTTATTATTTTAACAAAAAAAAAAGCGAACGAAAATTTCCCTATAACGACGAAGTCTATCATTCGTAGCTGTGGTAACTTGAACCTCCTTCGACAAAGGACAACCCCGCTCCAGAGAGAAAACCGCACAATATTACAACAGTCTTCCGCGCGACCTTAATGCTTGCAAAACGCTACACCAATTTAAGAATAAATTGATGGCATACCTACGCGACAAATTATTTTATACGACGGTAATGGTTTGAAGAAAGAAGGAGTCTGCTTTACTTGGTAACTCAATATTTCCTACTTAATTTAGAACTTACTTCGTCGATAATAAAAGCTACAATTGTGCAAAAAAAAAAAAAAAACAGCTGTAATAAAGTAAAAATATCAAAATTCAAAAAAATAGGAATAAAGTGCAAGTGTAAAATGGTTCTAACAACAAATTTTAAAACATAAAATTGAAAAATCTATACGAACTGTTATAAAGAAGAACTAACAGGAAAAAAAAAAGGGTAAGAGCGGATGACCGGAAGCGATGTAAAGTACTGTATTTAATTGATAAGTATTCGATTTAAAATTAAAACTTAAAAACAGAGCCTTCCCTTGTATGTAGTTACTAACAAAGGCTAAAATTTGAACGTTGTCGAGTTCAAAATGAGGATGTACGGTTGATTAAAGCCAACAGCACGACCTTTCGCCCAAACGATAATCACTCCTGTGTCGACTTGCTTAAGCAATGTTTAAGTCATTGCGATGGTTGACGTATAGCATCTTTGACAATCCAAGCCTGCCATCTTAGAACCTTTTAAAGTCCCTTTCACTAACACTAACAGGTCCACTAACAGAAACCACAGATTGCAATCTTAAAGATACCTTTGCTTTTGCCACTAGAATTGGTTGGCCCTGCACTTCAAATTAATTACATTTTAATCTTCTTAAATGTTGCTTCTTTCTTCACAAACATTCCTTTCCAGTTATTGCTCTGACAATATTAAACAAGAATAGGATCTTGTTAAAACGCGCACACATCTTCATCAGTATCTTTACAATTGACTTAAGAACTTAAGAAGATCTTTTGCTGCGCTTGCCAACAAACCCGGAACTATCAAACCTATTCTTGGTAAACTAATATGTAATTTCAATGTTTATAGTGGCTCCTATGTCTTATTTATTAAGGTACCTTCGATTAAATTCTTTAATTAGACTACCATCTAACTTAATTAAATACTTGTTGGTGGACCGTTATGGTTGTCGCAGATTCTAACGTCAAGAAGCGCTGGTCGCAGCCGTATCATTAAATTATGTAATTAACACATCTTTGATTAGAATCTATCCAAATAACAATAATATTAATAGTAATAATAAAGATAATAGTCTCTCTGAATATTTTTCATTCCTCTCAAAAATATACGATTTTGCTTATCCTTTATAAAAGCAGCTTACATTTTGAATAACATGCCTATCTTACCCGAGGATCTATCCAAATCCAAAGAACCGTATCAATACTTTTAAAATACCCTTAGCCCCCACCATCTGCCCACCGCCGCCCTCATCCCACATCACCGTTAATCCCTGATCGTCCGAATATTTTTTATTCGAATATCTTCCCGTAAAATAGACGCGTCTTCAATTTTTCCTGCTCTTCTGTTGTTATTAAATTTTCAGGACCGGGATGGCGGCCCAAATTCGGTCGCTGCCCCCTCGCTCCCGCCTGCTTTTTTCCGGGCATCGTTTCCTATATCGATTCGTCCGCCGTTTTCTGAAAAAGGCGGCCCACTGCGATGGTAATAAATAAGTAATCGAAAATCGATGCTTGATTTGACTATATTCGAAATATAACCCGCACAAAACGGCGAAGTTAATTGCTTCGCCGGAAGGGGGTGCGAGATGTGAGTCTTCGGATGTGGAAGCAGATATGAAAAGTTAAAAATGGGACGGAGTTAATTACTGATGAAGGAACGAGAATGAGAATAGATGGAAAATATGCTTTCTACGAATTCTACAAATACGTTGCGAACAATCTCTCTTGATGTCAAAGGTTGAGCGAAGCGATTCGAAGCATCGTTGTTGTGTTTAACAATATTGCTTTCTTTAAACATTGACTATAAACCAACTAAGCAATAATAAGGTCAAATTTCAATAGCGGTCGTTTGTAAAAACGTCTCGTTTAGTTTTAACTAACAGCCTACATTAACTTCCAATAAGCTACCCGAAAGCGGGAAACCTTTAAAGAATCCGAACGTAAGTTAAACGATTTCTTACGTGTTGAGCTGTTAACATTAACATCTCGAACATATCCAGCGGTGCACTCTATCTCGGTTTCTCAGAATCAATCTTTGCACCTGACATATGGTTCTACGTCCAATTACCTTGAGTGATTCCGTCCTATTTAGCCGTTTGCTTGGTTAGTCTAGCAATTGGCGTAGTTTACGCGTTGAATTATTCTGGAATGTTTTCCAACCGATTTACAACGACCATTCAATCACTCTGAAAGTAAATCTTCCAGATAAAAGCGTCTTTATTTATCTTCCCCATTAAATTCCATACAATATTTGAGATGTAATCCGCCATTTCGACGATTCATTAAATCGCGAGCGATTGCAGGAACTCTTTAATTTACTCGAGATAAGCTGTTTTACGCCAAAATCACTCGCGACAACCAATTCATTTGAATTGATACTAGAAGCGAGCTCTTACGGGAAAGCTATGAACTCAAATCCCCGGATACGCCAGACGTCCGCTACGTATAGCGTATACGTAGAGAATTTCTTGCAATGCATTTGAGTTTAGTTATTACCAGGTTCCCAAAGCTCATGAATTACTAGCGCGGAATTTCGAATAACCCTTTGCATACGTTGTTATAGATGTCGATTGAACTTTCTGATCAATTTCATGCGTCCGCCGTTAAAAATAACGTTTGATGTGAAGAATTGGGAGGAATCGTATTATTCTTGCGCCGTGGTGTTCTTATATATCGAGTTTGATATGGAAGTTAAGTAACAGGATCACCAACAAGCTAATGTCCAAACAAGAGCTTACTACCAGCATGAATGATGTGAAAGGGATAAGCTTCTGCTGAAAAATCTGAAGCCACCCTAACGTTCCTTATCTCAATATTTTTCCTACGTTCGATTTAACTTTAACAATGTCTCCTTTTCTCAAGAGGGTAAGGAAAATACTGATGCAACTCTTCCGTTGCCAACCCGATCGTCTAGTCGGGGTACGAAAATGAATGGAAACGGTTACAAGAGGTGTAGATGTTATTTCCTGGTACAGGAAATGTCAATAAACCTAGTACGCAGCAAGCAAAATTCATCCTTCGTTCTTGCCTTAATTTGGATACCCTCGTTAATATTTTACATACAAAGTATCCGTTAAAACTTATTTTAAAGATCTGTTGCCCTAAGTAAATCGAATGTAGGCTGCTTCCTGCTTCGTGCTTCCTGAATTGCCGCCTCGAGGGCATATTAATTTTTGAAGGAAGATTTACGTTACGAACAATATTCGTCTAATAAAAACTTCAGGAAACGGTCCGCTCAGGATACGATATTGGAAATACACGCACAGGCAGCGATCTCCCTCTTTTATGGTCTGATATAAAATCCGCATTAAAGATTCAAATCGGAGACCCGAAAAGCGTCCGCGATATTAAAAAGTATAATTTCGCCATATTAAAAGTTTTATTTGCCTCGCCCATCGGAGGCATATGGACAACAGGACCGAAAAAAAAAAAGAGGGAAAAGAAGAAAAACGGCAAAGATAAGACGGAACATATGACAGGTCTCTTCCGCTCTTTTCTCTTCTCTCCAACATATCTCGCCGATCCCGTGCGGGAAAGTGGCTTCATCGAAAAGTCTCGCAAAAGAGTTTCCCCGGAAAGATATCGAGGCAGCGTCTTCTCTCTCGGTGTTAAGATCAAAACGGAAGGAAAACTAATATTTCAGACGCACTAACTTTTTTATTATTGCCAACTTTGACGATTTCGCGAAGACCTTCCGAAAGTCTCATATATTATGCGGCCGCATACGTGGAAAGATATAAAAATTTATTTTTAAATTCCGGCGTGTTATTTCCGGGGGCGATGGGACGAATGCTGTCCTCAAGATCCGGTCGACTTAATCCCGCAACTTCGGCAATATCTCGTTGTTATTCGTTGATGAATAGGCTGAACGGAGAATAATATTGTTGGTAATGTCTTCCGCGTCATCAATTCATGATTGTATCTATTACAAGATGCGCTTTGAAAATTACTAAATTTTAAGTGTCACCTCTGTAATCCGCTAATTGGGAGAAGGATATCTTCAGGTTGGCTAATATAATAACTTTCTTGCTTAATTAACTGCTATTGTTTGGAAAGCTAAAAGTATAGAAATAAATTTCATTCCAATTAAAGCTTTAGTGTAGGCCATCTGTGCCAATGCCCGACTGTAATACTAACAATGCGAAGGAGCGCAAAGAACAATCTGGATGGTTTGGCACCGGGGTCTGTTGGATAAGATGAGAAGAATTGAAATTAGTGTAAGATTAGCTGAGAGGTGTAACTAGGCAATATCTCTTGTAGCTGCAGAATTATTCATAAATGTTAGCTTGAATAAAACCAAAACCTTTCGTTTATGACCAGTCAGAGCTAGCATAAAGTTTTTTTTTTTCTATTATTATTATTTAAAAGGGTGAAAAGAAACGAATCCATAAAAACCACGTTATTTTAATGTAAAATATACGAAAACGTTAGCGGCTCTCATCACCGTTTGCAACATAAAACCAACTACTATTATTCCCATTATTTCCTATTTCTCCGCGTTTTTCCTACGAAGCCATCCACTTGTAGTACTAAAAACGAATAATATTACGTCACGTAGTTCTTCGGAATAAAACTCCCTCTAATAAAAGTTTTATTAGGTGAGGGCGGCCGTCGTACTTTTTTGCGGAACGGCGCGGATATAACTGCAATCCTCAATCGCGTTTGATGCTCCAGAAAACAGCGCGCACACATACCTCGAACTTAATTACGGCTGCATGGAAATTTATTCCGTGTTCGTAAACAAGAAGCGCGCGCCCCGTAAACTTTATACAACCAACAACTAGTTATGGAGAAGCTTTTGATCGCTGGTGGGAAAGTTAAACGCGAAATTGAAGCTAAAGTTATTAAATTCCGCTCTGATATTTTGCGCTGTGTCGCAGACTTCACGTATTTTTATGCCCTCCGCGTGTATTTTACGAATACATGGGTACATTATTAAAAAATTAGCCGGGCGGAGGTAATATGCGGTCTCCGTCGCGTTCCACGTTTCGTACGTCCCCTTGTTAGAAGCTCGACAGTGATGTAATCGTAATTACGTAAAAATCGCTTGAGTGAATCCCTCGCTTTAATTTTGTATGTAGATGCCAATAAAGGTGAAGGTTACACATTTCCGTAGTGCAGTCCCTAACGTACTACGGCAATAATAGCTACTTATTAATAATTAATAATAGCTGCTCGCCATGTTCCTCTGTATAGAAGTTTGTGGCACCTTTTGGTGCATTGCTAGTTTCGATTGAATCCGATCGGAAAGAAACTCAAAATCAAACGTAAATAGCGGCGATCCTACTTCTCTTCCAGCTAAGGACAATGGTGAAATATCTTGTTTGTTCTTTCAATGCCTCCTGTGATTGTTAAAAAAATCTACGCAGGGACCACATTGGCGTCCGGAATATCTCGAGACACTTAAATTTATTAAACAGCAAATTATCGAAACGGCTACAATTAACCTAGATGGTTACAAATTGAATGTACGTTGCATTAACCAAGCCCCAAGCCGGAAGAACATCGTGCGCAACACAAAACAATTTATTATTGACTTTCTGAGATCTCGCTGTGATCATTCAGGCTTGAGAGAGCAGAACGTTGTTGATTTAAATTATACTTTCGCAACGTAATTAAATATATCTCGTCCTATACAAACGTACTAATACCTTAAAAATACTAAAATCAGCGTCGAAAATACGAGGAGCGCAGTTAATTAAGCTAGCCGTACTCTCGTCAGTATAAGATTTCGCTTTGATCTGAATACTTAAATTGCCGACCGAGTCGGTATCTCTTTTCGCAACGGTCTCTTTTCGGGACAAAGGGGTTGCTTAAAATGCCCTTTGCGTACCCTGGACAAACAATTTTTGCAGTTTTAATTGGACATTTCTTCATGTCACCTTCGGTAAAACCTTTCGGGTGTTTAAGTTAAGTTCCGGCAAGATGTAGCTCGCATGAATCGCACTTCACTTTCTCATGTTATTCTAGTTAACATTCACTGTTATTCTCTTTAGTCCTAGTTATTGATGAGATTTTCAACTTTCTTGTCGGTGGTGCTACGGGATGGATGAAGACTTCGGTACGTTGGCACACCGACAACGCTGGTGTCTTTTTATAAATCAAGCCTTTTTATATTTAATTTTTTTTTTAACTGTAATAGGAGGTTAAGTTAAATAGTTGTCCCGATTTTGTTTTTACTCCAAATTATTGTGGCTTTCGCCAAATACATTTCAACCGAATTGAATAGATCCTCTCATAGGATTCTTCCATTTAATAGCGATACCAACTTGATAATAATAGGATGATACTTCAATAGAACATAAGCGATCTACAACGTTGTAAATCATTGAAAGCTATACTCATGTAAATTTCCGACGCTAACCTCGTGCTTCGCGTCTTAATTAAGTGGACCGTACGAGGCGGAATAAAATTACGACGCGGCCGCGGGCCAACGTTAGCTTTACGTCCGTAAAATATCGATCCTCGCGAAGCCCTAATGCGAGCCGTTAGAACGATGGCGGGGTAATAACCATGATAATAATAATAATAATAGTAATACATAAAGCAGACGCGCCGGCTTCGGAAGCTGGGGAAGAGTATGAATAGTAAATTACAATTTTAGATCCGCATAAAACACGGCGCCGTCGCCAAAACCGGGCTTTCATGCATAAGTCAATTCGGCATTGCGGAAAGTACAAGAAGGTGTGCTGTTCATTATCACGGCACATATAATGGCCCGTAGAGGGTGCCAGATGGCATGAGTTATGGGGCAAATAAGTGCGAATTATGGTTGTAAAATACAACGCTGGCAACGTCAATACTACTTCAATAATGCGGCCCTGTTACTACTGGCTGTCGTTTAGGGAATATTTGTAGACGGATGTATCGTGAATAATGATTAGGAATTGATTACCAATATCAAACTATTTATATTTAAGCACTGAATCAAGCTTTTCAAGGAAGGACTCGAGGAAATGAATTTTCCTTTCAAAAAAGCTCTTTGCATATTAAAACTTGTGCAGAAGGGCTCTTCCCCCAAGAGGAGCTTATCACTATTGTCCCTATATTGCCGTATGCTCCTATTCTCGCCCCCCTCAAGATATAAGTGTCAATTTGGATGTAAATTTAGCGTGGATTCCATAACTCAGCGCTTTTGACGGCTCCAATAATGCCTATTGAAGCCGTTAAAAGCTCCCCGCCGTTTCAATTGTTGAATTCTCGAGTATTTGGAAATCGGAAATTATGAACCTATAATTAGCAAAATTAGGTCGGTCTCCTTTCTTAAACACGACGATAATTCCGCTAATTTTCCAAACCTTCGGAAAAGTTAACGTTATTATCGCCAGGTTAAACGTTGTTAACGGGGGATAAAACAATATAGATGGACGGCCGCATACAAAGAAGATAACGAATGCAGAAAACGAGTCAGTCAGAAACGAGCAGCTAAGATGATCATAAACAGATATCGCTAACGAATCGTCACTTTTAGCAAGTAGCGAATGTACACTTTTACAATAGATGATATTGGTAAGGCTGCTATACAAGATCTTACAATAGAGAAGAGAAGAATATTTCATAATTCGTATTATTTCATATTTTATGTGCGCTTCTCTTTAGTAAAAACGCTAAAGATAAAGCGTTAATTAAAAGCAACTGTTAAATTAATTGTAGCTTCGCCAACAACCAGATAAAATAATCGAGCTTCACTCAGCCGGTTTCAACGTTTGCCTAAAATCAGAATTGTTTGTCAAACAATGAAACAATTCAATTATTCTTTTGTTTACCAGCAGTTTCTGTTCCAGGTAAGCATTACGGAGATTTATAAATTTCAGGGTTTTGGCGCCGACATAATTACACAAGGTGAGTTGGAATGAACGGACCAAGTTCCAGAAGCGCATTATGCACGTCTCAAATATTAATATTTTTAATATTAAATCGCTGCTTGAATATGGTGATTACTAACGTATATCAGAACAACAAAATTATTGACATGATTTTGAGCTTCGAGAGGGTTGAGTCTTTTAATGTACATCCAAAGCTGTTTTTCTTTAATTTAAGACGTAGTACGTCCGAAACAAGCGCAAATAATAACCGAATAAAACGTATGACACCCTGCTGAAGATTGATACGTTCCTCCCGACTTATCCTTAAAGGTCTAGAGAAACGTATATAAATCGTTTCTCAACTAAATTTTTTATTTCCTTGACGGTGTGTCCATTGTTCTTTTTTCAGCTGGTTCCTGGAGGCCCTCCAATTATCGATTTGTAAGAAATTTTGGCGTTGCTTTGGCGCAGTCTTATAACTTCTTAGAATTTTTTACCACTTCTTATTCCGCTCCGTTATTCCATCGGCTTTCTTATTCCGTTAACGGATGGCAGGAGACTAGTGATTTGGGTTGAAAAGTGTTCCTCTTCGATGCACATTCACTTCTCTTATTGGCTTGGATAAGAAGTTAGAGGGCTTTTGCTTGGCGCGGATCTATTTGAAATTCTTTTCGAAGACCATTAATTGCCATTCCTTTAGAAGGAAATACCACAGATATAATATCCAATAAAATTCCTTCATTTCCTTCATTCGGCTTTGGTCCTCCGATTGCTTTTGTTATTTCTTACTAAACAAGTGCTCGCACTCTCCGGCACTGGAACACCGAAACATTTCAATAAAAGCCTTTCCGCAATTCTTCACTCGCATTGGACGCATCTTTCGATAGATCATCGTCAGCAGTGAAATTTCTGTTATTTCTTCTATTCTGTTCTCTCGCATTAACGTTCTCCAAACACGCACGTATTTATTTTATGTAAACAGTCCTATTTACGATATTTCCCTAATGTACTCCATTCATCTCTCGGACACAAATTTGAATAACAATGCTCACAACGCCCCAACCCCGAACATTCGTACACCTGCATAAATAACACGTTCGCCGAGCCAAACTAATTCTAAATTAGCAACTAAACCCGGTGACCCAGCGCTCGCCTTGGGCAGCGTAATTTCTGACAGGACACAACGGCCATAACAAAGACGAGGGCGAGCGAATACAAAGCTCAAAATCCCCCCCGTAAAGCATCGAAGAATACGCAAGAGCGGCGTACAGCCTATAATTTACTGTCACGACTCTCCGAGTTGAGGGAGAATGTTTAACCTGCTATTAATATCAATTACTTGAAATTGATTTAGTCGGGACAACGTCCATGCTCTTGGGGTGATTATATATGCCGTTTAGGATGACGCAAGGGGTCCTAGGGTGGAAGTAGAATTTATCCGGATAGGTAGAAGTGTAGATGAACGATTTAATTGGGGTAGGGAAAATTTGTTAGGCGTTTCGTTGAAATTGTACCGGCTGGAATATAAAATTTAAATGTATTTATGCAGAGGAATATTGCGTGTTTTTAGCTCATTTTTTAGTAGTTTCCGCTTCTCTTATCTTCTAGTATCTAGATAGCGAGGAATTATATTAAGTTCAGTCAATAAAGTCGGGGGTGGAACGGATAAATAACTTGTCTTACTCATCTATTATTCATTCAAGTCATTTAATATTCACCCAGTTAACACGTGCTGAAGAGCGTTACCATTTTCTAAGTCCGCTAATGAAAGATTCATTTTGCGCTTGTATCTAAATTTGCTATTATTAGATCACCCCGTATATGCCCAAAATATTTTTTTATAACTGCAAAGAATATGCTTAATTGCGCGCCTATTAAAGGCGTAAAAATCAACCAATATATCTTTGTGTGAACTATACATTAGGACTTAAGAACAAGAAAGCCGTTTTCAAAAATCTCCAGAACTCACGCTTGGAGAACGAACACCTTACGTCACGTTCCACTGCAACAAACCTCTCGCATTTTCGAAGGTCGGACCACGCCCTTCGCAGCAATAATCGGACATCAGATTCGTTATAAATTCAGCTCCGCCACATAAATTAATAGTAAATGTCGATCCGCTCCAGAACTCTTGCTCCTTTGAGGTGACCTCCTCCGTCGTAGTTGCGACCTCCTCGGATACTAGGGTGGGCGCGTCCCCGTGAGTCTTGGAAATACAAACATAAACAAGATTCGCTAAACTATAACATTTCGTGGGTTATAGGACGCATAAATTGTTTCCGATTTATGTGTAACTACCTGACTACCTCCGCCGCCGCGGAATAAATTTGTTTAAATTACCATGAATTAAACGATGGCGGATCGATCCGCCGATCGGGTACCGCCTCTATTCGATAGTTTTATCCGTCATTACGTGTAGTACGGCGATGTAGGTTAAGTGGATGGTTTATTTTCGCGGTAATCGCAAGAAATACGTTGTTATTGTTGGAAATTCGCCGGGATAATGAGGCGATCAAGTTGTTACGCGTTGGAATCGTAATGAAAAATGGTTTATTATCTGATATTTGATATGCGCTGATTGGGTAGATGGATTTCTAGCCGCTTTCGGGTAATTATCTTCAACATGCTATTCAAACATCGAGAGCTTTCATCGCAACTTGAAGCGGTTGATTTTCTCCCTCCGAACATTTACAACTAAATATGGACAACTCTCCAGCTATAACCGTTAGGAAGCTTAGGAGCGCCGTCTTAAGGTTGATATTTTCTGTTATATTTTCGAAATTTGTAACCTCGAACGATTTTAACCGGAACCTCAACATTTGTCGTCCAAATGGTCGCAACTACCGGCAAATACCAAGAGAATGAAAATAGCGTAAATCTTAGGTGTTAGACAAAAGCTAATTGTGTCAGAAACACTTTGCCAAATCGATGCGTTGATCGCCGTAAGGACTTTCGAATTTCCAAGTCTTCCCACACAGTCACAGTCTCACAGTCTCCTTTGATTTCTCCCAATTTCAAACGCCTATAACTTAGTACGCTACAGCAAATCCTAAATCTCGATTAACGATAGATCATTCTGCTTAGCCAACCGAATGGTGACTTGGCTAATCCATAGGATACTGCCCTTAAAACTTTAAGCCAATTACGGAGAATTTTCCTTTTCCTAAAAACCTGTTATCCTGCTGATCTTTCAATAAGATGGAAACGTAAACATGCTTCTGCATTAGCCGATCACAAGCTAGAAACCGGCCATACGGACTGAATGACGAATTTTGTGGCATTGTAAACAAGATATACGACTACCTTAAAGATCTGATCAGGCTAATCTTGGAACGTGCATGTAGATAACACCTGCACTTACTTGCATTCAAAAATCTCTTCTCGCACGTCCAAGATCGCATCATCATCTCGCATTCATTTAACGTGAACACTCCCGCATCCGCTGTAGAATGTTTTTTTCCTCCACTTTTGTTTACCCGACGGACTCTCCCGCGAAATTTATAAAATGAGGTCGTACGCAAGTAGATGGTGACGACGACGTGGAATTCCCAGAAGGATAGCAATTTAATGGCTCCGGTAGTACGTATCTAGAGGCACCTAGCGAGTTTCTTTCTCCTTTCCTTTTCTTTTTTCGTTAATAAGCGTAGAAGACTTCGCGGAAGTACGTATTTTTTTACGATAAAAGACGTAATTTCCTAGCCGCGGAATTGCTTAGGTGTTCTTCTTTTTGTCAGGTACGTCTCGGGGTGTAATGTCACGCGTGTACTAGAAACTTTACCATTACCGCGAATGACTTTCTGTTCCGTTGATGGAAATTTTCAGCAAGAAGTTGGCGTCAATTCAGTTAGATATTTTTCTTTTCAAAAACGTATCATTTGTACGATGGAAATGGTTCTACTCCTTTTTCGTTCAGCTTATGTTTAGGAAATGGTTTCGTTTCATTCAAGCTCGGAGGTTTCCCAGCGTGAACTTTAGGATTTTTATGTTATATTGTTCACAAACTCTATCATTTTAAAGAATTATTTTAAGCAGAAAGCTGTAATGTTCAAGTTGCAGTATTTCGCCCTCAAAGAACTCATAAAAATTGTCCAAACTAATGCACGCTTTGTTACGAAACACTATCCGTCTACTTGATATTGCTTTTGTTCGAAATCCTATACCTAACGATGCAGCAATCAGTAGTCTACTAGCAAGATTTGAACAGACTGGTTCAATCCTAGGCATCAAGAGGACGTAATGTTCGTTCAGCTGAAAATATCGCTAAGAAGAATGAAGGTTTAACCATCTCGATTCATTATCGGTCACGGCAATTGGGCGTATCGAAGCCATGCCTGTAACGAGTTATGACAAAAGATCTTCATCTACATGCGTACAAAATTCAATTGACCCAAAAAGACGAAGTGCGTATATCGATTGGATCTTAAAACAGGCTGCAGTTAACAATAGAATAGTCATCTTCACATCGGTGGTACGTTTACAAGTCTACACAAACAACTGATGATAAGACCACATACAACTACTTCTTTGTTGCACTTTTGTTCCTTTTTTTATTCTTATATTTATGCCTTTTCCTTCTTCCATTCTATTCATAAATAGCGGCCCCAAATACGCAAATTCTTTAGTTTCTTCAAGCTTCTGTCTTCTGTTACACCTCTCATTTCTCCGTGCCATCAGCATGGAACGATTTTATGTTAGATCTAACGAATACTACCATATATAGCATTGGTCCTAATGTATACCCTTAGGGAACGCCATTGTGTACTTATTTTCTACGATAGTTTCCTGTTTAAGGAGATACGTACGTCTCACTAAGTTAATTCGGCTTATAATGGAAGCATCTACATACAGCATACACGAAACACATTCGAATAATAATTACACAAGGTTTAACGTCGTTTGTTTCCCCAACACCATCCGTTTATAAATATCTGATCCGCTTCATTTCATTCACACGAGAGCGGCTCCATCTTAGAGCGGGCTATTATAATTAAGCGTCTGACTTACTCTTCACGGAGATGCGAAGATAACCGCCTCCGTATTATCGCGAAATATTCATGTTGCTAACCTCGGAAACTGCGGTATTTGTAACTATCTGTCATACAGATAATTCGCCTCTCGAACCGCAAGAGCACAATGGAAAACGAAATTATAGAAACCCGGCACGCATTCTCGATCCGCACAATGCCCTCCTCTCCGAAAGAGACGGCCGGGAAACGCGGCATATACGCCGCAATCGCGCAAGGTATTGAATTAATGCCGAAACTCCGAAATTTTCGATTCAATGTAGAGGCTCGGTGAAGTTTAGTTAACAATTACCCGTGCCCCCTGCACTCCGCAATGTTCCAAACGTGGCGTTTTGGAGTCGCAGACTCGAATCGTTCGGCCTAGTATGATGGAGCGGGTGGTGGCGGTAGGGAAAGGATACGTATACGTCGTATCGTGTGTTTCAAACATTTAAGTCGTTCCCATTGTGCCGGCAAACTACTAACTGCGTTTGCAATCCATTGTCTAAATGTTTATTCCATTTCTAGCACAATATAAACGTGAAATACAGCCGGAGTTGTTGTTTGGGAATCTCTTTGTCCTACGTTTTCTATTCAAAGCATGCCTGGTTCGAGCTGCTTTGAAAAAGTTTCGCGGTTAATTTGGTACTTTAGTTAATACTTTTATTTCTGCCATGGAACAGGGAGGAAGTAACGTGCTTCAGCACTTAGTCTTATCGATTTAAAATATTTTAAAGTTAGTACAGACGATGATGCAAGAGATATTTTTGTGTATTTCAGGTTTTAAATCTATTTAAGCTTAACCGATTTACGCAACCTACGAGAGTGTAGAAAAACTATATAAGCTAGAATTATTCTTATCTGTCTCTCATTTTCTCGTCCCATCTCTCTATCTTCAAACTTCCGACTTCTCTAGTAGCTTGAAGAAGCTTATAACATGATCACAACAAACATACATTACGGTCGTGAAAGCCTACACTCAGCTTGATCTTCCTACATTAGTTTTGGCCATCTGATTTGAACCAATATCACGTTCTGAATATTACTGGCTTATTTATCTTCCTACTGTCTGCTTCTATCCTTTCGTATGGTTCAAGTAACGGGAAGAAACGCACGCTGTTAGTTGCTGAATCTTTCTCAAATAATCTTATCTTCATTTAATTTTTATTTCACTTTAATTTTTCTATCGTATTCTTTTTTTTTGCGGAAGTTCCTCATGCGTAAGTTAGCTTTTTTATTCTGCAAATTTTCCATCATGCCTTTACGTCTTCCTCGCTCCCCGCGCATTTTCTCCATCAGCGCCCCGTAATATTATCGCTGAAACTATAAAACCGGAAATAAATTACTAGCGGAAAGATTTTTCTTCTTATTTCGCCGGATTGGATCCACCGAACGCGTGAAATATGGAATTCCGAAGGGCATGCATTTATCAAGTTCGTTACATTTATAACAGGCGGCCTCCTCTTTCAGCTGGCGGCGCTCCGAAGAGAGGAGTGAGCAGGGGCGGCCGGAGAACGGGTGTAAAATACGGATTATATTTGGTTAAAAAAAAAAAACGAGCCACTGCGAACACGCGGAGGTTCTGTAGAGAACCTCCTGTGCGATGGATGGTCGATAAAACCGCTGCTATATGAGCGAGAGGAGAAGACCAAAAGTATGCCGGCATCGTAATTTAATTATGTTAAAACGTTTTTTTTTCTCCTACGTTTCGTTTTGCTTTCTTTTCGTTTTTGTTGTTTTTTATTAAATTTCGAGAGTGTATTTTTCTTAAATCGTATTAAGTATATAGAGAAATATTCTCGTTGGTGGGAATGTACCAGAAGGAAGGAAAAATGGAAAATTGAAAGGTAATTGGGGCAGAGTAATTGCGAAAATTGAGCAAAATTCCCTTTTTTTTATTATTTATAGCTTCAAAGCAACCGTAGATGCGCTGGGAATGAACTTTTGATGATCAGCAAATTATGTCTTTGATACGTTCATGTTATTTTAAATTTTTGCGAAAATCCGCTTACTTTATTATAGCAAATAACGCCCTCTAATGATGACAGTGCAATCCATAAAAACGTCTAGTTTTTAAAACTCTAGTATAGATCTGGTAGATCAGATAAACCTCTTTTAGACGAGATTAGGGTTGTTGGAATCAATTGAGCCTAACAGAAGGAATCAATAGAAGATTTATAGAATTTAAAGAAGCAATTGGCATCTCCCAATCACTTTGTTCATAAAATAAATTTAACAAAAGAAGAAAGGATTGGTTTGGAGCTAAAATGCATATTTTTTTTTTATGACAATTCGACAACTTTAAAATTTCAACCATTTAATCTTCTCAAATTCTCGAAATTCTTTACACCTAGAACACTTTGTAGAATTTCCACGATCGTATCGTCTGAGCCATTATCCTTTCTATTCTATGAAAGCTTCGCCAAGCGGAGGTCCATTCGCACGTCGACCGGAAATAAAATAAGAATAAAGTAAATATCTTGGAATTCCACGGACGGAGGAGCTGCTTGTCTGCCGCCGTGCCGCCGGGGCAAATTACAAAAAATACCGTCTTGCGGCAACGTCCACTACGCTGCGACCCGGGGAAAAAGTAACAATTCAAATGTGAAATAGACCATTCAGGACAAAAGAGTAAATCAAATAATCCTATCAGGCGAATGAGTTCAAGCAAACCTGATAGTACACCGTCGGAATAATAAGAGGCACGCTTGCAATTTTGCCGGAGATATTTCCAATTTCCCTTGCAATCTTCCTACCGGATTTCCCGTCTCGCTCCTTTATCTTTTTATAACCTCCCTTCCCTCTGATGATGGTAAGTTTTGTCGTGTTTTCTTTCCTCTTCGTTCAACGATAGTACGTTGCTGAGCGGCCCGAAACGAACGATACACGACGAGCCAACAATAAAATAGAAAGTGTGTGTATGCGAGAGGGCGTTTGTGTGGCTCTAAGTGTTTCTATTGGAACACAGGCTGGAGTTTTGGGAAAGAAAAACGCGGAGGATGGGATGGCGATGTTGAGAGGTACCTACTTGAGAAGATGGCACCGTATTATTCGACAGGGGAGAAAGGATACGGCGACGATAACGCCCTCTATACTATACACTACCGGTCATGTACGTCGCGTCGTCTCCAAATTGGAGGCTCACCTTTGGGATTTCGGTTATTAGAGGATAAGGGGCGGTTAAGTGGAGAAAATTTTGTAGAATTTAGTAGCCATTATGGAAATAAAAGGGGATTTCTTTTACAAAAGAAAAAGTCCTTAGCAAGCGAAGGCATCGCGTGTTATTATAAGCGTTCCGTCAAAACGGAACGTGCTCCGTGTTCGGACCGCGTCGAGTTTTCTTTCGTTCTTTTTTACACCGATTAACCCATGCTTCATCTTCTTCTTCTTAACGTACGTATTACGCAACCTACGCACATCCATTTCCACATACAAGGTTGTTCTTTTCCATCGCAACAAATCGTATTTTAATAGCAACACGTATCATATAGTCTAATCAAATAGCTTCCCTTACCCTTACCTAATATAGAATTCGTGTATTAAATGCAACGTATTATTCACGCTAGTGGGGAAAGTTATACAAGGAAAGCTAAGGCATAATTTCATATTGACTTGGTTCGCGTGTGCTTGCGTTTACAATTATCGCCGTACAATCAACAACACAAAATCATTAATCGTAGCGTAGTACTAATGTATCAGCCATTAGCACCGGCTAATTCGAATGAATGATTAAAGTCGCATTAGATTTCGGTTTTCATACATGCCAGAGGCGGAATATACGGATTCGCCGTCTCGCCTCGTACGAGACAGAAACTCTACGAGCGTTACTTATTCATAGATACGTACACTCCGCGTCAATTGATCGGCCTCACAAGGGAAGATCGAGATAAAATATTGAAAACAATTTTTAATTATTGATTGTGAATGTGCGAGTAACCCCAAATATTCCTTTTTGAACAAGGTATTTAAATACGAACAGCCTTTATTACGTCGTTCAATATTATGATGTCGTTGGCCATCACACAAATGTCTCGTAAGCCATACCCAGACATTTTAAACATTATTTCAATCGATACATTGGTATAAACTGGTGGTAACTTCGATATTTTGGTCTTCAAACCAAGTGCTAATGATCTGTGCGGCATGAATCGCAGCGTGATCATCTTGAAAAATTCATGGTAAGTCTCCTATGGTCCTACTTACGATAGGTTTTTAGCATTACACCATCGTAGGTGTACCACGCTGCTAGAAAAATAGGTCTCCACCCCATTGTCCCGGCTTGCCTATTCTTCTTTTCGCTGGTCGTGAAAATAGTTTAAATATTCTTCGGAACCATCCAGATTTAGAGAATTGAAAATTAATGTTCAACATTCATTGAAAACAAATGTTTGCCGCTTCAGGCGATATGATTTCACATTAAAATTTGGTCCGTTTTCATTATGTATTTGCGTGATTTTGAGCTTGAACCCTTTTTTATTGTTCTTTGTGAACTTCTTTAACTGGCCATGGCTCGCTTGATTTTTCTGGCAATACAATAGAAATTAAATACATCGCATGGAATATTTCTTCTTTCTCTTTCGGTAATTGCAGCTTAAATGCAGCCTTCGTAATTTTTATATTTCGTGCAAAATTATTCACAACTTCTCAAACGACACAAGATATTGCTTACTTTGTTGATTAGTTCAAGACAGGATGCGTCGATCCTCATCTTCAACCGAAGATCGATTCTCGAAGCAGCTGTCCCGGATTAATCGACATCGATACTTTTGCGTTGTTTGCCGTACTATCCCACAGTCCTTGCTATCGTTAACATTGCGAACTAATTCCGCCAGCAATGTGAGATGTACGTATACACATAACAGAACTAAACACCAGCCAAAGCAAATGCTCCGAAACGTAGCCAGTACGACCTTAACTAGGCGTTATTTTAAAATCTTCATTTATCCTGAGATATTGCGCTGTTCCCATTTCTAATTACTGAAATTACCGTAATTACCAACCACACCTAAAGCAATGCCTTCCAAAAGCTTCACAGAAACGAACTTTCCCCTTTTACGTACAAAATCAGATTCGTATAAAATCCAAAAGAGACATCGCTTTTCTCCAAAGGAAAACAAAAATATGACACTCGAGCAACGTCGAGTGATCTCCAGGCCATTTTTTTATTACGCTACATTACCGCGGCTGAATTAATATAACATCATTCGCATTCGGATGCCGGAATCGTCGGGGAAGATATCGTCACCGGAACGGGAATCATTTATTAATAAATTCAAGAGAGCGTCTCGCAGAAATACATTTAGATACGTTATTGTTTTGACGTTAAGTTTCTTTTCGTTTCTGCGCTCGGCTTTACGTCTAAAGTACACTACGAGACCTGCCAGATGGAACCGTCGTAGAAATGAAGCCTTCGTTTCTAGAAGACGGCTTAATCCGAAGATCGAAATTAATTATAAGAGTAGTGAATTATAAGAGTTGGTGAAAGAAAAAAAAAATGATGAAAAGAAAATCGATGGGTATTACCTACAACAATTAGTAAGTTGTAAGTAGGTAAGCAGCCATGATATAAATAAACAAGTAGAAGAAATCAAGCTGCAACTGAAATTCCTTTACACAAAAGAGTCGCCAGTGGCCCGAAGATAATTTTTCGTTAAATTCTAAATCCTCTCCGCCCTCGTAGAATATATGCAAAATACTTATTTTGCAAAACCTACACAAACATTGATTGGAAATTCTCCATTAGGATTTTTCAGACGCGCCATATGGTTGCCCCCAAACCACCGACACCCCCCACAGAACGTTGTTTTCTGCGATAATATTTGTTCACTCGTCGTAGGGTAGGAAATTAAATTGAATATCATGAATAAACAAACAACTAAATCGAAAGTACGGGCCCAAAACAAACGAAACAAGAACGGCCGAACTTGCAAAAATAACTTTCTCTAGCGTTTGCGGTTGCGGCGGCGGCGCCACCGTCGGGAGTTCGATATTCCACGGTTTTATTAAATATTCTCTTAATATTTCGGCCGGCCGAAAGCAAATATTTGTATTAGATTCCTCGCGGTTGATTACGTTTCTAATTTTAATGTTATTATAAGACGCACAAGGTGAGGGTATGTACATACATGCAACCGCGTGTATTGGACTATTAACGTTATACGTTATTGTAATGTAGATGTGGGTATCGGGGCATGTTACAGGGTTATGTGACGTCGGTCAAGCGTACTGCGATCGTAAATTATAGCTGCGTATGCATTTGCATAACAAGGAAGTGCGTTTTGAGCTTAGGCGGAAAGTATTTTAGGAAGAACAGACATTCGATTAAACAAAAATTATTTAAAATATTTTTTGAGACATACTACTTGTTCTTATAACGGAAGAAGGTGTCAACTTTCTTATTTTAAATAAAATATCTATTGTTTTATAACAAACACACAGTTTATTCAGTTGCTATAAAATGTTCCAATAATCTCCATTTAAAAGGCGATAAATACTGATACAATAATGGACACAGTTAATAGCAGTATTAAAATCTTCGATGTCGTATGAAACGGGAGAAAGCTTTACTCTTTGTAAATGATCCTCAGCTTATACGCCTAAAGCTGGAAAATTGCTTGATATTTTGAGCGTTTCTAGTCAGCTAAACACCTAGAAGTAATGCGTACCGCTTTCCCTAACGCATATGTAGGCCGCAGCTGGATACTCCGTGTTGAATTTGTAGCTTTTAACGTAAAAATAAAATTACTAGAACCCCGGCAATAACTCAACATGTTGGTTTTTCATGGGTACATGATACACGTCATTCTTGTTTTCTCTTTTAGCGCGTATGTCGCCCTAGCTCGTGCGCGAGAGTGGCGTAATATTTAAATTATGCAATGACTCGAGACGGCAAAAGGTGGAATTATTACTTTTTTGCAGCGGTTAGACAGACTCGTGTTTCGTCGATTCTCGGGGAAGCCAGTAGGCAAGACGAATCCATTCTTATCAAACGAGTAGAGGCAAGTCTCTCTAGTAGTTGCAAAGTAGTAATAATTTCGCTTGATGGTTACTTCTAACAATGACGTAATATAACCTATCTAAACACCCCGTCTGTCTCAAGCGTTCGCGATAAAAGGGGTCGTTGATTAGCGACGTTCTACGGCCGCTGGCGTTCTTTCATCGGTGCACTAAAAATGTTACCAATCATTTCCAAATGTTCTCAGAACTGCTTCCGTGAAACCAATCCACGAAAAAAGTCATATTGGAAACCATGGCAAACTATATTGACATCAAGCATCTCGAAGATCTTAAAGTTGTTGGATGTTAGATCGTCTAAATGTCTCTTTAGAGAAGTATGATATTGTTAGTGAATGTCAACACGGCTTTAGTAAAGGAAATCTACCCAACGACAGCTTTATTGGATTTTATATAATTAAATTTCATATAACTTTATATAATGAGATTCCTTTGGTTATAAGGGAAAGCATAGCTGAATATTTGCGTACATAAATAACACCATTTTATGCTTTTTTTGTTGACTTATCATATACATATACATTTGTGTCGCATAATGAAATAAAATATATATCTACCTATCTATCTATCTATCTATCTATCTATCTATCTATCTAATCTGATCAGGTTCGAAGGAGCTTAATTGTTTATAAGTCGCACGTGCTCTTTTGCGAGGTATCACGCACGATTGCTTGAAACATACTGCACGCCTTGTACTTGCATTTTTTTACATTTTGATTGCAACAGGTATATCTGTAACAACATGCTTCACGGAAAATTTGGCTCTTGTAGATGCTGGAAAACAATCTGGACTAACGCAATATGATAAACGATCGTTTAAGTTGACCTTCAGAGACACATTTACGAAATATTCCAAAAAATCTAGGAATCCTAAGCTAACAGCTATCAGAAGGTTGCAATACCTTGTACGTACTCGAAAACAATAAACGCACCTCCCAACAAAATTTGTTGTTCAAATTAAATTCAGCGGTCACACCACCAAAAACAATTTCCCAACATTCTAAACCAGAAATCTCCCGCCGTTCGGGAGCAAATCGCCCGACGCGTATGCCTTCCTTGTCCGGCAAATAAATTATCCCACTCATTCATGGGGAATGATAGAAGAAACGCCAATCAAAATTAATTACTCGGCGCGGCTACGAGATGCCGTCGAACGTAACGCGGCAACACCGCTTAACAATTTTAAAAGCGAACTTTCGCACGCTTCGAAAAAGTTTAAATTAAATTTCCTCGCCGGGCACGGCGAGAATATGAATTTGCGTACGGCTCTAAATACTACACGTCCTCTCCCCCCTTCCAAAAAAAAAGGAAGAATGCGTACCTATATCGGTCCAATTAAGTCGCTATTTTTCGAAAAAAAATCACGAAAAATGCGCTTAGGGGGAAGAGTTTTGTAACTTTTTAACGATTTAATAATAAAAAAAAAAATCGGTGTGGATGCTAGCGTTAGCTTTGGACAGAAAAAAGCTGTACTGTAAATTGACTTACCACAAAGGTATCAAAATATGTACAAGCAAGGTTATTCGAGTGCTTAAATACAGATCAAGACAACTTTGTTTAATTTTTTAGGGTAAAAGTACCGAATCTCCTTGTGAAGGGATCGGGTTGTATTTTTAAAAGGAGAAATAAGAAAAACTTGAATACGACTACCACTGTTGAAATTAAAATTTTAATTAAAAGATAAATGTGGAAATAAACGTTTCATTTAATCGCAAAAGCAGGAGAACCACACACAATTGGCGAGGAATTCATTTTGCCAGCGGTCAACGGGATAATAAAAACTGTTCTTCATCATAAGACGCCGTCGGCATACCATCATCATCAGGAAAGTTCCTCGTAGTAATTAATAATTCGGTGCAAAGCAGAATAGATGAAATGGCAAAAGATCTATTCTCCTGAATGCTGGACTTCCTTGATGATAGAGATGAAGAATTGCGCGAAAACCTGATTTCATGAGGAACATCGCTCATTTGCCAGAGCCGTTTAAAATATGTAATAGTCAAGTTAATTTACAATTGCGAGGTAAATTTAATTGTATTTAAGCAATACTTTTTAGACGATCCAGAAAAGAACAACCTCGACAAATCTGAATAACACGCACCCTAATTAATTCACCGTAATACGAACCTATCCAAACTTTAACGATGGCTAGAGGGTGTACGCGTACGTTCGGTTTTTTCTTTCCTCGTCGAGGGTAACATTCATGCAGTTCTAAGAGTTTCATCATCGCCAATAACGGTGGCGAAAACTCCGTCCCATCTTCAAGCGTAAGTGGCTATTACGGTTGAAGCCTTTCGATCGAATTAGATGCCTTTTCGGATCCGTAAGGGCCAATCCCCGACGGTAATCGGTATTCCCTTGTACTACTAATTGCTCGGCGTGCTGTAACTATATGATCAATTCTATTATACTCGTGTCGTAGGTGTTATACATTGCTGCCGAACTAGATGGAGCGCTTACGTTAGACCCTTGCGAACTTATTACAATATGGGTCCGTTGGAACTTCGGCGTTTTCGCGTTGAAAGCCCGAGAATTAGCTTGGTTGGTAGTTGGTTGGTACGAAGCCCGTTTCGTATCGAAGGTATTACAAAATTAAGTAACAGGTTTGCGGTAAACTTGGAAACTTGAATCTTCAACTGGACTTGAATATTCTCCGAATTCGCCTTAATTCTTCGAAAGGCGTTGATAATTCTCTACTTGATGTCCTTAACTGGACCCTTCATCGCGGGAGTGGATCGTCCATTTACGCCAGCGTTTTTACTTATTACTTTTTACTTTTTTTTCTTTTTACTTATTTGGCTTGTATTTGAATCTTCGCGCTTAATTCATCTTCTTCATTAATTGCTCTTTTTGTTATTTTTCATTTTTATTAGACGACATTTTTCGTTTCTTGTCACTAGTTTTTCAAAGACGGTCTTTTTTTGGATGTTTCATGTCGTTATGTTCCAAAAAAGGGTTCTTATCTACTCTACCCAATATGAAAATCATCTGTATCATCATCATTTTTTGTTTAGATTATTGTAGAAGGCGCTAAAAATAGATGTAGGGAAACTTAATAAAAATCAACGCAGATTGTAATTCTTCCTCATTTCCAATTAATATACAGAGTGTTACATCTAACAAAGTCGAGAAACCCGTGGAAAAGCTTTAACCAAACGACACAATAAATTTTATCGCGAGATTTAGAAGCGTGAAATTTGTAACTTTTAAATTTTTTACCAGAATCAATTGTTTATCAACTCGAAATCTACGAAACAGGCTACTTTCATAATCTGCCGATGAATGCAATGTAACTAGAGATCTTAAATAACATTAAGTTAATGTTAATGTGGATTATACACATTAAATCTAATGCTTCGACTGAAAATAAATACAGCCATTACATACAATCTAGCTTAAACATGCAAGATAGGCATTCCTCTTTAATTTTGGCCTGCATTAACAGTAAAGTTTCTCAAAAAGGTTTCGCGTTGCCTCGTATTCTACCACTTTTAAGACTTGCTCCCGATGAGCCAACATAGCCGCAAACAAAAACATTTTATCGCTTTTTATATACATATAAGCTCACCCGTCACCTCGAATATAAACCACCACTGAAACGCATCCCGTAACATCCCCAATTCAGTATTTTGGACATCCTAATTAACTTCTCGCGATAAAAATTATTCGTACTCGACCATTGTTCGTACATATGGCCGCCGCTGGCACTATGCAAGTGAAACGTATTTTTCACATGGAGGGAACATTTCCATTATTTCCACTACATCAGTGCCTCCATCGTTATGAAATATTAGCGCGCGTGTATACGGCCGCACGTGAGTGTGCGTGGGTGCACCCATTGCACGTTACCACCCTTTCCCGTGCCTTCCGAACAATACGCTACTGGAACAATATATCCATCCCGATGCTCTATTATATTACCTTTTACCAATAAAAGGCCATTGTTTTCTGTTTGTCATATTCAAACTCGACGGATGAATTATTTCACTTCTCCATCTCTTTCGCTCAAACGTTTCCGTCTTTCGTTTTATCCGTTCTGGCATCTGTATTTCTTTTTTTTTTTTAGTATTATTATTATTTGGGATTATTTTGGGAATCGAAAACTCGACCGCGAAAAGGATCTCGGTGGACTTGACTTACAATTATAGAATTTTAAATTGTCAGAGGCGAATTCGTGTGATTTATTCGATGTAACTACCGGGTTATTGATTGAGCTCCATTCAGTTGCTACAGTATTGTGGAAGGTCTGCGCTCCCGCTGAGACTCGATTATGGCCTAAACGTTATGTTAATGGATGGGTGCGCTTGTACAAAGCTAAGTTGCGTATGTCGTTTCCAAATGTCCAACTAAGAAGTATAACAATGATGCGCAGACAAAGAAAGATATCTTTTCTTACTTGAAACAATCTTCGACTTTCATCTATTATCTTTATTAATTTCTTATATGTAGCTATAAGGAATTGATTCAGGTGTTTCGCAGCCGTCGGCTTATCTAGACTTTACATTCTTCTAGCTCTTCTACTTTATTCGAAACTGAATTTTGAATGTAGCCCTCAGCTACGATATTGGACTTTTATACATGATGACGCTTTATTGTTGTATTCTTTGCCATTATATTTACGAAATATGTTGCCGAGGAACGTTTCGCATTATGATTGTGCTGCATGTGTTGCAAGAAGAAAGTAATTAACGGTAAAATTCTCGAAATAATGTTAATTCCAATGAGCCGAATAGTGCATCCTTGTCTACAATCTACAACATTTTCCAGTCCCAAAACAACGTATTTTCTGTAAACATCTAGAAAGTTCTTCTTAAACGATTATAAAACTTCTTGACATGTTTGCCTTGGAATCATATATGGATCTCCCTTATTTCCTACATCATTAACTCCCAACTTCTATCTCATCGCAGCGACAAGCGCCATAAATACATAAACACCTTGGACAAAATGGAGATGCCTTCATCGTTGATCGGTATTGGTCGTCAGGTGCGTCGCTTAAGAATTTCTCTGCATGCTTTTCTAAATTCTTACATTTCTGGCTTTGCATGGACCTACTCCCCAACTTCCATGCCAATATTTTTATCCATCTCCAATGCTTTTCTAAGCGTCTCGTCCATAGTGAAGAAGATACTAAAATTATAGAAATAGGTCAGCATCATACCTTCATTTGTTCCAACGACATCTCGACGTTCTTTCCATCGTTCAAAGTTACTGAGATCTTTTTGTATAAGTCCATTGACTTTCTTGGTATTAAGCCGTAACGCTCGGGATCGAAGTCTAGTTTGAGGATCTTGTAGAATTTCTTAGAGAATAAAAGAATAATGCATGCTCACAATATTTAGTAAGTATGTGTCAGCTTCTTAATTTAATTACGTCCGAACGCCCATGACTCGTAATTTCTTCCTTTTCTCTCTGTTTATATCCTCATATATTAGCTCATTTTATACGCTATTTCCTATCAAAGAATTTGAGCCTTAAGAACTTATAACGAACTTCTTTGGAGCTCGTAATTAAAACTTGCTTTACTTAAAATTCTGCACAACACGGCAATGCTATTTCGCTATTTCCGGTAATGGTCCCCAGTTTTAAAGTAAACACAGGCGAATTCGGACTATAATCTAGACTCTGATCATCTGTACTTTAAATATATACGGAAAATAACCATAACATTTGCAGCGAGTTCGGAAAATTGCTTGAAATAACACGTACGTACGTTCGTTATGTTTAAATTTTATCATATCGTTCGTTAATGTTACACATGGAAAAATATCGTTTTGTTATTAATTCATTTCAAGCGCGTGAATATGGCGTTACGCGGCGTATTATTTTAAATACGGTATTTTGATAATAACATGTTTGGATGAGAGATGAAGATACTCTAGTTTTACGTTTCTTGGCCGAACTAATTGCTAAACCACTCACATTTACATAATATGTTGATGCTTTATTTCAAACAGGACGCCCATCATATATTCGCGAGAAATTCATTTGCAACGATTTAAATATTAAAATATTGTTTCAACGTAGTTCGAGACGAAGAGCGGGATGGTATTCTCGAAAGCATTCATCATATTTAAATTGGCATTGTGAGTTCTCCAATGTAGCTTTTATCAACAGCGTCGTGCCTTAGGCCCCCTCGTCATCGTTATCGGGATCATTAATTTGTTTGCACGATTATAAATTTGAGTCAGCTTATATGACCAGCTTGGTCCCATGAAGCCACCTGTAAACGCTTCGCTTAAAGATGGAGGATGCTTTAAATATCTTTGAGATAAGTTTTCAGGATTGCTGGAAGTTAAAGAAGGGCGCCTTTAACGGACTGAATTTAGTTAGAAATAGTAGAAATGCCTTTCGGGTTCTGTCACATACTTAATCTTTGACGTAACGTTTCGCTGATCATGCTGTCAGCCTCTTTATGAAACTTCTAAAGATCTAACGATAAGGCCCATTTTTGTTCCGGTTTGCTGATCGATAAAGGGAGTGAATAATGAGGATCAAGAGACAGCAACACCGGTCTTTAGAAATCTTCTGAAGAAGCTGACAGCTTGATTTGATTTTGACTTGAAGCGTCAAGTCCAATATCAAGTACGCGACAACGCCCGAAAGACATTTCCACTATGGATTACGATAGCGGAAGCCCACGCCCAATAGAGGAACTTCAAGTATCAGGGAAAAGGATGCTATAAGGACTTATCGTAGTGTCTGTTGAACTTTCCTTATGTCCCGCGCTATATTTAAATAGATTTTAATTAACATTGCTTAATCATTTAGCGAAACTCTCGTTATTGTCATTTGTGGAAGATAGAGAAAAATCAGCATTTCACTCAATACAAAGTTCACATAAAATACTAACTTTCGTGGAATAACCTGAAAAGACTAGCGATGCAATTCTTCAACGGAGCATCTAGCTTACTTGCTCAACCCTTTTATCGTAATACTAGATAAACAATATAACCAATGTTGCACCTTTTCATCATACCATACATAACAACAATGTTCTTTTCGAAAAGCGCAAGGCTCCATATTTTCTTCGCATTCCGAACGTTGTATCAGGAGATGTTATAGCTTCCTTTCGACGCGCTAAAAAGAAATACGGACGCGTATATGTATATATACGCATGCATTCGAATTGAACGAATGGGCATATATAACTCAAATCTTTTATCAATACGGATGATGGTGAAGCAGCTGCGCTATCAATCCGAGTGTAAAGGAACGATGCACACGGTAGAAGCGATGTGCTCCCGAATATTCCGTATATATTCGCGTACGTTTGTAGAAGTTATCGCAGAGTTCTATGGATTTTGTCGCCATTACTTTCGAATAGAACGACGAGAAAAGGACGATATATTTCCGGTTGGAAAACAAGCAAATCACGCCCTAATAGAGTGTCGGTTTGGTTGGTTAACAAGTTCTTTTACCTGCATTGGAATGCGAAAGGAAAAACGTGCTGAGCAAGATGGTTTACATGTGTACACCCACTTTCTTCAAGACCTGATGTAATCTACCTTTACACATGCAAATATTGTACGTAGATAAGACTAGTATCATTGCAGAAGAAAGGAGAAAATTAGATAGAACCTAATCTTGCTCAAATCACCGCCTGTTCGATTAATTATTAGCTTCTTAGTGTTGCACGATCGTAGTCCTTCTTTCCCAACTATTATTATTTATTATTGTATGGAACAAACCCGTTTTCCAAATAGAAGCCATTATCTCTCTGATTGACATTGTAATTACACATCTTATTTTCCTCTTCGCTCTATCCACATCAAAAACTAAATCCTCCCATTAGCGGTAATCACTAAACAAAAGCTGTTCGCGTTACGCGAAGAAGCGACGGATTTTCGGCTAGTTCCTTTCGTCCCAGTGCGCTCGCCAGAGATGCCCGTGATTTCCACTCTGCGGCCTTCCCCCTTGTTAAGGCAAATCTGCAAAAAACGTTTCTCGTTGTATCGCCCGTCAGCCGATATCGCCGGATATACATCAGGGCAAGTACCCGTGATACGCACGCCTAGAAGCGCCGGCAAAAAACATTTGTTGTTTTTGTTTTTAGATTACCGTTCTTTCGTTTTTTTTTCGCCGTTCTCCTCTGTCCGTGATGAATACTCGGCTATTACTCCAGGACTCCAGGATGTATGTCTAATTTAGTTTTTGCTAGTGAAGCGTAACGCTTCTTAGAGTTTCGGTTGGATAGGCGGCGGGCAAAAAAAAAAACAAATTGTTTGTAATAATGGTTGCTTGACAAAAAAGTTGATCAAAGTCGATTTATTTTGGATAGCAATTGGAAAAGAACTGCTACGTCTAATAGTCTTTAATAATGTAAGGATGATGGAGACAGTAAGGGATACTTGGGGTAAGTGCATAACTAAAGCTTGTACATTATTGTAGCTACTTTTGTCGCGTGGTTTCCACTGAGTCGTCCTCTAAATTTCGCTCGAGCTCGCTCTCGTCCTCAATAATATCTCTCACTTGCCGAATACGAATCTATGGCGGCGATCCTCAGGTTCAACCAAGAAGTGGAGAAGAATCAGCTCATAAGACTGCGTGATTCTTCTCCACTTCTTCCTGGTCGATTGTTTGAGTGTCTTCTTAACTGTCGGAATCTGAAATTCCTCCCAGAGCACGATGCACCAATCATGGCACGAATTACGCGATTTTGCATGGCCTCCAGTGTATCTCCAATCTACACTTGGCGATAGTCTTCCAGGTCACTACATCATAGGTGATAACAGATCTAATTTAAATGCATCTTGCACTGTTCCTATGCATCACCAGATGCAGGGCATTTCTCGCCACTATCGCCTTCTCCCGGACCTCTCGTCTATTTGAAGCGTTCGTGCAGCGTCGATAGACGGTTCTCAAATAACTTGTAATTATATCGCATATAGTTTTTAATAAACAAAGAAATTAAAACGAGTACCGGCAAATAACTCACTGCGATAGCATGAATATCTTAAGTGGAAGAGAAACCATACATCGCATTACACAACCACTTATAAGCGGCGAGCTCGTATTCGCCCCGACGTCACTTGATTTTCATTCCGGAGCAAATTCTCGCCTCCACTCCCGGCCCTATTCCATTTGCAGCCCTCGTCGTCATATACGGTATGCATGCAGACAGGCGTCCCTCAGGTATTGCTAAGCACTTGCGACGCCGGGCATCACGCAATACCGGCGTCTCTGCGAGACACTACGAACGGCGGACGTGGGATGAATTTATTATTTCTGTAGCGTGCAAGATGCCCATCCTGCCGTATCTGCCATAGAGGCACTCTATACCGCAACGGCTAACTTACCGACTATGTACAGAAGCTAATACGACACGGATCACGCGGACGTGAGGTTTTAAAGTAAAACACTGTGAAATATGAGAAAAAGCATCCGTCTCGTTCCCCGTATTGTTCCGTCCGTTGTTCTTCACCCTCTGTCCGGAATAATGCGCTGCGAGCGCGACTATGCGGTAGTTGAGACCATCGCACTTATTGTCGACGTGTATTCGTGGAAAGGAGAATGCGACAAAGCTTGATTGTGGGTTGCAATTTTACGCATTTTAATACGTACGAGTATTGTGCACGTAACTTGAATAACAGCCAGTGGCGAAGTGCCAATGGTGACTTTGAGATCGACAATGGAAGAAGCCTAACCCGCACATTCATTCAGAATTGAACCAAAGTTAATTGTGAAATGACCTCGAACTTTCTTACGTAACAATTAAATATGTTTCTCCTTAGAACAACAAATGAAAAAACAAATGAATCGTAACATTCCCAAGCATGAGAACATCATTTCCCTTATTACTAACGTTGATATCCAAACACTGCTTAATGCCATTCGATTTTTTTAAATAATCAAAATTATCTGACCATTACGAGATTTTAATGAAATTCAATTAAACGCAGCTTAAATCGTCCCATTCATAACGCAACCTCCGCCGACGCTTATCGTTATTTTCGCAGAGGAAACGCATTAATTCCGTTTCAGGTGAGTAGCTATTCATCGTCCATTATTTCCATAAATAAACTCATTTTAAGCAAACCGTAAAACAGGCGAGACAAAAGAGGAGCAGCAGCTAGCCGGCGGAGGCGCTGGCGTAGGCAGATACGCCGCCAGAGGTTACGGGCTTGAACTACAACTCCGGGTCCCCGAGCGTGGCCGAAACGGTATGAATAAAAAAAACAAAGGCGTGAGAGAGAGGGCTGGCGCGACTTCGGAATAAAATATACGTCACTCGCGAGCCGTCCTTCTCCCTTCTTGTTGATGGAAAGTCGGGCTGCGTTCCGCGCGACATCCCCAACGGAGAGGTTTATCAGTTCAACCGGTTAAAATTTGAAAACAAATATTATTTCGAGCTGACGAAGGAATACGCTGTTGTTTTGAAGCCCCGTTGCGAGTAGGGCTTAAATTTTTTAATAATTGATGGTGAAACGTACAGTGCTTTTAGGATTCGGGCCTCCAATTTGGTCCTCTGTAATATGGAAGCATATATCTCATACAATTTCAGTTCTACGGTTGCGAAAAGGCCCCGGTAAAAATGCTTTTGTTCCTTTACTATATCACCGCGACATGACAAGTTCTTGCGGCCTTCTTCTAAGTGTTAAATTAGGTTAGATATAACCATTCTTGTAGCTGCATGAAGATCGTTATTCGACGTGGAGATTTTGTCTACCGACATAAAGTTTTAAATGTTGAACTTGTGTAGAAGCGCTTCTCCACCGACAGTCTTCCCCAAGACTTACCTTTGCTCTACCGGTTCTACGAAATCGTACCAGCACTCTTTTAGTGACTCTGTGAGATACGTTGGTAGATGTAAAACGTTCATTTTGCAACAATTTTAATGCATTGTCCATAACATCTTCAAAACGTAGCATTCAAGAGATAAATCATTTTGTTTACTTGAAATGAACAGCTATCTCGTAATAAAGAAAACGTTACAGAACAATTTCAATGCGGTGGCATTAGAGGCCTTTCTTTTTACCATTACGGCAAAATTTGTTTATCGAGACCATGAATTTTTCAACGTAAAAACTTGGTTAAATACGAACACTGCGAACCTGAGGCATACCAGCCTCGCCGCTCAAACTCTCCAGATTCTAGCCAGAAGCTAAAACGTTCACGTTTATAAGATTAATATACATAATTTTCCTCGGTTATAGAAATTTAATAATGTCACCTCTGGAGGCCTATCACTTACACGCCGTCGCATCGTTAGATATTCTAATCGTACGTGATTAAAATTTATTATTCGAGCCGCTCCCTTCCGCTACCCCCCTGTAACGACGTCGACGTCACCGTCGTAATCCGCACAAATTGCCCGGACGAAATTTTAATATCAATTTCTCTTATTAAACCAGATTAAAATCTATTGTACGTGATTAAATGATGAGGCAAATTTTACGCTTACGAATGCTAATTTGGGATGTTGGGAATTCTTTCGGGAAACTAACGGCTACCGCAGAAATACATGGAGGTGCTCCTTATTTCAGGGAGTTGTGTAATTATCAAGAATCTACGTTTTCGTTGCTCAAACATCGCGCTTTGCTTTTTACTACTAAAATTCAGGAAATAATTATCTCAAATATGGCAAAATAAACTTATTGGATTTTAATGCACAATCTTTAGATGTTAGCGCAAGTGCTAGAAAAAAAAATAAATAAATGGGAGCCACAATAATCAATTTTTTTTGTGTTTTTCTTTCTTTAAGTTTTTAGGTGTGAGGCAAAAAAAAAACAACGTTTATTTCCCAGGATTTATTTTATTTTGTAGCATTTCCTCGACATTCTCAACCTTGTGAGTTTCTTCTTATTCTCCTATTGTGTAAAAGAAGTATTTCTTACCACAGATCAATAACTACGTGGAAGCTTCCGATGACTTTCAGAATATAGTCATTAAGATTGTTTACATTCTATAGAAGACTAAAGAGATGATAGAACCTATTTCGAAAAGCTTGGATTAGCAAAAATTATTAAAACAATAAATCAAAATAGAGCTAACATGGCAGCGCTTATTCAAAAGAAAAACCTAGAGAAATTTGCTCCTTGTTAGCCTAATAGAAGTAGTCTTTAAACACAAAACATTTAAAAAGGCATAGTTCCATAAGAGTTAGCCATAACAAGCCTTGAAAAAATGATTAAATTAATTCTTAAACGAAAAGCACTAAGGTACCGGAGATAGTCCAGAAGAGACCTACAGACCTCAAAAGAACACTTCATGTAGGAACTGCCAAGCCAAAGAGGAAGGTGCTAGGCGCGGACGTCAATAATATGGATCATGTTGCCCCATGTCCTCGGACTACGTCCTAACCTATGCCAATGCGGTGAGTTAATTGAGGACCTAAAGGACTTCCCCAATTATCATGACCTAAATTCTAAGGGAACTATCTATTCTCTTTTTATCCATACGCCGACTGGCTTCAGGCTTTAGCGCTGTACATCCTGCCGGTGATATTCTTCCTATCCCATTATGCACTACCATTATTGCACTACTGCTGGACGATGAGAAAAGAAATTATAGACAATAATTAAGAAATGAAAAGCAATAGAAGCTATTTACCAAGTAATATAAATCATTCCAATGGTTCATAAAAACTGTTAATTTGTTAACCAATAGCCATCAAGAGCGCCCTGATAAATATCCTTTGCATTTCTATAAATTGTTGTATGACAGTTATTGGAACTATTTTATAAATAGATCCTCCTATAAGTACTTCAATTACTTCCGCGCAATAAAACGCTTTTCTCCCGCTATTACGAGCGCTGCTGATACAACTGATTACCGATATGGAGAGAACAAAGACGCATAACTATAAAGGGGAAATACCGAAGAGGAACAACACGAAGAACACGAAGCAGAAGCTCTAGACTTTTCCGATTCGCAATTACATCAGCGCACGGCTCCCTTTTCTCAATCTCGCCGACGTCAACGATTTACATAAATTAATATTTAATAACGCGTCGTCTATCCACTATTACCAACTGCAGCCGTCGCATGTAACTATAAAAGCGTACCTACTGTGCGCTGAACCGTTATAGTTCTGCACCGTTTTCTGTCTCGTCTACATGGTCTAATGACGAACTTGTCTTGCTCCCCGTACTCCCGACTTACCCGACTTTTAGCAATCTAGGGGCGGCATTACGCTACAAAAGGCGTAATGTAAAAATCTTGAATAGTGATTCTGAAAGAACGACGCGTAACAAGAAGTTTTCTAATTGCTATGTAAAATATTACTTTATAAAAGTTTTTAGAGTTCATTCTCCGCGACGACGGTGCATATAATTAGTTTTATTCGTTCATGTCGCGTTCGTTCGAATGAAAAATGTACGTGGAGGAGAAGGAGAAATTATCAAGCTGCTTACGGGAAAGTTTCGAACGGTTTCAGCAGCCCTACAGAATATGTAGAAGTTAACCGAAAACAACGCTCACGTATTGGTGAAGTCGGCTACGACAACAAGTGAAAGAACTAGGAAAAGGCGACGTTTTTGCCTAACCGGCATCGAATTTGTTGTAATCTTCCGTTGGCTTTCTTCATACTTATTTAACATAGATAATAATGTAATAAAAAAGAACACTTCACTCCTGTGAAAAAGAAATGTCGCAGTTCAGAGGATCCGTCACTGTACTAGAAAGCTTCCTAGGAGAATCCCATATTGATCAAGCAATTAGAACATTATTAATAAAGGATTTATATACATAGGTATGTAAAACAGCGCTCTCTCTTAAAACGTTTATTGGCGCTGTTTGGACTTGGAAATGTCAAGGGTTCCACCTTTCCATGCTGTATCCCCATATTTCAACACGGATTAATCTGCGCAATAACATTTATTAAGATATCATTCCTTTTGAGTGTGACTCCACAAGGTTAGCCTTTTCGGCCATCCAAATTGTAGGATTTGACTTGAAGCTCTGCGAAATATGGGTGCGCATCGGCAATGGCCATTCCCATGAGTCGTTTCTTCAAGTTTGAAAAAAAAATGAAGCCGCAGTGGGTCAAATCTGGCGAATACGGTGAGTGCGGTAGCAATTCGTAGCGTATTTAAATTGACTTTACTGTTGAAAGTCCCGATGAGTAGAGTGCCTTTTCCTCCTTAGCTCGGCGTCGAATCGATTCAATAAGCCAGATTTGCACTGTTCCTTCCCTTCTCCAACTGATAAATTAAGATTGTGCCTTGGGAATTCGAGAAAGTCGCGACTATAAGTTTTTCAGTGGATGGAATCGTCTTAACCTTCTTTGGTGCATTAACAGTCAGATAACGCCGCGGCAAATTGGTTTGGAGTTAACACGCGCTTCCGTTTTTTGATCAATTGTCAGCATACGCGATGCCCATCCCGTTAATAACCTTCACATGGCGGTTTTTATCGATCATACCGACATTACTATTTCAATGGGACTACTTTACTATTACTATTTAATTGATGTTTTTATTTATTTGATGTTAATCGTCGATGGTAAGTGACTCTCACAAACTACATTCAATTTCTCATTGATTTCCGAACACGTTTTATCGTTCCAAGGAGAAATCACTATCTTTTTCCATGATTCTACAAATACATAAACCTGCTCACTTTCAGCAGCACTGAAAGCAACGCTACTCGATGAAGCTCTCCGAAATTTTGACAGGCATCGACTAAGAAATGAGACTCACAGTCGGTAACGTAGTATTTGATACGAGGCGTCATCTACCTCCAAACACAGGTATTTTTCATGCTCTGATCGTTTGCAAAATTACGGTTTTTCTGCATTTCATATTCTGCATCTTCTACGCTGGCAAATTTTAAGTATCAGGCTTTTTGGAACAAATTAAGTTCGACATAAAAGAAGACGAGAGAGAGAGAGAGAGAGAGAGAGAAAGAGATGAGCTTTGTGCATACCATACAACAGCCTTAAAATACGATGTGTCTCCCATTCCTTCTGTTTCAGTCGTCGAGTTTCCGGCTCAGACGTGCACCGCTTTCCTAGAAGCCGGTAATTGCTACCAACTGGACAATTAAAGCGATCCCCTTTGTTTGAATTCGAATTTAGCGTTTACGTCTGGCGTTACTTAACAACTACGTACCATCTATCGCTTGTTTATCCAAGACCCACGAACCATCCCCTACTCCGCTTCATTTAACCCCTTCGATACGGTACCTCCGTTACTTATCGAACGAGCTTTGTTGGTAACAAACTCGCTTAGCACATATTATATCCCCATGTTTATGCGATAAGCAGATGTTTACCGAAACTACTAATAATTACAGCCCGGAACCCTACCACCGCCAACTTCCAGCGCAGGGCTCGTTGTAAACTGCAAAACTCCTTCCCATTAATTAACTGGCGATATTGTAGTTGAAGGACTTCCGATTTCAATATCGGCCGAATAATAATAACAATACGTATACGTTCGATATGTATCGCGCGTCCTTTGATAATGTTCGAATAGAATGCGAGTGTGTGAACTGTTTACGAAGGCAACTATGTGGGGAATTGTAGAGAAAATAAGCGAATTATTGAAAGGTTTAATACAGCTACGACGGGAGCAATGGTAAATTCAGATTTGAACGGGGCATACAACCACGCCAGTAGGTATTGACAATAATACGAGGGCAGTTTGAAAAGTTGCCTCAATATGAAGATGTTATTCTGGTAATATACTTGATCATGCGTTGAATAATGTTAGATAATCAAATTCTACCGTCCTGAAAATATTACAAAAACAAGTCAAATACTAATTATAAAATAAACCTTTATTCTGTGCTTATACAAAGCACTTTAACAGATATAAAAACAATGTGCTTGTCAATTTTCTTACAATTATAATCATAAATTTACTTAAATTTTGGATTCGTCAATATGTCAATATGTCCATTTTTCGCTTTTATTACTGCGGCACAGCTTTAGCATTCTTTCTTCAGCTTCGATAGTGTTAGTGGCCTTATTTTGCTCCACGTATCCTTCAGTTGAACCCAAAGTACTGTTGCCGATGTTGGAGCAGATTTTCGAACCTATTGATCGAGTTCCTCTCACAAAAGCTCGATCGGATCGAGATCTGGACTTTTGGGCGGCCATTTCGTGACAATAATTTGGTTTCTATGCTCCAGCCGTTCTAAATAACTAGCTTTCTTTTCTCAGGATACCATCTATTTTGACCAAATCTCCCACAGAGGCACCGCCAAAACCGCGCCAAATCACAATTGATCCTCCTTCACGTTGTATTGTTGGTATAACACAGGATTCAAGCGCTCGTTCCCCTTTCGATCCGCGGACGAATGTCCTTCCGTTTGAACCAGAAGTGAGAAATTTAAATTCATCGGTCCAGAGTACTTTCTTCCCATCTTCCAACGTCCAATCTTTGCGTTCTCCTAGCAATCCTTCCATGCAATCCAGCTTCGCGCAAACGCCTTTGCACTGTGGCGGCACTAACTGGTTTTGGACGAGAAATATTCACTTCGGCAGCAATTTCTGGCGCTGTTTTTCGTCTGTTTCCCTCGCTTGTCGTTACCATAGTTCTTCTGCTGATATTGTTATTTTTGGCCGTCCGAGTCGCCATTTATTCGATACACTGTTACTTGCTTGATCTCTTATCATATCGTATCATATTGTTCTTTGTCCAGTCCGTCTACCTGAATGGACATACATAAACCGCAAAAAAGAGTCATTTTCAATATATTAATGTTTGCCGGCTCATCATGTAGCACAGAACATTACATAGAACTATAATCTATCTCGTACCAACAATTTAATAATACAAATACTTTCATACGGATAACGTACAGTTTATTCAAAGAATCACCAATTATGAAGGTTAGTAAACGTTTATGGCCGGTACTATACATTAAAACGGAGATAGAGCATCTAGTTCATCGTTATTAACTAATCGTACCCGGCATCATCAGCGTTGCTCTGAGTGCTTCCCTACATCACATCGCAAATAGCGTTTTAGTGTCAATATATACACGTTTGCTCTCTCAACAGCAGCAACAAAAAGCAAAAAACTTGAGGTGCTTTTTAAGAGGCTATTCACTGTCCACTATATGGAAGAGAGAAGGTTGCTAGCGTTTTGGTCTGTTCGACAACCGAATTCTAGAAGTTCATTTAAGATCGAAAATTCGTTGTGGTTATGCAACGCAAGTTTTTGAAGTTCTAACGCGCCGATAATTACAAGTCATCATTAACGATGAAGCCGTATAGTTATTGGTTTTGTGCAACATGTAAAAATGGAGGAAAAAGGATGTGGAAATCAATTTTACTTACAAATACTTCGTGGAAATGGACCATCGACATACCTGAAAGAAAATGGAAAATATAAGTTTGCTACGTTAAACATGCACAATTTATGCAAATGATTATTTTTTAATGTTATTTCGTTAATGGTTCCGCGAAAAATGTTGTAAATAGTGCAACAACAGGCTACATACGATGTATTCAGCAATGAATGAAGCGAATGTGTTCCTGACTGGCATTTTTTAACAAATTCTTCCAAATTTTAACGTCTACATCCACTCCTGAAAATTCTGAAATTCTGAAAGAACAGTATTCAGCAATGAATGTAGACGTTAAAATTTGGAAGAATTTGTTAAAAAATGCCAGCCAGGAACACATATTCTAACTACTTTTCTTTTTAACAGAGTACCCTACTTTTTATTTGAATTTTAGAACCTGCGATAACCTTGCTTGTAACTGCTACCAACTTAGCTGGTTTACTTGTCGGGAAAATCATGCAAGAAGAGCGCAAGTATTGTATCCTATTGGTTTAGCCTGTGTGAGATAATGATTAAGTTAGGAAAGGAAAGAGGAGGTCCAGTATTTTATTAGGAATTCTTTTATTTCAAATTAGGCTACTTGTCTTGGTATTGCTTTTTATCTTGGTCTGATGATCTCTTTGAAATCAGTCGTCTAATTTGGAAGAAAAGGATTTTTAAGAAAATGTAGGATTTTTCCAACTTGAATAAACCTTACTGGACGCATTTTCCTCTAAAATGGAAGATAAAGCAATAGTGGTTCCCTGGGGCATCAGCACAAGATTGATGGTGATTTTTTTAAATCGATCGAATAGATACACGGAAATGTGACGTATTTTAAATACGGTCTGTATATGTTCCGCATAAAGGTTTAGAACGAGTACTGTTCCGAAAAAAAGAAAATACGTATAACACACAAGAAACACAAAGGATGTCGTTCCAGTAGCTTACCATTCGTAGTACAGGCTACGGCACGCACACATACACGCAAGGTATATATAGAGCGTGCAGAGGACGCCGAAACCTTTTGACTACTCACAAAGAAAATTAGGGACACAACGAAAATATGCCAGGTACAGAGGCGCAGGTAACATTTTCTTGTCTTTCTACTCCGGGCGAAATTTGTGTCTATCCTTTGGAAACGTAACCCTGGCAGAATTTTAAGTTTCCGCTCGGCGTAAAAGGCGCAGACACATAACACGCGTACAATATATACATCCTGTGGAAGAATAAATATAAAGACGTGTACGTACGTGTGCGCGTATATACTTTAGGGTCCCTTTTTTTTTCTACTACGTATATGTAGATGTAAACGGAGGAATAAAACGTCAAAAGGAAGAATGTCTACAAGGAAGTATAAGGAGATAAATTTTGTAATATTTATATTGACTGAACTCCCCTCGAAAGCAAATACGAAGTGGTACCAAAGAATTTCCGAAATTTGAATCACGCACGTGAGCAGACGCTGTTACAGTTATTTCTTTTCCAAAAAAAAGTTTACGACTCATTTATTCTTATATTTACAATAATATTCGACACCATTTTTCTCCCAATCAGCACGGCTTCATCACTCTACAGCCACCAATTTGACTTGTCTCACACAATTTATTGGTAAATCATTGGATAAACGTGGAGAAGTGGATGTTATTTATACGGACCTGTCAAAGGTTTTTTTACAATAGAGCATCCAATGCTTCCCTCTAAGTTAGAATCCGTTGGTTTCGTTCCATCTGGTACTGACTTATTAAAATTATATTTAAATAATCGCGAGTATTATGTTTCTTACAACGGCTTTACAATTACAGAATTCGTCTTACAGGCAGGAGTCCCACAAGCTTCTAACTTGGGTCCTCTTTTGTTCAATCTCTTTATAAATGATCTCTTGACACATCTTAGTTGCCTAGTGTTGGCTTAAGCGGATGATGTCAAATTAGATGCAATAATGATGTGAACAGGCTGCACGAAAAATTAAACAAATTTGTTAACTAGTGTAAGTTCAACAAGCTCAATCATAACGTTGAGGTGTTGCATTGAATTGTTTAAAACTTTTTACAACGCTTATGTCCTTAGTAATCGCTAAATTATCCACCGTTACGGATCTGATATCCATCGCTCCAAGTTTCTTAAATTCTTGTAATTTAAACTGGATGGAACTTACGCGGATGTTGGTACGCCGTAATTAGATTTGCTGCAGAGACGCAATATGGAATCTCCTTCGGAGCTACCTGATAAAGCTCTGCTGCAGATTTTTACTTAAATTAATAATAATAAGATAGATTGTTCTTATCTTTTGTTAAAGTAAGGAGCAGAACGTGATAATTATAATAATAGTGACGTCTCTTTATCTCTTTGTTGCTGACAGTTTTTCCCAAAAATCACAACCAGTTACAATTATACGATCCTAGAAATTAAATATTCAAACTACAATTGTGTCCTTTAAAAAAATCACAGCCTGTAATACGCCAAAGGAGTTCACGATTCAACAATCAAGCAATTAACACCTGCGAATATCGACAATTATGCAACGTATCAAAGCAAAAGTGTTTACCCTCTACGTCAGCCATAAAAAACAATTTTAAATGTGAAATCAAATAAAAACGAAATTCCCGCATCAAATTTCCTCGTCTTAAGCGGAACGTTTTGTTCTTTCGTGTAAACAGCTCGATATTATCCTCCGTTAAAAACTGTAATAATTCCTCCCAAAGGAAAATTGAAAAAAAGAAAAGAGCGAAGACCTGCTATAATACGCACTTCGCAAATAAGGCTTTTAATTGAGTAATTTTAATTAAAACATATTACATATCTGGAAGGGACAAACGCTTCCCAGAAGAGGGCGCTCGTAATCTCGGGCGAAGCAGAACTTAACCTAGCAAATAGCTCTTGGCTAAACCGTCTTCGCGTAATTAATGTAAGTAACTAGGTAAATGTTGAAAGTTGTAGTGAACCTATGAAATAACGTGTATTTTACTTATATTTCCTCTTTTCGGTAGGTTTGAGGCGCGTTTCCTGACCGCAAATTTTGATTAACCGTGTAGATGTAGAGTATTGCGGCTGTTTTTCAGTTTAAAATAGAAAAAAAATCAAGCTAGAATAAAATTAGAGTATTGCCACGGCGTTGTGACTCGTTTCTGGTGTATCTATATAGAGAGAAATTGTTATTTTTTTCGCTGTGAAATGTTTAAACTTTCGGAAATACAGGTTTCACCCCATACCATTAGTAACAAATCTTGCTGGTTTGCATTTATGTAAAGAAAGAAAGAAATATTTTGATAAGATAAGGTATTCGTTTAGTTAGTCAATCATTAAAATTTGATGGAAATTCCAAAAAGTAGTTCTTAAGGAAGCGAATATGCTGCGTTTTTGGGCTGGATGATGGTGGGCGAGATTGTTGAGATATCTATCCGTATTCGTGCGTTTATGTAACCTGGCCCAAGTAAATTGTTAGAAGATCGTTGCTCGTAGTTTTTGCCGTGAAACTGGGGATAGGTAGAAGAAGGACAAGCTTCGACCAAGTCAGCCGGTTGGTTATTAAAAGCAATGAAATTTTTGTGAGTACGGATTCGACATAAAAGTTGAAAAATCAATCACCAGGAGCTACTTTCAACTCTTACAGTCGATTGATGAAATGTTGGGAATGGTGCTGACAAAAGGATGTAAGGGAAATGTAAGGAAGCATAGCAGGAAGTAAACTTTAGGTATCAATTCAGGAAATACGATCATAACTAAGAAGCTGTTCAGGATCACGTTGGTGTTCCTTTTGTTAGCAGCTAGATGTAGGCAAAACTTCGGCGGAAGATACGATTCCATCGAGAAAACCAAGCGTTTAGTAATATTGATAATGATGAAAGTCGAAAATTATCACTGTTATTACGCAAAATTAATGCGTAAGCACACCAAATATCATTTAAATCGATAAATATCAATCACCGGCGTCCTCCTGTCGATCGACATTTGCATTTAGTGATAAACAAAATGAAAACATTCGAATCTCTTAAATCTATACGTATGCATCTTCCAATACATCAAATACAATTTTTCACCACTTTCCGTTACATCTTTTTCTCTCTTCGGGAGATAACCCTTCCATTAAACAAACTTTGCATGCTTCCCGCTTCCAGCGTCGCATCTTTTCGTCGCTATCCTCGAAACTTCGCCTTAACACTAAAATCTACTTTAACATGATAGATGTTACGCGACACTATTAGATGCGGTGCACATTTTTCTACCTCCTTTAGATGTTGCTCACTATGTGTGCATAAATATAGCCGGGCTGTATTTGTACGTAGCGCGGTAGTCGTTTTTCGGAAGTACGTAGTGGAGAAAATGTACATGGATGGTGGTGGCGTCGTAGACGGCGAGGGATTTTCCTCAATCATAGACGATGACTCTCCTAACCGATTTCCATCTTTCTTGCTATTCCGTAGTACATGTTTTCCTCGACGTTTTCTTTTTTTTGGTTTTTTTTTTCTGGAACTTGAGACCCTTATTATTGCGAAACGTTTATAAAACCATAAAACGATATATATGTATATAAATGTAGAGTGTCTTTTGATGTTTCCTGTGTATAGTAGCATCCGTACGAAGCTGTTCGAATCGACGGAGGTACTCGAAGAATCGGAACGATCTTCTTACATTTACAAACGCGAACGTAATTCGCATATCTTTGGAGTTATTAATTTTTATCTGTTATGCGATTTTCCCCTCGTACTTTTGCCGTTCCGCCGCCTGAATTTATCCGTAATATAGTCGGGGAAATGAAGACATAATAACCAAGTTTTCGAAGATGACTTCAAAGCATTTTATAGTAGAATCTTCTATGAATACGCTTGTATAAATAGCGTTATTAAACGTACAATAAAATGAAAGAAACGCGGAATAATATTAAGTGCTCTTCTTTTCATAATGTACATTTCCTAAATTGACGTCTTTGAAATTCCGCTCGGAGCAATATAAACGCTACGTTCAAAATAAAAAAAAAAGTATCGACCAAATGAATCGCTTCTTCGTTCATTTGGTTGTTTGCGTTCAAGCGTTTTTTGAGCGTAGAGGGTGCCTGTTAAACAGTAACTTTCTTTTTCGTATTTTGCAAATGATACATGGCAAACCGCATTCATGAGTAGAGCGGGCAAATTTGGATGCGCGCCATCGGCGTAGTTAACGAGTACGCAGAGATACATTATCGCGAACGGCGCGCCGTTCCGGTGCTAGATACAAAAAGGTTTTTAACATGATTCTCGTAGATTGTGAACCGATCTCGATAAATTGTCTTCACGTTACTGAACGAACACCGGAAATTGCCATCTCTAGTCGTATGTAATTCGATGATTTAATAGAAAAGAAATTAACACCTTAAGCGTCTTCCGTGACTTAAAAAACTTGAGAAGCGAGATTAAATATTTTTAACATAAGCGTTGCGCTTCCAAAGTTATTTCTACAAAACGCATCCACCGCGACGAAAATTTGTTCTTGTATAAAGAAAACGAACGCTCTACATCTATCTGATGAACCTTCATAAATTTATCTAAGCCTAGCAAAATTTGAATCGTTGTCTAAACCACTTTAATTAGAACACGACCACTTTTTGTGTCTTCTGCCGAACAAAGCTGTGCGTGTACATGTGTTGTTATAAACTTTCGCGGTCGTTCTTCTTTTCATTTGGTGAATTTTGGTTTTTGGTTTGAAACCGCGTCTCAATAGCAAAAGAATGCCGACGTTTCGCTCTCAATTTCATGGAGCTACTTCTGGGCAGTTGCATAGTGTATGGCTGCTATATGAAGAGACATACAGCTTATTCATATTCATTCAAGTATCTTCATACGGCAGCAACATACTTTGCTACTGTCCAGAAGAAGCTCTATGAAATTGAGAGCGAAACGTCGGCATTCTTGTGCGTGTACATCTTTCACAATTTGCAGTGATCCCTCCAACGATAGCGAAGAATTGTGTAATTTCTCTATTGCTTGCACTACTCCTATGTGAATAGTTTGTAAATCACTTTCAACCTGATTATCTTCAAATTTTTTCTGACTTGTTTTGATAGCAGCACGTTCTTACGGATTGAATAATAGAACCACCTTCTTTACACTCTCAAAATATTTACGACAGTAAAATGCCGCTTGTTCCCCATGTTGCCCAGCGTCTAAGGATCGATTGTGGCGGTTCTAGGTTATGAGAACGCAATCTCTTTCTTTGTCTTGAAATTTCGTTCGTGAGAAAAAGATTTTCATCGAATAGAAGCACATTAGTCACATCATGATTATTTCACCGGTCAAGATACGAACTAAGATCTAGATCAATTGAAGAGATGAGAGCATCGCTGGGAAAAGTACATATATAGATTGAGAAATGAAGCTGAATTTGGCAAAAGCATACGCTTTCTTAGCCAACATGTTCCTAGATCTTTATGAACAAAATTTCAAACATGCAGCTATGAATTCGAAGGTAGCCAAAAAGACAACTTTTCGGGTCTTACTATTGTCAAATCTCGAATTTAGCATTTACCGGCAACCTTCTACAACTGATAATTATCACATTTTATGATTGATATAACTTAAAAAGAACATTACAAAGAAAGGGACGGTTCTCCATCTAATGCTCTATTAAAAAGATTTAAGCGAAAACGATCCTTTATTCACATATTCCTCCCTAATACACTAAATCCACAGCTACATTCTCTAAATATTTGAGAGCGGAATATCTCCTCCGCTACATATTTCACCAGACGAAATTCTTGAAATATAAAAGGGATAATAAATACACAAAAAATTTACGTCGGTACGTGCTCGTATTAAGTATTAAACACCCGGCCGTAAAATTTATGTTGCAGCGCGACAGTTGTTTCTCGTTCTTCTTCTTCCTCCCCCGTCCGCGAATCGACCGCCGAGAATTGATAGAGCGAGGAAATCTTGGGTTCGTAGTAGTAGTAGCAGTAGTAACGTTCTGTATTGTACATACGTGCATTGCGCCGGGGAAATGATAATAGTTATAAATTAACGTGGAACAGACGTTACAGCCAGTCCTGTCAGCACTTAGACTCGTAATGCATCGGCAATGAAAATGTCTTCCGTTAGTACGGCTAATTCTCAATTAAGATTCGCGAACGGTATTTTCTCGTAGCGTAGAGTAATGGGGATCCGTATCTGCCTTTCTCTGTATGTAATTTAGAGTGGTTTCGTTTCGAAAATGATACGGGGTGTTAGAAGATAATGTTTCCAGAACGTAGATGGAGATCTAAATTAGAAAATTATTTTTTGCGCTGTCATCAACTCGCATACTGGTCACACGATTCGATCGCTAAAAAGTAAAGCGGTTGGTTTCACTTGCTGAATACGCATCCGGTGTTGGTGAAATCCCGATGAAATACTGAAATGTACAAATACGGTCGAGATTAGCGAATACGATATGAAAATCCTACAAAGATGTGTACTGCTTATATAGATCTCTTGAAATAATTTTCTGGACCAGCTTCATCACAAGCGGATGCTTCACGCAAAGGGAACATTAATAGCCCTCTAATTTAAAGCTTGATCTATATTATAAAGAAAAAAAAAATAAACTTGGAGGACGCCACGTTTGTTGTCCAAACGTGACGAATTCGTTAAGTTGACAGACCTTAATATCACGATACTACAACGTAAGTCTTCGAATATCTATATTCCGTAATTTCTTTGTCAGAACAATATGTTCGACGCAGCCATGCATGCCCCGGTAAGATCATAGAAGACCACAAAGAGACATCCTCCAATACCAGAACAATCCATGATGCGCTAATAACATAATTCCGCTGCTATAAACTTTGACCCTTCCTGAAGAAGAATCAACAAGGGAAGTTTGAAGAATCGAAACAGCCGCGTCAAAAAAGTGCTCTAAAATATCCAGAAATTCATTTTTTTAAGATGTATCTCAGAAACTAAACCTGTTTCGTTTCCGGCAAAAACTGAACACCCTGTATACTTGAACTTGTCTGTGAACCATATTTTATTTGAAAACTTTCTCTTCTTTCCACGCACTAAGCTGATACGCTGCAGAATCCGCGACTTATTTTTTAAGAAAATAACACCGGCACTTTCTACAATATCCAATTTCATCATAGATCTGGATGACAAAGCGAAAACCTTCAAAATTAATAATAAGCTAGCTGCGGATCCTATGGTGTGGAAAGGAAATAAGGCTTCGTGTCAATAGCTATGTTGCAAGCAAGCTAATATAAGAATAAAAGGGACGATGACCATTACTCGTAAGGGCAATGAGTGAAATTCAACAAGAACACATTAGGCTCTTAACGAAGGAAGAAAGTGGACCCAAGAATATTTTGAAGACGGCGATGAATGCCTATATATATATAACTACCTCGCTTCACCCGTACCTTCAGCTGCGCATATTGAATTTATTTCTTTTTTTTTTACAAGAAATGCATTTTTGTTAACTACAGTTACCAACGTTTTTTCTTTAATTTCCTTTACGAGGACGCGATCATTTTAATCATCAGTTCTGATGCTCTTCAGTAAGAAATTGACTACAAAAACCTTGAGCTAAGCCGATAAAAATAGAGACCGAAGTGTATCAGAGTACTTGAAAGTATTTCCCTAACACCACCATAGAACCACCCACTCTCTTTAGATACCTACTGAATACTTCCTCATTATTACAGATTTCGCGATTTTACAAAGACGAAGAAGAAAAGACAAAAAAATACTCAAAGATAAGTTTAAACCGGCCATCGGCGTGTAGCAACTAGTAAAAAAAAAGAGCCCAAGCGCTTCAGGGCGAACCGTTCCAAGTAATTCAAGCGACTATAAGACATTAATTGGTTCCTAAAACTTTTCAGATTAGCTGATACCTTTATCAGTTAAATTAAGTTGAATAGATTTGCTCCTATAGGATGGAGCAGAAAGAGGGAGCCACGATCGCCTTGCTAACTCCTTCCACTTTCGATAAGCGAACGGAAAACGAGGAAGCAACTTTCGATATTCCATTTATCGAATGTAAGCGTTTGTGTTTCGTTTATTTCATCGCCAGTTCGTCGCTTCGCCTTTTCTTTTTCCAGATCTCCTTTTCTACTTCCTGCGATCTAAAGAAGCGTCTATGTATACCTAGTACCGTTAGCGTCCCGGGCGAAGGACGCTAGTGCTACCTTTAGTGCAGCTCTTCAAAGAGGAGGCGAATCGATATCGACGCAAAATATTTAACAAGTAAGCGCTAACTAACCGTTGGAGATAAGCAAGTTCTTCTCCGAATTGAATTCTATAGAAGAGCGCCGGAGAAGAAACTCCCATCGGGCTAATGAGGGTATCTTTGCGAATATACACGCGCGAAAGAAAGAAATAAATAGTTACATCTTGCTCATTTCTGACTTTTAGACTTGTTTCAGAAAACTTTCTTGGTACGGTGCTAATTAAAAGACATCAAACTATTGCGCCGTTGGAATAATTTAATTCAGTTGCCTTTGTGTATTTTCGAATGAAATGAAGGTTGTTTTTCTATATCTTCATTTTGGAAAAACTAAAAGAAATAAATCTCAGTATTTGGAATAAAAATGTTGCAAAGTTTGTAGATCCGGTCTTTTTTAATGTTTTAATTTGTACGTTTAGCGATCGTTGCCCTCCTCCTGACTTACCCGGAACAGGAAAGGATTAAACTATGTTAACAATAATATACTCGAAAATTTCCTAACTCGAAAAAATTGTAGTTTCACGACATCTACAAGGATGGTCTGAGAAGTACCCCTATTCGCAGTTAGATGGCGCTTTGCGTCAAAATTTGTATTACTGACTGTAAATACTACTCTTTAGCCGATGTCTGTGAAAATTTCACAGAGATTCATCGAGTAACTTTGTTTTCAGAGCTGCTAAAAAAGAACGATACCGGTCAGTGATATGATTTTTGACCAAGCACGTTCGATGACTATCATCGCATGCTAGTTTAAGGAATCGCGCTCCCATCTTGCTAACTGACGACGATATGATCAATAAAATTCATGATATCGTGTTCCAATCGCCGAGTGATTTCTTTCAATTGACTTGCGTAAAACATCCTAGATGGTTACCGCATTTGCTAATAATCGATTACAAATAGAATTGCGTAAAAGCAAACGTTTAAGCGAGAGAAACATTCTTTATCATCATGATAACATGATACAAATTGAAGTACCATACGCTATATTCGCCAGATCTGTCACCTGTCGCTTCTTTTTTTTCCAAACTTGAAAAAATTGCTTGGCGGATAGAGGTTTACGTCAAATGAAAAGGTTATTGCCAAACAGAAGCCTCTTTTACATAGTTCGATAAATCGTATTTATCCCATTTAGATGGCTTAAAGAGGTTGGAAGATCGCTGGATTAGCAGCACGGAGCTACAAGGAGATTCTGTCGAGAAATAAACTTATTAAATGCAAAACAATTGCGGACCGTGGATGAAAAGAAATGGGTTATGTCGGATTTGGGCAAACCTTCACGAGCAATATAAATGTTTAAACGATAACATTGCTATATTAATAATACTTTCTTAGTGCCCTTTCAATTCACCTTCTTTTTTCTGCTAACCGTTATGCTCGTATACGCGCTTTCAAACCTAAAAAAAAAATTAACGTACTCGAATCAATTTCACCGGCAACTGGGTCTATTACTCCGTAAACGACATCATACTTCACGTGCTTCGACGTTTTTCTAATACACACAATCCACTCCGTGTTGGGTAGTTGACGTGGGCCACGTCACTTTTGACAATTTAATTTGCTTGGGAATTACATCGAGTTACCATCAGCCGAGGAGAAAAAAACGCTCACAAGCGCGCGTACACATCCATAGGTTCCAAGGAGCCGGAAACGGAGTTATTCCGTCCTCCTTTACACTAGAAGCGGATTTTTTTGCCGTTCGCGCCCCCGGGGCGCTGCTCGTAATGAGGTGGGCTAAACGAGGTGCCCACCGACTGTGAATTCTATTATCGCGTGTGCAATCCTTTATTTTACGATATCATCATTTACGCTATTCAATTTTTATTATCTGTAATCTCGGCGTCCCACTTCCCGGTTAAAACTTTCAGATTAACTTCCCTCCGACGATTCTCCGCCCCTCGCAATCCCAGCCCTTGCGTACGTGTACAGTTGAAAGCAAACTAGGTGGTGGAAGCTTAGTAGTTATTTGATAGGACGTGCCTAAAAAGTTATCAATATTCTAGCGCTTCATTTAAGTCGATGTGAGTATTAATTGCCGATGTCAGCCAACATTATTTAGAAGGAAGAAGTAAAACTTCTTGCCGTTTATGATAATTGACTTTATTGACTATTATGATTAATGATTAACGCAATCTGCTTTATAACGAAGTAATTTTTTCATCTCGTAATAATTGCGAAAAAATTAAGCACAAGTTAATAACAACGTGCAACATTTACATTGACCTATTTTTAGAGCTAGGTAGACGCGATTAAATTGTTTAGTGAACTATCTTTGATAAGCTCTCATTTGACATTCTAGCAATACATTATGAACAGAAACTGCTCTTATCGTTTATTTTGCTTAATTTTTTACTTTCATCAACTTCTGCCAAACAATGAATTTCTCTTAACGTAATTTTATTCTATAATAATAGCAGATTGTTGGGTCATCATTCATCTTTCAAATACATTAGAAAAGATGCTCAAAATCAAAAGAACATCCTGAACGCAACCATCTTCAAATATTCAACCTTCTTCAACGATTAAATGAAATATGAACTATCCGGTTAACTATCTGCTTATCGTATCATAAATCAATACGAACGCAGGTTTCATTTCTAATAACAGATTCTGACCTCTTGTCCTAATAAGACGTCTAATAAATTTTGTTTCTCCCTGCGGCCCAAACGCTACAGGTTCGTTTGTTTTTTCTTTTTTTTCTATTAAATAAGATCGCCGCTCCACTGCTAATCAATATTAGCTTTATAACTTGGGGACTCAAGAAGGAAGACGAAAAAACTTTTTCTCTAGTTGGAGCGCGGTTATAATTTTATTAAACCGGAAAAAGTTATTGAACATCTCTTCCATGAGAAGTATTCGTATTGAGAACGCTTATAAGTTTATTTTGTGCGTCTTCGCTATGCTACGAGTTAGTAGAGGTAATGTTCTCAAAGCAAAATTTATCAAAAATATTCCAGGACCTTCAAATAATATAATTTGGTTGATTAAATAAATCTTCATAAAAGTATCTTTAAATCTTCAGCTTTTACAATTAATGCGTGTGTTTTAAAGTAACAGCTTCAGTGGACACCACTACCAATCCCAATATCTGATCCGTTAACCATGTTGACGCTACAAAAATTCCGTTTATTCATAGCTTTGCTGCGGCAGCAAATAAAAACGTCTGGGTACAACGCGATGATCTCAATCTCGAGGTTTCGAAATATCCTTGACTCGCTGTCTCTGACGGACGTTCTAATAAGCGTTTTGCAAAAATCGTAATTATTACGAAGCCGGGCTTACGTGGCAGACGTTTTGGAATTGTGCCAGATGGAATATTTTGAAACATTACATCCATGAAGGAGATGATATCATTTCTATGCCTTTAAAATATTCGTGGTATTACCTTTATCTTTTTAACATTGTTTGTGCACGTGCGCAAACAATATTAAAAAGATAAAAAAAAGACAAAATCCTTACCACACCGGAAGTCATAACCAACTTTAATATTTTTAACGGAATGATCCCCTTACATTTTTCGCTTTAAAATCAGACGTCCAATTTATGAATATTTAATTTAAGGAAATCGATTATTATCTGATGCAAAGCAACAATACAACAACCAGTAACTTCGTTCAAAAAATAACTCCAAATCACACCCACAAAATGAATATTCAAAACCTAACCATTTGCTTAATTCTCTATTAAAAAGGTCGATCAAATTAAAAATGGATTATGGAGTTGGATTCTTACTTAATGACGGCATTAATTCTTAATTTAATGAGGATTAAATCTTACTATCAAATCGGCATCTTCTACTGCATGAATTCAGCTTTCATCCATTCCATGTTTATTAAACTTAAATACCGAATATGGACGTAACATTACGTATGCGCAAATAATACCTCTTCAACATTAGACCGGCAGCTTATATCTCCGTATTTTTCAAAAAATATATATGACGTTATAGAACCGTATAGCGTAAATCAACTTTTTTTTAACGCGAAACGGGTAAAAAAAATTACCATTTTCGAGATTTAATCTCAAATCGAATAATGGAGGCTGGGCGGTTGCTTGTACTCCCTCCGACTTCACGTGCGGGTTTTGTTTCCCTCCGACGCCGATAAAATCGCAATATGGGCTACGTCAAGCCGAAAAAAAGGGAATTACGTTTGCAGATCGATATCGTCGACATTGCAAATTGTTGATATGTACGTGGAAAAGAAGGAAAAGGGAGGGTAACCGGCGACGAGCAAGGGGAACGGAGAATAAAAATTCTGTACTGGAGATTACGGGAGTTGTAAATTAGTGTCGTCGAAGATTTCCTTTTTTTACATACAAGGTGAACGAACGAAACGTTTAGGGAAAAATTTACTTTTAAGCATCCCAACATCTGTTCTGCGCTATTTTTAGAAGTAGAATAAGTAAAAGAAGTAATTAAATTAAATACAATTTAGTCCTTTAACATGTTCTAATGAATATTAACCTGATGATGATCATATTTGATCGAAATCTATGACTTCCATCTATCTATCTATGACTACAAGATGGGGCCGCACCAGAATCTGGATCTGATCTCTCGCTTGTTTCCGGAAATAAACTGCGTGGAGACAAATTTGTCATTGACGGAGAAGCGAGGACTGCAATGAATTCCTGCGTATCTTGGAGACAACAAGAAACCATCTTTTTTCGAATAAAATGTATCCTACGATTGAAATTAAGATGGAAATTTTTACCTCTGACAACCAGACAAGCCTTCCAACGGAAGCTATTCATAAAATTTAACATTTCACTCGAATAACGCCCGACAAGTAGAAGCGTAAGACGAGGAGGAGAAGACGAACACGACGTGGACGAAGCAAGAAAAACGAACGATAAAGTATCATTTATTCACTACGATGGAATCGCATTAAGCCATCACGGAGAAAAGGAAGAGCCATTTTTTTATTTAATTAATTCCCACTACCGCCGCGGACGGCGCTGGTGCTGTTCGTTCCGCGCGACCCGTTCTCCGCCGCACACACGGAGGGAGCCACCGTCGCACCACACTATGTCAGGCTTTAAAACGGAGATAAAATACGCGCCGAGTGACAGACGCCATTTCTCTTCCGATTTGAGCTTCACTTGTTTCGGCAGTCTACTGTTCTTAAGCGTTCATTACTTCTTAGCGTTATCTCGGACTAGCGCTGATATTGACAAAACGCTCGAATTTCTCTTTCGGGCGGACGGCACCGACTAGATGAACGGATTATATATACCTACCAGCGCTTCTAGTTCCGTAGACGATTAGTTCCACATAGTTAGAAGAGAAGGTTAAAAATTGCTAATACGAAGAATTGGAGAGTGTAAGGCCTTATCGTGATCAGTTACCGTCTACGGCTCGCTCATATTTCGAATTAAAACGTGTAGGATTTGCGGGTTCTTCGTGAAAAGCAGACGAATTCTCACAGAATTGCTCGTTATTAATGGAAAGTATGCGAAATAATACATTGAAATATGTTAAGACGTTCACATTCTATGAAAACAATCACATGCTGCTACGTTCCGCGCAAGCACTTAGTGTTATACTCAAGGCAAGCGTCATTTCCGTGTTCTCCTGCATGTATTTCCCATTTATACATAAAACAATCGCTTTTTACTTGTCTTACAAATCTCTTGCGTGCAATTTCCTTCCCACGAAACGTCTTCCAGAGCATCCTGCTATCACCACTTTCGCAAAGACGTATACACACACACACACCTTCATAGACTAGATATACGGGTATACATATACACGTTTTACATATAGCGGTGAGTTCAGTTAAGCTTGCGTTCACCACCTTTTATGGGACCTCCGACAGTAAGCCGTAAGCGCAAGTTATCTGGGCCAGTATGTGCGCTCTCCGTAGGTATAATCCCTTTATATACGAAATTTAAACTGCACTTACAGCGACGGTCTTAAAGTTGAGTGGTTCGTCTGCGAAGTTATCCCATTACGGCATGAAGATCGTTTCGGATTACTGAAGACTCGCGCGGAAAAAACAAGTTTCTGGAACGAGCTCGACTATATGGAAAGCTTGTCTGCGTGCGTGGATATGTGGACCGAGGGCGAATAAAAGGAGGGTAACAGTAATAAGAAGTTAGAAGAATTAGCCTCTCCGTACACAGGACGTTTGAAATTGCACGCAGAGAGCTAAGAAGGTCGATTACTCATCAGCAGAAACAATATAACAAGCAATATATATACTTGACTGAAACTCGGATACGAACTGAAGTACGTTAAGTCATCTTGAACAATTGCCAGAATTGTTTTTTACCCGAAGAAGGTTAACATATTTTTCAAAAACTTGCTTATGTAAAAACGACACCACCGCTATTAAAGGAGAGCCTTCTTAAAACATTAATTCGCATTCTCTCCTTTATAGTGTGTCTCAACGAACAACGATTACATTGTTATTAAGCTGTTTCCAACGCACTGTATTTGTTACAACAATCCCTATCAATATTTAATTAAAACCGCCGTTCCTGTCGTACAAGGTTTATTTGCACCGTCCATCCGATCCCCGTTTACGTACACACATAAATAAGCAAATATTGCAGCGGCGGAAATGCAATAAACATGCAACATCAAACGCAAACAGCTGAACAGCGATTTCCAAACAAGATCGGGCTCGACGCACATTTCAATTTTGGCCTCGTAAAACCGACTCGTCATGAATACCAACGTGTTGAGATCGCGAGAAGGGCGAAACCGGCGGAACGGCGGGGGCGGACGTCGATGAGGATGTAACGTTACTTGTTAAAACGACGCGAGATATGCGAAGAAGCTGCTGCGTGCATGTCCGTCCGTACGCGGGGATGCGTGGGGATATATTAAAAAGCGTTTATTAAAATTTCAGTTCCGCTTCCAGCGGAAATAACGGCGCGTACTTCCTGAAATGGCATCCGGCAGAAGCGCTTAAACGGGGAACGTGGGAAGGGGTGAATGTTGATGATATCCTTCCTTTTTTTTTACTTTTGCTTTTTCTTCAGGTCATATTCGACAAATCAAATATTATTGGCTTCTTTTACTGCTAGTGAATCATCGTTACTTTGTTAGTTCCTAAGATAAGGATCTTAGGAACTAACAAAGGAACAAAGGAAGGGCGCTGATACATCCGGTATCAGCGCCGGTCGTTCTTGATTTTCTGCTAGACTTTTCAACCCAAGTACCACGCTTACAAACGATGATCGTACAAAAGATCGCATTGCCAACGGACAACTTCTCACGTCCAATATTATTAGAACCTGATCCAAAGTCCAAACAAACGACGGATATACGTTAATAATACAACACTGTTAAGGGCTTACTCAAATATCACCGAGCGATAGCGAACTTTATTCGAAATTGAGCCGAAAACGATATACCTAATGCATACATGAGCGTGTGCGTGTATAAACTTCCTGCTGCATATTGAATCGGCAAACTACCGATAATCGTACACATTTGCAAACTACACTCCGCCGCTCGACGCGCATTAGGTAATATTTACAACGGTTTCGGGCTCTCGAAGCGAACACCAAAGTAACATCGTCCCGATGCGAACGGAATAGTAACGACTTTCGAGAGCATGCTCCTCTTTCCGTTTGCAAATTTAACGTGTTACCGGATAGGTATACAATGTTAAAGATCAACAACGGCTTCGTATTGATATTTAACTTTCAGCGTTTTATCTTCGCCGAATATGTATTCCACGTTGTATCGAAAAATCCTATCGTAGAAGCAAATCACTTAAGAGTAAAGTTCTTCGGGTGTATCCATTAGATTGTTAAGGATGTACTCTCGCCAAGCTAAAAATTGCGAGTGAGAGACGGAAGTTCGAACAGTGGCGGTAAACGCGCTTGCTCGAAGTGAACGTGTCGAACAAAACACGCGTGGACCTTTCGCCTCCTGCCGCATTTTTACGAAATGTTGAACGAAAAGATACATACTTTGGACGGAGAAAACCAAGCATCCGCTTTCTTTTAGTTATGCTCGAAGTAACCACCGTTGGCAAGTATAAATGATGGCGAAAAGAAGCAATCAAACGTAGGTTAGAATTCGGCATAAAGCCAATGGAAATACGCAAATCATACATTAAGAACATACTGAAAGTTACGCAATTTAACTAAATACAAAGATTATAAAAGAACTTTTTGAAAGAATAGCAACGTTGATATTGCGCAAATATTGAGAATGTTAGTAAATCTAAAAAGACAAGGAGTCGCATTAAAATATGTACGAACGAAGCTACCATCACCATCATCCATCGTATCGCCCGTCGAAATATCAAAGAGATCATCGCTGTGAATATCCTTGTAGTCTACCAATCAGATACAGCTCCCTTAATCAAACTAAATCCATTAAATTCCGAAACACGTGTCTCGACTAAACTACGTATAATTAAATCTTGCGATCAATAGAGTTATCCCATCTTCGCCCGTTGAGTTGTCGAGTGTTTAAGATCGACGTATACTTGGAACTTGCTCCGCCGGCTAGAGCATTGTGTTGAAAATGCTCGGAATACACGCGTGTGCAGGCATTATACCGGAGCGAGTTTGTTTACCGGATATCTTCCTTCCAAGCGTGATACGTTTAATTATTCTCACGGTTAAGGCGATATCAAGCGTAATTTCATTTAAATGACGAATCCGTTCCGAGATGATAGCGTTAAATTCGGATATATGATATTAATTTCGCGCCTGGTTGGGCCCCGATGGCGCAAATTCATATTAAAATCGTATGTTCGTACGAGTTCGTCCTTGCGTGATTTTTTTTTCCCCGTCGCATATAGCATTTCAATACTGATATTGTGTCGCCGAGACGAACGCGTTACTCGGATAATATCGCTTCTACCATTAGGCAAATTAAATGTTGGGTACGGGGGATATTATGTTACGTTCCAGTGCAATACGTTCTGGTATCAGCATGGTTGTTGTTGCTCTTTAACGTACGTATTTCCTCTTAATATTGGCTTCCGTTTGCCACCTCTGGCGTTCTATATACGTCGCTGTATAGATGGAGATGAGCGTAATTTGTTTAAGAGATCCCGTAGTTGTAAATCAGAAAACTAAGATACTTTGTATATGTATGCATTAGGTAATTGAGCATGCATTGTTACGGTAACACCATTCAGTAATACCGTTGCATCCATTTTCGTAATGCTAAGAAATATCTTTATCTCTCTAAACAAGGGCACGAAAATAATAAAGTTGAAACACTACGCGTAAGTGCACTCTGGCTGTGCTCAATATCAAAGATACGTTCTACGCCATTACAATGAAGATGTTTTAAAGCAGCAAATCTGATCTCTGATTAGTCGACGTAATAAAAAAAAATGTGACTTTAAAACATAAAAACAATCCTTTTGAAATGCGATGAAAATGAAGAAAGCAAAAGAAAAGCCGGATATAAATATAAAAGTATATGCCACGAGAATTGAGCAAGTAATCAAAGGGATTATAAGGACGGACAAGATAAGAAATAAAAAAAAATAAAAGGGTCGAAAAAGCAATTGGGTTGGTGAGGACGCTTACATTTCCTATTAAGAAGAAACTAGGAAGACCGACAGAGACTTTGGGCATACGGTCGCCATTTACAGGCGTGCTGCCCCACTCTAGTAATCAGTAACATTTAAATGGTTATGAGTAAAGAGGGCGAAGGCGGATGAAATTGTTACTTTTTTCCAGAGACTCGACAGACTCGTGTTTTGTCGACTCTCGACCAATAGGCAACACGGATCCATCCTCATGAGGCGAAGAGACACGAGTCTATCTAGTCGCCGCAGAAAAGGAATAATTCTACCTACGTTTCTCGGCTCTATTTCCCAGAGCAAATGATCCTTTTTTATTAATGACAATGAAAATGGCGCTGTATCTGAAACGATGCTTAATATTCTTGGACATTGTTGGCAAATGATAAACTAAGAGCTACTAAAATACAATGAAAGAACACGAAGAAAGTAAATATTAGATTTAGAAAGCGAAATAGAAAGAGTACTCAAAAAATATGAGAATACCTAACAAAATAAATCGAAAAATTAGAAAAAAGGCCAGTGACGAGATAAACGAAAAAAGACACCTCTAAAACAGAACAGTAACAATGTAAACCAAAATCAAAACTTCTAAAGTAGGGCAATACAAATATTTTAAGGTGAACGTCGCTTTGCGCCTATCTCCTACGTGGCGAGTTACACATGCGCTCGATTTCGCCTGCCACCCAACGTAACGCCAATGGCAACTTCGTCACTCTAAATGTGAGAGAGATTGTAGGCAGCTTTTAGTGGAATTAGTCTTATGTAACAATTGCCTTCGGATGCAAAGGCGAAGGAAATCGGAAAAGTTTCCAGCCCAACACAAAAACAAGCTTCTTTTGCTTCTTTTTGCCAGATTCAATTTCATTTGAGTATGTTTCGTACGACATTTCACACATTTTTTTCAAAATTTTCAAAAGTACCTTTCAACGCATGCACAATTATATGTATTATCTTCTTCATGCTGGACACTGAAACTTTCAGGACTATCCTCGTAGATTTGTAAAATAGTCTTGAAAATATCAAGGAAGCAATATAAGCTGGGTGCCTTGGAACATAACTTCTATTCAATCATAAATAAAAAGAAAAAACCTCTATCATACAAACTTCTTCCGGCAAGACGGAAGCTCCTCCGTTCCGTAACGTACTAATTGCGAGCTGGCTCTTTCCGTGATTCTCCACTTTTACAATTCCCCCGTATCAGCGTAACTAACAACTTATCAGACGGCTTATGAAGCCCATTGTTATTCGCCCTATGACGTTTGCAGCGTCGTCAATGCAAGAACACAACGTGCTAGAGCTAATTCCGCTGCAAATTACGTTTACACAGAAGGAATCGTTTGGAGCGGGTGTTTCGACTCTTGCATTTCGTAGTTGCTGTAGTTGAGATTAGCGTAGCGCACACAAAGCGTAGATTAACCAAGTTTCGGGATGAAACCGGTCGGTTTCGTGTTTCGCGCGAAAGTAAATATCCGAAACGCGCGTGGTAGTAGTAACGTAAGCACGCGCTCAGCAAGAGGTGCGATAGCTTCCACCTTTTGCCGTCGCGTAACGAAGTACTAAATCAACAATCTCTTCTTTTTTTTTTGAGTGGTTACGTTTACGTTAGGGGAAATCGAGTTTTCTGCGGAAGATGTATGACTTGTTAAGTTTCGACAAAATACGGAGTGTTCTTAGATATGGTATCAAGTTTTATTATTTGTCTTTTTAGAAAGTTAACAATGTATGCAACGTGCGAGTGATTTCATCCGTATTAAGGTTTTCTAAAATAATTCCAAATGCTTTGTGTAAACGGAAATATTTCGAATCGAATAATATTATTCTTCAGTGTTACGAATATAAACGGGAATTTGACAAATTAATCGTGTTAAAGTTGGTCCCTCCATTAAAATTCACGTTTCCATTAACACTCTTCTTCCGCTCCTTACTTTGTCGCTTCAACGCCGCATGACCAGCGCGGAGACACGCTCTCGCCATTTCGACGAACGTACGAAAGAACTTCGCGAAGTTTACACTCGCCTTCAGCCTCATCCCATCTCATCTTCGTCTCGCCTCGTCGGTACCTTCTCCACGGCTCGACACCGAGTTGGGCTCCTAATGCAAGCGTAATACACTAAATTAAATGCATTATTTTACCCAGCGAAACCGAAATAAAGTTGCTTCGGAACCATTTTGCCGCCACACCGCTCTGACCCACTTACAAATACAATTACAAGCCGCCTTTTATATCCGAATCAAGCAGCGCTTTCATCTTCTTTCGCTGTTCGCGTATTTATTTTATAAATATAGATGGGACGCGGACGCCAAAAGACTGCGTGCTCCTCTTGAAAAGGCGAGAAGTTTTCGGGATGGGGATGACTAGAAGGCTCAATTAGAATATCTCGCGGTTATTGGTGTCTGTTCTGGGGGTTGGTATTAACAAACTACGCATGTTGCTTTGTTGCTAGCTTATTTATTTTGATAAAAATTTAATAAGACGGTTCTCTGGGAAAGCTACCGCCTTACATTGAGATATCCTTCAGTTGAGCCACAATATTCTAACTAAATTCTTGCACGATTCACTGTCACATCTGTAGATAGAGCCACGAATGTACTTTGATTTTGAAAAACTTTGTGCGTTGGATGCTTTGAAAAAAAAAATAGATTTATGCAGGGTTGGGCAAAATGATCTTCTACTAGCTCCATGAAAGGCCACTTCACAGCCCACGTGTTACCATTTGCTGTGCCGTTGGATCGTTTGGCGTTTGGGTTCCCTATTTTTTTTAAAGAGGGTGGCGTGGCGCTGACTATAATTGCTGATCGATCGTCTTTAGTTATTGATGTGGTAGAATATAATATTAATTGTGACTCTTTATTGTGCAAAAGAAATCATGCTTATTTATTGTATTAATTTTCAAAGCCACATTTAATAAACACATTATTACACGACATCTACTCCATTGTTGGCACACATAAAATTTTGGAAACCTTGGAGATATATTCATCTTCCGCCTTTGTTGGCGTAACTTCGTAAAAACAATCACAACCATTAATAAAATTTCAATTATCCTAACTCGCACATTACTCTTCATTCCACCAGTGTAATTGTCGTCTATTTTTTCCCTCCCCCTATGTTTTTGTAATTCGCAAACGTGTAGCACGAGCGTTAATCTCTCAAGCGTCTCTATCGGAATTAGAATAGTAACGCAAATTAAATTTTCGCCTTGGATACGTTTCAAGGTATACGAGAAACGCTTGCGGTAGAATTACGCCCCGGCTCCGGCCATATTTTCTGAATAATTAAGTTAGAGGCGGCGAGAGGTTCGCAGGGACGATCTCTCCATGTTTTCCAATTACGCGGAGAGACTTTTTTTCTCCCGCGCACGTCTATTTTTGCTAACCGTGAAGCTAATATTCAGTCCGCGGAACCTTTGCATCGCCAGAGGCGAGCGGGCCACTTGCCCGGCTGGCTGCTGCCTACGTACGCTAGTTATTCGAGAGGCAACCCTAAGCTCAACAACTAGCTGGCTGTGGGGTATTCGCTAGATCGAGTATCCTTCAGCGAGACCCGTAATTATCCGTGAAAAGGGTGAGAGAGTTGGTTGTGTAGTTTCGACGGACCGTGATGGAAGGAGAAAGGGATTATTATGCTCCAAAATAATTAATTCTTGAAATTATGCGAAGTACTAGGCCAACAACGCAAAGAATACCGTGTATAAAGTGATCGAAACTCTATACGTTGAGGAGCTGTTAGCTTTAATTAAGCATCGAAACATGTAAGAAATGGATTACTCTAACGAGAGAAGCCAGAAAGAATAAGATGAGAAAAAAGCTAATCAGTATACCGTGAAAGTTGATTCATTTACGAACCTTACCGTGGAGATCTGGCTCATTATTAAAATTTTGCGAAGTTCCTAAAGACGTTCGTCTCTTTTTGAACAGTTTTGTTATGTTAAAAAATCGTGGCCCAACGTGAAGACCTTTTCAAACCGATATAACCAACAATGAAATATGAACGATGAGGAGGTTCTAGCTACGAACGCCGATGGAGCAAATAAGCAATAAAGAAGAAGTGGCTCCACGTAAGGGAGACGTAAAGAGGCACTGCAATGGTTGCATATCAGAGATCGAACGGATAAAGTCTCCACGGCAACATCAAATTGATTCGTATTTTAATGTTCGACGTTTAAGTCCTGTAACTTGTTAATTAATAAATTGGTACTATCTACATTACACGGATAGATTTAACAGCGAAAATCGTTTTTTGTTCGGATTTAACTACCATCATATTTCTTTATTAAGTCGGCCCTCGGAGACAGTTTAATCGACACAATATCGAACCATTAATAATACCGTTTGTGTAAACGCCAAGCTGGTAACCTCAAAATATATTTATTAGCAGCGCTGACACGTACAAATAAATACTTGTTGCTGGATCCATATTCGCGGCGTTCAAGTGAAAATCATTGATTCGACCGATTCGCGTTGTTATAATTTAAGCGTTTGTTAATGCTGGTATTTTAATTTTGAAAAATGTTTAACGCACGATACCAGATTTTCCGTCACGTAAAAGTTCATGTGACAACGGTTTTACTTTAAAAACATTTCCGCAAGGTTCCGCTAAGATTTACAGAACAAATTGGCGAATATATCAGAGGTTTTCCCAATCCGCGTGAAAATAGAACATAAATAATCACTTCTTCTACATCTAAAAGGTTTACAGTTAACATCGCACGAACGCAATCCAGGATAAATATGCAAATACTATTTTTAAACAGCCAAGCTTTAAAACATCGTTTTACTTCTACACATATACGTCCATATACAGAGCTTTTCATGGTAGCCATCGTTAAAAGTTTCCGCAGATAGAAACAACTTGGACTTCGGGGTTAATCAACATTCTCTTTAATTTTTAGATATCTTCGAGATCGTTGCACTTCCGGTTATACCGGAAGTCGCCGTTAACTTTCTGGTTTTAAAGGGAACATCCGATCAATTATCTCGTCTTTGGATTACGTAGAAGATTTCATGATGTGCTCCATCCATCTTCATTTGTTTCTTAGATATCTCGATTATTTTGAGAATTTTTGCGCCTTTTACCAATTGTCGACTGATAGTAAACGAACAAGAATTGTTCTTTCGACATCTACATTAACAATTGATCACAATCAACAGGTTGTCCAAAATTCGATGACCAATTCCATCATCTTCAAAGTTGAAAAAGTTCGATTTTTCAAACGTCACACTTTGTATATAATTAGGTGATCGGATGCAGGATTTAATTCGTTCTGCCTTTTTCTCCTTATTCCATATTTTTTATCGAAAGGCAATGAAATTCCGAGTCTTATCTAGTAAATCTTGATATTGACACGAATTGAAACAATATCGTTGATTTTATGTTAAAGCTGCTTAAGCCCATCGATTCGTGAGGTATCTGTTTGCAGTTCTAATGATTTTGTTAACTTTCTCAAGTTCTCAATGGAGAGTGGTTCCAATGGTGATTTGTTAAATTTGTTTTATACGCATGGTGAATGTGGACGAATCGTTAAACGAACATGCAAATTGTTTAACGAACGACATCCGGAAAGCCGGTAACAGATAATAAAGATAATTTTCAAGCTTATCCGCAGAGTTCAACTGTAGCAGCAACGCTGGAATTGGGTATTTCAAAAGCATCAATCCGCTGAACATTAAGAGAACATAAAATGCATCCTTTTTTGAGATAACTCTGCGCGGATTACGTCTTGGTGATGAGGCAAGACGAGCCGACTTTTGCGAGTTCATGTGTATAAAAACGGACGAAGATCGGAGATTTCTTCATGAGATAATGCGGATTGATGAACCAAGATTCGGCAGGCAAGGAATCATAAATCACCGAAATCATCACTACCGGGCGCAATATAATCCACATGTCACAAGGGCCAATCATCATCGAGATCACTTTAGTTCTAATGTTTTTTTTTTTTTTTGTTCGATTATGGACAATAGAGTAGCGTACCATGTGTACGATGAAAATTTGGGTGGTGCTAGATATCTGGAGAGTTCGTTAGCAACTTCCTAAATGTTCTACCTTCGGTGATTTGTTCCGCGAGGACTATTTCTGCATTTGAACTAGAATGGCAGCCATATAGAATAATTATCGTAATGATTTCCTTTACAATGATTTATTTCACGCTATAGTCCAAAAATTCAAAATTCTAAGTTTTTTCTAACTACGGAATCGTCTAACGAAGATATATTATGCATGTGGCACATTAAACAAGAAGCTAGTTGCAACGGCAACGTACAACGTAGTCACATACACGTAGAACTTAGCAGACAACATAGAGACTAATCCTAATGGTCGATGCTGCTTCAACATAACGTTAGACCCGTGTGGGTAATTGCGAGCAGGCTCACAGCTTAGAGTTAAGACGATTAATAGTTGGAGGTATTCTTTAACTTATACGAGAAGTTAGAGATTCGTAGTCGTTAGATATGAATTAAGATATGCATTTTTAATAACGGTTAGTGTTATTGCAGCGTATGAGTTTTATTGAAGTACTGAAAGTTGTAGTTAGTTGCTAAGTGTTACGTTACGTATACATTTATAAAGCAAGCAGATTATATCCATACAAAGCTGAATTGTGGGAGACTTTGAACGAAGGTGACGGTGCAGACCTGTTTATTTTAAGGGAAGATAAAGATAAAGGTAGTTAATGTAACAAAGCAGTATTTTGGAAAAGTTAATGTTTGGTGTGGCGTGTTTATATGCTTTATTAGAAATTCTAGAAAGCTTTTTTGACAAATTTCCTTTAAATATTGGGTAATCGCAATTTTTTCAACGGGACGCCTGCCCAGCTCGTTCCACCCAAATGATGGCTGATTGCGTAAATTATTAATTTGGGGAAAGATGGTTTGCCAAAATGGGTGTGACATCTTGGAAGGCTTAGATCCCAACATTATTTATAAAAGGTAACCAATCTTCAATCAATTTGAAGTTTTCGAAAAATTTTTGATTTCCTTTTTACTTCGATAGATCATTTAATTGTCTTAATGGCAACACTTGATAATTGAAAACACCATTTGTGATATTTCAAAAAATTTATAAAATTTTTAGAAAATTCGTGTATTTACCAATAAATTGTAGCCAACTGACAAGGCTCTAATAAATATTAAAACTAAATAATTTATTTCATCGGACACGCGAAATTTTTATACCGTTTTTAAAACAAGAGAGCCGCCGTTAAAACAAGAGAGGACGAGAAGCAGGACGGGTATCGAAAACGAATGCATCGTGGCAACTTCCGTAGAGGCGTTAGGCTGGAGATCGGGCACTCCAGGACCTCTCGCGGAATGCATAATCGGTATTCATCAAGTTAAAAACGCGATCATATAACGTCGCTGGAATTATTATTACGTGTAGCTGGCCCGATTTTTACGGCACAATGAATATGTATGTGCCGTAATGTAACGATCGCCCCGGTCGTCCGGGATGGGTTCCCATCGAGCGGTGCAGCGATTCACGATGCACCGCGCGCTGTAGTTCTGAGGGGTGATGACGACGGCGGTGACGATGGCGGCGGTGGTTAGCGGCGTGGAAATATGCGACGATCGTGGTAGTTCATTCGAGTATTTGGTATCGTTCGAAATCGATGGAGCGTCTGAACGAAGGCGGTTTCGTCAGTTTTGCCTTTACACCGACAACGAATAGAAAACTGGTATTCTGCTCCTTAAAGGTTAGCCTTGGTGCTTGAGAATTTAACAAAATTCTTTAATTGTTCACCTTGATCTTCCCGAATAGGTTTCGTTTGGATCCGAATATCGCAGCTGGACGAGTATAAAGAAAAAGGATTTAATCCCTCATTTGATTTTTCAAATTTTCGACTTCATTGAAAGTCCTTATCAAGACGAACAAAATTGAACGATCCAGTCTACATAGACACATACTGATTGATTCGTATACTTCTCAAATACGCATAGGAAAGTTAGTAGACACGTACAGCAGATAGCTACATCAGCGTTGGGATTTATTCCAGCATCAGGCGTAATAAAACCCGGATTTTACGACCGATAGAATATATTAAACGGATATTATCAACCGCAAAAATGCATTACGTTATCATCGTAACACGGTTTAGGTCGCAATAAACCGTATTTATATTAACTATGAAACGCCAAAAAAAATCGATTTCCTCCATGCATTACGGTTGCGGATTTTGATATTTTATAGTTTATAGAATTAACCATTCGCTTTGTTCCTATTTTTGTTTCCCGTACATACACGAACTGCGAACGCTAAGTTAGCCGTTGTGTACGCGTACATTGTGCAGGTTCGCAGGTATTTCACGAAACTCGCTGGTTAAAAGTTTTAATGATGTTGTTATGAATGTAGCTCTGAAATTGTGGAATAAGTAGCTACAACGTCGAGTCTATTCAATTAAAATATTTCCACCTATCAAACGCTTCTGGTTGAAATGGAAGTAGTTATCAATGTTTTATATTTTGGAAGCATATGATGCTGTAAGAGAAACTGCTGTTATTTTGTATGGCGCTGTTATTTTGTACCACTGGAAAGACACAAAGGTTCTCCGCAGTATTTCAAAGTAAAGAAAATGCTGAATACTAAAATGTATTGATTTCGTTACAATTCGTATGAGTTACTCTTAGTTCACCTATTTTTTTTTTGGTTTACAATTGGTTGTTAGTAACTCGTGATTATTATATATGCATCTATTACTGAAACTGATGAAGTCACTTAAACTAGTATCCATAATATACGAGATGGAATACAAAATCATCTGTTTTAAAGATATTTATCGATCTCAACGAAAAGGGAAAATTCTCAAGGCAAAAATCATTAAAATCGTTGAAAAACTTCCAAGTGATCTAATCAATTGTCGCTCCCTCTCGCTCTTACCTTCCGACCCCCTTTTTAATTTTTTAACAAACCTTCCAAAATTTTCCTCCGAATGATTTCATTCCGATTATAATTTTTGAATTTTCAACACTCACATCTCTTATATTATTAACGACTCAATTACTTTTGGCCTGAAGATTACGCCTTTGGTCGAAATCGATGGTAATCATAAAAAAAGTATCCTCTGTTTATTACTGTATCTTTTTTCTGTTACTATGTGTTGTCTTTCACGTTGCCTTCTTTCTATTATTAATTAATATTAATAATAATATTATATTATTATTCTTATCTATTCCTCTTCTTTTCTCTCGGCCATTTTCCTATTTTTTTCCTCTTTCTCCCTCTTCCTCTTTTACCCTTCTTCTTTTACGCCCTCTTCCGCTTCTCCCCCATATCCTTCCCTTTCTTCGACCTATTCCTTTTTCTCTCAGCCTTATTTTGGTTTGCTTATCAACTATTTCGCTTTTATATTCTTCTTCTCCACACCTTCTTCCTTTTTGACTTTCTCCTCTTTTTTCTTGCATGCATTCGCTTGCCTTTCCCTTGTTCTACTTTTTCTAACTTTCTTCTTTCTTTTTTACTTCCTCCTGTCGTCCTTCTTTTCCTACATCATCATCTCCTAAATTTGACCCTTCTACTATTTCTTATTTCTTCTCTCCTTTCTCCTCCTTCAAATTGTTTTCCTAATTTCCAGTCCTCCTCTTTCTTTTCCTTTCCCTTATTTTTCCTTATTTTCCCTTTATAACTGATATTAAGAATTATTCTCCAGAATTCAGTCCCATGATTTGTTGATTGAAACTAATACCCGTAATAACCATATTTATTAACACCCGCATCAACGCAGATATTTCCTACAAAGACATTCCAACACATCTAAGTTCATCGTTAACTATCCGCGTACACGACTTCGTAAAAGCGTGATTTTTCAATGTTTCAAACGTCTCACCGTTCGCACAGTTATTGCCTCCAGTTTTCGAAGGACGTTCGTTCAGCTTTAATGGAGCTATTAAAAAATTATTCCGTTTACGCGCGATCAAGTGATGGCCGATGCCCTTCGGTTATTGATAGTTTTGAGTAATTGCGTGAAATGAACATCGGTCGCGGTCCGCGTCAGTTTCGGAATATTGGCGCGACGCGTCGTTCAAAAGCACTCGACCGCTTGATAAATGAACACCGAATACATTATGTCAAACTATCATTTGTCATCGCGCGGCGAAACAAAACGCTAAAATTGACGTCGCCGTTTCTTCAACCGCCTCGATGTGTATACTTTGGGGACCGTAGTCGGCGTTGTTATAAATGGGAAATCTTGCGAGGATTAATTATGTCGCGGTTGGTTATTGTGCGGGATTTGCGACATATTGTGGAAGAAATCCGTGGCGTTTGAAAGCTAATTACTTCCACCGGAGAATAGGTGATTTTTAGCAAGTTAGAGATTTTATAGATTACTTTATTTACGAAAATAGTTAGTAAGGTGTAGACGCTGAAGGATTGCATTGATTTGCCTTTCTATTTGAAATGAATTCTTTCGTTTGGCTACTTGTTGAAACAAAATTAAGCAAGCCTCGAATTTAAAAATTGGTCTTCTTTTTTTTTTTCGTCCTTCTCTTCAGTAAGAAAATAGATACTCAGTCGACTTGAGCTTTAAAAACATAGCGTAATGAATAAAAACAATGATCACTTTTTAAAAAATAGATGAAAGATGAAAAAAAGATGAAAGAACCATCTTCTATCAAACGTCTACTCATGTCAATAAATGTTCTAATATTAGGAGCATGTCTTAACGGATATCTCTTACAAGAAAGAGAGAGCTGAGCTTTAGAAAAATTTGATCGAGCTTCACTCTAACACATAGTCACACACATATTCATGCTACATGCTACAGCGTTTTTCAACGCCTTAAAATACATTTATCGTCTTCCTAATTGGAAGAAATTAAAAGGTGAAATTCTAAAAAAAAATTAAAATCAAAGTAAAAAGCTTACAAAGTGTATAAGTCCCTTTCTTTAACATTTTATGGTTATCCATCGAACGAAAATATACATTATAGTTTCTTCAATTTATGTGAGCCGTTGTAATGTCCACGCTGCAGTAAAATTTTGGAATAAACCTATAGATACCTTTTTTTTATTACATTCTTCGTACATACGCAATTAATTGCCTAACGCAGCCACAGTTGGCTTTTATTTCGTTTTGGAAACTTTAACAAACAAAAATCAAATCCTCACGTACGTACACATTGTTCTTCTTTTTTGAAAGGGCGCGGGGTACCCGCAAAAATAAATCAATCGGAAACGACCGCAATCGTTGGGTTTTTCGCATTCATTTCGTTCCAGCGCTAAATATATATATATCGGGAAAAACGAGGCACGGCCGTGCGAAAGAAACAAAAAAAAAAGCGTAGCTGACCGAGAGAGCGCCTGATCGTGGGGGTAGAAACAATCGACCCGCACCCAAATTAATCATATTATTGACAGAGTAATTAAAAAAAGAACAAAAGGGGGTGCTTCGGTTTACGAAAAATTAAACTGCCGCGGTCGACTTCAGGCTGGCGAATCAAATCGCGGCGTCTTTTACGATGTTCCCGTTATTGCGGGCGTTGTCGTTTTATATTCGAGCAGGCCGCGGTTTTATTTAATCGTATTGATTACGTTCGAACGTCTAAGAAGGTGGATGGGCGGTAAATTTATATATTTGTGTTGGTTTTCACGTAGCTTAAAGATTGAAGTTACGTATTATACGAGGTGTTGATATTTGCAGAGACGTGAATTGGAGAAATTGGCGATATCGACTACTATTATATGCAATTACGTTTGAATTATTGAATTTTTATAAAAATGAACTCATATAAAAGGTACTTCTATCTCGCAAACGTTAAGTAACTAGTAAGTTACTTAACTAGTTAACGTAAGTAGCTAGTTAGAGCTTAAAATTCTGAGTGTACGGTTAAGAATACCAGTGTCGGAATGTTTTGTTTACCTGTGTCATGGTAACCAAACCACGGTAACACAGTTTATTATTTGAATTTGGCAAACTTTCACCGTTCTAAGGAGAGACCTAGTGGTGTCTATTAATGTTGATCTCTTACCATGTAGACATGTTGGGATACCTCGAATATGTGAATTTTGTATTTTGAAATCAAGAAGCAATGCATGCACGCTCTAGTGCACAAGCAATGTCCATCTCCTGAACTATTCCTTTTAAAACACGTTTAGAATTAAATGTCTATTAAGCAGGCGTAACCATTTCATAAGCCAATCAGCATAATTTGTTGCTAATTTGTTATCCAAGAATGGATTTTCTTGCTCCAGCCGTTGCCGAGAAAACGGTGGCTAGCGTCGAGAACCGTTCATAGAATGTTATTAAAGTACAAGTGACAACCATTTAACTATCGAGTTCACCATTTACGAAGTGAAGATGTTATCCGAAGAAGGCTCTTGACAAAATCTCAAGAAAATGCGAAATTCTCGAAATAATTGAATTATATGGTCGAAGATGAAGTTAAGTTTACCAGAGGCGGCTCATACACTGGCTACAATTAAAAGTGCGCCGCCCCATAAATCCTTAAAATTATATAAATGTATTTCTAAAGGTCAACTTAAGCGATTGCTTACCAATATTTATAGAACCTGACTGTTTCGTACATGTTTTTGCAGCAACACCTGTTACAATCCGGTACTTGCACATAATCGTTATACTATCGGTCGCAGAACATCATTACGGACGGAACAACACATATAGGACGTCGTAGCTACCAGCCGTTATTGCAATTACCTTTAACACTTGAACACAGAGACGTTAGACGAAGCTTCCGCTTCTCCTTTCTCGAATTATCTTTCATTTACAAGTTCATAGGTAACAGCAACAACACACGCTATTTAGAATTCAACACTCTAAATTAAAAATATAATCAACAACGTCAAGAAGCGATCGTCGTTAAGCCAGTTATTCAAGGCATTGAGTTAACATCTCTCCTCTTCTATCCTTTTCAAAGGAAGACAAGAAAGAAAACGTCCTAGATATGCGGTTTAATCTATACTAACTGTCGGCTAATAGCGCTAAAACTTTCAACGAATCTCAAAGCCCGTTCTTTTCATTACGTCCGTAGTGGCCCCTCGGTTGCACGGCGAGCGTTAAGTACAATGCGCACGATGCATTTAATTATTTAGAGGAGGACCTTCGCTATTCTCTCCTCGCGGATCCAACGATTACAGTTAATCGGAGTAGCACGTCATGGAGAGTGGAGGATAATACCACGACCTAGTTTCTAGCGCCGCGACGTCGTGTTATCCATTTGCTCCGCTATGATTTCAATTGCGGACACTATAAATTTGCCCGTTTGATTTTGCGGGAGGTTATTCATCGATGTATCGGGTAGACAAAAAAAATTTGTTTGAAAAGGCATTATATAGGGTGTTAGTTAAAGTAATGGTGAGAGTCTGTAAGATGACGAGGTAAATGAAAAAAAAAAAAATAACAGAAGAACGCCGTTATAAGCATCTCAGATCTCGCTTGATTAATACATCAAAAAGTTCTACTGATGTATTTACGTTGGTACAATCATCGCATGATAACGTATAAATGGCTCCTTTTTAATTTTATCAACTAATCGTTGTTATTAATTAAAATCTTTTTGAGGAAGTGACCTCGTCGTTTAGATGTATTAAAAAATCGTTCCAAGTAATTTTTTTGTTTGGCTGTCTTCTTTTTCAACAAAATAAGTTCAGTTGGCTCGTGTATATTGACGTAGTATCCATTAGCGGATACATAGTGGGGAGTGTCAGCTAAAGACAAATACGAAAATCCGAAGTGTTCAGGTCTAATCTGCCTTTCCCTGTTGCGCGCTTAAAGTCCCGTATAACTCGGGCATATTATATATCCATACGTATATGCGAAGATATGAATGCTTAAGCGCCCATTGTTTCAAATTATAATCTTTAAATCGCAAAAGTTCCCACAAAGAAACATGTAACTGACACTTAATTACGTGAAGTAATTAAATTCACCTTTGTTTCCGCTCGATCCCGCGACTTCTCTCTCGCAGTACGCCGTCAAGATTGTACACGTACCGGGCGGCCTGGTTTTAATCCGTTGAAATAAAAAAAAAAGAGAGATGAAGAAAATGGGGCTGCAGTACGCAGAACGTTCGAGCATTATTAATCCTAAGAGTGGCGCGGTTTATTTCATTTTGTTTAAAAGTTCAATAAAGCCGAGTTTTATGGTTGTCTCCTCTAGTGACGTGTAACATTAATTGATTTCGAAATAGAGCAAACAGAGCAGCTGATCAAAGGTGTACGCTTAGTAGAAATGTTTTTCGAGTGTTGTCGCGTACTTGATTATGACTTCGCTATTTCTATCGATTCACGTGTATTATCCTCGGGTTATACGGACTGGTCCTGGCTAATACCTCAACGTCGCCGTAGATTGATGCAGGTGTTCGACTACTGCAGATTTTTAAATGTGCCCAAAGCGTGCGTCTCTCCAATGTTCTTTCACTCTGCACTGAATACTCCGTCCTGTTTTTCGGCATTTCAGTTCATATATGCTTTTGCTTGTAGTTTAAATAACAACGTCGTTATTGGAAAGGTCACTATGTTGAATCAACGAGTCTTTTTCAGCCTGTCTGTGACTCCGGCTATGTACGGAAGGTACGCATATCTTGCTCGTTGTTATCGGTCTTGGTCCTTTCTCCTTATATATTTTCTGCTGCAAGTAAGCGAAGACACCCGAAAGACATTTCACGGTCGTGAAAGCCTACACTCAACTAAAGGTATACTCTCTCTTTTCACCGGGCCTCGTTCTATGAATATTTTAATTTTTTGCCCAGAAATAGTGCCCAATAAAAACATGAATAATATGAATTTTTTAATTATTAACTGGGAGAAATTTATGATTTTGAAGTCTTCGGTTTAGGAAAGATCAAATCCGGCGAACGTGCAAGTAAACGAAACAAGCCATTGCTCTTTTCTGAAAATGCATACCATACATAAGGTACATATAATCTACTTGAGGCTTTTTTGGGTGAACGGGCCTTTTGATACTTGATAATAGTAAAACCACGCGTGAGTCTTGCCGTCTGCTCTTTCCTGCACTAAACTTTCTTCCGCTAGCCAGACATGAGACTTGTACCAAGAGACGGTGAAGGAATTTAATAATTGTGGTGTTTGCCAGTAATAGAAGAGCTACGTGAATGTAACAATAAATATTATTATCGAATAGATAATTTTCAGGTGCCTTACATATACATATATTGCTGTACTGTCTGCTTTTCAAGTTTCTTAACCAATTCGAGTACGTTAGAAGTACGCAAAATTAGAATATCAACCGTAGCAACGAGATTTATTCAGACGAATCGAAAAACTTAACGATCATATAGCGCTTCAATTGGAGCACTTGATTTTCGCCTCCGACATAGTTCAATTGCTAAGTTACGGTGATCGCTCAATTAATCTGACGTAGTTTACACGTAGAGTTACGGTGCTACCATCTTTCCCTCTCCTGAAGAAGCCCCATATGATTGCAGGGGAAACGTCGAGTATTCGATTACCCATGGCACGATTCGAACCGGGGACGCGTTTAGTTTTAAATGAGTCTGGCCATGAAAACCTACGTTATTACTTCAGACAAAATTTACAAATTAAACTTATAGGTGAAAAAAAAAACATAGAAGGAGCACAATTAAGGTGATATGGCCACGTTAGAAGTACGCTAGAATCCAGGGTAGCTAGCTAGGTGTCCAAAGGTAAGATAAGTAAAAAGAAAGCAAGAAATCGAGTGAGAAGAACACAGTTGGAAGAAGTAAGAGAATCGGTGGTAAGAAGAAGAATGAAATGTACGCAAGTTAGAAAACTCTACGGAGAAGAATTTATAAAAGGCCAATTCTAAACGACTAAGCCTCAGGATCGCCACATACCCCGCAGCAAAGTAGACAAGGTATGTAAGTAAGTTAATGTGGTAAACAACACATAAGCATCGATATAGTTTGCTATACTACGCCGCGGTCCTCGCTGTCATTATTGCAGGTTAATGTTATGTAATGAAATATTTTAAGCTTTATTTAGCTCAACGTGACAAAGTTGAGGGCTTCTTTTCCGTGTTCGTGTTACATCCCTTGTTTATTATCATCTATGAGATGTAAAATAGAAAATACACGGAACTGCATCGGATGGATGGAAGAAATCATAAAACGCGGAGATGGAGAAACAATCAATTGTTGTAAGCCCTCGCAACGTCTTAATTCAGAATCAAAATCGTAAAATATTATTCTCAAACGCCGCCCGCGTTGGTAGCGAATACGAGATAGGTAGAACGGGGTGATAATTTATATTCTCCTCTTCTCTGACGTCCGTACACGCTGCTTAATGCCGTTTTATTTACACGTACAGCTCGCATACGTTCTACGTCACGGCTGGATGTCAGTAGTAGTTAAAAATGAAGCGACCGGCGCTGAGCAGCGAACCGAACGTCGTAAAAATATGTTAATATTTCTCCCGCGGGAAGGAACGGTTTTTAAAAAGTACGAACAGCATGCGTCATATCCTATGAATTATACGCATTTCAGCGGTGCTCTCGGCGACAAGAACGGAACATTCTAGAATTTCGTCGGATAACTGAGGTGTAACGAGCAGCTTTATTTTAGTTTCGAATCTGGGAAAATGTACATTTAAGTAAGACGTATAAAACGATAACCTTTGGCAAAGCTCAGCAACATTATGGACATAATATGGAATCTGTTCGCCTTGTTGAGATTTTTGATAAATTCTTCAACAACTTAGTTGAAATTTGTTTTCCCTGTTAATGTACAATGGAAGGAAGACAGACTAGTGATACAGTTCCTGAGAATAACAACAGCCAGAATAGAAAATATAGAAAGCGGTATCTGGATCATGAACAATATTTTGATTCTCGCCATAAGTTTCTATTGTTCTCCCATATCAATAATTTGGAAATTGGTTAGTGTAGATCTGAACAAAGGCAATGACTATTATCATTTGCGTTTATTCGTAAGCTTAGTAATAAGTAGAAAGGACAAAGGCGGATGAAATTATTACTTTTTTGCAGCGGCTAGACGGACTCGTGTTTTGTCAACTCTCGGGGGACACCGACGCGAATAGCCACGAGTCTATCTAGTCGCTGCAAAAAAGGAATAATTCCACCTGCCTTTGTCATCTCTAGTAATAACACACAAAACAGTGGACCACTCTACATATGTAAATATTAACAAAATAATAGATACAATTAGTTATCAGGTTTATAGGGTTAAGTATTAATCGTTTTTTGTTGTTAGAATAAACACATGTTACCCAGGTGCGAGAGGGACAGAGTCAATCTAATATAGAAGAACATCAGTTGCTCGAGACCCTCGAGCTTGTTTACTACGTTTTACGGAGGTATAAGGAAGGATTTTTTGCGTTAATTGAGTTATTAAATGATTAAATTCTATCGATAAAGACTCGTTAATGTGGTTACCAACTTTATCAATTGTAACAGTTCCGAATGATTCGAACACATCAAACGATACTAACGTATCATCAATAAAGAACGAATGTCGAAAAAGTCACATTTGTTTCATTGCTAGAAATAAGGAACTGCTCTTAAAATACACGTCCCCCTGAAAAACATCACTCGCCTCTTTACTTACGACAATCGCCGTTATATTTACGGCGAATGCTATGCGTATATAGAGCATTCCACCTCTTACGTCCCGGTCGTATCTTCGGAACAAGGTGTAATATTGTATCGTGAAAAGTTGCCGGAATAAAATATTGAAATATACGGTGCTCCCGATCTGGAAAAACGTAACTGTAGAGCAAGAGAAGAGGAAGATATTCCGTTCAAATTCGAATGTATCTTATATCAGAAGTTTACATTGCAATATATGTTCGGCGTATAGCGGAATGCATGCGCATAATATCCACCTTTACCTTTTATAGATACGAACCGGCACACACCTTTCCCGCTCGTACGTCAGAGAGAATTGTATGCAACGCCGGCACCATTTCTAACGTAAAATAAACACTCTAGGACCCTAGAAAATGCAGTTGTAACTTTGCGCATATATAGTAGTTTAGGGCGAATTTATTATTCCAAATTTAGGTTGTATATAAGTAACGTTTACATACGTAAGATTACATACCTGCAGAAATTCTTTACTTCCATTTGCTGCGTTTTTTCGAACTTAAGTTGGCGTTCAACGACAAGATGGATAAAGCGGAAGCAGTTTACATCCAAGTAGTATTGTTAAAATTTGCCGCCAAGGAAGACCGTGTTTACTCTACATCAAGGTTTCTCAAACTTTGTCGTCGTATTAATTGCGCTTTCCCCAATCCAAACTTATCAATCACCTCCAATAAATCTTGAGCGTTTCCGCTACTATGACGCCTTTGCAGAACAGAAGATCTTCAACGATCATCCAGAACGAATAAAGTATGGGTCTTTCTTACTATCAGCAGCCACATCAAGTTTCCGTGCCTTTCATTTTTTCTATTAATTTATCGCTGAGATACCGAGCTGTATGACGGATTCTTCGATTAATATTACTGTTAGACAAACGTACCTTTGAAATTAGTTTTCCCGCTAATTCTCCCAGCACAATATTAACCACGTCCAGAGCAGACGGTGGCGCAAAAGTTTTTCTACGATGGCGCAACACTTTTTGCCCTTCACCGCTCTGTACGCGATGTTTCTTGTCACCGGGACGCAGTTTGGTTAGTTTTACAGAAGTAGACAAAGAAATTCAAATAACTATCATCGTATTCGCGATATTTCAGTATCGAGAAACATAGAAGATAAACCTTCAGTATTCAGTTGTACAATAATTGTCAAAACCCGGCTAATCAACGATTTAAACGACAAACTTTACGTTTTTCATCATCAAAAAAAATTGATGGCCAATTTTCCAAATTTACAGCATCTTATCCTTTATCCACCTCGATAGACGTCGTTGTTTTAACTAAGCGATGTTAATCCGTCTGAGACGAGGAAAGAAGACGGACAAATGCACGTCATAAAATTGTTCCGACTTCCAGTTTAAGAGACGTCGAGATCCACCGTCAGGGAGCGTACCAATTGCACTCTGGCGCAATGTTTCGATGTACCCACGTCCCACCCTAATAGAATAGCGGGCGTCCAGAAGAGCAACGAAGAAGAGGACAACAAAGGGGCACGCTTCGATAAAAATCAATTCGTCTCGGTCGTAGAAGATGGTATCGAATCAGCGTTTTGTTCGATTTTCCTTTTTATTTTATTTTATTTTATTTTTTTTACTTCCCTTCATTTCGGGCATTGGCGATGGCTGGAATTCATACAGTTTTATATTAAAGATATTTCCTATTATATTACCGTACGTTTCTCGAAAGCGGTAATTGAATTTTATTGAAATAGTTCTTAAATTCGACGTGAGAAAATCAGAAAGGACAAACTTTCCGCTCTCCACGGAGACGGAGCGGGCGGAATTATCTTATTTCCGGGCGCTGCTGCGAAATCACATGTCCGGCCCGTTCCGACCGAAAAGAAAGGACTATGAGCGGACATAACGCTGAAACTCTCCTTTAGAAAGAGACAGGATAAAAACGTCCACGTTCAATTGTTTTTTTCGCCTCTAGGTTTTACTGTTTTTGTTTTACAAAGACTTTAATAATCTCTTCTCACTGGAGTATGTTCCTCTCGCCGTGCAATGCAAGGATTTTTATTGAATTTTGAACACTCAGTAGCGTTTGTGCCGTTTCAACTGGCTCTTTTTAACGAAAATATAATTTAGTGGAAGCGCTGACTGGATTTCCGCGAGGCTTTTATCTTCTTCCTCTTCATATTAGTCTCCTTTTTTTTTTTAATCGACCATCTAATAAACAGAAAATTCCAAAGATTAAAATGATATTATTTTATATAAGGGCGGTTTGAAAAGTTTCCAGCCTAACGCAGAAACAAATACTTCTTATCAAATTCGAAACGAGTAAAGCTTTGAGCCTAAGACAGCCTCTACAGTTACGAATGCCTATTTACTATTGAAAATCAACTTCAAGCAAATTTGGCTGCGTTTAAGTTATTTGTTGGTAAACTCGTCTACTTTGGGCTGTTTTGACTCCTGAGGCCATTAATTGCAGAAAACAGCTGAAAGACCCGCTCACAGCCTGCGCTTCCCCTTTAACCTTAATTCGACAATACCATTTGGTGAACTTGGCAGTGGTTGCAGCTTTGTGCCGTCTCGAATATATTGTCTTTTCAAATAGAAGAACAGTGAGTTTAAGCATCAAACATGGCAAACACTGCCATGCTACCGACTTTATTAGTTTTTTTGTCTCATGAAAAATAGCCTTCTTCTGCGTTTTCGCCCGTAGTTCTCCAAAGTACCCTGCCCATCACGCCATTAAATTGCATAAATTCCGCTAAAATTGAATTTCTCAAAACAATCGCAACATCGAGGACGTACAAAATCTTTGAAAGGTAGTTACAGTGTCGACAAATCTTAGTTAAGACCGCCGTGTTACATTATAGAACTCATTGTCGGTAGTTGCCTTATTTGCCGCAAGTAACAATAAAACTATCGTGTGTGCGTCCTTACGGAATCTTTTACATGCGCTTACGATTAGTCGAAGCGAGCAAGAAGGGGCTACAACAATTAAAGTGTCTTTACCCTCGTAGATTAGATAAGCTACGGACGTAAAGTTTCGTCTTTACTAGTCAGACCGATGTAATTTATTAGTTCCTATATCTCCGGTATTAGAGATTTAAATCTAAATTATGCAAATCTTCGGATATAACGTATCCATTAAGTTCCCTTTTCCCCCACCGCAACTCAGGTACCTACTACTAACGTACAAAAATGTTCAAGGACTAGAGATCTGTCGCAGATAAATTCAGTTCATAATTGGTATCGTTTATTTTCTCTGAAATACATCTCAACCTTGAGTATAATGTTCTATCTCGCAAATGTGGTGAAATTGAACATTTTAATCGAGATTGTAACAAGGAGGGTTAAAAATGAAAAAAGAAACATGGAAACCGGGAAAAAGGCGAAAGAACCAGTGAAAATACACCGTCGTTTTCAACTTCTAGAAGAGGTCCACGAAGTTGTCTCCGATCATGCCAAAGCTCGGATAGAGATAGTCTCAAGGCTCAAAGAACAAACAATTATGCAAAGCCAAGAACAAAAATTCATATTGACCGATGATTTAAATGGCTCCGTGAATGAACAGAATTGTGGGGATTAACGTTTGATAGTGCAACGCGCCAACACAAAAAATTTCGAAATTTTTCAAATATTTCCTATTTTATCCATATGTAGTCTCGATGAAATATAAAGGCTTCATTTAGGCAAAAGTTGACGGAAGTACATAGAATTTGTCGCTCCAGTAAATAGAAAGAGTAAACCGGCTGGATTAAAATCGGGTGTTGAACGAAAGGCAGGAAGCAATGGAATGAAATTTAAAAAACTTGGGTCCTTGCACTCATCCATCTAACGGTAAAAAGATATAAAGCTGTCAATAACAAAGTAAATTTGATTCCGTTTAATTACAGCCGATTATTCAATGAAACGCTACATAAATAATCAAAGCTTTCACGTCTAAAAGCTTTACGATTAACGCAATCCAAGATAAACACGCAAATTCTATTTTTAAACCGGCAAACTTTAGACCTCGTCAATTCTACAAACCTACGTGCATACATATGTATACACCTCATTAAACAAGAAGCTGGTTGCACTCGCAACCGCTTCATCCTCACGTATCTATTCACAAGCCCGCAGGAGTTACCAGACGGCACAGAGACTAATCCCAATGGCTGATATTGCATCAGCATAATGTTAGTTGGCGTAGGTGATTAGGATTAAACGAGAATAATAGTTGGAGATCTTCTTTAACATAAACGAGAAGTTATAGTTACGAGATTTACATTTTTAATAAGTACTTGTTGTTTATATCGTTATAGCGTTGTGTTAATGCTTGAACTCCTAAAATACTTTGCTATGCGAAATATCTCCGGTTAATTATCGTGGAGATGTATTTCCGAGAGATATTAATGTTTTAACGGGTTCTCGACGTTATTCGGACCAATATCAAAGGTCTCTTTTTATTCTATCCGTTTAGAAAAACCGTTACGCGAACAGGACCTCGAGGAACGTTACAGAAAGTCACATTTGAGATCGAAGGTTCCCTGAAAGAATTGATTACTATACTTTGCGAGTCAGGCTAGGCGTGGAAATGTCGCTGATGTGTATGTGAGGCTTGTTTCTTTTGGGCGCTGTTCTTTACACGGCCAATAGAATTTTATGTCTGTTTTTATATTATTTGTTCTTGAAACTTTCCTCCCAAAACTTAGGTACAATCATCTACAAAATTCTATACTATGCAACACTCATTTCTCGAGCGTATTATATTGTTAGAAGTGAACCTTCTCAGAGTGATAACGATGAAAATTGGTCCCTGATTGATCAGTAGTAGATTGTTTAAGTTAAAACTTGATGAAACTGCAGAATACAAAAGACTCACTTCATTTTACATGAATCAAAATCGTTTTTAAGAAGAAGCCAAGTAGCTGCTGCCCCTTTTCACAGTCAACTCGTTCATGAATAAAGCTGAAGTGTGCATGAAACTTAGATTCAAATTTTTACGGCTTATCTAGATCTCGGCAACCGGACGGGCCACGACGATAACTTCGGGCTCGTTCGAAAGGTCTCGACGACCGTTTTAAGTAAGAGAAATCTCAACGCCCACGGACCGTTCCGTTCGGACGCTACCGCGTCGCAAAGTCGAGAAACGAAAATTCCTTTTTTCAACTTGGAAGCCCGAGAAAGCCGCCAAATCCTTCAATCCCCGACGATGAAATAATTAAACATTAATATCAATTAAGGTACAATGACGGGGCCGAAGTTGTCCGCCACGTCTGTCTGCCGTCTTCGCCGGAACGCTAATTGTATGTTTCTTTCCCTTTCGCGGAAACTCTTTCGGCATTGAATAATGCACGAGAAGAAGAAATTGCGAGGATCGCCCTTTGTTTCGTTCCTCGCCCGAACTGCGATTACGATTATTTAATACCGACGAAGGCGACGACGAGATATTGTCGGATCGCCACAAACGCTGACAATGGAGGATGGCGACGTCTCGGATCATCCTGAGCAAAACTTACAACTCGAACTAACTTAATTACAGCCAAATTGAGAAGATGCGGTAAACCGCCAGTTTATCAATTAAAATACTATCCTGCTTGCTTTACCTCTACTTTGTACAACTATGTACAATTTTGATTTTCTTCTTCATTCATTTCTTCTATTCATATTTAACATTTATTTGCCTTATAAACAGCTGGCAAACGTTTCAAAGATAGAATAGTTTGATTTTCCGACATTTTAAAATATGCCAATAAAGTGTTTCCAGATAAGCAACAATAAGAGCATGAACGTCGCGATGTTGTTTGGTAGAAAAAGAGGACTTCCAGCAAAAGATCTAATGATGGGTGTTGGAACGGCGTTTCACAGTAAAAATTTTTTAAGCAGCTCACGCGGAGCAAGTAGATTACACCACAGCCAAATTCGTTGTGGCAAAGAACGAGCTTTTCCTGCTGTTGAAAGTAAAGCGTCTTTAAGATCTCAGTTATGGCTAAATCCGCAGAGACGAGTTACGCTTCACGAAATTAACAAAGACTAGACGTATTTATTCGTCTCATGAGAGTGGGTTCGTGTTGCCCCAAGAATCGGAAAAGCGCCCGAAGAGCGTACTCGTTTCTGCAGGCTTAGTCATGACGTATGGCGTCTTGGTCTGACTGACGATAGCACTCGGTCACATGAAGTTACTAGAATACCTACAGAACTAGGTAATTAGAATGATCGCTGGTGCTAGATGGCTCCTGAGGAATGTACGACTTACCCACCTTGACGCACCCTCTTTGTGAAATAGAAAAAGAAATATATGGTAGTTACGAGCAAGTATCTCTGATAACCCAACAAGACCACTCCAGACCAAGTTCTACGTATTGCTAACGGGATCCTGTTGGAAGAGAACAATTAGTTAAAGAACATGGTACACCTAAAAAAGATGCAACTGAAGCTGAAGATACTCTAATCAACGACCGCAAAAGAAGTCGCCTCCAAAGGACAAGAAAAGAGAAAAAGCCTGCTTCTGGAAAGCATCGTCGAAGATCCGAGAAGAAGATACCGTTTCAACATTATCCTTCGTGTAGCAAGCGTACGAATGTTAATTTGATTTTCATACACCAAACGTGATTTACTAATCGTAAATAATAAATTACCAAACTCGTTCAGTACCGCTTCAGTATTTCTTACATGTACTTTTAAATATAATTGCAATGACAAATTTTACAGAGATAAATAAAAAATTACTTTCAGCAATCGCACCGTAGCGGTGATATCCCATTTCTAAATAAATGAATCGAATATATCATCGTGAGTACCGCTGAGTCAAATTTATCCGCTTTCACGGCTGTGCGACGGTTATGCCGCACCAGCGCGAGCGTTGCGCAGGCGGTGTCAGTGGCCTAGCGCTTTTTAATAAACGTCTAATTTGAAATCTGAATATATGTTATAGGTCGTTCGAGAATTTCTAGATCATGTCCCGCTCCCGCGTGTTCCAGATTCGATCCTATCCGCTGGCACTGTGCCGTATTGAAATATCCCACTTTTGCTCGCGTTCCTGCGAAAGACAACGCAGAATACGAAAGATAGGTAACAAAACAAAGTAAAAGAAAAAACATTCTTTTGATGATTCAAAGGATGAATGTTATCTAATATATTGGGTTGTTTTTTTTTTTTTTAACTTGACGCTTTTAAATCTTTCGAAGAATATGCAAGAAAGAACGTCCGTAATTATAATTCAACTTAAAGGAAGGATCCGTCGAGCAAGAGATCGAGGATAATTCATTAAAAATAGTCTTAATCGTTAGAATTGGCCGTTAAAGGGCGCTGCTAATGCGAAAATATACCAAAAGCATTATTTCCTGAAAAATTTAAATGGAATGAAGCATTGACATTACTGTCAGCGCTGAAAATTTAATTTAATGACGTATTCTTTAAAATGAAGTTACGAGGTTAGGTTATATTCGGAAGAATTCGTGATAACTTTTGTTTGAGAACTTGAGATTTTAAAGGAAAATTTGAAAAACGTTATTCAATTGGGGCACATGTTTCTCTAATCAAGCGCTAAAGGGCGCCCATTGAAGGTAATCCTTTTTTCTTAGATTGACTTAATCAAGTCAGATAAAGTAATTTTTTTCTGATACCAGGCGTAAGACTTCATCTTAGATATATGCAATTGTTTGGCAAATCCTTAGTTTTGGTGACCCCCAACATCAACATATGTGAAAACTGAAATGCACGTACGGTAGTTTCCCATTAGTTAGTCAATATTCTCTCAATGTTATTTTATTTTTTATCCTAAAAATTATCAAAGCTAACCTACCGTAACGTGCTACATTCAATTTCGAACAATTCGAAATATTAAACATGTCATATACAAATTTTCCAACTGAATTTTTCTCTATTTGCTTTTTTTTTTTAGTAACCAAAACCATTTTGCTCTCACAAACTAACGATTATTTTACGCATCGCCGCTCCGAAAGCCCACTTTGCTCTTGCAAATTGCACCGTTGCATTAGATTTACGTTTCGATGAATTCGTAATTTGCGCTTTCCAGCGCGCCGTCCCGCAAAAAATATTTTCCGCCATATTAACGCAGATAATCCCCATGTTCTAGAAGAGCGAAAAAACCCGACGATCTTTTTGGCCTCGCGACGTCTCAATATCCGCTGGCAATAAAGGTTTGGACGTAGGAACAGAACATGGAAAGGCAATCAGGAGAATATCGCTTCTTTTTGGGTTACGTGTTTGCTTTAGAATGAAATCCTAGAGTCACCCGGAACAATAGCAGTATATATAAATATAACGGTAATGACAAGGACGAAAACTCGTTTCACAAAGGAGCCACTAAATTACCGTTAACTTGCACAGCAAGTATCTTCATCATCCGAAATTAAATCACAGTAGATCAAACCTATACAAGGGATAGCCTGAAAACTTTTCGACCAAAAACAAGAGCTGGAACGAAAAGTGTACGACTCTTATGTAAGGAATTTACACAAATAATTAATCTTGAAATGCAAAGAAAAGTAAAGGAAATGCTCGTATAAAACAAGAATATATTGACCGTTGTCGCAGAATTGGGAGACCGGGAAATAGAGCTTCACATCACTATTTCATTGCTACTTACCAATTGTTTTAGCTTTTTCCTTTTTTTCGTTTTGTCGTACTAATAACTATATTTAACTTGAATTGCATATCCTAAGAAATTAATTAACAAAAAAAAATTATTTATTTAAATCATCATATGTCTATTCGTCTCATAAGGAAGGGAACGTGTTGCCTACTGGTGTCCTCGAGTGTGGACAAATCTAGTCGCTGCAAAATAGGTATGATTTCACTCGCTTTTGTCCTCTCTACTGACGAATGCTTTCTCCCGCTTTTGTTCTGGTATGTTCTGATGTTTTGGATGGCCCTTCTATTTTTTTTTTTGCCTACGACAAAGGTTCGGACGACGAAAGCAATATTTGTTGCTTCCTTTTACAACATACCGAATACTCACAATAAATCGCTTTCTTCTAGGTCCTCAATGAAATTAGAGGTTCCACTTTATGCATTCGTTAACAGAAAGATCGGTCATTCGGCAAACGGAAACGATTCCTACAAAACGTATTTACAACTTTCCCCATCTTTTTCCTGCCCCCGGAATCTAAACGACCAGCTCCCGTTTAAATAAACGTCCTAGTTTGTTTAGAAGTAATAAATTTTCAAGTGTTAACCGGGTTGGCTTCTATATACATACGCAAATCCTCAAAAGCGGGACTCCCCTAAGTTGATACGGCACAGTAACTGGAGTGGAGAGTCGTCTCTCCACCAAAGAGAGAGAGAGGGTGGAACGTTACAGCGCGGAGTACGCGGGTCGGTCACGTAAGTTATTGATGCGTTCGCTACAGTACGAACAGTTGTCGAAGCACTACACACACACACACGCACACATATATATAAAGGGAGAGAGAGAGAGAGAGAGAGAGAGTAGCTCTCGAGAGGAGCTCGACTCGGGGTCGGAGGAACTCTCATAAACGTAATGTGTGGTCGAGCCCGATGCCCTCCCATAACGGATATTTAGGGGGCGCATAACGGCTACGTTTACGCAATTTCCCAGCGAAATGTATTATTGCCTTCCTATTAATAGGTGGCGAGGTTAGATAGGATAATATGCCTACTTGACACGACATCAGTTATAGCCAGACGCGACGCGTTCAGATTTGCTACACGCCGACATATGCACGCGGGGTATATCACCGACAACCCTGTACGGCGAACGGTCGTAGATACATATATGTCACGGACGCGCGATATGCGCCTAACATGTAATGTACCTAATGTGTATACGCGCGTCCCAGCTCAATGCAATATTTTGGTTAATAAGTCGGGAAATTGTATTGTGCACGACGTCGTCCATCATTTCGTATTCGATTTACATATATTACGACCGAACGGGCTCGAAATCCACGTACCGGTCGTAGAGAATGGAGTGCACTTATCAGATCGACCACATCTAACCGCAACCATTGTGCATATACACTAGCGTATTTTTGCGTTACTAAATGAAGGAAATTGTTATTTATTATTGAAGTTCCCCCGAAATAGATTCACGAATCTTCTAAACCGTTGGTAATAATAATAATAATAATAATATAAATTTAGTGGTCGCGACGAGAAAAGAACAAAGAACATTACATCAAGATCAAACGTTAATACGTTAACTATTGGTCCCAGTAACTGATTCAATCTCCGCACTACATGCCAAAAATAATAATAATAGAGACTCGCGCTAAGTGGCGGCTTCGTCGTGGAAGCTTTTTCTTAAAAACATCGAATTTGTGACTACGACGCAAGAGGCATTTCGCTTCGATTTAAATCCAAACGAAAAAATTCGAAGGCAACGAGATCTGGAATTCCGAAAAAGCTAAGCGGGCGTCTCGAATCCGTGAGGACGCCTGAAAACATCGCCGTACTGACAGCGTCAATAGGATGATCTCCAACGCATTCTGCATATCGGATATCGGCACGAAAGGTGAGGCAACACCTTTAAAATATTATCATTGCGCGACGATTGAGTCCGACAGATTAGGAAAAACGTAGAGATTGTTGTAATGCGATCGTTACAGCTGTGCCTCCCAAGGATATTGCGTACGTTATAGACCAAGCATATCTTCATTCACTATCATTTCAATGCTATGCTCGGGAATTTTTATATTCTTCGAGAAATTGATATTCTATGCCAAAAATAGATGGTATCGCTTGCGTAATGGTATTTCTAGATAGAGATACAAAAAATAATCCAACGAAGGAAAGCATGCAATCGCCTGTTATTACTTTCCGTTATTGCCTTCAGAAGTTGCTAGACTTCCAAATACTACATTGTCCGGTGTAGAAGATATCGTTAACGATGGTTCCGCGATTTCCAATACGCACGTTACTTCTTTTTGTACAGTCTTGCGTCGAATTTAAGACCTAACCGAATTACTCTCCGCACCCCGACTCACCTACTCCATATTTCGACATCGCCGGGATAATTTAATCGCTCGATAATATCCGCAACATCGCCCGGGGTACCGGTTTGAAGAACTGCCTACGCCCGAGGGTCGCCTCGCGCAACAGAAGGCACCCTTTCTAACGTAATATCCTGCGTTTCGCCCGAGTTCGTCGCATTCGCGTTCGGAAATTGAACGTCGGATTGCCGACGCCGAATTCGCCGATTAATTCGGCGGTTTGCGATTGGCGCGGGGGCGCCGAAATACCGCCATCTATTGGCGGGAATTCGTTCAGATCGGAAGACGTGAAATGACGCGAAGCGGAAGGTTCCGAGAAGCGATTGGAGGATGTTTGTCGAGTTTTCGTTGGCGGGTTCCTCCTTGGTTCTCCAACGCCGGTTGATTTGCAACCAGCATACTTCGTAGAAGACGACGGCGAGAAATTTACTTGCGTGCAAGATCCTTTGCTTTGCTCGTGCTCGCTTCGCAGGAAGAAGAGACTGTCTTGCGACAACAGCCTGGAGATAATAATAAAGTCTCGGATATAAATCAAAACTCTGAGTTCAAAGGCTGTAAGGATCCGGTGCCTTTGCAACAACCTACTTATGCGAAGCCTTCCATTGTGTGGTTTTAGGATTTATGTTATCGTAGACATACTTTGACAAGGGCGCCAGAACAAGGTATTAAACCTGCAACCGCGCCGCAAAATTTCTCAAATTCTTCAAGTTTTGAGAAACGTTGAAGGCGAACCTACTCTGTGAAGCCCTACGCAACAATTACATTGTCGATTGTGCATTTGCCAACTCGTTTCTACATCATCGAGTTACGGCAAGATAACGCAAGAAATACGAGAAGCAGATCTTTTTTGTTAACGTTAATTTACGCGCTATAATCGTTGGTGGTGGATCGCTAGGTTATGTTCGAAATATTGTAATTCCATTAGGTTGTTTACTAGCGTGGTACTAAGCACGTATAACCTATAGGTACACGTGTTTATAGTTTACTAATCAATATATGCAACGAACGCCAGGTAACGAACACCAGCCGCGGAATTGTAAGCTTCTGAATATTAATTTTGAACGTGAAATGATAGAGGCTGTAAATGAAAATGGTTTTCGCTATGTGACGACGTTCTAGTTCGCTTGTTAACGAAGTGTTCATCAAATACGACAGAATCCCTTTATTCAATCCGTTTTGTCTTCTTTGCAGAACCCTCTACACATGTTTAACAAAAAAAAGAAAACAACAATATACTTACTTACAAGGGGCAACGCGAAAATTCAGATATTGATGAAATTGTAAGCGGTCAAATAAAACGAACTGAGGCAGTTAAACATTAAAATACATTGTTTCAACACGTTGACCCTATCGTAATGTACACAGTAAGTTGTAGCTCGAAAACAAAGCAGTTAAATTGATAGAATACGCTATTTAAGTTCGACTGAAATCTGAGTTTCGAGTTGCCGGTATTTCCTTGAAAATTGCACGTCTAAACAAGATGATCGCAGCTAAGACCCGTGGGCGACGAAAGTAAAAGGATTTTCAAATTGTAGTTTTGCGGTGAAACCGTTACGGTGTTTGCGGAGAAGCATCATACGTCGAGATCATCTAAAATGCGGTTTTTTTTTTTTCGCGAAGAGATGGATAGCGCACGAACGCCGAGGCTCGGACTCCCTTATTTTTGTTCGCGGTAGCGTTGTCCCCGTCGTTTCGACGGGAAGAGAACAGCACGACTCTCGTCTGTCGTGATATATACGCTCGCCTAACGTGAATGAATAATTTAAGCGGATGTCTCACTTTGCGTGATTCGCTTTAAAGTAAATTGAAAGCCGGGGTAAATGGAAAACACGCGGAACAATAGTTCGCGGTCCGGCATACATTAAATATAGTTTCAAATTTACTCGCCCCGTATTATGCGCGGTGTAACAAAAGCGTACGTTGGGAAGAGGAAGGCGGTTTTGTCGTTTGTGTTTTCCTTTTCTTTTACTATGTAACTTTATAAACGTTGTTTCGTCTATGATAACACACACTGCGAACAAGGACACCGTTTGGCCAACAATTTTGAAACTTACGAATTAATTTAAAACGTTCAGAGAGCAACAAACGCTTATTTGCGCCACTATTAAAAGAATAGTGCTAGCGAAAATAAAATTTTGTCTCGTCTAGATCATCGAGTTATAGTTTGTACTAGGATATATAAAAAATTCAAAATTTATTTGTTTTTTATTGTTTTATAAGAATGCTGCATCGAAAGAATATGTTAAAAATCCTTTTTACTCTCCAAGTAAATGGTTTGCCAGTTATAAGCGGAAAATGCTGCCCGAGTTGGCAGCTCGAAGCTGCTGGTGGTTATCGCAACGATAAGCTCGCCGACAGCAAATTGCTACCGGCGGCGGCAGCTTGAAGCTACTCGTAAAATTAGACCTTAACATTCCTCATTTTTCACGCTCACCTTAACAAAACATTTATTTTTACGTCAAAGGTAAATCATCAATCGGATGCAAACACGGTTACCTTAACGAATCACATAAACCCGATGATCCAGACGGACAAGGGGTTAACAAATCGCGATTAGTTTGAACAAAACACTGTTACAAAAGAACAAAAGGTGGTCGAATCAAACGTGTTTGTTCTTTCTTTCTGTTTGAAGCGTATATGGCTAATGTGCACTGTAATAGAACTAGCGGAATAAAGATAATTAATAGAAACGAAAGAAAAATTTAGCAAATAATTCAAGTAAATGCTCAAAGGGGTCTCCCACCTTATTTTTTATCGGTGCAACTTCTTTCAGATGTTTGTATCATAATATAAAGGTTTTCATACACGCTTGTCAGTAAAACCATTCAGGTGAAAGTTTCGTTTCAGAGAAAAAATTTGTTAAGTACATTATCATTCATGTACTTAACAACCATGATTTTCAACCAACGATATTATCATCATGAATCATGATATGACGTTGCCGATCATTCCTAAATTCATCGATGACGATATACGATACATCACATATGGATTCTCTACAACTACGTTGCGCTCAGCATCGACAACTTTTGGAACGACGACCGATTTTGGTCGACCTTCAGGAACTTCATCGCAACTAGGCAACTACGTCGGAATTCCGCAAACCAGTTGTCTCACACTCTTCTCTTTATCACCAAAAGTTGTACGACGCGATTCGATACATTACTGTTTTATTACGTCTTTAATAAATTCGTAAAAAATCATCCAATAATATCGTTAACCTGAAAAGTCTGCTTTTTCACAAGACTGCCCTTCTTTAAACGTTCACTGTAAACAAACTACTTGGCCGACGATATTAATTTTTATAACGCCCCCAATAATTAACACGCTCCCGGCGCCGCCGCCAAATCTACATACCGTATCCCGCTGTACGTCATCAAAAAACAAATCATTATGACCGTCGAGTGAGCCAGTGCGAGGGGGGGAACATAATCTCGCATGAAAATCAAATCAAGAACAGAAATTATAAAGCCCCACTTCCGCAATAAAACTTGTTACGCAACCCCGGCCGATCCCTTTTAGAGCCAACGTTAATCCAACGGAGTCCGATGCACTTTTGTTCGTCCGAAAACAAAGGGAAGGAATCGAAGAATGGGAAGCCGATGCCTATCGCGCGTAGAGTCTTATCGTTCCGGCGATAACTCGATCTCTCTTACCTTTCCCCTGTTTATACGATCCTATTTCCGGTCGACCGACGGCGGGGCCGTTCCATTCGCTATAATTACGATTGAATGTATGATTAAGGTTTAATACGAAAGCGTTTTACGGTCGCATTTTTATTGTTGCGGACGTAAAATGCGAATTTATATTTTGGGCACCGTCGCGCCGCCAGTTTTATTGAACGTAGTTAAACGTAAGAAACAAAATGAGTCGCGGCAATAAAAGATTTTCTCCTTAAAGCGATTTTCCTTTAAAATCCGGTTCGAATTCTACGATCGTGGAAGAAACACGGGCGATACGCCGTAGGTAGCGACCTCGTAACTGTCTAGACCAAGACGTTTCGCAAAGTATAACTCGCTACCAGCCTCACTAGCTTAACTATTAATACGATGCGGAAAGGAATTTATGATTCGGTGGAGTTACATCTGTAAGATCGTACAATGGAATTTTAGGAAATTATAATTAGAGTGAGCGAGTAAGACTAACGTGCGACTTGGAAAAAGTTCGAAAGAACTTGTACAAAACACGATTATTGGAAGGAGGAAGGAGGCACCGCGGGAAATCGAGAAAATGCATTACCCATGGCAGTCGCGAAACGTCCGTTACTTCTGGGACTTGCAGCTAAGTCCTGCAAAACGGAACAAAATTTACAAAAAAAAAAAATAATAACCGAACGGTAGACGAGCATATCACTGCGATTTCACATATTGCAATTCCAATTTTGTTTTTCTCCCCCTTTCCTCGACGCAAACGCACACCAACGCATACAATCGCCCCGCCGCCTTTATTTACGTACAAGGTAGTCTCTCTGTACCAATTCGGGCGCGAGTAATATTACCGTTTTCCGTTCAGTATTCGAGTACCGGCGGTGATGCGACGAAAGGGGTAGATTGCAGGGGCAAAGTAGGCGGTTATCGCCCGGATACCCCGGTTTCCTTCGGCACTCGCCCTCGCCAACACCGTACCGCCGTCTTCTATAGGCGAACTCAATTTCCCCCGTCAGCTTCGAGTTTAGCAATTCAAAGGTCAATTTACTATTATTGAAATGGGTTTGTACTATATATAGGCTTTGAAGTCGCATAATAGACCATTGTCGTGCGCGTATTATTTCCATACCAAGCTCCTCCGCTGCTTGGCAGATAGGTACGTTGGTGCCGGTTCGAAAGGAGCGTACCTCTACCGAGCGTCAAACTTATCGAAACTATTTAAGTCAATTACCTTTGCCGCCGGTATTAAGTTTCCACTGCTTTCGGCTGCTTTACTCCCCGATATTTAATATGAAATTATTCATCGGAATTCGTGGCAATATCGATAGATGGGTAACGGATAAAGACTTTAATCTTCAGCGAAATGTTATTAGAGAAAAGATCAAAGGTCTTTTATACATATTGATACGTTCTAAATTTGCAGTTATTTTTACGAGAAACGGTTTAGTTGCAGTATATGCGTGTAGTTATGCTTTGTGTAGGTTGCTTCTTAAATCCTCGCTACTTCTTTGTTAAATAAAAATTCTTTCTCTTGAAATTCCCTCTCAGGGCTTCTCTCGCTCCTTTACTCTCTTCGAAATGTCACTTTGATTGTTTTTGAAATAATTCTAAGTCGACGTAATACTTTTAAGTCGGTTTAAATTAGATTTCTCTACGGAAGTTGCTAGACGTTGTGAATTAACGATGTAAATTTAGAGTGCTGGATTTCCCATTACAATATATATGTGTATACGTGTATATACGGGAGAAGGATAAATATTTACTTTTGAAAAACAAAAATGACGCGACGAAAGTGGGAGTTAAGTTTGTGGAAATTCTGCGCCTTCATTGTCAAAATATCCGAAAAACGTTGACAAAACAAGCTGTGGACATCTGAATTGACCGAGTGCGTAACATTCTAACAGCTCATTTAAATGTAAGGAAGGATTTTTGGTGTAGACTCATAACTAGAGAGGACAAAGACAGATGGAATTATACCTCTTTTACAGCGACTAGATAGACTCGCGTCTATTCGCTTCATATGAAAGGATTCGTGCTGCCTACTGGTGTCGCCCGAGAGTCGACAAAACCCGAGTCTCTCTAGTCGCTGCAAAAAAGTAATAATTTCATCCGCCTTTATCCTCTCCACTCACAACTGTTAACGAAACATAGATTCATCACAGTACATCACAGTAGTAGGAACAACAAGCCTTTGATATCAATTGTCGTTCGATTTTTGCGAACTTCGTTTCTATAAATTCTATTATTCGTGCGCTATTCAACCTCGTTTCACCGATCAAATTCTACATGCATCATACATACAATAATATTTCGAATTTTAAAGCTCGCTTTTTAATATCGAATTTGTTACAGATCACACGGCAACTATTACACGATTTTAATATTATTCGTATGTTTCGGCGGATATCGACAGCGAAACTTTGTGATACTATACGTATCTCGACGTATCAATCGTGTATCAATTACAACGCGAATAATTTAAATACGGACGGGAAAATCTACTCGGTAATTTCGGCAAACATCACACAAATAATTAGGTTACCATTATTATTGTTATTATATTAACGTCATTTTCGATATGGCCAGGAGCGAACGTACATGGACAGGCTCTGAATATTTTATTTCGTTGGCCGTTTAAATAATACAGCAACAGCTCGGATTCGTCCGAGAACTTTCTGAAATGCTTTTGCTCCCCGGCGAGAATCAGGGTTTAGCGTTATGATGGACGAAAGCCATGCGTGTCAATAATTTTCTATAATAGAAACTAATTTCTAAAACGTTCCCATTAAAACAGACCGGGCAATATAAACTAAATATTGATTTGATGTTATCGACAGTTTTTGTATAGGACGCATCTATTGGAAAATAAATCATTGAAGCGCATACCTTTATTCTCGTAATAGTTTGAACTTTCGTCGATGCAGGTTTCGAAAAAACCTAATTCCTTTTGTTTATTTTTTATTGCTTTTATTTTATAAACGACGACTTAGTAATAACAACAAACAAAGTGTGTAAAGTCGACAGCTTGAATTATACTTAATTAAGCTCTAGATATCCGGCGACTGCTGCGACTTAAAGCGCTGCAAATAACTGCTTAAATGCGCTGAATAGGTTCTCTACAAGGAAAAAAGGAGGCTACAAATGAAACTAAGCAGTGTGCGTATACCCATACTAATATGTGGAAGTGAAACATGGACTTAAGCTAACGACTAATAGGCAAGCGGAATACGTTAACTTAAAGCGATAGCGGGAGTGGATAGAAAAGGCGGAATTAGAAACGAACATTTGCGCGAACGATTTAAAGAAGTGCCGGTAAACGAATGGATAAAACGAAGACAATTACAGTAGTTCGGATTTATAACTCGTATAAATAGTAACAAAAAAGTGAAACATCTACACTGTGGCAAAGGATAAGAAGAAAAAGAGAGAAGACCAATGCGGGGATGAGATAACCAAATTGAAGAAGTGAAGCCTAGAATAGAATTATGTAAAAAAGGTGGCTTAAGGCCGAAAGATATGGAAAACCGATCCAATACCTTTAATTCTTATTGGTGGAAGAGGTAAACTAGACGCATTGAGGTGTTCAATGCGTCAGTAAGTTAGCATATTTCTAGCAAACGATGTGTACTGTACAGTGTACAATCCAAGTGGAAAACTTCTTTCCGCTCACTAGAAAAAAGTTGTAAGAAGTAAGATTATACTTCTTACTTCTTTCGAAAAAAAAAAAAAAAACATGCTTGGATGATGGACAAACTTTTTTGCCGTAAATCCTGCAATTCTTGAATCAACACAATCTTTAATGGATAACCATACATACGACATCGACTTAATGTAACGTTATTAACAATCGTTATTGAGCGATGATCTTCAATAGAACTAGCGCTTCCTTTTGTATGAATAGGAATGATTTTGGTTGCCTTTTGGAAAAAAAGCACAAATCGTTAAAGAAAGGTGAAATAAAGAATTCTTTAAAAGAAAACAACGCGACCGCGGGAGTCTACGACAAGAATGGTTAAATAGTTATACAGCGTACTAGTGTAGCGAAAACTTTAGCAGAATCTCTAATTATGAAGCTGGGCGAGTTGTTACGTCCGAATATACGCTTTTTAACTGTTTCAATGCACGATAGACGTCTAATTTTTGACATTATACTGATCGATTATTGTTTCATGTTGCAGGCTTTCGCTGATCGTGGTTGGAAGAATGTGTATAAACCGATCGAAAGAAATGTTGGAATCTTCATCCTCAATCTTGACAACCCCGGAGAAACCAGAAGATTTCTTTCTTGAACGCTAAATAATTACCGCGCTATACATAAAATTAAATTTCAAGAGTCTCGTTCAACGACGGCCAAGTATCTCTTACAGCACTTACGTAGGTTACATCAAACAAAACCAAACCCAACATACGATCGCTAGAATTTATTATTATGTGCGGTGCAGAGGAGCGCTTAAATATACAAGATTCATACGAATCCTTCCTCTATGAATGTTCTATCGCTTGATTCAACATTTAAAAACTTGAAAATCTCAAAGCCGTTACTTGGATGTTGTCTCTTTTCTCGGCATGTACGACCGTAATAATATGCACTTAAGTTTGACGTTCAAACGCATGGCAGACACACGATTCTATCAGCATGCCGCGTAACGCTGTTTACTTTTGAGCTTTTAATTCGTTAGCCGACGCAAAGCCGTTGAAAAACTTTCCGTTTTCTTTGACTTTGGAGAACTTCTACATCATTCCGTGGATTTAATGTTCGTCGGACGTCACTTTTCTTCCTGTAATACACGCACACACACGAACACATAAATGCGTATACACACATCGCTACGTAGCGCGACGGCTAGTAACGTCCCTATATAAACTAAGAGCCACTTCGAACCGTCATCTGTAAATCCTTCAATCCTCCATTCCGTTGCTCCGCTCGTTCGTTCGTTTGTTGGCTCACTTCGGTTGCGGAATTGCCTTCGTCGATTCGAACCCCAAAGAGCGGAGCTAAATTACTTGATGAAAAAACGAACGAACTGCAAGTGAAAGATTGGTAGCAGGAACGATATCATCCTTTACAACTTTATTTATACATCGCGAGTGAACGGATCTACTAGATTTGATTTTTTTTTTTTTATTATGTTTAACGTCACATTCTAGTCGTTGCTATTTTCGCGAATATGTATCGGGAAATCCCGAAAAGATCGCAAATGGAACGCAATTTTGGGAAACCGTAATCGCTGCTCTTGAAGGTAAATAAGCATCGACGTGATTCCTTTTACATAACTAAAAGCCTTGATTGTATCGGGAAAAACAGGATTGACCTGGAAAAGGCGTTAAGAAAAATATTGGAGAATAACCAACTCGTACCAAAGGCTGGGAAAGAATACAATTCGCAACTTATCCTTTTTTTTACGTAATCCTTGAGAAAGTTAATTTTTAAAGATATTTCATTGTAATATACATCGTAGATATTTTTAATCTTTGTCTACTCTTCTTAGTGGCATTTTCCATTGCAGTAATATTCATTTTTATAAGAGTCGGAATCAATCACTAGTCTCTAGTCGTTTCTGCCCGTTAATTATTTTCGATCAATTGATCGATTTCAAATTCCTTATTTGTTACTTTTGATCTGTTTTGTTTGAACTTCGTAGTTAATCGGATCTACCCGCCAGTGTTCTTTCTATTTCAAAGGATCACTCACTGCGTTCGAAGTGATCCACCAATAATAGCTCAACGCATATAAACGAGAAGTCGCGAAACCTATTTTGCTATCTTAACTTCTTCGCCCTTAATTGGAAGAATTTTTAAGACGTCGCCTCACGAAAATGTAATAATAAGGAAGCATCTAAGATCTATTAACAATCTCCGTTATACATTATTCTTCCTTTGGTCCCAAATGTCGAATAAAGTAACGTTCCGCTTACTCGTAGAGTGAATCGAAGGACAAGGCCAGCGATTTGAACACCATCTTATAAGCAAAGTGCCTTATATCTTTTAAAATTTAATAATTGTTTTTCTTTGTTATGTTCTGTTGTTATATGTTAAGTAGCGATTTCTTTTGTTTTTGAGATATTGAAGAGAAACATTAAAAAAAAATGAAACTCCCTGTACCTATATCTGCAAAACAAAAGACTTAACTTCCGACGACTTGTCCGTAATTGATGGAGGCGCAAGGTAATAAGCTAAATAATGAATGAATGCTTCATGCGGTCGAGAAAAATTCATTGGGACACCGCTTTCGACGTCCTCGGCAAATTATCCTAACGGTTGGTTTTATCTATTAATTCTGACGACCTTTAAGCGATTGCGTTACCGCCGCTTCGAAACTATTTCAAGGCGTGGCGGGCACTTTCAAGTGCCCGCCACGATTTATCTTGATTTTTTTTATTACAAGCACTAAAAAGAGAATTTCGGAGGTAGGGATTCGTCCTTGATCGAACACGATATAATCGTGTTAGTAAGCGTAATATCGAGAAAATATTACAAGCAAGCGATAGGTTATCGAATGTTGTACAACAAACAAAGAAATTTATCATCTACGCTCTTAAAAATCAACTTCTGATGTCATTTTAATAAATAAAAGCAACGATCCTAAGAAAATAAATGGATAAACTAAAAGCATTCAAATATTCCCCTAATAACTATCAAAAGTACTTAAATCTTGCGCTAAACATAATCACAGCCAGAGGCGTACGCGAGAAAATGATCTAAATATATGCCAACACCTACGACCGATTCCGTTAAAAATGGTATCATACCGTAACTCACATCGGCCTTTAGTCATAACAGTGACAATAATAAATTATTATTGCTGGGTCGTGCCGATAAAAATATCTAAAGAAGGATTACAAAGTTATCAAAAAAGGATTTGCGCAAATTTCAATCCGTCTTCTCTGAGCGGTAATTACATAAATATACAACATGTTTATTTCGCCGGAACGGAAATTGAAATCGCAACAATAACAACAACAACGACGACGACGACGACAACAACAACAACACGATTGCATACAATAACGTAGTGAAAGATGCCTTTTCTACTCCATACAATGTCCACGAATCGACGAGATACCACCGAACGCTGTCGCGCATTTCACGCGATGCTAATTGGCGATAAATCGACAAGTGTCCAAACTCGGTGTAATTATGTTTAACCGTTGTGTGCGTATCTACACTGTGGTCCGAACGAAAATACAATTGCAGCAGGATTTCTTTAATTAAATAGACAAATTAGCGACAATTGACAAGCGATCGATGTTGCCAAGCTATGTAACGCTATTGTGCGATGTTTAATAAAGGTGTGTTAACTGCGAAATCGATTAAGTAAATTTTTAAGGTGAGCTTCGTGTAGGGAAAAAAAGTGAAATACTACGAGTTGTAAAACTATCTCTAACAGACGAGGACATGTCAGTAATGTAGTTTTGAAATGGCTGCGAGGGATCCGACCGGCCTTTTGCAAAACAGTTAGATAATCCATGAAGTAATACAAACTAGTTTGGAATTAAAAGATTTGTACAACTTATCGTCAATTTAAGGAATTATACAAACAGCACAAACATTTAGTTGATGAAACAAAAAAGAAGTACTCAGAATGAACCACCCCGAAGGAGGAGACGCAAAACTTCGAAATTGCGTAGAAATAGTGAGTGCATAGAGACAAACAAATGATTAAATTTTCAAAAACAAACGACAATATTTATTGACAATATCGTTAATAATGGTGGTGGCATGCTAGAAATTAGATGGTCGATTGGCTCTTGGGGCAAGCTCATTCCAGGCTACCTGTAGCTGTTGACATAATTCCTCTAAAGTGTTGGGAGGATGGATTAATCGACGCAATTTTATCTCCATCATATCCTAAATGTGCTCAATATTGTTTAAGTCTGGGAATCTTGCCGGCCAAAGCAATTGCAGGACATGGTTTTATGCTAGGAACTCTATGCGGTACGTGAGCAATATGAGACCGCGCATTATCGTGTTGGAAGACGGTCTCTAGAAGGTCTTGGAGGAATGGCACTAACACGGGCTCCAGAATGGTGTCAATATAGCGGCGCGTGCTTAGAGTGCCTTGAATGAATGTCAAAGGAGACCTGCCATCGTAACGTATTGGTCCACACATCATTACACCGGACGTTTGAGCCGTATGGCGAGGCTGAACAAATTGTAAATTTTGCTTCTGACCTCTAGATCGTCCGATCCGTAAACGTCCGTCACAATTCCATCAGCAAAACCGGGATTCGTCGCTGAAGACGATAGTTTCCTACCCATGTTCCCGATGTTGTCGGTTTTGGCTCCGCTTCAGCCTGGCATCTTTATGTTGTTGAGTCATAGGAAGACGAAAATAAGGACGATATGAACGTAACCCAAATGCGCATATTCGACGATAAATCCTCCTCATAGATACTCTACGATCAATTGCTCGTACCCAATTGATTGCAACAGCACGCGTTGGTTCTACTGAGCTCTGTATTGCATTTCGCCTTAACAGTCGATCTTCGCGTGTTGCTGTCGTTCTAGGACGTCCACTGCCTCCATGTCGAGTTTCTAAGCGTTCTTCCTGCCAATCCATCCAAGTCCGTCTGATGCGTCTGCCAATTTCCCGAAAACTTAAACCGCGCTCATGCATCGCGATAATTCGTCCTTTTTCAAAGGATTTAAGATAGCGAAAATTTGCACGTCATCGAACTCGTGGCATTTTTGAAGCACCAACTTTACTAACGCAATAATAACAATCGCAAACAAACGACGAACTACTCCGAATAATACTGTTCAACAACGCACATAAGTCCCGCGCCTACTTCTTCAGGTTGGTTCATTTCTTTTGAAACGTAGAATATAGCTTGTGTATTATTAATAATTCATAAAATAAAACCAAAAAGATGCAACAAGTGGTTAGATAATTAAATACAAAAAAAAGCAGATACATTTAAATTATGGCAAACTAAATCAGTGGAGTCAGTCGTCAACTTCTTACACTAATTTCGCGCTACCCTACATGAACTCAACCTAATTCTAAATACAAAAAAAATCAACTCTTTACAAAACCTGGTCGTACAACTTCAGGATTAAGTGAGCAGAAGATTATATCCGCGCAATAATTCGGAAGAAACTTTATCGAAAAGATAACTACAAAATTTTATCGAGCGAATAACTAGAGGGACGAAACTAGATGTGGGGCAAACTTCAACTTCCACGCTACTTCTTGGCAAACGCCGCCGTCTTCGTTCGAGCGGATCGCGCGGCCGCCTTAATCTTCTACGGTAGTTCTGCGGCGTAAAGGACAAACTTTGTATATGCGTGTATGTAACTAACCAGATTCGCATGCATAACTACACGATATTTTTAACGATCGCGAAGCGCAATCCGCTTATTGTCGGAAGCGCAGAACGTCCTGGTCGTATATTCTTTCGTCGATGGTACGAATCGGGCTATTGCGAATGGTATTCTAGAGACGACGAACTATTTTAAAGTTGTAAAGCGTAGCCGACCAGAAAGCAATAAGCATTAGGAAGATGTTATTTCAGTTTAGCCGAGTATACACATAGCGCCGATGTCTGGAACGGTTTAAGATAGCAAAGAGCGGATCGCTGGGCTCTTTGCAAACTGAATGCAGAAACGACGATAATGTTCCTTCCTGTGATTTTTTAAAGTAATGTGGTAATTAGACGTAAAATGGTGATAAATGGTGTAAAGGAAGCATCTAATTTGTATTGTTATGAAGATCACTACTAGAACCTCCAAGTCTTCAAGTTTGTGGTTATCCTTTGGATTGGCATCACTTCCAGAGAAATTCCAGCTCATAATACGCTACTTATTAAGAAATATTATTCGCGCAATATTAAAAGGAATATTACGGAGCAAGTGATGGAAAGAATAGACGTACGATTCAGAGAAATGCGTGTTCGAAAAACAAAAACCTAAGTTTTTGGGTCGTTCATTAACGGACCAGAAAATCTTGCTGGCTTACGCCAAAATTGATGCCATCGATCACGAAATAAGCCGGAATTACAACGACTAATAGGCTCTCATAGACGACTCTCTTAAACGACCAGCCGTTCTTCAGTTCATCGCTTGCAAAAGCTTAAAGACGCCACCGTCGCATAAATATCATCCTAACCGTATAAAATTGAAGTCGCAATCAAAGAAAATTCCCTTTAAACAAAACGACACGAAACGTTATCGCTAAAATTACAAAAAGGAAACCCAACCTCTTATTGGATCTAACATAATTTTCCACGTACGGAATCGTCTCGATCGCACTGCATTTTCTCCCAAGCAATTTTCCGCTCAAAATTCCCAACAACGCTTCTTGTATTTCAATTTGGACGAGTCAGTTTGTCGACGAAGCACATATAAACGGTTCTTTTCAACGTCGTCGGTCGCCGTACCGGTATATACGGAGAGCAATACATATGTATCAGTAACACGTCTTTAGCATTAGGGAAACTTATCACGGAAAGTAGTATTTGCAGGTAATATTACGCGAGACCAGGCCCGCCATACGAACAATCCCCTCGCATGAATCTAACATGAGTTCCGAAGGCGGTAAGTGTTGACCTTACACGCTTGCAAGGCGCACTCAAATATTGGCGAAGTTGCGCGCATTCGTACGGGTATACGGGCTACGGCAAGCGTCGGGCGCACGATCTCCCATTAATAAATTATGGAATAAATCATCGAATCGTATAAGACGTGCGCATTTATGTGCTTCTATGTACTATACACAATAAGCTGTAGCTAAAGTACTGATTCTTCGCAGTTCTGTAAAGGAGAGAGGATAACTTCTGGACAGATTTATTTTCTGGAAAACCGCGGGATTATTACGATTGTGTGAAAGGGGCGTTTATACTGTTTTAAGCAATGAATCAATCCGCTTCCCGCATTATTTACATGTTAGGTGTGATTGTAGGCGAGCAAACGATTTCGTTGATTCAGTTTGATCGTCCCAAAAAAATATATTTTAAGTTAAACAACAGTAATAATAAAAGCCGGGAATTTATAAAATGTAGTACATATAGCAACAATGTTAAGGACTATATTAGTTAAACGAGGATAACGATAGGAGTCCAATTCAATGGGCACATTAGCTGCTACGAATACGGTAAGATAGAATTGCACGATGGAAACTGGGAATAATATTAAAACCCGAGATTGCCTAAGCAGCAATAATCAAAATAATTATCCAAAAGCTCTAAAAGCTGTGAAACACTGAGACATTTGGATTAAGTGTGGTCCTACCCAGCATCCCAGCAGTGTTGCTAAATATGTTGACTTATAATGCTTAAGGCAACTGGTCTATCCATCTGAGAATGTCAAATATTTTCGTTTATAAGTTGTGATAGTGTTACTTTGTCAATTTCAGGGCCTGTGAAACAAATGTGCATATTGCGTGTAAGTGTAATTTAAATGCAAAGATGGTCCGAAATATCCTTTTGGCGAGTGTTTACCGCTTAAATAAAGTCAGAGATTGGTGATTGTCATCATGCTTTAATTTTATAGTGAGATGGATAACTGCGAGACGTTCCATTGTGAGTAATACCGCGACATATCCAGAAATCCATAAAAAAAAAAAAAAAACAGCAAAATGGTAACGTTTCAGCAAAATTGATTTTCTTAAAGGAAAATTTGATGTCGTAGTCCTCGAAACCGAATCCAATATTCGAAGAAGATCCCCCCGAAAGATGTCACCGAAAAAATATTGTTAATTTCTCGATTATTTTTCTATTTTTTTTTTACATAACTCGCTAAACAATTGATTACGAGAAAAACAACAAAACGACTTCTTTTTGTTTCCAAATGTCAAACAAAGAAATGTGTAGATACCTCAAGAAGCTGCTCGAGGCTTCAAGTCCCAGGTTTTTGGAGATGCCATCTTTAAGAAAGCCCAAATCTTAATCATGAACATTTTGAGATGCAATAAAACGATTTGTACCAAATTTGTTCTTTTTTTTCATAAAAACTTAAAATGTATCCTTCACATTACACAAACAATTCAGAAAACTAAATATTCAACTAACAACAACATTATTTTCCCCAATTATTCAAATGATACCTCTCCCGCGAATATGAATGCAAACTTTCATACAACAGCGCCGCGGAAATCAGAGATACCTATTTCAGCATACCTCGACGATTGTGGTAACAGCATACATATATGCGCCTAGTTCGGCGGCGGCTATTGATCTAATAAGAAAACTTTTCCATTCATCACGTCTAGAGTGTTGTTCCGCTCCCAACGAGAGCTCGTACATGTACTGCAGTTGTTGTCGGCGGCAGTGGTCGGATTGCATGCTGGATTTAGATTAAGCTGTCACTCAAATAAAGCGTACGTCTAATGGTCGCCTTGAACTGTTTCTAGTTGAATCGCGCCCGGAAATCCGTATGATATAATAACAACAGGGATGCATCTCGGCGTATAGACGCGCGGAAATAACTACGGAACGAGGTGGGTAGTAATTACGCGATCCGGGGGAACATTTTCTAGGTGCCCGCGGAATAGGTAGCTTGATTTGTTCTAGAACCACGTAGGTATGCGTCCGTTCGCGCCGGGATAGGCGGCCTTGTTATTTCTCGATCTGGTAGTTTAATTAATGTTTCGGAACGTGATTATTTCGACAACACGCTGCAACATCAGTTTTTCATCATGTTGATGCTGTTCTTTTCATTCCGCATTAATCATCATCATCACCATAATATTACCACAATTCTATTTCTATTTTGCTTAACATATGATATGCAGGAGAGCCGTAACTATTGACTAAATACGCAGTATAACATTTCGTCGTCCTGAACGCCAGAGATAGCGATGTCGTAGTAATAGCGGCAGCGGCAATGGTAATAATGCATATACATAGCTGGCTGGCAACTAATTCAAAGTAATTGTTTTCTGGACAAAGCGACACAAACGAGAAACTGTATACGACGCTCCGGGGAATCCTTGGCCGAATTCCTACAGTACAAACAAGCTTATGGAGAGCTTACAATACTCTTTACTTCCGCTTTAGCTACATTACCAGCCAAGTTTTGCCAGCTAGCTATATCGACTCCGCTTATATAAAGGACGATTTACAGCCATGAGCTATATTTATCTAACGACTTAAGAGGACGAGGAGACGCGATTTTAAGTATGTTTAATTCGGGCGAAGGGGGAATTTTAGTACTTACGAGAATGTACTCGTGTTACACATGAATTTGCTTATTTTTAAGTTTATTAGAATTAGTCCGGAGTTCTCAAAAGAGCTTTATTTTATTGAGTACTCCGCAAAAAAAAGCACTTAGAACTTCAGGTTCGTTTAAAATTTTGCTCAATATTTAACTTTAGCAACAATAAATATTAGACATGATTAACTTTAATACAACATTGGTCGATAATGTTCTACTGAAGGAATTCCAAAACATTTCACGCATCTCTACGAAAGCTAAACACTCGTAAAGAGGCCGGAGCAATAGTTCGAAACGTTTCTATCGATTAAAAATTGCTGTCAGTACTAAAATAACAGTATCGTGACTCTTAAAATTTAAAGAAATAAGTCGTCAGATCAATGAAAATTGAACAAAAATTCTCCAAACATCTTTTCCACTCTGAAGGTGCTACGCCCAAAGCATGGTTTTTGAGGATTTCAGGAGTTCATGAAAATTTCTATCCGCCTACTTCTTGTTTGACCTGATGAATGATTACGCTGTTGTTTATTCCGATACTTTGATCCAATAAATCGTTGTGTTCTTTGACTCTCCAAAACAATGCTTGCGATATATTCCAACATAACGAAGAAAACGAACGCTCATTTTCTTGGAATTGCTTCTTGAGCGAACGATTTTCGTTGGATTCGGATCAACAAGAGGCGCCACCGAACAGTTGATGGTTACTAACTCTTCAACCCGTACGAATGTACCCAAGCTTCGTTACCTATTGAATTCTTTAAGATATCCTTCAAAGCTTCAAAATTGGTACGAAACCGTTTATTGCTTGGGTAAAATTATATGGAATCCTTCAAGAACAGATCGTTTTCAGGTTGAAATGTTTATATAAAATCGAATGTGTTGCGATCTAGTCGTAAACAATAATTTGTGATGGTGTTTCGTTACCCAAAAATTTAAAGCGATTCGAGCACGATTCTCCACAAAACTGCTTTTCTATAATGCTTATATTATGAATTACGCCCTCAGAATGTCTGACACATTCGTTAACTGAAAAAATACTCTTTTCATTTTGAAAGACCCTGTATCTGCAATAATAAATGTTGCACCCGCTTCTTATGCACCTACGGCGCTGAACCGCCATATATCTCAAACAATGCAGCTATCGTTTTTCGCGGCGCGTAAAACCTCCGGGGTACGTGTGTGCATTCTTCTCGATCCCGAAGAGTTCGTTTTACATACACGTCTGCAGCGCCACCAACCATCCATAACGTTCTTTCGCTCTGACGGGGAAGAGCGAACACCTCTACCTCTTTTTCCCTTGACGCTTATTTATTCTTCCATTTAACGCGTATGCAACTCACGCTTCTTCATTTATCAAGCTTAGGTAGACAATGAGTCGTAAAAATACAATTTTGGTGCGCTCTATCATGCCCGCGCTGAATTACAAAAACGAGAAGCCCTTGCGGAATGGATTGCACGTAAACTACGTAAATAAAGTGCCCGCCAAAAGTAGAATCCTGCGGCTAAGCGTAGAAGCTGTCGATATACGTTTGAATATTAGAAAATAATGGACGGGCGTTTGGAATTGAGTATTTCGATAGTATTCAATGGAAGTACGAACTAGAAATATGGTAATCTCGTAGGAGTTTTATAGCCTTTGAAAGGTTCTCCGTCTCCACGTTGAAGAGTTTCCTCGGATACGCAAGGCACTGTATCTTACGCTGTTGTATGCCTCTCACTGGCTTATGAGTTGTAAAGGAGTATCCTCTTACTCACCGCATCCTCCACGTGCCGGTTCAAGTACGAGTCCTATTTAGTCTACGTGCTTGTTTAGTGGATGGTGACCACTTATGGTGTCGATTCGCACATCAGTTTTGAGGGTCCTACCATGAAAGTCTTCGAATGCACGTTTTCTGCTTCTTTTGGACAAATAATCGTCCAAATTAAAACTGAACTCGCAACAATAGAGCATGTTTACTTTGTAATAACAAAATATTTACGCCAAATTAACCTAAACCTAAATCCCGAAATTAATGGATTACTTCCAAAAGGTCACCCTGCAGCATTCCCATTTCCTCTTCCCACATCTGCCGAAACCTCCCAAGAACAGTCACCCAGAATCTGCCCGTCCTCGCAATAAATTCCATTGAATTTATTTTACGACCGCGCTTCTTTGTATTTAATATTTAAATACAGAAATGGATATTATCTAATACTCCTTCGAGCCCCGCTCGGGTCCGTTACCGCAGCACCGCCCGCCGAGCCCAAGAACTGCGGGCTGAACGTTTGTGTGCTGGTTGTTGTTGGCGGCATGTCGTAAAGTCGGTCGGTAATGTAGAAGTCTACGACCCAACCGGGAGGTGTATATGCAGAGTTCGTAATACTGCTAAGCCTATCTCGAAGCCGAGCTCGACCTCGTAAAAAGCTTACTGCAAATTACCGTAACGCGGTAGCGACCGGCTCTATGTTGGTAGTAGTGGAGAAGGTGAGAAGGCTCGCGGCAAGTGAATCTTGGGCGGTTTGCTAGGTCGGCAGGTCGGTCGGGGGGACGGCCGTAACTTCTCCCCCTCCGAGACAACGTTTTCTACGTAATGAATCTCGACTTTATTCAATAAAAACGCGATTTTATTTAGCAAGACGCGCAGAAATTTTGCTGAGGGTCTAGCGGCGTACTTCATGCGCTCTACTTTCTTATGCCGCAATGATGCTGATAAAATTCCTTTTGCCTGGATTTGACTCGGAGGATTTTATTGAATTGTGCGAACAATCCTTGAGCATTTTGCTTAACAAAATTAGGCTTAATATCGAAAAGGAGAAAACAGACAAGCATTAATCTGTACACGTGACATTGCGCTGTCGCCAAGAAGATGGCTAATTTCCGCAACAGTATCCAATCAACCCTCTTAGACAGCAACTGAGCGTCTAACACAGCTGAACATACCAGAATATCTTTTCCTTCGTGTACCTGGTCAATAAGAAGAATACATTACTTTTCCGTTCGGGCTTCGTGGCACCGTAAACCCGTCAATTGTAATTAAGTTAAATTTAACAAAATTACTCCAACGAGCGGAACGCCTTTCTGTCTGCCACGCGATTTTGCGTATTTCGCGGATTTTAGCGGATTTCGAAGCGTCACGTAGGTACTTTCGATGCGTCTTCGGCCTATCGTCGCGAACGGAGTGGTTGTTAACCGATGGCATGGATGTACTAATTGATTTAGCACATTAACTCAAACTGCCAACTTTAACGCGAGAGCGAATGAACAATACGACGAGGTTAGAAGTGAGAAGTGACACGGAACTTTCGCAGTCGATTAATTGCCGACGAGGTAATGTCAACATTCATTTACGTCGGATGAGCGATCGACGGTGACGCTTGCGGGGGAGGGTAGATTTTATCTAACGCCTAAAAAGACCACGCTTCTTTTAAATGTTCGCAAAACGATGTTTTGGGTGAAATATAGAAAGGTTGGTAGTTAATAAGGGTGAACAACGCCTCAAGTACGTACTTGAAAATTTACCAGAGATGACCAGATTAACGCGAGCAATATTAGAGGATAAGCAGAAATAGACTCTTTAATTTTTTTTAATTTAATTTTTTTTTAATTTAATTTTTTTTTATATGACTTTGGATGTTTTTATAATTTTGATAACATATTCTTTTATTTTATTTATTTAAGAATGTTTACCTGGATAACTTACATATAACAAGATACAAGGATAAATATCCTTCATGTACAGCATACGTTGACGGGCGCCCTTTCTGCTTTCTGTTTTCGTCCGAGTTGGTGAAGTGCAGGTATTGAAAGCGTATATCAGCTGTACAATATATGGTTCTTACATGTAGCCCTATTTTAACAAATTACGCCACAAAGAAATTAGTTTAACCAGAAGGTAATTTATTGGATTTGGTAGGCGCTGCTTCGAACAATCCGTTTATAATCTTTCCGTATGAACGAAAACATTCGAATGTACGAACCCATCCGGCTTTATGAATAATAATTCCGCGTTAACTTTTCATTACGATTCAGCCATACGTGACTTCGACGCATTGGCGCACATTGGTGCTCCTGTAACTGCCGGCGCGGCTCCTAAAAGCGTTAAATTCCATATTTACCGGTATTATTGAATGTGATCTACGTACACCATTCGGCAAACAAATGATGCGAGCGTTTCGAACCGCGATTACGCTATTGCTTCAAATAACAATAGATTTCCATACATTAGCTTTAATTAATGTCTCTGGCTGCGTCGTTAGATGAGCGAAATTTTAGTGCCTGTACACGATCGCTATCCGCCGGATGTATATTTTGTACGTGTGCGCTGACGGCGACAGAGGAGATATTGCGAATTATGAAGTCGACATTAAAATCGGCGTAAATGTAACGGATTAACGAGATGAGAATGATTCCGGCGATACGTCGCTCGACGGTTATCCATTTGTCGTAATGTGTTGCTGCTTAATTCCTCAAGCAGACGTCGCGGTGTTATCGTGGATTGTTGATGGTAAATGGGCCAATTCCATCGGTGATATATTCAGTGGTGCGGAGGGAGGCGTAATATTATTGTTGAAGAGTGATATATGTGATGGAAAATGACGGATTACGTTACGTACAGCAATTTGGAATTATTGTTACGCCTTACCTTAATTGAAAGCAAGACCTTGTTATGAAGAAGTAGATAATCTCATCCAGTGAAAGCAAAAAATACGTTCAGCATCTGGGAAAGCCTTGCAACTGTCCCTTTCGATCGAAAAGAGGTTCTGCTAATTTATTTCTTACCTAAAAGTCGGACAATGGATGATGCCTATTCCAGCCTCCTGTCCCTGGAGAGCGTAAAAACCGCCAAGAGAGAGAAAAGGCGCTACAAACCTCTTGTATCAGCACATACTCGAGCTGAAATTAACCAAATAAACTTGGAAATTATTAAACATCCTCCCTACAGCCTAGATGTACGCGATCTCCGTTTCTTTGGGGGCTACTTGTTTTTCGGGGTGATCAAGATCAAGACTGGAAGAGTTAGTAATACGGTCTGAATTCTTTTATGAAGACGATGGGGAAAATGTGTGGACCTTGAAGGAGACTATGTGTAAAAGCAATAAATAAAGTAGGCGTTATTGTCCGGCGCCTCGTGCAATTGTTTCCGATCTTGAAAAGCCGATATTCAGCTAATCTTATACAAGTTCCGCTCCCCACATCGCTTTGAAATAGACCGCCCCTCCCCCTAAACGCAGATTATTGAATTTAAATGCAATATCCGACCGACAAACACACAGATTTAACCGTAATGACATTACAGAACGCACGTCGGGTGGCATCCGCGACCAAAATAATAAAAAAAAAACATCCCTTTTTATTTTTTATTTTTTTTTCAATTCTCATTTGCTGTTTCAATCTCATCCAAATGGAGATCCCATTCAGAAAGGAATGAATGAAATTCGTTTTTCTTTTGAAAAAAAAAAAGGAAAATCCTCATTATCAGTTAAAAACTCTTTTTGTACGATTCAATTTTGCGCTTTTCTCGGCTGCTTTTATATTTGATCGAATAAGAGGATGTACGAAGACCTTGAACCGCCGACTTTGAAAGTAAAATGTGTTTGAAGTCGTTTTTTTTACGTTAAGGACGGTTGAAGGGAATACCTCAAAATCGAAGCAGCCCGTCCCGACTTGATAAGATGAAAAGTAACGCGGAAAATACGAATTTTATTCTACGAAGAGCTTTCATAATTCGGTCTCATACTTACAGATGTTCTGTGAAAGTGGAAGAAAGCCCGAACGTACCTGGAAAAGAAAAGAAGCGTTACTCCAAATGTTTTTAATTGAGTTTAATTAATCCAAATTCTTGACAAGTTAGGAATAAAATAGCTGCTACTTTTACTTCCGGCGTAACCGGAAGTAGCATTTTAAATAATCGAATATCTATGTTCGGAAAACTTTGGTTTTTTGTTGCTTTATTTTATTGTTTGCATTGTCTGAAATAAATCTCAATAAAGCGATAATACGTTTCTTTCTATTACACGCACATTTAAAGATATCCCATTTGGATTCATTGCAACGGAGAGGAAGATCGTAAGACGGTCTGCGGTAATGAGGGTGACCTAACGTGAATTTCCAGAGAACACCGAACGCGAGGCTCCTTTATTTTTATTGCTGTACAGATTTCCTCTCTCGAATCGTCCATTAAAGCGGTCCTCTCGTAAAAGATTTCTATCCGTTTGAGGTACAATTGTACAGTTTTCCTTCCTTTCTCTGCTAGATAACAGCGTAGTTACCTCCGTCAGGAGCTGACAAGTTACATATGTACGTCGTTTGGTCGCAAGATATGCGTACGATATAAAGCCAGATACTAGAATAGATCGAAAGATCAACTTTTCGATACCATTTATTGAATTAAGTTTTAAAACTTTCGCCCATCTCTGTAAAAACCTCGTAATAGAACGAAGATAATTCGTAATCATTATCATTAGTAGTCTTGACGTATCAACGTACAATTTGATACGATTACAACATCCCGGCGGAGATTCGAGGTCAAATTCGCAAAGTTACCGACGTGCATTCCTATTTGCCACGATGGAACAACTGAAATGCATAGCATAAATATAATATTACGTACGGTCTTATATGCGCGGCCATTTCGATCGAGTTATTTTTAAAATTCTCAGCGTGTATCTTTCACGTTCCATTCAATTCTTTCCGAGAGCGTTGCCGTGCATTCATTCACCGCGCGCTATCGAATTTCTCAAGATACGCGGATAATTCTCACGCACGCTTATTGTTGTTACTTTTACGGCCTTTTATAGTGGGGAAACGTAGAATTAGGCCTTTCGACGCCGAGTCGTGTCTAAATCAGAAGGAGGGAAAGGCGTTCGCGAACGTGAGAATGACGGATTCCGCTATATGTGCGTACAGTCGATGTTGAAAGCAATGCTCGATGTTCAAGATACAAACACACATGTCGATTTTTCTAACTATCGCAGTTTTTTAATTTTTTCAACTATTCTCGGTGTATTTGCGAGCAAATCTTACTAACTACGGTACTTTTTGTATAAATCAAGATTATGAAGAAGAGTTTCTCTAGACGCAAACAAAGCACTCGTCCTGTTAACAGCTTGACGCAATTCGACACGCAAAATGATTTATTTCCTCAAAGGTCCTCAACTAAAGCTTGCTTATTCTAATCCGTGATTTTTTGGCATTGCAAACGCATACTCCTCGCAAAATAGTCGCTAATAACTGGCCTTCTGTCAGTGTGTTCACATTAAACCGATATTTTTGCTCTCGACTGTACGTATGCATATACATACAATACTCACGGCTTTCGAAAGATCTCACAGGCTTCGAAATTTCACACACAAGCCATTGCCTGGGCCGCTGTAGCTGGGGCGGCGTGCGTGAGAAGAGGCATTCTTTAGACGAAAGACTACGGTAGGTAATTTCGAAGCGAGCAACCAAGCGGGACTCCTTTAAATAAACTAATTATTAAGTCTTCTTAGTTGCTACTCAGTTCCTCGCCGAATGCTCCATCCCTCACGGTGCGGAGTGGAGCTTTTCGACGTGGAATAAAGTTCGCCCCTGTCTAATTCATTGCTCCGCACCTAAAATATAACCTTTAAGCCTTTCTACGTTAGTTAATACGTTCGTACAATTTAATTATCGCGCGGCCCTATGTTATTAAATTCTATTCCGTGTCGATTTCTTTTCGGAAAGTGAATGAAATTTGGCTTCGAAAGGCTCGAAGATGGTTTCTTGATGTTGCCTTTTCTAACATTCAATGTGTACGGAGATCTTCGATACTGACTTTACCCTCTTATTTCCATGCTGCTCTTTCTTGACGATCCTGGTTTAATTGCTTCATCTCCAAATGTTGCTGATCCTTCATAAATTTCAGTGCAGAGATTAGTCAGTACCGCTCACCATCACCAAAAAATTTTACGCGAATCTTTACGTAAACGACATACAAGCTGTATGATTTCAAATATTGTTACAATAACGCTAATTCTTCTGTTCTGCTGACGCATTAGTAATAAGTTAAACGCCTGACTGATTGAACAAATATTGATAGATCTCTAGTAGAAATGTCTTTCGGGTGTTGTTGCGTACTTGATGTTTGACTTGGTCTTTCATTGATCATGCTGACAACTTCTTCAGAAGATTTCTAGAAACTGAAGAAGCTGACAGCATGATCAGCGAAACGTCAAGTCAAGTATCAAGTACGCGACAACACCCAAAAGATATTTCTACTATGGATTACAGTCGTGAAAGCCTACACTCAACTATTGACAGCTCTCTACGGTGTCAATGCATTAAAAAATCAAGTTCGCATATGAAACGTTAGTAAAACAATAAAATACCTAAGGAAAAGATAAATCGGAATGGAGGAAATTTTGACTGGCATTAATATAAGTTCGACACAGCAAGTAGACGCAAAATGGAACATATAACATAGACGTAAATGAAATTACAAATGAATTGTTTCGGGTGCAATACAATGACTTTGGTCTAATTTAAATGGTTCACACTGAAGATCCTTCAATTAAAAGAAGCTAATAGCAAGTTAGTTTTACTAAATCAATTTTGCAGCATTTTTGACATTTGAGCATTGAGCATTTTTCACATCTTCTAACACGTAAGATTCTTAACTTGAGCCTGATAAAATCATTTTGTCTACGCTTGATGTCGATTAGAACCTTATGAAGAACTTTGTGAAAGCTCTGGATAAAGAAGGCCACACTCAATCACTTGAAATACAAATTTTCCAAACTGAGGAAAACTGAAGGAAAGAAAGGAAAATTGTCGAAAAATCTTCGATACTGAATTCACAAATATCGTATTAGTTGCTAGATCCTCTTTCAAGACAAATGTAAAGGGCTTTTTCGACAGCAAAAAGTTAACAACTATCTTTCCATTGTGAATAATCATTGTTATTTAGCTATAAGGTGTTGGAGTGTAGAATGACAGTAAACTAAGTGAACGCTTACACGAAAGCATCCATACGATAGAACACAATTATTAAAATTACCGGAACCTCTCGATGATGGACGACCACAACTAGGGTTACATTAAGGGAGGGTGACGAAACGCCAAACAAAAGAAGAGAGCATCGTTGCCTCATTTTTCAAATAGCAAAGCAAATTGAAAATATGTTGCGAACAAATTTAGACCTTCCATTGGCGTCAATTTTATGGCTGGCGGATGTGTAAATTCAAAACACAGAAAAAAGAAAAAAACGATAAAACCGAGTTGTGATTTTCAAGTGCTCAAAGGAAACATTTGGCTTGGTATTGTTATAAACCTTTGAAGGGCAAACGGAACAAAAGCTATGAGCTGCACAAATTTCAGCAACTTCTAGCGAAAGGCCATCTTTCCTGAATGGAATTCTGCGGATATTGGATAAACACAAACAGAGAAAAAAAAAAAACATTTTTGCTCAATGGGAACGTCAATAATCAAAACTTGTAAATAAATCCTTATTTTTCAAGAAACGTGGCGTGTTTCTTGAGGCAACTGCCCCAAAAAGTGAAGTTATGGTCAAGAATAGTTAAAACCCATATTCTTGGGTTATTTTCCATATTCACGAGATCCATCCTCCAGTTCACGAGAAATTATAGAATTTTTAAACGGCCACCCTACTTACTACACTTACAATAGCGCACCGAAGGTCAAGAGTAAACGCAACGCACGCTGCACAGAAAATATTTAACTTTGTATTAAAAATAATCTTTACTTAATTGAAAAAAAAAGTAAACATAGAAGATTAATATTGGATTTTATCTGGCTTACGCTTTATAAACAAACAGTTCCTCTATATATACTTTTCTTTATCCTCATCTAAACAACGCGAAATATTTGTCTAAAAATACACAACGTCTTCGGAATTTCCTACCAAATTTTCCCCAGCTACGATCGCTATACGTGAGGCTCTATTGAGTAGGGTCAATAAATCATTTAAACGGAACGTTATAAACTCCTTCATAATTTAGCCGCGATAAAGAGTTCAATTTACGGAAAGATTATGCATTAGATACGCTCCATTGTTGGTCGACCCCCCTGCCCTCGACCCGCGGCGTTGTTCGCGTGCCCTATATTCATCGGCGAAAAATAAAGTTCGAATTCTTAGATCGTTTTAAGGTCCATTAATTCTTGATGCGGCATCGTACGCGGCGTCTAAATAAAATATGTTAATACATATAATAAAGCGAAATATGGTAATATCCATTGTGTACGCCGGGAAAATCAATAGTCATCATCAGGCGAGCTGCTACGCCGATAAGTGTTTATATACGTAGTAGATGATATAATAGGTGTAATACGTGCAAAGGAAGGGGCTGCAAGCTAGGTAATAGAATTAATAATTAATAGTCATCCTTACACGGTAGATGGAAGCTAGTTCGTTAGTTATAGCCGCGTATACAGGGATAGTAATATAGTTCTGCTAGATTGGATGGAATTAGGTTGTTTGTAAATTATTTCGATTAATTTTAAATGAATTAACTTTTAGTCAGATTTTTCTTAATTTACAACGTTTTCTAACAAATTCTAAGTTAAAGTGTTATTACAAAAAATTTGAATAAATTCCTAAAAAATTCAAAACATTTACAGATTAATTATTTAGCTCTTTTTAAATGAAAAGCGTAACTTGCCAGACTTATTCTTTGCGAAACGATAAGAATAAATAAGTCAAATGTTGAAACTGTGTTTCTGCAATAATCGAAACGAACTCGGCGCTAGAACGATGTAAGATAGAGAAGCACGGGAAGCAACGCTGATGACGGAGTGGAGAGGCAGAAACATGTCCATTTATTTTTTGTTTTGTTTCTCGGCATTTTTCGATATGTTCTTACTTAATTTTGCAGGAAGTAACGCACAATAACTCGATATCGTTGAATTTGACGATAAGTTAATTTAATTGATGATTAAAATAATTTAGTCGTTGACCAAATTAAGTTAATCAGAAATTAATTTATAAAATTAATCATCACTTCTGACTATTTCGAATAACCTTTAACGACCGAATCAAATGGTATGTCCACAAAAGGGGGTGAAATTTAATACGACGCGAACGAATATAACAAAGTAATTAAGCCGCATAGTACATTGCATCATCCGTTCGCTAACGGTTCGCGATTGATAGCATTGGCGGTTTAAATGAAATATTCGTTTAATATAAATACGATATTAGCGTCTATAATCAAACGTGCATTACATGCATCGGCTGGATGTATCGGCGTACGCTCGCGCGCGGTGCAAGCAACAACGTTTTCGACAAAATGAAAACCCCGAAACGCATTTCATTTCGTCCGACACATCGCCGCACACGACCCCGTCTGTATTATACAGGCAATAACAAAGGCCGGTGCAATTTACGGACTGCATGGCCGTAAAACCGGCAACGGAACGTTCAATATGTGTGTGTATGAACGCCGGACTCATCGTGCAGCGTGGCCCGGTGATATTGCCTCGTATCCGAGGGATGTAGAAAGCGGGCTCCGAAACGCCGCGCATAATATTTCGAATCGGGTATATGTATGTATATAGTTAAATATAAATTCGCGAATTAGGATATATTGAAGCGGTCAAACTACCTCAAATATAATAACGGGCCGATATCGTTTCGGCGGATTTATTGGATCGATTGTACCGATACAGCGTTGGCGATCCCGCAAAATGAGCCGTATGTAACGATGTTATACGGTCGGCATTACGGCTGTACGCAATATATGAAGTTTCATATTGGATGTAGCGCATAAATTGTAATATTTGTAATTAAACGTGGTTATATAAAATCAAATCGATTATATTTTAACGGGTGTTTAGGAAGAAGAATCTAAATAAATTTTATGTTACGATCTACGATAACTATAGATTAGGCTGTCTGCTTTGAAGAACGTAGCTAATAGCTCATCAAAACGTCGCTAAACAATTATACTCGTTAGTCCATTTACAGCAAAACTTGTCTTAAACGGACATGAAGCGTAAGAGGGGGGCCAATGAAATAAATACATCCGTTATTTATGGTTATCATCAACTTGCCACGAATGCTTTCTTTATCGTTAACGTATACAGGCAAACCTCCCAAAAGATGAAATAGACGTAGTTTGAGTTCTTTAGATCATTAGATAAAATAATGGACGACTCCCGGTCCTTTGGCTTGGTTTCCCATTCGCCAAAGCCAACTTTCCATACGACTACGATGCAAATTAAAGCTTTCCTTTGATGTTAAGCTCATGTAAATGCTTTCAAAATTCTTAATTATGCCTAGATTTAAAAGTTGCCAACTTTGAACAGTTTAAAAGAAATGATCCTAATTTCACCCGGTATCCCGTTATACAGCTCAGGGCCACGTATTAGATCGAATTTTGCGTAGTCGTTAATCGGCGCTGTGGGACCCTTAGTTGTTGGTGATTGCGTGTAGAATAATCGCGCTTGTAGCAATTTTCCAGAAACTTGCTTCTACTTTCACGAACTCGGGTTACGACGCCTAAGATGAAAATAGACGTTAAAGTAAGTATTTTTTCTTGTTTGGGGAACGTCTAGAACCTTTATTGTGTTCTAAACTACTTAAACTATTCTTATAGCCCTTTTCACGAAGATCCTAGACACTCAGCTTTCTCAGGACGTATAACCCGGATGGGAGTGTGTTAATTTGAATTGTCCACGATAACCTTGTGTCCAGGGTCAGACCAAAAGGCTTCACGTCTGATTTTGTATCTAATTGCTTGGTGGTAAATATTAGCGTTTGCAAAACTGTTTTCCACCTCAACAACGGCTCCTTTAGACGTATCCACTAGCATCCGGTCGTCACGTTCTTTCGCTTTTTAAGCGAAGAAGAAGATATTTTATCCCGCATGTAAAAATAACTCAGCGTCACTGGCAAATCGTTCACATAAAGTATAAATAATAAGGAGCCTAGAATCGAGCCTTGTTAGATACCAAATTTTATTTCTTGGACGGAAGAAATACTGTGGCCCGCTTCCTGTCCAAGTAACTATTCCAATTTCTTCGCCGACGGAGGCGAAAGCCTTGTTGTATACGGATTTTGAAGTTCCTTTGTCGAATTTTTTAAGCGTTTACCTGCAACAATTGACGCCAGCATTTTTTGTAATTCCGTCAAATTATGCGGAATGCTTCGGATGCGATTCGATGCATTGTTTCTTTCTCTGTGCTTCTATTGTTTCTATGCTTCTTTCTCTCAACGTTCACGGAAAATAAACTACTTGGCCGATTATTTCGCTTCGCAGCAAAATAATAATGTTAAGTCATCTAATAGCCGCTTGTGAAAACTTAAGCGAAGTTATCTACGCAGGCGCTGCACAGCCGTTTCGACCGACGAACGACATGGAACGAATTATTAAATATTATTATGCGTTCGTTTTATACATTCTATTCCATTTGCACTGATGTAATCAGATGCATTAATCTTTCTATCCAGTGAATATTCTATGAATATGTATGAATAAGGCTATTTTATTATTACCAACTAAAGTTGCAACAAATTATTACGTATGTTGTTATTGGAAAATTATATTAATTCTATTGTATTATTAGCGCATAAAATTAAATAATCAATGGGCTACAAACTGAGAGCCGAAATATGTATTTTTTAAATGTGTATCGATTTTATTGTGCCTAACTGTACGTTTAATAAGGCATCTCAATCTGTGTATTATATCTTTTTTTACTACCGTATTACAAGGACAGTCCGATAATTACCTGATCTCAACAAGAGATGGCGCTACCAGAATTCAAATAACTCATTTTTCCGTAAAAGCGACATTTGACAAGACTCCTGTCAAGTTCTCAAACATCAGCCTGTGAGTGACCGCCATTTAAAGTAGTAAGCTAACTAAGCAGGCAGATGTTTATCGAATTCCCCTCATAACATGGCCTACCATTCTGGAAGACAAAAATTCCATTCCATGCGATCACCTTCAACTACACACTGGTACATCATTCACTATTCCGAGAATCCATTTAGTTCGACGTAATTTTAAACCATCGCTTTCGAGAAGTAATACGTCCGTAGTCTATCAAGATCGCCTCGGATTGCTACACATACGGCGATTTTTTCGGAACAACAAATTTATCTGCTGCAAGCGTCCCGAATTCTTTCCCGTCGATCGCGCAGCACGGTTTATTTGTTTTCGAATCGCCTTTTCCAACACAAGCGAATCGATTCGTGCGTGCGCTAGTTTTATTCCAGACCGGTGCGTCGGTTGTGTAAGGTTTAATTTTAAGTCAATGTCATCGAAGTCTTTTCGGATGCGGTCTAAATTTAACCGGCGGTCTCGCAACGCGCCAGTGCTCTCGCACCGCTCGATCAAAACCGATATTCTTGCCTCCGCATCTCTGTTTGGGTGTGCATGTTGCTTCTACGTATTTAACTTGCAATTAATCGCGGTTAAAATTAGCCTGGGCGCTATTTAAGAAGTTAAAAATCAATTCCTTTAGGATTACGCACGCATAGATGTGTACCTAACAGAGAAACAATGAATATATGCTATCCGCACGATGTATCCAGTACACTACGTACCTACGTATCTTCCTTCGTATCTCTGCCTGAACATTATTTAACGAATTAATCTCACATTAATGGATTAATGGAGACACAGATAGCGTGTTGTGCTATCCGTCACAAATTCTTCAAACAAAGGAATTGAATCGTTTTGTGAACTTTTAGAAAACCGTAGACACCTATTCTGTATGGCAGTGCATATTTGTATAAATCGTGGATCCACATTCTCAACTTGTTTTTTGCGTCGTACGTCATTTAAAAAGAAGTTCTACGTCATCACGCGCAAGGGTATATGAACCCCTGTAAGATCTCATTCGAGGGGATCATTCTTTCGCTTGCAACGTTGTAGTTCTCTAGGTGCTGTTCTTGGCACGACCCACTTCCCCAACGCAGACGATGATTAGGACTGTCCTAGTCGAAACTCATCCTAGCATCGCAGACAGTGATTAGCATTGTTCTCGACGAAGCTAACCCCCGCGTTGCGGGCGATGTTTAGCACTGTTTCCGCTGTAATTTAACGTATTGACTTAATTAATATTTAAAAAACTACCTTGTGATTTATATTTTGATAACATGAAAGCCGAACAAAAGAATTATAAGGTAAAGATCTGCCCTTCTAGTGCCCGGGGAGCGCATTGCTGATTATATCTATCCGTACTATTAAACATTAATAAGTATTATTTCAAAGGTAAACAAAAAGGCGCACGTTAACCATAAAGTAATGTGTTACAGCTTACAAAAAAAGGGGCGTACAGGAATAAAATATAAAACAACCGGGTCGAATTGCACGATGTCCCTATCAAAGGCAAATATTTCAAAGTGAAATAAAATTATTAAAAACTAAACTTAATTAAAAACCGTGCAGGATATCCGACCAGCCACCGATGAAATATTTATGCGTCGGACGCACTGTGGAAAAAGGGCGAATTTCGTTCCGTCCCTTTCTCGAAACCGTGGTGCGGATTTCGAAACTATAAATTTTTAAAATTCGTTCCGCTCGACTAATTCTTTCTAATGGAAAATGTATATGCGAAAATTACTTTATTCATGTGTGCGTAACATATTGCATCCCAGCATACATCCGTAGTGGTAGTATTACTCAAATGAAATATTAAAATATATGAATTTGTGAGGATTTTCGTGAAAATAACCATTTGATGGTGGAATTACTCCTGACTAGCAGACTAAGTGTACATAAACATCGCATGAACGTTGAACATGGAATTAGGAAATAAAAGAAAGAAAATACATCGTTGAAAGGACAACCAACAAGCAATAGCGATTCAATAAGTAAATTGCTAAAATGTCAACTCTTGGTTTCCGTATTGAAACCGCCCCCGTGTAACCTTTACCTACATTTCTTTCTCACTTTTGCTGTTACTGCGCACTGACTCGATACTATTTATTCCTGAGGGGTTGATATAAGGCTCGTTAAGGGCCAACGGAATAGAAAAGTAACGGATCAATAAACCATAACGGTTGTTAGGAAGTTTAATCGGTCAGGATTTCCACTGAATTCAAATATGGATCGTCTGGATAAGAGAATTGGTAAAACTTCGTTTCATGGTGATAGTGTGAGAAGCCATTGGAATATCTATCTGTGTGCGTCGGTTTTCGATAGATAAGAATATCCCAGCGCGCCGTTAGGACACCGGTGTATGGAAACATCTAGGAAAGAAAAGTAATCGTCGGATTTGGACCTCCACGATAAAGCGTACGGAATCATGGTATGGCAATTCAGAAACGATAGGAAATTGTTTAAATGTTGTGAAACAATAGAGCTTACTGTTCGAACACTTCCATGATGATATTGACAACGACGGTAGACACCAAGAAACCCCAATAACCGGAGACTGACTTGTATTATTCACCATGAAATTGGAAATAGGTAGAACAAAAGCAAGCTTCAACCAATTCAGTCGCATCGTTCAATTGATCATTGTAGATGAGGAATTTTTTAATAAAATGGACGCTGTTTCAGATATGGGAACTTTGGTGAGTAAACACCATCAATTCTTCTAGTCGTTCGATGAAATATTGAGAATTTTGAATTGTGTCCAGTGTAAGGTGTTAAAAGGTTAGAAAGGTACTTCGGTAATTTGTCGGCAGGATTACTGATGTTGCTGGCATTAGGGCGTAAGGGGGTATTGTGGAATTCTAGGGAGATTGTATAACTTAGGGGCTGGAGAAGCACCGGGGCGAAGTGATCGCTGGATATCGGCACGTTCGAACAAATTTAATGACAAAGAAGTAGGCTCAATTCGAGAAGTAGGATCACCCCAAAACAAGTTGATTGGTACCGTTTTGCAGCAAGGAAAGAACTTTCTGCTCGTACACATTGCTTCATAGCAGCACGTTATTGTTATATATTTGACATTTGTTTACATTAAATTCCATCTTATTAGGAAGTAAAGCAGTATTTATTACCTTTTTCCCCAACTTCCTCTAGGTCGGTTTTTTATCTTTCTATTCCGCAAAGTCCACTAAATAAAAGAAAGAGAGAAGAAAAAGAAGAATTATAGCTGTACTTATTAGGTTCACAAATAGATTGTTTTATGTTTTGACCGTCCGCACAATATTCCAATCTTGTAGATCTGTATACAACGTTTTTTACACAAGACCAGAAGAAAGCAACCACCCTACGCCTTATCGTGGTAGTTTTAAATATGAATTATCCCAACTTAGAATTTTTCCCAGCACTAGATATACACCAACGTTCTTTGCTAATTTAGTTTTAGGAATTACATACCTAGACGGTATTCCAATTTCACCAGACGCTCTAGGGTAAAACGAAACACAAAGAAGCAGCTTGAAAATTACATGCCTCTCGAGAAGCTCGAATCAAATTCAACGCCGTTCACAATCCACAACATCGCGTCCGAACTTACCGGCGCAATTTCGCCGCCAATTAGCGAAGTTGGTAAGGTGTAAATATTCTAGAATTATTCCCCCAAGATGCGTGATACTTTAGAAAACTACCGGAAACGGTTCCGACCGCCTTCCGACGAAGTGAGCACCGTCCGAAAGGTGGAGGAGGCTCGCCTTATTAAATTATGCGATATTTAAAAGAATACGTCGTTAGACTAAAAGCTGCACGAGCTTCCCCTTTTATTTTTCCTTTCCTCTCTTTCGCGATTCTGTTAGTATCACGTGATAGCATGCAAATTTATGCAAACATAGCGTCCGGTTCTTTTCAACGTTTTACTCGACGGAAGTGCAGCATTCATTGCCGCGAAAACCATCATTTCTCCATGAATAAATTTCTCCTGTTCTTCCCGCCTTTCCAATTCATCATTCAATTTTCCGAAGCTGTCGTTCGAGGTAAATAGAAATGCGAGGAAAACAACTAGAGGTAGGTGGTGAAAAAGTTTCGTGTAAATATTGTTAGTCGAATACAGGCTTCGAAGTGGTTTTTCAAAGTGTAGATTGGCATTTGTAAATTTGTATTCGTAAAGAAGATGGATGGCTTATCTGAAATACAAGATAAAAATGGGCGTTGGGTAATTATCTACTTTAAATAAAAAGAATGTGTTCAAATACGTTCGAATTCGTTATTTTTCCCATTTACCACATGTGCTTCACGATATAACAGCGTCGTAATTACATGTTTTTTCAGCGACACGTTTCAAGATTCTTGCATCGGCAATACAGGCCAACCTAACACTTCTCAACTTTCTCCGCAAGGCGAATAGCACACCTCCTACCGTAAATTCTCTTTTCAAACAATAATCTACCTATTCAAGTAACAGTTACATTGGCTATACAGCGAAATCTAGAACATTCGGTATCATTCAGGGCCAAAATCACCGCATGCGTACTTGAATATTAAATTTTATTATCGTTCCCCATTCCTTTGTCTACTTCAATCGAAACTGCAAATTTTAATTTAACCGTCCGCCTATTTTATCCTCACATCCTTTATGTATACCCCCTTTCAACTTTTGGTTAACAATCAACTTGAACAACTCAATATTTTCACCATTCTACTTATATAAACGTCCAACACGAACCGGATGAATGAATGAAAATAGCTGCAAAACAGCAACGTTGAACGTTATTCAAACGAAATTTGATTAAAATATCCAACGTTGTAAAACTAGGGAATTCCATTAATTACATGAAAAACAATTTAAGTTTGTTATCCCATTTATTGATAAACAATAGGAAGGGCAAGGGACCAAGAACGAAGACTTGTAGTCCAACCAGATTTAGCAAGTCTACAAGATACTTCGTAGCCATAGGGCAACGCCTCTTCAAAACTTTCACTGGTCTACTATCAAGCCTTATTTCTTCACAAGAAAGGGGAACAAAGAATATAATATTAGCAGCTATGTTAAGAGTACTAATAGCGGAAATGGACAGTTAACTTTTTCCTACATTGTCCCTTTGATTAGATACAGGTGTCAAAGATATATCGTCGAAATTGGTACCATTAACGAACATCTTGAAGATATATAGGTAGTACTTTTAGAGGAGTAATAAAAATAAAATGTAAAATGGGAACACGCTGAAAAGTATTAAGAATAACGAAGATAGTCTGTGGTGATTCTGCGAGTTAATACTTCCTTCACAAAATTCTTGTAAAATTTGATAATCAATGATTTCGTTCGGTTTCGTGCACATCTGAAGGCCAGAATTGTCCATGATGAGTGCTATACTTCACCTATTCATTCGGTGCCAAAATGTTCCGACAAATTAGATGAAATTCAACTTCACAAGAAACCCTTTCGTCAAACCTTAATGGCACGTATTACACGTAATAAATAATAAAGATATTACACGCGAACAATAAAACGAGCTAGCACTTGCTTTTGCTGTTTTATACTGGCGACGACCATAAGCCATAAATTAATGTATTAAGCTTAGCGCCTGTTTTCATTTAAATTACTTGCAATTATAAAACCACACGCAAAGTAATTTTTTTTCTCTCTGCAAACCATGAACATTAGCCAATGGCGTGTGAGAACGAGTTTTCCTCAATAAATTTCAGTATATGTATACGTGATAAGAACCATTGAGAATTTATTGTGTTCTCTTTCTGCTGGTAGAAAAAGCAGGAAAGGAATTTAAAAAGAATTCAACGATTTCTTCTTTGAGGAATCCTGATAAATTGCAGCCTTAGCTAGCTAATAAAATAGAGCACCTGTAGAGTTTCGCGGACGTGTACGTAAAAGGTACGAGTAAAGTATAATAAAATAATGTGCATTATATACCTTAATAGAAGAAGTTAGACAATTATCGTCCAGTCTGCAACGGGTTCCAAGAATCAGTGGAATATTTTACATTGCCGCTGTATAATTTTCGCAAAACGGGTAATATGTAGGGCAAAGAATTCGGCAGCAACGTTAGTAACGTGAACCGTGTAAATGCGGGCCGAAAATAGATTTTGGCAAAGACCCCTCGGCTTCTGTTCCGCATTATGGGCCTTTAAAAAACCCACACAAATCGCTCTCGCACACATATAAATACGTACACGCATCGGAGATTGAAAGAGAAATACTCTCTTCATCGTTAATACGCTAAAAATTGATGTCTATAGGAAGCATGGCAAAAAAAAGATAATGAGAATCTCGTCTAAGTGTTGCATCGGTGAGAATAAACAACTTAATTTTATTAAGAGAGAATTTTTGCTGCTTAACCATTGGTGCATATTATAATTTTTTTTTTCCTATCTACCAATGTTCAACAGAGTATTATCGCGTATCTTAAGAAAAATGTCCAGAAGAACAGATTAACACTGTTATTCTTTCATTAAAGAGTGATGCGAAAAGCATTATTCAATAGCAACAGATTCTTCGGGATTCTCTTATAGTAAACCAAATATAAAAAAATAAATTTAGGGACTTAACACAAACAATTAGAAATTTTTAAAATTCTACACACTTCTAAACCGTAGTGTACATGTTTTGTTAATCTTACACGGCTCACGTACAAGGTAAGAAATGTAAACATGCAACGTCATTAAAAATCTGGCTATACAAACCGCTCAAATTTTTATTTCGAAAGAGACACGCAAACAACAAACGCTGAGCGAAGTCCTGAGTAGTATTCTACAAGGCGTCTGTTTTACACAAGTAACCAGTGAATACTTTCCTAATTCCCCATGCTTCCAACCGTTTTTCGCCGCGTGTGCCTAAGTCCATGTTCAAACGGAAATAGGACTTGAGAATTGTACTGGTCATTTCCTTTTTAATCTTAACCTAATAAGTGAAACTGTTCCTTCGTTCCGTAAATAAAAATTGATTTATTCTAAACAAATCAGTTTCCACGAATTGATGAACGTAGAAGACGAAGAAAACTAGCTGAAACTGAACCTTCGCATTTTTGCGAAATATCGAACTTCCGAAGACGGAACTTGCCCAAAATACGGGGCTTCTTGAGTCATTACAATAATCATTAAGTAATACAATCTGACAGAACAGAAATGTTATTTGTTCCATATAAACCCTTGCTCCATCTGACGAATGAAACAGATGTCTATAAAAACGTTAATATAATAATACTTCTGCGAACGATACAAACGCTACAAACGATAATATGTTATCCCTTTTTCATTAATATCGCCACCAAACATACACGAAAAGCACAATCCTCCTTCCGCCGCCCAAAAATAACCTATTCTCTCCGTCCCCAAAACAGGGAATACGAGAGAGCCAATCCAATAAATGGACAGCGCGGCAATAGTAAAAGTATGATGGCACTAAACAGTGACGGTACAACTGCTGCTACCGTCGTTGCCGTTGACGCTAGAGTTCTGCAGCGTAATAAAAAGTTATAACCATGATCTAATTAGTTTGTATACGCCCGGGAAAAAAGGAAGAAAAAAAAAACAGAGGGCTGAGGCCGTAAAGCCTTAATAAATGACTTCGTAAAATATTAATAACATAAATGAAATTTAGTTCTAGACGGAGAATGAGAGGAATAACAGAGACGAGGAGGGTTAGTGGCGCGTAGTGAATTTTGTAATAAATAAAAGTCGATGTAAAGTAAAATTAACACCTGCTGTAAAAACAATATCTCAGCTCGAGGCGGGTCGTCTGGTTTCTTTGGTACATTATCGGCTAGCGTTGCAAAAGTTTACGTTTTATTCGATGATAAACAAGAAATACGTGCGTACGACATTCGTTATTAGGATTTTCTAAGGAAATAAGCTAAAGGGAAACTGCTTAATAAGCTAAAATCTCTATTCAATTATTATTTCAAAGTATGTATACAAAGTTGTTGCAATTGTGATGATTTATATATTAAAGCTGATTACTTAAGGAATAAATTGTTTGATAAATACGATGATGATAAAAAGAAAATCTTTTTGAATTTTTGCCTTGACCGATCCGAAATTTCTTCGGTCAGTAGCTGTTGGTATCACGTCATTGCGTTCTCGGCAAATAACAAACAAATTTAAACAAACTCAATTCGTATAGTGTAAACGTGCCGAACGTTTCAAAGCAACAAATACGAATTTACACGAGACAAGACCTTTCCCTGTATAAAAGACGTCGTATGTACATGCATACCCCAACACGCGATACGTTATCCGTCCTAACACCGGCTTTATTCTATCCATGACGTACTTTTCGTCCTGACGCGTCGTCGCTTATGGAAACAATTTGGACGTTATTGAAAAATCCCCGGCGTAAGACGACGTGTACCCGCGGCATTATATATCCGGTTTTTTCGCGTTATTGAAAATTATATTACAATAAAATTTTAATAAAAACGAAACTTCCTAAAACGTTGACAGCGGCAGCGTCGCATTTTACAACGGAACACGCGAAATGGGGTCACATACGTACGAATATGCGTGCTTGTAGGGACGCGTGTGTGTGTGTAAGCGCGGGTTTCCCGCGCCGCAGAGGGCGCTATAAATGTGCCTGGGGTGGATGCTGTATGAAAATATCCTAGCGCGAATAAATTTTTGTCGCCTCGCATAGTCGTTGCGGTATATCGCTGATGGCTTGTTATGTTGTTACGTATAACATCTAGAAAAAGTATCTGTACAACGTACAATGTTTACATTTTTCTTTATTACTACTTTTCTTAAAGGAAAGGAATTGAATGTCAGACATACCATGCGAAGGCGTATATTTAACATGATGCCTATGTATGAGATGCAAGGAGAACGTTGTCGTCGTATCCATCTTATTAAAATATAAACAAAAAAGTTCCTATAAAGGAAGCGCTCGTTTAAACAGTTATGTACAACAATAAAATAGCAAGTTAACATAATCATGATAATACAGGGTGTAAAAAAAACAAACCTAGGACAAGGATTTTAAAGCACGAAAATCTAAATGTTTGCAGCTCCCAGATGTCCGACTTACAGAAAGAAATCATTAGTAATTGGGGCTTTAAGCCTCAAGCGACCTTCTGGTCATATACAGCAATGATCAGTTCAGTTTAGTGGCCAAAAAACAATATAAAAAGAACAACCACAGCTGCAACAGCAGCTTCAATAAATTCAGAGACATGCATCAGCCTTATAACGTGATCATTGGAGCCGTGCGGGAGTGAGCCTCAAAGTAAAAGAGGTACCCTAGTACCGTAATACAAGAATGGGCATTAATGAGCCCACAACGACATATTTCAAGCAAAGATTTCCGCCATTTCTGTGATGAACATTTATGTGTGCCGTAATGAATCTAGAAATAGAGATACGAGGCACAACTGGTAGTCTATTAAAATCCATTGAGGGTGTTGGGATGTAATAATCGCCCTTACTTTGCGATGGGTCAAGAGCTACCAAGGGATGGAAGGATATAAAAAAGCGGATAAGCTGGCCAAAGAAGTAGCGAACGTGCCTTTCATTTGTTCTAACCTCTTCTGTGGCCTCCAAAATGTTGCGGATTACTTAAATTTTAATGAAACTTGGTGAAATGTCTTCACCGCCACCTTCAACTTCTTTTTAAGTTGCCAGAGTCGGTAATTTCCAAGTAATTTACAGTTGAGAATACTGAGACAAATATTGAACAACTAATAGCTTGTTATTGAACTGATCTCCTTACGCCAGGGTAAGTATTTATTGTTCCGAAATGGAAAAACTAGACCAAGACGTCTCTGATCCGGATAATAAAACATCGCTGACTAACCTCAAAACGAAGGAACACAAGTTGGCTTTTCAAAAGCTACTGCCGGCATCTAACTATTCTGTAATAAAGAATGCAGGAGAGGAGAAGAGGAGCAATAAATTACAAAAGCCAGTACATTACCATGGACCTTGTTGGAGGAAAGGAAGAAATAAAAGAAGACAACACTGAAAATTTACCAAAGGCGTTTGGATGGCACTAGAGGGCGCCAAGAAATATCGACTGTGTCGTTTTGGAAGTTGTGACATTAACTGTGAGGCAAGAGAGAGCTAAGCTATCTTACCATTACATATTTTTCGTTGAACAATCCACTGATCACTTTTTCAGAACGTGTAATTTTATTTTAGAACCTTATCATACTACAATGACTTAATAAAGCTCCCTAAACTCGGGTATTTTGTACGAATGAACGGGCTTGGTCGATTTTGTTACTCCACATCACCAAATACACGATTTATTTGATTTTCCAAATTCATCGGAGCTTATTTGCTTCAAGTACCTTACGTAATTAGCGTATAGCAGTGCAAATAACGATTACTCAATTGTTTTCCGAGAAAAATCGCTATTTTGATTTCAATTTGGAACGTATTGAATCAGATTTTCCGCTTACCTCGTATTAATAGCCGCAGCATCATCCATACGTACTTATAAATAAAAATAATCTCATTCATGCTTGAGTCTCGGAAAACCCGCCTCTATCACAACATACATAAGTACATGAATTCTATTTTCTGTTCTTTCACTCGTTAATTTACGGAGGCGGCCCAACCTAACCAGCAGCAGCGGCAGCAATACCGGCGCTGTAAAAGCATCGTAGAGGTAACCGTCGGGATGTAGTTGAAGTAGTAGTAGAAGATATTAGGACCGGGGCGCAGCGACTGCGGCACAAGATGAATTTCCACAGAGAATTCTTCGGAAGTAAATTAAAGTTCATTATGCAATGGCGCTCTAAATTAAGAGATATTGCCAACAACACTCCTTTATTTTGCTTCTTTACTCGAATTCCTCAGCTTACGTTTATTAACGGGCGAAGAAGGAGCGAGATGAAGATAAGGTAGACGGGGAAGCGGCGTAAGAGCTTGGTTGGAATTAAAAATTTGAAATGAAATTTTCGTTTATTTACGTTTATTAAACAGGATGAAGAAGAGACGGTCCTACTCGCGGGTAAATTGACTTTAAAACATTCTCCAATAGAAGAGGCCGATACATAGCTTTCTCGATTAAAACGCTAAACATAGATGGCGCAATTAAATTGTATTTTGTCGGATTGGTTCGCTACCTGACCATGAGCTCTGACAGCTTCTTTTTTCTGGCGCTAAGATGTTGCTGTGCGACTGCCGATGACGTGCGATGAGGTAAGGGCGACTTATGAAGTGAGCATTCCCAGTCAATGACTTAACAGTGGTGTCTCTAACACACAGACGTGCTATTTCTTCACCAAGTTTGAAAACTTTAAGGCGAAATCGTTTGCCGGAAAAGGACGAAACTGTCGTTGTTCAACATGCAGCGAAGAAGTAGATAGTAGATAAGAATATAAGAAAAAAATGGCTTTGGCTACAAACATAATTTTGATAACAAAAAGAAAATAGCAGGCGAAGATTGGTTTTCTTGTTTTCACAAGAGACATCGAGATCTTCCAACGAGTTTATCATTAGCCAGAACGAATGTCACGAAGAAAAAAGCAGGTTGGATATTAAGATATAAGATATTAAGAGATAAGATAAGGAAATTATAAGAAGCTAAAAATAATATTCGTTGAAGTTACAACTGCGATGAGTCGAAGCTCTGAATGAGGCGTTATCACCATGTTCCTCTGATAGTGAATACCGAATACCCCCTCTGTTATTTTTAAAAAGGAAGACAGAAGACTGACATGTTAAAAAAAAGAACAAATACACTTTTCAACATTTCCTAAAACATAGCCCAAGTCCAGATAAATCTACGGCGCCAAAACAGTTCCAAACGATGGTGTATATAACATGAAAATGATCAAAAGATATTAATCCAAAACTACTATATATACCATATAATGGGAATGCAAGGTCCTTCTTAACCCGCTCCACGTAATTTTCGTAGTATTACGATTGCTTTTGTTCGAAGATTAATTTACGCGAAAAGCGGCAACACCTCCATCGGAGTCTCCCAGGGCCATCCGCTCCCGCGTAAACCCTCTCGGTACGTAAACGCGAGGCGCTGCATTTATAATTGCACTTCCCGAATCAATTGTTATCCTTCTCGGATTGCGGGAAACGTATTGTTTATACATTCGACGTCGAGGTTTTAAATCAATAATGGAGAGAAGTGGAGCTAGCACTGCCGCCACCATTACCCCGCTATTACCGCCGTCGCAACGCTACGCCACTTGCAATGTTGATGACCGAGGTCTGGCCGAATATAAATGGAGCTAATAAAGCGGATACAAAGATAGATTTATTTAAAGCGTAAGTTAAATTACACACATACATGATATATTAGGTAGCGTTTAGCTCTTCATTAGCCTGGACCCGGCCAGCGCGGACTACGGTGCGATGTGGCGTTGCGCGGGTTGCGGGACGCTACACCGCATGATCGCCGCTTAATTGAAGCGCCCTCTGCATTAATAATCGCTTTACTAATGAGGTACGCACGAGGTTACGCAATTATTCAACGGACTTGATAAAAAGAATTATATATATGTATATATATATATATATATATATATACGCACAATAAGGAAGTACAATCTGGAAAAAATATTTTCATCATTAACTCGCTGACTCGAGTAAACATTCAACTCGATCATATGGTTTCGATTAGAGTTGGACGAATCATAGCGAGTCACACGCACTCGCCAGCAAAATCTGCAAAACAATCCTAAAGAAATATTCTGAATAAAATGAAGATCTGGCAGGATATATTTTAAAGTGGGTTGCCCTTTACTTAAATTTTCGGGCGGTCGTGGTTCTTTACAACCAACCGCCGAAACTAAGACGCTGGTCGCACGCCTTCACGCCTTCGCCGCCAGGAGAAAGATTTCCTTTATATTCCCAAAAAGGATGGACTTTTCATGTCTCACCAGTCACAACGCCTCAAGAGAACTAATCGATACACTTCCCCGAATCACGCATACGGCTAATTTGTACATAATGCAGATCTAAATAGGAAATATGATGTAATACAAAAGGTAAAAGGTTGGAAACATGCATTCATAACTGACAATAAACAAGTGTATGGAAATGTGATTCACCGCCGTAGCATACACCGCGGCATTATGACGTAATAATCCACCCCGAGACTATCTAAAAACAGCGACCGTTCACGACACCGGTTATTACGACGAGCAATACAAAGTATCAGGTTTATTATTTCACTCCGCATTATATCAGTCCGGCCCTTAAACGCGAACGCTCGGTGGATCCCCGCTTGTCGGTTATTATTCCTCTTACGTAAACAGCCCCGCGTATCCGTCGAGAATTTAAAATTAATGATCGGGTGGCAGGCGACCGCTATCTAAAGACGAGAGAGAAGGAGACGGAACAGGTCACTCCACCATGCTTGATTCTTGCGGGTGGATGAATGTTCTAACTGCTAACTACCAACGTGACTGCCGCTCGCGCTAGATGGCTGTACGTTACTATATGGTAAAGAGAAATTGTCCGCAGGGCGAAGAAGGAAAGCGCTCTAAATCCGGCGTGTAAACGAACCCCTTGCGACGGGCGACGAGATCGGGCGTTATTGTCGTTAACCACCTCGCTACAAACGAGAGAATTTCGTGTAGAGTAATATTTTTCGCTGATATTGGGACGAAGTATAATATCGTGACGGCCTACGTGGATGTCGCGAACGAGATTTGCATAAGGTGTTAAAATGTTTGCACGAGATGTCCGTTGCGAGACATGACGGCGTAATATTGAAATCTAAGGATTCCATATTATGATGATTGTTGGTGATGAAGCTTTGGTATTGGTGGATATGACACAAAAACAAAACAAATATAACAAATTACGTAAAAAAAGAGTTTTATGTTTGTGTATTGTTTGCGCAGTTTTTCGACCATTGAGCTTAAAGAACTACCTCCATCAAATATTGATGAACGGTCTCATGAATTTTATTGTTACCACCTACGAATGTAAAAACTGACCATATTGATCTGTCGAAGGCGTTTCGTCGTTTCGACGTTTTGCCCACAACCATATGGGACTTCTTCAGGAAAATGGTGGTCTTAACGTGTAAACTACGCCAGAGAGGAAACAAGCTTAGTGGGAAGCAGTTGATCACGCTAACTCAGTATGTGAACAATGCCAGAGGCAACTGTTGCCTATCATTCTCCCGAAGAAGCCCGATGTAATTGTGGACGAATCGATTAACGACACGGTTCAAACCCGAAACACGTTTAATTTTAATATTATCCTAAGGTTTAAATCTTACTTGAGTCATAGATAGCAGACCGTTGAGATAATTTTTAGTGGTGTTCGTGTTCATTCAAAACCCATTGGTACTTGTTAAGGGCGTGCCTCAACGTAGAAAGTTGGTGCCATTTCCTTTTATCAATTCTTTTAATGATTTTTGTGCTGTTGAATGCCTTCGATGGATGCATTTTTATTTTAAGATCGTCGTGATCGATGTGATCGTCGTTTGTTAGAACAACTAACAAAAATATTTTGCGGGCTATTTATAATAATAAGTAATAAGTAACAATACGTCGAAACAACCGAGTTGCTCCTTTATTCGTTACGACGCAGACGTTCTATTTACCGAAAAATAATTTCAATAATTTATTTTTATGAACGCAGACAATCGAATGTTTGATAAAAATAGTAAAATAAGAATTTTAACTGAAGCTTATTCGAATTACAGAAGTTATATCTGCTGTACTCGAAAAAAATTAGTTCAGGCGTCAGCGTTATACAACCCCTACAAAATTTCTCAACTTGTTCAACTTTTTATTGCCTTAAATGTTGTAATAAATTAAGTCTGACTTTTTATTGCTGTTTTAAGTACTTCTAAAACGACGTATGCTTTCTTCATTTTGCTCTAACCATTTAACAATAAGTTTTTTTTCTCACTTAATGCTTTACCTTATGTTTTTAATGCTTAATGCTTCTAATACCTAGAAGAAAAAAATTAGAAAATTTAAATTGAAAAATCTTATTTCTTATCTACTACGTTCTAGAGATCTTTAAATAAACTTTGAATAAATCTTTATTGAATTTTAATCAAATATACGACGTAAATATTATAAATTTAAGAATTAAGTCATTAAATGTTAACATTACAACTTTCATCGAACGCAATTGTAAGTAATTGGCCAGAAGCTTGGCGTTTTATCCTCCAATTAAAAAACGAACCTATTCCAAATTACTTCCCAAAAAAACGCAGCCAATTTTTCTTTCCCACTTTTCAATCCGCTGGAACATAATTCAATCTAATCTAATAACTTATACGGCGAACCGGAAGAACCGACCCAAAAAAAAAAAAACAATGACCGAACTAGTGAATCAGTCTTTGAAGGGCCAACAGCGCCAATATACTAGCAGATACCCTCCGGATTGATTAGGGCATATATTTTACCTTTTGAACTAGCTGCCGCTAGGATATATATCCTTTCAATTGTGCGTGAACGGGAATTTATTAGCCCATTCGACTAGGCCCTGGTTTACAACTTAAAATAATGCCGATTACATTTCACTGCGGCCGGTCTCGGCCCGGTTGCCTGGTCCGTCCGTCGCCCCGCCGCCGCCGCCGCCACCATTGGACTTCTGCGACCGCAGCGGCGCCCTCTCTAAAAAAAAATAAACACTAACGCGCGCGCACTGTTAAATACGAATTGGAAATTGAATGTCTTTGTAGGGACCGTGGAATTGATGTTTATTTCCAGAAGCTCTTTGGACAGCCCGCACCATTTCGCTATATTCGCGAGGGTCCTCGTTTTTATATGCGAGAGAAAAATGCGTTTGTAGGTGTGCTGTGCGGATGGGACCAGCGAAGCCAATAAAAGCGCTTATGTGTGCTCTGATAGTAAACAAGTTCTTCCTTTTTTTTTTTCGAGAGGGTAGTAATAAAGGGTTGATGGATAGGAAACGGGATGTTGAAGTGCTTTTTTTTTTATTGCTCGGTATTTATAATGGTACCCGTAAGTTTCAAGCTAGGCTAACTAATCGGGAAAACACATATAAAAAAATAGTTAGCGCTCGTACATTCGATAAGATCCGCTCGATTTTTTACCCCAAATTAACATAATTTTGATAAAAAGTGGAGCTGTTGGATCCATCTCTGCAAATCGCTGCAAACACATTCGAGCTCTTCTCAAAAGAAGAGGTAACACCATTAACAGCCTTTAGATCATCACGAATATTCTCTACGGCATCCATAACCATAGCAGCAAGTTGTTCTCAGTTTTCCCCGAAGAAAATAGTCGGGGAAATCTACATCATGTGACATTGCGGACCAAGGAACTACTGCGCCCCTTCCAATCTGATGATTCGTATGATTTTAAATAGAAAAGGCTGTTAGTTGTCTATCAAAAAGTTATATCCGCATGCGTCGCCTTAAATGATGAATCGCGCCACCTTCGATGTCTTAATAGAAGCACAGCTTTAAGGATCGTTACAAAATATTATTCCAGCGTTAAATTTAGATACATGCAAATACCTTCAAAACATTAAGCACATTCGATACGAAATTAATCGCATAAACCTAACGCCTAAATTAACAACCTTCTTCTAATAATAAGACTGGAGATCCAAGCGCGCGCGTATGTCGATGAAATTCTAACGATGTTTTCCACGTATAAAAACGGAAATAATAATCCCCAATTAATACGCCGTTCATTACATACGACCGTCATCGTCGCGAACAAAGAAAATTACGTAATCACAAACACATTATGCTACCGTAAAAGGAACGGCGGGAGGGCAGAGAGGGCGAGACGGTAAGTAAACGCAATTACATCGATTCTACCGAGCGTGTACTACAACGGCAGCGGCAGCGGCAGGAGCAGTAGCGCCTACAACAAGAACAACAACAACAACAACGCAATAACGAAATAAGAGAAAATCTTCGGTCCTAACTTCATTATCCAGTTTTCAATTTGCAATCTGACGACACAAAGCGTTCGATTATAATTGCATTACGCGAATCGTTGTTTGGCACTAATGAAGTAGTTTAACTCATTAAAATACGGAAATGATTATCGAAGAGGCGAGCGACAGAAAACTCCGCCGAGTGGAGCATGAAGTGATGCATTCCGCCCTCTACGGAGATGACGGCAAACTCGTATTTATCGTCGCTCGAAATGCTTGATTAACGTGCGAATTGTTTTTGGGCGCGAGGAAATGAGCAACAACGGCGAACCTGCCTCTTGAACCCTCCTTTTATCTTCATGTTTTCGACGGTTTGATCGTCCAGGGTTGTATTAGTGGATGTATCCATATACGAGGAAGGTGTCCGAAGTTCTAAGATTCTTGTCTAGATTTTTTTTTATATATATCGCAGCGCTCAATTATCTTTCTTTTGAAGCATCCTCGACGAATTTTATCGGATCGTATCCGCAATCCACGTACTACGAAAGAAAAACTTGCGATTTTACAGTGATTATCGTTCGTTATTTGTTGCCATCGATTAACGTGATCGTATTAAATCCTGCTTTTTTGCAGCGACTAGACGGACTCGTGTTTTGTCGACTCTTGGGTCGACATAAATAATCGACTTAAAGGTCTCTCGATTCAATTATTTAAAACCGAATTAAAAAACGTCTCTCTTTAAGAGCAGTGACTAAATTATTGATTTTCCTTTACGAGGCCTCCTTACATAGGTTGTTGTTAATAGGTTATTGGAGTTAAAGGTGGTACACTTTAACTCCTGGACTTCCAAATGAAACTCCGTTAAAAAGGAAAGAAATATTTTGTCGTATTCTAAAGTTACTATAAGAACATATGAATCGGCCGGCCATATAATCTTCTTTCGCTAATTACTCCCGAGCTATTCATGCACAGCTACAATATGCAGTTAATGAATTCCCCCGACACTTAATCGTAAAGCCCGAACAACTTCAAGACGTGTCTCATGGTCCCCTTTTGCGTACTTCGCTGGGAATAGTTCCGAGGGAGTTCCGTAGCTATAAACCCGCTATTTATGGTGTTAACGAAGTCGTATTAAGGCCGCAATAACACCTGGTCAAGATATGTACCTAGTATAAGGAGATTTAACTTCGCCCGAAGTAGCTATAACGTCTACTGCTTACCCGCTTACGTCCAATGCGGTACAGAAATTCGACGTACTCCTTTTGCTCAACGGTATTGCTTCCTATTTTACTGCGAGCCATGTCGCGCTATAATCTATTGTAATTGATGCAGCAGAATCGTCTGCATATGGATGTATCCGATGCATGTGGGCTATTGTACGTATCAAATATGCAATATTTCGCGAAATGTGTCCGTATTTTACAATGTAAATTTTGAAGAGGCGACATTTTATAACCTCAAACGGCCCTATCAAATGTACGAACACTTAACATTTTTGCAACTTGCATTCGGCACGTTGTGATCGCAATATTGTGAAACAATCACTTCGCGTGCGCTTCCCTGGCTTCCGCAGCAGAACTACTGCCTTTTGTTTTCGAAATACAGGATACTGAAAAATCTTTTTCTTAGAAAATTTATCCGTCTTCAATAGTTCATTAAAAAGAAGTCGTTACTTGGTCGACGTCAGCCTTTTGATGGCTGTCTGTATTATTACAGAATCAGCAGACTCCACAATCCCGTTTCATAATTGCTCTTAGCTGTTTAGTTCTACGGTACAGGCTTCATTCTTCATGAACTTCAAAAATCAAACGAACTGACTTGCTTTTCGAGAAAAGCAAGCTTTTCCTTTTTTCTTGGGAAGCTAAATGGCGCCCTTCTGGTAATCTCCTGCACTGTCAGCTTTCAGCACAGTTAGGTAATTCTTCCTTATTATTGTTTTTTATCGCTCTTCTTCTCGTTCACTATTAGTCAACAATCTTTTCTTTTTTCTTGGGAAGCCAAAGCCATAAAGCCTTTTATTCTTGAGATCTCTAAATAGCGTCCTTCTGGTAATCTCACAACGAGATGATCCATTTCTTCTAACTTTTCTATCCTGTACTGTCAGCTCTCAACACAGTTAGGTGATTCTTCCTTATTATTGTTTTTTACCGCTCTTCTTCTCGTTCACTATTAGTCCTTAATCTTTGGCTTTTGTTTCGACTAAGTTAAAAGTATTATTTTGTTCCCCTTTGCTTCTCGCATTTCCTATTTTTCTACATTTAAATTATCCAAATTCAAATAATGTATTCACAATTTGTGCTTAATGTACGGAGCATAATATAAATACTAAAGGAAATACGCTTCCGTTTCCTTCGATTGCCTCCTATAAAGATGGGCCCGGATAAAGTGTGGGCACGGAGAAATTTATAAAAATTCGATTTCGACCGGTGATTTCGAATGCACAAGGCAATTTTCCGTGATTTGCATGTTTTTACATCCCCTTTTAAATTCCACTTAAGACTAGAGAAAAATCAGAATCGATTCCCGAGATACGGCGCGCCCCCCGTACCATCCCTGGACGACGAAGAAGAAGAAGAAGGTCTACGTTCCGATGCGACGTCGTATTTTAACGTTGGACGGCCGCGCGCTCTGAAAAATATACAACGCGCCGAACGGATACAATCGTAAGCTGCGAATTATTCGTCGGAATTTAAAATCCGCATTACGTATTCCCTTACTGAAATTCCGCCGGCGGTCTCAACCGGCCCCCAATGCGCCCCCCTTCGACCATCCGATCCTCCTCTTCGGTACGGTTGTTCCTTATCGCGTCGCAACCCCTACCCATCGACAGGCTGATGATAATTTTTTTCTTTGCGAGTTGGCTGGAATACTTGGAGATGCTTAAGGAAATACGTTCATGCTGTCTCATCGTTAATTCCGTTCCTATTATTTCCTTTTATTCGTATTATTTTTTAACGGGTAAGTATTGGCATGGTTGGCTCTTTACGAAAAAGGAATAACGACGTTCTTTAAAAAATAATTTATTTTTTAAGTTAAGTGGCACCCATGCGAGATTTGAGCATTTAATAGGGTGTAGAACAAGATTTGCCTTTAATTAACGTTCAAACTAATAATTTGGCAGCCGTTACTCAGTTGAGTATGACGACCAGCGGTACAGCGCGAATTTCCAAACCGGAGAAGGAAAAACGAGATCAAAGGACTAATGGACACGTTTCTTAAGATCTCTGACTCATAAAATCAAACGACTTAACGATACTTGTGCCGAAAAGCGTTGCTTTTAATAAACGAGTCTCTTAAACAACATGGTAAACATTATCTTTGCAGACGAAAGGTGGTTCCATTTAACAAAAGCTTAATCTCACCTTAGTTGTAAGAATAGAAAAAGGGAGTGCGCAACCACAATGGAATCATGAAAACTGCTGGTTTCGAAAAAAATTAGGTATCTAACCATTTGTTTATAAAAAGCCTAGCAAAAATCGACCTGTAGGAACGCTTGAAACCAAGACCATCATTTCAGTTCGTAAACACCAATACAAGAAAACATCGCTATTGCTATTGACCTATTGAGAGCAGAAGAAGAAGATATCCTCATTTTATTTTGAAGAAGCTTTCAATAAAGCAGCTCGTACTATGTCTTTTAGTATTAAAATGACTTGTTCATTTCCAAACAAGCCCGATATTAAACTTGAGCTTGAATTCTTCAAGTTTCTTGAAGACCTACTGCAACGACCAATGTTGAGGAATTAATCGCTGCTGAAAAAAAAAAAAAAAAACGCTTTCGACAATTTAGATCGTCAAACATTGAACAAAGTGTTTGCCACTCTTCAGCAATGGTTGAATAAAGTAATGAAAGTCAACGACGACAATCACTACAAACTTCCTCACTTTGGAAAGAACCGTTTGTCGCATTTATTAAGGAAGGTTAATAAATGCGACTATTTATTTCCGCTATTGGATGGAACAAAAAGTCTAAATCGGAATAGAAGTTTCAAAGACTAAATATTGGGAAAAAAAACTGGAAAGGCAAGTTACCTTAAATATATAAGTTCGTATGTGCATGATGGTGCCAGATACGTGTTTACATACGAAAAATTCCATCTGTCGAACGAAACGTAGTTTCGCACGTTTCATTTTGACCAGGACGAATTATCAATTTAATTTATCCATGTCCCAATTAAGTTTGCATTTCGAATAACCTGCGCATTTCTATTTTTCGATTATCGCTTTGTATCCCGGAGCGTGCCGTGAGATGAATTTTCAGTATTTTCACGCATTCAATTTAAAATGCATCCTATTTATAAAGTGAAAATGCGCGAGAGGCTTAGTTTATGTTTTGTTGTTAATAGATCTGTTTATATGCATAACGTGAAATGGATACGTGAATTGTGATCGTAAATTTCATAACGAAACCTTTAGAAAGTTTTTTTTATCGTGTTACTTGGTTTTCGAATTTTACATGGCAGACTTCGCTACCAGATCCAGAAGCCAAAATCCACGGGCTTAGAATAGGAGCGTTGTTGCTATTTAGATTGCATCCCTTTATCGATTTAATATGATTGGTTTATACACTGCCACTTGTCAGTTGGGCATTAGTTGGCCATCGATTGATCACACCGACGCGTTGGTCAAGATGGTCAAGTGGCTTCCATGAAAAACTAACGCAATGGGCGTTTTCTTTCGAGGTCGCTCGGCTAACTTATTGGAAGGAATCTGTTATTTACCGGGTTCAAAACGTAACGAAACAGTCGACATAGAGATCATTGGAAGAATGCCGAAGCGCGTAGAAACCAGTTCACCTCTCGCAACGCATAATACTCTTGGCGAGGATGCTTGCAACGAACCCCGTATAAACCCTTCCAGAACGAGTAGTCCCCAGCCAGTGTGCAGCAATGGCGGTGAAGATATGCCGCATGAGTGAGGAGAGGTACGACAACGACACGGTTCCGACGCGAAAACCAAGCGTACAGTGTTACTGACAATAGCGGAAGATTTTCATCAACGACAAATGCTAAGAAGTTGACAAGTATTATAGACAACTGACATTTCCTAATCCGTTTCGCAAAAATGGAAACAAGATTTGAAACGAGCAAAATGGAATTGGATCAAATCGAACCTGAAAAGGAAGTGATATCAATTAAAAAGCGCAAAACAGATGAAGCATTTCAATTATTCGTGATGTCCGACTCAAATCGACGAGTTTACCCTCGCCATTCCACCTCAGCGCCTCCTTTTCTACCGATATAAATTTAATTATTTCTCATCCAGGACGATTCATCCTTTCTTCCCTCTTTTGTTTGATTGCTTCTTCCTATTTCTCCGTCTCCCTCCTTCTTTTCTTTATTTTTCGCGATCCACGGACGTTTCAGCTTTGATCCGTTCATTAATTTTTTTTTCGCTCTATCTCTCTCGACGGATTGACATCGCTTTAGCATTTTTCCGATAACTAAGCCGCGTCCAATTATACGCGAGGAAAATGGCGCTTTATAAGGCGCAAAAAAGATATTATAGTTACTACTAGGAAACTACTAGGGAAGGTGGAATACTTTGTTAACACGCGAATGTACGGTATATCGGAGAAACGAAACGCACTATTTTATTTCCAGGAAATTTTCTATCGTCTTAGTGCTCCTTACCAGAGGATTACCGGGTAAGTATTAAATTTTCCTATAAGACGAATCACGTAGAGGAAGGTCATAAGAAGAAAGGACAGGTTAAAAGGTCATGGTTGCGAAGTGGAAAATCTATATATATATATATATTTTTTTTTTCGATATTCGTAAGACGTCTAATGTTGCAAAAGGATACCAATGGAAGCACTAGTGAATCAATAATTGTTCTCAGTGAAATTTCTACTAGCCAAACACCAACAGTTTTAGAATAGTCATGACGTAAGGGTTTGTTAATATACATGGTTTGTTAATTAATAAAACCATCAAAAGTAGAAGTAAGCTCCGTCAAAGATAACGTTCTAATTGACTTTCTATAAATACGTCTCTTCACATCCACAATAGCATCAACAGCTCTTCTCTCGAGATCGCAGATATTTTGGATTTCTCTGCTTAGTTTAGTGCGGTTGGGTATTATTGTTATTTATCTCCAAAATTACCTTTACGATAGAAAATTTTTGAATTCTTTACTTTCTCTCGTTTGTAGTTGTTGATAAATTTGTATGTTTCAAAATGGCTTGTTTTCTTCTTTTGTTTGTTGTTAGTTCTTTACATCCTAGTCTACCCTATCAATCGTACCTTATTGCGACTACTATTTCGTAATAAGAAATAAGATAAACGCTGAAATCATGGTGTAAATAATTAACGAATATCTGAATATGCTATTCGATAATCCATCGCAGAAAAATAAAGCCATTCTTTCGTTTATTAGCGATGCAGCAGCGTATTTCCTTAAAACGGGAAAGATACTAAAAAAGCAATATTGCCTACCTATGCTACATGTATCATGTACAGCATCGTATCCCTGAGCACGGCGTAGATGAATTTCCCGATGTGGATAAGTTCATTACTTTTAATTAAAAAAAAAAAAAAACTGTTTTGAAAGCTCCCATTATATAAAGAACATTTTCCAGAGTTGCCATTATTTCCAGCTCCTATCATCGCCAGATGTGGCACGTGGATAGAAGCAATTGTGCAATTTTGCCAAAAAACCGTTAAATATTTTGAAAGATGAAATATATTTTTAACAAAAGGATTAACCACATTACAGCGTGTCGTTCATGTTTTTAAAAAACCCGGCGACTTTGGCCGTCGGCTTGACAGTCGAATTAACTCGGTGCTCGAGAGGAACCCGGACATGAATACGTACTGAAACAAACTTTCAAGGGAAATTTTGCGAACGATAATATCAAAGCAAAATATATAAATGTCATGGAAAACTTTACTCATCCTTCGCTAAGCAGTCGCGATGTGGAAAGGTCTTTTCCGTCTTTCAATATATCCTATAACCTGTAGATAATAATGTCGGTCATACAGTCCCTGTCCAATTTATTAGGGCCGCTTGCTAAAATAGCGATTTTGTTAAAATATGTAATGAAAAACGTATTGTAGAAGCGTAAGTTTATTCAAAAAAAGTGTTTATTGATATCTTCACATCTATATAACTTACAATTTGTAATGCCTCATTTGTCTTTTATGATTGCCCTTGTTCTTTTCTGCATACTGTCCATGCAAACGTTAATGTTTATTCCTAGCGTCATTTTGCCACGCACCATCAATATTTCTTACTAATTCCTCGCTTGTAGGATTTCTTCTCGAATGCACGCGTGATTTTAGAGCACTCCACACGTTCTCAATTGCATTGAGATCGACAGAATTTCCCGACCAAGGTAACACAGGTGTCTTTGCAAAAATACGGCGGTCCAGGACCTTCGGCTGACTGGACCGCTTGATGATGAGGACCATTCGCGTCCTCGAAACGGCCGTGACCGATACTTATATGATATAATGAGAATATGGCTAGATAAAAAATTAAACTTGTGTGGTGCGGAGTTTACCGATACTTATGTGTTGTTTAAGATTATTCAAGCTTAAAAAATATCTCGCGGCCTTTCCATTTATTCCGCGAATTATATACTTAAACATACTTAAACAATGCATGGATCGCACGATTTCCGCGTGCTCTTTTGTACAGTGACAAGTAACTATGTTTACAAGAACCTTAAAAGAGAATAATAGTGATGTGATTTTAAAGACGAGCTAATGGACTTCGTCTGGAAGGAAACATTAAAATAAAAGGGTTAATCAAGCCAAAGACTCAACTAAAATTTCGCTTAATGTTGAACGGCTAACTCCACTTAATATTAAAACACAAAATTTTCAGCGCAAAATACATCCAACAGTCTCAAAACGTTATAGCTCGCTTAATATTAAAGCTCAAAATTTTCCTTTTGGCGCGCAACACGGCACAAAACGAATACAAAGTGATAACAGCGTATACGAATTTTTTGCATCCAAATAGTGGCAATGCTGATGGCTGCCGTGCCGTTATAAGTTCGCTTAATGTTGAAACACGTTGCGAAAAAGGAGCAGGAAACGAGACAGCGTACAAGAAATTTCAAAATCTGAGGGTTACGAGGCTATCCGCATAGCTACTTCTTTTGTAGTTAACAGTTAGTCAGTCGCATCAGAGAAACTTCAACAATTCAATCGAACAACGTAGCGTTCATCAGTAGCGTCAGCGTTTAGGTTAATTCCCGACCGGTCCTTAGCCCTTAGAGATCGAGAATGCCGCAAAAAATCAAAATTTAGCGATATATTTATGGAATTAATTGTTTTTTTTTGTGTTGATGAATAAAGCATCAGATGCAATGCTTCAAGAACATTCAAATAATGTTTTTGTTTTAAATAATGCTGTGGAAGATCAATTTTTAGATTCTATGCTTGCTATTTGCAGAATAAAGCTTTTAAGTCAAATTAAGAACTCCGAACGAATTAAGGATGGGAGGCCTTCAGACGCACATTGAAAATAAATATCCTTATGCACATTATATTCATCGATATACATTTGTTTACAATCCTTGCTTTCCTTCAAAGATCGTTGCATTCATCATCCCTGTCAAAAAGTCACGCACCGCCATTGATTGTCTCCGTTGTAGAGACTAATTATTTCAAATCAATAACGATCTAACACAAACGACAACATTGCCCATAATGCCGCTCGACAGTTTATCATATTTCTAATTAATTGGCATTTTTCCCTTCAAGATTAGTAAACGGGAAGTGCCGCTACTAATTATTTAGATTATTATTTAGATGTATGCATTGTAACCGCCGTCAGATTACCTGTCGCTGATAACGAAAGTCGAAAAGGAACTCGTTAATTATAGCCGTTGTTACTGTTGTTGATGGCAGACAGACGTCTGGTTTAATCTGTTCTTTTCGGATAAACAATTTCCGTGATTAAAATGAATCGAACTGTTACGATTTTAATCAGGTCACTCCTTTTGCAAAATTGCTAATCGCAGTTATCGGTTTTATTAAATGACTTTAGAAGCAATTAGATTACACGGTATAAATTAAGTGTATAAAAAAAAAAATTTTAATGGCGTCAAGGCATCAAAGTTATACGAACTTCACATTTCCGGCAGTCAGCAAGAAACTTAATTAGGGTTCTGTAAATTTCAATGTTATAGCTTAGAGACTTTTACCCAAAAGATTCTTGCATTGGTGTGTTGTGGTTTGCATTCAGGATATTTTGCAATTATACCAAACACAAACAGATGAATATCTTTCTGCGTCCCAGTCCATTCAAGACACTTCAAGAGTCTGGCAAAAGTACCGCCTTCTCAAAACTTATTTCTCCCATATGCCCAATATTAACATACAAGCATATATCTACAAGCAGCCTCCTTTAAAAATTGAAAAGGTAGGAAAATTTAATAAAATTCAATAGACAATTAAATTCTACATCTGCTGCTGACATAAAATACAAATTGTTCTATTATAATTAAACAAGTTATTGATATATAAAGCTTACAATTATTTTTCCCACGATCCACGTTTTGTTGGGCGGCTGTTGCCTTGATTTTTCTTACCGCCAAGCTCTTCTACGTTGGAGACGTTTGCAAAGAAGTTGTCAAAAAACAAGCGATATACTTCTTTTATTTTTGAGCAAATGGCATCCATATAATTTAAAATAACTGAAGGTCCCAAACCGAAGCCTTTGTAGTTTTTCATTTCAGACTTTCCCCCTTGATAGGGTTCAAACCAGACAATGTACGCATAAAACGTTGCACCAACCCAAAGATTATACGGGTTTTGATAAATTGCTTTCCGAAATGTCCGCAAAATAGGGCACCATTGCTTCATCGACGCTGTATTGTTCCACATGGGGAAAATTTTCTAGACGATTTATATTGATTTGATCAAAAAACGAACTTGCTACTTGCTAATAAGGCCCAAAAAAAAGATTTAATTTCTTCTACAGTCACATCGGCTTTTCGCAGCATATAGATTGGTAAGTCCAACTAACATTGATATAATCTCTTCGTCGAAAATTTTTTGGAAGAGATCCGGTGGCAAACTTTCGTTTTCAACCGTAACAATAGGAGTCCATGAGGTTTCGAATTTTTGGAACTGACGGGAAATCCGTTTTCTCCCATTTATACGATTTGATGCATTCTTTCGGCTTTTGCTTTAGCAGATGCGATAACGATAAATCATCACGTTCATCCCATCCTTTTTTCGCCTTCCATATTCAATTGTAGGTTTTCGTTACAAACTTCCTGATTATAAATTTCTACTTTTACCAATTTTTCTACTTTTTTGCTGGTAAATTATTTATTAGAATATCTTCGGTCGCGCTAGTCAGCGGAAGAATAACAATGTCTACTTCGCTATTCGTCGGACCTGAATGAAAATCTTCCTCTAATTCCGCAAGCAAGTCGTTTAGAGTTAAACGACTTGCTTGCGGAAGTAGAAAACGCAGAAGGTATATTTACAAACAAAAAGCCGCCTGGTGTTTATCTAAACGTACAGTAGGCATATCTGGGGTTAAGAACATGCAACTTTGATATATTTTATATTTTTGCATCGAATATAATGAATAACCCTGTATACGAAAAAACCCATGAATACCTCAAAATCTATTAAAAGTGTTAAGTTACGTATAAAAAGACCCAATTTCATTATAATACTGAAATAATCAAATGCTGAAATGAATTTAAGTAAATATCGAATCCAATCAAACCCCATTAAAATTGCTAAAGCGTTATTGCCCAAACATTTCAAGTTGGTCTTTTATTTTCCAACAAAGAAAAGGGATCCAATAAAATTGAACCAACAAAACTTGTCACCTTCTCCCTTCTATACTCCCCCTACTTTGGATCCGTCCATAAATATTTCATTATCTGTTCCTTTTCAACGTGAACCTTGAAGAAATACCTTTTTAGATCGTTTCTTCACTTCACGCACATGCTAAAAAAAAATAGTAATAAAGGAAAAGGACAGAAGGCAATGTAGAAAATAGAAAACTCCTATTTAAAAAGAGACACCTACCCGACCTGAGTGGGCCCTAGCGGAGTCAGGAAAAGGCACATATACAAAGAGTAGAGTTACTCTCACCTGAATAAGCAACGCACACTTCGATGAATAGCAGCAGTAGCCCGAGGAAAATCCGATTTTGTTCCATGCTGACGCTTTCCTCTGCGAAATCCAAGAGCGAGGAGGGCCGAAAGGTTTCGCAGGTTCTCCTAGACCAACACGACGAATAGGTACAACGAACACACTATTGCGAGTAGGAAGATGCGTTGGAGATGAACGTTCTTGTTGTTAGTATTGTTAGGTTGGTTGTTGTTAGGTCTTCTTTTTTTGTTTCTCACAGGCATCTAGTTTTTTCTGCGTAAGTATGGTAAACTTACATCTTCTAACTTAAAACGCGGTGTTTTGAATTATCCTTCGCGACGAAATGGATCGAACTGGCGTGGAGTGGAAATTTTTTTTTTTTTTTAGAAAACACGGTATGCGTCGCGTGAGCTTCACTCCTGAAACCGATTTGAAGGTCTAAATTTAAAATTATTTCGCGGATGCTCTCACCGAGTTTTGTCGCTATTATAAATGTATATATACGAGTAGAATTTGCGAAATATTTATATTAGTGCACACAGTGATCTAATTTGATGGAAATAGTTAACAGCGTGAATAGAAAATAGAGACAAAAAATCCTCACACGAACTGTCCTCTTTTGAGTTCGATTCACTTATTTTCTCATATGTAAATTTTATACTTCAAAAAAGGAAAAAAAAAAAACGACACTCGAAATCCACCGCTAGGCGATCTTCTCCGGTAAATTCATACCGTTCTGCTTCTTTTCTTTTTTCTCTCTAAATCCGCATTCCACCGTTTTATCAGATTCGCGATTGTTTCTTCAATACCTCCTCGTCGTCTTGCGTGGAGCGCGCACGATCCTTGCGATGAAGGGGGGAAAAAATTCGCGACCGAGAAAATCGACGGTCGACGTCGGACTGCGGAATCGCATTCGGCGTTGGTTTTGGCGCCGCCGCTACCTGCGATCTCGACGATATCGCGAGTGCGGTTTCGGGATCATGCGCGTCTCATCGCGGCTTGCTACTCTGGCTCGCCCGTCGCGAGGCCTACTTTTCTTAATAATAATGATACATAATAACGCGTATATCTAGCGGCACCGCTTTGGATGTGACGTTGCCCGTCTACTAACAGGTGCTTCTGTCGTGTGCGCGACGCGGCTACCACCCTGGATGCGATCCTATATGCGCAGATTGCGCGGAAGGATATCGTTGATGAATTGCTGGGTAATATTGGGTAATGAGACTAATGAGAGCGTGGGGATGTGTGAGTGTACTTTTTACGTGTTACATCTAAAATTCGATGCTTTATATCTTGTGGCAGGGACAGAGTCTACAGCAATACCATTCGTAGATGTTATCCACAGGTGGATGGATCCACGTAGGATTTTTAAAGGCTGGTGTTGTTGTCTCTTGCTCCATATCATATACCCCATTCCTGTTCGTCTTTGCTGATCCGTGACAGTTCCGTTCCGCTGAATCGCGTCGTTTGTTGTATGACGATCACCTCCACGTATCGCTGATCTTATATCCGTCTTCGCGATTGAAGTTGTTGACGTTCTTCATTGTTTCTATCGATTCGCGTATTATCCTCGGATAGTAGTGGCTGATCCTGACTAATACCTTAGCATCGCTGTAGGTTATGCGGTGGTCTCCTTGTTGGTATAGGCGTTCTGCTACTGCAGATTTTCCAATATGTCTAAGGCGAGCGTCTCTCTCTCGTGTTCTATCACCTCTCCGCCCTGTTTGACCAATGTAGCTTTTCCCACATTGACATTACAGTTCGTATATGTCTTTTGCATACAGTTACGGTAACACGTCGTTGTTGAGAGGAAGTAGCTGGTCGATTTCGGTTGCCGTGTTGAATCGTGCGGTGATGTTCTTTTCTCTTAGAGTCTTTCTTAGCCTTTCGGTGACTCCGGTTATGTACGGAAGGTATGCTTATCCTGCTACTCGTTATTGGTCTTCGTCCTTTTTCTGCTCTCTTGGCTTCCTTATATCGTTCGTAACCGTTCTTCTGCAAAGAATTTCTGACGTGTTGCGTTTCAGTATTCCTGTGATTTTCTCCGCTCTTCTCGGAATATATAACGAGGAGCAAGAGGCAACGACTCCAGTCTTTAGAAATCATGAACAGGATAATCAGGGAAACGTCAAGTAAAATATCAATTACGCGACAACACCCGAAAGAAATTTCTAGTAGATGGTTCTATTATTCAATCATTTTTTGCCTAACTTAATTATTAAGTTTACTTTTTGGACATTCGCCTATCGTTTTTTCTAATGTTGGTTCTTTCCTTCAATACTACTCTTTTGTGTTGAAGAATTCGACGCATTACACAACTTCTTCACTTCGCTTATCTTAACTGTTACGTTGGCCATGTGTCTACACTCCATACGTCGCGAATCGTTGTTTGTATATTATACACCTCTCTCTTTGTTGTATGTATGCTCATCATAATGTGGCCTCGTTATTATGTTTTCTTTTTTCACTTGATACATTTCTCTTTCCAAATTCATCTTGTGATGATAATTTCCTGACCTTTCTAATGATTCTCTCCGAGGATAGGCCGCGACAAGATCATCTTCCCAACTAGCGTGAACCATAATTAAACGATGTTGGTTCAAACAGGATCATCATCATTTCGTCTAGCTTTCTCATAATTTTTTCAACGTAACATTGTCTTCGTCAAGCTATTTCGCAAACCAGTCAGTGATCTTTCAGTCAGTCAATCGGTCAGCAAGCCATGTATTTGTGTTGTTCAGGAAAAAAGTGTTGATCGCCACCCTGATTGATTTCTCTCGACAACTTTAATTCTTTCTTAAACGTCGCAACCTTCTAGAAAAGTCTCAAAACGTGCACGCTGTTGCTTTGCAAAGACGCCATGTCCATGCAAGCTTTTTGAAATCATCTGCCTTTCGCTTGCCTAGCTCTTATGTAGTTTACGACGTCGACGACAGGTTCTAATACCGAATTCAATTTAGTGCTCATCGACGCGTAACGTGCGACTCTTTGCTGGGGATAAGCATTAGCGAGCTCCATCAATACGCATAATGCATCAATACCTTGCGGTTCCAACAATGCTTTTGCAGAACGGAACGTCTTCAACGATAGTGTCAGCGTCGAGGAAGTGCGAACAACAAACAAGGTCTACGTCTTCGTTACCATGAGTAGCCTCGACAAGTTGTTGATCAAATTCCGCGCATTTCATTTTCGTTATTAACTGATCGTTAAAATCCAGAGTTATATGACAGATTCTTCGACGAATAGCGCTGTTGGCCAAAGGTATTTAAATAACGCTCGCGTTTTTAGAGGAACTTCAAACACGTTGCTAAACGAAATTTTAAATGATACGCTTACTGCTACAACCTCACCACCGGCGCTGCTGAGAACATTGATCAAACACAATCTTCCTTAAACGTAATACAGGAACCAGAATAGCGAGTACATCCGATACAAACATCGTTATTTGGCAGAAATGGCCCTCTTCTAAGTAACTACGTTAAACGGAGAGGGTTCATGTTACATTATTAATATTTTAATAGGAACGTGTTTTTTCGTACGACACGCAAATGCCCTCTCGCTTAAAACTCAGGGTGAAGAGGGACATTTAGAGCTGCTTTTTTTGAATATCTACACGTCATAAATTTAAATTACCACTTTATCACCGTATACGCGAATATGTCAGGTTAAATTGTTTTCCTTATTAAAAATTCATTGCCGTACTGGTTGAATTTTAACGAAGACAAATTACGCCTGTTCACGTTACAAGTTGCGCCGATAAATAATAAAGTATTAACCGTAAAGCACGTCCATCTATGTATTTAAAAAAAAGCTTTTTGATGTAAATCTTTGATAACGCCACATATTAAAAGATTTTACGTGTTGTAATTTACAATGAAGAAAGTTTCACGTCATCCCATCGCTCGAGAGAAAAATTGGCCGAATTTAGGAAAGAAACAGCGTTGCTTCCGTTGAGTAAACATGTAAATATATCGACACAGGACAAATTTAATCAATTAATCCGGAACAGTTGTTTCGAAGACACGTCGATCCTCGTTTTCAACGTAACCCCGAAATCTTATCTCAAATTAATTGTAGGAACCAAAGTAGGGCGCCAAACAACCAAAATGGCAACCCTGCTATACGTCGAAGCGTCAAATTGAACCGTCAAAGTGAAGTGATCCTCTCGTCTAACGAAATGCTACTTTCCGGCGCAAAAGACTTCTTTCTACTGTTGATCGTATTGCCGCTCATAAATTCCTCGGACGCCTGGACGGCCATATCGTTAAATCCTCCCAATTATACCGGACATGGTTGTTACAGCGCAGATTTGGGAGAGATGGCTTACGGAGAAGAATTGCAACCGCCGAATACATGCATGTTGGCTAGCTGTCAGCCCGGAGGGATTAGTTACGTTGGCTGCTCCGTAGCATCCGTTGCCGATAGAGGTTGCAAGATCGTACCCGGAAATCTATCGAAACCCTATCCGGATTGTTGTTACGAGATTGAATGTCGCGACGAATTTTAGGACGTTACATTTTGAAAAATCGAATTGATTCGATAATTGTTGCTGTATAAGAATAAATCTTAAATAAAGTAATGATATTCTGCCTATTTCCTCTATACAGGATGTTCCAATGGGAACTGCATCATCGATGTATGAAACAGTAATACATTGGAAAATTCTGAATATTTTGATAGCTACATGTACAGGGTCCATTGCATTGAAACGGGATGATTTGAAATAAATTTTAGACCACGTAAGTTGGTAGTGGGTACAAATGTCATTGGATCCCTCCCATTAGCACAGCCTACCGTTTAATTGACAAATAACGAGGGTTTTATTCAAAGACGTCACGTTTTTCGCAACCAGAAATAACGCGATTAAAACGAGGATTAACAACCTTGAGGAATTTGGATCAACAATAAAAAAAAGTGGTGGGAGTGCAAGAACCCATAACAACATCGAAGTTGTTCAACAGGCGGTACTAAGAAATCAAGGCGGATCGGTCGTATATCAAGCCGTATACCTAGCAATAAGTGACAGATCTGTCAGAAGGATTCTCATCCAAGACTTACTTTTCCATCCGAACAAAATTCGGATGATGCAATCTCTCCACCCGGGTGATAGCGAACAGCGAATCCGTTTTTGTGAGGATATGCTCAGAAGAGTCGAAGAAAATGACGATCAAGTCTCGAAAAAAATGACTACCAACCTGTGGATGAGTAATGGGGCGCATTTCCACCTATCAAGTGTTGTCAATAAACAAAATTTCTAATATTGGGCAGGTACAAGCCCTCGCTTACTCCATCAAACGCCTCTTCCTTCTGAAGAAGTAACGATATGGTACGCGACTTCCACAAATGGAATCATCGGCCCATTTTTTTTCTTTTTCGGGAATAAATTTGAAAATGCGATGACCGATAATGCTCATCGATACGTTGAAATCATTCGTCATTTAACTTTCTGACATCTCAACTTGCCCGTCCTCCATTAAATGAAGCACATTTTTCAGCGAGATGGGGCAAAAAGTCACATTGCAAGGACGTTGGACGTTGCAGTGGACGTTGTGAAAATTCTTTGTTCACAGGCTGCGTCATTTCTCGCAACTAGGATATCGTTTGGCCTCCCCGTTCTGCCGATTTATCGACTTACCCATCTAAAACTATCCAAGCTCTCAAGCAACGCTTTTGAGAGGAAATTGAAACAATACGTGTCAATATGCCGCATGTGGTCATGTAAAATTTCCAGATTCGAGTACACGAATGCATAAATTTCCATGGAGGACATTGGCAAATGTAGTGTTTAAAAAGTAATTTTTTTTTGTTTGTTGTACACCAAATGGCTGTTCTTGTACTTCATATTATGCATGGTCAATTAATAAATAAATTAATTCTTTAAAAATTAATGAAAATACTGTCTCATTGTCAAACCCGGTACCCTTGAACTAACATATTTTGAATAATCCAAGACTTTGTTTGGGGATATCCAAATTAGTTAAGACCGCTACAGCACGATCCACTATTAATGAAAAAATGTATTAGTTACGTGATTCATCGCGAAGTATTCCTCCTAGATTATTTGAATTTGCCTTATTTTTTAAGTGGATAGTGGATAGTGTACAGGTCTTCGGCAAACATCGTAGCAATCGTGTTTGTTTTTATTTGGATACTCGTAAGCCTACATGATTAAAATATAAAAAACAATTAATTTTACAGCTATTTTTTCTTTTTCGATCATCTTCGATCGCTAAAAAGGAATAACAAATTCTATTCAGTAACTTACCACTCAGCGTAGTCTTCATTTAACTTAAGAAAGTTTATGAGCACCTTAAAGCCGCCATTTTGTATATTACAATTACGAATGTATTTGACAAAGGCATGATCGTTTTTTGTTTTTTTTTTTATATGATTTCTAACGGCTTCGATATTTTAAACATTTTCAAACAAATTTTAAATCAGGATATAAAATAGCAGAACATCCAAATCTTCATTTACAATGATAAGAAAATTACCTGTGCTCGCCCAAAGGATCTGGGATACTCTATGTATGCAGATATTACATAACCATTAAAATGAGTTACAATATTTTTGATTAACGTCTTGGCTAAATACAATCATGCAAAATTTAACTGTTTCATTTCGGATAATCTAAAGCTGCCGTGAATTTGATTTTAGAAGAATATAGATAATTGTACAGAGCTAGGACATTGCAATACGAACAAGAAGAATCGTTACTAATGATAGCAAGGACTGTGGCGTAGTATGGTAAACAACCCATTAGTATCGGCAATCTGCGCACCACACAACTTTAATTAATTAATTAAACTCGTAGGGTGTGTTGGTTCCCGATACATACCAAGAAAAATCGTATTTTTGCGCCACCTACAGGATGTGAAGAAACTAATTTTGTAAGGCAGTAAGTTTCAATTATTTCAAAGAAATACAGATAATAAAAAATAACTCAAGATAAACAAACAATGGGCCTAGCGCAAAAAAGGAGGAACTAATATCATGGTTTGTACTTGATAAATGAAGTGGATATGCGTTGAAGGAGTGTGCGAAGACTATTGACAACACTGTGATCAGTGCTATTTAACTTGCATATTTACTTATGAAATAAAACAGCAAAATCGTATCCTTCATAATTTTATTGTTATCATTTATACATCACCACATTGACGGGCACCATTAAAAACAGATAAAAAAAAGTGTTAAATATGTTTTACAGTAATAAATCTCTTATCTAACTCAGCAGAACAATCCAATTACACAAAAAAAGAAGGAACGAAATGAATACATCATTAGGTAGTATAATGTAATATTTTCGCTTTTTTTTTTCTCGGTAATAACCTACATCTTTCTATTTTTATATAAAAATTCATATATATATATATAGATAGATTTATATAACAATATAATACATAGATATTCCAATGCTGCAATTGTGGCGTCTTAAAATCTTCTCCTGTCGTTTGATTAGAGCAACAACCGCAAGTAGTTAACGTAATAAACATTGGAATTGAATCAAAAATAAAAAATCCTACCATAATTAATATAAGAATGCTATGTAGTAGCAATTGAAGAAGAATACACTGTGTGTGAATGTAAGAACGTTCTATTAGTTATTATATAAATGCTCTCTTTCTCTCTTCATCATTATGTCTCACTCTCTTGCTCATACTTGCATTAGCGATCGGATTGCTAACTTAATATAGTCCTTATTTCCTTGTGCATGTGACACAGGAAGTCGACGTAGCTGGGTGAACCATCGAGGCCTCTATCTTCTACTAAGAAATGCTTAAAGACCGGTTCCAACTTCTCGCGCTGGCGGACAAGCGTTAGCTTGAAAGAAAAAAAGACAAACTACTTACAAAAACAAAAAAAAATCGTAGCAATACTTACTCTCATACACCTATGCCTCTGCACCCTAATTTGAGCTATAATTGATCTAACGGCAGCTGATAATGGATTCTCCAAAATTGGAAGTTCCATTTGGTCGACATTAACTTGTACCGCGGTTGGTACACCGAAGACTTGCTGGCAAAAGTCTGGATTCAACGCCAGTCCTATATATAGAAACATGTGGATTCCATTCTCCAAGATGTACGCCCCTTGGTCGGTAGTCTTCTCGATCGTAGTACGGATTGATTGCGGGATCTCAACGGCGCCATCTTGACTGGGTTTCACCTCGAGGAGCGGTATTAAACGTGGATAAAAATAGGCCACTGACGACGGTATGTCCATGGTCATGACCGCGTGCATTGTGAAAGATCTATCGTCTAAGGTGATATCCGAACCTGCAAAAACGTGTTACTTAATAATAATTTTCCCCGATTGGCAATATATAAAGAGGAAGCAAAAAAAAAGTTTGAAATACGAATGAAGACAATGTGAAGCGATAGAAGATAATCTTTGGGCTTCGTCCGTTTCGGCTGGCCTGTGCGCTAGGTTCGTAAGCGACAATAGGAAGCAATGAAATGAACCATAAAACACATTAGAGGAAGTTGATAGAAAAGGAAAGAAATACAATTGTAAGTTACGAGAAGCAATAAAAAATAAAAAATTGAAAATTTACCTCCGGACATTGCGTCGCTTTTCAAGAGACAATTGACGTATAGCGGCAATAATTTCATACATTCCGGAAGTATCAGCTGCCCAGCGCTGCTCGGACTGGCGCAATTCTTCCTGTAATTGGCCAACATCTGCGCCGCCCTCGCTATGATGCTATCCTTCACCGCTTTCGGATTATTGTCCAGCAACCTATACATGGATTGCTTTCCGAAGAAATTGATAATGGTATCCAATTCGCAACAGCGGTACAAGTCCGCCATCTGTGAGCAAGTCTTCAGCGACAGATTTATGATGCGTAATCTTCGCTGGCCGGAAACGGAAGTGTACAATAGGGCGACTTGAATGTATACCCCGTCTTCTTCAGTTAATTTGTCATCGTGTTTAATTTCTACAGCTACAGCTTTGTCGCAGTCTATAAAAGATTGATTATTATCAAGAAGTAGAAGGAAATATTGCTGGATAGACCAACCTATTGCGGCGATTTCCATATCGGTGGTATTTGACATGTAGAAATGTCCATAGAAATCGGTAGGTCGGATCCCGGTAGATGTCCTTACGCGCATGGTTGTATCGAATGCTATTGGTCGGCTTATATCTGTTATGATGTCTTGTATCAATCTGTGTCCATCTACGTCGGCCTAAAATTTATAAATGCACACTGGTAAAACAAACTGCGAAAAAGATTCAAGGGGAATTTTAAATTCAGATAAATGCAATCTACGGGGGACTTCAAGAATTAATCGCCCCAACCAAAAATTGTTTAAATTCAATACGTTCACCAATTTCTGCTTATAAACGTTTGAGTTCGATCTAAATATGGATATGAAATGATGGCAAGCAAAAAACTATCAGCTATCAGCGAACCTACCTGGAAATATGTATATTTAAAAATTTCGCCACCAGTCATCCTGGATACCTGTCCTATCGTCGCGATATCAATGTAAGAATTATTTAACAAGAACAAGTCAACACAGCAGCCCGCAGCTACGCAATCTTGCCCTAGTTGATTGTATGCGTTGGTTTGTGGTGCTAAAACAGTTCTCTCCTTGTCGGTACCTAATAATTTCCTATCGTCGCGATTCTTTAATTTCCCAGGCGCATCGGCTATTGGTAGAGATGAATGGAACACTAATAGCTTGCCTGGACAATCAGATGCCTGTACATCAATAATTTTTAAATTAATATTTACTGTATGTAAAAAAGAAAAACAGAACTTTAAACTCAATGAGGTATCCTTAAGCAAGGAGATTATTTGTATACCTTAAGCGCTTCTAATCCTGCTAATATCGCCGGTAAGAGTATTGTTTCAGTTTCTCGCGTATCTCCATACATCGCAGGAATTTGTTGCATAAGCGCCTCGATCACGACCTCAGACTCCTCTGGTGTACACAAAAATCCATCCAACAGAGGCATAAACACATCCTGGACATCTCCAACGACCAACATTTGCGGCGCAGCTAAGCTCCCCTATTCAAACAAAACCACAAAGAAATTAATACACCCTAAGCGCCTAATTCTTTAAGGTGTATCAAACCTTGATGTTGTAAAATTGAACCGTCGAATTGTAAGTGATGAATCCCACCCGCATGTTGCTCTTGTCCTGTCCTTGATCGACCGGCAAATTCTTAATGATCTCCTTCATGCGTGAGCACAACAAGTGAACCAAACCGGATTTGACGTTATTGTAAGAAACGTCAATTACGAAGACGATGGCCGGAGGTTTGGGGAATTTATTATTCCTACAATAATCCGCGGTAGCTGTGAATTCGTAGGTGCCTAAGATCAATTCCGGTCTCTCGAAGCGGTCCGTACGTTGTCCGGTGTGGTCTAAGTGTTGGAAGTATTCCATAGGTACTGAGGAATTGCAAAATGAAAGATATTATCAGGAAAGACAATAGCAAGATTCGATGTGAAATGGAGATTTCCAAAAAGGCGATGGCAACATGTAGATAGTGTCTTTAATATTTATTATTTTAAGAACATTGACAATATCACTTTTCGTTTGATCATCCCGTTTCAAGATATCGGATAGAAACATTTTTGAACCATAAACTACATTAAACTGGTAACGTTATAATAGCCTTTCTTAAAAAAAAAAAGTAGTTTAGAATGTAATCGCATAGTTCCTCATGAAAATCTTTCTGTTTAACCGACATTAACGTGGCTCCGAACGTGTTTCCCTTCGCCTAACACCGTTGCTTTTCTCGCAATTTGTATCAAGAGCCATGCATTTTTTTACGTCTTCTAGTGGCAAAAAATACATGTCTATCGTTTATAAAGCAGCGACGAAAACCGAACACTGTTCCCATCTGTTACCATCTCTTAAAGACGTGAACTGCTCAGCGCGAGATGTACATGTTCCCAACATGCCGTTGACGCCGGGTAAGAATATCCATAGACTAGTATTTGAAGTTCCGTTTTAAATTTGAGAACCACTGCCCCCCCCCCAAAAAAAAGGATTACGATTATTTCAGAAAAATTTACAACTTACCATCCGTAGTAGCTTTACAAAATAAGCATTGAAACTTTCTTCCAGCATCAATGAACTGCATGAATGGTGACATATATGCTTTGCAACGTATACACCTAACGGGGCCCAAATCTCCAAAATTAACAATCGGTGGTGGGTATTCTCCTTCAGCTACCTTTGCCAGAGGACTAATTATTAATCCAAATGGCACGGAAGTTTGCTTCATGAGGTCCTGAAATATTTGAAATAATATACCATACGGAAATAAATTTAGAAATTGATGTTACGAGTTGAATATTTTATTGACTCGGGTTGTTACTTGTCTTTGCTTAATTATTATCACTTTCAGAGTAAAATCCAAACGATGCATTTTTCTAGAAAGAAGACAATCTCACAGATTTTTTTTTAAATTAACCCGAGTTACTTCTGTCTTGTTATATCCTACATACTATGAATAGCAATCGTAAACAATCTCATTGATTTCACCAAAATAAAGCTTTTCTTATTACCTGTGTTACAGGAATGTTATACATCGTAGATCTGATAAATCTTGGGCTTGCATTTCCTTGATCTTGGACTTGGAAGGTCGTTGTTATTAACGGAGGCACCAAACCTTTTTGATTGGTACAAAATACTCCTGATCTCGTGCGTTGATCGTCTTGCATAACTTGAATCTGTTTTGATGGAATGGATTTATAAAAACATTATGTATTTCTTCAAATGTTTTATACTTACAGGGCTTGGCATTTGGTCAGGATCCAATCGTTTCTGTTGTTGTTGTTGCTGATATTGTGGAGGATAAGGACCACTTACAGGTGGCAAGGAGCCTGGCATTGGCGGTTGTCCTGGCATAGATGGTTGTCCTGACATAAGTGGTTGTCCTGGCATCGGCGGTTGTCGTGACATAGGTGGCTGTCCTGACATAAATGGTTGTCCTGGTAGAGGTGGTTGCCCTGGCATAGGTGGCATACCACCCCCTCCTATCCGTGACATGTCCATATGCCCTACTCCTAATCCAGGCATTGAAGGGAATCCAGGTCTTGGTGGATAACCTTGTTTAGGACCCATCGGCGGTGGACCATGCATTTCGTTATCGTTTACATACTGCCTCGGACCATTAATATTCATATTTTGCATTTGATTCGGCAAACTGCTAACGAACTGGTTTGATGGAGAATATTGACTTATAGGTGGTAGCTGTTGTTGTGGATACTGATTAGAGGAAGGGCGTGTTACCATTGGAGCAGGCATTCTCTTATCATGTAATGGAGTCTCTCCTGGACTTTTCACAGATGATTGTGCAGGTAATGGTGGTTGCCCCATTAAGGGTGGTTGAAACGATTGCGAGGTTGGCTCCATCCTCGATGGCTGTTGCATATGAGCTATGTTCACGTCGTTATTCAGATTTTGAGGTTGATTATACGTGTTGGGTGGTCTCGCATTGTTAAGATCATTATTCAAATTTTGCATATGATTAAACTCTTGTCGAGCCATACTCGGCGAGTTAGACATATTATTTGAAGGTGGTTGATTCATCTGCACTGGCTGACGCACTGAAGGTGGTTGAAATACAGCACTTGTCGGAACTAACTCGCTTGAATTCGGAACATTTTGATGCCTTACAGGTGGCATATTTTGTGGTGGTACTGGTCCAAATTGATTGGGAGGCACTGTTGAATTAAAACTATTAACACCTGGAGGGCCAAAGGAGTCCTGTGGCATTGGTTTCGCTACATCAAGTGGAACATTTTGAAATGCTTGTGGAGATATTGTTGGAGTTGGTCTGTTTTGGAGATTCGGCGCCCCATACTGTGACATGTATTGAGGATTCATTCTGCTGCACCTAAACAAAGGTAAATGAATGGAAATTGTTAATTTGTTGCCTAATCAACGATCACAGACGTTGTTGGTGTATTCTTGAAAGAGAATCTATTTATAATATAAACCTTCCTGTGTCTTTTTATTAAACGCCGCGGTGAATGTATAATAAAATAGTTTTTGTTTATGAATTTTGACCTATTTTTATCGGTTGCAATATTTAAATAATCAAAGTTAGAAGCGATATGATAAATCGGGCATCTAAAGCGTGAACTTAAGATACAAGTTAAAACTCTAAATTCTACTTACGTGCGGTATTAGGCGCTGAATATTAACTAAGAAAAATAATTTCGGATTATCTAAAACATCACGAATTCCTTATTCACTCAAATACGTATCGTATGCCACGTAAGGGTGTAATGCGCAAGGTTTGGTAACTTCCACGTCAATTTCGCATCATACTTCAGACATGAGTGATATTAATTTAACGACCTTTCTACAATTTTCGAAATACGTGTCGTTGTTTTGCGCTTTAGTGTACATTTATATACCTTTCAGACATTGTAGACGATATAGTTACGTTAAAATTGACGAATTATTGCAAGAATTCGGTAGGATTAATGTTGCGACTAACCTCAACAATAGCACTAACATCAAGAAATGTCCCTACGAAGAACTCCTTACCAGCGATCAAGAGGTACCAATCTTCAACATTTCCCAGGCTCAACGATTTAAAAGACCGGAATTAGGTACACTTTAATTAATTATCGTTACGATATATCGCGTAACGTACGATTATTCTTCAAAATATCAAAAAGTAACTAATCATTTCTAGGGGGAAAATACGTCCAAAAGGACTGCGTACCTTTCGAAAAAACGGCGATCATCGTACCTTACCGTGGTAGAAAACACCATTTGAGTATATTTTTAAATTATATGCATTATTTCTTACAAAGTCAGTATATTTCCTACAGAATATTTATAATCGAACAGAACAATACGCTGAAATTCAATCGAGCAAGATTATTAAATATTGGTGCATTAGAAGCAATAAGACAAGAGTACTCATGTTTAATATTCAGCGATGTAGACCTTCTACCTTTAAACATTGCAAATATTTACACGTGTTCGAGATTACCAAGGCATATGTCAAGTTCTATTGATACATTTAGGTAAATAATTGCTAGCGGTTTCTTATTTCCATAATTCGCTTATAAATTTTTAGGTTTAATTTACCATATGAAGCCTTATTCGGAGGAGTTATTTCGATAAAATCAGACCAATTCAAGAAAGTCAATGGTATGTCGAATGAATACGACGGATGGGGTGGTGAAGATGATGATTTCTATAGGTTTGTGATCTGTTATTAAATGTACAGGGTGTCTTGTAACATATGGATAAAAATCAGGTACTCGAATACGGTGGCACTATATGAAACACTTCAATATTACCTCTTACTACAAACACTTCACTGAAACTATATATATATGTTTCCATAGCTAAGCTGTCATCTTCAGCAGTGTTTGTGGTAAAGGGTAATGGCGAAGTGTTTCATATAGATCATCACCGCTTTGTTTTATCCGTAATTTATGAGACATTCTGTAATAAAAAAGAATAATGAAGACATGTTTTTGCCGACTCGATCTTATTGATATATCTCTAATTGCAGCTTCTATATAGCTTACTTTACAACGCTTCAACTCCCGAGTGTATTTCCATTGCATTATTCTGTCCTGCTAAATCAAAATTGCTAAATAAAATCAAAGCATTGTAATTGACTTATTTACGCCACCACCAATCACATCTGTTTTCTAATAACTTCTTGAAATCAGTGACTTGTAACGTAATTGGAAATTTTTATTATTCGAAAAAATTTACGGATGAAGCTTGTTCAGACGCCGACGATTGAACTTATTAAGGACATCCCCTTAAATGGAAATAATTTCAAGTTGAGCTACGAAGTTGAAAGGTCGCCTGCAAACTAGAATACTTCCTAGCAATATACATCCATGCACCATTCACAACAATCGTGCAATTAATTGAAAAACATACTTTGTTGCTTGGCTATCTCCGATTTATATTTTTTAACTTTATTATTTGTATGAATTGCCTTCGAAAATAATTGTATGCTGAGTCAAGTACTATCTGCTAAAAAAAATTATCATTGTAGGAGGCTTATACACCACAACATTAAACCATATCGCTTCCCCCCAACCATCAGTAAATATACAATGCTTACACACAACAAAGAAATACCAAGGTACATAATAATCTCTAATAATAATAGAAATATGCGAACGTAATTGATGTGGATTATTTTTCAGCGAAAATAGATTCGACAAGCTTGAACGATCCGCTGAAAGACAATTGGTTGACGGACTAGCCTCGTTATCTAGTGATTATATCGTTAAGCTGGAAAGACTGTACACTCATATCCTTGCGAATTGATATTTATTTTGTGATAATAGATGTATTTATAGTACCGTATATACGTATAGGTCATAATTGCTCAAATTTTGTTGATATTTTTTCGCTATAAGCGATTAAGTTGTCTTTCAATTGTTGCACGGTCAACACCAACAATTGATATTTCGTTTGTAGATTGATATATAATTCAATATTTTTTCTACAGTCCTGGTTGATGAAAAACAAGTTGGTAGAGATGTTCAACGTAGTACAAAATAAAACAATTGCAAGTATTCATCTTTCCTTCCCTCTTTTTATAACTTCTTTCATACCTATTTTGAAGGATATATTTATTACTAGAAAAATATCACAATATCCATCCTGGATCTAAAACTGAAAACTTAAGGGTAACCTCCGCTGAGGGACTTCTCCATTTAGTGAACACTTGTGAATTCCCCGGATGTATTACAGTATTAATCTTATGTTAATACGTACCTCTATTTGATAGACCTATATATAATGAATGTATATTTCGTGACGAAATGTAAAAATACATAAGAATTTACCTTTAGTTACTGAACAACATTTTTACCTTTTGCCTATTATTAATATGTGCAAAGCGCCCTCTGTGGGTACATTCAGGGTGTTTCAGGAGAATATTTTCTTTCTTCTTTTTCATTCCATAGCCATAAAATAATAATATAGTTTATGATATTGATGGAATCAATTACAACCACAAGCAATGTAAGGAAGAAAAAGAAAAAAAACATTAACCAACATGCCCACCACGGCGTTGCTCCGACTGCTTTCTTACATGTTTGGAAAACTTGTTTTTTTTTTTTTAAAGTTCGTTACGTGGCGAACGTAACACCAATGACAAATTGCAGGTAACGTCATTACTTTATCGATTAACGATCGAGTGCTTCGATTCAATAAGCATGCAATTAATTGAACCCTCTGTACAAAACATTCTAGTACATATTTCGGTTAATTCGGCAGTTTTTATGTAGACAATTTTTGATTTTTACAATTTTCAGATCTGCCTGTATATTTTACAAAAATTTCATTATTCCTCCTGAAACAACCTAATTTTGCAACTTTAGCACAAAATTTAATTAAACAAAAAATAATTAAGTTATCTGCTGTACGATCTGTTTTGTTTCATTTATATATTTTAAGCATAAGAAATTATTTTGTCATTGTATCTTATTATATGTATTCTACAACAAATAAAGGTACAAGTTAAATATATGTTTTTATTTTTAAATTTTCATCTTCCTTAAAATAAGAAAACCATCTTCTTTCTGTCCATCTTATCTGCCTATAAAGTATACGAAACAAAATGTAATTGTTTTAAAAACAAAATATAAATACGTTCGTTTTTAAATGCTCTATTCCTAGGAATGTGAACAAATAATTGGAGTTGTCCGAACTATTATTTATTATTGTGAATATTAGACTTCTTTAACTTAATTAAACTAAAGGAACTAGACTGGCAAGAGATTATGGACTAATACTTTTTTGGATCAAGAGTAACAGATATTTAGAAAATCTTTATTGTAGTAGTGTCAACAGTGAAATTGCATGTCGATATCAACATAGAGGATTCAGGATGAAATTAGGGATAATTATTCATCGTAGTTTCAAAATGCCTTTTTAAGGACAAAACAAGTAATGGTAACGCGCTGAATTCCGTGACTAAAAACATCTCGAGGACCAAGACCACACACAACGTCAATTTTTTGAGTTAGATGCGCCCTTACCGGCACACATTACACTGTATACAAGCTGCCCCTCTATATTTTAACCAAATAGTTGTCTTGCTTAATAATGATGATAATGGATGTAGCAAGCTCTTTTTTTACAGCTACTGGCTAAAATACAGAGAAACGCCTTACATTAACACAAATACTTATTGTTCCACGTCTAACATAAACTGTAAAGAGTATAATAGTATAACAAATCAATCGATAATAATATCAGACGGATAATAAATTAATAACAATAAATTAAATTGATAACAATAATAAAAAATATAGGAAATAGCTACGCTTAATACTGTTTAAATTGCATTTTCAACCCTACACAAAACAATGACGGTACTAAATATATTGCACTAGAATTTTTTCTTTTAACGCTTAAAAATCTAAACGGGGATGTTTGTTAAAGACGATTTAGTGAAGAATAATCGCATGATCCCTCTCTAGCCGACGTTTCGCTTTCAAAGCGATTATACTCATCGGATCTACGGGAGTCGGCAAACCTGCATTGCTAGCAGCCGATTGGTGGTAGTACACTTCAGTTTTACCACAGTTGTGAGCGTAGATAACTCCATCATCGTCTCTGGAAAATTCTATATTATACTCAAATGTCTTTATACAGAGTACGAAGGACATATAGTAGTATCGCTTGCGATCTTATCATAAATACGTACCTTAGTAATATCTCGGTAAGATTCTTTATGTTGATGAAATCCCGATGTAAATGCGTAAGCGCCCCTAATTCGAAGGCGTTCCAAGGACCACCCTTCTTAATAGTGTCCCACAACGGGTTCATGCACAGGTAGCTGTAAGGGTCACTGGTTTCTGTCTGAACGTTGCCGCTAGGGCATAATTCCAAGCAGCAATGGATCAGTTTCTCTAATTTCGTAAGGAAACCGGTACAAGTTTGATGCTAAAAAAAAAAAAAAAAAAAACAATTGAAGCTACGCGATAGTGGCTTCCGCTATATAGAGATGCCATAGCAACAACATTAACTTCTACACACTTACGATTTTTTCAATGACTTCACATGAATCGGCGGCTCCTTCCTCAAGTAACAAATTAATTACCATATCTTGCTGCCCGTAAATCAATAAAATAACAGATTGTAATCTCCTGTCCTTCTGGTGGCTGGAGAATAGGTTACTTTCCACTTTGTTGGAATTTGATCTGAACAATGAATTTCTCTTTAAAGAAGTTTTAATATCCTTAAAATCGCTGGGCGTATTTTCTATGCTACAAAAGCCACTTGATCTTTCTTCCATAGCTAAAGTACTCAATTTACTCAGAAGAGGTGTAAGTTGCACCCCTGTAGGTTTATTGAAGTTAACAACGTTTTGCTGAGAACCCATATCATTTGACAGGGACTTCAAAGGTAAGGTTAATGAACGCTTAAACTTGATATTATCCCTGGTCGGCACAAATTTCTTCGGACTAACATTCGATTGTTGAGAATTAAGCTCCGATGCCTTCGATTCAACAAAATTATCTTTACTTTCACCTTTGTTATCGCTCGCCTTTTTCATCTCGTCAGATTGCAACGCTAACAATTCCCCATTGTAGATATTATAATTATACAGGTGTTCGGATATCAATAAACCATTTTGAGTGAAGACGGGAAACGTAGGATCCATTATGGTCTTCCTTAGATTCTTCTGCAAAGGATCTGATTCGTCTTTCTCGTCGTATTTAGGCATATCTGTTAAACTAAATGATTTTTTAATATTGCACAAGTTATTATCGAAAGTATGTTCCTCCTGTTCACTTTTTTCGTCAGGTTTTACGCTATTATCACTTTTAACGCCTTCTACGTATAGGTCTGAAGTTGCTGATAGCAGTGAGTTCAAGGAATCAGATTTTTGAGAGTTTTCCTGTAAGTTATTACGACGTTTAGATGTAATTTTCGTATTTTATTATTAAAACTACATACGGCGTCCGCTTCGAACGTACTCGACTGTGGATTGGTACATATTGATAAAGATGTTTGATGTAAAACTCGATTGAGGTCAGCCATGGGAGTCGAACAAACGCTGACGCTCCCATGAAAGCTCCCTGTCTCCTTCAACTCCTGCTTGATATCGGTGGTTTTCGATTTTAGATTCAGAAATTTCGGTCTTTGAGTTTTAGCCTTCACCATAGACGTGGTATGATCGCTATCTTCCTCTGGTACAGTGGTGAATATTAAAGATTGATCCCTTTTCATAGTCATCAATACTGGTTCCTTCACTGGATTGGTTTTTGTTTGTACCTGCTGAAAGAAACAACGATTGTAACGTCAGCTCGTTTCTCATAGGAGATTAATGTTCGAAAAAAAAACATCAACGATATTAAACTTGGATGATTTAAATGTGCAGGGTGTAGGCTAGACTTACACCGTTGTTTTCCAAACAAAGATGTATCGATTGTAATCTAGTAGCTTCAAATCTCAGATCTTCGTAATCATCCTCTTCGATATAGACTTGTAGCAACTGCATACCAGCTGGTAATTGAAAATTGGTCTGAATTATTTCAGCTGGTGACTTTATACGATACGGATCAGTTAAAATTAACCATTTTGTTACGTTGGAAGCCAACTGCGTTGCTACAACCCTAGAAAACAATTATTTACAAAAATATAATACATAAATTCGTAAACCTGCAGTTTACAGGTCCCATTTCAAGTAATTCATGAAAAGTCTCAAGTCGCAACATGAAATGGACTCCGTTCTGTTTGATTTATCAGGATACGGCATATGCATATTTTATGTTTTGTACTACCATGACAAGGTACCATTTCATCTATCTCTTCATATTTTTCCTAGTTTTAGGGTGTAAAGGTGGCAAAAGTAAATTATTTTTACCACCATCATATTTCAATGAACATTCAAAGGACTATTACGCCAGTTTAAGCAAAACAAATCGGAGTTTTAGTATCGACAAATAACTGTATATGAAAATATTTTATTGCCATCTCTCATGCTATGCAACTTAAATAAATAAACATTTGGCAAAAGCTGCATTGGTATTTGTATATGGGTAAAGATCATATGAAATGGGAGCCGTAAAATGAAGGATTATACTCTAACCCACTTATTATGATATAAAATAGCTCCTCCTAAAACCCTCGTAATTTTTTGACATGCACGTAATATCTGTACAGCTTCTAAGAAAACATTACTGGCACTCTATAAAAGGAATAAATTGAAACAATTTCAAAACCATCTTCAAATTAAAAAGTTAGCTCGTACCTTGGGTAATTGTATGGATGGGATATTAAAAAACATATTTCCACCATACATCAAAACGTTTAAGTAAGTTTCAAGCGTATAATACAATTTTGTAGAGAAATTATTATTCTGATATAAATCCGACATTGATCCCAAATCTCTATGGAAGAATGTTATAAACGATGATAGTATATGTGTACGATGTTCTAGTACCCAGTCTGCGATGTTCCGATCGGACCCTACAACCTATATACAAACATTTTTAGGGTTTCTATAGATATAAATCGAATATTAATACCAAGATATATCTTCCATAATCGCAGATGCAAAACTTCCCACTTTGCAGTGCCAATATTCGTGGACAATTAAATATTGTCTTCAAACAATGAGCTGTTCCAATAATTTGTCCGCACAGAGACGTCTTTTGCTGGTCTGAAACCCAATTTGGATGAAAGTACACGATCGCTGAAGATAAATCTGTTTCATTCGCTTCAGCGATTTCTGTGTCATAGACGAAGATTATCATCATCTCTCTAAAAATAAGAGAAAGATCGGACCGATGATGTTGAAATTCTAATAAATTGCGTACATACTTCGCCATCGTGTTATACGCTATTCGATTACTGCGTGCTATAAAAAAGGAATTAGGTTTTTCTATTCAATATTCCATTTTGACTTGTAACCTATAAACATGTTTACAAATCTCGAAAAGTAAACAGGGAAATTTATAAACACAAGTGATAATTAATTTTTATAGATTGGTATCAGTTTCATTAGTCGCGGTAAAATCAAAATGCATCTAATATTTATCGAATATTCTATTTTTGTTCATGCAGAGAAGTAAATTTAATGCGAAATTTTCAGAGTAGCTCTTGGAGTATTACAGTTTCTTCACGTTAATTCGTGGAAATACCAATAAAATATCGAGAAATTTAAAATAGCCGCTGATATTAAAAGGGTAATTAAGTCATCATAGATGGCATTGTTGTAATAGAGGCCGTGAGTTCAAAATTTGAATTTAAACCGTTAACATTTGTAACGTGTTTTTATATTTACGAGGTTTTTTTGGAACTTTCCCAAAGTTTTTTATTGGCACCGTATATATATTTGTACGAAACAGATTCTGCGTATTCCCTGTTTGTTTGTTGTAAATTAGCGCAAAATCATCTTAAAAGTAAGTTCGTCTAGACAATTAACTAATTAGAATCTATATCTACAGATTAATTTTCTTTTATTTTCAGTGATACGTAAATCGATCGCGAAAGCTTTCGATCCTCTATACGAAAGGTAAAATAAGATAAATAGCAGTAAAGCATTTTAATTGTTAATTTTGGTTTTGTAGTCCAATGAAGAGTTCGTTCCCACCATTCCAATTGACCACAATTCCGAACCTTTCGCTGCCTGCAAATGACGAGAGGTAGGTATTTATAATGTAATCGTAAAGGAGTGATGATCTTTGTATTTTGTAGTGTCTTTGTTGAAGCTACAGAAAGTTTTACTTCTGCAAACGATACCCTTAATCAAGTAAATTGCTTCATCGAAGATATCATTAATGAAGCAATAAGCAAGATATTTCCCAGTGAATCCCATGACAAAGATGATATCATTGATGTAACGGGTATTAATGGCACTTACGACAATGGCTTGTTATTGGATCTTGAAGATCATGTATTCTGTAGCAAGACGAGCCGCCTTAACGAATTGATTCATCAAGATGAAAAACCCGATGAGATATCGTTAAATAGAACATTTGATTTGGCCGCAGAAATTGGAAAAATTACAAACTCGATATTAACACTCCAATTAGACACGGAGATTGTTGAAAAATATGAATCGCCCCACATTTTAAGTGGTGATACATCAATCCAGGAAGACATTGATGCGAAAGAGGGTATCGTCAATATAACTGGTGGAAATGCGATTAATATTACGCAGGAAATTGTGAATGTTAGCGCTATGAATATTACACAAGATTTAATCGAAGATAATCAAGAGGAATATAAAATAATGCAAGAGTTAAATAACACAAAAGAAATAAAAGATGATAATAAGATTGGTGAACCTCATGTGGTAGATCAGGAAGTTTCTGAATGTAAACACGAAAAGGAATATTTAGACAAAATGAATCTTATAAATCAATTGAATGAGGTAATTGTAAATAAGAACGAGGTAATTACAAGTAAGGACGAGGACCTAACCCACATTAAAGAAAAAATGTCACAAAAAGAAAAGGAATATGATATTCTAATGCAAGATTACAAGAAAAAGGACCAAGAAATTGCCGAGATGAAACTAAAACTTGAAGAGTATGAAAAATTCAAAAACAATTGCGCTCAGAAAGAGGCTGAATTAGAAAATCTGAAGATAAAATGTGAAGACTATGATATTTTAAAAAAGAATTATGAAGAGAAGCAATTAGAAAATGTACAGTTGACAAAAAAGTATGAAGATGCCGTCAAAAGGGCAACCACGCCGACCTCTCCCGCTAAGAATACAGAAGAATTGGACTTCTATAAGAACCAGCTCTCTGTTAAGGAGAAAGAGTTCGAGTAAGAATTTGTTAAATACATAAAATGAATTAGAAAGATACATCTTATATTTACAGAGAAATCATGACAAATTATACCGAATTGCTTGAGACGCAAATTGCAAAATATGCCACGTTAAACGAGGAGTGTTGTATGGCTAAGAAACATCTGGCAAATTTGGAGATAGCGTTCGCGGATGTTCATCAGTAAGTTCCCTTCTTTTCCAGTATTCCTAACAATTTCTTACTTTTATTTAATTACGTTTCAACATCTGGACAAACTCAAAAAACATTTTAACATAAATAAGGTTAAATTGAAATATGAATCGATATAACGTTATTTCCAACAGCTTTTCATGCGCCAAACGAAGATATAGCGAATCCGAGATCAGCTTCCAACCAGCGACCTGATATCGCTGGTTGGAAGCCGATTGGTTGGGGATTAATTAGATTGAGCCACCCATCTAAGCGACTTCAGGGCCAAAGAAGTATATTTCCGCTATATGCTAAGCCCAATCTCCACAATTCTTTCCCCCAGCAGCATGGGTCGCTAAGTACGACGCAAATACATTGAGTTGAACACCGGGAGGTTTGCTATATAGCCGGTACAGATTCTCCGTAAAGCGTGCTTACCACGTCATGGCCTTAAGTAGCACTTACTTCCAAAAGTTTTTTAACTCGAAACTTTCTCTAAATTACTCGAGAATTATCTTTCGCCCACGCACTATGTAGACAGCCTGTATACAGGGTTCGTCTAAAAATCAAGAGTAAAGTTTTAGGAATGGCAAACAATGATAAAATAAAATAGTTTTCTTAATATTACTTCAAAAAAAACTGTTAAATTTCGCACTTTATCGTATTTTTCTCAATTTCTTAGAAAATATGAAAGGTCGAAAGCTATCGTTGAAGGATACAAGACGAACGAGGAAAGGCTCAACTCCACCTTGCTAATGTACCAGGCCACCCTCGAAAAATCCGAGGAAAAGATGAGAATGCTGCAGCAAAAGAATCAAATAGAAAACGAAAGGTATGTTTAATCAATCGATCACGCAGATAGATTAATATGTCGAATAAACGGTATATTATATTTAAATTTTGGCGAAGATTGTTTAGTGTCTCAACATACAGTTGCTAGGGCTGATACGTAGCATTCTTTCGCCTGTTTTTCGTTAATTACTATTCTAGAAATATTTATTTCAGACTTCAGAAAGAGTTGTGTCAAACGAAAGAAGATTATGCATCGAAAATGAGTAAATACACCAGCAAAATAAAGCACCTGGAAATTAAAACATCATCGCTAACAAATGCATTGGAACAGAAAACTAAAGAGTGTCAAGATCTAACCAAACTCTGCGAGGAGGTAACGGACAAATAGAAGGCTTGAATTGAATACAGTGTGTGTTCGTTGAATAAATATAAAAATAAACTAATAATACTAAGTTATAAAAATTTGTATTTGTAAGATTTTTATTAATGCTGTTATGTATGTATATGCTACTGTAGATTAATATGTATATAACATTTACTACTGCATTAGTTTTAATTAATATAACGCTTGTATATATTTATTTTATTTTTCGTAATACTTTAGCGTAGCTAATAACAGCGTAATCACTGTTCTTACCTTTGCAACATCCCAAATACAATAAGATAATAATTAGTAACATAATTGGTGTTCCATTTAAATTAATGGATATAAGTTGTTAGGAACCAGTAAGTATTGCGTTCTTCTACATATTTCGACCAATACTTTTCAGTACTTCATTTCAACTCGTTGCTGAAACCATAACAAAACATGTCACCATCATCGCAGTCATCTTGAGCATTGAGTAAGGATTTGTTTCCTTGTTATTATTATTGTTTTATTTTTCTTTCTGTTTTTGTTTTTAGGTAATCGATATTAGGACAGATGCTACATTGGAAGATCAACTAGAACCGGAAGTACTTCCTATAGATTGAAGTATAAAGATGTAGGAATAATAAGTGTTTATATATAAATATTTTTATTTTTTTGAAGTAATGCTATGTAAATAAATAGTAATTCTATACAATATATATATAAAATGAAATGTCCTATGCGCGGATATAGTTTCATGATGGATTACGTTTATTGATTATTCCATTGATATTCTTGAAATTGCTGTACGACTAAACTAAGGCTTTTTAAAAATAATTAACAATTTGTTTTTTTCCAGTTATAAAGTTAATAAGCATATTAACAAATAATATTCTTAACAAGGAAAATTGTTTGGCATTACTTCCTTCATTACAATTTTTCTAATGGTTAAACAATACGTATCTATCGAGCTTCACATTCAACGAGTTGGAAACATTGACTATCATGGCAAACAACAGAAACTAAAAGACTTTACAAAATTTAAAACTTTATTATTTACATCATACAACACGATAATACTTATTAATACTAATTACTACAAATACATTTAGCAGCTCATAAATTAAACGCTATTAGAGGTAGTTAAGGTGAACATCATTTCCTTCCGCCCTGAAGGCTGTATAACGAGTGGTATAAACCTCTACTATTCAACAACTCTGAGTGGGTTCCAGCTTCGATTACGACCCCTTCGTTGATGACGTAGATTACGTCAGCGTCTTGTATCGTGCTTAACCTGTGAGCGATGGTGATACAAGTTCGACCGCTCTTGGCCTTATCTAAGGCCTCTTGTACGACTTTCTCACTTTCCGTGTCCAGAGCGGAAGTGGCTTCGTCTAAAAGCAACACTTCCGGATTTCTAACCAGGGCTCTAGCGATGGCAACTCTTTGTTTCTGACCGCCTGATAGTTGCGTGCCTTTTTCACCTAGAGGAGTATTGTAACCCTATATTGAAGAAGAAGAAAAAATTAACAAATCAACACGGTATACCTGCCGAATAACGGGCAAAATTATACGCACCAAGGGTAAAGACACGATGAAATTGTGAATATTAGCCTGCTTGGCCGCCTCCTCGATCTCACTTTGAGTAACTATCCTGGAATTATCGCCGTAAGCGATATTTTCACCGACAGTCCTGTCGAATAGATTCGGTTCTTGCGATACGATACCAAGATGACTGCGTAGGTCCGCCATGGCCATCTCTTTTATATCGGTACCATCGACATGGACCTCTCCGTCCTTAGTATCGTAGAATCTCTCCAATAATTGGATGACGGTCGATTTACCGCAACCGCTGGAGCCCACTAACGCTATTGTCTTGCCCTTCGTCACGCTCAAGTCTAAACCTTTAAGTACCATGATACCCTCTCGTGTTGGATACGAGAAGAAAACTGACTGATAGTCGATGTTGCCGTATTTCTAAAAAAAAAAAAAAAGAATGCATCTAAACAGTTGCTTGGAATACTGTTTCCTTTGTTGCTCTTCGTCGTTTACATAGGTCTTTATCCCATTTAATCTTTTGAAAACCGCCACGTCTAGTGGTTGTAAGATCTGTGTGGCATGGGACAGGACCTTCATAAACAAAGGTAAAGTTGCTTCTATCCGTCCCCGTGATGTTGACGAAATTACAGTTTGCATCGCAGGATTTTCGTTAATCTAATTTTCCGCCACATATTTTCCTTCAAATACGCACAATCTAGAACTGCTGGATTACTTACCCATGCGTTAGTAAGTGGCACTCTCGGATCTTTGATCAAGGGCTGCCTGTTAAGCAATTTGAACACTTTACCAGCCGCCGTGATACCTTTTTGGAAGTTCGGCGCGAACGCTAAGGCGTTAGCTATGGAAACCGTACCCATAATGAGAGCTTGTGATACCCTTAAAGTAGAAAGAAGCATTACCAACTTAAGAAATAAAACTCCTTAAAATTCACTTGAAAACGTCCTCGTAAGGCATTCCTTCTTCAGTAATCAATACGGCGCCGTAGTACATACAAGCGGCGAAAGCGAAGAACATCAAACTTCTAGCAAAACCAAAGACGAATGCTCTGAAGTGCGTATTAAGCAAGGCTTTCTTATGGTGCGGTGTTAGTTCTAAGACGTAAAAGTGATGGAAGAGCTTTTCGCTACCCAAGGCTGCTACCGTTCGTATATTACTGATAGCTTCCACTGCAAACTTAAAGAGGAATTTTGATTTAAAAAGACCAACGAGGGGAAGGTTAAATTTCATACTTTAGACGACTTCTCTAGTGCCCCGTGGAACTGTTCGTTTTCGCCGTGCATCAAACGGCCTTGCAAGAATGTTGCGAAGAGGATAAACGGTGTAAAAGCCAACGCTACCAAACCTAGCCTCCATTCGTAATACATTGAAAGACCCACACCGAGGAACAGGGTAGCTAACGACTGGATTACCGTGCCGATCCGTTGTCCTGTTGCCTAATAAACATTCACCGAAGGGTAATTTTAACTAGTACGTGGCGCGAAAAATAAATACTTACCCCTTGAATACTGGATGCCTCCCCGGACAATTTACCGCACAGAGATCCTACGGAATTCTCTTTCAAATCGTACCAACCCATCTCTTGTCGCATCATTGAATCGAACATTTTACTTCTCAATCTCATAGTGAGCTTCTCGCCGGCTATTCCATAAGTGTAAAGCTGCAACGTTCAAGTTTCAAATTCAGAACTTCATGCAACTTCGTGAACATATGAAGCATGATTTTATCGGCATCAGACGTACCTGTAAGAATGTGGCGAATCCCGTAACGATTCCGGCTATCACGAAATATAACGAGTATTTATTGGTCTCGCTCCTGACGTAATCTTCGTCCGGATCGGCTAGAACCTACGAAATCGCCGAATAAATTGAATTGATACCCACAAAACGATTTGAATCCAATACCCCTATGATACTGCCGAACAAGACGGCGAAGATAGGCATCGCACAGCCCGTTACGATGGAAGTGACGCAACCGACCGTAATCTCCGGCCATTCCGGTTTGTTTAGCTTCATAATAGCCCAAAGGGAGATGCCGCTATAGCTTTCATCGTCCTCTTCGTATCCTGACTGTTGGAATTTGAAGAATTCGAATTGTTAACAAATATTTATTGGTAGAGTACAGAACTGACTTTACCTTTTCGGTTCGGTCGATAATCTCTTGATCTTCGTCCTCGGATACGCTCTCTACACGTTTGAGATCTACGGAGAAAGTGGTTGTTTAAAAAAAAAATAGGGGTGTGTCCATACTTTAGTGTTGTTTTGTGTATTTAGCGCACTTAAATCTTTGCCGAATGAATGATTGTAAATATAAGCCTGAAAGCGTAGATGCGACGTTCTTGCTACAGGACAGCAATTTTCAAATAAGCAAATTACAATGAATAACAGGCGCACACAACGGCAAATGATAAAGGTGCAAATGATGGTGCTGATTTGTTAAATGACAGCCTTCAGAATCCTGTCCCTGCTCAAAAGCCGTTCCTTCGCTGAAGAAAGAAGCAAAATTGTTTGGAATATGCAAAAGAACAAATGGACCACCTGAAATGGGGTAGCAAGTAACGTATGCTGATGAATACCAATTTGCACTTTAAACATGGTAGCGGTACTATGCATAACAACAATTAGTGTTGTTACAAATTTTCAATAAACGGGTTGCGTGGAAATTCTTGCATATCTCGCCAGATTACCTTTCCTGATTGCTGGCGTAATATCAGTAGTCACTTGAGTGGTCACCAATTTGTGGTATTCTCCTTGTATTCTCATCAATTGCTCGTGGGTTCCTTGCTCGACCACAAGACCATCGCGTAGAACCACTATACGATCCGCTTCTCTGATCGTCGAAAGCCTATGAGCAACTATGATGGTAGTACATTCTTTGCTAGCCTAGACGGATCAAATAGATTGAGATTATTCAGTAGACGCGAGAATTATTATTACGAACGAAATTTACAGCTTCTTGAACAATAATCCTCTTAAATGGTACTTACATTATCCAACGCTTTCTGCACCTTAGCTTCGCTATTAGTGTCCAAAGCGGAGGTTGCTTCGTCTAATAATAAGATCACCGGGTCTCTAATTAAAGCACGTGCAATTGCTATACGTTGCTTTTGCCCTCCGGAAAGTTGAGCGCCTCTGTCCCCAACCAAAGTGTTATATCCGTTCGGTAAAGACGTAATGAACGTGTGAGCGTTGGCTTTCTTCGCCGCCCTCTCGATTTCTTCCTGTGACGCGTCTTGCTTCCCGTATTTGATATTCTCACCGATAGTGGTGCCGAAAAGTATCGGTTCTTGACTGACAACCCCGATGTTCTCCCTTAGCCAAGTCAGGTCGAGACGATTTAGGTTCTCTCCGTCTAAGGTAATCTACGCGCATGAATCTGTTTATTAAAATTTAACTTTTGATTGTCACCCAACGGACTTACTTCGCCGGAAAGAGGATCGTAGAACCTCTGGATGAGTTGGATGCAAGTGGATTTTCCGCAACCGGAACTACCCACGAAGGCCACCGTTTCACCTGCTCTAACGGTGATGTTCAGCCCTTTAAGAACCTGTTCGAATTTCGAAAAGAGATTTCTTCTACGGAAATTACTTAAAGGTGCTTACCTCAACATCGGAACGCGATGGATAAGTAAATTTGACGTTCTTGAATTCTAGATCGCCCCTTACTTGGTTCAAACGCTTGCCGTTGCCTTTGGATTTGTTAATGATGGGTTCATTGTCGATAACACTGAACACTTTGGTAGCAGCGCCTCTTGCAATCCCAAATGCTTCAATGTATGGCGATGCCATGCCGAAATTCATGCTGGCCGTCATAACAGAGAAGAAAACCTACAATGGGTTTAAGAAGTGAGGATTTATAACTGATTCTTCTACTAAGTTGAAAGGAACGACGTCTAAATAGGATGCTTACGAATTCTTTGATCTACTAACTAAGAAACAGAAAAATTTCAATGTTAACATCGCAAACATCTGTGACCTCGTATGATGGATAGAGTTTGGAGCTTACAATTGGGGCACTGGGAAGTCACGTTGAGGTCTTTAAGCTATTTGTTTGAAAAAAGAGTTTTGATCTTCTTGCAATCGAGAATATTATTTGGTTGTCGTGACAACAGCATTGACATTGAAGGTCTTGAAGTGTGGATTCGAGATTTCTAGTCTAAGTGAAGAAATGTTAGGAAAAAGATGCAATTTACGACTTAAGAATAGCACCGTTAGTATGTTTTGTTTACTCTTGTCGTGGTAGACCAACAATAGTAATACGATAAACCTCTCACGTTTATATCTCTTTCACATTGCATAGTAGACAAACGCATGGTTACTATAGAAAAACGTTAGAACTATAAATTCTCTAAACAGATAAAGAAAAATTATTGTACTTGAGACACCTGTATACCAGGTTATAGACCTACCGTGACCATAGTAGCCGGATCATACGTAATTTCCTCTTCTGGCAAACCCCTTTCGTCCAAAATTAACTTGACGCCGTACCAAAAGGCCAAAGCATAACTTGCGTAAATGAAGAACCATAGCAGTCCGAATCCAAGTCCAGATAACAAGGATCTTCTGATATTATTATTCTTGGCGAAAACCAGCTTCTCTTCATACCTTTCTAATTCCTTCCGTTGACCCCCGAAAGCGATAACCGTTCTTATGGTACCCAAAACCTCTTCAGCTATAGCCCCGGCCCCACCATAGGCGTCCATTTCTTTCTGGGCGAGTTTGGTGGTCAACTAAAATCGACGAGACTACAGAAAATATGCTTTAGGGAATTGGGGAATTCATTGTCGTACATATGCTACTATTCCGATGGCGATTAGCGACACTGGCAAAGACGTTAAGCATATCAAAGCCAATTCCCATCCTTTAACCAAAGCCAAGATCAAACAAGAAAGGAAGGCAACCTGCATGTGAATGAACATGGACACCTTTTCTCCTATACCATCTTCAAGCTTATTTAGATCCCTGCAAAATATGAAATGCCATGTTTTTGATGATCGCTCAAGTGTTGGTTTACAAATACTCTGTTATTCTGCTGGCGATTTCGCCTGTTGGATTCTTATCATACCAGCTGATGTCTTGATCCAAAGCCCTTTCGAAAAATAAGCTTCGTATCTTTAATACCTGTAAAAGATGCTTTGATCTAGGATTGTTCTTCATTAACAGTACGAAAGTCAAAATTTTAATTACTTGTTTCAATCCCGAGATATTGAAGAGGGCAATAGAAGCGTATCCCATCGTCAACATGCCAATACCCATTAGACAGCTGTACAATACGAAATCTTTCATGCTATTCATGAAGTCGTCCTTGGCTTGATCGAGAAGAGCCTCATCTGTGAGGTTAGTCGAAAGAAAGCCATAGGTGATGATGTCTCCCGTCAACTGGCCGAAGATGAGCATGTTTAACGGTTGTATGACTCCAGTGGCGGCTGCTGTAACCGTGCCCAAAAAGATGAAGATCTTATCCTGGGTAGTAGCGTACCTAAACTGAGAGAAAAACAGTGACTATTATGTAATGAATTGTTGACTTTAATTACCATTTGGAAGAAGGATACTGGAGGCAGTGTTTCGCCTTTTTCTTCTTGTTTAGGCACAAAGTCCCTGAAATGGAAATAGGGTTAGCATGTTATTAAATTATTCTAAGCTCTTCTTGCATAATTTGCATCTACTTGGTCATACTAGCACGTTGTACACCTTTACTATTGAGCTCGAATAAAATGGTAAGATTTAATAAGAAATCTATTTTTAGACAAGTTCTAATCTTATTTAGATCCTTTTTTGAGAAAAACAAACAAAACAAAATAAAAAAGATGTTTATCCAAACAATATTTTTTTTAAACGAAGTTCCTCAAGTGTGCATGTTAAGTGCTGAGATGCCTCTTTCGTAAACTTATTATTGTGGATTTTCTACTTAGAGCGATGATAGGAATTTCGGCGAGGTTATTTATCGAACCGATCGTCGAACGCTTCTCAAACTTTATAGATGTTAAAAGCACAGCTAGGAGATCAAAATCCGACAATCCAAGGGGAGAAATCGCCAGAAGACGATGTTATTAGAGCCGACATAAATACGGATTACTTGGACCGCTTCTTCAGCTTCAATGAAAAGATTAAGTTGGTAAGCTCGAACGGTACCTTTTCCGAAACTTTCCAGACGTACCCGCGCCATATTAAAAATGCTCTGGGATTCATTGTTCTATGTAGAGTATTGGGAATGTGTTCATATCGATGATGTTTTGAGATAAATATGGATGTGGGTACCTAATTAAAGATACCCTAATCATATCATTTGTCGAAAGATTTACAAACGAACTTTACAATTGCGATCAGGGATTGCTAGCATCACGATCTATGAAGGCTGCACCCAGAGAATTAATAAAAACAGTAATTTTTGTTTACATTTTAAATAACAAGCGTTTTACCGTTTTACGGCTCATCAGTGCACATTTGTGAAAGGTCCAGTCTAACTTTATCATTATTGTTAATTAAATGAGAGAAATTGCTTTTTAGCGTTACACATACGTGGAGACGATGTCCCAAAAGATCAAAGTTAGTAAAAGAAGATAAGAGAAAAGATAATATTCTACCCAAGCATAAATTTTATCCGTACCACTGTCAAAGAAGGAGAACGCTCTTTTCTCGATGGTGGCTTGTTATCAGAGATCGTGTTGACGGGTGTGGCTAGCGTTTCCAGCCGCAGCTTGCCAAGTACTTGTATAGACAGGAAGAGGTATAAAAATAACAATTATTAGTTAATTCCGCCAAAATCAACCAATGTATTCGCATTGGTCATGGACAAACAGGTAAGTATGAATTTAACAATTTGGGCAGAGGATCAATCGAGTATACATTGAAATTCAAACTTTGCAAAATGATCCAAACCAAAGGATTTTCCTTTGGAATGTTGGGTATTACAAGTTAACGCAGCAGCCGAAAGAATTATTATTGGCCACGGCGTTATGCCATTAGCTACTTACAAATATTAACCAACTCTACAAATGTTTGCAAATAAACATATATAAATAATAGAATTCTTAACAATCCGAACTGATCTAACCCAAAGACATCAGCGACACTTACGCTCATTTCAGTTCTGCCAAGAACTTGCCGTTCTTAGAGAACAAATATTTCTTTTGTTCGGTAACATAAGAAAGGTTAATGCTTCTTTTTGAGAAGGGTAATGCTTTCACCCTTAATTCTTGGCAGCCTCAAATCGTAGATTTGAGGCTGTCTCTACCTCTTTAAAAATGCCACAGCAATCGAACACGTATTTTTTCTTTAGAAGTTAGGATCAGTTATCGAAGTTACAAACAAAAGCAATCTACGAATTGCGGTGCTTAAGAGACATTTATCAAAAATCAAAGAAAGCATTAAACTTTCAAACATGCTTCTCCCGTCTCTTGAAAACGAAAGCAATATTGCGAAATCCCAGCTTTCAAGATATCCTCTTATTAGGAGCGTACGTCGCTCCCACCAAACTTTTTTTTTTTTTCGGTTAATTTCATCGTGCAATGAATCACAATATTCGTTTTGACCTTTAGCACGACGAAACGTCTTTTTTTTTTAACCGTACGACATGTGCTGACGGGAACATTTCCAAAATCACATCGCACGGTTCAGAGTTGTGATACCATCGATGCAGACAATTGGTATTAACATGCTATCTAGAGCTCATTTTCGATAACAAAAAAAGATTGTTATCATCATTGAATCTAAAGTGAAATGCGTGATGTTCGCAATCTATTTATGGAATTTGACATACATATGTGAGGAAATACTAGGATCAAAAGAATTTTTCAACAGCACTTACGCTTCGATTGCAGAACTTTCCAATTTATCCTTCGGATCGCCATTTTTAGGAGGCATTGTTGTTAAGTCTATTCTATTCTTCATTCCCTTTCGCCGAGTATATTAATCAATAACTCCCAAAGATGTCCTGGATTCACTCCCTCCAGCCTTATTTACACTGTTATCCTTCTATTCGTCGAGCGCCGATCAAAATAAAATTGGACACATTTACACTTTACACCTGGTTTCTATTAACCGCACTCCTCCATCGCTGTTTTTGCAACAATTACAAGAGGTATTCGCCTGGAAGCTTATCTTGATATCGACGTAAACTAAAGTGATCGTTGGATAAAAACCGCGATCGGATATTTGGCCTGTTCGAGTCAATTCGTAGATAAAAAATTGTCGCCCGTCTCTCATTCTCAACGGGTAGCGTAATCTACGCGCGATATTTTTGTTAATTCTATTATGTCCTCGCGAGATTTGCTCCGTAACGCTTACTAATCGCACAATTGACGATAGGAATTTAGATGTTTTAATGCCAAGTCTTTCCAAATGATCTTAATAAGCATCAATAGAATTGTAGGAAGATGATATCCACGTATGTGGATATCACGGCGCTCGTTTATCGAGAATGTTATCAGCCGACGACGGGAAAAAAATGTGTTTGTTCACAGTGATAAACAAAATTTCGACAGATACGCTATATGCGATTAGAAAAAGGGGGTTAGTATGTTAGTCCTTTTCATCTACGTTTAACAACTATGAACTTACCAACTTGAAAGCATAATTAGGTCTTTTATTAACATGGAAGGATTCAAAGGTATCAGATTCTAATGAAACTAGAACAGATAGAGACTTTGGATGAACCGTAGTAACCTTCTTCCTTCAGTTCCGCAAACGCAAAAAATGGCCTGTTGAAATATCGGCGCGGTGTACGACTGATGGCAACAACTCTTGCATGTCCCAGTGATTTTCTTGGGCGTAGACGATTTGGCCTTCAGTTTTTCCTAGTTTGAACAAATGATATTTTAGGGTTGGTCTCAGGGCCCGATTGCTGAACGCCGATGATGATTAAAAGTTGAAGTTCGATGTAGGTGCTTTCGCCTGTTTTTGCCCAGGAACACTTTCGCGGTACGAGTTTCTATTGTTTGTTTTATGTGACTCTTTTACAGCCTACAGAAAATGTTAGGACCAGTCAAGGGACCAGCTTATTTGCCTTTTCGAGTAGCCCACAATATATTAGTGACGCTGTAGTGGCTGCATGTCTCTGACCCTCCTTCACCGCCGAATTTTTATATAATTTCTATGCCAAAGTTTTGTACCAAAAATAATAAGTTTTGCACCATCCATCATGTTTTCGATTGGAAGGCCAAGGACATGCTGATTTTTAGCCTCTTTTTACGTCCTCATATGCCCCAATACGCAATACAAAACGTTTAATAAGCAGTACAACTAGAACATAACAAAAAATCGAACTATACGTGTTATGATTTCTACTTTCGTTTTAACTGGCCTACATCTCCTGCCTTGCCATACAAAAAACCGCAGGGACATGCATCCCGCCGTAGTCGCTTTCTTCCGTATGTTGGAGATGTGAGAGTTCCAATGTTAATCTTTTGTCAAACGTGACTCGAGGTATTCACTACGGCGTTAAAGCTAATAGTTTCCCCAAATATAGAGCATACATTTAGATTAAGAAATTTTCGACTTTTTTTCGGATATAACTCCAAAATGGCGAAAGTTTTGAGACAAATGGCTGGACAAGGTTGAGTAAGAGATACTCTCGGAACCACGCTGATGACGCCGGAAAGGCAGAAACATGTTCGTGGGAAGAATGTTCTTCTTCTCCATGCATTGCTTCTGCCGTAGGTGATACTATACCGCAAAGAAACTACTTTCTAACTTTGTTTTTTGGTTACTGTTTTCAAGGCGTTTTCTAGTGTGTTCTGTTGTTATGTTATCATCAATTGATGAATCATTTGTTGCTATTTAAAATATACATTCGAGAAGTAGATCGATTACATCATAAGTTCGCCAATTTACGCGTTTCGCATTTAATTACATATACATACATCCATGAAAGTGCTACAATAATTCATATACCATATTAGAAATATGCCCAAGTACTCCATCGTGTTATCGGGAAGGATCTAATCACATAACATTCGCCGTTTGTTATCTCACTCCCAGCTAATTTAGGAATTCAATTAACAAAGAATTAATCGACTACAAATAATGTTGTTTGCGTAAAAGCATTAGCGTAAAATAAATTACTGCAGTTAGACGATAAGAGGTAACCAACATTAATAGAACGCATCAGACAATGCCAATAGAAACAATAACCAAAAATATATAATGCTAAGACACCTTAGCTTCCTCGTGGTATAGATGGAATAATTCACGACGAATGCAACAAAAGGAGAGAAAAAAAAGTACATTAACACGTGGACATGTTTCTGCCTACCCGGCGTCATCAACGCGGTTTCCAGGGTACTTTTATCTCTACTTTCTGTCACTGTTGCCTCACAGTTAATGCCGCAACTTCCAAAACGACGAGCTCATCATTTCTTGGCGGCAATCAGAGAACTGCTCGAGGGATGGTTTGGGAAACAGTACCCGGTTTATGTCGCTGCTTCTTTCGACGGCAGAAAAGCGTTTCTATGGCACCAGAGGGCGCCAAGAAATGTCGAGTTTGTCGTTTTGGAAGTTGTGGCAGCAACAGCCTCAGAAGATAGAAATAAAAGTACTCTCGAGGCTACGCTGATGATGCCGGGTAGACAGAAACATATCCGCGTGTTAATGTATTTTTTTCTCTCCTTTTGCTGCGTGAGCCGTGAATTATTCCATCTGTACTATGAGGCAGCTAAGCTATCTTAGCATTGCATACTTTTGGTAGCCTACATGATTAATATTTCGCTTTTATTTTTATTATTATTTTTATTTTTAGTTGATGGTAATGAGAATGAGTGGTTTTAACGCATCTATTACCTTACTATTACGTATCTGTAACCTTGTCTGTAACCGGTTCTGTAAAATTCTCTGAAATAAGCAAGACAATGCGATGGCGCCTGGAAGCAATGTATATATGCATAGCACCGTATATAAATAGAAAAAGAATCGATGATATCCGCAATAATTGATTTGTATGATGTCTAGTACGAGATAAAAATCGAGAGTAATTAGAAAAAGACGATTTAGTCACATAGTACCTAATATATTGTACACACAAGGCTAATTCTATTCAATATAAAACCAGGTAATCTTAATAGTGTCCTTATCTTATCAGGTAACTGGTTCATTAAAAGTTTATGATGTTCTACTAGTTACCTACATTTCATATTCTGAGACTGCTATTTGTTCAATCGGATTCATTGAAATAAAATAATTTTATGAAAATATAACTTTTCATTATATTTCCCTATAGCTAAATGTTATTATTCTTAAGTTACCTTAATTTTATTGATTTTTTTAATAACGTACATTGCACCATTCAACATTTAATATCTTGGTCAAATTTCAAACTTGGGCTATCATTAAACCGGAGAACAACCATCATCATGTAATGGACAGGGTGTTTAAAAATGAGAAGCGAAGTGCGATGTTTTCAAATGCAGAAAATTTCGGAAATTCTGTGAAAAAAATTAATTCAGAATGAGGCACCATGCTCGCCATAATATGGATAACGTTTACTTGCCAGGTCATTTGTTCATATGCAACTGTTAAAAAAAAATTGTGTATTTGAAAATATGGCATTTTGGTTCAAATTTTCGAACACTCTGTACACTAGACAAGATTGATAGATTACCTGGCTTAACAACGGACCAAATTGGGAAATTTCACTTGACTTATTGACTGAGATATTAATCTTTGGATGATGCTACATTGACCATTTTACCAAATTTAAATTCCTGGACCAGTTTTATTAATCTCTGATGGTGCTTACTCCCACCTAGATATTCGTATTAATGCAATACGACGTACGTGTTACAACCACTAGATAAAGCAGTTTGCAGAAGCTTTGATGTAAGCAAAACCAATAAGATTGTATCATCTGATACCGATACCAACTCAAGTGCATCTTATACAAGTATTTCAACGACCGTCGAATTGATGCCTTTATCGGAAAATTATACGATGGAAGGAGAGGAATAAACAAAAAGGAAGAAAAGGAACACGTAAACACGTAAAATAATAAAGTTTGTTACTTTATTGCATCCGATCGAACAATTAATAGGCCCCGAATATCAAATTATAGGCAAATAGTAGAAAAACGATGCAGGAGAAGAGAAACAACAAATTAAACGCGTAAAAGGAGGCGAGAATGAAGAACAAACCTGCAGCATTCTTAACACAATCTTCGCGCGAAATGTGACTTTTTCACTACTTCCGAACTTAGAGTGTCTGTTAAAAAAACGTCAACCAGCGATCGATTTCAAGGAGCAAAAAGTTTGATTGCCGAAACACACAAATATAATGCAAAAATGAAGAAATAACGATGAGAGAGGAGTCTACAAAGAAGAAGAAAGAGGAAGAGGAAAATATACTATGAGCAAAGAAAAAAGGAAATAAAAAAAAAGAGGTGACGTGTTTATGAACGCAGAATACAAACATGTAAAAAATCATACCATTCCGTTTAAAATAACAAAGTTTGTTACTTCATTAGATGCGATTGAACAAATAATAGCCGCCGATTATCAAACACAGACAAATAGTAGAATATCATATACGTTTAATGGACTACTTACGTGAAATACCCCGAATACTACCGCTTACACGCATTATGCTTAAAATGGCGAATAGATTCAAATACTGTCTGTATCAGGTCAAATCTGACGTCATAATTGGCTAGAATACACGTTCGATATCTGCCAAGAATACATTTCCGCGACTATCGAACGATTTTCGAGAAACTTACGTTTTTCCAGCCACTAGTGGCGCCACTACTTTATATCTACGGTTGTCGTTAAACTTGTCATCGCAAGGGTGGCACAGTTCCCTCACGGAACGAATCGTTGCACGTCACCGATGACGTTGATGCTCTGTTATAGAATTTCGACGCAGAAATAAACTTGAATTTGCCAGGTGAAGGTTTGGTTAAACTGTGTTATTGTAGACTTCCGCTTTCGTTGCTTTCTTTTGAAGAACTTAAATTTACCACGAGTACCTGCCGATGGTTGGCTGTCGGTTGCATGCAGCTTCTCACCGTAGCGATACAATAAACCAGAAGAAGTTCCATGCAATTGAGAAGGAAACATCGGCAGACTCTTACCATTACAACCTAGATTCTTTAAAGATGCTAAGCATTGAAACAATAACGTTTTGCAAAGTATTTATGATGTGTTTTCTAATTATAAGTATTTAACCAGCAAATTGTGATTCGAAAAACACGAAAAACTTTTTTGAAATTCTCCGAAAAGTAGAATTTCGAAACTCCGCGGGTCTTTTTCTTTTTTAACTGAGGACGTTCCTTCTCGATTTCTTCGTTTAACTGGTCCAACAACGACGCGTAATATTTTCCAATTATTCTTTGTTCTTTTACCAAGTAATCGATGTAGATGGTTCCGCGTACATCCCGGGAAACCGAGGCCATTGTCTTGCCGGCCGATTTAATCGTTTTCGCCTTCTTCGGAACCTGTTCGCCTTCAAAAACTCACTGTTTCGACTATTGCTTTATTTCCGGAGCGTGATAGTTATGTAACGATGAAGCTCCTCAGGATTGCGATAGAAAGACGCCAAAGCAGCCTCAGAGTAGACCGCACGATCCCGCTGAGAGCCCACCTCGTCGAGATTTTTTCACGCCCAATTTTTTAAGCACGCCTGTGATCTCGACTATTTCGTTCATATTGATTCGCCGATCGTTCGAAAGTAGGTTGTGGATTTTGCCAATCATTTCGGGGTAGTCGCTTCTCCTTCACCGGATATAACTGAGACTTTGTCAACTGTCTAGTTATTAATAATCTTTACTAGAAACAAACCACTTTCGATAGTACGAGCTCCACCTGTTAGATTTTTTAAGGACTTCTTGAGCCACCCTCGTATATAAATCAAACCATTTTAAATAGTTCGCTCTATTAATTTCTTAATGGCAATTACCATGGTCCAGCACCATCGATATGAATGACATGATATTAATAAAAGTAAATGTTTAGCACCTTTTCCGTCTAGTTTTATGTCTTTCATTAAAAATTTAGCTACTTCTCTGTGTGTCTTAGTCTCTCCACAAAGTAATATCTTATTTGCAAAAGAAGTCTTGCAAAGAAAGCATCTTAAGCACACAAAACACAAATCAGTTAATTACTGTCAAGAATTAAAGCATTTGCTTCCAAAGCTTGCAGCACTAATTTCAAAAGAGTACTTACCAAATTTATTAAGTGAAATAGCCGCTTTATGTTATTAAAAAATACTTTTTTAATAAGATTTTTCTCTCTATTTCATCAAATACGGGCCTCTGTCAAATTTGAATGCCCACGCTGTATACGATAAAAGAGAAATCAATTCAAGTTGGTTTTAAGAAGCGCTCAAACTTTTCACAATAATAAAATTGCGTACGATGCGTACTTTTTGGCACACATTGTATCGCAATAAGGCAAGTCAAAAAGCAAAAAAAGAAATGGCTAAAAACTCACTTAATAAGCGTCACCAGGGAGCGCTGCCGTCACGTCCTTTTCCTTTTTCCAAATTATTCTTCATCCTCGCCGAGAAGCTAACTCTTATGCAATATGCACGCTCGTTAGACTTAATTGATCGTACTCAATTTGTCTTCCCGCGATGACAATAAGATCTAAACGAAGGAGAAGGATCGTTCGCCCGGTGCTCCCGTCGAAATCGAAGAAATAGAACTCGGCGAAGCTCCGGGAAATATTAATATTACGCTTCGTATGCGACTGACAATGGGTTCGTTTTCCATTTGAAATTAATTAAGCAAAGTGGGTAATAAAGCGATGATATCCGATGCCATTATTTGGTGTAAATATGGCAGGGATGACGTGGTGGAACGTGTGGTGCGTTATGCGTCTAATTCGGGAATTGTCTACGTCGCCGAATCGATACCATGTTTCAAGGTGGTTGGTTGTACTAAAATACTTCTTGTCCTCTAGGGCACGCCGGATACCATAAAATGTTTGTGTATATTGATCATCAGTAGGTATGCAAGGTTGATAACAATGGCTATGTAGACGTAGGAAATGGGTTAAATTGTAACGATAGCTGGCCATTGCGTCATAAACTCGTCCACCCTAAATAGCATTTAATACTGGTTAATCGCCGAGCTCTCTTATGTAAAAAATATGACGTAATTAATGTCGATGGTATAAAACATTCAACATTTAAAAGAAATTGGAAAGTAAATGGATCTAAATGTCAATGGAGTACGGGATATATGGCGTGCCAACGTTCCAACGTTTCCTGGTGTATTCCTTCGTCAAGTCACAATAAGCACGACATGCAACGGAAACGCACGAGGGAATCGAAGCCCTTGTCCTTAATCTCTCGTTTATGTCGCTACTAGCTGTCACAATTAGAACGTAACCTAGGAAGATCGCAACGTAGAAAAGGAACGGTCTTGCGTGGCATGTAGAGTCCAAGATTCTAATGCTCAAAAAAGGAAACATAAAAATGGATGATGGTGTTTCCACATTTCCGTTTCCCCATTCCAGCATTTGTTCCAAGTGTTCTCACCTATTAAGCTTCGGGTGATGAAATTTTGGAAAACGACTCCAATAATAATTATCAAAATTTCACCAAGATTATCGCCGAACTAGTTGCTAGTCCCTGTCGTCTAAACAAAATGAAGAAGATAGATCTTCGGATTATGATAGCAACTCATCTGGATCTTACACGAGCGATTCGTCAACCGACGAAATCCATGATGAATTTTAAAATGTAGAGCCTCGCGGAAAAAGAGCAACAAATTAACAACGAAAAGCGTAAAAAGAAATGAGAAATGAAGAACGTATCCGTGAAAATTTTAACACGAGCTTCACGGAATGCGACTTCTTCGCCAGTTCTAAACTTGAAACGTTTTCGTTAAAGAACGTCGTCCGATAATCGGTTTCAATGCACACTATAAATACAATGCAAAAGAGTAATGAAAATAGATAAATAACGACGAGAAAGGACTCCAGAAACGAGAAAAAAGAAGAAAACGCGCCAAGCAAGGAAGAAAGGTAAGAAATAAAGGAAACTTGCCTACCATATGTACACAGTAGAAAAATGCAACGTGTAGATAAAACCAAAATTATTGAAATCATACGAATCTCAAGTTAACCGAAGCGAAAAATTGTGTTAAGTCGATATATTTTCGCAGACCAGATTTACGACTAGCGAGCAGAGAACAAGGAAACAAGAAAATAAAAAAAAAATAATGCTGCAGTCATCCTTCTTGTAACGGCAAAGAAAGAAAGCAAAGTTGTTCGAAAGTTAATTCAAGTTCCAGGCGAATGGAATCGATCCCCTTCGGGACTGTCCTAAGCAAACGTTTGCTTCGTGCCGGGATGTTGGTAATTAATTTACTCCCCTTATTAAATAAGGGTACATATTTTATCGGTAGACATGTTTTGTATCTATTGATTTCATGTTTTACGTACGTACGCAGAGGTTATTGAATTGTTAATAGAATCAATAGAATTAACTACAGCGTGTCTTCTTATACCGATAGAAAGGATTCTTTAGACAGAGGATATTATTTTTTAAACATATTTATTTGTTTCAAAACAATATTTTGTACATTCGAAAAAATGTCCGTTTCTAATGAAAAAGAAAATGTTCTTTTCACACAAGAGGCGGCGAAACTTGAATCTACTCGTGCCAACCGGAAATTAAGCAAACATCGCTTCGGAGAACCGAAGAACAATTAATGCCGAAAATAATCGATAACGTCGCGTCGTAACAATGCCAGCTCGCACACAGTAGGTCAAGCAATTGTTTACTTGAAAGAGCAAAACATCGAATTAATGACCGATTAATCGGATTCACCTGATCCATCACTAGAGACGACAAAGGCAGCTGGAATTATATCTTTTTTGCAGCGACTGGATAGACTCGTGACTATTCGCCTCGTGAGAATTGCCTACTGGTGTCCCCGAGAGTCGACAAAACACGAGTCTATCTAGTCTCTGCTAAAAATGAATAATTTCATCCGCCTTTATCTTCTCTATTCATCACCTAACTACTTAATATTACTTCCGGATGTCTGCCTGTACAACGATTTTTATCACCTCAAGGAACTGTCGAAGCCTTCCATGTCTTGGCGATACCACCTTCAGGGTAAAAAGAATTTTTCGAGAATTGATCCAAACGCCTGCAAGAGTTTATAAATCCTTATTTATAAGCATTGTTTACTAATTTCTATATGCGTTTACAATCTTACAATATTTTATGGTGTTTCTAAACTTTTCGAAGGTAGTGTATACGTGACATTATTGTATATCTCATATTTCAAATGAATGGTCAAACAAACGGGGGCGGGATGAGTGGTCAAACAGACGGGCGGCGGGTCAAATATGTTGAGCATATTTACGATAAGGGAGCGTACGCTTTTAGTTGTTGTTAGTTATTACCGCTCCGAAATAGGAATGCCCCATTTTTAAATATACGCTGGGTTCTAAAGGTTTTGAACACGGTACAGCTAATACAAAAATGCTTATTGCTATGAGAAAACAAAACGATCAAGGATTCAACAAATTATGAAAGGACGCTATGTGTTTTAACGAGTTTTTAAGCCTATGTTCGTTCAAAAATTATTAGTAAAGTAGATAAAAAAACTTTACCAAACAACGTCAATTATTATTATTATTACTATTATTATCATATTATTAGTATCATTATTGTTATTATTATCATTATTATTATTGGCCTTGGTGCTATGCGATCAGCCGCTTACAAACAATAACCAAATATATAAATATTTGTAATTGCTAACAACTCGAACGGACACCACGACCAACATAAGACACGCTCCACACCCGTGGAGCCGATTAGGTCAAACAACGTCAAAAATAATTTAAAACGGTTAGAAATATAGGCGTCTACATGGTATGAAAGATGGGTCTTTGGAAATTTTGCTTTTGGCTGATGTTTTCAAAACTTTCAAAAATGCGGAACACGTCCATGAATTTCCGTTTATCTGTTTAATGATAATTATCGGAAGAAGCTTCAGCACATAGAACACAATATAATATAGAGCTGTGTACCAACAGTTTCGGTTCCCTGCTAAAACGAAATGTTTCAAAAAATCAATAATCCAGCTGCAAGAATCATGGGCCACAAACGTACAAGCGCCATAATAAATAAATAGAGATAAAATTTTTCCTATACGTACTTACATCTCACGATTCTCTTCCACGCCCACTCTAGATTACTCACATAAAAGTCTTCCCTTCGTATATAAAGCAACGAATTACGTTCACCCTTACAGTATATCTACCTTCATTCGACGAGTTATACTTGACCTGCGACCTTTAGTGCGATTAAATTCACCAGAAGAAGTGATAATACGACGTCGGGCCCAGCAGGGCCATTCTCCGTTGGATATCCGGTCTCTGAGGACCGGTGAAACGTTCCGCTTCGGGAAAAATTATTTAAAAACTATACTCGTTCGCTCAACGTTTAATGGGCGAACGGTGAAAATATTGCGGAGGGAACGGTGGAGCTTTTTGCGTATTTGCGGCGCTTTACGGTTGTTACTGACCATCAAATTAATTGCTGGGAATGTCGGGCAGACAGAGAGTATCTCCAATTAAAATTTAATGTCAATTCTTGGTGGTGCTACATCAGCGGCACAATACATCGATGTTAAATGGTTAAGTAAAATAAAGAGACGCTCAATTGAAAGTTGTTACTAACAGAATGGAAATGATTCGTTTCAGGAACCTACTAGTTACAAGGTTATAAAGAAATTCTTTTATCGTTGACGTAACTTTTACTCGTTGCATCTATGTATTACAAAGATATTAGCTAGTCCAGTCCACGTTTAATTTCAGCTTAATACGTATCTGGCACAAATGTCTTCTTCACGTTGAGAGTTGTTGCTATTTTTCTATTGGTAATGTTGTAATAACCTATTTTATATCTTCAGAAATATATTTTTACATTATTTGAAAGTAGCATATCTTAAGAAACTTCAATGCGAAGAGTTAGATACAAGGATGGGGGCTACTAAAAATATAAATAACACAAAATACACAGGGCTGATTGAGATTTCTATTGAAAATTCAAAGGAAGAATACTTCAATCAGCGAATCACCTCATCTGATGATCTCTACGATCATCAGGCGTAATTAAAGGAACTCAAGCCGGGACCAATAACATTCAAGCCCAATGACAGTCATCACTCTAAAATACAGCTTCTCTAGAAATTAAAATAAGCTTGATATGTAGCTTATCACTTAAGCAACATTGCACATCATGAAGTTTTGAAAAGAACTGTTTACTGTGCTTATGTGTGTGTATGTGTGTGCAGTAGGCGATGTTTTTTCGTGCAAAAACGTAACCGTGTCGGACGTGTTATCGATCTCTGTTCATTCGGTTGTGCTTGCAGCCTCATTTAGTATAAGATGGGAGACTTGGGGCCGAACTCTTTCAAAAGAAACACTTTAATTTTTGGCACGCGACCGGTCCGGAGTATATGACACGATGCTTCGGCAAGTTATACGTAAAACAAATAACTTAAACTATAAATCTTTATCGAAAAAATGTATGATGAATACAATTCTTTTCTGTCTGTATTCAGATCAACAGCAACAAAATTTATCAGCGACTCTAGTCACCTTTTCGTCTGCATATACAGACACATTCCACGGCCACCGCCATCGCAAGAAGCACGATTGAAACTCATCTCTTGGTATAGACCACAAACCAATTGTTACGTTCCTTTTGACGATTCGATTCTTCCATGACAGCAATGGAGTATATGTTCTTTGAACCTAGCGCCTATTGCCCGTCTCGTTTGTCCAAAATTCATGTCCGGTTTATCTCTCAAATTTCCTATAAGCCTGTATCCCTTAGAAACCCTGCTAATAGCTTTCCTATATTCTGTGAAAGAGCTTCGCAAATTTCTTATCGCTGGTCACTGCCGGGATTAAAGTCGAAGACGGTTGTTCCTTTTTTTATTTAACGATCATGTAAAACCTTACACAGCGTACATATAAACATATATGGAGATAGGACGAGGGCCATTTCGAGTGCTTAGCAAGCCTCACTTCTTTCCGCAACGTATCTAAACGCAAAACTTTCGCAATAAACGAAAATAACTTTCCGCATAATTAAATTTGCCACTCAGAGCTTAGTGCTGGGGTCGTTTCCCATCCCGGCAGAAGTACACAAAGTAATCTCGTTACGTACACCAATTAGGAATTAAGAAAACGAATACAACGACTTTGGAATAGTGTCGCATTTTTATTGGAGTTTCAACAAACAGTCCCTTGCAGATATTGTTTCTAACTATTGTCAAAGTACTGGAGAAAAAAATTGTTTATTCAAATAAACAAATTTAAACTGTTTATTTCATACCAACTTATCGGTTCTCTTTGTTGATTCTCTTGAGAGAATATTTCTTTCTCTCACATTTAACCCTTCAGTTGATCTATGGTTTAAAAGTCGACAGTGTACGACCACAGTGTAACTTTAACTTTGAGACATACCTCTCTATATTGAATTTTCTATTTGATCTATTTTGAACTACTGCAAGTAAAAATTAATTGTGAAAAGAACGAAAAGAACTCGAGAAAAAAGAAAATTAAAATAAAAAAGTCGTAAACAAAAAAAGTAGAAGACAATAACAACAAATATGGTTAAAAAATACAAAAAAAAATGTAATTTTGATATATGTAGCGTTCACGCAGAGAATATAACTTCACAAACTTGCAGAAATGGCGTTTTATGTGTTCCAAACAGATGCAAGGCACCGCAAAACTTGCAGAAATTGCGTGATTTTTTGTGCCTGTAGTGTTTCCATGTTTTTCGGACACCCAAAGACGTCTTCTGGGCTTGAGAGTAGTCTTGTTTTTCGTATTTTCTAGCTCGCTAACTATATTGGTGAAGTTCTCCAAAAGCAGACGTCTGCATCTTCGCAATTCTCCATCTGGATTGTCGTTTTTTATTTATTATGAATGCGTTGGTTGCTCCCGCATCCTATATACCGAAGAATATCGCTAGGGGCCATGTTAGCGTGGAATGCGAGAACTAAGGCTTCGTGGGCTTATCTTCGATACTTTTAATTTACATCGAAAGTGACCTTCTTGTATTGCACCGTGTGTTAAGCAGTGTTTAGACAATAATTTTGACGCTAGCGAACTATGAATCCATGGTAGCATTTCGTAGTGTTCCCTGGAGACTCACTTACAGAAGACAAACAAAGAGAGAGGATTTCCTTATAATGTAAATAAAAAAAAGCTTATGCGAAAGCACCAGAATGGATAAGCATTGATATTCAGAGACTTAGCCAACTTTAGCCAAAAACACAATAAAAAAAAGTAAGAAAAACGCGTCTAAAATGGTTTTGTCAAATCTCAGAGATCCAGACTCTCAACTGGAGGGTTAACAGGATATAGAATCTCCAGTTCACGTATACAGAAAGCGAACGCTGCTATGATTGAAAAATTCTTTCAAAAGCCCTGCTGATGAGGGAAGGTACCTTCGTAGACTTTAATGCAATTACGATATGATCAGAAATGTCTGGGATAATGTCTTATTGATATTTGCTGAGTTTCTTTTAAGTATTGAAATATGTATTCTTCCCAATGAAGCTGCTATCCAAATGTTAGCATTCTTAGGATTTTTCACCGGACCACATGCATGTGATTTTTTTTAATAAAACCATTAACGTGGAAGCTAAGCTTCGTTTAAGGAGGAGAATTTATCAAGGATATTATCGTTCATATGATTTTCAAACACAATAAAGCTTTCTAATCATCACAATGGCCCGTACGCCTGCTGACACATCTTAACGGCTACTTTGTTAATATAAATTGACGTATGTTGTTGCAAAATATGGAGCATAGTGATCATGCTTTAAAAGTCACGTTAATAAACATCAATCATCGTTCAATAAATGTCAAAAGGAAGTTTCAACATTAGATTTAACCATTTACAACCATTTAAGAAAAAAATTAAAAAAAAAAATAGAAAATACAAACGTAGAAGAAAAGTCGATTTTTCCTTCAAAGAGACAACGACAATTAAGCGAAGCGAAAAAAAATTAAAGATTAAAAAGGTGCAACGTTAAGCGTCATGCCGTTTCACCTAGACGATCTTACCTCCGCAATCTAAATTTAGGCATCGTTATTTATTTCGCTTCACAGTTTTCGCTTTCCATTCTGCACGACGTTCGTCTCGCACATATTGAAGGGGCCACCGGAGCCCGGGATTATTAAGGGCGAAATCGTATTTACGAGGTAAGGTCGGTGACTCCCATCCGAATGAATGGATACGGAACGTGTTCAACTTAAACCCACTCACTAGCAGAGATGCCGACTGTGCATTTGACCGAGATTTTTTCGCAACTTGATGAGTTCGTTCCTTGAAGTTTATATTTAGACATTGTTTACATTAACGACGGATAAATACACTTCGATGGGCGGTAGCTTGTTGTAATGTCTACGTAGATGGTCTAAAAATTCTTCAAGGGCAGCGAGATCGTAAACTATCGAAAGACAAATAAACATCCGCGTCTTTCGGTGTTATGTATAAGTAAAGTTCCTTTAGGATCTAGAAAAATTGCTAAGGAATTTTGGAGGAGTTGAGTCATTGGTTTGTGTTTCGAACCATGTGGAGCTAGTCGAAATGACTCTTAAAATTCTCCTAGATTTCACATACTTCCGATAAAAGAAGAAAAGACACCAGCTCGCTCTATATCTTCTACAACACGTTGCCTGCACTAGGACAGAAACATCGGCGCAAAATTCCATCTATGGCGTGCGCCACAACATTCCCAGCAGTTCATTAAATAAAGCCGATATTATATTTATAGCGATGGTTCTGGAACGCCTGTTACGGCAAAACTCGATTTGGGTATCGAGATACTCATGACTAGATGTGCCAGTCATAGGTCGATGAAGATTAATGCTGAAGATGATTACTTTGGCGATTACGCTGGCTACAGAACCTTTGATTGGTCATTGCTAAAGTACACGTTAACCAACTCCACGGGTCTAATCTTATCCGAAGGCATTTATATCGCCGAGCCAAGGGGAAGCATAGAAGCTTATGGAATTTCGCACGAAAGCTGTCGGTATATTCTAACCATAAGCCTTTCCGGCAATGTTGGATTAGAGAAAGTACTTACACAGGATGACCCTCTCTCAAGAGGCAAAGTGTCGCCATGTGCCCAGAAGAGACGGAAACAGTTGAGGACATGCTTTGCCTCTGTTCTGGCACTCTCAGAATCAGAGTTTCTCTATTTGGTGGGCTCTTGTAACCTTTGAAAATCTGACCTGTAGAATTGTACAACCTCCTATGGCGATCAACTAATACATATCCAAAACTTGTCTAAAAGAAATTATAGACATCTGGAGATCCTTCCTTCTTTCTGAGGAAAGGAGAAGGAAATATTAGAAAGGATAATAATTTCTAAGCTTTATTTTTTAAATAACTAACTTTAGTTTTTAAAAATTCAACACGTCTTAATCTACGAATAACACCTTTTTCCGTATATAATACATAAGACGGATGTTCCCTCTTCAGTACGAGAAAGGGTATCCCGGCCTCGTCTTGACGTAATAGATTCCATTGCTGAAATTTCGAAGAAGAGACTCGCGTAACGATTCCAGCGATACGTACATACATGACAATAAATGCCACACGTTTACCTATAGGTGGCAGCGTTTCCCATGTAAACGTCAGAATCTTCAAAGCATCTGGCGTGCATGGCATCCTCAACCGACTGACAGCGTTTGCTTTTGAAGGCACCGCTATTAATAATAGATTCTACGAAATACAGGACCGCTCTACCATGATTACAAACAAGGCTCTCGGGAAGTTTCCCTGCAAGAAGGAGAGATTATCTTTTTTAATTAATAATAATAATAGTGATAATAAGAAAAAATGAGTCTCTTTTTTAGGTGTATGTGTACTGCATACCTATACATGGAGAATAATAATAATATATCAGTTTATTAACATACGTGTTTAACACGAGAAAATAAAGAAGTTCACGTGCTAACATGTTCGAGATCAACTGCTTTAAGGGTAAGCAGCCGTTCTACTTCTTGAACACAGTATAATAATACCAAATAATACAGCAGGACAAATAAACTGTTGAGTCGTGCGATAACAACGACCAAAGCTAGAAATCGTTATGCATTGAAGATTAACTTAAGCTCAACGTGAAACAGGCAATGTACACGCAGCTGATGAGAGACAACGTGGGTTTCAACGGGCGAATATTAAACTAAGAGACTCGGCAATGTTGTCTCCCACTTGTAAAGTAAGTAGGCCTTTAAATCTTAAAGTCCCTCTAAGTGTATGGTTAATCTATGAATAGAGTAGGCAAATTCGGGTGCGCACACGCATTCTGTACTATGCTATGCTGTACTATGCTATGCTATGCTAGGTTTCCTTACGTTATATTATGTTACCGATAATATCGAAGCTACGTAGATTGAGAAAACAGCTATCATTAAAGACGGTAAGTAGATTCATTGAAGATTATCTGGATTTGATTTACGACGGCGTAAAAATTAAATGTTTTGCGTGTGTTGCTTACAAACCAGTGCCGCCCACCAACAATCAAAACCAGCGTCGCCGCAAAATACGAACAATTCTTATTTGATTTATACAACTGGGCGTTCACTTTGGTCCTCATCAGCAACCACCATTCGGCCACCAACGACTATACCTTCAATGTCCAACGTATAACTTTCATACTATGTTCACATTAAACTCCAGATGCTTCCTGTATGTATATATACATATCTACATCGGTACGTTCTGCATTATATTCCGTTGAAATACGCTTACCTAGGTAGCTCGCGGTGTACGGTTTAAGTCGTCGTGTAACGACCGGCTAGTACTTACAGATATCGTAAATATCGGGGCATCCGGGCTGGTATCTTCCGCCGTTGGGATAGAAATCTAGGTGACCTAGCGGCTCGGATAAGCTCAGGACCCGCATGTACGTATGAATTACGTCGACCAATTTCGCATCGCCCGGATCAAGCCGTAAGTTATGGGCGACGTCCGTATAACCAGGTCCAGCTGGATCCAGCCCTGCGTAAACAGATGCCTTGTTATTTTAAAATTATTTACAGAGCAGTGCACGGTTAAATCTTTCGATATATGAAACGGTAAATGGTAACGGCGAACCTCATTTTGTTATTAAGACTTACATCGCAAGTTCCGCAATCACTTGCTTGATGGTCTAAAAGGCATCCACTCTCTAGGTCTGTTTTTAAAAGAAAAATAAAAGCTCTACTCGTGAAGAAGGCCTCAGTACTCAGTAGATGAATTTTTGGAGGAGTACCGCTGTTGATTTATAGATAATTGTTGGCTATTTGCTTTTTAGATGTTTGTCCATATAATTCAAACATTTAGTGTAATGCTAGGGTTTAAAAACGCGATGTACTTTGTTCAAAAGAAGGTGCTTCAATTGATGGCCTTATTCTCGAATATTCTTTTCTAATCTTCGTATTAATGATTAACGACCTCTTCGACGTATGCCTGGATTATTACGGAACGTACCAGCAGATTCCATAATTCAACTTCATAATTAATAAAGTAACTATTGATATTTAACAGAAAAATTGCCGATGACGTTGTTACAAGGGCGTATCATAAATCAACGTCAACAAATAATTAATTGATTTACATCCTTGATTAAGCTCAATATTATAACAGGCAAGAAAGTACCAACTCAAATTAACGAGAACGCTAACGTTAGATAATTAAATATATTTTTTAACGATATAAATTTAAAGATTTCAAATTAGTTTTAACAACGTACCTGTGATGCGAGCTATCCTACCGTTAGGCAAAGCATCAGCTCCCATTCCAGCCACGTGAGCTCCCAAACTGTGACCGATTATGTGGATATCGTCGTAGCTGACACCCTGACGTGCTAAAAACTGCAAGAAGTAGAACAAGCTTTTTCCGGCTGATTGCGCGCCTTTGCGAGCTGAGAAATATTCGAATTCACATAGTGCTGACCAGTCCATGCCGATAACGTTGTAATTATCTTGGGCCAAGTAAGCTAGAAGAAATTAATTGAAGAAATTCTTCAAACAATATTTTTCGGTTGATTTAAAGAATTAGGAATTTTATGTTTTTTAAGTGCAATAACGGCCCACCGGGGTCAGATATAAAATGTTTTATGGCTTTGTCACTATCACCGCTCTCAAATTCTCAACAGCTCAAGGAAAAATCTTCAAAAAATTGTTCGTGAAGAAACGTTGGTTATATACGTCGATCACTAGATGATGGCCCTTCTCCAGCGCGACCTGTTGACAGAATCACTTCCGATGATATTGAAGAAAACCAAGTGTTTAGTAGTGGAAGATGCGAGATTGAAAAAGATACAATTAGGAGCTTTATTTTGAGCTTCGGCTAGTTAGATTGGAGATATTAACAAACAAAAGACAAAGCCTGCATGCGTTGGTTTTCTCATTTTTTGAAGACAAGAGCATTCATCTTTTTTTTATATCTCAAAAGGCAATAAACAACCAACTATAAGCCACTATCCGTTCCTTCTCCACTCCTAAAATAATCCCCTTCTCCTAATTAAAAAACAAAGTTTAACAATGTTTTAATGCATCGAATTAATATCATTATTTGAACAAAAAGAAAATTATCCGCATAAATAAATAAAAAAAGTCTTCTTTTTCGCCTTTGCCAACATCCCCAAAAGGTATTTACATATGAATCGAGCTACGGCTCTTCCCAAAAAAAAGCAATTCCTACGCCATTACGCCGTTACACCATTTCCAATGCTAATTAGGTTTTAATACTTGTCTGGAGCGCGAACGATTTAAAGTTAAAGCACGAACGAATATACATACGTACGCGGCTTCAAATTACGTTTAAAAAGGGAGTTTATAATTTGTTCGCAATCGCTCGCCTCGCGGAGCTCGAAACGCGCGTCGGTTGACGAAGATTTAAATGCATTTATGTATGTTAATTTCGAACGGCGGAGTGAAGCGAAAGCCTTCTAAAATAGACGAGGAGGACCGCGCAATTCATAAAGTTATGGCTTGTTAACGCTTGAAGTCGTTATAAACCGGCGCTTCGGGGATGTTTAGATCTTCAATAGAGCGTTCAAGGCACAAAACGGGAATATAAGACTCGCATGGCGGTGATGCTGTGGATGTCCGACCGGAAAATTATGTCAACGTTTAGGCGAGTTCGCTTGTTCGACGGAGAACCTTTAGCACTTGATTGTTAAAAGTCGGGAGCGACGTCGGCGATGGATTGTTGCTTCAAAGCAATGTCAGTTGATATTTGAAACCGCGCGATAGAGAACTATGAAATAATTAAAAAAAGGTCGTATACATTAATGTATGTAACCCTTTTAATTTAAAGATGCAGGATGGATTTGTTTTTTTTTTTTAATTTATCTCTCTTCAATATCTTATAACAAAGAAAAATCGCAATGAGCTTTGAAAGTAAGAAAGAAAAACAATGATTAATTTAAAAAAAATGATTGATGCGTGGATTTTTACGGAGTCTATCAACTAACTCCGTAATTCTGTTCCATAATTGCTCTTTATTGTCCAGTTCTACGACATCATACACTTCAGTTAAAATCAACCATCAACCAACCAACCAAATCAATCAGCATAAAGCTCCAAAATGAAAAATCAAGGTCTCGCACGACCAATTCACCTATTTCCAAAATAGGTTCGCCTATCGATTGGACAAGCAATTGAAACAATCCTGCTATAATAGGTGATGAATTTTTTAAGAATGAAACGTGTGAAGAAGCTGTTCTTTGAGGACTTGTACCAACCGTGCTTCTAAGTATACCAACGCCGCACCGAAAGATTACCATTAAGCACCAAAAGAAATGGTGTAAACGCTAAAAATTTGAAAATCATGTAAAAATTTCTACAGAACAAAGATGACTCTTCAGAAAGTACCACCATCTTACTGTTCTCATTGAGTTTCCATTCTTGTACTTCGACAATGTAACATGCACATAAAACCATCTACATCTTCTTCCTCAAAAACTTATCACAGAACTACATTTTGCATTTCTTGTGATTTCGATTCGTAAAATAGATACATCATCCCGGAAATTTATATGAATATCTATCTCTCCTACGTTTACCACAACCTCTCGAGGAAATCTCAAAAAACGGTTTGAATAAATGAGGGGCACACTTTCAGAGCAGTATCCTCAAATAAAATAAGAAAAACTCAAAAAATACTCGGTATAACGGCAAAACACGTCAAGAAAACTATCAACATTGTAATATGATAAAGAGCTCAAAGTTAACTTGGAATTAACATCGTGTAAAAGAAAAAAAAACAGCAACAAATAGAGATTCAATTCAAGTAATACCTCAATAATTAATTTAAGTCAATATTCCATTAACTATATACATAGAAACATAACGATAACGTTAAAATACTACGCTGACATGATAAAATAACTAAATTGCATTATCCAATTAGGCATCCATTAGCGCAACATTATTATCGCGTGGCCATCCGTCCTTTATTAAAATTCCAACACCTTGTTTACTTACCATCCTTCGGCAGAGTAAAAACCTGTTCGTTAATGTTGCTTAGAAATCCATGGATTATGATCTTCGTGGGGGCCGAAAAATTGAACCCGTTGTCCGTTAGGCTTTGATTGAGATTTAGGTTAATCGGATTGTTGTTCCTGCAAGACAAAGAAGTGTAAGAAGACGTAAGATCGATGTAAAAAAAAGCCCTAACTAAACAGACTAACTGAAGTTCCACCGAATTCTTCGAAAGAACTTTATTACCAACGTTTTATTTCATGACGAGGCTCCTTTTATGGTGATGGAAATCATCAGTTTCCATAACAATCATGTTTGGACTTATGGAAATTGCTATGCTGAATACGTTTGAATGCCCAAGTATTAAGCATAAAACTGCCAGGCATTCAAATATCAGCTCAATGTTGGCCTTGCTAGCTTGTCGTCGGTTACTCCTGCCTACATTCTTAAGGTTGGCGCCGAGGTTTCCTCTGAAAGAATAATGATCTTCATCCCTAACGGCAATGATCCTTATATCTACAGCTACTGAGAGGACACTCCTAATTTGGTTCCTTTCGATATATCTTTGAAGATATGTAAGCTGTAGCTCTCGAAGTTTGCGGTGCATTTCGGCAACTCTTACAGCTTCCGCCTTCTTTATACATAGCAGCCAGATTATGGTAGCTGAAGTCGAGAGACGGCGGACGAGATGTCTATCTTCTTAACTATCCAGCAACAGTATCTTAATCTGCATAATATTCACGCTTCATGCTCAATACGTTCTGGTGCAAATAATCAACTGTATCTATATATAACAAGGTTGCAGGTAAGTCATCGGCAGAGATGACGAAGACAGTGGAAATTATTACTTTTTTGCAGCGACTCTCGGGGAAACCAGTAGGCAACACGAACCCTTTCTTATGAGACGAGTCTATCTAATCGCTCCAAAAAAAAAAGATTAATTTCTTGGTTATCTCTAGTCATCGGACCAAACAACGATAAATCTTAGCGCATTCACATTGAAAGCTTTCTTCTAATAGAGATGTGACTCATCTAAAATCGCATTTACCTAGTAAACAAAATGAATTGAACCGGAGGACCATCCTTTTCCACTACACTGCCGTCGGTAACGTTCGGCTTCGCCTCTTCAAAATTGGACATCCTCGTATTGGATTGACCATTGGTTACTGCTTCCGTATTGAAAATAATCTCTCTTTAGTTCCTAACCGGCTGTTATTTACTTACGGAGCAAGGAAACTTACGAAAGACGTAAAGTAGAACTGCAGCCGCCGTTAGAGTACCCACCGCAGCACTCAGAATCATGTTTACCAATATCGACGGACTATCTCGGAGGAATATAGATACGGACGTGATTTTGAATAAACTGTTCCGAGCGTAATTACCAGCGCTTCCGCTGTATTTTAAAATATCAAATACGCGTGTAATGCATGGCGATTTGTTTGATATGCTCGTTGTTTACTTTTAAAAGGGGCAAAAAAATGATAAATGTAAAAATAATTACCATCAGAAGTGACGGGAAGATGCATATCGCTTTGATCTGGTCGATGGGATGTTGATAGCTGAGGCCATCGGGGATAATGCATGTTTTGAACATGATCATATTTAATTCAAAAGATTTACATCTCCAAGGAAATTTTTTTAGTATTACACGAAGTATTAATACCAAGGTTTGTGCGACCTCTTAGAAATAAAGAAACCGGATGTAACGAAGCCTTGGTCGTGGTAATCTATAAGGAAATACATACAGCGGGTACGTAATCTAGCAGATGGATGTCCGTCTTCGAACGGTGTCGAAAATATTGTTCGTAAGCAGGTAAAATATTAAGTTTTTACATTTAACTTTCTTATCACTCTATATATTATCGATGGGTAAAATTAGAGGTTCTTATTTTCAGAAGAGATTAGTTGCATTGCTTCAATACTAGAATATTGTGAAAAGTTTCAATCTTTAATATAAAGATGGCGTTCCTCATCAAAAACATTCAAGAAGGCTTTACACCATCATTTGCCACTGAGAAATTTTGGCCAGCTGAATTTAAACATGGTCGTATCAGCTTAGTTGACGAAGCGCTTTCAAGACGGCTATAAGCTATCACCGCTAACGATAACATCGGAAAAATTCACTAAGTGGTACTCTACCTCCCACCAATTAAGTTTAAAGAGGAAGCAGAGTTTACGACCTTAAAAGAACGTACTTATCATATATTGACTGAAGATTTGCTCTTGACAAAGCTTGTTCGCTCTGGAGCAAAAGCGAATTCGAAGGAACATTTCGAAGGCTCTGTTGGCGTGATTTATGTGAAGTTTTGAGTTTTTGTTGTGTTTAACGAATTTTGTCCTCGAGTAATAATTGTAGATGAAAGTTGGATAGACCAATAAATTCATGAAGCCAACGCATAATCAAGATGGTCGACTGCGAGGTACATCATCCACCCTATTCACCGGATCTGATCCCCAACGACACCTAAGCTCGAAGTTTCGTTCGAAGGACGTTGATTTTCAATGTTGAGGAATAAGTTGACTTGAACGAGAAAGTACTTGTTTCTGAATCGAGTTGAAATATAAAATTGCTGGAACCGTCGCTGAATTTTATTGGTGAATCAGCTTAAAACATTGACCCGAACACATTAGATTGTCGAAATTCTGTCTATTGTTGGATATAGCTGAAAGTACTCTTCTTGGTGTTCAACTTATACAGCAACAATTCCACATCCTACTAGTACCTATAAGAATTCTAGATTGTTTTCTTTTTATAAAGGAAGTTAATGAAATAGTAGCCTCCGAAGAGGAAGGATGTCTCCTTTATTGGAATCCCCAATAAAATAACGAAAAAATTAGCCACGCCGTTACAAACGTCGTAGCTAACGTCAAGTATTTTTACGCAATGGCGTTTATGAAGCCGTACAGTCGAAAATAAGCTTCGCTTATGATTTCTTCGTAGAAGACGCTAACCGCTATCTTCTATCGGTGATTAAATCGCCAAACTGACTGCATTTCCACATAGTTGATAGTGTCTCGGTCATTCTTTCATATGTCTTTTCTTGCTTCCATCAGTACCTATTACCTTTGAAAATACCACTAAAGAGGACCTAAGAAAAAATTCGGATCGATCATTTCACCTTCGGCGAATAAGCATTAAAACAGCTAAAAGCAAGCAAACACCTTATTCCATCCAACGCAACCCGGTTAGCTCATCACCTAGTTTCCAAAACAAAGATACCGCTCGCTAAATACCACGAATACCAACACACGAACGCTCCCGGCGAACCCCCGCCGGTAAACATAAGACGAACCGTAACACGAGAGTCGCGTTGGAAACAACACGCGCGTTGCCTTGTGAATTATTAAGCGCGGGAAATTATGAACGACCGCTGGCAGATGAAAATAAAAAAAAATATATGTATATATAGAGTAAAAAGGAGAGCCGCACCGCTCGTGTAACATAACATAAATAACTTAACGTGAGAATTCCTACAGATAAATCAAACTAATTAAGTTCAGCGCGTCGCTTCGGAATTCCCGGCGTGCGAGCGCGTTTGTTCATGAATTATAAACCATGCCTCGTCGCGACTAGGTAACACGACGAAGCGCGTCCATCGCCGCGGACGGTTTTTCGAATCGAATTCGGGGGATTTTCTAAAAACTGCGCAAGATGCCGAAGTAATCTGGTAAATGGGATCGGATACAGACGTGGCTAACTTGTTGCAAGTCCCTTAACAGTAATTTTATAGAGGTCTACAGTTAATAATTAATAATGGTCGTACGTTTCGCCATGCAACAGCTCATCAGCGTAAAGGCACGCTGATGTGCCATTTAACGCGCGTCCTAGCCTAGATTAACTATCGGTTTATTGTTATTATTAAATTATCTCTTTTACTTGCAATATTGAACATATACAGGATGTTCTATTTAAAATAGTAACGGCAAGCAATTATCTGAAAATGTTATCCTTCTAACGTTTACATACATAAGAAGGCAAAACTTTACAACTCCAGAAGATTGAGACACCCTGTACATTCCTCTTATAGAAGAATAAACATTCGTCCTGAAATATCAAAAAGACAAATATTCGAAGTAAAACAATCCGCCTTCCCCGTATATACATAGAATAAATATTCTCTGTGTGCTACATCGCCCGTCCGTCGTCCAGTTATTATTATTCGACCTTTCTGCTCCGAAAAAGGGAAACGGTCCTGTTTCTGCCGCGATCCCGTCGAAACGCGACCTGCTCGTCGCCGAATTTATTCGCGAAATCTGCGGTACGCGTCTCTTATGTAAACTGAACGGATAGCGCGACGTCGCACGCATACAAGCACGTCGGTATACGGGACGTTCGGAGGCAGCGAGATGCGTGAACTCGCGTCTCGAGCGCAAGCCCAGGACCCGGAGCAGGATCTGGACCCGCTCCCGGATCAGTTGATGCGATTTTGCCGTCAGCTGTCGCGTTTTCACAACCTATTGTAACCTACGGCACGACGTACGTTTCCGTATGCCCGCCTAGTACCGCCAGAATTGATGTGAGACCGTCAGGTAAGGGGGATATTCTGTAAAATACACGTTCGATTGTCGAGGGGGACCGACGGTGTTGGAACGCGGCGAAAACAATCGATCAGATAATTAGCCAAAATAAACACGTACACGTACAGGATAATCGCTGCGGCGGTGATTTACAAAAGCGCCAGATAAACAATGTAAACAACACCGCAAAAGGGGCCTCGAATTTATCGAAATGAAGCGAATGTTTAGATAATTTTGTTTCTACTCCTATTTTTTTTTTCTTTTGTTCCAGATTGAAACAAGGAAGCAACTATAAGAAGATTGGACAAAATCATGAAAAGTAGGCACCAGTTCCGACGCCGCTTCAGCCTGCAGCCGGCTTTCCTGAAGGAAGAGGAGGAGGAGGAACCCCAAAAGAACGTACCTAAGTGAGTTTTTCTTCCATTATAACTTTTTCAATTTCCATATTTTGATTTTGCTTCACGTAAAACGGAGAATATTCTTGGATGTACCTTGAAAACTTGAAAAACGAGCTATCTCTGAAGTATATCATTACTTCAGCGTAGATTCGCTATAGACCAGAAAAGAATAGCCCATAGTTTTACCGCAGCCATCTAAATATGGATTCACATAGCCGCAATAACGGTAGCTTCTTCGCCGATTGAATAAAAATAGAACGCGAAGGATTATAATAATAAAGAAAAAAAAATAGTGATAATCGTGAAAAAATCTGTCGTCTCTAGTTAATTTTTTATTTTTCTAAATATTAAAAAAAAAAACTAAGTTATACAGGGTGACATTGAAGAAGCCAGAATGATAAGTATCACGCAACAGAGAACTAATAAAATAGTAATAATAATAATAGAAATACAAATTTTAATACGTTTCGAATACAAAGTATTGTGCAATTAAGCATTAGAAACATATAGTTGCTGCTTGAAGATTATAGTAGCTGCATCACATCGGCAAATGTAATTGAAAACAAATTATACATTAATAAACAAATCAACGCAAATATACGACAACGTTCTCCTTTTTTTTTTTTAATAACTCAGGTTGCAAGGAGCTTCTTTTGAGCTGCTACGTGTTATATCGCTACGTTCTTCTCTCAGCAGCGACACATCATAGAGCACCCTCGAAGAAGCTCGATGCAACCGTGAACGAAACGTCGGCAGACTTACGGTTTCAACTCGAAAATCTAGATTCTTCAAACGAAAACAACGACCGCGGAAGTCTACAACAACAAACATGTCTCAATTCTTGATAAAGCGTCGTTGCACAAAATTATGACCTTCATTTTATAATAATCTCGCCGATGACTTTTAAATAGCGCCAAACGACGTCGTAAATTTTTAAGCGAAATTAAAAGATGTCTGAAAAGAAAGTGTAACTTAGCATCGTTTTCATGTTCGAAAATAGGAAATAATCGCGGGGGGTCTAGCGGATATTATGGGACGGGAAATTTACCAGGGCGACGATAAGAGGTTGCTTTTCCTTGTCGAAACGATCCAAAAAATTGGCGTAATAATTAATCGTTTCGCCATTTTCGAGATAATCAACATGAATTATGTCGCGTAAGTCCCAAAACAAACCCTACTTGAGGCGTCCTTTACTTTCTGGTGTGTTGTGGTGAGTCCATGTTTCGTCAACAGTTATAAATCGACGCGGAACATCGCCAAATATTCCTTTGAAGTTGGCGTATCGTATCGTATCGTAATCGTAAGCAATCGCTGGCAACACCCATGCTGAAAGTTTCCTTACATCCAAATATAGACACATAGAACATAAGTTAAAAGAAAGTTAATCTAAAGCTAATCTAAAGGAATTCTTCAACACTATAGAACTTAAATTGATGCAGTATTCCTTCTAATTCTAGCTTAAAAGTACTTAGACTTAATTAATCATATAATAAAGCAATTTATTTAAAGCAATCTTACTGCCAAAAAAGAAATAAAGACTGTTTTCAAGGAGGCTTAGATTAATTCTTCTAGACAGGATAGACGTATTCCTCACCGGATAAATGTGATAAGAAGGCGTATTTAAATCTGTTTTGTTGCTGTGTGTACGTAAATGCAAGTCTAAAGTTATATAAACGGGTAAGCCAAAGAGTGGACGACGAGAACCACTCCCATCATGCATAGCAGCGTTCGTTTTTGCGTCAAAAAAGTTTGAGAGGCCCGAAAGATGCCAAAAGATGAGTCCTTAGTTCAATCTAGATTAACAGTGGCCGAAATATATACATAGTATGCAGTACATCTACGTCAACGACATTGCGCAAGGAACGAATTTGGACTTAACTTGCTCGCAATGAGGTTTTCACGACGAAGTATCAGTAAACGTCGGCTCCAAAAATGTAATTTCTTGCGGAAACTTGAAGCAGGAACCATAACAAGTTAGTTGAGGACCTGAAGTCATTAAATCAGTTGTTAACACGATCATTTAAGATCTCTACATCACCAGCAATTTCGCCCACTTTCAATCTTGAATCGTTCCTCACGCTATCGTGAAATTTTTTAATTATTTCCGATATGGTGATCTCATTTAGACGATCTGGACGTCCTTCATCAAAAGAGCTCGTTTAATTAATCTGTCCAATATTTTATGGTCGATAACGTAGATGGAGTGAGCCCCATAAACTTCGCTGGATTCGATTGTTACCTCATTATTCGTTTGTTGTGTTCAAAAACTTGACGGGACTTAGTTCAATTCCACCAGCGTCACCTCTTGCTTATTGCATAGAACAAGGTACAAAAAAATTGATCGAAGTTGTGGATACGTATTCAAGTCTTCGCATTGCTCACTTCCGGTCGTAATAAACCTTCAAAAGAAGAAAAGACGAGGGCGCGTTGCCTTCGCAGACCTTCCGCAATCGTTTTGATCGTTGCTAATAGTACGCTATACGCCTTCGCTTTCATTTTCGCTAATATAAGGCACCCAAAGCAGCAGGACGCAAATTTTAGGACAAATCTCTTGCTTTACCAAAAAGACAAAAAAAATATTTCCTAGAACTCGCGAATAATGAAAACGATGTAATTTATTTTCAATCAAGGACAACTGCTTCGATTGCGTCATTGTCGCAATCCCATCCCGTATTTCAAATACACCTTCTATACAATCTCCGAGGAAACTAGCATCTTCAACGGTTTCTCTACATCCGTCCATTACTCACCGTACAGACAGATGCGAGATATTCAGTTCGAAATAACCTGTAGCCGGGAGAAAGACCCAGATGCCCTTGAGAGCTCTCCGAATCCACTGTGTCGAACCTACTTTTCTCCCGGCAGCGTTGCAACAGGTCCTCTTTATTATTCGGCGTAGTAATAGCAGGGAACTTTGTATATACATATGTATGTATATACATGCATGCATTCGTGTAATCTGCATTCATAGATCCGGGAAACAAATAGAAGATTTCCTCGAAAATAATGCGGAGAATTGCCATCTCCACATACTACACACTGAATGATATTTTTATATTCAAAGACAACCGTGACATTCATCCTTTTGCACTGCAATCTTTTGTATTTATCGGTAGATATGTCATGTATTACGTAGGCGTGTGCGTTTGTCTTATTTGATTTGATCACCACGCCATGGATGGTACGGAGGGTGCCGATACTTATGCGTTGTTTACCATACTACGCCACAGTCTTTGCTGTCATTACTGATAGAAGTATCAGTAATCGTCGTAAGTATCTGTTCATTATTTAAGTTAGTACATTACTATTATTGCAGGTTTTGTGCAGGAAATCGTATTGATGCGATGCTGAACGTAGGATCTTGAGTAAAATGCACTGATGCTGATCAATATTAAAAAATTTATGGTTCTAATGCTGCTGATACTATTCATCCTGATAATGGAACATGTGCTCTTGCATCTGCAACGGATACCTAGGTGCTTTAGATTATGTTTTACTTTCTCAAATAAACAATTTACATCAGACTATGATGTGATTCCAAGTTGATTGATTAAAGATTGCAACTTTGCATTGGCGTATTCTTTAACAATCGCCTCGTTTCCGATCATCGTCCAATATCCGTTCTATCGAATTTTGCTAAAGTTTACGAAAACATTTATCTCCCGATCAGCACGGCTTCTTCACTGGTCGCTCTACAGCCACCAATTTGACTTGTCTTGCACAAAATATTGGATGAACGTGGACAAATAGACGTTATTTATAAAGAAGTGTCAAAGACCCTATCTAAGTTAGATTGCTTTTGATTTTGTTCCATCTACTGCTGACTTATTAAAATCATATTTTTAAGTACTTCGTCTGACATACAAGAGTCCCTCAAAGTTCTAACTTGGGCCCTCTTTTATTCAGTTTATTTATAAATGATCTCTTGACAAATCTGAATTACCCGGTGTTGGCTTACGCCAGTTATATTATATTATACGCACAATTTTCTTCTAATGATGATGCGAACGTGTTACAGGAAAATTAAAAAAAAAAAGCTGGTTAACTGCTGTAGCTTCAATAAGCTCAATCTTAACGTTGAGAAATATTGCATTGTGTCATGTATACGTATCATCTCCCCAATCATTGCTAAATATCAGTAACATTTCCTTAGCACGTAAAACATTCATGTTTTTTTTTTTTTTTCTTACATATTCTTTTACGGATTTACACCTGTTAGGCATTAATAATAATAATTATTATTATCAATATTATTATTAAAATCGATAGGCTATTTGGGAATGCGATGACGATATATCGTTCTTCGGATATCTCGATTGCCGAAATTGTTTTCGATGATGGCGTTCGGACAGCGATCCATATGGGTCGACTTTCGATATACTGTGTGTCTTTGGCGAAATACGAGGACATCTAGAAATTGACGCGACGTTCATAATAGAGCGTGTATCTGGTTGTTGGGTGTTTAAGAAGGTGTCATCCACGTACCTTAAATAATAGGATGGCAGGATTTATTCGGACGCTTCCATAAAGATGTTAGCGACGACCGAACACAATGGCGACTCCTGAAACTTGTTCGTAAAACTTTACCGCCTACTACCACGGAATTGGAAATAGGCGGAGGTTGGACACGGCGTTTATGGGTCTTGTGCTATTAAAATATCGCTTGTAATGTGGACAGTGTCGAGAATGAGAACTTTTACGAACGGAGATTCCGCATCGAAGTTGACCAGAATGTCCTGTGGGTCCAAGGCGTATGCGTATGGGTGATTTTAGAAGTTTAGAAACAGTGTGGATTTTAGGTAATCCATAGAATTTGGGTAGTTTGTAGTCTCTAGCAATGACGATATCTTTTGGATAGCTTCAGGGACGCGTGATGATAAACGGTGAAATAACAACAGAATCTCTAAATAGAATAAGCACAACATTTCTACGGGTACCGTGAGCTAGAAAGTTTCTTTCGCATCCAAGGACAATATAATCATGCAGAAAAAGCTCAACGTTTGTAACATCTCCTGTTAACCTTGTTGCAGATGAGGACAAGGCCTTAATTTTATAGTTTAAACCACGTACGCTTTGGTTGGACTTAGGTAGTTTAAAGAAACGATTTTTGATACTCCATCAACATATTTTCGCTCGTTAGCAATTCGTTGGTGCATCAAACACCAACATTGAGATCTTTATAACGATATAAAATAAAGATTGTTTCGTTAACGTGTTCTTTGAAAAGAGGAAAATGGGGAGGGGACCACGTCAAACGCGTAACCGAATGAGGAATAACCTTTCACGTGCTTTGAATGTCGATAACTTTTGAAACCCACCTCATATTGAAGGTGGAGCTTAAAAAGGAGAAGTAAGCGATGATATTAAGAATTTATTACGCCAACTTCACAAAAGTATGTGGTTACTTTAGAAAAAAAAACATTTTATTTGTTCTCATTACTTACTACACTATGTACCAATACAACTTATATATTTCTGTTGACTTTCTGTTGATATTACAACCTTTCCAACCTCTTCCAGGCCGGTTTCGTAGCTTTCTGCGATCTCATCTTTACATCTGGCGTTACTGCGTCCCGTCTAATCAAACTTCCCCCGTCTTCAAAACTACCTAAAAGTTCCCGCAGATTGAAATTAAACCTCTGCGAACCGTGCTGCAGCGTTTAAATATTGTACGAAGTCGATCTCTACGCCGCGCGTCTGGCAAATTCTTACGATTTCGTACGGCTCTGATTACGTAGCGGCGATTTATAAGCGCTTTTCGAGTTAACCGTGTCGAGGAGACTGACAGACCGACGGGTCTCATTAGGACGGCATAATAGTAGTAGATGTCGTTGGGAAGCCAAGAAATACCGAATTTTCAAAACGTAACGACGACCGACGCGTCCTACAGGAGATTGGAGCGGATATAGTATAGAATAGATCGGGATTACGGATTGGCGGTGAGGAATCGATGTCTAACGTGGATGATTAATTTGGGAGAGTGGTATATTACGACTGAAGTCGTTAAACGATTATCTGTACGTACATGGAGTACTTGGATAACTAGACTTTTGGCTTTAAGCTGTATTCGACGTCAGCATACACCTGTACGTAACCTTGTGGAGCGGTAACTTCTTTTCAACTCATTTAAATGGTATCTAATATAGCGTTAACACGTTACACAATCACCCATTACAAAGACAATCAATTATGTTGAACATCCTTTCGAAAGGATTTTGAAGTAAATTTTGGCTCGTATAGACCGAAAATCCGCGAGATATTTCCAGGGTTGAATGATCTGATTCGACCAGCCGACGTCCTCATCGAAACCCTCTTCACGAACTTGTACAACCATTTTCCGAAGCGGATGGGATGTTTTATTCCTATCAGTAAGCTGAAATGTTAATTGAGCATGTTGATATCATGTCCTGTTAGCCCAAAAGAACCGCTCCCCCATAGCTAATGCGTATTGAATGAATCTAACGCCGATCCCCATCAGATTTTGCAAATCTCTCCGTAGCTCCTTTGGGCCCTCCTAAGGCTTTTCAAACCTTTCAGTATCCCGTCCCTTGACAAACAACACTAAAGTATCGGCACACTTCGCACCGGACAAGCTTAACCCACATAGGTAATAGCGTCCCATATAAGGAACACAAAGCACTACTTACTTAAAACACAACCAAATATATTTTAATCGGCGAAACCTCCATTAAGGCAAAATTTTTGACTTATACAGTACCTGCTTATATAAAATCTCACATCTTCTTCGATTCGTTGTAGATCATCATTGTTTTCGTTGAGACTGCGGCCAGTACTGCACTACTATAAATTAGTGCAGGATTGTGTAAAAGGTTGCTGTGCTGTTGCTATGGATCACTAGATTTTCGGGATACTATTACAATGTTGGATTGAGCTTCGTATTGGTAGTTCAGCAGAGTGCTTGTTTGTTGGAAAGTGATAAGTTTGCGAGGATTTTGACGTCAATTATAGGATACCGTCTGTGTATATTCCAGATACCAGGTAATATAGAATTATCAGACGAAGACTCCGGTGGCTTATTAGATAATTTATCAAGGAAACGATTCGGGGGAATTAGTTATGGAGAATGGTACGAGGGTACGGGATTTTTGTGCCGCAGATGATGATGTGGCGGATATTTCAGATGATGTTCCATTATCAACTATCGATGGCTAAAAACCAAGGATCTTCCGTGTACAGATGATGATGATATGCTTCCGCAATGTAATATTTCTAAATAAAGAACTTTATCTAATGTTTGTGAAAATGAAGCAGCTGTGATTACAAGATGGATGGACAATCGTTGCTTTAACCATTCAGCCTACCTAACGCCCTAAGATATTCAGTAGCTGAAAAAAAGAAAAATTTTCATGGAAGAGACAAAATGGAGGCGAATATAAATATCTATGGGTGGCAAAAAAAAATGGTGATTGCTAATTTTCTGCCGATAAAACGTTTCAACTACTTGAAAGAAATACGGAATTTACGGAAATCAACGAATTCCCCGCCTGGTGAAGATCATCCAGTTGAATATATACCAAACAAGACACAACTAACTACTTTGTTTACATTTTCAGCACCCAACAGGACTATTATTCCGGCCTTCGTTTTCAAAATGAGAGTCGGTCAAACGTATCTTTTGATCAATTCGCGCCTACAATGTTATTTCAAATATAAATACATTTAAAGGACGTGGAATTTCTTACGTAACGCCCATGTTGGACTTCCTTGAATACGATCAACATCTATCATATAATAGAAGAGTAAATAACTACGTTTTTCATGAATTTACATTCTTTATTATACGTACTGATACTGGTAAATAAATGGTTACGTATATTTCCTTGGATGTATTCAAAGAGGACATCAACATGAGCTAATTCAATCGGCAACCGCTGCGCCGCTCTGTTATCGCCACGTACGAATTCATCTCGATGTCGCATGCGAGAATCTGAAATTGTAATAACAGAGAGAACATCCGACGGTACGTTTCCGTATAGCGCTTTCAGAAAAGCGGAGGATTATTTTCGAAATGCGTCTTTCCTTGTCAATGGGAAAGTTCTCCCAGATTTAACCCCTCTTGTATCCCTTTCTTTCGTTCGCCGCGTACACATTTAGGGAGACAACAGCTGCCGGCCAATAAACGGAAGCAGCAAAATAAACAAACAACGCAACGCGTGCGAATATTGTTGACATGACCTTTGATTTAAATTTTGTTTTCGTTTCGTCGGCACATTGGAAAATTGCTTTTTCTTTTATGCGTTAGGCTTTGAACCCTTCACTTTACAAAAAGTTAAATTGTCGCCAAAACTTTTTATAATGTAAATGTTCTTCGCCGGTTTTAATTAAAATTTTAGCTAACTTAAAAAGCAGCACGTGTTCTTAATTTTGTTACGTTCGCGGCGTGCCAATCGTGCGATTTTTTAAGCTTCCGCGTTTAAAATGGAAATCGGTTTGTTACTCGATTATCATGCAAGAAACAGAGTAAGAGGAAGAAGTGTTTTTACATTCCGTAGAAGCACTGTTCAGGTATTGCTATATAGATAAGTGTTAAGAAGTGTTCCGTCGACGCTGTCGAACGCAACGTGTACAATTCAAGGAGGCGAATATGGATATACGCAAAAGCGTTCTGAGCGAATTGATTGGGATTGAGGGAAATGAAAAGGCAGATAAGCTGGTCCAAAAATCAGCGAACTGGCACCAATCCCTTTTGTGGTTTCCAAAGGAAGCACATGAGACAAGCAACAAAGACATGGAAGGATCTTACGTTTGGAAAGTGTTCCAAAGCAAAAACAGGCTCGCTAAAGACAGTAAATATAGCGCTATCGTTCAGCAGTTTCTATGTACACATACCTCGTAGGTAACGAAAAGGCAGATAAGCTTGCCAATGAAGCAGCAAATATCGTACCAAGCCCCCTTGAAGTTTACAAAAGAGGCACATAAGGCAAGCAATGAAGACCTGGGAGGATTTTACATTTGGCAAGTATTCCAACGCAAAAACAGGTTCTCCAAAGACAGTAAACATAACGCTATCCTTCAGTAGTTTCTGTGTATACCTCATAGGAAATGAAAAGGCAGATAAGCTCGCCAAAGAAGCAGCGAATACAGTATTAAACGCCTTTACGGGCTCCAAAAGGGGCACATAAAGCAAGCAACAAATACCTGGAAGGATCTTACATTTGGAATGTGTTTCAAAGCAAAAACAAGCTCGCCAAAAACAATAAATATAGCGCTATGGTTCAGCGGTTTCTATGTACAGTTCACAGGAAGTTAAAAGGCAGATAAGCTCGCTAAAGAAGGAACGAATATCGTACTAAGCCTCTTTGCAATCTCCAAAAGAGGCACATAAAGCAAGCAATGAAGACCTGAGAGGATTTTACATTTGGTAAGCATTCCAAAGCAAAAACAAGCTCGCCAAAGACAGTAAATATAGCGCTATCGTATCGTAGAGATAGATAATATCGTACTAAGCACCTTTGCAGTCTCCAAAAGAGCCACATAAGGCAAGCAACGAAGACCCAGCTCGCTGAAGGACAGAAAATATAGCGCTATCGTATAGAAAAGGAAGCTTCAGTAACATGCCATGTAACAATTCAATGATAGCAAACAGCACAAAAGCATCGGCGCACTCCGCATCTCACATTTAATTCATTTAATTGAATCGGCGACAACTGTTTCGAGGATGCGACGACCTCCGTTTCAACCGAATGTAGTCAAGTAGGTACTTGTAAATAATATTCTTTTTCGAGTGTAGAAATGATCATTCGATCTACGGTAGAAAATAAAGATCGACGCATCCTCGAAACAGTTCTCCCGGATTAATTATTAAAAATTAATTATCTAATTAATTTTTATTAATTTTTTTCTTCTCTTAAAGCATTACAATATACAATTTGCATCATTGTCTATGTGATACACTTCGAATTGTCTTGTAAGCAAGGAAAGGATCTGTTGCAGTTTACGAAAATCCAGAAATCCCGTCGTACCCCGAAGTCGGGGATTCAGCTGCTAAAAAAAAAGGTATTGTTCTTCTATCAAGACGCTCTTCCGGTCTCTACAGTTTCATCGAAATTCGAATTTGCGCTAATTCAAGTAACTAAAGGTATACACCGTACGGATATATTTCACCGAGTTTCCAGCTAAACAGAAGTCTCATTTACTAAAAGCGCTGGAAATAGCGCACTTGCGAGAAACAATGCGAGACCCGTGTAATGCCGTAAACTACGTTGCATGACCGGCACGACTGTATTTTAATTTCGTGGCCTAGTTTTCGAAAAATACTTAATCGCAACAACGTTTTATTGCCGCCCTTACGAAACGGCGGGGGTGAACGATGTAAAAGTTTGACAGTTTAAATGTCCAAACATTGCTCGAACTTCAAGATAAACAGCCCAACTTGCGCGAGGGTTGCGTCGCTGGGGTGTTTTACGTTCAGTTCTGAGTTTAACGCGCGCCTTTTATCTTGCTTACCTTAAATTAAATCCCCTTTCGTAATCTAGGGAGATTTTAATTATCTCGCATTAATTTCTTCCCCGCCGATATTTTGGCAACGGTGTTAATGGATCGAAATTTACTTTATAAGATGGTCATATCGGTTCTTTTCGAACGTAATGGTTTCACGTACTTTACTTTTGCGTAAATACAGATAAATATTGATCTTATCCTATATACCAGAGGTTCCCAATATTTCCTAGGCCACCGCCCCCTTTCAAAGAAAAAAAAAGAAAAATCGATGTATGTAACATTAAGATATTGTTACGTATTATCTGTATGTAATTTATCTGTTTATTTGTCTACAAAAAACAGGAACTATTAAAATTAATAAAAATATAAAAAATAAGCACATAAATAAATAAATAAACACAAAATTAATAAAAGATGAAAATAAAATATTGAGATGGTCGAGGCTGATAGAGTTTTAGCAACTTATTAATGTTCAGTGACGTGTAGTCTATTACAATAAATTAGCTGCTGGTCTGAATCCACGCTCAGCCATCTAGAACTAAGGAAATACGTTTAAAAACTTCTGCCCTATTGCCCACAATCCAGGATAAAGAACTAATATTAATTTTTAAAGCCGAAACTCTTACTATCCATGCTTATATTTTAATTAGACTTCTTTGTTGGTTGTGTTCCTCTTCCGTATTTGATGATTCTCCAGTATTTGCACTTGCGAAAGGATTTAGAACCCGAAAATCAACATGCAGAACGTCCAAATGTTGGGACTAAGTAAGTCTTCCTGTTTCGTGAGAAAGTGCTTATATTATTGACTGCCTCAACGCCCCCATTTGTCTCTGGATCCATTTCCGCCCCCGTGGAAGGCTCCAACGCCCACTAGGAGGCGCTAGCGGCCCCCGTCGAGGATCTATGCTATACACTTAAATACAGCGTGGCGCAACACCAAAAAATAATAATAATAAAAATCGTAGACACTCGTAAACAGAATATTTCGAAATTATTTACATTTATACAGGATGTACAGAAACCCATGACCCGGTGCAAACCCCGAACGCGTTTAGTTTTAACTGACGCTAGCTGTGAATATCAACGCTTTAAAATGATTTATTTCGGGTCGTGTTTTTCAGTGATGAATATATCGACCATTCTCGCACCTATCTATAAATCCGTCTTCTCTGGACGCAGACGTAACGGAAGAACTGTTAAAATATACTTCTCCCCAGCTTACGTTATACGTCCGTAATAAACAATAAACGAAAATCAATACTTCCCGCATTTATTTCGCTATAGGTACCGCTACATTTCTATCCCTTCTTTTTTTTTTTTCTTTGCTTTCCTCTTAGCTCCCGGATATTATGGAGCTCAAGCCAGATAAAAATATGGAGGATTGTGCTGAATGCGCGTAACTCTGTAATGAAATTAATAATCCGGCCACGCTGCCTGCAGTATTAAACGTATTAAAGTCTTCAATTAAAATTGATTTAATGTAGTCGCTGACGGGATTACGACGTTCAGGTAACAAGATTAGCTACAATGAGCTTTATTGTCATGGATATTACCATCGTTCATGTAATTATCAAATCAACGGCGATATTGCACTTTCACAACGTGATGATATTGTTGGCGAAAATCGAGTTGTGAGCTGTTGGGAGACCCGTTAGATTTAATGAATTCGACATTGTCATGCCGTCTTTAAGGTAACTCCGATAGGAGCTGTTTCTTGACAAACTTATCGTTTCCCCTTAATTTCTCAACTGGCTCTATCAATACGAATTAAGAGAGGCTGGAACTAGCGTCTATTATGCGTTGATCCTTCACCGTTAATCGTGCAAACCAAATAACTTATTACGGGAAAACAATAAGTTGAGACTTGTTGCAACATGCTGCTCAAGATTTTGATTGTTATTCTTATCTGATTGGTTAATACGTCTCATAGAGAGTGTGAACAGAGACATACAATACAAAGCAATGCGACTTCAATTCAAATAGCGCAGCGTAGAGCCATGAAGATGAATTTAGTACAAAATTTATTTATATCTCCATCTAGTTCCTTAAAGCCGCAATAGTTCAAATAGTTTTTGATATGCGTCTAGTATATCTTGCCTTCATTCTTATTGAATCAAAATAGCAAACGCCAACATGGCTGCAAGACTTAACAGCCGCAAGAAAGGGAAACGCGAGTACGTGAAAACAGTGTCAGCCCAAAAGCCTTCACAGACGCTAATTAACAAAGAAGCTGAAGAGATAATAATACTAACTTTGAAAATATTGAATACTCGATAGGTTTCGGTTTTACTCCATCTAGATCGCGCGAACCATATTTAATTATTCAATTTGATTTGACTTGCTGCGAGATTTCAAATCAAAATAACAAGCAGGACTTCTTAGGTCGGAACCATAGGAGCGGCACCTCTTAGCGAAAGAATCTTTATTGCAACAAACGTGAAGATGATATTGTTAAAGCTCCTGATTCGAGCAGTGTTTCGTGTTGCTAACCGTAATATGATCCTTAAAGCGCACATTCGCCATTCTCACCTGGACTTCTGCATTAAAAATATGGGCGATGTTAGTGGAGACGTGGAAAGTGAAGATTACTAAGATATGTTGAAGGTTGGTAAAGAGGTAGCGAGAAATTGAATCCTGTTACGTTGGCGGATGATGATGTTGGATATTAAGAAGTGACGCTATAAAGGTTGTTAAAATACGCTACAAACGGGAACTCCACGCCAAATTAGAACTAACTTGATCAACTATCTTTATTCACATCAAATCACTTCATGACAAATCCAAAAATTGAAATTTGAAAATAAATTATGTCATGCTTTACATATTTCCTTTTCCACAGATCGCAAGCAAACGAAGATTTCGAATGCGTTGATAAAATCAACCAAGTAGGCAGCGCCCGTCACAAGATAGTGATGATGGGGGCCGCAAAGGTAGGCAAATCATCGCTAATAAGCCAGTTCCTCTACGGCACCTTCTCCATCAAATACAAGAGAACAGTAGAGGAGATGCACCACGGCAACTTCAACGTGGCCGGGGTAAATCTAACCCTGGATATCTTAGACACTTCCGGAGCGTACGAGTTTCCGGCGATGAGGGCGCTGTCGATCTCTTCGGCCGACGCGTTCATCCTGGTGTACGACGTGACCAACAGCGACACCTTCGAGGAGGCGAGAGCCCTGCGGGATCAGATTCACGAGACGAAGGGAGGCACGGCGGTCCCCATCGTCGTCGTGGGGAACAAAATTGATCTGGCAGGGAATAGAGAGGTAAGTGATTGCCGATGCGAAGTAATTTCCTGCGCGTTAAAAGCCTGCGGTTAGCCGCAATGCTCTCGCCGATTTTGCGCGAGCTGTTTACGAAGTGGAGATGATAAGTTTTTCATTTTGTGAGAACAATTAGTTGACAGGGATATTGCATTTAAACCAAATGATGGTTCTATCCGATCTATTTTGGGTTTTGGTTGAAATGTTTAATATTTCAGGTACAATTTTTGTTGTTTGGCAACTTTTCCATTTTTTTTTGACAAATTTTGATAAAATTTTAGTGTAGATAGATCTCATTCTTGTTAATTTTTTTGTAACAATCTTAGGTTATTGATTGAAATGCGCGTTCTTAATATTATTTGCGAAAGCTTTGGAAACTTTAGAACTCTTAGTGTAAGATCATCATACCTCTTGGACAGTATTCACGAACATTTTTTAGGCGACGTACCAATCAGCATTAAGAACAGCGAATCTCCAGTGCTACGGTGGAAAATCTCAAAAAAATGTAGTCATCACCTTTTTTCGCTCTTTCTTCACCCTCTTTCACTTTCCTTTTTTTTTCAACAACTTCTGTTGGACCAGATTCATTATCAAATATCTAAACTACAAAAATATTTTGCCAAATTGACATAAAAATTTGAACGAATTTTTTTAAAACATTCAATGTTAATAACATAAAATATGCAATTTGCGTGAAGGTGGACACCGCAACGACCGAATCAGTAGTGACCCTGGATTGGGAAAACGGCTTCGTCGAAACCTCGGCCAAAGAGAACATAAACGTCACGCAAGTGTTCAAGGAACTGCTCGCCCAGGCCAAGGTCAAGTACAACCTCAGCCCAGCGCTCCGAAGACGACGCAGACAATCGCTGCCGACGCAGGCGGATCCGCCGCCCGCCACCCCCTCGCATTCCGCCGTCGTTCCATCCGCCTCGCAACTCCAACACCTGCAGCAGATCCGCGACCGGCACAGCAAGAGGAATTCCTGCATCCTGTCTTAAGATCGGGGCGGAACGCCATTTCAAAGAACGAGCAGGAGGGAAGAGGATTTCTTTCATCTCGTTCATTCTTCTTCCGAACGAGGACGTTCTATATATGTCCATATGTTCAAATAAAGCAATGCGAAATACACGATCCTTCTCTACGTATTTGCGTTAGATTATGCAGAAAAAAAAAGGAACAAAAGGAACCGTGGAGAATTACGGTAATCATTACTATGGTACACTGTCGCTCATAATAGTATGGATTATTCAACTAGATTTAATTAATGAAATAAAACCTACATTAACCCCTTCAACCGTATCTGATTTAATAACTACATATGTATCTGACAGAAAAGAATATATTTCATACCAGGATATTCTTTTCTCTGTTAGATACGTTGTGATTAAATCGATATTAGTTGCCAACCTGTATATTCCTCTTCAATAAGAGAAACTACAAATTACAAAAGAAAAGGATAAACTTCGTATAGAAAAGAATAATAACAATTAAAACATTTTAACAGCAGAATCATAACTTTTAATGATAAATTGCATAATTAGAGAGAAAAAAATTAATGAAAACGTGGAAATACTTAAAAACCAAGAACCAAGAACTTCTGGTTAGAGTCTAATTTTTAAATAATTTTTAAATAGCAAGTCGTGATTAACAGGAGATAAAAAATAAAAATACCAACATTATTGGTTCCAAAGAAAACACCAGGTTTATATATATTTCTTTTAATATATAAATAAATAAAAAGAAACTTTCAAATATTTTCACATTCAACGCGCAAATTACATAATTGTCCATTACAACGTTCAAGAGCGACAGTGTACAACAAAACATAATACGGAATATTGCATTCTTATCTTCCGCAAACGTTCTATCTTCACTTCTTACAAGATACAATCATATACCACATGTTTACCTAGCATATCATTAAACATTCACAATAATGATTTTTTGATAATGTCGATAATATTTTAAAAATGAAAGAACTACTGAACACCATTAAGTGTTAGATATAATAATTGTAAATGTATGATATTCCAAGAATAATAATAATATTTTATAATGTACAGCTCCTCAAAGGTAGTTTTGCCGGGGGATTTCGACATTTGCCCGGTACACCTACTTCGATCGAACTGTATGGTGAGCGTTCAAGTCGGTGGGAGCAAGGGGTTTTTATAAAACCATTGAAGATTTTACCGTCGTTTAGTCAGAGGTTGTGCGTTTTCTACGTCCGTTTGAGTGAAATGGTACTTACAAATTTTCAAATTATATCAATTGTCTATAAATAAATATCTAACATTTTAGCTGTCTTTACTATCGCTCTGCAGCTTGATTTAATCCTTAGTACAGGTACAGTCCTGATATCGTAACGAAAGGAAAAGAACTAATTCTCTTGAAGGACGTAGAGATTATAAATTATAATACACGATATAATATAAAACTTTCCTTATATTTACAGGAACGTTTGATGAAAAAAAGGGGTTTCTCACGTCAAGCTTTCAGTTAACGGGTATAAAGTTTAGATTAAATTAAATGGTAGGTTATCTAGAATTCTTTATATACGTTAAAAAAGAAGGCAACCCCATGAGATCTCGCATTATTAGTGCAACAAATTTAGACAGATATTGAAAGGAAATGTCAATTAAATCGTTCAAATATGTTACACTAGAAATTTAACATCCTGTGTATACAATACAACAATTGTTCATTATTCTAGAGATAAGCAAAATAAACAATATACATATATAAATAAATATATATATTTATTGAATGTGTCCATGTGCTTTACTATAACATTACCGGAAAAAAAAGAAAAAAACAAACAAAAGATGTTAGCTATGATATTAGCTACTTAATCATATGATCTAATCATTCGAGTGCTCTAAACTTCCTCTACGTATATTACAAGTAATGGAGTTATAGATCAAACTGAATATTATTAGACCTAAATGTTAGAATGATCAATAATCATTGTGTTATATAAGTTTAGATGATATAATTATCCCCAAGAACAATGTGAAGCAAGTCGGGGAAATGGCGGTTACGTTGTAAATCGGATTAAGCTTGCGCCGCATTGTCCTTGAGAATTAGTGAAAATCATTAGTAAAAAAAAAATCCCTAGAATTAGTAAAGTGACCCAATATTGAATGAAATTCACATTATATTTACCTTATCCTGTCGCCATTTCATAAGATTAATCTTTAAAATATATTCAATTTGATTTATACTTCTCGATAATACCAATAAATAAAGTGATTCTATAATTGAAGAAACTACTTTTATATTAGTATATATACATGTATATCTCGTAAATAACTTTTTATATAAACGTATTACTTGATTATTCCTTAGTGATATTCACATACACATACAAGAAATGAAAGCGAATCGCATCCATAAAGTTTTATGAATTTTTATTATTTCGACTCTGGATTTTATAAAAATATATGATCAATATACACTTTTACTGTGAATGCGTTTTTTTCATTCCTTTATTATCCTGAAAATAATCACAAAAGACGAAAAATTGTACTTCTTTGCATGAAATTTGTATATTGCGTGATATTTAAATTATTATGTTAATTATAGAAGATTAACAAGAAGAGTTAAAAGAAAAATTGTTAACACCGTAAAAATTTGTATTTTGAATTTCAAATATTGCCGCCAAGAAATAAATGTAAGGTTGGCAGTAAAGATATATAGGAACCTGGTAAGATGGATGGTTCTAAATAACCCTTAAATAAAGTTTGAGTAAGGAAAAAGCTCGCATTAGTAATCAATGCTTATAAATAATAATATTTAATTAATAAAATAAAAGGGAAAACTGCTTTATCCAAAAACGCGTTGCCAACGTTAGAATCCAGCGATCAAAAGATGGCGCCTAATATGATTTCTTCTCATTTCACATGTCAGAACTACCAATTATAAAAAAAATTTGTAAATCGTTTATAAAAAGTATTTTTAATAAAGAAGCGCAGATTTCGTTGGGTTACATTTACAAGCAACAGTAAAGTAGTCACTGTATATGTGGAATGCTGACATTTTTGCCGATTAACCAATTTTAATTCAAGAAAACCGCGAAGAAATACACGATGGATGTGTTCACACCTTATCTGTCCCAAATTAGAATCCCCGGCAAGAACGATAAGGTGTACAAGGATGAATGCGTATTCAGCTTCGACAATCCGGTAAATTTATAGGTTACTGGCATATATGGAACATGATTTGCGTTTTTTTTTCTTTTAGGAGACCGACACAGGGTTATATGTAAGCTTATCGAGCTTCTTAGGTTTTGGTAAAGAGTACGTTAAGGATTACTATCTGAAAACCGGCTATGGGGTCTTCTTGCATATCCGCAGAGAAAAACACGAAGTAAGTTCTTCCTTATGGAAGGAACGAAGTTATAGATGATATATCGTAGATTCAATCTTCAACGCAGGGTGATGGACCGGAGAAGAAAATTACAAGGCTAGCGATCGGCGTCGAAGGGGGTTTCGACCCCGATACTGGCAAAAAATACGAATACGTTGATTATTTTAACGTCGTAGTTATGCCGAATTTTACTGCATTTCAATGGCCGAATACGAATTTACCTGAAGTGGTACGTATAGCTTACTAATTAAAAAAATCAGTCTGCACAAGTACCTTATAGGTTAAACAATCTGTCACTGCCATATTAGAAATACAATCGGCTGCTACATTAGAAGAAATTGAATCATTAACAGGAACTTGGGATGGCGAAGCTCGTGTTGTCACCAAACATGCTGATAATCTATTACAACTAAGTAATGGAAAGAAAATCCCTCCAGCGGGTTGGCGTTGCGAGAAATGCGATAAAACTGAAAATCTATGGTTGAATTTAACAGACGGTTCGATTTTATGTGGTCGTAAATTTTTTGATGGAACCGGAGGAAATAATCATGCCCTTGAACATTATGCGGAGACGTCGTACCCATTAGCAGTCAAATTAGGAACGATTACCAAAGATGGAAAAGCTGATATTTTTAGTTATACTGAAGATGATCTGGTTGAAGATCCGAAACTTGGCGAACACTTAGCTCATTGGGGTAAATTACTTGTATCTGTACGGTATCAATGGGGCAATTAATTTTTGAAATTTTAGGAATAAACATCGCTAACATGGAGAAAACGGAGAAATCGATGGTGGAATTAGAATTAGAATTAAATCAGAAAGCAGAATGGTTTACGCTGCAGGAAAGTGGTGGATCATTGAGACCTGTTGGTGGTCCTGGTTACACTGGAATGGCAAATCTAGGCAATTCTTGCTATTTGAACAGCGTAATTCAAATGATGTTCATCATTCCTGATTTCATTAGGAAATATGTGGATAACGCAAATAGATTTTTTGAGAAATCAGAAGACCCTCCTAATGATTTCAACGTACAAATGTAAGTTAAAAACAAAAACAAGTTTAAGTGTTATAGAGATTCCTCCCCAGAAGAAATTCTGTGGTGTGGTTGTAGGACGCAAATCCTTCTATTTTATTCTTTTCTATTTTACATATTGTTATTGATGTAATTCGTTTTATACGTACAGGGCTAAACTTGGCGTCTCTCTCTTGTCGGGGAAGTACTCGCAAGTGTCGCCTGATAAGGAACAACCAGGAATTTCCCCGATCATGTTCAAGACGCTAGTCGGTAGAGGACATCCAGATTTTTCAACCAAACGCCAACAGGACGCTCAAGAATTCTTCTTGTACATGTTGACGCTCTTAGAACGCCACAATCACAATCAAGAAAACCCAGGAACCGTGTTCAAGTTCAAGGTTGAGGAACGTGTTCAATGCACCGCCAGTAAGAAAGTGAAATACTCCCATAGGTCTGATTACTGCTTGTCTTTGAATATACCTTTAGAGGCTGTGTGTAATAAGGACGAGGTATTGTTATATGTTGTTAAAATGGTGTCCCAATAAATGTTAAGTGTTTGTCTTCCCTACTCACTCTAGGTAGCTGCCTATGAATTGCGGAAACAGGAAGCCGAAGCTCAGGGCAAGAGATTGGATCCTGAATTTATTGTCAGGCCAAAGATTAAGTTGTTCTCCTGCTTGGAGGTGTTCATTCAATCGGAGATCGTAGAGCAATTCTTTAGTACGGCCGTTAATGGAAAAACAACTGCAAGAAAGTAGGTATAAACGATGAAGTTTTAAATTTTTTGAAGAAAAAGTTTGTAATTTTATATCTAATTGGTTATCGAATTTTTCACATTAATGGCATTAGGTGCAGGCGTTTGTTTTCTCTCACATTACGTAGACTCAATACATATGAAGAATTACCACAATGCACCGTAAGCTTTGAAACAAATCTTTGCTTTGTGATTTAATTTCAATTGGATTTAACGAGAGAATAAGTTCTATTATTATTATTTCATACCTCTGCCTTCGATTTACTCTCTAGAACAACCAGAGTGGCAACGTTCCCCGATTACCTCCTCATACAGCTCAAAAAATTCACCTTGCGCGAGGATTGGGTACCTATCAAGCTAGATGTCGCCGTAGAAATGCCCGATATCCTCGACTTATCTTCGTTGAGAGCAAAGGGTCCGCAACCGGACGAAGAACCTCTTCCCGAATTAGTCGGAAGCCCTCCGGCCCCTGTAATGGATCAAGCGGTCTTGGCAGAGTTAGCGGACATGGGTAAGCTTTCTAGAACGGAATCGTAGATTTCGCTGCAATTTTCGAATTAATTTAGGTTTCCCGCCCGAGGCTTGCAAACGAGCCGTGTTCTTCACGCAGAACTCTGGATTGGAGGCGGCTACCGCTTGGATAATGGAACATATTACGGACTGTAACTTCGCCGATCCTTTCGTACCGCCCGGCACGGAGACCGCCGAATTCACACCCAATCCGGATGCCGTTCCGATGATCATTGGAATGGGATTCACTCAAGAGCAAGCGTACAAGGCGTTGAAAGCCACAAATAATAACGTGGAAAGAGCTGTCGACTGGATATTTTCACATCAGGAAGAGCTTGCTGATACGTCAACATCGGAACCGGAATTCCGCGACGGCGATTCCAGTAAGTTGTCTAAGAGAATTGTGCTACGTTTAGAAATGCTGGCTTTATTAAATTTTGGATATTTGTTGTATTGTACACGATGTTTTAGGGGAAATTGTAAATGTTCTTAGGAGGTGAAAGTAATTATTTTTTTAGGTAAAAAGAAGTCGTTGATTGTAGAAGTACAGGTGTTTGAGTGTTACCCACGAAGAGCCATATACTATAATTTCGATCGATTTTTTCTTCCTTTATTGATCTTAGTTATACAAGGTCTCTCAAAACTTAATTGTTCTAATCGATGATACTACTAGATAAATTCGGTCTTATCTCGAAGGAATTTTTTAAATATCACCCGAGTCTAATCGCCCTGTACATAAAGTATTTATTTTTAGAATACAAACTGGTTGCATTCATCTCTCATATGGGTTCGTCTACGATGGTTGGCCATTACGTCATCCACATACTGAAGGAGGGTCGTTGGGTTATCTTCAACGATAACAAGGTGGCGTTGTCCGAAAACCCGCCGAAGGAACTAGGTTACCTTTATTTATATGAACGATTGTAATTTGTCTATATTATGTAATTGCTAAATATAAATTTTATATATAAAAATAAAATATTACTTATTGAATATCTGCGTTTTATGCCGGGCGACACCTTCGTAATACAGCGCGTGCGGATACGGCTTTATTAGTCATTACACGCCGATATCCGATGAGATGATATGCTTTAAATTTTTTTCAGTGGGACATTTCGTAATATAACAAATTTTTAATAGAATTTTCTCACATCACACAAATTACTCGAAATTGATCAAAGAACTCGTGCGGTGTGGAGCGTACCGATAGTTTAATGTATACCGTACTTTCTCACAGACTGCGATCAGTATTAGTTGAGTTAAAAAATTACAGCTTTAAAGAGCTATTCGTGCAGTGCAGTAATTTGAAAAAGTTGCTTCTATACTCTGCCGTACTAAAATCAATAATCCAAAAAAAACAGCTTATACTTAGTATCATTTTTATTTTGTCCATATTTCATATATAAATTAATTTTTCAATATACTTTTTTTAATATATTACAATAAATATACAAATAAAAATAGAAGAAGAAACAGCATTTCCTATTACAGACATTAGAAACATCGAGTTATTTTATTTTATAAGCTATTTATGAATTGTTATATTATGTAAAATATAATAGTAACTATCTGTTTAGTTTAACTAGTAAAAGAAATACATTTGATATCTGTACGGATATGAGTACGTTAGCGCTTAAATTACACTGGGATAAAACTTAAATCGATCCTGCAACTGTTACAAGAAAATAATCATAAGTTGTAAGAAACCTACAGAACTATACGAGGCAAGCTCTTTTAAACTTTGAGATTCTCAGCTTTCTCCTTTAATTAATCAATAAACAAATATGTAACGATCTCGATATATACAGAGAACAAGAAAGATCAAACCGGTTAGCATGACCCTTATCGATGATGAAATACAATGAATGCATTCGGAAGGCACTTCATACCGGCATTATTATTATTCATATTTCTTATACAAAAAATCTTTAGATAGAAAAATATTAACGAACTTTGTTACTATTGGAGATGTTAGAATAGAAAAATATAGCCTTGTATTATTCGAAAGTCTTCTCATAAAATCGTGCAGGGCAACCCGCAACATAAAGGCAGGCAAACCGGAACTATGGCGGCTTTTGTTTTCGTTTTGCTCTTGCTTTCCGCTTCGTATTTGTATTTTCCGGACTCCCTAGCCATGGCGCCCTAGAAAAAAGACGAAATATAAGTATAGAAGAATACACACAGCAAAAGCAATGTGAGGAGAGAAAAAGACCACTAACTCGCCACCGACGTGGCTCCGAGCGTGTTTTTCTCCATCTTTGGCTCACAATTTATATCATTTCTTTCGGCGCGACGAGCCAAGCAATCCTTGGCGTTATCTAGAACCAAGGAATACATCCTTGTTGTTTAGAAAACAGCGAACAAAAGTGTTCCCCGGGTTGTCTCTCGAACGGTTTTTGGATTGTTTAACACGAGATGAGGCGTACGGAAGAACGCCTTTGTACATGTAAATGATTCCCGGAAGAATCAAACTCAAGCGAAACGGTTTTTAACGATTTGAAACAATTCTAGAAAGGTTTCACGAATTCATTATATCGTACCTCTGCTCTCCAACCGCCTCCGCCAGACTCTGTTTTCACGGTGAACATGTCATGACCGGGTGGATAGTAGACCGGTGGTCCAGTTACGTTCTTGGTGTGTTGTAATTTCTTCTGGTCGTCCTTCGCAGCTTCCTTCTGTTGCAATTTCAATGTTTCCACTTTTTTCTGTTGTGCCAATTCGATTTCGTGGGCGTTAAAACCTGCGTTTAATGGACTGTTTGGTGGCTGTAAAAAGAATGCGATTAGGAATAAGAAGAAGAAGCATAAATCAGAAGATTTATGCTTCACATACCTCGTCACCGATTGTAGCCATTAGCTCGTCCAATTTCTTGGGAGGTGCATCGTTATCGGTAGGAAATTTTCCTGGATATGACGTATGAAGCAGAGGCTTGTTCTCATCGTAATTGCTTTCAGTTTTATATTTCTCCGAATAATAACCGGTATATTGCGTCGGAGGAGGCTTGTTCCTAGAATCGTCGATGTAATTCGTCTCCCTGGTCGTAGTAGTGACGTTGGTGTTATGAACGACCACCGAATGATCGTAAGGAGGACCCCCGCGTCCCGGAGAAGGCGACTGTTTGCTTCCAGGATACGGATGCCTGCCGGAATGAGGCACGGGACCAGAAATAGCAGGGCTTTCCCTTCCAGACGGGGGATAATCTGTATTAGTCCCCGTTGTTCTAGTTAGAGTAGATTCGTTGTAAATGTAAGTTTGCTTCCCGGTATTGTCGATGTAAGTATTGCCTGGTTGGTAATTTCTCGAGACGATTGTCTCCCTGGTTACAGATCTATCATCAGATAACGGGGGAGACTGCGGAGGTTTATCATAGGGCAATGTATTGGTACCAGTGGTCCGAGTAAGCGTAGATTCCTTGTAAACATGCGTCTGATTCCCGTAGTTATCGGGATAAATCGGAGCTGGCGACGGCTGGTAATTCCTCGAAGTAGTCACCGTTTCCGTAATAAGCCGCCGATCATCCGAAATTACCGGGGGAGGAGATTGTTGAGGAGACCTTACAGGATAATGCGGTTGCTGATCGCTTATATAATTGATATTCTGAGAAGAAGTGTTGTTCTCGTACTTATTATAGACGAAGCTCTTGCTAGGCGTGGTTTGACCCGCATCATTCGGCGAATAGACGAACTTTTCTGAAGAATCTACCGTAGTGTTCGGACTGGTTCCAGGATAAACCGTACCTGGGATCTCGTATGTGTAAGTCTTTATGGTCGTGGTGACCTTCGTATTCCCAGTTGGGAGTAAATTCGGATCTAAGTTCGCTAGGATCTCTTGGTTCATCCCCGGGGTGGTTGTTTCGATTACTTCGATCGGATAGGTGTGGACGTTGGTTATCTTTGTTTGGCGCGTGAGGGTGTTGGATTTTCCCGGTGCTGACGGTGGGGGTGGTGTCGCGCTGCTCCTAGACTTGATGTTCCCATAGGTTCCTATGTGGAAAGCGAACGTTAATGAATTCAGTTCAAAGTGATAGCAACATTTACAGGAATACGATATTACCTTCGCTTAAATATTGACTTTCTGTAGTTATAGAGTCGTCTGGACCCGAACCACTTAACACGTAGCTCCTGTTGCTGATCGGTGCATCTGGGTAAACGTTTTCCACCACTGTCTTGCCTGTGATTACCTTACTTTTGCTGTACTCTCTAGAAACATAAAGAAAAAATTAATTTTGTTTTTATCTGCGCAAAAAACGAGTCATTTAATTAAATTTGTGTTGAGCGGAGTGTTGCTTACAATAGCAAACCACTCTGCGGGTACTTCAAAAAAGTTCTTTAAACAGTAGAAGCGGCCTATGCAGTTAAACAAACACCTATACTACTGCTAATAAATTAATTTTTAATGAGGAGGTGCATTAGCTGTCCAAGAACATATCGATGATGTGAAATATATGATGGAAGACGTATGTTTTTAGCTGTTTGCGCAAAGCTTTAGAATATTGAGCATACGTCACGTTATTCGGTATACTCGCAACTGCTAAAATGGCAACCTACAAGAGTGTCGGTAATGGGCACCGACAATTCCACGAGCGACAAATATCTTTTGCAATAATAATAGCAAGGACTGTGACGTAGTATTTATCTTGCACATGATGAGGCGATGAACCCCAAACTACCTAGTATTCGATATTTCAAGTTCAATTGAATTTCCACGTGATGCAAGCGTATTAGCGGATGTCCCTGTAAGAGACCCTGCGCATCGGAGAAGGTAGGCTCATTTGAAACTTTGCCACGTAAAATTTCACAAATGATCCTCCCATGATAATCTAGCTTGAAGTATAGAAGTTGTCGGCATTTCTTAGCTTAAATGAAAAGCCATGTACTTTGTTTCTTCATTAATTACTGCGTTGAACATACTGTTTTGACTAAACAAATTGTAGCATCTTTTTTATTGTTCAATACAAAGACAGAGTCGCAAGCTCCCAACTTTAAATACAGCAAAATCTCTTCTTGCAAAAATACAACGGCCTCTCCCGGAACTAAATTTCTAACAAAATAATCAACCAAGCTAGAATTCGTTAGATTGATCATTTACATAACGCTTTGTTTCAACCAGAGATTTCCAGGTTTCCATTTTTCATCGTTTTTTCAGTGTTCCAACTGTAGATGGAACATCTATTGTAACGATTGAGAAACAAAGAAAAGCCATCAAAAATGTAGTTAAACACTCCTAAAGAAACGTTGTATGTGAAAATTGCATGTAAGCATGTTTCGCTAATTTGGAACGGACATAACAGAAAAATAACCGTGGTAACTAAGATACAAGAAAGAAAGACAAGAAACCTTCTAAAGTCGTGCAGGAAAACGCATGCAAACAGATAAGATCCCAATGCTGATTAGCCTATCCCTATGATGTCTTTAAATTTGGTGGTTGCTTTAAGTTGGTAGTTCCGGTTTCTGCAAAGACTTGAAGTCAATTGAAATCCCATCAAACTCCCACCATTAGTTTCACGTAATTTTGCCTTCGTGGAGATCTCCAAATTAATTTCTAACCATTTGCTAAATGATTGCTCCAGATTGGAGATTATCATCTTGTAGATATGGCGCAACGATTATTTCAAATTAGCTTCTGTTCGAACGACACCCAGAAACAAACATTAGCTTTGATCGCCGGAACTACCAACTTAAATTAGTACCAACTAGGCACCTTCTGCGTATTACAATTGTACAAACGATTCCCACTTTAAGAACATAACACGACATAAAAGACATTTATTACCTGTAATTTTGGCCGTCGCCGGCGCTCTTGTATCCATCCGGCGATTGTTTCACTTGCTGCAGGTCGTCAAGCAAAGAGTCCAATTCGTTGATATTGCTCCGCATTCGCGTGCTTTCATGCGGAACACCGCCACCGGTGCTGGACGATTGGTACGAGTACACTTCCTTCTTTACGGTTTTTACATTCTTAGCACCGTCGGCTGGCTAAAAACGGTCGACTTTACATTTATCTAACCGTAGTACATTAGCAGTTAAATATTGTGCGTACTTCGTATCAATATACATATTTACAGTGTGGCATTTCGATGAGGAAGAAAGGCGGATGGAACTTTATTCCGATGTGAATTAATGGAATTATATTGCTCATTGTTCTCCGGGGTATTTTGCCAACTTGACGATCATATACAATTGCTTGTTGACGACATTGCGTTCTTTGTTTGGTGTTATACGATTTGTTCCGCAAAGTGTACGTTCTAATTGAATTAAGAGACTGGATTTTTAAATTTATACGACAAGAACAGTCGAATCAGTTACACTAAGTAATCTTCGTTGATTACTTTGAAGAAGATCTACACCATTTACAATTTTACAAACAGACAGTCGGGAAATACTTTGCAAACATATTTGCAGTGTGTTGCGAATATTTTGCGACAACGCCGAATTTGATATGATTATGGTTTGCACTACGCACATACCGTTTACAATGTGTTCGCACACTAAACATTTAATTTTTACGACGTCCTTAATGAACCTATTCACTGTATTTAATCGTAGCTGTCTCCTCAATCTACGTACCTCCGACATTATTAAAAACAGAATACAGAGCTCTCCGCTGCTACTCTTACGTACGTTCCAGGCGGCAACGAACTAGTTACTGACTAGTGTTTCGCATGCGAGATTCCATTCATTAGCTGCGCCGATGGTGCGAACCCGAATTTGCCTACTCTACTGCGAATCGACGACCGCCTTTATTATCTAATATAGGCGCTCGTAGACAGACGATTTATACAAATTTCACAGTCTACACTACAACGCGAAACAAACGAAACTGAGAATTTTGACGAAAACGAACCGAACGATAATTAATTGATGAAATTTCATTTTGATACGCCTAAACTCACGTAACCTAGATTTTACATGAGACGTAGATGTTTTGAAAAATTGCAAAAAATAAAAGACGAAAGCGGTTAATGCCTGTTTTCCCCACTACCGTCGTAGACTGGACTTTTTAAAGTAGGAATACACAATATTGTCATTGTTCACCATCTGTAACCGGATAAATAAACTCTTGAACGCACCTCGTACGAGCCCGCGAAAATAAAAAAAATAAAACGCAGCCTACTTAATGTTGACGGCCGCGAAATCTTACCGTATTTAGGAATTCCCTTGCCGCGCTTGCATCGCTACAATTGCTACGCGGACGAACTGCGTTGAAATACGTTCTCAATTCTCGATACCGATCGTGGTAGCGTTTGTCACCGTCTCGAAATAGCGGCTTACAATTAGTACGGAGTAAATAAACACAATCTATTAACGTATGTCATGTTAGCGTTGGTTGGCGGCGGTTAATTTCAAACTTCGACGCGGAACGACTTGTTTAGTGTAACATACGGGGGTCCTATTTGCTTTATTCACTGTTTTACGACCAGACGCTACTACAGTACTTTTGTTATTCGCATTCAATTTTGCGGACACAAAAAACATCTTTTATAACGTAATCGCTAATTAAGCTGCAGCAATACACTAATAAAAGGTCGCTAAAAATGTTTGTTAATGGACCTCTGTTTCGCACGCTTAAATTTTTCAACAGATCGTCGCATCGTACAATTAATTACCTTCCGCAGCTTTCAACAATATATTGCAAAATCTTGTTAATTCCTTCAACATTCCTGCGCTTTGAACTCCTCGGCGCAATCTCTTCGATGCATTAATAAGGATGTGAACACTGAAATATCTGCAAATCTGTAATGAATCAATCACTCTCCTCTTTGGTAAAAATAACGTTGATTTAAATAAGCAACAATAAGAGCGGTATTAGCAAAGAATGCTTATAATCTGGGATTAACGCTTGATAGTGATCTTAGATTCATTTCCCGTATAAAGATTAACTCGATTACCATGTTATGCAACCTTGAAGTTTTCGCACGGGAACATATCCATTTTATCAACCAACTTGCGCAGGTTACTACACGACAACTTTCAATTTCAACGCCAACGAATCCGAGTTGGACCAAATTGACCTCAACTTTAATAACATTGCTCGAGTTTATGAAACATTCTTCTCGTAACATCACTGTTCGGATCGTTCTGTGTAGCAGGCACTTATCCGCTGTTTGCTTAACACCAAAAAGAAATAATTTGCATCTTTTCGCTTCTAAAACGCCACCAAGAAGACGATTAAGAATTACAGATGTTTTCTTTCGCTTTTCTTTAATGCATCGCAGTGATATAAACCGGGAGTTCTGTGAAAGATTTGTGAAAAAAAATGTGACGTAAACAATATCATCGCGTCTGCCTTGCCCTAAATTAGAGTAACTCCAAAAGGAAGCTAGTGGCAAGTAGCAGATATTGTTCCGGCTCCATCTTTTCGCGTTGATTATTACAATTACATTATAAAAGGCAATAAACGTTCTTCTTGCCGTCTAGATAGTTTTGTTTTCGGAAGCTATAATGTTTGAATTTTGTTTTTATCGTATTCGCCTTTAAACCTAGTCACAAAAAAGCAATCCTGAGACGTTTGACAATTCACTAGGAAAGGCCTCTTCTAAACCGACATTATGTAAATAAGCAATTAAGGTTGAAAAAATGAATGGGCGCATCTTGAATTTGAAACGAATACGCTCATTGCGGCCGCAACAGAATAATTGCCAGGTTTTTCGTATGAAAGAGAGCCCTCCAACAATCGTAGATGGTGATATTTGTTGAAGAAGTGGCCATTGATTGAAGCAACCGGCGTGGAGTTGAAGAGCGACCTAAACGAACCCAGTCACAAATTTGTTCCTTTTGAGCATTCGATAATTTTTGTTGCCGATGTCCAGCACTTACCTTTGCAGTATTATTAATCCTCCAATTCTTTCTTACAGAATCGTTATTTAAAGAATTAATGAGTAATTTGCACGCTTCCTTGCTTATTTTATTATTTTTCCTCTTCTTCCTGATGATTTATCTTATTATTTTCGACAACAATAGCGAAAGGACGTATAAGGAACTAAATTAACGGATAAGGAAGGCTACTAATTGACAAAAATGGAAGAGCAAAAAAAAGACTAAATGCAGATCTAAATAGCGAAACGCCAGACGAAAAACCATCTGTTTCGCCACTTTTTTCCCATTCTTTCGTAAAAATTTTCCGATCGAACGCCGCTGCCGCTGTAAGCAAAGCCACGTGCGCACCCACTTATCATTCCGCGCCATTTGTTGCTACAACTAAGACATAATTTATTAGTTATTGCATAACTTAATTCTGTAGTAAACGATGTAAACGAATACAAAGCCGAAACACCAGGGCCGCGGGTTGTTTTAGCTGTAAATTAGATCTAAACGATAACCGACTCTGACATTCGGCATTCCTCCCGCCGAAGAGAACTGGGCATAATACAGAAGAGGAGATTCTATTACATTCGGCGCGTATAAACAAACATTCGAAGGCACCATGTGGCATGTATACGACGGTACGATGATAGGATAGCGCAAAAGATCGCGAAAAATCCAAACATCGTACATAAATACGAAAACGGGCCCGTCAAGGTCGTAAAAACCTATAAATAGTCGATTTATAACTTCTACCGAATAAATACAGACGTGAGAGATCCTGCCTGTTTGCTTAGCTTCTTGACGATATCAACTTAACGTGTACGCTACGCCGCATGAAAAAAATTGTATAGGAACACGTGTTATTGTTTTAAGGAATGGCAATCACCTATCGGAAGGTGTATTTAAAGTATTTCGTAGGGACAGAAGATAATTGAAGATTATAATAAATTTAGGTTTAAGGAAAAAGGATCGGATTACTGAGCTGTTTATGCCTTCAAAGATTTTTTGGACAGCTGAATTCTCTCTTCTTTTTTTTTCTCGTTTGCTTCATAACTAACATAAAATTTAGCAACTAACCCTCTATCTTTAATAATAAATCAAATCTATCCCCACGGTAACGGTAAAGCTTGTATATTTTACCTTAAAAGCAACGCAGGATCGCTGTATAGACCAACACTTTCCAAAACCTTCTTAGGGCATCGAGCGGTCCTGTAGACCTCACACCTTGCAGCTCTCGCCCTGTGCTAACGTATGCATAACATTTTAGCTTGATAACTACACTATGGCTAAAAAATAGTAATTAATGGCATTGTCCTTTTACCGGGCAAGAGTTACAAGACGAAGCAAACAAGCTATTTTTAGAAGACGAGGAAGGTTATTCTGGCTGCGATGAAACAAATGACGATTACTAATTTTTAGAAGAACAGGAAGTGAACAAAGCGATGAAGTGTTGTCACGAGACGTACAGCCGTCTAGCAATGGTGAAAAGCAAAAATACCTACGAATGGAGTACTCAAGGGCCTGGGAACGGGTAAAAACGACCACAAGAAAACATACTTTCTTTTATCCCAACACGGCAAAAATGTGAGAACTCCACTGCAGACATGGTCACTTTTATTGGACCAGCACGAAATATTAGTTTAGTGAAGTGAAGGCTGAATATCAGAAAATTCACTTCTTTTGTTTTGAAGGAAGCAAGCATTATCCTTCGTAATCTTTCAGAGTCCTTTAACTACTTTAAAAAGCTGCCAACCGAACAAAAAAAATAACATTTGTGAAAAGAATAAAATTAAATACACCACGAAACTGGCACGCTACGCCTTCGATTACGTCATGGAACTCATGATAAAGTACAGTCAACTATCTTGACTCGTAGCCAAATTGTGGAACAATATTATTATTTTTTTTATTTTTAACTTGTAACATGTAAAACACAGACAAGGAGAATATTAAAAAAAGGTAATTCTTTGTTACGCGTATGAACTTTAAATCTTTTGCAAGAACATATTTACCAACAGAAATGGTAAAAAAAAAAAATGCGTCGTCCGAATTATTAACACGTTTTGCAAATGTTAGCGTCAAACAAGCAATTGTACAAAATCCAATCGGTCTCTCGCGGAATAAATAAGTTATTCTACAAATAATTAGAATGATACAAACCTAGAAGTATCGCATGCTGTCGTGCAAAGGTATTACGCAATCTCCTTCGGTAAATGTTGTCAATGAAAATTAACATAAATATGTACATAGGAGTAAAAAATGTTTATAATTATTAAGCGACGAATGCGTAATATTGAAGGTTGTTGTTGACTTACCGCAATGAACACATTCGTTTTCTAATTTTGGATATGATAACGCTAAACCGGTTTAATTTTTATCGGCGCTGTATGTAAATTAGTTTTTTTTTTGTAATCTAGGATTATAAATAACAATTTCTTCGTAATTTTTAGCCTAAAATGGAATTTTATCGTCAATTGTTTATTTACTTTATTAAATAACATTGTAGATAGTAAAGATGATCTCATGTGCATTTATTGTAGTAGGTATGTATCCGTTTAATAGTATACACTGCCGCCCAAAAATTTAAATACAATTAATTGTCATGTAATTTTGAATACTTTTGTTGATTTTCCAACAAATGAGCTGCACTGTATCTACATATAAAAATAAATTTAATTAAATTTAATTAATCTAAGAATAAAGAAAAAAAAAACTTACCACACGTGAATGTGAATCATCTGAAGTATATTCAATTACTTGATTAGCTGGTCTCAAACTGGTTACTCTGGCTGGTGATGTATGTCTTTGCAAGTATTGCACGGATGTAGGTTCTGGATGGACGATCGAGTTCTGTAGGTCTTCTAGTAGGTGATCTGTATGACAAAAGAACAAGTAAGACATCTCCTTTATCAATTATTAAATTAAATTTAGAAAAAAAAAAATAACGATTAAGGCTTCGAAACAGTTTATTCCGTAAATTTTAAATTAGTTCAAATTACGTTTCTCAACAATTATGCCAGCCACGGTATTTGGTGAAACGTCGACATATACCACGGCCAACAAGCCCGGGAATAAGTACTGTCGTAAGTAGTAATAAATATTCAAAGTGGTACGCTTTGGTTTCCGATATGATCAATGAGCTGGAGTTCTCGCACAACACGGACACTTTTAGAGATTTTTTTTAAGAATGCGCAGCTTTATGTGTAATGTGAAAGATTTGAAGATATTGTTCCTGAAATGTAGATACAAAAAACTGTATATTTGTAGCCTAATGTCCAAAGGTACACTCACCCCCAATCCAATCAAATCCTTGCAGAGATCGTCGCTAAATTTTCTGATTATGCTCCACCCTAAGAAGATATGGTTTAAATCGCCTCTATCGCTACAACTTTTACATTTATTCACTACTACCGTCTTGATTTTTTCTAGGTGCCCAAGAAGTCTACCGTGGTTGAACATTAATTGGGTGATTTCAAATAAACAATCGATAGAATTAACCGCGTCAATAATCACGTACGAAAACGTGTTATCCTTATCATGTTGGCAAACATGATGCATCGGAACATCAGAGAGAGAAGTGCAAAATCAAATATTTGCGAAGTTTAGAATGTAGGCATCCAACGTGGGAAGAAGATGGTGGAAGAGACTAATTCCCAAAGAGATTTGGTGGTTTAAGAAGCAGCCTAACAAAAAAAATACTTTCTGTTCTCGATTTCAGTTTTATTACCCAACATCTCCCCTTTTAAGTCATTTCCCAGCGATGCTCTCATCTCTTCAATCGGTCCACATAATAATTAGCATTTCGCTCTGCAAAATAAGCCTCATTTAATGTCCTTCGAGGGAAAAGCTCTCTTCTTCTTTAAATGCGGTCGTTCACCCGCAATTTCTGCGTACAGCTTATGCGCAATGTCAAGGCAGTCGATTAACAACATGGAACAATGCTCCCCGCCCGTTTCGGAATTTCGACTTCGGGAATGTTAGTAATCAACGCCAAATCTCATATTTGGCTTAAACTGCTTCGACAGTCATCCAATTCGGGGTTAGCTTTTTCATTACAACACTCTCGACCAATATACGACAAAAACATTCTTTTAAGATCCTCACAGTCCTCTGCTATCTCTCTAATCTTAATTCAACGGCCGTCCGTTACGATGTTAGCTGTACCGGTTGAAGTTCTTGGTCGTCCCGACCGTCCATCGTCAGCCAAACTGGTACGGTCATGTTTAAATTCAGCTGCTCAAAATTTTACCTTGGCAAATGACGAAAGAGAGTCCTCGTACACAGCGTTTATCTAGACTTCAATTTACGTAGGCGTGTTACAAAAATTTGAAAAACACTAACATCGATTGGCACAAACGACTGTTCAGCAAGAACTGATCTTCCAGCATAGCAGAGATTTTCAAAAGAATTCAAAGAATTTGGCAACAGGGTCACAATAAAATACATTGCGTGTTAAAATTAAATACCTACAATGGTCGCTGCAAGTGCATTGTTTTAAGAATAAAAGGTTCCGGACAAAAAGATCAGCCCGCACTTACTACTCAGCAGAAAATCGCGACGATATTCCAGCACAAAAACAATTAATTGATAAAATTGAACGAAGCCGTCGCACTCTGCATAATTTACGTATGTGAATTTCGTACAAATACAGAATCTACTTCGAAGCAAGGATTTTAGCAAGCGCAAACGAAGTCTATTTAAAATAATCTCGAACATACGAAGCTTCGCAAGGTCTTCGAAATCGAACACCTTGTACGGTATTATTCCAGCGTGTTCCTAAATAGCCTGGTCAATGCTAATTTGGTTATGAAATATTTCGAGATCGACGAGGTAATCACGTTCCACTGTTTCAATAACATATTCGCAGCAATGTCGCTCGCTTCACTTACCTAAGTTAGTGTCAAATTCGTGATGAGTTTGTACTCTAATGGGTGACTTGGTCTCAACTCTTTGATGGTATTTTTCTTCGACCTTCAGCATCTTGTCGTAAGCCTAATCGTTTCCTGTAACAAAATAAGTTACGTAAAGCGACCTTTTCTTTTATTTATTTCGAGGACTCGACGCTATTTGAACATTATGAACTACGCGGAATAGAACAGATTATGAACTTCTAACGTGAAGGAAGAAACAATATTTTGACGAGCTGCTTTAATGCCGGTTGAAAGAGTTTTAGTGGTGGATATTTTTAATTTTGGCAACGGCTTGCACAGTTTTAAATTGTGTTATATCGGCGTGCTGTTTATATTATGTGCTAAAATTGCTCATCAAAAAATATTCTGTTTTGTTCCGTTATTTCTTTTGATGAAGGTTAAAATTTTACAATATCGCAATTTATTCGGTCGAACTATCGAGCAATTCACAAAAGTAATGTCGAAAATACAAACGCAAAATGCTGAAATACAATCTAGATTCTTTAATAATAACATGTTCTTTTCGCGAAACTTAAAGCATGTAAACCTCGCTTAATTACGGAACGGAATACCAATTCAACACTTATCGCTCAATATCACCAATGATGCGTCAAATTCTACCCTTAAGTTCATCGACTATTCTAGCTCAATGACTAGGATGTTTATGGGGCTTAAGAAAGGAAAGACAGATCAATACAGGCCGCAATAACTCCTTAATTACGTCTCTATCACGATGGCCATTGAGTGCTAACTACATCGCTGGCTTCGTCCTCGAAGAAACGTGGCTCGATAACTAACTCCGCCAATCCATTTATTTTAAAATGAACATTTCGAACCAGCTTCGAAATTAATGGAAATTTCCAAACCATCTAGACTAGGTCGTCCCCGTCACTTTCCAAGAAGGATACGGAACAACCTCGAAGCGCAATATTGCAGAAAAAAACATGGAACCTTCATGAAGTTTCTAGAAGAGTAGAAGATTCTCTTGGTCGTCGAACTGGGAAAGATATGGTGTTGGCATCCCAAAACTTATTGCATCATCTCTCTGCGGGAGGTCCTTTTCTGTCAAGAGTGATGGTTGTCTCTTCTATAGGCGCCGCGACTCTGCTACGAATTTGGCTGCATATGCAGATGACGTATCGAGCGTCGAACGGTTAGCGAGCTTACTGAATGGGCAGACCGATGGCGTCTCCGGATCAACAAGGCCAAGACGATAACACGGCACTCAATAATTGGAGTGGTTTCCCGTAATCAGGCTTCTGCAACGGAATACGCCGGCGAGATGATGAACCCCGCTTCTCGATTTCGTATTACCAATTTGGCAAATTCAATCCGTCGCGCATGATCTACAGCTACAGAATGTTTTTGAAAATTGCCAACTCTTACAAAAGACGATGGGTTGAAATTGGTTGGATTCTCAGCAACACTTTCAGCCACCGCGGAGATATTTTCGATAGACCGTCGCGGCCGTCAAGGCATGGGGTGCTATTTTTTTTTATTGAAAACTAAGAAAGATAATTTCTTTAAATTTTTCGATGTAATTGCTTATTTGTCGAATGATGTGGGGCATTTTCTCTACCAAAAATTGTACCTAATCTTCGAACTGAGTCTTCGAAGCTTCGTATTTAAAACAAGTTCAACCATGTCGACGCTTCATTTTAATGCAGGCCATTTAATACATCCAGACTGGTGTTTTTCGACAATGATGATATTAAGATAATACGAAATATTTAAACAAAAGAAAAATTAACAAAATATTAAATCGAACCATCATATCGAACACGCAACAAATAAACCATGGAAAACAAGCACCTATCAAATAGATATAACAATTAAAAAACATCTAAAAGACCAAACTTCCGATGACCGAGATTTAGAAACATTGTCAAAGAAGACAATCCAAAGAATCGATATTTTCTACAAGAAATCATCAACATCAACATGACGCTTCATACGAACGAATCTTAGAAACTGCGCCCCTCGTGAATCAACTTCAGCGTTAAGTTGCGGCGCTACGACACCATCATTACGCGCTATTTATAAATGAAACAATCGCGACGCATTTTCCACGAACGATCGAACCACGATTTACTTTCGAACGGAGCGTTATATTATGTATGGCTTACGTCTTGAGCGGACGATGTGGAGTTCGTCGATGTCGCCTGTTTCTTGAAAGCGCGCCAGAATCAGGACACGATAAATGATTAGGAAAACAGCGACGTTACGATGCTAATCATAACAACGACGAAAGCTCGCGCACGGTGCTCCGCGCGATCTATTTTCGGTACATTGTTGTTGTTAGTGCAATTTACTAATAACTGGTGTTATTTTTCTGGGTAGGAGTACAATGTAACGGCTGTAATGTTACAGTAGCGCTTGTAAGAGGACCAAATTTAGATATGATCCGCTTAATAGATAAATTGGAATTGGTTTAGATTGTATAATTGGTAACGGCGAATTAAGAATTGTTACAAGCGAATAAGAAATGCCTTTAGCTGTGCACAAATAATTAACTACAACACTAGCATTCATTGGTTACACTTTGTAACTAAAGCATTAACCATAACTTCCAAGGTCAATAAACTACGTCTAACACGTAACATTCAACAGTTTTTACCAGATTTCGGCGATAAACATGTGTAGATTCATCTGATTTTAATCTTTGGAAACTTGTCTCTCTAACAAGCTTTTTTTTATATCTACGAAAACCCTTGTTCCTGCAAGCTTGCTTATTATTTAAACGCAGCATCTGATGGTGGCTTTGTAGGAGGTGGTTCAGTACTTTTCGGTAAGGTAAAAGAAAGGTTTATCGTGAGGATGCGAATCACCAAATAAGGATGGGCAATGCCATGATTCTCGTCGTACAATTATGAGATCAATTCCCATTGAGCTAATATGCACTAAAAAAAAAAAAAAAATGAGGTGTAGCAGCTAAAAACGCAACTTTCAAAATGGAAGAAATTAGAAAAACATCTGTTGCGAACAACTCAAAACGTTCCTGCCGCCAATTGGAAAAAGAAATCTTACTGAAAGAAAGAACTTGCTAACGTTGAACGAAAAATATTTTTATTTTTTAACCTTCGTTGTTACGATATTGTTTATCTAGATTGGAAGGTGTTCCAAGCTGGCATTTTTAGTTCCTTTTAATTGCGAAGCGAAGCTGTGTTGTCTCCCTTGTGGGGATATTCAATTTTTAGCCTTATCTCACGCATATAGTAAGAATGCTTTTTGAAAAAAAAAAAAAGAAGATATGCTGCGATATATCAAAATTACTAACGTAGATCAGAATTGCATTTCTTTATGTGAACATTTCCAATCATTTCTTATTCCGACAAGCCTAGAAGAATTTAAATAAACCGGACTTGGGTTACTTTGTCGTTAGGTTGTGTGTATCGTTACTTTGAAATCCTAATCCTAAGATTAGGATTTCAAAGTAACGATTTCAAGATCACGCCCAAGACATCAAGGCTGGATTTCAGGTACTTCAAATTAAATATTTCGGCTAAAAAATAAACGTATTAAATTCAATTTTTAAAATCAATTTTAAATTTAATATTTTATTCAAAATTTAGCTGCCTTTCCAAAGAAAAAAAATTAGATTCCATAATCGAGTCTAAAGGAGCAAACGTAAATATTTAATTTTATTTTAAGAAGAGTCTCACAATAACATAATGTTGTTTGTTTTTCATATCTAAAAACCTTTGTGTTTGACCCGCGCAAGTCAATTTACAATCTCCATATCCAATCAGATCTATTCCAAATCTTTCCATTTAAATTTGATTGGTTTGGAATAGTTTTTATCATTGGAGAGAGCAGGTCTTTTTTTTAAATTTATGTTTCTCAATTAATGTCAAACTTATTTATTTGTATTCATGCACGGTAGATACAAACAACGGAACGAAACAAAAAAAAAAACAGTTACAAAGTTAACATATCTAACCTTCCAATATTTTTTTACGTCCATCAAAAAGCAACCTGCGAAGATAATCTGAAAAGGTTCCGGCGTAACACAGCAACGAATATTTTTTGTTAAATTAATTTTTATTCTTCAACGTAAGTCTACACCTTTTTTCCAGCGATGCACCCGCCTCCAAATAGCAATTGGCATTTCGTTCTGTAAAATAGGCGTTTACAAATTCGATATCCTCCTCGTTCGATAAAAACCTCCGTCTTCCGAGCATAATTTTGAACCTAAAAAACAGAAAAAAAGTTGCTGTGGGCTAGACCCGATGAATGAGGCGGAATCTGTGAATTTTTGCCATGGCGGTAGCTAAAGCTTTAGGTGATGCGTTTGTTCGGCGGAACAACATTTTGTTTTTCATCAAATGTGATACTTTTTTGAGTAGTAGACTTTTCTTTTCTCGAGGTAGTCGATTCCAATCAATTGCATGACTAGTCACCGTCTTTCCTGGTCGATGGACAGTGCTCGCCTTAGTCTAGTTAGTCTTAGCCTAGTTAAAATTCCCAAAGATATCTTTCGTCTTCACGTCGAGACTTGAAACTCTTCCGGTTACCCTCGTAATTCAAACGATAACTATTAATTCGTATTTGATGCCCAAATAAAGGGCAACCTCCGACAAGAATATTTGAATTCATTCTATACGTGCGTCTATTCCTTACTACGTTAAATTGCTATCATTGCTTTTTTGTTTTGCAGTTCGTTTAGCAAAATTTTGATGAAATGTGGAAGAAAACCTATTGCGCGGTTATCAAAGTTTAACTATTTGTAACCTCTTACGAGCGATAGCATTATCTTCTTGGAAGTTCCCATTCTTTAGTTCGTCATTATGCAACCGAAAAAAATTTGAAAAAGTTGCCATAAGTAATTACCGCATCTTTCCGCATTTACCACTTCATAAAAAAATAATAAGACGAATAATTCTCCTCAGCGAAGCTATTATCCAAACACGAAATCTGCACATTACAAATACTGCAAGATTGAAGATGAAATTCATCCGTACATGATTGCATAGACTAAGACCATTCCCTATTTATTCTTGTCTATTACGAATTGATAACCTTCAATGATAAATGTTTGGCGATCAGCGGTAAACATGCTTTAAAATTTGCAAGTTACGTCAATAAACATCAAATTTAATTTGAACTATTAACATTGTCAAATATGACCACGTTTTACACTTTAGATTTTATCCTACTTCAAAGCTCGATCTTCAATAAACAAGAGCATCTTATCTAACTTTAAATTTTTCGAATTTTAATCGAAGAAAACTATATTAAAGTCACCGACTTCGTATGAGATCTCCAATTGGAGAGCATCTTGTACATATTGACTAAGGTGCTATTACGGACGGGACGTGATTCATTAGCCAAAGGTGAGGATGACTAAGTTTTACGAGACGCTTTGAGAAGAAGACGAGCAAACAGCGCCGCACGTCTTGTAAATGGGCCAAGTTAAATCGTCGTAAAGAATGAATTTCAGCACTTCGAGCATGGCCCATTACAACGTTTATAGCTCAGAGATTCTTGATTTGTTTACTAAACGAGATCGGGAAAGTATAGCAGAGCGTTGCCAAAATAGATATTTGAACGTGGAGATCATCAATCGAAATGATTGAATGTTATATAAAGCGCGTTCGGATTGTGTGCACTTTTTACTTTTGTTTAATAGCTGTCTAGTGTTACGTAAGAAATTTTGTCAGTTTTTAAGTATGATGTCATGATTTCATTTATTTTATTTTTTTTGTAGAATGATACAATGATTTCTTAGCTTGCGAGATTCTTTATCCAATGAGAAAAATCACGCGATGTAAGATCCGATGATTATGGCGGCCATTCTATAACTTCTTTTCTTCTTACCCAACAACTGGGAGAAATTTAAATAATTTGTAATTTTTGTTCTTTGTTCTTCTTCTACCTCTCCCTTATTAGAAGCAAGACGAAGAATAGTTTGATCAAAATCGATCTAAACAACTAATTTATAATTTTAAGAAACAGCCGTTTCTTTCATTAATGACCACGTTCTTTGCCTTCCTTCGCACATTAAAAATCGATCTTTTTGATTCGATCATCGTGTGATCTTACCTAACAAATCGCGATTGGTAATTTCCTTAACCCTCTGGATCAACGAGTTTTTGTGATTCAATGAAACAATCGCGATTTCTTTGTATTTACATCTGATTGGCGAATACGCATTGAGAAATCTGTAAAAATAGGAAGGATCGAATCAAGTTCGAACACAGATGTGTTTATATAAAATTTTTGGAATCCTGATTTGATGTTATCAGTTATCAGTAAAAGAACAGAGCTTGTATACAATAAACAGATGTATTGATATAAAGAATACATTTGTTAATGTCTACTGAAGAGTTACCAAAGTTTGTTCCGTTTTTCGATAAACGTAGTTAATTGCAATAAATTTATTTGTTCGTTTAACAAAAGGAAGCCGACAAGCACGACTTATTGAATTAATTTTTCCGCGCAGTATCGACAATATGACTATTAACAGTACCATTAAGAGAAAATAACGGGCAGAAGAATATAGATTTTCGGCGCCCATTTTTTTGCTCCAGATTTAGCAAGAACCTTCACGTGACCCGTTTCCCTAAAAGCCCTGCTTTTTTGACACAAGAATTAAATGAAAAAAGTATGTCCATCCAGCCTTTACTCCAATTAAAAAGTGTAAGTAGATTTGAAATTTTGAATTTCCCGCTTTCCTGGTGGTTGGTACGCCCTGATTTAGTCATTTTAGCGAGAAGCAGAATGAAGTGAGGTATGATCATTATTAGTCACTACGTTGAGAAAGTCTATGTTCTATGGTATTTAAATGAAATACGGTCAAAAGTGACGATTTCTTTTGCATAGCTCAAAATCATTTTAGAACCTCTACATAGAGCTTACTTTATTTATTACGCTTTACATTTTACATATAAAACATAATAAATAAATAGAAAAATAACAAAACGCAATCGTTCTAATTAACATAAACATAACCGCACCTGTCACTTGCCACAATTAAAAATTTAAAAATTCAATCTGAAGTTATCTCTTATCATATCCACCGTCTTATCGACAATATAACAACTCAAATATTCCCAGAAAATGCAAACGTTCAAAATAAACGCTACGATCATTGAATAATCCACAAACGAATTTACTTTACGTAAAGAAACGAGAACGACGCGATTAAATTGCAGAGAACGTAATCGGCGATGAATTTTACGCAAGAAAAACGTTAACATCACCTCCATTTTAGTAGCAAAATCCTTAAAACGCGCTTTTTTAATTTTTGCCCGTGCGATCTTTCGGCGGAGTTTCGCTAGATAACCTTCGACGATGGGAGAAGGCGCCTTGCCGTGAGGTTTTTCTCGTTTTATTTTTACTTGCGGCTGAAGTCACTTCTAAAATTAACTTTACTAGGTCAAGAAATTAATGCAGAAATGTGGATTAAATGCGTCCAGAGTATTGGGGGGATATTTAAAAATGATGTGAATTTTTCTATATATGGTTGTTTTATTTTGGAACAACTTGTATTATAGCGTTCGTAATCCTACATTTTTTTCGTTGATTAACACATGAGATAATTGCACTTTACGTGTTCGGAATGTTAGAATACCAAAAAAAGAAACATGAGCGTGAGTCACTTTGAAAGAAACAAATAAGATGAAATTAATTGCGGTGAATGCTTTTTATCCAAAGTATTTTCATTATTTCGCACGTTAAAAGTCCAATACAACCGAATTAATGGTAAAAAATCGATTTTTCGGCACACGTGCGAGTTACCTGTCAAACCTCCACGATCTAGGATGGCTTTGGACAATTTCTAACTAACTAAATCGATCTATCTCCGGCCAAAACAAAAGACGACGGGATGAAAGCACGCGTTCAGTAAATAATCGCGAGAGGATCGGGAAAAAAACGCGTTCACTTTCCAACGGGATTGCTCTTAATAGAAAAAGTAAAGGAGAAATTATATCGCGTTACTTACGTTTCTTGTCCGTCGTACTATCCAAAACGCACCAACTCACACCGCGCGAATACAAACTGGTTTCGTCGTTCGGCTTGTTTGAGAACTATTCCGAGACGAATTTCGTCACGAAAGCGTTCAAATGTCAGTGCGTGGGCAAGCGGCTATGTCGCTACTGCGCATGTCGCGTGGCGTCCTCTCTTCGGGTACCGGCGGTAGGTATAAGGTGCCAATTAAGATGATGACGGAACGCGGTACGATCTTTTCTTGAGAAAGAAAAAAAAAAAACAGCTTTCGCGCGACGCCGAATATTCGAAAGAAATGAACGTAATTCGTTACAGAAGCACGTTTAAAGCGCACACGTTACTTATTCTAAGTATTTGTGGTTTCGTTCGCGATCTTCGATGACGGGATTGTAGGTAAAGGTCAAATGCGTAAGGTGATTTGCGATTGTTTACGGGAGATCGAGAAAGTCCGCGTATATATGTACGTAACTAAAGCATATTTCTGAACGCCTTAACAGTATAATTTCTACGAAGAATGATTTCATTTTTTCACATATTGGATGTGATACTTACTCGAAACTCCCCGAAATGTAGCAATAAATATGGTTCACCATCGTCAGTAGTCCCCTTGAATACTGTTGTTTCGTTGTTTTCAGCGGTGTCAGAAATTCAGCTTCAATCTCCTCTTTCACGGCAAAACTGTAAAAAAGTCAAATGTCGAAAGTGATACGAGGGTCGTTCAATAAGTCCTTAGAAAAAAATCGCCATTTAACTCTATGCACCGTTCCAAGCGGTTTCCCGGCCTTTTTAAGCCCGCCAAGAAGTAGGATTTCTAAAAGTCCTGAAAATAGACCCAAACAAGATTTGGGTGATGACTTCCACGTTCGACGTGACCCATTGTCCGCTGAGCTATTTTTTCAAATTTGTAAATAGAAATGAGTCACCGGGGGGCAAATCCGGTGAATATTATAAACTTTTATTCCAAAATCATGATCAAACAGCGCAGGTGTTGATCTGTGCGTTGTCTTGATGGAAGGGCATCTTTTTCTTCTTCAAATAAGGACGTTTTTCTTGATTTCTCCCCTTAACAGGTCCGGTAACGACGCATAATACTTTCCAGTTATTGTTTGTCCCTTTCCAAGTAATCCGTGTAGATAAGCGTGCATGCCTCCTTAAAGCCGGTTCGCCTTTAAAAAACGCACTGTTTTGCTGTTCCTTTGTCTCCGGAGAGCAGTAATGCATCCATAGCTACCCATCGACAGAAACTCGTCAGGCTTGCAACGGAAAAGCGTCAAAACAACCTCAGCGATATACTTCAACTATTTCGCGTACGTTGATTCGTCGATCATTTCGACGGTAGTCACTTCTACTGGACGTCCAGAACGATGTTCGTCTTTTGCGGATGTACGATCACGTTACCTAATTGTAAACGGTTGGTAGATGCGCCATGAACTTCATCCAGCTCAGCTTTGATCTCTTTACAGCTTGAAACTCATTGCTTAAATCGACAATAAAAATGAAATAACTGAAACGTGGACAGCTGCCTAGTGACTAATGACTAATGACCCTTACTACGATTTTCGATGCCACGAGCGCCATCTCCTAGATTTTTCTAAGGACTCCTTGAACTACCCTTGTACATCAATGCAATTTGAGTATGAGATAATTCTTGAGCCGTTATGAATAGAAATGACAAAGCCGAGAGTCGACAAAACACGAGTCTGTCTGGTTACTGCGAAAGAATGGTGGTTCCACCCGCCTTTCTCCTCACTATTTGTGAATAAATATTTATGGAACGCTACCACCTTGTAATGTGTAGGTTTTCACATACATGGCCTTGTAACGTCGGCGCGTAATTCAAATATATTATGTCTAAAAGATCGGCTCGTGATCTCCAAAATTTATCATTGTCAATATAAAAAAATGTAGCTTACGAAATTGAGAAATATAACTGTTTATCATTACCAAACAAAGAGTTAGGAATGTGGGTATCTATTTGATAAATGAGAAGGGTACATCAAAAAATAGGCAATTGCATTGCAAATTAAATCTAATTTATTCATCTTACGAGTCACGTTCTAGACATGCCCACCTATACATAAGCATTAACAATACAAATCAACATTCTATGGTTAGCAATAGACCAATATTTTTAAGTTGTCGCCAATTGGGTTTATTATGCATTAAAATGCATCGTTAATATTTGATGGCAACAAAGATAATCCTCATCACAATAGTTAAACATTTATTAGTATGCGACTACATCGCCAAAATACATTGTCGTTCTTGTGTGCATAAATTTATCAATGTAGGAATGCTATCGTACATAGGCAAAATTGATAGGAAGCTGGTGTTTGAATGCATCATCGACAAAAATATTATCTCTGAATATATTTAAACTTGAAATCTGCTATTGACGTAAATTGTTTTTTAATTAAGGAATTTTTTATAATTTCAAACATTTCTTGGCTAAAAATATACGTTTTTTTACTTTTAATTAATTATTAATGAGGTTGTCAAATCAAGAATACGAGATGTTGTTGAATTACATTGTTACAAAAACGTTATTTTTTTAAGCTAATTATATTTATTTATAGTTCAATAAATCTTGATAATTTATGTAAACAACTTGTTTGTTATTTATGAATTTCCAAGAATTTTCTACCATACACCCTTGAACAAAATTAATACGCCGACGTAATACATCTCAAACTTTTGGGCCAGAAATCATAATAGTTGATCTGCAGATAATTGAAAACGCGTTTTATTCTCTAATGAGTCTAAAATCTCTTGATGGAAGTGAGAAGAGAGAAAGAGAAGTGAGAGGAAGAGAGAAGTGTCCGCTCAAAAGGCTTCGTTTAGTGGTGGCTCTATAATGTTCTTGGGTGGAATTTGTTATGACGCTCATACAGAGTTAGTGCCCATTCAATCAGGATCGATGAATGCAAATTTTTACCTCACGAGTATTGCAATAGTTGAAGATGTTGATCTTTTTGTGAGATACGATTTTTTTAAATTTATGCAAGGCCATGTCCAATCTCACGCGGCTAGAGGCGTACTGGATTATCTTAATAATGTTATATATCGTTTATCCAGCGTCCATCAAAACGTCCGGGCATAAATTCCTTAAAAGGTCTACAGGGTGAGTCGGAAGTAACGGACCAAATTCCAGGAGTGTATCGTATATGTGAAAATAATGTAAAAAGACTAATATGTTCTTATCCGATGTTCAAATATAGCTGCAACACCCCTCCAATTTCTTAAATAGTGCAATTTTTTATTTTAGTTTTCATTAACTTGTTAATGCATTAATTTTGTCCAGTAGTGTATTTTTTTAAAAACAATTCCGTTGCAATCACTGTGATTTTGAAGTTTAATTTCTCTTGAGCGCTACGCTTGAGAAGTTATGCAATTCTTCATACATCCCTGTAAAAGAAAATGAGGTTTTTTAACGTTTAGATGGGAGGGAAGTTTTTATTTTGAAAAATAATAAATTTACACTGCCCACAATTGTAATTGTAACAATTTCATCATTAATTTAGAATTGAAATAATAAACAGTTCGCGACAATTTATGCTTTATTTGCTTTTAGCTATTCACTGTATACAATAATTGCATAAAAAATCGCCGTTATATTACCGTTATGAATAATAAAATCTCTAGAAAGAACTAAAATTCTCAGAATTTTGATGAAATGATTTGTTTACAATGCGATATGATTATTCTGTTATTTCGCAATATCCACTGTGATTTTTCACCTGTGATTTTCTTGGGATTATTGGCCGGATTTTCCCTATGCGATTACCGACTAATGTAATTGAAACGTCAAAACATTTAAGCCACTTTTACGAGCTGGTATGTGTATGGACTTGATTGTGTGATAGAACTCGCATATTTAGAAAGGAACCGTCCTTCTCCAATCAACAATTTCTGAAAAGAGCAGCGCACCTTTTTCTTAATCTAGTTTCGGGGACTTTTTAGTAATGAAATAGTGTGTCCGGCGGAGAACCATTATGTACGATTAACAATTACACCGATTTTCTGGTTCGTTCGAGCTTTAATGTTTAATTTGCCGTTCGCTAAGGCTCTTCTAAACACATGCCCTTCATCAAATCTCGAGCATCGTACGAAACCGTCCGCTCGACGTAGTTTATTATGGATAATCTAGCATGTGAAATTTAGATGATATCCAATAACAAATATTTGCACTTACATAATGGAGGCATTTGAACCAATGAAGGACTCCAAATATCGCATATATATAAGTGCTGTCGATAAGGCCCTGAAAAATTTCGAATACACATCGGAATGGGCTGATCTCATCGCTGCGTTAGGAAAACTCAATAAGGTCTTTACGAAGCACACCAAAATTGTGAAAATTCGAATGTAACCAATACTATACTTCAATTGTAGGTGTTATTGAGCAATACGAAATACCCAGATATACCGAGGAGGATCAAAATAGGGAAACGGCTAGCGCAATGCATGCATCCGGCTTTGCCATCGGGCGTTCATTTGAAAGCTTTGGAAACTTATGATACGATCTTCAAATCTATGGGAACCGATCGACTGTCACTGGAATTATTTATTTATAGCGCAGGTAAGATGTTATTTGTTACATCATTTCAACAATATGTTAACTAAGATATCATGCCAATTTTATATCACTATTTTTATCATAGCATGCCATGAACATATACCTTGTCCTCCCGTAATAAATCAATTTCTTTTAACAAATTCGCATAGTCTAAACGTTTTCAAGCCTAATACATTCCGCATTTAACTATAATATTACATAAGTGATGTTAATTTTATTACGAATAATTATCTTGCGTAAAATTCTGTGTTAACCATGTTTATTTGAAATAATAAAAATGGTAAATAGATGAAGTTGGTAACAATTAATTTTACTGTCAATAAGTGCTACATAGAATGGATAAAAACAATTAAATAGGAAAGAACGAAATCCGTTTACGATTAATATTTTGTTATTCACTGAATTCTCATTTGTTTAAATGTGAGAATGAAAGTTTTGGAAGGTGAAAACTTCACCATTTCTTTTGATCGCTTAATCTCGGGGTGGCTTGTTGTATTTACATTTTTTTATACACAAATTTTGTTTCTTGTTAGAAATGATCCGATTTAATTAAACAGTTTTTTTATTCAGCAGATGGCATTAAATATCATAATGTTGCCTAGTAAATTTAAATGGAATATATTGTATGATTATCTTTTTTTATTATTATTTTTCTTTGTTTCCACACCTTGATGATAAATTAATTAGTTTTCAATGTATATTGATTGGAATAAATTATAATTGTTGTTCAAACAATTTATCTGAATCATTACTCTATCTCCAAAGTTTACTTTACAAATTGTTTTCGGATATTAATCTGTTCCAAAAATATTGATATTCTTCGTATACGAGGGTAACTCGAAAAGTTTGCAGCCTAACACAAAAACGAGTATTTTTTGTCGAATTTAGTATCATTTCCCAACATAGCCCGCTTGTGATTTTCTCTAGCGATGCTCCAATCTTTTTAATCCGTCCAGATAGTAGTTGGCAACATGTTCTACGAAATAGGCGTTTGCGATTGTGATAGCCTCTTCGTTCGATGAAAACCTCGATGAAAAGCGAAACTTTGAGCCTAGGAAATGAGAAAAAGTCCATCGTGCTTCATCAGCGCTTTGGCTTCTGCCGCGTTTTTTTACACGTGCCTGGACGTACAATCGTATGTACACTTTCAGTGTTCCCTGATGAAACGATGAACTTATTGCGAAAGCTCAGAATCCGAACAATTGAGTTTTATTTTATTTTTATTTTCTTTTTTGGCTCCTGATCCATTATTAATCCGTCGTGGACCAAACGAAAACAATCTGAGGGCACCCAACGAATAGTTAGCTTTATCATGGCCAGATTTCCAGTCAATACATGACAAATATGTTCTTTCAAGAAGCCCACAGCCTCGGTTTGTTTGTCACTTACGTCAAAAAAACGCAAACAACACCTTTTCAATAGAAAAGCAACAACAACAAAAATCTTATGACTACTAATACCCATTTTAGGACCGTAATTTTTATGCATCTTACAGCGGCGTGCATTTTGTGCTAAACCTTCATTCGAACTAAATAAACGACGAATCTTCGATCCGGAAGATTAAAAGCATCGCTTCGATCACGTAATACACGCTTTTACTTTCAAAGTTGACGATTCTGTTGCGACGTCTTCATTATTAATGTAATACTTCAGTCGATGAATTCTCGACGCGTATTGATATTTCATATTGACTATCTTTCCAAAAATCGCGACAATTTCTCATATGTATTAAATTAAACGCACCAAAATCTGATTATTTGACGTAGATAATACGAAACAATCGTCTCGATTCGTTTTCCTCCGAACAATCCTGATTTAAAAAGCGGATTTCGTAGCGCAAGATGTTGTGCTTAAACAAACCAAACTTGTATCGTACGAGTATTGTTTTAGATTATGCAATGTTTGCCTCCGAATATTTTTTAGTTGAAAAAATTGTTTTTAAGGGAGAAATTATATTCGTCTCAACACAATAGAAGGACACGTTATATACATTTTATATTTAGTTCGTTAATGCGATTTATTGCTTAAAATTTGGATTATTCCATACTGAAATAACTCCCTTTGTTCCCAAAACCGTGGAGATAAGATTATCACTTACAATGCATGTAATTATTAATCCCGCGTGTAAAAATCGCATGTTGTACGTCGTTTATTTGAAACGACTTCGCAACTGGATATTATTGTTTTAATTAACACTTTATTGACATCAACAGAATAAAGAATGAATATACAAATGTGGATCAATTGACCTACGGGATCGATTTAACCTCTCGAGGCGTAAAAATTCCAGCCGCACGCTTATATTTGTGCATCTACATTCTACACAATCTGGTTCAATGTTGGTTATTTTTAGTCTGCTGGGATAAGCGGGATATTTATATTAATATTTTTTCTCTATGAGATTTTTCCTGTCAGGAATCGTCTGCGTTGCTTGCAGTTGTTGCATTCTTTTACGTACAGCGGATGCCAAAAGTCACATTCCTTAGATTGCAAAATAAGTCCTAGCGTTTGGCTATTTGCCATAGATAAGGGGTTCCGTAAGTGTGCGCCGTGACGCCCCGGATCGCCGTTGAGAGTAAACAGAGGCGCCGCGCGTAGACACGGCGGTTTGGAATATTCTAAAAGGAACATTTCGAAGCAGCTTCGAAATTAATGGAACTTCCCAGTTCGTTCCCGTCGCTTGCAGAACTTCCCAGAAAGATATAGAACATTCTCGAAGCACGTAGAAAATTTCCAGAAAAATCTTCGTGAAGTGAACTGTTTTAGGAAAGTTAGAAAAGATTTGTCGATAGACTTTCCGAAGCTATCAGAGATTCTCCCCGTCATTGAAAGGTCCTTTGAGCAATACTTCTGGATATATCCAGGATTTTCGATCTTGCATCTACGAGATGATCAGGATCAGCGAGGTCCTTTTCCGTCAAGAGTGGTCAATTGGTTCTGGGGTGTCTGCGGAAATTTGCAGCGAGTTTGGCTGCATATACATGTGACACAACTGTCTTCATGAGTAGTCGCGATGAATCGGTTAGAGATCTTCGGCGATGAACGAGCTTATTAAGCTAGCAGACCGGCGGCGTCTCCGGATCAACAAGCCCAAAACGATAACATGGCACTCGATCAGTGTGGTCTCCTGTGGTCAGATACCCCAGGGTACAACCGAATTCGAGAAGAGCTGGACGTTTTTAGTTTAACCAATTATCCGAGACTTCTGTCACAGAATACGCCAGCGAGATGGGGAACGCCCATTGACCCACAAAACAGTCCATCTACGAAAACAGGAGTGTGCAGGATTGATGACATTGACCTGGAGACTGAAGACCCTGAAATGGAGGAAGACATAAGATAACAAGAACCCAAGACTTCCTAAAGTCCAGTGAATGGTGTTGACTTTGATACATATAAATATACACAAAGAACATATCATAAAAGCAGTCGAGTGACCTGCATAAAAATGTTCAGTTTTAGGGGACTTTGTACATTAAATAGTATGTAGAATATTGCTAGTAGCTTAGGAATTATATTGAAAGACAGCTTTAACACTCTTTGCATTTTTTTCTCTCAAATAGGATTATTTCCACTTCTCGGACATGCCGCCATGAACATAAGGCCTATCCTACTAACGTTATACGAAACGCATTTCGTTCCGTTACGTGAAAGACTGAGGCCGGCTTTGAGCGGCTTTTTAAGCGGCGTGCTACCCGGACTCGAAACAGGATCTGATTATTTCGACAGGTATGTTCAGCATCCTATCTTATCAACTTATCATTGTTTTTCTTTAACGTTTTTACGTCTACGTACCTTGCTGATCGAAAAATTAAAATATGATATAGATGATCAATAGGGTTCATAGGAATTGCGATGTTTTCGTCGTGGATTAATTGCGATGATTTTTGAAACACCCTGTACGTAATATTTGTACACCTTCAAAAAAATATACGGAATAAAATATTTACAATGCGGTGGATTTAATATTAAGAACTAGCACTTATTCTAATTCCATGGCATGCTGCGATTGTATAATCTGCTATAGATACCGACCAGATTCCAGTTCACACGGCCATAAATCATCAGGCATGCAAACAATACCACGCGGTATTTTATTGTTTAACTTATACGGTATAAAAAAGCATTTACCAACGCTTAAAAGAATTACGACTGCGATAATAAGCATGACGAAACTCAACGTATTATACACGAGATTTCTTTAAAATGAAACTACGCTACTAAACGTTGAAGGTAATTCAGGAAGAATGTTTTTTCTTTAACACCTGTAATCGAGAATGCCCTGTTTATCATTTAATATCTAAGCCTACTTAAATCAACTGCGATTACATCAGTTAATCATCAATTTGTTAAAGCTAAATAATTATATTTTGTAGATAGAGATTTGAGTAATCAAATTATAAAATGTTAAGCCTCACGGCTTAATTGGTGTCCTTTTTTTCATATAAATAAGTAATGCGGCTCAATATGGTCGTGTTATTCATTCTACGACAAGTTTCTGTTGCGTTATTTCTTTTTACCGGCAAGTGGCCTGCAGCTCAACTCTAAATGATGCGTTGGACTCGGCAGTAGCTGATGGTACATGGTACGGCGGGGGAGCTTTGCAGTGCACAGATTCTGATAAAGCGACTATTATATGTATATGCTATAAACATTTATTATTTTTTTTAAGGATGCTCATTGAAAGTAATAAGCAAAAGTTATTTTGAGAATGAAATGTTTAATTAATCAATTAATTAATTAATTAATTTAAATGTAGCTCTAAATAAGTTTACATTTTAGAACGAACGTGTTATTGGAAAACGTTTGCGAAGGGGTAGGCCCAACTTACTTCTACACATGCATTTGGCAATGTATTCGAAGCAACAGTCCCGTCAGATTGCCCGCAATAAGTTATGTCCTTTCCCATTACAGTCGGAAGGTTACTATGGAAGACCAGTTATACCTTATGGGAAATGACGTAGACGTAATGGTAGGTATAAGAGTAACGTTAATGGTATTTCTCAACCATTTTTTTATATTTTACAAATTTTAACGACAGGTGTCATCTTAACCGATAGTTTTTCCATTTACCTTACCTGTTGATCCGTTACTTCGCAGGTTTCCGGATTATGCGCCGCTATCTACGATCCAAGTATTCTAGTTCAAAGATCTGCCTTAGATTTGCTTATAGTCTGTTTTCCCATGAACAACACTCAACTCCTCTACGCCGATATGGTACGCCTGGTTGCCGCAGCGTTAACAACAATTTTACGAAGAGATATGTCACTGAATAGGTATTTTGTACTTTCCATTAAAATAAAACCATTAACGAAATAATTGCAACATTTTATTCCGCAGACGGTTATATTCGTGGTTATTAAATTCAGATGTAAATCCGCCAGCAATTACATTCGAAACTGAAGAGCAAAACGTAACGGAAACTGTAAGCCTAACAATAGCCTACGGTTTAATCCTAGAAGCCTTAAGGATAATCCTAAAAGAGAAAAGCTGCGAAACGTCGTTGAACGTGATCCCTTGCAAGCTGCTGACGTCGCTATTCGAGAAACCGCAAATTGGCCCGGTGATTTTGGACCATATCCTCTACGATACATTTAGGTCATTGTACTTAACGTGCTTGAACCAGCAGAAGCAAAAAGTTAGCAACGTAAGGTGCGTGTCTTTCAACGGGGATTTGACTAGCTTGAAAAACAATGAAGACTGTGTTTTATCTAAGCAATTTATTATGAAAAATTGCCAGGAATTAGTGAAAAATGCGAATTTACTATTCGCAACGTTGCAACCGTATTATATTTGGGCTTATATAGAGAAATGTTTCGAGAAATCGTTGTCAAACCTTAAAAAATCTCCCAGGAATAAGACGTGCGTCAATGAAGTCGGTTCCGGCGAACCTGCCCTTGTAGAAATCTGCATTTTAACGGGGTTCCTTTTAGATATCATCCCTATCGAGACTTACGATGAGAACACGCATGATATACTACCTAAGTTATTCAAGAAAATCATGATAGTCTTAGAGAAATACATAAACACTCTAAATGAGCACGAAATAACCACTAGCTTAGAACTATGTACGAAAATTCTAATGAAAATCCAACCAATTTCCACAAAATGCATAAACAACGTCTTGGAAAATGAAAAGAAGTCATCGATCGATAAAGTAGCACCCGACGAGCAAACGGTTACCGATGCCAACGTCACTAATTTATCCAATTCTTTAAATGACAGCACAATCCCGACGATAGAATCTGGGGGCTTGGAAAAGAGCAAGTCGGACTCGAAAATTAACGAGAACATTCATAAAAACGAACTTTTCGTTGAAGATACCGCTAGAGAGAGATCCAATAGCAATCAGATGTTGAAAAAGAAAGACCGCACCAGTCCTAAAATCGATAAAAAAGTTAAAGGAAAGAAGAGCAAGTCGAATTTAAAATTACCCGAACTCCGCAAGGAAGAGTTAGAGGAAGTTATTACGGAAACACATAATCACGTCGAAAAAACGCCAACAGTATCAGAAGTAGCGCCCTCTGATAACGAGATCTACCGCAAGACCGATAACAAGCATATAATTTCATGTTTAAAGGTCTACAAGTGTTTTTTAATTACCTTCCTTCAAAGAAAAATCTTAGAAAACGAAGATGTTGATCAATTCTTCGATACGCTCGTCTGCGACAAGGAGAGCCGGATCAAACACTTAGAGACCGTATTGAATAAGTGCTTGAGATTGGATGAGATGTTAAATCCGAGAGATTCGTATTACATGGACACCGCAATCAATCCAATCTTAGAGGCCTTACCCCTAACGACCGATTACGATAAAGCTGTGACTGTAGCTTGCAATTTACTTCTCGAATTCGCCGCGTTCCAGCATATGATCGATGATTCCGAACTTTCCAGTGTCGTGCCGTATTGGTTGAAGATCTTGATAGCTTGCGCTTGCTGCCCGAATGTTTGCAAAGACATTCAGTTGATCTCGATGAACACCCTGATCGAAATTTTTAGTTTGGCGAAGAGTCAGAAGTATTGTAAAAATTTAGGTGATGTGAATACGAATATCATAATAACGGGAATTTTGGATAACAAGCATGTCGACTATATTGAGGAGAATACTAAAATTTTGAAGGTAAAATATGTTTATTAAAAAAAAAATGAAATCTTCTTTGAGTTAACAAAACCTCTCACAAACCGATAATAGGAAACCGTAGTTGTAATTTTTCTTTTCTAGGTAATGTGTGAGATTCTGTGGAAATTGTTAGGCACATTAAACAATCAAACCCAAATAATGCTATGTGTAACATTGCTATACCAACTACACAATATATTTCCCAAACAATCGTTCTGCGAAGATGTTATAGGCCACTACTTAATAGACGAAAACTTAAATACTGAATATTTCAAACGGTTCACCTTATTGATCCACCTAGGAAGAGACCTAAATATAAAATTACCAGCTTACCAAAGTACGGTGAGAAATTTTGACAAGTAAGTTGAATTTTACCCTCACAAAGAAGTTCGCATAACTAAATAATCAATTGTTTTGCAGATGCCTACTGAAGATATTTGATAACCTCCAGAATATTGACAATTCCAACATAAAATTGCTCTCTGAGAACTTCCTAAAGCACAGTTTGCTTAGATCAGATATACCTCGTTTACTCCATCCAATCTTTATGAAACTACTGACTCCTAGCACTGCAAGAGTTTCCATAACCAATATCAGCATTCAAGACTCCGAAATTCATGTCGATCCAAGCACTCCGGATACAAGGAAGATAGACGACACCAAAGCTAAGAAGATATTCGCAATAAGCAACATAAATGGAAATGTTTTATATCATGTTACGAACAGGCCGAGTCCCAAACCTCAAAAAAAGAAATGGTATTTATTTAACAGAGGTAACAAGAAGATGACGCAGGTCGTTAATACCACAACAACCTTTACAAGTAATTCTAATGTGATTACGAAAAAAAGTAAAGATTATAAAAACTTCGACGGGTTTCTAAATGTTGAAAGGAGTAACAAGAACAACGTAAAATTGTTTATAAACCCATTGAGTTCGAAGGAGATCTATCCAAATGGAATTGATGGTTCTTACACTAAGATCGATATTAACACCTCTCAAAAATCCTCCAGCGAAAGCTTATCATCCAATAATGATATCACGCAATCCAGTAATGATTCCCTTTCGGGGAAACAGTACGAACACCAGCCGCAAGTTTTAAACGATAAATCCTTTACTTACGAAACAAATTCATTAATAGGTGATCGGCATTCTTTCATATCTGAATCTAGGAAAAGCATTTTAGAGCACATTGAACCAATTTCCGATGGATTGAAAGATTTAAAGGATGGTAAACAGGAAAATTGCAAATTGGCGAAGTCGCAAAGCTTCGACGAGAAATCCAACGAAAAACTGATAGGGATCGAGAACTTGTCTTTGGTTCACAGCTGGTCCTATAGCATTTCCGATTCTGAGAATTTACACGCCGAATTAGAACTTAGCACATCTGCCGAAGACTTTTTTAATGGTGCTGATGTAACTGTACGGTATATACTAGACGAAATGTTAGACAAAATATGCACATCACCTACTTCGGACCATGAGAGAATGTTCAAATCTCTAGATTCCGATAGTAAAAGTAACTTGGCGAAAGCAGCTTGTTTGTATCCGATGCATCAACACATGTGCTTGTATTGCGAGGTATTCGATACGAACCATGTGCTATACGCTCTTAAAACGCTTAAGAATTGCTTGACAGCGAATCCCCAACTTTTTCTTAAGTGCTCGGCAACAGCTGGAATAAAAGATTTGAAGAGCAATGAAATCTTATATTTACTCGCCAGACATCGTAAGTCAATATTAGGATTTGGATTTGGAGGTGATTTAACGCAGGAACACGTTAATTTCTATCGGGGTTACATGTTTCTCGATGTCATAATATTGATCTGTTTGAACTATGCGCGCTGCTACTTTTTTCACGACGATCCTAATTTGATCGAAGAAGAAATATCCAATAACCTTCAAATACAACTGAAAAGTTTGGAAATCCTCGACATAATAGTTAGAAATCTCATAAACATAGTTAATGAGAATACTAAAGGATTTGCTGGGTATATAGCTGATATGCTAATGAAATGTAACTTGCAAAAGATTGTTTTACATTGTCTGCTCACATCTGTGAGGAATTTTGATAGTGAAATGACTTTTGCTGAAGAAGTTTTGTTGTATAATAACTTTAAATTATACGATAATTATAAGAAGGTGTCTGAACATGTCGAAGGGTTTCAAGTACAATTGTTAAGGTAAGCGATATTATCCTATACAACAGTGGTGACGTACCAGAGACGGCAAGATAGGTAGTGGCCATTTAGTGAAAATGAAATAAAATTTAAGAACGTTACAATTTTTTATTAATTGCTCATTTAATGTTATTAATCTAAAACACTTCTATTACAGGTTAATAAACTCCTTAATAATCTTAGAATATCATGTTTTTCCTGCGCAAGATGGCACTACGACCGCTCAACAAACTGCAAGCTCAGTAAGCGGCGAACCCATAGCTTATACCCCAACAATACTAATACCGCAACAAAATATGTTCCTCTCGGCAATTTTAAGCGCATTGCGTCAAAAGAACATGAAAAATCTACACCAAAATTGGTGCAACATGGTTACGTCGTGTCTTCCATATTTCGGAGAGAACCTACGTCAGATCTGCATGAGTGTTGTACACCAAATCTGCAACAACATCGAGAAGATAGCCGACACGTATAAAAGCGACGAACTGTTCGGAGAATTAGCGGCGGACTACGCGATAACCCAGCTGCAATCGTTAGCGATAATGTGCCACTATTGTCTGCTAGATTCTTCGCAAACTTTCAACCAGAACGTACCCAACAATAATAATTCGATGGTTGCAAATCCCAGTGAGATATTAAATAATCTGATGAACGCGTTCTTTTCTCCGATCGGTTGCGATATTAACATGTTCAATAAGCAAAATACGGACTACTATCAGAACGTAAGGAAGATCATGTTGAGCCATATGCCTAGGATCATTGCCAGCGTAGCTAAGTTGTGGCAAACTATCATCACGATTGAAGGAAATTATAATGGAATTTATGGAAATTCGAAGATCGTCAAACAGCAGCTGATGGAGTTCCTAAGTCCGATTTCTGTTCATCATAGCGCCAGCTTCCTAGCGGCCATTGCTGTTGCGTGGAATGAGAGGAAAAATCTTTTTACTAACGTTAAATCTGTAAGTAAATGATTTTTATTTAGCATTAGGTTAATCGATTCTGCAATCTCGCGAACATGGAAGCTTTCGAACAATAAGTCCTATCATCCCAACCCGTAATATGTGCAATTAAGAACACATTCGAAAATGCCTGGAAGCGATAACCAAAAAATAATGCCAATATAACTTTTTCATAGTATTGATAAAGTCGCTCACGGCAGAAGCAACGTAAGGAGAGAAAAAAAAACACTATCCTCCGGACATGTTTCCGTCTTACGACGTCATCGGCGTAGCTCCGAGCATGTTTTTTTACACTTAACCTCTCTATTTACCTTCGAAATGCCTACCGTTTAGAAAACAGTGACAAAAATAAGCCAATAAAAATTAATACCATAAGAAAGCTATATTAGCATGATTCTGTGGTTATTCTAAAATAAATGCTTGTCTAAATCTAAGCCATCTATGTTTACTTAACCGAATTATTTTGATCTTTAGGTATTCCCTGAACCTAACTCGAGTCAAAACAATCTAGTATATTTAATATCTGCGATAAGGGTGATTCCTTTAGATAATTTGGTACAAACTGTGATTGCTGTCATTAAAAATCCACCGCCAATCGAAGGACTGAGTTCCGATGTATGCTTAGAAGTATCTGTTTTAGAATTGTTTTATAGGTAAGCGATAAGTTTTATAAAGTTAAATGGCTTCTAATCCTGCTTCTTTCCGCGTTTTTCTTTTTTTCTTAGTTACATGAGGAATTCGTCAGCAACACAACTGTCAGAGGCGTGGACATCGCTAATGGCCTTGATCAGAGAAGGTTCGTCCTTGGGACCAAGAGCGCAGTTCTTATTAGCCGCTTTACTCCATGAAATTATGATAAAATGTTGCCCGCTAGAAGAGAGGAAGGATCAGAAGGATTTACAGGATGTTACTGCAAAGGTATGCTCATATTGCATAAACTTAATAATAATTAATTTAAAAAATAACATTTTTTTTTAGTTAGTCGAATGCGTTTCTCAAGTATGCGGATCATGCCTTGAACAGACAACATGGCTAAGACGGAATCTAGCTGTCAGAGAACAAGATGACGACAGCATATCATCCGTTAGCGTAGTTAGTGCTACTAGTACAGATAGCAGCACCGGTGCTTACAGCGTTCAAGCACAATTAGTAAGTTTAAACTACATGTATATATCTACAGAAGAATTTTTTACAATCTCCGATTTTTTCTAGGTTCTCTCCGAGATCTTGGCACCCATCCTAGATATATGCTTCGGATCATCCGAGAAGGATAAAGTCAACACTATCCTGATCTCGCTCATGTGCAATATAGTGCCATACTTAAAGACGCACACTATGCGCAATATGTCCAGCTTCAACGCCTGCTCGAAATTGCTAGCGAGCCTGAGCAGCTATCAATACACCAGGAAAGCATGGAAGAAGGACGTCTTCGATCTGCTACTCGACAATAACTTCTTTCAAATGGACCATTCCTGCCTGAAATATTGGAAGATTATCATTGATCATCTGATGACCCATGACAATACTACTTTTAAAGATCTGATGAGTACGTGCCAATTTCTTTCGTTTTCCTATCGATATTCTTTGTCAATTGTTTTATTTTTTATTTCAAGGTCGTGTTTCCATGACGCAAAGCGGTAGTTTGAGTATTTTCTCGTCGCGAGAGCAGGAGCTAGAACAGAGGGCGCAGCTGTTGAAAAGATTGGCTTTCGTAATATTTTGCAGCGAAGTAGATCAGTACGCTAAATACATGCCCGATATTCAAGGTAAATAAGCTTAAATAATTACAGAAGAGGAAAGATATACTTAAAGATATCGAAAATTATAATTTCAACTAAAATATTTTTAATAATATGACGCTTCTGGTTATACCGGAAATAACTATCAACTTTATTATTTTAAATTAAGGTTTGCTTAATTGAAAAAAAAATTTTTAATTTTTAATTGATAGTTTATAATCATTTTTAATATTGTTACACATGTTACATTTATTTTCAGAACAATTAACAACAAGCTTGAGGTTGAATGCTCCTAACGTGCAAGCGCAAGTGTTTCTATGCTTCCGAGTCTTACTGATTCGGATGTCTAGCTTGCAAGTCACATCTTTGTGGCCCATAATCATCAGCGAGATGCTGCAAGTGTTCCTACAGATCGAGCATCAGCTGTCGACTGATACCGATGAATTTAGGTAATATACGATTTGTTGTTTTTAAGCGCACGTAAGATGTAGAAGCAATATTTTGATATTACGATAAGCTTTAATTACTATTATTCAAGTACTGAAGAGAGCGTTGATAGTTTAATTATTGGTGTCGTACTTTGCATCTGTTTAGTTTGAAGTAGAGCTGTCTTAGAATTGTTGCATAAAAGAAAGATAACTCTTACTAACTAATACATTCTTAATTTTTATCATGTCTTTACCGGGGTGACTTGTATCCTTCCAGGAATAACAACAGGTAATCAATGTCCAACAAGAATTTGCTATTATTATTCACTTGACTAGCTTATTTACAAAAATACTTCGTTTCCCCTTACAGCTCTCACATTAAACTCTTATCTGCGCTTGACGCAAGTTGGGCCACGAACAGCAACAACGGATTGAACGCGTTCGGTCACCCGCATTGGTTGCAGCTGCAATTAGCAACAGCTAAACTCTTAGACTTGGCGTTGCTTCTTCCGACTACATTACTTCCACAATTTCAAATGTAAGTTGTTGCTTTTTTTTTTGTTTTTTTAACAATTTTCACAACTATTAAAAAATACATGGCAAACGTTCAAAGGGGTGGTATTCCTTCTGTTGTCATTAAGACTCTCATTTACGCATCGCTTGCCCGTATTCTTTTGCTATTTTAATAGAAAAAAGAAAAGTAGTTCAAAAAGTAAAAAAAATAAATAAATAAACCGATTAAGCCTTCCTTTACAACTAATTTTTCGTTCCTAGGTACCGTTGGGCGTTCATCAAGGACACCACATCACACAACACACACGAAACCACGAGCAAACCAAATTTCATCCCTCACGTCAATAGGATATCTAACTTAATGGACGATAAGTATTCAAACACGCAAATCGAAACCCTACCAACTAAACATAACGAACTATTGCTGACAATGAACAGCGTAACGATCTTAAAAGACCTGCACCCCTTCTTTAAGACGCTTACGCTCACTTCGAATCGGTACCGAAGCGATTGCGCCCGATCATCGGGTTCCACTTCGGCCGATTACGTAATTAACAGTATAGGCGATAAGAAAGTATCTGCCGTCTTAGAAAAGATCGATAAGGTGATCGAGCAAGATTTCCTAGACAAGATTCCCAGATAAGCGAACTAGAACGGCGGAAAAGTATGGGATACGATTCGATGTATGTACATGCGCAGAAGCGAAGGGGAGACATAAACGAGTCGGCATGTATTTTAAAAGGCAAAGAGATAACAGTATTAGAAGTGCATTTTTTTATTTTTGTTATTGGATAATGTTGTAACTATATTTTTATAGACTGACGCACAATGACTATTGAAAACAAAAATAAAAGAAAGAGATAAAATAAAGGAGGAATACGATTAATTAACTAAAATTAAATTCCGTTAGGTTTATATGTACAGTGTGTATAATTTTATTAAACTATTAAAAGGAAAAAATAAAACCATTACGGATGGTAGAAACTGAAAGGAATATAAAAGAAATATTTATGTAAATTAATGTAATCACGCTAAATATACATACAATATATTCGTTGTAATATAGGAACCACTCGTTCACTGTCTGTTTATATTATAAAAGAAAAGGAAAACAATTGTGTAATGTATTTATCTCTAATATAAGTATGTCGTAATATAGTTCCTAAGTTAATTGTGTAATGATCGAAGTAGGTGAAGATCCTATAGCCTACTTAAAGAAGAAGTGCCTAGGTTTTTTTTTTTAATTCGCTGGCGAATTTAGCTTTAATAACAAAGGAAGTCCTTATAATTGTATCAAATTATTCAGTCTACAAAGTTAACTCGAGAATCTTAAAAAATAGTGGAACTTATTTTTAATTTGATGGAATACCTCATCCCGTGAGGTAGACTATTAGACTTAGACTATTTGTCTAATTTTTAAAAAATACTTCACAGCACAATATTGTTGTATTTTCAGATCTACGTAGACGTACATTGAAAACAGTCTTGCTGGAATAACCCGCTGAACATTTCTTTTTAATTTCACGGGCGTTTTAAGTTGGCACTTCCGACAATAAAGATCATATCCGCATGTATTACGCTTAAGAACTTGGCGAATATGTTCGTCTATTGCCGGAACTACCGGTTTAATCGGTCCGCATTTGTGTTTGCGTTATTTTAACGAGAACCGTAGATATGATTGTTAATTCTGGACTTTCACATTAGAAATCTATTATGAATACCGGAAACGTTCTCTTGTTTTTAAAATGGCGCTAGAGGTGTTGAGATCAGCGGAGATGCCGCACCACCTTACAATTATTTAACCAAGATCGTATTGAAGCGAAAAAAAAATCTTAGGTAGGCTGTGGTCTCTCTACAAACTTCAACTATTCAATGTATTTTAATAGAGTATGTAATATTCTAAAAAGAAAACTTTTTTGTAATAAGTAGCTTAATTTTTTGTACGTTGTACGATATTTAGATGAATTTCTGTGTTTTTAGAAATTGTTAATCGTCTTTTCTTTCATTTGTTTCTTTTTTTGTCATTTCCGCGTAATTTAGTGGAGAACACTCGATGTATTGAAATAGAATTTACTTTATTTAATTGTTTGATGTTGCTATTATTCAGTATTGATAATTGGGCAATTTTACAGTACCGGATATCCCTTTAAGTCAGCCCCACGTGATGTAGACGATTTAAACGCCTGCAAATCGTTGCTTGTAATGTACAAGCTGTTCAATATCACTTTGCTGAAAACCCACTCTTTTTAGTCACAAAGGTACAGTGTAAAATTGGATCGCCTTTCGTGTAAGACTAAACTTTTTGTTGCTATTTTGTTTTTAACAGTAAAGAATATTTAGCTGTGCTACTTTAGTCAATTACAATGTATTAACTACTGTCGTTAAAATGTAAATATTTAAATTTATGAAACAGGGGAGTGCGATCCTTGCAGGAGATTGAATTAACTTTAAGAAATTATCCTGCGTTTCGTATTTGTACAAAGAAGAAAAAATCTCTATGCATATACATACATATTTTGCCTAAAAAAAATCAATTTTTGTTATGTATAGTTAACTACTATAGTAAGAAAAAATATTCGTTTTACAACAAAGCTTGAATGCGCTTGCAAAATTATATCACATGTTTCTTAAGCTGAAAAAAAATGTTTTATCTCATTATTTTTGTTTTTTGAAAGACGTAAAAGTCGACAATGTTAAAAATAAAGAACTTAAAAATTACAGCAAATAAAATTATAATATTTAAAAAACTTTAAAGCCTCATATCTCGAACCCTGTCAACATTTGTATTAAGATAAATTAGGTTAAATCATTTTATTTCAGCATATAGAATTGATGATTGCATTTTGCATAGAACTTTTAAATACACCTTCTATATACATGTATATATACAATATATATGACAAGTACTTGGCTTAATCCCAACTTTATGTTAAATTCATAGTTTTTATAAATTGCAAAGCTAACTTTAACGGCATACATAGTAAATATTAGCAATGCCCCTCCTAACTTTCCTTGGAAGGAAAACAAATTGATACATTAAAGAAATGGAAATGTACGTTCTCCATTGCACCACTGGTTGTAAGATCTTCACTAGATAATTTTTTTTGTACGTTATATAATCAATCTTGTAATTTTTTTGTACATAATAAAACAAAGTTTATTGTCATAATTATATAACATGTAATTGTAACATAAAAAAGAAAGATGTCCTGTAACGTTGCAATCTAACCGTTTTTATATAGTTTATCTGACTATAACTCTTATATTAATGCATACTGATGTAAATATGTAAGATGCATTTAAAATGTGATTACTATTGTGATGAAATACGACAGGGGTATTTGTCTAATAATTAAAAAAAAAATTATAGCACATTCGAATGTTGTAACTTTTATTTAATTATATTTTACTATAACTGAATGAAAGCCGATCTCATATTACTTCTCCTACAGTTCCTAAATAATCCTTGTCGGCATAAAAAAAAGAGGGAAAAATATAAAAGAAGGCAAAAAGGCAGATAAATGTTGAGCGTAAGCTTTCATGACCGTATATACCGCCTCCGATCCGCTTTGGTGATTCGTTAAATGCCCCAGCTCTATCTCAGAAAAGTTATAAGGAATCCCCGAGAGCAGAAAAAGGGCGAAGACCAACAACAAACAACGGGATACGCATACCTTCCGTACATAGCCGGAGTCGGACTGAAAGAGACCCTAGGAGGAAAGAATATCACCGCAGGAGTTCAGGTATAAACATAATAATCTCGATTCGTTGCATATCCCGCTGCCATCGCCGTTGGGCGTAAAATTTTACATTGGAAGGTGATACAGAGAGATCCAGAAAGATTGTCGGAAAAGATTACTGCTTTCCGCAGGACGTGTTATCAATATCTACTACTACTTTAATGAGTGAATATAGGCGCATAGAAATATTTACGATTCTAAATAGCACTCTATAGGCTTCGACAATCTTTCTGGATCTATTTGTATCATAGATAATGGAGCTTCACAGAAAACCACCGCATGCTCTTATTTGAACATATATAGATGTTTACCACTTATGTCTTAAATACAGCAAAACAAAAAGAAAATCACGCGTTGTAAATCACACTCCGTACTGCACGAATTTAATTCATTAATCTGGGACAGCTGTTTCGAAGATGCGCAGATCTTCCTTTTCCACCGTTGGTCAAATCGCTCATTAGTGCGCCATCTTTTAAACATTAATTAAGTCATTAAGATGTGTTTCAATTGGGATAAAACCTTTTCCGATGCAATTCAAGATTACCATTGAAAATACCCATTTACAATTGGATAATTATTTAATATACAGACCTTCGTTGGAGTTTCGCTCCATTTTCTACTATTATCCTCTAGATGGCGCTACAAGTGTGTTACCATTAATGTTTTGTTTATACACAGAGGTACCATTTAATTCTATGAAGCTCATGATTTAAACCTGAGAATGTTTATCTTTGATAAATCCAGTACTTACAGGATAAAATGAGGAATTTGCGGTAACACGAATCGTTAAAGATAACCGAGTATTAAATAACGTACGCTTTAAAAGGTTGAGAGGTATTATGTAGATGCTATTATTTTAGTTAACCTTTTTAGTTCGTAAAAACTTATTTTCTCATGTGATGAGGAGACTGATAAGGTATTTTATTTTATTACAAATCAACTGTTCACCCTTAAATACTGAAATTTGCCTCAGACAATTTTTAAATCAGTATTTAGGTAAGTACGGTACTCCATTCTAATTTCGTATCGTTTCAGAGGACGCATAAGGGGCTTTCGTATTGCAGTAGCTGCTATCGTATGTGTCTTATTTTACTCTGAATTTTTTATATACCACTTGAATAGTAAAAAATGGGAGGGATTAAAGTGCACCAACGAGGACTCTTGCACCAAGATAGTATTTGTAGCCGATCCTCAGATTATCGGCAAATTGAACGAAGTGATTCATTTCTTAACACCGCTCAGTATATGGGATAGCGATAGGTATACCGTTTGAACTCATCGTCTCTTGTAGGATTTGTAACATTATTTTCTTTTTGTTTTAAAGATATTTACGGGTAACTTATCGAACAGTATTTAATTTTATAAGACCAAACATAGTGATATTTTTGGGTGATTTATTCGACGAAGGGTCGATATCCATACAACATGATTTTCGCGATTACGTAGCTAGATTATACAGAATATTTGGTATTAAGAAGAACCCTGGTGTACAGGTAAGAACATAGTGTTTGTAGTTTCGTTGTCATTCTATATATGAGATTTGCATGGCGCGAAAAGGCATATAGGATGTCCCACGGCTTGATGGGGTGATATTATTGCTCTTGTATAATGAGTTAACGTTAAAGTTGTGTTCCTTTTTTCAACATGTAGTAACGGTCTGACCCGATATATGAGCTTTCTAAAGCTTGTCTTGACCTCAGAAGCAAGAAGCTCGCTTATTAAAAAAAATATATTTTCAAGCTTATGTAGATATAACGTATATGCTTTTGTTGACGAATCTTCGGTTCGTATTCCGATGTAAAAATACTTGAACTCCTTCAGAGTTTCGCCATTTGTATTTTGCCGTAAATCTTCATTGAAATGTTGAACATTTCAAGTATATCTGGCTACCCGGCGACAATGATATTGGCGGAGAAGGCTCCGACGTGGTCACCTCGGAAAAAATGGCCAAATTCATGCAATTCTTTCCTCAATCGGACTGGGAGCAATACAGGAACATAACTTTCTACAAGATAAACAAGCTGGTAAAATACGTTCCGTTAATCAGAGACAATAACGATCTTTCTAATCCGGAGATGGTGAGAGTTGCTTTAAGCCACGCACCCATCCTCACCAGTTATTCGAGTTTTACGAAGAAGGTATGAAATAACTGCGTGGTTTTCGAAGATTGCCTACGTTCGTTATGTTTAAGGTTGTAAATCAATTAAGGCCGCACGTTCTATTCACGGCTCACGAACACAAATCGAAAATTATTCGTGTTAATCCCGATAACCTGGACGAGAGACACGTCGAAGTGACCGAACCTAAGACGCCTAAGAGATTTGAATATACTCTTAACTCTGACGATATTTACGAGTTTATGGTGCCAACGTGTTCCTATCGGATGGGTACTATGAATATGGGATACGGATTTGCGATAATTGGTACGTAACACGTTGATCCGCGACTTGATTACTTACGCCTTATCCTTTACGTTTTCAGAAGGGAAACGTTTGCAATATACAGTATTGTGGTCACCTGTGAGGTTTCCAACGTTGATAATCTATTGTTGTGTATTAATTGTATTAACACTCTGGTTACTAAGCGTAGCGTGTTTAAGATTGTGTAAGAAATAGGTGTAATACTTAACAGAGAGAATCGTATTTAACTAAAATGTACACTAAATTTATTTATATACAAGTATTGCAAATGTGTAAGATGATATTTTACAAATTTATAAAAGGATAATTAATTAAAGGGAATTTATTATAAAAAAAGCCCCGTTTTTGTAATCTCCAGAAGTATGCGAGACATGCAGAAGCGCAAGCGGAAAAAATGTAAAAAAAAACAGTATATCGTGGAATTTCTGGATTTACAGTGATGGGCCCACATTTAGTTTTTGTTTCGAACCCTGATGTTCGAAATTTTAATTAAGGTCGTCATGTTTATGGTCCTGTAATTTGTACAGTTATTGGAATAGAAACGAGACACGTAAAATTAGCACATAACTTCTAATCCAAATCTAATATTTAGTCAGGTTAGTCCTCCGATTTCAGTACAGCAGTGCACCTCTTCGGCATACTAACTACCAAAGTCTGACACCGTTGCACTGAAATATTATGCCATATTTCCTATACATTTCAAAATAGCTCATCTGCACTTTTATTTTTATTTTTTTCTTCTTCAGAGCCCTTTCAACATCCGCCCAGAGGTTCTCGATAGGGTTTAAATTGGAACTCTGGGCAGGTCAATTCGAAACATTAATGTTTTTAGTCGAAAACCATGCTTTAACTCTCCAAACAATATGCTTCGAATCGTTATGTTTAGTGCATGAAAATGAATGGAAGAGGTATTCGTCCGCAAATGGCTTAATTATATTTGCTAAAATATCTTTGTACAGGTCTCGGTCCATTCTTCCAGTTACCCGAGGAATAGGACCGACAGCAACCCATGAAAACACAGCTCAAACCATAAGATTTCGTTCCCCCATGTTTTACGGTCTTTAAAGCATAGCGAGGATCGAGTTCTTTGTTTACGGGATGTCAATCTAAATAAATTAAATTTAGATTCATCGCTCCAAATTATTTGTTTCCAAAACTCCAAGGGTTTTTCGGCGTTCTCCTTTGCAAAATGAATTTGACGTTTTAAATTCTTTTGTGGATTTACAATTCAATCCTGACGAAGCTGCAGATATTAAGGAAAGCCACATAACATCTCTAGATACTTCTGTTGAAGTAGATTTAATAACTATTTACGATAATTATGCCGATGAATGTTACTTATGGAATCGGTGTAAAATGTGAAGGATATGTACACATTGCTATCTGTTACGAGCCACCTAAAAATTCAAGGGAGTTATAAAGAATCTGATTTTTCCAGATCAATATGGTGCATCTGATCCATTATTTATTTATTACGATTATTTTAATTATGCGTGCCTTCCATCTGTAGATGTCGAACGCTCGAACGGAAACATACCTAATGCTGCAAACTTTTCAGCGATTTTATTCTAATAGATAAGTTAAAAGTGGCCCAACCTGATCATTACAAATTGATGTGGTAAAAATTGATCGTACTGTATATTACATAGATGCAATTATTGTGGAGTTATTTGTTTATTGGCGTTGGTGCTACTGTTTGCAGTTTAAAATTTGTTCAATTTGAATAGATACAAATGAACTTAAATTGCATTCTATATGTAGAATCAAGTAAAGATTACCGCAGATTAAATTTAATCATTATTTGGTATAATCCAAATTAATTCTGATTACCTTCATGTAATCAGTGTTGGTACTAAAACCGACAATGTGCAATCGTCAAATAGAACAGACCTATGTTTTCAATTATGATTTAATAACAATGAGAAATGTTATAATTTAACTTATATAATTAAACTTAATGTTATAGTTTAACTTATTGATAATCGTAACACCAAAATATAAATTCATTTCGTTTAATTTGGGATTTTGTTGGAGAAAATCTATTTTTAAACGTCACTAACCTCATTAAGCAATACCAACCGTAATTTGCTGTCAAATTCGATTCTGACGACCGGTTCTGACACAGCATTATCAAACAAAACAGCAATAACAGTGGCGATTGTAAAAGTGCTCCGTAAAATCTTCAATATACAATTAAATAAGACATAAAACATGTTCAGGAACCAGTACGACAGCGACGTAACAGTATGGAGCCCGCAAGGGCGCCTACATCAAGTAGAATACGCCATGGAAGCGGTGAAGTTGGGATCAGCGACAGTAAGTTTGAAAAACGCAACTCACGCAGTCCTTATTGCCTTAAAACGAGCTTCTTCTGAGTTGGCCGCCTACCAGAAAAAGATAATCCCGATTGACAGTCATATCGGTGTAAGTATATCAGGATTAACGGCAGATGCAAGAATTCTGAGCCGTTATATGCGACAAGAATGCCTAAATTATAAGTATTCTCTCGATACTCTGATGCCCGTGAGTAGACTAATATCGTACCTAGGAAATAAAATGCAAGTTTGCACACAACGTTACGATCGTAGGCCTTACGGTGTTGGACTGCTTGTAGCAGGCTACGACGAGCAAGGACCGCATATATACCAAACATGCCCTTCGGCTAATTATTTTGATTGTAAGGCGATGGCCATTGGTGCTAGATCACAAAGTGCTCGTACTTATCTAGAAAAACATTTAAGTGAGTTTTCTGGGGCTAGTCTCGAAGAGACGGTAAAGCACGGTTTGCGAGCTTTGAGAGATACCCTTGCAAACGAGGTAGAATTAACAACAAAGAATGTTTCAATCGGTCTTGTTGGAAAAGATCTACCATTTAAAATACTGGATGAAAACGAAACTGCTGCCTATTTAGCCATGATCGCTGGGGAAGAACGTAGAAGCGGTTATTCAGGTGCTGATGGTCCTGCTGCACCTTTACGAGATGAAGCTGGAGATCAGGATGCTCCCAGAGATCCAATTCCGGATGTTTCTATGGAAACGGAATGAACTTAATTACTTTTTATGTTAAGTGAAAATGTTTTTTGTAATTAAAATAATAAATTTTTCAATCTTATGTGCTTTGATAATTTATTTTTCTACTTTGCATATGTACCGATAATTTTAACATTGTCAGATGTTAATAAACAAATAATAAAAATGTCCAACAAAAATAGATTTTATCAAAATTTATAAATTACTTAATGATTAGTATCCCAGCAACATTTTGGTCTTATTGCGATTATTTGTAGACTGAAATACTTCAATTAAACTTGTTGCCGGCGATACAAGTCTCCAAAAAGTCAACTCTAGTTGGCCCAATCCCTTTGATCCTATTCTGGCTACGCCAGTAATCGGTGATGATATGTAGCTTTTTGAACATCGAATATCGCCTATAAACGTTGTAACGTTTATAACGAGTTGTTAACATTTTCTCTTTTCGAAAAACTTAAAAATAGAGAAATTTGAAAAATAAAGCCTATTGTTTTCATGTAGGATTTAAGTATTCTCGAATGTAGAGAATATTTGAGATAACTTTGATCTACCTTAAAAAAAATATTGCTTGTCTACTACGACACCTAGACATTACTCTCAAGAGTGAAATTTTCTACTGTTATTCTCTTTAAATAAAACGAAGAAAATGAGAGAACAAAAATGGTGTAAAGTAATAGCATTTATTGACAAAAATGTAAAAAGTATACGACAAAAAAATCGCAAAATAAGTAAAATAGAATAAATAACTGATGATATAGAGAGAGATATGTATATATTTGAGATAATATTAAAAAATATCAAAGATATGTACACAATAGAAATACGATAAAAAAAAAATAACATCGAAATATGCACACAAAGACCAAAAGAAGTACACCAGTACAGCAAGATTAAAACGAAATGTTAGCTTGAATTTTATTCTTCGTTTTCTCTTTACATTTACAAAAAGAATGGATTACAACATTATTGCACATAATTTGGATTTTTTTATTTTATTTAGAAAGGAATACAATGATTAATAATAGAATCAATCGGAGATAATTTCTTTGCCTTGCTATTGATTTTGGCATATCACAATATTTTGTGCTTGATTCCTCGACAAAGAAACCATACCGATAGATCCTTCACATTCAGAAATTAGTTCTATGTAATTCCGTTATCATTATTTTTTTTATAACAATAATAATGATACACCCTTTCTTTTGAATTGTATAGAATATGCAGGGTCGAAATGATACGAGTTAAAAATAAAAACTTACTGCAAGATCTCGTAGTTCGATACAACGAAGTGACAGGGTCTGAAATAATCTATCATACTATTTAAGACATTTCGGAGAGGGATATAGAAAGAAACCATTCCAAATATTACAACTTCGATATTGGAAGACGATCGGCTAAAATATTTCAAAACGTTAGTACCTATTATAAATGTGCACTTGAACTTATACAAATAATATTGCAATACCGAATGGGTACGGTGTTGTTTTTGAATGTACTTTTGAGCGAACTTACTTTTAGAGAGGTCTGTCGTCTCTTTCGACAAAGATGCCTTACCTAATATCGATATAAAAAATAAAATTGCATCGTATATTTTTTCTTGTTTTCATGTTTGCTCACTAGCATTAAACTAACTTATATCCTATAAGACTAATAAATATTACTTTTAAATTGTTAAATTGAAATAAATAATCCTATATAAGAGTATATCGAAAAATCTGAACATTGTCATAATATACGGGGGGTTGTTAATTAATTAAATGTATATCATTGCTATCTTCACGTTATTTATTAGAAGGGAATTTGATCTTTTTTTTTTAAGACTAATTTCTATAAAGCGACAAGCTGACCAAATTACCCGAAAAGCATGATTTTTGATGAACAAGTGACAAGTGGCAAATATTCCACAATAAAGATAGAATTGCAATGTCGTCCTCAATTTTGCTGCGAACAGCGAAAAACTCTGAAGATGATAGATGAAACGTTGCTAAGTCACCATTTTTTATTGCCAAATTCAAATCCAAAAATTAATTAATTTAATTTTTACAGTCTGTTAATCTCATATTAGACGCAAATGAAAAGCCACTTATCTTTATTATGTAAGATAATTAATTAATTTATTTATTTATCTAATTGTGATATTCAATGAAGTTAGCAACGAAATTACATCTATTTAGAAAACGCCCCCTCCCTTAAAAAGAAAGCGTCATGTAAAACGTAGGATCCTTTGTGCATTCAACGCCTACACAGATGAACGATAAAATCAACTTACAAACCAATAAGAAAAAGTGTCATGTGCCTATAAACTACACTAATTTTAAGTTTAACATTAAAACTAATGCAGTCTTCGATCCTGACATAATGTAGTAGTACCTCTACAACTTCTAGCATCCAGAAAGAAAGGTATACGAACTCTCTGGCGTCCCCCGTGAGAACGTATCGTTACTATTGCGAAAGGAAAGCGGTAAGAGGACGCCGTATGTTTTAAACCTGTTACGTTCGTTTGATATTTCCTAAATAGTCTCAAATATATTATTCCAGACGTTAAGGGTGACTAATTGGATACATTAAATTCTTCCTCATAATCCTACGAATAATATAGACTGCTGCTGCTGCTGCTGTATAAAATAAATTAAGAAGCTTACATGTATTTACATTCGGTACGTTTCGGGGTGGGGAGGATGTTGGTAGTAGTAGTAGTATTAATAGCAACGAGAATGGGGAAAGGGTATAAATAAAATCTTTGAGACGACAATAATAACTCTCGTTATAAAAGGTGGTAGTGGTTAGATAGCATTAATCCTTCCATGCGTACTTGAGACTCGCTCTGGCGGGACTGAGTTCGCAGGGGCTCGGCGTCGGTGGACTGAAGCCTTCATCAACGGAGAGGGTTAGGTCTTCCTCGTCGGAACTGATTAACTGTTCGAGAGCCGCCGTTCCATGAAAACTCTACAATAGAAACGATTATTATATTATACGATATATATATACCCTGCATGTATAAAATTGAGGAGTAGAAAGTTATTTTAACGGATGCCTCTATACTTTATATGGGACGGTTCAGGTGCTGAGTTACCGCGGCATCTGTGACCTACCACCTCTCCTTCTCCTGAAAAAAGCCCATGTGTTCGTGGGCGAAACGTCGAGTTTTCGATTATCTACGATGACACGTTTAGTTTTAATAATTTTATTGTCGGAACGTAAATAAAAAAAAAATAAACTCTTAATCACGAAGGTAAATATGTCAAGTCAGCTTTAGTCGGAGAATAAATGCATTTCACCAAACTATTAACTCGCCCTGTATAGTAAATTAAACACCAAAATAAAGCGTGTCCTATTAGATATATTTTATATTAACGAAATGATAAAAGAAAACCTCACAAAATCGGTAGGTATTAAGCTGTAAAAAGCTAAGACTTTATTGCATTAAGTAAAAGATGCATAATAACGTCGGTCGTGAAAGCCTGTGCGTGTTGAACGAGTACCGCTTTGTAGCAAGTACAAAGTAAAGTTAGTTTTACAATTTTCTGTAAGGCTGCGTTAACATGGGGTAACGCCAAATTAGCGTAATTACGCCTAAATATGCCTAATTGTAATACGTAGAATTATAGACAAACGTTGCATGGTATGTTCATTATCTGATTCTGCAATGATCATAACATACGAATTTAGAAATAATGTTAAAGTTTGACGTGTGTTTAGTTTCGCGCTGCACTAATTTCGTGCTACCCTGTATGAACGCTACTTAACACGTCCAGTGCCACCAGTAGCAGTTGGGGCCACATGCTATTTTTTTGAATCTTTGCAAATATGGCTTGCGAAACAAAATTTCAAAGAGATTTTCAAATGTTCTTTTTTTATATACAATTGATGATAAACAAAAACGCCTATGCACGTCGTCAGCACTATAAATGTACTGCTTCGAGCTTTTAAACTATGGAACTTACTACCAGGTGATTTTTTAAGCTTGCTTAAGCCAAGAAAAGTTATACAAGGTGGCGCAAAAGTAATGTCATAATTTGAATTGGCCGCCATTTTCTTATAAATGAAAAAAAGAGCTCCGTTTTCATAAAAAGTTTATTTGAAAGTGTAAAATTGACGACATTAATTGGAAACAATTATATCGCTCAAATGGCAACTAATTCTCTATATATCTACATCATATATGTCAAAGCCCAATGACATTTGGCACTAACTACAAAAATGGCGACCAATTCAAATTATGACATTACTTTTGCGCCACCTAGTACTTCTATTTAATTTTTAAAATTTCCTGAAATTCCTGATTAAGAAAAATTGAAGGTTGCAAACGCCTTCGGGCGTTCGCGGCTCTAGGAATGAACCTTATGAAACGCCTATGAGCGTCGCTGGCACCGAACGTGTTAAGATTTTTAATTCGATTACGTAATACACTCTCTCCAATAAAAATTGCGCCACATTAATAAATATTAGATTATTTTAAATGTGGCATAGATTATTTTAAATACTAAAATTAAGCATGTGTAAAACCAGCTTAAAAAATAGAAAAGGTGCATTCGTCTATCTAATACACTGTATTAAAGTGTTGCAACAATAGATCAATGCCATCTAGTAGCGCTGCTTCATATAGTATTTCATTAGAAGAAACGTATTGTTTTAGTCTTTTAAAACCTGCAAGGAATACCTTTTAAATTAATACCGAACCTCAAAAAAAAAAAAAGAAAAATTGCATGTTTTGCTTGCAAAACCAACAAACACAAATAACATTAATCAAAACAAAGCCGTTAAGATAAAAGAGACCAATCAAAAAAGTCAATCATCTTACCTTCTTTTTTTTTGACAAGAAGAATACAGAACCATCATAAAACTTACGTGAACTACTACAAATTGCTTCTAGAAATTCTATTTTTAGAAGCTTTTGCAGCGCACTATAGGAAAAAACAAAAAAGGATGTAGAACTTATAGAGAAAAATCGTAATAATAAAACAAAAGATGCGTACTCGATTTATGAAAGAGAGAGAAAAGGATTAGCATTTCGCGTACCTGTGAACGGTGAACAGAGCTAGAATGTGACGGTGAACTATCACAGTCTTGGTTGGCGTCAGTGGGAGATTGCGTTAGAGAATTCTGCCTTCTCGCTAGTTCCGCTTTGCGTTTACCTTCCGCTGCCGCCTTCATCGGGTCGTAAGACTTTCTCCGCTTCCAATTCTGAAATTCGACTTCTCGACTAGAAAGTGAAGAATTGCTCCTACCACCTGACTGCTTCTTATCTATAACGTTAAAAGGAAGAGATAATAGTGAAGATCGTATACGACGCAGTAGCAATGGGCGTTCTAACTAACGCATGGATTGGGTTGTCGTTCTTTAATATTTTTGTTTCAGATGCTTGCCTTAAGAAAAAATAATAATAAATCAAATAATTAATAATAAGAAGTAAAATAGACGGAGGAAGTAAGGATTTTAATCGCCAACAACCAGAAGAAATCATACTCACCAGGACGATGGTCTTTCCGTAAATTCTTGGGCGTGCCAGCGGAAGATCGCATGCTAAATCTTCCGGAGTCGGTCCTGGAGAACCCTTGCAATTTACCAAGCATCGACGATTTACCAGCCGGATTCGAAACGGTCTTAGGCGGTAAATCGCTTTTACCCGTCGAAGACGGCGTGGGCTTCTTCGAGATATTCTGCAGATACCTGCTCGGCACTTCGTTCGTTTTAACTGGTTTTCGATCGACAGATATCGCTCGTTCAGGTCGGGATTCGGACGTCTGAAATTTACGTCGCATTTCCGGTGTGTTAGGGCATTTCGGATGAGCAACAGTATCCGGTTCCAGCCGAGCCCTCCTCAAACTGAAGGCGCGGTTGTAACGCGTATTGGTGATGTCCTTCTTCTTGAAATTCTTCTCGAGATCTTCCTCGGAACTCGACTCAGTATCGCCAAAGACATTCCGGTCGATTTTCGGATGATCCGAGGTGACGCTTGATCTTCTAATCTGCATGTAGCTAGGTTTTATGTTGGTCGTAGAGGCGGACCGTTGGATCTGAATATTGCTGCTTCGGTTCGAGAGACTAGGAGAATGAAGTATGTTGGTATCTTTCGAAGTGATATTCAAATTTTTTGAATTGTTCTGATTTTTCGTCGAAAAACTACTAGATCGCCTAATCGGACTGTTGTTTGGGGAATTTTGAATCTTATTTGTCTTGTAATGGTTCAATACGTTAGTGTAAGTTTGATCAATACTTTGCAAATTCTTATTCTGAAAGTGTTCCAACTTATTAGATATTTTCAAATTCTTATCATCGAAGGAATTATGCCTTAGATGAGAAGGTTTCTTTAATAGATTCCTCGCATCATTATTAAGGTATTTCGTATTCAATTCGTGATCACTATCTATTGATAATCGTTGTTGTAATGACTTAATTATATTCTGCGTCGGTTTAAGGTACGAATCTGTCTCTAAACTACTATCCGATAAGTCAGTGTTAGCAAACGAAGCACTATTCCTACTTCTCGGCCTAGATGAATGAATTGGTGAAGGTATCTTTGTTGGGGAACTCTTGCCGCAGAGCCCGATAGGTGATAAATTTGATTCTTTGCTTAGATTTGAATTACCTTTCATTAACATCTCACATGAACTTACTGTATCATTATTTTTAACCCTTGACAAGTTATCGCTTACGTGGATCACATTAGCTGTCAAATTCGCACCGGTATTCTTATTTAATGTTAAAGCAGCATGTACTACGATCTCATTTTGGTACTTATTTTCCGTATAAGCCTCAATTTGCACTCCAGATTTGCTTAGGCTAAAATTTTTTACGTGTTTCTTATTCTTATCCGATCGTGACCGAAATGCACCACTCGAAGTAACCGAGATTATACTTCCCTGATCCATTGGTGCCATATCAGGGGTTGTAGCTGCTTTTTCTTTGGCGCTCGGGAACATGATTTGATTGAACAGCTTCTTAACATCGTTACCTTCATTATTTAAATTAGAATTATCGGATTTTGCTGGGGTGCCTTGCGTGATTGAGAATTGCTGTGTAGGTGATAGAATTGGCGATAATGCTTTCTGCTTTTGATCTAATACCCGTACGACACGTTGCGATCCAGTATTTAGATCTAACGTTTGAGGTTTAGCGATAGCAATAGGTTCGTCGACACCCAAATATTTTGATTTCGCCTCTTGTTCTGGTTCCTTGCGAATTTCTTTTGTAATTTCACTTGCTGGTGGATTATTTAACAAGCTTCTAATGTAATCCTCCGTCTTTTTGGTTCCTGAAACTTGCTCAATCTTAAATTCTTTATCGATGCTCATTCTAGCTTTCTGTTCTTCCGAATAATTATCAGCATCTAACGTGTAAGTACCAGTTTCACTTGCGCTATCGGACTTATCATATTCGCACTCTATGGTTCCTATAAGATCATCTATATTTTTATTTACAGACGCTACATCGGGTAAAGCAAATAAATCGTTCTTCATCAATGAAGATGCATCGCTTGTTGTAAACGAAGCGTTTAGATCGAAAGCGAATGGTTTCGATTCCGTATGCGGGCTGGATATGCGTGGTAACACGCAGGACTGCGTCATTTTATCATTCAATGGAGAATCTTTTAGTCGTATATTGTTAGCTGTTGCTCTTACATTTTTTAGGTGTTCCGTCTTCTCATCCGATGAAAAGTAACCTTCCGATTGAAAATTATTGGATTTACGTGAGCTGGAATTGCTTGCGCCGCAAGAATTTTTACTTTTAGGACTGGGCGTCGTGGGGCCCTCTATTTTAGATAGCGATTGTCCCCGACGATGTCGCAACTTCTCCACGAGCTTATTGTGTCTTTGCGAGTCAATTTTACCTTCGCCGAAATCTATTGTGAACGCTAGAGGTTTCGGCGATTCCGGGATCTTCAGCTGTTCTTCTTCGCTGGCGTTAATCGCTTCATTGTTTTCGTCCATGACTCAAGGGTTAACTATTTACTATTTGACAATCGGAATCGGCGTAAACCTGAAACGTTGCGATTTCCACTTTAGCATTTTCGTTTATCCGCGAATTGATTTCGAATTACTGACCATTAATGCTGTTAGACGTGGAATTTCAAAGAAACGTGCATAATTCTTATGGAGCAAATAAGAAAAAAAAAAACACCGAGAAATTATAACTTCAGACTTTTGACGTTTGTGATTTCACAAATTCAGCCATCCCACCAGTCATTTCGGGTGAAGATGATTAAATAGCGTGAAAACATGTGAACATCCACTCATAAGCGTCACACGCGAAATCCTTACGCGTTGCACATTTATCTCTATTAATGTGACCGTCAGCAACGCACAAAACCTTCGAATAACCCAATAGATATATAAACATCATAAATAAAAAAATATCTCGTTTTAATTTACTTCTAAATAGTCTGCAATTAATGATGATTCAGGATGACATGATATGAACGCCAATGGACCGCTGATTTGAAAGCCTATAAGTGTATACAGCGGATGCCAAAAAAAGGTTTCTGACGTTCCAATAGATAAACTTAGATTACAACTATAAATAGCGGCATACCTGGCTTATGTGGGTCAATTTAACTATTTTAATTTTATAAGTAGAATATATTCGATTAAATCGAAGCAATGAATCGTTTCTTCGGCGCACGTTTTCGATACATTTTTCTTCATTCTATTTCAAGAAGCGTATCTTTCCAGGGATACGTTAGTTAAATTAAGAAGAGGTGAATGGAAAGTTACTAAATAAGTGAAATTTCTTCGTTGCTAAATTATGTAGATTTGCAATTTTAAGCCATTGTTAGGTATGATGGAATTATTAAAATACATAAGTGAATACAGCGTTTTCTAAAGATTTGCACAACGTCGCAAATTAATTAAATAATTTTGTTCCATAATAATTTTCAAATTTCCAGCTTCTTAATCTAGTTTTTTTAATCAATTTTAAACTCTTTCAAATTGATTTTCACTTAATCAGTGAATATTATTAAAACAATTTTTAATAAAATAGTAAGCATTTCCTTCCTACCCTTGAATAAAAACGCTATTTTACTTTGTAAAAATCGCAGACGTAAAACATTGTTTCTCAACTTACCCATTTAAAAATAATCTTCACAATTAATTTGCACCTATGTCGATAACTCAAATTTAATCAGTTTTAATTTGCAATAAAGTATATGCTTCGTTAACGAGATGTTTGCCATTCTTTAATGACATCACCTATGATGTTTATTTATTCCAAACACGTAAACATAATTTATACAATTAGTTTTTTAGCAATGTGACACCGGTCATTATATGGAAAAGTATGCGGAATGTTAAGAAGTTCCATGATGGCATGTTTCGAATGTTTTTCGAGAGGATTTTCTTTTTCAATTTTGCAAAAATTTCAATGTACAAATGTTATGTTGATGAATAATTTATATAATTCAATGTTACGAAGATCGTCCAAATGGTTTACACCTCTGGTAAGTTTACATCGAGATGGGGGCGTGTCGTCCAAAATTGCCCAAGTCGTACCGCGTACGATTAGTTACGATCTTTCGCCTAGTAACTTACGTTAACTCTTTACTTGAAACCCATAGACATTTTAAATATGCTTAAAGAATTTGGAAGTAGATGCAAAAATTTAAATGAAACTTCTTTAAAATTCCTTAACCTGCAGTTGTAAGCGTTAAATGCATTCTAAACGGGTTATAACGTGAAAAAGAATTTACATAATGCGGAGAAAACTAAATGTGAAGTTAGAAACTTGTTATTATTATTTTCTATTGTCGTTGATGGTAATGCATTTGACTCGCAAATGTCATGTATAAAACAAAAACACAATTTACTATTTAAATAAACATTATATTTATATAATTATACATTACATTTTTATAACAAAATTGAATTGACATACATCTAGATTGCGACTGATCTCTAAATATCATCAAATAACTTATGAGAAGTTTGTACTTTAAAAAACAACGTAAAAATATTCAATAATGCAACTCTACAACCAGAAAGAAGAGATATATTATTTTTTTTATGATCAATCCCTGTAAACTTAACCTTACTTTAAAACCTTACAAAGTTCAAATACAGTGAATCGAATCACAGAATAAAGATTCTCATTTTAATGATAATCAATGCCATCTACGCGGAATAATTTGAACTTAAAACCACACGTCTCCGACCTCATCGTCGTCCTGAATCTGCTGCGTATTCTTCGAATGGGATCCCTCATCTTCGCTTTCGCTGACGGCCAGATCATCCTGTATCTTCATGCCTATCTCGGTATTTGTAGTTTTTATGTCGTCATCGAATACCCTATTCTTCGGAAGGCCCGCCATTAAGAAATCTGACGGGTCGTAATTGGGATCAACGTCCAAGCTTTCCTCTGAGAAGAAACGAATGTTAGTGCAAAGTGTAAGGTTGGAGCGTTGGCTTTATATATAAATGTTTCATGAATTTCACCTTCATTCTGATGATAATATCCTATGGTTCCTAATTGTACCATAGCTTCGGCCGCTTGCTGGCTATCGTCGTCGGCACCGGGCATTTCAGCGTCAATCAAGATACCATCCTTGTTGTCCTCAAACTCCGTCAGGGGCACTTCGTCTAATTCCTCTTCGCTTGAAAATTGTAAATCTGAAAATAGTTTCATTAAAATCTCCGATAAGAACAGTAATTCAATCTGCGGACCTTCTTCTAGAGTAGCAGACTTCTTTTTTGGTCTTCCTCTACCGCGGCGCATCTTAGAAGGTATAGAATCGTCTTCTCCTGGAGTTATACCACCTTCAATATCGACGTAATCCAGATCTTCCGAATTGTTCTTCGGGTTATCGGGGGAACTAGCTTGACTTGCCTGATCACCCTCGGGTATCGTGTAGTTCTCTTCGTCCACGCCCATCCAAGCGTGATCGTCTTGCATGGCCCTCTCTTGGGTTAAACATATTTTACGTTCTAATTGGGTTAGATGCTCATCGTACTAGGAAAAGTTACAAAAAGAAATGTTTCAATGGGAGGACATTGGTAAAGTTGTAAATAGTTGCATATTCGCCAAAAGATTTTTATTGAACGAGATTGGAGCAATCGGTAAAACCTACCTCTTCCAAAGTATCTTTAGCGATCTTAACTAGCTGTTCAGCCTTTTGAGTAAATGGCGAATCTTTCCCATTATATAAGATGCAATTCTCCAATATTTGCTGGACATCGACCAAAAACTCGTGTCTGTTATGGTATTTATGGGCTACAAAAAAATCGTTCGACAAATACTTAAATATTAAGAAACTTTGATAACATACCGGTAACTTTCTTCAGGATAGTTTCCAAATCCATGGGTCTCTTAACTATATTATAGTAATCTTTGACCACCTTCTTATTTACAGGCTTCAAGAAAGGCCACGATTCTGACATAGTCTTTAATTTGGTATTAACAACATTGTCCAAGATGTAAGTCAAGGCGACTTGATCGTTATCGTCCAACAAAGGATTGATGGCCTTTTCCAACCTCATTAGCCTTTCTTCCTTATCCGCTAATCTTTCGACGCATTTCTGAAGCATCCTTTGAGCGGCAACTGTTAAACTGCTCTTCGGACCTGCCAAAATAGAGAATTTAAAACATTTTGAAAAAATCCAGTCGGTCAATAAAACGTTACCGTTATAAAGCGTAGAATTCTCAACTATTTGATTAACGTCAGCCAAAAATTCCTCCCGGCTCTGGTATTTCTTCTGTCTTAGATTTTCGCGAATAGTTTGCAAATCCATGGGTCTTTGCACGATCCTGTAATAATCCATGACCATTTTGGGATTTACCGGGAATAGGAAGGGTTGAACATCCGGCATATCCCTCAATTCGTTCAGAATATGCTCCAAAATGGTAGACAGGACCACAACCGGATCGGTTCTCCGTCTATTAGCGGGTCTGTTATGACGCTTCAGATAATCGCAATGCAAATCGGAGGTGCCCCTACGTCTTTTACGGGAGTTCATCGCTTCTTTGGGCACCTTCAACAGTAAAGTACGACGTTTCATCTCTTCAGCATGCTGCAAATTAAATTTGTATCCGAATGAAGTTTTGAAGCGAGGCTTTTATGGTATCCTTTACTCACCTTCAGTAATTTACTCGATAGTTTAACTTTAGTGCCGTCGACGTTAACTAGGTCTTCATCGTCGGTGTTCAGTTGTTTTTCAATCTCTTCTTCTTGTTCCTCAGTCATTGCTACATTGAGAGGAATGGTAGACATGGAGTTCTGATAGAGTGGGCATGCTTTATTGGTCCTTAAAGGAGAAATAGCTAATTAAAGAAAACTGATAACGAAGGCTTTCGCGGCCAGGGTTCATGAATATTACTGGTATTCTGAGTTTGGTACATGTTGTATTTAGAATACGCAGACGCTATTAAGGAGAGTGCGCCATCATTTACCATAGTGAAACGTTGGGTAGATAAATTTGGACGTAGCCGTACCAGCTTGGTTAAGCTTTGCGATGGCATTTTTTTGGGATAGTGACCGGAAACCTTTAAGGCTAGCACAAATTTTAGGCAAATACAGTACCTCATATGTCCAACGTTTCCACAAGCACCGCATTTCAACTTCAAATCCGGCTTCAATTTCGTCTTCCTTCTCGATTTAGGTGGGGATAGGAGCGGTTTCGCTGCCGGTGTCGGCTGAGGTGTTGTCGAGGGACCTGAAAACGAAACGTCACAAATTGAAAACCCATTTTATTTTAATCACAATAGAAAATGTCAACCTTCCAACGTTGTGGGCTTCTCTATAGGAGCAGAGGAGGTGCTTGGAGTCGATATACTACTCTGTTGGCTCATCGCTAAACGTTCTCTCTCCTGATTCCTCTTTATCCTTCTCAATTGCTCCTGTATCCTTCGTTTTTCGCGTTTCATCTCTTCCTTTTGCGCCTCGTCCAATGTGGCAAATTGCCTAATGAACTGCTCATCCTTGGTGGTGCGAATTTTCACGTAAGCATCGATAACTCCCGGTTTTCTAACGATTTCAGCTCTGGTAAATTCCTTTCCTTCAGGGTTTCTAAAGGTCCGAATAATTTTCAATACGCGTCCTATGAAAAAAATGAGGAAAATGAAATAGCTTCAGAGTTAAGGGGATTACTTGAAGTCAACAAACATACCCTGCTGTGCGTAGTTCTCGTGGCCATCATCTTCTTCTTTGATCTTCTTATCTTTGCCTTTTTTCTCGTCCCCGCCTTCTAGAATCATTTTCCGTAATTCTTGGCGTTCTTGCTCTTCCCTTTCCCTTGATAGCTACAAAATGATTATCTCTCTAAGGCGAGGAATACAGTATTATACAGGAATACAGTACAAGCAATGCCATAAGCGACAGCTCTTAAAAGTGACATTCTCGACAAACACAATGACATTTAAATTTGCCAACAATTCTTGGATCCAAAATGGTGACGAATTGCGGTACTTTATGTATCTCTTTAAATTACCTGTGTGCTCGTTTTCTTATTGGCCAACATATTCTCGATATTTTTGCCCATTTCTTCGATATCTTCATCGCTATCTTCTTCTGAACTTTCACCCTCATCGGTACTAAGTACTTCAGCGCTGGCAAGCACGCGATTTTGTAAATCAAATATGCGTTGGCATTCTTCTTTATATCTAAATGAGAAAATAGAATTATAAAAGTTCATCTGCGGAAAATTACTTAAAGCATGCATATCGTAGATTCAAGCATGTACTAATATGTTTAGTTTATCGTAGCTATACTACAAAGCTATTTTTACGTGTATGAACGCAGAATACATACCTTTCCTGGTGTTCTGCAATTGAAAATCTGTTCCCTCTTGAGAATTTGTCCATGCCTTCTTCGCCAGCTTTAGCTTTTTCAGTTGAGAGTGTTCGGACGACGTCAATAACCTCCCATCTCGAGAGTTTTTTAATCTGAAGGCGACATAAAGTTAGAGGACACAAATAGGGTGAAATATGGAAAAATATTTACTTCTTCTTCTGGTACTCCAAACTTCCGCAGTAAAGCTTTAGCGTTATTCAACGATAACCTTCGCAAATCAGCATCGGTACCGGTGACTGTTCGTTTAGGTTGAGATTCTTGTTCTTCTTTGCTTTGCTGCAAAATAAAAATCAGTGTTATTACTCTACAATATCAAGTGTACAGAACATTTCACTTGCCGTTGGTTTATTAGGCACCCTAACGTAGCTGAAACCTTCCCCGCAACCGGTAGGATCCGCCGGGCCGGTCAATTGCAACAAGCATTTGCCTTTCATGGCCTGAATATACGCCCTCGTAGTATTCCAAGGCGCCACCTTGATCTCGTCGTCCATCTTTAATTGCATCTCCTCGTCATCATCCTCGGCCGGAGTAAACAGGAACTTCTCACCGTAACCCGCGTCCTTCAAACGTTGCTCCGCGGCAACCATACTGAAGAAGGAACAACATTGCTCCGGAGAGACCATCGCTCTGATTTCCTCTTCGGTTGGTAGTCGAAAATCCGGTTTGATTACCCACCAGTTCGAGTCCATGCCGGTCCTCTTGAAGTCGGCGCATAATTTCAAGCGTTTTCTTATGCTGCTTTCGGAATGCGATGGGAACGCCTTCTTGATATCGTCCATTTTTATCCGTCTGGGATTGTCGCGACTTTTCCAGAACAATCTGTATATGAATACCTGAAATTGAAAGAATATAGTGTTGCTCAAGATTCTTTTACTAGTTATCTAAGCTGACGCTGAAAGATATATATTTTTTTATGAAGCAAGAAAAAAAACACTTACTTGTAAGAAATCCCTTACAAAATTATTGGCTCTCTTTGAATTTGGTCCCGGAACCTCGTAAAGTGGACATTCTTGACCGGCCACATACAAGCCATCCATTTCTCTAATGTAATATTGGTGCCTTGTTCTAATGATCAGGAAATCTGTTTCGGGAATTTTGTGGTCATATATTGGAGCTCTGAAATACGTAAACAATTTACTGAGGTGCTAAAGTACTGAAGTATTTTATAAAGAAGAACTGCTCAAAAATAAGGATCTTTTGAAGGCTGTTCTGGTAGACACCTATCAACCATTAACTTTAACTTACTTGAAGAATTAAATTTAACTTTAAATTACTTGAAAAATAGAAGATACTCTACTACGCTAATCATCGCTTTAAATATTGGTATCGTATTTACAACAGCTTAAATTTAATTCGTTTAGTTACGAAGTTAGTTAGTTCATAAAAACACAGTGAATTTGCGGTAGCAGAATTTCATTTCGTAACCACTCGGTATAATTTGCAGTACTGATCCTAAGAGTCTAGAGAAGAAGCCCAGGAAATTCTTACCTGTACATATTATTTTCCACGGCTTGAATCGATTGACCCGGATATAGAATACCCAAAAATGGAGAAGTATGCGCGTAAGCTGTTTCGCCATATTTATACGTTGGAGGTCCGTTATCTTTACCGGCTTTCCTTTTGTAATAATTTTTAATCTTCGAACACATGCCGACCTACAAGCGTAAAATCCCCATTACAATAGCAACACAGAAATATATTACAATTGCGACAAACTTGATTCATAAGCGGAGGATGCTCTTCGCAGAACTCGATCAATATCAAATCACCATCTCTTCCGGTCAAATCTTCAGACGTGCGCATAAAGAAGACGTCGCCTCCACCAGATGCGAGACGTTCAGCTTCCCGTTGCTAAAAAAATATTGCTTTATCGGTTAGATTCTTTACACGAGTTTTTTCTTTACCTTAGCCTTCTTTTTAATATGCTTCAACAACGGCATCACAGAATGCGGACCTGGTTGTGCCAAAGTTCCGTAAGAAAAACGTTTCATCTGAGGTCGATGGAAATTCCTCAATCTAACAGGACCCATGTGCGTTTTTATGAACGGCGCTCTAAGCTCAACGACCGGTGTCGAATGCTGTATTAAGTTTCCACCGCCTACCTTTAATCGTAGAGTCGTTTCGGATGATTTGGGCATGTAATATCTGGGAAGAGATCAAATAATAATTTCAAGATGGCTTGTTCACTGTTCAATTACACTTGTTGAATAAAGACGAGAGATAATGTTCGTTATAAGCTATAGTTTTCGAAAGGTGTGGTGTTTCTTGCTTTGGATTACTGCTTGGCAATACTGCTTCCGAAAAAGTTCGTCGTGATTGGCGTATCTTGAAATTAAAGTAACCACCACTACAATACTAGATTTTAAACATCAATCTTAATTCTATCTGTTTTATACTTCGGCAACTGGTTAACATAACCACTCCGATTCTACAACAAGCGACATCTTCATGTTACGCAAGTCACTAAGAATCTCAGATTACAATCTATTGATCTAATCTCGAACCATAGAAATACAGAATTACTCACATATCATTCGAAATATTAAAGGGATCTCTATCTGGAGACTTTGGAGGCGGCGGTGGTGTATCTTCCTGTAAAACATTAATAACCCCCGCTTTCCCAAGCAGTATCTTCGACTTCTTAACGTGAGGATGGGGAATCTTTACTTTCACCGGCGTAGCTTGTCCTGTACGAATTAAAAAATTAATGATAAGCAGTAAAAAAACTATTTTTATATACTTACCAGCTACTTGTTTCGACGGATCAACATCGTCGGGTATTCCCAAGATGATATTCTCATCGTTGGGATCTAAGGTGAGAATCGTAGGCTTGGGAACGTTTTTCATGTTCTGCGCATCCCAGATGACGTCGTCTTCCCATCTGCCGTACACCAGATCTTCGTTTTCTACGGGAAATATGGAATACCAAGTGTCGTCTTGTTCGATTTCTTGACGCTGTTTGTTTGAGATGGAACTGAAAATAATTCGACAAATGTAAGGTGTTTGCGTGTTTATCCGGCAATTTCTAAAGGTTAAGAGCGCTCTTAAATTTACAAGATCAGTGGATCCATCAGAAAAATATCAACTGACGTCGTAGTCAACATTTTCACAAATCTGTATAAATCGCCTGCATATTCCATGAAAATCTCTATTCTCCAAGCAAATCTTTGGGAAAGTTACCGAGAACCGGAGCTGGTGAACTGGATCACCTCGAGCGTATTTTTTTAACTTAAACCAAACAAAACAATCCCGATGAGTACGACGAGCTTTGCATCAAAGCCAGTTTAAATTATTTATTTAAAAATGTATAAATATTTCTCAGCATGTTGTAAAATAGAAGACGTATTTGCGTACTTACACTTGACTTTTCGATGTCTTAACACCGGGTAACGGCATTGCGGGTACCGAAGATATACGCACGGTACCACCTGGTATGGCCCCGCCCTTCCCAGGTTGGCTGAAAGCCTGCGCAGTCCTGTTACCGCTGCTAGGAACCCAACCAGCTGCGTTGGTTTTAGAATTAAGTTTCTGTAGCACCTGTAGTAAGATTAGACCTACTGTTGAATTTAATGTGTCAAATAATAAGAAAAATTAGGTAATGTTTTGTAGATTGTGGTCAATCCTTTGTCTAAGTTTATTTGTTATATAAATATTAATTTACATTTGCAATTGTATCTAACTTACCTTATGCTTGATATCATTTCCATCCCATACAACATCATCTTCCCAATGCAATTGAGTCACCATTAGAAAAGCATCATCGGGGAACTTTTCTTCTGGTGGAACATTTTCTTCATCTGAATTCTGTTATAGTAGATACTTTAAAAAAACATTTGTAGAATTTAACGAAGCAACCTACCACTTCTTTCAATTTAAACCCATAATTGAAGCCGTCTCCAGTCTCTGGTACTTCCAAGATATCGTACCACACCTGTGCTGGTCCAAATCTCCAATCGGCCACTTTAGGACCGGTATCATCTTTGGCTAGAGCGTCTTTCTTCGAATCCAAAGAACATGCTTCGATCGGTTTCAAAAACGCATCTTCGTCATCGCTCATACATTCTCCGGGCGGCGGGGTCGGAGCGTAATCGAAATACCAACCTTTACTTCTAGGTTTCTCTTCATCGGCGGATGAATCTGAGTCGTGTAGGCCGGATGATTCCTTATGTTTCTTCTTTTTCCGTTTTTTCCTGACGTTCCTCCAAATGTTGGGTAAACTGCTGGGCTTTCCAGGGCCGAAAACTCTGGAGAATCGTAACACCTAAAATGAAGAATTTGTTTTATTGTCAATACAAGCAAAGTATGTAATAAATCAGGTATTCACCTGACCATGTCTGAAATCTGGAAATAATTCCGTTACATCAACGTTAGCATATTTTGATGGCAACATAGCAGCAAGAGGAGTTTCTAATTTCTTCTTTGGTTCAATCTCCTCGTTCCTCCCTATTTCCATCGACTCTTGTTTCATTAGAACTGGAGGTGGTGGTGGCATAAGTTGCTTATCGTTAGTTGTCGTTCCATTAAAGTTGTTTATCTCCATACAATTCTGTAACGTGAAATATTACGATTAATACATGTACATTCTACAAATAATCACTTACTTCCTCTTCGGCCAACTCGTTAATGTCCGAATAATCAACAGCGGATGATAGCTTCTCAGTTACTGTAATACAAGATGTTTTGGCTATTAGTAAGTGTTGACTTCAACGTATTATCTACAATGGCTTACGTTCGCTTTGAGTTTCATTGAAGTAGTTTTCACTTTCGCATCTAAAGTCTGTTTCGTCATAATCACCATCACTATCAGAGTCTTCGTATATCTTCTCCTTGCCAACAATCTCCTTTAACATTGATTGGAAGCCTAGTCTAAACGTAACAGGAAATTTAATTCTTCCCAACAATTGTAAAAAGGTAATATGCTACGTACTTTCCAAGTGATGACAATTGCCTTTGTGTGTCTGAATCAAATACGTCTCCTTCTAATTGCCCCGTCTCGTCGATATTTCCGAAGAGGAATCCTGTGAGGTTAACACATTCCTCATTATCGTTTTCTTCATCACTATCAGCCATTTCAAGTACTTTTTTAAACGCTCGTAATTATATAAATAAATATTTAGCAAACTGCAGTTATGAATAATTCGGTAAATTTGCGGAATTAAATAATTATTAACAATATATCGTTAACGTTTTCAGTAAATAAATGTTACTACACGCCATATTGTTTATTTTGACATTACATGCAATGTCGCCAATATAGAAAGTGAAATGTTATAATTCCCCAATTTATTTTATGTTTTTCTGGTGTTAAATATCTAATTATATAAATAAATATTAAAGTAACAACTATGAGTAATTTGTGCAATATCGCCAAGGTAGGACAATTGAAGTATTGAAAATCCCTATTTGTATTTCCATTACCAAATAGCTTCCTTTTGAAAAAAAAAAAAACAAAATCGAGAACTAATAAACAGAACTTATGTAATTAAGACCAAATACGTCTTAATCTGCTTATATAAATAATTTAACTTACAAAAAGCACCAACTGAATTTTTTAATTCCTTGCATTTAGTGTACCTCAGGTTACTATCGCTAACCATTATTCTTTCTTTTCATTTTCAAACGATTCAAGCACGTAAATACAATCTTTTCTTTCTTTTTTCCGTTATTTCTAGTTGATAAAAGCATAGATTGGGAATCATTAAAGAAAAAAAATATTTCACATCTTTATTATGAGAGCGCTTAATCCATTTTACACGTTATCATTATTGAATCTAATTATATAATCCTTAATAATTATCAGGTATAATACCACAGGCTCTGCTTAATAATTATTACACATTATATAACTGCATCGTTAGATTAGATGTATAATCTCCACTTGTAACAGTATCGTTCAATTAAAGAGTATGTTGGATTAGTTGTTTGGTGCGCCATTTTATTTTTTTGTGAACAAACACCATTGCGGCGCAATGCAGGCTTATTACGTTACTATCTACAGATAAGTTGCAGCTACACGGTGCCTTATATAATAAGTAGTATATTAGTAATGTATATTATTCCTCCCAAGTGCACCATACATCGTAATAAAATAGGTCTCTGTTGCCAACTTCAGTACATTTACTTAACATTATAAGTTATTAGATATATCATACATAATAATATGAAATGCATAACAAACACTATATTAAAGGTATATAGATTCTTGAACAAGCTGTTCTAAAAATAGTTTTGAAGATTATTCAGTTATATAGTAACTACAAAAGGAAAAACAATAAGAATAATAAACAGGAATATGTGAAGGAGACGTACATATATCACATTTATACAAATATTAATAATGCATATTATATACAAAATATACAAATGAACCACAAACAGAATAGAAATAACAACATAAATGTATGTATCGGCTATAAACTATGTTCGTTCGTAATAAACACAAGAACAATCGTAGAATTTCATTTAATTAAAAATTATTAGAAAGTAGATAGGTTTGGGCTGCTAGACTATCATTCACAGTACTAAATAGGTGAAATTAAATTAATTAAATTAAATATATTAGTTTCCTTTTTGTTTCAGTGTAAAACGTCAAATGACATTTTTGTTGGGTCGATACTCATTGTAACTTATGCAATCGTAGAAAACAAAAATTTTAACAAGTTACGTACATGTTTCTGTAAATAAAAAGCCACCTTCAGTAATTACAATCCAAAATTAATACATGAACGGGTAGACCGTTTATTATTTTTGTTTTATTCACTCCAAATACAATTAAAATAAATAATGAAATAATACAGCGAAGGTATGGTATATTGTTATATTTACAGTTACACGATATAAAGTTGGGAATTACGAAACCACGGTTTAACAGGACTTGAAGCAAAACTCTACAGAAAGAGAATTAATTGGCTTCTGAAATTCAAAAAAAAAGACATTCTTATGTAAAAACAAAGAAGGAAATCACTAGTATAAGTATAAATAACCTTATAATCCAAAACTCAATGAAAGGTACCCAATTTAACTTTAATACAACGTAGATTAACCCGAAGATATCCGGTACTTTCCCTAAAAGCTGAAAGGCCACTGTTTTCAACTTTCTCCATAATACCCTTTCAGCCTGGCACCCCCTTACTCCTAATCCTAGTTGCGAGACGCTCCGATGATCGTCAAAATGTACAAGAAGATGCGCGTGATGTCCAAGTACAAGCTCAAAGCGGCGAAGACGTACTCTTCCGGTGAAAGTGAGTATTTATGTTTGCCCCCCATCATCAATTGGGTGTCATAGACGAGGTAGAAAGAGAAAATCAGCGCGCCGAGAGAAGCATACACTAAAGTTAAGATCCTATTATGGAAAATAATCGCGAATATGCCAAATAGGAAGAGAACCACGACAGCTACGAATAAGAAACCTGTACACGTGGTGAAATCCCATTTAGTTTGGAAAGCGAATAGGGTTAACGCTAAAGTAATCGCGGCCGTTATCCCGACGGCTAAGATAACCTCCTGCGAATCGAACCTGGACGCTGTAGCGCCTAACATGAACGATTCCGCTAGCGTGAAAAGGCCTAAAAGGATGAAATTCATCGGAGATTTCCTGCGGACCTCTCCACAGCATGTGATCGCGATTAAAGTTACGAACATCACAACGAAGGAGATGATCCATAGCGCTGGGTTGTGTTGGACGAATTTCTTGGTGGGCTCGTGGAAAAGGAACCAAGCGATGAATCCGAGAGTGATGCACAATTGCGCGCAAAGGATCGAGTAGACTTTCCTTATGAAACCACGGCGAATGCTCGCATCGCTGAATCCGAAGCCTTTAACTTCCGGGTCATCTTCGTATGGCGTTCCGTACATGTCTGCAAATAACAGAATAATTTTCGATAAGTAATTTGTAATAATTACTTATTATATCATACATTATTAGAGAGGAGAAAGGTGGGTGGAATTGTTGCTCTTTTGCGGCGACTAGACAGGCTCGTGTCTGTTCGTCTCATGAGAAAGGGTTCGCGTGCCTATTGGTTACGCGAGTCTATCTGGTCGCAGCAAAAGAATGGTGGTTCCACCCGCCTTAGTCGTCTCTACTCATTATCCACGATCATTCTGCTAGTTTGCAAGGTCACACGAATTCATTCGCTTCAAGTAAAGCAATTCGGGGAACTCCCCGAGCCTATACAAGCGCTGACAAAGCTTCAAATTTTTTTTGTAATAATAAAAATAATGGCCTAATAATTTTAGATCGCCTGTACATATAACGCACGTAACATTTCTAATTTAAGAACTAAGAATTTTCAAATATTTACAACATTCCATACCCTATAAATTATGTGCAAAATGCGCCTTGAACTGTTACGTAAACCACAATTCACGATGTTACGATAAAAATACAAAGAAGTGGAACCTGCAACATAAGCTTTCAGTTGTATTATTTGTATTAGCTTTTACAAACAATGTTTCGTTTTGTCGTCGTGATAAGATAAGATAATACAAAAACAGCAGTTTCTACGAGTTCTGATAAATGCGTCATGTAAAACACCCATTTCTATTGATAAAAAAAGAGATTTAATTGCTTGAATAGTGTAACAGATTTTTTCCTGCATCAAAAAAAGCTTGTGGAGATTCGAATTATTATTAATGTAAAGAAGCATGCAATTGAATATCCGGGTTTGGTTCATTCATTCATGTAATTAGGCGAAAGTACATGGCGTAAATGATAACAACTTATTCGTTTATTTATTCAGCCGCGATTTTACTATGGTTACGGTGGTGCCGGCCGGAGCGATCCAAATATTACAGTGGCGCGCTTATAGAGCTCTAATACTTCCTCTCAATGTCCGATCATTGATGAATTATTTTTGCCAATATTGGTGCTAATTTACTTCTATTTTGTTTTATTATCTCTGTAGTTTGGTGCTATATTTAGTTCTAAGAAGACATTCTCTGACGCAACACAATTATCTCGAAAATGAAGTACATAGAGAGGAGTTTGGAATATTGAAGAAAGTTTGAGAGTTTGAAAGAATTAAAGAGACAACAATAATATACAGAATATTCAGTAAAACAAACAAAAAAAAACAGCTGTATCTATAAGATTTCTGCTCCAAATTGTTTAGAGAAAAAATTATCTTCTATTCACACAGAAAATGGCCAGAGTTTATCTTATAAATTGATTTCGAAGTAACTCTACTTACTTGGGAACACAAAAAAGACAAAAATTAACAAAAAAAGACCAATCAAGCTGTAGAACTTCTCGCTTCTATCAAAATACTGAACTGAGCTCGCTTTAGAAAAAAAAATATCGTAAATTTCCAATTAATACTTTCCCAGAAAACTTCTAAAAAGTATACTTTTCCTGATATCCTTACTCAAGTATGCTTGATAAAGACATACATGTTTGTTTGTAAGTTTGTAATGGAATTATTTGATATCATAGTGTAATCCCGTTCTAGTCATAGTTTGTGACTTTCACAAAAATAACCTCACGCAAATGTTATCATCAATTTTAACAAATAACACATTGGTGAGTCATACTGGTCTATATAATGTCTATCGCGGTGGGCTGATATACGGTTGCGGCCACACTGGAATTACCAGTATCTACATTTAAACATACAGGATGGCCCTAAAAAAATACGCATTTTTGCCCCATTGAAATTATTCAAAGTATATGCATGCTACATGCACGATAGTGCGCCAGAAGAGCAAAGGAATTTTTGCAAAGACGATTTTAAAAATATGCGGGTAGGTCGTGGGGAGGAATCTGTCTTGGCCAGCTCGTAGTCGTGACCTTAAACTATTCGATTCCTTATTTTGAATTTTTATGAAAAATAAAGTGAACTAAACGATGAAAAGTTACTCTGGAACAGAATTATTCTGCAATAATCTAAGCATACGTCAAGGATGTCGTCAATCATTAACACAAAGATTTGAAAAGCGTATCTATGAACAAGGTACACCTTTAGTTAGAGCGAAGTGATGTATGTCTTTTAAATTTAATCCTTGTTACAAACTCATAAGAATAGGCTAGGCCGGATGGAAGAAATAGGAAAGGAAAGTCGAGGAAAACCCGGCATGGTGAGGTGGGGACAGCGACGCGACTTATACGCCGCGCGCAAATAAAAAATCGTAGCTTTGGTTAGAAGAATCGAATCTCGATTTATATCAAATTCTATCTATAGGACCTTTTAAAAGAGATTGTTATTATTCTATTATTTTCTTCTGTGTGTTTATTTCAGTACAAAGATGCACGGTATTCAACTTTCACGAGCATGTGTAAGATACGTTAAGATACATAAAATGCATCAAATATTTGGCCAGAATCGTATTGTTTATTAAGTAAACTTGCTTATCACCACATCACATAGATTCAATGCAAATTCTCATATCTCTACCATTTGTAAATATCAATATAAACAGAAAAGCAAGAATTAATAAATTCTCCTGACAAGTTTTTAAATACAATTAAAATTAAACGGGTTAATTAGAATTGAAATGACGTAGACCACGACATACATATTATCAACTTTAACTTTGCTAACAATTACGCGTCTAATTAAACTACAGCGCCTAGCAGAAATACAAAACGGAATGAGTTCGGTAGATTTTTTTTTATATGTCAATGTTGTCAATCTATCGTTAGTTTTAGAAATGAAAACTTCAAAGAAAAAAAGAGAAAAATTGTTAAAAATCAACCATTTCTAACGATTTTTTAAATGCTTTATCGCATCGGCAACAGTGTTTCGGCCATGTACAGAAACTTAGTTGCAGCACGCTATTCTCGTAAGCACTGTACTGTTTTCTAAGGTATGAACAAACCACAGAACAACGAGAAAACTAAACGAAATCAGATAAAACGTAACGTATTTCTGCCGCACACTGCAGTTCCATCATTCTCTCGCGTACAACGCTGATAAAGTAAAGAAATAAAGCGAAATAAAACAGAATAAGGCTATTCACTACTGAGCGTGCGCATGCAGAAATTCCCCCAGAAAAGAAAAATTGCTACACAAACCAGTTCTATGCGAAAATGGGGTTCTTTCACCTTGAGTCGGAGCTCCATAAGGCCCTGATGCTGGTGGGGGTGCGAAACCCGGCTGCGGCGCACCTGGATATCCAGAATCGCCCCCGGGATATCCGCCCTGCGGATAGGGATAGCCTTGTGGTGGGGCACCAGGGTAGCCACCCGGCGGAGGATAGCCTTGCTGAGGTGGATAGCCAGGCTGCGGGGCGCCCGGATATGGAGGGTATTGCTGATTTGGGTAGCCACCTTCCAGAAAATATATAAAATATCATTTGTAAGATTAGTTTTTAATTACGGAAATATAGTACTAATGTTGTGTACATGAAAACAAACGACAACATTACTCGACCTAAAACCTCTTATATCAAATTAATCACGTGTAAATCCCCAAAACAAATGAGTATCTTAAATTTATATTGTAAAATGTGACACAAATTATTGTAATTTTAGATGGAGCTAGTTGTCTACTTCCTATTGGAAATTTTAAAGAAAATAATCATCTATTTATTATCCTAATCCATCGTAAAACAAGTTTTGTCTGAATATAGCTACGTTTAAACATACACCTGGCTGGTATTAGTAAAAATAGATAAGATTAGGAATACCTGAAATTGCAATTAATATTAAATTATTTAAAAAAATAGTACTTACCCGGTGGTGGATATCCAGGATTATTCCAATTACTCATAGTTGACGATCAGCTACAATAAATTTACAGGTTTATAGTTAATTATTTCATGCAATAATAGCTTTATAAACATGTACATATAAATCTTATTTATCATTTAATCTCCTTTTACACTAGAATAAAGCTTAAAGCGTCGGACACTATTACCGATCAATTACTGCGCGAGAGCTTCGCCTACTTCCAGCGGAAAAAAGCGTTTTCCTTATATTAGATTATCTATTGTACACGCAAGTAAACACACTCAAAAGTCGATAAACAACGTAATTTTCTACGTATCAAGGAACTTACCAGCTGTAGCGGGGCAACAAATCGATCAAAACAACAAGGCGTTAACTGACACTTACTTCCCGGGCGACTTTATAAGCGCTGTGGTATTTTTCAAGAGCAATAATAAAACTATTTTCGAAATAGGCTTTCCTCGAATACCTAGAAAGTTCCTTCTAGACTGGATGATTCAGAAATCAGGGCGTTATACTGCGCATGATCGCAGGAATATGTCACAATTACTGCAAGTGCAATAAGATTAGTGACGTAGGTCAGATTGGTACCAATCTAACGGAGTTGAATCAGTACCAATAATCAATACGAAACAAGAAAAAAATACTTATATTGAAATATTTATTTATGCAGTAAGTGATGTTGTTTTATGCTTTAATTAATTTGGTTCTGAATTTATTGCTTTTATTGGTCTTGCTAAATAAGTAACATGGATTACAAATTTAAATAAATGTAGGTATTTTATCAAAAGGATTTTCTTGTTTGCTGTAAATAGCTTATTATGTGATAAAAACGGTTATATTTATTCGTTTTGTATTGATTTTTTTTATAAAACATGTCCATGATGAATGTAATAAACGCTTTTTATTATCTTGAATATTGTCTTGCTGACCTATTTAGCTCATTTGGGGGACGACGTCATGGTTTTTGTAAATGTTAAAAAGAAAAGTGTTTTTATTTCTAATTGTTTCTAATGGATATTTTAATTTTTATAAAGCAATATTTTACTTTTGTTTACAGATTTCTATATACGTGTTCAACTTTATAGTAAACGTTATCATCTTTAATAAAATATGCTTATTTAACTTTCTATTTTTTTAAAGGAAAGTACTTATATTTTATTTAAAACTTTCTGAATTTTCTTTAATATATTTTACATATAATTATATCCACTTACTTTCTTAATAAACATTAAAAGAAAAAATAGACAGGTAATTGTACCATCTTATTTATCTTGTTAGCTTATAGAGGGCGCACAAAACAAATAAATTATTTCTTTTTATCCCATTTATATAATTTTTGAACAATAACTATAATTAGTGAGTAGTATCATTAATGGACTCGTTATAGAAATCTAAAAAAAATGAACATTTAGTATTGATTTATGTTAAACACCAGTGGTAGTTGCTAGTGACGTAAGTGGGAGGTCAATTATGCTTTGATTTCTTCAGGATGTACAACGGAAATACACGAGAAAGTCGGAGCGTTGTAACGAAGTTTCGCAATCACATAAACACAATAGAAAAGAATAGAGAAAAATATTTTGTGTGTACTGACGACTACGTTACTAAAGGCAAAAGAGAAGAGTTTGCTTTAACTTGTATATATCTGTTTGTAATAAGTAAAAGAAATATGATACATGTTAAGTTAACTTAATAAAATAGAAAAAGAATGTGTTTATTTTTATAATTTTCAAATATATATATGTATATATATATATAGGAAGATAAAATCAATTATTTTATATTTGTCCTTGGGAGTAAATTTCTATCCGAATGGTTCAATGGAAAGATGTGGCGTTGAGCAAATGTTGCCTTATGTAGCTTTGTTGTTAGTATTATTTGAACAAATTCTATAGAAGTGTCGTGCTTCGATTGCGTGATGATAAGATAACTTAGTTACAATAAAAGAAATATTTGTCAGGCTTCCAAATAGTTAGATATAAATATGTTGACGTTAGTAATATATTATTACTCTATTACTAAGTGCATTATTAAATGCTCTATATCAACTTTTTCTTCATTTGTATAACAGAGAAAGAAAATGTTAATAACACACCCATTTCAAGAAAACCAATGGGAATAGGACACATATTTTTACCACGCCTTTTTCCTTTAAAAGCAATTGATCATGAATCTCTATCTAGGTGATCTTTGCAAGCTAGAGTCCATGTTCAACGATCAATGTATGTTACGCTATTATTTCTATTAGAACCAAATATCTGCTTACTAAGAAGAAATTGATCTAAAGTTAAATATTACCACGCCCACTTATAGATAACCTGCCGCACCTAACGCTTATTTTTTTTAATATTTAGCAATAAAGGCGATCCTAAGGACTGAAGCACTTAAAACTACCACCATGAAAAATATTATAATTTTAAAATGTATCCTCCCAAGCTTAAATAGGGGAAAAAACATTTTGTTAACACGCCTACCCAATAGAAATCGTAGATTTGTTTTGCTTCGAAGGTTATTTTAAAGGATTAATTCAGAAGATATTGGATGTATAGGCAAAAATTTCAGCTGATTTTCGTTTCATTGGTCGTGCTGCTTTTCATTGGAACGTGCTGCAGGTATATATGGAAGATTTATAAATTATAAATTGCCTTTTATATTAAACTAATTAGTTCTATTAACACATAATACGCTTAAAATTTCATTATTTCTTTGGCAAATCATACCTGAGGGAACTGTTCTGTACACTTAGCCCCATTTTTTTCCTAAAATTCAAATCGAATTTAACGCGCAAATAGGAAACATATTCAATGAAATGACTAAAAGAGTAAATGGATATAATTGTATATTGTTAATATTATACCCAAATAAATTGTACAATAACAAAGCGCCATCTGTACATTTCTATACGAACCTGTATGATACACTTATATTCTCTTTGGGCTTAAGTTACGCATGTCATATTTGATTACTTTCAACGTTTCCAAATAAATCTGCCCAGATTCGATTTAGCCGGTCAGTGGAATTGAATATTTTCTTCTAGTCGATCCTCCGTTTGCCGATCGAAGTATTTCGAAGACTCTCTCGAGGAATTAGGTAATGTATGTCCAGGTTTATTGGGTACTTCCTTTCTAAGTGTATTTTATACGATAATTCCACCGTGTAACGCTTATAACGCATAAACCGGCATAATTCATAATAATGGCTACGTTTTACTTTATTTTTATATTTTTAACGACTTTATCGGTTGAAAGGTGTCTAAAACAACACTCTTCTTCAATACCGGTTTCAATTTACTTTAGTTGAACCGTGTGTAGTTTCTGCCGTGCTAGGGGCGTAGCCCGAGGGGGACAATCGTCCCTCCTAATTCACTTTCCAATTCAATGCAACCCCCCTCCCCCAGTCATTCGAAAGACTAACATGTCAACTTTAATTGTCCTCCCCCCTTCTTCCGCACACCTTTCGACCCTTCTTAACCAAATTCTGGCTACGCTCATGCTTTTGATATACTTTCAAATAATCATCGCGTGCAGATAAAATTTAATTTCGTTAAGTTCATATTCGATTGAGCGGTTTCATTATCAATTCACCGATAATAATTTAAGCTCGTACTTAAGTTAAATTCGAGTGGTTTAGTACTTGACACGATGTATGTACGATGGATATGATAGATGAGATAATTTATCGTTATTTAAACGATATAAGATGCAAGTATCATCGTGAGATGTAATTTTAGGCTCGAATTACAATCTGTGCGGTATCATCGCTGCGTCCGTTTTAGTTTACTTTTTGAAGATTATAAATTAAGAGTTGTAAAAGTAAGTACTACACGCTGACCATAATTTGTAATTTTTACTTTTTTTTGGTACAATTTCATAAATTCCTAACGTTTTCTTATCATCGTTCGAAGCTTTTTCGCTACATTTCTTGCATGTATTCATTTCTTGTTTCATGAACATTTTAAAAACATTTTCGACATTCCGTTCATTTTCTATGCGAAACATCTGTGAAAACCTTCGTTATTAAATATTCACATTTTGTTTTATTCCAGAGATAATTTTTCTTCATTTCACAGCACTAAGCGATCCAATATGGCCGAAATCAAATTTACTTATTTTCCATCAAAAGCCCTCGGCGAATCAATCCGTATGCTGCTCAAATACGGCGGCATCGACTTCGTTGATTACCGTTTCGATAGTGCGCAATGGCCTGAAATCAAGCCAAGTAAGCAATGCTCTTTGAATAACTCCAAATAGCAATCATATAATGTCTTGATTTTATTTCTATAGATACGCCATTTGGGCAAGTACCCGTCCTCGAGGAAAATGGTAAAATGGCACACCAAAGCGTGGCGATAGCGCGCTACGTCGCCAAAAAGGTCAAGCTGACCGGAAATAACGAATGGGAAGATTTGGAAATTGACGCGATCGTGGATACCATCAACGACTTCAGAGGAAGTAAGTGCTTATGGTATATTTTTATTTTTACGCTATTTATTGTTTTTTAGAGATCGCTAATTATCACTACCAAACCAACGAGGCCGTTAAGGAAATACTTAAAGGCCCGGTATTCCAAGAAATCATACCTTTCTATCTTGAAAAACTCGAACAGGTCGCCAAGCAAAACAACGGACATTTAGCTTTAGGCAGGCTAACCTGGGCCGATTTCTATTTCGCTGGTATGCACGAATACCTCAACTTTATGGCGGGCAACAACATGTTAGAAAACTGTCCTAATCTGCGTAAAGTTGTCGAGAATGTATTTTCCATCCCCGCCGTAAAAACATGGGTGGAGACCCGTCCTGTAACGGAAGCTTGAACTGCCTATTCTGATGAATATCCGCTTTGTTTTTTTTTGTTTCGTTCAAAAATGCACTTGAATGTTGCTTTATTATTGCTATTTCTTTTTAATAAACATTGAAACTTTATTCGTTTTTTTTTTTCTTTAAATCTTGTCAAGATAGCGTACGGGAACACTTATCTGAATCATTCACGGCTATTTTGTTTAAAATCTTATAAAACTGTTGAATCTAAAAATATAACGTTATGTACAATATCTTTTTAAGTGCTACTTTTATCCAACCGCTTTTCTCAGAAGAGGAGCATTAGTCGATAAAGCCGACTAATTAGAGAACTGACCGGTTTTTCTATGGTATGTTATTCTATCTTTTAAAAAAGTTTTTAAGATATAGAAACACACCAATGCTGCCAGTAATCGTTGAATGTAATTGGTTTGATGTGCAGTAACGTCTTGAACTTTGCTTTGCCAATGTTCAACATCTTCCATGGCGTCTAATTTTAATAATCGAGACTGGCGTCTATCTCGTCTAACTTAATATCCGTTTAGAATAGTTCTTACCGCATTTAAGCCTGCGTCATACATCAGTAATTTACAATAAATGTCGTAATATGTCGGCAGACGCAGCAGTTGAAAATGTATCCTCTCAATAGCCTCTTTAGATTTCTGAAATAAGGCCATGCAATAGAGTATTTTCGTTTTAATTTAAGGTGAGATAAAGCGTCCAAAATACAGAAAGATAAATTTACTTAAATCTTCAAAGAAGCTTAATTCAAAAGCATCTTAACTGATGATTTGGGAGTCTATAAGGTTGTTTGACGTCATGCAACAATTCATCCTGCTTTTAACAACATTGCTTTTAGATCTCGTTAAGTTGGATTCCCTATATGAATAGTTAAATGCTAAATAGCTAAATGTATGAACAGTTGCATAATGTTATATCCGAGGTATAAGAGTCTTTATCGGGCAAATGTTTATCCCGTCATGTTCTGGTAATGCCAAATAAATTGTGTAAACTTGTAACCAATGTATCTGAAAAGAAAACGAATTATTTGCGTCGTCTATACGTCATTTCCAGCACATTTTAAACGAATGTAAAATGAAACAATTTACAATTTAAAATGCTTAATAAATTTTATTTAATTTCATTTTCATTATTATCTAATACAGTGATCGGTAACCTATCACCCCATTTTGACGATCTTGCACAATGGTACATAGACCTAAAAAAGAAATGGGAAACTTATTGAAGTAACAGGACGTTTTAAAATTATTAATACACTTTCTATATCCTCTGTTTTGCATTAACTTACTTTCCATGTTTCGAGGCTGTAAATATCACTTCCGTAAGCTTTCCATTTGCTGTACACATCCTGCAAATTGAATGTTTCGATTTAACCAACGTTTCCCTAACTAACCTAGGCCATTCATCTTCTACCGAGGCGCTTGGACCTTTTCTCAAAACTACATAAGAGTAACGTTCTTTCTTCGATGTTATTTCATTTGCAAAAGGTGTTGTGTATCGTACTTCAAAATTACACGGTGTGTTGTCGTTTGCTAGAAAGCGAGGGCATGGCTTGTCGTGGGGACACTGCAATAACGATAACTTTAAATTATCGAGTTGATTTTAGAGGTATTTTTAAGAACTTACAGGGCTGAATACGTGTACGGGATTTTTATCGTCTTGTAGTTGCAGTATGAAGTCACGTATTTGACTGATCACCTGTAGGATTGTTCAAATTAAAAAATTAAATACAGGATGTGCCAATATTGATAGCGTTAATTTTTTTCAGGAAAAAGTTTTGATTGAGTTTAACTTAGATCATATCGTATTCAGGTTTCCAAGAGCTTGACTCAAAATATATCCATGTGCCAAAATATACCGATTTAATTAAACTTATTTACCTTTTACTACTATAAATATTAGCTCTCCATATCTCAAAAAATATGAATTTTTAAAGCAAGATAAATTGGATTAGTTTGATATATTTTAGCTTAAGAAATTCCTAATAACATTTGTAGTTATTTTAGAGACATCCTGTGTAATGAAACCTCACTTTAAATCCTGCATTTGTCCCCTGCTCAACGACAACCAAATATTTGCTTGTTTTATTCCATAACCTCAGAACTGTGTCCATTCTGGTTTGAAACGAAGGTAACTCTAGCATCGAATAAGCCGATACAACTAGATCATACATCGTCTACAAAATTACTCATTTTAAATGTAAAAATTGTAATAAATCATTGTTTTAAGGTTACATTATTAGCTGGTAAGAATTGCCTATAAAAGATCCCTTTTAAATTTTGGCCGGTATTATGTCCACCTTGCAATATCATTTGAGCTAAATCGTTCATATCCGGTGAGATATCAACATTAAAATTCTCATAAATATTATTCTTCCACAAAGATTGCGCTGCCCTATAAAGGTATATTATTAGTTACAGACAACATTATTATAAGTAATTACTAACCATGTAACAGTTCCAATGCCAGATCCAAAGTCAAATATACTTTTCGGTTTGAAATTTATATCCCTAACGTTTATTTCTGAAAATATCTTGGTCAATACGGCAAATTCAGGCGTACTCCTAGCTATTAAATATAATAGGCTGTTATAAACGTTGTAATTCATGGGAGACCAATTGTAAACTTTTTCTTTCAGCACTCGCTCTACTTTATCCTTGATTTTCTGTTTGAAATGGAGATCTTCAACATCGTTAGTAATTTGGATCTGTTTCTCGCGCATCATCACCCTTTCAAGTATTCTGTTTTTAGTTTCTTTTAATTCGTCTTGTTCCATCGGAAGCGCACGACCTTTTAAATGCCTTGATAACGAGTCGGAATCAGTAAGTAACGTTTTTATTGGGTAATCTAAAATAAGGATACTATTGTTAAAACCTGCACAGTATTCTCGAACAGGATACAGACCCTGAGTAATTACTTCGATTGCCTGTATGATATTTGGAGGCAAAGCTACTGTTCTTAGTTTGATAATACCAGGATGGTGCTTCGGTTTATATATTTGATTTTCTATATTTGCAATTAGGGTCGGATCTGCTTTAATTTTAGGTTTGATATTAGTGGAATACTGAAATTATACCATTAAACAAGATATAAGGTGCAAATTGTTCTTTCACGTACTTTGCGTTTAAAATCTCGTAGGTACATGTAAAATAGTCTTTTGAAAGCCATTATTTAACGTGCAAGAAGTTTGAAACGATTAGAATATATATTATCGGAGAAGTAAAATCATATATATTTTTTTAAAGTGGGGTTATGTTAGATTTTTAGGTTATAATAACAGCAGCGTTCAGCGAGACTAGACGATACCAGATTTATTGTTAATTCTTAATTTGAATCATATTTATTGCTGTAATTACACACGGATGGTTTTAATATTATCTGCCCTGTACTTATTTACAATATTATTTGAGAATTTTACTTTAAAACCTAATGCTGGTCGAATGCAGTTATAAACCCAAATAGAAAGAATTTAAAATCTTAAATGAAATTACGTTGAAAATATGGTTCATGCGTGTTACTATTATGCATAGCATGGACATTTTTGTTTATATTTAAATCTAACAAAGAAAAATGTACTGGCTGAACGCATCATAATTAGCGCTATAAAACAGCTAATCGATAATGCAGATGACTGAAATTCCCTTTCTATTTTAAAAATCGACGCTTAGTAGTCGGCCGATGGTGGGGATAGACGTCAGGCGTCGCCGTCGCTCGAACTGTCAGAATGACGATTACAGTGCTGGTTACATCCATCATAAATATGAGCGCAGCCAAAACAAATAAATTTCGACCATCGACGACATGAACTAAAAACACAAGATGAAATTCGCTGAACATCTTGCGGCGCATATCACGCCGGAATGGAGGAAACAGTACATCAACTACGAGGTTCGTTAACAACAAAAAGATCCCGTTCACGCGTTTCGAAACTGCCTCTAATAAATTCTTTATAGGAAATGAAAGCCTTGCTATATTCGGCCGTGGAACAAGCTCCTTCCGCCGAACATGTGGAGGCGGAAGTGTTACAGAGGTATTTTGCGAAATTCGACGAACAGTTCTTTCATTATTGCGACAAAGAGCTGGCCAAAATCAACACGTTCTATTCAGGTAAATCTAGAAGTTGGTACGCAAAATTTTCAAATTTCGCGCACTATTATTGTTGGTAGTTCTGGAATTTCGCGAATGTGATTTGTATTATCGGAATTGCCAACTTAAATTGTTCAGAACAGCAAAAAATAATGTTTAAGTCGATCTGGACACTTTCTTTGAATTTAAATAACAGGGCCTTGCAATTACAATTTTATAACGACATTTGTTAATATTATTTATTGTGCCTTATAAATGTTGCTACTATCTCAATGGACGCAGCCAGAATTTGGTTGAGGGTACGAAGAAAGGCAGGGGGACAATTGATCGCTTCGTCGCGGATTATATACGAATATAACATTTGTTTAATAAATTCATTATGAAGGGTACAAATTTGCGATGCGACATATAAAAGAAAGAACATTTCTGAAATAATTTCACCGTTCAATTCTTGCAACCCCCTTCTCCGGTTACAAAAGTCTCCAAAATGTCACCTCTTTGATCAAATTCTGGCTACACCCATGATTGTTAATATAGAGCATACGACCAAAATTAGACAACTATTGAGTAAGAGTTGAGTTAATGGCCAATAGGAATACATGACATTAGCTATTCATTAATTACCGATATTAATGCTTCACACTACACGCCAATAAGAGCGTATAACTTTGGGTTTTCATTGTGTGGATAGCCAATAGGGACCCTTGGTTTTGGATTTACTTTGATTATCCCCTCAACTCTTTCGCAACAATTAAACGAATAATCAACTGCACCTCTTGTCTCCATCCTTCGTGTTATCTTAGAGAAATTAGCCGAGGCTACGCGAAAATACGCAAACCTCCGCAGCGAAATCGTAGAAACCCCCTTCGACGATGTCAACCTAAAAAAAGATAAGACCAAAGGCCGCAGCCTACTGCGAAAGAAGAATTTACCAGCGAGGAAGATCCAAGAACTGAAGCTAGCGTTCAGTGAATTCTACCTTAGCCTAATCCTCCTGCAGAACTATCAAAACCTCAACTTCACTGGTTTCCGTAAGATTCTCAAGAAACACGATAAGGTTACATTAATTTTCATTTTCTTTAGTATTTAAATCTTATTTAACTTCCTTTTCTTGCAGCTACTTTCTTCGGAAGTCGGCGCGAGATGGCGTATGAATCACGTGGAAAACGCGCATTTCTACATGAACAAAGATATCGATCGATTGATCCGAGAGACCGAGATGACGGTGACGCAATATATCGAAGGAGGGGACAGACAGAGGGCCATGAAGAGGTTGAGGGTGCCGCCGTTGGGGGAGAAGCAAAGTCCTTGGATTACCTTCAAAGTTGGCCTGTTCTCGGGCTCTTTCGCCGTGCTAATCGTCGCTGTAATATTATCCGGTAAATCTCCAGAACGTGTCAGAAAAGAATTATTTTGATTCTATGCGTTACAGCGATTTTTCAAAGAGGCCAAGGAGATGATTGGAGAATAGCTTGTCGTCTTTACAGGGGCCCCTTACTGGTGATCCTCTTCATGTTCCTCTGGGGCATCAATATATACGGTTGGAGATCGTCCGGGGTCAACCACGTTCTAATCTTCGAGCTGGATCCGAGGAATCATCTCTCCGAGCAACACGTCATCGAGATGGCCGCCGTTTTCGGCGTGATCTGGTCGATTTCGGTTTTGAGCTTCCTGTACAGCGATCGTCTTGGGATCCCCGCCTATATCAATCCTTTGGTTCTGTTTGGATCAATGCTGGCATTCCTCTTCAATCCTACGAAGACCCTGAGGCACGGCGCGAGGTTTTGGGCTTTGAAGGTCTTGGTATTGATGTTTGAAGAATCGCTTTGTGATGGTTCTTTTATTATTCGTGTATTCTATTTTGTTTTAGTGTCGTGTGTTTTTCACACCGTTCTTCTACGTTACTTTTGCGGATTTTTGGATGGCCGATCAGTTGATTAGTTTGATTCCGTTCGTGACTGATATTCAGTATATCGTGTGCTTCTACTATACTAATAATAATTGGTACAAAGCTAAAGGTAAGAGGTTTTTATTGATTTAGATTGGTGAAATTTTCAAAAGTATATGCACAGAAAAATGACGAAGAAAGGCGCCATCTCGACGCTAAAGCTTGAAACTTTCTAAGCTATCCTCCTACTTTACAGGCAAAATTCGTTTAAATAAAACCACGCATGTTATTCCGTTTTCCAGACGCCAACTATTGCATCGAGAAGCGTATATTCCTTAGATTATTCATAGCCTGTTTACCGCCCTGGTTCAGGTTCGCTCAATGTCTCCGTCGTTTTCGAGACACACGAGAAACCTTCCCGCATCTAGCTAACGCAGCCAAGTACGGCACGTCGTTCTGCGTAGCTACCTTTACGACACTCCTAAATCTCTATTCAGGTATCGAAATCCAAAATTTTTCGAATTTTCTTGTCGACATTTTCTTTGCAGATAAATACTTGTCCATGACCGAGAATCCTTTCTTCTACTTGTGGATCTTCGCTTCTTTGATCAGTTCCTGTTACGCGTACACGTGGGACATCAAACTCGATTGGGGACTCTTCGACGCGAAGGCTGGAGATAATAAATTCCTCAGGGAGGAGGTGGTATATTCTTCGACGGTAAGTAAGGATGGTTAATGTTTAATTACTTTGTTTTAATTTGTAACTCCAAAACGAAATATCCCTAAACGACGTATATTTCCAGTTCTAAAGTGTGATTTCGTTTATTTTTCATCGGAATGATGCTATTTTGATGACTTCCGCTTTTTCGCAAAAAATGCTTTCGAATGCTTTAAAAGTGAAGATTTCGGCCAAAGACAAAAACCTAACGAATGGTTAAATTTAGGAAAAAATTGTTCGAAAGGTAGATGATCAATTTTTCTGAATTTTTGCACGTTGTGTGAAGGAGACAATTGGGGAAGTCGAAGGGTTCAGTGAGATGAAGTAGTTCGAGGCAAATTTCCAAATTTTCCAACGTTTCCAAATTTCTTTTAAATAGTTTTCGATTATCGCCTTGGTAATTTTGCGCTTCTCAGGAATTTGGCGCTGCTGTAGCTCCAGGGAATTTTCATATTTAGCTTCATATAGCTTTCTATGAGTGCCCAAAATTTGGCAAAAAAGTTGCTTTAAGAAATCGTGGAATTGACGTGATTTCGAATGAAATTATTTATTTTCTGTTCCAACAACAAGCTTTGGACAATATCAACGAGATAACGATACATTTTAATTCCGCTAACGAAAAATATGTTATTACGGAACAATTGTGTGTCATTTGTTCATTTGCGTTAACAAATACAAAGTTAAAATTGAACGTACGTTGTCGTAGCTGCATTAAATTAGCTAATCCGACCAAATATTGTTCATACGGTTACAAGTAACGTACCTTTTCCACTTTAGTTGTTTCAAATTATCGCTAAAAAAAAAAGTGCTCGAAAGCGCAAGCGACCCCCAAAGAAATTAAAAAATTAAATAAATTAAGAATGAAGAAAGATTTTTCTTGAATTTTCAGTGGTTCTACTACTTCGCAATCCTCGAAGATTTCATCCTACGTTTCGGCTGGGCCTTCTCGATGACCCTCACCGAATTGGGTTACGTCCACGCCGACTTGATGATAACAATCTTAGCCCCGCTGGAAGTCTTTCGGTATCTATTTCGAAACTGCGATACCTTTCCCTTTTCGACCGTTTTGACGTTTGCAGGCGATGCGTGTGGAACTTCTTCCGTTTGGAGAACGAACACCTGAATAATTGCGGTAAATTCCGCGCCGTCAGGGATATTTCCGTTGCCCCTCTCGATTGTTCGGATCAGATGTTGATCATTCGGATGATGGACGATGAAAATGGCGTCGTCAATAGGAGGAAGAAGAAATTGCTCAAAAAGAAGGAGGAACAGCCGAGGATGATGGAAGGTGAATCTACCGACGAATTGGACGTTTGTTGAAGGTTTGAATAGTACGAATTCGTAGGTAACTATCTCGATATATTCCAAAGTGTGCGAATGCGAATCTAGGTCTTTAAAATCTCAATGTACAAAGTTGTTTAATAATGTCCGATGTTGAATAAAAAAAAAATGAAGTAAAATCTGCTTTTTTATTTATGCTGATTGTATTTAACAAAGAGTAGTAACTCGTTAAACAACCGCAGTGAATGATAAATGAAAATTAGCTCTGTTGATCTTAAATGTTGGATCGGGAAGTTATCTGCATTAATCAGATCCAAAAAACAAAAAATCGAGACAGAAAAAGTAGGTAGCGTGAACGTAAAAGAAAATGTATAAAAAAAAAGTTTCTTTAGAACCTGAATTTTCTAATTTGATCATTTCTTTCCTGTCCCAAACGAATTTAGCACGTCCAAAACGTCGATTATTATAGGTTATTCTGTTTCGTTCTCTTCTTCACTTTTCCTCTCTTTTAATGCATTGTGGTAGTCGATTATCGGCTTAACTCTTTCAATAAGTATAGTGATAAAGCATATGTATTACAGTTTTCGTCATGTTGGATACACAAGTGAACCATTTTTTTTTTTAATTTACCTCAATTAAGAAATGCTTCGCTTTCTGTTGTGCCTAATCCTAGCGTTGAGGAACAGCAGATGTCGCCAACCTGGTGCAAAGCTTTAAAGCCTAGATTCTCCCTACCAGCCATCATTTATTTCCGAAGACTCTTCCGATCTCTTCATTTAGATAAAATGCTCTCAGGGCTATTGAGACTGCTGGTCGTTACGCGAAGTTCTTAAAACCTCTATTGTGAACGTCAACAGATTTCATTGGTTGTCGTTCAACGTACACCCCAACGACAATAGGGCAATGCCCAAACGTGAAGGTTTTGCATTTAGCGAGTTATATAAACTCAGAGCGCTCCTTGAGCAAATTCAAATTCAATTTTTTGAGTATTTTAGGCAAAGTGCACGTACTCGAATACTCTGCCGCTCGAATACTGAAATACTTCAGTATCACCCCTTACCACAAACACACTTCACTTCACTTAAACTGTACGATCGTTCCGATAGCTAAGCTATCATCTTCAGCAGCAATACTGAACTAGAACAGTGCTGCTGAAGATGATAGCTTAGCTATCGGAACGATCTGCACAGTTTAATTAACAGCCAGGATATGGTTATGTGGGAGTGTTATAACGAGATCTTTATTTATAATAATCTAAACAAAACAAAGTAATAAATAATATTATTCCAAGATGTGGATACCTTAGTTTGTACGTGGTTATGCCGTCTACGTTAAACCTGGGTATGAAGGTGAGCATATTGAAGGTGATAGCGGTGATAGTTAAGAACAATAAAGAAGAAAATGAATGAAAGTGCTGCGAGAATTAAGCCTTGAGATACAGCGCAGATTACAGGAGATTATATTGGTTGGTAGCTAGTTGTTAAAGATGGCACGTTGATGTCGGCTTGTGAATGAGATTCCTTTTGTGCTATTGGGTCATCGCCATGTCCAAATTGTAAGTAACGTAGTGTGATGTACCGTGACTAAGGTCAAATAGAACAACGAAAGTCACGATTAGACGCAGAAATAATGTTAACTTTGCTAAGACTAGTGTACAGCTATGAGATAGACGAAAACCAGATTGTTGACAAAAAATGAAAAAAGGTTGACAAAACCAGGCGGTTTTGTCAACCTTTTATCGTGTTACGCTATTGAAATATTAAAATTTTCTTTTCTAAAAAACTCATATTTCGAGGATCATGTCACGTGCATTATTAAAAAAAAAAAACACGTTTATCTAATTAAACACAAAATATAGACAACAAACAGATGAATCGATGAGACAGACTCAAAAAAAATCCTCTTTTTTCGATTTTTCGTTGTCAAAAGAAATTTATTCCAACAACGACCTAAAACCTTCAAAAAAATTAAAAAAACTACATACTATAGATATTTCTACATTTCGTTACCTTAGCAAGAAACGTACCTAACTTCATTTGTTCTTCTCTAAAATAACATTCAATTGAAAAAAAAGTTTTCGCAATTATCATTGTCCAAAAAAAAATCGTTAAAATCGTCCTACAATAGCCTCCAAAATAGAAACAAAAGTTTACATGTTGATCAATTCAAAATCAAACAGTTCTTTTGGGTTTCTCGTAATTTTTTTAACGGAGCTTTTCTCAGCGAAGCAACGATTTGGTTGTTCAACATTAATTGAATAAAATGTTTCATAGCGTTTACGATTCACGTCCTCCTGCAGTCATATATATATAGAACGTATTCGAAAAAAATCGCTTTTTTTCAATACGAATACTAATACAGCATCGTCGTCATGACATCAGACGACTTTTTCTCCCAAGATCCCAGCGCAGCGTCCTCTAGTGAGAGCTTTAAGGGAAAAAATGCGACGGACATGTTAGGAATACACCGGGGGCCAATAAATTCTCATTGACCCCGCTAAAGCCTCGTTAGATCGCGGTAGCAATATGAAGACGGAGCCTCCCGGGGGTTCGTTGATAAGAAGAAGTATCCAAGGAAATTATATCAATGCCCGGGACAATATTTAATGTCCCCCAACAAAATGCTCGAGACGACTCGTATTCTTCACAATATACAAAGTTAGTTGAAGTATGTAAACAGCAACCTGTGCGAACAGGTACGTTCTTTATTTTGGGAAAAGTAAAAAGGTTGTTTTCATGTTCTCGGAGAATTTTTAAAGAGCTTTGGTGTCGAGGTTGCCCAGCTTCTAGGTAAGTTCCACATCAAGTAAGTTGGCTAATTCCGGCGGTACATCGAATATGCTGCCTTTCGTTGAGGACTCCCTTAGAAAGATTCCATTCACTAACGGGGGAAGGCCTGCGCGATGTAAGTTTAAAAATAAGGAAAATAATGGACCAAGGACAAATCCTTGAGGAACCCTAATATTCCTTGGCAACAATGAAGATCTTTTTCCCATTAGTATTAAAGGCATCAATCTTCTCGCGAAGTATATTGTGCACGACACAACTAAAGGTCTTCCTCACACAACAGCAACAGCCAACTTCGTCATAATTAATTCGCCAAGAAGACCAGGAGGTTACCAAAACAAAGACATTTTAATTTAGAATTTAGATCTTTTTAAATCAGGACGCTTAAGTTCCAGCCTTCGGTCTTGATTAAATCAGGCACGTTGTGACCGGTTTATAAGCAGCTTCCAACTTTGCCCGGAGTTCGATATCTCACAGTATAGCTTCTTATTATACTTAGGGGAAGATCTATGAAACCACACTTGATCAATGATAGTTGGCGGTGACGTCGAAGATAACGCTTCGAATTCTTCGGTTATTTCCATTGCTCAGTGATGTGCAACGGAACTACACGAAAGAATCGAAGCCTCCTTCACGATCTTGTATTTACGTCAACATCCGCCGCCACTGACGTCGATCGCATGGTTTTCATGACGCCCTCCGCACCCCTTGCAGAACACTTCTGTTTTGTTTATAGTGACTTCAGGATAATTTTTTTTTTACCGATATAAGATGATTCAATTTTAGTATTTTTAACATTAATAGCTTATCTACTCTTGGTTAGATTGCATTAATAATGATTAAGAAGCTTGTAAAGCTTCTAAATTTTTTAAAAATAAAGTATGAGTCTCTTTAACTTTTCAATGTGAGTTGTTAAATGTCAAGATAATAGATTCCACAACCATATGTCACGTGACATATTCCAATTATTGGAGCTTGATATAAATCTTGGTTCTACTGATCAGATTTAATTTCTTTTGCCTATTTTTAGCACAGCTTACGCCAATATCAAGTGATATCATTTAACATCAGTAAGGTTGTTGTTAAAAAGCACCTGAAAGCTCCCCAAAAACTAAATTTTTTTTAAATTTTTTTTCTTTACGTAATACGTGCTTATACGCGAAAACAACGAATAAAACAAGCGAATAATCGTAAAAATCTCCGCGAAAAAGCGAAACGAATATAAACAAAAAAAAAAAAGAAAGGGAATATACGCAAGCGTATCTCTCCGGCCAGCCTTTGATAACACGACCGGTCTCCCGTGCAGTACAAATGGATTCGAGGCAGTCAATGGGAGCGAGGCGAGTCTAGCTACCACCGGGCAAAAGCTACCAGAGCAGCACTTCAGTCAGCACACGGTGTGTGACGTAGGCCGCAGTGTATGCCGGGTACTCTATTGATTACCATTAAACATGGCAGAGGTGTGATAACATATGGACGGGTGAACTCGTCTGCGAAAAAACGGTACGACAATATGAGACGGGTGTTGTGCTTCGCCGTCGTCGTCTTCGCAACAATTTGCAACCATCGATACCACGGAGTCGTAGCCGATCTAGAAATCTACCCTGGTAAGTGCATTTCGAAAAGGTTTCTTGTTTTGGGGGAGACCCGCCAGAACTAGTCTGTCCGGGTGCTTACGGGAAGCTTTGAGGGGGGAAGAGCGTCTGTTTTCGTTGTATCTTGCGTTATGAATGAATGAAAGGGGCACCAGCTTAATTGTCCGAGCGAACAGCTTTTTTGGAATGATAACAAAACATAAGACGAATGTTTGCGCTTTTTTCTAAAGCATATCCGAATCGAAGAAGAATATATTCCAAGTTCTTTCGTTAACATCATCAAATTATTTTTTTACGGAATCACCTTTCTTCTTTTCTTTTACATAGGTCCGAATGCGAGTTATTTTTAGCAACCAGCTATCAGATCTCTCAAGGTAGCCTAATTCCTACATTTCCAACGTTCCCTTCCAAGAAAATATGCGAAAAATTAGCCATCTCGGATCGAAATTAATCACCTTTAACATTTTCTTAATTTCACGTCTTCCTTGGAGGTAATGTAATTAAATCTGAGAAATTTGCTCTTGAAGGTAATGCAGACCTTATTCTTTTGCTTGTTTTTTCTTGATCTATCTATAGCGTAGATAAGTGGTTCTAAAAATAGATACTTTTCACTCTATTGTAGTGTCTAATATCGAATATTGATTGATGTTTGTGTTTACATGTCTTTAGATTTGTTCTCAGTGCATTCTGAAATGTTTCGACGTCACAATATATCTTCTGATAGGCTATTTTTCTCATTAGACACCGTCCATAAAAATCATTTTTATTACGTTAATCCTTAGAAAAATGTTACTCAAAAACGTTACAATAAATTACGTAGCAAAACCATGAAGAACATTAGATAAAAGGTACTTTTCCTGTACAAGAACCATTTTCTTTTATTACAATCGTCCATATTAAATTTCAATTACCTTCAGGATGTTCTAGACACTATATGCGTATTAGCTTCAAATTCCTTCAAATCAAACAGATTTCTCGCTCATAATAACATTAAATTGAATTTCTCCGTTATCTTAATTTCTCGTTTACGACTGGGAGCTTTCAAGGATTTTTTGGGGGCGAAAAGCGTTCCTGTTTGTTTGTAAAGGCCCGTTATTATTGATGTTATGCGTAGATGATCGGCTAATCATCGGTTTAATAAAGACCAACAGCTTTTGGACGTTCACAAAGTACTTATCGCCTCTTTCTAAGAACAGAGCTTTTTGTAATGATAAAAGAATGCGAAAAAATATTCGGGTTAGAATCGTAGCCGATTTCGAGATGTCCCGATGTCTGGGTAAATTAGTTTTGTTTGAATCATCTTCGAGAATTTGCGTGATGTCTTTAAAGGGAAGAGTTGTAACTTCCGTTATGGGCGATTGAGATGTTCACCAAATGGTCGCCAAAATTACATGAAAAGCGTCCTCTTTAATCGCATCAAAACGCGAAGTAATTATTTTGAGATATACGCACAGCTTAAGGAACGGACGATTCAAACAGATCCAACTCAAAGAAAGAAATCGTATTATTCAGATGTCCTTAAATCTTTTCTCGAGAATTTGCCGCTCTTAGCTTTTCCATAGATCGCCCCTTGCAGATTCACACAAATAAGGAATTTAGTTGGACGATTTGATACCGCACCGATGTGGAATCGACTCGAAATTGATTTGCTTTGAAATTTTCTAAATACCGTGTTGGGTAAATATTTTCCCTTGAAGATTCCGTAACGTAGTTTCGAATCTACGCGGGAAGTTCGGTAAATGCCGTTGGCAAAAAAAGTACATTTTTGTGTGTAAAATTTTATTTTTCGAGATAGTGTTCTTTGAGGTTGATACACTTACTCCAGCGTTTTCGCATCTTTTATGTCCCATCTAAAAAATACGATTTCTTCAATTCTTTGAAGTAGGCGTTTGTTTTTACAAATCGCTTCATTCTTTGAACCAATTCTTCCTCCATCGAGCCATTTTTTTATGTTCAAATATAGAAAACAATCGTTGGTGGTTAAATCTGGCAACTGCGATTGGTGCGGGAGCAATCGTATTCGAACTTATGGAATCTTGCTATGGCGCCAGCACAACTGAGCATCTTGAAGAAACAGGATTTTTTCTTCGCTAAATACGGATATCTTCGTTTCACAGCATTATTGAAACGATCCAATAATTTGGCATAATACTCGCCGTTAATTGTTTTACCATTTGCAACGTGGATTACGCCGCGTGTATCCCGAAACACCGCGGCCATGATCTTGTTGGCCGATAAAGAGGCTTTGAGGGCACAATCTACTGTTTGTGCTGTTCTTTAGCATCTGGTACGCTCTGATGAATTCGTGATTCGCCAACAACGTGAATCGACGACAAAAATCATCTGGATTGAGCTTTAACATCGCCATATATTCATTTGAAGTTGGTCAATTGAAATGCCCACAGCTTCGTCAATTGCATCGATCATTCATAATTTTAAAATTTTTTCAATCATCTGTGGCGTGACGGCCTCATTTGGACGACTTAGACGTTCTACGCCAAAAATGTTCGCACAGCGTATTTAAACTCACCTGTCCGAAGATGAAGGACCATCATATACGTCTCTGCGATTCTAGCGCCATCTTTTACGAGGTCGGGTAATTATCGAACTTTGCTCGAATTAAACCTAAGAAGTCTTGAAGGAATCCATATCGATTATGTTTGCGGCTATACGTAGAATAACCTCAGATTTACATATTCCACTTTCGTTGTCCTTTTTAAGCAAGGCGGATTATGCCGCAAGACACCGTGACTATGAACTTGTTGGCTAATAAAGTGATGGGTGTTGTCTAAATCCCAAAGATTTCCGTCCTTCGAAGTTGTCACATGCCTTGAACAATCGTGGCACCCAATTGCGGAATCTTCCTTATATTCGATACGTTATTAAAATATCACGCAGCCGGCCAATTGAGACGCTCACATCCTCACCACCTCAAGCACCTACAATCGCCGGTGATTCGTATTTTTTTTTTTAGTAATCTTTGATGCGATAACCTTGTTTGGACGTAGTTCCTTATAAATGCTAACGATCGATCGATAACGAAGATGCAGGGTAAACATGAACTTCTAAAAATCTACGCTCTAATCTCTTATAAGATCCCCGTATTAAATCTAAGGAGTCCTGAAGATGTTTGTGATTATGTGTAGAATAGTTCAGATTTACTTTAGGTTACCCCTTTAAAGCAAAAATTATTTTAAAAAACTATTTTTAACAGCTAACCTGCTCGAAATAAACTAATTATCTATAATTACATGCCATACCTACTTTAACTTGTTTACCTACGCAGAAACCTTTGAAATGGCATTTTATAAAGTATTTGACTTGAAACGTTTACTTGCCAAACTCGTGCAATTGTAACTTCGTTGGATGTCCATGCAGGAGAACATCCCAGAAGGACATTTCATAAATAAATTGGGTCAAGTAGCTTGTACGCTCTTAAAGTATAATCCGTTGTGCGACGAACATTTTATGAAAAGAATTTTCAGTAAAATCGATCCGCGAGATGTTTCAGACTTTGCTTTTTCGAGACATACGTCTTTTGCGTACTTCTTTCTAATATATCAGATTAAATAATACGTTTCGTTATTAAAAAGATATAAAAAGAAATCATTTTGCAAAGATGTACCTTGATACTTTATGAATTTTCTTTCTTATTACCTTTTTTCTTGTTACCGCTAGACTGTGTATAATGCGAAATATATTTTTTTATTGACTTCAATATTACTCGGCCCTACTACATAGCTGGAACGAGATTAAGAATTCCTTGCGTGCTTTTCGGGCTAGAAAGCGTCTCGGAAGCTGTAAAAAGAGCGATCCTAAATTTTTATTCCATGTCGGGCTAGGGCAATTTCACCTATTCTCAACTATTGCGAACTCTCTTCTTCTAATAAATAAATAAAATGACGTAAGAGATTTTTTTTTTAAATAAATTACGTAAAATGAAGGTCGATCACCAAGATCTCGACGTTTACGTTGGCGCAAGATGTCCCGCTCTTGTGCCAACAACACAATCTTCTACATATGTAAATCCAAATCTGTTTGCGAAGTACGTCAACTTGTCGTCCTGCTAAGCTTCAATTCTTGAGCGCGACGAGAAATCGATAAATTTGCAACGCCGTCTCTTAGAATACCGATGTTCTCGATATTTTCTTTCTACATTTCGACGATTTGTTATCGCGTTCGCATCAGGAATAAGTAAAATTCCTTTCAATTTTTTTCACGGATCCGACGTACAACGAAGCATAGTATTGGCGATTACGCGAATGGTTTAGTACTAATTGTTTTCAAACATGCAGGATGACGTATGGGAAAAAGTAGAACGCAGAGAACGACGCGAAAGAGGATGCGAACATTTTTTTTTTTGGTCTGTTCAATACCTCTTAATAAAAAAAAGATCGCTCACTAGCTGCTCGATATGAGTCTTCAAATAATAACATAACATAACAATGAAGAATAATGATTCAATCGTAAAAAATATAATTTACTTCGCCCCAAAGAAGGTGTTCAAAATTAATGATGCCGAACACTATAATTCTGTTCCATGATGATTGCTTCTTCATTATTTCTTTTCACTGTTCGATGGAACATTTTCTAATGGATGATTTGTAAATCGATTAAGCAATCGAAATGGACCAATTTGGTAGAAAACAATAAAAAAGTAATTTGATGATTGATTTGATGAATAGTTTTCTATCTAATAGTGCATGTTATGTACCATCGTCACTAAAACTTGCTTCATTGGCGAAACAAGATTAATACTCCACGATTTTGACTTTGAATAATAATGATGGCAAGGACTCTGACGTAGTATGACAAACAACAGATAAGTATGGGCAACCTCTTAGCTTAGGTTGCTGATACTTAAGTGTTATTTGCCAATTTTGACCTTGATTTTGGGAAATGAAACGGATGAAGCTAAACAAGTCTTTAAAGAACGGCTTCTTTGAGGACTTGGTTAGCTGATTCACGCTTAACGTTCCGTACAGCTGAACTTGCAGCTTCTTACATTGCAACAACACGACGAGTTCTAGTAACCCCGTTATTATCTCTTGCTTTTTTGAAACGGCCATCTCCTGCCAAACGCCTATGAACGCCAAATAAATGCTCTAATATTAGTAACATGCCTTAATTGATATCTCTATCGATAGATGATCGATCGGGCTTCGCCATAACCATCACGTTCCTACATTCATGGAAAGTACAGAGAACCACTTCTAAAGGCTTGAAACGATAGAATCAAACAAAAACTGTTATCATTTCCTAGCTAAGCGTTTTTTAACAGGTTAAAAATAAGATAGTGTTCCAATAATATTTGAAGAACCTATATCTTGAGAACAAAGAGCTTGGGAACATAGTGCATGAGACCTTTCTTTTATTATTTTATCGTCCTAATAGCATGGCGCTGTGCTTTGTGGTCCTTTCAATCTCATCCGGTATCTTTTTTTATGCGCGTATTTATGTGAATACGTAAGCTACGAGTCAAAGCTTCAATATTGAACAACTGGAATTAGTCTACTTACGACGAAACATCGTTATTAAACGCCGTATCATCCGTAATCGTTGCTATTTTTTGATATTCGGTTATTTAATCAGGTTTACGTAAATATTCACATTTCCATTTGCGGTTTGTTTTGTTTATCTTCTTTGACGTTTAAGCTCTGATAGTAGTCCTAAAACACGAAAATATAGAGATTCGCTTTGATAAATTTAGACGCGGATGACGTAGCAACAACCGTGAAGGAGATATGAAGAGTTCGCGTGATACAATAATTATTCGGTAATTAATTGGTTGGGGGCTTTACGAATCGGCATTTTTTTCATATTGCATCTTCTAAAAGATGGGAATTCTCCCCGATAGTATCCGGCGTGAATTCGTGTTAAATGGGGGAATTCCTGCGAATCGGTGGTTTCGTGGTTTTTCACTATTTTATTATCACTTACTTATTATTTAGAAACTGGTTCTCTTATGTATCGAATTATAAGAATTCAAACATTCTAACTTAACAGATAAATCCATCCGACTTTAATTAAATTCTTTTATTATTTTCACTGCATCTTACCATCTCCAACAACGATATAAATCAGGTACAGAAATGAAAACAACGTTAACTAAACACAATGCGAAGCCCATAATTGTGAAAATTGAACCACAGGAACCGTCAAACTAAAATATTGGAAATACAAGAAAATAAATAAATGGTGAAAACCTTCAGCGATAATTGATTGTCGCGCACTTTTTTTTTCAAAACGCGGAATATGGTTTAACACTGCCATTCTTTTTTTTATTTCTCGCTCCGCGTCGATTTTTGAACGATATTTACTGTTTATTACAGCCGCAGCTGAAAATCCAGCTTCGAATAAACCGGTTGTCGCAAGGGAAAAGAGGATACCTGCAGCTTTTAAATTCATAGTTGCGGGAAGAAGCAAATGCTGCTTTCACGCGGTTTTCACGTGAGAATTCAATTAATCTCCATTCTTCTTACGAAGTAAGTTCTAATAGAGCTTGAGCCCATTAGAAAGAAGGCGCCTCCGCCCAAGATATTGAAGCCAGGCAAATTTCTTAACATTGCCTTCTTTAAAGTGTTTTGCAAACTGGTTAGTGAGCTTTGAGAAATGTTTCAGCAAGTCTTGTGAAACAACGACTTTATTAGAGACCACGTATTCGCGTAATTCATGGTAATAAGGATGATCACGATCCTCGTTAACCGGAACTTTTTCCTGAATGTCGCAACCTTCTCTAAAAGTTTCGAAATCTACATGTTATTGCCTTGCAGAAACAGATCTACAACAAATGTGCTGGTTCCGACCAAAAGGTGGATTCGGGCTCCGGTACCCTGTTAGCACGACCTTCCTTTTGCAGAAAAGTATGAATATCTTGACGCAGCTCGAGTACATAAAATAAGACGTCACCACGTGGAAGCCATAATATTAATCGTGTCAGGAGCAACCGATAAGATAAGCTCTTCTGCAATGGTGCGACTTTTTCGTGATTCACCAATCTCCGCGCGTCTTAAAAAAAATGCTAGCAGCTCGTCGCTTTAGCTCAATTTGGAGCATACGCTCGGGCACTAGCAACAGAGTACACGCCGCGGTCTCTTTTCGTTGGTTACTTCTATTGAAATAAGGCCAAAATTCAAATAGTCGTCTTCGTATTTACGATATTTCCGTTCCTTTGACGTCCCACCATTTGTCGATGCTCGATCACTCTTAAACTATCGATTTGCTTACTAGATAAAAATCATTCCATTTTCCAATACGTCTTTACGGAAACGCCAAGCGACACACTGAAACAAAGCGAACGTTCCTGCGAGAGCGGGAGGGAAGACCTCAGTCTAGTCCGTTTCGCCGGAGTAGTGCCGTATTTACACTAGCCACCCCATCTACTTAGAGCTTTGAGCCATTTCGAAATGTTCATTGTAGAAGATTTCGGACTATCCACTTTGGCGTGGCAAGTGTCTCTTGAGGCTTCTATTTCCTCTCTACAACGCTCCGGAGTGCCGTGGCGCACGCTTAAGGAAGCTCCGACGTAATATAGAGTATCGCTAATTAACTTGAGCATCAGTATATATACAGAGTAAATCAGAATATTTTGGCCAAATTAAATTTAAGCGGCATTCTGGGTTCTAAGTATCTTTGAAAGCGGTAAGTTATCACATAATTAACCAAGGCTTTTTATGTAATGCGAGAGTTCTGTGTAAGATAAATAATATGCCCAGTACATAAAGACCATAAAATATCTACAGATCGTTGGATAACCCTTTCTTTGAATTGAGAAAGAAAACGTGGCGTAGGCAGAAAGTAAAAATTTCTTTATTGTCGTCTTTCCTGTTGTTTCGTATCTATCCGTTTCCTTTACCATTCGGACTTTAAACGACGACAAAGAAGAAGCCGTTAATTATTAATTGTTAGCGGATACATGAATACACCCGCTTACTGAACCTTTATTAATTAATTTTACGCACGCTGTTTGATCTTCTTTAACTGATCGCTTACAACTCGGCACATCAATGGCGTAGAGCTTAAGGCTGGGTTAGCATTCAATCTCCCTGAATTACTGAAGTAATCCGCAACTGAAACAAAGATATTCCTAGGATGAATGGAATCTACCGAAGGATAATCTGTCTTGTTCCTCCTCAATTAATTCCAACTTTAAACCATGGTACGTAATTAAAAAGCACTGCTTTAATACTGTTGCCGTTGTTGAAGACCGTCAATCACATACGCTATTGAGATAATATCACTGAGAGAACGTTTGAATTAGAAGGTATGTCTTTGTCCTTATCTCGATTGCTTGCGTTTCAAAGCTGTTTCAATTAGTCGGCGTTGCGTACGTGGTAATTACGCAAAAGGGGTCATTAAATCAATTTAAGATGAGCTTGTTCTTGCTGTATAATTATTGCGTAATTAGTGAATCTAAAAAAAAAATGAAATTTGCGGTTATCTTTGATTCTAGACTACTAAGGATCGGTTTGCGTTCGAGAAAATGCAAAAACGACCTTTGAGTCGACGAAGTCTACGATAGAAGGTAGATGGAATGAATTAAATTATTCGGTTTTGCTCGCCGAAATCGTTCTATTTTCCTTGTGTTGAGACACTCCTGGATATTTAAAAAAATCGGTGTTAAAACGTTATCAATCAAGCGAGAGGGAAGTTCGATAGTTGTCAGGCCTCACCAACATTTTTAAACAGATACGTCAGTTAGTTTGTAATTTAACAACGATGGAAAAAATCGAATGTAGCGATTAAATGTTTATTTTTGAAAAAGGAAACGAATGATGAAGAACATCAAAGTCGTCAAAATCAGGTCATTACATCAAAAATAATTGAAAAAATTCATGAGCATGAGCGGAGGAGGATATGAGGATATGAGATTGGTAACACTGTGGGACCGAACGCATAACGTTTTAATGTAAGGAAGCTTTCATAAGATACGTACCACGATTGACACATGTTTGGCAATTTTTTGCATCATGGTACATTAGAGACCAAGGAATAGGCCAAATAGTGTCTTTTTTTTGTGGCCAATCAGCGCCAAAAAAGGCCAACGTCGCATTATCGGCCAACAAGATCATAACGATTAATAAGGACCAACAAAAGCAATGTTGCGAAAGAAAAACATCAGCATACGGCGAAAAAATATTCTTCTTCGTTAATTCCATGGGTTAGGAGACGGGTTGCTTTTACACCCATAACATCCGCCTGATTTACCTCCAGCGATTATTGCTTATTTCCCAATCATCAGTTGTAGAGCAAGAATATAAGGCAACGCTTCTGTGAATCTTCATCCAGGATAACGCCTTAATATACTTACATTACTCAGAGGTATAATAGCATTCTTCGTCGTCTACGAAAACAGATTTTATTGGCCAAAAACGAACAACGGACAAGCCAGTTTTCACATCTTTAAAAGTTCCTACCTTGCAATACCTCTACATTTTGGAAGTTGTTCATTACATTCTTAAAAACAACGGCACAACGCTTGCATAATCCTAACAGCCGACGAACAAACGATTTTCAGTTGCTGAATTACAAGTTACGAGCAAGAGTATTTGAAGAGGAAGCTCTGTAATAATAAATAAACTTTTGGAACTGAATACAAAAAACAATCAGACTTTTCTCTGTTTTTCTTTATTTGAGAGTTTGTTTTTAGTTTCATTATTATCGTTCATCTGTTTTCTTGTTTTTGTTTTGGTGACTGTGATTGATTCAATTACCTTCAAAAATCAATAAAAATCATTGTTATTATTAATCTAGTAAGGGAATAACTCATAATTATTGGCTGCACGTTTCAGAATAACTTCTTAATTAGAAATTACATTAAACCCATCGTAAGTAATGTCGATTTTTATCAATATTTACGCTAACTTCCGGTGATAGTGATTATAACACAGTGTACAGTGCATTCCATGTATGCATACTATCAGGAGAATGAAACGAGTTTGTGGTCACGTTAAATTTCATCAACCATAAACGCATGCATACAAAGACACCTCACTTCACCAGTATCACTTAATAATGAAGAAAAAGAAAAATTACCAATCCCGAGACAATTTGAAAGAAAGAAAGCATTTCGCTTCACGTTGTCCCCATTAGCGCATTTGTTTACGAGAATTAATCCTGAGATTAATTGAATCTGACAGGTATTAATATTGCACGCGTAAGTCGAACTTCAAATTAATAGACGGCGTAGAGGACGCGTTAATTTGAAATTCTAATTAAGTATGTACCAAAATAGAAGCTGATGTTTGTGCGTCCAACTCGATGAGGTGTAATTTCACCATATTCAAACCAACCTCTTCCGTACCTCTTACATCAGCTAAACGAACTAGATTGGAACATCTTCTGGAACTACTCAAAATGTTTTATTTAGTTGTTTGTATATATATTTTTTTCGTCTTGGCAATAAATTTATTGCCTTCATCGAAACAAATAAATGATTGTATTATGTAGCGAGCTAATTTAATAGTTCCGCTTTTTCAGTATTAAATAAGCAAAGAAGAAGGCAATTCCTCCAAAAAAAAAAAAACAACAATTATGAACTTAAAATCATCTTAATTGCAGATTTTCATTGACAAAGTTTAATTTTGTTTTTGTTACTATGTAACCAATTATGTGTTCCGAAGAAGGTAATAAATTTATTTCCGAAACGTAAAAATAAAAAAAAATTGAATATGAAGCAAGATATGCTCCACCATCCAATGCGGCTTTTCAGCCGACCATATAACGATTGACTTCCGTTATTGGAAAAGCACATTTATGTTGATTAGATTTCAATATCTCGTGAACTAAACCAACTAATGCAACACGATCTTCAATGAGAGATCTCAGGTTAGGATTACAAGTAGTCCTTGTCAATGGATCTATTCTGATAGCTTCATTTGTTGCTGTTCTTCCATTTTCATTTTTTCTTTATTTTCAGCAAAATGACCAGTATCCTTTAACGTATTACCTTCTTGGTTCTTGAAGACTAAAACTTAAAAATAGAATTCTATGATGGTAATAGTTTATTCGGAAAAGTTTAATTTCTTTCTCGGTTTAAAAGATAAGCAAGTAGAACGATGTATACCGGGCGTTCGCGAAATAGAGCTACATTTAGTTGTAAAACTGGTAACAATAAATCATTTCGCCGAGAATCGCCTATTTGTTGCAATATAAAGAAGATCGTTACAAAAAATTACCTGTATCAGCACCATTATTTTGGTTGTAATCCATCAATTTTCTTGCTTGTAGGAATCAACCTAGAGGACCAACAAAATGAACAATCCGACAGAAGCTTCGCCCAACCTCTATACGCCCAACGTCGTTGGCACGAGAAGGACAACTGGCCACGCCTCCAAAAGGAGTACTTTGGAGACGGCCAAGTCCAACCCAAATTCAACGCCCGAATAGCGGAACGTTACCGAAAGATCCGCGATATGCTGAACAAGCAAACCGTAGAGCTGAAAGAACGACTTCACAACTCCATGAACAACTTCGCGATGGCGGATCGCGACAACTTAGACGACGACGACGATTTCCGGCTATACATGAGCGAAGAAGTCGATAGGGCCAAATACCCCAGCGGTAATCAGCAGAAACCGCAACAGCAGAACCAACAACAGCAGCACGTCCTTGAAGACGTCAGGCCGTATCCTCCGCAAGATACTTCGGACTTTAGCTTTCACGACGGGAACGGGGAGGAAGTGGAAGATGAAGAGATTGCCGGCAATATGGCTGAGGAGGATAACGTCGATCCGATGAGGGTCCCTTACAATATGGAAGATCTGTACGGGGATGTCGATGGAAACAGGAAGGCTGGCCTTTACGACGCTAAGTTGAGCGATCCGACGCAATTTGCGTATTCGCCCCCCGATCCGAGGTTCTACGAGGATCTAGTCAAACCAGGTGAGGTTGCTAATATTTCGGGCTTTAGTTCGTGTATGTCATCATCGGGGCAAAATTCCTGCGGTAATGCCCCGACGAAACGTTGTTAGTAACTGAAGGCTGCGACTTACAAGCCCGGAAATACCACCTTTACATTCGGACGAAATTAAAGATCCTGTCTCTTGAAAGCAGAGAGCAATGTCGCCTTTCAATCTGGAAGGACTTTGATGTTCTTATACGATTCGTCCGAATTACCTCTTGAAAAGTTGTTTTTGCATGATAGCTTTATTACATACGTATTCTTCCATTGTTAACAATTTAAAATTTCGGACTCGTTCCCTCGTTACAAACTTTCGCAATAAGAGACTAACCAATAACTCACTTCCTACTCGCTTATTACGTTTTCTCTTTAAATTTTTCTTTCCAGAAAACATGGTACAACGTGAAGCTTACGATCGGAATCCTAATGAAGCCTCCGGTCATCAACGTCAGCAACTGCCGCAGCAGCAACAGCAGCAGCAGCAGCAACAACAACAACAACAACAGCAGCAACAACTGCAGCAAAAGCAACAGCAGCAATTGCAGAACGCCCAAAACGAACCGGAGGCGAACAACCGTATCTCTTATACGGGCGCCTATCAGGAAATCATGGACGACCCTAGGGAGAGGGTAGATAGCGGCGTGAAGGTGGTGGCGGTGAGACCTAATTCCGCTGAAACTGACACGGCCGGCGTCTACATCATTGCGGTGGTAGCCGGTATAAGTGCCGCAGCTACCGTCGGGCTTATCGCCTTCGGAATCGGATGGTACAAGTAAGTTTCGATCTTTCGGGCCAGAGATTGGTAAAAACGTTTCGATGGGGGAATTATTAATACCTCGAGGGATGGTTATTTTTGTATTACCAAGAGTTATATAGGTCATATTGGATGCTACGATCTTAGTTAAATACAAATGTGGCGAAAGTAAAAGGAATAAGTTTTGGGGTAACAAACGGGCTTATGCGAATTAGCGAAACTTGAATTAACAAATAATAATTAACAATAAAATAAAATAATTAATAATAAGATAAAAACAAGTGCCAACGTAATTAAGCAATTGCTGGCAAGCAACGCAAATTTTATTTGTGATTTTTGGTGTCTAATTCTCATCCGGGCATCTTGTGTCTCGATATTCTCAAATTTTAACAGTTAATTTTTAACTTACCGAAATAGCGTTTAGGGACATTCCCGAATACAGGAATTCCTGTAAACTCCTTAAGTTCTTTAAGTAAATTCCTTAAGTTCTTTCCTCAAGGAAGTCCTTTGAAGAATCTCGAAATCTTCTTCATTTTTACCCCACGAAAACATAACAGGTACGTAATGCGAATATAGGCCATAATTACGAACAATGAAATAATCATGGACTGTCGAATAATTCGAAGCAATTGCTAAAACAGTAAAATAATAAAATCTCTGATGTTTCTTTTGTTTTTGAGCATATCCGGTGCCAAAAAATGCCGATAGAGCCCGACGCTAATGAAAATATCCTTCACTTATTCGTAAACAAATTATTTCAGATGTTTATTAAGAAACCTATTTACTAATACTAAGCGACATTAATTATCAAACATCCATCCTCGTATTTTCGCTAATCAATTAGTGACGCAATAATGGACAAGCGGATTACAGGAGATAAAAGTAACGCACGACAATGACGTGGAAAACGAACCATCTGTTTTCACAATAAAATATCCTTGATTGCTTTTACAATAAGCTAATATCTAATAGTAATACACGATATCAAATATTGCAGCAACCCTTTTACTGTAGATTGCCGTCGAAGTCTAACGACCGTTATGATTCTGATCGTGTCTTTGTTTCATATTTCATTTCGTTGGAAATTATTTTTTCGTTTTACGAATAGGCTTTGTAGCATCGCAAACTGATCGCCGGCATCCTGGTTATTCAGTACGTTGTTCACAGCCATCGTGTGTTCACGTATAATAATAACAGGAAAGTGTATTCTGCGTATTTAATAATGTTGAAGGGGCGTACGACTTCATATTGCGTTTCAAGCAAGAAACGTACATTTCTATTAACTGATGATCTCTTCTTTAAAATAATGTGTAACAACAAACAAGCACTGCTTGTCTTTACGGACGCAGTACCTTCAAGCTGGCGCTCATGAAACGATTTGTTAAAGCCTTATGTTTGCAGATCGTTCCCCAAAGTAAGTTTAGAAAAATTAAAGGCTGGAATTTTTGATGGTGCTCAAATTAGCAAGCTCATTAACGACTTGAATTTTGCCAAAAGCCGTGGCTGATGTTGAAGCCTCTGTTTGGTATTCTTCTGTTACTGTGCTTAAGAACTTATTGCGTAACAATAAGGTTCCTATTAATTGGGGAGCGGGTAGCCATCTCGGTATATAATTTCATCGTCGTTGATACTAATACGATCCTTTTTTTTAATGAATTGTGAACTTGACACTCTGTATATTGTATACAAACACTGTACAGACCACAAATATATGGAAAGCAGACGTGCAGATTGCTTCACTTGTTATAAAAAGTGCATATATGAAAAAAAAGAGTAACTGTATTAAATCGCTTCAGCTTCTTTTTTCTTACATTTTTACTTCCAGTCTCCTGGAAAATATCAAAAAAGGGGCAAACATGAAGAACTCTGATTAAACGTACAACCAAATATTCGAATTCTCCATTTTAAACGGCTCGGTGGCGCAGTGGTAAGTGGGCCAATGCTTGACTGGGCAGAGATAAGCGCAATGTGTTCGAGTCCCGCTAGAATCAGCAAATTTTCTTAGTGGGTCCGATACACTCCCTTTTACGACGAAGGGGTGGCAGTAACAAGACCATGCAACACATTTTATACACACAACTTAAACATTAAAAGGCTCCTGAGGTTATGACAATCTTGCAAAAAGATTATACACCTCGTTGGGCCGCCACCACACTTATTACATTATTTATTTAGTACATTATTTCTTCCTTTTCATCTTCATTTTCAATATCTGTTGTTTCATACATGGTGGATTCTTCATCTGAAGCTATAGAAACAGCAGTATGTTGATCACCACCTCGAATTTTGTTTGAGATTGTCCACGCTTAGCTTACTTTCTGCGGGATATTCATAGTTTTGAAGTTGCCATTAAATATATATCTAAAGTGCTACCAAAGCACATATTTACTACTTTTTCGAAGCTTTTAACGTACTTTAACGGCAATACTTCAAAGGTAATCTACGTTTTTTAAAGTGGCTTGAATTTCAATGAAAGGTAAATTTTAACGAGGATAGCACGTTTTAATCCGCGCATTTGCTGTATTGTTCAATCGACATTGAAATTGTTCGCCTTTTTTTTATTTTTATGATTTCTTTATAATTATTAAAACCATTAGGCTTAAAGGTAAATATCATGAAATAATTTCATTTTTTTTTCGACAAATTTACAATATTGCTGCTCTTTTAACCCTTCTTTAGCATTATCTAGATGGCAAAAAAAAATTCTAGCCTCTTACAGTTTCATTTTAATAATTAACATAATCTGGCTGACGATACAATGTTTTTTGATACCACAACGATCTTACACAATCTCTACAAAAAAATCACAAAAAAATATTTATCGTTGAGAGCTTAAAGAATTATCAAATTTAGCGAAAAAATCAAACATCTTCCTTGGTAACCATTTGGCTTGAATGTTACAACTAAAGTAACTACATTAACTGCAATTTTCCTAGTAATTTCGATCAAAATTTCATGAAAACGCTATTAGTCAAATTTATATATATATATATAAGAAATAGAATTTGTTTGGTCTTATAATTGTTTTTAAAGCACATATCTCTCATCATGGCACCCCTATTTTCTTTTACCCTAGAGGGCGCCAACAAATTTTGAGTTTGTCGTTTCGAAAGTTGGTGGCATTAACTGCGAGGCAACAGCAACAGAAGGTAGAGATAAAAAAGTACTCTCGGAATCACGCTGATGACGCCGAGTAGGCAGAAACATATCCGTGCGTTAGTCTACTTTTTTCTCTCCTTTTGTTGCGTTTACCGTAAATTATTCCATCAATACCATGAGGAAGCTAAGCTATCTTAGACATTATACATTTATGGTCACACATCTCTGTTTAATATTTTATTATTTCAATTTAAAAAATCATAAAAAAAAATAATTCTCCTTTATTTCTTGAAATTATTTCTTTAATTGAAGTCATGAAATGCTGTAATGAATACTAGATTGTTCCCTAAGCATTGCGGCAGCTTTCTCAGCTGACAAATCCCTTTGCGATTGAGCTAACAATTCATAACCAACAATAAACTTTTTAACCGTGGCAGATCTCAACAATGGCGGTAGGTAAATACCGTGGAAGGTCCAATGCTTCTGATCGGTGCTTAAGAATTCCCCGGTCGGAGCGCCATGCCAACCCATCGAATAGGGAAAGCTGCATTTGAAGAGGTTATCGTATTTAGCAACAAGAACCCTCATCAAATCCGCAAGACATCTCGTCTGGTTCTCATCGAAATCCGTGAAGCGAAGGATATGCCTTTTAGGGAGTACCATCGTTTCGAAAGGCCAAATAGCCCAGTAAGGTACCAACGCTACCCATTCCTGGTTCTCGTACACTATCCTTTCTCGTCTTTGAAGCTCTCTCTCGACGTAATCCGTCAGCATCGGTCTGCCGAATTTTTCGAAGTAAACCTTTTGGTTTTCGGCTTTGATTTTGGGTTCGTTAGGGAAAAAGCTGGACGACCATATTTGGCAATGAGGATGTGGATTGGAGCAACCCATCATGGCACCCCTATTTTCGAAGATCTGGACCCAAGTGTACTTCTTGCCCAGTTCTTCCGTTTGATTTATCTGGAATTGAAGCAAGTTTTGAAGAATTACTAAGGAGACTTTTAAGCAATTATTTTACGGGAAAATTAACTTCAAAAACGTTACAATACAACTTATAGTTCGTAATCTTTGATAACTTACCCATTCTCGTATGACCTGTTCCACTTCGGCATGAGTCATAGTAGGCAAATAGACGTTAGATTTAGGGTGGAAACACATCACTCTACACGTCCCTTTAGCTTCAGCTATTTGAAAGAGAGGATCATCGGATGCTGGAGGTTTGGGAACGTCTTCTAGGAGAGCCGGGAAGTCATTGGTGAAAACATAGGTCGAACTGTAGTTCGGAGTAAGTCTGCCCGAAGCCCTTGTTACGCCAGGGCACAACGGATTGGTAGGATCGAATTCTGGGATATTTTCGCTTGGTACACTTTCCACTTGACCGCTCCATGGTCTGAGGGTTCTATGTGGCGATACCAAGACCCACTCGTTCTTCAAGGGGTTGAAACGTACATGTTGATGTTCTGTAAATAAAATTATGGCAAATTTTTATAAGGCTTTTTTAAAAGGAGAAGGGTTGCTGTCTAAATAAAAAATAAATTCAAAATAACAGAAACAAGATTAATCAATCGTTTGTAGACATTTTTAATCTATTCGGCATCGATTGAAGGAGCCTTTCGCAATACGCGTCACCACGCAAGCTTTTCCATACATTGTTCATGTTTTCTATTATATTATTGAGGGTTCCGATCACCAACATTTCGCACTGTCACAGCCCTCAAACTTTCAAACCAATTTCTCACCGGTCTAGACGCGTGGATGGGACAATTATCCTGAACAAAGTAAATGGGACCATTTGGAATAAGAATACGGAGAGATGGAAGAAATATCTCCATCCAATATACCTTTACGTTGTCCCCTAGCCAGCGTTCCTGTAATCTGGGTCAGACCCAACAGCCACAAGCAATTCGACCAGATCTTTTCATGGGCTGAACATTTTGAGGCCGCCATCTGGTGTTGTTTGGGCCCTAGAATACCCGCGTTGTATCGTCCGATGTAGAGAAAACTTTTTCATCCAAAAAAACACACATCAGTCCGGTTTCGATTTAGGTTCTCTTCGGCAAGATTCGGCCGTTAATCTCGCTTTTTTGGTCGGCCTCCCTAAAGCTAAAGCAGTAGAAGATTGGCATGAGGATGTATCGATTCTACGACTGTCGCTCCAACGATTGAACATCTTCAACTTCTTTTTGTAGCTCTTTTTGGCTATATCCGATTCTTCTTCTTCTTCTTCCTTCTAAAAGCTTCTTGGAGTCCGTTCGAAAGGATAATTGATCTTTCTTTATAAACTTCGTTGCATTTTAGATAATGTTGATCTAGATAGATCTGAGATAATGTTGACGATCGTTCATTTTAAATGTTTGATTCGCTTTGTTTCTTTTATATAATTCTTTGAATTGATATTGTTTCGTTATCTCTGCAATGTACATTTAAGCACAGACTTCACTAGACCCTCCAACTCAAATAATCACAACTTTGACGCTTGTGCAGCACTAACCGATCAATTCGATTCACACTGAATCGAATCACAACACAATATGTCTTTGAACGCGATACGTTTCGAAACGTACCCAGCAACTAACGTACAACAATATGCAATTAGAGCTTCTAATACGAAGCGCCAAACGTTAAACGGAGACGGAAACTTCGATTTGATTGCATAAATTACTTTGTCATTCCCGCCGGCGTAGAGGAAATCGGCGTGTATCGTGGAGGACGGTACGCCCCTGTTGTATTGATTGCGGTAAGTGGATGGCGACCGAATAAAATATGAAAAATGGAACGAAGTGTTTTGCCGTTGCCCAGGCGATGTAAAAAGAAAAAAAAAATTCCAACGCGCTCCACAACTTTCCAACAACATTATGTGTTGTTCGACTCCTCCTCGGGGAGGTAGGATGAGAGGTGGAAGGGGAGAATTCCTCTCTTTTTTTGCCAAAATAAGACGTTGATTGGAAGAGAACGTGACGTCCCCGCTACCAATGGAAGAGAACCAGAAGTACCCCCTGTACCCTGCTGAATTTTTGAATGGTAGAATATTAGGTTTTCAATAGAATGACTCGGACTTTTTTCTGTTGTACGTTGAGAAGAAAAAAAAATGTTTCGCGTTGAATGTAAAAAGGACGAAATAAAAAGACATAGCGTCCTATTTATGAAAGGGATATACAGGATGATGACTATTGCGCTGTAATAAATTAGTTTATTGTCGATTAATATGAAGTTAATAGAGAAACAATTGAATAATAAATTGATACAAAAAAAAACAATGGAGTAATTTTTTTTTATAGTTGATTGTAAGCTTTCACGACCGTAATCCATAGTAGAAATCTCTTTCCGGTGTTGTCGCGTAATTAATATTTTACTTGACGTTACACGACAACACCCGAAAGAAATTCCTGCTACAATGTTTTTTTTATATTTTCAACATTCTTTGGGCTTTTAATTTTTCGGTAAAGAAAGCAGATGGCGTAATTTCCCCGGCTTTAATGTTATTAACCAACGTTTCGTCGACATCCTCAGGCAAATTTTTTTAATTCCATATTACCTTCTTATTACTTTTTAAAATTTAAAATCTTGCAGCTATGGCACAGATGTGATTGTTTAATTTTAAGCTACTGATGACACTATTTAAATAAAACAATGCGTTCTGCTTTGAGTAGAGGTTCCCAACCTTTTTTGGACAACCGCCCCCTTTAGAGGAAGAAATCAATTTTGTTGATGTTATTTATTTTTATATTTATTATATTATTATATATATAGATATATAAAATAATATATTACTATATATTATAATAATAATAAATATATTATTTATATTTATATATTTATATTATAATCTAATTTATATGTTTATTTATCTATTAAAAATCATAAAGTAGATATTAATAAAACGACAACCAAATGTACAATAAGATTATTTAATAAAATTTCAAAAACAAACAAAATTAATAATAAATAAATAAAAATAATGAGGGTGGTAGTATTTTAACAATTGATTAACGTCGCTTTCGTTAACATTAGTCGCAGATCGCCATGTCCAGTGATGTGTAGTCTCTTCATCTTCTTTGACGGTAAACTAGCTATTGCACTAAATCCACGCTCAGCTATATAGGACGAAAGAAATACGATTACAAACTTCTGCACTCTTCTCCACAATCCAGACTGAAGAACTGGTATTGATTTCCCAAACGAAAATTCTTGGCATCCATGTCCGAATGTTACTTTAAGTGCCTCTTCCTCCTCTTGAAGATCTTTCAGTATCTGCATTTATGAAGGGATCTGAACGGTATATTCAACTTGCAAACGCTCCGTAAAATCAACACGAAGGACGTCCAAGCGTTGGCTGTAAGCGAGTAAATCTTCCTGTTTTGTGGAGATTGCTGAAAAAGTGGGAAAGTATTTGTACTCTTCACGTAAAAGTAATAGAGCTAGCTCTTTTATAAATTTGCTTGCTCTGTGAACAAGTTATTTCAGGCTGCCACATCCTTGTCGAAACATGTTCGATCACATAAGCCGCGAGTTTGCTTACCAACTTGCCACTGGAGTTCCGAAATGCGCACTCACGTAAACAACATTGAAGCGATGGAAACGATCAAGAAGACTACGTAACCGAATCAAACCAAAATCTCACCAAAATCGAGCAAGTTTGGTTTTGCATAAACGCTCCTCATTTCTTCACCGTAGCCTAATAGTGAATGAAGCTGCAAATCTTTTAGGAAATATAGTAAAGTGCTTTACTAATCATGCTCCAAGCAAGTCGAAGAAATATTGGCGAGTCTTCATCAGTAATTGGCAAAATTTGACTAATCTCCTTCTAACCTTCCCGTCAACCAGTCGCTATGTTCCACCCCCACGGAGCCTTGGCTAACATGAATCTTGTTCGGTTTAAACTTAAACCTCGACAAATTTAATTCTGGCGCCACTTCGCGTTTAATTTTGTGAGGTATCGTGTTTATCTTCGTTCGAATCTGGCTCCTCTTTACAATGAAAATATTGCTTTAACGCAGCGGCTCTTGATCTCTTTGCACGGCACCCTTAATGATTAATAACAATTAGCGAAAATCCGATTTCGTAACGCTATCCCCGCTTTATCATCGTAAACTCTCAAATTTCACCGCCGCACTTTTTATTTTTCCTCGATTCTCTTGTTATTTTAATTTGTTTTGTTTCCATCTAGTGCTTGCGCTGTGAAATAGTTTCGTTCTATTGTTATGGAGCGCAGAGGAGAATATACGATTAAATTATTCTACGCTAATGGCAACATCGCACTTTCATTTTCATGCGGCGCTTAAGGGGGGGTCACCGAGTAGTCTTAAATAGTTTAATAAAGCATTATATTTTGTACAATACCGTATTTTATGGTTAAATATCCTTAAAAGTATCTAAAATTACAACAAGCGTAAGTGTTTTAACCTCATTGCGATTAGAATGGCGGAAATCGTAGATAAACTAATAAAAATTGTGCCGATTACAATGATACGTACGTATCTGTATGTATGCAGCTGCATCGATGGAATATTTTCCGCTATTAATACAAAACGAGTTATACATGTATGCAAATATTAATAATCATAAAGAAAGGAAATACATTAATTATTAATAGTTTCGACCATCGATTAATGTTAAGGAAGATACAACAAGAAAATCGATCTCGCGACTGCCGCAATGTTTAAGCAATTACCGTTTACGTCGAATGACATCGTTCGAAAAAAAGACCTAAAACTCCAGCCCAACGATAGACCGCCTGCTTCACGCTGCGGTTACATTCACTAAACACACACACGAAACTACTGCGCTAAATATAATCTCGTTTTTCCCTCTCCCCAAATGGTTTATCGGAGACGTATGCACGCATGAATGTATGTCATGCAAAGTTGTTGTTGAGTATCGAGCATAACTGTACACCGTATCTGCTCGGTGATACTTCTAACGTTGGCGCGATGCTCATTTAGGCTAATTGCTCGATGGAAAATAGATATTTTGAATAATTTTAATACCTGTAATTACCAGCTTAGTATTAAGAATAAAGCTGTAGCTCTTTTGTTTAGTTTCTATCAATGGGGGGCTAAGGACTAAGCGGGACAACAGGGTCGGTCTATCCCGGATCGCACTAGTAGGGGGAGAGCGGCACTGTTCGGTTTAAAAAATTTAATGAAATAAAACGAAATAAGCAAAGCCTCCATTCTAAAGCCTTCCGCGTTTTTAATAATTTTTATTCAGTGTACTTTTTTAATAGATCCCCCCCCCTCAGAAAATCCGCAGAATCTTTTAAATATATTTAGCAGACTTTGTTGTTGGGCACTATTAAATTAAAATGAAGAGCTTACGTTAATGTTAATAGTAAAAATAACGTGAAAGCGAGACATCTTTGCTCCATCTACTTTACAAATTCGTAAATTTAAGAAGAAATAGGAACAACAACAACAAAAAAATATTCTTCTTTCACCAGAACGCCGGAAAACAACATTGCTGAACATTGGTCCGGTCTATCTTGAAAGTGTTCTAAGTAACGGAAAAGTCGGCGTCTTGTCAGACTTTATTAATCATTAGTCAGACGACCAACGAACCGTCCTGAAGATGCCAACCGCAGCGTTTGGCGAAACGTCGACAAAACACCAACTTAAGATCACGGCCAAAGGGCCCACAAATAAGTATTGTCAATATACTGTGCGAACTTGAAAGTGTATTGCCTGACGCTAATTCCATTAGAAATCTTCTCTAAATCTCGCGATGTATCTCTAATATTATCAAGCGCTTTAGTAGGTAGATATCTGCATTTCTAATTGTCCCTTTTAAAGGTCCAAAGCGTCCAATCTACTCATAAGAAAATTAAGTGGAATAATTTCGCGTAAGGAGAAGCTCCATTGTGCTGAAAATCCATTCTTCCATTATTTGCTGGAATTCATTGTATAGCTGGAAGAATTCTTGCAATTAACAGCTGGAGCCATTTCTGATTATCTAATGACCTCTTTAAGAAAGAAATGATCCAATAATATGGTTTCCAACTATTCCCGCCCATGAAAATAAAATAATAAGTATATTCTCGAGGATATTCTAGTGTTTCGACTGTTGACGCCTCTATTGAGCAAAAATGTTCTTTCCTTCTTCTTCTTTGAAAGTTTTAAATTTTTTTTAAATTCATATTTTTCGATAAATGTAAAACAAAATTATGCAACACTTAATTTATCGTTGTTATCTGACGTCTACTAAGCAACAAATATTGCAGCGCCAATAATCTAAACCGTGCATCCGTTTGGAGAAAATAAGTCGGGATTACGCGTCCTTTATCTTAACGCGTTACATTACTTTAGCGTTTCCAATTCTTCGTCCGTTCTAAATCGCCTCGAAGAGCTTTTCTAGCGGAAGATTTACGTTGCGTGGTCGCGATCTTGTCGAAAGGGCTCTTCCGTTGAAATGGGCGAATCAGGGAAAATCAAAACTTCGTATCCCGAATCCCGAAGTTTCGATTTGACGACGTACAGTCATTCCTAAAAGTATTTACGTAACGTGGCAATTTTTTCAGAATTCTTGCAAATGAATGAACGGTAACGGAGAAAGCAGACTGTTACTGCTCGCTTACGCGTACCTTCTTCTGCAATGTTCGCGTCGCAATTATCAATTTCTATTTCTATTTCTTCGTTTAAATTTTATTCTAATTCCCATAGTTAGTTTTGTTTTACCCAAGATACAGAAGAAACAGATCGATTTTTCTCTGATTTCTCTCAAATTGTCTTGTCGATGTTATTGCAGCGTTACATACAGCGTTCATAATTGTTGTTTTTCTTTTTATTCTCTTCCTCTCTGTGTAAGACTTACATTTCAAGATGCGATACTTTTGAATATTTCGTACGCGAAATAGAAAAACGTCCTCTTCTAATCGTGCCTAACGGTTCGTAGAAGCACGCTGAAAAATCGTGGAAAACGGCGAAGCGCATCTGTGCATCGAGGATTAGTGGCTTTACATTTTCAATACTTTGGCACCCCCCAGCTGCATTCGGGATTGACACGCGGACTTTTGCGATCGACTGTAGATACGTTGGCATCGGCTCAGCGTAGAATGTCAACAAAGCGAATCGCCGATACGGTTCGAAAAGTGCGACCAGTTCCAAACGGCGCTCGGATGAAAGCACAGCGTTACCGCGTCCACCTCTTCGCTTGCGAGCGCGTGCAGTGACCGTGGCGGCAGAACAAAGCCCTCTCAAAACGCATTTTGGAAAAATTTCATTTCAAGTCGACTTGACTAAAAAAAGTAACAGCTCATGTTCCAAAATGTGATCGACTTCTTGGCGTGCATCAAAAGTAGTTTGTTCAACATTACGCAAGATGTGTAAGTTTGTATTGTTTTTTTTTTTTTTTTAGAATTGCGTATTACTTCTTAATTTGTGCAAAATTTTCGATAAGAAATTCGGATATAAGTGAACGTTTCATGTTTGAATTCAACATTTCCTCGAAGATTAAGTTTCCACGTGTTTATTTTTGGGAATTCGGGTATATATCAAGCTCAATATCTTGAATAATATTTTTCAGATTTAAATCGAACGTTTAACACGTGTTAACGCCCTTTTACTTCATTCTTTGACGGAGATGTTTACATTTCCTTGAATACCGCAGGAGGTTTTGTGTGGTGAAGCGAAGTGTTGCCTTCCTTTGAAATTTCTCTAGTTTTGATGGTTCATCCTGATACATTAGCAAGTTAACAAACGTATGAATTCGACGACCAAATACTCCTCAACTTCTTTCTATATTCTCGGACAAACGTTCGATGATAAATAAAACTAGTTGCGTGCCCTTTTCTTTCCTACTAGACCCAGCTTAGGTGAGCACAATTAACTTAGTGAGTAAAGAAAATTAGGGAAATTAAACATTGTTCAAGTTTCTATTTTGAATATGGCCTATTTCCTGTTTGCTTGGAAGTCTCTAAAGTAACGTCAATTTTTAAGAAAGCTGATAATTCTCTACCAGGTAACTACCAATCAATACCTCTGCTTCCTGTCTTATCAAAATTACAATCAGTATGGTTTTCGTAGGGGCAGATTTGCAAAAACTTTCTCGATCGATATCTCACAGTATATCGCTGACATTATAAGCCATAAGTTGGGATTTGTTGAAAATTTTGTAAAAGACCGATATTATTATGTTAGTAACGGAGCCCCTCAAGCCACAATATTAGGACCTTTTATCTTATATTAATGAATATATAAAATTTAAAGACATTGAATATGACCCTCTATGTTCCACGTTCTCACAGAAGCTGAACTTTCAAATGACGATCGAATCAAATGCCTGATCTGACATTGAATGGTAAACTTACGTCGAGTGTTCGCATTGACTCGCTTGCGAGTCGTTGAGAATACGGGCATCTTTTATTAATGTCGAAGCGTCGTTGGTGGCATATCACGCAATGTTCCAGAGTGTTATGAGCTATGCGATCTTGCTTGTTGGAGATGCGGCACATCAGAAGGAAATGTTGGTTTTGCAGAAGAGAGCAGTTACAGTGATTCCTGTAGGTCTCTGCAACAAGCACGGAATTTTTCGTTTGTCTACGTGGTCCAAGATCTGCTTGGAGAATCTTTCATAAATATTTGAAAATTTTCGTATTGACTTTTTCAGCAAAAGAAACGGCCTAACATTTTCGTAAGATGATGTTAAATTGCTACCGTAAGATACTTCATGATGTCGACGTTGCATCGAAGTATTCCAAAAAGCTTTCCTTAATATTTCATCTTTTTTTCTTGAATTAGGTCTTTCCTCTCCATGCTGAGAGGCTGGAGATAGACTTCCATATAGTTCTTTAATGAAAGCCACATTTTCTTTACACGCGAGCGTCTTTCAAATTCAAAATATAGGAAACCCAAACGTCAAATATATATAACCTAGGCTCTAACTTATATTTCATATGTTTCATTAACTTGAAAAGTCGCGATTCAAACATTTCTCGACTAAAACGGTATCAGGAAGTCCGTAAACCGAAATTCTCCTGCGCAAAAGCGATAAATTCGATACTAAACTTGTTTGCCTAAGCTGAACGTCTTCCGAGGCAACATCCTCCAACATCCCCGTAATATCCACTCAAGAAAATGAATGGGGGATAGCCGTGTTAGCACTAGCGGAACGTGCGGCTTATTATATCGGAAGCGGCGGTGGAAACGGATACCTTAGTTTGAGTAGGCGCGAATTAATCAAAAAATCAATGGCCGTGATGGTACGGAACATGGTAGCTATGGCAAGCTATCCGTTCCTATGTTGTTACTGGTTGTTTAGAAAGTGACTAAGTGATCTGACAAAGTAACAAAGTAGGATGAATCTCGTACTTGCTTTAAGTTAGATCATTTATCTTGTCTTATACAGTATGGCACAATATCTAATGTGCCGTGCTCATGGCGCTTTTGAGCTGGTTAAATAATGTTAAATGTGGGAAATTTGGAATCAATGTTAAAGTTATGGGGAACAGTAGTTTGGCTCAATTTGAAGTAGTGAATTTTACTGGATTTAATCGACTCAACTGGATCTTCTTCCTTTGTTAAAAGTTAAAAAAGAAGAGCTATTTCGTCAGCTAGTTCTAAAGCGTTTAGATAGGAGGAATCAGCATGTATCAACACGTCACTGATCTATTTTTATACATATCTTTAAGTTTGTGAACACCGTTTAAGAATTCAAAAGAATCGTTATGACGATTTAGTAGGTTGGAATCTCAACTAGAAATGCGCTGATCGTCTGAGATTCAAGTAATGGAAATATATTTTCTGGGCTTGTGTTCAGGCGATTTTGCCACTCCTAAATGTTGTCGCTGTAAGCAATCACCTACCTCGGCAGGGTCGACCCTGTAAATCCTGGCAGTCTTTGTGCACAAAATCTTACAAGCGCGTTCCCATCAATTACTACACAATCTTTGGCACAGGGCGACATTAAGCACGTTATTTGGGGATGCGGTAGAGGTAAAAAGAGAGGCTAATGATCTAATTCAAACCGTTATCAAGAGTAGAAGGTAGAGCTTCCGGTCAGTATAAGTCCTTTCACTTCGATGGCATACTCGGATGTAAGACTGCCTCGTCTTTACCCTGACATCCATCCAAATGGCAAAAATTTCAAAAAAGTATATGGCTAATAGCGCTAAACTAAAACCGTTACTGTTCGAAATCCAGTCGGCGGATCATCCAAGGTACCCAAGTAATACTGCGAGATTATCTTATTTTTCGCAATTTTTGCATTTGACGCAAGTACACGTCTTAGTAGGTAATGGTTGTATTATATCCTCGTCTCTTCTACATCCATTTATCTGGCTTATTGGAGAGGTACATTTTGAAAGAGCACCTGTCCCCCAATCTCAACTGTTCGTTTATTGTGTCTGGCACGAAATAGACAGACTGTCGTCCCTATTTTCTCCTTCATTTTTAACCGTTTCACTGTCATCGCTTTCAAATAAACCTTTTCAAGTTCTTTCCCTGTAAAATGGCGTTTTCTTTAACACTTGGTCATTTCACGCATCGATTTTCTTTTTCTAACAACGGTAATAGAAACGATAAATGCAAGAATGAAAATAAAATTTACTATTTCAATGCAACATACAGAACAATACGGCGTCGGTCAAAAAAATATGCGTCGAACGATGAAGAAATAAGAACAAATATGGTGCTTGCAAACGTAAATAAAACAAATAACCTATGTTTTTGAAACTAAACGATTTGAACCGTGTCATATCGTTTTGTTTTTTTTTTTTTTTATTTTTATTTTAACCGAAACGGTATGACACGGTTCAAATCCGGAACACGTTTAGTTTACACCGACACCGGCCGTGGAAGCCTACGTTTTTAACTTCCTTTCTCCTTTTGAGATGGAAGATTAAATATTTTATTAAATATTTTCAATTGTTAACCATTAAGAATTAAGCATAGATTAGCCCTCATTAACATATTTTTTCTTATTCTTTGCAAAATCGGGTCATCTTCTCAGACACCTGATTTTATGCAAAGAAAAGATTCTACGAGATCAGCTCTGACGCTTTAGTTGAAGCTCGTCGCATATTACGAGCTGGGCCGAAATCCTGCTAAAATACGAAGTTCATCTGCTTCTGAAGTCACGTATCATTCAAAATCTCGTAGTGTCTTCTACTTCTAGAACTACAAGCGGTATCAGTATTAAGCTTACCTTCAACCATACCAAACATCAAAACTAAATCAATGTTCGTCAGCTAGTTGAGGTAGTCTAAATGCCTTTGGTGATCTTCTGGAAGTAATGTTGCGCTCGTTGAACCTTATAAAAAAATTTGCTTTTCCCAAGGCAACGATCCACTGACTCAATGCTTAAACGCAGCTGGTCTTATCGATGATGGATAGTTGGCCTTTTTTATTAGCCCTTAGCCTCTGCTCCAACAGCAGAGAATATGTTCTCTCTCGAACTCCCACCTTCGGAAAACGTTGTCTATGCTTCCTCTACATTTTCATTCCACCGAAAGAACGTTTTTAACATGCCCATCTTTCCATTAAGGAATATACGATTCGTACTGTTTTAGTCTGGAACCTACCAATATGATTGTCGCCATAGCCCACTAGCTTGGAATTTCTAACTAGCTCTTTCCAAACAAGAAATGGAAGATACCGAATCTACGGCGTAAAGTTACTTATCTTACATAAAGATATGAGTTCGTTCTTGGTATTATTGGTGTATGAGTCCTACTAATTGGCGTGATCACTTCGTAAGTCCAGCAGCAACGTATTTTATTGCTACTTTCTTGAGCAAGAATTAATTTTGTTGATCCAGCCGTTCTCGAGAATTAAAACAATGTGCCCAATTCGTTTATTACGTAAATAACACAATTACAATGTAAGTAACGCAATATGCGAATACTCTTAATCGCGCAACGTCTCTCAACCTCGTAATATAAGTAATTTGTAATTCGAAAGCCCTCCGTCCTTAATTAACGCCTCTACGCCAGTGTATTTGATTAAAGATAAATTGGTGTTCGAACTCGCGAAGTTCGAAGTTGTACGCTTGCACGTACTTCAAAGGCACTAGCCGGGAATTGACCTGTCACACCTGGTAAACTTCTTCGCAGGAGTTGCGAATCACCGAAAAAAATAACGAAATGAAACCATATTAAATTTATGCAATACTAACGCAGCTTCTCGCGTAACAACGGTTTTCTGAAAGAAATCGATCGCTCTCTTGGCATCGAATCCCTTGAGATGGAAATTTCTTCGCGGTTAAACGCTGCTTGACTCGCACCAACATCGTAACGAATGCTATTAGTGCTGCGGAGCAGAACTCTGGGTCTTCTAATTCCCTTTGACATCTAATTCTGTTCCGCGTTACGTTCACGAAGGATATTTGTCAAACAATCTGTTAAGGCTCTGGTAAGAGACTTCACGTGAGGCTGTGAGAACTTGGGTTTGTGATCTTATGTTTTTAGCGCAATTATTGCGCATTCAGGTGGTGATAATGACATCCTTTTATGCTTCGGAAATGGACAACCAATGAAGATATATGCCTCTGGGGCTACCCTCGGATGATGCTTAAATTTTCTTTTTCTTGCAGCCGTTTTTCTGCAGTTTCTGCCTACAGCTTGTCAGGAAATGAGGAGTAATATGCCCCGGTTATTGTTTTTGCTTTATTAAGATACTACTGCAATAAGTCTGTTCCGTCAGCCATTTTCCGGCTGATGGAACAGACTTTGTCTTTTTTGGATCCTGTTCACCCTCTCCAGTCTGCTGTTTTGATTGCCTTTCATTGCTTCCAGGAGTGTACAGATATATAAAGGTTTCATCTACAATTAGTAAACGCTGAAACTTCGACTTATTTCGCTGAAATCAACGGTTCCCTTCGTTGGATATTCGATGTTTTTACAGAAACACTCAAAACAAACGACTGCTAAACGAAAACCAAGGCTCCAACATTGCTGAAAAGTATCTTTCAGCGCATTCGCAAGTCAGTAGTCAACGGGCGAAGCTATCAATACCAACGTAAATTTAAAACAAAATTAAATAAATGAAAAGCAACAAACGTAATAAGCTTGACGCGAAATTTCAAGGAACGTTTGTTATAAAAATAAATACGTAGCTTCCTCGCGTATCTCCCACATACATCATATCGCCATCTCGAAAAATCTGAATAAAACCTCCATTCTTTTCCCGCAAATCCCTCGTTCGCCTTCCATTGTTCCTCACGTCGCTTAACTCATTTACTTCTACTTTTTATCTCGCTTTTTGCGCCGTCCAAATCCAAGACAAGAAGTTGACGCGCTCTCCGTATCATCCTAATGGAAGATCATAAATAACATCGTCGCCGACCGTTTTTCCCATCTTAATTCCTTTTGATGAAGTTGATTTATCATCGTAATTAATACCGGCGGGATAACGCCCTCTCCCCGTGGAAATTTTTAAGCTTCCATCCGAGCTCTTCCGAACGGATGTAAAATGACGCGCGTGTTAAGCAAGTATAAAATTTATATTTGCCGTCGCCGTAAAAAGGCGCGAGGATTGTCTATAAAGTGGATAATGGCGATATCGTAAAGGTATCGGAAAATTTAAAATGGGACGGCGCTTTAGCTGTTTCTGAAAGATTTTTACTGCTCGTTTGGAGTGGGAAAATATTAGACGTTGACCTCTGGCATATCAAGTGCTCGTTTAAACGAGATCCCGGGATTGTCTCGAACGGCAGTTAGTTCTGATATTTCGTTACGATGCCGTCGAAAATGTTTGCATTCTCACAACGTTATCAATCGACTTCTTGCACAATACGGATATCCTTCGCGATCTTCGGCCAAATGGCAAATTAATTTCGTGCGAATGGTTCTTACCTTAAGCTTACCACTACCGCCTTTGTGACTTTCTGCACCAACTTAGCGAAATTTAGCTACGCGATGTTGCAAAATGCAGAAACTAAAGACGAAATTCATCCGTTCATTAAACGATAAGATTCTGTTGCGTTTGTCCGTTACGAAGGAATATGGCGACGATGCCGATGACCATATCATATATCTATTGAAACGTTATCAACCGATTGCCCGAACGCGCTATTATTATCGGTGATGCATTTAACTATCGCTACGTTCCACTAATAATATCAATGCTATCAATGTACCTTTGAATTTCAGCCTCCAGAAGCACGTAAAAAACGCCTCAGACGTTGACTATCCAGCCTACGGTATAACGGGCCCTAGTAAGGAGATATCGCCCTCCGGTGACAGGAGACTAGCGCAGTCTGCCCAGATGTATCACTACCAGCATCAGAAGCAGCAAATTATCGCTATGGATAGGTAACTTGGCTTTATTAAATGTTCTCGATCAATAATATTCTTTATGCACCTTTGTGGCGACGTAGGCGATTCCCAACCAAAACCTATGGAGGTCTCTCTGATTTCAATCCAATTCCTTCCAAAAGTTCTAGGATGGTCATTTCAAGTAATGATTATTGAGCGAGAGTACTTCCTAAATGCCACCAGAAGCCTCTTTGATTTAGATCCAAAACCTTCTATCTAGCATTTGTGATGTAGTTATTCCAAGGATTGCATCGATTAGTTAACTTCACTTCTAGTTTCCTCTTCCGAGAAAGTTCTTATTGCAATTGGCGAAACACTTTGAAGCACGACGACTAAAGTTTTAAAAATCCCTCACTTTTTCTAAATTCCTTCTTTTTTTTTTTCTGGATCCTTCATTTGTTCGTAATCCATCTGATGTATCATATTTATACAATTTAGTTCAGTTACATGACATTGTAATGTTTATAGATGCGTGTACGTATGTTACAGAGCAGTTGACACGGAACGGCACGGATCTGTATCGGAGGTTGATAGTGACGAAGAAAATGAAGGAGATTACACAGTATACGAATACGCAGGTCTCGCACCGGTAAATACCTTATTTGTTTGCATATTTTTAGATGATATTTATTTTATTGAACATCGCTCAAATTTTGTCGTGTCTCTTGCGCTAGCGCATTCGAATACGTTTATGACCGGTTTCGCTGAGCACATTTATCATCAGCTTCTTTAGGAGCTTCAGATCGACGCTGTCGACTTAGCATTTTGGTAGACCGTATCTAATGTTGTCTGCTATAAATCGTCCTCTCGTGGTTCGCTAACGGATGGTCTTGCAAGTTTTGAAACTTCCCCAAAAATATTTTACGCGGACCTGTTCAATTCTCACGCAATTTTGCTTAAGCACCTCGCATAAGATGTTGGAAAGATTCAACATTAATTTCGCTGACAAAGAACGGGAATTAAAAAAGAATTTTTGAAAATTGAATATTTTCCATTCTGTCTACGCACATAACTTGCCAACGGTAAAAGCTAGAAGAAAAGGAAGAAGACCCAATTTTTTTTTATTGTGTAACCAAGGAAAAAACGTTAAATATCTCAACATCTTCCATATATTTTTCCATTACATTAGATTATGTCTTATCAAAAATTCGAAAGGAGGCATCATTCGAGGGGAACGGAAAATTTACAATTTTTAAAAATTTATTTCGTCCACTTACACTCTTTTTCCGCAAGAAACAAATGCGTAGCAGATTGCCGTATGTGATCTACATATTGCCAAAGTTTCATTATTTTTTAAATTTTCGAGTTCAGCATCGTTCTTTGTGATTTAGCTCGAATTTATCCGCAGTAAATATTCGGTCAGAGGCCTAGCTTGTGGCATATTTACGCTTCCAACCATTGCCCTGTTTCTCGGAGCATAATTTCATCGTTATAGAGATGCATATTCATAAAATCGGCTAATTTCAAACGTCGGCGGCTACTGCTTCTCCTCCTACGTATCCTATGTTTGGTCAAGAAGCGTCTTTCCCCGAAATAGCTCACCAGACAAATAATTTTATGAGAATTTGGCTTTCCTCTTGTCTCGTTAGTTATCCCATCAATATTTCCTGTTATAAACAGTAGAATTACTAAGAATATGTGGAAATGGGAATATGGGGAAATGGGAACTTTCTTGCAGCGACCGGACAGACTCGTGCCTATTCGTCCGATAGGAAATCCTACTGGTGTCCCCTAGAGTCGACAAAAGACGAGTCTGTCTAGTCGCTGCAAAAAAGTAATAATTCCATCTGCCTTGGTCATCTCTTGAACAATAGTGGTCGAGGAAACGATGGAAACGATGAGCAAGTTTACGGATAGATGCTCCAACAAGGTTTTTAGCAAAATACAAAAGCTTTTGTTGAGCCCTGGCAACAACTAACCGTTACAACCGACCATTTGTTGGCAGACTTCGACAAAGTGTAGCTTTCCTACTCTTTGATCTTTGGCATCTTGGCATCTTGCAAAATAGCCGCTTCCGATTGTGATAGCCTTTCATTCGATAAAAATCTCTGTTCTTCGAACGAAATCTTGATCCTAACAAATAGAAACTCTTATAGCACAGTTGGTTGGCTGACGGTTAGCCACGGTCCGGCCGAGGTGTTCTGGACTTACGTCACAAGTCATCCAGTGTCATTCTTTTTTAAGAAAGTGTTCTTCCATAGGAAAAACCTTTCTGTAAGAATCTTCCTGGGGTCATGTGCGATGTTCTTAGTCTTTGGAGTCTTCAGGATGGACTCCCTGTCGGTTGTTTGTCTGCAAGAGAGGTGGTATTAGTTGTGGCGGTCGGCTGGGCTAGACGATACTACAGCCGGTTAGCCACGATCGGCAAAATGTCAATAAGATATGGTAGTTTTCCAACGTTGGATATCGATTGGCTAGACTAGGTCAGCAAAATCAATTAAATATCGGACGACAATTATTTTGAATAACATAAGCAAGTCGATGTTAAGGCGATTCATTTGCCAAACGTTGTAAGCATGTGACGTCACAATGAGGGCGAGGATGTTCGGCCAACGTCGAGCTAAGCGATCCGTGATCGGCACTCAACGTTGCACCAACCGTCTGTGCTACTTGGGAAAAAGTCACTGGAGACCGGATCTGATAAAGAGAATTTATCAATTCATGAATTTTTGCCTTAGTAGCGCCTGAAGTGTAAGTGTAAGTTGTCTTGCTGGAACAATTTCTGCCTTCAGCTTGCTAAGTAATGATGAGTAGCATGTCGCCATTATTACCTTTCCTTTTACAAGATTAACACAAGACCATGTCTCTAACCCGAAAGATAGTCGCGGGGCGATTGACTGTTAAAGTCTGTACTAAATATTGTCCATAATAAATTCTTACCTTTGCTTGAAAAGTTCTTTAAACTAATCAAATGACAAACGATAATATCCAGACTGCGAAAATTGATCAAGTTATTAACGAAATATTCTAAGTTTCAAAATTGATCGATATCTTTAACAAAATAATTGACGAATTCAATACAAATTTAATTAATAGAGAGGACAAAGGCGGACGAGAGACAAACGCAGATTTACATTTAGTAAAATTCCGGCTACGTTATCTTCGTGCAACGTCGTATTTTGAATACGAAATAAATATCTCGTATTGTTCTCTCGTTTTATATCCGGCCATACGATTTTAATATCCGATCTTGCGAGGTCGCTCAATATGTTCCCGCGTGCGTTATTTTCTCCGGAAACTTTTACGACTGCCACCACTCCACAGCATCGTAAATAAATAAAATATTCTTATAATACGATACGTAATGGCGTACACAAATATAAAATATAAATAGCTATGAATTGTATAAAATTTACGGGGGCCGTTCGTGCTATGCGAGAGATCGAATATATCCATCCATCAAATAACATGTCAGTTTTACGATTCTGGACGCGCAATTATTACATTGTTGCCTGTACAGTTTTACGAAGAAGTTATGATGATGGATCAAGTTTAACGTTTGGAAACTGTAGGTTATTGATTGTCACGTTCGAATCGTTTATCTTCTAAGATGATAAGAAGATAGGGACAAGCCGACAATCGCCGAACTTCTTTGCTGAACAATGGAGCGCACGCGGTGTGAACTGTGGCAACGCAGGTTTAGGGTAACTTAGCGTTGTTGACGTTGAGAAGTGAATAACGTGAAGTAATTATGGCAGATTGTATTCCTTCCTAGTTAGTTCCTCGTATTTAAAGCATTACGGTGGATCTCGCACAACTTCCGCACGTAGCATGTGATGCTGTCGCAAATAACCCAATAGACGGTTTCGAATATATCGACTTCCTCTTGAACTAATTTTGTCGTATTCAAGCTACTTGGAGAAGTCCTCAAATCTTCATAGCGGACAACTCCGTGTTACTTGAATCCCAGTAAAGTCCCTAATTCCGAAGTTCTTAACTAAATCTTTCTCGTCAAAAAGCTGCAAGGGTCCATCGGAACTGAGCAGCCAGTTAGCACTAAAAAAAAATAAAAAAATAAAACTACTAGGACTATAAGTAACAAAAGTAACAACAAAAAGGAACAAGTACGACAAAAATAACAAGTAACAAAAAGACTAATCTAAAATGATAAAGTCAAGTATCTGCAATGCCTAAAGCCATTCGTGTCTATTGAATCCTTTCGGAAGACAGAGTCGTTACAGTCGACAACGCTTGCCTTTGAGCCCTCAGTAAATTCTTACATTTGAAAGGCAATACGCAAATTAAAATCGAGATGGACGCCATTTATGAGGACTCCGCGCGACAATTGACGCAAGGTAATTCTGGCCAGCTGATTTTAAAGGTGGTGCACCGGCTTGATTGACGATGAACATTCAATATGGCCAGATACTGCGACCACTGGGAAAAGCTGACCAAATTGCGTTAGACAACCGTCGAATTAGGTTAAGAGAGATAGCAGAAACTGTGGACATCACGAAAGAACATTGAATATTCAGACTTCAAGGTTCTAACTACTTCTGGAACCAAGACAGAATCGAAACAATGGATTGCGATAGGGATTAATCGACTTCGCAACAGGCTAAGACCGAGAAAGCGCCAACCGAGAAAGCGATAGCCACTGTTTTTTTTTTGGGATAGTCATGATAGAGGAAAAAGAAAAGCGAAACCGGAAGTTTTGTACCAGCAGGACGTGTCTTCGGAGGTGATCAAAGCAACAACGAGTGTGGTTCGAATTGATTGACCAAATTTGGCCTCCGACGACTTTTTCGTTCGGAGCACAGACATTCCTAAGCGCCTATTTTGGGAGACTAAATGCCAACTGCTCCTTAGAAGTGGCACAATCGCTGATAAAAGTGTATGGATGCTCTGTTGAAATTGTTACCAAAAATTAATCAATTTGAAAAGCGAAGAGTCGATCGAACGCGAACATTTGGCTTTACATCCGCCAAGAAATTGATCAATTTACAAAACTTAAAATTGCATTCTGGAACATTTCCAGAGCGGAAACACTTTGTTTTTCTATAGTTCTTCGATCAATAACAGCTTTATTATATTGCCGGTATAGATGGGAAATCTTGAAATCGGATAAACGAGTGCTACCAACCCCAACATGTTTTAGGATACTGTTTCACTATCACAAAAAAAAAAAACTGATACCCGTTTTATCGAGCTGTATACATTCAGTTGTTCTATAGAGAAAACAGCATTCCTACAAGCCCTATATTACATTCGATTAACTTTTTACGCGGCGGGGCGCTGATGAGTTCGAGCGAACGCAAAAGATAATTCCCCACGAAACGCCAAAAAACAAATTATTTACCGTCGGGAATTCGAAACGATTGCTTGTAATCTAAAAAAAAGGAAAAAGGTAAACCCGAAGCGGTAACTATGTTCATTCTAATTTGAACAATCGCCCGTATTAGCAGTCAACTTTTTTTGTGAATTATTTCGCTTCAATTCCATTTGAACGATTTTCATTGTTATCTCCGTATAACAATGAAAATCGTTCGAATGGAATTGACCTCGGAAACCTCAGAAAATCAAATTCTTCTAGCATAACCTATCACCGCCTCGACTATCGTTATGTTGTTTCAGATTGGCGAAATGGAAGTAAAAAATCCTCTATTTCAAGATGACCCAACTCCAGCTCAAACACCCGCAGTCAAATCGACCGAAGATCTTCAAAAGAAGTGAAAAGCATGTGTGTAGCAGCCATTGTACCTTTTTCCTCTGTCGAAACGCTATGTCTAATTATTATACATATTATTGTGCTACCTAACATACATTTTAAAACCCCAAAGAAGCTTTTCCAGAAAGTAGAAACAGCGTAAAAATGCGTATTACCTAAAAAAAAAAAAATGCATGAGTATACCATTTCCGGTTTATTATTTCATACTTCCGAATTGTACCAACCTTATAGGTTTAAGTTTCGCTATATTAGGGCGAGAATGAAAATTGATCCGTTTTCAATTAAAAAAAAATGATAAATTTAAAATGGCGACCAGATTATATACAATATAAATAAATGTAGATTAATGTATATTTACCACTCAGAAGGAAGAGATTATTATAACAATAATGATGCGTAAAAATATTATATCAACTATAAATACACCAAAAGATATCATGTTCCGTACCTAAGTCAATTTTTAAAGATGATTGTTTACATTTTTCATATATTCTATAACGAGAAATAAAGGAGAGACCATAGAGACGCGTATTTATTAACTACCGTGAAAATTATAAACGTTCGTGACGTATTAAATGAGCAATTCTTTTGTTGTATATGATTGGCAGTAACATGTCGCTAACTTCAATACAGAGAATCCTAGAAACCGAAACGTAGCAAACTTCACTTCCATATCTAGAACATCGTTGTTTTGTGACGAATTTCACTTTTCATCTAACTTCACTTCAGTTTATCCATTTTTTTTTTTTTTGTTTATGTCTTAAATTTTGATATTCACAGTTGAAATTTAATTTGAACCGTCGTTTTCACCAAAGTGAACATGAATAATAAGAATTAGGGATGTGCGTAACAGCCTAATTTGTCTTGAACAAATTTAAAGATGGTGTTCGATGACGTGTTACCAACACATAGAAATTAATAGTTATAATTTATAATTAGATGAATTTTAATGGTTAATTACATTTTTTAGACAGTATTGAAGACAAGTAAACATCCCTAATGATTCTTTCCTTTTCGTGTTTAACTCAAAAGTAGCGCTTTAATTCCTGTGAATTTATCATTAATATCTCTATTGATACGTATATGTATTTTAAAAGCAAAAGATAAAAAAGTAAATGAACTTATTTAGGACAAGAAAGACTGGAATAATATTTTTTTATTAATTTACACAATACATACATATTATAAATTAGTAAACGATATAATATAGTTTTTCTTCTCTATCTCTATTTATTGTAACAATTGCTAATCAAGAACTATAAGTACATAGAAGTAAATAACAAGGAATAGTATTTAGTACCATCCTCGACTTATTGTTAGTAAAAGTAAAGTATTTAACGTAATATAAGAGACACACTACCCCTAAATCGATATAAACATGGTGGATACAATTTCTGCACAAAAGGCGTGCATTTATTTTGTGTATATAGCAGAACAGGAGATATATATTGTACATTTAGTTCCTTACGTAAAATATTTTAATTGGTACCCAAAGCGACACGATACTTGTAAGATTTGAAAGCTTTATGTTGCTTTTGTATCTGGATAAGATAGAATTAATTATCAATTAAATTAACTAAATTGTAAATACACCACTACAGAATTTAATTATTTATTAGTACTAATCGCTATTTTGTTAATTAATGATTAATAATAGAAAGGCACCACTGTTATTTTAAAGAATGTTCTGATTGCGGTTGGTTGAGATTTGAGATTATATTAGACTTAAACAGATGAAATGAAAACTTCCTGTAAATTTTATGTATAAATAAAATATAATAATAACATCGATGAGTATTATTTGCATTAATTGCATTCATGTTTCAAGAATTATAACAATCAGGTTGCAGATCGACGACTGCCATTTAACATAAAGGCTCATACGTGAGTCGTGCCGGTTTACACACGCCCCTCAGCCAAGCCACGCCCTCTCCGGTTTGTGTATCTTCAGCATTGTTCTCTATATTTCTAATTCCTTTCGTGTGGATTTTCCTTTAATACCTGTTTAATTCAGTGTTAGTTGCTCGTTTTTTTACAGTTATTTCTTTTGTTCTCAATTATTGCTGTCTTTTTTTTTCTCGCAATGGCTTTAGTTTCCTCTACCATGTTTACTACATCATATTAAGGATCACGATTGCTTCGAAATCGTCAGCGACACAGATATCTATTGCACATTTCATTTAGCTACTGTAAAACGTTCCAAAAAAAATCTGGATTTACGGACCATTAAAAAGCCAATATTCATGGCAATCACGGTATCTCGAATGAGAATTTTCATGGTAGTCGCTGTGGTTGCAAATATACCCTTCCGAAAACTAGATAGTCTAGTATTTAGAAGTATTCCAGTAAAACGTACGGGTAGAAGTATTCCCGACAGGTCAACGTTAAAAAAGACAAATACTACTAGTTGAGCATGGACGAAACTATGGATGCGTTAGAGTGAAGCGTAGTGCACGTCGTTGTTGTAAAATAGAACGGCTACATACATTTGCAAAGATGTAAGAAAGCTTTACTATTTGTGAGCTGAGATATATGATCTCCTAAAATCTCGTAGCTATGTCCAATATTCGAGCCCATAAACGTTTCTAGTATTAAAAGATATCCATAATATACAAGGTGTTAAAAAGGAAACGAAACACCTCAATTTTTAAATTTTAATTAATTACATAAAAATGAAACAAGAACGTGACATTTCATTCGAATATAATACACAAATATACAAAATAAAGAAACAGAGAGAGAGACTAACTTAAATCTGAGATGTATGTAAAAAAAAAAAAACGAAAGCGTTTTTAGGGTTGATTTTGTTTTAATCAGTCATTCAAAAGACATCAGATTCGTGGGTAAGGGAGTTTGATCGGAACTGGCTGCTCTCTGCAAGTACCTGCACCATTTTTCCGCGGCGCTTTGACTTCCAGCGCGGAACTTGTAGACGTTACCTGAAAGAATGAAAGAATAAATAACTTGACGAAGTTTAAAATTTGTAAAAGAAAAGAAGATAAATTTACCTCTAACTGAGTCTATAATCTGAAAGAGATCCGGATGCAGAGTATTATCTCCTAATAAAATCTGACTACCGACTAGTGATATCATCTTACAAGGCTCACTCTTAAAATCACTTCTTTGGTTCCTGCAACAAAGAATAAAGAATGAGTTTTCGTAAGATTACACAGTCATCAAGCATACCCTTTAAAAGATTTTGGCGAGAAGTAAGCAAGAGACGACGCCCATATCTGGATCCAGTACCTCTGCCAAGAAGTCACCGTCGGCTTCCTACCATGCTTTAACACGGTTTTTCTACGAATGCAGCCTTGCATCGGGCAAAACGGATTCTGAACATTGACGGAGTCATCGGCCAACCTATCGTTCAACACATTTCATGAAAATCGCCACAGAGAGCGTTGGCAAAAAGTACCTAGTTAACAACGACGTGTCCTCCGACGTGTTTTTCGAAGCTTGCAAAGGCATATCGGATGCGGGAGAATGGAGTTCTTCGTTGCCTGGATTCGTTTCTTCCAGCTCCGAATCGTCCAACAGATGAAGCGTTTTGGGCAGGTCCTTTGGATCGAACGTAATGTAATGCGTTTTGCTAAAAATACTAAAATATTAAACGCGAATTAGATGGTAAAAGGTAGAATGTTAAATACAAGAAGCTGAAATGGTTTTGAAGTGTTTATTACGATACGCAGAGTGACAAAATAGACTAAAAACACGGCGCATTTTAATTTGCTTATTACAATTTATGAATAAAAAATGATTTAGCCCAGACCTCGCATTCATGTTACGTCGAAAGCTACTAGTTGAGATTGTAACTACCATACCAATACGTATCATGTTAGGTAATCGAAAACTCGACGTTTCGGCTGCAATGATATGGGACTCCTTCAGGAAGCTCCCAAACTACGGCAGAGGCGAAACTAATCGAGCAGAAAGCAGTTAATCGGCGGTTTTTTTTTTTCTTAACGTTCCGATGAATATGTCATCTTTATCAAAAGATTCTATTTATTTAACTATCGCTACGATAGCAACTTTTTTCGGTTTAATTTTTTTTTTTAGTTTACATGACAAATTGTTTCAATACCTACTTTGCTAGAACTTTAACTCTACTACATTGAATTAACTACAGTTTCAAACACATTGACTATTTACATTTATAACTTAAAAATCTTGTATATTAAAGCTATAAAAAAGTAAAACAAAAGTATTTCAAATCTGAAATGACACGAAGAAGGATAAGGTACAAACCATAAACCTAAAATGACATGGCGTCATAAAAATCAAAAGAAAGCAAGACAGCGATATTCATGAATAGAAAGGACAAAGGCAGTTGGAATTATTAATTTTTTGCAGCGACTAGACAGACTCGTGTCTATTCGCCTCATGAGAAGAGTCGACAAGACACGACTTTGTCTAGCCTCTGCAAAAAAATAATAATTTCATCCGCGTTTGTCCTCTCTATTCATGCACGTAATGAAATATACCGGTAGACGCAACGATTGCATAGCGCATGCGTTTATACCGATATAAAGGTGTCTCAACGAGAGCGGAAAATTCAAATTTTAAGTAGAGCAGTTTTTCTCTTATGTGAATTGTGTGATACCCTCCCCAACTTTGCTGGCACATTTGGCACAAAAACCCGGTCAATCATACCGCGATACCGTTCGCCGTTGGCTGTTTGTGGTTTCCCAACATTGTCAGTAAAATCCACACTAATCAATGAGAAGTCTGGGATGGAACCTGTATGGGTTTGGTCATTCCAAACGCGACAATTCCGCTTGTTTGCGAAGCCATCGACACGAAAATGGAAAATTCTCCCTCCATTTGTTGTTCACAGACGTAATCAACGAATTTGTTCGCGTTGAACTTTAATTGAATTTTGTCTAAATGTAAATTGTCTTCTTTAAGCGAATTATCAAATCATCCTCGGATGTAGGTTTGAGTTGTCGAGTCAATTGAATTTTGTAGCCACAGAAACGCATAAATTTAATGGAAATACAGCATAGTGCGCCTTGAAATATTCAATTTCTGAGCACGATTGACCAAAAATTAGGCACAATTTCAGAATTTTCTAAACAATATTTAACATTGATAATACCATCGAACCGTTATAATGGTTCGCAAATATTACGCCAAATTAAAATTTTCCGCTCTCTTTGGGGCGCGCTTCAATTTAAAAGAAAAAAAGGAATCTTCAAAGCATGGTTTACATGGTCATATATTCATGAATTGCAAATTTTCTCATCAATATACTGTCGTATGCCATGTAAAAATTGCCTTTAAAACAAAAATATACCTTCATCGAAGAAGACATACGCCAAATGACAAATCTACAGTTGCCTACACCTCCTATAATTGTATTAGCTTTCGTCTATAAAGGATGTCCCAAAACTTGAGGAAATCATCTTAGTGGCCGACAGAGAGGGCTAAATAAAAGCCATTTTGCACTTTCATTGTTATGAAACTCTTGCCATTTTTTCTTTAGAATGTTTTTATTTAGACTCACCTGTTAGAATATTTCCGTCAAATTTTGAGATAATCTGTATAGTAGCACGTATCAACGCGAAGAAGATTAACGTAATACGACATAGAAAAATAAGAACGCCATCTATTGATGTGCCAAAAGAAACGTGTAACTCGTATCTTGAAATCGGGATTGGTTTCGTCACGAGCATCTACATTCTACATCCCGAGATCAACTTAGATTCTTGAAGTCGATTCATAATTGTTATACTTTTGAACGTTTCGATCGACCGGTCGTATTTGTTCCAATTTGTTCAATGCAACATTTTATTTTGGCACACCTTGTTTCTTTAGGACCGAATTATAAAGATAAACGCGTATCAAGTGAATGAACACTTGACTTTAAACTTTAAAATATACACGGTACAGTACGAGATATAAAACATACGAGGCAGGTTCGATAAATACACGATCGAGCGTTGTAGCACGAACGTTAGACTTGCTATAACCGTAAAAAGTTGCATAAGACTGTGGCAGTTGACTGCCCCTTTTAGTATGGCGGGTCGTATCGGTGGAGGGTCCAAGACCGATCGCCGAAAAGTAATACAGTTTCTGTTTTCTATTTTCTATAGCTGAGGGCAACACCCCTTTATGGTGAACAGTGTCCTTCGAAAACCACAATCGGGGAATGGTGTCGGAAGTTCAGTCATGGACGACAATCGACAGCGGATTTGCCAAGGCCGGGCGCACCTCGGCATGCGAAGAGTGATGCCAATGTCGCTGCTGTGCGGGCAGCCATTGTGGAAAATAGGCGGGATCATGCCAAGCTTATGGTTACCTGCTTTTTCGATCACCGTAGAATATTACTTCTTGAAGATAAAGAGCAAACGTCCTGGGATGCTTGCGGAAGGCGTGATCCTCCTTCACGATAACGCCCGTCCGCATATCGCTGACATCATCCCGCCACAGCTAGCGCGGATGAGGTGCACCCCCTTTACAGCACGGATCTGTCATCCCGTGACTTCCATATCTTTGAACCATTGAAGAAGACACTCAAGGGACTCCAGTCGTACGCTGAAGTCCAACAGGCTGTATTAACATGGTTCCGCCAACAGCCAGAAGAGCGCTACGCCACCAGACGGTTTACAGCGTCTTGTGAAGCATTGGGATGCCTGCCTGTGTAGTAATGGCAATTTTATTTAGTTTAATTAAACCGCTTATTTGTACCAGCGCTCGAACACGTGTATTTATTGAACCTACCTCGTAGTATATGGTATACCGAAATGAGAGAATAGCTACAGTTAGGAAGCAAGCTGCAGGTTACATTACAAGCACTTACCCCCAAGGCGCAACTACAGAGGTGTATCCCATTACGGGATAACCTTGCTTGTGAAAATTGCGAGGAAGACTTGCGCTACGAAATCTATGAAATAACGCAATAATAAACACATGTAAGTAGTCTGAAGTCGAAAGATGGTAGTTGTTAGTATGGAACATGAAAAAACATAAAAAGAAAAAATAAAAAAAAAGACATTAGACAAGAAAACAAAATAGCGAAGCTAAAGATTCCAGTGATCCAAACTTACTTAGTCCCTAAGCTACGACATTTTCTGTGTCCCGGTATGAACTTTGTCCCTGAGGTAACGGCGTGAAGTCTTAGCGAACCGCTAGAGGCCTTCGCTGGCGATAGATTGAGTGAAGCGATAGCGGCGGCGTCTAAAACTACCGACTCCTTCGAGCTGCAACTGGAGGAACTCGGTATCGGTGATGGGGGTTCAAGTTTCAACGAGAGCCTGCGGACAACGCAGAAAAAAATCGTTTCGTTAATATTGATAATCGCAGCCTTCTAACGGAATAGAATAACATCATCGCTTACTTGTATTGATCGTCTTCCACGAACTTTTGCAATTCTTCGATGTATCTTATGGAATTTAAATAGTCTTGCACGTGAAGAACCGGTGCTAGATGGTGATAATCGGAAAGCTGATAATTGGAGATTATCCTTAATATATTGTTCATTTTAAGGCTGCGTTGTTGAGATTCTAGACCGCCAGAATGAGGATGGGCCATATCTATATATACTAAATCAGTCAAGTATAAGCCTGAAAATGAAGTTATTCAAGTACAAATACTAGATTTCAATAACATTCTTAAGCAAAATAAGAGATTTACCTAAATACGGTATACAGGGTAGCTTAAGACTTTCTATGTGACTTCGAAGATTCGACCAATTCTCCGAATCGGAAAAAACATCCGCCAGCTTATCGAAAGTCTGCTTGTCTTTCTTAGAGAGGCAACTCCACGTTTTCGATAGCCTAGAAGAGGAATACGCTCAACCAAACTGGATCTTCTTCTTTAAGAGCTTAGCAAATAAATACCTGTAAACAGAGGCACTTTGTAAGGCTGAGATTATTGCGAACAGCGAATGCAGATTGTTCAAATCGTAAAGTTTCTTGGCGATCTTGACGAAATGCGTTAGAACGTCGGCCCTTTGCTTCGGAGTATCCCTCGATAATATCTCCTGCACCGTCCAGAAGCTCACCTACAACGAAACATCCGAATAAATCCACGAAAATCGCGCCTAATCACTCGAAACAGTCAAAATAGCAATTACGTGATTAAACCTTCTGGTAAATGCTACCACGTTAGGCGCGACGGTGAGTTTATTCTTCTTATTCCACGCGCAGCTCGAGAGTTCATCCGGTTGGATGGCGAGGAAGATCGGCAAGTCCAAAAGCGTCAACTGGCTAGCGAACTCCTCCGGCGATACGTGGAGAGTATCGAAGACCACGCAACTGTAATTCTTCGCGCAGCTGTAGGATGAGTGATTCGGCAAGCTTTGAGTTTTGACGTGGGCAGGTACGGAAGAGAATGCGCTGAAATTTAACGACGAAACAAGATTAGACGGCTGATTCTTCGTCGTTGAAGAAGAAGATGGTCTTACGCGTAATTGTAATAGGAAAAAGGAGGCGGACCTGGTCCACCTGAGATGCTATGCGCGGAAGTCTTTCTGGGCACGCTTTTCGATGGACAGGTAATGGTGTCTCCATTGGAATGGTATGAGTACGGCTCCCCACCATCGCTATCTGATGATTTGTAGTTATTGCTTTCGAGGTCCTAAAAAAAAGTACAATTAAAAGCGGGTTGATCTTATTTTGTTTTTCGCAAAATAACATCCTTTAGGCGATTTTCGTTTGTTTTCAAATGGGAAGCACTCTATTCAAGTCTGTGTAGGTAGTTGTTAAATATGTTGAAGAGGTATTGAGGCACCATTGTACCATAAACAAGTTGAACTGCTTCGATAAGCTCTTGTATTATGCGCTGTATTTTTTGCAACTGTGTGAAAACAAAATAATCTAAAATAGTAAAAAAAGAAGAAACAAAATTGAACAAAAAAACTTGGGACAAGGTCTTCTCCTACAGTTAATTTGTTCTGAAATGAGGCTATAGTATTAGCTAGATCGTTTTCACAGATCATAAGGATGTTGAACGTTTGTAATTGTTGGGGGTTATCAGGCAAATCCAATGTGCAAGTCGGTGAATATGCTTCGGTAAAACAATAAGCGAACAAGTCCACAATTCCTTGAGGATCGTTCAAGTCAACTCTATTAAACGAACTCTATTAAAGTCAGCCAGGAATACGTGTGCTTCCTTGCCTTGTATCAACATCAACACATGAATCCAGAAAATTCCAGTCAGTTGCCAATATATCACCATAAAGATTGTGAAAATTGGCTTCGCGAAAGTAATATCGTGATATTACGCTATTAGGAAGAGGAAAAAGCTCAGATAGGCTTCTGAGGTCATTATGATTTATGATACATAGGGCAGGATGGTAAGAATTACACTTAAGATGGCAAAAATTCAGCGTTGCATAGCTTCTCTGTAAAGCTGGTTCCTAAGGGTTTTCACCGGACCAATATACATGCGCATGGCTTGTTTGTTAATAAAACCTAAGTTGGGATGGGTCGTCTTCGAAGAAGGAGGAATTCTCAAGAATATCTTTATCATCCATGTAATTTTCTCACTATTTAGATCCCATTTTATAGAATCACGTAAAAAATTGGGAGGTTTGCATTACATTCGCATAAAATCACTTACCTCAGATATCTTCAAAGTTGCAAGACTATCACCAGAAATATCCCGTGGTATTTCCGAGTATCGTAGCATTTTCAAGTCATGGCCACCATTAATTGTCTGAAAGCGAAAAAACAAAACAATAGCACACGAGCACTTAGATAGAACTGAATTAAACACCGATAAGTATGCATAACGCATATTAATAAATGTTAAACAATAGATTACTCGTATGACTAAACATAAAAGATAAATAATAAGAACGATTCTTTACAATTACAAATTCATTTAACATGGTCTATGGTCCAACGTAATCTGCGTTTCTGCAAACAATTTATTGATAAATGTTTTCCGATACCCTTTTGTCAATAAACCGTTGATTAGCTAAGTGTTTTTCTTTAGTTTGAAGGACAACCCGCTGCGATAATAGTAAACAATATTGATAAACTGTTATGGTCAGTCGTCCTTACTTGACGTAAACAAAAAAAAAAATAGGTTGTGACGTTACCAAACTTTCGAAAAATTAATCTATCTAAAGGCATAACAGTACTGACGAATAGTAGAAAATAAGGAGATATAAAAACATGCACTTTGGAGGCTACAGATAGCGAAATTAAAAAAAAAAAAGAAGAATTGAAACGACGAAGTATGATTTGCAGACGTAAATATAATTGAACTCTAAAAAGTTCAATGTCGTAAACAAATGAATGTCGAAATTGACAAGGCGATGTATGCAATGATGCTATAATTTTTTTGAAATATAATTACGTATGTAACTGACCATAAGCTAGAATTTCATTTCTTTTCTTCTTCATTCATCTTAGACGAATCCATATATTTCTACATACAGCTATGTGAACACGTATTAGGCAATTCAAAGAAAACCTGGAATTATAAGATCCTTGCTTATTTCGGGTAATTCCAATAAACAGCGAACGTTGCTGTATTTTCTTCTTTTATTGCAGCTTTTCGGACGACCGCGCGCCCAATTTGTACGGCAAACACCCGCAATGCATCGTGCCGGCGGTAAAACATGGTAGCGGTAGCATCATGGTATGGGAATAAATGTCGGCAACAGGCGTTGGCGAAATCTTCCTTCGCAATGGCCAACCGTTACATAGAGATGTTATAGGAGTTCGCGGATCCATCCGTACTAAGATTGTTTCAAGATGAGAATGTTGAATATTTCTAACAACATGATAACGCTCCTTGTCACCGTGCAAGGGCGACAATGCAGTTGGACTAGCAGGCACAGTCTACTAATGGAAAATTCATGGTATATTCTGCAGAAAAACATCGCAAAACATCGGTGTGAGTCAAAAAAGCAGTTTCGCCAACGAATCCTCAACGAATCGATCTAATTTCCCGCGATGTATGCCGCAAATTAATTAGCAGTATGCCAAAAACGTACAAGATCGCTAATAAAAGCAGCTGGTGGACCGATAAAATATTAACATTATTAATAAAATACCTTGCATGGTATATCTACCTTGTCGCTTTATTGATACATAATTTATTTTTATACGTCAGAAGAAAAATTGGGGGCGCCTAATACATAATTCACGTAGTTGTATTATATTTTAAGATACATTTTTAGAGAATCTAGAATTTATATAAAAATTCTAATATGACCCAAAATTTGTACAAAAGCTAACAAATTTGGTAACGGTGTCGTTGGCTCAAATTTAGAAAAATGTATATAATTGGTTTCGTTTTTGCATGTACACCAATTAATGACCAAATGAGTCAATACTTCAATTGACTCATTTTAACATGGTTAAAGATTAGAAAAAAAAGTTTTCGTTGAGAGAGGCCCCAGGCTGTCTAATCACTTTGAAATTCTGGATTTGGCTCAAAAATATCTGAATATTTCAAGCAGAAAACGAGTTTGGGGTCTCTTTTATAAAAAAAAAAAATAATAATACAGGGTGTCCACTTAAAGTTGGAACCATATGGAAAACCTTTTTATTCTATATAAAAAGTTGTGCATGGTCCAAAACTTAAAATGCAACCATCAGATATCAATTCTTTAAGCCGTATACGAGATTTGTCAAAAAATATCAATTTTACTCAAGAGTAAAGTACCTTTATTTCTTACAATAAAGAAGAATGTTATAAAATAAAGTTATTCTGAATTATAAGTTATATTGAAATATGCAATTGCAGCCATTTAGCATAAAAATTAATGTTTTGATAATTATTTACGTTTTACATTATAAATTACTTGTAGTTATAAATTTTAATGCTGAATTTATCTCTCTTTTCTGTTAAAAATGTGATAACCTTTCCGTTTGTTAATGTTTTTAAACTTTGAATTGAATCTTGCAATTTAAATACGTAATGAATGCATAATAATTATTCATGTTAGATATAGGAAAATCCATACAAAGAATATTTAATAAACAAACATCTATTTATACAGTAACAAAAATAATTAAGTTTCACTTTAATCAACTAAAGCTTCGACATATCCACCTTCTTCTTGTAAATATTATTACTATCCGTACCATATTTGGAGTAATTTTTTGGCGTTCTTCAGAAATAATCCTTTCCAAATGGTCTACATCATCAAATGGTCCTCGCTGATAAACCAGCTGTTTTAAGTAACCTATACTTTACTTATAAGTAACCTTGTAAGTAAAGTAACGTATTTTCAAGGGGTACAATAACGTTTAGGATACTACGGATGGAGGCACCGTCTTGTTGGAACCAAATTTTCATACGTTCTTATAACGAAAGTTCGTGCAAAAAATTGCTTACTTGATTTTCTAATAATTGCGGCAATTAAGGAACGTCGACCTATATTTTTATAATAAATGGCTGTAATCGCTTATTTAGAGATAACATAATTCAAAATAACTTTACTTTATAATATTCTTCGGCATTGTAAAAAAATAAAAGCATTTAAAAAAAATTGATATCTGATGGTTGCATTTTAAGTTTTGGACCATGCACAACTGTTTATATAGGATAAAAAAGTTTTCCATATGGTTCCCACTTAAGTCGACACTCTGTATATACGTTTCTATTTAAAAATAACAAAGTTATCAACTACTTCCGGTATAATCGGTAATCTTGCTACGATCCTCTATCCCATGGTTCTAAGTATTGTAGTTTTTTCAATGTTATCCCGTATATAGAATTAGCCATTTCAAACTCTGGAAACGTAACGTCCGGTTTCATAATGAATTTAAAGTCACTTTAAATTTAAAGTACGCTTTAACCTAACAATTAATTAGATGATTAAAGTCGACTCTAAAATTTAAATTTACCATTAAATCGGCTCTTATTTTCGAATAATCATAAGATACAAAAATTAATCAACTCAAATTTCGAAACACAGCGATCTCAAAAAAAAAAAATACGCATCTTGTACGGATCAATCACTAGTTTCAATTAAAGATTTATTGAAATTCATCGCTCCCACATTTACATACTTTTACACTTAAAATAACCAACCCGGCACTCAAAAAAAAAAAAAAAAAACACTTGAAACGCAGAAACGTCTATTTTCGCAACCTCGCTCGATGCGAACGAAACAAAAAAAAGAAAATAGAAAAACAGATAATCGATCGGAGTAGGCATATGCATATGTACGTCACACTTCAAAACTCTCCGAACAAAAATTCAGCGCACATTCAATGCGGGAACGGACAAAAAAGTCAAACAGGAAGCGAGCTTCACGCTTCAAGTGCACACCACGATTACTTTTGTTCTTTATTTAGCATCGCCACCTGCGATATTATGCCGTGAAGAGCACGATCCGCGCGTTTCTTTTTTTTTTTTTTTCGTTTTCCGGGTGCCCGCTACGTTTTGAAACGCGCGTAAACGCCGGACAAAAATGGTAGCGTTAAGGCGATTCGTGGTTAATGAACTTTTCGCAATACGAAGTGCGGTTCGATTCGTTTGGCAGCGGTAATTGGGGCATGTTTCTGGGCATCCGCCGAAAGATTTGAAAGATCGATGTTTAATAATGGCGAATGTTAACCCATTGGAAGAAAGGCGTAAATTAGAAACGAAACAAGTTAGAGGCGTTGTTCCAAATGATTCTGCTATAAAGATACATACGCTGTCGTCGAAAAGTTTGATAACAGTCATGAATTTTAATGATAATTGGCCAAAACAGGTTTTTAGAAATTCTCAAGTTCAAGGCAATCTTATGCAGAAGATGTTTTAACGTCGACAAATTTGGTTGAGTCGTGAAGAAACTTTGATCACAATCACCCAAGCTGAAAACCACGACGACTTAATTAATTTAGATGAAAAAGTGGCTACAGAAAAACCGTTCCCGCATAACATTGGGATCATCGTTAGTTTATACAGGATGACTAGTTATTTTACGTAATCCTAGAAGTAAAAACTCAGTGAATTTAGATCTAATCACCCAGCAGACCATTGAACTGAACCCCGCTTACCCATCCATCTTCCATTAAAACTCCAAAACTTAGAGAATGCGGTGACACCCATCACATTACCCAAGTGGAACATCTGCTAATCGCTCGTTTTGTACTGACCGTAGTATGACAGTTATTGATACCGTCTTTGATGAAAGTGGCTTCTTCGGGCCACAAAAATAAATTAATGAATTAACGAAACGAATTAAGTTAGGATCTTGCCCCGAAGCCACCGCGAAAATGCCAATCCTTGTACTTCATCCCTTGGTTGTGAGTCGCCGATAATAGTAAGAATACAACACTTCTCTGTTTAACATCTTCCAAATGAAGCTTCTTCTCTTGGAACGTTGCATCGTAGACGTACACCGTCAATATGACGATCAGCATTGACGCAGTCTTTGATATGCATCAGAAAATAAACAGCTAGATGGCTGACGTGGGCTACAGTTTTGTAACCAAGGAAATCCGGAGGGATTACGTTTTCTTGTCTTGCTTATAATGCTGAAATTTTCTTACATCTGCACTTGTGCACCTAATGGCTCAATAACTCAAAAATTCATTTGTTTTTCTATTTAACACAATATAAGTATATCACATTTCACAATGTATTATTATTATTATTAATCGGACACCTAGCGCTATTAATTCGCATGCAAACCCATCGTTGCGTGGTACACACAAGAACCAAACAAACAATCGCGAATCGAACGCAAGCAAACCTTCACAACGTCTAAAATTCGCAATAAACAGATCGATATCAAACTCATCCACGTTTCAATACAACTTCAATATTGCTTTCAGACTTACTTTGGCAACATCCTGGCGAAGGAGTCGCAACTTTTTCAACCCCGACACCACAGTAGCGTAAATTTTGACGGCTTTCTATTGGAAAACGTACAATAGCCCAAAACAGCCGCAAGATTTAAGCGGCTAGTTACGACGCGAAATCATTTCTGACGCCTTAAAAATAGAACTTGAATAGAATTGGAGTCGAGTCGTTTATAATTATCAGACCGAAAATGAAATTAGTTGGAAAAAAGATCGCCGTGGCGCGCGGCAAAACAATTGTGAATCGGATCGACCGGCCGAGTCATTGGAAACGTTAGTTGGCTATGGTGCGAAGATTTCGAGCGCGAAATGATTGCACATCACGTGAACGTGGGGGGTGGTCGACACCTTACAAGTGCGGTTCGAATAATTGCGATGGAAAACGGCAGAGAAACATGGATTGTTCAAGAAGAAATTAATTAGCAACAACTGCCATTTCAAATTAAATTTGATCTCTCTCTCACGTTTTATTGGAGACGGGAACATTCAGACAACCATCCGCACCAATACGAAGGTGGTGTAGATATCGAGGAAGATACGATGGAATACGATGTAAGGTCGGTCAGCAGATCCATCCAACGCAGCAGATGATTAAACGCTTATAAAAGGCTCAACGTCGAAAGAGATAAAAGATGAGTTGGATGAAGTTGGCGACTAACTTACAATTGGGTAAATGAGTTTAAACGTGGTCACAACATCCACCGACTTCACCGAACTTGACCCCCCAGTGACTTCTTTTTATTTCCAAATTTGTAAAACTGACTTAGTGGACAAGGGCGTTCACGTCGAACGCCCAAACAGATGCCTATTTTGAGGGCTTTCCAAAATCCTGATGGTTTTAATTTTCCGGACTCACTTTGTTGTGGTATTGGAATACTCGCGTGGTGAATTCCTTTGCTCTGTGAGTTGCCTATGTTGTAATCAATTAATATCTATTGCATCAGTTAATATTAATATATGTATGACTCACTTAGATAGGTGCAGATAAGAAAAACCCAGTAAGCGAGTGTTACATGATTTTAACAGTAAAATAAAAATTTCTAATGTCGAAAGTCAGAAATCTTTATTTTCTCTATTGGACAACTTCTTACGTTAGCACACTAAAAAAAAATAAACAAAAAATAAAACAAAAAATAAATTACAATCTAGCCGTGAGGCAATCTATCTTAAAAAATGTCTTTTTACATTTTACAGTTGTCCGACCCTAATTCCATCGCAAACCTAATGTATCCCACTTTTCCAAGAGATCATCATCAAAATAAATATTTTCAAACATTTTTGAAACCCATTTGCAACTATCCCTTCTAACACGTTCATTTTTTCGGGGCCACTGCGTTCCTCGAAAGAAATCCTTCAATCATATCCCAGAGCTTCGACTGTTGATGCCTTCGTTGAGTAAAAATAATTCCTCAAGACAGAAAAGAATTAGATTTACGACATTTGGATTTTCATTGGCTCCGTTTGGTCCCATTTGGGGAAAATGGTCTCTCTCCTTCTAGAAATCGCTGAAGGTCGTGCTTCTGAATCGTCCTTCCTTCAAAGAATTACCAAGCACACCTTTTTTGCGTTGATCTCTTCAACACGGGTTCGTCGTTTTTACTTTTTAGTGTGTTCTGAATTTATACATCATAATGTATTTTCAACGTTACCTTTTAATTTGGGATCGGGCGAATAGAAAAGTCTGCTACCAAATTGTCGCGTGTCCGTCTGCTCGAAGGACCTTGTCACCGTTAACAGGAACGAGCAAGATCTTAATCTGGATCGAAAAAGTGACAATTTTTTGATATACATTGGATCTTTTTGGAAACAGGCAAGGTGTGATTAAGATATCGAGTATTAAAGAGGCGCCGACATTTTACAAAAATCTCAAGTTATAGTAATACAAGTGTCTAGCGGGAAAAACCGTCGTTTTAAATTTACATAGGACGCTCTGAATTTCTAGTTCAACTTTAAGAATTTTTTTGAACTTTTTGGAAAAGTTTGGGGTTCCAAATCAATGCGCCATATTCGAAGCTTAGCATTTTATTTGCTTTTGTAACTGCCATTATACAGTGTGGAACAAATATTAACTTGGGATCAAAAATTTTACCTAGATCAGTCACAACTTCAGGTCGAATCGTTGAACGTAAGTTTTCACGACCGTAATCCATAGCAAAAATGTCTTTCAGGTGTTGTTAGGTACTTGACGTTTGACTTAACGTTTCGCTGATCATGCTGTCAGCTTCTCCAGACTCAGAAATCATCTGAAAAAGCTGACAGCATGATTAGCGAAACATTAAGTCAAATGTTGTGACAAGATAACTTCAGGTCGCGACAGAAATTCATGCTACGGGAAGTAGCTATAAATAATGAGCGTCCTTTCTCGTAGAAGCGTCATTGCCTTACATTTCTAGATGTTAAGAAGCGACACTCCATTCGTGCACGCAATATACGTTAGTTCGGAGAGCAACGACGTCATCTAAACAAGATACTGATGAGAACAACTTGACATCATCGGCAAAAAGTAAGCATTTACAATTTTAACAGTTCAACCAGATCATCGGTGAACACCAAGAATAAAAATGGTCCCCGGTTGAACGCCTGGGGAACACCAGATGGAACGAGCTGGAAATTAGAGGCATAGCCTTTATAATGCTCCATTGAACGTAGTTAGCATCCAGACAATGAAATGCCTTTGCGAAGTTAGTGTATATATTGAGTCCGAGATATATTGAGACTTCCGGTATAATCGGAAGTCTTAGATAATTGAAAATATTTTAATTCGATGTACATGTAGGCCTCAATATATAGCCAGCTCTTCCGTACATCGATCGGTGCAATTCCTTGTGAGACATCCCGTATAAGTATTGGGAGTATATAATAAATTAAAGCAACTCGAACGAAACCGGCAAAAACGCAACGAATTCCTAAAATGTTAATTTATCATCGTTTCGTGTTAATTATACCAATTTCTAAATGCTAATGTTTGTTAATCCTCGTTAAATACGATTAATTGCGAAGAATTTGGTTAATGACGCTAGCCTTTTAAAGGAATTGTTATTGCCCAAGACGAAATACTTGATAAAGAATGTACATCCGTAATCGCAAGTTAAATTTTTAAACTTCTATTAAAAGAAGGACAATAAAAAAAAATAAAGGTTACCAACAAAAATTCGATGGAAATTTTCCAATAAGCACGATCTATTTTCGTAAAATTCGTAAATGTAAGGTTAGGATTTTATTTTTAATCAATACGAAGTGCATTATACCCCAGGCGTTCGGACAGGCCGATTCGAAAGAGGCGTATCATCGCGTTTTTGGGGCGACAGCGCTTCATTACGATTACACCAAAAAGTCGATAACGTTTTAAACTTATCGCCGTTTAAATATTTAAAAGTCGGTTGCGTCAGCGAGCCGGTTGATAAATTCGTTTTTCGTACAAGAACCATCGCTATCGATGGGTATTTGAAAATTTTGTAAACAAAAAGGGCCAACGCCGCTTACCAGTTCGATGATAGGCCGGTAACGGATCGGATTTCGTTGTTCGCTAGCAGGCCATTTCACGCGCGGCACTAAATTAGAGGATTAGATACAGGATTCGAGTATAAAATTCGATTTTTTTTCGGAGTGGCTATCGTACGATTCCACACAACTCGCCGATCAAAATAAAACTGACAGGTGCGAGTCAAACACACGTGCGTACGCGCATTTGTCCGTCAACCAATCAATGAAACGTACGAGAGGTTGGTATTCGGCGGCAAATTTGAAAATAACTCTTCAGTAACGCATAGCGAAATGATGTACGATAGACAGTGTTCTCCATGTTAAAATATCTATATTAACAGCTTAAAAAAATCGTTGAAATATATTTATTTTATCAACAATCAAGTTGTTATTCTAGTCTCTTGTTAGATTATTCCATTATCACAGAACACCGAAAAGGGAACTTAAGCTATCTCTTTAAGACAAATTCAGATGCGCATGTTCGAAAAATACCATCAAAAATATGATGAGTTTCTATATTCATTATTCGATATTGTTTGCACCATTGTTTATCAAGTGTTTCGTTGTCTAATCCTTCTATTATTTTACATTCTTAATATTTTTTATTTTATTTTATTAAATATAGACGACGATCTCTGTAGATGAATATAAAAGGCGGTACTACGAAGATAGTTTAAAAAGTCCTTAGAAAAACTAAGAGGTGGCGCTCGCAGTATCGACATTTTTTTTTCTAGTAAGGATTGTTAGTATTAGAAAAAAAATGAGTTTCAAGGGGTAATTAAATAGTTATATTTAAAGATAAACAGGCTCTGAAGAAGACGGAGATGGTGAAATAACTAATGTTCGCTGTTGGTTGACCAATCACAAGCTCACCGTTACTGGTTACCAGAAATATGAACTAATACCAATTTATGTCTATGATGGAGAGGCAAATCTGAAATTAAAGATACTCTGTAGCCGTTACATATGAAGATCGTTCGATAAGTTCTTAAAAAAAGAAAAACAAAGTATTTTCTGCAGATTTTTATCTATTTTTCAACAATATCTCCATTCAACCCTTTTTCCAAGCGTTTCTCCAGTTTTTCTAAGCTTTCCGAAAAGTAGAATCCCGGTATGTCCTCAAAATGGGCATCTGCTTGGATAATGACTTCCTCGTTCGACATGAACCGTTGTCAGCCGAGCTATTTTCTTAAATTTGGAAAGAAATCACTGGAAGCCAAATCCGGTGAGTGCGCCCCCGTGCATTGTCTTGATGGAAGAGGATCTTTTTCTTTTCCAAATGAGGCGGTTTTTTTCTCAAATTGTTCATTCAACCGATCCAATAACGAGACATAATTCTGTCGTCATTGTTTATCCTTTTGCCAAGTGATCGTTATAGATGGCTCCGTGTGCATACCAAAAGGCTCTCGCCTTGCCAGCCGATTTTACTGCCTTCGCCTTCTTTGGAGCCCATTCACCTTTGTCTCCGGAATATAGTAAACTAAATAAAAATTGATTGGATGGTATAAAAAACACCAATATATCAAAATTTTATAAAATAATTATTCTAAATCATCTATTTCTTTATAATTTATAAGCATATTGGGGAAATAAAGTGGCAACATCTCTTTAATATACTTGCAAAAATAACCAATTTTTTCTATGCAAAACCTGTAAAAAGAAACGACATTTTTTTGATTACCAATCGCCAAAGAGGTTATACATAATACTTACTTGCTTCTGTTGATCCTCCCTTGTACTTTTAAATCGTCTAAGAAAGCCAATATTTCTAGAAGTAACATCAACGAATGCTCACCAAAATGCATCTTTTGAACCTCCAAATATTTGAGCAAATACTCAATCGACTTATCAATGTTACCTATGAATCAATGGCAAATCGTTACGTCAATATTACCAAATACGGATTGTAATTTACCTGCATGAAAATAATATATTTTATATTTGTCGTAGCAATCGACTAAATTTTTGTGATATTGATTATAGATTTTTTCCATAATTTCGTAACCTTTATCAATATTATCGAGAGATAGAATTGTTTCATCTACAACTCAGTACTTTAGGAAACATTTTTCTTACAACAGAGATTTTTACCTAATGAATCTTTTGCCTGCTTTTCCAATTTAAACACTTCAGATAGATCTACAGTCTTCTGACAATCGTAACATACCTTAGAATCCATCGGGATACCCCCAAAACACAGCGGACATCTAAATGTATTTAAGTAATCCTATCAAAAGTCACAAAACTTTTTTTTTTATTCGAATACTTTGAAATATCGCTTTCAAACCTACAAGTTCCATGCGAGGGTTGCTGCATATCTCACACAGGCATTTAAATCCATATTGTGCATATAAAGAAGATTGTCTGGCTTCCTTTTTGCCATAACGATAATCAATACCATAACAATTACATATTTCTTGGTCTCGTTTGATATTATCGATAGCTTTCACTATTACAATATCATCAATATAACTAAAATAACATTTGAAGTTGGCTGAGTATTCCGAGCAATCCTAATAAAGTTTACACTCACTACATTGATACATTGGCTCTGCAAGAATGATTCATCATACTAACTGCAGGGTAAAGTCCTGTTGCAACTGGCATTTTGTTCCGAGGCACGTATTGATAATTTTTAACGTCCCAATGCTCGATTACACTTGCATTACAAGCAATTTGTGCTATATTCCTCAAAAGGCAACTACCAAAGTATATCATAATGCTTTTGCCTTTTTCTAAATTGACTCTTTCGGACAACCATATGAAGAAGTCAGTTTGTGATTCAAAATAATAGACCAAAATTGCTGTTAACTGCAAATCAAGTATTTAAACGATTTAAAAACGACTAACAATCACTTACAATTAAAAATTCTGTGACGTTTACATTATTTTCGAGATTCGTAAGTAATTTATCTGCTAGTTTATAATTCACATGATCATCAATTGTCAAACTTTCTAGATAAACTCTAAAGGCTGGGAATGCTAAACCTATGGTACTCCATAATTTAGCGACGGCACCTTTACATTCCCATTGATGAGACTCTTTCCAAGATTTTTCTAAACAATTTTCATTGCAGTACATACACGAAGAACAATTTAAACATCTAAAAGAGCAATGTTGGGTATGGAAACTAAGTTGAATTGTTTGCTAGAATTTACGGAATCAGTGCCCTGTTGTTTTTTAAACAGTAATAGCATTTATCACTACGTAATTCTGAATTTTCATTGAATATTGGAGCAAATGCATAGGCTTTCTCAACAAAAAGGATGTCGCCTCTTTCTATATCTTTCTCTGCAACAACGTAACGGCCTTTTTCAATGTTGGACCTGAAAATTACACAAAATTAGCGAATATAGTCAACGTCAATTTTAAAATCAATATTACCTTAATCCGATTAATGTAGAAGCACCAATAAATGTCTTGTTCCTCTCAATATCGGGTATATCGCATCCTGTTTTGCTTATTATTACCAATTCATCGGCTATAGTACTTTCGGTATCCTGCAACTTGTCCAAGTAATATTCTAAAACAGATACATATCAAATCTGATAAATAGAGAACTTGCAAAAATACCTTTTTCTTCCTTCGTGAACTTTCGATTTCTATTTACAAAATCTACAGCTTCTTTAAAAGCAGCTTTAGCTTCATCGGCAAACCTATTTTTATGATAACAATTAATTTTACGAACGTACACTTTATATTTTAATTTATCTGGATAACTGTGTAAGCATCTATTGATATCACTTAAAGAATACTATAAATCACTTAATTTCAACTTACAATTACCATATTTACTTTATAATCTTACCTGATATTCGCTTAAAGAATAAAACACCGCCGATCTATTAGCTAAGGCCAATGAGTATGGTTCGCTTGGATTTTCCGCGACACATAGAGCCTTCGTGAAATATTCTAAACTTTGTGACCATTTCCCTTTAACATATAACTCATTTCCTTGCTTCCGAAATTGATCAGATAAGGTGTTATTTTTGATTGAAGTTTTGTTTTGGAATAACTTATTTACCCAACTTCTAATCGCTCTCCTGCAATTAATTTGCTTTATTTGCGGTGAGTTATCATCTATTTTGTGCTTTACTTGCCCTTCGGCTTGGTAGAATTGAGAAAATAGTTTGTATGTATCATCGGTTCCTGTATAATTTCTATCTTTTAATTCCCACAAAATTGATTCTAATCCATTCATTTTATTCTAATTGCTTCTCTTTAAATTTGTTTAGTATTGCAGACTTTTATTTTTATTTTGATATTCTTATATTCTAGATTCTAACCTATTTAATTAGTTCTCTTGGTTATATTGATCTAATTTTTTGAACGCACAAACGATTAAGCTGTATTTAAAATATTTAATTAAAGAATGTTACATTGTAAGCTATATAAATTGATGCTTCTCAATATGTAGATCTTACTATTGACAAAATTATTTACATTCACTAACAATTAAGTAAATTAAGTTTTTAACAAAATAACTTTCTGAACACGCTTCCTTCTCCAAGTTTCTGTATTAATTTGGCGGGAACGCAGAAATCGTTTTATGCAAGCAATCATTAGTGTAATTTGATGAAATTTTGGGAGTTCCAAACAAACTGTTCAAGAAAATGGGCACATATCTGAAATGCAGGATTCTACATGACAATTATAATAAAAGCGATAACGTAACGTACCCTTTTGTACCTGAAGAAGTGGCAAACCTAATGTATTTGGAGGATAAGCTTGAAATCAAATTGAATGGACATGTTTACCAACGAAATCTGCTATATTTAGAAAATGAAATCCTTTTCAATCGTATAAGGAAATACTGGAAATGTGCCGAACACCATGTACTTACCGGCACAGCTACGATCAACAATATCATCAACATAAAAGAAGTTATCAATTTATTAGCTTACACACACTATAATCTGCAAGAATCGAAAAATAAGGGACTAGAAACAAATACTTTAAAGTGTGTGAACTTGTTTAAAAACACCATACGTAAGATTAATGAAATAGATGAGGACATTTTAAATACTTTAACAACAAGTGCTGTAGTCATCGAAGAAGAGCCGGTATCGCATTATTTTCATAACTATTTCCTGATATTTTATTTAATTTTATCGTTAGAAAAGCTATGTGGAAGCGAAGGCTATCAAAAAACATACGAATCCGTAATGTTGGATCTTGTCAGATTATCTGAAGTAATTTTTGAGAAACATAAGAACAATCTGTTACGTTCCCAACCGTTTGTTTGCTTATGTGTTAAAAATTTATGGATACATTTAATGCAGAATAGCAACACCTCAATTCCTACATTTTGGATGGGGCTTAATAGATGTGTCGAAGGACGTAATGAAGAATATTGCGTATGGTTACTAAAACATTTAACATATGTGCAAATTCATGGCTTAAATGAATCTGTAAAGAAGGAAGTCATGAATGAAGATCCCACCAATATCGTGCTAATTAATCGTGTTCTACAATCTACAATCTCGCAAATCTACAGCGACTCAAAATTACTTAACATATTAAAGTTATTGAACCCAATCGTTACAGAAATGTGGATTGAACACATGAAATTAGATCCTTATCAAATATTATGGGATCATTTTTATAAGAATTTGAATAAATCAGGTCAAAATATAACATTTCCGAAAAGTATATTTGATTTTAAAGATATTCTTGATAACATAATCGGTAATCCGGATTCTCTACAGAAACCATATGAATATTATCTTTATCTTTTGCATAAACACTTGGTTAAACATCCGTTGCATTGGAAAAAACTACAAGGAAGAATATATTCTCGCTTACCAGAGCAAAAGGTTAGAGAATTTAACGAAAACGCAGTGTATAATATTGCATTGTTATTCTTCACATTCCTCTCCTTAAATATTCAAGAAATATGGGAGAAGTTGTGTTCAATTTTAGAAAACTTATCAAAGAAGCAACGAGACACTGAATTCGTGTGGATATTGCATATAAATATGGTTCGTATAAAAGTTTTTTAAAGTGTTACGACCGCTTTTCCTTTTTCTCCTATCATTTCAGGTGAATATGGCTGTAGCCCAAAATCAAGACCTTTTAAAGATATCAACAACATTACGAAATCTAGTTCAAAATGCATCGAACAAACATGAAAATTTCTATCTAATAAGACATTTCGTACAAGGCATAAACATCGTATTTACATCGGATAACCTCACTCTAAACCAGAATTGCCTGCTTGGTCCATGGATCTCTTCATATATGTTGAAATGTTCACATAGTGACCTCTGTGTTCTACTTCAACTGCTAATTGATATCGTCAAGAAAACAGGATCTCTTGGAAAATGGAATACCTACAAACCGATTTATTTAGAGTCCGTAATACCTACTCTAAAACAAATTTCTCTCACCGCTAATGCACCTCATATCGGTAAATTGGCAGGGATAATTTTGATGAACGTTCCCGACTTAAATTCAAATTTAATCCCATATTTCTGCGGTGAAACCATCAATGTGAATGTCACAAACGAATTTTTAACAACGATATTGGAGGATGCATATTTTACAGGTGTAAAGAGTCAGCAGGAAAGTGTCTTAATAGCAGCATGGTGTAGGATATCATTACTAAGTTCCGATACGATAAGTCATAGCTTGTCGATGAAAATTTTTAACCTCTCGGCTATTAAAAGTGTTGTAACGATTGAAAATTGCGAAGAGCCTTTTGTGGATTTTATAAAAGCGATAAATAAGCAAGTTTCTGCACAAAATCAAGTGTTTCGTTTAAAAGAGTTATGCGAAACGTGTTTCGGGAACATCGATAAATGGATTTCCAACTATCTGACACCATCAACATTAGATTCTCAAGTCCTATACCTCTTTACAAAGATGTCTTTATTATTTTATTACTGTGCACCATTATTGTATCAAAAATCCAAGTCGATATGCTTATTGAATCGCCTGGTAACCGTACTTTTATTACCAACGGAAGTATTGATGGGTAAACCACTATCTCCCAACATCTTGCATGCTATAGAGAAAACATGGCATCTATTTATGAAAGGTATTTTCAAATTGGACTACGTTTCGGACCCCTATATCGATAGAACGTTAAAAGATTTAATTATAAGATATATACCACATTTTTCTACATCAAACACACCTATAATAAATATTCTAGACAATGCAGAGATAACAACTTACACCCTTGAAAAGATAACTAATAGTTTCTTGCTGCATTCGGCTAGAAGTTCGGAAGAAAATACTTTTAAAGCTTTAAAGACCATTCAAAGAATATTGCAAGTTTCCTTTGATCTACCGAGGATCCAAAACATCACTAAGAAGGTGCTACCGGGGGTATTCGAAGTAGTCCTCTTCAATTCACAAAAATCCACTGCATTAGATCTGATAAGCTTCATCACTTCCTCTGAATGGTATCCCCATGTCCATGAAGAGATTCAAACCGCAATCAATAATATCACAGCCAAACATCTAGCATTTAACACTAGTAATTATTTTCAATTGCTGAGTATATTGCAGAAATGTATTCCTGAAGATGTTCAAGCAATCCTGCCACAGATTAAAGAACAAATAAAGCATGTGGAAAGGATGAGAGGCGTTGGATTTGATAATACGTTGAGGCAAGCTTTGAAAAGGATAGAGGATACGGTTTCACAGCAGAAAAGTAATTAAAATGGTATGAAAGATAATAATCAGCGAGCCCAAGATAAGTAAAAATGTAGCATCTAAATTTATATTAAAGTTCCACACACCGTCGTAGTCTTCTTGTAGGGAATCGATACGTTTATCACAAAAACTTTAACCGATAGCCTTGGACATTTGCTCAATGAATCCACAATTAAGGTTTATTATCGGAAGAAAAATGATTGAATTTTATAATTAAGGAAATGTAAATAATGTAATAAAAGTTGTTTTTTATAAAGGTGTTGGCTTTTTTCAATTTCTTTACTACATCAAGGAATCAATTGAAATATTTTTGGACACGCAAATAAACGACCTTTATCCTAATAATAACAGCAACTTTCCTATCTTCTTTAATCTTTGAGCTATTCCTTTAAATTGGAATGACATACATCGATTCATAGTATTGTTACAAACCTAACCTTGTGGTTTTTAACAATATTATTGTAGCATGTTGTCACAGGTCGAGCCAAACTCTTTGGATAATGATGATGGTCTACTCTCCTTATTGAGGCTAGATTTTATCACTGTTTGGCAACTTCTCCCTGGTAAGGCCTTTGTGGGATGATCATCGGATTAATGGATTCAGTATTATTCTTCGAGTTTTCCTCCTCCAAATCGACAACATCTCATATTCTTTTGATTCTTACCCTCGATGGTGCAAGATCTTGATCAACCATCCCCATTAGCAAGTTCTCCACGTCTTACATATCTTCCTGGAATTTTTGAACAGGCTAAGAACTTCAACATCTCTCTCGCCCGACTTTGAAGAGATTTAGCCGATGAAGATGGCGACCGCGTACTACGGTGATAACGTCTCTGCGAGGTGAGCACCAATCTCTAGCATTGTTTGTAAAATAGGAATCAAATCAAATTTCAACGCGGTTTCGCTGTAACCAATCATTACCCAACATGAAATGCCAAATTTGGCAATCGTACGCCAAACGCATCTAATCCCAATACTTCTTTGATGATATTTCGCGTTTCTTGGACTTTCGGGAGGAGAGAAAATTGCCGAATACTTCGCGAAGAATGCCTAAAATAGGTAAGAAATCCTTGATTAGTTCGTGCGCCAAATCTTTTAACACGGCAAGTCTTATAGTGTTCCCGGAATCGTATTGCATGGTCGAGGGCATGGCCGACTGGGATTGGCATCGTTCGCAAAGGCGCCACTTCCCAGATCTGCAAAATCGCAGCACGATCCCCTTGAGGACCCTCCCGCCGCATCCGAGGGAACTAATGATAGACTACCCCCGGAGGTGTGAGAAAAGGCACTATTGTCCTTCCATGTTGAAATCTTATCTGGATGATTTCTATTAAAAATCTAACATGGCGTCCGTCTAAAATGAAAACGTTACTATCCGCATCTCGTAAATTCCCCGTTTCGAATTCATTGAATTCGAAAGCGCATCAAATTTTTAACAAACGTGACGACTTAGATATTTTTCATTTTTTTCAACAGCTCCTAGAAAAAAAAGGGCTCGCTAATTAGTTCTCAAAGAACATCCGGGGAATGCGAAAGGGAACTTCATACCATCTGGACGTTACTTAAAACATTATATTTCGGGAAAGAAAGTTGTATATACAGGACATTGTTTAAATTAAACAATCGATTGATCTACCTTACTCCTTACAAAAATTTATCACTAAATCTGTATAACTTACAATAATAAATTTTCAGATTTTTTCCACGCTAAGTCTAAGTTTCTTATCTCTTCAAAGTTTTTTTTCTTTGTAATACGTTATTTATATACAATAATACCACTTAAAATGTAGGTTGATATTATTTAAAAACTACATTAATAATTAGGTATATTTATAGTATGTATATTCAATAAAAAAAAAAAAAATTAAAAAGGAGCTCACGTTGTGGTAATGGGTTATCTCAAGCGTCGGCTACTACCAAAACTAACAACTCAAACCCACAAACCGTGAAAACAAGAAATGGAAGTATGATCGACTTATCAATTTCTTAAGAAAGAAAAGCAATCCGTTCAGGCTTTCATGTCTTTTCGCAATTGGTAAAATTCAAATCAAGTAGGCCAGAAAAAATCGCACACAACTCTGGAAAAACAAATACTAATTTTTATCGTATCATTTTTAAGCATCTGATTTTTTTTTTCTTAAATAATATGAAAAAGAATCAAGTATACCGTGGAATTCGAAAGAAAGACCTTCAATTGTTTTGTACAATTAACCAATAAGAACAAGCCGTTCGATAAATTCCGATTCAACGAAGATATTCATTAACTACTTGTACACTCAAACATAAAGGGCCCATTAAGAATATGCAAAATAAAAATGTAAAAAATAAAGTTGGTAGGAATTAGTTCTAATTATGTACAATATTTAGGATACTTTCTCTATAGTCATTTGTTTTATTTATTAGTGTTTATTAGCATGTAAAAATCCGTATTTTCCGAAAAGATTAGGCATTCCCAACTTCGATTAACTTAACTATGTGTTTTCTAAAAACAAATAATTTTGAATTTTGTAAGTGAAAGACCATATCATCAAGTGTTACGAATATTCATCATCAGCAAAATAACAAAAGCCTTCGTCTTCGTATGTTTACCACGCCAACTTCGTATATGCATGTTTTTCATTTTCAATAAAATTGTTGTAACTTTCTAATTACAAGGAATTGACCCACAACTTTTGTGTTTTTTTGCGTTAAAATTGAATGTATTTTACGTCCTTGAAATTTGAATAAAACAATTTCGAACGCCCTGTAAATTAAATTTGGTAATCGTATAGTCGCAGAAATTTAAAAATTAAATAAAATGGAACCAAACGTGTTCAACGACAAAGACGCTTAATTTTAAGTTGAAAAAAAAAACAGGTCGAACAAATAAAAACATTTGGTTAGTCCTTCTTTGGTAATTTCTTGAAAATGAAAATAATGTATGTATCAATCCACATCTACATAGAGAGTGGCATACCTTGATAACGTGGGAAACGAAGACGTGTTCCTAGGTAAATACTGCTTTGTTTTACTTGTCGGAGCATCTTAAAATATACATTCAATGTTTAAGTGTTGGGTCATCCCGAACATTTAAATTTTTTTTTGTCACATCATTACTCCTGTTGACAAGAACGAACCAAGTGTTTATTTCAATAGAAAACAGCTTCACTAGCAACCATTCCGACATCTTAATCCAGTAATCCTCAAACTTTCTGCTTGGTGATTCAATTTTAGAATATCGTCTTTTCCTCAAATTCAATATGAACGTTGTACTTTTCCCTTGTTTAAAAAAACACATTAAGGATACAAGAATATTTTCTGTACACGTGATTATCATATAATTATATCTTGTCTTACAGCAATTATAAATAAAATTTCATGGAGTTCAAAATCGATATCGACCAATTACCTTATAGTTACTTAAAATATAAAGAAAAAATAAAAACGTATGATGTATCTTGTAAAAATCCTCTTCTAAATCCGAAAATTTATTCGGGATGGCTGTAAAAGATGTGCGAACTATAAGCTGCTTCAGTACCAAAGCGTTTCTTACAAAACGGACAGGGGTATCTGGATCCTTCGCATTGATTCTTCTTATGGAAGTACAGGTTAGATTTATTTGTAAACGTCTTAGCACAACTAGAACACCTATAGGATCGAATACCATCATCCATGATGTTATCGATGATCGGTGATTCACTGGGCGTAGGATGCATACTCCTTATTGTAATATTTGGGTTGCTCTGAACAAGCTTCATGATATCCGGGTTGATTGTAGTTTTCTGCATTTTATTGGGAATCGGAGTTATACTAACTGAACCGATTGAACTGGGAATGTCATGTATCGAATTGCTTTCGTGAATCTCAACTAAAGGTTCTAACGGTTCTTGTTTGATGGGTAAATCATCATATGAAGGGTATGAGTCTTCTGGGTAATCATCCTGGTAAGAATTTGAATTCTGCCCCGGTTTATGCGTATAAATAATTTGTCCCTTCGAGTTAAATTTAAATCCATTCTTATGGATACGCATGTGGCTATTCCTTGAAGGTATCGTTGGGAAAACGGCATTACATAATCCGCATTCAATCCCTTTGAAATTCATCCCATCTGGTGGCATTTCATCATCGTCATCAGGTTCTATGTCAATATCTAAATGATCTCTATAGGTCACATCTTTTACACAATTCCTAATAGGTCTTCCGGTAGAAGAGAATGATTCATCACTTCTCGAATGAGTTGGACTCACCATTGTCTTTCGATATTTCCTAGGTGGTTCATATTTTTCTTCCGGGATAAATCCCATGTTATCTTGATGATCCTCAGGGACTTCTGCACAATTGCTAACGTGATTATTGAATTCATCAAGTTTGAAGAAGACTTTATAGCATTTCCGGCAGAAATATGCTTGGTTTTGTCTATCCATGTTTTGGGAGTCATTGTAAGCACTTAATGTCGTTTTTGGGGGTCCACAGTTTCTCTCAAGCAATTGCTTCATCTTCAATGGTTTTACTTTTGGATATAATTTTGGACTTGTACACAAGAAAGCTCTTGCCGCTTTAGCGTCACATAATACTTTTGGAATCGGATCATTTTTCTTTCTGGCAGAATATACTTTATCCGATTTTGTGTCCCCTTTCTCCACATGTTGCTGTACATGCTCATCAAACTGCGCTCTTTGCTTATTAAAACGTATTCCACAGTATCTACATGTATAATAGCAAGCACTTGAGAAATAATGAAGTTCAATAGCCCAATTATCTTTAAAAGTATACCGGCACAATGGACAAAATTTACGTTTCACCCCGTTCAAGTTATAATTTTGATTATAATATGCTCTTCGTTCGGTCTTCCCTATTTCTGATAACAGAACTCCATTAACCATCGGTTTTCCATCGACAAGCTCAATTTCACCTTTCAATTCCGTAACTGTTTCTTCCAGAGGCATTAGTAGATTCCCTGCTTCATCATCCATATCTTCGTTTTCATTGTAATCTTCCCATTCGTCTGTTTCATCAAAACTCTCCCGTAACCACTTGTTCCGATAAGTTGCCCCGTCTATCGTGGGGCCCCAGAACTCAATATTATCAACCCGATCCAATTTAATCTTCATATGCTCAATTTCATGTTCGGCAAGTTCTTCTCGAGATCCAAATTCACCTAAACAATATTCACAAATATATTCGTTCGTTTCTAGTATCTCGACAGATTCCTCGCTAGTAATAATTTTGTAGTCAGGTACGTTTTGTTTGTTTATTACATTCAAACAACACCCAATCAAACTCACAGGATTATAAACGGGTATTTCCGTGTAAAAGCTTCTAACGAATAACTGCGTTTTCGACTTCGGACCCATTATTCGTGGTTTCTTTGTGAAGCAATCGTACGTATGCGATGCCTTGTATAACCTCTTCAATGAGATCTTATTCGCAGTATTCGATTCAGTCGTTTCGTTTAAATATCCGTTTATTTTTCTGCAAGCTTCTCTGTATTTCCTAATAGGTTTCGTTTCCTTCGGTATTTCCACTTTACATTTAGCACATATTTCATAGGGTTTATCCCAGTTCTTCTTAATGGGCGATGAGTACATCCACAATTCGCTCTGAAATTTTTTTTTATGGATATCGTTTGATTTGTAGATTTATTACAACTAACCTCATCAGAATTGTTGAAAGTATCCAGGTATAGAAGTGCATCTTCATTTTGGCAAGTTTTTAACCTCTTTATTTGTTGGTCGACCGTTTCAAGGCTACTTTTACGAAACGCATGTATCTGCTTCACGCTCTGTAAGCATTTCTCGCAAATCACCTTTGATAAAGGATCTTTCCTATATATCTGGAAGGTTTGTAGGTATTTAGATAGGTTGTTACGGCGTTAAAAACGAAAACGATAACTTACAACTATCGGTAAAGTTTCCCTAATCAAGTTAAATATTTGTTTACCATCGGCATTTTTCTCGAAAATGCCAAACAAATTCGTTGATGGTTTATCACAAATCCTACACACGTCGTCCACCTCCATAATCGTAATTCGCGGCGATACATACAAAGTTTATGTTATAAATTAAAAAAAATATTACTCTTATTTACAACGAACTTAAAAATACATTCTGTAAACAACTAAACATGAAGCCGACAGACTGACAGATCCATGTCATTTTTCGGAGCCGCCATTTTCTTATGCATGTTTGATGCGTTTGAAGGGCGCTGACGCTCGAGAGTTGCCGAAACCTGTCAAACGATCTAAAGACCTTACGGACCAATCGACCTCGGGTCAAATATTTAGGTTTTACTTTCACTAACGGATCGTTAACGGCTCGCATAAATAAATTCCCGAAATTACGTGATCTACTTGTAAAGTTGAAATTAAATTACTTTTAAATGTTAAACAAATCAATTTTGCGTTAAATTTAGTTAGATATTTCGAAGGATTTTTAGATTTATCGATTGATTTGCTTTGAAAATTATTCTTAGTATTTTTCCGTGGTAATTATTTCGGGTAAATTAAAATAAATTTCGTAGAACACCGGGCTAACACCCACGGGCATTTTTTAAATTTCGCGGATAATTTAACTCGGTAATTTCGGGCATATTCGCGTACATTGCGGACAAATATGCCTTTCAATACCGGAAATACCAACTTAAATCATCCGCGAAATGTTAGAAAAGTAGTATACTGAGTATTGCGTAATATCGATACATTAAGGTACTATACTAATGACTAGAGAGGACTAAAGCGGGTGAAATCATATCAGTTTTGCAGAGACTAGACAGACTCGTGTTTTGAAACGAATAGACACGAGTTTGTCTAGTCGCTGTAAAAAAGATATGATATCACTCGCTTTTGTCCTCTCTCGAAAAAATATAAAGAAGTTGAAAACTTTAGTTACTTAAATGAAATTTACATCTAAAATCAAAACTTTTGTTCGTGGCGTCCTTTAAAATATAACGAGTGACTTAAATTTGTAATTTCGACAATTTCTGCAAGACGCATAATTAGGCGCATTAAGAACATAATTAATACGACCTGAGAATTAGTAAATTAAAAAATGCAAAGTAGGTATGAGCCTTTAGCGGATCTTCCCGCATTCAATAGAAACTATCAGCATAAAATATCGTCGAAACTTAATCTGTTTGGAGCGAATATCTACACCGTAAAAGTATTTTTCAGTCTTTACTTGAATTCGATATTGGCCCTCTTTAAAAATCATTGTGAAATTCTTACAGAAGCTGTTGATTCTTGGTCTTTGATATGTATTTGGGGATATGTGTTGGTTCTTAAAGTACCGTTAAGTAAGGCAACTTTGTCCCACTTTTCCATATCTTTCCTAGAGTCTCTGCTGTTAAAAAAAGAAAAGTTTGAATGAGGGTTACCCCCAATTAGGGTATTAATTGGGAAGTCAGAAAACTTTAGCCGCATACATAGATGCGAATTTAACTTGGTTTGTGGTACGCATTAAATAAGTTGAAAATATGAAATAATATTGTTGGAACCAAGGGCCAAAGTTACCCAAAAATCGAAATAACGAATTTAGTAGTTAATAAGTGTAAATTAATTTTAAACATTCACCATTTATGAATATAACGATGTTTATACCAACTACTACGTGTCATAATTCGTTATAATTTATAATAAGATATATATCTACATGGGGATTTCTAAGTCGATTATGACGAATTAATATGACTTAATAGTCGGGCGTGCGGTTTTGTAATAACTAATAACACGACGGAATACTACGAAGAAACATCTTTTACCTACCAACGCCGGTATGCTCAAAACATAATAAAAAAAAATCATTATACAATCCTCCTATCGATCGACACTAACGATAAATCGTATTTTAGAGACGGATGTCTGATATTGTAACTACACGAGTTACGTCTTTTTTTTTTCCAGTGTAAATCGTGAGCGGACATACAACGCTATTCAAAAAAAAAAAAACGTACGTGTGGCTCTTTGTTTGGTTTGCGGTTTTCATTGGAAAAATACCTTAAAGTTTACATATTGTGGGTTACGAAAATGGTGCTTACGGGATTCTGCGCACTTCTTTTTTTTTTCTTGGAAATTGAACGGCGTTTCCGGTACGGGTTTTGGCGGTAAATTCGAAACTGTAAAAAATTTAATCATATAGAAGTTCCAAAGAATAATAAAAAAAAAAAAACGTGATGTAATCTCAAAGATCGTGTTTTATAATACATCCTGTTGCGAGCTTTCAAATGCAAAAGGTGTTGCATGCATGTAACGTTTTTAGTTCCGCTTTGAAGACGTTCATAAATAATTTTAGCGGTAATAGGTATAAATCTCTCGTAAGAATTCTCGAAATAAATAGCAAACACATGTTACGCCGAGGCTATTGTTACTGATAATTGACAGAGATCATCTAAAATAACCGGTATGGCTGCATGCAGATTCATCTTTCTGGTGGGGAGCTCGATGTTTATGTATATAAAACACCTGCCCATCCTATTTAATTCATAACAATCGTTCAAAATGTCTTTGCTAAACAGTGTGATATTTTTATGTGTGATCGCAGTTGTGGTTTCCTGTAAGTCCTCTTTGATTTCTTCTTTGGCCATCTTTGACCAGTCATATAATCCAGATTTTTTTTTACGTAACGCAATAATAAATCTCTTAATTTAAATTAATTCCTTGTTTTTTTTCTTTTTAATTTAATTATTATTATTAATTTTCAATTCGAATCGGTTCCGCGTAGTATGTATGGTAGATAAATTAAAAACGTTTATGATTACATCTGCAACTTGTTTATTTATTTCATTAAATTCGTATTTTTCATCCTTGAAATCAAACGCTTTGTAATTAGGCGACACCTTCTCCGAGCTCGTTGGAAATGATATAATCCATAACATTAATGCGGAATCTCAAGCGGGGATTACCATTTCAATTATAGTCCTTTTAAAACAAACCCGTATCATTAGCAATCGCTCATTTTCTTTCTCGTAAATGGAATGCCTGTTTACGTGAGTAATAACAAGTAGTTCAAATAATATTAATAAAATATGTTGATGCTCTCACGAAATTCATATATTGGAAAACCCCCAAGGTTAGAAGCAAGGTCGCCATAAAAGTTATAAAATTATTGGAAAGAAGTCATACCAATTAGCGACCTGCTGCTTTTATAAAGGCGTGTGTATTTAACGATGCGCTGTTATAAATAATTATTTTTTGCGTAGCTTTCTTAAGCAATTTAGAGAAAATCAAACAACATTTATTCGCAAAGAAGCCTTGCGCATAACTTAAAATTATATCGCATGTTCAGTTTCCTCTGTACGCTTTACAACTATCTGAAAAGGACGTTCTGTATGTTATTCGATTTTTGGATGAATATCTTGACTTGCTTAAGATCCCTTTTGGCGTGGGTTCAACCCCCAATGCAAGCGATTGATTTTTTTTCTTAATGATGGACGAATCACTTCAAGGAACATCCTAAATAGGTCATAGAACATAATATCTATCCCATTTCACTAACTGCCAAATTTTTAACTTTCAGATAGTGCTGTTCCTGTAAGACAGGCGTATCTGTTGAGAGAACGTCGTGGTAGTGGCAGTTCTGCTACAGCTTACAGTTCAGCTAGTGCATCCGCTTCTTCAAGTTCCGGTGGAGGGGGTTATAGCGGTAATATATACATATACATATGCAACTATGATTTTTAATAATAAATTTGGATTACAGGATATGTGCCAAACTTCGCAGACAATGGATATGGTGTAGGTGATAATTTCCCTAATTTGCCACCGGGGTAAGTTAAATTCACTTTAACAATAAAGCCCCTCTAACAGATTATCTTTATTTTTATTTTTATTTTTCATTTATTTATTTTCAGAGCACAGATTTTCTCAAGGTTTGGTGAAGAAGAAGGTACTGGAGTTCTAGCGACGGGGGCCGCTCAAGGTGCAAAGGGAGCTTTCAGTTCCACATCGGTTACAGCGGACGACTCTGGAAAAGTCAAATATTCCGTTAAATCTGCTAAATTTTAATTTTGTTACATTTTTTTTTTATTGAACTACCATGTAAAATATTTTGATAATAATAATTTGATAATAAAGAAAATAACCAGAATCACGTATGGTATAATCGATTAATTATTTCAAATTTATGGCTTTAATAGGAATCCCCTCCTTTGAAATTTAAATGGCGACAGCCAATAGCGTTACTGTATTTGTTTGTTCATTAAAAACAAATAAACATGCAACAAATAGAATCAATGTAAGAAATAAAAGAAGACAATATCCATGCTTTGTTCGAACGGAGAAACCAGTCACCGTTCTTACATCACCATTAATTTTATGCGCATGCGTTAACAGAGATTGGTTCTGTTCTGTAACGGAACAATAGAACAGCGGATTTCTTCCCACCACTATTTACCACATAATCTACGAAAATTGACGTTTCTACCCAGTTCTTTAAGTTCTTACTCAGGACCTGCTCAACCAAACTTGACCGAGTTTACAGTCATGCATTGAATAAAATGATTTAATTTTCCCAAAGCTCTTTTAGCGCTAACGTGCTACGTTTATAGTGCTGTGTGATTAGGTGTATACAGTGTACGTTATAAACAATTGAACTTCCAAAACATTATCATATTATTTCCTTTCTATTATGTATTAACTAAAAAATGGCGATTATTTTAACCCTGGCGCAGAAATAGTTTTATGTTTACAATTTGTTTTTGTTTTTTTACCTTGAACAAAATTGAAATCATTTTGACGATGATGAACATATAAAACATTTTCGTAAATTGTTTTTGTTTTATTTTTATTTATTAAAATATTTTTTTAAATTACTTGAACAATTTAGGTTGGTATTTCTGAATATAAACATTGTCGGGGGGTCACGTTCCGCCCGTAAACTAAAGAAATGTTTACTGGGCTGCTAATTTTTAGTTTTACTTTGTTCATTTTTAAAAGTTTAGGTAAGGCAAGTGACAAGCATGAAGTCAAACGGAACCGCTTCGGGCGCCTTGATTTAAGCATAAACTTTAAATCAAATTGAAAAATAACACCTACGCCCAACTTAAGTTCATCCTTACAAGCGAAATGCTCATCACACATCACCAACACCGTACATTAGCTTAAAATGAAAATATTGTTACGAAGCAAGGTACAAAAAAAACTTTAGAGGGAAGAGTTACAGCAAATCACCCCATTAGCTACATTTACAGATTTCGAAACGTTGAATCCATTAAAAGATTTACTATCTCTTACGGTAAGCGAGCTATAAGTAGAGAGGACAAAAGATACCTTTTTTGCAGTGATTAGACAGACTCGTGTCTATTCGCCTCGTGTTGCCTGCTGGTTTCCCCGAGAGTCGACAAAACGCGAGTCTATTTAGTCGCTGCAAAACGAATATGATTTCACTCGCTTTTGTCCGCTGTAGTTATAAATTATAAGTTTTAGGATGTTGGGAAACTTTGATGCCTACCTTTAGCATTCTTCAAGCGGCACTTCGAAACGTAAACGAGTTAAATAAAGATAAGTAAATAAGGTTGCGGAAATCGATTCTCGGAATCCGATTTTGTTCATAAAACATGTAATCGAAGCCTTTGTATTGCGCTGAAAAATTCTCGAGCGGTCTTAGATTAAAATACGATAATTCAAATTTTCATGTTACGTTGAGATTTATTAAAAATCGGGGGATGTTTCATCAATAATAATTTTTAATTATTTTATATAAATAAAATCGTTTTCATAGAGCAGGTTTAAGAAAGCATCAGATTCAAATTTACCGCCAACTTACACCGTAACAAAACACAAAAAATTCCCTAGAAACACTTGTTTAAATTGATTTTTGCTGTCATTCCGGTGCACAAAAAGATTCGTTTTAATAATATCGAGTTTGTCCATCTTTCCTGATCGTCCGGAGATTTTATTCGCTTTGTCGGTTGCTCGTATAATACTTACTTACTTCTTCTGCAAAGAAAGAGGTTCGTTACTACTGCTATAACTGCTTTTTTTTGAAACTTGATTCTATTCGTTTTTGTTGACTAGTTTCATCAATAAACCGGTAATATAAAACCGAAGATAAAATGGCCTGGTTTCCACTCGAATCCAATCCCGATGTAAGTCATTTAATTTTTTTATTTAATGTTCAGATACTAACTAAACGTTTTTCCAAATATTTTTTTCAGGTAATGAATAAGGTAAGAAAAAAAAACGGCGTATTTCTTTGCTGCAATCACGCCGAGAATTTTTCTAGCAACCATGTATTGATTTTCTCATAAAATTAGGAACTTTATAAGTTCACAAATGGCCGTATTAATCAATATGGTGCTGAATCATCATTGTGTTAAGATGTTTCATTTTTTAGTTTCTACAAAAGTTAGGTGTCTCCGAGAAATGGAATATAGTCGACGTTTACGGCTTAGAATCTGAAGCATTAGCATGGGTCCCAAAACCGGTCTTGTCTGTGATTCTGTTGTTTCCATGTAGCGATACCGTATGTGCTATTTTGCCCGATTAATTTAAATATGCAACGCTAACGTTAGATTTATTGCAGTATTACAGCTATTCCGCGCAACAATGTAATGAGATTAAAGAAAAGGGACAAGTAGTCACCCCTGAAATATTCTTCTTGAAACAAGTAGTATCGAATGCTTGCGGAACAATCGCTTTAATACATAGCGTAGCTAACAATGCCGATAAGTAATTTTTTTAATGCTTATTTTGTACAATTTATGCACAGAAAGATTTTAGGGTTGAATTAAAAGATGGTAAATTCAAAGAATTATTGGATTCCAGTAAGGATTTAAACCCTGAGGAACGCGGCGAACTATTACAGAAAGTTGCCGGACAAATTATGAACGTTCATCAGGAATTAGCACATGAAGGACAAACAGAAGTAAGGTTTCTGGTAAATTTGATTATTTCAAACAATTTCCTTGTTGTTTTCTTTTAATTAGTTGAAACCAGATGAAGCCGTTAATCACCATTTCATTGCATTTGTACATAAAAATGGATGCCTTTATGAGTTAGATGGTAGAAAGGAATTTCCAATTAATCATGGAGCCACTTCTCCAGAAACTCTCTTAGAGGTAATAATTTATATTTATATCTCAAATGAACTGACAATGCTAATATGTATCAATTGATCTACTTCTTATCCACAATAATAAGATTAATAATGATAATTTTTGCATTGTATTATTCCAGGATGCAGCTAGAATTTGCAAGGCTTTCATAGAAAGGGAATCAGACGACATCAACTTCACAGTACTGGCACTAACAGCTGCCGAAGCATAATTTCCTACAAACTTCATATTATAAATTATAACGTATGCCTTACAAAAAAAAAAAAAACAGCTTTTATACAAACTATGTATGTGCTATACCTTTTGTATAATTTATTTTGTTTATTTTCTCTTTCGAGTGTCGAGACCAGTAGAAAACAACTATTTTTGCTAATAATATCACACGTATTTGTAATACATACGCCTACTTTGATATACTCGATAATACGCTTACGTGCAAAACGAACTGATGTATGTACTATGTCGTAAATTGTTCACCAACTCGTACTAACTTACATCTAAAGACAAATGTTTATAGTTTTTTTTTTTGTCTTAAGTTTTTTTTTTCATATGTTAAATATCTATTTTTGTTATGTGTATGTTAACAATGAAGAAATTAAATTCAATTAATGTGAGTATATTGTTTGTTTCTTAAAACGGTCACTAATCTTCAACCTCGTACCAATGCTAAACCGAGATATTCTGGCGTCTGTAAACTTCTTTATCTCCTAGCACCACGGGGAGGAAGTCAGTATATTGTATTACGCGTCTCTGCACTTGACGCCTTCTATCTTCATAATTCTAACTTTTGACGGTGGATGATTCTGTGATTCCTTGAAAATCTTAATAAACGGGTGTTCAGAAGTACTGTACATGTCTCCCTGAGGTACTTCACTTGGAAACTCTAGAATCTACCTGTTCGAGCATTTCTTTCAAACCTGGGCTTTGATAATCATCTGAAGAATTATGCTTCCAAAAGCTCGTTCCCAATTGGAAATTTGACGAATGATTTAGATTTGGTAGTTCCTGCTATAAGTAAACGGGCGGAAACTACCAAACTAAATCATCCGCATGAATTATATTTTAACTACTTTCCGATTAAATCATTTGAACGTATTTCTGCGATAACGTCAACGTTTTTTTACTTTTGAGATTGTGTGAAGTGAAACTTCTCGGAGATTTAGGGGTGGTCATGGGTCCTTCCTGTCCCCCTCTAACTATGCCCATAGATGTGGATCTTTTTATATTTACACTCAATAAATTTAAAAAAATATATTTATTAAGATACCTATTTGTCTATCCTAGCTGTAGCTAAAAAGCTTAAAAAATAATACATTCAAGCACAGGTACTACTGCCCCTTGATACTATTTTATTCCCAAAGATATCAACTAAAAAAAAAATGTTTTAAACAAATTAAATCAGATTAAAAAAAAATAGAAAAATTGTCATTTTCTGCCCAAAGATTTATTAGAATTAGATACAATAAACAATCTTTTTTTCCTAAAAGATACACATTAAATATATCAAAATCGATGAATTTTCATTAATAATAATCATCGAGATAGGATTTCGCAGTATGAATGCAATAATGCCTTTTTTCATTCCTTCGCATACTTTGTATTAAATAATCTCTTGGAATTAGCGGCGGTGGCGAAAATTCTATCTGGCTGCGGTTGTGTTTCTCGAAGTATCTTCTCCGTGATCTTTCAATATAAAGTTTCGGATCACCTTCGACAATGCAATTGTAATCTCCAAACCCTAGAATGAGAATATTATGCTTTTTGCGTATTATTTGTTTTAAATAACTTACTTTGTTTATGCATTTAAATTTCTATAAACATAATTCTTAAACTCAAATATTTATTGTCCCCTTGACACAAGAAAATCAGGAAGATATGCCATTCAATCTAATTCTTTATTGGATAACATTTGTTCAATTGTTATTAAATTTGTGCATGGATATTTTAAATAAAAAACAACATTCACCTTTTATTAGCACCTTTCCCTTTATTCAAAATAACATTCTTAATTTTCTTCATAACTTAATGTTGGTTGTATATTAATACGTTTTGGTAATACAAGTTCAAAAGCATCCTTAAAAGATTTTCCCTCACTAACCCGCAGCAATATCTCAAACACTTGATTTATTGTAAACACCTTTCTATGCTTCGTTCTAAAGAATTCTCCTATTGGAAGTTGACCGTGTTGTATACCCTGTTCTATCGCTTTTCTGTGGCACAGTCCCTTATGGGAGTTATGATCGACTAATCCACCGATGATATACACTTTGTCCTGATGAAGTTCGTTTATTATATTATCACTTTCGCTCGATAAGTAAACTAATTTATCTTTTGGGAAGATTTCCAGATAATCCTCAGAACGAAAATGCATATCCCAATGCTCATATCCGTTGTGTTTTTCCATTTCGCTCTTTGATCTACCATTAAAATTTGTTATATACAATTGCATCGGGGTTGGTGACCTTCGATTTTCAGTATAAATCCGTAAAATTTGCTTTATGACCTTACCCATATCTTTATCTATCATTAGCTCATCGAAACTTAAATCTATGACCACGGATGTCTTGCATGGGCTAGTATCCATTCGACATCGTTTTAATTGCTTACGACTTGGGCCTAGATCAATATTGTTCTCTTTAGCCAAGAGTTTCTTCCTTTTTGTTTTTAATCTCTCCTTCGCACGCTTCTCCCTCTTGGATTCGCTCCATTTTAACAGCCTCTTGTACTTCTTTAGTTGTCGTTTAGTTAACTTCGATATTTCAACACCGTTAAAGCAGGTGTTATTGTCCGTTTCATTTGTAAAATTTTCAAGCTCCGCCGCTACGCTTGCCGTTGTACGCTCTACATTTTTACCTTGTTCAGCTGGAGAATATGTAGATATTCCTTGTTCATTATCAGCAATAAGATTTCCATTAAATTCAGCCATGTTTGCATCAGCTTCTAGTTGTTTCGTATTTTTTAGTGTAAAAGGAACACTTTAAATTCATAATTAAGGGAGAGTAAAGCAAATTGAATATTAAAATCACATCTTTCATCGTCTAACAAGATACACGTTTGCATATGACTGATTAATTAACATAACCTCGAAAGAAAACGAATTGTAAACATAACCTAGAATTATTTTTCATTTTTAATATTCAAAAGATAATCAAAATGAATACATTATTTTGTAGATCACATCTTTATACATTAATTAGATTATCACGATATAAACAATGCTCGATGCCTCTTCTCATCAACGCTACAAATTACAAGACTCCAATTTTCACTAACGACTCTAGAAAACTAACTACAGAATCGATAGGTAAATCACAATATGGTATTTTCCAGGCTATCTCAGATAGTGCACCTGTGGAATATCTACAAAACTTCCTAATATATGTCCATGATCAATACAGTTTACCCTGGTGGGCAACAATAATTACGACAACTGTTTTACTAAGAACCTGCATCACAGTTCCTTTTGCCATATATCAACAAAGTATCCTTGCAAAGGTTGAGAATATTAGCACAGAAATGCCAGCCATAGCCAAGGAATTACAAAAAGAAACAGCGATTGCTATTAAAATGTTTAATTGGGACGAAAGGACAGCAAAACATCAGTATAAAATATCTGTATAACACATAATATGAATCATATTATTATTTGTAATCCTACCGTACTTTCAGCTTAAAAAACAATGGAAGAAATTAATTATAAGAGATAATTGTCATCCATTTAAAGCCAGCATTTTGTTATGGTTTCAAATTCCGTTATGGGTTAGTTATTCGATGAGTTTGAGAAACTTGGTTTATTTGTTACCGAAAGGTGATTTAGATGCTCATATAATATACACCGAATTAACATTAGGAGGCTTCGGTTGGATTCCAAATTTAATTGAAGCCGACGTATCGTATATTTTACCAGTTGCATTAGGTTTAATAAATCTGCTTAACGTTGAAATAAATGCACTATTAAAAACGAAACCTTCTAGCAAACTTCAGAAATATATAACTAATTTTTTTCGTGGGATAAGTGTTATTATGGTGCCTTTAGCAGCATCTGTACCTTCGGTAAAAGAAACGAAATAATACAAGTTTCTCCTACGCATAACTATATTTTATTTTCAGTGCCTTGCGTTGTATTGGACCATTTCAAGCTCTTACGGAATAGTGCAGACCTTAATTTTAATGTCGCCAAAGGTTAAGAGATTTTGCAGGATACCGCAGACTTCAAGTGAATTAGAAAATCCTTACAATCATGTACTTAGTGCTTTTAAAAATAAATATCTAAGTAATTTAAAGTAAAAGGATAGTTTCTTCTGTTAAATCTAGTGATTTTCCAATTTCCCCAAATAATGTCGAGTTTAGAGAAATTTTGAAAAAATTAAAAATGAAAATTAGTGAAAAAGTGAAATTATTGTCTTGAAACGGACATCGTTTAATTCGTTAGTTTAGGACTTTAATTACGCTTTATTGTAGCGATGCAATGTAGTATAAACATTCTTTCGCAGCAAAAAATAAGGACCATCTCAAGAAAGCGCTGCATTCCACCCGCTGCAATGCGGCGCTTAGCTAAATGGAACCAATTTTATAGACGACACTGTATGTGTAATTCTTCTGGTATGCGAAGGGTACAAAAGCGATTGATTAAACCAATGTATTTATCGAACCGAAGCATGGGAGCGATGCAAATTTAAAAAGATTATCGTTTAATTTCACATCACAATACATCGAATACTTTTATCCTCTAAAAAGGCCTTGATAATTCCTGGATTAATAGGGACTTTTCTCTCAACTGCCAGGTTAATATTGGCACTATTTGCTGTCAGTTATTTGTTGTCTACGTGTGTACGTCGAGTTCGGTGTTTATAGTTATGGCCCTTGAATTCTATTTAAAAATTACTTTAGAACTTTAAACATCGCTTCTTCGCATCCAGAAACATGCTTCGCACGTTACAATACACCTTCTTCGTTCTCCTATTTACCGTAACGAGAGCTGATGAACATACTCACATAGTAAGTACGCACATTCTTAGCAAAGAGATCTCGGCTCCCCATTTTTTTTACTATCGCCGGGGGTAAATGTCATCGATAGAGTAAATAAATGATACATTCAGAATCTATCCTCGATAATTTTCTCGAGATTCGCTAAAATCTCGCCGATCCCTTAAAAACTAACAGCGATAGATGCGTAAAATTCTTTAAATATCAATAGATATGAGTTTTAGATAATCTGAGAATCTATTACACATTTGGTATTGATACGTGGGAACACGTTGTATGTACGATGTGCGCGTTAACCATCATTAATTTTTAGAATCGATGCTAAAGTTGCTATTGTATTAGCTTTACGGGTTAGATCATTTTGTTTCACGTTATCTAACATGTAAATTTTGGTAATTATTTTAATTTGTATTTGTTTGATAGGCTCGTTGTTAAGGAATTATGGAATATTTCTTTTAGTTGGTTCGTGTTTCTATGATCCAGAGAGTAAAATTGCATCAGATTTTTATTTTACGTTTTAAAAATATTTTTTGTTATCAAATCTAACTGTTAGCGTTAGAGTTTTTCTTCTTTCAATATAGATAATGTTTATTTTCTTGTAAATATATCTGTAGCTGTTTCAAAGGGCTGCGTGCAACAACGTAGTTTTCAATTGCTTGTTTTGCAACTATACAGTGATGGACAATTTTATAGAGCCAATATCTCCAAAGTTGCTAGATATAGTGAAATTAAATTTAGTAGGTGAACGATTGCAGTGTACCGTGTACTTTTATCGTAATTGGGCTTGCTTAGTTTAACGAGTAGTAATTCCGACTTGAAAATATCTAACAAAGCAAATACTTTACAATGAGTTTCGTTGGAAACCTTTAAATCAGAATACTGATCGATTAATGGGAAATGCACAAAATGTACTTCGCTTGATAAAAAATCATTTAATCAGATCCATTTGTGTTGTGGCTCTTTCGAATAGGCTATTGTTATGGTTTATTATGATGTTTTATGTTTCACATCTTTAAAATTTACATGGTCGGATGCAAGTTATCACAGCTGTTAATTTAATGTAAATGTGCCTTCCGAGAACTGTCAGAGCAATCTTGTCAACTTTGATAGTGAAATTTAGGCATTAATGGGTTAAAGCGTACTTTTGATTGAATATTGGTGATTTTTGGAAGTTATGCTATAATCTCCTATTACTTAAAAGAATAAAAATCATGGTGTTTCTTAATACAGTATGTTCTCCAAGTTGACGCAATTATTTTAACAGATTGTAAAATAGTAAAAAAATAATCAAAAATGATTCTGATCTTCTGTGGTTCAATTACATCCATTAATATAAAAATTATTTGTTATTATTTCTTGAAATATGTCGTAAAGCTGTTAGGACATATTTCAAGACTGATTTCAACTGCTTGGCACGGTCCAAGCAATTCGTGGTGCCTTCACAGCGAGGGAAGACCGCAGAAGGCGTTTCCTTAGACGCATCAACAAAATTGGATTTACTAAAAGTCTGATTAGGTTTGTCATACTTGATAGATATGATAGAATGTTTCACGTAACGGCAACGTCCTTTTTTTGATCCGGAAGTATTTTTTACATTACATGTGCGATGTTCTGAAACGTTGCATAACATAAAAGTAAGAACTTAGTTGTCGTGAGGCTGCGTTGGACCTGGTTTTTGAGTGGACGAAAATATGAAGATGGTTCCCATCCGTCTGAAAAAATTGGAGGATTTGAAAAGGCAAGTTGCTTGAAAAGATGGCACGGAAAACAGTGACTGAACAAGCAGCTGAAAAGATGCATGAAGTTTTACCGACCATCTTCATCAGGCGGCTAAATGGACGTTGATATGGGAGAGCATTTCGAACAAGCCAACACAACGTCGGCCACCGCCTTGTCATCACGTAGTACAAATCCCCTATTGGGGATAACTACAAGAAGAGGACAGACAGACAACAGAGTGACAAAAACTGTTATATCGTAGACGAAAATCCGACAAATTTTACAAACGATATCCCAGCTAAAGTCTAACAAGCTTCGCTATGATTTGTAATTAACGGAATAAGACATATCTCCGTTATTCACGGTAAAGGATATTCTACGACCTCTTAATATAAATGCTTCAACTTTGAGAACTTCCCGCATAACATTGAGCTATGAGATTTGTTATATAAGTCTGTTTTTTCCTTTCCTTTTTTACCTCAGAAATATAATAAGCAATACGTTGTATAAAAGTATGTTAATGCTGAAATAATATCCAGGTCGGGTAAGATTCCGTATAATATCCTCCTCAATAATTATAAATTGTTTAATTTACGAATTACGTTTGTTATTAAGATACATTCTCCTATCTTTTTTAGTACGAAGACGGCGAAGAGGTGGTGCTTTGGATGAACACAGTAGGTCCCTATCATAACCGACAAGAAACATACGCTTACTTCTCCTTACCGTTCTGCAAGGGCCCCAAAGAGTCAATAAACCACTATCATGAGACCCTCAGCGAGGCACTACAAGGCGTAGAATTAGATATCAGCGGCTTAGAGATCCAATTTAAGACGGACGTACCGAAGACGAAATATTGCGAGGTGCAATTGTCAGAAGAGAAGTACAAGGCGCTGGTGTACGCCGTGAAGAACCATTATTGGTACCAGATGTACCTGGACGATCTCCCGATATGGGGAATTGTTGGAGAGGTAACAGAATCCAATTGCTACATTTGGACGCACAAGAAGTTCGAAATCGGGAGGAACGCCAATCAAATTGTGGACGTCAACATCACTTCCGAGGATAAGGTGCCTTTGACGCGAGAAGGGAAGCTATCGTTTACATACGAGGTCATCTGGAAGTCGTCAAATGTAAAATATTCGGACCGTTTCGATAAATATCTGGATCCGAGCTTCTTCCAGCATAGGATCCATTGGTTCAGCATCTTCAACAGCTTCATGATGGTGATTTTCTTGGTCGGGTTGGTATCCATGATCCTGATGCGTACCTTAAGGAAGGATTACGCCAGATATAGCAAAGATGAGGAATTGGACGATATGGAAAGGGATTTAGGTGATGAGTATGGTTGGAAACAAGTTCACGGCGACGTGTTCAGACCAGCGTCGCACGCTTTGCTCTTCTCAGCTCTAGTTGGATCTGGTTATCAGTTAACTACAGTTGCTTTAAGTGTTATAGTGTTCGCTATATTGGGGGAATTGTATACTGAGCGGGGATCGCTGTTGTCAACGGCAATTTTCGTTTACGCGGCGACCTCTCCCGTCAACGGTTATTTCGGAGGGTCCCTGTACGCTAGGATGGGTGGGAAATTGTGGATAAGACAGATGTTGGCTTCTGCTTTCTTGTTGCCAGCTCTACTATGCGGGACGGCCTTCTGTATCAATTTCATAGCGATCTATTACCACGCGTCAAGAGCTATACCGTTCGGGACCATGGTCGCTGTGACATGCATCTGTCTCTTCATCATCCTCCCGTTGACTTTAGTAGGAACCGTTCTTGGAAGGAATTTGGCCGGGCAACCCGATCATCCGTGCAGGATTAACGCCGTTCCTCGCCCTATTCCCGAAAAGAAATGGTTCATGGAACCGGGCGTTATTATCCTATTAGGTGGGGTACTCCCATTCGCTAGCATATTTATCGAAATGTACTTCATTTTTACCTCGTTCTGGGCGTATAAAATCTACTACGTCTACGGATTCATGCTACTCGTCTTGATTATCTTATTGATCGTAGTGGTGTGTGTTACAATCGTTTGTAGCTATTTCCTTCTAAACGCTGAAGATTATCGCTGGCAATGGACATCGTTTTTAGCCGCCGGATCGACAGCAGCTTACGTCTACGTCTACTCCATCTACTATTTCTTCTTTAAAACTAAGATGTACGGTTTATTCCAGACGTCTTTCTACTTCGGTTACATGGCGGTTTTCAGCATGGGCTTGGGCATCATGTGCGGTACCGTAGGATACGTAGGTACTTCAATGTTCGTTAGGAAGATCTATTCGACCGTTAAGATTGACTAAGGAGTGCCATGGTGACTATTTAGAAGAAATAAAAGAAATTTTTAAAGGATGATGATGAATGGAGAAGAAGCGTGACTTAATAATAACATGTTTGTTAGTTGTGCAACCTGTTGAGAGGCAGACACTTTTTTTAGTGAATCAAAGTAGCATACCGGATGCGTGTTTGTTCATCTTGTCTAACGGTTTTCCTATGTTCCCTTTCCCCCGAAAAAATACTTCAAATATTTAATCGTTTTAATATTACGTAGTCGATATGATTAAATTAATCGTAGCTTACGCGCGATGGCATGTTAGACAAGATCAATAGACGAATTTTCTTTTACTTTCCTTTCCGTTCTTTGTTTTAAATGTATTTAAGTGTTTGTACATAAGTTATTTGATTTTATGCTATTCATTGATACTTATTATTATGATATAATTAGTCAATCGGCTGTCAGCTAAACTAAAACTAAATGATTAAAAAGATGAATTGTACTTTTTAGTTTTGTCTTCTTACTACTGTAATATATTTATGATATTTAAGATTAAACTGTTTGACAAAATCGAAACGGGTGGTTATTTTCGCGTCCCAAATGGTATAAACGGACGGCTTATGCTTATTTATCCAGATGGCACGAGAAGGTATGGAAAAGTAACTTGAGGAATATTGCTTGAAATTTGCTTGTATATTGCCTGAAAGAAATTCAGAAACGTAATCGTTTATGGAAAAATAGCACTACCAGATGCTTCAACAAGACGAGTGTCAATCTTTATATTTGAATATAACTTGATTTTTTGATTGAATATGATTGAGATAAAAAAATATAGATACCCTCCTCGTCCGCAAAACTTTTGGAGGGTGCTTTTAAATAAGACACGAATAATGAAATTATTCCAGAGATTTAGGGAAGGGGGCGCATGGCTCCTCCCTATCTCCCACTGGCTACGCCCATGGTAAGTAACAGTCAAGTGGATAGTAGATGTCGTGCATGTCGAATAACGTATTCCTCGGCGATTCCATAACCTAAACGGTTGTACCAATCCTTAATTCGTGATTTCAGTTTTTTTTGCCTAACAGCCGTTATAACCATTAAGAATAAAGCTATCGAACATGTCAATTGAAATGATTTTTAAGGAGGAAACCGATCTTAATGACCATTCGACCGATACCGTATTTAATGTAACTGATTGTTGTAGAACATGTTTACGAGTTGAATGTTCCTTAACACCAACGAATTCCTCGGATAGCGACTCGATAAAATTCTGCGACAAATTAGCGGCCTGCGTATCGGGAATTGTAAGTTTTTCATGTTTATATAAATAGAGAAACTATTCATTAATTTTTAGATGTGGACCGAGGAATGTGGGACTTCCTTTATTTGTGGCATATGCATAGAAAAACTAAGAATTGCCTACGATTTCCAAATGGTTTGTTTACAATCGGATCAAGCACTTCAATTGAAAAGAGAGGCAAAACAAGTACAAAGCTTTAAAAGTGCAACTCCAGTTCCCACAATTACAGCTAACTTAGCGGAATGTCATGAAAGAATAGAAAAAATGATACTAAGTATAAAATCCGAGGAAACGCAAGTCGAGTCTTTACCTCAATGTGCCCCGGATACTATAGCTGCGGTGCAATTAGAATCTATGGAGACGTTAGATAAATCTTATAAAAGTAACTGCCAGGTTTGCGGAAAAGTATCTTGTGAACATACAGCGGAAAGACCATTTGCATGTAGTTATTGTGATAAAAAGTTTAATAGAAAATGTTTCTTGAACTTCCATTTAAAAACCCATGTTGGCACTAAGCCGTTGCAATGTCGAATCTGTAACAAATCGTTTCTAAAATCCTCCCAGCTTGCAGTGCACACGAAAGCACATAGAGGAAGAAAGTTTTCTTGTAAATTATGCGATAAAAAGTTTATATGGTCTTCCTCTTTAAGTAAACATATGAGAAGACATGGTGTTAAACTTACGGAGCCCGTGAATACATATACTATGAGGCAGTTATCCTGCAATTTATGCGGTAAAAGATTTAGATGGTCATCTTCTTTCAATGCGCATATGAAAAGACATAATGGCGATAAACGTTGGTCATGTCAAATCTGTAGCAAATCATATACAACATCTTCTAACCTTAAACAGCACATGATGCAACATACCGGAGAAATGTATTCCTGTGAGGTATGCAATCAAAAATATAAATGTTCTTCTTCTTTGAAAAGGCATATGAAGAGGCATACTACCGATCAACTTTGGAAATGTAAAATCTGTAACAAATCGTATCCATACTCTTGTTATCTTAGAGACCACATGAAGATACATACTGGTGAGAAGTTTGCCTGCAAATTATGTGGTGAGGAATTTGAGTATTACTCTCGATTAAGAATCCATAGGCGAGAACATACAGGAAACCAACCATATAAATGTACACTCTGTAACAAAATATGCAAATATTCCTCGGAATTGGAAGCACACATGTTAACGCATACAGGTGAAAAATTCACTTGTTCAACATGCGATAAAAAGTTTACTACCAAATATAAATTGAACCGCCACATAAAAATTCATACTGGAGAAAATGTATTCAAGTGCTCTATTTGTGATCGTACTTATACAGAATCGGGCAGTTTAAACAAGCATATGAGGACCCACACTGGCGAGAAGCCCTTCGGTTGTAAAATTTGTGGCAGGAACTTTAAAGTATCTGCCTATCTTACAGTGCATATGAGAACACATAGTGGAGAGAACTTTTCCTGTGAATTGTGCAATAGAAAGTTTATACGATCTTCCAATTTAAAGGCGCATATGATGAAACACGCCGATGAAACGTCTTAATATTTGCATTATTCGTAGTGGGGTTTCATCTCTACGTCAAAGATCCCCACGTCATGTATGTAGACATACAAGTGTACAAATTTTTATAATAACTTTACATTTTAAGTATAAGTTTAACGTAAAAGTCTTGACATTTCTGCTTTGATAATTAAAACGTAAGATGTTAAAAAAAGAATTGTAAGTGCCAAGTTTTGACATGTTATTTTATTAATAAATAAGTCCGGAGAAATGAGTTCACTTTTCGTGCGCTTCACAAAATTAGCAGAGACTAGACAGACTCATCGACTCTCGAGAGAAACGAGTAAGCAGTACGAACCCATTCTTATAAGACGAATAAATACGAACGTCTAGTCTTTGCTAATTTAGTGAAGCGCAGCTCGTCTCCGCCGGCTTATTAATAAATAAAACCTTCATGGACCTCGTAAGCTAAGTGTTTACTATGTTAATAATTAAATGTGATTCGACCAGCTTCGAATCTGTATAATGTAGGCGACAAATTTTAATTACGTATTCAAGATAGCGTAGAAAGGGCGAGTGCCTGGTCTACGCTATCTATGTTTAAAGTAGAAGCAAATATATTACCGTGATGCCAAACGCTTGATATATATCGGGGAACGATATTATCCCACTGATGGCCAGTGGACCCTTCCTCATAGTTGCCGTTACGAGATAGAGGAGTATTGTTCAGTCTACTTGTACTTCCAGCATATGTACTGAATGTTTAAAATAACTATTTGAAGAATAATTTATGTCATATTTTTATGATGATGCAAGACGAAAGCTGTCTTTTCTTCATAAATAGTTAAAAGAAAGCGTGTATTCTAAAGGAAAAGAAATTAAAATTCTAAATGTTCAAATAATGCACCATGTTCTTCTTGACAATAAGCCAATCTGTAACGAAATTTTTGCCGAACATTAGCAAGGATTACAGGATCGTTATTCAACGTATTTAAATATTTGTCGGTATTAGCATACTGTCGATAAGAAAAGGGCGAATAATTGAGTTGTTCGAAATGCCAGCCCACAGATTTCAGAATGAGCGTTTGACCATGAAGCATCGACGTCATCTCAACGAACTGTGAACTGCGCTTTATATAGCAGGATACCTTAATATTGGGTCAATGCATCTGAAGTTTTAGGCTAGTTGGTCGCCCTACAGCAACGTACCAGGTGTACAAGTATGAAATACGGAAAAGAAAAGACCTTTGGGGCAATTTGTGAATACAACGCCAGTAAATTCTTCCCCTTTTGCTGCGAACCATTCGTCGAGCTACTCCTTCACGTCTTCGTACGAACCAAGGCGCCGCCCAGCTATTCTGACCTTTTTTCAAGCAGCGAATTGTGCAAATTGGTGAATTGTTGGTAACGTTTAGTATTAACCGTTTTTCCCAGGTTTTAGCAGCTCATAGTAAACCACGCCCATCTGCTTCTCTAAATACAGAGGATCTTTCTACCGGTCTATGTGGTAAGCGAATCGGTCTTGCAGTTTATGTGGATGGTACGCTTAGGGCTATGATTTTTTGCTTTTGGGATTCCCAAAATAAATTCACTTTTTATGCGCTGTAACTATACGATGCAAAAGCGACTTCCTTTAGTACCGAGCGAGCAAAATGTTACGTGTGTCTATCGAATCTTTTCCATTTCTTGTAGCCGATTGAAAACAACTTGTTGACTAACTTCCAATTGCCCGCCAAGTTGTTTTAAGCATGTTGGACGGAGATGAGGTCCAACAATGCTTGCACTTCACTCGAAATTGTCACTTTTCAAATGCCGAAACCATCGTTCACGCGTGTCTTGCGATGGAGCATGTTCACCTTAAGCTTCTCGAAGTAATCGGTATGATTCAGCAGCAATTTTCGTCTAATGAAAACAAAAAATTAATGCTGTTTGTTCGGCATAAATTTCAACATATTGAACCCAACAACACGACACTATGCACACACCTTTCTGATTTACTACTCATGCGCGTCCGAGATTTGTTGAAATTTTTACAGCGCATTTTGCATTGGTGCACCATCTGTTGTCTGAAATCCGCATTTTATGCTTATACACCTGATATGCTGTTCAATCGGCATTTAATTATTAACATACTGTACGGAATTCATATACACTATCGTGTAAAGGATACGTACCTATAAAACGAATACGTTAAATAAAAGCACAAATTCCAACATTAAGGTAACGGCATACTCCGCACCATGCTAGTTTAACTAAGTAGTTCGGTACAGTTGTTTCTAGGATGCGCGGATTCCCATTATCGACCGCACGATCAAATGATTTCTCTGAATTTGCCGCTACTTTCAACGAGCAGCTTGGCAATCTTGGTAGCCAATGCCTGTGTGTGTTTCGACATCTTGCATATATTTAAGGAAATTATCAAAGATCTCTTGTGCGAATAATAGCCCGATATAAATTAAAAATTTGTTTTTATTTCTTTTTATTACAAACAAACATGATCTAATTTACAAACTACATGATAAAAATCAAAATAATGATAATAAAGTCGAATAGGCAAAAAGCCATCGCTGTTTCTGACAGAAATTTTTAGATTTCGCCGACAATTTTAATTAAATCGGTTGTTCAGGTAACAAAGCACATATTCGTCAATTTCAGTGCACTACACGCTGTTAACTTAAATTGTCCGCGTATCTTAAAAATTTCCATTTCCGGCTGATACCATCTTAAATAACGAAATTTTGGCTGCATTTCACCCACTTTAATTCACAAGTATAAAAAAAAGGAAAATAAAGAGATAAACGTAACAAATCGAACGAATAATACGGTATTATCACTTATCACTTTGGGCTTGTCGATATAACTTTTGAGTGATAAGTGAAAATACCAAAGAAACTAACAGGATGTAAAATGAAAGAAGCAAAGAGTGAAATATCAACGCCCACTATAATCCTTTTAGCATAAATAACTTGTTTTAACACAATTGGCCAAGTTATTTCTGCTCGATTGCAATAAGTAAGGCACGTAATCAACATTAACGGGGAAATATATTTCCTAAATACCAACTACTACGATGTAGAATATATAAAATTTATGTATAAAGTCTATGAAAAATATAATTTGTTATTGTTTATTAATGTAGGCACTTGTTATAGTAATTAATTACTTTCATCTTAACACGCATCATGTGGTTATAACAATAAAATTGATTTAAACTTTACCAATGGAAGAGTATATTAGGGTCAATGCCGTTTCATCTTATGTGTCGTCAGCTGAACAGCCCTGGCGAATGTTTTCCTACAGATATCGCAAGAAAACGGTTTATTTACAGCATGAGTTAGCATATGCCTCGTTAATACATCTTTTCTTCCAAATACCTTGGAGCATATATCACAAGGGTGTTTTTTCTCTTTTGTATGAATGATCATATGCTTAGTTATATTATGCGCTTGTTGAAATCGTGATCCGCAAACAGCACAAACGAAAGGCTTCTCTCCTGTGTGAACCCTTCTATGACGTTCTAGATCGCATGCTTTTTGGAACTGTTTACTGCAATCATCGCATTTGAACGATTTGTTTTTTCTTTTACCATAAGGCTTCATTTCGTGCACTTTTAAATGAGTCTTATAATCAGAATTTTTGTCGAAAGATCTTAAGCAAATCTCACAGGTAAACGGTAATTTCCCTTGATGTTTCCTCATGTGTGCAATGAATAAATCTAAGGATTTTAAGCTGACATTGCATTTGGCACATTTGTAAGGATGTTTACCCTTATGTTTAGCGCGATGTTTTTGTAGCATCGCCCTATTAAGGAATTTGGTCGAACATATTTTACATTTGAATTGCAATAAGTCAGGATGCGAAGTTGTTAAATGAACATTATACGAATCTTTATCGTAGAAGATTATATCGCATTTCGGGCAACAAATTGCATCTATACAGATCACATCTATGGTGTCGTCAACAATCGTCAAATCAATATTTGTCACGATACCTTCTTTGGTATCCTCCGAAGTATCACCAGCGATCTCCTCTATTGCTGCTGAAATAGGCCTCAATTCTAATAATTTCATAAAATTAATTTTGGTACGTAGAAACAGTGAGAATGTATCCGATTGCGTTGGATTGGCATTATCTTTTATTCTTGGTTTGTGTCGTTCTTTCCATTTCGCGCTAGCATTGTTCGCAACCGTCGTTACTTTCATGGGCATTTATAAAGCGATTACCCTCACAAATAACGTAAAAAATACATAAAACAAAATCTGAAAAATTTTACCAAATAAATGTACGTGAACTAATCAAATGCTTGAATGGTGCTTAATTAACTTACTGATAATAAAGAAAACGAACTAAAAAGAAAATAAAACCACTTGTTGCTCTTTAACCCATCAAAATAATAATACAAGGTTACTATTTTGGAATAAAATTATAGGTTAAATTATAAATAATGGCCGTGAAGATTGTAGCAGGAAGTTGAAATATCGTAGAATCACAGTGACAGAAAATTATCAGCTAAAATAAAAGAATTTGTGCCTGCGGTATAGTTTTAAATCTAGTTGAAAGAAATTTATTTATTTTATTCTATGAGGTATACATTCGCTCAGAATATTTTCAAATTTATTATGAAATTTATAAATTCTTCTGAAGAATCACTGTTCCGTCAAATTACGTCAACCTTAAGCATTAAACGTAGAAAAAAAGTCACTCATATACAATGATTACAGAATTTAAATAGACTCAGTATTATCAACTAAATGATTTTAAATAAACATGAAAGAAACGTAAAGCAAACAAAATTATTAATCAGGAATTTTAAATATTTTGGCGTCTTACCATAAACTAACTATAGTATTGCGAATTTCTCTAGAATTATGAATTAATACTTCTAGTCCTTTTTAAATAACAATCTAAGTTTATTATTGTTATTAATTGAGGCGTACTTATTAGTTTATCTTCCCAATAGTTTTACAAATGATTAAAAGGATCTATTTTTTTTTGTTATATTAAAAAGTTACCAAAGAAAAATAACGTTTGTAAATGTGAAATGTAACAGTGATCAAGAATCAGGAATTTAAAGGTTAGAGATTGGGGAGTGCTTCTTTTTCTGATTAATTTATTTGTGCGTGGCTAGAGTTTTTATTACTGTTATTTTAGAGCACTTAGTAATATGAATTATCTAAAGGGAGATCGTGAATTACCCTCTGCTTACGTAGTTATTACATTACTGCTGGATTACGAAGGTCGTGGTTGTAAGAGGACACTAAAAGTGCTATGTGCTGAGGAGAAAATCAACAAGATAATCGAAGTAAATCCAAAGTTATGTATTTGAGAGCTGGGTAAATTAATAGAGGTACCAAAAAATAAGGATACTCGTTTACCAAAACGAATGCACATTACTTTACCATATCTAGGAGATGCGGTTAGCAGAAAACCATCCGTTTAATCATGGTAGATCTTATAAACGATTTTGTGAGATGCAAACAGATGTGCAAGATCTATGTGGTAAAATATTAACAAGTGAATGTAGATTTACAAAGAAGATGCTTTTGAAACTTTGTAAAACAAAATGAAGTTTTTTTTTGTTGATTTTGTGAAGGAATCATTGGCGATACATTTCTTATGTTTGCCTGACTAAAGATACTTATTTGAAATTTTTATACAAAACAATACAGGTATACCTCACCACACCTATTAAAAGATTTATGTTGGTGGAGGATCATATATTTCGCTAGCACTATGTGACTTTTTTAACGAAATTTTTCTTAATCGATTGGCTGCTGGCTATATCTTGGTCTGTTTGGAGCCCAGACCTAAATCCCATAGAGTTCTTTTTACAGAGTTATAAGTTCTGAAAAGCTTAACGCACAATAGTGAGAATATTATCGAAGAGAGACCTCCATCAATGTATTTTTAAAGCAGTAAAAAACATATTTAAATAGAAAGTGATAATTTTCATTGGATGCGACGGAATCTGTTTCAGTAGTTATTCCAGATGAAAGACGTTGGTAATTTGCTATGATTATGTTTTAATAATCCATAAGACAAATAAATATGTTTAGTACATTATATACCAGGGATGGTAGTGTTTTATTCCCTTCGCACTATTCAACGCTTTTAATTTGAAAGAACCATTGCACTTTCTTCAGTTGCGCAATGAATTTTCTTGCGCACAAAAATTCAAGAATAGAACTCATATATTCTATAAACTTTAAAATTTTACTAAATTCAGAAGTCGTTTTAAATAAAACTCTGATTACAATAATGGCACATTTTCTATTTACAATGGTCCACATACTTGCATTAATTTGTATGGATTGGAACTACTTATAAACTTTAATTCATCATCTATTCCAGGAAAATCTTGCACCCACTTTCTTTCCTTATAGTATTCCATACAACTCGTAAATTCCTTATTTGTATAATCTGGAATATGTATCGGCACAAATGGATCCAAATGTTCAAATCCGTCTTTACCAAGTAAATACCTAAAACATGTTTACTTAGTATATTTCCCAACTAGACAGGAGATCATGTTTTGTACTTGGGAAAATGTGATATTTGGTCCTTTTCTGCTATAGCAATCTCATCTACTGTCAAAACGCACACCCCGTTCGTCCAATTGTGTTCTGTTAAATCTAAGAAAGCTCTACTTAGAGTTACCTTATGAGGATGTACCATTTCCTTCTTTTCTGTGTATACTCTTGTGTTCGGATAAAAGAACGCGTTATATCCATCTATAGCAACTAAAGTCTTACATTTTCCATTTGAAGACAATTGTTTAATTTCTTGCGCTAATGCTATTATACATTCTGAAGCATATTTTACTCGGTTGATACCATGTTCGACTATATCTAATATTTTTGATCCTTTCTGTGTGACTTCACGTTTACTCCATGTATATTCATTCAAAGTGACTAATTCTGGGTCCATTAAGCGTTCTAAATTTTGTTGTTTAAAATGTGCTAGCCAAGCGACAGCATCGAGATTCAAATCAACAAAACCTTCTCTTGTAGTTGAGTTACTAAATTCCTTACATCTTCGCATCCACGAGCCAACCCACGGCACGTGAACCAATAGAAAATTATTTGAATGTCCGTAATGCAGAACGTGAGCCAACGTTAAAGATTTACCGCTTCCCTTTTTACCATATAAAACGAACTTCACAACGGGCTTACTATAATCGATGGATTTTAAACAATCTATTATACTTAAAGTGGATTTCCTAATCATTATACATGATTCGGCGAAGGTCTTGATTTGGATCTCGAAAGATTTTGGTAAGCCGCCGTATTGAAAGAGTTGTGTTTTCACCTCCGGGGCTAACCGATAAAATTTTGCTTCATGATTTAGCGAGTGATTGAGAGGGTTGTCTTCGGATGTACGAAAAGCTGCAGGTTTACTTTGGGGATCTGCAGCAGTTGATAGAGATTTCCTAGATATATTAAAGATGGCTCTCGGAAAAAATGCATCGCTACGTAATATTTTCAACATATTTACTGAAATTATATATAAAGATAAATTACTTTTATTCTACAAATATTACGAGGTTAGGTTTTGTTTAAATTTTTGAGGTTAGATTTCTTTACACCTTTAACATATCAAAATTCCCTAAAGAGAAAGTTATAAGAATTTCTCATATTATTGGAAACTATTGCTAATATTTTTAGATTAATAAAAAAAATTCGAGTTCCTTTCATAAAAGCTCACCTTATTTTTCATCAAGTAACTACTAGCAGGATTTTGCAACATATTTGAAACTTTCTCGTTGGGTGGCAACCAATACAGAGTTAATTAAAAAAAATAATAATAATAGGATTCGACTTCTATCAAACAATTTAATTGCAAATACGCCTTCCTTAACAGGTATATTAAACAACACGCAGTAATGACTAAAAATAGAAAGTGGTGAAAAATATTTGGTCTGATACGATTCTTTTGGAAATACCAAGAATCTGTATAAAATATCACAATACATATTATTACAAAATAAACTATTCTTTTATTCTCATAAGTATTCAAAACTTAATCTATATCGATGATATTTATGGAATTTTCCGTATGGTTAGGCACAATATCACGGTTTTGTTTTAAAGTACTCAATTTCTTACGAGTTCCATTTGTCATTTCAAATAATTGTCTATGTAATAAGTCTCCATCACCTGTATTGTACATTACTGCATTTGGTATCTCCGATGTAACAAAAGCAGAATCACCGGCTGATTTTAAGTGTCTTTTCTCGTTATTAACAATTTTCCGAGGTAATTCTGCGCTGTGAGTTGATTTTACACCCAGCAAATTTATTGGTTCTGTTTTATTCGAGGATTTAATCGAAAATATTTTTTGATAATTAAGATCAAGTTGTAATTGTTCCTTAACGATTTGTGTTGCCGATTTGGGTCGTCCTTCTTGATTAGAGTTGTTGACTGTGTTATAATATATCGGTGGGAGTGAATCTGATGAATATGCACTACTGCTTTCATCAGAAGCACCCTGAGTGCTATTTTCTGTTGCTAATTGTTTTATTTTCATATTATACTCTGAATATAACTCAATGATATCTTCGTTGTGTTTTTCTTTACCATTTTTTTCAAGCAGATGCAACCGTTTTATTATTTCCTGCCGTGCTTGTGCTTCGATGATTTCTTGTTGTTCGACGTCTCGTTTAACTCTTGCGTTGAGAGTATCGTATTCTCTGATAATATAACTTAACAACCAATTGTATCCTTTCTTAATACCAGGATCTAATTTTAATGCACTACTTGCTGCTGTAGCTGAACATGATTCGACTAATGTGGGACACTTCTGTTTATTTACTAAACATTCCAGACCTAAACTTTCAATTATATCTAGTTCATCTAACGCATTCTCGTTATCTTGTTTATTCGCTAATAAGAGCAACGGTTTCCCCGATATCTTTTCATGTGATAAGAGATTATTTAAAACTTCCTGTACTTCATTTAACCTTGAGAAATCGCTCGAATCCACCACAAATATAATTCCATGTGCCTAAAAACATACCTGGATTTGCTTTTTGCAAGATCGAGCACAGTATTTATTCTTACATCAACGAAATATCGACTCCATATACCTCTGATATTTGAACCGCCACCTAAGTCGTAAACCTCCACCTTGAAATTTAAATAATTCAGATTTATCACAGAGAATCCCACCGTAGGCACCACATCTTCAAAGGGTTCACCTGCTAGGTTCTTCGCTGCTACCGTTTTACCCGCATTATCTAATCCTAGTAGTAATAAAACAATTTTGCTGTAAACGTATAAGATTTCTAATTAGATTAAAACTAGGGGATTTGTTAAAATAATTACGTACTTTTTTGTTCTTCTCCTTAAACAGCAACAATTGCCCATATCATTCTGTTTTTCGATGCGATTTGTATCGTTACGATTATTAAAATTGAAGTTAATTTTCAAATTGACGTCCTAAAATGTGTACACAAACAAAAGTTTGTTGTGATTGTAAGTTTTCCTAGAAAAGCTAATAAAGATGTATTTATTTTATATTTAAATTGATTATTGACGAGCTTTTTATGAATAAAGAGAGATAGCAATTTATTTATTACAAACTTAGAAATCAAGTAATTATTTGTGTATTTTATGAAACTATCCATCCCCCTTGGCACAGTTTAAATTTCGCGGATAATTTAAGTTGGTAGTACGGAAATTGACGGAAACATCTATTCAAACTATGAAAAGACATTGGTTGCTTTATTTTGGTATTTTTTCGACTTCTTACGATGGCACCTATTGGCAGCGGTTAGCATAAAAGATCCCTAGCATATTGCTTGAGTATTGGCAATTGTCTCTGTCTATTAGTATTATTATTTTTATTTATATACATTTCTCAAGAATAAAAAGAGAATTTCGAAATTATTTTGAAAAGATACGATGTCGGAGCCGTCTAGTAAAGATTCCAGCGCTACCAAGGCGCCTATGGTCTACATTTGCGGAGGTATGTATTATTGAGGTTATGTCTATAATGTAAATTGCTTATTCTTCAAACGGAACCAATTGCATTAATTTGGGGCAATTTTAGAGTGTCATAACGATAATGAAATGAGACCGAGAGATCCGATACGTTGCCGTGAATGTGGTTATCGAATCATGTATAAAAAAAGAACCAAAAGACGTATCCTTTTAAATGCCAAACGCATATATATATGACATTTTAGATCTTTCGATGTTTCTTTTCCTTAACTTTCTTTACAGTTATTGTATTTGATGCCCGATGATTTAATATTTAAGATTAAAACTGAGACAATTAAGTTTAAATGATTAATATATGCTGTGCCGTTTACAAATATAAATATTCTGCGAAATGTTGGATGTTCTTTATTCAATAAAACATTTAAAGAAATATTTTGTAGTATTTTGACAATTTTCGCAATTTATTTTCTATATATATATATTAATTTATAAATTGGACTCTTTGAAAATAGAAAAAGCTTAGATAGATTTGTTTTTAGCTAGATTAAATCTTTTTATCTAAACAATACTAATAAAACCTATAGTTACGTCGTAAAATTTTTATGGAATAATGATCAACTTTTGCAACATTATGAAATATCCTGAATTATTTGTTCAATACATTTTTACGTTGTTAAGGCGCGTATGTGTTAAATTCACATGGCTAAGAATGAAGGATTTTTTTAACACTGAAATTAAACCCGTTTTTAAAATTAAAATGTTTTATTTTCCTTTTCTATCCCCTCCATATCATAAAAAACAGGTAAAACCTTTTTCTTTCAGGCGGAAATTCAATATTGAAGACTTATTCAATAAAATAAATACAACAAGTAATAAAACAAATCTTTTAATCATTTAATTCATGGCTAGTTTATCCGGTAATTAGTGTGATATGATTTTATTGTGTGTCCATCTGCAATCAAGAAAAGAAAGACATGAAAATTAGCAAATCACAACTGCATAAACTTAAATTTTATCTAAACCATCCATTTTTTTTTTTTTTTTTAGCTAATATGTAAAATGCAAGTTGATAAAGTAAAAGGAGAAAAACAAAGTTGTAAATCCGCTTTGGAAATCCCACTCTCTACAGAAAAGAAAAATTAAATAGAATTTATATAAAGAAAAATAAATCTTTTACATCCCTCGCATTTATATGTTATTAATTTGCAAATATGCAATGATAATACATACATGAATGAAAAGGTTCAACCAATCGTACGAATATCACTGTAGGAAAAAGCGTTACTTAAGAAACCTACTTTTTTTGTGAACCATTTAATTGGTTAGTTAAATAAGAAATGTGTATAGATTCGCCCCCCGCCGAGAAACTCTTATTTTTTACTCACGGGGGGCATTATCGGTTTCCCACGATCCTTTCCTCTCAATTTTAATCCAATCACTTTCTCAATCTTTCCGATGATTACATTATTCGGTATGCCCCTGCCTGCTTCGTAGTCGGTTATAACTTGCGGTTTCTCGTTGATTTTCGTAGCGAGATCTTTTTGGCTGAGGTTCTTCGCCTGACGGCCCTGCTGGATGAGCCTACCTATGTCGAGCGAAATGCGTTCGTGTTTCAGTTCTTCCGTTTCTCGGTCTAATTTCGCCGTGTTCTTCGTGGCGACGTGTTGCTTGTTGCTCCCGGCGCCCCCTAAAACATTAACGCGTATCACTGCATAGGGAGAAGGTTCCCGAAACAGTATGCCTTACATTTTTGCTGTGTTTCAACGGCTAAGCCTTGCCGTCGTGCAGCATTTACTGCTTGTTCGCTTTTCATTGTCGAGGCTTTCGGTTGCCTCTTTTTTAAAACAGTGACTGTATCCCAATCGGACATTTTAAGATATATGCGGGTGTTTAGAGCTCTGTGTTTTGATAAAACTTGATGAATTTCTGCAATAAATTACTAGCGTGAAGTTAGCTGCCTAGACTTGATATTTTCGGGTAAACATAAATGTTTACATTATTTATTTGTAGTTATTTTAAAACATTTTATCTCGTGTATGTTTAATATGTACTATTCTTCAATAAATACTTGGTTATATTTTTCGTATTTACTATATTTTGTAAGTACGGGTTAATTTGACTAACACAGTTCTTCCTGTTGGAGAGATCGCAAACGAAGAAGGTCCGCTAACTTCACGCAGTACCATCAATATCTGTGCGTCGGCGTCAGTTGGTGATACCTTTCCGACTAAAATTCGTAAGTATATCGTTACTTCTTGCGCTTTCACATTGCAGAAAGTTCGTTTACATTAATATTTCAAATTGCATTCATCTATTGCTAGTATTTCCAATCGATTTTTAAATGAATTTTGTGTAGTTTCGCGTATCGTAATTGTGTACGATAATCCCTAACACACACAATAATGGCTAATAGAAGATTTGGAGGACCTCAGAGAGGTGGTCGCGGTTTTCTTCCAAACGCGAACGTTAATCCCTGGCAAGGAAATACGGGCCCGGCAACTAATAATCTGAACAGTTCAAATCTACAAACTCAGCTCGCTCTAGCATTATCTAGCTTGCTTCAGCCACAGCAAGTCAATGAGCCACCATCTTTACTTTCATTAAACACTTCACCTGGAAATTTCAATCAAGACAACTATTCAAATCGCCTCGGCCCTAGAGGTAGATCCGATTTTAGACGCTCTGAACCTTATAATAAGGTATGCATTTATAAACTTCTGCATTACTTATCAATTATATATTGATGTTTCCTGTAACTAAGAACATATTTAATATGTATGGTTTTTTCCGAAACATTTCTGTATTTGAGTATATTTATTCAATGTATACATTGTTTTGATTAATTAGTAATTTATCTATTTTGTCGTTTCCTATCTTGTTTGTACCGAATAATGAATAGCGAGGACTGTGGGCTAGTATCGCAAACACAACGGACGCACTCCGCATCACACAAAATAATTAATAAATTCAGAACACTTGTTGAAAAATAGAGCTTTCTTCTTGGTTTGATAGGTTTTTGTTGTTTTTCATATAAATAGTTCATGAATCTCTAATTCCAGCAGGAATGTTACGTTCTGAATTAAATTGAGGTTTTCTAATTTAATGTTACACCCGAGGTTAGAAATACCTCGGTTAATGCTCCTTTGGGAAAACAATAAATGTATATATTATTATTATTATGTGTTGTACCACACTTGACGAATTTTATTCTCCCAGAGCAGTGAAATGGTATACGGTATTTTTGAATATGATACATATTGCGTACTTCGTCTGTCCAACATAGAGTTTTTATCAGTCTCCACATTCATTTTTTTAAAATTCCTGTCTTATCTAGTATACCTGACTTATCTTCCGGATTGCCTATACTGTGTTTCAAAAGCAGGAGGAGTAATACAAGGTAATGTATGAGAAGCTCAAACAAGAATTATAGAAGATGCCTGCTAATTTCGATACTCAATCCTATTGTAGTATCGACTGTAATTTCTCTTACAGGACTTAATCGATGGAATTATTTTGAGAAACCATGTAATGGATTGCAATTACCCATATCTAAAAATCGATCTATTTGAAGAAGTTAAAGTTTACCGATTTTCAAATAATAGTGTAGGCTTCCACAGCCGGAGTCCGTTAAAACAAAACGTGTTTGGGGCTTGGACCATGCCATTGAATATTTTATGTGACGTGGAGTGTGTCGATACATTTTACGTTAGTTTGCAAATAATGAAAATCTTTTTAAAATTCCCGTTCGTTTTGAATGAATTGTGGATTAATCTTCAGTTGCCGATTTATTTGAAGTGTATAATTGCTTTTATACTAATTTGATCGTTTCCAACATCCAACTCATCGTTACGATAAGCAAAATAGATTTATTACTTTTTAATTTTTCCAAGTTGTAATTTATTTTTTAAAATTTATTCATACTCTTCCAGTCTTTTTAAAATTAATTGCATACAGTTGAGTTGTTTCTTGACATGTCAACTTATCAACCTTGTGATTTATACTAAAACTAAGTAATCTAATGCTATTCTTCCCTACCTTTTTTTTTGAATTTTCTCTAAATTAGAACCAGAGGAGTGGCTGGCGTAATGACAGAAGTCATAATAGAGGCCCTATGTCACACCGTCCTCGTTCTAATGCTAAAGACAAGAACGCATCCAAGGATAAAGCTAAGCCCGATAAAAAGTCTTCTGATAATAAAGTCTCTAATGAGGTTTCTCAAAAATCCGATGTTAAAGACAAAGATGAGAAACAAGTCGATAATGTCGACGAAAATAGGTAAGAGTTCTCAATTTTTTTCCTTTTTTATATATATTTTTTTTATTTGTTCCCATTTAATTTCCGAATCATTGCTGCATTCTCACGATTAAAATTTTATTCGATATATGGAGATTATACGTAGGGAATAGACTTTGTTCGTCTCTACTATTATACAGCCTTCTTTGAGTAGCATCAAAGATTTCTTTCTATTTATTGCGAAACTACTTTCTACTTTTCGTCACACGTTTCACAACGAATTGGATTATTTTTTTATGTTTATAACATAGCCTACGAAAAAAATTTTATGCAAAAAGGAAATTATGACAAAAGAAGATTTTGTTCTAGATAGTAGCATGCTCAAATTCACATCTAAAATGTACTAGCAACTTTCAATATCTTCCTTAAAACGTTACAAATTTGAGTGGACTTTGAATGTATCAAAAGAATCGATTCATTGGTTTAAATGCGGCTACAATCATACTCCTCCAACCAAGCTTTTAAAATGACCGTGCACCGAATAAAAATCAACTTTTTGAACATGTTGAAGCTTTTCGGAATGCAAATGTGGATATAGTCCTTTCACGCACCTTACTCAACATTTGAAAATTCGATTAATTATAATTAATAAATCCTAATCACGTCGCCAGTAGTTATGTATAATAAAGGGCGATATCTTCCTAGAAAGTTACCATTGTCTAACGTTACTTTTTCAATTCTAGGCATCGTATCAACAATGTCCTGGCAATCTTTACGTGTAAATTCATCCCATATTTCTTACAGCTTTTGTTTCAATTCTAGGATTGTTCTTGCAAGACTGGCGCGCAAGCCTTTTTTTCATGTTATGCCACAATGTTTCTATTGGTAACAATTCTGGAATTTCCCCAGAATTCATAATATCTGATATTGAATTGTTCTGTCTATTCATCAATATGCATCGTCGATAAGAGCAGAAAAGGAGACTGGCTGTAAGCTTGTTTATATGCACTCTAACGGTTACAATCCAGTTGGTGGCGTATAGCCAAACATCACCTTAGTAGCCTGGTTCGCGTATGAAGAATCTCAGAAAATTGGACGCCAATGGAGCAGGCAAAAAGAAAATAAAATAAAATAGCAGATCCTTGCATATTCGAGCCGACCAAAAGTCCACTCAATTTTGTTCCAATCTCCAACAGCTGAATTTCAAATAAAATCGTTCATTTCCTCTAATTACGTCGATACCAAATACTCATCATCTTCGTCAAAATACTCTTTATTTTCTTTTACAAACATACCAAGAAAAAGAAATAGGCAACCCTTACAAGTTAGTCTGGATGAAAAGATTGGGATCGCCATTGCTTAAAAATATGCCCCAATTACAAAGATTTTATCTTGATAAACTAGGGACGAAGAAGGCAGCGACACCAAGCGCGACTGGAAGGAGGAGAAGAACACCTCTGAGGAGAAGAAAGAAGCGGGCGATGAGAAGGAGAAAGAAGACGGTGCCGCTTCCGGGGAGAAGGGCGAGAAAGGTGACAAGAGCAAGTATGCAGGCTTATACAACAGCCTCTTCCATTGCTTCGTGTGCAATAAGAGCATGTGGGATGCTGATTCGTTTAAGAATCACATCAGAGGTAAACGGAACGATTTAAAACCATTTCGGAACTCCTCCGTAACGCACTTTTTCTTTTGATATCGAATAGGACGAGCTCACATTCAGATGATGGATAGTTTAGAGGAGAGCTTCCAAATTACCGTGAAGATTTTGAGGGAGAATATGAGATTGTCGGAGGAAAAGAAGATGATTGAATGGAATCGCATGCAGCGCAACAATAGGAAGTTTCATTCCAGGAATGAACCGGAAAGCCACTGCAATATGTGCGATTTGAAATTCGTAGGGAAGATTATCGCTCACAGAAAGTAAGTTAAACTTAGTACCTAAAAGCTTGTAAAATGTCTAACCAATTATCAATAGGAGCTAATTTTAATTTCTGCCATTACACAAATACTCAGAAAGCAATTTTAATTTAGAACCGAAGGCCATCAACGTCTCAAGAGATTCCTGCATCCCAACTGCGATACTTGCAATTTGGAGTTCCCATCGCGCATGGAATGGGTCGAGCATAGATTCACCCCGGAGCATCTATTCAAAGTCAAGGAAATATTGGATACCAAATCGGGAGATACGGAAGGCCACATAATCGAGGAGAATTTGGAGTGGGAGAACGAACCATTGCTTCAGGAAAATCTCCAAACCGAAGATGAGAATCCAGTGCTCGAATTAGACGACGACTTGGCTAATCTCTACAATCGCGTTCCTGTCTATAGGGCTGACCGTCCTGTCGGCAAGAATAGCTTGAAACCGTTGGAAGGTTTCTTCTGCGAGGTTTGCAATAGATTCCTTCGCAACGAGACAGATTCTCAGGTATGTTTATCGGTTATAGATTCCCATTGAAGGCTTTGTAAACATTACGTGTTTTTCATTTTTTCCTCCTCAGAATCACCTGAAATCAGAAAAACATTACCATCAATTCATAATGGCTGTCAAGTCCAAGTTCCGCGCAAATGTTGAGAAAGCTGAAGAGGAAGGAAATTGGAAGAGGAAGAAGGGTGGTGACGGTGACGGTGACGGTGATGGTGAAGGCGAAGGTGATGGCGATGACGAGGAAGAAAAAGGAGATAATGAAGACGATGGTGAAAAGAAGGCTGAAAATGGTGATGGTAAATCTCTTTTCTTTGGGGTTGTTGAAGATTTGGTTTTCATAATCGTATCATCGAAATTTCCCAATACAAAATCAAAAATTGACGGGTTTTGTAGCTGTGTGCAGTTTTTTATTCATATTAAAGACGGTATTAAAGACCTACCGAAACGTACGGTACTTTTGAGAACTCGCTACATATCGGGGTTTTAAAATTGCACTAAAATGTCTTTCGTGGGTTTTATATGCCTATCAACCTATTCTTTATAAGGATTCGGCATCTTTGAAACGGGCCTTTAGTCTCAATACTCTTGTAAATTGTAATTAGCTAACGACCCATTAGTGAATGATATTTAACTTCTTCACGTGCGCAATTCAATTTTAAATTGTAGTTTATTCCCTATTTCTCAATTGCAGATATGTACGATCCAGAGGAAGCATGCAAAGAGGGCGTTGAAGGCGAAGAAGAAGAAAAAAGCGAGGATACCGGTATAAAGAAGGAAGAGGAAGACGTAACCGAAGTTAAAACGGAAGAAAAGACGGACGATGAGAAAAAAGTGAAACAGGAAGAGGAAGACGATGATGTCATTATTGAATCTGAAAGCAAAGCGGTTTCATCGCCGACGCCCCGGCGTCGCGGCGCTGTTAAAAATGGTGCGGGGCCCAAAAGCAAGAAGGTCCGCAAATAAACAGCGTACACTCATCCAACATGTATTTAATTTAATTTTAACAGTTATCGACATAATTACTACGTTTTTAATATTCGTAATGTGTAGGTACTTGTTAGTATCGAAGTATAATGTTTCTTTTATTTTTCCTTTTTAAAATTATGATTTTATTGAAATCAACTAGAAGAGCGTATTTGCTTAATAATTAATAATAATAATAATAGTAATAATGTTTGTTTATTTTACCAACAACCTAAGTACACATGCAAAAAAAAACTATTTCAGTGAAAAGTATTTTGTTTTAAGTTACGAATACTTGTTGGCTCTATAATGGCGCTAATTTTTAATATATCACAGTAGTATACATCGAAAATTAATAAACAAATGGGTAAGTACGTAGAGAACTATTTTAACCGCAAGGTACGTAATAGTTTAATTAATGTGGAACTCTTATTATTTGGTCATTGTTTGAGAATGACCCCCCTGAATTGATAAATGAAACGATAAACTTTAGAGATGGAACACTTTATTGTACATCGTTGACGCTTAAAAATCTATGGAAAAATAAAAAAAATGAGGTCGCTTTTAAAAATATAAAACAATGACAAAAATATATATTAAATATAAAGAATATAATAGTACTAATCATAATAAAAAAGTTCTTTTTTTGTACACTACATTATCTTAATATTTTTTTCCTATTCAAAAACAATTTGGAGCTCTGGCATTTTTTTACTAATTAATTCGCTACAACGTTATCATCTTCGGGATCTGTATACGTAGGAATATTATCGACAATGTCACTGTGTTCGGCGTAGGTAACGCCTTCTCGGAAAGTTATGTAGAACTGTTCGGCTGCATCTTCCGTTTCGAAAGCGGCTTGCAGATTCCTCCATTGGTATAAGTTATTTGCCGCTTCAACAGCTGTCCAAGTGCAGACGTTTTGACTTATCTGAAAATGGAAAGAGAAAAACATTTTTACTCGTAGCTTTTACTTTTAAACCGAGATAGTTTAATTTTATTCCGTAAAAAGGCTCAAAGTTGTCCTTTTTAATGGAATATGGCGTATTAGAGGAGTTCTCAACCTTTTTGGGTTCTCCCGATATATATTGAAACACAAAAGCAAAACATGCCCTCAAATTCTCCTACGCCTCCTCTAGGGGGACATTTCGGAAGTTCTCGTTAAATTCTAAGAAATTTGTTCAATATTTTGAACAAATTCTTTGGACACTGTGTATATTTCATTCAAACCTTTATCTTTAATCACGAGATGACTATTTTGAGATGTACAAATTGACATTGAGCAGGAGTACAAGCATGAAATGCGGATTTCAGACAACAGACGATGAACCGATGCAGCTTGTGCTATAGAGAGTTAACACTGCGCCATTTTGTTGTGTCAACAACAAGTGTCGGACGCGCACGAATGATAAATTAGAGAAGTGTGTGCATAGTGTTGTATTGTTGGGCTCAACATGTCGAAATTTATGCCGAACAAAGAGCATTCGCGCGCAGCATTAATTTTTTTGTCTTCATTTGAAAAAAAAACTGCTGTTGAATCGTACCGATGAAGCGAGATAACTCGCAAATACAAAAACGACTCGTCGAGCAATTGGGCGTTAGTCAACAAGGAGTTTCCAATCGGCTACGGGAAATGGGAATGATTCGGTAGACACACGTGACATTTTGCTCACTCGGTACAAAAGGAAGTCGCTTTTATTTTATTTATTTTGGAAATCCCAAGCGCAAAAAATCATGGGTAGACATAGGCGTGCCAACCACATAGACGGCAAGACCGATTCGCTTTGGTAGGAACCAGATGGGCGTGGTCTATTGTGAGCTGTTAAAACCTGGGGAAACGGTTGATACTAAACGTTACCAACGATTGACCAATTTGCAACGTTCGCTGCTTGAAAAAAGGCCAGAATACCGAAAGAGGCAACGCAGTCATTTTTTTTCATAACAATACACGTCTGGGAAGTTCTACTCCATGCGGCTGACTCGCCAGGCTTAGTTCCTCTGATTAGTACTTGCTTGCATCAATGGATCACGCACTTGCTGAGTAGCGTTTTGGTTCGTACGAAAACGTTCAAAGAATAGCTGAAAGAGCCGGGGAGAAATGTATATAACAACCGATGGAGCATACTTTCAACAAAGCGCTTTTTATTACTCTTCCAAATTTAACAATTCTTTTCAGAAAAAAAAAAAAAAAAAAATCCGCATATCATGCTTATATACCCGGTATTCGATACTACATCATCAATTAGTGCCCTTAAATTGGTCTCGCGAACTGGGTAGATTCAGAAAATTCTCCAAATATATCATACCTTCATCTCGGTGTTTAATCCGATTAACGTATTGCTCAAGACAACATTGCTATCATCACTGAAATTGATCCGAGTGCCGTATATTTCGTTGTCGTAATAGATGAATATAGTCCCCGAGCTAATCGGTTTCCATTCGTTTTCAACTTGCTCGCTAAGGGTGCACCTTTCCTTGAACATTATCATTCTAAAATAGGGAAGAAAAATATTTCAATATTCGACTTACTTTCTCGTTTTAGATATCTAGGATTCGGTTAAAAATTGGCATCAAGCATGTCATGTCTATGAAGACGAAGTAAAATACATTGAACAGTAATGCTAGCAAGGACTGTGGCGTAGTGTGGTGAACAACACGTAAGTATCGGCACCTCCGCACCACACAAGTTTCGAGGACACGAACGGTGACCACGAATCACCAACCGGTGGTCGAACGATCATCGTTCGCAGTATTTTTACAAGTTGACTGATGGGACAGTTACAGACATATGCTTGATACCAACTAATGTATGAAATATTACTGTTTAACATAGAACACTCTGGATTTCTCCGACACATCATAGAAATTAATTATCTGAATTATTCCACATGCAAACTGTGCAAGATGTTGATCGATTTATTCACAATGGAAGGACCTACCTTTCATGTGTACACTCATTCATACTCAGCTGACATATTCACATTTCACACAAACATAAAATAGCAATTCGCAATTTTGTTGGTATTCTTTAGAAGAGTACCAAAGTTAACCTGTTATACGTTCTATTTTTTTCTTTTAAATCATATTTTCTCCAAATGCGCGTTACTATGTTAATCATTTATGTATATATAAAAAAAAAACAAAAGAAACAAACTACGGCATCAACTTATACTTGTCGGCTAACTCGAAACTTTCATGTCAAAACGAAACCGATCAAGTCCGAGTCTACTCGAATTCGAACTACACATTCGGGTCGCTCCGAGTTACTCGAGTCTAAGTTAATCGAGTATTCGATACGTAATATCACTAGTCTATATAACAAAACCCAGCGAGAGAGACTAAAATGGTATATTTCTGCAAACAAATCAAGTACATATATTTATGCGATATGAATATTACACTAAAATAACAACAGACTAAAAAATAAACAAATTAAAAGATTACAATAGAACAGGTTCTTGCTTTCGCTTTTTTTGTGATTTTTGTTTTGGTTATTGTTTCTGTTTCATCTCTCAACAGCTTCTCTTACTAAACTACCATAATCATGCGGGTCAACTAAATAAAAAAAAAGAAAAATAATAAGGTAGGTTTCAGATGTTGTGCGCAGAATCGGCAATTTTATGCAGGATAACAGCGATATTCTTCTAAAAAAAGACATTTTTTTGATGTAAAAATCTGCTTTAGCCTAAAAATTTAATTTTGCGAAGCTTAAACATGTCATTGCTTTAACGAAGACATCATGAACAATGTTTTAAGTTTTAACAAAGTAGATATTTTAACTGAGAAACCTCATAGTTGAACGAAGGCTTTCACGACCGTAGTCCATAGTACAAATTTCTTTCGAGTGTTGTCGTGTGACTAGCATTTTACTTAATCATGCTGTAACCATCTTCACAAGATTTCTAGGGACTGATGTTGTTGTCAATTGCTCCTGGTTATATTTCCCATTTCTGTTCCGCTTTGCTGATCCATAACCGTTCCGTTCCGCTGAATCGCGTCGTGCGTTGTATGACGACTCCCCAGTGGTAACTACCACGCCTAGAAGTTAGTACTGCGGTTATAGACCAGCAGAGCAGAACGGTTATAGATCAGCAAAGCGAAGCAGAAATGGAATATACAACCAGAAGAAAGAGACAACATTAGTCTTCAGAAATCCTTTGAAGAAGCTGACAGGCATGATCTGCGAAACGTTAAATAAAATACTAATTACACGACAACACTCGAAAGAAATTTCTACTATGAGAAATCTCATCAAATAATGTCTTGAGAACAATTCCTGCATAAGATCAGCATTTAGGAAGATCTCGGGATCAGACGTGAAGCGTTCGGTCGTCTAGGACGTTGAATAACGATCTTCGTACAGCTACAGGAGTGCTTGTATTTAATCGGATGATTAGAAGAAAGCTGTGCGAATTTGGTTTGAGGGCTAGAATGAAGGCCACGTGCGCACTATTGACGAGCCAATCGCTAGGAGGTAGCGAGTGGGTTGTTGTGGAAGGCTTCTCGACCGAGTAAGATGCCTTTTTTTAATCATCTCTTCATTTTACATTTCCAAATGTGTCTAATTTAAAAATGAGTAATAATACCGCTGACACCCTTGGTCGATTAGGATAACTTTGGATTTCAAGCAAAAATGTTCCTATTAACCAACGAGCTACAGTGCAATATTTGTATTAACATTGCATCACTTCTACCCTGCATAATATTCCGACGATCTCGTATTACCACATATCAGAAACTAAATCCGAAGAACATTTACCTTTCGTCTTCTTCTTCGTCGTCATCATAATAGTCCAAATCCTCCTCTTCCTCCTCGCCTTCGACTTCCTCCGCGTCATCTCGCTCGCCTTCATCGGCCCCATTAACATCTCCGACGACGTACTCCGCCAAAGTAGAGGGGATCATCTTCTGCGTAGTCTGGTAGTCTTTAACGGCTTCTATGGCGGTTTGGATTGTCTTGTAGAATTGCCTGCTGAGTTCGACGCTAGTGAATCTTGCGGCCAGTTTCTCTAAACAGTGATCGTCCTCCGAGTAGTTGTATCCGCCCCAACACCAGGCCTTTTCGTTGGTAGACATTGGTTGGAGGGAGAAATCAGGCGTTATTAGCTGGTTCAAGACGACTTTGTGGACTTGTTCGCGTCTTAAGAGCAGGCGGTAGGTGTCTGTAAATTTGACAAATCGGGACCGATGTAAAGGAATTTAACCGTGGAAATTGGAAAAGAAAGGAAGTATTTTTTTTCACTTACGGTTCGAAGGATGGTATAAGATCTTCAACTGTCCGATACCCCTTTCTTTCCACTCTTTGAGATCTACGTCATATCGGAATAGTTTTGCTCTTTCGTTAAAGAGGACACTTTCGTCTTCTTCCCCGGTTAAAACGGTCACAGCGTCCGGAAGAGGAACTATTGGTTCGTAGTGCGGATCGTATTCCTCTTCAGTGCTTGTATTGGCTTCCGATTTTTCTTCTATAATAGAATCGTCCTTATTGTCGTTTTTGTTTTTGGCAGCACTTTCACCCTTTTTCCTTCCGAAAACTGGAGTTCCAGCGCCCAGGTAGGCGAATGGAGTTTTGTCATCTAAAATAAAACAGAACCCAAGATTGAAGCATAAAGAAAAATAAAAAGAAAAAAGCACTCACCTCCTGTAGCTTTAGCAAAAGCCGGTGTATCATTAGTTCCTTTAGCCAAACTGGCAAAATTCAAATTAGGATCGACTTTGAGGAAATCGTTAAACTTCTTCTCTTCCAACTTCGAGCTACCAACGCTACAATCTAAAGGAGCGGCGGCAGAGAGCGTTGCATTCGAACCGAACGTAAGGGTAGCGGTCGCATTACCAAAAACGGGTTTGCTCTGGGAAGACCCGAAAATAGGAGTCGATCCGAAAGTCTTATTGTCTACGTTCGTTTGGGAACCTCCGAAAGTTATAGAACCGAATTTAGGTGGCGCCGAGAACAACGAACCTTTAGGTGTCGATTCGGAGCTCGTAGTTATCGTAGAAGATGTAACGGTCGAATCAATTGCAGCTTTAGAAGCATCGCCACCGGCTAAATTTGGAGCCCCAATTGAAAATATGCTTTGATTGCTTGTCTGGGAAGTAATTGCAGGCGACCCGAATATATTTACTTTAATAGGTGCGGCCGTAGTCGTCGCCGTTTTGTTACCTCCGAAGATACTTCCCGAACTACCAAAAATTTGCGTATTCCCTCCGAATATGCTACCACTACCGCTAGATGTCGTGTTTCCAAATAATCCCGAAGCTGCTGTTTGATTACCTCCTCTGAAAATCGATGTACCGGTTGGTGTGCTATAAATGGGATTACCCCCCGTTGTCGAAGGTGTCTTATTCCCAAAAATACTTGAGGAGAAAACTGTCGGTGAACTCGAACCTTGATTGTCGTTCTTTAACGTGAACGAAAATTCAGAGATGACGCTGGAAACAGCAGCGGAAGTAGAAACTTTCTCGTCGGCTTTTTTGACCAAAACAGATTGATTATTAATGGCACTTACAAGCGCGGGGCTCGAGAATGAAGTAGTGGGTTTATTCGTTGCGTTAGGCTGCGGTGGATTGAAAATTGAAGGCTTTATCAAGAGATCTTTGACGGTTTCTTCCTTTTTACTTTCGGTTGGCGTGCTGGGAATGCTAACAAAGGAGTTAGAAATGGTAGAAGGAATACTTTTCGTACTGTCTAAATTGGGCGTTGAAAACACGGTGCTGTTGCTCTTTGGAGTGATGAAAATCGAACTGCTGGGTGAAATAATTGAACTAACGGATCCTTTTGAAGGAACCGGTTTAGGTGAAAGGATATCTTTGAGCAAAACGTCATCTTTCTTGCATTCGTTACATTTGCAGTCATCCATTTGTCTGTAGCACATGAATTTTGGTGGCAGGCCCAATCTTTTGGCTTCCTCCTCTTCCTCGGGTGTTACTGTAGTTTCGTACACGATTTCCACGTCCGAATCGTCGGATTTTGTGGTAAGTTCTGAAACTAGAAGGTAAATAAAAGGTATAATTTTACGTATCACACTAAAAAATACGAATAAATTCGAATAAAATTACGGATAGGTATCAAGAACAGAATAAATAATGGCAAATCAACAAGGCTTACCATTATTCTCGTCTAAAGCTGAATCTATGGCTTTCCTGAAATCTTTCGCGATATCTGCACTCTTGAATCTAATGCAGAATTGCTTGTGCTGAATTTCTCCTTCCGAAAAGTCCGGTGCGCTGAAGAGCCACGTCTTGTCGTCTTTGGGCGTGTAAATTATGTCTTTCGTAAGAGTATGGTTCAGGCATATCTTTAGTATCTGTTCTCGGCGCATCACAACCCTACAAGAGACTCAGGGATAATTCAAATTTTAACATTTATTTGCGGTGATTTGGTTCTTTTTAAAATGGACGATGTTGCCTCTGACTCAGAATTCAAAATTGCTTTTTGCAAGAAATAAATAAAATAAAATAAATATTGCTTGTGGACCCGCTATTATATTTTTTTGTGCCCTCAAGGGGGCAAAAAGCCTGGAACCGTGAGTGCCAGCTCCTGAGGACTTTGCCTGTGAAATGTACAGACAAAATGTAAAAATTATCATACTTTTATGTGCACGTTATAGAAATAAAACAGTTTCGGGAAAAATATTATTAAGAAAAAATCTTAATTGTTTAATTTTCTACAATTTCTAAGAGTATGACGATGATTTTCGTACACACCCTATATATACAGGGGTTGTGTGCACCAGTGATTCACACATTAAAAACCTATTAACTAGCTAATGACACTCTGGAAAAAAATATAGATAAGTAAAAAGGTTGTTCTGTGTGAAGCACCGGTGGTACACGCAATTGCCTTTTATTTTTAATACAAGAATAACAGAGCAACACCATCATCATCACCAATAGATACTTGCCTTAATTTTCCAGTATCGGGCATCTTCAAAATCTTAATATCCCCAATACCGCGTTCCTTCCATTCACCATCAGCAAACCTAAATAACTTGGCTCGATGGCAATACAGCACTTGTTCTTGTTCTTCGCCCGTTTTAACTTCAACTTTATCCGGTAGAGGTATGACGGGTTTAAAGTAGATGTTATCCTCTTCCTCTTCAACGTAGCTACCTTCAGACTCTTCTTCGCCATGTCCACCGCTATGTCTTCGAGGGGATCTCGGCGTGAAGTCAAAGGTATGCTTCTGTGGTGATCCAAAAACGAATTTTTCCTTATTTTCCTCTTTATTTTCCGAGGCGCAGCTATCAGGTTTCTTGTCAGATTTGATGGTGAACGTGAATTGTTTATTTTCAGGTAAGATGCTTCCAAATGAGAAAGTCGTAGCAGGGCTTTTCGTGATCGGTGTACCGAACGTAAATGAAGTGTTTGATGTTGTAGTTATGGATGTTTGGGTTATGACTGTTTGGTTACTAGTGGTCGCAGATGGAATTCCGAATTTAAAGCTAAAGCCGGGGGTATCTAAGTTAACTCCTTTGGTGGTAGACTCCTTCTTAGGTACCGTATCATCTTTGGGATTCTCGCAGGACATGCAGTATAGCTTATCTTTGGTATTTCGTATCATACAAACGTTGCACTCCCAAGAATCTGCTGGCGGTTTAAACGCGTTACCCCATCCTGAATTGCTTTCTTTGGTAACCTTGAGAGCTTCGGCTTTTTGAGGTCCTTTTTCTTCGACTTTGGGGGTCGAGAAATTAAATGTAGTACCCCCACCACTTTGACCTTTCGAACCGAAGGAGAACTGGGAGTTGCTATTTAATTCTTTCTTAGCTACCATTTCGTTTTTAGGGGAATCGCAAGCGATACAAAAATTAGCTTTAGCGTCGTTTCCTATGTAACAAGTTTTACATTCCCAGCTGCCCAACTTGGGTTTGTACTTATCTCCCCACCCCGACTGTTTCGGGCTAACTTCTGTCTTCTTAGGTTCCGTGTCGGCTTTAGCCTTTTTATCACCCTTCTTGGTCTCCCCGGTAGGTTTTGCCAGTTTCCTCTCTTCGCTCGCAATACGGTTGTTCTCGTCTAGCTTCGCTTGTAAGGAAATGATAACGTTGTGGAATAGTTTGGCTTGATCCTCGGTTTTAAATTTGATAGCGAACATCTCTTCTGTTAAAACTCCGTCGGAAAAGTCCTGTGCGTACCAACTCAATGTTTTAACATTCTTGGGCATGTAAGAGAAGCTAGTCGACTTCAAAAGCTGATGATTACAACAAACTTTATGCACTTGTTCTCGCCTCATCAATAACCTCACAGTATTATCGTCATACTTTAAGATTTTCATAATTCCTATCCCGCGTTCCTTCCATTCCTTGAAAGGTTGATCGAAACGCAACAGTTTGGCCTTCTGTTCGAAGAGAATTTCGGCATTCTCCTCTCCAGTTTTAACCTCGACAAGTTCGGGGAGTGCTATAATCGGTTTAAAATCAATCGACGCCTCGTATTCCTCAAGATCACCCTCAGAAACTTCAGTTAAATTTGCATTCGAGATCGATTCGATCTTCTGGGGGGTGATATCTAAAGTTTCGATGTTACTCTGCGCCGTTTTAAAATCGCCAATCACAGGGCTAAATGCGATAGTCGAAGGAATCGTGGTTGGTGGTTTGGAAAATGAGAATGAAGCGAACGGACTAGGTTTCACCACCTCTTTGGGGATCACATCGACGTTCGTCGGGGAAGTTGTCTTAGGTTTAAACGTGGGGGTGCTTGTAAATACGAAACCTCCCATCAGAGTGACAGGAATGGAATCTGATGTCTTAGGAGCGATTTGTTCGTCCTTCTTGATGATATCCTCTTTGGATTTATCGCACTTCTCACGTGGTTCATTTAAATCTGGTAGATCCTTTTTGGCATCTTCGAAAGCTTTGTAGAACCTCTGGGCAGCTTCGGTTGTCTTAAATCTCGCGCAGAGCTTCTCCAATACAATTTCTTGGTCTGCGAAGTCGTTAGCGGCCCAGATGTAAGCCTTATCGTTGTTGGCCATCTGCGTCAAGATCATATCTTTAGTTAGGAAATGATTAGCGCAGATTTTATGCACTTGTTCTCTTCGCATCAGCAATCTAACCTTCCCGGTATTTAAATCTTTCAATAGTTTTAGTACACCAATCCCGCGTTCCTTCCATTCTTTGTTAACATAGCGGAACAACTTAGCGCGTTCTTCAAATAGGGATACTTCATTTTCCTCACCGGTACTGACAGGAACTTCATCTGGTAGCGGGATGATCGGCTTGAAATCGGGATAAGCGTCATGTTCTTCAATAGAGGACGAAGACACATTACTCTTATTAGCGTCTAGTTTTAAACTGCCGTTTCCAAAACTCTGATTCAGCGACTTCTCAATGGCCACTCCTAAAGTTACACTTTTATTCTGAGGTTCAATCGAGGAATATACCGGAGGTGGGATATTCGATAAGAGATTTTGAGTGGAAATCGCTAGAGGAGGCTGATTGATAACACTAGGAGTCGTCACCGTACTAGACGCCGGCATTTGAATTTGGTAATTATGCGCCTGAGTCTTCTGTCCACCTTTTAAGTGTTGAGGAGGTATCGTAACAGATAATACAGGTTGAGGAGCTGATTTCGTCACAGGTAACGGATCCGAAGACGTTATCACAACGTTAATCGGAGGAGCTTTACTCGATATGACATTATTCGAAAGGAAACTAGGAGTTGTAGTTGTTAGGATATTCGTAGAAGGCGCTAGTTGCGGTGTAGTGGTTGCAAATACCGATTGATTTGGAATATTCGTGCTGGTTAACGTGGAAAATACTGAGGTACTCGGAATTAAAGGATTGGAATGCGGCGATTGACCTAAGTTGGTCTGCATTAGCGTGCTTTGAGGTAATCCCTGCGCTGGGAGAAGCGTGGGAGGTAAACCGCCGTGCACTAACCCTTGGGACAAACCGCCTGGAGTTAGACCTTGTGCTAATCCGGTTTGGGAGAAGCTCGCTTGGAGATAGGCAGGGGACGGTCCTAGACCTTGCGACAGAGTGTTTAATGTGCGAAAATCGGCTAGTTGGTTCTCAGGGGCGTACGGCAACGAACCTAGAAAGAAGCATATTTGTCTTTAACATTTGCGATTTATTAAAATGTATTGAATACATCTACAATAGCAGTTCTCAAATATTTTTGGTCATGAAACCCTTCTTTTTTTCGGGAAACAGGTTTTCACTATTTCCACAAACAAACGTTTTTCTTTTTCAATTTTTATAATTGAGAACCACTGCATTAGACGAAATTAAAACGGAACAATAATTACCTGCTTGCGGCAATCCCAGTGCAGGATAATGCAACATAGGATACATCCCATGGTACAGGGTAGGACCGTATTGTAGCGAACTCGGCTGCGGTAAACGACCTAAAGTCGGGTAAATATTGGTCGTTAACCCGGCCGCCATATTGGAATTGATCGCGGCTGTGTAATCGCTACTATACTCCTCATCCAGACCGTAGAGATCCTCGTCGCTTATCTGATTACTCTTGATCTTCATAGTATCCTTTTTCAACTCGGCTATTTCCTTTTTCATCTTCAATACGTCATCAGTGACGTTTTTCAAATCATCAACGGAACCTTTTAATTCATCCACAGATTTTTGCAACTCTTTTATATCATCGATTGTTGTCTTGAACCCCTTCATCTCGTCTACATTTGCTGTTAAGTTATTGACAGCATCTTTGAATCCTCTGATTTCATCAAGAAGCGCCCTCTGCGAGTCCATCATCACTTTATTCTGTTCCAATACGTGATTGACCGCTGTATCTTTGGATGCCAACAATTGCCTTAGTTGCGCATCCAGACGTTCCGGGCTTGGTCTAGCTTCTCGTCTAGAAGTATCTACTCGAAGGGGTGTTGCATTTAGGTTAAAATTATCATTTTTAGGGGTTAAATTCCCATTCAAAAAGCTAGAATTTCCGTAATTCGTGTAATTAAAATGATCTCCCATGCTCCCCAGCGAAATATTCTCATCGGACATACCGTCGCATTCGTTTCGATTCAGGCAAGTGTCTGGATCAATTCTAGACAGCAGTCGTTCGATTTTATCGATCTCTGTTCCTAATTGGCTGTTCAAAGGGTGCCTGCGATCAACCGACGGATCTCTGAGCCTATCGAAGGTTAAATATAAGCAATCCCTAGCTCTCGATAACAGAATGATGTTCTGGCTTCGCATCTCTGAGGTAACGCTCTCTTTATTCCTGCATGTTTGCTCTTCTGCCTTCATTTTGCAGATTTGCGCTTGATAGAAACTGGCATAAGGATCTTTTAATCCTTCAAATAACAATAAGGCCTTCTCGTAGTCCTTTTTCTTCATAAATTGGATGCCATTAAATAATTTTCCATCGTCTATGTAAGTCTGAATCTCCGATAAAGACATCTCCTTTGATTTACACTCGAACAATCTGTTGGCAGAGTACGATAATGTCTGATTGTTTTTTAATTTGTCCAAGAGTGGTAGTGCTGTTTTCCAATACAATTCAGCTCTCGCATCGTTCTGTTCAATCTCCATTGGCTTCTCGAGACTCTTTGATCGTTCAGCAAATATCTTTGCGAGAGTTACTAAGACTTTAACATCTAAACCATGGTTCCCAACACATCTTATAGTTTCGATGCCTTTGATCAGTGTCAAACGCACCTCATTGAAATCGTAGGAATAATCATTGGTGAACATTTTGTAAGCTGCTAATAAGAATTTTGCTTGATTTTGGGTGCCTAATTGATTCGTCACAGCAGCTGGGACTATGTTGGGCTTATCACTGGGGTAATAGATGTTATATTTTTGGTCTTCAATCTGTTGTTGAGCACAGAGTACTGAGCAGTAGATGAAAGCATGTATATCCAAGACGTTTAATGATTCTGCCGAGCAGTTACTTAGGTTCTTCGTTGAAAATGGTAAACCATCGAAGACTGTGCATTTAAAACTCGGTAAATTTCGATTCAATCCAATCCAGATGTAATGGTGTAGGGAATCTGGGTGAACTAACTGCGCTGAATCATCATATTTGATTAATTCATTAGCCTCTGGGAGTCTAATCACTAATTCCACTAGTTGATTGCATGTAGCAAAATAACTGGTTTTAATCTTCGATTGGTGATCCCTTGTTACAAATATCCTTTTTAATAATTGCTCCCTCCATAATCCCGAGGAACATTGGGCTCCTTTTTCAAGTACGGTACTTTTGCGATCTTTAGAAATCGATAATAACATATGTCCAGACTGGGAACATCTAAACGAGGCTTCTCGATTCCATCTTCTGACTAATGATTTATTACATTCAGAGGCGTGGGTTATCCATAGTGATTGCAAGTCCACAGGTTGTGTATGATACACAGCGAATAACAATGGCAATGTAATTTGCGAGGCTTCCTTATACTTGATAAGTTCTTGCTTTGCTTGTTTAAATACTAAGGTAATGAAATGCAAGCACAGTTGTCCTCTGTAATGATTCAGAAACTCTTGCACTAGGTTCCTATCCGGGCAATCTTGCATGCTCTCGGAGGCTATTTTAAGTGATTGATCAAAATTAAATAGATGATTAACATATCCATTATTTGATTTTAGTTGAATCGATCGTTCATCTAACGAAAGTTCAACTAATTTCTCTAGTACCCCAATCAATAACATCCAAAATTCCCAATTTAAATTTTTCTTCAAAGAATCTTGCTGATATTTCACTAGCACTTCGGCTGCTGTTTCGTACCAAGCAATTTGCTGGACCCTTTCGTTTACATTTTTTACATGGTCGTAAGCCTCTTTGATCTGGCTATTTTGCAAATAATGTCTCAGAAGTCTAACTCGTCTGTTGAAATCTTTCGGTCTCTCTTCTATCTCGTTCAATAGTAATTTTGCAACATCGTTGGGGTCTTTCCCTTCAGAAAGGATCAGTTTTTCCTTTAATAAGAATATCGAAGGGTTATTCGGGTCTATGGATTGTGCTTTTTCACAGAAATACCGGACGCCGGACTGATCGAAGTTGACATTGTCAGATGCTAACAGCTCGCAAACTGAAATCAAGATTATAAGTGAGTAATTTGAATTGATTACTACTATTACAATAGATTTAATTGAACATCAAGACTTTAAGCGGTGAACAAATCTGCAGTACTTAATACAAGCTGTTTCGTTACAATTAAAACCTCTTTCTTCACTAACCTTTCAAGACCAATTTATTCTGCTTTGGATCCAAGTCAAGGCTGGTACGATAAGCTTCCAGAGCCGCGTCGTACTTTCCCAGTTTCTCCATGATTTTGCCAAGGAGTTGTTGAGCTTCTGCCGACTCGGGTTTCACGTTCAGGTAGATGGTAACATGGCGACGGGCCTGTTCGTAGTCCCCGACTTTGAAGTAGAGTTTTGCAAAGGCGAAGCATCTTAGATTACGCTGAAATGAAGTAGATGTTAATCGCAGGAAAAATTAACAAAGAGAAGATAAGATAAAATTAAATTAGAAGAATATGGTTGTCAAATTAAAGGTTTCTTTTTCAAAATACAAGCCAAAATTGATGTTTGAATTTAAGAGATTATTTGAGTAATCGCCACTTGCACATCAGCATAGTATGCTGACAAGTGAGAAAAGAATCGGCTTCACAAAGTTACTCTATCAGCAGATACCAGATTCCTAAGCACACTAGACTGCTCTACGGCTAAGCCATCGTATCCAAAAAGTAGAGCCAGATCATGTGGTAGTAATCTAGGGTCTTGAACAGTTACAAAACAAAATCGATGATTTCTTCTTTACTATCACATCATGAAAGAGATGGTCTTTGTAAGAACTTGGCTAGTTTCCAAAACAGGCTACTTATCAAACTGACCCATTGGATGTCCAGTAAAAATTTCATTGAACTTGAATAGGTTCGAGTAGAGAGCCTTAGTTCCTTTGACATTAAATGACCCTAAAGGCTGATAGTCAATTATATAAATAAAAACCAAACTTCAAGTTTTTCAGTTTCTAAATATATTGGAGGTGCTGCACGACGCGAAGATTTTGTGGAGGGTAATCGTAGGAAAGCGGGCGTAACCCCTTACATTAAAGATAAATGTGCTTTTTAGGGATTTTTATTTTCGATTTTGTTTCTTAAGTATTTAGGGTAATTCGTCAGGACAAAAACACACACACTAAGCAGATTATTTTGTGTATTTTCAGGGGATATACAGACGGACAGAATTATCAAGAAGTATCTAATCAGAATCCTCAGCACTCACTTTGCACAGTAGCTACTATATAGAGTATTTGTTATCAGTTAGCTTTTTAATCGATTTTCTTGTGCCAATAGACTGCATTGATAAATTTAAAAAAAAGATTTAGCTGTAAAAAAGATAAAGATCTAGTAATACAAATTCGAAAACATCAATCAATAACACTGTTATTTAACCTCGTACTTTTGGGTAATTAGATCTTCTTACAGGAGCTGCCAGATAGAAAAAAAAATATTTTTTTTATCTTCAAAATAATGTCGATTTCATGAAATCGAAAAAACAACTTCCACATCAAGGTGGCTGTGAATGGCGTATATTAATAGAAACAATTCCCGCCAATTGAATAGAGAATAGATGATCGCACGTGATTCAACATGGATACAACGGGTAAAAATAAAATAAAAAAAAACGCATTTTGCGTTTCTCGATGAAGAAATAGAATAAAATACGAGATAATCTGTTGTTTATAACCGCGATTAAAAGCCGGCGAAAATGGCGGACTTACGACACAAATACAATAGGAGACCCACCTCCGATTCGCTATTTATCTTCTTCAAGCAGTTTTCGACGTGACGATCGACCTCCTGCTTCGTATTAAACATTTCTTCCTTATCGTTTTGCCCTTAATCGTCTAAAGTAAATCCGCATAACACGTAAAGTTCACTAATTTCTAGAATAGACGCGTAGAAATTCATTAAGTCACCGTTAACTTTGCACAACATCTATTGACATTAGACATTTGACGAATGTGGAACGCGAATGATACGAAAATACGACGGTTGGGGGTAAAACAGGGTTGGAAATTGCTACAAGTAAAATATCACTAAATAGATTCCAGAAAATCCCTAAAAGTTTTTATTTGCTCAAATTGTTTATTAATATTTGTCCGTTTTTCACAGTAATCGTTTAAGTTACGCGTGCTAGGAGATTCGCAAATACGTTATCAATAAAAGCAATTACCGTCCGCGAGATTCGGCAAGTAGCAAGCAGTGGCGGTGCTAAGGGGATGGACGCGGTAAGTGTTGTGGCCGGCGAGCGGGGTGCCTTCCACCCAGGGAAGGTCTTTATTTTTAAAAAATTATGATTTTTAATTTTAAATTTACATAAAATCAACAAGTAACATACAAATTTTGCACCGTTAAACGAATTGTCTGTACAAAGACGATAATTATGGAGACGAAAATTCAAAAAACTTATTTAAGGTTTTAAACATATTTTTGCTCAAAGCTTTCTCATCTCTAAACAAATTATTGCAACAATTAGCGCTTTAGAAGATACGAACAATCAATAACGCAATAATTATCTTTAATTTTTGTATAATTTAAAGAAATCATCAGATTTAAATGGTGTAATGTTTAAGAAGACAAAGGATATACTTAATCTCCAGCGAATTATTTAAGGAATAATTAAATAATTTTGAAAACCCTTTTCATTCGTTTAAAATGTATTCATAGAAATTAAGTAGGATTCTAAAATTAGTTAGAATTGCAAACGGGGAAAGATCTGTAAGGGGGCGAAGACGCCGAGGATAGTGCTAGATTTATGCAGAACGGCGCCAATGTGACAGTGCCGCCACTGCTGTTGAACTTACAGACAACAAATCCTTGCCAAAATCAATATTTAACAAATAATCGTCTTTAAATTTATTGTGGAGAACTTAAAAAAATATTAAATTTATCAACAAAAACAGCGATTAATATAGAATAAAAAGTCCATTGATAATCACTTAATGCGTTCAGAAATTAAAACTAGAGTCTCCTTTAATATTTTTATCAGATATACGTTAATAACTAAAAGGTTATTAAGGTATATCTTTGATTTTTAATTACATTTAGAAATCTATATAAGCTTCAAAAGTATTAGGAATTGAAACACAAATAAATGAGGCGATTTCATCATCGCATTTCCAAATGAATGTACCCTAGGAAAGTTGGAGAACATAACCTACAATTCTTCAAGCTCTAACCTTACTTAAAATTTTCGAAAATGTTAACGATTCTAAATAATATAAATTCAAAATATCTCGCTGGACAAACCGTTTTAAATCGTAAATTAGTTCGTAATTTCTAAATAAATTCGTTTATATTATATTTTGTAGAGCTAACCCGATTTGCAAGTAAAAAAGCAGCTGGAAGCACAAAAAATACCAGCCCGAAAGTGCGGCCTAAACACAGAGGGTGGAAACGTCAAGATGGGGATTGGGTTGAGAAAGGGACCATTCTAGTTTTACAACGTACTCTCAGATTCCATCCCGGTCTAAATGTACGATAAATTAAATAATATCTTATAGATAAATAATTCGCAGATTCATATTATAGGTGGGATTCGGGCGTAATGGTACACTATTTGCGCTAATACCGGGCAGAGTAGCTGTTACTTGCGAGGAAACTGATCCAGATTGGTCGCATACTTGGATACAAAGGTGTCACGGTGATCGAATTGCTACAAAGTTCTATAAAAAGTATTTTAATGTACTCCCTAATAAGCAGCACCAAAATTTTAAATTAATCGATCAAGTTTGATGTAATTATAGTGAATAAAGAGAATTTATAGTTATAAATAATTTATTTTCCTAAGTATCTAGCCAATTTAAAGTTATATAAGATACAATTCCGTTGTCCTTTAACGTAGCGAGTATAGTTCTCTTTTTAACGGACGTTCCTAGTCTGCTAAATGCTATTAACTCGCTTGGATGGAAATTATCACCTACAGATACGCAACGGACAATATTAACAGCGTGATATAAAACTGGGTCTCCTAAAATAAACAAAGAAACTAAATTGTGAAATATTTCTTTTGTCTATATATAAGAAATACCTGAATATAATAAAAAATCCCCTCCAAACTTATTTCCCGCGGTTATGTAATAACCCTTACTCCACAAATCCGAAAATATTTCTACTTTTGCTCGGCTTGTTTTTGACAAGATTACTTCTTCGGAAATCTCAACACCTTCACCTTTATTTAAATGGCAACAAAATATCGGCCATAGGGCTGTATCATCGTTTATGGTACAAGATTTATTTAATTCTTCTTGGAATATATCTTCTTCGCTTCTCAAGTCGCCCCTTTTACGTTTTCCGGAAACTATTTTATCGATTATACTCTCGATCTGGCTCTTACGTATCCTCTTATATATTAATTTCAATTGCTCGATTAGTTCCTGTTTAAATTCGTTGAATAATTGGTAATCGGGATTAGAAGGGGATGCCGTAAGTTTTGGGTAATGTACAAATCTCCCTAAGCCTTTCCGTTTTAGCGTTACGGCTTCTTCTGGTAACAACTGAAGCGGTAGCGCTGAAAAATCAGGATTAATACTTTGGTAGCATTGCATATAAACATGGTTGGACCTTACAAGGAATGCAGAAATTATTTCCCAAGGTTACTCCTATTATTTTGTGCTTGGAACGTAATATTTCCCAGTCTACAACAACATTGAGTAAGTTAGTTTATAATATTTATAAGTAAACGGTTTACCTTTTATATCATAAATGAAACATGCTGAGTTTTCAATGCAAATTTCTATCATAATTTATCTAATTTTATAGAAAACGCAAGTTTCTCCGGTAACTTTACAGGTTAGAAAATTTTAAATAGAACCCGCGAAATTTGAATTTGGAATTAGTCACTATGGTATTTGTACGTTGTAATTGTCAAAAAGAAAATGATTTTGACAATTGTTCGCTAGCAAAATTCATTATTTGGGGTAAAATTACACATGATCAAAATGTCGAAATCAGGAAAATCATCGCCGAACAGCAAAATTACGAATAATTCAGCAGGTTTGGCACGAAATTCTATAAACCATTAAAACCAAGGTTCCCGTTAATTTCAGCTGATTATCCCGAAAGTTCCGAACAAAGCAGCGATAAGGCAGCGGCAAAACCGTCAAAATTTTCCATTTCCAACCGTCACAAGAACAAATCCTCCAAGGGAATGCAATCAACCCACTCGGATGGCAATTTAATCAAAAGCGATAGTGGAATTGGTCTCAAACAGAAGCTAGTGAATAAGGTGAAGCATTGGAACAATAGAGACGGTAAACTGGCCGGAAGTAGTGAATATATTACTAATAAGGTGCTTACGTATACCCTAAATTAAAAAGGAATTATCATTCATGGGCGCAGCTAGAGGGGGGCACGGAGGGGCCATACCATTCTCTTCTTCCACTCTGTTATTTTTTTTTTTAACAATTGTTCCCACAGATAATACTCTTGCAAGCCTTCTCCTCCAGTCATACAAAAGTCTCCTCCATCATAAAACTTTGGCTACGCCCATAGTATTACCTATTATGTTATTATCAAATATACGGCGCGAGAAAGAAAAATACTATCTGCTTCAAAATATAAAAATCCAACATGGCGTCTGTTTAAAATGTAAAAGTTGGTACTGATTTTAGGACGTTTCCGGCCTGGTATCAGACCTGGAGAATCTCGTATTGTCGCCAAACACGTCCGAGGACAACCTCTTCAAATCCGATTGGCTGAGAGCCAGGGACAGTCTGGAGAATCTGCTGAGCACCAGGTGTAACAAGGTGTTTTAGTTTACTTGCGCGATTCAAGTTAACTTACGCAATTTCTACGGTTCTAGTGCGAGATATCCAATTCCAAATCGACGCATTTCCCGTCAGCCGGAAAGAGTACCAGCGCCTTGAACGAATCGCCATGTTCCGAATCGCAGATTGGAAATAGCAAAGCTATGAGCTCGGTTTCGAAGGTGCTAGCGTGGGATCCTTGGGATAAGTTAAGTAGGAAGAACAAGAAGGAAAACAAGGTGAAAATTTCTTCAAATGTTAAAGTTGATTGTGGTTTCAGAAATGCGGCGGTGTCAATTGCACGATTCCATGTTTTAATAGTGTATTTTTTTTTTCAAGAGTTGGTAATCAGTAACTAGCTAACAGCGTTGCAATTTCGCTATAATTACTGACGTTAATGTCCACCAACCTAAGGAAAAACATGATTTTGTTAAATTAGTCAAAATTTAAATCTATCCTTATTAAACCAATCAATAGTCATTCCATTATCCAAGATTTGGTTCTTGGTTCAAGATACTGCAAACCGCGAAAACTGAGAATTACAAGGGTTAAATCATCATTTAACTTTCTTATTTTATCTTCTTGTTATAGAGGCGGAAATATGAAAAATCTCCAACTGAACCCAACCTTCCTGTTCACACCAACAAAGATCACACTGCGGGCGATGAATTACGAAACAACGAAAACTCGGTTAACACGACGGAGAATACCAACGCCACTGATACGGACAACTACACCCAGAATTACGAATACCAACCGTACCACCCTAAAAACATGAAGGCGGTTGAATTCACAAACGAAGTGATGGTAGTGTATATAACTGGGGATGAAGTGGTGGGGGAAAGTACGGAGCCTTTGAAGAAGGAACTGGAACAGCAGATTAGGAATAAGGAAATGCGTAGGGGGCACTGTTTGACGACGATGTTCAGCAAAAAGAAACTGGATGATGATTATATGTCGGCTTGGTTAAGAAAGTAGCGTCCGCTTACCCTATGACTTGTGTTTTTTTGTGATAAATCATGAGATACGTGTGTTGGTGACTTCTTATTATCTTTTTTTTTGTATTTATGGAACTGTCGCAAATATTTTACAATAAATTCTTTTTTTTTTACAAAGGTAACTGCATCGACAATACAGAGGGCATCAGATGCCTAATATTAGCTTACAAAGTCTACACGGCACATTCGTGAATCACTTGAATGTTTAGACATAATAGGATTCGATGCACCCTGTACATTCGTTATAACAATTAGTTTAAATGCAACATGAAGACCTCGGTTATTTCGGCCTTCGAGATTTTTGCGGAAATATTATACTTTAAGTAGAATCATCCACATAACTAATTCTTTTACTCTCTCGTATAAAAAGTATTGCGGAAAATCTAATTGAACCTGTTCGGATATCAATTCAGGGCAGTGCTGAACACATTCCAAGAAATATTCATAACAGGGGGCGCAAGTGTCGCATTCCGACGTGACAAAAACGTATCGCTTCTCCAAGGCGACGTAGATTACACTTCCCGGGCATAGTTTCAGTAACTTTTTCATGGTATTCACGAAAGCAAAGGTTATTTCGTTGTCGTAAATTACTGAAAGAATATATATCATCTTTATGTTTCTAACTTCAGAGATGTTATAATTACCATCTGCAGCTAGGATTATTTTTACACCGGGTAAAGATTTCAATAATTCAGGGTTTAAATTTTCACCAAAAAAGTTCAATTCTAGCACCGATATTGGATGTTTAATTAGACTTTTATTTCTGTTAACGTTACTTTGAATTAGGTTCAAGATTCCTCCTTCATTGATATCTAAAACATAAACGATTATTTTCCGATTTTCTTTTATTTCAAATCAAGTTACCAGTGCATAAAACAGGTTTGAACATGGACGCGATAATGCTTGTTAGTCCAACGCCAGAACCCAATTCTAATATTTTACAGTCGTCTTCGAATTTCTTGCCGTTATAAATTAACCAATCGGCGAGTAGTAAAGCGCCCCTCCATATTTGTAAACCAACCAAATCCAACGGAGTACTTGTACTATGCTCTAAATATAAAAGATATCCTGATTGTTTGATAAAATTTGATCTTTCAATTAAATATACCAATGTCTACTTGTTGATATTCGTCTTGTCTGGTTTTAAGCCTTCTTTGCAATTCGAAGTCGCCATCGGCATCTAATTTTGGAGCGCACGGTATGTTAAATTTAAAAATAGAAACCACATCTGTAAATGAGATATTTAAAGAAGAATATTTGGGTCACTTTAGAGATATCCACTTACTTCCGGTCACTTTAGCTCTTTTATTCGAAATGAAATCGCCTTCAGCGTAAATTTCGGACGATACCGCATTATGGGACATTCTTTACGGATCACAGTGTAGCAGAAGGGAGATTTCAAATACATTATGCGCTCAAAATATGTTGCGAAACTGACGAATGCAGAGTGAAAATTTGCTAAAAATAGGGTCATTTAATAATAGATTTGGTGAAAAACTTAATTATCGAATATTCCAATTTCGTGTTTTACTCCTTTGGTTGAGGTTATGTCTTTGAGCCGCCCGTATAGGTTATATCGAATTATACTACATTTCAAGGCGTTTTTTCCTCTTAAAGTGATTTAAAATTTAAAACGGTTCCGTTTATTTACATTCTAAAACTCGCATATCACCTTATCTATCGAAAATAGGTTAATCTTGTTATTGTATCATCTACCATACCTTAAATTGTATGATTCATCTTTCGCACAATGCACATGGTTTAAAGGATTAACTGACGTACCGGTCTCCTAAAAACGTGGCGTTTGAAAGTTTGCATTTACGATTAATTCGCGATATCCTTAAACGGTCGAATTTTATGCCGAATATGACGGCGGAAGAACAGGCAATTCTAAAATCCTTCGTGGATCTTGGCCTCAGTGAAGAAAAAGCTAAAGAAACGTTAAAAAATGCGAACGTAACGAAAATATTGTACTATCTTATAAATCAGGTGAGGCAAGATACATTCTAATTGTGTAATAGAATTAAACTGCTTAAGTATTGCAGGCTCGTGATATTATACTACCCGAAGGGGCTGGTACCTTATTGTATCACCTCGCAACTAAAACTAAACCCCAAATAAACGAACATTTACCATTTCTCGTGAAGTATATTGCTAGTGGTAAACTAAATACAACGTTACGTATTGAAAAAGCAATTGAATTCCTTCTGACGCATATTAGTAACGTAAATACTGATGAATTCGAGAAATTTTGTGGAGTTGGTGTCAATATTACTCCCGAAGAAATTGAAAATGCAGTCGAAAAGCAGATATTACAGAATAAGGAAGAATTATTGCAGAAACGGTATCGTTTTAACGTTGGATTGTTGATGCAGAAAGTTCGTAATGAGTTGCCATGGGCTGATGGGAAAGCAGTCAAAAGCGAAATCGATCTACAGGTCAGCATTATTCAAGTAGTTCCAAGTGGTTTTGATAAATATCAATGTGTTATTTTAGGTATTTGATTTGCTAGGACCTAAAACAGATGCTGATTTAGCACCGCCCTCAAAATCGGAGAAAAAGACACCTGCAAAACCAGAAAAGAAGAAAGTAGCAGCATTAGAAGAGACAAAAAAGCCAGAAAAGAGCATGCTAACGATATTAGACGTCATGAAAAAGGTAAATTTCCATGCTCCTGGTGAAAATTACAAAACAGACGGATATGTTATCACAGAAAATACACACGAGCTCCTAAAGGAACACTTGAAAATCACCGGGAACCAAGTAAGAACACGATTTCCTCCCGAGCCCAACGGAATATTGCATATCGGACATGCGAAGGCCATAAATATTAATTTTGGTTACGCAGCTGCTAATAATGGTATTTGTTTCTTGAGGTATGATGATACGAATCCAGAAAAAGAAGAAGAAAAGTTCTTTACTGGGATTAAGGATATGGTAACATGGTTGGGTAAGAATTGTCTGGCTAAAATACTTGACAAACAATGTGTTTATGTATATTTTGAAGGATACAAACCTTACAAGATTACCCATTCATCGGATTACTTCGATCAACTTTATGAATGGGCTGTGCAACTAATCAAAGCCGGTTTAGCTTATGTTTGTCATCAAACTGCTGATGAAATGAAAGGGTTTAATCCAGAACCTTCGCCCTGGAGAGATCGTCCTATAGAAGAAAACTTGCAGCTGTTCCAGGTAATTTTAATTTTTTTAGATATACAAGGTTATAGAGATAGAGCTAAAATTTTTTTCATGTAGGATATGAAAAATGGCAAAATCGATGAAGGTGCTGCTACGTTAAGAATGAAAATCACCTTAGAAGAAGGTAAAATGGATCCTGTAGCATATCGTGTTCGTTTCGTACCTCATCATCGTACTGGAGATAAGTGGTGTATCTATCCAACTTATGATTACACGCACTGTCTTTGCGATAGTATTGAACATATTACGCATTCGTTGTGTACCAAGGAATTTCAGTCAAGGTCAGTGAATATTGGGTATATGACTAAAAAAAGTTGAAAAATTATTTTCAGGAGATCGAGTTATTATTGGCTTTGCAACGCTTTAAACATATACTGCCCTGTGCAGTGGGAATATGGCCGCTTGGGAGTTAACTATACGGTTGTTTCAAAGAGGAAAATAGCCAAGTTGATCTCGGAAAACATCGTAAATGGCAAGTTAGCATTAAATTACATATAGTATATGAAATAATACATACAGTAAACGAAACTATAAAAGACAAGATCCTTAATTCAATAAGCCCTTGTTTGGTTCTCAAGCTTGTCTAATTTTGCAGATTGGGACGATCCAAGATTGTTCACATTAACTGCCCTTAGAAGAAGAGGATTCCCGCCAGAAGCAATTAATAACTTCTGTGCACAATTAGGTGTAACAGGAGCCCAAAGCACAGTTGATCCAGCGATGCTTGAAGCTTACGTAAGGGATTACCTAAATAACACAGCCCCAAGGTAAAATAAAATGACATCTTGTTAAAGATAAACACTCAATACTGAATTACATTAATGTTACAGGGCAATGGTTGCATTAGAACCTTTGAGAGTAGTATTAGAGAATTACCCACATACTGGAGCGATCAAAATTTCCGTACCAAATTACCCTTCGCAACCTGAATTAGGTACTCACGATGTCACACTTGATAAAATTGTTTATATTGAGCAATCAGACTTTATGGAAGTAAGTTATATTAATTCCATCAAAATTACTATTGATTTTATTTCCCTTTAGGTTGGTAATAAAGGCTATCGTAGGCTTACAGCAACTCAAAGTGTTGGTTTAAGATATGCTGGACTTGTATTAAGCGTTAAAGAAGTTATCAAAGATTCCGCAGGCAATTTAATTGAAATTCGATGCAATTGTACCAACACCGAGCAGGTAAATGAGAAACCCAAAGCTTTTATACATTGGGTCAGTAATCCTGTGGAGATTGAAGTGAGAATCTACCAAAGATTGTAAGTCTTTCGTAACATTTATTCAATAGAAAAAAATAAAATGAATGAATTTAAATTTAGATTTAAGCATAAAAATCCAGAAGATCCCAACGAAGTACCGGAGGGCTTTTTGTCGGATTGCAACGAAGACACGTTAAAAGTCTTGAGGAGTTTTGCTGATGAATCCTTGCTTACTTCGAAAGTCTACGATAAGTTCCAATTCGAAAGGCTGGGATATTTTTCCGTTGATCCTGATAGTAGTGGTAAACATCTCGTTTTCAATGAGACGGTTACTTTGAAGGAGGATGCTGGGAAATAAAAGAATCACTTTCAATTGCTTAATAGCGGTCAGTCTAATTTATTTCATGCACTTTATAATATATTCCATCCATAAAAGTTGTCGATATATCTAGCGATTACTTAATAAAGATTAATTTTTGTTTATTTTTTTTTTGCGGTGTTGCATATTCCCAAGTAGAAACTTTTAAATTTCGCGGATAATTCCATCCATCAGCACATATAACGTTTAGTGATTTCACTTTGTCCACCTATCCAAAGTAAATGTCTTTCTAGTGGTTGAGACCTCGATTAGTGGTTGAGAGGGAGTTAGAAGAAAATTAGTTTTTCAAACACATTTGGGAAAGAATATTCTTCGACGCGCATGCGTTGCTAGGAATCTGCCCCGGGTCTCTTTAAGATATTTGTTTAACCACGAACAATAAAAAGGGCAAAAGGGAGACTTCGTGGGGCATATTTTGATCTGCATCACCGAAACTCTGATCCGCAATAATTACTCTAAGAAGGATATTCAAACTACCATTAATCGCCGCATCAATCCTTCTCGACGGGAACTTTCCTTATCTTCCTTACATTCATGAAGTTGTCGATCACATCAGGAACTACATAAAAACCATCATCAATCAGTCAGTACTTCATCGATGTACAACTCTTCTGTTCCATTAAGAGTAGTAACAAGCCCGACATATATCTCTCTGGAATGTCAGTCGCCAGTCCGTGTGTTATAACAGCTCTTAAGATGTCCCATAAGAATTACAGCTTGTACATGGTTCAAAAACATGGAAAATAAAAATACCATTAATACTTTTTATTTAATTAACCAATTAATCCCATAATTACATGAGACAAAATACAATAGCCTTTGTTTACAAAAAAAAATTGTATAAAAACAATATTTCTTTAAAAGTTACAAAAAAATTCGATCACAAATATGAATAATACTCTTTCTTATATTTATCTATGTTTTATAATTCAGCGACAGCTTGGCGGTGACGTAAATGGAAAGGTTAAGGAAGAGGCTTCGATTCCATCGTGTATTCCCGTTATATATCGTGTACATTATAGTATGCAACGGTAATATACGAAGAAATCGAAGCATTGTGCTTGTGTATTTTGCAGCTCCGTAGGTATACTGCACCAAGTGTTGCTGTTCGATATACAATAAAAGAAGTAAAATATACAAGAAGCAAGTTAAAAAAAGTACAACAGGAGGAGATATATGGAAGGATATAGAATTTATCAATATAACGTATATTATAAAAAAAATATCAAATGTGCGCAATATATTTTATCACTCAGTGTATATAAAGGTAGAAAATACTGTATAAAATTAAAAAAGGGGAAAGAAAACTCTTCACATCAATTGAAAGGTACAACGGAGAGATTTCTTGCCTTTAGACCTAAGTTTGGTCTACCAATATTTAAAGCACAATAGCAATATGAAAAAAGTTTTCAAAAACATGATATATCAGTTCATTAAAGACTAAAAAATATCGTTTATATGTACGGCGTTGTTCCAGAAAATGTGGACAATATCCGTTAAGCGCAAAAACTAAAGATTAGATAACATTTTATGTTAACTAAACTTTGCATTTACGTAAAGATTGTTATCGCTTTCTGGGATACTAGTATACAGCATGATATTGAAAAAAAAAAGTAGCGACAAAGAGGTTCATTAAATGCAGAAAATCTCTACAAAGGCTCAAAGATCAACAGTTCCTAACTTATAAATATTATACAAGATTAATCAATTTAAATTTTTCAAGGAAGCCTTTGTATATTTTTACATGCACGATCTATTATTGGAGATACAGAGTAGTCTTAAATTTGACAACATCTTTAAATTTTATGTTTATTATGGACCGGATAAGAAAATGATCCTCCGATTCTTCCATTGCTTCAATGTCATCCTGTATATTTACTTTGTATCTTACGATCTATTCATTGTTTTTAACGGGCTGGGTATAATATTCTAATAAAGTGCTTCAATGTAGTACCTGAAACTCTTCAAGCACTTTGATCGCTTTTAAAACAAACCATTTAATAATTGATATTTGAAATACTTTAAAGCACTTTTAAAGCAACTAAAATATTAGTAAAAGGAAAGGTAAAGTCTTCATCTCATTTACTTCATTAAATATAATATTTGATAATTCAAGCACTTATAAACAGAAGCATTCGATATTCTAAGGAACTCTAACCCAGGAAGCACCGAGCTAGTGCTTGAAACACTTTACCAAAGTATTTTACCGAGCTCCAGTTTTCAATATATTAAATAAATACTTTTTTGTACAGTTGTTTTTTTTCACTTAGATAATAATGGCACTTAAATAAAGCTGCTGAATTTGGTTGGTCTTACGTAATAATCAAATTATGAGACAGATATCTATAAATAATTTCTATACGACATGTATTGTAAATTAGAAAATCTACCCATACTCTGATTGTATAGAAAGACTAAATTCACCTCGTAAAATGCTCGTTCCATGATACCAAACCCTTGTGTCGACTAGTACTATAGAATAACATAAGTGATCATAAGATAACGTCTTTACAATGCCTTACTTACCTGCATCTCCTGGTTCTACGAAAAAATCAATTGTTTTGCAAATATTCTCGCATTCCGGTGATGGTTTCAAGATCCACGTTTTACTTCCTTTTAACTGAGCTTGCCACATCAAACGATTAATAAAATCCAGCTAGAAAATGCAGAAAAGTTATTTCGTGTACTCGCTTAGTTTCTTAGATCTTACATGCATTGTTGCACCATCATCGTAACCCATAAAAATATATTCCTTCGATGGAATTTCGCAATCTTCTGGCAAGAAATGCGGCTTGGGATGATATCGTCTAATTTGCTGTAGGATTTCCGAATGGCAATTACCCCTGCGATCGTTTCCAATATTCTTTTTGTAAGCATTAGAGACGTGTAATACTTACCATCCAACATACCAAGATTTTGTTCCGGGTTCGTTGTTAATTCTCGCTGGATTCATTGAGAATACATCGCGTAAAGAGATAAAATCCGATTTAAAGTGTAAAAATTGGCATTCATCATCTACACTTCGATAACTACCCTCTGTTTGATCGTATAAATTTTTAAAGAATGTAAAATTAAAATGATGAAAAGCGGGCCAATTAAAGAAAGCTCCTTTAATGACTATCGGTTTTGAAGAATAAGCGTACGCTTCGAAATCATTTCTTGAAACGTTATACAAGACGATCGGAGATTCAACGCCAAGGCAGTATTTGCAATCCGATATCGGTCTTGTACCTTCCCACAAGAAGTAATTGTTTGGTATAATGCAACGGACACCTCTTGCATATTTGATTATTTGCTGGAAGAAATGTAATTGGTATCCTACGCTTAATAGGATAATAAATAGGGAGGCGATGCACCAGGTAAATGTATTGTATACGATTGAATTTCTTCCCAGACAAACTTTTTGTAATTTTGAAAATGAGACCCCGGACTTTAAAAAGTAATTGTTTAAATGGATAAAATCTTCTTTAATCTGCTCGATATTTGAATTTTTCCGAGATACTTTCATGATTTATCATTTTAAATATTTTAGATGGCCTCTTATTTTTAGATAATTTGTGTTTGAAATGTTTTCTACGGTTTTCTGTCAAAATTCAATCTCAAATGAAGTTAGCTACATACGAGTAATAAATATCTAAATTCTCTTAATTGAAAACGTTGAATAACCTGCCTAAACAAGTGAAAAAATTGAAAGGGATTAACCACCAACCCACAAAAATTAAATATTGAAATTCCTAGATTAAAAACATCAAACATGCCAGTTGTCAAATTATATGATTAAGGTTATGTTTAAAGTATAAATTTTAATGTAATTCAAAGATTAACACCTATCTATAAGAACTTCCTACATTTAAACAACAAGAAGCGATTGTAATCCTTTAAAAAACAGTTATCACGTAGAAACAATGGGGGACATCACTTTGAATGCGAAAGCTTACTGCAAAATCATATTACATGCAGTTAAATATGCACATTGTTCGGTAAATGGTGTCTTATTGGCTAAACCGGTTACAAAATCTAAAGATATCGAATTCGTGGATGCTATACCGCTATTTCATATGAGCCTCAATCTTACCCCGATGGCCGAAATTGCTTTAACGGAGGTATTTATCATTTTAAATTGCATACTAATGTAAATAAGACGCCTGTTTCACTTGCAGATTGATCAGTATGCTTCGCAAAATGGGCTAATCATAGCCGGATATTACATGGCCCATGAGAATTTTAGAGAATGCTCTTTCGAGAAGGCGTACCACAGAATCTCGGAAAAAATCGCAGATAATTTTGCCTCCGCTTGTTTAGTCGTTGTAAGTTGTTAGTTTACTTAAAGAAATGAAATAGATATGCAATTTATTAATTATTCCAGGTTGATAATCGAAAATTAAGTTTGCAGTTAGATAATATCGCTTTGAGGGTGGCGCAATTTTCCGATGGGAAATATAAATCTGTTGACCCATTGAAGGTATCATTATACCCTGCCAATACACTCGATATGTGTTCGTCCCTGCTTAGCAGGAGAAATTATGTCGATCTGGTCGATTTCGATAATCATTTAGACGATATTACGTTAGATTGGAAGAACGAATTTATAAATAACGAAGTAGATAGCGAATTGTAATCTTAGATCATAATCTTATTTCACTATTATTACTATTGATCCTTAATGGTATTAATGAAGATATAATATAATGGATTATATTTAATGCACGTTTTATTAAGATTTTTTTTTGTGTTTATATGAAATATAAAGTACAAATTTTAACGTCTACAAATTGTGTTGGTGTCTGTTCGTATTGTATATTTTTTTTATACAAAGTTATTTGAATATTAAATTTTATTTCAAATCTTTATGCTTTAAGTAAATTCTCAGCGATGATATAAACTTATCTTTAAAGACAACCATTTTTGAATTTTTTAAATATTGAAATATTTTGGTAAATCCCTCATCTTATTACTGAGCAAGTGGAACATAGATGGCGTCTATGGGTTTATCAGATTACGACTGTGGTTAGAGCCCCGGCAATAGTTCAGAGGTTCACCGCGGCCTTTTGCAGTTACAAGAGCTTTCAGGTAGACAGTGGTCACATACAATTTAGTAACTTTTTAAAGTTACTAAAAGATGGAGGAACGGCTAATTCTTTGTCTAATTCACACTACATTATAATGACATAAATCTAGAGATACTAAAGCATCTTTGATTCCAAAAGGATCAATGTACAAATCATAGCATCGGGTTGGTTTCCTTTATCGATCTAATAATATATGGCTTGGGTTATTGGATCCCAACAACCTACATTAACTTCAATATTGGATAGTATCTAAGTTCCCCTGGCGGTATATTTTTAAAAAATTCCAGTGCTACCAAGATTATTTTAACATCAGCAGCACAATTAAGAATTTTGAGAGTATTTTAAGTTTGTTCCCTCAAAAAAAAAAAATTAACGCAATAAAAGGCCTTTTCGTGTTATAACATTTCTTTATTTATACAAAATATTCAGATACTTTTGGGTTGATGTGCGCCGTTACTTTGCATCACAAACACCATAACATCCTGTACATTATTCAAAACGTGTAATTCAAGGAAAAGACGGCGCAGAAATTCTTTTGGATTACTCCCTCTATCCTATACACCACCTTATTTTTCGCTAATGAGAATTTTGCTTTCTCGGTGAAGCGTAATATTTGTATCTCTACATCTAAGGCTGGCGAATTTTTCCCGTCGTGGATCATTATTTATAACTCTATAAATTTATTCTTAATTTTAAATCGTAAAAAATATGATCTGTTTGAGAATCTATCTCATACTTTTCGCGATTTCTAGCTAGAAAAAAAAAAGGAATATCTAAAATAGCTAATTTCTAAAATCACATTTTTGTGCTTCTCTAACTAGAAAACGAAAACGTTGCATTAATACATCGCAAAAGCTCCTAAAGGTACATGCAGGATGAGGCAATACAACGGGATTCTTCGATAACATTTGGCAAATTTTAATTGCTACAGAGAACTGCTCGTAAGTTCTAAACTACGCAAGACAGGTATAAGGAACACTTAATAGCCATCGACGGTGATTGCGTTTTCGCTTACGATAGTGATATAGATGATACAGATTCATATACAGCGTGTTCCATTTGAGGAAAGGTCGATTTCGTCGAATTGAATATTTATAAATTGGATTCTAAATTCTGAGGGAGATACTAGCTGCGTAAGAATCTCGTATTATTGCCCCACTCCGCATATTTTCTTTTCTGCAAATGTATACATTCGCGATAATATTTGTTTAGGAACTACTGCTGTGTTTCTTTTTTTTATTAATTCTTTTTCTTTATATTTTACGTTATTATTGGATGGAATTTTAAACGGTTTGTTAAATGGTGCCTAATCATTTATCTACATGTTATTTTCAAATAGAAGAGGGAACTAAGTGTGGAATGTCTTTGTAAGTTATAAATTTTAATCTATTTAAAAGATTAAGTTGGCTACACTACACGTATCGTTTTGGACCAATTATAGATAAGTATTATGGCGTTAAATTCAAATTTAACACTTTGCACGCAAATCGTACAAAAATTGATTTCGTTTATCGAACAAATCTATTCGATCTAACAATTAAACAAATGTTACTAAACTTAACTAGATAATTTAGTAACCGCTGATACAATGCATTCATTTAATTCTCGAAATTTACGTGATTAACGATTACAGCGCGCTAGTGGCGCCAACTTTCCCATTAATCAATATGTGACAAAGTACGACGGTCGCATGGATAAAATTAAATGAAGGTATTGAACGACTAGCAGCACTATTTTTTTTTTTTTTTGAAATTTGAGAAATAGCAAATATTGTTCGTCATTGTACGTATATCTCCTTGGAACGCATCAAGTTTGTAATAAATTCCTGAAGAATTAAATCACAAATGCATTGCTTATCATTTCTTTTTTGTTACGATCACGCTAACGTCTTCTATATATAATAAATTTCTTTCAATTTACAATTTACAACTTTGATGCCTTTGTTTGATCAAAATATACTTTCTTTTAAATATATTCTTTGTTTTATTAAATATATTATTTATTTCATTCCATATATAATATGTATATTGATTTGTTTTGGCTTCAAACTAAATAGAATTTTTAAATATTAAGCAACAATCACTCTGCTTCGTTTTAAAAAAGTCGTTTACCAAAATATATAGACGCTTATCAACATTTAAGCTGTTAAGAATGCATCCTCTGTATATGGTTCTTGTTCCAAGGTCGCAGCGTTGCCAATCTTTTTTGTGTTCGGGTTAAGATTGTAAGTGACCATTACTCACTTAAGAGTCACGTTAGTTCGTTATTTTGTGAAAGAATGGCCCTAAATATGACGCATTTCGTGATCTCAAACAGATTCTTGTTGCAAAATACAACCGTGCAGACGGGTAAAAATAAATAATAATTTTCTCCCTATTGGCAACATTGACTTCGACTTCCTTTAAAAAAAAAAAATCAAAGCTACATGGAGCGGCCAAAAAGTTTGAATAAGGATAAATATCTCGAAAACGAATAACGGAAAATCCTTGAAATTTGATGTTGGACTTAGAAGAATTTAAGCCACATTAATAGGCCTCGTACCTTCATTTGTTTTTGAGATTCAACGATGAATTGATTTGAATTGAATTTTCGCTGATTGACTTCGCAGATTTTTTGGCCGCTTGTATCAGTTTACGGAACCATCGGATTTACTCTTAAAAGCTGAAAAACTCTTTGTTTTCTGCTAACTTCTTAACAATATCTATATATATACAAAATTGCTTTTTTCTTGTGGGATTCCTCTAACACTTGGTATAGCATCTAAATCTACACATGTACTGGTATCTCCTTGTCGTTTAGCATTAGCTATGAATCGGCTATTTCTTTTAATGGTACGGATGCTGGACTTTTCTGCGCGGCTACTCTGCTCCCCCGTTTCCTGGGCGATACAGGCGGACTTCCTCTGGGCGTTACGGGGGCCGTTGACGGTCCACTTTCGGCGGTAAGGTCTAGACGTGAGCCGACTCTGGATGGTGGAGCTGAACCTGCTGATTGTAAGTGATATTCTAGTAAACGATATAACAACATTCTCTGTTGGTGAACGAGAGTGTGTGCAATGTTATTTAATGCAGTTTCAATACCTGTATAAGTGCATAACCTAGCCGGTCCTGATCGTGGACGTACGGACGATGTGCTCGGACTCTTCCTCATGTCGGTTTGCGATCTGCTACTGCGCCTTCTCGACCTTCTCGGTTCACCAGCTCTGCATACTCCCGTGGGACACTGTTCGCCCATGCTGCAACGCCCTTCGCATATCGTCTTCGACGACAACAGCTCTTCGTAGTTGTTGAGCATTAGGGCGCATTGCTCCTTGTCCCTATCGATCAACGCTAAGCTCGGATACCTCTCCTTCAAACGACGTCTTTCCTGAAAAAAGGAAAATTAACGTGTTGCCAACATCCTTCGTATACGATTACTTCTAGAAGCTTCATATCTTCGAAATCTTGCAGCTGCCGCTGGAAACCCAAGTTCGGATTGGCAACGTTTCGTCCCGCTCTCACCACCTTTAGGGCTTCTTTCCACGAGAGATTCGTTACGGACATGATGTACGCTACTGTTACTGTGACGCTTCTCGACATTCCGGCCAAGCTGAAAACTTAATATTTCTACATATTTGTATAGCTGAGATTTTGAATTGTTAGTTTAAAAAAAAAGTGATTTCAACGCAATTAGAACGGTATCGAACAGCTACTATTTTATTGATGCTCATATTTACCAATGTATCAAGACGTTACCATCCCTCAGCCTCGCAGCGTGAATGAAATCGTTACACAACGAGAAATATTGGCTAAGGTTCTGGTCCGGACTGTCCGAAGCTAGTACACACAGATAGTGTTTATCCTGAAAGGCGAAAGTCGTAAAAGGGATTAAATTGAAGAAAATTTGCTTTACGCACAACGTGGAGCTTCTTTGCGGTGTCATGAATGGACAGGATATGTGTAATGTTGTATTTGGCTAATTGAGCATGGTCCTTGGAATCGCGATAGTTCCCAACGTACAGGCCAGGCAGAACCTGAAACAATCCAGGTTGAAATTTCGCAACGCAAGGCCTAAACATTTTTGAACAAGTTCTGTTTAAAACCTATAAACGGTTAGTCGTCTTTGGACGATCCTCACGGCATCGCTATTTTGCGCATATATAATGAAGACGAAAGCATTCAAGCAATGTTTCTTCTAGCTACTCGCACTTCTCTTATTTCGCTTATGGATCAAGGAGCATGGTCCAAGACTTTTTAAAGAATTTTGAACTGCTGTCAACGATCTCTTGAAAGCTGTTTTCTTTAAGTCGCCGAAACTGAGGCCCAACATCGCTACCAAAAACAAATGATGAAAATGAGGATTCTATTCCATTAACTTGTTACGGCGTAGATCATTGAAGGCGTTCGTGACGCTGAAACCTACCGATGAGGAGATATACGCGAGGTCAACGACGTTTTTCAAACCGATGTAACCAACAATACAGTCGCATAATGGCTTGTGGGGAGCGATTAAGAAACCCAAGATACGGACGAAGAGATCAAGGAATAAGGAAGAAAGGGTTTCACGTGATTTCAAATGGAATATATAATAGAAGATAACGTACCAGATCATTGTCTTCTATAACTCATCGGAGATTAAGCAGTTGCTGTTCATACAAAATCCACAATGAAGTAACGTTGTATTGATCCGTATCTTAATGCTTTAATACTAAAGCTTTGTATGAAATCCAATATGTACTTCTGAAACTCTTTTTTGAAGCCCAATTATTTCTGATTAGCGAGTTCGTGCTATGTAACGCTTAATTATTACAACAGACGTAACGTTAACATTCAAACTAACACGTATCCCTGGTAGCCCATTACAAATTTACAAGGGTCATACTCTCGGATTCATGGTGTAATTATGCGAGAGGAGCAACTTGCTGTTTGCGCGCGCGATGGGAGCTGTAAATTCCCCAAACTTTCAGCCCGAATTGCAAGTTAGTCATAATGGAATTTATTATAACAATACTGTTTGCTTTGTATAAATGGTAAATGGTGACTACACACCGAAAGCGATCAAAGCTGAGTTAGATGAAGTTCACGATACATCCGCTCCTGTGAGAGCTGAATCCACGATATGGTTTTAGATGATCGACATCGCCATCGTGTGGTCGACCCTGAGGCTGTTTCGACGCTTTTCCGTCGCGATCTATCTTCGACCGTGTGTTTTTGAAGAAAGGCCGCCGTTGTGGCCGTCTTCGCGAAGAAGGTGAAGACGGCGAGATCGACCGGCAAATGATGTCTTCAACAAACAATAACTGGAAAGCATTGTGCGTCGTTATTGGATCGATTGAGCGAAGAAATCTGTCGATTGAAAACGATAACGCACGGTTGTACGCCTGCGCAATTTCGACGGCCAAAAATTATCGAATTCGTACAACATCCACCGTATTCACCGGATTTGCCTCCGAGTGACTTCTGTTTATTTCCAAATTCGGAAAAATGATTCGGCGAAGTCGAACGAGGAAGTAATCACTAGAGTAGGCAAATTCGGGTGCTTACCAACGGCGCGGCTAACGAATGGACTCTCGCATGCGAAACACTAGTCAGTAATTAGTGTTTCGTTGCCGCTAGGAGCGTACGTAATAGTAACAGCGAAGTAATCTTTGTCCTGTTTTGAATAATGTCGGAGGTACGTAGATCGAGGAAACAGCTACAATTAAATACAGTGAATAGGTTCGTTAAGGACGTCGTAGAAATTAAATGTTTAGTGTGCGAACATATTGTAAACGGCATGGGCAAAGTGCAAACTATAATCGGTGTCGCCGCAAAATACGAATAATTCCTATTTGATTTATGTACCTTGATGATTCAGTATAATCTGGCGTTTACTTTGTTGAACAACGATTCATTTATTTCATTTTGGGACAAATACGCCAATATTACGTTACCACAGATGGTAAATAGTTATGAAACTATTTACCATCTGTGCGTGTACATTTAACAAATAAAAGTAAGACTGAATAGAAAAATAAAAAAATGCGGTCGTGCGTAGATGAAACGACTCATTCCAAAAAAGGATCTGTACTTGATGTTATGATGCGCAAAATGGATCCAAATCAACCGGCATCTTCCATTTTATTAGCTTCTAGACTACTAAAAGAATGTACTGTCCAAGTAATTTCAAAAGTGGTATTAAGCACATTGGAAAAATTTGAAATATTCAGAGATCAAGTCTTAATGTTTATGGCAGATGCTTTCAAGCATGCTTTCCGCAGGCCTACTTCAACACCTTATGGCAGAGACAATTCGCAGATCGTTATCCACAGGTGGATGCGCTAATTGCGAGTACAAAAGTAGCGCTTCCGAAATCGCCAAGAACGTATTCGCGAATTTCACGGAGCGTGTCCTCACCACAACCGATCTTTACACGTCAAGGAACATGGTGACAAGCGGCATTTTACTATCGTCAATGTTTCGAGCGTATAAAGAAGGTGGATCCATTATTCGACACCAGGAAGAATGCGCACCTATCAAAACAAGTCGGAAAAAATTTGAATGTAGTCAGGTCGAAAGTGATTTACAAACTATTCTCAGCAATCGCATCGGAGTAGTGCAAGTCGCAGAAAAATTACAAAATTCTTCACTGTCGTTGGAGAAATCGTTGCAAATTGTGAAAGATGTACACGCTGTCGTTCGGTAGGAGATGTAAAAGATGGCCGTGTTCTGATTAAGTTTGAAAGTGTTTTAGACAAACCTGTGAAGGTTCGTCTAAATTTCGTGTACGTAATCATTGAATTACGTACACGCCCGCTTTTAAATGACTAAAGATGGCAATTGCATGTGTTGATTTAGTAACATCGAGATAATTCATCGAGATCGGTTAATAATCTACAAAAATCATCCTAAAAACTTCTGTGGAACGGCACCGTTAGTTTATTCATCATATCGGATCATCACCACATTAAAAAAAAAAAAACTATCAAATCTTCCGATGAATCGAATTAATCAAGTTTTTCAGATCGAATCTCCTTCGTTTTCAACGCAGATGTTCAATTGCAAGGCAGAGATTTGAAGAAAGAAGTACGTCGTGCAACATACGCAAGTCCGCAAAACGCACAGGTGTTAAAAATACAGCCGGCTATTATTTTTAAAAGGATCAATAAATCCAAGTACCTACCACAGATTTGCTGCCTATATATATACGCTTACATGCTCCGTTTTGTAACTACGCAAGAGAATTTTGCGAAAATTTAACAATGAAATAATTGAACGTCGTCCCAAATACCAAATCGATATTTATCGATTAATATCCAGTTGGTCTCTAATTTAACTTGTTGCGTATTTCGCGTGCCTAAAATTCATTCGCTTCTCCGTTGTTTAAGTTAATTAAGCAAGGAGACGTTCGGCAAAAAAAGCTTGAATTGTGATAACAATCTGCAATAAGAATAAAGGCGGGAAGTGATCTAGATTTTCGTTAAATACAGGCTGCTGTCGGTTATAGGAATAAATTTAACGAAGTTTTTTTTTCTTCCGTTCTTCTTTTGAGCAATAAACGTTAATATTTTAGGTCATATTCTAATCTTTCTTACATATCTGCGATTATCGGCTCCTTAACTTTCAACGTTCTCACGAAACTTGCAGAGATTGTAATTTTTTCCTTTTTGTGGGGGGTGAACAACCTTCAGCATGCCACGCCAAAATGAAGTAGCACGAGCTATTTTGACATAATCTAGAATCGGTAGATGTTAGTTCAACAAAGTCGATTTCTAAAAACATTTTTTTTTCGTATGCTTCTAGTGTTGGCAACGGACTTTATTAATGGAATATAAACGACGTAGCTTACGCATTGATTTATTCATTTTGACCAACCCAAAATATTTGCAGCTCAAATTGTTAAATACGTTCATCTAATTCATGATATTCAACTAAAATCGTTGATCAACTTATTTATCTATTACTGCTATTAACTTCTTCAGAGTTTCGCCGTTCATGCGGAGGACTTCTTTAGGATAATTGAACTGATTGTCCGTTGTCCGATATTCTGTCGTTGGTACATTCGACCGTGATGTTTTCGCCCCACGGTTCTACGTGTTACTAAGGTGGTACGCTTCTTCTTTGTTGATGGTTTATTTCTATAACTTCCCTGATTGATGAGTCTTTTTACCTAGTTCTTGGCGATAGCTTTCGCTTTTACGTTGTTGAAGTCCACCTTATGTCCAGTCTTCATCGCACTACCCGCATTGAAATGTTATCTCGTAGATACCTTCGGTGGGACTTTTACATGCCTTGTCCTTAGCGATGGGTAGATGCTGCTGAGTTGACTTCGTAGTCCCGAAACGTACGTATGTCGTGTTTCTTTAGGATTTGTCTTACTTTTTCGGTGACTCCTGCTACGTATATCTGATGTGAATGTCGGTGTAACCATTCTCTTCGGTGGTTTTTCCAGGTGTATCTAAATCTAGCTTACCACTGATGGTTTCGGCTCTAGATAGTAGGTAAAGCGGACAGTGTTACGGGAAGAGCTATGGCGGTAAGAATAAAGGAACACGATTTAAAAGAATCGAGTAACCGCCAGTGGCAGAAAACGCGGACTACTTTTATAACGAAACACAACAAGTAAATATTGAAAATGATGGTTATTCAATTCTTCGGCAACTTTTCTGGGTTTATGTTTCGTAAAGCGCTCTCTGAGGCGCTCCTTCACATGGTTGTGAAGAAAAAAGGAATTCAGTGAAGTTACTCGAAGTTTGAAGTTGAGCGATTTCGTGGACTGATTTTGAGCTCCATTTCTTCCAATCCGTCGTTCTTCTGATGTTCAAAGGAATTTCTTGTAATAACAATTCCTTTAAGTTCGTTTCTCGAAATAGCTTTCCGAAAGCTGCCAAGAACTCTTTGGATTTTATAAGGATGGATGTTTTCGAAAAATCCTTGTTTGGTTAAGACCTACCGTCTACAGGGATTTAGACAATCACTGCAAATTTCATGGTTTCATCGTTTCCTATCACTGGTCAACTTTTACTCTTAATAAGTCTAAATTGAATTAGTAATCTTTTGAAAACGGCCTTATTTGGATGATTTCTATTCGAAAATCCTTGAACATGATGCCAATAAGAAATTTTGCAGGCGTTCTCCAAGAATATCACAAAGAAAAATACAAAAACCATAAACTACAACTACTATTAAAGGACAATGGCACGATTTATCAAAAATACCATGGATGGCTTAATAAATATTGGCAATTGTTATAAAAGCAATCTTCATTTTGAATTTTTACGTAATTTTTACGAAGCAAGCGTTTTTGAAAATTTTTTGTGGACCAACTCGCCGCTATCGGCAGTTCAATCGCATTTCCGGTATCGCCGGAAGTGACGTCAGCTTTCTTATTTCAAACAGAACACCCTGTACATTTTACGTTTCTGGAAAGGTGATCTAAAGGCGATTAAATCCAACGATACTACGTATCTAATGTACAACAAGAAAGCTGTTGATAAGCTTGCTGCTCCGCTAAGTTATAATAATTACTAAATTGTCAAATTCTGTCATTATTTTGTTTCCCTTTCATTTGCTTCGTTGAACTCTTTACTTTAACTACTTTAACTATAGTAGGCTTATTTAAATTTGTTCATTTTTCAGGATTTTTACGCAACAACTGACACGGTTATTGGTGGCTTGTTTCCGAAAGATCCGTAGATGATTATTACTTTATTAGGGGTGGTTGAGGAATAACAACCAACCTCAAATGATTTCCCGGTTAACACTAAAACAGGCAAACGAGTTCTGGGATGTCCGTTAAGCAGGTGAACGTTTACAAGACATTCATGTCCTTCTTTCTCGAATGCGTTTGTTACCTAGGCGGAGATTAGAAAGCGTTGAGTTTTATTTTTCTGAATTTTTTCGCAACGTCCACTGATTTGGAGGACTTCCATATTTAAAAAATTTCACTTGTAAATAATAGACGTTTCACAACAATATTTCATAATTTGAAACTTATCTAAACGGCCATCTCCGTAAGTAGATACATGTGTAGCTTATGAATGAATGATTTGGGGATGCAATAATTGAAGCAGATGACCAAAATATTTCTACAAAGAAAGCCATGAACCCCCTTAATTCGACGTCTATTAGGACGATCTTGTTTTTAATCTTTTATCCTTTTCCCTTAAATAAGCCGGGATAAATTCTACAAAGCCAAAAAAGGAAGATCCAAATATAAAGTAAAAAAGGAAACTGCTTACTAGATCTACTCAAAATTACATTAAACAATTAAAAAGAAATTAAGAAACGAATAAAAACTAAACGTGCACACAGCTCTAAAAAACTCCGGAAACATCTACCCGAAAACATCAACTCTGTCGCGATATGTAAGGTTAGAGGTTCTGTATTATTTACCTTGTTCATACCGTTCCCCATGGCTTCTGGGGTGGCCTGCCTGCCACTACCTGGCACCCTTGCACCTATCACATGTCTGAGCGAGTCTAAAAACTTGATTCCCGCTTGCGTCGCGCGCCGTGTTTTGGCGGCGGCGCCGTGTCTACCCCGGCTGGTCGATATGGCCAAGCCGGGGCAAGACTTTCCTCGCCGGACGTTATTTGTTGCGAAGAACAACTTGCGCTGTTAGAGGTTTGTCCGACGATGATGAAACGATGTGCATCGGATTGTTTGATTACTTAGATTGCTGGTAAGGGTCAACGATCGAAGCGATAGCGAGAGGTCAATTACGAGGCGACATCTGGGGAAGCTGTTAGATGAAGAGGTTCATTATTGACATTGGTTGATAGCAATAATTTTACAAATAAGTTAAATTATTCATAGCCGCTTAGATAATTAGAGTATGCTGTCAATACGACCAGTTACCATGTTCCAAAGCGCACCAAATACTAAAATTATTTAATGCGATCTAGACGCGTAAAATTCTCCGGCATATTTCAACATTTCGAGTTTCTAGTTTCCATTAAAGGGATTTTAACCGCTAGCCGGCCGGGTACTGCTCGAAAATTGAACCCGGTAAGCGTTACGCGCACCGGTGCTCTTTTACATAATGACCAGTCTTAAATTTTCGCGCTTTATATGGCCCATTTGTATCTATAAAACGAGGTTCAAGACTGGAGGCCGTTTTGCAATTGAGACCATATTTAGCAGATCATTTAAACGGGCGTCGGACGTATTTAATTGCGCAACCCAACGTAACGATAGAAGAAAACGAACCGGTTGCGGGATTCGTACACTACGGAATTAAAGTTTGCGAACGAAGCACCTTTTAGATAATTTATCAAGCCAGCAAGTCTTTAAAGAATCCAGAATTTCTTGCGGCTGTATCTTTCGTACCACTAAGTGGCCGTGCGGAGGAGTTTCCTGTTCCTCACCGCATTCTCTTTGTGTAGATGCTTGTTTAATGGACAGTGACTTGTTACGTTGTCGATCCACAATCTAACAATTGCTTTGGATTTGCTTACAGCCAGTACTTCCTTCGACTTTTCTTTCAAGAACTCTTTCAGGATCCCAAGGGCCGGTCAGCGGAAGTGCTCTTTTCTAGTTGGTCAGCGTTTTTATTGTTTCGGACGCATTAGATGCTTTTAAACTTGATTGGTTGTAGCTTACTATAAAGACTCTGTTCTTTCCAACTAAGGTTTCCAAGAGCTCCCGGCGGAAATGCCTCTTTTCTCAATTTGCCAGCTCCACGTATTCCCGCGCCCGTTGCGAATTGGGTATTAGACCCGTTGGTGAAAAAGGCCAGACCGTAACCTTATCTCCACTGTTCTATAGTCGGTACGACTACCTCGTAGGTGGCGTGCGCCCTGAGGATTCTATCTGGTACGATACATGTACGCATATTGCCATACACATGGTATTCCCCTGCCAGAACCCTTGCCTTCACTAACGAATGTAGAGGCGAGGGCAGAGTCTTCAGTGCGTTGTTACGGCTCCGGTTACATCAAAGCATATTGAGCATTGTACTCTGCTGAGTTTATTCCGGCGCTTTTGAAAATGTATGTGTTGCTATCAGACTTGAGACAGAAGTTAAAAAAAGTTATTATCGACATCATCGTCACCGTGAATTAACCTGGGTATTAATATTCGTTTACAGGTCCTTGAGGCCCTGATTGCCTTGCTTGAAATTTCGTCAATGAACGGTCTGAAAATAGGTCTGCTATACGAGTTTATAAGGTTTCGAGGCATGATTTTTAGACTTATTTCTGGTAGCCGAATCTTGAAGAAGTTTGTATAAAGTAACACAATAAGATAAAAAAAAATATGTGGTGAGTATACTGGGTGTTCAGTTCGAGTCCTATTCTATGGGTAATTTTTTTGTTTCTAAAGATGTAAGGGCAAAATCCTTTGCAATAACACCTTCTATATTTTTACATTGAATCTAAACATATCATTTTAGAAAACAAATGCTTTCACTTGTTTTTGGTGTATTAAGAAGTACAACTTTTTTATTTATTTATTTATTTATTTATTTATTTATTTATTTATTTATTAGATTTTTTCTAAAATCATGCAGTCAGATGTAGAATGACTCGTGGATTGTAAAAATGTAAAAATATACAGAGGGTATTTAATTAAAAAGAAAAAAAAAACAAAGTTTAAGTATTTTCTGGTGAACTGGTACAGGCAATTCAGCTGTTTTTATACCTTTAGAAACAAAAAAGTTATCCATGGACAGTGTTCAAATCGAGCCGCTTGTAGATTATCTTTATGTGTTAAGAAAGGATTCACTCTGGCCAGTGCTTGTCAACGGAATATGCTAATAAGTTTTGTCCAAACCGAATCAAACCAAACCAACATAATTATGAACTTCATCCAATTTTTCAGGTACACCAACACAATCATTACTGGTTAATCACGCTGTATAACATATAAGAAATTCTAACATTAAATGGACGTTAGAAATTGATAAGCGTTTTCAATACAACGAGTGCCTTATACGGATATTTTTGCCCACAATGGCACGAAACTATACAAACATATGGAAACACGTGGTAAGATTACACAATAAGTAGCCTTTCGTATATATTATTCCTATTTTTCCCCCAAAAAAACCGATAGCAAAAACAATAATAGCTGTAGCTGTACATAATCTACAAATTGCTGCCGATTTTTGATTAAATTTTTCAAAATCTGAATTTACGAGAGAGCATCAATAAGATGAAAATTTAACTGGATTTTAGGAACCATTAAATTTACAGAGCTGGCAATTTGAGTATTGAAATTAGAAAGAAGTAAACATAATATACAACTTTCCAACGGAAGCTAAAGGTCTAGAATATGAGTAGCAGGTGATTAATCTTTAAAAATACTAAAAACGAAAAAAAATGAATAAGCATTTAAATAAGAATAAAACATGGTGTACGATGCAAATAATGTGATTTACAAGCAATTTTAATGGATTGTAGTTACACGGCTTATGATAATTTTAAAATTTTCTAAGGCACTTGATGACATCTGGACTGTAACAATAAGCCGAATGCATGATATTTGTGCTGACCCAGAAAGCGGGCGGTGTGTCACAACGATGTTTACAAACATCGGAGAGAGGTCCTGCAAATAATTCGTCACAAATAAGACCTCGCAGGCGAATTTCTTGATTAAATCGGTTTACGCCGCATATCGCAAATATTTGTGCGTGAAGAATGCTTTCATCTAGACGAATAGAACAAATATATGCGTTTAAGGGAACTACTTACGTTGATATGGAAATTTGCGGAAGAATGTAAACGTCCAAGCTATGTGCATATAGAGAGACCCCGAAGAATGCCGAAGAGAGGAAATTATAATTCACTGTGGTCCTACGGAGATAATCAGTACTGCCCAATTTAAGTCCGTTGCAGACGATTCAAATTTGATTTCTTAAATGGAATGATTTTTATTATTTTATAGTATTGACGGATAGAGCCGGTTTACAATGGCGAAATTGCTTTATTTTGTACCCGAAGAGAAAAATGAATCCGTGGCAAATGACATCCTTTGTTTCTTTACAGCAGCTCCATTTTTGGGCTCGCAGAAAAAAATAAAATCACATTTTTACGAGCAGTGCCGATCCTCTATCTAATAATGTAGTCTTATTTACGATCAGGAGCTCACTTCAAGTGAACGTTGAAATTGAGGGGGCGAATTAAATTTCATCAATCATCTCAATAAATGTATAAAAGAAAAACAAACAAAAAATCACAGCACTCGGTAGCTAGCGCTAGCGATAAGAAGTTTGTGATTCTCCACTTTCACAGCGTATCGAAAGGTGTTAGTAAAGTTTTTACGGGTCAAGATATGAAGGAATGTTTCACCTCGTGTAAGACGCTCAAATGCCTTCTTTGGATTCCAAAAAATTGACCGGATATGAAGGAAAAGTCGTAGTTTTATAAAATGAGAACATTAGGACTTATCGTTATGGTAGAATAGAATCGTTAAATGGACCACGACACACAAAGGAAACCGTCTATTCGTCTTATAACAAAGGGTTCGTGTTGCCTACTGGTGTCCCCGAGAATCGACAAAACACGAGTCTGTCTAATCGCTGCAAAAGAGTAATAATTCCACCCGCCTTTGTCCCCTCCAATGATGTGCCTTGGATGATCTGAGATGTGAATTTTTCTGCGTAAGGGCAGTAGCTAAACTATGTATTAGATCCTTCGCAAGGAACTTGCATTTTAGCGATAGGACGATGAATTTTTCTCTATTTCTCCAATTTGCTGCTGTATCATCGCAAGAATTGGCTAGTATCTTTGGCAGCTATTTTCACGCCGATGGTAGGTGGAGAGATTAATGAGATTAACGTGAATTGTCTATAATTTTACGTTGTATAGAATATTTTTTATTAAAAAAAAAATAAAATAAAGGGGAAATATTATCAGTTTACGTGATTAAAGTTGTCAGTCACCAAGAAAAAAAAAAAACAAATCAATTCGTCCAGATGTCAAAATAAAACCGCAGGTATTTTACACGTGTACATCTAAAATTGCTACCAAATGATTTTTTTTTCAATATTGCATGTTTATCTTTTATCGCGAAAAATATGAAATTCCAAAAAAATAAATTAGGTAAGTGACCGAAACAAACCAACCAGAATGTATGTGTTGTCACGTTTAATTAGAAAACGTAACATTTAAGGTTCTCGAAATCGCCCAAACATTCTATTCGGAAATTGATATTTTCTCAGTAAAATGCTTTTTTAAGGCAAAAAGATAACCTTATTTATAAGTTAATACGTCTATAAAATTACGATAATTCTAGGCCAACAGAATATCGTGCATAGCAAATGCCTACAATTTTATCGATAAGATCACCGGCGGAAAGTTTGTAGAACCACACGATCTTATCCATATATGTAATTTTGTATTGATTTTAGTTTATGTGTAATATTTCGATTTAAAAAAATCACTTTTATCACGTATTTATACAGTTACTTACTTAGTACATATTTCAGTATAACATTTGAGCATGACTTAATAGGTCTGACATCACGCTTATAAATAAACGTATATTATATATACACTGTCGCTCAATAAAGTTGGGACACCTTATTTGAATTAAATATACAGCATGTTAGAAAAGTACCGGGGTTAAGGTCAAGACTATAAAATGATAATGGTCCCCCACGACCAATCGTACTTCCTAATCGTCTTTGAAAAGATCCCTTGCTCTGCGAGAAAAGTAAGCAGGCGTGCATGTACATTCTTTGAAAAATCATCAGTGGAACATCTTCTGATAAAGAAAAGATTTAAAAAGATAAAAAGAAGAAAAGACAATACCAACCCGATGTTGGTGATTCCATATGGTCCAATGGTTTGATGAGAGATTTCATCTCTCTAACGGAGCATTGAAGTAGACTGAAGAGACCATCGCGAGTAAAACCTGCTTCATCGGTGAACAACATTAATGACTTAATGAGTCCTTGATTTTAGAACTGCTCGCAATATTGTACATGGATGACGATTTTTTTTTTTTTTATGAAACGATTCTTATGAAGACTTGCCTAACTAGAACTCATTCTCGGGTTATTTTCTACTATTTGTAAAGCAGCTTCTTCGTTCGCAACAATATGATGATGATGAGTTCTGAAAATTTCTTCCCTCTCTTCCCCCAAACCCTTTGCCTTGATAGATGCGTTGAGCTCCAGAAGAATTTGTTCAAGCTTCGCCAATTGTAAAGAACGACTTTTAAAAGCAATAAAAGAAAACGACAAATAGGATCAAACAAAAACGTAACTCGAAACACGACAAACTTGATTAAATTATCACAAATATTAATTTGAAATGTGCAAATGCACTAATTTTAGGTCAATTCATATCTTCCTAATCTTGTATCTTGAAAACAAAATCCTTAGAAGTGTTAGCGTACAAGATGTATAGCTTTTTTAACGTCACCCGGTATACAATTCGTCTGTAGGTTATTTAGGAAGAGTAACAAATGTAATAAAACGATTGGTAACGTTTCTAGAAAATTAAACAAATCCCCCTGCGCGAAATACATCACGTCACAGACGAAACTCCGTTAGACGAATAATAATCCTTGTAAGATGATCCGTTCCGAATGAGACAAGAAAAGTAACCACTGCGATTCAAGGTGACGAACCCACGCAGCTTCGTTAAGGTCTAATACATGTTAGACTTTAATCTTTAGCCAGCAAATACAGATAATCGAATGTATTTTAATGTTTACGTGCGCACATTTGTAGAAATCATTATTACAAAATAGAATTTTAACTAGTAATGTCAATGTATTAATCATATGTTAAGTATTACATTGACGCTCAAGAACGTTGGGACAGTAAACAGCTTCTCCTCAACCTGTTTATGGGGAATTTTGCCGTTTCCTCGGCGTAATTTTATTTAGTATAGTTTAGCCAGAGACATGAATTAAATTACCAGACGGTACAATTCAACCCATATCCTTTCGCTCTGAATGGATAATCTCGCCGCGAATTCAGGCAGATCGTTTCCATTAAACGTAGAAACGTACAAAATTTATGCCGAAATGTTGTATTCCTAACACGCCGCTCGCTAATGAATTATTTATTCTTATAATCTACACTGTTCCTTGGTCGTTTACCTTTAGTTCTGTGAAATGTACCGTACGACGGGCGTAATTTACAATAATCCGCACAAAAAAGACGTTCCAACTACAGCGCAATAGTTTGTTTACAGTGACATTTTTTACGATTACAATAAAGGTCTATCACAACAACAATGCCTCGAAGCGCTTCATTCAACTTTATCGTTTATAATTGGTTTGAGGGATTGTATTGTAGTTAAGTTAAGAATTTCGCGAAGCTCCGCCGAAATCGGTTGTTGCTCGAAAGAATATCAATATCGGGAAGAATATGGGATTAGCACACAGGCTTTTAGTGAAATAGAGGCACCTTTACGCATTTCGAAGAGCGCAATACATTCGATTTTGCAACCTTTAGGTGTGAAACAGATGTGGTCTCGATAGATTCCGTATAATCAAGCATAGAGGAACTTTAGAATCTGTTACATTTAAAAATGTGTCACATTTAAAAATTTTAAAGATAATGAACGGTCTGTTGTAATTCGTGAGGGTGCCAACTTTCATCTAAGGATTGTCGACCGCAAGATTTGCTTGAATATTTAAAAAAGAATTTATTTATTTAATTAGGTACTGGCGCATAGTTCGGTTCCTATCAAGACAATTTAAGGTCTACAAAATTCGAAACTCGTCGCTGAATAATCGGCTAAAAATGATTGGAACCTCTCCACAATCGTTCGCTTTTTGAAAACATCATTGAAAACGTATCGAATTGAAATGTGAAATTAAAAAAAAAATGAAAAATCGAACAGCAACGATCTAAAGAAAGCGTTACTGAACAACGGTTCATATTGAGGACAACGCATTATCGAAACAGCTGGAAACACCGAATTAATTAATTAAGCTTATGGTGTGGAGTGTGCCGATGTCCTTGCTATCATTATTGATCATAGTTCTCCAGTCCAAGGAATTAATACAAGCTGATATCTTATTTTTTAAATATAAATAGGATGATCTTTAAAAATGAAACAAGAAGATGTTAATCCAAACGGTCAGAGACAGGATCTAAGGTAGATTAAACACTCTTAGCTGTACGGTGACCTTTAAACCTTGACCTGCTACACGAAGGTTCGTATTGTAAACCGCTTTTTCGAGTTTCCCCAGTAGTACCTGAAAGGGTGAGCGTTCTGCTAAGAGGTGCTCCCGCTATCACGAAAATTTTTCGCATGTAAAGGCGATTTCGAAGGCTTCTAGAGATCCTCCGCAGTCAATAAGACGATTTTTCGAAATCGTCTTGTCGACGGCAATACATCGAAGAGTGGGGCAGTAAGTACCTCAACCGCAACAAGTCCGAGTTTCACCATAAGGGGACTACGCAAACTCTACATCTCGGTTGGGTTCGGTTCAGTTCAGTTTCGTTCACCGGCCGGTGTAGTATCCGCGTAGATATAGAGAGAACGTGCTTCCCTTCTTTTTTTTTTGCTTTTCCGAACAGTGTTTTCTGTATTCCCGCATACGCAGAACCATATAATACCATAAGTGAGTAAAAAATGGCCACCAACCGAGCGACGAAAAGCGGATTTGCAGCCGAAGCGCAGAGAAAGGTAAGCGTTTAGTCTTGAGACGTTTTTTTTTTCCAATCGATTTTCGACCCAGATCGGCAGATGTTTTCGCTTAGCGTCCAGCCGATATCGAGCAGGTGGTTGCCATGCCCAGTCGATAGTAATTTTTTTTGTTGTTGTTGTTTTGCGCTGAAGGAGCTGGTCGTATTGTCAATTGTTTCTGGATAAAATTTCTTCGATGGAACGATACCGATATAATTAATAGCGTCTAGGAAACTTTCTAAATCTATTGCACACACTCTCGCAGATCGCTAAGAATATTTGCCGGTCTGTAGGAGGAAAGAATCAAGTACTCTTTGGTGTATTCAACTCGCGTTATACAGCGTCTTGCGGAAATTATTGACCGCTATCGAGATGAAACGAGGCGTTATATTTTTACATGGTATGAGATACCTCTTACTACTTTGTTAGGGAAAAATTGAAATATAACGTTAAATAAATCGGATTTTAGAAACATTTCCAAGAGGAATATTACAAAATCTGAATTTGTTCTCTTCTTCTTAAGATAACAATAACAATGTTTATTGTCTATTGGGCTTTGGCAAAAAGGCATAAGAGGAGTCAAAACGAAGTTTTACATGCAGTAGATCAACTAAAAGCGTCTTAAACTTATCTTGCACAAAATATACAATATTTGGCAATAATAAGAACGGATAAACATTAAACTAAGCAACAAAAGATTAAATTAATGCAACTAGGATCAAAGAAATTATCAAATGCTGTAACATCAACAAATAGAGTTGCAGGGAGAAGACTTAATTCAGACCATTTTTTCTTGTCTTTCTTCATAGTTAATAATTTTTAAAGATAGAGGTTCCTAAAAACACTTCTGTTTTAATGAATACTATTTTAAGGCTACTTAAGTTAAAGTTTATCGTTAAAAATGTTCCAAAGCCAATTATCTTCCTTAGTTTCCCAAATCCAATGCCTATTATTCACATACAAACCGATGTTATGGACATTTGAAGATAAGGACCACTAACAATGCTTCACCTCTAGAGAGGACAAAGGCGCATAGAATTATTATTTTTTTTGCAGGCGCTAGACAGACTCGTGTTCTATCGACTTTCGGGGACACCAGTAGGCAACACGAATTCATTCTCATAAGGCGAATAGACACGAGTCTATCTAAGCACTGCAAAAAAGGAATAATTCCGCTTGTTTTTACCCTCTTTATTCATCTTACAAAGTTGCTATTGTAGGAAACGAAACTAAAGTATAATATTGAACTTATTTAACGGGGCACCTTCTTAAATTAAGTATTTCGAGGACGATGCTGAAATAAAATACGTAATTTTCGAATCACCTGTAAATAATGAATCTAAAAAATATAAGAATCTTGTCCGATAAGGTGGAACCATCACCATTTGTTATATATTTAAAGATGGATCAGCGTTTATTATAAATTTTAATTAATTTACGTGTATTTCTTGGATGAAACAAAAATTATGATTAACAAATGAATCAAACAAAACCGCACTAAACAAAAGAAAAGCGAGATTATTTTAGGAATTAATGTATCTAATAAGTATTACTTATTCCTTTAATTTTCGTAATCTGATAGATGTATTTACTTTTTGTTGCATTTAATAATGGTACTTTCAATGAAATTCAACGCTGCCATCAGATTTTTAATAAACAAGTTGCTAATAAAATTTTGCTTCTTTCCACGTTGAAAAATGAAGATAGTGTGCCTTGAAAATTTCAGATTTTGCGTAGAAATGTATTCAAAAAATTGGTTTCATTTTAAGGGAACATGTAGGTTTTATAGAGGCACTTCCATTTGAAATGGATCACGCGAAATCTCTAAAAGTTTGTTTTATTTACTTTCAACGCCGGTACCTATCAATACTGTAAAAGGCGTGGCGTGGCGCTTAAGAAATGTTTTTAAACCAAATTTTAATTGCCTGCCTTAAGAAAGGGAGGTTCATTTACGTTTTACAAATACAAGTTAGCGAAAGGTAAGTAAAATGTGCTAACATCGCTGCATACTTCGAATCTCCCTTCGAAAATTTGTTACTAAAAATGTATTCGTGTAGTTCCTCTCGGCGCAAATGTGGTCGAATACACATGTGCAGTACTGTATATCAACATATCGACTTTAAGTAGGCGTAAGAATGTTTGCTCTTGGTTTTATCTTCCTCTCGTTCCACATTGGATGGAGTCTGTTCTCGGTACTGTTTGCTTTATCGTTATATTGACGGTTTCTTACCTGCGCGTACTGAGAACTTACCTTTTGTAAGGTTATAAAATTGCTATAGGAATGCACGGAACATACTTCTTAAATTGACCGGATCTTCATGACGAAATGCGTTATCTCCTCGGCGTACTGTTTGGAAAGTAGAAATAGATTCTAGCTTTAAAAAGGGACTAATACGAAGACCTTCGTATATAACGTATCGTTTACCTGAAAAATTGAACCGTTTAAAATTACAAAGTTCTTTCTCTTTGGCTTCGTTGTAATCCCCGGGCGGTGCTAGGAGAACTAATCAAATCTTTGACGGTGATGAGACGCGTATTTGGTGTATGTGGGTCAGTAACATTTCGAGAAGAAGCCGCAATCATGAGTGGAAAAGTTCTTTGTTTATGCGCCTATCTATCTTTGAACGAAGTAGTTTTAATGTTTGCTTCCTTTAAAAAGTTTTTTTTTTAATGATAATTGGATCATTCGGTGTACGGTTGAAAATGAAGATCGACGAAGTAGATTATTTAATTTTTGCACTCCTATTATGATTTTTTTCCTTCAATTGCACAGCAACAAATGCGCTTCATTCGGCCAATATTTACGCAAAGCTTTTAAAGAAAAATACAAGAAAAAACAAAAATACGTACATTGTTCAAATGTAAATTAAACAAATATTTATTATGATCAAACTAATAATAGACAATAAAATATAAATGTTGATAAAAGTCACCTCCTCGACAAAGGCCTGATACACGACTTGTATTTCCACAAACCTGAAATCAGCGAGATCGCTTGTTGGAACAACGTACAATCAAAAAGAATATTTATAATATATACATAAGATATAAATAATTATATTTTATATAAGAACATTTGCTAAAAAAAAGATATAGCGCGCGGCTATGTTATGATTAAAATTTAACGTTTCGCCCGGGCTTCTTCGGGAGAAGTAAAGACTGTGAAAAATTACAAGGTACGTTGATATTAATTAAAATTTCAATATATTGCGACCTTCTTCTATCTTTTATGATTGCTCAATTGATGCAGCAGACTTGTAAGTGGCATAACTGAGTAATTCTCGATCTTTAGAGCCGCATTTCTGCTAATTCTGTGCAAAGATATCCCTTAAATTAAGTCACATGTCCATAACTCAAGTTTCTTAATTCGCGTTACTTTGCATTAACGACATGCACGACAATCAAAGTGATCACTCTAGAACCGCAGCCAACATTTGCCAACTAATTTCATCGTAGTCCATCTTACCCAATAAATTATCGCGAACTTATCAAGAATTTTTTTCGAGACATTTCATGACGAATCTTTCTAATCAGGCACACGTACAAAACAATTTTCAATAACATAAAGGAAGTTCGTATGAAAGTTAATCATAGATATTTAAGCAAAGGAATACGTTGTACATGTGCTAATCTTTTCCAAGAACCAATCTCGTAGGAAGCTAGCACTTGAACGATCCGAAACGATGAAACGCCCCTGTACGCGTAGATATCGACGTTTCTGCTTTGTACGTACCACATAGTTCGTAATATCGTCAATTCTCTACCGCTCGGAAATTCTTACTCATGCATGAAACGTCTCTAATTTCCTTCTCTTTTATTCTTTATAAGGTTGACGCGTGTTATTTGATTTAGAATTGACGTGTCTGTCTGTAAGCCGTACATCATATACCAACCGTCACGATATGTGCTACGTGATTTGCATTCGATTTATTTCAAATCGATGCAGTTAGTTCTTCGAACGGATTCGAATTTGATGAAATTTAGCATTTGAAATAGGAAAAATAGGTTGATAGATAATGAAGTAGTTAAGTAGAAAAGAAAAAAAGATTTATTTAACCTGAGGATGAGCGATTTTGTTTGAAGCCGGTAGCTTTCCCAATACTTGATATTAAAAGATACTAACATTTGAAAGGAAAAAGATGCCCTGTAAGTATTATATCTATCAATAAATTTCCTGTTGCTAGACAAGGATAGACTGAAAAATTAAGTTTGAAAAATCTCAACACAGCGTTCTTGTAAGACTATATTTTCTCCAGCTTTGCTCCCATCTCTATAATCTGTCTAATTAGTAGTTGGCATCTTGTTCTGCAAAGCGACTAAGGAAGCGAAGGAAGCATGCGATCTTAATAAATCAAACATAAAAACAAACTAGCTGGTAGGACGAAAGAATTAAGGAAGAGATAAAACTAAAGAAAGCAGATATGAGGTTAAAGGATATTAAACACCCGGAATATAGGAATCAATCATGGGAAGATTTTTACAAGAAAATGGGAAAAGATGGTAGAGTGAATGAGAAATTGTACGAAAGGGTATTGAAGGCGCAGAATGATGAGATGATGATGAAGACATCAAACAGAGGCACCCACGTACTTAAATAAAGCTGTTGATAGAATTTCAACGAAGTGTCATGGACATGGACGATGTTTTATAAACAGTATCTTCGAAAACTGCTCCATTGACGGGAAAGTAGATAGGGTTGGTAACTAAGCTTTTACAATTGAAAATGATAGAAAAGTCGCAGAACTTGAAACCGCCACTGGCACAAAGGTCCATTCACATCCACGCAGCCTACAATCGAATTTATGCTACGCCTCATGAACTATAATTGACAGTATCTAATCGAATCGTGTCTTAAGGATTAAAGAGAATATACTTAAAATATTCGACCTTGTCCATTACACATGCATATTGTACACGTCCTGCCCCTATTCGGCGCGTGAGAGCTACGAAATCCTTTTGTTACTATGCGATACATGCATATCTTGCTTAATTAATTGGCAGGCGTTTTTAAATAATGTCGTAATTGGTTCATTAACGTTAATATTGTTCGTTGCGAATGTACGTCATGCTCGCGATGCGGATAGGTTACTATTTTATTCGAATTTATCATCACTGCGATGATGACGAGCTAGAAACGTTGGTTACGCCATCTCTGTTTGTTGCAATATTGGCCAAACTTCAGTAATGAAAAATTGTAAATCGTATCTATAACGGAAATACTTTTAAAAGATGAGGTAGACGATTGCACGGCGATATTACGCTATATCTAATCCTAATTCAAGTATATAAGTTGTAAGAGGAAGTGTAATATTGGAGGACTTATTTATTTAAGACTATCTTTTCAATAATTATTACCGTGGCGGCAAAGCACTTAAACGCATTTAGGCATATAGGCGTTTAAAATAAGAAACCGTTATTTCTATACGTACAGTCAGCGATTATCTTTTCTTCTTTAACATTAAGTGGCATTGAACTTGCGACGCAATAGTTATTGTAGTTTGAGTACCAACCGCATCCAAGTAAAAACCCATTTGAATCACGAATGCGTGCGATAAGATAAGCTAATTGTTACCGTGTTTATCGAGGAAAAGAAGGAGTTAATAATACCTATTTATTTGCGTCCTTTATTTATTTTTAAACAACATGTAATTAGTAACTGTTGAGCATTGTTTGTAATCAAAATCGTTCCTTGTTTTCATTGATAAGACGCGTGATAATTGAAAAGACGATGTAACAAAACAGTTTTCAAAAATAGACCTCACACCTCGTGTCAACACCTCGTTCATTCGAAATCTTTTTAACTTTTATCCTGAAAATGTCTTTTTTTATTCCGTTACTTTTATTATTATCGACTTATAGGACCAGAAAGATTAATTAGGAGAATTTTTGCCGAGTTCTTATTGGCTATTCACTTGGCTGAACTGTCCTTTTGAGCTACGTTGTTTTCCGGATGGTTTTTGCTTACGTTGATGAACCTCATATGGAGGCGAAGTAGGTGTATACCCTCCCGTTCCATTTATATCGCGTTCCCATCCTTCAATACCACAATTTTTTTAATTACCACAAAAAATTACTCGTATATTACGAACCCTGTAGTGAAGTTGTCAATACACGATAAGAGGATCCAATGAACGTTACATTTTTCTGTACGTACACCAATTGGACTCGTCGCTTTTGTATCACAGCTTTACTATAAACGTACCATTAGGTTACCACGTTAATCATTACGCTTTAAACAGAATTTTTTTGTATCATTATTGTCAATCAATCTTACGATGATATGTTTTAAGCAAGATTTTTTTTTTAAGATGTGTAGCTAACATAGAGGATAATATAAAAAAGACGTCACTCTCGATTAGGTTTTGTTATGATCATTAAGTAGCATATATTCATTTACGCTACTAAAATTAGCAAATTAAAATTATTTTTTTTCTTTTCAACCTGTTATTTAGGCTTATTTTTTATGTTTAATGTAGAACGTGGCTAAGCATGAGCAGAAGCTAAGCCAACTAATTATATCCACTCCTTCAACGCTAAAATCCACCGAACTTTTTTCTTTGTTTCCAGTCCCTTTTATACCATTGAGTTTCCCTCTTCTTGAGAGTGAGTAAATCTGCATTTCTAATATAACATTTTCGTAGTAAAAGCCAAGCATGGCTTCCACTTTGTGATGGTTCAAAAAGATAGAGAAGAGTTCCAATACGTAACATACAAAAATACCAGAGCCATAAAGGTTCCAAGCCACCAAGCGATCGAAAGAAATAAGTAGGCAGATAAGTTGGTCAGATAAGAGGCAGCGAACATGGTTTCCATTGATTAGTCCTCCTGTGATCTCCAAAAGAGCCACGTAAAACAAGCAATAAAGATATGTAAGGACAACCAAGGGATCTCGTATTGGGAAAATGTTTCAGGACAAAAACGAGCAAGAGCACTCGTGCCAAAACAGCGCTAGCGACAGGTTGTTTTTACTATAAAACTTCTTTATTAATACTTTATTTTAATTTAAATTGCCCGCATCCACACAGATCGATTGAATAATTAATCAACTGAGAAAAATCAGATATCTTCTTAATTTTCCCTCATTTAAAACATTTAAACATATTCTTCATATCCCTGTATCCTATTGGTAACACGCATGTTTTTAACATAAACAACAAAAAAGGAAGTTATATACTTCTTACGTAACCTCAAATCATCCTTTTTTCAAATACAATTTAATCTTGCTGCTGTAATTACATGAACATGCGAATCATTAAGCATCTTTGTACGTAACACGATAGCTTCTAAGTCGTTTTTTTTATATTATACTCTCTTCTACATCTCTGTTATATCATATTTTAAGTTCGTTTGTATGTAATAGACGCGCACTGAATAAACTCGATACAAAAGACACAATGAGGTCACGTTCTACGGTGATGAATTCAATGTCGCAAAATTATTAAACGCCGCAAGATGTATGGTATAACGTGTTTAAGCTGTACACGCCGCGCCACAGAGAATGTGCCCGTTTTATAAATCGATCCATATAAGGCCGTGTATGTTATTCAAGTATCAAGAATGGATTGAGCAAGTGGTAGCCACGTAATTTCCAGTACATTAGTGTTTTCTTTAATTAAAATAAGACGGCAGGAGGGTCATTAATATATATTGATAATTAATAATAATAACTGTTCTACATGCAGTATATTAATAATAACTGATCGACACCTACACGTAGTTCTAGTTACGTCCTCGAATTAGAAAGGTGGTTGTTTGTGGACAAGAGGAGATGGGAGAAAACAAGCAGACATAGGAAATATAGGAAAAAGTAGGGATGCCTAGAAGTCACGGGAAAGACGCGGAAAGCGTTCTTAGGGTAAGCGGTAGGTTGAAGCGATTTTTTTTAATTGCGTGCGCGATAAACGGTAGCTCTGTTAAAAATGCCGAGAGTTCAAGTTCAAATTTTTCGGTACGGCTCTCGCTGAACGTCACCGAAAATTTTAACAATATTAGTTTATTCCCGATAAACGCGGTTCTGTGCTTTTATCTGCTGAATCTAAGTACTTGGCCTTAGTCGTTGCAAGGGGGAAACAAAACATAAGACGGTCATTGTACTTATGAATGCGAACGTGATACTCTGATTACGTTGCTTACTTTGGTTTAATATGCTGCAATCTTGAAGTGCAAAGAACACACGTATCTGAAACGTTTTTTTTGTGTGAAAGTGAACTTCTGCTTACTGTGTACGAACCATCGATAAATAAAGCAAAAAGGCCATGGTCAAGAAACGAAGGCATTTATTACTACATATGATCGAGACAATTGGAACTTTTCAAATATCCAAAACTAACGCAACATAACATTTTTCATCTTGGAAGGATCTCTCTTGAGCATCCGGATCGGCTGGAGGATCGGTTTAGAAGAAGCTGACAATACGACCGAATAGTGACCAAGGATAAAACAATGGTTCTATACCACGATCTTTAAAAAAAAGCACAAAAAAGGCGATGGATTTTTGGGATAGCGAAGGCATCTTATTAATCGACGTTAAATACGACAACAACATCATCCAGAAACGCCGCATCCGGAGAAGCTGAGACGGGGGGTCTCCGGCTCTTGCGCAATAATGACCCTGTTCACTTAGTTGCAATTTAAGAAGGAATATAATCACAGCCTCGACCTCGTCCCCTCCCAGGAACCAAACGGTGGAAAATTTAACACCGATGAAGAGATACATGTGGCAGTTTTAGAACAAATGGTTCTTATTGTAACTGAAATTGTATTTCGTTGCTTCCCATATAAAAAGTTGAATCATCATCGAAACTAAATACACAAATTAAGTAATCGAATTATTATTTATATCGTTGGCTCATCGGTTTAAATTAATTCTGATCAAATAAGCAGGAATTGAAAAAGTACAATCCTTATCGGGCGATGAATATGCGCAAAGTCCTTCGACATACACATAATTACATATTTTATATTATGTGTACAATATTGACGATTCCTTATCATTTTGTGGAATTATCATTGTTTATTTATAGCCGTTTATGTAATACGTGGTTTCCATTACGTGTGCACGTAGAAGTAAGGCTGATGCCACGCTTTGATTAAAGTAAGGTTCAGTATGGACAATTGGCAATTGATACGTAATATTATCAACCTAAATGCATAAAACTGCATTATACGATCGACTAATTAGGTCGTCACGTGCTATTGCGACAATAACAAACGTAAATCGCATAAATATTTAAACTTAAACCATTAGCAAGCGGCGTCTTCAGAAATAAATGCTTACGTGTAATTGTAACTTTGTTGCACGTACAAGGTGAGTCGTAAATATAGTTATACGGTTACGAAGATCTCTTCGATTTCTTCCGCCAAGTTCCAATCTTTTTCGTTTGTTGCACAGTACCATTTCAACAGCGTTGAAGGTAAGAAAACGCCACCACGAAGACTCAGCAAATTTATAAAAAACGTGATGCCTACGACATGACTCCTAAAACGATAACTTAAGAACGATAACTTAAAGAACGAAAACTTCGGATAGGTACTGTGGCCGGTTTATGTTTTGACTCCCCTCTTGTAACGACTAAATACAGGTACTTCTTCGCGTGGCAAGGCCAAGTTAGCTTAGGTTCAGCAAATAAAAGTATTCTGCGCTCTTATTTACCGAACCATTGTAATTCGAAATATCCAATAGAATCTCGTGATCAGCGGTATCGAAGACTTAAAAAGTCCACAAGGTCTTCGTCACGAAGCAGGCACTACCTCGTTTGTTGGTAGCTTAAATACCGGAGATCGAACTTCTTTGATTCGCTAAGTACGAATTTTCTGTAGACCAATAATGATAGATATACCTTCACTATTAATAAATCGTGTTTCATCTCTACCATCAGACGTCAACAACTCTTCATATAATGAAATCAGTGAAAACGATTATTTATTTTCGAATGTTACAACTTCTTCCTTTATAAAATATTTTTACCATCAATATACGTTCGTTATCGTTAATTAACGGCGACGAACTTCCATCGAGAAGCAGGGGGCAGTTCTCACTACGCGTATACAAGATATACACAAAGATATAAAAGGAATTTTCAAAAAAGAACCAACAAACTGTCGTCGCATTCGTATCGTGTGAGTCATACGGTGCCTGTTGGTATTCAATGACTAACTACGTATCAGTCCAGGCAGTTCTTTTTATAAGTATTATACAAGATGTTGGCTTCCTTCAACGGTGGAATTTCAGATTACTTACGTGTACCTCTCTTCTTTCTTGGAAGTAACGGAAGACTGCAGGAAATTTCGATTAAATTATAAATAAATACGAGGTCGTTAAATTTTTCTCACCGTAACACCATATGTGTATCGAGGTCGGCGTTCTATGTACGAGGGATGTTGTTCTCTTTCCGAATAAAGTGTACAAATCTTGTCGTTTTGAGAAAAGTTGAAAAAAAAATAAAATAAAAGCTCGAGCTGTTATGAACTACTTCGTTTGGACTTAACTTTGGGTAACTGCTGTGTGAGAGTCATTTTGTCATTCTTCTTTCTTTCATCCGGAATATCCACATTATCGAACCATAATGTGGATTCTTCTTTTTCTTTTGCCATGGTCATCGTCACATCAGCTAAAACCGAGAGTCCAAATAATGACTTCATTTCCTCTTCAAACGTGTCTTTATAATAAAATGAATATCTCTACTTTTCGGATTAAGACGAATTTCTTTGGTTCGTACGCTTGACAACATAATCTCATCAATGAAAAATAAATAAGAACCATTCCTGGGAGACTGCATTTGTTCACATCTTACCATCCTTTTCGTAGTAGTAACTACACATACGTTAAACGCATATGTTGCCCTCTTCCTCATTGTCAACGATGTGAGTCGATTGCTTCTTCGCATTCCTCTTACGGCGTTCGAGAACATCACCAGCTACTTGTTTCACATGGGCGTAATTACCGTTTACGCTAACGTTATCCTCTTCAGCCTCGCTTTTAGAATTAATAGCTTCCTCATCGTTTGCCATCTCATCTCGTAAGGCAAGCTCCTTCGCGCAGCAAAACGCAGTCCAGTATACAGAAAGTGACATTGATATTCGCACGTTCAAGAGGGGAGGCATAATTTATTTTGCCTACTGTACATAATTGCTTGCTCGTTTAATTTGCTACCTGAACAGTAAAAAAGAAGACCTGTTAGCTGAGAAAGCATACAAAAGGTCTTCCAGTATTCATCGGCTTATCTCTCTTAACTTCAGGAATTAAGATCAGAACCGCTCTGCGAGAAAGCATTTAGTGATACACCACTGTCCGTTGTTCATAACAAAATTCTTTCATTTCCATTTCGTAAAATTCCAAAGTTAGCCGCCAATTGTCGCTACCGAGATGCAGCTGGTGCCGGATTTCACGCGCGTAAGCACTGCATTGGCACGATGCTAACTGCAATTCTTTTCGTTTAATTCGAATTGCACAAGTCAAGGCCAACTTGACGGAATTTAGTACACATGACACCGTGTCGACATGCACATTTCGCGAAAGCAAGGACTCCGATTATATAAAAGGAAAGCATCTGTTGTGCTAAATAATAACGATAAAAAAAAAGTTACTACTTGTTTCTTGTCTACTTTGTGACATTTACGAGAAACAGGTTTGTAATTTCGGCACGGTTTGTATTATCCCCCGTTTAACATTTTTGTACCTCGATCCAACTTCACACATCATCTTCCAGAGAACGGATACGATAAAACGTAGAGCAAGTAAAGCGTTAGACTGTTTTAAAATCCTATCAACACTCCATAAGGAGAAAATTCTATTCGGAGAGTCGGAGACGGCTGTTAAATGTTAAATAAAAGGCACTTGTATGGCAAAACGATGATTCATTTGATCATATGTGCACAGCCCTATTTAGCACGCCATATGTTGGTAATCTGGTACGATAGCTGTATCGTGCGTTTACGATATTAATTGAAAGAGGTTAAATTACACTTCGAACGTGGAGAAAGAAAAAATTTGAAATTGGAGGCAAGGTTTGAATGAATTACGCTCTCGCATACGATTGCTTCTAAATATGGGAAGTTTATCGTGCCGTCTCGATATAAACAGCGTGTCTCTTAATTAGTAAATAGGTTGTGAGTTAATGATTTAGAATAACACATTTTACTTCGGATATATGACGGTTTTTCTTTTTTGGACTTGGTATTTAGAGATCAGAAGAATTTAGGGGGAAAATATCACAGAAAGATGTAGCAGTTGGTAGTGCTAGTTAAGACATGTAAAGGTCCCCTAATATTAAAAATTACAACATCGTAGATAGTCATCAGTAGCGAAGGACAATAGCGAGTGAAATCATACTTCTTTTGGAGCGACTAAACAGACTTCGTCTCATAGAAAAGGGTTCGTGTTGCCTACTGGTTACGAATCCGTCTAATCGCTGCAAAACAGGTACGATTTCATTCGCTTTTGTCCTCTCTCGTCGCTTCAACGACGATTTCTGTGAAACGGGTAAATAATTTGTCTTCTCTCCATTCTCTTCACGTCCCAAATCTTCATCTATCACAGTTTAAATTCAGTTATATCTTTGCGATGATTTCGAAAGTTAAATAGTACTCGCACTTAAAAAAGTTGTTTAGTTCGATAGTAGACGAGTAGTGTGTATCAAGTGCAAAGGGCTGTTTGATTTGACAAATTGGCGCAATTAATGTGTGTCAACCGAGATTCCCTTTAAAAATTTTTATAATTCGAAACAGTTTAAAAAATGCGAAAGAAAAATGAAAATCGCAGATATTTCATATCTTCGTAATTATAAAAGAATAGAAATCCAAAATGGCGGCTTCTGAGATATGGATAACTAGCATTTTAAATGTGCGCCATATTGGATTTTTTATTTTTTGGATGGGTGCATCACAATCTACTGTATCGGATTACAAATTATAGAAAATCATTCCGGAAAAGCACTAAGCATTTGGTGACAGCGTTTCTATTTATCATAAATCGGTCGCCTACTCTATTTTCTTTAAATAAATAAGTAAATACGTGGAAAAAGACGATACGAACGTTAAACAGTGCATGTTTAACGTACCAATTATATACATTATTCGAATTATCATGCAGGGACGGTAGGTATTGGCCGATTCGAAAGTGTTTTCTTCTCCGTTCTTCTTTCATTTCGAATAAGGCGGGGCGTTACACCTATTCGAAAAACCGGCTGCCTCAACGTGACACTCATTTCTCGGGTTCGAGCGTGATTACGTCATTCTGACTCATTCGCGTTGGGTATAAAACGCGGCGCAGACGATCGCTGTTCGGTTTTTTTTTGCTTTCATTATTTGAAATCCTTGATTTCGAGTTACACAACGGTTTCATTTAATTAACGAATCCTTAAAACGGCCGATTTGGGAAGTTAGGATGATACCTTGCTCCTCTGGTATTCCTTTCGCAGTTGAAAACTAAGAATTGGTTAGATGAATTTACGCGGAATCTAAATAATGCTTTTTGAATAATCGTTGTTTAATATTTAGCTTTTGTGGAGCGTTTCTCCGGCATTTTAAGCCTTCCACGAAATAGGAACCACGGAAGGTTCTCTAAATAAGCTCTGTTTGGGCGACGATTAACTCGTTCGGCGAGTCATTTTTTCAATTTTGGAAATAAAAGGAAATCGAATCCAGTGGATTTTCATCTTTCGAAGATGCGCGGCCACGTCAAAACTTATTTGCCCAATTGTTAACACAGGAGCAGATGTGCCATGAATTTCGTCCAACTCAGCTTTGATCTCTTCCGGTGTTAAACCGTTTAAATATAATGATTAGAGAGGACAAAAGCGAATGAAATCATACCTGTTATACAGCCACTAAACAGACTCGTGTTTTGTCGACTCTCGGGGGAAACCAGTAGGCAACACGAATTCACTCTCACGAGAGGAATAGACATAAGTCTGTCTAATTGCTGCAAAAAAAAAGTATGATTTCAGTCGCATTTGTTCTCTCTACTAATGATCCTTACTAGAAACACCAATGTTTTTACCACGAGCGCCATCTCTTAGATTTTCCATGGACTTCTAGAACCCCCACCGTATTTCACATACTTATGTTATTCATATTTATTGTTTTCTTGCGATTACTTATGCAACTCTATGTTGTCGATATGAAGGATAATTTAATGAAATGAAATATACAGGCCGATGAAGAAAATTATGGTGCTTTCCCACCTCTCTTTCATCCTAGCGGGAAATTTAAGTTTAAAAAAATTAGCACTGTTAGAATACACTTTAAGCGAATAGTTTCTATTTGTGTCAGTAATAGATATCGACGATAATCTGTTCGAATTGCATAAAATACGAGGATTAACCGTTCTCGACGAGCATCCAATACGGTACACGTATGCACTGAAATAATAAAATTTCCGTTAAATTTTGAACTAACTTAACGTAACAGTCAAAGAATGCAATACGGATAATGGCCAGATACTATGAATCTACGATAACGGTATTAAACTCGTTTTATCTCCCGAACACTGCTTTATTACATATTTAATTGACCCAGAAACTGAGGTCAGAACATAGAATAACGTTTCGCCTTATTCGGTTCATCAATAATCTTCATTCTTTTTTGTGGTTTAATTGAATTTTATCTCATTCTATTTCACGTTTAACGAACTTTACGATCGACGTAAGCATGGGCATAATTCGAGGCTACTTTATGGAGGCGCATTGGTATTTTATTGGCGAGTCAGCCTTTTTTGCGAGCTGCGAGTACCAACCTATGCACAGTTAGGAGTACTGTATTGATTTACAGTAAAAAGCAGAACGCTTTAATGTTTTAGCTTAAACAGCGTTTTAAAATTAACGTTTCCGATGTAAGTAATTAATAATCGAGTTAATTTAATGGAATATTGTCACGAATTTATGCCAGCGTAATTAGGATCTTCTTCTAAGCGCATAGAAAAATTTAAAACGAGCATTTCTGAAATTGTTCCATCAAAAACACACCCTAACCCTCCATCCCATTAACCAATAAAAAATGTTTATACTGCATCCCCAAGATCTAAAGCCTGGTTTACATTATACTTCTTTCGCCTCGAAACATGTAAACTAGGTCGACTTGGATAATGGAAATCAGAAAATTTATTAGTTTGTATTAATAAATGTAAAGCCATATTTCCAGTACTTTCTTTTCTTGCATTAATAATTTACACGTGCGAAAGATGTTTGAATAGTCTAGTTTGTACATTTTCGAAGACGAAAAAAGTATAGCTCATGTTCGGTCAACCAGTGGCGTAGTTATTAGGGTTTATATGACCATCTGCCGCAAATATTATTTTGCCAAATGTGCATCTGATACTTATACATGCTGTAGCTATCGTCGGAACAACGGATATGGCGTTGTTTTATCAAGTCCGATGACGCACGCTATCACCACACCGCAAGATATTTGATTACATAACACATATATATGTAATCATTCAATTGTTTGACTTCAAGTAAATGGCAGCGATTTATGTTTAATAAATATTATAAATTTCGAGGCAATAATCAAATAACAGCAAGATTAAATCTTGCGTGTTGTGTCAAAGAGAATTTTCCTAATTTTCGTTTTTGAACGTATTAGATTTGATTATCTGTGTACTAGATGGCATTGTTATTTTGTCGATTGTCAGATTATGTCTAGTATTGCTAACGTGAAGAAAAAATTGTTGGATATAGGGAGATTAAATCTCCCTATGGTCCTTCGATTGATTTAAAACGATTACACTCCGTTTTTCAATAGTTTTATGCCTATTTTTTTTTTTTTTAGAGCTTGAGTGCTTGGTCCTATTACCGGAACTGTCTATTTAAATTATCCATTAATATAAAACATTTTTAAGACAAAATTTATAACGTAAAGCAAATAATTTAACCTTGTAGTTGGGTGAAGAGCAGTGATATAAATAGACGATTGGTAATAAGTTTAAGGGCGAAAAGAATGAGGTTTGTTTTTTTTGATAAAACAAAACAATTGATAATAAATAAATATATTATAATATAATAGATAAATAAGATAAAACAATTGACAAGTGACTTATTTCCTGCTCTATTGTTTAATTGAATGTAAATTAATAGAATTTATAACAAATCTCCCAATGATTACCAATATAGCAGATGACGACATTCATTTTAGCGTCTGTTAGATTCGTATCGATACTTCCTGAATCTCGTCTAATCTACCGCGTATTCTTACAGATCAACGCCAAATACAACGAAGAACTCGCGCAAGAAACGTTGGAATGGATCCGAGAGATAACAGGCGACAATATCAACATCGCCGGCGACATGGACAACTTTTACGAGACCCTGAACAACGGTACCTTACTTTGCAAGTAAGTGACGATAAAACGTCGATGCGATATATATCGCTTACGCAAAACGTATTTTTCATCGGACAGGTTGGTGAATTGCATTCAACCGGGATTAGTGAAGAAAATAAACGAATCGAAGATGGCGTTCAAATGCATGGAGAACATCAATGCCTTCCTCGAGGCTGCCAAAATCTTAGGCGTACCGACGCAAGAAACATTCCAAACTGTCGATCTATGGGAGAGGCAAAATCTTAATTCCGTTGTGATCTGTCTGCAATCGTTGGGTAGAAAGGTACGTGTTCTTGCAGGCGTGATAATATTTTAGGTTTGGTAATTGTTAGTGATTTTTTTTTGTTTAATAATGTTGCAATATGTCATGTGTTAAGCGTTAAGACATGTTTAATATCGGTGAATTATAGCTTACTTATTTACTTGTCGGAGAAATGTTTTAAATAAAACTTACTTGGGATCAAGTTGTCTATGCTTATGCTTTTTATACGTTATAGTAGTTTATTTTAAACGAAACATGCTGTATATTATTATATTTATGGCAATATAAAGCAAATTTCTGTATTTGAAGTGTTTTGTTAAATATCCGATATCTCTTTTATTTATTATTTATTTCTCAATAATTTTTTTATCATTATCTGAAGCTATATATCTGAAGTTGGTTTTCACCAATATTAAACATTTTTATTTTATTATACAGGGCTATAAAAAAATTTAATTGAATTTGATCAGATCGAACCAAGCATCTTTTCTTCTTAGAACATTCTATCTATCTGTATGCAATTTAATTTTATGTTAATTTCAGATATTTTTAAATTTTACAAGTTTACATGAAGAGGTATTAAATCTATATCAAAAGGCAAAAAAAATACAGGGTGTTATATTTGAAAAAATAGTTTTACTCGTTTGATTGTGATTAAATTCATGTTCAATTTTGTATGATAACATAAGAATATTTAATATTAATTGGCCAACTTGGACTATCGTTCTAAAGATAGAAAAAAATTTGGCGAAACAATGAAAAACAAAAGAGGTATTGTAATTTTAAAAACATATGAAATATGATTTTGTATTTTTGAAAGCAAAATTTCTTGAAAAACTACTCATTCTACATATATCGCAGCAAGAAGTTCGAATGCGTAGCAATATGCAAGTATGTTCCAACGTCCAAGTCTAAGAAATTAAACACGCTGTATACGTGAAACTAACACGTAATTACGGATCACTCGATTCCAAGTAGGTTCTAATCGATACATTTTTTTCGATTAGTTAAATAAGGAGCTAAGTTGCCAAACTTGTTACCTTCAAATTATTTCCATCAAAAGTGATTTGCTTTAATTAATAATAAACACGAACTTTCCAGGCCGGTAACTTCGGTAAACCCAGCATTGGACCTAAAGAAGCCGAGAAGAACGAAAGACATTTCACGGAAGAAAAACTACGAGCAGGTCAATCGATCATCGGCCTCCAGATGGGCAGTAACAAGGGTGCCAACCAGTCGGGCATAAATTTCGGAAACACGCGTCACATGTAATGGAAGAAGAACGAACGAAAATCATCGACATAAAACCAGTCTTCTTTAATTAAATATATTTAATATTTAATGGAGAACAAGTAATACTTGCTTTTGTACGTAACCGCCGACGTGAAATTATCTACCCTACGAAGGATATACTGAAAATAGGGAATTTAGTTTGTTCGTCGCCGGTTACGTAACAAGAGAATATTGTTTCTTGCAGAATCAAATTTCGTTTAGATCGCGTTGATTAGTAGATATTAATTATTTGTGTATCGTAATGAAACTGAGAGGTTTCAAATATACTTCTTAAGCAAGAGAGGTCCAAATGATATACGGTGACAATTTATAACGGATATGTAAGTTTTTAGATTCTTTGAAAGTAGCCTTAAAATACTAATTATTAATATATTATTATTATAATTATTATTATATGAGGAAAAAGAATATTTTTTATGTATTAATTTTATAGTATTTATCTTCTACCGTTTCGCTGTGGAAATAAAAATTAAATTAAAGTAGAAGTTTCCATTTTATTTTTGAACTATGTATTTATAAGTTACGCTCACCTAACGATGATCCTCGCACGCAGTTTAGCCAACATACATCGGAACAATCCAAAAAATTAGATATAAAGCCTCCAAAAGGATTAGATTGAAATAATAATAATTAACTTATTCAGAAACCTAATATTAATGTTTAACCCGAGATTAACATTACATAGGTAATCTTGTTACGGCGTAACTTTCATCTGAATATTATTTTTATGGCTTCTTATCTGATAAAATAAGATTTGGCGGCTTCTTAGATTCGGTTCGACGAGCCTTCTCATGGGATCCGAATTTCTCGCGTTAAATATCAATTTAACGCGAATATCAATTGAATTTATCAATGTAAGTTCGTTTCGAATGGAAAAATTACAAACAAACGTTTTTCGTCGTGAATGAACTATGATAGAAGATCCTCTTAGAATAGTTATTATTTGAAGATAAACCTTCGATCAGATTAGAATATTGTGATATCGTTATTTTGAAGACTTGAGGACGCTGCTGAAAAAACGCGGTTCCCGCCTATGTGTTTTAAAGCAGCATTAAGCAAGTAATGAAATGCTAACATTCGTTTGTCCCAAATTAGGAATTGTATTTATTTATCTTGTACGACTTTAATCATTAAAATAGTGAAAAATACAAGAAAAAGCTGGGTGAATGAAATTTAGTTTTTATTTTTGAATATAGGCAACTTATTCTGCATTACTACATTGAGTATTTTAAAAAATTATGGATACTATGGATTGCTTGCGGGAAAGAGCGTGATGCTCATGAAAGAAATTCAGGCGACGCATAAATCTCCACGTAGAGAATTATATCGTGTTTTATTCAAATCAGCGCAAGAGATCGTATTAATTGTGGGCGTCACGCAAAAATCGGGTATAAATGCCAATACGGCCGCTATATAACTTCGGGTGATGTTAGATTGCTAATTTATATAATCCTTAGAAATTTACATGCATGATTTCTAAAGAGTCACACCAAACCTGCAACGCGGGTCGTCGGTGTAGCGGTTTTGCTAAACGGTCGCGTTCAATAGACGCAACTGTTGCGGAACAGATGATCGGTGTCGGGCAAGATGAGGCAAAAACGACTGAATGTTCGATGCGACTGGATACATCAATTCTCAAGGAAACCCATAAGCTACACAAATGGCTCTATCTAGTCGCTTCAAAAATGGTGTTACTTTTACTTTGCCTATCAGTGTAGATTATACGTTATGGTTCATGACGGATCGATAGTTTTAGGGAACAGACGGCCGTGTTTTGCAGAACAACTAGTTTTCGGTTATCTTTTCAGGCCGGCAGGATAGGATAGTTAGTTGTTTCAGTATATTGCGACATTTTTGAAAACAATCATTAAATCGTTTATGATGGAATTACCGATTGCTTTTTTTTTAATTTTACACTTTCTTTGTTCTAACATTAATGAATATAATGTTGAAACTTGGTTAAAACATTAACTTTCATAAAAAAAAACTTGTGCTAGTAACTGATTCTAGAGATTCAACAGCTTTGTATGTCGAAATTAAAGTTTTTATTACCTAACTAAAGCACTTAACGTTAGATTATTAATTATAATTATTATAATCGTGTATTTCTGCTGCATGATACAATGTAGACGATATTAAAACACGGAAATACGCGAATTAAAGTATTATTATAATTATTTATTACATATAAATCTTCTAAATTTTGGTTCTTACCTTTGCTTCAGGGTACATGCAGCCACTTTTTCTTAAATTTTCTAATTAGTTCTTGTTTCTGAAATTGCACAAAATTGACAAAATAACCAAAACTTTTAATCAGCTAAGTAATGCCAATGTAACAAATGTGCGAATTAAAAAAATAAAGTAAGAATCTAAACTTAATGTTAAAAACCACTAACTACAAAATACACATTTTTGAGAATACGCTAAAAACGAAGATAGAAACTGTGCTTTGCTCGTAGATACAAGTATAACTGCAAATGAGTCCTTTATGGGACTTATCCTGTGTAACATCATGAAATTTAAATTGATCGCGTTAGGTTTAGTTGGTAGACCTGGGAGTAACATAACAATGATAAAAGGAGATAAGACATTAGAGAAGGCGGGAAATGTTAGGCGTTGTGTGGTTAGGTTTTGTGCTCTTTTACATCACGAATCGTCCAAAATCTAATAATTAAAGCTGATTGAATGTAAAGTAAATTTTTATCAACTCACTGGATATTTATCCTATTCTTCACAATCCAATACGTTGGCGCTAAACAGAAAAACTTTATTTACTTGTGGGTGCTGGCGTTTGGTGGCGCTGACAATACTATTTTCAAACGCCACAGCGTTGATACGAATCCGGTATTGTATTTTCCATTCTTTTTAAGTTAAAAGCAATTTTAAAATTAAATACCAACGCTGCCGAATGCTATTGTTCTATTCAGATCAGTTCAGTTACTAAATTCAGAATAATCAAACCTCCTCTAAATTAATTAATTGTTGAATAAAATAAATGTAAAATAAAAATAGCACTAAATGCTTCCTTAGTTGTTAAAATTTGATGTTTTTTTTTTTTTATCTTAACGTTCGATATTAATGAAATTTTATAAACATCTAATGGTATCCAACGTTACCCTACAAATTTTACTAACATTGTATTTGATGCTATTTAAGTTGCCTATCTTCAAGATGAGTTAATTTTCGAATTATTAGGAAATTAATGGTGGATTAAAAAAAAAACTATCACAAACCTTGTAATGAAATTTATTAAAATAAACCAATAACACGATATTCAAATATACTAACACATACACATGAATACTATTAAGTATGTCAACGAATAACAACGGTAAAACGCATTTTAAAAACATATAAAAATGAATGTAAGATACAAATTACAAGCAGTAATCATTAATTCTGCATAGTTTTTTTGTAGAATTACGTAAGATCTCCATTCTAAAGGTCCATTAGATCACTTTCCTCTTCATGGACATCAGATTCCATCTGGTAAGTAAAGAAACATATATTAAGGCAAGCAACTGGAATGGGCGATGGCAGAATGCCAGAGAAACAGAACGATAAACCCTATTGATATTAACAAATATCATACTTACTTCATCATCAACAACCGAACTTCTCTCGTTACCCTTCTTCTTATATTTTTTTTGGATAGTTTCCAAATATTCATTTAAACTTGTGTAATTCTTCGGTTTCTTCGACATATACGATTCGTGTATGGGAATTCGTAGTTTTTCCGGTACCATATACGGTTTCAACCAACCTACCAATGGCGTTAAACCCGATATGTACGGGCAATCTTTATGATAAAACAGCACGCCATCAACCGGAAGTTCCGTCTCGTTAATACTGTAAGAAGCCGCCAATTCGACTTCAACGGTTGGCAATAATGCTACGTGGTGCGGGACGTTGATAAAATTGAATTTATTTGACTCGGAATTCAGTTCCGGATTTTCTAAGAATTTGTTTCTGATGAAGAAGAACCGAAATTCTGTCTAAAATAGAGGATTTTTAGTATTATGAATGTAAAAGTATAAATTTCAAACCTAGGTGATTTTTAATTTGAATAATTGCAAAGTCAAAAATGAAATTTTATAAAAATGAACCGCTCACTGATATTACCACAATTAGTGGAATTACATTTACTCACCGAACAATGCAATAACGAACAAGAATTCCACACCAAAGCATCTAATACATAATACGTCCTTTCTTTGTTTCGATAGATACAATCCAACAATGTAAAATTAGATTGACTAAGATGGTTTCCGCCAGGTAGATTTGATTGAAATATCGCCTTCATCTGACCCCTCCTATTATATACTTTAGTTACTCCCTTAAAGAAAAAAAATATATTGCAATAATATTCAACAAAAAGATATTGGAAACTTACTTCATCTGCTACGACAAGATTTCGGACGCCCAATGGACAAATTTTAAATAGCCAATCTTCTTCTAGATCATCGGGAACATCACTCATCCATTCAGAGAGCATTAGTTTACGACTGTAATTATTATGGATCTTCTTATGACGTTTTGTGGTATCAACAAGTTCCTCTTCCTCGTCTTCATTGTTGGAATTGTTGAAAATATCAGCAATTCCTCTCATTTCATTAATCTGATCGCTCCTTCTTCTGAAAAGGTAAAAATATTATTTACGTAGATATACAGTAGTGTAGTATATATTTACTTTTTTAAGTCAAGTAATAACTTCCCTCGTCTATCATGTTGGTTATTAAGGAGTCCATTGTACTTATACAATTCATTATACTGAGAAGTACGTTCAGGTTTCGCCCTGCAAAACTAATAATTGCAAAATGTCTTAGAAGGGATGTTGGGCTAAGAGTAATTTATTGGAAGCTTACGTTTCAACGTTTTCGAGGTCCATTGTTATTTTTTCGTTATATTGTGGAATATATAATGATTACTCGTTATTCATTTACATAGTTTCCAAATGTTTTAATTTTAAGATTCTTGGGATGCTTTGGAGGTTAGTGTTATATGTCAACCTCTTAGGTTGGTAGTGTAGAATTGTTTGACAATGCATGTCGACTCGGTACGGCCAACATGTGAAACATTATTTATGGACGTTAAATGTCAAAGGTATTTTTTTTTTAGATTCTTCTCTTATATTATTATTATTATTTAATTAATCGTAGCTAATTTTGCCATAGCTTGAGAAATTAACGGACAATATAAATTAATTTTAAAGAAAAAATACTTTCCGGAGTGAATTGTAAAAACGTTCTTGTTTTAGGAATCCCGGTTCTAACCAGAAAAATATATGATATAGCTTATCTTTAAGGAATTTCAATTATTGAAATAGGAAGGAGGTATATAATGGTGATTATGATGGAAGAGTAAGTCCCATTGCAAGTATACGAGTGAACTTTGTGGATGTGGACGTGTTTACATATTGGTTTTAGTTGCTGCTTGTTTATTTCTTTGTTTTTATTTTGTTGTATAAGTAAGCAAGTACGATAAATACATAAATATCTATTTTATGTTTGAAGTTTCATTTAATCTTTTACGAAGGGTATTGTAAAAGTATTTATTTGATTTAGAAGCTTATTTTTTAGTGTAGTTATTGTATTAAAGAATTAAATTGAAATATAAGCAAACGTAAATGTTTTTGGTTTAATTTTGATGATAAAAGTTGTTTCGATGTGTAGATGCAATGGGCATATTTTAATTACTCGTACCTTAGATTGGACAATCTTGAAACAACAGCTCTATTTAGTATTGCTGCAACTGCTTAATCAAAGGTTCGATCGATTAAAAGAATCACCCAATAATTTTATTTTTGGGGATTTAAGTAAATTTTAATTCCTTTTGAGCATATTTATTTATAGGGAAATTAAACAGGATTCAAGCGGGTAAATAGGAATTAATTCGCGTTAATAAACAAAGAAAGAATTATTTTGAATTTAAATTGATTTCAAATTGCCGCCTTAACTCGAACGCATTGTATAATAATCAGGCGCTTGCGTCAGTCCTTAGTCAACACAATTTCCATACAAATTTAATTTTTGGACCTGGCTAATCGCGCAATAATAACGAAAAATAGTATTATTTAATAAACGTACGGCTAATTAAAATCCCGTTTTAGCGTTACGTAAACGTTAACGCAATAATCGAAATAAGTTGGCTTTGACCTACTTAACGTTAACGAAGGTTCGGGGTATATACAGAGGTGAAAACGAAAAACTTTTAACGACCGAAAAGATAATAAAGTATATTACGAATAAATAACGTAATATTTGCGATGGACACCGGTCGAAATCGCGTTGGATTTTAGCGGAAAATCCGTACGTATCGCCCGGTTAAGAACCTGCTCCGTAACGATATGAATGAAGTTGCTGATTTGATTCGACGGTCATGTCTGTCCCAATGCAAGTAAAGTGTAAGGCTAAGTGGCCTAGAGACCTACATTTATATAACGTTCGATTTTTTTTTCGTTACTTAAAGAAGGAGATATTTGTGAAACCTTGACGCGGATCCGAAGGTCGGAGCTTCGCAAAGCTCTGGGACGTTCTTTGCACGCGTATCATTTCGGGAACAGTGCGTAAAAAGATAAACAATGCACGAAGAAGCGACAAGTATGAGCGTTCCATGCTCTGTTGCCGTATCTACTAGCCATAATCAGAACGGTACGACGGCCGGTCCTCCGCTGGTCTCCGTTGTTACGGCCGATGTCGATCTGGAAGTGTCGCAGGATCACGACGTAAATGTGGAGCTCGAAGTGCCTTTTTCGACGACAAGCACCGGAGGTAAATCTAACGTGACAGGTAGACAGGTTCATTTATAGGTTATAAACATCACAGCGGCACATATAATTTACGGATTTGACGGCGTTGCCTTGTCGTATAACGTTCAGCGAGCCGTCGCTATTAAATAATAAATAAACAAATAGATGAGCGGAATAATCTTATGCGAAAGTGATCGGCGCGTCGTCGAAAACGAAAGGGAATTTGCGAGCAGTGAAATCGCCGTGTGAATCGAACGAGTTCTTGTTTGTCTAGCCGTCAGCGTGTCGTATCGCAGAAACCGAAATTGATATTAGTAGGACGCGGCAACAAAGCGTTTTCGTTTACTTATTGAGGCGAATTGGGTTGATGTAGGTTACGCCCGTTCGTTCCCGCGATACAACATAACCCAACCTGTCAAACTGTGCGTGCGTTCTTCGTACGAACATGCCCATCTATTTACTTTCCGCATATTCGATTTTGATCTCGTTAAGAAAAGCTACGATATCTCTCCTAACCTCTCGAAACTAACGTTGGAATCTCCCAGCAACCCTTAAAAAGACGTCAGACGACGGAGCAGGCCCGCTCATTCGCTTATTGTAGGTCAGGTTCAAGTGCATATGCAACAAGGCTTTTATTGTCGGATGGGCCGAACGGTGCGCATGCGCCGCGCGTCCCGTACCATGTCCTACGGTCAGGGAATTCGCCTTACATATCCAACGGGAAGCGCTAGGGGAAAAGCCCGCGAAATCGGTATAAGATTAAAACGAAGGCGCCGAGTGTGAAGCTTTAACAATCCAGCGGGACAGTAATGAAGTAGCAAATGAATCGGTAGATGTTCTAATTGAGCGTATTTTGCAGATTCGTGAAACCATATACAGGGTGGTTTATTGTATCAACGATATGGGAAATAATATCAATAGTACCAATTTCTTGGGAATGAGTGCTAAGTTACAACGTTTCTAATAAGCTTTTATGATCTTCGTTAGTTTACCGAAGTGTTGTAGTCGCGTGCGATTAATGAATAGAGAGGACAAAAGCGAGTGCAATCGTACCTGTTTTGCAGCGACTAGACAGACTCGTGTTTTGTCGACTCTCGGGGAAACCAGTAGGCAACACGAACCCTTTCTTATGAGACGAATATACACGAGTCTGTCTAGTCGCTGCAAAAAAGGTATGATTTTACTCTCTTTTGTCCTTCCTATTGATGACAACACAATTATATAAAATGTGTTCTATCGTCTCCAGATCTTCTAGGCATAAACTACATATTCGATAGGTTTGACCTGTTAGATATCCCGTCAGGATTCCAAGGTCCCTTTTGCTGAACGATAGCACTACTTTTGCTGTCTTAGTCGAGCCTCATATGGATGCTTTCTCCTGTTTTGTCGCCCAACATTTTCTCAGTACCAGATCTTTTGATCATTCTCCCATGCTTTAATTACTTGTTTAATGTGGCTCTCTTGTTGGCCACAGAAGAGGTTAGGGTAGATGAAGCGCTTCCCTAGCCAGCTTGTCCGCCTTTTCATTACCTTTGATCTATTGGCGGCTTGGGACTCATCGCAGAGTACCGTGGTTTTTATGTCCCCATTTCTTTAAATTGTATGTACATTCATGAACCAGGCCAGATTCATATGAGTTGGCTTTGCTAGAACTGCCTACTGTCACTAAATATAGCCATGGTTGAGCCTCGAGAACGTCGAGATAAGGATTCTCGAACAGAAATCTACGTTGGCGGAGCTATGCAGGCATTTTAAGATGCGTTGTGTTGGCAATTGCTAACATTTTAACATATATATATATATAGGGTGTCACAGGATCAGAAACTAGGCAAATTTGAAAATTTGCTTGTTTTGTTCGAGGGGGTCAACATAAATTCTTTATTTTTTCCTCTAACAGCGTTGTCGGCTGCATTTTTCCCGATGAAAGTGTCTTTGTAGGTCTTAACATTTGTGTGGCTTTAATCACTTCTAGTTGTTCGACATAGCCTTAGCTGTTGATCAAGTTCTGACTGTTTACGAGTCTTTACCACGCTTTGTTGATGATGAAGCTGATGAAAAATTTGAAGAAATAGTTCGATCTTACTGTTTATGTTGTTTTTATAAACATTGCTTTTAAAATTGTTTTGTTTTTTTATGTAATCATGACTTTTGTTAACCCCCTTTAAACTTATTGCTGTCATATCTAGATATTACACCCAACTAAGTACTTTTCTTTTTTTGAATTTTGTGCGCATAGATTGCCAAAATATCACATCCCGCGGTGGCGACAAGCTTGGCGTTTTTAAAAAAGATCTTGTAAGTTTACGATGGTATTTATTTTCGTAGTTGGCGATGTGATTGGACTAGAAATAAGGCAAGAAATGCAAGAATAAACGTTTAGTTCACGCGACACGAAGAGGAAATTTTGATTCGTTCCGCGCATTTAAAAATAGATTCCTTTGTTTTTATAAGCGGCCTACGGAGATACTTCTTCGCATTTAAGTTTACAGTAGAAGCTCGAAATATAGTTTGGGTTAGCCGATTTACCATAAAAAATGGTGTATAATGTTGTAGAATGAATGTTCCATTGTTTATCTTCAATTCCATCTTATTTTATCTAGCTTAAGGTACATATCTCCGAGGTTGTTCTACCGTTCCAAATAGTGTTCGAGCATTGACTCGACCAATTTCAAATTTAAGCATCGTTTCGAATTTGCCAATCATAATGTTTATTAATCTTTAGTAGTCTGTGAGTTTGTATCATAAATGAAGTTCTTTTGATTACCGCTAGGTGGTAAGAAAGCTTTTTATAGCATATCCTTTTAATGGATTGTTAAAAAAAGAAGTCGTACTTATAAATAGAGATGACAAAGACAGGTGGAATTATTCCTTTTTTGCAGCGATTTGATAGACTCGCGTCTATTCGCCTCATGAGAATGGATTCGTGTCCACTTATTGGTGTCCCCGAAAGTCGACAAAACACGAGTCAATATAGTCTCTGCAAAAAGGAAATAATTTCATCCGCCTTTATCCTTTCTACTTATAAGCACAGCTGGCACATTTTCGCATATAACGCACATATTCGTCAACTTTTCAACCGTGAAATTTAAAAAATGTCAGCTCTACTTATAAATTCTTAAACTCATCAAAAAATTGTATTTAATTTTTTTTTTAATGAAACGTAAAAAAATGAAATATTATTTGACGCTAGAACCCATACATCTGGCGAGAAGTAATTCTTTCACCGAACAACAAATAAAAAAACTTTTCGAAAACAAGTGCTACATAACCTGAACTCGGCGAATGAACTACGAGGGTAGTTCGAGAAGTTTCAAGTTTCTACGCGAAGATGGCGCTGCTCGCTGAAAATATTCTAGTAATATAAAGGGCGTCCAGTCGTAATACTTAAAAATCAATTTTGAAGAAGTTAGCGATTGTGAACAACCAAAACGACAATCAATATGACAGCTGATTCAGAAATTTTGCTAATTAAAGAAAAATTAAAAAGAAATTGTTTAACTGCCTCGACTAATACATGCCCTAAATGAAGATGATCCCGGTTTTTGTAAAACGTTTCGGACGATGCTGGCAGATGAAAGCAATACAAATTTGTTTGATTTATTTGATTGAATCCTCTCGACAGATGAGGCACAATTCGGTGTATTATTCAGGTGAAAACCTACATATTACGTTGGAAAAGCGCTGGAAATAGCTGTTTACAAGAGAAATAGTGCTAGTAGTTTAGCGAAATTGTCCTCCGGACATAATGCTGCAACAAGATGGGTGCACCAGCGTATTATGCTAGGCAGACACGTACATTTTTAGACGAAACGTTCCCGGAATCCTGGATGGGAAGAAGAGGACTAATGGAGTGGCCAACGAGGTGGTGTGGTTCGAAGACTATTGCTAAGCCTGATATTCCCACCTTAAAGACGTACATTGAAGAAGTTTTATCCAACAATATTTCACCATGAGGAGTGCAAAAAATCTTGTAAATAAATCTTCAAGTTTCATATCGTATATCAACAGGTTTAATAACCATTGATAATACGTTATTCTACGTTCAAGCAGACGTAAGTTTCCATCACCGATAAAACCCGTAAACGTTCGTTTTCCTTTGATCTTTAAACCTACTATTCTAAACAGCAATTTCGTGTAATGCGTTTTTTTTTCCATATACAGACACGCATATATATCCACTTCGTTTCAATTATAAACATTTTATTATCCGACCGAAACCTGTTTTCTGCCGCGTATTTCGTTCGTATTAAATAAAGGTAATTTTAACCACAGGAATACGCTGCGTAATGCGAAATGAATGCCGGTTTTACCGTAGGTACCCACTCTCTGTCTATTTCGCTTGTATGCAACCCACACTGCACGTCGTGGACCAAAAGGATAACATCGAAAGCGACGGTAGTAGCTAACGAGTTAGATCGGTGCATTTAATTAGGCGTACAATGAAGTTTATTTCATGTGGCCGAGGAGCGTTTCGTTTTGTGTATTTACGAGCGACACTCTCGTTAGTAAATATGTGCCAGATCTGATAGATCTGGCGATCGAATTTGTGCTCTCGTAAAACGTTTTACATTACGCCAGATGTTTTAAAAACTCTCTAGAACATCCATCGTCGATTTCCAAAATTGAGCGCTTCATAACAGTGGCGATTTTATTAAGAATCAAGAGGTTCATTAGTTGGGCTTAAATTCTATAAACTTGCTAAAATACCTCATGTTCTTCCTCTAGCTCCAGCATCTTTAAATTGCTTTGAAGGTGTAAAAAGCACGACATTCGCAAGACCGCTTTAGATCTACTGTTTAACGGCGTAGACGAAATTTATATATGGCGTTTCTTTCTTTCCGGATGTCGTCAACTTTCGTAACCGTCAGACGCAGCCTTTCTGTCTGATTTGGATTGACTTTAATGCAGTGTTCCCGAAAAAGTCTGCACCATATGGAAGTTGTTGTTATTTCTTAAGTTTTAAAGTAGCTGTGTTTATTGTTTGCCTGTGTATCATTAGTAGAGGTAAGTAAGGTAGGGAAAATTATTGCTTTCTTTGCAGGGATTAGACAGACCGTTTATTCGACTGATGCGGTTCTATTAGTTTCCACTAACTTCCACGATAACTAGTAGAACAGCAGAAAGTTACCTAGTTTCTGCAAAATTACCCTACCTTGCTCATCTCTAATCTCTCATAGTTGGAAATAAATCAATAAATCTAATCCGTCTATCTGCTTTACATCGTATACCTATAACCTTTTTTTTGTTTCTTTATTCTTTTGTTTTATATTACTTCGATATATTACTTCGATGGATATATACAAAGGTTTACAGATCTTAATTCGTTGCTATTTGTGTAATTCCTTCCGTTGCCTACCCTTGTTTGTCGATTAATAAGTCGCTGCGACAGGCACCTTGATATAAAGAGCGTATCCTTGTTTAAAGTAAATATACAAAATATCTTCGGTCCACTCTCTTCAATGTAGTGATCTTATTACACCGACAAAGGACCGATATTTCCTATGATTCACGTAGAAAATTCGTATATTCCCCATGTAATGGTTTATCACGGGAGGAACTACAACGTGTAAAAGCTAAAGACCGCAGATTGGTCTTCTTTTGTTCATGCTGATAGATTTTTAAAAATCATCTTGTTTCTTTGAATAAGCTTAAGAACATTGTCAAAAGGTTGTGCCCATACTGGGAGATCTGATGGAGCAAAGAAACTATCGACGAGTAACAATGCGGTTAGCAAAATTGAAAAGTTTCAAGACCGTCAGTCGAGAGAGTCCATTACCATTATTTTCAACCTGCATTTAAGTAGATCGGGTAAATATAAACGGGAGAAATAGAGACCTACCCTGTTAATTAAGAAATAAAAAGAAAACTGACTGGTTCATAAAGATTCAAGCTGACCTGATATGGATGCAAAGGCAATACCTCGTACATCTGCGCAGTGAATTATCCGAATTAAATAGAAGTGGCGCTAACAACATTATCAGGTATATTCGCGGCAAATCGTCGATGCAAAAAATGATAAATTATGGAATCGAATAGCGATACGACATAATGAAAGATATCTTTCTTGATGCTCGAAGAGGAACATCGTTTCCAACTCTGATACAACCCTAGAATTTTTACAACCGCACAGACCACATTCCGTAGAATTGGTATACGCCCACACGGGAAGAAGCATTAGAAGCCATAGGAGCGGAAGAAGAAGAGTACACCAGAAGAAGGAGGTACCGTAACTCTAGAATACGAAACCAACGCCTGCTACGTACTGGAAAAGTGAGAAGAAAAGACGACTTGTGTTGAATACCGTCCAGTAAAAGTTTCGCAAAGTTTCATTTATGCGGCAATCGTGTGAAGTAATATTGTAATAGCTTAGCGACGATTTGTTCGTACTTGCACCGTTTTATATGTTTTTATTCTTACCAGGCGAGAAAAAGCAAATTAATCGAGGTAGTACACGCCGTGTTACCAACTTGTATAAAATAGTATTGATTCAGGTGCCATTGTTCATAATTTAGACGTCCAGCGATGGGCTAAACACAGATAATTCCCGTGTTACCGCCCAAATTTATTTGGTTAATTTTTCGGAAAGAAGTCATCGGAATGCCAAAACTTTTAAAATGCTAGAATATCCAACGGTATCGACGTTTGCGAAATAAATTAATAGTGAAAGGTTATAATAATGGCGGGTTAATAACAATAGCTTACGTCGCGACTAATCTAGACATTTCAATTCGAGAAACGGAAGCGCAGGTGGATGCATCTAAGTCGAAGGTATCGCAAATTTTCACCCTTACAGATCGCGTACCGCCCAAAATTATGATTGTAAAGTAGCATCTTGCGAACGGTTTATTCGGAAATAATAATTTTACGAGCACTATGGACAGATGAGTTGTATTCGTCTAGTTGGGGGGTATTTATTGGGCGTAATGACCACTATTGGTCGCAGGAAAAATCGTTCCGCCTCGAAATTAAGTTCGATTTGAATATAATGTTTTTTTTTTTTGTCGGCATAATTGCAAGTTACTTAATTGCACCTATTTTATTAAATGGAACTTTAACTGTTTAACGTTGTTTTTAAAAATTATCTAAACTTCTTTGGAAGGTTTCAGAGATACCTTTCGAAGATTGCGTTGGTTACAGTACAGACAAGGTGGCTCTGTGGGCCATATTTGAGGAACGTGCTGGATTATTTAATTGATATTTTTGACTGTTTCCAATATTAATGTCTGGTGGCCGATCAGATCTGCAACATCTCTCGACTTTTTTCGATGGGTGTTACTCAATAACCTAAGAATCCAGTATGACTTTCATTTAACTTAAGGAGGTTAATACCAGAGTTTCACAAACCGTCATCTTGAATTTTTTTTGAATATCAATTTTAAATTGGCGTTATTAAAAACAGTGGCTTTCACATGAAACTTTCAATAGTTTTGAAGGCAGTTTTTAGTTTTTTTTTTAAGTTACTTCTAGCTAGTCCGGCATCTTGAACGTTTTCAAGCAGATTTTAAATCAGCTAATAGAATTATAAACATTGCGTATTTAACTAAATCTCTATCTTTAATGATAAAAAAGTTACCCCCGGAATATTCTTCCAGTCGATCTGAAACACCTACATAGCTAATACGACTCTTACTTCATTTTTTTGTTTTTTTGTTTAAGCTCTTATTACTAGAGAGGACAAAGGCGAGTGAAATCATACCTTTTTTGCAGCGACTAGACAGATTCGTGACTCAGACGAAGTCATCTAGTCGTTGCAAAAAAGTAATAATTTTACCTGCCTCGGTCATTTCTACTCAGCTCTCAATTTTAAAAGCGCTCCTTCTAGTGAAAAGAAAAAGAAAACATTTTTCATTTTTCTACTTTCTAGTTAGTTTCTAGTGAAAAGAAAAAGAAAACATTTTCTTTTATTTCTTTGCATGAATACTGTACGTGGATAAACAGTTCTTATTTTAAAAGCCAAGCCCGGAATTGTCTTAAAGAATGGTGATACCAAACACTGCACGTTCCAGTATTTTTTTTTTTTATTAAAAAAGCAATTACCAAACGTTGCCTTTTAAACAATAACAAATTTCAGATGAAATAATAGAGACAGGCTAGGACGCGGACGGTATTTTAAAACGCGAAAATTGCACAAGACAGCAAGACAAAACGAGAATTAGGCGCATATCAATGCATAACGTGTTAATAGTCATACACTAATTTGTTTTTACCTTGAGAGATATCTTTTTTTTTTTTTCTTCTGTAAAAATCGTTTTTATATATTGTGAAACTTGTATAACGTACGTATATAATATGTACGTATTATACATATGCATATGATGTGGTAAGTCGTTGTTTCTACATATTTCTACATATTTAGCTTGTTAGTATTTACGAAATCGACTTTGAATTGATTAAAATGCGAGACGCGTTAAAAGGATAAGCTCTGAGCTATGAGAAAGGATATATTCTATTTAGGCGAAGCGAAAAAGGAACAATAGAAAAATTTAAACAATAAAAAGAGATGGGTTATTATAGATAAGTGTAAAGTTTGGCTTAACATTTAAATGGAGTTGACCCATCGTGTAGTATCTTAAACGAAACTTTATTCTCAGAAGAAAACGCGAGTGCTTTTTGTAAAAAAAAAGCTCAATACGTCCCATTTTGGACAAGTTGGCAGGGTATCTCTCTTATTGATAAAGACGGTGAATTAGTAGGTATTGAAATACAGGGTGAAATTGAAAAAAAAATCATTTTTCGTGTCTCAATTACTGTGGCATTTAGGGAAAAAATAAAAATGTAATATCATCCAATTAAAAGCCAGTGGTGTAGTTAATTTTAATTATTTTCTTTAAATGTCGATTTAAAATAAATTTTATTATTTAAAATTTATAATTATTAAAATTTACGGATTTCAAAAAAAAAACAGAGTTATTTATTTTTATTTTGAAAACAATGATGGTTGTGGGGACAAAAATTTTGCATAATTATTGTGGATAAATACATTTATTCAGCGTCATAACCGCTGGCTTGTCGAATTTTTGTTTTTGTACGGTGTATTAAATTGACAAGTGTTGAATCCCGGCGTTTGCGCTTCATGACACCTCCTAACTAAATTTACTCAAAATCGTTTATTTGAATGTAATCGAAGCACATAGCGAAATGTTGCCGTGTCTGTACGTCTTTGGATTTTCAACTGCTTTTCGGTATAATTTACGGCTGATTTTCTCGTAACAAACGAGAAAATAATACGTATTCTCTACCGAAACGGTACCTGTGATCAAGCTTTCTAGCAATGGGTGAAATTTCCAGTCTGTTATGAGCGTATTCTCATAATGCTGCCTTCATCTTGCAAATAAGTTTTCGTGCCGGTCTTGGCTCAACCTGTCTTTCTGTCATATGCGTATATCATCGAGTCGACACGCTTGCAAATGTTGTCAGTTAATTTTTAGGGACGCCCATTGCATAAAAGTGGTTTGCGGCTAGCCGAACTATATAACGTTTTCCTTCCTCCAATTTGAATTGCTTAGACATCGTATTGGAATAGGGAATATAATAATTACTAACGTTATTATCAATTGAAGCGCATATTTTAGGTAATTTCGGAATTTCAGGGTTGGAACTATTTATTTATGAATAATGGAAAAATGTGTGAAGATACCTTCAGCTATTGCTGTCCTTCAATATAGCCACCAACATTACCGACAACTGATTGCCATTGTTACAGAAACGTTAGTATGCCATTGACAACGCCTGTTTTGTTAATGCTTCTTATCGAGCGCTCTACTGCTTTTATAATCTCGAAAACTGTTCGAATTGGAATATTACGAAATGGTCATTTCATTTTTAAGATTAAATCAAAGTCATGTGGTACATGGAAGAGTATTTCCCACCTCCAATGGCTAGACAGATCAAGTATAGGACGTGTCGTGTGTGCTCTGTCCTGCAAAATGATGAAAGGGTTTTACAAAAATTGTGGTCGCTTGCTTCGCAGCACTCGTCGTTGACTGTTGTTCCAAAAACTTAAGGAAATATTGTGCTGCGTTAATAGTTTACCCTTGCGATACCGCATGTACTACGATGACTCTTTACAAGAGTCGCTATAACTTTCATATTAGTTGTGGCAGGATGAAATTGTATGTATCAAAATATTTTTGTACCCGGCAGATTATGTGATTTAGTCTTAATTGTATACGTGTGTGATTATACACATTACCAGTGCTACGAAGGCAGCTAAAACTAAATGATACAGCAATTTCTACATATTTTAATGCGTTCTTTCCTAATAGATAGAGCAAAAAAATTGTAGAAAACTGCATTGTTATGTGTACGAAATTGTCTTCCCCTACCTATAAAAAGAATTGTTTACCAGTTTCTTGTCCAATAACGCCCTTTTATTTGCAAGTAATACGTAATTTTTGTCAATCCCCCAACGATATCGATGGCGTTACAACTTTTTCGGTGGCCGTGTACGTATCTGGAATCTAGATAAATCACGCGTGCATTGTAAAATGTTTTCGGTGCCGATAAATAACGAATAATCGTAATAATATAATTACGATGTTATTGAATCACGCTTCGATTTTAAAAATAAACGCATTAAAATTCTACATTTGTGTGTAAGCCGTTGCTTAGTATAGTACACGGACACCGCGTTGGGTGTGTGCGTTCACGGTAAGCATGTGTGTGCGTCCGTGTGCGCGCGCGCTTGTGTAAATAGATTGTATATTTACATTTATCGCGTTGGCACACTGACCTACTGACACAAATCGCGGAGTCTGATTTTATTCCTAGGGAAACGGATGGCCTAACTCCACCGTCAGAGGCGTATATTGATTTCGGGCCTTGTGGCTTGTTTCGAGATGTTATGTTACTGCAGCTTTATATTGTTCGGGAGAAGAATTCCAAGAGATTTAGCGATGTTCGTATATTTACGCAGAATTTGCTCTAACGTCCGCAGATCTCCTTGGCATATATCACAGATTAATTTGTCTAAGTTAAAATTGAGTATCCGTCTCAGAATACTGCTTTGAACGATAGTATTGTCTTCGGTAGGCGTGGTATGAATGGTTTTACGTGGTTCTGTCCCAGGATCCTTTGCCAGTACGAGAGCTTTTGATTTTTTTTTTTTCAATTTCCTGACTTCCTGACTATTCTATAAGCCCATAATAACGGTTTGGACCAAACAAACTGGTCATTGGGGGAAATGGATGTGCATATAACGGCAATCCATTACGGGATAACAAATGAGCGTCCAACCCGGCTGAGATTTTCAAAAGTATTCCTCAACGCTTGCCCAATTGAATCCAGTTGAATAACGTCTTATCTACTGATGAAGCATATTTTTAATTATTTAATGGTGGTGTTAATAACCGTGGAATTTCCAGAATTAGGCCTTGCCTGCGGATGATTATGATTTCAATATTACGCTATTGTGTGGATTTATGTTGAGCTTCAATGCAGCGCCAAGCTTTTGCTAAGAGGATTTGATACAGGATATTAGTATACCAAATTCAGAAGGTACCTTGTTAACAGTTGACCATCGTTTCCTACGACATGCAACGAATTTCGCAACAATTTGAGATTATTCAAGAAGATCGACAGGAAAATGCTATTCATAACATTGGCGGAAAGATTGCTTGCTGAAGGACAAAGCACCTTTTCCTAGAGACTTTTGAACTAACTCAACCGCATTGATATCTTTGGAATATACAAAGTTACGGTACAGAAAATCTTAAAATTACTTCGTTAGTCGAGATAAAATCATGCACATAACCAATATCACTGTTTTATTCAAAGATTATTGGTCGTCATTAATATTCTTTATTGGAGGTTGACATTTCGCTTCTATTAGAGAGCACGTCGTCTTGGCAACGCCTTATTTATTTACTTTCACTTCGATCCGCATTTAATTTTCATTATTCGTCGTTCAATAGTCTTCCTGTAATAGTAGCAAGAGGCGATACGTTGACGAGGGTAAGGTATCGGCGCTTTTATCTTTCGAAATTGTAAAAAAAAAGAAAAACAAAGCATCGACATGACGGCAATACGGGTACTCCATCTGCGAAAAAGAACAGCAAACCTATTGCGAAAATGTACATATATACACATAGATAGTAGGCCATGGTAAAAATTATTATCGCCTCCTTTTTTCATTATTGTCTGGCGTTTTATCTTGCCGCTATTGCTTTCGCGAAAAAAAAAATAGAATATCGGAAAACAAAAGATTTTATAAATTCGTTAATAGGTGTCGTATGTGCATTTGTTTTGTTCAATCTATTAACACCAAATTGGAATCGATGAGGAATTCCGTAGAGGGGGTGGACAAAGATAATGAAAGTTTTTCTTTATTTCAATAGCAAACTTCCCAAAATAAGCGAAGGTAAAATAAATAGGTCCTAAATCAAAGAACTAATTACAAATGACGATGCTTTAGATGAAAGAGAGGCACCTGCTGGGCAGTTCTTCAAAACTGTGATAACAAACTTCCTCGGGAATAAAAACGCTGAAGACTTATATGGCTGCTCGATGAGCAGCACCAAAACATTGGTCAAATTGTATCGCGCTACAACGGAAAAAGGAACGAAAGCGTGCTTCCCTTAAAAGTAACTAATCAGCGACTACCACGAAAAAAGAAAATTGCGAAATTTCTAACGCGTTTTCCTTACGTGCCGGGAAAATTAAATTTTATATATCGTACGTAATAAATCCTTTCACGGTGGCATATTAAAGCGGACCAAATAAAGGAAAATCTCGAGATACCTAATCCGAATCATAAAAGCGCGTTCACTTTCGTCGGGGACTCGCGGCAGGTTTCACTTGTTTATCGTGACGCAATTACGCAACAATTAATCATAGTAAAAGTGATATCAATGTCAGTAGGTCAGTGGGCCACCTATGCTGCACAGGTATGGCCGCCCGCTTACACCAGATCTGGCGAGCCGTCCAACACTCGATTTTCTGCGCGTTGACCTTTTTTAGACGCTCCACTTCTCGTCTCCGTTGGGTACATTATTGACAAATTCTCGAATGAAAGTGAAGAACGAGCTTGGCCTCGTTATAGGATCTTATAGTTTATAAATGGTAATAATATAAATGTTATAATAAGAAGCGGCGGGTATTCAAGATTTCAAAATTGTGTCGATAGTTTAATAGAAAAAAAAAAAAATGGTTTTGATGGTGGTATTGGGTAGATTTTAATTTGTGCAATATGATCTCTTTCACTTGTTTCCTTAGCTTTAGGAGGAAATTTCATCCTTCATAATTGTGTAGGTCGCAGTTACCAAAAAACAAAAAACAATCAATGGTAATAATAACGGAAGAGAGGACAGTTAAAAAAATAGTTTGGACAACATTTGATTAAAAAGGTAGCGAGGAATTTATGGAAAGAAACTACAAATGCGCAAGGGCGGATCGCCTAAAAGAAGAAATTGAAGAATTCGGTATCGGATGGAAAACTCAACTGATTTCTTTAGCAATTCACGTTAATTAACAAAATTAAGAAATTCTTACTCGATGCATCTTATTTTAACCATAACTTAAATTTAACAGACATCAACTGTATGATGTGGTACGTTTTAAAGACATTCCCATAGCTATATTACCGACATGTCTTCTTTCGTTACATCTTCAACCGGCTTTAACTGCCGAGATTCTAACGAAATCGAAACGTTCAGACCTCCATACCGGTGATGTCATCGCGTACGTTGCCGGTCGTTTAGCGAAAATAAAAGTAATATCATTATTACGGCATACGGCGACGCTCATTTTAATCACCTATGTATAGGTAAGTGTGTCAGCGGGGCTGGGACGTTCAGTTTGATGGATACTGCATGTTTCGTGCAAGTAAACGCCAAAAAGCGGGGCTAGGGGAGGCCGGTGTACGAACGCGCAAAAGTGATATCAATGCCACTGTGTTAGTGGGTCACGGATTTAGATGATCAGATTTTATGGCGGCTACGAAAAACCGGCGTGTGTCTAGATTTAATGCTGACCCACCTACGTACGTACGTGCTATCTGGTCTTGCTATCGAGCGATTTTACGTATTTTGGGAAGCGTTGCGAATACACATGATTATCGTTTCCAATTAGGTTTGTAAGGGAGGTTTTGCTTACTTATTTGAATAATTGTTGTTGGACATTGGTAGTTTGGAGAAAAACTGGAAATTACAAATTTCTTTATATTGTCGAGAGAGACAAGCATCCTTCGCTAAGCTTGGGCTGTTGATGGAAGAGTTGCTTCTTGCGAAAGATCTATGTGACCATGTTCTCTTATCTAAAAATAGTCGATTTCGTGATATGAAATCCCTATTTATTTCAACCTTATTTAATACCTAAGTAAGAAGTAAGATGGAATGTTTCTCTGTTCTATACATTTTTTAAACTTGACCCTTGTTAATTCCTGCTAGGTTGCATTGGGCACAATTGGAAAATTATATCATACATGATTCATTATATCATTAATTATAGACATTCATTCGAAAAAAAAGAAAATTAAAATCGAATTAAGTGATAATCAAGAGTTCCCCTATTTATTTTCGATTAATTTTTTCGGGAAATGCTTTTAATTTATTTACAAAGGTGTGTTGTATTTAATTTTATTCTAAGTGCTTCTTAAAATTCGAATATTAACTAAAATTAATTCAAAGTCTGCAAATGTTCAATTAAATATCGATATTTTGTGTATATTGAAATTAAATAATAAAAAATTAAGGAACTAAAAAATGCACGTAATTCACCCCAATGATCCGGTACAATATAAATGATAGACGTTAAACGATTGGAACCAAATTTTGTGAAACTTTATATAAGAAAATGTCGCGATAGTGTTTTTTTTTTTTTACAACTAGATTGTTTGGGCTTTAAGTAAGATTTTTGTTGCACACCTGTGAAATTGTGCTTGCGACATGAATTTTTTGTTGTTTCCATGGTTACAGATAATTAAAAAAAAAAGTGGTTGAAAAGGACTTTAATAAAAGAAAATCGACCAAAGAATCATTACAATTGATAACCAAAAATTAAATAAATAATTATAAAATTAAATTATTTTGATAAATTTTGTATTTTATATTTTTTGGCTAGCCTCTATCTCAGAGTAAATGGAAGGGTGCTTTAAAAACTTTTAAATGTAGCACGTTTTTGTTTTAGAATTCTCCCAACTTTAACACGAGCAAAAAAAATAATGTACATTCATCCATTAGAATTGCATACATACATACATACATACATCAAAACTCTCAATCTCTCGTCTATATCTCGCGCATAAATTAAGTTTCCACTCCGCAATGTAATAATTAGGTCACACACATACGCCGCTTACTCATACATAACGTACACAATACATCGGCGAGCTTTCCAATACTATAAAATAACAACAACGCAACGCAACCGCCACATATACACACACTCACACACATACATAAACATAGGCCGAGCGTATTACAGCCAACGATAAGATAATAATTTTAAATAATACGTGTAACAACCTTGACACAATTGCTTACCAGTTTTGTTAGATTCACTCTCGTTGACACACTAACCCAGTGACAGTGACATACTCTCACTTTTTCAGCTCGCGATGTCGAATCGGTAATTATGTATATGTGCGGCATTTTCATTCAATTTTTATCGATTGCTAGCTAGAGCATGGAGAGCGAAACGAGGTTACATGCATTTATATATTTTTTTTCTTTTGTAAAAGGCGAAATCGTTTGGGATGTGTATTGGCACAGTATGGGCTCGCTGAGAGAACGGTACTCTCGAACGATTTAATTATTGTTGTTAATTGTTTTCATGCTCGGTCTCGTCGAAGCAAAGCTGTTTGTATATTGGCGCTATCAAAAGAATAAGATGTCTCGTAGGCTGTTCGTGGCCGTAAAAATGTTGAAGCCGGTAGGAAAATCTCAAAAGTTACAAGATTTTGATGAAAATTGGCACTCGTGTCGGGATTGCCGGCATGGTCTTGATGCTAATGCTTTTGACTCTGTGCGCAATCGTATTTAATGATACTTTGCTGATACTTATAGTATTTTTTTTTGTTTCAGGTAGCGACAGCGCATGTGGAGGTATGGCCGAATTTTGGATCTCTTATAATCAATGGCATCCCTAAATTTCAATTTTTTTTTTATTTGGTAAAAAAAAAAAATTATTTAATTTGATCTCAATAGCTTTCATGATGTGGGAATCGCATTTACCGATTTAGAGCTCCATTGAAACTGACTCCACCAATAACCGTTCTGTTGATGGTAATCTTGTCGTCTCTTTCTTCCTTTTAATATGAGCATCATTTTGCGTGGGGCGAAAAAATGAAAAACCCCAAAATATTAATATCCTAGCTGTCGCTTTCCCATTTTTTCTAATTTAAGGTCCCCGAAAGTTTTAGAAATATACGTTGCTAATAAGATCCAATATTCTATTTATAAACTTTGTTGCGTTATCTGCACGTTATCGGCTTACCTACCGTAAAGTTGTTTTTGTAATGAAGGCAGAGTAGGGTAGTGCGAAATTAATGCAACAATTATGATGTAAATTAAAAATTAGTGTAGTTCGAAATCGCACGTATTGATACCATCGTGGCGTGGCGTTACATCAGTAACTTCCTATATTTGTTTCCGAGTTCGCATCTAAACATTAGCGATGATAGTCAGGTGAAACTATCACCATTTTGCAATGACTAGATAGACTCGTGTCTATCTAGCGTCATAGCAAGAGTTGGGAGTCTTTTCTATGTAAAGAGGCATTCTTAAAATTATATTTTTGACTTATATTTACGATAGAAATAATACAAAAGTATCGGTACACTCCGCCGAAGACCGACCATTCTTCAACCGGTCTTCGATTGAAAGTCAGGATGCAAGAATAAATATAAATAAAAATAAAAAACAACTTGATCTCGCCTTTTAATACTTTTAATTTTTTATGTTGCCATTTATGTTGTACACCAAAAGTAGATTGTTTCTCAAAATTTTCTAATTAAAGACCTTTACACCTTTGTAAACCATAAAAGTGCTTTATAAATTTAGAATTTTACATCGGCTTGATTTATACGCGAAATTAAAAGCCCTTAAACAAAGATTTAAATTTAAAATGTTATTAGGTAATATTCTTGATTAATTTAAAAAGAGCATCAATTGCACATTAAAACAATCGCTTACGACCCTGGAGTCACAAGTTGCCAACGCCCTGCTTTAAAAGTATGAGAGAGGAAGATTTGTCTGGAGTGTAGTAGTTAGTATTTTAGGCTTTATCAATTGTCTTTGGTGATAATAAAGCCGATTGCCAATTTAAGATTAAATTTTACAATCTTAATATTTGATGGATTTGGATAAAATTAGCACGAATCCAAATTTAATGAACGTTGCCCTTGTAAAGCTGCAAATAATAGAACAAAGTAAATAATTGGCTAGATTGGGTGCATACAATTGAAGATAATGACATACGCTGCGGAGAAAATTTTTAGATTACATTCAATTGCCGGGTATAAAAATATATATCATTCAATATGGGTATAAAAATATATTTTTAAATTATGAGAAACACCATCGCTATGCTGCTGTAATGTCGTCAGGGTCGTCAATTCGGGGTGCCTTTTGCAAAAATATCTTCTCACTCGTTTGGCTACATTTTGCTGAGCATAAAAACTTCGATTCCTTCTGCGGTTGCTCTCAAAGCTCTTTTCATATATTCTATTCCTTCAATTAAAACTTCGTTCATCTGGTTGAGTTATGTAAATTTTATCTCTACAATTAGTTACAAAGGTACCCCTAAATAACTAAACAAAATTCTGTTGGTCTAAAGTACTTTGATCATGGTTTAGAAAGAATAAAAGCTTCGTCAATATACGTAACATTTTTTAGCTCTCAAAAGGAGAATGAAAAATGTAAGAGTGTGATCCCAAGCGAATACAAGTAATTAGACCAAGCAAGCGACACCCATACTACGAACTGGTGTCTCTCACACCGTCGCCGCCACCTTCAATATAGTAACCAACAGCGCCCGTTAGGAAATCAGTTCAAGTGCACTGGGTTTCTGGGTCAACGGGTGAATATAGACGCGTCCGTCGTCCCGATGGCTGAGTTGCGCCGGTGCCGCGATCTAGTAACGAAATTAACCGCATATCTGTAGCGAGAGAGCCTGCCTTTGCCGCCGCGCTTCTCCAAAGGATTGCAATAATTTTTATCAGAGTTGATCGAGAGTGTACGTGTTCGCATACGCAGTGCTAAACAAGCTACCAAATGTCTTGTCCGCTTTGCACCGCTTTGTCTAAAAGACATACACGTAGAGGCGAGGACAAAAGCTCTTAACAAAACGAAAATCGAACGTACGAAAAAGATGATTAACTGTTGAAAGGTGGCTACGTTAGGATTTAACGTAGAACTCGTAAAAGAGTCTTCAATCGAGGCAATAAGATTCTTCGGAATCAGCTTCTTTCTCGCATATGTCCACATTTAAATGAATATATTGATGTGGTTTTGGAAACATTTGGTTAACAAGCACGTTAGGCATGATATAGTGTAGGATATGTCTAGATAATTTAATAGGTTAACTGTAAATGAAAAAATTGAAAAAAAATTAATATGCCAGAGGTTTTCAACGTAGTCCGTATGGTCCCCTTGGGGGTCAAAATTTATTCAAATTGTCAAATGTTCCAATACAATTTCTACCATTGACCATTTTAATTCGACGCTGTAATTTTAGACTGATATGTAACTTCGATTCAACAACTTGCTGCAAGTGATTATTAGAGATGAGACCAAGGCAGGTAAATTTTTTTTTGCAGCGATTAGACAGACTCGGGTTTCGTCGACTCTCGGAGAAACCAGTAGTCAACACGAACCCTTTCTCATGAGGCGAATAGACCCGAGTCTGTCTAGTTGCTGCAAAAAAGTAATACATTCACCTACCTTGGTCATCTCTAGTGATTGTACCACATTGGATGATACCGTTGAAGTTGATATCGCAATACAAGAATCTCTTTCGTCTTGACATTTTCATTCTTTTTTTATCCTTTTTATATAATATTTCCTCTTCAAATTTCTTTTTACGCTTGCCCTCCGATTCATCAAAAAATTTGAATAGACGCGCTTTTTTCGAATGATCATTAAATACGATAAACACATCGTTAAACTAAGAAACGAAAAGTAAAGAAAAAAAAAAAAAAACAACAAAGATTTTGCGACGATGAGAAATAACCGCTGGCTAAATACATACAGAAAGAGAAACTCCCGTGGTCTTTCGTCCCTGTCTAACGTACGCGATATAGCATCTCGAATGCATGCATTTGTCTATATCGCGTCCAAGTGTGTCAAGGATAGACAAATAGTAAATCTCGAGATAATTATACAAATTCATTATGCGTAACTCGCGTACCAGAAAGCGTTTTAAAACGCCATAATGAAATGACCAGGCCAGTCTGGGCTAATCTACAGGCGTTGAGCCATTAAGATCGGCCAAAACAAGATTTTAAATTCAGATTTTTCCTCGGCCATTTTCGGATTTTATGATTACGAAATTCCGGCAAGTTAAAATACGTTAAAAATTGGTTGTAGAGCATTGTGCCTTAAGTACGGATGATTTGCGAATTCTTTATTCTCCGAATATATTTGCCATAACTACCATAGAAGTATATCGAAATCTTAGAAAAATCTTGTTTTTGAATAAAAATTATGACATAAATTCATTAAATTTGTTTGAAATGCTCGGACGGGGTCAATTTTATTTTTCAAAATAGACATTTTGCATGTATTATAACTTATAATACATGCAAAATGTCTATTGGGAAATGGGAAAACTTATAATTTATAAGTTTTCCCTGCATCTGGTTTTCAAGCAGCGACGTCGTCGATTTTTCTTTAATGGCAGTTCTTGAATAGCAGCATTTATCATTGTTCTTTGTTTTTAATAGCATTCATGTTTTTCGCCCTTTAAATGACGATATTCGGACACATTGTTATGCGAGGTATTAACATATTGCTAGCAACTAGATAATTATATGAAAAAAGATCATTTAAAAAAAGTTGTCCATTACTTAAAAACTAGAAACGGGGGGAACCTAAAATTGATGTAAAAATGTTTATAGAATTGACCTGCCCCGGTATTTCTTCGAAAAATGAATTGCTTCAACTTCAATTAATTAATTCGATAATTTAATTAAATTTAATCAAATTAAAGGGTATAATAAACAAAAAAAAAGAAAGTATGCTTAGCTCACTTAATTTAATTTTTACTAATTGGTTTTTGCATCTTTTCAATGCCTTACTATTTATATTAATAGGCTCTGTGAAAATTTTGCAAAATTCCCTCATTTAATTATCCGAAAATGACGTACTTACTATAGGATGTTCGTCACGTCATACCAGTCGTCATTCGCTGCTGTGATTGTCGATAATTTGAGTATTTGAGCCATTCGTTGAAAGTGCAATATAAGTTTTTCCAAGAAAGGAATAACCTACCATCAAATACTCAAATGATTCATGTCACCCTTACAATGAACCCTTACAGAGCCGGGTTATTATTTGAAGAGTAAGAAGAATGCCATGGATTTTAAATTATAGAAAACAAGGTGGATACTATGTCGACCATGAATAGGTCTGAATCTACCAAAAGAAATAGTTCGGACGCCCATCAAAAGCAAATAATTGAAAAACTAAAAGTCGCAAACAAAAGCGGAGAATTAATCCATCTTAATGTTGTACATGCTGACTCGTTTAATTGCAACACTAGGTAGAACGAACCAATACAACGAATAAACATTCTAGTGTGTTAATAGAACAGAATGTGCCAGATGATTGGATCAGTCATGCGGGAACCAAAAGAATCTCTTGTGAGAGCAATATGGGACAGTCTGTTCTTAATAAGATCGACTACAAATTTAATGGTGCTTGTCTCCCTTCTACTGCTGAGCGGCTCAGAAGAATGTCTTGTTCAGTGGAGGATCTGTACCTTGTGGATAGGAATGGACCTTCTTGAAAATGTTTTCGTACGTGCTCGATCGATCGCAAAGCACCGTTTGGGTGCTTTAAGTGATGTTGGTCCAGGTATGTTTAGCTGGTCCTTAAAAACATTGCATAAAAAGGATCTTGATTCTGCAGATAGATGCTGCACAGCTTCTTAAGACACTTCCGATGATAGATTTGATACTTATCGTGTTAAAAATTGAATTAATATAATCGCAGCAGCGAAAAAACATAGGTTGTCATCATCCTTCGAGATATAAATTTCAATCTCTCTAAAAAGATGATCCAACCAATCAATTGAGGAATGAATCTCGAAACTCGAAATATACGGATAGAAGCATAATCTTTAACAGTCGATTTTTATACTAAATACCGACCTGACATCATGGCGATCGACTGAAGCACAGTTCGTTCTTAAAACACGTGCGCTCGACTTGCACGTGTCTGCCCCAATTCACACGATACGATGGATACCATGCAGCGAAACTGCATCTTGATACGCCGCTCCATTTCTAACCTATAGTTGCCCATTGAGTTCGTAAACACCTGCTAATTGCAAGAATACGCGCCCCGTGAATAAGACGATGGTAATTTGAGGATCTACTGTGACAATTAGACGCTAGAAACAGGTGAAAATTACGTTCTACGAACCACGGGGGCCTAACGCTCCGTTCTCCGTTACTTAAGGGCTTTTTCTGTTACGCAAGAGCAAGAGAAAGTTGGTTATTAATAGAGCAGGTTGGTATTGAAAGCTGCATCTGTACGCGACGCAGTTTGTTTAGGGAATATTTCTTGGAGTCGTTTTTTAAACAAACGGTGTTTAACGTGGGTATTTGTACGTTGGAAAGTGTGTTTATTTTGACTAATGAAAAACGTTTACGTTTGGAGAAATATTACGTTAAGCTTCGATAGGTTGTACTAATTTAGCAGTTTCATAATTCGTAATTCATCACCACGCGAAATCCGCTAAGTTAAGAGTACGTACCGAATGGCCAAATAAGAATGGCAGCCGGCTATATTTCATAGTCACGACTAGATATAAAATTAAAGTTTTCGTCGTGTTTTATCCTTTCCCCTTTGCGCTAAACATATTTTATCGTATCTTCTAAAATAAAATGGCGAAGAGACGTCAACTGTTTGTTTTTTTTGAATAAATATCGGTTACTCTTGCTAGACGTAATGGATCGTAACGATCTTGGGCTCGTTTAAAAGAGCTTTTTTTTGGTTTGTCAATTGTAATTTTGGTCTAGTTCTTATCTCATCTTAAGAACCGTCCATACGCTAATACTTTATTGAAGATTTACCTGCGCGAACCGGTTTGTGTACGTAATTCTGTGCAAACTAAAAACCGCGACTTGTGCTTTCGTTGTATCGCCTTGAGCCAACTAGACTTGCGGGCTAAAGGATGGCGTTCGTAATTATTATTGCCGAGTTCCATAGAACTTTTTACAAATCTTTGGAAAATAAAGAGTAAAAACTATGCAGATAATAAGAAAAATGCTTCCTACAACAAAATGGTTGACAAGGTAAAAGAAGTGTTTCAATAAGATATAAAGATAAGAAGCGAGCGGAAGAAGTAACAGGCGAGTTCGTCAAAGATAATAACAACAACGAATAGAAAACAAATCTATTAATTACACTATGGCGCTTTTCCACCTTTGGAAACTTATTGAATTTTCCTTATTACTGCCGTCTGCATTGGCAAAGAGAGTGGTGGAAATTTGAGCAAAAATAAAGCGATGGTTGTGTCAGATGCAGAAAGTTGTCAAGTTTGTTCGCCGCACTTGTAAAAATTTGAACTCTAACTGGCCAGAGTGATTGGCGTTTCTACGAGTTATAAAAAAAATTTCCGTGAGACTCTGAGGTAATCACAAATAATCGAGGCCTGTTGGTCTTTCCAATTGCGATTTATTATTGTCGAGTAGATCTCATCCGGGGGCTTTCGTAAAAATTTAACTTAATTTTTTGCTGAACGAGTTACGCACTAAAGATGAGAATGCTGTTTTGATAAATCGGAAAAAGTATATTTTTTAATTCCATATTTCGTGCACTACTCTATGAATATGAAGATTGTATCTGTTGTATTTATAACGACTTCCGCTGAATTTCAGGCGACGCGCACCGAACGTCTCTACTGTTGGAATCTATCCTAATTTATTTTATTCTGTCTTAATTTATGGTCTGCCGTTCCCTGTTTATAAATTTCTCGGAAACTATTCTTCTATAAAATCGTAATTCCAGCAATAGAAAAGACTCCCATTATGTATCCAACGTGAATAGATAATACGAAACCATATCTGCGATTCATTGCGAATCGAGCGTGGGCGTGTTCGCAATGTTTTCAAAACTACCCGTCCGGTTTTCCTGCAATTTCTGCATGTACTCGTATCGCCATCTTTGTTAGACGCGGGCTCGTTCTCCTGGTACAGGCGGATAGGTTGTTTCCAGTTTAGCATAGATTAGTATGGAAAATGTTCCATTTTTGTCGTATTTCATGACAAGGACAATCGCACACCGTGACTGATTACAAGCATGACACAATTTACGTGCGGAAGAAAAATCGCTAAACAGAACACCGTCGTATATAACACATAACGTAACCATAACATACACAAACAGTACGTACCACACAGAAAGAGACTGTGCCTCGATTGTGGTTTCTTTGGGCTTGGGCTTGCCTTCGACAATACTTGCACACAGATACAGTATGGATATCGTTAAGGTGATGAATTGTATTACGTGCCCGTCCACTAGATTTTTTTTTTTGTCATCCAGGAAAATACAGTGTATTATAGACGCCTCATAGGAAATAGCATGATAAAGACTTCATCTCGTGTTAATGGTTTTTCTACTTTACGTTTTTGAATAACCTTCGGCCCATTTCTACAAGATTTAATGAGCTTTAAAGAAATCCAGAAGTATTAATTCTTTTCTCTGACGAGAAAGCATTTATGTTGAATGGAAACGTTAATAGTCAAAACAATAGAATATGGTTAGGAGTTAATCCTCCTTAGACACAAGAAATGCATTTTTAAACGTTCACTTCCCATATGAATGGTTTTAAGCTCTAAATTAGCTCCCCCGAAGTGCAGATTTGACCCGCCTTGAACATTTCTATTGGAGTTATCTAGCTTCTAAAGTGTTTGATATTACTAAGTCATTTAGGCACTGAAATTTAGCGGAACGGAACGTACAATACATAATCTTTAAAGCGATTCGTGTCTAACAGCTGCGAAATGTAAAAGGACATTTTCAAGATAGCTGACAGGTTATTGTTAAGCAGCTTTCGGAAACGTTTGGATATTTTTTAAGCTTTCTTTGGATTTTAATCTAATTAATGGTAGATGTGCTGGAGATAGGAACGCCTCTAAACATACTTCAGAACACCGTTTTCTAGATATTTTAGGCGATGTCTTAAGCTAGATAACAAAGGATTTTTAAGTGAGGAACAATTTATTTATAACATTTAAGTTGCAGGTCACCCTACTGAATTTCCTGGAAAACTTGCCTAAAATGCTTGTTCCGAGCTTTTAAAACTTCTTCTATCATTTGACCAACAGAAACGATTGTTTTTAGAATTGTCTTTGCCTCAAGGACGAGGGTTTCATGGTTTGTAAGAGTCATGGGATACCACTCGTATACTTCCACATCCGCATATGCAGGAAAATATCTTTATTCAAGAAATTTATTTTGTTATCGTAACTTCTTGCTGGCTACTCCATGACGAGATTTTTTTAATTTTTTTTTAATAATTCCTTTTTTTTTTTTCGTTTATAACCCGTAAAAATTTGTTTAATGTATCTTAGGCCATTTTCAAGTTAACAAAGGGAAAAGTTACTTACTTCAGAATTACATTGGTAGTAATTGTATTTATGTTTGGAGTGGCAACTGAAAATATCTACGCGGCGATGAGAGTAATTCTAAAATCCGAAACTTCCACATACTGATGTTGAAGCTGAATAAGTGATTTGGAAACACAAATAAAGGAAATTTTGAAGAGGTGCATACGTCACGCTACAATCTACATCGAAAATATACTTAAATGATCTAAAAACCTATATGTAACACAGAAAAACGGAACAGTTAACATTCACTTTAACTATCAGACAAGTGTTCCTACGGAAGTTTGAAAACAATTGACGATGGTTCAGTATCTGTATTTCCAATTAAAGTTTAATGGCTGGACATCATTAGATTATTAACCAAGTGTTTCCCAAAAACAATTTGATTGAAAATGAAGTTAAATATAACGAAGTTTTCTAGTCCAACACCCCATTGCGCGATGATATAGATCATCTTCTGCCATGTCGTATAACTTTTTAGGATTTCCCGATTCACCAAATTCTAATTTATTGCTTTGGATTCGTAATCACCCTTGCCTGAATACGGCTACCGGTTAGTCAACCGCTGGAAGCAATCATTTCAAGTAAATTTGGATAAAGTTTTCCAGGAAGTCCAGTACGAAGACCGAAAGAATTTTCACATGGTCTTAAGTAATCAAGATATTTAACCTGCAACAAATATAAACCGTTGTGCACAATAATATAGGATTGTCGGGCCAGCTTGTACAAGTATTCTTGAAAAAACAGCTTCAAACGAGTTATTTGCATTATTTCTTACCAGCCATTAACCAAATTTATTTACGAAAACCAGGATTTTATCCATTTCTAGGAGGAAAAAATTATCAATTCTCCTGAATCCGTACTGTATATGTGTGCAAACGAGCACTAGCGGTTGTTCTTAGTTCTGCATGGCCTGTACGCTAATCGCCAGTGCGCGCATTGTGCAATTGGAATTATACATTTTTCTTTGATGCTGCAATTTGCTCTAAATACCCTCGCATATGTGTCTCTCGATGTAGGAATTGGATTAGTAGATTACCTTTACTTCGTGGGGCTTTTCCTTGATTCTTTCGGAAGAAAATTATACAAATGTGAGAAACGACGGCGTTTTTGTTCTAACGAACGTGCAGTCTAATTTACGTGCTTTAGTTACCATGAAAACATTTATAAGATAACATCGGATACGAAGCTGTTGAAATTCCTTACAAGACGGGGAAGATCCTTAAAAATGTTCTCGAAGAAACCTTTTCTGCATGCGGCGAACTATTTCAGCATATTCAAGAATGATTGATCACTTAACATTAATAGACTTAGCGGAAGCGGAGTCCATTTATAATTTTATGTTGGGCTGGAGGTGCTTTGTCTTTGAATATTATATATTTTGCCTAAAAAAAAAATATTATTAACGACTCTGTTGCGTACTGAGATGTATGATTATTCTTTTTAACACTAGGATCTACCTGACTCTGTATCTAAATTAGGCAGTTGGGCCCGAATGTCCATTCCATTAATTATATCAAAGTTGGGAGGATTTTCGGCACAACCGGAAGTAACGCGAACCCAAAAAAAAAACTTATTGTAGTAGAGCGGATGCGCCTATCGTTGTAATACAAATTTGCATAACTAACCTAAGATGTTAACTCCGAAAACTTGTAACAAACGAATTGCGTTGAAAACCTTTTTCTCATATATTTTTTACAGGAGCAATGAGAGCTTTACTTTTTCAAAAATGAACCATCGGTGTTGAGAGGATCTTTATGTAATCTTGTTTTTGTTTTTTTTTGTCGTTCCTTTATGCTTTTTTGGTATAGATGTAGCTAAATATACTTAAGGGTATCGTTAGTACAGTAGACCCATCGATTTTTTCATGGTTTGTTTATTTTATCGTACACCTGTTGATGTTTGGAAGAGCGTTTTTGTTCTAAATCATAAGAATTTTGAATCGAATTCAATTTGAATCGAAGAAGAATATTCCTCTGGCACTAGAAGCGTTTCAACATCAAACTTGATCATCTACCTCGTACATACGAATCCACAAAGGTAGCGCGCCAGTAGAGCCTGCGAATTATGCCATCGTCACGGTGGGTTGGTTCGTCGGCTGGCCGAAGGAGGTGAAGAGCGGAGTGCCGGTCCACGATAAAGGTGGGGGCGCTCTTTGGGAATGGTGTCAGACCGCCTTTATAATGCGATTACGCAAACCGTTACAAAGTGTACTCCACGGCGCACGGTCTTCACCTCTTAGCAAAGGCGCACAGCAAACACAACCTAGCGAACGAGTAAAGCTGTACCATGGAAGGACTTCTACTTGACCCGTCAGTACATACACTATATAACTTAATTTTACGAATGTAATGCAGTAAAGCTAAGCATTGGTTGAAAAAAATAACCTCTCACACGCTTTTCGAATTTCAATCATCCTAAGTTTCTCACATATTTTAAATGTTCAACTAGATTTTGTTGGATTAAATTCACTGGGTTTAAATTAAGGGAAAGATTAATTTGGATTTCGCGAGGAAAAACTTGGAAACTACATTTTTGTTAGCCAAATTAAGGCAAATTGCCCAAATAAGGAGGTCCACTGCTTGTTTTTTTTTTCGTGCCTTTTTCGTCCTATTATGCTACTCTCAATAGGCTGACGTATATGTCTTTTGGAAAACCAAGCAATAAAGCATTTGACATACAAAATATTGGATCACAAACAAAGCCTTTGGCTTGTAAATTTATAGATTGTTCGCTGTTTAACTTGTTTAGAGCGCAAGTTCGCCGCGAATTCTGCGGATGTAGAAGGTTTAGGAGTTTGTAAAGTTGGCCACCTCGGTTATTTAATAATTTGAAAGCAGAAATTGCAAGAAAATGGCCGTCTTTGAGGCCATCTTTAAATACGTTCGAGATAATGTAACTATCTTACATTTTAAACTGGCTGACCTAAATTAATAGTCATCATAATTAATCCCCAGTTTTTTTCATTCAAAAATAAAAAGTTCAAAATTTTCCTGGATGAATAGTGATTTACTATTTTAATGGATTCAAAGAAGTTAGGTGCAATAAGTAAAGAAACCTATTCCCAACGTGATGTTTGTCAACAATGGTGTAAGTCGTTTAATAATGCCTCGATGGTACAATACGACAATACAGCAACAACCAACTGCGGAGCCAAAGCGACCAGCGGTCGTGACGTCACGCAGTCGCGAGTTATTAACAGGTTGCCAGTACCGCCGCCACTACCGCGCCCCCACGCGGACGATTAGCGTACGACCGAACGCATACGTATGTATGTGTATGCCTATTAGATTAGATGTGTAGCGCGTATCGGTGTACGTATACGTATTTGTGTATTAGATTCGCCTGTTTCTAATGCCACACAGCCTGCTTGGCCTCTTTCCGGCTATTCATGAACGGTATACGAGGGAGATTAGAAAAAAGAAGATGCTATTGATCGGAAATTCTGGTTTTGCAATACTAACTTCATGTAATCGAATGCCTTTTCTCAAGATCGAGCCGGACTAAATAGATGTACTTACAAAGAAGACGAAAGAGAATATCGAATTTGGAACAAAAACTTTTCGACGCAATGAAATATATTGATCAATAAGGCACAACAACAACTAATATTTCAAGTTGTAAGTGATCGATTGGAATTTAAACAAAACATGTCAAGCAAACACTGGTCAATAAAAAAATAGCTTTTATAAAGGCTTGTTTTAGTACGGTTCCTGCTCGTGTTTTTTGTAGATTCGACTTATAACATTGCATAATATTCATTGTATTCGTTAATAACATCGTCCGTATTTCGAAGGCGGAATTCTCAACGCGACAGTTTTATAACTAATCGTATAAAATCCTGAAGGTTGATAAAGAAGGGAAATTGATGAGTATCGCTTTTAAAATTTGGGAAGAGCTGAAGATTAACGAAAACTTTCTAACAGCAGCAAATACTAAAGATGAGGATTGTAGGATTGCTAGGTGGCCAACACCATTGCGTATAAGGATTTTTAGGAGAGCTTGAATGACTCTGCAACCCTAATTGTAGACTGGTCTTCAGCGTCATTAAGAGAGAAACGTATGTTATTTACGTGCTTTTTCGATAATGTACGAAGGTAGTCTGAAGTCCACCCCAACAAGTCCCTAGAACCCAGCACATGAGAACAGGATGGACGATCTATCAGTGCCAATAATGAGACGGAACATTATCTTGTTGGAACAACAGAACAAAAGCGATAGTTTTTCTGTATTCAGCTTGTCAAGTATATTAAAACAACTCCATGACTATCAAAAATCAATTGCCATCGCCTTTCCGGTTGACTGAACAGCCTTCGCTTTTTTTATAAACAGATTTACCCTTCCCAGTCCTGTTCCAACAGCCCCTTTGGCTGTAGGAGTGTACTGGCGTTTCCTCTGCAATTAATCAACACTAAAACTCTTATTTCGCTTAAATTGTTTCAACGGGGCTTTGGAAACATTCAATTGAAAGTGTTTTTGGCCCTTAATGATTAAATGCGTACAAGCCCTTCCACGCTCAATTTCTTCGGGCAATACATATATGGTAGATGTTACCTTTTGGTGAACCGTGCTGATGTTACAGGTCAAGTTCTTGGCAGTCCGGTATGTTTATCGTCAACCACCATCGTATTCAGCGTCGACAGGGCGCAAACTTTACTTGAAAGATTTTTTTCTAAAGGAGATCATAGCTTCTGAGAGATGCAGCTGTTGTGAGTTCCATAAGTCACAGTACGTAGAGTACTACCTCCGGAACTATTCCAAAGTAACACAAAGTCACCGCACAATGACGTGCGTTAACTGCGAGTGACTTCTCAGATTCACCTCGTATTACACGCTCTACTGTTCGTAATTCGCTTGGCCTCTTTCCATTTTACATACCTACACACCATCATCGCTGGAATGGATTCACTTTTGCCTTCTTCGCACTTTTCCATCAGCGTCGGCCGTTGGCGTGCGTGTGTGTGTGTGTGTGTGCAATAGAAAGCGCTGCGATTCTCTTGGTAATGAGTAATTCATTTCACTCTCGTTCGCGGCTGTGGAAGTGATACGCACAGCTTAAAGTAGTATTACCGCTATTTTACTTTCTTATTGTATAATGCTTATGAATGAATTTCACGTCATTCCATTTCACTTTCTATTTACCTCCTTCGTTTGTGATTCGTGTCATAACAGCTTGCAGCCTATACGTAATATCGTCCTCGTTTTGGCATCGCATTGAAGAGTTGTCATGAAGATGCCATGAAGATTGTCGTAAGAAATCCAAAGTCACGATAAAAATGGTGCATTCGAAGCAACGCTAAATTCGTTTTTGGAACCAAATGTATTCTTGAATAATCGAAGTAGTTTATTGCTTAGTATAATTGCGTGGGTGGATTTGGTCCACTTTCAAACATGGAATGGAGAAAACTCGCTAACAATCGAACTTTTGTTGGGTAATCCGATGGGTAGCCTTTAATGAAAAGATCACTCGGAGTTTCGTACAACGGACATCTAGCTCATCTTGGATTTGGAAGGTGTGACCGTCCTAAATACGCTTGAAAAGAACCATAAGGTTGGTGAGTCTACCGTAACTTTAATCGATTATAAATTGTGCTGTGGTAAGTGAGCCTGCATAAACGAGATAGAAGCATCCGCAGTCATACAAAAGGCTGAAATATACAACTAATACGTGCACGCCGATTTTGATCGCCGCAAGAAGCGGTTGGTACCTTCAAAAACCATGCTAGCTTCCCATTGGAAGAAATGTTTCGAGAATCAAAGCATATAAATTACAATGGCGAATATTGTTTCTTTTTTTTTGTTTCTGTGAAAACTTAAAAGGTACGCCTCGTAAAATGTCATTACAAAAGAAGACCCCAGAGAAAAGTTGGATTCCCGGATTCAATGTAGAGTAAAATTGATGATGGCATGTAACACCTTAATAAAAAAAAATCAAGTTGTAGGCGTTCAGCAATTTTGAAATTTTGTAGAATCAATTGGACCTGTAACTGCAAAATAGTACTAAGTCGCATAAAGACTGTCTTCAAAAGCTTTCTAGAAAACCTGATAACTATCAGCGCAACATCAAGAGTAAATTTAATGACACGGCGACACACAGATGATTATACTGCGCCTTTTAATATTTCCAGTTTCTTCGCGATATTCCGATCAATGATAATTAATTCTTTCATATTTTCTCGACATCACTTTATCTACAATTGCTCGCGAAAGCTATCGACTTTCGAAGACTTCTTATTACTGTGTCCATCTGCTAACGAGTCGATACAAGTCATTACTCGATAGTAGCGCTACTCTCGGATAATCTTTGTTTTTATTTTCATAATTTGGTCACTATCTGCACTAAAGATGTATTTTCTTGTTTGTTTATTTCGTTTAAGTATTTTTTACTAATTTTTCTTCTACAGATTAGAATACACAGTAAAAACGTGACAATAATTTTCTGTGTCCGCGCCACATTTCAGTTAAATTGTTTTTTGAAGTTTTAGTAATAAAAACGTCGAACATTTTACAAAAAGACTTTTTTTTAAATCGTTAGATCCGTTCCTGATAACATAGACTATGTTTTCATATCTGGAGGACTCTGCCCGAGACCGGTTACATAGAAAAAATGTTGCAAACAAAATGAAATTAATAAGGACCTACGTACCCTATCATATTGTTTGTTTATCTTAAAAACCAAAAAATTTCCTTTTTAAAGGAGAAGAAAACCCACGTAACAACGCTTTCTTGATTTCCCATAAATTCGCTAAATCGGAACTTACCGGATCTTGCACCCACCCCTTCAATTTTGACCGGAATTCCACGAAATGTCAAAATCAAATTATTTCTCTCTCTGTAGTAGTTCAATTTTAAAACGTCACTAATGCAATAAAGCAACAAGAAAAGCATTAAAACGTTTTTTTTTTTTCTGCGAAAAAGAGCTCCTCTATGGTGTGTGGCAATGTAAATTATGTATCTCGAGACGTGATAGCGGTTTGGTAATAACGCTCTAAGTGTGGATACGTTTTCTGTGCGTTGATGGCTGAAACGTAGTGTTGAAATTCGACGCTTGACCTTGTCCTAATAGCGGTTGTGTTGTTATAGTACTGCTTCTGGTGCTGTAGTGCAGATGGTGGGTGAAATTCTGAAATGAGCTAACGCGCTTGTTTAAAATATGAATAAAAAAAAGAAATAGCGAGACCCGTGCGTGACGTCATCTGGAATTTAGGGAAGTAAAACGAGCTCGTTGTAAAGTAGAGGTTGAATAAGTTGTTCCTAATTATTCTATACAATTTTGACTTTTAAACCAGGATCTAAATAAAGATACATTTTACAATACAATGTTTGATTTCGCCGGCGGATCTATTTTGTGAGAGTACAAAGTAGGGTATTTGTACTCGTTGTACAAATAGTGGTATGCTGTATTGCCGTAAATGTTCCAAACATGGATTAAATTATATGCAACATTTACTATTTACACGGAATCTATTGATTTTTTACGTCAAATATGGATGCGTGCTGTTGTAGAAGTTGTAGAAATGATTTGTAAACATGATTTGTATTATCTACAAGACGAGCCCGAATTTATCGTTTTCCAAAGTTAGAGTAGGCATCACAACATTGTCTTCTAGAAGGCGGCACCTTCTACAATTTTGATTTTGTTTTGCCCAACAGCGATAGAAAGCAATAAGTCGTACGTTTCTTGTATCTGTTCTTTCAAATTTAAAAGCGAAATCACTCAATGGTGCATTGAATCAATTCCGTTTGCTAGATATTTTAGCCTCAATTTTACCAAATGTTAAATAAAAAAAAAAGAGAAGAGTCATTGTTTCAATTAGCCTACTATATTTACATGTAGTGAATTGATTCGAAGTATTTTGCGATGAAGTGCTTCGAAATTCGTATTTCTAACGTTATTAATTATTTGCAATGCTGTAGAAACATTCCCAGCAGAGCAATTGAAGATGATCTGTACGTAAGTTAGTTAAACGGGAAAAATATTAGATCTCGTCAATTATCTTGCGCCCCTTTTTGCTCAATGTAGAGATGCAAAAAAAAAAAACGACGAACAATCGTAGTAAAGTCATGTGAAAACGCAACCTGAAATTGTAGGAATAACAATACAAGAAAACGGAAAATACCTTCAACGCATTGCCCAACGCATGAGGAAATCTTCCGTGGTGCCTATTTTTTTATGCGTTATGCAGCTATTATTATTACGTTGTTGTCCGCACATTGTCTAGTTGTGCAGGAGTCTGAAATTACAAAATATTGCGTGAACTTTCGTACATATCTCGCGCTATTCCTCTCGTATTACTATTATTACTATACAGGGTTTTCCGCGGAAGTGGTTAATTAGACGTTTTCGATCTTAACGAAACTCTTCAACTTTCTTAATAATTCGGTATTTACTTTTTTTCTAAAATATTTTGAAATTTGTTATACTTCTAGTTAATCTTCTAGTTACCTCTAGTTAAAAAGGAGTACTCTGTGTATTATTATATTTTTGAATTCAGCGTAAAATTATGGAAGAAATTAATAAATTGTCTATTATTCGCGGACTCCTTGATCGAATAAAATTAACCTATTTTACAATACAAATTGTAATTAGTTCCTTGTATATAACCGCGTTCCTCGCCAATCTTCTCCTCTATTTTCTTCAGAAATATAGATTTTTTGCTGGTTAAACCTGATGCTCCGTCCGTAATTATATTCGGGAGCTTTTTCCATTTAATTAAATGATTATATTTTATTTATTATTATAACCCTTCAAATATTTTTTAATTAATATAATTTTTTTTTTAAATACTTCGCAAGTCGAATGGGATTTCATCGCGGGCTGAATCCGGCCTTCGGGCCGCCATTTGCCTAGTACCGCGCTATAACATAGACGTATGTTACAAGTATAATACCTATGCTTTTACGTTGGTCTTTCTCTCTTTAACTTCTTTGAACCTTACATTCTATGGATACTTGACTAACAACAAAGAAACAGATAAACGGGAAAAAATACCGAAACGTACAATTTTGCACTTGTCTTACGTTATCCATAAACAAACCTCCATTTTACCTTTGCATATCTGGTTTGTATAGCGACCTAAATATAACGCAGCAACAAGTCTAACAAATTCGGTTCCTATTGTGCTGAAATATTAATTTCATCCGGTTTTTACACTGCACAGCGGCAGTTACGAGATGACGTGTTTTGTCGTTTCCCGTTTTGTGCAATATTCGTAATTTATCACGGCGTACGGCTTTTTTTTAGGCGAAATGTATCGTAGAAACGCATGCTTATAAGTATGTACATACATACGTAATATATATCGTACTAGCGATGTTATTAATTGAATAAGTCAAGTTAAAAAAAGATCATTACGCTAATGTTCTAACTAATTATGTTGAATTGATGACTTAAACTTTTATTTATTTAAAAACAAGTCATGCTTTCTAAGCACCCTCCATCTGTTTGAAATTCTGGATGAACATCCAACGAAGCAGATCTCCACCTGATTTAACTTTTCCTAGCTTCGCTTGATCCCATCTTTTTGAATCCATCTTGTTCTGCAAGATAGGCGTTTTACTAGTATGATGGCCTCTTCATTCTATCGTGTGGGCGAAACTTTGGCTCTAGGAAACAGAAAAAAAGATGGATGCAAGATCTGCTGAATATGGCGGGTGGTTATCATGGCGAATTTTTAGCATTTCTTAAGAAGCGACGGTTTATTCGTAATGGCGGACATTATATATCAAAGTACAATTGGTTTAGAGGAATTACAACGCAACGATGAATCATCAGTTTTTGCCGATGCATTCGGACTCCGGACTGAACTTATAAACGAATCAAGAGACAAACGTCGGTGAAATAGCTCAGCGTATATTTAGCACCTTTTTGGTCTTCGAATAGAACCGCGTAACACCAAATCATTGAATTTTAGTGATTGCTTGGGTTCAGAAAACACCGTGTAAAACGTGATCTCAAAACAAGCACCATCATCGATAAAGCAGTCTTTACATTTTTCGAACTTCAGAATCGATTCACTCTTCGCAGTCCACCTTTAGGGGCTTTTTTCCGAAATGCCTAATGCTTATTTACTAGCGTATCTTGAGTGATTTCTAAGCAAGAGTACAGACTTTGGAACATTTAAATAATGCTATAGCGCCTATAATAAGCAGATGTGGCATTATTGTCCCGAAAATCAATAACCAAGATTCAAGGATACAAACAGAAAGATCAAAATTCGGCGATTTAAACAGAATGAATGCTTGGAAGTTTTAAAACATTTGGAACCCGTGTGCAGACGCTGTTGATTTAAGACAGTAATGGTTTATTTGAAATTAGTGATTAAAGGAAGATTTTTTTTATGATTATAATCATTCAAGCTGATCGAAATATCTCAAAAAAAAGACTTAGTAACAGGCAACTTTGAAAAATATCAATTAATTTTTCTACAGATTTTATTGACGCAACAATATACATCTGTGCATCTTCCTATTGAGTCTTGAGACTCTGTAAAAATACTTTCATACATATCGTTGGTGCGATATTTAAACTATTATTTAAGAGGGATTAAGAGAAGACAATAACGCAGGCTTTTGGAAAACTTTCGAAGAAGAACGTGAATTTTCGCAATTGTTTTTTTAACAAATCTTGATTTGTTGCGATTTTATTCGCGGACACCGTATTAGAAAACCAAACGAAGCCTATAAACAATCAAAAAGAAAAAAGAAAACAAACGTTCGATTCAAAAGTGAAACACTCAGAATAAAAGTAGGACACCATGCTTAAACAATATGTGATATACATGGCGGATTGAATCTACATATGTATGTGCGTCTATGTAATATGTAATATTACCGCGCAATAGTTTCACTTTCGTTGGAATCTCTTGTAAATTCGCTTTCCTATGCCGGCGGATGTCGCGTCACGTCATGTCACATTACGTCACGTCGCCACCAAATTAAATCTCTACAGATGATCTCGATAAATTCAACACATCTGCCAGAAAGATTTAAATAACATTTCGGACTATACGGCGTGGATTGAAAGTAGATTGTGAAAGTAGGTGGATTCTTTTCATTCGTTTGTAATTTTTGAATAAAAAAAAGGAAGGAATAAAAATAATTTCCGAAACGTATCGTGTACCAATTTTATTGAAAAAAATAAAGAAAAGGGAACAAATCGGAAATCCCAAAGAAGGAACGTCCAACAAACAAATCCGTCTAACCTGAAGCTAATCCTGTGTTTTAACGGATCTAAAAATTAACATATATTACTATACATAGTGACCCAAATTGAAGTTACAAAATAAGTAAATTCGAGGAAGTAGTAGTGGAAATTTATTTAATTCGTACATTAATAAAAAATTAATGTTTTCAAACACCTGGTATATTTTTTAAAATTTTGAAAAATAATTTAATTTTAATACAGGACTCTTAGAAAAGAAATGTCACTAAAATAAGTAAGAAAAAAAAAAAACGGGGAATATCTTATATTTTTAGAATAACCTGTAAAAGACTTTCGTATCAGCTGGATCCTACAGATGGGTACTCTTATTAATAAGAGTCCGTCCGCTGATAATACTGCATCAATCCATGTAATATGGACCGATAAAACTTAGCTAAGTACTAAAGCCTAGAAGTACTTCTGAATTAAAATATCTTCCATTATTTGAATTCAATTATTCAATCATGGAAATAGCTACCAACTTTATAGAGTACCCTACGTATTATTATATTCTAGAATTTCTAGTTCAATTTTGAGATTAATATGGTATAACAGGTATGTTATTATAACTAACCGTATTTAGAATATTTATAATTTTTTGACATTTTACGGTTAATGTATCGAAACTTCATTTTTCTTTCTTTTTGCTAAATTAAAAAAAAACATAGTTTTTTTTTTTAATATGGTCTTAAGAGTACGAGTTATGTTTGGGACAACATCATCTCGACAATTGAAACCAAATTTACATGATATTGACGTGCAAACATATTCTTGCAGCAGTTGGTTTTCGCCTCTGGCATGGTTTAGACGTTGAGTTGCCGTGCTATAACTGTTGCTTACCGCCTTCCGTTTTCCTGAAGAAGCCCTACACAATTCGTGAGCGAAACGTCGAGTTATCGATTAACCATGACAAGGACCAAACTTGAAACACGTTTAGTTTTAGCTAATTCTGGGCGTGACATATACTGCGAAGTTTTCGATATATTTTTCAATGTGTTCACTTCATTTAGTTAGCTCTTATTTATATTTTTAAAATTATTTTATTCGGCGAGCTTGAATATACCCGCGATTCCTTGCGCCTTTGCAGTACGGTAGAATCGAGCGCCTCAACCAGACGAGATCCTGTCGATAGTACGCTCAAGGGTTGGTTGCGGCAGGTAAAGGCTAGCGCCCTTCCAAACTACCCCAAGCGGGCGACCTGTAACCCGCGGAACGATCCAAGCATCGTAGTCGGCCGTTTGCTCTTCGAACATACGACGACGCGATGAGTCCGAACTTATCTGGGTCAGTAGGACATCCCCACCGCACGCGCGGCCCCCCACCACCGCACGGCACGCGGAGAGAGAGCCTCCGCTCCCCCCACCACGCCCGTCACACACACATACACGCCCGGCTCGCTATGACTTCACACACAAAACGCAACGCAACGCCGCTAACATAGACCTGGTTATTGGGAAAGTGGGTCACCAGTCCCCCGAGAGTCACTTTCACTTATTACATGGGCTCCTAATCATTTTCCTTTGTAGATCCGCGCCGTTCGGAAGGTGAAGACCCCGCGTTCTCTTGCACTGCTCGTTTCTACGCGAATTCGTTCTCTACAACCTCAACAAACGTAATCCTACCGAAGCTGGCGCGTGAAGAAAACGACACCACACACAAGAATATTCTATTAGAGATATTACGTCGGTTGCGTCGTGTCGTGTTGTGTTTTCGTCGTGTTACACGCGAATTTTTGTATGTAAGAAGTGTTGTTATTTGAAAAATTGCGAATAGGTTGGATCGAGGTGTTATTTACCAAACGATAAGCGACATTTTTTTAAGTTATATACGCAAGGATTTTGTTATATACATAAGCAGTAAGAAAACAACCAAGAAAAGTGCGCGGTACGTCGGTTTACATGATGTGAATTTCTGTGTTTCTTTCGTTGATTTAAGAAAAATGTGGAGATCAAGAGGGGACCTTTGGATTATACAAGAGCATGGGATTAAGTGCGTGAAAATACAATTATAATACAAATAAACAAACATGTGTTTTCTTTTAATTTTAAATTGATTATTATGAATGATTTAAATGAGATTTCTCACACCCAAAACGGCGCAATAAAGAACATATCCCATACAAAGATGAGGCGTCCTCTCATAACGAACGTTATAACCTCACCATTCTTCCAGTACCATTTCGTTTAAGACCACAAAATTTTCAATTTTCCTTTTATTAAAGACGATTTTCTCTATGAAATGTTACTCGACATGGAGAATCATTCGACGCTTTTATCGTTAAACATGCCCCCGTTCGCATCTCAAAGCCCTTCCGGGGATTGCCCGGTCAGTAGCGCCCCGAACATCGTCCCCAATCCTTCGGGTGCTAGTTCCATGCCGCCCCAATACTGTTCGCCGCCCTTAGGGTATAGTAGCTGCCAGCAGCAGGGTAGTTTAGGGATGCCACAGCAGAATATGATGATCACGCACAATATGAACAGTCTAGATACGTCGTATCTGTTTTCGCCAGGTGTCGGGACGCTGCAAGGCGTGGATATGGGCGCAAATTACCAGATCGCAGGACCTACCACGTCGATCAATTCCGGCGACATGCCCGACACCAAGGAGGGTATCGAGGAACTGTGCCCGGTGTGCGGGGATAAGGTTAGCGGGTACCACTACGGCCTGCTCACGTGTGAGTCTTGCAAGGGCTTCTTCAAGCGGACCGTGCAGAACAAGAAGGTGTACACATGTGTGGCCGAAAGGAGCTGTCATATCGATAAGACGCAGAGGAAACGGTGCCCTTTCTGTCGGTTTCAAAAGTGCCTCGAGGTTGGCATGAAGTTAGAAGGTGAGTCTTTGTTTGTATCATCTTTTTCCGTGATTTTAATGGTTAATCCAGGACCATTTACAAGGTATAAATTCAGCTTGAAATGCATTAGATTCAAGCTAGAGCATGAATGTATTTGACTTAATTATTCAGGTCTACTCTTAAAATCAAAATTCCTAAAAGTCAAGATTACCTGTAATAAAGCAATTATTCACTTCCATCACGAAGGTTAAAATTCAGCTTCATTGGTTTTGGAAAATTAATATACTTAAGCTAGTGATTCAAGTTTTAGAAGCAACTGATTGAATCTGAAATATTTATGCATTGAAATTACTAATTCAGTTTCATACCTAAGACAACCATTTTTTTTTTTCTTGAAAACTTCTATACTCGATCCATTTACTGAATAAAGTCTCAATTAAAAAAAAAGATGCAAATGTGCATCTTCAGGACCTGAAAAATTCAAATACCTGAACTGACGATTCAAATCAACGCAAAAGACTAAAGCTTCGCTAAAAGCTTTAGATGTACTTCATCTCGCAATTCAGGTTCACCACCAAACTTAAAAGCCCACTTGATCTAACTTGAGATATCCTACTTCCAAGACTGAAGGATTGCCTTAAAAATTGTAGATTTCACATGGAAAACTCGTATACTTGATCTACTTTCTCAATAGTATAATTTCCTAAACCTAAAATTTAACTTAAAAATTGATAATTTTAACCTGGAAAATTAATTCGTTTAACTGAACGATACAGGCGCGCTCCCAACAAAATATGGCAAAAAACAAAAAATATGGCTTGAGAAAGCCTGAAAAATTCGTATGTTTTCTTTCAGAGGATCAAACGTTGTGCTTGAAAAGTCTAGAAATTCAGTATATTTTATCCAATATAAGACATAAATTGATCCTCGATATCCTTGACCCACCTATTAAAAATTCTATTGTTTGCAAAGATTTAAAATCAAAATTTTGTTTGTCCCTTCCGAAGACCAGATTAATTTTAAACATCTGCATTATTAATGCACTTAATCTAGTAATACAGGTCCCAACATTTACCTTGAAAAGCAATAAATTTAAGCTCGAATATTCAATGCGAAAATTTGGCTTGAAAGCTGTAGATTTTATCTGAAAAATCGTGTACTTGACCCAATTTAAAGTGAAATCCATTGTCTAAAGCATAATATCCAAAGGTTAAATATTTATACCAAAAGTAATAGCCGAAGATTTAAAATTTATTCAGCTTCGCCCCAAGTTATTAATTAATTAAAATTCTCGGCAAAAGTGAAAAATTCAGTGTCATTTTGATTGACATTTAGTTTATTTTTTTTTAACGCAATGTCTGCTTCTTAAAACCAAAATTAACCAACAGACCATGAGCCGAAGTACATTTTGCTGTACTTGACCTAGTTATACGGTGTGTGCGATTCGTTTAAATTGATATGAGAAGAGCTATTGGATATTGTTGAATCTGCAAGGTGTTTAGTTGAATGTTCTTGGTGTGGTTTTCTATTTGAGCATCTCTTTTTTTTTATTTTCTGTTTTCAATTTTTACCGAATTGTGAGAGTATATGTGGCTAAATTTTAATTAGGTAGAACTAACAAAGTCGAAACTTATTAATTTGAAAGAAAAACAAGATTCAAAATCTTGAACACACACTGTATGCGAAGCATAATATATATACTTGTTAGTGCTCTCTTTTTTCTTCGTATACTTGACCTAGTTATTTTTGCAAAATTCCAATGTGCCGATAGGTGGCGAAGGGGGATCCATTATTCCCTCCCCGAGTAATTTAGAGAAAATGCTTCGAAATAAAGAATAATCGAGGAGAAGTACTGCGCGATGTAAAATTAAATATGATGTTCGTTTCTCCCAATCCACAATAGTAGTTTGTTTTTTGTTTTTTTTCAATGAAATATTATGTATATCATTACGTTCTTGGGTGCCCCTCTTCAATTCATGTCAATAGTTCCTATTATTTATCTTATTTTTGAGATATTTGGCATAATTTGACATTTTGTTTAGAAAAACTGCTGTATATTTTTACAAAATCTAGATAGAGAGAAACTATTCCAGAAAGTTGGGAAACGGTTATTAGAGAAGAAACGACTGTAGATACAGGGAAATGTTTATAAAAAAATTCCGTAGTGTGTTCTGAAGAAATATACAAGGTATATCATTCCTTCAAAAAAAATGTAAATAATTTGAAACAAATTTAGCAAACAAAAATCCTCTTTTTTTCTCTATCCTTGACACAGTTTCTCCTGTAACGAAGTTTCAAAATCGAACGTGTAACATAACTAAATATAATCTAAAAACCTTGACCTAATTACCTAGTAATACCTCAGGGATGTTACTCAATAAATTTTGAGTCAAGTCCAAATAATTTTCAGTGTTTTCTTTTTTTTTCCTTTTTTTATAACCTCATCCATCACTTTCAGAACTTGGTGTTCTTTTATTGATTGTCAATTATCTAAAAAGATCTTCAGTTATTGTAGTTTATCATTAGCATGTCATAATTTCTTTCAAATTGACTTTTTAAGTATACCTGGACAATTCAAAAACAAGTTACATATCATTGTGTCTTAATGAAAATGAAGGTTCTTCCAAATAGAATAGAAATTTTTAAAGTTATCTCAAAAAGAAACTAGTTCAAAACTATCCGGATTTAATTTAATGTTTTTTTTTTATTTTATTTTTTTGTTACATCGTCATATACTTTTTTTTTACAAAAATAGGCGGGAGTTTACAAGCTATATACATAGATACCGGTAAATATTTAAAATATCGAAAATAACTTGAATATAAACCTGCAAGTATTAAAAAACAAATTGTACTTCTCTGTATATATACAAGTAAAATGTTTTTTTATAAAATACATTTCGCCAGCTTTTGTTTTTAATAGATTTGAGCGTGTTTGCTTTAAATGAGAGGCTTATTAGACTGTTTAGGTGTTGTAGTATTTACTATTATCAAACGCAGTAGCGTGTTTTGATAACGAATTAAATCATGTTGTGATAAAGAAGCTGTTTTAATTTGAAATGGTTGAAATTATTTAAAGCTTTGAAATTGTTACCTACAGCTTCTGATATTTTCTTCTTTTTTTTTTTAATTATTTAACTCGTTAGCTCGGGTTGGACGTCTAACTGGAAAGGCAAAAGGAGAATTTAGCAATTGCAGCAAATGCTTAAAGTGTATCTCTAGATGCCGCAAGGAATGATTAAAGTAAGAAGCGCATGCAAAATTACAATTTTAAAGAACTTGGTCGAGGTTACAAGCTTAAAAAATACCAGGACTACCAACGGCTTCAAAAATAAAAATTGTTTTTATATGAAAGCAGATAAAGGGAATAGAATAGTCGTTTTGGAGGACGAACCGGATTATCAGAACCTTATGAAGAAACGAAATAGGCTTCGATAAATTGTCCTGAACTTATTAACGTGATGTCAATCGCAAATCTTGCATTTCCCAACAATCTACAAACCAGGCAATTCTATTAGACCAATAGTTTCAAGCATAAACTCGACTACAAAAATTTACCCGTTAAAATAGATAGTCTAAAAGTAGAAAAATCATTAGATTGTGCTAAATAAAACTAAATTAGGAAACAAACAATATAAAAGTGTCGGCACACTCCGCACCTATACAAGTTTAATTAATTGATACGGAGCACTTGCTTCAAGGTACATTTCAACCGAAAACCGAATGATTATGCGGTCTTCGGAAATTTTAGCATCGTTTGATGTTTATTCACTCTTCCCTACCAGAAACCGTAGAGTATTTGCTCAAGTTCCTAAAACTCGTCGAAATTGCAAAATACAAAAGACTAACTTCGGGCCAAGCACTATGAGCAATTACAAAGTAATTCCCCTGCTCCCTTTCACAGTGACTGCTTATTTTCATAGAATTTTACATAGATATATAGACGATGTTTTGATAGTTCTTTATTTAAAAAAATAAAATATTACGATTAGGTAATCGTCAAGAAAGATTAAAGCGGTACCGAGAAGGACATTACAACAGTATAAAGTTTACCTGCCTTTTACAATCCACTACTAACTACCCTTATCCTAAGGCCTATTCCGGCACGAACAACCCGAATACAAATTGCCGAAGGTTCGTTCTACCCCAATAATTTCGGCACAATCTCCGGTAATTTAGATGTTTCTATTTACTGTGAATATAAAAGGGATGATCCGTGTAAATTGTCCAACAAAAGGAACAAGGGATACCTTGCGCCCAGGTAAAGTCAATATTTACCCTAATAATTTTTAAAAATGCCCGTGTTTTGAATCGCCAAGAAAGTTGTGCGCTTTGTGCAGGATAATAGACGGTATAAATATGCTTCTGTCAAACGATATTAGACACGGTATTGTAAAAAATGTACGTAAAACGGGGATCTATGATTCTTGCCAAAATTGGATACCTGTCGGTTTGTTTACTTCTGTATTGACAGGTTTAATTTGGCGAAACAAATTTGTCCCTTTTTTTTTCGCTTTCAAGGAGGTGTTCACAGAAGAATTTGTTGTTAGAGGAAGTTTGTATGTAAATATAAAAGGCTCATTCAGATAGTGAGAGTGATTTATGGAGCTTTTCTTCTGTAATTTTTCTTGTAGGCCGATTGTGTCGAAACAATTGCCAGAATATAAAACGGCGATAGAATAGGCTTAAGTATATAAATTCTTGCAATTTTACAACTCGTTGCTGGTCAATGAAGAGTAGATGCCGATCCCCAAACAGTAATCGCGTATCACATCCTTGAGCATGGCTCTGCATAGCATATTACCTTCAGGGCTTTAAAATCCAAAATATTGATTGTATTTTCCTCCCACTTTCCTTCAATTCCGTTGTTATTAGTCGTTTCTTAACATTTTTGTAGCATTCAATGATTTTTAAAAGTCAATGATGATGGTATCCTGGTTTAAGTAACCAAGTATAGAAAAATTATAAAATTCTGAAAAAAACCTTAATCGTCCTCGAAACAGAGATATTACTGATTTGCCTCATCGCATTCCATTTTTTTTTCTAATTTACAACCATCGTTTCTGAAAGCGAGAAAGAAGAGAAACGACCTATACGTTAAATCTGTCATGGTTTAGACACGCGAAAAAAGAAGATCGATTTCACTATTTTATAATAGCGTCTCCGCGCGTTGCATAATCTCGGAGTACAGCTCGGAGTGTCGCTAGCGCAGCGCTTGACATACCGAGCAAAATCCGAAATCAAACAGCACACACGCAGGCAATTGCATCAAGGCACACAAACGAAAACTTTCTTTGTCATCCGAAGTGTTACAAAATGTTCTTAGCGGACATGTGTATACATATATGGGCTAAACGATTATATAATCGGCTTTAATTTGCATACAGTTAAATTTTAAAACCCATATAATATCTACGTGTTTAATGGCCCCATTATTTTGGGCGGTAAAATGATTAGAAAAAAAAAAGAATCTTTTAATACGTGGTTTTGGTGCATTATAAAATCGCTAACGTTGGTGTACCAAACAGAAATTGTTGAGTTTTGGTTGTTTAACGTAGCAACTTTGGTTTCAAATGGGGAAATAAGGGAAAACGCATCAATAATAATTGTATTAAAAAGTTATAGTCGCAAAGTTATAATATTACAATGACGAGAAAAAAGTATATACAGGGTGTTTCGCCGAAAAAATTCTGAAAACTTAATACCGACATGTGCTATTGAACCAAAATATTTTTAATACTGTGATATCTCTCAAAATATTTCAAAATGCGCGGTGTAGCACAAACGCCGATATATGTAGGAAGCTTACGTATTTTTTTTAAATATCATTTAACTTTTGTATATCTAAGTTAGTCATGTCATAACCATTAAGCAACTATCCAGAATTGTTGGAATATCGCTTAGTTTTCCATTATAAACAATGCCGGTGTGTTTACTTACGTTACACCAACGAAGATTATATAAATTTCTTTAATATTCATGGTGGGTGAAATGACATCATGGGCTTTGCTGTTCGGTACCCACAAAAATAAGAAAACAGTCACCAAACATAGTTAAAGTAATAATAAAGAATTTGAAGAACTCTTGAAGAAGGGATCGGTTAACGAAAAATTCAAAAACGTAGTTTTCAGGAATTTATTTTAATACAGTCCTGGACAACATTATCTGGACAAATGCAGAAACTTATAAGGAATGGAAAAAAAAAGAAAGAAAAACGATTGCAATTCGGTTACGGTAACGTAAATTTAATTTTGATTTTTTTTCTTAACGCTATTGTTTTTTGTTGGAAGAATATAGTCGGTATTACTATATTTTTCCGTTTTTATTATTGTTTTATCAGAGCGCGTGCAATAAATCAACAAAAAGTACTTCAACAAAACAATTTTGTTAAGAGGTTCAACAAAATTTCTTTGGCCGTATATAAACAAAAATATTTTTGAATCAACAACCGTCCTTCTTCGATGTGTAAGATAGCGACATCCACAAAACACCTGTTGCACGAAATAAACGAAACGCAACAATTTGGGATCTGTCGCAGGGTCTATACATTAAGTAACAAAACAAACGTAAATTTCGTTGAATTGTACCATTGCACGTCATTATGAAATTGAAAATAATGTTTATACATAGTAGTATTTAAATTAGTACAGTGTTTCTAAGAAGTGAGTGAAATAGTTTTTGTAAAGAAATTACTCAAGAGAAACTCGTAATAAACAGGCTGAAATCAGGTTTTGCTGTAGATTTTTCTTTATTGCAAAACTATTAGGCTAAGGTAGAAGGTACCTTCATGTAAATATGCTGGCGTAGAATACAAAAATACCTTATCGAGATTATTTTTAGGTTATCTACTATTAATTACGATCTAACCAAACCATTGAGCCTCCCGGTACTTGCACGAAAACATCTTCTATTTTATCGGCAGCTTTTCAATAGTAATATGCACAGCGTGTTAGCATTTGGATACCTCACATGATAACATTCTCGAATTAAGTTCATTTAAAGAGTGGAAGATACCATCAACGTTTTCCATTCTTTAAGTGGCGTTCATTATTATTTATTTGCTCGCGTTTTATTTATTTGAGTAAATTTCGAAGTTACCGTTTAGATCTATCAAAATAAAACAATCGAGAGGCGTTTAAAAAAATGTAGACGTGGACGAAACTCACAATTGAGACAAATTTATTTATTTTTAAGTTAAAAAATTTTTTAAAATTACAAATTAAAAATCTTCAAAGGACAAATTGCTTCAAATTTAACCGCGTACAGTATAAGGAACACATAGACGTAGATGCATTTGGACGGGTATTTTCGTGGTAAAATGAGTATTTAAAACTTAAAACATACACATGCATCGTAATAAGCAACGCGCACGTATTTATGCCGTAATATACCTGAGTACTAATGAATTACTCATTTACTTAGCAACGGACATAGTTACATGGGTTTTCTATTTAGGTTTAAAATCATTTCCTCGTTAGTCACATTTCGGTATTACAACTATCATTTTCTCGGTATTCCGTTAATTAATAAAAATAAAAGGAAGATTAATTTAATATATTTTGACTTCAGTACCGCAATTTTCGATTAACCGTAACACAGTCCAAACTCGAAAATTTTGTAGTTTTAATTGACTCTAGCCGTGAAAGCCTACGTTATTGTTGTTATTCTATAATGTCAAACTTTTGCAAAATTTACAAAGTTTCCAAGTCTACATGCACTTACCTACCTGTCAAACAATAAATCCGTTTCAAACAATAAGGATGGCAGTCATTTTCGGTACGTGTCAAATTATTAAAAGTATTTTGGAGCGATGGGACATACGAACTTTAGTGTACTCCAGTCTATACTCTTTCATATATCGATTGATGCAGTTCGCGGTAAGACAGGCTGTATATGAAACAAACAAAATAAAGTAATAAGACAAATATGCGGCTATATTCACTCATTAAACACCTCCTGCGGAGAGCGGTACCTTTTCTGACGATCTTTTCAGATCTCTCTGCACATCTACATAATATACACGTGCGGAACATAATAAATGTTCCGACGTACACCGCGCCGCAGAAAAGAGACTCAAATAACATTTTGATACATTCCATTTTTATTTAATTTTTACGCAACTGATTTCGACCTATTCAGTGTGCCGTTTCGTGGTGATGATTGCGTACACAACGCAACAACGTACAGACGTGAATCGTTCGTAACGACTCGAAAACTTTCTAAAATCACAACGAAACTTCGACTACGTATTGCTATATTTACAATTTACGCTATGTATATATACATCACACTGTACAACACGACGATCGTCCCTCAGCGTCTCCGCTAGCGTGAATGTGTGCGTACGTCGAGAGGATTTTTTTCAAAGACAAATAGAACCAGCGCGGATGATTTTTAACTTCTCGTCTTCTCTGCAGAAGCACCTTGACACGGTTTTAGGAGATTCGATTCAGGATAAACGATTCTGAGAGTGGTTTTGCTAAATGTTTTTGCACGTAATTACCTTTTTTTGTTAGTTTGTTCATTAATTAAAGTTAAATCGAGAATACACCCAACGGTCTTATAGGTAATGTAAATATCGGCTTTATTCTCTCTTCTTTGTATTCTTGAAGATGATTTATCCTTGTTGGAAGGTCTCCCTAAGAACATTCAGTCTGGGATTCTTCAGGGCTCTTCGCTGGGCTCCGAATTGTTTATAATTAAGAGGCTTGAGTGCGTTTTATACGCCGAAGAGGACCACCACCGAAGGGATTACAGATTAACAGACGGACTTCGTAAAATATCATATCGATAAAACTTACCAACGTATAAAACGCGCTGTTGTACAGAAAGAAGATGTGCTTGAGGCTAGAAATTACCTACGGAGCAGTATCGGGATTGGAGGTTTTACGAAACGAGGTGCTGGGTAAGTAGAACTAGATGGTTTATGAGAAACTCGCAAATAATATCAGACTTTGAGCTCTTATTGCTTCTTAAGCACCTGCGTGAATTGGCAAAACGAAAGTGGTAACGAATTTAGCACATCAGACGACCTCTCTTTGAGCCTCTGGAGCACCTGATGTTGACGACGACCAGTTGAAGGAAGCATAATCGTTGCAAGCCATCACCTAGCAAGAAAATACAGCATTTACTAAGGGGAAGACTTACTAAAGCTTAACTCTAGTCAAACTGAAGAGATAAGCGGTAATAAGCTATCAATTAGAACTTCAATGATTTTAATTGTAGATCAATTAATGTATTGGCTGGATGTGGTGGCAGAAAAAAAATCTCTTTTCCCTGTATTTTTAAACCTTTCGCTTGTATTTTAAATAACACGTCTTCTAGGCAATGTATTTTTTAAATGCTGTACGCTATGCGTATTTGTCCGCTACTATTTATAATATCTTGATAAATTGGAGGGAGACTACGTGGGCATTCGAAATGGCACCTCGCCTTAGAGATAAGCCGTTCTTTCTCGAGGAATGATGCAGCCATGTACAGCTCCGTCATAGTCAAGAGAGGCCTCCATATAAAGATCAAAACCTAATCGTAATCAACCGGTATACAGGAGGCTCGGTTGTATCCAGCACCTAACATTCAAAGATACGTACTTACACGGACACGATAAACCTATAACGTTAGCCGTTAGTGTGCTGTAGTGCGCCTGTTCGACTACTCACCATAATAGTGAAAGGAGGTTGGTTATAGTTGGTTGGTGAAGTTTGAAATGGTTTCGATTTTAAACTGACATAATATAACACAGCACGCGTATGTGGTATATGCCGTAAATGTTATGCTTGTATGTGTATACACTGTTGCTCATTAGGGTTAGTGTATATAATAGCATTTAATTCAATCTTTGAATAAATAAGGTGCGATTTTTTTTTTCGTACTACACAGATAACGATTATTTACATATATTGATCTGTATTTTGAGTGTTTTGTTTATTTGGATTTTTCCGGTGCTATACATATAGAAAATAAATGCTAAATATTCCGGATTTTTTTTTGTAAATATTGAAATATTAAAATAACATCAAATATATTTTATCCCATTCAACACATTGTTTTTATTCTAAAATGAAACGGTGTTTTCGAAACGTACAGATGTCACAAGTCATCGATTCGCCCTGTATACTACTGTTATTGAAGATAAAATGTAATTACAATACGTAAATATATATACATTTCTGTGAAAATTTATGAACTGTCCTAACTTTCGTGAGCGTTAATGCATATCTACTTTCATTTTTGCTTTTATCAAATTGCTTTGCAAGAATGAAATCTAGTGGGACCTGTTTATTGCTTATTTCGTGCAGAATTGACGAAATCCATTGGAATTTATGTAAAATCCCATGCCTAGGTAAAAGTTCAAAGAAATACGAATACAACCAACTTCAATTTAATTTAATTTAATTTAATATTTGTTTTGTTTGTGTTGAGTGAATGGCAACAATATAATATTGCTTGTCTCATGCTGCTTCTACGGAATAAGTAGGGTTTTGAGACTATTTCGTCAAATTATTGAACGAATAAAATGGTAGGAATTTCTAAAATTTTTGTTGAATTTTTCATTGATCCCATCTACTAGATTTTTCAACGTCAGTAGTATATCATCTTCGAAAATCAGCGTAAATGTTTGTATTAGAATATGCTTAATCCGGTACGCGGTTTGGGTGCTAAGGACACCGCAGTACTTGTGAACTTGTTTAAAGTTCCTTCGAGATTTTTAAAATAGCTAAATTCTTTTGAGAACTATTTGGGATAATTTTTCATGGACTCTTCTTTCGGCATTATTATTGCCCAACAGTTCAAAATATACAATTAAGGACAATTTGAAACAAACAAAAAACAGAAACAAAAAAAAAACAAAGAAAAAAGAAAACCCACGTAACATTAACATCCGGTAACTCTTGCAGAGATCAAAATATCACAATCAACACAAAAACGATCGTAATCATTGCACATTCGCGTAATAATAATACCATCTTTAGAAATCGTCTTTGCTCAGGTCACTATGTCATCAAACCAGGACCGGCAACTTTACCCTATCGCTACCGCATCAGTCAGATAGAGTAATCGCACGAAGTTATTCTTGAGAAGATCTCGATATTATCGGCAAAAATCGGTATTTCGCAATCTACAACAAGAAAAGCAACGGTCCCAAGGTACTTGTGGCACTCCCGATCTCAATACAGACGACGTCGACCTACGTATTGCTGGAGGTGTCTGAAATTAGTGGTGGTCGATGTCTTACCGACAAATTATTGTTGAGCAACCGCGAGATATACCTCACCTACATCAGAATATGACTTGTTATAAATTGCTAAGTTAAAAAGGAAAGATGGTCTAAACCAATGGGAGGTCGTTATGGGCCATGTTACATGTAAAAGTTGAGAGCACAAGGTCTAGCACCTTATTTTCAGTGTTATATATATATGCATGATTGTTTCGTAGTAAACTTCGTAGATCACAAAAATTGTTTATACCGGATGTTTGTTTACATAATGTACTCTTACGGCAAAAGTCGGGAATATCAAAGCCTCTCACTTGTTGGACGGTGGACAAATGAAGTAGTCCAGACACGTAAAACCAAAATTCTCTATCGCACTAGGTGGAAAGTACTCGAAGCTAGACGCGTCAGGACTCGTATTTACGGTCACTTGTATTACAAAGTAATTCATCGTTTTTTTTTTATGCTCCGAGGATGTTTTCATAATCTTATAAGGTTGAACGAGTCTTTTGCCCGTCCTTACTGACATCCATTAGTGAATTTCATCCTTAAGTTTTCTTCCCCATTCCGCAGTTGAAACTTTTACATTTTTTAAGCAATCCTCGTCGATAGAGCGTTTTCCCCAAGTAAAGCAATAACATCTGAGATTCCGTGTAGGAACTGGAATTCTCGTTGTTGGTGTATCGTGCTCCCCGTTCTCGAAGGGGCGTCGCGTTACCGCTTTAATTGCTTCATTGTTTATGCAGTCGCGCTGATATTTAGAGTAGTATCTATATAGTTCTGATGTCGCAAACGTTTTCGTACCCGTGGCTCGTGTTTGTATGTGGAAATAACGCCTACAATTCATACCGAACTCTGTAATACCGGTCGCGATCGTCCTACACTTTAATCTTGACCGTTTCGTAGCTGCGACCGAAGCGTTGTCGCGCTTTGGAAATGCTCGACAGATCTATGCCAACGGTTTCTTTACTCGAAGAGAAGAACTTGTATTGGTCGTAGAATTCGTTTCGAAAACTCCTCCTTTGCCTGTACCTTCAATGCTTTTTACGGGCATTGATTTTCCTTTGCGGAACAACTTTCGGCATGTCGCCTTCTCTTATAAGAATTCATAATTTCTACATGGTGATGATTAATTACAGCGGGTGACGCAATTAAAAGTTGTAATGCATTGTGGAAAAGCTGATTCATTCGGAAGTAGGTAATTGAATGGGAAAACACGGAAACCATACGATTAATAAAAGAAATTCTATAAAACACAAACAATAGAAGGGTTTCTAAAAAGTATTAACAGGATACTAGAAGGAGTATCATATCTTCGCAATCCCTTCTCAAAACGATTCGTATTGTAGATGCTACTGTTTTCGTTAACGGTGCTACTTTATATACCTCTTAATGGTTCCATTTCACGGCGACATTTCGCCGGTTAACCTGGTACAATTGAAATATCACGTTCAAAAAGCGAGTCTGCAAGGAAACAGAGCGTGTAAAATTTTGGCCAACGTTATATAACGAGTTTTGCGCAAAAATAAAAACTTCCGACTCCGAAACAATTATCAGGATGCAGACGTGATTAGTCGGATAGAGCGTAATGGAGCGTTTGCTCGATTTAGCCGCCGAAAAGTTTATACGCGTACGCAGAAACTTTCCTGCACGTTGCTGGTCCAGAAAGAGATAGGATCGCTGTCCACTTGCATATCGCCACTTGTTGTCAGTGTACTCGGCGTTCTGTTAACGCTAGCGAAGGTAGATATTTGGCAATTTAAACGGGCCAACTTAATATTTCCTACACGCACACTTGATTTGGTGAAATTCATTATTTGTATACCCATTTCACACACCTCCTATATTACCGAACTACTACCGAAAACCACTTTCGCTTTTTTATTGTTGTTGTGTATACAGTGGTGCGCGTAGGTTATAGATCGTGGTTAAAATAATCAAAGTAACGGGGATTTATTGTTGTTCTCTGCTCACGTTCTTTTGGCTTAAGTTATCTTATCAACATCTTTGGTTATTTTTATTTTTTTAGGGATTTTGACGTGTTATTAAAGAGAATGATTTCCAGATATTTTAAAAAGTAACCATTAAACTATATAACAATGCGTAGATTTAGTTTGAGTATGAACTAAATGTACCAATTAATGTAATCTGCATAATGTTAATATCGAAATAGTTGCGGATTCTATCGAAACCACATTGCTACTTTCATTATCCGATTAATGGCGATACGTAACAGCGGTTGTTTTATTATTATTATTATTTAATTACAAGCTTGTAACCAATCAATACTTCTGTTGTAATATAAGGCAGGGATCGGCAACCTTTTAACTAAGAAGGGCCAATACGCACCTGAAAAAAATGTGGGAGTGGCGATAATGCCGTTAATGCTAACAATCAACTAATGAAAGTATATGCACAACATCTCTTGCAAACATTTTAATAAAGGTAAGAAACATAACGAAATTAACAAAACACATTTTCATGACAGCTTCTACGAAGGATACTTCAATGCAATCTTTATCCTCGCATTTCCCGGGACTTCTGCCGCACGTTTGTTTACCTCTAATGTTACCCGGGCCTTTGAGTTCTCTGTCGTTAGACGGCTTCGGTATGGACTCAGAATGATGTTCATACCGCTTCGAGAAGATCTGTTGACACATATAGGAAGACTCGAAAGCTGAAAGTAGCGTAAGCACTACGTTGCTCAAACAAATATATTTCTCCTAACGATGTCCTTGACGTCGATAATTCCATTCAATGAAACGCTAAACACGTTTGATGGTGTTGGTCTATTGTATTTTGAATATTTTTTAACATTTCAGTGACCCGCCGCTGAATAAATCTTTTTTTTTTTTTTCAACCCCTGGTATAGAACGTTTCAACGGTCATGTATATATGTATATTCTAATAATTATATTAAAAGTTACAACCGAAAGTGAGATTACCGAAGTAATGCTGGTAGTGGTCTTTTCTTTCGGTTTTTCGCCAGATTCATTTAGTCTTCTTATCCTATCCATATACATTGTTTATTTAAAATGAACGGGTTAGCACCCGAACCTACCCCATAAGCATCAACCAGATACACCCCATTCGCAAAAAAATTGTTAACGAAATATTTCTGAAGATCCTGAAAAGTTGAAATTGCGAAGAAAAATATTTTTTTGGTAATTCCTGTGAAGAATTCAGAATGCGACATCGCAGGAGCCGGCGTCCAATTGTATCCCATATGTGCTCAATTGGCGAGAGATCTGGCTCTTGTAGATACTAAAAAACAAAGATTTTTTTCTTTATGAAACTGAATGTTAGAAAAAAAAATGCTAGAAACACTAGGTCGTCATATAATCTCCGCATATAACAATCAGTAACGTTTTAACGCACAGGATAACAGCGCCATAACAAGTTTCAATCAATTCATCAATCATTTGACGTGTTGCTTCTTACACGTGTACAGTTGCTAATCATAATGTAAAGGAAAATAGCAATTGGAGCTCTACTTCGTCATTATTGGGAAAAGGTTCTTTGTGCAAAAGCGACAGCTGAGCACATTAATGAAATTGAAGGAGAAAGAAAGACGCAGAAGTTGAAGAAAATGAAGGACGCTGAAGACGCTGTAATGTTCAAAGGGTTTGATCTAGAGGGCTGCCTTTCCCTGTTTTAAAATGCTTGCTTAGAACAACATTACGGCGAATCTCAAGCTCCGCGGGAGTAGAAAATATTGAAGTCGGCGTGTACAAAAGCTTCGGATTTTGTTAAAGGTAATCTGAACAAGTTTCCAGTGAAGCGTTGGGATTTCAATTTACATGAACATATCATTTGGAAATGATCACAATTCCAAATGCTACCATTTTAGGTTGATTGTTACCATCAAGAAAGATGTTCTTTATTTCAAATCGAATATAATTCGAGTTTCCTGAAGATTTGCTTTTTCTTTTTATAAACATCGTTGAAAATATAGAGATTCAAGGAATTACATTAAAAAAATTCCGACATGTTTTTATAATGTTAATGTCGTAATTTTCAGAAATTACAGGTAACTTCATATGTAATATACTCATTTAATTGCCTTTCGATTAATTGCGACATGCTTCCTCCAAAATTATCAGAACTACGTTAAACGTATGAATAAGAAATCTTGCGCAAAGTATTGGAAGAATCGAAATCTAAAAAGAAATAAGGTATGTATCGAATAAAACAGATAGCCCTAGTCATTTTATTATTTATTACACTGTAGATTTTCCGCAGATAACGCATTTTACAGTAAATAAACAAAGGTCTCGTAAAGTTTAATGTTTCGAACATTTATTGCTGTAATAATAGAAATTAAGTGTGTCAAGGTTATCTATTCTATATTGGCTATGTTGCGCTGCTGTTGCCTCTATTGCTGCTACTACTACTACTACGGGTGCTGCTAGGATAGGAGCTTGGTGTAGTGTAGAATGTGTCGAAATAAAAATTATAAAGTGATTTAATAATAAACACAATTTACTACTGCTACACCTTAATTACTATTGTTTTTGTTTTTTTTCCTTTTTTGTTTTTCAAATGAGTACGAGTAATTTTTTTTTATTTTTTTCAATAGCATGTAGACAATGGGAACGATTAGCAAAACAAGTAGGTTTTTGTCGCTACTAATTGCTAATCGTTATGATAGTTTAAACTTCTTGGGTTGAACAAGTCGACCGATTAAATTACATTTGGTTCGTCTCAACAAAGCGCCAAAAATTGTTCGCACGTCTTCCGCTAAGGTTTGGCATTCCAAGAGATTCGTGTATTGTCGCTTCTTGCCACTATCAAACACTTGATTTGTTCAGTACCATTGGAAGACCAATCTAAAGGGTAAAGGTCAATATCCAATGATTGTCGACCATGCCTCAATAATTTTCACCCTTCTCAAATTATTCAACTTACAAGGGCGCTCATCCTCCTATAGAGCTTCTTCACGAATAACTTTTGGAGGTTCTCCTTGTCTTCTTAAGAATTTTACTCGATATTCGAGTTTGTTTATTTTGATACTCTTATCTAAGGAGAACTTTATTAAAAAACTAATAACAGCAATTTTATCGACCATAGTTGTTAAAATGTCTCCGGTTTTGAGTTTATCATTTTTTTTTTATAAAAGTGTTTGTTTGCTTGTCCTACATCTTACAAATAATATGAATTTTTTTCTCATAAGTCCAGGATAAAAAAATTCACCCTCTTACAACACATATTTGGCAACGCTGCATATTATGCGTGTATCCTATATTGATTTGTAAACTTGAACGCAAATTTGATCTTATCTGTTCCCTTTCTAATTCAATAAAAGGCAAAATTCCATTGCTACGTATCTGTTACTCACTGTAGAATAAAAACCTGCACGTATGTTTACGTACAGAGATGCCATCATCTCTGTACGTAAACATACGTCTTTATCCTACTCTAACCCGTTGGAGGACGTTGATAAAATGCAACAAAACATACTTGCTTAGTCCTGTAGAAACTGGTGTTTGCATTCGACTGCGTCTTCCTGTACACAACCTCCAGAAGGCTAAATTGTGAGATCTTTTAAAATATTCAAGTAACTTTATTTATTAATTAAACAACTTCAATTTACTAAGTTCTTGGAAGTGTATAGCCTAAATTGAGGAAACGTATATATTTAACTAAGCTTTTTTCTGTATATTTTCCCTTATATATCTTCTTATAAAAAAAAAAAACGCAATAAGCACTATAGCTGGTATTAATAATACTTCAATTGGGTGTCGATACCAGTCTAGTAAAAGAGTATCAATAAGCATTTTCTACTTTTTCGAAATTGTTAAAATTTCGAAAAAATGTGGCATCGACCGAAACAGCCCACAATGAGATGGAGCAACATCCGAGAATATTTTGAGATAAAGTAAAATTAGAACTCCTTCCGTGTTTTTAAATGTTTCCTGCTGCAAATGGTATCTAAGGGCTGGTGTGTAATGCTGGTGCGGGATAATGAATGCACAGTATTTGAATTTTACCTATTTGTTCCCAATACAGTCGCCTTGCATTTACAGCTCTTCCTTCAAGAACCAATTGAAAATTTCACCAAAGGCACAGCATGCCTTTTTATTTGAATCGGTCTTGACGAATTACAGCAAGCGCTTTTTCTCTTCGTGTAAATGCACCTCTTGTCATTTGTTACGATTCTGCGCCAAAATCGATCATCTACGTTTAGAAGTACTTTGCGAAAGAGGCGCCTGGCATTCCTTAAAAGGTTGCTAAGAATCCTATGTTAACGTATGAAACCTTACTATTATGCATACATTTTGTACTAAGCACCTTTAGATACTTTTCCCATATATTATGTATTGTATGCGAATGCGACTATCCAACGCTATGAGTTATAACAGACATCGCTACTGAATTTATACGAGAAATTAAATTTCGTTGGAAATAAATTATAGTGTACAACATTGTTATAATTGGAATGTCGGGTTAGGCCCCCCCGATCCTACAAACATTATATATCGCAACAGTACACACAAACAAAAACCCATATACATGCTCGCATACAAATACATGGAGATACATATAGGAGCAGACAACAGCGACCAACCAACACAAACACGAGCGCATTCAATTGCATGTTTCGGTCTCACTAGTTGCGCTTGGCTGACGATCCAAATAGGCGAGTCTGACTCACACAGCAGCAACGTGAAGCCTAGCTAAGGAACGCGTTGAATCTCAAATGGAGATATTGGAAGATGGTGAAAACGTTTCTTCTCTTCCGCGATCGTCCAATACCGAAGCGTTCCATCGAACATGGCTCGTCAATGAGTGGTCGAAGGATCCGACGGATATTCCTTCTACGTAAAGTTTTGGCTTTATCGTTTGAACGCGGCTGGGTATCCGAGTTCCGTGAAGTGGGACAAGGTCGGTATACAACTATATATTTATCATATAATATTCCAGTGTGTTACACCTTTAGCTGTCCGGTGGGCTCCGATTCTTCTTTGGACGCTTGGCTTTTTTTTTCAATCTACCTGTGTATCGTATGCGGAATTGAATGTCGGGGAAAAATGCGATGTATTAAAATTGCCATAAGTTTTGTATTGAATCAAAGAAATTCAACTAACCGAAGTCTTTTTTGTTAAAGCAACGAAAATGTTTGTTATTCCAAAGAAAAAGTTCGTCGTCATTTATTAATGCAAGAAATTTCTGTTTATTAACTTACTTTAAAAGAAAGGGATAGCTGTATTATTAGTGTAAATAGTAATAATGAAGAAGTACTCGCAGAAAAGTATTTTTTCGTTGCCACCTAAATGAAACCATTTTCAAATTGCTCTCCCTGTATCTATTTTAGGATTTCGAGAAAAACGACGATTTTTAGTAATATTTGAGCTTTTTTATAACAGTGAGGATTTTTCATTTTCATGTCTGTCTGTTTGTGCTCATCATTTGTTACTATTTTTCCCCTTCATAATTCATATTCGTCTATTTCCATTCTTCGTTCTTTTTTTTTTCTCGCGATATACCATCTTCTATCTCAAACAAAAGAAATACAGAATATCCTTGGTATTTTCCTATATAATTAATTATCTGAAAAAATGTCCCGTCCGTTTGTTAGAAGGGCGTGTTAACCATTACGCTGCGGAGACTTGTCTGGAACGTTTAAATTTGAAACGGAATTTAATTTTTCGTTAATTAGTTAACTAACAATAGCTTTGAGTTCTTTCTGTTCCTCATAAATAGGGATGGTTAAGGTATGGAAAATTATTATTTTTTTATAGCGACCGTACAGACTCGGGGTTATTCCACTCTTCGTGTTATCTATTGGTTTTCCCGAGAGTCGACAAAACACGGGCCTGTCTGCTCACTAAAAATTCCTGCATTTTGCTCATTTTTACTGTACCAAGCTAACTTAATAGTTGAAATCAAATAACGTATTAGACAATAAATCTTTCATTTCTCTGTAACGAATCGAACAAATCGAAGACACGCTCTTTCCTATCGCTACCAATAAAAATATTAAATTTGTTTAAAATCGTGAAGAAAGCAAAAGATTTTGTATGCGACATTTAATTCTGAACAAGTTTCTGTCTTGAAGTTTATCTTCAGAGTCTGCTGCAATAATCACAGGACCATCATCAGCATGCATCGTCTATACGAGGTAAAAGGTAAATCATTAATAAAGGAAGTAGAAATAAAGGATCCTAGGGACGAGCGTTGCACTACACCATATTACATTTATTATTGAAAACTTTACAAAAATACACCCTCTTGTAAAATGTAAATATCTGTTACTTGGTAACGTGTCAGTTTGATGAATAAAAAAGAAGTGTTTAACAAATTTCAATTTCGGAACTATATATCTTATTTAATCTTAAGATGCCTTTTTCGCCAATTGAAGCATAACATGGAAACCTTTAGTCAGCAAGAAATCAGAAGAAAAACTCGTTCTTTAAAATGGACTTAAGAATGTGCTTTTAGTTTTTCTCCGCAAGGCGAAATAAAGATGCCAAGAAGTGAAGAAAGAAAATTATCTTTTTTTCGTTTTGTTTTAGAATCTTGATCTTCTCTTCTTATTCATGACAAACGCAAAATTTAGCAGCTGCCTAAATTTAAACCTACCACCTATCTCCAATATTAAGCAAAATCTCCACGGTGAGGATCGAAACAGAAGCAGCCTAATAATGGTGAACCCAGAACTAAACCTTGGGTTTTTTGCTTTGATTTGGGTGTTTGAAAACTTATTAATAACATGAACTAGCGCCTCTTTATTCTTTCTCCAAGATTTCACGATGCAAACAAGCGTGTGATGATATAGTTTTCTGCATGTATCTCTGACGATGTCAATATTCTTATAGAATTCATTATCAATATTATTAAAACGGTTGTAGTTACAAGTGCTTAAATGACGTGGTGATAAAACAAAGGAGAAAAAAACGAATCCAAACCTCTAATGATTACAAACACTTCCTCAATTGACTGGGTTCTTTGTATTTCATTTAGAAATAACATGCGTATAGTGCCAAATGTTGCTATCAACAATAGAAAGTGAATACGCACGTATAGTAAATATCGATAAGTGACTAATCGTTATGGTTCTATTTTGAAACGTATTTCATATTTCTCACTTGCTATATTACCAAATAAACTGGCGATACGAAAGCTCGGCTGGTGTTTTCTCTCTTGCGAATATGTGGGTACCAATTAGCACGTAAAAATCGCGAGCATGCCCCGAGTGAAATTGCTTGCTATAATGAAAAAAGTGTGCTCGTAAAAACAAACAAATTTAACGGTTACCTAACGAAATTCGGCGTGTTTATGAATATATAAAGATGTTTTCTCCCCTCTAAATCTGGTTATAAGCTGAATCTAGGTAATCCGCCAATATAACTTCCTCGCGGAATCGCTAACGGCAAAAGCTACGCGAGAAGAAAGAAAATATTAGTATATAGGCTTGTTTCTGCCTAATGGTAATCAACGGCGTGGCTCATAGCGTTATTTTCTTGTCACTTCTCGCAAGACAAATAGTGGTGTTAGGGGAGGAGAAACGCGCTGGGAATTACTTTGATGATGTCTATCCATAATTAATCCTTTCTTATTTTGCTTGGTGACAGTTTTCTCTTTTATCAATCTTTTTGTTCCATGATACCGTCTTATGTGGTTTCTAACTTGGTCTGTGTCTTGTCATGGAGGATTCGCCATACTTGGAGGAAAGAATTTTTAAATCCAAAAAAATATTCACAATTTTTGTATCATCCAACTTTGCAAGTTTTAATTTAATTTTATCAAGAAATACCGATCCAATTGATAGTTTGATCGGATTGAACACAGAGTATTGTGAAACGGCGCTTTCTGTCGGAATCTTGAAAGCTCTCCTTGCAATTTCGACGATTTTTGGAGTTTTGCAATTTACGTCGTTATTAGGAATAAAAAAATTGAAACGTATATCTGTGAATACGCCTCCGATAAGTTTAACGTGCTAGCCCGGACGAAATTTGTTTGTCACCCTTATAGCCATGCTCGAACCATCTTGCGGTGAGAGGGTGGAATGGGAAAGCTCCTTATAATATAATATTTTGTAATGGATGATACACAGATTGACAACGAATTAGAATTTCAAGTTTCGCGAAAATTGCAAATAAGAATGAGTCATATTCAGATGCTGATTCAGAGAATATTGAGGAATAACATGAAGAAACATGTAGTCTGGAAGAACCCAATTATTAGAGGGAACCCGTTGAATGTTGGAAATCGGGCAGACAAATAATGAGACGATCGTTAGCTTGTATTTAATCCAAATTTGAAAAAACAACAAACCTTCGGCAGACTTTCTAAACTAAACTATCTAATTAATTACTTTATTTTATATCTCTTTGGTTTCTTCTTTTTCTCTTCTTTAGCTTTTCTTCTTTAGCTGATCTGATGATTTACATCATGATACATTTAACACAAGATCGATCGCCTAAGTTGTAACATATAAAGGAATTTTGTGAAGTAAAGAACCATTTTATTCAACCACCCCTTTGTTATATGTATTAGCTTTATTTGTTAGTTATTGTATCTAGGCTTTTTCTAATATGCTTTTTAAACATAAATAAAGTAAAATCTTCCTTTGCAATGTTCATATTAAAACACCAATTCGTTCTTCGCTGATATTTTCTTGGTTCTTCGTCCGAAGCGAAATTCTCCAAACTAAGCGCTCTGTCCCTTTAAAAAATTGCATGTGCTATTACACTCGATTAATTTCTTTCTTCAATTTTACTATCAAGAGCCTAATATTCCAAGTTACAAGCGAATATCATGTAAATAAATTCTAAGTACATAAACAGACGGCGAAACTAACTCGGTTACTTCGACTCTTAACTCCGCTAAGCAGCTAAGGATCTAAGAATAGAACCGCATGAATAATAAATCTACCCGCATTGGGCAATGGCAGTACGGTACGGGAGAGAGAGCAATGGTGTAATATGCCATAACCGCCTTATATGAATAACTTCAATTAATTCACTTTGCTCGCAGGTCAATAGAACGTGGAATGGATTATCCTCGGGGTATCTCGTGAAAACGTTTGACGCGCGGCCTTAAAAATTTGGAGGAAACGCTGCTCGGATTAAGACTTAAAATGGGAAAAACGCGTTAGAGTTATCTGGAAAAAAATGTGTTGGGAAAAATTGAAATTCCACGTAACGTAGAAAATACGGGGTAGTATTTGTTGATCCTGATGGATCCTCTTCATGAAAAAAAAAAACCTATCTTGATATTGTCCTACGTTCAGCTGTAAACTTGTAAACCAGCTCTAAAGCTCTAAAACTGTAAACCAACTTTACAAGTGAACATTTGGAACAATTGTTTGTAGCAAAGGTTAATTCAACCCTTCCTTTTGTAGATTAAATATATTACTTTACGAATAGACGCGGGGATGAATTTTATTAATATTCTTCATGCGAACAATAAAATCATATTCTTGGTTTATTTGGGCTGATATTGTATTGTAACCAAAATGATCAGAGAGTGACAACAAGAACAACCAAGAAATTTAAGAATAAAAAGTTGCGACTTAGAATACGATACATGCTTCCCTTAGATCCAACTCAAAATTTTCAATATCATTGAACCGTCCAATTAACTGATGCCATCGTTAAAAGATCATTCCACTGTCTAGCAATGCTTCCCTTCCAATGGACTTCTCGGTCTCTTATCTCTTTATATGTTCAAATTGTTGACGAATTAAATATCTTTCTCAGATTTAAAACGAACTTGCGTGCACAATATTTATTCCGATTATTCTTGTACGACGACTGCGGTACACGAACACAAGTTTACCTTGAAGGAATTCTGTTCACGCATGTAAAGAAAAAATACTTACATGTATTTATCTATCCGAATTCTTGGAAATTCGCACCGATTCGCCCATGGCCACTGAGTCGTTGGCCATTAGTAACAATCTAAATATTATTTCCTCGGTAAATACTTGGAAAGTATGATGCTACGATCTCTTCTGGCTCTAGGGACGAAATTGGGTTCAAATGAAGTACCTTGAGTTATTCTCGGAGTTTTGGTCGGAAATTGGTAGCATATAAGCATTTTACTTGTACTAGCACTAGGAAACGTTCGATCGAGTTATTTATATTTTGTTGTAGATCAAATGAAGACCTTAGAGTAAGAACGACAAGTCGCAAAATTGATTTTTTTGGGAGCTTTTAATCAAATCCGAAATAACAAGAAAAAAAATAATTTCCTGTTTCGGAGTGTTCTTCAAAGAGCACTTAAAAGAAAAGTAATTCGCAACAAGGAATAAACTGTAAACATTAGAAAATAAGCATAAGCATTTTATAAGAGAAAGTAGCAAAACTCATGGTTAGAGAGGGAACTTTAAGCAATTAAAAATAAGTTAAAGCTGTACTCATTTAAACGACAATTTCAAATTTCATCGTCGAAGTTGCTAAAGTTGTCCAAATGTTCTTATCATCTGTACGTTGAGCAATGTCTACATTATTATCTTCAACAACGCCAATCTCCCTGTAGTAATATTGATAAATCGGCGATATGTCCTTTAAAAGTGCTAAAAGTTTTTTTTTTTTGATACAATAAGTCTTTTACAAAATTAATATATTTAAAGCCTTGATTCCAGAGATGTAGAAAAAAGCATCACGTTCGAGATTGTCCTTCAAGAATTTACTGAAATTGATTTTATCCTTATTGTTGATCTCGGTTAAAGCGTTGCTCTTTTTTCTCTTTCAAAATTTGTAGTTGAAAGTTTTAATAAAAACAATTGAATAGCGCGAGAACGGTGCTTTTTTGATATACGATATGTTATATAAAGTCATCTTAAAGTTGAATGAGGAATCAAAAAAAGGTACTTAATGTTCTATTTAACATAACCAAGTTTGGTACAGTACACTGCATAATAACAAATAAATCAGAAAAATCCACCCTTTTAATTGATACAAGCTTTTTCTAAAAATTTGATTCGAAAATTAGCAGTTTTGCGGAATGCAAAGTTCATTTTAAAGATCGCTTTAGTGTGTGTACGTAAAGGGACATTCTGCATTTAATAATATTAATAAACACTCTTTTTGGAACTCACATGCGGTACATAACAACGTACCGAATCAAGTCACAAGTATGTATGTATATAATAACGAATCTTAAAATATTAACCAGCTGGTGATTTTAATATTCTTCTGTAGACTAACAACTTCTCCTCGATAATAAGGCTTTTACTTTTGAATTTAAATAGCCCCAATACGAGAAATAGACTGGATATCATGTGGAAATTTATTGAGCAACTTGAAGTTAAAGTAAACAGTAGATTCTTTCATTGTATTGAGTCCAGTCCCATGATCGAAATAGATGTCTCTGCAAGATTCACTCAAACTTAGACCAAGCGAAAAATGTTGATGCCACGGGGAATCTTATACCGGAGTTTTGTTATATTCATCATTGAACATTTGTTATGTGTAAAATTCTATTTTTCAACATGTCTCCTTTGTGGTCGATATACTTAGTCGTCGATTTTCCCATCTTTTATATCGCATCTAAAATATACAATGTCTCCAATACTGCAAAATAGGCTTTTTCCGCTGGACCATGTTTCATATTTGGAAGTAGGAACTCGCTGAGACAATTAAATTTGGCGAATGTGTGGGTGCACACTCTCGCCAGATGAGGACGTTTTTCTCTCACAATATCGTTGAAATAATCCAATAAGTTGGTTTGATACTCGCTCGCTATTAATCGTTTTGCCCTTTTCAAGGTAATCAACGTCCATTATTCCACGTACATCCTGAAATATTGCCGCCATGATCTTATTGACCGATAAAGTGATTTTGACCTTCTTTGACGTCGCTTAGTCACGAAAAACCCAGTGTTTGGACTGTTCTTTGGTGTCCAGTGCGCTGTAATGAATCCGCAACGGTTATAAATCGACGCTAAGTCATTCCTTCAAATTGACGTATGTACGTATTTGTTTATGATCAATTGTAAGTAAGCAATCTCCTTTTTTATCTTGCAGAAAGCTTCACATTCTCAGCAATCCGACGCGCTTTAAATCTCCGATCATTCATTATCATATCGTGAATTTTTTTAATCATTTCCAATTTGGTGAGCTCGCTTAGATGAAATGGATGCTCTTCATTAAAAATACGTTTAAACTCAACTATCCAATGTTTTATGGTCGATAACGAAGGTTAATTTAAAAAAAAAAAATGGTAAAAATTAATTATTCGTTAAAGTTAAAAATCATGGATCTTAAATTTCGTTTTGTTACTCTTCCGGCATTGAATACAACATAAAGCAAATAATTTTAATACAAACTATAACATACCACCTTCATCGTCAGGGAAAACAACAAACAGCGAAAAAAAATTGAATAATAGGAGTAAGTGTATGTGTACGCCTCGTCTATAGGCATAATGATATTATATATGTATGTATGTGGTTATTAGATACATTCGAACTATGCTGCTATGTGAGTAGAGGTTCTACGGACCGCTTGCCTGAGTGCCTGGTGTGTTCACGCTACAGCGGCCTACAAACCCACATTCCCATAATTGTTATTGCATCACACGGTTTGCGCCTGTGATCGCGGTGAAGCTCTGTTCGAATCGCATCTTCGGTCTCTCTCTTTCGTTAGGCGACTACGTAGCCATCTCGTACTCTCAAGCCTACACTTTGCAGATTGAACGTCGTTTTAAGTGTCAGATACACTTTCTGTTTCGTTTAGCTTCAGCAGATTTAGATTTGTTTTTTGTTTTTAATTTAAGTTTTTTCTTTAATTTTCGATTTTCGAACAGAAGCTCCGTCTTCGAAACAACTAGCAACTAACGTCACCTAAAAAGTTCAGCAAATAACAAGTAAGAATATCCGCTTCCGAACATTAATTTCACGTTATTTCGGTGATTTCGATCTCTCACATTTACTTATACGCATATCCTTGCGGGATTCTACATTCATTAGAATTTCAAAACGCGTACCTACCGAAAAAGCTAATGCGTCCTATTAGCGTTAGGGAGGAACGGGTTTTCGCGAAAAAAAAAAACACGTTAAATTACGTTTTCGCAAGATCCATGATTCACCGATCTGTGCGTTACGTACGTATACGTCAACACCGTTCGGATCCCATTGTTATTCCGAATAATAGAAAAGAACCGAGCTCCGCTATCAGGTTCTACGCCACTACGCTGACAACTAACAGCGTTGCCAGTCATGTTCGTCACAATTTTGCGTTTCAGAAAGGAAAAATTTGTCTTTTACGAAATATGTTCGTACGTAATGCAAGTGTAAGTGCGCTTAGGAGATTGCGAAATATCAACACCGTAATACGCGAAGCGGAGGTGGATGAATGGAAGTATATTGTTAGAAATTAATGTACATACGACACGCGTGGGAAGTGGAAGTCACTTTTTTTTATTTTTGGAATTATCTACGTGCGCGTTCATATGAAATTTGGTTTCAAGCGAGCGGTGAATGTGATATTTCCGAAACGACCAACATCATATTCTCGTAATGCAACGGAATCAATTGGCGAACCTCTTGCGTAGTTAGTGATGTTGGAATATAAAGGGATGAAATCGTCTTGCTCTTAAAATGTATCTTCACTATTGAGATAAATACAAAAAAAAAAACGAACAATAGTCATCCCGGCAAAGCTAAAAACAAGGCAGAATTGCCTTTGTTGTCCATGAATACCAACCGATTGTTAGTTAAGAATAAGCTTAGGTTAAACATGAAAATTCCCTCGATGGGATCTTATTCTTGCATCAAGTTCTACATGTAACATCTTTCTTTTTATTTATTTTTCAAGTCTCTGTTGAAAATCCTTCCCAAAAGGATAACTACATATTCATGCTTTTTTTCTAGCAAAACAGGATATTAGGATATAGGAAAGAGTGGTACGGTTTTGCATAATATACCTTCATGAAAGATGATGATCGGTAAACAAATTTTGGCAAATTTACACAGTTCGCCTATGTATAAATCCTATGTGAGGCGTTGATCTAAAAAAGTCCCTGTTATTGCCCAAGACAATTTCATCCATTATTGAGGTAATTATATCATTCCCGGAGATCATGCCCAAGACTTTTTTAATTGTTGAACACCGAATTTACTGACAAATTATAGGTTTTAATATTTTCGTTAAGTTGAATTCCATGTTGAGCGGGTGATTAATTATCAATAAATAGTGACCATGCTCCCTGAACCAACCCAACACTTTTTCTCAACATGGGATAGCAATCAACCAATATGAACAGCTGGATTCCGTTATCAAAGCAATGAAGTCGCGGCTGCGCAGTTTAGATGCGTTTCTATTGAACAACCATCATGCTTCTAACGCGAAAATATTCCTTTTTTTCCTGCGAAATTCTGCACATTTAAACCATTAGATTTTTAAATTCACTAAAATACTTCTTGTAAGAGTAGGATACCGAAAGAAAAATGAAACAATTCAGGAATTCTGCGCACCGTTAGAGAAAGTGCTATTAATATTGTAAATTCGCTTGCTTCTAACTAATGAAGCGTTTGAAATTTTTATATTTATGTCGAAAACCATGAAAGTGAAAGATAGGTAAGATACAAAACAATTGAAATTCAGCCGGGAATTTATTGCATTATTGAAAAAAAAAAAGAAACTAAAATTAGATTTAACAGCAAAGTTTGGGAGAAGAAGTGATATAAATAAATATTTATATTAGAAAAAAAAGAACGGTTTTCAAGATATTGCGCAAGTAGTTCCATCATCCAAGATTTGTTTACGTAATGTTATGCTTATGTGTTGTTAGATACTTTATGGTATGGATATTCGTGGATTCGTGGACGTACGTTTGTAGATAATAAAAATAAATACTCTGGTTGATTTTATTACAAAAGAAAAAATAATACAATCGACGCATTTACAAATAGAAAAATAGGTAAACCTATAGTCCGTTGGCGATTCTCCTATCTCGTGTTTTCGTACTATGTTATTGAATCCCGATAGGCTCCGAGATGGAGAATGTGTATCCCTTTTGACATCTCAAGTTCTGCGAATTTGATGTCTATCTAGATTTACATTATTTACGCACACCAAGCAAACACTGCTGCCAAATTCGAAAAAGTTTGATAGGCATAGACTAAGGTAGATTAAAGAACAGCAGTTTGTTAAGTTAAACAAACTCATTGTTACTTGTTAGTTACTTGCAAAGGACGCAAAGGTGCGCCCTAAAAATAGTGGAAAAAGCATTACTTAATCCTGAATAATGTTCTCGTAGGAGTAATATTCATCATTTATTGACCTTTGTAGGCGTCCTTCCCGTCACATCCTTGATCCGAATAGTTCCCATCGAGAGCTTGTGCTCTCAAAATATTTCACAGTATCGCAGAAAAGCTTACCTGCTTCTACCTACTGATCTTGACATAGTTACTAGAATCGACGAGAAAATTAGTTTCTAATGTACCTTTCTCCAACTACACTATCAATCGAAGAATCCATCATATAGCTCAATTAATATAAAAAACGGAAGGCGGGAAGCCTAATTTGCAATTTGATGAGACAGTAATAAAGGCCTCTCTTGTTATGTATGTTTCATGGATCGTTGACGGCCTTCTATTCGGCAAAATTATCATTGATAGCGCAAAGGCCCAAGGCATATTCGAGATGCCTGACGGATTTCTAACCGAAAATGATTTTGATTGGGAGAAGTGCATCCGTATGTGTATTGAAGAAATTCGGTCAATATTTGGTCGCTATAGAGGAGGTCGGGGTCCTTATTCGTAGGAAAGCGCCGCATACTATATGTATTCATTGTATCGTCTATAAGGAAGCACTTGCATCAAAGTTGATGAGATGAGTTGATGAAAATTGAATTTTGTATTAAAACATGTCGCAGATGCAGTATGCAACTCAAAAACTAAACCATCGAAAGCTAGAGGTAAATAAATTGCCCTGCTTTCAAGTAGCAACATCTTGTCCCGAGTATTTGAGCTACGTCAAGAAATTCGCACTCTTCTATCATAAAAACTCCAAGTACTTTGCCAAACCCCGCTTATTGCTGAAACTAACATATCTGTTCGATATAATTGATAACATTTTGAAACTTTTGGAGAAGATTGCGATGTTCAGGAAAAACTTACAGTTGTCGACAAGAAAAATCAACATTGTTTCGCGAATTGGACAAATACGTGGCCTTCAATAAAGTCACTGACTGATTTGTGAAATACTTTGAGGAAGGCCATGTTAAGAAATAGGCGTATTTGCGGCAATTTCACCCGAAATGTAGTGGCATGAAGCTATTAGATTGTGCTCTGTTAAACCAAAAATATTTAGAAAATGTAAAAATTAGTGGCGTCTATGAGATGTACGAGGACAGATTTAATTGACATTATTGACACAACACACACAAATACATCTTTCAATGTACGGATTAACAACAATAATCTATTCGCCCGCTAAATATAAAGATCCATGGGCCATTAGAATAGATACTAGTTTGTTGTAACTGACATGTTTATAAAAAGGAGACTATTGCAATGTCATTATTTACGACGTCAAGGTTCTCGAATCCGACCTATCCTTTTCGTAAACGAAACGTTTCTCGAATTCGCCTTTAAACTTGGATTTTATGTACGTGCATGTGCACGAGCATTTCCCATGATGTATAATTTGAGCACATCTCGTAATCAAGAACTATTAATCTAGATTCAACTGTTGTTATAGTAATTATCCTTAGAAAGAAGCTGCTGAGTCATTCAGAAAATGAACCAGTACGAACGAACGAACGGCAACGGTAATCATCGCGTCTACGAAAAGCCAGCCCAGACACACACATTGAAGGGAAACGTTCTTTTCAACCACAATACGGAGATTTTTTTTAAGTGTAACCATTGTTATTTCGTAACGACAACGAGTTTAAGTAGTCGAGCTTCTCGAACCGTGACCGAAATCCGGCTTCTTTAACACGAAAGAACCACCGTACAGTCCGCGACAAAATGATAAATCCCGCGTTCGTATTCGTAAAGCGATCGATTCTGATGGATTTGGTAACTTTAATGGTAATCCCAGATACGGAACGCAGGAAATTGAATTGGGTGTCCTGCAGGGGTCCATCTTAGTACCTCTGTTGTTTCTAATTTTCGTACGAAAGTAGTTCAATCTAACTCAAGAAACAAGTTTTTTTTTACTAAATTCTGTTATAACATAGTCTCATCTCCAGCGATGCTCTAATCTGTTTAATTCGTCGTAATAATAGGTTGGATCTTATTAGTTTATGTACTTAATTATTTCTTTACGACATGTACAAAAACTACACAAAATATTAACTACATAGATAGAGATACATATACAAGGTATTTTTTTTATTTTAATAATTTGACATTTCCGGTTATACCGGAAGTAATTATTTTTTGTTATTCTAAATAAAGTAGCCTGCATATCATCACAGTTCTGATTACCTAATTTCATTTTAAGGTTTGTATCATAAAACAACTAGATTGCCATTTTCAGCCATAATTGAAGTATTTGTTTTTTTTTTATATATAATTTTTAACGGGTTAAGAGATGGAAAGCTGAAATTTTGCAGAATTGTTGGGCGTAACAGAGGACGGATAGTATTGGAACCTGATAAATGTTGTTTTAAGCATCGCCGAAAATGTGGCCATTTTAGATTTTCTTCGGTATTTCCAATGGCAATTGAAAGAAACTCTTTTACAGATGTTGACTTATCTCCACATAGGCTGGAAGTGCCAATGATCTGATGATCTTGCTTACTTGAATCTCCTGAAAAGTCTTCTGCGTATTTGCGACATTATCTGCTATAAACGCATCAAAATTTATCGAATTTATTTAACTTCGGCAGATGTCTGCAAGGAATAATCCAAAAATATTTCTCAGCATCTTCGGATGTATTTTGTTTTAATGCATCATGATAATCCTGTTCGGGGGATGGCCTAAAGAACAGTGCTCGTTTTCTTGGCAGCAGAAACATCCTCGCAAATGTAGGGCGGTGTTCGTTTTAAATATATATTTTAGAACGAACATATGTGAAACGCTAATAGGACGTAAGTCGGTAAACTTAAAAGCGGTTTTTGCACGATATCTTTATTTCTAATTCCTCCACTACATCGTCTACGTGTAATTCTGAATGATTCACGACGACGACAGAGAATCAATTACTGTGTTTCCCGTCGTTAGCATTCACCGTGCAATTCCGTATTCCGTAACATTCTAAATCGTTCCGAGAAATTCGGTGTACTCGGAGAATGTTCGCCATTTTCGAGATGATGTTCGCTGACAAGATGCGATTTTGTCTTCATATAATCGAAAGATAATAAACTAAATTATGGAGCTCATATTTTAATGTTAATGATACCCTCCGAATTAAGGTAAAATTAAAATTTAACCATAGATAAAGGAAAGAATAGACACGAGTCAGCTCGCTTTTGTCCTCTCTATTTATAAATGCATTGTATACATACACATACATATGTTTATGTTCGTAAATGATGATTTAATGTATCATTTGCCGCAGTTTTTTCTTCTAGAACATTTTGTATAGGATGACTCAAGAGGATTTCACCCTTTTATCAAGCTGTAACATGGGGCACCTTTTAATTTTTTATTCGTTTTTTTTCTCTTTGTTTGTAAATTTAAATTAATTTTACAAGAGGCTAAAAGAAGAACGTCTTCTATTACCGCGGGCTTCGACGATTTCCATGCTTCATCAATTCGATCCGGATAATTCCAAATTAATACCATCCGTCCATAAAACTTCCATTCATCTGTTGTCCAATTTGAATTCTCTCAATCAGTTCTCTTGATCAAGTTAGTCAGTTGTTTGTCTACCTGGTTTAGTAGGAGTTTTTCCACGCCTTTTAGTGAAATATCCAATCTTTCAACGATGATTCCTTTTGAAAGTATTCCTCCTGAAAATCGGAACGCTGTAGTGTGTCTAAGACCATTTGCGATTCCATTTAGATTATCTTTAGTGGAGTCTCACACGTCATTCCTTCAAGCTGATTATCGTTCTAGGGAAGAGGTGGAAATCATGATGAAGCAACAAGTCTTCGTTCGTCCACAAATCGGGCCGTTTGTACAGAACGATCCTTTCAGAACCACACAATCCTAATATCGAACAAAATCATCTGCTTGAAACGTTTGAACCATTCGAATGTTCTTACTAAACACTTACGTGTATCTTTAAAGCCTAGATTCTGATCATCTTTTAATTACGGATACAGAGAAAAATTCTCAAGTGTTTACAACAGATTTAGCGCCATCTATCATATGATATTCGAATAATAAGAACAGTAACGAAATGGTTATCTCTTACTTGTTACAATAGCGCAATTTTCTGTGTGATTTCGAAAAATCCACAAACACGTACATTTACGTACACGTATTGTACGTATCTACTCGTGTACGTATAGCCGGTCGTATATGCAAATCGAAAAAAATTATTGAACTTTATAATATATGAAAGCGAGTCCCACAACCGGTATAAATAACTTGTGTAATTACGACCTTGGACGAAAATATCTCTACAAATTTCATACTACTCTTGAAAGCTAGGAAATAAAAGAAGTCTATGCGAGTACTTTTAAATTCATTTATGTATATAACACGTATATAGGATTAGTTAAAAGTATGAAAACGTCAAATTGTTGTTTTCAAGCTACTCCTGTTCGTCTATTCTTTTTTTTTATAGAGAATTGTTTTCTCTTTTCGATATTTTCATTTTTTTATTAATTCTTTTTAATAACGTTTTTACAAGAAAACGCCGGTTCAAGTATATTGTCCATAATTTATTTGGAGCATCGGAGGATTGTAATCCTGGGAGATCATAGTATTATCGGTCCCTTTTTCATCATGTTCGGTTCTATGTTTGCAATTATTGCAAGATGAAATTATTCCTGCTTGTGCTATGTTCTATCCACATGAAAACAATGAACGTTATGGGTAAGATGACGCTCCACCACATTATGTTCGCCAATGTCTGCATGGTATCATTCCCAAACTAGAAAACATTACATGGCAAGTCCATTCGCTAGATTTAAGCCGAATTATTGGGACGATACCCGAAATCCCCCAAGAATTTTTACAGAATTCTCTAATAAATCGATTGTTTAATGTTATTAAAAGAAATTGAAAAAAAAAGAAAAGTTAACAAACACATGAATAATTTAATACTTTAATCCATAAAGGTTGCAGAATGGGTTAGGTAGCCGTGAAAGTAAAACTTAATCACTTAATTGTTCATATTCTAAGTTTTCACAATTAGTTTACTGCATCAGCAGAGACTATCGCCAAAATTATAGGAAAAATTACAACGCCTGCTATAATAGGTTCAAGATCATTTGCAGATGAGGCCAGAAATACAGAAAAAAAAAAACAATAGAAACTATCATTTAGAAACAATTTCGAAATTAAATTCGAACAGAACGAAGTTGCTAAATACAAGAACGTCCAAAAGAAACCGCCTTAGAGAAATGGAGACGACGATCAAGGCTCAAGAGCCAACGACATGTAACTATCGTGCAGATACATCGTCAAAATTAAAACAGTTTCATTTCACGTTATGGAGACAAGGCTTAAAACAGAAACAAAGAGGAAGACCTGGGCGAAAATGGTTGGACTATATAAAAGAAATGGGGAAAGAATTCAGAAGAAATGTAACCAAGGCAAGAAATAGAAGTGAATGAAATAAATGGATTCGGAGGGAAGTGGAATCTTCATTCGACTATTGAAGAGGTGTAAAGTTACGAACCTTATATAATAATAATGTGACGACTAACTATGGCTTAGCTCTAACTTCATTCACCTTCCTTTCTAATTTATCGCATAGTAATACTACGTCCACATATATTTAATAGCTTTGGTTGTAACACATTGGGACACGGTTAGAGCCGTATTCCGAAAAATTTTAGACGTCAACAGGAAGGGGCATTATTCGTAAAAAGATATAATTGCACGTACATTGAAAGCTACTTTTGAGAATTTCAGCCATATTGGACAGCCAGTTCTTATTTAACGGCCGTTTGTAACTGTCGATGTTAGTATTTCTTTGAAATATCGAACCATCATTAAATACAAGCGTTTGAAAGGCAATACGCTTACGCAAATTAAAACCACTCCGAAATCTCGAAAAAAATCAGGGGGCAGAGTTTCATGGAATGATAAAGCAAGATATCAACGACTATTCGAACGAATTAAAGAAATGGAAACATCGAAGGGGGAAAGCGTATCGGCGTCAAAAATAAAACCGAATTTGACAAAGAATATTGTGTTAGCTTGAAAACTTTTCAGACTACCCTCGTATTAAAGTAATGCCAAGTAATTTTTATTTGCTCATTTGTCCTTGATCGATGAAATTTAGCACATGCCTCACAGAGGAACAGGCGGTTTGGATAAATGCTTAAAACAGAGTACCTCCCACCCGGTCCACGTTTATAATTTACAATAGGTACATTTCGAACGCTACTGCACCGAAAAAACTCGGTTGAAGGTTATTTTGTTTAGAAATCCGAACTTCGATGGTGATATTTCTATGATAGATCATTGACCATTTTGTTATTGTACAATAATCGACGGTGACGGTGTGTAAGGTATTCTCCGTGAAAGGACTATCTTAAAAAATCAGCGTCAGTAGTACGCTATTTTTGATATGCAATGCTATCCTTATTGAAAGTTTAATAGGTTTGGATTTAGCATTGATATTAAAAAGAAAATAAATGTAATAATGATAGCAAAGACTGTGGGGTGTTGTAACAAGCAATACTAAAATATCGGCACACTCTGCACCACTCCAGAATAGCTGCATCGATCCCCATTATTAACCGTAAGATCGAATAATACAAGGGAGAAACTCTAATTCTAACATGCCCGGCCTATCCTTACTCTCGAGAAAAAAATATTATTTACAAGTATCGACTTTACCGTAAAACGCCTATCCGCCTTGCCCTAATAAGTATGTTCCTTTTTATGTAGATGGTTCCGTAAGTGGCTAATTCCTGCGGCCAAGTTAATTTCATATTATGCCGGTTTCATTCGTATGGATTGCGCTACACGCGACGATTCTACTCTTTCGTACCCGTAGTACCTAATGTGCTCATTGATTCCAGTGCTTATCGTTTTTTTCGTTTGACCAGTATGGGCTTGATCACAGTCACTACAGGTAATTTTAGAAACTCCCGACTTTTCTTACATGTCCGATATGTCTTTCGAATTGCGTCAGAAGGTTTTTGAATGTATCTCGCGAATTGAAACGAACGTTCACATCCTGACCCTCAATTTTATCTTTTGTCGCGTTTCTGCCGTGATTAAAATCGTGGATTTTCTTGGTTAATCTATTAAGATTAACTAATCGTGGCCATTTTTTGTTGTCCACGGTGATTACAATCGGTCATAATGTATCCTTTTTGTAGTTGTCTATTTCCAAAAATAAGGTTCTTTAATGTGAAATAAATGAAGAAATTTCCCCGTCGAAATGATGCCGGACAAGACTGATCGATTCCTTTTTTTTTCTAGTTTCATTCACAAAATTTGCCCGGACATTCGATTAATGGAAATTCTACAGAATGAATCGATACTTTATTGTATTAAACGTACAAATTTTATGTGCATATAGACGATCAGCGTAGAACTTTCGGTGATTTCAATGAATGGTGAGAAACCGTAAACTACCAGTATGTCTATAGATATTCATTATTTCCATTAGCACAGCGCTTTTTAGCAATCACGTGCCGCATTATAATAGCGAATATATCTGGCGTCGATGATTTCGGTTAATATTTTTAGTTTATCTATCTGCGTATACATAACTTTTTTTACGTAATATGTAGTTATTTAACTATATGCATATACACGCTTGAGCATGACGTACCTACATGTTTGCGTGTTACTCATCGTACGGTGGAATATTTGTTTGCTATTTCTAAGTAAATTAAAAGAAAAGACAAAAACGTAGTTTTGGGCACGTTCGGAAAATATCTGGAAAATTGATTCAGCAACGAAATTAAGTAATGACACGTCATTGGTCATTGACGGAATAAATAGAAATATTCATCAATGAGTTAGTTACCTACGCATCTATCTAGCGTGCTACCCACAATTTGTGATCGATACGATTGACGACTTGGCTATTTGGCTCTTCTGACCCAACGATACTTTTTTTCACCTCCAACTTTGTGAAAAGCGTACAGCGCTACATTGTATTCTGTTATTTTTGCTTTTCTTCAACGACTTTCTGAAACCACCGAAATGATGACTTGAAAACCATTTTCCTATTCCCGGTTTTCATCTAGGTACAACGCGACCTTTTACCTCCCAACGCCAAGAACCAACAAATGCTGCGTACCCGATTCCTGCTTTTACAATATGCAACAACTTTATTGTTGCGTGTCTGCTGACTGCGACATTAGCATTACATCCCTTGCCCATGGATCAACCTGATTATAGTCGTGAAAGCTTCTTCTAGCCCCTTCTAACAATGGGCGGTGTACATTAGGCAAAGGCTATCTATGTAAAAAAATATAATGGAAAAAAAGGACAGTGAAATAATGACACTTAGAGAACAATTAACTGCAGCTGAAGCGAACACATAAACGTGTCTTTGCTTAACAGAGATAAAATTATCTCTGCTTCCACTTAACATAAAGCTAAGGCTCATGAAACAATATGTTAAAGCCTTACAAAAAGAAGAGGAAGACTTTGATATATTTCTAGATTGTTCACGGAAGAAAATTTAGACAAATTAAAGGCTGGAATCTTTGATGGTTCTCAAATTCGGAAACTCATCAACTACTAGAATTTCCCAAAAACCATGACAGACGTTGAAGCTTCTGCTTAGTGCAACTTTGTTAAGAACTCGTACGAAATATGCTGGGCAATGTATAATCAATTAGCAGGTTGCTATAGGACAGGTATACTCATCACCAGTAACGTAGCTAAACCTATAAGGTTGTGCACCATTCTGGGACTATTGAAACCACTTGAAATCCTTAAGCTTTTGAGGTTTTAGATTGACAGGATATCAAGAACCAAGGTCATTCTTTATAAGTGGAAGCTTTGATTACTTTGATGCTTTTCTAGTCTTTTAATACGGCTAATTGTTGAATTTCTTCCATTTTTTTCTTCTTCTTTCTTTTCTACTTCACGTTTGAAATGGGACTTCTTTAATTCAATAACGCAGCCACACGTTATACAAATATTTGATTTTAAAGAGGGATTAATCGTGGCTCTTCACAAAAATCTACAAGCGATCTTATATAATAAAACCACACGTCACAGATATCTAGAGATAATTGTACGTAGGTGCATGTTGACAAGTAGATTAGAAGTTAAAATTGAGAATTCACGATCTATCTAACTAACTGCAAATCATCGCCGAAAACAAAACACTAATACGAATACGATCACAGTAACATCAATAACGCATGGCAGCAGCACGTGTAGCGTTGACTGGATCGCGATCTATTCCGTACGCATACTTACATCGGGCTCGCCCGCCCAACCGTACACAACGTCAGCACATACATACATACAACAATAATAATAAATTTCGAATGAGTTTCGCCCGCTCATAGTGCAGTCTAAATATACATCGTACGCACGCACACCGAGGCAAGTAGATAGATAGGTGAACGTCGAAGCATCCAAATACGCCGCTGTTCGGCAAGGAAGTGGATGTACGTGCACCGATACGTACTCATACATTGAAACCATGCGCAAGGACATAAACCTAACGACACGGACGGCCTCCTAGATATCGGCGCTATTTTGTTTTCGCTCCCAGCGCTCTCTGGAGCTGTATGTACAGAGCGCAGGAAAAGTAACGTAACGCATCTTAAATGCTTCGTCATTCAATCATTATCCTACTTTGAATAAGCTTTTTTATTGCTTATTTGTTATTTATTGATACCATTGCGCATTCATAGAAGGCTTCAAATCTAAAGAAATTAAAAATAATTTTATTCAACAACTTGATTAGAGACCAGTATGTCTGATTGTTGCTTTTAAATATAACTTTTACGTCGTTTCTAGACGTTGAATATACATAGATAAGGATGCTCCGTTAAAGGACCTGAAAAGCAACGTTGTAAAATTGCGTTTGAGGTCAACGCGAAAGACTACGTTCCAGCTAACGTTGTAAGTAAAGTCTTTTAGGATGAACACGAAAACAACGTTAGCTTTAAACATAACTTTTAAGAAATTTGTAAACACCGAAAAAAAAAATGTAAAAGCAACATCCCATTTAACGTTACAAAGTCTCACGTTAAAAGACGTGAAAAGTAACGTTCAAGATCGTTTAGGATCAACGTGAAAATTACGTTGCTTTTAAACGTAACTTTTAAGTTGTTTCTAAATCTCCCGTTAAAAGACGTGAAAAGTAACGTTGCAAAATCGTTCGTAGTCAAAGCAACATCCCATTCAACGTTGTAGAATCGGTTAGGTTAATATAATATAAACGAAAATGAGAAAAATTCAAATGTCGCTTGGGTGTTGATTCTTGATGAAGTTAGTCCAAGGCACACGTTGCTTTTAATTTTCTTTTGCGAGACATTCGTGCGATTATTCAACAATCACGTACAGCGCTAAAGATGTATTAAAAGGTAATCTTTAGCACGTGGTTTACGTATGAAACGGTCCCATTAAAAAGATAATCGCTTATATTTGATACGAAAAGGTAACATAAACAGATAAGGACGAGATACATGGTAATAAATAACCATAGAGATACACTCAGACAAATATTTTTATTTATCATCTACTCGTAATTTATTATCTTATAGTACTTACAATCTACCCAATTATAATATTACTTTCTTATTTCACTGTGAAGCGTTCCAAACTTGGCGGATATCAACCAACACTTGCTGGTATTACCTATCTTCAACAGATTAACTTCTTCCCCGTAGCATTTCTGAATTGCTCCTGTCACGTAAGCATTTTCTACTTCGCTACCAGTAACTTTCGGTGTTTGTATGCTGTGCGCATATCTTTCATAACTACTCGGCCGATTCCACTGTCTTCGCCTTCTTCTGAAAATCCTACTATTCTGACTGTTACGAAGTGTAGTAACGCATCGACAGTTATGTATCGATGAAAAAATTCGTCAGGCTTGCGACGGAAAAGCGTCTAAATAGCCTTCAAGTAAAAGCAAACGTGGCACCCATCTCGCCGAGAATTTTTGCGCACCCAATTTTTCGTGCAAAACTGAAAGCATTGTGCCTTGCGACATGCCCGTGACCTCGGGTATTTCACGCATTTTAATCCGTCGATCATTCGAAACCATATCGTGGATTTTGCCGATCATTTCGGGGGTGGTCACATCCAACGGACGTCCGAAACGATGCTCATCTTTTGTGTATGTACGGCCAGGTTTAAACTGATCTTTACTTAATTGTAAACCAGTTGCTAAAGCGGATGAGCTGTGAACTTCATCCAACTCAGCTTTGATCTCTTTCGGTGTTAAAAGCTTTTAAAAAATTGATATAAGGAGCATAGGTATCTGGTGAGTAACGATGCTTACTAGAAAGAAACCATTAGCGATACAACGAGCCACCCATGTAGAATCTCGACAGTAGCTGCTCTTGTGTTTATGCTATTGGCAAACTTTAAAATTGAACCAGGAATTCAAATATTCTATTTAAAATAGCAAAGTCGACACCCTGTATAGTAGCAATATCAAGTATTTCATGCAAAATCTTGCATTCGACAGCTTATTCAGAGCAATGTGTATCCCTTACAAATACTGAGATCCGCTTAGAGACCAAAGACGAATAATAAAAGAATTATCTTTGTATCTTCCTGTAATTTTCCTTATTATCGACAATACCACAACAATAGCCTAAAATTTTCTATTTTGCCACCATTATACGCATACCGAAAGATACATCGTAGACACGCACCTTTTTCTAACAATAACTAGTTATTCTTCATAAAATATGTATACCGGTTATAGCGCTTATGGAGAAGAGAGCTGTTATAGAAGACCGCGGATTGTCGACTTGCCGCCGTTTGGGTTAATTATAAACGCAATGACTCCGTCGCCTTCAAGGACACGGTATCGAGAATCTTTGGCTTCGGCCGGCTTTTGCTACTTTACACGCTGCACGCTTGAATTCTCGCATAAAACGTATTATAACGGAGCGCTGCTAAACTCGTCGCCGTTGCCTTAGATTTTCGCCATCAAGGTCAACGAAACCGAACGAATATCTTGATGTTCGACCGATGAAATTTTCGACTACGCCTCGTGTTTTGTTTGCCTTTTTGTCGTAAAAATTATCCACGTTCTTCTATTTATTTATTTTTTGTGTAAAACAAAAATAAATCTCTTTGAAATTTTCGGTTTTATTCTTGAACATGCTGCATATGCAGTGCATCCTTGGATGGAGTTGGCAAGAGGAAAGCCGATAACGAAATCACGCGACCCTTTCAACATCTTATCCTAATACTTTTTGACAACACGCGAAAGATCCGATTGGTTTCTTGTCAATCTCAATCAAATTGTTAACAATTAGATATGGTTCTGGTTTATTTCGCCTTTGTTAGAAAATGGCGAATCTGTGACATTCTTCCAATGATCTGTTTTAAACCGATTTTGTATAACTTGTATGTAGATGTTGATACAAACTAAAATTTTCCTGTAGTTCAAGAAGTTGTCGTAAAGTTTTCACCCAGACACTCAATATTCTAACGCTTAGGTCCGGATATTATGGCAACTCAGTCTTTAAATGAAAGGCGAGCACGCTAACCTTTCGTCTCTGCCATGTCCCATAAAAGTGAGGGCGAAACGTCGGCAGAAACGTTGGTATTCAATCCCCTAAGCCGAAATGGAAAGCAATTTTCCATGTGCCACCACATGGTGTTAAATTAGCTGAAAGTACTGTTTGGAATACGAAGATTTTGGTGTCTATATAATTTTCATAATTTTCTAGAAAATGTTTATGAAGACTACGACTAAAAGGGCTGAAATACACCCTGTGCCAAGCATTCAAATGTAATGGGCATGTCTTATTTGCAGCTGTTCGAGCCGACAGGATGCGTGGTGGAAGAAATAAATTCGGACCGATGTACAAACGCGACCGGGCGAGAAAACTCCAACTGATGCGCCAGAGGCAGCTAGCCGCCCAGTCTCTGCGCGGACAACTCAGCGACGGCGGCATCTATACCAACCAGCCGGGCACCTCTCCTTTCGCCAACATCCACATCAAGCAAGAGATCCAGATACCGCAGGTCTCCTCGCTGACCTCGTCCCCCGACTCATCTCCGTCGCCGGTGGCGGTCGCTCTGGGTCAGCTGAATCCCGCGTCGTTGGCGCAGCAACCGGCGTCCAGCCAGCAGCCGGCTCTCCAGATCGTCAACGTGCAGAGTACGCCGAACATCATGATGGCCGCCGATACGAAGATCTGGGGTTCGGCGAACTCGACCACCACCTCGCCGCATTCGCTCAGCCCGAAGACGTTCCAGTTCGAGACAATAGTGCAGGGTAGCGGAGGGGGCGGCGGCGGCGGCGGTGGCGGCGGCGGCGGCGGCGGCGGAGGTGGTGGTGGTGGTGGTGGAGGTGGTGGTGGTGGTGTTGGTGGTGGTGTTAGCGGTGCCGCTCCCGAGATGAAGGTTTCGCCGTTGATAAGGGACTTCGTGCAGGCAATTGACGATCGCGAGTGGCAGAACAGCTTGTACAGCCTGCTGCAAAGTCAAACGTACAATCAGTGCGAGGTGGACCTCTTCGAACTTATGTGTAAAGTGCTGGACCAGAATCTTTTTTCGCAGGTGGATTGGGCGCGGAACTCGATATTCTTTAAGGATCTCAAGGTAAGAATGCTACTCCATAAACACAAATCGTATTTTACGTTGAAGGGCGCCCAGGTGCAATTGTTCTAATTGTTTTACGTAAATGCATGCAACTCCTTGTAACTCAGGTCACCTCTTTCTGGGTAAATCCAGACCTTCGAAAATGCAACGATGTTGTCTAAGGTTCCATCACCCCTGAATAGAATAAATTCAAGCAATAGAACTTTACTAAGTTGATGGATGGAAGCTTCAAATTTGATCGTTTTAAGCTTTTCATAAAAAAGCTCATGCTGAAACTCAAAAGGCTCAAAAAGTACCGAAAACGATATCACGACAAAAAACAACGACTCTTCCTTATCCTAATACTTCCTAAAATTCACTATACAAGGTATTCCCTTTGGAGCACACAAAAGGCTTCCTCTAATATGTTCTGTTGGTCCAAATAATTTCTTACAATTTCAGCTAAACTGTTTCCGGTTTATTTCGCCATTTTTAGATTGATAGAAAACGATGAACTTCTATTTGACTTTCTTGAACTCAACGATTTTTTTAAAGCGATTTTGGATAACTTTTTTTCCATTTTACATAAAGTAAAAGAGAGATCGAACAACCTTGAAATATCGCAAAAATAGTTTTATATCCTCTTGATACACAGTAAAATTTTCCTCTAGTTCAAGAAGTAGGCGTAAAATTTTCGCTCGTTAATGTATTCAAACGCTCAGGTCGAGATATTATGACAACACAACCTTTAGGTGAAAGGCAAGCATGCTAACCTTTCGGTCATCTATTAAATATCTGGGCGGTCCTAATCGGTGTTACCGTACCCTATAGAAATGCACAATAAGCGTCTTAATTGATACTGTTTCTATAATCATGTTCATTAAGTAATTAACATGCGAAGGTAGATTCCGATTTCTCGTGCTTCACGGCGATAATCTACTAACGTTTGACGGCGTTATGGAATATAAAGAAAGAAGGTCTCCCCTAAAAGGTTGACGATTATGTTAGAATCCAAACGAGAAACGTCAGGAAATTTCTCACGTGTCACCAACATTTATTTATACCGTATGTACGTACGACAGCCCATATCAGTGGCAACACCGACCATAATGTCGAAAGCAATGCAACCATTGACACAGATAGCAATCCAACTTAAACGTCTAGCACTCCATTGTGCAACCATCTCCGTAGTGCTTGTGTCTTGAATACAACGCGCAGCAGTAACAAATTAAGCCGAGCAAGCGGTAGTCAACAGCAGAAGTAGCGGCAATAGTGTGCAATATCTTTAGAATATACTAAGTTTATACACTGGCACCCAAAGAAACCGTACGTACGTATGTATATATGTATCGGACAGACGTATGGAATTAAGGAATTTCTACTTTGGGATCGCTCGTTTGTTTATGTATGAATGATTAAATAAATCGTCAATCGCGCATTGAATTGGGAGTCGAGACGCAAGGGGATAGCTGAATTAATTAATAAAAATTCCAAGTAGAATTATAGCTTTAAAAGACGTGGTAAATCGGATGAAAATAGACATTGTAATGTCGTAACGTATGTTCTTCTACGTCCGACACCATCTTGTTTTACAAAAATCAGTTAATCTCAAAACTTCCCAACAAAAGTTATGTGATTAAGCGTTTCTTCTTATATTAAATCTACTTAAAAAAAATCTCATTGCGACAAGTTCAATTTTAACCATTTTTGCTGTATTCGTGGTAAATTTTGCCTCGAATCAGCATCAAATTTGTGGAGATCACTTCGATACTGGACACGAGGAGGATGGCAAGGAGAATGATTTAGAGTGAACCGAAAAAGTGAAGGGTGTGAATCGGTTCCAAAAGCCTAGTTTGATATAACCTAACGTAAAATTAGCCAACTCGCGAATGCGACACGATAAGAACTTGCCCGTAACAGTGTTCATCGTTATTCCCTCGAATTTCCCTCGAAGTGAACTTAATGATTTGATTCCCGATTTAAAACTACAAAAAAAAAGAATCACTGGTCACCATAACGTCTTTCGATTTATTTTAAAATTTTTACTGCGCTGAACACAGAAAAAACTAAAGGCTGGAGTTTTCGACGATCCCCAAAATCTTAACGTAAATCGACTCTAAAAGTTCGTGCCCCAAAATAATTGTTCCCCAGTATAATAAAATAATTTTGAGAATTAACTGACAACACTGCAATTAATACTGGATTTAGCGGTGTGTTGGATGGAGAGCATTCAACATTCGTCCTGACATCCTAGATCCTAGAAGGATATTAAAGGTGACGCTTCTGCTTTGAGCGTTAGTGTACATCACCTATTGCTGTGCGTTCGTATAACTTAAAACAAGAGAGCACTGTTGCGTGCAAAAAGGGATACATTAACCATTTCGACACGTTCCGTATTGTGACACACAACAGCCATTCATATTATTTGCGTTCGTTCTACGAAATCGTTGTACGGTGCCATAAGGGTCAAATGTTCCGTCCTAGATTACAGTCGAATGCAAACTTACGCGTACTTACATACAGCGTTATGTACATATTATCGGCCATCAGCTGCATCTATAAGCGCCGGATATCTTCTCTGGCAAAATGTACGAGGGCACTCGGGAAAATTTGCAGCCTAACGCAGAAGCAAGTATTTTTTTGTTAAATTCAGTTTTATCTCTCGGCATGCCGTCCTTATAAATCTCCGTCGAAATAGTAATTAGCGTCTTCTAATAGTTCTGCAAAAGAGGCGTTTATTATCATTCGATGAAAATCTCTGCGCTACGAGGGAAATTTTCAGCTCAGGAAGCAGAATGAAGTCAAGGAAACGAGATTTCATGAATAAGGTGGGTAATCTATCAATTCTTCGTTGCTTCCGCCTTTTTTGGAACCAATTCAGTTGTTCGCAGTCTAGTGTTTCGATTGTGTTTTAACTTTGTAAGTGTACTGCTTAATCTACATTTATTAATCAACTTCAAAACCGCTTCAACGAGGCTTTGAAAACGTTAATTCGAATGATTTTCTGATCCTTAGTGTGGATTATTAGCTTTCTTACGCCTAGATCTTCAGGTAATATAGATCTTTTTTTTTTTTGGTGATGCCCGTAATTTCTTTAAATTTAATTCAAATGTCGTCTGACACCATTTGGTGAACTTTTCTGCTGTTATCAGTAGTAGTTACAATTTTTGGCCCAACATCATTGTTTACTAGCACCACAACCGATTTCGGACCGTCTTCTTTAAACTCGTCCATTAAGAAATTAGGATTACGTGTAAAAATATGAAACCAACGCTGTACAGTAACCCGATGTGGAACTTTTACGCCAAAAGTAGACGTAAATTGATTGGCAATGATGTACATCTAAAGTCGTAAAAAAATCATCGGGCGAAAATATTCAGAAATTGATTCCATTTTGGGTCCAAGAGGAAATTTCTAACTCAATAAAAACAGAACATCTAATATTCTGAGGACGGCAAAGACTGGGTTGCCAGCTAGTTACCAATTCTCAATACATAAAAAGCCACCGTCATAAATTCATGCATAGGGTAAGGGGAAGGTAGACTTCGCCGTGTTGCCTTGTAGTCCTTATACATCTTCGTGTTTAATCCAACGCGTTTGATTGACGGATTCTACCAAAGATGCACTATCGCTCCAGCTAAACCAAAGTAAACAATTTAGAAACAGTTTGCTAGAAGTGGTTACGGATTCAATTCATAGAAATTTAACATTTAACGGCTAACACAAAGTAAACCAACTATCAACTAAAAATGTCTTAGGTAGATAACAAATGCCACCATCGCTTCCATCCAATAAACAAAAGAAAAAAAAAAACGTACGTTGTTTTTTTAATTAATTAGGATTATATGGGTGGTTATTAGGGAGACATGTTACCAAAAGCTACACTGTTTTACTATTTTTTTTTTTACTTACTACGGTCGATAACATCCGCACAATGCTGTATATGCTAACTATCTAACTGGCAGACCATAAGGAGCAGAGTACGAGTTGCGAAGTCAACAACGCAGCAATATTTATGGCAACAATAAAGGTAAATGTGCTTGAAAGATTGAGAGGGCATGACTAACAATGAGAGGTTTAGATTTATTTTCGTTGGGTGTTGTTGCGAGAGAAACGGGAAAGAATAGCTTTCCTGGAGGTAGTTCTGCAACGGTGTCTTTGAAATACATCGTACATTTTTCAGCTCAAAAATGGCGGCTAAGTGTGAAGAAACCGAAATACAAATAGATACTTATTGGCGGTTGGTAGGTCATTATATACTTAAAACTGTAGAATCGTATTTCACGAGGGTAGACTGAAAAGTTTCAAGTTGCAACGTGAAGATGGTGTTACTTGTCTAAAAAAATATTGTGGTAATATAATCGCGCTTGCGTGAAAAGATACTTTTAAGGATTTCAGTTTTGTTGGACGCTCAATTACTGTTTTAGCAATGGTTAGTATTGGTCGACGCTAGTATTTCTGTAAAATTACGCCTACGCACTATTTAGGGGATCATTCGGTTAACAATGAACGTCTGGGATCGCCAAAAACTGGAAACACTGCCGATAAAGACGTGAAAAGACGTGAGACTGAAGATTTGGTGTTGCTGACTTAGGACCGAAAACGCATTCGATTGAATATATCCAAAGTCCTGAAAATTAAAACCAAAATTACTATCTATATTTATAAGTATTCGTCCAAACAAAAATAATAATAAATAATAAATAAATAGCTTGTTACGATTTTAAAGAAGTCTTACGTCTACATCATCCTCATATCCTTTTGCTGTTATTAAACTGTAAATACGTCCATATCAATCTTATTATCACCTTCGTTATGTGAAATATTATTTTCGCAAGTGGTGCAATCTTCAAATTGCTGCAAATTCTTCTTTGTTAACCATCCGCTTGCACAACCAGCTGCTATAGTTTACCGATTGTGTAAGAGGATCTTTTGCTGTTAATTCGTTGCTACCAGAGCGAAGATCACAAACACCTATAAAATTTATAAATCTGTTACGGTTTTTCGGTAAGTAGCTCTGTATTTCCTGTAGCACACACCTATTTCTGAAATATCTCCATTTCTTTATTTGGATTCGGGAAAAAATGTTTGAGTTTCAACAATGCAATCATTAACGTAGAAGGTTCTGGGCACCCTGGAAAAATACTTTCATTTCAGTTAATGTTATCTAATAGCTTACCTGATGAAACCTAACGATTCGAGAAAATACGCTTAACGGCGGTAAAAATAGTTCAAAAACGTTAAGTAAATTCTGAAATACGTACTTAATAAATGAAACAACAACACCAGAAGTGAAACAATAACTCCGGATCCAAACGTAAGCCACTGCACAGACTAAAATATGAGCTGACATGAGCGACGGCAGCACCTGGGATGGGATTACGAAACCTGGCCGAGACGACTATTTCATGGACTGAGTCGACTTGTACTCAGCAAAGGAAATGATCTAATTTCCAAAGCTGCTTTAACATAAATGCGCTGCGTTTATAGTGTTTTATGGTTGGTTGCATACTGTTAAATATATTATAAACAATTGAACCTCAAAAGTATTATCATACTTTAGGCCAGTCCACCAGAAACGAAGGTGGAAAGTAATTAACTAAACAACTGAGTTCGATTCATTTTGACGATGACGTAAGAATATTTCTCCATATCGTTATTAAATAGAACAAAACTATAAAATTGTAATTTATTTAATACACTTAGGAGTCGTTCCCAAACAATAAGAACATGCAGGTTAAGCTTTCAATTAATAATGTGGGCTTCCATAGCCAGCTTCATTTAAAACAAAACGTGTTCTGGGTTCGGACCGTGTCATGGTAGATAATCGAAAAATCGACGTTTCGCCCACAATCGTGTGGAACGTTACACACACAGTTAGCATGGCAACGCTAACGCAGTGAGAAGCAATTGAGCACAGTAACTCAGCATGTGAAGAACCGTGCTAAAGACGAAAATTAATTGCACGCTCCGAATCCAGAACACGTTTAGTGTTAAGCTTTTTTTAAGTAAATACTGTAACAACATGAGATAAAGAATAGAATAGTAAGAGACGATGCCATCCGCCATTACTACTCCAAAAACGAATCGAGATGAAGCGCAACAAGTCGAGCATCGTGAATGATTTTTATGTCCCCACTAAACGTGGCGTATTCAGGTTGGCAATGCAGATCTTAGGTTAACCTAAACGCGCCAACATCGGCTGCACACAGGGAAAGACCTCTCCTCCGCCTATTAAATAAGACATCCTGATATATACACGACCAGTTACACGTAATTGCTATAATTTATTTCTAAAGGAAGCCGCGTGTGATGGCGCTGTCGTCGCCATCGTTATGCATTCTAATTACACAACAGCATTGTAATATCGGCGTAACAGCAAGAACCGTACTAAATAGCATCCATCCAACGCTAAACAACAACAACAACAACAACATGTAAATTAATGATTATCCTGTGTGTCTACGTGCGTATCAATTTCTCTCGCCGATGGTGAGTGAATCCAAGTAGGCCATTGTCACTGGGTCAAGAACGGCTTACGACTACTACTACTGCTGCTGCTGCTGTTCTACAGCTGCCGGTGCTACGGAACTGTTGTTGGACGCGTTGTATACGTAAAACAACTCGCAATAATAACGTTGCGGGTCCGCTCGTCGTTATTATGACACATTACGTCGAGATTCTGCGGCAAAAATAGAAAGTATTCTAAATACCAGCGTCGTTAGCGAAAGTTATACGTCGCTCGTGCGATTGAATTCTCTTTTTTGCCCGCCTTTACGTTTTGATGTAATAGTAATGGTTGTAATAATTACGCGGTTGCGAGCGGTGGTATCGTAGACATAGTTTCATGTAACATCGCGTACACAGCGCTATGTGGTTGTAATGGAAACTAAATTTGTTGATGTTGGATAGCGCGTTAGTTATTTAAGGATGATTCCTGCACGATTAAATAAGGGAGCATAGACGTAGCCAGAATTCGATCGAGGGGGGGCCAATTAGAGTTAACATTTTGGAGAATTGAGTTAAAAAAACGATTGGGGTTGGAATTTTTTACAAAAAAATCCTAAAAATGCGCCCTTACAAACTGCAACGACGAGGGGGCAGATTCGAAAATCAGGTAGAATTTTTCTTTGCGACTGATAATAGCTCATATTCAAGTTGAACCTTCCATGATAAGAGGACGGATGCTTAGACTCAAAATCATGCATGAAGATGTCAGCAAAAATGCAGAAAGGGGGAGGGGTGCATAACTAACCCCAAGGGCATCATAGGAGAGAAATCTTCACAAGCTGTAGCGGCTTAAAGACTTGTTCGGCAGAGTAGTTTAAAAGTTTAAAAGTCTATTCTTTATTGACGGTATTTGTGGGATTTGGCCCCTCTTCTTTCTTCAATTAAAAATGAAACAGCCAGTCATCGACGTCACAACGATCCTGGGAGTTTTCATTTATTTTTATTTACTTATTTTTGTTATTATTATTATATTATATTCCAAGTAATTAAAACGTCCAATCAAAAATCTAACGACTACAGATAAATCTCTAATAACAGGGACTTTTTGAATTCTAGGTAAATACTCGTCCACAGTATTTTTATCGAACGTTCCCACCCTTAAAATATAATAGCATCAAATTTTCACATACGTAACTACCATTCAAATGTTAGTCGTTTGGATTGGAGCAAAGACACTGAAATTTTAGGAGGAATTTCTTGTTTTTCTGACCTTGACCTTAATTCATGTCAATTTGATCGATCATTGGCGCCTTTAATAGAAATTAATTTTAGTAAATTATAAAAAAAGAGCCATGCGTACTCATGCCTATGAAGAAGATGGCTTAAGAAAGAAGAAGGCGGATTTCCCATCGCCGTACCATCTAACTGTCCATAGTATTAGCCATCTATTGGAAAACGTTTCTCTTTTATTTTTTTTTTTTTCTTGATTCATGCAAATTGAAATGAATCCTTTTAATTGGGTAAGTGGGTGTTACCAGATTGACATGATAAATAACTGTGTTAAGCAAAACAACACAGCTAATAAACTTATGTTCCGACATTAAGCTATTTATTTATCGAACTTTACAAAATATGCCTCTTTTCCGGCAACGACTTCCTCATTTAAGGTGAATCTTTTGCAACCAAGCTTTTTTTTAAGTTTGGAAAAAGAAAGAAATCAAAGGAAGCCGACTCTGGTGAACATAGTGGATGAGACAGTAATTCGTACCGTAACCGGACTAACCAGAACCTTTTTCTCTTCGGTTCGGCGTCGAATTGGTCCAATAAATCAACATATTCCGCGCATATCCCTTCTCTAAATAATCAGTTAAGATCATGCCTTGCGGATTGCAACAATATTGTCGCAATAACTTTTTCAACTGATGGAATCGTTTTGGCCCTCTTCGGCGCACGTTCGTGAGAAAAACATAATTTCTAGCGCGTGCTTATGTATCCATTCAAAATTACGCTTAACTGTTTGGTTGAAGGATACATTGTACACGTTTAGTTGGGATATTTGCCACCTCTAATCTTCACCCGGTGGTCTATTAGCACATGGCCGCTCTTCATCAAAAACAGATGTTCGACCAAGTTTAAATTCATTGAATCAGTGTCCGATAGGAGTCGTCAAAGATTGATTCTCACTATACGTTCCATAGCACTTCCGTCCCGTTTATGTTTGTACGTCTACCGTACCATAATGTAGATGTAGCTAGTTTTTACTAGTTAAATGTTTTGAATTGTTTCTATTTGCCGTTCGACAGCTTCTTTCGTTATATCGTGTGTCGTGTATCCATCACTAGTTCTTTTCTTTTAAATATTGTGCACTCGATCGTCGTTTTTTTTTTTTACTTCTTAACCTAGCGTCATCATCATTTAATTTAACAGCAGCTAGGATCAAGTTCTCGTGGGATCACAATTTGCAAAATTTGAATACATATACGACGACCACAATTTCAATACAGCTATCACCTTCCACTAGGTACACTGACGAACCGTAAACGGGCGAAACGCACGTCGGTGTATGGTGCGTGTTGGTAGCTTTTATCATAATTAACAATTTAAACGAATGTGATTTCTCTCTTTGATTTCTGCACGTCTTTTGCCTTTCAAAAAAAAAAATAAATAAATAAATGAATTACTGACCGGTATTGTTCTTCTTCCATGATTCCGCAGATACATAGACTTGCTCGTTTCCAACGGCTCTTAGGGCAACACTACACGATGAATCGACGGCATTTCTACATTCTTGTACAAAATACTTCTCATACCACCCTCGTACATCAATAGATCGCTGAACAAATTGGATAACATGGATTCGTAATAGGAAGCCTTAATTTATTCTATTCAAACGTTTCTTATCGGACAGAATTTTCGTTTACTTGACCTACTTCGGACTTCTAATGAAATAATGTAAAACATCATTTCACTATTGTTATTATGATGCATAACTTGTTATGCATGATGATAACCACGTCAGCGTCGTGTTTATATTATGTTGTTGTTGTTGTTGTTTTTTTTTTTTTTAATTATTTGTTTACAGGTAGACGATCAAATGAAACTACTGCAACATTCGTGGTCGGACATGCTGGTATTGGACCACATCCATCAGCGTATGCATAACAATCTGCCGGACGAGACCACATTACACAACGGACAGAAATTCGACCTTCTGAGTTTAGGTCTCCTCGGCGTTCCCAGTTTGGCCGACACCTTCAATGACATCACGAACAAGCTGCAGGAGCTCAAGTTCGACGTCGGCGATTATATTTGTATAAAGTTCATGCTGCTGCTAAACCCAGGTACGTAGCCGTGGATCGTTGGCGCTTTTTTCGGACTTCAACGATCAATCCGCGGTTTATTTTTATTCGGTGATTGCGAAATGTATTTCTATTTCGTTTCGTTCGCAGATGTCCGAGGAATTGCGAACAGGAAACACGTGGAGGAGGGATATGAGCAGGTTCAAAGGGCGCTCCTCGAGTACACCTTGACGGGATATCCCCAGATTCAGGTCAGATAAAAAAATGTATCTATCATTTTCATGGATTCATAAGATCTTTTACCGATTGGCTTTTGAGTAAGTACTTGAAAGCGTTTGCTGTTAGTGCGCGGACCGTACACTCGGTATTTTGAAAATTCGAATTCACCAACGCAACATCGCAATGCACACCGGCGACTTCGATCAGAGTACAATCAACATGTATTCTGATCAATTTTCATCAAGAAATACTATTTTTTTGTTAACAAAATAATTTTAATCATAACGATTCCTCAAAAATAAAATGGGACGATACCCCTGACCACAACGTTTACAAATTATCCCGCTTTCGATCGTTATAATGGTTCTACTTTAAGAACAATTGAACGCTTCATGGAAGAATTACCAACATGCCAGTAAGACGAAAAAGTGCGAGATGAAGTCGAGAACTTCAATCAAAGGATAATTTATTACGTCGTAGGTTCAGTAACTGAGCTTCAGGAACACATGAATGTGATCCCGAACTCAACACAGGAGAATCATCTTTTTAACTTAACGGTTCCGTGAATAAGCATCTGATTTAAAGATCAGCCAGAAGCATCGCATTATTTTAAACTGACCCTCTGCGGCGCATGGTCCGGACTTGGACAGTGTGTGGTTAACAGTAAGACCGCTGGCCGCATCACTTAATTACTGCGGCACAAGTACAATAAATCGATAATTTCCAGGAATGGACTGGTCAATCCATCCTCCTCGCTCGCTAACATCTGTAGACTTCTTCTTGTAAGCTTGTGTTAAGTCGTTGGTCTACCCCAATAGGCCAGCAACATTACGCAACTTGCAGACCAATAATGAACGTAGTATCTCTGACATTTTGCCCGCTTTACATGAGAAAGTTACGGACGATTCAACAGATTCATTCTTGCTAGCGCTGTCGAAGAGACGCCCACAACAAGATTTTTTCTGGTGTGAACTATAATTTCATCAGCATACAAAAGAGCGATTTTGCGTTTAACATTGAGAAATTGCATCTATTCCCAAATTTTCGGCGATTAATTCCAAACAAAATCCAAGAATTTGCTATCGCCAGCCAATAAGACATATCTGCTGATTGTGAGATAAAAACAATTGGATAATTCCGATTGGATAATTGGATATTGGATAATTATGGAGATGGGCTTTTGGTTTGGACCACAGTACTTTTACCAACAAAATTAACCTAGTTAACCTACAATTAGGAGCAGATTTATACAATGTGCGCATTAGAAAAAAGGAGTTGATGATAAAATCATACGAAATCGCTAAAATTTAAATGCCAGTTGAATTTTTAAGGAAAACAGTCACTTCTTTTTTTTTTGTGACGGCCCAACGGGGTGTATAATCTCTTTAAAATTTATCATAATCTCCGGGAGTATTCCATGGCTTTGTTACTATCATATAGAAGTGGGAAGGATACGAAAGGCTGTACTTACCTCGAGCCTCAAGCAACATATGCATAATTCGTCATAGTTCGGTAAAACGACTTTTTGAACGTTTTTGCTATTTTTTTTTATACAAAGAAGTATAACAAGAAACGAGAAAAGGAGATGCTACTTAAAGGTGTCACATCACTTATGGAAATTATACGTAGGTACATAAAAGCTGTCGGCACGCATCTCTCTGTCCGATACACAAGAATAAACGGGGGGAAAACACTAGAGTTAAGGGACCAGTACGGAGAGATAGGAGATTTTCGTGCGTCCATTCCGGCAAGTTTCGTTCTATTGTGCCTTGCATAGAATAAGAATTTAGTGGCCTGTTTCGTCGACAATGACGCAAGATTTTGTATTGAAAATTGAAAATCTCGCGCACTTTAATCATAAATTTGGCTACTTCGAGCTATTTTGATTCCTCAAGTTGACCATTGATCGCAGGAAGAAACTGGCAACTTTTTGGACACTTAAAGCATCGTCCACTCCCAACACACTGCACTCAAGACAGTGTTCGACGTAGAAAACTGCTGTTTCAAGCCCCGTTTCTTAGTGAGCTGCGAGGCTCCAGCAAACGAAAATTCGGATTGCTCCTTTAGATCTTTTGCGATAAAAAACGCGTGCGATACAACTTTAGACAGTGCTCATGAAAAATATACAATTGCATAGGCAGCTGTTTGTACACACGCCAAAAGCACTTGATTTACACCATATGTACTTTCCCCCGTTATTTTTACATCTAATCAGCAAACAGTTTGCATTAAACAGAATTCGTGTGCGTTGCCAACGTTCGCTGCATCGTCGAATTTTGAAACCGACGTCTTGTATTATTATATTTCCAACGTTTGCTCGTTATAATTACATTCTACATAACCTCTTTCGACTTTTACAGGATAAATTCAACAAGATGCTCCAACTACTGCCCGAGATACATACGTTGGCGACGCGAGGCGAAGAACACCTGTACCACAAGCACTGCAACGGCAGCGCCCCCACGCAAACGCTGCTGATGGAGATGCTGCACGCGAAGCGGAAATAACGGCCACCAGCCTTCAACAATTGTTACCATATCTGTGTGCAATACAGGCTTAAACTACATGTGTAAATAAGTTATTTTTGGAAATCTCTTAGCTGTTGATTAGCAAAAAAAAGAAAAACAACAGAAAATAAAACAAAAGACGATTAAATACGATACACTGACGATGATGCTGATGACGTTTTTGACAATGCCTTTCAATTGAAGTACAAAGCAGGCCGGAGTCGTTAGTTTTCGTGCCACACGATTTATTTTTGTAAGGAAAAAGCGATTTTTGAAAATGCGGTAAAGCTAGCGGCTCTCTGGCGTAGTGTGCTGGGCCACGGAACCTTGCGCTCATTTTTTTTTTTAATTTTACACACCCTTCTTCTATAATTCATCTTTTACTTTATCCACTTCTTCTTTAATGTTATTTTTCGTCTTCTATTTACCTTCTTTTTTTGTATATTCATCTTTTCAAGTAAAGCAAGCAGAAAAAAAACATTCCAGAAATGCTCTGGAGGGATTCAAGGGCATCCTAGTAACGTAGCGTGTAGGGTAGTGTAGGTTTCCCCTTCCTTCTATTCGGTTGAAGGTAGGCGGAAAGTCGGTCACGACGTGAGAAGGTTTCTTAAAAGTCATTTAAAAAGTAAAATGGTGGATAAATAAGATTTTTAAACAAATTTAATTAAATGCTACAAAAAAATATTGTTAATAAATAATGCACTGCACCTGAGATCGTTATATAAAATAGTTAAAGTAATGTTTATAGGTATTACAACGGATAATATCTCGATACACGGCGGCCTTCTAAAAAGTAACGAACCAAGAAGGAAGAACAAAACGCGAAGTATAATAAGAAGGCCGTGAATTTTATCGTTCTTTTTTTTATTAGCTTAACTGTGGTGATGGACTAACAAAACTGTAATATTATTGTAATTATTATAGATTATATTGCCTAGCTATGTAAGATGTAATAAGAATTTATTTATATATTTTTAAAAACCGCAAGGAAGAGATACACAAACGTATGCGTGTAAAGCGAGCGTAAAATTCGTGTGTATGGAGAAAGAAGTAGTAAGAAACGAAACAAAATGGTGGATCTTATTAATTAATTAGCTAAATTACATTTTACGAGTTAATATTAAGTGTGTGCCTTATTTGTTGCCCTTAAATGCGTATGAGTGAGAGGGGGAGCTGTGAAAGATGTCCGAATCGCGAGGTTCGTCGTTGTACATATTTGCAGGAATACAAAAATATACATTTTGTGCATATTTAAATAGATATAAATAACATATATATATATATATATTTTTAATTTGTACATATAATTAAAATTGTTTTTTTCTTTGGTGATTTAATTGTAATATTTACTATGTATTATAGTATATAGATTATTAATTAAATGAATTGTTTAAAAAAAAGCATTCAGTTTTGAAATTTTTACATTCTCACAAGTGGTACGAAGTGAATGATGGGGAATTATCTTTAAAATAGTGAGTGAAAGGAAAGTACATCTTTAAACCGTAAGTATCATAAATAACAGATCCCGATTTCTTCCACCTCGAAATAAAGCTGTGCAAGCTCGAGTATTTGCGAAATTTACAGCTTCAAATCTTATGTTGGTGTACCTGAGTAATCGCTGCCTTGCGTTCATTTTGATAGTATATTGTTGACACTTCAAAACAACAAATGCACCGTAAACGACTGTATTTTAATGAAAAAAAAATAGATATTTCTCTGCGAAATATTCGAATAACTCGATCGAAAGAACGAGCAAATTAAATATCATGTTGCCAACTTCGAATGGTTGACCTTGATCCGTTTGTGGAATCGTATAAAGTATAAGTCAAAATTAATCTTCTTTATTTTCACATTTAAATTAAAAAAAAACTTGTTTGCTTTCCTATGTTCAAAATTTCAAACTAACTGACCTTACTTATACAACAACATTTATAATAACTGAATAACGCTCTGAGTGACTTTGCAACTGTAAAAAAAAAGCTGTGTTACCTGTTAAAAATGGTATTCTATGATTAGTTGCATCGGCGTAAATTAAAATTTAATCTTGAATTAAATCGAAGTAACAGGTGGAATGTGACAATTGCAACAAATCAAATAGAAAAAGTTATGATATTCCACCTAAGATTTTGACTTAATCCCAAAATTAAATTTTAATTTATATTGGTACAACTGACCGTTACAGAAATAACATTAGACGTTGCCAGGATTATACCAGATAAGTTTGTAGTACATGGTCGTTATTTATGTGATATTAGCAATAGAAAATATGCTAAAATACAAGTAAATCTAAAGATTGACAATAAGCAGTGGAGGCGGATAGGGATTCCATTTTTTTTTCGATTTATCAATCGAAGTTGACACATAACAAACGATAAATACAGTAACTATGAAACCAATCTACTTGGTAAGCTGATATGTTGGTAACAACTTCAGCATAGTCTTCTTTTTTTTTTCTTTCTTTAATAGATCATACTTCTAGCAATTACCAACTTAACTCGTTCGCGAAACTTAAAAAGTATTTGCTACATTTACGCTTTGACAAAAGTGGAAAACAAAATTGATGAGCGATGAAAAGACACACATCAGTGAGCCGCCTTTCTTTCTTCCTCCGTCGAACTTAAAAGTACCAAGAGACAAGTCACGATTTTATCAATATTTATGCTTGAAAATGAAGTATCCAACGAATAAAGCATACGTGGAACAACTAGCTTTAGTATTGAAGATGGCGCAGTAAAACGATCACCATAATAAAAAAAAAAATAAACTAACGGGAAATTAAAAGCTAACCTCGAACGGAATGTTTTTGACAGCTACAGTACAGAGCTTCATCGTTAGATGGTGCTTTAAATTTAGTTACATATTAAAGTCCCTAGATTGACAAGGTACCAAATTTAGAAGTGAAAGAAAATAGTGTGTCTGCTATGTAAAATTTGACTTTAATTTTGGGGATTTTATGCGTGTACTATAGTAAAGAGATTATTCTTGTGGAATAGGTATTTCCCACACTGGCAAATAATGCACATGCGTTGTAACAATAACGGAAAACAGGTCTGGAAATGATAAATTTGAATGCTTTTTAATCCATTTTGATTTTCCTTGTATTTAGTTAGAAATTGTAATATTTCTATACACACGAACTTTTACAAAAACAAAAGGAAAACAAGTTATAAATAATGTACGTATCATGTATACATTATGTTTTATATAGTATGTATATGTATGTAAATGTTATAGAAATTTGTGAAAGAATGGATATAGAATAAGGATATTCTCTTCCAGTTTTTTTTTTTTTATCTTATTCGAGAGCAAGGTACTGTGGTCTAACCGATTTTGTGTTATCGTTTAAAATACGGTAAAAGTGGTATAAATTTATTTTCGATTGTTGTGTTGTGTGCAGGCTACTACCTCTACAAATTACAAAATAAAAATAAGGAAAAATAATAATAATAAAAAAAAACAACAAAAAAGAAGTCTCTCGTCAATTTTGGTCGCTGTGCGAGCAATTTGACGCTGGTTTCTGAGACGCTGCAAATCTCCGTTTAACCCCGAAGTCGCAGAAAGATAAAAATAAGATAAAATTGTACCCTCCACCGCCACAATCGCCGGAAGACGGTTATGTAGTGTATCTATCTATCTTTAAGAAAGAATGGTAGAAAAATGGTTCTTTAGGAATTTAAGGCAGTGTTTTTCAAGCCCCCAACAGTTAAAAACGCAAGATTCTTGTTGATTCTTATATCGTTGTTACCTGCTATTTCGGTGTACATAATATATTTGTGATGAAATTTGATCAAGCAACCACATGAAATGTATATAAAATGCAGAATAGATATAGTTATGTATATGTAAAATAATTTTACCTTTTTTTTTTTTCCGAAAACTCGCCTGTACTTTTTAAAAGATTTAAAGAAATAAAACGATTGTATTGTATCAATATAAATAAACGCTTTTTTTTCTTGAAAGATTCTAATGTTACATTTACGATTGGTCGCTGTTGTTGATGTTACTAGTTCTATATGTTGAATTTTTACACTAAATGTAGTAGCGAAGGGTGTTTGAATTCAGTCGGGAACCTTTAATTACCGGAAAGTGTACCGTTAATTCAACAAGTTCTTTAATACTTGAACGGGGAAATCATTAATTTTGAGAAATGTTCATCTGGTTATAAAAATATAATTGGCGATCTGCGTTCGTCAAATGTTTTGGCGGTTTTAGCTTTATTCGATACGTCAAAGTCGCTGTAAATTTACTTTAAAACACTATAAACAACATTCGTAGCTGCCTTGGTATTAAAACGCTAAAGTTGGTTTCCTGTCGCATTAGGAATAATTTGACAACTAGACTGACGCAATTGTTTTAGTGACGTCAGCTTGGCAAACAGGAATCACAAATTAGCCAGGCGCGATTCGATTGGCTAAACAAATCCCAAAATGAGGCGCGGTCTATTTTGATGACCTTGATATCGTTTAACCAATGGAGAGCACCGCTGGCGCATACTACGTTTTTAAAAATTGACTAATTGAAAACAACCGTCTGTATTATGCTATCGGTGTAAAGATGCAAAGATTAAATTTCTTTTTCTCACAGCATCTTCATTGTAAAGATGTTAAACGTGTATACCGCTACGTGTACATCACTACCGAGACGTGCCAAACTCTCTCGACGCCGACACCATTTGTCAATTTTGAGCTGAGTAAAAAGACAGGGATTAGCCTAACGCATTACCGCCTTTATCGACCCCTACCCGGTCTTCTATCTGACGTGATGTACGATGCGCAGTCGCTATGAGCAAAGTTGGAAATATGGAACCCCCTTTTGACATGGGCGTAGCCAGAGGCGGGCAGAATCTCTAAAATAACTTCAATTTTTCAATTTTTTTACAACCATACCCGCCGGACATACAAAAGTCTCCAAAACCTCAATCGTAAATAGAGCCCCCACCCCACACCGGCCTGCGCCAAATACTGGCTACGCCCGTGTCTAATTTTAAAGATGAACACTTTCTTCGTATAAATCGGCACTTTCCCAGAAGTAACTCGTATATTGTAGCAATAAACGTTATTGTTTGTTTATCAAAGATTCTTAAAATTGAATTGAAACACCCCAATTTTATCAGCACGTATTATTTGTAACGTCGGAACGAAGATGTGTTATGTGTTGTTAAAAATAAAAAAAAAAGTAGGTAAATACGAAAGAAATGGAACAATATAAAACCAATACATAAAAAAAAGGTAAATTAATAGATAGAATATACATATATAATATAATATACATATATTTTTGGTACACCTTCACTTATATATTTTTGGTATAGCCCCCTGAAAATATTAAATAAATTAAATAAAGACGAAAGAGCGACATTATTTACCTTATATAGTTTGTAATATGGTATCATAATGAGGAATATTTTTTTAAAAGAGGCATATTTATATTTTAAACGTATATCTTTGAAAATATGTATTGCTTGAGATGCAATTGAGTTTTCTATAATTCGATCTGTTGCAGCTGAAAAATACTGTAAGATAAAATTAAAAAAAAACAAATTAATATCTTGCCGTATAACGCGCATATAGGCCCAAAGCTTACATCAAAAAAAAAAACGTGAAAGATTAAATGATAGAGTGATTGGATGTAAATGTGTAACGCATACCTACTGATATGTACGTATACCTATGTATATCATACTTATAGCGTCCATATATAAAGTCTTTTTCAGTCTATCTTTTTCTTAAGTTCCCATTGTTACGTATACAACGCATTTCGTTTCTAAAACACTGGCCTTAGCACCGTCCACCTATGATGCCAGCGTATCCGTTGCTTAGCCATAGAAAAATAAAATGAAACGCGAATGTACCTCTCTCTAACGAAACGTACCGTACTATACCACCAGTTACAGTGTTGCCAATACAGTTATACAATTCTTTAACGGTAAAATCATGTTTACAAAAGAATTCTATTCTGCTCTGTTAAATACATATTGATAGATGACTTATACGAAATACAAAGTACTATTTGTTAACTATTCAACATTCTATCTGTTAACATTTTCGCGAAAAAAAATGATTTTTCGAAGTTGGTACGATCAAAGCACTTGACATGACTGAATCAACCATACCACTCGATCACGACATAATATAATAAATTAAAATGTACAGTTCTCGATTCCCGTAATGCTAGCTTATTCCCACCTTAAAACAACGTCTTTTGGACTATTGTCCTCTCTTTCTATTTACAGAAAATTCGTATATATACATCTCTTTTTGACATAGTCGCAGTTGCCGAGACAATATTTATTTAGTCATTTTTATTTGAAAAAGATACTTGTTTAGTCATTTTTGTGTACTTGCGTTTTGTTTAGATTTTTATGTTCTTCGATAATATCTATTGGCATTGGCCAAAAGCCTCGTTTCCATCCATACTTCATTAAAAAGCTTGTAATAACATACCATATGATGCAAAAATGAAACGTGATGTACGAATACGGTTTACTTTACTCATTACGTCAACTGCCAACTGTAGCAAAATTAAATATTTCCTATTAAAACATCTATCAATACTATTTGACAACAATGCAAGCACTCTCCATACGTGCCGTTCCGTTTTCTAAGGTGTGAACAGACCATAGCAGACATTTTCTTGTTTAAATATTTGTACGTGTTGCCTTAATATACAGAAAGAACAAAAAAAAAGCCGAAAATATCGAAAACCACATTACCAAAATGTCTACCTTCACGCATAAGCAAGCCTGAAAATTCGAATCTATATTTGTGATATGTGCGTAAACGGTTAATACGCTGAGCGGTAATTGTTTTTGGTATATTTTTGAATGAAATTTTCACTTTAAATTTGACTCAAATCATGTGGCGTAATTCTCGACATGAAAAAAAAAATGTGTAACTTTGACAACCTAGATCATAGTTTTTTTCATTTTCTGCGAAGCTAAAAAGCGCTTTCTTGAACAGAAGAAGAACTTCTATTGGCAACACTGATTTAGTAATTTGATGACGTTTTAAAAAATTTACGTCACAATAACTGAAAAAGATTTTATGCCGGAACTTAATGTGTGATTCCTATCTACCACTGGCGAAGGTCTTCAATTTTTACTAACCTTGAAAGTCTTTACTTTATTAATTTTGATGACGTATCCTAATTAATCGTATTGTAACGGCTATGAAAATCAAAGATGTCGCTGTCTATTTTAGAACGTAACCTCCACTAACTTAGATTTAGTTATTATAATAATAATAAATACCTACAAGTATCGTTTCTACTTTATCTTTTTATCTTTCAGTAGAAACTCTATCCCATTCGTAACATGTAAATAACAACAAAGCAAACTGTTTTAATTTCCCTTACAACCTTAGTTATTTCCTTTTCTTGATGATACAATTACAATACGTAGATATTAGCTTGCGTACAGACCAACGGGGTGATAATTGACATATTCTATAGAGATATAATGTGAAAGATATATAGATGCGTACGTATACGTGCATGTAACAATACGTATATAAATGGATATTTTTATTTAAGCAGTGTGATTGAAAGGTTGTACATAATAATAATTTATGTGGTAATAAAATGACTTGTTTGTAGAATAAAAATCACCGTCAACTAATTGAAATTTTGTTTTCATTGCGTCCCTTATACCCAATTCTGGTTTTACAAAATATATTTTACTGCATTTTTTTTTTTTGATCAATGTCACCAACCACAAAATCCAAAGTTCGCTAAACAATCATCCACTATCCATTAAAATTCCACTAAAAACGTCATTCTACATCAATAACACAATCAAACGCAATTATATACATTATTTTTGATATGGATATTCATCGAGCCGTACGCTACTGAGGTAGCACTCGTTTCTGCAGGCTTATTCCAAAATGACTCGTTGCTAGAGATGACAAAGGCAGGTGAATTTATTACGTTTTTGCAGCGACTGAACAGACTCGTCTCACAAGAAAGGGTTCGTATTACCCTAGTCGCTGTAAAAATATATATAATCTCGCCTGCCTCAGTTATCTTTACTCATTAAAGTTCTCCACCTTCCGTGGACATAATAAAGTTAGCAGAGATTAGACAGACTCGTGTTTTGTCGACTTTCGTGAAAACCATAGGATCCCATTGTCATGAGGCGAATAAACACGAGCGTGTAGTGCCTGCCAATTTCGTAAAGGTCACGGAAAGCGGCGAGCTTTACTCATTACACATCCGCATTTATTCTTATTGTTAATTACAATTTGAAGAAGTGTAGCCAACCTTCCTCAATCGATAAATAAACGTTATGAAAGAGATTGAGGCAGTGGTTTTAGAATTATTCACGATATCAAAGGATTGTAAACACAATGAATATTGTTCATCAGTGTAAAGAAATGTAGCGACTTTCTTATTACCAAGCTTACACCTTTGTAAATACACAATGCAACGGTATATGATACTGTTAGAAGATTGCGTTAGACGCAAAAGCAAATCATTGCATGATGCTTTGTCCACTTTTATAGTCTAAGATAGTAATATGTGCTAAAATAAAATAAATTCCATTAGATTGGTAGGTCCATTTACACGTAGCTATATTCATATCATATGAATTTTTTGTTTACGATAATGGCAATTTGAAATTATATAAATAATATAAATTTGTTTTATTGTAAGAACAAAGACACAAGAATTTATTATAAACATGTATATTGAGAAACATCAATAAAACATTCAATACAAATATAAATGTAAATGAAATAAAGAAAATACAAATCTCTCCGTATCAATCAATACTGTACGTTTAATCGCCGTGATGCGGTCAAAAATCAAAAATTTCGTAGAAAAATACTTAAAATTTCTGCTACCAAATATTTTGTACGTACTCACCGTCAATGTCTTTTAATTTTCAATCTGCTACTAGTACCCAAAAAACGCCTGGAAAGAATAAAAACGCACGGTATTAACCACCTTCTTACTTTATGGTGTAATAGAGGGTTTCCTTACATGATGTCTTCGGGTAGATCCGGATATTGGTACAGTGCGAAATGATCACAGCGATACTCTGCTGGAATTTGATGATAGGTTACTGCACCAAAGGTTCTATTTCTACTAAATGCAATCTCACTGAGCTGAAATTGTAGAACTAATTAGTCCGTTATGATATAAGAACTGCTTGTTGCTTCAAGTTTACGTCAACTTTGGATTGTAAAAATGAAGTATTTAATTTCTGTTTTGACTTTAGTTGTGTAATTTAGCGACACCATGCACCTACCTTTCGTCCTAATCTAACTGGTATAACGGAATCGTCTTCCGCATGAAATATCATCACTGGGCAAGGTATTTCGACTATATGCTGGGAGTTATTGAAATAAAATCCGTTTTTCTCCAACGGATTTAAAATTGTAGCATCTAACCAGGGTAACCACTTATATATCTAAAAAATTAAACGTTCAAATTAGATAAATGTTAGCCATCTACTGCATTAGATCATGTTACCTGCCCAAATGGATGTACAGGAATTTCTTCCCTCATCGTTGTGAACCCCGATTCCACAACTACCCCCGTTGGCACTATATTCTCTTGACTCAATTCAGCTGCGGTACGTAAACCTAAACTAACCCCAAGCGAACGGCCCCAGATATAAATGTTGGCATTTGTCTTCGATCGTAACCACTTATATACTTGTTTACAATCTTCAACTACGGCTGTTTCAGTCATTAAACCATCCGAAGAGTCACCATAACCTACATCGTAATAATAAATTGATAAATAAACGATTTTAAATATGTATTTACCTCTATAATCGAATGCTATCACATGAAAAAATAATCTCAAAAGCATAAACATGGTAAAACCATCCCGTCTCGTCTCACCGGTTCCATGGAAATGTAATACAATGCCATAAGTGGTATTGGTAAGTGTTTCGATGAAACTAACTCTTTTCGTATTATTTTTATATCTTTCCACAATTTTCCATGGCAATAAATGCCAAACTCCTAGACTTAACGTTCTATTTGTGTCAACATCATTTACATCGATATAATAATTTTGTAAACCGACAAATTCTATGTCAAAATATTCCTTATCCCGTGGAAGTCCAACTTTAAAAAGAAAAGTTTTAAGGGAAATAATATTTGGATACTTTAACTCAACTTACATCTAGTAAACATCAAATTTTCTTGAATGGTAAACGAAAGCATAAATGCTACAGGTATTACCACGTACAGTACAATTACGACCAACAAAAATAATACGATCCTAAAATGTTAAAACGAGGAATAATTTAGTAAATACGAATACTTACAAATACTTACAAGCATATTGTTGCAATAAACACGATTTTTTTGGCCCTCAGTTTTTTGGCGTTTGTCTCGGAAATCGTTTCATATTCTTCTAACATATTGAGGTTAGGTTAGAGAATTAAGTAGAACACTTCATACTGGGTTCGCTTCTTCCTCGAATTTCTCTTTGAGGAATATTAACAATTACGAAAAATAACTTGCGAATATTTTCGTATCATTTCACCTGAAATACTTAATTTACATGGCTCATCTCTTTTTAATTATCTATATAGGCGGTCAACCCATCAAATATTATCACCTTTTATCTATACTTGCGTTTATTTATCTAGCGGTATGATAATTTCATTTGAATTGAGGATTTTTTTTGATTATTTCGTGTGAAACAATAGGTTAAGTTGGTATCTTATATCTGTCAAATATATTTAACCTAAAAATTTATATACAGTACGTTAAACAACAACAAGTATCGGCATCCTCGGCACCGCACAAGTTTAATTTATTATATAGTAATATATAATAATTAGTTCGGGACGATCGTTTCGAGGACACGAGAGGACCATTTTTTTTCTCTCACATCATTCAGTTACCGTTCAGTTGGTCACATATTTCTCCATACATATTCTGCAAATAACTTCGCCTGAATGAAATTTTCAAAAATAATTTCAGTATAAAACGAACCGAAGCGACTATTAAATAAATAAATAAAAAAAACTATAAAGAACCTTTATTCGAATACATGTAAAAAAAACTTGACATTATATCCAAAAAGAACACATTTTACTCATTCAACCCGATATCAATCGTTACAATAATCGTCATATCGATTCTGGAAACTCCTCATCTAACTGAGAAATAGTATCTAAGCCATGGTGACTAGAATATTTCAATTGTCTTATTTGCCCTTGCAAAGTTATCCTTTCCTTGGATAGACTGATCTTTTCCTCGGCTAATTTCTTCTCCCTCATAGTCAAGGATACCAGCTGATTTTGGATATCCTTCAACCTTTCATTGTAATCCCTTTGCGTGGCATTAGCTTGAACAATGGCCTGTTCCCCATCTTTGCTTTTCTTATCGGCGATTTGCATCATTACCTCCAATTCCTTCTCCTTCAAAGAAAGCTTATGTTCGCGATCTAGAAGAGACCTTTTAAGAGTCTCCACCTCGCATTGGGCACGCTGCAGATTTTTCCTCTCGATGTCGGTTAATTCCGCAGCTTTTTGCGCTACCTCAATGGCAGCATCGATTTCAGCCCTAGCCTTTTGGGAATCGTAATTTTGAAGGAGCTTCGTCGAGGTCTCCAGACGAGATCGTTCAGCTGAAATCGCTAATTTCTCCTCCGTCAACTGCAACGTTTTGTTCTCTTGTTCTGCTAGAAGTTGCTCCTTTAAAGCCTACAAAAAAAAATTATTCAAAATAAGGAAATTAGGATTTGAATTAGACTTTGTTATACTTTTAACTGTTCTCTCTCCCTCTCGATGCAGGATCTATTGAATTCGGCCTCGCGATCTAAAGCTGCCGATCTGGCAGCTAATGTCGCGGCTGCTTGTTGCATTGCCCAGCGTTCTTCTCTTGCACTTTGGGTTTGCTCTGTTAGTTTAACTTCTAATGTTCTAACTAAGGTTAATAGTTGGGTTCTTTCGGCTTCAGCCGATGCGCGAACTTTTTCCAAAGATTTTCTCATCACTGGAAATAATTAAAATGCATTTTAACCCTTCGGATTGGTGGAATAATAGATTATTAAAGAATTTACATGGATCGTATTGGTTTAAAACAATTTTTTGGCAATAAAAATTAAGTCTCCCGTGTGCATAAGTTGACAAAGAAAAAGTACCAAATTGCTTCCTACAATGCCAAGTTCATCTACAGAACTCATCGTGAAAGTCTACAATAATCGAAAACAGAAGACCATACGTTTGATTTCCTCTTCTTTCGCTTTCAGGGACTCCTCCCTAGCCAAACTCAACACACCATAATCATTTTCCACTTTCTCCCTAACACCGACCAACAATTTGGTGTTCACATCCAATAGCTGAATGTTAGAATCCAATTTCTGTGAATACTCAGCACTATTTTGAAACAACTGGCTCTCCGATTGCTTCGTTTGTTTGATATTTTCAATTAGAGTTGAGTATTCATATCTAATTTCATCGACGATTTTATCATGGCTTTCTCTGATTGATCTTATTTCGTTATCCCGAATTGCGGTCATATCTTCGACTTTTTCTTTGTATTTCCGTACTTCCTGTTCGTGAGATTCTTTGAGCTGTTCAAATTTGTCTGAGTAGCTTCTGTGAAGATAGTCTATCTCAGATTTCAAACGGGTTTCAATGGATTCCATCGTTTGCTCTAACGTTGAGATCTGTTTCCTGCAAAAATCATTATTTAATTTGAAATTACATTCTGGGACACCCTACATTAACTTACTTATACGATTCCTCCAATAAGAATTTCTCCTCCTGCGATCTCAGCTTGAACGATGCCAGTAAGTCCTCAAACAATTTTATACTCTCGTCAGAAGTGGTCCTCCTTAATTCGTCGATTTTTTCAACATTTTCCAAAGAGGAGCTCGAAATGGGCGTCTGCGATAACAATATTTGCATGTGATTATTGATTCGTTCCTGCTGTAATCGCATGTTGTTCTCCATTATTTGCTGTTTCGTAAACTGTCGTTCGAGTAAACAATTGAATTGCCTTTCTTGCTTCGATAGCAATTCCTGTTGTTGTCGTTGCATGTTCGCAAGGTTTTCTTCGTATTTTTTCAATTGCAAAGCCATTACTAGCTGGGAATTCTGCTGTTGCATAGCGATAGATGTGTTTTGATACTCCATGTCTTGTGTTACGAGTTTTTGTTGGTTTATCAATGATTGTAGTAAATAATTATCAGTTGCAGGAAGATTAGCATCGATTTTAATCGCTTCATTATTTTCCACTTCTGAGATGTTCTGCGAAATCCCAGAATCTTTATTTTGCAGCACCGTGCTCTTACTTTCAGTATGTACGGGTATACTTGCCTCTGACTTGTTGGTTTCAATAGTTGTACTAGCTCCATCTAACCAATTCGGAAGTGAACTCAAATTAGGAGTACTCTTTGTTTTCATATCGCTGCTCGTGGGTGCTTGAAACAGTATTTCCGTTTGTACATTCTCCGAACCAATGGTTGGAAGATTCTGTTTCAAATTATGCTTTGGAGAAGTTGAAGTTGATCTTCGTACATCCTTTTCCGGATCTTTCACTGGCTCGTTTGACAAAATTCCAAGAATATCAGTAAATCCTGATTGTATCGGATGTGGTCGTCTTCCTTCACGTTGTCCGGCACCAAACGAAAGTGGTGCTTGTGGTTCTTGAGGTTGCCTTGTCATTTTCACCGGAGTTGCCGGATTCTTTTCAGTTTTCTTCGCAAATTTGCTACCTTTTAAAATATCGTCAAATGTAATATTTTTGTTATCATCACCGCTAACAATCGGAGTTGGAAGTTTTAAGATTGAATCTACAGCAGATGTCTTGCGAGATCCGACTTCCTTCTTCGTTTCAGCCTTCGTTTCCAATCCCAAGTCATCTAAAACGTTATCATCTTCAAAACTGATTTTCTTTTCTAATCTTTTGGGTGACGATTGTATTTGCGGCTTTTCTACAACCTTCTTCTGTTCATCGCCTAATCCTAACCAATTTGCTTTCGACTCTGACGGTTTATTTTCAGATTTTTCGATACCAAATAGATCGGACACCGACTTCTTCTCTGGGGTTTTCGTTAGACTTGATCGTTTTGCTATGGCAATTTTAGGCTCTTCAAAAAAGCTATCATTGCTACCGTCAGATAATAGATCGCCTAATGGATCATCTAAATCGAAATTCGCCATTTCTGTTTTATGGAATGATGTTTGTCGTTTCCATGCCTACACAGTAGTGAAATCACTCAGATATGATAGATTTTATGTTATTTCCAAGATGGCATTTTTCCCTAAAATGCTTACGTTAATTAATTATTGAAAATGGTTTATTTTTTAGTTTATTTACCATTTGCTTATAATTATCCTCATACACAATACAAACAATGAAATAAATCGATTTTACCTTTGAAGTTATAAACATAAAATGGGTTGTCGTACTTTTTCATTACAAAGAAATGTAAAGACATTGCAAAATCGTTTTTATTTTTATTTGGAAGCTTGTTGGAGATGTTTTAAAGATCGAGTAAAATACCAATTTCATTAACTCTACATTAAATTTGAAATAATCTGAAATTGTCAATAAGCAGGGTTGCCGCTGAAAACTTTAAGTTGGCATTGGATACTTTTAACAAGAAAATTACTAGAGCGCACCATCCCGCTTTATAAGTATTTTAAATTGATTTAAAAGATTTCCAGTAGACATTAGTTTGTAATAGCGATGATTATGCATGTGACAAGAAATATATTCGAATTTTCCACGAATAAACTAAAACAGTCAACTTTAAAGATCCATTCCTCAACTGTCGAACGCATTTCAGAAGATACTATTGTAAAATAATAAAAGTTCCCTGCAGTGTTGCCTTTCACTTGCATATCAGACGAACGAATTCTTTTGAGCTGGAAGACTAATCTGTGGAAAAAGTATTGATTTAATTACAACTGTACTAGAACGACAACCCTATCGATAAAATATTCCATACGTTAAATAAATAAATTATAAATAACTTTCCTATAATGATAGCAAGCAGTGGTGTAGTGTGGTACATAATACATAAATATCGTCACCTTCCGCACCACACAAGTTTAATTTATTATGTAGCAATATATAATAATTAGTCCGGGAGAGCCACTTAAGCTACTGAATTTTAATATTCTCTTCATGTCAAGTTTACCAAAAATACCGAATACTAAAATCAAAGATTTCTACCATCTCCATTTAAAAGATACCAGACGCCTACAAAGTATCTTCTTCACTTTCGTCAAAGTTTTGTACTGGCGGAAGGGACAGACTATGAGTCGTGACGATTAGGTTTCTGCCTATTTTGCAATCGGGAGCATGTTACGCTACTGTGAAGTGGATGGCCACAACGTTTTTTAATGAAAATGCCAATATCGCAAACTGTTCTAAATCCAAGAGTATTAATTTTGCCAACAGCGATACCTAAACCCAACTGTCTACTGGTTAATTAAATTTAATGTTACACTTACTTTACTTCGGGCCGCCTCTAAAGCTTACATTTTTAATTTTATTGACAATCTGAAACCATCTAACGTATTTTGGACTGCTTTCCGACGTTTAACTTGTTTGAAATAAGGCAATGCTTTAATTTTAGAATAAAAAATCCAGAAATAATAAAATAAAGCAAACCCTACAGTAAAAATTAAATATATTTCCTCCGAAATACAATCTCAACATTTAACATCATTAGTACAACATATAAACAAAATAATAATAAACGCCTGTTTGCATAACCGGAACAAACAACTCAACACCTTGTATGTATATAATAGAGACAATAATAAACAGTTCTACGATTTCTAGATTCTAGTTTAACGGGTGTTCACATGTGTATAACACCCGTAAGCATCATACGAAGAAATAGGGATCATGATAATCAGATAAAATGTAGAAACTATCACAACTACGATGCTAAATACAATATTCTCGTGGAAATCGTGTAAGATTATTGTAATTATAAGAATAATTAAAGCGTTTTGCATATATCGCTAAACAATAAGTTGCATTGGGGTATTCACAAATAAGTTATTTTTCAAAAACAATTCGTTCAGTCATCTTTCTTTGTATCACCGGAAGATAAGACGGACTTTTGGAGCTTGCTGTACTCTTCGGTAAGACGGTCGTACTCCTTGTGGAGATTTTCGGATTGTTCCTTTAAGGCAGTCTTGTCTTTGATCTCGTGCTGGAGCTTCTCCTCTAATTCCTTCACGATATCTTTCAGATCATTTATCTACGTGAGAAGAGATTATAAAGAAATTATATTTAAAAAAATGTACAATGGTGGTAAATCATACCTCTCGATCCTTCGACTGGGACTCGTTTTTCTCGTTCTGGTATTCTTGCTCTCCTTTCTGCAACAGGGTCCTGGCGGCTGTTGAGGCGCTCTGGGCCTGCCTCATGGCCGCTTCCGATTGCGCCAGCAACGAAGCCTGGGACGAAATCAATATGACAAGGCGTCTGATCACCAACGATAAGAACAATGCGAAGCCGGAAATGTAGAAGTTTCTTTGGGCGCGGAATAGTCTCATGCTACCCTGCATTTCAGCCTCCAATTGTTTGGGTTCATGTTCTATAATGTAAGAAGAAGAGATAATATGAGATAAGGTTGGTTTCACAGCTTGAAACGTTTAAAGTAAATTACGGTAATTATGTTATCTTTATTTTTAAAGATAACTTATAAGGTATTACAATCGAAGGTGTTTGGGCCATAATTTAAACGTTGTCAATTTTTCGTTTTGCCATCAGAAGCGCTTTTATTTTGACTTAATTCCCACATTGCATAAGCAGTTGTCAAAGATGCATCACACCCTATGTTTTATTAAACGGATACTAAAGATTAAGGCAAATGCACCACTATAGATAGTATGCCAGTACGTCAACGAAGCACCATACATATTGACTCGAACTCGCATATTGCCGCTTGCAGCCAATGATGAGGAGGAAATACATAAGGTTACCAATATTTATAACGACATTTTATAAACCGATATAGCCAGCAATGAAATTGTACAATGGCTTGTGGGAGACGATTGAAAGATTTCAGCTACACCAAGAGATATCGCCATCATTAAGAGTGGATTGAATAATCTAAGGAAGAAAACAAGGAAGAAGAGACATAAAGAATACCTTTGTTTTGTTGGTGCTCTTTTCAGTTTTTGTCTATTCGATAATAACATACCGAGCTAATCAAGTTGACACACTGCAATATAACAGTATCTCGTCATGCGCCTTATTGTTAGATACGAGCCGTTGCTGGCGAAATGGACTGCCATCCTTTTCTTACACACAGAAGTTTATGAACATTATGAATTGAAAAAGTTCAAAATTTATACTCATTTGTGAAATTTTAAGTTTCCATACTGGGTGCCCGGCCATTCATATATACCACGTTTGAAGCAGTTGAAATAATAAAAAGAAGGAAAAATATAGACGTTTAGCGAAATAGTACATTTACGACAATTAATGTAACGGGAATAGCTAACCCTCCTTCAACTTCTTACTTTGTCTAACAGCTGGTTTCGCAATTATTGCAAACTACTACGCTTAAGCGAGGTCATTCCACTTGTGCTTTCATTTCAAAGGGCTGATGAGACTGAAAATCGAGAAATGTATCGTAAAATAGAACGATGCTGTGCTACCAACGGCAATCGGCGTTTTATAAGGTTCATTCCTACAGCCGCGAACGGCCGAATACGTTTGTAATCTTTAATTTTTGCTAATCAAGAAGTTCGGGGAATTTTAGAAATTGAATAGAAGTATAACTCTTCTAGAGAAGGAATCTTCCGCCGTGCTTACGGGCCTGTTTAAAGGTTACAAACGACGAGGAAAGCGCCAGGTGGTAAGTTCCGGGGCCCAGAAGCTCGGGGAAGTACATTCATAGCGCCGATGACGCATATATCGCTGTTTTCGTTTATATAGAAAAATTACAAATCTCTTTTTCTTTATAATTATCTCCTTTGCAATTAAGGCTTTTGTTTTGCAAGCCTTATTTGCAAAAATAAAAAAAAAGGATGTGGCCCTACGTATGACTACCAACTGTTACTGATGGCACTGAACGTGTTGTGAAAAGTGAAAATCGTTATAAAAAAAAAATTCCCTTAAAGATGGAACATTTTTGATCCACGATCAAAAATGTTTGCGAACTGATGACGTAATAAATGTTGATGCGTCAATACGTCTCAACTGCCACGTCACAATGGAAATGACGGTTACAGTTACTATAACCTCACTTTTTCTAAATTACATTAAACGTGCAGCCAACTTTACGCCATCAAAAACAAAAATTACTTCTAATTATTTTTGTTTTTGTTACAAATAATATTCCTAGCCCATAATTTTTGATAATTTCCTCTCTTTGGAAAAAACTGGGTCTTTTACAACCCCCAAGTTATAAAAGACCCAGTTTTTTAATATAAATAAATGCAAAAACAAATAAAAATCGCAAGCACAAATAACGTCCAAATAAAATAGTAGAAAAAGGATCTACAAAGGAAGTGATATATCTTGTGTCCTGCATGTTGCTATTATCTTATTTTATATTAAAAGTAAAATCTTTTGAAAGAACATATAGAAAAACAATTATTTTGTATTTTTCTCTTAATTTCGATGAATGTTACTCTTCAAACTCTTAGATTACGTTATCAAAATACATCCAATATTTACGAAATATAGATCTGCAACAGATCAACAAGTTCATATAGCTTAAATAATATTTGAAATTGCAACAGAAATAATCAAAAAAAAGAATTAAACAAATATTTTTAATTACCCGGATTGGAATATTTCCTGATCTCCCTGATAGCGTCCAACAGGAATAGGAACAATATCGCCAGTACGATAAAGAAATATACGCTGGCCTGCCGCTGGAGACCTTGTAAAAATTTCGATTTGAAGAAGGAATTCCATTTTCTCGGACTGGCCACGGGCAATACCAGCAATAGAACCACGGCGATTTCAAAGTACAAAAAGCCGGCTATTAATGTCCACTGTAAACTCATCTTGGGCGTTATTACAATTAAGAAAGTCGAAGGCGAAGAGAAGAACCAATGAATTAAACTACGTATTTGTCGCTTTACTCTTCGAAACTACGATCGCGATACTATTTAATTTTGGTTGACGGTCTAAATATAAACCGGTAATGTTGACGCTTCGGAGATTATCGTTTATAGAACACAATGAAAAAACAAAACTTTTAGAACATGACGTGTCTCAATACACAAATAAAAACGGGAAAAACTGCTGATTGTATCGATGCAAGTCTAGTGCAACGAGCAACTTTTGACAACCATGACGTTAACTAATTGTGGCGACATCTATACGGGAGATACGTGAAATTGTCGATAATGAATGCGCGAAATTTGAAATTGTCTAAATTTCATAACAACTTTCGACTACGGATCATAAACAAATGACTCACACCGATATAAATAACTTATATTACTTATTATTAACGTAAGGTCAAGATTTGACAAACAAATATTTTACACATTTATTTCCTATTTACACATATATTCATTCACACGTAGATTTACAAAGCGAAGTCCACCAAAAATTAACGGAAAAGCTTTTCTCGAGCGCAACAATATAATGCCACCATTTCGGAGGCATATACAACACATCACCCGGTTCCAATAAACATTTCATCATTCTTGCCCTGGGAAATTCTGCGAACCGATTCAAATCTGGTTGTATCGGATTCACTTGCGATGTATTGCACAACATTTGGTCCGTATGAGGGTAGAGAAATTTTGAATCTTCCGGTGAAAATAGAACGACTAATTTGGTGCCGTATACCTTCAACAACAACAAAAAAAAAGATAAAAAGAATTGAAATCTTTATAGAGGATGTCGAAAAAAATTTGTTTTTAGACAACAAACGATATTTATTTCAATATCATAATTATTTACTTTTTTTATTCAAAGAGATTCAATGAAAAATACTGAAAACAAGCAATCCTTAATTACGGCTTAAAGTTTCTAGTAACATTGCAAAATTCTCCGTTAATGTGGATTAATGGGGAGCACCAACAATATTTAATCAAGAATACCAAAATATTAATTATTGTTACTGTTACTGCTATGAACTTCTTTCGGCTTTCGATGCGTATCAAAACTTTCGTTTGACGTTTCGTTCGTGAAAGCCTACGCAGTGTTACTTTAATAAATTTGATAACTTTTGTAAATGTTCCAAATGGTACGACTTGCCAACTTATTTTGCAAAGTTATTAACTTGTATTTTCATGTTAAGTTAGCTGCGGTTATAAATTTTGTGCATTGCTTCTAACACTAAAAGCTAAACTTAACAAAAACCTATTTTCAAATAATCCATACACCCATAGGCGTAGCCACATGGAAGCAGCGACGGGTAATGACCGCCCATTAAATCACTAATTTCGTTTCTTATTGCCCATCATTCAAAAGTGTCCAAATGTTAACTCTAATCAACCCCTCCTCTCACATTGACCAAATTCTAGCTAAGCCCGTGGATGTACCTATATATAAATTAAATTGAACATCATTGCAAATACTCCAACTTCATGTTCTTTTGTATCGAATAATTACCTGTGCTAATAAATTATCCTTCGGATCAAAATGTAAAGACGATACAGTACCTTTCGGACCAAACCAAGCATTTATCTCTATTGTAAAATCTTGATCATTGACATTTCTACTTGCAGCACAATATTCGGGTATAGAAATATCATCTTTAAGTTCAGGTATCTAAAAGACAAACTAGGTTACAAAACAAAACACAATTACTAGTTTAAATATAATTACTTGGTCTAATAAATTATGTTGTGCTAAATAACCGATACTATCGCAATCACTTAAGTAATATTTTTCGATGAATTCCTTTAATGTCATAAGCTTCTGTGACCAGTTCTCATCAGAATATTGAGAACCGATTTCGATAGGCACAGTTCGATTCCCAGCAATACTTAGGATGTAGGAAATATCAGTCCATTTGGTTAACGCAGGCCAATGGTTTATCGAATCTGTGGAAATTTAAGGGAAGGAATATCTCAATGTAGCGAAACATAGTAATACCTTTAATTTTAACAGGAATTTCAGGATTATAGAACTCTTTCATAAAACACTCCAACGATGGCAAACTTCTTGACGTTACTTCAATTCCTTTTAAATTATCAAATTCGTGAAAACTGAAATCATGTTTCCGTTTACGATCACCCCCAACTGTCGCTTCACATTTAACAGAATCTATTTTTACTAATTCTCCATTTACTAACTTCGCGGCATCAGTCAGTAACTTGCTATCGTTTTCAAGTGGTAGCCCTAAAAGAATCCCTAGGTCAATACATTTGAGGGCTTCATACAAGGCTTCTATGGAGGAATCAAGATGTAACGCTACAACTACCTGCAGGAATATCATGCGGCTTATCCATAAAATTCCAAAATTGTTGTTTACCTTTAAGAAACTGCTGGTGAAAAATGCTTTTCTCATAGTCAATGGAACGTTACTCCAGTGACCCATATGTAATTGTTCGTTTAGATAATCTACGACTGAATCGATCTTTATTTGATGTGTTTTATCGATTGATACTTCTCGGCAGGCTTTATAAACTTCTTTAAATGTATTTCGGATAACTGGGTTCACATCTACGAGTGAATCTTCTAATTCTTTATGATCTTTTATTAAATTAAATAATCTTCTTGGGAAATCTCTTTTTGAATTCATGGTTTATCCAAATATTCGGTTACAATTCACCGTAACAGTTTAAAATTTTCTGAAAAATAAAATTTTTAGTGATTTTTCAGTTTGGAGAATCAATGGGGTTGGTAGAAACGAAATTAAATTTATTTATTTTAGGCTTTTTGAAATTATATCTAAGAGCTAATTTATGATATTAAAGAATAACATAATATTGATTCGTAGTTTACATCGATAGTTGCCTTGTTATTTTTATATTTCATAAATAAGTTTTCGATGGTAATTTCCTCCATTTAAAGGTTGGTCATAACGGATCGAAATTTAGTGCTAATTTCGTATTAAAACTTGTCTACGTAGTGTAAACACGAGCCTGAATTTCCATAAATTAATCGTTAATAATTTAGCGTATTCTATTGATTCTTTGTAAAAATGACCACCGAGAAACCAAAACTTGATCTTGGCGTACTCGAAGAAGACGACGAATTTGAAGAATTTCCAGTCGAAGGTACGATTTGTTGGTTATGGAATTACAAATGACTTGCAATGTTTTCTTTTTTCTAAATAATTCTTTCCCTTATACACAGACATATGTTGATTTCAGATTGGACTGGCAAGGAGAAAGACGAACAAGATATAAGTGTTTGGGAAGATAATTGGGAAGATGATAACATCGAAGATGATTTCAATAAACAGCTGCGGTAAGTGTACAATGGTATACAATGTCGTACGTTGAGAATTGAACGCTGTGTTTTATTCGGGGTTGCAGAGCGCAGTTAGAGAAGCAGATGGCCAAAACTGGGAATAAGTAATTGTGCTTTTGTAGTTGGTATTATACGTTTTGTATTAAATTATTGGATAATAAAATTTGATTTTTTAGGAGCTTGTATTTTCTTGTTGAAGGAACAGGGCTTAGGGAGCTTTGAACAATTCTCAATGCTCGTATATTTTCTAGAGTATTTATCTAAAATAAATATATATTACTATAATACAGCGGAATTGGCATATTCCTCTACGTAGCTTCATTTCAGCGTTATTACAATGTTACCAATACTCATTTATATAAAATTTCCTAACGTTAATTTATAACGCAGGATTCGTAAGTCGGTATCAGGTATTTAATATTGATGAAGGCGTTTTCTCCGCCGTACTGCTCTAGCGTTTCTAGAGTATCGTTGATCAGGTCGGCCAAATTTTCGCCTTTCATCTGACTGTAATCGATCCCATCGCCACAATTAACGTTCTTTTCTTTGAACATATTAAGAACCGGCAAGATCGTTCGGTAAAACGGTACTAAAGCTTCGCCGATCATATCTCCGGATTTGACGAGGTGTTGGAGTACCTTCAAGGTGGCGCACATTATCTGCTTGTTCTTAGTATGTAAAGCGTCTAAAAAGAACGTTTATCTATCAGGAATACGTTAATATCGAACGAGATTGCGTTAAGCATCCCACTTACTCTTGATTGGGATTATAAGCTGGGGAATGCAGGGATATATCTTCTTCCCGCCGTGGGTCAACATGTCGTGGATACCTTGCTGCGATATGAATTTGTAGGGCTCTTCGGTTTCGCAGAGTCCCTCGAAGAATAGCGGAAGGTAATGGTGGTAGTCTAATTTTGATAGGTCTACCTAAAAAAATAGAATATTTTTTTTAACGTTATAATAATAGCAAAGTAAGTTGAAAAATCCTTCACTTCAAATCTAGATAAAGCTCAGTTGCCAGGTACAAGGTTATTTAAAATAGTTCTTAATATTTAGACTGACTGATGAAGATTTTTTTTGTAAAAAAATTTCAGGAAATACATTTTTCAACAATCAACCTAAATAACTTTATCGCCTGAATTTCAAAAGTTCCGGGTGGCAACACTGACTTTGTAAAATACTCAAATGCGATAATATCCAGATTCAAATAACTGATTCTCGTGAAATTGCCTTGAAAAACCGAATTTGCCTCTTTTAAGGTAATCAACTGTGGCCATGGTCTTTACCCGCCGGATAAAGTGGCTTTGGACTTCTTTCATAGCGGAGATATAGAGTCCTTATAAACTTCACCAAACTACTTTTTTTTCACCGTTGTATATTCTTTTCCTTTTCATTATTGTTAAATTACAAAAGATCTTCATTTTAAATGGTCGTCATTTACTAACTAGCTGACGTATCTGTTTGAAAAGTTGACAGGACTCTGTCAAAGATTGCTTCAATTCTAGTGGCGCCATCTCTCGCTGAGGCCAGGTAATTATCGAATCCCCCTCGTACATAAGTAATTATCGCCGTTGCGTTGAAAACCACGAAATTAAAGTTTTAATTTTTAAGATTTTCAAAGAACTCTGCCGTCTAAGACCGCTACTTTAAACGACAAAGTCTCAATTAAACCTCATCAAATTTCGTTGAGAACTTCAACTTCAATATCAAGAAACTTTACGAGATTTTTCAAAAAGGGATTAAATAATATAGAGAGAAAGTCATAGACACTACACGCGGATTTAATAACTATTAAAACTATTCGAATGTAAAATTTAATTATCCATGTGATTCATTAAAAAGTAATTTCTTTCCAATAAACAAAAGAAAAGAACTGAGGTAAACTTACTTTCCACGTTACGCTGGTCTTATTCGGATCCAAAGTTAACGGGAATTCCCCCTTGTTGTAATTAACCCGAAAATTGGTCGGTCTCGACGGTTGCTCGCGCCAAGGATAACTCTTCGGAGGCGGCGATACCATCACCCCCTTCTGCATTGCTTGAATTGTAAAGGCGGGCACCAACCTTCTTTTGTGACCTTGCGGTGCGTTAGGCAGCGGTCTACGAAGGCCATCTCTGAATTCTCTACCGCTAACCATAGCTTACATCGGTTGCTGCGTATCTGAGAAGTCTCCAGGATATTCGTCGCTGTTAGATTAAAATGTTGGGGGAAAAGCGGGGGGCGAACGGTGGACGACGGAAACATTTAAAGAGCGGCAGTTTATGTTTGTGAATAACGACTTCTAATGATAGATATGGTGATGTTTGATCGATATTGCAGTTAATTTTCGAATTTGTATCATATCTACGTTGATTTCGATTGATGTCGCGTGATTTGCGTAATCGGTATTTGAATCGTGATATGGATACGAGGGTTGTTACAAAAACAAAGACTTCACATATGTATTGAAAATCATGGAGAATAAGTCGAAGGAGAAGGAAAAAACGCCGTGATAAATCTACTCCTAACAACAATCACAAGTACTTATATGTATATACCTTCTGGAGGTCGTCGTTCAAAAAGAAAGACACTCCTTGGCCGCTATGCCAAGTCGGAGTCGGAGTGGTGCAGGTCGAAGCGAAGGTAAGTTAGCTCCGCTCGGCAGGAATCACCTTGATCGGAAAGCGTCACCCACTATTAAACACGATCGTCCTTCCGTAATTCCTAAGGGCCTAGAATAGCTACGTTAGACGAAAGCTCAATTCAAGAGGAGCAAGTAGTTCGCCTCAAAGGAATTTAGACCAGCAACATGAGAAATTTAAATTCCTTCGAAATTCGATGTTCAAGAGATTTTGTCACACCTTTCCCATGTTGCTCCCAATGGCGCTATAGAAACAAATTGCCATCGGCAACACCAACCTCGGAGAACGTCGGTTTGCATCTTGGGCGACCTAAGCTTCCATCATTGCCCCGTTTTATCGACAATTTTAAATTTACGAGAACATCAGCTGATAAAGAAACATGTAGCATCTTATTTTTGGGGATAGCAACGTAATGTTGATTGTCGAAGCTTGTGGTGGGTGGGAGAGACATCGGCAAAGTTTTTTTTTGTTTTTACTTAGAATCTTTCGCTTCAATCATTGTTAGTAGGGCTTCGTCTGGGATAAGCGGAATTATTTCTTTTAACTTTTGACTAAATAACCAAACTTTTCCCGTTTTCCTGGCTAAACTCGGAGCGGTCAAATTTTTTGCTTACAGCCGTAAGTTAGCCTTTTTGCTTTCGAACGTACTACTTCTTATTTTTCTCCAAAAATCTACGCGTCTTTCTTGGACATTGATCAGGCTTCGAATGCAGGGACGTCTAGAAGTTGCCCTCTGGTCGCCATGGAATAATTATTCGTGTTTATACAGAAATTGTGATATTCGATGATATAAGCGAATGCATCGTTCATAATGCGACTGCGTTGTCGTTCCAATAGCAAAAGCATATGCAACTCGCCTTGCGGTTGTGCACGTCGCAAAGTATAAAATGCTTCAAGAACAATAAAAATGGTTCCTTCCGGCGTAATTAATAAACCACCTAGATATCAATTCATTAACATTTTCTTTATGTTATATGTATTTATTATTGAATATAAGAATGAAAATACAAAATGTACACAGTTTTTATTTAATTCCATTAGTTGCAGCCGTAGGTCTTACCCCACGTGCTGTATCTTTCCAGAGATACAGAGTTTGTAGTGGCGGAAGCCCTCTCGATGGCTTGAAGCACGTCTTGTAGAACGGGCTTACGAATCTGATAACCAGTTGCGTTCCCTGCGTTCGAATCTAATTTTTTTCTTTGCCTTTTTGACTCACCCTGTGCATAATAATAAAAATAAAATCTCACCTTCAATGTTACTGTTTCTTAGCTTCTCCCTGACGATGTTCATAACAACTTCCTTGCAGATACCTTTGATATCGGACCCTGAAAAGTACTCCGTCAATCGTGCCATTTCAGAGAAATCGCTTTCCTGAAAACTATCGCCGTGCTTCGAGAAGAAATAGCGAAACAGTTCTCGTCTGGCTTCCTTGGATGGCGTATCGAGCAATATTCTCTTTTCGAATCTTCGCAACAATGCCGGATCCAAGTTCCTTGAAAGAAGGAGTATCATTTTCAAGGATACGTACGTGCGTATCTTTAATTCTCTTACCACGGCGAATTCGTCGTGGCCAGAACGAAAACCTGCTCGTTCCCGTTCAGAATCCCGTCCATTTCGATCAGCAACTCGCTCTTGAACCTTCTAGAAGCGTCGTGTTGAGAGTCTTCGAATTTACTAGCGACGGCATCTATTTCGTCGATGAAGATCGTAGTAGGTTGGTAAAATCTAGTGAGGAATGCTTCGGTCGTTGTAAAAAGCAAGCGAAAAAATTACGGCAACTTACTTCGCCATCTCGAACAGGATTTTCAGCATCTTCTCCGATTCGCCCCTCCACTTGCTAACGAAAGAACTACTTCGAACCGTTATGAAGGTCGTAGAAGATTCGCAAGCTGTAGCTTTCGCCAGTTGAGTTTTCCCGGTTCCCGGTGGGCCGAATAGTAGAACGCCTATAAATAACGATCAAGCGTCAAATCTTAAACATTTTTCTTCTAATTTCGTAATACGCTCAAAACTTCTCGATCAAAAACGTTGAACAATTAAATGAGAACTTCCCTTGAAGATCTCCAGAAGCCGAACGGATCTAAGAAAAAGGTAACCTTCTACCTGATACCGTTGAGGTGTTAAAGCTCGTAGATCGTTTGGAAATTTCCGCGGCCTTTTTAGAACTTTTGGGAACGTAGCTTAAAAAATAAAAGAGATTGCACGATGGGAGCTCAATAAATCGATTCTTCGAGCTGCTCGTTTTTATAGGATCCTTGAAGTGTTGAAATTGGGCGAAATTTTCCAACGTTGTATTTTTTTACAGCTTCAGTTACATGTTTTTGTGTAAAATTGCTTTCGGAGAATCGATTGGGGCCATCCATCTCTTTTATTTTTCGAATAACACCCCGAAAAAGGCTAAAGATAGGGATCAAAGTTTCCCAACGTTCTAGCGCTTGTAGCTCGTTAAGTCTATAAATGAAGCCGCTAATTGGAGAGATATGGGAAAATTAAGAAAATGATAAGAAAATCTTAATGATTTCTGAGAAAATTGAATTTAAATGCCATATTTTCGTAACAAATCATCATTATCATCAATGGACATCAGCAATACCAACCTTTCCACGGTGCTACCAACCCTGTAAATATCCGAGGATATTTAACTGGGTAAACGACAGCTTCCTTTAAGACCTCTATACTAGATTCCAGGCCTATGCAATCGTTCCAGTTAACCCCTAGATCTTTAGGGACGACTTCCCTTACGATCAGATCAGCCATATCTCTCCATTCTTGATTGTAGTTCTTGAAATCGCAAAATTCTTTTGCAGACCGTCGCTCCTCGTATCCTAAGATATAATCTGCCTCCTTAGGAGCGTCGTTATCTTGAGAGATTTGACGACCTAAAGCTTTCACGTTTATTCGAAAATTATCCGCCGCTTCTTGGTTATTCGCCGAAGTACATCTGGATTCCGGATGCGTCTTTTGCTGCGAGATCTTCTCATTGGAGCACGCAGTAAAACTGAGAGTTTAAAAGAAAGATCATTTTCCGTCTTTCTACTTCGAAAACAAACAACTTACGCGCCTTTCAACTTCTTCTTCTGCATCTGCACCGTTTTCGCCAAGGCGGCTCCGTCACTAACGACCTTCTTCACTATCCTAGGCGGTTTATTGAATTTAGTGATGTAATAGCTTTGGTAATCTTGCAGGACGATGTCTAGATCGACGTTATCGCAAACCTCGAACTGGTTGGTAAGTTGCGCCTCGCTCGCCAGAGAGTTTGCGCTATCTTGGAGATTCTGTTCCCTCAAATAACTCAAGATCAAGTAGAGTATGTTCCTTTTCCTTTCTTTAGATTCGTTTTTCTCCTGAAAAGAAAAAATAATTTTTTGCGTAAAATGTCACAAATTGGCGACGATTTGTTAAACGTGGATGATTCACGCGGACTCACGTATTCTTTTAACGTCTTCGTACTTCTGCACGCGGGTGTGTACGGTTTATTCGCAATTGATTCTGACATGGCACGAACTGTACGTAGAACGAAGCGGTTAGGTATTAAATTGGATGCGTTCTGGGTAGCTTTTAATGTGAGTAAAGCATGTCGTGTTGCTAGGTAGCAATAAACAGATTTTATAGTAATGTCTTTGAAGTGCAATCCTATCATTTCTGCACGCATATAGGAGTGATAAATTCAGACATCCATTTCTTTTGCAATTACGTATTTTTTGAATTAAAACTATAGCTTTCTTTTTAATTTAATTAACTGGAGGAAGATTCTAGGTCAAAATTTGCAAAAATAGGTGAAATGTTCCATTTAAAATATGACTCGAGCTTAGCAAATTTCGTCAAGTTTGTACAAAAAAAGATTTATATCCAACATTCCAAGAAAAGACTGGTTTAAGGATTGTTACACTTCATTATTATTAAACTGGCCAAAAAGCAGAAAGTGCGTTAAGGAAGCATTAACTTATGAAGTCATTCAAGAATATTGGACTTGTTTAATTGGAAAAGGTGGAAAAATTAACATTAAAATGGAAGCCAAGATATATTATCTACAAAACTCCAAAAAAAAAAGGCTCGTCTAAAAGAGAAAGAAAGAAATCGAATGGACGGCCGAGAAACATCAGAAGGATTTGGAGTCGAATGAAGACTTGAGCACAAGCGACTCGGAAAATATCTAAAACAACCTTAAGGAATTTACGCGATGGTCTTCAACATCAAGCCAACTGTATCGTAGCAAAATTCCTCTCTACAAAGTTGAACTTCTAACAAGGACCTTCGTTTAACTATCCATAACCAAATAAATTGAAATAATTTACTTTAAGTTTATTAATTTATTCGAAGATTTCTACTAGAACGCTGTGTTAATTTAAGTCAATAACTTAACTTAAGTTAACAGTAAATTATTACCACGTGCTTCTGTGGTCTAATATCGCCGCCATCCCACAAATGGGATTCGGGAGATCAGAAAAAAGTTAACTGGACGCTCAGCGTCGTCTTATGTCTGGTTTAATCTGACGAAAATATGAAAAAATATAAAGACTGAGTTGAACAACCGAACTGTTGACGACCATGGAAAACGAGTCCCATCAATGTAAATGTTTTCAGCTGGGATGATGTGTTCTCTTTAAGATTAAATGTATGGTGGGTATCATCAGCATATTTATGATCATTCTTTTTTATTTCGTCTATAAAGAAGAAGACCTAAAATGGAGCCTTGAGATAACTGTTCTATCAATTTGCGTTCCCCATATGTTTTTCTTTTTGGCATATCCTTTATTTCGCAATTCTACGTTTTCTTGTGTCTTTCTCTTTTTTTGTATCATCACTCTCTCCCCCCATTTAGCCTTCACTTTCCTTTCTTCTCCTCTTTCTTCCTCCATTTTTATTAAGTGACTAAATTTTCTTTGCTGCTGCTTTTCGATCGTTTTTGCCACCGCCTCTAATATCTAGGTTGTTTTTTGTTCTAATTTTCTTATCACACCTTCAATCTTCTTAAATATGTCATTTCCATCGCCCGAAGTCTAAACTGTTATTTAGTATCCAACTCTTACCTTTATATGTTGATACCCGTTTTAAATTTAGTAACTTTTGTGCCGTTACTTATTTCTTTGTTGCTAATAAATGTTTCCTTGAAAACTTTTGCTGCGCCATTTATTATTTTGTTAATTTCTTCCTCCGTTCCGTTCCGTTGAATTGAATTGTTTCTCCTATGTACTTAAAACAATCTACTTCAATCACTTTTGTTTCGTTCTTCATATTTCTTTTGATTAATTTCTCTCGACATACCGTTAAATCAACGGCAAAAGCGCACTCTGCTAGTTTAACCGGTCTTAGCTTCCTGTACTCTTGCTTTACGTTCTTTTAATACATCGTTCGTTGTTGTTATAAACAAAATCGCACTCAGTACTTCTCTTTGCTTTAATCCTTCGTTAACTGTAAACCATTCCAATTGCAAATTGAATACTTTTACGTAATTTGCGTAGCTTTCAATTCCCCTTCCTAATCTACCAGCAACCCTCTTTTCTGCATTAGCCTTGGTAGTCTATCAAAAGCTATATGCAGGGCCAGATCTTTCTCTTCAACGTCTGTCTAATTTTCATTTTGCTTAATGTGGTAATAGCGTTGCATTTTTAACCGGCGACGATGTATATTACTAACGAGGGAAATTCAAAATAAAACAAGTCGGATGTACTAAAAAGAATGTATTTTATTATTTTTTTTTTTTGATTATTTAAAATTCTTTTAGAAAGTTACTATTACTATCAATAATGTATTCTCAGGTATGTAAACATGTAGGTATATCGTATGAATTATTCAGGATCATTAATATTTATAATCGTAAAAACTTCAGCTAATATCGAAATTTATATGAAATTAAATAGCCACCAACGTTAATATAGTTCGTTGTTAGTTAGGAGGATCGAAATAAGAAAGAAAAAGAAGCGACGCTAACGTTGGCGATCGTTTAATTTCAATGCGTTTAACATTATCCGCATAGAACTACGTTTTTACAATCGAGATTTCCATGAATTAACATCTAATATCGAACAAGGAATCACAATTGTCCGGATTCGGATAGAAATACCAAAGCCCAATTAATTTTTTTAATTGTTTACTACGCTTGACGGGTTAATATACTTTGTTGCTTCGCAACAACACCAACATTTCGTTTAATTTCGTATAATTATTATTTTTTTTTATATAAATAATAATCAGAAACCTCTTTTGAAGGTATTTAACGTGCAGATAAAACGGGTATATCATTGTAAATTGGCTATTACTTACTCTTCAGGCAAGGCCACAGATTTCCCTTTATTCTAGTCTATTAGTAGCAAGTTCTATCACGCAATGGACAGATTTAAGTCATATTTTAATAGAAAAAAAATCTAAGATACTTACACTAATAATAGTAATAAAAAATAAAAAAAAAATAAATGCATAATTTATTACAAAATATATATATATGTATATATATATATATAATAGCGTATATAATAATATAACAATGGATAAATATTATCTCTATATATGTATATATTATCTAAATCGTATATATATATATTATTGCTTAAATAATTATTATATCCCATATACAACGCATTTAAATGAAAAGCATTGCTGCATAAATAAGCTAGAATATTTTTCAAAAATTTTATGTAAAAATTTCCCGCGCATTAAACAACAGAGCGCCTGACGGATGCGTAATTGATAGTTGGTAGAACCGACGACGATCAATACTTTTCATTCAAGCGCGTTGTATTGTATTATTCTAAAATTTCTACGTACCGTAGGCGTTCGCCAGAGGATGCGATCCAAACGAAACAATGTACGTAATTCAAAAGATCACATTTCCACGCTTACCAACCGTTCAAGATTCCAAGCCAACTAATTAAAGCTTTAATTAAGATAACAACGTTTGAATTCCATCGGATCCCCCTCAAAACGAAGCCTCTTTACCTACGCATTTATCTATTCCTAGAAAACGGCATGTTTTAAATTTACCTATTCAATACATGTTTAGGAATGTATAACTGTACTAATACCTTCTTCCTTAGTCGCTTGATGTGAACACAGAAATGGAAGACATAATACAGCGTTTCATTATTATTTAGTTTTTAATACTTAATAAGATTTTAGAACGTTATATATAAGGCATGAAATTTTATTTTTATGGAAGAAGACGTTTTATTTTATCATCAACATTGGTTAAATATTATATCTTCCATTAACCAAAAAGAAAAAGTTAAATTCCATTTCGTTAGCGCCCATCGCGATTACCAACGCGCGCGCGTATAATTTATTGCTGTAGGAAGTAAAAAAAGAAGGTGCGATGCGAGATTTTGTGAGAGTCTAGGACGGCAGTATTTTGAGAGTATATAATAAGAAAGCGAAAATATTTGCAAAGAACACGTTCTTTTCTTTTCGCGGTCTCCCACAAGGTCCATCGTCAGCACCCTTACGGTTCGTAATCGCGATAAACGTAGGTTATAAAAAAAAATAATTTCATCATCTCGTCGATAAATAATCATCGCTACCATAATGTACAACTATTTACAAATAATATTTAATAATTAATAACCGTAATAGAAAGGAAGGTATACACAAATTGTGGATTTTATTGCGTTAACATTGATATGTATTACTTTGTATGTATTCTTTGTGAACTCTCGTAGGTGTAACTTCGATTGTGCACTCTGTACATGTACGTAAAGAGTTATACAGTGTGTTTTGCCTAATTGCGGGAAATACGAGTTTTATTTCGACGCGACGCTACAGGCATGGTATTGCTTTCAATGTTGTATCGAATAAAGTGGATTTTGTATTAAATGAAGGCTTGGAGGATATTTGAGCTCTTAATTTTGCACGTGCGCCTGGAACAGAATACTTTCTTGTTATTAGCTGTAGATGCAGCTAAATGCAGTTAAATGCAGGCAAAGCACTCTGTATAAAAACTAAATAGGTCTATTCGGAGATGCCCAGCGGCTGATAGGATAGGTAAGGAATTCCCCTCGAACGAAGCGGCTAACCTACTTCCGACAAACTTGGAAATTCTTAGGTTTAATTTATCGGGGCTATCCGAGCAGCATAATTTTAGCGTACGTGGTGGCAGAGAATTGTTCGGTATCAACAATCAGAGTATTCCCGCCTAGTTAGTCGCTGATCACTTCTGAATGGACCCATTAGCTTTTAAAGGATATCCTTTTTTTTTCATCTCCCCTGATAACAAATATACACATTAGAAATTATGAAACGGTGTAACTACCATAAGATTTAAGATTTAACATAAACGGCAACAATCTACAAAAAAAAATATATATATAAAGTTTTAATACAAAATTGAAGAGGGACTTGAATGAATTTATTATCTGCGGTTGGCGACCGTGAAACGTTACGTTTGTTCAAGAATTTATTTGCAACTTTGTACATCCACCAATCAAGTCATAACTATGCAAAATTGTTGAATTTAAATTCAGGAAAATTGGCGAACCTGACCTTTTTTTTATTTTGTAGTCGTTTAGAATAGCTGATGATGATCCCGGCATAAATTAGGTTGTTCTAAACGAGAATTAGAGAGTATCAAGTACCAGGAATGGCAGTTACTAACGGACAGAATACTTCTAATTTAGGATTTTGTTGCTGCCAACTTTCATATTATTATTCAATAGTAATTTTAAGTAGTATTCACTAAATGTTTTACCCGGATGACATGACGTCATGATATTTATTTCCATGCGATTAACCTGATACAATGCATTATAATATTTCTCTTTATGAAAGCGTTTTACATATTTTTATACAGAGTGTCTCATTTTCGTCGTAACAGAGAAATATGAATCTTGGAAAAAAGTGCGCCATACCATTATCTGTTCATTTCAACAAGGCAACTTTAGTTTCAAAACAATTATAACACTATACAGGGTCTCAAAGAAAAAGCTCTTTCAAATTAAAGTTATTTGATTCGTAATCGAGAATCCTAATATATACTATGCAATGTTTCAGTTAAAATAAATAATAATAATAAAAATTAACCACTTACAGCGTCATCTAAGAAATTAATAAAAGAATGTTTCAGATAAACGTTACTTACGTGAAAGGGTTTCTCAAAAAAAAAAAAATAATAATAATAAAGGAGCCTTATTTTCACCGATAACAGCGCCATGTATGTACGTTAAAACTGAAATCGTCACTTCGCGTCCCTCGATGAGATAAACAGACAACTAAATGAATTTTTTCATAGGATTTATATTTCTCGAGGGTGTTCGTCTGTCAAGATTAAAATGGCACATCCATATCCGCATTAATTATTACGTTTGCGTTAAAACGACTTCCACGATAAATATTATGACGTCACGGACGTTTTAGCCGTCATTTCAAAATCTTTTTTGTTAAGACAATAGAGTTAAAGAAGATTTAATTTTTATTTACCGCATTTAAAGTTTTCTTTTTGACATCCCAGTATCTTGTTGCACTAGGTGCAACAAGAACTTTACGTTACTTTTGAAACGAAACTTAAATTGTCCGTGAATTAAAAGAATAATGTATTCTTTCATTCACGGACAATTTAAGTTGGTAGCTACGGCAATGAAGATCATAGTAAGCCATGAGGCGAATATATCCTTTATTTCCGCAAATATGTCCTTTATATATATATTAAGTTTTAATGCGGCAATTTCACCGTTTCATACTTCCTACCAACATAAATTACTCCGCTTAAGTACCTAATCAAAGTAATTCTATAATTAGACGAAATTATAATACAAAAAATTAAAATATCATCATTTATAATGATAGTAATAACTAAATTAATTAATTAATAAAAAAAAAGAAATAGGAGGAATTAATATTAATAATACTTATTATTGGATGCAACAACAACCGAACGGTGATCGATTGATGTTGTATCCGACGACATCTTCGGTATCTCCCGTTAGCTTGAGGAAATCGGCGCCAGGCGGCGGCGTATTGATTGACTCCGTGGTCTCGGCGACGGTGGACGCGGGCGAGCTGAGGTTGGAGACGTCCGCGCTGCTGCTGTTCCTGATCTGCATCCGTTGCTTCTTGAGATCGGCGAGTGTACCGTTCCCGTTTATGGTAACTACAACATGCACCACTGTCACTTTATTATTGGCGTCCGTCGCGTAGATTTCTTCGTTTTTACATTCGACTAGTTCGTTGCCGAGGATCAGCTCGCCGTTATTGTCGTTGTTGTCCTTGCCTTCGGGCGGTCGCCGGTTCTCAGATTTCAGTATGGCCACCTCGTTGGAGGGCGCGCTGTTCTGGTCGATGTTGTAGGGTTTGCCGTTGCTCACCGTCGTCGCGTTGGTTTGACTGTTAGTAGCGTCCAGACCCTGTAAATTACGGTAGAATATATCGATGATGTCATAAAGGTTGGAAATAAGATGTTATTTAGACATGATGGAGTCTCCTATCAAATCGCAGAACGAGAATGTTCTGTACAAACGCGGGCCGACGGCCGTTTAAAGAAGCTTTTTTTACTTTATGATGGATAAAAAATGGCGCGACCTATGGTTAAATGTTCAAAGACTTTTACTAGGTCGACAAGTAAACGAATGTTTAATTTTGTTGAGCAAGAAGGCTGTTACTCTTTCTGCATTTTAATCAAACGAGGTCACGTCCGCAGGAAAACACTATCCGAATAAGACGATCGATTTGCAGCTCCTTCAGTTTTGAGGAGTTAGCATCTGACTTCCGGTTGAAATGGCAAATCGTCTGAGCGATGTAAGTAATGCACACATCGGACTGACCGATGAAAGACGTACAGGTAGACCATCTAAATGTTGGCTCTCCAAAATTCAAAATTGGTCGAACAGCTGAAGGTGGATTTCGTTAAAAAAAAGCCCGAAATGAATCGGCGCACAAGCTTCGAAATCTTAAAGATGATCGATTTTGGCGGAGAATCCTAACAAGCGAGAAGTGGATTTTTTTTATGTAATCCCGATAAGACGAAAATGCGAATTGAACGAATAGAAAAAGCATCTCCTGTGATCCGTAAAGACCGATCCCGATAAAGTTATGTTGTACGTTTGGTAGAATTCTTTGCATCTCGATTTCCCGAGGAAAAACCTGTAAATCTAATTACTGTATTGCTCGCAGCTAGATGGAATTTAGGAAGTACTGGGTACTCGTTACCCTGCACCAATCAACGGAGATCAGAAGAATTTTGATGCACCACGCCGTTGCTGATCTCGTTTGTCGCAGGAAAAATTTCAAAATACGGAAGGAGCTGAAGCTTTGTCTTATCTCTCGCGCAGTCCGCATGCTGATCCTTCTGATCTTGGGTTGCTTCGTTTGATGGTGCGTCGCTTGAATTGGCCAAATCATGAATGCACGTTAAACAAAATAATGGATTGCGGTAATTCGACGCCTAAATATTTCTTGCTTTTTTCAACTCATGATTTTTCTTCTTTCTTCTTTTCGATTTGCTAATACGTTAATTAATTTTATTAATTAACGTATTATCCACAAAGATTAGCTTAGCTTTAAAGAATGCTTTATTTACATATGTACAACTGTAACTTACTTTGTAAGACACACATATAACAGTCGGCCTCTTTTTCCTATGCCTCATAATCAAAATTAACAAAACACAAACGAAAACTAACCAATAAACCGTATCCACTTCTTCGGCGATAAGAACGATAATCAGACGAAAAACTCTTTTCGTTTAGTTCTTTAATAGATCCGAGCACGAAACGCGATTTTGGAAAGCAGCGCACAACAACACCTTCCAGGAGCTATAATAATAATAATAACATCCTCCGTAATAATTTTCATTTCACGTCGCTACATTATACAATAATTTTCTCTTCAAGAATCCATTACAAATTACGTGCAACGTATACGCATACAAGAACGGGCGAAGAATCGAATGTGGAACTTCTAATTTCAAGGAATATGCTCGGCGAACGCTTAATATTTAGCATTTCGCGCGTTAAATAAAAGCGCTTTCTTGTGGATAATTGCATTCCGGTTATTCAATGATAGGATTTAATTACCTCACGTCTCGAATGTTTCAATTATACGTATGTGTAGATGGTAAGCGCAAAAGAGAGCTCTGGTTGCTTGGCTATGCCGTAGAATTGTTGAATAAACTAATAGAGCAGCTTAGAATGGGTACAAGAGAAATCTTGGAAGTCGCTGGAGTGTTACGCGAGATTTATATTTTAGCGCATAATGTTTTTTTTTTTTTTGTAATAATTCCTCCTTGAAATCGTGTTAAATGAAGTGTGCCACTGAGGATAATATTTGTGTAATGTTGCAATATGCAGAAGGGAATTACGTAAAAGACGGGCGTTTAATAAAATTTACAAAACTTCATGTAATGTTGCAACCCGATAATTTTGGTGGATATAAATGCTTTCCTCGATGATATAAATGGCAGCCCAACACCGAAACGGGTCCTTTTTTTATCGAATACAGTTTCACTTGAAGTCGGCATCTTGTTCTTTGAAATAAGCGTTTACGAAATGATGTCCTCCGCATTCGATAAAAATCTCTGTCCTTCGAGCGAAACTTCGAGCTTTAATTTGAAGTTTTCCGCCTAAATCTTGTTTGGCTTGTCCTTTCGAGGGCGGTGTTCCAGTGTTAACTAATTAACAAAATTAAATTAACTATCAAAGAAAAAGCGACACCAGGCGGAGTAAAAATACTCTCAGAAACACACTGATGACGCCGGCTGGGCGGAAATGCGTTCTTCTTTCTTTGCGTTGCTTTTTCCGTAAATAATTCTATCAATATCACGATGAAATATTTTCGTCTTCCTTCTTTTTGATGGTTTTAGTTAATAGAACCTTCCCGATAAAGATGCTCTTCGATACGTAGAAATTGTTCAACCACATCTCCTTCGGCAATCGCTTCATCTTCGGCGTCTGATTCACTATCGTATAGCAGGACGTCGAATTTGGCGACGTCTTTGCATGTCTGTTCACTAAGATTGAGGTAAACAGCGGATTTTGCGTAGGCTTTGCGACGCATTAGAATTCGTAATTTTCAACTTGGAAGGTAAAGAAAAAATACCAAATTAAAGCTATGACCGTGTACTACAACGTCGATGATGGACATCTCTTCGATACGCATGGCAAGAAAGGTAAAGGAAAAATTTCAATCCGGTTCCCGACCGATATTCGAAAAGGATTAGGAATAAAAAGAAAAAGCGTACCTTGTATTCCGCTTGCATTCGTAGCCTGGCTTCTTCGACCGCATCTCGCCTTTGAGTCAGGCCTTTATCGCGCAACGAAGTACGCCTGACCGACTGGGTCCGGGTGTTACTCGAAGACTTCTTCACCTTCTTCCTATGGGCGGCGGCTTGTCTCTTGCTTTCCTGTTCGGTTCGCAGTTGGATGATTCGTTCTTTGATTTCGGGATCTTCGCAGATATCTGCGGAAATTAAACAGATCAAACGCGAAGGAGGAAGAAATAAAGCGAATAGGTACCTGCTGGCGTTTCGTCGTACTTATTTTTGGCATTAAGATCGGCTCCGGCCTGGACGAGCATTTCTAAGACGTCTAACTGAAAAGTTGAAAAGGGAAAATTAGGAATATAGATAATTGAGCTAATAAATGAATAAATGAAAGATTTCAGTGTTGTTCAGGTGTATTAGCCAATTATTAAGGTGCTACAGAAATTCAATTTATCTTTAAAAAAAAACTAGGTTGAAAGGTCTTTTCTTTGGTCCTTTTTTATCTTCATCTTGCAAATGCTATTTTGGATTTACGAAAACATTGAAAAAGGAGGAAGGAATTTCATGTGCTCACCACACCACAGTCCTCCTTATCATTACTGGGGATTCAGGTTATAATGCATTAGTGGTAGACTTACATGTCCCCAACAGGCCGCAGCGTGAGCGGGTTGCCAGTCGTCTCTGTCTTTGACATCGGTTCGAACATTCTGATCAAGAAGGTACTCCACAACCGTCGTATATCCATTAGCGGCAGCTACATGGAGCTGAAATGTAGAAAGATCAGTTACATGAAAAGATTGTAGAATAACAGCTAGAAGACGTATCAGGTCTTAAAGTATATCGGGCTTCAAAAAAGATCTAGCTCTTGGTGTTATCGGCAATTCCTTTTTAATAGTAATTTCGCATTTTTACAACTTTTCGGAACGTAGCTCAAAAAATAAAAGAGATTGTATGATGAGAACTCAATAAATCGATTCTACCAGTTCCTAGAATTTGTCTTCTAATTTCGTCATATGATCATAAGCTCCCCATCTAACGAAAAGCTAAGGATACTGGTCACATTTCTTTAAAGAAACATTATTATCTGGGTAAGCTGATTGCAAAAATTCTACATACAAATGCATACCGGAGTAGCACCTTGTTTATCACAGTTTTCTAAGTCTTCTCCTTTGGCGGCTAATTTCTGGAGATCGATCAACATCTGCATCTCGGTGTGGGCCCTGGTCTCGTCGATGAGCTTCTGCGTAACGCCGCGCTTGGCCATTTCCCCTTCGATGTAATCCAAGGTAGCCTCATCCTCGCAGATGTCGTAAGGCATGTTGCCATCGGCGTTGACCGCTAGGAGATTTGCGCCTCTGGCTATTAGAATACTGAAAGGCCAGACAAAAATTGTGATAGTTTTGTAAAAAATCAAATAAATAAATAAATCAGATGTATTGAACGTTGGAGAAAAAGAATAAAACATTGTTAAAGAATGGCGTAAAGATGATTATTTCAATCGAGTCAACGCTACAAGTTGTTCTGCAAATTTTCACCCGTCAATAGTCAATCAACAGTGTAAAAGTTGCAAAAATATACCTTTTCTGAAGATGTGGTCTTGGGAAAAATAAGAATAGAATAAAAATTTGAAATGAAAGTTCATGCAATAGAAGTCTTTCCATCCAAAAGACACTAATGGTTTCAAGAAATCTTTTTCCAAGGTTCCGTGTTCTCGTAATAGATAGCCTGAAAAACAATTTAGCAAACTTTAAAGATCAAGTTGACGGCATTACATCAGAGGCTAAAGAACCGTCCAAACACTGGGTTTTTTTCGTGGCCAACAGGCACCAAAGAAGGCCAAAGCCACTTTATCGGCCAATAATCGGCCGCGGCCGCAGTATTTTGGGATGTACGCTGCGTAATCCGGGTTGATAACGTTCAAAAAGGGCAAAACGATTAACAGCGACTGAAAGAATTCGCCACGACAATTGTTTCCGCACTCACCGTATTCACCAGATTTAACCTCCAGCGATTGTTTTCCATTTCCGAATGTGAAAAAGATTTGGTTCAAACGATAAAGTGATTGTAGAAACAAACGCCTATTTTGCAATGTTGAAGAAATCTTTTTTTTTAGATGAGATACAAAAGATAGAACAACATTGGACTGAGTATATCGACCTCAATGGAGACTATTGTTGCCAAAACCGGCTATGTATTGCACTCTCTCCGTTGGGTAAACCAAAAGATTAAGTTTAGACTTAATCCTGAGAATACGAGGTTTGAGGATTTTTGCGAAAATCGTATTTCCCTTACCTAACTAGTTTTAAATGTCCGCAGGTGGCGGCAGCATGAAGCGGAGTCCATTTTTCGCTGTCGACGGCGTTGACATTGGCTCCCTGCTCGAGAAGCAGCAACAGCATAGCTTCATTATCATCGATGCAACATTGATGCAGCGCCGTTAAACCGTCTTCATTACAAGAGTCTGGATCGACGCCGCGGAAGAGTAAGTTCCTAACTGCAAATTCAATCAGATTTTAACATCGGAATCGGACGTGAAAGAACTTGGCCACTCGGCAATATTCGCAGCGTGGTAACCTACCTTCGTCGATGTCATTCCTGGCCGCTGCTTCTAAAAGGACCACGCTATCTCGAAAGTTCACCCTCCGTTTGGCGGACGACCTCGCGCCCTTCGGCTTTTTGCCGTACTCCCTCTCACGCCGATGGTAGGATTGCAGCTGTTTGGTCCGCCTCTCCCTGGCCAAGATGAGCCTCTCCTGAGTGGGCATCTGTTCGATGTGGGGCATCTCGGAGATGAGGGCCGCATGGTCGATGGTCATGGCGATCGTAGCCGTCCGGAACAAAGAATATCAATATCGGACTGCAATGAAGAAGAGACACTAAATATTGGTAATATTGGTTATTTAAAAAGATAGTGGAGCGAAAAAAATTTAAAAAAATCCCAATTCGCGAATTGGGATTCGCGGATTGATTAAGCTTCCACCTTATTATTATTATTATATTATTATTATTATTATATTATTATTAATAGATCCAGTTTTACCAACTTTTTTTTACCATTTTACGCAAAATTTCGAGCGATACAATTGCTCCAAAAAATCAATTGTATCGATACTACCGAAACCGTAGCACTTAACTAACAAGTCCTCTCTTTTTTGGTTAACGATAGAGGTGAGCAAAAGGAATAAAATTTACGACAGCGCTAATTTGGTAAGAAAAGCTTTTCTTGGCCGCTTCTACTGTGCACATCTGTCCTGAAAGCTCCTCTTAGAAATATACGGAGAAGCCGACGAAGTTAGGATCCTGAAAAGTAGACAATGAGCAAGGTTCGGTGCTGGTTCATATCTAGCCATCCAATCCACTTTACAAAGTAAGAAATTCGTGTCTTAACTTTCTTTTTAGGTTAGAAGCGAATGTATTATATAACTTCGTTCTCCAATAGTCAATTGCTTTCAGGTAACTGGTCAATCTGTGATTTGATGAGTAATTTTGGAAATTTCAATTTTTAATTGAAGGATTGCAATTTTATTATGTTACTTAATCCCGATTCTCCCGTTGTCTGGTTAGGTAGACCTTTACATTTAACATACGTAATCGGAGGATGCTGTAACTTTTATGATGCAGCGTTTGACTCTTGAAAAACGCATAAAAATTGTCCTTCTGTTACGAACATTATTCGGCAACTTCGTATACGTAGCGACGCGGCAATTAAGAGAGTAATTGCAAAATTTGAGAGGACTGGCTCTATTCTTGCTATTGAAATCAACGTCGCTTGGGTGAATGCATGAAAGTACGATCGAAACTTTCAAGACATCGGCCACAGCAATTGGGCATTTCGAAATCGTCCCCGGGACGGAACCGAAGCCTACGCAGCCGTGTGTTTGCCGATTAGATCTTGGAGGAAATCGCAGTTGATGAAATGAAAATGGGCTTCACCGCTGAATATCTAAGTTACTAACCTGGTTTGTGTAGGCGCGTGTTATCATATAATACGCATAGGTAGATAAAACGTATCACGCACAGTAAAAAAAAAAGAACAATAAAAACCCAATTTCACTGCTGGGCGAAGAGAATGTAGGATTTTATACGCGTCTGTAATCGCTTAGCGATAATCAGCGCTGTACGGAGCAATAAATTTTCTTTAAGACCCGCGTATCTAGAAGTTGTCGGTATCGTTTAATATTTATCACGAACTCTCCTTATCTCGCTATTTCGAATTATAATCATAACTATACGATTTAAAATGTTTACCAATCTCAACAGGTGCGCTGGTTCTTAATTTTTTTTTACAATAACCAACTCATGCTTTGTCGCAAATATTACATGAAATTGACCGAACTTCATTATAAAGCTACTCCAAAAGAAAAGTTTAAAGTTTGAAAGATATCAGAAGGCTTGTAAAGCTTCCTTGACAATTACTACACTCCTTTCTGATTATCCACAGTACCAGATGATTGGAACAAAGGGAACTCGCTTCTTCAACAGAAGTCCATACAGCTGTAATAGATGATGAGGTTGATCGGCGCATAGTTAATCCCATATAACCCGAAGGACCTTTCGTTACTGATTCCAGACATGCATTTTACCATCGTTATCTTCTCTACCTATCACGTTTTACCCCAAGCAGAGACGTACTGGTCAACAGGAGAGGATAAGGGATGGACCAAATACTGTTCGAGTAAGAAGAAATTTTCAAGCGAAATCTGCATGTGACCAACAACAACCAACTTGAGAAGAATGATAAATTTACTAATCTTAATCCGTTTTTTTTTTTTTTTGTCATAATGAACCAAAAGATGTATCCGGTTTAACGTTTTTGGGCGCTTTGTTCAGCTGAAGCTGAATTTATATAAATCTATGCCGATTGTCTCTCTTCATCATTGATGAAAAGAACATTTAAACCCATCGTTCCTACCGAAGAACAGTGTTTGGAAGAATATCCTATTTAACTAGCAATGCGTTAAGACAACGCCATTTTCAATTTCAAAATATAATTTTTCAGCTTTTGCTTAAGATCCAAGGACAATAATCATCCTTACGTATCGGAAAAACGATGGATTTAGCTCTTTATCAAGTATTCTGTTTTTTTTTTTTAGGATTATTTCTATGAAAGGTTAATTTACTGTCTTAAGTGTTTGCTTGCTTGTCTTCTTGGTGTACAATCTATTGAACTTCTTCTAGTTCTACTTCGTTACTTCAGAAAAATATTCCGCATGTTTTTAGTTGACTTGGTTAATGGTTTTCATGGGTAAATAATTTGCTTAGTTCCAGATGCAAATTCATGGTAGATATGATTTTTTTTTCAATAACTTATTCGAGATGTTATTAAAGTTCCATGAAGTAGAGATTTTCAAATCGGCAATAATCGCTAAAACATAATACGTGGTGCGAGGCGTCCCGCCGCTTGAATTTAAGCTTCGTCACTTCCTTCCGAGGAACCTCTATGTCATCACAAAATGTTCCTATTTTTTCCATGATTTTGGATTTTCCATGCAGTTCCTCAATAAGAGTCCACATCGCTTTGTTTTTAATGGTTGCGCCTCCGATTTTATGCTTGATAGCTAAATTTAACTAGCGAATCAAACCCAGAATGAAAAAAAATATATCAAAAAGTCGAAGAAACAACCTTTCGTAGACGTCAATACATATAACCCCGAGATGTTGGACAACGGCGAATTTTTACATTGTTGTATACCTCGCTTAACTCGTACAATCGAGGTTCTATCGTATTTGGAATTTGGCAAAATGACGAATTTGTGAGAAAAAGGTGAATTTTTCAAATCTCGATTATCGATCAAGGCTTATATATCCATGTTCATATATCCAAACGTAGACGTAACACGCATTTTTCAAAACGCCTTTTGATAATTTTCTAATTGCATTTCATCTAAATATCTAACGGTGCCGAACGATACGGCTTCAAGAAAATTCCTATTTCTCTTTAAAGGTAGTTCAATACTCCACAAGCGGAGCTACTATCAGTTAAGAGATACCTAATCTTTGAGCACATCATTTTAGATTTTGCCTTAACAGATTCTAGATATTAATTCAGTTGTTCGCTCAAGTAGTTCCTAAAACGAATTCCTTACACCCTTTCCAATTTGAATACGCCTTTTCGTGCAAATCCGAAGAGAAGAACAAGAATAAAAATGAAAACATACCTTTCGTTTCGGTAAATATTAATTATCTCGTAGGCGTATCATCAGTTCCAGCAAATACCATTCCTAGAATTGGAACAAGACACTGAATTCCATTCCATTATGTAAAAATCACGTCCGAACATTACGCGCTGAATTACACATGCTGAATCGCACCTTAGCAAGAAAAAAAAGAAACAACCAAAACGTTTAATTTTTCAACCTCGACATGCCAAAATAGGTCAACGGGACCACTCACGAAAGTCTTACTTTAATATTTACTTCCCAAACGTAGCGGACGAGCTAAAAAAACGGCTAGAGAAAACTATTGTTTGAGGTGAACTATCCAACTAACGTTAAGTTATTAATTTTTGCTTCTATCTTATCAGGTGAGAGTACATTTTTGAGATTAATTAGCAGATTAGAAAATAATACGAAAGCTATCGTCTATAAATACGCTAACGAGTTAACTTTAACAAGGCGCTAATTTATCGTAAGCATGGTAAAGTGTTTGTGATTATCTTTTTCTCTACGTCAAGTTGATTGTTCAATGAATAAATAAGCGTAATCTATGTCTATAATAAGATGTGTGCGTTATGCAGTCGATTAGTGGAGACGATCAACTTTTATTCGAAACTTTTTCAATTAAACTAGTTGGTGGTTGTTGTGCTTCGTGCAGTTAATTTTTCTATACCCGGGGTTCCCTAAGTATAGAACTTTCTAGAAAATCTAAGTAGGTTGGGCGGCTAGTATAAATACAGCACCACTTCGACGAACCAATTCAGTTCCCAAATAACGATCAAACAGCAAACATCTTCAACATCAGAAGGGAAATGCAATGACGCCAAGTATCACCAATACGTCCCCGTTGTCTATCCAAAAGTGTTTTTTATTTCCATTGGGATGGCAAAGATGTATCACTGTTTAAATACCAATATCATCATCATATCATATTCATTTGAAGCGTGGCAAATATGTAATTTAAGACAATTAATTTAAGATAAATTAAGAGAATTAATAACAGAAATCTCAACGTACAATAAGCAATAGAGCAGCAAATGAGTTTAAATTGAGCTTGAGAGAAGTTATAAGGCGCCAGGAACTCATCTCTGCAGATCTGCAAACGTACGCATAAGTAAAGTGTAGCGCTACAAGAACGGAAATACGTTCATGGGCGACTACTTTAGAGGAGGAATTTTCTTAGGTACTTTACTACTTAGGAACCTGACCTTTTGTTGAAACTGGCGTATTTAATGCATTGAACCTGTCTCTCCAAGAAAGTAACATTTGGAAATTTTTGGAGAAAGATGCGGCGTTTAGAAAAATGAAAATTAGAGTTGTGGATAAGAAAAAACCAATGAGGATGGCGGTCGAATATTGTTTCCTTGATTTGCACAGACACGCACCCCTCCAATAAAGTCGTTGTTTCACATGACTTTCCCTTTTCAAGGAATACCTCTGAAAGCTCACCGACTAGTTTGCAAAATAGATACTTCCGTTGGTTCTGCGAGATAAGGCCGAGCAAATTTCAGATCTCTGACATAATTTCGTTTGGTGCTCTATTCTATCGGCAACATGCCCGTAAGGTTCTCAACTTTTTAACAGAAAGATACCACCATAATAAACGCAATCGCTCGTTTCTTTCAGCAGAAGGAATTTTTGACCGATACCTCGAAAAATTTGGTAAATCGAACTTACGCTAACCAGAGATGAGATATACGTAATGTACAATCTCAGCAGGTGATGTTATCCTTTCTAGGGAACCCTTATCATTTAAATGTATTTTAGGAACGAATACTTGTACGTATCCTTTTTCGATATTTTTTTAGTAGATAAATGAATGAAGTGATAATGGTATAATCTATATAATGTACAAAATGTTACGTATAACCTATCTCCATATATTTTCGATACGCAAAAACACCTAAACCCATCAACTATACATTGTTACGCACAAAAATCAACAAACATAATCGAACAATTTCACTTAGAGCACTTGGCGAGGTGATTTCACAACCTAGCGACTATGTTGAACGCATTTTCTCTCCAATCAGGCCTGCTCAAACACTTGAATACGAAAAATTTCGATAACGCAAGCTACAACGCGTCATGTAGGACCTATTGTTATCTATTTAGCACACAAAATGGATGATTTCATTCATTTTAATGCTGTAGGATATAAACACGTAGGTATTAACTCTTGTTTCTCTACGTTACTAATATTTACACACGCTTAAGCTTGTTGTTTAACTTATCTTATCTGATCTTAACATGTGGCAAGTGATACCTTTGGTTGGGCAAAAGTAAGCCTACTTACGATAAAACTTGCTTTTATTAAACGTTAAACGCGATTGTTGTCATGTTTAAATCTTATTAGAAAGTCGTGTATCAAAGAATAAATGATGCTTCGCGACCTTTAAAACTTTAGTAAAAGCAGCTGTTGGTCTTTTTTTTGTTTTCTTTAAGTAATGAAAGGATGTTCGTTTGTGTCACTTTTACGTGACCTGCAAAAAGCGTAACGACTACCAATTTTATGTACTTTCTACAATTTAGAGAGTTAGACAAATGCTTCGCACCGCACAGGTTTAATTGATCGATCCGGGACAGCTGTTTCGAGGATACGTCTATCTTCGTGTTCAACCGAACGCCGGTCGTTCGGTCTTCCGTTTTCAAAAGATTTTCAAAAGAAAGCGGCGTTTTATGAACTGCGCCATCGTCTTGTTGGAAATATCTGAGAAATAGTCGAGGAAACACTCTGTTACACGAAAAAATGGTGTACTCGGAGGCGAATAGGTTACCATGGTCAGCGATTATAAAGCGCCAGGGATAACCTGCCGGTGCTGGACTGAGCTAATTCTTTTCTATCTGAGCGACGTAAGGATCCCTTTACGCGGAAAGGGCTTGCGTAGAAATCTCAAATTCATGCTTAATAATCTGCAAGAGTAGACGCTTGGATGCTTAATAAACTGGACAATGCGCGATATGGCAGAAACTCAAGTAGTTGCTATTCCAGCACCAATCGTGATAACATGTGCAGTCACCTTCCTTAGAAAGTCATGGAACCTTATGAGCTTTACCGCTGTTTGATTCCCCGATGTCCCTTTTACCTTGAATTCTTGGCAATTGTTCTTTGAATATTGTCCGTTGGGTATTCCTATATTTCGTACCCTGCGTTTTCGATGAGATTTAATTCCGGGTCGCTTAAGCACCAAGATAAAACTTTTTTTTATTGTTGTTTAGTTGAAAGCGCGGTGTTACGCAAGACGCCATCCCGTTGGAAATATATAATTATCAATTTTTATAATTTTCGCTAACAAAAAATTATCCAAACGCATTTGTAAATTTAGATCATCTCGACGATGAATGGCGCGTAAAGAAAACATGTCACAATAATCGCTCAATATACTTGATATCGTTCAAGGCCACTTAGTCGTATGACTCCGTCTGGTTATGCTTAGAGAACCAGTTAGATTAACGAAATTGTGCGAATTCGTTGCTTATTTTGAATTACAAACGTTTTATCGTTGATTTATAAACGAACTTGCAAACCATCAATACAGTAAAGAACGTGAACGTATTCGTCCTTCGTCTTAAAATGTTTTCGGGGAAAGTAGTTCTCATTACCGGCGCAAGTTCGGGAATCGGAGCCGATGCAGCTTTGCGTTTCGCCGAAGAAGGTGCTAAGCTCGCGTTAACCGGAAGGAATAAGGAAAATCTAGAAAAGATCGCCGATAAATGTCGAGAGAAGCATAGCCTGCAGCCATTAGTGATTCCAGGCGATATAACCGTTGATACTAACGTTAAAAATATTATAGATGCTACTATAAAAACCTTCGGAAGATTGGATATCTTAGTTAATAACGCCGGGTGCTTAGCGACGGCTGCGCTTGCTGCTCCGGAGGTCATGGATGTCTACGACAAGGTTCTCAACACGAACTTGAGATCCGTCTACCTTCTGACGAATTTGGCCATTCCGCATCTGATCGAATCGAAAGGGAATATCGTCAACATCTCTAGCGGTACGAGCTTCCGGACCTTTTGCAATCGGACGGCGTACTGCATGTCCAAAGCTGCGCTAGACCATTTCACAAGATGCGCCGCTCTTGAACTGGCGCCCAAACGAGTTCGAGTGAACGCGATAAATCCAGGCTCCGTACGTACCAATCTGCACGCTGGTCCTGGGACGTCCGACAGCCAGTTAGCGAGTTACCGAGAAAAGGCCAAAGATGCCCATCCTATCGGAAGAATCGGAGAAGTAGGCGATATAAGCAGGGCGATACTTTTCTTGGCTAGCGATGAATCTAGCTTCGTAACTGGCGAATGTCTGGTTGTTGACGGCGGATGGAGTATACGTTCTCCTATGCCTGCGTAACGTCTGCTTACAAAATTTGCAAAATCTGCTTTATTGTAAAAATAAAAATCGGCTTTAATAAAAGTCAAGTGCACCTTTAGAATTTTTTTTTATTTGCCTCAAAATATGCCCCTAAAAAATAATTAGTCGCAGAATTACATTTAAAGAGTGACTTTTGTATAAATAAAAACAATTGCGCGGGTTTGTTTTAATCATAACAGTTGAAAAAAAAAGGAAAAAACATAAAGTTGTGGTTGATTTGTTGAATTAAGGAAGAACTGTTTCTAAGCCAACTGTGACAAAATAGAAAAAAGTTGTAATTAAACAAAAAAAAAATTCTCCACTAACACCAGAACGGCTTCTCTAAGAAGCGATATCACTAACAGGGAACGGTACACTCCCTTACACACACACATTAAAAGGCTCCTGAGGTTATGAGAAGCTTGAAAAAAGCTTATACACTCCGTTGGGCCGTCACCGCACAAAATGAGAATGGAGATTCTTCATCATCTACTAATGAAAAATGAATTTGTTAAAATTGTATATTGCCCCCACTTGCTACTTTGAAAGAAACATGCTTATTAAGAAATTCTTACAAGCAAAGATCAAAAAGGAAATCGTCAAAACACGATTGTGTCTAGTCTCTGCTATTTTCGCGATGTCTCTTTCAACTTTAATTCCGGGCCAGTTAAGGATCAAGACAAGACAAGACGCTGTTCTAGTGAACACGCGAATTGATTAGTTGAAGGCGCGGTACTACACGAGGCGCCATCCTGGCAGTATTTCTTATTAATGCAACACAACACGGTAACACTGTTAGAATACGTTACAACTATTGCAGTGATTCCGATTGGTGATAATTTCGCTTACAGTGTTTCAGCAATTTTCTTTGTGCATGTTGACCAAGGTTTTTCAACTTTATTTGGTTATAATCCTTAGTTTACCAGTACTTTTTTCCTTTAATTTCGATGATTCCAACTGATCCACAATGTTTAACAATATTTCCAAGTGAAGGTAGGATTTACCATTCTTAATTCAGTAACCATTTCGAAACGTTGACAGATATTAAATAGGATGTTTCTTTCAATTTTAATACATTCGAAAGTTCTAGGAACTTTCGAAGAAATCATTAACCGTCCGAACGTATAGTTGTTAAAGCTCGGAAAATCCAAAATATTTTATCACAAGGCAAAGATGAACGCTGAAACAAATTTTTAATTTTATAGAGTCCTCGAAAGATGTTTGTTTTGCTCAAGGTATAAAGCAGCATAGAAGCAGGCCGTTTAACCTTAAAACTGTATGATTCTCTTCCATTCCTTTCTTTCTTTCGATCTTTTGCTGTGTTTCTCCAGTTACTAACCTTCCTTTCTCTCAATTCCTCTTTTATTGCCTCATTTTCCTCGGTCCACCGTTCTTCTGGGAAATATTAACTATGCCTTTTCGTACTCTGCTTCATCTGTAGATAGATTCTTTTTGGTCCATTCTACGTGAGAAACACCTTCTTTTGGTATCTTGGTCGGAGAAACGGCGAACTTCCGTCCGTCCGTTTATTGATTACTATCTTAAGTGTTTGTTTGCTTGTTTTCTTAGTGTATAGTTCATCGAATTTGTTCTATCTCGGTCTCATTACTTCAAAATAACATTCTGCATGTTTTTAGTTGATATGGCTTTTTCATTCTTTTTTTTTCTTTGTGTCTCTTGTCCAGTTACTGATTCTCTCAATTTCTTTCTCTCAATTCTTCTTCTATTAACCTTCCACATTTTCGTCGATCCGTCATCCTTCTGGGAAACATTGACTATGCCTTTTCGTATTCTGTTTTATCCGTAAGTAGATTCCATTTGGTCCATTCTACGTGAGTAACGATTTCTGCATTTGGTCACCTGGTCCGAGAAATTGCAGAAGAAATTGCTTCGAAGGACTGACTACAGCCTTAAGGGTTTGTTTGCTTGTCTTCTTGGTGCATGATTCTTCTATTCCCTTCTTTCTTACCGTCTTTCGCCGTATCTCTCCAATTACTAATCCTCCTTTCTTTCCAATCTTTTTCTGTTGCCTCTCTCCATATTCTCTTGCGGTCGACCGCATTTCCTCATCCCTTCTAGTTCCTTCCAAGCTACATCTTTGATTCTGTTAATTTTCAACATCGTAATCTCCTTACTTTTACAGATTATCCAATGGGTTTATCTCTAAATAGTTTGTTCTATGTTCATCTTTATCTCCCTATCAAACTCTGTATTTTTCCTAATGTGGGTGTCCAATCTCTGTTGATTTTTTAGCTTAAAGATCCGCCCATCTCAGAGGATCGTTATTTTATATATTCTTATTTTTGTTTTCCTTGATACCTCTTTCGACAATAAGTCTTTATGGAATTCTCAAATATTGAGAAATCAAAGATACGTATTATCATCTATTAAAAATACTCAATACGTCATCATTTTTCTAACGATTCCCCGCTTACTGAAACGCTCAAAATGTATCCTGACACAAACATCAAACAGCATGATGTAACCCAACAACTATCGATAGTATGCGGCATAGGAAGGAATGTAGGTCTAGTAGTGGATGTATAATTTCATTTTCAATAGCAACAATAATTCTGTATTCTCTCCTTTGTGTTATGTCAGATTATTCGGGTAAAAAAAAAATGAATGACGTGTTGTCTAAAAATTAACGCATTGCCGGTTTCATGGTCAGCGGACCAGCAACTTGATAGTCGTGGTAATAAATAATAAGGACAGTTAATTAACGCGACGAAGTCGTTTCGCAAAATACGGAAAAACGAATTGCAGTGAATAAATATGGGGAATTAAATATAAGATAATTACATCTCATCCTAAGTGTTCGGCCGTCCTCGGTAATTTCTCGAGCCAATATTGTCCGTTGTTAAATCACAAAAGACGTTTAACTTTCCTAATCAAATTATACGGTTTAGACCACTAAGTATGAAAGCTTAACGCTAAACAACGTTGTTAATAACAATTGTACGACATCTAAAAATAAACGAAGTTATTTCGAGACCGATGCATGCTTATTTTTAAACATTTAGTGAGAAACTCTAATTATTACGGCAAATTCAAGGCTATCGGATCTATTACATGAATATCGTGTGAGGATAAAGTAACGCATGATGTTTATAACTTTATGTCATTAATTTAATTTCCTTTTAGGAAAACTCTTATTTTTAACGAAACATAGTAATTACGGATTTACTAATTACCGTTAGTAACGCATTTCGCAAAGGAACGGTCAAATAAAACGGTTCATTTAACTGGAAAATCTCGAATTAAACCATGATATTCACCGTCCTACAGCTACGGAAAATGAAGAAAGAAAGAAAAGTACCATCTTTGTATATAGAGAGGACGAAGGCGGATGAAATTATTACTTTTTTGCAGCACCCAGACAGACTTACGTTTTGTCGACTCTCCTGGTGTCTGTTCGTCTGATGAGAAAGGGTTCGTGCGCCTATTGGTTTCCTCGAGAGTCGACAAGACACGAGTCTGTCTAGTCGATGCGAAAAGGGAATAATTCCACCTGAATATTAAACGAGTAAGCCTGCAGAAATGAGTGCGCATCCATTGGCGGCGATGATATATTTCGAAGGCGGGCGGGCATAGCCGAAATCAAGTTAATAACAAACAGCACTTGTTAAATGCGAATCGTGATGTGCTACATTGTAGGGCGTGTGCAGCATTCCGCAAAATATTGTAAACAATGAAGAATTTCGAAAGCTTCGGGGCAAGCACATTCCCGAATGGAAGGATTGCCAATGAATGAGATTGCCAACAAGGCAGTGTTAAAATATATGGCCTGACGGTGGATAACACAACGGATTTAGGAAAGAATGAACCGATTAGCAACCTTATTTAACAATAATTAAAAAAAAAACACAAAAAAAAAACAAAAGGAACGGAAATTTTAAAATAAAAATTAAATTAAATGGGAATACAAAACATTTTTACCTTGACAATTTACAACACTTTGTTTCTATTCAATTAATTTAAATTAATCTATACATACATTCATTATTATACAGCTATGTGAATATATATTAGGCACTTCAAAGAAAACCCCGTATTAGAAGATCCTGGCTTATTTCGGGTAATTCCAATAAACAAATTTATTATAAAGTAGTGGTAAAAAAAGTATTATAAGTGAATAAACGAAGATATTGGCAGCAATAAAATATTGTATTATTATTAGTTTCTTAGACCGTATCGAGGTAATACGTCAGTACCTCTCTCAATAGACCATTTGATAACGTTTGCAATTATGCCTAAAAAACGCGAACTAACCGTGGCAGAACGCGGCCAAATTGTATTACTTAGTACACAAGGCTTGACGCAATGTACAAATTCAAAAAAAAAAAATGAAGTGTTCGCCATGTGCGATTTAGACCATTCTTAAACGCTATAAAGAAATCGGAGGTTATAAAGGTAGACCTAAATCTGGAAGAAATAGATCGCTTTTTAGAACGAATGGCTTTACAGGACCGACGAAAATCATCGAAAGGTCTAAGCAGTGAGCTGTGGACGCGACATGGGGCTTCTCTGACCCCAAATGCGGTAAAAAGGCGACGGAAGGCTCGGAACCATCCATACTAAGATTGTTTGAAGATGTAAATGTTGAATATTTTCATCAACAAGGTAATGCTCATTGCAGTGGTTCACGGAAAACGGAGACGGCGACTGTTGGACTGGCCGGCACAGTCCCCGGACTTATCACCAATAGAAAATTTATGGTATACTACGGTAGAGAAACATCGCAAAACATTAAAGAGCCGCTTCGCCAACAAATCCTCAACGAATGGATCTCAATTTTCTGCGATGTATGTCGCAAATTAATTAATAGTATGCAAGATCTCTAATAAAAGCAGCTGGTAGGCCAATAAAATATTGGAAATATTAATAAAATATCTTGCATGGTATATCTACCTTGTCGTTTTATTGATATATAATTTATATCTATACATCCGAAGACAGATTGGGGATGCCCAATACATATTCACATAGCTGTATATAAAAATAGTATTTTTTTAGATATTTAGGCGCAAGTAAAATAAATATTATTCGGTTACAATATTTACACTTAAAAATATTTTTTTATTCGTACTGTACGAATAAACAAGTTAATTCCCTATTAAATTTGACAACTTTTCATCAAATTTTTAAATATATTCGCTAATTGACAATTGACGAAAATCAACGTTATAATTACATTTACTTAAACAGAAGCAGCCTACTATATACAACTATATTTTCTCTTTTCCAATCTTGTTGAGTGACCCTATTTTGCAACGCTTTGAAATTCGCTCAAAATCGTCTAAACCTATTACATACAAGGTATTGATTAAATTCTCGTCCAAAATGTCACAAATACGATGCATATTTTAAGTACAAATTCATATTTTTGAGGGCATGCGTATACAGGATGATTTTTTGTAAATTATTATATTTGCCTTGTACATAAAAAAATAATTCCTGCATTGTAATTGATAAATTTTCCCCTTACAGATCTCGTTATAACGAACAGATTTTAAACATTGTTATTAACATAGAATAATTTTTTTTTAAAGTAGATTTGTTTTTTTTTCTGAGTTATTATTATTGTTGCTATTAGACATATCTAAACACGATCTAAATTGGGACCGGATTAAAACTACTGCATGCTAACTGTTACCTACTGTACGACTTCGCTTTCTTGCAACTTACCTCTTTAAATAGGTTAACAGCATTTCAATATTTCCAGGAAATCGAAGCGAAATGTCACATGTTTGGAGGCTTATTCAAGTTACACGATAGATACGAAAGTACATTTTATCCGGATTTCGTTTATTTATTTATCTAACCGATGCGAAGCAGTCTTTTCGCGAGAAGGAATATCGGAACGTTACGACCGAGCCATACGTTTTCGCGGACACAACAACAACCGACCTCCCGGCTAAGGTTGAGTGAATTTCATCGCTTCGTTTTGGTTTATACACATTCCCTCATTATTCTCTTATACGTTTACCTGGCTAGTCTATACGAGCGGAGTCTCTACGATCAAACCGCTAGCTTTTACCACCTCTCAAACGGAAATGTTTTTAACTCTTAACGGGCTTAAATGAGCAGCATTTTTAAAGTACAATCCAAACGAATACGAAAGAAAATTGAAATAAACTGATTATTTACAATAACCGGTGATCGCTAGCCTCCCCTCCCGCGCGAATTCAACAAAATTCTAACTTGAATGTAACATATATCATTTCCTTTAGATTTATTAACTTATTTAAGAACGAAACACGTTTATTGCCAATAATTTAGCTATAAATTTTACATTTTAATACATATTTTTTTATATTTACAAACAGAAAGGTCCCACTACTTTATTGCAGCGGTGGCTCTGCATAAATAGTTAAATTATTCCTATCATAACCATGACAACACCGCAACAGCTGTAACTCAGATTTATTACATCCTATAAGGATTTTTAGATAAAAAACGATAAATTATTACGCAATTATTCCTAGATTCTGGTAAATTGCTTTTAGGACTATTAAATATGGATAATTAATCTTGAAGCGGATTTTAAACTAAATTTTAGGGATTTTTTAGAATTGTTTATTTAATTTTATTTGTTTTTGTTTATTTAGAATTATTAAAAGCTTCATTTCAATTTTAAACGAACAATTTTCATTTAATTAATTTGATTTTAAAGTGGATGATATTTCGTATCTAAAGGTTGGTAGCACTAGATATGTATATAATTAAATTAATTATCCGAAATAATCGTTAATATTTATTAAATTTATAGCTAAGATAAAAATAAAATTATATTAAATTTGTTTTTTTATAAATTCTTTATTATTTTATTAAATAAGAAAAAAAAAAGAACTTTTCATATGTTGACATTGTCGCTCCTGTTTCATTGATACTTGAATACAGGGTGAAGTATGTTAAAAACTTGAGTATAAATACAAATTAATATTTTCAAGATCTACGTAATGTTCAAACAATACAACGCCGTCTTAAGTGGAATATGTGCAGCATCAGCTAGTATATTTGGGAAATTCTCAGGTTCTCCAGTATTAAATGTAAATAAATGTTCGTAAACATAACCTACAAAAGTCATTAATAAACATCGCAAAATTGTAGGATTACCTATTAGCCAGAATATTAATCTTCAGCTTAATGATATTATCGAACGCTTTCGTTTGGGCATTGCTGGTCAAGGCGTTGCAAGAGAATTCGTCAATAACCGCGATCACGATAAGCACAGCTACGAATTATTTATTTTCTGTACGATGCAGATTAGTAGTATGCTTGTAATATATCGAAGCTTATTTCAGGGAGTTTGCGGATATTTAGTGTACGGTGAATTAACATTTTCGTTGTGGTTAGTAGGCACGATATTGATATTATGCGGTTTGATGTTGATCGTAAGCGACGAAGAGGATTCCAACGACATTTCTACGAAACCAGATTGAAGACGCGAATCGAGCATAAAGTGAGATATAATCCATAAGTTGTAAGTACAATAAAAATATGGCTATAATAAAAATTGAAATGAACTTACGAACTTGTAGTATGCTTTACGTGAAATTTATTGTTTGCAATTGAATGAGAACCATATTGCCAATTAACAATTGATTAGCTCTAGGAAACGGTATGACGCTGATGTTATTTTAAGAATTGGAAAGGATTGCATTAGTTATTTACTTAAATCATAGTACATTGAACATATTATGTGTTTACTTTTGTTGTTAAATATCTACTGTGATCATTTCTATTCGTTCTCAAGAGATATCAAGTACAGTTTGAATGACTCGGTGGGTTCAGTTTTTAGTTCGAAATTATTAAGATGTAAGTAAAGATACAACATACGAATAATTATTATTTCAAATATTTATTTATAAAATAAATTATGATATATGATTAGTAGAGTGGGTTTCCTTGGTACTAACTCGTAATTAACAGAAAATGAAAATTAGATTTTTATGTCTTCGGTGACTTGCTCATTTTAAATTTATAAAACATTTCGGAATTTATGTTTGTGTCCATTTCAACATTTCTCAGCTGTTTCCATTTTATTCAGTTATTTTTTTTCTGCAAACCAGGCATTTATAAAGAGATCGCCTCCTCATTCAATGAAAATCTCTGTCCTTCAGGCGAAGCTTTAAGCATTATAAACTGAAAAGCTCGTCGTTGGCCAGATCTAGTGAATTGCATTGCTGGTCTATCAATTTGAGCCCCAATTCGTGTCTCCGGCTTACCAAATAGTCTATCTAAACTATCACAAAGAACAATCGCCATCGCTTTTCTAGCTGATGGAATTGTCTCGCTTCTTTCGCAGCCGATCCATCGTTCTCACTGCCTGGCTTTAGCAGACAATCGAAGGAGGCCATTTTCATCTACAATTATTAATCGACGCTAAGACTTCTATTTATTTCGCCCAAAACTGCTTTAACAAGACCTTGAAAATGTTCATTAGAAACCGTTTTTACGGTTCCTAATGGACCGTATTCTTTTATATTCGCTTTTCTGTCTTCATTCTCTGCTCGTAAATCTTGCCGATTTCATTGTAAACCTTCAATTTGCAGTAAATAGGTGGACTTTCGTCTTCATGTTCTTCCAAAATTATTAGAAGCTGTATTTCTGATCAATTCCTCGTGTATACCGAGAGATGTGGCTAAAAACGAACTCCATTCCCTCCCGCATTCCTATCTTTCCTGAAACATCTCCTATCTCAGCATCAATCCAATTTCCTCCGTAGACCAAACGCGGATATCGAGATGGCCGTGACTGCTGTCGTTTCCATTACGCGAAACCGAACGTCAAAATTCCATTACGTAAAATAATTTCCTCCCTTCCCCACCCGAGCAACCCCACCGATACTACTACACAAAACGCTATTGTTTTCACCCAGTTACATATACAGTCGATTTCCGTGTTTGCGTCCGAACATCCCCCTTTCCTCGTATTCCCGTCTCTTTCGCGGCGCGAGCTTATTTGGCGATAGTTTGATCGATCCGCCGTGTGACGTAATACCGGAACGCGATTGAAAGGGGGAGCGGAGGGCCGTTGGAAGTTCCAGGTATGACGTCATAGGCGGCTTAAACGAGCAGAAGATCGCCAAATGTCGGGGTAGACGGAAAAGCGACCAGTCGAAGCTTAAGATCGTCTTTTGCAGCCGGAGAAGCGCAACGCCGATCGTTCCTGGCTGGCCAACTGACCCCCATTCGCCTTTCCGATATTTAGAGACGTTTTAAGATCGTGCATGAGTTCGGATAATCGTATCGAAGTATGGATGGTAGTGATCTGGTGCTGTGGAAAATCATCGTCTTAGGAGCGTTTATAATGGGCTGTAAGTATTTGCGCCGGGGGTAGAATTATGTAACATGTTAGGTTGATCGGAATCCCCCTTTTCCAATTATTTGCACCTCTTGTTCTCATATCCGGTTAGTTTCCTTTTTAAAACTATTACATTTTATTTTAAAATGAAGGTATTCGTGGAAAAATCTTCGATCCGCACATAACCTTCAAGGATTTTACCCGATCATCAATTACCTGACCTAAATGCTTAATTTATCCGATAGAAATTGAGGATCCTTTGAATTTTCCCTCGATCCAATTTTATTTTATTTTTTCCGATATAGGTCCTGGCGATCCACTCATTATTACCAACTTTGTAATGAAAAGAAGCTTTATAAAATTATCCCCATTACCTAACCTCGTACAGCAAGTCAAAATCAATGACCTCCAATTGTGTATGTGTGTGTGTGAGCATGGTGTGCTCTACTGGTCTAGTTACAAAGGATACTATCGATTTGTCGTAATATTCTGAATGATTTTTCTTTATTAATATCCCGCGGTGTAGATATACAGATTTCGCATAAGACATTTTTTTTTTTTGGTTATTTTCGCGTTACCAACCGAGAATTTTTGAAGATCGAAAAATTCAAGTAACGTTAATTAATTAATCTAATCGCCCTTTCTGAATATAAAAGTTATTAATAATAGCAAATAAGTAATTTGTGTAAATGTCCAAGTATGTGATATAAAATTATATTTTCGTCTTTGTCTTATTTATGGTCCGTATACATGGAAAGTACCTGAGTTAGGTATATAAAAATCGTTGTAACATTTCCGTAACCTTTACAATTTAATTATAGAAAATTTTTGTATAAAGTTCAACCGTGACGCTACTGAACAATGGTGATCTTCCTAAAAAAAATCATCCATTATTTAAATACCAGCACCGCCACCAAATTACCCTTGGAACCTTTTCGTTAGAAAATAATTAAAATAAAAAACAGAATTAATAATTTTATTACTAAAATATTTATTAAAAAAAAAAAAATAAAATTGAAAATTCGATTTACAAAACTTTTTCCTCCGCACACCAATGATCTTTAAATGGCTAGTTTTTAACTTAACATGTTTAAGGGGCTCAATATATCGGGAAATTCGAAAATTTTTCTTATAGATGAACCTTTATAAATACATATTTTATTGATTTTTTTTTTTTTCAATTAAATACATCACCTCGCTACCTAATTTAATCTTTTAAATGGAATGCTCTACTTTTCATTCGATTCTTTTCAGTCTGCGATAGATTTTTTCCTTATAGTCGCTACCAACTTGTCTGGTTTCCTTGTTCAGTAAATAATTTTCATAGATATATATTTTACATCTCGGTATCTACGTAAAATCTGCGTAAAATTCGAACGGGCGAAGAAAAATTGATAAACGTTACATCAAATCAATGATTAAAAAGAATGATATTCCGTAGATGTAACGCAGATAATCGTTAAATAATACAACAATATCCTCCAGTTAATTGAAAAGTTGTTAATCGCTCGTAGTTACAAAGATAATTTATCAACAATGTTATCAAAGCGGAAACCCGTGATAACGAAACACATCAAAGTGTTGAGCGACCGTTAATATCACGTCTGCGTTCTTAGATGAAGATTATTTCTATAATTTGCGGCGAGTGAAAGGAAATATAAGGGCCGTGCGAACATTGTATGTTAAAAGTATTCGTTGAGCTAATACTGGTCATTTTCCTAAAGGTAAATGTGAAAATCGAAGAACGAATCGAATAACAAATGAAGCACACAACAAGATCGATGTTTTAGCAAGAGTTGCTTATAATTCTCGCGCCTTTATGGGCTTAACTGTTGAAGATTCTGCTATATTAGTTGATTCCATTCGTGAACTAATAAGATCCAACAAGCAAAAAGCTTGTTTGTCGCATGGGTTTTACGATGGGGTCGAAATTTATAACCTTGAAAGAATTTATGGAACTTTATAAATTTACCAACTCGTATTCTATGGATTCGGGCGGGAGAAAAGAAGTCGGTGCAAAAACGTTTGTTGTGGGAAACCGTGTTGATCGGCCCATACCTTTTTAACGACGTCCTATCACGACCGCAATACCTGTACTTTTTAATCCATCAGCTACCCTCCATTGCTTGACAATGTTAATTTGCAGACGCAAATTGATGTATTTTCAATAACGCGGCTGCTTTTAACCGTAACATGGTAAACAATCGTCTGAATGATGGATAGGTAGTAATGTTCCTATCTCATTCTCTTGATTTAAATCGCCTAAATTACTTTCTTTGGGGACTATAATCTACGAGGCACCGATCAGCAATGTCGAAGAATTTAAAAGAGCTTATTACGATCGCTCGTACCACCATAACGTCATAATTAGGAAGATGATATGATTTCATGGTCGTCGATATAATCCGATATCACAAATGTTAGGATGTTGACAGTAAACTATCAAATAGGCTATACATCTAGAAACCATTGTTTCAAAATTGAAGAGGACCCTTCTTGTATTAGCTAAGATATGGGAGCCTTAAGATGCGTACGGTAACTCTCGTATTACGTAAGGGTAAGGGCATCTCTTTTGCGGAAATGTGAATAACTTCGCTTTTACAAGAACGGGCTTTAACGTATTATCAAAGCTTTCATTCGTAGAGGGATATTGAGAACGTTTACATGCGTTGTTTCTCGTGCAGGTTATGGAGATCATAGTGCACAAAGAGATCCGAAGAAGCTGTACTGCTACGAATGCAATTCGTTATTCGATCCCAGATGCGGATTGGAATTCGACAACTATACTATAGCCTTGGTCGATTGTTCCCAAAAACCTCGACCGCAACATTTGCCTACTCATTACGTCCCATCCGTCTGTAGGAAAAGCATTCAAAAAGGTATGAAATTTAATAACATATCTTTTTTTTGCGTTTTAATCCGAAAGAAACAAATAAACATCATCTTACACCCAACAAAACAAATGAATTAAACAATTGAAAAATATAACATCCTCGTTGTCAATTTCGATAGCTTTGATAAAAAAGTTTTTGGCAATTATTTGAATTGAATTTTTACACGCTTTGCAAATTAATCAAAAAAAATTTTTTGTAGTAAATGTTGCAAGTAACCTTAGGAGAAAAGAATAAAAAAAACTTGTTGTCAAAGTCTTCAATCTTTCATTATTCTTTAGCTTCTGCATTTTGACAATTTGACATAAACGTCAAAGTTTTTGTTCTTGCCAACTTCTAATAAACAAAAACAAAATACAATGTCAATAGTTTAAAAACTTGTAATTCAAGCCTTTGTATTGTCCCCCGCCCTTCTACTTCCTCTTATCTCTGCAGCTTGATCCATAGTTTTCGATTCACTGAATCCATTAAAGGATACCCCGATTTTCTATCTTTTACGGTAAACGAGCTGTAAGTTTTAGAATGTTGGGAAGCTTTGGGCCCTATCTTTAGTCTTTTTCGGGACGTGATTCGAAAAATAAACGAGATAGGTAAACGAGGGTAACGGAAATCGATTCTCCGAGTCCGATTTTACTCGAAAACATGCGATTGAAGTCTTTGTATTGCGCTGAAATGTCTTCAGGAGGAGTAAAACGCGGGAAAGGAAAATTTTTGGGTTAATTTTGGGATTTATTAAAATTTCGGTCGATTTTTTAAATTTAATTTTAATTTTCCGGTATTTTCGTTGGGTTCTTAGGTCTTTGGTAAAGAAAACAAAAAGCTTCTTTTTTTACTTTTAAAATGTCATTTACGTTTTCTTTTGACGACATAACGATTATCTATCATCTAATCTTCTATGAATTAGTTTTAAATTTCAAATTTACCTACTACAAAACATGATATGTTTTTTTTTCTATTTTCTTTGGGTTTTTATCCTAAAAATCAAAAGAAAATAGAACGCTGGAAAATTACGAATTTAATTAATGAAAAATAAAAAATAAGAAACAAACATTTAATCGTAATTGTCAATTTTCACATTAATCGTAAAAATTCAACATTATATTCAACTTACACGTACAACAAAAATCACACGATTGTTTCATTGTCCTTTGGGGATGACGACTATATTAAATTTCTTGTTAAAGTTCAAGGTAAAATTCGAGTAGTCCGCGGTTGTGGTTACATCGAGGATCACGCCCACGACGATGGAATCTGTTTCATAAAGACCGGCACCCACGACGTCCACATAACCCATTGTTCTTGTACCCACAACGCCTGCAATAGAGGACATAGCAATCTAGATCAACAGACACCGGCTAGCCTATTCTTGTTAGTATCGTTTACGATTATTTCGACGTTGTCCGCACTATTTCGAATAAAATAAGCAGCTTACTTCTTAGGTGTATAGAAAGGGCTAAAAAAACCGACCGGAAGATCATGTTTAAAAAGTAGCGTTCAAAAAAAAGAGCGATGGATTTTTAAACACAAGCGGAAATATAAAAGATTCCTCAAGTCATTTCATTTTTTTAATGTAAACGTTGAAGGTACCTTCGTCTTTATCTCACTTACCGAAGCTTTTAGTTCATTTCAGTCTGTAAAGAGGTCGTTCATCTTTCACAAAAAAGAGCTTAACAGATATCCGTTTTGAGATTAGAGAAGGCTTTGGTTTTCGTTTAGGTTCCGTTTCAACTGTTTAATGGAGAAATATACAGACGATATTAGCAAGCAAAAATCAAATTAGTGCAGTAAGTTAGCGAACTTTTGGAACGTTAGAATGCTTCTTAAGAGAGCATAATTTAGCATTTAACTAACTTTAAACACCGTCCTATAACTACTTAATCGTAGAACACCCGTAAGCGGGATAAGAAATATACTATTTATACGTAAAGTTCGTGTAATACCTGCAGAGGTATCGAATTGAATTTTAATTTCGCCATTCGAACATAGCGATTCACTTTTAACACTTAATCGTAGCATTCCTTGATGCAAATGTGTCGAAATAATTACTATCCAATTGAACAAATAACATGAACATTGCGAATTTCAAATTTACAGCGATATTAAGGTCGAAACAGCGTCAGATTAGTTCCATCTAGCAGCTTAACGGCACTACCTGACGAAAGAAATCAAATTAGACGTACCTACTTCAGGGTTTTTTCAGAAAATCACTAACAAAAGTAATAGATATTATTCAGAATTTTCACGACAACGAGAAAGACAGCGGTCATTTACCTCAATTTAGACAATCTACGTGTTATCAAAAATATTTTGTGGTTGATTTCGATTAAGAAATAATCATTCAACGACTACAAAAATCTCTCATTTTTCACGTATTTATTGGTACTGGTGTTTAGTGATCGTTTTAAATTTTTTTTTGTGTTGTAACCCTTTATCTTTAAAAGTAAGCTCCCTTAACATAGCACGCCGCTGGCCCCTTTCTACATTTATTTCTGCTCGTCTCCTGGTACAAGCGAATTTCAACATTTTATCCACGTAAATCTTCTGTATTATTTTGTATCGAAGATAGAAAGCTTTGGGGGACGGGGAAGCCCTTCAAAATTTTTTTATTTTATTTTTTTGTGGTAATATTTTGTAATTATTAATTTTGTACCGATGCCTCTTAGCAGAAATAAGCCGTTTAGGGAATGTAAATCATTTGAGGTAGAAGCCGTATTACGAAAATTTGAGTTTTTTTTTTATGGTTTTGAGGTAGAAAAAAAAAAAATAAAAAATCGCTGACCGAAAATCGGTAAAATATTCTAAACGCAAATGGGCTTAACATTTTTTATATTTTACACAAGATTAGTGCAAAACGTAAAAAAAAAAAAATAGAAAAATTCGATAGTAGGGCGTCCAGCGATATCTAACCCCCTACATTATTTGGTTTAATTTTAAACAGGAAAGGAATCCATTTCGAATAAAACCCTTTTCGCCCCAATGTAACATGAAGAATTGTTTCGACGAAGCCTTCTATAATCTTATATTTTCAATTAACTAACGATACAAAAAATCTAAAGCTAAACCATAAAAATGATTGTTTTAAAATCGTTTCTTAGCTGTCGATTCCTTTAAAAGAAACAAAACAACGTCGTGACCTATTCGTATAAAGACATTTATTATATAATTTTGAAAACACTGCCACATAAGGGCCGTTATTTGGCGACTTATTCAGCTTGTCCGCAATAAATAAATAATATTAAAAGAAGATGATATGTACTTAGGAATATAAGTTTAAAATTAAGATATTAAAAAAAAACAAATATATATATATTATATGATAGAGTGCAAAATTATATTAGAGAAAAAATAATAAAAAAAAAGCATTGTTGATCATGCACTGTATAGAAGAGCTATATTATTATAATATATTGAAAAAATAAAAAAAATTAATGCGATGTATTTCGGGGAAATAAAAAAAAAAAATAAAATAAAATATTTACTATCGTTAAGTGTGTTAAAATTGTAAAAATATTCCGAATATTTCTAAATATGCCTTTCATATCTGTGGTTTTAAGCTTAAACTGGTAAGGTTTATTGATGTTTTCGTCATACTTTTTCCCCTACATGTAATCGATATACTTTTAAGCCTTTACAACGCGTTTGCGTCTTAGAAAACAGTACAGATTGCCATACTGCATCAAGTATATCTTAAATAGCGATTTTTGCATCCAAAAGCTGCTACCTGTCAAACTGTCAAATGTCAAAATTACTTTATTAAAAAAATATATCTAAACTATATACTTCTTTCTAAGGTGCGAACGAACTACAAAGTCAAAAGAGGAATACGATATTTCGGAAAATATTTTCTCGAATGTGGCTGGTGACAAAATAGCATTTACATGCAATCAATTGTGAATGTACAGGGTGAGTCATTTACGCGAGCTCAGAAGATCGTGCCTTCGTCATGAGACACGCTATAGGTTTCGATATATTTTTATTCAATCCATACAATAAGCCCTCTTGAAAAATCTCGATTCAGAAGGGCACGGCCTTGCACAAGCCCAACGGGATGACTCACCCTGTACAATTTTTTCTTTTAATAAAATTTCTACACGTACCGAGATGGAGGTTAATGTTAATGTTAACTCCTGAATGAAACTTAATTCTATTCCAGGATTCAATGAAAATTGTTGAAAAAATTAACGTTTTGCAAGATCTGCACTCTGTACCACGGCCTAAACTAAGCAAATATTATCGGAAAAAACGGCATTAGCGTTGTTTTTGAATTTCATTTGCAGTTTCAACATTTTCAAAACGTATTCATGTATGTAGAGTATCTATATGTAAAGAATACTTATGTGATATATCCGTTGCATTTGCACTTCAGCAAAAACTATATTTATTATTAGTGGAAAACCACTTTCAATAATTTTTAAACGTAGAGTACAAAAATATTTCAAATACCAAAGGAAGGAAGAAGACAAAGTAAAATAAAAGACAAAACGGTGCATTCAGAAATAGAGAATTAAAGAAAAATAAACTAATTTCTTGTATCTATAAGACCTCAAATGTAATTCTTCCCAAAAGAAAAAAAGCGGTTGGGGATATGGCTCTGAACAAAAAAAAATTGAAGGGAAAATATTAAAAACTACTATGCATATAATGTACGATAAATTAATAATTATATAATATATATTAAAAAAAATACATAAAAATGCATATTTATTGTCGACTTTGTAAATAGGAATTGTTTTAAAGAATTTTTGTAATTTCTATAAGTACCTTTGCTATGCACGCTGCAAGATGAATCGTTTCAATGAAAAATAAAGAATTATGTTTTCATTACTACGTTTGTTTCATTTATTCTCCTCCATAATATTACTATTGCTGTACCCCTATTCCAGATCCAAATTTGATATCTACCGACGGCCAGTGTCGCCAACTTAGCGGAGATTTTTTCGTATGAGATTGGCAATCTTGCAATAAACTTTGAATTTTATAAGCTTAGTTCAAACAGATATCATAAACTAGTCAGAGCCAATCATTTTCTTCGAAATCGGTCAGAAAACACTCGGATTTTTTTTTTTTAACCAATTGAATGGCTCTTGACCAGTTTTTTGTTTGAACAATGCCTTATTCTTGGGTATTGTAATAGTTAACATTTTGAATATTCATGTAACCAGCGTGTTTGGTATAAACGACAATTTAAAAAAGAGCTTTATTTCAAGTATTAAAGTTGCTATGAAACACGTCATTACAAAAAGAACAACACGTACAACAGAGAAACAATATTACATCGTATTTTAATATCTAACATCATAATGAGCATTGGAAAGATTCAGAAATTTAGCATAAACTAAACGTGTCATCGCTCAACACAACCATAAGGGCTTCTTCGGGAAAGCGAAAAGTAATAAGCAACAACACAAGCACGATATTTCAACGTGTATACTACGCCAGAAGCGAAACTAACTGAAAGCAGTTAATCGTGACGTCACTAACTCAACATGTGAATCGTGTCAGAGGACAAAATCGACTGAGAGATATGAGAGGAGCAGCGCGCCTTTATGCTGGCAGTGAGTAGAACCTGTCGCTGATTGGCTGGGTGCCACGTTCATTGCTGGTCGAGGATTGGTCGCTACGTCTGGGAGGAAATAACTCGATCCCTATTGACATTCTTGAGATATTTAATGATTTCTATCTAATGACCTCCTAATAAAGGAATTTTGTCAAAAAAAGGCAAAGTGATGGGCAATAATTAGCGGGGGTAATTCTTATTGAGCGGCTAAGTAGTTGATACATACGAACCATGCCAAAAGCGAAAATCGACTGCGTGATATGCGGGGAGCTGCACGCCTTTATGTAGGCGGTGGGCAGGACCTATCGCTGATAGGTTGGTTGCTACGGTCACTGTTAATCGAGGATTGGTCGTTATACACGACGGGCTTCCATGTAGATATATATATATATACAAGTCAGTAGAGGTGGTGGACAGTTTTATTAAAATATAATATGTACATAGTAGCTAAGTTCACGCATAGCAGACGTTGGCTGATATGAAAGTCAGGTTTACACGACAACGTTCATAGAAGGAAATTGTATATTATAATGTTCGATGTAATCAATAATTAAATATAGCTATTTATAGATAATATGACGACGATACTTCACTAAACTTAGCTATCAAATAAGAATACATCAGTATAAATGCTTTCGATTATATTCGATGTATTGAGCAAACTTCATATTTCATTATTTTAACAAATTCCACGTTGTTCATATAGAACAAATAAAATACGTATTTATCTTACTTTATCAAGCGATAAATACGCGAAATAGACTAAATAAACGTCGAGAATTGTCGTCTTCTATAAATCCGGTTTCTATTATTCCACATTGTAAGTGGGGCTTTCGACAATTGACCTATGAAATGACTTTAATTTGACACGATACGTCTATTGAAACTATAATGGAGCGAAACCGATTCATTTAAGAATCGGCAAACAAGAACGAATTAATATACGGTTGATACGCCCTGGTTTCCTCTTCAAGTGGCGGCTAGTTAACTGGCGAGTGCTTAGAGATGGTATCGCGATTTGTGCACTGGCAGGTAAGCGATATTACCTTGTATTATTGCAAATTAAAACGTCGATAATATTTGTTTTTTATATTTGAATACGTTGCGTTTGTTTACCGTTCAAATTTCGGAAGCGAGGAATGCGAGGCGTTCGCGATAAAATTGTCGATTTGGTTCGACGTTTCGCAGGTTAAGAGGAATGCATTTGTAAGCGGTAAAATACGCGGACGTAGATCAACAAATTTATCTAAGATCCTTCTTGTAATCGGTTGTAACGCGGTACTAAAATGTACAGGATGCGACGGAGAACGCTACGCTCAAGTTACGGCATTTATTTTAACAGCTTGTAGAGCTAAATAAGTCACGTTATCAAGACTTGTCTACGTAGAAGCTGCGATGTTACCGTTACGGAATAGTGAAGAAATCGAATATATTTCTGATCTGATAACGTAGGCTTCCACGGCTAGAGTCGGTTAACGCTAAACGTGTTCCGGGTTCGGAACATAGCATCCATTCCTTAATTCATTTGATCGTTATAATTAACCTGGCTGCATACTACGCGCTAAATCTAAAGGCTTAAAAAAATAATGTCCAAGTAATGTAATACGTACGATATCTTTTATTTTTATTTTTTTGTTTTACAAAACCACCGAAAAAAAATCTATCCATTTTTCTGAGACTTGTACACATTTGCGTGGGGTCGACCCGAATTATCGAAACAACGTCTTTTCACTCCGAACCTGGTACCTTCAAAACACGAGGTACCTTCAACAGCTTCTTGCGATCGTAAGAACGCGCTGAGGTTCGGGAACGATGCAGGGCTCACGAGCCAGGGGGCTAACAGCATCCAAGCTTTAAAAAATTTCTTTTCGTATAAATTTTTAACTCAAGGTCAAGAAAATTCTTCGGTTAAGTTGAATCTTTCCGGAATACACTTTCGCGTTGTAGATGTATGTTTACGTACTTCTTTTCTTAATTAGTTCTGTTTGATAAGTTAATTTCTTTTGATCAGTTACAGCTGCAACGATAATAATTAACAGAATATTACTTCACGAGCAATAATCAAACGCTTTACTTTAAATCTTATTTACTTACTTTAAATCTACCGACAACGAGACGTTTGTGCTAATAAGCTTAATGTAACGCATACGAAAAACGCGACTTTCTCTGCCAGCGGCAAGCATGGGCACGAGATTTTTCGTGCATTGAATACACAACGATGTGACCCGAAAGGCCAACCCAAAGGCAAACAAAGCTAATATAGAAAAGTCTGCTCGAATTTCTATTTATTTCATTCTGTTATAGTTCTTTATATTTTAAACTGTTTCGAAGGAAGCTATACCAGGTGGCGCAAAAGTAATATCATAATCTGATTTGGTCGCCATTTTTGCATATATATAGAGAATTAATTGTCAACAAGTCATGGAGTGACACGCACCTCAAGAACGTGGAATTTTTCTTATTTCTTACTTGACAAATTTTAAGTCTTAAATCTCTTAAGACGCCGTCGTTTTCCTGGTCGTCGTGTTCCATGTGCTCGAACAATTAAACGTTTGTCCGGGCTCTTCGTGCAAACTGGGTCCACTAGAGACGTCGCAAGAAGTGACCGGCCTCGTAGTGCTCGTTCGATGGCACTACCGTAACCGTAAATGCTGAGCGTTACAGACAGATGCTGAACGAATATTCAACAGGACGGAGTCAACCGCTCACACAGCTCGGGCAACTATGGAGATTTTGAGACGCCAATTTCCAGATCGCGCGATCTCCCGTTTTGGAGATTCGAACTGGCCGTCCAGATCGCCAGATCTAACAGCGCCAGACTGTTTCCTCTGGGGCTTCTTAAAATCTCGCGTTTACCACAACGAACCACGAACCTTGCAAGCCTCGAAAGCTAACGTCGAAGCAGAAATCGCTAATCTAGAGGCAGATGTTTTGCGAGCAACAATTCAAAATCCCGTAAAACGAGCGCAATTAGGCATCAACGCGGACGGTGACCATTTGAGCGATATAATTTTTTCCAATTAATGTCTAATAAGATTTTACGCCTTAAAATAAACATTTTATGAAAACAGATCTCTTTTCTTTTATTTATAACAAAATGGCGACCAATTCAAACTATGACGTTATTTTTGCTCCACCTTGTACATTAAAATAATTTATGATTTTCATGATTTTATTTGAAAAATGGAGGAGAGTACATCATACAATTAACTTGAACTAATTAAACCTAGCATGCGCTACCTCCGTCTAAATTTTGAGGATAGAATATACAACATTAGTAACGACGATCAACGATATGCAACTTCGAGGCCTATTTGCCAACACTTTTGATAAGCCTGATAACTTGAAATACATTCATTTTAGTATCCAAAAACTACTTCCGGAAAACTTGATTTTAGCCAGGAAAACATCGTTTCGTTCCACCGCGCGCCCCTCAAAGCGGCCTCAAGAATTCCATTTCACAGACTGGCTAAATTCTAAAACCTATTCCATCCGGAAGAAAGCAAGGCATTGCAATGTATCACATTCCACATATGCGATGGTTTGGTTACAAATGAATACAGAATAAAGCAAGAAAAGTTATCCAACACGTTTTAAAAATATGCGATAAGAATGGAATGGTTTTTAATATCTCCTTTGTTTTGCAATTTTTACGTGGGCGATTCTTGTTAAAATGATCTATAGTTCGTAGAAACATGTCAAATTTGAGAACACCTGTATAAAGAAATGCTGCTTGTAAATCAGTTATAGGTTATCTGTTCTTATCGTTCAGGAATCTAAATTAACGCATGTAAAATCAAAAACGTCAGCGTTTGGCTACAACTCTTGACGAAGTTTTGTTTTTCATGCATACCTGCCAATATTTAAGTATGTAAATATTGAATATACGAAGAATTTAATGGTTTCTAATTTTAATCTTCTTTTCTTTACTTCTGTTAGTAGCTTTTTGGAGGAATATGCTCTGGATGGCGAAGCGACGTTACATTAAAAGGTAATTTAAATAGATTTAATGTGGAGATTATTAGGACAATGTTTAACTGACTGTTATAATAAAATGAGCTTAGATTGGATTACTACTCGAGGTGGTTCTTGGCCCAACCGACTGCGATCAATTGTGGTCCCTCTCTTATTAGATCGATTGCATTAGCTTTGCTTCCTTTGCCAGATTTATCGGTTCTCTGAGTTATTCCACCGCATACCTTTCGGCTTTTGGGTATGTACTCCTGCCAGTACTATACGCCCGCGCAGCACATGGACGGCAGCCTCTCCTTCCGCTTGGCAAAATCTACTAGCTGCTTTCTCTGTCAGGCTCAGATTACTCACGCGCTTATTCAGCATAAAATAACCTGTTAGCAGGCTCATTATCATTTTAACAGACTTCCTGTTCGCCGCAAATGTTGGCCTGCGTCCCATCAGAAATTGTTTGGCCTGTCTCTGACCATACGCCATTCCAACCGAGTGCATTGGACGATTTTCAGCAGTTGATGAATCTGCTCGGGCTAACTCGTCTACCTTTACGTTTTCTTAACGGCCTTTGCGTCCTGATATCCAGGCTAGGGTCGCCTTAGTTCGGTTTCCCAGCTTATTGAGAGTTATTTGTTTGCCGATCTAGTTCTTTAATATTCCCCAATCCAAAGTTCCCCAGCACTGCTATCCTTTCGACTTGAAATGCTCTGGTGTATTGTATTAGACTTGGTGTTTTTGACGTGTTAGGTCTGCTCCTATAAATCCCGACTCCGACTCCATTGGAATGGTCTTTGTAAATGTCTGCCAGACGGATTCGGCCTTTTTTCTAACTGATATTCCAGTTTTACAGCACTTGTTGCCTCTACCTACAACGTTTCGTCCACCATACTATCGATCCATAAATTATCATTGGTCTGATCATCCTCATGTAATCTAATCTGAGATGAGCTTTGGAAGCTGCTTAAGTTTCGAACAAAGTTATGATTGTTATATTAAGTGAATAATTATTAAAATCAGTTTATTTTCTATTAGGGCCGATGTAGCGCTCAAAAAAAAATAAATAAATATAAGAACTCATATCTTCAATTACGTCTACATCATCCGTAATTTATATGAATCGACTACCATCTTCCACAAATGTGCACTGATGAGCCGCATTACGGCGAAACGCGCGTTTCTACATGGTGGTTAGATGATAGTCTAAATTTATTATCACTTTCATTACTATCGTTATTAATGATCTTTTACCCGTTGATTCCCAATATTTTTTTGCAGATTTACTCTAACCGCTCTGAAAATATTCGTCGTGCTATTCGTAACGATATTCGTCGTACCACCGTTTGTTTTCAAGTACAGCTACAAATTGCAGCAGAATGTCGTTTTCCCCGCTTTCGGTAAGCATTCTCACGTTTTACTTTCGAGCCATCATCACCAAACGATCACGGATCGATTTCAGTCAACATACCTAGAAATCCGAACTACTCGAATCCCTCGAAGTTCGAATTACCCGGCAGTAGGAACTTCTACGTCGAGAACGAAAACAACGTAAGGTTGGGCGTGTGGCACATCTTACCGGAGAACTTTTCGCGCGTTGCGAACGTCGCGAGTAAAGACGATAGCTATTTTGACGAAGCGTTGAACAGCGGAGAGACCGTCGTCATCTACAACCATGGAAATTCAGCGAATCGGGCCGCCGCTTATCGGATAGCCATGTATAAGCTTTTACGGAAGTATTTCCACGTAGTCGCCTATGATTATAGAGGTAAGGTAGAGAATTTATTTTTTTTTTACGCAAAAAACATTTTAGAATAAAACATGAATGTATTCACGTTGGAACGATACATTAAAAAGTCGTCTGTGTATGTATCGTATAGGTTGATCCAAAAGTAACTGATAACATTCGTGGAAGTGATTAACTTTTGTAATATTCCATGTAAAAACTTCCATCAATTAAAGATCTATATAAGCGTTTTCAAGAAAAAGCTAAGAAATACTTACAACTAAATCGATTATAATTTATCCGAATAGGCTATGGCGATTCGACGGATGTACCACCTACCGAAACCGGTGTAGTAAGCGATTGCCTCATCATCTATCAATGGGTGGCGAATAGGACCTCGGCGAAGATATTCTTCTGGGGACATTCGCTGGGCACCGCTATTTCGACGCACGCCGTCTCGATCTTGGGCACTCAGAACATAAGACCGTTCGGTCTGATCCTTGAAAGCCCTTTCACGAATATGCGGGAAGAGATTAACGAGTATCCTCTGTCGAAAGTAAGCGTCCCCCTTTGGAGGTGTGACGGTTTAATTTCGGAAAGGCGAGTTTGAAAATTAAGCGTGTGTCGCCATTCACACAAATTAAGCTGTTACACGCGATAGCTTCCGCGCCTGCTCATACGTTCTTCTTCATCTCCTTTAGCTCTTCAGATTTTTACCGTGGTTCCATTCCACCATCGTTGAACCGATGCAAGAGAACAAATTCGTTTTTGCTACCGACAGGCATATATTAACAGTAGACTCTCCGATTTTGATATTACATGCCGAAGACGACGGCATAGTTCCTTTCCATCTTGGATATAAGGTTTGTTGGTGTCAATAAATTGCAACGAAACACTTAGAAATCAATTTTTTTCCAGTTGTACAGGGAGACTTTGCAATATCGGAAACCTGATCAAGGAAGTATTGCATTCATCGGGTTTTCTCGAGGAAAGGGCTACGGACATAAGCAGATATTTCGGGCACCAGAATTACCAGGAATTATCGAGTAAATTAACGCTTATTGACTTTCCAATAAAGTTAAAATATATATACTTTTTAGGAATTTCGTGAAGAGCTCAATACAAGAAATGGAACGTAAACGTCAGACGGCATAACCGATGAACTTTAACAAATATACATGCTGTGATGAATGACCGAATCTCAAATATGTTAATTAATTTATTATTAGTCTTATTGATCTTTTTCGTATGTTTGGTTAAAATAATTGTAATATTGTTATGCTTCATTCTTTTTGTACGGATTTTACAATTTCGAAATAAAGTTTTATGGTTTATTTATATTTATACAACAGCAGGGTGAAGAGTGAAGCGGCGTGTTGAACCGCTCACGACAGTTTAACTTATGTATATTTAAGAGCAATTAATAACAATTCATTCAAATAAATAAGCAGGACTTCCTGCCTATTACATTTTTTTTAAATTTCGCGGTTCATTAAGTTGACAGCTCCAACCTAGAGCTAAGAATTTAAAATAAAAGGTTACTGGAAGTTTACAAGTTAAAAAATCAAACGACACACTGTTTGTTGCAGGAGAAAAATTAAATTGATTGAATGTAATACAAAAAAGTTTAAAACATATTCGTCAAAGATTTAGTTCGTATTACACACACGTTGGCGTTAAAAGGCACTAAATGAAAACTTAGAGCTTTGCTTAGTTCTAATATAATTATAGGTTATGTTTTTATAATTATTTTAATTGAAAATTTATCAAATAAAAATATTTTGAATTTATCAGCACGATTACATCAGGTTATTCGTCGGTATGCGCTTCTCCAATGAAGAATTAACAGATATCGTTTTTATTTATGGCGAGACTGGTAGAAGTGCGACGAAAACACAACGTTTGTACCAGGCTCGTTTTCCAGACCGCAGGCGTCCCTCGACTAAATTAATTGGCGACACCATATTTAGGTTAAGAGAAAAAGGCATCTTGCAGCCGGATTATGGAGGTCGTGGCCGGAAGAAAACATTGAAAGTAATACTCGCAGAAGAGAAGCTTAGAGAGATCCTTCGTGAAAATCCAAAGATAAGCACTCGAGCTGCTGCAAAGCTAGCAGGTGTATCACACAGTATTGTGCATAAGACCTTCCGTAAGCGTTTATCAAACGATAAGTTTAATACTGGCCAAACAGTGCTAACGGAGGAAGATTGCCTTTCACGATTAAAATTTGCCAGCTGGCTTAGACAACAACATTTAAACGAACCAGATTTTGCCACCAAAATACTATTTAATGGCGAATGTCGCTTTACTAGAAAAGGCATTATGAAAATTAATAACGTATTCCCTTGGTCTAATGAAAATTTACATATAACACAAAGGGATCAATTTTTTATTAATATTTGGATGGGAATCGTAGACAATACTCTCCTAGGACCCCATATACTTCCTGCGGAACTTACAGTAAACGCCTACTTACATTTTTTACAACATTCTTTGCAGGAATATTTAGAAATCATACCTTCACAGAAACGAATGCGTCTCATCTTTATGCATGATGGTGCGGCACCATATATTTTACAACCGGTACGGGATATCATAAATGAAATGTTTCCACAATGGATCGGTTGTGGAGGACAAACATCGTGGTCTTCTCGCAGCCCTGACTTGAATCCCATCGATTTTTTCCTATGGAGCTACATGGGTGATTTGGTATATAATAAAGGGGGAAATATTGAAAACGAAAGGGATCTGATAGAATGTGTTTTCAAAGCAGCAGCGTGTATTCGAGCAGAAGCCAGTAATTTTGTATGGATGCGGGAGAGTTTGATTCGTCATATGGAGGCTTGTATTCATGCAAAAGGGGAATCGTTTAATCACCTCCTTTGAAGCACGTTCTGCACAGCGTTGTTTTTTTGATCGGTTCTTTTTAGAGCCAACAAATCTTTCTAAAGAGAAAAATACAAAAATTTCATGTCCGTATTTTAATCATCTTTTTTTTCTCGAGAATTGAGAATCCTTTGGCAAGTGAATTAATGGTTGTAACTTTTCACACTGCTAATCGTTTAACTATGCTCATATCAAACAACGCGTAAGTGTTATATAGCAATATATAATTATATATATTGTTGTATAACGATACTTATGTGATGTTTAGCGTACTACACTACAGTCCTTGCTATCATTATTGATTATGCTCATATCAAAATAAAAAGGAGCAGCACTTAAGACCATAGCCGCAGATGTAAATCCATTTAAATATATAATTGATTTTTATATGAAAAGGCTACCTTGAAAACTTATATAGAAACAAACACCGTGTCAAGGGGTCTTAAAAAACAAGTACGAAAATTTTTGAAATCCACTATATATCCACAAGTTGGCAACAAAACCACTCCCACCTACCTTTTTGTTGGGAAAGACCAAAAATTAATTAAAAAAAAAAACATGGATTGCCCCCCCTTCCCGACAACTTCAAGATTATTTTTATTTAAATAATTCGTGCTAAACATATCTACTTATATCCCGTAAATATAAGCACAGAGTCCACGGTAAACAAACCATATTAGTCCAAACTACCAGGTACAAAGTACGAAATTACGGAGATTTTGGCCTAGTTTAATTTAAATTAAAGTGCATTCTTGCAGCAAAATGGGCCTCTTACAACAGGTGAAATTTAATAAAGTTCGTACCGATTAAAATACAAAAATTATATTTTCAATTTCAGGTTAACAAGCTACGCTTGGCTAGAAGTTTTAGCACTAGCAAGATTAAATTTTCAGAAGGAAAATATCAAAACGGTTACAATTTCGGTAAGAAATTAAATTCTTGTATGAAAAGAACACTTTATTACTAACCTATTTATCTTAGAACTTAACGAAACACAGAAGGAAATCCAACAGTTAGCTAGAAAATTCGCAAGAGAAGAAATTATCCCCGTTGCAGCTGAATACGATAAATCTGGTAAATATCCATGGGAAATTATCAAGAAAGCGTGGTCGCTAGGTTTGATGAATGGACACATCCCATCACATTGCGGGGGAATGGATAATAGCGTTTTCGATGGTTGCCTCGTCGCTGAAGAATTAGCCTACGGTTGTACGGGGATCATGACAGCATTAGAAGCTAGTGGTTTAGGGGTAAGGATATCTTTTTGAAACCAAATCATCGTTAAAATTTGATATTCTAGCAAACTCCGGTGATCGTTGCTGGAAATAAAGAACAGCAAAAGAAATACTTGGGCCGTTTAGTGGAGGAACCTTTAGTTGCCGTAAGTCAACTTTAAATTGATCCTTACAAATGTTGTATATTTTATATGGTAATAGGCTTATTGTGTAACGGAACCGGGCGCAGGTTCTGATGTGAATGGTGTTAAAACGAAGGCTGTTAAGAAAGGTAACGAATGGATAATAAATGGACAAAAGATGTGGATTACGAACGGGGGAGTTGCAAATTGGTAAGCTTTCTTTTACTTGGCGGTGGTTGTATTTCTCTTGAAATATTTAATTTTTTGTCCACTATTTTTAAGTTAAAAATTTTTATTTTAACTATTACGAACTTCCAATTTAAAGGTGACTACATAAATAAAATTATAGCTTTATTGCAAAATACAAAGTTAATTTCTTTTTGTGTGTAAATTAAAAACTAGAATTAATTAGGCTAATTCTAGTGTAACGTTTACATTAAGTAAGCGAACTCATTGGTTGTTTCTATTTAAATTATCTTAAGGTATAAATAATTTTTTTTGTTATTGCATTGTTTTTGTATTTGTAAGTTGCCTTGTAATTATACTATCACGTGAAAATACTGCGTTAGCAGATTGCTTTGTTCGTCCTTTTTTTTTTCATTTAATTGCTGATTTATCACTTGTTTTACAACTTGTTGCAAATCAGCAGCCTCATTTGCAACTTGTAACAGACTTCTTTTAGCGAATTTGATTAATGCACGATTAGTTGATTAGAAGCTAATTATAGGCGCGCATTCAACGGACATAAGTAGAACATTTTAGTAAAAAAACCAATAGGAATGCGTGTCCTTGGATTTTCATTGTTTAATCACTCAATTCGTACTAAAGCACATGTATGCTGAAACGATCTTGGAATTTATGCGGAACGGTTGTTGGAACGACAATTTCGTTTGCGCATCCACCAAGTTCTTTTGATCGTAACCTTGTAAAAATATGATAAATACAAACTGCAAATTTTCACTTAAAATAACGCCGACTCTTTCAGGTACTTTGTCTTGGCCCGTACTAGTTCCGATCCAAAAGCTCCAGCCAGCAAAGCCTTCACCGGATTCATCGTTGAGCGCGACAGCCCTGGACTTACTCCAGGCCGTAAAGTAATTTTAAATCATAACCTGACGTTTTAAATCTAGCCGTTAAAATCCGTTTATTTCTATCTTAGGAGATCAACATGGGACAAAAAGCTTCCGATACCAGAGGAATCACATTCGAAGACGTTCGGGTTCCGGAAGAAAACGTCTTGATCGGAGAAGGCGCTGGATTTAAGATTGCTATGATGACGTTTGATAAAACGCGGCCGCCAGTAAGTGCTTCATTACATATTTAAATATTAATCAAAGCATCGTTCCTCGAGTGAAGCTTCGGGCTCAGGAAATAGAAAAAGTCACCGGGGTTAGATCTGGTGATGGCTGGAACAATTTCTTCCTTTTTTTTTCTAATGCAACCGTTTTTTTTTTTATAATTTCTGCCTTCAGCTTGTTTGTTGTTTCCCTTTTTCAAGATGGTCAATTAACGCAGCTCTATGACTATCCTAAAAAGGAGTCGCCATCACTTTCTGGTCGACGGAACAGTTTCCACCTGTTCCGACTGTGCGCTGTGTACAGTTACCAATCGACCTCAAAGCTTCGACTTATTTCACCCGACGTACGATTAACTTTTTCAAAGCAAAATCCTAAGCCAGTGGATTACGAACACAAGCCCGCGGCCTCTGGCATCTGTCTAACGTTGATTAGACGTTCGACGCCTAGCACCAACCTTCCCGACGTCACTGTGTGTTTAGTGCTCGCAGTTTTGGTCGTCTCGAACTATCCTCGATCACTTCAGAATAAATAATAAATGCGCTGCGAAACCACCGATAAAACACCCAGTGCTGTGATGATATTAATTTTATTTATTTTTACCATAACAGGTGGCAGCCGGCGCCACGGGATTGGCCCAACGTTGCCTAGACGAAGCTCTCAAATACTCGTTGGAGAGGAAAACATTCGGCATACCAATCGCTGGACATCAAGCCGTGGCTTTCATGTTGGCAGACATGGCAATCGGCGTGGAAGCTGCCAGAACGGCATGGATGAAGGCCGCTTGGCAAACCGACAACGGAATCAAGAACACTTTACAGTCCTCGATCGCTAAATGCTTTGCCGCCGATTTGGCCAACAAGAACGCTACGGATGCCGTGCAGATATTCGGCGGAAACGGTTTCAACAGCGAATATCCGGTGGAGAAGTTGATGAGGGACGCGAAGATCTATCAGATTTACGAAGGCACGTCGCAGATCCAGCGCGTCATCATATCCAGGGAGCTGATCGCGAAAGCCAAAGAGATGGCCGGCTGAATGCGCTTTGGTTAGGATCTGTAAAGCTTGAAGCGGAATGACAACTTTATATTTTATTTTTCATCTTATGTATACTTAATGATGCGCATATTGCGCGTCTATATATAGATAGCTATTGCTACATTGAGATGTTTTTATATGTAACATGTATTTTTCTATCCATGTACAGATTGTTATATGCACTTGCGATCGTGGTATATTGTGAGATATTTGGTATATTATTCATTAAATATTTATTTTTCAATTTGTCTTTTTTTTAATATCGTTTCTCCTCCCTTCCGCCAGGTTAACAAGTTTGTTGACCGCAGGAGTGCGAGATTCTTGTCTTGGAGTAAAACTTTCTCATTGGGTTGCTGCAGATTTCTGTCTTTGTTGCCTTCTTTTAAAGTTTTCGGAAACCACAATGAGTCTGCCGATGTTTCGCTCTCAGTTGCTGCTGCTAGAAGAATGGTCGTCGTAGCTCGCGGTTGGCTAGGAGTACTGGACGTACAAGATCGTCGTTGCTGAGACGGGTCGTGTTTGGAGGATTCCGATAGGAGAGATTTAATCATCGTCTGTATTCAGATTGTTGGAATCTTTGTGGATTTCGATAGCTTCTCGGATTTTTATGGAATAGTAGGATTCATGGAACAAAGGTTTGGTGTAACGCCTGTGTTCCAGCTTCGTTGTCTAGTCATTGGCGGTAATAAATCGAAGTTTTTGACGGCGCTTCGTTTTAATGTTATGCCTCTAGAGTAGTTTGCCTATTTTATGGGTTACACCTTAAATGTAGGTGGATCTTAAGGATCTTTGCTAGAAGTGGTAGACCGTTAGGGAATGCGATGACGGTGTATCGTTTTTCGGGTATCTCGTTTGCCAAAATTATTTTCTATAAGGGCGTCGGTCGCAACTCATGGACGAGAGCGTTTAGTTGAGAAATTAAGAACGTCCGTTTGGTGCTTTTGTGCTGGATGAGGCAAGGGCGTTCAGGTAGAGGTGCGAGTGGAACGCGAGTAATCGCTAACTGAATTGATTGCAGTTTTTGGGAGTTCAGAAAATTCGCCGTCAACCAAATTTGCACGACCACGTTGAAAATCACTTGCGTAGAATTTCACTGTGATAAATCACTCGGCAGCATCCTCCTAAACAACGTCCATCTTTAATATACGTAGCCAATTTTTTACCCAAACATCCGCTTTGACTGTTAAACAATAACTGAGCATCCAACATGGCTCAAATCGGCTAAAGTATCTTTCAGGGCGCGCCCAATTATATTAGCGGAATATTTCCGTCGGGTATCTTTTTCTTTTCGTACCTCTGTATATTTAAATAGAATTAAATAAAGTTTTTCAAATTTTGAAATATTCCCATTTTATTGGCATTTATAGCTGGAGAGTTTTATTTAGAAGGAACAGATTTTTTTTGTAGAGTATATTTCCGTGCATTTCCTCGTCAACTCTACGTCAGATGCTCTAATTCGCAGATTTTTTCAACTATATCCCAACTTCAATAGTATATAGCATAACAGCGCAAAAGTAGCATGATTTCCAAGGTTGTTGCGCTCGAAAAAACACTGTGATCACTGTTATAAATAAAATATACCTTAATATAACTGTTAAGTATAACCACACGTTACAGCCGCGTAGAATTTCGTGTCACGCGTAATTTTGTAATAATTAAACCGTCAAGAAGCGCAATAACAAGTATGTTCGCTGTAGTTGCGAGGCTCCATGGCCAAACACATTCCAGGTAAGTCGGATATTCGATTTCTTGTCTCGAAATTCGACCGGGAAGGCATTTAGTTCTACACGTTTGTGAAAAAAATTATTAAAATTACGAGAATAGGGCGTCGCTTTAGGTAAATTGTCGCTATTAAATTACAGTTGCACAATCGCACGTACAGATAATAATAATAATCCGCCCTTTAAATGCACGTTCGCAGCATTTTTCGAGTAAAATGCTGTCGTGAATGTGCCGAAAATGCCATTTTCTTGCCTCGGAGAAACTGCTTTGAATCGTATTTTTTAAGTAGTTTAATTCTGCTTCGTAATGCTTTAAAAAAGGATACGTCTTGTAAATTGACACGTCGATTACGTTTTAGTCATACTTTTGTGTTGTTTATGTTTATGATTTGGTCCACATTTGATCTAAGGCGATTTTTAAAGTCGAACTCGGTCGGGTTTCGGTAAACAGTTTGACGTTTGGTTGCGTGTATACTCCTCACCTGTTTCTTCTATTTATTTCTATCTCTAGCGAGTTTTTTCAGGTCCTTTACTGTTTTTTTTTTTCTTCTTTTCTCCTTCTTCGAACCTATATTCTTCTCTGTCTTCTTCTTCTTTTGTTTATTTCTATTCCTGCCTCCGTTTCAGGTTGGTAATCTTTTAAAAGTATTTTTAATTATGCTTCACATTTCAATTCACTATTATAGCCATATTTTAGAATATATTATTATGGCCCTTTAAACGTCATTACGCTGTTTAACAATTTAGTGATATTATTATTGATAAATTTGTGATATTTGTGCGGCCAACAATTTAAAATAATCACAAAATTGAAAGAATGTTTAATATGTAATTTTTACAATTTTTTTTATTTGCCTCAACTTGTGGTTGGTGTTGCTAATTTAGATTTTTCTAGAATTGTTCAAGTTTGCGAAGCGGCATTGTTTAAAATGCGCCGTATTTTATAAATATCAACTTAAAACTGATGAATAAAAAAAAAATTAAAAAATATATATATTTTTTTTGAATTCTATTATTCTATTATTTTGTTTGGATAGAAATAACTCATTCAACCCCAGCATTTAGCCAATTAAGAATTCTTCTTCATTAATCTGACAAAATTAATCTTCGCTATTTGTTTATGGTTATTTAAATTACAAGATTCACCAGCACTTCTCAATTTTTCCGCAAATATTTTTCTTTTCTTTTATTCTTTTAGCAATTTGCAAATTTTTAACCCGTCGCCCTTACAAGTTACAAAATCAACAATTAATTGCATTCAAATACAAAACCGAAAAGCTTCCGTTTCTACAACTAATAACGTATCTGCGTTAAAAATTATTGTTCTGATTGAAGTTTTATAAAATCATTAGAAATCGCCATAAAATTACAATTTTTAATTTTCGCGTACAATTTAAGTTGGCAGTTCCGCATTAAAGGACAGACAAGGGTGGGAACTACCCCATTAAATCATTCACGAAATTTAAAGTAATTTACGTTAAAAACCATTATGAGCGTCAACACGAAACAGCTCAAAACCCAAGAGGTTTATTCAAGATAAGATTTTGCGACGTACTTTTACTTATACATGAAGAGTCTTCAAAGTTTTGCTCGCAGTAGATCCAACTTAAAAAAGTTATTATTTCTATTGTTTTTTTTTAGAACTAGAAGAGCTTTACAAAAGTTTACACTGTACATATGTCGATTGACGAACAAATTTGTTCGTGCATTACCCGCCAATCCTAAAACGTGAACGCGTATTGAGAAAAGCGCTAGTAGTAAAAAAAGCTTACCATTTTGACTTGTTTTGTGTTTAGTATTTATTGGTCAGCTTGAAACCACAAATATCAGAACCAAAATACAAACTGCTACCAACTTCACACTTTCCAAGTCTTGCTTACAGGGTATTGACCAAATTTCACTTTTATTTTGTGAATTCTGATACATATTAAAATTTATAGACAATGTACTACGTTTGAATCGATCGATTTTGTTGCGTTTCTTCTCGATATTTCTTCCATGGTTTTTCCTACGTTTCATTTTTAAAACCGAGTTCGGTTACCGCGTTTCGCTTTTAAGCATCGCCTATTGGTCGGATCGGACCCGGTCGTAGATGTCGCCGCGTCCCGTTTCCGCTTTCTTCTATCGCATCGATTTCTTATGTGGTCGGGTGACGTTCGTCGGATAGTTCCAATGAATTTCTCAAAAAGATTAACGCGGCAATGGTGAGCATAATGGAAATTATGCAATTGTGTCGACTGTGTCTGGTCAAGGAACAAGTGAACGTGCCGATTTTCGACGAACAGGGCGATATTAGGCAGATATGCTTGAAAATCTCGGCTTGTTTGCCGGTCAAGGTAAGGAAAGCGTCGCCCGCCATTTTGATTATGTTTTACGCTTTTATATTCGTCACGCCTTATTTACGCATTTCCATCGAATAATCGCCAGTTAACCAAAGTGTGAGTGAGTAAATTTACGAGGATCCTCGCGTCTCACGCCGATTTTTCCCAATCCGACCTTTCGAGGTATACAGAAATTAAATCCTTAGCGGAAATATATTCATCTTATCAGCTCCAAGCTATGGAGTTTGTTTATAACGCTTACACGCGAATATCTCCGAAATTCTGAAGCATTCACATTCCAATAATACACTTACCTTTTTTGTTCCATACACAGGTTTCAAAAGAAGACAAACTACCCAAAAAAATTTGTGATGGTTGCCTGTACAAGCTAGAATTACTTTACCAATTTTACAATACGACCGCTAACGCGGAGAAGCAACTACTATCCTGGATCGAGCAAGCTAAAATGGATTCAAAAAACGCAGCAGGTGAATTAACAACGCAACCGCAAGCAACTGTTAAACAAGAGAAAGTCGAACCTGTCGAAAGTACAAACGAAACCCCAGAACTATCAAGCGAAGCGCAGAGTTACATTCTACAACAGCAGCAATTACAGTATCAATCCGATTTTCCATTTAAAGAATCTCAGGTAAGTCGCTTATCATAAATTATAATCATAGAGATTATCGTTTTGAACGCTGCTTTATTTAGGGTTCGAACGCAGATGGAACTGCATCGAATACATCTGCGAATTCCGATGAACCAATAGCAAAAAGACCAAGACGAAGGCGACAAGCCACGAAGCCTATACCACCTGAGGCGATAGAATCTAGTGATGATAATGATGCTGGAGATTCTATGATAGAAATGACTGTAACCAAGGTACATTTATTTTAAGTCTATCTGCCTAATCTGTCGATTGAACATGTTTCCCGATGATGAAAATCTCGTACGCTAGAGATGATTGAACTGTATCAGTTTTATCTGGTTACTGTGTAATGCTGTAATTTACTATGGTTCGATTTGTGGCTCTCTGTGCGCAAAGATTATGAGATCTGAGGGAATATTTTGTTTTTTTTAATTTTGAATTTTTTTTATTGTTTCTTCATAAACTCTGAATGGGTGAAATACGTTTTGTAAAAATCCAAATGTCTGCAGAGGAATAGTTTTTTGTTGGTCTGCTTGTTCAAAATATGATTGATGCAGGACGAACAAATATAAATATAATAGCATACATCATCAATTAACAGTATGTTATAACAGCCACATTATCGGAAGAATCATCAAAGGTAGTAATCACTTCTGCTATTTTTTCTGTCTCAGAACCAAGTTCCCTTTCCCACTATTTGATGATAATCTCAATGTGGTTATAGTTTAGACGTTGCCATGCAAATTGCATTTCCATAATCATCATGTCCATTATATTTATTACAATAAGTATTTGCTATTCGCAAAATTTGTTCTATTGCCTCTATTTACTTGTATCTAAACATACTGGTAAATAGTTGTGCTAACTCTGCTTAGGGAAAGGCTGTTGACTTACCGAGGTATGCAGCCAGTTCCTGCTGAATTTTCTTTGCTGTCTTGTGAACACTAGCTTGTAAGTAAATAATTTTAAATCAAATTTTATTAGAACATATTAAAGGAAACTGGTATAGTTAGTGGAGCTTCTTCAAGGAAGGTTGTTGTTTATTCAGAAGTTTAAAATTACGAGCTGCTTAGGATGCATTAAGATTACGGAAGATATTTTAAATGATAGACAATCTAAGCATTTGCTAAGTATCAGTACTTTGAAGAAATACCGAATTAAATCGTGCAAGCACCAGAATCATTACGAGCTTGCTTCTATTTATTTATTTATTTTTTTGTTTTGACTCGGAACGAAAGATCATATTTTGAGAAGAACATTTAAAGATATCGGTGCAAATAAAACGCCAAATTGTTATATCGATTGTTGTTATATATATATCGAAGCACTTTCAAATTATTCACAGCAAGAGTATAACTAGGGCTGTGTTATCAAGAGGGTCAGCGCGTTTAACGAACTATTATTTATGCATTTCTATTAGCGTAGATTAAAATCTGCTGAATTCAATGCAGTTGAAGAATTAAAGGGGAAATTTCAAATGAACAACCTTAACATATAATCGAACGTTTTAGAATCGATTATTTTTAGAGTTTCTTGAATAACACAACGAACATTTTACAACGCCTTGCAGATTAAATCAACTTGGTCTGATGATATTAAATTGCATACCCAGCAATTTAGCAGAGTATGAGAGGCCGACCAACTATGCTGCCTTTGATGGAGACAAACCATTAGTATTCTCTTTTTTCGCTATGTGGCTGTAAACATACTATTATTGCGAATTGACGATGTTTGAATTATAGAAACGAAGATTATTGAAATTTGTTTATTAAATTAATAATCAAGATAATATTGGATACATTCCTCGTCTCTGTTTATGATTGCTATGATTATTTCTTATCAATTGTTTCAGACTGAAGAAGAAAGCGAGAGCGACGGTGATGATAATGCAGATGATCCGGAACCCGACAAATATGTGGCCGTTGGCGACGATACCGACCAACCAGGACCTTCCGGACTTGGCAAAGGGAACACAGACACACCGTGAGTAGATTTTTTCATTGTCTCCAACAGATTTTCTTTTCACTTCGGCTAGATGATATTCAAGTGATTTGCTGGAAAATATTTCAATCGTTAAATTATTAATTTTTTTAGAAATCGAATCAAAAATTGTTAAGAAAAAAATTGAAGAATACATATAATCATCTAGTCATGTTGATGAATAATCAAAACTGAAATATTACGTTTGAGTTTATTCTTATAATATTTCGTATATATTTCGTCCAGGTCCATTTCTACATCTTATTATTTCAGTTTTGATTTTTATTTATGAATACCTAGTTCAATAGTTATTCAATATATTTTGCAATTTTTGTAATGTTTGATTGATATTTATGTATTATGTATTTATTGTTTTGTTGTTTTTGTATTTTGGAATGACATATTATTGTTTTTCCATATTATGTGATATGTTGTGTATTCCTTGTACTTTTTTGTACAAGAACAATTTAAAAGAAAACAAACAAATTTGTTTGTTTTTAATGGTTTCATTTTGCAACGTGATAATTATCACCTTGCTATTTATGTTAGTATTTCTATCATTTTATTTTGGTTATTAGTATTGTAAAAATATAACTTCATATTTTTACGAAAACAGTGAAGTGTTTCAAAAAGAAGGAGGGGGGGGGGGCAATGTTAAAAGGAAGGGGACAATTAGGGAAAAATTAATAGATTGTGCCGTGGTAAAGTATTGGAAATATTGATAACGAAACAAAAAATATAATGTCTCAAGGGTCTTTGTGTCGAATTTGAAACATAGAGATTCCATGCTTCTTGGTATTACGTTCAATAATTTTGTAACGTATTATCAGAAGAAAGATGGATTAATGGAAAGGTATTTTAAAGCTTGTGCAAGTTGGTGTTAACTAACAATGTCATTAAACGAACATAATTAGTGTGTTTAATAGATAAATTTCGAATTGGAAATTGAAGTTTTTCAATTTCCCGCATAACAACAAAACTAATTTATTATAACATTTTCTTACTACTGAAGCAATTAAACCAACCAAAAGGTTAGTATATTTTTGTCTATTTTCTTGATTGAATGCCGTAGTTTGTAATTTAGCTTTAAATCGGATAAGTATAATAGGGAGCGGGGGAGCTCATGCGGATGTATTTCGTTTTTACGTGTACGTCGTTCTGTTTTTTTATTTTTTTTTATATGCAAAATGTAATGATTTTATTCGACAAGTGGTACAAATTGCGTTTAATACAAAGAAGTACTTCTTGATTAAACATTAAAAAGGCCTTTGAAGAGTAAATATTATTCCGGAACTGTAACCATTTTTTAAAAGTCTGTTAAAAGAGGTGGGCATATCGTAAAAGTCTTATGTAGGAAAAAATCGACAATAATAACAGAAAACTCTCCCTTTTTTAATCCTTGTAAAAAATTGTAGTTTCTTAATGAGATTTTTACGATATAATGTGGTGGCCATGCGTAATTCTTTTGTGAAGGGTTTTGGAAGGGCATGGATCTTTTAACAGCAATATTGAACAATTTTCAAACAATTTTATAAGCTGTATAAGTTCTATGTTGTCTGTAAGTTCCTCTGGGAGAAGATGGAGCTTCATCTTGGACATCGTAGATCCTGGAACAAGATCTCGAAGAATTTTTCTAGAGTTGTGGTCTTGCCGATTTGGCGTATTTTGTTACCTGCCTTCTTTAAATTTGAAAAATAAAGCAAATTTTGAATTATTAATAAAAAGCATTTATTGTGTTGTTGTTTTGTATTGCGATAAACCTATACGTTATTATAAATTGCAGATTTGCAGAATGTTATGAAAATAATTCAAGTTACTTTTTTTTTAATTTGGCAAATGAAACGTATAAGACTTTCTAAATTATTTTACAGCTGAAATTTGAATATTTTAAAATTATTTTGAAGTTATGGTCAATGTTTCTGTGTTGAATGAGTTAACATCAGTTTCAAAGTAAGATTATTAATTTTTGTTGATCAATATTCATTTTGAATATTTTCAAATGATAATTCAGATTTGGTCGAAGCAATACTTGATTCTTTTTATGATACTTAAAACCATTAACGATGCCAACCATGGGAAAGACAATTTTTTATTCAAAGTGTTCAAGTAATGTTAATACCTTCGGTTAGGTATTTCAGCCGCTTTTCAATACAATAATGGTGTGAGTGAATTTATTTGTCCAGAACAACGAAAGGGTTAAATATTAATAATTTAATACACGTTGCATTCCAAAGTATTTCAAAATAAATAAACATGTTGAATTGTTCTTGCCCAGATGTAAACGAATTCAGTTAGAATTGCTAAGTTTGCAAAACCTTTAGTTAAGACAATGATGCCAAGAACAGGTAAGAAACTTTTTTATGAATACATACGTTTTAATTAGTTTATTTGTAATTTCATATATTCAACATAATGCATGTATTAATTACATTTACAATATATTCTAAAATTAAACCTGTTTCATTCAGTATGTTTTTTTTTTCTATTTTTATATTTAAATATATAACCGTTTATGAAAAGGTAATTCTACCAGATCAGTAAATTATGTACCTATAGGTAATTTGATATTTCAGTTACGTTGGCAACCAGAAAATTACGCAAACCTACGCTGGTGTGAATGTTATTTGAGGATCAATAACTTCATAATATGGTTTAGTAAATTGAAGTAAAGTAGATATGTCGCTAGTCAAAAGCCAATGACGTTGGATATAAGGAGAAATAATTTCTAATAAGTCTGCCGTATTTTAAATAGGAATAACAAAGAAACATTCCGAGGATTGTTATATGCGACTGATTTTTGACGTTTTATTCTCATTCTAAATAATCAAATATATGTTTCCCGAAAAGTTTGCAATTAAATTCAAAAACGCCTAGGTAATAGTGAGAAAACAATTTGTACTAAACAAGTTGGTTATTTTTCTATAGTTATTTACAAAAAATGAGCAATGTAATATGACTAGCATAACCTTAAAAAATATTCCAATTCCAAGGTACTTTTATTAAAAAGTTCCATAAAAATTATATCTGTTTTTTATTATAATTATGCACTTCATCCGTTAATTACAATCACTTAATTCAAATGATGGTAGACTTTCCATTTAATCTTTAAATCAAGGCGTACAACTTTCGTTAATGCATAATTACCGATACTTTTTAAAAACCTTAATTCTCTAATATCACTTATAGTGGTAAATATGAAATCGTAATTTTATCAGAGAATTAAACATGTAAAAACAACCTTGTTTTTTTTTTATTGAGACCACTCCACATTAATTTCTTTCAATCTCATTTTTTCCTCTTGTGATATTTATATTTATGAAGCAGTTTTTCAACTTACATTAACAGATTTAAAAATCGAGCACGTGTAGAATTCTAAATTGGTAAATCTTAAAAGTAAATTAAAAAGAAATTAGGGAGACCAAATAATAGTATGAATTCATATTTATTTATCGCATTTTTTATTATAACTACGTTCTATGATGGTAACTGCGACTGCTATAAAATTTATAAAAAATGTTTGAGTTGCAACATTATAGTACCTTTAAGCAAAGTAGCACGTTTTCGGGTAAATTTTCGAAAATGTAATCGCTCTTCCGATACAGATCACCCACAAATATTCTGTAAAATGGGTCAAAAAACAATTTCCGATTCTTTTCAACCATATGTGACTACGGTAAGGATTGTTTTGGTTCAATTTAAAAAAAGCATCTTCAAGATGTACGATTGTTGATCCCGACATATCTTGACTGCTGACGAATTGTGAGATGATCGAGCAGTCCTTGTAGTGTTAATTTTAATTAAATTTTACGTAATTAAACGTTGATAAAACGAACTTGTTTGATACATTTTATTCTAAGAGATAAAGTTCCATCTTAAATCCTATTGCGCATAGTTCTACTTAGTATTTTTGAATGTTTGTTTTTGAGCAGGTCAAAATATATTTCAGTTCCAGCTTAAGCAATTTTCACGTGCAACATGGGCCTAAATTTTTCATAAACGGCAATAGGACGAATAAAGGTGTAGGAAATAAAATGCACACCAAGTAACAAAAAAATCTGAGTTTACGACCAATTTTTGTACCAAAGTACTTTCCGGAGGATGTACGAGATCTTACCCTGGATTGCTGATTATTTTCTCTACTATATATATTTTTTTACATTTAAAATGCACTATATGGATGGACTTCTATAACTTCTGATCATATAAGTCAAGCACGTAAGAACGGAGAGATATAAGAGCGGTTAAAGAAAGGAACTTCGGGGAACGTAATTGCCAAATAAGAATGTCTTAAAGTATTATGACAAGCAATAAAAAAAGCGTTTTTGGTTTCGTGTGCATTTGTTCCATACAGTGCATTATTTCTTAATTTTCTGAATCTCGATCACTTGTTACCGATCAAGTTGCAAGTAGGGATATTTATTTCGATTAGGTCCTGTAAATACGATTTTTAGAAACAATCTAATCATTTTTAGATGTAAGCCTTGCAGTATATTGGCCGTAATTAAATTATTTAAAAGCGAATTGAGTTGTTTTACTTGGTCCATACCTTATATAGAAGTATATAGGAAATATCCATCATTCTTCATTATTCAGGACATAAGCCTCTCAACATTTTAAATTCTCGATATTCCAAGATGCCACATATTTTTACTGGAGCAATGGAGAAACATCGAATAAAGTATCCTAGCTAGGTGTGGCCATTTGATCGACATATATTGATTCAGCTAAGCTTAAATTATATACAATCGCCTATAAATGCTGGTGAATGGGCACATTTATTTCATTTGAAATCGGAAAAATTGCCGCCGTACATGGAGCGTTAATCGAAATCGGGCTGCAAGATATGAACAATAAGAACTTGTTTGTAGTGCTTGCCAAACATCATCTACTTTTAGACATAACTGTTTTTCGTTCGAAATAAGATTTTCATGGATTGTACTTTAATCCTGAATGTGAGCGATACAAAATTTGTTCAGAGGTGTCACAGACCTACTGTTTCCCGTTGGTGAATTGGCCTGGTGCTTTTGGGGTCAATTAGGATCTTCGCCCGGAAACAGGATTTGTCGAAGACCGTGTTGTAACGCGCAATGTAATTCTGTTCGGATGATAATCGGATATCGCTGTATGTCGATGAGGGTTATACGCCGTGAATGATTCTACTATTGTAAATCCGCTGTAAGCTAAAAGTTTGGGGTTTACTGCTACTACCCGATCTTATCCAAGATTATTGCAGCTGTAGTCTCAAGCAGCTTTACGCTTACAATACTTTATTTTTAGAATTTGAAACATAAGAAAGTTAGATCGAATTTTCACCAAGATGCTTGAATTGATCTAGTTAAATATGCGCATAAGCTGCTATGGTACGAATATTGTACCCATCTTCTTGCGTAGGATGTATTAACGTAATGCACAGGGATCAATATTAGACCCAAGAACGTAGCATTCTCTCTATGATTAACTGTCGCACTTACTAGGGCGTTTTCCTAAATTGTCTAGAAATTATAACGTTTAATTCCTGAATATAATAGGCCAACGGCGTTGTAAGGTCTATATTTTTCAATTTATGCCGTTGCCACATTTTCCACGTACCTATCTGACTAGGTGGATATGGATACTTGGGATCGATCGACTGCTATACATGCAATACAATAGAGGATAAATAGATAAATAATTTTAATGCAGTAATGACTTGGGTTGACATTAGTTTCATGAGTACGTGTATGTGGAAAGATATTTGATATAAGTTAGTGTAGGCGTAAGGGATCGTGCAAGAACAGAGTTCAAGTTCGTGAGTTGTAAAAATGCCTTCAATGTCTTTCGAGTGTTAAGTTCATTGTTTTCATGTAGAGACCTATTTTTTTTAATAAGTTTGCTATTGTTTTGTTAATATTTGCATGAATAAATAATTATTAAATAAAATGTTTCAGATAAAAGTTGCTTCTTTTTTCGTGTATTTATTTATACTTATTGGAAAAAATATGGGTTCCCGTTAACCAACAAAAAATGACCACCAAGTTCAACTAATCCGGGACAGCTGTTACATGAAAAGCCATAACAATTTCACGAATACAAAGGACGTTCTATTTGATTCATTAGGGTAAAGCGTACACACGTTTTATGTTTCGTGTTGCAAAGGCCGGAGACCCTCCGTCTATTTTTCCGTATTTTTCGCGTGACTTATTTTGTAGCGTTCGTAGGTAACAAAAGTAGAAACTTGTAAATAATTTTTTGTTCTCGAGAGTAGGGATAGAACACGGCCTCGAAACTTGCCGATTACTTTTCTGTTGTTTGCCCTACTACCCCCACAGATGACTGGTGAACAAATCCAAGACGTGAAGAGTTGCTAAGAAACTAAGGAAAAGCAAAAGAGTAACAGCTCTAGACACTGAACTGTTTCGAATGGCCAACGTGAAGCAGTAACAGATAGGCAAGGATTCCAAATTTGTTTTTCTTCTAGCGATCCGCATGTTTTTTTTTTGTTGCAAAAGCAAGATTTTTGGCAGATATGAAGTATTAATCTTTGTGGAAAATTAAGAAACCCGATTTTCGAGAAATTCAAGTTCACTACATGAACTCTCTCTGAACATCTCTTCAGAATTGTACGGACCGAACGCGGCCGTGGTTGTAAACGGGTGTGCATTACATTCCTGCCGTGTTAAACTATTCAAGTACTTATTTTATACGTGATAACTCGTACGAGAGCTTACAAGTTCAAATGCGATATTTGCGATAAGGGCTTTTATACTTGCCTTGAGGTGGGTCATCATAAGGATGTAGTCCGTAAAGGAAACGTTGTAGTTTGCCCAGAATGTGGAAAGAAATTCCCCAATAACAATTATTACAAGTCCCAATACAATACAATATTTTTGTTGATTGATTTAAACACTTTGTATATTTCTGTTTAATTGAACGCTTTAATTGAATTTAATTCATGATAACGTAATTTTTTTCGAGACTACTACCGAACGTAGCAACGACTCGTTTTTATAATTTGCAACGTTTTTAAATTAAAAGTCCTCACAAGGGATAAATATAATTTGTAGTTTAGACGTAGACTAACCCGACCTCTCTTTATTGTAAAAATTGGATTATAAAAAAGGAATGAAATAAAAAAAAATAATGACCGTACATGAGAGGTGTAACCTCAAAGAAGACAGTGAAAAGTAGATGTCACCTCGAAAGCATTTGTTATAATGAGTACGGATTCTGCTGTTCCAATAGAATCATTGAAATCAGAAAAGTCTACAGTCTGCAGAATTTTCCATGGTCATTGGGGTTACTGCAACTTGTAGCAACTTTGCCTTTACAAGGTATACTTTAGTGATACCGTCAAATGTGTGTGTGTGTGTTGTATTCATTCAATGTATGTTGTGTTCAATTCATTGCGTTGCCAAATGCTTTTCACAAAGGAGCAGTCTTACTAGTCACCTTCGTTACTATACAGGTGAGAAGCCATACGAATGTGATATTTGTCAAAGGAAATTCGTAACGAGGTCTTCACTGAAGGTGCATGGAAGAACTCGCGGGACATTAATGAGATAAGGTTCTCTTTTTTTTTAATCGAATATCTCAAACGAATAATATACTTCGATGTTAAGATAACATTTTTTTTAATAACCCGTATTCTGCTTTTTCTACAGGGAGTTGAAATAATGGGGCAAATTTGCATTTGTGTACAGGGTGTTAATTAAAATCTAGGTGGAAGATATAAACAATAAGAAGTTGTAGTTAATTATTAAATACTTCCTTTTGGAGTCACAACATTTAAAAGCTGTGATGAATGTTGGAGGAAAGTTTTCCACGTAATCAATTTATTAAGAACTTCAAGAGTTAGCATTTTAGCCTAGTTCCGAAAATTTTTGGATTCGTGTTACTTCCGGTCATAAGCCGGAAGTCGTAACTAACTGTTTTCAATGCAATGGCGTGAAAATTTTTATTGGGTTACCTAAAAAGTCATTTCCGGCGGTTCACAATATTCTGTCTAAGTAAATAGTGTACTTCCTCATATTTCTTTTATTTTCTTAATTTCCTTTAAAGTTTCATCGCTGGGTTTTTTGGAATTGTGAAGCGTATAAGGTTACGCGCATTAGGATTTTTTTGTGCTGATACTTATCTTTAAAATATTGAATCGACTTTAAAGAAATAAATTGAATTTCTTCGAGATTGTGTTTGAATTAATAATCGGTAGTTAGAGAAACCCCCCCGGTCAACATTTACGATGTAAGACTGCGTTAATATTAACGAAGATTTTATTCTCCTGATTTGTAGGTCCTCAAATATCCAAATAGGGGAGCCGCAGATGGTTAACACGGATAGATACGAATGTTCCGAATGTTTGCAAAATTTCGCCACACGTTACCAACTTTTCACGCATCAGTACAAGAACCACCGCCACGTACTTGATCTTGGGGAACCCGTTCTAGAAAAAGATTCGTATACTTGCGAGGACTGCGGGAAAGTTTATCGTAGCCATCATTATTTTAACAGGCACAGAAAGGAGCACGTTGATCGGAGTAAAACATGCGAAATCTGCAATAAATCCTTTAAAAGCAAACTTTACCTTGCTTCCCATAAAAAGGTGATCCACGAGAGGCAAAGCGATTTCATATGTGATTTTTGCGGGAAAATGCATTTAAACAAGGATTTGTTGAAGCTTCACTTGATAACCCATACCAAAGCTTACAGGCACAAATGCGACGTATGCAATAAGGGTTTTTTCAGTCGTCCCGACGTTGACCATCATAAGAACGTCGTCCATAAAGGAAAATATCTAGTTTGCCCAGAATGTGGAAAGAAATTCACCGATAGAAGTTATTATAGGTCGCATCTAACTCGTCATAAAATGGATCCAGCCGAATTGAAATTCCCGTGCGAATTATGCGATAAAGTACTTACGAGCAAGGACAGCCATCGGATCCATGTGAAGAACCACAAACGTGAGCTTTACGTTTGCGAAGTCTGCGGTAAGGTCGTTGCCACAATAGATTCTTTGAAGAACCATAAAATGACCCATACCGGCGAGAAACCTCATGCTTGTGAAATCTGTGACAAGTGCTTCCTTAGCAAGAAGCTGTTGAGGACGCATATAATCACTCATACTAAGGAAAGGCCCCATCGTTGCCATATATGTCCCAAACGCTTTTCACAAAGGAGCAGTCTTACGATTCACCTTCGTTACCATACTGGTGAGAAGCCATACGAATGTGATATTTGTCAAAGAAGATTCGTGACGAGGTCGTTACTGAATGTCCATGGAAAAACTCACGGCGCGGTAATGAAATAAGGAGTTAATTTTAATGTGATTCTTTAAATTTAGTATCTCGAACGATTAATATATTTCGATGTTAAGCTAACTTGAGCATTTTTTGTGTATCTGGGTTCCGCTTTTCTCACCTTTCCGGCGGGGATTGCAATAATTTTAAATGGATTTGCTTCTAGACGGGGGACTTCCATTTAAAATAAATATGTACTCTCCAGAGGTACACAGAAATGAGGTGTATTTGAATAAATGTTAGCTTCTTATCATTTCCAGAATAGGTGTAATTTTATTTATGTATCCACAAGGCCGACTTCAAAGCATATATTTGCCAAACATGTTGCAAGATGCTATTGACGCAAGCTTCATGTAAAAACATAAGAATCCATTTTGATAGCTCAATTTAAATGCGATAAATGCGGACGTGGTTGTCTCAGCTACCCATCGAAGTATCCACGATAGGATCCACCGTTTTGCTTACGTATGACCGAGGTTTGATGCAAAGAAATTCGACGAAATGCGACGTATGTTTAGAGTCTTATCACGTCAGAAGGATCCATATGAAAATCCATAAAGCAAGAGATTTTAACGTTTGCGAATCTGCAAAAAGTTTTGCTTATATTCGTAACTATACCGCTGAAAAGCCATTTCATTGTCAAGCATATCAGAAAAAAATTGTAACTAGTACAATGTTAAATGCTCATGTGTTAAGGTACATGACTTTCTCTTGTGTAATGGACATGGTCCTTATATACAATTCGTATACGTAGATTAATAATAAATTTCTGTATATACAATGCCTGACATTTGATTACTCTGATCCCTCAAGTGACGCTATTTCGTTGAAACACTAACGTTGTAGTTTGGATGACCTTAAAGAAACTTAAATTACGTTTGCTTTCAAAAACTAATTTTTGTGGATTTTTTCCACTTTGATGGTTTAAATTTTTAAAGCGACAATAGATTACATTCACCCAAAAATGAAAATAGAAATACAGCAAGTATCTTCTATTTATTATAATGAGCAAGATCTCGTTAATCAGTAACTAAATTATTTGAAAAATTCGTTGGAAATGCCTCCCAAGTTGTTCTTATGGCTAACATCAATTCTTCTCTAGCGTGAAACTGTCTTTCTTCACTGTAGACTTGTCTCCTCATCTAGTCGCATAAGTTTTTTATAATATTCATGTCAGTGGAAAGGCCTAGCCATTCCGTAATATTGATATTGTTGTGGTTCATCCATGTGTTGATTATTGTTGCTGTGTGAATTGGCGCATTATCATGTCCAGGAAATACCAAGTCAATATTGGCGATTTGTCTGGAGCAACTCCAGGTACTTTTGGTACTTCCTTCCAAAATTTCTAGTCCAACTGTTCCTAGGCTTAAAATCGCATCCCAAAGCATTACTGATCCAGCTCGTGTATGACGACGTGATAAAAATCGACTAATCGCTAATTAAGCAGCACGCAACCGAAACGAAATAAAAACAATGGTTGCGTTAAATTCCAAGAGGAAATTCAGTTGAAAGACGTAACGTATTGCTCAGCTTCTAAACTTGTTTCCAACATAGCAAGAAACAAAAGATACAAAAAAAAACAATGCTATTCTTTGTAAATATACACGACGGTGTAGAAAATATTTTAAAAATATAATGAAGTACTCTTTTAGGCATCAAATCGTATATTTCTCCTCTAAAAGTATACGGTCCCAAAATCGGAGTTAATCCGAGATTAATTTAATCCAGGATTAAAAACTGTTCTATGAACTAGTTTTGTGTTGTTTGCAAATTAGGGGTTAATATTTATAAAATCTTTAAATATTAAGTTTCTCAGAGAATAAAAGGCAAGAACTTCCTTAACCAAAGCCATTCTTAATTGATATCTTTTGTTACGACTCGCAATTCATTTTATTTGATTCAAACAGGGAAATTAAGCGAAATGTAATGAAGTTAATGCAGTGTTTTGTTTTTTTAGGCAAAACGAAGTCTACGTAAGAATTCGAAGGGATACAGATAATCCACGCAAGAGATACGAATACAAATGTAAGAAATGCGATCGCGTCTATACCCGTTTGGGTTATTTAAAAAACCATATTACTAGCCATCATACCGATCTACGTTACACTTGCGAGATTTGTAGTAAAGCATTCAAGTATAAGCCGTATTATCGCCAACATATCCTTACCCACAAGGCGGGTTTCAAACCGTACGTTTGCGAGGCGTGTTCCAGGGTCCTGATGACCGAAATGTCGTATAGGAATCATATGAGACTACATTTGAATGACCTGCGATTTAAATGCGGTAAATGTGGATGGGGTTGTCCCAGTTCTTCGGCATTGAAGTACCATCAAAATACTCACCACGCGATTAACCGCTTTACGTGCACGAAGTGTAATAAAATATTCAAAACTAAATCCTACTTCTATATCCACCTTAGGTGTCACGAGCCAGGGTTTAAACCAAAGAAGTACCTCTGCGAAATATGCTCTAGAATCTTATCGTGTCGGCAATCGTATAAGGTGCATATGAGAATTCATAATGGAAGAGATTTTCACGTTTGCGAGGTGTGCGGAAAGGGTGTTTCTAGTGCAGGCAGCTTGATGGTTCATATGCGCACCCATACAGGGGAGAAACCCTTTATTTGCGATAGTTGCGGGAAGTCTTTTACAAGCAAGCCATTGTTAAAAACCCATACTCGCGTTCATACTAAAGCTAAACCTTACGCGTGCGAACTCTGTGAAAGGAGGTTTTCGCAAAGGAGCACTTTGATGGTTCACATTCGTAACCATACCGGTGAGAAGCCGTTTAATTGCGAAGTATGCCAGAAGAAATTTGTAACTAGAACGCTGTTAAATACGCACGTTAGGAAGTTACATGGATCACCCTTAAAATGATCAGTCATCATACATTTCGAACAGTAAAATATGAGATAACAGTTCGTTATACGAGGATTCTTATGTACTATCCATATAGAATAATAATAACATATTTTTTTATGCAATTCTGATTGAATTTGGTTATTCTTACCAATCTCTATTGATGTTAGAGGATTGCTTGATATCATTAGTAAGTAAGGAGAAATTTAATAAACCTTATCACCTATTTGAATCTAGGCGTCCGCGGTTTGTTAAATTTGACATCTTCCGAGGATTTTCTTCCATTCAATTCTTGTTCCTAAAAAGATCTTTAACATTTACTCCTGGTTTACGTAAGGCGAATTAAACATCTAATCACTGATTAGCACGTTGATCTTTGATTAACTTGGGTGTGTGTCGTCGCTAGAGATGACAAAGGCAAGTGGAATTATTCATTTTTTGTAGCGACTAGATAGATTCGTGTCTATTCCTCTCATGAGAACGGTGTCCCCGAGAGTCGACAAGACACCAATCTGTCTAGTCTCTGCAAAAAAGTAATAATTCCACCTGCTTTTGTCCTCTCTAGTCGTCACTATTTAGGACGAAACTACTTCAAGTGTTAATTAAATGAATCCGTCAGATGCCAGTTAACGTCTTACAATATTGACGTCAACAAAGAACTTATTGGAATTATTTTCGTTTCCCAAAGATATTGTCGTGATCCCGTATTTCGTTTTAACATGGCGGAAGAAAATTTACGTCATTTTGTTTTTAGAAAAAAATTAATATCTGTAAAAACAGTCACGCGAGCAGCGAGAGACGGGGATGCTCAGAAGACGAATACGCATAAATCGTAACGACTATAATATCTGCTACCTGCAACGTCATTACGCCATTTTCAGCTAAGTTGTAGGCTGCTAAGATTGATTCTCTAGCCAAGTGCTAGTTTGACACTACGATCAATGCAGCTGTTTATTATCCGACTTTACAACGATTGCGGAGAGCCATTTAAAACAAACGAAGAAGCATACTGACTCCTGGGATTCTTCTCACTCATGACAATACTCCCTCTCACATTGCTGCTGTAACCCAACTGCTTGAGCAATTTCGATGGGAAGTTTTTGAACGCCTGGTGTATAGCCTCGACTTATTGTTAGCTTAGAACTGAATAAGTAGCTAGGAGGAGAGATTGAGAAGAGGAGATTGGAAGGCTCGTCCATAGATGTGACAAATGCGTCAATCTTCACGGTGATGTTTGTCCTTAACTGTTGGTAGTAATTTCATTTTGTTATTTACACCTGTTAGATGAATAATAATTTATTTTTGTATAAATTTGGTCGATTTTTATTATCCTTATCAAATTCTCTTTAATTTAATTGGTAACGAGAATTGCACCATATTTAAATCTTGTTATAATTTAGTCTATAGCAGAACCTTGCATTGTATTAATAATCAAAGCTTCTACTCCAAGTTTGCAGTTAGCTAATTTTGCCAGGTTACCAACATAAATTTTGTATTTTGTTTGCTCTTGAGAAATCTAATGTAAAAGTAGGTAAAGGTGTACCTACTCTCACTCTGACAATGTTTCAAACTTACAAAGTTTTAATTTATAGAAAGAAAATAAAAGGTATCGTGAGAATTTCTTTTTCAAGATAATAAAAGATTGAAAGGTTCATTACTAGCTTGCTCTTCTTTACACTACTTGATCATTCATCATAGACTAAAGGACTGCTATGAATGACATTGTTGGGAGTACTTCCCGATTTCTTTAAAAGAAAAAAAAATGTTAATACTATATTCTTTTTAGGGACGAAGTTTATTTAAAGCTGCGAACTGACATTTACACGAATAACTCTAACAACAAAATGGGATATCACCCGAAACCGCAGTGCGCTCACTGTAAAAAGTTCTTCAAGAGCTCGTCTAACCTCCAGAGGCATTTCTTAACGGTCCATTGTAGAGCCACCTATTTCTCGTGCGATATCTGCGAGAGAAAGTTCAGCACGAAAACGTCCATGGAACAGCATCGCTTCACTCATTTAAAGAACTACCCTTTCAAATGCGATAAATGCGAACGGGGTTACACCAGTTTGGCCGCCCTAAAAGAACACGATAGTGTCAACCATGGCGGTCTGCGGTTCACTTGCAAGAGCTGCAATAAAATATTTAAGGACAGATACTATTTCGGTAAACATCTCCTAACGCATAAACCGAATTTCACCCCGAAGGAGTACGTCTGCCAAATCTGCTCGAAAGTGCTATTGTACAAGACAACCTACAGGAATCACATGAAGATTCACAACGGGAGAGACTTCCATGTCTGCGAGATATGCGGAAAGGGCGTTTCAACCACGAGCAGCCTACTGGTTCACATGAGAGTCCACACCGGGGAGAAACCTTACATTTGCGATAATTGCGGGAAGGGTTTCAGTAGTAAGAAGTCTTTGAAAACCCACATACGAGTTCACACGAAGGAGAAACCTCACTCCTGTAAAACCTGTAAAAAGAGCTTCACTCAAAGAAGCAGCTTAGTGGTCCATATGCGTTATCACACCGGCGAGAGACCGTACGTTTGCGAGATTTGCCAAAAGAAATTTATAACTAGGACGTTACTTAATGTACATTTAAAGATACATGGTGCACCGATAAAGTGATGTTGTGACCGTGTATAAGAGGACTTGCTGAGCGGTGTAACAAATAGAAGTTATCGGTCCACTCTACACCATACGACGTTACTGTAATTAATGAGAGAATATAACGAAGAATGGACTGGTACATACGTAAATTTGGTATATTACCAAAGGTGATTATCTTTATGTAAATTGTTAAATTAATAATAACGCTTTTTTATATATCTCGATTAGTTTCAATTAACCTTACCCACGTTTAATGCGAGCAACAGAAATTATATGTTGTAGGTATTGATTTGGAAGATATTTTAAAGAAGTTAAGCTGGATGGCACAAGCAGAACATTGATTCCGAACTGTTATGGGTAGATCTATGTTGTTTTTGACTTTTTTTGGGACTCTTAGCACAGTATCTACTTAGAATGAGAAAGAGGAATTTGATAGCCATGTAGCTGTAATTTGTTAAGGATAAATCCAGAACTGGTCGATACATTATCGTACATAAGAAGCGGGTAGCTTCCTTCATAGATTCCACTCTTAATGTTCGTAGTTCTTCAATTTCTTTTTTTGATCAAGATAATCCCAGTCGCGCTCTATGATGTTCTGTCACATGTAGACGGTTGAGATTAAGACATGTCGGCTTGAAAATTGTTTCCATTTATGTTCCTTCCAGTAATGATCTGCTTGAATGGTCTGCTTCATTCCGAACAGCTTGCCAGACAGCAATAAAATGTTCCAGTTTAATACGGGTCGATGATTTTCCCCAATGTTCATGACGTTCGACCTTTTTTTAAAACTTTCAAGTTTGTATTTGAATCAAGGCGTCTTCGTCAACTGTTTTCTTTTAAAATGTTGATGACAATTTCACAGAGTTTAAACGAGAACTCGGTACAAGTACACTGTTCATCCAAAATTAAAAGATATTGAAGGTCATATCTTGTTCTACTTTAAGGGTGCATTATATTAATAAATATCATGTTATTTCTAGTTAAACGAAATTGCTTCTTCTCAATTTATTGCATACTGTATATATTTTGTTCATATACAAGGTGGTTATTTTTTTTTACTCTATAATCATCATTTTCATTAGAATTTCACAAGTAAGGCTATCACTTGTAAAACAAATTCGAGCTAAACGAATGTTGTTTGCTCTAACTTCTGCCTACCCGGCTTCATCGGCGCGGTTTCGAGTGTACTTTCATCTCCACCTTCTGTCGCTGTTGCCTCACAGTTAATACCACAACTTCCAAAACGACAAACTTGACATTTCTTGGCGCCTTCTGGTGTCAAAGAAACGCCCGCAACAGCGACAAAAGGTGGAGATGAAGGTACGCTCGAAACCGCGCTGATGACGCCATATAGTCAGAAATATGTTCGCGTGCTAGTGTACTTTTTTCTATCCTTTTGTTGCGAGCGCCGTGAATTATTCCATTAATATCATGGCAGAGCTAAGCTATCTTAGCATTATGAATTTTTGGTTATTTTTTCTAGGCATTTTTTGATGTGTTCTATTCGCCTACTTATGTAACTTGCGTTTTCCTTATTATGCCGTTGGTTTTATCAGGTGATCCTCCTTTTGTTGTTTAGAAAGAACGTAAATGGTTATATAAAACAATGTATTGTAGGTATTACTCTCCGGATAATAATATTACAAAAAAAAAAATAGTTCGCAATTTAAGTAAACATAAGTATAGCTTACAAGAGAGGTAAGGTAAGGACGTTATTTTACTCAATTTATCAATACTAAACGAGCTGTTAATAGGAATATATTTTTATACAAACGTTTACATATTATTGTAAGAGACGACAAATCCCAACCTTAATCATTTCTTCTTTAAAATAATATTTAATCTCTCGTTTCACAGCCAAGTTTGTTTCCAGATCCGATTCCCAAACGGAATTAGAGGATGATTCTAATTTGACCGGCTACGAATGCGAACTCTGCGCGACCATATTCCCCACGAAACGGGACTTTCTTGTGCATCACATGAGAGACGACAGCTCGCAATGTCTGGTCTGCTGCAGTTGCGGTATGGTGTTCGATACGACGACGGAATTGTTCCAACATAAAGAATCGCACAAGATGGAGCAGGTGATTATCGATCAAGGCGACATCCAATTTAATGAATATACCGAGGAAGTCGAAGCTGTGTTGAATATACCGAACGATGACGCGACCATTGGGTCCACGAATGAGTTGTTGTACATCTTGGACGATTCCCAATGCGTTAACGAGGTGATCATCGAGGAAACTGAGAATAATCAGTGTAAGAGTTCTAGTAAGCAGGATAATTATTCGATTGTACAAGTAGATCATGGCTACATGATACCAAGCGTCTTCAAAGGTCAACTAGAGACTAGGAAAAGAGTAAAAAAGAAAGATTCGCAAAGCGATAGCGATGATCCAGAAAGGAACAACCTGTTAATGCCCATCAAAGCCACCACCAGCGGAAAACGTGTCATTCCTACCCAACGAGTTCGCCAGCTTCCCGTGAGGAAGAGGCACGATGTACCTGACTTCTCGGCTTCCGATTACGCTATCTTGAATCCCAACGACGATGTGGACATCACCCATTACAAATGCCTCCGTTGCGAGCAACTTTTCATCAACAAGTTCGGCTTCTTCAGGCACGTGGAGAAAGGGAAATGTTACATTAACAGTTGTGACGTGTGTTGCGCCGATTTCCAAAAGAACAGTGACTTTTACGAACACTACATCGTCGAGCATACCGATCGCGCCATCTGCAATTTCTGTTTCAGAACATTCATGTACGAGAAGAACGTCAAAGAGCACATGCTAAGGCATTTGGATCAGTTTAGGCACCGCTGCGAGGAATGCAATAAGGGTTTCTATACTGTGCGCGAGTATAGAAACCATTATAAGAATAGACACATGGGGATTAGGCACAGATGCGAACAGTGTGGGAGATCTTTTGCCGACGAGTACTATTTCAAGAGGCATATCGCCACGCATGTTAAAAAAACTGTGGATTTGCAGAGTTAAAGTCATCGAAGGTTTTATTTTGGATGGAATGATGAGTACTGAGATGTTTCGTGTGGAGGTACCTTTCATATGTTTCGCTTTGCGATGAAGGTATTTCTGCAAGTACAGAATTCTTAAAAAGCTTCCTGCGTAAATCTTTTTTTTATCATAATTTATTTTTATGGACAAACAATTTTCGTACAAAATGGCGGTTTTTACAGCATTTTTTGCAATGCTTTACAGGGATTTATTATGGTGTCAGCAATATATCCCTAAAAAGAAACCTCATCTGCTGCTTACAAAAAATTCTCAAAATATTCTTGTCTTGAACGGCAAGCTTATCAATTTTCCTTTATTCTGGTGTATTCTTAGTTCTGTGTCCTCAGGATGGAAGATGCGGTGAACATCCAAGAAATCATATGTTCTGGTCATGCAATGAATCTTTGATTGCTCGCTCTTTTTCAAATATCCACCATAAAAGCATGATTTTGGTCCTACTTCCAGAATTAAGCATTTTATGCTTATGACATGCCGTGAAAATGTCGTCCACATGATATTGCCGGATTGCATGATATATTTCGCTAGAAACAAAATTTTTCGATAATTAATGTAAGTCGATGTATCTATTTTATTGCTATAAATGACTAAGAAACCTCGTCGTGGTTTGAAAACATTTATATCGCATTTGTAAAGACTGCAAAAAAATAATTCAAGATAGCTTTTTGGTACCATCTGTAATTATTTTTTAAATATGCAAATTTTCTCGGAATTCTGTACTAGTTACATCTATAAAAACCATCGTATTTTACATCCTTACACAATAGATAATATGTACTTGAGCAGTATGTATTTCAATCAAACTTGTATACAAAAAAAAAAACAATGTCCATCTATCTACCTACATATAAGATATGTATTATGTGTATTTTACTAATAATTATATATATTTCTTTTTTTTTTTTGTTATATCGTTAATTTTAGGGATCTCGAAATAAATTGTAATTTCCTTATACGATTTTTTCTTTTGTTTTTATCGGTGTCACGATGTATTATTTTAGTTAAAGTCGAAAGAAAATAAACTTTTTTACCGAAAAGGATTTAAATTGGAGTTCCTCTTGATTTAAATTTCCTTTTTAGCCTGCGTGGTAACTGGTAAATAACAGAATATTTATTGGCGATCAAGGAAAAGGTTTGTAGAAAAGAACTTTAAAAGGGATTCGGTTTAATTTTGTTAACATATTTTTTTAGGTAACATCTCTTATCGAAGTCTTTAATAGATGGTGATGATCTTTCAGGAGAACCAGTTTTTCTTCGTCAAATTCTTTTGGTTCTTTCAAGAGTTATGTGATTAAATTTAAACAACCGTAACTTTCGGAAATATTCGGTGTACTTCCGTATAAACGCGTACGCTCGTAAAGTCGAAGGCTTATACCACGAACGGTATCGATTTTTGGTGTGCTGAACTTCGCTTTCGATTTGTATCGAAGCGGACGGACATATGTAGCTCAAATGTATGCTGATACTTTGAGTTATCGATTAAAGACATAGTTTCTACCACAAAATATTGTATTATTAGCATTTCGTCATTCGCGAAGGACGTTGAAATTTGCGAAGAGTCCGGAATAACACTCCATGCGTTTTATAGATAAAGACACAGAACGACTGAAGGCAGCGATGAGAGGCTGGCCGGAAATGGACTACAAGACACATAGGACGGTAGACGACAAGATCTAGTGACAAAACGATGCGTGATATAAGGAAGTTGGAAATTGGAGAGAAGTAACGAAGAATAGGGAAGAATGGAATTACTGCTGTAACAGTGAAACGTGCAAAAACGGCAAAATGACGAAAAAGGAATGGATAGAAGTAAATGTGATTTAATCACAAAGGTTACTTATAAGATTTAGAATAAGCTAAGATTTTTAGTACTAAGAAAATAGATAACTTGCGACTTTGAAGAAATGTTTGAATTTATCTATCTTGAATCTTTTTTAATAAATAAATGCGCAGAAAGTAAGGAAATTTTTATCAAACTAAAGAGAAGCAATAAAAGTGCAGAAGCATTAAATAGGTTTAATAGGATCATGACTCACAAAATTTAATATTTATAAAGCAATAATAATAGGGCGGGGCGCGCTGTACACACGTGAACTGTAAATATAACTTCAAGAACTTTCAGTTTTCAGGTTCTTTTTCTTAATTTTCAGAGAAATATTTTATTTCCTCGGATATATCGCAAACAGTAAGTTATTCGTTCACTTTTTTTCCCTAATGTTTATTTGTACATTTTTTCTCGTCTCTCGTTCTAACCTGTATATTTTTTAGGACCACCTCAAATATAAATAGTGATGTTACAAGTTCCAAAGGGGTAAGAATAAAATGCATCCCGGAACCTTTCAAAGTGACGCAAGCGGTTGACGTTAACGGATCAGGGAGCACAGAAGAGGAAGCTGAGATTATCAATAATACTTTACAGACTAACGGAATTTCCAAGATACGCAAGTAGGCAATAGTACATTATTAATACGTCCTCTAAAAGATAGGAGAGGAGAGACAAGGATAAAGGTAAGAAGGTGAAATGTGGTTTGTGCGATATGGTGTTCGCTAGTTCTCAATTACACGAGCATCTCGAGGAGCATCTAGATGTGGAAGAATCTGCGGACATGAGAACTGATATCGATTGTGTGTGAAGATACAATGCCCTAATGGATAGAAAATATGCAAAGAAGAACAAAATTAAACAGATTCGTCCACCTGTTGGAATTTCCAGAATTGGAAGTGGAGATTGATGTAACAGGAGTACGTAACGACATCGACTTTGATGCCATGAGCTTTGATGATCGGATACGGACACTTTAAGGAACTCAGGTACTCCCATGAAGCCTCATTCAGAAGATGTAATTGAAATCGATGTGTCTGAGGATGTTAGAAATGATTGGAAAGTGTCGTAAATGCAAAAAAAAAACAATCGATAGCGCACAGGAAGAATCTTTATAACATAGTTAGTTACAGATGGAAATGTTAAATTTTTTTTTGAATGTATGCATCTCTGAATGTTCTAGAATAGTGATGTAAAAGAATCGAACATATCATTGTATAGATCTGTAGAAAAGTGTGTTATTATAACTTATGATTATCCAATGTGTCCAGATTATCTATTTCGTTATTCGTTCGTTCGAAAATCACTGTATATTATACATACAGCAACAGTGAGCAGATAATGTTAAACATTGTAAATTTGGGAAATATTCAGATTTCTAAGAAATCTGTTATATTTCCTAATGTACTACTTCGGTTCCGCATATATTCCGTTACATAAGTTCTGGAATAGCATAAGTTCTTTGAATATCCTCGGAACCACATTGGTTAAAAAGATGTCAGTCTGTACCTTCGAAGTTGGTCTAATCGAAACAATTTGTTTATGGTGTTTCTAAATTGAGGATGTTCAAATGAAACATTACTTCAAATTATTTTTTTTAATACTTTATCGCTTCTAAAACTTGAAATATTTGTTTAAAAAATTAATTTTGCTGTTTCTAGAACGAGACCCTTTTAACCCATGAAGATTCAAAGAATCCACAACTCATTTCACAAGAAACATAGTTACTTGCGTCATTACATCCTTCGTCATAGACTTGCTATTGAGTGTTTTAGAAGATATCACGTAAAAAAAATACTATTTTTGTGTCTTTTAAATTGTACAAACTATTTCGCTGTATTTCATTTCTTTTTTAAGGCTATGTTTCATTTAAGCACTTTTGTAATTGATTTAATTCGAAGCGGCATAATTAAATTGTTTTGATTAAACAAACTCGAAGTGGACAAAGTGAATTTGCCAATGTAACCGATTAAATTAAATTTGTTAATCAGATTTTGTGAATGATGCAGCTGCTTTCCTAAAGAATTGAGGTGAAATGGGTAAATGCTGCGCTTGCGTATTCTTTGGAATGATCAGCATAAAATGGAAAGTCAGTTTTGTTTAAATACAAAGTTAAACAGTTACAACGGGATCTAACCAATCATTTTTTTGTGATTTCTTGTGTCAGTGACTATGAACGTATCAGAATTTAATTCTCAACTCTAGAAAAACTCAGTAAAAATAGTCTTATTTATATCAAGCAGAGATTGTTACTCTTCATAAAATTTTTAAACATGATCAAGATGGTAGGCAGCTATATATTTTCGATTGAAATTTTGATCTTTTATTTAATATTTTTTTTATTTGTTGAATTTGTGTATTTAGCGCGAGCTGTAGATGGTTTGTAACTGCAATTAGCCCTTTTGTCGGCTTGTATTATGCATTCGATAGATTTAAAACGATAAAATTGGATCTTTCAAAGAATATTAACCTTTAAATAATAATAATAACCTGAGATAAAATCTTTTTTCGGTTAGTACAAGCATAATTTAAGCAGCACCATTTTTAACGTGGATCCTTCAAATAAACAATGGGAATTTTGCTTAGGTTTTTCCGATAAATAATTTTCCAACTTATCTTATGTCTTCAAAGAATTTTACAATCGTTTGATATCTTCAATTCTATCGTATTCGTATTCGTATCTTCAATTCTTAACCATACATTTATGATAGCTTTTGCTTTAGCTTTTATTAAAGAGCCAAGCTGATCGATCATCAGGTCTCGTCAAATACTCAATTTTAATTCCTTTTATTATTATCGTTTACCTTATTAACGTTATTGCCAAAGCTGAAGATAGAATCTGTATTTAAAGAAATACTAGCGTTAAGATAAACCAGCTTTGCAAGTGAGAACTTGACTTTTATTTAAGGATATTTTCTTATAATATTGTAAGTACCTGCAGATTCTGATAGCCCGTCTATGGAAGCGACAAAAAAAGCGGATTCTTCGACTCCATTCTGTACGCATTGACCAACTTTGGTTATTGCAGTAGAACTAGTTATCTAAACAGTATTCAGGTTCTTCTCAAATCCCAAAGGTTCTTCAAATTACAGAAAACCACCTGCAAATAGGCCACTTGGGTGGGCCACGTCTTATTGACTTTTCAATGGCATTTTGTTGTGTGTATGTAACTAGACAAAGAACATCATGTTTCTATGTTTAAGTTTATAAAATAACAAAAATTGCGGAAGAGATCTTTCGGAAGAGATATTTGGGCTAGTTTTCGCTTTCAATAATATTTACAATTATCGAAATATTGATTTAAAGCATGGTTAAAAATATGCTGCTCTACATTTTTGAACATTGGCTCTGATACGTTTAAACACATCGCTTCTGGCTCCGTTTAACTAATCCAATTTGGATCTGGTAGCTTGTCTGAAAAATAATAGACCGCGTCTGCTACGAAGTAATTTATCATTAACTGACGCGCTGAGACGAGAACCCCATTCGTTGCAAGTAACTGCATTATTCAAAATTCGCTTTTTCTTCTCATTTTTAGTCTAAATCGGTTTGGCTACCGATTTTCGCGTGCTACGTTGAATTCACTAGCTGGATTTGAAAAATCGCAGTTCGAGCACTTAAGAAACGCACCCAATACTTATTGTAAAACAAAGGACTTTTATCTCTACGGCCTTGTCTTATCCTTTTATATATTGTATTTGTTGTCGTAGTTAAATTGACAACCATTTTAATTCGTCCATTTTCTAGGACTACGGCTGACACAATAAACGCCGAATATCCAAATTACGACGAAGTGGCCATTGAATTCATTGACACCGACGGATTAGAATTAGAAAAGAAGACGGAGATTATTAATAATCCATCGCAAACCAACGGATCTTCCGCAGGAGCTGTTGACCAAAATAAGCAAATAAACGAGAGAAGTAATAAGCGATCCAAAAGGAAGAATAGAAAACCTTCTAAGAGTAGCGAGAAATCGAAAGATAAGTTTGTCGATAAGATGATGAGATGCAATTTGTGCCTGGTGGAATTTCTCTGTTCGGACGAGGACAAGCACTTCGAACAGCATTCATACACTTGTCACAGGTGCGGAAAAATCTGCGGCCACAAAAACCAATATCGGCTACACATGAAGTTACACCGCCAGGTGGATAAGAGGGACAAAAAGGAAGGCGGCAAGAAAATGAGATTCTCCAATTTCAACGTGAAGGGTGGTACTATAGACATCGTCTGTAACGACATCGATTTTGACACCGAAATTTCCAACGTAAAAACCTCGAGAAACCCCTCCGATACCTGCGCGCAGCCTCGTTCGAAGAACCAAGTCCAAGGTGTAATCGAACTCGACGATTCCGAAGACGATATCGTCCTGTCGACGTTAATCGGGAGGTGTCGCCAATGTCAAATAGTAATTGATAGGTCGCAGAAACAATCCAACCTATGCCATTCTTGTTCTATCAATGGTAACAATAGTTTTAGCAACTCGGATGATGGAGAGGATATTCTAGTTATAGACGAGAACGTTTAGAGTTTTTTTCTTTTCCGTGTGTGTAGATCTCTGGGTGTTTTAGTGATGCATGAAGTAAATCAAAAGTATCATTGTTTAGATCTGTAGATTGTAAAAGATTGATGAGATTCGGATTTCGAATTTTTCAGAACTAACGGATTCTTCACTCTAAAGACTTTTCTACCTCGACGGGTGCGAATTCGAATTCAACATTCGAATTCGGATGGCGGGTTTAAAATTCGAAATTCGAATATTGAACCTGTATCCTGATAATGTGCGCGTGTGAGCGGCTGGCCAATCTCGAACGGATACGCGTTTGACGCGATGAAATTGTATTCGACAATTGTTTTTTTTTTACCATGATCAATATATATAAATACATCAATAAATAGCACTGCAACATAGATTTTTTATGAATTTTAATTGGCTAAAATGAATGCCTATCATAACCTTAATATTTTAGCGAAAGTACTTTTGTTACCTCGATATAAAGAGGAATATTGCAATTATAGAAATGCGTTAAAATAATATATGTCATTAGCACAATTTACAATAAATATATTGAGATATCCCTCCTAAATATTAATGGTTTATAGACATACAGACTGTCTCACGAGGAACTACATCGATTGATATACATTGGAAAGTTAAAAAAAATAATTCGATAATATTATTTTTTTTTTAACTTTCCTACGTTACCCTACATTATTACATTTTTTAATCTCTGCTTCAATTTTAAGATTTGTTTGATACGTCTTAGATAATTGAAAATATTGTAGTTCGATAACACATGTAAGCTTTAATAAACTCATTCAGAGAATTTTCAGAATTTTCCAATGTGTAACTTTTTCTTGTATCACTCGACGCCGTCTTGCGAGGCAACCTGTATAATAACCGCGAATTGTATATAATTTTTATAGTGAGGATAATGATCTTTTTTACATATGTTTACGCTTTTCTAGAAAGCGACGGCAAATATATTAAGACATCTGCAAATTCCATATTTTTTTTTTGCAATTATTTTGCTTTGTCGTATTTTTATTTTTACGTAGCGAGGTTAATATAAACACAAACTACCGGAAATAAAAAAAATCTTTCTGGATTTTCTTTCTCCGTCTGCCATCTCTGAATATAGCCTTCAATGCTTCGATGTGTTTTTTGTACGAGGCTCGCGGATTTTTTTTTTTTTTCAAGTTTCGATAACACAAAAGAACAAAAAAAAAATTGAAAGCATTGAAGGCGTTTGTTTAATGATAAAAAATGCACGAAGATTCTAACTTTAGAAGTTAACAAAAGAATCACATGTAAAAATGTTCGCATTAGTATATTTTAAATTGTGTGTAATTATTGTGAGGTGACTTATAACTTTTCTGCACCGTTATAAAAAGTATCGGTAACTTTCTCACCATACAAGTTTAATTAATCAATCCGCGATGGCAGGAATGATCCATATCCTCAACCGAAAACTAACATGCTTGTTTTATACTTTCTTTCAAGACGAACATTATGTACGAGCATCTACTTTTGCCGCTTACACGCCTTAAAAGTAAGACGTGTGAAAAAATACGGAATACGGACAATTAAACGGAATGGTCTTTTGTTTCTAATATTACGCCCGATTTCGTTTATGTGTTGGGCTATGCTTCACGAATCTATTCTACCGAAGCGATAACACCTGATATATCCCTTAAATCTAGTACCTGTCGTTCTTTTCGTTTGACAAATATGGCTTTTATTAAACTCGCTACACGCTATTTTATACATTCCCGATTTTTCTTCCATTTTCGGTTTGTCTTTCGGATTACTAAGAAAATGACTTTCGCCTCGGGTACTAAACGCGTATAAGACGGATTACATGAAAAGCAACAAACATCTAATCTAAACAACGTTGTCATACTCGATTCTATTTGATTTATTGGGATAAACGTTGCAAATGTTTTATGTCTCGGGCTATAATAACAGATCTTTCCGTATATTAGTCCGTACTTCTTATTTTTTTTCGCACGTCTTAGTTCTAAGGCGTGGCGAAAGTAGGGACAGAATAAGTAAGTACACATACTCCGGAATGATTCGTTTCGTTGAAACGGGGAGGTTATCGATTCTTTCGTTTTGTTTACCATACTACGCCACAATCCTTGCTATTTAACTAATTATGGCAACTATTAGTTAATTAATGTATTTTTTTTTTGTTATTTAAGAAACTGACGTTCGAGCTTACTCACCGTTTCATGTACTTGCCTTGGATGTTAAGGAACGTATTTCTGAACTGATTTCGTTTATGGTTAGTTCGTTAGTCATTAGATTTATGTCGTCCTCAAAATGAAATTAATTAAAAGTGTAAATCTTGTCATCTGTATTTGTAGTAATAACCTATCACTCTAGCAATACTTATGTTGTATATAGTGTCTCTATTCCATACAGGGTGAATTAGATCGGTTTAGAGTTTCTAAATTACATTTTCTAGTTCTACGATGTCGTCTTTATGTACTTATCCGGTATTTGTAGGAAAAGAATTTATCAGATCGAATAATCGAGTTTAAATTGAACTTAATCTATTTAGGTGCAACCACTTGACGTTTTCTTTACTTTTTACCGGCCGAATATGTGTTAAGTTATAACTAGAGAGGACAAAGGCGGGCTGCTCTTTTACGGCGAGAGTCGACAAAACACGAGCATGTCTGGTCGTTGCAAAAGAGCGGTGGTATCCTCTCTAGTCATACCCAACGGAATTATAAACCGTTTTGAGCAATTACAACAAACGCACTTCAAACCATGGATTCCATTTTCCATTAATGGAAAGTATTTTGCTCAAAACGATCGCTCTTATACGTTGGTTTGATTTCTTTCCATATTATGTTTCAACTTATATATACATATATATAAGCACCGATTAAATTTAATAATTTAGATAAAAATTTAGCCAATTGCTTTTAATGTAAAGTCTTTTTTTTAAGTTTTATTGCAACAAATCTATTTTGAACAATCTACTTTTGTAATAATATAATTTATTCATCAATTCTCTATTTTACATCCTTGAAATGTGTGTCTCTATTAGCTATCTTTATACATATTTTTGTGATATTATTTTAATAAATACATTAAAAGACGAACACGCCAGTGTATTATTGCTCAATTATATCAAATTCCACATCTAACAAAGGAACTGGGATGGTTAAGGACTATTAAGCTTAAAGACCATCACAACGATGCTCCTACAGTGATTTCTTAAGATAACATGCTCAGGATCGTTGTTCTTCGTCACACATGAGCCAATCGTTGCGGAATATTGATACCAATTGCTTGATGGTCGATAAAATGTTTCGTGGAAAACATGAATCGTTTTCAGAAAACTGGAAAAATTTATCGTGAAGATGAGTTCGATTTTTTTTCAGTTTTTTGATGATAATTTATGTTATCTCCAAATAGCCATCTTACAATTCATATCAATGCTTATTTTGAAGTCCTTGCTTAACGCCTTCAAAATAGAGACTTGATACGGCCTCAAAGGTAAGACGTTACACCAAAGCAGTCGCGTTCCTTTCTTTCACGTAAAATACGAATTTTCTAATGTGAATATTTTTAGGTGTAACAACCCATCAAACGATATAGCTTTGTATCCTTCGTCGACGTTGGAGACGATACTTTCGAATCCCAACACCACGCCGGATAACACCATCACCTTAATCGCGCAAACGCCTAGCGGTAACTCGAAGAAGTTGGTCGTCAAACTTTCGCAGCTTACCCTGATCAAGAAGGAGGAATTCGAGGCGTCCTTGACGGAGATCAAGCAAGAGAGTTTCGTCCCGTCGATTCCCTCGATACCGAACGAAGAAGATTCGAAGACGGCGATGGATTTGAGATTAACGAAGAGCGACGTTAAGAATTTCGAATTTGATAGGAAGTACATCGTTTTGGATCCTTGCATAAAAGAACAGATCAAAGAGAAATACTCGGATGACAAGGAAATCGATACTTTAACATGTGAGCTGTGCTCCAAGCAATTTTTAACTTTATCGAGGTATCAGAAGCACGTAACGTCGCATTCTAGCGATGACCTGCATACTTGCTGTTTGTGCGAGAAGGTTTTCAGGAGCTCGTTGATGCTGCAAAAGCACGAGAAGACCCATAAGGTGATCAGATTCGTTTGCGAATATTGCAATAAGGAGTTAGCGTCTAAACAGCAGTTGGATATCCATATAAGACGCCATAAAGGGGAATATTCACATAAATGCGGCGAATGCGGTAAAGAATATTACAACGCTAAGGCGTTCAGGCAACATATCGAGTCCGAACATAAAGGAATCAGGTATACTTGCTTAATCTGCGGTTCCGTACTTAGAAGTAGAAGGTATTGGAGGGACCACATGGCTAAACACACAGCTACGGATGTTAAAAGGTATCTATGTCAAATCTGCAATAAATTCTACAGTAGCAAAGCGGCTTTGAACGGCCATATGAAGATCCACGGAGAAGAACGCTTCGAATGCAACGTCTGCGGCAAAAAGTCGACCCAGAAGGCCGCTCATTTAGTGCATATCAGGTTACACACCGGGGAGAAGAACTTCGTATGCGAGATCTGCGGAAAGAACTTCGTCAGGAAAGACATGCTCCAAATCCATAAGAGGAGAGTCCACGACTCTTCGAAACGCCAATGCGATTATTGCCAGCAACAATTCGAAACCGAGCACCAACTATTAATTCACTATCATAGCCACGAGGAAGTCCAGAAGAATTTCCCGTGCGAATTTTGCCCGAAGAAATTCATCGACATCAACTTCCTACGAAGCCACGTCAATAAGATCCACGTGGAGAATAAAACGGACGATTTGACCGGTTTAAGGTCTTCTCGAAGGATTAGAACGCGTAACGAGAAGATCAGGTGTTTGAATTGCGAAAAGTTCCTGTTCAAATCGCAAGTGAAATCGCATTCTTGCGCCAGTAAAACCGAGATGATCGAACACAAGGCCCTAATCGACTACAGCTTCGAGAAATTCGAAGACGTAGTGCCTTTTGAATATGATACGCACAATGAGATGAGCAGTTGCATCGGAGGGGGGAACATCATGTACGAATTTAAGGACGTTATAAATACCGAAGGATTGGTGGAAGTTTGTATTGCTAATGAGGGTGTCGGTTGTTTTGGGGATGGTACGAAATAGTATGGGTGTTTGGGGCAATATGGGTCGTTAATCCAACGAGATGAACGAATTAAATCATTTTTTTTTGCAACGGCTAAGACAATTGAGTTGGTTTTTTGGGGACTTTTTTGTTTGGTTGGTTTTCAAACTCAAACGGGTTTAATTTGATGTTTCGCGCTATTATTACATTAAATCTTATTGCTTCTGCTGTATTCTTTAGTTTCATCGGCGTCAGACAATAAGTTTTCCAAACAAAGAACTAACGTTGTTTTTTCTCCTAAGTTAAAATCAGAAGATCTTCATTTCGTTTTTTTTTTTTTTATGACCATGAAGTTAATTCAAGCTTTCTTATTTTATTTTTTAAATGTTACAAATTAAATTTAGTTGTATTAACGACCCCATTTGTGTATAGCTAATTTTTTATTTATTTTTGTATGTATTTTTGTTTATTTTTTTTACCATAAACTTGTCATATTTGCAAGTATTGTGGATACTGTGATTTTATATTTAAAAATATTGAATAAAATATTTCTATTGCAATGCTGCTTTAATTTTCGATCTACCAGAAAGAAACGTTTGGACAAAAAGATTATTCAGAAAAAAAGTTGATGAGGTCACCTCGTATTCAGGAACGTTTGTTCGCTATATCATGGCCCAATTTATAAATAAATATTTTTGCAAAATAATTATTTCGTAGTCTTTTACCTCCTCGCTTACATTTGAAAATAAATAGACAAAATTCTGTGGTTTGCTTTGTTAATTTTCAATCTATCTGAGGCTTCCATGGTCAATGTCTGTGTACTATGTACCGTGGATTTTTGAATTTTAAAGAAACCGCGGAAGCCTTCATTACAATTATCGCCACGCACTCCGGCATTATAAACATTGTTAACACAGAATTCCGTCTTTCAGAGTACTATACCCAGATAACGTATACTCAAACTTCAATTATCAACAAGAAGACATTGTTCCGCAAGTCGACGATTCTATCCAATCAAAATACTATTTAATGATGAAGAACGCTGCAGATCTACCCGATAATAACCTCCTGGAAAACGCCGTGGCTCAATTGAACGACTCGGATGCCGATCTATTAAACCTGCTGGCTGCGGAAGAGGACATTTTACGAGATATAACGGAAAATGAGCAATTCGAGCAGCTAATCAACAATACGGTGATAGGAAACGGCGCCGAGTACAATATGGAAGGTGGTAGTCTAACGGAAAATATCGGGGAATTGATCAAAATCAAGGAGAATGATCTATCGCAGCTCTGCGATCAAGTTAAGAATGTCGATTCGATAGAGCAGGTTGATTGTTCACAGAAGATTGGGAATTTTGACGAATTTAAGTGCACCTATTGCGAGAAGGTATGCCCCACGAAGAAATTGTTGAAAAATCACCTGATGATTCATACAGGATCGAGACCTTTCTCCTGCGATATTTGCAAGAAGACCTTCAGGCATAATTACGAAGTTAAAGTGCATAAGAAGTCCCACAATCAGCCTTCGTTTCAATGCGATATCTGTTCTAAGATGTTCATCCATAAATCGCATATGACCGCTCATAGAAGGAAACATCTCGGAGATTTTACGGTGATATGCGATCTCTGCGATAAAGGCTTCCTAACGCAATCCAGTTACAATCGACATATTAAGGTTAAGCATGAGAAAGTGATGCATGTTTGCGAAATATGCGGGGCTAAATTGAGCACTTTATCTGCGCTCAACGAACACAAGTTGACCCATCAGCCCGATTATCGCGAGAAACGCAGCCACGTCTGCGAGTTCTGCGGGAAGAGCTATCTTAGCGTAAGGCATCTTCGCAGCCACATAAAATCTCACACGGAATGCAACGATTATTCTTGCGACGTATGCGGGAAGACCTTCACAACCAAGTCGAATTTACGCAAGCATATCGCCAATCACAACGCCAGCAAAGGATTTCAATGCGGTTATTGCGGGAAGGGGTTTAATTCCAAAGAGAATTTGGCGGCCCATAAAAGGATCCATAGCGGAGATAAGCCTTTCAGTTGTAACGTTTGCGGCAAGGCGTTCTCGCAAAAGATATCGTTGACCGTTCACACCAGGTACCATACTGGAGATCGTCCGTATAAATGCGGCTGTGGGCAGGCGTTCTTTACCAAGTCGCATCTCGTTAGTCACTCTAGGACTCACAAATTGAATAATATTGGTATCCAGTTTGTTTCTTGATCACTATGTATGCATTGTTAAATATAATATTTATTTATTTTGAATTTGTGTTCCTAAACCCTGACGTATTGGACGTAGGAAGCCTTTTTAGGTGCTTCTTTGGGAGAGCTACATGCGAACCTTTATAACGAAAGACATTCTACAGACATTTATTGATGTTTTTGGAATTTTCTAAGACGGTCTCTGGGTGAATCTAGTGCAATGTGGAGGTGATCAGTGTGCCGCTTATTCCCTTAATGATACCGTTTGCTTCCATTAAATCGGGAAATCTAATTCTTATCCTCGCTTTTGAATTGCGAAGCAGTTCATAACCTAGAGGATCACCTTCTTCTACTAAAATTTTCTAACATAATTTTTGTTTTAGATTAAAGTGCGACAGGCAGAAGCAAACAAACGCAAGTAATAGTAACGCTACCAACGATCTCGATGTCGAGATCAAATTCGAACCTCCCGAGAACGATGAAGATTACAATAACGACGCCGCGTTAAATAGTTACGACCCTGAGGACGACGAAGCTTTATTAACGAGATTGAAACGCATGAGGGATAAAGAGAAAGCCATAAAGATGAAATCAACCGCCATTCAGTGTGAAGTTTGCGACAAAACGTTTAAGAATAGCATGGACTTCGGGCTGCATTCTATAGCGCACAGCACCGATAAGAAATACCATTGTTTCATGTGTAAGTATAGTAGCGGTTCCTTGTATCATTTCGAGATGCATATCAAAGCCCACGAAGGCAACACCAAGTACAAATGCGAGATCTGCAACAAGGCGTTCACGGTCAGCACCCATGCCGCCGAGCATAAGTACTTCCACAGCGGTGAGAAGCCTTTCCAATGCGAGATCTGCGGAAAACACTTCATGTTCTCGTGGTTCCTAACGTCACATCGTAGATCTCAACATTGGGAGATCATGACCGGCACTCCCTTGATCAAATACGATTGTACGATATGCAATAAGCATTACACCTCATCTTCGGGCTTGAAAAGGCATCAGACCAGCAAGCATTTCGATACGGAAAAGGCGGAGGTGTCGGTTCTATGTGATATCTGCGGGAAAAGGCTCGCCAGCATGGAGAAGTTAAAGTTCCACAATCGGATTCACACCGGTTATAAGCCTTTCGCTTGCGCCTTCTGCGCCAAAGCATTCTCCAGGAAGGAACAGGTTAAAGAACACGAAAGGGTTCACACGGGTGAGAAGCCTTACGTTTGCAAATTTTGCGGGAAGGGCTTCACGCAGAGGAGCCCTTTGAGGATACACGAAAGGACTCACACCGGTGAACGGCCTTATACGTGCAGGTTATGCGATAAAGGCTTCATTTCGAAGGGAGTTATGGATACGCACATGAAGAATTGCCGGGGCCAATGACGTTAGGTCTGCAAACGATTGAAAATTGTGCAGGACAACCCATGAAGTTTGTTTAAAAAGCATTCTTTACTAGTTTGATGGACACTATTGGTAGTGTGTTGTGAGTTAGAGCTATTATTTATTGATTTTGAAGATTCCCAGTGAAATTTTGTTTTTGCATAAGACGATGGTGATTGAAGCGTTGATTCTTCTTAAGAAAAAAAATTGAAATTTTAGTTATAGGTTATTATTTTGTAGCACCAGAAAGAATTTTCGGATAGAAAATTAAAAAGAAGTTTCAATTTGCGTTAGCGTATTCGTATTATTTTGGTTATTACGAAAATTAACGCCGCGGACTCGAAGAGTAAAATGGAATTTGTAATAAGTTGCCTATTACAAACATGGCCCGTGTAATATAAATTATTTAGTTTTAATACAGTAAGATTTGTAAATAGATTTAATAAATTATTTCAAATAATTACAATGTGTTTTTATTTCAATTTAAATTTTTGAATGAATGAATAAATTTTTGAATGAATCAAGATTTTTTAGAGATTTCAACGATTTTCACTTCTGCGGCATCTGGATAAAATTGAACTTAAAATGGGAAAAAAATCAGGGCAAACGCAACACAAGGAAAAATATCAGCGTAGTTCCGAGAGTATTTTATCTCTACCCTTGTCGATGCTGTCTCGTAGTTAATGCCAGCACACTTCAAAACGACCAGCCGGTGTGCAGTTCCTCAAAGCGCTACCATCTCGTGCAGTCCGAGAGCTGCCCGAGGCATGGCTTAGGGAACAATACGTGGTTTATGTCGCTGCTGTCTAAACGGCAAGTACGTGTCTCTTGGCACTAGAGGACTCTAAGAAATGTCTGGTTTGCCGTCTCCAAATGTGACGGCGTTAACTGCGTAAAGTTAAACGGGGTAAAGTTAAAATATTCTCGAAACCACGTTGATGACGGCGGGTAGGCGTCCCCTTGTGTTGCGTTCGTTACTTTAGATTTTTTGTTTACTGTTTCTAGGCATTTTCATGGATGTATTAATTTTTGTGAAGTATTTTCTTTCATAGATGCTAAATTTCAAAGTTATTAAACTCATTTGCTGCTTTATATTTATAATTTTCTTCGAGAAAACTAGACGATGGAATTGCTTTTGAAATTAAAAAAAAATGACTAATTTATTGAGCGTACAAAGACAGGTTCTTAGATTAACTTGGGAGAAGAAAACTATTGATCTTTAGTTCACAATGTCTGATCCATCTTTCTACAAGTATTTTGGATATCGGTGGATATTTACATCGTGAGGTCTAATAACAATTCTCAATGCTCAACGCGTATCTTAAAAGCTCTTGACCATATAGCAGCGACATCCCAGTGAATAACCCAATGTTGTTAATTTTTTTTAAGATTACGTATATCGGAATCCAAAAAAAAGGCAACAGCGCTTTTGTTTTCTTTTGCCATAAGTTTCAAGGGTTAATTCGTAATTTCTTGAGATGCTGGAATCCATATTATAACTTTATCTAATTTATTATTACAACTCTGCCATTTTGGTGCCACATCGTAAATTAACAATTTTCAATTATTTTGGAAAAAAGTATTCAATTATTTAAAAAAATTAGAATGTGACGTAAGTCCCAGCATTTAAGCTTGAGGAAACTCTCACCAATATTCTTAATTCAATTACTTGTGTGGGACCCAAATATCCATGTTTTGTTATTTTTTCTAAAAATAGTGAACGACGTTAATATTAAAAAAAAGTGATCTAATTAGTCTCAACCATACATTTAACCTGTCTTGACTCCTTGAATCTATCAGAGACTTTCTCTTGTTCAAAACTTGTATCAATATGATTTCTCGATTCATCTTAAAAAAGTGTTCGTGGATAATGACGTCATTGCATCACCAATTTTATTTTTACAACCGCCTGTTTTAAAATCCACCCGGGACCATTAGGAAACTCCATATTAACTCTGTATAATTTTAGGTCCCTTTCTCGATGCTATAAGTCGGTTTTGAACCGCAAGGAAATCCCGATCACACCTTCACAATCTAAAAGAACAACACGAAATTCCTCCAAAGCACAAAAAGCGGAGGAAAACGCAATTGATTCCAAAACAAGTAACTCGGAACCCGCATTGCAACCGGTCGAAATAAAAACCGAAGCAGTAGACGTTGAAGCTACTGAGATTATTATAACCGAATCCTTCACGGAAGAGAACGCGTCCAAGAAGAAGAAAAGAAATCCATCGAGGAAATTAACCGATGAGCAGTTGGCCATGGATGTTAGGGTGCTGTGCGATATCTGCGGGAAAAGCCTCGCTCGCATCGAGAGGTTGAAGTTTCACCGTAGAACTCATACTGGCGACAAACCGTTCGTTTGCACCTTTTGCGGTAAAGGGTTTTCTAGGAAAGAGCAGCTTAAAGAGCATGAAAGGGTCCACACCGGTGAGAAGCCTTATATATGTAGCTTTTGCGGAAAAGGGTTCACTCAGCGGACGTCGATGAAAACCCATGAAAGGACCCATACCGGCGAGAAACCGTACGGGTGCAGGTTCTGCAGCAAACAGTTCGTATCGAAGGGAGTTATGGACAATCATATGAAGAATTGTCAAGGATGGTGAATTATTTTTCGAATGAAATATCGTTATTGTACGGTTAATGATTGTTACTCGTGTTATGTTAATTTTAGATTAAGTGCTTATCTGATTAGTTCAGAAAAATAAACAGGGTGTTTGGAAAAAATGTACAGTGCTCGACATTTGATTACTCTCATCCCACAATTGGCGCCATTTCGTTGAAACACTAACACTTTTGTTAGAGTGATGATAATCTTCGAAGCGATAATTTATTACAAGATTACTTGTATCCTCATCCAGACGCAAAATTTTTTTATAATATTCATGTCTGGGGAAAGGGCAGGTTACTTATCCAGCTCGGCTATAACGACGTAATAAGAATCGTTCTGCCAACCTCAAATCTTGAAAGTAATATTGGAAGATCCATCCAAATTAAACTTTTTTTCATAATTGAAGACAATTGCTTTCCACTTAGCCACCCATTGACGATGATTGCGAGCAAATTCTAATCGAGCTTGGTTATCATGCTCCAGCAGTAGAGTTCTCTTGCGCAGTTCTCTTCCTTTCATGTGTGGATATTTCTTTATTATCTTTGGATGGCTTGTACGGACCATGACTTCCGACTCTGTCCCTAATTCGGTTAGCCGTAGTACAAGAAATGAAACGTTTAAAAATGGCAAAAATATTGGCGATTCGAAGTCTTGAGGTAAAGTTGGGCGTAAACATTGTTAAAATGTGTTATCTAAATATATGCTCGGTTTTGCTAATGTAATTAGTAGAGAGGACAAAGGCAGGTGGAATTATTTCTTTTCTTGCAGCGACTAGATGGATTCGTCATGAGAATGGTTTCGTGTTGCCTACTGGTTTCTCCGAGAGTCGACAAGACAGAAGTCCGTCTAGTCTCTGCAAAAAAGTAATAATTTCATCCGACCTTGTCCTCTCTTGTAATCAGTGATCGTTGAACTAAATTGCGTCAATTATTGTGCGAGAGTAATCGACTGTCGGGCACTGTATATCCCTTAAATGGATTTTTTATGGAACAATTTGGGATTAAGACATATAAAAGCATATTACAACCTCCCTGAATTGACATATTGAATTTTCAAACACTCAAAAATTGAAATAAGAACTAAAATAAGGCCCTGTTTTGTTATGAAGTTATGTTTAGATTTGGAAATACATTTTTAAATAGACAAATTTCTTATGTTACAGTGTTTTGTTTCAGAACAAAATAATAATGCCTTTTACTTGTTATAGCAATACAGTGTGATGAAGAATAGGACAGCACGATATCTTGTAAACGCTGTAACATATTGAAAGCATTGAGGACTCGGTGGTCCCATCTCTTTATTCGAGTTTTACAATTTGCTACGCTTTATAATATTAACAAATTTTGGGTTTGTGATTAATGCGTAGATAGCATTTTCAGGATTTTTGTCTTGTTCCAATAACACTCCTAGTTCCTGAAAAAAATTACTTCTTACTCTCACGTTAAGGTTTGCCATCACTGAAGTTAACAATAGTGATTTATTTTAAATTTAATTTTGCACTGTGAATCATACAGGTTAACATATCATCGTCACCACGTTACAGGCTTCACTAAAATACATGAGTTACATTGGTGGTTTTAAAACTAAACGTGTTCCAAGTTTGAACCGTGTCATGGTAGGTACTCGACGTTTTGTCCACAATCACATATGGCCTCACCAGGAAGAGATAAGATGGTAGGCCACCGTTAACACGGTAGCTCAAAATGTGAACCGTTCCAGAGAGGCGAGCCCTAGCGAAAGATGGAAGATCACAGTACCTTCCGTAGTTTATTCTCGTCTCTGGCATGGTTCGCATGTTGAGTTATCGTGATCGATTATTTCCCGCTTAGACTAGTTTCGGCATTGGCGTGATCTACACGTCTACACTATGTCGTACCATTTTTCGTTTTCCTGAAGAAGCGTCACATGATTGTAAGCGAAACGTTGAGCTGCTCAATTTTATTCTGAATTTCAAATGTTATCTTTACTTCATCGATGGTTGCAGGATTTTTACCAACAACTTAATTTTTAAGAAAACCCCATACAACCCCAAGGACTCCTACGTCCTCTCCAGTGTATGGATGTAGTGTAGGGCATCATAGATTCCAGCAATAAGTTAAGGTAACTAGTACCGCTGGCGGTATCCTTAAAAGAAAACGGGTCAATTAATTCGTTGCGCTAATCAGCGGAAAATTCGCAAGATGTTCTTCTGTAACATGTGAGCTCTTGACGTACTCAGTCCGTTCTTTTATGGCTCCAAATTAATCTTCTTTGAAACTCCATCTTCCGGTCTTCTTCATATTTTGCTAAACGCCACTCGCAAAACTCCTATTTGGGTCATTTTACTAGCGAACACCCTGACGAAGCGATGTTCTTGGCCGTCCAGCAATTTATTTAATCTTAAGCAAACAATTAGTGTCTAGTTAACGTTTAAAGAAGAACGATCAATCGGTAACCTCTTCAAACACGTTCCCAAAGTAAATCTTTGCACATCCTGCGCATCAAGCTGAATTCTTCAAGTATCTCCTATATTAATTTATCTCATTTTAGGCAGATGTTAACAAGAAAAAGCGATAGAAAATCCGACGTCTCGATAAAGGAAGCTAATTTCGCTCAATCTACAACAGACAATACTGCAAGGCGGCCCCTATTAGAACATACAAAAGTAAAACTTGAATCGACGGATGAGGATTCTGACGAAGGTACGCAGATCAAAGCGGAGATAATAAACAACAAGTTAGGACAACGGCGAACGTTCGTATGCCACATTTGCAAGAACTACGCCCTGATGACCTTAAGCGAGTTCCAAAATCACCAGGAAACTCTGCATAAAAGTATGAACCTCGCGAAACAAGAGATCGCCTTCAGAAGCTCGACGAACAAGCACGTCGTATCGCGCGACGGCAAGTACCATTGCAAGCAATGCGGCGCAAACTTTCAGCAGCCTCTGCAGTACGTTTTCCACGAGAGGGCGCATTCTCGTAGCAATGCTCTACGCTGTTTGGATTGCGATTTCGCCACGCAATATGTGATCGAAATTAAAAATCATTTGAGGGCGACGACCGCCGTGAAATACATCTGTGAGATATGTGATATGACCTTTAGGTTCACCGGTTGCTTCAAATATCATCAGCATCCCGTGAGAATAGTTAGGAAGAAGATTAATGCAAAGGTGCGCTCTGTAAAATTGAAATAAACCTGCGTAAGGAATCGCGTGATAGAGTTGACCGTCTCTCTATGATGGAAATGCAATGGGACTGTTTGTATGAATGTTAAGAGTTAATAAATTCGTTTTTTACGCAACACCATACATTTTATTTAAATTCTATTTTTAGCAAGGATCTAGGTACCTCATATTGTATAAAGCAAGGACCGCGGGGATTTCCCGAATATGCCGGGGTAGCCTGAAAAGAAGCAGAAAGTTTTTTTTTTGTCAAATTCAGTTAGTTGTTCCGCAAAATAGGCATTTAGGAATGTGAAATGCCACTTCATCGGATCAGAAGAAAGTCGCTGAAAATCAAGTAATGATGTGCAGTATGCTCCAGGTTTTGTTTTTCGAGATCGTCACCAATTCCTTATTCCACGAAGCTGTCTTTGCCTTTCCTAGAGCCGATTCACCCTTCGCACTCCATTATTTGAACTATACCTTGGCTTCGGGAAAGTAACGGTGTAATCCAAGTTTCATTTGCAATTATTAATCGACGTCAGAACTCCTCCTTCTTTCGCTTAAACTGCTTCAACAAGATTGAAGGTGTTTATTCGAATGCGTGAGATTGAGCAAGTACAGCGTCCAACGCAGCTGTTAGTTTTTCCATGACCGATTCGTCAGTCTATAAATGAGGAACATGTTCCTCCGAGATCGTCATTTCTTTAACCTTAATTTGACGGTGGTCTTCGTTGTTCGTCGGTTATATGTTGTATGTTATCGCACGTTTTTGGATGCTTCCTTTCATTTCAAGCCGATCTTATTCAATATCCTCTGTAACCACCTATCTTAGTTTTTGAAATAATTGAGATTTTTGCGAAATTTCGCTGTTTTTTTAACGATTTTCACAATAAAGCTATGATTTAAATTTTATCGTATTGAATATTTCTAGATGTTTTCGGCAAAATAATCGAATAATTCTTTAAGATTGGGACGTTTTTCTTTCGAATAGAACAGCCGGTGCATGTTTGCAGGATCTAGTAGAAGAATGAAATGAAAAAAAATGAAAGAATAAAACGCCGCCTTCTTTAGCGAATGCTTATAAAACCATTTCTATAAGAATATCCATTTTGTTATATTAGAAAAAGAAAAAATTTCGTGAATCAACCATGGCAACGATTTCCACAGCTATATTGTAAACGCTTTTTCAACGTAATGTCAAAATAGCGACATTTCGTTAAAGTCCCATTATCTCGAAAACTAAGATAGATCAGGTATTGAGAATATGATGGAATGTTGACATTGAATTGAAATGGGGTAGTCGTCGAAATCTGTAAAAACATACCGAGCGCTCCAATTAACTGAACACCCCGTATATTTGTATCTGATTTTATGTTTTGCAGCAGTTGATCCGTCAATTTTAACAAGAATCCTAAATCTTCACATATTTGGAAATATGGCATTGTTTCAATTTTGATCGTCTATTTCTTACCAAATAATAACTCGTTACCAAAACAAAAGAGGAATACGGATATAGAAAGTTCGTTGAAATCTTTTTGGTTCGAGTAACAAATGAAAAACATTTGAAAGGTCTTAAAGAAAATTCCATAATCGTTTGTTATTATCATTCTTTTCTGAATTCTTTAGATTCTACAACTGAGCAATTAGCGGATGCTTGGAATGTTGACTACTTTTATTTATATCAAATGTACCCGCATGTTTCCTATTATCGTCGCGAATAATCTCTCGATATTTAAATGTTGCGGTTGCGAATGTCCAACAACACGCATGCCTCGTTATCAACAACTGCAACACACCTATGTATTTGTTGATAAACGTAAATAACCGTATTATTCGTTTTTCAATGATAAGCCTTGTGCATCTAGATATAAAAAAAAAAGATAATATCAACAACCTTACTTTGCATTTACGTTACGTTACACGTTTCCCATAACATTGTACAGTCTATCAAATAAAATTTTTGCTTCAAAACGGTGTTTTATTTCCTCATGTTAGTTTGGAAGAATTAGAGCTAAGTATTACCCCAAAACCTTCAGAAAATAACAGAGTTTTCTTTTTTTTTTACAACCGTACATTCCATTGTAGGATTTCAATAAAATCATAAGAGAACATCCCGTATTAACTGTAATCATTTTAGGTACCTCCCTGAATGTTTTACACCGATCGTCACCATTAAGGAAGGGACAGCTGGTACCTCTTCGAAGACGCGAGGTAGAAAGTCGAAACCTACTCGTAACGTTGCAAATAAAAAAGAGACCGAGGAAAACGTACCGAAATCCAATGAGAAAACCGAACCGGAAGATCTCCTGGTCGAAATCAAAACGGAGGTTGTAGATGACGATCAGATCGAAGAGCCAACCTTTAAATGTCGCGTATGTAAGAATAACAAGCAGATGTGTTTGGACGAGTTCAAAACCCATTACAAAACCTTTCATAAGGATAAGAGGTTGCCTAGGGCTGCCAGGACACCGTTGGTGATGCATTCGTGCGACGTCTGTTCGAAGAATTTCAAATCTGTAAAGAACTTGAACGAGCATATGGACACGCATAACAATCAGTACGATTGCGAGGACTGTAATGAGAGTTTCAAGAAGATTCTACCGTACGTCTTGCATAAACGGATCCATTCTATTGACGATCTATTCAGATGTATGTTCTGCGATTACGCCACGGAGCATGTGAACGATATCACCAGCCATCTGAGCCTTAAACACGAGACTAACCATCGCTACATATGCAAGATATGCAATAAGGGATTCGACGTGCTTACGTGGTTCAAGGAACACGATAATTTCCACAGTGGAACGAAGCCGTTTAAATGCGGATATTGCGGAAAAAGTTTTCTGTACTCCAGATATCTGTCGGCCCATAAAAATAGCATGCACAAGGAAGAAATGACCGGGGTCTCTAGCATTCACGAATGCGTTATCTGCCATAAGCAGTACCAACACAAGAATAGTCTTAAATTACACATGAACGTTCATACGGGAAACTTCGCTATTTGCGATATCTGCGGAAAGCAGCTTTCCAGCAAGGAGAAGCTGAAATTCCATCTAAGGATCCATACGGGTTACAAGCCTTTTAAGTGCAGTTACTGCGAGAAATGCTTCACCAAGAAGCCGATATTAGTAGAACATGAAAGGATCCACACCGGAGAGAGGCCTTACGATTGCGAATACTGCCATAAGGCGTTCTCTCAGCGTTCTAGTTTGGTGATTCATATCCGCAGCCACACTGGGGAGAAACCGTACGTTTGCCACGTCTGTAACAAAGGATTCGTTGCTAGGGCAATGTTGAATATCCACTTTAAAACTTGCAAAGGTTACTAGTGCTTATCGCAGGAAGACCTCGTTAGTTTTTAGTGATGTTTTGGATCGTTAAATTTTTTTTTTTTTGGGAGACTTTACAAGATTCTTTTGGGGAAGCTATCATGGACACTAAGTGACAGAATGATGGATCTCTCTAATCTATAAACTTTGAAACTTACGTTTTAATAGATCGATGGAACGATATCAAACCGCATTTTAACCTCAAGTTCTTTATATATGTAGCTACCATATTGTATATGGATCCCTTGCCTTCTTGTAATAATAAAATGAATACTATTTCATTATATCCTAGCGTAGTCGATATGTATTTGGTAATACGTTTAAGTCAAAAATCGGATGTGCAAATAATTACTTAAGACCTTGATTTTACAATAAACAACGGCTTTGATCGCAAAATCATTGTGTTTTCTAGCTGAGTTTCTTCTCTCTGTGTTGTATGTTCTTGATTAATAATGATAGCAAGGACTGTGGAGTCGTATGGTCAAAGTATAGGCACATTCCGCACCGTACAAGTTTAATTAACTAGTTCGGACCTGTTGTCTCGAGGATGCGTGATGCATAATCGAATGATTTGAGAAGAAATTCCACTTTTAACGTGCCCGTCTTCTTTCTTGATCAATTTCGAGCTTCCTTCAAGCACGCTTTCGCTGACGTATTGCGATACGCTTGACGATTCTATCCTTACGTATCTTTAGCACCTAATGTGCTTCTTAAATCTAGTGCCTATAGCTTTTTTCGTTTGATCAATGCGCGCTTTATCGCAGTCACTGCACGCAAATTTATAAATTCCCAACTTTTCCCGCATCTCCGAGTCTATCTTTCGGATTGCCCAGAAGGTTTCTGAGTGTATCTCAGCGAAGAGGAACGTACGTTTATATAGCTATATGATCGTTAAAAAAAATCTTATCGCGGGTTACTGTCAACGGGAGAAGTTCGTTCCTGGATGGTTTATTGATTTTTTACCAAGTTCTTTACGTTTCACCACTATTTGTTCTTTCCGAATGTTTTTAAATACTTTTCGCTGTTTTCTTTCTTTTTTTTTTTCGAGAGTAGGGATAGAGCAGACGTGTTTTCTGTTAATTAAACTTGTGCGGTGCGAAGTATGCCATGTTCTTATTTATTTATGATTTGAATTATGTAATTGGGATAATTCAAATTTCACGATATACATTGTATTTGTCCAAATGGATTTTGTCAAATGCAAAGGTAAGATATTTTCGCAATGATGTATTTCCTTACATGGATGCTTATTCATCAATACTTTAGGGAAGCATATATTCCTGTAGTTGTTATTAAGTAAAAATATTTCTTTGTTAACGTGAGAACTTCTGGAAACTTAATATACGATGTGAGTCCAAAAAGAGTCTTTAATTAATTCAATCGCGCCTATTTTATGCTGATTTCTTTGGACTTTAACGTTGCATATTACCATTTTTAGTTATAAATACTTACTTTAGTTAATCTTAGGAGGTAAATACTTACGCTAAGATGCACTATTCATTGTATTTATTGTAAAATTTAGATGTTAGAAGTATCTTAAGAGTATTTCAAAACGGGTTTATAATAACTATATCCAAAATAAAATATTTTACAAATATCTAAACTTAAGTTCCTTTATTTTACCTGGTATTGTCTTGCATTTCTAATGGACAAATTGTATTTCTTGTGGTATTTAAGGAAATAAATGTGTCGATGGCGGATACTTTTTCTTTTTTATTTTACTAGATATGTTAAGTATTGAGTTTAAGGATTAAATTCTATGATGCCATGCGTACTTGGTGTTGCTGATATATCTTTAAAAAATGCTATGTTGTAAGGTAGCCTTATATCAAGTGACCAAATAAGTCTATAGATTGCCAGGGATATTTTTTAAGTTGTTGATCGGTAGCAAATGTTTAGTACGCGTCATCTTCTTTAGTGTTAAGTCTTCATTTATTTCATACATACAGGTAATTGTTCAATTTATAATTTGAAATAGCGTCGAATAGAGCAGTCCTGAACTGATTCAAGAAATTTTCTTCGGGAGATTTTAGCTTGACCGATAAAACATATTTTGGGAGACCGAAGATCATTAAACAACAAATTATGGAGTCAATTTTAAAGGTTTTCGAAAGTCTACGCAAGCGGCAGAAGTTAGTGGGAGACGGGTTCCACGAACACCTTCGCCATTCCAAATGCTTATTCGGATGGAGATGTCTGGACAATTTTTGGCGCTTTGTGGAAACGATCCAGATTTAATTAGTAGTTGACTTGCCGCTAATCATCCTTAAAGGCACCACTCACTCCTTCTGCAGAAAAAATAATGGCGGATATTTTTTACAATTGTTCCAAAATTTGAATAGTTGGCTGTCTAAATCTGAAAAAACACGGGAAACTGCGGCAAGGTGCCCTGATACCCTACGACAATGCGCCAGTCCAAGAACCAAGACTTTCAAAATTTATGCGGCTTCATAGAAGTTGACCATCTATCTTATAGTCTAGCTCCTGGCTATTTTTTTTTTGTTTCCAAATCGTAAAAATACACAAAAACGTTTTTGAACGAAAGATATTTTGCAAACAAACATTTGACAAACGCTTTATTAGCGCCAATGGAATTACTCCGGGTCTTTCTCCCAAATTTTTTTTTCTTTGGGGTCACACTAAAGAAACTATGGATACCAACGTTAAATTGTTCGCTTTAACTTTAATTTAGTTTAATGCATATCAGATTTATTTTTATGATATAATTTTTTACTTGTTTCATGTAACTTGTTTATTTACTTGTGAATAAATAAATAATTAAATAAATAAATAAATAAATAAATAAATATGCTTCTAATACGTAGTGCATATCTGCTATTTTATTAAATCGAGGTAGAATTGTTTTATTGCATTTGGAAATACCGTTACTTGTCCGTCAAATTTAATCCTTTTTAAAAACAAAAGCTCAAAAACAATTGCTTATTATATAATAAGCAATAATAGAACATGAATAACGACAACAATGAAAACAAACACCAAAAGCGATTGTTTTAACAGAATATCCGCATGGTTTTATTTTTTACACGGCGCTATTGAAAATAAAACATTAATACTTTAAAGCATTTGTTTTATTTGACGACTTTCTTATATTTCTCAGTAACCCAATTAAACTTATCAGAATATATAGAAACATATTTTAATAATTTAATACAACCTTCTTTCAGCAGGCTTCAGATCTCATTTGTTCCAGATCTGCTATAAAATTAATTTCATCTCCTGAAAATGTGTTTTTGTCAATTTCCATTATTTCTATGGATTAACTTAACTGCAAGTAGCAACGCAGATAAAGAAAACGAAAACCATCGGAAACAATATAAGATAAACTACAAAATTTATTTCACCCAAACCCATTCATAAATTACGAAGATGTCCCAAATATTTCGATTAATAAATCTCATTTTTAGGTTAACTTTTAAAAATTTCGGACAATTGGCGGTCTTCGTAATCGAAGATGACCACGAGGAAGATGTTAACGTAAACCCTTTTCAATCTGAAGATTTCGACCTGTTAGAGCGCGAAGATGTGATGATCTTCCAAACCGATTCGTTCAACGATGAAGGTTTTACCAATAGCGAAGAGGAGAATCGGGTCGAGCAACCGAAATCGTTGAAAAAGAATGCTTCTAGGGAGCAAAGTATCGTTTGCTCCGAATGTGGGAAGTTGGTTAGGTACAAGCATTACGACAAGCATACCAAGTCTCATACGTATAAGTGCCAACAGTGTCCGGAGACTTTCGGCACCCAAAGGGCGTACGAGGCACACATAAAGGTCCACAGCAATAATTCTTTTACGTGTTCCATTTGTAATATAGATTTCGGCAGCGCAGAGGCCTTTTCTATTCATAACCAGAAGCATTCCGGCTCCTTCAAATGTCCTCTATGCCCGTTCGAGACCAGTACAAAGACTTCCATGAAACCTCATATCAAGCTGATGCATATGAAAGAGTACAAAAGGGTATGCGAGATCTGCGGGAAGGGTTTCCTAAATAACGCTACGTACAGCGACCATATGACTCTCCATTTAGGCGAGAAAAAATACAAATGTGAATACTGTGATAAGAAATTCGTCCTTAACAGATACTTGGATATCCATAAGAAGTTGAACCATAAAGACATCATAAACGGTGTCGAAGAATACTACTCTTGTCAGGTATGTAATCGGGCCTTCAAGTTCGAGAAGAGCCTCATCAGGCACCTGAGCTGCATCCACGACATCGGCGTAAGCAAAAGGGTGCCGTGCCCCATTTGCAACAAGGTTCTCGCTAACAATTACGGCCTGAAGATTCACATGAGGACCCATAGCGGGGAGAAGCCTTACAGTTGCGAATTGTGCGATGCGAAATTTGCTAGGACGAAGTATCTTCAAAAGCATATGGCCAAACATGTAAATATGTAAAAAAAAATTTTTTTCCCCATGTTCATAGTTCAATAAAATTATTCTCCATTTTACTGGTGGTTTGTTTATTGCAAATATTTTGGCTAAAATAAGCAAGGTATCAATTAATATGTTGGCAAGTTGTTCCAGTTAAAATAACGAAGTAGGTGTCTGGTTAGCCATTTACCAATAGAATCCAGACTTGGTTGGTGTTTTTTTTTTTTTTTTTTTCTGAAATTTTGTTTCTGAATAGGTCAGGATAACAAAGAAAAATAGATTTACAGAAGATAGGTACTCTTCAAATAAAACGTTTTATGAGTTAGTGTATTCTACTCTATTCTTGCCAAAAGCGATGTGAACCTGACTTTGGCTAATACCACTTGCGGAGGCAGGAATGCTGTATTGGTTAATGCGATTTTTAAAGTTTCTGAACGGTATCCCTTTGTGAACGTTCTTTAATTATTTTTTCACCATTCGGTCTAAATACTGACGTTATTCTTTTTTTTTGTAATTGAATAATGACAAGTTGTATACAATGTACTATAAACACTATTTTAAAAACATCCGATTGTTATGTCTTTCATTTTTTTTTTTTGCAAAACAAATAAAGGATTACGCATTTATTTCTATTATTTCCTTTCGGATTAGATTTCGCTATTTAACATGTAAACCTCAACCTCAACAACAAAATATTCGTAAGTCTTCCAGACGGTTGATTTAATACAGTGAAATATTTTTTAGGTACGAACTAAAGTACTCGGATATCATGTCAAAGGTTAAGGTAGAGCTAAACGATAGGATACCGTCTAAGGGCAGGCCGTTCAAGAACAAAACGAAATCCAACTGTCCCGATAAGAAGTGGCCGTGCAAGAAGTGCAGCGAACGTTTCTCGACGGTCCGCCAGTTGAGGAAGCACCGCAAGGAGACGCACCGAAGGAACGTCAATATTAACCGCTATAATTTCTCCTACAATCAGCCGGAGGGCATCTACTCCTGCAATAATTGCGCCAAGAAGTCGAGATGCCAGAAAGAAATGGAAGATCATGTCCAAACTCACGAGCCGTACGTGTGCTCGATTTGCGATTGCGAATTCTATTCCCTGTACAAATTCTCTGTGCACAATCAAAGTCACGATTCCACGTATTTCAAATGCCCCCTCTGCGATTACCAAACGGCGAGGAAGACGGCGATCCTGCGACATATAAACACGAACCACTTAAATAAATATATTTACAACTGCAATATCTGCGGTAAAGGCTTTGAGGACGCCGCGAACTTTAGGGACCATCAAAATGGCCACGCTGGGGCTAAAGCCTTCTCGTGCATAGTGTGCCAGAAAGAGTTCCCATTTAACAGATACCTTCTAGCGCATCAAAAAAGGAACCATATGGTTACGATCGACGGCGTCCTCTTACCAAACCAATGCGGCGTTTGCAAGAGAATCCTATCAAAGCCTTCAAATTTAGAGAAGCATATGATACAGCACGACGCGGCTTTCCTCCAAGCGACGCATCACCTTTGCGACATCTGCGGGAAGGGTTTCGCCAGGAAAGATAAGCTACGCCTCCATTATAGGATGCATACCGGCATAAAACCGTATAAATGCAATTATTGCACGAAATCTTTCGCGAAAAGGGAGTACTTGATAATGCACGAACGCATCCATAGCGGTGAGAAACCTTTCGTGTGCCAATACTGCGGGAAGGCCTTCAATCAGAGGACCTCCTTGAAGACGCATATACGGGGTCACACCGGTGAGAGACCTTACGTCTGTCACATCTGCAAGACCGGCTTCATCTCGAAGAATTCACTTAATTTGCATTTTAAAGCTTGCAACGGCTAAGTTTCTTTGTTTTTCCCCCCCACGTTTTAGATTACTTGCGAAATTCGAGGAAGGTAAGCGAAAGAACTAAAGACGGACAAGGTGTATGTTTCAAATTTAGGATTATTTTATTATGGCTAGTATTATTTATCCCTTTCTTTTACATAATCACACTGGTTGCTACAAAAAAAAAAATGAATTGTTATTTTTCGTTTGATCTTTGATTACTTCTTTACGTCGATGACGTTGACTTGTATTATTAACTGTAATGGTAAAGAAAAATGACGATAATAAATTTTTAAAAATTACGTTATTTGGCGTTGTTATTTTGCGTTTAATTGGATCTGAATGCAGGTAAGTAAGTTTGTTTAATCCATTATTTGAAACGGTCTTTTTAAGGTTTAGTGTAAGTTTCCACGGCTGTTGTTTAGTGATAGTAAAATCACTTCTACATCTAGTTACTTAAAGGTTAATTTTCCTTAATTTATTGTTTCTAATTTCTAGAAAGTCATTCCCTTTCCAGTGTAAATTAAAGTTTTGGTTGATAAATAGAAAATATAAGAAGAAGACAATAATTAATATAATCAGACAATGCGCAGAAAAAGTGATCGAAACTAAAATGAAATAAAATGCGAGTTTCCTAAAATTTCTAAGGCTATATAGGCCACACACTCACCATGGTGATCTCACTTGCTATTGGAATAGTTAATACAAAAACGAAAAACGCTCGTTTAACAAAGAGAAAAGCTCATAGGTTCATGCTAAGAGCAATATAAGGTAACACTATCCCGCAGACATGTTTCTGCTTACTCAGCGTCATAACTGCGGCTCCGACTGAATTTTCTCCACCTAACAGCGCTAACCTTACCGCGTGGTTTACATTACTTCCTTTGAAGCGCGGCAAGTCGGGGCACATGTTTCGATAGCCAAGATGTTATCTTCATCACTAAGACTGAAGTAACGAACGTACTAACTTTATATTATCAATTGATCGTTGATAATATAAAGTTATGATTATTTTCAAGCATATCTAGGGGAACATTGGATTTATCAAAGCTTCTGAGTTTTGAGATGAGCCAAATGCTATTTGTACCTAGCTCTGATTGATCTCTTTCCTTGCCCAATATGTACTTGATCATAATCCATATATGAATTCCTGATTGATCCATGTTATCTATAGGGTCTTCAAATAAGCTTATTATTTCAAGTTATCTTTGTTTAAAATGTCAATTGCAAATTCGCAATAATAAAGAGTTCGTTCGAGTCGACGATATATACGTGGTCGGATCGAGAAGACTAGAAAGCCGTTTTTCATCGCGAGACGGTAAAAAATGCGCGTTTCCTCTCGCTTATTTTGACGAAGCCTCGCCTGACAATTTCCACGATTCTTCCGCTACCGCGACGAATTTGTGAACGAACGAAATTGCAAGTATTAGCTGGAAAAAGTAGCCGGATTTTGAACGGCGTTGATCGCGCGCCTCGATCCGACCCCGCATTTTTCACAAATCCCTTCTCATTCACTTGTTCTCAGTCTCACTAGGCCATAGCATCCTTAGGCGTAAATGGGGATAAGCTATTACTTATTCCCGTTCCTTTCGTTTGGTGATATAAGTTTAAAAACTGTTTTGTTTCAAAGAAATCGAACTAACAATTTCTTCTCATTCTTTTTGATTAATAAAAATTAAATCGATTTTGATCGAATCGACAGCTGTAGTAAGAGATATGGAGAAGGTCTTCAAAAAAATATTCTAAAGTTGGCCGCAAAATTGTTTTTTTTTTTTCAGACAATAATTTCAGAAACCTTTCAGGAAAGACCCATCGGATAACATGAAAAAATCAAGAATTTACAAAATTTCATATAATCTAGCCATTATTATCTTTAACAATAAGCGAAAGGAAATAAATCAGCCTGTTTGCAAAAAAAAAAGAAACAATTCTTCTGGATGTTTAAGGAAATCAACTCTTCCCGAAGTATACTTGTCATGCTAGCTTATTGCTGACGTCCACATTTTAAGGCTTCTTAAAAATTTATTTATATCTGTAAATTCTATTGTCCAGAGTTCAAGTTACTTTTACCTGATTTTCAAAGATATTATTGGAACGTAAACGTCAGCTTTTGGATGAACCCACGTCTTGAGTAGATTGTTAAGTGACGTTCAGGAAATACGTAATACTCGAATCGCAATATGCAACTATTTTTTTGAAATTTTCAGAACAAGTGTCGAGGCCTGCACTATTAATCTAAGCTACAATTAATTTAATCACAAACTTATCGCACAAATAAGCTTGTGAGAAAAGGGACTTTCTTTTAAATGTTCCCTGTAAGACTTCACCTTAACTTTAAGCATTTCAAACGTAAACCAATGGAAGTTACATCAAATACGGTTCCCAATATTCTATAGAGTTGTCCGTTATGCGTAATCACTTAAACAGTTAATATCTAGCAAATGTACAAGAATTATAAAGAAATAAATCATCCAACCAACTTAAAACACGAGCGTTTCATTGCAAATTCCCTCGCAAAACCTATATCCGTAACAAAGCATTATTACAGCAAGTTTATTTTTAGGTGCCATAGACCGCTGAAGTTAACCCTAAAGAAAACGTCAAAAGACTCAAAAACTGTAAATTGGAACAAAAAACTCCCAGAAATCGATATTATTCCCGTCGAAAAGGTAAAATTAGAGCCGAACTTTAAGCCGAACGAAGATTTCGACGAGTTAGAAATCACCAGGAAACCCCTTCCGCCAATCGGCTACGTGAATCCGTTCAATTACTCGAATTTAAAAGCCAAAAATCTCCCGCGAAAATCGAAGCAGCCGGAATATACCAACCGGAAGTGGACGTGCATCATTTGCGGCGACATAGCGGCTAGCAAAGAGGCCTTAATAGATCACTACGAGATCCATAGGATCAACAAGGAGACTAAGGTAATGGAGACCTTCGCTAACGATACCGAGTATTTTAATTGCGCCATCTGCGGCCAGGAGTTTACATCGTTGAAGACGTACGAGAGGCATTTCGACGCTAAACACGGCGAGAGGAATTACACTTGCTTTGTCTGTCAGAAAGTCTACAAAGATGCTTTCCAGTTGGCGATTCACAATTACACTTTCCATCCTGAAGATTACGATTACGCCTATCAGTGCGTCTTGTGTGATTTTAAGACGGCCTTCAGGGGTAACCTGAAAGACCATCTCCTCCAACATGAAGCTTCCTGCAAGCTCAAATGCGAAATCTGCGGGAAGGGCTTTGAGAACGACGCTAATTACGAGGAGCATAAGAGTATGCACGGCAGCACGGCTTCGTTCTCGTGCGATGTGTGCGGCGACACCTTCCCGTACACTCAACACCTTATAAATCACAAGAAGGAGGTTCACCCGGAGATCTTCGGCGATAACCTCAACCAAAACGAGTGTCACATTTGCAATAAGAAGTTCGCCCATAAGAAGAGCCTAATCCTCCACATCCGCGGGCATACGGGCGAGGACTCGGTGCTTTGTGATATGTGCGGTAAGCGCTTGACTAGCGGCGAACATCTCAAGCAACATCTGAGGATCCATACAGGGTTTAAACCGCATAAATGCTCGGTTTGCGGTAAAGGATTCGCGAAGAAATGTAACCTGACCTTGCACGAGAGAGTTCATAGCGGGGAGAAACCTTATAAGTGCAGGGTCTGTTCGAAATCCTTCTCGCAACGCTCCACCTTGGTGATCCATGAGAGATATCATAGCGGTGAACGTCCATACGTTTGCACCCTCTGCAACAAGGGCTTCGTAGCCAAAGGATTGTTGAGTGTTCACATTAAAACGTGCAGTGCGATCCCTGAAGATTATCTAGTTGCTTAAAGAGAAGAAGTTTGCGTAAAATTTAAAACTTATTTTGTTAAAGATACATTTAACGAGGAGTGATGCAACTTTAGACTTATAAATGTTATTGACACGAATGAGTGTTTCGAAGCTTGTTGACTTTTAAAGCAAATGAACTATGGAAAACTTCTCCCTCATAGCAATAATGTTTAATTTTGATTGTTTTTATTAATTAATTAATTCCTTCTTAGCGGAGCTTATTTTATTTTATTTTTTTTCTTTAAGAGCATTTAGCGAATTGTTGAAAGAAACTAGAAGTTGTTAGCTGTTATATTTCTGCTTTTTATAAAACGATTATTTTTTTTTTTAGAACGAGTGGTTTTTGTTTGGGCCTTTTTCCGGTTTGATTTTGATGATGTTTGTATTTATTAAATGAATTTCATTTTTAATTGTCCGAGATAGTATCTTGAACCAAGCTCCGGAAAATAAAAAAGGAATACGCATCAACAACAGAAATATTTGTTTTGTTTTTGCCACTCGTGAGATTACATCAGATGATTTATATGATTGTATTTAACCCGTTTCTACTTAGTGCAAGCTAGTGATAGATTTATAGCACAAGAGAACATGCATTCACCTTTATATATTAAGTTTGGTTTGATTCATGAAATAAAAAGAAAAAATATTTGGAAAATGTCGTATTTTATTATTTCGTTTGCATTTTATAGAACATATCAAAGATATCGAAGCGACTGAAACAGTTGATTTACATCACGTGTTTGTGGTTTACATTTCGGGAAGCTTTGGATGCCACCTCCTACAAGCACTGTTTTTGTAAAAGCATTATTATTTTTTAATCTTCCCATTACGAGAAAGTGAAAGATCTCTTCGTAGAGATTATATAATAACAAATTGTACCGGTTATTTACCCACGATTCGGATTTGAGGAACAATAGGTAACTTTCCGAACACGATATTGTTTCCATCTTTCTTCAGACTTAGGAACCGCATAACATAAAAAAGATCGTTTTTCAGGGCCAGATTCCGCCGGAAAAACCAAACTCGCACCCACACCTGGATGTGTAAAGCCTGCTCGTTACAGTTCACCTCGAGAAAGATGCTGAACCGACACACGAAGGGGTGCTACGTTAAGCCATCCAAAGAGATCCATTACAGTTACATCTACAACGAAAACGAAGGGAATTTCTCGTGTAAGACGTGCGACGTCGAGATGGATAGTAAGGAGAAGATCGAAGAACACGTCCTGGTGCACGAAGATAAGTTCCAGTGCGTGATATGCAACGAAATCTTCTATTCGGCCTATCAGTTTTCCGTTCACGTAAAGAGGCAACACGATGATGTCGCGTATAGATGTCCCCTGTGCGAATATATCACTCCCAGGGTGACGTCGATCGCGCAACACATTAATCTTATGCATCTCAAGAAATACCTTCATAATTGCCAGTTTTGCGGTAAGGGTTTCCATGACGTCGCCGTTTTTAGGGAGCACGAGAACGTGCACATGGGCGCTGGTCCTATAACTTGCGTAGTCTGTCAGAAACAATTTTCCTACTCAAGAAATTTGCTAATGCATCAGATTCGAAATCACACGGCTACAATCGCCGGCGTCCTCCTATCCAATCAATGTTCCGTATGCAAAAGGGTATTCTCCCGACCGAACTCCTTGAATTCCCACATGAAAATCCACGAGAGGAAAAAGCCATTAGAGAAAACCCACCTCTGCGATACCTGCGGCAAAGGTTTCGCCAGAAAGAATAAATTGATGTTGCACTACAGGGTGCATACGGGGTATAAACCGCATAAATGTAGCTATTGCGAGAAATGCTTCACTAAAAGAGATTACCTGGTGCTTCACGAGAGGATTCACAGCGGTGAGAAGCCCTATTGTTGCGTTTTCTGTGGAAAATGCTTCAATCAGGACACAGCTCTGAGAATCCATTTGAGAAGTCATACCGGGGAACGTCCTTATGTTTGCGAGTTTTGTAACAACGGCTTTATTTCGAGGGGTTCCCTGAAGGTGCATCAAATTAGCTGCACTGGTTGTTGAAGGGGGTAGGTGATGATTGAATTTCAACGGTTGTTTCGCATGAAACGTTGCTTGTTCTTGTTTCAATGTTGGTAAATCGCGAAAACTTTTTTTATTTAATAGTAAATAACTAAGGATAACACTTACGCTTCTAGAATTGAGATTTGAATGTTATTTGCAAATGAGCTGTGGCTATCAGCATTATACGATAATATCATTTTTTGCGGAACCTTAAGAATGAATAGAATGTCGGCGAAGTAATTTTTTTTTACTTCAGCCTGCCGTAAATAATGGAGCAAAAAAAACGAATCGCCCTGTAAATGTATTCTTAAATAGATGCTTATAAAAAAAAGATAAGCACGCTATCAAAATTTGTGTTGCTTTTTATGTTATTAATATTCGTTTAGAAAAGTTCAAAATATCGAACCCGTTGCAAGCTATTAAAAACAACTGAAAGCCGTATTTTTTTGCATGTCATCAATGTCTTCGTAAGTGCAAAAAATACCAAAAAATCACTGTTTTCGATAAGACCAATTCAAAATTAATATTAAACATTCAAAATGGCGGCTTTTGAAGTACTCGAATCAACTTCCTTAAGTCAAATGGATACCATATTAATTGTTTTTACGTTTGAATCGAGTAGGCTCACATCGATCTAAACAACAGCAACCAAAAGTTATAGAAAAAAGCAAAATGCTCGCCATTAACGTGCGATTCGCTGATTCAGCTGGCTGCCTAATATTATTGTGAAGTCGGTCCATAATTCTCGACTCGTAAAACTACTATTTCCGGTTCTCTCTCTCTACAACCTTCTGGCCGGAAAGTTTGGGGAATACCCAACTTGTCTTAAAAATTCGTGATGCTTTTGATTACCTTTACGCTTCTTTGAAATTATATTACGATAACCTTGAACCAATTGTTTGCGCGGAAAATATACAGAATGTTCCATTAATGATAAGAAAGCAATTAACACTAAAGCTAACATACAAAAAAGAAAATCAAGAAATGGTACCAAAGTCATCGGTTAAGAAAGTTAAAGAAGATATACTTATCGTGCTTTGTTTACGTCTGCTCCAATAATACAATGTTTCATGTGAAACGACCGTTTCAAAGAATGAATTAGTTTTATTGGAATATTTCCTTGTATTTCATGGTATTTTTTTTTACACGTAGCGTTATTAATGATATTAATTGATTCAAAATTCAATAACATTTGACTATACGATGCTTAGTGAAAATTAAATATTGTTCTTTTCTGATTAAGGAAAATAAAATTTTACAAACATGAATGAAGGTTGTTTTATTTTTATTTTAGTTTATTTAGTTTATTTTCTCCTTTATTTTACTTTTTATTATTATTATTTAAGAATAAAACAAAACAAATAAATAAATAAACAAACAAATAAATGTTTTTAACGTTGAAGATGTTCTCCGTGGGATAACATCAGTTAGAAGGAGGAGACGAGATTTCGACAGGTACGTTACTAACGTGATCTCGCAAATGGTCTTACTCAAATTATGGAGCAATCGTGTTTATTTCCATAAGATTAAATGGAAAAACAAGCAATATTGTTGAATTTCCTGTAAGTTCAAAACAACCTTCTATTGACTTCTACGGTCAGAGTCACTTTAAAACCAAAGGTTCTCCGGGTTCGGACATTGTCATGACTGACTCAACTAATTTTCGCCCCTAGCGTGGTTCACATGCCGCTTTCTGCTCAGTTAGTTTCGCATCTGGCGTGGTTTACACGTTGAGCAACCGTGCTAATTATTACCTACCATATTTCCCTCTCCGGAAGAAGCTCCACATGATTTTCGTTTAACAAAGAACGACATGACACGGCCCGTACCCGTAAGACCTACTGCTTCCGAGGAGGATACCCCAGCACAACTCCATATAACTAAGAGGTAAAACCATTTCAATCACAAAATATCTAACACCTAACAAAGTCCAACCACTACAATATTATCCCATTTCAGGTTATCCTATTTTGAAATCGTCCCTTACGATTACGACGGCCAAACCTTGAAAGGGGGCGCAGGGAAACGCGATTGGACTTGTAAAGTTTGCGACGAGGTCTTCGACAACAGAAAGTCCTTGACTCAACACCGGAACGAAGTGCATCTACAGGCGTATAGGGAAACCCCCGGTAAATACTCGTACGATGAGAAAGGAGGTATTTACAGCTGTAGAACTTGCGACGTTGAGAAGAGGACCGTCGAGGAGATGGAAACGCATATTTTGGTCCACGAGGAAACCTATACGTGTCCGGAATGCGACGAAGTGTACTATTCCGCGCAAAAATTATCGCTTCACATGAAGAAACATTGGGACGACGACCTATATAGGTGCCCTTTGTGTAAATATCTAACGCCCAGGAGGAGTTGCATGTCTATCCACATCAACACGACTCATTTTAAAAAATACCTTTACTATTGCAAGTATTGCGGGAGAGGATTCCACGATCCGTTGATCTACAAGGAACACGAGAATAACCATCAGGGTGCGGCGCCTATCGCTTGCATCGTTTGCAGTAAAACGTTCTCTTTTACAAGGAACCTAATCGTGCATCAGATTCGCAACCATAAGGTTACAATTTTAGGCATCCAATTGAAGAACCAATGCCCGTACTGCAAGAAGACCTATTCCAAGGCTTCAACGCTCCAGAACCACATCAAGATCCACGATAAGAGTAAACCTCGCCCGAAGACGCATCTGTGCGATATTTGCGGGAAAGGTTTCGCCCAGAAGGGCAAGTTGATTCTCCATTACAGGGTCCATACAGGCTATAAACCGTATAAATGCAGTTATTGCGAGAAGTCCTTTACGAAGAAGGATTACCTGGTTATGCACGAACGTATACATAGCGGGGAAAAGCCGTACTGTTGCGTTTACTGCGGAAAATGCTTTAATCAAGATGCTTCCTTGAGGATCCACGTTAGAAAGCATACCGGCGAGAAACCTTACATCTGCCAGATATGTCAAGGTGGCTTTGTATCCAAGGCTGCTTTGAAAGTGCACATGAACAATTGTACTGGAGCTTGTTTTAAGTAAAACGATGATAAGCTTTCGATGTTTAAGCTTAAAATCTTAATGTTGAACGTACGTAATTGAGTCTTTTGATGAATGTGGATGTATTTATTATACTGTTTATGTCTAACAAGTAATAATTGGTATTGCGGATATCGATGGCTTTTTATTATTATTTTTTTTGTTTAAGTACGTTTAATGGAATGTTTTAATAAGACGATACCTGTTAATAAATGTTATGAATCTAATGTGTTTTTTTTAATCTGTTCTTTCTATTGCTTCCATGTAGATGACAGCAAAATTCGTCGCAACAAGAAGAAAGCCAGCTTCTTTTTTGATGATAATCCTGAAGTTCATAAAACTTACTTCGTAGGCGAAGAGGTCTGTTTTATTTTAAAATACTTATCTAATAATCTACTGGGCCACAATGGCATAAGTCATAGGTCATGCGCATAAGATAAGTCAAAAGAAAAGAAAATCTCACAAAGAAAGAGCTCATTCTTTAACTGATTGTTTTAGTCGTTGATTATCATAATTACATTGGCTGTACTCTCCTTAATAGTCATTTAAAACTACTAGTGAAGCTAATCTCGTAAGTAACACGCTAAATATATATATTTTCTTCTCGTTTATATCAAAGATCCACAACTCCGATACATCTAACCTTAAAATTTCTGTTTCAGGTGTAAAGATTTGCAGTCGTTGGAGAGTTTGGAAGATAAATACATTTACAGTAGCGTAGATAATTCTTACACGTGTAAAACTTGCGATGCCAAGATAAAAACAAGGGAAAAAATCGGGGTACATACGCTAACGCACGAAGACAAGTTCGTTTGCGACGTATGCACGGACGTATTTCGCTCCGCGAATGAGTTTTTGACGCATCTAAGGAAACATAATAACGAGGAGCTGTACAAGTGCCCTCTCTGCGACTACAGAACGAACGGAAGGGCTTCGATATCGATCCATATCAATCACGTCCATCTAAAGAAGTTCTTGTATCATTGTCAGTTCTGCGGCAAAGGATTTCAAGATTTCGCCACCTTCAAGGAACATGAGAACATCCACACGGGCGCCGATCCGCTGGTCTGCGTAGTTTGCGAGGAAAAGTTCTCGTTCGCGAGGAACTTGGTCATGCACCAAGTGCAGAATCACACGGTTTCTACCTTAGGAGCCCCGATGAAAACTCACCTGAAGCAGATCGTGCGCCAAATTCGCAACCATAAGGTAACGATCGTCGGTATTCCGTTGAAGAACAAATGCCCATTTTGCAAGAAAACCTATTCCAAGGTTTCGTCGTTGCAGAACCACATCAAGACCCACGATAAGAACCGACCGCGGCCGAAAACCAATCTCTGCGATATTTGCGGGAAGGGTTTCGCTCAGAAAGGAAAGCTCATCGTCCACTATAGGGTCCATACAGGGTACAAGCCGTACAAATGCAATTATTGCGATAAGTCCTTTACGAAGAAGGACTATCTGGTTATGCATGAACGTATCCATACCGGGGAGAAGCCCTATTCTTGTACTTATTGCGGAAAATCCTTCAATCAAGATGCTTCTTTGAGGATCCATGTTAGGACACATACCGGCGAGAAACCTTACACGTGCCAGATATGTGAAGGTGGCTTCGTATCTAAGGCTGCCGTAAAGGTGCATATGAACAATTGTACCGGATCTTGTTCCAAGTAAGATTGCAAAGGAATAAGTTCTTTTCCTTATTTAATAATATAATTAAATCTTTTGATGTTCAATGTGAATGTATTTATTATTAAGCTTACTGTTAAACGTAGAAAGTTTCTTTCTGTTAACTGTCTCTTTTTGTTTATTCAACGTGTTAGTAAGACTGTAGCTAATAAATAAATATTATAGTCCAAGTTACTGTAATAAGTGTTTATGTTTGTTTAATAAGGCAATTTTCGATTTTCTTTTACTGACCCTGTCGGGGAGATATTTCCAATGAAAATCTTATTTGGGATTTACATAGTTTAATGATTGTTTGGTCCCTTCGACCACCTTGGAAACGTTGCATTTATTATACTGCTTTAGATTTAGATAACTTTGCTATCTGTTTTACCATACTATAGCATAAGACAATTCAATTACAAAGGCAGGTGGAATTATTCCTTTTTTTTTCAGCGACTAGATGACTCGGGTCTATTCGCCTCATAAGAAAGGGTTCGTGTTGTCTGCTGGTATCCCCGAGAGTCGACAAAGCACGAGTCTATCTAGTCTCTGCAAAAAAACAATAATTCCATCATCCGCCTTTGTCCTTTCTAGCTATAACACAAAAGAAAGAACTTGTTCTTTAACTAATTAATTAGTATTCTTTGGTTTTTACAATCGCCTTGACTGTAGAGCTTTGGAAATAGGTAATGGTGGTAAAATAAGTGTATTTTAGCCTCCCACCAATACCAAAATCGATGGAATCGCTACCAGAAGCTACGCGTCATATTTATTTACATCACAGAAGACGAGCTCGTAAATTTTGACGCAATTCCACCATCACTAATCTCGTAAGTAACACGGTAAGTATATTTTACTTTCCGTTCGCATCGATCATCCACAATTCCATTAAATCTAATCCGAAACGTTTTTGTTCCAGATCGTACAGGAAGCCGAGAAAGCCCGCTAAGCCGACCAGGATCACGAGAAAACGCTCTCGATCCTCGAATATACGCAAATGGCAATGCAAAATCTGCAGCGAAGAGTTTTCCACGAGGAAAAAGATGGTCGAACATCGCAGATGTAAACATTCCTATCCGCTGGAGAGCTTGGAATACAAATACATTTACAGCAGCGTAGACGACTCCTACACTTGCAAAACTTGCGATACCGAAATGAAAACGAAAGAGGAAGTCGAGGTGCATATGTTAACGCACGAAGACAAGTTCGTCTGCGGCGTATGCGAGGACGTATTCTACTCCGCCAATAAGTACTCGATCCATTTAAGGAAACATACTGACGTGGAGCTTTACAAGTGTCCCCTGTGCGATTACAGCACGAGCAGGAGGACCTCGATATCGATCCATATTAATCGGATTCATCTGAAGAAGTTCTTGTATCATTGTCAGTTCTGCGGGAAAGGATTTCAGGACGTCGTCACCTTCAAAGAACACGAGAATATCCATATGGGTGCCGATCCGCTGGTCTGCGTCGTTTGCGACAAGAAGTTCTCGTTCACCAGGAATCTGGTCATGCATCAAGTTCGGAATCACACAGTTACCATCTTAGGAGTTCCTATCAAGACTCACCTGAAACAGTGTCAGATGTGCAAGAAGACCTATTCGAAAACTGCCACCTTAGAACGCCACATGAAAACTCACGATAAAACCATCCCTAAAGAGAAGACGCATCTGTGCGACACCTGCGGCAAGGGTTTCGCGAGGAAAGACAAGCTCATCTTGCATTACAGGGTACATACGGGTTATAAGCCGTACAAGTGCAGTTATTGCGAGAAAAGCTTCACGAAGAAGGACTACTTGGTGATGCACGAGAGGATTCACAGCGGCGAGAAGCCCTATTGTTGCGTGTACTGCGGCAAATGCTTCAATCAGGATGCCTCTCTGAGGATACACGTCAGAAGTCACACTGGCGAGAGGCCTTATATCTGCCGGATTTGTAATAACGGATTTGTTTCTAGAGCCGCATTGAATCTACATATGTATAATTGTATTAGACGCTAGCTATTTTGTTTATAAATAATACGTCGTGTATTATTATTTTTTTTGCAAGAAGAAATAAAGTTGGCGAATACAAATGCGTTCATATTCTATAAACAACCTTAACGATAACGACCTATCCATAAAAAAAAAATGGTTCAATAACATCGTTTCCCACTATTCCAGACCAAACATTCACTATTTGGGGCGACTGCCTTTTTTAAGATCTCCTAGTAGACATGTCTTTCGGATGTTGTCGCGTACTTGATGTTTGACTTGACGTTTCGCCGATCATATTGTCGGCTTCTTCTGCAAAGTGTTTTTGACGTGTTATATTTCACTATCTCTGTGATCTTCGTCGCTGATTTTTTCCGCTTTTCTTAACAATGTGTTGATGAAGGATCTCTTCTGTTGCGGATGCTGGTGAGATGTTGCATGTAGATACCGGCCTGTGTGAGTCTTCTTACGGCGTACGCTCCACTAGGACATCCAGGAATGGTAAGATCTCCACGGTGAAGTTAACGTTTGTGTGTTCTACACATTACATCTACGCGTCTATACCAGCATTTAGGTTTCGTCCTGCTAGATTCGATAGCTTCTTGTTCGAACGCTTGCATGAAGATGTTCGCGATAACAGATGAGAGAGGTGATCCCATTGCGGCACCATTCGTTTGTTCTTAGAATTCTACGTTCCACAGAAAGTAGGTCGAAGTAAAGCAGAGTCTCGCCAAATCAATTAATCACTTGTGCCAGTTGTTTTGCGATATACTTGATTAAGCCGTAAACATATACTGACGATCGGTCCGAAAGGGTTGCCAGGTCTCTGTATTTTTGGTAGCGCGTACAGTCGTGGTAATAGCCTTCTTCGTTCTTCTTTCGGGATTGATGATTCCTTATTTTAGTGTTTTAATTGCGCGCGTCAATAACTATTGACGCGTAAATGTTTTTTCATCAGAGAAAAGGATTAGAATTAGGGCGTTTCTTGTAGTTCTTCTTTCAAAGCTTTACAGGAACAACTTCTAGAAACCTGGAATTGCTGCGACGCTATTGGAAGCTCTTCTTCAATTTCTAAGTACACGTTTTCTTTGAGTACTTCAGCTACATCACGATTTCCTCGTTTCTTATCCTCTTAATTATAAGTTCTAAAAATTTTTTTCAGCGATGTAGAACTATGCGATGCTTCAAGCACCCACTAAGTAATTAAGCAGAGACTTTGCTGATGATGATTTGTCGTTGGTCTGGGAGAATATATTATTCCACCGTTGAAACTTGCATCTCTGACTGGTAAACGTCTTAAAACTTGCTATTACGTTACATTAACGTAAGATGAAGATTTTGCTATGCTACTTCCGATGAGGCATCTATAAAGGTGCATCGTATATTGTAGACATAAGATCTAACTGACTAAATATACATTTGGCATTTGCTTAAGTTTACATTTTCCTACTTATATAACGTGTAAGCATATCGTAAGCAAGAATAAGTGATCACGTGATTACGAAAAATATTAGTATCCTCCGCTTTTGAAGGAGATTCTAAAAAATATTTTCGAAAATAAAGCAATTTTTGATATCTAGTTGGTTCGTTTCAATCTTAATCGATAACTTCCCATATTTAAACTATTCGCATAGACGGTAATCTAATCTCACTTTATTTCCAGATCGTATATGTTTGTAAATGACACAAAAATTCCATCGGTCGAACCCTCGTACAAACGGAAACTTCGTGCAAGGTTAGTAGCAGATAAATTCACGTTGTTATATACCTGGCTGCAATGTCTGCAAGGCGACGACGGGAAGAGCTCAAAATGAGAAGAGGATTCTGTACAATCTGTCCACGTGTTGTCCTGTATTGATGAAATTTATCGGATTCTAAAGGATGGTTGGATCCGTGGTGATTTTTAGAACTACATAACGAGCACTAGTAGTGTCGGCACGATTAATTCGGAACGATTGTTTCGGATATTCGGGGATTCTCGTTGTCAAGCGTACGATAGAATGATGTGAAAGAAAGGTTTTAGTTTTAGCTTACCTTGTTCCTGTCTCAATGGTTAAGTTCAATGGAGTCTTCTCAGAAAAACCATTAATAGGACAATATTAACAATAGCATGAAAAACTAAGATGCGATGTTGTTTAAGCTAATTGAAGCTGAAAGAATTTCCTTTTTTTTTCTGGCTAAATTTTGGTCCGAAACTCGAAACGTTTAGCAAACATCACTAAAGTATCGGAACATTCCGCACGCACAAGTTTAATTAGGCAATTAATCCGGGACGGCTACTACGAGGATGCGCCAAGGATCCTCATTTCCAATCGTAGACCCCATGACGTGAGAAAGAAGTCTTTTGCCGCCTACACACCCCGAAAATAATTAATTGATTAAACTTTCGCTGTACGGAGTGTGCCGATGCTTTGATATTGCTTATCTCTGCTTACCTCGCAGCCTATCATCGAGCCAATTATTATTTAGATTTTAATCCAAACCGATCGTTTTTTTTTTTTGTAATTGCGGTTTTGTTTTGTTTTAATTATTTTTTTGTTTGAAATGAGCAGTACCATTAAAAAAATGAAGCAAACAGTGGTGCACCTAATAGAAAAATTAAACATATAGTCAAATAATATATAAAATAACCGCGCTTAAGAATACGTACGCTGCACGCTGGTCACCAATTCAATTTTGAACATCCAAAAATGTTAAATAAGGAAATTTATTGTAAACGTTGGTGGGTTCAAACAAAAACAAAAATTCAACTCGTGTTTTGTCTTTGCTCATTTCGTGAAGCCTAATAATTATAAAATGCGTAAATGATCACCTTATTTTATGAAAAAAGTAAATTTGATACGTCTTTTCTGAGAAATACATCTTATAAAAGGTGATAGTCTTGTCATATTGGTCGGTCTTGCCTATATGAGAAGATTGAAGACCATGTATGAAATGCATAGGACTGATATTTTTCAGTAAACAATTTTGCTGAAATTATCGTCAAAGTGATAACATTAGCCTTGAAAAAATATTTAAATATAAAAGTAATCGACAATAATGGCCCAAAACGTCCAAACGAAAAGGTAATATTTATGTACTTATTAATTAAACGTGGGCTACTAAACTCAAGATTTTATATTTTATTTATTCAAACGAACTACCTAAGCTGAACAAGAAAGAATTTTTCATGGAGGCAAATAAAGAGGATTATTGAGGAGTGATCTTTTTTTACAACTTCCAGCACGGTTTAAGCCGTACAGAAACTTTTGAGAAAATAAATCAAGTATTCGGTAGCAAGTCTTCAGTGTTCTTCAGCTACCGTAAAGCTGGTTGACTTTAATAATCGAAATTCCAGTTCAAAAATGGCAGTTACCAAAAACAATATTGGTCTTGTACGAAACATCAGGAACATTTAAGCAATCTTAAAGATAGACGTGAAAACAAATGCCGCCATTTTACATATGTAAATATTTGATAGTTGTTCGTGTAAAAGCTGAAACAAATGAATTACAGTACTTGCCTCCTCTGGAGAATCGCCGTATTGTTAATGCTAGATGCTAGAATTTGTTCGTCGCGAAAAATGCCGAAAAGGAAGGATCATCTTACATTTAAGATGATTTGTCTTCTCTAATTCGTCCTCGCGTGTTTCTTAACCTTAAATCTCGGAAACATAGACGGACCGATTCTGTTCTCGTTAATTATCCGGTAGTGCGCTTTGTATTATCTTCAATGTCGTCCTGTGTCTCAAGAAAGGTAAGTAAACGCAGCAATTATAAGATATACCGCCGAAAGATCCCCGATATTAACGCATCTTGTTTTAGGAATATGGTCCGTGTAAAAACTGATCCAGACATCGGCGAAACAATAGTCCAAATAAGTACTTCTCAGAGAACGAAACAGAAACGCAAAGCTAACGAACGATCATGGTTGTGCAAGAATTGCGGTGTAAAATTCGACAATCGTAAGGATATGGTCGCGCATAGGAACGAGATCCACATCGATCCGTACGAGACCCTCCAGCAGAAATACACTTACGACAAACAAGAAGACGTGTATACCTGTAAGCATTGCGATTTCGAATCTCCCAAGAAAGAAGTGATCAAGGAGCATATCCTGGAACACGAGCAAAAATTCGAATGCGCGGAATGTAAAGAGGCGTTCTACTCCGCTTATAAATTTTGCGTCCACGTTAGGAAACATGGATCGAAAGAGGTGTATCAATGCCCTCTGTGCATCTACAGCACCAATCGAAGGACCTCCGTCGTGATCCACATCAACACGATACACTTGCAGAAATACCTTTACTATTGCCAGTTCTGCGGGAAAGGATTCCATGACTCGGTGACACTCAAGGAGCACGAGAATAACCATTTAGGGGCGACGCCGATAAGTTGCGTGGTATGTCAGAAAAAATTCAGGTATACCAGGCATTTGGTGCTGCACCAGATTAGATCTCACAGGGTCAATATATTAGGTGTCCAGTTGAAGAACCAATGTCCGATTTGCAAGAAGATATTTTCCCGTCCGAATACGTTGGAATGTCACGTTAAGAGACACGATAAGAGCAAGCCTCACCCTAAGGTTTACCTATGCGACAACTGCGGAAAGGGCTTCTCCCAAAAGAATAAGCTTACCACCCATTACAGGGTTCATACGGGTGACAAGCCTTATAAATGCAGTTATTGCGTGAAGAGCTTCACGAAGAAGGACTATCTCGTATTGCACGAAAGGATTCATAGTGGTGAGAAGCCGTATATTTGCAGCCATTGCGGAAAAGGGTTCAATCAAGACGCTTCGTTAAGGATACATGTTCGTAGCCACACCGGCGAGAGACCTTACATTTGTCAGCTGTGTAACAACGGATTTATATCCAGGGCTGCTTTAAACGTTCATTTAAATAATTGCGCGGGTACATAGACTAAATTTAATCAACTATACCGATGTTAATATTAAATTTCACACAATTGTACATATTCAACGATTTCTTACAGAATTTGATATACAGGGTGGTACAAACTTGATGTGAACACGAGTAAACGTGATGCAAACGTTTCTAGAAACTTATATTCTTTTTTTTTAAGAAAATTACCAGGCACATATTACAATAAAAAAGAAACAACTGTTTAATGATTGATTGTTCAACTTAGATGCCGTCTCGGTTATTTATTCGGTTCATGTTTTACTTGAAAAGATCTTATACCTTGAGTATAAATAGCCTTCAATATTTCATGAGTTTCTTGAGCGTTTTTCCTGAGATTCACCAAGAAATTACTGTCGAATTGTTGTTCAATCTGTTGATCAATCTTCATCGTCGACAAGAGCAAAAAAAAAAATTCCGACTCAGAAAGCAGGCAATGCACATATTAAGAGAGGTTCTTTGCCTGGTTTATTATTTCAACATCGTCTCCAACAGGCTACTCTTAAAGCAGCAGAATTGCCTTAAAAATAACCCAACATCATAACATTAGCCCCAACTTAAGCAAGAAACGACTATTAACTTCTATTGTTATTTTTGGAAGCAGTTGTATAGGTTTCCGTTTTTTTTTTTTTTTTTAAGATCAGTCCTTACTATCAGTGCCAAAAGGCTACCATTAGAGAAGTTATCCCTTTTAATTTTCTCTAAAATGCTGTTAACCTCACCTAACGTTAGATCAAATCATATAAATACGAGCAAAGAAAGCGATACTCCCTCCTATTTATGTACATCAAGGCTTAGTTCAGTATTGATTCGGCTTGAGACGGCACAAGATATCTTTCGGATAAAAGTAAGAATACAAAGTAATCCTTCAACATCTTCATCAACTACTTGAACCAGTGGTGGCTGATATTGGCGTAAATGGTAGTCTACGACAACGCTTCTATTTCCCCGTGCATTTTTTTATCAAGTACAATGTACATACATGGGGGATTCAAAGCCTTTCACCATTGATACCAGCCGCCACTGGCTTGAACTCATACTTGTTGCACATAAACCACAAAATTCTTTAGGAAATCGGTGGTCTGCTTACTTATTGCATAGTTTTAGATATCGCCTTTTATTTGGATCTCGCTTAATTCCAGAAAGCGTTCTCTTGAAATATACTTTAAATCTTAATAGGGCTCCTAAAAACATTTTGAAGAAGATGTAAGAAAATGCTAAGTTGATTTCCAATTGATTCACATAGTGATAATTATTTCTTTAATTTATTTATTTGGCTTTAGTACTTATAGAAAATGAATAGCATTGTATAACCGAGGACTATAGTTTATTAATAAATTTAAATAAAGAATCATTTTTTTTTATTAAATAAACATTGTAATCAGAATTTGAACATTATGATTCGAGCTCAATAAATCCTTTATTAGATTAATTTTCCGTAATTATTGTCTGCATGCCATCTTCGTCACCGAGAGTAGGCGAGAATTTTCGTCGAAATTAGCGAGATCTTAGTCAAAAAGACAAGTACTTTACTGACAAAGTTCCGGGTCTGCTATCTTTATTCTGCTTGAGAACTATATTGCCGAATCGATGCAGTCTTCTGGTGTAAGAGACAAGCAAACGCCTATTAAATTTTTAATTTAAAAATTGGTTGAATGTTATAAAGTTTCACTTCAACCGCATAAGCCAATGCAGGACAAGATAGAGATAGTAATAGGTCGTTAAAAAAAACATAAAAAGAAGTGGTCCTAAATGCAATCCTTGAGGTACACCAGATGATGGGCAGAACTCGAACGATTTACATACATTGCAAAAGACATAACGCGTAATAGCGAAGAGCTTAATCCAAATGTCAATGATCTTCTGCTGTGTACTGAAGTCAGTGTATATTATATCAGCTTGACTTTGAGTATCGAGTTGTTCACTGATGTAACGACGCATGGAATCGAGATCAAAACGAATAAAGCGTAAAGTTGACCATTTATCTGCACTGACTGACTGTACGTCCATTGAAAGTATATAATCTTTCTCTATTCTTTGGTCTTTTTTCCTCCTCTGCGCATTTTACGCACACAGATATACATGACAAGCTCTACAAGCCAACGTCTTTCCCTTTAATTACCATATTTAATCTCGAATAGGCCTTAAGATTTAGTTACTTTTAAATATCTTTTGGAATACGGGTGGAACGGGGCGTGTTCGAATCAAACAAATCTTTTCTCACGTCATTCTATCGTATAATTGACAACGGACATCCCAAAATATGTCAATGTTTCCAATTTTGAGCTCTTCAGCCGTCCGTTAATACGGATTGTACTGTTTTCATTGTCATTGTTACAAAAAGAGTCCAAAAGAAGCACCAATTATGTATTATACCAACCAAAAGATCCCAAATATTAACGCATCTTGTTTTAGGAATATGGTCGATGTAAAAAACGATCCAGACTTCAGCGCAACAAAATCTCAAATTGCTACTTTCAAAAGAACCAAACAGAAACACAAGAGCAACAAACGATCTTGGTTGTGTAAGAATTGCGGTGTAAAATTCAGCAATCGTAAGGATATGGTCGCGCATAGGAACGAGATCCACATCGATCCGTACGAGACCCTCCAACAGAAATACACTTACGACAAGCAGGAAGCCGTGTATACCTGTAAATATTGCGATTTTGACTCTCCCAAGAAAGAGGTGATCAAGGAGCATATCTTGGAACACGAGCAAAAATTCGAATGCGCGGAATGTAAAGAGGCGTTCTACTCCGCTTATAAATTTTGCGTTCACGTCAGGAAACACGGCTCGGAAGAGATGTACCAATGCCCATTGTGCATCTACAACACCAGCCGAAGAACCTCCGTGTTGATACACATCAACACGATACACTTGCAGAAATACCTTTACTACTGCCAGTTCTGCGGGAAAGGATTCCATGACGCGGTGACATTCAAAGAGCATGAAAATAACCATTTAGGAGCGAAGCCGATAAGTTGCGTGGTATGTCAGAAAGAATTTAGGTACACGAGGAATTTGGTGCTGCACCAAACTAGATACCACAGAGTCAGTATATTAGGTGTCCAATTGAAGAACCAATGTCCGATTTGCAAGAAGATATTCTCACGTCCGAATACGTTGGAATGTCACGTTAAGAGCCACGATAAGAGTAAACCTCGTCCTAAGGTTTATCTATGCGACACCTGCGGGAAGGGCTTCTCCCAAAAGAACAAGCTTACCACTCATTACAGGGTTCATACGGGTTACAAGCCTTACAAATGTAGTTATTGCGAGAAGAGCTTCACGAAGAAGGACTATCTCGTATTGCACGAAAGGATTCATAGTGGTGAGAAGCCATATAGCTGCAGCCATTGCGGGAAACGGTTCAATCAAGACGCTTCGTTAAGGATACATGTACGTGGACATACCGGGGAGCGACCTTACGTTTGTCAGTTGTGCAGTAACGGATTTATATCCAGGGCGGCTTTAAACGTTCATTTAAATAATTGCGCGGGTACATAGGTTAATTGAATCTGGGTAAAACTAATACTACCAGCGGTTTATCACAGGCGCGAGTATTTCTATTGAATAGCCCAGTACCGATATTAGTATTAAAGCTAAAAGAAAGAAATCTATGCTCTTCAAGGCGTTTTTAAAAACTGTGTATATTCATCGATTTCTTGTAGAATTTTAGGTACAGGGTGTTACAATTTGTTGTAAGTAGGGAGGCAATATGATGCAAGCTTTTTTAGGGCTAATTTCCAATAAAAGTTGTACGTATTCGCCGAATTTAAAGATGTATATATTGTTAGTTTTAGTATAAATTCAAAATTTCCAAAAATTTCCTTGTTTTTTTTTTTTATATAGCAAGTCATAGTTGACCTGGATATCGTTAAAAAATATTTTTTTGTAATTTATTTCCAAATGCACGATGCCTTTGGTATTCTTCCAGATCGATGTTTCTTTTTTAAGAAAATTTTAAGCAGAACACATCAGAGAGAATATCTAAAAGTAATAACAATAACAACAAAAAAATAAAATAAAAATTAATGCTAAAATAGCTCCGTTATGGTATTGATGGAATCATTCATGGCAAACTCAACACGAAAAGAGAAGAAAAATACACCGCCCACGAACATGCTTCTGTTTATCCGGTGTCGTCAGTGTGGTTCCGAGAGTACTTTTAACTTCATCCTATCCCACAACTTTTCAAAACGACGAACTAGACATTTCTGGGCGCCGTCGAATGCCGAGAAACGCATATCTGCCGTTTAGGAAGTAGCAGAAAGCTTTCGGACTACTTAACCACGAGATGGCGGCGCAAGTAGCGCTTTGGGAATGTGTATATATAACAGAACATACGAGAAAACGCGTAAAAACAATAACTTAAAAAATCGCTTACTCCTGGTATTAATGGAATTACTGCGAGACAACTGCGACACAGGGTAGAGTTAAAAATACTCTCGGAACTACGCTGATGATGCCGGGTGGGCGGAAACGTGTCCATGGATGATGTATTTTTTCTTTTACAGAATTACGTTTGTCGTGATTGATTCCATCAATACCATGAGGATGCTATTTTAGAAAACTTTTAAATGAAAACATTTTAATTTGTTGATTATATTCATCTTTAACATTATTTATGAAAAATTAATAATATCAAATTGACGTATAATATTACTTCAAAATTTTCGGTATTTCATTTTTTTTTTTTGTGGACATCGTGATTGACCTTGGTGTAGTTACGAAGGAATAATCTAAATACACGGGGTACCCCATGACGATTTAATTTTTCATTTCGATGACGATCAGGGCAAGTTTAATTTGGTGGATTCGGTTAGAATGTTCCTTAAAATTTTGTTTACGCCTTAGGTGACTTAAAATCCTTGATTAAATTTTAATATAATTTGAGAAACCTCCCTTTAACATCTTCATCAATTATCTAAACAAAATGGCGGCTGGTGGCGTGACGCGTAAATTTGAGATAAAGAGCAACGCTCCGTATTCGTCGTGAATTTTATTCTCAACCAAAATCTACACTAGATACGCGAGGGAATCAAAGACTTGACGATCTACACCAGCCATCGTTGATCTCAAATACCCTGGATACTGAATTATTTAGCATTAGATAAGCAACAAGATTCTCTGGGAAATCGGTGATGGTGAGAAGTTTGCCTACTTGTTTACATAGCTTAGATATCGCCTTTTGTTTTGGCCACGTTGTATTACGTACATCAAATAATTCCAAAAAGCGTTCTCTCGAAATAATATTTTGAATCTTAAGAGGACCCCTAAAATCCTTCCTTGGCGGTGAGGATTTTAAGTTAACTTCCATTTAATTTACGCACACTAGGTATTATTTTCTTGGATTCACTTGTTTGACGTTAGTATTTACCGAAAGTAAATAACGTTGTGTAATGGATTATTAGGAGCATTATATTATATGTATAGTTTATTAATAAATTTAGATAAAGAATCGTTTCTTTTTTTTTTTGTTTTTATCGTGTAGCACGATCTACGCACCGATTTAACTTCCTTTGAATCCTTTATTAGGTTCCCTTCTTGCAATCATTGTTTGCATCCCATCCATCGCCAACAAAAGTATATTTTCAAAAATTTTTATCGTTATTACTGAGATCGTGGCCAAATGGTAAGTATTTTACTTATAAAGTTTTTATAAAGATCTGCTAAATTTGGTCTGTTTTAGGATTACAAAGAAAGCTCCTATCTTTATTGTAAGGAAAGGTTTTTTTTTAATTATACGCTGGTGGTTTTATTAAAATTTTGGAAGTATCTTTCAATATAGCATTATAAAAACTATAAATGCTTTAAAGTTACTTTCTATTGAGGTATCTCGTTTTAACCCAACATAGAGCAATTTTTTTATTTTACGTGATGGACTAGATTTTTCCAAAAGTAAAATTGTAGCAAGTTGCTTAATTGGTCGTGAGAAGAATTGAACCACTTTAATATTAACCGGGGGTAGCCTAAACATTTCCAGAGATGGAAAAAAAGAAACAGTAATATTCGCATTTAAGTTTAAGCCATTTTAACGGTTCGGTGGCCCAGTGGTAAGAGGGCCAGCGCTTGACTGGGCAGAGTTAAGCGCAGTATGTTCAAGTCCCGCTAGAATCAACAAACTTTTTTAGTGGGTCCGGTAAACTCCTTTACGGCGAGAGGGCGATAGTAACAAGGCAATGGAACACTTTACACACACAACCTACACATTAAAAGGCTCCCGAGGTTATAACAAGCTTGAAAAAGCTTATACACCCCGTTGGGCCGCCACCACACTTAAAGAAAACGTTTTAGGCACTTCTGTGCTCGAAGACGAGTTCGAAGCATTTATTACAAACCTGTCTTTTAAATGCTTCAGCAGACTCTTCCGATGTTGAAAACCGCTCACCATGAAATTTGCTTTTGACAAAAGAAAACAGGAAGAAGTAAGTAGAGGAAAGACGTTCGATGCGATTATCGATGGGGTATATGATTAGTCTTTGCTCTACAGCTTTCTCTAGAAAAATCTTCACGAAGTCGTTTTATACCTCGCGACATTAAAAAAGCGTAGTACCACGCATTAGAAGACCGTAAAACAAACGAAGGTCTTATACACTAATATCCGTAAGCCTTTTGTTTCCAAGATATAGATTTTTTTAAATTTCTCCCGACCATGAGGGTTAAATATTTGAATCAAAATTACTGCATTTTAGTTTGGGAGATATTATCTTAATTTTAAGCAGTTGAAGAACGCTTACGTAAAGTTGGCATAAGTTAAATTGATATTGTAAACATAATGTTTTTGTTTGATTCTGTCGTGTCCTTTCTTAAAATTGCTCTTAAAGATGGTCTTCTACACTTTTGAAAAATAGAGGGAGGCTACGATATGTTATGACGAAGATATTGAAAGAAATATCTCGTAGTCTTTTGGAACTTCAATCAAAAGAGTTGCTCTACGTTAGGTTACGCTATATATCTAATTGTACTTAATTTGAAAAAAAAAAATTCGAAAATAAAACAGTTTCCAACATTTACTTCGTTTGCTTCGATTTTAATCGATAATTGTCCTTATTTAAAATGTTTACATAGACGCTGATCTAATCCCGCTTTATTTTCAGATCGTACGCGCTTGTAAATGATACAAAAATCCCGTTGGTCAGATCCTCCTGCAAATGGAAATCTCAAGCAAGGTCAGTAACTTGATACTGCTTCTACAACTGCCAGGCCAGATGACAAAAATAAGAAGAAATCTATAATTTTCTTTAACAATAACAGTAGCAACGGTCGCAACACCCACAATCTTAGATTTAAAATTAAAACCTTCGTTTAAACCAAATTATTTTCTTTGTTAAACATTTAATAAGATCGATGTATTAAAAACGATTTCCAATGTCGAACGTTGCATACTTAACCGTCTCATTTTTTTAGGAACAAGAAGAAGCCCAGAAGAAGGATCCGCGGTAAAAGGCGACGATTCCACAAGTGCACCGTCTGTCACAAGACGGCCGAAACTCTGGAAGACCTAGAGAGTCATTTCCTAACGCACGAATTGAAATACGACTGCCAAATTTGTCAGGAGAGGTTCAGGTGTTTGTACCAATGTTCCCTGCACATGAACAAGCACGATTATCAAGATTTCACGTGCTGTATGTGTAGCTTTTTCACCGATAAGAAGGCGTGTTTACTCCAACACATCAACAATATCCACTTGAAGAAGTATCTGTATTACTGCGGGGAGTGCGGGAAGGGCTTCAACAGCAAACCGGACAAGCTGGAGCACGAGATGTTGCATAAAGGTGTGAAACCTCACGTCTGCGTAGTTTGCGATAAGAAATTCTCGCATTCGAGGAATCTACTCGAGCACCAGTTGACTTACCACAGCGCCATGATATCCGGAGCTTATCTAGAGAATCAATGCTCGATATGCAAGAAAGTATTTGGGAAGAAGTCGACCCTGGAGAACCACATTCACGTCAAGCATGATCTGAAGCTCAAGCCTCACATGTGCGACAAATGCGGTAAATGTTTCTCGACAAACACGAAGCTCATCCTTCACTATCGGACTCACACGGGTTTCAAGCCATTCGGGTGCGAATTTTGCGAGAAGACCTTCCGCACCAAAGAACTCCTCAACGAACACGTACGGATACACACCGGCGAGAAGCCGTTTTCGTGCGAATTCTGCGGAAAGTGTTTCAACCAGAGGACACCGCTAAGGGTCCACACTAGGATACATACCGGGGAGAAACCTTATATTTGCCAATTTTGCGCTAGAGGATTCACTTCGAAGGGCGGTCTGACGATCCATATGAGATGTTGCAGCGGTGTTAAGATGAAACAGGAGATTGTCGAGGCGGAAGAGGCGATGGTTAATTGATTTTATATGTTTCTGTTAAGATCGGAGGTGTATTTTGAGCAATTGTTTGCGTATCCGGTTTTGGGAAAGAAGAGGTTGCCATATGGTCTGGTATCTTCGGGCGACTTCGGGGTAGATATTTTACCGATTGAGACTGCGTCTATGGTAATATTGTGTTCAAACGTCGACGACACCAAACACTTACTTGACTTACTTTAGAGTGCTTTAAACGCAAGATTACGGACCGATATCTCAAAATAATTCTTTGATCTTAACACTTCGATAAATGCCACATAACGACAGTGAATATTCTAATAAAATGGCTAGATTTCAAGGTCACTTCCAAGGTCATTTCGAGCGACCCCTAACCGAGATCTGTGATACTAAAACGTTTAAAAAAAAAACAAAAACGAAATTGGACTTGCGACCTTGTTTCGAGGTTTACAAGATTAGTTAACTGAGATCAAAGCTATTAACTTCCAAGATGGTATTGAACTCACCTTGAAACTAGTCCGGTGAGGTTACGACCTTGAAACCGTACTAAAGACTAGCATCTATTGTTGTTTTTTCTTTTTTTGTTGTTTTTGTATCTGTTGCAATTAAATTTCGCATCGCCTTGAAAGTTATCGAAGATTTTACGTTTTTAATCTTGAGAATCTGCACTGCTTTTTGGTAAATCTACCAATCATATTTATATTATTTTCTTCTTGTACGAATATATTTTGTAAGTTTTCTTCACATCATATTGTATAGTTGAGGTACGCGTTAAGCTATAAATATGCAGAATATTTCTGATTTTGTAAGTTATTATTGATATAGAAATAAAGTATATTGGATATATCTTGCGTTTTCTACCAATAGTTTTTTTTTTTTTTAAACGTAAGGGTAAGTTTACACCTTCTTGATCATCATGGTATTTAGTACTGCATGACTTGCCAAAGATCTAAGGTCTCCTTTGCTGAAGAGAAGAACTTCTCTTAGCTATTTTTGGCGAGATATGAACGCCTTCGCCAGATGTTGTCTGATGTGCTTCATTAGCTTGAGGCCTTTCGATTATCCTTTACGAAAGGAGCTAGGACCAATGAAAGGCATGTTTAATGCTTCTTTGTGTTCTGACTTAACCTGAACCTGATGCATGTTCGTGCATCAGGTTAAGCCTTCAATGCTGCATAGTATTCCTTTCTTGAGGTTATGCCGCGTAAGTAGAGATGATACTTTTTTTGCAGCGACTAGACAAACTCGTGTTTGGTCGACTCTCGGGGGAAACCAGTAAGCAACACGAGCCCTTTCTTATGAGACGAATATACGCGAGTCTGTCTAGTCGCTGCAAAAAAGCCTGCCTTGGTCGCCTCTACAGATAAGTTTAATGCAGAAGTCTCGCACATTTTTAGGTGGTAATTACGACCACTAACGGCTGTGCCTATTCTCCGTATGGGGCGTTCGTAGACCAAGATTCCACTTTTGCGTTGATACTGACTCGATACGGCTTTCAATGATTACCTTATATTCGTTCACTTCGTTAGCTTGAATCTTAATCAATAATCTCCCTTAAATTAAACATTATTTCATTTGCAGATCGTATATACTTGTAAACGATATAAAAATTCCGTTGGTCGTATCCTCGTGCAAACGGAAGTCTCAAGCAAGGTCAGTAGCAGACAAATTAAAAAAATTCTAGATAAAATAAGACGAGTCACGTTCTTGTTAATTCGCGCAGTGTTAGACAGCTCGTACTATCGTCTTTCTTTCTCTTTTTCATACATTTTTAAAGGTGCTAAATCTAATTCTACTTACTAACATTCGACATTTTTAGGCACAAAGTCAAATCGGCGCGAGCGGCAAGGTTAAAAGCGCGACAGAAGAAGAAAGCCCTGGCGAAGCCGCTCACGAAGCAAACGATCAAGAAAGAAAACGACGTAGACGATGGTCAAAAGGAGCAGCATCGTAAATGGTTCTGTAAGAAATGTAATCAATTCTTCGAGACCAGGAAGCTGCTCAGGACGCATAGGAAGGTCGTCCATTTAGAGCCGCACCGCGAACAATTATATAATTACACCTACAATACGGAAACCAACACTTATAGTTGTAAAGTTTGCAATATGGAGTTCGCCAAACGTACGAAGATGCGAGAACATTTCCTGATGCACGAAGAAAAGTTCACCTGCGAAGTTTGTAACGAGGTTCAGTATTCGGCTTACAGATATTCGTTACATCTCAGCGAGCATAGCGGAGATGGTAAATATACTTGCCCTATATGCAGATATGTAACGATGAGGAAGCATTCGATAGCGAAGCATATTAATACGATACATTTAAGGAAATACTTGTACTATTGTAAGCATTGTGGCAAGGGTTTCCACGACGTCGTCACCTACACCGAGCACGAGAAGTTGCACGTCGGCACCAATTCGGTAACCTGCGTTGTATGTCAGAAGCAATTCTCGTACACTAGGAATCTAACCCTGCACCAGACCCGCTACCACAGAGTTACAACGATCGACGTTAAATTAGAGAACCAATGCCATATCTGCAAGAAGAGCTACTCAAAATCTAGCACCTTAAAGAACCACATGAGGAGCCACGAGGTGAATACCTCGAAGGCGAGACCGCATCTTTGCGAATGGTGCGGGAAACATTTCAACGATAAAGGTACGCTGAACCACCATAACAGAATCCACACCGGATACAAGCCCTATAAGTGTAGTTATTGCGAGAAAGCGTTCTCGAGGAAAGGTTATCTCGTGCTGCACGAACGGACTCACAGCGGCGAGAAGCCGTATTGTTGCGACCATTGCGGGAAGCGGTTCAATCAACCGACGTCTTTGAGGGTCCACGTTAGGAGTCATACCGGTGAGAGGCCTTACAGCTGTCATCTTTGTAATCACGGGTTTACTTCGAAGTCGACGTTGAAGAATCATGTAATATCTTGTTCTGGATAATAGGAATTAACCGACATTCTAATGTTTTTCGTTCTTTTTTTTTCTATTTGACACGATGATGATAATAAAAATTTAAAAAATAAATAAATAAAATTTAAATAAACAATCTTGTGAATTTTTTTTTTATTTTTATTAGATTATTAAAAATATATTTTTTGGGATACTCTCGTCCTATATCCTTAATATAGGTCCCAAGGCGAAGCTTGTTGCTAAGATTTTTTTGTGAAGATTTGGGCAATTACAGCGTTGTACGTGTTTGATTAATTTTCAATTGCTTTAAGTGCCCTTCTCTACGTATCATACAGGGTGCCTGAAAATTGGTGACATATCAAAGAATTTTTATAGTTGTAAAAATATTTTTTTTTTAAAGGACGGCCTATACGTTTCTGCATTGTTAGTCTTAGTATTAAATTCTTTACTGCAGCGTTCCTTATATCCATCTTCATTAATCTTATTTTTTATTTGTAAGAATGAGGAAATTAAAACTAATGTTTTATCGCGTTTAGAAGCCAATCGCCGTAGTTTACTAAATGCTGCTTCTGAAAATTTGGGCATTTTTTGAACGTTTACCCGGAGAATTTTGGAATGCTATAAGGTGCGTTCATTTTCAAAAATTCCAATGCTCCAAGCTTCTCTGCGGGGTGATGAAATCAAAAGAAATTAATTGCGCCAGGAGACTTCGAGGAGAGTAAAATTTGGACCCAACATGTGGCCTCCACGAACGCTACATTTGATCCCTCGTGATTCCTATCTTTGTGGTCGTGTTCGTTGTGTCGTGGTCCGGTCGCCACTACTAAACAGGATCTATTGACTGGTGCCAGGCGAGGTTTCAGAGTATTAGGGGTGAGCATAAGGGGCGAAGTCGAATCCGGAAATACAAAAAATTACGAAACATGTGGGTCACATACAGGTGTCTACTACGTAGTCTTTTCATCTACGGAAAACAACTCTGAAACCACAATAAGTATAAAAAATGCCCGGTTGTAATAATAGACAGGGTGTTCAACTTAAAATAACAAAATCCGCGGCGACTTCGCAATCGAAAGGTTACGTTTCGGCAAGCCACGTATCATCCTGAACTTGAATCCTTGAAAATTAACAATGCTGCAGCCATTTTGAAAATACTTTTAGTCAGTCTAAAGTTTAATCGTATTTCGATATGCTTATATCCAAAAAGGTCCACGAGGGAAGCGATATTTATCCTACTTTCAGCCTCTTAGGTATGTATTAATGTAAATTATTAATATTCAAGATATGTGTTGATCAATGAAAAATATCAATTCCTTTTTTGAGAATTGATAAATGATTCAAAATTCTCGTTTGATATCTTTCATTAAGAACATATCTTATTGCCGAATCCTTCGCATCCTAACGCGTAAAAGGTAACACCTCACGTTTTCAGGACAACGATTTTCGATGTTTCTTTCGACGTTTCCGCCACCTCCAGTAAAAGGCCAAAGAGACGGAAACGAGGACCACCGTGGTTCTGCGAGAAATGCCAAATTCATTTCAAGAACAGGGTCTCCCTCTACAATCACAAACGCGAAGCTCACATCCAGTTACCCAAGGATCACCTCTCCACCTACACGTACAACCCGCAAACGGAAAGATTCGCCTGCAAGATATGCAAAGTAGAGACGAAACTGAAAGAGAAGATGACCGCCCACGTTCTAACCCACGAAGAGAAGTTCACCTGTCAAGTCTGCAGTGAAGTAATTTATTCGGCGTATAGATTTTCGGTCCACATGAGGAAGCATAACAAAGAGGGCGGCTATAAGTGCCCTTTCTGCGTTTATATTTCGAGTAGGCCTTCGGGAATCTTCGTACATATCAACAGGATGCATTTGGGACGGTACGCCTACATGTGCAAGCATTGCGGTAAAGGATTCGACGACGTGGTCATGTATAAGGAGCACGAAGCTTCCCACGAAAGAGCGCAGACCGTTTCTTGCATCGTCTGCAAGAAAGAATTCGCTTTCACGAGGTACCTGGTTTATCATCAAATAAACTATCACACGGTGTCGACCGTAGACCCAAAATCGCAGAACAAGTGCGAGATCTGCAACAAAACCTTCATTAGGAAACGCATCCTTAAGACGCACATGAAGACTCACGAGCAAGATAAGAATATCCGATCCCATCTTTGCGAGTGGTGCGGGAAGAGTTTTCGGGATAAGACGTCGTTGAATGGCCACATAATGTCCCATACTGGGAACAAGCCTCATAAATGTAGTTATTGCGAGAAATCGTTCGCTAGGAAGGGCTTCTTAGTGCTCCACGAAAGGATCCATAGCGGCGAGAAGCCTTATACTTGCGATCAATGCGGGAAATCCTTTAATCAACCCACAGCATTAAAGAGACACATCAGATGCCATACCGGGGAACGTCCCTACATCTGTGAAGCATGTGGCGCCACCTTTACTTCCAGAACGGTTTTAAATAAGCATGTTATAACGCGTTGCGGTTGAATCGTCGAAAATGTTGTATTGGCGCTACGTAGTTGGATTTTTTTGTGTATTACTTGAGTTTATATTCTGTTTCAGATGCTATTATAATAAATTATTGAAGAAAGAGGGCGATGTCTTAATTCGAGTGATCTAAGTTAGGTATTAGGTTAAAATGTAATGGCAAATGGCAAATTTCAATGGCTCAAATGGCATTTGAGCAATTGAGAAGCATCAATTGTAACTTTTAATTAATATAAAAATTAATGATGAATCTAAGAGATAAAGCTTCATATAGCATTAAAAGGTTTAGGTTAAGTTAACAGTTAGATGAAATTATTCCTTTTTTGCAGCGACTAGATAGATTCGTGTCTATTCGCCTCACAATAATGGATTCGTGTTGCCTACTGATGTCTCCCCGAGAGTCGGCAAAACACGAGTCCGTCTAGTCTCCGCGAAAAAGTAATAAGATCATCCGCCTTTATCCTTTTCTTGACCTATTACTAGATACCAATAAAATTTATGCGTTTTTCTTGGTTTCTTGCTCTGGCTGACGCAGAAATTTTGGCAACGCCGGAATTTGCCTAGTCAATCTACTGATCTGAGGCCGATTGTGAAGAAAATTAAGGATTTCGATAAAGATAAAGTATCCATGTTGATTTTACTGAATTACCGCAAGACATTGTCGTGGCCTGCTTCTATCCATTCTGCTTTTATCTTAATTAACTCTCTGCTTCACTGCGCACACGACATAGCTTTGTAAATTCTTAGTACGTGTAGATACGTGTGTGGACTCCTTTCATGCGCGTGACTATCTGACTGGATTCTTGAGAATCAAGCGAGATTTGGATGTAATTTCTGAAGATGTCCATTGCTAAAGTTTTATAGCTGTCAGCTCTTTTGTTTCCCAAGAAATTCGCGAAAATTTGTACCATGGAGAGCCAAGCTGTTAATTTGGTTTCAAGGAGGGCCAACAAAAATACCTTCTTTCAGTTTCCCTTGTGTTCATTTTAGAAACTTTTCACGAAGGTATTTAAAACCTTCACCTTCGAGATCCAGTGTCTTTACAAAGTTCTTCATGGGCCCAAGTTTCACGTGGAAAGGTGATATTATGATCTTTTCTTTTTCTACTGGAGGCTGATGTTGTACATTGTCTTTTCCTGGTATCAACCGCTGTCGTAATGGTCACTCTTGCTTATGGTAATGTTTTTCCCAAAGACATAAAAAGCAACAGTATTTGGTGTAAGCAGATCGCATACCCAAAATAATTGCAATTACTTCAAAATCTGCACAAATATTCCAGGAATAGTCTTTGTGCTTTATCTTTTCTAATAAAATTTTCAGATCTTCGTAAGTTTCTTTCATAGAAACGGCATGACCTATCGGAATAGAAGGACAATGGTTTCCATAATGCAACAAAACTGCTTTTAGGCTGGTCTTTGGTGAGTCTACGAGTAATCCCCAAGAACTGGGATCTTGATGTATTCCAAAGGCTTTAGAAAGTTTATAAACGTTATTGCGGTAGACCAGATTACCGGCCATACTATAAAGGCAGTTTCTCTGTAACCAGAGCTAAGCCAATGTTGCCGCTTTTCGAATCATTTTTACTTTAGATATGCTGTTCAATTTCACCAGTTACTAACTTAAGGTAAAAACCTTATTGGTCAGTGTTATTATTAATTAATTATGCGAACATGATAGGTCACTGACTCACGGTAAAGGAGATGTTCGAAATTGTAGGATATAGCCTTTTACATCCTTGTAAATAAATAATATTCAGATTAGACGAACAAGAAATGTCTAAAAAGAAACGCTAAACGCATGACTATCTATAACACGCCCAATTTTTTTGCGCTTAGTGGGTGTGTACAGAAAGTAGCCAATCAGGTGGTAAACCTTTAGGAAGACCCCTCCTCCTAGTTATAGAACAGCGTATAACCGTGCGAGAGAACGTTAAAAGGTAAAGCATAAAATTAAACAATGGGGAATCGAACTGCAAACACGTATTTGCAACACAGAAGCGATATGTTGCTTTGTTGTTTGGATCGAATAAATAGGTTAAAAAAAAAAACGAATAAAGGATGATGTTGCTTTATATCCATCTTGTGCATTTTAATATGTACCAATTTAACCTAAAATATTTAAATTTCAGGAGAAACTCTTAATGTATTAGAAAGAAAGTACGTGAACATCGAATACGTATCGTGAAATTTACATAGTAACCCTCTTCTTTTTCAGGACGTCGAAGAATACGAAAAGTCGCAAAAGGAAAAAGCACAACTTCGTATGCAAACTGTGCGATGCGAAATTCGATTCTAGAAAAAACATGATCGAGCACAAGAAGGCCAACCACGCCTACGGCTTTAAAGATAACATCATCTATTATTACCTGTTCAATAACGCCACGCAAATGTATAGCTGTAAGACCTGCGACCACGAAACCGAGAGCAAGGAAGAGATCGAGGAGCACGTCAGAACTCACGAGGAAACGTTCAAATGTGAAACGTGCGACGACGTCTTCTATAACGCCTACAAGTACTCCTTGCACGTCAAAAAACACGATGCCGACGGCTCAGATTACAAATGTCCTTTGTGTAGCTATACGACGCCTAGACGGACGTCCATGTCGCAGCATATAAACATGATCCATCTGAAGCGGTATCTTTATTACTGCCAATTTTGCGGGAAGGGCTTCGGCGACGTGATGATCTACAAGGAGCACGAAAATATTCACATGGGTGCAGGTCCGTTAAGCTGCGTAGTTTGTCAGAAAACCTTCTCGTTCACGAGGAATTTAGTCCAGCATCAGGTTAGATTCCATAAAGCTGGAATTTTAGGCGTTCAAGTGAAAAATCAATGCCCCGTATGCAAGAGGACGTATTCCAAAGCGTCGACGCTAGAAAATCACATTAAAATACACGAAGCCAAAGCGCCAAGGCCTAAGACCCACCTCTGCGACACTTGCGGCAAGGGTTTCGCTCAGAAAAGCAAGCTGATCCTTCATAACAGGGTACATACGGGTTATAAGCCTTATAAATGCAGTTATTGCGCTAAATCCTTCACCAAAAAAGACTATCTGGTTATGCATGAAAGGGTCCACAGCGGCGAGAAGCCTTACTGTTGCATATATTGCGGAAAGTGTTTCAATCAGGATGCGTCCTTGAGGATCCACATGAGAACCCATACCGGGGAGAGGCCTTACATCTGTCGTTTTTGTACTAAAGGTTTTGTTTCGAACGCCTCGCTAAAAATCCACCAAAGTAAATGCGGTGGTTAAGCCAACAAAGTGCAATAATCGCCAGGAATCATCGATAGGTATACGTGATGTTCTCAAAGTTGAGGGATTTCTTTTAAGGGGGGAGTAGGTTATATGTACCGTTGTAGCTCCTCCGCGTAATTCACTACGTGCTTTGGAGATCTCATAAAAGGAAGAGAGGTCTTGTCATCGAACTTCTCGCCTGAAATATGTAGGAGCTAATCTCTTCCTTTGCTCTTCCTCGACCTCCTCTTGCTTTTAGCAATCCATCATTCTCACGAGTATTCTTCATTTTTGTAGTTCTTTTCTCCGTTTGTGTCGTTGTTAGTTTAGCAATTCTTACGTTCTTCTGTTAGCAGATGCAACGGTGCTGATTAAATGTCTTAAAGCAACAGGTAAAAAGAAAAAATATGAATGCGGAAATAAACAAGACATATACGCGTGAATTGGGTGCGGTCATTTGGCGGGAAACGAACATCGTATTTTCGTTTTACTGATGGCGATGAAGGTCCTGCCTCACGACTCTCTGCGATGATAGTTATTAGCCCAACGTTATGCCCTTTCTATTGTACTTAAACTAGTACTTAGGCCGTGATTAACGCCATGGTAACATATTTACTTATACATACTTAATTTGTGGCTCTTCTAGCGCCAAATATACCTACCTTTCTTACCTTTTACTCGACTCCTCTTAACTTAATACAGACCTAGACGCTGGCCACACGCCCTATCGTCGCGAACGGATTCTATCGTCCTTCTTACTTTGTTATGAGTCACTCTAACTTGCCATCTTTTAAACAAATAACAAATAGATCTAAAAGTAGCTCGATCGCGCCATTCTAAAAATAATTTACGGTCCTTCACAAAATAATTTATTTTTATCATGTTGCGAAATTCGGCAACCTCAACTTTGAAAACGTCCTGTATATAGTATTACCTTAAGAATTGATTTGTATAAAAATATTGGCATTAGTCTGTATGATGTATCGTATTGCGTCTCTAGTTAAAGAGAATATGTAAATAAAAGAAATAAAGGCATTACGACTGATTTTTTAATGGAACTAACTTTATCTGGGTTTAAATGAAGATTGCTTCATATAATGTTCATGAAATGATATACTTTTGTAAAGATTTCTATTTATTAAATATGGAAGACGATATGTTTGTTTTTCTGGTTAAAATTAGAAAATTAAGCCTTAATACAAGCTCCCAATTATTCCCAGTAGTTTCAATAAGAAATTACTCCTCGACTAGTAGGTAAGTTCCTTGTAGATTCTTGCGAACAACTTCCGCACTGAGACCATGTAGAATTACTGTTGATGATATCGTTTGCGTCCATCATCCCAGCCAATATTATGGATCAAAACAAGGAGAAGATGTCTGACTTTCAGTACGGTGCAGCTCCACGATAAATGTGATTGAATAGAAGATATTTCAATGGAAAGCCTACCGAATGCAATTCCTCTTTTTCAGCTTTAAGCTAGAAACCTACATGCAAAATAATTGTTTATCTCAAGCATCCGTTTCAGTATAAAGCAGTCGATCGTCTGGATAACTCGACGATTCGATCAACAGAAAAAAAAGAGCAACACTCGAATGGCACTTCTGCTCTCGATGCTAACAGCGAAAGCCCTAGCACGCATTTCGCTGAGTAGTCTTCAGCAGACCAGATCGGTGAAATACCATGTGTCCGTTGAAATTCTGAATAACAAATAAACTTGATCTACACCATGTAATTATCATTTCGTCTTTCAGATCATCAAAGAAAAAAAAAAAAAAAATGATAAGAACGGTTTTTAAAGGTAAAATCCAAAGAGATGTTAAAGGAACTGATAGAAGGATAGACATCCTTGGAATATTGAAGGTTCCACGTCTATTTAGTTATTTGAAACCATTCTATCCTTCCTCTCTAAATAAACAGCTATTTTCACTTCATCCCATCGGCAAACTGTCAACGTAAACAAAAGTCTGACAAGTACGTCAGATGGGGTCGCGTTATTTACTTCTCAAAACCGTTGTTCGTCGTTACCATTAAATTGATAAATACGCTCCGTATAAAAACACTCAGAGATACGTCCCTTATCTTTTTGGATGCTTCTGGAAAATTTCTAAGTAGTGAAAGTCGAAACAACATAGCGCCGCCCCTATGAGAAGCGTTCTGCAACATGCAGGCTCTCTGGGACTGCCTTCCCACGGATGTGCTCATCATGATCTTCACGTTCTTGCCTAGACGGGACCGCCTGGCCTGCTCGATGGTCTGCATGTCGTGGAAGGCGGCCCTTAATACGCCGTCTTTGTGGAAGCATATGTTGGTCATCGTCGATAAAGATCTGATGAGTGAGTCGTAGAAAATTCCCGATCACTTCGTGTAACTAATCTTAGAAAAACCATAATTTTGCAGACGATCCAAGCACAATCCTCTTCACCAGAGAATACCACAAGTTCATCAAGAGCCTGGAACTGGCATGGAGCAGACCTTACGTCCCCATACGCTGGTTGTCGACGAAGGTCTCGGATGTAGTTAAACGTACAACCAGATACTTCATCATCCTTACCGAAAACTTAGTCCAACTCCATAGCTTGAAGATGCACTGCTGGAACGATCTGTCCCGCTTCAGGAAGATCGTCTACCACATAGCGCTCTTTCTTAAAGCGCAGACGAGCTTGGCCAATCTCTGCTTCTGCAACGCAATGCTGAACAAATGCGATTTCGTTCGTTTCATCATGTCGTGCATGAATTGCGGGACGAGGGTGTCCCATTTGGACATCAGGAATTCGTATTACAACTCCAACGACGAGATCGATTCGGTCCAAGTCATCAACTGTATCGAGCACATGAAGGGTTTGCGATTGATGAAGGTCGACTACTCGATATTTCGAAGGGAAGTCACCCACGTGCTGTCTTCCGGTAATAACATCCAGCTGAGGATTGTGGAGATCCATATTCATAATGGCGATTTAACGCCGATAAGCAATGATAACTGGAAGGAGATATCTGACCAGCTTAGCGGATTGAAGGTGGCCTTGTATTTCAGTAAGTATTTGTCTGCTTCTTACAAACAGTCATCTTCGTTGAAAGACAAACACTTATCAGCCTTTTTTTACAGACAACATGCTCGATATTGATGGCGTAATATCGGTCCTCCAACGTTCAATCCCATTGCAGACCTTCTATTTGACGACAGCAAGAAGTTGGCATAACTACATCCCGAACAGCTGCTACGAGATGTTCAGGGTGTTGGCCACGTTGTACAAGAACACGTTAGGTATCCGAATCCGTGTCAAACATCGCCGCAGAGTCGTCTAAAAGTCGTCTTTCTAGAGACTGTTGATTGCAGGTTGTACGAAAACGTTGACGTGGCCGACGATATGATCGTGCGATTGCTGAAGGATTGCAGGAAACTGAAGAGGTTCGGCTTCAAGGGTGGCGTCAAGAAGATCGAGATATTGAAGGATCTCTGCAGGATTTGGTGTAACGCCAAGGGTACTTATTACGTTGTTTCTTTCGTCGACGGTGTTAAGCGCGAAATTACATGTTTATAGGTCATAAACGCATCGAGATCAACATTAGGCGTATGTCTGCGACGATCCATTGGACATTGATGGAAATACTGGAAGAAATGGCTCATCGAAGCGACGTAACGATAAAAATCAATATCGCTCGATTCCGACAGGAATTATTTTTTTACTATTAACACATTGTTTTGTTTGATATATATATTTTTTTTTTTGCTTAAATTTAACAACCGTGTTGTTGTGTACTGATATCTAAGTGTACGACATTTTTCTTGTAAAACTTGGTATTGAAAATAAATATATAGGTATTGACGAGTATGATTTCTTAATTTTTCTATTATAACGGAGTCATATACGCGATAATGTAATTATTAATTAGCCAATTGTAATTAAAAAAATCTTTTAGTAAACATAGTTTTAAAAATCGTGTTTGGCGACATCTGCTATCTAATTTCCGAACTAAAGTATCTTACTGATATCCACCGTTAGATGGCACTTATCGAACTTGATATAAAATTAATCTAATTTACATATTAGTTTCACTTATAAAGCAAGGATGAAATGAAAATAATTCGTTTTTAAGTTAAATGTCAGTTATTCGGTAAATAATTACAAATCCCTTTTATAAATTGAATATTTAACAATATTATACTGCGACCGCCAAAAACTAGGTAACAAATAATAAAAAACATTTTTTCTTTTTTTAATAATTGAAAAAGTTGTTTTCATAGAACGTATTTTTTTTAAATACTTAAATTATAATAATAAACAATAATAAGTAAATATAAAATCATATTCTTACTAACATTCAAAATAATTTCTATTTTATTTTTTTTTGGTTCAATTTTAATTGAATAAATTTCAAAATAACTAAATACAATAAAAATATTTTAAAATGTTAAAAATTCAAATTGTGCTGAAGTTAAAGAACAATAGACTTTTTTAATTTTTACTATAATTTGGAAAAAACTCTGCATAAAATATGCATTTTTTTTTAATAATAAATATTTTTCTAATTTAAGGCTAATTTTATGGCAGCTACTGTACATTGTGAAGTTAATATTGGCTAATTTCATATAATTCAATAACCGAAAACAGCTGATTAGATATTTGAAATAATGCTAACGTTTTATAACCCTCTGCAAGACTTAAATTAGTTCAAATTGAAACGAATCGATTAATCGATTATTTTAAAACCATAAAGTTGTAAAAATAAGAACTTAAACGAATTAAACTGGATATTATGTGACTAATTTCGCGTTACTTAACAGCTGACGGCTGACATGCAATTTCTGACAATATTATACTGTCACACATACACGCATTCTTTTTATATGGTTCGGTTATTCTTAATTTCATAGCGAAAAAAATAGTCATTAATTGTATTATCGTCGGCCGTCGTATATGAATATGTTAAAATGGGATCTGTTGGTGAGTTTCATACATCTTCGTCGAACTATCACGATTTACCGTGTTCGCAAGCTAATACTGCGAATACGTCTGCAATGTTACTGTTATACAAAACAAATGCAAGTCACAGCGGTCGAGCGCAATAATTTCATTTATAACGAAGAAAGAATATAATTTAACCAAGACAATAAAATAAAAGCAAAATTTTTTATTTCACAGGTACAGAAAGTGAAAATCAGGCTGTAAGTCTAGAAGATAATTGTGAAAAACCTAATAGCAGTGTCGAAAAGGTCGAGGAACAAATAGAAAGTAAAGTAACAGAACAAGAATCGGGTGATAATACAGCGATACAGCAAGATGAAGAGCCTAGCGAACTAATAGATGTTAAAGTAGTATATAATAAAAATAAATACGATGTTAGCGTTGCGACGATTGCTAAAATAGGTGATTTTAAGAAACAACTACAAGGATTATTAGGTAAGTACGAAAATCGTCTAATAAATAAACTTGCTAAAATATTAAATACGAACATTCGTATGTAGGAGTACCAGATTCTATGCAGAAATTAATGTATAAAGGATTACTACAAGATAGTCAAACGATAAAGAGCTCGGGGATCACGAAAGGTGCAAAGATAATGTTAGTGGGATCAACGTTGAATGATGTACTCGAAGTATCGTCCGTTACTAAAGAAGTACGTAGTATGAAATTTGGATTGGTGAGCCGACTTAAATTACTTCATAATCTCTTTTTAAGGAAGTAGTTGAATTAGAAAAGGCATCTAACGCTAAGGAACCGCTATGTAAACAGAAGTTACACAAGAAAGTCCTAGATAAAGGAGTTCCCGAAGATGTTATGCCGGGAATTAAGAATTGCCATGTAAGTTTTTAGGCTTTATGAATTTCTTTTTGTATAGAGAATGCAAAATTACGCAGTCGTTGATTACATTATTTTCTTGGTTTTCAGACTAGAACTATCGTTGTCGTAGCTTCTGCCGGGTTTTCGTCTATGCTCTTGCGGAACATTTTCAGGACTTATTGCACACTGACTGGGGACGAAACGTCGCCAGTAGCTACGACAGTGACGCGCCTGGAAACAATGAAAATATTTTTTTGAGAATTTCATTGTAATAGTGGGTGATTTCAGTTGATAGTTCTGGGGATATGTTCACCAATTTTTTTTTTTTAACGGAATACAGACGATTATGTCCTTTATTATGGGAACTACAAACTTAAATCAACCGCTATATTTTAAGCGTTGCCAACTGTGAGAAGATATCATTTCATTCCTTAAAGATCAAGAAATATAAAGTTGGCTTAAAAAATATATAAAATTTAATGTTCAAATTAGAAATTATTTGCGGCAGAATTATATTGTACTAGTTTTGGTGTATTTGTGAAAGCACAAGCAATGTCTTCAATCGTAATTGAAGGAGACCTACTTTAAATGATGAATGATGATAAAATTCTCATAAGTTGATAACACTAACACTAATGAACGATGTGTTTTACTTCATTGTGCGGATTTTTTGCAATGGGCAGTATCGCCAACTTAGTGGAGTATTCCAAAAATTCAATGGAATTTCATTTAATGAACAAGCTTTTAATTTAGGGAAGATCTCTTGAATGCCATAAAAACAGTTTCAATTTTCTTGTTGGATTGTAAAAACTCGAGTTAACTTATACATTACATGTTGACATTCGAGCTAGATCTTATTTATGTCTTTTGAAGATGGATTAAAAGTATTTTCGACGTGTTACAGGAAAGTTTACCACCTTTTCCGCTTTCGGGGATGGTCAACAAACATGGCGGTAAAGTTAGACTAACGTTCAAACTAGAAAGCGACCAATTGTGGCTAAGTACTAAGGATCGTACGGAAAAGTTGCCGATGGGATCGATAAAGAATATTGTCTCGGAACCTATATTAGAACACGAAGAATATCACATAATGGTAGGTATTGTAAGTAGTGTACATTGTTTGCAGACGGTCCATATTTTAAGGGTTCGAGAAGCTTACCCTTTACAAACGTTTCTATTTGAAATATCTTGTAGGACTAGCTTTGCCCTCTGTGTTGTTCTCATTTGCGCCTTTTTAAAAGGGGCACCTTCTATAGTGTCGTTACGTCATTACCAAAGTTTCGTAACGAAAAGTGGGCCGTCATACTTTTTACAAACGTGAACGATTTTTTTAATTAATAAAGTCTATAACTATCAATGCGACTAAGACAATTAGATCAAATTTCTTTAATAAAAATAATTATACAGGATGTTCTATAAAAAAATTAACGTCGTTAAGTTGGGAATGATAGGTCAATTGGCATTGAGCAGCTTGAATTTTCAAAATTCCCTTATATTAATATTAAATGTACTAATAATGTTATTTTCGTAAAACGCAGGGCTTACAATTGGGACCAACTGAAGCGTCCCGATATTGGATCTACTGGGTGCCGGCGCAATTCATTGAAGCGATAAAAAATGCCGTCCTTGGCACGTGGCAGATCTTCTAGATAGGCGCTTAACTCTTCAAAAAGAAAACAAAACTTAAAACAAATTGCTGCAGTGTTCTTTTTCGTTTGGATAAATGATCATCCGTTTGTAATTTTACTGTCTACTCAAAAAAAAAAGAAAATAAAGAAAATGAAAATAGAATACGCAATCATATGATATAGAAATATAAAATAATTTACGTATAGTCATAGCTTGTGTTGTACAACAAAAATGTCGCGTATGGAAAACAAACGAAGCAAAAAGAAATTAAAAAAAAATACACGACGCTCGCTAATGAAGAATCATCTTACTTTTGATAATTTGATTTAATTTGATCTAAGTGCTTTTGTTATTTTTTCTGTACTGGTATTACCCACTCACTCGAAGACACGCGTATTTTTAAGGAATTCAAGGATAAGTAAGAGGAAAATAAAAAATGAAGCAGAACACAATTTGCTCTTGCCGTTTTTGAATGCGTAAATTAAAATACTGTATAATACACACTTAAGATGGATTGAATGTTCTTTTTTTTTCGGTTTTGTTTGTTCTATCTGGGATTTCGTGATGTTTCCGTTTCGCATTTTGTAATTTGTAAAACTTCAATACTGATTTAATAAAAAATAGTTTTCTACTATCAAAGACGTAACGTTGTGTTTTAATTTTACGAATCCTTCTGTTTCAAGTTAAGAGAAGAACGAAAACGATTTAAAAGGTAAGTCGAAGGACGCAAGATTAAAGAAGCGACAATCAGGAGCTTTATTCAGAATTTTATGTGAGTACCTTGGAATGACGAAAGTTGTTAGTGCGAGATGGGTTATACGAATGCCATTTTCGCCATTGATGATGCCCGTGGCCGATGGTTTATGCGAGATATAATATATAATATATAAGCGTACTCGTTCAAGTACCGACCTTGACTCGTTTGGGTACTTCCGCCAAAACGCTAAAACTCAAATACGATCGGCATATGAACGTTATGAACATCTCAGTGGAGACATCAATTATTGACGACAGTTCCATCTTCTGGTCTTTTGAAATGCTAGAAGAAAACAGAGTAAGGAACGCGGTGCCTTCAGTACTCGCTTACAGGTTTTCAGTTTTGAGTGAAGACTGAAAAATGAAAACACTGCCGGATAAGTCTATTCAACTTATTTATTCGTACCTTTCGTTTCACGCTTCACGGAAATTAAAGAGAATATGTCCGATATATAAGTCTGGCGACTTGACCGATGTACGCAATTACAGGCCCATATCTATGCTGTGCAACTTTCCGAAAGTTTACGAGCGCGTTCTGTGCAACTATCTTAGGCCGCCCGTAAAGAGAACTATTTTTGATTACCAACACGGTTTTACGAAAGGGTGTTCCACCGTCCCAAATTTGAATTGCTTTTCTCAATACATCTCGCATGTGATAGCAGGTGGATGTGGTCTCGCAAAGGCATTTGATAGCTTAGATCATGCCATATTACTAACTGAGCTCAATGAAGCAGGAGTCGGCGACGCACTGAAAATCGTATCTGGAAAATCGGCGATTTTTTGTCTCTTATAAAGAGTATGGCTCTGGTTTCCAGCCCATTTTATCTGGTGTTTCCCAAAGATCCAACCTGAGACCACTTTTATTCTTGCTGTTCGTCAACGATCGGGTTGAGCTGTTAAATTGTAAATGCTCACTTTGTACCGATGACGTGAAATTGTTCTTATCGGTATCTTGCATGGATGACGCAGTTGCTCTTCTAAATAACAAGTAACGTAACATGAAAGGAGCGTGCGCAAACAGATTACTTCTTAACATCGCGATATGCAAGGCAATAGCGTTTTCGCGAAAGAAGAAGCTGAATGAGATTCTGTCTCGGCCTGAAGTTGTGGCTGATTTAGGTGTTATTTTTGATCCTGATGTTATGTTATCATAAAAATGTTAATGTTAAAAATGATAAATGTTATTGTTGATGAAGTTAACATTTGTACCTCACACTACAACGGCAGTTTTTAGAGCAAATAAAATGCTAGGCTTCGCCTAGGCGAAGTTTCAGGAACTTTCATAATAGCTCCACTATGCTTACTTTGTTCGATTCTCTTGTAAGACACGGGATTGAGTATTACGTAGTACATATCTTTTTTTTTCTTTTCTTTCGGATTAGTGGAGGGTACCCAGAACGAGGTTACCCGCAAGGTCAACCTTTAGCCACCTTTAATTGATTTGATAATTTAATTGATGAAACCAACTAAACATATGTTTCTAATTAAATTTTACGCCGAGTCTTGTACTTAGATTTCATATTAATTTGAAAGTTGTCGAAAAGAACAAATGAAATACAAAAGAGATAATTGTCCATTTTCCCCAATACCATCGTTGGCTGGTCTTGCTTCCTAACAGCGGAGGGACCTTTATTTTCCATAGGTGGATAAGCTAAAGTCGCCAGATTAAAAGAAATCAGAATTTGTTCTGTTCTTTCACGAGTAGCGACTAACTAACTAATAGAGGTAAGGCGCGAAAACTATCGCTATACCTTTATCTTTCTCGCGTAATTTATATGCTGTATCGCATACCACATCATTAAGATGAAGAATTTATTTCATTTCCAGGTGCGTGCAGATACGATAGATAATTTGTAATTTTAATGCAACTACTTTTTCTTTTCATGTATGTATGTACATAATTAAAAGAGTTGCAATTATATAACTCGTTATAAATTGTCGGTATTCAGTGTGTGCAACACTACGTTACATATACACGTGTAATCGTAGATATTTGCTGGAGTCTACGTGTTGTGCAAATAGAACGGATGAAACAGGATCGTTTTTGACGACTAAACAGACAACTTTGATAAGGCGCCGCCACGATATCCTCGTATTTCGACACGTTTTATTGTATTCAGCACGTAGTTATCGTTTCTGTTTATGTTTATGACGATTGACAACGTTAGCTTATATTAATTCTATTACTTGTGAAGGTATTGCTGTTAGTGATGCCAAATTATCGATTTTTATATAAAATCAATACAACATCTAAACTTTTATAATCAATAAATTAAAAAATGAACAAGAAGGAAACCATATCGCCAGGATTGTAACCTCCATTTATTTTATACAGTTCTCCAGGAGTTTCTCCAGCTTTTTTAAGCCTTGCAAAAAGTAACAATTCGGAAGGAAACCTTAAAATAAGCATTTATTTGGGCAATGATTCCCTCGTTCGACGTGAACCGTCGTCCGCCGAGCGATTTAGCATATTTGGAAATAAAAAGAAGTCGCCGAGGACCAAGTTCGGTGAATACGGTGGATGTTGTACTGACTCGAACTTTGATTCTATAATTTTGGGGGTGCACGCAGGTGTGCACCCATGCGTTGTCTTAATAGAAGAGGATCTTTTTCTATTCCAAGTAAAGATGCTTCTTCTCGATTTCTTCGTTTAACCGGTCCAATAACTAAAAAACTAAGGCCATCGCCTTGCCGGCCGATTACACCGTTTTCGCCTTCTTCGGGGCTTGTGAGCCTTCAAAAATCAATTGTTTTGACTGTTTAAAAACCATATCGTGGATTTCGTTAATTATTTAGAGAGGTCGCCACTTCCTGGACGTCTAGAACGATGTTAATTTCTTGTCTTTGTACGGGCACGTTTTAACTCACGTGAACAGTTGCTAATACAAGAGCAGATGTACTATGAACTTCGTCCAATTCAGCTTTGATCTCTTTCAGTGTTGAGCCTTTTAAATATAAGTGGTCGCCGTTCGAAATTCATTTTTTTCCATGTTTTTACATCAACAAAAATTCTTTGCTTACAAGGATAGTAAAAATGAAACATCCTGTATAAAATTTTGTAACGACAACGATCAAGTGTGGTACGTGTGACCTTCCATTTCGTTTCATATCTATATACATTTCAAATAAATACAATAAGAGGCTCGAATCTCCTACGTCAGGTACTTTCAATAAGTCTGTACACCTTAAACATGCTGTACACGTGCCCAAAATAAAAATCAAGTCTTTAATGGCGAACCAGTTTGCAAAAAAGAGGAGATTTAAGTCGTTAATAGTTGCTCCGAAACCAAAAGAGAAAGTATGAATCGTCGAAGCGACGAATGAGACTTTTACATTGTGTGCAACCAGGCGTTTAAGTACTTTTAAAGTACGTCACCTATTGTCGCTAGACTTCCTGTCTTCGCGTATTGGAATCAAGCAACTTGCGGATACTTAAATATGTATACGTCGCCATACAGGCACTTCCTTTTTTGTTCATTCGGTCGGAATTAACAGCTTTATACCTTTCGCGTGCGGGTAATTACATTTTGAATTATAAATGATATAATCGACATTGATTGGACGAGTCGAATGAGGTACATGTAAAGGATATTTCACGAATGCAACGATGTTATTACGGATGGAGCTTTATACACATATCTTTAGGGCAACTCGCGCCTAAATTTTAGCATTGTTGGGATCAAATCTTTGAGAATGTCATGAAGATTAAGGTATTTGCTTTAGTGGAACTAAATAGAAGGTCATACGCATCACACTTGAACGTTATCATTATTAAATTTTATACAGGATGTTACATTTTTATTATCGATTTAGGCAAAGAATTTTTGTTTATGCAGAATCATGAAAAAAAAGTGAGTTTCGAGCAGTGACGAAGCACTTATATTTCAAACAGCGAAAGAGATCCAAGCTGAATTGGACGAAGTTCATGGTACATCTGCTCTTGTGTTAGCACCTGTTTACAATTGATGTAAACGAATTTAAACGTGGCTGTACGTCCATAAAAGAACCATCCATACCATCTACGACCAAACCAAAAAATGACGACACCCCGAAATGATTAACAAAATCCTCAAGATGGTCTCGAATGATCGACGAATCAAAGTGCGCGAAATAGTTGACGCCACAGGCATATAGAAAGGTATAGCGTTACTACACTCCGGAAGTAAAGGAACAGTCAAAGCAGTGTATTGTTGAAGGTAAGCGGACTCGGAAGAAGACGAAGACGGTGTGATCGACCGGCAAGGTGATGGCCTCCTCGGATTTTTAGGATCATCTACGTTAAACATATTTTTTTTTCAAAGAAAGAAATCTCAATTCCCTTCAAGTACGTCGAAATATCTTCGTAATGCCACAATAGGCAACGTTCGTTGCGATGGTTACGTTACATCACAACATTCTGTATATATTAGCAATATCTGTTTGTATTCACGATTCACGCGACTTGTAAAACGTCAAATAAGGGACGCGAACCGCCGGTAGCCGAGGGGGCCTAGCAAGCACGGAAATACGAAATTACACACGCGCACTTTGTGTTGTCGGCTCGTTCGGTCCGAAAACACCGAAGCAGAAGGTGAAAGAAGAAGGAGAAAAAAAGAACTCCCAAGTCGCGAGCAGATGGCGTATTTTTACATTACGCGCTCAACCCGTTCCTTCGACTTACGATCAACTCGGATTGGACTTTTAGTTAGACGGGTTTAGTTTACCTTGAACGTTACGAATAGCGTTACACGTGCATCTATTTGTGCGGGGTTCTCGCTCGTCTCTTAGTGTTGAGTGTGTACGTTGCTTGGTTTGAACGGCTTTGTTGTTTATAGGACCTTTCCCCGCTTTTGTGTGCGTGAGTTTGTTGTGTGTTTTTTTTTTTTTTTTTAACGGGGAATTAGCGATCAACATCGGGATTACACCTGTTAAGTACGAGTTATCGGCAACCTTTTTCGATTCGGTGCGATTTATAGAAAGGTAAGTTGGCGACAAGGTGTACTTTATTTATTTCTTTTTTAATAACCACCAGAAAAGCTGTGGAATATGGTACCAACAAGAAAAAATCAAAAAGAAGGTTTTTCTCTTACACAGAAATTGCAAAGTTGCACTCGAAGCGATGGAAGGATCCCCTATAAAGGAAAACGACGTGTGTATTTCCGCTCCCGACACAACATATATTACGTTACGAAGTTTTTGTTTTCACCTACGTTCGGTTTTTTTTTCACACGCAAAGGCCGTTCGTTACAATTTTCAATCGTCAAGTCCAGTCAAACAACAAGTTTTAGTTTTTTTTTTTTTTTTTTTTAGGAAAACAGTGATAAGCATTTAAGTATTTCTATCAGGTTTCATTAAATTTGCATTTAAATCCTTTCAAATGAAACGGATAATTTTTTAGTTATTTTTCGCAATTAATTGCGAATTAATTACATATGGAACGGTGGTTCTATTTTATGCTTGCTTACAGAATCTTGTTTCCTACAAGGTACAAGGTTAATAGCTGTAATTGCAACCGACATACAGCTACGGCAATACAAAAACGATCTAAAAAGGAATTAGTAGGTACCTACATTTTACACATATAGAGATTTTTGAAAAAAAAAAAAGAAACGCTAAACACATCAATCTTATTTTTATAAAAAGCCTAAGTTGACGCGAAAAATTCTTTTCCCGGCTACTCCGGTAAGCCAATCATTACTGCCCTGATTAGAAGGACGTAAGTGTTATTCACATCGGTTGCCCATGAAAGCGGGGGTCCTTCCGTATCAAGTCCCACTCGACTCCCTCGAACTTATATGGAATAATGCAAAATTGCAGCATTACAAGTAATATAGTATGGTTGGGCCACTAGCCAAGTTTCTGCAAAAGCCAATCTGAAGGAGATGGCGTCTTCTCAGTGTTACTGTAGAAAGGTATAGGACGGTATCCTTCCAATACTGAAGTGCTTATATAAAGCCAGCTGTAGCTTTAGCAATGTTAATGTGGTATTTACACCTAAAAGACGGAAGCGATCAGCCGTATAGCCCAAAACGGATAGAATTATCAATCTGTCTCTACTAGTCTAAGTGCCTACAACAAACCCGTTTCATCCCATCCAGCATGCTTACCGGAAGGCAAAATCAACAACGACGACCCTCCAGCACATCATTAGCAGACCGAAGGCATCATTAATGGCAAAAGAAATAGCTCTTTGCGCTTTCTTAGACATAGAGGGTGCTTTTGATAACACCTCCTTCGAAGGCATTGAGAGAGCGAGCTCTTCTGAAGATTTTCACCCGGTGTCGACAAAATGGATCAAATTCGTGCTCCAAAATCGACGAATAAGCGCCACGCTGGGATGGGAAACGACAATAATTAGAGTCGACAGAGGTTGCCCTTAAGGAGGTGTCCTATCACCTCTAATTTGGTGCCAGGTTGAAGATGATCTCTTAGAGAACTTAACTTGTAGCGGATATGAGGTGCTAGGATACGCTAACGACCTCGTAATCATGATCCGTGGAACGTATAAGAGAATATAATATTACAACTTATGCAAAGATCTTACGACGATACATATAAGTGTCGTCCATTGTGGCTTCGTCATTATCAATTTCAAAGACCGGTATCGTTATTGCCGAGGGACAATGCCCGATGGTCAAGCAAGTCCAGCCACGGGTAGATTTGTTTCTCGCAGGTTCCTAAGCTTGAATGTGGGTCTCTAACAGGTTCCCAAACTTGAATCTGGGTATCAAGCAGGTCTTCAAGCCTAAATGTGGGCGTCCAACAAGTTGCCGAATCTAAATTGGGTCTCTTTATGGCCCCAAGCCATAATATTCCGTTTTTTATTGGCTCAGTTGTTGGAACGTTGTGCTGATAACGATCAGGGTTGCTTCCTGCAAGTTACATTGCCGTTCCATTCTTATTTGTATTCTTCAACCTCTGTACTTGGTCACCTATTGGTGCTTTAATTTATTCTTTTAAAATAAGATCCAATTCTAACAATATTCTTTTCCTAGTATTTGAATAAATCAGTTGGCGTCAAAGTTTGGCCTTGGTTTGGCCGTTGGAGCTTTGATCTTGCTGCCAGTCGCTTTTGACGTGGCCTATCCGCGATGGCAGTACCAGTCTTTAATATTGGTCTTCAGATCGACGCTCGACGTGCATTTTTTACGTGAGTAAAAGCAATTGTTTTTTCTTATTAATGGGAAAGTTACAAAAATGGCCTCGATGGTATAAAAAAAAAATCAAATTTCGTCTTGAGATACTACATCTTCCAGATCTTCTAAAATATGGCGTAAATTTGTCTTTTCTTTTAAATGTTGTTACTGCGCTCTAAGAGGCCTCTTTTTAAAGTGTTGTCATGCCTTCATTCAGGTATTCAAGAATTAGTACGTTTTCTTTTAAGTCAGACATCTTCAACCAGGTCTACTTAAGCATCATCTTCTAACGGGTCTTTTCAAAAACTGTATCTTCTAACAGGTTTTCTTTAAAAATGTCTTTCTAACGCGTGTTTTCTAAAGCTCAGCGTCTTTTACCAGGTCTGCTTCAACATCACCGGCATTTAGCAAAAGAACACAAAATAAAACGGCTTATTTGAATGAAAAGTGAAGAAAGTTAAAGTGCCGGTACGCTCAGTTCAAAAATTTACGAAAACCAGAAGTGTTAAAGGTTCGTCTCGACAATGTAGATTTCAAGTTGAAGGATAAATTACATTGAATATGTGGCTTAAAGCTCCAGACATTCAACATATTTCTAACGGGAAACATGGTTATTGAACTACAATATTCACCTTTCAATGGCTGAAAAAAGTAGAAAAGAAAGGACATTTACCATAAGAGTTGACCGGCAATGATCCAGGACGTTGAATACAATTTTGCCAAGAATTAATGTTATGGTGTCATTTAAATCTTATCTTTTTCGGACTAAATTACTTTTTGCCTAAATTATAAATCGCCGTAGCTGCAAATATTGGTCCTAAGAGAATTCCCGTTGGACGCCATGGCAAAGTAAATATTTGGGCTAGAATGACGGTCTTTTATTAGATCCTTACCTATTTAAAAGTTTTCAATCTATCATTATTACGGGAGAATTGCGTATTTTAACGTATACAGTTTAACCTCAGGCTTTAAGCAGATAAATCATCCGCGTTGAGTAATCCTCCTAATGCTTACTGTCGTTGACGTTGCTACAGTCAAAAACAAGTTTGCGTAGTATTTAGCTTTGTAAATAAAATAAATTTTTACTTTATCATTATGTCAATGTTATAAATCAATAATTCGATTGGATGCATCCGCCATTCTCTCGTAACCTACGGAAAAAAAAAATCGAGAAACTTAGCCAGATACCAACTTTAGACTTCCAAAACAACCACAACCGTGTTGAAATCTATTTGCACACCCACTTGACATGTTCCTTCAACGACACACGCTAACTAGGCACCTATCGAGCGTTTTCAACGATATTTAGCGTCGATTAACGCTTAAAGATGATATGCGTCGTTGTATAACGATCAACAGAAAGCGTAAGTATTGGTAGATTCCATCGAATATAATATTAAGAACTTACGCCGGTCTAATTTTCCCGCCTCTCATTAAGAATGCATCGGTGATCGATATTTACGACTGTACAATAGAGGCATACGACGCTTATTCATCGACTTTTATAAATAAATTATCGACCTACGGCGACGGGCGTAAGTGGGCATTATAGCGATGACGTCACGATGAGAGAACAAAAAAAAAATTGAACGAGAAACTGAAAGGCACATTAATAGATGTGTGTGCTGTATTAGGTAAGCATGGGTCTCTCTACCTGATCAGAAGTAAGTTTCTCGAATTGGAAGCGCCTAACGTAGGCCATAAGATGCTTTTAGAACGGACAGATAAATTGTATTTCGACGATCGTGCCAGTTCCTTTGTTAACTGTTGCTTTGTTAAAATAAAAAAATTGGAACATCTCCTAAACGAGAAGGAAAAATCATTTAATAAATATTTGTAGCAAGTTGTCGGCAATTTTTATAATGTTTCGACGGAGAGGGAGTGACGTTAAACCCCCCCAAAAATAAAAAAAAATTCTTGAAAATACATTTAAAATTTACTTTATTTATTAATTCTTAACACTCTCCCTAACGGAGCTAACGGATTTCCAGATATTGACATTTATAATTTATACACCAGCACTAATGCCCATTCGTTATTAACTTAATTATCATTAGTAAATGTATTCATCATTCCTCATCCTCTTACGTGCTCAGTAAACATCCCATCGAAAACCGTTGGAAATTACGAGAATTTCTGGTATCGTCAGCTTCGTTTTATTGTTTTGACCGAAGCTGTACGCGTATTCGGCCTATACTTTCAACCTTCAACGGCTTCCTCTAAAAGTTCGCGTCCAAGTAACGGTGGATGTCGAGGAATCGAAATGAACGCGAAGAAAGGTGGCTATCTTCAACGACTCGCGTTGACACCAACGGGTAATTGGCACACACTCTACTGAACAGGTTTTCTCGAATTTAATCGTTGTGACATACTAAGCCGTGATCAAGGTAAAAGGTGGAATTATGCAGAAACGCTAGTCGCCAGAAATTGGTCCGTTTAATGTTCGGGTAGGAGAAGCTGGCGATGCGCTAACAGTACTCGCCTAAAATTAGCATCTTTTTGATGAAATACCAGTTTGACGTTGAAGTCAAAATATATAAAATTATAAACTGGAAATCTACAGGGCGTTAATCATAAAGTAGACATATGTTCGGAAGAACGCATCCGAAGCCCTTCTTGTCATTGCTGCAAAATTTCCGTTCGTTTGACTAACTGTAGCTGGCTCTTGGCAATACAGCGCTTAATTTGTTCTTTCGGTGCCTGGATGGTTGTGAGCTTTGCAGAAACTTACACAAAGAAGTCCAAAAAGATTTTCTAAAAGTAGTTCATTCATGCCATCTTCTTCTTCGAAGAAAAATAGATCGATAAGGTTAACTATGTTTGAGGAATTTCCTTGTTTCCAACCTCGGACGCTTAAATTCCTTTTCAAATACACCCTGTATAATAAAATATTTTCGCCAATAAAGTGAATACGTAACGAGTCCATCGTAAGCATCCATCTTCTAATGACATTTCTTCGCCCGAGGCCACCGAAAACGATTAAATTGGGTAATCGACCGTGGATGAGGATGATGTGTGACTGTATACCCCCACGTGTTTGTGCTAATTTTTCCTTCCCGTCACCGTAGGCGATCGAAAAGACGGAATAAAATTAAGATTAAACACAATAAATGGTCCGTTCCACCTAAACGTTACCGTTTAGTAAGCTAGAGTTGCCCACGTCAAACGATTTCGTGCAGGAGGTGAAATTACGACGGATAACCTTGCTTTTCTGGCCTACTACATCGTTGATAAAATTCTATTTAACCGGCGAAAGTTATTGCTGTTTACTTACTTTGTTTACTACGAATTTGAGATATTTACGCTCGTTACTTTAAAATTAGGTGAAATGGGGCAGGTTTCGGTACTAATAAGAACGTATTGGCTAATCTCTTCGATGGTAATAACAAATTGTAAATAAAATAATCCATGGTGGCTGCGCCTGTGAGATTAAATTAATAAATGGGAAAATTGGAATAAAAACTGTCTTTGTTTTAATCATTCGATTAAAAGAACTTTGCAGTGAAAAAGGGGCCATTTTCATTCCAATTTTCCCATTTTCTTCCCCAAATTAAATTCTCCATTTTCCGTGAGTTTCGCAAAATAATCAGAAACTAGACGGACTCGTGTTTTGTCTCCGTGAAACCAGTAATCATCGCGAACCCATGAGACCAGTAAACACGAGTTCGCCTAGTCTCCGCTTATTTCGTGAAGCGCACGGAAAGTGACGAACTTTACTTAGGAACAATGATTGGCTGATACTTTAACCTTTTTCATGCGCTTCGGCCGTTTGCATTTTACACCATCCGTCATATTTGAACAAACCCAAACGATGTACCCCGACTCGTCCAAATTGTAATTGTGTACAATACCAGTCCACTTATAATTAACTAGTTCGGTGCACTTTGTTTACTAGCGTATCCTGCTTGACAAGAAATTTTTCCGAACTTTCGCGCCACCCTGTAATCCCCTACGCTTTTCGCTTTCAACATTGGACCACTTCAGATCGTCGAACATCAAAGCATCGAAGAAACGCTTGATTTACATCTCGACGTAGAGGGTTCATTTTTTTTTTAATCTTGTGTTGCTTGATTTTTCATAATCGCTCCAAACTGTTGAAACAGTTGCTTTCGTTAGATTTTTTTGATCTTTTTTATTTTCTTCCACAGCTAGAGATTTGCGTCCGGAACGATTAAACCTACATTTCTATTTAAGCCGCGCTGGTTCGAAAGAAAATATCACGATCGATTACTGAAAAATCCCCCGTCGGCCTCGGGGGCCCACCACCCTCGCACGTCGATTAAAACATTAAAAATTCCCGCCAGCCACGAAGAACCACTGTCCGGTAACAATGTACTATCGTACTTTGCCTCCGAAATTTTACAACTAAATAAATGAAAACATTATTATTTAATGTAGAGTACGCAATATATATAATAAAAAAAATTTGATTATAAATTAAATTAATTTATAAATCAACGGAATAATTTTTTTACCTAAAATTTTCGAATGTTTTAATTTTCTTTTTTTTGCCAACGTTTCGTCATCCTATTTTAATTTTTAATAATTTTAATTGTTAGCAAATTATTTGTTTTTTCGTTATTTTTTTTTAAGAATACCACTTTTTTATTTTATTTTCTCGTTAATATAAAAACGACCATATTTCTACCTCTCCGCTTTTCTTGTTTTTTAATTAAAGAGAAAAGAAAATAAAATAAAAAACTGATATTTATAAAACAAAACTTTTAACAGGAGAAGAATAGTTGTAGATTGCTAAGAATTAAAATTATTATAGCTATATGAAAATATCAACGAAGTCCAAGGAAAAGGACCTCTTTGTTTTCTTTGCTAAAGATCTAAATACCAAAAAAAAGAAAATTTGACGATGGAAAATTACGAATTCAGGATTCGAAATAAAAGAAAACAAATGTACCTTAAAAACTAAACAATTAACTTCGAACAAAGAAATTTTTCTATCTTGGATTTTTTTAAAATTCTAAAACATTCATTTGCTACGAGGCGTATTTACGAAAACAACGGAAAAAAGAAACAATTTTTGTTTTGATTGTTTTTCAAAATATTCGCCATTAAGATTTTTAAGTCGATAGATAGATCTTTATTGGTCCACACTGATACGAAGGTGTTTTCGACCTATTACCTCTCTTTGTACCAAATTAGAAAGCCTTAACAATAAAATCAGCCAGTATATTGTTATATTCGAAGCAGTATAAAAGCCAAAAACAAAAAAACATCCCTTTATGTCCTTTATTCTGTGTACATTGTTACTAAGATAATGACGTCGCCGTTGAAATTGCGTGCGCCAGCTCATTTTCCGCCGGGATGATTCTTCCATATTTTACATTCTCGTAGGTACGCTTTCTATACGCTGTCAGGATGAAAACAATAAAATAATTTGTCGGAAATGTTACTGCTGTAACCTAGGGGGAGGAATAATAAAAATAAAAATAATTGAAATTGAAAAAAATAATTCACCGGAAGGCGGAGAGAAAATAACGTTTCGTGGCCGACCGTATAGAACGAGGCAAGGAAGACGAAAAAAAAAATAATAATAATAACATGGTTGTGTCGGCTTATAAATATGTACATACATTGGAATTTCTAAATTGATCTGTGACGACAGCACGATCTTATAATGCCGCTTTAATGGATAACATATTTAAATATAAATAATACACCGTTAGGATATCTTGGGTTGACGTTTAACCTAGTTTCGGGAAACAAGTGCATCGTATTATTGGTCGCTATCGGTGTTTCTAATGGCCCGAGTCTTGAACGAAGTAAAAGTTACGTACACATGCTGGTACATGCTTAAATACATGTGTGCATCTTATCCCCGAGAGTATTTGTTTATATTTGGTGGCCCCATTAGTCTCGTTGTTATATAATCCGTTTCAACGAAAAAATCTACGCCGTATGTATATACGACCCTTTCACTAGATATCAGCTATTAAAGAAAATAAAATTAAAAAATTAAATAAATCGAATAAAATAAAATAAGAAAACTGAATATTTGAAATTTTCTTGTTAGTATGAGTCAATAAAATGTTTATTTTGCCTGAATTAATTCGAATTTCAAGTGGAAAGATACCATAGATAGCGGTGATTAAATATTTGTTAAAAAGAAAAAAGACAAGGTTGACGAGATAAAAGTAAAATCAACACCATAGCCGAATTTAAACAAGATCACACCTGAGATGAGATTCAATAACATTCTAACATTCATTTGAATGTAAGGAAAGCCATTTCCATCGAGCTTGCTCAATTGGCGATAAACACGCGCGTGCGTCCACTTCGAAGGATATGAAAGTATATCACTTAATTTTTGCCTAGCCAATCGGCTTCACATTAGGCCAAGAGCCACTTTATCGCCCAACAGGATCGTGGGCACAATGTTTTGGGATGTACGCGGCGTAATCCGCGTCGGTTACCCTGAAAATGACAAAACGGATTAATGGCGAGTACTGCGCTAATATATTGGATCGTTTCAACAAGGCTGTGAAAGAAAAAAGTCTCGCGCATTTCGCGAAGGAAAAATTCTGTTTCGTTAGAATATTCGCTAAATTTAGTTCACGGCGATTATTTTCTATTTGGCTAAAATTTGGTTTAAATGATAAAGGGAAATCGTATTTTTTAGATGGGCGACGAGATCGCAAATGTCGTTCAAGTTTGTCCCAAAAATGCTCGATGTAATCGCAGTCCGGGGAACTTGGGAGCCATATCGGTCTTAGCGAGCATAGATACAAAATTTCTTAAAAATTTTCGTGTAAATGACACAGCCTACATGGATTGATCTCTTAAAACCACCAGCTCGGTGGCATCGCTTAAAGATACGTCATCCTAAACCATAACGTTCCCACTTCCAAGTGGCACACCTAAAGCCAATCCTTCTTTCAAGATACCTTTGTTATACCTTCTCCACATTAAAATTCTGGTATCACGATGATATTGAGCGAATGTGGACTCATCGAAGGAAAGAGATGTTCCCCAATCACGAGGCTCCCACTTTATCCTGAATTGCCCTTCTACTAGTCCTCGAAACAAATTCGCGCAGCCTTCTTTTAATTGTTTAGTTTATTGGATCCAACCGCTTTTGCAGCTGAACCGGTTTCCTCCGACGACCTCCCCCGATACTAACCCTTACACCGCCGCTTCTACGGAATCGCATTTCCGCTCTGTTAATGACATTGCGTGGTACGCTGAGGATTTTAACTATTTTTAGTACTAATCTTAAAATATCGCTCAATAAGACCTGGCACTTTTGCTACTTTAAGTAGCATAACTAATGCACGAGCTAATGTAAAAAGCCTTATTTACTTATAACAAACCAACATCAATTAATTTACTGGAAAAAATTGTTTTTTATTAATTTTTAAATTTTTTAAAAAATTAGCGGACCGCTTCAATAGAACGGCAATTTAGATAAATTTTAAAATTTTAAGCAGAATAAGCCGTTATAGGTTCTTCGAATCCGCCCTAAAACAATTTCAAAGCACCAAATTAAATCTAGCGATTACCAATCACAATAAACATATTACTTTGTTTATTTCTTCGATATTATTATCACAAATTTTGTTTGTTTGTTTCAGATCTTAAGAGGACTGTAAACAACGAAATACATGCACTAGCCATTATCAAAACATCGAAGCCATCAAGGAATTTTTACGAAATTAAACGGAACCAATTTGCATTAGATGATTTCAATCATTTTCATATGTGACGACTCCAGATGTACACGCGTTTAAACAGCAAGATGGAGAATATTCGAACAAGTTGGAAAGCAGTCGTAGCGAAAACAAAAGACAAAAACAATAGAGAATAATTCGCCTAGCGTAAAAAAAAAAAAACGAATGCCATGCGATCTAGAGTACTTTCACGCTCCTCAAGTGTAACTGTCGTCCCACTTTTGAATACTAATGAGCCTACTCAAACCGGGAGATGATCTCTAAGGATCGTAACGGCGAATCTTAAAGGTGTTTATTTTTAAAACGAACGCGGAGGTCTTTCGGGAATAAAATTAGAGAGAAAAAAAAAAATAGACACCGGAGAGTTTCTTTTTTCTTCTGCCGCCCTTCTCGAGAGCGTTACGGCGTTGATGCGCGATCTGGACGCTTATCACCGCCCCTTACCTTCTTTCGGCGTCAACAGCGATCGACATAACGCGTCGTCACCATGCGGAAGAATGGCAGCAGACTGGGACCAAATGTTCACACGATCATTGGCGCGGCAGCCTGCCTGCAGATCCCTGCAAGATCTGCAAGTGATCTATTACGGACTGAGCGGTTTGGAGGCGCTGCAAACGTTGCGAGATTCGTCGCTGAGGTCGCTCTGCAAAGTGGTCCGGTATGAGAAGCATCACGCCAACGATGTCCTCTATTAGTGAGTATATACATATATTTGGTTTACTGTTGTACGAGGTTGATGCACGAAAAGAGATCTCTTGCGAGTTTAAATGCAGCGTAATATCTTTTTATTTTAAACAAAAAAAGAAAAATTACAATTTGAAATGTTAATCTTTTGGACGGACAGCAAAGGGACGATCAAAATATGTTCGTTCAAAGAAGGTGTCTTTTCAATAGAAAACTTGATAAAACATATCTTCAAATATGGCAATGGTGTTCATCTTCCGGTCGAAAGATAAGCTCACATGATTTCAGCAATGATCCAAGATTTCGCATTCGATTTGTGGCTTACCCGAATAAATATTTTTAAAGTATCTTGGCTTGGCTGCCTCACCGATAATCAGTAGCTTATCTTTATCTCAAGTCCTGTTCGCGTAATGTAAGATTATTCTTCTTCTTTGGATAGCTTGCCGCCAACACGTTGTTCTTTTTTTAAAGTAAGCGTTTTATTTGGCAAAGCTCTAAAAAGATGGGAAGAACTTCTTCCAAGAATGAGGATTCATTTCCATGAATGACGGAAGCACCCTTTTGCACCAACCGGATGCAAGCAACCGGATATCGTTTTAGAACTTAGGTTAATTAAATTAATTAAAAAAGGTTAAGAAGAAAAATAGCAGCTAGCGTCTTGAAATCATCAATTTGCAAGTAAATAAATCGGATCATATGTATTTCTTCTTAATTTCTATAGCACCGAAGCTACCGTAACAGGGCAAGAAGCTGTGGTCCGGCTCAGAAAATCGATGTCTAATACTGGGAAAATTTTTAAGATTTTCGTTAGTGAATAGGAATTGGATTAAGTTATAAAAAAAAAATAGGTATGCTTTACTTCCGGTCTAAAAAGATCATTAAAGAAGTGTTGTAAAAAGATATTCATTTTGCTCTTTAGCTGCTGCCGTCTCGTGCCAAAAATCTGTATTTTATAGAAGATGTCAGCGCTTGGAGCTACTCGAAGTAGCACATTTTATTGGAAGTCGAATGCGAGCAGCTCAACAGGAGAACATTCATGGACCAACTGGGTCTTTACGCTCAAATCTTTGTGATTCGGTCGCAGGTAAACCGTTTAAAGTTTGAAGAGGCTTCCTTTCATCTTCGTCATTGGTTGATTTTATTTTCTCCAACGACATATCTTTGAGCACTTTCAGCAGGATTGTAGAAATATAATTCTTAAAAAAAAAATTAGCATTCGTTGTTTTGTTTTCTTGCAGCAAGAATGCATGTTATGCATTTTCCATCTACAGACGCAGCACATGAGGACATTCTTCATATTTCAGCTGATAGAAAGTAGGTTTTATCTAATCTGCGCGCTAACCTCTTCAAAACACTTAAACTGCAAGAATACGACTTTTCTTCTTTCTTTGCTGGCGCTACTACCTTCGTATTTCAAGTCGTGGAGTTCTCCAATTTTTATACGTACATCCATCGATTCAAACACGCAAGTTGACAGGATGTAACATGTTACCATGCAACAGATAACTTCTTGACAAGGTGACTGTAAAATGCAGTCATTACGCCTAACGCTAAACAATACGCGCCTATATCCTGTAACACTTACGCTGCAAGAACAAAGTCCCTAAAAAACATATCTGATTATTGAATAGTAGAACTTGCATGATACCCGCATTCGCCAATATATCTAAGAAAGGCTGAGGAAGAGATATATTGTCTCTGCAACGAAGGATAGAGATTTCTGAAAACATCTTCGTATATCTAACTCATTTTCTTGTGATCCGCGCGATTCATGCACTAGACTCCTCAATTATTCTTTGAGTATGTGTGTTATTTGAGATCCAAGACAAAACATTTGATGATATTGATGGATCTGCACAACTTTTCATAACTGGGCTCTACATCAACTTCTCGATACTTTGCAACATTCCACGCAACGTGAAGTACTTTACATAGATACATAAAAACCGCATATTGATCATCCTTTACTATTTCCGCATCTTACAGGCTTCCTAATAATGACGTTAAGCTACTTTACCTCGTCCGTTTTTAGTTCGTAGACTTACGCTTCGTTTTGTGTTGTATATCTTCGTCGCAGCTCACTTAAGTAAATCAAATGGCGAATCGTCAGTTATAAGCTGCTAGAAGTATCAGTTTTCCGATTTCTAAACACACAGATCGTAGATTCTAAACGAGATTATATGCAGTAGAGAAGGAAAGGCTGCCATTTCACAAACCTGTCCTCTGGTATCGGCGTATAGTTAATTAATTTTATTTTTTTTTTCGTTTACGTACAGGCAGGTTAACGTATAAGAAAGATGAAATTTATTGACTGTTTAACGGTACACTGCGTACATGAATGTTACTAAACGGTGCCGGATGTGAAGATTCTCCATGCGCCTCGTTAATATGCGAAAGAAATAAAGAATAATGGAAAAGAGATGGATTCAGATAGGATGTGTTCGATGGAGGTTTCGAATTTGAAATATAAATTATCGTAAATTAACCTTCCGATATTTCTAGGTTAGAGATTGGTGTTTTTGCTTCAAGTTTTTTGAGGCGGCAAGGGAGTTCATAAGAAGTCGGGTAAATTCTCGTTGGAAGAATGTTTTCTTGTCCAATGGTTACGATGTCTTGAGGAACCGGAAATTTAATAAAAGGCTTAGAAGAAAACATTTTTGTCCTTTTAATGTTTCGGCAAAATTAGCGTTTGTTGCCTTTCTCAAAATTCTATTTAAATTTGTTTTTTCTTAAAGAAAAGCATGCGAGCATGATGCATTATATACATATATATTTACTTGTATATATATTGTAAGGCTTCCACGTGTTATTAACGAGATTGGTAGAACTGGCAATTCAACTTCACGGCAAAAATTAAAATTATCCGTAAAATGCTGCGACCTGGCGACTTTGTGTAAAATTGCGATTGTTTACGATGTAACATCCAAGAAGTACAACCGTACGAACGCAACGAATAGGATAGATGAAAGCAAAATAATTGAATAGGGAATTAAATGAATTCGAGAAATATTGAATAATAATTAGCAATAATTGGGTGTTTTTGATTTCCTTTAAGATTCTTCCAAGAAAACGTCCGTTCAAGTATTTAAGGAATTATTTGCGATAGATCTCCAATCCCGAAGCAAGTTTGAAGCCGTCAAAGGAACCTTTTATTATTAATACGGCTTTGCATGACATGCCTATAAAAACAAAAGCAAAAACAAAATTATTGTACAACCGCTTGATGCAACAAGAGACGTTCCGTCTAAATTAATGTGGTAGTCTGGGATTCAATATTCATTACGGCAATTTAACTGCTTTCATAGAAACGCGCGAAAAGAATGTTTTTGGAACGCGTTTAAGAAACAAAAATGTTTGTCAATGTTTCTAAATTTCTTTTGATATTTACCGCTAATTATAGAAACAAGCTAAACGTCAATCGTACTTTTGTCTTTTTTATATCTCTTTATTCCTCTATTGCCGTTGCCTCACAAAACGACAAACTAGACATTAATAAAAGGAGGCAACAGCGATAAAGGTGGTGATAAAAAATACTCTCGAAACTATGCTGATGACGCCGCGTACGCAGAAACATGTCCGCGAGTTAGTGCATTCTTTTCTGCGTTTGTCGCGAATTATTCCATCAACACCATGAGAAAGCTATCTTAGCATTATTATTTAATAAAGAACATCAATAATATTTCAGAAAAAAAGTTCCAGGAACAAGTAAACAGGATATTCCGGTGTGCTTGCTTTCGATGTGGACCTAGCCCATTGTTACGTAGTGTCGTCAAATTGTTTCCTGTTTTGATAACGGCAACGTGTGGAACAAAATATATCCTAAAGAGGATCTTTCTTTCCGTTAAAATCCATGAAGTTTATCAAAAATTGGATGAAAGTAAACGTCTTTTGTGCTTCAGCGATAACGAGAAACTTGGAAACTAACATTCTTTTTCGAATTAAAAGCTTTTTCTAAATACGCTGTAGTTAAATACCAAATCTTGTAGTGTAAGACCCTGTCATTGCCACCGTATACCGGCGACCATGTTAATCTGAATCTTTGTGCTAAAGCACCATTCTTTAAGGCAATAATGAAGATACGACGATTCATGAACTGAAATTTGGAATTAAATCAATCTGTTTCATATTGACCTTTTAGTTTCACGACTACGCATGTCTCAAAGCCACAAAACAAAAACGAATTATGCATATTTCAAGCAGAGGTGTTCGAAGAACATTCATGGATGACGTCGGAGTTGGAGCACTAAACGCTCCACCTTGAATTGGATAAACAAAACAAGTGATTTCTCTCTCGTACGGTTAACAATGGGAATCCACGTATTTCTAAAACAGTTGTTCCGAATTAATTTAATAATTTGCACGGTGGGGAATACGACGATATTTTAGTGTTTGAGGGCACTAGGGTATAAGATTAAAGCAACGATATTGTTGGATACATTTCACTCTAAACTTAAGAATTGTTAAATTGTTGAGTTCTAGGAAGATAGTGCTACAAATAAACGTATTCTAGCGTAAGCAAAACAAAAACGAGTGATTTTAAACAACACTAAAGCGATGTAAAATAAACTGTAAATAATCGAAAATTTTAGCAAAAATGAACAAATCTGCATCGAAATCATAGCATTGCAGCGATTTCAACCTTCATCCACAGTTAATTATGAAAAGAGGCAGTTATGCGTTACTTTCTTCTAGAAGCCACAAAAATTATAAAACAATAATTTTGGTACTTGGTGTGACTTGCCGAACAAAATGTTTTCGCAAACAATAAATGAAAGAAATCCGTAGCGTAACACGTAATTTCTCCGTCACATAAATATACATAGTTTAATTTCTTTTCCGTTTACGTGTTATTAATCCCGCACAAAGATATTGTCACGCCATTCCACTTACTTTCACCAAATCCTGCTTGTTTCCTTTTTATTAATCGTTTGCGTTATGGCGTTGATATCCTCCGACAACGATGCTAAGTAATTCTAGGCATTTCAACATCTAAGATTAATATTTTTACATGTTGTAGCAAGATTCGCGTGGTTAGTAACCTGAAAATATTTCGTACGCGTCATTCTCGCTTCTTCTTTGTGACTTCGTGTTGAATTCCATGTTCATGAACCGTGGAGGTCTGCAGAATTATTAAATAATGGTTATTTTCGGCAAGGAATAATTTCGCTCATATGACGTGCGATCTTTGTCTTGTTAGAACTTTCTAAAGAGGTTAAAATAGAGATTTTATTCGTTTATTGGCTCAACATCAGATACGGATATTTACATAATGTATTACAATGTATAATGTATGCGCGCTCTTGTTTGTTATAAATAATTAATTTATTTAAAGTATCATAATGCTACGTTATTTTCTCTGCGTGTTAATAAAAAAAAGGGGAAGTTATATAACAATTAAGAGTGACGTAGATATATTACTTGGTAATCTAAGGCGTTTTTTGTAACTCTTTTTATATTGGCGTACCTTCCAGTCTGTAAGTAAGTAGACGTTACGTTATTATCTTTATTTTTCATCTACGTAAGATTAATATTAACGATTATCGTCCGGCGTAGTATTCTAGTTAATTTGAATTCACGCATAATCCAATTATTTTTATTTTAATCCAATTTATGGCAACTTCGCAAGAATTTTATCAAGTTTGTGCTTATTTCAAACTTGACTCAAACAACCGAGGCGCAAAAGGCGTTTACTTCCATTCGGTTAAGTCCATTTGGTCCATTTAAATTGGTCCATTAAGGAAAAGAAGGATTCATGGGATTTTGTGAATATTTCATGCAATCTTTGAAGTATTTTTGTCTTTCTTTAAGATATATTTTCTTCAACGCAGCAACGACAATTTGAAGACACTACGTAGCATTAGGTTATGTTCACGCTGAAAGATTATATATATACAAGATATTATATATGTATATATAAGATACAAGAGCATTAGTCGAGTGCTGGCTTTCACGGCCGTAATCCATAGTAGATATGTCTTTTGGATGTTGACGTTTCGCTGATTATACTAGCCGCTTCTTCAGAAAATTTCTAAAAACAATCTCCTGAAGACGCTAACAACACGATCAGCGAAACGTTAAGTCAAACGTCAGGTACGCGACAATACCCGAAATATATTTCTACACAAGAATATTGAGTGTTCCTGGAACTTTTTTTTGAACGTTTCTAAAATTTTATTGTTTATGTTGCTTCTTTCCTTATTTAGCGGTAAAAATCAAAAGAAATTTAGAAACATTGTTAAACATTTTTTTGTTTCTCAAACTCAGCTTAAACATGTTAGAACTGGTTTCCGAAAATTTTGTGTCGTATGTTTTTTTTATGAAAGTAGTTAAAGCGTCGCACATACTGCGGATCGACGACCGCCTCAACCGCTTTTAGTGGAAACAAGTTTCTACGAGCTTAGCCCGTACACGCGAGTCGGAATGTTTTATCTTTGTCACGGTCGTCGTTGATATTTTCTAATTCAAAAAATTTCTTCTATATTTTGCATGTTTAGTTGGGTATCCTTTAGAAACACATCTTAAGTTTTTTACGTCAAAATAGACCTACTCATTTCAGAATTTGGACTGTTATCTTCATTACCTTATCTTCGTACTGACACTGAATAACGCACAACCACCTTTAATATTAAAATAAATGATAAGATCAAAGAACAGGTTAGAATTGCTCAAAAACAACTGAAGGAAGATCGCCCGGCAACAAATGATCGAAGGGAAACTTGCCCAAAAAGATAGTTATCCAAAAAGGAGTTTCAACGAATTACAGTTGATCTAAGTTAACATTTCCCGAACTTTCCTTCACACCTTTTCCAAGCTTAAGACTGGTGGCGTTGAAAAGACGCTTAAAGCGTTTAAGATGTCAAGCGTCAGATGTTTTCGGGCAATTTTCCTTGGGTCCTAATTGATTTCGGAACTTACGGAAAACGTAAAGTTTAAGGTCTGCCATTATTATCCGCTCATTTCACTAAATCATGATTTCTCTTACAGTACTGGCGAGCTATCAACATGTTGGTACATCCTACTATCAGGATCCGTTTTCATAGATGGTTCAATGTTTTTACCTCGATCGAGGTAAGTATCTATTATTTTGAAGTACGAGAGTTTGGGAACGCATTGTATACGCTCGAAAGTAATGTTTTTGGGGGTTTCAAAAAAAAAAAACGTTTCCAACTGTGCAGGTAAGTTAACGTCGTCGAAAAAAAAAACGACGACAGGTAATCGTTGAATTATTTCAAAGCATAACGACCTTCCTAAAACATGAGTCATCATACATCAAAGTCAGTACAAAGTGTCTGTCTTTTTTTTGTTATGTTACATATCCTTTTGCTATAATTCTTTACGACACCGACTATCTTGGATGTGACTCATCTGTTGCTTATGCTGTCTAATCGGCACCGATGTATTACTGGTTGCATAAACCACGTGAACTTCAAGTTCCGTAAGATTGTTTCACTTCTCCGTAAATGCTCCTGCCTCCTTTTATTTATTTATTTATTATAATTTTCTTGTGATTGCTTTGAATTTTATTTTAGGTTTTGCAATAATTTAGCGAATTATTACCTTTTATGCTTATGGCGTAGAACATAATGATCTGCCAATGATCCCATTTCCTGTACGATTGCAACGTATTTAATATTTAATGTCACAGGAAAAACCGTTAGCTTCAATTATCCGCAATTATATAAGCAAAAAAGTTATTCTAATGATCTTTAATTACTATCTGATTGCAAATTATCTGTGCGGCAATTAAATGCCTCCGAAGAACATGTTTTTGCAAGGTGTACATTAGAAAGTATTTCGTTGAATATTGCTCGTTTTATCGAACATTAAAAACACTCTGTTTCAAATAGGGACTGAAGTCAGTACCTTTTTGAACTATCCAATTTAAAATGGAAAAAACCTTCAAACATTATTCACTGAGATACTTTTATTACTTACTAATTTTAATCAATTGTATCTGATTATCGCATTGTTATCAAAATGAACGAATACAACAGGTTCAAGAAGGTTATTGTTTCAGTGAAGGCCTAAGCACTTCCAAAAAAAAAAGGATTGCTTCAACTTCAACAATATTCAAGTGTTTCGTAAACACAAGATCTATTCCTAACGTGACATCAGCTAACCACATGGTTAAGCCATTGTTAATCTTTAATTTGTGTTGCGTAAAACATCGCTAACTTTAACATAATGTTAACAACATTATACCTTCAACTGTGATTGAAGTACCGAGTTTGGATCTCGCTTATTTTCAAGCACCTCAAGAGAATCCCAGCAGTGTAGGCCCACCAATTCCAAAAGACATTTTGAAGATGAGACTGATAGACTTGGTCACTGTTTAGCAGCCGTTTTGACCTTTTTATGTATTTAATATTGGATTTATTGTTTCTGTGGATTTTTTTTATTATTATTATTATTAAACTAACACTAAAACCAAAAACTAACAAAGTAAAAATTTAATAAAATAGACAATCGTAAACAATAGATAAAAAAAAAACGCTAGTGAGAACGAAAGCTAGGGCCATGAAATTGGCTCCCCCATTTTCAATTTTTTTTTGTAATCTGAAAATGTTCACGTCTTGTGCTCGCTTACCTCCTTCCCGAGATAATTGAGAAACGAGATATACCCGCTCGTGCACTTATTTACAGCAACGCCGCAAATTTTTCGATTTTTGAAAACTTGAAAATTAAAGATTTTGTTTTGCGCCGACACTGTTTTCGAGCTATTTGAAAATGAGGGTTGGCGCGGACCCTTAACCGACCGTATTCCTGCTAATTTTTAAATTTTTCAAAATGCAATAATGCGATCGTTTCGTGTCGTCTAGTGAACGGTGCTAGCACAAAACAACATCTTTACAGCACAAATCAGCATAAAACAATTGAAAAAAACTGAAAAATTGGTGCGGGTACTATTGAAGAAGAGACCGTACCAACCCTCATTCTCAAATATTCTGAAAACGGTCCCAGCACAAAATGAAAAATTTCCGGGGTGACGAGCACAAAACGTTAATATAAAATTTTCAAAAATCGAAGAATTGATGGCTGTTAAATAATGATCTGAAAAAGTGAAAGTTCGGGACCTGGATGAAGATGGCTCCCGTTTTTTCAATCTCGAATATCTCAAGAACGGTATGAGCGTAAAATAAAATATTTAGGCACAAAACGTGGCCGTTTTCAGATTTTAAAACAAAGCGAGGGTACCAACCTCACGAACCCACGAAAATAGGATTAAATAACACCAATTTTTAAATTGCGAAGTAAGTTTCTCTTTCTTTCTTGCGTACGAGGAAAATAGCAAGAATTTACGACGGCCATTGCATAACTAACTACTAATTATCTCTTCCATTCTACTCAGGCTAATTTTGACATTACGTATGGTCGAAATGTCTCTCGCACAGTCATGAATGAAGGAAGGCGAAGAGAAAGGAAATGCTTGTCGCGGAGCGTAAAAATTCCATCCGTTCGGAAAGGATCGTGCTTCTTCGCGCTCTTATCAACTTTATTTCCGTTTCAGATTCTTACATTCGATAAGATAATCCGCATAATCTTATTTATTTATCCTGTTGCATTTTTTTTTCTTTCGTTATCCTTCGATGATGATATATCCTTTTCGTATTTCAGGCTTTTTGTTTATATGATAGTTCGTTCGCTTGCCGCCGCTACCTGCCATAGTTTCCTCCAGTTGGCGTTGGACTCGCGTTGTTTTGAGTGGCTGGTAGGCGAAGTTAGGCAAGTTCATTCGAAAGATAGAGGTTAACGAAGGCTGCATACGAATTGTACTTGCACACGTATCTTTCGTGTTAGGAAAGTTCTGCTTTTATGACGGAACGGATCCTTAAAAATTCCCGTACGAATCGCGGATTATAGTCGCATTGAAATCGTCGACATTCACTGCTTTTTTTTTACAATATGTTCTGTGTCTGCCCCCCCGTCTGATAGTTAAGATATATACTTGTTACGTTCGTGGTTCATTGATGAAACTGTAGTGTTCTGTGTGTGTTGTATATATATATATCACTGTTTTTTTTTTCTGTGTACTTGCAAGTGGAATTTCGTGCAACTTTGATGTGAGTCAGACAGCGATCAGTTAGAAGATCCCCACCTGCTTGGAATATACGATTTACCGTCATTGTTGGTCTCCAAACATGGGTAAATACGACAAACATATCTCACCTGTGCTGTCTCCAAAATTATCGATCAGGCCTTCGTATGTACATGCCTAGAAATTAAACAAACAGGATACCAAGGGGGCTCGTTTGTACCCAACGGATTCTAAAAATACACAAATATTTAAACCTATCTCGTTATAAATAACTAAATGCATTCTTAATGGCCTAAAATACCTGAAGCCTGTAAAAGTTGATCCTGTTTCAATTAACGTGTTTTTTTATTATTTATTATTTTTGTTTTAATTCGTTATCGGCCTTGCATATTTTGAATTGTCCTTGTCGCAATACATTCTATTATGCTCGATTATTTACTATTTTTATTGAATATTATTGATGTTAGATTACATTTCAAAAGGATATGTTGATTGTTTAGCTCTATGCATCAAGGCAATTCATTCCATGCTCATTATTGATTGATCACAAACTATTTGTTGTGTTTAAAGCTTGAAATATACATACCTACTTGTATATTGGCTTGGGTTACGCCAAAAAAAAAAGAGAGACATAGCAAGCATTATGCAGCTGTACGATGTTATTGATTAGGTGGTACCTTTTAGATATACGAGGGTCGTTGAATAAGTCCTTTGGAAATAGATATTAAAAACAAAGTTTTTGCTGTAGATTTTTATTTATTTGTCAACATAGAGCCCAGCTTTTATAAGCCCTTCAAAGAGTATGATTTCGAAAGATCCTTAATATTGGCATATTTTTTATGCGATAACTTCCTCGTTCAACCTTTGTCCTCGGACCAATTCTTGCAACTTTGGAAATAAGAGGAAGTCATCGAGACCCAATACGGTGGATGTATTAATTCAAACTTTTATTCCATAATTTTGACCGCCATCGGAACGCGTAATACGTTCCAGATATTGTTCGTCCGTTCTTCAAGTAATCGGTGCAGACGATTCCGTGCGCATCCCAAAAAATCGGGACCATCATCCTTCTTAACTACATACTTTGTCTCCAGAGTGTAGCAGTGCATCCATGTTTCGTCCATAATTACGCATCGACGGAAACAACTCGTCAGCATTGCGACGGAGAAGCGTTAGAGCATCCTCAGAGTCGACTTTTGTACCTTGGGACTTCAACTATTTCGTACGCTGCGTTTCGTCGATTGTTCAAAACCACATCGTGGATATTGTCGACTATTTCGAGGGTAGCATCTTCTACTGAACGTCCAGAACGATGTTCGTCATTCGCGGATAAATAAGGTTAAACGACCACGTTTAACCTTATTTATCCAATCGTAAACAGTCGCTAACACGGGAGCGTATGCGCCATGAGCTTCATTGACTCCTTTCGGTGTTAAGGCTTTTAAATGCGAGTCCTTAATCAAGGCCCGCAGCTCACATTTTTGTTCCCTTTTTTGCTGACATGTTTCCACAAAAAAAAAATTCTTTGCTTAAATCGGCAACCATGTGAGAAACTGAGATTTTGACAGCTGACTAGCAACTAATGATCCTTCTATATAAACAAATCATTTTCGATGATTCGAACGCCATCTCTCAGATTTCCCAAAGACTTCTTGAACCACCCTTGTAGTCATGATAGCAAATGGAAGCGGGGTGCGTGATTTTTTGACGAGATGGGCTGCGATTGTAAGAAAATATAAAATTCTACCGAAAAAGTTTTTTTAATGGGCGCCGGAACGTGACGCATCTTTTATTCGTTTAAATCCCCAAAGGTGTCAGATTGAAATTAGCGGGAACAGTCGATTGATTCTCTGAATGTATCGCGAAATTCGTATCTTTTCGCCACTGTCATGATCTCCAAGAACCGGTTCGAAAGCGCAAAATTTAATACGACACATTAAACGTTTGGATCGGTAACAAGCGGCATGTTGTACGTCGCGTGCAGAAAAAAATTGAATTGAAGCTTTTATTTATTTCTTTTATTTAATTTTAATTGTAACATTACCGCTAATGTTGTTTTTTTTTTTTTTTTTGGTCTATCGGATGCGACAGAGTTTTGTTTGTTTTGTAATCAGTAACTACAAAACAAACACCTGCATAGGGATACATGCAATATTGCATGTGTCCTTACGTAACGTGGATTTCCTAAGTTACTCGTCAGAGGCGACAACATGTTACCGATAAGTAAAACCGAGCTCTATCAGCATGTTTACGTTTATAAAGCGAAGCTAACGGTCATTAATGTTCTTCATGTTTCTCTATTTTTGCGGTTAAATAATTTAGATCTTTCGCACTAGCTCGAACCTAATCGAAATCTAATTTTTCTAACGCAGTATTATGCAACAACTTGCCCCTATCTTTTTTTTTTGTAAGTATCCGCGGAAAATCGTCCTGCTCTTCTCGTTTCCGGAAGTCCATTGCTTCGTCCAATATTTATTTTCGTAGCTAAAATAAGGCTAGACACAGAAATTATGCTCCCTAAAGGATATACATCGGTTAGACTGTGATTAGTTGTTTGGGTAGGCGTCCAATCAGGGCCACGATCTCATTGCGCCCCAAATATTAAGGTATGTAATTCATTTAACCATCGACTAGGAAGCAATGAGATATTTAAACTGTATTTTCGCAATAATTGCGTAGTATAAATATTAATTTTATATAAAGGTTAAGAAGGATACGCCGTCTTGCGCGGCCTTATGCGCCCCTGTTAAATAGTGTTTAAAAAAACGTTTATCGCTCTTTTCAATTTTATACAATTTGTTCCCCAAGGTGGGGTGCTCCCTCGCTCTTTTAAATTTTCTTATTATTTTTTTTTTGCTTTCTTTTTCCCAAATAATTGTTAATTAATGTAATCAAAAACAATGTGCGATGTCGGAAACTAAGTGTTACAAAATTCTTAAATTGCTAAAATTTAAAGTTTTTATTATTATTATTATTATTATTTAATTGCGTGTATTTTACGTAATTTCAGGGATCGCTGCCGAAAATATGATCTACATACTCTTAAGATCTAGAAAAGAGAACCCAAGTAAAATTAAAAAGTGATCATAAATCTAAATTTTTGAAATTAGTTCTAGGGTAGAGGAAAACGGATCAAGCTTGTTGTTGAAAGTGAGAGAAAATTCACGAAAAATGTTTGTAATTTCTATTTTTTTTTTTTATGTATAATTTCTGAAAATCTTTCCCATATTAAATTAAAAATATAAAAAAATTAAATATGCAAAATGGGAAGATGCTTAAAATATGCAACGAAACAGTTGAATTTAATTAATTTTTTTTTAATTAACGCAGGAATATAAAAACATCAATTTATCTTATAGTAGACCTTGCATTGTTTATAAAAAGGAAAAGTACAGACCGTCCCGCAAAGATTTACCATAGTGTTCAAATCGGTTATTGACGATGCACGTCCGAGATGGTCAGAAATTGCAAAAACCGATCTAATTAAAGTCGGAGAGATAACGGAGACGGTAGGCGTCTCGAGAGAATGCGTTTGTCATAGATTTGGGTATGGATGAGCTAGTCGCGCATTGGGTGCCGCGCTTACTCAGCGAACATTTCCAAAGACCTGTTGAAGCAGCTTAAGCGAAATAGGTGGCAGTTCTAGCGTCGATAGCGTCGAAACATTGCGAGGGGAGAATCGACTGGAAAATTGCGACTTATCGTCTCGCCACCGGCACCAACCTCTGGTATCTAGCTAGAAACTTATGCGACGAACAATGGTGAACAATACCCATGAGGCGCCTTCAACCCCGGAAAGCAGATTTTTTTTCACGTGAATTCAGGATGTAAAAAGGATCCTGCGAATGTTTAAAATATCCCGGTTTATTTATTTGATTTTTAAACCATTTTCAAATGAAGATCGCCGATGTCGAAAGAAGCTTTCCGCATGGAGGTTCCCTTGAATCGATTTCGTACAATTTATCTTGCGTTGTTTCTAAAAATATCCAACGTAAATTTAAATTAAAACGAATACCACAAAACCATAAAATTCCTCTCCGAATCTCGAACTTTATCCAATTTATTCGTTTATTTACTTTGAAATATTTCCTGTTTATCATCTCCTTATGTATGCGTGCAATCGTACAGACTTCACTGTGTCAAGAATGTCCTATATTTAGCCAGTCTTATTATTAAATCGTCTCCGCAGCCATAACAACATTCGATGCGGTTTTATTTATTTACCAGACGAGAATCAAAGGAATACGTGGTTACTAAAGAGTTCGCGTGTGGCGAAATTGGTATTTTCCCATAATGAAATAGAGGTGGTACCTTAGTATTTAGCCAGGAAAATGTAGAGGAAGAAACGCCATTTCTACATTGCCTTCGAGCGCCTTCCAGTTATCGCAGTTGTTTCTTTTATTTATAATGAAATCGGCTCGCGATTGTAATTATATTCCGATCTAGATATCTATTTGAGATGCGTGTTTACGTTAGAAAGGATTAAGATATCTTACCGCAAATTCCAGAGCGAATGGAATGGTAGCTAATTAACGGTCGATGAAAGTGTCGTTGCAATGCGTTTGCAATTCATTTTATCGTATTTACAGGTGTCCCACATCTAATCGGGATGAAAAGTTGGTGAAAATCCGATCAAAATTGCCAAAATTTCCATTCGTCTTATTTTTTTTTTTTATTTTTTTTTTTAAGAAAGCAATTTTGAATATTTGATATTTTTCAAGTATTCAAACTCGAAAACACTTTTCGATCGCTTTTAATACATCAACGTAGTCGTCACCACCTTCCTTGTACGTCTATCTCTTTTTTTCGTTGCGTTCGTTCGAATGAATGAAGTCGTCTTGGTTTTCAATTTGGACGATGTTATCGAAGTTTCTCCAAAACTCGGCTTTTCAACGGCAACCTGCTGCATCAATTGCTGTATCTAAGATTGCCTTCATTTGAACTTGAGAACTTCTCGAACTTGCTTTGGAGTGGCAGTTTTGAATGGTACCTGGAGCAACCATGTCGCCAGCTCTTTTAATAAAATGAAGATATCCTCTAAAACGTCGAGTGGTTCTAAAAGTTGCGAGGCATTCTTAAAAGAACATGTTTTAGAATCGTGTTTGTGCGCGGAAAAATGATTTTAATATTTTTTAAGTTTAGCTCCCTTTAACGTGTACCACCATTGTCCAAAAATTACCGCGGATTTATCAACCACTTAAAGACCTGTTCGCTGTTGTTTTTCCTATAAGATCGCCTTATAAGCCGCCGAAGTTACAATATTATCTCAATAACAGATCAAAGAAGAAAATTATAAACAAATTAATAATAAATAAACAAACAATTTAGTCCAATTTATGTGTATTTTTTACGTGATAAACGTCCAACCTGGACGATATAAGAATTCTTTTAGATTTGCCCACGACGTGTACGTACATAGTTTTGCTGCAACTTATAAAGAAATGGAGGAATTGCAAAAAAAAAACGAACTGTTAACATATTTTAAATAACTTGTGTAACTTACGTACGTACTTGTCACACCTGCCTGTATTACGAAGTAAGCTGTTCAATATTCTGTGAACGTTATCAACGAAAATACGTACGTAATGTATATCTGTACACCCACGCTATACGTACGTATATCTAACTGTATAATCAAGTTGATATTTATTTGCTTGCTTGCGTACATAAACCAATCCTATATTGATAAAATTAAATAGATGATGTATTCGACTGTTTATGTTTGGTCTTTATATTATGACTTGGAATACCCAATACACCTAATTATGGCAATTTATTTATTAGTCACGTCTTATTGATGGGCCCAAACAGGTATAAAGGGATACGTTCTCTCTATTAGGAGCTCGTTCGGTTTGAACGTTTAAAATGGATGCCGCGTTTAAGATGGATGTTCAAGTTAGTGCAAAGATAGGAGAAAGGTACTTAAGAATTTCCTTAATAACGAATAATAAGAAAGCAGTACTAACACTTTGAATTGCTTCTCAAACTTTTGCCAGCGTGAACAGGACGTTTTCTTGCTGCTACTTCATTTTTCTTCTTATTTGGATCCATATTATCTCACTAGGATCGAGTTTACGATAGTTCGACGAAGATTTCAATAATTTTTTGTAATTTTATGGGTTACGTGGTAATTGGTACGGATGAGGTTTGACTCCAACCAATCTTGCGACCTTCTTAATGGTGTTGCCAGTACTAATATCAGCGTTACCTGGTGGTGGCATCTTTTACCATCCTATTCAACCAAACAAGCGCTTTCGTTTCCTCACAGGAATTTGTTTCTAAGAAATTGCCTGCTATCAGCGCCTACATGTCGTTTAGAAAACTAAATTTTTTTTGGTACATAATGCAATGTTAACAAGGAACGGGGGAATTTTTGAGCGTTTGATATATAAATATTAGGAATCTCTAATTTTGTGCATGAGGCATACTTTTCTTTGTTATTTATTGATCGTCCGTGAAAATATTTCCAGCTGCTTTTTGTTTGGGTGAACGATACAGTTCGATTTCGATTGTTTAGTTTTGTTTGTTGTTTGTTTCCTGCTTTAGATGGCAAACTTAAATTCCAAAAAAACTAAAATAATACAGTTCTTTCCTGTAATCTTTTTAAAAACGTTGCTGTTACTCTCAATTGTTCTTCTCGGAAACCGTTGGAGCAACAAAATCAATTCTTGGGCAACAAAATACGCTGTTTACTTCCCTCACTTGCTTACTGAATGATTGCGCTCACTTAATACGCTGCCTGGTCATCGTCTGTTCTCGACGGTTGAACAAACAAAATGACTCCTTAAGTAACAAATAAGCAACAAATTACGCCGTTTCGTTCTTGTTGATATCTACAGCGAGTCAAAAGTTACAGTGAGCTGATTGACCATATGGCTTCATATGGTCGTTTTTCTCACAAACGATTGAAGCATCAACATCAATATTTGGGTAACAAATCAGAAACAAAATACGCCGTTCAGTTCGCGTTGGTATCTGCGATTAGTCAAAAGTTTCAGCGAGTAATTGACCTAACTGTATATGCTAGCCTGATCATCGTTTCCGGGAAACGGTAGAAGCAACAAAATCAATCTTTAAGTAACAAATCAGCAATAAAATCAATCCTTAAGTAACAAATAAGCAACAAAATACGCCGTTTCGTTCTTATCGATATCTGCAATAAGCCAAAAGTTACAGCGAGTTGATTGCTCTGGCTTCATATGATCGTTTTCCTAAAACGGTTGATGTATCAAAGTTAATGTTTTGGCAACAAATTAGCAACAAAATACGCCGTTCAGTCCGTGTTGATATCTGCGATTAGTCGAAAGTTTCAGCAAGTGATTGCCCTGACTTAATATTTTAGCTAGCCATTGGACACGGTTGAACAAACAGAAGCAATCCTTAAAGCAACAAATAAGCAACAAAATACGCCGTCTTTTCATGCTAATATCTGCGATGAGACAAAAGTTACAGCGAATGATTATCCCGACTTAATATGCTAGCCTGGCCATCGTTTCTTGGAAACTGCTGGAGCAACAAAATCGATTCTTGGGTAACGAATTAGCAACAAAATATACAACTAATTTGCTGATGGGCTTCTGAAGTGGCCACGTCAGCTTAATAGACATCGCGTGCACATCGTTCCGCAAATTGCACGAGTTAACGATATTTGTTTATATGTATATGCGCCTAAAAATGAAGGTGGATAGTATATCGTTCCCCAAATTTCGTACGCCATTTGATACACGCATTCGAGGTGCATAAGCGAACGCCTATTTCTGGAATGAAACATGGGATGTTGACCATGACATTATGCGATTATTTCATATTTTACTGTTGGTTAATTGATTATGATTAAACACTACGTTTATTCTGTTAAACTTTTTATGGTGTCGTAAAAATAAGATACGATAAAGAAATCCAGTTTGCCATGACAATTTGTAAATATAAAATGTAATCAAAACAAACGAGGACAAAAAAGAAATTTGCGTTTAAGCTATTTACACCGTAGAAATTATGCGCAATGTATACCGTGCGAGTGAGAAAGGTATAACAATGTAAATAGACTTGATGTAAGGGTTGTCAAAGCTGTTCTTTTATTAATCAACGGCAAGCATTGTTTTTTTTTTTTCTATACAAAGAACACGTGTGTAATTGACTTTAGTAGGTCTAGTTTATTATTTACTTGTTACTTATTTTCTTCATCCGGTTCTAAGAAAGCAAAATAAAACAAACGTACCTAATACACAATACGTTCTTTTAACAGATATATTTAACGCATTACCATTTTTAGAGTTCTCATTGTTGGTAGAGTTCAAAACAAATGCAATATGTTTTTCATATGCGGAATGATATGACGGCTTAACATTCTTTAAGCGTGACGACATCTAAAGACTGCGAAATAATAATGATTAAAGTAGATCGTCACAAGAATGTCCCAGTTGATAAAGTTTACAACGTTCGTTTAAACGTAAACCCAGTTATTTAGATAATTTATCCTTTTACATTCGTTCGGCATTCTTTTTGTTTTATTTACCGCTTCCTTCGAGTTTTAAAGATTAATGTGCGGGAATGACTTGTCAAATTCGAGATGCTATTTCGTTCGAATTCAAAGAAGATAGACGAATAAGAAGAGTTGCTTGCAAATTAAAATAAAAATTCGGAACTGTAAGATATGATTTGGGGATTGGACCTTGCGGCTACAAATTGAACAAGATATCGTCGTCGGTCGTCTAGCAAAAGTTTCCTTAACTATGACAATTAACCTGGCTCTATATCTCGAATAACATGATGAATATTCTCTTTGAGATCATCGATTGATGCTGGCTTGTCGGCGTACATTTCGTCTTGGTGTAACTCCAGAGAAATAAGTCAAATAATGTTAAGTCGCATGATCTTCCTAGCCGATTAATGTTACAATTTCGAGATCTGACACGATGCATGGCACGTTCCATCGAAACCACATGAAAAAATTTGATGCTACCCAAAACGCACACCAAAGGGTGCATCTTTGAAGATGCGTTTCTCTCTAGTGAACAACGTTAATTTATTGACTATTCCTTTAAGATAAATATGTGCTTCATCGCTTCAAAACGGGTTGTTGCAAAAATCGGGATCATCGTGTTTCTTTTTTTTTTTTTGTTGCCGAACGCCCAGTTTGCAAATGTTGCAAATGGTCTGTAACTTCTAATTGTTGAGTTAATTGAATTTTGCCAGACGCAGATCTTTCTTTTAAATGCGATGCGTGGTCGCTCTTGGAAGAACCAGTTGGTTGTGAACGACGTCGAATTAATGCGTTTGGATGTTCGAGTATACTTTCCCTCTCGCTGCAGCAAAACGACGACATGTTTATCTATGTCTCGTCTCTTCAAATTTCTTGATTAAAGCGCCAAGTATTAATTCCGTAGGCGTTTAGTATCGACCTAATCGTGTGCGAATTTTCCTTAATCCAACCGTAAATGATCGTCCATTTCCGTAAAATAGTTGTACACGTAGTATATTCGTTGCTCGCCAGTTAAACGCGCCATGTTGATGCCTATTTTGTAAGCGCGCAATTCAAATCCTTTAGTTACCTTTACTTGCAAGATATACAGGTTGATACAATTTCGATCCTCACCTCACAACGGGTTCTCCCTTAATATTAGAGAAACGCGATAGGGTTAAATTTGGCGATGTTGCTAAATTTGTGTGTTTATTGTTGAAGACGAAGAGGAAATGGACCGACCGGTAACAAATTACATTCGAGATTTTAAAAATAAAGAAAAACGTTTTTTTTTTTTTTATTTCTAGCACCCTGTAAAAAAAAACTGAAATATTTTCAAAATTTCTTTCGATTTCCTTTCAAATGATGTACTCTTTCTTGTTTCATATCGGTGACGTATTCGATATCATGGTTTAATTTGACGAAAAATACCGCAAATATTGTTTTTTTTTTGTTTTCGGAGCCGAAATATGTTAGTCATTAATTAGATAATACATTATTTAAAACGTTTTTGAAATTCCCGCGTTAAATGTGTCGGAGCTCTGTCGCGTAGATACCACAGCTTCTCTTATCTTTACTAACATTGTCGCAAAATATTTTGAAGAAAATCTCGAGAATTTGCATCGTATTTGGGACGGAGAATGTCAAATATTAAGTAAAAACTCTCACTTTATACGATCTGGCATCTCGGGGAGATAATTTCGTACGGAAATAAATATTGGATTACCAAAAGATAGGTTTTTGGATCCTCGTTAGATATCGTTATCATCGTTTTGAATGAATCTCTCTTATTAGACGGCTAAATTTATCCTAAACAGGAAGATTGTGATTAACATATTCACACCCTACTTCTTTAAATTACGTTAGGTGAAAAGGAGTCTTATTGTTTGAAGAATAAAAGGTCTAAAAAGTAGCGGAAGTTATACCGTCTGCGCATATAATTGTCCGCTTTAAGGAGGGCCTTAATCTTGTCAATTCATTCTCTGTGTAGTTAGTGTCGGTAAAATAAAATCCCTCGAATATATTTTTCATAATTATTTAAACTTTCAAATTGAATAAAATTACGAAGATAGTTCGAAAAGTTACATAAGCAGCAAGTTTATACACTTCTCGCAGCGATGCTTCTATCTCTTTAATCCGGCCAAATAGTAGTTAGGACCTTGTTCTGAATGTAATGCAACGTGACGACCTCATCATTCAGTGAAGACGATCTGCTCTCTCTTTGCTCTGAGTGAAACTTGCCATGATCAGTAATGCCGTCTTCATGTTAAGCATTGAAACTTTTGGCTCTTTACTTTTGGCAATTTTCTTCGCGAAATCCAGATAAATGTTCCGATAATTTGGCTGTATTCATTGCGAAAAACAAAAAAAAAAAATTCACGTAACAGTACTCGGCGCTCCATTTTAACCGAAATCGACACAACATCATCAAGATCGTCGCCATTGTCTTCCTACAGCCGACTTAGTTTTTTTTACACACGAAAACAATTAGTAGGTGATGATGAAAGCGTACGAAGCGATTTCTTAAATTTCCAATCGGATAGGCGCCTTCCCACGATTTTTTTTTTCTTTGTTTAAGGAAAGAATAGCAATAAGAATATTTGCCACGCAATTGGTAAGTATTTCTGTTAGATGTTGACGTAATGGATTGTTTTTATAATACGTAGTTTTATGTACATCTTTTTCTCCCAAAAATAACATAACGTAACAAGAAAGAACAATGATTAAATTTTAAGGAGTATAAGGCGCTTGACTCTAAAGAAGGTGCTCAAATTGTTAACTTTGTTCTTGTACACGCTTTTCTAATCTTTCTGGTGATGATCGCCGGCATCTTTGATGTATTCTTCATTATTTCTTCATTCTCTTCATTATTTAGTTCTACGACATACGCTTCATTTTTCGTAATGAAAAATCGTGTGGATTAAGATCGAGACGACGAGTTGGCCATGATATAGGTTCCCCACGACTAATCAACCTATTTCCAATTTGTCTTCGCAAACATTTCTTGGGTCTTCGATAGAAATGAGCTGACGCCTCCTCGTGTTAATTGAAATGGATCTATTACAAATACAACGGCTCCTTCGCTTGCAACAGCGTGACGAGTTCTACTAACCTCACTGTTAACATTTGCTTTTTTTTTTAACAGCTATCTTCTCCCAAATATCTCTGGCCGTCAATAAATGTTCTAATATTCGCGACACGTTTTAATCGGTATCATTCTCGATACATACGTTTAAAGAACCCTGTATTCTTTAAAAGCATAGATGCATTAAATTCATTTCATAAAACGACGAACAACAGTATCAAACAAAAGCATTTGACTTAATTATGCCTTCATAATTGGTTGCAATTAAAAAAAAATTAAATGTTCTACGAGAATTTTAAAGATCCTGTATCTTAAGACCAAAAAGCTTACGAACGCGAATGTGTAAGACCTCTTCTTAATATTTTATGGTTCTCTAGCGCACGGTACCATGCGTGTTGTAATTTTTGCAATGGCACCCGCTACGTAATAGAAGCTGTTCTAATTAAAATAAGTCATTGAGTATTGTTAGGGAATTCTTCTTAGACGTCTTGCTTAGCGATTGAGACCTAAGTAAAGATTGGAAATAAATTAATATATTTTGAATCGTCATCTAAGTTTGAAATTTAACGGTGTAATCACTGTGAAGCTTGTACGCTACATTGTACGATCGCGACTACATAACAAATGCAAGTATTTACGTAAAATAAAATTGTAGAAATAATGTTCTTCGACGTAAAGAAACAAACTCGTTTTAATAATGCGGAGGTGCACCCTTTCCCGTTTACTTCATCTGGCTTGTAGATCTAAAACAACTTTCACTGCATATTTCGAAGTTTAACTGTTCATGCGGTGTTAATATGTCGTTATAACAGGTGCCAGGTCGCCAATTACTAGCGGAATAAATGCTGTGAATTAATTCGGTTATCTTTCTATTTAAATTTCGGATTTACGAATTGATTGCGTTATATAATCGTCATGCGACTTTGTCCGGCTTTAATAATTATCGCTCGTTTCGTTAAAGAAGATCTGAGATTCATATACAACATCGTCGCGCCATTGAATTATGCAAATTCAGCAATAGGAGATCAGAACCAGAGTTTGTGCTTAGCGAAGAGTTATTTCATCCAAGCTTAAAATTTCACGACGACTGAGAGTTTTTAAGTATTGCGTTCGCGGGACAGTGAACCAAAAAGAAATAGAGCGATTACGGAGGTCAAACGCGGCGGATCTGTTTCTTACGTTAACATTTTTACGAATTGATCGTCTCTTAGCCACTAGTAATCGCAGCAGAGAAGCAGCGAAAAGTATTCCCCACCACGCAGAATATTTTCTCCAATCTTTCCGCGTAATCTTATTTTTTATTTTAAATCGAAGGGTAAAATAAAAGCTCTTTTTTCTCACAGAATTCTTATAACGGAACAAGACAAGAGTGACCGGTTTCGTGTTTAATAACTCATCTTCAGGCGAAATTTTTTAGCAGGTAAAATGGAAATAATGAATCCCAGTACACGTACTACGGAAGAACACCTTCACAGTCGGAAACATGAATAATTAAAGTTATTGTTAAAGGGTTACGGATTTTTTAATCGAAAGTTCCCATCGGGCAACTAGGAACTGCTCGCACTAATCCTTCGCACCTTTGGTTGGACCCTCCTTCTCCTAAGTTCTCTTCTCAGCCATTGATGGGTGACGGTCTGTACCGAATTGTACAGAACGTACTTCACATATTACCCGCCGGGACCTAGGCCGCGCAAGGCAACAACTATCATGACTAAACATGACGTTTAGTTCCAGGCGTTAGGGTCCAAGTAAGGAGTTCCTGGAGGAAGACTCTCCAATCAGTCAAGATATGGTCGGTGCGGCCAAACGCTTCTTCTTATTTAGTAGTATTTAAGGCCGGTTTTTTTTATTATGAATAATCCGAGGAGACCAAGTGTCAACATCACCCTAAGGCTGCCTGTAGGATTTAGCGAAACGTCAACTTCTACAATACAATCTAAGGCCGCGATCTACAGGCCCGGAAACACATAAATCTAGACGCCAACCGTAAAGCTTATAGTTCCAACGTAGATTTGTAACATGTTGCAACTCAATGTTACCACCCGTTTTACAGGAACTCTTTCCTTAAAACATCCTTTACCGATTAAGTCGCGCTTAAAGAAATCACGGTGAGATTCGCTGAAAGAACAACGTATAAGCTACTCATAACAGGTTATATATAAAAAAAAAATCGTGGGTTACCAGGAATATATATATATAAGGACAATGTTTCTTTATCGCTTATTCATACAATTCGCGCCTCATCGTCGGCTTATCGTTATCACAACTTCCTTTAGGCTGTTCTTTTTTTCTTCTTTTTATATACTTCATGGTATATTAGATACGTATAAGTGTATACCATTCATATTTGTTTTATACGATTAAATTTGCGCAAATTTTCCCGTATTAGTCATCCGTGTGCTTATAAGAAATATGGTATTAGACGATGAATGTGTTCAAAAATATAAATAAATTATTTTCAAATAATAACAGCAGACGAATTTATGTTTAGGCACTGGGTGTGCGTAAACAGTTGCCTGAGAATGGCTTTAACCGTTGAAGATGGCGAAGACATTTTTGTATTGTCGCACGGTGAAACTCTTTCGTTCCATATTTGCGTTGAAGATATCGTATTCGAAGGCTATAGTTTTAATTTTATGGAATGTTGCATTTGCAGCCTAGTGGCGTGAACTTGGCTGATGAGATCAACGATTAATTCAATTTTCAAGAATTGGAAAAGCAATATGTATCTAAAACAACTAATCGTATCAAATCTTTTTACGTCGCCTTGTAAACAAGATGATGACGTCTTAGTTTTAACGGCAAAGGTACGGAAACGACACGTAATTGACGAGGAATCAAATCAAAGAGCACACACAACAGCTCCTCTCAGTAATAGTTCGGTGCGAAGAGGAATAGATGAAACGGTAAATGACGTAGCAATATCATTACGTGATTATACAAAGCCTTGCAAATTTTCCGTTCAACTCGATGAATCAACTCTACGAAATAACGAAGTTCCACTACAACTAAAATCCTATTTGCAGTATGTTGTCAACTGCTACCGATGATGCTCCAGCAATAACAGGACGTCACAATGGTCTCATAGCCCATTTGAAGCAAACAGCACCAAACCTATTCGCTGTACATTATTCATCGTCAGCATTTGATTGGCAAACATTTAAATGAACGCCTGCATACGTCGCTCCATCACGTTATCGCGGCAATCAATAACATTAGAAGCAATTCATTAGAGTGACCGATAATTTGGTGAGCTTCTATGAAGATTACGTTGCACACAGATAAGTACGTTGGCTCTCAAAAGGAGTTTGTTTGAATTTCTGTTCGTTGAGTCGGTATTGAAGAGAAAGTCTTGGAGAGACGAAAAATTACGTGAAAACCTGATTTAATCAGAAAATGGCGTCGTTTATTCGGCGGACTAATTTAAAATAATTAACGAGTTGAATTTAATTAAAAGAAAAACGTCTTAATTGCTTTTGCGGGAAAACTTCTATTTAAACGAAATTTAGGCGGATTTAGGTGAATCCCACATTATCAACATAATCTCTCGTTGTATTTGCCTCTTTAAAGGAAGCGATGGCCTAAGAAAGCCGGGCATCACAGCCGGTGTTATCTTAACTTCCCCCCTTTTCTTTGCATCGAAACAAGATAGCACGCCATGTTTTTCTAGATTAATCTACCTCCCATTGTTTACCCGTCATCAAAGACGTCAGCAACATTTCCATAGATAACCCAATAATACGGTGCAATAAAAATAAAATCTCGACGCCGTATAGGTGCTATTATAAAAAAAAAAGAAGACGGGAATATGTAATTAGCGGTCCCCCGGTGAGCGACCAGCGAGTCTTTGTCATCCGCCCACCAACTTTTTACAGCTTCACTCGGAACGATCAGCAGAATACGTTGTTTCCATGTAGGGCATGTGTTGGTCTCGCTTTTCCGTGGCTGTGGAAGCGGAACCGCCTCTCTGTGGCAAGTTCGCTCGGCTACTGCCGTATCGATTACATTTTGACCGTTGCTCTGTTGCCTCTGCCCCTGTTTGCGATGGAATGGCATCGCGAAGTTAAGGAAAGAATATTCGAGTGGATTTTGTATCATTTCGAGCGGTTTTTTGACGTGTTAAGCAAGGATGCTACGTTGCTTAAGGCAAATTTTGTTAATAAATGGAAGTAACAGCGAATGTTCTAAAGATGGAATATCATTAAAATACTTGCTATTATGTTGCATCCAAAGTAGAGCGCGATGATGTTAAGAAAGTAAGAATTTACCAAAATTAGTAACGTCGTATTGAACATAATTTTATGATATTAACATTCATCTGCAATATTTGAAGGCGCACAAAATCACCTTGTATAAAGCCTACAATACCTAACGATCCAGATAAATTCCCTAATTTCCAACTTTCGGTTTCGATTATATTGAAAGCATACCGCGTACTGACGGATGAGTCCTTCTGTACGTACGTCGGTGAACAGTGTTTAATCGCTTGATCAATGTATTGTATGTAGGTTACGTGGAAAATGGCAAATGAAGAGGAAACAGCGTACAATATCTCGTCCAACAATATCGATTTTTGCGTTGCGATAGGGATTAGTTATTGTTTTAGTCGGGAACAGGCTTACTATGTTGTTAAGTAATAAATCAAAAGTCTTTAGCGATCAACGACAATACTTATCTCGGTCAAATCACTTTGGCTGTATTTTCTTATTTGAGGCACGTTATTGCCACAGAAGTTGGAGCGTTTTTTTTTTTTTTGTGAAGCACTACCGAAAAAGAAACTTGGATATATATTCGTTACTAGTATAAACTAGAAACTGCTGAAGTACGTTGGCTATTCAGGAGGAAGTCTTGTCAATTCGGACATTCGAGCTTCGGGAGGAACTTTTTCTTGATGTAAACTGAATAATCAAGCTTGTTTATTTGACTAACGTTTTTCCATATTTAACGAACTCAACGCTTCGTAACTTAGGAACATTCATCATTCATTCAACGCAGGGGAAAAGCTTAAAGTTACATCTCTAAGAGATGTGATCAACGAATATTTACTTGATCCGATAGAACGTTTCGAGTTTTATTTTGTAACAGAAGAAGATCCGCCCAAAGAGAATGGATGGATTCGAACAGTTCCGTTGCTCGCGCCATTTTGGATAAAAACGGAATCAGAATATCTTGATTTCTCCAATATTGCCTTGAAAAAACCTCTTCCTTTTGACATCACGACACCTCTGTATGTACTGACTTTTCTATAATGAGTGCAATGAAAACGAAATATGCTCTGCGTACAGTGCTGTCATCAATTGAGCCAAAAATAAGCAACCTTATCTATCGGGTTGAGTTTATTTTTTGTTTATATGTACCTCTTTTTTTTTGATGATTCAACGAATTAAATATTTGCGTGTCATCATCGTTGCATTTGTTATAAAAAAAAATGAATTTTAATCTCTGGCGATATTGTAGCGTTCCGCCACCTTTAATTATTTTTCGATTTATTTTATTAGCAAGTTTGTTAGTTCTTCAACCTATGTTTGTAACATATGTTATGGTCCGGGGGAAATTATATATAAAGCCAAATGTTTTATTGTAATTTTGTTGTTATCTAAGTACTTACTAGCGTCGCGTCGAAATAAATTTGGCTAATTATGTAGATAACAATCGCTGGCAAACGGCAAACATGCTAAAGTTTCACTCTTATTTGATTGTAGACAGGGCGTGGACGAAAATATTGGCCGATATAGCGTATCCATAAGATATAAAAAGTAATCATTAGAGAGGACGAAGGCAAACTGAAATATTCCTTTTTTTTTGCAGCGACTAGACAGGCTCGTGTCTATTCGTCTCATGAGAATGGATTGGTGTTGCCTACCGAGAGTCGACAAGACACGAGTCTATCTCTGTCGCTGTCGCAAAAAAGTAATAATTCCATCCGCCTTTGTCCTTTCTAATAATCACTTACAATTTGGGTATATACTGGAACTAATAAGTATTAATAGACAAAGATTTTTCCGTCTTAACACCGCAAGAATGGGAGTCAGTTAAAGAAAAGAAATCATAGCCTACTGTTTTTTTTTTTTTTTTTTTATATATATGAAGCAAAAGTATACTTTAATAACAAATTTTAAAAGAAACCGGAGGAAACTACTTCTGAAAGAGTAAAAAATTTAGTCGCAAGTATTATTGTTGAGCCAAGTAAGACGTCGTCAATTTTTCAAAAAATTTGACCAAGATATTATCTTTAAAATTGTTCATCCAAAAGTATCGGTGCAATGGTTAGTTATAATCGAAATTCCGAGAGGCGAATCTATCTATTATCAAGCAACAGAAAAACTTTAGGTGGCTAAAAAAGTCATCTCTTATCGTTGCCCTTTAATTAATTATTTTTTAATTCAAATCTGTAATACACACCGCCAATCTTAGCTACAATCTTCCATTTGGCCTATCTGCTATTGGCTACTATTCATAATTGAAGATTAACATTTTTATTTATAATTTCCAATTTTATTCCTTGTTCTCCTTCTTTTTTTTTATTGTTTTTGTAAGAACTTAAAAGGCACCCTTTGCGCTACGTAAAAACATTAAAACGACAGGCATTTATGACATCAAACCATAGCAAGAAACAAAATTTACTAGCATTCATCAAGCCAAACCCAGATAATAAGATAAATTCGAAAATTAATTTAAAATTGTGAAAATCTCCCACAGGAATGTCACAACGGCATCAATAATGCGAAGTGTCTCATAGAAGCCATTTCTCAACCGCATTCTCACATTAACGAAATACTACTCTAGACCTAAAACGGCAGCGTCATAATCGATTGCACGAGATGAATAATTGCCAAGGTCTAAACGATTATAAAATTTATAACAACAGCATTATTCGTTCCTCTCTCTCTCTCTCTATCTCGAATCGTTCCCGTTTTGGAGCGGACTTAATACGAACGCCAGCGCCGACGATTAGCTCCGTGTCGACCGTAAATACATTTCTGCCTTAGTTCGGAGCGTTTTAATTAATTAAACGCTGTAGAATTTGCGTAACAGGGTTCCTCGGCTTAATGAGGATGTTGGGCAACGTTTAGGATATTGCCCGGTGTCCATTAGACTTGTATAGTCGCTCCGAGTTCAAATGATTTCTTTTGGAAACAACAGTTCATGGGACATAACAAGAAGTGTCTGTTTAAGAAATGTTAATGGATATTACTTTTTGAATCATCCGTTGTCTGCGGATAATCTACGTGAATTTAATCTTTAAGAAAACCCCGAACTAAGAAGTCCAGTCGTGTTAAATCTCAGTGATCTCGAGGGCCAACCGTTATCGTCACCATTTCGAGAAATTACACGACCAGGACGTTTTTCGTGTAACAAACATACAGATTGTTTAACAGTGCGGCCAATAGCGCCATCGTATTGGAAGAAAGGGTTGCGAGATCCACGTCTTCCAGAAGAGTCCATTTACACACCTTAAAACGAATATCGTTTGTTATCAACCGTAGTCTGCTTTAAGATCGAGTCGATGAACGCACGGCGAATTTGATTGCTCACAGGGTGCTTCAGCTCTTAGGTTAAATGAATGTCGAATGCATGTATTCTACCAAAATTCATTGCAAAGACGATATTGAAATGTCTAATTGCCGTGCTCGCCTTTGGAGATTTAATCAAACTCTGATTCGCCCCAGCGAGCAGCTGAATTAACGTCCTCTTCTTGTATTGGTCTCTTGATACCAGAGACAGAATCATTCCGCTCAAATTTTGCGATTACATTCCGAATTGCCGGCTTGTGATTTCGCTGCTTTCTAGACGATCGTGCGTATCGAATATGTATAAATCTTCAAAGTGATACCGGTTGCAAGTAATAAATTTAATTTTGTATTTAGCGATGGATAAACTGTCGAAAGCCAATAGTTAAAATAGGTGATCAGAATTTTCACCAAAAGAAGCTGCGAATCTTTGCAATGCGTTAGTTGCGTTGCTATCACAAAAATCAAGAAAAAACAGCTCGACGGCCGGATTTTACAAGGCGTTTCCTTCCCAGGACAATCCTCCTTTGAATGATCAGAAACGCTACGGCACTTACATTTATCCAATTTCGTTACCTTTAATTCACGATGAGGTTTCCTTTGAATTTCTCAGTTCTGGGAAGTTTGAAGCTCCGCTTGTTTCGTTGCAGTGATGCACTCGCTTAAAGTCAATTTTGCTTGACGCTGAAGTCGTTCGCTGGTCTTTGCATCAATCATCCCGATCTCGTATTGGATTATCCTTTAAGATGCCATATTCCCAATCCTCTGCCAATAAACGCAAGCAAAGTTTTTGACTGGTTCGTCCGCCTTTTGGAGTTGAGAATGAAATGATTTTCAAAATTTCTTACTGTCTCTTCATACGTAGCTGGCTTTTCAGACAGTTGCAACATAATTTCTTATGATTCTTCCTTTCTTTTGATACATCGTTCCAAGCGCTTTCGCCCTTGTGGTTGAGGCTGACTAAGATTAAATCTTGATGGTGGGCCACATGTATCGATACATTCTCACTTCCTGTTGCAGTGATTCTTCTTGTTACCGCTTCCGTCTTAATAGTTTTCCGCTGTCTCCATTTTGTATGCATTCAACGAGATTCTATACACAAAATACCAAAAACGGACGTGTTAAAACCAGTCCCTTTGGTAACGAGACTCATACTTGACTATTTCATTAACGATACAACCGTGTAAAAAGTTCTCTTCGGTAAAATGATATTCCAACGCAAAGCTAGCACAAATTACCTATTTAACAGGCAAGTCGCGCTTACAGAATACAATACATCCATAAAACAGTACCGTATAAATACCCTATACCGCAGCAAAATACCATCAGAATACCGCGGCATTTAATCTCATCGAGATCGGTCCGCGTTTCGAACTCCGTTTCAAGGTGTTTCTCTAATGTTTTGAATTGGTTACGAGCCCTGCGCTGCGGAATGCAAGAAATCCCATTACCGTTTCACAACAGAGACGGGGTCCGCTTCCCCCCTCCGCACCTTGCCGTCCCGCGCCGTACGGGCCAGGAGAGCTGAGAAGCCGCGTCGTCCGTTATTAACGTGGCACACGAGTTCCAGCGGCGGTCGAATCGACCCAAGGAAAGTATTCTGGCCGAGGAGAAGTGAATACAGGCGTTTTGCGATTGCAAAAGCAGACATGCTTCGTGGTTTACGTACACTGTCGCTCGAAAAGTTTAGACCGGCGAAAGTTTCCGTATTTGCTGTTATGCGTACGGAGTGATTAATTAGAACGGTCCAAAATCTTCGGGTATTCTACACGTCACTAGAAGGGACTGCGGGACTTTTTTTTTTAATTAAAGATAAATATAAATAAATAAAAAGAAATAGAAAATTCGGGGTTTCCCTTGAAGTAATCGCAAACAAACTTAACTCATCGTCATTAATTGGCAGAAATCACACGTGTTATTTGAATTCGCTTGTTTATTGGGATCCGTAAACTTGTGCAATGACCCACGGAACAAATTTGTTCTGATATCGCGAAGATTTATGAAATGTAACGATAGCATCGATAAATTTACATTATTTATTTGCTAATCAAATACGACGCGAAAACGGGATCGTATAAGTTGCGTTTAGCAAGACAAATTATTTAATAACAGCGTAAATAAATTGAACTCGTGAATCATAGGAAACGTTGCATGTCTGCGATAAGGATGAATGTTCTCTTTCTGATAATTTTTTGACGATTGTTTTAAACATTGATACAAATCGAAAGTGTTTGCCTTGAAAGTTGATTTATGATATGTTCCTTTTTTATTTTATTTTTTTAATATATAATCAGGTGGTTAAGGCACAAATTAGATCACTGAAGAAATGCAGTAGTTGAAAAAGAACAAATAGAAATGACCAGAGATTGTGCGTATACGCTGGCGTGTAAAAAAAATTGGTGCTCGTATCGTAATAAAATTGAAAAACCAATGTGACGTCTAATGTACAGTAGACACAATAAATAATCCCCAACTCTGTACATCACGTGGCAGAATTTAGTGCGTTAGTTCATTCATTCGTTGGTTTAAATTGCGAAAATAAGTTCAGGTAAGGTCATAATAGGTGCAACCAATGCAATTAGTGTTACACTGCGCCATTTTGTTGTATCACCAATAAGTGTGAGACATTGGGGGACAGCATTAATTTTGTATTTTCATGTGAAGAAAACTGCTGTTGAATCGTATCGATTACTTCGAGAAGCTTATGGGGAACATGCTCCGTCGCAAGTTACGTGTGAACGATGGTTCTGGCGTTTCAAAAGCGGCGACTTCGATGTTGTAGACGAGGAACGTGGAAAACCCAAAAAAAATACGAAGACGTGGAATTGCGAGCGTTGTTGATGTTGTTGCGGAGATGATTCGCAAACACAACAAGCTGTTACCAATCGGCTACGAGAGATGGGAAAGATTGGGACATATTGCTGGAATATTGGGAATATCTTGTAAATGCTATAAAATGTAAAGAAACGAGCGAAAAAAAGGGGCGACCACCTCGTACAGACGCATCGAACTTATTAAAATTAGTCGTTTTCTTCAGCACGTGGCGATGTTGGATTAAAAAAAAAAAAAACAAGTCCTATGTAGTTGCTAATAAAATTAATGAAACGTATCTTTATATCTTTTATAATCTCTCAAACGGGCGTAAGACTATTCCTGCATTAGATAAGCTTAATGTTACAACCAGTTGTACAAATATTGAAGCATATTTCTGTTATTTCATTAATATTATTTTGACGTCGCTTTATCCAGCAATAAAAACACTAAATGCTTCCTCCGTTTCCCACTAATGCTTGTGTGCAGGAAAGAAAAATTAAACCACTCTCATTACACAGTAGTGTATCCATTAAAAAGCGCATTAACTGTGCGTAGTTGTAACCTACTAACACACTAACCTATAGAGACGGGTCTCCACGTTATAAATAATATCATTTAGATATACACTGCTGTACAAAATCGAGGAAAAACTGATAACGTCGTTGTTAGACGTTGTTTCTTATCATATCTGCGTTAAATAGTTGCAGGATAGCGGCGAGAAATAAATATCGACGATCCACCAAACAGAAATGTTTATTATCGAATTGGGCGTCGCGGGTACTTTCGAGTAGATAGGTTGATAAAAATTTTCTCTTATACTGCGCGTTCTCTTGAAAGGACAAGACTTCCTTCATACTTAGCGGACATATTCGCATCGATGGCAATAAGGAAGTTCAGCTTCCAGAACCTCTTGGCATATCTTTTAATATCGACGAAACGGATGTTACTCCTTGGATCGAACAGAAAGTCATTGAAACCTGGGAAAGGCCAATAACGACAGAACTAGGAGGCTTATGGAATTTGACGGGAAGCCTGTCAGTGATCCAACCGAAATTAGCGAAACACCTACAAAAAAAAAGGGGAGAAGACCGCAGGTTTTCTCTGTTCGGAAAGATTTCGCCGAACGAACTACCGGAATTCGTCAGCGTAAGTCTACTCGACGAATTCGACGAAAATCACTTTTACGGCTTACAGTACGGCTTATTGTTTGATGTAGATGGATGGATTAAGCTGACCTGTCGGAATTAGACATATGTACGGAGTTGCGGAATCTACGTAACATTCGAACAGCTCATGTAACCTCAATGCTTGCGGTAGATGTTAAAAGTAGAGATCACAGTTACGTTCTTCTTTTGCAGAAAACTGTATATCCCACCTGGATACGAAGAAATTGTGTTCACATTAATTATCAATGAGCCTCAGCAAATAACATATGACAGATATTATACGCGGTAGATTTTACAAAAGAGAAAGCGCGTCGTGTACACGTACCACGACGTGAAAGATTACTTAGGTAGGAAATCCTGTAAGAGAACTATTAGACTTTGTGCGGCTTATTTTATTTCTCCTACTTACATGTCGATGCTTATACAAGAAATTATAAAGAAAGCCTCTCTCCAGATTATCAATGCAAGTCTGTAGTAATGGAGCCAACGGAAAAAAAAACAAATTTCCAGTAAAAGTTGAAGCAGAATGAAATGCTTTAAAATAGTTAAATCAGTTCAACCCGCAGGAAGTAATGCTTTATAAGTTGCGCAAAAAATATCAAATAATTCTGCGTGAAGCTGCCATCCAATCACCAACGATTTCAGGATATATCGCGAGATAAATTTTTCATTGGATCATAAACCAATCATTAAGGTGGAACCAAGCTCAGCCTAAGAGATATTCACTTGTGTCTAATTACAACCAATCACCTTGCACTAGTAACCTTTGATCACCAATCTGCCTTTGTTATATTGTAACGCAACAATGGAACACGGAAAAACTAAGAGAAGCTGCGAGGAATGCAAAAAAATAAATGAACAACCCAACAATGAAGATAAAATTGGAATTTGTTTTGATCTATCTCTCTCCATCCTATTTGACTAATTCCAAACCGTATTATTTCCATTAATTTTAGTCGCACAATTTCCTTACAACAAGAAATGCCCGGATATTTGCCGAGCATGAAGCTCAAGAGGTCGTCTCCTACTTACTGGAATTCCTAAAAGCATTGCTCATATCTTACGACGCGTGTAACTGCGTCTAGCGATAGTTGCAGGCAAAACATTTTTCTAATTTATCTTATCTTACCTCGGTTATTTGGGATACTAAGGTACTGTTAGGGAAAAGTTATGCGAGATATGCTCCATTTGGTCTCGAATATCGTTTTACGTTGTGCAGAACCCGTCTTCGAATTGCTTAACTCGCCGTACGAACCCGCAACGCGCATCTCGCCATTTCAAACGTATTTTACGTAGCAATTAGCGCGTCGAGAATTTACGTATGTATGTGTATTGCAAGTGAAAGCCGTAGTAGCTATCGTTAGAGGATGAGTAAAACCGAATCTCCAAACAAAACCACGAAATTGTCCGAATGTCCCTGCGATCTAGCTTATTTTAACGTGGTACTTATGATGGTTATGGTGTTTATGGGTATTCCGTTTCGTAGCGGGTTTATTTGAGCATTAAGTCGATAATATGGCGTTAAAAATTTTACAGTTCTAATTCATGCAAATTTATGTGTGTTTACGTTCTAGCCGGCGTGTCTGGGCTTCTCTTTCTCGTTTCGGAGGCGTCCTCATCTTTCGTCTCGTTTGTGTACTGAATAAGTTGATCTTTGCAATACACCGATAGGTGCGAATTTTTTGACCAAACTTGGCAAAACTTTATAACTATTGAAAGGTGAAAAGATGAACACGATTTAATTTTATTTTTATTAATAATGTGTTGGGATTCCCGCTATTAGTTTCATATTATCTTACTCCTCATGGCATTGATTAGCGGAGAGCGTCTAATTCCAATTTTTCGTTTTCCATTTTTTTTTTTTTTTGCTATAATGTCCTACCTGTGTTCGATTGGTCAGGAGAGGTCACGAGATGTGCGTAGTTATGGAAGATACGGAAGAATGGGTTGCTTAGACTGCTTGGTACGCATATCTTTTAATAGAAAAATGAATTTTACGCTGTTCCCTACGTCATTTTCTGTCTCTGTGCAGCTATCTTGCATGCCTATACAAAAATCTGGATTCATCCCAGAAGACCACCTTATTCCACTCCCAATTCTAATGTATTCGCAATCTACACCTGATGTCGGTGTTGAGTCATCAACGGTAATAGAGGAACGCTTTGATTTGGCGATAAAAGAAAAATCACCAGTTGATCAGAGCAAAAAGATCAAGAATTGATCCGGTACTAGAGAATCGGTCGTGTACCTCGTTAATTTTTCGGCCCCCGGTTGTTCTTCCACCACTTCCACCTCTGTCGAAATCGCTGAATTGGCGATAATTTCTATGTTGTTGCATTCTGGGCATAAACTCGAAAGAAGAAAATTCAAATAAAATCTCCTTCCTCGTATTACACACCCTTGGAAAGTTTTGATACGTCTAGCGGAGATTATTTGGGAAATGTCTTGTAGATGTCGTGCATAAAACAAAAACAAAACAAAAAAAAAAACATCGATTATATTCTTAAAATTGACGGAACGAGTTCATATCCATTAATGAAAGTTCACATATCCGGTTCTAGGAAATGCGTCCCACTAATGTGGGTGACGTCGCTAGTTCCTGCTGTTTTGTAGCACGTCTTCTATGACGTTAATGCGCTGTACTGAACATGCACTTCAGATGTTGCGTTCAGATATTATAATGTTACTAGTAGCCGTTGCAAGAAACTTTACGGTCATGGCGATATAAAGCCGTTAAAATAAATTGCTGTCAATGTGCTAGTATTTACGTTGCTACTGATACTTTGGCGAATGCAGATGTTTCTAGTGTCTTGTCGGCAAGTGTTCGGATTGATCTCTTGCACGAATCGCATAGTTTTGCTTAAAATGGTAATATTAATTTAAATTAAATAAAAAATAAAAAATTGAATCGAATTCATTAAAAAGATAAATGTTAGAATCTGGGTTGGATAAATTGTGTTGAATTTCCCTGATTATCATCGTGAGTTGTTCCTTTTCACCCTTGGTCGATTTCTGTTAAGTTATCTCGATAGACTCCCGATACATGTGAAATTTGTCTCGATCTCGATCGTTCCTATCTTGGTAACTATTATTCGTTTATTAAATGATCACTTCCGCTGGACAAGACCGTACGTGAATCGTCATACAATAAACGTAAGGCAGTTGCAATGTAAAAACACTACGAAAAACACACGATGCAACTCGATTTACATTGTAAAACAATTAAGACTTATAAGCTAAAAAACGAAGAAGATAAGTAGCAGCAAAATGTGAGAACTCCGTTACTTTTAAAGATTTCTCGACACGCATCGGTGTGATCGATATCAAAGATTACCTTAATTATGCGTTTTCGAATTTAATAAGAACGTCTTCTCACTGCACGGACCGCGTTCAAACAACTAATAACCGAGTAAGCTGTTACCAAAATGGTTACCACCTTGCCTAGAATTTACAAAGTTAAACTGCAAGTGGTTTTCCCATTGTTTACCATTACCACAGGTAATTAATAAATAGTAGAAAGTGCGGAGGACTAAGAATGGAGCTATGTAATACGCGCAAATCCTGAGAATAAGTGCTACAACAAATGTTATCAAGCTTAACGCGTCAAGTTTTGAAACTAACAAGAAATGATCTACAACATCCAAAGCTAATAGAAACGAATAAATGTCCGGTGGTTAGTTGAAGAATATGGCGAAATGGGTTTGGATCGCGAGCGCCCTTAATGAGCAAAGTGAAATGAAATAAAATAAACAACTTAGCAATTACAGCGAACCACATACAGTATCGGCTAGAATTTTTAAATTTTCGTTCACTATTAACTTAAACGTGGTAAAAATGTTTTTGCACAGAAAGGGTTTCGTCTATTTGTTCTTATCATTAAACGACTCGTTCGTTCATGAAAGCTTTTTCTTTCTGCTAGCTCTTCTTTCTTCATTTTTACAACGAATCACGTATTGGAATACTGCGGCACTAGATCACTGAAACACTTCACTATCAACCCTTAACAAAAATACTTCCGTTGAACTGTACGATCGTTTCGATAGCTAAGCTTCAGCAGCAATACTGAACTGAGAAGATGATAGCTTAGCTATCGAAACGATCGAACCGTACGACGAAGTGGAGTGTTTGTGATAAGAGATGATAGCGAAGTGGTTCAGCTTTACTTTACTAAGTCCATCTTTGGCACTTTTAGTTTTCAATTCTTCGAGGCGACCATGGTAATACTTCAACTTTTTCATTTCACAAAGGAATTCTGACAAACCTGCCTGGGATAATTATGTTGTTGGAAAAAGATGCCCCGACTAAGCCTGCAGAAACGAGTACGCTTAACGAAATTAGCTGAGATTAGACAGACTCGTGTTTTCTCGACTCTCGGGGAAACTAGTTGGCAACACGAACTCATTCTCGTGAGACGAATAAGTACGAATCTCTGCTAATCTTGTGGAACGCAACTCGTTTCCGCAGGCTTAGCCCCGACACATAAACCCATCCATTCTTCTCTAAATCTTGTGCGCAACATGTTCGATAATTACCTAATCTCGACAGGAGATGGCGTTATTAGCTCTATTCCCTTAACGAAGCTAAAATAACCGCGAAAATAAAGAGGAATCGGAAGCCAAGAACATTTACTTATATGCCGGCATAATTCTTAAACAAAACAAACCGTAGAAATCGTAAAAAAAAAATCAATCGGAAACGAAGGAATTTATTTGCTTAAAGTCTTAATTACCCATCAATCCCTACATACATACATCCTATTTTTAGAATCACACGTATCGCAAGACTAAAGCTGCAAGCAGGAGTACCGAAGACTATTTTCGATACTGACCCACCTCTGCGTGCAGGTGCATTGTTTATTTCTCTCCGTGTATTTTCGTATGGACCACCACACACATACTCCTTTCGGGAGCAGTGTTTCATAACCGGAGATCCTAGAAGCTCGTCTGCTTGCCGATGAGCCTGAAACGCCTAAATTTAGGGTCAATTAACCTGTTAAGTAAATATACCGTTGATTCAATAATGATTTAAATAAAATAGAAAGGGGATATATATCTTCAAAATTTTTATGCGTGTCCATAAGGTGAATCTACGGGCATTAGATCTCTTTATTGCTACATACATAAATACACAACATCGGCACCTATACATATAAGGACAGACCATTTACCGGATAACACTTCTAGTCATCGCGGGCGCCAAAAATGTCCTCCTACCTTTACGATACGCGATAAACAAGTGCTCGGTAAGCCGGAGCAATTAAAAATCATTAGTTTTCTTCCCACTTTCCAGCTAATTTGAACTGCATATTAGATGCCAACACCGATATGGACGGTGTGAATATGTCAATTATCGTTTGACGTAGGATAGCGGAAGCCGCAGCCTTTACCAAATTAATTATCGCCCGTTTTCTTTTTCTCTGTTGCAGTTTCGGAAAAAGAACAGGCGGCAACGCTCGCAGGCAAAACGAATGTTTTGTTCTCGAAACTTCGGAGATGATTGTCGTAAGTATTCATTTTTTTTTCCAACTTTTTTTGTTGTTGCTTTAAGGAAGATGAGCTACGTCGAAGATTTTGCGATCAACTTAACCCTTGAATTTTTTAAATGTCCTAATAAGCTATTTAACATGGTCTATTTAACGATGTCGGGATGGGGAGCAAATACACCAATGGAGTCGCCGCTTAGCATGCTATCTTTTGTTTCATTACGCGATTTGTTAATATCTTTTCTTGACGTAAACGCTATAAGAACGGAATCTAATTAGAAACATCAGATTACTCTGGTATCGAAAACGTACACTTTATGGAAGATTTACAGCTCTACACGTTCTATGAGATTATCTGAAAAGCTTCAATCCTCAGCATGCAGATGCAGCAACAATGAAAAAAAAATAGCGCTAACATAGCCTCCTCGTTGTATTTGTGAGATTATTCACGGTAAACGCAACAAAAGGAGAGAAAAAAGTATTCTAACACACGAACATGTTTCTGTCTTCTCGGCGTCATCAGCGTGGTTTCGAGAGTACTTTTTTTATCTCTGCCTTGTGTCGCTGTTGCCTCACAGTTAATGCCAAAGCATTTTGAAAACGACAAACTAGACATCTCATGGCGTACCAAATGGAGTACCAAAAACAACCGAGGCCTATTTTAATCATCTTTTAATATATTTTCTGGTTTCCATAATTTATCTTCCCTTGCATAAGTAGTCTTCCATGTTTAGGCGAAGATGATAAAATTTTTAACAAGGTGTTTCTTTTGGTTTTGTTTTCTTTCGCGAAGCGTGATTGTAACTGTGTGATGTTGGCATCAGTCTATCAGAAATCGATCTGTTACGTTTGAACGTGTTTGAACGTGTCGTTGGATTATGGAAAATGGAGAGCGTTTATTCGATGTGTAATTTCCCGATCTTTCGAACATGTTTGAACAGCTACGTTAAACAATTTAGATCGATTATTGTTACGTGAAGATCGGAATTTCCATCTCAAAGGCAAAGGTTGCTTTAAAGGAGTGAATCACACAAGTGCAAGCAAGCCATTTCTGGGATTGTCAATAACCAAGCGTGAAATTAAACGAAATCAGTTGGTGTTTCCCAATGTTGATTTGTTTATTGAAGGTTCTTTAGAATTTGAATGTTGAAATTTGGTACAAATGCAGTATTTCTGATGTAATCTATTAATCGCCGAGTCACGACTTAACCCTTTTGCTTTTAGCGACTCCCATTCCGTTTGAGTCGGGTGATTTCCTTTAAATAGAACTCCGCTAGTTTCATTAACTTCATTTCTCGTACGTACCAACATACGTAGTTTTATAAAATCATATGTTTTTCTTTTGTTTTTAGCTTCTTCGGTAGCTTTTAACAATTCACATAATTCAGAATCATTTCGAATTTTCGATTTGATTTGATCAAATTTTTGCTGACTGGAAACACGATTAATTGAAAAAAAAATGAATTGTAAATATTTTTCCTTTCCTTTTAAGTCAAATTCTTTGTCGTCATAACCAATAGCATAACCAATAACATCTAGGAAGAGTGTTCGCAAAATATCAATTTTCCCGGATTGATTTGAACTTTTGAACTAAATCAAATTGTTCTAAAATTATAAGTATTTGTTGGAATCTTAACGGGGATTTATCTCGAGGTTCTTTTTACGTACTCTTATCAAGACAGAGTCCTCCAAACAAACATTAATGAATAGAGAGGATAAAAGCGAGTGAAATCATACCTTTTTTTCGCAGCGACTTGAAAGACTCGTTAACAAAGGGTTCGTGTTGCTTACTAGTTTCCTAACGAGTCGACAAAATACAAGTCTGTCTAGTCGCTGCAAAACACGTATGATTTCTATCTTTATTATCTATTGGGTGCGTTTTTATTGAAATATTCTAAAACTAGTCATTTAGTTAAAGTCCCTTTTAAATTGTTCCATCTATTTTATGATTGTCTAGTTTTATACCGTCATCCATCAGCAGAAATATTCGAAATTAATCGGTCCAACCTGCCTCAAATTTTTTGAGAGTTCCATTCACAATAACATCATTAACATCATCCTAACTAAAGAGATTCACGAAAAATCCATATCTTTGTAAAGGTCTATAAAAGCTTTTTGAAAACGATGATAAACTAAGCCGTAGCCTTAAAAATCCGTATCTAGCGAAATTTAGAAGCTTGATCTGCGAAAAACCTTCACTTGCATCTGAAGCACTTTCATCCAGCTAGACATTGGTTCGGGAAAAAAGACGGCAACAGAATCATCGCGAAACGTGCTGCAGATCTACAGGTTAAACGACTCGGCTTGAATTCCATTCTATTCTTACCTTCTCGGCTTCCCGAAAACTCTCCATTGTAAACCAATTATCAAAGGACCCTCCTACTTCATTTCCCTTCGCAACGTAGGTAGCTAGACGCGACTATAACGCACCTAAAATTACGCGCCACCTTTGATATATTAAATACCAATTAGGCGCTTTGAGATTATTACATCATCCTCCCTCTTCTGCGGAACGGTGGAAATTAAACGTATGTAGGTGAAAGGTTGTAGGTCACGCAGGAAGTTCATCATGCGTTGCCTAGGAGACCCGCCGATTGTACCTGTCCGTAAATGTTACTTATCTGTAACGTACTCGTAGATGTATCCGTCTTTATCGCTCCGTCGTTTCGGCTCGTTGGTCGTCTCCCGTTTTCGTCGTAGACGAAGGAGGAGGGCGGGGAGATGGAGGTTTTAACGTTGCCGTCATCTCGGATAATATACGTCTCTCATGCAAGTATGGGAAACATTTCTCGGTACTGGGAACAGGTAGTGAAGGCTACGGTGTCGTGAATATTCATGTTTCTATATTCGTACCGAGTATTAAAATTATAATAGGCGATTTCTCAGCGTTTACATGTAGGGTTATTTGTAAGCAATTTACGAGGTACGTTTAAAAATTCACAGATTTTAGGACATTTATCTTCGTTGTGTTCACTGATGGAAAAAGAGACCTCTGGATCTTCACAAAAAACTTGGGTAGTAATAATACTTGAAGCTATTGATAAAAGGTAAAAACATGAGTGACTAATCGATCATTTTCTTGTTTGCTTATTGTACGGTGAAAGTTCGATAATTATCGAGCCTTGGCAAGAGATGGCGCTGTTATTGCTGAGGTTTTAACATCCGACGTCATGATATTTTAACAACTCATTGGAATGCAAGGATGTTTCTCGCAAAATGGATGCCGCCGTTGCTCACAACTGACCATAAATACGACACCTCCAAAGGAATGTTTTTGGCGTCGATTTATAATTGTTGACGTTCATCACGGCACACCAGAGACCAAAGAACAGCCTAAACAATGGGTTATTTCTGAGGATCCAAAGAAGGTGAAAGCCACTTTATCGACCAATACGATCATAATCACAATGCTTCGGGATGGACCTGACATAATTCACGTTAATTACCGCCAAAAAGGGAAAAAGATTAATGGCGAGTATTACGCCGACTAACCTCGGCCATGCATTTGAAAGAAGGAAAGGATTTTCGCCAGGGCCGGCGATTATCTCCGATCTTCCGTTGAAAATATGACAAGCAATCCACATCTTTACGGACCAGGTTAAAAAGGTTACGTGGCATTAAACAGATGACTGCTCAGAGAGAAGTCGCCATGTTATTAATTAGGAACCACCAAAATCTTTTAGATTATCCCCATGTTTTGTCCTTTCGGACGGTCAAAAGCTGGAACCGGAACCCAAAAGTTGACCAAACGGTGCTAGACGACCATCGAAGATTAGGAAGATAGCAGAGGCTGTCAGTATTTTGAAAGAACGCAAAGAGTGATACGATTTGAAAAAGCGAACTTTGCGTTAGATGCGGAGCTTGCTCATTCGGAACATGAAACGCATCCGAATGAATATTCCCAAAGCTCTATTGAGGCAGTTTTAGCGTCCTTTAATAGCTGTAGAAGCTAAAGAAGAAAAAGGTGAATTGGCTCCAAACCAAACGAAGACCGTTCCTTCGCCTGGTCAAATCTAGAAAAAGGAAAGCAATAACGGTGCCATGCTACGTATTATTACTTGACAAGTTGGAGGAAGAAATCGTGCAAAAACGACCGTATTTATAGAAAAAGGACGTTTTATGCCACCAAGGTAATGAATTGAAACTCGAAAGACTTGCATACTGTTCATCAGATCTAGACCTCAACGACTTCTTTTTTGTGCTTGGCGAGAATAGACTTTCATCGAATGGAGAATCCATCATATTCGCGCGGAACAAGAGGCCGGCTATCATTTAGACGAATTAAGAGGAAGATCATGCCGAGAAATAAAACTGAATTTGCACAAAAAAGAAAACTTGTTTTTGTGGTAAGTTGGACGAAAGGCTGCGGATTTTGTTGAGATAAAAAAAGGAACGACGTATGCTATGATAAATACTGCAACGAATGTTGGGTCACCTATCGCACGAGCAAACGGTTGTTATTTGGATACTATTAAGTGCCACGTATCATACGTACGTTACGTGCATGCTAGATGATTCCACGTTGTCGACAATATAAGGTTGTAAACCGCAACGCCTACGTAGTACGTAGAGTGAATCAGCGACGGTAATTCTTATTAACGCTACAATTCTGCTCCACATCCTTATCACTCCGAGAATAGAGAATTCCACATGGTGATACGATTACGATTGATAAGCGCATGAGTAATCGATTAAGGTTGGTTGAAATTGAGCTTATTTAGTTTCAAGTTAGAACAAACGGTTGAACATCTTCGGAAATTTTATTATAAAAGTAATCTTTGAAATTTCATTCCTAAATCGGGTACTTCTAGCAACAATACCTTCGTATTCGAACAGTTTGGTTCGTAAATCATTAATTTTTTCGTCCGGGCTAAAATGATTAATCGTAATTAATTGCTTCGATTGCAGAAACTTATCTTAAGTCAAAGAAGGTCACTTTTAAGTTTAATATAACGTCTTGGAAAGAGCAGAAAACGCTGGAGATTTTAAAAAAGCTCACACGTACTCCACGAAGCGCTGTAATTGATGGCGTCGAAATCAGAAAATCGATTTTCTTTTATCTCTTCATTTTTATTCTGCTGCACAGAAATATATGGCATCATATATGGTATTAATTTTCAAATAAAAAGACGTCTACATGGACGGTATTGGAGAAATTGAAGCTGAAATGTAAGGAAAGTAAAAGTATTTAACGCCATTCATCCTAAGCATTTCAATTTTTATTGAGAAATTTCTTATCAAAGATATGCGGAAGAAATAGCGATAGGTTCGTGGAAACCCAGTACTTGCGTAATTTTCACAAGAATGTTTACGTATTTCGCCCGCATTCTTCAAATATGTCTTAATCGGAGGACGAGGATAAATATTGAGATATTGTTTGCGATTTAATCACCGCTTTAAAGTTAAATGAATATACGCCGGAAATCCACAATAACGCTTGAGAGACAGGGAACAAAACAGATTTAATTACGACGCATGCACAAAAACTTTTTAAAAAGAGCGAAATTATATATTTGTATTAGTAAAACGGCGATATCGCTAGCGCATGGAATTTTCCCACATTAAGCTTGCTTATTGTCATTTCCTAAAATTTAGAAGTACGCAGACGAAAAATAATGGACTACCGGAAATAAACAATTGTAAATTATACCAAAAAAAAAAAAACAATCTCTAATATTGTAGTTAGAAGGGAAATGACAATTTACAAACGAAATATACAGTGTTTAAAAGAAAGTTTCTGAACGTAAAAATAACTCAAGAAAATGGGATTCCCTTGTACTTGAAGTTTAAAGAAAAATAAGGCATTTGAATTTGCCAAGTGTTAACAGACTATCGCCTTCAAACGGACCCAAGTCAACCATCAAAGGAGGCACGAAGTAAAATCTTTGCGAAAATGAGAATAAGATGAGACTTATTTGCCATTTAAGCCCGACAAGAAGATGAAAGGATACATACGGGAAAAGAAATGATCTAATAACGTGATTTTAACAACAATCACATTTTAAAAACGTCCCTGTAATAGATGAACGCTTCGTTATCTTCGTCTTGCCCTACGGAGGCGGGAAGGCGATCTCATTCGCACAGGCGTTTAAACGAGACAATCTATCTTGTCACTAATCAGATTACATAAGAATTTATAGCATCGCTTATCGCGTCATTGCGAAAGGGGATACAGTACGGTGTCTTTGCGACAAGTCCTACTACGATGCGCCAATCAATTGATAATGAAGTTCCTCGACGATCGGTATTTTTGAGCGTCGCCTCTTGAAAATGATGCTTAAGACGTAGTTTACTTCAAAGAGCACAGAAAAAGTACATTGTTATTACAGATAATCTTTTTTGAAAACTAGTTTTTTATAGACACCCAACTACCTCGCTACGACAAAGTTAATATCCCGCTTGATAAAATAATTTCACCGTCTTTCGAGCCATCTTTTGAAAAACTCCTTGAACAGGTCGTTGTTTAATTGCATTTCATCATCGCTAGAGATGACCAAGGCAGTCGAAATTTTTTTTATTGCAGCGACTAGGCAGGCTCGCGTTTTGTCGATTCTCGAGGAAATCGATAGGCAACACGAATCCATTCATATGAGACAAATAGACATGAGTTCTGGCTTGGTCATCTGTAGTTATAGCTCTTTTAGTTATGATGAAGTTTAGCCGGATCACTCTCAACGGTTTCCTAATTTTGGAACGGATAGATGCTAGAAATCGGCTTCTTTCTCGGAGCACAACTAGTTCTTATTTCGTCGGTTTAGCTATGGCTAAAATTCAAAAATTCAGACGGTCTTTTCTTCGTTTTGTTCCATTGGACCTTTACATATTTGGACCTATATTCAAGAAGCTGAAATAATATCATCTTACCAAAATACAACTATTGCAAGAACTCAATTGAGATTTTTGTGATATGTAATTAACGCTGGATTAGCGCTGAATCTTCTTTTCGGATGAAGCTTTATTTTGCCCAAACGGAACAGGAAATCGACAAAATTGCAAGTACTTAAAGTTAAGGTGTGAGCAGGGCTAGCGGAATCTTCGGCTGTTTCTTCTTTGACGAAACACACACGGGACATCTGGATTTTTACAGGGATGTATGGTTTCGTTTCTTTGCACTGTACACGTACTATACGCGAGATTTTTAAACAGCTGCGTTCCTGGGATGGGAATCGATATACGAGGATTCACAGAATGCTCTTCAGATTTCCATATTTTATGTCTGTTGATTTTTTTTGTTTTATATTTTTGGGATACTTAATATTAAAAAATCAATGTTGATAGGCTACTATCTAGATCCAGATAATTTAAAGGAAATAATCATTTAATTTTTTTTTTGTGATACCATTTAGATTAAAAAAATAAAAACATTGATACGAGATTAAAAAATATTGCCAACTTAAGAAGTTACTATTAAATTCGATAATATCGAATTGGAATGACGATATTACTCCGTCATATCAGCAGTTGCCACCGCATCTGTTTCTACGTCAAAAGGTATTATTGATAAATTTTTCCTAATCTAATAATAATAATAAAAAAAAAGAAACTAGATAGGGAAACCATTACATATCCAAGCGTATACTAAATACTATTGCAATACCTCACGACTCTTACGATGACTCTTGCGGTCTACTCTACTTCCTCTCCACTAACTCGATAACATGTAATATCACATCTCAAAATAACAGGTCGGCATCTACCGGAAGCTGGATATACGTACACAAGAGTATTTTGCTGGAATGAAAATTGTTTATTCTGAGTGATGACTCAGATCTTCGTTCCAATTACGGTTTTTCTCATCTCAAGAATGAAGCTAGCTTTCATTTTTCTACGCTTGCTATGTCTCGAACGATTAAGATTTCATTGTTGAAGATTGCGTGACTAGATTCTGTTTAATAGATGAGAATTCGATCGATTATCGTTTTCTGCACTATTTTTTTTTTTTTAGATTAATTACGTCTTTTACGTAATTTATTCAAGTCTCCGTGGAGGAGAAGGAGCTTTCGTTTTCTTTAATTATCGATCGATTAAAAAATTTGCCTTGCTATTAATGGTAGGATCCAATTTGGGGAAACGTTCCTTCCAAGCGAAGGATTCTTTTATTGTAAATTTACACTGTCTACATAAAAAAGATTTAAATCAGCAAATTGCTCCTAGATAAAGCAGCGTATGTGTACGTACGCTCGTACAAAAGTATCGCGAAAATGGTACAAAACCCAGGAGAAAAGATACTTTTACTATTGCACAACTTACGCGCCTATACTAAAACTCGCGCATGCATAGGCATTCATGGTTTACTTTAAAGACGTATTGTATACAAAGCGAACGGTAGGACGCAGACTGCTCCGGACGCATAAAACGTGCATGTAGACGTAGTATTTTTGCTTGTTTACCCGTACGGACACGTTAAGATGGTTATTTTCACTTTTTCGCTCTTTCAGAACGCATCACAATGGCTTGCCAACGTTATCCAAGAGTTCGAGGTGTTTACGTAACGCTCGGACGGGTTTTGCAATTCCGATCTTAATTAATGCGGTGGATGATGTAGTCGAATGTGTCGTGCTTATTTTGATTGATGGTTCAGTTTGATGAATAGATTACATCATGATACGGTTGAAACATTTGAATAACGTAAATATTTATTGTCTGATTGGAAGATAGCGTTTATAATATTAGGAAATTTGCATATTGTTTGATTTTTTTTTGGCGTTTGATATACGCTTAATTTTAATATTATGCAATACCTTCAATTTTTTTTTAATGGATAAATAAATATTGGGAGGAAAAGTTGCTCAATGTTTGAAAAATGTCGTCTTTTGTAAGAATCTTTTACTGTCGCTGTAACAATAATTCAAGCTTATTGATCAGTATCAGATATTTTGTTGAAGATAGTTGTTAGTTGAAGATGCTCCAATCTAACAGTGCAAGAAAACAGTACAGGGCCCAGATTCGATCCCTGCAGCACTCTAATATTGGTGAGCAACAGGAACGATTTATCCATTGCAATCCTTTCTAGTACTTCCCCTCGAAGCCCCAAGAAAAAAGTGTATTTAGCGGTAATTTCTGAGCAATACAGTCAAAAGCTTTCAACAGATAACAGAGAATCCTTTCTTGATTCAATACTAAGCATTTTTAAGAACAACAAAGATGAAGAAAGATTTGATAATGATGATTGTTTGCACAAGCCGCCACTATAATACAATACAGCGACATTAGGAAGAACCTGTCCCTTAAAACGTAATATTCTTAAATCACATTGATCTGGGGCGTCGCTTCATCTTATGGTTGCAACCCAAGCAGTGAGCCTTGAGAGATTTTTCTTGAAAATGAACAGCAAGTCTTGTGCCATTCAGGAAAACAACGTTGATCACCATCCTCATTGATTTTTCTTAGTCGCAGTCCTAAACGTTGCACAATCTTCTCCAAAAGTTTCAAAATAAGCGTGTTACTACAAAAATATGTTTCCCCTTGCTGCATTTCACTGGCTTAGTTCTTATAGTTGACTTCATTCTAAATTGAGAACCTATTTACTTGGATGATGATGATGCAATGGGCCTATTTAGCAAGCGGTGCTTTGCTGCGAATGAACGCTCGCAATCTTCCATAGCCGTCAGACAAAAATGAAGCTGCCAAGAACCTCAAATAGGTTGTAAGCTTTCGCGCTTCCAATGATGCTTTTGCAGAATAGAAAGCCTTCAACGCCAATATTATTATCCACGAAGCGTACATAAAAAATAAAGTGTGCGTCTTCGTTATCTGTCATCAGCCTCATCAAGTTGAAGACTTGAAATTTTGGCGCTTTTCGTTTTCTCCATTAATTTATCATTGAGATCCCGAGATATAAGGTGGATTCTTCGACTAATAGTGTTGGTGGGGAAAGGTACCGCTTCCCCCATGTCAAGAGTAGTAGATAGAGTAAGTTCTTCTGCGATGGCGTGAAATTTTTTACGCTTCATCACCTTCTATGCGACCGTAAAAGATGCTAGGAGCACATTGCTTGATATTAGAGCTTGTTTAGTAAATGCATCTCTTTGTTTTCGTAAAACTTAGAACTTCGTACTGAAGAATTCCAACCCTGTTAGAGTGATTGTTGTCGAGATGGCGCTTTAACTTTCTTGGGAGCGTTCGCCTGGGCGCTAAGACGTTTAAATAGCCAACACAGCACTCTTTGATTCTATAAAAGCAATGCGAAAATTTGAATTTCCGTCTCTTTGCTACACCCCCCCCATTTGTCAATGTTTAATCTATTCAGCAGCTGTGCAAATTTAGATTCGTCTGTCTAGAGCGTACGCTTTCACGCTTCTCGATGAGCCTGCGAAATTTCAGACACTTTGTCTTCGTAAAAGCACACTCTACAAGGAAAAAAAAAAACAGCGTACAAGCGCAACGTATCGAAATTTTCGACAACCAGTGTATTTCTACGCGCTTAGCTTTTGTTTATATACCGAAAACCATGCGTTGCGCTAGACGCGCAATACAGAGGAGAAACGGTGCGCCTATGCGGACTTGTCGTGTGTACAGAATGCACGCACGGTCTGGGAGGTTTATTCACGTCGTGCCATGTTGTTTGTGCTGTTGCATATGGAGCCATAGATCACGATTGCACCCGACTTCACGTACATACGAAGGGCGATAGAAATACCGATATCCAACCCTAGGAGCGACGAGGATGGCGATAGGAGCAGGAGGAGTGCTGCCTATTTTTATGTCGGTTTTTGGAGTACGCACACAGGAAAAGGTCTGTTTCCGTCAAGACTTCACCGGGACTCCTGAATCCCGTCCTATGTTGCGCCAGTGAGTCTTCTACCTTCTTTCAACATAACCGCGCGTTTTTCCACGCGTAAAAAGAAAGAAGAACGAGAAGGAGGAGGGAAGAGGAGGCGAAGAAAAACCTCAGCGAATGTTCCTGTTATCGCACTTTATTGTTGTCCGCATTTAAAATATTTTATCGCGTGTATAGACTTCAGTGTAAGTCGGATCATCGTCCGAGTACGGTTTGTCTATTGTTCCACTCGCGATACATCGCTCCACCCCGGTTTTCGGAGGGAAAACAAGTGCGAATTCGTTCTATTTGTGCGCGATGATGAAGAGAAATTTCTATCCAATAGGACCATGCTGGAAAACAACGCTATTATTTAGATTTTCCAATTTTAGGACTGTTTATTTGCCGTTCTATTATTAATTTCGCCTTCTACCTCAAGTTATTTTATTACGCGAGTTTAAACTCTGTTAAGTGAGTGATTTAACGCGCCTCGTTTCGCTAAATCTATTGTGCTTGCTTCAGGTGAATCGCTGCTGAAGGCAATTGTGTGTTTACAAATGGATCGATGTCTTGTAGTAGAATTTCAAGGGAGAAGAACTCCAAATCCTTTTTTTTTGTATTTCTCTTTTTTTAAAGACGCCTATTTATAAAATTCCGTGCGGATACCGTGCGCAAATATAGAAGCATTACAACGTTGTACAAATGGAGATGTTTCTTTTTAAAGATATTTTTTGAGCAATAGAGCCACGTTAATTCACGTTTCCCCCCCTCAATTGGGAATGATTGGATGCTTGACCTTAGACTTTCCAAAAATGTAAAATTTTTAAAACACGTTTTTCATTTGTTATTTGTTAATTTGTTAAAAAGAAAAAAAAACATCTGAAAGGAATTGTCAATGGAAGGCATATCCTCCTGAGAGCCAGTGTTCATTTTAGAGAACTCGTAGTTCATAATTGTTCGTCATTTCGTTGGTTTTCTTTTTTGATTTGACCGTTGCAAATGTTTAGATTTCACATGGAAATGATTGCCTAAAATTAGTCAAAGTCGGGGATTTCTTGGAAAAACAAAAGATAAAGAGGAGGCCAATCACACGAGCGAAGTACATACCAAAAGAAAATCCAGGACAATTTTTACTTTCGTCTCAATTAACTCCAATTCCTCTTCCTTTTAGACTTTCCCATGCTATCTTCCTTGGTATTCCATCGAATCCTTCGCAGATTCTGTAAAAATGTGATATCGATGTTAAACCAGCCAGAAGGGTTAACATCGATGAAATTAGAATCTAACAACTTTTTAAAATGCTCAAATAGAGACCTAATGCCTCCTTAAATGGACATCCTTTTTTCCAAAAAAGTATTCAAAAATGGGGCTCTCAAAGAGAAGCGTTGGAGTCCTGGAATTCATCTGAATTAAATTAAATTTCTAACTTATTATCACATTATAGAACTTTGTTAAATTCTATATTTCCTTTTCTACCCTCGTCTATGTCTAATAATTCTTCTTCGCCACATTCCTTAATTATTCCGCCAATTGATTGTTGTTCTCTTGGGAGGTTATTTCTTGGATCAGAATTATCGTTAAAGGCTTCCGAATCTACATTTTGTTTTTATTATGAAAGCCCTTTGTAAGTATCCAGTGATGCTCTGGCTCACGCAGTGCTGAAGATCCATTAGCATTCAAAGTAGAAATTGCTTGCATCTCTGCTGCACATAGCTTCCCGACTTCTTCAAACTCCAGCCATACCAACTATAAGATTGGTATTTTTATTGTTCTCAAGATCCATGTATTTTGTCCGGTCCATAATAAATTGAATATATTAACTGTTTTGCAGCTTTGTGGAATTCACTCCCGCTTCTTGCTAGTAACACCACATCATCTGCATGCGCTATACACTGTTGCCACCTAGAAAATAAAGTCCTTTCTCTGTTTATCACACTATCTCTGGCAATTGCTTCTAGGACTAGATTATATAAGGCACATGATAACATCTCGTCGTATCTTTATCCATTTCAACTGCTGTGTTTCTGTGTTCTTAGGCTTGAATTTGTGATACCGCTCCACTCAGTGGAACGTTATTTGCTCTTTGTTGTTAAAACCATATAATTAGTACTGGTACTACTTTAATTTCAAAGTCGTTTATTTCGTTGGTGTTAGTTTAAAGCATGAAATATGACGACAACCTCCATAACTATGCTAACTGTGGTGTTTTCCATGCTGCAACCTAGGTCTGATTTTTTTCCTTTGCCATGGAATCGTTAACGGGCGCTCCTTCCTTCAAAATCGCAATACCTCAACGATCAGTCGACGTTATCGTCCCTTTAAGACACAACGCGCCCAGGAAATTTGTTGCGGCGTAAATCAACGTCTAGCGTCATTCAAGCTCGAGTCGTCGAAGCAACGATCCTTCCAGCACATAGTCGAGGCCAAACCAAAGGCCAAAAATTTTTATGGATTCACTAGACACGCAGTACGAGTTTTTTTTTTGCACCATTAGCCCAGTTCGTAAAAATACTTTTCCGATGCTCCCTCCTTTTATTTTAAGTTCTTGTTGTTAGTTGAATTTTATATGCTTTTAAATGGAGAAATTTGTAACGTAATGCTACCCGAGAGATCGAATCGATATGCTAGGTTCATTGCCCACGTTATCACTTACTCGAGCAATATTTTTATCTGGCCGACGGAAAGACGTTCGTACCCCGTAACCTTGGCGTGTCCAGTTGTTGCAAACTTTTGCGCAAGATCATGGATTACGGGCTCAATTTGTAAAAACTATATGTTTTCCCAGGATTGGTTAATTCTTTACTTTTCTTTTTGGTATTGCCCTTATTTCCGCTCCATCTATCAATATCGGTGTTACTACTTTTTACTCTCTCTTTTATATTTCTTCATCTATTCTTCCATTTCCCGTAATCCGTTCATAATGATTCTTGAATAATTTTGTTCAAGCATAGATAGGGCGGAATTAGACGTTATTGGCCTTTGGGATTGCCCAAATATAATCTAGCCATCGGAACGCACCAATTTAGAAATCACAATTGTTGGCAATTACGTATCGTTGTAATCCTCAATTTCTCGCACGGTATATCATAAGGTTTTCACTTGTTTTTTTTTTTTTTTTTGCAATAGTTATTGAATTCTCCGTAATGCATGGGGGAATTTACGTATCCAGTGTGATGCAAATTTGAAGGATTATTGATAAACTAAGTTTTTTTTTCTGTTTTATTTGATTTCTTTTGTTTTATTTATTTCGAAGTAGGCTTGTAAAAATGAAATTATTTGTTTGCCCCTGACGATTACGGAATACCAATATCTTATCTATTCTAGGAAAAGAAGATATACGAATAGGTGCAAACATATCCGAAATCAATTTAGTTCGATTTTTTTTCCTGGAAGATAATGATTGATTTTCTTTAAAGTTATATCTTACAAGGAAGTTAAAATTTGAAGATTTCTTTCTGGATATTTGGAACTGGAATCTTATCAATCGCGACACACTGTAGTTAATCTTCATTTACTTATTGCTAAATTCTAGGAAGTTCTAAAATGGCCAGTTTTCTTTGATCCCTTGAAGACGTTCCCTCCATATTGAAGTTTTATTTAGACCAACCTCCTGTACAATGCAAAATTGGCCATTTAAAAATGACCGGTTAAAATATTGTTGTGATAATAGGGAATCGTCTATGGTTTTGCTGCTTTTGGCTATAGCGATTAGGTGTCGATAAAACCATGGAAAAAATGTTTGAGGATCAAAAAAAAAAAAAACAAATAAAGAGCGACAATAGGAAAAAATTTCAACATTTTTAAAACAACAGCGTATTCTTTTTAGATGTTTTTTTTTTTTTTAAGAAAAATAGTTTTTTTTCTACACTCCATAATACGAACGGCTTCGTTAGTATCAAAAGTTTAATTCATAACTTCGTATACATACAACGGTCTCTTCTCCACAATGATTTCCCCACTCTCTTCCGACCGACACTTATCGGAAACTCACAAAATGCAAGCAGTCACCAAATCATTCATACGCATATCATATTTCCTTCCGCTTCAGATAAAAGAAATCGGCGTTACTCGCAGCCGAGATCAGGAAGATGATTTCCTTTTGTTCTATATGCAAAGTTACGACGGCTCGATTCCATTCATTTATACAATTTATTCGATTTATTCAGACGTTTAAATTTTCGGCGAGTTATTTATTTTGAGTAATCTCCTTCTAGATCAGTATTTGCTGATTTTTCGTATATTTCCCCGAATTAATTTTTCTGATATGGCGATTTCTACCCGAAAAAAATCTATCCATTTCGAAACAACTTTGCGCGGTTGAATACGCGAGCGAGATCGTAACAACAATTTTGTTGTTTTCAGGAGTTTTCCGCGGAAGATTTCTTTTGTTTCTGTTAATTACTATGTGATAGTTAATTTATTTATTTCTAATATCGAACCTGGAAGATAACCGGTGAAAAATGCTGAAGCATACGCTGAAAAATAGGGTCGACAAGAACTATGTAAAGCTGAGGAAGCACAGCTTGGCGTCGTTAATGATGCGACGACGGAGTGTGATATCGATTGCTTCCGCTGATAAAGTGTTGTTACGTGAAAGACGTGGGAGGCATTCGTTTTCTTGTCCGAATTCGAATATCTACTCAGAGGTAAAGTATCTCGATAATCTTTATGTAAATTCCAGCCAAATATTGAGCGTTGTTTTAATTTAAAATGCGGTAAAATGTCAATTTAGTTACGGGTTCAAGCCCTGCTAGAAACGATCGATTTTTTATGGGATTATTTGGTGTTTCACCCGAAACTTTTCCATAATTCGTAAACAGTGGCAATTAAAAAGAGAAGTTTGCTAGGATCATGGTTGGTCCAAAACGTAAAAATATCGGCATTTGTACAGGGTGTTTAAGATATCAAACTGTGAAGCTTTTGGAACTTTAAAACAACAATTTTTAAAAGACAAAATTGAAGAATTAATGGAGCTTATACTGTATCGACGGTCCAAGCGGACAAGGATTATCCAATTTATTGAAGAATAACACATTCTTTCAGATCATATTCCTGCGTTGGACGTCGGTAAATTTAAGAAAAATTTGAAAGATTTGAAGTTACAAATTTGAAGCCGGCAAATAATAATCTTTTCATTCGTGCACCAAAGGATTCAAAAATTGAATCGATAGATCCATAGAAATTTGTAAAAATTGGTCAAAATCGGTAGATCTATCTACAGAAAAATCGTAGACCTGGCAACACTAGGTTCTTTCCGTTTGATACAAAAAAATATGTATAACAGCTTAGTTGTTTGTTTATTTCTTCGACCACCTTCAAAACATTTCTATTTTTTTGGAGCCTAGAAAATGATCTGTTTTTTTTTTTCTTGAAAAAAATATCTTTGCTTTAGCACCTCCTCTTATAAATATTTATCTTCAAAACCTATAATCGTGTTTACCAATAGGAATTACCATCAAAAGTTCCAGCAAATTTGTCCCAAAAATAGGTACAAATAAAGGGGAAAACTCGGAAAATAAACATTTAAAGCAAGTTGCTTTGGAAATAAAACAAACCAAAGAACTTGGCAACGCTTACTTCTTAATGAAAAGGTAATTTCGTAGTATGGCGTAAGAAGACGGGAACTTTTGCAAATCCTGCAAAAAAAAAAAACTATTGATACCTCATTATCCGCTCAAGATGTTAGCTGGGATTTCATCTTGAATTCGTTACTTTAATTCATCTACTGCTCTTGCCCTCGACTATTCCGCTGAAGACAGAGAGAGAGAGTTGAAGTAGACAGGTCCTTATTTTCGAGCTTGAGTCCTAAAAAAAAACCTGACAAAATGAGGAAATGAGAAAATACTTCAACTCTTCCATTTATTGAATCTAGTGATTTTAGGGAGCTTTCCACACGTGCTTAATAACGATTGAGTGCCAACGTTCTCTCCCCATTAAACAGTACTAAAAATTCACTAGGCGTGAGACGGGCTATATCCGTATACGCGAAACGTCTCTGAGACCTTCTTATTTGGGACGAAATTTACGAACCCCTGTTTTAAAAGTCTCGAAAGGAGTCTTCCTAAAGCAATTGCGTCAGATTCTTTAGCAACCTTTACCATATCTACTAATCTTATTCTTGTCTTCCTTCCAGATCGACTATCCTGAGATCGAAGAAAGTCGGATATCGCAAAACTCGCCACTAATGGATCACTCGCAACGAATCAGCATGTTCGAGGAACCCAACCACTACATGATGGCGCGACCCACGCTGTACCAGAAGTGCAGTAGAGGTTCGCATTCGTCGGATACGAGTTCCGCTTACAGCGGCTCTGATACCATGGCCTCTACGCACTCTGAACTGGACAATGACGAATTGGATCTGACCGGATTGGTCGAAAGCATCGTCGACAGCGATGAGGACGACGATTTGGCAGAGAGTATGGATGTAAGTTGCTTGCGATTTTGTTGTATATTTAGTTCCTTGTTTGCTAGAGACCTCCATCAAACGTTTCCTTTTATCGTCGACTAATTTACAAAGAATTTAGGCAACCCCTAAGATGTTTTGAAACATCGCCCTTTTGATATCCTTGTAACCTCTTCATGCTCCAAAATTTTCTTGTGCTACGTTGGAATTATATTTTTTCACGTGTATTTCCTTTGCTTCCGTCGCAGAGTTTGACCGTAAGAGATAGAGTAAGAGACTGTTTAGAAAAAGATCCCGCTGACCGTACTGAAGATGACGTAGAGGCCCTACTTGAATTCACGCAGCATCTCAAGGCTTTCACGAACATGACGTTTGCGGTTAGGCGGGCCTTATGCCAAGTTATGGTAAGCTAGACGTATGCGCAGTCGAACGCTATTAACCCTAAAAAGCTTGGTCAACGAAGCAACGATGCTAACGAACGTTTTCCCAAATAATCCCTTTAGGTGTTCGCTGTCGTCGAAAAGGCCGGCACCATAGTGATGAATGATGGCGAAGAATTGGACTCGTGGTCGGTATTGGTGAACGGATGTGTGGAGGTAATCGTACCCAACGAAGAGACTCAAATCTTGAATATCGGAGATGCTTTCGGTATCTTACCAACGATGGACAAGCTCTACCATAAGGGGGTGATGAGGACAAGATGCGACGATTGCCAGTTTGTTTGTATAACGCAAGAGCATTATTATAGGTAAGGAAGGATTGTGCCACACGCACACAACAATAATCTTTGGCGTGGATAAGATCTCGTATATAATTTTTTAATAATATATAGGATACAACACCAAGGTGAAGAGAACATGAGGCGGCATGAAATGGATGGCCAGATCGTTATGGTGACCGAGCTAAGAGGTTCACACGAGAATCAAAGTGCAAATCGGAGAGGTCACGTGGTCATCAGAGGAACGGCCGAAAGACTAATGCAGCAATTAATCGAAGAAAACAGTCTGACGGATCCTACTTACGTTGAAGATTTCCTCTTAACGCATAGAACGTTTATTCCGAGTCCGCTAGATGTCGCAAATCAATTACTGGAGTGGTTCAATGATCAGGACGTGCGCGATAGGGTGACCAGAGTCGTCCTCCTCTGGGTGAACAACCACTTCACGGATTTCGAAACAGATCCCGACATGATAGAGTTCCTGGAGACCTTCGAGCAAGGCTTAGAGAACGAGAAGATGATCGGACAGCTCCGATTGCTCAACATCGCATGCGCGGCGAAAGCGAGGATCAGGAACGTCGTACTGGCGCGATCGAACCGGGACGAACCCCTAGACTTCCAGATACTAGGAGGATACGAGAGGAACTTCGGCGTTTTCATCTCGAAAGTGGATAAGAAGTCGAAAGCCGAAGAAGTCGGTTTGAAACGCGGCGATCAGATCTTGGAGGTGAACGGCCATAGTTTCGAGCATCTGACGTGCGCGCGCTCGTTGGAGATCCTGAAGGGCACCACGCATCTCAGTATTACGGTCAAATCGAACCTGCTGCACTTCAAGGAGATGCTCAACACGCCGGATAATTCGCCGCGACCTCGCAGTCGTAAAGTGTCGGAGATCTCGAAGCTGCAGCCGGATCCGAGGGCGCGGCTGTCGAGCGTCGATGGAAACCTGATCTTAGGTAACGAAACACCCTGTTCGCAACCCGTTACTATCAATAGCCCCCAAAAGGAGAATAAGAAATCGAGTTTTATGACTTTAGGACCTAAGCGACGTCTACAAAAAGCCCTAATGAAGATGAACATACTACCTAAAAGTATTAAGTAAGTACTTACTTAATTAAAAATATTTATAAATAAAGTTGGAACGCCAAACGTGGAACTTCTTACAACCATAGCATTGCTTGTCTTTGGAGCGTTCCTTGTTAAGCGGTTGAAGGTCATCAAAACAATATTTTTTTGAAATCAACAAATTTTTGCGTTTAACTCAAACTATTAAGTCGCTCCATTGTCCGATTGCTTGGCTTGTAAGTGGTTGCCTTTAAATAATGGTGTTATGTAATTTGGAATACCTTTTTTTTCTTTAGTGTCGCTATTGGAACCGATCAAGTTGACAATTTCGCGCCGGCAGCGACTCTTGCGACGAATATGTACCAATCTCAAAGCAATCCCGATCTCATGTCGTTATGCTACGAAGATTTCCGATGTACTGATTATCCGGAACATGTTTTAAAGGTAAGACGTCTTTCATTCAACGTTATTTATCAAATTTTAACCACGTTTCGTTGGTTTCTCCGGCCTAATCATATTTATTCGATGAAATTTCATTGGCTCCGATAGGATTCAAGCCTACGACTCCTGTTAAGCGAACAGGCGCGCTAACTAAACCGTAGAATCTACAGGAACGAATCGTTTTTAATGCCGTAGATTCGTCAACGGAAACCAATAAAGTGGCCTTAAATCTTGTTCCTTTTAGGTGTATAAACCGGATCAAACCTACAAATACCTCTTAGTTCATAAGGAAACCACCGCTCACGAGGTGGTCATGCTGGCGCTGCAGGAATTCGGCATGACGGATCAGGCAAGCAGCAAGTTCAGCCTGTGCGAGGTGTCCGTGACCGATACGCAGACGATCAAGCAGCGCCGCCTACCGGATCAGCTGCAGAACCTCGCCGAACGCATCGGCCTGAGTAGCAGATACTATCTGAAGACGAACGGAGTTACCGAAACATTAGTACCTGATGAATTGGCACCGGAACTGGTGCGAGAGAGTGCCGTTCACTTTCTACAACTGAACGCAGTCGAAGTAGCCATTCAGTTGACCTTACAGGTAGATAAACTTGCTTAAGCTTGTTAAGCTTAACGTTGGGATACGAACATATTTGTATTTTTTTTGAATACTATTGTTATTTGCAGGATTTTAGTATATTTAGGCAAATAGAACCTACGGAGTATATAGACGACTTATTCGAGTTGCGTTCAAAATACGGAACACCTATGCTAGAACAATTCGCGGCCCTCGTCAACAAAGAAATGTTTTGGGTGGTCACCGAAGTATGCAGCGAACACAATCCTGTACGAAGGATGAAAATCATCAAACAATTTATCAAAGTAGCCAGTACGTACAATCATTTTAATTTCAATTTATTCATTCATTCACCACCGGTTTACCTTCCAGGACAATGTAAGGAATGTAAAAATTTTAATTCTATGTTTGCCATCGTAAGTGGGCTGGGTCATGGTGCTGTATCCAGATTGCGACAGAGCTGGGACAAGCTCCCAGGCAAATATCAAAGGGTCTTCGGCGACTTACAACAGCTAATGGATCCGTCGAGAAACATGAGTAAATATAGGCAGTTAGTTAGTTCAGAACAGAGTCAACCTCCTATTGTAAGAATTCGTCGCTTTAACATTTTCGTAATGGTAACCTATCCATTAATCGTAGATCCCCTTTTATCCGGTAGTTAAAAAGGATTTAACCTTCATCCATTTGGGCAATGACTCCAAAGTCGAGAGTCTGATAAATTTCGAGAAGTTACGAATGATCGCTAAAGAAGTGCGTGGTTTGAGCAATATGTGCAGCAGTCCTTACGATTTATTGACTATGCTGGAATTGGGAGGACAGCCGGCTAGTAATGCTATGGTAGCTTTAAACCAGCTAACGACGGCAAGTTCACATCCGCATCCGCAAGGTAAGTTAGTAATTCTTCGAAAGTTCTTAGTTTCTGTTGTTGTTGTTGTTTATTGGTGATTTTAAACGCTTTAGGTACAACAACGGTTAAAAGACGGAAGAAATCCGCAGCGGCACCTAATCCTAAGAAAATGTTCGAAGAATCTCAGATGGTCAGACGGGTGAAAGCCTATTTGAATAACCTCCAAGTGGTTACGGACGAAGCCAAATTGCACGAGATGAGTTTAGAATGTGAGGGTACCGCCGGGAGTGCCTCAACGGGACAGCTGGGTTCAAGACCGAAACGTCACGCGTCGCCAGCGCCATCTACGACTAGCAGCACGAGTAGCGCTAGCGACGAAAGGAAACCCACCGCTAAGTTCGGTAGGTTACTATAAATGCTGCATCTATGGGGTGAATTAGATGGCATGTCTCCAACTAAACGGTTCACCCTGTATATATATACGTTTCACTCTTGTTCCCACACTTTTTGATAAAGAAACTCCTAAGCTCGCGAAGGACAACAACACGATTTATTAGGTATCTCGTCATGATCTAGGTTCGGCCTCGCCGCAAGCGGTCAGCAAACTGCTATCCCTCTCGGAACAAACGAAAACGAGACCCCACCAGCCCAGGCAGACCCACTCGTCGGTCATCCTGAACTCCGCGAGTCCGGCCGTGAGACGGGCGCCGAGTTCCACGGGCAGTTACTCCGGTTACAGCTGCAGCAGCTCGAGCAACGGCGCCGGCGGCAGGGCGATGCACGAGAGATCGCATTCGGACACGCCCACTCCCTTGCCGTCGGTTGTTTTGTCGGCGGAAAGTAGTAGCGTGACTTCCTTGAGTAACCTTTCGCTTAAGAAAACGCTGACTTCAGGTAAGAACGTTTAGAATTGAGGTTGATCAATTGATCGATGCACAGGTGATGTTTTGGTTCGATAAGTTGAAGTAGCTTCTGTTTTAGTATTTGGTCCTTTTTTTAGCTATTTTTATGTCCTTTTATTATTGCTTTATATATATGCGAAAGAGATCGTGCCATTTTTTTCTTTCTTCCGCACATAATTAAAAAACAATCGTCGTAAAGGCAGTTGCGAGAATATGCACTAGGATTCGGGTAATCATAGTAACATTTATTTTTTTTCAAAAAAGAAAAAATACACTGGTTACAAATTAAATCGCATCATCTATACTGCGAATGGCGCAATTTTATTTGGACGTAGTGTAAATGTTTAGAATTCCAATTACATCCATTGTAAGAAAAGAATAAGACAAAAGAGCACTCTACTGTACATTCTCTTATTTTTATTTCTTCAATTTCTGTTTCTCGTTCATCTCTGTCTAAAGCATGCCGTTTTCGCATGTGTACACAGGTTCTGTGGCTTCTTCTGACTCTGGGCATAGCACGATCAGTTCCGGAGATGTCCCACATTATCAACCGAGGTGTCCTAGTCCTTCTAGACATCCACCTCCCTTACCAGGTATGTAGTTTCTCAGTAAGCCCTGTGATTAGAAGTGATTTTTTTTGTATTATTACTTAATTTTGTACCGTACTTTGTTCTCTCTTTTTTTTGTTTCTTTTTTTTTGTAAATATTGTTTAGTGTATATAAGATGCACTGTATAGAAGAATCTTTGTAAATCCTTGTTACTGATAATATTATTATTTTATTATATATTTGTATAATAAATGGCACGACGAAAGTGTGTCTGAAGTATTTTATTGTGTTGTTCCTAAGTGTACTACGTTGTGAGTAGTTGATCACCCTGTAAGCTATATGTTATATTGTTTGATATCAGTATAGAGGTTAAAGATGAAATAAAAAGACTTCTAAAAGGGTTTGTTCGAACATTAAACCGTTAGTTCAAATAAGGTATCTAATAAATATGAAAATGTTTATTACAGTTGAAACGAAATGAAGGATTTTACAATCACTTAATTCTAAAATTCGGGCAATTTTTGGACGAAAATTAAAGAAACGCTTTCATCTTACAGTTTTACACCATCTTTAGCAGCCCGTTAGCGAATTTTTCATCAACCCTCTGTGCATATATAGGGTGTTTCAGAAGAAATTGTAAATATTTTAAGGGAAGATCGCGTGTATTTTCTTTAGATCTTATTATAGAGCTGTGTCTCAACTTCCGTTCCAGTTTTCGTCGATTACGCCCTGAGATATGCATCTCCTGTGTCGCCGATGGACAATTAATCGGGGAATCCGGTTAATTGCGATTAACCGGGAACCTTCTAGCACTTCCGGCATGCGAGTTATAGTGCCTCAAAATTCAAAGAAAGAATTTGCATTTTTTAAAAATTCGAGTCGCCGTTGCATCGGAATGGTTAAAGCCGGCAAGTTGGGATTTCCTTCGCTTAAAGTACTCGCCGAGATCTTCCGAACGAGCCGAGACTTAACGTCCTAACTCGTTCGGGTGCCGAGATATAGAAGAACGGACTTTGGAGCTTTGGTGTTTACATGAACCGTTTTATCGACAATCGCCTCTTAAAATTTTTACAATTTATTGTAAGTTAGTTTGTACATGCGTATAGAGGGTGAACCTAAAAGTCGGTAACAAACTTCTAGGGATGACATAGAACTGTAAAATGGAAACATTTTCTTACAAAATTACGATTCGTTATTTCTAATACATCCTGTATATCTTCTAATCTTGTTTCAAAAACGCAGCGATGGTGACCATATTTTAACTGGAAGTTTATCTTCAAAAATAAAGAAAAATTTTGTAATTCTTGCTCTTCCCAAAGTGTATTTTTTAAATATTAAATAACCAATAATAGACAAAATACGTTGAATGATTAAAAAAAAAGGATGAAAGCATATATCGTGACGCATTTGAATGACATTCATAATGCAAAACAATACAAAAGTAATACAATAAAATAAAATCTGTATATATGCAAATACAGATATAAAGTTTGATTGGACAATTGTATCTTGTGCAGATTGTTAATGCAACGTTTAGGCTCTACAAATACGAGATCATCCAAGATGATCGCCCGGTACGGTAGATGCTACAAGTATGTACGTTACGACATTAACAGTCTGTACATAACACGCGTATATTAAATGCATGTAAGCAACAATAAATTGGGCTTTCTAGTTAATACTATTACAGCCCTCTCCCTACTCTATACTGTACGTATTTCGTTGTCTCTGTTACTCTGGTTGTGTTATATGTGGTGTAATATAGGCTGGTACCCAATTCGTGCTGGTGCTATGCCTCCTTGCCCTCATGCTGTCGCCGTTTTGCCTCCCCTACCCCAAGCTTTTCGCAGTGGTAAGTGCGTCTTGTTGCTGAACATTTCTCATCTCTCTCTCTCTCTCTATAAATATATATATACTTTGCGATGTACAAGCTTAACGTAGACAACGCCATCTATATGCACATTACTGTTCTTATTACTAACAAAACGAAAGATAGAGGGCGTTAGTTTTGATTGGCTTGCTGTACTAACCGAGAATCCTGCACTGCTTTTAAGATAACTGTATGAATACACGAGCTTTTGGTTTTATTTAGAAAGTATCTTCGAGAATACGAACATTTTTCACGTTCACTTTTTTAAATAAACGACTAGTTATCTTCACATCCTCATACCTTTTTTTTTTTCTGGGAAAATACGAATACGTGCCTTGGAAGGAGATTTATGTGAAGATTGTGTTAATAAACGTTCCGGTGTAAATTTGATAAATGTTCTACAATAAAGATAAAGGCGTTCCCGAGAAAAGGGGACCGTTTTTTTACAAAAATTCTGATCGGCTATCTTACGTTTAAAGACATACCGAATCTTTTTCACTTACAATCGCCACAGGAAATCTTCATTCAACAATCAGGTGCATACTCGTATAGGGTACGTAATCTTACAACACGCGAAAGCCCGGTACAATAGACTTCTAGCTTCCATCAACACGGTGATTGGTTTTTTCCTCTCTCTCTCCCTCTCTCTGTCTTTTTGAGGTGGTAGCGCATTATCGGAACTGAAAATCTACATCTGCGAGAAATCTAAAAACGCTCTCACGTTTTCTAAATGAAACCCTGAAACGCTAAAAGTTTTTGTGTATATTATGTAGGCCCGGGCAGAAGGCAGCCTCCTGCGTATAGCGTAGCCGCGCAAATGGCAAGATTGCATAGATTAGGCCGCGCCCACTCCCACGAGGGCGTGACGCAAGGCTATCATTATCATACAGATCCCGATACAGATCACGGTAAGTCTTAAAACCCTCTGAGAACACTCCTTCTACCACTTTACTAAATCCCTTCTTAACTCTATTAAAATTCTTGTTACTTCTATTATACAGGATGCTTACTATAAAGGCGTCTTCTGTACGTTATAGAAAAGTTACGCCTCTAAATACTGTTTGAAAGAGTGTTTCAACTGTTAAAGTTTTAAAGATTAGAAATCGATGCCAATGCAAGGAGTAGCTGAATTTTTAATAAAATAACAACACCCTTACATCTTTATCTAACCTTTCCCTATTCTATTGATTCTACTGAATGTATGAATAGCGATTGCTGCTTACGATAGAAAAAAATGCTTTGCGGTATGACGACTTTGACATGATGAAGATGCTGCATTGCTGCGTTGAATGGAATGTCTTCTTGTTGACTTAGTTTTTATTTACTTGTTTGTTCTACTTACATACGTGATAACATTTTCTTTATTGGTGCATAACTTAAATTATACAATACGTAATAGAATGATTATTATTAGTATTATTATTTTACTTGTTTTTGTCGTGCAGGTAACGACTTGCTCGATTCAGCTAATACCGAATCGGAATCTGACGTTGACTCCTTAATCGTAATGGTTTGACACTGACTGCTGACATCTGCTTACTTTACTTCTACGCAACTAAAGCGATTGACCGGACTTGACTGGACCTGACGTATAAATGTGTGAATATATAAGTATATTTATAATCATGGACGTAGTCAGAATTTGGGCAAGGGGGTGAGCCAATTAGAGTTGATATCTCGTATGATCGGCATTAAGAAACGAAAGCGAACTCCTTCCTGCCCCCCTCTGGCTACGCCCATGTTTGACTATTCACAGGGGAGAAGACGGAACTAATGTTGTTTAAACGCCAAAATAAATGGTTTAAATGAAGCAATTGTTTAATACCTTTTCTTTGTAAATAATTTTAATCATTAGTGTAGTGGTCATGTAATTAAGAACCCAGTTTAATGTTGATTTTTGAACGCTTCAGAAACAATTAGAAAAAAATTGAAAATATTTGTTTTTAAAGTGAACCTTCTTCGCATTCGGAACTGGATAAAGCACTTTAATGAAGTGGTTCGGATGCCAAGCACCAATCCAGAACTACTTTCATTTACACAAGTATTTGAATTAGTACAGCATAAAAACAGTACTAAGCACTAGTAAAGAGGTGCTTCAAGCAGTTAGCAAAGTCTTTCAAGCACAAATAACTGAAATACTGAAAATATGTTTTCAGTTATTTTACAAATGCTTTAATTACTTTAAAAATAGTTTAATGAACTCCGATAGAACGAATTTAAATGAATTTCGTGTGTTTGCTTTAAGCGAGTATGATATGATACGAGAATAGTCTGAAAAGTTTCAAGCTTCAACATGAAGATATTCAAAAATAGTCAAAAATATTCGCATGTGTTGAAAGATCCTATTGAAAATGTCAGCCATGCTGGATGCTTAGATATCGTTTAACAGTCGTTTGCATTAGTTGATGTTTGAGTTTCTGTGAAAACGGAAAAAAATCGAATATCGAGCAGTCCTTGACATTTTTGGTTAGAATTATTCAACTTATCCGCGCCTTTTAAATGGCCTTTGTTGGTTTTAATTGTAGCCTTTTTTTTCAAATTCACCAATATTGACGATATTCTTTTTATGGTAAGCGCATTGTCTCTCGCCAGTTTTTATACAAAGTAAAGCACCGAGAGGGAAAGTCAACCGTACTAAATGAACCAAACATGTGAGCGAGAAAATAAGCAAAGAATCGAAGGAAGCGCCGACCCGATGCGAGTTCCATTCGGCAAATCGATTCGTACAATCCGATTCGGTTCGCCTCGAACGATTGCTGCGCGACCTAGTTCGTTATAACCGAGAAAGGTTACTAAATTTTGTCGTTAAAATAGCCCGTTCGTTATCGTCGATTTCTCACCGGTATATTGCTTTGATATAATTAATTACGTCGAAAAATATAAAATTTTCAAGTTGGAGAAATGATTAAAAGTGATCGTTATATCGGAGTTCATCTATACCTTGTTTTGCGATTGAAGCACATCGAATTAATCTAACAGAATATTTTATTCAGTTCTGATTACATGGCCGTAAATATAAGCGAGTACAAGCATTTTATTTATTTCATATTTAATTTAACGTTACAGATGATGATGAAGCTCAAGTGTCCGCAGTCTGAACACAACAGAACGACATCAATTGAATCTCTTAAATTAAACTGCGATTAGGAATGTTTTCATTTCAAGTCGATCTTAAATACTCAAAAACAAAAAAAAACTAACTACGTCGTATTTATATGTATATGTCTATAATAATAATAATCAGTAGGTTTATAACGTTAGTATATAGTGGATAATAGGTACTGAGGCAAGACGAACAAGGAGGATTTAGAAAAGTACTACGCACGCTCCAGTTTTACATAGATAAAGACGCTACTATAAAGAAGAAGTAGATTTTAACTTCCTTATTGTTGATCTTGCCTCTTTCCTGTGTACCTGATGAATATTTTTAAAAAATATTTTATTATTATTATTATTATTACTATTTATGAAGAAGATAAACTGATGTATGTTCTCTCTTCTTTTTTTTTGTTCTTTTGTTAAGACAATTTCTCTACTTCTCAGTATGTACATTTTTTTTAAATTTTAGTAAAAGAGAAAATCTATTTATGAGTAGTGTGTATGAAGAGTATCTTGTGTATTTGTAATTACTTTTCTTGTGAATATTAGCCATTAGTTCGTTCGGTAAGTACTTTTAGCCGTGCAGATCCACGTGTACATATATTTTATATTTTATTATTATTATTATTATTAGTGCGATAAATCTATTTGAAGACATTGAAATTGTTTTCGTATTTGTGGTATTTCCCGTTAATTCTTTTTTTAACTTTTTTATTTTTATCGAGTCATTCCATAATTCTTTTTATTCAATACGGACGTTTTTTTTTATATTATAAATAACACGGTGGGAGTTGTAATGTTTGGGGATGTTTGAAAAATGTCTTCCGAGGTGATACAGAGAGCGCTTATAGGAGCACAGCCTTGGCCGATGAGCACGACGAGCACATTAAAAAAGCACCACAAAATTTAAAGCCGTGTAAAAGCCTTCGTCATCCCTACCGTCGCTAGAGATAACGCTTACAACCGTGCCGGCTCCATCTAATTTCGTTCTTTGCAACCTCGGATTCTGGTCGAAATGTGAACCAACCCCGAGTGGGTAAAAACTCATTCCAACGTCAAATTACGACGGAAATAAGGACTAATCCTGGAAAATATTCTAACCGGAAATCAAATCACCTCCGTCGTGTACAACGCTTATAATTACGTCAACACCACCTCATTTCACTCCTTCCAACACCGGATCTTGGCCAAAATGTGAACTGTAAAAACTCATTCCAACCTAAGTGAGTCAACCTTACCGTATTTAATCCCTTTGCAAGCCCAGATTCTATGATGATCTAAATGTGAACCATACTGCGTCGCATAATGATCACCTTGTATTTTCTTGCCCTTTTAATGTACAAGCTTTTAAGCTCAACCTGAGCCGCATTGCTAATCTCGTTATCATCCGTTTTGCTTAAAAGTTCGGCAACACCTCATATTCCTTATATATAAAAGAATAAGCGAGACAGCCCGAGATTATTACTTGATATAAATGTAAATCTACGTATTTTCACGGTTCCCGTCATAAACGTCCAAATCTGAGTCATTAAAATAGCTCTCGAAACTACCAGGATGTGCGACTCCTCACGATCGTCATCGGAATCTGTCGGAAGAGGCTATGCGGAAGAATCATCATTGTTTTATATAAGCACAAAAACAATTTAAAAAACGCCGCTATGCAGCAGAGATCTGCCAAATAACGATAGTTTCATTCATTTTTGACTAGTACTTCTTGGTGTTTCTTGGTTTCTCAAAGGAGCTCCCGCATGTTCTGAGAAAAACAATTGTACCCCTCGGCATCTGTTTTATATATATATAAAGATCGATGGCAGGGCCCAGGAGAGCGTCCCCCTTTCCCGCATCGTTCAACCGTACAAAAACTTTTCGACTCAGGAGTACGTTTTTACATTCAGCGTTCTGCGAAAATCTAAACGCGCCCTATTTTACAATTGGCCAAAGCGGTTTTTGCTCACTGACGTCGTTATCAATAATGGTTACGTATGACCTCTCACCTCGTTTGGTGATTCTTCAAACAGCCTTTACACTTACTCATCCATTGTTTGTTTTAGATACAATAGATGGGGTTACTTTATAGCCTTACTTAATTACCTAGAAAAGAGACAAAATTAGTCGCTATAAAGTACACGCCTAAAATTTTTCGAGCTTCATATTTCTTTCGAGTTCGCCAAGTTTTTAAAAATTAAATGGTAAATAATGAACGTTAATCTTGACGAATGGTACTACTTAAAAAAAATAGGCATTTATCCCCTGTTTTTATCTTCTTTTTAATAAAAAAAAAGGAAACCAGTATTAATAAGATATTTATAATTAAGAACATCTACCATGACGTTGTTTCTCTTTTTTTCGACAGCTATTTTATTATTATTTCTTTTGTTTGTTTTATATGTATATAAAAAAAGAAGGTAGAAGGTAGAGCGAATAACATTTGAGAAGTATTTGTTGCTGTATAACAATTAAATCGTTAAAATAGCATTTAACGAATGATTTTTATAGGCTGTCTGAGAGGAGTCTCCGATGTGAAGTACAGTGAGCTTGTTAAATAGTAAAAAAAAAAAAAAAAACACAACAACAGCAATCTTTAAGTGCCAAAAGTCTCTCATCTTATCCTCGAAGATATCATTTGGAAACTTCTCGCAGACATCCTATATTAGAATAAAACGGCGATCGTCATATCTCGAATAATCTCCACGAATAAATTTATATCGTTAAAGAATTATATCTCGGTACACACCTTAAAGAGAATCTCTTTCTATAATCACAGATTACGCTATAATTACGTAAATTACGATAGAACTTGTAGAATAAACGGAATCAAGATGAGCTAACTAACGTAAATATATTAGACGAAGGAAGCAAACTATGTACATTCTTTTTTTCTTTTCTCTATCTTAGGAAGATGTGATTTAACTAGTCGCTCAAAGTCGCGCTGCAAATACCTAATACGCCGGGTCGATTCAAACGTACAAATTGCGTAGATCTGTATTTTTGTAAGCGATCGTATGATGGAGGAAGTATAAGCTTGTAGGACGTGGAAATTGCATTTTTTCGAATCGCCCCGTGGTATTTGGTATCTCTAGCGTGTTCGATACTAAAAAAAAAAGGAAATCAAGAGACAACAAGTAAATGTAAGTATTCTATACATGTAATATATTATTATTATTATTATTATTATATTGTGTAAGATCAGTGTAATACCTTATATTATACTAGTGTACAAATTTCCCTTGGACTCTCCCAATTTTTCTCGATTTCTCTTGTATTTCTCTCTAATCGAAGTAAAATACACTATATTAATGAAAAAGTTGTAGTTTTATTTGTCTCTCTCTTCATTTCGCTAGAATACCTTTCTTTTTATTATTATTTTTTTTAAATACATAGTTGATGAAAATTTGAGAAATTCTAAAGAGGACAAAATCGGAATGAAACCACAGGCGTGACTAACGATTGGGCTCTCGCATCCCACATACGTGAATGCACGTATAATAACAACAGGAAAGTGTATTCTGCGTATTCAATAATGTTGACGGGGCGTACAGTAACAAAGCCGCTAGCTAGCATCAAAATAATGGATAGGTTCATTGAGAATTATCCCAGTTTTTCTCTTACGACGGGGTAAATGTAAAAATCTTTAGTGTGCAATATATTTATAAACCATTCAACACAATCGAATTTGCGACGTCATGTGAATAGCGAAAGACGTAAAGATGACAGATAATAAATAAAGATTTAGATTTTGACGTACTTGGATAAATTCGTAAAGGTACATCTACAGATGCGTTAAGTTGTTTCAAAGATTATTTTAAGTATGCAAAAATCACATCACTAGACGTAGATCGAACATTCGTACAATTACACGGCTTCTTTTATTACATATCCCTCTAAATTGGAAGGATTGGCAACAGGAAGGGTCGATAACTAAGCAGAAGGATTCATCGTGCGTCCATCCTTAATAGCTCGACATTCGTTAGATTGTCGACCCGGAAAAAAAATTATTCATTTTATGAATGGTAAGATAGAAAAAGCTTGGTGACTGCTGAATTAGAGCATTCAATTGTTCTTCTCCTTAGTTTTTCGGAGTTAATTTCAGTTCGTAATGCTTTAGCTTGTCTTCGCTTAGACCATCCAATAGTTAAAACTAAAATTGGCCGGTGACCTATCGCTTTATTTCTTAGATAAATGACGCGGTCCTGTATCATGTCCTATGTCTTATGTCCTTCATAATTAAGAAGAAAAGTTGAAAAAAGTTAATTGCTTATCTGCGTTTTAACTTAATTCAAGATTAAATTCTAATTCATGTCGCTGTAATTGGTCACTAGTTGAGCATCTTTTATTTTTAAAATAAGTTAACATCAGCGCAAGTTGTCGCAGCTATTTTGCTAAAAAAAAATGCTGCGTGAACAACGTACACTTGCATTTAGTGCAAAGTAATCTACTTTATTCCAGTAGCACGTTCCATATCGACTTATTTAAACTACTTAGGCTGATATTGCTTGAATAAAGCACAAAGCGATTAGAAAAGTGCAGGTTTAATAGAATCAATTGTTAAAGGCCTTTGATCTTGACGATGATTTCGGGAAATTTCTTCTATGCACGATGGATAGACACTAATGCTTCTATAAAATAGCCAGGCTATTCTTCATACTAGATTTGGACCTGGAAAACGGTCGAAAAAAATTATTTTTTTTGGGTCAGTTCGAAGCTCCCAAACATCGATACGTTAAAAATGATCGTAGCTAAAATTTCCATCGCCAATTTCGATCCGGGATATTTCTAGACCTCCTCCGCGCTGCGATCGCGGTGACTTTTTTGAATGGAATATAAATACACGAAACATATGGGAGATCACACGCGTCGTTACGTTTTCTTGAATACGCCGGCTTCCCTTAAAATACCTCGCGTATAAATAGCGAACGGTGGATACGAAACTCGGCAAAGTCAAGGTTCCTTAAAGATTCCGCGGACGAGGAAATTTTTCATTCTGTACCCCGAGGGTACGGGTAGGGCCCGCCCGTCCGCCGCTAAATATAAATACGGATTCCCCGCATTAACGTTACTCGACGGTTACTCTTCTCCTCCTCGTATATTCGCGGTTCGTATTCGATGCATCGAACTCTCGGCTAGAGTAATGGCGAAAATATTTGGCAAGGCGTGCGTTTCGCCTTCGGAAGTATGCGCGGTATTTTATTTCTATTTTCGCGGTTGGTTTTTAGATTTTTTCGTTCGCGATTTCCATTTTAGGCAATCGTATCTAAAGTTCGCCATTACGTAATGATGAGATGAACGCCTTGTTTTAAACTAAGGAGATGGACAAGTTCGGGTGAATCATCAGCGTTTGGAGAACGTTCTAAGGACTTTTTGTTGGTACCTGTACATTTTTTACCGATGATTCCAAGCTTGTTCTAGCACGTCTGCGTTTCAATATTCGAACATCAAAATCGGTGATATCTGAGAGTTCGTCGTAAGAGCAGCGCCCTTTTTAACTCATTTCTGCTTGTGTTGCCATTTAATATTGTTCTTTCCCCTCAAAATACATTTCCGCTTACGGCTTTCTTCTCTCGAGATATAGAAATTTTAACATTTTTAGACGAACCTTTTGGAAAGTCGCTTAAAAAAAAGGTTGTTCCTACACTACCGTCCAAAAGTTTGCAAGCAAGCTGAAATTGGTTTAAAATACTACAACCGTTAGATATATCGTGACATCGTTAATCCTTATTTTAATTTAAGCATATGCAAATATGAAACTGTTGCACGTTTCCGAAAATTGCAAACGTTCAAGTTGCACACATTCACATTGTAACAATTTGATTGAATACTGGACCTCAAAATGCCTAAACGAAGACAATTGATAATGGAACAACGTTCCGCTGTTTGTACTCTTCGGGACGAAGGATATACCGAGAGAGAAATTACTCTACGGCTAAGCATTTCATCGAAAGGAGTTGGGAGACAGAGCAAAATACTGATAAAAGGCGTAGCGGACGGCTACGGATAACTTCTGGACCTGAAGATCGATATATCGTAACAATTTCGAAACGAGATCTACGTCTAACGGCCCTAGATATTGCAACGCGCGTTAATAGACAACGACAAACAAATGTTTCTGTTACGACCGCGAAGAGGCGATTATTGGTAGCCGGTTTAAGGGGATGTATCGGCCGTAAAAAATCGTTCTTGAAACGTGTGCACAAGCAAGAACGGTTGACGTGAGGAAGGGAGCATGCGAACTGGTCATTGGACGAACGAAACACACAGTCTTATGTACCGACGAATCCAAATTCGAGATTTTTTTGGTACAAACCGGCGATTCTTTGCTCGTCGACGACCGGGTGAAAGAGCTAGTCGAGCCTGTTTGATGCCGTCCGTCAAACATCGGGGTGGTAGTGTTATGGTATGGGGTTGTTTGCTGGCATAGAGCCAGGCGCCAGGCTTTTGTTGGCAAGCCGTTTGTGTTCCGGCAAGACGATGACCCCAAACATACCGCTCGAATATGTAAAAACTTTCTGGAGGAGAAAGCAGCTACAAATGAGCTATTAACTAACGGTTTGACCCCCTCAAAGTCCTGATTTGTGCTCTTATGTGATGAACTTGATCGGAGAGCCAGACAGCATATTTGCAAAGCGCTTGGGAACAGAATCCAAAAATTACCGAGAAGCATGCCTAAAATTTGTGCAGCGGTCATTAAAGCCAAAGGAGGTCCTATAGACGAGAACAAACTTAAGAACTAAATAATGCATGAACATCGGTTGTTTTAATTTATCTACTTTTATTTGACGATTGATTGATTGATTAGTAATGAACTTATATACTAATCAATATAAAATTCTGCTGTACTTGTAGGTTTTTTTGTAAAATCTGCCCCTGCTTTCAAACTTTTGGACGGTAGTGTAGGTCTTCGAGGTCGTTAATCGTAAATCTGCCTTCTCTGGGAAAGCATTTCAGAGACGAAATAACGTTTATAGGTGTCAAGAATACAGTTTCTAACATTTTAAGTAGCCTGTTTGATGCCGTAATTTGATTCTTGCATAGGGATCAAGAAGATCACAATCAAATATTTACCTTTGATGATAAATGCTTACGGAATTACTATTCGAAGACCGTTCAGTAAGTCCTTAGAAAAAGATACAAAAACAAAATATTTTCTGTAATTTTTAATTACTTTTCAACATCCCCAATTAACTTTGACGGTTTTCTAAGCGTTTCTCCAACTTTTTAAGCCTTAAGGCATCTGTTTGGGCGATGACTTCCATGTTCGACTTGAACCGTTATCCGCCGAGCCATTTCTTCAACTTTCGAAATAAAAGGAAATCACCTAAGGCCAAAGCCGATGAATACGATGGATGTTGTAGCTATTCGAACTTTAATTCCGTAATTTTGGTCATGAAAGTTAGGCAGGCATCTCCGCATTGTCTTGATGGAAGAAGATCTTTCTTTTGCGAACGAGCATGTGGTTGTGTGCCCAACCGGTCCAATAACGCGGCATAACACTTTCCAATTATTGTTTTTCCTTTTTCCTAATACTCGAAGTAGATGATTCCGCGTTCATCCAGAAAAGTCGAAGCCGTAACCTGGAGGAGCGCGATTGTACTGTCTTCGCCTTCTTCAAAGGCCGTTCGCGCGGATGGTGCACTTCTCCACAATACACGAAACGATTCAAACGACTAATTTGGTATGAGATAAATTGGAAATCGTGGCCCCATCAAGCTTGTTAAATCGCTATATTTTAGATTTAAGATAACAACGGCTTTCCCGGCGTTAGCGATTCCCCCACGTATCCTGCCATTGCATCCGAAGTACGGTTGCCGATATTAGAGCAGATTTTCGAACCTGTCGATCGAGTTCCTCGCACAAAAGCTCGATCGCATCGAGGTCTGGATTTTGGGGCGGCCATTTCGTAGCAATCATCTAGTTTCTGTGCTCCAGCTGTTCTAAATAATCACGGCATATCTTGGCAGTGTCCTTCGGATTATTATTATTCGATTAATCGTGTTCCAGATGGGATAGCATTCCTCTCCAAAATCTCCTTAAGGCTTTCTTTTCTCAGGATACCGTCTATTTTGACCGAATCTCCCAGAGAGGCATCGCCAAAACAACCTCAAATCATAAATGATCCTCCTCCACGTTGTATTGTTGGTAGAACACAGGATTCAAGTGTTCGTTCCCCTTTCGATCCACGGACGAGTGTCCTTTTGTTTAAACTAAAAGTGAGAAATTTAGGTGCACTTTCTTCCAATCTTCCAACGTCCAATCTTCGTGTTCTCTCGCCCATGTTAACCGTTTAGCTTTGTTTGCTTTGCGTAATAACGGTTCCCGCATAGCAATCCTTCCATACCAACCAGCTTCACGCAAACGCCTTTTCATTGTAATGGCACTAACTGGTTTCGGACGGGAAATTCGGCACCAATTTTCGTCTATTTCGCTTGCTTGTCATTATCATAGATCTCCTGCTGGTATTGTTATTTTTGACCGCTCGGATCGCCGTTTATTCGATAAAGTGTCTTGCTTGACACTTTTTCACGTTATAATCCACAGTTCTACGGATTAATTTCAATAATGTAGCGATTTCTCGCTTGTTTTTACCGATGCTGCGATATGCCGCTATCTGAACACGCGTTTCTATTGATGATTCTCTGATTGCGATGTTATGTACAAATATGGCTCCTTTTCTATATGATCACCGTCTTCATTTTTTTCTCTTAAGCGGATTAGGCAATTGATCCATTGTGCCTTCTCATCAATAAAGCTTATATTAGCATTATTCTATTATTATCTGATATTGCCCTATCTTTGCTGTGTACCGCCAGCTTTGCTTCCTCCTTTTTGATATTGTTATCCTTACTCCCCAACAACACCCAGAATCTGGTCCGGTTGTTACACTGTATGTTTTTATGGTTGAATCTGGCGAAGATTGGTGCTTATTATATTGAACATCTGCATGCTCCGAAGGTGTTTAATGCCAGAAGAAGAAATCAATATATCGACATCTCTCGACATCAACAGATATATGAAGTTGGTTTATTTCCAAATGACGAAAGTAAAATTTCGGGCGTTCTGCTTAAACAACCGTTGCTAACATTTCTCACATTTCAAACAAAAAAAAAGAAAGAAAAACTAGGATGGGTAGTCTGAAAATGTTCAAGATAAGTCAAGTTTAACGGCTCGGTGGCCCAGTGGTAAGAGGGCCAACGTTTGACTGGGTAGAGTTAAGCGCAATGTATTCGAGTCCCGCTAGAATCAACAAATTTTTTAGTGGGTCCGGTAAATTCCTTTACGGCGAGAGGCTGATAGTAACAAGGCAATGGAACACTTTACACACACAACCTACACATAAAAGGCTCTTGATGTTATGACAAGCTTGAAAAAAAGCTTATACACCCCGTTGGGCCGTCACCACACTAAAAAAAAAAGAAATTAAAAGGATAGCACGAAGTCTTCGTAAGAAGATTTGCAATTTGTATCTATTACGAACAAGATAAGCGGGAAATATTGTCCCTTCTCTTATCTGGTAAAATTCACTGATTGCGACAAGATCGCAAGATTTAACACGGTTAGACTTGTTCTTTTAGCGCTGTTTTAAGGACCAAGTATACGCAGATAACTGATAATTTAAAAAATAATGTTGTTGGCGAAGTTAATTTAATTATCTGCAATAAATTAGCTGAAAATTTGTACGTATGCAGGAGGAGTCGCGATGAGTATGTTGATAAATTGATGAATTTCTAAAAATCAAGAATTTTATTCAAAATTTAAATCCGCGAGCTTCTGTTGGAGCACCCAATAGTGTTGTATTAAGCAAATTATATTCGGAAAAGGTAAATTAATTAATTTAGATGTTTAGACTATTCGGAAATCATCAAGTTATCAAATCGAATAAGAAATAAATCATCAGCTCTAATAAGACCACGAAAACCATCCAAATAACCTCGCCTCCCGAAATAATTATTTCCTTCGCGGTGGAGCTCTAATTTTGGTATCTAATTCGCGTAACATCTAATTAGTTCCTCACACACAAACTATTTACACAACCACACGAGAACAACACTCGCGCGCGCACACACACGTATCGGGACGGTGGCTCTCCCGGAGTCCCCGCCCCACCCCCGGTGCCAACTCCATGCGTCGCCCTGTTGCCTTATTTGGACGACAAAGTGCGTCTGCGTCTCTTGCACCCATCTCACCATACATGGGCCAGCGTTACTATTCATAGCCCATTCGTATTATAAAAAGAGTGGCCTACCTAGCGGGAGGTAGTCACTTCTGGCCGAAACGTCCCGCTGCCTTGTAGTGTGTGGTTATTCGAAAACACCTACGATCCCTTTAAAAAATACAGAAGGAATAATAGACGAATAGGTTAGTATCTCGACGTATATTTAGTTAGTTGGTTCCGTGCCGAAGGGATTACAAAGCAGTGAATCTGTGCGCATAAAATTTGTTTCGTGTTTCGTTGATATTTCGCTGTTACGGTAGAGCGTGCGAAAATTTTGGTGCGTTCTGTGGAATTCCCGAAAATAACGCGTCGTGTTTACGAGCTGGTACAAAGTGATTAATTTGATTTTTTTTTCGAAGGTGAAATTTATGCTGTTTTAGCATTTGAAGGTTTTTTTTTTTTTAACGTGTGCCCAATGAGTAATTTGGAAAGAATAGAAAACAGAGATGATAAAATTAAATCATATGTCCTAAATTATAATTCGATTTTTTCTTAATTTAATTCTTATACCAAAAGGATATTGCATAACAGTATACTGCTATTAAAAAAAAATAGAACAATTGAAATTAGATATCTCTAGCATTGTTTGGATATTTTTATTTTTTTTTTTTCGTTGAGTTAATATGAAAGAATTGAATCTTGATAAAATAAAGTAAAATTGAGAGCTAATTAAAAAAATATATAAAAAAAAATGTACGGTTTCAGAGGGGGTTTCAGGAAAAAAAAATGCGAAATATAATTCAAATTAAAGAATAGCGGGGATTGGAAGTTCTTAGGTTGTCAATACTCAGATATATTTTACGTAGAAATTTACAAATTTATTTTAATTTAATTACAAAGGGAAGCTTTCAAAACGATTTATTTTTTTCTGAATTATTTATTTTTCTGTATTAATTAAAAAAATATATTAAATAAATATGCGACTACCGTAATATAAAACATATTATATTTATATGTTCCTAATTTAGATTTCATAAAATTAATAAATAAAATTCGTTAATTCTAATAATTAAATAATAATTATTAAAACATTCAATATTCCGCTAATAAAAAATAAATAAATAAAAATAGTGGCTAATGTAGTGTTAAAAATTTGTATATTGAATATTTGTATATTCCTAATTTAAATTAAAAAAAAAATACTAAATGAAATTTTAAAAAAATATTTAAAAAAATGTATCGGTGAAACGGGGCGGGGGGCAGAAGGGGCGATTCCGTCATAATTTCAACTCAATAAAAAGAACGGTCAGAAAAAAAAGACAAATGCATTTACATTTTTTTTCCGTTAATTGATACGGAAAATCCATTTGAGAAGTAAATATCAAGTAGATAAAAAATCACAAAAATATACAAAATCAGTCTACCCGTTAAAAAAATATATATAATAATTTCTATGATTATTTCAGTACCCCAATCGTTAAACAAACCCGATCAAAATGTGTGACGACGACGTAGCTGCTTTAGTCATCGATAACGGCTCCGGAATGTGCAAAGCCGGATTTGCCGGCGATGACGCCCCGAGAGCTGTATTTCCCTCGATCGTAGGCAGGCCGAGGCATCAAGGTGTCATGGTGGGCATGGGCCAGAAAGACTCGTACGTAGGTGACGAAGCTCAAAGCAAAAGGGGTATCCTCACGTTAAAATACCCGATCGAACACGGCATTATCACCAATTGGGACGATATGGAGAAGATCTGGCATCACACCTTCTACAATGAATTGCGTGTAGCTCCCGAGGAACACCCTATCCTATTAACCGAGGCCCCGTTGAATCCTAAGGCTAACAGAGAGAAGATGACTCAGATCATGTTTGAAACATTCAATACCCCGGCGATGTACGTTGCTATCCAAGCCGTCCTCTCTTTATACGCTTCCGGTAGGACCACCGGTATCGTATTGGATTCCGGAGATGGCGTATCCCACACCGTGCCGATCTACGAAGGTTACGCCCTCCCCCACGCTATTCTCCGTCTGGATCTCGCCGGTAGGGACCTAACCGATTACCTCATGAAGATCTTGACCGAAAGAGGTTATTCGTTCACCACAACGGCCGAAAGGGAAATCGTGCGTGATATTAAGGAGAAGCTTTGCTATGTCGCTCTGGACTTCGAGCAGGAAATGGCCACCGCTGCATCCTCGACGTCCTTGGAGAAGAGCTACGAACTTCCCGATGGCCAAGTTATTACCATTGGTAACGAGAGGTTCAGGTGTCCGGAAGCTCTGTTCCAACCATCCTTCCTGGGTATGGAATCTTGCGGCATCCACGAGACCGTCTATAATTCGATCATGAAATGCGATGTCGATATTCGTAAGGATTTGTACGCCAACACTGTGTTATCTGGTGGTACCACGATGTATCCAGGTTAGTATTTTAATAATTGTTCGGAAGGGAGGTATTCTTGGGCTAAAATACGGGATCTAGATAGTTTCGAAGTATATGCTTCCTCTCATTTCGCTGAATCGACAAATTGTAATTTTTTTCAGGTATCGCTGATCGTATGCAAAAAGAAATCACAGCTTTGGCGCCATCGACAATCAAGATCAAGATTATCGCACCGCCGGAAAGGAAATACTCCGTTTGGATCGGCGGCTCCATCTTGGCTTCACTGTCCACCTTCCAGCAGATGTGGATCTCGAAACAGGAATACGACGAGTCCGGACCCGGCATTGTCCATCGCAAATGTTTCTAGGTATCCCCCCCCCCTCTCTACGACGTTGTTTTCTTATTTTTACTACACGATGTACTTTATTTATTAATATTACTATTTACTTATTGAGTATTGAGATACAATTATTAGGGTATTACTATTATTACAACTAGTCCCGTTGTACTGCCAAGAAAGAAAGAAAAAAAGACTATTTATTATATAAATAATTAGTAATAATTATTACTTTGATTATGATATTATTGTATTATCCTTATAGTAATTTATTATGAAGATTTAAAAGAATATCGTATTATTACCGCCATTTGTATCTTTTTAAACGATGAATTTCTTAGTGATACATATTATTAGCAAACTAGGTCTCTCCTTCTACCCTTGAGTAAGGAGGGTTAGCTGTTTATAAATAGTGCTGTAATCGATTTATATAAATGGAAGACGATAAAAGGAAAGATCGATGTAAATAAAATAAACTGACTGATTTGAACAAATTGTTTTATTTATTAATCATCTCTAACGACACGTCCTTGGAAGAAGATGGAAAAACAACATAATCTCCATTTAACGGCTACACACTCTTCCAAGCGTTTCTCTAGCTTTTTTACATTTCAAAAGGCCCTCAAAATAGGCGTCTGTTTGGATGATGACTTCTTCGTTGAACGTGTATCGTTGTCCGTGTTTATAAATGAAAAAAAAAAAAAAAATCACCGGATGGCCAAATCTGTTGTTGTTGTTGTTGTTCTTGTTGTATTACTTCCAACTTCAATTCCATAATTTTGACTTAGTGGAAGAGGATCTTTTTCAGTTACAAATGAGGACGCTTTTCTTCGATTCCTTCGCTCAACCAATCACAATACTTTCCAATTACTGAACGTTGTTCAGCAGAAAATATCGCCAGGGCGAATGAAACAGAAGATTTCAATTCGTCGTTGGTTGCAGCAACTGGGCATTTCAAAATCGCTCCCGTTACAAATTACAATGCATACAAGCAAGAATGAATAAGAAGCAAGAATGCATACAAGAGTCAGCCGAGCCAGGAATTGAAGCCCACGCACCATCAAAAAACGTTCATTCTTTGCTAATCGGATCTTAGAGCAGACTGCAGTTTGTAACAAATATTCGGCGACGAGGCCCATTTTCACCAAGCTTTGCAATTTGACAATTTGACAGGAAGGAGAAAGATAGTAATTGTATTAAAAAAATATAATAATTTGTGACATTTCAATCATAATTTTCAGACACGCTGTATAATGTTTTCGAAAAATGCTTCCGGTTTCTAATGTCACCCTATACGATCAACTCTTCTACTAAGATTCCAATTCAAGTAAAAAAAAAATTAAAAAATATAGGCTGTTCCAGTTAATAACTACTTCCGGTATAATCGGAAGTCTTAACTAATTGAAAATATTTTGCTATCATTTTGCTATTTTCCAACCTACGCGTTTTAATAAATCCCTTTAACTTGCATCGTATCAAATACGAGCAGAATAAAGGAAGACCAACGGAAAAAGAGCGGAAATCACGACGATGTTGGTCAAAATTCCAATTGTTCAAAACATTGATCCTTTGGAGGTACGGCGTTTTCGAACAGAACAAGTAAAAAAGAAAGCAGAATTTTTCGATAAAACATCGCCGGCGAATTATTTTTCGTTTCCGCGTGTCCGCGATATCGACAACATCGAATGGAATAGGCCGCTTCAAACGCCGCGTATTCGGGTGAAATCAGGTTAAACGAAGTCTGCTTTTATTTCGCAGCGGCGGGTCGAACGTTGCAAAGGCTTCGCGTATAATGTTATTAACCTTTTTTTTTTATTATGCATATGTAGGTACTCTGCGTAGATGATTGGGTAAAAACCGAATCGATACGCGATGCGGATTCGATCGAAGGTGAACCTGGCGAGGATCTATTTTGATCTTTTCATGGTGTTGTTTGCGGAAAATCTTTATGAATGTTGGATGGAATGATAGAGGATTGCTCAAATGGGAACATTTAATTTTAAAGCGTGAGTTCTATTGGTGAATGGTTGAATTGTTTATATACGAGAGGAATTAAATAATTACCTCGGCTCAGCAAGAGATGTCGCCACTAGGATTGAAATAATTCAATTTTTTCGCAAAAGTAACCTTTGACGAGAGTCAGTGCGTGAGATTGGGCGCATAACATTTTTTTTAATATAAGGAAGCTTTTCGCAAACTACATTATTTCATCACATTACAGAATAAGACAAAACCTAGTCTGGATAACATAACATCATAGTCTAGTCCTTTTTCCGGGTAAGCTCGATCAATTTTGAGTAACAACTACTTTAAGAAGCGCCTTTGGACGAATTCAAGACTATTTACATGAGTTGGGTAGGTTGGAGACCATACCAACGATGCCTATTCTATTTGGGCACATTAGGCATCTGATGTTAGTAAAATCACGTCAATTTCTACAAATAAAACCAAATGTCCGGTATGTGCTCTCAATTGTTGCGTTGATATGACTGACAAAAGTAAGTTTATTGCCGAAGGTTACGCTCAAATCTTTATCGTTGGAGAGCTTCGCCGTTTAACTTCTACGTAAAATCTATAAAGTTGTTGCTTCTCGTAATAACACATTTTATCACCTATTAACGTTGAGCTTCAAATGATTATAGCCGCATTAGTTTAATGCAATCTTCCCTAAATATTTTCAAGTCGTTAGTAAAAATTAAATGCTCACTATTAATAACGCCAGTGATATCCTTTATAACTAGTAAAAATAAGACTGGACCAAGATTTGAGCCTTGTATTCCAAAGGACGAATAAAATGTGTCAGATCTCACTTGGCAGTATTCCACACATTGTTCTCTCCCAATTAAGGAGGATCTACGTAGCGTAAGGGATGAAGGTGAAAAATCAATTGCTTCTAATTTCCAAAGGGGTACATGGTAGGTCAATTACTTTTTTAAAAAATCAGTGTAAACCGTATCAACTTAGTTCTGTCTGTCAAGGGCTTCCGATGCAAATTGAGTAAAACAGCTTAAGTTCGCAGCCGTAGAACGTTTGATCGTAAATTCATGTTGATTGGATATTATTATCCGCATTTGGCGTATTTGTTTCGTCGCCATGGCAAGAATCCATAAGTTCGGATAGGAACTTCCGCAATCACCATATTTGTAATGAAGTGATAAACGCAGAAATAAACGTCTATTTAGTAGGATTGAAGACATCGCATTTTTTAGATGAGATAAGAACGTTGCAGTAAGCGTATCGACCTAAAACAAGACTATGTTGAAAAATAATTTTTTTTTTGTTTTTGCCAAGGCTAGGCGGGAGGTATTTATCGAATTCGCCCCCGTATGACCGGCTCTCTGTTTTTTTTTTTTTTTTTTTTTTACTTACTTGTTACAAGCAGTACAATTTGGCAATTTAGAAGTACGGTGGTCATTTTTCTTGTTTGAGATCAACGCATATCGATATTGGACCAAACAACTTAACTGACCTGATCGTCTTACTTCTTGGCGCTCTACCAAAAATTAAGATTACGGTGAAATATATTGGCTATCATTCCAAATGAAAATGAAGCCTTCGTAGCGGCAAGCGAATCGCTACCTAACGAAATTAGACTCGTACGACATTAAGGACTCTGCGTTAGACATCAAAGTTTATAAGCGAACGTGGATGTTTCAATTACGCGGTGTAGCCTAAAGATCAATGATCGATCCACTTTTATCTATCTAAAGTAGCTTAGTAGTTCAGACACGTCCAGACGACATAACTACAGTGCAGTCGTCGAATGTTTTTCATCAAAGACTAGGAAAGTAGGGAATTTGTCATAAATTGTCAATGCAGTTGGCTATATGCGGTCTACAAAGGGATGTTCACGTGGAACGATTATCAATACAAATTTGCGGCCAGAATCACCTTCATACAATTGCCATTTTAAGATTCCTTCGGTGTTCGGTCCATGTCAACGAAACAACTAAATCTATGAGCGCTACGACGTGAATCTTTCAGTTGCGGCTCCGTTAAATGACCGATCTAAAGCAGCAGAGGATTCGGATCAAATTCTCTTTGAAACTCAAGAAAACTCCAGCTGAAACCCATCGCACATTGAAGGGAGCGAGACGAGGAAAAATATTTGAGTGGTTCAATCGTTTGGAGCGAGGCCGAGAATCTGCGGAGGACGATTAACACTAACGTATCGCCGCACAAATTATGTATTTGATTAATTATCTGCTACGGTGTGCCCTGTATATGTTAAAAAGGAGTTAAGTGACTCACGAAGACGGAAGGCAGACAATCTACGACGCTGATGAGAGGCTTCTAGTCGATCAAAGATGGGTCATCTCCGCTCGTTGAGGGAATTTCCGGCGAAAAGCAACATCGCACGTCTTCCACCATCTCTGGTCACCTGCGACATTTAAAATTGAAATCAACTTGAAAAAGCGTTCCAATTTCGCCCAAAATCGCAGCGATCGTTGGGGAGGTGACTACTTTGAAGGTGGCAGAAGTGGACGAAAATTGTTTGACCAGGTGAATAAGATACTCAAATCTATCCAATAAGAACATGAACTTTTAAAAACCATTCTTTCCGGTTGAAGTCCCGTTACAAGAACATCATGTCGTCAATTTTAATACCACGAGGAATTATACGCATTCCTTTGTGATTTAATCCATCTAGATTTAAGGAACATAGGGGATATAAAGTGAGAATAAAAAAAAAAAAGAAAAAAAAACAAACGAAAAACGAAACAAGCACGCAATGAAAACATAATTTACGAAGCAGTGAGAATTCAAAACGAACTCCGTCTTCCACTACCTTGTCAATCGTAAGTTGTATACTTTCACGGTCAAATATGACCCACTTCCGAGGTACGGAGCGAGCGCGACTCCGACCAGTCGCGCACAATCTAGTGTGCCGCGCCGTTCGTTGTACGATTGTCGCGAGAATCGCACCTCGGTTAAAAAAAAAAAAAAAACGAAAGAAAAAAGAAACGTCGCGAAATCGCACTACGAAAAACCGTAACGTTGCTTTCGGGTGCCCCGTTATACAAGCGTGCGCTGGACGTTATTTGTCCGCAACTGTTTTACACATTTGGTACTTACCTCGCCTACTACATTGGATAATTACATTTAAAAAGGACGTTAAAAAGGTGAAAATAAGAAGAGAAAATAGGAAGAATAAAGAAGTAAATAAGAACGAGAATAAGGTGAGTTTTTTTTAATTATTATTATTTCTGTTTTCTTCCAATAGCATCGCAGGAGAGAAATTTCACTGCGATTCAAGTTCACACCTATTAAACCTTGCTATACGGCCGTTGTTTGTGTACATCTGTGTGGATGTGTATGGAAGCGGCTAATAGAATGAAATGATGCATTACGCAGTGATAATAGTAGGTTAATTCAGTGTTTGTCTGACATACATTTTATGCCGTATTAATTTTTAAACCGAGCGAAATTGTTTCAAGAAAACGTGTACAGTGGGGTTTCACGGAATATCTCGTAATAAATGCAAATGGTCCTTGTCCTAAGGTTTGTTAATCTCAAATCTTCTTTTGCTCAAAAAAAAAAAAACATATTTATCTACAAAAGAATTAGTTTCGGCAATGCGCCATCATCAAGCGGAAGCTAAATTATGGTATAGATTGTTGAGTGTGGGCTTTCACGACCGTAATCCATAGTAGAAATGTCTTTCGGGTGATGTAGCGTAATTAGTATTTTCCTTGACGTTTAGCTGATTATGTTGTCAACCTATTCAGATGATCTCTAAAGACTGTAATCTTTTAGCAAATTTTTCAGAGATTTTAGAAGATTTCTATTGTTGCGTAATTAATATTTTACTTGTCGTTTCGCTAATCATGCTGTCAACTTCTTCAGAAGGTTTCTAAAGAGTTTTATCTGTAGACATTTTTTCAGAGATTTCAGAACATTACATTTTTTAGAAATCTTTACATTCAGAAGATCAGAAGACTATATTCCTTAGAAATCTTTTGAAGAAGCTGACAGCATAATCAGCGAAACATGGAATGTTGATCCCGGGATTAAAATCGTCTGTATAGCATGCGTTGAGTCATCCAGGATGCAAGCGTTTAAGTTCAATATAATTTCAGACTTGCTAGTATATAAATGGCATTCATGTAATATTTTATTTAAACACGTTATATGAATTTTTTTTTAAATGAAGTCTGGCGAATCAACAATCCGTCGTTTCAATCCTGCAATGTTTTCGAGACGATTGCTATAAACTTTATTTTTTAAATCGCCACATAAGAAAAGTTCACGCGGAGTGAGATCTGGCGATGGTGGCTGAAAAGTTCCCGTTGATGAAGAAAAAACCGATTATTCCGGACCATGCAATGAGGATTTTCAGTGGGACCGATGGTATCTCGATAATTATCCATATAAACGGCATCATTAAGAGAGAACGGTGCTTCGCCGGAAAAAAAGAATCCCGTCAGTCTATTTAAATATTTTTTATTTAAATTTACGTCGCTTTTAATTTCATCCATCATCAATGCCGAAGTGGGATGATTTTGTAGGGGCGAAGCTTGCTTTCCTCGATTGCACGATGTGATCGAAACCATCAAAGGATCCAGAAATTCTTCCGTCTCCCAAAGACAAATTTCCTCCGTTAGCGAGTAAAGGTGTTTTTAGTATCCTTTCGTTCGTGTGGTTTGGTGTATATCGGCGAAACAGGACGCTTTGTTAGAACTCTGAAGACAAAGCACGATCGTTGCTTTAGAACACGCGTCCCCCTCGATTTTGGCTTTGGTCGAATACCATCTAGATACTGATCACCAGATATTATTCGGATTCGGCGGCTTCGTCGCTACTTTGTAGACATATGGAAGGGCGTAATTAATCTGTAATTAACTGCTTCGCGCTCGGTTAGTCTGGCTTCCAGCGTTGAGTTACCGTGATACCATTCTTAGCTCTCCTAAAGAAGCCTCATATGATTGTTGGCGAAACGTCGAATTTTCGATTAACCATGACACGGTCCCAACCCGGAACATGAGGCATCATTTTATAATGTTTAATTTTAAATGATATCTCAATGTTTCTAATTACGTTAAAATATGGTCGTTGTTGGTGTAATTTCCTTTATCCTAGTCCTTGTCGCAATAACGTTGCGATATAGATGACGATAAAACTTTAAGTATAAATAAATAAATATTTTAATTCGTTTAAAAATTTCCAAGTAAAAATATTTACAATTAGTGAATCATCGTATGCAACATTTATATTGAAATTCTTATCGTATATTCATAGAGTGGCGTGACATACGCATTTACCGCACTAAGAAAACAGTCGCTTATATCCACATAATCGTGCAAATACGTATTTGAACTTCTACGCTATATCAATTGTTGATAATTCGCATAACACTTTAAGATGAATAAAATGGTGTCAATGCGATCAAACTAAAAGGAAAATAGCCAATTTAACATTGCTAAACAACGCGTCAAAGAAGGCCAAGACCACTTTATTAACCCATAAGATTTTGTGACGTACGCGGTATAATCCACGTTGATTACTTTGGAAAGGGCGAAAATAATGGCGCGACCATTACGTCGAATTATTGGAGCGTTGCAGCGATGCTGTGAAATAGGACCCTTCGTACTTGGCGAAGAAGGAAAGAATTCTGCTTCTTCGAGACAAGCGACCCATAATGTTCACAATGAACACTTGTAATTGCCTTGCATACGTCCAATAACTTGCGAATTTTCCGATGAAATCCGATGGATTAATGATATTTTTGACAAACAAAATGTTATTGGTAACATTTTTTATCTGCATCTCATAATGCCAATGTCTTTCATATTAAATTCAATTTTATTTCTCAACGTGGTCTTCTTCTAAGTCTGCACGCCTTTCCCAACGAGACTTCCAGGTTTCGTGAATCTAGAAGAAGACCATCTTTTTTCAAACGTAATCAATTCAAGGTAATTCAAGGTATTAATACAACTCAGTGACTCGCTCGAAAAACAGTCGCCGCAACTTTTCCGGTTAGAGAAACGGTCTTTGCCTTTTTCGGAATCGATCCAGTGTTGCCGAGTCTACCGTGGCTTCAAGAGCGAACCTGTGTATCCAAGTTCCAATCACAGTTATTAATCGACGTCACAAGTCCGACTTGTTCCGCTTAGACGACTTCATTCGAGTATGTTTTCAGTTTTGAGCGTGCAAGCGCTGCTAACCTAACTCACGGATGCTCAAATCTTCAGTAAAGACATGAGGAACGCCCCTTCGAAATGCCTGCGACTTTCGAGATATCTTCAACTTTTTATTTATTTTTTTTTTAATTCTGGGATTTAAGATTTCAGGAAAGAAAATAATTTTTTTTTATTCTTAGTTTGCTATTCGTTTCATCTCTAATGGTGATTTTCTTGTTGTCATCCATTTTATTAGCAACAGCTATTTTTCTTGTCGATTAAATAATTAAATCTTCAAAGGAAAGACGATCGAAAGTAAGCGCATATGTAATCAGTTGAAAAACACGTTAAATCCCAGATTACTTTTGCAATAACAATGACGTTACTAATTGCTCGCTATTGTATAGCGAGATAAAGCTGTGGTTTGTGGCACTCGCGGTATTTCACATCTTCAACGCGACGATCCGCGCTTGTTCTTGTCGTGGGTTGAAGTTACAGCGTCGTACAAACGAAAAGTACCCAACCTGCATTTCCACATTACGACATTCAGGTGGTTCGTAGAGGCCGAAGTAAAGCTTCGAAGATCGGGGGCTTTGGCGTCTCTCGTTAATTCTTTAATACGTGTAGGTGTTCCATTGATATTCGAAGCGAACCTATACGTTTCATCGCGGGAGAGCAACTCCCGCACAAGATTTAGCATTTAAGGCTCGAACGAACTTGCAGAAGTGGTGCCCCAAGAATTGGAAATAATTCGCAAAGATTTATTAATGCGCTAGTAGCAAGCACGTAACGCTTTAATTATGTTTTAACATAAATATAACTTACGCATATTCATTTTTTTTAATTATCGCTTAATGTTTTTTTTTTTTAGGTTTTATCTTTTCCATAACATATACGATGTACTTAAGAAATACGAATTTCGTATTTTAATAATATTATATAAAAAAAAATTAAATTAATTATTACATATCAGCCGCTTAATCTAGTGCGTTATTGTATATAGACATGACGTGATACGTGTTTTCATTGCGGTTACACAATTCACAATTGCTTGCTATTTAAGGTTCACTGCGTATCTATTCCATTGTCAATAACAACATGCGCAATAAACTTAATTGTCTCTAATCCGCGTTTTTTGACCGTTCCTTTATCGGTTTTTGTTAATATTTTGTTTTTTATTCTATTGTTACAGATCGATATTATGCCAAACGGGATCCTTCTACTTTGTATATCCGTTTGGATTGTACGCATATCAGGTGAGATTATTCGATTTTTTCTTTTTCTTACTTTTATCTCGTTAATCTACGCAGATATGTTAATAATTGGCGTGATAATGAAAAAAATACGAATATGCACACAATTAACATACTGCGTGCAAATTAGTTTTAGTGCCATTTGCGCATGTACATACGTCTACGTGTACCATCGGATGTAATGCGCCCACAGATCCGATAATTATCAAGTTTTAAAGGGAACATACATTCTTAGCTTGAGGAGTCTTGCTCTCTCGAATCGCGTCTGATTAGTTCGTAGTTTCTCTACGAACGAATCACAAATCACAACTTTCGCACGATATATGCTCAGCTCGATTCGAGTACGGCTCGTGAAATTTGGCGATCGAATCTTGCGTTTTTCTAAGCTCGTAAGTGTCGCAATAGACACGTTTTAAATCGTCGAAACCCAAAGATCAAAGCCGTCTGTCATCTTTGGCGGGGGCTGTAGTCAAAAAAAAAAAAAAGAAAAGAAAAGAAAAAAGAAAGAGAACATTGAAAGCAAGAGCCTCTGTAAACCAAGTTTGGCGAAAGTGGACCAATAAAACGCCAAGGAGAGAAGCACGAGAAACGGACGAACGGATTTCCGAAATTTACAAAGATACGAGGCTCCGGATTGATAGTGGATGCAGACGCTCCGTTGTTGTATTCAATGAAGAGCATCTTATGTGGGGATAGGTGTCAAGGACGTGGTGTTTTATGAGACCTCCTTGCCGACTACAACGATGGTAATACAAATCGACTCGTATGTTTTACAACAACAAGAGGAAATGAAATTATTTCAATTCATTTTTTGAGGATGTAATAAGCCGTTCAGTTAGCTATATGCAGCAATATATACGAGATCTTTGCACCAGGTAGATTTATGTAAATGCCACTACCGGTACTTACTGTAAGCAATGCTTAAGTAGAGATTGTCGATGTGGAGCTTAACCAGCAAGAAAATTCCATTCAAGTCAAGATCACGGAACACCAAACCATAACGTTAACTATCTTCAGGATTCTCTGTATTTATCTCCCTTTTTAAGGTAGACACTTTTCTCATCGATGCTCCTTTAATCTCCACAAAAAGTTGTTGGCATCTTGTTTGGTAGAAATCTCTATCCTCTGAGTCCTCTGAGTTTGAGGCAAGGAAATAGAAAAAAAAATCACTCGGGCCTTGATCTAGTGAATATGGCGGGTGGTATATTAAATACAACCTCAATTCGCGAATTTTCGGCCTGGCCACCGTTGAAATTGGAAATTACCTTGACGAAAAAAATTTTCTCGTTTTTCCGCAAGGTCTACCTTCAGCTTGCTGCAAAAAACAGTCGCTATTACTTTATTTTCTTTTTTTCCTTTCCTGTATTTTCTTTTTTTTGAGCCCTTCGTATTCTACTGTTTTGATAGCGCCTTGATGTCAAGAGTGTATTGGCGTATCATAGTGTCTAAAATCTCCTTAAGCTACTTCGATAGAGCAGCACCCGAACAAGCTTTTTCATACTTAAATAGTCAATATATGGCAAAAGTTATAAAAAAATGAAGGCTCATATTAAACACTAACAATTATAAGACGTTAAACTTGGCAAGATAAGAATCGTGCTGTTTATAGACGACGGCAAATGTAACGTTTTTAGGCCAAATAGTATAAAAAGAAGATTTTTGACGAAAAAAAAAAAAGGAGATGAAAATGGAAAAATTGGTTGTGAAACATGAAGGAGATTAATTGCGGCGATTAATTATTGAAGATAAGATGGATTGATTCAAATGTCGTGATCTATTTCATTGCCTTCCGTAGAGCATTTGGGTCTAGGTAATCAATATCTCAAAATCCATGGCGATTACCATCGAAGAATAGCCAGCACAGAATGTTCCCAAGTAATTATTACATCCGTCACCTTGGTCGCCGGATTTAAATGCCATAGGGATCAATTAGAAATAAGAATTAGGAAATATCGAACTATTAATATATAGCCCTTTAAAGGACGCCCTTCAAAAAGCCATACTGTAGCGGAGCTAATCTCTATCACCAAAAGTCTGCAGGTAGTTACAGAGGCTGGTCACAGGAAGCTGGACTTGGACTGTAAAACGGCAGACTTTGAAGGTCTCGCATTTTAGGCTGTGGACTCTTTTTACTTTAATAGAATCTCTAAGGCGATGGATTAAGCTTGCATAATACTGTCCTGTTACCCTTATTTGGATAATCAACCATTTTTTCACATTTCTTGGGAGAGAGGGAGCGCTTAATATTCTTTCGTTTGACAAGTCGACCGATTAAATCTGGTTCCTTCTCCTCCTCCATTCGTAGGAGTTACCTCGGACTAATCTCTGTCAGTCTAAATGTATTCGTGCAGAGTTTCACGACAACAAAGCTGCTAATCCTTAATTGAACATCCTTCAATACCAGACGCTTGGTTTTTTCGATATATTTCGTTCTAATTTCAAGCGAAGAGTTCTTCTCTAACTTATCCTCCTACCGCAACAGCTCAAGAAATTAGATCGATTTTAGAAATTGGAAAAAATGTGTTTCAGGTGGGCCTATTATAATAGACAGCAGGGAAGCTAACGCTATCGAAATCGACCAGGAACCAATATCCTACGATAAAGTCCACATGCTCGATTCTTGGAACTACAAACTGCCGAGTCACAACGTCCCCATCCTCACGGACAAAATCAGGAACCATACGCTGCCCGAATACGACGCCAATGCGACTGTAAGTAGGTATTAACGCCTCCTATAATTAACGTTGATCCCATTCCTTCAACGAATCTAACCGTAACGGTTGTTAGGTAACTATACTGACGGGGTTTAAAATTGTCTATCCCGATAAGTAGAACTAGCGGTGGATCTTGATGGATTCGCTTTAACACAAGCGTTGTTGGATTGCATGTAAATGCAGATAACGTCATGCCCGTAAGTTCCTTAATGTTTATATTCTTACGTGTTCTAGCCTCGATTGATTTGGGATATCGACCAGGACAAGAATACGAACTTACCGCAGTTCGTTGACAAAGCCTTGAAGCTGCTGAATCTGAAACAAGTGGCTTACGAGATTGAGAACTCTTTGCTGTCGAAAGTGTCGTGCACCGCATGCAAGGCAGGTTAGATAAGTATGAGTTGCAGAGATTTATAGTCCTGCTGTTCTTTAAGATGTTTTCGACAAAAATATTCTTATCCGCCGTTAATTTAGCTTTTACCGCCATCTATAATAATATATAAGCTTTACTTTACCGTCGCAGGAACTGGACTTCTTCAACACTACATCAGGACCGGAAAATCGGAAAAGGAGATCAAGAAGACCATCTACAACTTCTGCGTGAACCTCAAGATTCAATCGCCGAGAGTATGCGAAGGCATTACCGAATTGTTCGCCGGAGAAGTTATCTACGTCCTGGGGAAATTGAAAATAGGTCTTCAGAATGCTTTACCTTCCGGATATCTCGAGTTATTAACGGCAAAAAAATTTCAGGTCCGGATGAGATCTGCAGCTTCATCATCGGAGATGGATGCGGTGATGTCTATAATCCTTACCACGAATGGGAAGTCATCTTCCCGCCTGTTCCGAAGCCCAAGATCGAAGAACAACGAGTTCCGGAGGTATGCGCGACTTCATATCCAATCGCAAAATAAGTGTTCTTCCTTCACCGATAATCTCACGTTACAGCCGCAAGCTCCGTCGTTCAAAGTTTTGCATTTGTCGGATACGCATTTCGATCCTTACTATTTGGAAGGAAGCAACGCAGATTGCGCAGAACCTCTGTGTTGTCGTCTCACTAACGGCCCCGCTTTATCCAAAGAACAATCTGCTGGCAAGTATGTCCAATGTAAAAGCTTTATTCTTGTGGCGATTGGGAATGCAAAAACGGAAACCTTTTCAGATGGGGCGATTACAGGAAGTGCGATTCTCCGAAGATAACCGTTGACAATATGCTGAAACATATTCAAGATACACATCCCGTAAGAGAACCATTTCCCTCTTTGCCAAAAATTTTATTCATGACGATGGACACATTTTTTAGGATATCGACTACATCCTTTGGACTGGGGACCTTCCACCGCACGACATATGGAACCAGACGAAGGACGAGAATTTGAAGATAATCAAAGAGACCGTCAAGCAGATGTCCGAGATGTTTCCGAACGTGCCGATCTTTCCGGCGTTGGGAAATCACGAGTCGGCGCCGGTTAATAGGTTAGAAAAAAACAAGTTCGACAATTTCACCGTCGATTTAAAGTATTCTTACCAAAATGTTAGCTTCCCGCCACCATTCGTCGACTCCCCAGAAAGCTCGATATCGTGGCTGTACGACGAGATGGACACCCAGTGGCGGAAATGGTTGCCAAGTTCGGTCAGTAATACAGTACGAAGAGGTGCCTTTTATTCCGTTTTGGTGAGGCCAGGATTTCGATTAATTTCCTTGAATATGAACTACTGCAACAACAAAAATTGGTATGTCTCATGCCCGGTGTTTTTACGCGCGGAATCTTGTTGGTAACAACCAAAATAAAAAAAAATCATCTTCAGGTGGTTACTTCTGAATAGCACAGATCCAGCTACTGAATTGCAATGGTTTATATACGAGTTGCAGTCTGCTGAGTTTAACGGGGAGAAGGTTCATGTTATAGGTAAGTTTATGTGAATTTAACGGTCCACCAAGCGAACCGATATTTTGTGTTAATTTCGAAAGCATCGCAATCACAATTTCCCGTTTCTTTCGCAGGGCATATACCTCCAGGTCATTCCGATTGCTTGAAAGTCTGGTCGAGAAATTACTACGCCATAATCAATCGGTACGAATCTTCGATAGCAGCGCAGTTCTTCGGCCACACCCACTACGATGAATTCGAAGTATTCTACGACCACCACGATATCAGTAAGACTTTCGCTAATCCATCGTTCTTCTTACGAGAACGTTTACCTACTCTTTACCTTTAAGGTCGTCCGATAAACATTGCGTACGTAGGACCGTCCGTATCACCGTACTACGATCTAAATCCGGGATACAGAATCTATTACATCGACGGAGACCACGACAAAACCACTCGGGTTAGTTGCATAAGTGGATTAATTCGAATCTCAGTTGATGGAAAATTCCTCTTCATGTTATAGGCCGTCATAGATCACGAATCTTGGACGATGAATTTGAGAGAGGCTAACCTATACGGTTATCCTATCTGGTTCAAGCTGTATTCGGCCAGGCAAGCTTTCGGGATGGAAGCATTAAGACCGCAGGATTGGGATGAGCTAGTGGAGAAAATGACGAACGAACCGCAACTATTCGAACTGTTCTATAAGTACGTAACTGTTGAATGTCTTCGTTTTACTACCGACGAGCTAATTTTCTTTTCCAACGTAAGGTATTACTACAAAGCAAGTCCGGTTCGCCCTGGTTGCGATATAGAATGCAAGAAACGCATACTCTGCGATCTGCGGTCCGGCAGATCGCACGATAGGAAGAACCTGTGCCAGAGCATAGAGTCCAGGATAGATACATCGGCGACTTTATCTTGGCGCGAATGGTTTTACAATACAATAACGGTGTCGTAAGTAAATTTTCCCGTATTGTCCAGCTCTTCCTGTATATACGATCCTTTAACGTCTCGAAGGAATAGTTGCGAGTCCGGGGATTTTTGCCCTGGAGGTGATTGTAAATATCCGATCTAATCTTTCAAGCTACGAATAGATTTGAAAAGGATCGAATTGAAGTTGTAGAAGCATATTTCAGCGAAAATCTACCTCCTCCGATTTTCATAACATATAAACCCTTAACAATATTGTTGAGAAACTTTACCAAAAAATTTACGAGGGGAACTCCAAAAATTTCCTGAAAAAAAAAAAAAATAAGACAACTTGCCGTTTCTCAAAATATTGGCTTTTAAGTTTTAAGCAGTTGTCGGAACATTTATTCCAACCTGAAGCTGGTATCACAGAAACACCACGCCTCATAGATGCTTCAACGTCCTCTTGAAATGTCGAAAACTACTTTCCACGCAATTTCTTTTTAACATAAGGGAAGGAAGAAGTAAATCAGATAAATACGGACAATGAGTCGTTAATTCAATGTTTCTCTCTGTGCGAGAGCTGGCGTTGTCGTGGTGGATGTCTGCCGTTTTTTCTAATTTCATGGGACTTGAGGATAGCGTTTGTTGGTTTTCGATCCTCGAGAGGAGCGATAGGTCCAGTTTTACGGAAGAAAAAGCGATATTTTTCTTTGAAGCGCTTCCTGAACAAACAACTTTTGTTGATTGTGATTTACTTTAGAACGTCCAAATGGTGGATTGTTGTTTTATTTCTGCTTCGTGCGAATATATCCAGTTGGCGATTGAATTCTTGAAGCATTTTTCACAGTAGTACGTCCACCCAAAAACTCAACCAACCAATCATAAATAGCGCTTAGCGCTTCATTAGCAAAGACAGAATAAAGTCTAAATATTAAATGTAAAAGTTTAGGACAATCAAATTGAATTAAACGGCGTGCGCGATCAACTGGTCAATTTCGGAAATTTTTAGGGTTCCCTTCTCGTGAAAGCCGTTTCTTCGAATAATTGCATGTTAATGGTTCCATCCTCTTACAATTTAACAGTGTTGCTAATCCCATAAATTTTAATAATTTTTAGGAGTCTAATAGCATTAAAATGGCTAGCTAAATGTACGTATCCACAAATTGGAGAATCTCACAAGTTTTTAAGAAAATTGTTTTTTTTTCGATTGTGAAGAGATAATAGGTCAGGAATTTTAGTTCCGTTACTTTTATGGATTTTTAATAGGTTTTAGAAACACCATCAAAGGAAGCTCTTAATTTTTTAGGTTACCAGCACTGTAAATTGGTCACATTAATTAAGCTTTCCAGATGTTAACTGTCCCAGTCCATTTTATTAGGGCCACCTTATAAATTTAAGGTTTCGTGCATCTCCAACGCGATAATTTACGAATACAAGTATAACATTAATTATTATACAATTAAGTAAAAAAAATTAAGAAGGTACTACGTAATGACCTCTTACCTATTATTATCCATTTCATGAATCATTCTGTATTGCATAGAAGATAGGCAGAAACAAGATTGAAAGATGTAATAGTTCGTAGAATATTATTTAGATCTGTTGCTATTGTAGAAAGAATATTTATCTATTTATGTAACAACGTTTTTTCCGTGTTTACGCCGTGTACAGTGTTGCACTTCAAGTTATTACTTGTATGCTCTTTATATTTTTTTCATTACGCTTAAAAAAAGGACAACCAAATGATAGAAAACTACGTATTGAGACATTTTCGGGCACAGGAGGGTATTCTCAACGTACGATTGCAAAGAAAGAAGAGGTATCTCGACAAACACTGCAGCGGGTCGCCGTTCTAATGAAAGAAAAGATACCCACTACAAGTACCGGAAGAACGTTTTGTGGCAAGAAAAAGATCACTAACTAATCGAAATGATCGACGTATCCCGCAACCGGCAACTGAAAACCGAGGCTTATCCGCCAAAGAAGTCGGATTAAAATGCGGACGCCCCCTAGAAAACCCAAGATTAACACCGATGATGAGCGAGCACACTATCAATGGATCAAACGTCATCAACATTACACAATTGAAGATTGGCGTAAGTTAAGATAAAATAACTTAAATGAATATAAAAATCAAGCAAAATTTTTTCCTTTGAACAATGTCTTTTCGTTAAAGATCGTATTCAGCGATGAGTCACAACTAGAAGCTATGACCGAAAGAGCTCGATTTGTTAGACGACGTCTATCGGAACGGTTTGGTGAAGCTGGTGTACTAAAAACGATGAAACGCCCTCCGTCGGTTATGGTATGGTCTAGACCACTGTATTTTTGCCAAGGCACCATGAATCAACACCAATAGAAGCGTATATTAGAGGATGTCTCGATGCCATATATCAATGATTTGCACATTCATGCACGATAAGGCACCGTGCCACATGGCCAAATCCATCCAAAGTTTTTCGGAAAAGCACGCTCTGCCAGTGTTACCTTGGCCGGGAAATTCTGCCGACTTCGATGCAATTGAGAACGTGTGGAATGTTCTAAAAATCACGCGTGCATTCGAGAAGAAATACTACAAAAGAGCAACTAGCAAGAAATATTGAGGATGAGCGGCAAAATTACGTTAAACTTAGACATACCATTAACGCTTGCATAGACAGTACGCCAAAAAGGAATAAGAGCAATTATAAAAGCCAAAGGAGGCATTGCAAAATATAAGTTATATAGTTGTGACGATGCCTATAAACACTTCTGTATAAACTTATGCTTGTACAATACGTTTTTCACTATATATTTTAACAAAATAGCTATTTTTTGCAAGCGGCCCTAATAAATTAGACAGGCACTGTATATATGTACGTTTAATTATTTTCTTAAATTTATAATTTCATCTACCTATATAATTTTATTTTATTTCTTGTAGTATGGTATAAGGTCAAAGGTTCTACAATACTCTTATGCATATACATATCTACTTGGTGAGTGCTACTGATTACTTGTTTAACACGAAAAACTAATTTTCCATATTATTATATGATCGGGTAACCCGTTCTTTAAACATCGCGGATGATTTGAGTTTAAGTATCGCGATAACTTGAGAAATTAAAAAAAAAATTCACCGGGGATCATTTCAAAGTACTGCAAGATCCATAACCAACCAAAATAATTTATTTAAAAAATATATGTTTTATAATAACTTTCACGGCCGGTAGAATCGTTACCGCTATTAACTTCTTCCGGTTTTCTTCATGCGCTCGACGTTTTACCGTTCCTGCTGGCGGTCTTTTCAGGACAATTAACTTTATCTCCATTTCTCCGACATTCTTGGTGCATTCGATCGTGAAATTTCCGCTTCGCCGAGCGTGACGGTTCTGCGTAGCCAGAGTCTGCGTCTCTACGTGTTGTTAAGTTAAGGTACCCTTCTTCCTGTGTTGACGGTTTAGTCTTTTTCTATTTCTATGGCTTCGCCGAGGAGTCTTTTTGCGTAGTCCTTAATGGTACGTTTGTTGAAGTCCATTTCATGTCAAGTCTCGTGCCACTGCCGATTCTTCGATTCTTCCCCAAAAAGGTAGGACGGATCCTGAGGAAACACGATACACCAGTACGCTTCAGGATTACAAAGTCAATTCGGTAGGATCTATCGACCGCTAAAGACAGGATAAAAATCATATCAAGGCGGACAGTACGGCGTCGGGCAAAGAGGAAGAGCTATCGCGGTGAGACTAAAGTGAATCGAGCAGTCAGCAGTGGTAGAATAATATACACAAGACTGGACGTAGAATGGACTTCAACAACGTAGCATTAAGAACTACGGAAAAAGACCCAACACCGAAGCTATAGAAATATGAAAGAACAAGACCGTCAATACAGAAAAAGCAACACGTGGAAGAGTCTATTACGTTCAATAGAGCAGAAACTTCATGGTCGAATGCACCTATATATGAAGGATGTCGCACAGCGGAGAATCAATTGAGTTGAGATCCAGAAGAAACCGTCAGCAACATCGAGCGCAACCCGGAAGCAGTTAATAGCAGTAATATTTTGTAATACTTTGAAATAATAAAGAATTAACCGATAACACTGTTTTTCTTCTTTTTAACCTTATCCGTTTCTAATGAATTTTTATTTTTTTTTAGGATGTCGATGCTCTGGTCGATACCACGTCTTACAATACAATTGCCGAAGTATGTTTTAGGTTTAGGATAATTTAAAATCACTTAGCAAATGCTTCTCTTTAATCTAGAAGAAGAAGAGAAGGCGTTAGTAAAAATTTGAAATCAACATGTAGGTACCAAATTTTACTTTTATTTATTTATTTTTAATTTTTAGTGCAAAAAAAACTAATCTAATTTATTTCTTTAAACCGATGGAACCTGTACACTTACTAATGTTAATTGCTTTTATTTCTTTTAATTTAAGTCGGTCCTAAATGTAGAATATTTATTGGTAAGGAAAATCTGTACTATGTAAATAAATTTATTTTGGTCTTTATTTTGCTAATACTGACGATAAAGTTCGGGAGAAATATAATTTTATTTTATTTTTTTTTTTCCTTAATTAGATTGTTTGAATTTTGAAAAGTGAATAGAGTGCCGTTGTATATTATATATTATATCTATATTTATAATTAGAAATGACGAAGGCAGGTGAAGTTATTCCCTCTTCGCAGCGACTAGATAGACTCGTGTTTTGTCGACCCTTGAGGAAACCGATACCCGAGCCCTCTCTTATGAGGCGAATAGACACGAGTCTGTCTAATCGCTGCAAAAAAGTAATAATTTTGCCTACAACACTTGAAGGCTGTGTATTTTTGATTGTATCAAAATACATTTACATATACTAATAAATAAAATGTAAGTTTGTATGTAAAAAATTAAAAAAAATATTTTTTATATAAATCAATGTAATTAAGTAAGACGACAAATGAAATTATCAATAAACTATTTAGAAAAAAAAAAAAAAACATTTACAATGTTCGTTTGTTTTATTTTTATTTTCACTTTGCAGGAATAAAAATGTTTTTAATTAGAGGCAATGATCTTTTAGTATTAAGCACGTTTTTGGAACTGCGGGCTTTACGTTCGACAGTTTTAACTTAAAGTTCGCCTTAATTCCTCAAAACCTCTTCTCTTTCGTTTCTTTAATGGTGGATAATAAAGAATTTTCATTTAATTTTTTTTTTTTTCTTCCGGTAAGTCGATAACACTTTTCCCAGCGATGCTCTCGTTTCTTTAGTCCCTCCAAATCGTCGGTCGTTGACATCTTGTTTTGCAAAATGAGCTTTTATGGATTCGATAAAAATCTCTGCACTGCGAGTGGAAGTTTGGCCTTAGCTAACTGAAAAAAGTCGGTAGGTGTCCCAATGTTTGTCATAGCGATGTCAGCGATAAAATGTCTCGACTTTGAATACATCCGTTTTTCCTTTTACAAAATAATTAATACTATCCCAAAAACCAGTTACCGATGCAAATTCTTCTTCCACTTTTCTATAGCTGATTCACCATTACCAGCTCACCGTTACGACCGTGTCTTGGCATCGACCCAAGCGAAAAGTCCGACTTACTTCGCTTATTGTTACTTTATTTCAACAAAACTTGGAAGATGTTCACCGGTAATAAGTTCTTGGCTTCGAATGAACAAGCGCGTCAACCAACCCGGGAATAGCCTCTTCATAATAACAACAATAATGTACGTAAATGTTTTTGCTGCATTAAAACAGATCCGGCAGAACGTCATAAAATATAAATAAATTAATAGCTTTGTATTGCATTATACCAATTTTCCGCATAGTTCTACCATATCCTTACCTTTGACTAAGACGGTGGTATCGTTGTCATAAAGAGTTACGATGTATAATAGGAAGAATAACGGACCTAGCAAGAGCCTTGTAGTACTCCATATTTAATGGAATCCAGATCAAAATACGAGATTCGAGCGGCTGTAGTTGCAATTCTCGTATACAGCTTGCCAAGAAGTATCGTGCGGTCAACCGTGTCTAAATGCCCTGGTTCAAGTCTAACGGGTTCAATTGAGCTGACTGATATTCGTCAAATACTTCCTGTATTTAAGATATCAATATTGAAATCGTAGACCTTACTGACGTTTCCCATTCTTTCGAAATGTGCATCTCTCTAATCTTAATTTGGCGGTCTTCTATCAGCATTCGGCGAACTTTTCTGCTGTTATCGGTAGTGCTTTCAATTTTTGACCAACCCGAATATTCATTTTTCTACCAACTTAGAGTTTCGCAAGAGCAAATGGTTAGTCGATGGTGCAAAGCCCTATCAATAGCGTTTACTTCGCTTTGAAATGCAAGAATTTAATAACCGCACAATATTTGATTTTTGCCATTTTAACGGAAACAATATAATATCGACTAAAACAAACGACAAGAAAACGAACGAGAACTGAGCATCTAACAATCGCCAAAAGAATATTTTCCATTGGTAATACCATCTTCATGTTGAGGCTTGAAACGTTTCAAGCTATCCTCGTACATGTGTACATTTGATGGATCATTTATACCTGTTGCACCAACTTACCCAAAATATTTTGCTTTCGGCTGTATTTTAAATGGATTGTCTTGTGTATTCTTAATTAATTGTTAACTCTAAAATTCGAGATATTTAAGGGGACAGCCTAAAAATTTTTTTTGAGGATTAAGTTCTTATTTTTTTACATTAACAACACGTTTAATATGGATGTCTTATTCAATGGAACGTTTTTCGATATTAACCGTGAACTTCGAAGGTGTTTCTAGAATAAACAACGCGTGTGAACGCCTTCATTCTTATTGGAATTTCAAGAATACAAATTAAACACCATGTATTGACAGTAACCTTCTTTATTTAGCTATAACAACAAATCTTTTTTGTAAATATGTAATAACATTGGTTATATATCAAAAAATATACTGTATGATCAATTATTCAACTAACCGAGTAACTATAGGTACGTACTTCACTACCTCGGCGAGGAAGACTTCCTAATCGAAAGCTATGCTGAAATCTGTCTTGAAAGACCTCCTATCGATGGAATACATGTTATCCGCGGTACATTCGTATAATCCAGCATCCATCTGGGTTGCGGGGTCAATCTCCAGCTTGCTCTTGACTTTTTCGGTTCCAATACGCCATTCGTGTATATTGAGGTAATGGTGGGAGAAAATCTCGGAGCCATCTTTATACCAAGTGATGTGAGGCCTAGGATTACCCGAAGCTAAGCAGATGAAGGCTATTTTGTGTCCCAGGACGTATTCGTAGTCGAAATGCGATGCCATCAGGATCTTCGCGCCGTTCTTATTGTTGTAATAAAGATCTGACTCTGGATCTCGGTACTTGCCGGTTATGGGTAAGCCGATTTGAAATTTGGACTTGGTGCGACTTCTGGCTCTTCCCCTTCTGGTGTCGCCCAATTCCAGCATCGCCACGAGGCACAAGACGAAGAAACAGAGACTTTCGGCGCGCATTTCGTCGATTGCAGATGGTTAACTCGAGCAACGCTGTCGGGTACTTTCCGACCCTCTGCGGACTGGATGACTGACCGTCCCCCTCTCGCCTGGTCTCTTTCGAAAAAAAGCGCATTATGGCAATTTAATGTAATTGCCCCGGCAATTGATCGGGGACCCTCTCTCGTTTGGCTGTGGTAGCGGCTTGTATTGCCGTGATTAGTGCCGCCGTTAAGCAGGCAAGACTAACGCGATGTCATTTATATTTTTGTTATTATATTTGAAGGATCGTATTATGCTGTATGAGTAGGTATACAGAGATCGAAAAAATATAAAGAAATTTCTTTCGAATATCTTGAACTTGCCCGTGAAGCAATCAGAGAAAGAACTCTTGTTAGAGATGCAGATATCCAGAAGTTCACTTCAAAGCAAAAAAAAAGAATTACCATCCCAACTAGGACATTGGCCGATGTTGATTTGCCTTTCCAAACTTTTCTATGGATCAACCAGCGAAATTAAGGAAAGTACATTTGGACACGCACGCAAGAACATCATATCTTCTTTAATAAAGAAAAGCAGAAGATGGCCTGCAAATAGAAACCATTCTATTTCTCTAAGGCAGCTAGAGACAACAAGACGTGGATAGAATCATCGTTTACAATACAGAAATTGAGATAAATTTAGAGATTATGCGGACTTTTTTATTGGAAGATGACTGAATTTAACGAGATTCCAATTTATGCGGCTCATTTTTAAAAATCAGCTATTGCTGTACAATAATACCACTCGTACTGCGAATTCTAATTAGAGTTCTTCAAATTGGAGAGATTTACTCAGACGCAAGTTGCCTCGATAACAGATAGACCCGAGGTCAAATAAAATTAGCGTCATTTCACGCCATGTTTACTCGCGTTGACGATTGTTTTATTTGCACGGCAAACTTTGATGATATTCGCAGTTAAAGAATATATCCCCCGCATCACACAAGTTTGTTTCGAATCTAGTGACCGAATGGTGATGAGGATCATTCGTGTCCTCGAAACGGCCATCTCGAATTAATTATTATATATTACCATATAATAAGTTAAGCTTGTGTGGTGCGGAGTTTGCTGATACTTCTGCGTTGTTTACTAAAAGAGGTAATTGCAAAATAATGGTGTTGATGGCATCACTCACGGTAAAAATCAATGTAAAGAAAGCAAAAAAAAAAAAAATACCAGCTCACAAACACGTTTCTGCCTAATCGGCGCCATCAGCGTGGCTGCGAGCGTGTTTTTCTCCGCCTAATACCGTATTTTCCGGAATGACATCTTTGAACTTCTAACATTTGAAACAACTTACATGTAGGTACATATGCTATGTTTAAATTAATGTTAAATTACTGTTGCTTTACACTTGATATCATTTTCTATTTTTCTTAATTTCTAATTAGCCTACTTTGTTAATTTTTAATCATAAATTTGCATAAAAACTACAGCTATCTGAATAAATCGCCGATTTACAACATTGCGCTGGAAATGTGGATTAATAATTGTTTCGTATTAAATGATGATTTAAAAAATTTTAAAATTTTTTTCTCCGACTCTAGAATTTTTTAACCATTTTTCCCTTATTTTTAATACCTTTCTGTAATAATTGAAAGTAATTTTTTTTTATAACAAATAAAAAAAAATGCATAATGTGGGGTAACAGCAATTTAGAAAAAGTAAATATTTTTAGTTTTAAATACATTTAAATATTCTTAAAGGCGACCATTAAAAATTCTATTTATTTTAAAATTTTATGAACCCCAAATAGTACCACCGATCAAATAATGGAATCTATGATAAGAACTTAAATACAACCATAAAAAATAAAAAATCTTATTTAAATTTAAAACAATACGAATATGGTAGCGTCATCTGTGAAGTAATAGATCAACTGAATATCATTTCATTCTTTAAGCCTGCCATCTGTTGGAAAGGCATCAATTTACAGCCAAATAGAATTCGGTAATTTCCTTACATTTTTTTTTACTAACGCGTACAAGCGTCTCTAGTAATAGACGTACTAGATTTAAAAATATTTATTTATGTTGACCTTAAACCTATAATTAATTTTTTTTTAGTTGGGGGTTTAGGGTCAACATATAAATGCGCCCCTAAACCCCCACATTTTACAAAATAATCTTTATGGTGCATAAGAAGCAATTTTATCACCTTTCTCTTACTTAAATATTATTTAATGGATCTCATAGTGAGAAGTTGTGTATGAAACTTGCCACTTCTCTCTTTAATGGAGAAATTTCGATTGATCTGTGGCAACCTTGTTGAACGAATAAAACAGATTATTATTGAACAACATGAGCTTCCCTGTTACCATTACAATGTTTAAATCGGGGGAATCAAATACGGGAAATTGCATATTTCTCATTATTTCCCCCAATTCAAAATTTCATTAAGAAAGGATATAATAATAATAAAAAAATCAGATGTTAAAGACGGGATTTCAAAATAAAACAATTTAGTTATGAAACGCTCCAAAAATTATATTTTCTAACAATATAATGACGCAAATTTATGAAATAACAATAAAAATATTCGCGCAGAACCAACAAAATACTTTTTATCCATGATATGTTTTTGCTTGATACGTATAAAGCGCACATATGTAGATGTCACCGTTCATTAAAGGCTGCTGTTTGGTCAACATCCCGTAGTGTGGACTATATCTATGCCAATCTAGGATTTTTGCTAGTATTTCCTGCGCTTATTCTCATTTGGTTTCAAGCATCCTCAGACTAATTGAAACCCATTGAATAACAAAATATTAGCTGACGTAAAAAAATTAACATTTACGATTAATTATTTTTAGATAATCTCGAGCGCCTTGGCTAACATACCTCAAACGTACGATTTACGCTACGAATAATCTGGAGCCTAGTACGGAAACTCATTTTCCTCCGTAAACAATACATGTTGCCGAGGTTGAGGTTTCGCTTTTTTCAAATAGGCTGAAAAGCAAAGCTATAGGACTAGATAGCATGATTGTTAAACTTTGAAAAATCCATTCCTACTTTTATTGAGTACATCCAAAAGATGAATAGATTTAATAATAATTGAAGAGCAACTTCGTAACTTTATCAATGACACCTATAGGCGATATCTTAAAAGACAACGGAAAAGCGGGAGTGCCCGGTTTCGTTTATGTATTGAGTATCTAACCTACCAAATCGATAAGATCTGATGTGTTCCTTGAATATGGTGCCTATCGCTCTTTTCGTTTAACCAATATAGGCTTTACTAATGCCTTTCGGTACGCTGTAAAAAAGGGAAGAGATCCTGGAGATGAAACGAATATGGAGGAAAGGCTTAGAATTTACAAAGATGCCTGTGCAGTGACTGCGATAAAGGCCATTTTGGTTAAACGAAAATGTCACTCTAGTGCTTATTCTTGGGCTGCTACGCAAGCGAGGCAACAATCAGGATCTTTCTTTCATGGTCTCCAACATATCGGTTGCAAATTCCAGCTGTTGTGAATACTGTGCATATAATTAGGTTTTCGTCAATATCCTTAATATCCATCTAACATGGTTTTTAAGATAAATGATATAATTTAAAAGATATCTTCTACCTCTTACACCTTAGAGGCGAAAACAATTGTACACAGGCGTTCCGTTTAGAAGACCATACCCGTATCGCTTATTTACTTGGGACACACCTGTACGTAGACAGATTCATAAAATGATTTTACTTTCAACCGAAGCATGTCCCGGATAATAAAAATAAAATGCGGCAATCAACTGGATTCAAATACAATAGGTAGGCGATGAAGATATTTTTAGTACTAAACAGCCGTACGATCATTTTATCATCTCCGATACGAAGCGGGAGGAAGCAAAAACACATAAAAACCCAAACATCAACAAGCGATTCGCGCGGGGGACGCTCCGAAACGACCAAAACAACACCGACGACGGCCACAACATCGAAGGCGACCGAGGAACGCACCGTACGCAACGAAGGATCGCGGTAGGCGGGTCGCGCGCTCGACATCGATCCACCGAAACGCACTTGCATTCACGCCGTTTTCAAGGTCGCTGCGCGCAAGGGCAAATTTCGACCACTTTCCAGAGCGGGCCGCCGCTGGATGTTGTTCTCTCTCCTTCTCGTTTGGAGCCTCGACGAATTTCAAGGTCACGACCGGCGTATACCCGACCGACAAGCCGCCCGCGATCAATAAAATCGTATATATATGTATGTTACGTGTATTTACACCACGCACTTACCCAGGTTCTTAGTGTGCCGTGGAGAACACGCAGATTTCGAACGATTTTCGCGGTAACGAAACGGATCGACGCCGGTAATAAGCAATATTTAGCGAACAGAGCGCTGAATCAACTCGAAACCGTATCGATACAAGTTTTTCGGTGAACGCGTGTTGAATGATCCACCGATGAATGTAACCGCTGGACGTGGGGGGCTGAATGCACCTCCGGCGTAAAATAGACGGCGATGGATCGCGTGCCGGACGAGAAAAACAATCGAAGTGCGCCATGGGTATCCTAGGAGACAACGTGATAGACGCGTAGATTCGGTTACCGCCATTCGGCTGGGGAAGGACATGGCGGGAAAATCGTTTTTGAAAATTTCCAAGGATTTGCGTAAGGTCACGTTAGTCGAACGGCGATTTTTTCTGTGCGGATAGCTCGGAATATGCCGGATTGTGTTCTAGTGTTTGTTGTTTACTCCCCGTTTATTCGTTTTGATAAAATCGGGTCCCAGGTTGTAGCGCGCATGCGTGATGCCTCCTCATCCAACATCGTATTGTAATGCATACCTCTCAAACTAAAGCGTAACCAAAATACACCGCGGTATCGCTAGTAGTGATAAACGATTTCGTGAAGTACGACAGGGAAAAAAATCAAACAAAACACGTACACACGACACAAATACGCGAGGATCCAAGGTGTGATATGTTTTTCGGGTTGGTCGGATCGCTAAAAACTTTCTTGGAGGTCTTCGGCGATGTTCTGCACGATTGTCACGAGTTGGAAGTGTTTTTCGTGAGCGGTAAGTGATTTTTTTTCTTGTCTCGAACGGAGGAACCCGGCTTTAACAAGTCGCCTGTTGTGCGAGGATATGGCCCGATCGCTATGTACGATTTCAATTAACAGCGCTGGTTATCTAACGCGATTTGAATGATTTTCAACGCGTAACTACGCTTCAAGATCGTTGTCAGCAGCGATAATCGTATATCAAACGAAAAAAAAAAAAAAATACAATCTACGGGATAACCACGAAACGTCGCATTCGATTCGATCTAATTCGTAACCATTGTCGCGGACGATTTTCTTCACCAATTAACTCCAATAAATTAATCCGAAGGGATTGCTCGCGATCTCGAGATCAAACAGATGTTACATAGATTCGACTCGACGCAAGCCCCGACGGTGTGAAGACCAAAAAGTAGATTTTTCGATCGAAAAAACCGTTTTCGAAGGACTCGCGAAAATGGCGCAAAACCCCGTGTCCGAAACATCAAATCCATTACAATGCGATATAAATACGGGGATTATCGTAATATTGCGCATTCTTCATTTCTTTCGTTGGGAATCGCCCCACGTAAAAATTGGATTAATTCAAAGTATAGCGAAATGAAGGCGTGCTTTTTATACAGATATCCAAGACACCTGGGAAAAAAACAAAAGAAAATGTCTGATACGGCGAAATTCTTGAAATGGATACGTTAATCGTCAATTTGGAAAATTCGGTTGATATAAAATTAATATTGCCAGAAATAAAATTACGATTGGTTTTTCCCGCCAAAAAAATATTTTTGACTTCCCGTTTTTCTTTTTTATCGATGGCTATTATTAGTGAAAATTGTGTTGTTTATTTTTGTATAAAAAATCCGAAAGAAATAATATTTTAGGGGGGCTATATAAAATATATTTACCTTTTTTTTATTAACAACCTAAAAAAAATATTGAAAATTTCATGTAAAAAGATGTTTGCATATTTACGATTAAATCCCTATTAAAATGTTCTAAAAAAAAATGGTTTGAAGGGAGGAGTTGATAAATATTGATGAAAAAAAAATACTAATATTTTTTTGACATGAGGCAATTATTTGACTTTTGTCAAAATTAATAATTTTTTCAACTTTACAATTTCGTCAAGTTGGCATCTAATGAAAATTAAAAAAAAGGTTTATTACTGTTGCTAATTGAGGGATAATTCTGTCTGATTGTCCGGCAATTTTATTCTTTTTCGGAATCCAATATATTTTTAAATGTATTAAGTAGGTACGTTTACGCACGACACGACACATGCAACAAGGTGATTGGGTGGTTAGACCATTAGAAGCACAATTTTTGTTGGTACTAATTCCAACTTGCTCCAACAACTCTGCAGTAATTGAAGAAAGTGAAATTTCCGTATTTAATCGTCGTAGCCCTATATATACCTTATTGATTTAAATAAAATTTATTTGTGAATACGTACAAAGTTTCTTAAAATTATTTAATAATTTTACATCGAACTTGTTCGTCGAATAAAATAGCGATGTGGGTTTAAAGATCCATTTTAAGGTTTAATGTCTACTTAGTTGTTAAATTTTTTGAAATTCATTGGTTAAAAAATATTTTAGATTGTTTGTCTTTATTATTTAAAGGTTCTTATTACCTTTGAATAATAAAAAAACTACGAATTGGCATATTTCTTAAAGAGGAAGATTACAACTAACGAGGACATTAGTAAAGGTAGAGCGAAGAAATTCGGTCCAATACCTCACAATTTTTTTATTAACTAAAGCTTGCTACCGGTTTCGTGTTATCAACACATCTTCAGATAGAAAGAAATCGAGTTTAACAATATTGTACAGACTGGACGTCTTTCTGCGTGAACATGTGTTACTAACACGAAGCCGGTAGCAAGCTTTAATTGCCTAATAAAACAAAGTTTTTGGACCTACCCTTAAGTTTGAATCCATATTAACGGTAAAAAAGGCAATGACTCTTGTAATAATACAAAAAAAAAATATATTCTTGTAACGTTTTTGGAAGCTATTATTTATCCCTAGCAAGTGCAATAGAACGTCAGCAACACAAATTATTAATTTCTGCTATTTAAACAAATATAAAGAAAGTACAAATAATAATAAATAAATAAAAAAGAATAACTAAATAATAATAGTAATTATTATTATTATTAAACATTGAGAATGAGATAATAGTGAGGTTAATCGAGGGCGTCCAGTTCTCCCCCGGACCTAAAACCTTTTTTAAAATTCGACCACGTCGTCATTTTGTGCCGGTTTGTATCGTAAAGGTGTTATTTTATGCGAATCTCCATCTCGGGAAAAATCGAGAAACAAGATGTGCACGGACGAGGGCTGCGACAGATCTTAATTTGGCGGCCACCACCTTAATTTTCCGGTTTTTGTAAATTCGATAATGGCAACGTATTGTGCTGACTTGTTGCGTAAAAATTTCGTTTTGTGCTCGCACTATTTTCGATATAGCTGTCGCAATAAAAATAAAACTTAGTGTACTCGTTGAATGGAAAAGCTCGGATACATATTTTTTTTAGTTCTAGCCCTCAATTATTCCAACTTCCGGTGTTTGTTCAAACATTTTAATATCCCCTTTGAAAGATTTAGAAAAAAGTACCTAATGCAACTGATTTAAACCACCTTGTACAAACAATATCAATGGATAAAAGCTATTATCTAAAATCTAACAAAACATCCTGTATATTCGTAATCCTTGCTTTAATTGCTTTGCGAACCCAACAATAAACCATTTAAATCACTGAAATTCCTTAACGGACTTCAAATTGCTACACTCACTGTTGTTCGAAACAATTCCCTTCGAACTACTCATCTCGTTTCTTTTCTTCCAGATTAAAGGATGTCGGCCGATACAGAGGCCCATAGTATGCAGGCGCCCATACAGCAGCTTATGCCTGATTTGACAAGTTTGAGTTTACTTCATCGACCATCGCAGGGGTTAACAAGGACCCACAACATGCAACCAGGTGAGAATTCTTAACTAACCATTCGATTCTAATTTAGAATATTAATAAGGCGTTCATTTAGAAATAATTAGTGAATTTTAATATCGGTCAAACTTTACGGCATAGATTTGTACTAAACGGAAAGGATTCTTAGATCATTAAGGTTTAATATAGCATTAAGCAAGCTGTAAATAATATTTTCTAATGTTTATACTCGATTGTAAGCGATTTATGGATAATTGAAAGGTTATTGTAGCTTTTGTTAATACGGAAATATTTTCATACTTACATTGTTTATACCTTGCATTCTTAAGTATCCAAAATTAATAGCACCGAACTGTTTTAGTTAATTTTACATGTTCTTCTTTTGCAATACATTCATGGTAGGACCGTTACACACGATTTCAATTCTATAATACGCTTGATTTTGACAGTTACAAGTGGTGCCAACTTGAAGTCTCGAACGGAGGATGAGTTTGCTGTTTCGTTCAGTGACGACAATCGTCAAAGATGGATCATTCTAGCTTGCCCGGTTAAATGAAGTTGTTTTCGTTAAATTTATAGAATGATGCTTGTAAATGAGTATATTTACTTAGTAATTGTATTGTTTATTTAGCCATTGTTTTTATGTATTTTTCAAATCGATCTTCTGTTGATTTTCGTGTTTTTAGTAACTATGGAATAGTAATGTTTGCCGCACTGGTGGATTTTGAATTTTTACTTGGTTTAGAATCATTCTCATATTTGTCTGTTATTTCTTACGATCTAAATATAAATAACTGATAAATAGTTACTTTAAAATCAATATTTTTATAAATGATTAATTTTCAACGCTCAATGTTTAAAATTATCACAGAGAGAAATGAATTTATTTTTTTTGGTTACCTTTTATTTCAAAAACTTTTAACGTTTGCCGCACTGATTAACATAATGTCACGTGTCAGCTTAAAATTCACACACGAAATGCCTATAAACTATTATTTAAATTTAAACATAATTTATTCTACGAGAAATGTTAAATAATAAAAAAAAAAACTGATCGTTAGCATTCCATATTAATATATTCTAAGGAAAAAAAAAAAAGAAAACATCCAGAAGTACGTGAACGCGACACATACGTTCGGTTCGCTTCGGTTTCATTCGGACGCGCGTGACGTCACATCCCGATTGCAAATGTCTGCTACTCTTTGTAACTGAAATAGACAGTTTTTGGTTTGTGGTGTGTTTTAGTGCTTGTGCGCTTGTTATTTTCCTACAAAAATGTATCCAGGACCCGGAGGACGTAAGTCGTGTTTGTGTAGAATTACCTTAGGCGCTCTCGGAAATTCGTCGATGCTATTTTGTTTCTTAACCTAAATCGTAATAGGCTAAGATACTGGGTTTAGAGACATAAAACGTAAATTCGGATGTTACGACTCAATTTATTAGGCTTTTTTAGGAATGTTTCGTTTTGTTTCGACGTTTTCGCCGGATTAAAACGAGGATTTGTCCGTTTTAAGCGTTCCTTTGTTAGAATTTCGAAGGGGAAAATAGGATTTTAAGTTGTGTTTTGTGTATGTATGCGTCCCGATAGTTTACATGTGTACCTATGCTATACAATAGCGAGTATCGCTCGGAAAAAGGAAATAAGGTCAACCTAATAATAAGCGATTCGCTTTGTTGAAAACGTAATTTCGGCGATGTTTAAGGTACATCCGTCTCGAAAGGGAATAAAATTTCCGATTAGGACCGTTTTAATAACCGAAATATCTCGAATAACCTTTCACTCGATATCATCCGCGGTATCCGCACAGCTTAAAGTTCGCCTCCGTTGCGAATATTTTTGGAGAATTCCGAACTTCAATGTAAATTGTTTATATCCGGGGAGGTTGAAAATTTCTCGTATAACCCAGACGTCCCCAAACTCTCCGGAGTTCATTGAACTCTGACCCGTGTCTCGTGTAGTCTAGGCTTTGCCTTATTGATTTAGTTCGCGTCCCGAAAATATTTTCGTGTTCGCCTAACGTTTTGACATTGGAGATATAACATCGGAAACGGAACTGTTTCCCCAGGTTACTTGGAGAAACGGTCGATTTCCGCCAGACAGTTCGATCGAATGGACATTTAAAATAACCTTGTCTTTCAGAATGCTTACCGATTGTTTTTTTTTTTTATTGGCAATGATGTAATGCTAAAGGGATTACGTTACTAAATCATCTGGTTACAGCAATATCGACGAGAATTTGTTTAAAATTCTCCGGATTAGTCATGTGTTTGCTGATAGGAGATTATATTTTACGTTAGTAAAGTTAGTTCGTCATTATTCACTTTCTTTTTTCTTCGATCTTCCTCTAATCATCAGATTGAACGATTTTATGGTTCTTCCCCATAAGATGTTGATGTTCTGTTAAAATCATGCAAGGCACCCCGAGGCAAAGTCAAACTTTCTGATTTTCATGTGACGTCTAAAATGGGGGACGACGACTAGAAAATTTTTTGATTGGGGGTGGTTGGGTATTAAGAAGCTCTCTTGGTCGATTGGGATCTAGTTCCTTCGAAAAGCTATGTTGTGTACTTCTGGCTAAAAGAATGGCCGTAAGGGTAACTCCTATTTGAAAGAATTCTACGTATTTATTAAATCCTATTTTTTATGTGTTGTTCTACTCTTGATGGCCCTGCTTAGAGCCTTTCTCATTTTCCAATATACGCTTTATCGCAGACAGTTTCAGAGTGTATTTCGTGGACTGGAACGTACGTTCATATCTTGTTCCTTAAAGATTTTACTAATTACCTTTCGATGTACAACGAAAGGGGAATTTTTGATAAATTTCTTATTACGGGTGTTTGCCGTGTTTTCTGCACAATGCAGATGACCATTATAAATAGCTACATCCTTTTTTTAAATAAATTGAAGTTCTTTATTGCACCTATTATTGGCTATTCTGGGGAAGAGTATTTGTATTCTTTCTCAACACATAGAAGTGATAGAAGCCAGTGTATATGTCACTGGCTCTGCCCAAGGACAACCAAATTAGGAAAGAAAACTTATGGGGATTTCGTGCTAGTCATAGTGGTTACGATCTATCACAATTAAATTAAATGTTTGTTTTATTTTCTATTAAAATCCATATTTTTCCATTATTTAGAACACAACCATAAAGTAACATATAAATAACGGTTTTCATTAAAAAGAATTAGGTAATATTTATTGTTGATTACTTTTCTTCTAACAAAATGTAAGGTTCTGTAATACAAAACAACGTCATGCATGGACCATAGCATAGAGCTGACATTTTGGAGACTTTTGTATGACTGCAGGAGGGGTTCTACAAATTGAAAAGTAGTATTATTTCCAACATTTAGGAGGTGGGGATGGCCCCTCCTTGTCTCCCTGTGGTTACACCCATGACTTAAACTGTTCTTACACAAGAACCTATCCAATTTACCAAACATTTTAATAGTTACGCGCGGTTGATTGAAAAGAACGTGCAAAGTATTTGACGAATAGCACGTAACACATCGCGGCAACATAATTTATAATCTAAAACATAACAAAATATAGGGATCTGTTTAGGTCAACGTTGAGAATTGTTTGAAAACAAGGTCTTAAAATTGATGAAAGCTAAACAATTACTTCGACTATGCTACGTTCGTAGTGTACAGGTCGATTGTGTTGATTTTGCTAATTAATGCGACTTCATGAATAGAGAATATTCCATGATTATTATTTATTTTACATCGTTTCGACGATTATACTTCGCAATATCTTAGCATCGCCGACCAGAAAGAATATTCTATTTAGGTATTTTTATCTGTTCAGTTCTCAAGGTTGTCGCGACGTGAAAATTCACGGTTTTCATGAGGCACCTTGCACCAACTATAATACGCTCGCTTTTCTAGCGTATTTGTACAAGTACTCGAGATTTAATGTTGAAATAAAGTAGATATTTACGAGTTTCGATCATAAATATTTGTTTTTAAATTAAGATCGTGATACGTGCCTTCTTTTAGATTATTTATAGCGCCAAATGTTAAATATACCCGCAAAAATATATATTTTATAATACCTACACTATCGCTCGTATTAGTTCGGGCATGCAAGAGAATGTCCTCAACTTTAATCTGTGAAGGTTGCAACTCATTACCAAGTCCGCAAAAATGAGTTCCGCTTCGCTAAAAGACTAGACAGGCTCGCGTTTCTTCGTCTCATGAAAATAGGTTCGCGTTGTCTACTAATCTCCCAAGAGTTAACAAGATACGAGTCCGCCTAGTCCCCGTTAATTTCGTGGAACCGACTCGTTTTTTCACAGTTGTTAACGGATTCCGTTAAAAGTTACTGAAACAATTGCTTACCACCAAGTTGGATATTCAGTCGGTAAAATTTCCCAAAGAATGGCGAGCGCGCAAGAGAAATTTCTATTTGTAAGAGGTAAGACGATGGTTAAAAGCTGCAAATCTTTACAGCCGCGTTGCCGCAACAAAAACCCTTTCTTCGTCGGGGAAACAGGAAAAAACGATTGCAGTGGGCGGAAACACATAGAGACCGGACGGCCGAAGACCGAAACCGAACGCTATGCACTGATGAATCGGAATTAGCGATACTCGGAGAAGCAGGACGTGTTTATGCTAGAAAAGTAGAGGGTGAAGAAATGTTGCCGCAATGCATAGCGCTAACCGTGACGCAAGGAAAATATTGCGTGATTGTTTCGGGTTGCTTGAAGCGAATCGAAGGTATTTTTCGAAAAGAAACTTATTTAAAAATATTATAAGGAAATGCAGTTTTTTCGAGAGACCACCTCAAAGTCCCGATCTCAATCCAATCGAACTGCTACGGGAGAAGGGTTCGCATCATTCGTGGAACATCCTTCAAGTATGCCAGACGGAATCCAGGAAAAAACTAGCGGAAAGAATGCCCTCAAGGTATTCAACGAACGAAACATTTAATAAATCTATGTTTATATTTTGTCAACTTATAGACAGCAGCTAATAACTAATAGTAACAGATATAAGTTTTATATTTTGGTTCCATTTAATTTGAATATCTTTCGGTATTTCGAATTTACTTAAGCGTCCCAACTAATATGAGCGGTAGTGTACATATTTCGGGTTTGTTTTCGCGAGATTCTTAGTTGTGTTTATTTATTCGTTTGTGTCTACGTCTATGAGTAATGTATTTAGGGAATCGACCGTAAAATTAGACGTGCATACAATTGGTTGCGATGATTTAGACCTTGGCGGAATTGTTCAGCTACAACGTATCTTATTTAAACTTCGTAGCTTTTCCGGGTATCCGGGTGTACTTTTAACATGGAATGTACCAAGTCCAAAGATGGACTGGAAAAGCTATTTGTATTGGCGTTTCGTACATTTGATGTCCAATTTTTTTTGGAAGAAGTACCATTAAATTTGTGAGAAATAAGAAATTAAAATTTAGCCGCTTCATCGAATATAAACTGTCGATTCGCGAGTCTGAAACGAGCTGTATATAGTATATTTAAAGCCTGAACAATAGAGAAAATTTACACCTTTCTCCCGAAGAATGAAGTTCCGATAGATGAAAGGTCGTCCAAAATCGATTAGGCCTTATCTTGAACTAATGGACGTCCTACACCTAATTTCCTCATTAAATTGCCATAGTCAAAACCGTTTTCTCGTTAGCTCTAAAACCGGTAAGTAACCGCTAATCAAATTAAAATTAGCTTCGTTATTGCCATACCGCAAGCCCTGTTACGTAATCTTTTATGTTCGGGAATTTTGAAGACTCTTATCTAAATCTACGGATTGAAGGTCGTAATTTGCACTTGCGAACGTGAAATTGCGGATTCAAACAGGTTAATTGTGAATGTTTAAAGTTGAGCGGGACGGATACGATCCGAAAATCGTAAATTATGTTTATATGTATTGAACTGAATTGGTTTCTTGGTTTATTCCTCCGTCTCTTATGCATGTGCCTTTTTGCTAGATGGAACGTCCTGTACTTTATTCTTTTTTTAATTTATTGAATGCTTCGCTTTCTTTTCAACGCCCAATATCTTAAACATCAGCAATAGGTTGAAATCATTTAACGTTAGTAACATTGATTCAGGATATGATCTCTGGTAAAGGCGTTCTATCTAAAATACGTCCCCTTTTACTGAATTCAATATGAAACGACGATGTAGCAACGTTGGTTTCAGCGTTAAAGTAATATATTTCATAATTTTCATATTACAGCGGGACAACCAACAACACCACTGGGTACCACAAGCACGGCAGTGGCCTTACCTAGTACAGCCGTAACATCGCTAGCGACTGTACCACCAACAACAGATCCACCACATTTCCAATGTCCCAGACGGCCAAATTTAGGCCGCGAAGGCAGACCGATAGGCTTGAAGGCCAACCATTTCCAAATTACCATGCCACGCGGTTTTGTGCACCATTACGACGTCAGTATACAACCTGATAAATGTCCACGGAAGGTAATTTTGATTTTCGAACCATTTCGACGTTCAATCGTCCCATATCGACTAATTTTTCCCCAACTTCCTTCTAGGTGAATAGGGAAATTATAGAAACGATGGTACACGCTTATAGCAAAATTTTCGGTACGCTAAAACCCGTGTTCGATGGTAGGAACAACCTGTACACTCGCGATCCACTGCCAATAGGGAATTCCCGCGAAGAACTCGAGGTCACGTTACCGGGCGAAGGAAAAGATCGTCTTTTTCGAGTTACAATCAAATGGGTAGCTCAAGTATCGTTATACAGCCTGGAAGAGGCATTGGAGGGCCGAACCCGACAGATCCCCTACGAAGCCATCATGGCGTTGGACGTAGTTATGCGTCATCTGCCGTCGATGAGCTACACCCCCGTTGGGAGGAGTTTCTTCAGCAGTCCGGAGGGGTATTACCATCCATTGGGTGAGTGTTGTAGCTCGTATTGTACTTAACACATTCGGTACGTCGGGTCCTAAATGATCAAGCTCAGCGCCTAACGCGTCGCGATCATCTTCTTCTTGCCCAAATCTTCAGTTAATATATGACAAACGCGTTCTTCGGAGATGCTCACAACCTCCGCTATTTCTAACCTTTATTTCACGGTCGTTTAGCACCATTTGTTGCTGTAGTTTTTCCTCGTCTCTTGCAACAATATTTAATGCATTGTTGAAGGCGAAGTTGAAGATTTCCAAAATTGCACCAATGTATAAAGCAGAGGATAAAACGGAGCTAGGTAACTGACCCATTGCCATGGTTATCTACCTTCTCTAAATTCTTTGAGGTAGCACTAGAAGATTGCTGCTGCTTTAAACGTAGCATCACGACAGCACTACATTACAGACAGTCTAGCTTCGACGTGATGCGATCCTTCGAAAGCTTTCGATTGATCACAGATTCTCAATGAAGGCAATACCGCTTCCTAGCGGACGTTAGAGCCTTCCATGGAGGCGGTAGCCGATCCAGAGGCAATTAAAAGCAAAACAATACTCTTATCAATTGTTCGATATTGATCGAGGAAATAGGTTGAAGAAACTTTTCAGTGACCCAATTCATGAATTACCCAAATCTTAAGCGCTCAACTTTCTTGACAATTGACATTGACTACCAAATACGTCGCTTTAGTTTGTAATAGAGGTTGTAGTGTATTTTAGTATTAACTTCTTTCAATTCTTTTACATCCAGGGGGCGGACGAGAAGTTTGGTTCGGGTTCCATCAGTCAGTTCGACCAAGCCAATGGAAGATGATGTTAAATATTGACGGTAAGCATGTATTTTTTTCTTTTAATAATTTTTACTTTAACGCAATTCAAAAGATCGAAATGATGTGGAAGCTTTCATGTTTTTTTTTTTTGAATATTATCGCCATCTAGTTTAAAATGTTTGTGTTTTGAGCGAGTAGGCTCGTTTCTTGTTGGCAAAATTAAAATTCTCAAATTCATGCCGGAACACCTTAATTTTGTGTATTCTTTTGGTTGCAGTATCGGCGACGGCGTTCTACAAAGCTCAACCGGTGATAGAGTTTATGTGCGAAGTGCTAGATATAAGAGACATAAACGATCAACGTAAACCGTTAACGGACAGTCAGCGCGTGAAATTTACCAAAGAGATTAAAGGACTTAAGATCGAGATAACGCATTGCGGCACAATGAGACGTAAATATAGAGTTTGTAACGTTACGCGGCGGCCGGCTCAAATGCAGTCTTTCCCCTTGCAGCTCGACAACGGACAGACCGTCGAGTGCACGGTCGCCAAGTACTTTCTCGATAAGTACAAGATGAAGTTGCGCTATCCGCATCTACCCTGCTTACAGGTAAAACTGCTACACGCATGTCTGCATATAAAAACTAAGCTATCTATCTTAAATTCGTCTTTTTGCCAACACAACCTTTTTGGTAGTATCATCATCAGTGTTGCAAGTTCAAGTAAATAGCAATCAATGGCAGACATTGATCGAAAGAAAATGTTGGTACAAATCCTTCAAACCAATGCTCCCTACATGTCAATGACGACACTATAACGAAAAGAAAGAAGCAATCAATATCTTGGAAGTGTCTCCTAAGCAGACTTTTGTTGGACTGGAAACACCCAAAGAGTGATTGTTGCTTGGTTTCGTCTTGTTCGAATATTACTCAAATTTCGTCATCTGTTGTGATTCTTTTAACTTTGAAGTACTAAAACTAAATTTTGGTCGATCTTAACGAAATCCATCACTGACGAAAGCATGACTATATAAACCTTCTTTAATTCGAAATATTTCCCATTAACTTTTGAGGCTTCCATTAAAGGATTTTGATAAGAATAATTTTTTCGCCCCCATTTCGTTTATTTTGAATGCAGACCTATATTTAAGTTAAATAATTATTTTAACATCGTTAACAATATGTAATTTATAGTTGCTTGTTGTTTTTTCAATATTTTTAGGTTGGACAGGAACATAAGCACACCTATTTACCTTTGGAAGTGTGTAATATAGTAGCGGGGCAGAGGTGTATCAAGAAACTGACCGACATGCAGACATCGACCATGATCAAAGCGACGGCAAGGTATGAAACGCTCTGGGATATATTAATTTATCAGCTTAGAGCTCTCTTAAAGCGGATTGGACATTGCAATGTAGATGCACATTTTACAGAATCGAATACTGTAACGATGCAGATACTCTTCTGAAATTTTAACGCAATGTTATCTTGACTTTTTTTTTTCTAAAAACTACCTTCTCTATCTCTGCTTATAGATCAGCACCGGATCGCGAAAGGGAGATCAACAATCTGGTACGACGCGCCGACTTCAACAACGACGCATACGTCCAAGAATTCGGGTTAACGATAAGCAATACGATGATGGAGGTCCGCGGAAGGGTGCTTCCTCCGCCGAAGTTACAATACGGAGGCCGGGTTGCCTCTCTCAGCGGACAGGTGGGCTGGCACGTTAGTTTCCGTTCCGTATTACTTTTTTTAGTTTATAGCGCTCTGAACGATACGCTCACTATTTGGCTTTAGAAAAATGGTAAACGAAAAGGAAAAAGACAGCAGGAAATTAGACTTTTTCGCATTTTTTTAAATGTTATTTTGATAGTCGAAAGACTTTTTTTATATTTATTTAGAGTGCTGTAATCATATCCATTCCCTCTACCATTTAGATTTTTAGACGTGCGAAAATTTTTAACCATGCTACAATTGTGGAAGGTATTCTTTAGAATTAGATGTGTTTGATTCTAACACCTCTTTGTTACTTTTTAAAAGCCCAGTAACCCGATGTAACTAGTCGACTAGTTTGATTTGCTAGCATAAGTTGAACGTCCAACTCGAAAATTTGAGTAATGTCTAACTACGATTTGAGTTGGACTTGAGTGATTGCTCCGACTTACAAACATATCGATCAGAAATTGCTTTAATTTCCTGAACTAACCGTTAAATGGGCCGACTAACTGGAGAAAACGGAAGAACCATAATGTCGCAAATAATTAAAACGGCGTGGCGGGTTGGTATTACTAAGTTTGAATGAATCGATTCGAGAAGGTTCCGATTAAGAACTGGCAGAAGTAGCACTTTCGCTTAAAACAATTCATTAATAAACGCTGCTGAAAGGTTAGAACAGAAATTACCCCTTTTATTTGGATGGTGAAGATTACCAGCTTCCGAATTGCGTCGATCGGACGCCTCGATCTCCCCATATTTTCCACAAACTCACCCTCGTTTGCTTGATTTCGGACCACCCACCTATAACCGAAGATGGGCAAGCGTCTACGTAAAGGTGTAGATCATTTATTGATAATTATTAACAAAGAGTCCAAACGATGTGCCCGAGCCCGAGAGAGTTTACCAGAATAACAGTGCGCTTATTTAAAAATAAATATATTGAATCACTTTACAAAACGTTAAGAAAAAACATAAATAACTTACCTAACATGTTTACATTGTTGCAGAAATATCCGGATGTGCGCGATGGTCGGGCACATCGTTTGGACTCTTTAATTATTAATGTGATATAACGATGATGATCGATAATCGTAATGGCGTGTTCCCATGTTGTTCCGAGTATTTCAAGTTTTTTCAGTTGACGGAAAATCCGGTATTGGTATTTTTTGTGGTAACAGAGATTTACTTGTTGGGGCCAACTATCACGAGTTGTGTTTAAAAATCTATTGTTTAGAATCTTCAAAGCAAAAATTACAATAATTACATCCATAATTGTAGCATAATAGCTGTTGTCTCTTTTCTTTTTAACTAACACTGGTGTTGTTAGAATTTCATGTTGTGTGTGTGTTGTTCGTTAGGTGTAATTTTGACATTGATTGATGTACAGATTTACCTTCGACGATCTCAAGGATTTGGTGGGGTAGTATAACAGATATCTTATAACTTAATGCCTTTCACACTTCTCAAATTATATGCTTGCAAACGTGTCTATTCAATAGTGAATTCTATTAATTTGGGTGGTGTGAAAATTTATTATTTGTACTCGTATTTACACATATTTATTTAACGCTTCTTGTTGCCATTATTTCTTCGTTTAAACATGGCGAGGAGTAAATCAAAGTATGTGTGAATATTGCTCATTAACTAACCATCTAACGCTGAATCTGACATAGCAGAATGATGTTATTTGTTGTCATAAATGTTTGATGTTATAATTGTTTTATAAAGTTTAGCTGGTGATTATTTTGGAGATAAGGTACTGTTGCTTGTCTTCTGTGTTTCAAAATGTTCCTAGCGATCTAAATTAAAATCAAATACTATACAGGGTGTGCTATTTTGATTATTATCATTATTATTTTTTTGTGAAAAGGTACATTCTATCATAATATTGGATACTTTTCTTCACAATATTCATTTAAAGTGTTCTGTTGAATTCAATGCGCAAGTTCATCTCTCATCTTTTATATGTAATCGTGTAATCAGTGTTATGTTCCTTCCTTCTCCCAAACGGAAGATAGTGGGAAAGACGTAAACGCGCAAAGAGAAATTGAGTTTCATACGCCTGCACCCGTTTAAATCCCGTCAAATCGCACACCCTGTATACTTAAATAACCTATAAACCTATAAGCTTCGCTATTGAGGTTAAAGGTAAACTAAACTAGTTCACTAATCAGCTTCGAACGCGTCGCCTTCTAAACGTGTTCTCGTCTTCGTTGATATGCAAGTTTACGTTATGGTTACAGAGCAAACAGCAGGCGATGCCCAATCAGGGCGTTTGGGATATGCGCGGCAAGCAATTCTTCACCGGCGTCGAGATTCGCGTGTGGGCGATCGCGTGCTTCGCGCCGCAGCGGACGGTCCGCGAGGACGCACTGCGCAACTTCACGCAGCAGCTGCAGAAGATCAGCAACGACGCCGGCATGCCGATTATCGGCCAGCCGTGCTTCTGCAAGTACGCGACGGGTCCGGATCAGGTCGAGCCGATGTTCCGCTATCTAAAGAGCACCTTCCAGAGTCTACAACTGGTCGTTGTGGTGTTGCCCGGCAAGACACCTGTTTACGCGGAGGTGAAACGTGTGGGTGATACGGTGCTGGGTATGGCTACCCAATGTGTGCAGGCTAAAAACGTTAATAAGACGTCGCCGCAAACGCTTTCGAATCTATGCCTGAAGATCAACGTTAAGCTGGGAGGGATTAATAGCATTTTAGTGCCAACGATTAGACCAAAGGTAAGAGAATATTAAATCTTACGAGAAATAGCGAGCGGTGGGGATAATAAATCCCATTTTACATCGGTCGAGTAAATTAAAATTAAGGAAATAGACGTTATTACGCACCGTTTGCCGTTTCTCTTGGCGTGTACAATACATCTCTGTATATTTGTGAACGAAACGAATTGTATAATGGCATTCCAGATATTTAACGAACCTGTCATATTCCTGGGTGCGGACGTGACACACCCACCGGCAGGCGACAATAAGAAACCTTCAATTGCAGCTGTGGTAGGATCGATGGACGCCCATCCTTCGAGGTACGCAGCCACCGTTAGAGTGCAGCAGCATCGTCAAGAAATTATCCAAGAATTAAGTTCGATGGTCAGGTAAATTGCATCTCATTATCCGCTACTTCGACCACGACTAATTACTTCTTATTCTTAACGTTGCAGGGAACTGCTAATAATGTTCTACAAATCGACTGGGGGTTACAAACCGCATCGCATCATCTTATATAGGGACGGCGTTTCCGAAGGTCAATTCCTGCAATTGCTACAGCACGAATTGACCGCCATTAGAGAAGCTTGTATCAAGCTCGAAGCTGATTATAAGCCGGGTATAACGTTTATTGTGGTGCAGAAGCGGCATCATACGAGACTGTTTTGTGCCGATAAGAAAGAACAGAGCGGGAAAAGTGGGAATATACCGGCTGGTACCACTGTTGACGTTGGGATCACGCATCCGACGGAGTTCGACTTTTATTTGTGCAGCCATCAAGGAATACAGGTAATTGTAAGGAATCCAGCTTGACACTTGGCGTTGCCCGTGTTAACTACTACACCACGAATTTTTTTTAAAGCGTTCTGTTCTAAAAAAACAAACGTAATTCTATGAGATATCCTTTTATCCGTAGGGCACATCGAGACCGTCGCATTATCACGTCCTCTGGGATGATTCCCATCTGGACTCGGACGAATTGCAATGCCTGACTTACCAGTTGTGTCACACCTACGTGAGATGCACGAGATCTGTTTCGATACCGGCGCCGGCATACTACGCTCATCTCGTAGCTTTCAGGGCGAGGTATCATCTGGTCGAGAAGGAACATGACAGGTACTTTTCCAAACTGAATGTAATTTCGATTTTGATTCTTTTGCATCAAACACACCTTTTGGCTATTAAGAATTGCGAAGATATACAGGGTGTATTTGAAGTACGATATTGTAGCGAATACCTAGTGCATCTTCCCAAGAATATATTCATTTATTTCATTATTGTATTTCAAATACTCCTCGTTGTAAATGTTGAATTGTCGGGATGTCTAATCGTTATGATTATATAATGTATAATATAGAACCATGTCGCAAACGTTAGCGAGTTAAAATATTGAAACCATTACGTCACTTTTAGGAATATTTATCATTCTATTCCACTCTATTTACTTAACATAGTTGCAATAAACAAAGCATTCGATTGTGTATCTCGTAATATATTGCTTGACAAATTAGCAGATCATGGCATGATGTCGTGCGTTAGAATTCGCACGTATGGTGCTCGCTTAGGCCTACTTGCTATCACTTATGTGCGAGTACTGAGAAGCTTAATATCTTTCATTAACTTCGAAGCGATGTTGATAGCGTGCCACATGCAATGTTCATGTCATAATGTTATGGGTTATGAAGACTTTCTGTGGGCGTCCAGCACATGAAAAGGAAATTATGGTTTTACAGAAAAGGACCGTTAGAGTGGTTGCTGGTTGTAAACGTAATAATTCTTGTAGGCGAAACTACCTTTCAACAGCCACTATAAGTTCGTTGTCGTCCATAAATTTTGTATCCTTTAGTATTTCTTTGCGATCTGGAAGAATAGTAGATCTAAGCTAAAGGTGGGTGGTCAATTTATACGAAGCTACAGCAGCTTTGGGAAGTCTTGAGTCCCTGTTATCGTAATATTCTTATTTAGGTAATCAATCCTTGTCAATCTGGCAAAAATGGCAACGGAAAGAGTGACTTTAAACTTGCAATTGCCAGTCGATGCTACCGCATCGATTCTTGTTTCGATTCAGGGTCCAAATGATGAATCCAGGTTTCTTCATCTTCGGTAACAAGTCACTTGATAATTTAATCTAGCTCGTTGTCCACAAAGCATCAAAAAATTGTTCGCACTCCTCCATCCGGAGAGGCAAGGTGCCCATGTAGAATTCTGGAAACCGTGGTTTCTGAAGCTCCTAATAAAGCCGTTAATCGACACTTCTTTAATCTTGCGTCTTGCAGTACCAAACTCTCGGTGTTTTTTCCACTAACATCGGAAGTGATCGCGTCAACAGGCCGACCTGGACCTTTTTTTAACGATTGTGACCGTTCGCAATTAGTCGACTTTGGATTTTGTTAGGCCCTAAATCGAAGCTATAATTGCGAATTTTGCCTAGCAATTGTAGTCAAAAAGCGGCCGGTAGCATTGTATTCACTCTATTTTGGTCACTGGTTAGTTTATTACTATAACTAAAGCAGTATTACCCAAATAGAGAACATTGAAAGCGATATTATTATTTTAACTCGCTAACTTGAATTGAAAATCATATCACCGGGGGAACAATTAATTGCTGTTCAACCTTCACAACAAAGCTATGGAATTGTTTCAACAGACAGTTAATTCGCAGGATTTAAGAATTAACGTGAATGTTTGTTCTCTTACATTCTATTTTATCAAACATTAATGGTCTTATAACACATTGAATAAAATGAACATCCTGATAATTCACAAGAAAAAAAATAATAATAACAATTTTTCTTTGCTTTTTCCTTTATAACTTGATTTATTTAATTTATTTCTATAATATATTTCTATACCAATCGTACAAAGTATTCATGCAATATATGTAAACAGTTCTTTTGCTCTCAGTGGCGAGGGATCTCACCAATCCGGCTCATCGGAAGATAGAACACCGGGTGCAATGGCCAGGGCGATAACGGTCCATGCTGACACAAAGAAAGTCATGTATTTCGCTTAAAAAGGGGGGTGCGAAAGGTACGAAATAACAGATCGTATATCACACACAAGAAATTTAATTCCGGAAGCGAAACAGCAAACGATAAACGACTAAGCCGAATTTACGATCCCTTTTACTGCGCAGGATGCATGCGAAAAGTATTTCTTAATTTATATACATATGTCGATAATCCAAAAAAGGAGATCGAGGGGATCCTACGAACGGTTAACATATGTATGTACATAATTATTCGGAGATGAAATAAGAATATCGTGTGGGACATTTTATTGTTGGGTGTCGGATGTGTGAAAGTGCGAGAGCGAAAGAAGGCAATCTCACCCCCTTCCCTGAAAATCAATGCAATTCTTATGCGTCACCAAAAAATACAACCAAATGTTATTGCTAGTAACGATAACCCTCTTTCTTATGTCATGTAACTGATTAATCTTTAGAATGTACGGACTCTAAAAACCGAGAGAAACTTCATATTTTTAGCTTTATTTTACAATTACAACATCGTGCGCGTAACATTTTTACTTATTAGTCCTCAATATTCTTAATTTCTACCAATATTATCCTTACATGTTGCTTAAACCATGCGTAGCATCTATAAATCGTAGCTAATTCCTTTTGTACTTGCAAGCCGAAAGGTATCGTGATGATTTTTTTATATATATGTGCATATATGTATATTTATGATTACAAAAGCTGTACGTCTTGAAGAAAAATCTTTGTTTTATTTTGCATCGAAGGAAGGATAATGTTAACCGATCCATTATTTTACTTAAAAGATGTACGCAGTTGTAGATTAAGATGCTTTCATTATTTCTGCTTAAATTTGGAAGTAAGTATTGAATAAACACACAACGAACACACCAAGCGATATTTACATTTAATACATGACATCGTGTGATATTACAAAAAGAGCACTCTGTTACGCCACATCATAGTGAATCGCGCTCAGTTGAATAACTCCATCTCATCATAGTAACTTCCGTTTTACTTCGAGAGATGGAGCGTATTCAACTCCAAAGCGTTAAATGGCTGTTCATAAATTAATAAACCATATTTAATGTTCGCTTTAATTTGGAAAATTTAATGGAATCGGCGTTGTGACTCGGAAATTTTCGATCGTGTAAAATTTTCTGAGGAAATTGTGCAACTTTGCCGCTAATTATGCAGCCTTTAAAATAGAACCGGTGTCGTCTTCCAATTTAATTTATTTTTTAAATTTAAATAAATGGTGATTAAGTGTAATGCAGAACGTTAAATGCATGTAAAGTTCCGTAGTGCCCATAGTCTTTATTTGGCTACTATAAACAATATAAAAGTATCGGCGCGCTCCGTACCACGCAGCTTTAATAAACTGATTAATCCGGGACGGCGGTTTGGAGGGGGCGTGGGATCACTCAACCGAAACCTGTGCGGTGCGGAATGTGTGGATGCTTTTGTGTTGTTTGCTACTACGCCTCACCTACACTACGCCAGTCACCGCTATCATTTCTTTTATTATTGTTAAGTTAACGATTCAGTTAGAATGTTAGGAATAAATAAAAAATAACGAACTTCTGCATTGCCGGCAACTGTTTCTAAAGGAATAAAATTTCAGTAGTGTGTTCCACGCAAAATTCGTTGAAAATATACAAAACAACCTAAGCCGCAGAGTGACCGGAACCTAATTTTAGGTTATGTTACCGTGTTGTTAATTGACGCCGTAAGCCTAGGTTTTCGCGGTAAATTTTAAGTATATTTATTATATTCAAGCAATTCTTCTTCTGCAACTGCCTACCTCTTTAAAATCGACGATGGAAACGAAATTTTCCGCATTTTAATTCTCTAAAAGGAAGAAAGCAACTAGGTATTTTAGAAACGACAGTCTAATTCGTGATCTCGAAAGCGTACGCCTATGAAACTAAAGTACTCAGCCACGCCCCCAACTTGTATTGTTAGTATATATTCGTTTTTAATGTAATTTGTGCTTTCACCATCTCCTTTGTACATCACAGATTTTTTTAGACTTAGTATGATGTGTGTCGATAGATTTCTTGTACACAAAGACATGCTCTCATAAAGCTCGATGAAGCTGATCGCGCTCTAAAAATCATTGTGGTAGTGAGACTACATGAAAATAAGAACAGCAAACAAAATATACATAGTAATAACGGTCATCATGTGCGTTGAAGGAAAAAAAATATATGTAAAATTGTAAAAAAAAAGATAACCTAAAAGAAAATCCGAAGATTTTTGTGATAATAAACGCTAACAATGTATTGTTTCAAACTTTATTGTATTTATTTTGTATATAGTGTTTATTTTTTGTGTTTGTAATGGCATTCAGTATTTATTGTTTTCTCTTTTTTAATTTTTTTTTTGATCTTTATTATACAGGGTGTTTGAGAAGCGGATGGGTTAGTTTAAAAAGTGAGGGGAATTTATCTCAAATAAGCTTTTCAACTCAACACATCCTATTTTGAAGCACCCTATATATACTATTAACAAATAACGCCATAATTATCGTATTAAAATACTTCAAGAATAATATTGTATAAATTAATACCGAATTATAACTTAAAAAAAAAAACGAACAAAAAAAATTGTATAGTCATTTGTTTTCCGATCTACACTTTTGTTAATTTAAGCTTCGAAGAATTCTCTCTTATTTTAGCCAAATAATTGAGGTTTCGTCTAGTGAAGTAATCTGATTTTTCTTCTCTTTCTAATTGATTAAAAATTTCTTAAAATCTATTAATAGTAATAAACTCCACTTCCATACAAAAAAATGGAAAGGGGACTTATTAAACAAAAATGAAGATCGTAGCGATTAAGGATGTAAATTAAAATAAATCGTTCCACCTTTCCCCGATTAAAAAGGAACGTAATTCGGTCGATTTTTTACGGGAAATACGCGAAACGCTGATATAATAGATATCTTGCTACTCGTCTGTATATTTTTGTTTAAATTTCTGTACGTGCGTAAAATGAAATAAAGAAATGAAGTCTAAATAAATTGTATCGTCGAATTGAATTTTGCGCAAAAGGGGGAAAAAAAGACATTGCAATTACATATTAATAATAACGATTCTAGAAGTGTTTTAGGCGGAATCGGACGATTTAATCGACCGAATAAAATTCATCGACTTCGATTTAGTTCAATTCTTAAAATCGCCCCGTAACGCCCATCGCTAACGGATATCTTATGTCCATTATTGTCGTCGAAATTGGTAATAATTTCTGCAAGATCGTCTTCAAAGTGATATTTGAAAACTAACATTTAATAACTTAAGGTACAAAAATTGCAGTCTTTCTCGATTTGGGTAGTAGTTACGAGTTTTTCATGCGTAAATAAATGTAGATAAATGCGGGCGCATATTAAATCATCCATGATCTGACCGTATTATCTTTTAGTATTAGCCCGGGGAAAGCATTTTCTTTTTCATGTTGCCTTATAGCCACAACTTTTCAGCGATTTACGTTTATAGTAGGATATAAGAAGTAACTAGAATAGAAAATGTTAAGTTGGTAGCAATGTTTAAATTCTTACGTTGTGGGAAATTTGTTCAAACAAATGAGGAAATTGTCAATTTGACAGTTTTTCTAACCTTAGAGTAAATTCCCTAGTCGAATGATACATTGTTGCCAATTATAAAAAGAAACATATTCAAGTACGTTCACTGAAAATTGATATATCTTATTATTATTATGTTAAATGTGTTATAATAAGAAGTAAAAACAAGCAAGCAACAAACGAATAATAACACAAGAACAATAAAAAAAATAAAGAAAAAATTAATAGTAGTTAGAATGTAATTTGTTTATTAATTAAAATAGACAATAACGAGATATAAAAAAAGAAAAGACGAAAATATGAAACTTAATTTATTAAATTGTTGTTATATTCACAATATACGCCATTTCTTCTTTCTATGTAAAGGTAAATATCTAATTAAATAATGAAAACATTCCACGAGCACAATTCTAGATATATTCATAAATAAAACCAATTATTATTTATTACAAAGAAAAAAAAAAAACGAAATATCGGGTCACCATGCAATCAAACGTTTACAAAGTATCGATTATTATTATATATAAGCTCTTAGAGGGGATCATTTAAAAGAGAGACCTCAAGCACCTGCAATTTAAAAAAAAAAAAAGGCTAGGAGATAGTTTAATGCCCTTCTATCAACTTCTCGCCGAAATGCCAAAACAGCGGTTTCGATCAATCGATGTGAACAATTAAGGTTGGATATTGCAGCTACGTTTGTAGATCTCGGGGGGGTACTCGCCGTGCACATCGATTGCATCAAACCGAGAGACGCGTCTAAACTAGTTCTTACCTTTATTTATTCTATACAAGAAAAAAGGGCAAGTGTGAAGCAAGGATTTTAAGTAGTTGTAAAACATTTATTGTATCGTAGTAAGTTCGTTTATGTAGAATAAAATATCCCTCTAGTTATGTTAATTCTATTTGAAAAGAGCCGGGAAAAAATATCATCTATACACTTTCTCTTATGTGGAAGAACTTAGAGATACTTATTATTATCGATGGTAATTTTATTACAAATATCAAATAATCCAAACTTAGCTTTTACTTTCCATGCTGTACATATATATGATTATGGTTAACTTGCTCTATTTTCTATATATATATAGATATGTATGTATATCTTCTAATAAGTGTTTTTTTTTCTTTTTTAGAGTAAGATAAATTAATGTGCAAAAAAACATATTTGAAAACGCTTATGATTACAGTTAATGTATATTGTTCTGTCGATGAGAAAAATTCAAATACTAAACTTAACTGCTTTAGAAGCATTTTCAATTATCGACGTGTACGGTGAAATATGAAAATTCCCTGGAACGGGAGACTCGCCAACTGTCGATCCGGCTATGATTGAAACTTTAAAATATATCCCACGGGGTACGTGAATTCATCATTAAAAGTAACAATAATTTTAATCGTCAAACGTTTTAGAACCGTTAGTTTCACGGGTTTGCCAACTTTTAAATCCCAAGCGGAATTCTACCAACGCGAAGTTACGATGCGATAATATTAACATTAAAAACATATCGAAATATTGACACATAATAACGTTTAAGGTGCTCAAAAAGATTATTTACTTTTTTCTAACCATTAAACTCTTACCGAGTATGTAATATCATGAAAAAGAAAAATAATGACAAAGAATACGCCATCCTAAGATTAAAAAATACGCTTATTGTACCAGTATTTGAATTTCTTTCATCTTTACGAAGAGTCGATGTTGTATTCTGTTCTTTTTGGTTGGTTGGTTGATTGTTTGTTTAAAGGTTTGAATTGGGTTCGAAATTCGTAGCAACAACGGATGATAAATAAATATATGACATGTATATTTTAAGTATTTATGTAATAGATATACTTAGTACCTATGCGAGAAAAACACCGAGGAATATAAATTAACGCATGTCTTAGGCACTTTAATATATAGTGAAGAAAATCTATTAATTTAAACAGAAAAAGATGAGAAATTTCGATGAATATTTTACAAATAGACTATAAGGTGATTTCTAAACGAGGAATTTTAGATATAAGATGTAATTTGTTGTCTATAATCGATAGTAGCATTTTGTTTTTGTTTTTTTTTTTTTTTTGCCGAAACGGGGAAGGGGAAAAATTATTGACAAGATTTCATTGAAAATAATATCTTTCTTTTTACTGCAAACTTTACTCGAATTTGGATTTTTTTTTTACAAATACTACCAACCTGCTCATTAAAAAGGGGCGTCTCAATGCGAACCTGGATATCTTAACGAAGAAAAAATTCAGTTTTTAATCGAGAATATTTAATATATATTTTTTTGATACTAATAATAGCCGATCGATTTGTCTCGCTCCCATCTTAAAGAATATAGATCCAGAAAAGATTGGGTACGAGGGAGAACGTTCCTGCTTATATTGAAATACATCTGCTTCCATATCAGTCCCAAAGAAAGCCGTACTCTTCGTCTATCAATCGCGTGCCATTTATCGAAGACCTGTACGCTAACCGGAAACGACCGTCGACCGCTTAGAGCCTTCCTCCTTGAAAATACCACCAAGTTGGGTATTTTTTTTTTTTTTTTTAGTATCGTAAATGTTGAATGATCGTCGTCAAAAGTACATATTCTCACGAGTATTTCTTCAAGTCTAAGAGTGTCTGTCACCTTACTTTTGAAATAGTCGAGCAAAGAAAATATGAGCTATTGCATCGAATGATCTTGTTTGCAAAACGGCAAGCTACGCAATCTAGAGTTTCGGCCCGCGACAATTGGATTGTTTGGTTTATCGTCTGTTTTGCCGAACGTCCGTTTCTTGCAATTGACGTAGTAAAAAAGTTCACAAGCATCTTACGCTGATGTTCCCAAACAAATGGAAGTCCGATCACTTCTCTAGTCTAAAATATCCACTTCACCGTCGTGATATTGGTATTTTAATTAGAAAATGTTAGGATATTGGAGTTTTTATAAATGCATCCTCTTTGGTACGAAGGTTCACGATGATTCTTCATATTGTTCGTTATGAGATCTCCGAGTGTGTTGTCTCCCAAGGAAGTTCTCTTTTATTTAATATTTATTCTAGTCATTTAATTTAATGGATGGTATTTTATTGAAATTTAACAAACAATTGGATTTTTAGATCATAGCCTTGAAGTAACGGTTATTTGCGATGGGAAACTTAATTGAAAATGTCAAGTTGATGGGGTTGTTCAAAGCGTTCCAAGGGAATGGATATTTTAATGCCTTCAGCAGGGTGCGCACGCCGTTCCACTTAGTCTACCGCTGTTGAAAATCGCAATTTTCCGTGCGCTGTTTTTTCGCGAAACGTTTGCCTGCTTGTATTTTCTTTTCCTTTATTGTAGACATCAATACACCATCATCGGGTTCTTTTTCTTTTGTCTTCATGCCTTTCTTCTTTTTCGGATTCCTCCATTTTTTTGCTTAAGATTGAGAGCTTTTCTAGTTTTCACTACAAGACGGTTATAAGACGGCAAACCTAAAACTTTATCAGACTGCTTCGCTCAGCTTCTTCATCTGTAAATAGGCTGCAGTAAGCATCTTTTGTAAGAATTAAATTCAAAAAAGAAAATGCACACGATCCTTTGGCGACGTTCTTTGTACTGTAGCCCGTGAAAAATTTAATCGATCGGATGGATGTGCGGTGAACCATCCTTACCTCGAACTGTTTCAGGTTTCTGTTGAGACGCCGATTTCATAAATATTTTGCATAATTCGTTGCATCTTCTTCTCTTCAAAAAGGCTCGAAAAATCAAGTCCATAACCGGGATTTGAACCGTTTGATCTCAGAACCGATAACCTTGAAGGAGTCTTGTACATTGTTCAAAGAATGTTGTAAATAATTTTCATCTCCTTTCGCCGAAATTACCCACAATCGCCCACTTAATTTTAACTCGACTTACGAAAAGGAGAACATCTATATCTGTAGTGATTATTATTATAATTTATTAGATTTGCCTAGGTAATTTTTCCTTATTCTCAGCCTTAAAATATATTTAATTCCATTAATAATTTTATTATATCCAAAAATGTTCGTAATTATTACAGCTGACGCTACAGTATGTAACAATGATTTTTTTTTGGTTTTTTTTTTCTTTTTTCTATAATTATGTTTAACACGGATTATAATGTAGATAAGTATAGTCAATATTACGCTTTTTTTCCAAGAAAATTAATCATTTACAGCTGCCATCTTTAATATTATTTTGTTAGTCGTCTTTATTTTTGTTAATATAATAAAAAAATTATTTTTTTTCATCCGCAATAATACCTTTTCTTTTATAGTTAATTGCATAGACAATAATTATTTGGGGAACCAATACAAAAAGGACTTATTTAGTTTTGTCCCTGCGTAAAGAGCACTCTTATCAATTAGGTCATTTTTTTTGTATTGAGATCCCCCCTATTCAATACATAACCTATTTTTATCCTTAAATTTTGCTTTTCAACGGACACCAAAACGCTCGTATGAAAAAAATGAACTATTTTGAGAAATATATTTTTATTGAACATGTAATAAATAATAACTTAAAAAAAATCGATGCCATTTTTTAGTAGATTCATAAAATATTCTGTATTATATATATAAATCGATTGTTCTAAGAGCTCCAGATGAATATGCTTGTTATATTTTGAAAAAGAAAAAAAAAAGACGGAAAAGATTATATAAAAAAAGAGAAGATGTAATACAGGATGACTCGTCCCCATGGGCTATGAAGATTACGCCATTTTTTTTTTTCAATATTGTATACAGAAGGGCGCGATCTTTTGTGTCCGCACAGACGAGACTCATCCTATATAACTAGTAATCTAGTTTAAGCCTTAAAATGAAGCCCATTCAGTATAAGATAAGGTTAAAATTTGTCTTTTGCAAAGAAAAAAAAATAAGTGCGCTTTTTCATGATGGTTATATTGCTTTTAAACTTTATAGAAACAAAGCGAACCGTAGTTGCCCCCCTTAAGGAAAACAAAAAAAAAAAAACAATTGCCCATGACATGGTTTTTTATTTTCTCCCGAAGTGTAGATGTTATATCACCTAAAAACCTTCATACCTCTCATAAATATTTGCAATAGCAATGATTTCTCTGTAAAATTATAATGTAACTTATGTTGTTAATTGAAATTATGTAATAATTACTACTGTATTATTATTATTATTATTACTACTAATTAATTAATTAATTAACTCAAAGTGCAACTTTTCATTAGTCATATGAAGCATATCACTCGTTATTAGTTCTTAAGAAAATCGGTTTTTTTCTGTCTTTTCCTTCCTTTGTTAATATGGTTGTCCCCATTTGAATATCCGGTCATGAGTAGCTGTGCCTAGTTGACAATTCTTGTCTTTCGAATTTATTAATAATATTATGTATTATTTATATGGATATGCAGACAGTTGTTTCTTTTTTTTCGAAAAAAAAATGAGTTTATAATATATATAAATATATGCTAAATAATTTTATCCGTAAGTCTTTTACTATTTAAGTTGCCACTTCGTATTTTATCTTTTATTGTCAAATAAATTATTTGAAAAAAAATTGCGTGTCCCGTTATTTTTCCTACTCTGAAACCTTGACTGAAAAAAAAATCAGAAAAAAGCGGCAATGTGAAACAATTAAATAATAATTACAATTGATAGTTAATTAATCGTATTGCACTAAACTAGTGATACTTAAGAAGGAGAAGCTCGTGGAGGACATAGAAGTAGGTACTTGAAAAGAACATATTTTTCGGGGAAATAGGGATAGTGTATGCATGTTTCATTTTAAGAAAAAATTTTTCCTCTCATTCGGTCACCGGTTGGTGATGGAAACGATTCGTGTCCTCGAAACGGCCATCCCGGACTAATCATATATTGCTATATGATACATTAAACTTGTGTGGTGAGGAGGTGCCGATACTTAAGTGTTGTTTTCCATACTACGCCACAGTCCTTGCTATCATTATTAATCATTGAAGATATTGTAAAACGGTCGTAATCCTTGTAATTAACAGAACACATTCATTTTTGAAATCGTCAAAATTTCCAAAAGGGACATTTTTTTATAATTTCTTAATTTACACCTTATATCTCTCCAACTAACAGCTCCTTTTATAGATATCGATACGTTAAATCCGCTAAAACTTACTCGGATTTTTTATCTTTAGCGTCTTTCGCGGTGTAATTCGAAAAATAAACGAGATGGTAATTAAGAGTGGCGGAAATCGATCCTCGGAGTACGATTATAAGCTGAAAAGTATCAACTTACACGTTGCATTACGGTCGACTTTATTCTAATTGCTAGCCTACTGCATCCTTTGTTTCTCCTGAAATGTATAACGCTATATTACAAGGAATACTCGACCACAATAAAACAAAAGGAACGACGTGAAAAATTTATTTAAGTAATATTTAATATCCACTACATAAAATTAACAATTAATTCACTATGTTACGCTAAACTTTATTAATACTTCAAAAAAGGAAACGATTCATTATTACATAGATGTACATACCACGATTTTTATTAGTTATAAATTTACACAATAATCACTTTATATCTATTTAAGCATATACAGGATGTATCCGAATTGCACGGTCGAACTTTATTAGGGGGATGTACGAAACACTGTGAAAAGAAAACTTCGTGTACACATGTATTGAAAAATGCTTCCTTTAAAAGGTACGCGCGATTTTCAACATTTATGCAAGCCAAAATATTTAACGAGCCTGTTACTTCGACCGCCGAAGCCGAATTTGTCCTTGCTCTTTCAATAAAAATTAATATTGTCGTTCTATACGTCACGTTGATAAAGTTCAGCCAAGCAATTCGGATACAGTCTGCGTATAGGTAACAACAACAACAAAAAAAATTAACAAGCAACAGAGGATTTATGTTATTGCGTATATTTAGCCTCCGTTTTTCATTAAAATTTAAACTACAACGTTACATTACCACGATATTAATAGTACCACCTTGTTTTACGAACTATTATTATTATTATTACCATCATATTTACATTTATAAACTGTTCTTGTGCTTTGTTTAACTAGAGGAAGAAGAATCTTCGGATAACCAGAAGGGTTATCATCGAGATGATTGCCCATATCACCGCCGACCAAACTCGATCCCTAAAAACAACATTTTACAACTCAAAAAAACGATAACGGCCAAAATAATGTAGCTTACATTTACATGTTTGGTTAATTATCAGCGACTATAGCGAATCGACGACCGCCTTTATCCTCAATGCTCGAGAATAACGACCGACTGGCGTGGAAAGCGGAGGGGGAGTGGCTTGATTGGGAGGCATGTGTAAACGTGCACGACGAGCGCCTATGCTAACGATAGAGGTGGTCGTCGATCCGCGGTATGGATATCAATATTGATTTTAACAGCTGAAAATCGAACAACAATATTAGGTATTTACCTGTTAGACCTTTGTATAGATGCTTGCAGCAAAGAATCGTGATTATCGATCAAAGGCTCCTCCACAGCATTTTCTTCGGGCACCAATCTTTGCCTAACAATCGTCTCAGCACATTCCTCGCTATCCACCGGTCTCGATTCAGCAACAAGCTCCGTGGCAGCGGCTTCTTCACGTTTTTCCTGCAGCCTACTGTTATCTTCCTCGCCCTTCAAAGATATCTGCTTGAGGAGGGTGGATTCTTCGGCGGTAAGCGTATTTCCGCCTAGTCTGTGACCTTTATTTTCAGCTAGTTTGTCGGTTACGGAGCCGCAAATGTGGCATTCGAAATTTTTCGATTTTCGAGCGAGCGTCTTGCGTTCTTCCGGGGTATAATCTAGGGAACCTACCGTACCCGCAGCGGGAGTTGGCATGAATGCTATCAGGGCTAAGAGAGCTGTTCTTATCGACCAGGAGGGCTGCCAGCTTTCGGGGTGGTAACCGGATATCGAGAGGCAGATTTTTTTGTTGACTTCGAAACGTCCGTTGGGCTAAATGTCGAGAGAAAAAAAGTAGTAGTTTATGCCAGGTTGGCCAAACCGGATTTTACTTTTGGGGAACTAAGTTTGAAAGAAAGTACAAGTTAGTTGAAATAAATTGTTAATAATCTGAAGTATACTGGCAGAATTTATATATTGTGTTAATTGAGTAAAGTTTTATATTTGAAAGTAATTAAGGAGCTTTTAGAAATTTATTAAAAAAAAAAAGAAAACTATAGCACCATCTACTTGTAAGCCTTGAAAACGATCGAAGCCGATAAAGTAGATATCTAGTTTTAAGTTGCTAACACAAATTACTTTTTTAATCGAACTCATTGGGGAAATCCCAACCATTGCTTGAATTTTACAAAAAAAAGTTACTTTACAACCAATTAAACAAATAAAATCTTTTAAAATGCTCCATATTACATGAACCAATCGACTTACAGTTAATAAAATTATATTCGGAGGTTGCATGGGGTATTGTGTAGGTAACAAGATCCTTCCGTGATATAAACCACCATCGAATTCAGTACCGGGTGGTCCTCTAACCGTGAAATGCCATTCGAATAGGTTATCTTCCAAAGGACAAGCGTGATATTCCTCCGTTGGTTCGGCCAACTCCATAGCCTCGCGCATAAGACGCTTAACACCTGTTAATTTCGAAGATAAACAGCGTTTGAGACCCTGCTTCGAGCAAACATGATCAACCGCCATTAGGTTACTTACCGGGGCTTTTCAGATTGTATTTAGATTGTAGATTGTCCATTTTGCTTCCGATGTACACTGGAATTTTGCGACCGATTCGATTGGGACAGTTGCGGTACGCTTAAATTCTTACTGACGTGTTTTTCTGAAGTGTCAAGCCGTAGGATTTTTTTAAAGCCGATAAGCTACAGGACAAATAAACAAACGACACGCACTTGACATTTATCAGCTGATGGAAAATTAATGTTGGCAATCTGGGAATATCGTATCACCAAATCGTTTGCAATTTAAAAGCCTATATATTTTAGATTCTAATCAATTAAGTGGTTGATATGATTAACTAAAGATAAATTTAAGATAATATTATGGGGAAATTTGAAAAATCAATTAAATAAAAATATAGTCTTGAAATATTGGGATATTGAATAAATTAAAACGAGCGGTTGGCAATACGTTAAAAAGAAGTTACCGTTTTTGAGGTTAACTACACGCTTAGTGTTTGTGTAATTTATAAATACGTTTCTTTCCAAGCATGAAAACAAACTAACTAAAGCAACATAATCCAAATTGATCATGGATAAGAAGATATTGATATGTGTACCGGGTCAAAGACTATGCCTTCAAGATAAAACTCACGTAAACGGCCATGGAACCTACGAAAGACAAGGCTACATATACTCAAGCTTAGCCGGCATAGTCAACGTCATACCGAAAGACGGAATTAACGTCGTGGAAGTCCACAGCATCGGCGAACAGACTATAATTCCTGCTCAAGGTGATATCGTCACAGCACAAGTTACGATTATAACGCAACAATTCTGTAAATGCACCATAAAGTGTGTAGGCGACACGGTTCTCAGTAGGACTTACAGAGGTATTTTAAGACGAGAAGACGTCCGGGCGACCGAGAAAGATCGCGTCGAAATGTATAAGAGCTTCCGACCTGGGGATATCATCCTAGCGAGGGTTCTACCTATTACGGAGAGCCATACCTATCAACTGTCGACTGCGGAGAACGAATTGGGCGTCGTAATAGCTCATTCGGAAGCCGGGCACCCTATGGTGCCGATATCGTGGACCGAGATGCAATGTACGAAGACTTTCGTTAAGCAGGCAAGGAAGGTTGCTAAGGTTGTGCCGGAGAATCATAATATTGATAATACGTGAGAGTTTGTTGGTGCAATAAAGGTTTTGCTTGATATATTGAAGGGTTTTATTTTTTTCTTTTGAAATTGAAGTAAAAGAACATTTAATATCTTGCGAGTTGCCTCTCAATATTTTTTTAAATTTCGCGGATGAATTAAGTTGGTAGAGCCGGGAATAATCGCGTACATTACGCGTGAATATGTTTTTTATCGGCAGAAGTACCAACCCAAATTACCCGCGAGATATAAACAATGTTTGCAGATATTGGTGGTGATATAAAAACGTTAAAGCAATATTCTGCAACAACTAATATGTGAAATGTCGTTAATTTCTTGATTCATACATAAATACTTTAACAGCTTAATGGTTTTCCTAAAACAACTAAATTCAGGCGTACCAATCATCGAGGTAGCCGAAAATTCAAAATTTTAAATTTACTACGACAACTGTTAAACTTAAATGTTCCCAATCGTCAGCTTAAAAACAAATTTAATAAGTAAAGGGAACGTTCAGGATTTGGGTTGTGCCATGGTTTAAGGGTGTTGATTTTTCCCTCTAGCATGGTTCATATCATGGGCGCAACCAGGAGGGGAGGGGGAGATTTACGGGGGTTCACATATCGAGTTATAGTAATTAACTTCACCTGGCTCAATTCGTTACGTCTTTGGCCTATTTTACACGTTGGGATACTGACTGTGGCCTATCACCTAAAGAAGTCCTATAAGATTGTGACTGAAACGTTAAGTCTTCAATTAACCATGACGCAAGTTAATTAAAAATTTATTTCTATTTTTGCGTTCAATAAAATTTTATTATTAATAAGAGGTACTTTTCTTGTACGAGGGAGAAACCTTCGTCCCCCCCTTTTTTTTTATAATTAATTTAAAATTTATTTAAAAAAATAGAAAAAAATGAAAAAAAATGAATGAAACCTTAATTGTTTGGGATCTTTGTAAACCTAATGCGGATACCATTCCATATCAGTTCCAGTCATAATATATAGCTGTTCCATTTAACAACATCGAGAAAAATTATGCCAGCTATGGCCAGTCTGACCTCAATCTTTTTAACAAAAACAGTGGTACTTTTATAATCTGGAGATTAATTACCTAAAAATATACAAGGTGTTCCGTAACGGAATATATTATCTAAAGATGCACAATAATATCAAATTGCTATCCAGCATGCAGTGCGAGTGGTAAAAGTCGCACCCTCTATATTTTTCATGCCACAAGCGTTGTTTTGGAAAAAACTTGAATGCATGTGTGAACTTACGTTTTACGGTGCTTTGTAAAGCGTTTGTTTTGATTTTACTAAACAAGGGCGGGCTCCTTTAGTAGCTGTCGTGGCGCGATTTATTATCATCAAAGTAAATGGTTTTTAGGGGTGGCCCGTTCCGTTCGAAGGATTTATACGTTAGGACGTTAGCTTCTCGAAACTCACGCAACATGCGCGTTGTATCCTTCAAAATCCCGCCGTTTGAAAGTCCGTCAAGCAAACTCTAATCTAGCAGCAATGAGAGCTTAACGTTGCGCATTCGATACAAATACAAAAATAGCCTAAATTGTTCTAACTTTTTCGTATATTCAACTATATAGATAGCGCGAATTTATTTTAATGTTTCTTTTTTTTACCGTTTGTTTATCGAAACAACCAGCTTAATTCGGCTTTATTGTACGACCGCAAACATTTACAAGAACATAATAGATACATTGCTAACTCGACAATTAACATTTTTAACCCTACTACTTGCTCCGTATGTACACTTGAATTCGCCTTTTCAATTAAATGTAAATTAAACTGATGCTTGGAGCTTGTGCGTATAGTAACTACTACTCGGTTGGTGTCTAAGAAGATTATTGAAGTTAAGCCAGTGATGTCTCGTGCTATCATCTATTTGTATTGTAGTACTTATTGTTTCTAATTGATCGTTTTGTTTGGTATATTTGTTTTTTTTTTTTTAATTGATAGATTCGCCTGTTAAAAACAAAGTGTTTCGAATCGGTTTATTGTAGCTTCTTTAAAAGTTTCTTTGTTGTTTTACCGAAAGAAAGGGAATTGTAAAGAAATTAAATAAGAAGAAGGAACGATGTGGTGGTTCGTCATAGTCCTTGTCTTCAATGAATACTGTAAGTAATACCTTTTATTTACTATATATACAGCGTGACCTAATCTAATAGGTGGGCGGAAGATTCAGTAATTTAAATAAACAGCTTTCAAATAAAAAATACATTAAAATTATGCCAAAGCAAACGAAGTATTCACTTTTCCTGGCACGCTATTCATGTCAGCTTTCTTATACGCAACACTCTGTACATTATTACTTATTTCGGATGTCTTTTTAAGATAATTTCAGATTCTTAGCGGAATCCCCTGTTTCTTTTTAACGTGATTTGATTCGTGTTATTTCATTTATTTCCAATAGAACGCTTTATATGATTAACTCGAAATGTAATAGAGGAGCTCTTCTAGAATCATTTTTTTTTATAATCGTTTCCCTATTTCCCTAAATTATTAAATTAAAAAAATCTTTTTTTTCATACAATCCTCCTACGTACATTGCGTCTAACAAGTACAGATTAACAGTCTAACAAGTGCTGTACGTAAATAATGACTAGCGAAAATATGCAGATAAATATTGAATGTTGAACACTGTTCTTTCTGCATTAAAAAATATAAGAAACACTTTTCTAAACCCGGCTAATATTAAACTTGCCAACTCCGGGTTTTATTCGTGGAATAGGCCAACCCGGGAAATTACTATAACCAGGATACCTAACCAACCCCGACAAACGCAACGCTTACAACCGTGTTAACGTTGTCTCGTAAAAATCCTTCCAACCCCGGCTGATATTAACACTACCAACACCGGAATACAGTTCAGAAATGTCTGCGACAAGAATTGTATTCGGAACACAAGTTAACCCTGCCAAACGTAACGCTCACAACAGCGTCAACGCGATGGCTAATACAAACCTTACCAACCCCGGATTCTAGTCCACAAATAAGCTAATTCCGATAAGTATTGTAAGCGAAATACGGGCCAAGTCCACCAAATCGAACGCTTACAACTGTATCAACCGCACTTCATAGAAACCAATGAAATTATGGCTTGTGTAAGTCGGACAAACCTGGATTCCGGTCCGGAAATAGCCCGACACCGGGAACGATTGCCACGGAAATACAGGCCAATTCCGCTAAACTCGAAACTTATAATCGTGTCGATTATAAGTTTATATAAAACTGGCTAGTGTAAGTCTCCATCAACCCCGGATTCAGGATAAGAAACAGGCTAACTGCGGCAACTATAACAACCGGAATGCAGGCCAAGTTTTCCCGTTAAATGTAACGCCTACAATCGTGTTAACTCCACTCCATAGAATCTTTACAATCCTGGCTACCAATCGCGGATTTTAGCCCAGAAATATGGCAAATCGTGAAGCAATTCTACTCGGTTGATAGGCCAAACCCATCAAACGCAACGCTTGTAATCGTGTTAATCTTACCTTATAGAGACATTTGCAACTTTAGGTGATATAAATCCTGCCAAATCTAAATTCTAGCCCAGAAATAGGCCTACTACGACGGAAATCTAGGCATACCTCGCCAAACGTAACGCTTATAATCATGCCAACTTCTCTTACTAAGAACGCTTCCGAGCCCGGACAATATAAATTCTTTTTGAAGCGGAATTTCTCAGGAAATCTACGTACTAGGTGAACATGCTGTATACCTCCGTGCGTGAATTAAATGTAAAACGTATACCGCTTTTTCGTCCAATTCAAACGGAAGCAGAAATAATGCGTATCCTGTGACCTCGTAATTTGTTACTAAGCGGGAATTTTAACGCTTCCATTGTCAACAAAATAATAAAAACACTATAAATAAGTGTATGCATGATATACGCGGTTTCTCTTGTTGATGACAGGATTAGCGATTGCGATAATTTTGACATTATTTTATGGGAAATGCCGTGTCTCAATGGCGTATTGGGAAACGTCCAACAGATCCGTGGCCTACATGACGAGGAGTGCGAATTTTAAAAATTGGAAAAATATATTTTTAAAGCATTTCGCAACGTTTGTTTTGTTAAAAAAAAATATTTAATTCCGCTCTTTTATAGATTTTTTTTTTTATTGAATTTTCTGTAAAAGCAGGCACATTCTAATATTTGCGATCGAACGAGAGCCAGTCGATAAAAAAAAATAAATTTACTCAAATAAAACATTTATAATCCATCTTCTATGAATTGAAAAATGCATCCCGTTCGTAAATATTTCCGATAACACGTATTTTATTCGTTTCACGTAGTTCCCAACGATTCTAAGTGGACCTTCCTGAATTTATGGAAAACATATTTTTGTTGCATTTGTTGTGACGAGGGTCGGTCCCAATCTATTGGCTTCTTTGGTCCCTTCTTTCCCTTTTTTTTTTTTTATCATACATTTTGTAGCTTTTACTTAAAAAAAGTTCTTATGAATAAGGTGTAAGAGGGGGTTGTGATTTTTTTTGTTTAATAATTTTTTTAATGTTGGTTGCAGCTACATCTCATAGTTAGATCCAAGTTTGAAAGTGTGCGGATCAACCGTATGACCAAATGATGTGGGAAAAAACTCTAAATCTAGCGTGTCCGTTCTATCTCCAAGAAAGAGAAATTGTTTACAAGTACTTTATTTTTGCCACCTGTACACCTTCAAATAAGATATTTGAAAAAGTCGGCAAAATAGACGAAAGCATCTTTCGTCATTGTTCTTCCTCGTCATTAACATTTGTGTTGCCGTTTCGTCTAATTATTTTAAATTTAATATTACGTTCGATTATTGTGAATCGTACTATACTTGACGTTTCTATACTCTCGTATCTGTAGCACTTAATATGCTCAGCCTATCGCTATACAAATATAGATCGCAGCGGCATGGATCAAGAACTACTAAGAGGAGCGGATGTTGCTCGAATTGTTAGAAAAGTACCACCATTCTAAACGGCGTTTGTTTTTAAAGATTTTGCAATTATTTCTGAGGGAAACGGGATGGTTTTCCTTAGTTCGGTTTGTAGTAACATTTCGAAGAAGGTTTCGTGTTACTTTTAGGTGGATCTTTCGCTTTATTTATAAGAAGGATCAAAGAATTAACAATATTTTAAAATAATTTTATCTCGTTTAAATCGTCTTGCTTTGAAACCAAAAAAATGACTCGATGATAAAGCAACGAAAGGTTGAAACTTATAGATATAGTTGGTGTTTTGTTAAAGCACATCACAATTGTTTCTGGAGCGAACGGTTTTGAACTTAATGCAAAGTTTTCCAATAAAATCCAATCTTGTTGCGTCAATTCGAAGGTCGCCGCCAGTGTTTGTGAATTTGTTCAGTCACTCTATCGATCGTATATGTAGATAGACGAAGTTATATCTGGTTTGTATTGCATGGCTTCTATTAATGCAGCAGATGCAACAGCAGAATGTTTAAAATGTCTCAAAATATCGCTGAATTTACCTATTATTGCTTGAATAGGTTCAAGTTTTACGCTACACTGCTTTTATCGAGAACAATAGCGACTATCTTTCCATTAAATTGTTACTTCTTCCATCAAATTGTTCAACCAGCCAATCAACCAGTGTATTCTGAAGATCTTCAATGGTTGGAAAAGAGGCCGTAGATTTATCAATCTCCTTTTTATATCAAATTTCAAACCGTTTTTTGAAGCTCGTTAAATCGACGTCTTGAGCAAACCGGTTAGTCGTTTTTTTTTTTTTTTTAACCAGACCGGTTTAGTTGTATCCGATTCAACGGCTGCACTTTTTTTCTCGTATCGCAGCTAAAAGCGGAGATCCACGTTTTTTCGAAACAATTAATTCAGCTAGTATGGTGCGGAATGTATGGATGCTTTAGCATTATTCGTCATATTACCTCGCAGTCCTTACTATTATATGATGAATATATACAGAATATACGGCGTTAATAGAAAAAAAGGATATTTTTAATGTTTGAATTAGGCAATATTTGGAGTTCCTCAGAAGATGCAATTTAATCTCCTTATGTTAAAGTGCGCTTATATATATTTTTATCTAGCTCTTTGGTTCGCTACTTATCGATCACCCTGTATATTCGAAAATTCTTTACATCTACCATTTACGGAGTATAATTCTACAATTCCAAAAAGATCGAGGCATATGTATGTTTATAAAATATTTATTGGCGTAAAACTCGTAAAAATGTCTCGAATAAATTATACAAGCGTCTCTCGGCCGTCCCTATTTCAAAGTATCGATCACACTCGGTAATAATTTACCAACCACCTCGTCTATGTATATACGTCTGGAACCGTTAGGAAGGTAACGGTAATTACCTCGATATTCCCCGAGACGCGGGATCGGCGTATCGGTCTATTCTACCGGCCGCACCCAACCGGATAGTCCAGTACCGGGCTCGTATATTAATTCGGGACGTTCGCCTCCCGACGATATCCCAACGTCGCCGCCGTCTTCTTCTCGACGATAACAGGCGGCCGGGGCTCGACTCGGCCGGCTTTGGATTCGTGTGCGCGGGTGAATAGCATTATCTTTAATTTAGCTAATGCATTCCGGTGGGCTCGTGCCTACCCAATTACCGCGGACACCCTTCCTTCATCGTTCCCGATGATCGACGCCGCCGTACCCGCAGCCCGCTGCCCGGTTTGTTTATCGTTTTATCAACTGTTGTGAACGCGTGTAATGTCGGTGCTTTACGCGTCATATTTTCGAGGAAGGCGAAGTTTTTTGACGGGCGGAGATGGAGGTTATTGTTTTGCCGTGTACGAGGGTGTCGAAAAGATTTTGTACGTTTGTTGAAAAAATTTTCGTTCATTTTTTTACGTTTCTTCTGAATTCCTTTTGATTAGTTTTTGCGTTGATCGTATCGATAATCGGGGATATACGGGCTGTTTGAGGAATATTTTAACCAATAGCCTCTAAACTCGGTGAAAATATTTTCAATACCACCGGGTATGGTTATATCTATCTTTTTTTATCTTATTTGCACAACTTTTAGAAGAACCTTTAATGATTGTAACGATTATTGCATTTATTATAGTTAAATTATGTACAGGGTGGTTTAAATAAAATTTTAATTAACCACAAATTCGAAGCGCCTAAAGTCGACTTTCTTAAATACAATGGCCCATTCCATTATTATACATTATTAACATTCCCTCTACCTATTTTTAAAGTATTTTCAAATACTTTAAAAATATCTCTAATAATTGAGATCATTAATTATCTCAGGCAACGTGCTACGCAAATGATAGCGCGTTCGGTGATCTTGTCGCCTAACTTGAAATGGAAAATCGAGTTTATTGAAATATAATCGTTGTTGATCCTATGTGAAGAATTCGTGCCGTAGGAAGCAAAAAAAATGTGAGAAATGGTCTTCCCTTCGTTATTCAAATATATCTTATACTTGCTTTATATTCACGGGGAATGCCCGAGGATAGGTATCCTCATCTATCACCAAAACAATAGATTCTACTATTCATTGTTAAGAATTTGAGAATGAAGGAATGGAGAAAAGAACAATGGGTAATGGTCGATTGATAATAAATAAAAAGCAATATTTTAAAGAGGTGCTGTGACGTTACGAGATTCTTTGTATTATATCTACGAATGTAATAACGTGCCTTATACAGTGTCTTTCATCAAATTCTCAATATAGATTTGGTAACGTTCTCGATGAATGTTTCATTTTTGACGAGGCCTGTTTCCATCTTTCGGAATATTCGGGAGAATATGATCGGTAGAAAGTCTTCATGAATTTGCGACGACACCATCACTGGTAGCGCCATCGAATGAACTATTAGAACCTTTTATTGAGCAAGTATATGATAGAAAGATGTTTCTAGTAAGACGGTGCTTTAGCAAACATTCGATCGTGTGGAAAAGTTTTCTCTCTGCTAATCAACTAATGAGTTTCCCTCTAAGATCTCGAGATCTCATAATTTCGGATTGGTTAATTTTTAGGCGCGCGAAGAACGCCATTTTTATAACGCCACAACTTATAATTTAAGAATTTTACGGTAGAAGTTCGAGACAACATAACAACCATTCAATACTTGCTAAACGCTTTCGAAAATGTGAAACGCATAGTTCGTGCGTGCATCGAGACTAGCGGCCAACGTTTCGAGCGTGTCCCTCAGACATTTTAATTTAATTTCATTCCATTGAATCATTCCAAAAAACATCCGCGAACGAATCTTGTCGGCGGGCGCTGTAACTGCTGTAACGAACTTCGATGTACGACCGAAACGGGACATTTACGCTTCTTATCTGTAACGACTGTATCGGGCAACATTTCATAGATTTGTCTCGGGGTCGATATTTACGCTTTAAAATGTCTTCTTTTTTGGCAGGACTCCAAGAGATTTTCGACGCTATTAACATAGGAGAATTAGCCGTCTTTACTTTAACTTAATCAAAATTATCCAAAGAATATCTCTCGTAAGATTCTTCGTGATTATCGCCGTTAAGTTTCCAGATAAACGAACAAGTAAAAGAAACATTTTATTATCATCATTGTTATCTAAGCGGTAAGATCGAGCGGAATTACGCGCTGTGTGTTTGAGTTCCGCTAGGATCATAACATTTTCTTAATGGGTCCGCTACGTTCCCGAATCACTATTCGCACTATTGTGGTCTAATTAATTGCGCTACGCCCTTTGCGGCGAGGGAGTGTTAGTAATAAGACCGTGGAACACACACAAACTTACACAATGAAAGGCTCTCGAGGATATGATAAGCTTAAAAAAAGCTTTTACACTCCGTTGGGCCGCCACCAAACTAAAAACAAATGGAATTACAAGGTTTCGTTACTCCATGAATTATTACCGAACAATTTATTTATATTCACGTTCTCCGCATGTCAAATCAACAGATTTTGAGTTATTTTAAGAGCGGCTACTTCTTTATTTATTTATTTCACACATGTTTTTGTCTGCGTTAGCGGTGACTCACTTTTAATGGCATTTAAGCAGTGTCTGACATATCTGTCGACTCAGCCAGGGCCAAGGAGATCAACTCAAGGAAACGAATTTTGTCAGACAGTTGAGATGATCTATTTGCGGCAATATAATCTAATCTCCAAGCCACAGTGTTGCTGGCAACCTTTTCAGGGTACACTTCTACTGCAATTACGCAATCTTTAACTAATCGTCCATCAGTAAATGGTTTGCCATGTCTTGAAATCACATGGGCTAACCGAAAATTCAAGGTTCAAGGCCCAACAAGGATTGTTGGGCTTCTAATCCACGCATCAGATATCCAACTTTGTTGATGGGTTACATAGATTTTGGCTCTCGGGAAGTTGCGACGCCATTAATGTGGTTCTAAGGCCGAAAGGTTTGGAGACCTTTGGCTTACAACAAGGTGTAATCAACCGCTTCCAATCGCAGTTTCTTTATTAACACTAAGACTTTCTTTTTTTTTTGTAGATTAAGTGGCGAAGATAAGACCGTTATCATTGGTGGTGTTTTAACATTCCACAAGTTTTAATCAATTTCTGACAAGGAGACGATCCCGAATCGGTAAATTCAAAAAAAAATTATAAAACTTTTGGGACGCATCTTTTTTGCCGAAAAACATTTTGAGCGAACGACATGAAGTTTTCAAAATTGGAAAATTTTCCATTCCGCCGTTGAAGGTTTACGTGAAAAGTTAAGCAAGCTTTGTTTTGCATTGAGATCCGTGTAATCTGGACACCGCGAAAACCTCTTATCATGCAAATTTACATCTGCTGTACGCTAACGGGTAATTCATTTGCTCGTCATACGCGTCCCGTGACTTTCTCATGCAGAAGCGACCTCTTCGTATAACGTCCAATTTAGGACCGTCGGAATCTTGTGGGAGTGTTCGTTCGATAAAAATAACATTTCTCGCGACTTCAACATTAGACCTTTTTGCGTTGAAGTATTCAAGAGTAATAAACGTCTTGAATGCAGAGGTTGCCTTGTTTAGAACTACCTAAAAATAGAAGATCCATTAATTCATGTTACTTATATCAAAGCAAAAAGAAACACTAAAATCCAAATAATTCAAAAACCGTTGTGGCAGAGAACCTTCCGGTATTACCGGAAGTCACGCGAATTTAAAAATAATCATTACAATTTAATTATTTTTCTTATTCTTATTTTGTTGGCAGTAACATATCAAGTGTCTTCGTTGAAGATCACCGACCTCAGGATACCTTTAAAGGCTTCCCACGACGCCCTACTGGATTGCAGATACGACTTGGAAGGGGACCTCCTGTACGACGTTAAATGGTACAAGGATGGTCAAGAGTTCTTTAGGTGTACGCCGGGAAGAGCCCAGGAGTTCCCAACGGACGGGATTCGAATCTACTTCGACCAATTTCCTTCGATCGGCTCCTGCTCGTTCAGGTTGACGAACCTAAATGCGAGATCGGAAGGCGAATATAAGTGCGAGGTTAGCAGCGAAGGGCCGAAATTCAAGACGGCCGCAGCGTACTCTAGGTTAAAAGTGGTGCCGGCTTCGCAAGATAGGAATGAAGACGGTAATTACGGTATTATTTTTGCTTATAACCGGCTCGGAGTAATCAAGGGAATCAAGGTTAATGGTGCGCCAGAGATGATCTTTATGTGTCTAATTTCCCCCGAAAACTCTTCAGATATAGTACTAATTATTAACAGTGCGTATCGTCGATAGGCCCATAAAATCCCCGATATCTTAAAAGAATTGAGCGCCGGAGTTCGCTATTTTCCTAAAGCGGAACGCTTCTAAAATTACCCCCGGCATAAAATTCTCGTAAAAAATCCCCGGGGCCTTTGGGGAAAATACATATATTAATTTAAATTTTATAGGGCAAAACACGCTAAAAGAGGATGAAACAATGGAAATTTCGCCATCGACTTATGGCAATTTTACGGCCCTCCAACGAAACGGTCCTATACAAGGACTAAGACAATATATACCTCCGCTCCAAGGATAGTATACAATAGCGGCGCGTACGAGATGATGTATATACTTCTTCTCGTTTTCCTATTTTTTTTTTTGTCTTTATTTTATGTTTATCGGGATCTCTTTAATAGGTCTTAAATTTTACGAGAGAACATGCCATAAAACGGTCCGTGTAAGTAATTCCTTGAACGTTGCCCATGGGGCACGCTGGTTTTCGATTATATTAATCGAAATTTGAATCGATATTTACGTGTGTTTGTGCAGGCCATGGCGAGGTTAAAAATTATCGTATTATACATCGCATTTTGAATTAGAGCTATAGAAGTATAGAGGCGGCGCATTTACGAGCTTAGTATTTAGTCCCTGGTTTTTTCATGATCTTCCTCTTATAAAGTTGTCCAAATGCACGAGATAAGCCATCGTGAACTATAGTAGTATGTTCAGCTCCCACGCCCGCGCATAGCTTTTTGAAAAATCTAGCTTTCGGTGGAGCCAGTCTTATTAGGTCTATGCCACGTTTTAATACCAAATTCAATTGAGAGATCATCAATTCAAAGGATGGGATGCGATGCTTTGCTGGGACGCTTACTCCCAGAGCGATTCCCAATTTAAATCATTTTCGGTTATAAACTTGCCAAACATCCCCCAAATAAATTTTGAGCCTCTGCGCTTCCAATGGTGCTTTTGCGGAGCTCAAATGTTGGTTATGTAAGTAGTTGACCACGCCGAATACTAAAGTTTTTTTTTCCTATCAAACAAATTGTGTTCCACTAGCGAAAAAGGCAGGCTTCGGCGCTAGGCGCTTAAGAGATCGCTGCGGGCTCTACAGGACCCCCACTACGGCGCTTCTCCCAAGTATAAGGACCTAGACAGAAGCCGTCGAGGAATGAAGGATGAGTCTCTTCTGGTACCTTTATAATCGCCCTTCGAAGAGACTCTATTTTAGCTGATTTTCGACGTTGGCACCCTGTAGAGCCAGAACCGGAGGAGATAGGACTAGGCTAACTCCCTCGGAAATCGGTCCAAACTAAGCCCCGGAAAGGATCCCCCAATTTTTGATCGAAAGGAAAAATCACGAACTAAAAAATCATATTTTCACACGAAGAACGGAAACACAAAGCGACATACTAAAGCAAAGCGAATTGCTCGTCTGGTAGCTGACGTATTAAAACCTTTTATTTTTCTTCCCGGTTGTTTATTCTTCAAAATAACATAAACATCAATAACATTTATTCTTTAAACGGTAAGACTCTCTATATGGCTTTCATGAGAGCTTGCGAAGGCAGATAGAATCGTCAAACATCGACGATAAAATCACGGCGACTAAACTGATACTTCCACTTGAAAGAATTCAACCCAAAAAAGGATCCGGGTTTTACGCTTGACCAATCTCGAACGCCAAATATTTTGATAAGTTCATTTTTTCTCATGCGAACATACGTATATCTCTTGTTACATCTAAATGCTTATTTTATATATATTTATTTTTTTTTCTTGTAGGAGCAGACGAAATGCGGACCACTTCTGGTTTTTACCAAGAATCTAATACTACCTGGAATGCCTATTCGAGCAGAGGTAATGTAGTAAGAAAGATATGAGAGCTGGAGGGATCATTTCTGACGGAGGAATTTTATATAATTTTAGGTACGACGGCGCATATTTGGAGACGTTTAATATACGAAACTATTCTTATCCAACTTATATTGTGCTGTGTCCATCGTTTTATATTGTAATAAAGTTGTTTTGTGTTTAAAGGCTCTTTGTGTGTTGTTATGTACGGAGTATGTAAAGATGTTGAATGTTATCAGATTACAAAAAAAAAGAATAAAAGCATTTACTTTAAGATATATATATTATAGGATATATATATATATCCTATAATAACGAGATAACGAGAAATCAATCAATCAAGTTTCTTGACTTTGTTTTGTTAAAGCAAGGAAAAAAGTTATTACATTAAGTAATAAATTTATTACGCCAATAAACTAAGTTTATCAATATTATAAACAATCGTTTCCCAACATACTTTGTGAGGAGCGAAACGTACTTTAGGGGGTCTTCATTAGACACTAGTAACTGTATTTTTAATATCAATAAACACGTTTATTATATATCTGTTGATATTGAAACAAAATCTTTTGGATCAGTATTTTGAAAGTCTTCAAAACCTTTCTTCCTTGAGTACGTTTTTGTTTGATTCTGTTGTTTGTCGTGATTCAAAATTGCTTTTAAAGATGGTTCTCTGGACATGCCTTTGTAGTTTTTTAAAATGTCATCCTGTATATACGAAAGTTAAGTAAAGTTAATTGCTCTAACAAACAACCGTTTATTGAAACGACAAAATCCTTCGCCGGAATGATTTTGAAGAATTGTTAGATTAGACTGATTTATTCCAGCTTCTAAATTTCATTTTTATTATAATGTCGCAGTATATACATATATACAGGATGATCCATTTTCTCGGTTTCGGAAGGTTATGCTTTTATGAATAAATGGAAATTGATCAAAACGGTTTGTTTCTTCTTATAACGTCTGATCGTGGGAACGACTTAAAATTACATTGAAACCTACGAGTGTTCCACAACTTACGTAGCTGCCAAAACTCCTCTTGGAAGCAGTTATTCCTTTATAAGCGTGCTTGCCTCTTGATAGCTCGATCGAAATCCAAAAAAATATTTGATTCTTAATCGTAAAAACAATATCGACACAAGAGTTTCCTTTAATATTCAATGTAAATCTGTTATTGGGGCTTTATTGTTAAACATATAGTGCATTTTTTCATAGACGCTGCATAGGTAAAAACTACACAACTTTAGGGCTTTTCAGCCCAATACAAAGGCTTCAGTTACTTGCTCTTACAACCCTCAACACGAGATAGGTTTTTATCGTGTTATTTCCCATGAGGCTTCTATAGAAAAGAATGCACTGTATATGTAGGTTATCTCTTTATCTTGATTATTTTGTAATAAAAATTGCAAAGATATTTCTATAAAAGGCTTAACATATTTTTTAAACAGTTTCGATAAGAATTTCTAAGAAAATATTCGATCAACCTCCAAGAATCTTCCCGAATTTCCTTTATTTTCATCGTTTAAATTATAAATTAGAAGAAACGTTATTGTTAATTTTTTAACCACTTCAGAATCCAAACCTCAGCGATCCTTCTCTAACACGCGCTCTGCTCCATTTTGAGGAGTACAAAGAAGCGAATTCGATTATTCATAGTCCGTACCGCGAAAACTTTCGCAACAATGGAGACGGTTTTTAAGAAGCCCTCTTGTTTGTACGTCGGAGCTCAATCGATAAGAGGAAACAATTATTTTCTAAAACGGTGCTGGTTTTATCGGAAGCTGAATTTTCGAGAAAATCATTGTATAAATATATTAAGGAATACAGCTTGAATCGCAGGCGAACCAGTAGTACGCGGAGAGCCTTCGGCAATGCGTAAATTTATGGCGAGGTCGAACTTTCAATCGGGTGAGGTCGATGATAACAAAGAAGTTTTTCCAATCGATCGGAGAAGTTGGCGAAACAGGTTTGACGAACAATTAAAGTTAATGAAATGTATTAAATTGTTAGAATTTAAGATGAAATTCGTCAAATATCATCAAATATTTATAGGCAACTCCTTTAACATTATGGCTTAATGGCTTTATTTTTTCAATTTTTGGGAATTTTCAGAGGAAAAAGTTGCCCGTTTTTTGACATTTTCAACGTCTTAGTACTACTTCTCTTAATTTTCTTTATTATTATAAAAATGTTAAAACTTCACTAAAACCCTCGTCACTTGAGAGGACAAAAACGGATGAAATTGTTACTTTTTTGCAGAGCATCTTCGAATTCTTCATAAATTCATTCTCAAGTAGCGAATAGACACGAGGCTATCTAATCGCTGCAAAAAAAGGAATAATTCAGCTTTTTAAGCCCACCAAAAAGTAAGATTTTTTATTTGTCCTTTTTTCAAGTAATCGATGTAGGTGATTGCAATCCAAAAAAAAACGAGCCCGATCGCCTTCAAAAACTTACCGTTTTGACTGCTCCTTTGACTCGATGTATTTGTATCGATGTTTCGTCCATAGCATAGTATGGACGGAGAAACTCGTCAGGATTGTGACGGAAAAGCGTTAAAACGGTCGCTTTCTCCACCGAGAGCCCCCAATTTTTCGTGCAAAATTCAAAATACTGCACCTTGCGATATGTTTATGGCTTTAACTATTTCGTGCACTTCGATTCGTCGCTCATTCAAAACCATAACGTGGATTTTGGGGGCTAGTCGCTTCCAATGAACGTCCAGAACGTTCATCTCTTTATTATATTATTATTGTATAATTTTAAAAGAAAATTCTTTGCTTAAATCGACAATAAAAATGAAACCATGTGATGGACGTAACTAAGACTTTGACGGCTGCCTAGTCCATTTTAGATATAGGAGCGCCATCTCTTGGATTTTCCAAAGACTTCTTGAACCGTCTGCGTAATTCCATTTAGGAGTCGTCCAGTCGAAGCCTGGACAAAGTCTAGCCTGACTTTGTCTAGCCAGTCAAAGTCTAGACAGGCGTCCAGTCAAAGCCTGATAAATACTATGTAACAATATATTGGCTTTGTAGAATTCCTCACTTGAGAAAACATGGCAACGAAAGGGCACGACGGAGCTTTAGCGGATTAACTGCTAAAGCGAATGCGATAATTCATTTTCTTGAGTTGAATTTGACGCAAGCGCTGCTATGCAAGGGAGGGCACAATAAGGAAAAAAAATAAATAAAAGGTGCATTTCACCTCAATTACTGACAAGCAAGGATCGTCCCGAGGGTTCAAAGATTAAAACTACATAATTTTATGCGAACATAATTATACGTTAATGACAGTCGATAATTGCTGTTCCCCTAATACCTGCCCGTAACCCTTTCGCCTATTAATTTATTTCGAATTTACTCGTAGCCGCCCGACTTTAAGCTATCGAATTTAACTACTGTGATTAATTTCGAAACTTTGCCATCATTTGTTCCACCAGTAATTGATTAGAAGCGTACGCACATTCGATTCGTTCGGCAGTCGCATTAAATGTTCAATAAGATATTGAAGTTTGCCGCTTTGATTTATTAATACTTACTCGCTATATACGATATGTATTATATACGGTATAAGCGCAAGTACAAGCTTGAAATACTTCAGAACTAAAAAGAAAAATATACGAATTTATTAATATTTTCTGTTCCTCGTAACAATTCGAAGAATTTACGAAAGTTCGAAGAACACCCATTCGAACACCCTGTACATATTCATACAGGATGTTCGGGAATGATACAACCGCGTATAAAACAGAACCTTCTGAATATAACTTCGTTTCAAAGATAGAGTTGATTTTGCATTTTATACATACATAACGGTAACGAGACGTCACCGGTTGGGGAATTTAATTACGTTCCGGTGGCAGGGATCTGTCACTAGCCATGACGATCCTTTATTAAAATTTACGCATACGCGGACGTTGTTATATTGTTTACGCGGTTTCTTTCTCATCTAAACACAGTTCCGATTTAATTAAAAAGACTGCTCAATGTCAAATTTAATTGGCGGGCATTCGGGACGTGTTGCGGGGTTGGGGGTAACGAGAGTCGGGCGAACGGAGTTTGCATGTTTGAAAAGATGAGTAGCGTCTACGTAGGGGCGAATCTACTTCTGCGTTTCGGAGGGCGCTAGTGGGCGAGTAATTACGATAGATCGGGGAAATATTCGCGAATTATGATCGGTTTGATTGATTAAAGAAAAAAGGAATTGTAAGTTTACCTCTCGGTTTTTCTTATCCGGATGTGAGAAGGCTCCCGCTAATTAAAGGAACACAGCGTGTTTCGCGTTAGATTCCCGTTAATCTCCGTGAATAGTTGAGAATAGCCGTCAATTTTAAAACTCGGTCTTCTATTTCCTAACTTCTCGTCGGCGATAGTCTAAGGTGTTAATTCTTCGAGACGAAAACATATCACGTATCGTCGAAAAGAAAGAGTATCGAAGCGATAAAATGACATAATCTTCAGGGGTTGGGCAAATCATATTTTCTAACGATAGAAGTAAGACGCGTGACATATAACAAATTATATGTGCGCTACGTAGGTGTCAATGTATAAGCAACTAATCAGATTGCGAAGAAGAAACCTCCCATAAACATGTTTCGTAACACGTGAAAATACGTGAATAAATTCGCGTTTTTCGTGCGTACACCAACATCAGAAAGTTTGATTGCGATACAAATAAGCAGTGTTAAGATTTAAAGAAATTTCAATAGTAAAAGCTGGCTTTCGATAAACATAGTTTAAATCGGTCTATTTAATTCATTTTGGCCCCATTAAAAATTCTGAAAAAAGTAAAATTATTCTTTTTATATGATACTCTTTCTATCATTATTGTTTATCAGCCTCAGCGTCGTTAATTCAACTTACATTAAAAATCGTTAAAAAGTATGATTACACGTCGAACATACTGAGCTCGATACACAGAAACATGTCGTGATTAAACAAGAACACAAAGAATTCGGGTTCGTTTGCTGGGAAGGAAGCGCATACATTAAGAATAATGAAGAAAAAGAAGAATTACTTTTAGCTTGTGTGAATGTCGGGAAGCGTATTTCCTCTGGAGGAATTTCCCAGAGTACTACGGACCATCGCATCTCTGGATCGTATTCTTAGCATCGTCAAATCTTCTCTGAAGGTCTTGGGATTTATCATAACGAATACCCGATTATTCAATTCTTTGAAGACGCGGTCCAAACCAACGGGGCACGTTTAGTTTTAACTAGTTCCGGCCGTGGAGGCGCACGTTAATCATCGAAGGAGATCTTTAGTTTAGTAGAAGCGTCCTACAATAAAGTTCGCGATGCACCATTAATTCATTAAAGTACTCTGGCGCAAAGGACTATTACGATCACACGATTATTTGATCTAAGTTACCAAATCGGTAATTTCCCGACCGGATTGAACTTTGTCGTTGTTATTCCTTCGCACGAAGAAGATAGGGTGATTTGAGCAAACCCTCAAATTATATCTCCTATGGTTTTGTTGATTTTAGGTTTAGCGATCAAGAAAAGGAAGCTTGACCTTCCTTTTCTTGATCACAAAGACTAAATCCAAAATCACAAAACTATAGAAGAAATACTCGAAGATCTAGAAAAAAAAATGAAGAGTGAAAAAATGAGATTGTTTCTTTCTTCGAAAAGAATTCATCTGTTTGCCGTAAAAGTCTTCAAAAAACGCTGCTAAATCATTTCAAATCATCTAGACACTGTTGCTCATTGGAAATATTACAAATCTCTTAGAAGCTTAGCAACCTTAAGCGAAGCGAGCTTATTTTAATAATATCATGAAAGAGAATATTTGAATAATATTTGGATATTGCTAGAGGTACGATCAATGTTCTTCCAGAAGGTCTTCGATAACCAGATGAAAACAATAATTTCTTTATGGGTTCATTGCGTGAGGCTAAGATCAATAATAACTTGATGCCTTTCTATGATACTTATCAGAATTGAGCTTACTGCTATTTTAGGGATTAAGTTGTTCGTCTTTTGCACACAATCAAGTCAAATGCTGTTGGATTTAATTGTGAACCTTTATATTCGATCCATATTGTTACCAAAAGGTTATTTTCAAGTTACCTAGGAGCGAGTACGCCCCCAAGAAAAATAATCCTCAAAACCATCTAAGCTTATGGAGAAATGCAGCCAGTTTAACGCATCTCTTAATGCGCATAATATTCTTCCGAGTTTTCAATCCGGATGTAGAAAGGACGACAATAGATGCAATACTTCTTTGTTAGACTATTCCAAGGCCTCTGACACGGTTTCACGTGAAATATTGTTGTCTAAACTTCATGATTTCGGTGTTGGTAGAGAACCTAAGACTCTAATTGCTAATTATCCGAAGGGACGCTCGCCAAAGGTTAAGATACGCTCTACGTTATCGAATCAACGTGCATTTGTGAGAGGTCTTTCTCAAGGTATCTATCTACACTTTTCTAATATTGTTAACGCTACATGTACGCTGAAAATACACAGATCTATCATAGCTTTCCTCTTACCATTAGTTGCAGGTAATTGTGCCATTCTTTTGATTATTATAAGTTTGTTGTCTCCGTTTTGTTCTATAATTAGATAAGCATTATCTATTGGGAAAATATACGGTAAGTGACTACTTAGTAGGTATGCCGAACGCGCGTACGTCTAAGACCATTTTAATCGATCCTTGCAACCCTTTCAGATGTGATGCCAGAAATCCCCGGTCGCAATCGTACTTGCAAAAATGTCGACCAATTAGCGTTTCTCTAATTAGGCACCTGCGATACGAATTAAACCATGCTCAAAATCGGAAAAGTCCCGATTTCGCAAAGAGTCCGCAGCGTTACCGCCTCTAATTTGAATCCATTCCTGGCGTTTACGTTACTTTTGAAACTCACTGTATACGCGCGCAACACCGATAGGTGTCATAAAAACGATGTGTCTGGATACGCTTTCCGCCGAAAAAATCAACGGCAACGACAATACGTCGCGTTCTATTTCATATTCCATTCGAGGCCTCCACCGTTGCGATCCGATAATTTACCGAATAACACGCGCCGATGTCAATTCATGCGCGGATTTTTAAAACGGATAAGTGAACAACGTCCGTACCTCCCTCCGAAACGAAGTAATAAAGGAAAAATACGGCCGCGACCGTCGCGCGAGTATATAGAATCGGCGATGGGTGAAAGCGGTCTTACCGGCTTGCATTTTAGCCGTAAACAATATGGAAATTCGCTTCCGACAGTTCCGTCCGCGAAAATTACGTACTCGCTGACAAACGCACGTCTGTCTTACATCTATATGTCTATATATCTAAACGATTACAACACCTATCGAAATAGCTGCGGTTTATTTATGTACCTATCTTACGTGCGGTTTTATATCCACCGTTTGTTACGTGCATCTCTCATATTTACGCTTCCGGTCGACGTGGACTCTCTATATTTCCAGAAATTCGTTTTGCAAGTCGTTTCAAGTAATAACGTCTAATTTTCTGCATCATTTACAATACGTTAAACGTATATAACGTGTCGCGAAGACGCACGCGATCGCGGAATTATACCTTTTCTAACCTAGAAAAGTGACTACATTGGACAAATGCTTTTACATGGTTTTTAATAATTCGTGCTTTGAATACGAGGAGACTTCGATAATTACCTATCCTCGGCAAGAGATGGCGCTGCTATGCTCTGCTATTAGCTGCCATTTAAAGTGAGCAACTTTCGTGATTTGACAACAATGGATTTTTCCATTGTTAATTCGAGCTTTTGTTCGAATTAAGCTTCCCAAATCGTTGTTCTTTGATACAATCTACCTTTGTCAATATTTCTTCGACGTCTTTGTTGGTACGGTAAGGCCATTCAAATTCTGTCCGATGACCACATGAGAATTCCTTCATTTGTTGTTGGTAGAAGTCTTCCTCTGTTTGGATTTTTGTTGAAAACAATGGTTTTGGTACCAAAAATAAGCAAATGACGAGTATGGGCATATAGCTAATTGTTTCTGACCAAAAATTTAGAAGCAAATATGAGCTTTAGAAGATTAAAAGACGTCTGAGATACCTTCCCTCTCTGTTAACCTCTTTTGCGTCTACCATGTTTCTTTCTTCAAATTTTGATCAAGTTCATGGTCAATGATGGCAGCAAGGATTGTGGCGTAGTATGACTAACAATACGAAAGTATCGGCAACCTCCGCACCGCACAAGTTTAATTAATCAATTGGAGACATCTGTTTCGAGGATACGTTCTCAATCTGGTCGTCCAGGATTGATTAATTAAGCTTGCGTGGCGCACGGAGGTTGCCGATCCTTTCGTATTGTATTTCTGCTCAACAATATTCTGATCTTTCAATATCATCAATAAAAGCGATCATCACGATGACATCTGAAAAGGTCCACAAACATCGGCATTTACGATTGGTGAAACTCCACTTTCTTTGTAGAATCTTTGACCGGATTTTGTATTCGAAAAAAAATGGTGACCACATCGAGTAGACGTTGAAATTTCATGGCTTATTTCTAATGCACCTGATTTGAGCACAAGTAGGTTAATACAAGACGAACTATCTTCTTTCTCGTACACCAACACACCTATACACGAGAACGTCAGATAATCCGCTGTATTCATTAGAAAACATAAAATTCGTTTACCGCCTACATATATCGAAAATAGGGCAGCATTTTGTTTCGCCAATTTCGTCTATCGATAAAATTTTAATCTCGTGCGCGTGGCCCGATCCGCAATTTATGGTGCCTTCTCTGAGGTTTTATGTGACACCCAAAAGTAAACACCGCCCGTTTCTGTAAATAAAACAAACAGGATATACAGAAATTCGCTTTCGCCTTGCGTGCTGCGGCAATAAACTCCAATTCCGTCCGGCGATAGTCTGGCGAGGTGTACTCGTTAGTCACCCGGAGGTACGAGGTGCAACAAATTCTTTACTGCTGCAGGTTGTACCGTGTTGAGAGCGAAGTATCGGGAATGCATGTGCAAGGCTCCGCGCGAGTGAGAAATGGGTGCATCAGCGATGCATCCGAAGCTGCCGGACCAGCAATACCGAACGCGAAAAAGTAATTCAGCGGAGAAGAAAGGAAATAAAATTCCAACGACGGAAGGCTATAAAGTCTATATCGGTTATTCACGTTATTCGGCGCGAAGTGTAATTTGATGTCCATTGATTATCCAGTGTTAAGTTAAGTTGGATGTGCTGAAGCTCTCATCTATTTGGAGCCATATCGTTTGTTTACTTTTTGTCGTTGTTTACTGATTATTTTTGGTGTTGTTTAGAGATCCGTTTTGGAATTTTCTGGGACTTTCTTTCGTCATTATAATGTACGCTGATGATACTTCAACTATCACCAGTGGTTTTCTGACGCTCCTTAGAAAACTCTATGTATGGTTCTCATCCAGCTAAGCAAATCTCATTTTAAAACAAAGTAAAGTTTCTTGCCCTCCACGAACAGTGTCACCAAATAGGTTTAAGTATGAATTGAAAGATTTATGTAGTTTTCAACATTTTTATGCTTTATAAAGATTCTTCAAGAACTTAGTTATTACAAAGCAGGAAGCTCATGACTGTGACTTGGAAGTAGTCTTATGCATAAAGTTATTATCATCTTACAATAGCTTTGGATAACCTCAAGAAATAAGCTGCTAGTGTGCTGAAATAAGCACACCATTGGACGTCCAAATTGGTTATTCGCCCCTAAATACAACATGTTGGTTTCAACTAATGAATCGGGGCGTTACTGTAACTTTCCGGGCCTATAACCTCCGCATTGCTTTCCGAAAATGGCGAAAACGTTGGATATTTTACAAAATACAATTAAAAGTTACTGGCGGTCTTTTGATCTTTCCAGAAACTATAAGAAAGCTTGAAATAATGTTACGCCGAAATGAAATATGAAGTGCTGGGAGTTAGCTTCGATGTCTTCAGCTAATTTCCTAAGCAACAATGACTCGATAATTGTTCGAAATATGAAGGACCGTCTCCTTCTTATTTTCTAAACATTCTCGAACAAACGAACAAACTTTCGATTAAATTTACATCAATGAAAACAGCAAAACTTATCTTCGGTATGTACAATGCCGCTAAACGAACCATCGCCATCGCTAATTATACAATTAAAATCCTCGTTTAGCGTTTGTTGTTGTAGTAGAGGGTTGCCGAGTAAAAAGTTCCGAATTGTTCGGGCGTAAGCTCCCGCGCTTCAGGTATGCAGTTCGGGTCAAAAATTTCTGCGATGTACGTTAGATTTTCAATTCTAAACGTCGGACCGGCGCTCGTAGCTATCGAGCTAACGGTCGAGCAACAAAAAGTAATGGAAAAACACGTCGAAATTCGAATGTGAAATTATACGCGAAGGAGAAGAAGAAATCCCGAGTTTGATGTTTGTACTTTCGAAGCGGGAGTAGACGTGTATGCACAGGTGGATCGTTTTCTATATCCACGGGACTGGAAATTAAATTATTTTTTTCTAATAAAAAGTCTTTCATTGGCAATATTCCATTTTAACAAAAAAAAAAAAATGTTTTACATGTAAGTTTCTTGCATTCAGCGTTGGATGTAATTGTTAGCATTAACCTGTCTTTGCTGGTCCATTTTTGAACAGCATTTCATATTTAGACAGGTAGACGCGACTTTGTCATCCTTGACAATACTTGGTTGCCAGTATTGGTTGTAGAAGAACGTTATGTTTGGAACAAAGAGCAAAAATTCAAACTCTTCGACAAGAAGGCTACTCAAATCGAGAAATCTTGTAAAAATTGAACGAAACATGTGCGTAGTTAATGCTTACCTGAAAAACATTAAAGACTATGGCAATAATGGGAGAGATCGCATTGCGACGGCGATTTTACGGATGGCGTCCAATTCTTGTACTACACCTAAGCTAATTAGAGATAGAGTCTATCTATCTTACTATATACTATAGTCTATCTTTATATTGACTTGGTCTTCCCCGATGAAGAATGGATACTTCAACATGATAATGCGCCAATTCACACAGCAATAATAATCAACGCATGGATGAACAACAACAGGATCGATGTTCTGGAGTGGCTAGTCCTTTAGTCCTTTTCACAGACATGAATAATATAGGAAACTTATGGGGCTGCATGACGAGACAAGTTTGCAGGGAAGAAAGACAGCTTAACGCCAGAGAAGAATTGATATTAGCCATGAGAGTCACTTGGGTAGCAATTCTAACGAATTTGTTAAATACTTTATCTACTGCATTGCCTCATTGCATGTTAGTCATTATTAGGACACGAGGAGGTCTTGTTCATTATTGAAATAAAAAATTTCTTCTTTATTTCTTGTTTTTTTTTCTTTTTTTTCTTTTGCTGAAATTAATAAAATTAAAAATTTTGGAGTTGTTTTGTTTGAAAAAAAAAAACATATTCAAAAGAAATGAAAACAACCCCACACATCTCGTTTATATTTCACACCTTACATAGCACAGATCCGAATATCTCTATAAACACGCACACCTTGTTTAACATTCAAGAAACGTTCGAGAAGGACAATCTTTCGTCCGCCAAACCCACGAGCTGCTACGTCTCTCGGGTATGTGACAAACGTCAAGGGATCTCGTGCATAAATCATAACCTTACCCGATTGCTTTGTCGCACCGTGCGATTACAAAAAAAAAAAAAAACAGAGGAAACAGAAAAGGAAAAGAACATCGCCAGAGGACAGCAGACGGACACGTACTATGGCAATTTTCCCTTTTTATATAATCGAATATCTTCACCCGGTGTCCACATCTTCGCGTTATGTGGAGGCACACATGCGAAGAAGGTGGGGTGCCGTCATTAAAATATATAAATCAGTCTGTAGCAATTGCTTTCACCGTAGATTTTTGTGCGTGTGTTATTGTTCGCATTCCCCCAGGTCTACTCGAGCTTGTGCGCCGCTTAAATAGCAAGAAAAGCCAACCGCCTTTTTGTTTTATTAATAATTATATTAATTTGAAAATGATTGGTGTTAAATCTTTGGTAAGATCGAGTTTTTATTTTTTCTTTCTTAAGAGGTAGAATGCTCATATTATTCTTAATTTTTTTTCTTTGTGTATTTTCCAGTTGGTCTGTCTTGTCGTAGTATTGGCTGTAGTATGCGGTTCACCAGTACCTGGTGGTCTAGGAGGGCATCAGTAAGTTCTTTTCTTTCGATTGTTTTTTTCCCTTTAATCACCTTGTATATAATTCCTCCGGTTTTTAGCTCTTACCTTGAACATTACATCGACTATTACTGAAAAGCTTCTTTTTTAGTAAAACACGGGGTCTTTAAACAAAAGAAATTAATAAAGAATGCAATAATATTGTTTCATAACAGTTTGCTCGTCATTGCATTTGTTAAATAATAATACTAAACTTATCTCGCCAATTGTTTATTTACATTAGTTAGTTAGAGGAGGGCCAGTTCTTTTTTTGAATCACTTCTTTATGTTGTTTACATCTACGTGATTACATCCTTGATAATCCCCCTTCTCGTACGAAGCTTGCCTCTACCTACATGGTTTTATCAACAAATAAACCATTCACGGTACCGTGAAAACCCTCACGTTATGCAGGAACCATTGCATTCCAAGAAGGTTGGTGTTTGGATTATCGCTTCACGGAGAAGAATCACAAAAAGATGTAAACACTTATTGCAACCTCCTTTAAACCAGTTGTACGATGATACTTCCAACAAGCCCATGCGGCAGCAATAAGGAATCTTTGCACCGACTTTTTGATAACGTCGTTTCATCGTTTTCAAGAACTGAATAGTTAACCTAATAATAGCTAACTAGCTAAGAAATAAATGGAAGCTTGACGATTAAAAATCAATCGACAATCGAAACAATGGATTGCGAAGGCTGAATCGCCTTCAAAAAGGCGCGGAAATAATGACGACTGTTTCTTTGGTATTAGAATTAACAATCGACTGTCTTGAAAAAGGGAAAAACGATAACGGAGATAAAGTACGCATTATTATTAGACCAGTTGATGTCAAAAATTGGGGAAAAACGAGCGCCTTTGAGGAAAAAAGGAAATCTTATTCCACCGAGATAACGAATTGAAAGATCACGGAACTACCGTGTGTATAGAGTGTATAGACCTTCAAGGAGACTACGTTGAAGCATTAAACCGTACTTGATAAAAAAGTACTTGTTCCTGTGTTGGGTTTGGAAACTTTTCGGACTACCCTCGTATAGTTTTTATTTATATTAAATGCATTCTTCTCCATGAAATATCTCCACATTTAGCTCTATTTCGCGATCTTTAAATAACAATCATTGCTGCGTCGCTGATACCTTCTCTTTTCTTTAAATAAACCAAAGCGGTGCCTATATCCAAAGCCACCTAATTTCTACCTGTAAGATCATAAAATTTTTTGTTATCTGTCCGTAAATACTGTCTACATATTGAATTTTACCTAAAACAACTGAGTTTGTGGTAGTAGTCACGAATTCAATTGTTTTGGGTGAATTTTCGAGCAACCATAACATAAGCATGTGCAAAATTGGATTCTTAGGAACTTCTTTTATGAATCAATGACAACAAATACGATTGCAGATGATATAAATAGAGCAGCTATTATTTTATTTTGGTCGGCACAATCAATAGTCTTAATTGTTTGATATTCGGCTCGCCAAAATTATCACAACAAAAATCCTTCGTTTGTGATCAACATTTCAACGCAGTTCACTGCATAAGATTGTGGGCTTTCGTTGATAGGTTATCGAGCCAGTTGTGGATGTAAATTTCGAATTTTGGAGATGCTCCTCAAATTTCCGTTCGTCGATTGTTTTAGGCGATCAAAAATTCAATGAGTAAAAAAAAAATAATATCGTCCTGTCTTCTCAAATAAATAATTTGAGAAGACAGGAATAATAAAATATAAAATATAAAAATATAAAATATAAAAAATATAAAATATAAAAATATAAAAATATAAAATATAAAATATAAAAATATAGAATATAAAAATATAAAATATAAAAATATAAAATATAAAAATATAAAATATAAAATATAAAAATATAAAATATAAAAATATAAAATATAAAAATATAAAATATAAAAATATAAAATATAAAAATATAAAATATAAAAATATAAAATATAAAAATATAAAATAAAGGAAAAATAAAATAAAAACTCAAATAATTGATTTTATTTGAATTGTTTCTTTACATGGATCTTCGTATATCAAAACGTATCACCACCACGTTCTTTTCATACAAAACAACCACCAATTCCCATCGTAACACTAAACTCCCTCTAAACTACAAAGACATTATTTCGATGGAGCAGCTTGACGAGGACGTACGTTGTGCTGACAAGAAAGCTTCGCGCGCGTCACAAAATGAATCCAACGGGAAAAAACTTTCCGGGTTCGAAAGGTGCCGTACCCTTATATACCATAGAAGTAAGCGCTTTTAAGCTCGAAAGCTTAGTAGGGGCGTACGGCGCTTCGCGGAATCTTGCGGAAATTAAAGCTCCAGCGAGCGATTCACCAACGAAAGTAATAAACTAACCCCGCGACGCTACCGCGTTAAAGCGACGAAAGTGACGCGAAGCGGGGCTGCTCGAAGGGACGGTAGCGTAGCCCGGTAGTGAGGAAATACGTTCTTTATGCTGATATTTCAATTACGGAAGTGATCCCGTAAACGCATCCGTTAGGCCGGTAACCATCTGATGTAACGTAATGTAATGATGCTGGGGAATTTACCTGTTTAAGGAAGTTTATGATGGGTGCGAGATTCTCCGTGATGTTTTGCGTTATATTCCGAAGGTCGGAAAATGTGATTTAGTGCACTTGCTCGGAAGGAAGTTCTTACGGCGCTGGATTAGAAATTTCATCCGGAAATTTTATTTTATTTTTCAACTATAGTATGTACAGGCGGTATATCTTGAACATCCGCAGATCCGTTAAACATCAGTAAAGATTGGCAATAATGCAGTTTCATCGCATGTTGAGCCATTGGCTGAAGAGAAAGGTTTGAACATCTGGTCCAAACCGATTGTGTCCAAAAAGCTGATATTTTGAATAATTCACACATTCGCTAGCGATCACATGCACTAAAGAATTCAATTTAGTCCAGAGCTGCGATATATGATTCTCCCAAGACAAGTATTCATCGATGGAACAGTCTAGGAACTTGGCGGAAGACACCATAAGAACCGTTTCAGGCTCTATATGTATCAACGGCCATTTGCTAACTACTACTAAAGGATGAAAGGAGACTGTGGACCTTTTAGCACTGTTAATCCTCACGACAGAACATAGACATAGCATTTGAACAACGGTTCAGCTTATAGACTGGTACAAACTCTGTACTTCAAATCCTGCGGAACACTTCATCGAAGGACGATTTATTTCCTAGTGGCGATACTATACGTAATATGTAATATGTTTTAGGACACTAAAAGGTGTCTCACCTAAATCAGCGTATACCTTACCAGAAATTTCTAATATTGTATTAAATACATCAGCTTCAAAGGAAAGGTGAGGACCAAGACCATTTTCTTTCCAATCTTCCAGTCTCTGGAAAGCAAATAACTTGTTCTCTTGTATATTATTAAGTGTCGCATCTTATGACGAACTAAACAGAGATAAACCAAGCAATTTGTGATTGGACACAGAACCAAATTTTCAGCAAATTTTCTGTTGAAACAATAGAAGGAATTGTTGAGTTTAGTGATTCACCAAGTCTGATCTGTGTAATCAATCAATGGTTTGCTGACGTTCAAAAATCTACTGCACGCTGATGTATGCTTTGAAAGGCACTTGCAACGATTGAAAATTACAGCAATTTTGGACGTTCACCTATCGACGCTGGTTTGGTCCAGTCGACGATCGTACTTTGATGAAACGTGAACAACTAAAGCCAAGTTAGAAGTTGCTCGTGGTGATTTTGCATTACTTTTTGTGACTCTTAAAAGATGAGCAGTACCCTGAAAATAAGCTTAGTTGGTGAAAAGTTCATCAAGTCGAAGCTATTACCTACGAACCAGATCCAAGGATCTTAAAGGAAGACTTATCGACTGTGAAGATGTTAGTTATCTTAGCAGCGAATCATTAGCATTCGTAAAAACTGTTATTATTTGTACGAAATGAAGAGGTTACAACAAGAAGGATTTCATCGAAGAAATGCATTAAATTAAAGTTGTAATGTTGAAATTCGATTTGTCAAACAACAACGGGTCACTATATTAATTAACGTCGCACATACTCGTCAAAATGTTGCAACCGAACGTGTTACTTCCTCGCTAATCGTTAAAATAGAACATTATCATATGGTTGTCGAGATTCGCATGAAAGCGATCTAATTATATATTCAATTATTAAAGAAATAATATAAATTACGATTCGGCAATACGTTAAGCGTACATTCTCCTCTATCCGGAACGTAATATCGTATTGCGTCACTCGGCTAATCAAAACGGTACCACGTACCCATCATATTGGCAAATATAATTAATGGGACATTAGATGCATTGAATATCGATTGCCTGCTTTGAATATGGTGACGTATCAGACGCCTTTATACGAGGGATGTTTAAGTTTTTTTACAGATACAATGAAACAAAAGGAAGCTTGCTGAGATGCTTTCGGAGCAATTCTTCACATTTTTTTTTCTACTCTGAAGGTAGTACCTCCAAAAATATAGTATTTGACGGCTTCAACGGCTCGTTGAGGCGATAAATATTGACTATCGCGTTTTGTATTTGACGTTCGGGGACTCTTTTTCAAATGATCAATTGTTTGACGTGCTATGTGGCTTCTAGCAAAGAAATTATTAGCATTAATCGTTCTTCGATCCACCAAAGTAATGCTTGCAACATGTCCAGTACAACGAAAGAAAATAATTTTCTGGTGTACTTCGTTAACGAACAACTTTTATTTATGGATCGGGTTCGTCTGTGAACATCCAGATAGTGATTGTTACTTTGTTTCGAGCTCTTACGAATACATCCAAGTATCATCCGGGTGTTATTGTAACTAGACCAAACTGTAGTCAAAGTGACATAGTCTTTGTAAGGTAAAGTAACGAAATGATAGAATTTTAAGAAAAGGATAAAGACCGAAGAATATCTCGAAATGATAATGAAGTAGTGACAAAGAGAAACTAACAATATCCCAGTGATAGAGTGCTTGAGAAACTCGATAAAATGACAAAAGAAAAGGATTACTTTTTTCCTCTAAACCCAAGTTAAAAAATTTTTTTGAGGAATATCAAAGAAAAGAAAATTAAAAAAATTTAAATGTTTAAATAAAATACAGAGTACTTTAATGATTTTCTCCAACTTCTATTAGTATGAATCAGTTTCTTTCTAAGCGTGGTGACGGCCCAACGGGGCGTATAACCTTTCGGAAGCTTATCATAAAGGGCCTTTTAGTGCGTAAGTTGTGTGTGTAAAGAGTTGCATGGCCTTGTTGCTATCACCCCGTCGCCGTAATAATTCACCCCAACTGCTAAAGGTGACTTGGGAATGTACCGGACCCACTAAAAAAATTTCTTGATCCTAGCGGGACTCTAACACGCAAGGCTTAACTCTACATTTACCTTTAAATTACTTAATCTTCTAAAAGGTTCGGCGTTAAAGAAGCACTGCACGTTCTTAGTAGAAATGTTATTCGGATGTTGTCGCGTACTTGATGTTTGACTTGACGTTTCGTTGATAATGCTATCAGCCTCTTCAAAGGATTTCTAAAGACTGCGAAACGTCAAGTAAAATATTAAGTACGCGATAACACACACCGAAAGATATTTCTACTATGGACTACGGCCGTGAAAGCCTACATTAAACTACTGTACGTTCTTATAAATTTCCTAAAACTAACAGTTCTATTTCTGATGTGAATGATCTCGGTCATCCGCTATTGAAATTACATGTACTCAACCAAGCAACGGTAACAAGTTAATAAAACACGAGGGGAGTTCGTTAAATATCTGGTTAAATACGTATCTATTTGAAAACTGTTGTTAAACGTTAGTTGTACGAAAAATAATACTTATTTCAATTTTCTTGGTAATTATCAAACACCCCTCGTATATAAATTTTCATTAAAATCAAACTAAATCAATTTACTTGCTCGTATTCAAGCATAGAATTTAATCGAAGCGGTTTAGGTGGGCATTTCAATGCACCCGACAAATTCGGGAAATCTAGAGGAAGTTTGCACTTGGAGAAAAGGAGCTCTTCTCGACTAGCGCCAATAATAACGTCAATAATTAGAGAAAGCATATCCGGATCACGATCGATATAGCTTGAGAAGCACGCAAGAAATCGCGGCACGTCTGTTTAATTAAAATATCGCAAGTTGGGACGTTTAACATTTCGTCCGTCCATTCGGAACGTCTCTAACGATAGAAATTTTACGGGTTTTACCGAGTTATTACGGCACACCGGAGGAGGATGATTGAAATTCGCGCTTAGGCAACGCCAGACGGAGGGCGTTCACTCGGGAGCAAAGAAAAAATTCGCCGCCGTATCGTCGTAATCCTGACCTTTAACGGAGTGAAAGTGAAATTCGTTGCTTTCGTTCTGCTGACGGAATCAAAACGGTATGACACAACCCGTTCGATCCATCGCGTGTGTCATTATTTCAAGTTCTCTGTCGCGTGAGCTGAATTTTTTTCTTTTCCGATTTAAGAAGGAGGTACGCTGCGGTGTCTTACGTAAGAGATCGACACGTTTGTACTTGTTTATCGGATGTTGAAAAATTGCTTGGGGTAATCCCTTTGCGCGCAATATACAAACGGAACAACATTTTTAATGGTGAAACTGAGGCAAAGAGTTGGTTAAATGCTAAATGACCCCGCAATCGCCTCATTTACAATCACATCCCGCTCACTACAAGTTTAATTAATTGGTCCGCGATGTCCTTCAAACCTGTATTAAAGGTTCTATTCTTGGGTAATCACATGCGCTGTTACATCTAGCTAATATTTAAGATTTTCGAAGAATTATGGTCGCTAATGCCTGGTAACTGCATCTATTCTCCTAGAAGGAGAATCCTGGAGGTGGTTATTTAAATGTATGAGTCCCTGCAGGACATTGTTCCACTGTTCTTCCTAAAGGGCAATCAGTTCGTTTGAGTTATGTGAACTGTTTTCTTGCTTAAATGAAAAATATGTTCATTCATCAGCTCTTCTAAATATCTCATTTTGGATTGTTCTGCTAAAAGTATTGCCTATACTTGGATAAATGGTAAGTTCATCACATATTGGCTTCTTTTTAAACTAAAAATTTAGGCTTTTATTTTTTTTAATTCTTCTACAGCTCTAGAATGTTCCTCTTTCATACCGTGCCCATTTAATAAGGTGTCTGCCAATTGTAAATGGATGCTGCGTAATGATGTAGCTCTTCTAATTGTGCTGAAGAACAAAGGCATAAATAATTATCTTCTTTTCCTTCGAGTTTCCCGATCCTTTCAGCATCTTTCTTGTGCGATACTGATCTCGTTCCGGTGTTCTTCGTTGTAACTTGTAAAACGTCGATTTTTAAACAATCCACTTCCGAAGAAATTTAAAACTAGCCAACAAATTAATACTTATAAAGAAATAATTGCATTTCCACAACAGAGGAGGTTACGGAGGTTCATTCACCAACGTCACTATGCTCAGCTTTTACGCAAAACATTACTCGAGCTCCTATGATTTGGTCTTCTTCAATCTTCGTGCTTCTTAACAAACCTTTTGATCTCTTTCATTATTGGTTGGTATTCCAAGATCTTCATGAAAATCTACGTCTTTCACATGCCATGGAGCACTTACTTTGATACGTAATACTTATATGTAGCTTTGATATTGACGGCTCACAACAAGGTTCTTGTTGCACGACGATGAAAGGATCCATGTTTAGCATTTCAATGTTAAATAAGCATCTAGAATCATCGCTAGATATTTCGCATCATACAGTGTGTTGAAGGTAATGGAACTGAGGAAATATACAAAGGATAATGTAATGCTTATGGTATGCTTGGAAGAATGTTAATCCCCGCATGGAACCTTTCGTGGAGGCCTACGGCACCCCGTCCCTTTTAAATTAACTTAATTGCTACAACGTACTACTAATGGCTTTTCTAATATCGATACTCGATCCGACGATATCACGTATGGGATATAATATTACCGGTCCTCCGTTCTATAAATATAAATACGATAAAATTAATTTAAAATGGCGTACATTTGAGAGATACGGCGATTAAATCGGCGTAAATATCATTTTAATTTGAAACATTCCCGCCCAGAGATTTGATAGCGCAAGAATCCGCATTCGAGACGATCGAGCAACGTAAAATTCGCAGCATTCCCCGGATCATGTTTATTACGCCTGCTCATCTTAATTTATTGTAATTTATAAATGAGAATATACGTAATAATTTACGTAGAATTCGTCCGCATCAGCAGTATTTCACCGTAATATACATTAATGCTCGGCCTGCGCGAAGTCTGCTTTGTATTTCTGTCGTTGTTCTTTTTTTTTTTTCGTCCCGCTAAAATAACACAAAAGCGGTAGGAAGAGTTATTACAACTGCCTAATATAATACGTTTAACTTGCCGGACGTAGCAGGTACGTCGCGAGAGCGTCGGTTTTTCGCCGTTACGTGCTGATTTGTATAATTTTCGCTTGCGCTGCGTATTTAATACATTTTGTGTTTTTTTTTTTCTTGTGTAAATAGTTAGTTCTTTCGCTGCGAATATGCGGTTCCGCGATCACGTAACCGTGGTAATTAACTAGAGTTAGTTAAAAGAACATTTCCGGTTGAGGGGAAATTACGAGTTATGTACATCGGTTATAAAAGGAAAAAGCTGTGGACTTCGCGTAAAGGCGCCGTGATTTCAGTAATTAGCCAATTGTTTACGCTAAAACGTTCATCTTTAAGATGATATCCATCCAGCGTTCACTTAGATTAGATTAGATTACTGGTAGACGTGGACTTTCGACCTAATCCACTGCGACCTTTTGAGATCTATTGTGCTTCCTCTGTCTACATAGGTCTCAGCTGTTGGGTATTCCGAGCCCATTTGTGAGAACCCTAGTCCTGTCAGTGCTTATACATTCCCAAAGCACATGGACCGCGGTTTCCTCTTCCACCTGGCAAAATCTGCCTGCTGTTTCCTCTGTCAGGCCTAGATTACTGATGTGCTTCTTAAGCATCGAGTGTCTCGTTAAAGGCCCACTATTCTTCCACAGACAACTTCCTCTCTCTGCTTAGCAGGTCTGTTCGAAATGTCCTGTCCTTGCTCTGTCTCTAACCTGAAAAGAACTTCCACCAGTCTTGAGACTTGTGCATTCACCTTAGTTCGGCTTTCTAACTTATTGAGTGCATTCATACAGTCAATACGCCAGTTTCGAATTCGCCTGTGCGGAATCTAACGCTTTTATTACTGCTTAACAGTCTGAATAGATAGTAACAGATCGATTGTTATCTGCCTCCCAGTCTAATTCTTCAATACGCCCCAGCACTGCTATTACTTCGGCTTGAAATACTGTGGTGCTTTGGATTAGACTTTATGTTTTAGATATTTTAGGTTTACTCCCACAAGCACCAACGCCGGCTCTGTCTTTGGGCCGCTTGCGTACCAGATGGATTCGCCCTTTACAGGCGAGCCCTTTCTTGTACTCTTCTATATTTGGTATTACTACTTTGTAGCAATTGTCGAAGCTGTATTTGGGACTAATGGCATTACTGGCGATGCTAGTTACTGGCCTCGCCTTGAGTTGCTTTAATAGTTTCTGATAGTTCACACATTATAATAAGTTGGCCATTCATAAACCTATCGCTTATTATCCTGGCCTTCCTTGGATGTATATACGTAGCGGTTCCAGGTTTAAATCGATTTCCAGAGCAATTGTTGGCGTGGTTTCCACGACCCCCGCAGCACACAGACATCCTAGACGTTGTACGTTACTTAGCTACCTTATCGGCTCTACCTATAATGTTTTCGCCCACCATACCACCGATCCATATGTTATCATTGGTCTGATTACCTTCATGCATAACCACAACATTGTTTCTGGGATTAACCCCCACGTTTCTTCGCACAACCTTTTACATCTGCCTAAGGCAATAGTACCATTATTGATGGTTTTAGTAATATGAGACTTCTATGTATGTCTTTGATCGAACCCTATTCCGAAATAAATACAGGCTTCTTTGCTTTGGTGGTCGAGAAATAGGGACGTAATAGTTCCATCTCAGCAATTTGGCGCTCGCAGGAGTCGCGAAGAATATATTCTTTGGTGGAATACGTTGAACTCCTGAGAAATGACGTCTTACGTTATCCAATCATATTGTAGGCGCAATTTCCAAAAGAAAAATTCTTATTTAGGCGATGATTCACATCGACGAAGCTGCCATTAATTTGTAGAAAGTGTGCGTCTGTACAGAAATTGGTTCAATATAAACACGCACGACATAAATTGAGTCGCTGTTTATTATATTCCTTTGTATTATCGCTTTGTTCTCTTTATATCGCCGATCGTTGTGTAAATTGTTTGCATCCGCGTGTAGTTTTTAATTGGATATCGTTATTAAATGAAGTATTTTATTGTCGTTTTCGTGCAGTTACAAATGTAGCTGGCGTAATTATAAGAGTATATTTACTTGCTTGTAAAAACTTACAAAAAAGTTTATAACGTTGCAATAAGCGGGTTGTCTTAGAAATTCATACAGCCATGTACAAAAAAAAAAAAAAACAATGTAATTACATATCTGCTTTACGCAAAAGATCCAATTCTGAATGGTACAGGGGGTTCCGATTCGCGCCAAATAATATAATAATTTTACACCCTGTATAGTTTTGGTTCCATTCACGATAACCTGGTCTTATGGAAAGTACAAGTTACCATGCTACATACGATGTTAGCTTCGAGCCTCACTTAGAAGCAAGTATTCTTTTGCCAAATTTATTTTTATATCTCAACATGATCTTCTTGTAACTGTATAGATCTTTCCCGGCGATGCTTCCATTTATTTCATAATAGTTGGTGTGTTATTATACGAAATAGGCGTGTTGTCTTCCTTTGAAATAACACACTGCACAAGATGTTTGAAGAAAGCTTAATAAATAAACAAAAGGGAAATGACAGATAATTGTAAACTATTTTCACGCTGACTTCCCGTCTTCTACGCGCGCCTTCTTTTTTCTACTTGGTGATTTAATGTGATGGTCTTCTCATTCGATTAAACATAAGACGGTAACCGATGAAGTATCTTGCCTTGATGTATAGTATGCCTTCGTTATTGTTTTTTTTCCTCTTTTCCACAACAGCACGGCTACGGTCGCCGTCACTTTTTCAACCGATGGGACAGTCTTTACCATTTTCTAAGCACTTCATAGTCCACTGTTTCGTAATGAAAGTAGTCAAATATGGGAGGATGATGATGATCCTAGCTTGCAGCTCCCAGAGGCTGATGATCAGTAGAGAGGACAAAAACGAGTAAAATCATACCTTTTTTGCAACGACTCGTGCCTATTCCTTTTATAAGAAAGGGAAATGGAATAATTGCGCTTCACCTCCTTTTCCCGGCAGTTGAAATTAGTTACGACCGACCGTTTTCTTCGGACGCTGGTCACATGTCCGTTCGCCTTGCTCGCCAGAGGAAGATTTTTAGGGACTTTTCAAAAACATATTTTTAACACAAGCGCAATTATATTAACCAGAATATTTTTAACAAAATGACGTCATCTTTATGTAACACATTAAAATTTCCATCCTCTTTCTTAATTGTAGCGAACACCACGTCATCCACGTCCCGTACAACGTTCACACGATTCATCACCACCACGTGAAGAAGGTCGTCGTGCCCGTACCCATAGTGAAGAAGGTGTTCGTGGAGCCCCTCATCCACGCTCCCATCGCTCCAATAGCCCCGATCATCGGCCACGGAGGCTGGTGGTAGGATTAGTAGGTCGCAAGTTAAGAGTACCTGTCCGCAAAGAACATTAACATTCTAGGCAAGTATGAGATATTGAAATATCTTTCTTTGTTAACGCCTAGGGGGAAACATAAAACGCCTAATAAGTTTATCGTTTAGTTGCTTTGGTAACGCATTAACGTAGCTGATCTGTGGAGGTGGTAGATGGATGGAGAATGAAAATTTTTTTGCTTGTCATGAATTTTGAAAGTATAACGCTACAATCTATTTAATGATTTTTCTCTCTCTTCTTTCAGCCAAATATCACGCCGTTACCTTTTATATATAATAACTTACTATTAGGATTAGGGACCAAGAAAATAGGAAAGTTCAAAGCAAATCGTCAAAACATACAAGAACGATGGTTTTGTAGTTCCAATCTGGCAACAAAATAATGAAAATCTATGAAGAAAAAAATCAAATAAAAAACAAATATTACATAAAAATGGTATTTGCGTAAAGTATTAACGTCTATCTTTGTACAAATCTGTATTATATAGTCAATCGTTGTTATTTTGTGTTATTTTTTTTGTAACATATACGAATTTATTTTTTTCTTTAATAAATAGACTTATAACGTATTTTGAGTTTTTTTTTCCTATTAATTTTGCACTTAACAACATCCTTTACGTTGGTTTCTGCGATCCTGCCGACGATTTGTCAACACTCCTATTGGACGCATTTCCAACCTTCTAATATCTTACGCTGGACACAGCAACTTTTCGTTAAACGACTGAATGAATTGGTGCTAGATGCTGATGATTTACTTGTCAACTTTAACATCGAATCCTTATTCACTAATGTTTTCATACCGGACATGGTATCCATTATTACAGAGTTCCTCATCTCCAATGATCTGGCCGATTTGGCCGAAGCCTTTCTTTTTTCTATCTATTTCCAGTTTCACGGTGATTACTACGAACAAGTCCCTGGCGCAGCTATGGCTCCGCCATTCTCTCCGTCTCTCGTCGCTAATGTCTTTATGGAAGCGCTCGGATAATAAGCCCTATTACTTCACAACCTTGAGCGGAAGTCTTTATAGCACCTTTGTCGTTTGTGGTCAACTGGGGCTCGAAGTAGTAGGTTGATCCTTGGCGTTGGCGTACTGAACAGTTGATAATCTGATATCATCATGAGAAACGCCGGCATTTTTGAAGCGGACAAACAAATAATTTTTATACGGTTAGTGAAGAATAAAGTTGGATGAAAAATGACGCCTAGATCTTTGATCATATTTATTTTGAACAAAGTTTGATTGTTAATTGTGTAGGTATATTGATATGGTTTGGTTATCCTTGTAAAGGACATATAAATTCATTTGGCGTTATTGAGCAGCAGGTTATTGATGCTGCTAACCAGCTAACCAGGATATCAATATTACACAGCAATTCATCAGCCTTCTTACTGTCATACACAGTTCAGAACAGTTTAATATTTTAACAACGCCAAAACAAGACAGATAAGCGATTACGAGAGACCAAGATTTGAGCCTTGCGGAACACCACTTGTAGATACAAAATGAAATGGCTGAAAACCGTTGTAGAAAACAGTTCGATCGGCGTGTTAGATATGATTGTATTAATACGCACAACGTGGGAGAGAAACCAAAGAAATCTAGTTTATGTAAAAGAAGTTCATGATCAATCACATTAAACGCATGAGAGAAGTCAACACAGTATCGACCTGTCCTTAATTATCCAACATTTCACTAACATATTGAGCAAAGCATCCTAAATTCGTCGTTGTAGAATGAATAATCATGAATCTATGTTGATGCGGTGCTTTACATTGAAAAGTATAGTGCGATATAAGTATTGCTCAAGAACTTTAGACAAATTATTTAAAATAGAGATTGGCCGATAATTACAGATTATCGCCTTTCTTGTAAGCCGGAATAATTCTTGCTTGTTTCCATCTCTCCGGGAAGTTCGATGCATTAACTGTCAAATTAATAATTTTGGCAAGCGGTTTGTTTAACATAAAGCGTGCATCTATGAACAAAAAAAAACGTGGCACAAGCTCTTCCGCTGCAAATAATTTATTCTGAAATGAGGCCCTAATATTAGCTACATCATCCTCGCGGATCATAGGGTCGTTGAACGTCTATAATTTTTGGAGGTTATCAGGTAAATCCAACGTGCAAATCGACGAATATGCTTCGGCAAAACAATAAGCGAACGAGACCACAATTTCTTGGGGATCGTCCAAATCAACTTCATTAAACGAAAGCCGGCCATGTATACGTAAACCTCCCTTGCCTTCCATAAACAAAGATCTATAACTGCTTAAGATTAGATTAAATTGGAGTTTGTATATATGTGACGTTGGATCTGTAGGTACACGAGATTTGATTTTTGATTAGAGATCTTAACCTATAACATTCTTGATAGTATTTAGGGTATTTGATAGAAATCCATTTCCGTCTATAGAAATCTTTGGTCTTTGAATTTTTCTTAGCTTCAGATAAGAATCATGATAGCAAAGAAAATTTATTGAGCAAACATTTGGCTACTGATTAATCAAATCGAAGTATCAACATTAACACAGGAATCCAAGAAACACCAGTCAGTCGCCAATATCTTCATGAAGATTGTAAAAATTGGCTTTGCGAAAATTATATCGTGATACTACGCTATTAGGAGGAACATTGACGGGCTTCTGAGGTGATTCAAATGCCTTTATGATAAACATCTTCTGGTACTAGAAGATGGTCTTCACGCTCAACATCAACGTTACAAATGAGATTTGACAGTATCAACTAAAAGAATCTGTTGCTTTCATTTAAAACATTGTTAAACTAGTATCAATCGGTTAAGCTAGATCGACAAAAATCAAGAAAGAAGCTAATCAAAGGACTGCGAACATTGCGGTGTACATGATCAAAGAAGCGAGGTAAGTTAAAATCACCAACGAACAGTATTAGTTATATTTGTGAAATGAATTTCCAAGAATGTAAAGGATGCAGAAGCGCTTAAGATTTTGGAAAGGAACGGAAAAGTAAGAGTGGTAATGGGAGAAAAGAAAAATAAATAAGATGAACCATGAATCACGAAATAGATGCCGCAATGGAAAAAGAAAGTATAGTAGGAGTGATTAAATTAGACAATTCGAGGCAAAAGCACTTAAAAATAAGATCCAATGTTCCTTTCTTACGTAGATGATAAGGGCTCTAGTCGAAGTGAACAGCTACAATTATTTCTGCGTAAACGTATTATTATCTCGTCGCAAGTAACATACTGGTGGACGTTTTCATCATTGGCGGAAGCAAGACCACGACGAAATTCCGCAAACCCGTTGTAAACAATCTTTTCCGATGTTGCTTCATTACCAAAGTTGAACGAAGCAATTCGAGGCGTTGGTCTTTACTAAAAATCTTTTTAATTCTTGTTGTAAAAACTTAAGGTTCCATCCTCGTATTAAATTCGCATAAGCAAACTTTAAAGACCTCCTATTCCTATATATCCTCATCAATTTTAATTTTTTTTTTTTTTAATTTCCGTTCGAATCTCAGATTACATTCTGCGTATAACATTATTAATAGTTTCCATTCCCGGCGGTATTTCGTCCCGCCCTCGTACCGCGCAAGAGTTAAAAAGTTCCTGGAAATTATTTCCACGCATTTCCGTTTCAGTTTTTATTTCCCCCCCCATGGTCTGGAACTCATTTCAGGCCGTAGCATTGTTGCTCTTTCGTATTTACCCGTTACCATCCTAAATTCACGTCTATAGGCGGATCAATTAGCGGAAGGCTAGCGTATAATTTTTCCACGCTTATCGATTGAATTTGTTAAGTTGTTTACTTCGCGGCGCGACCATATTTCACCTAGCCGAACTAATTGATCATGAACCCCGTATGGAAATTTCCATTCGCGTTCTCTTCTCTTTTTCTTTTCAATTAAAACGCCCACTAGAATAGATTTAATGGCCATCGAAGGTTCTCATTGATTTTTTTGTTGAATCTGTGAAGTGTTCGACGAAGAGTATTATGCTTTCGAAACGGAAGCGAATGCCAGAAGATGTTCTCGATGGGATCATCAAAATTTGCCGTGTTCGTAATCGAGAGGGGCACCTTTTTTTTATTAATTTTTTTTGTATTAGTTACTAATTAATAATTAAATCCAAGATTGCGGGCCTTTCCGTATCTTTAAGCGAATTCCTTTGTGCAGGAAATATATGGATGTTATTTCTGCGGTCTCTTTTTTTATTTGGGAAGAGCTTCGTGGAAGGATATGTCGCTTATAAAGAAAAAAAAACTTAAATTCCAACTCCGGAAATGAATCTAAATAGGAAAAAAAGAACATCTCACGAACGTTCGCGTGGATTTATCGATTGTCAGCCAACAATACTGCTGTCGTAACCACGTATCAATAACGTTTAACGGTAACGAAAGGAGAGCATATAACTCTGATTAATGCGAAAAGTTTTACTTCAGGAGTGTATTACGGTCAGCGCCGCATATCGCCAACCACATGTCGGCCGTCCAGCTCTTAACTTTCAACACAACTAACGGAGAAGTCCTTCAAGTGTTCCATATTTCACGGGTAACTCGTACTTAGATGAAAATAAATACATCACGCCAACTTTTTACTGAAACTGCAGCTACAGTCGAGAAAAAAAATTATAAAATAGAATAAAATAAATAAAATTGGCGAAGATCTAAAAGTTGGAGCGTCAACTGCGGTTTGCGAAGCTATACGATGTAAGTGGTTGAGGATGATGGCTTAATATCACGTCGTTCGATAGAAAAACTTAAAATTGATGTCTTAACGTCGAGGAATACTATTAAATAGGCTATTATTGGGACGTAAAGCACTTCCGTTACATGATAAAGTACATTAGTTCAGGAGAAATCTTTCAGGAGGAAAGTAGCTCAAAATGTTACCAATCAAAACATTTGCTGGAAGATCAAATAAACAAAGAATAACGTTTGTTATATGCAGTAATGCAAGAGGAAAAATTGTTTTCCATGAGGACGTCCGAATTTGTGGACGAGAACGCCGAACTGAGAAGTGGAAAAAAACTATTTAACCAACCGGTCCGTGTGAACGGCTCTCGATATATTGTATCCTAGTTTGTCCCTGGGTAGCGGCGACGGGGACATGTAGAAATGGTAATCCCCTATCTGATTCAACCTTCATGGTAAAACGTATAGCCAGATGTTGGGTGTTTAGGAAGGCTAGAAATTCGGATGGACGCGGCTAGATGGCGAAGGTGTCATTCATGTATTTGAACCAAAATTTCGGCTTGAAAAGGTAAGATTTATTATTCGAACGCTTCCAGAAAGATGTTAGCGACGGCCGGAGATAAAGGGAACCCTTAGCTTAGACTAGCTAAAGCTTAGATATGCGTTTACCAATTCAGCTATGTCAGTAGGCTCGCTGACCAGGGTGTCCTGTTGGTCGAGGGTGAGAAGAACCAGAAGTTTAGTCAAATATTTAGCTAATTGTTCCTGGCACTAACAATGGGGCGAAAGAAGACATTTGGCTTGGGGATTTTAGGCAAAACATAGAATTTGGACAGTTTGTAATCTCTAAGAATGATGGTTTCTTCGCCATTTTAGGAGTAGAAGAACGCTCGATGATGTACGTTAGGTCGGGGTGCGAGGTAAGGAGCTGTAGGTGGTATCCTGCAATAGGGCGAGACTCTTAGCGTAGTAGTCTTCGGTGCCATTACCTTTATAATATTATTTAATGCGACGATATCCGAGTTCGATTTAAGGGATTTCATGGCAGAAACTTTGGAGTTGAGTAAATTTGGCTTACGTGATCTGGATTGCTGCAAGATGGAAGCGGTGTTACGTCTAGCAACTCAAGTGGACAACCTGAAAATCCAAATTCTTAAGATTACGGCTATATGATGAAACAGGTCTCTGAAGTAATAGGGTAGCGACCTCACTTTCTTATATGCTTATAATGTACTATGTTTGAAGACAATTCAAGAGCAACTATATATTAGGTAATTAAAGAATAATTGAGCGGCTTTCTTTATTGGAATCTTTTAACGGCCGACACAACTATTTATAGTCGCAGAGAAGCCTTTTTGGAACGGCTTGTAGAATCCTCCCGGATAAGTGCGTTGTTCTATATTGCTACAAATTGGAAGGTTTTATGGTTTCATGGAAAACAACATCAAACTATCATGAAGAAATGAACGCTAAGGTTCTCGAGCGATGGTTCACTTACGTATTCAAATATTTATCCGAGCATGCTGTCATTGTAAAGGATAACGCATCTCGTCTTAGTTGAAAAATTGAAAGGCCGCCATCATCATCACGGAAGAAGGATAGACATTCAAAACTGGCTAAGAAGTTGGCCAAAATTAGACAAGTTTTGCTCGTTGCCACTACTTAGTAGAAATACATGAACCCACGTTATCAAAGAAGAAGCCCGTGCGAGAAATCTAGATGTTATCATTGACGATGTTATGGAGTCATTCATCGTTGATCGCAATTAGGGAAAATGGCGACGGCGAGGATTCCGAATGTTCTAAGTCATCAGGGTTACCTAATTTTATTGGTCACTACCATCTAATAAGATTATAACAAATACTTCATATATAAACAGTTGGATGATGTTTTAAATAAATAAATGTGAACAATTCGTGTCTTTTAAAACAACGTTTAATTTAATATTATACGAATAATATAAACCACAACGTATAGCTTAAGCTATAAATTAACGTCACCATCACTGTTAAATGTTAACGCGTCATTATTATTTTCACCGAAGCTCTAAATTTAATTTTAAAAAATAATACAAATTCGGAAATTGTGAGAAATCCCGGAAGCGGAAGGAACATTCTAGGTTAATCCGCAATATAGTAAATTCTTTGGAAATTTCTTTTTTAAACGATAAATTTAACTTGAGATTGGTTCCTTTGCGAAAAGCTTGCATCTGGCAACACTCGCCGAACACGTTTGTAACTTATTCGAAGTTTTTAATTGAAATATCGATTGGTTCGAAACGAAGCGTACTTGGATATGCTCAGGAATTTCCTCCCTCTACGCTTATTCTTCCTCTGAAAAGATCCTCGTTTTAAGTTTGCGATATTATAGTTACATATACAGCGTCCGACATTTGATTACTCTCGTTCCACAGTTGATATTATTTCGAAACAAACTAACGTTTTAGCTATAATTACTGTAAAAATAGTTAAAGTAAGTCTCTTTTACAAATCTAGACACCGCTTTGTCTGGTGTCTAGATCTTCAGAAGAAGAAAAGAAAAGGTTAGAAAAATTTCAAAAACCAATTTTTGAGGATTCTTTTTCACTCGAACAGTAATTTTCAAAGTGACAATTGATTACTCTATTCCCCTGTCATATTCATATCTGGGGAGAGGGCAGGCTACTCCATAACATCGATATTGTTGTCGTTCGTCCATACGTTGAATATTCTTGCTGTGTGAATTGGTGCACTATCATGTTGAGCTTGCTCATCATGCTCCAGCAAGCGGAGTTTCGTGCGCAGTTTTTTTTCTTTTCAACCGTGAATATTTCCCTATTGCTCTTTGAATAGTTGATACGAAAGCATGACTTTCGGGTCTGTTAATGCGATCTGACCGATTATTGCCATAGTCGAGTGTAGACTTTCACGACGGTAAGCTATAACGTCTTTGGGGTGTTGTCGCGCACTTAATGTTTGACTTGACGTTTCGCTGATCATGCTGTCGGCTCCTTCAGATGATTTCTAGAGTCTTTAGTTTGAGCAAAATGATCGAAAAAGTCAAGTTTTGTTTTAATTGTCGCCTTTTCTTACACGGAATAGAACGAGTAGCAGATATTAAATATTCATTTCCTTTTAATAAAACCCCCTTACTTTATTAAAGGTAAACAAGAAATTCGTTGCTTCCAAGTATATCTGCTCAAAAGTATACTGTTGGTTTCCGAGTTGTTGTCGTAGCTTCATCCGACGTTTCAGCCTCACTCTTGAAGTTATCTTCGGGGCTGCTAAGGGACTATTTATTCCAGAAGGGTATCTATAGGGCTCATTAGGCGTTAGTCGAGCGGATTAAGCAACCGCGGCGATCATTAAAAGGTTAAATTACTTGGGATTTCTACGTATGATGTACGGGTAGCCATGATTGCGATTTGGCGCCCAAATTCTAATCTCTGCTCAACTACAACGTTCCCATTCGCCCGAACATGAAATCTGATAGACACCAGCAGCTTCCGGATGATTGTCGTATTTGGTGGGAAAGCAGTTCGTTGCGTTTAAGGACGATTTTTCTGTTGTTCCCGAAGCGAATCTTGCTGATGTGATCAATGATACCTTAGGTGTCGGGCAAATGCGTTTGCTTAAGTGTGGAGGAGCGTCGATATATCGGCCAATGATAACTTGCAAAACTTTCCTGGAACAGCTATTGGGGATCAGAGTTTCGCTGATGTGATTGAGGAATCATTCCATGACAATTCAACGAATTTAAAAGAACAATAAAAAAGATAAATACTGCCGCATTCAGAACGATAAACAATGTTGTTACATTTTTTTACAACCGAGCAAAATTATAGTTAATTCTCCCACAGAATTGTCTGCTACTTTATAACATTTCTTTTCCGTGTCGCACAAGAATTTTCTCCAATTTACCTATAAATTTCCTCCTGACAGGTAAGACGGTGTTCTACACCTTCGATACCTGTTAAAATTCGTCTGTTTATACCTGACTGCTCCCTCTCTCTCTCTCTCTCTTTCGAAGATGCGCGCAAATTACTTCCGCGAGATTGCAGCCAATCAATGCTAACTGGCGCGAGCTTCCACGAGCTCTATAATTGGACTAGTCGAGAAAGGTTTCCGTATCCCGGAGAAACTGAGTGAGAAATAGAAAATTAAACGGAAGATGTAAACAGTTTGCAGATGGAAACGGAAAATACCCGCGGTAGGGCGAAGTGTACCTGCTAGAAACGATATCGTAACTCTCGAGATGGGGTCTTTTTATTTCGGTGGAAAAGTTCATTTAGAATCTATCGGCTGGAAAATGCGTTACTGGGGAATATTGTTAGTTTGATATTGAAGTTGAACACATTTACCACTTTACATGCCACAATTGCGGTTAAAGAGGACAAACGGAAACTATCTAACGGAAAAATCTTCCGAGGCAGGACCAACATTACTTTGCAGAAATTCCCAGCAATTAGCTGAAGTCAAATTCTTCGATTGCTTCCAGCCCAGAAGAAAAATAATATTTTCTTTGGCCCATCAACGAATATTTTGAAGATTCGGTTCATTGTTTAACGTAAAAAATTCATTCAGGGTGTTTATTTTTCTAAACTTTGAAACTTGTTGAATACGATGGATGTTACCCTTCCATAAGTCTTAAGTTCTGGGAATTGTGTTTTAACAAAACTAAAAGAACTTATAGGCCATCCTATTGGCGACAGACATGTTTCAACGTGCTTATACAGGGTTACCTGTAAATAGCACGTAAGCTACCGAAATCTGAAGACTACCTATCAATGTGTTACTGAAAATTTAAAAAGAAATTTATTTGTAACATATACATTTTGTTCAAATTTTAGGGCCCAAAATGCAAGTAAAGCCGGTCCATATTTTTGTTTCTCCTATATTATACAAATACCGCTGATGAATCAAAGTTAACCCAGATGCAAATAAAAAGCGATAAAGCATTGTAGATGCTATGAATAGTGAATAGTCTATTGAAATGCATTAGTCTGTCGTACAGCTGATTTCGAAGTGTTTATGCGTTTACATTGAATATGCCGATAACCATATGATTTGCGTTCTTAATGTTTAAAGTTAATGCATCCGAAATGTCGGGTTTTGAGTTATTTGTAGTTATACATTCTTTTTCTTTTTATGAAATTTGTGGTGGTCCTAACAAGGACCGATCTAGGCGAAACAGGACAAAATAATTTATTAATGTAAAAAATGTTCGAAATGTCCACCGTGAGCTCTAATACAGGCATCAATTCGGCGACGAAAGTTATTATGCACACGAGTAAAATTTACCATGTCTTCGCGAATGCGTTGAGCTGCAACATAAATGCGATTTCGCAGATCTTCGACATTTTCAATATCAAAATACCATCTCTTGTAAACGTGGATTCGTCGGTAAAGGGAATTACTGACGCAAGACGTGGTTGACGAACTTCGGTGCGTTGAAACCACTCGCAGAAGGCAAGACGGCGAGGATAATCTAATTCCGATAATCTTTGCACGCGCTGGATGTGATACGGATGAAGTAAATTATTTTTCAAAATTCGATGCACCGTCGTTTGGGACACATTTACTTGCTGGGCTAAAGTTGTAGTACTTATGCCTGGTTCCGCCTCAACGATGTTTAAAATATGCTCTTCTGCTTGCTGAACTCTACGTGATATATGACGGCCACGACCTTCGAAACGTGGAATTACTGATCCTGTTTCTCGAAGTCGATACACGGTTCTCACAATTGTCTCGGATGATGGATGCCGCCGATTGGGAAAGCGTTCCGCGTACAAATTTTCTGCCGCAAGACTATTTTGTCCTGTTTCGCCATAAATCAAAATCATATCGGTGTATTCGATATTCGTATAGGATGCCATTGCAATTACGTGTAATGACGGCGAATGCTATGTGCATACTAAATGGATATCCGAACGCTGCTTCAGCGACTGCCGGTGATTCCCATATGTTAACTAAGACAGAGTCGGACTCGAATAAAGAAAAATCATTTTCTCGTTACTACGTGCACATAGAACCATAATATTTTGTATTTAGGCATTACTCATGCGTTTCTTTCACCTAATTTTTTTTTTCGTACTATATCCGAATAAGACTGTATAGCTTTCCAGCGCAATATGCTTCAGTCTAAGTCAGACGTCCGATCGATGGACGTAATCGTTGTAAGACGCGGTTAAATCTCAACGAGGAATAATTTTCTTTTTGTGAGAAGAAGGTGTTAAAACATCAGGAATTATTCAACGTCCGCAATGAGTGTTTGGTGAGTCTACAGAAGCGCTACAAGTAGTGTATACCGGTGGATCGATCGTTTTAAAACTGGTAGAACAGCATTAGGAGACGATCGACGCAGCCGTCGTCAAATTAGCGCACGCCTAGGAATAGATACGCGACAAACGATAAGTTAATGACATCTTACATGATTGTTTGGGCGTAAGCAAGATTTCAGCCCGCCGGTCGCTAAGAATATTGAGATCGAATCAGAAACTCGATAGGTTGTTAGCCTGTTCCGGTGATGAACTTTGGTCACGAATAATAACCACCGAGCCCGAATGATCGCTCTCATTGTTTTCCTTTCTATTAGTTATTGTTCTTCCTCTCCCTTCTTATTAGCTTGTAGTATATCTTTGTTTTGTTTCGTTTACTTATGCCTTTACTTTTCATTTCTTCCGTATGTCTAGTATCCTTTTTCTGTTATCTTATCCTTTGCGTCTTGCCCTATTGCTACTTCTAAGTAATTGAACGTCGTATCCATTTCAAATGTGTATTGGCTCATTTTTAAATGACTTGTTTTCTCTTTCATTTCCTTTTCCTTTTTGATACATTTTGTCTTTTCTTCATTGATCACCAATGCTTATCCGCTTGCTGTTTCTTCTGGTCGGTCGACAGCTTTGACGACATTTATCGTTGGGATAAATGTATTCAATCAAATGTTGAGTTAAGTTAAGATCCCGGAACATTGAAACCGTCCCCCGTATAAACTTGCGAGGCGTGAAGCTTGGCGTTGTTTGGCTCATTCATTCAGAATCCTTTTTTTTGCCGCAATCAAGATATAATTCGAAGTCATTAAATTAAAATTAATTGGTTCGAGTGCTGAAGCAAACGAACGATATGCAAATTAAAATCCGATACCGATTCATTTGTATCTGATTCTTATCTTTCCCGTTGTGCTTCTTTCGCCTTCAAAATTATTATCTGCGGGATTGATCTAGAACCGGAGGTCTAAAATATGCTAAAATATTCTTTGCATACGAATAACCGAGATTCCAATTAACCGTTTCCCCCGACGTGTTTACGTCAAAAGCTTAGCGACGCACAGATTTTCCTCGTTATCTCGTGCATCTTCTATATAACTTGTTGTCACATCCATACAACCATTAAAATCTACCTACCTACTGATAAATATCGAAGATTCATCGTATCTGCTTTATTCGTATCCATATAGTACAAATATTGAATTTCCACCGTGTCGGAGACGAGTATTCGCCTTATTTGCTCCGATATATACAGCGCGCGCTAAGTTAGAGTAGATAAATACGGCTGTGGAATTTATCAAACGTTTATTTAAATTTATATCGGTTCGAATGCTAACTAGTACGAGTCATTAGAGCATTCGTTGTATTCATTAGATTTAATTTCTCCTATTATCCACCTGTACGCTTTAGAGGGAATGAATAAAAACTTGGATTTAAGGAAGGACTACGTCGACAAATAAGCGCATATTTGAACTGAAAAAGGCGGTCTTTTATTGTTGCGAAGATAACTTTAAATCTTTGCTTTGCTTTAGTTTCCTTTCCGTTCAAAATTTCCTCAATGTATTAATTTTTTTTTTTATAAGCAACGTAAAATATTAACATATTCAATAGAAACAAATCATATGGTAACCCCCTACTTTGTACTTGCAATATGTGAAAAATTTACTTCTTAGATTGGTTCGCTTTCGAGTTATTTAAAAAAAAAAAAACGAAATCGATTTATTCTAGGTTCGGACCGTTGTCGAGGTTAATCGAAAACTTGACGTTTCGCCCACAATTGTGCGGAACTTCTTTGGGAAGGGGCACGCTGATGCCCAATCAGCGACCAGCCTCGCCCATTGCCAACATATAAAAGTGCTGGCCCCTCATATCCTTTGCAAGAAGAAATATATAATTGTGGAAGTAAACGTTGGACCATCGCCTATCCATATTTAATAAGATCTTAAAATTGCCATAAAAGACAATTAAAACATAAAAGACAGCATAAAAGAATAATAAAAGACAAAGCAGCCATTTATGATTAACGTTTAAATTGAATTAAATATATAAATTAATTTCTTTTTCTATTTGACCTTAGCGGGAAGAGAAACCATAAACCTTGTTTCCTTTGATGTCATTTTATTTAGCTACGTTTTACGGCGTGTATTGTGGACCTCTTCAGGCATTCTACAAAAGATTAGAAGTAAAGAGGACACAAGCGAGTCATATTTGTTTTACAGCGACTAGACAGACTCATGTTTCGTCGACTCTCGGAGAAATCAGTAGTTAACACGAACCCTTTCTTATGAGACGAATAGACCCGAGTCTGTCTAGTCGCTGCAAAAGAGGAATGATTTCACTCGCTTTTGCCCTCTCTAACTAGAAGGTATTCTTATCTGAAATGAAATGAAAAATGAAAATTCTTTCTTATTCTCCGCAATTAGCTTCCGCCTTTGACATGGTTCACATGCTGAGATACCGCTTCCTTTGGCACGGTTTAAACGTTGTAAACGACTCTTAGAGGAGTCCCAGTTGATTCTAAGCGAACCGTTGAGTTTACCTGCCAAAGCCGATATAATGTATCGAAATAAATACTTAAAAAGGATCAATTAGATGTACATCAAGATCTCAACCGAGTTACCATTGCGATATGTAAAAGAAAGAAAAACGTACAAATACTAGAACAGAGACAGAATAGAACAGAAGATATTCATGTTTAAATTAAACTCGGTTCGTTAATATTTCTTTATAAAAAAAATGAGAAGTACATTTTGCCTTTGATTCACCTACGTAAAGGGTACATAATATATAGGCTATATCATTTGAAAGAAAAAGGTTGCCATCCGTTTCCGATTTAATCAAGAGTACCATGAAAATATTTTTTAGGAAACACGTCATTATTCATAGAATCGCTTTGATAGGGCACCGTCGTGAACGATCCTGTATATAAAGGATACAGGATCCTATAAAGCGCGCGGTGTATGTAACACCTCCGCTACAGGGAACACTAATTCGTATCCATTTTAGAAATTAAAGCTATAAATTGTGTTTGCCAGCCGCCGCAGGATTAGCATTTGCCAGAAATCGTACGTACGAAGAGATATTAGATTATACAGTGTTACGTATGTACATGTAGCTACCGCATTCGTGCAGGATACGTATTCACGTTGACGCTTGACTAAGTTATCTACGTACGTACGTAGGTATCGAGCTAGGTGCGGGTGCATGTACGGAAAATAGTACGTACGTAGGTTGTTTCCATATTTCAAATTCGAATGTGTTAATCCATGTCGGCGCGCTATTCATGAATCTCGATTCTATTCGACGCGAACGCCAAGCCGTATCTACCGTTCGAAACCGGTACGCGAAGATGGGAACGAGAGTCGCCGTTTGTCGCTTATTGGAATACCCGTAGTCTTGGGGGAAAATCAAATATTGGGGATTTTCATTGTCCCCATAAAATTAAAATACGAGTGCGTAGAATTAACGAAAGCTATTTTGAATTGAACGGTGACGTAGCAGTAGTTAGAATGGTAGGATTTGATCGGCGGAGCTCAGCATTAGGTTGCTAGGCGTGGCGATGTTTCGCCGTAATGGCGACTTTATTTTTTTTTTATTTCAATTGCGACTAATAGAAAACATTTAGCTTTCTCGTCAGTTCGATGGTGCTATATAAAAGTACATACGGCTATTTCCGACGACATGAAACTCGAACATGATTAAAGTTTATGTTGGCTTAATAGGGAGAGGTCTATTTACATCAGCAATTAAGAGATAGCCAACTCCTTTCAAGATCAACCGATCATCGATCACCGAACCAACGATCTTGATTATTGTGTGCAATCTTAGAGACAGCTTTTATTTTTGGAAAATTATGTTTGTCTCGGGAAAAAACAAGAAGGAAAAAGAAAGTAAGAGCCAAGATTTATGAGATTATAAACAATGATTTGGCATTAGGTGTTGTAGTCTCAAAAAAAAAAAAACTTTTTATTTCAACATACAAAGCTGTTGAACCTTGCAGCTACAAAAAGAAACAACTGGTAATCCCATCAGTTTATTTTTTCAATTTTTATTCAATCGCAAGTCTACTGGATTAGTGACGTCATAATATAAATTGACATCTTCCGATAGATCTAATATCGTTTACATATACCGGAATTGCAAACTGTGCTGCCTCTAACGGTACAAGACGGTAAAAATTAGCGATGGGTACCAATTTGTTCGCTCAGCATCTGTAAAACTTGGCTGCACCGCTTCCGCACACGATATTTAAAAGAACCAAGTATTCCTCCATCATTCCTCATTAAATTTAATTAACGACATGAATCTTCAAGACATTGGTGAAAATCGAATCTAAAGCTCTGCGTTTACCGAAGAGATGAGCTACCAATCGCACATAATTTGAGATTTTTTCGATGCAATGTTCCTTTTCCATATTTATATCTTCAGACGTCTCCTTATCACTTCCCTTCGATGCTATCGTAAGACACTTCTTCTTAATTAATAAGCGTATCATTCTCGGCGAAGTGAAAAATTGCATCTCGCAATTAAACGAAGATATTCGACAAGATCAACTGGAAAATAATGGGAGAGACATCGCTTGTTTCTCCGAGAATAAGCTGGTGAATTTACAATATTCGAATTGAATTTAATACATTCCACAAAACTCACTGCAATTGGTTAAAAAGATCTCGCCAAATCCATGAGACCGTCCAAAATTGTCCTGGAGCCAATTCTATTGTAACCATCGAAAACATTGGCGATGAACAACGAAGTCCGAAGTATGAAGTATGTTAACATATAACGTCGAGTCTTTGGAGGGAGGAGAGCGGAAATAGGATAGGCAGGATGAAAGGGTGAACGATTACGATAATGGTTCCGGCATAACCGGAAGAAATGTATATCTTCAAAAATATTTTAAATAATTAAAAAAAAAAATTTTCTATTCTACTTATCTTTTAAAATACTTTTGCCTCAAACTCGAAACCTCGTAGCCTCACTCCTGGAGGTTGGTCAATTTCTCCCGATTCACCCTGATAAATAATACAACACGAAGAGCGAAGTTGAATAACATATTATTCAATGGCCGACGAATATGTTTTAATACCGCAGCAGCAGCAGCACACCTGACCCTCGAACAGTGTCTTTCTAATTTATTCTCCTCATACTTGTGAAATATCCAGCAATAGATTCCTCTGTACCGTTATTAATATTCCCTCGTTCCACAGTAATTCACGGGGAATAATTCGTCTTTTACGTAATATTTTTTACGTTATTATTCCATTATTCTTTTGAGGCGCCGCAACCGTTCTCTAAACGTCCTCCACTTGACACGACACTCGATGTAATCCCAGCAGCGAAAGATTGATAAGCGAACAATGAACATAACGCGCGTAGCGTGACAAGGATTGATAGAAATTACGTTTCGAACGTAAATATAAAGTTGAGATGCATTTTCGTCACTGACATAATGTTTTTTTTTTTTTTTACCTCATTTTGTAGAAAAGTTCCGAGCGATGGTGTTGAGGGACAATCAATTTCTTTAATCCTTTAGATATTCTCTATCTTTATTTGAGGTTCATCTAGATTTAGGTTATAATTTTGTTGTTGTTATTAAACGATAATGGTACCTTTTAAATCGTTTTTATTCATTTATTCTGTTCAGAAGATAGGCTAAATTTCGTTGAGTATTTGATTGATCGACAGCATCAAGTGGAACTTTCGTTCATCCGAGCAGATAAACGATAGCACTGTTAGAGTAATCGTTTTATCTGCTTCATTTCATTACTCTTCTTTTTGGTTCTTTTTGTAACTTGTTATTGTAAGCGTTCATAACCTTTTGAACAAATTATAAAAATTTCGATGGGAACGCAACATATGAAAAATACAGCAAAAAACGTAAAATGCATTAACGGCCCTCAATTGCCTTAAAACCGGGCCCCGCACCAAAAAACAGTCTTCCATTGGTTCAGAAGAAGCGTCGCGCCAGCAATATTGAGCAAGATGTGAATTTTCGAAACGTTTCGATTGGTGGACTGGTTAACAAGGGCAGTAGCTTTAGTTCAATGTAGCCGTACTCAAGTAATAAGAGGATGGGGACAATTCGAAACTAATTTAAAGTCTAAAAGGCCAGCCTAATATCCGCAGCTATCCGCAGAGCGTTTACACAAGATGGCGAAAAGTGGAATCACGCCGATTTGAGCGACGTATTATTCTCGGACGAATCCAGATTTTGCCTAAGATCACCGAGAAACGATATTTCCTCTCGGGGAGGCTGCTTTATGGCTCGGGCTGGCTCAATAAGTTCGTATTGAATTGGCGGTGGTTGATGGAGATTCTAGGATGGTTGCAACGAACATGAGAAAATCGCCTAGTTTCTTTTGCTGCATTTAGAGGAGCTGGTTTCATTTTTATGGACGATAACGGAAATATAATAAATGAAGTCGGGATTGTGCGTATGAACGGGGCAGTTTGCCGTTTAGAGCTATCTCCAGATTTAAGCATATGCGCCTCGTTCAAATAGCTTAGGTGAACTAGCTGCAGCGCTTCCGGTAGAAAATAATGCTAAGAGAGACGCAGATATACTCTGTATTAGTTGCAAGAATTTTGATGAATGTTGTTTTATTAATTCAATTAAATTAATCTGTTTCTTCTTGTAAATATGTTTTATCGTTCGCGTCAAGAAGGACCTTATCCCAAAAGATTGTTTCTTTACGTGTAAAAATTCAAAATGGGCCGCGTATTTTACGCTCGAGTGTATATATATATATATATATTGATATATTTTGTCAATTTTGTGCACGCATCGCATGCCAATTAACTCGACAATGTCAACGGGGCCTCCCGCCAATTTACTCGGCTCCGGTTTTGTTCTCGAAGCACGGGTACTTGACACCAAATTCGACCGGAACTGTTATACGCTCAACCGGAATATAACGTTACATAGAAACATCAACCCGGGAAGGTCTGCAGCAAGTACGAAGGCGGCCTTTCTCCGAACTCCGAGATGGAATCCGTATAACCGTCTGGCATCTCGCCGTCCGAACACTGCGCATGTTTTCGCATCCCATGCGAAGGGACTGGTTTTCCATCCCGTGCGGAAAATGTCAGTACATATTAATTCATCCTTGGTAACGCTCGTGAACGCCATCCGGAGGCTCTAATACGAAGGCACGTCTGATATCCCACGATCGCTCGCATGGAAACGGTGAGATTTTGACGTCGAGAAGAAATAATGGAGATCCACCTTCGAAAATAGTGTTTATTTCGCGTGGAATCCGAGAAAAGAAGATATTTGGGAGAAACCCGTCGGAAGTTGGAAAAATTCAACGCGCCCGAAAGAACCTTTAAGGCTCTACTATCAACATAGTTAATCGCAACAACTATCACGAGGGACAATCATTCACATCAAGATGAGGAAATGAAGACGCCGACGCCTTCAGAGACGGATCTGAATAGAGAGAGGATCTGCTAGTGTCACACCTCTCCAGGCAGGGTTCAAAGAGCGACTATCGTCACCCCAAAAGTTCCCTGAGCTCATCCGCCTGGTATACACACGTAAGTTCAATGTTAATTTTGTTTCCAGCTTCCCTTCGATGAATATCATTTAAATCGCCGCGACGTTCTCGAAAAGATTGTTTGTATATCCTCGAAATAAAATAATAAATGTAACACAAACATATAACTTGCAAACACGCGCTCGTAAAAAAGGATATGCTCTTCAAGTGTTTACTTTAAGAACTATAAGCTTTAATGATACTTATCTAAGAATCTAAAAAAAATCTTCTTTATGTGTGTGTGTATGTGTGGTCTTTGATTGGATCTCAGTATCCTATTCAACAGGGTGCAATTCAACAGGACTATCGGGTACTGGAGTGCCGATATCCTTAGGGAGTCCTCAAGTTCGAATTTGCGTGGTTTCTCTTTTTTTGTCCTTTACACGAAAAATTTCCTTTCCGTTTTCAGGACATTTTGAAATATAATGCTTGTTGATTTCTTTTTTTTTTAATGAATAAAAAAAATAAATAAATCCTTGGAGAAAGATAGAAAAAGAAAGTATTTTCTACAGATTTTCACTTATTTCTCAAGATAATCTCTATTTAGCTCTACACATTTTCACGCTTCGTGTTTCTCCAGGTCGTTTAGGCCCTTCAAAAAATAGGATTTTGGAAGGTCCTCGAAATAGGCATCTGTTTGGGCGATGACTTCCTAGTTGGACGTGAACCGTTGTCCGCCGGGCCGTTTTCCCGAATTTGGAAACAGAAAGGAGTCACTCGGAGCCAAATCCGTGCATATTGTACAAATTCGAAATTGAAATCCATAATTTTGATCGCCGAAACTGCGCAGGTGTGCGCCCGTGCATTCTTTTGATGGAGGAGGATCTTTTTCTGTTTCAAATGAAGACGCTTTTCCTCGATTTCTTCGTTCAAGCAATAACCGATAACGAAGAATAATATTTTTTCAGTTGTTGTTGTCGTTTTCTTTCCAAGTAATCCGTGTGGATCCCAGAGGACGGAGACTATCACCTTACCGAGTGATTTCACTTCGCCTTCTTCGAAGCCACTCAGTGTTTCGACTGTTCTCGGGAGTATAGTAATGTATCCATATTTCTTTCATAATTGTGTATCGTCGGAGGAAGCCATCAAAGCGTTCTCAAAGTCTATTTTTTTGTTCTCCATTTATTTTATTCTGTTTTTTTTTTGTTTATTCTCCGCTGAGAGCAAACGCGGCCCAATTTTTCATGGAAAATTGAAATCACTGTACCCCGCGATAGGACCTCAATTATTTCGCGTTCTTCGTTTGATCTATATTTCGAAATTATATCGTGGATTTTGTCAATCATTTCGGGGGTAGTCATTTCCACCGGACGTACAGAATGATGTTCGTCTTTCGTAGATATACGGCCAGGTTTAAACTCATTTACCCAATCACTTCTACTGGACGTCCAGAACGATGCTTTGATCTCTTTCGGTGTTGAGTCTTTTAGATATAATTAACACTTTTAACTAAATTTTTGCCATTCTTGTACATCTACGAGAGCCATCTTTTAAATTTTCTAAGAACTTCTTCAACCACCCTCGTAGATTAGGAAAATGTTGCATTACAATAGCAAGATTTATCCTGTTGCTAAGTATCGATACTATAGTAGGCGAACATCGGTATGTTCGCTTCTTCGAAAGACCAACAAAAGCAACGTTATCAAACTTGTTGAAGTGTTACATTATAAAAGTGTGTATGTTTAGCAAAGCTAAAGTTTATTTAAAAGAAATGGAAAGTGATAAACAACACATAAGTATCTTTTGGCATCTTCAATATTGTTGAGCTTAGAGGAAACAAACATCGAACGATAACCAAAATTTGATATTGTTTACTTTATTTGCAAAATCTAATGAATTTTCTACTTCGAAGCCGTTTGCTTTGATGGGTAAATTTTTGTATTCATTACTATACTACGCCACAGTCCTTGCTATCACTATTGAAGGAATAGCAAGTGATTCACGACTTTCACGCGGACGTTTGTCTGCTGTCAATTGCAAATTATTGCCTCCATTCGTTAGAAAACGTTAAAAATGTTTACTTAGTTTTACTTACAAAGTTTGATCGTTGTTTGTTTTTTTTTAATCTTTGACCACTTTTATAATTATAAACCTTTGTAATTAAAAACATTAAAATTCCTAACCAGCAAACAGGGATCTTTACGGAATGGACTTGGTGCTAATTTCAAAGACACGGCAATCGGTAGAACTTTAACATTTGCACCCTTTAAAATCGAAAATTTCCAAACTTTGCATGCTTTAAAGGCCGCTTAATTTGGTTTTCAATCTTTTCGACTTACAAAGAAGTAGATCTCACGTTTCGCGTTAAGGTTAAAGCTTACCTTGTAAGACTTACAACGCAATCGCTGACAGTCTTGCGAACATTTCCTTTAGCTTGTTTCCCAACATCCCGATTTCATTTGCACACCCCGTACATATCGAAAATACCGTGATCAATACTACGTTTTCAACGTCCAAGTAGTTACATCAGCAAACGTAACAAGCCGCGACACTTATTGAACCTTCGCATAGATACTCTCTAGGGCTTTGCGTATTGTTAACAGGAATTGATGCACCGTTAGATACATACGGAAAATAAAAAGTATTCTCGTAGGAAAAATACGTTGCAGGTAGAGTGTTGACAATCTACGATATGCAAATGTCGATTCTGTGCCGTAAGCGAAAGCATCCCTCAAACCAATTCCTCATGCAGAATCTAAATATGGGAGCTATACGAGAACTAAGCTGGTATTACTGACATGTTCGGATTGCCTGCAGCAATAATACATTCGATCAGTCTCTTCTTTAGAGGCAACCAATCACTCTTCAGAATACTGATAAGTGACCATATCAATTTCTTCCGCTGACGCAGATGTTGTTTAAGCTCTTGCAGCAGCCGAATCTTTAGCTCGCTGCTTCCCTGTCATTATATTTATTCGTGTTTATAGATTTGGTTCGCGCGATTCTTCAAGAGCGTTAAAATGTTCTAAAACTAGTCACAACTCTTTTTAAAAGCAGCAGTCCTGTGAGTTTCTTAACAGCTGAAGAGTCAATCTTAAGTTGATGCTCCTCTACGTGCTTCACTTGTTCGCTTCAATTATCTTCTTAACAGAACCGTTATTTTCTTCGTTGACTATCGTATGAGATAGTCCTGATCGTTCCTGAGCTGCTTTCGAGCACGCAAAGTTACTACATCGTCGGTAAATTGCAGCCAAAGAAAGGAATTTTTCATAAAATCTTTGATTCGATTTAAGATACGTTTTGTTTTTCATGGCCTACTAGTTATTATTTGAAGAATTTTTCTTAATTACATATGTTTAGTTCGAAAGGATTTTGCGAGTTGTAAAAATAGATATTCAGCAAAAGATTTTCTTTAGGAGGAATTTATCGAAATATCTGCCGGAGAAATAACAAAAGGCGCCTTTGTTGTGTCTAATTGTCAGATGCCTTAGTGGTTTATATCGATAAATTTGGAAAATATGCTTTGCAAATCGGAGTCGGAGAAAAAAAATCTGTTTATAATCTAGTCGGCCATATGGTCTCTGGATATTGTAAATGCGTCTAGAAATGAAAGCAATATCTGTCAGGACGATATACTAACCCATAAAGAACTGAACAGACATGCAAATTATATTCAGAATTTCAGATCTCTCTCAACGGTATCGTATCGCGGGATTCTACGCCAGTTATGTAAACTCTTCTTATAACGTAGTGATAACTACGTAGGAAGAATAAAGCGGGACGCGATATTGCGAAATATGCGGGGTATGGCATTTTGAACTTTCAGCAAAAGCGTTTCAAGAAGTGAATGAAACAATAACAAATTTTGCGAATGAGGAATTAAAAAAAAATAATTACTTATTTATAGTAAACTATGCCGGTTACGGAACAGTTCTCGACAAAATTAACCAAAGTCGATTTTCTCAAATTGCTCGCCCTTACATACACTTTATGTACAGTATCTCTTACGTTAAAAACGTATCTTAATCATTTCTTTCAGACATCGTTCTTGTAAAAATACGGTACCGTAAAGCAAGTTTTAGGCAATTTCGGTGCTCTAAGTCACAAACCGCTCGAAAGATTGAACTTTTTACAATCGCATCGCATTTTGAGCATAATGCATGAAGCATGAAGCATAATGGACCACCCGAATATGGTTCATTTTTATTAACGCATCACCGAGAAAAAAAATGATTGGAGCGTGCCAAAGAACACATACATTACGGAAACATAAAAATTAACATTGAAAACATCGCAACGTCCTCGATTCGATCACGCCATTTTTGCGTCGTGGCGAAAAAAACAGTCACGTTTAATGGTTGCTTTAGGTGGCTGCTATTTAGCGGAAACGCTACCATGTAGATGGTTGTTCTCCTCTCAAGCTTGAATTACAGTAGGCGAAAAATAGGAAGTCAAATTCTCCAAATTCCCAACGGCAACTTTTTCGCCAGGATTGCCAATTTCTTTAATTCATCCATATCGAACCAGACACTGGGTGTATGACTATAGACGGTCCTAAGAGGACCCCTTTTGGTCCAGCCTTCGTATAAATCGCCTGCCTTGTACACAACCGCGTGCTTGAATTAAATTGTCCACAACAGCAACTTTTTTGCCAGGATTTTGAATTTCTCGATATCTAACTTGCGCACCTCTTTTCTTCAAGAACAATACCCCCTCGGAAAAGAATAATTTTCCTGGAGACATTTCAGTTCTAACTAAACGTTCCTATGTAAATTTCAGCCCCAGCTGGGTAAGTAAGAAAGCTGACATCCGCTTCCGATACAGCCGGAAGTAATATGTCTTGCGTTCGTAAAATCTTGATTTTTCTATTCTTCTCGTCTCTTGAAGTACTTTCGCCCTAATTCTGAGTTCAAGACGTCGCACTCCGTAAGTTGCCAAGCGGTAGCTACGCAGCGGTAAAAACGGTAAATTAAGCAAACTCCGCACGACGCAAACTTGATTAACACGTTGAGTGGGTTAACCGCTATCGCCATTTTCATGAGATTTAAACATCCAAAGTTGGGAGGGTGGGTCGTGTTGTTGTCCACCACGCATTTGTACGTTTCGGGCCGGGGTTCCGCTAGACGCCTATTAAGTGTTTGGGAAGTGATTCGGGATGTACATCTTGGCGTTTTAGTGAAAATGTAATTAGCTTGTTAGTCGATTTGTAAAAGTCTAAATATAAAAACTAAATACTCAACAGAACTTAAGGAATAGTTTGCTTAGTTGACCATTCATAAGACATCTATGTGTGCTGCTTTCTCTAAGCTTTTGGGCTTTGTTATTCGTTCGTACAAACGAATCTAAGCTTGAGTATGCTTCCGTTGTGTGATATCGAGGAGCGTGTTCAAAAAAGGTCTCCAAAGTATTTGTCGTTCAAGCTAGACGACACGTACCCCTGCCGAGGCACTCTTCAGGCATGATTTCACCTCCTTCGCTGACCGTCGGGAATCGAAGGGAATCTTCGGGAATCTTATTTCAATCGAGATTACAAGAACCTAAGCATCCTTGGAACAATCTAAGCTTTCAATTTCGACATCTAACCTTCAAAAAAGTAATCTGGACATAATAGCGATATTGTCTTGCTTTTGCCAAAATTCCCTAAAAATCCCTAGGATCAGATAAGGGAAGCTACTGTGGAGTTCCATAAGCAAGCGTATCTATTCTACACACAAGGTGTCATCGACGGCATCAACTCTCTTTAAGAGCAACATAATATCTTCAAGCCCAATCAAAGACCGCGATCATCTGGAAGCGGCTGGTGCTTACCAGATTCTATGTTTTACCGAATCCAAATTAACTCTTCTCCAAGTCTCCAAATAGTTTAAATCGTGACGATGACTACCGCTTAGATAATACGTGGAAACGTATGATCTAAACTTGGTTAGACTTTCCTGGTTAAACTCTCTGGTAAACCTGGTTAAACTTTCTAGCTACCACCACAGTTCCTTGTTCTATAACTATTCCATTGATCCGAAGCAAGCCTTAAGATGTCCTCTAAGAGTAAGGACGAAGGCTACTACTAGATGCGATTAGCAAAGATCTAAGTCTAATCTAAGCCAATAGTTTTCCGTGATGAGACTAAAAGCAGAATTTGGCAAAGAATTAGTAAATGCTTAAAGTGACCTCCTTCGGTTTCAATAAATAATGTACATTGTACGCGGGCGTTAATAACAACCAAAACATGTGTTCTTAAGGAGCGAGGTGAGAAGGTACTATTTTATTTGCTCGAACTGTTATGAACTTTACACTTAATACGGCGACTGTTTGCCGAATATTTTAGAATCTTCGTGGAAATATACCGCGTTACACGTATTCGAGTGAATAACAAATTAACTATGCGCCGAATAGTGTGAATTGATGGAAATATGTTTTTGGCAGTAACAACAACCTCCTTTAAATGTGTCGTAAATTATTTTTTCTTCTTGCCAGCTTAGTAACAAGAACAAAACGCCGGTCCAGATCTATATACAGCGTGACTAAAATATCCTTCTAGCGAATCGATAAAGCTGTTTTATCGTCTCGATCAGAAATCATCGGTCTATTTCGGAAGCTCTGTATGATTTAGAATAAATAAGTAGTATTCGATATCACGCTACGTATAAGTAACGGCGAGAAATAAAACGATATATTTTGAACCAATAATGAACAGTAGCACATTGGGGCAAGTTGAACGAATTTAAAACTAACGATGATGTTGCTGCAAAAGGATTTTAGAAGGAAGCTTCGATGAAATCCCTGCTATGGCACAGAAAAAAAATTTTCGTGCGCAAAATTCATTTAATTTTTATATACAATCTCCTTTGAAGTCGATAGAATTAATCTAACGTTTTTCTATCGTTCTTATTTAATCTAAAAAATACTATTTCTCCAGCCCTGCAAAATGGCTTTGATCATTTGATCGAAATCCTTTTCCATTGAGCCATTTCCTTCATATTCGGAAATAGGAAATTATCTCACGATGTATGTTCCGCGCATTGTCTTGATGAAACAAGATGTCACCTAAAACGTTGTAAGTTTCACGTTGCAGCGGTTCACCCCCCAAGAACGCATAAAAATCGTCCAAAGTTGTTGCGAAGATCCGCATTTTGCTACGTTATTCGTCGACTTCACGTTGTCCTTGTTCAAAATCTGATGTCCAGCGATACAGCAATTAGGAGTAAAATTGCAACATTTGAGTGGACTGATTCTGCTGAAAATATCGCTAGGATCGATGAAAGTATGACTGAAAGACCTTAATTCGTCATTTCAGCGAATCGTCACAAAAGACTTCTATTTGGATGTATGCAAGATTCAATTGATCCAAACAATCAAAATCGCCATGTGTTCGACGATTGGAACTTACATTAGAGCAAACGAAACGTAGTGATGAAGCGCATTCAGCGCTGTCGCTTTTGGGATCGCGAACGTTTTCGGGAGATTGCGGAGAAGCCATTGCATCCTCATCGTGTAGCCGTTTGAGCCCTACATTTTCAAAAATTCGAATGTAGAAGCAACGACTGTTATTGGTGGGTGATATTGTTGGATGTTGATGGACCTCGATAATCTTTTCTTCCAACGAGATGGCGCTACTCGCCGCGCTACCGAAGTAACCGTAAATTAATTGCACGAAAAATGTATTTTCTCCAAACGGTGACATTGATTGGTCTTCAAACTTGTGTGATTTACCACCATTACCACCACCACTATTGCCACACGCTTTATTTAAGTTAAGTTAAGTTTAAGTTAAGCCACACGCCTAACACTAACCATAACCAATTAAAGTTGTTACAACTTCGCCGAAGCGAAATACCCAAAAAAGTTTGCCCCATATACAGACAATATTTAGATGGTAATATACAGCGATTCCTGTTTTATATATCAAACAAGCGTAATAGCGTATTATACTTTGTAATTATATCCCTTTTCATGAGCGCCATCGTACCCCCCACTACCATCGCATCCGTTTTTACAAAAGAAGGGCTGTCGCGCGAAGCTATTAAAGCATCATTGTAGTAGGCACGTCTCATCTTTTATAAAGCGATCACGTTTCCGGTGAGCCTTTTCAATTTGGGAGACGCTTGATTTTGCCGTGTGCGAGTGTACGTATGTGAAGTTGAAGGCATGCGAAGTTGATTCTTGACAGGGGCTCGTTTTAGAATACGCGAAATTACGCGATAAAAGAGGCTATGATATACGAGTAATATGAAGTCGAAACGGACATAAGACGGGTTGACCTACCGGTTTATTTAATTCAAACGTAATGTACGGGGGAGAATGGGGAACAATGGATCGTGGATAACAGTAGCTCAAGCGTCATATTCGTTTCTATAGGAGCTATGCGACTTTTTCCAATATACGAATACAAGCTAAACTAAAACGTTCCGCTAGGACTTCGGTTATCGAAGTAGACGTGTATTTGCTACGTAAGCATGGAAGTTTTCTCCGTACGAGTTGACATTTTTTTGCAAACCCACGCCATGATTCACGAGCAGGATAAGAAGAACAAATACAATTACAATTACTCCGAACTACGCAGCGAGACAAATATTCAATGTTGATCAAGAACAAGCATTGTCGGACTATATTAACAAGTGAGTGCAGTGATATGTTTTACGGGTTAACATAACAAGGAATTCCGCAGCTGGGCAGTGATTAATGGGAATGAAATTCCAGGCAATTGGAAAGTAAATTTTCAGGCGAAAGGTTTCAGGAGGAGGAACGCACAAGGAACTTAGAAGTTTTAGTATGTCCGAAGGTTGTAGTTTAGCGAGGGCGACATCAATAACAGACGTTAAATGGGTTTGTTAAAACGATGAAACAATAGTAGGAATACCCAAGTTTTCTCATCACGAACACCTATGAAGCTCATATTTCTATAGAATTGATCAATTTCGAATGGGGTCACGATATTAACAATCTCTCCCCCTTCGACGGCAAATTTGAAGCCTTTAAATGTTTGCTTACACCAACCGCTTAAATATGCTTTTAATGCCGCCGTAGATGGTTGGATGATGAGAAATTTTGGTCAACTCATCAATATCTATTAAATAGCTGCTTGTGTTGAAGAGGTACGTACGGAAACTATGATACCTCAAAAGTATCTGTATGATGATATCTATATTGATATAGACTCGATAATGCTCCAGTCGCCAATCCTATACACATCCATCCAAAGGCGTTGACAGGAAATGTTTCTTGGGAAGGCAAAAGATGATAGCTGCAGACACGCCAGAAAAAATTAAATTGAACAGCGGGATGGTGCAAAAACAAAAAAAAATGCAAAAGCTAGTCTCCAGTAACTGAAAGAATTTCCAAAGATTGTAAATATTCCGGATTTATTGCATTCACATTGTTGCTACCCAATTACTCATAATTGAAATGAATACTGTAATCGTCTTCATCATCTGTTGTTTTTTTTTTTCTCTTTGCAGCTTCCCGATCCCGAAAAGGTAAATCGATGCAGTTATCATCGATTTACCTATTCGCTTTGATTTTTTCCCTTTATGTAACCTATCAATTATGATTAATTACCGACGTTAACATTCGATGCATAAATGCCGTCATTTGGGTTGCATAACGACTTTATTATGAACGTGTCCCCCTTGCACGACATAAAATCCGAAGAAGACAGAATTCAATCAAATCGATTCACAACGGAATCAGCGCCTCTGGATATCCCGACTTCCTTTCTTAATACATTTATGATCTCATCGCTTTATACACGTTCTTACCGCGGTAAAAGGATTTTTCTTCATCCTAGAATATCCTAATCCAGGCGAACGTTGCGAGCACACGCCGGCACGCAATGCAATATAGAAGGATGTCCAAACTGGATTACAAACTTTTTTCATTAGCCCCGTCCAGTAATGCGGCCTAAAGCGATAAAACTCCATAAAACAAAAGGCGATCTGGCAAAAAAATATTTCGAAATCGTTCTCGTAATGGCGTTGAAGCGTCGTCCACGTTCTACACGTACGCTTCCTTCCACGCGGTCGTTATTTTTTAGTTCGGCTTTAGATGTGGAATGGTTTGAAGTGCGGTTCGTCCGAAAAAAATTCGAAGGCTGTTCTTGACGTTCAGACAAATACAAGCAAATAATATCATTTAACGAATGAGACCATATAAATACTGTACTCTGGTAGATGTGCTTTTTTCTCTGGTACTTAGCAGGGTGCTAATCTCGAAGTTACGGTCGTAGTAGTGATGAAAATAAAGTGCTTTACTTTCTAAAATATATGGGTGCAATTATTGTTTGTGATACGTTTGGTTAGTTGAGTTTCTAGCAAGTTCGATAAGTCATCGTAGATTTAAATTTTTGAAGCTGGCGAAGTCGCAAAAAGTTAAAGCAAGTCTAAAAGCTTGCATTTTGTCGCAAAACATATTCGATTTGCCATCTAGAAGACCATCCGGAGTTAGTATCATTCAACACATGGCGTTTCACTTGAAGCAGGCCCGATATTCTAAAGTTATCACCAATAGTGTCTTAGAAAAATGGCCGAATGGAGTGATATCGTCTTGTGTTGCGAAGACTTATCGCGCAGGCCCCAAAATATAGTTTCCTAAATTGATACAGACCCCTTGATAACTGTCACAACACCCAAATAATTAAACAGGACTGAAGATCTCAATATTAGCCCAACGGTAGCGTAGCAAGCACTTCAAACTGGATTATTCCACAATCGGGAAGTTGATGTGGTCGAAGGTATGCAGATAAACAAAATCTAGAATTTGGGTACCGTGCTGCCCATTCCCTATTATTTTATTCAGAATAGTGGAATTGGAAGCTGTTACAAAGGACAACATTCTAGCAAGTTCATTGCGAACATGAAAGCAATAAATGGATCAATTAAAGACAGCAAAATGTATAATAGAAAACTTGGGCGAAAATACAGACACTTTGGCTTTTTCTAACTTAGAGGAATACAGGTTGATCTACGCAGTAAAGTTGTTCACTTTAAACGGAGACAAGATACAGAGCAAGTGGCATAATGGGGCTGGACCAAAACATTCACGTTATTCACCGCGAAGTATTACGGCTAAATTACTTGATTTTGATAGTTTTATTTCTAGAGCGGATAGTGGCCAATCAGAGGTACATTTTGAATTTATTTTCGTAGTTTACAGGGTGTCCCAAAAATATAAGAATTGATCACGCACTTCCTTATAATGAAACATCCTGTATAATATTTAATTTATACTTTATAATTTTTTTTTATATATATATAGAACCTTTCCAGTCTGTTAAATTGAGTCGATAATCTTTCGAAAACCGCTTTATTTGGATGATTTCTGTCGATAAATCTTTGAGCATAAATACGTGACGGTTCACAGTTATTTTGTCATGTTGCAGGTGTTGTAATCGTACTAATAAGACCGAAGGCTTGTAAGTAGAGAAAAATAATAAAGTTACAAGGTTATTAAGCAACGAAGGTTATTGTATATTCCACCGGAAAGAGGGCCCGTATTATTTCGGATATGGTGATCATTATTTGTTTCCTTATATCCGACACGTTGCATATGTCGTGATTTGAAATGACAAGCGTAAATCAACAACAAGAGCGAAATGCCACGCGTTCGCCAAAGCTAAACGAATTAACTGTGCACATTGTAATAATCACGGATTATGCACATTATGCCCGGCAAAGATCAACAATTCCCTACAACAAACAATGCGATATAGTATATTAAACCGCGTTAGCCGCGATAAACTAACTACACCAATATCTAGGTACCATTTACATAAGCGTAAAACAAACCCAGCTTTTAAATTATAGGGACTTACTCCAGCGATAGATAAGGAGCTTTCGGTTATGTTGGTAAAAGCTTAACAATATGGGGGCCGGAAAGATGGGAACGCGAGGCTGCAATTTTTTCTATTTTTTTTCTTTGTTTTTCATTAAAGAAAGATTGATGGGCGAAATGCAATGCGTAATTACGTTGATGGGTCGTGTATGACGTACGCGTCAAAGCAACCAACTTTACGTTAATTAGAATCGGGTTTAGTGTGGAGTGCGAAGCGCGGAGTGTTCGAGATTAACATTTTTCGGAATATCGGGCTCATAAAAAGTGACGCGGATTAAACCGGTGAAATTAGAAAGTTTTATTTTTGGACTCGTAGATTGTAAAAGTTCTACGTTTCTGGGGACATGAAAATGTTTAACCTTCTATGCAAATTGTAAAGGTAAATAATTAATTTTATTATGAGGCTAAAAGGTAAATGATGTAATATTAGGGTAGGTAAGGTAAATAATGATATAGCTTCTAATAAACGTTTTTGCACGAAGAAGACGCAAACGTCGAAAGAAATTATAGAATATCAAGTAGAATAGTAGATGTGTAGAAGTGACTGCAACTCTTACATGTTCTTCAACAAAAGCTGCCATTAAGTCTAGAGCATACAGAGTCTCAATGCCTTTCTCAGGTCGATGTAGAGGCAATCGCACTTCCTAAACATTTGAAATCATCTTGATTATCACAAAAATTGAAACAGAAATTGCAGAACACTCTGTATTTTAACATAGCTCTTTGCAATTATGGAAATTGGAAAATGTTTATTTCACCTTTAGTTTATATCTTGTCTCGCGCTATTCGCTATTCGCCATTCTCGAAAGGAAACGCTTTCTAGCGTGATTCTTCTGAAAAGATCGAGATAAGTACGTTTCTCCTCGTAAGTCTACAACATACTTTCCACAGCGATGCTCCCGTATCTTTAACTATCTTCTATATTTAAACTTCTTCTATAATATAAAAATTGCAAGGACGAAGCAATGGAATCTTTAAAGAGTGGGAGAATAAAAAAATGATTATAAAAAAACAGTGCAACAAGCTAAAAATAAACAATAGTATTGCATTTAGAATATAGAAACTTCCTAAAAGGATTATTCCTTTACGACCATTTGTATCCAGCATCCAAAGTCCCGCATAACGACTTAACCGATGACGCCGCACGACCGTTCGACTTCCTCCTCTATTTCCGTTGCGTGTTCATCTGAATTTCTTGCATCTCAACATCTCTACAAAAATCGCACGAACAAAAGGTTACCACGTAAAAGATTGGCGGGACTTCGTTAATTTCATTAAAACAAATACCAAAATATATTCAATCGCCCATTTTTGCCGTAATATATTGTTTCGAAAAGTATCGAAGCGCTAATAATATTATTTACAGGACACCTCGACGACTGCATTGTAGCAATACCGATAGCAACGATTCATATTGGAAGGCTTCAACTCGTTCTACCCCCGATTACAATTCATTAAAATGAAGATAAAAACATCAAGATGGATATCAGGAAAAAGACGAAAATATTCAAAGTATCAAATGAGTTCTTTAAAAGCGCGTCCCTCTGAAAGATAACTCGATTGCATTCAAAAAAAAAGCAAATTTTAATAAAAAAATAACTAACTATTAAAATTATTGCAGTGCTCGAGAATCTCGACGAGAAACGAAGCACAACGAAATAAGTAAAAGGAAAGGAAGCTCTTTGTTTACCTCATTGAAAGATATTAAAGGTAAAAAATTGGAGAAGTACCAATTTAAAAAGTAATAATAAATAAATATCAAGAAAGCAAACAAAAATTACTAAATATAAATACATACTTTTCCCGAGACAAGAGCGGGCTACAATTAGATTTCTTTCATGTAACATTAATCTCACGCCACAACGAGAGTTCAAACAAAAGTGTCTTCGTTAGACACATCCTTCGTTTAGTTAGATGAAATACCTTTAATTAGAAGAGATACCCGACGCAAACAATAACGTCGGGATAAAATCCACCGTTCGCCGGCCGGGCAGCGATTTTGCTCGTTACGCAATAAGCGACCGGGCCATTTGCCGGATTAAATTTTCATCTCTTTTTCCCGACCTTAAACGCCGAGATCAATTCTAATTTTTTACGCGGCGCGGCAAATGAAGGATCCAGACACTCGATCGTGATGCAACGGCTTCCGCGTAGTCGATCGAATGATTTGCAAAGTTTACCGAATATTAATTTTCCTTATAACTTATTCAATCAAAGACCTACGTACACGCAAATTAATGTATATAACATTCCTCCATTTTTTTTCAACATTTCAACTTAATTGAACCTTAACTCGATGAAAATATTTCTAACTAGCATCAACTTTACATTTTTAGCATTTCTTTCATTGAATTTTCATCCGCTTCACTTACTTTCTTTATAATAATGATCTTTATTGCTGAACATTGCATTCAATTACAGAACGATACGTTAAGGAAAAAGATAACAATAATATTACATTGGGTATTGGTTATATTTGATACTATGTCAAAACCTGCGAAGATAAAAAAGGACAAAAATGTGAAATTTATGCGGCTAAGATGGGCGGAATAAGTTAATAATTGGTATTATTTTCACCATCGCCCACTTAAACTAACTTACCTTAAGGTTTAAAGCTAAGCCTTAAACATGATCAGAGGGTAACGCTTTCATTAATATTTAAACTTGGATACAAAGAAAGAACGAAAAGGGGGGGAAACAGTAAAAGATACCCTGGTGGAAGATAACCTAGTTGTCAATCAAAAAGTCGACGTCTCATTCACAAACACATAGGACTTCTTCAGGAGAAGAAAGTACTGAATAACATGCTGAGTTACCGTGATCAACTGCTTCTCACTCAGTTAGTTTCGCTTCTTGGGTGGTTTAAACATTGAGTCACCGTGGTAACTGTTGCTTACCACCTTTTTCTCTCTTGGAGAACTCGCAATACGTCCAGTTTTAACTGATTCTGACCGTGCAAGCCTACGTTACTATATGCTGACAAATTAATGCAATATAAACACGTGGTCCTTAGTAAAAAAATTTAAAAAAATTATTAAAAATATATGTCTACTATAATCTCAGAAGATCTTGACAAATTCGGGTTTCGAATACCTGATTCTAGGTACTGCGAGGACATGCACTACGAAATATTCAGGTTGACAATGCGGCTGAAAGACTGAAAAATAGGCGACTAGTGGCACGGATGGTCATTCTCTTCAATTTAATGCTATCAACCCCAATTTATGGAAGCTGGCAACCTTGATAATGTCAAGAACAACAGCCCAATTGCTATCCTCGTCCAACCTCGGAAAGTTATTTGAGTGCGAGTCTATGCGTTTGATGATGATGACCAACTAATAGATGTGGAACATCGCCTATTAATCCTATATTAACAATATCTGTTCAGGAGCCAGCCGTTTTGTCAGGCGTGTCTGTAAAGACCTCCTTATTAGAGTCATTCTTTACTTTTGTTCTAATTCGCTAGCCTCTGTGTGCTTATGCCCGTCTAAATTTAGAATGCCTATTATTTAAGATAGATGGAATTGGCGAAGCGTGACACGCTAGCTTCGAACATGAGGATATATGGCATTTGTGAAAAGTTTCTACGGAAATTGCTTCGGAACCATAACGAATGTCTCTTTATATTAGAACGAATGAGCTCCGACGAATACTCCGTCTAAAGCAACTAGCAGATAATGTGATTCATTTAAATATATTATGTTTAATTCTATGTACATCTATTCTGCTTCTACGGTATATTTACTTTTTCACTATTATCCTGTTATTGTATGTACTCGAACCATATTCTTCCATAAGCCATTCCTTTCGTCGCCGATCAAAAATAATCATTTCCTCCCGCGATAAACGTGCCTTTATATCTAAGAATTCGACAAAGGAGAGAAGCCCTAATCTCAAATCGTTAGAGATCTTCCGCCATATTTCGCAGAAGACCGATACGCAATTACGTACGGTACGTATTGGTTCGTCGAAATTCCCGGATCGAAACGGCAACGGCTTTATCAGCCGAACTATTCGGCAATAAGCTTCTTCCTATCCGCGCTACTCTAAACGCATTCATTGTTCGCCCAATCGAAAGAACAAACCCCGTCGATTTCGCGGCGGAGAATTTTCCGGCGAGCGGGCGCCTTCCGCCGAACAGATTCGCAAATCGAGTTTACCTAAGGCGCGCCGCGTGATGTGATTTGACGGAGCGGTTGCTAAATTATATATGTAGATGTACGGCGTGAGGTAAACACGAATATCGCAGAAATTACGCGTGAAATATTTAAGGAGATTCGTCATAGTTTATGCGCTCGTACGACGATGAGTTGGCGTGAAGGGAGATTTAAAATGCGCTCGTTTATCTAGTTATATCAAGGAGGTTGGCGTTAGGAAGTTATTATGAAGTTGTTCTGTTGGTTGGAATAGCGAGATTTCCTACGGGACGATCCCGAACCCGGAAATTCAAAGAATTATGAAACTTTGCGAACGTTAGATCGCACGTGGGATAGCATAGAGTGGGAGAAATGAAATTTTTGAAAATCGGAAATTTTCCATTTTGTCTATGCGCATAACTCGTTAACGTTAAGAGGTGCAGAGAACATTTTAAGACGAAACTTATCTGTTTGAATGAGTTTTATTAAGCAGCAAAGCATCGACATTTTTAAATATATTTTTATGCATATATTTGACATTTTTCTCTTTGTTAAGGGCAACGTGACCGCGGCTAGTCAACCGAAACGATATTTTATATAAAAAGGTTACTTCTTAGCTTAGTTAGTTATTCCAGTATTGTTGCTGAAGATGATAGCTTAGCTATCGAAACGATCGTACAGTTCAAGTGAAGAGTTTCAGCATATTTTCATGGATAAAGCGAAGAATTTAAATAAGAAGAGTATACGTCTGATATGTGCCGTTACCTTCTAAACGACAGGCATGAATTTCTTGGCGTTAGAGGGCACCAAGAGATGTCTATCTCATCGTTTCGAATGAGACAAACAACGGTACAAAGCGGTACAAGGTGGAGTAAAAGACTCTCATCGGCACTCAACGCTGATGATGCCGGATAGGCAGAAACGTGGCCACGGGTAGTGTGTCTTTTCTCTCTTTGCATTGCTACTATGAGGATACTATTTTGACATTATTTTTTTTATTATTGTAACATATAATAAACGGCGAACTAAGCTCATATTGCGCCACCCTGTATATTCAGCACTTATTGAAGAACGCAGCTTACCTTTATCAGTCAATCGAATTAATCATTAATGAAGTAATTAACCACCGTCTTCAATCAGAATATCGTGGAATGAAGAGAGATCACAAGACGCGAGGTATGTTCCATCGATTTAGCCGCAGCGCCGAATATTGTCTAAATTTCAGCATACTCTAGCGTCCAAATCATTAATTCGACGAAAGAAACGCATAACGTTGCTCTTTTATTTTGATCAAAATTTATTTTTCCTCGAAAAAAGTTTTTTTTCAAATTATAGGCAATAAAAAAATATCTAAATGGACGAAATTTAGACAATTTTTTAAAATGTTTTAGATCATCCGGCACCATTTTAAGATTACGTCGTAGCGCACGAAACGTTAAACTTGCGCATTCAATTAACTAAGATGATGATTACATTAAATTTGAATCCGGCTGGTACAATGGTATTGCTTCGTTGAACCAAAATTCACGTCGATCAATTAGAGAACTTGATTGGTACAATTGACCAACAGAAGCAGTTGTTTACACTTACTTGCGTTGCGCAGCATATTGAAAGGTATTAGTAGGGTTTTTGGAGACAAGTTATAAACGTATGTTTCGAGAATTTAGAAAATTGCATGTAATGACTACGCTAAAGCCCATATTGGTCCGACGAAAGAGCGAAAGCATCAGATTCAATGAGCACATTAGGTGATACGGATGTGGAAGAGTAGAATCTCCAAGTGATATTATTTAGTACATTTTTCTTATCCAACACTATGTTATTTACAGCTAAATTGAGTTGCTTCCTTCGTTAAATCCCCTTCTTACGTTAAGAAATGTTTCGATATGAATTACATCTAAAAATCTTAAAATCCGATCCGATAAAGTGCCTCCTCTCTTCTTTTCCATGTCCAAAAACCTCTGCTTATTTTTCCTCTTCTTCGTCTAACAAATTCGAACAACAAAAGCTTCTTTGCCCAACCCTTAAATCTTACTCCCTCTCAATTTACCCAAACAAAAAAAAAATAATAATACCGTATTCCTCACCGGAGTACTCTAATCCCTTTTCGCCAACGTAAAAGCGTCGAATACTCGCTCTACATAGGCTTCGCGTACCGGCGCGAAAGATACAAATCCGCAGCAGGGGAATCGGCAACGCTGTAAACGCAGACGGCGAGAGTACGGGAGAAGCTAAAATTGACAAATGCGCTCCAATTTGAATGGCAAACATAATCTATTTTTTCCATTTCCGAGACGGTAAACATAGTTTGGAGGTGTCCTAATGGATCTCTCTGCCGTCAGATGTAATACATCAAAACTGCGGTTCTATGTCTAACTTTTAGGGTGTTTGTTCTGGGCGAAAGATAAGACGTCACAGGATGAGGGTTGCTTGTATTTTTGATAGGAGTGACATCTCGATGCGGAATACGCGAAGTAATTCGTTTTAATTTGCACCAATAAATCTAAAAAAAAGAAAACTATTTTCGACATTCATAATTTGGTATTAAAAATACGTCGCCCCGAAAGATAAAAGCTTTTTTTTCTGATATCTTAATTGGAAATATTAACTTTAGATTGAAGCAACGTGAACCCGAGAAATACGTGCTAATGGAGGTTCTTTTACAAAAATACATTTCCTTTTTCTTCACGATAACGGCCCAATGGGAAGTATAAGCTTCTCAAAGCTTAACAAAACTTGATTGAATGGACTCTAAATGACGATGGCACCTTAAATATATTCTTTTTTTCTGATGAACCACGGAATGAAGCTAAGAATTTATTAATCGGAAAATCTCGATGAATTTGCACACAATTGAGCAACCTTTACTAAAAGCAATTGAGACACAATTGCCTTTAGTAAAGGTTGGTATTTGAGTTGCAATGTGCAGATTTAGAATAATTGGTTTAATTTTCCTTGAAGAAACCGTAACACCTGCTCGTTACAAAGCAATAATAAAACTATATATTGGACAGTTGATAGATGTTGAAGAATATCGGTATGACTACCTTCAACAGGCCAATGAAGCTGCTCTCAAACAACTGGGGATTTTATGGCGACAAGGTAATTAATGCCGGAAATAATTACTGCTTCTCCCAACATCGATCGCTAGCAACTAATTCAATATCGTATATTACAGGTCTTTATTAATATCATTAGTCGCGATTTTTTCCTGATATTCAATTTGTCCGGTGATGAACAAAGGAGACCGGGAAAAAACTTTCACCTCGTATCTAAAAACAGCCGATAAAGTGCGCGACTATTCATAGATGCAATAATAGTATTTCAAGTTGACATATTGATATAACACGTGTGTTTACGTACAATCACGTATCACGACGGATGTATTCAAGGATCGGCAATTAAGCTGCTACCCTCATAACGCAGCTGTTAACATTAGTAGTTGTAGTAGCGGGAAATTGTCTAAAACTTCTTCAAGACTTGATCCTATTCCTATCTTTAGCTCTTACAACTCACTTAACAATAATATACATCTGGAAGGGTATTAATGTAAATACCTAAATAGTAAAATGAGGAGGACCCCATTTAAATGACTTTAAACCATGACGTATGAGGATAGTCTAAAGATGATAGATTGAACAGGTGTTTATATAGGGGTGGAAGGGAGAGGGGGAGGGGCGGTATCCTTCCGCTAGAGGGCCTCAAGAGATGTCTATCTCGTCCTTTCGAATATTACGAGTGAGACAAAAAATGGTGCAAGGCGGAGTAAAAGACACTCTCGGAGCAACGCTGATGACGACGGATATGCAGAAATATGCCCTGGGTTGTGTGCTTTTTGTCTCCTTGTATTGCTTTTGTCTTACTTATTTTTGGTTTTTTTTTCTTATTCTTTCTATGCATTTGTTAACATGCTCGCTTGCTTGACAATTTCACTCGTATGATAGAGACTTTCATCGAATGAGGACGTCGTTACAGTCCTAAAATTTTGTTTTATAGAACGAAATGGCGGGTACTATTTGGGTTGCGTGGAAAACGCTGGCGAGAGCTGGTGGAGCTAATCAAAAGGTAACTTCACTACGTGGATCATACTTTTAAATGCATCTATCATTTTCAAGCAAATGTTTGCCGTACTCAATTAGAATTTTATTACCTTAATTAAATTTGCTCAAAAATAAAGGATGCCCGTATTATTTTACGTTTATTTGTCCAACTTACACGTGAACATCCACCGATGTACACATCTAATTTAATATACTAGCCTCATTATATCGAGTTATCTTTCGCGGCTAGCTGGAAAATAAATATACAGGAAAAGGTAAACACGGTAAAGTAAAAAAAAAAAAAACGTTCGCGAACTCGGCAACGCGTCTAGGTATAAAATAAATAAGGTTATGAGGTGAATATATCAGGATTACTACCTGTGTCGGTCGTCCAAGTCGGCGCACTACCCTAATGGGCGCTTTCCCGTAAATTTCGCATTCATTGCTTCCATAATGGGGACGTAATTTCTGAGCTTTCAACTTTAGCCGTATTTATGGGACTCTTTTTTCGCGTTCTCGCGGGACGCTGATAATATATCATCTTGAAAAGTTAAGCCTGGTTATAGGACGAGACGCGCTTACAAGCAAATCAAATTCAACGTTACTAACTTATCTTCTTTTATATTAAAAACTCCCTTCCGTGAAAAAAAGAGGATCAAAACGACATTGCCCGAAAGTACAACCATCAATAACGCATATCATTCGTGAATTCAGAGTCGTTACTTTTGGCAAACCGGATTAGTTAAAGGATAAAGAAAGAATAATGCGTAAGTAAGTTTGGTAAAGCAATGCTGATGATACTTCGGCTAAAGGACGTGTTTAATTTGATTGCCTTTTTCTCGGATACCCTTCTCCAATCTTCGAGGGATCTTTGATGTAGACCTAGATTTTTACGGAATCTATCAGAAGGCTCTTCATTACCTAATTCCACGTACGTACATTTCATTCTTCATAAACCTAAAATATGAAGATTCGAGAGAATTGAAGTTGACGCTACGGGCTGGCTATAATACCAATTTCTAATTCGTCTTCGCGAAAATTCGCCATATTTCTTTCTTTAGACCTTTCCCGTTGGCCCGCGCCGTTCAAACCTAGGTCCACTATTCTTGCCAAGTGCATGTGAATGAAATCGACAATGATGTTGAGAGCCATCTCGTGAAATCTACTCGATACAATTAAATTGCCGAGAAACACTAGGCCAGATCAAATTTCACACTAGCTCAGTTATCTCAAATGTTACGTAAGCTAAATTATTAAATAAAAGTATATTCTGCGACATCTAACGTCCACGGTGAATTTATCATTTCTAAATCTCGATAGGCGTCGTTTTAATTAATCTTATCGCACACCTCATTTACATCTGCGTTACGTCCTCGAGATTAAGCGCTATTTGGTAATTTAATTCCGCTGAAAACCGACGTATTCTTTGGATACGGATTCCGGCATTACATAGTTCCTCGTGTTAAGCTACCGTTCGACGGATAGCGTTCGAACGGTATTACCTTAGACGCGACGTAATCTCGGAGGACGACGAATGCCGATGAAGTTAACACGTCTTAGGATCCGCGAAGCGTAGAAAACAGAACAAATATATCCGCGACTCGAATTAAATGATTGCAACGGGTTACCGCGTCGCGTTCGCTTAATTGAGTATTCGACGGCGCGGCGTGTTCCAAGCGAGGATTCCAATTTCCAACCGTCTAAATCGGGTTTACCGTTCTCTCCTAGGCGACATTGAGCGTCGACATGTAGTTTTTATATAATTCGGGTAAATCTAAAATTCTGGAGGCGTAAATATTAATTCTGGATATTTGATGTCGTCTTGAACGGAATAATATTATTTGCCGACAGACAGCGTGGCTTCCATAAAAATTCTTCGATGAGATAGTATCGCTAGTTGCTCGACGAGCGTGAATGTCTATCAGCAATTTTTTTGAAGAAAAGTCGATATTCTTAGGAGTTGCCGCCGATTGGTTTAGATCATATGTTTTGGGAAGGGATCACGATGGGAGTTCCTCAGGGCTCCATCCTTAGGCCCATTCTCTTTATACTTGTTTTTATTAATGATATTGTAAAATTTATTAATTATGACTGCTTAAAGCTGCGAATTTTACCGTACAGTAAGATTCGCTAGAGTTCTTCTTTGGGGTTCCTTAACATACGCAGCTGTAGTTTTCTTTACCAAGAAAACGAGTCATATGGTCCATGGCGAGCATTCAAAGCACGGAATCGTCGAATGCCCTACCTCATAAATAGAGAGGACAAGGGCGGATGAAATGATTACTTTTTTGCTGAGACTAGACGGACTCGTGTTTCGTCGACTTTCGGGGACACCAGTAAGCAACACGAACCCTTTCTTATGGGGCGAATAGACACGAGTCTATCTAGTCGCTGCAAAAAAGCAATAACTCCACCTACCTTTGTCATCTTTACTCATAAACTATCGTATCATACCGTTATTTATTACCTTTATTTTTGAACTTCTCCTTCGCGTCATTTTAAATAAATATCGTTCTTCTCTGAATAAGTTGAATATGATGAAAAAGTCACCAACTGAAGTGGTTACGAAGCCATTTGATTTATTTCCTGGAGACCTAGTTTCGTTTAACGATGTAAACGTTTTCAAGAAACGGACGCGCTGCGGCGCTATTTTCCTTGGTTTCAGCGTCTTTCCGGTTAATTCACTGATACGTACGCATATATTCCGTATATACATATATAATATCGGCTTGGGCCAAATGGTGTAAGGAGGTATTCGAAAAATTCGACAAAGGAACTTCAAAATCCGCGTACAACATAGTAAGAGACGACGAAACTTGGATGTATTCGTACGAACCAGAAACTAAAGCAATAATCTACCGCGTGGGGGTTACCGGATGAATCGAATCCAACGAAAGTTGTTTGTTCAAGAAGCGTTCTCGAGAAAACGATTACTTGTTTACGCACAGCAGTTTGGCGACGAGGCAAGGAGTAGATAACGTAGAGCATAACGTTATAGAATTTATAATATCTACAATATACGAGGCAACAAGATAAAACAAATAAATGCGTGGGAAGAAGTACCGAAACAAAATACATTTACACAGATTTACGCAACAAGAGGATATAGACAAGCGATGTTGTCTATTCAATAGATACAGTGCTTTCTATAGAATGATTTGACCCGATGAAGAAATCCGTAGGATACGGTATATTTTCGCCGCCAGAAAGGAAGAGAGAAAGCTTCATGAGGATTGAGTCAATTGAATGAAACTATCCCGGTCTCTTAGAAGTTGTAGCTCCTCTTCGATTCTTACAAAGGAAACAATAGAAAAATGCAGGAGCGTCTTACAGCATCGCAGCGGAACCAATTTATTTTTGCTTAACGGGTACAAAAAATCGCTGGAGCAGAAAAAATTGCCTATCGCCACGGAACCGGATGTAGCAGCGAGTATGGAGACTTCGACTAATCACTCATCAAATAAGAGACCAGGTGGGCGATAACAACCGAAGAATACAATTCAATAGAAACGCTATCAGTAAACGTCTCCTAAAATGTTTTAAGCGCGGTTCCGAGAAACATCCAACCAGCGAGAAGAAACGGTCACTTAGGTGAGGTATGCATGTCATCTAAAGATAAAGGTAAGGTACTTGAATACTGTAGCACTGGAACACTGAAACGCTTCGCTATTACCCCTTATCACAAACACTTCACTGAAACTGTATGCACGTTTCAACAGCTTCTTCAAGTTCTCATCTTCAGCAGCTTAGTGAAATGTTTGCGGTAACGGGTAATAGTGACGTATTTTTTAAGTAGGCTAGATCAAGTCGAGCAAATAATATGTACATGCCTAATACGGGCATTACCGTTACTATTTTTAATAAATATCGGACAATATTCAATAAAGAAACGTAAAAAATCGCCGCGTTGGAAATTACGAAGAACCACTTTCAATAAAAGCACGAAAAACGTTAAAAACCAGATGGCTCTGTCACAATTTGCGAGGATTTTAAATGCACTTTAAATCCCAACTTAATCTTTTCATGAATATCCATTACCGACGATCGGATCATCGGTTTCATCAGTGGCGGGAGACGATGGATCTACGAAACTCGATTCGCCAAAAGCTTATTTGCGAACGGAGCAGAAGATAGAAAATATCTTACATCAAATACGCTATTCGCAGCACGAAATTAATGTGTGGCATTGCCGGTGCTCCCGACTCGATCTCGAGAATGTACAGGGCGTAGCAGTTTTTTTTTTCGAGGACATCATAATCCGAACAGTGAGGTTCGTTGGGAACCTTTAGATTTAGTTTTAAAGCGCTTTTTCACGAACCAAATCCGATAGGAGCATTCGTTGGTTTGATCCACTATTACTCGTCGATCTACCGTCAACCCAATATTCAATTTATTAAACCACCGCGTACCATTTAATTGGGATGGGAAGTGTCGGAAAGCTTTCGAGACGGTTAGAACCGAAATACGCCGAGTGTCGACGTATTTCGATCCAATTTTACCGTTAATGGGATAGTTACGCTGTTAGGACCGTTCTTTCACGCAAATACCCGGACAGAAGTGAACGCCCAATCCCTTTTGCGCCAGTGTACAACAGTAATCCGCGCAGATTGACAAAGAGGCGCATGCGATCATTTTCACTTCGCAGCATTACACAAGGATTTACCTACAACATTAACTACAAGAATAAATTATGTAAAAGCACTTTCAAGATTACCAGTTAAGATGACAATAACTGCACATACGTCGTATGCGGCAAACTGAAAGTCTTCCAAGTAGAAAGCTTACGAGCTACACTAAAGGAATTAGAGAGAAAGAAGCAGACGCGAAAGATAAATTTTAACAATTAATTAAAGGGCAACGTTGTCAACTGACTCCACAAATTAGAAAAGCAAAAAGGTTATGACGGCTTAAATGCTCCTATTTTCTTAATTGCGCTACATCCTCAGGCAACACTCAATAATACTCGAAAACCTACAAAACGGAGTCCTCATCTACAGCAAGAGGACGTTATTGGTGGCTAGGAATTTCTCGCGATATCCAAGATACATGCTGAATACGATAAATTCAAAGCACCATTTTAAAGAGCACGTATCGACTTCGCGAAGCCGTTCATAAACACTTATTGTGTTGTTCTAGTTAATTCTTATATTAGATGGCCAGAAATACACCGTGCGAAGGAAATTACTTGCAAAGTTATACACGACGCGCATGTAAAAGTTTATAAATCTTAATGGCCCCTAATATAGTCTACAAATTTCATTTAAATCGGTTAGTTTAAACTTGAACAGTCTCCTCCTAAGTTCACCTCAACGTTACGACGAATACCCTGCCTAAGATATCGCGCAATAAACGCGAACTTTTCCAATAAGAACTCGACGTAATTAGGTTGAGCAAATACAAACAGAGCACCAAGGATGGCCGTGTAAACAAAGGATGCAGAACGCGGACCGTATTACGTGCAGTAGCGCAGCAGTGAATGCAGATTAAATAGGGAGCCGCAAACGAAAAGTAAGATTTAAATTGAAAACGATTAAGTACGCAGTAAAACGAATCTACGATGCCGTTTCCCTCGTACCGTTAATGTAGCCGTCTTTATTGCTCGCCTCTGCACTTTCGTAGATTCTACGAAAGCTGCACCTGTATAAGTGTTAAATTTTCGTGTATTCCCGCATGTACGAGGGTAGTCTAAAAAGTTCGACGTGTTATAGAGAAATGGGCAATTTTTCCGTTCAAGTTACACGGAAGCCGCGATTTATTGAAGAACGTGCGCTTCTTTCTTACCTCTTCTTACCTCTTTGATGGATGATTTCAAGGTGCCGAAAGTAAGGGTAAATCTACGCCGAGACATCTTGCATTTGCTTAACCGATGAGGATCATTAATGCAAGGATAATTTGAATTTATTTTTCCAAAGAGAAACCATTATTGAGCTCTTGCTGATGTAGAAGCATATTTTGCCGAATTGGGCAATCCTTTTCTCTTATCTATTAACCTTATTGGTTCCTCGTTTACCTCACAAGAAGTCCAATGCTTTACTTTCCTCTTCTCTACGTTGTCGAGTGATTGAAGACTCCTCCAGCCATCTACTGGCACCCGTTTAATCCATCTAAGGCCATGTTATTATTCGGCCAAAATTAAAAAGGTAATTCCCCTAAGCTAAACGTGTTGGTAACGGTGTGAAGCCTATATGTAAGTTGCAAAAAAAAAGGTAACCTGCAAATCTGAGCAATTCTTGAACGAAGCGTAAATGTAACAGGCCGAGTGGGGGCGCAGACGCAAAAAAAAAACAAATACATATAATCCTAATACGAAGAAAACTATTTTTGTTAAAGAATACTTAAAAAGGCCAATTTCCGAAGCTACCTTTGGGATTCGGTTGTATCCCGCTTGACCAGAAACGTTAATTCATTCATTGGAGGAATGCCAAAGCTTGTAAATGTAACCGTCGTTTGGTAGCGCACTATTTGTACGTGCATAAGCGCTACAACCATTTAACCGCCGACTGTATAATTATCATTAGCTTTGAAATTGGTAGCGAATTTCCGACGATCCCAAAGCGTAATACAATATGCATAATAGACCTCGGGACTCGCCCGCTAATAAGCGATGCGACCCGTCGCGTTGCCAATTTTACGCCGGCTCCGTCTCTGTACGCTAATCGAAACGGCGCGGCGCTTCTAAAACCCAATAATAAGCAAACGAGCGCGGGAAAAACAACAACTGGACGTCCATCATCGCATTACTATCGGACGCCGTTATTGCCGGAGTTGTATTCATAAATTCAAACTGGAAAAACTATAGCCCGCCAGACGATAAGATAAGATTAAACTCATTATTGTTGTGTTCATCATCGAAGTGTATTGTTGGGAGTACAAATAAAGAATGCGGTGCTTTCAGTTTTAACCGTAAACATGCTGAAAATACCGTAAAGAAATCCATCTTTCTAAATAGTTAAAAGTATCTTTGAAGATTACATATTAAATAGCCTTCAGTAAATGCGCACGTTACATTGTTGGAAGAGTTTTTTTTGAATAAGCCCGTTTTTCAGTAGCTTCAACTGTTTTTTATATCCTCAAATTCTCTTATTTGATGATGAAATGTCGCGATAAAATAAAAGAGTAGAGCTAAAGAATTTTTGAGTTTGGTTTTCATATTCATCCGTTTAGCTGTCTAAGTGTTCTCTTTGTTTGAAGACAACTCATTGTTTGAAGTTTTTCTATTAATTCGAAGTTATAGTCAAGTGCAGAAGGAGTCGTTTTTATATTTACGGGCAAGGTATGAAAAAAAGACTTAAAACATTATTGAAAATTCATTTTTCAATGTAGGTCCCTCGCCTTTCAATACAAGCATTCCATCGTGTCTCTAATCAATTCTTCTGATTTGGCTGCAAAATACTTTTCAACAGATGCCATAAGCTCGTCATTAATAGTAACGAGGAGCTCGATTTCCATGAATCCAAATTCAGCGAAAGCAACTTGGTACATCGGCGTGGAACAACTGGACGCCTAACGCTAGTATTCCACGTCTTTTCGGTCTAATCGAATCTAATCTTTGAGCTCTTTCATTAAACTTTTATGATACTCTCCTGCAAAAAAGATGACGTATTCAGTCCTATATATCCCTATGTTAGCATTGGACGCGCTTGGACGCGCTATCGCAACGAACCTAGCTACATTTACACAGTATGCTTGTGAAATGTTAGATAATGGAAGATATATAGATGCTATATACGTCGACCGCTTTACTTTGCTTGGATCATATCATATAGTTCTAATGAATATGTTTCTCTATCAGGAGTACCCCAAGGCTCTAATCTACGATCTTTACTTTTCCTATTATTCATATATATCTGATATATGCTCCTGTCAGTAATATGGATGACGAGGACTACAAGAAGACTTTAAATACAAGTAAATGTTTTTTTTTTTTGCAAACGTTATCCATTTGATTCATGTTCTTCGACAGATAAACAATTACTTCTGAATAAACGGAGTATTAGGGATCTTAATGTTACGTTTGGTACTTTCTTATCCTTTAAATGGCACGTACAGGACATATATGCATCAGCCTCGATTTATTATTCTTTCCTCCAAATCGTAGATTCCCAACAGGGGTGTACCCCCCAAGTAGGCGCTGGAGCCTTCCATGGCACCGACAGCCGATCCGGAGGCAATTGGCCGGCGTTAATTTAGTTTAGAATAGATTGAGGATGACGAACAGGATTCGGAAATATTCATTTATGTACGTTAACTAAGATACATCTACATGTGCTTACGCGCTTAATTTACTTCTACTCGCAGCATTTATCTATCTTTAAATTTATCTAGCAAATAAACATTATTATTACTTATTGTTATTACTATTACATTCTAAACATTAATTAACCAATAAAATTTCCATAGCATTCCGCATACCGGCGAAACCATGGTATATTTCGGCTATATTGTTTACATATCGCGCGGTACATAAACACTATAGATTATTTAAATTCGAGTACACGTATTTAAATTAGTAATGAAGGCGTTTCAATATCAAAAGCAACGTATACACGCGCACTTACTTTCCCGGCGACTGTCGAATCGCCAGTTCGAGAGGATCGTGAGCGATCGAGGACAATTTTGGGGCGCGAGTTAAGTGATAGCGTGCAATTCGGAAGGCATTTAATGTTAGGTGCTTTTAAGAGGATATCCGCGAAAAGTGATACTTGTTAGTCCGCGATAGCAGGTGAGTTATCGCCTATTACAGTGTTGCGTACGTTTATTTCTGGATGGTGAAATCAAAGTCGTGTTTGGAAGATCAGTTTAGGCGCTCGAATGCTTTAAGATTTTATTTTTTAAATCTTTAAACTAAAAGAGAGATTATTTCGCTACTACTTACAAACGCGGCGAGTTAGAAGGTTAATATTTTGACATACGGCATCTAGAGAGCTGCAAGTTTCATGATGCATCTCAAAGAACTCATTAAAATTGTCTTATTACAAAGATCCACATTCTATTAAGAGAGCATTATTTGTCGATTACGTGTTGTTTTCGTTCGACATCGAATGCCTAGCGATACAGCAATTGCAAGTTTAATTGTAAAGTTTGAGCGGACTTCTGTTCTTGATCAAGAGATCATTACGAGAAAGTAATGTTCGCCCAATTGAAAGTATCGCCAAGGACCGTAAGGCCAAAGACCTCCATTCCTCATTAATCACAGCGAACTAAAGCCTGCGGCCTACCAAAACCGTCGTATCTTCGCCAATTAGATCTTAAAGCAGATCGCAGTTGAAGAAGCTCATGTTCACATCGGCGATTACGTTAATAGACAAAGTTGTTGCTTTCGGGACCGCAATATTGTGGAGGAACGCTTATATCCTCGTCGTGTAACCGTTTAGTGTAGATTTGGCCTCTTCTGGAAGATATGGAGCTTTTCTTCCAACTAGATGGCGTTACTTGAAACACTGCCAAAGAAACTAGTAACTTCTCGTAATGGTGACATTGATTCGTTGATAATTCCTTCTAAATGATGGTAAAACTTTACAATGGCAACATCATCTGCATCTCATTTTTCGCCACACAAAAATACATTGCAATGTATTTTTTCAATGAGTAGCATCAACCATGCGAAGAATTAAGTGATTCAATTTTTCATGAAATATTATTGCTTGAGCTGTACACACTGATCCAGAAATTTCAGCTGATCTTTTTGATGAAAACAAATCTTATCAACATGTATGGTTTCTGTCCTATCTTCAAAAGGAAGTGACAACATTGATTGTTGCATTTTGTCATTTTTATGCTTCCTAATTTTTCTCTAGCTGCCATAGGAACCTTCCTTTTTCGTTTCATGAGCGCCGTTCCTCGGTTAAATACGTACAGTTCACAGACCAAACGTACCAACAATAAGATCAAAGTAAGATCAAAACAAGTATCATGTTCAAATTAAAATAACGCGACATTCGATTGATTCCGCTCCTTTTCGGGTGTACAAGTGTCTTTGAACCTCATACCCGGCACGGCACGAATAATACTTTCTTAAATAATGGGTAGCTAGTATTGCGATGCCGTAGCAAATTATCTGAGACGTGACGCGACTTAGGAAGTTCCCAAAACAGAAATCTCCGCGTACATCAATCCGAGCATTGATTAACAATGTCCTCATCGTGCGGCAACTTGTACAACGATGGATGCGATATGGTATTCAATTGATCTTCCGTTTATTTCGGCCAATAAGCCGTTCCCATCGACGAGCAATGCGGGGAAGAATGCATTTGACATTGTTAGCTGTTAGACCATTCTCTACTTAGAACTACGAGAGAAACTGCTTGCGCTTCGCAATGTCTGTTGGTTAAACGGAAGACGGTTATAACGAACGTGTTCGGCATATTAGAAGGTTCGATATTAGATGCCACGGGGATTTTTCAACATTTTTAATTCCTTCTTTAGTCGCGTTAAAGCACCAACCTTATTTGCCAAATCAGCAATCTTCTTTGTTTTAAGTCTCTGAACGACGCGGGCAAAAAAACCGTTTTGATCTAAATAATTAACCCTACGTTACGGCTTACAATCTCGATCGTTATGCTTACGTTCGTTACCTGTCACGTACACCTGCAGTTAATTAAATATGCGGCGCTTACTGTTGCATGCGAGATCGAGATTTTAATTCTAACTAATCACTTGTATCGCTACTCTAAAAGATATCTTGAAAACAGTCGAAATATACGAAGCTGAACATGTGCCTGTTTTACGCTAATAAATATAAATAAATAACTAAATAAATAAATAAATAAATATACAGAGTGTTACTGTTAAATGCAACAACATTTGTGTGATGAGCATATTTACAATAATATGGCTTCCCGCTATACGGAGCGTTTCAAAAGAAAGCTACTCCAAACAAAGCGGAACAACAAAAGGCGCCTCCTTATTTAAAACACTTTTCCATCGAAATCACAAGCACGGCCACAGTTAAAAATTGAGCTTGAGTACAATACCCTGTATATCACGCAGTTGTTTCTTGCAATTAGTACAACTAGGTTATTCGAATCGATCGAATCGATGTTGCTGTTTGAGTCTACTTTGTGCCTTGTCTTGTATTGCTTACTTCTGAAACGCTCTATATAAGTCCAACATTCTGTATATTCAGCAGCATCGTGTTATAAAGAATCCTCGGATATCAAGTAACTCTTACGTTTGAACATCACCACCAACTCTTAACCTTTCGAGAATTAGTCGAGAGCTTTTCTTGTAAATGGGCCTTTTCTCCCTACTTAAGAGATTTCTCATTATTTTTCATATAAATAGCTTCGTAAACGTCTGATTCTCGCGGCGAAGTGACGTTCGTAATTTCGTTAATCTGACGAACTTAATATTAATCCCGACTTCGTTTGCGAGTTACTGATCCGACCCTTCCACAGCGACAATGGGCTTACGATCTCTGAAACTGGTGCCTCTCCCCCGTTTCGTTTGTCTAGTATAGACCTGCCCACGGTCAGCGCATGCAATTTTATAAATTCTCAACCATCCCGGGACGGTATTTAATTAAGAAACAACGCGCGTCTTTCTTTTAAATTCGCTTTATTCATTCACTTAGAAATTAACCTCTTTTTAGCAACGCTTTTCTACCGAATTCTTTCGAGGAATGTAACTCGCAACGCCAATCATAACTTTTCTTAATTAGAAAATAAGGGATTCTCACAAAGATAAAGGAGAAATGACAAAACAATGCGTTACAGCCTTGAAAGGAATTTTCGTATTTTACGCGATGCTACACTGAAAAAACAAGATTTAATTAAACAAGCTTAAACATTCGACAACAAAAAACATAAGAAGCGATTCTTGAATTTTTTTGTTGTCGTTTGCCTTTGTTGTTTCATTGCAATAAATCGTTGTATTTGGTTTCGTTCCGTGATCTGCAGCCATTGATTAGCATTTTCTGAAACATCCCAACCAACCAAAAAATTTAGATCTATCTGATCTCTATCCTCCTACTTTCAACAAAATATCGTTGCGTATTGGCGTACGTCTAATGGCAACAAAGTTCCAAAGAAGCCGTTCTGCCATCTCCAGAACTTCTTGACGCTGATAACAAATGAGATCTTCAGCTTCTCCTGGTTTAAATAAGTGAAATTATAGAGCTACATGACCTTTCAAAAGTCCGGCCAGAAGCTTGTACAACAACGTTAACTTTTCCTGCCTCTGATAAGTGCTTTCATCTGTTTTTATCCCGGATCACTTGTCCTCCTGTAACTTTGTTGTTTGTCCAATTGGACACCACGAAAGTGGTTAGGATCAATAAAAGGCATCTTTGGCCAACTTATCTGCTTTTTCATTACTTTCGATCCATTGGTGGCTTGGGTCCCATCGCAAAGTAACGTTCTTATTGCGTCCCATTTACCTTGAGTTGTTTCAGACCAGATTCGTATGTATAGGCGTTGATAGCCTTTAAAACTATCTGAGTTCTGCTGAACATATTTAAGTGTCCCTATCTTGAGATTCATGATGCACCTTTTCTAGTACCTTCTGCTGTCCATGTACTATGCTGGAGTACCTCTTTTGCTTTGAGGCTCGCCGGATACCCATTCAATGATAATGATAAACGATTGTGGCTTACGTCAGCATGTGCTTTGTTGGAAGAATGGAGCATGAAAGCGATAGCAGTTTGTTAAATGACGAACAAAAGGAATGTCGCAGGCCTCATCGGCGATCAATTGTGATGGGACTTGCGATAAAGAAGTTTCTAATTTCTTCCTGTTTAGAATTTGGGATTTTCTTCATTTAGTGTCTGTTGTAAGTAAATCTTGGCATAAATTGACCATAACAAAAGCAACCAAATAATACTAAAACATACATCGTTTGCTTCTGAACAGTAACTATAAACGCAAACAAGCAATCAGCGGGATATGAATTTTTTAATTGCACACCTTGCTGGTTTAATAGCGAAGATATTTGATTATAATACTCAACGGTCTGGTCTGCTTAGCCGTTAAGCTCTCGCAGCTTCGTAAATCTCTCAGCAAATCAACGAGTTTCTGGAGTGTTTAAATTTTTTTCCCGTGTATATATTGGGAAGGCGATAATTTCAAGGAGGCAATTTCACCGAAGCTTAGATTTTATTTCGCTAGATTCGCTAAGATTCTTCGCCTTTCGAACTCGTTATATTTTTTTCCTATATTTTTTGAGGTCATTACGAGTATATAAAGTTAAACGTACCAGGTAAGATAACACCTACGGAGCCATTTAAAATTGGAAACCTAAACAAATACGAGGTATAAATATCGGAGTGCGCGTCGTTTGGTTATATGGCAATAAGAAAATTCCGATACGATTAGGCACTTTTAACGTTTAACGTTCATTGGGGAGTTTGTTGTTTTATTATTTTTCGGATTATTTTCTAGAGGCTACGTTAATTTTTCGCGATACTTAAGTGGAAGTTCCCAAAAAATATACAGCCAGCTTGAAAATTTGAAGATTGTTTGCTTTTTCTTTCTTTTTTAACCGGCGAAATAATATTTTTAACGAATGAAGATGCGCAACTCAATGTTGAATGAAAATAAGAAGCAAGTATCATCCCTACGAAGTCTGTTTGGTCCATGAGCTATGCAAGGACGATTTCGATCGACGTCTACCGAAACAATGCCGCTATGCGGCCCGAATCTTATTCGAAATCTCTTATTTCCCGACGAGGCTACACGGAACTGTTAATAGACAAGACTGTAGGCACTGGACAAGTTCGCGAAAAAGGGAAATAAAGTTAATAATAATAGGGCTCCCTTATCCGACATTCTTTTTATATACGCCGACGTTGCATTTAACCGTGAAGTTGCTAAGGTGGTACCCTTCTTCTCTGTTGACGGTCTTGTTCTTTCCTATTTCTATGTCTTCGCTGTTGAGTCTTTTTCCGTACTTCTTAGTGGTGCGTTGTTGAAGTCCATTTTATGTTAAGTCTCGTGTATAATGTCTGCCACGGCTGATTGCTCAATTCTTTTAAATCTTGCGTCCCTTTCGTGTTCCTTTATTCTTACCGCGATAGCTCATCCTGTTTATCCGATGTAGCACTGCCCGCATTGACATGTTACCTTATAGATTACCTCGGTCGGTAGACGCTGCTGGATTGATTTTGACCCGAAACGTACCAGTACGTTGTGTTTTCGCAGGATCCGTTCTACCTTTTTTTGTGACACCAACTACTCTCAATGTTTCTATCTTCTTTTCCAATGCTTTCTCCAGATTTATCTTCTCATTGGCTACATATTGCTCATCGCTGATGGTTTCTACTCTGGATTTTAATGGTTTCAATTACCGTCGTCTTCTGCACGTGTGCACCATTACATCCAGAAGGGGCAGATCTGTATTTTCTTTTTTTCTCCTGGGCTGGGCGCTGCAAGTTGAGGTGTTCCAAGAAATGTTGTAATTTCTCATCTCCATGTTGCCATATTTTAAAAGTATCATCGACATATCGCAGCCAGCATCTCTGTTTCGTTTCGCTCGAACTTGTATCCTCTTCTTCAAATGCTTCCATAAACAAGTCGGCTATTACAGAAGAGCTTCGCATTGCTGCTGCTAGCAGTATTTCCAGTTGAACAAGAAATATGTCGTAGACAAACGTCAAGTTCTGCTAGTATGGCCGGTGCGTTCTCTGTAGCTATGTTGGTAAATAGCGATGTCTCCGTTAAAACTTACTAGAATGTATGTATGCAGATTTAGTCTTTAATGTGGACAGAATATCCGCGAAGTGTTTGCTAAGTACTTTGATAATTTTTGGTCGGTGACCACAATTGGTCATAGTGATATTCCTGTTTGTATATTTGATACTCCGTACAACTTGGTTGGTTTGGTGGTTCTTCGTGTTAATCTGTTCAGTATATCTTTTGATATGGATGAATTCTTTATGCTCTCGTTTATTGTTTTTGTGGTCTTCTCTGTCGAATTCTTTCCTTCCCAAGTACACCGTTCATATTCTTCCGGCAATCCTCTTTATTCAGCAGTACAACATATACACAAGACTAGACAAGAAATAGTCTTCAACAACGTAAAAGCAAAGAACTACGTAGAAAGAACTACGGAAAAAGACTCATCAGGGAAGCTACAGAAATAGGTTACCATCTTTGCAACATGTGAAGGAGTCTACTACGCAGAACCGTCACGTCCAGTTGAGCAGAAGCTATATAAGTAGAACATCGGACAACGGGAAATCCCAGAAGAAGCCGTCAGCATAGAAAGCGAAGCATCAAGCGAAAGTTTTAACACACGGCGAAACCGGGAAGAATTTAATCGCAGTAGCAGTGCACGATGCTAATAGAACATCTTCCTTTCACGTCTCTTCCGAATAAATTAGGTGTTAAGGTAACATTAATACATAATAATGTAGAATCATCATTCCGGCACGTAGCCGTTAGGTCTCGCATTACAATAGGCGATTTTAGCGAAATGCGCTGAAGATCGTAAAACTGGAGCGGGCGCGACGTAATATCACCGGTATGAAGCCTCACTCAGCTGAACGCGATTAATTCCACGTTTTGTCATCAACAAACAATCTCTAATGAATACAGATACTAACGGTTATTACCATGACGGACGTCAACAGTTATCGTGAAAACCTCAATTCCCCTAAAATTATCCCCCATATATGTATGTAATAGACATTCATATCTGTGTATACGTTTTAGTGGTAAACATTTATTGCAATCCAATTTATTAGCCGTTAAATTCTCATAAATTTAACTAGCTTGTATAATTTGCATGTATTAAACATGTCGAAATGGAAGCGGGCCGCGTTTGAATGCCGAGATAACCAAGCGGGTTTTCAGCCTGAAAGGTTGGGCATTTAAGTTCGGTTACCCGGGGAAACAACCCGTATGTTAAATCTCGCCTTAACGTATTTCAGATTACCCGGCGTATGAACGTAATACGACTACAACGTTGTGGACTTAGCGTCTAACAATGAGTACCAACTTTCTGCGCGATAATTGGATGCCGTTGTGCGGAGTCTGGCGTCAGCAATAGAACGTGGTTAAATAACAGTTTTAATTGGGAAAAAAGAGGTGACGGAATAGAAACGATTAAAAGAAGTAGTTGAACGTATTTGCTTTCGGGAAGCTTTTTAAATAATTAAAAGTGTAACGTGTACGAAATGTAATTAGGCATATAAAAAAATAAAAATAGATAAGATAAATGTAAATAGATTTTTCCTACAGACTGGCTGAATTTTTCAGCCCCTAAGTTATACGGTCTCTCTAAAATTCGCAAAGTTATCAACCTATCAATAGCTCCATTTATAAATGATCAAAGTACCGAAATTGTCAACATTTCATCGAACGACTGAATGAGCTAACGATAGATCAGCTCCTTATTCGACGAAATTTCCATAGCGGATACAAAATCCATTATTACAGAGATCTTCATCTCCAACGAGCAAGCGGATGATCTGGCTTATCTTTCTTCTTCTTCAGGGTGAATACTGCGATTTGGCCTCCCAAATCAGACGATTGCCCTCCTTTCGTAGACTTATAAACGGACGCCCTAATGATGCGTTGGGACATTCTGTTCTGCGCCGAAAACACACGCACACCGACATCCGGTCTTAAAATGCGGCGTTATCAATTCTATTATTCAAAGAGTCCGAACCCAATTCTCTTCCTCAAGAACTGAACGACATCATCAAGAACCCGATCATTCTGAAGAAGATATTCAAGCTATCATTAACCGTTACCTTAACACTTCTCCACGGTAGGTATCGAAATCTTAGAAACCATCTTCTTCTCGGTAAAGATAGCGACAAATTTTTAATGAATGAAGAGTCGAAAGTTTTATTAACAAACAAACCATGCGTCTAGTAAAAGTCCTTACGCCATCATTGCATTGTGAAAAGGTTAGTGTTTGGTTAATACCTTCACGGAGAAGAATTATTGCTCCTTATTTTTTTTTTTTCATTAAAATTGTTGCACCCTTCTTTGAACCAGTTAAACAATAACGAATTAAGAGATGGTTACATGCAAAAACGCATAGCTTATAAGACACTACAATAAGCGAATAGTACTACGTTCTTCTCATTTTAGATTATTTTACAGTCTCTTAGAATACAACACGGACGGTGCAAGAACTTAGTAAAGCAAAATATTTGTGTAGCGATACCCCTCAACAACACCTCGTCAACGCATTGAACGCGGAACAACGAGTGAAGATCACCATTACATCGAAGCCGAAGGAGATCAGCTTGGGTATTTACTGCAGTTGTTTGCTAAATTAAATAAACGTGGGTCCTCGTTTTTTTTTTCGTGTTCCTTCTTACGAGAACGGCAAATATGATGAAAAGCAATTCGATTTGGAAACAAGCTGACCGCACAGAAAATCCGTTTCCGCTTTAAACGCGAAGTTCGAAAAAAGGGGACTCCGTTCCTCATGTCCTACTTCATCATCACAACGCCTACTTTCAAATAAAACCTCACGACTTCAAGCGATGACAAGAAGGGAAGAAAAATAAAATACGAAACTACCGGCGGCGCGCCTCGAAACATGCTCATCAATCACAACGAGGATACCGTTTCACTACAACCTAATACGACGCGATGACAAAAGAAAAATATGTACCGCACGTGTTTCGTAGTTCTTTCGGGATGTTCATTACCTAGTTTCTCTTCATGAACCCTTTTTTTGGGGGGGCAAGGAGAGTACGGGGGCTTTGTGAATTGATCCCTTTGGGTAATAGTAAAACATTTATAAAGTTAGGTCGTTATTAACAATCTAAATCTAACATCTAAGAAACGAAAAGATGATCGTTGCTTTGATTCAAGAATTCTTCACGGTATAAACGAAGCCAACGACCAGATCATGTGAATTTGTACGTTACAAGATCGAAATTTGAAGAAGACTAGCAACGCGAAAATGCAGATTTCACACAATTTTTTCAGCGGGTTGAAACTGCTCGTTTTCGGATCCTATTGGCGAAACAAAAACTATGAGACCATTCCATCTTCCGGTGTTGCACGGCGTTCCTCGGGGATCTATCCTAGGGACGCTGCCCTTCCGCTTACGTATCAACGACGTCGGCTTGTTTTTATCAGGATCCTAGGTGACTCTATACGCAGATGACGTCTCTATTCTCGCTGCGCTTTCTATATCTAAATGCAACATTGAGGATCGTCGTAACAGGATAAAGGTTGCCTTGAGTACCTGGTTTTCTAGCAATAAATTAGGCATTTTTTCTATCCTGAAATACGAATAAGGTTACGATATATCATCTTTGACCTGAGCTGAATGCGTTGGATTAAGCTGACTCATCTTCAAAAGGCTTAGCACGTTGCCATCGGCTTGTTTATATTTTGTATGGCGAATTGTGAGGCGAAACAGTGTTTGGTGACCTCTTTTCTCCAATTTTCCCCAGATTACGTACTTGCCTTGCATATGTTGTAATACCAATTGGAGCTTCTAACCCAATCAAAAATTTGTCACGTATCACTGCGTTGTCACGTAAACTCTAAATATTTGATTTTATTTATTTTAAAAAGAGTCTCATAACAATATATTGAAAGTGGCTGCTGTGCTTCTAAAGAGATAGAAAGAGAGAAACAATTCATACAAACCTGGATTTCCACAGCTATAAAACTAGGAACGAAGACATCTGCTAATAGATTTTATGCTGCGACGCATACTATCTACTATTTGGGAATTAGAACATTCAATCACCTATTGATTGCTATTGTTTATGTACGTTGCTTTGATTTCTCTTATTTCCTTTATGACTTTCTTTTTTTCTATTACTTTCTTTTCTTTTATTTTCTTGTTTTTTTTTTCGTTTATACACTTGTATGTATTAAAAAATTCAATAAATTATTTTGTTGTTTTGCACGATACAAAACTTGTACTTTCTTCGAATGACGTATCCACCAATGTTCCGCTTTAAGAATTTCGTGCAATTTCTTATTTAGCTTCTAAAGCTAAGCATAAGTCGTTTTTCCATCATCAATGTTATTTTTAAAGTTTCATAGTTTACGTGTTTGGGTGTCACCCCTGTTAATGTTTCTTTCCTATCTCGTTTTCATTTTGTTAAAATTATTCTTCACGCTCTTACAATTTTTTCTAGTGTTCTACAATAAATTCGAAGAACACCTGTAGAAATTCAATTTTCTCTTCCAAATTTATTTCGACGCGCGTATAACAATATTAATCTTTCAAAGGATTCCATTTTACAGATGAATAAAATATTTCCGTTAAAATTTATCACCTAGACGCTGCTAAAGGACCTCACCAGACGATAAAGTACCTAACCTATATATCTTCGCAAGGCGAAATAAAAACAGAAATCAATACGTGGCATTCGAAACGATATAGAAGAAGAAAATATCATTACTCCTAACCAATACTCGTTCTTCTATCGGGGACCTTTTATATCTAATAATCAACAGATTGAAAATATTATTAGCTTCGAGAAGGTCAATAAAAAACGAATAAAATCTTCGTTCGCGACGTGTGCATTCAATACGATCGCTATGAGGCATTCCTTTATTTGTCGTTTGGAATACGATTCCGCGCGACGTAAAATATCAATTTCTAGATGATTAGTTTTCCACGAGCTGCACGCTTCGCTGATTGCTGAGCCAGCGACACGATGGTACAACAACAAAAAAAAAAAAAAAACTAAATTATTATTGCTATATCTGTAATACGATTTCCGCGAAAATCAGAAGCTTTTAACATGCCGGCGGGCCGCGGTAAAGAAAAAAGCAAGTAAATCTAAAAACGTACGGGCTGATTCATTTTCGACCCTCACCCTCTTAGCGCGGAGATAAGCACGTTTTATTTCGCAACGTTTCGAGACGGCCGAAAGCTGCGACCATTACCGATAACATCGGAGAAGTTCATCAAAGGGTGTTAAACGACCGCCCAGTTAAGATTACAGAGATGGTAGAAGCTATAAGGCCTTATTGGGCGGTTTCGTTTACGCGTTTCCGCGTTTCGTCTGGTTCCCCCCTTGTATTCAGTGCTTTTCATTAAAAAAAATTGTGATCGAAACTTTCCGATATTAAAGGGTGGGCGCGATTAGGCGTTATCGGATTACCGACCTATTTCCGTTCTCTTGGCGTTATTGAAAGTGTTAGAGTTAGAAGATCCTTGGAGACTGAAGGTCCGCTTTCCTTTTTTTCTAATTTGTGTTGGTCGAGTCGTGTATGGTGTGCCTCAGGGATCGGTAAGAGGACCTACGTTGTTTCTAATATTTATTAATGATGTCCGCATGGTGCCCGCAGATCACGGCCGGTACTTTTCGCTCGCGATACTCGATCCCTAAGGTACCCTCTTCCCCGTTGGGGATTTACCTCTCCAACGAACTTATTCGAGATTTTTAGGTTGCAGATGTGCGTATGATCAGCAAAGAGAACAACAGAGCACTCTGCTGATCTTTGTTTGGTTAAGTGTTTATAGTTGTTAATTATCTATGACACATCAAGTTTCGTTTATATACATGAAAATGGGCATATTTATCGATTTTTTTAAGTGTGGTGACGACCCAACGGGGTCCGATAAGCTTTTTTCAAGCTTATCGTAGCCTCAAGAGCTTTTTTAATGTGTAAGTTGTGCGTGTAAAATGTGTTCCATTAGCCTTCCTAGAGACACCTCTCTTTGTAGAAATTCTACAACAAATCACCTTCCTCTATCGTAGATAAAACGATGGGAGCTTCGCTGGAGATAGTATATAAAAATTGACAAAAAGAAACTTTTCAGATTATCCTCATGTCGCTCGTTGCCAAATTCTGCAATGCATCACTTTACTCGACAAATATCGTTCGCGGACAAAAAAGTTTATGAAAACTCTAAACAAACGTTCATTAGCTTTGTTTCCTCCACAATCTACTTTACCCGTGAAAATTCCAAACGAACGATTTCCCAAACTTCGCCTATCCATTCGCCTAAATCACGAACGCAACGGGTAATTGCGCCTATGGAAATTGATAAAATATTGCGCCGTTAGATTAAGCGGCAAGCAGAACGATGCGGACGAAAGTAGTTAATTACAAAGTTAGCGTTTAATGTACGTTGTTACATCGGAACGGATTTAAAAGTTTTACAGCTTTTGTAAGCTCGAAATTGAACATTAGTTCCTAACGATCCCGAAGGGTTTACGACGCCTTATCTAATTCCGGGACCTGGATCGGGCCCGAGCTATCAGGTGACGTCTGGTGCTATTTTCATCAATGGGAAGAGGCTTTTCGCCGTCGACGACGATATGCCACAAGAATGTTTGAGCGGGTAATCCGCTGGAAGTTAATGGAAAAGTTTGGCGGTAATTGCTCCCGCTTTTATTTATCACGCATGCAAACGCATACCTGTTGCTTGAGGTGGTTTTCTTAAAGAGCTGACCTCTACCATATGGATTCTCTCAAACGATTCACTCTAGCTTCTTTGAGTGTCGTGGTCGCTTGATCGATAACACTTCTCCTTATTTGTTCTTGTATCCCGGTTATTGTGGAACATTTTACTTAATCTTCTTCTTCTTTTGTTGCAGCTTTCATTTGTTCTACTTAACATTTCCATTTAATACTAATACCGTGCGTTTCTCATATCTTGGGGTTCTATGGATTTTCATCCATATTCATCTTGGTTTATCCCTTCTAGCTTCTTCTTCAAGCATTCCTGTATTCCATTTGGTCTCTTTTACTCTCGTTTACGTTATTCTCCCTTCTAGTTTGAACATTTAATTCTAGCTAGTTTTTTTTTTCTTTTGCTGTTGGCTTCCAATTGCTTTCTTCTTCAGTTGTTTTTGCTATCTTATTCTTTATTTCTCTCGATTTTTTGTTCTATACCGTTATCATCAAAATTTTGGGTATTGCATATTCGTTTCACATTTTTCGTCCCTTTTTCATTCAATTCTCATGCTGCGTATTCTTTCCCTTTGGTGCCCATTTTCCGCTTCATTTGTCCAATATGCAATTTTATAAATTTCTGTCCTTCTTTTCGCAACGTGTTCAACGAGGAATGGGATAAATGCGATGTCTCCGGAAGCTAAGTTCGGACAGTTCGAAAGAAGTCGACGAGTGCTTTAAAACCAAAAGGAGCCCGACTGGTTAGCCATATCCGTTCGAACGTTAGGACGTCTCGAAGTTAAGGAAAGCAGATTCCGCTTAGTCGCATCAATTCCACGGATGATCTTCTATCGGCAACCGTCCAGTTCGCGGACAAGAAATGAATGAACGTAGACGGGTAATTCGTCGATTTCAGGTCTTGTACTGACGGCCTTCTTTGTTGTGCGGAAACCCCAAATACACGTAATCATAGATATTCAATCGATTCAATCGATCAAAATGTAGAGGACGACATGATCAAATTTTTATTTTTCTTACATTTCAAGCTCCTTCGCAACATTTAATTATTTATGGTTGCCAACGTTTCAATGTCGGAAACTTGTTCCGATCTTAAGCCGTTTCGACGTTACACAGCTTTAAAGCTCAACGTTTAGGAATTTTGGGATTTTTGCAATCAAAATAGGTCTTGCGCGAATTTTCTATTTCTACATTGTCTATACTGATGACTGAATTTTTATATTCGCTTACTGGTCCTAAGTATAGCACATTCGGCGTACCTTCCACGCGTGAAGCATACCTCCGAAAGAAAAGAAAAAAGTAATTTCGTTAATTGACATTTTCCATTTCAAATCTCATCTCTAATGAAAGCTTTTACAACTCTTACGAAAAAAATTAAGTTTGCTTTAAGTATGGAACTTTATCCGAATTGAAAAAGTAAAATGAGAACGGAACGTCTAACGTCTTGCCGAGGATACCGCCGAATCGGTTATCGAATATTAAAAATTAAAAATTAATTTCACGGCGACAACTTTCGACCAACTACAGCAAGCGGGGCGGCAACGAAATTCTGCGCGTACGACAAGTACTTATTTAGAGAACTGATTATTTTCGGAGAGAGAAGAGCGCGACGCGGGAGTTCGATTGGTCCTCCGTATAAACGCGGATTTTAGTGATGTTATTCCCGTCTTTATTGAGACCCGCTAGCGTATGTTGATAGTATTTTTAAATTTTTATGGACTTTCCGAAATTATATAACGTAAATAAACGATAATACCGCGCGTTATTTGGATATTAACGGCGACTTACGCATACACACCGTACGGAAAATATACGATTATTAGCGAAAATATTCGTTCGCCGAGGCGCTAACAGTAAAATCGGATGGTGCGAAATATTCTTGGAATGCTCTTCGCGTATTATGGGAGGAATAAAGTATTGAGAGGTCGTTTCTGAACTTAAAAACAGATGCAATTTTGTAGAAGTCATAAGGTTTATTTTCGGTACCGTATCCAATAGGTATTGTCATCTGCGTGTTAGATGATCCTAACATGAGTCCATAAGCTTCGAAGATTGCCATTGTTTCCTAAGTATTGTCGTACATCGGCGTCCTGGCGGTGCGCTGAGACATTATCGGAACTTCGCGCATTCAGATAAGTATTCCAACGCCATCATCCCGCCTAACGACGCGGTGCTAGCAGTTCTTTTATCGGAAAACTCATTTCCGTATCTGAACAACATTCAAGCAAGATCCTCTTCAGGAACAACATAAACGAACCCATCTTCAAACTCTCGAATGACTTTCTCATCGAAGACCGCGATCATCTGGAAGCACCTGGTATCTACTAGGTTCCCTATTCGTGCATCGATGAAACAAAGCGATAGCTCAGCACTCTTGCTACCGGCACGAGTGCTGTACGCGGCTATCGGATTTAACTGGGTCCCTTCTAGCTGAGCGTGGACTAACGTACTAAATATTATCATAGAGAAAGCAATGAATGTCCCGTAACAGCCCCGAAGACGTCCCATTGGAGTGAAGGCGAAACGTGGGCAGAAGCCACGACAACGACGCGGTTCTAATCTTGACACCAAGAGTATAGCGTCGCAACACATTTCATTAAAATTAGCAAAAGTTAATAATCGCATAATGGTAGGAGCCACGAAAAGAAAAAGGGACGGGGTCTTGTTAGCCGAAAAACCAGAAATGATGTCTTACGTAGTGTTGATTCCACGCAGTGTAGGTTCATCAATTGTTTCAATTCATTTCAGCAGTTCTGAAATTATTCTTACAGAAAATGCTGAAAAAAAAAATGAAATCGTAATAAAGGTTAACCTGGGTTAACGACGGAAGTTCAAAAGTTAAATTCAGGTTTAACTGAAATTTGTTAAAAATTTAGTTTTCAGATGAATACGAAATTTGCAATGTCTTTTAACATCTACCATCTACGTATTTCTTTATAAAAGAAGAACTATAAAGAGGAGCCACGCATTCAACTGTACCTTTTCTCATTACATTTTAACAAGGCGTCACTTCATAACAATCATCGTTACGAAGCGTCACTTCACGCTTTTCTTATTTTGTTCCTTCCTTTTTAAACGCATATGAGAGGGCGCCGCTATACTAACTAGACTAACAGGTGCGTCAAGTCTAAATGTACCATCGTCACAGAATAATGGTATAGACGAGATATCGAACAGGGGGTCACGCGTTGTTATCGGACCGAATCTGATCATTGGAAACTTACCCGGTTATCGGCTGTTTCTTGGGGTGTGTGGGATACGGGGGAAACTCATAAATCAAGCAATTATTATCGTCGCAGGTTCGAATTTACTTTTAATTGGCTCTGTAAGTGTCCTATCAACGCGTCGACGTCGACGTGTAGGCCACTGCTACTATCGCTGTTGTTGTTGTTTGGCGCAGCGATAGAGGTGGTGTCGAACGGGCTTGTTTGTCTTCGCTGATTGCCTTGGCGCGTCTTTGTTGTTTCAATTCTGGGTACGAATGTACACAGATATATGAAGAAAACAATTCCCTTATATTCTCTCGGCACATAAGGGAAGAATGGAATTAGATAGGACGAAACGGTCAAAAGTAAATAACATCGCTATTTGATCAAGTTTCGCAGACAACGCTAAAGACGCTTACATCTTATCAAGTGCAGCTCTCTACAAACTCTAGCATAAACTTAAACGTTATTTGCGCAAAAAGGATTGAAAGATTAACACGTTTTTAAAGTAAACGAATGTGCTTTTCAAATAGACTGGCCCCAATCAAACAATGCTTGCGAAACAATGTTTATTCGTTTCAAAATTCAATCAAGGCAGAGTAAATAAGGTTCGTTAAGAAATGTTACTGACTGGAACCTATATTACACAACCAAACATTTTCAAACGAAAAATCTTCTCGGAAGGAAGATGGTCCTTCTGGGTGCGCCCAAACCTGCTCTACGTATTTTACCTTGATGTGCAAGGTTTGATTAGGTATACCGAATGCGCAAAAGTCTGCGTAGGTCAAAACTGGAAATATTTCTGCAATTTCTGCAAAAAAGTCTTGATTGTCCTTGGTCTTGGGTCGGTAATTTTTTTGCAAGTTACATCCAAAGAAATAACTTAACTTGTTAATTCTAGGACCGAGATGTAATCTTGGAAAACTGAGACTGTATGAAAGGATTTTCTTTAGTTTCTTCCCGACTGTTTCCCCCAAGTTTTGAACCTGACGTTGTTCCTACCAAGTATCAGTTTACGTAGAAGCACGGGTGAAAACTGCCGTATACAAAATACGGTATCGAATTACGGTTCGCAACTCGGTTGCCGTGCCATGTTTTCCATTCCTAGCGATACCGCCGAACAAATTATCCGCCACTAATTAAGAACGAAAGCCGGCGAACTGTTGATCGATTAAACGTACCCGTAGGGTCTTAATTGGAATACGGTAGATTAGAATCTGGGCGCATGTTGTTAGAAAAATCTTCCTCTTCCGAGACGTTGGGGGAGCGGCAGGTTTCTGCGCGAAATAATCGCAGGCGTTTGTACGTACCCGGTAACTGTTAATTTTTGTTTGTGTCGAAGAATTAAATTTCGATCATGCGCGTTACATATGGCCTTTCGCTTTGAGCAAGTTGTTATGTAAGGCTTACTTTTTAAGTAACTCCGAAGAACGTAATCGTTTAGAGCCTCTTAAAGTCCTTGATGTGGGGACCCGATAAAAAAAATATTCCAATTCAGACGATTTCACATTCTTTTTTTTTATTTTCCTCGAAAAGTCCTGGATGACTCGATATTTCGTATGGCTTATTCTCAAAATGTCTGGCTACATCTAAGAGCGATCCCGCAGACCGTTCCTCCGACATACGATGTTAAATTTCTTATGTTCTGTTAAAATATTGAGAGTAGTTTTCGTACAAAGTATACGCCTTTCTAAACAACTGAGAGAACATGTGTCTAGCGCCTTTCTCAAACTGTTATTCCTCCGGTACTCCGTTATCATTGTCACCTTTTCATCTTTGTTCATCTTCAATTCGTGTCAGCTTTTATGAATATTCCCATTGCCTACATATCTTAATTTTTGGGATAATTGAGGTTGGTTGAGATACTTGCAATTAATTCTTTAACAGCGGATACCTTAAGCGACTTACACGCTAGAGGGTTGATTCCCATCTCTAAGATGGGCACCTAAATCGTTACCAATTCATGGTATCTTAATCCTTTTTAATGAAACACTCTGTATATTTTTTTCAGTTACGCTGCCAACTAAAACGATTACTTGAAATTAGCGTGGATAAAATAACAAAAAACATCAATCGCTTCTTTTACCTCAAAGATCGACGATTGTCGCAAAAGGCCGCAGAATTTTCGGTATATTTTAAAAAATGTAGGAAATGCCAGAAAATGTTTGTTTTAAGCACAAGGTTGAAGCATGACTTCATACGTTAACAGTGTTCTCTAGTTGATGAAGATTGGGCGTTCTTGACCTGTTTTATCCAAATTTTTACCCCTTTCATCGCAGAGATAATTCGGCCGTTACGGCGAATATTTTCACTTAGAGTAGCGAAAGGGTTAATTTTCAATCTCTCCAATAACCAATCTTACCTATCACTTCTTAATCTTCATGGTTATTTGCAAATATAGCTAAAGTAAATCAGCAACCGGTAAACTAGAACAGGGGGTATCGCGTATAAATTGAATGGAGCAGATAATGGAGCACGATGTTAAACGGAGAATTCGTGACGTAATTCAACTCATTTCTCAAATCAAAAAAAAAAAGAAACCAAACGACGCAACGATCAAATTTATCACATTTTACGACAAGTTTAAATAGGATAAGCAAACGACTCCTTTCAATACCGCCGCCCTCGTGCGAAACAGTCAGTACGGGCTTAGTAAAATAACCCGAAATAGTTCAACCTATCGATGCATACGATCTAAAAACGAACTGTTTCTGACATCCCGCAGCGGACGCGAAATTATTCAATCTAGCAGTAGGCGGCCGAACGAGTGAAATTAGCTTTAGACTTATTAATACGGCGTACAATCAAAGAGCCGGAGTTTGAACAAAGTAATTTAATTCACTTACGTTCGTTTGCCTTCATCTCTTCATCGTTCACCCTTCTGGTCGTCTTTTTGCAGCGTAAAACTAAGAAATCTTCGGCGAACGTATCACTCGAGAATGCTTAATTAACAGACGGGGAGAATAATGACGTTGTTAATTTCGAATGGCGATGTAGGTAGGAGAACTACGGGTGATTGTCGTGCACTGGCGTTATAATCGATTCGTCTTTCGAAGGTTTAATTTGAGCTTCTTTCAATATTGGCTCTGACCGAAAATTCCGTATATTTTCTTATGGAGATTCGAATCCCCACCGCTTCTTCCTCAGACATGTCACGTGATCGGCGACATCGTAGACGCCAAGAGGCGGGGATTTTGAAATAAGAGCTGTGCAGAAAACTCTTCAACTTGTTCAGGGAATCAATTGAGCCGTTAGGAACTGGTTGCTTAGGAACGGGTCCTTACGAATGGCTTATCGATGACTTGAGATCTGAATCGTTACATGCATAAAGGACGAGTGGCCGACATATAATTGATTGGATGATGGAGGTTGATTTAATTTGTCCTTATCTCTTGTCTTATGTGGTTATTTCGAAGACCACGAAAGGGATTAGGGCCAACGAAAGGCCTATTCGCTACTTCGATAGCCAGCTTATCTGCCTTTTTATTTCCTCCGATCCCTTTACATCCTTATCTCGAGCGTACAGGTCCTAAGCAGAAATCTGTGGTGTCTTGTCGTACTAGAGGTTAATAAGAATAGAACTCTGAACGGCTTCGACTAATGCCAACAAATTTTCTTGGGGAGGGCTTATTGATGGTGTCCGCAAACGAATGCTTGTAAATCTTTCGTAAGCGGAACTAGGTATTTCTATTCTTCTCGCCATAACCGTCTTTGTTTAGAATATTTTTAGTTTTCCATTTTCCATTTTTCATCTGGACATTTTCTTTTTTTTGTGTGTATTCAAACCAGCTTTAAAACAATCACCCGCATGCGCACCCTAAGCCTAATAATTTGTTTCCAAGCGTTTCAACGCCATTTTTAACAAAGATTTTCTTCTCCGAAAAACAGTAAAACGTCACTTAATGGAGATTTTGGCGCCTAATTTGATCGTATTCGTAGCTCCTATCTGTCTCTATCCAATACGATATTTCGATGGTATAGGCAACATCCATAAAAAGAACCTTATCTCCGCAAACGTGAGCTACAAAATACTAAAAGGATTTTTTCCGAAGACTCTATACGCACTTCGATATAAACAGAATGGGGCCGCGACGACATGCGAAATTCGTTCTGGCGACGTGATCTGCTTGGTGGCATTTTTTCGGCGTACTCCGCATAAATTTAGACGGTTCGCTGCGAAAATTTACAAACTGCCTACCTTCGCATCGCTACTCTACCGCTCCTTCGATAATCCGATTACGGAAAACCCTTGAGGATGTTTACCGTTAGCAGAAGAACGTATTGCGGCCGCTTTTAATAGACCGCCCGGTCGCTATACTATCAAGACACGGGATTCGTTTCCGCTATCAAACGGGAAAACTCCGCGCGTACCGAATTTGATAAACAATTCGCTCGCTAATGAAGGCGAGCCGACGCCGTCGTTTCTATACATATAATGTAATTCCGTTGTATTGTCGCTTCGACGTGAAACGTTATTACGCCGGGTATTACGAGTTAAGTCCTACGAGCAACCGGTTGTAACGTCGAACCTTGCTTTGTATATCTATATAATCGGTCAGGCGAGGTGTAGCTATTGCTCGCTTGCTTTCCATTCCGTGTGTTATTCTTTATTGCCTTATTCCACGATTTCTTGTGTCTCCGTTTTGTTCTTTTCGGTCATCGATCTCGCCTCACATACAACTTTCACGGATCTCTCTTCTTCCATTTTTATTGAATGACCAAACCATCTCAACCGCTGTTTTTCGATCGCTATTGTTAGAGGTCCTATATTTAAGTCTTCTCAATTTTTTTTTTCGTTTTTACTTACCTTTCTTTGCTACAGCTTTGCTCTTCTTAAATATCGTATGAAGTTTCTTCTAAACCGTTATTCAGTATCCAGCTTTTACTTCAATTACTTTATTCCATTAAAACAATCTATTGGCGCAGGAATATGAAATTCTACCGATCCAATTAAAGTAGAGAGAGCAGAGAGTACCGCTTAGCTTCAGCCCGAAAGGCAACTACCTTCATATTATTCTTGTTGGGAGACCTTCTCGGACACAAACAAATAATGCCGCTGAATTCCGGGAAAGGCACTAAGGGAAGGCCAAAGGAACGTAGGGATATAAACTACAATAATCACATCGATGCTGACATAGAGTGAAATTGTTTGCCGGCCTTCGATCGCAGCCATAACATTAATGCAAACCTGCAATGTCTAAGTAAGTGCTTTGCTCACCCTCCTTTGATTTTTTTTCAAAGAGATATAATACCAATAATTTTAAAGAAACAACAAAAAAGTGTAAGCACTGATATAACTCACGTCACACTCTCGCGAGGCCATTAACAAGAGGTATCCGATGCTGGCGATCGGGACGGGCAAAATCCCACCTCGTTTCGCTGTTAGCAAATCCTCCAGACTTGGAAGGACCTCGGCAGAATTCTTTGATGTAACTTCTCACTTTCCCATTATTCAACCGTAGCCCATGATTCACAGTTTATTCAACAAAAATTTCTTTTTATTATCGACTACTACGCAATCACCTAACATCTCGTCCTTGGCACCTTTTTCTTATATTTTCGACGATATTTCTACATGTTCCTTCAATAAAGATACGTTTTTTATTGGCTTTCCTTTGTGCTTCAACATTGATTCAATTAGCATCTGGGGGGACATTTCAACGTAAGGACATTATGGGGACTACACGATTTATTGCGAGTTTTAAGATCATCGTCGTCTTGCAACGTCCAATTTATCTGCTGAAAAGTTTTCAGCAAGTATTTCTGGTACATGATACGTCCATGAACAGAAAGAGCTGCTTTTACAAAAGCATCCCCAAACATGCTGCTTTACTGTCCGCAAGAAGAATCATACTAATTTTTTTTTACCAAGCTTAAGATATGGAAGATCATGTCCCGGAAGAAGACTCGCCCGTGAATATAACATTGTCCCAATTTCTTCAAAATTGATTTAAAAGATACGTTTTATTTATGTATTTACAGCGACGTGCGCTTCTTTTTGTACGGAGTTTCAATTAAGCGAAATACAAAGTAAAGCTGGGTCCGTCTTGAAAAAGAAATAAGATCGTTGTATCCTCCCTTTCCGGCAAACCGTCTACATTTTCAACCTCCAAATATCGCATTACCGGCGTCTTAACGAATGCCTTTGCCTTCAGCATATATTTTGCGCGTCGCTCTCGGGGCTTCAAACGAATTTCGCACTCGTTCTGAAGATGACGAATATATTGCACGAAAGATCACGAAAACGAATAAAGATGGCGTCGCGATAGATCCTTTTCTTATTGAACAGGTTGTACTAATGAACTTGCCTTCAGTGAAATGTTTCCATAAAAGCGTGATTTGTCCTAGTTAAAAGTCGCCACGTTTATCCCGAAAACCATTTGTCCATTTGCCAAACTAATTAAATCAAAATACGATGGTGCTTGTTGTTACAAACTGGCAGCTGTTGCTCCCCATCAATATCGGGCGCAAGCACTACCATAAATATAATAGCGAAAACGTATCCATCGTAACGAACAGCGAACGCAGACGAATTAATTTGCACCGTGAGATATCGTGAATTACTTGTATCAGACCACGTCAATTGAATAAATTGCCCGTATTACGCTCATGGCCCCATCAAAATATTATTACGTATAATGCAATACGTACGTTTACACAAACAAGTGATTTCGGAACAAAAGCTCGCTATTACCAATCGTAATTTGCAATCAACCCGATCGATTGCGATTGCTTATGATCCTTTTTTAAGAGCTTGGATATTTCCAAGTACGAAGAAGATTTGTTTATTTATAATTATGGGCATACAGACGTCATTCACCTTGAAAATAATGATCCAAAATGATACGTTTTGCATGGAAATATTTTAATAGACGACAGAGAAACTTCCCGTTCGCTAATTCCCGGGTCTCGGTACTTCGGGGAGTATCGCAGCGTTCTACATTATCGGCCGTTCGCGAAACGAATCAGATTCATTGCTCGCTTGCTTTCGCTTCCTTCACTCCGCTCTTGACGGTTCCAATATTTTTATCGCGCTTTTCCGCTGAAACGGACCCGTATTCGTCGTTTGATTAATGGTTTTACTTGGAATGATTCGAAGAATAAGGAGACCTATAGAAGAAGAAGAAAAAAAAGGAACTCGTCCGGCGAACGCAGAAAAAAATTGGGGGAAAATGGGAACCGCCGCTGATTCGAGATATAATCCGATCGGGAATGATGCTGCGTTTTTTTTTTAATAAAATTAAAATTCGACGCGGCTCCCGCGAATGGCCGAGGATAAATCTCGACGACGGGAGAGCAAGAAGGGAGGATCATATGTAAGATAATGGAGTGCTTAATTCGATGAATAAAGTAGGTTAAGGTACCGCGTGAAAATGGAATCGCTACGCCTGTAGTAGTACTCTTAGATTGTTCGAAGTACGTAATATTTATCGGAGTTGATTAATAAGGAATCAACGTAGAATATTTCGCGGCTCCTCTCCATTGTGTTAATCGGCAAGACAGTGTCGACATGGACACGTCGCAACACTCTCGAAAAGAGCCAAGACGAACCATTCCGCGACCACCTCATTGCCTCTACGGGACGTGAAGATCGGGAGAAGAATCAACAAGGCTTGGCGCCGCCTGAGATGCTTCGATTTCGACATTCTAAGAAAAGAGGAAAAAACATCAGAAAAAAAGAGATACATATACACCCAAAAAAACATTACATCCAACCCATAAATCGGCAACCAATTGATTAATTAAGAAGGTCCTAAAAGACCTGGATAGGATCCACGCAGATTGAGCAGGATTCATTGTGGAGGCTCAGCAAAGTAATACATCGAAACTCTGCATCTACACTCCAAAGCCATCCCGTTGTGGGAAGTCGGCAAACAGCTGACTTTGTGGAAGAGAGACTGGAAGACACGGAGTACCTTAAATTAGCTATGAATACGAACAATGAGGATACCGAGATGGTAGTTACGAGATCCATCCATTCTTTGCGAACGATGCGATGGAAGGAGATTCTTTGCCGCCGATAAGCGCCGCAAAGGGCAACTTGCTGCTCCGTACCTTGCTCCTTACGTGAACCCCAAGACGTAGACCTGGCCATCGTGGTTTGACTGAATCCCAGGTATTTGGGTAACAACCATCCCGACAGGTGTGATTTGGGCAAGGCTTTAATCCTAAGTTCTTACTCTTGCGGACAGTTCTTAGTTAGTCGGAGGGAATTATATCGAAATTTTATACTCTTGAATAGCATCATTTCGCTTGCAGACAGTGTACTTATGCGGCGCACTAAGCCCGTCTACTGTTTCAGGCAACGCAAAACCTTACTTACTAACTTACCTAAATCACCCTATAGTTCTAAAACGCAGCTTCTCAAATTCTTCATCATCGTTATCTCCGCTTAGACGAACATGATGTTAACGCGAGATCCTCATAATGGCAGCGCCGGTATCGATTCCTTATTATAGCCGCACGTGAAACGAAAATATGATATTATACAAGCGAGATATACGGTTACATTAACTTGCCAAGTTCTAGTATGACGAAAGGCAACGAAAAGCGTAAGAAGAAATGGAAGGTATAGACGTCGTCGAGCCTATTGATTGAGGCTGTAATTATGGATGAAATTATCGGGATTCTATGTTCTTAATTAGATGTGGATTATCTGTTATTTACTGCTCCTTTTCAAAGAATTGGATCTCATCAATGAAGAGGCTATTTCTTCGTTGATATAAAGAGGTTTATTTAATCTCTCGTTAATGCTCTTGACTCCCGGCAACTTCCAAAAGCAGTATTTTTACCACATCTGGTTCTAGATAACCTTCAGACTATTAGCACGAAATTCGTTAGAGCAGTTACCTATAAATGTGGGCCGTCTTCGTTGCACGCTTGGATAAGATTCATAAAGTTGATATTATATATCTCGTATAATCTATCCGTTATTAAATGAGTTGCGCTCTAACTACTGATCAAAAGGAAAGAAAAAGGGGAAAGGAGAAATATGTCCAAAGTCGATGAGGTTAGAATTATTACGGATCGACCTCAACAAGGAACACGGAAAGAGTAGAGCTTTTATCAATTCTCTCTTGCGCAGCTGATATCACAGGCGTTGATGAAAAATTAACTAAATAATAATTAGCCTTAGGAAAACTCAGGAAAAAAAATCAGAATGATATGCAATGGACTCGTCAAAGAAAAGTCATCTTCCCCAATCATAAGCCTTCCACGGTAAATTCTTCTTAACGATCTTAGGTTGTTTTAATGAATAGCAGGCGGATGGCTCTTCTTCTAGCTGTTAAATCAAATTTGCGAGGCTTTCTTTTAATTGTCAGATTAGATACTGCTACTCTCGTGGCTGCACGAAGATAATTATTTAATCGTCCGAGACGATTAAACCATTTCTGCTGACCTGAAACCTTATGCTGATGCTAATGCTGATGCCCTAATGCTAATCTCGTACAGGAGTTTGCATTGCTCTAATGAATTAATTAACATAAATATAGTTTTAGCTCATTAATAAACTGACAAATGCGGAGTAATGTAGAAAAATCAATGCCAACCTTCCATCTTACGTCTAATTTGCTGAGCGATCAGTTGTTCCTTATTTCTACCATATCGGACTACGTAGATTCGATTTTTTTTCTCCATTTGAAAGTCACGAAATCGAATAAAAAGAAAAGCAAGGGACGAGAAAAAAACAGTATTTAAATACGTCCATTCGAATGCGTCGAATTGATACTTACGTCATCCATTCGCTGTCAAAAGCATCCATTCGTTTCCAACATACTTTATCGATTAACCCCCGGCACTAATATAACGGAGAGGGACGCATTTCGTATCGCGCGGAGATGAGCAATCTGTCCAGCCTCCGCGTCTCCTGGTTTTTAAATTAATACGTACATAAATAATACGCTTGCTGGCCGGGAAGGCATCAGAACATCCCATCGTGAAATAAATTACATGGAAAAAAACGACCAGAACGCGTTTCGTATCGACAAATGGAAAATTACATTGCCCGACGACGACAAAAATTAATACCGCGAAAAGGAAACGAAGCGATACAGCCTAAATATCGTTATTTAGTAATGCGTTCGCTACAATTTGTTAATTTAATTAATCTTAATTAAACGACCGTCCTTTTTAGCGTATCCTGTGACCTGAAGCAATTATAACGACATTGTATGTAGGTATACGTATATATATTCAGTAGCAACGTAACATTTATAGAATATGTTGTATGTACATGTAAATGAAGTCGAAATCGTGTAGCGTGCTCTGTTCCAATAAATTCAGTTTATATTCTCATGCATCTTTATCGCTAGATACCGAATAACGCGATAAAACGGCGAAGCTTCGACGCGGAGGCTATACGTAGATACGATAAACATAAAACTTTATAGTCGTTATTTTTTATGCAAATTTACATTTTTAGGTAGATAAATTACGTGAACTTCTCGACTACAATTACGGGACGTCGAAAAGTTTATGTACTGCGTGCTGCCGTCTTTTGATGGTATCTATAGCCGCGTAAATTCATTACTTTAACCGATGCATGTACGTCGTGAAATGATCGTCGCTACAGGAGTATTTCCGAACATTTTCCAACAGCAAGAGATGTTAACATTGCTATTTCTATCGTAACGTAGGCTTTCGCGGCTAGAATCGACTAAAATTTAAGGTGTCCCGGAATCGAACCGATTCGTGATTCAACCCTGCGGGACTTCTTCGGGGTAGGAGAAGGCGGTAAGACGGAACTTCGAAGTTTAAACCACGCCAGAGGCGAAACTAACTGAAGTGAAGATCAACTGCGCGAGCACTTAAGGTCTTCTGTCTTTTGCTTGCTAATCTTTGATCCCTTTATTCGTCCGTTAGCAGGTTGCTACAAATATTGGAAGGTTGCTCATTATTCCACTTACTCTTCTTCGTCTTGCCCAATTGCAACCTTTGATATTTCTTGAATTTGGATCTTCTGGTTCTATTCATCCCTCGACCAGCGAATAACTGGAGTCTTTGGTACCTTCGAAAACGTTTCTTGAAAAATATCAGCTGCTTGCAACCTCTCTGGTGACTAAATATGTCTCTTGTCCAGGATAGCGTCCATGCATTTGATTTCTCATTTCCACGGAGCTACGAAGAGAGCAGTACGCTTCTATATCAGCAATGTAACTGAATAGCTGGGTGTCACGTTCACTATTACTTGAGGATTGGTCATTATACAGGCGATAACCTTTATCTCTATTGACATTCGCGGGATGTTTAGGGATCTCTATGGATCCTCTAGTTTTTCAACTGTAATAGTGGGGAGAATAATAAAGTAATGAAGAGGCGTTGAACATTATCTAAACGTTGGCCACCAGATCAATGCTTTCGTACAGCCACCGTATAAAAAAGGCGATCCGTCTGTTGTAAAGCTTTTCCAAAATATTCGAAACAGTTATACACGACCAATTAATTTCTTTCTTCATAACAATTCAATTTTTGTCACTAAGACAACACGGCTTTATAAGGACAAAGAGAACGAACTGGCTTATAAAGGCTCTGGATAGCGGTAGGATTACGCGTAGATCTCTATAAGTCGAGCTTTCGATGTCGCGAATGATCGATTACAACGATTCGTCAATATGTTCAGATCAATGGCACTTGCACGTTGATAACTTCTTAGTAGAGCGTGGGGTACCGCAAGAGACTATTCTTGGATGTAATTTTTTTACTAGCGGCTTAAATTTTTTAACGTCGGAATTATACTGACAATATTTGTTACGAGGAATTTTAAGGTTACGAGATACCTTGGAGTCCCCAAATACCTCAATTTCTACAACTTATAAGTTCCTCAATGAATGAGATAGAAATCAATAATTTACCTTTAAATGATGTCAACCTATTGGTGCTTACTATCCCTGAGATTTACTAAAGTACAACCGGAGTTTGTATTAAATCTCATCAGTAGAGACGACAAAGGCAGTGGAATTATTACTTTTTTACAGCGACTAGATAGATTCGTGTCTATTCGTCTCATGAGAATAGAGAATGGATTCGTGTTCCCTACTGGTGTCCCCCCGAGAGTCGACAAAACAGTAGTAATTCCATCCGCCTTTGTCCTTTCTAGTAATAAGTAGAGAAGGACAAAGGCAGATGGAATTATTCTTTTTTTGCAGCGACTAGACAGACTCCCGTGTCCCCGAAAGTCGACGAAACACGAGTTTGTCTAGTCTCTGCAAAAAAGTAACAATTTCATCCGCCTTCTCTAATTAATCATCAGCGTTGTATGCGTTGCCAGTGTTGAACTTAGTGATGAAAGATTATAAAATTATTGCTTACCAACTATAGCTAGTACGTACGCCGGACGAGTAATAAATTTCGTTATTTTACGAGACACGATATTTATGATCTTTGACCTACTTTAAACGTTTCGCATCCAATTTCTTGTTTAGCTTCTAAAGTCCACCGTCGAAGATACATATCGTAGATTATTTTCCCACCGTTAAATTTTTTAAAAACATAAACATAAAGATAAACCGTATTTTATCAAGATGGAGAGGAGCGATAGAATTAGAGCTTTTCTCTCATCTTTGGGTCATACGGCTGATAGTAGAGATCCACGCGTCTCTCAATCTTGTATGGTGCGGAGTGTGCCGATACTTTCTCGTCGTTCGCCATACTACGAGCCACATAGTCCTTGCTATTATTATTACACGATTACGAATTACACGAAAATTTAAATCTGTCGACCATTTTATAGTTACTTTGATCGTTACACAACTTCAAACCTTTTAATTTCTTCTGTATGTCTCTCTTTTACGACGCTAATAAAAAGGAATTTATTACGCCCTTACGTAAATTAATACAGCGTTATCTCGGAATCCATTAAAACAGGGCTAATTCACTTCGTTACGAAGGTACGCCAGCCGACGACTTTCAATTTTTTTTTTTAGTCTCTTTCCTCCCTTTGCTATTAATTTCGTTTCTCATCTGGCGCCCAGGGTAGCTGACATCTATATTGCTTCGGTTGGAGCTATGGCGCAATGCTACAACCCTGCTCGTTGTTGTATAGTTATATATCACCGGCTCATCCCATCGTACACATCCGTGTTGTGTATGTTTTACGCGACTTATGATTACAGCCAGACTAATTTCTTTTGTTCCAGGTCTGCGTGTTGTTGTTGTTGTTTTACAAACAAGAGAGGAAAGGACGGAGTGCGAAGGGTAGGCGACGGGATGGTGGCCCCCTCCGCCGTAACGTCGGCACTTTGAGTTGGATGGGTCCGGGGGAGTTTCCTCTCAATTTAAAATGCTAACGTCTGGAAACATCCAACGTTTCAGCGTGAAAAACGGGCATTACAATAAAAGGTAAGGGCACAGAACGGGATGAAAAAAATCGCCCGTACTTTTGGGATCGACAACATTAATTGAGCGCCGAAGAAAAAAATTAGCGCAGTGGTTTCGTACGCATGACAAATTTCATTGTAACATTTCTATTTGAAGACGCACAAGAGAATTTTTTTTTTTTGCTACATTATCCTTTGAATTCGATGATATTTTCATTTATTCAAATCCTGTGCTTCGTACCGAGTGACAAAGCAAAGGTTGTACACGCTGGCATTTTTTTTTATTTCAAATAAAAATTAGAATTTTGGACATTCCGTCGTGATCCTTTCGGAACAATTTTGCGTCTTTATTTTTCCGAATTTACGTATACGACTTCAGAAAAAGATCCCTTTATTTCAAAGGGATCTTTGATGAGGCCCACCTTGGTTAAATATGCAAAAAGGGAATAAATAAGATCTTCCAAAAAATACTCGTAAATTGTGAAAGATACCGGTCAGACGGGAAACACCTCAACACTCAAAATTATCCTAAAACATCTAGTGTAACTCGTCCAAAATTAATATTTTTAGCTGAAATAATAAAAAAGTGCAGAAAGACTCCGTTACACCAACCACCTTCCAAGTTATTGCCGAACTTGTTAACATCGATTCGGAGGAATTTAGGCTCGCCGTAGCTTCACCAGATCTAAAAGTCAATCACAATGATCCTTAGCAAAATTCAATCCGTCAATCCCGCCTTCTTTGGTAAGAAATAGCGCAATTGCTGGCCTTCTCCTAACCACTCCAACTTCTTTTAACAATCTTCTGATTGTCCGCGCGGAAATCGAAACATCGTGGGCAGATTCCTATTTTTCAGCAACGAGCTAGTGATCAACCCTTTTGTAACAAATAATAACGTAGGTACCATGGTAAGTAACTGAAAAGTCGACGTTTCGTACACAATCATATGAGACTTCTTCAGGAGAAGGTGGTAGGCCATTGCAGTAGTGTAGTTGACGAACTACGTCCACTTTATTATTATTATTATTCATATTAACACATTATTTTGATTAATTTGTTAAAAAGTCGTCCGTTTGTTAATTTTGAATAGAATAACTTAATTTCTTTCGTAAACACCCTTGATAACATACTTTCTCCATACAGGAAAGGAAAGGAACAAGACGTATAGAAGAAGTGCGCTATTACTGCGAAAACAATCAAATTGAAGAAATTGATGCCAACATCGACATGGGCGTTTGAAACCGGGCAGAACATTCGAAGAACTTCGTCGGAAGGATGGGTTCAACGCCGTTACAGCCGACAACGCCACCTACGACCCACAACGATAACAATAACGTTTTAAAGTCCAACGACGTCTTTTCTCAATTCACGGCGACGATGTCGATGTCGTTTCCGACGACTTCCTCCGGTTACCCGTGGGGGGATTCGAACATATACAACTACAGCATCTCGCGAAACCCCGGCAACAATATTAACGACGACCAGTACCGATACTACGACAAATATAACCAATCGGCGTCCACGCCGACGTCTTTAGGTCAGGCGTCCAGCGCGCAGCCGCTATCCGGCGTCAGCAACATGTACTATATCAACGTCACCAACGAGATGCCGATCAATTACGCGATTCCCATGTACGGCCATACCATGCCCTTCCTGCTGATCATCACGATCATCGCTAATACGCTTATCGTCGTCGTGTTGAGCAAACGTCACATGCGGACACCGACGAATGTGGTCCTCATCGCTATGGCGCTCTGTGATATGTTTACGCTTCTGTTCCCGGCACCTTGGCTCATCTACATGTACACGCTGGGCAACCATTACAAGCCGCTATGGCCGATCAGCTTGTGCTACATCTGGTTCGTGATGCACGAGGTGAGTGGACAATTTGAATTGATCAATAACGTTTCTATTCGTTAATTTGGGAATTGAAGAAAAAAAACGAAACGGCATTACGCAACAATTTCAGGGTATTTCAGGAAGAATATGTTTATTTCGAGAAGGATCCATCAAACATACTCAACGCCACAAAATCCGCGTTTATTATCAGCACACGACCAATAACAAACAACAATGGTGACGAGTATTTGGATATGCAACGTGTTATATCCAAATACTCGTCGCCCGTATTCAACGTTCGCCAACATATCAAAATATCGAATAAATAAAACGGAACCCCGTTCGCACAATACGTCCAACCGGAATCGCATCGCATTCCTTCCACTCCAAAAGCGAAGTATTTCCGTTTCCAGTTCCTCTTGCCTGCCGACAAATGGACCTTCGCTGCAGCAGATGCCCGTTGGAATGGTCCGTATGCTCGCGGGCTGTAACGTTTCGCAGGCGGAAACTTTACGACCGAGAGCACGTTTCCGGACGTTAAATTTTCCGCGGTTATTTCACTTTGAATTAATAAAATTAAATTTACCGCAGAACAATACGGTCAATAACATCGGAGATGGCGTTGCGAGATGAAAACTGTGAGGTCGTTTGTTTCAGCCGGCGTCGTTAAAGTCGTTAGCCTCTTCGGAAGCTGCATTGGGTGTACGCTATATCTTTGGCTTGCGTTTGAAGGGTAAACAAAAAAAATTGAATTGGAAGTTGTTAATTTACGTTGGTAAAGGTGAAAAAAAAAGAAAAGCGGATGCTCCATTGTTTTGTTCCATGATCACTTTATTCAATTCGTTTTTCTCTTATACTCTACGGCTTGCGTGCGGACGTTATAAATATCGATGAGTTCCACAATGAAGCTTCGAGGAGCTTTATTTCAGAGTCGTTTATACCAGTCGATTTTCTTCCTCCCTGTCATTCCTTTCTTTCTTCTCCTTCTCCATTTTCTTACGTTTCTTCTTCCCTTTCCCTTCTTTCTGTTTGATATATTCCTTCCTCCCTTTTCGTTATTTTCTGTCCACCTTCTTGCCTTGCTTCCCTTACTTTTCCCTCTCTTCTCTTCGTTTTCCTCTATTTCTTTCTTCCCTTTTTTCTTATTCTTCTTGATTTTTCTTTCTTTTTCCTCCGCCTCCTCCTTTTCCTTCGCAAATTCCTTCCCTTCTCCCGTTTTCGCAAATGTTTGATAAAAGTTCTTTTGTCTTGGGCTAGAATCCTTTGAAACTACCCTCGTCGAAGCGAATTTCATTCGTTCCTTCCAACAATTTTCTATCGTTCATTGAGGCTTCGAAGGGATTTAAGACACTCTCAAATATGCAAAACGAACATCTTTATAAATGTAAGGTTAATCTTAATGCTTGCGAGGCAAACAAACCTCGCGTATCCTTCTCGTCGGATTCGTCGATTCTTTCCAGAAATAAAACGACTGCTAAAATTAAAGTGATGCAATTCGTATCGCTATGTAAACTCCAACTTACGCATTTAGCTTTTACTAGATTACTTTCAGTTTTCGCTCGTAAAATCGCCCGGTTTCGAAATGCCATCAAACGAATACCTCGTAGTACATCACCGAAACATCTGTAATTCGCTCCGTTCGCCGCACACAATAAATCAAACGACTCCTACACGTACAAACATGGAATCGAACGCGTACACGTAAATACATAAACAGCTAGCGACGGACGGGAGAGCATTGCGACAGCTTTTTCGTCGTTCCAGGGCGATTTTGATAAACGCCTCGCGTGTTGCAGGTAATCCCTAACATGTTCCACACGGCCAGCATCTGGTTGACGCTCGCGTTGGCCATCCAACGATACATCTACGTGTGTCACGCGCCTATGGCGCGCAAATTCTGCACAATGTCGAACGTCTACAAGTGCCTAGGATATATCATGTTCACCGCGGCCCTGCACCAGAGCACGCGCCTGGTGGAATCGGATTATGAAGGGGTAAGTTGTCGCTTAACGGTAACGGTATCGATGAGGTTGCGGTTGAGGCTGAGTTGAATGATTAATGAAATAGAGTCGCTCTATTGGAGGCGTGTATATCTATAATTGGTTGTGTATCAGCTTAAAATAAATTAAATGTTTAAAAGATTTTTACCCTCTTGCTTCTTATACTCTTTGTCTCCTTCCTTCCTTCCTTGCTGTCCTCCTCCTTTTTTTATTTCTCCTTCGTGGTGTTCCTCTTCTCCTTCTTCTTTCTGCTCCACGTCCTCGCTCCCTTAATCCATTTCCTTAAGTATCATATTATTTCAATCCATTTTAGTTACACGATTTCGTTGATGAATCAATGATTTATCAATTAAACGATACGTACCTCAAAATAAACGTATTCTCTTCGTCTGCATTAATTTAAACATTTATTAACAGAGATATTAAAGCCATTTAAGAACTAAACATTCCTTACTTACTTCAGAGTCCGTACAAGCGGCATCTTGTTCGGAAACTGACTATACCCATCGGGACTCCTGCATACATATATAACGCCGTCTATAAGAGGCTCAACATATTCCCTAATCTCAAAGGACGCAGGCACATAAGCCGCCCCTTTATGCATAGCATATACGATGCTCTTCTCTCCTGGAAATTATAATTTCAAATCCGGCGCACGCTGTTCTTAGCCGAGCACCTACTTCAGAAGCGGGCTAAACGGTTCTTTTTATATTCCGAACGAAGGGTAGTTCATCTCTACGGAATACCTTGGGGTCATACATTCTCCCGTTAATAACAAGTCTCAACTACTAACTTAGAGTTTTCGACGTCTTCGCATTAGGATTTTGCTTTTGCTTATCACCTGCGGATACGGAGGCGTGCAGGTGCTTGCATTTGATACCCGCGGCATTAAATCCGGTCTAGTTAGCGGTTTAGATAAGAAAGTTTTATGAAGGCGATACATCTTGCAAATAACTTGTATGTTATAGCCAATTCCGATCCTAAATCTTTGGAAAGTTCTAAGGCTTGTTATCTTCCTTCTTCTTTCCAACATCCCGCATACTGGGAGGATGCACTCTTGCGGTACTATCGTCCTTCAATTTAAATATCGCTTATGTCGGTGATATCAATTGTTTACTCCAATCTTTAATCCTATTCTGTTACAGGTCGAGATCGAATGGAACAATAAAACGGTCCACGTTTGCAACAAGACCACGGCCGGTTGGATAAGACACTACATCACCGAAGACGTCTACTACTCCTTCTACTATCTATTTCGAATAGTTTTCGTTCACGTCATTCCCTGCGTAGCCCTAGTCGTATTGAATGTCCTCCTTTTCAGAGCGCTGAAGAGGGCGCAGCAACGTCGTGATATGCTCCTATTGAAGAAGAACAAGAAGTCGGAGTGTAAGAAGCTGAGGGATTCCAATTGCACCACCTTGATGCTGATCGTGGTGGTCACGGTTTTCCTGATAGTCGAGATCCCTTTAGCGGTGGTCACGCTGCTCCACGTCTTATCATCTTCGGTTCTGTCCGAGTTCCTCGACTACCACATCGCTCACATACTGATCCTCTTCTCGAATTTCTTCATCATCCTCAGTTATCCGATTAATTTCGCCATCTACTGCGGGATGTCCAGGCAGTTCAGGGAGACGTTCAAGGAACTGTTCATAAGGGGTACGATCACTAATAGGAACGGGGGGTCCTCGAGGTATTCCCTGGTTAACGGTCCGAGAACGTGCACTAACGAAACCGTTTTGTAAAATGCGAAACGTTAGAAATAAAAAAAAAAAAAACGTTAGAAAATTAATTAACAAATACACAAAAGACAAAAATTTGATCCGATAAATTCTTTGCGCGAATAAAAAAAGGGTCTACACTTAGGGGTTGGTAGCAATTGTATTGGTGATCATTGCGTCGAGCGTCAAATTATTGAGAACTTCTTTTTATTCCTAAATTCTCTTTAATAATGTTGTCAATTTTGACAGTTAAGAGTGAGGTTAGAACCTTAAAAATTACGATTATATCGATTATTGGTCAATTTTGAGTCAATTTTGAGAATTAGAAGTTGTGAAGTTAGGATATCTTTGATTTCTTCTTGCCGGCCTTTTTTTCAAAAGTCGCGGCTTAAACCTTTGGATGATAATAAAAATTAAAGCAAACTGTGATAAAATAACGAGTAAAAAATTATTATTTGATGTTAATTTCGAAATGTTTTTTTTTTGGGGATTTGACAGGATTGGTTGGACAATCGCAAGTATTTTTTAAAATTCCCAGATGCTTTAAGTTGGTAGTTCCGGGACTATCCATTGAGGAAGACCTATTGTCGAAACTACCAACTTAAATTGATCAAAAAAATTTGAAAGATGCCTCCACAAATGTATTTACTATACTGTGTGTTCAGGAATAGACTTAATTATATTGTTACAGATTGTTATAGAAGTGTTCAGCACTACTTAATTATGTAAAATTATACAATTCTAGATTGAGAGAACTTAGAAAACTAATAAATGCTTACGTAGTAGTTCTTCAAAACAGCGTTTGCTCAAATAGGAAAAGGTTATATTATTTTGTTAATTTTGGAAATTTCTTGTCTAAAGCATTTAACAAGTTCTTAACTTAATTACTTACATTTTTCTTTATATACGTATATATATTATAATATTGGTCGTTTACTGTAGGACAACATAGAAATAATTTTTTTAATTAACTTCACTCTAAATTCGAGGATTTTTAAGATGAAAACGTGGACGTCTTTTCTCAATACGAAAAAAAAACATAAATAAAATATAAGTACATAATTACATAAATTGTCAGTGCTACCAATATCTTTGGTACCAACCACACGATAAACAAAATAAAACCCTCTTATCTCTCTCTCTCAATTATGAAATAAAAATAAAATTAAATACAATAAAATTTAAAATATGTATAAACACTTCAATTTTATTCTGAGAGAACAAAAACACCTACGTGGATATAATAATTTTTTTATAACACCTTAAGCCAACTAATTATTTTTGATAGACATGTTTTTTGATCCTTATTGACGATGTAGACTTAATGACGAATTATATAAAAAGAAATACATATATATATATACATATACAGAAGCACCTATGGAAAAAAGAAGAAAACTCGTCGATGCAAAAAAATATTACATACATAAAATATGTGAAGGGGTGACACCAAACGTTCAAACAAAATGAGCCCTTGGGGAATGTTTGGTTAATGTCATCACGTTACCCCGGTCTTATATCGAAAAAAAAAAAAAAACGATGTTTGGAGATACAACCTTTCAATATTTGATAATGGATGACCCAAATATACCAAACAACAAGACAAAAACAAGAAGCAAACAAATGAAAGAAGGAGGGGATAACAAACAGCGAAACACAAACGGATATGGATCGATTCAAAATGTAAATAAGATAGGATATACCTACCACAAAAATAACAGAATATAAATATATCGATGATATATATATTTATGTAAAATATTTGCATAAATGTATTGTAAAATTAACACTATTATACTAACATAGACACATGTGTAAATGACGAAGATGTGTTAATGATGTCAAATTAATTATTACAAATATTAAAAATAAGTAAATTATCTGAAGTAATATGTGTTCTTCTTTATTGCATTCGTTAGAACCTAACCATAACACCTGATCCCTTACGTATATTTTTTATTTATCAAGAGAGTCTATAATAAACAGTTAGCTGACGGGACGAGATCATCAAATTCCTAATGCTTTTAACACAGTCCAAAGCTTTCGCGTCTACTTTAGTCGTTCCTAGAATAAATGATTGCTTCGCATGTTGCGGCAAATCGAAGAAACAATAAGAGATCCGGACTAGGACCTTGCGGAACTCCGAATCGTATGGCACGCCCTCTTTTGTAAGAAGCAAAAAGGAGCTTACCTAAAATAATGCCATGGTTTACATAGTCGAAGACATTATAAATGATGCTAGCCTGACGTTGTGCACGAGATTCTTTGAAATAAATTAAACGCAACTACACCAATTAGACACGGTAGATTTTTTTGCCATGAATCCATATTTGGATTGAAATGATTGCATCACAAACTTCTGAATAAATGTAGTTACAAAGCTACATTAGACGAGATCGAGATTGACTAGTCATGTCTCTATTCTTAAAGATGGGGCAGATCCTATTTGTTTCCCACACCCCGGTAAATCCCAGGCGGAAATAACTGTAAATAATAACATAGGCTTCCACGGCCAGAATCAATTAAAACTAAACGTGTTTCGAGTTTAGAGCGTGTCGTGGTTAATTGAAGACTCGACGTTTCCTTTGACCACAATGGTAACAAAATTAAACAAGTCTAGAATATTTCTTTGCATTTTTAAAACGGTCTACGGTATCGAATATCGAAATAAGCAACTACTATTGCAGGCGAAAATATCACGAGGTACAAGTTAATTATTAACTTCCTACGTTCGATAACACTATGAGTTAAATAAAACGAAAGATTTGCCTCCGATGAATCGTTTCAACCGCGTAAAAATAGAACAACCATACGATATTCCACTCTTCGACTGCTGCAACTACTTTTTATGAAATAATCAACTAAAACAGAAGCCCAATAATGAGCCGATATCAAAAGCAGCTACCAGAAAGAATTACGGTAAGTACCGTTATAAATGAGTCAAGAATTTATAAAATTAATCCGCGTTATTTTCATCGTCGCCGACGGTGCTCGGACGATTCAAACGCTTCCTTATGATGTTTACTTCGATGCCCGCAAAAAGTAAGTCCTGTTTGTTGATTTTTTGTTTGTTGCAAGTGCTTGTACTTGCTAAACGTTTTCTGTTCTTGCAAACGTTTGGGGATCTGTGCGTGCGTGTTTTTTTTTGTTCGATTTATTTTCGTTCGGTCATTGTTTACGTTCTTGGGAGAATTTGTTTATGTAATTTGGTGTAGTTTACGGATATAGTTATGTTGTTATAAAAGCAGATTTATATATTTGGATTTCTTAATAGTAAATTTGAGTCTATTGAAAAGATTGTGCGGTTTTCTAAAAAAAAAAAATAAATTTAACATTATAAGTTAAAATAATTGAAATCGTCGATCATTTGTTATATGAAGCAAAATTAATTTAATGAAATAAAATTATAACGGTTAAATAATAAAAAAAAAAAAAAAACAAGCATATTTTGGCTATTGCGACAATTTCAAAATATAAAATATAAATTACTTTCCGCTAATATTAGAGAGGCAACCGCCATCTTATAATAGAAGGATAAAACACAACATGGTGAAATGTGGTTGGTGATGGTGTAGAATTCTATGCATCAAGAGCTTCGACGGTTGAATAGTATATACTTTTTTCAAGTGATTCTTACATTTCTTGTAAGCCTGTTAGAACTATGTAACTTTTGCCTAAAATTTAAAAGTCGTTGGGCTTTTTTAATAAAAAATATCTGAGTTTTATACAAGTTGTCCCACTAAGAGCTGCATTTATCGCTGTATAGAAAAGTATGAATTGAAGGTATTGAAAAATTTGATGACTTACTAACGGTAACAGCCCTATTGCGACATCTAATATCACATCGATGGCGATTACGTTTTAGCTGACGATAACGTATTCATAAACAGTGCGTTCCGTTAAGAAAAATTGATTTTCTCGAGTTAAAAATTCACAAATTTGGTCTTAAAATCTCGAACGCTCTGTACGTAAATTTTGGGTTAATATCGTTACGTTATCTCCGGTATAAATATGATATAAATACAAACGAAAACAATCCTAGTATTCTTTGAAAATTTAGATGAACCTTTGCAATTTTGTGGGGACCGAAAATTTTATATTCAAATAAAAAAAAAATTGTTTCATCTTAGTGCAAAATATAGTGCTTCCATTTTAAATGGGCCACGCTATATATACACATATTTGTTATACTTTAAGAATGATGATGATATGCAGCAATAAAATTTGGTAATCTGTTGAAGCTGATGCCAAATTATTCAAAAAAGTTCTTTGTTCTCATTATTATTTTCTCTCATTACAACTTGCTTTAATTGCTGTTACTTCTTAACTTCATCGGACTTTACTGCTGTTTTTTATGCCAAATTGCTAGGTCAACTTTAATATTACGTAAATCTGGCATGATTATTACATTGTTGATCCTGGTTGCACAATAAATGCAGTAATGCTTCTACTAAAGCAGTTCGCTCTGTAGAATTTCTTCTAGCTGTCCTGATTTACTTAGCGCAAAATTCAAATATTTCCTGCTGTACAAATGCAGCGCTTACTTACGATTAATGGTAATTGTTGCCAAATTCCTTAAAAATTAACTGAAACTTTTCTTACGCGATCCATTATCCAAACCATTGTCAAACCAACAACATAAAATACTGAAACTTAAGCACATTGTCTATCAAAAAATTACTATAGCGAGTTCGATAATTAACGAGAACAGACTTTTGTCAAAAATATGGATGTTGGGGTTTTATGTGTCCACAAAAAAAAAAAGAAACAGATATAAAAATATTTTAAAATATTTTTATATCTGTTATGGGCAGATGTGTTATGTGTTGGGCAAGTGATAAGGTGAAGAGCTACAATGACAGTAAAGGTAAAAAATAAACTTCGTTAAGGTAAAAAAAAAAATAGAGCAGCTGCCAACATTTTATGTGCATGTAAAACGTTTGGGGAGAGTTTCTTTGAAGCGGCGTACCAACGAAAAACAAGGTATTTCCTGCTGCATATTAGGTTGTTAACGAAATCAATCCATTTACAATCAAGGAAAGAAATGAAGAAACATCTGCTAATGATATAATTACGATTCTCCTGGACAATTGATGAGTCAATTTTCTTTGGTTGGTGAACAAAAGAACATTTGTCATCATAAGTTTCAACATGGTGGCCAAAAATCGAGCAGCCTTTAGATAATGTTCGGAGAAAGAAATGAGGAAACTTGTCCCTAAGTTCAAATTGGAATTCAATCGGTTCAAATACAAGATTTCGAGAGTATCTCCACTCAGGAGAATTCCCGGAAAGTCTCACCCCGTTGAAACCGTCATTCAAGGTGATAGCCGCATCATCGAATGAAAGAGATTTTTCACAGGTGAACCACGATAAACAGACAACTTAAACAATATAAAACGTCTATCGCTTCTATTGAGCTGTTGTTATGTCTTTTAGTTAATCTACATGGTTGCCAATACCAGCTGTTACAAAATGTTATCGATATTTGCTTACAAAAAGTGCCGACGTGACGGGCGGACCGGGTTGACAAAAATGGCGGTCCTCACCGAACTAACAAACGCATCGAGTCGGGCCGACGTAAATCTTAGTTGTTCTTAATTAGTTTTCAAACAAATTTATTGCTGCTAAATCATCGACATGGCCGAATTACGTCGATGGTTAATAAAGTATTTAGTCGCTCTTGTTGTTCTGTCTTCCTTAGTCTTTCTTCATCTTTCACAAAAATCGAAAACAAAGCAGGATCCAAAATCGAGCCTTGCGAAAATAAAAGCGTCACAGGTACATAGGTGCAACCAAGAAATCGCATCGAGACGTTGTTCGATGATTCTAACGGATTGTTGCTTATCTATTGCGCGTTTCGACCTCTACATCATCTTATAACGAATAAATTTGATCGAATTAACGAGGCGCTCCTAATTAACGATAATCTCTCTTGTGAATTTTTATGAGCTTATTAGAACGGTTGTACGAATACGTGTGCGCTTTTCGCCGGGTTTCCGAAGCTAATTGCGGCATGAGATCGACAAATTTATCGGCGATTAAAACGCACACGTCAATATTTTTACGCATATCGTCAAGTCGATAAATGAAGAACATGTACGAGTTGGACGTACATGTCTTTTTCCTTTTCGCGATATCGCTTTCAGATTGGCAATACGTACAGAAGCAACTACGTCGACTGTTTTTTGCGTGTTGTTGACCTTAACATTTCTTATTTTAATATTTTGCTTTTCGCCGTAATTACTTTGGAGTAGATTATACATACATACGGTGCGCACGAAAAGTCTGGAGACGCTCAAGTACAATGTTTTTTAAGAAAAATCTAACGCCGGGCATTTTTTTTTCCTTCTTCAAATAGCAATGCAGTGTTTTTGATTCATTTTTTGATAGGCGCAGGAGCTGCCTTTAACGAACTTAGCGGCGAAGCAGTTGGACCTCTGTCTACTTTTATTCAACTCAGTGATCGGAACGGCTATCCTTTAAGCAATGAAGGTCAGTAACTCAAAGTATTGTTGACGTTGAATGAAAATCCACATGATACCGCACGACATCTTGCTTAAGAACTTAACATGTCAAAGTCAATAATAAGTATCATTCTTCGCAAAAAACGAACACCATCTCTACGAAGTCTGTTTGGTGCACGGATTGTGCGAAGGAAAAATTTCTGCAAGAACAGTTAACTGTCCTTGCAGTTAACAGTTAAGTCCTGTCCGCACATTAACCTTGCAATGCAAGGAGATCCTGCAACTTTCATTTACTGTTCCATTGAGACGCAATAACGCTTCATCCGCAAAGGGAATTTGGCGAATGAGCCGTAAGAGCTACGGTTGTATAAATCCCGCATTATTTTCATCGTGTTAAGGATGGTATCTTTAGTATCGCTTAGAATACGCGGAATACAGATCGCTACGAAATTCCATTGCCCGCTACCGCGAAGATTGATACAAATGTTCTGTATACCTTTCTTTTATGCAAATAAGAAATGTTAATAAGTCGGGTTGTATTCTTTTGATGCGAAGTATACATGAACTCTCGCATAACGCAAAATCGATACTCACGATTCTCAAGTACACGTACGTCATACATAAAAAATCATTTAAAGTGAAAGTATAAAAAAGAGCGGATATCCAGCGCCTCAATACTGCCGGAAAAATCGACTAATTGATTGGAGATCACATTACATCGTCGCAGCTAACCACCACTACGCCACCATGTACACGTACGGTTGTTTATGCAATACATATCGGGTGAAAGTTTACATCAACGCACTTAATGCCAATTGCGTACCGTTTCATTTTGTAACGAAGAAGAGGAACGGGTCTGGATGATTGGGAAAGATTTATAGCAAGCGGGTGCCACAATTATAATAATAATCGTTTATTATACAATATTACAGACGAGATAACAAAACGAATATGCTAAAATCATAAAAAGATTATAAAAAAAAAATAACGAAATCGACCTGTCGAAACTTAAAACGAATACGATATGGTACCACATATATACACATCATCCAAAAATTAAAATAAAAAAAATAGTTTGTACTATACAAAACAAAGGAGTCGAGATAAAGAATTTTTATGTACAGAAAAAAAAGTTACGACGCATTCACAGCTTCGAAACGATCAATCCCAACCATGATGGACGTGCACCTTTACCCAAACTTTCTCCCAGATCGGTTTCCAGATCTTCTTCCACGCCGGAACTTGGATTTCCTTCCACACCGGCACCCAAATCTGCTTCCAAACGTCCTTCCAGATCTCCTTCTTCTCCGTAATCCAAACTTGCTTCTTCTCAGTTCTCCAAATCTGTACCTTCTCCTGCTTCCAAATTAACTCCTTCTTAGGTATCCAAATCTGCTTCTTCTCGGTCCTCCAAATTTGCTCTTTCTTGGTTATCCAAATTTGTTTCTTCTCGGTCCGCCATATTTGTTTCTTCTCCGTTCGCCATATTTGCTTCTTTTCCGTACGCCATATTTGCTTCTTTTCGGTTCGCCATATCGGTACCCATTCTGGTACCCATTCCAGCTTCTTTTGCGGTACCCATATCTGTTTCTTCTCGGTTCTCCAGATCTTCTTCCAAATAGGTTTCCATATAAGCTTCTTCTTCCAAACGTCGTGCGCTGTGTACTCGTTGCCATGGTGATCTTTGCCTAAGAAATGCTCGCCGGGTATTCCCATCTTTACCCAATCGGGTACCCAAATCTGTTTCCAATCGGGGACTTGAATTTCTTTCCAGATCGGGACTTGGATCTCCTTCCAGATTGGTTTCCAAATCTTCTTCTTATCCGGTATTTGAATCTCTTTCCAATCTGGAACCTGTATCTCCTTCCAATCTGGTACTTGGATCTCTTTCCAATCGGGCACTTGGATCTCCTTCCAAGCTGGAACTTGAACTTCCTTCCAATCGGGTACCTGGATTTCTTTCCAAGCTGGAACTTGAGTTTCCTTCCATATTGGTTTGTTGATGATCTTCCAATCTGGCACCTGGATCTCTTTCCAAATAGGTACTTGTACCTCCTTCCACGCTGGCACTTGGGTCTTCTTCCATTCAGGTTTCCAGATCAGCTTCTTCTCGGTCTTCCATATCTTCACCCATTGCGCCTTCCAGGTGAGTTTCTTGCTCCAGTAACCTTCTGGCTCGTGGAAGGATCTTTTTACCCTTGAAACACTAACAGGGTTCGCAAATCCCGATGCAAAGAACGTGCATCCGAGGATGACCTGGGGAATATCAATAATTTCAAATTTTTCGAATTCAAACGTTTTAAAAGAAGGTATTAACAGGAAGAGGTCGATTTTAAAAAGATCATTTTTTTTTTGCTTGAGGTTCATAGTTGTACAAAATGAAATTAATATAAAAAAAAATTATTGCATTTTGTTTAGAAAACATTAAAATAACATTTTCGTAAAAAAAATAAAAAATTCGTAACAATGCGATATAAACACATCGATTATTACCAAACCAAGACTAACGTTTCAAGCAAATTTCAAATAATAAAATTCGGATTTTTGAAGATGAGGATTGGAACAAAAATCACTTTTAAGAAGAAAAAAAAGATTAGATCAATAAAAAAAATTAGCTTCACTGCACTGTTGTACCAAATAAAACAATCTTCGGAACACTAACCAAGAGTGCAAGGCACCTCATCTTTGGTGAAGAATTCTTCCCCGTCGCAAGGGGTAATTTAACGCTACGGTAACACTGTTACTTCTACTGGTGATCACCGAGTTGTCGTGAGGTTTTATACCGGACAAGGTTTTTTTACCAAACATCGATGTTTCCCCCGTTTAAAAATTATATTTCGTGGTAGTAAAGCATCAAACAATGCTAAGCGTGTATTCTTGTACGTATCCTACGACTTGGCGAAGAGAGTTTAATGTCGTGGTGGTGGCGCACGAGCCGAAAGTGGGATGTGAGCGTCAAAAGCACTTCCTATCCGTTAATTTTTTTTTTTTTTTATTCGTGCTTCCCGCTACTATATTAAACAATAATGCTTCGGAGTTACTTCCGACTAGACTCGCGGTAAGACACGTTAGGGGGGACCCGTTTAGAAGCCCGCGAGCTATCCAAATAGGAATATGATTAAGATAGATTATATTGACGAGGTATTTTCGAGTTATAATGAGCGGCACGCCCTTCGTTGTTGGGATTGTTGCGGGAACGAACGTAATTTCGCCGAAACATAGATTTTTAGGAAAGTTTAATTTAATTTCTCTTTGTTTGTAATAATTCCAAGTTCGTTAATTGAGAGCTTGCTTCAACGTAGAGACAAACAAATTTTCCAATTTAAAATTAGTAAAATTGATCCGCGTCAACTAAAATAACACCGTATTTTATTCGATAATCATATTTAACCACAAAAGTGCCCAAAGTTGGCAACGAAAAGGTCCGTAAATGGGCACCATTTATTTTGTTTTGTTCTGTTGTAAAAATCGCTTTTCGTGAGATTTCGACGATTTTCAAGCTTTCACAACGTTATTATGAATCAAATAAATCGTACGGGGTGGCGTTGAAACAACTACTCGCTTACTTTTGAACGATTTTATTTGGTACCAATGTTTTATCTGGTCTTTTTCTTACGCATCTTTACCTACTTACCTTAGAACTAACTATCTAATTCTAATAAATATTCTTAAGCGTCCCTTGATTACCTGGCGGATTCTTCGATTTTGTTTAGTCAGCGTCGTACGTTATGTAAAGGCCGTTCGTTGACGTAAACGTATGTGTACCGATAATTGCCTCGTCAATAATCGTTCGTCTGCAATGCATTGTTTTACTAAAATTCCATTAGAGCATCACGCGAAGAACGAGCGCGATAGAATAATAGAAAAAAATGGCTGATATATAAGCTGTATATATATGTAAGCTTTTTTATCGACCATTTTCTCAAAACAAAACGAAAAATCGCCGCTTAATCGACACGAGCTTCAAAAACAACAATACAACATTACACAACAAATCTTTAATTCAACGATTGACCGCATCTTCGATGTACGCCTGAATTATTACCGAATCTATCAGCAGACTTCTGATGGTCGATCTTGATTGGCGATTGCTTGTGCTTGTAGCCGTTTATGAGGTACTTGCTTCTATTTTTCACGAACTTGTGCTACAATGCTCAAGAAGTTTCGTTATGTTCTGAACTACTTATTATTGTTCCGGCTTCCTTTTCGTAGCACGAAAATCCAGGACGCTTGGCAGCAAAGTATGCAACTCTTACGAAGTCGAACAGCAGCAAACTAGTTTTCTGCGTCAGTAACGGCTTCTTTAAGCCTCTCCATCAGATTCTACCATTATCGAAGATGTATCGTTCGCGTAAGAAGGTAATTTAGCGTCACCCTTACGGATAAATCGTTCACATAAAGTACAAATAATAAGGGAGCCAGAATAGGCCCTGGTACCTGCCACAAATGTAAGATTATGGGCAGGATTAATGTTTTTCCTCTTACACCGCAGCATTTCAATTTCTTTTCAAGAATTTCGTGGTTGACGAGGACGAAGGCCTTTGATAAGTCCAGCGTACTCCGCTCGGTGTGGACGCTGTCTTCAAATGTTTGGTGGATATTGTCAAACAATGTAAAATTACAATCTTGGAATAAAAACAAAATACGACCTTCTCGATCGTGTTTTGTTTTGTTTTTGAAGAACGTATTGTGTTATAATATTACTCACGAATGTCTTTGAAAGTGCAATTGCGAACGGACTAACTCGTCGCTTAGAAAAGAATGGCTTTTTATCGGGGAAACTTCGATCTTCCAGCGTTTTGCATTTATTGGCAAGTCTGACAATTCAAACATACGCTTGAGAAGGGAAATCCCTGCACTTCAAATGCAGCATCAAGTAAATCTAGAACAAATACCCTTCCAATACGTAGAGTAGGACGTTTTGTTCTTAAAGCAAACGTATTTCGAGCATTAAGCAGAATACAAAAATCATCATCTTCCATAGTTACTCAATTATACAAAGACTATTTGAGCATTTTTTGAAGACTTATTACTTCCGCTTAAGCCGGAAATAGGTATCTTATTTTCGTTGAAATATTTAATTCCGCTATTAACTCTAATTATTTGCTTATGGTAAAGGAAAATAATATGTTTTCGCTATGGTGAGATTAAAAAAAAGCACTTCCTGCATAACCGGAAGTAACATGTCTTCAAAGATATCTTCAATAATCTTTGTATAAACGAATATCCAATCCATACGAATATCCATTTTTTTATTCTTTTACTTTTAAAATACTTTATATTAACAATTACTCCTTCCTTCTCGAAATCTTGGTAACCTAAAGATGTCGAGTTCCCAAGAATTACAGCACGTCTATATCGAATCTAGAACAAATACGTTAACATTAGTACTAAACGTACTTCACATACGTCCACGACTCGTACACGTTTAACTTGTCCCGTAATTACGCCAGGAACGTCGAGAGCCGACTCCGCGAGGCGTATCCCTTACGATTACGCGGTTCCGAAGCCGCGCGACGTTACCCAAACGACACGTCGTCGAGGCGAAAACGTGGATCACGTTTTTTCTAATGAAACGCGGCGGGCGTCGCTTTCAAATTTTACGTATGCAACGCGGCGGACGCGAAATAAAAGAAAAATTGCATTTCGCGTGCTAGTCGGGTTGTTACCGTGGTTTACGAGAGGATCATTCGATCATACCTGCGGAATTTTCCGGGTAATTCTCCCATTTGTATGCTGAATGTTACGAATGGAACTGCGATAAAAAAAAATCGCGTCGGTTTAATTTCCGCGGCTTTTCTTTTCGCGCTCGTGACGATTTGAAGGTAATTTTGGTGGGAATTTCATTATTCGAAAGGTATCTTGAAGGATGGCCGCGACTCAAAGTACGAACGGTCAGGATTTTTTCAGGATTCTTATTTTAGATAACCGTATTGACCGCATGATGTGATGGTATGTGCTGGTATAATGGATGAATAGCAAAGGATGAAAAGCAGATTACCAATTGCTGAATTTCGGCGAGGAATGTCGAGTCCGCATTTGAGATGGTGGATCGTTCGATTTGGCGAATTTTTAAGAGAAATTGTTAGAAGAAGAAATGAAATCTTTCAAATCTATAAACCACCCCCTGGACTTGAAGAAGTGGTGTCATACGCACTTTTTACTTTGAATTAACGTATCAAAACCATATTCGGGATCTCAGCGTGAAGCATCTCCAAGAAGAACATTCAATTACCGACTTCCTAGTAATAGGGCCAACTCAACTAGGCATTTTTAACTCCAAAGATAAAGTTAAACCTGGCCCATAGAGATGAGAAATAAGAATAAAGTTTATTTTTAAAATGTCTCAACTTTAATTTGAATATCCAGCGGGGCCTTCTTGCAATACAACTGATCATCTTCCAGGCACACTTTCATGCAGCGTATTGATAAATCCTCGCTAAATTCCTTCCCATTCTTATCTCACCGCTTCTGCAAGCTCAACCATCGGTACGGGAGAACGATGACGAAATCGCAACAGTCGATCGAGCTTATTCCAAAGACACTCGCACGCAGTACGAGGAATTATGGGGCCGCGTGATTCTTTCGGTATTATCAACAATGACATCGTTCACGATGCGGATTCGTTGAGGAATGGGCAAAATACGCAAGTCGTCCCAAGCCGTAATACGACCGCCTTCAAATGGCACACGCGGAGCGATGTTTCCTCCTCCACGCCTCGTCCACATCAAAACTTTGCTATCAGAATGACGTCGGGTGAATCTGGACTCGCCAAAGGAAAGGTAATTTCTCCAAACACGATAATTTATCTGTAGCTCACAGCTCCTTAGCGATCATTTGTTTCCTTCCTCCTTCCTCCTAATTGTCCAGTACAGATACAACCACTCCACTATAGCTGCACGAAGACTTTAAATTTTGATCTTGAGCAAAGATTGTTCTAACTTGATCGTGCTGCCGCTATGTTAATGGTACTGCGAGATTCTAGCCATTCATCCGTTGGAGTATCCGTTTGGCTTTTCACGAAGATGGCGTAAATCTTTTGGAAGCTGAAGATACGAAGAGATTTTATCCAATTGAAACGCAAGCAAAACAAAAACAAAGACGTTTAGTTATCCAATATTATCGGCTTTGTAAAATAGCATTTCTCATTTCAAAGAGATGCCAACGCTTCCGATACCTACGTAGTTCCATTTGTTTCTGTTAAATTTTGCAATATCACATTCGACAAACTCCAGCGGATCCGATACCTCCGTACAGCATATTCGGCGCACCTGTCCGATGCACACCGAATCGCAATTTACGGTTGTCAACGCCTTCATAACGCAAAAATCGATGCATATTCCAGCACCCAACGGAGAAAGTGCATTACGCTCGAGAAATAAGAAATTTTTACGTTATTTACTACTTACCTCGCCGGCATAATGTATAAGTAAATGAACTTACGTATTTATGTAGTGGCAGCACGCGGTGATAATTGTCGAGCAATTAGGGACAATTTAGGCACGGAAAAAAGGAAGATCGAGAAGGTAGGTAGGTCGGTGAAAATATGGAATAACCGCGGCTTCGATGTAATGTAAATACATCGTGCACAGATATAAGCTAGTTAGTGCGGAAAGTGTTTTGCATAAAATGCGACGGTTTCGCTACGTACAACGTAAGATGTTTCGTAATAGTTTAAATAAATTATTAAGCAAAAATATAGAAAATAAACAGCGCTATGCATCAGAATGGACGTATGTAGTCATCTTTCGTAATAGGATAATATGCATTATATGTAACATATCAACAGTTTATCTTCAGCAGTTCGCTTTAAGTTGAAGAATTCACTAAAAAGGCTCATTCTATTCATTTCTTGGACTTACGACTATGCGAAATGTTATTGAGATCGAAGTATTTCAACCCGCGCCATATTGGAGGTGAACTCACGCGAAAAACATGGCAAGACCTGCCGTACCGGTTAAGATATATGGCGCCTATTCCGGCGCAGGATCGCTTCAAAATTACCATTTTTCTCGCTCATTCATATTTTTCCAGGTTCTTCGTAAGCACCGCGTGAGAAGCGTCTAAACAAAATGTAGCCAGCCTATTTGACTGGGCGCGCGATCGATTTAGTTAACACCCCTTACGTACGTAAATACGTACGCATCCATCTATTTGTTGTGCAAACGTATTCGACAGATTTTCACCTCCGAATGCAACATGAAACATACAAATCTGCATTTGTGTGACAAATTCCAATGTACCATTGGTACAATGTACCAATGTACCTATCACTTTGAGTTAAAATTTTTACGACTAGTCTAGATCTCGGCGATCGGACGTGCTACGACGGTCGTTGAGGGCTCGTTCGAAAGGTCTCGAGGAGTGCTTCAAGGGCGCACAATCTCAATGCGCTAGCTCCAACCGTTCGTACGCTACTGAGTCCCAAAGTTGAGAAATGAAAATTCCTTTTTTCGACTTTGACGCCCGAAAAATCAACCAAAACGAAGAGCTAGAGGCTTCGGATTAGGCGCAATCGATCCGCCGTTCAATTCTGTTTAAAATGCGTACCCGCTTTGCATATCTGGGATGCATAGTTGAGGAGATAGCCGACGAAAACCGAAGCGATGTCGATTTTCCGTCCGATTTCGACCGTCCGCGGCGACATTTCCGAAAACTTTAAACGCCCGTATCTCCCAAGTCCTTAGGGCTAGCGGGCCGAAATTTCACGTGGAAGATACACTAATATAGGAGCTTCGTTTGGCCTAGTTAGATCTTCGAAACGGCGAAATTTTTGTTTGTTCGCATTTCGAAATTTCATCGCTTTAGGTTAAAATCTTTACCGATTGTCTAGATCTCGGCGACGGTCGTTGAGGGCTCGTTCGAAAGATCTCGACGAGCGTTTCAAGCGCGTGAAATCTCGTCACGTATCTCATCAAAAGATATACGCTTGCTTCCTTCAAGATCAACAATCTGTAGTTAAAAGCCCGGGTACGAGCTGTGGATGTTTCTGAGGAAAGAAGTGTTAAATTAATGCGGAATTTCCGTGTGCTATTTAATTTTAAACGAGAGGCAAAAACACTTTATATTGCTCCGTCTTCGAGAGTAGCTGTACCCAATGGTTGAAGGATAATTTTTGGCAAACAAGAGCTTTAAGACGCTGAAAGCCATAATTTCAAGTTCAATTTTATTTCCCTTCACTCCCTCTTTTGGACAAGTTCTTACATTTAAGAAAAAACTGAAGGAACAACTGAAAACATTTTTTTTTTAAGAGAACACAAGAATAGATCTAGAAAAAGGCTAAAGAAAATGTTCAAAGTCGTTGCAAGAAGTTGCCAAGTAGTGGCTGAATCTATCTTGAAAATCTCGGGACGTGTCTCTAATATTATCACACTTTAGTAACTAGATAGAACTAATAAAATTGGATGCTTCCATCCAACAACATCCAAATGTTGGCGCTTCCATCGACCAAAAATGTTTTCTCGTCAAAGAAAGGAATTAGATTCAATGCATTTGGATTTGCGTTAGCTCTGCTTATTACCTGCTTTTGTATTCTTTGACACGTGCATCTAAATTGTAATTTTTTTCATTTATTTAATGCTCATAACTTCGGCTGCTATACGTCACTTAGGAAGAGTGGTTTCTCTTTAGAAGTTTCTGGAAGTTGTGCAGTGCTTATAGTGCTTTAAGCGGGATCGCTTTTCTTAAAATATGAGCATTTTCCCTTCTTATCTCTCGCGTGAATTCGTTCCGCGAGTGAAATTTAACATTGCGTAAGCTTCCTCTGAACGCTAATTTGCCATTTTGTTTATGCATATATGTAGATGATTGCCTAACGTTCGAAAATACCTTCCACCTCCGCGTTACCGCAAAAAAGAATCGTTACATACATCTCTGCTGGGACTAAAGTAATAGTTACATGCCCGGCAGTATCGCTGTAACGTAATTAGCAACATTATGTTGTACAAACATGAATTACGGATGCTCTAATGGCTCGATAATTGCTGTTGAATCGAGGTTATTAACACCGAACTCTGATTGATATTCGATATACCCGCGGAACCTCGATCTAATTTCATGATAAAATCCGGAATCTTTTTTTTTTCTCGCGCATAATAGAAACCAATTAAAGTATTAGCTGCAGTGAAACTACAGGTTTTTACAATGCATCATTACATTGAATAATTTCTCTTCTTTTATCGAGGCAAACTCCCGGCGAAGGCTGTGTGAAGTAATAGTTGTGCGGTATTGTATTATTAAAATACGATAAGAAAGTGTCGAGTTTTCGTTGACCTTGCGCTCCGTATCTTAGAAATTATTTAGTAATGACAATGATGATCATTTTCAACGCGACCGTTTCGAAATTTCGCCATCCTACGTTAGAGAATTGCGTCAGGATTTTGTTTGGTAAATACCGAATGGCGGGTTACTGTTAATTTTAGTTATTTGTATTCAACGAAGATGAAAGATGTTCAGTTGTTGGTAATAATTATTGTGTTTGTAGGTAACCTACTTTATTTTATTTGGTATTAAGTAGTAACGGTTATTTCTACATTTAGATGTATCATTTTCAGTTTTACCAACCCATCCTAATCTAGTCTTCTAAAGGATTCAATGTTTTACGTGGATTTCTGCTTTCAAAAGGCTATTAAGATCTACACCTTCTAATCTGATGTCATACATATTTTTTATTATCTGTTATTACATTTAAGTTATATGTGTATATAAGTTAAAGCAATTGAGACGCAATAACGGGTTAATATGCGATGACTCACAAGCCACTAAAAGATCGATGAAAAAGAAGTAGATAAGCTGATCAATGAAGCAGAGAACACATTTATCATTGGTCCTAACCCTTCTTGTAGTTTCCAAGAGAGTCGCATAAAACAAGCAATAAGATCATGAGAGGATCTTGAGGGCCGAGAGAGTGCTCCAGGACAAAAACAAACAGCATAACATCAAAAATAGCTGGAGGAAGGATATCAAATCTACCGTCTATTCCAAGAAAATCTTCCTCCCAAGTAACTCATCGATCTTTCTCTTGCTTCCACGTTCTTTTCGTTATCTATACTTTCAATTCCGACTATGATTCTTAAGAATTTTATTTCTGAGGTTTGTTCTCGTCTTCTTTTTTCCGAGGATTCCTTGTGCCATAAAAACGAGCGTTCTTCGATTCGTCATCGTCCATAAACGTTGTTCTTCTAAGTGTTTCTTTTCGAGATTTGAGAAAAACACAAAATAGTCGCAGAAAACTGGGTTTAGATTATGAAGTGGATAGCTTCAGCTTCAATAAAGCCACGTCAGCAACGGCAACTTTTGAAAGTCATGACTTGGGTAACAACTCGTGGAAGAACAGAACGACTTACGTCAGCTTTCCGCACCTTTTCACCTTTCTTCTTTCATGGAACGTTGAATGTGCCACTACATTAATTCTTATTTTGACTCAAAATGATGGATTCAAGTTTTTTCATCTCCCCTGACAAGTCGATTGATTAAATTAAATCTGGTTCGTCTTCGCAAAGCGCTAAACATGGGCGAGACATCTCCATCCAGACACGTATTTAGAATGGCAGCATTCAGGAAACTCATCTTCCGCTAACGTTTGTTCTTCCAAGGTTAATTGTCGCTTCTCGAATCTTGCATCCTCCGGTACCAAGCATTTGTTTTCTTTTTTTCAATAATACTACGTCACCCTCAAAGGCACACACATCGAGGTAAACAGGCAAAAGATTGGAATGCAAAAACGAGCCCAAACTTTTCTTCCACGCAACAAACGCAAAATTGTATTTAAAGCTACACCTTTACGCTTCATTTTCTAGATATTTCTTCAAGCGATCATAGCAAGTTGATTTCTTCTATAGGAACGACTACGATAGATACTTGTTTTGCCTAGTCTGAACCTGCCCCGACAAATAGAAAAATTTTGTTAATAAAAGATGTTATAAGCTTAACAACCTAAAAATATCTGCTTCCGAATTGCCAACATAATCAGTATATATCGATCAAATTATACAAATAAATCCAATAAGCACACGTAACCAACGATCTCATCCAAACTCAAAAAAGGAGAAACACCGTGTAAGTGGTACCTGCTTGTTGTTGTTATTCCGTTACGTTGTTGCGCTCTTCAAGTGAAAGGAGATAAACGCGAGAGATAAAAATGCCTCCGCGCAGCATTAAAACATTCGTCCGCCGCACGCTGCGAACCCCAGCCGAGCGCTTTTACTCTTCGCCAAGGTGGTTTCCGGTTTTCTCAGCGCGGCGCAGCTGATCCGACCCGCCGGACTCCGGATGTACAGAAACGGAGTCCCGCGGGCGCCAAGCCGATACGACCACGCCCCGGTCCAGTTCGGGTGCGATTCCGTCGAAGATCGAGTAGCAGCAGGTAGAAAAGAACGCGCGTAATCTCAAAAATTTACCTTGAAACGAATACCCGTGAACTTGTCTGTTCGCCTCGCTGCGAATGGAGAATTAACACGTTTTAATATATTCGTGTAAATGCCTGTGTGGATGTACACTGCCGCGCGGGAAAATCGGGATGATTGTAGCTGAATTAAGCAGACCGTATTTACGAGGTGTGGCTCGTGGTTAATGAACGAGAGTGAAGATGAGGAGAAGATCCAAAATTCTCAACATTTCGTCGAACGAATGAAAAGTTTGACTAGTGATCATCCGGATGATCTGGCCGACTCGATTGAACCTCGTCATTCTTATACCTATTTCTAGTTTTATGGTAAATACAACGAGTAAGCCTCGGACGCAGCTGTAAGATTTCTTCTGTCTCTTGTCGTCGCTAGGTGTTGGTACAGATAAATCGATGGCACCTATCTCTTTAAACAATTTCCAATCGTTTCTCAATGCCCAGCATGATTCTATACGCTTCATTTCTTAGATGTTCTTGTACACCGGCGTCCTGACGGCGCACAGGTACCTTCCGTTCGACGAAAATCCACACACACAGGTAGATACATCAATGAGCTGTCATTGATATATCTGCATCAGCGCAATCACTTGGAAGCCCTTGATGTCTACCAAATTCCGTGTTCATGCGATCGACTCAAGATAAGTACGTTTCATAAAGGCGGCGGCCAAAATCGACTTTCGTACAATATTTGATTGGTCATATTGCAAAGAGAGAAAGGAAAAATAAGGGCGACACGACTAAGAAGAAAAGGAAGGCCGAGGAAGATCTGGAGAAATGAGATAGACGAGGATGCACGAGCGCTGGAATTAGCGGATTGGAAGTCACGGAAAGAAATGGAGAGACTACAAAAACGAATAAAAAGAAAAGAAAAAAAAAGCGCGAATTACTACACCTCGTTATATGGATTTTAAAAATGCACTGAACGTTAGCCATAATCCGAAGGATTGAACGACTCGATGATGATGATATTGTAAAGCAACATTGGACATTCAATATTTGTAATTTTGTCCTATAATCGAAAGCAAGAAAAGTCGTAGTCTACCTTATTAACGACAACGCTCGAAAATAAAACAATACAACGTGTACATGCACGTACATGCACGCTTTAAATGGAAGGTTTCACATTACGGAGAGCTTCTTCTTAGCAAAACGCGGACTTCCGTAATTCTCACAGTTTCTATTGCCATACGTGCACGATGTTCTCGTAGATATTGCGAAGATTACGGACGTTTCCGTTAGAGGCATGAACTTGCCTGCTATTTTCTAAAGTCTCAAGTTCGTAAACGACGAGAAAGATTGCAGCCGTATTATTCGGTAATTATGTAGCGTATTGTTTGATAAATTATGCGCGGCGTTAACGTTTTCTCTACGGGCTGAGGTTATTCGATAATTAAAGAAGAGATTTCACCAGAACTTTAAGTGATTTTTTCCTGGCGATTTTACTTGGTCTTGTTTGGAACTTGGTGGTACCTCGATTTACGACAGTATCTCGTTGCGAAATTTTCCCGTTGCAAAAAAAAATTATTTTTTAATGGATTCCGTTTGCCAAAACTAATAGGTGCTCCCGGATGCGAAGCTCGGGTTACAACTTTTACAAATTCGGCAAAATTTTCGCGCGGATCGTGTAAATACTGAAAAGTACAACAGATCGCTTCGATAGTTAATGTTACCGGAAGATCTTTTATCTCGATGTCGATGTTTTTCAAGTCGAAACTTCTATGATGCCTTTCCTTTTAAATCTTTGATTGAGATTGGCGACCGGTTTCGTACGTGTCCATCTTCAGACCGGATATTCTAGATTTTAGATACAAGAATCTAGTCAAGTTAATATAGTATTTGCCAGATGATCGAAACGAATAACAGACGGAGTTGTCAAAATAGATAAAGTTAAAATACTTCAATATCAATCCAGAAAAGGAGATAACCTTGAAGTTTTTGAAAACGTGGAATCGTTAAGGAGCAAAAGGGACATTTATCGTCCCTTATCCTCGGCGTTTTCCCAATTTCTCGTTTTTATTCGACGGAATTCAATTTGCGGACGTCGGCGAATGTCTCCGCGTGAATGGAGTTGGCCCAGATTTATAGTTATTAAGTAGCGGAAAAACCGACTGTAAATGCTGCTATTCATAAATACAAAACGGGAAGAACTAGAATGCTGCGATTTTTCCTTTTTTACGAATCGTATCTTACGAAGCGTGAAAAATCTCGCTATTCTAAAGATTTTGTTACAGATGTACAATAAGAGAACATCTTTCGTAATATTATTTTAATTTTTATTATTAAATACGTCACCGCGAGATAGCGCAACCTAATTTATTAATTTAACATTAGTTTCAATAAAACTTAAGAAATATGCTAAAATAAGTATGAAGGGAAAATAAGAACGAAATTAAATTAAATTGTGAAGTGGTCACAAGCTCCTTCATCGATTTCTGCACATTCTTCTTGGCGCTATGCTGGCATAAGACCATAAGCTCTTCCAATTCTTCGGTATTTCTGAAAGGTGTATCCCCGGGATGATATTATCTTAATTTCTCGCGCTTTATTCCTATTCCATTAGAAAAAAAAAATTACTTAACACTTGAAAGACATCGATGATACTCCTAAAGTTAAGCCTTTTTTACCTAAATTTTGTTCGATTAAATAAGGTAAGTTATTAGATCGTCTCAAGATAAACGAATCACCCAGTATTTTATGACAATATTCCTAAAACACGTAACACCTATACAATGTTCCGTTAGAAATTAGAAAATGGCAAACATTTCATTGCATCTTCGCGTATCTACTTGAATACCCATCAATTAAGTACTCCACCTGTCCGAACCGTACGTCCTTGTAGCAATCTCGCAATAACAGACTTCCTCGTAAATTCCCATGATGCATGCCGACGTGAATCTATGAGGTGTGGACGCTTCTTTGACCTGGCCTAGATTTTTTTTCTTTTCACGAGTTTATGCAACGCGTCTTCTACACACGAAAAAACCGACATGATTCTCGCCTCGTAATACACAGGTTGATAAATATGTAGGTATATTATGCGACTTCGTAGTTGGAAATATGTCAACAAACGAACGCTATGTTACGTAAAATAATTATCCGTTGCTTTCAGATTAATATTATAAGCACGTCAGCAATTATGGAAGTGCTATTGCGCGGTTTGTGAACGTATTGATTGTTCTAGAATTAAATCGTTTTAAGTACGGCGATGTATCGTGTATAGTAATTATTAATTACCGTATAGGATTGCTCGGTAATGTAATTATGTAGCCCCGAAATTATATTATTTTGCGCCAGAAAGGAGTTACATCGCATCAGCCGAAAGCGGTCCGAAACGGAAGCTGTTGTTTGCGAAATTTTTAACATAATGTCGAAAAGAAGGAAAGTACGTCTTAAAGAGAAGAATCTTCTGAGTTTTACGTTAAGTTTACTTAACGTAAAACATGCGTTTGTTCAATTCAGAAAAAAACGATCTCGGTCGCCATCTTCATTGATTTTTCTCAACCTGAAAAATTTCAAAATGTGCATGTTGTCGCCTTGCAGGCATAGCTTCGAGGCGTTCAAATATCTCGCATAAATACGCTAGTCTTAGCGAAAAGTCGATGCTTCGACAAGGTATCGAAGTATCGACATGATGTAGCTCGAATGCATAGGACAAGACGTTGCCACGTGAAAGCCATTGTAAAATGCAGTGGTGGAGAAGCCATATGTTCAACTCTCACGTTCATGCCTAGCTTTTTGAAAAAATTTGGCTTTCGTTGGCTTAGTTTTTAAGTACATATGTCTACGACACGTTCTAATACCAAATTCAGTTGAAAGCTCATCGACTTATCGACTTGATACAAGTGCTGATGCAATAGCTCCATGTAGAATGAGCATTGCTTTGCCGCGGAAAAGCTCCAACGGTACATTTTTTCAATTCCAATTCTTTTTCGGTTATAACTTGCTAAGTACCTCAAATAAATCTTGGACCTTTGCGTTTCCTACGATGCTTTTGGAGAACAAGAGATTTTCAACGATAGTATTATCATCCAGGAGACGTGCATGAGAAATAAGCTTCGCGTCTTTTTTACTGTCGATAGCCTCAGCAAGTTGCAAGCCATTCTTCCGGCGTAATATAAACCGTGACAAGAACAGTCGGTAGAATAACCTCTTCTGTTATTGCGTGAAGTTTTTTGCACCTTGCCACTCTGGTGGCGGCCTCAAAAAATGCTTTGAAGTCTCCGAAACTTCCTATTAAAGAATTCGCGAAATTTTTTTAACCATGAGAAGTTGGTCTCGACATGTCGCTTTAATTTCGCAGACGCTAGAATGTTACTCTCTACGCCGCCTTGAAGGACCGTAACGCATGCTTAGGCAACCTCCAGTAACCGACAATCAAAATAACTTTTGCTTAAAAAATTAAGATAACGGTAACGATACAACAGCTACGATAAGGTTAATCCATCTTCCTCCGCGTACAGTAAAAAAACAGTACTGCTATTCTTATTCTTTATGTGCAGAATGGGTGGGCTGAAACAGATGCAATGTAGCGGCATTGGGATGTTAAACTCTTTCGGTTCGTCACGGAGGAAGTTGCTCTACAAACGGAGAAAAGGTCATCTTTAATGGATGTGGTTAACTTCGTACCAAAGGATTAGAAATACCAAATTTTCCTTTTAAAATGGAGACTCTAAAGACTAATGGATGATCGCGAAGGAACATCGAAAAGGATGTAATAATTCACCACAATCTTAAAAAGCTTGTCACCTTCACCTATCACCTATCACCAAAGCTTACCGCAACCTTAACATTTCAAGAAATAGACGTAAATCAAATACTTTTATCTAGCATAATTACGTGTTACATCCTACATCCATGATCTTCATGTGATGAATACGCCTATAACCTACGCGATGAAGGAAAGCACGAATTTTAATCTAGTTAGTTGCTTGGAGACCTATTAATCCGACACGGTATAACATCTAATCTGAGGCAGGAAAGCGTTATTTCACGAACCGCTGCTTTTCAATGCCATTAGAGGCCGCCGTAGCATGCTACTCGAATAGATTATCCAATAATTGCGTCACCGTTCCGATTGAGTTGCAAACGAATTTATGCGAGTAATAATAGTGAAATGTTGACGTTTATGAGATTATAAAATCGCTTCTTATCAGCGCTTTAGTGAAAATGTTTATTATATATATACGTCTCCATTTACCTATAGAGACTAATTGAGTTTTTGAGCCTTACCATGAAGAATGTTACCATTCCTCACGGAGTACGTATAATAACAACGGATATTCAAACCTGTTTCGTTGCTGTGTACGTAAACAGAAGCTTTAAATATGTAGCGAAAGAATTTTTAGTTCGACAACATTTACTTCCGTCGTGGGCAGAGCTCGTTTGTGCTCTAAAGAAAATTTAAGAGGCATGAGGTGATTCAGCCCTAAAGATAATTCCGTCGATCGGATTAGATCGAAAATGGCTCAAATATGTAGAACACATGATTCGAAGCGACGAGAATTAACGTTTCGGAGGGATTTAAATAGAACTTATTAACGGAGAACCATACATATAGCCGCTGAAGGAATAAATTATCTCTACGAATAGTTCCTTCTTGCCAATTACCAACAGCCATAGTAGAGATATAATCTACATACGTAATTATAAAGTATTAAAAAGATAACAATGGTATTCGGAGAAAACAAGATTGAAGACTCCTGAAGCAACTGACATGATTCCAGATTTACGAGTAACGCGCTCGCTGCTCATACGTATCTAGACGATGCAAACTATTATCCCGCTCTCCGTCGAATTCCATGGGCTGACAACTTTTCTAACAAGCAATCGTCAGGTACGCCTGCTAAGATCGCAGAAATACCGACAGGAAACCGCTTTTCTTCGATGAACTGAAGAAGGACGTTATGAAATCGATGTACGGCGGATATGGTCGATTTTCTAGAACGAAATCCATGTTGCGTGCGAGAAATAATCTTAGAGTAGTCCCTTTTACATACCGTATTCGAGGAGCCTTGCCATTGCCGAAGTAATTGGACGATAATTGTCAGAAGATATTTTAAGGGCATTAGGAAAGATACCCAACTGAAAGCAAGCATAGGCATAGACCTCACCAAAAAAGAAAGGATTCCATTAGATCCACAGGACCTCCTAGAAATTCCTCCTTCGATTACACCAATACACATTTAATATTATGATATATTCATGTTAGGTACACGAGCTGCTATCTGATGAGGTATCCGCGCAATATTACATGCCACGTTAATTTTGAACCGCCTTGTATATATTTCTGTAATATCAAAGTCGTTAGCATGTACAGCCTATTTTGCAAAGTTTGCGAAATACAGAACTGTCCTATTTCTTGCTGTACGCACTGTATATCACACATGACACACACACACATGTTCTTTAATAAGATTTTCACGAAATATAACCAAGCAGAACAGAAATATTTAATTTTGGCAATCGTTGCGCGAAAGAATTGATTTTATTGGATTCCGGATCCAAACCGTTGGCAACACTAGCTACCAATAATACTTCTATTATTATTATTCGATTTTTTTTTCTGCCACGAGAGGACGTAAAAATATTTGTAAATTCATTCGATGGTGCGTTGGATTCCGCAGAGGAAGAGGGAACAATCCATCGCTAAAGATTTGCCCCATTCGAAAGAGCCTTTTCTGTGCTTGGATCGAATTATGCGGAATCCATCGTTTCTCGTCCGAATCGAATCCGCCGCAGGCTTAGACGTGCTTCGGGATGCCTCTATCTCTCGGTAAGCCATGTTTTATGGAACAACAATCGATTCTGGTCGATCTTCGCGAAATTCGTCACCGATAAAGCGGGACCCGACGCAAATCAGTCGCTTCATCGCGTAACGCTGGAGGAAGCGATTCGAAGCATTGTCGTTGTGTTGGGTCTTTCTTGAAGTTGTAAAAGATCATCCAGCAACGACCTCTTTCTTCGTTCTTGAAGTACTGCTCTTAATTTTGTTGATAAACGGGTAATTTTAGAACAATTACTCGGGAGATTTGCGGCATTTCAATACACGAGCATTCTTTCTTATTTATCATTATTAAATTGTAAACGTCCGACGAGCTTCTTCGAATTAATATCTCGAATGGGAATACGTTACGTAACACGGCATTTTTTGTTCTCCTCGAATATCTAGTTCAAAATGCAAAGTCACGGCTATATCGACCCCACTTGTTCGCTCACTGTAGTGAGAGGCAGATGGTAATGTCTAATATCCCATGCGTAGTGCGTATGAATAAAAATGAGCCCGAAAGCAATTAAAAAAAATCACTCCTATAATGCGATACGGCCGTTACCTAAGCTCAATGGAATGTGGGTACCCACACTGAATAGAAAAGGAAAAGAGACGTTGGATAGCTCGCACTTAACGCAACGTGTAATTTAATAGAAGCAAAAAAAAAGGTCATTAAGTACATACTTTCCTTTTTTTATTTATGCATTTATTTACGAATGGAATACCGCCGTTTACGTGTTTATTTGAGCGTGTTTTTTTTTTAAGCGCGGTACGGGTATCAATAACCTTAGGATACAACGGAGACGTACGAGCACGGTGATTATTGCTCAATTACACGCATCGTGAAAATTGAAATTCGACGTCCACGCGTAATGTAGAAAATTCTCGACGCGTACGGTGGCGATTGTTAATCGGATTTTCACATTTTCGAACGGGTCGTTAATACTCGCATCGTTGAAATTCCGTAATTTACGGCTCTAAAACGACGCTACGCTGTTCGTCGAGGATGTTTCCGGAATAACATTAAGAGAACAGATGCCGGTAATTCTTAAATCTCCCGGATTTCATTCCGCCGAATTCGTCGAATTGTGCTCGTTGCGTAAATATTGAGGAAGTCAAAATTTTCAAAAAAGAAAAAAACGTAGTGAACGCCTCACGGATTCGCCGGCTGCAGTTCCTTCATTCGCCAAAGAATAAAGGCATTCGATGTGGCCTGCTTCTAGATGCTGAAGCGGTATTAATCGCATCAGAATTTCCAGAAATGCTATGGAACAGGCGAGACGCCGGTAATATTGAAACATGGAAGTCTCTGAATTTATCGAAGCTGCTGTTGCGCAGTCCTCTAAGTTGTTTTTGACCACCAAACTATGGAGACGTAAGAGCACCTTACGGCATTCCAGCGATGTCGTAGTGGCTTTCTTCTGTATGTTGGACATGCGTTTATCTTTTATCAAACGTGACCCCCCCGCCCAAGTATTTAAATTCATCGCTGAAGGTGTTTTTCCTTCGATGGTGACTGTTTTTAGACAGACTTTTCTTCTCCTCGCAAAACGGACGACTGTATTCACACCATTTATGCGTGTCGTCAAGAGCGCTTTGTCTAAGTTGCGGAAGAGGGATTAGCGGCGGTTGCTAAGAGGTTTAATCAGTTGAGATTTCTTGGTACGATGCAAGAGGTTACCATAGTTATGGTGTTCGATGAACACGCAACAATCGCGTACAACCTCCACTAGTCAATAACACAAGAGCTTTGATTCACTGAAGTACACATCGCAGCATCAAGTAGGTACCAGGGGCTTCCGGTTAATTGCGATCTTTGGCGGGAAAGTAGTCTGAAAGTTTGAACATCGTTTTTACGTTGTTCCTGAAAAGGATCTCCTCGTTAAGCTCTATAAGAAACTATCGCCATCAATGCAGCATTGCAGCTGTGGTCTTCTATGAACTTGAACCACGTATGATCTTGGTCTATCTCTATCCATCCTTACCATCTTTCCTGATTTCCACTCACCTTTTTCATTCTGTATCATTACTCGTTCATTTTCCTCTAGTTCTTTCGATTCCTTCGATTTATTCGTCGTATTTGTCTTATTGATTAGGAGCTTAGATATACGCGCAGCTAGCGCTAAACTCTAACAATCGAAAACGTTCTTAAAAGACGAAGATTTATGGTATATGTATTTATGGTTAATTCCGTAAGGAGAACCCATAAATTCCTGCATGCGGCGCTTATTTGTAGTACTCACGTTAAAGTTTTCCATGGGCTTCCTCGCTCCGAATTCGACGGATGCTGCGAGTCATCTTGAGACACTCTACGGGCACGGGTATAGTGATAATAACTCATGGCCCGCTGATGTCTGCAGTAATTGGTGATAGCCGTTGGGAAGACGGAAAGACATGGATTATTCAATCTTAAAATCAGCGATATGAGATGCCGCGGTTGATTTTCGCCCCTGACATGGCTCCTTCCCTTCTCCTGAAGAAACCCAGCGTGATTATGTGCGAAACGTCGAGTTTTCGATTACCTACATCTAGTGGTTTCCCTCTTCCACCACTAGAAAATTAGAAAATAAAGAAATTTATTCCTAAAGCTAAAGAACAAGAAGCGACAAATTTGATTTTGATCACGGGGCGGTTGATCTCCACCGCCTAGCCCTTGTTTGGCCGTTTTAATTGCAAACATACACGAACAACGCTTCAAATTACCACTTTTTTTGCAAAAAAGTTTGTTTTCTTCCTTAACTCTCATCAATTAACGATCCACCCTCGTATATAATCAAAAAGGAAATTACGTTTTGGATCTTAATCATATATATCCCACCGTAAAAGAAGGGTCAATCAACTGTATCACGACAGGTGTAAAGTGCTTGTTTTCTTGCATTCAAAATATCCCCCCTCGAAATTGCGAAGGTGTCTTACTAACCCTAAAATTCGAACACTTTCCTTCTCGTTTTACTCTTTTTTTCCGCTTCCTCCATGGAAGTGGACCGCTGCAGAAAAATGAAAGTAGGCATCATCCAACAACGACGGCGAGTCCGCGCTATGGTATTTTGCATATTTCAACTCGTCCGTATCCGTTCGTGTGTGGGCACCACGACAATCCGAGGCCGGCAGCATATGGTTAGCATGGCGCTTGTTACAATGAGCCATAAAAAGGTAACTAACCATGCGATTTATATCGTGAAAGTATCTACACCTACCGGCGTATACACGTCAAAAGATATTTGGGAAAAACGGTTAGCTATTTATCTATTGAATCAATCTACTCGAAGATCTATTCAATTCCTTGGACTTGGCGATTTCATATCAATGCTATGCTTCGCAACCAAATAAAAAGTAAACCCATCTCGATGCATACATAACACATGTCGTACGTCCATATATATACTACATGATTGAAACTTAAGAATTATCACGCAACCAAATAAGTCAACGAAGGTAACTTCGTTGACCTATTTGATCAACAATAACCGCAATGGATCTATTACGTTACATACTTTTCCAGGCGCTCCTTCAGCTTTTTTAAGCCCTCCAAAGGGTAGGATTTTGGAAACTGCTCAAGATATTTATCTATTTGGGCGATGACTTTCTCGTACGAAGTAAACCGTTGTCAGCTGAGCCATTTCTTCAATTTCGAAGGCTATCACCTTTCCGCCTTCTTCGGAGCCCGTTTACCTTCAAGCGACCACTGTTTTGACCGTTCCTTTGTTTCCACAGTGTAGTAGTGTATCCGTCGCCCATAGTTACGTATTGACGGAGAAACTTGCCGGGATTGCGACGGAAAAGCGCCAAAGAAGCCTCAATGTCGATCACACGATTGCGTATACTCATCACCGAGTACAAACGCGGCACCCATTTTGCAAAAATTTTTTCCAAGTCCAATTTTTCATGTAAAATTGAAAACGCTGCACCTTTGATTCGTCAATCATTCAAATTCGTATCGTGCCACTTCCAACGGACGATCAGATCTTCTTCTTTTTAGATGTACGGCCGCTTTTGAACTTATTTGACCAGTTGTAAACAGTTGCTAATGCAGGAACAAATGTGTCGTGACCTTCATCCAACTCATCGTTGATCTCTTTCGGTATTAAACCTTTTAAATATAATTACATAAACAAAAATCCTTTTTTTAAACCGTCTAATTGTAAGTAATTATCCTTAGTGGAAACAAACGATTCTTAATACTACGAGCGCTATCTTTTAGATTTTTTAAGCACTTCTTGAACTACCTCTTAATATTAACAATTTGTGGTAAGAAGATATTCTTCAATCTTCTGGAGAGTATAAAATAGTTTTTTGAATTGAAGGTGTTTGATGTTTTTTTGAAAGAAGCTTGAATGTAGTCGTACAAGCCAGAAACCAAGCATCGTTCCCAGATGAACCGAACAAAAGCGCTTGGTTCACGAAGGACAAAAAAATGATTGCTTATTTCTTTGATTGTGTTAGACAAGTCGCAAGCAATGCAAGGATCAAAGAACGGTTAATAGTGGATGGTATACAACAAATTTTTTTTAGTAGAATTCATCAAAGAAATCAAGGAAAACAATCGATTCATTCGCATCCATCATTATGATAATGCCATCCTTCACACAGCAGGTCAAACAATTAACTTGTTGTAGAAGGAAAATACCTCATCATCTATATTCACATCTTAAGAAATACCCAAAAATCTTCCTCCAAAACTTAGCGGCAAATGCTATTTCATTAACAGCAATAGTGACTTCTTAAGCCGGATGTATGTTAATGATTTGCTGGAAAACTTATCTCAGAACCATTTTGTTTGTTGGTGATACACTTAAGAGAACGCGAGGTTAACAGGCCCGTTTTTCTAATCAATCGCCATGTTGATTATTTTAGTAAAACGATAAAACTAAATACATATTAGTACATTTACCAACTATTAAAGCAGCTTACAAAAAGCTGACCACTGTTTAAGAAACAAAGCCGCACGTACAATGGGACTAACTGGCCATGTAGAATATATAATAACAAGTTAATGTTGTTAATAACATTAACAACATTAACTTTGCTATTAACTATGTTATTATAATTATTAATTATGTTATTGTTGTTAACTATGTTATTGTTATTAACAAGTTAATAACAGCATGTCTTATTAACATTAGAAGGAATTTAACATCGAAGCCATTGTTACGCCAATTCTCGCGCTTCATCCAACGCCGGGCGAAAAAAGCACGAGTAAAGCTATTTTAATGCAACTTACCAATACTTCTTCCTAATTTTGCATTACTGAGTGAGTCCCATTACTTTAAAAAGTAAGATCGCTTGAAGTGCGGATAAATTAAAAAATTTTGATAGTTCACTTAGATCGACGATGCAGTTAACTCCGCACTCCAATATCTTTACTTAAGATGAAAATCAGTAAATTCTGAAGGAAGAAGCTCATCCATCCCAAGCAGCGAATAAGTTAAAGTTTTAATCCAAAGAATTCTTGATCATTCTTCAAGCTTATTCCGTAATTTCCCTAGACTTAACAGATTCTTTAAGTTCGAGATGGGACTGACGTCTTTCTAAGGCCCTTCGCAAAATTGATCACTGATAAAATATTAACAATTAAACTTATTAGGAAACAACTGTTGCTTCCTATCATTTTGTATTTTTCAACGTCTAATTGAGAAAGCCTTAGAATTAACTCCAGCCTTTTACGGTAGTTAAGTTAGTTAGTACGGCAGTAAAAACTCAATCGTTCAACATTCAAATTTTCACAAACAACGCTGTATACGTCGAACTCTCACCGACATCGCGGAAGGTAAAAGGCTTCGCAACATCGGAGATGGATGGTGTACCTACCCGCGGCAGATGGGACGACCTAAATGGCGTTTCCTCGTAGTTATCAACGTTAATTAGTTCTTCAAGTGTCCACCTTCGCTACTTCCAAACAAGCTGCGGAAGACTTTAATGGATATTTTTAAAGTACGTACGGATGCGACAAGTCTCCGCGACGGCGTTCGTAATTCTGTACTTAAGCACACACTTAAGACTTTGGTCGAGAACCGGCGAGGGTTAATTGAAATCTCTTTAATACGGTTTCGAAATAAATTGCGTGACAAATAGGTGAAGATGAAAGGTAAATACGTGAGTTTATGAAGAACTAGAGGAGAACAAACAAACGTACACAACATTTTGCGAACATCTCAAATAAGAGATTAAAAGTTCCAGTTATTTGTAGCTGACGTTAATCCGAAGGCGATGGTTGAATAATTTTATGTAAAAGGTCCCCTCCTCGTTGACTTTGACCGGGCATATGCATAGGTGAAGGTCGATGAAAAAATCGATTAAAAATTATTATAAGTATTGTCCGTTTGAAATGAAAGCTATTCCTGTCCCTTTGTTGTTTGAATTTGAATTTGAAGAACATCGTAAGTCCACGATGTTTAATCGAAAGCGAAAGCAATTTCTTCAAGACCTGAATACTAATTTGACACGAGTTCATGCATTATTCTTCGAAATGAGCACCAATTCTCTACGATAGACACCTATAGAACTCGCCGTTGCGGTCTTCAACGCATAATAGATTCCGCTTCGCGCCCACCACGGGAAGAAGATCACTTTCCCAATATCGAGGAGAGCATACGAGACACCAGACGAAGCTTTGACGTCACTCTAATAGGTTTCCAGCGTAGGCGCATATACATACGTATTTTTTTTTTCCTCAGCAATTCAAAAGAGAAGACTGTTGACCTTTACAGAACGGTTCGACCTTAGCGCTAACGCTAACGCATCGTATTAAAGGAAATACGAGCTGCAATTCCGTTCTTTAGATGCAATACTCACGACAAAACAATAAACATCGTTGTTATCTATGCGAAAACGGTCGACTTTCTCTCTATTGAAGTTGCAAGTTTATGCAGTTGGAGAAGATTAATTGTACGAGGAGCTTCTTTTGGAGGTCGTGAAATTAATTTATGTAAATAAGGAAAACGTTTCACAACTACAATAAAAATATATCCAGATCTGGATAAAATAGGTGAACAATTTCTAGGAAGCTGCGCATTCAGCAACGGCAGCTTTTCAAAGTCTTGATTTATGGATTGATTATATGCTTCACGTACGAGGATTGATGACACTCTGAAGAAAAAGGCATAGTTAAAACAGTGGATTTTTGAAGACGAAGAAGGCGAGGACCGTGAAATCCGCCGCCAAGATGATGGTTTCGGTTTTTCGGGATGTACACAGAATTACCTACATCGATTATTTGGAAAAACGACAAACAATAACGACAATTACACGTAGTTATTGGACCGATTGAACGAAAAAAAAAAATGAGAAAAAAGGTCCTCATTTGAAAAAGAAAAAGATCTTCTTCCATCAATCGGGCGCATACCCCACCGTGTTAATCGGATTTAACCTCCAGCGACTTCTTTTTATTTCCAAAATTGAAAAGTGGCTCGCCGAACGACAATGCACGGCAAACGAGGAAATCACCCCTCAAACAGACCAGTCTACTTTGACGATTTTTCAAAGTCCGGAGGACTTAAGGAACCGGAGAAATGTTGCTGAGAAAAATAAAAAGATTCAGAGAAAACACTTTGTTTTTTTCTTTTTTAAAGGCTATTTGAACAATTCTCGTAATTGATCAATATATTGAGTAAGCAATACTCGCACTCATTCAAAAGGCATAGGTCCCATCCCGGCCTCCGTAATTCGCGCATAATAATGCAGAAGTAACAATGTAACAATCTAAAAGCGCAGATATTTAGAAATACATTCCTCATTAAAGCATCTCCGTCTCTAAAACATGTGTAAAGTCATTGCTTGTCTTTTTCTTTGTCGCCACACGACGACAATGTAAAAAAAAGAAAAATCTTATTTACGCCGTGCGTCATCTGGGATATTTCACAACACAAGTATCGGCACCTCCGCACCCCACAAGTTTATTTATTATCGAATAATATCTAATAATTAGTTAATTAATTAGTCCGAGACGGTCGCTTGGAGGACACGAATGATTGATGATGAGGACCATTCGTGTCCTGGAAACGGCCTTGTTATATAATAAATTAAACTGTGTTGCCGATACTTATGTGTTGTTTACCATACTGCACCACAGTCCTTGCTATCATTATTTACTATATTTCACGTTAAGAAAGTATTGCCGGAAGGGGCGGGAAATTGTAAATAAACGGTGTCGCATGTTTTTTTTTTCCTCTTCATTTTTCCACAAGTTACATAGTGCATATATATCTTATTAATACTCCTCGGAGAATGTAAATGAGGCCGTAAAAAGCACATTTTATGAAATTGATTTTGTTATTCCAGTGACATCTACAATTTTTCGATTTAAACATGAACGATGTTGTAGTTCAGCCATATTCCGCTAGATGGAACTAATAGGGAAAATGCATCGAATCAGTAGCGGCGGGAGGGGCAGTAGTTAAAGTAGGCAGAGTAGGTAAAGAACCGCTTCACCTATTATCTGGATAAAAGCATTTATTTCCCTCATCGAATAGATATGATTATTTTTTGTTATGCAATAAACCATGAAATTTAGCGTAAAAAAGTATATAAAATCATTGTATTGCTTGTATGGGGCGCTTTCTAATGTTTTAAGTAACTCTTAAAATGACCTTAATATTAGTAGTTGTTTTGCCCAACCTTATAGCGCCAGCCGCCACGAAATCAAACCATAATTTTTCCTTTGCTTCTCGAGAGAAAGTGACAAACATTATCATGAAAAAAATTAAATGTCATCCACCATTATTAGAGAGGACAAAGGCAGGTGTAATTATTACTTTTTTGCAGCGACTAGACAGACTCGCGTTTTGTCGACTCTCGGGGAAACCGATAGGCAACACGAATCCCCTCTTACGAGACAAATAGGCACGAGTCTGTCTAGTGGTTGCAATTTCATCTGCCTATATCGTCTCTAGTCATTACAACTCGCAAGGTACCTTGCAATCGAGTAAATCGATGAGTAAAAGACGAATCGAGTATTCTGAATGACCTATTTCTGTTCTCAACTAAAAATGGCGGATTCGAATCCACATTAAGACTTTGACAAGTACGTCCGGTATTACCGGAACCATCAGTGCGAAATTTAAAAATTACAGTTCTATTGATTACTGAGCGTTTAATAAAACTATTCATCGGGATCAAAAAAAAATGATTTACAAAAAGGACACAGACAGACTGCAATGACCACACCTTGGGTTCCAGGGAATATTGATACATAAAAATATGTAAGGAAAAGAAAAAAAATAAAAAACTCGACAACAGTTAAACTTCAATACCTTTATTTTTAACTTAATCTACATCTTCAAGATATCAAGATTTCTTTTTCAATAATTATAAACCAACAAACGGATCTTGCATTCAAAAGAGACAAAATAATATATGTGTGTAGGTATGTATAGGGGAGGAGGGAAAAGAGACAAACAGAAAAAAAAATAAACACAGAAAAGCAAACGCGCCATATTTTGCTCGACATTCTCGATCTTCGAAAACCTATGCCATAGTATTTAGTTAGCCTATAGTTAGCACGATAATCTCGGGGGATCCACGAAATGTGTAAGCACGATGAGAGTACTTTGTTCAAATATACCAGCGGTTTCCAAACATCTTACAAGAACGTTCTAGCGTTACATCGGTTTGGGAACCGCTGAGCCATGCAATGTATCGAACATAGGGTGTAAGACAGAAACAATCATATAATATGCACTAGTTTTTTTTTCTTTCATTTATAAATAATCTCATTAATCTATTATCAGTATTATTTTTTTAAATATAATTAGTGAATCTTGTCGCATCATTTGTTCAATTTCCCTATTGTATAATAATGTTAAGAAAATGATTATACAGGGCGTGTGGAGAGGAGATACATAATTATATGGAAATTTAAAATACAAATAACACCCCCAGCCGCTTGTTCAAATTTGCGCGCGGAGTTTCCATACGCCCTGTATATTATTATCTAATAGCCGTATCCTTTTCAAAATAATTATTTAATTTATTTTGGCAATAAGCATTTTTCTCGAGGTCTATTTTTTTTTTATTTATTCATTTATCCACGATTTTGAGCTGCTTTATTTACTTAAATACAACTAAAACTAATTTAATTTATTTACTATAAATATACCTAAACAATAACAAAAAATGTACAGTGTGTTTTCAATTAAAATCATTTTTATTTTTGATAAATAACACTAATTTTAAGTATATTACATTTGTTAAAAGAAACGCAAAAAAAAACAACAACAAATTTCAATACATATGACCTATCAATAAAACCATGAACACAAACAACAAATTCAAAATTCACGGAGTAGTTCAAGAAAAAAATTACATGCACAATATTTGAAAATTTCACTAACACACTGTATAACGTACTTTTTCATACAATTTTATTTTATTTATAATTAAATAGTTAATCAACGAAATTATCACACAATTGGTTAAATTATACGATGAATTACCGTTATTTTAATTTTAGAATATCTTTTTATTTTTTTATCTGTTTTGATTTTCGTAAGGTGTGTCCATCTACAAACTACACATTTTTATTTTTATTTTCATTTTATTTTTTTTTGTATTTTGAATAAGCTAATGTTTGTATTCGCGACCTTTGAGAAGCGCAAGAATGAATTTAACTCACAAATTCTGATTTTTTACGAAGGATTAATTCGAGCACGTGCTAATGTAACACTAAAAGCGCTAGGAGGAAGTATTCTTCTTTTATCACGTTAGCGTTGGCTGTACAATTAACTGGTGAGGAAATGAAATTGTTATTCCTTTCGAAAGAAAACATGTTTAATTTTAAAAAGTCTTATATTTCGCCTATTCTGCTTCTTTTTTTTTATTTATTTATATCTACAATCTTTTGTTTCCTTGATACTGACAATTTCATCTTCTCAATGTATACAATAACTGCCCAAAGAATTTAAATTATCATATCACTATTACCTACACGGTGAAAATAAGAATAAGTAAGAACTGCTTCAGATTAGCAAGCGTGTATTAAAGGCGAATTTAAATCGTTACATTTGACATATCCTAATACTCGCCTATTTATCACGTTCACAAGTTTTGAAAAACAAGGGAAATTAGCGAATAATTTATTAAAAATTGACGTAGAGAAAGAAAAATTAAGAATCAAATTCTTTGGGAACACATCTACCATAAAGGAGATTCTTCAAAGGAAGACCAATTAATCCTAAAGTTCAATATCCATAAAATTTCAGAAATAAATAATTTTTCACCCAACAGAATTTAAGACATTAGTACAAAAAGAAAAAAGAAAAAAAAAACGGACGCAGCCTCTCTGTGTCAAGAATATTTCTTTTATAAATGCGCCATTATCTCAATTATCAGACATACTATAGATATATAGATTATATTCCATTAAACCCTGTATTATTTTCTGAAGTCCCCATTTTAATGCAATAAACACACCAGACGTAAGCTGGATAAAATAACTTAATTAAAAGAAACGATAATATTGTAAATATTTAACATTCTTCATAAACCTTGTTTTCTAAAAAAAAATCAATATCACATTTTTTTTTAATTGAATGTAAATGATATTTAAAAACGCCTAACTTTAAAAAATTTGGTTTACAAATGTATCAGGTATGTCTGCAATCATTTAATCTTAGAAGAAACAACAAAAGAAGTAAAAATAAAAGCAACACGCTATAAAACTTGTCATTGGAATACAGAAAAAGATTCAAATCGTATATATCAATGTAACCAGTGTCAAAAAAAAAAAAAACGAGAGACCCTAGAAACACTAGAATCATTCAAAAAACCCCACAGGATAGAAAGAAAAAGGAAATTAGCAAATTACATTAGCTATCCCGACGTCGAATTTCACCAAATAAATTTGAAACACCGTATATAATTAACTGTACAGGATGCCCCACAACTGTACATTATAAACTTAATTCTCTTTGTTAATTATTTACTTCTAGCTAGGGCAAAAATGAAATCGTTCAAATTCTTTGGACGGCACTGCACTTATAATATATCGCGTGGCGGAGGTACCGTGGATAAACGAATAAAATATTAACATTAATATTTTTTTTGTTAATTTTTCTCTTAAAAGGAAAAAAATTATTCCAAAAAACATGTATTTATGTTTACACCTATATTAGCTATTTTTTAAAATTTTTAATCTTTTTTTTTCTTTTTAATCAATAATTAACAGAGACCATGTTTCATCGGTTATCTTAATTAATCTGCACTATTCGTAAAGGATCGAATAATATCTTTAATTAGACAAAAAACCGTAGTAATATTAATAGTCTCGATAATAGAAATATTTATATATAAATATAATATTTTTTTTATTTCACCGACTGTATATTTTTCTTTTTTAAACAATTTCATTTGTTTTGTTTTTTTAGATTTTCCCCGTGCGAATGGAATTTTATTCGTTATACTCCCACCAATCCTTATCGTAACCTTCGTGTACGTGATCCAGGAGGGCTTTTCGTCTACCGTCACAATACCGGTACTTGTCCTGCACCTTCTGCTTGATATCGACCAAGTTCTCTTGCGTGATGTCCCTTTCGAGATATTCGCTGAGCATCTCGGTGGCGCGTTCAAGATCCTTCTGGTTCTCCTCGAATATCACCGACTGGTTCGTCTTCTTCAGGTAATAGGCGAAGACGTAGGTGTACATGAGGGTCTGTCGGCATTCGCAGAGGATATCGACGGCCTTGCGCAGGAATTGCACCTCGATCCAACTCATGTTGTGCTGCTGCATCTCTTCCATTTTATCTTTGACGGAGGCGTATAGTTTATGCTCGAACTTTAGGGATTGCATGTGGTTCATGTAGCGGTTGCAGTAAAATAGGTACCTAGAAAAGGTATGACTATGAAAAAATTGATATCTGTAATGCCAACCGTCGCACGGAATTTAAACCGTGTAGACTGGATTTATACATCGTCCACGAAGGGAAATGAAAACATACAGTTTGCCCTTTTTTTTACGTTAAAATCGTGATTTTCATTGATTGAAAGCTTAGCATTCCCGAAATTGTTTAATTGGCTAGAGAACTAATAATATTGTTTAGAAAATCTTAGATTCAATATTGGCAAGACTCAGGTCGCCGAAATTACAGAACATTCGTAGGCGATGGCAATCAAATAAGAATTTGGATAGAAGAAAAGAAAACTAAGGGCAAAGACAACACAAGTGACTGATAAAGTATTGCTCATTCGTGCTAAAAGCCAGCATATTCTCATGTTAGGACATTAATAAAAGCCAATGCCAGGTAACTACATCAAAAGATAGGGAGAGAACCAAAACATTAGCTTCAAATGCATCTCGGACGAGCCGAGAAACGTTGATTAAGAATTGCAAAAGTTACACATTAGAAAACAGATGAAAGTAGCCTGTACTTTCGAGCTTTACTTGATAACATTCTAACATTGAAAGGCGAAAAAGGGGTTGGAAGTAAATTGTCAAAAGAAAGGTTCACATATTGTTTTGTTCCAACATGGCGGGGAAGAAAAAAAAAGAAAGTAATTGTGAAAACTGCCCGACGACGGGCGTTGAAAAATATGCCACTTGCTGCCTTCAAGCCTCCAAACACGACATCTGATTTAATTGAAGATTCAACTAACTGAAGCTAGCTGGAGCAAGCAGCAAAAGTGCTTGTTTTGCATATAGAACGAAGACTTTAGGTTAAACTACTTCAATACATCGGTACAGTCGACAAAACGTCGCAAAACAAAAATTATATACAAATATACAAATAAACATTGATATTATCGCCATGATGACATAAACAAGATCTGCGCCCGATGAAAAAAGCGGACTGCACAATAAGCGCAACGCCACTTTAAATTTAACAAGAAAAAAAATTCAATAACGAAAGAAGAGTTCTTTTGTAGAGATACACAGAAACGTTCTGAAAAAGAAAAAAAAGAAAACGAATGATTATTGTTACTATTACCTTTGCAAGGCCGAACGGGATTTTTCCTGCGCATTCCTAGCAGCTCGAGCCTCCTCTTCGTCGTACCGGTTGCAATTGTACCAGGAACTGCCGTGCGGCTCCCACGGACCGAGGCAGACCCAACAGAAGTCCGCCTTGCAATTCTGATTCTTGCATACCATATGGTTGCAGCCGCCATCCTTCTCGATGGTCGCGTTGCACTTCGGACACTCTTTCGTGTTGGCCGCTATCCAATTCGACGTTTCCGAATCGTCGTCGCACTTCTTGATCCATTTCTTTAGCAGGTTGCATTTGACCGGGTCGTGCCAATTCTCGCCGCAGACGAAACAGAAGACGTGACCACACTTGCAGACTACGGGATGACTTTCGACGTAGGTAACCTACGTGACAAAAAGGAAGGAAAATTAATGAGAAAAGCTATTTCTAGATAGATAAATTTAAACGATCACGTAGTAACTTAATTTGGAGACAGTGTAATCAATACTATTGTACCAACATTTCAAGGTCGCCCCGGTATTGTTCAACTGTTGCAATTGTTTCCTTTTCCCTAATTTGTATGTTAAGACCTTGAACCCATATGGAGACCACACTTATTTCAGGCTTTCAGACAAATAATTGAATTGCAAGAGCTTGTTAATTAAAAATCTAAGAATCGGTTTATCAAAGCTTTTCTTTTGTTAATCGATTAAATAAAACAAAAACAAAAAATTGTTTTTAAGAACAATGCAACAATGCATTGGATGGCTTCAATTTGGTCTCCAAAACTGCATCATTTCGCACAATCTACCATTTATAGCGTCATTTATACTTTAAATAGAGATATGTGACATAGTTCTAAATGCAGGACAAAGCAAGCATTACAAAAAAATTAATCATCACTACTAAAAATTAGATGATTTCATTGGGAGATAGTGTATTAATAGAAAATTAAAAAATTGTACTATTCAAATAATCGTCGAACATTTCAAGATCGATCAAGCTGTATTACAACAATTAGATTTTTTTTACTCAATTTTATTTGGCCGTTTAAGTTGTCTTTCGAAAAACAATAGTTAATGCTTTTAAGAGCTTTCTGAATGAACTTAATTTATCAAGAAATTAATCGAATAAAACAAAAATAAAAGCAATTTTTCAAAAATGTAACAACCCCAAAATATCATCGCAATACAGTGTCTCATTTTTGTATTAAATAAAGATGGGAATCATGGATCTAAATATAGAACAAAGTAAACACTACAAATGTTGAGTCATGCATTGCAAATTTTCAGTCAAAATTTGCAAGTTGTGTATAAATCGGATATTTATTTAACTAATTACAGTATCTACGAGATTTAAAAAAAAACAAATAAAATCATACAAGATCGATATTTACCTTAATTGCATAATTACAATCTGGACTTGGACACCACCGAAGAAGACGATTACATTCTACAAAACTATTCGTTATGAGATGTTGATACTTAACCCGTACTTTTGGATCTTTAACTAATCTCATGGCGGTTTGATCATCGACTAAAATAGGACAATTATGAGCGGCACAAGCGATCGTCTGACCAACACCTTCTTCCATAATTTTCGTTGTTAGATATTCGCTCCAACATTGATAACAGAACCTATGCCCGCATTCCAAACCGGTCATTTGGGACGGCGGCAATATCATATAGCATATTTCGCATTCCTCGGTGCCTAACACTTTCCGGGTACTTTTAGGCTTATTCGCCGACGTGGACCTTTTAAACGGATTAACGACGTGAGCCTCCTTGAATAATTCATCCTGATTTCCATCGTAGAATCGTTCCATCAACTTCTCCTTATCCCAATTGAAGTAATTTAATAGGATCCGAGTTGTGGTCGCGGGTATTTGAACTACGGTATTGACATCCTTGATGCAATCTATCATATGCTGGACGATATCATCTGTGGATAACACCTCGTACGGGTATTCGTCCTCGAAGTTCTGAATGTTGCTCGTCGAACAATTATCTGGTTCGATCCCGAAATCCACATCGTCTCCACTAGTTTCATTGCCTGAATCTTCGAAAATATCTTCATCTATATTCATATTATAAAAACATAAGCATCACATCAAGCTTATATTTTCTCTTTTTTTTTGGGGAAACTATTCTTAAACTGTCACTTTTTGATTTTGATGGAATGCAGAGAGAGACTTCAAATTAATTTACTTTGACGCAATACACAGCGAGTAGCAACGATGCATTCGCATGTTTACTTCAATGTTCCTTCTTATTTCGTTATCCTTTTGTTGGGACTATTATGGAAAATGATAATGAAAATGCATTTCTTGGTTCGCCGAACAAACTCTACGAAAACAAAATGTCCTAAAATAAGACCAGAGATTCACTATTCCCAGTTTCGAAAACACCGAACTAAAATAAACGCTTCCGTGAATTTCGACGTAGATCGATTCGGTCACCCTTTCGCAGATCGCAACTGAAATCTTTCTTCTATCACATAAAGAGATTAACGAGAGACTCTTTCCAAAATTCACATTTCCCTATGCGACCGCATATCATAAATGAAATAATAATAAAAAGATGAACTGGCAACTGTTCCCATAATCCCTACCGTGGATGGATTTTCGAAAAAAGCGCGATTTTCAAATTGCAAATTGAATCGCGCCAAACTTCACGCGGTAATTAAATAATATATTCAATGGAAATATTTTATTAAATTAAATAATGGTATTGGTTAAAATTGCATTTTATTTGCTTATTCTCCATTCAATCTCCTATATCTTCCCGTGATTCATCGTTGCTAAAGTTACATACATAACGGATAGATATAATATATCAATATTTATGTTAAATATTTTGTACATTTTTTTATTTACAAGAGATTACGGAGAATAATGTCGCTTGTTTAATTTTATTTTGGTTTCTATTTTTAGCTATTGATTACTTTAAGATAAATGCTTCTTGGGAAAAATAATTTACGAAAAGCTTCAGTGAATTAAATTAATCGAGTATTAATTAATAACAATCATTCACTATTTATTATTACATTATTATTTGTGTTTATTTTAACGTATTATAGAACTACACGTAAACATAAATAGTTTTGCCAAAAATCGCCTTATGCAAAATTTGAAATATATTAAACTTCCTTGCATAGATTGTTGTAGCTCTTAAGATATAATTATCTTTTCAGAAATTTTTCTCCTATCCTAGAGTTACACCGAAGCCTTTCTCTAAATTCTCTAATTTAGTTTTATATAGTTGGGTTACATACACGATTAACAATCGATTTTAAAAATATAACCATACTTGGGACTTTGGAGATTAGCATGAAATTTGGTTAAGAATCCAATTAGAGTCGACATTTTGGAGACTTTTGTACGACCAGAAGAAGAGGTTGCAAGAATTGAACCCCTAGGTTTGGGATTAGGAACTCCCCCGTTTATCTCCTTCCAAAACCGGTAATTACCCGATAGCGTCCCCCCCTGCAAAGATTTCTTTTCAAATTTCGCTTAAGCGATTATTTAAGTTGATAATGTCGGTATAGATGAATTTATTCGTCAATTTCTTAGGGAAATATCCCTCATGACGAAATTACCAAGTTAAATCCCCTCCAAGATTTAAAGGATGGTGGTTGGACGTGGCTTTATTTTCATTTTACAAATTTTCTAAACTCGGCAAATTCAATAAAATAAGAACCGAAAAGTTCTTATTTTATTATTATCTTATTAGAGCTAATTACAGTTTCTTAAGTAGTTCGATTAGAAAATTAGAGATTGCTCAATTGCCTTTATTAAATTAGTTAATGGGAGAGTTCAGCAGAAGTAAATAGTTTCCAACGTATCTGCTGGACGCGTACAGCAGACATTTGACGATTTAGCAGTGGCGTAGCAGTTCTAAAATAGATAATGAGTAGAGAGGACAAAGGCTACTACCACACAAACTCGTGTATGTTCGTATCATAAGAAAGGGTTCGTGTCGCCTACTGGTTCGGCAAAACACGAGTTTGTCTGGTCACTGCAAAAGAGTGGTGGTTCCACCCGCCGTTGTCCTCTCTAGTAATGAATCGCTGTTAATCTTAATTAGAACCAGGAACTGGTTTCACCGTTCTTGAATCACTTCCGAGATAATTCGAAGTTTGTTGTAACGATCTTGAAATTGATCTGGGATTAATTCTACAATTCTCTTTCGTTAACGTTGGAATCAGTTCCAATCCAAAGAATAACTAATAGATAGAATAAAAGAAGATAAAAATTTGCAATTGAAGATCTTAAAGTTCCCCAGTTTCCTATCTTTTCTTAGAAATTTTATATTGCGCATGTACATTTACAAAAAGAAGTTTCTGTAACTTTTGCTACGTGATTCTCCCCTTTTAAAAGTACCAAGAATATTTATTTGAAAGGTAAAGGAAAGAAGGTAGATTCGTGTTGCCTACTGATTTCCTCTGTCTAGTCTCTGATAATTAATTAAGTGTACTCGTTTCTGCAGGCTTACTCTGCAAGTTTATCTAAAAAAAATTAACTCCTTGTCTGAACACGTGGATCCAACAAAATTTATCCAATACGGAACTGATAATAGAAAAATACCTTCGAAATTTAATTTTCCAATATCGATAAAACGATAGAAAACCTTTGACATTTTAACTTTTAATAATAAACTTCGTAATACTGGAAAAAAAAAGATAATAAAAAAGAACTCACGTTTATTTTAAACGATTACATTAAATAATTATTAAAAACATATAAAACAATCTGGAAGATAAAATATCACGAAATTAAAACAATCTTTAACTATCAAACTATAAAAAAAATGACCGACAATCATCTTAAAATTATCACAGCTCAATCACCGTTATCGTCGCTGAACAAAGTAGATTTCTCCAATCTATCCTTAATCCGCAAACATTTTTGACATATCTCCCGCTTCAGACTGAAGCAATTCTTATGATAAACAGCCCCGCAATCCTGGCAGATAACAGCCAACGCATCGAAAGGGAATAGAATCTCGTTATTTAAGCATATCTCGCAGATATGGCCACGTCCTTGGCATATCTGGCACGTCTCTTTGATGTGCTTTAAAAATATTTCGGAGAGATTATGTAGCTTCGTGATCAATTCGCCGTTGCTCGTGTTAACCAGATCTTGCAGGCTGTACAAATCGGTCGATTCTATCAGATGCGGAGTGTCGACGTTCTTCCAAAGTAGATGGTCCTCTTTGGCCAAACGACATACAAGTAAATACTTTCGCATCCCGTAGAGCTCTTGACGCGACCTACGTACTAAATCTAGTTCGTGAACTAGGCCGAATAGACGGGGGTTAATTGCGGTTAAGTTGATTAGAGGCCGGTTGACGGTTACTTTTAATTGCTGCAAGCTTGCTTGGCATACTGGATAAGGTGTTAGGTCCCAGTTATGCACAACTCTAGCTGGGATAATCGCCATGCTACCCCAATGGCATGCGCTGCAGTAGTAGTAGCCATTATAGTCACATCTGCGGGCTTCTCCAACGTTGCCTGCGGAAGAGAAGTCGGGACATTAGTGTTCTTAATTATATATATAGATCTTTCTTTTTCTTGACCTTGGTATTATTTAATGGTGTATTGAATGGTTATTTCTTTTGGAATAAACGGGATAGTTTAATTATATCCATCTAATTGTAAAAACGCTTTTGTAGACATTTGCTTGAAAGAGTTAACATCACGTACAGCGAAGCATTGCAGAAAAAAGAAAAAGGAAGAAGTGTAAAAACTTGTTTCCTTTTCCTCCTTTAACAAACGACCTATATCTCAAAAGAAACAACCATGAATATTCGACTATATAAATAAAGGATGCGTGTACAGAGTGTTAGGAAAAAGTGTTTAAATATTTTACCCACGTATAGTTCCCATCAACAGAACATATCATAAAAGCCTAGAAACAATAACCAATAAATAAATAAATTCCTCGTGGTAGCTAACGGCAAATGCAACAAAAGAACAGAAACATTAACTCTCTCGCTGTTAATGCCACAACTTTCAAAACGACAAATTCGACATTCCTTGGCGCCTTTTTTTAATTAGGGCAATAAAAATTTCGTTGTATCCTGAACTATATTTGCTTTTGATACCCTCAATCGTACTTTTCGTTCAACGTACGCCTCTGAAAAACTTGCATATCGGATCTTTTGTGCGTATACTCGGTTGTTCCTGCGCATTCGACGTTGCTACGTCAGCTATACAATTGACAAAGTAACAAATTTCCATGATCGCCTAGAAATGATAGTTTTCCTTATAATATGCCGCATTATCTTACAGGATATCTCAGTTCTATTATGTGACCTCTTTAACCTGATCTGTCGTGAATCCTTGTTGTGTTGCCTTAGTAATTGGCGATGTGAAAATATATTTACATATCACTTTACGTCCTATTTTCAAAAGAAAATGTTTATGAAAATACCATTGAAAAATATCTGAAAGGATATTCGGATTTTTCGTTCACGTCTTCCATCTTGTAGACATCATCAGAGTTATCGAAAGCCAAATCGATCCGGTACGTGCTAATGCTTTCAATTGCAAATACACGAACTTGAGCTTTAGACATGCCAATATCATTTTGTAATTGGACGTCTAGTAGTCTAGTATGGCGCATTCGGCGATACGTTTGAAAACAAGGATTCGCGCGGATGTTCCAGATTAATTACATTAAAAATCAAATTATATGAATAACGTTTTTAATTAATGTTATTATCCATGACATCATTCGTTAGCATACTTACTCAATTCGGCCGATGCGAAATCGAATCCCGTCCTGGACGATCGGATCTTAATCATCGATAGAAGTCGGGGTTTGCCTTCTTGCCAGAGGCGAAACCAAAACCATAGGAACCATGTCGATATGTTAAAAATCCGTATCGGAGGATGGAGCGCCTTTATCTTCGACAAAATTCTACTAGGGCCAGCTAACGATCAACAGTAATCGATGTTTAAAAATGTTAAAGAACCTGGCGCTTCGCCCAACAACATAGTAACAACAAACAAAGTGAGATTGCTAAATATGCGCTAAAAAAAATTACCATTTCACGGTCCTCATGGAAGAATTCTTTAAGCCGTTAAGTTTACCTTCAAATAATAGAAAATACACTTGCAAAAGCTAAGTTTAACGTCGTTCTCGCATTTGTGAAGTGGTTACCTAAACTCTAAGAGTTTGGTCATGAATTAATTACCTTTTTTTACGTCAGACCTTCAGGTCCTTGAGGGAGTGTAGTAAATACTAGCCTAGTTGGTGTCGCCCTCAGAATTCGGTGCGCAGAGGCTTCGAAAAAAACTCTTTTCGCGACTAACGACTGCTAGCAACAAGTGACCACCGTGCACCTTCCGCACATCATTTTGCAAACAATCCAAAGTAATGCAGGTGAAAACATTTGGCAATACTGCTGCAGATTTTTGTAGTAAACGGATACCTATTTTGAATGTTCAACGAAATATCTTATATCATATTATTGAAGTATTATAACATCCAAAAGCGCTTCTTACACTCAGTCACTGCTTAAAACAGTAATCTAATAACATATACAAGCAATACGATTCGAAGATGCGACGCTCCTGCACGAAGGTAAATGAACGAGAAATCGCACCAACTACTAAGCCGTGCTAACATAATCTGTCATTTTTGATTGATTTGAGCCAATTTGGTTCTATTGTTTTTCAAGTAGTTTTATATAAACTGACTAATATCTTATTTATTCGTCTTCCTGAAAACTACAAATGGGTAAAACATCATAGACAATCACCTTAACACCCTGTATACGTGAATTGTGTATCCTCACAGAGGGGAGGGAGAGGGTATTTATGATAATTACCTGTCATTATCAGTTTTACCAAATAAGATAATCCTTTCGGAAATGCTAATATAAAACAAGCGAATTAATTCAATAACCTAGATAAATTCATACACGCCGCAAACTTACAAGCTTATCTGCATGCCAAATAAAGTCTTGAATAAGCAAATACTTACTAATAGATAAAGGTGTTTTACATTCAGCGCATAAATATCTTTGCATGGATAACCCAACTTCAGGACAAATATCTAATTCGTAACATCCTTTTTCGCTAGCGACAACATGAGCACACTCCCGTACTATGGATGATATACACTTGTGATGGCAGCAATACTCGCAGTCTTCGCACTCATACCATGCCTGCACGACATTCCTCGAATATTAAACAAACTTACAGATAATTTCACGGTAAATGGTTTATACATACCAGATTATCCCAGTGCAATGATCGCAATATTTAGTCGTCGATGTACGTAGTAAAGGTTGGAGATTTAAATGATGTCCTTTGATAACTCGCCGTGATACACCACTACTTTTGTTCCGAGGATGTCTTTTAAAATAATAGTCAATAACAAATATAAGATAAAAAATAAGGATATATCGTTTACTTACTGAGGATCCAACAAAGCTTCTTTGCATTCTTGTAATCTTAATCTTAACTCAATTAGATGGCGAACAAGCCATTTCCTCTCAGGTGAGCATTGCTCGCTATTTAAGACAAGTTCTTTACATCGTAGTATAGCCTTATTTAATTCTGCTTCGGTAGCTTCCTAAAATCTGGCATATAGTACTCTAATTTCTAAAAGATGCAAGATTACCTTATTTAATGCTAATTGAAGCTCTTCTGCTATCAAAGTTGAGGGTATTTGATCGTCAGAAAATGTTTCTGAAGAATAACACATCGATATAACCGACGCTGGGGATGGTAAACTACTTTGATAAGAGTCATTCATTCTGGAAATTGTGAAGAGGAACTGTTACTGGGAACTATTTATTCCGAAAAAAGAAAATCAAAAATATTGTCCCCGAAGCTCTCATTTATATCTGTCAAATTCATACAATACATCATGTTGACTAACTTCACTAATATCTTTTTGTATCTTTAGGTAATAAATGGTGCTTATACTATCAAAGATAAGCGAAATATACCCGTTAATTTACTTGCCAAATGTATATCATGCGTCTTAAAAACTACCAAAAAGAGACATTTAAATATTAAATTAATTTCATAAATATGTGCTAACTGAAAGCAGTAGCGTAAGGGTCGTTTGATATTAAGTTTTCAACGTTATTTTTCTGTAAAAATCAGTTTATGATTAAACGTATTCTGAATTTATGCTATTAGCTTATGCTTCGTTGATCTAAAAGAACCATTCATTTTTGTTAGGAACTGAAAAAGAAGTACCTTAAATCAGTTGAAAGATTACTATTTCTAGGTTATATTTTGACGTTTATGAATAAAATTTAGATTGGCAGTACTGTATGTAAATGCAAAAGTTACCAGAAATAAACAATGATTTGAAGAAAACAAGCGCGAAATTCAAAAATGAACATTAATGAGGAATTTTCTGTAGGAAACATAAGTTATTGTACTTATTGTACATAAATTTAAATTATCCTTTATTATTATATTACGCAATGTTTTCTAAGTATTATCTAGTTTTTTCTTAGTACCTTAGACACCTTAGTACAGATTTGGCCACCATTAGTATTATAGTTCCTAGATTGAAGGAACTGAACGATTTCTGCTGCTGGAAAATGTTACTTATTTGTTGTTTAGGCAAGTACACTTCTTTGGAGATATTTCAAAATGTTAAATTCAAATTCACATTACCAATGTGATAAATAAGTTCAATGTTTAAACTAATGCATCGCAGGAGACAAATGGCTTATCTTGCTGCCTCTAAAAAAAACTAGTTGGAGGTATCTGAATATCTTAGTGAATGTAGCTAAACTTTACAACTATCCTCTATATAAGAGATCCATAAGCTAAACCAAGGATAATACCAACATGCACAGGCGTAGCCCTCCTTCATATCTTTGAAATCATTTCCCTTTGGTTTCTTATTCTCGGTCAACATCAATTGTAATTGGCCACCCCCTTGACCGAATCCTGCCTACGCCAATGCCAGCATCTCTTATACAAAAACAGAAATTCAGAAGAAAGAAAATAAAGGAACAATATAGTTAAAATAAATAATTTATCCAATTACAAAAACAATGTAACATGTAACATTTCATTTCACGATTCAAGATATTCGAGAAGTTTGTCATGCTTATTTCGTTTTTCGTATGTTATTTTATCAATTTCCCCAACCTAACGAACGTTCAATAGCTTCCTTCCATTTATAATATCTTACGTCCCGTTCATTCTCGGTGAATTTTGGCAACCACGTTTCCACCTTCACATCCAACTTCTTTGATAGATCCCACACCCCCACGGCTGCTCCAGCAACCATAGCTGCTCCTAAAGCTGTACTTTCGCTCATATTCGGTTTGATAACTGAGATTCCTGTAAGGTCAGCTTGTAGCTGCATTAATAAAGAGTTCGCAGTCATACCACCATCAACCTAACAAAACAGAAATGGGATAGAAATTAATTTGATATAACTTTCTAAATTACCTGCAGGGTTTGAAGTTTCGAGCCATAATCTTTGTTCATTGCTTCGATTACATCCCTAACTTGAAAACAGACTGCGTCTAAAGTTGCTCGGACAATATGAGAAGATTGTGTATCCTCTGTAATTCCACATATTACTCTGAAATTACCTGTATTTTAAAAACTAACGTTTTAGACTTTAAACTTGAATAAAGCATCAGAAATAACACCCTTCTATAAATTTGGAATGTTATGTAAATTCTGTTTCAATACAGGGTATGATCATCGTACAAAAAATACATTTTAGCATCTGTTCTAATGTTCTTACTATTACCCTCTTGCATCCTGTTGCCAATAAGGTGCGTAAAGTCCACTGAAAGCTGGTACGAAGTATACGTCTCCTTCCTCTAATGTCCGCGCTTGTTCGGCTACACCTTGTGCAGCCGAATAACTAGGTAGAATATTCAAATTATCTCTTAACCAGCCAAAAGCAGCACCCGCAATAGCAACGGAACCTTCTAGAGCATAGACAGGGGGTGTCTTTGAACCTAATTGATATGCTACTGTTGTTAGTAGGCCATGCATGCTGTCCACTTTAATATGTCCGGTGTTGTACAAGAGAAAACAGCCAGTACCATACGTTGCTTTAGCCTGTGACGCAAAAAATACATTTTTTCTATAATTACAACTTAAAATAAGAATGTATAAAGTTACCTGGCCCGGCAAAAGACACTGTTGGCCAATTAAAGCCGATTGTTGATCACCAACGCACCCAGACACCGGAACTCCTTTCAACGCACCTTCACAAATCATGCCGTAGACTTCTGAACTTGATTTTATAATTGGTAATACACTCTGCGGAATATCAAAAAATTTGATCAGCACAGGATCCCATTTTAAAGATTCAATATTCATCAACATGGTTCGAGAAGCGTTCGATACATCCGTAACATGAACACCTCCATCAACTCCTCCCGTTAAATTCCAAATTATCCACGTGTCGACAGTCCCGAACAAACACGCTCCACTATCCATAGCTTTCTTGATTTTGAAATCATTATCGTACAACCATTTCAGTTTCACACCGCTGAAGTAAGGTGATAAGGGCAGCCCACATAAAGGTTTTAAGTAGTTCTTATTTCTTGTTTTATTGGGTACAGTATCCAGTAATTGATCAATGGTGGTGGCTGTTCGCATATCGAGCCATACGATCGAGTTATGTAAAGGTTCTCCCGTCGTTTTATCCCATACAACCGTAGATTCCCTTTGGTTCGTTACTCCTATAGTTACGATGTCTCTGACTTGCCCATCGTTGTCTTGGAACTTTTCGATTGTCTTGTTGATGCATTCGTAAACAGCATGCAGTATTTCAACTGGGTTTTGTTCGACCCAACCTTCTTGTGGGAATATCTTCCTTAATTCGATTTGATGCGATGCTACCGTGTTCGTCGATTCAGCTTGGAATAGTATGAATCTTACACTAGATGTCCCTGCATCTATTGCACCTACTAGAGGAGCCATTTTTCTATCAACGCTACCTCTTCCGCACCCTCTGGTAATTCACTATTTGTGCGTTATATTTTGTTAATGCTGGTGCTATAAGTAGATAAACCAGCTTTGATACGTTATCTAACATCGTAACCTTCAATCTTTTAATTAGGATATTGTCAATGACCTATTGTGCTATCTCAATTTCGTATATAAACTAAATTTTAGGTTATTTGGGTGGAAAATGCTGATATTACACTGATAAGGTTGTAATATGTTGTAAATACGTTTAATGTATAGAGGATTATTAAATTATTTAAATAAATTAGAACAAAAATTAAGTTTAAAGGTCATACATTCAAGTTCACATTTAATCCAAGGGTTTTATGGAATTTTTATTTGGGATATAATAAGTGTTATAAATATTTATTTATTTATCGAGGAGAAGATAAAATAGCCTGGAATTATTGCATATGATATTCAAATCTGAATGGAAAGTTCAGAAGGCAAACTTTCTAGATCAACAAATTAGTCAGGGGCGCACATGTGGGAGAACCTCGTACTGGGACAATATTGGAGGACAAAAACGGGCAAAAACATTCACTTTAGGCTCGTCAAAGGTAATAAAAGGGACCTTAGATTACCCGCGGGATGTCTGACAGGTCATGCAGACCTAAAATATTATCTATTCAATCTTGGAAAAGTTGGGAATCATCAATACAGAGGATCAATAAAGGCGGATGAAATCATTACTTTTTTGCAAAGATTAGATAAACTCGTGTTTCGTCGACTTTCGAGGACACCAGTATGCAACACGAATCCATTCTCATGAGACGAAGAGACACGAGTCTGTCTAGTTGCTGCAAAAAAAGAATAATTCCATCTGCCTTTTGTCCTCTCTATTCATCAATATGCCGTCTATGTCTAGAAGGTCTAGGGATGGCAGGATACATTTTATGTAATTGTGTTGCCATCAGTCGCATTCGACAACAATATTAAACTGTTGCAGACATCTACTGAACTGAGAAATTCTTGACGAATAAGTTCAACAATGCGAAGTATTCCATGCGCAACGCATCTTAAGGTTCTCTAAGCTCGTTACCTGTTTTTAACGTTACGCTTGCAGAATCTGAGAGGAAGAATAGAACTTTTAAGCTGTTGTCACCAGTTATATTTTTTACGCAATCTGATTTTTGTAGCTGCTAAAAGCGGGATATCGGAAGACTTTCCGTATACTTAACCTGATTGCTTAAGTATGCAATATTTTCCAATTATCGATGGATGGTTGGTATATATTTGTTTAAGGAATCCACGAGAAAGTGGATCCTAAAATTTATTTGATGACATATTGGCACCAAGGAGAGCTGCGCACGTGAAATACCTCTTTTGTATTCAATACGCCTCGTATATTCAGATGCCGCTCAACAATATATTTGCCCCAGAATCCTAATTTCACAGAACAAATGGTACAAAGCACTTCTTCTTTTGCTAATAGCAGTGAAAATGGTGCCATATTCTGAAACAATGCTTAACATTCTCGGTATTGTTGGAAAATCTTAAACTGAGAACAAGTAAACATTAAATAGGAAATAAAATTATAAAACGAAATATAAGCTTTAAAGAATATTCCAAAAATATTAGAGTACCTAACAAAATAAACAGAAAATAAAGCTTCTATAAAATAGCAGTAACGAAATAAATGAAAAAAGCACAGTAGCAGCAAAATATATCGAAAAGGACACCTCTATAATGAAATGCTAACGAAATATCTAAATATTTTAAGCTGAACGTCGCTACGATGCTCACTAACTACGTACTAGCAGGTGCTGTCCTCGCTCTCTGTCTATATGCTACATGGCGAGGTACATATATGCGAGATTTAGCTTGCCAGTGAACGTAACGCCAATGACAAACTGCAGGCAACGTCGCCACTCTATTCCCACAACAATTATTTATCAAACTCACGTGCCGCTACTGAAATCGGTTAATATTAAAGAAAAAAAGAGAATAAAAGAAAAATTAAAAGTTTTATCCTTTCTTTGTATTTAAATGTCCCTTTCTCTTTGAGTTTAATTGAAAATTGAAAATATGAAGCATTGTTACAGTTCCATTTGTTGCGTAAGATGTAAATTTCTGTGAATATCATTACGTAAGTTCCTAAAATGAATTTGGCAATTTGTGCACTTAAATTAATATTTTTTAAACATCGTATTCTCTTATATCAATGAAACCTTTCGAAGAATTATTTCTTATTCCAAATTTCTCTCAACGTAAATCGTCCAATAGGCCGTCACCATAGATATATAAATATAGTAAAAGATTGCTTGTAGTTTTCAAAATGCCAATAAATAAATAAACACAAGTGAGACGTTAGGAAAAATTGTGAGATATTCTGAAAAAATAATTTTTTCATTTTAACCGCAATCAGTTCTTTTTTTAAATATAGAAAAAATAGAAAAATTCAATAATTCAAGGTGCTGTAACAAATGGGCCCCAAGAACATTATTATTAACATTAAAATTCATTATCGTAATTATTAACTTGGGGACAGGGTTGCCATATGAGATCCCTGAAATCTAGGAAATAGGATACTTTTCAAGTTGTTTGGGTTGGTTGCTTTTTTACAGTGAAAGAAAACGAGAGGTAGTCAAGGCAATGAAACTACTTTGTAGCGATGTGCTTATTCGTTTCAGGGAACGGAGTCGCCGTCGTTTACCGGCTACCCCAAAGTCGACGGAACACGAGTCTGTCTAGTCGCTATTATGAAAGTATTTACTTCGTTTACTTGGCTTGGTTAATAAATGTGATAAAAGAAAAAGAGACTACATTTTAGTGGAATTTATTTTCTTCTCTGTATGACACGATGAACCTTAGTGAAATTCTTTTTTTAGCGGTACAAATAAAATGTTCATCGTGATTCTTAATTGAAATTGAGCAACTTCTGCAGTTTTCAGGAAAAATCAGGAATTTTGGTACTTCAAGAGAAATTTGGGAAAATGGGATGATCAGGCAACGCCGCTAGGAGAAGTCAGTGTTTTTTACGTAGGCGCTAATAGGTGGCACCAAAACAATATCTTACCTTGCAAAATTAACAAATCACTTAATGATAATGTTTTCTATGTATTTGTAAAACTTATCAATTGGAATTGATTTTATTAAATTTTTTGTTCATGCTTATCAGCAATCTATATTTTCGCATCTATGATTACGACAAACGTCAGTGAGTTTCCCTAGAGCTATTTGGATCGAGTTACTGATACTGCTCGGATGGAGGCAGTTGGCAGCATTGCGCGAAAGAAGATGGTGGCCAGTGTTTGACGTCGTATTTGTCACTTCGCGATTATCTTTCGATAAAAAGTCACGGCGAATCCGAAAATCGTTCGACGGTAAAATTAGTGCAGCGGTGCGCGATCGTTTCGAGAGAATTCAACGGAAATCATCTTAATTGGTGAGTATTCTTGCGACGTGTGACGCAATTTACTCTCTGCATTCTACAACATATTCTACGGTGGTGATTTCTCCGGAATTGTTTACAAATTTTCACTCTGTTCACGTTTGTGTTCAATGTTAACGTCGAACTCGTCCAATGTTGCATGTACAAGGTGTAAATGAAAACTATCGTCCCTTAGAAGATTTAAATGATCATGCTTGTGCGTTGTGAGATGCAAATTAGATCATTTCATACTCATCGCTTTTAATTGAAAAATTGATCGAATTTAATACGCGATATTGTTCTAATAAATATTACGTTTTCATTCACGTATCTGTCGTGAATTGACGATTGATACGTTAAAAGATCACCCATTCACCGAGGAAGTGTGATAGGAGGAACTTCTACATACACGTTAAAGCCATTCAAAAGTGAATGGCTTAAACTTGTTTTTCTCTTATTAATATCCCGTTGTAAAATCTCGACATTCTCTACACTTAATACCGCGTTATAACAGCTATGTTTTTTTTTTTCTTTTCCTTCCTTAAATCCATCCTAATTTTAGATCGTTCGCTTGTTTATACGATTCGAAGAGATTGAATGAACGTTAAACATGGTATAGTATGCGTCTTGTGGCTCTTTTTTTCACAGCAGCTTATCTGAAAACAAGCCTGTACACGCAGCGCTTATCGAACTTACGGTAATTCATTCATCCGATCCTACAAACTCGGCTCATTCAAAACGCTCTTCTCGTCCGCCTTCTGCTAGGAAGCAAGAAGTAACTGTATTTCGTATCTCTTGATGTTGCTGAAAGTTACGTAACTGTTTATAGGTACCAAATTGGAAGACGTACGGGTTGTGAATTTTGAACGAGGCGTAAGTGTGTATTCCTTTTTTTATTATTCTATTGTTGATTGTATATTGAAAGATAACGACGCTTAATTATGTTATTGTTTTTCTTTGAACGCTTATTGCACGCTTTTGCATTTAATTATTATAAAACAAGAAAGGACACGTGCCTATTATATTTGTACGTGTGAGCGTGGTGCGTTTGTTTATTTTAAATCTTGATTGTTCTAGTCGATGGCAAACATCGCGGTAACTGTAAAAACCGAAATGGCCGGATAAATGTTTAGAAAGATGAGGAAATTTTAGCATGTTTCCTTTTGAGAAAGAGCAAATTACAAGAAAATGCAAAATTGTATTTGAAAAAGTTTTAGTAACTACGAGGGTCGTTCAATAAATCCTTAGAAAAAGATAAAAAAAACAATTTTCTGCAGATTTTTATTTATTTGTCGACGTAATCTCCGTTTAATACTTTCCTATTGTTTTCCAAGTTTTTTAAGCCCTCCTAAAAGGAGGATTTCGGAGGTTCTCAAACTAAGCATCTGTTTGGGCGATGATTCCCTTCTTCGACGTGAACCGTTATCCGCCAAGTCTTTTTTTTTTCAAATTTGGAAATAAAAAGAAGTCACTGAGAGTTAAATCCGATGAATACGGTGGACAGTGTTATACTATTTCCTTCTCTTCTTTAAATGAGGACGTTTTTCTCTCGTTCTCTTCGCTCCAATAACAACGGATAGCACTTTCCAGTACTTCAGTTTATCCTTTTTCCAAGTAATCGGTGCAGGTAACTCCGCGTGCATCGCAACGGCAATCGAGGCTTGCCAATTTCACCGACTTCATCTTCTTCGGTGCCCGTCCGCCTTCAAAAACCCGCTGTTTTCACTGTTCCGATAGGGAAGCTAGGATTGCGGCGGAAAAGCGTCAGAATCGGCCACGAGATTGCTTTTATTCTCAACTGAAAACGAACGCGGCGCCCAATTTTTCGTGCGAAATTGGTGTTTTCAATTTCGTGTTCTTTCTTTCTTGTACCTTGTGATGATGCCTACGGCCTCAAGTATTTCGGACACTTTGATCCCTCGATTATTCAAAGCTGTATCGTGGATTTCGTCAATCATTTCGGGGGTAGTCGCTTCCACTGGACGTCTAGAACGATGTTCATCTTTTGTGGATGTACGGCCACGTTTAAACTCATTTACCCAATTAGGTTAGGTGTCAATTTAGCGCAATTCAGCTTTGATCTCTTTCGATGTTAGGCCGTTTAAATATAAGTGTTTAACCACTGTTCGAAACTCACGTTTTTCCGTTTTTTTTTCTACATAAATCGACAATAAATATGAAACCGTGAGACTTTGACGTCCGTCTAGTGACTAATGATTTTCATTTTCAGTACTGTGAACGCCATCTCTTAAACTTTATAAGAACTTCTCGAACTATCCTCGTAATATCGTTCGAAAGCTTATCGTCCCAATGAACATACGATGTATTTGTTATACATTTGAAATACCATTTGCGGCGTGCAGTTCGTCGCTTATATTCCACTTGAAGGCTTACTTATCATGTAGCATAAATTAATAATGTTTACAGTAACGCGCTCAATTACACATATGTATGTAGATATTACGAAACGCGATATTATGCGTCCATTAAATGCCAGATATCTGCTAGCATATCTCCGTTTTGTTCGAAAAATAACATTCGATTTCGCATATAAATATTTTTGCACTTGTTTCTACTCTATCTCTGTACATGGAAACAAAATGAGGTAATACCGTCGCTAAAAATAGGGAATATTTAACACGAACTCAAAACATCGTTCTTGCTCGTTGGTGCAGGTTGTAAATCTGACTTTCTTCGTATTTTTTGTTTTGTTTTCGCTTGCGTTATCGGTTGGTTTTATTCGCGAAAGGTCAATTTACTGTTGTTGATAGACCTTTGTAACCTATCCGCTTACATACGTGTGCCCAAGGCAAAAAAAATCTTGATAGACTTCGTATAGCGATTCTGCGGAAAGCAAAGAATATTTACCCAAAAGCTACGTTGATTCGTTTGAAACTTTTACACGTTTTAAGTGTTTAGTCGGGCGAATTTCCTTTCACATCGTATCGGATTGGAAGCTTGTTTTAACTTATACCAGGTTGAAGCAGGCTAAATCATGGCCATCATCGAGCCACTTCTTCAAGTTTGAAGATAACTATATCAGATAATGATAATTATATCAGGCGTTTCTCAGAAATGGAGCCGTCTCCGTCTCCTTTGTAGCCGATTCACCTCTTTCAGTCCGTTGTCTTGCCTATTCTTTCGTTTAAGGTGTTTCGCCAAATCAGCCTCACGAGATTGCTTTTGTTCCATTGCGACCAATCGCTGCCAATCCATCTTCCGTGCAGTCTTCTCACGTCCAAATTTTCGACGTGAAGCGCTTTTTGAAATGCCTGAAATGTTTGCTGGTCGCGCTCTTTTAGTCGACGGCGTGATCACCTCATTTTGTCGCTTGTTGTTGTAAGCGAAGACGCGTAGAATCCAGCTTGATGTCGATGTTAGTTGGATCAAATTGTATGTCCATGTTTGCAAATCCACTGGCAGCGTTTACTATTGAACAAATGTTAAACAACGTAGCGTCTTCGCACTTCAAACTTAATGTTTACAAGGTTGGTACTTTCGAGTATACTATTTTTTGTTTTTTCCATCAAAAACCGTTATCTATTCGTCGAGTCGGGTAATTCTGTAACTATCCTCGTAGATGATCGAAGCTGGCAGATTACTAAAAGATGTATTTACAAAATCATTTATATGGAAAAGAATAAACAAAAATGATTAAACCGAGAAGGACGCCGTGTTACTCACTCGGCATTGGATTTGTTACGATATGGTTCCTTTTTTAATTTCAGTATTTTTTTGTTCATTTTATAAGCTCTACGTTGTCTAATTGTTTTTTTTTTTTTTTTTTTTTTTAAGGAGATTAAGCAAGTCAATACCGCTCGCTATACACAAATAATACTTCAAAAACGATTGATAATTCAGATAATTCGCAGGAAAAATGTTTTCGTAAAGTTTGCCAACTCATTTCACAATTCAATAAACATCCTCAGCCAGACTCAAATTTTTTTTCAAATACAAGTGAAAATTTGTTTTTCTTTTGTGGACGATAACGTGGGATCGGACGTTGTAATCAGACAACTTGGGTGAACTTACTGGCGCCCGTCAGGCAAAATTGGAGCAATTGAACCAAAAAAAGCTATTGTTGTTGATAAAATTAAATATGCTTTCCTCCTGTTTTCCGGAGGTAATAACAGTATGCTATCGTGGTTCCTAACGTTGAACCTTCCGGTTGCAACTGCAACAGCTGAAAGTAGCTTTTTTAAACTCAAACTGATTAAAAATGATCTTAGAACGTTTCTGGGACAAGAACTACTATCGAACTTACGAATACTGTATATAAAAGAAACGTTAACCCTTCTTACGGGCTTTGCTGACAGTCGGACACCCTAAACAATTTTGATACGAGGTTCATTGAGAACTACCTACGCCACTGTGTTATACATAGCTCTCTTGAATTCGTCTACCAAAAAAAAAAAAAAAAAAAAAAACAAGTAATAGAAGCTATACTTGTCATTAATGAGTAATAAGTATCGTTACTTTGCCATTGCCAAGTTAATAAAAGAAGATCGCCTAGGTGCGGTGTAGCTAACAGCTTGTATAAACTTTCGAGATAGCTGGTTAGTGTTGTATAGGAAACCGCGGCGAAAAATAATTGTACCGGTGTTCTGTTGTTTATTTTGTAAGATCAAACGTTGCGCAACATGTAGAAATTGTATTTCAGCACGTTGGCTTCTTAAAATTACGTTTTTTTTTTCAACCAGCAGTTCCTTGATTTGAAAAATTCCCAATCATAAAAAATACAATCAATATTAATTATATAACAACCGCACAAAATTTAATGCACATACGTAGAAAACCGCGCACATTATGTCAATTATATCTGAATTCGCCGAAACGAATGGTTTCTTTGCTAGATCTGCCGCAGCGACGCTGCCTGCCGTAATGTTAATATTGTGCGTTGTTCGAAAGATCCTCGCACACATATATCACGAACGTGTCTGGGAATGTTTATTCCACGTGGTTATTTTGAATTGATCGCAAGGCTGTTGCTCCGTTTACATTTCGGGGATCGTTCGATTTGGTTATTTTCGCCGCTTAAATACGGATTATTACAAGATCTATTTCTAGATTCTTCCAATATTGCCATTGTTAGGTAAAATTGGTCTATCATACATCGTTCGTTTCTCTTTTGTTTCCGTTGTAAGTACGTCAAAATTTAGAAAAGACCTTGAACTTCTTGAATGGTCGTGTGCCTTTTATTATGCCATTGCTTAAAGTCTTGCTTGGACTCTTGGTTTATAACGACATTACAGCCATATGACGCACGGGATCATTTCACGCGCCATTGTTTTTGCAGCGGCGTAAGTATTCTCGGTAGCCGTCCCGTTGATGACCTTAATTATGCCAAGATGATGATGTAGAATTTCAAAAATGGTTGTATCGGAACTGCAATTGTTTCTGCGACGGGTCGCTTCTTAACCGAGCATCTTCCTATATTAATTTTTCGACTTTTTGAATAAGTTCCGGAGTGGTCACTTCGATAGGTAGTGAATCGCCTTCAAGTGAGCCTTGCCATATGCCGCTACGGCAATACGACGGAAAGTAACCATGTATTTCGGGTCGGAACATTTTACGCGAAATCTGAAAGAATAGAGTATGTATATTAATAATAGCTGATCGGCACCTTTACGCGCTTACCCATATAAGATTATAGTTCGGTCGATCCAAAGCGCTAGAAAGGGGATTTGTGGAAAATATGGGGTGAGGTGCTTTCACCAACTTGGTTACCCTCATCGCGGAAGCTAATTGTATTTTCTTTCTGTAGAGGGCGATCTTGAGCTTCCAGTGTAAATCTTTCCAAGGTATACGCACATACTGTGGTTCTGTCACCAATTACGTGCGATATCAACATTTTATTGTTGTATTTTGAAGCATTAATGAGATATTGTCGACGTCTACGTTGTAGGGATGTTTAAAAATATGGTTTCGCTTCTTTACAGATTCCCTTCTACACCATATCCACACCATCCAGTATGATCACGTAGTACATGTTCGAACATCGCCGCAGTCCGAAATATAATGAACATCACTGGAGATAACAGCACGATAAGATGCTCTTGCGAGGACAAGAGTCCCGAGAGCGATACGGAATCTCCGACCCCGAAAGAATCTAAGAAGAACAAACTCCTCAGCTCCCTCGCCCTAAATCTAAAACGGGGCAAATCGCTTAGTAAGAAGGCGAAAAAATGCCAATCAACTTATTGCTGCGATACCGAAAACGCTCCCGTTAGTAATGCGAACAATAATTCGTCCCCATCATCGTCTTCTTGTTCCTCTAACGGAGGGGGTAATAACTCGGGGAATAGTAGCAAAAAATCGACGAAATGGCAGTTGAAACTTTACTGCGGGAAGAAGGAGCAAAGGACGACCTCTCCCGTTAGACAGGAGAACCAAAGCCAAAGCTGTTGTAAGTGTACTTGCTATAAGAGAACGGAAGAGCACCATCCGGCTCCCGCTGTCGTCTTCAGCGATGAAAGCGATATTACGCCTAAGGAAAGTCATCTAAGTACAAACGAAGCACCAGTTGTAGTTGAACCTCCGGTTGTAGTCGAAGAACCCCCTTCCGTACCTGTCCCACAACTGACGCCTATTGTCAATGTGGTGAATGTTGATGAGCTCGAACACCCGGAGAACCATATCCAAAGAGACGGGGAACTCATCGAGAATAATGGTAGGAACCGGTTAGCCCATATCTTCGTCACGCCGAACTTCATTGACCTGCATTGGTAAGTTCGAATTCACGATCTCTTTTTGCGTGTATTGCGTTTAATTTGCGTATGTGCGACTTGCCCGAGAAGAACGCTGGTAGATTTCGTATCAATGCGTGGATAATCTGCAAATCTAATTACCGCATTCCTTTCGCTGTTCTAAAGCGGATGGCGTCTATATTAACTGGAATATTCAAGTATTAATCGATTCTATTCTCCTTGAATTAGCTAGAGACGCCTTGCAAGAGATACTTGGAGAGGAAGCAGCAAACGAGCAACAGGTAGGTCTTATTCGTTCGTCATTTTAGGCGGTATCCGTTGGCTATCTTGATATTTTTGTGAGCTTTGATGAATTTTTGTGAAGTTTGATACTTTTGAACTGAAGGTAATTTGAAAAGTTTTCAATTTAATTCAACTTTACACTCTTTTCCTAGCGATGTTCCTGTCACATTATTCGATCAGCTATTATTAATTATCAACACGTTTTTCTCTCTAACCTTAATTGGACGCTCGTTTGGTTCACCGCTCGATGAATTTTTCCGATGTTGTCGGTAGCGATTGCAATTTTTGGCCACTCTGAATGTTCAACATCGACGAAACTGGTAGCTAGCCAACATTTCGTGGCGAAGGAATGATTTTTAAACAACAAACAACCGAGTGTTCAACGTGAGTGAAATTTTCAAAAGTATCTTTCTACTCGAACGTGAAAAGTAACGCCATCTTCGTGTCGACGTTTGAAACTTTCTAGATCACCCTCGTAAATTAGTTCGATTCTCTCGTTAGCGAAATTTTTCGATTTATTGGAAAAGTGCCGATGTTGTAGATTTGATTCCTTTATTCGATTTCGGTGAACAATATTATTGATACGATCACCTCGTAGATTATTTTTATAAGAAGCGGATGGTGATATCCTTGCCGATTAACAAACATGTTTTTCCTAGACTCCACCAAATAAAATTTATCGATTCTATGGTGGGCGTCTCTAAAAATATATTTTACGAATGGATATTGATTGAGAAGTCATCCAATTTTTTTACCGATTTAAATGAATAAAATAAAACGTTGATAATCGTTAAGAATTCCTCCTTCTATTCATTAAAGCTAATTCCTCTTATCAAAATTAAATTTTGGCGGATTCAACTCGTGCGTACAATTAATGTGTTCATTGATAATCGAATTATCTGATTAGCAATTGTTAACTTTGATTGTTAGGTCCGTCCGGTACTTGAGAAAATTTATGTTCTTCGATAAAGTAGAAGAAACGAAAGAATAAGAAGATGGAGGAGTTTTTAGGAAGAAAGTTTTTCTGCGTTTTATGCCTCGTAAAGTGTAAAGTTTAGTTACGTTGGCGCCGTAAATCTGTCAAAATCTAAGGAAATAATAGACCAAGACCACCCCGTTGATGGTAACATATTCGAAAGTTGGTAATAAAATTAATGGCTTATGTACTTATTCGTAACATAAATACGCAGTATGTTATCTGAGGATTTATTTTTATTCGAAAATTTTATGGCGTGAAGTCGTTATCTGTTCTATTATGGTTATATTATCTATTATTGGTGTCTCACGTTTGTTGGTTTTTGTGGAGCCTTACAAAAGGATTCGTGTGCGCATATTCTCGGAAACCTTTCTGGGTAGCATGGCGCATCTGAACGAATACTTGCAATATTTACATTCGCTAACATTTTTTTGGTAGTATGACTTCTCTAAAAAAAAAGTAGGTGGTAAGGTATTCCATTGTAAAACCGGCTCGTCAACTGGCGAGTTGACGAGTAACACCATGTTCATGTTGGGGCTTTATCCGGAAGCCATTCTCTCACAACTTATAATTTGATGCGTGACTAGTAGTGCAATCATGCCGGTACCACCGTTAGCCATTAAGATTATCAAATTCTTGGGGAACAAAGCCAAGAAGTCCGCAGATCTGTACGGAGTATCTAAGAACAGCGACGGTGTGTCTTTTGTTGTATTTCTCCTAAAGATTTTCTTGCGACGAAACCACGCAGATGAATATATACGTTATCGGAAGAGAAAATGTTGACAAAATCATCAAATGTTTCCAACAGTCTCTTTTAGAGATGCGAAAACCAATAGAGCTGCATCACCGCAAAATCTGCACTACGTGGCCATATCGTTTTTGATTATTGCGTCTTGTTGAAGCATTTGTTTTTATATCATCGTTGCTTATCCTATCTCATCTTGTCCTTCCTGCACTTTTATCATTTCTATGGCACCATTCATGTAACAAACATAATTTTATCTTTAATGTGTTTTATCGTCCTTAAAAAATCGCGAATTTTATTAATGGGCAAACGTGGTAAAAATTCCACAACCTATATAAAATAATAATAATAATAAATTAACAGCTGTTATCTAGAATTGCGCAAACAGGATGCTAGGAATTAAATTATTATGCATGTCACTTTTATCGAGCATAGTTATCAACGCAGGAACTGATCAGAACACGTGGCCGACTCCCGATAAACAACTTTTTCGACGCCTTCTACGAGAAAATCGTCCTCGTCCTCCGGAAAACCAATTTTTTTCCCCGGCTTTCGAAGAGAATTAATTTGACGTCGAAAAAACATGTTTATCGAAGCTATTAGATGTTGAAGAGAAAACAATAAATATTCAAATGAAACACGTCTCCTGCTAAATTTGATTTCGATGTTCATCGAACTTAAATCTAAAGTTACAAGTACAACGTGATTTAGCCAAAGCAAGCGGCCGCCGGACGACCCGCTCGAAAACCGGAATTGAGCAGAGGAAATTTTCGGACAGGATTATCTCAACAGCGAGGCGTCGTTAAGTTGGTTTCTGGTTTTTAGAGCCGTGTATTCCGACGTGAGTCTCAACAACGATGTTTGAACAGGACCACCGAAGACGGCAATCGATCGAAAAAAATATATTGCTATTGTGCTGCAGTTGATCAAAGATTGTTGACGTTGTTACTTTAGAAATTTGCCGTAAGAGCAAATCTTCCGGCCCCTTCCACTTTTAGTGACGACGTAGTGAGTTGGTCGAATTTACGCTTCTGTAAATTTAAGTAAAAAAAAAGTATAACCTTTTGAGGGGTCTTATAGAAACGTAAAAAAAATCGTGTGTGAGGCTTCGAGTAAGTCCCAGAATCTACCGAAAATAATCATCTGGGCGACCGCCATCTACAAGAGCTTTCTCATCGACTATCGCGCACGTCGACTACGCCATTCCTCTCGGTAACTTTCGATAAAAGCCATCGAGATTAGAACTTTCACATCTCGCCAACGCCAGCTTGCAAAGTTTTGTTTACCCACCCACAAACTTTCCGTCTTTGAAGTTTTTTTTAAGTTATTCTTTTTTTTATGTATTTTGTTCAAGTGATTCTTTTATTTGTAAGATGCGCTAACTTCCACACCTTCCTCTACAAAGTAAATACAGGTAGACCCTATTTACTCTGGTTTTCGCGTCTAGAGGGTAGATATTGTACGCTCTTTAATGCTCCCTCGACATGGTGGCGCGATAGAAATTTGAGGAACCTCACGCCTTCTCCACTGAGCTTGATCCGTCCACAAGAAACGCCATAACATCCATCTATCTGCGCTAGTCCTATTTCTTATACAGCGGGGTCAAAAACTTTTGGACTTCCGTTTCGGTCATTTGTTTATCATTATTATTATTATCTTTGTATCGCGTCAACCGTTTAGGTAATCACATGTAGCTTATCGCGAGATCGAGACATCCTTAGGCATCTCAAAGATCTTAATCCAAAACATTTCGCCCCACATCCTTTGACCCAATGAACTAAAGGTGAGCTGGGCCGATTCTTGTGAATCTGTAACCAAATGTATACATATAGGTTGAATGGGTGTTCCAAGACAAGAAGAAGGCCATAAAAGTTATTCGTTTCCGATGCGTGTCGAAGAAGCACTTAAGTAGCTACGGAAGAATCAAGAATTGACCGCGGAAATTGGCCGGAAGTAGTTGATGGTTTGATGGCAATTTTGACCGGTTCAAGTAAACTGCTTTAACAATTGGTTTGAAAGAATGGAAAAGCCAATTAATCTTTGTGGAAAATACTATTAAAGTTGTTCAAGCGATTTACGTAGAGAATGGCTTCTAGATACTGTTTTTCGGCTTTTTTTTTTTTTGTAAAGATAAAACCTAATTCTGGGCGTCTAACCCTGTTCTTTTCTTCGTAAAACACGAACTTGCACAACACAGCATTTTTTTTTATGAACCTAACTAGCGTCTTATACGGGCGTTGCCAATTTGCGTGGTTTACGTATCTTAGGTTCTGAAAACAATCAGGCACGCATTGGGAATAGCCAGAAACATCCGAAATAAATGACTACATATCTACGTTAACATTTCTTTTTTTGTTACGTCCAAAAATAGACCTCTACGTTTCGTTTCTTTTTTTTTTTGTTTGTTTAATCATCCGGCCTACTCGATTCGAGAATTGTGGAAACAGCGTGAGCTACTTGCATTGCCAATCCGCGATGAAAATTAAGCGCTTACGACGAATAAAATATCTTTAATGTTTGGATCATTAAGCGGAGCTATTTTAAGAGAAAAATAAAGTTTATTGCATGGCTCAGATAACGGGATCTTTGAATGTAACCCGCAAACATCACGTTAACGCGTACTTGTGTGTGCGTTTATATGTATTTATTGAATTTGCATGAGGTAAAGATAAGGTTTTAAGCAAATATTGGATGGATACTTTAAAATAAATTTATGTTGCGTAATATACACGTTTAATGTTTACGTTCGGCGATTAGCAATTTGAGCAAATAAAAATTTCAAAGCACGCCTAAATGTGCAATTCACATTTTATATTCGAACTCAAATAATGTGTGCTGTGTTGTTTGCTCTTCCTATTTCTTTTTGTTAATTAAGATCGAGATTGTTGTTTTAATCTCCACGAATTTAACCTGCGCAGTCGCTGAACACTGCGGAGGTATTAATAGAGAGCATACCTTCTCCTCCAAAACGACCTCGTCGGTGATCTTGATAAGTAACCTTGGCCTTGCGAACAAGTTTCAACCTCAAGGAGTGATATTGACCTTGATAAGTGGGCCACACCCTCTCAGCCAATTTGGGAATTTCCTTGTTGACTTTGATCTACGCTGGTGCAAGATTAAGGTTAAGGTCAATGAGGAACATTCGTGTTCAATATTCGGCACCGACTGTTTGTACCTCTTCTATCGCGCTAAATCATCGTCTCTCCTAACTTGATTTTCATGTTTGGAAAGAGGAAGAAGTTGGGGGAAACCAAGTCGAGCTAATACGCTGAATGAGGAACAACGGCTGCGCTCTTTTTCGCCAAAAATTGCTGTTTTCCATCATAAGACGCGAGGTCACATACTGCTTTCATTGTACCACAATTTTTGGCGAAAAGCGACGCGACTTTTGTTCCTCATGCAACAACACTTTCGCCCCACCTGACTCGCCACGACATTTTTTTTTATTTTCCAAAGATGAGAATCGCGATTTGACGCGATAGAAGAGTCGCGGACGGTGATGGAGATATTAACAAAATAATACCTCCAAAATGCACAACGTCCACAGAGACGGCGGGATACGACCTCACAATTAAGCTGTTGTATCATTCCTAGCGTAATCTACACAAACTCTCGGATTCCACGATTAAAAACAAAATTCCATCTCCGTAAACAATCAACGTCGTTCCTGCAGCACATGTGCATAGCTACGTCTAACGAGCCGGCGATGAATAAACCCGTCTACGCGTGTTTACGACGCACATATTTGCTCTATCTTTACGCTTTCGAAGGCTCGTTGCAATACGGCTCGATAAAATACCAGTCTCGTAAATCACCTTTGTTATTGTGTCGCTATATTGAAGAACGGCCGTCGATTCTTCCGTTCAGTAACACCCAGATACTTTAATGCGTCGGACATGGATCCCGCATCCCCTTATTACCCCGTCCTTATAAAAATTCATCACGATGTGCGTTGTTGCAGGCGAACTTTGGCGCAAGAAGATGTGGACGAAGAGGCGCGGATCCAGAGAGCCCGCGAGATCGAGCGTGGCGTCGATCCGCCTCCCAGCTTCAGGCCCGCACGTAGGGTTCAGCTGTTCTGTTCGGATGAGACCGAGGGGCACATGGTGCGAAGGGTGCAGATCCTCTGCCCGAACGATACGGTCGATTCCTTGAGGGCGATCTTTCAGAATAACGTCACGTTCAGGACGTGTCCTCTGGATATCATTACCGGTTGTCATACGCAAGTGGATTTCATCCATTGTCTTGTGCCGGATCTGTTGAATATCACGAATTGTAGCTTTTACTGGGGTGAGTTTTACTTGTCGATAATCGTAAAATTCTTAGTTAAATGAAAAAAAAAAAAAATCGTCAGATTTTGAAATTGAAGCAAAAGTAATGGCCCTAAGATTGATCCTTGAAGCTCTCTAGAAGTTAAAATATCATTTCTTATCGTAAGGAAAATCGAATTCGGATACAACGATACGATTTCGTTGATGTGTCGAGATTATTCGGAAATATCCTCGAAATTTAACGATTTTTTTTTTGTTTGCTAATATTAAACGATAAATCTGACAGATTTGATAAGTTTTACAAAAGTTATTTTTGGTTACATATTTTTTGGTTCTTCTGCATAATTTTGTTAGAAACTACTACTTTTCAATAAATAAATAAATAAATAAATAAAATTAATAAATAAATAAAATTTTTTACTAAACTAATCGGTAAAAGACGTATCTTAACTCACTCTAAACGTAAATATAATTGAGACATTTCAAAAAGTAAGCCAAGAATGAATAACAAGATGCACCCTCTTCGTAAATACGTCTAAATTTAGCCGCTTGACCTGAATAACTACTTTTAAAGACGCATTTCGTTTCGCATAATTACACCGGTTAATTTTTTTTTCATATAATGCTCGGTAGGACGAGATCTTTTTTGTTCCTTTTAATAATTTCGTATTTTAAAGCTTGTTCGAGCAAGAAAAGCTGACGTACTGCATTCGTCAGCAAGGACAAAATGTGAAATCGTAGTAGAATAATACAATGCAATGTCGAGCGTGATTAACATGTAGTAGTTGTTTGGAGATAATAAGAAAACAAGATGAAGGACCGTTTTTGAGCGAGGCAACGTGATTTTAATTGAAATTATTGTCACGCTAAGGAATATTAATTCTATTTGACGAGGGTAGTCAATTCGAAGCCTAAATATCTTCCTAAGTGATGGATAACATCATAGTCGATTGACACGATTTCACATGTCTATCCCAAAGAAACAGCCGCCATTAACCTCTCGTCCCATCCACTCTACCGTATCGTCTATACTTTGCCTTCAGGGGTGATTTTCTTCATTTACACAATTTTATTTATTTATTTATTTATTTTTTTTTGTAAAACTTTAATCATGGGTGGGCGCAAAGGAAATAGGCAGAGGCACACATGTTGTAAGATTTCCGTCGTCTATTTTCACCTACGAGTAACTAAGAAGTTACCGTAAATGCTGTTGGCACGTCGAACACAGTGAACCGAGCCTCTGATAAAGTCCTTCCTGCAAAAACTCGATCGGATTAAGATCCGGCGATTATGTTTTTTGGAGATATGTTTTTGGGTCGTTATTCTGCATAAATATGTTTTTGCCGATTAATCGTAAGAACGAAAGGCGAATTTTGGGTTGACCAATTGTATTAATTTAAGAATATACTCGGCTAACAAGCGAGGACGTTGGGGTGACTCAAAAAATCCAAGAATCGTCGAAATTTCAGAAGTAACTTCCACCTCCCTGAACGTGAAATTTCGTCGAAACGAAAAATAAAATGTTGCTCCAATTTAACTTCAAGGCCGAAACATTCTTAGTTTAATACGTCACTTCGCAAATAAATCATAATAAATATTTACTTCGGAGACGACATCTTCTTGACGGTCTATTTGCTTTCAATTTTGATTTCCTTTCAAGCAGGAAGTCGCCTGATTTTAATATTAAAGAGGCTTTTATTCGCTACATGTACCAATCTAACAAAACGCACAGATTCTAAACAAAAGATCTTTTTATCTTTCCCAAATGTTTCACAATTTTCGCCAATCGTTATTCATCAGTAGTACCAGATGACAAAAAGAAAAACGAAAGGGGTCGAACACAACAAACCCTTTTTTTTACATTCCAATAAACATGAATCGGGTAATAAATGTTTCGACGTGAATCGTAACGCTTTCAACCAAGTCTATAAATATAAAAGTTGGAAAGTATGAGATATCCATCTAAGCTCGTTAAGGTTCATTTAGTCGAACATCTTAATTCAATTTTCCACTTCTCTTACGAACGCTCGTTTCTCTGCTATTAATCAACGTGACCTAATTAACCGACGCAATTATCTACTTTTTTTTTTGCCAGGCCAGGCTCATTCGTAGACAGGATTTGAACTAACACGTTTGAGTGTGTCACCGTTTACGACGAACGAGCTGTTTGTATGTTTCGTAGAAGCAAGTTTACGAGAGATTTTCTTTAGAAAACGTTTTGAATACGGGATGAAGGATTCGTCGTAAAACTTGCCTCCTAAAAACCTTTATTTACAGACGCGTTTCATGTTTTATTGATAGGCTACTGGCCCTGAACGTAATGCGATGCAAAACAGAAAGACCTGAGTGTTGATTCTTTTATCCGATTTTAGATTTACAAATGCGGAATTTTGCCTTGTTTTGCGTTGATTATTTTGAGGGTACATTTTTATTCTCCCACGTCACTTCCTTTTGCGTCGATATCGATATTTTTTTTCTCTCTCTTTTAGAAACTCTTCTATTTGTGTTAGATTTGGTAGCCTCAGTTTTCTTTTAGTCTTCTTTTCTCTCAGTCTTTAATTATTAATGTACCTGTGCTTTTACGCTTATGGTTCAAGAGGAGGAATAGTCCTTTTTTTGTTCTATTCCCGGATATGTACCAGGTGGCTCAAAAGTAATGTCATAATTTGAATTGGTCGTCGCTTTCCTGATATGACTCCACTAGAGATGTCGCAAGAAGTGGCCGGCCTCGTAGTGCTCGTTCGATGGCACTACCGTAACCGTAAATGGTGATCGTTATAGACAGATGCTAAACGAATATTTTTTGCCGCAAATTGCTGCATCGCGTCTCGATCGTTGTTGGTTTCAACAGGACGGAGCAACCGCTCACTCAGCTCGGCCAACTATGGAGATTTTAAGACATAAATTTCCAGGGTCGAGTGATCTCCCGTTCAGGAGATTTGAACTGGCCGTCCAGATCGCCAGATCTAACAGCACCAGACTTTTTCTTCTGGGGCTTCTTAAAATCTCGCGTTCACCGCAACAAACCACGAACCTTGGTTGGTTGGTGGAACCTTGGCAAGCCTTGAAAGCTAACATCGAAGCAGAAATCGCTAATCTGGAGCCGGATGTTTTGCGAGCAACAATTCGAAATGCCGTAAAACGAGCGCTATCTTGTTAATGTGGTTTCCCCATTTTAAATTCGAAGTTGTGGGACGTACTGTACAGTAATGCTTGGCTTGGGCTTGAACTGGGCTCGCTTCCCAGTTCAAGCCCACAGCCCCGCGCTAAATTTCATGTATATAAACTTTCTCCAATCGCTGCTATGAATTGAAGAGAAATTAAAGTTAAAGTCACATTATGAACTATTGAAACTAAACATCCTGTACATTTTAATATAGTTTATTTGGGAAAGGAACGATCTTCCATCCTTGTACTATGCGCGCAATAGCAACATAGCATATATTGTAATTAGAAGCTTTTGCAATGTTGTATACAAAAAAGGTGCCTTTTATCCAATAGATCGTTATAACCGAAGACATCGTGGAGAACAAAGAATAATGTAACTATTATGAAGTTTAGGTAGGTTTATTCTTCCTATATTAATTTTAAACGGATTCGAGACTTGTTGACGCATATTGGCTAATTTTTTTTTTAATAACGTAACATGTTTAAGCACAGTTATCTACATTTTTCGTATGTATCTTCAGGTAAAATGGACCGATACGAAGCCGAACGACTTCTGGATGGGAAACGAGAAGGAACCTTCCTCCTACGTGACTCGGCGCAAGAAGAGTTCCTATTCAGCGTGTCCTTCCGGAAGTACGGCCGTTCGTTGCACGCGCGCATAGAGCAATGGAACCACAAGTTCAGCTTCGACGCCCACGACCCCGGAGTTTACACCTCGAACACCGTATGCGGTCTCATCGAACACTACAAGGATCCGACCAGTTGCATGTTCTTCGAGCCGATGCTGACGTGGCCGCTACATCGCAACTTCGTCTTCCCCCTCCAGCACTTGTGCAGAGCCGCGATCGTCAATCGTCTCACCTACGACGACGTCAACCAGCTGCAGTTGCCCAAATCGCTGAAAACCTATCTTAAGGAGTACCATTACAGGCAGAAGGTTAGGGTGGAACGGTTCGACGATGACGTGCAATGGCTTGAAGTACGCAATACTCCCAGTTAAAAAAAATAATCAAAAGGAAAAAAAAAATGAAATTCTCACCATAAATTAGAATAGAATAGTTCTTCGGAGATGCATCGGTGAAATGGAAGAAAGGGGTTCAAACAATAATTAGTACCATCTACCTCTAACAACGCGAAACATGTATGTTAGTTAACGCTATCTATCGTCTTAAAAGAAAATCGCTTTTTTTTTACAAGGTAAACGAAAACAAAGTGGAACATCGTCCAAATCGAAATATCAATATTGCTCCAAGATCATATACAGGCTGTCTACATTGGATGGGATATAAATCGTACATATTGCAATATTTTCTTTACCATACAGACCGGTTTAAAAATTAGTCGTATTCGGAGAACATTTCATTGCACTTACATGAAGTTCTTTTAAAAGGTAAATATTTTGCTATTCTTGTAGCAGGTGATGAGGTTATCTTATGTGTTTAGTAGAGTTACTTGCTTTTGTTTCGGAAGTCCTTCATTTGTTATTTTCGCTGCCAATTGAAGTTAACAGTCCCAGTAATAAAGAAATTAGTGATTATGTTAAAAAAATAGTCTATTCAACTATCGGACTAGAGGTATGTGCAATTAAAAACAAAGATGTATTTTTTTTTAAGTGCTCGTACCTCTGCATGTGCGAAAAACCCGACGTGGCTAAAGAAATTATCGTGGGAAAAATCGCGAAAAACTTTGGGGACCATCTTAATAAATGCTTCCAATTATTTTGAGGTACAAATACTAAAACTAGAGCTTTAATTATTTACTTCAGAAGTAATTGAAGCACTTTAAAAGTGCTTCAATTATTGCCCCAAGTACTTAAATAAAATATTTCAAATATGAAATGCCAAGTGCCTTCCTTTAAAAGTGATCGAAACACAGTGATTGATGCTTTAAAATTAAGATATAAGATGCAGTGCCATTATTTTCGCTTAAAGGTTGGTTTAGAAGAATTCTGTTGTTTTTAATTTTTTTTTCAATATGTCCAGGACCTCTAATCAAATTAAATATAGTTTGACAGTTCAAAACATCCTTGTAGCATAAGAAGTATTACAAAAATATAACGAAACGTTACAATATACTAAATATATATATATAAACAAACTGTGAATACTCAAAAAGCTAAAATAAAAGCGATTTGTAATGTATATTAGATACCTTGGAATAAGAGCAATCTAGAGAATCTTTAGTAAATTGTTATTGCTAAATGTTCCAGCGGTATTCTAACAATACTAAAGTAGGAACACAAGTTTAATTGGTTAATCCCAGTACAACTGTTTCGAGGAGTGCGTTGATACATCTACGTTGTTTGCCATGCTATCATTACTCAATGAATTCTACATCAGCTTTTCCAAATTCATTTAAACTTTGTTTGCGGCAGTTGTATATTTTTTCTTCTTATTCTAACATCAAAAAGAATTTATAAATTTTTGGAAACTTCCATCTTCTTTCTTCGTAGTCGTCCTACTAATCGCAATTCCGTGCCGTATTTCAAAAAGTAATCGTTCATCTTTGGCAACCCTTCTTATGAGTTAGTGGATGCATTAATCGAATTCTCATCGTCAGTAATCTAGACAATTGCATCGGAAAACTAGATAAATAAACGACAATGAACAATAAGATTTATTTTACAAGAACACGATTTCCCATTCCTATACATCCTGTATATGATCTAAGCGTTACGCTTCATTTTTATGGTCGTTTTTTTTTTTGTTAATTTTTCTCCCGTACTATCGTCTAAAAATAGATCTTTTGCTTGAACGATGAAAGAGATAGTTGTCGCGTGTCCGTTAAACGTTAAGATTATGCATTACAATCAATATACATACAAGAGAATTTTCTCAAAGCATTTTATACCTTCGCAGTTACCAAGAATTTGTATAAATAATTATAATAATTGTTACATAAGTATATAAATTATATTACATACATAGATACATTAGATGATATGTTTTTCTGTCCTTTTCTTTTACATATGATTCAATATAATTGGAAAAATGGAAGAAAACAAAACGTTGGCTTTAATTAAGTTTCTGCTCTGGTCGTAATAAATTGAAACTTGTAAATAAATATTGTTCTGTAGATTAATTCGTATTTAACAAGCAGATAAGCATTTTTCCCTTGTCATTTGTTTAAACAAAATATATCGTCAGTATTTCTTTTTTTTTGTTCCATTATCGTGTTGTTGAATAATATATATATCTGTATAATTCACGTTTTTCTTTTTCTATTTTGTAATATTGGTATTAATTTTATAATTCGATTGTTTCTCTTCTGATTTCGAAATGCAGAAATTGTACATATATGTAAGATATTATAAATACAGGATTAATTCTAATATATATGCTTTTGTTTTATTTCTTTTTAAGATTTGGTGCATGTAGTGGTAAGATAATCGTACCAAGAATTTGTCCAGCAGTACGATCAAAGTTTGAGGCAATTAAAGCACACCCCAGAGGGGCTTTATAGTTTATGCTTATACACGAGTGTAATCAGAATTTGGCCAAAGGGGGGAGATTAAATTTGACAGTTTGGAGCAAGGAACGTAAAATTTGACGGATCTGAGTTTAGTGTTAGGTGCTTATATATAACAGGATAGCATTAAGATTTCACTGATACATGAATGTCTCCCTCAATCATCATTCATCATCTATTATTTAATTAAACTTCAATTTTAATTAAATATCTTCGAAATTCAGCTAAAACAAGGTTTTCATCAGTTCTAGCGATACTAAAAAAATCATTAAAATTCAACTATATTACGGAATTGGAAATTAACTATTCGACTCGAATTACTTCTATATACACCGTCCTTTCAATGAACTTCATATCGGAAATAAATAATTTAAATTTTACATTAAAACATTATTGCCAATGTAACCTTCTAATATAATTAAATTAAATAATATACAAGAAAAGAAACTGAAATAAATTCAAGGCTTAACCAACTTTTACAAGCGGATTTTTCATAATCAATATAACCGAATCACCTCGGAGGAACATCTTTGATATGAATCGATCTCTAGCGACAGCTTTCTTACACTAAAACGAAGACTCAAGATAAAAAAAACTAATTTATTTTATATTGCACATTACTTACCACCCCTTTACCTTTCCTACATTCCTCTCTCCACATTTCCCTTACGTTCTCTAGGATCATATTCATGTGTCTATCGAATGCTTTAACTCTTCCCAGTATCTTCTTATTATTGCGGCAATTTATTAATACCTGCGTGTGATTTATTACGGATTGTTGTAAGACCGACAGTGGGCCTACTTGCATTTCGCATTCTATCTTTTTCTCGGCAGCGGTGGTCATTTCTCTTAATTTTCTAATCGGATTTAGGCTAAACGTTTAACTTTTTAAATATGGCGGGAATTAATTAACCTCACTTAAAATTAAATAAAAAAAAGGAAGAGCAAGAAAGGGGCATGGTGCGCGAGAAAAGGATGCTAATTGACTTATTGCCAACCTTTTCACCTCCATCCACGTTTTCAATATAACCAAAAAGAACTAGCTCCATGGGAATTTTTAATTTATGATTTGATATTTTGCACCGAAAAGATGATATTGCTTTGATAAACCGGTTCAATTTAGTTCTAAGTGTTAATTCAAAAATATCATTTAGTTTATCAGTTTTCAGCTTCTCGAGATAATTATTGTAAATATTTCATCATACACATGTAGATGTGATGCAAGTTGCAATTGTGTTTAATTGAATTAAATTAAGGATGAGCGAACCAACGGGTGTTGAAATTAACGAAAAAGGCGAGAGCAAAAAGGCTCAAAAGAAGGAAGCTAAAAAAGCGGAGAAGGCCGCGAAAAAAGCAGAACATAGAGGTAACGTGGAAAATACCCAAGAAAATGTCGAAGGTATGTACTAATTAATAAAATCAATCACTATCGTTGTTCCAACATTACGTGCATCATATTCCAGATGAAGTTTCGAAAGGAAAATATGGAAACCTACCCTTAATAAGATCCGATGTAAATGCAATTAAACGTAATTTCACTTACGTTAAGACACTTACCAAAGATCTAGTTGGCAAGCAAGTATGGGTACGTGCACGATTACATACTGTTAGAGCAAGAGGGAAGCAAAGCTTTATCGTGTTGCGGCAACGAGAATTCACCGTACAAGCAATTTTAAATGTTTCCGAAACTGTTTCGAAAGCAATGGTCAAATTCTCAAGCAAGTAGGTTACTCAAATACGTTTTTATAATCAATCCAACCTATATCATCTTTGATTTAGTATCACTAAAGAAAGTATCGTCGATATTGAAGCAGAAGTCGCAGAAGTACCCGGAGGTGTCGCAGGATGTACTCAACGAGATGTTGAATTAGTCGTGTCGCAAATTTGGGTTGTTTCCACGTCCGCGCCTCAGCTACCGTTACAGATCGAAGATGCTAGTCGACCGGAGAAGGCTGACGTAATTACTAGGACCTAAATTTACGATTTATTGTAGACATGATTTATCGTAGGATGTCGAGGGATTGAATATACGCGTTAATCAAGATACGAGGCTGGATAACCGCGTATTGGATTTGAGAACTCCCGCGAATCAAGCAATATTTAGATTGGAGGCTGGTGTTTGTCGATTGTTCCGCGACACTCTCACTGAGAGGGGATTCACCGAGATACATACTCCAAAAATTATCTCGGCTGCTTCCGAAGGCGGTGCTAATGTTTTCACCGTTAGTTATTTTAAAGGTGAGCGATTTACTGCTTTTGAATTCTTGAAACGTAAAGATTTTCATCTTGCCGTGTTCTTTTATTTGTATAGGTTCTGCTTATTTGGCCCAAAGTCCTCAACTTTATAAACAGATGGCAATAGCGGCTGACTTCGAAAAGGTAACTTAGAAATTTCAATCTTGACTTGATACAGTATAATTTAGACAATTTCTAATATATCAGGTGTTCACCGTCGGCGCCGTTTTTCGCGCCGAAGATTCCAACACACACCGCCATCTGACAGAATTCGTCGGTTTAGATTTGGAGATGGCCTTCAATTACCATTACCACGAAGTCATGCTGACGATCGGTGATATGTTCACTGCCATTTTTAAAGGTTTAAGAGACCAGTAAGCTTATTTCCATTCCTAAAAGCAAACTCATCTAATTTCCCATTTCAAACCTAGATTCGCCCATGAAATCGCTATAGTCGGTCAACAGTATTCAGTCGAAGCCTTCACGTTCTTGGATCCTCCCCTTGTGCTTAATTACGATGAAGGGAGGGCTATGCTAGCTGAAGCGGGAGTAGAAATCGGTCCCGAGGATGACTTGAGCACACCCGCTGAGAAATTGCTCGGGCGACTTGTTAAAGCCAAGTTCGATACCGACTTCTACATGTTGGATAAGTATCCGTTAGCCGTGAGACCGTTTTATACGATGCCGGACCCCAACGATCCGAAGAAGTCGAATTCTTACGATATGTTCATGCGCGGCGAGGAGATATTGAGTGGGGCGCAACGTATCCACGATCCGGAATTGTTGACGGAACGGGCGAAACATCATGGAATCGGTGAGTTCTTAATTTCGTTTTATAATAAATCCTTTGAGATTTGGGGGATTCCCAAGATAATTTTACAATAAGAGGAAGTATAACACCCGTTGCGCACTAGCTACATATATTACTTCAATTAAATAGTCCAAAATTTATTATTTTTTAACTTTCAGACATACAGAAGATTGCAGCATACATCGATGCATTCAAATACGGCTGCCCTCCCCATGCTGGGGGAGGTATTGGTTTAGAGCGTGTCGTTATGCTGTATTTGGGGTTGGAAAACGTCCGTAAGACGTCGATGTTCCCACGTGACCCTAAACGAATCACGCCATAGTTTTTTTTTATGGATATATACAAGACTCCGCGTACTTATGAATTTTATAATCTATTTGACTACGCTAGTGTAGTGGAAATAAATAGATTTTTAATATTATTTATTGATCTTTTTTTTATATCAGTCGTTATAGTCGTCACCTTTCTATAACTGAAACAAAACAAACAAGAAGTTTGGGAAAGTCTTTATTTACCCTGTGTGTTTCACAGAGTTTGATATTCTAACTAAAGAATTGAGTCTTATAAAAAAAGAATTGTACGCAACCTAACCTCACTTACAATAAATTATCGCTCACGAATTATCGACGATAATATTACGCCTACTAGATTACAACGACGTATTGTTTACACTTTAAAAAGTTTAATAAAAAAAATGCGAACACTTTAAAGAAGAGCGATGATGAATTCTTCCTGCATACTAACGCTCGGCTTACGAACAACCAACGACCGCTCTTCGCCGGTGTACGAAGTTTGTAGTTGCAACGTTCCTAGACCTAGACAAATACCAGATTGAATTACTCAAACAAAAAAGAAGAAACATATCTACCTTTGCTCTTGATCTCTGCATGTTTGATTCCTTTAGGTGGATTGACTACTACGACACGTTCGAGCCATTCTCGTGTAGGGTAGTGAGCGTCTTTATCGATAATGCTGCAGGAGAAAGGATGTTTGTTTTATTTTTCAATAAAATCTGCGCGAAGTTCAAACGTTATTTTAGGGTAATTACCTGCTGGTTAGCGTGTTATCTTTAAATTTGAATTGGATGTAGAGGTAGCCTTTGTTTTTGTAACCGTAGGTGTAACCATCATCTGTGTATAAAGTACCGCTAGCTGAATTCTAAACAAAAAAATGGCAGAAGATTAACTAATTTGGTAGATATATTAGGGGGCTATGAGTATATTGCTATACAGGTATGCCCTACAAATTCGTGTTCAAGATGGCAGGACCATGTTAACAAGATAGGAGTAGCGTATTTATAAGAGCTGGTTGAGCTGTTCTTATACAAGTAGCTTAAACGGCTCTTGAGCTGTTTCAGGCTGTTTCATATAATTAAACGTAGTAACTTCGAGAAATTAGAAAGTAAAGGATATGGTTTTGCAAATGTGTTCTTTCGTTCTGTGTTTCTTGACTCACCTCCGCATCTAGTACAACGTATAAAGTGTAAGGATCGTCGAGCATTAGACTCGCGGCTCTCCTTGGGCGATCCTTCCTTGCAATTATGCTACCACCTCTGTAGTACACAGGCATCTATATTTTTTAAACACGAATAGTTAATATCATCAATTCCATCGATCGATCAAACTTAAAGAACTCACTTTATCTATTGTAACCGGAACGCTAGCCGACCCGGTACCAGCGTATGGTCTCCAATCTTCGATATCATACCAGATCTGTTGAGCACCACCCGGGAAGTAGACATTCACAGTGGAGGCTCTAGATTCTACCACTGGTCTGACCAATATCGACGAACCTAAATGCAAAGTCAATATAACGGTAATTCTTCATTAATCGGATGAACGTACCAACTAGTAATTGATAGTCAATATCTAGAACATTGCTATCGCTTGGATATTGATATATCAGAGGTCTGATGACCGGTTCTGCTGTCTTTGAATGCTCCCAGAATAAGGTGTACCATACCGGTAGATGAGCGTACCTCAAACGTAAAGCATTGCGTATTCTAGTTTGAACGTCTTGGTCGAACAGATATGGTTCGCGTCGTTTGGTATCCAAGTGGGCGTGGGCTCTATAGAATGGTAACCAGACGCCAGCCTGAAAAGGTGAATGAATTCCATATGAACGTGAATGTAGTAGTAGTAGTAGTAGTAGTAAAAATTTGTTTTTTTTTTTTGTTCTAAAACTTCAAAATAATTGAAGATTCACTTACCTGGTACCATCTTTGCAACAATTCCGTGTCCGGATTATGGAAGAAACCACCGATATCGGCACCGCAGAAGCTAAAACCGCTCACCGCCAATGACAAGCACATGGGGTAACTTATGGCCAAGTGCGACCAATCAGCTGCGTTGTCGCCGGTCCACATAGCCGTGTGTCTTTGGGATCCGGAGAAGAACGACCTGGTCAAGATGAAAGGCCGGGTATTCGGCGTTCTTTGCAGTAAACCTTCGAAGGTTGTCTTAGTCTGAAAATTAAAAAAAAAATCAACGCGGGATAAGCGGCGTTAAAAAAGGCAACTTACGTAATAATAGCCGTGGATATTGTGGACGTGTCTATGTTCCCATCCACCGTAATGAACGCAATCCTTCGGCATGGTAACTTCCGGCCCGTTAAAAACTGAAGGTTCGTTCATATCGTTCCAGATGTACATCGTATCGGTGGATCCTATGAATTTATCGTGGGCGTATAATTTGGAATAGTATTCGGTTACCGCTGGGTTGAAAAGGTCCAAGTAACTGCTGGCACCAGGCCAACACCATCCTACAATACATTAATGTTCTATGAGATCCAAATTGTTTATCATTGTCCATCCTCATTGTCTCCAAATTCATCTATACATTATAGTCGCAAGACCAAATACAATGTAAGGAATCATACCTTCGTAAACACTGCCGTCCTTAGTTTTGATGTAGTAATCGTTGCTTAGAGCCTCCTCGTGCAAGAAATATCCACCTTCTCTCTTTATATGGGGATCGATGATAACGATTAGCTTACGACCGGTGGCTGTGAGATTCTGTTGCATCTCCAACGGATGTTTAAACTTGATTGGATCCCAGGTGAAGTATTTCTTGCCATCGGTGTACTCGATATCGAGCCAGATGAAATCTACTGGAAGATCGCTTTGATCGAAGTTGTCGATAACGTTAACGACGTCCGTTTCATCGTTGTAGTTCCAACGGCATTGGTGGTAACCCAACGCAAAGATCTGTAAGATAGCAACTTGTAGTCAAAACGTTTTCCTCTAAACGAAAAACAAAGCACTTAGATAAAGGACTGACCTGCGGTATAGGTGCTGTACCGGTTAACATGGTGTACTGCCTAACAGTATCGGGGAAACTTGGTCCCATAAAGACGAACATATCGACGATACCGCTTTCGCTCATAAAATGCGCATCGACGCGATTCTCGGCCTTATTGCCGGAGACCAAATTCACCAATGAGGACACGACATTAACGTCCTTACTATTATTGATATCGATCCAAGTTTCCGCGGTGTTATGCCAAAATATCCCCACCGTATGTTTCAAACTGCGAAGCCAAGATACCATAATGTCAAACAATAAGAGAGCCCAATAGGAAACGGACAAAACAAAGCTCACCCATGCGCGTAAAGCACCGGAATAGCACCGTAGATCGCCATCGGGGAATCCAGCTCATATTCGAAGACGTCCAAGTTATATAAACGATATGGATCCGCCCCACCCTCTCCCGTAGTTCTCAGGGCGAATTTGTCGGCATGTTCTGGTATTCCGTAGGCTCTGAAAGCTCCCGGAAAGCTGATATCTACGCTCAAGGCTTCGGGTCCTCTCGGTTTACTGTCGTGGTGTGATTTGAAGTTCTCCTCCCAAGCACCCGGATCTTCTTTAGGAACATCGGCTTCACCTTCTCTAAAAAGCGAGATGATATCTAGGTATTACTAATGACGAAGCAATACTACAAATGTATAGTTTTTAACAAAAAACTAAGGCCTAAGTTACGTTAAGTTGCTTCGATTCGTTCAATCAATTTAGTGTTTAACGATTGTATTTGTTAGATTTTCCATTTTCTAAAAAGTAAAAAAAAAACTTACGTCTCAACAGGTTTAACACGTAAATGTTCAAACTCAAATAAATTTCTAGAATTAACAACTGCAACAAGTGCATCGCCTTGGTAAAACTCCACCTTAAATGGATCTGCTCTCATCGTAGCCTTGTTATTACCCAATTTAACGCTAGCAACATCCCTGTCTCTGTCCAACAACTCCAACCTGAAGGATAACATTATATTCTGTCAACTCCACTTCGATTATTACATAATAAATCATACTTAGCAACTTGCGGCTCGCCATTTAAAGCACCTTCAACTCGATATCTAGCATGTAATGGTTTGTACTCATCGATGATTACCCGAAACGTATCATCCGCTAAAGTTGTCAATGAAAATTTCAATTTTACATTCTCGTCGGTGTTCACTAGTTCCGCTTCTACCGAATTATCAGATACCTGCAGTGAGTCTAAGTCTAAGAAATATTTAGGGTTATCGGGTTTTATTTTTCGAAGTCGTCTACAATTAGAAATTACAAGATTAGGAACCAAAAGGACAGTGCCCTTGTTAAATCGAAGAGGTACTTACCTGCAGAAGCTGCTTTGTTCGCATGATTTAAAATTGCCTTTGTCTACGGCTATTGTAAAACTAATAAGATGTAGTGATAATATGAATAATCTGCAAAAACATGGGAATTTCATCATCTTAATGTACCAAAAGCAAGATTTAGGTTAGAGATAATGAAATTTGCATTATATTCGCGTTCCAAAATAAGTGTTATAACCTAAATTTGCCGGTGAAAACGTACGTAAAGAAAGGAAGCAAATAGAGACTAAACTAAAAAGTATAAATTAAATGTTGATAATAAACATGTTTTCTGACTTTTATTAATGTTAAGATTTGAATTATCTCAAATTAATTTAAGGAAATAACTAATACCTACCGCACTAAATTCGCCATGTTGGCAAATACAGCAAAAATAAAAAAATATATGTATATTGCGCATTGCGCAGATGCCAACCAATAAAATAATTAAGAGTGTCCAACCGGAATAAAAGAAAAATCTATCCTACAGGTCCAACAATCGAGCGAGTTGAGAACGTTTGAAGGAATTTTACCATTTCGTCGAAAGTAATCTAGATACGTTAAAAAAGTTTTTACAATCATATTTTCGCAGCTATACTACAGAATTTTAGCTTGCAATTAATTAGTTCATTAATTTTTTATTTTAGTTTTACAAATGTGGCAACAATTAATAGTGGTCGGTCTTTATTGCATACACGATTAAAATAAAATGAGATATATGTATTTTTAAAACATTGAATTTTTGCTAATTTATTGTTTAAAGTATAATTGCAAATAATAAAATAACGTTAAATACGAATATTTAAGCAGTAACTGCAATAATGGATAATGGTGGCATCTATTGACAAACCTGTAAACTACTAGGGATAGCCGTTCCATCCGGTACTGCAATCTATTGCTGGGCCCATAAATAACGCTAAATGTGGAATTTTTAAATTTAACTTCAACCAAAGAAAATTAAGTTAACGTAGATACATATGCCTATTACAGGATTCTAAACTAATTACATTGCGGCAAATACATATCTATAAATTTCTGCTTGGGTACGAAATTGATAATTAATAAAAAGTTAATTATAGTGGGAAACATGGTAATTAGCTACGGATTTAGGGGCACATCGCATGAAAATAATTTAAAAAATGCACCCTTATTAATTAATGAATTAATTAATTTAAAATTTTGCAACGTCTCTATTAATGTTCATTGCAATCTTTGATCAAATAAACATTAAATGGTGATAAGATTGGTTTCATTTTTGATTGTACTTTTAACTTTATTTGTTCTAATCTTACCATTTTTGAGAATAAATAATTTTAGATAATTTTTTTAAAGGAAATTCTATTGTTTTGTAATAAAAATAAAACATAAGACTTTAAACATTCTTTTCCACAAACAATTGTTTGCAATTATCTACCTTTTTAGTCATATATTTACATTTCTTAAAATTTCATTTAATAATCTTTTTTTAATTATGAAAATATAAATTTCTATAAAATGTATATTTATTAATTTAAAATTATCTTCGTAATGATCCATGTCGTGTCATTAAATTAAATAAATTAACATCTGAGAGATTATTTTCTTTTTCTAATTAATTTACTTACAATTTGCATTCCTGCGTTGCCAATTGGCAATTATCACTATCGCCAACCTGGCGGATTCATCTTCGTTGTGCGTCTCTAGCATCGAGATAGATTCCGAAAATACAAAAAACTATACATGATTGCCAGCAATAAGAGAATTTTATTTTCGATAAAACGATAATATTCGTAACAATTGTATTAAAAAATAATAGTAACAATTAAAACATATACACCTTATTAAGTTTATCCACAGATTTATCACTAAACGTCGTATGTTGATAGACGACGATCATATTCGTGTGTCTTTTGCTTTTTTCGTTTGCTTTTTTTATTGTTTAAGTTTGTTCTTTGTCTTCTTCATGTCGTAAATCGCGTGCGTGTTGTTCTTGTTCGTCTCGTAGTAGTGGTAGTACTAGTAGTAATAGTAAAAAAATAAAATACCATACGCAAAAAATGAAACAATATCATTGAAATAGGAATGTCGTATATTAATCAACATTTATAAAATATTTTAAATTGTAACAAACATGACTAGATTCATACGGATTCACAAAATAATAATTAATAATCATGATGACAAATGAGCGGCGTTCAAGGACGTGGAACGCACATGGTTTTCTTTTTTTTTTGTTATTTGTTTTCTCTCTTTTGTTTTTTTTTTGTATATCGATTATTTATCTTTTATCATATTACATATACATATATATATAAATTGTGCGTTCATTTTCATCCCAAACTGAATTTTGCTAACGTGTTGAAATCTCCTGTTGCGATTGGTTGGGTAAAGTACCTGTTTAAATGAATTAAATTGAAAATAAATTAAATTGCGGAGGCGATCGAGAATATAAATGTTAGTTCGTCCTTATGTTACGGTTCAAATTACGTACATCACATTTTATGCGCTAGCATAAAAATAATAAAAATCGAAGGGCAATTAACTTAAAAATTCCAGCTTGTTATTTTGGTATTTCTGTAATAACAAATTTTTTGTTGACTGCTTTTTTAATTGAAGCTTATCGAGACGGCACACAATCGAGAACAAGAAGCTCCAGACGTTTTTTCTACTTCACTGGAGTCAAGCGGATTCCTCGCACGGCTATTGAACATCTCCACGGAGAAGCATTAGTCTAACTGAGTCCAACGTTGATCCTATCCTGAACGCTAATTATCCTTCTCATGAGAGAAGAACGGTACTGCGGGTACTAATGGCCGGACTTCGAAGACACTCGGTGAGTGATGGTACGCCCAAGATCCGAGCGATGAAGGGATCTCCGTGCCAGATTTGGTAACAATTCTATTTTGGTGACTAGGCTAGGTTTCTTCCGCATTGCAGAAACTTGAGCTTACTCTTGGCGGAGATAGATTGATGATTATGTTGTTGGTAATTCTGCAGCCTCCATCTAGCAGATCACTTTAGAGGTAATCGAGGATCTCTTAGAGGTTTTTGATCATTTGGACGTTTTTTTAACGAGACGTACACCACCATATCATCAGCGTATATTGCCAAATTGGCCATTGCGTGATGGGGTAACTCCGGCCCCAACAGGGAACGCTGCGCTATACCCTTCAGATAGGATTTGACAAGCTTAATCAAAGCCGCACTAATCCCCATTTGAATCAACTTCGTCGAGAAGGAGCATTCCTACAATCTTCGTCTTCTCAAACGCATTGCCTATGGCTAATAGGCCCCGAAATCAAACTGCTGGTCAAGGAACAAGTTCCTCGCCTTCAAGTGCAACTAAAATGACTTTTTCTGTAACTTTCGATGAAGAAGAGAGCAGACTGATCGGACGGAGGAAGGAATCTTCGTCCTGGTTCGTCTTCCACAACGATGGAAAATCTGCGGGATAAGAACGCAGCTCATATAATTTTAACTCGTCTGTTGAGCAAAACCGGGTGCAAACATTTGAGGATTTGCAGAAAATTGAGCGAAGTTTTTCCGATAAGATATGGTTACGTTATGTAATGCGGCAAAGTTTCGGAATGGGGCACACAAAGCTTCCCTTCGTCCTAAGAAAGCACGTGAGAACAATGATTAATATCTTTTTTCTTTTGACGATATTCAGAGCGGTCAGTTAAAGAAGTTAGAAAGATGGACTTGGAACGGCTCCAGATTTCTGGAAAATCACCATCACACACGCTTACGGAAAATGGCTTCCGCTACTGCTAATATCAATGAGACAGACGCTAGAATCATTGTATGTTGTTGCTCCGACGAAAATTGCGTTGCGATCACACATTTCACCATATTTAATGTTATATGGTCTCACGTGCAGATAAATAAAAACGAGATCAATCAGTACACTTAATTTTGGGATAAACCTCGTATAACTAATCAGAAAACATTGCTGTCTGATTTTAAAGAACTACGTGAAAGTGAATAATCGGTGTGTACCTTCATCTCAGTGCGTTTCCTAAAAGATCAACAGCTTTCACCAAATAAGATGTAACAAACTTCATGTTAGAAGCAAAAAAGGAGAATCTTCTTCACGATGGAAGTTATTACGATCATTGGAACAAGCGAAACTTTGAGGAGAGAGTAACTAAAAGATGAAGATAACATTCAATTTTGTAAAATATCGTCCCGATATCCTTAACGAGTAACGGGATCTTGATAAAGTGGAACATTTGAAGAGAACTTATTGGTTCTGCTGGTGGAAATTATTCTGAAGTCTCATCCAATGGCCGTTGTCGCAACTCTTTTCAGGGTGTCCGATCCAGAAGAATACCAGCTATTATTTTAAACAGTGTTTAGCTTCTTAACAAATAACAAAGGTTGTTAATAAATCAACAAAATAACGACGAATTTTTCTATTAATATCGATGATTCACAATCATTGTCCTGCGACTGCGATGACTTTCATTATAATTCCACGATCCTCAAATTAACGTCTGTAATGAGTTCGTACTGACATGTTTACGGCAGAGGTCTTGAGCCGGTGTATGCCTACGTTTCGCGAAACATTACGACTGGCATCTTCAGGACGAAGTTGACGGTTCGCTGGTCAGACGATCAGCGTCTGATACAATGTCGGCGTACACCATCTCAAGACAGGTAATACGTACCGTCTGTACGAACTCTGATTTCGCCCGTGAAAGTCTACTGTTATATTGATAATATGCTAGCGCATAAAAGAACATAGAAAAAACATATTACGTTGGATGCGTGTGTATAATGTAACAAAACTTTTGTATGGCAGTATATTCAAAACTACAGGGTAAATCGGAAGAAATAGACCAAATTCAACGAGTGTATTGTAAACGTGAAAATAATGCAAGAAAACACGTATGTTGTTATTCGATTTTTGTTTCTTTGCAAGTTAAAGCGTAATTAAAAAATAAATAATATTTTATACGTTAGCTACCATTTTTTTTTTCGAATAAATGTGAGGCATTTTCGACCATTTCTCACAATTATATTTTATTTTATAATTAGGGGGCTAGTAAAATTAGAAAAAAACATTGTCGAACTTATTAATTAAATTATTATTATTTTTTAGTTGCTGTTAGGAACATTAATTGAACAGTACTTATTCAAATAAATTAAAAACTTGTAAAATAGGGGTCAAACAAACATGTTAAAATGTATTTAGCGATGGTAATTAAACAATTACGGAAAGGCTAATAATAATAAAAAAAAATAGTAATACTGTGAAAGTTGGAGGAAGGAGATCGTAAAAAATATATATTTTTTTAATTTTTTTAATCAATTAAAAATTAACAAAAATAAATTGTTATTAGTTGCATTCTAATCAGCTTAGTTATCTCTCTTGTTTTCTGCAAAGTTTACATCACACGAAATCGGTAAAAAAACATTTGCAAGAAATACTTTTTTTCTTCCTTATTTAACTATTACTATGAACCTACGCCGAGTCGACGTTATTAATAAAATCAATCAAGCATTTATGAAGACGCTAGCTAAATTTTTTTAATTACGCTACGACTTAAAAACAAATGTAAAACGCATACGTGGAGTTTGACGCGTTTCTTCCGACTCACCCCGTTTAGCAATAGGCCAAAAGATTTTATTTGCTTTGGATCTAGTAAAGATACGGGCGATTCTCTCCAATTCAAATTTTAATCGCGCGATTTAAAACGCACCAATACCGGTCGGTCATTGTCGTGACGTCATCCGGCCCGATAAATAATAGCGATTTCAACGTTTAATCACCCTAAATGTGATAAGATACAATACATCAAGCAGATCTTGAACTTTGCGTTGCATTGTCAAAGATGCAAAGATTCTTCATATTTAATGTATTTTCTTACTGCCATGAAATTAAGAAACGTGGAAGTTGTTCATTGTTGCTCTTTTGTCGCCCGTCGGCTTCAAAGCGCGATATCCTCCTTCTTTAGAATGTTCGCCAGGATAATGAGAGATGGTTCTCGTTAGTTTTATTGAAATTTCACCAATCGTAACATAGATTGGCAAAAAGTAGTTCGGGATGAAAATAAATGCATACATTGCTAGTGTATGGTGTATGTGACAATGGTCGATAGCTGTTGTAGAAGAGGCCGGTTCTTCAGTAACCAATAGACACTGCTTTTTCTTTGTTTTCTTCTTTTGTTTTCAACGAAATTATAGTAAAATTGATAACATTAACATATACACAAAGATACCGAGCGTTATATTTAATTTCTTTTCCTTTTTACAGTGTTTCGTTTAAGATATACTTTTGCTTTTGTTACTCCCGTTTTTCGTTTGTTTCTTTTTTGCTGGTATACTGTACAAATTATCGAATCACTGTTTAAATTTATTTTTCTCTTGATTGTGTGATTATCTATATTACACAGCAATGCTTATTCTTTTATATATAACACTGTTATTAATAAATTGCATCGTTTATTTCTTTATACAAATATAGTTTTATTTTTCTTCTTTCCGTTGCCGATCCTTAAATAAGTTTCTGATCGTCGGGATCGCTTCCTAAATTTAACGAATACAATCGAACGAAACCATCCGCAAGTTGCCAATTTGAAAGGTGATTTTTTTTTTGTCTTTGTTTTTGCATTCCTCGTCAAAAACGTCACCGTTCTCCTCGCGCCAACAATAATTTCGCGTGTTTCAAAATGGCGACTTACTTATGCGTTAATAGCACGTCGTCATCGCAATACCAATATCTTAACGGTTAAAATTATTACGCGTAGTATGATATGGTTCCGCATTAAGCGGGAAAAAACAATTATGTATGAGATCATTCTTTTCCCAGCGAATACGGCGAAACGAGACGCTTCCATTATTGCGTTTGGAAAATATGGCGATTCGCGCGGTGCGAGATCCAACAGATAACTACGTCGAGGTTCGATATATCGTGCGCGTAAGCGAAGTATTACGATTTACAATTACGCGTGCAATTTAACTTAATAAATTGAGCTCGTAATGCGTGATAAGTTCTACAATCCGCCGTCGATATTAAATTAGAAAAATCAATACTGAATCAAATGTACCTAATGGAATTATAAGGATTGTTACGCACGACTTTCGCGCACGGTATAATCGTGATGGTTGGTGGTATTTAGTCGATTTAAATTCTTACGTTTATTGCTTTTTTTCTTCAATAATTGATCTTCGAACTACTACATTATTGTTAAGGTTGTTCCTTTATACACGTAGTATCAAAATCCAGGTTCACAAACGAAATATCATCTTAATTTTAATTAATATTAATTTAAATAATTAATTATATATGGGACGTTGTCGCCCGCTTGATCTTTGTTGTTTCAGGGAATCTTCTGAAGAAACTGAAATTGACAGCATGATCACCGAAACGTCAAGCCAAACATCAAGTACGCGACAACACCCGAAAGACATTTCTACTATAGTTCACGGCCGTGAAAGCCTACATTCAACTAATGTCTTTGGCGTCATAATTTAGAACAAATTTTAAATTCTTTGGTCATGATTAGAGCCAATCATATTCTTTGAAATCAGTCGGAAGATAATTTCTAATTTTTTTCTTTAGCCAATCGGATCGTGTTTGATTAATTTTTAATTTCCGTTTGAACAAGGGTATTGTGGCTACAATGGTTTGTTACAATTATAATATATAGATATCTGCTTTCGGGCACAATAAACATAGAAATAGGAACAACGGAGCAATTAAAAAAAATAAAATTAAAAAAATAGCGTTACATCAAAATTTGCGATAATACTAACCGATCAAAAATGCGACCGGATGGCTCTGCGAAATAGCAAATTCGATCAAATCACACGCTCGAGTCATTAAAATCGCTTGGTTAATTTACAGCATATTCCACCGCACGTAAATAATATTAAAAAAAATTGGTTAAATGTAATTAATTATTGAAATTTATCATTTATGTCTTATCAAGAATTCCTCTCGATAATGATTTTATTTTTGACTCAACAGTTGGACAACCGTTAAACGACGAATATCACGAATATAAATCAATCAAAATACGAGGTTAATTAATCGTGAAGCCGAGTTTCGACAAATAAGGTGAATCGAAAATATTTTGAAATGTTGTAAAGGTTCTAAATAAGTTTCTGAATTGTTCAAAAATAAAAACAGACGAACATCGTCTTCGCGCACGAAAAATGGCGTCGCGTACCTTGCTATTGACGTAATATCTATTTCTTTGAATTTAATTTTATTTCTACGAATATCTCTATCTAATCATGATAAATTATTATTGCTACGTTCCGTATAAGGTATTCCCGAAGGTATCCCGTCGAAATATTTTTATTTGCTTATTTCCTGGAGCGTGGCGAGTTGGGGAACATTTTAAAACGTTGCCTTTTACTTAAATCTTTCTAAATATAAGCAGCGAACTTACTTGGCAGAATTTTTATAGGTTTTACTTTTTTTTTCTTTTTAATATAATTAGGTTAGAGAGAGAGATAGACATCTATAAGAATCCTACTACGTTATCCTATATATCGTTATTATTTTAGTCTTTATACTTTACCCCTATTATTTAAATATAAATCTTTCTATTTTTTTTCCCGTAAGATAGATAATAATAAGATCTAATTTACGTACATCATTTATATTTTTGGCTAGTTTCGTAGTGATTTTCTCAATTTCGTCATCATCTCTGTTTTCTTTTTTTTATGGTATTTTCCATCTTTTTTTTTTTCTTTAGACGAAATCGAGAAGATTTGAGTTAATACCAACCTACATACGCAATAACACTACACTTTTAGACGTTTATTCTTTTGTATAGCCTTCGTTTATTTCCAAAGCGGGAGATCCTCGGGAATTTAGAATCTTTGATATCGTTTTCTAAACTGATCTGAGCAAATTTCTCGATTGGCGATTGCGATTACGACGTGTCACAACAATTTCAGATGCAAGCTTAACGCAAATATAACTTTTGGCGATCTCCTAAGCTTCTTCTAGGCGTTTCGTCTTGTTCGAGAAGAAAATAAGGGGAAATTATTCGATACGATACGGAAATCAAGGGACCCACGCTTAAGCATCAAAGTCTCATCCATCGGATGATATCGCGATGATTTATTTTATTTTTTTTATACACTTATTATCTATAAATATAAATACACCTATGTTATACAATTGGGGGTTTCGACCGACATAGTGGTCCAATTTTTTTTTATACACATATATCCACTAATACAGTGACGACGTATTAGTTTTAAGTCAAGGATCGTACGATTCCTTTTTCTTTGTATAATAGTTTATATTACGTTATTCGCTAGATCATTTATTTATTTATTTATAAACGTCACAATTGCTTTTGTTCGCGACTTAAGCTTGGGTCCCGATGTTCACTAATTTTTAAGCAGACGTATAATTAAATAAAATTTGCACTTATATTCATTAAAGCTATTAATTAATAACTAAAACGAAAAGAAACGTACAAATTTTGTGAATGCCAGTGTTGCCAATAGTGCGAAAAAATCATCCACATTGATAACAACGTCATGAAGTAGCGAATCAAGTTTGCCGCATAAAACTACATAAACCGATAAAGGAGTCAAAAGGATCAATGCCAAAAGAAAAGATATAAAGGAATATATGATAATACTGAAGATGTCGACGAGATCGACGATCCTTTTAAAAATTCCGCTTTAATGCTTGTTTAGAGGGGTCGTACCCCATAAAATTTGTTGATTTATCGATGATGTAAGCTCTCATCGCGCAAATAAACGAAATAGTCACAAACGTAAACGAGTGCGAAAGCCGCACGCAAAACACGCACATCTTTCGATTAGAATTTAACAAACAAGCTAACTAGTAACAATTACACTATGTCGAATTAATTTGATTTTGAGTTTCGCCAACCATCTAATGTTCAATGCTGAAATCGCATAGAATCAAAGCGAAACTAATAAGCACAATGGCGAAACGCTAAAGTTTAGACGAAGTTGGCAACACCGAGCGATCAATATAGGCAAGTATAGGGGAAATGTATGATTTCATCCATCTGCTTAAAAAATTCTATACACGGCTAACAACATTAACAAAATAATTTTAATTTAAGACGACTTAATCTAAAAAACGAATACACGCAAAAGAAGCTTTAACATATTGAGGTTATGTATTAGATAACGTAAACAATCTCAATACAGGGATGATAATTTACAAATAAGAAATATTTTCAAGTATGGAGATACAAGCTAATGTTTTTTTTCCTTTTTTATAGGTAATTTAACTTATCTAGAAATGAAATTAAATGGACATAAATTACATGGTGAGAGAAAAGTGGGGTATATTTTCTTTTTTTTTAGGAATTAAAACATCGATTGATGTTGGTCTTAATAAAAAAAATATTATCCTATAATATAAAATGCCCAATTTTCTCCCAAACACATTTATTAACAGAGACACTAATATAAGTAAAATTAAATTTAAAAATAATGTATAGCTCCTCAAATTTAGCGTAATATTAAATTTAATTGCTTTACACCTTTTTTTAAGATTATTTACGCTATATTTGCTATTCCATACACATGAACAAATAACCAATATTATCATCCCTTAGTTTTTTTTTTTTTTTTTAATTGAGAATATACCTACTAATTTTTTAATTTATTATTATATTTTTGTAATTTAGTGAGGTCCCAAAGAAACTTATTTAAGGAATCTATGTACATGCACGTATGTGGTATATAATAAGTAAATTTTCTCGTACATGTTTTTATTAAATTTTCCTTTAATTTCTCGAGAATTTTTTGACAATTTTTACTTTTCCTTTTATGTGTACCAACAATACAAATCGTAATGAGTACCATAAAAATTAATCATATAATAATGGAGAATGACGAGGGGGGCAATAAATATCGTAATATTTGGATAATGAATTAATTAATAATAAAATTGATTACATAATATAACGAGAGATGACGGTAGTAATAATAAATTTCTTTTTTTTTTAATGAATTAATTACTTAATCAATAATAATAATAATGGTAATAATAATAATAATAAATAGTGATATATTGCGTTTGGGTCACGGGCCGGCCGTTGACCCGGGGCGGCTGGAAGCGGGGCGGGGCACGCCGCCCCCTCACGCTTGGGTGGATATGTAACAAGGGCTAAAGCGAATCCAACCCTAGGTAAGCTTCACACAGCCCGATTATACAAGCACTTAAAACAGTGCCGACTAAAAGAGAATTCGGGGTGAGCACACTACACGGCGGCATTTTTTTTTTAATTATTATTGTTTTGTTCATAATTTTATTTATTTATTTATTTTATTAATTTATTTATTTATAATAACGTTCATCGCGTTTGGAAAAAAATCGGGCGATGTTTTGTTCTGTTCTTCATGTAATGTTCTTCTCCTCTTCCGTATTATTTATTATTTTTGCCTATTTTCGTATTCTTCGGTAAAAGAGAAATTAAAAATAAATTAAAATAAAATGAAATGAATTTTTATTCGCTTTAACCTTCGAACTGAATATCTTTAAACTTTAGAACTTCTCCTCGACTCCTTTTTGAAGAAAGAATGATAAATAAATAAAATAATAACAATAATTTTATTTGAAGTTTAATTATTAGTTTGGTTTATTTTGTTCTGTTGTTTCTTTGTTCGTGTTTTTCTTTTCATTTTTTTGTTTCTTATTTTGTTTGGCAGGAATCTCACCCGAAAACAATCGCAATACGAAAGTACCGAATTGGAGGCGGCAGTTCTGAGAGCGTTCGGAGCACTGCGCGCACACACTGGGGTGGTGGGGACGGCGGGTTGCGGGACAGCCGTGAGCGCAGCACGTCCGTCACTGAAACGAAACAGAAATTACGAAATTCAATATATGTAGTACTCGAACAGGTATCATTTTAAATGGGGGTGATTGTACACGTTCTGGCTCATAAGAAACAAAAGATGTCGATTAATCTCAAAGCCTATTCGATTATATCGGAGAGACAAAATAATCTACGTAATAATGGAAATAAATTTAAAGTTGAAGTGAAGTTCAAAGAGGATTCTTACTGTTATTCATATTTAATATTAGGATCTGATGGGGACATTTTGAGTGGTGATGATTGTACCTTTACCTTAAATTATAATCCTAAAAAACCGCTTGTATTCCTCTTCAAAAAGGTTTCTTTGGAAGGTAAAGAAAAGGTAAAATTTTTATGGTTATTTATACATACTACAAGAAATTTTCTTTGATATTAGCTAATCTTTTAGGATTGTAACGTTAATTTTCCTTTATTTCCAGCGAAAATATTTGATTTTTTTTTAGACAAGATGACACAATACAAAGTGTATTGATGGCTAGTCAGACCAAATGTTGTCGAAATCGTTGAAAAACAGCAATTACGTTATCGTCAGTAATGTAAAAATTGAATTTTGAAAATAAAAGAATTTTTATGTTTGGAATGAAATGATTGGTAGAAAAGTATACGAAAGGTTTATGTGTACGCGATCAGCAGATATCCATATGACCTAGTCGATTGTCTTACCTCCACCATCCCCTTTTCAATTTTTAATGAACCTCTAAAAAGTATGTGAAATTCCTCTAATTTTCAAAATTTCAGGGTTTTTTTTTTCAGGATACCCAAGTTTTTTCTTTTATAAATAAAAGTCGTTGGTGGCACCAGATGATACATTGGAACGTTTCCATTTTTACCAATCTCCAAATGCGACTCAACATCGCAGCCTTGGCCTACTATAGAGGATTTTTTAAAAATACATCTTACAAGCGCACTTCTCGGAGAAAATTATTAATGATTTTTTTTTTTTGCAAAAAGGAAATTCTCGCCTATTAATACGAAACGCTACAGTTCGCGCTGGATCCCAAACGGACAATAAGCGTCCCAACGTCTATACATCGAAGTCGACGTTCAGCCCGTTGGAAATTCGGCGATGGTACAAACGGCTTGGTCCAGGGTCACTGTGAATTACCTCGCAGCGACGTATCGAGCGTCGGTAGCATCGGAACGCGGTTGCCATGGCGACTACTCACAGCGCCCGACGGCGTGCTGTCTGAGTTGGTCGTCGTCTCGTTGTGTGTGTTTTGTTAGCCGGTGGGTACGCTACGGGGCACGCTTAAGGTTTCAAGTGGAGCGGAGCTTCATTTATAAGTTTCGATACGATGAATCCGTTAAGCGTTATCCTGATTTTCTATCTCTTACGATAAGAGTGGAAGGGCCCATCTAGCGGTAGTGGTAGATTCTTATTGGAAGATTCACTCCTTTAGCCAATTCACCATCTGTAATGTAACGACCTTCTAAGGCCGTAAGAGTCATTCGAGTGAAATCTTAAGCCTAAGAAACAAAAAAAATCTTGAGGGCCAGCCCTATCTATACGTCTGCAGAAAGCTTTCCAGTCGTGAGCAGTAGGTTTTCTACATTGTAGCATGGGCTGGAGCACTATTCAGTAGAATACTAGCCACCGTCTGCTTAAAATAATTGTTATTTTACTATTATTATAAACGCAGGACATCCTATTAAGCACTGTTTCCAAATAAACAGCTGCCAGTGTACATTTTACTATCACCGTCTCTGTTCTCGTTTTCGCGAACCAATCCTCTTCTTCTTTCCCCCTATCGCTTCCCCATTCCATGCAGGTTACGGAGGAGGAAGGGCGTCGAGGGATGGAGAGAATACATTCCCTTTCCGTTTTTCTTTCCCCTTCCTCTCGCACCACACCATTCCTCTTACGCGTAGAAGCAATTTTTTTCTTAATTGCGAAATGGAGTAACCGCGGCGAATCTGGTAATGTTGTATTGTTAATTCTTACTTCAAATCCGCCACTGATCTAGTCTCTCCCCCTATCCGCCCTCGTCTGTGGCGAGAGTAAATCCGTCTCGATTCGATTGGAGATAACAGATTGTCGGTGGAGGATTGCGAGAGGAAGAAGATCGAAGATTGTAGAAGAGCTGGGATGGATGCGAAGACCGGAAGTTTGAGATAGGAAAAATAATGATATAATAATAATAATATAGGGGCACTGACATGGACAAGTTGTGAATAAAGGTAAAAATAAATAAATAAATAAAAGAGCAAGGAAAGAACACATAAAAACTTATAAAAATGAACGAACATATACACTTTAAAATTTTATATTGAAACATTCGGCAAGGTTGTAAATTGTATGTTTAAAAAGTATTCTTTTTAGCTTTCGCTTTTTTTTAGCTTTATTTATTCGCTGTTAGGATGTTCTACAATGTATATTGCACAATAGTTGATGATCTATTTCATACGAAACTTGTTGTTAGGTCGCAATATATTAAAACCAGATCATCTTTAGTTATTTAGTGCAAGTTGTTACATTATCTAATAGATCCATTACCGTTTACGTCGTAGATTTTCCTTTTCTGTGGTTTTGTTGGCTGTTGCTGGCCAAAAACAACTCAAAGGACCGTGCAACAGCGGCTTTAACAATAGTCGAGTGTTGGCTTTCACGACCGTAATGCCTTTCGAGTGTTGTCGCGTACTTGATGTTTAACTTGACGTTTCGCTGATCAGCAGCGTCCCAAAAGACATTTCTACTATGGATTACGATCGTGAAAGTCTACACTTGAAGGCTAGGAAGTTGGACAAACCATGTAAGAAAAAGTGCCAACTGCTTGACGGAACGTAACACCAATTTTTGGTAAGATCCAACACCATATTTAAAGCACAAAGGCCAGGAACTTTATTCACCGCACCGAGAACGCACTGACCAGAGAGACCATGAATTAAATCAGATATCTACACAAGATCAGCTACGAACACTCGAAACGCTACCTTAATACAGTGACAAAGAAACATATAAAGAAGTTCGATAAACTTTGAACCAAAAAGACCAATACACAACCAGAAATAGATATTTGTTAAAACCGTCATCAACCTGTCAACGCTGCAAAGGACAAACAAGAATAGAAGAAATCTTCACTTAAATGGAACGAGCTATCCGAAGACTGCCAGCCGAAGAGGCAGCAAAAATACGGCATAAAACTTGCCGTTACCTCCAGATAGCTAAACCATCAGTAAGGAATAGCACCAAGGAAGAGAAGAAAGCACTTGAGGATGTACGTCACGATGAGAACTTAATCGTCGAACGAGCTGATAAAGGCAACGCTAGACCTGGACCACTATAAGAAACTGAACAAGGACGCAACCATGAAGCTAGAAAAGCAAACCGGGAACGCTATTAAGGGATCATCAGTCACAAAGAAAGAAGATCTTTGCCTACCAAAGATACACAAACCTGGCAACCAGCTCAGAGGTATCGCCAGTACGTGTGGCTCATCTACTTACGACTTGGCCAAATATGTCGTAAAATAATTGGCACAATCCTCTGGGAACAACATCTTGAACGTCGAATCACTCTTCTCCTATGTACTAATGGAAGAAGAATTAGAGATCATCAGGCAAGAGCTAATACCAAAAGAATTACAACCGGATCTAAGTGAATTGGCAAGACTCTGCTTCACTTCCATCTACTTCCTGTGCTATGAACAAGCGAGTGGTGTTGCAATGGAACTTCCTCACCTATCACCACATCATCTATCACCCACAACAGAAGAGATTCCTTATCAACACATTGTTAAGAAGAGCAGAGAAACCGACAATAACCAGCAGGATACGCATACCTTCCGTACATAGTCGGAATCATCGACAGACTGAAAAAGGCCCTAAGAGAAAAGAACACCACCACACGACTCAACATGGTGACAAAATTTGAGCAGCTACTCCTTCCCAACAAGGACCCGTTACTGAAATTACAAGCAAAGACAGATACGAACTGAAATGTCAATGTGGAGAAAGCACCATCGGTCAAATAGAACGGACTATTCAATGCGAAGTGAAAGAACATGAGAGTCTTAGGCACATTGAAAAATCTGCAGTACCGGAACACCTGCACCAACAAGGAGACCACCGCATAACCTACAGCGACGTCAAGGTACTAGCCAGGACCAGACAGCACTACACGCGAATCGATAGAAATAATTAAGATGCGAATTGCTCGGATAATTTTGAGATAAGAAATGTATCTTCAGTCTTATCATTGCGTTATGTAAAAAAAAAAATCCCTCACCTCGTAGTCAGACGTCAGTCTCGATGCTCATGGCGTTGATGTTATTGTTATGGCGCGGGTTACAGTTCTGTTTGCGGGCCAGTTGGTCGCGCGTCACCAACAGACCCTCTCCGAGTTCCATGTCCATCATGTCCGACGAGGACTCGCTCAGCGAACTCTTCTTCATGTGCTGGCCTACCGTTCCGGGCAGGTACGGGCAGCTGGTCACGTGGTTGAAGTTCTGCGACTGCATCTCCTCCTGGTCAGTCTCACGGTGATAGAAATAGTTGAAGTTGGAGACGATGACGGGCACCGGCAGCGCGATCGTCAGCACACCGGCGATGGCGCACAACGATCCCACTATCTTGCCCCAGACGCCTACAGGCCTACGATAGAACAGAGAAGAACGCACGGTATTACCAGAACGAATCTCGTAATAACGACCAGTTAGTTATATGTAGTTAGAAATCAAGATCATCGCAAACGAAGCATGTTATATCGTTTTCGTCGTTTTAGATTAGATTCTTCGATCGAAAAGAAGAGAAAATGGATAAAATGCAGAATATAACGAAAAGACGGGATGTTATTACAACTAACACTTGCAATTGCTCCAACTTGTGTGAACAGAAACCGTTCCAAAGCCGGATTCTAGCCCGGAAAAACAGGTTAAGCCCACCAGGTACAAAATACAAAACAATGCCCAATACGCTTGGCTATCGTACGGCCGCGTTGTAGTAAAATTCATCAGGAGAAGATTATGAAAGAGTTTATCGGAAAAACGTGAATTTCGGAAAAAAATGTGATCACATTTCGTTCATTTAAACCAATAAGTCCCGTCGTAGTAAACGAAGCGCCCATATTCTGCATTTTAACCGTGGAAATGAACAAATAGTAGAACAGCGCAGTGATTACATGCAGAAATCGCTCGAAAAAGCAACGCAATACAAGCGTTAAAAAGCTGCACGCTGAAGGTGGCAGGTCTTGTTTTGCATATCTTAAAAAAATTCATTCTACAAAGAACGAAGGACGGAACAGATAAGAGGTCGCAGGCTGGAAATGTTGTGAGTTGGGAAACTAATGGTTCGGGACATATCGATGCTTAAATTAAGTAAGTTGAGGGTATCTTGTGTGCGTGTGTGTAACATACTGTATATTGTGCACATGCAGGACAAGCATTTGTTATATCTTAAGGCATTCCCTTAGAAAATTCTTTGTTCTTCATCATGTTCAAATAAATATAATGTAATATAACATATAGAGAGTTGACATTTAAACAAGCAACATTTAATGGCACACAGCTGCACATTTAATCATAATATATAAAGGTAAATACGATCGAGATACATTGATATAGAATGAAAGCGGAAAACATAACAATAACTGACGGTGAACTTAAAAAAAGGGATCTGTATAGACGGTGAAGAAAGATAGATAGAGATTCTGGATCAAGATATTTAGAAAGGCAATAAAAATCTTATATTACATATACATTACCGCTTATATGCGTGGGGGCGGCACACAAATACTGTTGAAACGTCAATATATACCGATTTTTTTTTCTTTTGATGAAGATATTTTGGTAATCCTGCACGTTACGCCTCCCATTTCACGTGGTCACTGTTCATTTACCAAAAACCGATCAAAGGCTCAAACTTTGTACCTACTCTACTAACCATTTGAACTTGCCTATTCCATTCGCTTTGAAACATTCGAAATCCTCACGTGCTAAGCCTCTGAAATAAAAAGGTACAAAGGCGGAGACCGCGGCTTTGAGAAACCTGAAATCCAACCTTAACGTTGTTGTTCTAAGAGCTGATAAAAGGAATGCTACGGTGATTCTGGACAGTGAAGAGTATTAGCAAAAAATTCTTTTCTTTGGCTTATACTCTTCTTCCTAGTCACTTCTCCCTAGCGACTTTTCTAATATATCGTCCTATTGTCAGCACTACCAGTAGTCCTTTCTAATCTTCTAAAGCCTTACGCTAGATACAACAACCTTATGCTAGATGCAACGGATCTATTATCCAAAACATTTTGTTAAACAAGTGAAAAGCTTCGATATCGAATCCTTATTCATCAAAGATGACGGTATATATTACGGTAGTTGAGAATTTTATCGTCTCCAATCTCTAGTAATTAACCTGACGATTTGGTGGATTTGGATTTGGCTTGGCTCTCTACTATGTCTTCAGCTTTATGGCGAATACTATCAGCAAGTCTCGGGCGGGGTTATAGGATGTCCTAAAGTTGCAAGTATTTTTACGAAGACGTCCGAATAACGATTCACCGTCCTTCTCACTTAATTTTCAGAGTTAGTTTCCAAGTCGTCAAGTCTCCAAGTTGTCCAACCATTCCGCGTTGATACAATGTAAGGATCAGTAGTTCATTTAATTCATGAAAAGGCGTTGTACTAGAAGATACGTCCAGAAACTTGCGATATCTGATGAGAAAACCAACGTAAAAGCTTTTTAGAAATATTACGCTATTAAAGATGATATTCTCGGCTTGGTTCCCTGTAATAAACAATAAACACTCAACGAAAAATGGAATAAACATCGATAGTGGCACAATTTTATACATTTGGCGAGGCTGAATGGATAAACATTGAGAAATACCGCACAACTGTTGAACTCTTAAAGATGAGGGACTCATTTCAGCGAGAGTTAAGCCAAAATTGAAGAAAACGATGAAGGTAAATAGGAGGCCGGAGAACTTCTAAACGTTATCGTCTACACATTCCAAGTGCGTCAACCAGCAAATGGAAGCAGATGCTACTCAACTACACGGATAGCGTTCCTATTTTCGTAAAATTCGTTGCTGTTATTGTTGTAGCAGTGACAACACACGAATTGGTCGAGCGTGTTTCCGTCGGATGATTTCTTTACATCAATGCCTGCAGCGTGGTCGTGCTTCCGTCAGAGATGAATTTCGTGCAGGTCGACGATAATTGGTTGTTGTTCGGGATGATTGAAGAGGATTGGCATGTAACTTATGATGAGATAGAGGCGTCCTTAGGCTAATCGAAGATTATAGTAGATTCGACTTTGCACGGACAATTAGGTGTAAGATGCATCCAAACACAAAAAAACGCTCGTGCGATATCTTCATCAAAAGATTTACTGCTATTTATCTATGACTCTGTAAGAAATTAGTCGCCCCAATCCATATAACCGGTAATGCGTATATATCGCTAATAATAGAAATAGAATATCTATTTATATATAATATGTATATATAGCATAATAGTGGTAGTGAAAATGTCGGACGCGTCCCCAGAGCAAAGAATTTTCTCGTGGTCTCCGCGTACACTCTAAGTAATAATAGTAATCTCTTATATCAGAAAAGAATCGAAGTTCAATCAAATATTAATTAATATTAATAACAATAATAACAACAGTAACAAGATTAATCAAATCTAAATAGAAAAATCGTTAATGAATAAGTAATTGTTAATTTTGTTTTCGCTACGGTGTTTTTTTTTTGTTTTTTTTTTTTTTGGTGGCAACTAAATCTGAATTAGGTGTGTACATCATACGTCATGTCGCCGTAGCCCACGGTCGTCATGGTGACCACCGCCCACCAGAACGCGTCTGGGATGGACTTGAAGAAGGAGTTCTCGGAGCCCGCCTCGGCGAAGTAGACGGCACTCGAGAACAGCACGACACCTGCAAGGAGAAGGAGGAGAGGGTGAGTGTCGGATCGGCACTGTACCTCATGTCGCCGTAGCCGACGGTGGTCATCGTCACAACGGCCCACCAGAACGCGTCTGGGATGGACTTGAAGAACGACTGCTCGGAGCCCGCCTCGGCAAAGTACACCGTGCTGGAGAAAAGGACCACGCCTGCAACACACACCACACACTCGGCGTTGTTTGAGAGCGAGAGCGGGGAGAGGCGGCGTAGTTCATATTCAAGACACGTCACATAGATACAGATACATACACAAGTTTATTGGACGATAATATTGATAAAATAAAACAACAACAAAAGAAAGAAAAACAAAGGATAACAATCAAAGAAAGATATTATCGGGGGGTATTCTAGAATCAGTATTCGGTGCAATATGAGTCTTATAATAACAGAGTCCAGCTTTTTAATAGCGTCTTCGCGATTAGAGCCCTTATATGCCTTAGTATCTAGATGGAGTCGCCTATATTTATACCTTGAATAAAGCAAGTTGTATTAGTCTTGTATTCGTTGTGATGCACACGAATAGGCAAAAGTCTGGAAATACTCCGGAAAGATCTCGCGGTTTAAACACCTACCACTATTGGCAAAGAGAGCTTCCGATTGTGGTACGTAAGGTGGCTTCTGTTGGGATGGTGCTCGAGCTATAACGAGGAAATATGGAAGTATTTACATCGAAATAAAATCAAAATAATTGGGTGCAATTGTTGATCGATTTTGAACACAACACCAGCCAGATTAGCTTATTTACCATCTCAACGATTTTAATCTAAGTTTGCGAGGTAAAGCAACAAATCGATTTTTAGCGGACGACAAAATAAAGGCATTTAGTAAGAAATGTTAACAATCTGGAAAGTTTTATGGCAGAGAGAGAATAAAGAGAATTACTTTGGATTATACTGGATGATGTTTTTGGAACTAAAAACAAAAAGGAATCAACAAACAAAAAATTAGTTTTTTTTTTTTTGCTAAAAGAGGTCAAGAATGATCATCCAATATTCTTCGGGAAGACACTGCTTGTCGAACGTAGTTCTTCATCCAAATGACATTTTTAATAATTTGGTAGTACGCGGCCGATCCGTATGGATCCGTATAAAAAAGTTTTAGAACCATTGATGTGACCTGCAATAAACTTTTGATTTTAGATAGCCCCACATGGGGGCAGATTTAGGGATCTGAGAGACAAGTACTGAAAGTCGTAGTTACACCTGCTACCTCTTTCCAGAATTCCAGAAAACGGGTGTTCCTCAAGGTACCAACTTGCAGTCACTTTTATTTATACATTTCTTTAATGGTTAGAATTTATGAATAAAAAATATGCTATATACAGGTGTCTTAGTGCTCAGTTCTCTAAATTAAGTAAGGGCGCATAGTTGATATTAGGGCATCCTTTACATGTCTGGATAATATAAGATAGCATTAAGTATCTATGTAAACATATAAGAACAGACGAGAATTTGAGATCGGTGATTTACCATCATTAAGTTCATTTTATTCTTCAAATGTAGGACATCTTTATTATAAGACTCACTACTTTAGTTCTCTCTTTTTTGTTTTAATTTTCTTAGCTTTCCAGCTTAATTTGGCTTACAGTTACAAATTAGATCACTACGATAAATACAATAATTAATACTATTACACATACTAATGTTTGATAGAAGGAATAGCTGTTATGAACGACTAGGTAGATCAACGTATAATGTAACATCTACTTTTAATACGGAGTAATAACGCCGAGTTGATTGATCGAAAGCCAAATTTGTTATTTCCTTTGACATAGTAAGTGCCCATCTATTACAAACATCGCTAACGCGGAGAGAAGTTATTAGGCGTTTGTAATGGTCAAAATATTTAGAATATTTGCGAAAAACCGGTTCTGGTTCAGTACGCGGCGGCTAACATGAGAATGTTTATTAAATCTAATATATCGTACCGGCGTGAAAGGAGCTGCCAAAGATAGGAGCCCGTTCCAGTGGCGGCCATAATACAGTAGCAAATTGGAGAAATAGAGAAAAAAAATTCGTACAGATGGTATCGCCGGAGAACTTGGACAATTTGGACGTACGGTAGGAAGCAGTATTTAAGATTTTTGTGTCAAGAAGAACTAATAATGACTTCCTTATTTCTACGCCTCAAAGCTATTTGGCTAGAAGAAGGAATTTTCGCTTTTTACTCTCTTCGAGGACTTTTCAACGCAATACAAAAGCTTCAGTTAGATATTTTTGTGTAAAATCGGACTCGGAGAATCGATTCTTACCATTATTATTCACCCATCTCGTCCCTCCAAAGACAGAGATTAAAGTTCAACATTCTAATACATATCTCTCAGTTAGCTTACCGTAAAGGGTAGAAAATCGGGGTAAGTTTCGATGGATCCAGCGTATCGAAATCTGTAGATGAAGCTGCTAGTTGGAGAGATATGGAAAAATTCAGAAAATTTATGAAAAGAAATTGTAAGGAGAAATTTGACCTGCCGATTACGTCTTGGACGACGCGAGATATGAAGCTATTTATGCAAAGGTTTTAGGTATACCTAAAGGTTTTAGGTAACTATACCTTGGACCCTTCGCATTTTAATGCGAATATTATGTGTCGCGTCTGTGTTTGATAAGATTTGAAGTTGAGTCGATATGATTTTCTTTTTAATTTTCCCCTACTACGGCCGCCACTGGACGTTCGGGTATCCTCGAGAAAACTGGCTGCTGTCTTTGGCCGCTCTTTTCACGCCGGTATACATCGTTAACGATTTATGAGCCCATATATTACCGGAAAATAGAACGAAATATTTGAAATCTCGTAAACACAGTATTCATCAAAGGGAAAGGAGACGGCTTTTAGCCATGTACCGTTGTTATGGCAGGTCCGCGCGGGTAACGTAAAATAAGAGCAACGAAATAATCAAAACGTTATGTATCGCTTACCCAAAATAAAAAAAAAAAAAATAAAACGTTTTAGTGTATTAAGTTTTTATATTTCTATGTTGGTAAACGTTAATGGTAAGATGGTGTCGTATTTTGTTACGCATTTGTTTAAATAGTTTTCTCATGCAGGGAAACCTTAATTCAGTTGATCGACAACAGGTGGGCGTAATATTACAGACAAACGTTCCCGTATACGTAATAGCATGTCAAATAATTTAATTTATAAGTCGATGTAATAGGTCTATATTTGCCCATATTTTCCATCTCCTTCTCTGCAGTACGGCGATATATATCTCAATTGGTTTTGCATTCCTTCTCTTCGATCTAAATTTAAAATATTCAAAGTAAAAATGTTTTTTACTGCTGTTGTTACGATAAGCAGAAAATAGACGATTTACGAGGGTTGTCTGAAGAGTTTCAAGTATCGACGTTAAGATGGCGCCACTACTTGCCGACGACATTCCGATAATATAACTGCTATAACTAATTAAATTTAATTTAATTTCTTGTGTTAGTCCGGAAATTTTTCAGATTACCTTTACAGGATCTTGACATTGGCTTTAATAAATATCACCTGTGGTTCTTCCTCCGAATTAAAAGCAGGTAAAATTAAAGATAATGCGTTCATAGCACATGTAAATTCCTTAATTTTGTGGCATATGGAGCTACTTCTTGCTTTTTATCCATGATAGGGTCGTAGGAAAAGAAAATATCTTATCTATAGATCGTTTCAAGTGCAGGAAACAAAAAAACACAAACAGGTTACGTGGCGTTATAACGTTTTTTTTTTTTTCTTTTTTAAATGAAACGATCTAAGATTCCTGTAAAACAGCAAACGTGGTGACCATTAATTTAGAGGTTGGGTCTTTTTATTAGCGTTAACTTCCTTCCTAAAAACTAATTCGGGAAAATTATGAAAATCCTTTGCTTTTTTACAGGAAGTACATCTATTGAAGGAGTATCCAGGATTTTCCACGCGATTTATTTATTAAAAGTTTCCACGGTTACCATCCTAGTTCTGAAAGTTTGCAGCAGTTAACAAGCGCATCTCTACAATTATTATAAATTATTTTTGGGGTGTATTACTTCCCTGTTGGTTATAACTTCCGCTTATATCGGAAGTCGCAACCAACATTGATATTCGCGACGGAAGGACATGTTTCTTATTGCTCTTTTGAATTCCCTGGATTATTGTGACGTGTGGTGACGGCCCAACGGAGTTTTGACAAGCTTTTCGAAGCTTGTCATAACCTCAAGAGCCTTTTAGTGCGTAAAGTGTTCCGTGGCCTCGTTACTATCGGGCCCTCGCCGTAAACGGTGGAGCCCAATTAATTATATCCTAACTGCGAATAGTGAATCGGGAGTGTACCGGACAAATTATGGACATTTTTTGATTCTAGCCGGATTCGAAGAACACACAGCGCTTAACTTTGCTCAGTCAAGCGCAGGCCCAAGTTACGAAGTGATTTATAAGAAAGTTGGTTTACGATTATATTTTTTGCAGCGACTAGACACACTCGTGTCTATTCGTCTCCTAAGAAATGGGTCGTGTTGCCTACTGGCTTCTCCGAGAGTCGACCAAGCACGAGTCTGTTTAGTCGCTGCAAAAAAAGGAATAATTTTCTTCGTCATCTCTAATAATACCGCAACATTTAGTTTGTTACATACAGAACGTTTAGAATTTAAGATCCAATTTGTGAATATTCAATTCAAAGGATGGGATTTTTTCTTTCTTACGGTATATGAGCAACAACGCAATCGCTGTTGATACGTATTAGGTGTCCTTATATCTATCATTTATTTCTATCAATGAATCTGAATTTTTAATAGAACGTTGTGAAAGAAGAAAAAAGCACAAAAATCAAATGGTTTTGAGTGGCAAAACCAATTAATTTCAGGTTCGAGGAACTTTAATACAAATCACCCAGTAACAATCAATCGAATCCAAAAAAGCAATAAAAAGTAAGTCGTCCCATTCGAAATATTAAAGTTGGTTGCTAAACTAAGCTAAGATGCTAACTGCAACAACTTTAAATGAACGGATTGCTTAGAAAACCCTGTATATTTTTATAGATTATAGGGTAACGATGTCGGCCCAACAAAGTTACTCATGTCGTATGGAAGAGATGCCCCGCACAGAGTGCAATAACACTAATAGATGATAAAAAAGATGGCACCGTTTCCTTGATGCTTTTGCAAATAGTCGCCCATACTGCATGAGTCGTTTGTTGGGGCGTGCGTATATACATAGGCGGTTCCATCGAATTGTCCAAATATCTATTTTCTTCTATTAATCTAGTTTGGCGCTGATATTTTGGAAACAGGAACGAACAGTTGTTCGTGATCTCTTGGTATAAAATGTATATTTTTGTAAATTCTACGTTTTCGCTTAAGTAGAACAGGTTTCTACTCTCAATTAGTGTGGGTTGCACAGCTAAGGTGGCGATTCGTTTGTATCATTCAGGCGTAATGTAAACATTCGCGCGATGAGTAACGACCGTCGAAGCACTCAATACATTGAGCAGCTTGAGCTACACTACGGCCAAATGATACAAGTGAATCGCCACCTTTACTTTCCGAATTAAGTTCATAGTAAAGCTCTATTACAGTTGGTAAAGAGTTTGATAGACCTGATATGGGACATTTCGGCGAGATAGCCTTTGTATGTGTAAGTGTCAAGTATTCCGGTAAGTGGATAAACATAGGTGCGAATTTGTGCAACTTACCGATAAAGAGGAAGAAGATGAGCAGGCCCAGCTCTCGCATGCTGGCCTTGAGCGTGCGTCCGAGGATCTGCAACCCTTTACTGTGCCGGCTCAGCTTGAAGATTCGGAAGACGCGCACGAGCCGGATGACTCGAAGGATGGCCAGCGACATGGCCTGGTTGGTGCTCTTGTCCTGTGGCGAGACGGGCGCGCGCGGTATGTTCTGCGTGTCCTCCTCTTCGGCCACGACCGTGGCCAACGTGATGAAGTACGGAATGATGGCGATGATGTCGATGATGTTCATGACGTCCCGGAAGAAGTTGAGCTTGTTGGGGCACGCCAGGAAGCGCACGGACAACTCGAACGTGAACCAGATGATGCAGATCGTTTCGATGAGGAAGAAAGGGTCCGTGATGTCCGGCACCTCGTCCTCTTCGATCTTGGTGCCGTTGGTTGTGGTGTTGAACACCTTGGTAGGAGAAAGACAGAGTACAGTTTCGTTATCGGAACGGTTGCAAGGGTATCAGTAAACTTTTAAAGATCAGCAAAGTCTTATAGCAGAAAGCTGATGGTGCCAACAGAGCTTGAATGCTGGCCTAATTTCGATATTGGTAACTGTTCTTAAAAGGTGCTAAATGCTTTTGTTATTTACCTTGTAGTGCTTGAATTCGGGCAGCGTTTCCAGGCAAAAGATGACGATCGAAAGGAGGATGACGAAGACGGAGATGATGGCGACAACGCGCGCCGCCTGCGACGATTCCGGATACTCGAACAGCAGCCATACGTTGCGCTGGAACTCTCGCGACGGCAGCGGCTTCTCCTCCTCCTTGATGAAGCCCTCGTCCTCGCGGAACTTGTTGATCGCCATCTCGCCCAGCTCGTAGAACTTGATCTCCTCGCTGAAGACGTCCAACGGTACGTTGACGGGCCGCCGCAGCCTGCCGCCGCTCTGGTAGTAGTAGAGGATGGCGTCGAACGACGGCCGGTTGCGGTCGAAGAAGTACTCATTGCGCAGTGGGTCGAAGTAGCGGATGCGGCGCGCCGGATCGCCCAGTAGCGTGTCGGGGAATTGGTTCAGCGTCCTCAGCTGCGTCTCGAACCGGAGACCGCTCACGTTGATCACCACCCGCTCGCAGAAGTCGTGATCGTGCGGGATCGGCTCGAAATGGGCCACGCCAGTGAATTGGGAGTGGGGGGTGTGCCCGTCCTCTTCCTGGCTGCTGAGCTTGGGCAGCGACCTGCAATATATCGAATATCTCCGTTAAAACATTTCAGAAAACGGGTAAACTTAGAAAGAGGTTACGCTCATAACTTAGACCTATCAAAGATCTTTTGGTTACATTATGCTGCTATTCCTCTACTAGAGCAACTAATGACATTGGTGTATTAGCCGCAGTGGCTAATACTTCTCATTAGCCAACAGCGACGTAGCAAATTTTAGCGTCTGCGAAGCGTAAGTTTCAACTTTAACAAGAGTTTTTTTTTACAAGAAAAATGGGAATACGGATGACTCTTAAAGTAGCGTTATAAAGATAAATACGTTAAAGTGATCTTGGTTCTGTAGATTTTGAGTTTTGGCATTTACTCAACTTCCTGCACCTTTGTCGTTTTACGTTTAGCATCTTAAGTATATTACGAAAGGGGACCCCCCAGATACGTTCAAAGTGCTTTCTTCATATTTAGCTGTTATTAACATATTATCATTTAGACATTTTCGGTTTAATATTGCGCTGGTTTGTTTAATTAATTTATTTTATTTTTTCAAATATTAAATATGTATTTTCTTCGTGTCTAATTCTAATTCTAATGCAAATGGTATACAGTAAAACCTAGGTGTTGGTAAGCTCCGGAATAAAACATTTATATTTTTAATAAAAAAAATTAATATGCACCATTTTCCATTTCTACGCATGGGATTTATTGTCATTTCGAAACAACTCATTCTTCACGCACCAGCTTTAACCACAATAAGAACAGGAAGCAAAAAAAAAATACACTCTTACTCTTAACTCAGTTGAATCTTAGAGACACTCGCCACATATAAGGCGTAAGAATTTTCGCACATTCGTAGATCAAAACAGGACGTGTAGGTTTAAAAAAGAGATAAGACAAAAAGATGTACAATGGCACAAAAGCAAATTTGGATGATACGCGGTAAACTTGTACGAGAATGAGCCTTGTGTACATTGTCCATACAGCTTCGTCGCTTGCCAGCCGTTCAACTATACTTTTGTCCCATCATACGTATTTATCATGTTGTTGAACTTAGGTCAAAAGTTTCCGTACATAAGCTGGATCAATTATGGTTTAATTTTATCTTCGACGTTAAAACAAAATTAAAAAAATACAATTGAGTATTGTCTTAACTTTGATCTTCAACTAGAAGGATTATGTCATGTTTGATGATACAATGTTCGTGGAAAAGTTCGCACCGCATTTGTAGTTTGTTTGTGTATTGCTAGAAATCAAAAGGAAATGTTCTAGAATATTTGTCACGTCGTGCTCGCAGCGTTACTTAAACATTTTTAATGTAATTATTTGCCCAAATACAAGGAAAAGTTGTTTGAATCTACAAATCCAAAGCCTAATTCAAAAATTTGAACTTTTTTTTATTTTATCATCAGTATTCGTTGGAAATCTAGTTTTCGTTTTAAAGAAAAAGAATTTTAGTTCAATTTTTCCCCAAATTAAATAATTTTTTGCATGGAAAAGTTATAGACGCCCTTGGATTATCTTCGTAATTCGAGCCATACAAAGTTGAGAAGTTAGAAAATATTAAAACGAAACTAGAAAGAAAAATACTAACATTGGATTTAGTATAAAACTTATACTTTATGGATAATAAACAGGTTAATTAACATTAACAGCGCTTTCTTCTAATTGAAGTAAATACATCTTTTGTTCTGGAAAATTCTCCCGGTGCGTTTGCTAAAAATCTATCGGGTACTTCCAAGCAAACGTCCCTTGTTGTGTTTTCTAGTTGATTGATGTTTTAAATACATGGGCGTTAGGGTTTCAAATACCCCCGCAGGGGAAAATCCTTTGGCGTTAAGCCAGAGGATCTTGCTGGGCATGGGTATGTCCAACATCTTCATATCTATTTCTCCTCAAACAAAATAAATAAATTTGGAATTTTTACCAGCCCACCATCTATAATTCTGAGAAGATACTGAATCAATAAGAGAAACGATTGTTCCTTTGCCGTCTGGCGAAGGAATGGTTGGTATCAAAATCCCGGAGATTCAGCATGTGTTAAATTTGGGTTTATGTGGAGTAATTGTTTTCTTTTCAATAGTAGCCTTTTTTACTCTTATTCTGCCAAAAAATAGTACCAAATGAGGTTATTTTATGTTTCACCATATCCAGTTCCTTCGCATTCATGAACTTGCCAGTTGACGTGCGGCTTTTCAAAAATTCATTTTAATCTGAATCGGTTCGATTGAATTTGTCGACAGTACGTCTAAATGTGGAATGCGGAATAAACTTACTTGGACGTCTTTCATTAAGCATATTAATTAATAATAATAATAGTTTATTGGCCATATTAAACACAAGTTGTTCATAATGGAAAGTTAAACAAATCAACTAATTAGTTCTCCCAACGTCATACACATAATTCCTTATTAATAAAAAATCCTTTTGCGTGATTAATAGTTTGTTAACAATTAGATGGTTAGGCTATCCATGTTATTATTTCGGAAAGATCCTTTACAATTATCACGCGGTCTCAAATTATAAATTAAACAGATTATTTCTTTCTGTCCGGCAAATACCCTGGTTATCTCCTTGGCAACTCAACCTCAATTTAAATAAGGGAAAATATGGTTTTATTTGAACAACGTGCGTTAACCACAAGTCTAAAAGTAGTCAATCAAAAAAAAAAAAAAGCCAAGAACAAGTCTATTGCGTTGCTACCATGCTTTCAACTCATCGCGTCAACTACGTCAGATGAAGTTATCAACAACGATATTTGCGTAAAGAATTGCGTCACTTGTTTGAACAAAATTCGGCAGGTCGTTAATGAAAAATGTCTTTCGGGTGTTGTCGCGTACTTAATATTTTACTCGACGTTTCGCTGATCATGCCGTCAAGTAAAATATTAAGTGCGCGACAATACCCGAAAGACATTTTTACTGTGGATTACGGTCGTGAAAGTCTACACTCAACTATACGCCGTTAATGGATCATGAAAAAGTAGTAGTCTCAGAACCGAACCCTAAGGGACGCCCAAAACGACGCTTTGCGCTGCAGATGTACCCTTATTGCTTTTGATCGGCGTCTTTCTGTTGTTGGTGTATGAATTCAGCCACAAGCGCATGTTTCCTCGAACTTCCAATACGGAGAGTTTATCCAATAAAATAGACGGGCTAAAGCTATCGAGAGCTTTGGTTAAATCGAACTGAACACAAGCAACATATTTATCGTTATCTAATGGCGAAGAATAAAATATGTAATATCTAAATAATTGGTACGATGCAGTTTCGGTGGACTTGTCATAGGTAAGCCCGATTTTAGAGATAATCAGATGTACAATATAACCTGTTGAGGTGTTACCAAAGAAATATCTATTGAACAAGTAATCGAAATAGCCATCGTAAGAATCAACATTGACCTGATAAAATACGTTGGTGCAAAATTTGTAATTGTCAGCTCAGTATGGCTCCACTATTAACATCATCAGTTACGAGACTACAATCTATCGCAATATTACCGCAAAATAACACGAGAAAGCTACTCCAACATTCTTTTTTTTTTCAGTTAAACAGGCTTAATAAAAAGTTCTGTTTTTTCCAAGGATACTGGCGAAGAATGATGTAAGAACACATTTTGGATTTAAATTTGGCTAAATAATAATATCTTTGAACATTTGAATTCTTTACATATTGATGCGAGTACGATGGGGCAAACATTTCGGAACATTTTTTCTAATGATGCACGGACAAACTGCAAACATAATTATTTTAAATCTAAAGATTTATAGATGCAGACGTTTCCGGTGGGCACCTATAAGTCGCGGATCTTCTCCAAGTTCATTGTCTTTGATTAAAGTTGGCAAGATTGTAAAGAAAACATTAGCATAATCTACACTAATACCAATAAAACAACTACGCGAATAAGTTGTAGCGTCACGGTACAATAAAAGGGATCTTGTCAATATACATTTCGAGAATATAAAGTCGTCCGATTGTGAGATAATTGACGAAATGTCGATATGCGTTTGATGTTATCTATAAACCAACGACTGAAGGTATACAATGAATAAAGCCCGGCGTTTATGAGTACATATATACATTTAGGTAATATAAACCGAGAATTTGACGGAAGATCAAAAAGCTGCCGTCTCTAAACGCCGCTGAAACGAGAATGGTTTACAAATTAAGCCGTATTACGTTTGCTTAAAAGTAATAATGACGTTTTTAGTGTTGTTATTGCTTATTCGACAACCGGAAGAGTTATGAGGTTACAGGCAGCCTTGGCCAATAAAACGGAGTATCCTGAAAAGTTAGAGCTTTATTGAAATAAATTTACAATGGTGGCTATATTATCGTAAGTTAACTTCTGAGGTGACTACCGCGGTGCTTTTATTTTGGCTTCAAGTAGTGCTTCTGAAGTTCTGAGGTGCTTTCAAAAGCACCTCACCTCTTGCATACGATGTTTTTTTTTTGTTTTGGCTTGGTTATTCATTTAGCCAGTGCAAAAGATCCAATTCAAACGGTACCTTTTGCAGACCATGTCGTCACCGTCAACAACGAAAACTTTCATCAGCCTCTTTATGATGTGAACCGCATCGAAGCCGAGACCCGAGATTAGTTTCTTAATAATAATTTAAACGAAGCGCCCGCTAAATACCTGGATTTCAATCTAGTCCACGTCGCTTTTTTCACTGTTTCCCCATTTGAAAGACCTTCGAAGGATGCGACTTCCTAGTACGGCCTATCATACGCTGTTCATGTCAAGGTGCCGCTGTTGCTTTTCGGTTTGGGCTCATTTCCTCCATTCAGAACGAATATTTCGTTTCCAGCTTAAAGTACTGCGATTTATCTCCGAAGCACTCTGCCGGAGTGAAGGAGATATTCCTCAAAATGTGAAGCTGTTGATATTGGCTACTTAATTTGCCGTAATATTCGCCATTAATCCTTTTGTCCTTTTCACAGTAATCAATATGGATTTTACCGCATACTACACAAAACACCGTGGCTATAGAAATGATTTGGATTGAGCTTTAACGTCGCCAAACATTTCTCTCATGTTGATAAACGTGCGCGTTGATGGTGTTCATCGTGACAAATCGCGACACCTTGCATCTTGCGGAAAACTTTCTTACTTTCCTGAAGTTTTTCAATTCGTTTTGATGCAGTGACCGCATTTGCGTGATCGGGACGTTCTTCGTTGGAAACGTTACCGAGTTACCATTTTCATCGCATCATTCGTTTCCGTCAAATCAAAAAAAAATCACAAAAGTTGTTCATTTTAAATGGCTGTTAATCTTTACCGGTGCATATTTCAACACTTTTAGAGAGGAAACAGACATGGTTGATAACAATTTGGATCAATAGCCGTGAGAAAATAAATAAATGAATAGGGAATGGAAGATCTGGATAATATCCGAAGCAACTAATCCTTTATCTTAACAACAATTTAACCATTAGTTAATTACCGGAAATAAGCGGAATTTTAAGATTATCACTAAAATAATACAATTACCTCAATTCATCGAAGTTAACCAGTTCGACGTTCTCAAGCTTTTGATTTTCTCTCATTGTACTGTAGTCTAGTTAGTCTGTTCACAATGCAATAAACAACTGGCAGCGTAGTAATGGGTGATTCGATATATTACGCATTAGCGAGTGATTTAATGCGTCGTGATAACAGATTCTTTATCACTAACACTTCCCATGTATGACGGTCTTGTCAACAACGTAAAATTTCGACAAAGAAATCATCGATAAGAAAATATTGCCTTGTAAAGATTGTATTGTCCCCTATACAGGGCGATAAAGAAAAGTTTGTACGAGCAAATTTAATAAAATCATATTAAATTAATGTAGCCAGGTCATACGCTTTGTTATACATACACATGCAATAGGTTCGAGATGAGCAGCCTTAAAGATAGGCAGCTTTTTCACAGTGTCACAACTAGTAATGTTAGATTGAAAAGCTAAACATGTATAATTAAAGAACTGTTCCGATTCTGTAATAACGCAAGTGATATCACGAAGCGTTGCGAAATAAAACAAATCCAAAGAAAAGAAACTTCTTGTTTTCTTTGCTTTAAGAACTAAGGCGAAAAATAAAAAAAAAGCAAATTAAAAAAAAAAAGCAGGGATCGAAAAGGCCGAAGAAGGGGCGCTGATATCCAATGCCGGAGGAATGTTTTCCGAAAAATAGAAAGAATTGGAGTAGTTGGATCAAAATCCGTGCTGGATCTCTCTTGTTAATAATGTACTCGAAAATTTTAGGAAATTTATGGCGAGTTGCTAAAAATAATGTTTATAATGCTGATGTCCCACAAAAAATTGAAGAACTTCCAAATAGATTTAGCTAGATTGCTGAATGTCGTCAATAGGGAAGGTAGTTCGATGTCCTCGAAAGCGTACATAATTGTGCATTAACGGAAAATGTTAGTATTTGCTCTAATTGTTTTGTTTTCTGTTGACTGTTGCTTTTATTTAATTTTCATCATTTGAAAAATATCCCGTTGATTCCCATTCAAAGATTACATCAAGTATACACCATTAGGTAGACGATGCGAAAAGTCGCCCTGATAATGTATGTGTCTTTAATTTTTCCCTGCAAAGCCAGCTAAAAATGCCAGAGATAAAAGAAGAAAATCTTTTTTCGTTTTTTTTTTTTGTCACAAATCTATCCAAGATTTTCAATAATAAGTGACATTCCCTTACCATTGGGTGGCCGAGTGCCGAAAATCAATCAACCTATACGTTATACGAATACCTTTTCTTTTTCCGGAACGGAAACACGGTAGTGCATACGGTGTCGCAACACTCCATGTCTTGGCCGCACAACCACGTCACTGATTTACGTCCGAAAGCAGGCAGCTATTTTCAGATGCGATTAGCAGGTAGGGGAACACACACGCTTCTTAGCCGCGTGAGAATTATCATCTATTCTACACTTCTACACGCTGCACCAGCAGGACCGGAATAGGAAGCTGCTAGTTAAAGAGGCGGTACGACCAAATTTCAACTTCCTGCTCGCTTTTCTCATTTTTCGCGCGAAAAATAACCTAATTGAAGAGTTTTTTTTTTTTTCGCCAACCGTTGAAAGATAGAAGGCTGTCGAAAAACGCGTGACGACGCTATACATCCAATTTAATAAACACATTCGTTACGTACGTATCGAATCATCAAGGCCGTGCGTATGTAGTAGTGTTATAAACAAAAGCCTAACGGTTGGAATATTTTAAAAGTACACAATACATGTACAAGTATTTTGCCAAGCCGCAGGCTTTTACGATATGCGATACGCGCAATGCAATGAATGGTACTCAAAACAGTCTGCTCCCGTATTTTATTTTAAGTATTATACGGCGCCTAAGAACGATTTCATTCGACTCGATTCAGTACTTTTCAAGAGCGAGCGAACAATTAGATATTGTGGTCTGGTCTTGGTTAGTTGTTTATTGCGAATATACGTTATTCGTTGATTTTTTCATCATTTACTTGGTGTGGTGTGGTTTTAAAGGCTCCAATCGTAGCTGATGATTCGCGTTTTGTTTTGTTTTGTTTTTTTTTTATATATAAGAAAAGGAGAAAGGCACTGGAGTTTTGGGAATCTGCAAGATCGTAAAGGAGCCTAATAACGCAAAATTACGTTTAAAGTGGTTCGATGGGAATCATTGTGCTCTTAGCGAAACTTCGAACTTGGGAAGCAGATGTGGTGGATAAAGCGGGTGGTCCATCAATTCGAAAAAAAGCGGCCGTTTTTCCGCAATTTCTGTTTTAGATCGTAAAATAATGGTTGCTCTTCCATTTTCAAGGATAATCGATTAACACAACTCGAAGATTATTGGAAGGATTACTCTCGTCGGAGCCGATTTACCCGCCGTAACCCATTGTTTCGATTGTGTCAAGTTCTATCGACATCAACATCAGCACTCCGGGCTTATTTCTTTGATCGCATCCACCACTTTATTCCACCATTCAAGCCTGATGTTTTCGGCTTCTCTGGCGGGCTGATGCATTGAGTTATAGATGTTACGTTTTCATTCATTACCACTCCTTTTTCATCTTCCAATTTCCATCCTCCTAACTATCTAACAAACTATCTAACTATCTAACCATCTAACTATCTAACTATCTAACTATCTAACTATTTAACTATCTAACTATCTAACTATCTAACTATCTAACTATCTAACTATCTAACTATCTAACTATCTAACTATCTAACTATCTAACTATCTAACTATCTAACTATCTAACTATCTAACTATCTAACTATCTAACTATCTAACTATCTAACTATCTAACTATCTAACTATCTAACTATCTAACTATCTAACTATCTAACTATCTAACTATCTAACTATCTAACTATCTAACTATCTAACTATCTAACTATCTAACTATCTAACTATCTAACTATCTAACTATCTAACTATCTAACTATCTAACTATCTAACTATCTAACGATCTAACTATCTAACTATCTAACTATCTAACTATCTAACTATCTAACTATCTAACTATCTAACTATCTAACTATCTAACTATCTAACTATCTAACTATCTAACTATCTAACTATTTAACTATCTAACGATGGTCCCTGCCCGATGCTGTATGTTTTTGATACCAATTGAACGAAAAAAAAAGAAATTTTAAGAAATACCACAAGTATCTGGGGATGTTTCATATCGATCGCATCGTTTTTGATAGATCGTAGGACAAAAACAACAACAATAACAACAACAGTGGAGACGCGGGGACCGTCGCGCAAAGCCAAAAAAACATTTTCCGGGCGATATCCCGATAAATGGCCGAATAAATTTATTACTTCTTCCCAGGTTTAATTTAGCGTGGATCGGGCTGCAATAGCGGGTGGCGGTAGAGGAGTAAGAGTTGTGCCACACGCCGCTGTACCTAATTTCGCGGAAATAACCTCGTTAAAGTGTAAACCTTGCGTTTTGGACGGCGAAACATTAAATGACAATAAACATAAATCAATTATAAAATCGTTTGTTGTGGTAAAGCGGTACGTATATACGTATGTAACGAATACGTGAGTGTTGTGTGCGTGCGTGTTGAGTGTGTTTCATATTCGTAGAGGTATCGACCGGCACAGTAACAACAATAACATCTGAGAACCGTCTGGGTTACTAGCGGTTGTCTTGATCGCGATATTTCTAACGCAAGTCAACGTTAAGAGTTGTCAACAAGTTTCACGAAATTTCTGCTTGGAAACCAAATTTGAAGACAAGAACGTCCAAAGGAGATCGCGCATCAAGCATTCAAAAGAGGGCGCTTGGAATCTTAGGTGGTTACAACAAAAGAAGATGGACTTCGCTATTCCGAGGAATTAATCGACGAATTGCTGGCGGATGGTAAAACGTCTCTGGTTACTATCTACCAACAGCTTTGCATCAATTAATAGGGTTGGTCGAATCCGTTTATGCCGAATTATTTTATAAGCTTTAGCCCTGCTTGTGATAATAATAAAAATAAAAAAAAACATGCATTTCTTCATATCTCCTCTTTCTTCTTTCTTACTTGAACAAGTAACATCGCCTAGCCGGCTTACAAAGAGTGTTAGTAGCAGCTCGTCTCATAATGTTTGTCTGCGATTGGAGGAATGAAGCCTAGTATCATATCTTGAATTTAATCGACTTAGAAAATCACGGGCATTCGCCAGATTAGAACAGCATATTCTAGTTTCCTTTGTACAATGATTAGAGAGGACAAAGGCGGATGAAATTACTATTTTTTCACAGAAACTAGACAGACTCGTGTTTTATCGACTCTCGGGGACATCAGTAGGCAACACGAACCCTTTCTTATGAGACGAATAGATACGAGTCTAGCGTCTAGTCGTTGCAAAAGGTAATAATTTCATCGGCCTTGGTCATCTGTCATGACAAGCTTCAAAAAGAGCTTATTCACCTCGTCGGAGCATCACAACAAGAAAAAATGTCTTTTGTCTCTGATCAATTGTGCTGCGATTCTTTGAGATAACCATATTTGGAACTTTCCGATAAAATACCTAGCGCCATTTTATAGCTTTAATCAGTCTGAAAACATCGTCTTTGTTCACCCCAAATAAAACTTTGAACGTTTCCTTTCTCGTATTTTCTCTTAGTTGCCGCGACAGAACTGGAGGTAAGAACTCTCTTCACTTCTTAAAGAAAATCTAACAACATAAGGTGTGCGTAGCCTCCGTAACATATAAGTTAAATAAATTAATCCGGGACGGCCGTTTCGAAGATGCGAGGATCCACAATCGCGACCGGTGACCGAACCATTAGGTCTTGGATTACTTTACTTAACTCGCAGGATGCGGAGGTTGTTAGCCATGCTACGCCGTACTCCTTGCTATCATTAAAGATGCCTATATAACTCGTCGCTTAGTAGTCGGGGCATTCCTGACTATGTTGAATTCTTCCCATAAAATCTACTTTGATATGTGCCAATCAACAAATCAGTCGCGTTCTCGAAGTGGATGTCTAACTCGAAGCTAACGAATACGCCAGAAGAGTTAGCATAGATTAATTGTTCGCCGTTCACTATAAAAATATTTACACGCCTCCATTTCGTAGGATAGAAGATCCCGACAAGCTCGTCACAACACATCATGGTAAAGAGATTAATCTTGACCGATCTGAAACGGACGGGGTTTTCGACGAAATGACGCGGGTTATTAATAATTGCCTCACTGAAGTTACACTTATTTTTAGAAGGGATTATATATCGGCGTGCGTCCAGATTGGACGTCGTATTGCTTTCATTGCTCGCGTTCGAATAACGTAAACGAATTTCGCGATTTAATTAATCTATTCGTAGAGGGCGCCGTCTGTTATATGTAAAGTATGTCTTGTACACACGCACGCATCCGACGTTTAACGGGGAAAGTTGCCGTGCGTTTTTCTTTCAATCTCGCATTTAGTAAACTTAAAAATTAAGATCGTATTTCCGAAGTACGAGTGTAATCTGAATAGTTTCTAACGTAAGTCGTACACGACATTTCTTTTAAGCGCTGTTCGGACGTCTTAAGAGGCGTCCAAACAGGACCACTAAAAAAAAGGACCACTAAGCATGAGATCGTACTTCCCTTGACGGAATAATTTTTTTTAGTGCGGCAATTTCTCCTGTCAAGTAACGATGCATAATATGTCTCCGTTTTCGATTTACCTTTTTTCAAGAGAGTCAATTCTATAGCTATGCCGAAGAACAATTGCCATCTCTCTCCCGGGAGATTAAACAGTCTTCACCCTTTTCGGTCCCGATTAACTCATTGCGGTCCATTGTTTCGACTTTTGCTTTGCCTTCAGGAGAGACTAGGACTTCTATTTAATTCGCTTGAACTGCTTCAACAGAACTTTGGACATAGACAATTGTCACATAAAGTAAACGGAGACGTACAATAGTAACTAAAAACATATGTAATCCGTGGTTGCTTAATTTATCGTTTCTTGGGCATTGCTGGATGTGCCAACCAATTTTAGGTCGCGAGGTAAAGAGACTTTAAAGAGACGTAGTCCCAGAATTCGAGGATGCTCGTCTGTTCTTCCAATTAATTAACCAATAAGGAGTTTCAAATTTATGTTTAAAAGTACTCTTGGCGATTTTTCGTTTTATTAAAGGAAGACATTGAACAAAGTACTCTATAAAAAGAAAACAAAAACGAGATTTACGTCAGAGTTGATTCCCAAAAAAATATTTAACAGCCCAATTGATAAATTAACTTTGGGTCGAAAAATGGCAGCAGAGCCAATCTATAAAAAAAAATTGTTAGAGTAGCACAGTAGAGTTGATAGTAGAGAGATCTTTACAAAAATCTATCAACTTAAATGTAGACGCAATATAACAATTGACGAAAGTAATCGATTCAATTTTTTTTCATTTTTACAGAAATCTTTTCTCTCTCTCTATCTTTCGACGCATGCGTAATTTTATTGTTTCGACGGGTTACACTACCTTCGTATCATTCAGTATTTGAATGAAATCATACATGTTCGTCTTATAGGCGTATAAGACTTTTTTCTGCTTACTTTTTTTTCGAAGATGACCTTCTAACAGGAGGTGTTACGCTATTCCTAGTTGGTGCGCCATCATCTGTTGAAATCCTCACCATGAATAACACCAACAATCCACCTTCAGATCACATTTTTTTTTCACCAGCGCGAGAATATCCGACCGAATCACAATGAAAACTGAAAAAAATCCCCTTCGATCATTGACAACAACGCCACGCTGCACCACTACATGGAAAGTGCTTGAGCTCTGCTCATTTCCTCTACGAAATCGCTGACTCCGTGGTAATATCGCCTATTCACTAAACGGGCCGAGAGAAGTGCACACTTTCGGAGGTCCTCTCCGGCTCTTACTTAAGCCGGGGTATTGTTCGCCGATTCACGACCCTTACCGGAGAGGGAGCCTTGGTCAATCGTTAGAAGCGTCTAACCGAACTATGGTAACCGCGAGGGCGGGCGACGGAAAATGGTAGGGCGGAGGCGCACCACTTTTCATCGTTAGGCAACTGTTATTAATTATGATCTTTTGTTCGCGTAAATGCATAGATTACTTGATCGGAATGGCGCGGCGCTACTACTGGAGTAGGTAATTGGATATTGTCGCGGAGGATATGGAACCAATCGGATGCGACGAAAATTTGTGCGCTTTTTCTAACAGTAGAAAGGAATAGCGTGTACAGTAGTATCTGCAATAATTGGATCTCGTAGAAAAATAAGAACATGCGTCCTATAATTGCACGTTGCACTGAATCCAATCGTTTGCTGGCGATTATTTGTCATCGGTAGCTCAAAGTTCAGCGAGTCGTACTGCTTCCAATGTTGATCCCACGCCTCTTCTTAGAAGGAAGTTGCAGCTATAATAAAGAACGTTTTACGTTTCGGCAACATGGGCTACATCTTCGAAGATTTCGAAGACATCATTGTCCCTGATCCTATTTAATAATTCGATTCGATAACCCTTTCCGCTGATGCAAATCAACTTTAGGTTAACCTGAATAAACTCAAATTACCAGCGTACAAGCATTACAACATGCCGCATTTAAACATTGATATTTGCAAGGTTCAAGTCATCCAATCCAGCAAGATATTTGAGTCTTATATCGGATGTGGCCTTTGGTTGGACGGAGCAAATTCGTCTCCTTTCCGATAGGTTGTTGAGCGCACGTTAAAACTGTTTGAATCTCATCTAATGTATTGTTTGTAATATTGGGACTTCACTATAGCAACAAATTAACACTTTCTACTATCGGCTTCAAGGAGCATATACGTCGTTACCGCTATGGAAGGATTGAATTGTTAATCGCAGCGCAGTACATATAAATGAAAATGGATGCAAAACAAGGAAAGAGGCCCACTTGGTCATAGAGGATACATCAAATCACTTTATAAAAATCGATAATTTGTTGTAAAACATCCGGTAAATTTTCTTTGAACGGCAGTATATGTACACATTGGGCTACAACACTTGTAGGACTTCCTTTACCTTATATTTCTACTTTTCTTTGAGTTCCTGACCTAGTTTAGTTTGGTTTTCTCGCAGTTTCGTCGTTAGAACTTATTTGGATTATAAACAGGGTGTTAGCAAAGTACGGATACTTCTAAAGATAAGTGGGCTTTGTTCTTATCGACGATTTAGACAAATACTCAATGGAATACTTCTTACAGAAGTCTTTAATAATTCTGTTAAAAAATCCGAAAGTCCGAAAGATGTAAAGGAAATGTGTTTGAAAGCTGTTAATTATCACTTTAGCTAGAAGCTACCGTTGTTATCGCAGTCCATTTTCCAGTGCTGGCACGCATATTCAACTGTTTAATTATTTTTCTTCCAAATCAAATAACAAATTCAATTGTCTCGGTTCGTAATCTTGAAGGATAAGGTCTTGTATAGATTAGAATGGATAAAAATTTTGTATGTTTATTATTTCAGTCAACCGCGTAGGTATCTAAATGTCGATCGCATTTTTAAATATTTATCCGGGAAAACGTTTTAATGAAAACGATATTTAAGAGTTTTATCGAATAAAAACAACTTTGAATTTATACATGCTCATCTCATGGTTTATATATAGTCGATGCAACGGTTTTAAAGCTAAAAACAAGCTGCAAAATAACGTGCGAATGCTAGATCTAAATTGCCACGAATAGGGAGATAGTTTATACATCGTTAAAATTAACTTTCGCATAATTTATTTAATAATATGTTTAGAAGTGAAATTTTATATTAACATTCTCGTAAAGTACGTGAAATTTAGCGATAAATAAAATCGGAGAAGATCTTTTCCTTCAAGGTTCATTTGCCCACCTTCGACATGAAGATAGTGAATAATCCTATCAATATCGATTGGTGCTCGTCCGGCACGTCCGTTACCGTCAACTGATATTCGGCCATTTTTGAAACGTTTAAACTACATTAAAGAAAGGTGTCTAGAGAACAATAACTAAAAATAATATGATAATAATAAGAGAAAAATTGCCTATCCTGCGTTATCAGCATTGCTCCGAGTGTGTTTTTATTTACCTAGCAACATTATTCGCTCTTCGCCTTATTCGAAAGGATGAGCCGCGTATCTCTTGAACAAGCGATACGCGTCTGACGTCTAGAAAGCAGCAATAAAGTCGGGTGATAATACACGATAGTTAGCCAGTGTTTATCCTTTCTTCACATTGCTTTTGCTGGGAACGATTCCATCGATGCCGTGAGGAGTTAGACGGGCATTATTTTCGGTTACGTCTAAACCAATCATAAGTCGGTGCTTGGTACAAAGCGTCGTCTCCAGTCATCGCTTTCAATTGACAATGTAAATGGTAAATGCGTAGAAAGTAGGTACATAGACTTCTCCGTTGTTGTCGTAGCTTCTACAGACATCTTGTCCACACCGAAGCGTTACAAGCTGTATTATCTTACAACCCTTAGTCTAAATGTTGATACATACATCTTTAACATCTGGCTTCGTGAACACGGACCCTTAAATAATTTCTTTATCGTTTTTAAATTCACAACCTGGTCCCATGCACGTCATTATGGAGGTTGGAGGTCGAATCGGACGAATGCTTTCCTTTTTTAGATGTTCTCGTATACCGGCGTCCTGATCGTGGACAAAACAAAAAGATAAGGTGCTTATATGGACCTTTTCTAGCGATGTCGCGTGATTGTCCATAGCGAATCTCTTCACTTAATCCAAATGTCCATCAGCGATTAACCCAATTTCAAATTCTCAGACTATTTGCCCATCAAAGACGGCGATATTCTGGCCCTACCAGATTCCATGTTCGTGCGGAAGTGTGTGCATCGGTGAAACAAAGAGATCGGTCAGCATTCGTGTTACTGAGCATGAGCTTTGTACTCATCAAATACGCCTCTCTCCACCTTCACCATCATAGCAAAAGAATTCATGAATCTACAGAGATCTTCGAGCATCCCAACAATTTAATATAAATCGCGAACACGGTTACCATTTACATTATACGTGGAAATTTCCGTTCCGTTGACGCAGAGTAAGCCCTAAATAAACCCTTCCGAAATAAATAGTCTCCAGTCAGTAACCTAGTAACAACCCTGAAGGTGCCCAAAAGAGTGCAGACGAAACGTTAGCAGAATGTACGATGACGATGCGTAAGAAACATTTCGTTTATTATAATATTGTGAGGAAGCTAACTCTGGAGCGATATCTACATACGTGATTAATTATAATTGAATACGTATAAAGCTCGTACTCAGATGATGAATGCCAATTATAATTTAACCACTCAGGATGTAGTAATTAAGGTTTTGTCGAAGAAATTATTTATATTTCGTTATACATAAATCAATCAGAACAGGTTATAAAGTGCTTTCATTTAAAATTTGTGTAAGGAACAAGCTCGTTGAAGGATATGTGGCATCCGTTTTAAGATTAATATCCTGTATAAATTACAATGGTTTCGCCGGTTGCATGTTAATATATTTTGCTGCATGCTTATAAACATTCACTGTGTGCCAGAAGTTCAAGATCTCCTAAAGGTAAACGAAGAACTAATCTGAACAGCTGTGGGACTTTCAATTTTTTTGCCCGTTGAATTAGGCGATCAAATTCAGAGAAGAAATTAAACTTATTTTTGTAGATGTTGATGAATTCTTCTCAACCTTTATATGAAGCTCTAATTTTCGACTATTCCATCTGATTGTGGCTCACTGCCGAAACTAGTTCTAGGAGGATTATTCCTTTTTGTAAGGACGAGCTATGTATTTATATATTCAAATTTATTTTTAACTACCTCAACGGATTGGTATTGGTTGTGAGTTGTATTATCCTTCCTTTTTCTATCTTTGGTATCCATTTTACTGCAGTTTTCCTGGAACTGTATGCTGACGATGATTTGACAAAAAAAAAGAATTTATGTAAAATTCATTGTATTTTTCAACATAGCCTCTTTTGAGGTCGATATACTTAATCCAACTTTTTTATTTGCCGCATATAATTCCATTGATCTGCGTTTAGAAGCGAAATGATATTTTGAATACAAACCAACCGTTTTCTAAAGTAAAAAGAAATGAGAACAACAGGAATTACCGACTCATAAACGCTAGAATCTTCCAAACGGGATACCCTCGTAATTAGCAGCAAAATGGGAAATTCCCAACGAGTTGGCATTACTGCTGCATTCTTTTTTTGTCCACCAGCACATCAATCCAATCCCGAAAAATTGTCAGACATTGTAAGCAAGCATCGTAATCGAGGGTGCCAAACGTAGGTACCAATTCAATCAATCGAAAACATAATTTCCTCTTTACGGATCGGGTAATTTTTATTGATGTTGCCGGTAAAATAGCGCATTGGTGAATCCAGTGACGTCAGCATCTGATTCTGCTGCTGCTACTGCTGCTGTTCGCTATCTCCGTTGCCCTTTCGATATTATACCTCTTCCTTTTCTATCTGCTCCTCCTCCTCCTCCTCCTCTTCACTGGTGTGCGGTGAATGAGGACGTGTGACGTCAGAGACAGAAGTAGGTCGATCCATTGCAGGACAGGGACCCCGGGACCTTCCACTTCTCCGCGTATAAGAATGTTTCACACATGGAAACCTCAACCTGGCTCGTACATATGTACAAATATCGCATATGGAACTATATAATGTACAAGACGACAAGACGCGGCACATACAAGCAGATGGCCTGACTATATATATATATATATATATAGATCGTCGTGTTTACCCGTGGCTTGTCTGACTGCATCTCAAGAATAATTATTTTTAGAACCGCGTTGTTGATTGTTCCCCTGTAATGGTGAAGCCGCGCGTTTGACGGCGTACGTAAGGAACCTACTGTGCTGGAAAAGCGTGCAGATCGTACTCGAGGGCTTTAATTATATCTCGGTCATCATCTCAACCTTTCCGAACTTTAATGAAGGACGAAGGGAAACAAGTCGAATTGAATTTACTTTACGCTTTTGTTAAGTCTTTTCTTGTTAGGTAGAAAAATGAAAGAACACATACGCCCGAACGTATAGACTGTTCTATTTGAAGTAACAAAATTGACAGTTTCCTTATTGTGAAACAGCTTGATCCTGGTGAAACTATCATAGGAGGACGTCGTCTTTGAAGACTAAGCAAGCGTCAATGAAGGAAAATTGAAGAAGGAGGAAAATTGTTGGAAAACAACACTACAAAACCGTTTCTTCTACCAACGTAAGGAAAAATTGTTTCCAATAACAAAATCATACATGTACTTGTACGTAAATAATGCAGAAATAAATAGAGACTAGTTCTAGCGTGTTACAATTTTCATAATCTTTACGATGTTGGAACTAAAAATTCCATTCAACCAGATCTCCGATTCGAATAGATCTAGATTTACACCGGTTCCACCGCGTTTGTTTATTTAAAACGCCAACAATTAAAGACTGGTAAGTGTCTGGGAAATAGCGAGAAGAAAGTTTGGAACCTGCGAAATGGTGTAGTACGAATCTGCCGTATAAAAATAAATCGTCGTGTTGATGCGTTCAGAGTGAGGTGTGAATTGAAGCACTCTATTTCGTCGTAAGTTTTTTATACGTTCCTCTAATAGAGATAGACTTCTATTGTGTGTGATGTTATCACATTTGCCAAATTACGCGAAACATTTGCGAAATTACTAATTTTTTCTGTATGTTCCTCCACATTGCTTTTAACAAGAAAAGTTTTCAAACGCTATTCACGAGAATGATCGTCTCTCGTATTTTACTGTTGACCAGCGGCCACAGCTGTTTAAACACAATGGAATATCTTTAGTTTGATAGTTGCTGCCTTTTCAGTTAAGAAGTAACGATTTGCTTTCTCAATTTTGGGACGATTTAGCGACGGTATGGTTAAAGTTGAAGATTTGGTCCTCTCTGTAAACGCTTAAAACGCTCGCGGTGTCTTTTTCGACATACTCATTTTTTAATTTAATTAATTTTAATTCCTAACACGTTCGGTTACCGAGATGTTAGAAGGCCGCGAAAATTTGTCAAAACAAGCTGGCTTTTCACCGTCGTATTAATTTCCTTAACTGCTTTTAGAAGAAAGGACGATTGGTAAAAATTTGCGCGTGGTACTAGTCTGGATTTCAAGAGAGGAGAATGAGAAATTCAAAAGATTTGACAGATAATACAGAGCATTCCGAAGAGCCACGCGTTGATTTCTGGAAGACCGTCTAGTATAGTTCGACAGTTGGTTTCGGAGATATTTTGGCTGTAGTGGACTTTCAACATGTTCAATTGGGTGGCGTAGTCTTAATGTTGTTTGCAGTTGTTTTCATCTTGATCTTGGTAGATCTTAAACCTTCCAGCACTATCTCCTACAATATTCTCTTACATTAGCCCCCAAAAGAGTCGTAAAACAAGCAATAAAAACATGGGAGGACTTGCCGCTGGAAAAATCTTCTGAGGACAAAAACAGGCAAAAGTACTTGGGGGACCTTAGCTTACTGGCAGAAATTTTGACGGGTGATTTGGTCCTAGAATATCACTAAAGATCACTTTTGCCATTTATGCTAAGAAGCCACCATGCGAATTTCTCACTCTTAGCCATTTCTTGTATCCGCTGAGCGGAAGGTAGAAAATTCTAGAGTAGTATTACAAAGACACAATAGATTTATGAAGGTCGCAATGACCAAAGGCTATAATAATAATGACTTATTTTTTGACGAGGTTTCATGTACAGTGAAGCGATTTGCAATCCTTCTCCGACCTTTCCCGATCTATTATACTTCCTCCCTCATTAGATCGATTATATTGGCTTTGCTTTCTTTGCTAGATTTAGCAGTCTTGTGAGTTATGCTTCTACGTAAGTCTCGGCTTTCGCGTATTCCGAGCCCATTTCTGATAGCCGTATTCCTGATGGAACAGATGGACCGCAGAATCTACATGTTGTTTCTTCTGCCCGGCGCAGATTACTCATGTGCTTGTTGAGCATATAGTGTCCAGCTAGCAGGCCCACTATTGCATTAACAAAAATTGCTTGGCCTGTCTCTGACTTGGAGTGACCTGGCCGATTTCTAGCAGTTGGCGAGTCTGTTTGGATTAATTCATCTGCCTTTACGTCCCCTCGATCACCCTCTTGTCCTGGTACCCGGACCAGGATCACCTTAGTCCGGCTTATGGAGTGGATTCGTGCAGTCCCACACCAATTTCGAATTTGTTATCCAATGGTACGTTTATTTCTTTTAGGAAACCTTTAGGGACGTCGATTGTTTCGATGAATTAACAGCAGGAAAGAACAACAGATTTTGAACGCTAAAACACTCAAAAAATGATTGTTTCGAAATTTATCCTTTTTTATTTCGAATTTGAATCGTGTAGATTTAAAAGCTATAATTCCTTGGACAAACAACTAATAGTATTGGCAACACCCTCTCGAGCGTATATCTTCACCAACACATTACGACGACGTTTAATACCTATCGTAATAACCGGCGGTAAAAATACAAAAGGGTATAATTTGGATATGGCAATTTTTTCCTTCCGATAGCATTATCACCGGAGCCGCCATCATCATCATCATCGTCTCGCGGCCGCGCCCCCGACGAACCGTATCTCCGCTACGGTACTCAAACGAGTTGGTAGGTTTACGCTGAGAGAACGAACGACGCGAATATAAAATTTTACTGCCGTTGCACGTCGGAAATTGTGGAAGACCGGTTCCGAGCTCTGATAATTTGCGTACCAACACGTCGAAGGGAAGATGGCAATATTCGGCATGCCGGGAAGGAAGTATAACATCAGAAAATAATTTGGAAGGTACGTCAAGAGATTCGCGATACAAATGTACAGTGCGGTTCAACTTTGATGTCGGGAATCTTGCAGACTTCTTTTTTTTTAAAAAACGACCATCGGATTGAGATTCTACATCGTCAAATTTTACATATGTTATTGTTGAAACAGCGACGGCATTTAAGTCGATTGACTAGTTTGATTACGGTGAGCGTTAAAAAAAAATTGCGAAAAAAATAGAAATTTCGCCTCTTCGGGTCTTCGTTAGATTCCTTCCTGAGATTCTAGCAAAGGCTAAAGCAAATGGGTAAATCATCGTATTTTGAACGGCGAATTTCGTGAACATTGACCAAAATTGGGCGTTGTTCCAAAAAATTTTGGAGACGTATCATGCGACTATCACGAGATAGTCGCATTCTTAGACATAATCGATTTTGGATGAACGTTTAGGGGCGAAAAAATGTGAAAGTTTGAATGTTGCAGATAACAGGAGTGGTTCCTCCACGAAGCATATCCAAAAAAAGAGGGAATCGTTTGTTTCTGTCGTTGTTCGGGACATGTCACAAGCATTGCTTTGGAGGATCGGAGAATACGATTTTTTATCACCTCAAGAAGCTGTTTTCCCAAAAACTTTAAAAGGTGACACTCTAAATTGTTGTTCTAGGCAAGTTTTCTTTTACCGTAACCGTCTTAAGACTATACCGCGTGTTTATTCGGGTGTAATGGTGAGGCTTTAACCATTTTAGAGGACGCATTCTACATAATTTCAACCAGAGTTTCTATCATATTAGAATGTTTAATCAAGCTCTAACTGTTTATAAGCGAATAATCTAGTAAGAGCTTCTCAATTACCGTCGAAAAAAAAGAACGCCGAAATCCGATTCAAATTCCGAGCGACAGCTGTACGACGTCTACGAAGCCTACAGGCACAGGCGAGACCGCGTAGACCGTAGCAAGGTATTCGAGTTGGGCCCGAGAATTCGGACGGAGAACGACCTAGAAAGCTCTACGACCGCAAGGTTGTATTATTTCGGCTCACTTTATGCTATTTACGTTTCGTTTTCGTTTATAAATAAACATCGTACGAATATTCGAACCGTTTCAGCAGAAATATTCGTCCTCTTCTTCTTTTTTAATGGGCTACGAAATTAAACGCGGATCATCTCTGTTTTCGTGTATACGTAGATGTTGCTGGTACCTACATCGTGTCGTTATTTGCGCGCCGGTTTACGACTTCTGTACTTTTGTTTTGCTTCTTGCCGAGGGAGACTTGTGCGAGTTATGTTCAAGTGCTTGTTTGTTTTCTGGCTTTTATCGAGGACGATGGTTAACGCAGTACAATTACCGTTAAATAATAAATAGGAAAGCAAGTGTTCGATTTAATGCCAGGAAGCCTGAAGATGAACCAAATATTTTGACATTTAGCGCAATGACGGTGGTTTATTTTGATTCTACCCAATTTGTCAAATTTCAGATCCTTGACCTTTATTTTTTTTTTAGCCGTTACGAATTCTCCAAATAACAATTGCAGCAAGCCTATAATATCGTATACATTGTAACGTTTTAGATTGAAAAGGAAGATAAACTTGCGAGTTTCGTTCTTCCTGTTAAGCCCTGTTACTAATAGGGACAATTCCTCAAATCCGGGTCCTATTTTTTTGACAGGACAGCCGACAGTTCCTTATTCTGAAGAAAGTTTAAGTCGAATACCGCTCACGCGTTAGTTTCGCATGTGGCGCAGCTTACACGTTGAATTATCGTGTTAAGCTCTCCCGAAGAAGTCACATTAGAGTTTTCAATTATCTACCACGACACGGACCTAACCTGGAACGCGTTTAGTTTTAACCGACTACGGCCGTGAAAGCCTTCGTTACTTCTTGTTTTAGAAAGTAGGGCATTACTATCTCGTGTTGTTAGTAATTTTTATTATGTCCTTTAAGTCTAGCCGAGGATCCGTTTTTTGTGGTTTCACCAAACGAATCTAATCGCAATTTCTTTTCCTTTAATTCGACTAAGTTTCAATTAAATAATTTAACTAATTGACTCATTGTATTAGTGGCTTGTATTTTTGTAGCTTTCTACCTGAAGATGTGTCAGTAACACGAAACCGGTAGCAATCTTTAATTAATAAACGTGGATCATTCAAATCTGTAATAATTGTTCTCCGTGTTTTAGATTAATTTCTCTATTTTTGTATTCTTATAGTTTTTCGTTTGTTTTTTTTATTATTTCCTTTTGAGGTCAATTGTTTTTTTTTATAATTTTATTTTTTTCGATCGGGGAGATATATTCAGGAATATTTGATGAAAACTCGAATTTCCAAATCCATGTAGGGAGGACAATGTATAGAATGATTGCTCATCAAGGACCAATGGCAAATCTTAGCTCAACTAGATGTTGTTCCGACCGAATTGAATCCTAAAAGAGCACGGAAGAAAAATATAAAGTATCCATTTGATTATCGGTATTTTCGATGCGAATACGTTATTTCCATCGCGGGTGTAAAAAGCCAACAGTCACGAAAAAAATTCGAACGTATTCCATCCTAAATTCGAATCGTGTTAACGCTACTTCACAATGCAATCGAGAAGTTTACGTCGGCTTGCATGATGCACGCGTATATTTAGAACACTTTCAGGTCAAAACCATCGCTTCATCATGCGTACGAAGTTCTTGAGTGATATTGATGCGTTTAGTCGTGAAGTTATGTACCGGACGGCCAAATAGGAATATCTCGGAAATTAGTCATCGCAGAGCCCTTGCGCTTTGTCTAATTAAGGGTTCGATCGAAAATTTACGCATTCTACTTCCATTTCAATTTCTTCTTCACTTCGTCTGAATTCGCCTTCGATACTGGTTACTTCTATTAGGCTTAACCTATACTAAACAATCTTGGATTCGTTTAAAAGAGGTTTATCTGATCTACTAAATGCAGGTTTACAATACGAACGATATGTTGCTTTATAGGCGGAAAAGTAGAGGATTGTAAACTTAGAATGAGTCGTTTTATCCAACTCGAAATACTGATAAAAAAAAATTGTTGCACCTGGACGATTCGATTTTGTTGACCTCAAAGATGACTATTTATGTGATTATTTAATTTTAATGACTTACAAATAAACTGAATCTCATTTGTTTTTGTGATTTCAACTAATAAACAATGCAAACGTGATCGTCTTAATGAACGGATTCTGGAGAACGAAGGAGGAGAACGAGTAGGTTTCGGATAAGGATGAAAAAATGAGAAAGACACGTTTTGTGATAACGTCTAAAAGGCTCACGGTTTCGTTTCGGTCGTTTTGTACCCAGGGAATATGCAGAAAAGAAAGAAGAAGAAGGGAAAAGAAGGGAAATCTCAACAAAAAAATTATTTTCGAAATAGGTTGATTGAGTTTGAATAGCCGGCAGTTAGCAACACTGAGTCGTCCAGGTTTATTTTCTTTTTTTTTTCCATTAATATCTCTGATTATAGAAAAGATATAGTGACGAGATTTTCGTTGACAACTTTTCAACGTCACAACGTGACAACGTCCTCTAGTGGTGAAGGTACGATTCATAAGAATACACGCCATCCTTGACTATGCAACGCATATTTCAAACCATCTTAATATTAAACAATAAAAAACACTATTTTATATAATATTTTGGGGGGCATAGGGTACCTCGGTTCTCCATTGTTTATTTTTCCGGAAATAATTTACATCATCTTCGTGTATGTTATATACTTCGAAGTAACATCTTTTAACAAAAAAAAAATATGTTACAGCTTCCGAGATATTTGCGAACTTTTGGGGTCGACCAATAAAAACAATGGAATTTGAATTTTTGCATTCTCTTGTTACACGTGTCTGTTGCGCCATCTTACAAAGTCCAAAATCATATCCAGCATTTGTTTTCGGACATATGTATTTATTAATAATGTTTCTACTCCTTGCTTAAAGCTTGAAAGCTCCTTGATTACTGGTTTTTAAGAAACAATCGGCTGCCGTACCATCGTAAAGGTTCTTTAAATCTCTGCGTGTATCCGGCATGAAATGAATAAATATTTGAAGCAATCTCTTTCAGAAATAACGCATATTTTATACCCGACGTCGGATCTATCGGATATTTCAACGTTGTCTAATATAAATACAAATATATTTTCCGAATCACATGTTTTTATTACCAACAGACGTCAATGAATATTATAAATCATAATCCCAGCTATGTAAATAAATCGATTTCCGACGCGTATTACACGCGTTTTCTCGTCTTCTCGCCTCCGTTCGGCCGGGCATATGGAAGAGATGCGGCCGAAGATAATGACGCACGGCTAAGTCAAAGCAGTACTAGATTATGTTGTCGAAAAACGATACCCTCGCAATAAAGTGCGTTTTGAATTATTTATTATTGTTAAACGCTACATTTACCGCGTTTGCTGCTAATTTTAAAGGAGAACGATGTAATTGATCTGGGCAGGATATTTATAGGGCTAGTGTTTGATGTAACGATGCCTGTCAAATAAAATCGAACGTAATGATTTCAGCTTATAGTTTATCGCATTGCTTATAATAGCTTCTTACATCTGCTGTTGCTCGAGAGAATTTTTCTTTTTTGCGGTGGGCGGTCCTAAAAGTTGTAAACGATTTTAATTTTCCTTAATAACTCAACAGGCGCATCCACAACAATTAAAATTTGCGTCGCTCGTTGCATTTGACATAAATTTTGTTTGTGCGGGTCGAAGTGCAAACGCACGCACAGAATTTCATGACGGACAACGCACACTCTCAGTTAAGCTGCTGATGTTTTCGTTATTATTTGTGGTGACGGCCCAACGGGGTGTATAAGTTTTTCATAAGCTCAGGAACCTTTGGGTGCCAATCGTGCCTGTAAACTTAACTTGCTGACCAACTGGAACAATTAGATACTCGAATACATAGCACCTAATGCTGCCCCGGTTAGACGTAGGCCCTCGTATAATGGAACCACCGAGCCGTCCGGTCAACTTTAACGAGATTTGAAGTTGTCCGAACGTACAGCGATGTTAATGTGAAGTATTCCTGTTTCGATGGTTTCTTCCATTTCGCCTTCCGTGTTCTAAAAGACCCCGACAAGCTTGACACTTTTTCTGTGGTTCTTCAAACCCAATACTACATGATTCAGCCGTTCCCCTAATCGCACAGTTGATTAGCCTTCAGTTGGTCGGTGGAGTGTCGGGATAGGTATATAAAACCAATGGTACTTTTTTACGACTCGATCGTGTATGTCAAATTACGCTTGACACCAAACACTTAAGTGACATGAGGAAGTCGATGTTGAAGCAATCTAGTCGGTGTAGCGTCGGTTGAAGATCACTTGTCGAACGTTGCAAGCATGTGACGTCGCGTTCGGCAAACAGCGAGCGACTTTTCGGGGAATGCCCGTTAAAGGTTGGTGTACGACGAAAGCGGATAGTTCGCCCAAAAGATCAGGTGAGTATGTGAGAATGTTCGAGCCAATGTTTGGCCAAAAGTCTAAAATGTTCACACCGTCACGTAACGCTGCCAACTATCAGGGTCGTCTCATATATCGGCCTTTCCTTATTTTGTTATAATGCTGCAAGTGTTTAGTGTTCCATAACGGATAATGTTTTGAATATTCCTGAATGGAGTGCAATGGAGCTCCCTTCGTTCCACGTGGCTTTGGATAAACAAGCGTCTAGTCACATGTACGCGGATTCGGAGATATACCATGCGAAATAAATCTTTACGTGGCTGAGTTTCTGACGGCTCCAAATTAAATGTGTGGCTTTTAACCCTAACCCAAAACTCAAGCAACAAACGTAAACAACATTTCGTAGCAGTTAATTCGTATTAGCGGCTAAAATCAAATCTTTGATTAACCGAATGTGGGTTTTCAGTGGACCAATAATGATAGTTATGCTTATTGAACAATCTCCAATTATCCTGCTAAGAATTGTTCTGCGTTGTTGTACATTCGGTAGAAGCGTCGATCTAAAGCAAGTTGACCTGGCGTATGACATACATATCTTGATATCTGTTAAATTCTGTACGTAACCTAATAATAATATTGATGTATTTCAATTATGACCCACAGAGACATTAACGTTGTCGTAAAAAAAAAGATTGAATTATAAAAAATATATAAATCAAATAAAATCGTCCAAAAATGAAATTAAATAAAATATATAAACATATGAATAGATGTATACGACAAACAGAACGTAAAAAGATGAACAGATGTACGTATCCATCTATAAAAAAGCATACATAAAATACGTAGCCTTGCCTATTTATAGTACAGTTTTGAAGTACTCGTCAATAGAATAAAATTCGTATTGCTGCTGCATCTCGTTTAATTTTGTTTTCGTTGAATAACAGCTTCTATTGGGCAGATGGTTACATAGCGTCCTTTCAGCGTTTTTCGTAAAATACTCAAACGGGTCAGCTTTTAAACTAAAACATATAACTACTTAGGTGTTTGATGTTTGCGAATTCTATCCAAGGTGACATTGGAAAAACTTACAGTGCTTAGTACGACTTCATACAGAATCATTGTTTAGTCCTGCGACACGCACATCGTTTTTCATAAAGCTCCAAAATGAAAAATTGAGGCGGCTAAGTTCGGTATTACGACTTGGCCAATACACTTATTTCCCAATCATCTTCGTAAATGTTCTGTTAACGTTTAATGGGGCCCTTCTTCTATGGAAGTCCTGAGTTTATTTCTTAAAAAAAATGGTATTAAGCGATCGAAATGGACCAGTTAGTTCCATGCTGGTAGTTCCGTGTTACTGTTTGCTGAGAGTCTTCATGGCTCCAATAGTGCGCACATTACGAAGATTCAAAACACCAACGCGACTAGAACCTTCTCCATCGGCGAACAAGAATAATGGCGGAGAATTTGCCCTTGACTTCTAATTTCTAAATCGGCTGAAGAAGCTGTTCTTTGAGGACCTGGCGAGCGGATTCGCAGCTAACATTCCGTACAACTGAATTTTTCTGATAATTTTCAGCAGATTCTTCGTTTGCAAAGGGTACGATGACTGCCGGTATCTTCACTTTTAACTTTTGCACTTTTAGGACAGCTATCTCCTCCCAAATACTAATGCAATAAAATAAATTGGTCAATGAATTGGTTAACATTAGGAACACGTCCTAACGGATATCCCCTTCGACAGATACGTTGAGCTTCGGAAGAATCTGATTAAGCTTTCTAAGTTTTAAGTTTAAGCTTTAAGTTTTCTAAAGAGCTTTCACGATCCTGTATGTTGATAGCAAAAAGCTTACTAGGACATTAGTGTGAGACTTCTTTTTTATTATCTCATTGTTCTCTAACCCGCGGTATTGAGCATTGTGGTTTTTTTGATATCACCCGGTATATATGTAAGTCTCATATACATGATTTTTGTTAAGTTAACTCTGACTCTGAATCTATAACTTTTGATAGGACAAAGATATTTATATTTTTTTTTGTGAAAAATATTTGAAGTAGTAGAGTTTTCGAGCCTTAACAAGACCAGTAATTATATCTCCAAATACAAAAAAAAAAAAACCGGCACGAACAGCTTCAACATTTATTAATGCTATTTTGTTACTTCTGCGACTACCAAGCTTTCGTCTGCGCGAATTTCTTCGTTTCCACCCGCCAAGTTTCGCCGTTCCCGCAGCATTTCCGGCCGAAGCGTAAATGTTCGCGACTGGCAGCGAACCCCAGCGTTACGAGTCAATGTTTGTTCGTGATGCGGTCGTATCTGAAGTGTCATCTTTCTTTGGCATGACCTACAAAGGCCGTCATGGGCTGCAGCGGAGTTCCTTCTTCTTGCGGCGGATTCGAAACGTTCCGATAATGCGAACAGCGGTTGTTTTGGGCGACTACGTGCGACGTCGGCAATATTGAAAGACGTCTCGAAACGGACCGAAGCTTGATACATCTGTATACATAAATACATGCACGAAATCGGGAGGACGATAGAATAGTATAGTATATATCTATACGGAGGGGGTGGTTTAAGAATGATGTAAAAGAGCCTTTGGTAAATTGAAATTGATTCTTGGGGCTGAAGTGCTTTCGTTTTGTCGTTTTAATTTTGAGGGTGACGCGCAAGGAAGAGTTCTTGGTTGTTCAATCCAAATTTTACATATTGTGTCTCTTTCACTAAAAATTAAAAAAAAATTGATACGATATGACGTAAAGATCTGAAACTAGTAAAAACAAAGTAGCGATGATAATTTAAGACTTCTTTGTTGTTAAAACAGATCAGGACAAGAAATAAGTATTAGGCAAGTAGACCGTCAGGGTAGCTTTTGCGACGAATTGTAGCTCCAGGTCTCCTTACCACTGGAATGCAGAGCCGATCGAAAAGTTTCCTTTTTTGAAGATAAGAAATTAAAATATCGCAAAAATATCCATAAAGAACCCATAGCTTATGAAATTTTCTAAGCCATCCATTCATGAAGCAAATGCTAGAGATCTCAGAACAATGTTGCAGAAATTAACCAAGTATTGTGCGCAGATGCTTTTACATAATACGGACTCGCCTATTCAAAATTAAGAAATAGATTGCGCAATGAAGAAGCTCAAAATAAGTGTTTCTTAAAAAAACAAAAAGGAAATACCAACTATCTGCCAACTTGCAAGTGTAAATCGATATTTTATAATTAGAATTACGCAGATAAATATTTAGTAAAATCGATAATCCCGTTAAATAAACGATGCATACAATATTGTCCAACGCCTTGCCAAATGTTGCGTTTTCGTACACGGCCAAATAGCAGATTTTCTTCCGCCGCCGCTCCAACGACGCGCCTTTTTGTATTTTACAACGTTATAAACTCGTAACCCTTCTACCATGAAATGCCATCGAAATCAAACGTCTCACGTTCTTTTACGTTTGATGGATTTCGATCGATCCGAGACGACATAATTTTAACTTTAACGGCTGCTCGCTAAACTGCCAGAAACGAATTTTCGGATGCGGTCCGCTAACCTGGCTCACTTACGGCGTAATTTCAATTTTTACGGTATTCCAATCAAATACCAAGAGGTTGAAAACGGACGGGTTGTGACTCTGTGTGTATCTTGGCAGGCAAGACCCCGTAAAATCGGTGTTGTTTTATAAACAGAAGACAAAGGTTACGTTGTATTGAATGTTTCGCTTTCGATGTTTTGTGTGGGAGCTTCTAAAGTGGACCGCTCGTGTATTATACAAATTGTATTTATTTTTTAAATTAATTTATTTGAAAAAAAAAGACCGTGTTCACAATTATCGAGTAGCGTTGCGTTACATGCCCGCTGATTGTTTCTTCATGTATGAAATAGCCGATTAGCCGATAAAAAAAAAAAACAGTTGGCATAATTTTTACTATACCTTGGCATCGTACCACTCGATGCTAAAACTCAGGCTTAATTCGCTTAAACTGCTTCGGCAGGGCATTATTTTTACATGGTGCTATCAAAAGAAATCGAAAGAATAAAGTCTCCAAGTCCAATTTGGGGGAAATCGTTTGGCAACCATGTATTACATACATACGTAGTTATTAAATCAAATTAGGTTGACAACCTGTACGTTAGGAATGCCTACCCTACAGCGATTTCAATATAAAATTTAATCTCCGCAGACACTGCTAAACACTAAAATTACTCCCCATCACGTTTGACATAACTTTTCATAGTTTCCTCTAACCCAATTCTTGCAATCTAACTCTTCCCGCCTCTACATCTACGTCTATGCGACGCTTATACTCCGTCGTAAGTACATTTTTTTTTTATTTCGAGCGGTTCGTTTTTATCCGCCCATAAACATTCGGAGATTTACAACGTGTACTAACACCGCCGGATTTTTTCTTTCATTAAAAGCGGGGCTCTCGAGACGACTTCGAGGAAGCATCATGCAAAAATTAAGATCCCATATAATCCGCTTTTAACGGGTTCCAATGATAGACGAATGTAATAACGCAATAAAAATAAAGGCGAACGAATGGAGTTGATGTCTAAGTGGATTTATGGATGGTTTGATTCATAGTGCCCATAAAGGAGGAAGACCGTAGAGTGTAGGCTAGCGAAATATACGGGACGTTCGATAAAACTGTTGCGTCCAATTTCGCTTATTACAGGTGGGAAATGAAAAATATCGCTTGAAAAAGTATACTACAGGACGATATCGTTCCTTACTGCAGATGCTCCCGCAGTATTCTTTTTAGCGTAAACGGAGGAAAAAAGTTGGTGAATTGAAGCGAATTGCGCGATGAAATCGAGTGACAAATGTTATCGTAAGCAATGCGGGTTATTCGATTATCCATACATTTTTCTCCGGTCGATTTCGTTGTGAAAATCGCATGCTAGCTACGTATAAACCGTATGAAATATATACGGGCGCAGTCATTAGGATTTTCTTTATGAATTACTCCAGTTGGCGTAAGTTACACAAACGCTGTTCAAATTCCAGAAGATTAGAACAGTTCAAGAGACTTATGCACGTTTACACCGTTCCTATTGCGAGAATTACTAGATTGTTAAATGCGTTGCGCCGTAGTCGAAACGATAGTTAAGCGGAGAATGGCCAAAATTATCTTCGGAGATTTTCTTCGAATCACATTGGTAAACGCCTATTTCGCAGAGGAAGGTGCCAGCTACCATTTGAAGAGATTAACGTATCGCTGAGACTTACAACAAGACCGGAAAAAATACATGTTTCTGTATCAAGCTGGACACATTTCAGGCTACTTTCCTAATTAGGCGCAAACGGGCATTACTCATCTTACGGATGAGATCCAAACATTGAATAACAATTAGTAAATCTCATCTGTTCGAACAACGACGAGAAATATAATCGTACCAGACGCGCGGGCAAAACGGCTTGTCGCTGTTTATAATCGCCGTGGAAAGCGTTAACTAATCGAGTTTGTTAAAATAAACCGGCCGAGCCACTTAGGCCGACTTGTTTGCCCAACAATAAATAATTGATCGCCTGTTTACGACTTCGCGCGGGCATTGTGTTTTGTTAAATATTGATGGAACGTCGGCGATGAGATACATTCGGCGATTTTGGTCCGCGAGAAACGCATGTGCGTATACAGCCTTGGAAATAAAACGAAGGGCCTTCAACTTTGCAAAATTATGTATGACGCTCTCAGATTTTAAGCTACCAAGTGTTCGCAATAATAATTGCCATTATTTACGGAAAAAGACATTTATTTTTTGCTTGAACGCAATTGAAATGTGAGCGCTGCTAGACATTGAAGCAACACGTTTGCGTTAGTTTTAAGTGTCTCTGCTTCTTGGAGAAAAATACTTTCGAGGACTTCCATCACACCGGTGATATGGTCCGACTATGGTCCTCAACATCTTCCTTTGAAGAGTGTCGATCCTCTTCATTCTGGTGTTATAGGTGGTGCTCCAGGACGTCGCTGCCCGGGTCGAAGAGAGACCTTTCTTTTGAAGACCAAGAGCATTCCTGGTGGAAAGCAGACCAAGCAATCTTCATTTTTTTTTAAGGCGGCGTGTATAGCCAATTGAAACTCAGGAGGATGTGTAAATTAAAACCAGTTCAAGACTTAGAAGGGAGCTCCGCGGTACGTCGGATCAAATCGTTCCTTTAAAAGAGGGCGCAACGCCCATCTGGTGTTTTGATTTGGGATTTAATTTGTTTATTTTTTGTCCGTTTGTGAAAATCTGCAGGTGCTCAATTGTGCTCAAGACAATATTGAGGTAAATCTATTTTTTTTTAATTAAGAGAATTATTTGTTTGTCGTTTTCACGTCTTTAATTCTAATATTCCGTTTGGTTTTATTGTCAAGAACGGGATTGAAACAGGTAAAAAAGGACTTTATTGTAATGCATCAAATTGATGAAATAACACGTATCTTGCTTTAAAGTGAGAAAATACATAAAAGCCATTTTTTAAGTTGCTTTCAAGAAATTTATGTAAAATGCCGTAATTAGCGAACACAGCGACATACATAACATCTATGTACATGCATGCACAACGTGCACCTGCAGGCAACATACGGTCTACACGTTCTAGACCGTTGTAGCGGTTGACATAAATCGGGACAACCGCCACCCTTGCCGTACCGTGAGGTCGTAAGGAACACCGGATGAAATTCGCCCGTTTCTCCCCCAACCCCCGATTCGGTTGTCCTCCCCTCGGAAACGCCAATGGTGCAGTGCAGAGTGTCACACCACGGTGCTGATCGGCCGAGAATCGTATACGAATCGGTACGGGACGGCGTGCTCTAGGCGGAAAACGAAAAATGTTTCGGCGTCTTGGACGCCGGCCAAGAAATTCTGCTCTGTCTGTTTATGTGACGTGGCGCTGCCCTTTTTTCCCGTCTCTCTAAAAATCCGAAGTTATCGTGGAAGTTGTGCACCTGTAACGGGAAACAATTCCGTCGGTTACGGGCTGGCGATGCGGATGTTTATGGGCTCGGATCGGGAATTGATGGTAATAATCGTTTTAATAAACGTTTCGCGAATGAGCGTATAGAGTAATATCCGCAGGAACGAAGATGATTCTGTTATAGTTTAAATTTTATCATATATTGCCTTAGGTTTTAAGGTTATCTGATTATTAGAGGTGACAAAGGCAGGTGGAATTATTTCTTTTTTGCAACGACTAGATAGACTCGTGTCTATTCGTCTCACGAGAATGGATTCGTGTTGCCTACTGGTGTCCCCACGAGAGTCGACAAAACACGAGTCTGTCTAGTCCCTACAAAAAAGTAATAAGTCCATCCGTCTTCGTCCTCTCTACTGATTATACTTCTTAAGTAGGCAAGCTTGTAACAAGTAGGAGTTCCCATCCTGCCTTGTACATTGACTATTTGTGCATTGGGTTTAATAAACCTATTTGTTTTTATTACCATTCACAGGTCAAATACACTCCGGAAAATTGAAAAGAACGAAGAAGAACGCGAACGATTTTTCTTTGTTCGCGTTTTGCATAATTTTTAACGAGTTAGACGGTGCCAAAGTTAACATTAACGTGCAAGTATCAGTTAGTTTGAGCAGCGCGTATTTTCTCTACATTAAAGTTCGTTGTGTTTCGATTAGTATTTGCTTCAATTTGGTTTGTCTTTATTCGCAATCGTTATTTTTTTATCCTTTGGTTGTGGTACGTAACAGCGCATAATGGTCGATCTTACGGTGATGTTGCTAACTGTTGCTAAATGGTGATGTGTCGAAGGGGCATTGGAGCAAATTTGTGCTTAATGCAAGACGATGCTCATCATCTGGCGGTTCATTGTATAAGAACATGTTTAAACGAAATGGAAATACCAGCAACGTATTGGCCTACATGTTCTTCGGATTTCATTCCGATTGAACATGTTTGGGACATGCCGGATCAAAAATTCTTGAAGTCCAAAGCACAACAGCAAATCAGTCAGCTCTGCTACGGAGCAATTTGTTCGTCGCAGTAATCAACAACTTTATAGAAGTTAATGAACTTGAAAAAATTTAATCTTTGGAAGACTTATTTAAAGGGGCTTGTTGATAGATTCGTAACGGAATTGAAATAAAGGAAATTGTGAATGTGATGAGTTGCTTAATGCGAGATGATGTGCGCTGGAGCGCTTTAGGGCACTGCACACGTAATCGATCCCCACCTGCTTACCATGTTGTTTTAACAGAACAATTCAGAAAATGCCTAGAAACATTAACAAAAAAAAAAATTACTTACGCCAAAGCAAGGAGTTTTCCTTTCCTGTGCCAGTTAAATATTGGTGCTGATATTAGTTTAATGGGCTTTTAAGCTCTGTGCAATATTTTAAAGTATAATACTTGTGGATTGACTCAGGATCTTTGAATTAATGGATTGCTTGTGTTCGAAGATTGAAAGATTCTTATCATCGTGACGCTGCCGGCATCTCCCAGCCAGTTCCAAGCGAGCAATCATTCTTTGCCCCGAGAAAACCATTAAATTGATATGGAAAAATTAAACCTAGGTTTTACCGATGAAATATCAAATTATTCCAAACATTATCATCCTCGGTAATGTAAAATCCGCAATAAAAAGAATCTCTGGGAATAGTTCCGCCGACAATTAAACTCTGTTTACACGGTACGAATATAAGCGACGTCATTGATATTCCGAAAGTAAGAGAGAGAGCTTTTTTATGTTGCATTTCTAGTGTGATTTACGATCGGTCGGATTATTTTGATTTTAAACCGATCGCCAACGGACATAGAGTGGCGTTTGTATATAACATTTTTCCCGGCGGCGTTCTTGTTTATAAACGCGATCCCAGAAATTTGGAAGAGGATGCTGTGACGTTATATCGGATGAGGTTTCAATCGTCATAGTTTAGAGATGAGATAAACCGATGAAGTTAGATTAAAGTCGTAAGCGATCTTTCCGTAATAAAATTTTCGATTTAATGGGGAACCTTTCCTCGTCGGCGGGAGATAATAATATCAAAGAAAAATCCCGTAGCGTTTGTTTCACGTTGAGATTGAAGTATTTATTGGAAGGTAAGGGGGAGTTCCAACGAAGTACATGTTTACTGTTATGTGGTTATGCCTTGCGAGTGTTTTGAACGATCAACTTCGAAAACGTCGCTAGCTGACTTGTAGTTGTCGATCAGCTATTATTAATTATTGGCGATTATTTGGATATTGAAAATGCAAAGACTGCGCTTTGCAACATTTCGTCATCGCTTCTGTTAATGATGGGCTTCGTGAAGGTCATTTGAAGACTGCGGTATATTCGATTTTGCATGAACATTTATCCTGGTGGATTCCGTATAATCAGATTTAAGCACAAAAAAGGGCTCGTATCGATTGGTGCAAGGAAATGATTAACAAATTCTTAAATTAAGGGAATGTTCAAATTAACTTATTTGCAGATTATGGCATTGCTTAGATAAAGATAAAGATGGTCTCAAAGCTCTTAAAATAATCATATTTTTCTCTCTTCTGACAATTTATTCTGTTAGATGAAAAAGAATATAATCGGCCTTAGTGTGATTCAATTGTAAAATTTGTTTGTTCATGAAACACCTCCAACTCCTTTGTAGCAACACGAGCCGAAACTAAGACAAAAGACATAATTGAAGCAAGGACCTCATCTTCAATCGAAGGCCGAAGACATATTTTTGTGTAGTTTGGCATTTTTTTTCGGCACACGATAAGCCATTTGTCGGTTCCTCTTCATCTTGAAGCATCCACACGTGCATTGCCGTTCGGTTCCGTGTTAACAGCAACAAATCGACGATTCGTCACCACACGATATCATGAAGAACTTTCATTACTGATCCGGCTCAAAAGCTTTCGACGCTCAATTTCTGCGTGCCGCCTTTTTCTCGCTGATTAAGAGGCGCGGAATCTAACGGGAGACTCAAATCCAATTCATCACGCAACAATTTTTTGAGCCGGACCTACGAATGTTTCAATTTCGCGATGTGCCACGTGTCGATCTTCCTTCTTTAGATGGCGTACAGCAGGACTGGTCTCTTGAAGCGTTACGGGACTGCCGTAGAAATTAATGCGTCCACTCTGGCATTTGTAGCAGAAGCGAGATGTTGTCGACTGATGTGGTGCTTCATTAGAAAAAACAGAAACCGACACCACGAAACGCTGGCGTTGAGATAATCCTCACCGAAAGATGGACGCGAAAATGTTCTCGGCTAAATTCCATTTTTCGAGTAGCTTTAAAATCTTGCTACGCCTAAATCACTGGAGATAACTTGATGAAGCTTTGCGTTCAAGCTGAATAAGTATTCAAATGAATTTTTACGGGAAAGAACAAAGGACAATTCTCACTATTGGATGTTTCAATCTATCTTATGTACGTTATACTGATATGTTATTTATTGTATTTATAGAAGTTATACCTAACATAAAATATTGCTGTAACCGTTAAACGATAGATGGTTCCTTATTTCTTTCTAATTGACTTTAAATAATTCCAGCGCTACAAAGAAGCGTATCCCGATATAAAACGAATATAAAAAATTGAACAAGAATGAAACCAGCATTAGGCTAAGCTATCATTACATAATTTAGAAAACCATAAATCGATTATGTTATTACTAATTCCAATTATTGAACTTTTCCGGGAATGCACGAAATTGCTCCATTTTTTTTTTGTTTCCTCGTGGATATAAATATATAATTTGTTTGGAGAAATATTGTTTCTTTTTTTATGGCAAATCTTCGAATTACACCGCTTATAGCGAATCCACGATAACTGTGTATAATAAAGGAGTAGTTTTCAAGTTTATCTTCTAAGAAATTCCTTTTATAACTTCATTTCAAAGAGAAAACACCTTTATTTGATAAGAGAGAGAAGAAACATGTGCTAGCGGTAGCGAGTTTTTACGAAGTATTTCTATGATATACTTACTGTACTCTCAATTTTGAGCATTTGCGTCTGCAGCCATGTAAGATGCTATTATGTACTACTAGATCTTTGATGGGTCTTCGTTGTTTAGCACCGCTATCGTGTTTCTAAGCGTATATTTGATAAACTTCTGGGCAACTTACCTGAAACAAAATAGAAATAATTAGATAATGCTGTACGTACAACATTTTCAGAGGTAATATCAAATTAAAAGATGTAGATTCTTATACTGATAGCATTTCTTCAATTGGAGGAACAAAAATCAATTTAATCTAGTTAAAAGAGGAAGAAGAAGGGAGATTCTTATGCTGTGTCGTTTTGTGATTGGGTAGAGCATTTGAAAAATCGAGCGCTATTTGTTTGATCAGGTGTCTTGTGAAATTAAAAGGTCATCTCCCAGCGGCCAAGGCGGTAAGACGTGTGACCAGCGTCTAAGTGTAGGTAAGTAAGGGGAATAAATCTTCTTTATCCCGTGAAGGTAGATATAACTAGCGTTCCGTCGCGGCCAAGACAGTTGTATTACATCATAGCCATATAATCTACAAAGGTACGCGCGAAGCGAGGGCATTAACTACAGCCAAAATAGTGGTTTAAGTGAAGTATATAGCAAAAGCAAGCAAGAAGACGTTGTCGGTTTCCCGCCAACGAGCCGCACCCGTCATCGTCGACAAGTTGCGCATACATCTCTTGTTGATTTTTATATTCCTGTTTATTTCAAACGTATTGTTCTGAGTAATTTAAATTACATTATTTTTTTTGTCATAAAACCTTCTTTGACCGTATTTGAAACCTTCGAAAGTCTACAGTGCGATGGGAGGCTGGTAGCAAATAAAGTACGCTCTTTGTAAAGTATGAATGAGACAATTATTTGGCAAGATTTGACAATGCTTTTATAAGAACTGCGCTAATTCAGATCAGTTATCTCACCACGCATTTTTGCAACAAGAACGTGCGCTCCGATGAAGAATTCGTGACCCATCGTATTCTACGTTACTTTGCAATAAAAGTTGGAATAATAAAAACTTTTTAAGATTGCCTAGCTGCAAGATTTGCTATCTCAGCTAACTCCATGCGATGACCACTTTTTTTTTCAAAATTTTCATACATTTGATTTAATAAAGCTTGCGAAAGTAGCATAAATGGGAGCTCCTCGTACGTTATTTATTTATTATTTTTTGCAAAAAAACACTGTTATTTTTTTTTTCAATTCTTTTATTTCTGGATGTGGGACTACTTAGTTATTCATCCATTCATCCATTTGAGCCTGATTAATTATTTAAAAAAATTGTCCACACAAAACGTTGGTCCATTGATTCTTCTTACAGCCTGAGGATGTGCTATGCGCACGAAACTAGTCGCTATTACGAATCAGTGGACCAAATTTATTTCCCCTTAATTCACACAGAGCCTACATGGATGATTTAGTTTTCACTTAGATTCCAAAGCAACTATATTTTGTTATCAGTTAGATCATTCGCCGAATTGACTAGATTCGGGAAACTTTTCAAAGAACCGCCGGGAAAAGCTTGCCGTTGAGAAGTAAAAAAAATTCTATTATTATGTCTATTATTTGTAAAAATACTCCCTAATTAAGCTATATTATAGCTATTATTATTTAGCTGTTTAAGTTAGATTATAAGTTGAGTATCTCTGGATAAATCGGTATGTTAACGGTCGATGTCCAGATATTATAAAATATAAAATTCCGATACGTAACCGTCCCAAAACATTTTACTACTCACGGCTACAACGACAACAAAATACGTAGTACGGTGACGTAAAGGGTTCCGCTTAGTATAAATTGGTTTCTAATGCTCTTGCCAGCTATTCCGAAAATAACTCCTTAATTCACGGTTCAATTTTTTTCTGTGCTTGCTTTTCGCTTTTGTCAGTCAAGGAAATTTTTATTTTATGCCGTCCAGTGGAATGCCAGAAATCTTTTAATAGGACCCCCAGACGCCAAACGTATACAATAATCCAAATAAAAACCGTCGTCTAATATGGTTTACGTAGACAATTCCGTCAACAGGCCAGGACCGCTGTCGTGCTTGTTACGGAGCGCGATGAAGCTGGGGATAAGGAATGGAATGAAGTTACGCCCACGATGTAATAAAGAGATGACCAGAGGAGATATGAGATACGTATACGAGTCGTGGAAGAAGTAATATTGGTGTATTTGTAAAAATAGAATACCGTCTATTGAAATCGTAGCATGCTAGCGCTTAGAACTACAGAGATACCCTGTGTTATGGGGTGAAAATAAAGAATAATTCGAATGGACCGGATACCATGCGAAGAAACGTTAATTTTTAATTAATAATTTAATTTTTTATTTATTTGTTATTTTAATTTTATTATTAATTCAATGTAATTATTAATTAATTAATTTAGTTTCACTTTCTTTGGGATTTGTCAATTTTTTTGTATTTATTGATTTTTCAAGAAAATTGCAAAAAGTTGAATGTAAAAACTCCAGGAAAAAACAATTTTCCCCAACAAGTGGTCCTCGTGGTAAAAACTCACGAATGACGGGATTCGAATTGATAGAGCCCCCACTTTATTCAGCAAATCTGATCCCCCACAGACTATTCCCTGCTTCCCAGATTTAAAGATTCGCTTTTCATCGAATCAGTAGGTCGTCACTTACATAAACGCCTATCTTGTTGAACAAGATGGACTACTACTTAGACAGGCTCGCCGTTAAGTTACGGCCATAAATAAGCATTTAAATTAAGATTTAAGTCCAAAGAAAACCTGCGGGGAGCTTTTCCAAAAGCTTGGCATGTCAACAGTCTGTAATTTTCTAAATATTTAAGGCAGTATCATATGTGCAAACCGAAGCTTCGAGAATTTTTAGACAAAGGCAAGAAATCCAAACCACATTCTCTGCGATGCGGTAAAAATCAAAGAAGGCGGAATTGAAGGAGGGCTCACTTTGGCTATTAATGTGCCGTCTCAAAGAGTTTTTATTTATAGTTTTTCTAGTTGTTCTCCTGATCTCTTGCTTGTTGCCCGCTGCGAGATTAGATAACATGCGTTTCTTGTGATTATAGTTGTTGCATTGTATTATTACTGATAATCTCGTTGTTGTTTATTGTGAATTCCATATCATGGGTACTGCGAATAAAAGCGATAAAGATGATTTAATTAGCGCGATAGACGAAGGCAGTGGTACCCTCGAAACAGTTACTCCGGATTAATTAATTAAACTTGCGTGGTACGGAGTGTACCGATACTTTTGCATCGTTTGCAGAAGTGTTTCGTTTTTCCGTTTAAGTGTCCGTTGTCAATTGTTAAATATAGCTTTCGATTGTTCTTGTGTATTTGCGGCGCCTATTTCTCGTTTCTCTCGTTGTTTCGCAAATCACGTGAGAGTGTCTCCGCCACCTGATTATTCCAACCATTCCTATTCGTAAACGCGACAATCTCTTTAATGTTAATTCATTAAGAGACGAGTGGAGTCTCGTCGAAAAATCACACGCCCCTCGACGCGTACTTTATTCCAAAAACAAGGATGTCCTAACCCTAATAAACATCCGCATTCCGCCATTTTATTACGAGCGCAATGTTATTGTAATTTCCCGGAGTTATTCTCGGATTAAAAGAAATATTCGACATTGTAATGTTACGTACGGCCAGTAAAACCGATAGTACGTCATGGAATAAGTCGTAAAAATATCAAGTGAGGTGCTTTTTTTTTAAGTAGTAATTAGAGCATGTAGATGCTAGATTAGTTTCCTGAGCGGTAAGTTAGTTTTAAAACGTGTATGCATGTACGGTATACCTTATACATAGTACGTTGATTATAGTAAACACTATTTGACGTGACACGAAATATTGACCCGGCCGAAGGTCGCCCTTAAATATATAAACATGAACTACTTTTGCACGTGGCACTCCGGTAAGGCGATACTGTTGTTGTTGTTGTTGTTGTTGACGAGATAGATTTTGATAAGTTTAATGAGGATTTGGAGGATTTACATTTGGACATCCACAAAAGATGAACATAGTTCTGGACCTTCAGTGGAAGTGGCTACGACCGATGTGACTGATAAATCCACGATGTGGTCGATTCTGAGGCCGTTTTGACCCTTTTCCTTGGCAATACTGACTGATGAGTTTCTTCGTCGATACGACAGCTATGAACGAAACATTGATACACTATTGCACTCCGGAGACAAAGGAACAATCAAAACAGCGGTTTTTTGAAGGCAAAAGAGGCTCCGAAGAAGGCGAAGACGTAGAATCATGTACACCGATTACTTAGAAAAAAGACAAACAATAACTGGAGTATTATGCGTCGTTATTGGTCCGGTTAAATAGAGTTAATCGAGAAAAAACGTTTTCATTTGAAAAAGGAAAAATCCTCTTCCTTTTGGAAGAGCCCGAGCAATTTCCAACGGCCAAAATTATGCAATGAAAGTTCGAATTAGTACAACATCCACCGTATACACCGGATTTAGCCTTTACGTGTCTTCATTTTATTTCCAAATTTGAAAAAATAACTTGGCAGACAACGGTTCACGTCGAACGAGGAAATCGTCGTCCAAACAGATGCCTATTTTGAGGATCCTCCGAAATTCTAATTTTTGGAGCACTTAAAAAACACGGAGAAACGCTCGAAAGAGCTAAATGGAGATTATGTTGGAAAATATATAAAAACCTGCACTTTATTTTTCTAAAGACTTATTGAACGACCTTTGTACAACAGTCAATACACGTAGCAGATTTGTAATAAATTCAGTATTTATTGAGCCGGAATTTTCGACAGCTTTCGAATGATGTCTTGTATTCATGTGTTATTGAACGTATATGGTCTTTTGGATAATCAAGCCTATTATTATTATTATTATTATTCATTAACCGTTTAAAAATTAATGTATTTTGCGCGTTCAATTTTGTAATAAATAACGAAGACAAGAATTCTTAATAAATGCGGCGTATATTTAGCGAGCAGTAAAGATTTTTGGCAGATTTTAGATCGATTTAGTCTTTAAGTGCAGGATCAACAACAGGAACGATTAACATAACCTCAAATTCGTGTATGTATTTTGTATTTTTGACTGATTCGTGTGCGAATCGATATTGTGCTACATCTTTCTTCAAAGATATAATTTCTTCTTGTAACTGTGCTTTTAGGAGGTAAACTTGGGTAAATTTAATCATCGACATTGACAGCCTTCCGCATTGATTTTGTTTTTAGTGGCGACTCTTGCATAATATTTACGATTCGATGTATTTAATAAGCGTGAATTTTAAGCGAGCTTTTTGGAATACTATCGCGAAATAGGGCAAGCTACGCGTGTAAATATTGTTTAGCTACCGATTCTCGACATTTGTCGAAGGGGATCTGATCTTGGCGAAAAAGCTGGTAGAATCTGGCGAAATACAAGATCAGCAGGAAGATGCAGCATCCGCGCCATCACCGTCAACAACAAAAATCTACCCACCGCATCAGAGTCGGTAGAATGTCGTTCGTTTCGGCATGTTTTTTCGGTGGAGTACGTCTTGTTATGTGTGTAGGATAGAATCGCGTGTATATGTTTTTTTTTTTTTTTATGTGTATGTGTACGTGCGTGTGTTGTATGTATGGTGGCGGGAGTGGTCCAAATGGTCCATACCTGGCGCCTTCGGCGGGCCTTGGGTCTTGCCTCGGCTTGAGGACAGGGGTCAGCCCCCATTTCTCCACCAACTCGAAGCGGGAAATGTTGGCAGATCTCACGAGAGGGGAGCCGCGTCTCCCCCCCCGGGCCCCATGTTGGACTTCAGGGGCAGCACACACTCACGGCCGCGGTTACACACAGACTGCGCCCGGCTGCGACGACGCCGTCGGGGCGCCTCGTTAACGTTCGCGCTATTTCGCGCGTCGCACTCTTGCCAACATTCGAACGGCGAAAGGACCCATGCACCGCCACCACCTTCTCGCTGCTTCTACTCTCCCTCGGCCGTTCGTCGACGCTCTAAGCGCCGCATGTTCCTGCCGTACCGGCCGGACCGAAAGTTTGGCGCGTTCGGTCGTTCAGGAACGACGACGATGGTCGGTCGATCATCGGTCGTTTCCGTCGGACTATCGCCGGCGTCGTTGTACAGCGAATCGAGGAAGTATTCGAACAAATTTTAGACGTCGGAAGAGATATCACATCGAGTGCGCTTTTCCCCCTTTTTTAGATTATCACCGTATTTATTTCATTCGAATTTTTATGATTACTCTTTTTTTTACTTTCGTATTGTCCGTTGTATCTGTTCGAACCAAAGAGCTTTCGGTAATCCTGCAGTTTACAGCTTTCGTTAGAAACTATGGCGTAGCGTTGCCGTTGGTGAAATGATTTTCGTATAAATTTTAAATCCGGTATTTAATATATCTGATCAGATACCTGATATATCTAATTGGCTGGCTGGTGTAACTGAACGGGCTATCTGATATAACGGATTAACTACCAGTTATCACTTGATCTGTCTGATCGGATATTTGATATAACTGATTGGTTGCTTCATATAATTGAACGAATACCTGATATATTTGATCGGTTACCTGATAAAACTGAATGCGTGCCCAATATATCTAATCAGATATTGGATATAACTGATTGTCTAATTGGTGTAACTAAACGCGTATCTTATATAACTGAATGGGATTAACCGATTAGCTACCTGATATAACTGAAAGGATACTTGTCATAACTGAACGGGTACTTGATACATCCCATCAGCTACCTAACATAACTGAATAACTAAATTTAAACGGCATAAACGGCATTTAAATCAATATAAAAAATATAAAAACATCAATATAAATAACCCAAAGTTGCACTTACGTCCCTCCACTCAGGGCAGTAATGATGACGGAAAACATATTACTTTATCAGTAACGCTTCTAGAGGTAAATAACTGACAAAAACCAACATATATAAAGTTGATGTTATCCGAAAAGTGGTATTACCTTAACTCTAGTTACGGAGCAAATACAAGAAGCAGCGAAAAGTTCTAAGGTGATTGATTCATTCACTAGAGAGACAATGAACAGACACATCTAACTAAAGGATGCGACTTTAACTGAAATAGCACAGCATGGAGATGTGAAGGTGACTGGTAAAAACAAATCATTTAGAAACAATCCCGCTGCGCTTGTGGAAAATTTAAATAATCCTTACTAAGGCTGCAAAGTTAACTTAATATGTGACGCCTGCGACTTCCTCATGACTATCAAGAATTTAGTCAATCCGTGAGTTCTACATCTAATAATAATAATAAATCTAATCTAATAATAAATCACTTGTATTTCACCATTCCTGTGATGCGGAGAGGATAAGAGGATCACGTTGACGATTACTCTCTTTGCCTTAATAAGATTACACGACTAAACACGCGTAGAGGAAGGAAACGAGCCAGTGTCGGATCAACACTGCACGGATTCACTACATGACGAACTGTTGTTACTGATTGTTACTGATACTCGGCAGACGCCAATCTTATTCCGCTAGCCACATTTAATGAGTCAATTTGAATTAGATAACCTCGTGAGGGATGTCAACCTACGAAAATCACGAGTCGCGCGAATGGATACGATCAAGCATTTAGCGATGTTAGCCCAGTATGTCCCTTCAAGTATCGTCACTCTGACTTTTGTCTTGAAAATATGGGCGACATCAATAATGAGTAATGAGCAATGCTTCCACGAAGATGTTTTGGTAATGAGAAAGCGGTGCTAGGGCAAATTAAATCGTTCTATGTTAGCGCATTATTGCTGGGCGCTAAGAGGAGAGGTTGTGAAAGTTATTTAATTGTAAAAATTTGAAATGGTTATTAAGATATATAATAAGCAAAATAATAATAATAACAATTAACATTTAAATGAATCATGGTTTAAATGGTTAGTCATTTTTTCCACAACTTTCCTTGTTCAATAATTAGATGGGACAGATTATCAGAAAAAACAAATTTAATCCACAATTAAAAGTAAGTTCTCGTTTTTTTTTTAAGCAAGAAAGGCATTAGATGGCTCTTTGGTTCAAGTTAATAAAACGGAAAATTCAAAGAAAGATCGCATTAATTTTCAATTAATCGGAAAAAGATCTGCTGGTAATCGTAGTTAATACTTATGGGAGTTGAGGAAGAATCATAAAAAATTGAAGATTGACAAATTGAAAGGCATTTACAGAGACTTGATAACATTGTTGGTCTTTTACATTAAAAACAAGATGAAATATACGCAAAATGATTGAAATTGTTGATGAAACAATTGATATGAGATGCTAACGCATCTCTATATCAATTGTTTTTAAAGTGTACAACTCCTGGCATATTTATATTACCACTGGCAACGTTGTCAAGTTTTCCGCGGTTACTTTCGTTGATATGTGCGAAAAATATTGGATACTTCGTTAAAAATTTTAGGAACATTGTCGCTTTGTACGTTTTCTCTTAGTACTGCTATTGCGATTACATTAAGTAGAAGCTGTAAAATGCAGGATCACCAAGTTTCGAATTGATTCATAATGTTCAGATTCAGGCACGCTGGAAGTGAAAAAAAAATACGCGATCCTCTTCATTCGCGTTACGTACCGTGCACTGGGATTATTTCAGACGAAATTCAAATACGCGAACCTCGATGAATGATTATAAAATTCTCCAGAACCTTTTGACTTCGAGTATAAGAAATTCGATAGTTTTATGAATGCATTGAAAATTCGAAAACTGCAAAAAATAAGGGCAAATATAACGTTTCGGGGCATTTTTCAAGTACTTCAAGCAGAATATGATTCAATTTTGAACATTACTATTTTAGATCGGAGGTTCGCAAGCTACTTTTTGGATAACAGGTAATCAAAGAGAAAGTACTCTCGTTAAGTATCATCGTTACTTAGCCAAAATATCTGTCGAAAGTTTCTTAAATAAACCCAGTTGCCGGTAGGATATGTCCGTCTTAAGATTGTCTTCACCGATATCTCCGACAATATTGTTTCTAAAAATAATTTTGCAAACGTTCGAAATATGCCACAATCGATTAAAACTATTGTTTTCTCCAATTAGCGTAATGTAGAAGCGAACTTCGCACAATATTCACAAACGCTCGGATTAATTTAAAGAAAATCGACGATAATTTTAGGACATTTAATGAGATCATAGCTACGATACGATAATACGAACGGAATAATGAAAAATTAATGAACGCCATAAAGTAGAAGTGATAGACGTAAGATGTGTTTAACGAAAATCAAAACGCTTATTTATGGAAATTCAATGTTGCAAACGTATACAGGGTGTTTTTCTATTTAAAAAAATTAAAAAATACGAACACATTTGGAAGCGTGAGTAGATCTGTTGTAAGATATTTCAAAAATTGGTCCATTTAACCGCCTTTTTATCTAATTTTAAGCGTAATTTTTAGGAAATTAACGAGTTTGGGGTTAAGGTGTGTTATATCTTATCTCTTCGAAATTTTTTGGTACTTTTAAAAAAATTTAAGAGAACAAAATTGATGATCGTGAAACATCCTGTACAAATGCCGATAATTTTACGTTATGATCCTACATCTATCACTGTTCACGAGTTTAAGAGGAATTCCTTTGCCAGCGAATCACCCAGTACAATTCTTATTTGGTTCCATTATCTAAGCAAAGAATCACACCACACGCTCAATGCTCAAGCAAATCTACTACGTATCGTGAAGGAAATTACAATATTATGTTGATGCGATGTTGTCACTGTTTCTTTCGATATTTTTTATTTCTTAAACTTGATTTGACGAAAAAAAAAGATTATTTCGAAAATTTACTTTTTGTTAACAATATTACTTCGTGTAAAATATCTATCTCAGAAATATTTGTTTACTTAGCCAGGAACGAAGTGTATCTACAGATTCGTAATAATCTATCAAAACAATGGCCATCCGTTACGCTTAATCACGATCTCTAATACATACTTATTATTATCGTAACAGCCTTACTAGCGACAATCAGCTTGAATTAAAAACGTTCTTTCTCATCGCCGTCTGTTACGCGTCGTTTATATCCCGTTTAATTTCGATTAGCAGTCCCGTTTCTACGACCACGTTTAAGATCGTCGAATCTCTAACGAACGTGCACATGATAACCGCACTATACTACTCATACGACATATATCGTATCACCTCCGATTTTTTTTTTTGTTTTTTTCCGGCAGTTTAGTATGCTACTATGTATGTGCAACAACTACCTACTGGCACTGGCCATATTCCTATCGTTATGTCGCGCTCGACGCCGTAACCTGGTGAATTTTGCGAGAAGCGGTTGGTATCGGTACCAGTGGCGGCGTAAAGCTTTTCTGCTCCTGCTACTCTCTACGATCGCGTTTGTGTGTGTGTGTGTGCGAGTGTTTTGTATATAGCTATAAGTGCGAGAGAGCAACAGCAGCACTGAGAGGAGTAGGAAAATCGGAGAATAGCGCCGGTGATCATTGATCACAAGAGCGAGAGACAAAATAGTACGGAGCGTATTACGGGGAGAGAGCGAGAGGATGGAGCGTGCTGCAGGATACGATCAATAGAGAACCCCCGCACTGCTACAGCTGATCGCAGGCTGACAACCTCAACCGTTGCCCTAACCCTACAATGCTCTATACGTAGTTGTGGTATATTCTATATACATAAGTGCATGTGTGTATGTATTTATGTCATTGTATGCGATTATCCTGCGAGTTATGTATCATCGCGCGATACAACAACGCTATACATAAATAGGAACGCCTGCGGCGGTGGACGAGATATTAACTCGATCACGAAGCGTTGTATGACCGCCGATTAACTGTAACACGTTCCGGATTCTTTTAATCAGATTCTTAATATAGAAATTTTACGCGAAACCAATCGCTTAGATTAGCTAATCGACTAGACCGAATTTGATCATTTCCGCTAACTTGATGAATTGTGCCCGGAAAAGATTCTTCGGGTACTCTCAATATGGGAAGTACAGAAGTCATAATGAGTGGTTCAACTCCTTGCGTCTAGCTTTATCAGGATTTACAAGATGTGCAAGATCCATCGCTTTCCTAAGTTAAGTTCTTATTCGAAAAAGCTTGCGTTCAGCGTATACACGAAGTAGTCTCGAAAGTTTCAATATCAAGCAGGAGGATGAAGTATTAAACGAATCGCAGAAGAATTGGATTTAAATAAATCTACAGCCAGAGCGACTGGTCCTCAAAAAGTATTAACTCGTGTAGACGATTACCATTTTATTCAATATTCGAGAGAAAATCCGTTTGAATGTACAAGAACGGCTGTTCTCGAAATAAATTTTCTTTGTTCTGGGCAAATTGCGAATCGGAGAGTCCAAAATAGCGAATTCAGTGTGATGCTAGACAAAATAACTTTATTTTCCAAGATGACGATTATCTTCCGGACGTCTCATAGAGCAAAAATCTTTAAGGTTGGACCAACGTAACCAAGGCAAAGACGCACTGTACAAATAATAGTAGAATATCCCGAGCCAAAAAGAAAAAAAACTTCCGTTACCTATATCACGTTGCTCTTTACGGAAACGATAACATTCTCCGATTAAATGTCTATAACACGACATTAAATAGAACTCGTGATGATGACGGTTCTCTCGGACATATCCTTTGGAACGATGAATGTATATTTAATAGACATGCAATCTTTCGCACTTATGACTAGAGAGGACAAAAGCGAGTGAAATCATATCTGTTTTGCAGCGACGAGACAGCCTCGTGTTTTGTCGGCTCTCAGGTACACCAGTAGGCAACACGAACCCTTTCTTATGAGACGAGTAGATACGAGTCTGTCTAATCACTGCAAAAAAGGTATGATTTCACTCGCTTTTGTCCTCTCTATTTATGATTTTCGATGTTGGGCGTGAGTACCAAAGAAGGTTGAATACCTCAATAGATGACATATAATGCGCGACCTAATATGCTGTGTTTGCACGACGGAGCTTTCGCACTATGTTCTTAGCGACTGAGAGCGACTGGACGAACATTTTCTAAGCAGATAGACTGGTCCATGGTGATCAAATATCGTAGCTAGCTAAGCTAAAGGAAAAGTACAGGCTCCCTTAAACGCCGACAAAGTGAGGAAGTAATGCTGGAAATCACGCCAGAATTTAAAAAATTCGAGGACAATGCCCCAGAAAGCTTTATTAGAAACAAACGTAGTTTTATCTAAATTCATCAGCGGATAACCGGAAAGCCACCTCCAGTTATGAAACCTTTCATAGGACCACAACATTCAAGAATATAATCATCAAATACGATAATTTCGAAGATATCGCACGTGGAACAGATAATAGCATGCTGTTCAAAGGGCAATATTTATAGCGTACGGTATCAACATTTCTAACGTTACTTTCCTCTCATAAACGTTTCCTAATTGATAATCTAAAAATATCCAATTTATCGACGCAAAAATTCAAGCTGAACTCTAAAAAAAGTCTGTACGGCATTTATCTAACGCGACGAAACTCGAGCACTCTAAATAGAACAGCCTACTACCACATACTCCGACTGGTAACGTGGTCGTCATACGACTGACTGACCTAATCGGCGTTCCGGATGACGGTCATGATTTTCAACAACGCGCTGCAACAACTCAAAAATCGAAAAGAGTGGCAGGGTTATGTTAAAAATACCATCTCGCGCGCTTCTATCTCGTCGTCATTGAACACGCAGACGAAACGAAACCTAACTTAAACGCTTCAATACAGTAAGGAATAATCGTATTGGTACATGTGATCGGTAATGGTCAGTCTACGGAATAGGTTTTCCATGGCCAAAGAAACTTTATCGAGTTTATGGCTACGGTGTTTAAAGGTACGCGAGATAATCTACGTTGATTACCTTGAAAAAGACAAAACGATTATTGGCGAATATTACGCCAGCTTATTAGATTCTTTTTAACAATCCGGTGAACGAAAAATGTCTGTATTTGACGATGAAAAGAACTCTGTTCTGTTAAGGCAAAGCATGAGTGTACACATGTACTGTTGCTTTGGCAAAATTCAGTTAGTATTTTCGGACGTAAAAAGATGGCACGGAAGAAAAAGATTTGGCTCAGATGAAGAAGAGATTGCAGAAACAAACGAAGTTTGAGAAATTACATTTTGAACATAGAACATTGAAAAATAAAATAAATTTTCTTCTTGTCGATGCCAGGTGCCAAGTTATTTCATTTATCGAAAAGTTCAAATATCTATCAGCATTTAAATTTTTTCGAACAAAAGTTGGATACAATTAATCTATAACTAAGAATAAATACTACATCAAACATTGGCTTTAAAGTTTTCATCAGTTCCCCTTTTACGGTTCAGAGAGGATATCGTATCATTGGAAGAAAAGGTCGCTTCATCTCCAAACATTATTTGTTTGGCAAAAGAACGATTGTGGACGGGTTCATTCTAAAACCATGTGAAAGCTGGCATGAAAATCTCAGGCTTTCAGCATGTTAATAAATTTTGGTTTATTGGGGTAGCATTTGTTTTTCTGTAAAATCCGCAGTCTTCTTTGCTTCTGTTCCGTCAGAAGTAGCAGCGACTGAAGTTGTTTTATGTTCCACCACGTCCAGTAAAAGATTTTCTTCGTGCTAATGAACTTGCCAGTTAACTAATCCGGTCCTCTTAAGTTTGTCGAGAGTACTGCCAACGTTGAAATGTGAAACTTAATTAATTTTTTTCTGTATTGATCAACGTGAGCAAAGTTTAAGAATAATATAATGTAGTAAAGAAGAGCATTGATTAAATTAAAGATTAAATTACTTCGCCCCAATCGATGACCTTCTTCTTGGATGTACGTTTCTAATCATTGTTTTGATGATTGTTTGTATCTTTGATGCATGACGGAGGCTTCAAAATTCCGTTCCATGGCTGCTCTTGATTATTTAGATCTACGGCGTAAACCCTCAAACCGAAAAATCTCGCTTTTGCAAAAATTCGTTTGCTCTGAGAGAAAATTGAGCTGGCACGCCCTCAAGTACGCAATACATTCTTTGAGTAATGTTCAATTTAATAATTTCCTATCTACCTATCGATTGGACAATCGAAATGGACCAATCAGAGTTGTCGATTGTACCTACTCACGTACTACGTTTGAAAATGAGACGGGCGAAGAAGTGCAGAGAAACATTTGAGATACCCTGTATCTTGAAAATGAACGGTTTTCTATCGCGTGGCACTACGCATCGTATTTCTTTCCAATGCCACCCGGTATATTTCGAATTAAAATAAATCAAAAAAATCTCGTACGAATACAATTCTCCTGCATTGTATAAACGCGTGTCCGACCCTTATAATGTACCAAAACGAATCGATTACACCGGCCAAGTCAGCCGGCTACACGACCGTTTCTAATTATAAAGTGGCCGTCTCCTCTGCGCCGTTTGTGTTGTAGGTGGTCAGTTTTAGACCACCTTGTATCAGAAATATATCGCGACGCGATCGCTACATCATGTTTCCGAGTCGTCTCGTTCCGTCGAGCTTCTAAAGCGCAGGATTGCGCGACGTCCTGCCGTCCCGACGGTGTGTGCCGACGTTGGCGATGGTGGTGGTGGTATTTCGTTAATTTCCGTCGACTTTCGCCGTTTGTATTACGGCCGGCGGAGTAGCACGTGCTGCCTGCTGGCCGGTACACGTGTATTTTTGGAGAGTACGGGAGACGGCGGAGAAAACTGCGCCGGCAGCGCCGCCAACCGGCCGATCGATGCAGGTCACTCCCATGAATTATTTATTTTACGGTGCGAGCGTATATAAAAACCGAAAGAATATTGTACAACAATGATAATAAAAAATAGTGAACGGCTTTATTTGGGATAAATACACGATGCAGATTATTCTATTTATGGTGGTAATTCTGCTGGAATTTTTTAGTGGCCGTTCTTTTACTTGTTAATTCAATTGGATCAGGATAACAAGAGTACTGTGACACGAATGTCAAGGCCCATTTTTTTTCGTACGTCTCTAATTGTTAGATGTAAGAAAATTAAACTCTTCTGTCTTTGAGGGAGATGATGCTGCTGTCTGTTGACTTATTATGAAGAGCTATTATAATTTTCGATTTGAAATTAAGATGATGCGCCTAAAACCGGGTTAATTAAGCCGCTCTTTAAAATAGGTGATCTTAACAACGTTCTCCACTACAAACCAATCTGTTTGATTATCTGACATGAACATCATACATGAACGATCTTCTAAGTGTTCTAAGCGATCCTCACACATCTGTTTTTCTATAAATTAATATCTCCTTATCTGAGTTTACGTTTTGCATTAAATACCGTCGATGACTGGATAAAAAAAGAACAATTTTCTTATTAACAACGATAAAAATTCTTGTATTCTATTTAGCAATATTAACCATATTCAGTATAAATTGACACGATTCCTGCGGACCAGTTTTTTTTTTTTTAATCATAAAATATTTACGTTTTACGACGCATATATTCTTAAAATTATATCTTTTGTCCATCTCATAATTGTGAAACAAAAATTGCTGCACATTGGATAATGTTTGTAATTGTAATTTTGTTTAACTTGTTTCTGATATATCCTTAGTTGCTTTAAGAAGCAAAAATGTTATTATTGTTATTATTATTATAACCGAGAATAAATGGCCGAAATAAAAATATAATAAATATAAAAAAATAATAAAAAAAATAAATATAATAAAAATATAAAAAAATGAATCTGCTGGTTATTTAATTAGTCTTTAGCAGAATAATACATTTTGCTCAACAATAATCTCTTTTGATCTCATCTAGAAGCTTTTTGGACCACCTCTAATCCGTAAGTAATAGGGTTCTTTAGTAACAGAGCTTGCTGGTGTGTAATGTAAGTAACTGGTCTAATACCGTGCTCACAAGCAGCATTATTTGGAAAATGTAGTCTATTGGTATAAACAAAACACTCTGAGTATAAAAGCGTCCTAACAATATTATTTTATTATTTTTCAAACGTCTCTGTAACATTCTCCTCACTTTTGATCGAACATGCTACGTACTCCCGAAAACCATTATTGTCATCCTTTCAGTTTTCTCAATATACAGGGTGACATTAAAAAAAACTACGATGCGGAGTGCTATACGATAGAGGACCTTAAAATAATAAAATAATAAAAATTTTTATTTCCGGAATGTCTTCAGCTTGTTCGTTTGCAAGAGTAGGTTGAGCTATATCTACTATCAGACGCACCATCTACATCGACCGCAAGATCGACTTGCTTTGCCAGAAAGGCAATGCTCTGTGTGATATTAAACGTTACCAACAATAATTGACCGGTTTGAAAAAAGGACTAGAATACCGAAAGAGGCAACACAATGTCATTTCTCTTTATCACAATGTTCCATCATATACGGCAAAACCGGTTCGCGATACCTTGGATGCACTCAGCTGGGAAGTTCTATCCCATGCGGCTTACTCATCGGACTTGGCTCCTTCCGATTACATCGACGGGTTACGCACTTGCTGAGCAGCGGTTTGGCTCGCACGAAGACGTGAAGAAACGGCTCGACGAATGGTTCGCAGCAAAAGGAGAAGAGTTTTACTGGCGTGGTATTTACAAATTGCCCAAAAGATGGGAAAAATAAATAGCAAGCAATGGGGAATACTTTGAATAAAGTACTTTTTATTATTCTTCCGGATTTTTTTAGAAAAAAAACAAAAAATCGGCACTTCATGCTTTTGTTGCTTTTGTTTTTTTGTTTTTTTTTTTTTGTTAATAATCATCTTCTAAACGCCTATGCACGTCAATAAATCTTCTAACATTAGGAACATTACCTCTTTCGATAAATACGTTAAGGTTCAGAAGAATTCGACCGAGCTTCGCTATAACACAAAAAAAGCGATTTTTAAAAGTAATATGACGTATTTTTACAAAATTTTATAAAAATTTGACACACGACAACCTTTCCTCGCAACACAGAAACATATTTCGGTGTCCGTGTGAATCATTTATTTTCTAAATAAGCGTGTCGCAGGACGTCAAGCAACATGTTGAATGCGTGTAGGTGAAAAATGTATATCAAGAATGTTAAGAAGGTTAACGCCTGACCTAAAATAAACATCAATTAATGGGAAAGGATCAATAGAGTCGAATTTTGTATGAGACGATTGTATTAATAGCGATCGGTATTCTGTTTATTTTTAGGTAATCGAGGATTATAGTACGTCAGAGTTCTAAAACGAAATATACAGCGTGATAATTAATTATTTGATTCTTATATCTGGTATTAATATCAATATACAACGGTACTTCGCTTAATTTGGCAAGTCGACTAAGCAAAGTATATGAGCAGATGGACAGTTCATCGAAACTAATTTTAATGTCTACAAGCTCAGCTCAATGTACACAGCTATCTGTAGATCTTCGTTGACCTCGACGCACGAGACCACGGAGGACCACTGGAGTCACTGCTCGAATTGTCCACGAATAATTACAAGTGGTCGGGATCGTACGAACTAGCCATCTTATAGTCCCGACCTCAGTCCAATAGAACATTTCTGGGATTGACTAGAAAGACAGATTTGAGCACGTGTATCCCGCCTAAGTAACTTGGCTGAATTTGCCGATGCACTTCACACAAAAAACTATGTTCGAAATTTTTGGAGTTTATCCTCAAAGGCGGGAACTTTCTTGGTTGAAGATGTCACTCGTTACGGGTTATCGTCGGTGTTCAAATTGATCTCCGTTTCTTGTTATCGTCGTTCTGGGTGGACGGTGATCACCACCGTGTTCAATTCACAGGCCCGTCTCCACGTGTCTTTGGAAAAATTCTTTCGTGAATTGCAAGAAGCTCAAAATTCCAAGATCCACTCTAATCTGTCGATAATCGTTCTTAATATCTTCTTTTCAAAAATATCTGGAGAAAAGTTGGAGAAAAATTGTATGTTAGACAGACATTGTCCATATATCAACGATTTCGTTTCGGCTGCTAGAGGACTGCTTCTGCTTGTTGTGTTTCTTGCTAAAGATTTCGATGTGGTTGGCCCAGGTATATAAGTGAGTGAGTGAGACGGGTGTTACTGATGTAAATGTTTCGCCAAGTTGATCTTTAGCCGCCACACAATAAGAACGTCTTGTAGTCGCAGTGTTACCGGCGAAGATCGATAAATCTCTTAAGAAGGGCATCGCTCGCATAAAGAAGCAAAAGCTCTGGTTCCGAAGGAGATCCCTGTGATTGCGTTGTTTCATTTATTCTATTTTACGTCCGATCGAAGCGAGTACAACATTTAAATGATAATTCTTCAAGTTTTCCTTGTTTTTTCCTTCTTAAATTCAAAGTAAAACCAATACGAAATCCCCCTTGACTAACACTTCTTTTCAGTGTACGTCCTGTACGATAGATGGCGCCAATATCCTATTAACTTAACATACGTTAACCGCCTCGTAGATGTACAGATTATTATTGGCTCGTTCTTGAGTTTTTTTTTTTTTGCGTGTACTTAAAATCAAAAATATTGTGCATGCACGTCGTAACCTATCTAACTAATAATTTTTAAAACACCTGTTACCGGCATCGAAACCAGGAAATCAACCGAATGAATCGAGGCATCTCCGCTTTACAATAGAGCTTACAAAAATACACAACAAAACATTAATTGGACGTTGGCCAATGGGAGTTAAAACAAAAGGATATATTGTTGATATTTTTAGCCAGTTATGACTTTACGTATTGTTTCTTTTTCTATTATTATGTTTTCGAATAAAAATACTTACAACCGGGTATAAATACCGATATATGCTAGACGTGGTGACTCAAATGGGAAAGGACGCCTTTCTGTTGTCTTTTTTTTATGAATTGTTATTCTATTGTTCGTCTGCGTCCTGAATTTCTAGTATTATCATAAACGTTAAGGTAGATCTGCGATTTCCGCGAAGGCGATCTTAAAACTATAGAAGCTTATTTCGCAATTAAAATGAGATGCTTACTAATATTAGGTCGGTTTTGTTTATCAACAGTGCTGACAACGTTCCTATCTGTTGATAAAAATATAGCCCGTGTAATGACGCCCGACACCCTTTTTCTTTTGTTGGCGATCTTCGGTCTCCGTACCGCTATTAATGTTTTTTCTTTTTTTTAATACTCAAGGGTTGTTGTCGTTATTTTATGCAAACCTTCAACCCCATCTCGAACTCATCTGTTCATTTGTGACAAATACCCAAGGCGTTAATTGCAAGAACTCGGCGGCCAGTACTACGTGCATTAAAAACAGAAATAAAATAACATCCTGCAAGAACTCAACGGAGATGACCCCGAGGGCCGAATGTAGTTTAGCGATACAATGAATGATTTATGCTATCGTAATCCATGCTTTATTCGACAAATTCTTTTTTTCGGACGAAGTCTCATCTTGTATAAATGCAACGGTAAATCGACGAGAATAAGTAGGGTAGACAATAGAAACGTTGGTCCTTTCTTCCTTGGCGGAATTCTCACGGCTCAGTGGTTAAGGACGCCCCTGTACTTGCTTTTGCAGAAATTTTTTCAAATCATCTCTAACGGCTTACCGAAAAGAAATATTTGGTTTCAGCAAGATGGTGTACCTCCTCATTTTGTACGTCTTATCCGCGGGTTTCTAAACAACTGCTTTTTTTGGGAAGTGATATACCGGAATAGACCTGCCTCCAAAGTTTGGTACCCTGTTACCATCTTACCCCCTTGATTTTTTTTTTTGGTAACAGTTAGAAAATAGTTTTAGGTGTGAAGTCAGTAGAATTCAATGTTTACATAGATTTGCTTATTGTTAAAAGGCCTTATTGAATAACCGCATTAATTTTTGGTTATTGTTATTAATAAAATGTGAGATGTTAAAATGGCAACGTTTAGATAATTAAATGATTTAATAAAATAAGAATAAAGCGGCAGTTGCCATTTAGAAAAAATCGTCAATTACATAATTTCTTTGAAATACCAGAAGTTGGGGAAATCTAAACTTGAAGCGAAAATGTTTAATCACTTGTCTCAGCATTTCTTCCAAGAACAAATTGCTTCAATTCCAATGAATTTATTCCACAAATTCGCCCTACACGGTGTACTATATCACACTTTTCCTTTATTTTAAGCTCTATACTATAATTACTTGTTCAGCTAAGCGTGTCATGACCTACAATTAATTTATTCAACTCGTTACTAATTGCTACCACCCAGACTATTGTTCACTACGAGCTGAACCCTTCCATCATGGCAGGCTATTTTTTTTTTATCTCCAGCAATAATTTAAACCTGCAATTTTTCGCTTTATGGTTTCCTACCCTCGATTATATCCGGCATCATTACGAGGCGCAAAATTTTCTGCCGGTTGAAGGGGGTTAATTATATGGTGTGCACGGTCGGTGCGAATGACTTGCGATTGTTAAAAAGTAGGCTTCGCTGCAGCAAATAGGTGGGTATTATTAACACCTTCCTCGAATTAGGTTTACTACGTTTGCAAAATTAACTTATGGAGCTATACATACTTTTGTATTGAAATAATAACGTAGGCTTCCATGTCCAAGGTCGATTAAAATTAAACGTGTTGCGAATTTGGACCGTGTCATGGTTAATCGAAAGCTCGCGGACGAATGTATTAACTGTTTTATGTAATTCTTGAACTTAAAGTCACTTTAGATCTAAAGAGTGCTTTAACGTTGGTGACGGCTAGTTTAATGATAAATTTAAAGTGCCTTTAAATCTGAATACCAACTTTAACCGTCTAATTAGCTAAGGTTAAAGTGTACTTTAGATTTAAAGCCGCCATTCTGAAGCTGCTTCGTAAGTCGACTTTAAAATTTAAGCCGCTTTAAATTTACCATGAAAGCGACTGTTAATAATTTAAATTAACAGTTAGAAACGGCAATATCAGTATGTTTTGTTTATTGGTATCATGGTAACCAAACAATATTAACATCAGTCACCATTCGGATGCAATGTCCTAATATATCTCTATATCCGTCCCTTTTAAAGATTTATAATAATTTCTCTCGGTCGGCAATATGAAGATGTTCCACATTTGCATTGTAGTCACCCTTATCTAAGTTGGTAGATATATTAGCTATACAGCTTTCGTCACATAGTGTTATGCTACCGGTTCGCACAGTAGTGATATGCAAATTGAATGAACGTAGTGGATATAACGGCTTATCGCGATCGCCAGTTTTATTGCGAAATTTATGTTAGAAGGAGGTAAATATATAAGCGGAAGGTTGGGGCAATCTGTGCACTTTGTTTCGAGCTAGAATTCCAACCTTAAACAGCTTGATAGTAGATTACCACCACTAAGGTTGTAGCTACATCGACTCTGGCTTGAATTGCATTTGAATGAAAAAAAGAAAAAAATAGTTGCGGTACTTAGAACTAACCTGGGTATTCGGGACTCCTCCCCTAGGGTGTATAGACCGGCGACGGCCGCCATTGATGTTAAGGAAATAAATGTGACACATCATCCCTTACCATGTCACCGGTTCGAGACATACGGTCCCATATCAACGCCCACGATTTGCCTCGTATATCACGCACATACCAACCTTGTCGCGTGTTCATCTCAACATGCTCACATCGCACACAGAAAAGGACGTTTCGAGAACGTTTATTTATTTATTGTATTTATTCCGTTTTCGTTCTTTTCCTTTTAACGCACGATTTTTGTTGCAACGTTGAATTGCGGAAATTATGGCAGCTTAGCAAAATTAGAGCTTCTCCTTGTATTAACGATCTGCGAGTATAATCATATACCTTACCTACGGTATATTGTTTATGGTATTCTTGCTTTTAAAGGATCATTTAGACGTGGAATAAATAAGATTTAGTCGATCCGATAGTTTTGACCGGTTCTTGTTAAGCAATCGCCTTTGCACATTGAAATAGCTTTTCATCTGTTGCTTAATTGAATAAAATATCTATTTTTTGTTAAAAAAAAAACATGTTCAAAACCGTTTAGAACCGTTTAAGCAATAATAATAAATAAGTAATGAAGTTATTCAAATTACCAATAAGCTGTACCTTTTTCTAATTAACAACTTAATTAAATGTGGCAACTCATTTTAATGTTTATCGGGATTTTTTGTGCTTGTGAGGCATGCTTTCCGCATTGCTTCCGTTCTCGCCGCATTGCTTCTACAAGCTTATTCAGCGTTATAGGAGGACGAGGACGAGTTCCTCCCAAAGATGTTTGCTGTAATTCCAGTTTGGAGAATACCATTCTTTAAATATTATCGGTATGTCACGCACGATGCTCGAAGGGCTCGGGCAGGACGAGCACTATTGCCTACAAATGTCTCAAAACCACCAGCTCGCTGCGACCGTCTGTAGGTCCTTCTTAAACGGTAATAGACGCACCTCCAAATGATACTTCCCTCTACGCCTCCTCCAAATTAAAGCTCTACTATCCAGAGTGATGTATAATAAATCATCCGATCCGTTGTAGGAAAGGCTCCTTCCCCAATCACAAGCCTCTTTAGCAATCTTATATTGCCTTGTGATTAGCGAGTATAGTGGCTTCGGTCTTCGGTCGAAGATGAGGATCGATGCATCCTTAATTGATTAATTAAGCTTGTGCCGTGCGGAGTACGCCAATACTTTGCCGTTGTTTGAAATAAATAAACATACATATGTAACAATATTTTCGTAAAAAATTAACTATTATGGACGACAGGGCGTTAGAATTTTTCTTTTTTTTTACTAAAGGGGTGAGTGGTCTAGAAAAGGTTGGCAACTTCTACCTAGCTTCGCTCGCAATAATTTGAATAAATACCTTTAGTTAAATAGATACTTTAATGTATCTATTTTGTTTTTGTAATGAAGTCACCATTATCGTTGGTACCCGAAAGAATTCTAGGATCTCGCCAAGCAACAAGCTGCGGAAGCATTATTGTATTCTAGAATTTGAACACCGTGTACGTTCGGTATTCACCGCATATTTCATCTTGTAAGTCACGATCATTGTTCGTTGTAGCGTTCATGTCGAATTTCCGAACGAAGAAAGCGTACATAAAACATAAAACTCGAAGCGGCACGAGCATTTGTAACGGTAACACGAAACTTGTCCGGCGCGGCCAACTTTTTTCGGCGGCGGCGATTGCATCACGTATGTACATGTAAATATATCGTAAATAGTTAACGACACATTGACGCACTACAATAACGTGTTACGGAAGCGCTAAACGTTCTACATCTACACGATAATATCGATTTTCCCGCATATAATTAGCTTTGAAAGCGTACCTAAACTTACATGCCGCCGGTTAATACTTATGCTCGTCGGAAAGTTTCAAATTTACCGTTTATGTTGATGTCGAATGTTATTTACATAGATAACGTGGACGTAATAAACGATTGAATCGGATGTCTTTTAGGAGGGAAGAATCGCCGAAAGCTACAATATGCATGTAATTAAAATATTTTTATATTTTGTTGCTATTATGGATGCAGAACCAAGTACAAGCTCTGTCGGCGGTGACCATGTTTATTCTCCTCGGAAAAAACGTGGAAAGTCGGGTCATTAACGCAACAATGGGAAAAGTAAGTGTTAATTAATGCTTACAAGATGAACCAACTGAGACATGACCGAGACATTTGACATCAAGAAACTATTTGGACAGGCCTTCTTTATTGGAAGCATTTGACAAGTCGATGAATCGGACAACATTGTATCTATTAATGGAAGAAATGAATTTCAAACAAGAAAGTATTAAGAGAATATATATAGTGCCCGACATCATTTCTCATCCCACAATTGACGCTATTTCGTTGAAACACTAACGTTTTAGTTAGAACCACCCTTGTTCAAAGTTTGCTTTAACACCAATTTTTGAGGATTTGCTTTTACTCTGATGGACATTTTCAAAGCGATAATTACTCTCTTATTGCTCTCACAAAAAAAAAAAAACAACAAGAAATAGAAATAAAGCTACCATCTTTTATTTTAATAAAAGGAGTAAGACTTCGTCGTTTCTCAATAACTGCTAGCATTCGATAGTAGATGCGAAGTAAATAAATTATTTATTTATCCAACTCATTGGAATTGCTTCCCAACCGGTTCTTATGGCTAACATCAATTCTTCTCTAATGTTAAATTATCTTCCTTCGCTGTAGACTCGTCCCTTCATCCAGCCGTATAACTTTTCTGCAGAAAGGACAGGCCATTCCGGAACATCCCTTCATGTATGCGTTGATTATTCTTGTTGGGTGAATTGGAGCATTATCATGTTGAACTGTCGATTCTTCATCGGAAAACGTCAAGTCAATATTAACGGTTTGTCTCTGGAGCAACTCCGGGTACTTTTGAGCAGTCTGTCTTCCTTGCTTAGCTGTACCACGAGAATCTACAAAACTGCACGAGGCTCCTTTGCTGTCGTTGCCGTTGCAATGTGGTCTCTCCGATTATTGCAATAGTCTTCGATGTTCGAGGTTCAATTTTGCTTCTTTCACCTAAACATAAAGTTCTTCCACGACCCATACTGGCGAGCAAGTATTGTCACAACTTGACAAGAATTGTGGCACAATTCTTGACTTGTTGTTAAGCAAGGTAGTTTTCATTTATTTTACAGCACCCAGCTAACTGGAATTAAAAGGTATAATGCGAGTAATCAAGTGGCGCAGTAACGACCTTTAAAAATGGCAAAAACAATAGCGATTCATCAATATCTTAAGGCAAAGTTGAGCGTAAAGTGTCTTCTTCTCAGACAAAAATTAGCTTCATCTTAGTTCTTTTACTAATAACATCTGATGATCCTTGTGACCGCTTCGTTAAATGTTTCCTGGAAATGCAACGCACGCCAAAAGTCCTGGATGTCCCTGATCTGGTTACCGTAAATTCAATTCTTGAAATCAATGCACGATATTAAAATTGAAATGAAGGGCGTTGGTAACGAATAAGATAAGAAGAATATATCCTGTTTTTGCTCGTACAAGGTTGGTACATGGGTGCTTCAAGATAAAAATGGAAACGTTTAAGCAATTATTGAACCCTTACCGAGTACTATTGAAATTGTTTTTTTAAGAGATACGGAAGATGTTGCTCATAAAGTTTATTGTAGGATCACTGAATTGGCGTTGTCCAATATTGTTCAGCAGAAGCCACACACAATTAATTAATAATTTTTTATCTGCTAGTTTTTACGCTTTATATATAAACTTATTTACATCATTATCGTCAAACAACTCAAACGTATTTTGAAGTTTCACTCTTATGGGTTTTAAGTAAGATAAAGCCTCATCTTCTTTATAAGAAATTCCCCGTTATATACGAGCGTTCTTGATTGCTACAGCCCGCTTGGATACGGTGATTTATTACGATTTCGAGCTGCATAGGTGCGGCCTGACAAATTACTCTGCCTTTTAGCGGAGGTAATAAGTTTTTTCAGCCGAATCCATTACGGGTAATTGAAAGGCGAAGATAACAGCGAAGCTGCTTAGAAAGGGAGGCGTTTGTTTCTTCTGGCCAGGGCAAGTAACGCAACGCAGAAGTGTACGTCGAAATAAATCCTAAGCTACGGGATGTTAGGTAAAATCGTTGCCGTTTTCGGAGAATATCGCAAAATGAAGAGGTTGAGGTGTCAGCGTCAAGGTAAACGGGAAGAAATGAAGGTTGTCAACGAGGGTGATCGTTCAGATTTAAGACGAGAAAGTTAATACAGAAGAACAGAGGAAAAATATTTCAGGAAGCGTTCACGAGAAGCTTGGGCCACAAAGGTCCGCGTTATTTTATAGAAGCTTCAACATTTAATTAATTTGAGATATGAGGTCTTTGGGAAAACTAAGGAAAAGAAAAACATTTCTTCCATGTATGTATGGTTCAAGTTATTCCATGGTTCCCGTCTGATACCACGTCCCCCTATATTTGGTCCACTTCAACGCCTTCTCGTTCAACCCCTTGGAGTACATTACCAACCCGATTTGGACGTCCTCAACAAACAGTGAGTCGATAACCAGCATGTTAAGAAGTTGATTTTGCAGTGATTCCAACCGTTGAAGATGAGAATTTATACCATGTGCGATGCCATGATAACGATCTTCGGGTAAGAAATGGTCTTCAATATTGATGATGAAGAAGTAATTTTGTGTCTACGTCTGCATTACATTGAAGATCATCTTTACTGTTTACCAAGAGCAATAATGCTACCAATGGTGTACGCCAGAAACTTCAAAGATGTGCTAACAACCGTGCATGAATAATAATAATAATAATTCTTCTTCTGGAAATCTTAAAGTTCGCGAAGCAACATGTGGTCGAACGTTATCCCTTCGGAAAAGAACATTCAAGCAAACACATCCTGTAGTTCCCACCGTTATTCGGCAATAACCATCAAGTACCATTTCCATAGATTCCCCCCTCGCAATTCTGAAGGTTTCACATTCATCGACGAATAACATTTGACATTTTCAGCTTTCGAATCGACGAGCGAAACCATATCTGTTTCTGCTCCCCTCCACCGCCGCCACTAAAATAGCGCGCTCCCATTCATTCCATCAACACGCATCCCCCACCCGCCGCCCCTTTGTCGTTTACAATTCATCCTGGCGAAGAAGGAAGATGCGACACATTAGTCAACGGCTCCTCGTTTCCTTCTTTTATATTTCCTTTTTTGGTGCCACGTCAACGATACGGATCTCGGGTCGACCGAAAAACATATAACATTCATTATTCTAATTTCTCGTTCTGATATACGTACGTATGTATATACCCGGCTTGCGCTCTCGCGAACGGCGCGTGTGGAACAAACGAAGTCGCCGAAGAGCGTTTCGAAAGGCGGGGGACGAATCGCGGCGAGGAGAGGGAGTTCTTCTGACGCGAGGTTGGAAGTAGTACAATAGGGGTGTCGCTGTCACGCTTTCGAAACGATGATTTTTTTAAATATTAATGATTTGATGTGTCATCATGTAAGTTCTTATTTGAAGGATTTGTTTTCAAACAGAATTTTTCCTGGTTCATCCTTGAAGACCTCAATAGTTCCCACAAAAGAAGACATTTCGCCAGCACACTCACAGGAAGAGTTTCTTTTTTTTATGTGCAAGTTATCAAAAATTATTCGCCTCATGCTAGGCTAACAGTAAGAAATCAGAAAACTATCTTGACAACCTCTTCCGGAGGGTAAAACACTTTAAGATTTCCTTTTGGGATCTTGTGAAGAGCTTGTATTCAAATAATTTTTATTCGAAGACTCTTCGACTAACTTGTTCCACGCTTCAGGAAGGCATGAAATTCTATTCGATTCAACCGTTTCCGCGTATACCACAAATTATCCTTCTAATTACGTCCTTCCTCAGAGCCTGACACAGAACCCTACGTAACATTAAATTTACGAACTCGCTTTTAATTCGCTACCGTAACGAGAGAACCATTTCACATAATTTTGGGACATCTCCCAGCGTTGAATGCGAAATAATTACGACTGCATGAGGATTTAATTTTAGTTTATTGTTAACGATTTCGGCTTGAACAAGGGGAGATTATTGTCAAGTAAAACCGCAAATTTATTTATAGCATAAGCGACGAGGTAAGTAACAGCCGGTACAGTTGACACGCACTCCGCGGGGTGGCAGCCTCGGATTGAAATTCTCCCGGCAGAAGATCCCTTTCCGGACACCTTGGAAGATATCGTTCTAGTAAGTTGCTTATGCGGACCACACCTGCGGCAGTTATCGTTTAAAGAAATTAATGGAAGTTCCAGATGTACAACGTGGCGCAAAAGTCATAATTTCATGTCATAATTTGAATTGGCCGCCATTTTGTTATAAATGAAAGAAAGAAATCTGTTTTCCGAAAACTTTATTTGAAAGCGTAAAATTGATGACACTAATTGGAAAAAAATCATATCGCTCAAATGACCACCTCGTTTTACGCTCGTTTTACGGGATTTTGAATTGTTACTCGCAAAACATCTGGCTCCAGATCAGCGATTTTTGCTTCAATATTAGCTTTCAAGGCTTGCAAGGTTCATGGTTCGTTGTGGTAAACGCGAGATTTTAAGAAGCCCCAAAAGAAGAAGTCTGGTGCTGTTAGATCTGGCGATCTGGACGGCCATTTCAAATCTCCAAAAATTTTGTGAGCGGTGGCTCCGTCCTGTTGAAACCAACAATGATCGAGACGCAATGCAGCAATTTGCGGCAAAAAAGTATTCGTTTAGCATCTGTCTGTAACGCTCACCATTTACGGTTACGGTAGTGTCATCGAGCGAGCACTACGAGGCCGGCCATTTCTTGCGACATCTCTAGCGGACCCGGTTTACACGAGGCGCCCGGACAAACATTTAATTGTTCGAGCCAGGAAAACGACGACAATATTTACGAAATTTATCGAATAAGAAGTAACAATAATTCCACGTTCTTGAGGTGCGTATCGCTCCATGGCTTGCTTGTCGACAACTAATTTTCTATATAATATATCTACATCATAAATGTCAAAGCACAGTGACATTCGGCGCCAACGGCAAAAACGAGGGCCAATTCAAATTATGACATTACTTTTGCGCCACCTGGTAGTTATTAAACAAATATTTCGCTTTAACAAAGCGAGTATTGAATCTTGAACGTTAAGGAAGTAAGATCTCACTGCGTTAACAAAGATTAAAACGTAAATTTGGCGATTTTCCTTAAAACTCTAAAACTCCCTAGTTTCGCGGGTATTATGCTTTCTTTTAATCTTCTGATGGGGCGCAGGACCCGGCAAGAAAGAAACAACATCACGAACATCCATCGGAAGTAGTTGAGAGTTAACGCGTTGAGAACTCCGCGTTGATTTGCCAACGACGCCACGTAATGTTTATAATTTATATTATTTAATCGATACCGGCAGGTCGCTACATATTTGTATGCATACGTAATTCCTACAAAGCCGCTTTATTTTTAGCATTCCTCGGCGCGTAGAAGTTCCCCCGACGACGGGGAAACGACAATTATCTAGTAAAATGCAACGGCAGTCCTTTGCATATTTAAACGCTGATTGATTGTTATGAGAATGACCGCTAGTTTGACGGAGAGAGAAAATACGATTTATGCGGAATAATTGAAATTAACAACTGGATAATATTCAGAAGGAAGTTATTGGACTCTTCTATTGTTGATAACTTTTATTATTTCTTGCGCTATATGGAAGTCGGTATCATCATTATATTGTATTGTATCTATCAGTTGCGGAATTATTAATGGAATCGTATCGATCTTAGTAGAATATACGAAAGGAGGTAACCGGCTTTAATATTTAAAGCGTATGCGGTTTCCAATTAAAATTACAAAGTAATTCCTGTATTTGCAAGAAATAGCTTTAAAAAAATACAATTTCCGATTAGTTTTCAACCGCGCTAATTGCAAGAAAGGAAGCAGTGAATAGTCACAAAGATTAATAATAATTCTTATATAGCAGAATAGAACGAGATTAAAGATGAATGAACTCCAACGAGATAGTACCAAAGGTTGGGGAAAAATAAATAATACGACAATGTCTTCCAATGAACTCAAAAGTCGTTGGTTATTCATAGCTACAAAGAATATTTTAACAACAATTTTATCGAAACTTAACGGACGCCCATTTTTAAAAATCGTTGCCGTAATTCTTAACATCATGTTTAAGTTTTCAAGAGTTTACGAAGAACCTAAGCAAAATACAAGAGCCCCGCAAGCATTTCTCATGTTGGTTGATTTCATCTGATCATCGACGTCACTCTGATGCAGCTAAAACGAAATACTAATCATTTTCTTGAAGGTAAATATTGAAATGGAGGCAGAACAGTAACGAATGAGGTCAACAGAAGAAGCGTACTTGCTAGTAAGTAAACATTGCTTACGTTCATGAGATCTATCGCTGAAACAAATTTTCAAGATTCATGTCGTCTCCTTGTTTTTTGGAATATCTTTTTCTTGTGTTCTGGTCAAAAAAGCAAACGCGTGCTTATTCCTTGTAATATAAAACTACGGCTAATCATCACTCAGACGTGCTTCTTTGTATGCAAATACAAACTAAGACAATGAGTATCAATAAGTTTCGAGATGGCAAAGAAGAAGGTAAACTTTATTGTAAAATAATGTGTTTAAAGACGCAGACCAACGTGCTTCTCATCAATAACAAGGGACGATTCCTTCTGCTGAAGTGGAGATTGATAGATTGTTTGTTATTAACAAGATACAGGACGTTGAAGGAGACAACATTCGACGAGTTTTTGTAAAAAAGACATCCTTCTTGATGCTCAAAGAGAATCCTTAAAATTTTTGCAACCACCCAGATCACATTCCGTAGAATTTATAAACGAGGTATACAGGTCCACATGGGAAAAAGCATTAGAAGCAATAGAAACTGAAGAAGAAGGAAGTAGAAGAAAAGACGACTTGCGTTGGATACTGACCAGCAAAAGCTTTGCAACGTTTCATGTACGTACGTGGCAATTGTCCACAGATAAAACAATATCAGTTCCCGGAAAGCTGCTCTCACCTCTAGTTAATGTCCTCAAAGAGCAAAGTGGTAATTTCGGTACGCGTGTATTGCATTATTTGTTTCGATCGTGGAATGTTTATTTAACAGCATCCAGATCTGGAAAATTAACAAAAGAAATATTTCGGCAACGGTTAAACGATGTGTATTTGCCAAATGTGAGAATTCACAGCATTTTGTTCTTGGGCTCTTGGATGAGTTATTGTCCTGCTACATTAAAAAAAGCAGCACTCTTCTTCTTCAGCTTCTATTGCTTCTTCCCGTGCGTGTGTACCTCCACAAATTCTACGGAACGTGATCTGTGCGGTTGTAAAATTTTCGGGGTTGTATCCGTGAGAATCATGTTTCTTTTTGAGCATCAAGAACAAATAATGGTAACAAATAATGAAGCCAATATAATAAATGTAGTTAAAAACAACTCTGCACTTTAGCTAAAAAATTTCGGATCGTCCGATTAAGAGGTTTGCAAGTTACGAGCACTCGTTTATTTTCCCCTCAAGATATGAGGAGAGTTATCGCGAATCTGTTGCAGATTCAACAGATTTAATGGACCTCATTAAAAGATCATAAAACATGAGCAACTATAACACATTAAGACATTAACGATAAATAAGGAATCAATGATATCCAGTAACTAATACGTAGGCAGCACGTGGCTACCCTAACAGCCGAGTAATTTAGAAACGAGATACCCAGGTGCTGATAAACATCGGTTACCGCAATATGTTAAACGTTCATAATAACATGTTTTGCGTCGGCGGTGGACGTCCAGTAGCAAAGCTAGCCACGACCGAACTAACTTAATTATTTTCCGATATCGACACTTTCTTGTCACCTACTCGCTTGGTAAGCAACAATGACAACGGATTATGGATTTCTTTTGAGGTTAATCCCTTAAAAGAAAGTGGTAACGAACATGTCGAAGGTCGTACACGTAAGATATAAACGATTCTCAAAAAAAAAAGGAAAGAACACCATAAACAATATCTACGTCAATTGTCGCATATCCTCGTTACGCCGCGCGGAAACCTTTGTATCAAACGATGAGATGTAACGCACAAAAACCTCACTTGATTTAATCACGCGTGGTTCTTATCTACGTTAGACTCGAAACTGAACCCCGGCAACCGGCGCGACGTCCGAAAACTTTCCCGGCCCCGCGACGCGAAGGGCCAGACTGTATGGCGGGTCGTGTACTAAGAAAGCACACGGTTTTGTTTGAGTGACCGTGACACAATGTCGGGTAGTGGCGAGTAATGTTGTGTTGTGCGGTTAGTATGATGGTAAAAAAAGGGGTTGTATAGCCGTATGCTACCGATTCCGAACGACTACGCTCGAGTATTCTGGTCAAATGTGTTTGTGTTATCTATGCATACACCATGTCCAAAGTTTTATGTCCGTTAATACTATTATTGGAAATAAGCGGTGGCGAATGAAAGCGAAGAAGGGAAAAGAATTTGTTTTGTTTGCGAAATACCTACAGAATTCTTTTATATATCGGTGATATGTGCGTCCGTTATTGAGTGAAGTATACGTGTCGCCAGTCGCTCCGCTGTAATTCGTTGCTTTGCATGAAATAATTTTTTTTAACGAATTGTGTAGTTACTGGTTGCAATATGCCACTTACTTAGTTGATACTAAACGAGTATTTCGTACGTTTTTAGAAGGATTGTGATGTGATGTGATTGAAAAAAAGAAAACATTGATAGGTTAACAGCGAACCGATTCGTTTCTTCCTTTGGATGCAGTGTATATCGCCCAATAGCATACAGCAACAAAAGGAGTATTAGCAACGAATGTCGGTTTGGCACCGGTCCAAAATAACGTCGCTGCCGTTGGACTTGTTCCGGTTGCGGCAATGCCCAGCGATACCAGTTCGCTCCATCGGGGGTTTCCAGAAACCTCCCAAGGGCAGATTCTCTAGCCGCTGTCGACGCTGCTATCCTATCGATTTTATTATTAATGTTTATACGCGATGTTGGAGTCATTGTACGGTAATTTATGCATATAGGTAAATGATTACACGTGTGTATGATGCGCATGGTTACGCATAAATGATATACACACGATTCAATAAATAATTGAGTTTTCTTTGAAATGTATGGACGATTTGGGATATTTCAGGAAAAGAATTTAATTAATAAAGGTCAGGATAGATATATTGCGCAACATGTAAATGTACAGAATGTTCCCACAATTCACCAAAGAAACCTTTAAGCATGGTGCTGGTAAGTTGCTTAATGTAAGCGTAACACTAAACAATAACGAATTTGACCAACAACAGAAATCAATAAAAAAGGAGCCCAAACTGCTCGATATGTCCTCCGTTTTGGTGTTATAAAGCACTAATCCTCTGCCAATCATCATATCGGCTCCAAGGCGAGAAATCAGAGTAGGCGATCCTGGTAATTACGAAATTTTAAAGTATCTGCTAACAATACGACCTTGAAAAGTAGCAACAGTTAACGAGGATTTAACTGGCCGGTAAATCTACGAAGATTCTTCACCATACGTGGAGACCATGCCTTCAATTGCGTCCTTTTTTCGTAAATTATTGCAAAATATATGTTGTAGACAATGGATATTGCAAAATCCATTGTCTACAATAACGCTCTAGTTACACTTCGTCGGATTCCAATCTATCACGGAAAATTTGGAATTTTCTGGCAAAGTATATCAAACAATACCCTTTTGAAAAGTTGCCAAAAATTCCACCACCTACTACAGCGAGCTGCTGATTTTTTCGCATCGGAATTAGAATCTTGAATGCGATTTTTTTTATGACAGGAAGTCTTTATTGTTTTAGCGAAGAAACACGGTTATACGAACATTTTACAAGCCGTTAATAATTTTATTTCCCGTACTAAGATCGTACTTTAAATATCCGTGGTGCGGTAAGGATTTGCGTCCAGAAGAGAGCAATATTTATAGCAGGAGATTGCACGTACTGGATGCTTCCTTGTATTGTAGCCGATAAGTATGCAAAGAGCTCAAATACGATTTTTACGATTTTTAAATTCCTTTCAAAGATGTTTATGGAGCGGTGGAACGTCTTGAGAAAGATGTTATTGGAACTCTTCTAAACGATAAGCTTGTTGTATTGTCGCGCACTACCGTGATAGGGCCAGCTCGAGGTAGACATTTGCTTAATGAGTCCACCTATCTGTTAGGTGGTACCATTATAAACCAATGGAACTCCTGAGTTCACCTTAACAGCTTTATTAATTTAATATTGTAAAAAAAACAGTCAGGTTGGAATTGAAGAATTCCCTCAAGTCCAAGAAGGGGTTCAAGAACCTCCCTTGAAGACCAAGAACTAACAAGAAGGAGTCTCCTTCTCTTCTAAAAAGATGTTTGACCTGGAGCATCAAAGTCCGACGTCCTCGAATTGACCGAGAACATATAGTCTTACATAGTGATTGTCCAGACGCTACTCAATCGAGAACACTGACCACCGATCGGAGGTCTATTCGTCTCATAAGAAAGGTTCGTGTTCGTTTCTGGTTTCCCCGAGAGTCGACAAAACACGAGTCAGTCTGGTCGTTGCAGAAAAGTAAAAATTTCACCTATTTTTGTCATGCAAAATATGCAACCAGACGTAAATGACATCAAAGCCGAAAGAGAAGTATTCGTGTGGAAGCCTGTATTTCATAGTAAATTCTCCGCAGTCTTCTGTCGTCCCCAACATCTTATCTTACAACGTTAAATCTGACTTGTTACACATAACTGTAACAAGTCATTAACTTGTAAATACTGCTAGTTAATAAAGAAAAATGTTGAAAACGATCTTCTTAATCTCTAGTTGGAGCCAATGTACTTTTTAAATTGCGAAATTGAAGAGAACCATACGGAATATCTAACAAATTAGGAGGAAATAGCATTAACAATATAATTACCTCCATATTGGACGGATACAGAAAATTTTAATTAACACACCTTTTCGCCCGGAGGTTGTGTGCGCCTAAATAAAATAAACATCAATCTGAGTTATAACGTAAATATTTGGCCTGGCGATGCGTTAAAAATGAAGGAAGTTTATCCGCGGTTTCCCTGAACAGAATCACCCAAACTTGGTCGTCGTGTTTCCCAGCTTGGTAAGCAAGCGTTATATAAACTTTGTTTTTTTAGACGTCTGGAAAGGGAGATTTTCGCAACTGTGGTGTTTGACCTATTTTCGCCCGTTGGAAGTTAAAACTAGAAATCGTTAAAACTACGCACGCCGGACGAAAAAGGATTTCTTTTTTATTGAAATTGCTCGAACCAACGAGTTTTAATTTTTTTTAATACCTTTTTTCAAAGAGCAAAGAGAAAGGGGGTCTTTGTAAAGACGCTTTGGAAGTAGATGAATTGGTCTTGGATGGGAACCTGTACCATACCGGTCTTAAGGCCCTCGATTTTTCATTTTAGGGGCTTATGATGAGTAACGAAAACCAGAATTATGCAGGCATCCGCCGTCAAGAGACTTAGTACTAAAAATAAATTTTATTTATCTCTGTTTTAATTAAATAAATTCTGAAAACGATAATTTCTTATTCACCTCCTTCCACATCGATTTATCTATCATTTAAAAAGCTTTTAAAACATACACAATAGACAAGCTTTCTTTTGTAGAATGCAGAAGATATCAACAGCCACCGTTGGTCGCTTAACAAACATCCATAAAGCGGCTATTTTTCAAACTTCAAAGTAGGTTAATTAATCCGGGATGCCATATGCACTGTACGTAGTTGTAGAATTGCCAACGATTAAAACCAAAGTTGAACCAACGATTCGTTAAGCTGCACATACAAGAAAGTAAATAATAGAACCGTCGGCGTTATTAGCGCATTTTAACGCTGCTGATATTCTAATGTTTCCCCTTCGATGTACTATTTCGATGTATTTATATTTTCGGGTAGGATCTTCGCGGAAATGCGAGTAATTTTAATTTAATTGGTAATATGGTATAAGACGGGCAAAATTTGGCACCAATTGCGAAGACGAAATAAAAATTGACCTAGAACGAGGTAAAATTATGGCGTTGCGTTGCGTTTACGGCGACTTCGAATTTATTGCTGGAAATGATGCCAAGGTATCCAATAAGATATTAGCCGGTAGGGCGGAAATTAATGCTTTGCGGGTATCGCATTCTTGCAATATCTACTTTTGGCAAAGTAGGAAAAGGTTATCCGATACTTGAAGCTACAATAGTAACTTGTATTGTCAATATGTACTTTCCATTCATTTTGATCCTGTTGTTTTTTAACATATCGAATTCCAGAATTTTAATCTACTTGAAGGTATTGCTTTTAATTTTCCAAGGATTTAGCTAATCAAGTGAATTGTTGAGGATCACATTTAAAATTGTTGGAAAATTGTAAGTCATTTTTTTAAAATTTCCAAAGATCGTGTAAGCAACTTTTCAGAAAATAAGAAGCGCCTCTTTCGTTGTTCAATCCTTGGTGGTACAGATGGTTGGCGTAAGGTTGGCTCCCGATCACGAGGTTGAGGTTAGAGTTAGGGTAAATTTTTACATTTTAAAATACCATCTATTAACATTACGAAGTAAAATTGACTAAAGATTGCAATATTACTGACTCAGCAGTTTGGTTCATAAAGATAAGTACACAGCAAGATGGGATTAATTCAAGTGAAAATTTTAGAAGAATTAATTGTTTTCCAGACAAAACATGATTTGGCGGCATTTTTTGTTTTTTGTTTTTTTTTTTTTGTTTTTACGTGCCTTTTTAAGGCGACGAACAATCGGGACTGCGGATTCCTTTCTCTTTTGTTCCGTTCTTCTCATGTGCAGGGATATTTTCTTAAATATATTAAAGATTTGAATAATCATTTCGTTATTTAAGAATGGAGACTTGTTGGATATTGGAAATTATCGTGATATCCACCAACACCGTGAACTTATTTTAAAAGGTTCCGAAAAGCTGAAAATTGTAGTTTTCGAAAAACGATTTTTTTTGTAAGAAACAATTTGGTTTCAAAAGCAACTCAGGAAGTCAGGACGCTATTTGTAACTTAACCAATACGGTTCACAATGGCGAGGACGATGCCAAACCAAATTTATACATTCCCAGCGATTTAGCTTGACCCGCTAAATCATCAGGCTGCTATTAGAGAAGCCTGACCTTATGAATTTAAACAATTTGAACATGTTATGAGGAAATTTTAGGCAACTTACACGTTTGGGACGGTAGATACGATAGCTGCGTCGTATCATTGGAAATAAATCTAGAAAGTGGTTTGTTTGACGTAAGGCAATTACATGCTTATCTCACGTGAAGTAAGGAGAAAAGTAGCTCTTCGAGATAATACACATTTGTGTAATACAAAACATGAACAGCCTATAACAAAGAAGCTGATATTACGTCTATACGTCTCGTACTAGGTCCCAAACTATCTGAATTGAAAGAAGTTGTAAGTTAAGCAAAGAATGAAAAAAATCAGAAATGACTGAAACGCACGTGATGAATTTAAATATGTACGTATTTTATATATAAAAATAATAAACAAGTGAAGCAGATTCTTATCGACTGACTTAAAAAAAATATTTTTCTTCAATTGTTTGCTAACTGCAGCAATTTTCTTCAATTGTTTGATAGAATATAAAACCCTCTTTATGATAAAACAAAAATATTAATTGTTTCAACAAAATGCCATTTAAAACATAAAACAACATAAAACTAAGATACATCAACTTGGCCATGAAACAAACAATGATAATTTAGAATCGAGTTACAGCTGACGGAAAACATTTGATAAATAATGCTAAGTATTAAAAAAAATATCGAGTGAACTACAAGGTGCAAAAGCCACTTATTTCTAAAAAGAGCTATCTAGTGTTAATTTTTTATTTAAATATATTTGAATTATAGCAAAAAAAATCTACCCTTGCCCTGCTTCACCTTATGCTTTCATTTCATTTGTTTGCTTCTAGATTTAGAGATTTATTAATTTTGATCGTTAAATCAACGAATAAGCTGCTATTAAAAAAAAGGCAATAAAACGCATCGAATGTACTCACCCTCCAGCTACCAATATCATCTGCATTTCGATGATGTTTCATCGGACTCCCTCGTCTTACACGTAGTCCCTCGCAAGTTTCTCACCTTCCGAAGACTAACGGAGAACAATGACAAGAGCAACAACAATAACCAACGAACGCGATAAGCTAGCGATAATTCAGTCGTTTTCGTCAGCGTCCTTTCGCCTCTTTCTTCTCTTTCCGATCGTTCGCCGTTCGGACCATTTCCATTTCACGTCGAGAAAAGCAGTCTACGGTGCTGGTCTCGCGAGACGCGCCAAGCTATCTCTCGACGCCGATTTTCGCGCCGAGTCCCGACGTCGTCGCATTGGTACTGGGATCCGAAAACACTTGCGTAAGAGAGAACAGGAAGCTTACACACGCATTATAGGTAGTACTAGTTATGTGTACGCGGTGAGTCATCTCCGCGGACACGGCAGATGGTACGTTCGTGTGAATGGAAGCTTTTTGAAACGGTGTCTTTTTTCTTTTTAATAATATTGCAACCTAAAGGATGTTTCGTAGCTTCTTATTTAAACGGAACATGATAGGCGAGCTCCTACGAAGTATTACGTCTCTTCTCTTAAAACTACAGATTTAGGACTTTCTTATGTTTTCATTGGCTCTTTCCTTTCTATTTGGAGCCTTACATTTTTTTTTTCTTTGCTTCTTTTCTCTGACTTACCCCAAACTTAATCTTTGAAATGAAGTTTATCATTTTTACTATTTATTTTCTAAATAAAAACCAACGATCGAAATTTCGATGTGATGTTATATCGCGAAAGATCCTCAAGTACACGTTCTCGCCCGAAAACAAATGCAAAGAAAAGAGCAATAATCATAACGACCGATTATTTACATTTAGCACCGAAAATCTGAACGTGCCAACCTCAAAACGTTGAAGTACTTTGCTTAGGTTTGAACTTTCGCAAGCGTAATTTACGACTCGATTGTTTTGACATCCGCGAGATGTTATCAAAGCAAACTTTAACAGTCGGCTGTCGCGAAAAAAAAAACAAACGGAACCTCGGGCGTCGCGGCGCGGCACACTTAAACGAGTGTAAATATAGAGTCGTATTGACACTTCAAGAGGTTCAACGCGAAAATAATCCGTTTGTATTTTCGATTCGTATGTATAAGTTATTGTGCCAGCATTACTTGCTTATGTAACTTTGCAGCTTTTATTTTAACCTAAAATTCGACCATTTTAATGGGAAAAATCGTCAATTTAAACTGATTAATACGATTGACTTATTTATTGTTATTTTTATTGGCTTATTTGTTATTAAGCAATATAACTACGAATAAAAGAATATTAAAATAAATTTTCCATTTATGCTAGTTAAGAAGTTGAAGCACATTATAGGAAATACAGGATCATTAACAACGAGTATATTCATCAGGTTATGGAGGAAAATTCCGCGACAACGTGCTTAAAGATTGCAGAGAGGCTCAATGTGAGGAATGAAACCATTAATTTGCTTCATCACCAACAAGCAAAGATGTGGAAGTTGGCCCAATGGACTCCACATGAGTTATCAGAAGGTGTTGGCAACTTTATCAGTTCTACCGTTTGTTCGAAAAATCTTTCATGTAACGATAGTGAATCTTATCTTGATCAGATAGGTGGATATTCTATTGAAATTCTAAGCGTTCATCTCATTGGTCGTCACTAAGTGATCCAATTCTACACACTGCAAAGGTTAAAAAAAAAGATTTTATTGTGTATTTGGCGGACAACAACATATGATGGAATTGTCCATTGTGAGTTTATAGAAGCGGGCCAAATCATCAATATTAACGTGTATAACGAACAGCTTTAGCGAGTACAAGCAACACTCATCCAGATACAGCTTTCTACAATCAATCGGAAGGAAGTCTTTTTTCTCACGGCCAGCAAAATATGCGTGTGTAAGTATTGATTTTTACATAAAGAAACTTATTGCTTATATCTCTAAGAGAATGAAGAATTTCTTTTGTCCCAAACATCTTGAGTGATTAAATTCGCCAGGCGATTGTTTCTTATTTTGTCCCTTGACTATTGCATGAGGCAGCTCCAAACTCGAACAGGAGCAATAAACGCAGCCCGTTAATTTTTTGGATAAAAGTCCGAGTTCTATAATATCGGGGTACAAAAGTTAGTGCCGCGTTGGCAAAAGGTCGCTAACACTGATGGTTGAATAGCAGCGAATTATTGGTTCCTTAATAAATATTTATTCTTTCATCAAAAATTTCAGGAACTTATTTGGTTATCCGATACGTTTCCTGAACCAAGACGATTACCAAGAATCCACCTACACGCTTCCCGTTTCGCCCGAACTAGCGTTAATAAAAGACTCGCGACGTGGACAATCGAGCTCACCTACAGACCGTAGCACGTGAGCTGTTTTGGAATATCTAAGACAGGTTTTATGATTTAGGACGCTCATTTAGGATGTTGTGTATCTGGAGTTGATCGTCTGACGGTTATATGCATAAACAAACTACGAGCGTATGTATATGCATCAGTTTATACAGTCCATGATCGTATAGCGTGAACTATGAGAGACTCTAATTTTATATTATTTGCGAACTGAGTCACTTTGAACGTTTATGTTTGATGTAGGTTATTGTGCAGCGTTATATTATGGAAGAATGCATGAAAATTGTCCAAATTAAATACGAAAATCCGCGATCTATTACGAACATTATTCGTCGAACTTGTGTTGTTTTTGTTTAAAATTCTGCGCCTAGCGATGCAGCAAATAGGAGGCCAGTTGCAAAAACTGAGCGGAGGGTAGTTCAATCCTTGACATCAAGAGACTACAATGTTCGTTGGTGAATGAAAGAACGGCCGAAAGTAGAAAGACCTCAACTCGTCGTCGATCGTGGAGATTGGAGATTTGAAAATTATGACAAATGCGTATGAATTAGTGAAGCAACGTTCAGTAAGAAGCAAGTTAACTTGGGTGCGGTGTGGAGCTCTGCGTTTACGTCTCATTAGCAAAAAGAACAATACGGCCATTTATGAAAAGAAGGAACAAGAGAGGTCCGAGGGTAGAGCCCTGAAGCCCCTCTAAGTTCACGTCTGCCACATCGTAGCTAACACTAACTGAGGTCTTACTATTTCCTCGAAGTATCCAATAAGTACTGTTGTAAAACTATCAAAAATCATGAGCAAGTCACAGAAATATGGTTTTATTGTTTTTTCAATGTCGCTTTTCAATTGTTTTTTCGAAGTTGTTGATGTTCTTTGTTATTTCCAGTGAGACCATCACACTTCGCTGTTGTTAATCGGTTTGGTTAATATATCATTCGCTACATTGGCGATGCCCCATTAATTTCAAACTAATTTACTTAATTGAAACGTTTAAATCGCGCAAAAAAATAATCAAATCCGTACGAACCACCTAATTATATCAACGCTATCGATTATTCCAAACAACAATTCTCAAGTCCCATCAATTTTCCCTCGGATCTTCACGAGCCTCTTATACAGCAATTAATACGTCTATACTTAAGGGCGTTCGTCATCGTTGATTAAGTGCGACATTATCTGCAAAGCAGCTGAGCACGTCTCCTTCGCTAAGCCGGAAGAATAAATCTGGAGCGTCCTTAATTCAATTGTGCGTTCAAATCGAAGTCTGGCAAATCCCAGCCTGCGGATTTATGCCTGGTCTGGAAGGGAAGGTGACGTTAAACATCTCGAAACACGATGGTAGTGTACGCCGGAGTAATACATCTAGATAAAAGGAGATTAAACATGGTAAATATGACGTACGGTGGTTCTGTAAACGTTAAGCGCTGCAAGGAAATTATAAATAATAAAAGACTCATCAAAGGATGAAAGCTGCATATGCGTTCTATCTAGTTAGCTCGCGTTAAATTCAACTTGTGCAGTGTTTAGATTCTTAATTTTTTTATTTATGGGATAATAAGGCGTGTTCTTCGAACGCCTCTATAAAGATATTGGAGGCGACAGGAGATAGAGTGATCTCATAGTTGAGGTTGAGCGTTGCTAGTATTATTTACTATCGAAAAGGAAATAAGTGAAAGAATGATAAGCTCAACTAAGTCAGCTAGATCATCTGGTTGGTCGTTGGAGATGAGGAGCTTTTCAACAAGGAACAATATCCAGTATGGGAAAGGATTCGACATCGAAGCTGACCAGGATCTATGGTCTATATCGGGAAATTTTTAGTCCTAGAAGGCTTAACTTTTGCGTTCTCCGGAACGAATAGATCCCAGTCAGTGCGCGATAACAAGCCATAAGAAGAGACTAAGCGGTTCCAATAACTACGAAAATGTCCATTATTTATTGCTAGAATTTCATAACAACACAGTTGAAGATCCGCTGAAGATCTAGATATCGATCTTCGTTTTAACATCCTTCGTTTCTTTTTTTTTTCACCGGAAACGAATAAACTGACAAACTTTTACAAAAGATTTAATGCTATAACAATAATTACAGTGCCTATACACTGCTGTAACTGCGACGGAAGGGTTTATGTGCACGTATAAATATAGGAGTCCGGTGTCTGGCGTTCGCAGATAACAATCGATTTCGGTGGCGGTAGTAGCGGTGGCGCTGCTAGCGCTGGAGGTAGTCGCGGCTGATTTACGAGATACAGCAGGCGATGACGACATAACCAGCCAGCTCTCCAGCTATGGGAGGGACGGGGTCGCATGCGACTCCGAAAGTAATTAGCGCGTACTCCCGGTGACACACGGAACGAGAATGTACAACATAGTTGCGTTATGACGTAATAATACCCCGCTTAGGTTGAGTCCCTATCATCTGTTACTCTCGCGGAACGCTCTACGAAACAAAATAAGGATGCTACGCCTCGTTTGATGTAACGAAATAATCCGGTAAGGTAGGATGAGCTGTCACGCTGCTATGCCCCAAAAACCGGGCGAATATGCAATTTATTAAAATAACTTCCTAGCGTCTTGTAGGGATTAATTTCGGAAGAGGACTCGTTCGTTGGTATCCACCTTAGATACGAAGGCGGCCTCTTAAGCTTTTACTACATGGCGCTGTTGGACGTGGACTACGTTTAATAAAATTTCGTATTTGTTATCGTTAAAGCAGTTTTGCGCAGAAATCGAGCGAGCAATTTGTTTCCGGTGAGCGTTGGATGAAAACCAACGTTTAAAACATGCGTCCCGTACGTCCACCTAGGAAGAGGTCTAAACATCAGAGTATTGTAGTAAGGAAGGAGGTGTAATCTTCGAAGGTTGTAATGGTGGTCATACTTTCTGCTTATCAAGATGTGCTTATATACAAAAAAAAAAAAAACATTTGCTGCAAACTTTTCATGCCGGTATTGAACGAATATTAAAAAATTACATTTACATTGTTAGAAAAACGAATAACAATCCTCGCAAAAACTTTTGACATCAATTATCAAGTAGCGGGTTATCGATTTACTTGCAGAACTTATCTAGAAAGGTTAGTACAATCAGCCAATTAATTTAAGCTATAAACAAACACCAATATCATACCGAGAATCCTCAGACAGGTCTGGTAACCTAGAATAAACACAGAAGGAATTACTTCGGAACTTACACGATGGTCATATTGAGTACTTATGGTCGCTACACGAGCGAATCGTTTCGAAACATCGCGTATGCTCGATCCCTTATAACATGCACTAACGTAATAGTTTAACTAACGTAATTCCGAGCGCATGACGATGATTGTAAATTGGAGTATGAAGGGTGGGTCTTAAAATAAAACCGGTATCGATGAATTCATTTCGTCGGAGTCTGAGAAGCTTAAAGAACGATGTTGGAAGTGATGAATGCAATAATACGTAAAAGGTGGCCATAATAACAACATTTAAATAACAAAACAAAACAAAGATGTGTTATTAATTAATTAATTTATTTTTTTAGTTTAGGGCATCTCATTAAATTACCAGGCTTTCTAAATCTTCTTCAATGTTATCATCGCAAGCATTCATCACACAATCAAGTCGTAAGGGCTATGCACTGAATTCATTTTTTTCTTGTTACGTATAAAGTTTCTTGAAAGAAAACATTCGTTTGGGACCCTCTCGAATCCACCGGAACATAAGTAATTCATCCATCGAGTATCTCGCATCAGTATCAGTTTGTTACGGACTTTGTGTTATTTAAAGCGCTAAAAATGCTACGTCTTAGTGAAGACATTCTGAACAATGCTTTAAGACTAAGACCGCTTAAAGGTGGGAGCGTTACGGTTTGAGGTGGCATATTTTTAAACGAAATCAACCCATGAATGCAACATTCTACGTATTCCGACGATCGTTGTGCTATTCGCACGAAATATTGGATCAAATTTTACGTTTACGCGGACGATAATGCTCGTCTATGCCGAATTCGCATCGTGAACGAGCCCATTGCTACCAATAAAAATAATAAGAGTGATATGCTCCTTAAATTTTCCACGCCACAATTGCATCGAGTATCATTAGAGCAAACGCCATCTTATCCTCCAATACGGTGGATGAGCTTGCGGCAAGAATAGAAAGAATTCCGCGAGAATTTATCAATACGCTAATAGCTAGCATGTCTAGAAGAAGCTTAGTATCGTGTCGCAAGCACGAGGAGGCCGCAAAGACTGTTCAAATTAAAATTGCTGCGTTTAAACTTTTTTATTTTTTTGTTTTAACCAGTTCATTATTAGCGGACCCGTTCAATTAAATAGGAACGGCTTTTATATTTACTGCTTCCTCTCGAGAAAGGCAGTATAACCGCATTTGCATGTGCGCAACGAATAAAAGTCCAGGCTTCCTTTATTTCTAGCCGTGTTTTGTGTATCTTTACTCATAAATTTAAGGTAAACTTAAGAATATTCTATTTTATCCGTTACTACGCCTACGTTGTTGGATGGATCAGTAGCATCTAGCAAAAAATTATAAAAACATCAAGCACTATTGTTTATAGATAAGACGACGGTATCATGTATAAAGAGCTAGATGAAGAAGACGCGATAAGATTAATGCGTCTGGGGAGGAGGATTACGAACTTGATGAATTGAAACATTCCTCGAACTACTTCTCAAGAGTCTAACGATGTACGTTGCTACGCGCGCAAATATGCATTTGGAGTCATCCGAACGAAAAGCTGGAAAGAAGATGGGAAGCTTGTTCATTGAACACTATGAAATCATGATAATATCATACAACTGTACCCCGCGGTGAATATGTATTGGTCGCAAAACGAATCCCTCGATAATAAAGCAGTAAAGAAAGCTATTTTGAGGGATCTTGTCGGCCAAGATGTACTTCAGCAACCCTGAAGCATTCGATTATTTCGGAAAGTGTTATTATGTCCAAGAGGTTGTTGCTTGTTTGAAACATACTTTTCAAACGTATTGCGCCGATCCCTCGTATCGACCAAACTCAAGAGGGTTAGCTCGTTCTATTAGAGCATCCGAAGTATCTCTATGCTTCAGTAGATGTTATCAGGTTGACGTAACCTTATATTGGGCGGTAGGAGCAACCATGAAAACTAAGAGACTGTTCCAAAACTCACAAAAGAAGTTCAACGAGGAAAGTCCGATTCGCAGTACTAATAATATCCGATCGACAGCTGCACGTAGTCTAGTTACGTCCACGATTAGAAAGGAAATTTTTCGTGGGCGGGAGAGAGATGGAAGACGACCGAAAACAAGTATATATGAGGACGACTAAACGATATTGTATCTAGAGGTTTCGGAGGATGCGACCTTTCGATTTCCTTTCGTGGGGCCCGATAAACGGGCGCACGTTCAGATCGTCTACCCTGGCGCCGCTTCTGTTAACTATGTAAGTGTTCTTTATCAAATACTCAGGGTTTGGGTTTTCATATAGTCTTAGTAAATAATGGAAAGGAACCACAATGACTAAATGGCAAGATACCCACGATGAACGGTAGCTGGTTATATGCTGCATACTCCGAAAACTCATCCGAAAGAATTTTTATCATTTTTATTAACGGTCGCAGAAAATTACATTGCAATGGAAGGCGGCAGTTACCGCCGTTAACATTTTGCAATCGAATATGGTCGCGATTTTGCAGTAAAAGAAAGTCTGAGACATACATACGTCGTCATAGGTTCAGGATGAAGAAGTTTTAAACAAACTTTTGCAGGTCAGTAAATAAGAAACTGAAGAACTGAACATGGAAGAAAGTGATAAAGGAAACTTTGTAAATTAAAATTAAGTTAATGGAAAGGGCAGTAGGAAGAAAGAAACGGTGTAACGCCACAACCATTTGCAAGATATCAGAAACTTACATACGCTGACGCAATTCCTCCCGCAGGCAACAGGACAAACCTTAAAAAATACGCCGGGATAAAAAAAAATGAGAAACAAAAGAATTCACCCATAGCTGAGGTACGTAATAACATTTTAACGACTACATCATCCACGAAACAATCGTCTGCTTTATAATGCACAATAGATAGAAAAATTCAAAATTGTAAGATCGGCCATGCATTCCCTTTTGATAGATGGCATCCGCCTGTGGGATAAAAAAAAAATCGATGCGCATACGTACCACACACGATCGTAAAACGTATCTTCTATATCAATATTTCATTTCGCTATGTTCCGCAAGGCCCCATCCGGTGGTGAAAAAAATAAAAAATAAAATGCAAAATTGATGGGTCTTGCCGCGGTGGGAGGATTCTGCGTGAGCGAGTGTGAGGAGATTTAACAAGTTGAAGAGTGGGGATACCGAAATAAAAAGAAGAAAGAATTATGAACAATTGGTTAATAAGGCTATGGGTAATACATCGCCTTCTTTAAAAGCTAACCTGTTCACGAGTAAATTTCAAAGGAATACGAACAAGGACAACGTTTAACGTTGGTCCGGGTTAATTAATTAATATGGTGCGAAGTATGCCGATACAATTAGCACTTGTTATACTATCCAGCAATTCGTGCCGTCGTTATTAAGAAATTTATAAACTGAAAAACTTTGCACGAAGTCGAAAAAAATAATAGATACAACCGATCATGTTTATACATATTGCACTACGCCATGTACAAGAATTAAAAGCGCCGTCATAAACAACAACAACAACAGCATCCTAATGCCAGCTTCGCACATGAATTATGCATCGGGGCATTTCGTTTTTAGAACCTGTATTGGTATAACCCAGGCGCATTATATTTTCATGAATGGCGTAGCCCAATTTCAGTAATAGCTCATCAGGATCGATAACGTCTGAGGCTAATTATGTATCCGCTCTGTTCGGAAGAAATTGGAGCACGATGGCGAATAAGGATACATAGTAACAAAATTGGAATGCAAAAGGTGCAAGAGGTACGAAGAAGTTCATTGTTGTAACAATAGAGGGTGGCTGGTCTTTTTCTTTTCGTTAGAATTGTCCTTCAAAGGAGTTGGTAGGATGGAAAGTTTTTACTTGAAAAAGTTTCTTTGTTTTTTTTTTGTTTCCGATTTCTAGGATTTCTGCATTAACGTGTCTTTCTCCTACATCAAAAGAAACGTATGAAGGTTGTCTGAAAAGTTTCAAACTTTAACGCGAAGATGGCTCTATTTATTAAAAATTTCAGCCATGTTGGATGCTCAGTTATCAAACAATTTTGGAAGTAAGGAAAACGATAATATTAGTAGCCAACTTAATAAGTAGAAAACTACAGCTTTGAATCAGAGCGATCCAAAGCACGCAATAGACAGGGTGATTCAAAAAACATACGAACAGAGAGATACACATTTGATATAATAAACAGACAAAAAAAAAGATAGAAAAACTACGAATATACAGAGTACCAGGAAAGTTAAGTGAAACTTCAAGGAACGTTAGTGGAAAAATTAAACATAAATAAGGGAGTCAAACGCGGAGATTCAATGTGCCCAACTTAATTTTATAAAATTAATTCTATTAATTAACATTCATATCAAATTTATAATTTAACATTTACCTTTGGTAGTAGAAAAGCCAAAGATGCCTAGCATTGCATGACATCAAGCATAAAAATGTAATTTTTCCTATAATTTGACCTTATATACCTAAAAATAAGCATTTACCAGGTGCATAATAAACCTATTTTAATGAACTACTTCACCAGTTTATATACGTTGGTTTTACGAACGTTCTAAGTTGAATAGCCAGCGAAATCGATATTTGAACTGCCGTCGTCGTTGCGATGAGCAGGATAAACACCAAATACAGTGGATAACATGTCGTGTTTGGCTGGTGATAGCTAGTGCGTGTACATGTGGTTATTTCAGTAAAAAAAGAAAAAGCAATAGAAACTGCAGACACAACAGGAATGCTTGTATTGTCACGAGGTGCATGGTTATACATACATGGCGGATGGTTGTTTGAGCGAGAAGTCCAAAATTTATGCGGTTTTAACTATAACGACGAAGAATAATTTTAGCAAGTGCTATATTTACGTTCGAAGAATTCGAGATGACAATATACAAGGTGTGATGGTGAATGGAAACGTATTCGGGATAAAAGTTGCTTAGAATCAAGTGATCTAATCTGCAATTTATCTTTTCAAAGAGAACACCCTCTACATGTTATCGCCTTTTTGAACTTTCCGATCAAAAATGGCCGCGAAAGGCGTTGTTGCTATCAAATTTATCAATTAATATCAAACTTTATTTTATTTTACAGGGTGTTCAGAAAGGTAACGTTAAGTTGAGACTCGTTCTTTCTTTTTGCAAATGGGACACAGGTATATTTTTACCCAATTCCACGCGTGTTTAGAATCCGTTAAATTTCTAACACGGACGAGTTCGAACCTGGGTCCTTGCAAGTCTCAGAGTTCCCTTACTCCAAATTTGGTGAATGCTGAAACACATGTTAACACGTGCTACGGGAGCAGGTGTAATAATATCTCATGGCTCCCGATAATTGGCGAAAGCTGTTGGGGGATGCGAAAAATTTAATTTTTATTATTATTATTATTATAACTTTTCTCACTTTGTAGCCTTGATGAGTTTATCCTCCCGGAGCAACGTGCCACGGCTGGGACGTGCGAATTACTTATTGTATTAATTAAGGATAATTAAGGATGATCGTCTTTTTGCATAGTGTGGAAGAGAATTTCGCCCGTGACGTCAATTATTATGGGGATATTTCTATTTTTTTCCCGTTCTTAGCTTCTTTGAGATCGTGTGCCAGTGGGCGATACTTTTCTATTTTCTCGGATAGCTCGGGTGAGACGCTCTTGGGCGTGGGAACGGCTACATTCGGCACGTATGGGTAGTGGGAAATTCTGTCTTCTGTGAGATTATATTTCTGACGTAGAGCTTGGTGTAAGATCATCGGGGCGTTCGGCGTATCGCCGTTATTATTATTAATTTCCATATATGTAAATGTAACAGGCGAAGTCGGAGAATGTTATCGCACACGCAGAAAGGCAATATCCGAATAAACAATTTATAACGAAAATGAATAAATGGGAATTAACAAAAGAATACATTACGAAAGCTCTTCTGGATGGCTAACCTCGTTGTTTATGTAATTACGTCGCTGAACTGAGCAAATGTGTTGGCGTATTATTTCGCGAAAAGCAAAAGAAACTCTGCTCCCATTTTTTGAAATAGTCGGAGTCTCGCTAAAAATAATAAATAACCTTTTTTAACGTAACTCCATTCAAATGAATTCAAGAATGGCAGGTTCGAAGATCTCCGTAGCCATGATATTGGTACTCGCCTTTCCAGCCAACTTTTTCATGCAGCGGCTGCTTTACAGCTGCATAGTTGTGGCTTGCGACTCCAATAAATTTCTGGCCTATTGTGCCAGTTAATCACCATGGCTTACTACATTCATTCGGAAATAAATTTTACCCCTCCCCCCTTGTTTTGGAAAAAACGAACGTTCTGATAGCGATACTTTGCCTGTATGATGAACAGAGATACTTAATACTGAATATCTCAAAAACCGCGGATTTTAAGTGTATTCTGTGCGATATAAATTTATTTTATCTTTTATCAAGAAAGCCAAAAATGTAACACTATACAGCGTGTCCATTCCAGAGACCATTTGATTTTAAGCAACCTATATTGGGAACAGGTTTCTATCAAATGAATGGATAATCCATCATCCGCGGATAGTTGCCGCACCCGGTGGAGGTGTTTCTTTCCAATGTTTGATGTGGGAGTAGAAAGGCGATCAAATGAGAACAGAATTGCAGTTTTTTAGGTTGAATTGAATGAACCATTTGTTTTTTGTACGACTACCTAGTTATCTCGAAAAACTGTTTTTTTTTTCTTTTGTTATTGCATTCGGTGCCTATAATTCTGTTGCTATTAACGTTAAAAAAGAAGTGTAAAGAAGAAAATTATTAATGACCTAGCCTTTCACGATTACACGATTAAAATTAAAGAAAAATTTTAATTAACCTTCCTCGATTTTTGTTACCAAACGTGATGTGTATCACGCTATAGTTTTATTAAAAAAAAAGTAAAAAAAAATGTCATACGTTAAAAATTATAATTTAAATAAAAGCTTGTTTACATTGTTTTTACTAAGCGTATATTTACATAGAACTTTCCCCTTTATACTTCTTTTTTGAAGTCATTAATAGCGGAGCTAGAGGTACCGAACAAAATAAGAAAAGAAAACGGTGTTCTCGCGATATATAGTTGGTATTGCACCTTTTCAAAAAAAAAAGAACAACTAATATATGATAATACCCGATCCCACATGGTTTAAATCCGTTTGTCGCCCTGTATAAAAGTACCTTAAAAAGATACATACAAGAAATAACACAAAAAAGGAACATCAGAAAACAAAGTTATTAGTTTACACAAAACAGGTGTGATCACAAAGTAAAAAAGAAAAAAAAAACAAAGAAAACACAAAAAACTGCACAGGTTGACTCCTTTATTCGATTAGGGATATTCAGGTTTGGTTTTTTCTATTTTTTTTTTCTTGAGAGGGTGAAATGAATTTACAAATACAACCTGTAGCTGCTACTAAACTACTTGCCAAGCGGTGTACGTGGGTTTTAATCACTTCACTCCTCCATTTAATTTAAACTTTTTACTCAATGTAACTGAACACTCTTCGAGAACTTACGTTGTTAACATGTAGCCAATACTGGGGTGGGTATGTGCGGTGATCGTGTGGGTTTGTTTTTCTTTGTTCGAAACATGGTTATGTGTCGGTCAATTTGTTATGATAACCTGTGCATAGAAGGTGTTTATTAATAAATTTTTTCATCGTTTCATGGTTAGCAAGTGAATATACTAAAATAACATAGAAAATAAACGACCTGCATTGAATTTGGGTTGGCCTTGTATATTAAGTGTAAATGCATTGATTCATATTAGTTCCCGAAAAGAAACGAGTCACTCAAGCATGCAGGGTATTCAATTTCCGCTGTGCACGATACAAGTTTGCTTTCTTTGAATGGAACACCCTGCATATTATTACATCTTTAGATACCTGTCTTTAACCATGAATATTTCCTGTACCCACTTATCTCAATTTTTGAGGTAATTGTATACTTTGAGATTGGAAAGGTGGTGGTTGAAATGATACTAATGAACTAGATATAGCGAAATATTGATGAAAGTGGCCATGAATTGATGAAGAGTATCTAAAGTGGTAACAATATACAGGATATCGCATTTAAATAATTAAGCATTCATATCTCTCAGAGGAAACTGAAAAATTATATCTCAAAAGTATCAAAAAATGTTGAAAATAACGTGAACTTTTAGATGGGGCCGAATCTCCGGCGATTCAGCCTCTAAGAAAACTACGTTATTTTTATGCCAAGGTGATGTGCAATAAACATATATTATTATTATCTTTTTTTTATTTATTCCTAGTCTTTTATTATTAAAAAAGGAACAAATTGCCTTCTATTTTCTATGTAATTTTGTATATTTAGATAACATCTTTCTTTCTTAAAATGCTAAGGAATAATATATTCGTAACAATAGGCTTTATATAATTTTTTTTTTAATTTCTAGATAGAAAAATAAGAATTTACACAATATTGATTTAGATACAAACGAAAGCTTCTTTAAAGAATAAAATTTAAAAAATTAAATTAAATATAAAAGTAGTTAATGTTTCACTTCTAATATGTAAGATAAGTAGTTGTTCTGTCGTAATCGTAATATTTCGGAAATTTGTTCGATTTAATCAAAGAACGACGAGCACATTTTAAAGAAAGGCTCTTAATAGAAAGGATGTAATCCACGTAAGTGAGTTTTCGCTACAAGAAGAGGGCGAAACAACACAAAAAAAATCAACTCAAACAAACAAATATAGAAATAGGAAAGGAGATATTTCAAAAGAGCTTCCAACTGGTCTGTAGAATTACCGAAGGTCAACCAAAATCGGTTTTTGCTCCAAAATAATTGATGACGTGCGCAATATGGTTCAATAGGAGCGGCATGCAACTTGCCGGAAGGTAACATTCGATTTTCCATGAACATGTGGGTGTAACGAAAAAAAAAATTGTTCCAGATGGATTCTGCATAATTTGCCCGAAGCACCAAATCCGTATACGACATCGTGATCACACAAACCGGAGATAAAAGAAAAAATTTGTAAAATAACGAAAACGGATAAAAGTAAAAGATAAAGAAGCATTCGCTTAAAGATACCTTTCAATGTGACTATTCTGATGTACTTTGTTCTAAGAAAGCTACAAATTGGGAAATTTCTTTCTGTTCAATGATTTTTGAATATCCAACACCTCTTCGTTCTAAATTTTTCCAAGTTTCTAACGGTTCCAAATGAAATACTTGACTTTTAGGGGTACTCCATGAGCAAACGACAAGGGTAGTAAGACTGAATGATTTTGCAAAGCATTGGAGTAGTTCATAGTTTGGGAGTATCTCGTTACTCAAAAAACGTTATGAGTCGTGAGTATTATGAAACGGGTAACTTTCCTCCTGGAACCAGATATAGTGCATATTAATAAAATAAAATCTAAAGAAAACAAAAAAAAAACAAAAATGTAAACAAGATTTAATGTTAACTTAACTGCATCAGCCAAACTTGATCTTCGATGATTGCCCAAATGTAGATTTTCAGTAAAGTAACGATCATTGCTACGCTTAAGCGACTGTTTGGGTAGAACTCAAATAATTTTCTTGTGAAAAAGACACCAAAATCTGTTGCTTTTAGGGGAAAAAGTATTTACAAACTAGAGCTTGCTTATCATGGGAAAGACAGTAAAAATAATCTTCCTTTCTTTAGCATCTTACTTGAAGCATCTTAATGGAAAGTAGCCTAACACTTAAGTACCTTCGCTTTCATTTAACATCAATGCTTACATTGATACTAGACATTTTTTTTAAAAAACAAAATTTACCATATTTTTAAAGCATCCTGTTCTCTCTTATTATCCTTTTTGAGTTCTCTTCTAACGCATTCGGCGAATCCCTAATTATTCGAATGCATCACTAACTTTACCGATTCAAATTTGTAGATTCTTGTCGATTAATATCCAACAACCACGCAAAAATCACTTGTACCTTTTTTTCTTATATCCGTGATGACGATTTGTTAAAAAAGGACAAAAAAAGAAACGCACACACGTTTTAAAATTAAGAAGTTCGCGCGAAGGAAACGGATACGTCAAACGGAAAACCGCGCGAAATATTCGTTTTTTAAAAAGAAGGCGGCACCAATTTAAAACCCGCGTAACTCACTATCCATTTTTCCATTTACTCATTACATTTAAAGAGGGAAGTACGAACGGGATAATCTGCACGCGAAATTCGATAACCACGATCAAATTCAAACAACTTTGAGGTTAGATTTGTCGTACGTTATATACGAGATCCGTTCCGAAACTCGATGGGCGAACGGCGGTGGAGGTGGGGAGACGCGAGATGATGTAAAAAGAGGGGTGCGTACGTAACCACGTGAGGGAACAACATCCGGTAGACCCGAGTGCCGTTTATATATGTAAAGGAGTTATTGGGTGAGGAGGTAGGTAGGTATATGCGTGTGAATTGTACGTGGGACTACCGCCGTTTCGAAGGATCGGTTCCCGTCTGCGGCAAGGCGGCTGATGGCCCGCCGTTTAGTACAACCCCCGGTTAGCGCGGGTCCAGGTCAGCGCCGTGGCGCCACTCGATATGACGGTTCGCCCTATACGCTACTGCATCTTATATATCCGACGAGCGACGCTTACGAAGCGCGTATAAGTATTTGTACACGCGTTGTTGTTGCCCTTTTATCACGCTGAAATTTACCGGAAGAGATCTTACGTGTTTAATCGGTTATGTTTTCAATTACCCCGTTTAATATCGGTGGAAGTGATTCGGTGCCTTCGCGCCAATCGCACGCGGTCATTAATACCAACTTACAAACATTGGAGACGCTTTACTACGTAATCTACTACATATACTCTGAAGACGCGATAATGTTGTAATGTTGGCAATTCATGTTGCTACCAAATTAACATTGATTGTTTGGATACATCGTTTCATTTATGAAGGGGTTATTATGTTGAGGTTCTTCTTTAATGTTCAAGGTTACAGTTAAGAATTTGGCGAAAGCTGAAAGGATGCAGACTAAGGAAACTATTAGAAAAAGCATTACTATTGAATTAGGGGAAGCGCCTAAAACTTCTACCAAATTTTTGATAATAAATCATGGAATAAGAAGAGAGAAAAGTGCCAGCCGCATAAATAATACTTGGTCCAAGAATTGTTAGCCTTTGGCTGATATACACAGATGAAATTTCCAGATGAGACAGATGAGATGTACATCTTGAAAGTTTTCTTTATGAGAAGGCGTTGATGAATGGATGATAAAAAATATAACAGTCATAAATATAATTACGTACAGTATCATTTAATAAAAGCAGAACGCGCATCAATTGTTTGTTCTGTGTTGACGAAGTTTCGGTGATTGTGTTACAAACTTCTATCACAATAAAGAATAGTACACTTCACACTGGCGTATTTATTATTATTTTTTTAATTTGTCACTGTTGGAACCACAGAATGTCCCTGGTTTCCAACACATTGATTTTCTTTCCTCGTTATATTGTTGGCCCGCAAAAGAGGAAATTGTAGTGCGTCTTATTACATTAGCAGCACCTAATTGTCCTTCCGCTCAGGGTGATATTTGAGCATCGTAACCTAGTCTTTCGCAATCCTCTTCTTTTTGATCTCCTACTGCTTCCAGCTTTCAGAGACAAACGATATATCTCCGTATCATTAATCATCTATGTTGTCATCAAGCCACGATTGCTTTTTTTACTAATTTTCAAATAAGATGTTACCTGCAGCTTCGTTAATTTTTGCTTTTTCTAATTTAAATAAGTCGTATTTTTGCGCTGTGTATCCTAACAAAAATTTTAATAGTTACCTTCGCTGAACGCCGAATTTCTTTTGTCTTTTCCAGCATGAGATCCTCCCTTGATTTTCTTGGCTCCGCTGGTGGTTTAAGACCCACGACGCAATCATAGATTTGGTTGAATTAAAAAAATCTGATATAGCTTAATATCTAAGCTATGAATACTGTGCATTATTTTATGGATAAATTGAAAAAAATATATGTTTTGATTATTGTAGATAGTTGCCTTAATTAGACTTGTTGACAACTAATGTTTGGATGAAACAATGAGTTGGTTGAGGTCAACAAAGTATATGCTTGGAACAATCGAACTTAATCAACAGAATTATTTTGTTTAAAAGATATTTAAACGTGCGTCCGGCGCGTGTAAATAATAATCATGGCAATAAAGTATCGGGACCGTCCCAACCTCACGAGCTCTTATTAATGACTTCGAATTTCGAGGATGTGTGGATCCGTACGACCTAATGATGTCAATAAAAAATAAGCCTGTTCCATCCTTACTTTTGCGAAAAAAAAGTGTTCACGATTATCTACTTTTGCCGCCTACTTACCCTAAAACTAAGACATGGGAAAAATATGGAAAAATAGACGAAAGCATTTCTTGTCGCTGTGGTACGAAACGTAAGATACGCATCTGTCTTACTCTAATAAATCTAACAGATCTAGCAATTCGTTCTCTCTATTCATTAAATTTACGTTCCTTTCCGTGTAAATAGCTTCGTAAACGTCTAATTTCCGCGACGTGCACCGCTTCATTAATGTGTTGAATTACCCTCGACGATTCTATCCTTCCGTATTTCTAGTACTTAATGTGCTCATTGAATTTGCTGCTTTTGTCGCTCTTTTCTCTTGAACCTTCTTAAAAAAGCGATGGACATCTCCGGAGCAACCGTTGTAAATAGCTACGGTTTCTATCGATTCTTTATTGTACCTATTTAAAGGGAGGAGTACGTTTTACCGATCGAGGAATAGTTTCATTGAAATGTAAATGTCGTCGGATCGGACACAATGAATTTAAAGTTGTGAACCGGAAAACTTTCTCGTATTCCCTGAACTGAAGCGTCCACGCTAATCCCTGTAAAATCCACGAACATCATTCGAATCTATCGCCACGTTTTCTCGTTCGATTAGGACGGGACGGTATCCTAAAAACGGATAAAAATCGATGGCACTTAATTATATATATAAGACCGTATCAAATTTAACGACTCTATCCGCCGGAAAGAAACTATCTAGCTATCAATTTTTTATACCGGTTATCGTGGAGAATGGGAATGGGATTCGCCGCGAAATACGCGTGCCTACGGCGATCGATGTCGATTCGCCCATATTATTTAATTAACGACCTATCTCTATTAATAGGGTAAACATCGGCATCGGGGAGAAAATAATTGTTTGACGAATATACGACGGTATTTTCTATTTACAACGTTGGTGTCATGTAAAATATTCACGACTGGGTCTTAATTTAACAGCGACATGCAAGTTTCGTTGGAAGCTTAAGGAAAATGGCGGCCGAATTAGATACGGCTTCGCGTTTCGAATCTCGTAGCGAACATGTAGATGGATGGACCGATAGGGTCTATTGATTATGATCACAAAAAAAAAAAAAAAACGTAATCGAGAGGATCATGTTCCTTTTGAATTAATTTTTGCGTTGCGAAGCTGGTGGCAGCAAATTTTAAATGATTTCAACGCCTCCTAAAAGGCGTTCTTATTCTTATAAGCAATTTCTGTCTTTAATTTGTTGTTGCAATAACTAAGGGAAGTTCGGGAAAGATGTTTTCTCCCCAATTATCATGATATACAAAGGAAAATTATTTAGTCGTCAGGTAGATCGCGTGAACGATTAAAATTATATTATAGAAGGCACGAAATGTTAAATCATTTCTTCCGATCTGCCTTCAATTAATGCTTTCCATTAATTAATTAGTCCATTGCTGCAATGGAATGGATGTCATCATGTAAGGGTCTTATGACTTGTCCGTTAACGGAACAATCACAGTGGTACCAATTTTCGCTTGGCGATAAGGATTTATCGAGGATATCATCGTCGTTCATACGTCAATATCAACGAATAAGTTGTACATCGGGATCTAAAAAGGCGACAATTAAAGAAGGAGCCCTGTCACCTTTGCTACCAGCCGCAACTTATGCAAAAGGCTTTTGATAACACGCATAGCCTGCGTATAAACCATCAATAGATAACGATATAACCTCTTTTACGAGGAAAAGAGAAGTTTGCCTAAAGAAGTCTTCCATCGCGCGGTGTCGGTGGTTAGAATTAACATTATCCACCGCACGAATAACCGGATAAAATACATTTTATTGCGATTGCGAAAGCTCTCAAGACTCAAATCACTTCGATCTATACAGATTGCTACTCCACCTTGTCTGTAATTAACGAAACAGCAAGGAAAACGACGCAATTTGTAACGTCGTCACAGGTGATAAAAGCTAAATTTATAGCTACGATCCCGAGACTAAATGTCGATCATCACAATGATCACAATCCAACTCAATAAATATGTGAACGCCAACATGACTTTGTGACTATCTTAACGCTATCCGAAGATGCTTCTGAAGAACTGGATCTAAGCTCGCTATTAATTCTGCGTGGCCTATTTGTTCTTATAAGAGCAAAGAATGATATATTTAGATCGTTCAAGATTAGATTAGATTAAATTAGTATATGGGGTGGTTATTGATTAGTTCCACTGAGCCTGTTTAGATTAATCGTGATCATTAGCTTTGCTTTCTTCATCAAACCTAGCAGCTGTGTTTCTGAGCAAGCCGATTTCTGGCGGAATATACATGCTATTGCCTTTGTTAGGCCTAGGTTGCTCGTATACTTCTTGGGTGTACAACGTCCCGTTAGCACTACTAGACTGCTAGTTCCTCCGTTGTAAATGTAGATCTCTGTCCAATCAGATTGTTCGTTGATTGTTTGTCTGTGACTTAGAATACTTTTTTTTCCATCGCTTAGTAGTCGCTTTAGCTACCGTGGATTTGCAGAGTGATGTTTCTCCTTCTAGCATTTACCATTTTCCAATAGGTACATTGAAATACGTATAAAAAGCCATTTCGATAAAGTGAATGTTTGGGCTTCCTTTTACGAGCGGGAAAGTGATATTTTGTAGCATGAGACGAATAAACGATATTTACTTTTACGAACCCGATACGTAGGAAATTCAAGCGGAATATGACGTAAACAATGCAAACCGGAAATTGAACGCATCAAAAATTGATGAACTCGTAAAATTTTATTCGGGATAAAGTTTAAATAAATTTTCCGTTACGTTTGCCGGTTATGTATTATTCGATGAGGTTCTAAAGTATCCTCCCGTCGATTTCTATTTTTAGTGAATTAACTTTTCATCTTATCCGCAACTCAGTTGCTTATTTATACACGGATATAATACGAAGGAAACAAGTAAACAACAACAAAGGAAAAAAGTAATAGGGAGATGCATATCTTTTTTGAATCATCTTTTACGTTGGTTAAATCCAAAGTTAAATTGGGAAACTTTGACCGCCATCTTTAGCCTTCTTCGGGGTGTAATTCGAATAAGCCGTTTAACTTTAAGCAGTGGAACAAGCAAGATTTAATTGTCAATGTAGTTGTCACCAGTATAAAAAGTAATCACTTTACTTCAACATCGAGAGAGAAATTCCAAAGTTTCTATAGGACGCCCATGACATGAAGCGTATTCTTTGTGAAATTTTCAAACCAACTCGTCTACTGTACGAACACGGATGGAAATCCCCCCTCCTTTTAACGCTATCAATATAAATAAAAATGGGGATGTAATGGCTGTGGAACGCAATCCGTGCGACGAGACTCGCTATTGATCCTATTGCGGATGAAAAGTCTTGCCAAATATGCCCTCTAAAACGCCTCATCATTAATATATATGCGTATGCTGATCGAAGACCGAATTGATTAGCCTCTGAAACATGCATGCGTATCTCCAATAAAAAATCTGTAAGGTTAAACATGTGATTCCGAAAGAAAGAGACGTATAGATGTAGAGAATTTAAAGTACGGAATGGATACGGTGAACATTTTAAATTTATGAAGAGAAAAAGCATCGAAACGCGAGGATGTAACAGTTATTTATCGATTAATTGGTTAAAGTACTATGGTTAATGGTTAAGTACGTTTTGTATAGCGATCCCTAACTAAGAAGAAGCAATTAAAAATAGAAAGGGTGATCGAAATTGACGAGGCGGACACGAAATCGTATTTAAAGAGAAAAGGTGGTTCGAAAGATATCAGCGAGATACAACGGTGTATCAAGTGGTTCATTACGATGCGAGCCGACGTGCACTTAATAATAAAGGAACTTTTAGTGAATGAATATTTTTAAGCCTCGATGGATTGGTCCTAAGGGACTTTGACTTGCCCACCTGGATTTTCCAACGCCAGTCCTTCTGAACCTCACCATTTATGGAGACATATAAAGGATCAAGTTTGAGCAACTCTTATTGAGGATAGGAAAGACTTGATAAACAAAGTATCAGATATTTAAATCAGGGAGGAATGTAAGAAAGAATTTTGCAACGTCTCAAGTAGAATGAAGGACATTTCGAACCTTTGCAACTGTTAGTTTTAAATTCTTTATCTTTCGTACCTTATTACGTACGTTTTCCGCGGAGCTGCTATGTGGTTGACCATGATGTGATTATGTGATTTTTGAAGCCTTTGCAGTATTGTAGTCTCACTATGTGATCAATGGGCTAAGATGGATATGTTTGGAGACGATTTCTAAGAATATGCTGGCAAATAGCATACGACCTAATTCCTTTTTTAGGTGAGCGAATCGCTTCACATCCACAATGCTTTCAGGAGTGTTTTCTTTTTTTCTTTGATCCATTGTCCCCAACCATTGCCAGATTTCTTCCGTAATTGAGCGATAACTGTATCGGTTTCACGAAATTTAGCAACGCAACGAACAATTTGTTAACATAAATCAAGATATGATGCTGCAAAATTCATCTATACGTAGCTGCGTAGAATAAAACAATTCCCCAATGAAGAAGAAGTAGACCATCAGCGGCGTCATTTCGTAATTTTTGCGATTAAGCGCCGAAAACTTTTTTAAAGCGATAAAAAATTACTTCGAGTGGCTCCTCCATTGCTTCCCGATGGAGCATGCAACTCGTCTTCTGAATATACACCGAATGCTTTACAATTATGCTATTAGATTGTCAAATGAAGTTGTAACCGACATGAAAATAATAATAAAAAAAAGGGAATGTCTCTATAAATTTGCAAACATGTAAAATTCGATGCCTCTGAACACTTTCAAATTTAAAAGTCGCATTCCATGAAAAACAATCCCTCTGTACGTTGCACGAATGCACTTTTTAAAATTGCTTCCTCCCCGTCCGGTCGTAAAACAACCATTACCTCGGAGCGTGTCGGCTCTATTATTATCCGAGAAAATCGCCTCCGAAGACGTCCAGAAATAAAATTGATTTAAGTACATGCAGAAAATAAGTACATAGACATTCGTTCGAATCTGCTACAGCGTTACTATATTTACACGGCGTGGAAAGCGTAATTTGCAAGTAAAATTCGATGCCCTCCATGCAGCATTGCCGTAGAACGGCTGAAATCGATACGCGTATACATACGACTTTCAAACGCCGACGTATTTTGTGAATGAGGAGACATCCTTTTCCGCTACAGGTCCCGCCCCGGAGCCTTTTCAGGTGCTTTCCAAGCGTTTCGAATACGTATAAGTGGGTGCTAACGTTGACGGATTTAGATTTCTTAATCGGTCGGAAGTGAATTTCATCGCGCAGAAGTTTCTTTTTTTGTGAAAAATAACATGGCCGTTGCTGTTCGTACAACGTACGCGCCTTGCTTGGCTCCTGCAACTTATCCTTTCCTCAAAGGTGAAAATGAGCTTGAAGAGGCGAAGATTTGACACGATAGAGTTTCGAGTATAATCGAAGAAAGCAGAAGAGCCGTCGAGATCACTGTCTGCATTGTCAACAGGTTACAGAATGAAATCAGGAAATTCTTCAATTTCACGTATTTCTACATTCGAAGATCTTTGAGTACCATTGAATTACTCTTACCGAAGCCAAGCTTGGACCTTTTAGCTTCTTTAGCTCTCGAATGCAGGTTGTACCTCATCTCCTATCATATCAGTCGTCGTCCTATCGTATCAATCTTGTCAGTTGCTCTCGATATCTTCAATCACAAACTTGCACTAACTTAGATGCGCAAGTGGAGAATGGTCTTGGGGCCTCCTATCATTCCAGCTAATAGAGGATTAGCGAAATTTCAAAGTGTCTGCTGACTCTCAGGCCAATTCTTAAAATGGCTTATATAGAACGGTTATCCCAAGGTATGGCTGCGTTTGGCAAATTCTCGCTAACGAGATTGCTCCAATGATCTGCTTTAACGCTTTGTAAGGACTCCAACTTATTAAGATGAGTTCCCCAAGTTAGCAAGCAGTGTACGATAGAATAGGTATCAAGTAGGTTTTACGTATTAAGATCTTAATTAAGTCTAGAGCACTATTCCTGGGAGGTAAGAGTCTGAGCATGTTTTTGACTCCGAGGAACTTACTTCTTATAATGTGAGCCTGAATCTTCGAGCCGTATTTTTAATCCAGATGCAATTCCAAGTATCTTCCCGTCGAGTTGGATGACATCCCAACATCTTTGACCTGAGTATCGTCAAGTGGCGGATTTCATTTTTTTATTATTAAGGGCTCTCTAATAAGACTCTAAAAGATGCCTAACTCGTAGTTTACGAACAGGTCTACATGTGGGTCTTTAGGGACGGAAGGACCTCTAAAGTACTCCACGCTGCCGACAGTTCTACCCTTCAAGTAAGATTTTACGAGTCACCGATGTCCCAGGCTAATATCAAGGAAAACTGTCGCAATTGCCTGTTTATGGTACAATGGTATAAACCGAAAATTGGCTTAGAGGCTCGATCGAAAAACAAATTGCTCGAAGTTCAGTTTGTTATTAGTATCTTAAATTAGTAAATACGACTACCTCCACATGCTCTGGAATGGTCATCAAGCTAACATATTTCCAAGAAATCGAATCATCGAAAATCAGGCGCTTTGTTGCTTTTCAGATTGTCAATATCCTCGCAAAGGTCATCTAGTATCTTCCTTATTCTCACATGAGACCGTCTCATCATCGCTGTCCCAATGAACGGCCGACCTTACTCTTTCCACATGATCGCAACGTAACTTAGCTCCCTCAAGAACGGTGTCCCGTCATAACTTGGTATCTTTCTCGCCACTTCTGTTTCAAATGAATGCCCTTCTAAGTACATCTTCTATCTTCAATTTCACCAAATATCCAATATCTCCTCCACTCGAACGCCATCTACCTTTCCCCAGTGCATACATAAACTTTTTAACCTTCTGCGAGCACGCTCCCCGCCACCCATATGCATATTTATACCCTTGGCAGACCGTAGACTTAATGGCACTTCTATAAGACGATCTCTCCGCTTTCGCCAACATGCGAGCCCACTTCAGTACGTTCAACGTCTAGCTTTCCCGAGAGTCGCCCATTAAACTCTTGCAGATGCTTATGCTACGTGAGCGGGACGCTGATGTCACGAGAGCGAAGGGTTGCGAGGAATTACTACGCCCGAGTATCATATTTACTTTAGCAGACGGTGTGCGGCGTTTATGTGTAATTGCGTAATTACTGTTGGTATTAGTATTATCCTTGGATACTGATGTTAATGGCATGGTTTGGGTAATTGTTTATATTTAATTTGGATATTCGTAACCGCTTTGAAGTGTAAATTAATTGCTGTTGATGCGGATGCTTCTGTTGATGATTTTTTTGTTGGAGCTAAATGTTTCAGTTTTTCAGTATTTCTGGAACGACGATGACGGATTACTTTAGATACTTAGCCGTACGTGGATGATGGCGTTGAAACAGCTTTTTAAAATATACATTGTTATTATTTAAATTTTGTTGTTCTCAAAATTACACGAAGGTAGTCTGAAAAGTTTTTGGTCTTCAGAAGGTGGATAACATCATTACATTTCAAAAATTTCAGTCATGTCGAACAATCATTTGTCCTCTCTGACTTCGTCTTCCTATCTTTCTTTCTATCTACGTCTTAGTCTATCCTCCATTGGTTTCCGGTCCTCTATTCTTTTGATTACCGATTCTTCTCCCTTCCTTTTTCTTTTTCTAAGTCTCTGTATTTTAGTCTTCTTCTATGAGTTCTTTTAATTCATACGATATTCTTTGTCGTTAATCTTTTTGTGGCTGAAAATTCTTCTCAATAATTTCCTTTCGAAGACCCTGAGATCTTCATATTTAAGGTCGGCCGCATGGTTTCAGCGGCGTACGTAACAATCGGTCGGCACGATTTATACATTCCCGTGTCCTTAAATATTTTGTGATACCTCCGGTAAGCTCGATTTCCGGATTAGATTCGTCCCTTTATTTCAACACTTCGGCCATTTTTTACATTTATTAGTACCCTCAAGTACTTGAAGGAATTCCACCTTTCCGAAAGTGTATCTATTTCTATTTCGCTTTCTTTTGTTTGTTCTTTCGCTATCTTCATATATTTTTTCTTGTTGTTTGATTATTTTTAATCGTGTGCTTTTTGCTTCTTCTACTCCCAATGTGAGTGCTTCTTTCAGACTCTTGCGATTAGAGCTATGTCGTCTGCGTACGCTATCAACTGGATGCTATTGCATGTTATGTTAGATTAGACGCATATTGATAGCTCCTTCCAGAAGGATGTTAAGAAGGACTGTTGATAGCGCATCTCCTTGTTTCACTCCTGTCCCTATTGCAATACCTTCCAGAATTATTTTAGCCTGCGATCCTGTCATATCTTTATCCTGTTAAAAGCATACATGGAATCTATAAAAAGCGACTAGATAGGCATGTGTCTATTCGACTTCTTGATAATGGATCCGTGTTGCCTACTGGTGTCCGCCGAGAGTCGACGAAACACGAGTCTGTCTAGTCTCTGCAAAAATCTATTAATTTCATCCGCCTTTGTCCGTTCTAGTCGTCATGTATCGAATCTGTTGTTGGTCTCTTTTTTCTGGAGCCGAGTACTTTGTTAAGCTGTGTTTAATGAAGTTAAAAAATGTCAATTACGAACAAATTATATTTAAATAAATTGTGATGAGACAGATCAACATATTTTTTATTAATCTTGTTTAAACATACGCAGCATTAGTAAGCGTACTCCATTTCCATTACAACGAACGACCTAAATCTTGTCAATGTCAGCGAATATAAATCATCGAACACGTTTCGATCATTCCTATACAATTCTTCACGTCCCAAATAACAGCGACAAACCGCCAACTCTACTACGGATTACGTTCAATACGATTTCGTCAAATTCATTTCATGCTACGGTGCGAACCAGCTCGCCCGTTCAAGTTCGAAATCGTTTCAGAGACGATTCGCATCGAGCCAGCGTATCACGTACAATTTCAGACTCATATTTGTATGAATTTCGCGAATTATCTATAGTGCGTGCGCCGTAATGCGCAAATGGAAAACGCCGTTCGCAGCATCAATTTTGCCGGACGCGTCGAGTCATCTGGGCGTTGGAAAATCGCACGGACACGGTGATGCATCGTAATGGTCGGGCTGGCAATGATTTATCCCATTCATTAATTTATGGTTGAGGGACTGCCGGCGATAGAATACCGTAATGCGTGTAATTTGACGTTTAATTACGAGATGCGTTAATGCGGCTAATGGGAGATACGCTCGACAAGTTACAATTTTACAATGTCTGCTTGGTTTGAATCGTTTTGAAGAAGCGTCGAGGTGATAAATGTAGACGATGGATTTGATTGGATGATATACGCTCGCCATTTTCCTCTTGAATTTAGAAACTATTACTGCAAATATAGCCATGACTTCTGGCAAATTAATTCCTCTTCGATCCTCGAAAGTAATGCTTGCAACATTTACGATAGAACAAAGGAAACAAGCGCCGATTTTCGGGAAAACGTTTCATGAACGAACATTTTTTGTTGGATTCGATTGATCTATCCAAACAGTTGATTGGTCTTTAGTTATAGTGTTTGGTATTGATCTTGAAGCCTCTCTGTTGATTTTTTGAGCATTTGCTTACGCTAATCGGCTCGCGGCTAAATGTTCACGCAAAAACAAACTTAATGCGGCCTTTGGTAATGCTTATGGATGACTCTATCTTACGGTAAGTCACGTGCCAGTCCTGTACGATCATGTCGGACACAGCATTGATGTGAACAGAGTTAATTATTAAATAGTACCACGCATGGGAATACCTTTTTAGCTTTCTTTTATTCAGTGTCTAGGTACGAATGTTTGGATTGTTGTGAATTTTCCTCCTTAAAGAATAGACTTTATTGAGCTAATATGCATCCATTTGCTGGAAATGAATGAATGAATGAGTTAAGCGCTGGATATGTTTTCGTTGGAAAATGAAATGCTAGAGACAGAACAGAAAAGTGGCAGAGGTTCAAAAGATGAAAGAAGTAGTATCTCAATGAACACATCCAGAAGAAGATTAAAATCTCGTTTGTTTTGTTCAACAGAGACATTACATTAATTGGTGAACGATATTCAGCAAATGATTCTGAAATCGTTTTATCCTGAAGCCAAAGATATTTTGATAAATTATTGTTGTCCGGCACTAAATCCAACCGATGATTTCTATCTAGTCCTACAATCCTGCGAGACTCCGTATCAACATATTTCAAGCAGAGATTTCCGCTTTGAACTTGTGCGTCTTAAAGAACCTCGCGACAGGTATACAAAGCGCAACCATAACTATATTCGGCGGCAGTCAGGCGGTTGTAAAGATTCATTCATACGAATCTGATCTGATTTCACGAATGTACAGACAATTTAAGGAAACTGGGACATAAAACCGCATTATCCTGCGATTGGCCTCGAACCATCAAGGGATCGGAGGTAATAAAAACTCAGAGAAGCTGGTGAGGGAAGCAGCCAACATATCCTTCATTGCCTAGCTCCTTGTGTGGTCTACAAGAAATTCACATGAAACAAGTCATAACCTCGGCGAAAGGGACCTTAGATTACTGGCGGGATTTTTGACAGGTCATACAACCTTAAGATGTCACCTATTCAATCTAGGAAAAGCAGATAATTAAATATGCCGTCTATATCTAGAAGATCTAGAAAGAGCAAAACACATTTTAAACCATCAATTGCACGTTTCAGTCAATTGTTCCTGAGATCTACTGAACCGAGGGACGAAGATCCTAGCGTAATTTCAAGGTTTATTAGGAGCCTCCAACTTTTTTAACATTCATAAAGACATTTTGTTATTAAGGTCGCTTATTATATAATTACTATAATAAACATGGATGGTCAGGCGAAAATGCACATGCAACAGTTGAGCGAAACTTTCAAAATCATTTCGGTATCAACGTATGTTGTGATATATTGGACAGTGAATTATTTGCTCTACTCGTATTGATGATTTAGCATCATTTAATTCACGCAACGTGCCTCAATCAAATTTTTCTTTGATTTTCAGCAATACTCGCGACGCTAAAATCTTCTCTTCAAGCAAAATTAATATCCTACGAAGATTCCTTCAAATTCATTGAGATTTGTCGCTCTTACAACGTCGTACCAACTGGAGAACAAAAACGCTTCACGTTTTCACGTTTTATAGATTAAATTAAACCGAATAAACATAGAGACGAGAGCGTCGTAAATCTAAAAATATCCATGCGACTGCGACGGATGTTCGCAATCATGACAACAGAGGAGCTGCGACCGAACTGAACTTTTGACCGTTCAACCTCCCGCTCGAAGAAAAGAGGAAGCACGGCTTTAAATTTATAGCGGGGAATTAAAAAGTTTCACGACTCCTACCACCGCCGCGCGCCTCCGGCTAACGGGGGACAGATTGTACGGCGTAGATGTGAAGGACCTTTTTAGCGTCAATCCGGCAAGGAGTTCGTAATGGACTTCGGGTCGATTTCCAGTTGTAATAATTTCCGGTTTTTCATCTTTTTCATTGTTACCGGTTCTTCTTTTGAATACAGCGGATCGTGCTGAAAACATTAGAGAAGTAAGTAACCGGAATTCTTCGAGTTACAGAATGCTTTATTCGGATTTCGACGACCGCCTCACCTACGATATTAATAGGTGTTTCAATTGAAAGCACACTGGATACAGTTCTTCTCAATCTTTAACATTTTGGGATTATCTTATGACACACGTCGGCGGATTTTGTAGGAAGAATTGCACATGTGAAATATAGCAGCTGCGAAGGCGATTATATCCTCATCGGATTGGATGTTAAGAATTTAAGAAAGATAGATCATTAATCTCTCATTTGGACTAGGCGGAGAGCGATAAAGAGAAAGTACCTTGTACCATGCCAGAGGATGAAGGAACAGATGACTAGCTTTCGTAGAAGCTGATTATAATAATTTATGGTATTAGAATGAAGAAAATCCATATTGGACGCGTGAGGGCTGTACCCAAAGACCTCTGAAAGTGAATGCCTACGCTAGCTTGATTAACACGATGGTTATTGAACCTCTTTTCTTAGAGGGTAGTTCAAATACTGAAAAATATCACCGGGTGCTTCAGAACGAAATTATGGCGGATATGAAGCATCCAATTGCTATTAAAGCATGGAAACGTATCTCCGCGATTTATTGGCGCGAAGATCGAGAAGAGCCGAGGGGCAATACAATTCTTATGGTGGTTAGAGAAATAGAAGAATCATAAGTTAAAACTCGTGGTGGTGTTCCGAATGTTGTTTATAAGCATCAGGATTGTTGTTTGACTGTTGGGCTGTGTGTACCCTTCCCTTTAGGCACCCCCATAAAGGATAACAACGGATAGAATCCCGGTCCCCAACTGATATCACAATTTCTTGATATTATTTTTGTTGGGAAAAGTTTGCATCGTAGCACGGGCTGGGTGTGAGATGGCACCGTACTCACCTCTAGCACCATACGAGGGCGCATCAAGTGAGGATTTTTAGTGTCCCCATAGCGACTATTTTGTTTATAAATAAAGCCGGCCAAATTGAAATGCGTCTTGTTGAATTTTTTACAAAAAAATTGCGGAATTTTTGCGCACGGCGTCGATGGGAGATGTCTAGGCGTTTACGAACACTTTGCTTCAACGTTTCAATATTTTCTGTTGTAAAACGGGCCAGTAATAACAGTGTTAACGTTGTTTAACGCAAATAGCGAAAAGTTGTATTGTATTTAGTATGCCGCGCAGGAATTTTCAATGCTCTTGATGAAGTTGCGCACGCACGAACGTGTACTTCATATTTAATTAAAAAAAAAAAAAACGAAGTTAAAATAAATAGTGAAATATGAACTTCTTTCGTATTTCTTAACTTTATCTCAAAGTACTTCTTTTTCAAAAACTCAAAGAAGCCACAAACACTGCGTCTAAGACTAAGTAGAAGGTGCACAAGAAAGAAATCAATAAGGCGTTTATACACAACGGTTACTAAGAGATTCCGTTTGTCAGCGATACGGTCGGTAACCGCAGCAGCTTTTGGAAAAATCCATTATAATGCTCCAGGGTTGTAGTCTACATGTACCGGCCCCTTTAGTTGAAGAAAATTAATGATGTCGTAAAGACAACTTGAATTTAATTCGGTTCTTTCGAAGTGGAATAAAAGCATGACGTAATATTAATGGAATTCGGATTTGAACAAATAAATATATAAAGTGCATGTTATTCTTAATCCGAATGCCGCATAGGAAAAAGTACGGTGAATACTATATCTCGTTTTAATAGCTTTTCTAGTTTATCTCTACGAGATTTACCAAGTTTCGAGACGTCAAAACTCTTTTAAATCTTTTAAATAGAAGAGATAGTAGTAGATCAAGAAGAAACGGAGGTAACAATGGAAAATATATTTCCTCTTAACAGGAAAAAACAATAACAGTAACGATAAAATACAATCTAGAAAAAAGTCTAGAAAAAAGAAAAGTTCGAGTTGTTTGCCAGAAGCTGCTAAACAGTGGTCCAGCTTATCTTAAAAATGTATCTTTTTCCCTTTATTTTGCATCTCCTCAACAGTGATTCCACCAGAAGCTTGAGGCAGTCAATTCCTCGAAATCTCGAGGCCTGCCTCCGATACAATTAAACGCTCTAGTAGCTATCCAAATAAAAAGGACCAAACTACCCAATTCATTCGTGTCCAACGATGAGGAGCTCCATCGTTTTGAAAAATTGTTACTGCTGCTATTCATTTCAATTATCTGTGTAGCTGGAAGAATCGTGCCTGTAATATTCGTTTAGAAGAAACGGTCTTTTTAGGGCCACAGCCTGTGTGTTCACTATTGACGCTTTTATTGCGAAAAAATGATCTTTATCATGTTATCTACTATAAAAAATACACTGTATTAGAGAGGAAGTCGGCATATAAAAGGAAAAGGAATCAATACAGCTGTAGGTCCAGTAGCCCAGTAGATTTAATGTCTTTTGTTAGTGAAACTCTTTGAAGCACCTCTTACTTTTGTGACACCAAGGAACAGCCATTGTAACACTGCGGCTTTCCTTGAACATTTATCTCCTTTTTCAAATTTTTTTTTGTTGTCTTCAGAAACACTAACAAATAACAAAAAAAAAAACATTTTAAAAACTGTTGTATCCATTCAACCATTTTAATAGAAAAACTGCCATGATTGTTAGCGAAAACTTTCTAAATTGTCCAGAATTTACGGGATCCACGTTACGTATAAAAACAAATGCTTTTCGGTACGCGTCTTAACCAGGTCGAGATTAAAACAAAATCGGCGTGCGTCCTTCTAAGATGTCTCTATCGTTAGAACATGCGTAGCTTAGGAATAAAAAAGCAGTAAGATTTCATGTTGCGGGACATCAAGGCAGGAAGTGGAAAAAATAACATTTATCTTTATCAAATAAAGACTTTAATAATATTCGCTACTAATGATAATAACCATCCTCTAGCGTACACAAAATTCAATAATTGCCACTTATAAAGCGGCCAGTGTGTCGCGCATAACCCGAAACTCGTTCGCAAACGGCCTCTAATTGATTAGAACGGAAGAACTTTATCGACCGGATGGACCGGAAGCGCAATGATACGCCATCTGGCGTGCTGAACTAGTTCCACCGTGGACTTGACGCAGACAGTGTGGCGCCATCGTGTTTCCAGCGCGCTCTAGATCTTGCAGCTGCGTTTAAGCTGGACGATTGAACAAAGCCCGTTTAACACGTACATCTTTCTAAAAGATTGTCGTTTAAAATAACCACCCATAGCTCTCGCCGATTGCAAGCGGCATCGGTAGGTCGTGCGTTATTCTTTAAAACGGTAATAAAGTGTAATTTAGTTGAAAAAAAAAGAAAAACAGTTAGACAAGAGAAAGGCATACTTACAAAGGTTGAAAGATAGTTGAAATTAAAAAGAAATCCTAGTCCTAGGTCTAGAAGACGAGACACTTACCTGAAACAAGAATATCAGTTAGAAAAAGGGAAAGATGAAATTGTGAAAGCGCGAAAGGAGGAAATTTTAATTAATGCTAGTTTCGATCGAACAAAAAGAAATCCGCATGTAACGAAGTTCGGATATAACGACGTGTTTTCCGTCACAAATTCCTGGCTTTTGAAATGTTGAAATAAACAGAGTTTTCAACATTTCACAGTAAATCTTTAACACTATTTAACACTAAACTAACGTTACTGTTTGCTCAGGAGAGTCCACACTAATAGTGTAACAAATTTCCACTATTTTAGTGTAATGTTTAATGTGAAACCAACACTACTAAAAATATAACGTCTACACTATGTAGCATTGTATTCTAGTGCATTTTGCAAGACCAACGTAGTGTACTAACGTATTGAGGAATACGCCAATTTTTGACCAAGTCATTTAATCTCTTTAATCAATTTCCATAGCTTTCATTAAACATTTTCCTGAAGTGGCACAACAGCAGATTCAGTACTTGTCCAGCCATCTGCAATTTTCTCCAAAATCAGTTCTTCCTGTTGTTTATTGATGAAAGCACGCCAGATATTGAAGTGTATTGCGTCTTTTGTTGTAAGAAAAGTGTAAGAAGTATCTAGATCTTGGCATGGCCCGGAAGTGCTCATTTCCTTTTTAATATCGCTTAATGCGGATTTTCCGAAGAAGGACTCAGGTCAGTGTACAGTTCCACCACGAAGGCTACTGGAGTAGAAGAAGAAGAAGAACATTCGATAATTTCTTCTCCTTCAAGAAAGACACCTACAGTCTTGGATGTTTGGGATACGGATCCAGCAGTACACCGAGCCTCTTCGAAGATTCATTAACCCAATAAGAAGTTCTATAAATATTAAAAAGAACGTATTCGTATTAATTACACAAGTATCGTCTTTCATCCTACCAAATAGAAGAATAACGAGCAAGCGAGGGACGGAGAAAGATAACAAAAGAGAGCACGAGAAATTCCAAATATGGTAAGTTGAAAGAAAACGTGCGAAAACGGCATCTACCGGGAGATCAACGAAAAGAAACCGGGAAAAAGCTACCACCTTTGAAAAAGGACGACGCTAAGATGCTAGAAGGTATCGGAGAAGGACGGGAGTACACGGAGAGAAAGACGGCGGACGATAGCACGCAGAGACAGCCCGATTCCGCAATGCAGCATCACGTGCCAGTATTTCAATGATCCCATTCTGATGGGAATCGCGTCAGATCCGCCTTTCTTGCCTCCCACCCCCATTCACCATTGGTCGTGGTAGAATACTACTCCATATCGTATACACAAGCGTATTTACGATGCCATCCAAGCGAGTCTGCCCACGGGGATCTTCGTATACGGTAGATACAAAAAGATATAGGACGAAACCCAAATAGGAGACAATATTAGTAGCAGTAGGTCGTTTAAATAATATAGACAAATTTACAATATGTTCAAGCCTTAATTTAAATTAATTCTATAAATGCTACAGGCGTGTAATAACAATGAGTGTTAATAGCAAAGTAATAACAATTGATTGGTTTATTGTTAACATTTACAAACAAATTAAAAACAATTCGAAGAGATAGGCACATTATGTTCACAACATGTGTTTTTTTGCTGGACAAAATTTACATTTGTTTCTTCTTGGAGAGCAACAAGATCGAGAAAGCTCAGTGTGAAGTACCTTAAAAAAGAATGGCTGTATTTTGTTGTTGGAATTTCTCGCCGGAAGATTGGGTTCACACAGGGAGCGGCCGGCCAAGTTTTTTTAAGTAGTCGATTCTAAAATTTCTTTTCTGCGTGCACGTCTAACATTAGACGAAACATGGTCGCTAGCCATGTTTGAGGTTATGTAATTTGCCCACTTTTGGTCCAAAGAGTCTACACCTAATACTTACTACTATAAAACAATATAGCATCTAGCTTTTAATCAACTAAATTATTAGAGCGCGTCGTAAATGCAAGAATTAACAGACTTCAACAACGAACTGCCCAGTGGTTGGATTCTTAAAGGCAGCAAATCTCTTGTATTTTTTTTTTTCACTGTCTCAACATACGTCGAATTGTGTCTTAATGACTAATTAGTTAGCTCCATTGAGGAGCATCAAGTATCACTTGTGATATACCGTTTGTTCCTATTACAGGTCCATCCTTATTTAGCTGGTCCAAAAAGAACGAGAATCTCATCCACGGTCAGACCAAAAACCAGGGCCGCAACATTCTTTAGAACATTTAACGAGTTCATCAAATATATCCGATATATCAACTAATTTATTTTCTCGTGCGGCGTGTCTTCGTGTTTCTCGGTTATCGAAACGAAGATAACAAAAATAAAAAGCTACCAAGCGACATCGTACATCGGAAAACATCCCTTCCAGTGCCATCAATGGCCCACAGATAATTTAAATCTTTGCGTCTTGATTTGGAAGCCCTCGAAAGGTACAACAAACTTAAAGACGCTTCTATTTGATCACTATTGGGAGTATTTATAGAATAAGCCGGAAACTTAGACTGGGAGTTCCTCCGTCGCTCGTATAAATTGTGCGTACTAGAGAAATTCTTTGATTTGTAAGTTCTATTAGTTCTTCAATTATCCGCTTTCCATGTTTCTAAACATACAGTAAGTGGCCGGATAATTCAAGCCGAGCAGTATAGTGCAAATATCTTTACCATACGACGCTTGATGATCTCTTCTTACTATATATCGACGAAATATCTTACATCGCTCATTATTTTGTTCATTTCCCTCGAGATCTTTCCAAAATATTCAATTCTTCATCAACTTTTCTTCAACAGTTCTTCATCGGTAAGTGGCTCGTAAGTACCGGCGAATCCATTACTAATCGATAAGTATTTTGACGAAGATAAAACTTAAAAACAAAATAAAAGATATCTACAGAAAGATAAAATATTTGGACATACAGACAATACCAACAACCAATGGACTGATGGCAGAAAGATCCCAAAAACAGATCGCTTGAGAAACTCGACAAAATGGACGTCGATACGTACGTAGCCTGTTAAACGAAAGGAGCAAGGACCTCTAAACTGTTACATGACGATTTTCCTTTCACCATCGATGATCAACCTGGCATCGTGGTCACCTTCGGGAAGACTTGGAACAGCTTGAATATGAAAAAGATGGGAACAATTTTCTTTGAGTAATCTCTAAGCAGCTCTGTATCTAATCTTTAATTCGGTTGAGAGGCGCTTTGTTCGGGATTTTCTTCTACCATATCTAGAATATTTACTTTTCGCGTTCCTCTTCAGAAACAATCCTTGCACTTGGAAACGTCTCTGTTTCTCCGGCAGTTGTAAATACATTTTCCAACATTAAAATATTAGCATACTCCGCACCACGCAGTTGTTTCGATGGCAATCTACGAGTTCCCGAAAGAATTGTTTCGAATTATCTAAGTCAACGTATCGAAAATCATCATTGATTGTGGGCTTCAACAATATCCTGCATCATTACCAGATTTACCAGCCGTCCATGTGTATATGTTCTGCATTTACGATTTAATTAAAAGTCTCCCGCACGAAAACATGTCAAAACCTCATTTTTACGCCGAACGCAAACAACCATCCTTCCTATATTTCATATACAAACATTCCATGACTTATCTTCGCAATGCAGGATTGACAACATGCATATTCATGTGAAAATTTCCTCGTTTGTCGGGGAACTTTGAAAGTCCGCAGTTTTGGTGCGGTTGGGGACGAAAGAAACCTGTACTTCCACTGTTTCATCTCTCGTTGTCCTTTGTCTCTTGTCAACTCTTACACGCGGTTAAGTTGGTAAAAGAGATGTAAGATTGTTTGAGTATCGTCTTTGAAGGTGATTTGGACAGAATCGATGTCGAGTGTTTCCGTTTGTCCCGGTAAGCATCGTTATCACCGCGAATAAGGACGAAACAATGGAAGTACGATAAAAAGTTGTCGCTTCTTGTTTGAACGGTTTGTGTTAATGATCCTTTTAGTTACAAGATAATATCGGCTGATTTTTACGATGTTAACGAATTTGTCTCTAACAGATTGTTTAATTTTAAGAGAAATTCTCTTTAAACAAATACATTATTTTAGATTTGAATGAATGAATGTTATGTTTACTAAATATACTAAATATCATCAAAAAATACTTATGATCAAGTTAGAAATTCGGAAGCGGAAATTCATAATAATTGTTCCACCCTTTAATTTTTTTGATCACTCTGTATAAGCACGCTTTCATTTTTGTATTTTGAGAAGATATTCCTCTCAACTTGGACGTATCCGCCTAAACATGTTTAGCCTACGTAGACTTTGCAAAATAGACGATTAAAGGTTTTTAAAGCTCCTCAAGTAAGCCTGGATTCTCACAACGTACCGCCTCATCCAATTCGAAATAGGCACATCTAAGAAATTAGGCGTAACTATATATAAGATAACTATATATACATATATTTATTTAAAGTGTATCAATTGATTTTCTACATAAAAAAAATGACTATTTACGTGAGTATAATATATATGATGTGAATACAATATATGATGTAAATAAGCTCCAACAGAACTTGTCATCATATCATCATCATATATTGGAAGAAAAAGAAATAATGCTAATATATGTATATATTTGCATAACAGCGTTATGTAAATTACATCACAAGAAAAATAACACAATTATTGAACTCATATCGACAAGCGCGCTATCTAGTCAAAAGCTTCACAAACTGGAAGTTTGCAGTTCCCACCGCTAGCTGGCGTGAGATTCTCCAGGACGAGCTTCTACCAAAACAAAACGATGTTTATATTACAATTAAATAAATGATTTATGTAACATCTCTATTTGATACCTTTAGGTGATAGGATATAATGTACATTACACACACATAAAAAAAAAAAACAAAGCTTTCGACCGATAGAAATAGAACAAAATGGTTATTTGTTCTCGACTATTTATTCACGTTTTTTTCTGGCATATTAACATTAAAAGAACCAGCGAGTGGTGCGAGGTAATGCTTCGCGTGTAGAAAACAATCGATTTGAGCCGGCTCACTCAAAGCTGTGAAAGCGTTATTATTGAAATCGTATCCTGGCGGTCGAATTTTCATTGTTCCGCGAAGTATACAATTTCCCATCATTAGTGATTAATTATTTTTTTTATAAACGCGACGTTTTTACGGAATTTCGTCTGTACGCGTAGTTTCTTTTTTCTTTCTCTCTCTTGTAAGCAGCGCACGCATATGAAAAATGTGGGATTTTCACGCAACCCGTTCGTTAAAAGCTTTTATATAGTTGGCATCTTAGCTCAGTTTTGAAAATTTGTAGCGGGCAATCAGCTGTATTATAGAAAATTATTTTTAAGAGCCGGTCCGGTTATACCGGAAGTCGTAATCAACTTCGATATTCTTAAAGGAACGTTGCATTTTCAGTTTTCACTTCTAAAATCAACTGGTTACGCGTTATTTTGTTTTTATTATCTCTTTTTTTCTTTTGCTATACGATCACTTGATAATTTTAGATTGGAACCTGCTGTGTCAGGCAAATTTATTAATTTCAACTCAAACCATCCAAAGAATTAAAAACTGAATACTGTCATAGTAATGAAGATCCATATTTCTGATCAGCAACCTTTACGTTCAAACTTGAGAAAAGTGTTTGATCTTTCTGCCAACAATGGCCAAAGCCGAAATGGCCGAAGCCACTGCTCAACAAATTGATAAACAGTAGGCATTTCTTTGATGGTTCAAGTTATGGCCATTTACTGATAGCTTAGTCAGAGATTTATTTCTTCAAATAGGGGTAAAGTTCGTCTCCCTCATTCAAAATTAATTCTGTTTACAAGATTCCCGCTTGGGTTGCGGTATCAATTATATCAGAAGGACGTGTCGATGGTGGCCATACCGAGTCAGCCAATACGGAAGTAGATATAAGAGAGCTTGTGCCTTGGCTACCCACAATATTTTGCCGTCCTGGACACTCAAGATGGTTATAGAAGTCGTCTTTTCTGGAAGTGCTTTACAATTAATTTCAATTGTCTTTGGCTGTTCTTTTTCTGTTCTTTCTTTTTCTCAATTCTCAACGAACATCTTCAAATAGTGGAATTATTCGAAGATGTTCGTTAGCATTTAACTCTTTAGAAAAGTGTTTTAAGATAACTTTAACAATTGACTATCTCATTTGATCTTATAGTTAGTTCTTGAGGAAGTTCTAATTAAAGAGGTGAAATATAGAGTTTTTAATGTAACGATTCAGTAACAGGCGGCACGTCCGGATCTTTAATTAGTACTTCCCTATTATCGTTATTACTATCAGAGATGAGCAAGGTACGGGAACTTCGTAGCGACTAGACGGACTCGTGTTTTATCGACTCTTAGGGAAACCGATGGGCTTTATTTTATTTTATTTTTCTCCTCTTTCTGTTCGCTTTATCCAAGCAAACAGAACAAGCATCGTAGCAGATGCGTCCCCGTATAACCAGACCACCCCATTTTTAGTTGTTCATTGTATTATATTTTAGGTGTTTCTCGTGGTGCCTGGGACGTTTCGGAAGAAGGAAGGCAAGAACTAGAACAAGAACCTTAAATTCTGTAAATTAGCCTAAGTGGCAAGTCAAGCGTGACACCCTGTATACGCGAAGTATTTAGTTTGCGAACAAATAACAGTAACAGCTGGAAATACGTAATACGCCCATCCATCGTAATGGTTGAGTTTGTCAACCGACCTGAGTGTGTTTGTTATCTTCCCAAGCGCCCTTCAACGATAACGAGTCAGAAACACACACTTTACACCCGGGTCGACTTGACAATCTCGTTGAGCCGCTCGTCATCCCTAAAGAAGTAAATATTCCATAATATACACACGCGCGCTCAAAATTATCCAACGTTTCCGTTGATCAATATTTACAAATAATAATAAAACGTCCGTTTTCTTTTTTTCAATTTCAAGCGAACGTAACTCAACAAATTTAATCTAACTAACGCTTAGTGGCGCCTACCCCGAACGAAAGCGTTCCATTTCAAAGCTCCCCCATTCATCTGGCCGCGAAATCGCCTTAAACCAGCGAATTTATACCCGTTCCGTCAACAAATACGTCCAATTTATTGTTTCGTCGAACGGATCCCGAAAGAGCCTCCCTCCTGGGATCAGATACGAAGGGTCGTAAAACAAAATCGCTTGTTTTTTATGTGTCCGATACCTCGTGTTTACTACGAGTTCATTAATTTATTATTAACACGTTAGGGGTCGCTGTAAAAAGTGATGTTAGGTGTTTTGACGATTGAAGCTACACGACAGGATCAAAATGTTACACTGTATGTGTCGCAATGTACGGTAATATGCGTTTCTTCTAGTTCTACTTTTAAACGTTAAAGCGCTTTGAAATTTGAAGATTTCATGCGCTTTTAAGACCGAGAAAACAAAAACGAAAGTGTTAAAGAGGAAACGATGATGGATACAAAACTTGTTTTTACAGCTGCTAAAGAAAATGGAGTTGTCCTTATACGAGGATACTCTTTCAGTCTTTACAGTTTCATCGACATTGTATCGTTTTTTTTTTTCAGTATATGCTCCTGTTAATTCATAAAGTTTCATCGAAGTAAGCACCTAAGAAACGCTTTATGAAAGAATTCATAAAGTTACCACCTACCCTTACAACTTTTCGTACTTTTCGGAGCACCACCGTATCAACCTGATTATTTCGCATTTGTCGACGAGGATGAATATCCGCCAAGTAAGCGTCGCGAAAATTATCGTCGAAGCGGCGCTAGAGATAGCGAGTTTGGCGGAAAAAAAAAGCTCGCGTTGGGCCCCATCGAAAATTACTCGCATCCTCGGAAAATTCAATTTCCTCCGCGCTACCGTTCCACGACCCGTAATATATCACGTTTATATGGCAAATGAGATTATCGCGACCTGTAGTTAGACGGAACGCCCCAGGAAATCGGCGGAATACTTCGATAGGGTTTGCCGGGCGCTCAACTTGGTCGGAGCTTCGATACGGTCGGGTTTATGATGAAGATGGACCGTCTTCATTTGTCTCTTTTGGGTTTGGAGTTTTTCAAGATGAAAGATTATTTCTTTTTGTTTTTCGAATCGGAGGATGAGCTAATCCTCTTCTTAGATTGGCCATGAGCAATTGTAATTTGCGATGACAAGTTTGTTGTCCGGTAACAGTTGAGACGGAAATTGCTTATATCTTAATATGGATTTTGCATAAGCCAGTCAGCGACAAGCCCCGTCCACCGCCGATATAAAGGCGGGCTGTTTCCTTCGAACTTCCGCGGTTGATGTTCGCCTTTGGCGCTGAGTTACCGTCGCCAATTGCTTTTCCTTCACTTAGTTTCGCTCCTGGCGTGGTTTATCCGTTGATATACTGTGTTAAGTATAGCCTACCATCTTTCCTTCTCCTGAACATTGTGTTCGATTCATTTTTCATCTGCTTTTCAAGGTTTTGCGTTAGATCCTAATGAAAAATAATGAATTTCTCAATTAAGAAATTAGCAGATATGATTTTCGTCATTCACCATAAGAACTCATCCTATCCCGACCGAACGCATACGAGACAAGAGGTACTTTAAAATTTACTTCAAAACTTTGGTAGGGTCGAAAGGGTGAGGATCAAAACCGTAATAACGGGCGATACTGATGATGACTGTAATGTTAACAGTAACAGATAATCTCTATACCTCTACGAAAGAAATAATCAATAAAAGTTGAACAGTGGCCCAAAATATGTAAGAAATGATGAATTGAAAACTGATCAATATTTTGTGATCGGGCCGTATTGTTAAAAAAAAAGAACAACGTTGTTGGCTTATTCTTGTAACGTAAAAGTTCTATTTCCATCATGGAAAAGATACTCATCCGTAAATAAAGGTCACGGAGCTTGCTTAAATATTTGTACATTCTGAGATAAAATCGAGAATTTCTCAGTTTTAAGGATTTCATGGTGATAAAGAGTAAAAAGGTTTTATCAAGCGGTAATATAACAAAAAAATGCGAAGGATCCACTACATGAAGCGAAACTTTATATCTTTGTAATTGCCAAGTAAGCCTGCAGAAACGAGTGCGTAAACGAGCCGTACGCTATTGCGAAAGTACTCGTTTCTGCAGGCTTACTGCCAGGTATCTTTCATTAATTTACACGAACAACAAAGTTATTTTGATAAAGTTGCTTTGAGTGCGCTGGGTTTTCTTGCATTTTCATCCTTTTCGGAACGACTTCGCAACGTCGCAATTTGAAAAGATAAAAGGTGAACCAAATGCTTTACGATCAACTTTATAGTAGATTAATATACATAGTTTGTCATTTAATAGGAACCTTCTGTATACGTATTTTATACATAAGTGAAACATAGTCTCCTGCCTTCTATATCGGCTGAGATATTTGCCTTCCTTGGCCACCCTATGTTTTCTTACTATTCCAACCAAGTAAAGAAATAACACTTTTTAAAGAGAGTGTGCGTCGATATTGCAAATTATATGTAAAAAAGAATAAAATGTAGCTTTTCCAATACGAGGCGGTTTGAAGAATTTTATAGCTAATGCTATAAATCTTCTTCTAAGCTATAGCATAGAGCTAACAAGTGTTTTAAATACTAAGGCAGCCCTAACAAATACTTAAAGCCATGCAGAGTATTCAATTTAAAATAAACAAGTTGTTACTCGACGAAATTTGTTCATTTTGGCAAAGTAGGCGGAGCACCCGGTATTATACTATTGGGATGTAAGAGGAACAAATATTTCAGATCCCCCTTAACACCTCATTAACATCTTCAGTATCTAAAGACGATATCTAAGCAGTAACAAAGCCTAATAAAACTTTCACGGATTAACTAACTTCAACTTCACATCAAAATCTTTCGAGGGCGTAACATACAAAGCAATTCCGTAAAATTCTCCCAACAAAAAAACGTGACCTGAAACATGAAACATATAACGATCCGAAACGACGAAACAAGTAAATTAAAATTCCATCCGCGCACTCAATGTCGCTTAAAAATAAGATGCAACGGCTTCTTCTTTTCTGATATACCTCCCGCTACCGCTTGTCTCTACCCCGAATCGTCGTTTTAGAAGATAAGCCTAGCCGGTTGCAGCTGGTGCGATAAGAGTGGAAACGCGTTACCCTCGCACTAGCTTTAATGAAGATCGTTACGAAATAAGACGGATTATAGAGAAAGATACAAAGTTGAAAGGTGAGTTAGGTAAGCAAAAGAGATTAGTGTCGTGAAATATTTAAATAATAACGATCTTCTCAATTGTTTAACAATTGCTGAAAGAGAACAAAAAATTTCCAGCACCAAACAACAAGATCTACATCGTATATGTATATTTCTCTCTTTCTCGGGACTCAAACATATTTCACCATGTCAGATACAATCTAGTCTAATTCTAGGTTTCATGCCATCTAGAACAACTTAATTTAAATGTCGCTATAAGTAACTTTAGTTAAGTTGCAGAGCTGTCAAAAACTTATTCATTTACCTTGGCATGGCGAATTCGCCAAAATATTCGGTCATAGCGAACATGGTCATGAAGATGATGCGTAAAATACCGCCACATATCTAACATAGCCCGTAGGTCAAGAAAGCCTCGTCATCCCGAGCCGCGGATGTAATTCGTCCAGTTTGTCAACGGCCGAACTCCTACGGTCCCCTGCACTCGCCGACATGCCGCAATCCCCTCGGACGTCCGGTCCTTTATTAAATTGATTAATTAACAACGTAACCACAGCACTTAACGTTTGATTTGCACTTCGGGTCACTTCCTCCCTCACGTACGCTCCGAATAGCGGCGTTCTACGATGCCAGAATTCGGGTTGTCCATTGCCGGGGACCCGCTGACGTCTTGCCGGCGAACTAATTCGATATGAAGATGCGAATTGACCTTCCCGCCGATGGAACTAGGCTACAATAACACTGCAGGATCGTTCGAACTTTTTGGCAAGTTTCGGCGATATTGGCTAGTCTAGTTCTGTCATCTCTCCCTTATTTATTGTAAATCAATGTTTCCCCTTTGCATCGCCACTTGTACGACGGAATTTTATTAAAAACAAACCCGTTGGAGTTGGATGATTATACAGGAGGATTTTCTTTCGTTAAAAGAGATTTAGAATAATTTCTTTTGTAAAGAGAAGTATATATATATGAAGAAAATAGGATTAGATTTAAAGATTACAAGCAAGTTGTCTTTTATATCACCGGCATATTTATCCGAACATCCGTCGATGTGATTGTTTATCGTTTTTAAAGATTCCGGTGATGTGTCGAATGCGGACACTCGCTCGGCTCCAGTCCCTGCATGGACGGAGACTCCCTGACGTGACTGGACCGGGTTCAAGTCCCCGGAATTCGGTACGAAATGATTGCGCACACGCACACCGCCTCCGGCCCGATTCTGGTAGTAAAAGCTGATGCGGTTTTGGGGACTCCAGATCCGACGCTCTGTCGTCCGCAGGCTTACTTATCCTGCGGATGCTCGCTGTTTAAATAGGTCTGGCTTTTTTCCTACCTCCCCTAACAAGTTCTTGTACAAATATATGAGGACTATTCAAAAAACTTTTCTCCTATCCTCCATGGTGATAATTACGATTAAACTTATCGTCAATCGTTAATTTTTTTCATCAATAAATTAATTTTAGCTATTCAATAAATAAATAAATAAGTAAATAAATAAATAAATAAATAAATAAATAAATAAATAAATAAATAAATAAATAAATAAATAAATAAATAAATAAATAAATAAATAAATAAATAAATAAATAAATAAATAAATAAATAAATAAATAAACAAACAAAAATTTAACTAATTGAGGTAACACTATTTTAACGTAATATTGCGTCGGTTAGCAAGAAGTTATTAACTGAAGCACTTCACTATCATCCCTTACCACGAACACTTCACTTGAACTGAAGTTTTAGCAGCAATAGTGTTCGATAGCTTAGCTATCGAAACGATCGCACAGTTCAAGTGAAGTGTTCGTGGTAATGGATGATAGTGAAGTGCTTCAGTGTTTTGGTGCCACAATATTCGAGTACCTGATCCTGATGAATTAAAAGGAGTTTGCTGCAATGTCGAAAGATTTCAATGCCCCGAGTTCAAGCTCCAACCTTGTCAGTGGATTTTTAATTGTAGATAACAGCTTCTTTAGCAACTAAAAAAATCTTAATAAAATATTAAAAAAACTTTTTTTTCACAAAATGCTCTTCGCAAAAAAAAATTCAATCGTGCACAACTTCCTTCCAAGAAAATGGAACCAGCAATGAGACCACAACTTATGCAATTGTTTAAACCTCATCCAACTGTGGAGATATCCAAGTTGGATGAGATTTTTGGAACAATCTAACATTGATGAAATATTGAGTTGTAAATTCAACCGGGAGCCTTACGTGTAACTACGTGGATACTTCAATTGCTCCAGTAGTGAGGGCTGTGCCCGATCCGCAGACCATCTCGTCTCGTTCTTTGGTCTCTGTGGCTACTTCGAGTTATTGGAGTTATATATGGACAATTAGGTGATATCATAAGATTATCATATTTAAGCTATTAATGAACACCGCAGTCGTCAACTCGCTTCTTATTTCCAAACAGGAAGCTATTCAGATCAGAGAGTTTAGAGAACACCTAACTTTGGGCTTGCTTGAAATAAATCAACAACGTCCCAAACGCAAGAGAACAAAATAAAGGAGGATTCAAAGGAGGAGGATTGGACATAGATGTAAAGAAAGTTAGTGGCAACTTCTCGTGATGTAGTAACTATATCTGTTTCGGATGTTTTACAAGATTACATTGAATAAGAGAAGATGTGAATTTATTTAGTCGATATCACCGGTGATGCACGTGGCCCGTGATTAAACATTATTATTGATGTGCCATATGCATCACCGGTGATATCACCTTTTTTACCAACAATGTTTAGTTTTTGTCATGTTGTATCCTTATTTTGATAAATAGAGCATAGCCACACAGCCTTGAATTGCTAGTGGCCCGGCTGATAAAGCCATAACCCTCTTATGGTGACGACCAACGTATTGATGTCTAACACCGAAGACTTATCTCCTCTTCAGAGATGCATACATAGAAATTTAAGCGTTCATTTGAGGAGGATTTCGCAATGAACTTACCGTAGAAGGCGACCTTTTGCGCAGATCTTTTTTGCGTAAGTTGCTTCTCAGAAAGCCTTTTCAATTACACGAAAAATAATATTGTTGTTTATTACGGCTGGAAGCATCGCATTTAAATGGCCAACATTAAGCAAGTAATAACCATTTTAAATGGAACTAATATTATTTTGCAATAATGCTCTACGTAATTGCTTGCAAATTGGAATAGTTCTATAATAACAAACAGTGTTAGTAAGGCTCATATACAGTGAACGGTTGTTTTCTGTGTGAATCTAACTGTGAATATTCGAAATAAATGCATTAACATACAAATAGGATACAAACGGAATGGCCTTACGCGTTTGTATATGTACATATTTAATTGGAAAATTTCATTTAGGCGATGAAACGTTCTGTGACAAAGCATCGTATCTGTTCAGCAAGGGCAGGACGCGATCGTTATTTGTGTGTATAGCTACACATAATTTGTGCATCTATGATATTGGATAATGTGATTATTACGGGGCCCCTTTAGTGTTAACTACCGTAGTTTGGCATCGTCTACTACGTAATTATTCTTCGAACGACGAGAGCGACGGGATAATCGCTGTATAAGATTATATTCTCTCGGTCAATTCGAGGACGTCGGACTTTGATGCTCCAGATCAAACATCGGAAGGACAGTTAGTAGTAGGGATTAGATATAAGCACTTTCGTTAGAAGAGATGACTCTTTGACGTGTTCTTAGACTTCCTCTTGGAGGAGTTCTTCAACTCTGTTTTTTACAATTTTATATTAAATTAATAACGGTGTGAACGCGAAGTTAGGAGTTTCATTGGTTGACAATGGCACCCTAAGCTGTACACATAACAGGTAGGTGGGTGTTTATGTACGTTCTGTAAGCGAGTATCTACCCTTAGTTGTCCCTATCACGGCAGTCCCGGACAATATCACGTATTTAGTTCGAAAGAAAGAGGGTGCGACATAAACGCTGTTAAGCAAGAAGCGAGCATCCAACTACACGAAAATTTTCGAAAGCATCTCTTAACGCATTCGCAATTATATTACCGGAATATTTGTAAAGAATAACGCCATCTTTATGTTGAAGCTTGGATCTTTTCAGGATACCGTCGTAGATTCGAATCTATCGTAGGATACTTTAAAGAAATGCTATTAAAAAACGGAATTAACGAAAGGAGAACAATTGAATTGGTTTGAATTAACAGAAAGCCTTATCGACGTGACGGTGCCCCAAATGCTAGCGCGAGTTATTAGAACGAGTCCAGGCAGAAGGGTGTCCTAGAAGATTCGAAGCAGAAGGATATCCTGCTTCTTGGCAAATCAAACAACACGCTTATTTAATTCAGGTAAAACCTGCAGAAGTTGTAGCTGTTTTGGGTTTACATGATTCAACACTCCTTCCCGGGCTTATCAATCTTTATACATTTTTTCTTTAATCACATCTTATCTTCCATCGAAAATGTTAGTTTCTATTGTCAACTTTAGCAACTGCTCCTCCTAGCTGACATACTCGCAATTCAAGGGTATTATCGTCGAGTTTCATTTGTTTACTTTATCTATCGATTGTTTCCCGAGATTTTTCCATTTAAACAGAATCTCGCCGCCCACCATCTCAGATTATGCCTTATTTATGTTTAATTGAAAACAAAGCAGTACCGTTATCGGATTCTTACCGCCGGTTATCAATTCTTCGTCACCTATTTTCCTTCTCCTTTCCACAACCATTATCTCACGACGATAAACCGAATTCTTTTTATTATTATTGTAAAATGTGAAAAACGTCGAGGAGGTTGATGCTTGAGATCTGCCCTTCTCATTTCGAGCGTGATTCCCGCACAGCTAACTGTACGCTAGAGGAAGAGGCGGAGGTGGTAGGGAAACCTGGAGCATTCTATTTATAGCGCTATTCCGTTTCATCCTCCTTTCAAAGGCTCCTTTATTCCAGGAGAACGGCGAAAGGTGGTAATGGATTCTAAAAAATTTCATTACTATAGAAGGCATCCCCAAGAAGCCGGTAATTTTAGATGATTCGCCCCATTCGAGTTCTACTACGGCGATACGAACGGAACAAGGGACTAAGGAAGAAATAAGGAAATAAACAGGGTGTTCTCGAAGTTGAGGCGTCTAGTAGACTTTATAAATAAATATTTCTTTGCGAACAGTGCTGAATCAGGTTCGAATGGGGCGTCTACAAGAAGTTTTCTAGTTTAGGCAAAGCCCAGTAATAATAGGTCCATTAGCGATAAAGTGTGAACGAGTGCCACCTACAATAGGAATTCGAGAGATGAAATTAACTAACTTTGAAACGTATCCTGAAAACAGATCAATTCAGTTATTCGACCCAATCGATTTGCTCCTATTCGGAAATTGTACATACGTCCACAAAGGTAGTCAGTCGGCTGCATAGTAGACAGATGACATCGTCTATATACGCAACGCTGCGCCTGCATATGCAGATATAACCCGATGCGGAAAAGCCACCGGCCAATATCCGCTTCGCTTCGATTTCATAGCTCCCGTCCATCAAATCGATGAGCTCTCGTCCACTTTGTATCTGCGAATGTACAGATTGTCGTTGCCAGGCTCAATGACCACGATGATGAGCGGATGGAATTTTTAGAGATATCGAAAATAAATTTGGTCGATAGATATTACAGTACATTGAGAATTTAGTTTAGTGAATATTCTAAAATAATCAGTGGTGAGTCATGTGCAAGGTACTCATTTATCAAAGGGAGAAATAATAAATGTTTAATTAAATATTGCCACGGATTTTATGCTTACAGCACAACTTCAGGCCAGTTTAGAAATTACATAATTTCTAAACTGCATTTAGTTCGAATTCTTCAGTGAAACGCAAGCTTTAGCATGTTCTTATAAGATAAGAAGCCAGGCTTCTAGACGCTAACAAATCTATGGTAGAAATACCTTTATTTTCAGATCTCTGCTTACGAAGTCAGTCGTCAATTGAATAGTTGTCTTGTGTAAGGGTACAATACTTGCGTTTTGGGGGATTCCTGAAGATTTACAGAACAAAGTCATAATGGATGACTTTGTATCAGGTAACATGGCATTAACTGAGAAAAAGGGAAGTCAATCTAATCCAGCATTTTAATAAAAATGTTCACCGTTATCAATTCTATTAAATCCTAATTCTAGATATTGACATCTTCATTCAAAAGACGGAAGGAAAACCGGTTGATGCATGCGTCTTTCGAGCACAGTGTTGAATTACTAACGTCTTCAAGAATATCCATCGAAACCGACAGCTTGAAAGATGAATACTCATCTAATCTTGAGATATTTGAGAGTCGGGTCAAGATACACGTGAAGATGCGCATATCTCACCGTTGCTTTAATATTGTAATTCTACATACTATTAACTGCAATAATCAATAAATTCTTTCTTACATAAAAAAATAAGCATAGCTTCAGTGATAATAACGTCACAGATAGAATTATAAATTTAAATAACCTTTGAACAAAAAAGAAGCCAAAGGTAACGAAATGATATCCGTACGTAGAGGTGCGACAGTGATGGCTGTCCCTGTAGCGTTACTGCTACTGCTTCTAAGCGTATCCCCTGCTACTAGGTCCTCGTTCCAGGTATCCGCGTCGGTATCGCTTCCGATAAGCTGTTCCGCGTTTATCAGCAACTCTACGAAGTGCATCAGCTTCGTACCCTTGATCATGATCCCGACGAATTCGTACATGCAAACCACCGCGTCGATATGTTGGCAATTGTCGCATAGCGCGGTACCGTCGGTCTTCACCTCCATCTTGATCGGCGCGTGCGAGTACGACAGGGCTTCGCAAGCGATATGGTGCGATCTGCGGAACGACTTGAGGTACGTCGAGAGGCCGCCGAAGAGCCGCACCTTCAAGAATAGCAGCGAGTTGGCGTCCTGCGCCGCCTTCTTCGTTGCCGGAAAGCAACCGCCGGATACGGACGTCGGTAGGCAGAACATCACGTCGCTGTCGACGCCCACTTCCGACGTTGTGACCGCCGCTAAACCGCTAAGTATCACCGCTGGGTACTTCTTATCGCCGTTGACCACGACGTAGGATCCGTATATCGGTATGTTTGCGTAATTGCTCCGTGCTTGGATCGCGCTCGACCAGATGAATACCAAGAGGAACGAGATAATTTCTTTCATTCTGATGCTAGGCATCGAGGTATACGAATTGTCACTGTCAAAGAATCACAGCCAACGGTAGGTAAATGAAGGTTGACATTTGTATTCGATTTCTTATAATGACTGACAGGAACGAACTGCTTTCATTTGAACATTTGTTAATTGCTTGTGTTTCCGTTAGTTTAAGGACCAGAATTACGTCATAAAAGGGCAACCTCTGAGCGAGATGGTTTCTTCAGTTTTAAGGAATAGACTTCGGTTATAAGAAATGCGTACGAAATATCTCGAAGACCGGACCAATATCCACAGTTAGCTGCGGAAAATCGAAGAGCTAGACTGGCCTTTGCACGGCATTTCGTTATTGTTTGATCTGGCGGTTGCTGGAGGTACTACGACGGCTAAATTTCAACCACTCTTTTCAGCGTAACCTCCGATGCGTCTTCAATATAATGAAAAATTAAATACATCTTTTGCAATCGATGATTGCAATGCTTGGCAATGACCCGGAAGCAATGTCTACGTCTTGCATTATCATGATTAGTAGATCATCTCTTCTAGAAGCTCCATGATTACCCATTATTAGATTAATTGTTTATTCAAAGCCAGAATACTTTTCTGAGCGGAGCATTTGCCAGAACGAATTAGATGGTCGTTCGAATGCGTTCAAGCGAGCACGTAAACACTTTCGACTATCGCGTATCGATAACGCGCTACGTCGAAAAGAAGATGTAGAAACATACGGTGTAGAACGTGTACTCAGCTTAATGATTGTTGACCTTCGGAAACTTTTGCCAAGGAATTGACGGATGACATTGATAGATTGCATCTGCCGACAACGCGGCGACTGTTGTGGCAACAGCGGTAGCGGCGTTTCACTAGCACGGGTTCGAAGTAAATGCGTCTATTACATAAACATACGCCCTCATAGCACGATATACAGGGTCGGGAATTTTTAGTATTGGAAATCGCAAAAGAATTTCATTTTAAACCGTTTAATTATCTAGATTCTAAATAAAAGATCAAATCAGATAATATAGTAAAGCTCTAAGCTTATAGATTTTTCTAACAGCTATTAGAAAACCGACAAAAAGAGGGGGCTATGTTTGTTTCTTATTTATCTGTTGCGTTGGTCGCACCAGATTCGATAATTACCCTACTGATCGCGTAAGTAAGGCTGCAATACTGCCGTTGGTTTGAAAATCACATGAACGATGATAGTATCCTTGACAAATCGTTGTCCAGAGACGAAGAATGTTCAACTTCTTCAGACCTTATCTGTATAGTTTGTAGAATGCAAATTTTAGAAAACAATCAACCATGTACTTCCAACGTTGCACTCGAAGACCAAATCATTGCTAAAAGACTGAGGGACAAAAACTGTTTTTATGTGGTATCCGACATTTTGTCTAAAATGACAGTAGTCATTTTAAAATTAACCAGGGGTCCTCTGTAAAATGATCGCAAAACCCAAAAAAGACTATAGCTCTGAACGACAGTTTAAGGTATAGACTAACGGTATTAAACCTAGAAACGTAGGTCAAACAAAGCCTACCTAAGATACACAAGTCAATATCAACAGTTCTACTTATCTGCTCGCCAGGTGGTTATTTGATGAATTAAGTAAATTACCAGTACAGATTGCTGATTTTTCGATTAAAAAAGTCATACGTGTTTATTGAAAAAATTAAAGATATTGAGCTTATTGAGAACTAAGTTTTAATTTCTTTTGATTCGCTGATTGAGCGTTCCGCTCAATTTAATTTTAGAACATCTAAAGGAACTTTTGTTTGATAACCAGATAGATAGTGAAGAGATAAATATAGAACCAAACCATATAACCAAAAATATATAACGCTAAGATAGCTTAGCTTCTTCGTGGTATTGATAGAATAATTCGCGGCAAACCCAACAAAAGGAGAGAAAAAATACTCTAACACACGCAGATGCTTCTGCCTACCCGGCGTCATCGGCGTGGTTTCGAGAGTACATTTTTATCTCTACCTTCTGTCGCTGTTGTCTCACAGTTAATGCTGCAACTTTCCAAACGACAAACTCGACTTCGCAGATAGAAAGGCCTATCTGCCGTCCAGGAGCAGCGACATAAACCGGGTACTGTTTCCCAAACCATCCCTCGATCAGTTCTCTGACTGCTTAACAACGAGATGGCGGCGCTGGTAGCGCTTTGGGAAAAAGGATAAATAGTTTAATTTCTTTGACTAGACTTTGTATGAGAAAATTCTTTCCAGATAGACAACACATTTTATCAACAAACTAGGGAACGAACGGCAATGGCTAACGGCTTATCTTCTTTTATGGCTAACCTGTTTATGCGAAAATTCGAAACTAAACTTAAAAATACTTTAGACTATTTTCTCCGGATTTGGATCATAACATCGTATCTTCCGGAATCACAGGACGACTGTGTTTCTTATTATAAAAGCAACACAACACTAAAATGCAACAGCTTAGCTATTGTCGACAGATGTACAAAGTAGACATAAAGGATGCAGTAGACACATTTTTTTGACAATATTACTGATCTTTGATGTTGATAAAAATATGAACTGTTCTGTTTTATGCATACTACCGTATCTACTTAATTACCAATAAGAATATTCCCGAAGATTTAAAGGCGAATTATGTAGCTAATCAAGCAAAACTGACAACAGGAAAAACTATAATTTGACGTTCACAATACATCATTATATTGCGCTACATATTCGAAAATATATTATCTACATCATAAAAGTTAATTCCGCACGTTGAATACCATCATTGATAAGTTGACCAACCAAATTACTCACATCTCACTAGCTACGAATCAACCTTTAAGCTTTAAGAAGAGCACGGTCCACGAGAACACGTGACACATCATGAATAACTTGTACAGATCCTCTGGCGTCTCCACATCGAACACCTCAATGCCGCTCATATAATCGTACAATTCCCGCAATACATTTGCCATCTTATCGGCGAAATGGTGGATTCTAATCGGTCACCCTTCCGGGTTTCGAGAGATAATCTCCCGCTAGCAAGCACTGAAATTTATATAACCTGCGCGAGACGTGTCAAACCGTCGGTGCGAGATAATTCAACGACCTCTCACGTTCAATTGCGACATTTTCACGTACGAGTTCAATAATGTAATAATAATCTGTTGTTTTCTAAGTGAAGAAAATTTCATTATTGTTTACTGCTTTCGTTTTAGCGAATAATTACATATTTAAAAGTAATTTTGTTTAACCGAGAATGGTCATAGTTCATAGGTCATACTCTTACTTAGCTGAATAGATATCTAGAAGTTGCGTAAATCTGACTCTTGGTCTTACTTAAGTCTTAAAGTATGGTTGTTCTTCCGCCTATTTCTCCTTCTTAACAAATTGAAATTTGCAAGTACAGGAATGCGCGAGAGGACTTCCTATCCAGTCATACTGGTTTATATCCAACCAACTTTTGACTCCAACCTTTCCTTCATTTGCACTAACTGGTAGCTTTTATCAGTAACTGCGCATCAATGGAAACATTTCAAAATGGCTTTCCTTTGTTTTTCTCGACCATACTTATCTTTTAATATTGTAATTTTGTCCATGGCGGAACGAAGTTTTGCACCCTTATCTTGTAGACTAATTTCAAATAAACCGGAAAGGAAAGCTAGCTCTGTGCTCCAGAATTCGTCTATTCTTCCTGTGGATGGCCAACGGACTTTCGTATGGAAGGAGATAACAATGCCGTGTTCCTATTTCGTCGCATATTTAAGCGAAAACTCTTGCATTGAGAGGCCTGCCTCTTGTGTGATGTGATTTATCATTCTAACAGTCTTGTCCAAAACTGATTCCAAATTCTGTCTCTTCGTGGCTCTTCCATTCACGATAAATGTGTCTTTGCCTTTGATAGCTTCGAAAATTTCTTTGCAACAGAGATACTGTTCAACCATGTTTCCTTATCGACGAAACGAATAAAAAAGATGAGTTGAACTGGCTCACTCACGAGGGTAGATTCGTCCGATTGAATTGCGTTAAATTCGTTTCACCAACTCGAATTTTAATTAATTAATTTTAATTTTAATTTAACAAAATGTTCAATGCATAAGTCTTCTAATTGTAGACTGTCAGCTAAAAGAATTTTTGTCACATCACGTTGATACTCAGGGCGAAATATGGCAATGATGACTTTCTCGGCATTTACACGAGATAGCAATAATCTCGGCTACAAAATGTTAAGTAACTTCTTCAGCTGTATCAGAGGTCTTAAATCTCTTCGTAAACGAAGAACTTTCTTTGAACACTTTCCTTGTAAATGTTTGCGTTTCGTTGAAACACGGCTTAGTAATTAAACTGGTACCACGCTTGCTCCACGTATCACACACTCCGACGTAGAATATCCTTCATCTTCATACCATATGGCCCTCATTTTTACAGCATGGTGGCGCTGAAAAAACAGAGGTTTGAGACGCACTATTTGATACAAAGGTGTCTAATGCCAATATTTCGGATTAAGAGTACTACCTTAATTCTGGCACTGGCCTACCCCTTTGTTTCGTTGTGCATCGTATTTGTAACCGAATTATCTTGATCAAACAAATGAATTATTACTTTCTTTCTTATTATTTCTGAAGTGAGAGCCACAGATTTCAAGGCAAAATAGGCAGGAGAATGATGCAATCTATAATATCCAATCGTGCGGTAGGTGTTTGAAGATCTTGTTACTTTATTTACGATTTTTGGGTTTCTCGTCGCTTTCGATTATGTTTTAGTTCCGTTTCGTATATGACGTTGCTTCTTATCTTTCTCGGTTCTTGAAAAAATGTTACGTTTATGTCCACTGGCCTAGATAATGGAAGGAGTTTTGTCTACAACACGGAGAAGAATAAACGTATAATAAGAGATGGCGTTACGAGTTCTCGGACAAACATTATTGTCTTTTTCTAACGGTATATTGTTCCAATTCTAGAATCCAATCAAAACGCTTACGAACTGAAAACGTTACCCGCTGGTTAAAATCGTGGCCGAATTACAACGTTTCATTTGCCGCTAAACGTTTTCCCGATCGAAAGTCGAACAAGGATGAAAGAATCAGAACAAAAAAAAAACTATGCGCTAGGGCCAGAATTCAATTAACCAGTGCCAACTTCAATTTACATTGGCCGATTTCAAAGCTACGGATGTGCCTCCAACGTTCTACTGTTTTCTAGTGCATCCTTGTGACGTTATTTAAAATTCATCCGCCGGTGCTGGTTTAACTAATCGTGAAGTGCATGAAATTGTGTTGATTTGACGCGGAAGTAATTAAATCCGGGGTTCGTCCGCCGCATGGTCCGCCTTTCGTATCTTTTTTAATGTTTAATTGTAATTTCAGTAACATTTTGCTGATGGTAAACATTTAGTATGACCACGTTTGAACTGATTAAATCAGTATCTGATGGTGCTCATCGAACCACTGATCGGTATTGTTCTTCTTTCTTTGATTCCACAAATACATACTTGAAGTCACTTTCAATAACGTTCAAAGCAAAACTAGTCGGCAATGTAGATTTCGAGAGTCGGTATTGCAGATTTTGATATAAACTGCCATCTGTCTCTAAACTCAAGTATTTCCAATACTACCCTTGTAATTGATTTTTTTTAACTTCTCATGACGATAATAGAGCCGTTGCTGCCAAGAATGCGAACCTCATTTTTTATCTACCTCACATACAAAAGAATCTACAAGTATCGTAGTCCCATTTCCCAAACCACCGCTTTACATTCCACGACGTACAACGCCAATGCGATGAATTTCATCTAATTCCGGGCTAGCAATACAGTCTTAACTGGACCCTTCTAAATGTGTCTTCTCTTGTATTATGCAATAAGATTTACCCGTGGGTTAGGAGCGGGTCCCCGAAAAGGGGCATCGCGAATTATTGATGGATCCATCTGTATTCCTTAAAATGTTAATGAAAATTTATTCGAGAGTTTATTGGAAATCCAATGAGCGCGGATAATGGACGAGCTACTTCGTTCTCGGGCGCTGGGGTTTCGTTCGTTGTCTCCAAGGGAGAAGTTGCGCGAGACCAAGATGGATAGAGAACGAACCGGAGACGCAGGGAAAGAGATTAATCTATATGTATTTCCTTTTAATTACAACGAATCGGGGTGGGGGATTTGAAGCGCGGTCGAATTTGTATTTAGAAGATTTATAGCACAGGATTCCTTGTGATATTTTGGTCTAACGCTTCTGCAATAACGACATCTTTTAAAAAATTAACAATTGTTCTAATTAATCATCAACTCGGAGGTACAAGGAAGATTTCCCAAATTCTAGACATCGCTTACGGAACATTCGGTGCTTTATGCGTCCTGCAATTGTATGCCTTATTCAATAGTATTTTATGGTTTTTCACTTATATCTTTAGAATCTCCATTTAGCTTTAGAAAATCGTTGCCATCAAATTTTCTATGGAACATTATGTTCTAATCTCTTTTAGAGGCACAAACTTCGATACATCCACTGCTTATCTGCACTCCACTGCACTTATTTTGTTTCTGTAATAATCTATACTTTAATTGCTCGATCTATTAGGACCATACCTTCAATTCTACCAACATGTTTAGGAGCGCCAATGGGTACATTAAGATCTTGGCCGACGGTGGCTATGGAGCCTTTTTATCAAAAACGAACTAAGGAGTTGATGCAGGAATATCTTCTGAGGAGCAGAAGGACAGCATCGGTATCGAACGGATCAATAACGTCGAATCTGTTACACAGATCTATCTTAGCCTTTGAAACAAACGAATATCAAGGTACTGCGCAGAACAGGGAACAGAGAGAGTGGTTGTTGCGATTCTGATTGGGTATTATCTGTTAAAGCAGCACATCTGCAAGATGAAATTAGTCGAATAACTAGCGGTGATATCAGTTAGAAGGATCACGCTTGGTTGCATTTTATTACCATTAAGGCGATTCCTCTGGGCAACGTTACTTTATTACTTTATTATAAAAAATGTCTTGAGAATAGGATAACATAAACATTATTTTTATTAAACTACTAAGATTTATGATTATTTAATTAACCCGTTTATAGCTGCAAGTTTAAAATAGATATGAATATAAAAATAGACAATACAATATTTCTGCGACTTATCGTGACGATGGGTGCGGCCCGTTGGTAGGAAACGCACCGCGTCTCGTTGACGGAAAATAGGCAGCGTCTTTTCGTTCATCTATTCGGTGAAGGTGGCTCTGGTTCACGGTTTTTCGGAAGATGGTAACCAGCTCCATTTTGTACGTTTATATACTTCTCTTAAACCACTATTTTGGTTGTGATTAATGCCCTTACTTCGAAAGTATGTGCGTTGTAGTACCACGCAATTTTCCACATTTTTCATCCGTGGCTTTTCTGGCCACGATAGGACGCCAATTTACAACCAACCGTCCATACTTAGAAGTTGGTCGCACGTTTTGCCGCCATAGCCGGTGGACGAAGATACATTCTTAGTTCCCCTTATTCTTCCAATGTTTAAAAGATGGCGCTTTATCGTGCGACGGGAGCGCGCTACCGAAATTAATCGAATCCAGGTGACGCCGTTTAACGTAATCAACTCCAAAATCGAAACCGTACTTCCGCCAATAGAGCCATAATCGTACAACCGAAATCGAATTTTATTTTCGAAACGACGTGTTCATTAAAGAATTGTATTTCGCTAGCGGTCGACGAATAGAGGTCCCGCAGTTGGCGATTTGACTTTTAACAACGCTACCATGCGGCCGTCGGAGTAATTAGGAGTATCGGTTACGGTTTCATTAAAAAAGGAGAAGGGTCAACAAGGGTGAATTATAATTAAGTCAACATCGTGTCGGACGCGTGTAGCCCTTCGCGATATGGAAATTTTACGTTATTCGGAAATACGCGTTAAAATATCTCTTTATTACGTTTTCCTCGAATGAGGTTGCGCTTGTAATTTTTTTTGTTTTTAGCAAAAAAATTAATAAAATAACAGGGACGAATAATGGAACATTAGTAAAATATGTGTTGGCTAGGGTCACCCATTGCCTTTTTGATTTTATAACACATTTGTAAGTAATACACTAAAGCCTGCATTCGACTAAAATATTTACAATTTGTCACTTCCGGTTATACCGGAAGTAGCTTGTTACCTTAAATGAAACACTTAATATATTATTACATCTTTGAATTTCTAGTTCAATTTTAAGTTTTAAACAACACCAAAGTATCGGTTACCTCCGCATCGCACGAGTTTAATTAATTGATCCGGGACGGCCGTTTCGAAGATACCAATTTAAAAAATGGTACGTTCTTCCCCTTACCGCCGCAACATCTTATCTATGTTTATAAAAATGAAGCTGATTGTCTTTATGCGACAACGATTATTCATGCGTCCAATACCAGACCTACATTTAATTTCTGCATTCCTCCTTATTGTTTAATTCCAGCAGAAAGGTGTCCTCGAATTCCAGGATTACGTTCCTTTAACTCCCTGCTTCGCGACTTGAAATTAATTTCGAATATAATATATTTTAAGGGATGGATTAGAGCTGTTTTCGTGCATCGTCCATATCCACCAAACGAATTGTTTCGTATATCCAGCAATGCTCAGGAAACAATAATAATTACTGGAACACGTGCGGAGTATTTGCTTGTCAAAGTTGGATTCACATCGCAAATTAAAAGGAAGCGCATGTAACTCAATAACCGGCTGCTGTAATGAAACTATATAACGCACCGTACTCCATCTATAACCGCAACGAAACCTAATCAAACACCGACTTCGAAACGGAACGTCGCAATCCGGACGTCCAACGCGATCCTAACAAAAAGTCCCCCGCTCATGGACGTTTTGTTCGCCTCGTAGAACAAGAGACAATATGACCGACGGCACCGTCAGGAATTTCGGACATGGTCGATAAATCCAGACCCGATTTCTCTTTCATAACTTCTTTTTTTCTTTTCCCCCGGGTCGTTTTTACGCCCTCTCCTTTTCAATGTGGGCGATTTAATAGCCTACGCCGTTTCGGGCGCTTCTTAAAATATCCGCCGAGAAGTTAATGTTTAAACGACCCCGAGAGAAAGTCTTTTTTTTTTTCCCCTTAATTTGTAATTAGTTGTAACAAAGACGTAGGAGAAAGAAGATGAAGAGCGGTTAATTAAAAATTTAAATTGAGTTATTTTAATGGTAAATTACGAGGCGTTAGTAAAGTCCACCTTCCTCCCAATCATAATAACTTTTACGCGGCGGAAGTTCTCGTTTACAGAACAAAAAAAAAATAATAATAATAAACGTGAAATAACATTTGGCGTCAATTGCCTTACCAGTATTACCGTGAATGATTATTCTCTTGTATCGCGTATTACAAAATATCACAGATATTCAGTGTTAGAACCAGACCATGATGTGGGATTTTCTCCCTTGCGTCGCGCGGATGGATATTTTACCTGATCCGTGAACACATGCTTGGCTATTGTGCAAATGAATACCGAATGTCAGGGTAAATACTCGCCTACAAGGAAGAAGAAAATGGCGCTAATTTTAGCACCAACGTATTCCTTTCGCAGAACAATTAATTTTTAATTACGGACATTTTTCTCGTGATAAGTATTTTTCGAGGTTTCTTTGCAAGAATCAAGTTAAAGAAACCATCCGGTATAGACTTCCTATAAATTATATGAACAATTACAGCTCCATCGACGTTTTCATTGTTTATATAATAGGCTTCCTATTAATCCACACCTTCCCATCGATGATACGACGTGACCCATTAATATGATCGTAGCCCCTTGTACGTTGCATGTTTAAATTAAATTAAACAATCTGTACGCCCGTAATCAAAGGTGTATTACGTAGGTATATACATGTAGCATGCAATTGATTATAGTTTATTGAAAGCCTCGGGCAGGAAATGTCGAAGTTTGGTTGGATGGTGGAGACGTGTGTGTTAGGAAACTCAAATATTTGCGCTGCGATCGATTTCTGCCGGTTCATCATTGGTTAATTGGAAGTCAAGGGAAATTTTAAATGAATTTTTCGGACGATACTAAATTATTATTATTGTAATAATTATGCAGCATAAATAAAGCAATTTATGTGGCACGTATCATCTTCATTGTTGGCGTGAAAAGCGATTTGTACAGATTGTACGCATGATCTGATTGACTTGGTTTCTTCTGCCCATTTCCAGCAAACTTCAGGCGTAGCTATGGGATCTCCCCTGCCAATATCTTTATGGCAGCGTTCGAATGGTAAGCTCCATTATCTCACAATCTCAAGCCAAAATGCTAGTACAGGTACGTTGATGACACCTATCGTTTCTCAATTTCCAATATGATTCCATACGCTCCACCATGGAGGTCGAATCGAACGGTTGCCTTCCTTTCCTGCATGTTCTCGTACACCGGCGTCTTGAAATTGCGACACCGAAAGCCTCAGCGGCCTCTCACGCCATCATCCAGCAGAAAAAAACGCGGTGTTATCAATTTTCTTATTTAAAGGACCATTTCCATATCTAATTCGCTTCCTCATGAACAGAGCCTCAACATCGATAATCACCATTAACCGTCACATCAACTTTTTAAGGTGTCACCGTTCGCATCAGCAAGATGCTCTTCGGGATGAACATGAAACCTTCAAATGCCAACTCTTAAATTATTTCTCCGGTTCTCTATAATACGGCAATCATCGAAAATGCCTTGGTGTCTACCAGGTTCCATGTTCGTGGCGTGAACATCGGTGAAACAAAGCGATTGGTTAGGATTGGTGCTACTGAGAGCGAGCGTTGTACGTGGTTGTTGCGTCACACACAAGCTGATAATAGCCGGGGCGAAAACTATTGATGTTTTCGTTTAATATAAGTGAAACAATTAACAAGGTACTTCTAATCGTTCGCAGATGAAGTTATTCCATAAATCAACAAAGTTTCATATAAACCGATAAGACTACCGTTGTTCGTAGATATAAGTCAGTTTTTCTACAATTTCTTTTCCTTCGAATAAAGCTTCCCATTCGGAGGATAAGAAACAAATATTTGACATTTGTTTCGATTTTCCTACCGCTTTCTTTTTCTTCCGCCGAACGATCGTCGAAGTTTACGAAAGATTTATTTCTGTTTTAAAATAAAATCTATTCCTGCGAAGGTGTCAATTGAAAAGTTTCCGCCATAACACTCTCTTTTCCCTCTGTCATCCCTTTTTCTATCATAGTTGGTAAATACCCCAAATCCAAAGGACAACACCGTTCCTACGTAACATATTAGCGAAAAGGAAATGGAAAGTCCGTAGTTTTACGACATTTCCGATACGGTTCAACACGAATATAGTCCTTTAAGGGTTTTTGTGTCACGGAAACGTCGATCCCGAAAGAAGTTAATAATACGGACGTGCTATTTTTCTACTCGAAGTTACGTAAGGCCACTCCCACCAATTACTTACTTGACGATTGAAACGCGATGTTTCTAGACGGTATAACGTTTGTGAATATTCCATGTGACGAGAGATGATTGGAAATTTTCTTGTCGCATCGACGAAACGCTTCCAATGATGTTTTTAAATTGTTAACAGAGGATCAGATAAAACTGGCTAAATAAACCGGCAAAGTACAAATTAATTAATAAATAAGTTGTACAAGAAGCAGGAGTCTTCTCCTCCTCTATCAGCAATCCTCTAAGTACTCGGCAAGGCGCAGTACTGATTTTCTCCTCGGGTTGTGCCGCTATGAATTTGTTTTTCCTGCAATCAGCATTAGCATTCGATGGAAACTTAAAATTCGGTGTTTGGTATCTCTGCGTAACTTCTCAAAAGATCCCCTCAATCGCTCGTAACTCATTGTTGTTTCTCATCTACCCTCTTTTGAAAAGGTGGATTCGCAGAATTTACACATTCGCATTAAGCGAGCTCGCCTTGTAGTTTACTGCATTGATTCAGCGTTCCGCGAAATAGCAATACCCTCGATGGGAAAACATAATTACCTCGAACATTTGACCCGTGCTCTCAACGTTCATAATTATTCGAGAATTTTCTCGTGCGAAGATTCAAAACAAGCTCAAAATGTTTACGTCGCTCCGATTTTACGATCGTTTCCGTTTGTTTTTTCTGTTTTGTTTCTTCGTCGGAAGAGTAATAAATGTCTAGTTGGTTTGTGTAAATTGAGCATCGCTTGATTCTTTTTCAAGAATTACCGAACACCGATTTACTATTTTTCGAAGCACCCGTGTTAAAGAAGAAGTATCCTTTTGCATAACGCCTCGACGTAATCTCTTTGCATCTTTATACACTTAGTTCGGTGATGTTCCAACCTTTTTAAATCCCCGGAATAATAAGATTTCTGCCAGGTAGGCCTCTGTTTCAGCAATGGCATCTTCAAGCTACCTTTTTTGGACCAAGTTTAAAAAAACAGCGAAGTCATAAGTGGCCAAATACGACAAATTTGGTGGATAAGCCACCAATTCGGAGCTTATTTCTTTTCAATTTACCGTCGAATTAATCCAATAAAACGGCATTATATTGACACATGATATACTCAATAACTTTTCTAGTCGATGGAATAGCCTTCATCTTCGTTGATGCAAGCTCGCCGGAGAAAGAGCCATCTTATCGACTGACCTTTGGTTTGTGGCTTGCTAATAAGCATGTTTTGAAGTAATCACGCGATTCAATTTTCGATCGATCGACAATAGACATTGGCTCACGTTCATTTAGGATATTTGCCGCAATCTATTAATGCAGCTAATTGTCATGAATTTTATTGATCATATCGTCTGCAGCCACCTAAGTGGGACGACGACCTGATCGATTCTCATCAAAGATGGATAATCGGCCACGCCCAAATTCATTAATCAATGCATGATGCAATAACCTACTCGTCAAAATCTCATTGGTTCTTTTAGATGCCCAAAATGATACTAAAACTATTAATATATCGCAAAAACACCATCTTCGTCGATCGATTCCCAGCTATGATTAACTGTTATGTCGTAGACAAGACCTTTCTGAGATAAAAGAAAATACCACGCGATCTGTGCATACCTAGACATGTAAAATCGATTCGAATTAGCCTGACCTCAACTTCGTCTGGCCCGAGGAGCTATGTTTATAGATTAACTATCGAGGCAAATGTAAATGGGTCCCTCATTCATATTATAATCAAATCTTGCCGGTGGTGATGCTAAACAACGTCCGACGTTCAACATCTAGATTGGCTCGGAATTAGCCTAAACGAGGAGACGACATTCGAAATAATTGGCGGGTCAAACAGGCTTGTTTGTAGACGTGTCTACGGTTTAAACTACGTAGATGCCATCATACTCGTTAGAAGGAAGGCGAATTACAAGAGAATATTTTAATTATTTTGGGTATGAGTATCTCAAGACGTGAGTAGAGTAAAAACTCAAAGGAAGAGTCCCTTCATCAAATTCCAAGTGAACATACGAGACGTTCCTTTAAATGATACAAATAAACCTCGTAATGATCTCGACGAGCCATCTTCTAGAAACTAGTTAATTTAAAAATAACTTCGAGATACCCTTGAAAAGTCCGAGCGAACTTATTACTGTATTAGGGTTGCTTACTGGGCTCATCTTCCAGATCTCCTGCGACCGAAACACGTTACAACTGTCACCGGCACTATTACTATAGCCGTGTTAAAATTACTCCCTCAAGTGCGAGAAGTAACTCCCACAAAGCCGAAACCTCCAAGCGGTAATTTTCAGCGGCTGTCCTTTTCGTAATCTTCTTAATTTACGTTTCCACACGTACACAGGTACTTACATACATGCACGTTCGTGGTCGACGGGCCCGCGCTAAGAGAAAATTATTATTAGAGTTAATTAATTACCGCAAGGTACACAAGTTAAAAGGTCGACGTATTTGCGTAATACACCATTGGAGAAAGACGATGTGGCGGTAGGCGAACGTTGAAATGAATATGGCGGTGTTAAAAGCCTTAATATGTAGAACGACGTATGTATGGAAGTTATTTCGGTAATTTCTACGAAGTTCGGACTTACGTATTAATACGAAAACAGTATTTCTGGTGAAGTTGTTTTTTTTTTTTTTTTTAGTTTGTTTATGCCGATCATATGTCGATAAATTTGTATATGATAAACGTGCAATTAATAATAATAAACTTTTCAGTCGAAGAGTAATGTTAACATGGCTTCATCGTGATACTAATAGAATCATTTACGGCATTCGAAACGATGAGCAAGATATCTTGCCTGTTCAAAAACAGCGGGGCTAGAATCAAATACCACGAATCATCAAAATAGAGCAGTTCAAAAGGACCGTTACGTGACCTTTCATCAACTTCGTATATATTCGTGAACGTTCAGTTAAAAAAAAACATGCTTTCATATTTTAGCTAATCCTGACTGGGTGCGCCTTTTTCTAAAAAAAAAGAAAGCTTAATACGCTCTTTCATATTTAAAATAGAGTTATCTGTATTCCTATTGGCCAATGTATTTACGAAGGACACGTCCAAAGCTCCTTCTCATGTAGACGAAATCTTAAGAGCGCCGCTCTAAGAAAAAGAAAAAGTTTAAGTGAACTTTTAGGAATAGTCCGCGTTTATTCATATTTCGCCGAAAGCGTAGCTGATGCAAGCGTTTTGCGCTTTATCGAAAGAATCGAGACGAGGGCCGTAAACAGGTGTCTCACAATCGAAGGAAGATCGAACAAGAGCAAAACCCAACACGGTCTTATGGAGATACATATTACGTATCTGAATGTATTATCAATTACAAGACCAAGATTTTTTGCATCAGATACGATGGAAGCAAAACTACCAGAAGACAAGTGTCACATACCACCTATTTACCAGGGAGATAAGTAAACATAAGCGAATCAGACGAGGCTGAAATTTACCAATTTAATCAAACTTAATCGTGTTAGAGTAATGAGCAGATGTAGCTTGGCGCAACTACTGCCACATATCTTTATATAGCCGAAAATTAAAAAGACCCACTATAGGATTACCTTACTTCGGCTACCTAGCTTATTGAACCTGTTCGTGCAGTTTCACGCAAGTTTGTACATCTCCCTATCAGGAGGCTATTGCTATCAACATTGCTCAACATAGTTAAGCAATGTTGATGAAACTATCTGAACTAAAACTGATAAATTGAATCTGAAAATAAGGGTCGATTTATTAAAAACGGTGGCGTTCATTATTAATTCATTGTTAATAAATCGTTACTATTATTATCATCTCCAAGTAGCTGTGTAAATTAAATAATTTAAAAATTAAAGTTTAGTCCCCGTCAAAGCAGTGGCTCACCTTGTGCGGATAATCTACCGTAAAGTTTCAGGAGGCACCTGCTGGATATAAATTCAATTCAATAGTTACAGTCGAAAGTTTCTCTCATGCGACCCTTGCAATCCACTAACCATAACTATAGGTGAGTGAACGTCCAGCGGAGGCTGTTAAACTTGAGTTCCACTCAAATTGAAACTTTCCGAATCGAAAAATGAAAGGAAAACACATCAAAGCTTGTCGTACCCGCTATAATTTTCAATCCTAGCTGGATTTTAGCGTTTGTATGTTAAACTTTGAAAACTTAAGCTATAGCTGTGGAATACAGCTATAGCTTAACACAGCTAACAGAGTGATTTTAAAATACAGACGAAATTTAAACATTGCTAACACTGGAGATTCGTTAGAAACAGGCCAACAAATCAAACTTTTTGTTTTAACAAACACAATTCAACTTCTCAAAGCATGATGTCTGTCAGCTGATCCATTAGCGATACCTTCTGCTTAAAGTCAATTACAGCGAACAACTACCAGACATAATTATCTGCCAAAACCGCACGAACATAGAGGAACGAGAGTCTCTATTATGTAAGCGACTGCAGAATCGAAGAAAACGTTAGAAACGCGTCGCTCTGACAAATGTCCGTGGTTGAACGATGGCAGCGCTTTTAAATGTGGTAATTTATCATTACATAGCTTGTAGTAAGGCGCGTAATGTAAGAATTAAGATTTTTAGATGGAGAGAAGCTTAAGTTTGACGGAAGCTTTTAAAAATAGCCCGAAAGTTATCCATAATATTTACATATTTGCAATAAATCTTCTTGTTTCACGCGCTGAGTAGGTATACACTGCCGTATTGGTGACGATACGCTGTAATTTATAAGCCGTTGAGCGGTTGAGAATAATACGCTAGCTGATTAAAAAATAATTGCTCAAGGAAAAACGGCTACGGTGTATTTCACACTTTCACACTTGAGCTCTTTTTTTTTCTAAATACAGCGACGAGCGTATGTGCTGAACCAAGTGTGCATCTGTGAAGTTTCATGACATAATAAAATTTACCCAAATAATAAACTATTTACCCAAAGATTACGATGTCACCAAATAAGTACGCCGCTCTACCCTATGAGTAGTACGGTTAAGGTGATTACCTATTAGTTAGTGTATTGCGAAGCAATATATATCTCTACATCAAAATGCTTTGTAATTTGAATCGTTTAATTGGAGCTATTTTCTTGTTTAAATCCTTCTTCTCCGATTTTCCTTCCAAAGGAAATCCAAATTGCTCCACATTGAGAAATAGACTATTTTCTTAAGCCTCTATACAACCTTTACGACCCACGAGGCTCTACACATGAGTCCTGAGGTGATAAATCGCAGCAATCAGTAGAAGAGATAGCCTGCGAGGTTGACAAAGGAAATGAGATCAGAATGAGCAAGATTACTTTAAGACGGCCTGTTCCCGTTCCACAATAATTAACTTCGAATTGATTGGAACTTGATTATTTCGACAATTTGATATTGTCCATCGCGGTTTAGAAGCTTTAATTATTACGTGACTTTTTGGAAACTAATACGAAATTTGCAACGTTTATAAACGGCCTAGATTGACTATGTTTGACGCGAATATATCGACGAAATTGCGGAATTTGAACGCTGTTCGGTGTCGGCCGTAAATTATTGATTTTCCTCGCGTCATCCATCCAATTTAAAAAGGTAACAGCGGAACAACATCTGTGTCATAATCAGTCATTCTTTGTATGAACAAGCGTTAATGCTACAGTTTTCACTAAAGCAATCGACAATATTTTATCCGCTTTTCGTTCGTAATTTAGAGCAGCGAGAATTTATGATATAAACCGTAGTAAAAAAAAAAAAAAATAAAAAAAGAATGATTAATGTAAAAATAGAGCTGGGCGTATTAAATGGGAGCCGCCTCTCAATCATATCCTGGGTAATTGGATTGGAATAGGATAGATCTCGCTGTTGTTAATTTTTATTGATTTATGCGCAATGTCCGTTAATTCTTTAGTCTCCCAAATCTGGCGGATTTCCTGATAAAATATCCCGGAAGTTCTACGAAACAATGGCTTTGTTGAAAGATGACAAGTAAATTCTTTCGATGAACAAGGATTTGAGCAGGAAGAGCGATAGTTGAGTGTACCGAAGCTACGAACAAAAGGCATATACGAACTGAAATGCCAATGTGAAAAAAGCGGAAAGAAAGGGTTATGGATCAGCAAAGCGGAGCAAGAGACAACAATACAAGTGTTTAGAAATCTTCTGAAGAAGCCGACAGCACGATCAGCGAAACGTCAAATAAAATATGAATACGCGACAACACCCAAAAGAAATATCTTCTAAGGAGAGCGATATTAATTCTCAAGATCAGACCGAAGATCCGTAATTGAGGAATTTTCGTTGCCGAACTCACAATGTTATAACTCACCTCTCTTCATGGACTCTTCATGGAATCACAGGAAACGCTAAGAGCGTCCAAATCGTAGTCGATTGTCAAAATAATTTATTGACTAACGACTTGGACCCGACCGTTAGATGCACAAACCAGTACGTGAAGTTTCTCAAACGCCATCCTTTTAAGGGAAAGGGACATTCATCAAAATTTTGAGAAATCTTCGGGAAAACGAGACAAAATTTAGCTTCGTAATGATCCAAAGCCCTGAAGGCGCTGCCTTCGTGTTAACAACCTCACTACGAGAGCAAATCGAAAAGAATTCGACCGTCTTGCTCCAATTCACGACGTGTTCGAGGAATTTGTGGAATACCGTCAGATTATCAGCTATAGCGTCGGGGAGAAGTCACGATCGACTGAAAGCTGTCAGGTTCCCGAGGAAGCTGTTCATTTCGGCAGTACATACCGTCGAAACCGAACAAGTACGACGTCAAGTGTTTTATCCATGTTGATGCAAAGACAAATTCTATGCTGACGATGGAGATTTACCTTGGGAAAGTATTTTCTGCTTCGACATTACGCTAAGTGAAGCCAATGACTAAGCTCCTAATTGAATCTGATCCTAATATCGCTGTCGACAATTAATGATGGATGATTCGGAAAATGGAGAAGCTGAACTGTGCGAGAGGATTGAAAGCAGTTGTCCGCACAATTAAATGATAGGCTCGCTTCAGCGTAGATCCTGAATTTGGAGAGCAGAACAAGCCGGAGACGATCGCTTTCTACAATTCCATCAAGATCAGTGATGCCGCAAACCATTTATAAACGCCAGCTATTGATCATGTTCTTCGCAATGCTGAAGGTGGGCGGTATTGATTCTCAACAATCAAATGGAACTTTGGCTCTCCCACTGGTGGTTGGAGAACTAAATAGAAGAAATGCGAAGACGTTTGGAATCTCCACTAACATCTAAATACGGCCGAAAGGATTTCATCCCATTTCTGATAATATAGAAAATTCACCTTCTCTACCTCCCCAAAGATACATGCTCTGCTGCTTACCAAAGAGAAGGGCAAAGGAGTCGGATACAGGGGAATCTTAACAAAATGTACGTAAGATAAAGTGCGTTAAGGAAATATACAGGATGGTCCGTTTGAAATAAGTTACTTATCCAGTTTTTTTCAAAATTTGGCCAATCCACAACGATTTAAACCTGATACCCTGTATTCATCAAGATTCTTTACGAATTACGTTTTTTTTTTTTTTTAATTAACTAATGTCTTCAAATGCAAACGAACCGCGACGTCCCTTTGTTTACTCTACGTATTAGCCGCGCCATATTTCTATCTCACATTTTCATTAACTTTTATTCCGGTAATGATGTTCGCGAGGCTTCAGCGCCGAAGAAAACAAAAACGAACATTATCGTTTCCGAAAGCTACTATAATGTATACAAGCGTATAATATGCCACATTTACTACTACACCGTTGAGAATCTAAAGCAATAAATTGGTTTAAAGCTACGCTTAACTGACTTCGTTATACCCTTCGGCTACATCTGCAAGACAGTAAGTTCCATGGACGTGGTAATCTTATTTGATGCTTGCCTCCTATAACTATCCTGTAACGCTTTTAATTGTTTCTCGTTTATGGTGTAAGGTTCCAATTTAAGTTTAATAACTCCTCGCTGAACTATTTTAATTTAGTTATAGATTAACAAGCGATGCGATATTAGTTTTTAACGATATTTAAAACTCTCCATTTTAGAGACTTGGAAATAATAAATACAATAACAATAGCGCATTCATATGCGTATTTATGTACAGACGTAATACATATTCAGTTATTTTAATACGAAGCTCGCGGTTCTCGAGCGTCTAGAACTTTTCCAATAGATAAAACATAACGGCAGAGATATAAATGGAGAATATTTCCCGCGTCGCAACGAAGAAGAAGGGGAAATATTACGCCGGAAGGCTTTTTATAAATTGCGAACGTACACGTCGAGTTATATAGGGTCCGTCGAAATGAAGATACGTTTTAAAATGTTCTCTTTAATCTTTAGTTCGTCACTTTGTTAGTTGAGAAGTTGCGTTCATAATAATAATACACAGTTTATAAAAACAATACATAGCAGAGAAAAGATGAATATTAAATGATAAATAGGATGAGCGAAAAGAAACAGAATTAATCCCTCTTGCAAAATTACGCCGCCATATCGTAATTACCTCGCCCGTCCACAACCGGAAAAGCCTCCGAAAGCACACTATACTTAATACTACCAGGAAGACTGTTCCATACGTGACTAATACAATAAGAAAAAGAACGTTGGAAGAGGGCTGATTGTTGTTGTGGACTTCATTATAAACTGGAACAGACAACCACTGTGCGAAAGACAACCATGTTCCATATTTGGCCATCAGCTCATGCGATATGCGACGATGTCTGCGTATAAACCGTAAGCGCGAATTCTGCACCCGCGACACTACGACCTAATCCAGGCGGTCGTCCCTCTTTCAAGGTGAATTCTCGATCTCGATGTTATCCGATCGAATTTGACCGTCGAAACTTGATTTGAAATTTCCACAAACGGTTCTTTCGGAGGTATCTCGTAATTCGATCAATCATTGTAGGGATTAACCTAGAGCCGATCTCCAACCCATAAGAACCACCAGCAACTTGAAAAAAAAAAAACGTATCTTCCTTACGGATAACCCTATACATCGACGTAGGAGTTTGCATCTGCCACGCCAGACGCTCCGTATCCGTTCCGAACGATCGAGGCAGGTGTAGTTTCCGTCGGAAAAACACTCAACTTCGTTCACGCTGGCTGTTCGCGCGTAAGTGTTTTTGCGACGACGTCGTCATCGTCGTCGGCGTCGTTACTCGCGGCGCGAGTACTTTTCTTTGAGAGAGCGGGCGGAAGGAATCAATTCCACGCGAAAACGTCTCGGCATAACGAACGGGATGGAAGTATACGCAAGACGTAGACGCGAGGAGAAGCTTATAAAAAGTGGTTTAACCGCGCCTTAAGCGGCGTATACGTATATATGAATGTATGTATATGCATCCTCTATTGAAACGCAGGCTAGTTGTTGTTGATGGGATTCTGAGACCCATCACGCGTCCTTTAAATTGGAAACAATTTAGAGGGTGTGTGGTCTTTGGAGATGCTTCTTTTAAGGTTTGATGTGTTTATCAAAAAAAAAAAAAAACAATATATATATATATATATATATATATATATATATATATATATGACAACTATGTTCCTATTTCCAACAATGTTTTAAAGGTCTGCATTTTTTTGAAAATTTTTGATAGATCAACGAGTGGATGTCAACTTTTATAACTGGGAAGACGTTTAATTTGCAAAGTTGAAATTATGCAGATTTTTTAAAAATGCCATCCAACAAATTGTACGAACCAAAGACCTGAAAACGGTCGAGAAATTTGAAAACATAGTTGATGCGAATTTATTTTAGATAGGTCGTACGTACTTAGAACTCAAACCTTAAGGAAAGCCGAAAACTCAGGATTTCATGAAAATTAGATTGTTTTCTTAATGGCGATATGTCTTGAAAGTTGCATGATATCTTAAGAAGAAATATAAGCCGCATTCTTATCACTAAGTTCACCTTTTTCAGAAGAAAATCGTGTTACTTTCCACGTTTCCCTGAATACATGTGTTCGAAGTTATCCACTTTACATTCGTAATAAATATCAATTTCCTTTTTTTTGTAAGAGCGCTTGGAAAGAAAAAGAAAAATAGGTAGTTTTGAAGCGTTGTAACCGTTGGGATAGACAGATATAATTTGTACAATTTTAATATAAAAATGAGAGAAAATTTGAAATATTTTGATCACCTCTCTAAGAGTTTCCTTAATCGCCAAAGGTTGGGGGTTATCCGTGTCATTGGTATGCTTCAATTTAAAATTATTCACAAAACTGTTTCATTTTTGTTCTTGTCGACAATAGATGTTTAAAAGGCAATATTGTCTTAACCAATCGCATTTTTCTTTTTTTTTTCTTCTCCTTTTAACAGTTAAAATTAATCTATTGATGCAAAAAATTGCAAAGATTTCCGCAACAAACCTTCAATTTGGAATCCAAATACAATAATCTCTTCTGTTTTGATTTCCAGCGCAACCAAAACGAGTATTCACTTATATTGTGCAACTGAATCAACTTAACTTTGTTGAGGTAACAGCACTTTTTCACAGGCACCACGAAAAAAGCAGTTGATTAGAAAATAAATTCACCTTCACTAAAATAAAAGAGTCCACAGTATATGCAACATCCAAATCTTCTTATGGTACAATACACAAACATTTCTTTTTAGATTTGCACCCTTCCAAGAAGCTTTATTTTTGTCACAGTGTTTAAACCGACTTTGCAAGGGTACATTGTAGAAGAAAACCAAAAGGCTCTTTAAATTGTAAATAATTTTCTAAAGGTCTCTAAAGAAAAGACCATTTGTTAATATTAAACGAATTCCACTAACACTACAGCTTTTCACGCACAGATCTCGTTTCAGGATAATCCAAAGAAATCTAAGCTTAATTTTGCTATGTATTTTTCAAAAATGAAGAAAGACACACCTAAATATCCATTTTGAACGCAACATTCTCAAATGTAAATTTTTGAATGTTGCCACTAGATCACTTGATCACTTAACACATACCGTCTTTATCTTTCCTGATACGGAATAAGGAACATTTTAACACGTTCTAGTTTTTGCTAACAGCTACGAAAATATAGATACTATAGAGGGATAAGCTTCCCTAACTTTCCAGTAGCATATATCGCTACAAAATTCACTCGTATTTCCGCGAGTTAATTCGCGCTTTTTACACCAAATAAGCCTCTTAGGACCCGCCTAAAATCCTCCCTAATTCACACAACATCTAAAAACCACGCGGTTTGCAAAACTTACCCATCTGCGTATCAAAATAACCCGGCTACGGAAGCGACAATAGACAGAGGGGGTGTGAGGTGGGCGTGTACAAAGATCGTCAGTCATGTGTTTAACTACGAGCATGGCAAGCTTGACGATGATGTCACAATAAAACCACTGACAACAAACGTGCAGCACATACACATGGTGTCTTTTCTTTTAAAAATAAGAAGTTTACAAGGAAGGGGTTGGTTTTTATTGTTGGAAAAATTATTAGGATGTATTTTTGGGATGAGAATTGGGGGTGAATAAAAAAAATAGGAGGGGGGGGATTGTTTGGAGTTAATAACTTTAGGGGGGAGCTCAAATTCATTGGGCAAATGATTGGGGGTGGGTTCAAAATATTTTTGGATTGACTATTATTAAGAAAGTATATACAAAAATTGGTTGTTCGAGGATTAAGAAGGTTTGGGCTTGGATTAAATATTTTTTTAACAATAGTGGGGAAATGATTGAGGATGGGATAGACATGTTTTTGTCGAAGAAAGTCAAGAGAATATTGAATCGTATTTGAGGCAGATATAATAACAAAGAGTGGGTTAAAGAAAAATGAGGGGATGATTAGCTAGTGACAGGTTAGAATTGAGGAGGAGTAAACAAAATTTGAGATCGTACCGGACTAAAAGATAACTGGGATTTGATGAAAATATTTTAAGATAATAGCTGGATGGATTAAAAGAAAAACTATTAGGACAAAAATCAAAGGAATAAACCAAAAAGAAGCGACAATAGTAAATACAAAAAGCAAGTGCTTGGTGGGGGCTGTAACAAAATTGAACAACAAACTTGATCTTAGCATTGGCTTTCGATGGCGAAGCAGCTGTTTTAATCTTTCCGAGCAACATCGAACATATATCTTAGCAGCGGCATATGCGTTGGTTGCAAACTGGTGGTTGGTTGTTGTTATTGTTGATAGTGGTGTTGGTGGCGGTTTGTTTTTATCGAGCAGAAATAGATAGCGGGGTTTGTTTTGGGGGGCGGGGGTTGGATGTACCTGCGACGTGGTCGTCTATATCTTCGCGGTTGGTAGAGGCTGTTGGCCTCCGCTTCAAGATTGGCACGCGCTCTAGGCATATCGGCCGGGCCTCCCATCGGCCCGAGCGCCGGCCGAACACTAACGTTTCCGTAGTTGCCGCCCCATCGATCCGCCCGTCCCACCCCGCGGCTAGCCGCTACGCGCAGCCACCCTCATATCCTCGGGATCAACACGTGCAACACTGCTTGCTGTAGACGGCGAGATGGTAGACGACTGCCGTTCTCCGGCATCCTCCACCTCCGGCCAGCTGTTTCTATCTTCCTCTTCCACCACCACCGTTACCGCCTCTGCTACCGACAACTCGCACGCACAGCTTCTAGCGGAGGGTCAACTTCTTCGTCGTCGGCATGATGTTGGAACGAAGTAAAGTGGCGAGTTCAAGTTTCCAGAGCGAAGAAGTTTCGGACGAGTCTTAAATACGTAATTGCTCTTAGTGTTTCGTTTTGTTTATTGGGAGGGGTCCCTTGATCTTTATTTATGGGATTGGGAGGGAACCGGTTTGGAATTTAGACCATCGTTAATCCGAATTGGTTTATCACTGTTACGATAAATAAGATAAAACGGCTTGTTTTCTTTGTCACAGTCCTTCCTATAATTATTATTGTTTTGAATCGGTTAAAAAGTTTGTAAATATTGAAATAAACAGCTTCGCAAACAAGAACAATATCTTTAAGGTTTATAAGTAAACGACCAAAAGCTCGTAATTAGCTAATTTGAAGTTACTTAGCTTATTATTTAGAGTAGGAAAGGTAAGCAGTGACAACTATGGTTAAATGTATATGTAAGCTGAAGCCTTAGGTTCGCTATAAAAAAATTGTTTAATCTTAAACTTCTGTATTTTTTCAATCTGAAATTTTCTCTTCCTTAATAAAGAACAGAAAATTGTGATGACCTGATTAACTTTTAATCGACAAAACAATCTTTGTTACTCGCGCCCTCCGTTACGATCAAAGAAATCACTTAAAAATTCCTCTCGAATACGTTACGTCGGTTAGATCATCTTCAAAAACGATATTTTCCGCTTTAATATACGCGCATTAACGGCCCTTTTAAGAAGCGAAATCTAATTTACGTTCCGCCGATACTTAAAATCGACATCAACATCGTAAAGAGCGGCGCAAAATTTTAAAATAAACATCTCCAGAGACCCGCCGCGCCGCGTCCGGACCGAGAAAACCGTTCGAGATAAGCCGCAACTCGCGACTACGACAACGTGACGTAAATGTAATATCGCAAAAGGCGAAAAAAAAAAGAGAAGATTAAAGGACCTTTTCGGGGGAGATTTTACGATGGCCGAACTATTAAGTTCCTATTTTTAGAAGAGTTGGTTTATAGATGAGTCGGCGGAGTTACTTTACGGTCTTCGCTTGAAGATACGTTGGTTTGGTGTTTTATTTCAACTCCGGAACTTTACAATGTATGTTTATGTCTATTTTCTTTTTTGTTTCTATGTTGGACAAATGAAGACTTCTTCGTCAAAATGTACACGATTTAAAATTTAAAATTAAATTAAATTGAAAAAAATTAAATTAAAATTAACACGATTAAATTCTACGACATTCTTAAAATTTTTGATAGTTTCGGAAATATCAACGTATAGATATGCGGTACGTTTATTTAGGGAGGTCAACTCCCCCAAAAGGCGGACGATTGACGAATCCCGTTATTGCTTTGCAAATCAACAAAGTTCAATTTTTTTCTGAATTTTCGGGTTATCCGTGCTCCTTTGTCGACTCTTCAGCATTTAACCAACACTTTTTTAACTAAACAATCCTCGAACTTGCTTTCAGCATTTCGTATAACAATCTTCCTAGATCCTCATCGATAGCGCGATTGCTTCAGTTCTCTTTGTTCTATTCGCTTATCCTTCGCCCGAAGTCAGTGGTTGTGGTATCTGCTCTGTAATTCTAAATCGAACCCCGATCCTTGTTTTTCTATAGCGTTTCCTATTACGTTCGCCATCCAATGTATAGAAAAAAGCTACCTGCACGTCTCTAGGCGATATCGCTTGCTTGGGGAGCGTATTTTCTCCTATCTAGCATTTCAAGTGATTTAAAGGTAGGCGTAAGACGTCGCGCGCCAAATTTATATTCCCACGTGATTTCTTTGTAAATGCTATTACTGGAACAAGATGCAAATTACCCTCGCGTCGTGTAATAGAATTGCCGTGTAACGTCAACATTATTAAATTGACAGGCGACAACTACGCAGAAGTAGGATACGTATCCTTCGTTTATTTCTTCATAATATCGGAGAGCCTATTATGAAATATGTACGTTAATTTTCACTGCTCCAAATAAATTAAAATCTAAGATAGAGAGGTTAGATGAATTGGCTGGCCATGTTTCACTACTTAGTATTCTTTGAGCAAGAGCACTGATGGCGACCACAAAGTTAAGAAAACGCTGAAGGAAGCACCGTTGATGTTGCGAGAAAATACTAAACGGTGCACCATTGGCTGAATACGTGGATATTAGGCGTAACGAAGTGAAAGTATGGAAAAAATACGTTAAAACCATTAAGAACCTCACGAAAACGGAACAATTTCATGTATTCCGGATTATTTGAGAAGGTCGACAACCATTAATAATAATCAACGAAGAAGAAAAAAAAGAAGCAGTTGCTAAGTTTTGCTATCTTAAGCGAGTCTGATAGATATTCTTTCGCCTGTTTTTGTCCTGGAACATTGCTCCAGTACGAGATCTTTCTATCGTCACCCCGTACTTTTCTTACTTGTTTTACGTGGCTCTCTTGTAGACCACACAAGAAGCTAGGACCAATGGAGGGCATATTGGCTGCGCCTAGCCAGCTTGTCTGCCGTTTCATTGACTTCGAGCCCTTGACAGCTTGGAACTTACGGCAGAGTTGATCCAAAGTTCCAAATTTTTGTATTCGGTTTGGATCTGAACCATGTAACTTGATGAGAAGTAATTAGTCGCTAAAAATGGCCAACTAAGGCGCCGTCCTTTTACAAAATAATAAACAGGAATTATTTGCAAGGGATTGGTGCCCTTCTAACATTGTTCTTACCTAAAGTCTTCTTTCCTTTCTTTGCAAATGTAAGTATTTTTTATTTAATCCGCAGATCTTATTCAACTCCTTCTTTTTATCTCTTTGTGTTTAACTTTTCCTTTTTTTTCTAATTTAATTGTATCTAATCATCAAAAATATCCAAAAAGGTTTACCCAAAATTTGTTTGTTGTCAGTTATAACAATGCGAACCTAACGACTTTGATATTTCAATTGCTAGCCTATCAGTGGTCATATACGATTTTACAAGATTTTAATTATTAGATTCCATGTAATTAATGTTGCGCATGATTAAAAAAATGAACATTATATTATAACAGCTAGTTTTTTTTTAACAAGGAATTATTGTTATTCAGCTAAAAGACTTTTTTCTTGACTTCAACATTAAATATTAATTCAAAATTAATTAACGACAAAAAAATTTATATGCACATCCCGTCAGGTTGTGCATCCACGTACAACAGTGGACATAATAAATAATGCACTTCAGGATGGGAGGCTAGCTTTTGAAAAATACGCCGTCGAAATTATTGGATGGATTTATAGTTCATTTAAGTCGCGCAAGAAATTTATCTTAGCGGTAATTTAACGCCGGTGCCGGCGCCTCCGCCGGATTGTTAATGGACACCAGGCACGATATTCGTATATAGATCTTACTTTGTTAGCCATCAATGTTGGCGACGGCTACTAAATTTCACGCTACGCCGAGCGACATTGCTCGGTCTGCATCGCGAGCTAGAAGGGATCACGGGAGAATTATTAATCGGCCTATTTATAACGAATTTAAGATGTAGCTGGCGCTAGGGCGTTTGTTGTCGAATCGTCGTCTTCGGCTTACGTAGGAAAATGTTGAGGTTGAGCCTTCTGACATATTTATCACGGACGCGCGTTAAGTAAAAAGGCATCACTAGTCAAGTGCAGGAATTTCTAGTAGAAAATAAAGATATTGCATATTCTTTAGCAGTGCATAACATTGAAGTATTTAGTTTATTGAAATTTTCGTCCTAAAATACCACGTCGGTTCGAACTACAACTACAGGCTTATAAAAGCCATAAGGCTGAATTACCTAAGCTAGGATCGCATCCGGAGAAACAAACTTAAATATGTACGCGGCGCATCCAAAATTCTTTATTTGAACTAGCTGATAAAGTCAAACACAATCATATGTCTCCATCAAAATGTTTTTTATAACAATCCATCTTAATATCCTGTGTCTAACCGGAGACTTGGTTAAGAGCAGACGTTTCTGACAACAATAAAATAAAACTGTTGAACGTTCTCCAGCGACAATCACAATTGACAAATATCAAAAGCTCTTAGCATTATTTGAAACATTTATCTATCATGTTACATAATTTTTAAGAATTTTTCGAACTACATCAATACAACTAAGTATCCAATGTTAATATCATCTATAACTATAGGCAGCACCTATGGACGAGAGAAATCTCCTCCTGTTAATGTAAACGCACGCTATCCTTCTTTAAATCTTTTTTGGAGCATTGCAACAATGCTTACTTAAACAAGTCAAAACCTATAACTTTAAAAGGACATGCTTTCGCACCATGTACAACACGCGTTTCAATATTGATTAATGGCGTCTCCCTCGTTCCGGTTCTATTTAAACTTACATTGGCTCCTTTTACAATATTTTATATATGCAACGATATATACAATATTAAGTTAATCCAAGTGTTCCATAAGAAACAATATTCTTCACGGATATTTGAGTATAAGAAAGCTACCGGAGGGACGGGTGCCTCATCCGAATCTTCTGATCGCTTCAAGACAATGCAAGCGGCAAAATGGATCTTTCCCAGCGAACATGCACCAAAGAAGGAAGACGATTCCAACACCCGGAAAAGTTACGGCAAATTTCGGGATTCGCAAGGCATAATGATTGGGCATTTAGAGAAGGGGAGGAAAAACTAGACCAATAATGATGCAAGTTGGTGTCTCATCAACCGTGTTTATAAAATTTGGCCCCCCCTGACATCTTTCTTCTTGCAAACTTGCGAAAACGATTTGTCGGAAAGCGGTTCACGTCGAAGGAAGTGGTTATTTTGATGAAAATTTGGAACATCTAAATCCAGAACAATTCCGCTGCCTCCTTCATCAAAGTTGTCCATCATAGCATCCTTGTACATACGAATAGTCCAATTTTCTTCGCAATCTGCTGGTGCAATCGTTTCGAGCGTAGTTCGTCGACAATGACGTACTCCGTTTAGGTATGCCATTAGCAACTGCTACGAGTTACGTAGGGAATAGAATCAGGAAGTGCAACGAGATGTTCGAATTTTACGCCCGTAATTTCATCCCGTTGTAATTATACGTCGTCGCTCCGAGTGGGTTCATTTATTACATTATGCTACGCCTCGCATAATGACCTAGAGTAGCAGATGAGGCGTCAAGCTCACCACCCGCGCAAAGTGCACACTCCGGAAAGCTTTGTCGTAGGTCCTTGCAGACATATTGCCCGGGGGAAATTTTTATTTCTCTCCTCGATTACGAGGGCGAATTCAGAAGTGCAAGGCGTCAAAGATATTAGGGCGATATTAACAAGGCATGTTAGTTTCCATGATACCCTTTACGAATATAAAATGTTACTTCGACTTATGTAGCACATTGTAACAGTTAGTACATCTTCTGTAGTATTCGGGCCGCAATATCGACTGCGAAAATATAAAACAATAGTGTTATATTCTCCCGTAAATATCAAGGGAAATTCCGCATATCGTTCTTGACATTTCGTCCACGGACTCGGTCCAGAATAAATCGCCCTTCTGCTCGACATTGGGAACGAACAAACGAAGATGTATCTAGAACGAAGCGCAGGAAATGTGATAGGAAGTGACAAGGATCATATCTGGATCTAGATACGAGGTTCGAAAAAGTTAAACATGTTGAAAATAATTACTTTCAGCATTAATGAGAAGACTGATAAGAAGAAGACTCAGTGACGCTCTCAATTTAAAATATGGCTCCGATGAAATTCATAAAACGGCCATACCAAATAGAGGGCAATGGAGGAAAGAGCGGGTCTTTTAAAGCTGAACCTATCTGGTATATAAACGGCTCCAAAGCAGACACGGGGGACAGGAACGAGAATTTTATTTTTCATATTCCGTTCATCATATTTCAAGCCAGCGGTGAGATTAGACAGAGAAGAAGTGGAAGACACAGCCAAAGTCGAATGAAGTTGTAGGGCTGCATGAATGCGTTCGATAGGTTGGAAGAGGTTAGAACAAGGAATACACGAACAATTTAGGAAAGGCTACTAAGTCTAGTGGAGAACGTAATTGATCATGATATATGAAGCAATGATGGATCTGAATTTTGTTTTGTCAATTTTGTTTTTCCAAGACGAGATCCTCAATCTACCAGAAAAAATTCAATTGTTTTGTAATTCAACTGTTTTTGCATCTTTCGAAATAAAGATGTTACCCGTAGAACGCGGTTCAAACCGAACATCCTGTATACCCATACCGGTATGGGAAACGAGAAAGGAATATTTTAAAACGAGACAAAACGCAAAAAATTTCTGGAGGAACATCTCCCTTAAAAGATTAAAATAATAAATAAGAATAAAAATTGTGTTTGTCAAAGAACCCATCCATGTTTGTCCCTTTTCGCTTACATGTTTTAACATAAAAAAAAAAAAACAGATCGAAAAAAATATTTTTTTTACTAATCATTTTTGCCAACCTAACACAACATAGAAATGTATAGCATGACAGCAAGATGTACTTTAAAATGGATAAGTTTAAGACTTTTCGTACATGTTCTTTAACAACTGCAAGACGATTAATATGAAAGCTTTCTCTTTTAATAATCGCATAATAAAAAAGCTTCTTCTTATCTTCTTATCTCTCTGTATACAACGTGGAGGCGGAGTCAGTGAAGTGTGCCAGATTTCCGTCGTTGCGACAAATAACGGGCAAATTTGATTTACGTCGCACTAAAGGTAATGCAATCTCGAGCTGCAGAGAACGAATAAATGTTACGTTGCATTAATGTCATTTTCTAATTACCTGGACACGAAATTGCGACCAACGAGACGTATACATGGGGATATTTATATTAGTCGAGATGGTTTAGGAAGCATTTCTATCCATTTTTTTTTTTATCGTGACTTAAACGTTGAGATTTACAGCGTGTTTAGGATAAGTTATTTGCCGAAGTTTTTGTGGTGGATTACCATTGTGATTTCCCCAATCATTAGATCAGTCAAGAATCACCAGACCTAGCCGCCTAGTGAATGATCCCTCTACGTAGGAAGCTATATTAGCACCATTGGGTCTGCTTATTGTGTGCTTCTCTTTGAGTTCCTTTAATTGTAAGAGGTTAACCATTCATTAGTTTGTTTGTATACATGAAATGATTTCAGCTTAAGGATCACTTCCAGAGAAGCTTCCATCATGCTTTTCATGGCCTCCGTAGCGAACAGACATGTTAGTCTTTGTCGCTAGCTTACTTGCAATATCTTCGTCTACCATATAACCGAGCCATATGCTGTCTTTAGTCTAATGACCCTCATATATAAGCACAGCACCATTTTCGGGTTTAATCCTCACGTTTCTACATCTGCCAAGGACAGTAATAAATTTGTTGGTAGTTTTATTGATTTGAAGATTCTATCTAAGCCTGAGTCTTTGATTAGATCACATTGCAAGATATTTCGTTTCTTTGGCAAATGGAACCTCCACTTCTCACAGCGTAATTGGCTTAAATCTTTGAGTTTCGCGCTTCTTTTTGAACAAGAAGGTTTGTCTTTTTTGGCCATTGAGCGTAAGTCTTTTCTGTCTACGTCGGCCATTTTAATCGAAACGGAGAACGCTACAAAAACTACGCGCCCTTTTCAATATACCAAATAGAGAACTAATTACGATCCGCTGCGAGGAAAACCTGTGAAGGTCGCTAGAAAAATTTATAGACAGAGGCAAGTGATGATTTAATTTTATCGCAGAAAATGGAACCGATGCAATAGCAGAAGTGCCCCGTTATGGCGACAAGAATGTCGGAGATATTTAAGAATAACGGACTGAAAGAAGTAACGGATGTAGCAAGTTTGTTGTAAATAGCATCTGGGATAAACCAAACTAATTCAGAGGATTTAATGATGAAAAACGTAAAGGAAGGCGTGGATTTTGAGGAACTAGACATAGAAGGACTAGAAACGCAATAGCTCAAATACTGTGACTGCCGCTGTGCGAACATCCAGTATCTCCCTTTTTTGTCAGTTTGGTGAGGTCTGCGGCGTACAACTTTTAGACACCATGTATATTGTTATACATAGTGTATACATGAATAGTTATAATTAGAAAAATAACTTTACGATCTCGCCAAACAATTTTTACATAGATACGTTTCCAAACAACGTACTTCTGTGGCTGTAGACGATTGTAAATACAAAATCTAAGATAGTCTACACTCAATATCTTGTCAGACTACAATCTCGTCCAAAATTGCACCGTTCCGATTTAATTTTCCTCCGTCCGTAAGATGCAGATGTATCTACTTTCGTACGCGAACGACATCTGCGAATGCGATACAACGCTAGGGCAGCCGCATATCGTCACTAGATCGATACGAATCGTGGCGAATCGTGAAGGGACCTTATTAGCATTCCTACTACGTAGCGAGCGTGACCATCGCTGAATCCAGACCAAATCAATCCACGTCGCGATGCCATCAACGTGAATAATATATCCCGTAGGTTTGCGGAAGGGCGGACGTATATGTGGGGGAAAGTCTCCTCTTGGAACGTGTTATCAGCCGTCGGCGAATAATCAACACGGGAAGTTTTAAAGATTGATGGAGTTATGTTAATTCGGAAGTGCTTCCAACCGACTAACGCGTGAGTTGGTCGCAATGGTTGTGCGGTCGCCACAAATGGTTTGATGATGTTAGCGTGTAGGTTGGAATATATTGAATTGCGAATAGTGGAAGGGAGATTGTTCTTAACGTGTCATCGGGTGACAAAATCGAGGAAATACGATATGATAGTCTTGCGGGATATTTTCTTCCTCCATTTTGTATTCATTTAATTTACAACATCTACAATTGTTCGCTTAATACAGGGGTTCTATAATTAAAATATGGTCAGCATTTCGTTTGATTGGTAACCAAGGTGATCCATCCCGTTTCAACCACTTCCGCGCGGTAATACAACGGATAAGATCAAAGCGCATTCCAAGCGAGAAACAAAGTTATACATCCAGCGTAACAACACCCATCAATAGTTTCGCTAATCGAAAAGTTGCTCTGGCGAAATTAATACCTCAAACACTACAAAGGCGGCATAATAGTCATAAACTAAATGGTACTTCATATCGTGGCGCTCGCGAAAATCAATACAATCACTGCCATATCATCGTATTCGAAGCAGAGAATCCACTTATGCACACATCACGGACTTCATCGATGATTGAAGTCGACGGGAATGTCACTAGGCGCCATCTCATGTTCGCGATTCGCACTTGATGTTCCAATTTGCCCAACTAATGGATCTCCCCCGGCCTCTGATAGGCGAATATAAAAGTTCGCATGCATAACGTGATGTACTTACTTGTTACTGAAAGATTCCACGGACGCAGGTGTCCGTGACAACAATAGAACACGCGTTACCGGCTGCTGCGAATAAAACGCTTGAATTTGATATCTAACCGAACACTGTCTTTTTAATGGGTTCTATCCGCGTCTTAATAATGTCAAAACCTTTTTAAACAATATCCTCTAAAGGAAAAAGAATGTTTCTTCGCTTCTTCTGTTCCTGCTTCATCAGATTAGTTCGTGTACGTTACCTGCAGTGCTCGAAAATCCATTAATGCCAATCACGTGTAGATAACTGTACGCTGATAGTGAAATGGGGGCCATAAGAAGACAAGTATTGAGTAACTGCATCACTGGCTGTACTCGACCGAGGTAGGTTACATTTTAAGGGAATTAAAAGGCAAAAAAATGAGGCTGCTTTAGGTCCTATCTCCATTTCGATTGATCTAACATTCGAATAACTCGTAAAAGCAGAGCTGCTTCAACTAGCTTAAAACAAGAAATTCTCATTGGCTACAATTGAAACGCCACCTAATAGCCGTGAGGAATTATTTGTATCTATTCTGATCCAAAATCGAGAACGTACGAAGGTGGTTCAAGAAGTCCTTAGAAAATCTCAAAGTAAACGATAACGCTCGGATTTTTGTTTATGTAAAAAAAAATGGAAAAATTGAGTCTTGAGCGGTGATTAACAAGACGAAGGCTTAACACTTAAAGAAATCAAAGCTGAATTGCACGAAGTTCATGGTAGATCTGCTTCTGTGTTGCTGCTTTCAGTAGAGAATCCTGCGATCGACTCTGAGGCTGTTTTGACGCTTTTCCCTCGCAATACTTAGTTTCTCGGTCGATACATAACTATGAACTAATCATGGATACACCACTTTACTCCGGAGACAAAAAAACAGTCGAAACAATAGGTTTTTAAAGACGAACGGGCTTCGAAGAAGGCAAAGACAATGAAATCGGCCGGTAACGCGATGGCCCCGGTTTTTTGAGATGCGCTCGGAATCATCCACAGTTATTACTGTGAGAAAGGACAAGCAATAACTGAAAACTATCATGCGTCGTTATTGGCCCCCGGTTTTTATTTCCAAATTTGAAAAGTTGTTCGGCGGACAAAGATTCGCGTCGAACGAGGAAGTCATCGCCCAAACAAATGCCTATTTTGAAGATCTTTAAAAATTTTACTTTTTGGGGGCTTAAAAAAGCTAAAGAAACGCTTGCACAAGTCGTCTTCGAATAATATCAACAATAAATAAAATCTACCTAAAGCATTAACATATCCCGCCCGACAATTACCACCTACTCAATAACTTTAACGATATTTAAATCAAAGATTTTATCACCCTATTCATATCCCTTCTTCCAGCAATCAATAGCAGAAGCGGCGGAAATAAATTAGCAGTCTATACGCTGCACGGGAAAGCAGCGTATTCCGAGATTGGAGATTGAAGCTTTCCGTTAATAGAAACGGTAATGTGCTTCGTATTTCACCGGCGAAAGTATCTCGCGTTTATGGTTTCTATGTGTCGAGAAGACGCCGCATGTTTCGGGATTCGCTCGTTTTGTTTTTTTCCCTTTTTTTTAGACCTATTTAAATTCGCAGTCACGTTGTAGGCAACCTAAGCGAGCCTTGTATGCGGGTTGCGTAATAAAATTCCGTCGTCTACCTCTATCGACGGATAATTTTATTTGCCCAAAGTCGATCATATAAGAGGGTGGCTCAGAAAGTTTCCAACCTAACACGCGCAAATGTCTTCGTTTTATTCTCAACAGTCCCTTTGTAAGAATATATACCTTTCCCAGCGATGCGCGATATCTGTGAAGGCCGAACGCATTGCACGAATGTGAAGGGTATTGATGACGGAGCTACCGAGCCTCCTTCACATTCCTGGCATTGTCGAGATTGCATCTGGTGTCCCGCAGGGCCCCAATTGGACCCCAAATATGGTGGTGACGAGCGATGATCGACAAGAACATGGTGATGGTGATAATTTTTTTTAATCCAGATAATAACCAAAAACGATCGTTTCAAGATGGAAGAGGGCGTATTATCAACAGCTCGAAGCGTTGATAATACGAAGCGAGCTGATAGAGTTATTTCTAATCTGTTTTTATGTGAAAATAACCCAAAACTCTCACAGATCCTGTCCTATATTACAATATGCCATTTAGATTTTTCAAGAAAATAAAAGCATAGCTCTAACGACCAAAATATCTACAGCTTCAACTAAATAATGAAGAATCTGTCGTGTTACGCGCGAAATTTTCACGACGAACTTGGAAAAATTGCCAGTTACGTAGCAGGACCCCCATCGCTGCTTCCTCCATCGAGTGCCTGCAAAAATCCGCAGTGCGATGAGCTCATCGAAAACGAAATACTCCGCTCACGTAGACCCGGGCAGAAAGGGTACACCGAGACATGTTCGTCGTTCGTCGCCGTTCCAGTACAGCGAAGACGTGCTTTATTAATGCAGAGATTCGTGCTGGATGGAAGGAGATGTTTAATTTAAGGAAATGCATATAGGAAGGAGGATGAAGGATGTTTTTTGTTTTACATATGTACGTGGGAAATGAGCTTTGCAGTATTAGTTCCATTCGACTTACGTGATTTATCCTTTTTGCTTAATAGTGAAGATCATTATTGAGGAGGCTCCTGAATATTCCTTAAACATTTAAATTGTTTGTTTTTCATAAAAGAGATTCGGTGGGACTTATTTGTTTTGAAGCAGAATAAAATATAAAACGCTAACATTTCATCTGTTACGGAGGCTTCGTCAATAACACGAGATAGTCTTGGTTTCCGGACTGGAACCGCGTCGTTCAATGTTTCGCGATGTGAGAAGAATATATTACAAAGTGCTTAAAACATGCGAAATGCGCGAGAATGAAAGAAGCGATTCTTGCGCGTAACGCACGGCGTAAATAAATCTATCTTCCATTCCTTTCTTAAATAATTTAAGGCTATTTTCCATGTGCTATGGTACGCTCGACGAACCGATTCTTCCATACCAGTAGTGAGCTGCATGTTCTTTGGATCCGGTGGACGAAGTAAGTTTATAGCTCGCAATATGACTCCCACCAAACCGGCGCTTGAAAACAACCTTCTACATATACCATACGAGCCTTGCAAATCCTCGTAATTTCTCGTTGAAAGCTTCAATGAGAGCATCAGAGGTTTCCGTTCCTCAAACGACCAAACGCACGCAACTGGAATGCGAGAGGAAACGATGTTATGATGCATATATGTATAGTATATATTGTATATAGGACACCGAGCCCGCAACAATCCGTTGCGAACAAAGGTGCCTTTCATGTTCATCAGCTTCGCAATGAAACGCGTATTTTAAATAAAAGATAGCGCACTTTCATCTGCATAGAATCGTGTAGTTTATATGCATGATAAAGGTACTTATAAAATTGAGCGATGAAGTTATTTTCGAGTAGTACTTCTTTCAAGTTATACGAACTCAACGCGGGGATAAACAAATAAATTTTGCTCAAAGCACTTTTGGTGGGTCGGACTACGTTTGCACGCCGTCCATTAAAAGATGAAAGTGAATATAGTGAACGAGTGCGAGAAGTGGATCTATAGACGTTCTCCTATAAATTTGATCGTTTAACCGGAAGTAATATATACACGCGTAACGTATTAGGATATACACAACTATCTTTGATGTACTCTTCAGACACTTTCAGAACACTTTCAGCTGTAGGTGTACGGTTTAATAAAATGTAGCTACTAAAGAACGGTTTCGTTTGAGATCTGAATTAAAGGCATTGCGTTTCATGAAGTGATGATGCGCGTTTTCAATCGGATGATTCGATTGGATGAAATTTTAAGAAATGTTCCTCTGAAATAGTAGCGACTTTGTTCAAATCTTCATTAACTAGACCAACAGTCTCATCCAGATCATCCGACAGAAACGAGTGATAGATCCGTACATGATCCGCATTTAGACGTTTTTAATACTTCCGGAAATAAGAATATGTATACTGAGAAAGGCAAGGGACCAAACACAGAACCCTGCAGAACATCATTTAACGCCGCTTAACACGCGACTAATTTTCACTTGTTGTTAATTAACTAACGTAATATAACCATGGTATGAGCTACACGTTTCAACTTCTCTTAAATCCGCCTCGATACTTAAGAAAAATATTTTCACTCATCGAATGATTACAACATCGCAAAATTGAAAGTTACCGCCATTTCATCCGCCTTTAAAGTAGGTCCTTTGGGACTTGGGCGCTTCTGCCACGAGAGGAATGCATTCTGGACGTCTCATTTTGTTAATGTGTTCTACATCGTTCTCGAATTCAACTTCAATGGCCTCTGTCGTGTCATATATCGGCCTGATTTCAAGAAAACAGGCGAATACACCGGATAAGGAGCAACGGCTATGTTGTTTTTCATGAAAATCTACTGCGGAGAATCCGTTCGCTCCAACTAGCTAAACGCAAAATTTTACTTTTGATAATGCTGCATCTCATCCACGAGATTAAACTAATCCTTCTTTAAAGGTTAGTTTAATCTCGTAAGACACAATTAATTCGTCGGAAGGACCTACGTACCAAGTGATTAAATATTTGAAAAGATCTCTCCTCGGTAGGGAACCCAAGCTAACAATCGCAGTTTACCTTTTCAGGCGTGTTAACCACGTTTATCTGGCAAGCGGAAGGTGTCGCCTTCGAATTCTTACCGAACACATTTAATTAGACCGGAAACGAAAACGAAATTGTGGATTATCATATCTCATCGACGAAAAAAAAATTTTCCTTTTCAACCATCGTAAGACGACATTATAAAGCACTGCGTTAATCGTTCGACTTTTAGATACCAACTCTTTGAGTATCCTCAAATAATTTCAAAAAGTCAGCAAGTAAAGGGAGGAAAACGTTTTAGAATTGATGCAATTTCATAGAGTGTACGTACCTGTGTAAAACCGCATACTTTACCTTTCGTAAAATATCGTCCAACTTTCCTTTCTTACATATTTCTTTCTTCCTTTCTATACGTGTATTTATTTTATTTATTCCCTTGCGCGAGAGTTCGAAATTATTTACGAATTCCTTCGGCAGAACCGATCGTTTCTATCTGAATTGACCTGTGGGAGACCCGCGACTACAGTTCCCCACGTTACACGTTTTATTTGCCTCGATTTCAGTTGTTCGTTCGCCTCTTTTTTCTCTTCATCTTTTCTTTTCGTTTCCTCTTGCCTGAAAACTCGTACGCGCGGCTATGGATCTCCAAGAGAATTTCTTCCGTCCTCCAGCGAGGAGTTGGCCGGAAGTTTTGCGACTTCAATTTACTACAAAATAAGCGAAACGGAGCCGAGCGAAAAAGGTCACGTAACGAACGAACTTTGTGACTTTTGTTGGAAGGCTATCGTTGCTGACGTAACGAAGCCGAGGTAAGCGTCCGTAAGGAGGTGACCTGTAATGCTTGAATTTGTATTTTTCCATTTGCAAACGATCGGTTTTCAAGATAAATACACAGAATTCAAGTTGATTTGAGCCATAAAACAAAGGGCCGTAACTAGTGTCCCGAGACGAGATCCTGATTGGAAAAATAATGGAAACAGGGTGCTTCATTTAATATAAGAAAGTTATTCGACTTTAATGGTAGTCCAAATAAAAAATTTAGCTTCATCCACCCTGTATAATTTTTGGGAGTCATTTCTAATTTTACACAGATCCTTACACGGAAGAATCCTTAAACTTTTGTAAAATGTCTTGAGTTAAAGCTAATGCAATAATATACGGGGTATTCCATAAATTCTTGTGTGTCGCTCGGTATACATATATCAAAAAAACATTTTATAACTTGCTCTCAATGAACCTGCATGGCCCCAAACAAAAATACTTTATATATAATAATTAATAAAAAAACTCGATGCGTCCTTTGTGGCTCACCTTCCGCTAAGTATCAATATTGATAACGCGAGACATCTACATATGCAAACAACTCTGTCTGCTCTTAACACCTTTCCTCTTTGCGGCTTCCGCAAACGACTCTAAAACGAGCTTGAGCAATAATTTCGACGACCTTCAACTCCTCCGGAGGTGCGAAAACCTCGACGACAAGCCTCGAATCCCAGACGGGCGGAGGAAGTCGCGAAGAAGTTAAATCCATTAGTACGGGCAACGAGGTAATTAGGTATCCTGGAAGTAGATTAGATTGCGAACTCTATTACTAGCACTTACGTCTTCGTAGCGGGTGCTAAACAAGTTTCTCCGGCGAGTAATAAAATCCGTCAGATCGGCGGACCGAAGCGAACGACGAAGGAGAGAAGAGGCGCTGCGTACGGATTCGAATGTGTGCCGAGGTTTATTTTAAATTCAATCTGTTAAACGGACCCTAAATCATAACCGGTAATCGTAAAAGCGTTTTATGCAGCCGTAAAATTGATTTAGTTGTTTTAAATTTACGCGAGCGGCAATAAAAATCGCCATGTAAGATCGACGGACCGTTTCGCGGAAGTAGGTAGACGAGTGTACGCTTCCATTACGCGTGTATCGATGCGAGACCTTGGATAAGCTTTCTAAAGCATCATTGCTTTGGCGGAATATATTTGAAGGACGTCTCGTACTTTAAAGTTACCACGGCGAAAAATTCGAAGCAGATATTGTGAAAACTCAAGAAATTTATTTTCGAAATTTCGCAGGGTATCCCTTCGGGTCGTCGTAGGTTGTTTCTAGCGATTAATATATACCGGTTAACTTAAGATTAATACTGAAAAAAGAAGATTAAGATGGACACCGCAAATAACATAATACCAAACTCGAAAGAAGATTTCATCGTCAATATGGGGCAGATTTGATGAATATTTTTGTGAAGGTTACAAGAAGCTTATTTGACAAACGCCTTCGTATTGAACCGCTGAAGTTAACATTCCAACAAATTCAACGGTTCAAATACGCAAATCAGACGCGATCAAAGACGAATAGAGATCATTTAACTTTGTATATGAACCCAAAAAGATTCAAATTAAAAGTACTGAAAAGCTTATTATCCTACTACCATAAACATATCCACAATTTTTCTTTTTTTTACATTTTAAATTGATCACGCATCGGAATACGGCCTAGAGGCGTTATCAAATTCTGCTTGACTTAGAGCGTTTAGCAGAGACCATCAAAAAATCCTTGTTCTGTGATTTCCAAATATTTTTGTTTGATTTTTTTTCTTCACGTTACACTACATCCTTTACAACATACTAAAAGTAAAGATAAATTTCGATCAACTGCATTCACCCTGGCGAAAGCAACGAGAAAACCCCCTGTATATCTGTCACGCATATATAACTCAACTCCATTCAGGTAGGTAACTTTTCGCTTCAGTTAGAAGTTGATGAATATTCATAGATGGCCGAACCGGCGAAACTAGCGAACACCGAAAGTTAAACTTCAACTTTCCAAACGAAGCTATGCATTTTAAGATGGAAAAAGCCGCTATTGTTCATTAATCCGTTATCCGTTGAGTGGTTTGCTGTGTACAATTAAAACGCACTTGACTAATAACAATCGCACATAAATTAAGCAAAAATACGTAAAAAAATCCGATGCTTTTCAAAGTTTCGAGTCTTTCATTTCGTTTCCTCCGGTATTTTGTTAGGTAAACGATCGTACTATTATTTTTGCTATTGCCAGCAGGAAAATGCGACTCTTTTAACGGTGTGTCACGATATTTGCATTGGAGATCCTCAGGAATCTATCTTAGGACCATTTTTGTTTTTAATCTGTATTAATGATCTTGCCGTTTGAGGCTCTGACGTTGTATCCTGATTCGATAAAAATGATTCGATTTTTTTTTTATTTGATGATGATTCGAAACTAAAACGCACTGCCCTATGCTTAATGGCGGCCCCATATCTTCTATCTGTTCAACTACTTATTTAATGCGTAAGCCTGGTGCCTAAGAATGGCTTAAAAGATACTAACTAAATAATATCGAATATACTAGAATAGGGCCGCTTGACTGTAGCCAATAGAATAGCCAAGCGGTTAAGTTTGAGTCAGTTCGAAAACCGTCGTTGGTCAAAAAAAGCTACAAAGCTCTGATCATTCCGACGCTAAGATAAGAACCAATCGTTATTCTTTTTTACTTAAGTAAGATATCGTTGTAAGACTTCTTTTTTAATTATTTTAAGAAGGGAATTATTATTTTGCGCTGTTACTAAATTTACAGGCTACTCTAAATGAGAATTTAATTGAAGGCGCGGTGTACGTATCGCCTTCTCTAATTGGCACTATCTAAATTTGCAACGAGTGCGTCGTATGTATTAGCGGTGATTTGCCAACAGTGTTAGGAAATAACGTCGTAAGTTATAACCATCAATTGCAGAGGTCAACTATTACCTACACACCCGCTTTATACCTCTAGCGATATTCTAACTTCAAACTTGTACGTCGAAAAAAGAACGATTATGTTGGGGAAACGGGAAAAACCGCACCGAAAAAAAAAAGAACCGGGAAAGCAATAACTTACATCGGTGTCGTTGGGTGAACAAAGGACCCCACGAGACGGCGCTGCAATCCATTTCGCGATGATAAAAGCGCTTAAGAGAGTAAGTTTCATGTGATTTTTACGGTCAATGAATTCAAGAGCAAACGAAATTATGCGGCCAGCGGACAGTGGATGTCACTCCCTTCCACTGTACGCCCATTTCAACCCGTTTCGCCCGCGCTGCTGCAACGGGCGTGAAAAGCGACCCGACAACAGCAACATAAAACATAATAACATCGCAAAACGGCGTGGCTTCGGGGGCTGTACTTCTAATAATCTCGCCCGAATAAAAGTAAAACGAAGATAACGGTGTACGTAACGGCATTTAAGTGGTACTAAACTGTCTCTCTGGTATTTTTATTTCTGCAAAGCACAAAAGGAGTTAATATCGTCGTATAACATCGCAATGTTGTTTCTCACCATCATGAATGAATACTGTATGTAAATGTTTTCTTCCATGATCGCCTTGCTTTCGCAAACAGTAACAATGTGTGAACTAAATGATTAAATCGGACCAATTAACGTCAATAGGCTCGGCATTTTCTTGCGACACAAACTTGGTTAAATTCCGTTTAACTCGATGGACTTATGCAAGCGTTTCTCCAGTTTTTTTAATCCTTTCTCATTCTACGTGAACGTTTGAAGAAAGAAGTCACCGAGGGCCAAATTCCGGGAAATACGGTACTGATTCGAACATTAATTCAATAATTTTGGACATCGAAGCTGTGCAGATGTGCTTTCGTGAATTGTCTTCTTGGAATAGGATCTTTTTCTTTTTCAAATGAGGACGATCCTTTCTCGATCCCTTCGTTCAACCGATCCAACAACGACGGATAATTTCAGTTATTGTTGTCCTTTTTCCAAGTAATCCGATGATTCCCGCGTGCATCCCAAAAAAACCCGAGACCATGCCATCGCCGACCGATTTCATCGTCTTTAACATTCTCGAAAGCCATTCGCCTTCAAAAACCTATCATTTTGACCGTTACTTTCTCGTACGGGGATAGTGACTTCCACCGGATGTCCAAAACGACGTTCTTCTTTTGGCCATTAGCCAATTTAGCTTTAATCAAAACAAAATAACCATTTTTCTCAAAATTGCCTCAACAGTTGAAGCTTTCATCCGTTGACAGTCCCACGGACGTGTAGACGAAACGTTGGTAGACGGTACACGTTGATGCATCACCGTATCGCTCTCGTATATAAACTCCCCTTTGTCTATTTTCAATCATGTATATTTATATATGCGCCCATATATTCATAAATATTCGATAGGCGGCGGTGCTATTTCGGTTCGTCCGGCACTAAATGCATAAATCAAAGCGTAAACCGGTGGAATTTATTGCGGAATAATCGACGCTTCAACGAACTGCAACCTTCGGGATTTCGTTTTATATTTTCTATGTACCGTATCGAACGAACGTACAAATACATAAAATAAAGTAAGAGGATGTAGAACAGCGTTTATAGATTTTGTCCGCATTCCTTAACGCGATCAGACGAATTTTGTTCAAGCTTCAAAGTTTCAAAGTAGGTGCATATATAAAGTGTGAACAATACAATAAGCTCACTGAAGAAGATAATTGGTCACTTGGGTTATCGAATACTCGGTATTCTTTTTCTCATGTTCCTATCAGTTGTGGTCTTTTCTACGATGGTCCTTAATCGAAACCACACGACCGTTATTGGTCGTAGGGCCTTAATACTTCAGCGAATAAGTTCCATAACAAGTGGGATGGATTAGCGAAAGGTGGATATAGTCACACAGCTTCTCGAGCTTTATCGACGACAAGATCAATATGTTTGTCTCAAACTAATTTATTTTCTAGGATAACGCCTGCTACGTGATATCCCTTCCTACAAGACAAAAAGATCTGTCGGATCACCATGTCTTTTCTTACGCCGGTCGGATGTGATGAATAACACGCTGAAACTTTTTAGCGCATTGATAGAGACTTCCATCCACTCTTCCAAATCCTGCAGAAGTTCGTACAGCCTAAAATCGAGTTTCACAGACTCTGCTGTTCAACTTGAAGATGGTAGTGCGGACTTTCAGCGCTCTTTCGAAAGACGTCTCGTAGACGGAGAACAATACGTGATTTTGGAAGCCAACGCTATGAAAATCTTGATATAAAGACACATACTTGCGACGTATCAAAATTTTCCAATTACTGGTCTGGAACAATCTCGAGCTAACATGAGGGGGACTCATTTTTTTGTCGTGCTTATCTTTCGAGATATAAGTGTCAAGTTACACAAATCACCCGGTATATAATGAGGATTAGTAACATTTTTCTCGGTTATGATACAGTGGGAGGACCTTTTTTAGTACTGCGACGATCGAAAAAGTTCCCAAAAAACATCGCAAACAGTCGCGACAGTAGGATCAACGTCTCTCGCCCGATATTATTCACCCATCCACCTCTACGAGCGCGGTTTATTTTCGACCCGCTTGGACAAGCATTTATTTCAGCTGCGACCTTACCGAAATAGCGGCGGGTTCGAATTTTTCGCATCTTATAAATAAAACCTCGGTGTATACCTCCAACACGTACGCGCACGCAACACAACACAACGCCGATGCTCGTCAAAACAAAAAATTCAAATTATCCGAAACCCCGACTTAATTGGCGGATGGGCATTTTTTGGCGTTGCACCAATTCGACGTGTGTTTGTATTTAGATAGGTGTGGATGTCTATATGTGCGGTTTTGGGATGGGATTACGCAATTTACGTCCAAGTTCGGGAAGCGAAAAACATCGGCTAAATGGAGCGCGTCTGTCGTAGTGTGTCGTATGATGCGCGTATCTCTCTATTCCAGATAGCCGTCCAAAGTTCCAGGTCAATGTCGTATATATTTGAAATAGAATAAGATCATGTTATTAGATGAGTTGGCGTGATGGAGCATCGAAGGTCTTACATTGTTAAATGTCAAAATGTTATTGGCATCGGCGAGGAAACGTGCATTTTATGGATGCAGGTGATGAATCAAGGAATTCGGAAATTTGACTTTTCTTCGTTCTGAAGGCTGTGATTGAATTAGGCTTTAGCAAAGTCGTTAATCTTTTTTATTCCTAATGCTTCCATTCGACATTGCAAAGAAAAGCTCGTCTTCAAGACTAGTTCCCATCGAAATTAGATTCTAACGGTGTAAGTCGTATAATGGTCCTAATGATCTATGATGATGGGATATTCTTCCTGCTTATTAACGCCATATTGAATTTGAACACTGTCAAAGAGAGTTTGTCAAAGAGAGACTATTTTAAAAGTTTCGATATTATGATTTAATTGACGAAAAAGGGAGACAGTTGTGTCGAAGATATGTCGATTCTCATTTTCAACCGTAGATCGAATGATGTGAAAAACACCTCTAATTCTAACTTGCCCCGTATTATCTGTCCTCTCGAGAAAGAATCGGTTCAATTTCTTGGGCCGAAGAGCTATGATCAATAATTAATATCAATTATCCTTCGTTAGTGATAAAGAAAATCGTACACCAACTAAAAAAAAAAAAAAAAAACGAGATATGTTCAGTGCTTCCGTTGACCCAAAATACAACAACTACGAGTACAATTACATGCAGAACGACAACATAATTTTTCTAGATCTCCGTCGGGAATATATCGTTTACCGCGGCGCGTAATGTGTACTTTTGCAAAGTTTATGTAAATCTTGTATTCCTGTGAATAAACAATGATCCATCAACATCTACCGCAGCGAATTGGCGTCAGGATTAATACGCGAGAATTTTGCATCGGAATAAGTTTAAACCGAACAAGATTTATTTTAAAGAATCTTGGTTCCCGGGTTGAGACCGCGTCAGAATCGCATTAGGTCGCCCAAATATGTTTTGCAAAGCTTACCAATTCTGTAATGTTTAATAAGAAAACGAAGCATTGTTGGCCAATACAGAATCCCAGTCAACATAAACAAGGAGAGCACAACGTCGTTTTTGGATTAAACATTCACTTGGACATTTTAGATAATATTCTGTTAAGTCAATGTTACTGTTTACGGTAATCTTAAGGAATTACTTAAGTTAAGAGCTTCCAAACTGTTGCGTTGTATTGGAAATAATGGAGTTCTTGAATACCGGGTTTGTCTCTTATAGAAAGTTATTAAATACAATCGTCTCAGAAAATATTGAAGCAGACTCCAAAATTCCTTTAAGATAATTCTTAGACGAACCATTTTAAAATATCAAAGCATTAATATGCTTTAATGAAAATGGCCTTGTGGAGTAAACGTTAGGCATTCGATTTGTCGGTCTTGGATATCGTTGCTGAAAAAGCATGACCGTCTCTTAAGTAATTCCTTGTACTCGGTCTCCTTAATTTAAAGAAACATCAAGAAAAAGTTAATAAACTATATATATTAGCTTTAAAGGAGCGTAAAAGGAAGGTTGTTAGCAATGAAATTCAAGAATTTAGAAAATTTGAATAGAACAACGCAAAAAAATAGGAAAATAATGATAAAGCACGATGATGGTCATTTGGAGAAAGATAATGTTGCATCGTTATTTTCAATTTTTCTAGTTCCTCCAAAATATTAAAAAGTATAACAATCTAAAGGCTATTGTCTTCCTTCGAGAGGTGCAATATTTTACATCTCTTCCTGCGCGGCATTCGGAATTTGAGCAGTGTCGATGCCGCCCTCGAGGTGCTTATTAATCAAACTAATACATACCTCTCTGGACGGTTGACCGATATCAACTGCTTCGTTTATTGATTTCGCGAAGGCGTTTGATTGTGCTAATCACAATATTTTGTTGGACAAGCTCGACAGTCATAGGGTTGATCGGGGTGATTGATTTCGCCCCCAAAAGCAGATGAGGTTGTGTCTGATCATGTCAACGTGATAGTAAGACAATAGGCGTTGGTCTAAATTGGAAAGAACATGTTGATAATGGTTCGAAGCAGCTAGCGGGATTAGCCTATATCCATCCATAAAGCATTTTAAGTTCTTCATTGAGAAAATACGCGGTTGCTGAAGTCTCCTGCTTTCTCTGTGTTTGCGCCAAGAAAGTTATTATATTAAGAAGCAATTGCCAAGGATATAGCTTCAACTTTTAACATGTTAACATACAGGGCTATGAATGTTTCTTTTTTTTACCACCATCCACAGCACACCGGAAATTATTCTAACTTTGGTTTTTTAAGTGGAACACCCTGTCTCCTAAAATAAAGGGGTCATCTTCCGGAGAGCGGTATAATATCTAGAAGATCGAAGCATTCTTGAAACAGCGATTCCTAATCAATTAATTAGACTAATATGGTGTGAAGTATACAGATACCCTGACGTTATTCGCCATCAAACAAATTGTACACAATAGAATGAACAATTTAACCCCTCACATGAATCCCGTCCAATCTTCAAAAACCACAACGTCGCTCTCCATCTTTTAAATTAAATTAACGAAGAATAATCATTGTTGTAGCGAAAAACCAGAAATTAAGGTTTCGACGTCCAAACGAGTCTGACGTCATTTCGTCACTTCTTTATGGACGGTTTTATATTTTTTACAACTGTTTTCTTTCGATAAAATAAAAAAATGCGATCTAAATATAAAATTTAGGATTATCCAATGAGAAACGATAACATATTTACCTGTCCTACCTTCTGCTGATTGGGGTATTATGACGCTGGGTAGAGTGACTGAAGTAGGCCATGTCATTCTGCTCCCCACCGTCCACGCTCACTGGATCATCGTCGGCGTCGTAATTCCCAATTTTCGAAAATGGAAAGGACGGTTTCCCGAAGGCGAAGACACTAACCGCTAGATTTCACCTCGCGTGTGGAATTCTAGCTTCGATATCACTATCTAGATTAATCACATGTGGATATCACATCAATATCACGACGAAGAACTTCATCACCTAAATTCACTAAATTCGGTACGGATCGAAACCGAAAGTCGGACGGGATTTCTTTTTTTTTTTGAACCGCTACGACTCGGTAACCCGCTGACAGGTATCTATGTATATGTTCGAAACGGACGTCTCAGATTGACTAGCAGATAATACGCCGACTTCGCGGTGCGAACCAAGTTCTCTTCGCTGATGAAACCGCGTGACACCGTCCGGATATTATTAGACACTTTCGGAGTAGAGTCCTACGACGTGTATTTATTATAAAATCGCATCTCTCCGATTGTGTTGTTTATTTTCGCGATTGTGATTGAGGATTTCAGAGAAGCAATCACGCAAAACAAAATTGCACGTGACATTTTTCTTATTTTTATTTTTAAGTATGCTGGAATCAAGACCAGCTGAGCTTCCAAGCCATCTCCTTCCCTCTCTTCTTTTGAATTAAATGAATTCTGCAGAACTTAGGATTATGCTTTTGTATTGGAAAACCTTCTTCAGCTAATTCAAATTTAAAATTTTACGCAATTTTAATTTTTATGATGTCATGATTGTCCACAAAAATCATGCAAAATATCATAAAAAATACTCCAAAAACAACAGCCAAAGACGATGCTTTTGCAACACTTAATATTGATGGAATCACCCACGAAACAAACTTCTCCGCGCACAAACACGCAAAAACAGCGCATTACCTAGAATGATTATTATTATTACCATTCCTTAAATATTCTTGAGACACCGTCAACATTGCAACAACGGAACAATGCAGCGTAAGCAAAATAGTCGAAGGATTCCGCCAAAGGCTCTTGCAATCAATAACTTCGTTCAGCTTGGCATTAGAAATGGCAATAAAGTGGTGAGAAGTAGAGAAGAATGGAAAAATACCACAAAACAACTGATATAAACAGTAAAAACGAGAGAGCTCTAATAACGCCAAATTCATGGAACTTAGGAGCATAAATGTTAATGGTAAATGTGTTTGTTTGTTTTGCGGAGTACCGCAATAGCGAAAAAGCAACGATGAACATCACTTCCAGATAGTTCAGGCTGCTTTTAATACGAACTATCCACTTAAACCCTCTAAAGAGATCTGAAAATACCACTATTGCTTCTTCCAAAACTTCTCGCATACTTGCAAAGGAGAAAAAGATCCTTCCAGGATGGTGAATTGCTGAATGAAGCGCTTCTATCTGGTGCTGATTGCTTATTTTGGACATTTTCTAACGAAAGTGAGATTATGCCAGCAGTATAAGTAGTCATGATTTCGTTGAAATAACTGATCTTTGGTGGCTGATTTGATTTTGGAACCGACATAATGGACAAATTGAATTATATAAATTTACAACTGCAGATAAACATACAGCTATATTGATGGAATCTGTAAGACTGTTTAAAACTGAAGACTAACTGAAAACTGAAGAGTAACTAAAATAACCGCATGTACTGCAGAGCTTTTTCAGGGATGGGCAGAAGAACTGTCGCTAGAAAACCAACATTCCTCTAAAGTCCACTGTATCTGATGAGAGCTTCTGGAAGACAGTTGAATGGAAACAAACTTCCATTTTTGCAAAGCTCAGTATACAAAATATTTTTTTTTCTTTCAATTATTTAATGATGGTTCATACAAGTGAACACAGATAATGGAGCAAGCCTGGATTTTCTTGTATTTACTGCAACCTACCATGATACCAAAAGCCCCTCTAGTACTTTCACTTTACCTGCGCCACCTACTTCCGAGCCAAGAAACCGTGAACTTCAATCGGAACGGGGCGTACACTTCCTTATCTTAACACGGATAGGTCTCTTACAGGCGCTTTAATAATTTCGGTGTAGCAATCTGCATAACAATTTAAAAATACAATCTGCTCGTTTTATCCTATTTATACACAAACTACACGTACAACCTTTGAATATTTTTTTAGGCATCCTAATTATACACATGACCATTCTAACGGTTAAAAATACGCCAATACATTTCTGTTAGCGAAATGAAAAAATAATTTTTGGCTCGAGTATCCGAATACATACGCCAACATTGACATTTTTCTAGCATCGTTGTGAGTTGCATCTAGAAACGCGAGAAAGTAGGTCAAACAAGCAAGTGTTTCTGTTTCTTGCAATTGTCTCGAATTGATTCGGTAACAGAAAAGAAACATTTAAATTTCTTTATTTTATTTCAAAAACTTAAAACAATTGGGTCTACATGATTAAACGCTAGTCTTAATTGTATATCGTTTATTTATCAAAAAAAAAATGTTCTCCAAATATAAAGTTCATTAATCGACATTATCTACATGTATGATTACGGGAAATTTAATCATCATTTAAGCATCATTGTTAAAATTTAATAAAATTAGAGGCCATTGTAGAAAATTGTAGAAAATCCAGAATAAGATGCAAATTTCATTAACAAGAAACATGAAGAACAATAGACAAACTCTGCGATTGTAACCGCGCAACTTTGAATTGAAAACGTTGCTGATCGTTACAGCTTTAAGACTTTTTTAATGAATTGAAGATTATCGGTGATTAGATGTAATTAGTGCTTAGTATATATAAGTAGTCTTACTGGTCTTCTATCGATCGCTTGCAAAAAGTTCCATCAACCTAAAACAGTGTTACGATGAACCTTTAGTCATTTAGGAGAACAATTATACAGGCACAAGGCTTGTATATTTTCAAGAATAGATCTTGCTGAACACGATGTAGTAGATATTGCGACGGTTACGGCCCCAAGCAAACATCAAAGGAGGCAGCGGGAGTAATGTAGATGCTTCCCGATTGGAGAACAACCTTCAGCTCCTCAGTGATTTCGGCTCGACTACGTTGTCATGCTTAATGCTATTGAGGACTTGAGGGAAGTTCATCTAGAATAAACTTAGATAATGGGATGATAGTACCGATGAAAGCAATAATGTCCAAGCTTTTACTTTAACAAGCACAAAGAAATGCCAGAAAACTTTGTCGAACGATTGGAATTATATTTTCTAAATGAAGATCTTTCCACTGAAAGAAGCATAAAATTTAAAAGAGAACAAAGAGCTTAAAATGAGATAAGAGAAAAGAGATAAAAATAACATCTTCTGCAAAAAATATAAGGATGGTGCTGAATAAAGAGTCGAAGATGAGCAAGAATACATCGTATTAATTGATTTTAATAAACACTGTCCTTTTGCGCTTCGTAAGACGCTGCTTTTTGTCCTAACCTAACTACCTATGCTATACGGAAATTACCTATCCTTCTTAAAAGATTTAAATCATAGCGATATCCCGAGATATTCGATAGGCATTAGAATCGATCTTGACGGAAGTTTCCACCTTAATCTTCACTGTCATTACCAAGGTTAGTGGGAGAATAATGCAAATGTGCGTGTACAACATGAATATTAATGGTTTAAATTTGCCCAGCGTGTTCCCTGCCATCCCAACAAAACGCTGCCCAACCATTCCAACGAAGTTGAAACGTTTCGAAGTCCCTCATGTTGCCTCGAGCCACCTGCTCTATCAAATTAATATCAGTCGTCGCGATGAGCACGTATTTCTTGGAAACACCTGAGCGCGTATGTATGTATATGCGTATTTCTCAAAAACAAACTAGAATTCTAAATTTGCCAGAGCGTAAAGGCGAAATCATGTGCTTTATGATGCTAATACGACTAAATATCTATTATACCAATTCGTTATGGATGTACCTACGTGGAACACATATAAGCTCCTAATGAGCGTATTTACGGATCGAAATATTTCAATCTGGTCCCAAAACTCGTCTGTTGAACCTTATACGTTGCCATAGTTCATCGCGAGATTAAATTTATCTCCCCCACGTACCCACGTAAAAGTCAGTCTGTTTATTTCTTTGCATAACGTTGGCACCAAAATAACCGTCTTCTCACCGGTTGTATATAATATGAAGCAAATATACGTTTCATATACAATCTTATGCAAATGTTATCGACCATTATCAATTTTGAAATTTAATTGCCTTTCTTTACTACGTAAATGCTTGCCGACAAATTAACAAATTTCGTAGGTGAACTGAAAGAATCGAAATGCTTGTAATGGTCGGATATGACGAAGTTCGCCGTTTGTTCAACAGCATTCATCTGGAGTGAACTCCTATAACCGAATTTTCGAGAAGTTCCAAAGTTTCGAGATTAGTCGCTGAATTAAAAAAAAAAAAAACATCCGATGTTGAAGATATTCCTCAATCCGGCCGTGTCTAATCAAGAACGACCGCGTTTCGTCTTAACGGATTTTAAAATTGGCATGATCGCCGTTGTTGAATGGAATATCGTACACTGCATATCCAAAAACTTAATTTGTGGACTGACATAATTGAGTAGTCTGTTCCCTAATGGTAACCAACCAGATATGTTAGTGGTCTTAACGAAATGGGTCTCTAGCACATTATACAACACGACAATAATTCGATATAATTTTAACAGTTAAAAGTTTAAAAAAATTAATAATTATCAATTTCATTCTGGCTAATTAACTATTTATGTTTATCAAACCTCCCGGTCCTCAAGGATGTTAATGCCGAAGACTCCTGATCGCAATCATAGAAATATTTGCAAATATTTGGAGAAATTCTGTGATTAGGGAACCTTAAATGTTGATCCTCTCACCTACATTTGTTTCTACGTCATTCGTATTAATACAATTAGTCGATTGAGCCTTTCACAAACGCGCACTGATGAGCCATAACACAAACGTAACGTAAGTCTGTACTTGGTGGTTAGGTGGTACTTTTAATTTCAATAATAATAATAATACAAAAGCGCTAAGAGAATCTTAAAGCTTTTTCCTAAAGTAGGCCGTCTTGTGCAATGCACCGATGAGACAAATGTTATAGTTAATAATAATAATATAAAGGACTTAATTTAGTAACAACAAGTAAAATTAAGATAATAAAACAAAATAAAGAGAAACGGAAGAACTGGTTGAAGAGGAATGAGAGTTTTGCTTAAAATATTTACTTAAATAAAATATAATTCTTTAAAAAAAGACTGCCGTATCTCCGATTACATTCAGCCAATTTTCTGATCAAAAAAAACAAATTCAAGAAAAAAAAAACAATAACAATGCATCTCTTAATCAAAAAAGAAAATATTGTTTTGTAGATATATAAAACAAAAGGATAGCAAAAAAAAAACAATAGTAACATCAATTTCATTTGTTCCTAATATTATTGAAAATTAAATTTACTTTCAACATAAGCAAAACTGCAACACAATATCATTTCCGTCGCTATTTTTAGAACAACCCCTATTGCGGAAGCGATCGATCCTAAAATAGTAAAAACATTCCATCTCGTGCACCACCACCAAACGTAAACACGTCTGCAATCTTCATATCAATTTTACCTGCCTAATCTAAAGGCGTTATCGAAAAACCCACTCGCCAATCCTTTAACAAATCAATATTGCCAATATGATACAGAAGTTCAATTTCCTAAGAGCATTAATTATGAAATTCCGAATATCATAATCCTGCATCCCCGCTCAAGAGCGGGATAACGATTTTTGCCAGGCGCGCCGTCTCGCGGAGAAACGTTGATATAGAAGCTTCGTTTGTTCGCGGCTAGATGGCGAGTAATATTGGAAATTTGAAATATGTACTTTAAGTAAATATGTAAACGACTGTGAAGATGCATCTGAGACACTTTTAAGGAAAAATTTAATATAGTAATCGATTTTTACAAATTATTAAGCATCTATTAACTTAATTCTATAGATTACTACCAAGAGTTGATTCGTTTCTCAGAGAGAAGTAGTCTAATATATACTCGCCACGTATAGATGGCGCCATGTTATATAATTTCCGAAACAATTGAAAAAAATAAGCAATTGTTTTTTAATAACATGGATTCCAGTGTACTTTGAAGCCGATTCCCGAAAAAGATTGGTACCTAAAATTTTTTTTTCATTTCTTGACCTTGGCATCTGGGCCATCTAAAAGATACCAAAATCCAAATTTAAATTACTAACTTCCTCTCATATTCTCACCCTCGTCGCTGAGATGAAAGCCTGGGACCGGAGGGAAAGGAAAATTAAATTATCCCCGCAGAAAAAAAATAAATTGTTTACTTTTGCGAGTATGACGGTCGAAACTTTATTAACGTTTTAATTTTCTTTTTGCCTACGTCATCATGAGATATTCTTTCTCCCTATAATTTTAAAAAATAACGCGGAAGAGAAATGGAGACGAATATAATGAATATGAATGAATGAATTTTGTTCGTTTTTACGCTAGATAATATTAGCTCTTCTATACGTTAAAGTATGGCAACAAAAAAGAAGTGCGATGTTTGTATAAATTCGATGTTATTCAATGCATGCTTATTGTTATGTATTGTAACTGGGTTATCTAAAAAAATATAAATGGAAATACCTATATGGAGAGTTTTTAGTTACAAAAATGAGATAATGAATAAACACAAAACAGTGTTTTGAAAACACTGTGCCCAATGATGTGCCCTATCGCTATTCCATTCCATTTTGTTTTGATCGAAGGAACTAATTTGTAGAAAAAACTAACTAAATTAACAACTTATTCTCTAACCATCTCTTTACCTAACAAAAGTTTTGCTAAATATGGCAAAGTTAAATCAACAGCAACAATCCAAAACAGGGAGGGAAACGAGACTAGAATTTCTGAGTAAGTTCAATGATTTTTTTTATTAATTTTTAATTTTAAATAAGAACTTTGCGACTTTAGCATTGACTCGATAGAAATAAACCCATCTGTCCAAGATGGCCACAGTATTACCGTCGTCAGATTTTAAATAAAAAAAATTATAATTTTCTGGCATTTTGTGCAACGTTCAGCAAGCCCAGCTTAAAGTGGCATCAGACCAAGTGCGACTATATATAGGCGACTAGAGTCGCCTCGCAAAGTGTGCTTCGAGGACCTCGGAAAGCTTAGCCGAGCAACCGAAAGGTACTTTGGATTACCAGTTTGACAAGCGTAAGGATTTATTTGACGCTTGCAATTATTAATGGTCGATAAGCGGGTAGATGTCTCACAGCGCTGCAATGCGATGTTTACAACGACAGCATGGAAGGGCCGTTTTCTATGAAAACCGTTCGTTAGAAAATGAAATTCTACTTCCGCTGTTGGAATAAAATATAGGGTGTTCCGTTTGAATTAAGCGAGTTGTTGCCGTTTAAAATATGTAATCGGTTAGTCCTAATTTTGGAACATCTTGTATACGTTAGTAAAATTTTACCGACAGTGTGCAACGTAAGACTTACGATCGATTTACACGTTAAAGTTGGTACTACGTTTTCATAAGATGCGAAATATTTCAAACACCTTTAAGTTTAAGTGAGGTGAACTTTAATAAAGCTCTTAGTGCCAATCTTAGAAATTGAGGTCGTTTCATGAAAGAAATGTGACTTTGAGATGTTTCGTATTCTTAGAACATCCTGTACACTATGAAAATAATTTCATGATATACTTCTACTAGACACCTATCCAGACCCAAAATAAAACTTTACCAAAATCAAATAACTTAGCCATAATGCTTCTGGTCGAATAATATGAACGAAGCAAGCAAATAATTAATCTACTTCCGACAATTAAACATCAAGTACGAGGATCCGCGAGAGCTATTTTCTTGTGTACCACAATTTCTACAATAATCTTTCCACGACAGAAGAAATCCATTAAAGGACGACATCAGCTCAATTGAAGATACTTGAGCTTTAGGCGGAAACTACCGACAATAAGAGAAACTTACAATTAGTCAACCCAAAGAGTAGTATCCAACCTTCGATGAAGAATCAGAAGAAGAGGAATGGATAATAAAATTAAATTATTACCGTTTTCATGCGTTTCTTTAATATCAATTCCGATCCTTTACGTGAACCAACACAATCACTATTTCTTGCAACGATAAGGAAGACTAACCATTTAAATACAGAATCGTGCAAGTAAATGATATTTCCCATTAAACGAAAACAAAGGACGATCGCCGTATATATGTATAAGACGATACGAATTATGTACAATAGCGTGGTATAACTTTTCCCAGTTTTCTCATCTAGTTTCGCCCTCCTTCTCTGGCCGAGCGGTTAACTCAGAAGGCGATCCTTCTTCCATTCTTCTGAGCTGGAGATAAAAATGTATATCATTCATTCTCCACATTCAATTTAGTTCGTATAATGTGTCATAAGAATTCTATCGACTTCCGCAACAACAACCCCAACTTCTCTTTCGTATTTTGTTATTTATTCCTTCTTGCTGGTTTCTTTGGTCGACGATCGATTTTCGAATTCCAGACTGGCCGGTTCCAGTTTCTTTTTTCCACCCCCACCCCGTTTTTCTACGGCTCGTTAAGTTCCCGATTTCTGTAAAAACACATCGGGCTATTCCAGCTCGGCGAAGAACTTTTGGGGATGCGGAACGCCGACGTTTAGACGTATCCATCAAATTTTCCACGCCTTCGGTACGAATTCGCTATAAATCGAAGTGTTTATTTTGTAATTCGTCTTCTTTTGGCGGCAAAAATTCAAATATGAAGTGTTGTATGTCGAATTGTAACTTGCAGTTTCATCTATGACGTGTAAGTTATATCGATAGATGGCGCAAACTTTGACGTAAATGTTTTTCGTTTGATAAGACGTTTACGAAATTAATTTGTGCTGTTATTCTAACTATGTATATCAAGACGGTGACGCGACGAAACAGCACCCGAAAGGAACGGCCCCGACAAATCAGTCCCGACAAATCAGTCCCGACAAATCAGCCACGACAAAAAATAGCTCCGACAATACAGCCCACGAACAGAGCAGTTGAAGAGAAAATTCAGGATATTGTGATAAATTATCGGTGATTGAAAGAGAACAAGGTTGCTGGAGGCTGGGAGCATCAAATCACAACACTTACTTAAATTAGCCACCATTTTCTATCCTTTTTGCTCAGGATTATCATATATCTGTGCGTGGTTGCAAATTATAAGTCTCAATATTCCCCATCGAACATGCTCTTAATTTTATCCAAGTTCCGCACCTATTACATCAAAAGAAAAAAGAATCGAATTGCGCTTTTGCTTTTAGATTTTCTCTCGTTACAAAACTCAATTATAAAGTACGCATACGCTGAGCCACTGCATATTTACGACGCTAACTTTCATGAATAGAATCCTCTTTTCTCCAATGGAGGGTTAACAACGCGTCGCCGCTACGATATTCAACAACCATTCTCGTCCTTCGAAAGATATCTACGTGCACAATATACATTGGCACAAAGACCGGGAAGTGGGGAGTTTCCATATTACGCGTCCAAATCTTTGCTCTACCGATGAAACTTTTGATTTATGCGATCCGACGTGCTCGAGAAGTTAGTCGCGGCGAGTTGGACGAGGTGTTCGGAAGAGACCTTCAAGTTTAAACATTGAGCGAACGTGATAATGATTCGTCCTCTAATGGCTTCAATCTAGGGAAGGGGACATACCGTCAAGATTTAATTGTTAGATTGGTTGTTAATTCCTAACCATGATATACCTGTAAAAGTCGTTTATTGTATACCGTAAGAAGGTCAGATGTGTGGTCCGCGTATAACACTGACCAACAAGGTTTTTATTCTAAGTTAGTGACTGATGAAATTGAACAGCGTATACAAAGTAAAAATGATTCGAAAAGCGGCAACATTGGCTTAGCTCTGGTTACAGAGAAAATGCCTTTATGGCCGGTAATCTAGTCTACTGTAATAACGTTTATAAACTTTCTGAAGCTTTTGGAATACATCATGATACGGCAAAGATACGGCATTTATACAAATATTCTCCGGTCCAACCGATCCCGAATCTAGAAAAACGAGAACTTCAAGAACACACTTAGCAAGGCAAATGGACAAATCTATTAGATCGTCACGTTTGAAAACGGTTACTAGCTCGAGAAGACTTACTTTCCATAACAGACAGGTTCATTGTGTTTACCAGTACGGATGGCAATTCGTTTCTACCTAATTAATTTCACAGGCACTTCATCGAACTCGATTTTTTTTGCAACTAAATCATCGTGAAGTTCCAGGATTGTCGCGGAAAGTATCAATAGCGGGTTTACCGGTAACGCAAGGTCGCGACAGCTTGCTTCCAAATGCATTTCGCATCTTGTCCTTTTTCGGTGCGGCTAAAAGTATTATAAACGAGATCGATCCAATAAAATTCAACGCCAATACCTTGCTTAACAATTTAACATTTTCCAATTTAAGGTTTTGATTTAACCATAGACATCTAATGCTATCCTATATATATACACGAAGAGTCCTGGGTCAACGTGACAATTACGCAAACGCAGGAAATTAAAGTTCCTGCAGATAACTGCTGCCGCACGCCCGTAACCCATCATCATCATCATCATTTAGCGAGGCGTCGTTGCATTCGCTATCCTCTTTCAACGGAGTTTCTTCCCTTTCTGGGAAACGGGGAATTATTGAAATCGCATCAGTGGTAATCGTACTCATTACGGATTTACTACAACGATAATGTTGTATTGATTTGCAGGTGTTCAACGAAGGAGAGGACAAGCTTAGGCAAAAGTCGAGAATTTTATGGCTTTTTGAAAGCTTCCGGTTATGTTTCTTCCAAACTATATTGAGAAAAAAAAATTAAGCAGGATTTTGCAGGAGGTGAGAGTCGCAGCTTGTTTTTAACTGTTAGCTTTTATTACAACCTCAATGTTGTTCCTGTTATCATGTTTTGCTTGTCATCGCTTTCAAATGTCAATGGGCTTCAAATATCTATTTCTTTGTATCCTGTTAATTATCTAGAACCATTCAAGCAACAGCAGTTTCTATTTGTTACTACAAAATTAGTTCATTAATTAAATAGTTTCACGTCGCAAAAGAGGTCAACCTCAAGGATGCCATACTTTCATCCAAGTTTCAATTCTTCTACTTTTATACATTTAGAACGATGATAATTAATTTCATCTTCTTCCCAGAAACAAAGTTTAATTAAATACTTGTCTTCTTCAGCGGAAATAGCCGCCGTCAGTCTCCAGCACCATCGAGAAAATTATATTACAAGATGGTTCCGACAACTTCTTGATGTATACCTATTTTCTTTTCTTCCACCTTCTTTTTTATTGCCCCGGCTTCGTCTTCAATTTAAACGAGAGAGAAAAAAGTGAAGGACGTCGAACGACGGCCCGTCGCGCGTAGGCCTAATTGGTCGTTATTTAACGGCGAAAAATTCCAACTTAACTTCGGACGAAACGCCCCAAGACGTTTCCTGTTTTCAAGTCTCGGTCCCGTTTTATGTTCCGCATCCAAGAAGCTTCAGACCTTCCGGTTATGTTTCGAATAAACTGCGGCGTCGCTACCGCTATTATAAAAGGCCTTCTCGATGGAATGCGGCGTTCGCCTTTGAAAAAAGAAAACAGTTAGGTTTGCGAAGTTTCCGGTTGCGAAGTACCGACGTAGTATATGTATGTATAAACGTACACATATTCTAACATGGCTGTTCTGTGCAAAGCTAATGAGGACGATATCAATGATGAATTGCTGCAATTTAACGCTTTCGTTACGTAGGAGGGATGCTAGAGAAGGATGATGTGGTGGAAAATTGGAAAATCCAATTTGTATCGTGGAAGCAGTGGAAAAGCTACACGTGAATACGTCGTTAACCATTTTCTAACCGAATTAAAGCATGGGCTTTTTAATAATAATCGTTTCTTAATTGATTTGAGCTTTTCTAATTTAACACTACGTGTAGTTTCAATCAGGTGTTTAGCGCACACTTAGCGATTCTATCCTTCCATAACGGTAATGAGCTATTTGTTCCTTGAAACTGCCATCTATCAAATATAAGCTTTATTACAATCAGAGCCTATAGAAGCTTTGTAAGTGTATTTCATGCTCAGATCTTGCTCCTTAGTCTAAAACATCTGGTACACAGGCTTTCGCGATCGTCATTAACACTGTCCCAGGTCCCCGCGGTCCCCGGTTTCCGGCTTGGGACCGCGTCGTTGTCGTAGCTCCTCCGACGTTTCGTCTACGCTTCGGGACGTTTTCAAGGCTCCTACTGTACATGGACTAAGTACTATTTTTTACAGAGGTCTTGTTCTGTGCGATGTAATTTTCACTTTTTAATTATTGAGATGCTTAAAGATGGATTGACGGTTTCTTGTCAATTTAGCTTCGTAGCGACTTTCATAATTTTAATGGCCACGTTCAGTATAATTATGTTGACCTCAAAGTTTTTCCGGTGGCTTAGATAGCAACTAAACTGTGTGTGTGTGTGTGTGTGTGTGTGTGTGTGTGTGTGTGTGTGTGTGTGTGTGTGTGTGTGTGTGTGTGTGTGTGTGTGTGTGTGTGTGTGTGTGTGTGTGTGTGTGTGTGTGTGTGGCAACTAAATCTGGATAGCCTCCACAAAACGCCAAAATTTGGTCGCACGTATCGCATCTGGAATAACGGAAAGCAATTCTGGAAAGCATTCGTGGAGATCATCTTAGTATAAGCTAGGGCTCCATAGCTTTTGTCATTCCAAGATATTCCAAGAGGTCGACCAGGACGGGGATCATTATTCGATGATTCGTGTTTAAACAATTTTGACCGTTCGCAAATAGTCGTTATTGAAGGACGCAAATAGGATCTAAAGATTTTTGTTGTTTTGTTAAGAATTTTGCATTCGAGACGGATGTTAGAACTAATACTGCTGCAATCGCTTTTGTAAATTGTCAAACGTTATCAAGGTCTACGTGATAAAAGGATGGCATAATGAAAAATTACATTGAAATTGAAGGATCTCTCGCTTTTTCCAATAGATATAAATAATAAACAACCGACAATTATTCACATCGTCTTTAATACAAGCAAATACAAAGCTTATTTTCACCTTTTGCCTATTGTTATTACTGTAGCAAGAGCTGTCGACATCTCCATATACCTTCGGCGCCCCCCGTTCGAGGTTCCCCGATCATTAATCTTTCAAAACCTGACGTTACCGCAGCTCGGGAAGGTGTCGGTATACGAAACTTGCTATTAACTCTCAGCTTAGCTTGTACGTACAACTACCAAGTGTAACGAGAGCTATGGCTACTACAGGTACAGTAAGTACAGTTGTCGGATCAGGTAATAGAGGAACACGAACAACTTACGTACACTATCCATAACCTCTTATCTTGTATTATGTATGTAACAGAGAGGTACCTCAGCAGTCACCGTTTAGCGGTCATAAATTAAAGATGAGATATGAGGTCAACTGGTAGCGCAAAAGGAAGCCGACGGGAGGCGTCGTGTCACGTTCTATGTCGAAGGTCGCCCGAGCGTACTGTACGGCCTAGCATCGATATTCCGGAATTTCCCGCGTATTTCCGCGCGTAGAGGGTGATATTGAGAATGTATTAGCAACATGGCTGTTAGATTTAGAACTATTTGCTGTTATATTATATTTAGACTAATTCAAGAATATCCGCGTTTGGAGAAAAAGTTTTGTTCCACCAAAACAATACACCGTCTCACGATCAAGCGTCCGGTATGGCAACGTTTCATGGATTGGGGCTAATATCGATAGAGACAGCAACTATTTCCTGTTTCATAGGCTCAACGTCCCCACAAAACGTAGTTTAGCGGAGTTGATCCTGCTAACCTAGGAAGCCACTTCATCGCTCTGAATCCCTTTTATGGATCCAACAAGTAAAAACTTGCCCTCGCAAGCTGTCGTACTTGAACAGTATAATACGAAGGTGTCTCATGTTGTTTAGATGCTTCGTACGAGTCCCCATCATCTTCTCCTCGTATACTGAAAGATGATGAGGACCTATGTGAGGACAATGGATCAACAGCGTCTCTCGGGCATCCTTTCTATATGTCCATATCAACTCGATTTTGTTTCTTCTATTTTTCCCGTTATACGTCTCATTTTCAAAATTTGCCTAGACTATGTATCTGATTGACTGACTGACTGACCCAGACTACTGCTTAGGTATCAGAGGAAATCGCAGTAAACGCTGGCAATAGTGATACAATTCCTCCATTGCTGCGCTAAAAAATGTTACCGACAGAAACCGCTCTATGTATCGCTAATTATTAACAAACAAATATCGTATCAAGCGCAAATAATCTTTCCCGCTACCTCTATAAGTGCGAATCATAATTTCCGTACCATCAAGATCTCGCTGTTAATTCAAGAACTTTCCCAGAGCTGGAAGAGAGACGTGCCAGTGCCACCATTGCATGCCGGGCAATAATTCTTATCATCAGCGTGAAATTAAAGGAATTCATCACCGCTAGATGGCAAGTGTTAATTATCTCGACTTTAATTATTCGTCTACTTCCGGATGCGCTTAATTTAACGCAACTGGATGAGACGGCTTAAAATATTCCGATGTTCTCGCTAGAAACCCGCAGTATGCTGCATTACGAAATACGCCAGGGTGAGATAAGTTTTATTATGTAGATGTGTAAGAACTAGGACGTCCTATCTAAAAATATAGATGTAAAAATATGACTGCGAAGCTTCGAAACAAGTTATTCCATTTGGATAAGCAAACAATACAGAAGTGTCGGCACACTCCGCACCAAACAAGCTTGATAAATGATTATTATTCATTTGGAGATAAATATGTATCAAATTTTCTTTCCATTATAGAAATCTATTAATTATAATATTGGCACCGAATGCAGGAAAAGAGGCATTCAGTTGTAACAAACGTTAGTACTTAAGAAAGTCTATCATACAGCTTTCTTTGGATACTGTTAACATTCTTCTTCTAACAAGAAAAATGCGAAAACAAACACTTTACTTCAGGTAAGGAAAAGTTTTATTCAAAAAAATTGAAAACTAAAAATTCTCTTAATCATTTAGCATCTCCGCAATTATCCAAAGCTAGCCTACATTCCGCTCGGCGATAGCTACATAAATGTTTGTCGAAAAAATATTGATTCTACCAAAATTCGCGCCACCGCGAACCTTCCTTTCAACACTTAACCTTATTACCTAACGCGAAGGACGAGACGGGTGGCGAGAAGTCGAGAAATAATTCCCTTTCGCGAGCTAATTTGTAAATCAAACAGGGGTGAATTTTACGTGCGGCAACCCCGAGGGTAATCGAACTGCGGCGGGAGCGGCCCCGCGCCACCCGATCGAGAACTAAAAGACCGCAAAAAAAGAGTTAACTGTTTAGAGTGTTACGGTAGCGGTAGCAATTGGATAAAATCAATTACGGACTGCGAGGGAGATATTCAATGCCGCTTCTTTTATCGCAGCTCCACACGTGGGTGAAAGTTTACCAAAATCTATTCGAATCCAGGATGTTTCTTATTGTTAAAAGTAATGATGATGTAATCTGTGCAATGTCATCGTAAATCGTTGTGTTGCCTACTTTTCATATTTGCTACTGGCAAGCCACGTTACGCCATTTTCTTTTTTCAATTTAAATGTATTGATATATTCTAAGCGAATAACCAAATTGAAATGATAATCAAAGATTCCTTTATTTGCTTAATCTTTTTCTGTTAATATTTCTCCAAATTCCCTCTGGTGGGATTTTTTTTTAATAATGATAGCAATACGTTTCATACGTTAAATGAATTAGCCGTTTTACACATTACAACAAATCATTAAAGGTGCGTGAAAAACGATGAAAAAAAATATTGTTATAGAGCACACGAGACGACCACTTTTCTGGTAGCTCACCAATGCTAAAAATATGCGAGAATGTTCGAAAGTTACTCAATTTAAGTGATTGAAGAATGTTGATACGCTAAGATTGTTGTAAGTTCGTCGTTACTGCGTACAGACTGAGGATTATTCGTTTCGGAGAGATTTATGTAGGACTTGTTTATGTGGATCAATTGAGCGGAGTACCACGGATTATAAAAGTACTTTTCTAACCTTCTAGAACCTTACAATGAACACATGGACTCTTTCATCCAAAATTCCCAACATTTCGTGGATGGTAGATCCTGGTCAGCTTTAATATCGAATCCCTCACCAACAGAATATCCATTATTAGAGACGTCGTCATCTTCAATGAACAACCAGACGATCTATCTAACTTGGTACAAGCTTATCTACCAATTTCCAATTTCATAATAAATACTACGAGTAAGTGTCAAGCGCAGCTATAGGATCCGGTTCTATTTCCTGTCGTCGCCAACACCTTTATGGAATGATACCTCTATCATTTGGCCTCATGTGCACGAATCTCCAAATAATTCAAAAGCGCAACGATTACTCTAGACGATCACATCAACGGAAATTTCTTCAAGAACGATTTTTGCGCTCCAGCAACCGATCTATGGACCAGTTCTAACAATATACGAGATGAATGAACGATACATTTTAGGAGCGAAATTAGCGCACCTCGTATACAAAAGAGATTTATGGCGAGCTCTTCGCTACGTCCCGCAGCAAATCCAGGAGATCGGACGTGAAAAAGGACGTCCATTGTACAACTTCACGCGTACGCCCCGTTCTATCCAGCGAAACTTGACGCTGACGTATTGGAAAGTGTTCGAATGTAAAGGCTGGGGAATGTGAAACGCTGCAGCTAACTAGAAAACCTCGTGATCCATTGTCAGGTGGATAGATTCGATCGTATGCAGTACGCGAAATTTAGAGGAAAGTATGGATAGCTTTGATTTGATTAAATACTTCCCGCTCGAGAGTTGTAGATAGGAAAAGTGAAAAAAGCTCGGTCACAACGATCTTTTATATTATTCGGTTCACAAGAAAACATTTATTTTCGACCATTTAGAACCTGAACATATAATCCATCCAAATACCCATCCAATATTGTCACAACAATCGTTGATTTTCAATGATCCTTCAAGCGTGGAAAGCATCTGTTCTTATGAAGCGAAGAAATCCAACAAGAGTTATACATCTACGTAGCGCCTTCAAGGAAATGTTTCCTTCGTTGTATTAGACATCTTCCAGTATTGCGTTGAAGAATTGAAGAACAGTTAATTCCGATGATATACAATAACTTGTTTGCCACAAATCATTCAAGGACTATTAGTTTATACGTGTCCCAATTCATCAACGTATGACAATCACAAACGCGATTTCTCTGCGTCCTTTTTCTTCCGACATCCAACACTATAGCAAAAAGACGCTATGTAATTTGATAGGAGACCAAATCGACCTTCCATCAGGAAAATATATTACCGCGGAAGTTCTAAACTTCCCGTTTAAGCTAGGTTTAGCGTTAATGCACGTCGTTCTTCGCCCCGCCCGTGCGAAGCTATAATAACGGCTATATTTCAAAAAGTAAGGAAAAAAAAAGCGCACAGGAAGAAGGCGACTTAGATGCTTAGTTCAGCAAGTTTTTGGATTGTTTATCCATTTCAGGGTGGTCGATATGCCTTGTTTATCCGTTGGCCTGCTTTCGTTCTTGCGGAAATTAGAATCCTGCTCGTTGTTGAGGAATAATCGCTATTAACGAGAATACGCGTTAGAGGAATTTCGGCGTATCGAAAAATGTGGACTACGTTAAAGTAATAATTAAGACAAAAAGGTCTAAAAATATCTTAAGTGTAATCAAGCAATTTTATAAAGTTTATTAAATGCGGAACTGTTTGACCACCTCAATAGAATAGCTGTAAGCACGGTGATATGCGTCGCTCTTCGAAGGGAAATTTCAAACGGAAGCTATTATAGCTATTATTAAGCTATTATTGAGTCCGCCGCCTTACTAAGGTGAGTATTTTTCATTTTGGTCTTTAACCAGCTTGAGGATTCTCTCGTTGCTTTCCTCAATGATGTTGGGGATGCCTTTGGCAGCTCTTTGACATCTAAGGCTATAAACTTAGCCCTCTCAGGGTTGTAACGCGACAATGTTTACATTAAGCCACTAAGCGGTGGCATCATCGGAGCAATTTACCGCAAACCGTCCCTTCTTGCAAGATTGATAATGTTCATTTCATGGCCTTTTCTTCACTATCGGCTGTCCTTCGCTTTTTGTCCGTTTTTTTCTAAAAAAAAGCCCTACGAAAGTTCTAGAGTATGTTTTAATAAATGATTTATTTAATAATTTTCCCAGTACTTTAGTCGCCCTTAAGATTTACGAAATCAGTTGCAAGTGAATTAATGCTTTATTAAAAATTATTAAGATCTTCGATGTGCCAAGATAGAAGTTTAAAGAGGACGCCGCTTTTTAGATATTTTATCGGGAAAAAATCCTTGGTACGGACCTGGCGATATATCGAAGACATACACTCATTTCATCCAAATGCCCAACAGAATCAATATCTTTTTCAACATCGTATATTGAGGCTAGTCTTTGCTTAGCAAGCAAATATCCAAGCGACCGATGGTTTTATGCCGAGTCTGTTTTTTCGCGCGTATCGATAATATTGAGTCCTAGAATCGGGTTTGGACAGAACGAATGTTGTCGCGGCTGACAAATACACCCAGAACACAAGGCAAGGGCCTCTTAATAGTGCTGCTATTGATTCTGAAGAAATGCATAGAAATTTAAAACGGTCACACGTCTCTTTTTTTTTAATTACGCCTGTCGTTATAGTCCTGCTTTGTGTATCAGCAATCTTGTGAATCAACTATGAGTAGTGCTACGTTTACCCCTAAGTGTATATATGGGTACCCTTCGGAAATATCTGCAAGTCTCTTCTTGGTTTATTCGAAATTTACTAAGAAATCTAGGCATGAATAAGCAACATCTACAATAAGTATACTCGATCTCATATTTTCTTAATTCGCATTTTCGATTTCGCCACGTTTTGTGTCCCAATAAAAAAAAAAAATAGGTACCGTGCGTAAATCCACGCCATAAACTTATTTTAACGCGTCGTATACAACTTCGTAAAATGTGTTAATGCTTCCTCTCAGTGGCTCTGTACAACGCTGCTAATTTTCGTGATATTACACATTTCCGTTTTATTGCTATCTACATCGCTTCCTCTATTAATGTCTGTTGTATGTATTTCCTAACGTTCCGCTTTATTTTAATGTACTATTGTAGCCAACTTTTTTGTACCCGTGCGCGGTAATATTGTGGAACAGATTCGTTCAACGAACGTTAATTATATACGACAAAATACTCGTTATTCTTAGTTTTAAAAGATGTTAGTTAAAGTTAAAGTAAACGTGGATGATTTGAGTAAAATTCAACGCATAATACTAGAACTCGGCACTAAGATCTAGTTTGACTATCTAGATCTATCTAAATGACATTTAGAGAAGCTGGGCGTGTCAAACGTACTTCAAAAGCAAGACCTCATCTAAGAACATAAACAAAGATTCGCAACTTGATATGTTGTTAAACGCAGGTGAGAATCTTGATGTTGCATCTCGATCAACTGCAGCGGAATACCGCCGAAAAGTTATAGCTGGTCCTTTTTTCTTTGGCGGAACATTCAGGGGTCAGCGATATCTGGATTTTTTGAGGGATGCACTTATACCTAATGAAGATGACCCTAACTTACCAAATGGAGACATTTGGTTTCAGTAATATGGTGTACTTCAATTAAAAGCATTACTTTTAATGCTTTTTAGCATTACTTTACTTTACTTTAACATTACTGAGCTCCTTGCGTTTCTGCAATAGAATTAAAGAATTCGAGAATAACACATTTCTTAAGCGTTACTTAATTTACACCTCATAAAGTTTCAATCACGTTTAAATCTGAACCGCTGAATGGATGAGGCAGCACCTTGACAACAGTGATCGAACTTTTTTTGGGTATTTACCAACGATGAAGATCGTAGCGATTAAAAACTCCTCATTGGCTGAAATAAGCTTCGTCGATGAATAAAATATTATAGAAAAAGTCAGGATTGCTCGAAATTTGGTATAATATCCACGTGCAAAAATTTACTCTCAATAGATCATATTTGAGGTATAGCATTTAAGCAAGAAATTCCAATTGCATCTTCGAAGATATCCATTAGTAAAGAAATTGAGTGTAACCCTTCCTCCTTGACAATACGTAGGTTCATCAGAATCAATTCCCGCTGCCATGTAAGCTTCCGAGGTTGATCGGCGAGTAAGGAACGTTTCTAAATTTTGTATTGTTTCGTGATGTGAACGACGGCGTTGTCTGGACGAACGCTCTGCACCGCGTCACCTCAAAATGACTACGGGGCTCCATACCAACTTATTTCAAGCAGAGACCTTATGCGTCCTAAATAGCCTCGAGATAGGGTTACGAGACGCAACCATAACTGTATTCACTAAGAGTCTGGCAGTTTTAGAAACTATGAAAGCCTATTCATACAAATCCGGTCTGACTCACGAATGCGTACGCAATTAAAGGCGATTGGGACACGTTACTTTGTGAAAGGTCCCAAGTCACCAAGGGATCGAAGGCAATAAAGCTGGTTAGGGAAGCAACGAATATGCCTTTCATCGGTCCTAATCTTTTCTGTGGCCTGCAAGAGAACTACATAAAACAAGTAATTAAAATATGGGAGAACGTCGTATTGGGAAAATGTTTCGGGTCAGAAACAGGCGAAATCATTCATATCAGGCTCGCCTAATACAGTAAAAATAGTGCTATCGTTCAACTCAAAAGAGGACTGGCGGGATTTCTTCGCGTGATCTGCAGCTCTAAAATATCACCTATTCTATCCGGAAAAAGCTGAAGATCTACCGTCTATGCATCTACATCTGGAGACAGCAGAACAACATTTCAATAAACTATGTGCGACATCTACTGAACTGAAGGATGAAGATCCTACAGCGATACTAAAGGTTTATTAAGAACCTTCACCTGCTCTAACGTATATAAGGTCATGTGTTGGATTTCCGCGGTCGTTGCTTTCTTTTAAAGAATGTTGGTGTCCGCGTCGTAATTGCATGAGAATACCGACGATTCGCTCTCAATTTCGTGGAGCTTCCTCTGTGCCGTTGCATGATGCGTCGCTGCCGTACGAAGAATCTTTCTTCGTAGCGCAGGTCATTTTGGTGCAATAGAGCAATTCAAGGACGCAGTGATTAAAAGCATTCGGGCCATTATAGTCGAATCGAACGTTTAATTTTTTTTTTTTTCGTGAAAACGGCCTCCCTTTTGGAATTCTATTATTCTTACTTTTCGTCCTATTTTTAGTAATAGAATACGCATACGAGGACAGGGGAATGCTTAATGATTCACCCTGTATATCAAATTAATTGTTTTACAACATTTGTGGCATTGTCTAACAAGAAAAGTCTAAACGATAAACACCAAATGCAAATATGGCAAGCAAAATAAGGCTAATTATGATCCCAATTTTTATTTTGGAATTTTTGTGTGGAAAACATCCCAGCACGATATAAATTTTTAATGCTCGAATTTAAAAACACACAGTATAGTAAACTACAGGGTGTGTTATAAAATCACCACAAACCTGAAAGATTTAACGAGTTACTTGTTCGTTAATTCTTATTTGTAATAGGAAGTTTGCTAGTAGGTTGATGTCGTTTCCTTCATTCAACACATGTCCCCTGTATACGCATTATTTTCCATTAAAAAGATTAAAATTAAGCTACCAATCATATCTCTATAACAATTGACGATTATAATATAACAGAATTTATCTATTCCTCCCATGTAAATCGCTTCCATAGAACCGTAATCCGATTACCGTTATTACTATTACACCAGCACCCTACTAAACTATACATCATCGTACTTTGAGGGCAAATATTCGACGAACTAGGTCCTCTCGCCGGAGAGTCATTAACTTTACCGAAATCCACCCCCGATATTAGTATAATTGTGCGAAGGAATTAGGGTAGAAACGTTGGTTAAAGGCGGGAAGGTGAGCCCTTTGTAGATTAGACAAAAACAAAAAGGATGGTTGTAGAAGGTTAGAGCTCGCTTGCTCTTAATGGAAAGTCGTGGGAATAAGGCTGGATGGTCGAACGTGGAAGCGAAAAAGCGATCATTTTCATTGCTTTTACCCGTTTGCGACGTTAGGATGGAATGTGAAAATATCTACGTATAGTGGGATCACTGTAAGAATTCCAACATTGCCGCGTATGTGTACTTTTATAAATCCATGGTGCTGTGCGCGAGACTGTGGTTAAGTTAGGAAAGTTGAAAGTTAAAAGAATTTAGGTATGCGCATCGTATTGCGCGATTCTGGCGATCAGTTGATTGCAGCTTCTTCTAGGTTGACGCTGCGAGCGGAATGATTGTGGTCGCTTGGGATAGGGCTTCTATCGGCAACACGTAACCGTTGTCTCTATTAATATTGAAAATGTTGTGTGTTAGCGAGAAGTTTTATCTTTGACAGACGGTAATAAGTTGGAGATTTTTAACGGAAGTTTAAAGATCACTTAACGATATCCCCGTTAACATTACTATGAAGACCCGAGAAGCTATCGATATCTACAAATATTCCAATAATCTCTATTTACGTATATCCTCGAAAAAGAACTAACATATAATTTTAGCCTAGATAAACCTTCGCATTATTTCGACAGTGGTCTATAATATTCACATCGCTGCGTACCTCAAATATTTGCGAAAGAAATTTACTCGTACCGCTACGAGCAAAGGAGATCTAAATCAAATTTTAATGTTGGTAGAACCTATTAAATACAAACTAACCCTTAAGTCCTATTTGTGGTCCGCCTAGCTCACAGCAAACATTCGACGACGGAAAATCAACCCGCTTTCACGCTCGAAGTTCCCGAGCTTCCCGGACGGAAAGCGAAATCGTTCGCGGGATGCTCTACGGGCGGCGCTACGGTTTTAAGATGTGAACATTCTTGCAAAATGTACATTACTTTCCTTTGCCCGTTTTTATTGTATCTTATACTTTCGAAGGGAAACAATCTGTATTTAGACTTTCTCATCGAGACCTTCTTTAACTTGACGGAAATCTTCCACGGGAGCTTCCACACGCCTCCTATATAGATTATACGTACGTCGAAAAACGGCACGTCATAAATTAGGAAAGGTATGGAGGACTCCCGTGATGCTCGCAAACTTACACAGAACAATAAGTTCGGGGTAAAGTATAGCCTAGGCGGACGGTTGAAGGAGGTATACAAGAGATATTGTTATTACCGAATCGGGTTTGTGTTGATCGTTAAAGGAGGCGATGAAATATGACAACGTTAATAAAACGTATTTTATTAACTTTTGCCGTTAATATAAAGTGGTGAACTGTGATCGTAAAAAAAACGTTTTAACCTTTGTTATCTATCTTTTATGTAACGTGCATGTTATTTGTGTAGTGAGCGTAGGTTTTGTTGTAATAGCTGGATGCTTCTTGTGTTTACGATTCACCTGTCGATACAAAAAGTCGGTGCTGAAAGATCAACTACAGCTCCAATGGCGTAGTCAAGAATAACAAGCAAATAAAAAAACAATAATTCTTAATTTAGACAATCGCAAAGAGATAAATTTTAACATAATTAATACCGTCAAACGCACGAGACAGGTCCATAAAAATTCTCAACGTATCTACATGTATCTTCGAGGACTTGGCAAGGCGGTTGATATATTAGTAAATTGAAGTGTTTACCGTGCGATCCTTTTATATAAAAAAAGGACTGATCTTTTGCAATTATGAAATTACATCAACGGTTAATTTCTAACAATCTAATTTAGCCAGATACAATTAGAAACAATCACCGAACACAACGACCCATGATATACATATACAAGACCGCATTATAATTACACTAATGGCTATAATTAGAACATAATTACGCTTGATACTATGGAGGGTACGCCGCTAACATCAATAATTATAATACCTCTACCATACTAATAATAGCGACTATACCGCAAATAGCACGCAACGTAACGGCACAATAAAAGAGCATCGCCATGCAATCAAACTTTACATGTTTATCGCGATACCCGGTGATTGTTGGAAGGCGTGTTCCGCCCGAAGACACACGCGCAACACCTACAAGTTTCGTCTATCGAAACAGTTCCTTTGTATCGAGATCGCACCAGATTCGTTAATGCTATGGAAAGATCTATTTGTTGGATGCAAGATTTTCCTTGAAATAACGTAAACGTCCATTTTTCTTAGAACGATGGTCCGAGAGCAAACGTAAATGTCCGGACGTTGTAGTCGACGGATGCCGTAGAATCGACCAAGACCGAACCCGTGTAGGAGTCGGTCTTAAATCTACGTTCGACGTACAACACGCGGCTGTTACGAAGATCTACGTCCTTGTAGGTTGAATATAAATGAGACTAGCATTCAACCCGTCGTTAGGATGCATATCTGTGATGTATAGGGCGTGGTAACGGCGAGGCAATGAACATTTGCTTCTAATCCGAGATTTCGCTTAGGTTCGAATTCTACTGGAGACTCTAGATGGAGGCGAGCGTCAGGAATTACTTCGCCATACACCGCGTCCATATTTCCGCGTTCACCATTCGATTATTACAAGGTGCAAAGCGGCGATTTGTTTTTCTCTTCTCTCGTTTTCATTTTACGCGTTGCTCGTTGTAAAGTCGTCATCGCACGTCGATCGCTCGCATAGTTCCCTACCTACCCACTTACCTATCTACGCCCGTTTTTTAATGTGAATTATTATCACGGTTGGAGACGCAACAGATACATCGAAGTAAATAACCAACAAAACTAAATCCCCCTTACATCGTTCAAGCGTTCGATAGAATTAATCCGGAGTATAAAAAGATAAGTTTACCCGAAAATAGCTCACTAAAAACGTACGAAAACCTCATCCGCCATTACTCGGCTACGTATCCCTTTACAAAGGACTATTGAGAAGGGTGGCGCGCGAAATAACGGGATTAAACGCATCCTTGCCGAAGAAAACAATACCCCGAAGCTCAATTGAACGTGGGCGGCCGCCTCCCTTTAATTATGGCCTGCAGGAAGCGGTATATTGCCGCTTCGAAGGCGTAGACTTCGCAATCCCTATAGCCTTTACCTCGACGTTATAAAGTTGGAGAATTTATTCGGTAAACGCTGACGATTATTACAGGTCGTAGACGCTGGATATATGCAGCTTATTTACTTTTATTTGGGGATAGTTTTGTTGTTTCCTTACTTGTTGTTAGATGGCCTACATATACGACGAGAGTATGTAAAAGTGGATCTATCGAAAAGAACTGAGAACATATTGATATTGACGAAAACTAGTTTTTATTTTGAATTCGAATTGGACTAATTTGAGTCGAGCTAATTTCAAATTGAATCGGGCAACAACGAGCATCTACCGTCTTTACAAGGCACACCTAGGCTTTTGTTCGTTTTATTTCTCTTCAAGGCTGCCCATTCACGATGCCTTGCCACGTTTTTGTTCCTCGCTCGTTAGTTATGTCCTGCACTAGATGATCTTCATTTCTCCTTACTTTCCCTTGTCTCCATCTTCTTTCAAGATATGTCTAATTCCTCTTATACAGGACAGCCCGGGGGATTCTATCTTTTCTCTTACTTACGGACTGCTTGAGTTTTCTATCCTCACTCCCACTAGTTTTATCTGCCTCTTAAAATATTTCTAGACAGTTATGTCAGCCCGCTGCGCACATTTAGGGCAGCCCTGCTTTACAGCACATTTAACACTCTTGACCTGATTGGCTTAAAGTTTAAACGTATTAATTTCGAAACAATATATTTATTTATCGCTTTCACGAGCACACTACGCACGTTCAAAACTGTTGGGCGTCGCTAGACAACGCATGCGCTTTCCATCCAAATTAGTGTAACACTTTGTCAGTACCGGAAAAATAAGAAATTCGAACGGTACATCCACCTTTCAGTTTAATTCTCTTAACACGTGAGAAATGCGCCGTCACAAAACTAACAAATTAACATTTGTTTACAATTCAAATACGCCACCACCGAACACGTAGAGGTATTGAAACTATCAACACCAGCGCCGGCACAAATATTTTCGCTTGACTTTATGAGCAATCCTCGCGTCAGTTTGTTGCTAGACGAATAGCTTCAGGTCAAAGCGAAGGACCATCCTCTTTCCTTTTCTTATTTTTGCACCGTCCTTCTAGATACCGTCTGTATTTTATTGGGCGGGATGTGTTACCTACGAACTCCGCGTAAAACGAGAAGATTTTATTGTGAACGTGGTAATTCTCTCCCTGGCGTAAATGCCGGAGATCTAGGATAAGAGACGTTCACGAAAATAATGTTCTTGGGATTATTGAAAGGTTATCGTTGAAATTCCGTATGTACGTGTGATAGGAATGATCCGACATATCACTAGAAAGATTGAGTTAATGATAGGATGCGCAATTGAAAATCGAGGAAATTCCTCAGAGAGTCATCTTAAAGCTTTCCGACTGGGAAAAAGACGAATGTAAAAAGCGTTTGTTATTCTTCCATCATCCATCGACATCGCGGTTGGTGCAGAATGAAATAAATATTAATTTAATAAAAACAGACGGAGGAATAAGTCGGATGGGACCTTCCGGGCCGCGCTTACAGTCGAAACAACAAAACCGGAAACGTCACACGACAACGGCGTAGGGAACGCGAGGGGTCCTTCGAACGATAACAAGAAAGAAAAGCGGAGAAGAAGATGAAGGAAGTGTGTCATCTTCGCCGGTTTCGTTCGCCGCTTGAAATATTCAGCGAGATGATTAAATTTCTCCTCTGCCGTCGTTGCGAAAGACGTTAGTTTGGAATTAAATTTATCTTCGCGAAAGTGATTCCCCCTTTAAGTTGTTCGATTCGCTGTCGCGTATGTAAGAGAGATGTCTGACTGCGGCTTGAGTTAGCGTTGAGGCGACTTAACATCTTATTTGTGCTCTATTAATTCTTCCAAGTTAAAACGTTGTTATCCATAGTCAAAGCGCTTCTTCGGTACACTTCGTGCTTTATTTGGTGTTATTTATTTCTGAAGCTTTCTTCTTATTTGATTAGTTGGAAATATGGATGTGATTTTAAGTAGGCTTAAAACTCTTCTTATATTGTTATAGATATGCCCCTTCATACGAAAGGCAGCGCCGTATTATATAGGGGAACTTTTACATTTAAATATCATCTCAGTACATCTTATCATTCGAGAATTATGTAGAAACAATAATGAATTCGCCAACCTCTCCAAAACGAATTTCTGAAGATATTGTTATATCCTTACTAGGTTTCATCAAATTCATAAATTTGCGAACCTGAAAAGGTCTCCTTTCCATTTCAGCAAAGAATTCAAGGAAATCCATGTATCCGGAGCGATTGTAGCAACAGCTCAAACGATCGACCAAATCGACACAGTTTTATGCTAATGCGTTCGGATGCTTCCCGCGAGAGAAAGTCGTAACCGTTTGTTCCGATTGTCGCCGGTTAGTAATGCGGAAACATTAACAGCGCACGCACTGCGACAAATCTCTGGCGCTGCAATCGCCAGAAATGAGAACTGGTGTTACCGCTGGGAATTTAAGCGTTAGTTCTTCTGATAAATTGCCCGTGTATCATCGGCTAAAGTAAACGTAATTACGGTATTCTGCAAACAACCACGAACAATTGAACGTCTCACGTTAGTAAGGTTACGGATAACAGGGAAAAGAAAAAGAATTATAAAAAAAAAACAACTTCACGTAAAAAGGCATTTAAATACGATCACTTTATTCTTCAATTCAAAGACTTCAATTCATCATCGGTCACAGCAACGAATTACGACAAAGGGCCTTAATCTATTCGCCTACAACCCAAAAACTATAGCTTATTGGCTATCAAAGGCGCCGTGCGTTTGCCAACTGGATCTTAGAGAGGACTACAGTTGATTTATGTGAACGAATCGCATTCAGCGACGTATCTCAACCTCACAACAGTGGTTACATAAATACGCACATCTGTCGCTTGTGGGAGCACCGAAAATCCTTCGGAGATTGTGGAGAAATCACAGTAAGAGCGCTTATCTCTTACTTTCTTCAAAATAGAGCTGCTGAATGATACTATCGGATGTTGATTAATTTTCTAGGATCTCTTCTGGAAGACGCTGATCTCGATAACCTTTCGAAATGGTGACATTAATTAGCCTTCAAAATCGCGCGATTCGACATCGCTAGGTCTTTTCCTTTCGGGTTTTCTTGAGGATCCAATCTACGCAGATAATTCGCGATTTAAAGAATAATATTCGTTCGGTTATCGATGAAATAAACCCGAATATCTGCAACAAAGTAATTACAAAAATTTATTTGAGTAAATTGTTGAGTTTCCGGAAACTAAGAAGAACAACTCTAACTACAACTACTCCTAGCGCTTCTTCATTAATAGATAAACACCGAGGACGAGCACGAATTTGCAACGAGACGAAATTCGTTGCGCGAACTTAAATTCGTCTCATTACTTAAGCATCGCGAATTTCATCAGAACTATTAATGTAAAGAACTATTAATGCCGTATTACTTACGGTTTTATTTTATGCAACTTTGGCGCTCTAGGGGGATCTTAACAGCGCTCCCGATGATAAAACTTCTTATATTCGTGGATATTTGAAAAGGGTAAATTTGGTTATAACGCATCGAGTAGTAATGAATTAATTTAACTCATCGCGTTAAATTAAATACATCGATTTATAATTGTTGATACTATAGAGCGATAGGAAACCGAACGTGCTGGGAGATTAGGTAACTTTAGGACCTCGTTGGACATGCTGTAAATTCATTAAATGATTCATATTAATTGAAAGTTGAATATCGGTGTTAAGCAAATCGTTAACAAACAGGTTGATCTTTTCTGCCGTTCGCCGCTTGCCATTGTCGGAAACATGGATTTTATGAAGGTAAGCAGGGAAATCTTCTCTACGATTGAAGAGAAACTTTCCAATAGTCTGACAAGCTATTAAAAGTAGTCGCTCTAAAGCTTTGAGAAAAGAACTCTTTTAAAGCTAAAAGCTGCATAATCTTCATCGACCAACCAGAGACAGACAATTTTCCCTGAATAGAATTCTGCGAATACCTGAAACTAATGAAAATCCAAAAGTCCTAAATCGACCTCTTTTCTCTGACCCTGTATATGCCACTGATTCTAGCATTGATCCTAACGGCTAAGATCAATATTTAATCTTAACTGCGCCCGACGATAATCGTATTTATGCCAAATAGAGCCGACACGTCAAAGGTCTAACCTCCGCCTCGTTCGCCATGTCTCCGCCAAATACGCTCCAGCTCTACAGCAACTCCAGATCCATCAAATATCAATTTCGAGATGGGAGCAGCAACACGGTTAGCATAATGCGAACGTAAACTTGCATCGGAACCTATGTACACGTATTCCCGCGTGCACGCGCGTAGAAAAGAACCGCGACCAGCCAGTCGGCAAGTCAACCAGCCGGCTACGGCGAAAGCCTTTCCGTCAATATTTTCCATCTCGTCGAAGTCGCGCCGCCTCGAACCCGTATGAAATACACGCAAGAACGATCCGCTTCTGGAAATCTGGAATATATCGATCTGGTAAAGAAGGGGACGTGGGAAAACCGGTAAGAATGGCTTACATTTCCGGTCCTCGCGAACCGGGGAGGTCCAATGCGGATGGCCTGAATATCCGCGGCGTTAAACGACCCGTTATAAAACGACCTTTCTCTGCGATCTTATTAACTCCTTATTCTGCTCTTCTTTTGGTTACTCTTCTGGCGATCATAACGTTATATCTTTGGGCTTAATTCGGGGAGGCTAAGAGATACTTATTCCGGCGAAAATAAGGAGCGCCCAGTTGAATACCAGGAAACATTGCGTTTTACGCTGTAGAATTATATGTAATTAAACGTGTTGAAAACGGATATGCGCTATGCGATAAAAGGATTACCTTGTTAGAGCTCATCTTTCGTTCTAAAAGCAAAAACAAAAGAAAGAGAGATCTCCATTCTCGTTCTCTCCTAGAAAATTATACGTACTTCGAGACGTTGCCTTGCCCATCCTCGTGGGACCGTAAATAAATAATAAAATAATAAAGCTTCGTAGGAATTTTTCTGCAACTGTATCCGCGAGGCCCGTAAATCTTCAGCAAGATTCCGATCATGCATAATGTATCTTCCGGGCTGGGCAAGCCGGCCTCGGTACAATACAGTTACGTGCCTGGAAAACGGTCAAGCGATCGTTTGTACGGATGATGATTCGCATAGTTCATACCTTGTACATCAACATCCTGCCTCGGTAAGAGCTTGGGCTTGCGGTCGAGTTCGACGGTCGATATGCGGCAAGTTAAAGGGGCACCAGTGGTAACTGAATGTGAATACACCGCCTGTGTAATATACGGAAGAACGTCCCAGTAAATATGAGAAACGCCCAATATATCTCACGTTATCGCGTTCTATGCGAGCTGTAACACGTTCCAAAGAGCTCTCAAGAACTCGGGAAAATAGATTAAGCGACCTCTATTTTTCCTAGTGCTTCACAGCTTTCCTGATTATAATATCCCGTTCATTTTTAATCAGGGAAAAATTCGTTGAGCTGCTACCACAAGCTATAGTATTGCAAACTATAACGCCTCCAATCCAACCATGGTATTAGGTAAAAAAGCAGCAGATCAATAATGCGGAAAATATTAATTGGTACGTTTGATTCTGATACCAAAGGTTAAAGTAATCAACAAAGGAACGACAATGTCATCATGTCGACGGAGAGCCTCGGGTTTTTGTCGGAAATCGACCTGCTTAGCTAAGCTAATCCTAGCTGCCTTAATCGCGTTACCCGGTTTCATGAAATATCTCGGTTGAGAATAACCTATTCTTGGTCTAATCCTGCTGATTACAACACCTATTATCCAATTGCATTATTTTTCTCCGGGTACCCTTTAGGCACAAAGAAAAATCGACGTTTCAACCAAACTTATTCGGTCATGTTCCTCGTGTTTATGTTATTCTCAGTTGAACCAAATCGATTTTCTTTCAACAAAATTTACTTTTTCACGGTTACCTCAATAAACTTAAAGCGCGAGATACAAAGGCGACGTCTGCACGAACATTTCTGGCAACGGTAACCAGCATTTACTTTGAAAAATAGAAAAGTTTGATTAATTACCGTGGGCCCATTTAAAAACGCGAACCCGGGGAACGACCAACGTTCGCGAAATAAATAGAAAGTGCTTTTCTTTGTAGGTTGCCGGAAAGGGATCCGCCTTTTGATGCCCGTAGCGACGAGCGCTCCAACGTGCGACATTTTCAATGCGTTCACTAACGTTAACCCCCCGGGAGTTGTCGAGGGCCCCCCAACCCTCTCCCCACTTTATTCTACGATGGTGGATTAAGGAAGTCGACGCTGAGAGTTTCGGGGTTTGGTATTCGGCGGAAGAAAACAGGAGTTTTCGTTAAATTTCCGGTCGGATTGGGTTCTTCTTATAATTAAGAAATATTGGCCCACTTAACCTGCGTTGTGAAGGTTTACTTACTACCCAGGCCTTTTCGCCATTCTTACGAATTGACGTTTGGCCGCTTAACCATAGCTTGAACGTTTTCGTTCGAGAGTCGAATGAAATTGTATTTTAGTAGAGGGCGATTTGTTACGGAAATTAGAAGTAATTGAAAAGTAGGTGTAAATATAGTAAACCTCGTTTAAATAAGGATCTTTACACAAAGACACAACTAACCACAAGCAGAGTAAGATTAATAGTAAGAGGACAACTTCCATTTTGCCATCCGCGTGCACGAAATTTTTCAACGGAAGCTCGCTAAGTAACGTGTTCTGTAGTTACGCGTCCAGAAACTAATTGATAAAAATGCTTCAATTCCACAAAAGAAGCGGACGAATGCGTTAGGCGGCTTTCATCTATAAAAAATAACGCGGTTTTATGTACGAGAACCCGTCGCCTCAACAACCGGAAGGTCGAGGAAGTGGCTATAAAAAATTCAGCTCGCGTGAATTAGAATGTGATTCGGTTCGGGGTAATTCAGCATGAAACGTAAGCGCGATACCGGAGTATTAACACGAAAAAAGGAAAGGAACAATAGGAGGAAGTAGGAAAAGATTTTTTTGCGCGATGCTAAATTTGAAATTGGTTTGTGTGGAAGGTTCGATGTTTATTCGCCTTACTGAAGAAGGTACGTACAATGCAAAGTATGATCTATAACAAAGATGGGATTTAGAAATTATGCCACCGCAATGGATAATAACGTTTATGCATAAGGCGACAGATCTGAATACCGGATGTGGGGCACCACAGACGTTAAAAGCTATAGGCAGAAACTTGGTCAATAGCGTCAACTTTTTCCCTGCTTCAAATTTTCACTTGACGATGTTCTACGAAGCGCGAAACCGGTCGTATTGTTTTTGATCTGTTATAAGAATTTCGTGTGAAAATGTCAGCCCCTTAATATGAATACTATTAACCATCGATCGATCACCATCGATTATTTAAGAAGAGTAAGTAGGCTTGAGGCGTAAAAAAATGACGAAGTCTGCAAGCTATACGATGAAGAAATGATAAGAAAGCTAGAACATTTATAAGGAATAGTAGATGAAAGACTAATTGAAAAAGTAGGCTGGAAAATACATGCAGGAAAAAGTAGAAGGGGTCGAACAAGAAGAAGACGAAAAGAAGCACAATGGAGGATTTACAAGAGATGACAATTCTCTGGAGAAAGATGGTGAAAAACAGAAAACAATGGAAGACAGCAGTGTACCTGAAGGAATTGTGTGTCTGCTTGAGTCGTCCACGTTCGGGAAACTTTTTTATGTCTAACCTTTCGGAGGAAAGTTACTCTTTGCAAGAAGTGCTGCTCTCTCAAAACACATGATTAATGCACCCAATTTTCGTTTACGACGTACAGGGTGATCACAAATTACTAAAAATGAGAATAATAAAAGTCAGTTTATTTTTTAATAATCATTGAACCATACACAAGCAAATAAGTGTTTGACTGGAAATTGTACGTAACCGGTAGGCCTAAATAAACGTCGAACAGTTATCTATGCAGATAACTGTTCGACGATTTACGAGTGAAGATGCTCCTTTCATGGCGAGAAAAATTATTTTCTCCGACGAAGTAACGTTCACTTGTAACGGTGGTGGAGTGACAGCGCCAACCCTATCGTTCAACCAATACCCGCTTATAATCTTTAGGTTTTGCGATATTTCTGTGTTATTTCAATACTGATGATCGATAACATCTGCCACTATTACAGTATTGCGCGTATAATCTATCGCCAAAGGTACTGATCGGAATTACTGCATTAATCAATGCGATATATATATGCATATAGATGGCGCTCTATATCCGCCGGATACTAGCGATGTGTTCCTGTGTGTATAGATGTATGTGCAATATAGACGCATATAGCGCTGCTGCTATGGCAAATTGTCGCACCGAGGCGCAATTTCGTTCACAGCTGTGACGCTACTTTAATTAAATTTCCATAATTACGCCCCCCCAACATAACAGTAAACATAAATACACGTATACTGTAGTCGGCTAGTAGCCGTATATGTCCGGCAAAAATCTTTATCGCTAACTATGAAATTTTCAACTGTGTTCCGCTTCCGCTTATTTTCCGGATGTATCCAAATATAGAGTGCCGTAAAAATGTACACTGAGACAAGACAAATTGTTGATTCTGCCAAATTATTATAACATTAACAGGAGTCGTTATTAGAAGCCCACCAGCTTACGTCGTTATTTTAATTTTAAATTTAATCGCCGGTTAAAATACAAGCTTAAATTTTAATGTGGCTTTAATACACGGAACTGTTAAAGTATTTGAGTTTCATAGAAAAAAATTTTGAAGTGAAGGACTTTTTGCCATTCGCCCAACCACGTGCTCTATAAAAAATTAAACTTGGAATCTCGTTACACAAGAATAACGTCCTTTACAATGGTCAGACTTTTGATTTTGATAATTTTAAATTTTGCACGTTGATCATAATTCACTTAAGTGTTAATCGAAAAGAAGGTCTTATTAATTAGGCGATTTAAACGATATGCATTCAGCTTTATTATCGGATTAACTTTAATCAACAACATTTAATCAACTGTTAAAAGGAAAGTGTTTTGCTGCCATGAAATGTCGTCTGTATAATTTTCTATTGCGTTGGACTTGAAAACAATCACGTTGCAGATTCCAACAATAGTCTGCCATCGTGTATCCTACCTTCCTTGATCCGTTTGTTACATTGACTCTATGTCTTGACGCCTTGTTCTTCATTAAATTCACCGAGGTTACCCGGAAATCCGTCCAAGTGGTTATGCAGAAACTTTAGATTTAGAACTTTAGAATAGCATAATGTTCTGCGCAAGAACTTCTTAAGCACGGTAACAAAGTTACTGAGCTTGCGAATTTGACGACCATCGAAGATTCCAGCCTTTAATTTTTTTTTTATTTTGGCGAACGACCCGCAAACATACTTGATGCAATCCCCTTCTTTATGTAAGGATTTCGCAAATTGTTCAAAGTTGTTCTAATGACTGAAAATTTGATTTCTATCATTTGCGTGTATTTCAAATAATCGAGAATCCAAAAAAAAATGCGTTCGAGTTCCGAATTTCTTTGTTAGTAACGTTCGTTAATTCCCGCCGCCTGTCAAGAATTTCGTTTGTGTACTTTGAAATTAATTCAATTATTGCTTTAATGAAACGCAATAATTGAATTAATTTGGTTGATTTGGTGCATGAAGCAATAAAGATGTCGCAAGTAATTTGTCGTCTCCGTTAAACTCCGCGCAGAGATAGCTGTATAACATCCACTTAATTAACTGAAACTCTAGTAACTATTATATTAAGCAATCTATTGCTTGCTCCTTCGAATGTCTTCCCTATTCACGTTCAATTCAAAACATGAATACGTAGTAAACAAATTTAATAAAATAAGGTGTGAAAAGAATTATTATGTATATAATACATAAGTATATTTGTAAGAAAATATAGAAAAAGACGTGAATATAAGCAAATAAAAGCAAAATAATAAAGCAAAATAATAAGCAAATATAAGCAAATAACAAACCGTTGATTCGGCCAAGCTCGCACAAGGAAAAAAGAGACAAATAAAAAAAAATGAATAACATAAAAACAGATGTGCGTATTTCATTGTGCTTATTTCTTGTGATCCTGTGACTGCGGCGCAGCAGGACATACACCATACAAGGTAATTACCCGAATCGACTACTGGAATCATTACAAATATAAAGTAAGCTCACATATGAGCAAAGATGTAATATTCTCTTATAAGTACGCTATTCTTGCAATTTAAGCATTAGCTTAAATGGAGTATTTGAAGTGGTGCGCAAACAAATTTATTTTTACGTGTGTTCAAGTGCTGGTTGTTTCTTTTTAAATATGGGGGTCTTTATCGTGATGTTTCGTTGAACACGTTCTCAACTTATTGATGCAAGAAAGTTCTTGTGCGGGACTCCCCATACTGAGCGATGACTGGTCCTATTTGGGATGGCTTCGAGTAGTTCTCTTTATTATCATTTTCCCAAATACGGGAACGTATAATATCGCTGTAATAAGATCTAATTAAGTAACAAAGGAATACTCCAAGATATATGTTATTACGTACTCCGAGTTTGCGGCTCTATCTGCAACATCTTTCCAGAACTCTGTCTGGAAATTCGTCGTGTTGTCGCTGCAGGGGTATCGTGCAGCTACTTCGTTGGTTTAATATCAATATAAATAATCATTTAACGATAAGTAAAGGAAAGGGAAGATATCAAACTTGGATTCTGTAGAAACCATCGTGTGTTGTAAAGCGCCACTTTCCGTTTCTGCCTTTCCCTAAAATTCCGACGATCGCTATTACGAATAAAACAAAATTATACATCTTTACATAAATACGTCTTCCGTAGATCTATCAAACTAGCTCGGACGGGATTTTTGCCACGCCTATCACCGCCCAAAAGGGCACAAGCGATCCCTTTGATACATCATTTGCGCCTACACGCCACATGGCAATAACGTAGAAAACACTTCACAAACGTCTTTTATTTTAAACCTCAACTCTCGTAACCCCAACTAAGCACCAATCGTATCGGCAACCTCTTACGTATTGTTTACCGTACTACGCCACAGTCCTCGCTATCATTAATCGCCATTCATTTTCAAGTTTGCAAATTGCAAGGGATACACTTGTCATTTTCCCTTATTTAAGATAATTATTTTCCATTAGCGTCCGATGTACCAACTGTCTCCGCGATCCTCTAATTTGAATATTATTAATTTCCTGTCCGGCAAGCGGGCCCGGGGATAATCACTCATGGTGCTAATAATCTATGTGCTACAATAACGGTGTCCCTCGTCGCCGTCGAGGTATCGGCTTTGATTAAATGCGTCAATAGATTGGCGTTTAATAGATTATGTTTACGTTATACAGAGGCATACGTTTGTAGCACGATTTAGGACGTACTATCGAGGAATTAATGGCGCCAAAAAGAAGGAAACCAGTTGACGTAGGGTTAGAAAAATATCTATCACCAGAAATTAGTTGTACTGTACGACGACGTGTCCATTTCGGGAATTAAATTGACACATCTCGTAGAACACCTCCATCTTGCGAAGCGTCACTAAGCTCCTGAGAACGAAATCTCCCTTACGAAGAATCCCAAGCATTCTAGTAACGTTTCCAAACAGGCGCTAGCCGGCGCTTGTATAATTCCAAAGCTCGGCGGAACATTTCGCGAATCTGAATCGCTATAGGAAGCTGTCGGAATGTATATGTGCGCTCGAATATTCCTTTTTTTTACATAAAAAGAGGCGAATCTATCCCGTGAAAAGAAACTTCTCGCCTATTTTGTTTGTTCCTGCGTGTCTCGGAGAAAAAAGAAATGTGCTCCGCTGGTATATGAGCCAAGCCGTACAGATCAAAGTATTATGCAAAGTACGGGTGACGGTTCGTTAATAAAAGCAGCCTCACTTGGAACTACATTTTTTTTTTATAAATTCGTTTCGATTTGTCAAGGATCGCAATGAAAGAAAACAAAATTTCTTTTTATACTTTGCATACAAAGATGATGAGCACAAGGTTCGCATTTTTTAAGCGGCCGCGTGTAAAATTTAACTTTGTGAAGTATGTACTCAACGTTACGTTTTGGAGAAAATACGCAGCGTACGAGTACAACTTCCCTCAATATTGTATACGGTATTAATCCTCATCTAGGGATTATATTCAACAATCACGAGCGCCCACTTCATACATACATACAATCCATTTTTATCTACGTAAATATATCTACCCAAAAAAAAGGACGGTTGAAAAATCCACCGACCATAACGCGAGATGGCTAGGCGTCGGTTTTTTTTTTTTTGCTGGTAAAACTCGCCGAACCAGATCAAATTAATTCCTCGGAATAAGGCGGAAACAAAGAAATGATTAATATCGTTCGTTACGATGGATCTCGACGTGGATCTACGTCAAAACGGCGCCAACTACTTCGCTAGCGTGGGATATTTTACCAGAAGAACGATGATGTTGCGTATACGGAATGAATAGCTTTTTTTGTTTGCTTTCGTTTTGCTTAGCTACAGAAGAATACATGGAGGATTCGCGTTAATAAAGCACGAGAAAATAAGTGGATTATTCGGATGTCCAGAGATACGAAATAAATTCAGATGCAAAACAATTCGATCCGTTGCTTGTTTCGTCTTTATTTGTTCTTCTAAGGCTCCGGACTTGCCGCATGATGTACATATGTAAATTTAGATTGACAGTAAAAGATATTTTGACAGGTACATAGGGAAAAGCCACTCACACGCTCCCGAATACAGCCGATTCTCTTCTCAACCTTTGATCGGTAACGGTCGCCAAACCTGCTTCATATCTTGTACATCAGGATCCAGGACGCGCAAGGCGACAATACTACCGACCAGCGACGAAAATGGACCCAACCGTGAGGTACAATCGGCCCGCCCGCGATTTATCCAAATCATTCCAGGATGTTCGTTACCCGGAAGCTTAGGATTGACTCAAACCACGACGGCTAGCTGCAAGCTTTAGGATGCAAGCAAGGAGCTCCTGGCATTAGCGTAAGGGAATCCGAAGAGAAGAAAAGCTTGACGCAGCCAAACGAATACCTCTAAGTTTCATCGTTATATACGAAGTCTGAACTTTCTTTCCATCAACTGACGCGACCGTCTTTTGCGCTTGGGTCAAACTATGCGGAATTCATTTGCTTAAAGATGCCTCAGTCTCACGGTGGATCACGTGCTGATCATCTTCAATCGTGTTCATCAAAATTAAATGCAATACCCCATCATAAGAGACGGATAATTAAATTATTTCTATTTGACGATGCACTTCTGAAGATTCCTGGAAGAAGTGTCTGCTTATATCTACAGAGCTCAAGTTAAGCTTGGGTTTTAGCCATATCAAAGCTATTTATACATATTTTGTACATATATACATCAAAAATATATCTTTGCTTGCCAGTCAAAACTTTATATACTGTACATTACTATACAATCGCCTTTCTTTTTTTACATACGAATCCAATACTTATAGATATGTATATACGAATATGAAAAACCACTAGAGTTCAATTTAATGCCTGAATATAGATGCCTTCGCCGCTAAAATGGTTCGACGAGAGCCAGCGCCGTGTACAAAAACTCTCCGACAGCATGGAAAAAAGAGGAGAAAAATCAAACCGTCTATTGTCGCGGCGCACTTTTGTTGTGGCGAAACGTTCAAATGGCCCTCAGCGCAGCCTGTTATACGTATACACATATGTGGCGGGCAAATGCGTCATTAATCTTCTCGCCGCGGCGCATATTTCGATTTTGAGTAACGGAGGTCGAATCGAGTGCTAATACGAACGCGTCAACGATGACAGGAATGACCGTCGCTTCGTCGGAAAGCTTTAAACCATCGCGGTAACAGCCGCAAAAATGATAATAAATCGGTAGCGTTTTAGGAAAGCTAATGCTGCGTGTAGTTTGGCGTCCTGTTTCGACGAAATTGTTTGGTAGATCGGAAACAATAGTCGAAGCAATTGCTAAGTAGCGCGTTCAAGGGTATATAGGGTATAACAAGTGTTCAACGAAAAACAGATAACCTGTACATCCGCTCTACTGTAATAAATTACTTTTGGGCTCGTATTACTTGAAAATAATTTGGCTCAAGCTTATTGGCATCGTCCGTTAGATATTAATGAGAAAATACCATCTACGTGGTTAATAAATGTTTTAAGAACGTTTATCTTCATACCTAAGATCTTAATATCCACTTACAAAAGAATTCCTTAATATCGACGCGATTTTCTTACAAAAAAGGCCGAATTCAAGAAGCGAAACCCACCCAAATAGAACGTAACATGCAAAAATAAACGTCCTTTTCCTCGTCTATTCTATAATTTCCATAAAATTAATATTAACACCGCACCATTTCATATAATAGTCGTCCGCCTTCAACCTCTACCAACCCCGGACGCTATCGACCAGTTCTACACGGTGGAGTTAATAAAGGCTGCGGCGTTGGAAGTTGGTGAACCTTGCCATACCTATTATGAATAACAGCGCGCTTTGAACCATACTCACGATCCTCCGTACGAGCCGCAGTACTTGAAACGGGCGGCAAACGTTTCATTCTGACGCGGCGGCTTGCGTGCGGGACTGTAGATGCTGTTGAGCATACAGTGTGTTTTTTAAATATAGAACGCGAGGCTAATTTGAAAAATTAGGCAGAGGAGATAAATTGTTGCGATGATGGCTTTCATCGAAGGAAAAAAGAAGGTTTAAATCGATCCGATTACAACAACGCGTGCCGCAAAGATCCATTATTTTATTTTGCAAGAACTTGCCGATATCTCGAGATGTATTAAGATAAGTATAAGGAATGTTGATTTGTTTTTGAACACCCTGCGTACGAGACGATGATTTATCTCAAACCGTTCGATAGATCGCCATCTTGTTCAACAATAGCCCAAATTTCACTTTAATTATTGACTGAGGTATTAATTTTTTAATGAAGCAACGTCACAAAAAAAAGAATTTAAAACGATTCAAAAACGTTAACATTTAGCTATCGGAAAGTCTAATGAAAAATTTAAGATAACAAAGATCATATTAGAATATCGACGAATAGTAAAACATCGTAAACTTAATAAAGCAGCTACGTAATACGTGTAATTCCCAATAAAAGATTCGATACGCAGTACAATTTGCTTGAATACCTGCCTCATTTTCCATAAAGAGATAGCGTATCTCATGAATTTCCTTTATTTCGGTATCTAATCTATACTTTTCGGTTACGATACTTGCGAAAATCCACTAATGTACGCCCACGCAATCTAACGGAGGAAATATGGCGCAGTAAAGCATTGTTATAGCGCGAAAAAGAAGCATGCCAAGAACATTATTCGCGGTTACGCCGAACATTACCCGTAGCATTGCGGCAAGCGCTCCGTTTTCATCATTCATTCATAGCAGTCCGGATTTATGTAACTGCGGATTGTGTCGGGTGAGTTCGGAGACAGAATCACGCGAAATATAAGCCAGTTAAAGTTCGATACTTATTGCGGCATTTATCCTACGTAAAGGAGGTTGAAATACTTTTACTCGAATTGGGTTGGACCTTCTTATAACAGCTACGTTCTATGGAATTTACCAGATCATATTAGGACAAATTATCGATGTTAAGTTTTCCACTTGGACAGACACTCTTAGAATATTCTAGAATCAACGCAACGACCTCGAAGCTAATGAAACCTAGAACGTCTAGAGTAGATCGTTTCAGTTGCTCGTAAAATTTTCTAGAAAAAAACGAAATATTCTCGAAGCACATAGAATATTCCAGAAAAGTATAGAGCTTTCGTGAAGCTTATAGCATTGTTTAGTAAACATATACAACATATTGTTCAATATTGTAGAAGCTTCGTAAAAATTAAGTTAAGTAGGCACTTCAGCCAACCAATTCGCTTCCTAAACAACAACGTGGCATCCAACAAAGCCACTGTTTCACATGACTTGTTATGACTTAAATTTATTATAATCACCAATTGCTCTTATCTCCCGCCGATCCAACTGCCTAAAAACAAAAGCCATCTCTAGAATGTATAAGTTGTACACTAAGAGGGAGGCTGCTGGCCCACCTTTCCCCATGTAGCACGCTCCTAACCACCGCTAGAGAGGAACCGCCCGCATGAGGCCGAATCCTCTGTGGAAAGAGACCGTTTGATCTCCGATGATCTCTTAGAACCTACCTCACATCTTTCCCGCCGGGACAATTAACGGTCCGTTGAAGCCTAGGCCACCCTAATATAGCAACCTACCCAATTTGTCTGGAATTGAACTAAACCACGGCGGTTAGCTTCAAGCTTCAGGGTCCAAATAAGGAGTTCTTGGCATTAGGATGGATCCAAAGAGTTCCCCAACCAACAAATATCAGCTCTAACTATGAGGTCTGAAGAAGTAAGGACATCAATAATAAGATTAATCTCGTCACTATATAAAGCTAAAGAAACCGAATCAAGCTGGTTAATCAAGTCATTTATAAATGTTACAAATTGTGTAGAAGACAGTCCCGGGGCTTGCAGAACGCCGACATTACAACGTTATAGTTCGAACAAATATCACGACAAAAAGAAAACCTCTTTGCTTGCTATCTTGGAGGTAATATTTGAACCAAGTCGATCACATTGCTAAGTCGGGGTTGCCCATATCAATGTTTCCTCTAATCATATTTCGCAGGACCTACTACTTCACTAGATCTTTATCAAGACTACTTAAATAAAAAACGAAGGCCACTACTCGCTGTCGTATTTAGAGAGACAAGATCACAAATTTATGGACGACACGTGGCCATGTGTTGCTATCCAAAAATATTAAATGAACTCGAGGAACAAAATTCCGAGTTCGTAAAGTACGTATTGATAATTTGATTAAAAATTAAGATGTCGCTAATTGAAGACGTAGAGAAAAACTGGCGTCGATGATGTCGACAGATATGAAGAAGAAGGATGACACGAAAATTAACACTTTCGACACATCTGGCCCGATTCAAAAATTCGCCCGTACTGCCAATAGCGTTTAGCCGAGAAAATCAATAACGAGCACGCTCCTTTTTGGCATTCGTCCCAAAAACCGAGCCGACTTAACGCTGCCGCGGCCGGCCATACTACACCGAGCGGCGCTCATCCGATGATTTTCACAACTTCTGGAAATTCTCCGTACTTATCGTTTTCGTTGGTATTTATTTATTAGATTTTGTGACTTAGGAATCGCTTACGATGAGGGCCTATTATATCTGGATGTTTCTGGAAGTAATGAGGAGCTTCGTACAATTTGCTGCGCGGTATTGAGGACGAAATATATTTTACAAAATTATTTATAATATCTCAGTTCTTTTGGAAAATTTAAATTGTCAAAAACATTATGCGGCGTGTCCGACTATTACGCGTAAATTTTCAAGTTGAAGCACAATTGGATACAGTTTTTCAATGTATTCGAATAGGCGAATAATAGTACTTCAGATTTGTTTGAACGACTTGATCAGACGTAGCCATTCTACGGAAAACTGACGTGAAGGTCCTACATTTGAATATAACAATAATAAAATATCAGCGCTGCGAACCCACTTCAAGTGAACATCGGTAACTAACTTTCTCCATTTCCTTTGTTCCCTAGATTTTTCTTTCCAGTTATCGATGTTTAGCTGCCTTATGTCCATTATTACTTTTTCCTTCCCTCTCTTCTATGTTTCTTCTCTCCCTCTATTCTACTCTCAAATATGGTACTCTATTTTTTCTATTCTCACAACTTATTCCATCCAGCTTAACCTCGAAGCTTTCACCACATCTGTTATATCCGATTTTATTGAATAACCATTTTAATTCTCGATTAATTCGCTTCACCCACACCTTTACCAACTTATCGTTTATATGTTGTAATGAATCTCTTTTTTTTTAATGAATGAAATTAAATACTCAGCCTTTCTTTGTATTTGAATAATGGGATCTAGGATTCTGCGCGTTTGCTTCTTCAGTACTCATTACATCTACATCTACATACTACATCTCCATATGTACGCGTTATTCGTCGCCGCATTGCAAACAATCCACGCCATCCGCCGTATCGCATTTCGCGAGTATCTAATTTAACGTAATCCTGCAGCATTATTTGGGAGATTTTTACGCGTAGCTTTCGTAAGCCCGCCAAGGTTAAGCGGATGTTACGCCGCTGCGAGATAACAAGAGCTCCGCGCCGGGATTCCGAAAATTGTTTCTAATGGGGTTTTCTTCCTCTCTAACCTGCTCCGCTTCCAACCTATCCCGCCCTAAAACGGAATTCTCCCTCCGTATCTTGTGTGTGTCTATCTGTCACCAACAGCGCGTGATTTTCGGAGAAGGAGCTTTTTTCTGGGTGGAGATGGTGGCATTTCTGTCGTCCGTTCTTCTTCGTTTTCCGTGAAGAAAGTCACAGCGGTAAGTCGGGAAAGCGCACGAAACGATGTTTTTTATTGTATCGTTGGCGGTGAAGGAGTTGGAACGGATGGAAGGACCCCTACCTCCTTCGATGTTGATGATAAAGGCTTAAAGATTACATTGAATATCGTCCCGTGTAAACGAGGTTGTTATTAATGTGGTCGATAAAGTAGAGAACGATTTAAGAACTAAATTTAAGAGACAGTAATAATTGGAGAAATTTCTTAGTCTTCAACTTTCATCGATTACACCAATGTTTAAGAAAGAAAATGGATATTTATTTATTGAGCAACTACTTCGATCCTATTTAGACCGATATAAGATTGTGGCTCAAAAATCTTTTATCTGGAGCAATTTGGAGCAACAATTGTGGTGTTTCTCTTTATGACATTTCCCATGATTACTTTCCTTTCTAAGATAGAAATGAATGATTACTATCATCATCGAATCGAATCGATGGGCAACGGAGTTATTATTAATGGGCCGATAACATTCATTGAACAACATGTATAATTCCAGATATGTTCCTATATGCTGAATGTACACAAAAACTAAGGTTATTATAGTTATAAATAGATGCCAACATATGCCGGACACACTCAAATATAACGCTTTAGATCCAATATTGAAGCGAGTGATAAATTACTTTCACCGTCCGAATATATCGACCAGAAAAATCAACGGGGATGGTAATTGATGTGCCAGGTCGTATATTTCCAAGGGAAAACGCTAGGAATTCTCACCGATGTTCGTTATTCCATTTAATCTGTGCATACACATCGCCCAATGGACGAGGTAGAGCGCATGTAAGCCCGGCCGTACACAAATCGCTTAAAACCAGCAATTAGCCGCGTTCGATATTGCCCAAATTAATAATTCAGTTTCGGAATAAGCATCGTAAGCGATTTGTATCTATCCAGGGTGAATTTATTGATGATGAAATTAAGAAATTGACGGGTAACAAGCAATTTTCGTATCGAAGGCTTTTGCATTGATAGAATCTAGCAATCGCGTCTCAGGAGGAGACGCAGAACTTCGAAATTAGACAAACAAATGATTAAATTTTCAAAAACAAACGACAATATCGTTAATAATGCGTTGCATCTCCGCGTACCCTTGTGCATTCAGTAACCAGCAAAACAGTCGGTTGCCTCTTAGGCCAGCTCATTCCGGGCTACCTGTAGCCGTTGACGTAATTCCTCTAAAGTGTTGGAAGACGGGCTCTGAAAGCCCGTAAATATTATTCAACAATACGCAATTTCAGGTCCTTACAGACAGATCCTGCGTCTACTCCTTCGAGGTGGTTCATTTTTATTCTTCGAAAATCACGTTGACAGTCCGGAAATGTATCGTTTTTCTTCAAACCCTTTCATCATTGTTTTTCATGGACTTCTCTTAATCCGAACGTATTACGTAAACAATTATATCGTTTTTTTTTTGTTTTATTATATAGTAATAATTACGTGAGTAATTATTAATAGCAGCAAAAGATCGTATTTTAGCATAAACGACGTGCATCGATATTTATCCCGCCCAAAGTATACGGAAAAGAAAATTGCCAGCGACTGATTAGCTGCCTCTGAAAGACTACCTTTGGCGAAGTGGTGAACTTATCGTTTTCTGCGGTTTATCTAACGGTATTGGAAGACCTTTGAATTACGAGAAGCGCTTACCCTTGCACTCCGCAAGTTTTCCGGGATGTGCGCCCCGATGACCGCAAAGAGCCGCGCGCTCCCTTGCGATTCGCCTCAGTCTTTAATTACGTTGATTAGGAAGGAGTAGGAGAAGTAATCCACTTTCGAATAACATAAAAGGAACGTCCATTAATCTAATTTAAGATTTATTTCTGGTTTGTAAATGCAGATTCAAATTTTAGTACGATTGAAGCGTCCGCAGGCTGCAATTCCTTCGTTCTAAGGGACCTGTTATAGTCTGCTTCTGTATGAGATGTTCTGAATTATAACTCGGAATTAACCGATAAACGTACGTCAATCTTGACGTATGTTTAATAAAATGTTTTAATAAACATTCTAATAATAACAAAATATAGTGGCTTATCCTTACGGATACGTAAGGATACGGAACGTCTTACGGACGTTCGCTATTAAATTCAAAGAATCAAACGCTCCCGAAAACCGATCTTAAGTTCCATCTCAAAGATATTAGACTAAATTTCACGTATTTACATAAATCTACAACGCCAACCGAGCACACGAAGCTTATCAATCGCCTTGCATTCGATACGAGGGCGCCACCGAGGAAATAGGGGTGCCAGCTGTCGCGTGTTGTGAACTAGTAGTTCACAACATCGCGGCTCCCCTACAATTCGAGGTAATGGAAGATTTGGGTTCCATGATTATGCACTCACGTACACATACATGTAAGGTATGTAGTAGCTGATTGTAACACTTATATATGGTAAGTACATATGTATGTATATTTGACTACAATTTGCAGATTATAGACATTTGCGTATTGTTCCACTCGCTGGGGAATCCATCGGATTTATTCTAATACTAGCGGCTCCTTTGCCGTAATGGTTTCACTCACAGGATAACATGTATCCCAGCGGGCGCGGCTTTAGCCCGGTTATCCACGTCGCACAGGCTTCAATTACGGACGGGCCGATTCGGTCGCTGGTGGACAGTTGCCAGTATCTGGCGGCCTAAACCCCAAGGGGCCGATAGTTGCCGCACTTAGGCGACGTAGGCACCAACAGGCCGATAGCTATCGCCTTGCACGTCCTAGATCTCGGCGAGCAAGACGTGAGGCGACCCATCAAAAATCGAAAAGGGAACGTCTGAAAGGAGAGATTGACGGGCGACCAGCAGATCACCGCTACCACAATACTAAAACTAAACGCACGTTTCAGCAGTTAAGTTCTTTTAATCTTCAGGAAAACTGTTTGTCAAACCATTTAAATTTAAGGCAAAGCAGATGTCCTTCATACAAAACTATAATCGATTTCCTTGTCTACCCGATATTGTACTTTTCCAGTAACAATAGTGCAATCATTGTATCAATATCAAGCGAATACTCAGACACTAGAGAAGACCTATTTAACAATTATATTTAAGAATTTGGTCCACATTGGATGGAATTAACGCTTATCAACTGTAGAAGACAAAGTTGTAAAGCCCGAAGCATTAGAAAAGGAATTGATATAAAATATTCGCGATCAAAAGAATTTTGTATCCTCAGATCAGATTAGGAAGTATGTATACGCGGTTATATGCTAGAATTATGAGCATTAGAAGAAGATTGCTGCAGAAAAAAAAATCTTCTCTATGTTCGCAGCCTCAAAAGGAGCCGAAAATTAAGACATTTGTGCAATAGTAAATAAATAGCATCCCCGCCTGAGAAAGGTGCTAAAAAATACAAGCCCAGCATGTTTATTCAGCTTTAAAATGATATCTAACAAACCTAGTGTATATCCACCTACATATAACGCATTGATTTAGAACAAATAATATTTTCACGCCCAATCCCATCCGGTATTTATCCAATTTATACGGAAGATTACAATCAATTAACGCCCTTTGATGATTTATTAGCGTCGCCATTATTGAATTACGCGACGAACAACAACAAAATGATTGGAATACTATGATTTCATTTGGTCGAGCGATGGGATAAGCGTAAACGCTATTTTCGGATAACAAACCTTAAGCGATAAGATTATTAATAATAATAATAATAAATCCAAGTATGCGAATGTACTAGTCAAACTGATTGGAAAATATGACTATAACAATAATATGACGAGCTAGTACTCGGTAATTCCTAAAATTTAGCGAGTTGAATCTTCATCCCTTCAACTTGGTTTTCATCTTTGCAACGAGGAAATAGCTGCAAAGAACCAAGACAACCGAATAAGCTTGGAGAGAAGCAAACCAAATATTGCTGCACGATGAAGACTTACGTTATCTCTCTGTGAATAATCCCATCAACGTTGAAGAAACAGGGTCGTTGGTACGTCATATTTATTTAAACTTTACCGTTGCGAACGATTGTTGTTTCTTTTCTGTATAATACGCGTTAGCCCCGCTTAGCAATCGCAGCTGCTATGCTGATGTTTCAAATCGGTGAATGCGTTGGATCATTCGCAACTGCATTCCGAATAGTAACAACGTGTTCTGGCGTAATACCCAATGAAAGTGGTCTAGAACGTCCACAATTGAATACTTTAATCGCAATTAGGTCTTCACTTAAGATCCTGCATCTTGCAAAAAAAAGTTCACTGGCATTGATGTCGAGAAGCCTTTTTTATCCTCGATCGCGTGGTACTACGAAATGCAGCTTTTTTCGATACCACTCTGTATATTTTATGTCAAATTACCTTCTTACCGTGTTTTTGTTCTAATTACCTTTAACATTTTTCGATAATATGATATCAATGAAATAATTGCTTAAAAAGAAATAAGGCGAAAAATTTTAAAAATAGCCTGTCACGGTATCGGATACCATAATCTACTATTCATTATCCACAATGCACGCGTTCGGATATTATCTCGTCCGTCCTCCATTCTATTCCGTGTCCCGCTCACCTTACATCCGGTAAGTTTATCAATATCGGATTTCGGGAAAGGAAAAAGCCGGCATCGGCGTCGGGAAAAGCGACCGCACCGTAGGTAGCACTACTAAAATAACGAACGACACCCGAAAATAACGAATGGTTACATATTTCACTCGGATCGCGTAGACGATGACAAGCCATCGCAAGAACAGGTAGCACATTAAAACCGGGCGGTTTTATACATTCTTAAGTAAGCGTAAATAACTACGGAAGGAGTCCTCGCTCTAGAGGAATACCTTATTTAAGAGCGGTAACGTCTACAATTAGGCCTCGATTATATACAAAAAAAACAAAAATATACATAGTATATGTAGTTGTATTATATGAATCTAGTGCGTTTTACAACCTATTAACGTAAACGCTTCGCTTCGACAACAGGCCGTATAAGGAGAAAAATAACGGTCCAGTAATTGAACCTTAAGGAACGCCACATTTAGCATCAAATGAAAATGTGATTTTGAATACGTTCAATATTTAATCAATCCCTTACCGTATCCCCCTCCTCTTAAGTATCGTAGGTGACCTACAATTCTTCCCCAAAAAGATATCCGAATCGATTACACGCGTTCCTTGTTTTCGGAGGCAAAATACGACCAGATATCCCCCTTATTAATTTTATTAGTCTCCTCTAACGCCCTCAGACTCCGAGTCTACCAGACGGCGTACTTTCACGATAAATTTTCTGATATTGGAAGCGCTCCAAGATCTACGTACGTAGATGATCTCGGAGCGGGTATAGTGCAGGTATCGACGAGATCCGCGAGATTTACAACGCACTAGCGGAGGATGCGCATCGCGCAATAGAACCGGTACGAGAACGAAAAGCGCGAAACCAGGGCAATTAGTCACTATTTCGCATCGCGGCATTGAATCAAAACTGAACACTTACAAATCTAATCTGTATATCGAGCGACGCGCACGTCGCGCGATTCGTGTGTTGCGGATGATGCTGCCAAGACTCTAATAAACGGTGAAAGCGAAATATCGGACGAGTTGGAGATATTTATGTTGTTCGAAATAGTTAAATCTGAATAAGAAAATAATGTAACAGGTTTATTTCTTTGATATATGTTAATTGATGACCGAGATTAATCTAACTATTCATGATTAATAAAATCTTGGAACACAATACTTCGCTAAAATTACTACAAATGCCAGCTATCGTACATTATTATAAATAATAATTTCGAAGAGGAAAAAGCTAATATGGATTACGGTCGTGAAAGCCTACACTCAGCTATAGAACGACCTTCGTAACTCATTGGAGCTAGGCTAATACTCCTTTTTTAACATTCTATTCCTGCGGTCATCCTTCTTCGACGCAGGATGAGAATCTTTCCAATTTTCAGACGTAATCTTTCTAAATATTACATCACCCATCGCCATCTAGCCAGAGTCAATGGTCTCCAATGTGGACGACTTCTGCAATTCGGCGATCCGTAAGTAGATATTGGGAGGCAGCAACCACTCTTGCGAGTAAAAGATTGTACGAAACGCTCGCTCGCTACCAGATCCCTTCGGTCCACGTGCGAGCTTGAACAAGCTTGCTCTTGACAAAAAAATTTTATTTACCAACATTTGGAGGGTCTATGGGGGATACCCCAAAGCATTATTAATTTGGACAAGGCGCAAACCAAGACAAGGCAAGAAGAGGCTTTTCCTTAAAATGTATCAGATTAAACCTTCATCATCATCAGACCTTAACACATCTGTTGTACCAAAATGCCATTACATACATTAGAGTAGGTAAAGGCTCTTAATAACCCTTAGTATCACTCTAGGAACTTCATCCTTCAGTTCAACAGATGTTAAAATTAGTTTCCTGAAACGTTGTTGTCGGCAACACATTTTTTTCAGCTTTTCCTAGATTGAAGGTCCCCTTCGCTGAACGATAGCACTAGCTTTGCTATTTGCTGTTAAGTGAGCGTAAAATAAATGCTTTCGCCTCCTTTTTGTCCTGGGACATTTTCCCAGTTCCAGCCTTAATTATTTGTTTTGTGTAGGCCACAGAGGGGGTTAAGGCTTCTCTAATCAGCTTGTCCGTCTTGATGACTTGGAACCCATCGCAAAGTAACGTGGTTTTTATGTCTCAATTGCCTTAAAATGTGAGTCAGATCCAATTCGTATGATTCGTAAGCTTCGATAAACTTTAAAACTGGCTGACTGTGACTGAATATAGTTATCGTTGCGCTTCGTGTCTGTTTCTCGAGGTTCTTTATGACGCATGACCAATCAGTTTAGAGCAAGCAGAGTGGTTTAGAAGTTCTAAATAAGGAGCTCAATGTTGAATTAATGATTAAAAGAGGCTCCCTTTTTCTTCAAATCATCGCAGGCCGGTTACCCGTTTAATTTTGTTTGCTTCCATTATTATTATTACGAAATATAAAAAAGACGACAATGTATTGCTTATTAAGAATGCGCCACTAATATCCCTAAAATATGAACTGCTATTTGTACATTACGTATGTTGAAGGCATTTTATCGTCGCAGATGCAAGAAGTGGCCGACCGAACGAACGTAAGCACACGTCGGAAGTAAAAATTGCCGTATGGACGCTAAAAGCCAACAGTTACCAAAACAAACGTCTTTATACAACGCTCACGGTCTTGATTAAAGGTAATTTACATGCAAAATCACGAATATATAACGCGCAATAGATCACATCTAGTGAGTCATCTTCTGTAAACAGGCCAATTTGATGAGGGAGGGAGTTTATTTTCGGACGCGTTTTTCGGGAACGTAGGTGTTACCCGTATGACCAAAATAACGTGATGGAGTAGTTTATAGATTGTGCGCGAGTACGCCAATGATTTAAGGGGGATATGTCGAAATAAACATTTGAACGTACGTCTCGAACCGATTGACGTTTATGGTGTGGTGAAAATTTACATCTCGCGTAGCCATGATTACAGCGAATTAGCTTATGTATCTCATTGTTTTGCCGTCTCTGTCGAAATTCTGTTAAATTCGAAAGAGTTTCATTCTCCAAGCGGGGATTCCCCGCTTCACTTAAACCCGATGATATCGTTTTTCTTTTTTTTTCTACAAGAAAGCGTACGATATGATGTCATGCTAAAAAGCGATGGCTACTAAACGATGTCAGGTATCACTGTGCAAAACGAAGTCTGGAAATAGAATTATCTGAGCGGCTCCCTTGTCTTCAAAAATTATTTGAAATAATGAACGGATAAATGGTAGATTCAAATTAAAATGCTACAAATTCCGCAAAAATTTATCCTAGAAAGGACGAAAGCATCGCATGTTTCTGAGAGAACACACCATTGATTTGAAATCAATTAGAGACCTTCAATAAGACCGAAATTGCACTGTTAAATAGAGGATTAAATCATTGTACTCGCGATTCAAAAATCCCGGCGGAAGGGCGCATTGCGTCAGTAGAAGCGCCTGTTAAAACTCTAGATGCCACAACGAGGATTACTTAAGAAACCACAATTTCAAAATCCTTGCCATAGTTAAAATATAAGAAATAACATGGCGCCATCACGAGGCTACTACGGGCCTCAAAAATAAAAATATTTCTCATTTATGCATGGATAAAAGGAACGGAAGAGTCACTTTGGAACAGGTGAATTATTTCAACGGCGTCAACAATTTGCTATCGTCAGGACTTTATAAAGAATTAAGAAAAAAAATCTTTATCATCCATAATTAGAGAAACAAAAGAAGAAAAATTGCCCAAAACTTGGTAACGTCAACCTTAACGTAAAACTGCCAATATCAACACAATACAACTATTAATAAATGGACATGAACTGCGAATAGACAAGAGGACAAGGAGAAATAATAAGTCTCAAGCCATTTAGAAGCAGGGAAAAGTAACTTTCACTGAACGGCAGCCAAAGCACAATTAATGATGACCTTACACCACACGTTTCATCAACACAAACGAAAAACATTTGTAAAAGAAGCGAAGAACACTTTAACCTAACTTAAACCGATTTTTTACGTAAACACCGATACACAACAAAATCGACGAATCAAACGTATCCCATTTTAAACGGTTACTCCTCAATTAAAACAGCGTCTCTGACACATATTCAATTGTTTTCCATTATCGATAACGTCCCACGAAGTCCATAAAGCCCGCAAGTAACGCGCGTCTCGACGTTTCCGATAAATAATCAAACCGATTGATCAATCTCGTCACGGCCCCGGATAATTAATGACCCTATCGCGGATAATGGCTCCTTACTTGAGAATGATGAATTGATAGATAGTGAGATGATGAGAAATCAATGCCGCCGCGTGGCGGCCGCGTATTTTGCATAAGCGCCGGAAAAATCATCTCGCCCTCGCCCCCGGTGACGTTCGACATCATGCTCGTCTAAGAAGGGTGGTGTTTTCTCCATATAAATTTCGAAGTGGGAGAGTGATTTTTTTTTACGTAAATACCTGCGTATTTTAATGAAGAAGAAGGAAACGAAAGAAATTAGAATATCATCTAGCATCTCTGTCGAGAATGCAGAGACGAATGAGTGAAGAATGTATAATTTGTAACGTTTTACGTCGGGAAAAAAAAAAATAGAGGAGCTTTTGAAATTAACGCTTTTCGAAACTTATTTTGCTGAAATTGAGGCTCTTTCGGCAATTTAGAATTGATCTGAAGAAACAAATTAACTTCCTACGACTCACAATGTAAATTCTTCAACTTAACACCTATTAATTAGAGATTTAATTTAACAGTTAATTAGTTGTAACATTACACGACGTTGAATTTCCAAATTTTCCTCAAAATGTCCCCTTGCAAAGCATTACAATATACTTAAAAATGTAAAATGTTCATTTTCACAACAACCCTCCGTTTACAATTATAATAGCCGATAAAGGAAAACAAACATCAATAAATTTTAAGCGTACAGCCCACTAAACCTGTCAACAACCGCCAGTAACAAACAAACGAAACATTAGCGAATTTAATCGTTCGTACTGGGCGCTTTTTTTTTTCTTCCATAGTCTCCTATACGCTAAGCTCCTCGTAAATCACAACTCGAAAAACCCGGAAAAACAATTGCTTCGCGTATTTAATGAAGCCATTTACTTGAGGGGTGAATTCCGTATTATGAAGCAGCTCTTAATTTCGCTAAAGCGTGGTTATGACGTTGTAAAAAGAAGAATCGCTCGAAAGATGAGATTTTTTTAGTATTCCTTGCATATACATCTCCCGCTAAAACGTTCTAAGCAAGTCCTTGCAGGGTTCCCTTACTCCTGTCCGGTAAAAGAAGAAAAGCAATTATCTTGTTAACCAGGATTGAAATTCTGATCCACGTTTGCGTTGCAACTTAAAACAGAGGAATGGCAACCAATTAAAACAGTTTTAACAGTAGAAGCACGTAAAAAAACAAATATGAGACTCTCCCGTTACACGAAACGAAAATAAATCCTGAAGAAATTCTGAGAAAGGTCTGTCTGGAGCTACAAATGCGGCAAAAGCGCTTCTATCCGAAAGATTCATATGTTTACGTAATGGATAGCATTAACTGGAAATATTTCGTATTTTTCAGGTCAATTAAACGTTTTATAATTTGTTTAGTGTATATAACAGTTGGCGCTGTTGTAAAATGAAGTGTTTTCCTTTTCTAAAGGTAAACACTTCATTTTACAAAAGGTCGTCTTAGCACCGTGCAAGGTTACAAAAATTTTTTTATTCGCAGATAAAGTAAATGTAAATTATTGTGATTTAAGTTTATGGCTAGCGTGTAGCACGTAGCGGATCCGCAATCGTATTATTTGCAGTAAATAGAACGTGTTTAAGGTCTATTGTTTATTTTGAAAGTGAATCTAAATTATAGCCGCTAATACTTTAATGACCGACGATACTTTTCAAGTTGGCGATTTTTACGTTTCATTAAAACCTATATTTGAAGCTGGATCGCTCCGCAAGATCAATAATAATCTTAACGAACATTTGTTGTTTAGAAATTGTAGTTGTAACGAAGCGGTAACCCAAATAACTAACAGCTTAAGAGATTTTGAAAGGATACGTATTGCTGTTAATATGAACGGGTTTGGACCGCGTAATGTTTAATCGAAAACTCGATGTTTCGCCCACAATCATACAGGGCTCCTTCAGGAAAGGGAACGTATGTAATCTGCAGGCAGTTGACTTTCGCCTCTGATAGGATCCACACGTGATTAACCGCTTTCCGCTTAGTTAGCGCGGTTTACACGTTGAGTTACCGTACTGGCTGCGACCTATCTCTTTTCCCTTTCTTGAAAAGGCCTTAAATGATTGCGGGCGAAACGTCGAGTTTTCTATTAGCTATGGCACGGTCCGTACACGGAACACTTTTAACTTTACCGACTCTAGACATGGAAGTTCGTCTATTATTTATTCTTTTGTTTGTCTGAATTTTTGCTGACGATCAATAACTACATTCGATAACCTACCCGTGCTTTATCATATATAGATCCTTAACCAAACAACGAAGATAATTTTCACGGAGCTTGTTCTTGGATGGACCGTAAACGAGAAATAATCATGCCGATGTATGGGTGTCACAGAAGATCTTTATCTAGATTGTCACGTAGCTACTGACGTTTTCCTGAAAATGATGAGATCATCCCTCTCAGACATTCCACACCGAACAAGTTTGCACTCACCATAAAGAGACAAGGAACTAAACATGAAGGAAGACGAAACTGAGGCTTTTTATGTAGATCTTGCGATCTTAGAGAGATTACCGGTCCATTGAAATTATTGAAGATTTAATCGCATATTTATGAAACTCCACGACAATGATATAACAACAGGACAGGTAAACTAAAATGGGAAGGAAGGATTATCACATACGAGTGGATGGGTGGACGACCAACTTGTTTGGCATCTAATTACCATGGCGACGAGATCGCTACTGTGACGAGAGAATGCAAGGACGGAACTTTCCAAGAAATTCAATGGCTTGAAATTAGAATTCACCGCAGTGCCATTATAAGTGATCCATCTGACCAACTAAAACCATTTTACAATGCATCTCGTTGATATATGGTAGACATTTACGCACATACTTTTTATGAAGTTGCACAAATATCATTGCCTCAGAAGCTCTTGACTTGGTCTTCAGTTTTTGTCAGTTTCGGTTGTTAAATGATATAACTTTAGCGTCCTATCATTTTATAATATTCGCAAAAAGTGGAACTCTTTATGAAATGTGCTCAGTTGAAGTTCGTCCAATCAAGACCGTCTCCCAAGTGTAATGTTTATAATCTTTACGTTTGCTACAACAGGAATTTAACTGATTCGAAGAATACAACACAGTCTTTCGTGTAACATGCAAGTTACAAGCAAAATGGTGTCGCCGACCGTCCTTTTTAGACCAGTTTTTACAAAAATCACAGTCGTTTTAATACTACATCATAATGTAAGACTGATCTATCTAGTAACAAATATTGCAGAAATTAACCAGCGTATGAGCGGATTTCAAACGCATTTATACGCGCCGGTATCCATGAACTAACAAATTCAACAGTTTATTTAAATTCCGTTTCGCAAGAGTTACGGTAATAAAATATAATTAAAAAAAATTTAAAAAGTTACATGTTCGCTTTGATCAAGTTCACGCGGCTATTCGAAAAAATAAATATGTGCAGGAAGAGACTATTAACTAGTAACCGTATGTTTATTATAAATAAAAGCGGTTAAAGGAATTAAGTAGCAAATCGAAATATATAGCCGCTTTTACGAGTTTGCAATGAAATAGATTATTTAGCATTGCCAAGCAACTTTCGGTGATTTACGGTAGATCCGCTTGTAGTTTTTGCGTATGAGTACATTCCCAATGCCCGGTGCCAATTCACTCAAATTTTATTTATTCGTACAAATTTTCTCATATTGAGGTTCCTTATCCTAGACCGCTTCTATAGAGATGATCGATGATTATTCCGGCGATGTTCAATCAGTGCTAAGCCTCTCTCTTTCAACAATGAACTCTTCGTTTGAACTAAACCGCCTTCCGGCAAGACAGTTCTTCAAGTTTGAAGAAGATTGACCCGCGGCGTTATTATGATGATGGTCTTCGCTATGCGGCTTCAGCAAACGAAAGTACCGTCCGATAATTGACCTTCCATTCTTCAATTAATCAATTAGGATTGCAATTTGCAAATTCTAAAAAAATGGTCGCCATAACTTTTCCAACCGATCGCCTTAGTTTAGTTTAAGTAAGAGCATTCACGGTACAAGATAGCAACGAACTTTATCAATTTCGATGCTAATTTTGTAATACGCCAACACAATCAAAACGTTTTGATCGCACGATAGCTAAAACAACGAAAACAAAAGCAACTTCTAGCGAGACTCGATAAATTAAAATTTTCGACGATGTACTTGTTTTCCGGTACAAACTGATGCAATTTCTACGAAATCTAGCGCGCAGCCAAGCTACCTTGTTGAACGTATGCATTTATGTATACACAAGTACTTACCTCGGCATCGCTAAAAAGGTCATGTTGTTGCTACAAAACGACGTCGGTTGACGATACGCTTCATTGTGAACGCCGTTTATCATTGCCCACCCTTGTTATCTCCCCTTCTCCCCTTTGATATACATTTCCATATTTCTTCGCCGGAGAGGTTTCGCTTGCTGCCATTTCCCAAGCTTTAGCGGATAATTTTTTTCGCCATGTCGCGAAATTTGGAATGCCAGTAGCTCCGGCGCGTTTGAATATATTATACACAGGAGCCATTTTCCTGCTGGAGACTTGGCGGAAATTTATCACGCGACATTTTTGTTTAACTTGCTTCCTGTCATATTTCATCGACCTATTTGCTAAGGGAAAAGTAATTCCTAATTTTGAGGAGCTTGAAACGCAAAAGTATTTGAAGAAGTAAAAAGGAATAGAAAAATTAAAATTTTTAGCATAGATTATTCGATTATACAATCGTTATTCAAAACGTCTTTGAAGATATATTACTTCCGGTTATCTCGGAAGTGAATATCAGCTTTTTTTATTTCAAACGAAATTATTATTTGGATTATCCGATATGGATTCAATTGAAATTATAAGACTTTGTTCTGTCGATGAGATGTTTCGCTGTGGTTTCTTCCCGAAGACTGCCAAGTTAGCTACCTGTACATATTTTACCTAAGTGCTACCTGTACATAAGAATGCCGGCGGGGATAAAATCGATAAGTACCATCCAATCTCCATATTGTCCGCCTCCTTTACATGAATACTTAAGAAAATTATAGCCTCTCGATTGTTGGAATTTCTTCGATCTCAATCGCTTTTTTCGATCTGAATTTGGGTTCGCGTCAAAAACATTACACGAAAAAGCACCTTAATGCTCTTATTAACTCGATAGGAAAAACAAAATCAATGGTACGGACTTATATTCGTTTGGATGCTGCGTATGGTAGGGACGTGGCGTCCGAGATGGCGGTCTTGGAACGTGGAATAGCGCAGAGTTCGGTTGTAGCACCATTCCTGTTTCAATTTCTGGGATCTTATAAATAAGGTGGACCAGCAATTCACACCGCGAATTGCTTATCTTAAGTGCTTGCATCTTAAGTGGAAACTCTTCTTGCGGTTTGAGCCATTCTTTATTCATTTATAGCGATTACTGTCTACAATACGTTGCCTAACAACTTCAAAATTATTATATAGCATTTTGCAAGAAAGCTATGATTTTCTAGAAAGGTGCCGGTTGTGAAAGAGTCGTTTCGTTAAACTTCTTATTCGAGAGCTTGAAAATATTAAATTTATAATAACCGGTAATGTATAATTTTTTACGTGTAAGATTCATGCTTTTCCGAATATTAACAGTAGTTATAAATAATTGCTTGGAGTGAGTCGAGGTGTGCTCTGGCCTCACACGTTTATCTTGCCGCGTCGTTCGATTGTTGCCTTGCGTGAAATGGAACGGTTCGTGTTTAAATAAGAAACGCTGTTACGTTTTACTCTAGCGGTTGTTATTCGAAACAAGCCGCCGTGATTTATTTGGTAGACACGTTCGCTGCCGGCTGAGGTTTTTCCCTTGAACCACAGAGAAGCGTACAATTACTTGTTCCTTCATTTGTTATAATTGAGAAATGAAGAAGATATTATTTCAGATGTTTGGAATATTGAAAAGTAATTATAGCGGTTCACGTCAATCAATTATCGCAGCTTCTTGAACATCGAATAAAAAATTTTCTTTATTTAAGTATTTATCATCTTTAACTCGAACGTACCAGTTCTTTAGTTCTATCGAATAATTTCTTAATCCAAATATGTCATAGCGCTCATAAGAATTGCCAAGGCTTATGAAGCTGATAAAACAATTGATGTTTAACAAACCTATTGGGGTATCTGTAAAAGCTTGTAGATGGTGGAAGCATTTTTCTGTAAGTGTAGGTTTAATTGTTCGGCCCCCAAAATCACCTAAACTAGACACTTTGGATTTTTTTCTTCCCCGTAACGGAAGTTATTATTCGCAACAATTGATTCGAGGTGTCGTGGATTCCTACAATGAACAGCGTTCGACGGAATGATGTGAGCAAAGAATTGAAATACCAACATGCCTTCTTCCATACCTGCCCAAAACGACAATTACAAACATTTCTTAGCGGGAGCTTTTGCCAGGATTAAATCCGATTAAAAGCCCATACAACACCCTGTATACATAAAATACCGTACGCGAAAGTGTATAAGTTTTCTTTGTAATTAAATTATTCCCGGTTGCCAAATAACCTGCGAGGGTATTTGGACGAGAAAGAAAATACGACGGAAGTTGATTGCTACCAAGTTGAAAGGGGCCGCCCCGTCAGAGTATGTACTTAATTGGGGCGTGTTTCAATATGCCGGATCCTAATTAATCTTTCAGTACATACGGGAAGCCGCAGAAGGACGGACGTAGTTGAATCCCCTTTTTTGAATTTTCAAAGCATTACCGTGCGATAATGAAGAGGAATTTGCTCACCGACATTGTCGGGTTATTGTGTTTGTTATTAAATCTGACACACTACATTCACAGCTTCCAATAGCTTATATTCACCTATTCATTAGCTAAAATGTAACAATTTTATTAAAAAAAAGTTGACCGGAGATCCCAAAGAAATTAAAACTAAATTAATTTGGATTTAACATCAACTTTATGCAGCTTTACTAAGAGTGCGTGTCTCCAGCCCCGTCGCCCCCTGAATTTAAAATTTGTTTTTTTTTATGTATTAGCTCATTTTGTATTAACGGAAACGCCAGTCTGTCCTTAGTCGACTAAGGGATGAGCTGGTAAAACTGGAGTCTATCCCGGACGAACAGTTCGGATTTTTTGCCAAGTTTTCGATCGATTTCCAACTGTTCCGTCTGCCGCTTACTGATCAAATTGAACAGAGGGCTGGTCTTATTGATCAAATCTCATCCACAATAAAGGACTTTCTTTTATTAAAATAGCCGGGATTTTTTCGCCTAGAAGACGATGCTTATTAGCTCCACAACTATTTATTATACGTACATCCGACATTTCGCACCACCCGCAAATCGAATTATCGATGTCTGCGGACGACAGATTAAGGATTGCCCATAAGCTCTCACACGAAGCTCTTGCTCCACTTACACGACTGAAACGGACACTAAACGCTGAGAATGAACCAACGTGGCTGAAGAAATTTGGTGTGGTTTCCACCACGAGATGTTACTAACTGGCAATAACATCGATGCAAACCAATGCGCAACGCTACCATCTTTCTAATTTTGCTGGTATCTACACGCAATTTCTACTCTATCTATTAATTGAAATCTTTGAAAAAATAAAACGTAATAAAACGAAACTTGTAATTAATAATTCACACCGGCGTCCAACATGAAATAAGCTGTTAAGAATTTATAATTACAAAGCAGAATTATTGCTATAAATAACATTTTATTAAACTTGATATTTAACTTAGATACGTTCTAAAAACTTTAACGAATATAACGGATTACAATAGTCGATAAACTCATAACACCATTACTTTACAAGCAATATTCGACCTTTTTTTCGCTATTCCCGTCTAGCCAAGGTTGAAGAAACACTAGACCGGCTGACCGGAGTCTCGGAGCTAGATGACTAAAGTCCATACGTGTATATCGGTTTATTCAACATGCAAATTTCGTTTTTATTATGCGTAATATATTCGATAAAAATCTTAAGACTTCGCGGCCTAAGCGCTAATAATATCCATAAATACGAACGCCATTTTCTGAAGTTATAAGAGCATAAAATATACACCACATTGCGCGTTGGTACATATATTACCGGTCAGCAATCATGTAGGCTAGTTATAAAAGCCGCTGGTCTCTGCTCATGTTATGGATAGCATTTTTCCGTTCTTTCCTACGACTTTACGAAAACACGAAGCGACACACCGAAGCAAAGCGGACGCTCCTCTGGTAGCGGCCGTCTCAGAACCGGTTACTTTTCTTCTCAGATGTTCACTATTCTATTGTTATTTGGGAACCAAACGGATTCGCCTATGTGGTGCCGTATTTATACTAGACGCCCAACCTACTTAGAACATTCGCCAAAGTTCTATCAATTTTTTGAGAGTTTCATTCTTTTCTGGAATATTCTCTCGCCCTCAGGAACGTTCCATGTCTAACTAGAAAATTCTATAAGCTACGAGAACGATCTAGTCTAGATATTCTAGAAAGTTGCCCTGTTTTCCCAACCACTGAATGTGCGATTTCCAGTCCAAATTGATGCTTGTCATCAATCATGGGAATCAGATGTCTCTGGATGAGATTAGATGTGTGCTGTTGTCCATTGGTTATTTTCTTCGAGCCATTAACGTATTTCAATCGTTGCTTCTTGCTACTAAAAATTTGAATATCTAAACATAAAAGGAAATCGATGCCTTATATCTCCTATCAATAACAGTAACAATAAAAAAATATAGAATTCGATAAAAAGCAGCCACCAGAGTTTTAAGATTCTAGTTACTTTACCGTTTTTCGGGATCGATTAATTCAATGCACCTTTTATACATAACCCCGTTGAACCGCTTACCACTTTGGAACATCTAAAGTATGCGGTAAATCTCTTCGAATTTCTCGATGAATTTTATAAAAGATGAAATACAATTTCTCTAGATTCTTAGAATAACGAGCTTTGACATATTTGATGAACGCGACTATCCAAGAACGTAATGAAATTGTAACTTTTTCGATCATTTATCGACAAGCAAGCGCTTCCCGACGCTTTTACAGCTTTTAATATAAAATAGATAGTAAATCATCTTACATTGCGTCAAATTGAAAAACTCAATAGCAGCCGATAATCCATCGCAACCTCTCAACAATTACTTTTCCGCCCGCGAAAATGAGAAACAACCTGAAGCTAAGCGAGACGTATTAAGAACTTTGTTGATGTACACACGGTGTAAAGTTCGACAGCGTAAGATCGTGACCAGAAGCAATCGACATCGCGAACGCTAAGGGAAAAAAATAATCGATCGGTATACGAGTTATTGTAGCGAAAGGGTGCTTCAATACTTGATTCGATACGACTCGAGCTTCAAAGGGAGGGCCGTAAAGTTCGTAAAAGTTTCTCCTTCGCGCCCAAATGAGGATATGTCGAGTGTCTGAGGCACGGTATTGAAGAAGGAATTCTTCGTCGCTGTAGCGCGTGTGTCTAATAAAATAGGAGGCGATTGACGGGTATTTTCGTAGGGCGACGTCGTCGTCGTCGTTAGCACTAAGGATTATAAGTTTCGTTTGATTGCGAACGGTATACGAGAGATGTGGATTGTGGTCGTAATTTCCCGAGAAGCGTGTATCAGTAGAAATTGCTTTATCTGAAAAATCCGTCGCAAGGAGGTCAGTTATCTGTTGGAACGTGCCGCGATATTCTGGAGCAAGACCTAAAATCATGTCAATATAATGTTCAAGCTATCAACCATGAACTCGGTTGCTAATAGTCTTTGAATAACTTCTGAATAAGCGTTTTTTTTTCCTGACGAGGCCTGATTTCATATTTCAGGATGTTTAAACAAGCAAAACACGAAAATATGGTTGGCACAAAATCCTCGTGAATTTGTGGAGACAGCATTGATGGGCTCCTCCAGAAAGACGATGCTTTAACACCTACGACTAGATAAACACTTTCTCATTTGGAAGGGCTTTTTCGATGGTCATGTCTCCAAACATGAAGAACCCGAAGAACACAGAAATGTACATAGCGTCAATCGTTGATCTTCATTTCCTAAATCCTTGTTAATATTGTCCCAGCTTCACTTACGCATATTTACTCAGTCTGTTTCTAATTAGCTTGTACGTGGTATTTAGCAGAATGATAGCTTTATAATTGAGACCCGCCGCTTTTATTGGTTTTAATTAGATCACTGCTAATATAATTTCTTCGTAAGTTGGTGTATCTTCGTTGTCTCTAATGTTTGGTAATTTTTTCTGGATTTTCGTCTATTTTTGTGATATCTTTATACAGATTGGTGAAATTGTATGCCTTTTTTGTATATTTTTGCTGTTGCTCTGCTGGTAATCGTCTGTTGTCTTTTTCACTAAAATTTAGTAGAATCTTGTTTTGTGCCAAATGTTCTTTGTACGATTTTTTCATTTGTTTTGGTATTCTACGTCAAATTCATTCTTCTTCATTTATTTTTTACGTGTTGCAATGCTGTTCCTATGTTTGCAACATTGGGCTATTTTATTGTAAGAACTGACTATCACTAGTGGCTTTTAAACGATCTCCTTAAGTATAACGTTTTTAACAGCTCATAAACCACCTTCAGATCACCGACCACGCATACAAAATACAAATCGGTTAAAACCAAGCAGTGTCTTCCGCAATTACCTTCTTTATCTGAACGTATTCCGCAATTAATCCGGGAAGGAAAAAAAATACTAATAGCTTCACTAGCGAGAGCAGATTGTTACGGCTAAAGCCCTCCTCAATTCATATCACAAACGTACGACAATGTATTACACGGGATTAACTTTCATGAACAAGCCAATTTGTTTTTACGACGTAGAGCAGTAGGGACACTGATCCCAAGCTGTTATTCACCGGCGTGCGGCCACGTTCATCCTAAGCGCCGTTTACGACGTCATAAATTACCATTCTTTAGTTGGAGGGGGTCACAAAAAAAAAGGAGATAAAGCAAGGACGTGCGTATTTAATGTTATTCTAAACGCGTGGCGGTGGTTACGTAGGCGCAATCTGTCGTGAAGGTATTAAATTTCTACGTCATTAATATTTTAATAGGTGCCTAACGGATTTTAAGAAGAGAACGATGGCTGCATTTGAATTTCGTATTTTACCGTGTTTATCACACATTACTTTTGCGCCACCTGGTAGCAACACCCTCACAATTTCCTGATGGTAGCAATTCTTTGATGTTGCAATGACCAATACTGTATCTGCCTCTTTGGTAAAATGTACGCATGTGTTGTCTAATATCGTTCGCTAAGTTGCTACTCTTTTCACTCTTGTACGAACAAGAGCTTGATCTAGTCTAATAAATCAGCGTAATGTTCGCCGGTGCTTTCCTTTTAAACATTTGCACAACACGGGAACGTTAAACTGTGCAGCAAATGCGAATTTTGCATAACAAAGCAACTTATACCAGGTAGAAGGTTTGATGTGTTCATTGATCATTTAAGAGTTGGAGATTCGAAACTCAAATCCGGCAGGTAATCGCTTTCTCCTGGAATAAACCTTTTTGATGGACTTGTTCTTAATTTTATGTAGTGAAGATACCCTTGCAACCATCAAATACCAACCAACTTAATTTAAGACAATTTACTAGCATTACGTGACTTGCTCATGTAATGCGTTGGGCACAACTATGCACGATAATTGACAAGACGCCCTTTCCCTGGCCGTAAATAATTAAAGTATTTATTTTGAAATATCCCTCAGGTACTTGTTGCTATTCTAACTCAACTGAATAATAAAAAAACAGAAACTAATAATACTTAAAATTTGTAATACTCTAATCATTATTCAAATGTAATATCAGGTTGGCTGAACGAATATTCAAATATTCACTTAATTGCTACAATAAATGCTCAAATTACGGAGTTTGCCTTGTTAAAATTATATCTAAACTCAATATAATTCCTGTTATCGGTGATGCATTGAGTTAATAACGCCATCAGGCCCGCCCCCCTTTCCCGCCCCGTCGTTTTATCGTCAAATCGTTTTAACCGTTTGCGGAGCCCTCAAACTCGTAATTTATGAATTGGAATTCGAATCCGAATTATTCTACGTTATCCAGAGTCGGATGCAGTTAATTAGATGCCAACGTCGTTTGAATTATTACGCTTTTTGAAATTTATAACGTAAATTAAGATGGCTTACTGGATTATTACAGGAAATGGAAGCAGTCACCGGAACAGTGATGTCCCGAGCGAAAGAATAGATTAACGGTACTGAATCGAATCTAGTTAACTGAAAAGTTATGGAAGCGAAAGAATTTTACGCCGGTCAGCAAGTAACAAAAGAAATTTGGAACCTTCCTCTTGGTCGGGTATATTTCATAAGTAGAGATGACAAAGGCAGATGAAATTATTCCTTTTTTGCAGCGACTAGATAAACGCCTCATGAGAATGGATTCGTGTTGCCTTCTGATGACCCCGAGAGTCGACGAAACACGAGTCTGTTCAATCTCTGCAAAAAAAGCAATAATTTCATCCGCCTTTGTCCTCCCTATTTACAACCTTAAACACGATTGCGATGTTTTCGAACTTGCTCTATTAGCTTTATGTACGGTGAGGGTAGTGAATTCTTTCAATTAAAGTATTGAAGTTGGATGAATCGTTTATCTAAATACGTTTAAAAACGAGAATGCTGCTTATATGAATAACAGGCAAACTTTTGCATCATCGGTTCCGCATACATCGTAAGCTTTCCTTATTAATAATAAGGAATAAGTAATATTTTCGACGAAGCGCTCCTAAAATCTTACTCTGGATACTGCGAGTCTTCCATCCAAAATTATCAACATTTCATCGAACTGAACGACTGAAGAGAGTTGACGATAGATTCTAGCGGTTTACTTACCCACTTTAATGCGGAATCACCAAAGTTGGCGTATTTGAGAGAGAATTACTCATCTGCAACGGCCAAGCGGATGGTCTAGTTGACTTATTGTTCTGTTATTTCATCAGTTTTCTCTCCGTGCTTTCTTTCTCCTTCAGTATTTTTCTTTTCTTCTTCTCCAAAATACTTCTCCCAAGGTGACCCTTTCTCTTTTATGTTTTGGGTGTTCATGAGTTTTTCAACTATCTTTTTGTTATGATGTGCTTCGCCGGAAAACCCGTTACGATTGTACGGGTTGATCTTGAATAATATTACATCAATCTTATCGTTTTTCGGTTTGGACACGAACAGTAATAGTTGAGCATTCTTGTAAATGTTTGTTTCGCTCATCTTTTAGCACACTCTAGAACGTCCACGTTTTCCCCTATGAAACGTTCACGCTAGTTTCAAAATCAAGAAAATATCGGGCAAGTTAAGCATGGAGCTTTTAGAGCAATCCAAGAGCAAATTAAACATGCAACTAGTGCAATTACCATGTATGTATATATGTATTACCAGTAAAAAATTGGTTTGAATTAATTGCTTAAAGTTGGAATAAAAAAATAATAATAATAAACACAATAAAGAACCTTTTGTGCAAGATTGACCTTGAGCTCCTCCATGAGATATGAAGAAAGCTCACATCAAAGATGCGAAAGGAGATTTTACCTTAAAATTCAGAAAAACAACAGCAAAAATTCGTGTTTCTTAGAACACGTTAAACGATTTCCTTCCCCTTTCTTTTATTTTCCAAACAAAATTACAGCTTTCCTTGTCAGATTTCAAGACGCCTTGTAACAAATACCAGCCACATTCATATTTCAAAATTCAAACGTTCCTGGGTTTGACGAAAATCGTCACGATTTCAGACGTTAATTATTCATAACCTCGCCGAAAGGGGTAAAGGCGAACAATATCAACCAGTGCCGAGACCATCCAGGCAACACCCGCCTTCCTCGTCGCCACCGAACGGGGTGAGAGGCCAGTCGTACGCTAAATTTTACGTAAAGAGGCCTTCGGGAAGGGTAACCGCGTATAAGGTTCTGCTGATTTGTTTGTGCGCCGGCAAGTTTAAGTAAGCACATAAAATTTGCATACAATCGCGTTTAAACGCGAATTTCCATATTCATTCGCGTTATGGAAGCCGTGTTTCCTTAAATATGCTATACGGAAGGGCGTTATTACAACGGGCGTGCGTATCCACAGTACTTCGCGAAATATTAAAAAAGTTTAGTTTAAATAGGGGTTGATGGAAATGGAAGGATGACATAGGAAGATAATTAGGTGGAAATTGTCCTTTTTATCAAGCGAACAGGTTAATTATAGGTTACCAGTAGCGGAGTACCATAAAATGGTGGTACATGGTACATTCGAGCTACTTCAAGGAATTCACAACTTTCTAGAGAGGAAGGTGATGAAAACTGCCGAAACCAAGCTTTCGCTAAAACTAACGTATTTGAACGGTGTATTTGACAAAGTTAATGCCTCTGGAAGGCAATAACACAAACATTTTGAAACGTTTAGAGAAAGTCGCAGGGTTTAGAGAAAACCGACAGTTGTAGACAACAATGTCGGGAAATTTTCGTTTTGGATATTGATCAAGAATAGATATCCATCATAAAGATTTCATTTATGCAAAGGTGGATTTTCAGCTGTAGCTATAGTAACAAGCGCAGAAATCGATATGGAACGAAAATGAGGCAAGGGCAATGTGAAACCTTATTCCGCGTTTTGTGCGTAGCGATTAGCAAGTTCTGCCAGCACATTAACTTAGGCAGTTTATTGCTTTTTTTCTGTTGTTTTATTTTATTTTGATAGTCATTACGATTCAGTTTTAACAAATGTAAGCTCCACGTTGTCAGATTTATCTCAAGAATTGTTTTCACTTGTATGTGTCATCGTACACGTACTTTGACGAGAACGCCAGTACAAAATGCAGGTTTAATAAGTGCGTCGCATTATGTTCGACAACCCAATGCTTGTGACAAATTAACTTTTTGCCATTGCCGCCTTAAGAAGTCGCAACGGAAGAGTCCGATAGTCTCTTTGTGAATCAATATGCCATCACTATTAAATGCTATCTCTTACCATTACGAAGTTATTAGCATGAAGACTCAATCTGACTTCCCCCGCTCAAAATGAAGATTAGCAGAAAGGTAAGAATGCGTAATACGTGCCTGTAAATATGCGCTCCCGACGTTCCCAAAGAATCATGATTTTTTTGAATTTTCAGACTCGAAATCATCCCCTTTATGGTTTTTAGGGCGCTTTGCACTACTCAAATTGCCGTCTTTCTATTAATCAAACCCGTTAACAATTAATCTCTCTGTTTTCTGTATAAAAGCCGGGAGAAACAAAGAACCTAATTTAATTTAGAAGCAGCGCAACGGAAGAAAAGCAATCCCCACAAAGACGTCGCGATTAACAATGAGAGAAAGGTATACATCTAACATATGTTGGTTACTAACCGACAGCTGAAGGCTGTATTCTTACTTATATACTATCTACCTATAATATACAATATATATATATATATATATATATATATATATATATATATATATATATATTGTATATTATAACTACATCCTATTATATGTAATTCACCATTCACGTATATATATATATATGTATATGTCCTTATATTTATGTACAGTGTTGCCGTAGTTCTTAAGGCTGATAAAGACTAGCATATTAGGTACATTTGTGTTGAATCCATTCAAGTGTATGCTTCATTATATATGATTGAGCGTGAAGGAGTTAATTTACTTCGATACGCACACTTTTAACGCAAATGCTGTAGTCCTTTAGGTTAGTATCACTACTTATGTTGGTGGTAACCATGAAAATTTGTTTTCAGTTCTTCCAAATCTGAAGATTTTTAATTTTCCGGTAAAATTAACGGAGTAACCCTGTAAAAGAATTCGTGCAGTGTATGTAGTGTAAAATAGTGCAAAAAGTGAAGCGATACGCTAAATTCTGGAATATTTGCAATGTTAAATAAAATTATATGGTTCATAGTCTAGCAGGACCAAGTTGCCAATTTTACTAAAAGGACGTCCAAGCGAAAACTTGGGGTTTCTAATTTTACATTATTTGCAAATGGTATCATTTCCAATGTTTACAATTGACATACGTCATCTATTAAGTTGTAAGTTTCATTGAGAGTTTCATCCTCAAAGAACACATAAAGATTGTCCAAAATCATTACGAAAATGCGCGTTCCATTGTGCTAGTTTTATTCGAAGTTGTTTGCCAGGCTATACGTCATTTGAAAGTCTAATTGTTTTGTTCATGATATCAATACTACGGGCCATTACGCGAACGTAATCTTTGTTCGTTTAGCCGAAAATGTTGCTACGATGAATAAAAGCGTAACCGCCCTTTTGACCTTAACTCATCATCGGTCACACGCCTTGCAAAATTGTCCCCATCTGAATTATAACAAAAAAAAAACCTTCATCCAAAAGGATCAGTTGACCTGATCCTTTTGGAAGTGAAGCCTAAAGATTATTTTTATTAATTTGATCAATCTCATGTAGAAATTTGGCATTTTCCGATTAACCAAAAAGATAACAACAACATATTACGTGAAAGTGATTTATCTTACTTCCCGTCACTTAACTGCTCGTATGGTTTATAATACAATTAAAAGCGATTTCTTGCGAGTTAACGTGTACATTTCCAGAAGCGACTCCAGAGGATCCCCGCTACTCGCCATCTCTCGTGGCGTCTGTAGCCCGCAAATGGTAACAATAACAGGGGCGCAACAATAACAATAATTAATAATAATTAACACCAACAATATTAATCTTCCAACAATGAATAATAATAATTCTAGAACTCCACATTGCAAACAGCATTTTAGCATGACGATAATCTTTTTCTTTTTTTTTTCGACAAACAATCTCGTTAGTTGCTGTTGAGCAAATCTCCTCTTTCTCCAAATAAATTCTATTTTACCGGAACTCCTACGATGTCATTTTACAATACGGAAGACATCGCGTAGCCTTCGTTTCGCCATGGTAACAACATGCCGGGCAAAATTAAATTTTCCTCGAAAATACGGCGCAAGCAAGCGCAAGAGTTAATGCACGAGATATTGGTGTCGATAAAATTGGATACGTTATGCACGTTTGATAACGTCTTTGTTGATAGAATACGCTAGATTGGCAACGGTGGACATTCCCCGCGCTAAAAATATACGCCAGTCTCTTTGATCTCGCGTTTACGTAACGATGTGAATGTAACCACTGGCGAAACAATGCGGAAACCTGCAGTATTATTAGTACAGAGGACAAAACGAGTGAAATTATATCTTTTTACAACGACTAGACAGACTCGTGTGTATTCGCCTCGTAAGAAAGAGTATTGGTTTCCTCGAGAGTCGATAAAACACGATTCTGTCTAGTCGCTGCAAAACAGGTATGATTTCACTCGCTTTTGTCCTCTCTAATTATTCATATTCATTGTTGGTGTTTTTATTTTTCCTTCCGTTAAAAATTCCAATATCTCATCCAGTATTTAATACTTGTGACTATTTGAAAATTACGTGTTTATCACCATACTTTGCTTTGTTACGCTGCTCTCAAATAATAATTAAGAATTAAGCTATCGCGTACAGACCCCATGGCGTTATGGTTTGCGGACATCCCGTAGACTAAAAAATAAGCACTCGCATCATGAAAGTAATTCATGTGATACAACAGCATTACATGAACACGACCCTTTAATTCGATTAAGTCACTCGAGATTTATTTTAAAATCGAAATGGTGGTTATCTGCCAGGGAAGCATTTACTTAAACGCGAGAAGACTTTCCACCTAACGCTAGACTCAAAGCAAACTTGACGAAGAAGTTCAAACCAACAACGAATACATGTATACGCACACAAACAGTAATAGATGGAGAAGAGGGAGATAGTGTCACAAATCAAGAGGCTCGGGGGAGCTTCGAGATAATTCATATGAAAATAAAACCAGAGAATCCGTCGACTAATTTAATGACGGAAGACGTCGAAGCGAGGCTTCTTACGAGATTTCTTTGGGGAAGATAAGGTATTTTTGATTATCGGGTGGTTCCTTTTTTTTACTTTAATTCGTAGTTTTCCATTATTTTATTTATTATTATTATTATTATTATTTTGGGTGTTTAGATCTATCTTGAGCCAAGGAAAAATTTTTTTTGTTTTCTTTACCAAATACTTAAAACGCAACGGATTCAAAAACTTCCTCAAATTTAAAAAATTAAAAATAAATTAAAAAAATCTAGCTTATAATAGAGGAGGAGACTGGAGGCACGTTTGCTACACGAGTTCGCGAAAACATATTCCTGATTGCTCCATGCTGTTTCACTGGATAGCAACATATGACTGATTAATTCTTAACGCTTTAATCGCAAACCCTCATATTTCATCGTTTTTCTCCTTTCATTCTTTGTAGCGACTTTCATTGAGTTCATCTACGCCATCTATAACCTGCATCCCTCACACCTTTACAATTCATTTTCGTACGCAAAAAATTACACATCCCATTTACATGCGATGTATCAATAGTTGGCCGCTAGAATGTGCATCGTTTACTTCTACTCCACTTCAGGGAGCCCTTTTCTGAATAACCGCCCGTCATCAATCACTTTGCGTTTATTTCTGGTCTTGACGTGTATGGATGGAGGTCAGAAGTTTTTAAAAAAAACGTCTCTCTTTGACCTGCTGGATCCTTTCGGCGTGGTAGAACACCTTTTTCCAACTAGACCATTAGAGTTTTTCCGTAAGGATTATGTTTTCCCTTTCTACGAGTTCGTACGCGAAAATTCCAGAAATTTGAATAAGACGTAGATTCTTAGTTTGAAGTTTTTTAAGTGAATATAATTCGAATCAATTGAAGATTGATTTAGTTTGGCAATAATCGTTTGTTGTTAAACAAAGAAAATTGACTTTGATTCGCGACCGTATCTTTGCAAGATGTTGCCCGGAGTTTCCTATAGTATCTTCAGACTTCTCACTTTGACTGCTATTTATTTCGTTTTTTTTTTGATTTTTCATCTTGAACTTGTAATTTTTCATTATTCTATTTCATTTGGGTTTTTAAGTATTTGATAAAGAAAACAAAAAATTCTTTTCCCTGGCCAAGATAGATCTAAACACCCAAAATAATAATAATAATAATAATAAATAAAATACTGGAAAACTACGAATTAAAGTAAAAAAATTAGAAAAAAAGAACCACCCGATAATCGAAAATATCTTATCTTCCCCAAAGAAATCTCGTAAGAAGCCTCTCTTCGACGTCTTCCGTCATTAAATTAGTTGACGGATTCTCTGGTTTTATTTTCATATGAATTATCTCGAAGCTCCCCCGAAACTTGATTTGTTACACTATCTCCCTCTTCTCCATCTATTACTGTTTGTGTGAGTGTACGTACGTCCGTTGTTGGTTTGAACTTCTTCGTCAAGTTTGCTTTGAGTCTAGCGTTAGGTGGAAAGTCTTCTCGCGTTTAAGTAAATACTTCCCTGGCAGATAACCACCATTTCGATTTGAAAATAAATCTCGAGTGACTTAATCGAATTAAAGGGTCGTGTTCATGTAATGCTGTTGTATCACATGAATTACTTTCATGATGCGAGTGCTTATTTTCTAGTCTACGCGATGTCCGCAAACCATAACGCCATGGGGTCTATACGCAAGAGCCTAATTCTTAATTATTAATTTGGAGCAGCCTAACAAAGCAAAGTGTGGGAATAAACAGTATTGCAATTCTTAACAGGAGAATAAACAAGAACACCAACAACGAATACTTAAGTACATACTTAGCAAGAAATAAACTGAACCATGCACGTTTCCGCATTGTTTCGTCGGTGGTTGTTATATAAACGCGAGATCAAAGAGACGGGTATATATTTATAACGCGGGGAATGTCCACCGTTGCCAATCTAGCGTATCCTATCAACAAAAGCGTTATCAAACGTGCATAACGTATCAAATTTTATCGACACCAATACCCGATGCAATATCTGTTGCGCTTGCTTTCGCAATATTTTCGAGGAAAATTTAATTTTGCCCAGGATGTTGTTACCATGGCGAACCCAAAAATATGTGTTTCTCTCAATGCTCTTTCGTACTTCGTAGACAGAGAGAAGATAACAAAGTAACAGAAAAACTAGTAGCAAAGTCACAGCAAAAAGTCAAAATTAGGTCAAAAATGGCACTGAGAATATGCTTTTGATCTTTTAGCGTTAGAAGATCCAAGAATCCTTCTGCAATACGGACCACCAAGCTTACGATGGAGAAATACACCATGATTGGCGGGCTCGTGCGAGTTTAGAATTTGATTTTCAACATTTGCCACTTTGCAGTTTCCGCGTCCACATCAGCTATGCGTAATCTATTAAGAGACTGCGTGATTCAAATAAGGACATTTTCTCTACTTACTGGCTAAGAGTCCTGTCGGTCGAAGCTGGGGCAGAATCGTGATGACGCCGCTCCTTGTGGACGATACCCATCAGCTTCATCCACGCGTTGTTTTGGGCACCGTGGCCGCCCATTCCACTTTGCCACATCGTCATGGTGAACCGGCATTACCAATTTAACTTCCCAGATAGAAAAACCTCGTGCACCACTATACCTTTTTCCTCTAGATTTCACTTTATGTTAGTGTTGATGAACTGCTTTTCTTCTTTTTATTTGGTCTTGATAGATTCTTAGCGATTATAAGATTTTATTGCGTAGTATCATACAATATCAAGGAAGAAGCTTTCTTTTTTCTTATGTATTATTAATTTTTTTATATTTATACGTGTACAGCGTAATATATAATATTACTATGGTAATAATAGCCTTTCACATATAATAGAAATGAGAATATTTATTTATTATTTAATGTTATTAGAGGGGGGTAAAGGCGATACAGCGTCGGCTTTAAGATTGAAAAAACTCTAAAAAATTCCCCTACATTTACAAATACCAATAAATATGTTATTTGTATATTATTATTTTTAATATTAAGAACTATGAATATTGCTAATAATATTTAATATTACAATCTAATTGGTATTTGAATTTATTTAATTTATCGTTAGGTATATAAAATGGAAGATAAGTACGATTTTTTTATATATTTATTATTATTATATTTATCGAGAATTTATTTTATAGCGCAATTATTAATGTAACGGCTACATATGTAGTATAAGATCTAACTTGAGCAATATTTTTTTTTTAATTTTAAGTGCCCCTAGTTATCTTTTTTCTTTTTTTTTTTTGAGGGAGCGGAAGGGGGTTCAGAAGGTAAAAATCGAAAAATTGACCGTTTTAAAAATCTGTTTTGGACTGCTTCATTACTATTAATGTTATTTACTATTATTATTATTATTATTGTAAATATTATTACTTTTACATTTATAATTAAAAAAAAAGGTTTGATAGGATTAATGGCATTATTTATGAATTTCTTTTTGGCTGATTATATTCCTTTGGATTTTAAAGATTACTTGGTGTTACTGCTTCTTATTTCATTGTTTATTGCTTAGCACTAGATCATTATGTATCAAATAACACGAAATCTTCTGTCCCCTATCCTTTCTTTTAATTATTCTAATTAATATTTCTTTTGCATTGTAACATCTTTTCTGGCGGAAAAACAACTATTTTTTAAGCAATTTGGGTACCATTCTTCTAAACAACATCGATTTCTTTTTTTTTGATTACTTGGATTCTCGTAACGTCTTTACGTCCTTTCTGACAGAGAAAAAAACTATTTCTCGAGCGTTTGAAACGTCATAACTTCTTTACCACCTCACGATTTCGCTCCGAGGCTATTCTTCGGGGTACCATCGATGGTGGAACTCTTACCGAGGTTACCATCGCCGCTAAATGGTCCGAAGAAGTCCGAAAAGCACGGTCGCGGTATTTCTAACGTCCTCCTCGCGATGCCGCTTAACATCTTCACCAACAGGTGAAAGAACGCGCGGAAGAGAGATGGAGCGAGCGGTTGGCGCGTTGCGGAGTCGCCGGGTCGTGTTATCGAAGCGTTTGACGCGGTGTCGCGTGGTTGCACTGCCGTGAGCGGCCGGCGACGGCAGGATCCTGCGTTGAGAGCATGCGCCGCACTGCGGACCACCTGGTCATGCCGAAACGACGTCGAGGATGGTGTATTGGTAAATAGCGAGGAGGAGATCCATCGTCACTGCAGCACGGAGCATCCTGGGGGTCGCCCACGCAACGACGCGCGATTATCCTGCATCCTGCTCCTAGCGTGAGGTTGTGTGCTGCTCTGTGTGCATGATGCGGGAGTCACGACGACTCCGCGGCTCTCCGTCTCTCTTTGTCGTTTCTGTGTGAGGACGTGCGTTCGGACCCTCATCCGCAGTGCCACATAACGCGCAACGGCGGATAATATGTCCCGTTTTATATAGACGTTGGTTAAGGGACGAAAATTCTAACCTAACTTTGTTTCGAAAAGAAATTTTTCAATTTAGAGATCGAACCAAGCTTTCGTGTTGCTTGCCATACAGCCGTACAGTGCTTGCTTTATTTATTGAATTTATTAGGGGCATTTTAACTGCGGCGAAATAGAATTTTCTCTTTGACCACATGAACAAGCGCAAAACAATATTTAGACCGGGATACAATAGGTTCAGAGTTATTTGAGACATGATATCCGTAACATAAACGTAAATTAGAATGAAACTAATGTTTCGGATAATCTCGGTAATAAAATTATCAACGATTTATAAATCACTCAATCAGGATGAGCATCTCCAGGCGGTGCTCCGGGAAAACTACTTCCTCCTTATAACTCCTTCCTCCTATATAAGGCTCAACATATTGCCCTACCTGGATAGAATATAGGCCATTTAAACGGTTTATAACCGTAACCAAAGCGGTTGGTTTCACCAATCTTTGATGATTGATCTAATTGAAGTGGCATTGCCTTTTCTGCGGAAATTGGATGACCGAAAAATTCTTCAAGTCATCGAAATTATTCTGGCGCCACCGAATTTTAATTTTTAATTTTTTCCACACCGTGGACGTCGATGTTGACGGAATGTGAAAGGTTTCCTAATCTTCTAAGAGCAATATTTGAAAAGATGCAGCTATCGTCATTTGCTAACTTAAGAGCTTCGAAGGTTTGAAATACGAATGGTGAAAATACTTTCCGACTATGTTGAATCAAGAAGGAATCATGAAGGAAGAGCAAGGACAAAAACGAAACTTGAATAGAGACATCAAAAGCAAAAGCTAAGGGAGCATCAGTCTTAGACGAGAATGAACACAGTGATCAAGAAGAAGAATGAATAATATAATCAATTAAATTAGTTATTATCATCAAGCTTAAACTCATATGGCCCACAAGTTTAAGCTAGATGAAAATTACTTCGTGTTAACTAGATGTAATAGTTCAAAACTAAATCAAAACTTTTCTAAATGAAAAAATAGGTTAACTTCAACAATCATTTAGATTTTAGTTTAGATAGTTTAGATAGTTATCTGTTTGCCTTTTTAAAGATGCTTATCCGACTTCGCCTTATTTGCTATATTGTTGAGGCTTCAAACTTTTCAAGGTACCCTCGTACACAATATTCAACCTCGCATTTCAGCCACATCACATCCGACGTGAACCCTTTTGATGTTTCCGCCAACCAAAGGGAATGTCGAGCAACATTTTTTTCGCCAGGGTATCTTTTTTTTAGCGAAGAGTTTTACGCGAAGGAGCTCATGTATTAAAGTCCCTCGGACGAGATATAAATTGACGAAATACATACATAAACGTCAAATCGTCCCGCCTTCTTGAAATCCCAAGCTCTCCATCTAGATTGAGGGGAATAAGGCAGGTAATATCGCTACATGAGAAGTAACGGAGAATTTTCTTCATCGATGATGACATCCTTGAAGCGTATGTATGCATTTACGTTAATTTGTTTCAATTTATTTTATTGTCGGGAATATGGTTGAACGTGGTTTAAACTTAAATAAACGAACTTAACGATGATTCACAAAAATAAGCAAGGTATCGTGGTTCCGTTAATGTTGCTATTGACTTGAGAATGTTTGCTTTTTAAAATTGATGGTTTGTCCGCTTGCTCATTCGGGAGAGCTCACACGGCACAAAAAAAAAGGAATAAAGTTGGTGCAGACACAATCGAAACAATGGGTTGAATCATTGAGTGTAGGCTTTCACGACCGTTATCCACAGTAGAAATTTCTTTCGAGATTTATCGCTAGTTAATATTTTACTTGACGTTTCGCTGATCATCAACAAAATTAGAGACCTCATACCTGAGCTGCAACCACAATCGAGCTTCCTCACGACTAAAAAAATTCCTCGAGCTCGATACAGGATTAAACAGGCGATATTCTTTACTTACGATCGCCAAGATGTAACCATTAAAAAGTGTTGCGCGCTTTCCTTCAACATTCAACAAAAACGCAAAAAAACCGATCACAGTTGCTCACGCATTCTCCAAGACAGTGCTTAGCCGTACGTTGCTCACTAAACTTTGACATCTCCGAAAGTTGAAAGTGCCTATGCAAGGATGTCATTTTTCATTTCTAAATAGATTGAAAGGCTTGTAAAGAGACATTGCGATAGGATAAGTGCTATTTCCAAGTACACCCAAGTAACCCTAGTACTGTATCAATAATGCTACTAAAAAGAAAGGAACGTGTTTCCTAAATTATTTAAATTTATTTAGCTCTTACACAAGTCTACCATTCTAAACGCATCACCTTCGCAAAGTTCCAACTTCCCCGACAAAGAATCAGAAGGAAGGACGAAAGAAGCTGTAAAGAAGTTAAGATATATTTCGCTGGGGTGCTGAAGATATTGAAAGGGAAACTTAAAAAACGTCTAACGAAGAACACCCTCACAATGTATGAGAGATATCGGATTACGAATTCATATTTAATACCTTAATGGGGTTGCGGTAGGTGTGTTCAAAGTTTGCAACTCGAATGCGTAAAATTTCGACTGCTTAGTTTGGGGGAAGTCGGGATATCGATCGAAGATTATAAATGGCAATTGATAGGTTCTAACAATAAGTTACAGATCGAAATTGTTTCAAATGTTCTCTCTTAACGTTGAGGACATCGTATGAAGGGATGTCATTTGTTAATTTAACATGAACAATAGTGTAAATTAATAAATAAATTCCTCGGAAAATAGAACCCTTGATCTCTCCGTCTGTTCTTTTCCAGCAACGTTTTATTAAATTTCACGGACGATCTGCTTCTCTGAATCTTAGTTCGATCTGCAAGCAAAGCTCTTGACTATAAAACTGAGCTTATAGTCCTTTCTAACATGAATCAAAAACATTGATAATTATTAATAAAAATAATGAAAAAATTACTGTATTGTAATCAAGCCAACCCTCTTTTTAACTTTAAAAGTTTGAGAATTTAATAAATAAGTAACTTTATCCTTCAAAAACAATTGAAATTTCAAATTTTAAATTAAGACGGACGTATAGACATTGAAATACCTAAAACTTTTAGAATAATCTCATTAATTTTTTTTTATTTTTCCTACGATCACTTCACAGAAATTCGAAAAATAAAGCCTTATTTTGTAATCTTTACAATACGATGTCAAATTTTGGAGTTTTGATTAATACACATTTTTTTTTCAATATTTTGAGGGTTACATATTCGTCGTTGTATAATAGTCCTTTAGATTTAATTTACTAATAATAAAATGATTTTATTTCTAGGAAATATAAAATTCATACAATAAAATATATATTTAATTTATTTATTAAATTAACAACATTAAATAATTGAATTGTAATAAAAAGAAAATAATATTCCATTTAATTTATCGTTTTTTTAAGTTCCGACCTGCTTAGTTGACTAATTTCTAATCTATTTTCATTGATAATAATGATAGCAAGGACTGTGGCGTAGTATAGTAAATAACACATAAGTATCGGCACCCTCCGCACCACACAAGTTGCCTTCATTGTTTGGGAAATAAATAGACCTTGCCAATGATATAAAAATTATTTTCTTCGCGATAAAACCAGCTTTTGCAATTATACTATGCCAAAGTGTTACTGAGTAGAGAGAGCAAAAGCGGGTGAAATCATACTTGTTTTGCGACCAGTAGACAACACGATCCCTTTCTTATGAGTCGAATAGACACGAGTCTGTTTAGTCGGTGCAAAAAAAGGTATAATTTCACTCGCTTTTGTTCCTTCTATTACTAAGTAATGTTGTTCAGAATGGAAATCTACGACCTCTGCCCAAGCAGGGCAACGCCCCAAAAAATTATAAATCAAGGCGAAAATTATTTAAGTTTCACAAGAGTCTTTCCGTCTATTCGAGAACACACTGTGTAATATTTATTTACATTTTATTTTGATATTCATTTACGTTTATTTCCATTTTACTACAAGACGAAGACCTCTCCCTCTTCCCTGCAATTTCCCCCAACAAGAAGTTTTATTTAGAGAAGGTCAAATAAACAACTTTTAATGTAAAAAACCAAACTTACGAACGGAATGTATAACGTCTTTTCGAAATTCTAAAATTTAAATATTGCAGCTTTAAACCTAACGAAGATCCTCTGTATACAGCCTCAAAATACGACTATTCGATTAAATAATCCAAAAAATTCCGTTTAATTATTCTTCTTAATAAAAAAAATAATCCGTTTATTCCGATTAATATAAAAAAATAATAATTTATTTTTATTTAGTCAATAACTAGCTCTATTGGCGCCCTCTCTGAGTAAAATGCCAAAAATGCACTTTAGCTTTGATAGGAACATTTTCTATATTAAAATTTAGCCGCGTCGTGGTTCCGTATGTTGTCAGTGTACGCCGGCCATCTTGATCAACGCCTGCGCCGAAGCTGTCAGAAAGTGCACCATAACCGGGTTCTGTCACATTTATAGAGGTGTAAAAATCGCAATTTAGACGTAAGAAACTAAAGGCACCCGAGCCGAAGCGAAAAGCGAGGTTTAGCGACATCGATAGGAAATGGCGAAGCCGGATCAGGTGCTCATCATCGAACCGCAAAATGAGCTTAGATTTAAAGGTGAGTGGCGAATTGTTATTGACGTATCATCGTCGTCCTCTCTTTATATACGCTTAGAAGTTGTACGGCCCAACGATTCCTTATTTAACATCGTTAACGATACGCTAAACGCAACGTTTTTTTAGAGATAAGCGCCTATCCGTCCATCGTTAGCCGCTAAAAATTCTATTTCGATAATTCTAAGTTTGCCAAGTATTCCGGGCAGTTGCATTTCGAACAACGGTTTCCAGCTTCTTTCTCGTTAAGAATACGTTATCGGATAATGGATAAACAGCAACACCGTTTCGATTAGCTTCTAAATACTAATCGTATTAATCGAGATACTTGTACTACCCGTTTAAACGTCTACAACCGAAATCGTCCGGGCGTTCGGCCCCCCCGTATTACCCGCATTTATAGGTTATAAAACCTACGACGCGATCTTACAAGTCGCAAATATAATCCATATTCCGTTATCAATTTGGGGAATCGTTGCGTATGCAGCACTCGTGATGGCAATAACCTCTTACAATCAACATAATTTGCCCGTTCGGGCGTTCAAGATCGATCATCTTTGAGATATATTCCGGAAATACGGTGAAAATCGTCCGAGCAAATCGAGAATTGTTTCTACGAGGGGGCCCCATTTCATCCGCATGCAACAATATTAGTTGTGCGAAGTGTTTCACTTTCTTTGGATGATTCATACGTGCGATTTGGCGCAGGATACGTTATTACATAGAACTTACGTATACGTTAAATTAATCTTACTAGGTGCATGACTCGTAAATATCAACGTGTAATAAGTTATTCGTAATTCTATTTCGATTTTAAACCTAGAATCGGTTAACGAAGTATTACGCATGCGTAGCGTACATAATCGGAATACCTATGAAAATTGAGTTATCTTCAATTGTTCGACTTTAAAAATTCTACATTTTCTAATTAATCAAATTGCCATCGGCGTATTTATCTGTTTACTTACTCCTCTCGCATTTAAATCGATCGGCGTTTATTTTTTAATAGAGCAATTATTATGTTCATTTAACTTACGATTAGTGCAAAACTATGTTCGATTAACTCGAATGGCGTTCGTTTGAAAAAAGCATTTTATTCAAGGATACGCAAATATAGAATCGAATTAGTAATTTCGATGCGCGAATACAGCGACGTGCACTGGGTAAAATATGTAAATGAATTTTAATTTGTTCCAGAAAGTTTTCGCTTGTTTTTTTTTTTTTGTTTTGTGATACAACAAAAACTCCTGTTAATACCTAACGTATGGTATATCTATATGATTCGCCTTATATATCCTGAAAAAAAAAAATAAATAATAAAATACGCCCTCAAAAGGAATACAGATATAAAAAATTCTAACTGATTCTGGTTTATCGCGACGATTGGTTTCACCGTGTTACAAAGCATAACAAGTAAAGCGGGCCGGTTTGCCTTTAGATCGGGACCGTATCCAGCCGCAACGCGGGTACGTTTTGCGTCAGTTCATTTTGGGTGTCTACGCGAGTTAGTCGAAGATCGTACAATGTTACTATTTGTGGTATTTCGAGCGTACGGTAGCGCAAAAGGCCGGCGATCATCGCTGGAAGGTGTAAAGGTGCGTATCGGCGAATTTCCAGATTTATATTGTGACATTGGTGCTAAAATAGCGTGTAAAGTTTGCGATAAACCGTTATCCTGCTGGCGCAAATGCGACAGCACGAAGTGTGTTTTTAAGAACTATTATGCTGTTTGTTTGATGCGGTAGAAAAATTTCGAAATACTACGTTATCTGTATATGTATATGTATATGTGTTATCTGTAGTCTTCAAATTAAATATGGTTTCTCATTCGCCAACTGGAATAATATGTGTTACTCGGGTAGCTCGGACCTGCTCCAGTTGCCGAATGGAAAACCATAAAAGTCTAACTTATCTTATCGTCACTTTTAAACGAAACTGGAGGATATCGAACGAAACTGATGTTTAAATAGGTGGAACGGAACACGATAAGATTAACTAAAATCTCGTGTTTGTTGAGAGCAGAAGAAAATTATCGCTTTGATGTAAATCGTCGCAACATTAACGCCGTTATTTTTGACGATTCGGCCCTTTTATTACAAAAAATAGCGCGGCTAATAAATACCGTGAATGTACAGTAATACATATGCAGTGTTCATTTTTAGCTGAAACGACTCCATGACAATGACCTCTGGAAAGCTTCGTAATCGAAGTGGCACAAGTTTGTTTACACAATTGTCAGTCGTTTCTAGTTTGACGGCACGTGTTAAAAAAAGTCAATCCGGAAAAGATGATGATACAAGTGATACGCGGACGGTTTACAGCCATCGTTGGGCGATCCTCCAAAGATTGCTTGCCGCTGATCGCGGTATCCCAATCGCGTACCTACGCGGAACTCGGCAAGATGCCGGACTACCTCAAAGACATCCCGGAAGCAATGAATCCGTCCTTCTACCAGATGATCCTCTACAACTTCCACAAGGCGCGAGTGATCGTAGAGGAGAAACTTATCGAATCGTTCAAGAACGTCAAAGGACAACCGCCGATGGACTTGAACACCCGCCGGCAAAAGGTGCAGAATATCATGTCTTATTTGGAGAACGCGGACGCCATGTTGGAGGTGCATTTTCCGGTTAAAAGAGACGACGGATCGTACGAAATGATCGAGGCTTACAGATGCATACACAAATCCCATAAGATGCCGGCGAAAGGCGGCATTCGATACGGTCTGGGCGTCGATAGGGATGAAGTATTCGCCTTAGCCTGTATTATGACGTATAAATGCGCTACGGTAGGTCTGCCGTACGGCGGTGCGAAGGGAGGAGTGTGCATAGACGCGAAAAAGTATTCCGTAAACGAATTGGAGAGGATTACGCGAAGGTTCACGCTGGAATTAGCGAAGAAGGGCTTTATCGGTGCTGAACTAGACGTCCTGGCGCCGGATATGGCTACCGGCGAAAGAGAGATGTCGTGGATGGCAGATACCTATCACAAGACTTTCGGTTATCGGGACCTAAACGCTATCGGCTGCGTCACCGGTAAGCCCATCAACCAGGGCGGTATTCACGGCCGAGCCTCCGCTACCGGAAGAGGCATCTTCAATTGCATGGATCAGGTGCTCCACAGCGAAGACTTAATGAAGATGGTGGGCTTGAAGACGGGTTGGAGAGATAAGACGTTCATCGTGCAAGGTTTCGGCAACGTCGGCCAGCACACCATGCGATATTTCTCGCGAATGGGCGCTAAATGTATCGGAGTGATCGAACTAGATGGTAGTATCGTGAATCCGCAAGGCATCAACTTCGAGGCGCTGCAAACCCACAAATTAACCAAGGGGACCGTGAATGGTTTCCCGGGGGCGCAACCTTATAAAGGCAAGAGCCTCATGTGCGAACCATGCGACATCCTAGTACCAGCCGCCGGTGAAAAACTCATCAACAAGGACGTGGCTAAAGATATAAACGCGAAGATAATCGCGGAAGGCGCCAACGGCCCGATAACTCCCGCCGGAGACAAGGTGCTGCTGAGCAAAAACGTCTTGATACTGCCGGATCTCTTCGCCAACGCGGGAGGTGTTACCGTCTCCTATTTCGAGTGGCTGAAGAACATCAATCACACCTCCTTTGGCCGGTTGACGTTCAAATACGAACGCGATTCCAATTACATGTTATTAAAGTCGGTTCAGGAATCACTGGAGCGGCACTTCGGACAGGACGGTTCCAAGAAAATTCCCATCACGCCTTCCCCTGATTTCAAGGCGAGAATAGCGGGAGCATCGGAGAAGGATATTGTTCATTCGGGCTTAGCTTACACCATGGAAAGGTCCGCTATTTCCCTGATGAACACCGCCAGGGAATTCAAATTGGGAACGGATTTCAGGACAGCCGCCTACGTTAATTCCATCGAGAAAATATTCCACACGGTCTGCGATGCTGGCTTGACTTTTTAGACCCTCGTATTTTATTAACATTGCCACTTTATATTGTCGCTATTGACTTTTTTTATCTTTACATTATGACTGACTGGTATCATTTTTTAGTAATGGTGATTTATGCATTTATATACTATTTATTTGTAATAAAGGTATCCCTGGCCTGTTTCCTTATCTCGCTTTCGTAGACTTCTAGAAGTAATAACGCAGCCACCGGTATAGATACTTTGTTCTCGTTTCTTGATGGATTCTTCCAAGATCATCTATCATTTCGCATCGTGAAGGTGAAGGTACGGGTAAGAATCGGATGGGCAGTAGACGACACCATAACGGAAAGGTATATCTCATACCTAACCGAACGGTGATACGCAAGGTAGGGGAACTGAATAATCTTCATCTTCGAATGATCGAATGACCTTCGATCTTCAGTTGAAACATGAAACTTGTGTGGTGCCGATACTTTTGCGCCGTTGTGCCAACTTATTCGTTATTAGAACGGTAATCGTGCATCACCGTGTCAAATTATGCGCTTTAATTTTCTAAAGCGTATTGCCTTTTAAATGGAAGAATTTCATGACGTTTGGATATTCGATTTTCTTCCGCATATGCAGAAGCTGTGAGAACATTCGACCCGTAACATCTGTTTGTTATAAATAAACCAAACGTAATTAAACATATCGCCTACGTCCCTTACGCAAGCAATTTGCACCGCCACACAACCTTGATTCTGGTAATAAACAGTCGAACCTGTATTTATTTAATAATCGCCGCTTCACTCGTAATTTCTATTACTGGATACTTATAAAAAAATCCGAAAAAAATTGTACTTGTTGCATTCATTAAACTTTACACAATGATAATGAAGTAGTTATTTGTCTTTTGTACTTGTTTTTCTCTACGCGTCACCTTGTACCAATAAGATAATGTATTCTAGTTCCTAACTTATCCGAGTAAGACGATCTTATTCTTTAATTATACCTTTCCATGGGACATTTCGACTCGCATCTAACAGTCAAATGATGTTTACTTTTCTTGAACTGGGCAAATAATGATCGGATATTGAATTGAAACGAATTGTACGTCAAGAGTTAAGATAAAATGATCCCGCCAATTTAGCCGCTGCAAAACTACATGACGTGCACGTCGAAAGACTTAAAACAAAAACCATCACGCGTTAAATGTCGTTGTTAGTCTGCTTATATTTTTTACCGATTACGTCATTAATTGACTAAACATTTTTTTTACCCACTTACGCGGTTTAAAGCGTGACGATTAATAATGCTAATATTCAATCGTAAAACTAAGGAGCTGGTTAAATTCCCCCGAAATTCGACCGTTTAGCTGTTGTTAATTTCACGTGCGCTGGTTTAGTTTCGTCGGTATTTGTGGACTCTAAATATGTTACGTTTCCAGGTTTGAGGACGATGTTTTCTAAAATAAAGATAAAAAGAACTGGATGAATCCATAGCGCAGTAGGACTCTCGTAAAAATAAAATCGGTTGGGAGTAAAGTAGAACATGAGTGCCCGAGTTATTGTACGTGTTTATACGTTTTTAGCCAAAAATAAAGGAAAAGCCTGAGAGCAAGGTTTTTATTGAATGTAACGATAAAATAGAAACAATCATTATGGAGCAACGCTCTATTTTTTTCCTGCCATCTGCAGCGGAACCTCGATTATCCGCCTGTGGATTTTCCGTGCAAGGGTACGTTTGTATTATCAATACTTGAGCACGATACTCGGCTTCTTGTTGTGTTGGTCACGTTTGGTCTGCGAAGGTGGCGCCCGCAAATCGAAAAAGGAAAGTTCTCGCATTATCAAGTATGTCGTCACTAGCTTGTAGGAGTTAAACCATTTTCATTCAGACTTTAAACGGAAAGACAACAAAAGAATCGGGCTTTCGATAATGGTTTAATTTCATCAGATTTTAGAAGAGATTATCAATATATTTTCCTTTATGCTACCTAACATGACATAACATGACAAGGTTAACATTTTTTTTGCAAGAAAGGGTTTGAAATGACGCAAAAGGACATCTTCCTAAAAGCAACGAAGAAGAAGATTTACTGAAAAATATCGCCACAGTTGTCAGAAAAGTCGATGAATTACAAGACGCCAATAACGAAGAGAAGTGATTACGAGTGGGTACCCAATGTTAATAGAAGATCAAAAGCCGGAATGGCGAAAACAATGCTGTATTGTCTTAGCAAATGGCGCAGGCCAAAATGATCTTGAGTAAAAAAAAAAGAGTATCTTTTAACGTTTATGCAATCATGTTACCAATCACAAATAATAACGCCATCTTCGTATTGAGGTTTGTAATTTTCTCGTATGTACGCGCGAATGTTTACATGAAACTTTCTAGTTTGGGCGAAATTCGTTAAAAAAAGAAAAAAAAATGTGAAAACTTGACTAAACCAAATGATCTCGTTGCATTATTTTTTTCTGTTTTGCTTGCAGGACCTTTTAACGTGCCGGTCACCTCGTACATGAAACTAACGAATCCATCAGAGAGGAAGGTAATGTTCAAAATCAAGACGACGGCTCCAAAAAAGTACTGCGTCCGACCGAACTCGGGCAGCTTAGATAGTAATGCTAGTGTCGAAATTGCAAGTAAGTATTCGTCGAAACTCGACGGTTTATTTGCCAAATTATCGAACGATTGTTCGGCTATTGAAACCGGTCGTACTATGTTTGTAGCATGAAAGAATAATTTACTAATCGTTACATAGAGGAAATCGATAAGGATATCTGCACGGATCTGATACGGAACATTCAATGGCTAATAATGTTAATATAAAGTAATTTAGACGATGTACGGTATATGCTGCATGAGTACTTAAACAATACGAAAAAAAACTCATGTAGCATATATAATACGTCGGGTAAAGAGGATCCACACTAATACGCTAATTTTCCTTCCCGTCAGTATGTCTGCAGCCGTTCATCTTCGATCCGACCGAGAAGAACAAACACAAATTCATGGTCCAGACGGTGTTCGCGCCGGACGGCGATCTTAGCGCCGATCAGATCTGGAAGGACGTCTTTCCAGAGAAGATCATGGATTCGAAGCTGAAGTGCGTCTTCGAGATGCCAGACGAGCAGAAGGAGGCGCAAGAGGAACCGGTAAAGACTAGTCCTAAGGCCGCAATACAGCAGACGGCCACGATAAACATAGAAGCCGAACTGCAGAAGGCAGCGGCGGAGGTGGGTGTTTATCGGATGTTAATACGTTGTTAGTTGCATTTAATTGAGGAGTGGACTTTCGACGCCGTACACTTGATCAATATAATAATGTGGTCAATACGCTTTGACTTGGCGTCTATTGTACGCATACAATTTCTAAAACTAGTAGACAATGGGGCTCCTCGACTAATCTTTTGCTCATTCTTACTTGTCAAGTATTAGTTAAAATGTAATATGTTAGTTTTGACTCTACGACGCCTCAGTTTATTAATATTCCACCGCGCTTTGCAGGTACAGCAGCTGAGAGAAGAAGAGAGTTCGTTACGGCAGGAGAACCTACGGTTAAAGGAGGAGTTGCTGCGGCTGAACAACACCGCAGGCGTCCGGCAGCCAATCACCAACAAGTATTCGCCGGCGGCTGTCCAGAATCCGAATAATCCGATGTTCTATTTGGCGTTAAGCGTGGCCCTGGCCGTATTCGGCTTCATACTGGGCAAGTTTTTACTTTGAGCCGTCTACCTGTGTACAGACTATACAGTGGCTTCTAATCTCTCTATTCTATTGTATATTTATTATTATTATTTTCAGTTACTATTATTGTCAGATCAGATGATGATGATGATATGATATATACGACTTACTGTCAAGTGTAAGTGTAACAAATAAAAACAAATTTTTCGAGAACGTAAACCCAAAACAAACCAAAAAAAAAAAACTATTATAACAAAACGCTAACGATGAAATTCCATCGATTCACAGACACAATAATATAACGAACATCCTGTTTGATTCTCTCATTGTTGCAATTTTACCAACTTTACCAAACACAATTAGCGACTATTACACAATGAAACTCACGGATGGACAGACTTGCCTGTCGGGTAGCATCCTGCATCTTTTTCCATTTGTTTTATCGCTGTGTATTTTAAGTTAATTAATGCAGCGCCACCTAGCGGTGCTAGTCTGTACGTTCTTCTCTTTACGAAATAATAAAATGCCATTTAGTGTGTACGTTCTGCCGTGTTCAAAATTCAGATATCGCGAAGTTGTTTGGTTTAAACGAAAATACACGATTACCAACTATACACGTTAAATTTTGAGCATGGCATGTACTTGGAAGAAAGAAGCTTGCCGAGGACGTTTTATTTCTTCTTTTATAAACATTACTTACGTGCGAAAGAGTTATATATAAAGATAAACAGAGAGAAACGGGGTTAATTGAATGACCCTGAACCTCCGCCACCCACCACCACTTTGCTTTTTCCGCCTTGCGATTTTCATTTCTTTTTAAGAGGGACGTTTTTACCATAAATAGGAGTAGTATTTTTGGTTCTTGTTCATTTTTTTTTAAGAAAACAAGTCTTGTATATATTTATAGATGATAAATGTGTGTGAACTGTTTTCCGTTTTCGATCTTAAATTTAAAATAAGAATTGTAATAAATCCTTATTGTAGTGGTAGTAATAAATGTGTAGACAAACGGTGTAATGGGACTTATTTTTTTACGATACCGAAATGCCATTTTCTCGATAACCCCCTGTATTCCACGGTAATAGAGCTTACAAAAGACCATCACTAAATGGCATTTTTTATATTTAAGTGGCCTACTTCGATATATCGACGTGAAACTATTTGCAGTTGACGGGGGGGAAAATGAAATTTATAGTAACGTTTGCCATTACTTAATTTAAATTTTGCGGGTGTAAAATAATCTTGATGTTATGAATAAAAATCCCAAATATGGATGATTAATTCTTGGCAATAAAGGGCGAAATCGACAAATTTAAATTTTCCCCGGGCAACTTTTGAATAAATTGGATTATTCATGACGTTATTAGTATTTTCTTTAATTAATAACAGCCAACCTAAATATTTTAATTACCAAACAAAAAAATAAAAAAAAACAAAATTAAATATTAAAAATCATCAATTGTAAACAACAGATCCTAGCAACATAATTCTAAAATTTGCCGAAATAAAAAACTATTTTATCTCGATAAATAAACAGTAAACGAAGCTTTATAATGATCATTGAAGAAATCGGTCTTATGCCGTAACTTTGTAATTAAAACGAATTGACCTACTACTCTTGTGTTATTTACGCATAAAATCGGTTCTATTTTGGCTGTACGAAATTTAGAAAAAAATAAAAAGCATCTTGTATATTAAAAGAAAAAACGTCTTTACGCTAGAAAGAAAAACGGGCAGTTATACTTAGTTTTAGTGATATAATAATTGATAATAAAAGGAAAGAAATTATTTCTTGTATATATTAATAAATTCTTTTTACATTATTTTCCTTAAATACCTGTGTGTTGCCAACTTTAATGAGTATAGTTTGTAAATTAAATGTCGAAATTTGTGTAATTAAAAAAAAGAGAATTTATTAATGGCAATATACACTGTGATGAATTTATTTCGCCAATTTTATTCGTTCATCCTAACTATAATTCTCTTATAATCAGCGCGGCTAAATTCATAAAACAGTGAATATTTTTGCAAAAAAAAAAATTACAAAAAAATAGAGAAACTAACTCAAATAGATCATCTTTTAATTCCAAGAGAAATATAAATTCAGTTTAGCCAACAATAAGTTAAAGAAATAACGAAGCATTTTCAAAGAAACGTACCGAAAGATTACGTTTTATACAGGACGAGCCTTTCGTGCGGGCTCGGTATATTGCGTGTTTGTGATTGGGAGATTTTTTTTCTTTTGTTGCTCGGGATTCGACCTGAGAAATCGTTTTGAAAAATCCCCATTCCCAAAATCGTAATTATCCTAGTCTACACGCCTTACATACTATTCCACATCGTTACATAAATTCTTCTATTTGCTGAATGAGCAAATAATTCATGAGAAACAACTTAATCAAAGTCGGCTGTCTATATTACATCCATCTTGTAACGATTGTTATTCAATAATTAGAGCATGGATAATTAGATCGGAAAGTCTACGTCATATTCAATAATATGACGTTGTGCTTTTAACGTACATAACCTTATTCTTTGCTCTAATTCTGGTAATTTTAAGTATAATTAAATCTATGATTTCTAAGGATGCTTTCCAAGAACAAAAATTAATCTTAGTGAATGTTATTACGTCTTACTATTTTAATTCTCTTGTTTTCTTGTTCTGGATAGTCTTTTTTTTTTCTCCTCTTCTATTTCAATTTTTTTATTTATTTTTGTTTCTTTTTTGGTTCTAACGAAAAGTTATTGTTATATAGAGACGCACTTGCCAAGGCAAACATAAATATTATATATAGTTATATACACTTATCATGGGTCAGAGGTTTCGAAAATGAAGCAAACATTGTTGGTATACGTGTTACATTCTCGCCCCACCTAACCTTTTGTTTTTCTTTTTTTTTTTAGACCTAGATTAAAGCTATATATACGAAATTATTTACCCCAATGGCGTTAATTTTTCGAAAACAAACCGGCGGTACCCAAACCAAATTACTCACTTTACCAAAGATCGCCTCAATTTATTACTTGAATGCTCCAAGAAAAAAAAAATTGTTTCACTTCACTAAATTTTACGAATTCGGCGATTCTCAAACCGTCAAGGACGAATTGAAAATGTATAAGAATTGCCGATACAAGCATTTGTTTTCAATTCGTTAAAATGACGTACGTCTTTCATTACTCATTAAATACATTGGATTGAATATAATGTACACATGTCATGTTTCCTTTTGTTAGAGTATGGGTTTTTGCCGACTTGGCTTGATGCGATTGTTTATAATGTATTATATTTTTAACACTTGTACTATGCTGTTAGTTGGTAAGTGTAATGATTCTTTGAATAAAGTATATCATAAATATATCTGAGATGTACGTCTTTAATGTACCTAACTTAAGATTGGCAATAGAAGTTTCAATTTACTACTTGCCTGTGCCCTCTCTATTTATTAGTTTATTCTCTCCGTGTTAAATATTTACGTTAACATGTAAGTAAGATTACCATAAAAAAAAAAACTAACAAATGCGGTAAGTACACAAATATATATATATATATCCAAATCGAAATGTGCAGCAGAAAGAAGCGTGAATTCCAAAAAAGAACTAATTTTTTCCTTTAATGCTGAACGTCTTCGTTCATATGGTTGGGTATCTCGTTCAAATGCTGTTGCTGATAGGTTGATTTCGTTCAGCGGTCTAATTTTGGTAATTCGGCTGTTGTTGCTGTTGAGGTTGAATATTTCTTCGTGCTTGTAGTGATGCATTTGCTTGGCCGAGTAAATGCACCACTTCTTTGCAACCACTTTCGCCGTTCAGCTGAGATATATTTCCGTATGAAAAAGAAAACGATGCATTAAGTAATGATAGCAAAGATCTTTGTATCATTTGATGCTCCACCAACGCTTTCTTATGTTTTAAAATTAATTGAGAGAATCGATTCTATATATATGTATTTATAGAAGGGGGGCGAGGCGCTTTAACTTCCGTGAACAGCTGCTAAGTGATTGTATTATTGGCCGCGGCATGTAATGTTGAAATCTCCGCAATCTCTATGAGGTCAGAGTGATACCCTATTGTGGGTAGACGTAGGAATTTCCTTAATGCTTCATGGGACGTTTTAACCCCTGTGGACGAGCAACAATAAAAGAGCAAGCGAGAATGTTGCGCTCTATTCGTCAAGCTTAGAAATGAATATTATTGACTTATCAGAACAATTTGGATATTTACGAAGTAATGGCTCAGCATTAATAAAAATAAATGTCTTTAACGAGGTTATAATTAACCTGCTAACGGAACATTAAATCAAGAAACACTTGCTTTGATGCGATTTTAAAGGTAATCTCGCTGCTTATAGAGTACACAATGAAAGATGGATTAAAACGATTGTTGAATGAGATTTTTCATTGGTTACAAATGAAATGAAGGAGTTGGCACAAAAAGCCTTTTATCAATGGCAATCTGTTTCAAATTTTGAATATGATACTATTAGACCAGATGTACTTATTTCATTTTCTAAGTACATCATTCCAACGTAATTTTAACGTTCGATGACAAAAAAAAATAGATTTTTTTTGTATTAATGTATTGCTGCAACCCGCATTACAATTGTGTAGGGTTTTTGCCTGACAACAAAAATAGTGTTAGTTGCGATATTATCCCGCAGATGGCGCGCGTAGAGCAGAAGTTGTCACATTTTGACGGGTAAACAAGTGTATTATTTGTAATTAAGGCTTGAAAGTGTCTTGTATATAAGAAATATGAGGTAAGTAATATTTAAATTTGAAAACTGTGTAATTATAGGTGGATTTATGCGGCGCCTTATTCTTTTGTGGCGACCTATTTTAAATTTAGTATCCAAATTGAAAAAAAATTGCAAATAAATGAAAAAAGTTCAGGTTTTTTTTTATTATTTTTATTATCTGCCTTTAAAAAACTACTCTGTTTTGTATCATATCATCTTTTCAGTGTTCTCCCACGTTTCCCGCCGAAACTAGAAGCGGCTATAAAGGAGCTGCGCAAAATTCAGCTACGTAGAGTAGTCACGATGGAACAGAAAATTGTGATTGGAGATGGTAGAGCAACATTTTTCAATTCTGAAGGCAATCTTTTACAACAATACCAAGGAGAAGTATCGCTTCTTGTGAACATTGATGGAAAGTTGCTTTTGCGCATAGAGCCAATATATATGCCATGCGACTGTATTGAATGGTACAGTTGTGTGGGTAAGACAATAACGTTCGAGCTAACAGACGAATTTTGGGCAAAAAAAATGATTTTGGAGTTTAACTCGCTGGAACAAGTGAATATGATTATATCGAAAGTAAGACCTCCTGAGAAACCAAGACCGGATACATACCTACATGACGGTAATGTGTAAGGAAATTTAACTTTAAATATTACTATTTTCCAACTTTTGCTTTTGTAGAACTTCATCAGATACCGATTCTAACGACTCATCCAGAGGTAAGACCGGTGGGGTAGACAACTCGTTTGATTCAGACAACCCATCCGGTCATGACAGTTTTTAATATTTTTTGTGAATATAGAATTACTATTATTATTACAGATAAATTGCTTATATTTGTATTGACATCTGTTTGCTTTGTCTCTCTAAGCTCCTAACATTGTAAAAACCTATCAGGTTGTCTTTTAAAATCGCGAATACTACAAAATTGAAGTATTGCGTACCTTCTATTTTAAAAAGCAGTTCAAGATCCTTGAAATGCTTGCTTTTTAAATACACCTTCTAAAGAGAGCGGAATTCGTTATGTGCTAAACACGCCTAAAGAGTATAAAATTAAAAAAAAAACGGTTGGAATGATGGGGAGAAAGAAAAAATTGCGATATTAAAGAAAAAATTCAACGTGTATTTCATGCAGAAAAAAAACTTGACCTACGAAAGATATAAATTTTTTACGACTAGACAGGGAAACGAGAAAATAAAAGAATATATTACAGAAATCAAAAATCAAGCAAAGCAATGTGAATTCACTGACAAATTATCCGAGGAGTTGATTAAAACGATGATAATAATTAGCATAAAGGACGATACAGTCAGAGAAAAATTATTAGAGAATGAAGAAACAACATTGGAAAAGGTAATTGAATGTTGCGTTATCCCCGAAACTTCCAGGAAAAATCTTCAATATATGAAGAATAAAAAAACGGCTACAAAACTCGAGGAACAAGAAAGGATAGATGCGATCAACAAACATCTGGCCACTCAAGGCGAGAAATATGACAAGAATAGAAGATCGGACGCGGCAACGGGACAGAGAAGAGAAACAAAAATAAATCGGAATGGGAGTTAAGCAAATAAAAACTTGTACTAAATGTAGTTACACACATAAATTAAATCAGTGCCGGGCATATGGAAAAATTTGTTCGAAGTGTAATTTAAAGAATCATCTTGCAAAGGTTTGCGAACAAAAACAATTAATGAAATTCAATCGAAAAATGCGGTACAAGAAACCGCACTTGGCTTGATGCGGCTGTTTATAACGTATTATATTTTTAACACTTGTACTGTGCTGTTAGTTGGTAAGTGTAATGATTCTTTGAATAAAGTATGTCATAAATATATCCGAGATGTACGTCTTTAATGTACCTAACGTAAGATGTAGTTTCCGCCAACTTTAGAAAAATTGGCAGTAGAAGTTTCAATTTGGAAACGAAGCAATTTAAAAAAATCTTTCCGCAATTTTGTACGACTTTATTCGGTACCTTTTTACCAAAAATAAATGCCTTTAAACAATAAAACTCAGTCTGCAATGTTTATTGATATAACTTACTAAAATCATCTTTTAAATTTACACAGATCTATATATTACATATATTATAAAACGATAAATATACAGAGTATAAAAGAATTACGATCAAAATTGTATAAGTATAACAACTTCATATAACATTAAAAACAATTATGCGTTCATTTCAGTAAAGTCAATTAGTGCACAGGTACAGACCTTTCACATCCAAATCTTGTAAGAACAACACAGACTTGTTAGTTAAATATTACAATAAAAGAAAAGAAAAAATTAACAAATACGGCAAGTACACAAATACATATACCCAAATCACAAATTTACAGCAGAAAGAAACCCGAAATACCGCATCATACAACAATGACCGCGAAAACCTGCATACTCCATTGAAATTGGGTATACTAACTTATTAAAGCTAAATACAGATGACTTACACGTTTGTTTATACATAAAATAATGTTTATATGATAATTGTTCATTCCTTCTTTTCTTTTTTCTTTTTTTTCTGTTGGTTGCAATATTATTTTAAAAAAATATGTACAGAATTCAAGACTTCCAAAAAAGGATCAATTTTTTCCTTTAATGCTGAACATCCTTGTTTATATGGTTGGGTATCTCGTTCAAATGCTGTTGTTGTTGATAGTTGGGCTGATTTTGTTGAACGGGTTGATTTTGGTAATTCGGCTGTTGTTGCTGCTGAGGTTGGATATTTCCTTGTGCTTGTGGTGGTGCATTTGCTTGGTTAACCGGATTGGATTGGACCTGTTGCTGCTGCGCATGATCCGCGTATATTTCATTAGTGTTGAGTTGAGGTATATTTCCCTATGAAAAAGAAAATAATACATTAATCGTATAATAAATAAAGGATCTTTTTATCGTTTGGCATTCCATCAACGCATCCTTATTCTATCTCTGAAACAATAGAATTTCGGACTTTTTCGTTTCTTTCAGCGAGCATTATACGTGGATAGAACATCCAAACATATTTTTCAAATACCCAATGATAGAGTATGGTTGATTTTTCATTGAATACACTTCTTAGTCATTGGTATCGCTTGAAAAACAAATCAAGGTGAATTAATTATTTAATTTGTTTATGCTCAATTATTTTTGTTATTATTGCGCAATTTTTTGCCCGAACAAAAGCAATAGTAGCGATGCTTTATTCAAATTTTAATCGTTATATAATTCCTTTTAATATTTTAATTCTAACAAAAATAAAAATAAAGAAATGAAAAATCAACCAGCCTGTAAATATTTAAAGTAGAACCGGCAATAATAAATTTTTGTTTTAGTCGCAGTTATCTTCCATGTACCAAATAACTAGTAGTAAGACAGCTTTAAATTGGAATATTTGATTTTCCGTTTTTATTTTATTTGTTTATTTATTTATTGAAATAAAAAAGCTTAAAAAAATGCGTGCAAATGAAATTCTATCTGTGTAGTAACTGTAATACAGAAATGGTGCAAAGCGTTGCAAAATAACAATTTTTACACATCTGACAAACATACATTCAGTACATTAGGGAGAACTACCAAAAACTATGACAAAATACAATTAAGAGGGCAAAATTAATCTCCCAATTTTAAGCTACACTAATCAAACCTGTTGATTCAGATGTTGCTGTTGCATTTGACCTTGAGGAACCTGCGGCATGTGTCCTTGAGGTGGTGCGTGACCTTGACCTATATTCTGTTGGTAACTTCCTTGAGGTACTTGATTATTATATTGAGGAGGATTTTGGCCATGCGCCACTTGTCCTGGATGATTCATCTGTCCCCCGTAGCCGACCTGACCCGGTTGCGCCATCTGTCCAGGATGGACTCCTTGCGGTACCTGACCAGGATGGACTCCTTGTGGTACCTGACCAGGATGAACTCCTTGCGGTACCTGACCAGGATGAACTCCTTGCGGCACCTGACCAGCATGCACCGCCATACCGGGCGGTGGTACTTGCCCTGGATACGCCATGCCCGGCGGTGGCATCTGCCCTGGGTGCTGCATATGCTGCTGCTGATAATAAGCCTGCTGCGCCTACAAACCCAACAGAGACTTGCCTCAAGGAAAACAAGACGTAAAACGCGTGAAACAAAAACCTAGTACTACAACACCAACAATCACAAAAAATAACGATCAAAGCATGCTCAATTTGCAATAAAAACGAGAGACAAATAAAAAACAATTTGTGAATTCCATTTTTCTTATTAAAACACAAATCGAAAAGATAAGAGTTTTAGAAATCATTTGTTTTTAGATTCACGGAATACTTAAATGCGGTACAAATGAGAGATTTGTTATTTTGTTTAAACAGTGTTTAAATATTAGCAAAATTGTTTAATTCTAATAGCTGAACATCTATCCTTAAAGAAGTAAGTTTTACGACATCAAAATTTTATTAAAAGGCAAACACTCTTGTTGGTTTGTAAAGATGTGTAGAAGCATCAACTTAAATGAATCACCCCGGATGAGTACAAAAATATAACTTTAAGGAAGATGTATTATGCAGAGTATTTGTTACAGGGCGCTACGATTTATACAAACAGCAATATGTTACAAAAAATAACTCAATATTATTTTTTAAGACCAAATCCACATCCTAACATCATGCGGCAATCTTAAAAAGCATAATCAAAACAAGAACATTACCTCCAAGTAGTTACTTATGGCATAGCCAAAGAATGGGTGATACTGCATGATATGGAAAAAAATATACAAGAAACAATTCAAAATGCCAACACTTTCGAGAAACGGTAAGTAAATAAATAAATACAGCGAAAATATTAACATGCTTACCAAATTTCAGAAATTGTAAATAATACACTGTCTGCAAATGGAATCTTACATTTGCTCTTACATTGTTTTTAATTTCATTGAACATCTGGCCGTGTTCTCTTGCGCTTCGCCCGATCGATAGAACAAATGCAAAACGTCTTATGGGATGTGAAATTAAACAGAGAGATTTTATGCAAGATCAAAGTATTAGTCGGAGAAAACAATTCTCTCTCATCTAACAAACAGGTCTATTCATGGTCTTCATCGTTTTAGAGATAAGATTTTTGAAACTGATTCTGTCCATGACTTACAAATTCCTTCCATAGCAAATAGCTCATTCAGACTGATGATGAGTAGAATACAGGGCAGATTACAACAAAACGCGAACCAAAGAACCACGAGAAGAAGAGAACTAAAGGGTTCAGAGACGAAGAGAAACAATTCCTTAAATAATCCAAAGTGCTGTTTGTTCACTTTACAAAAGCTTGTCACTTAATCAACGCGAGGTTATTTACAATAGATTCACCTTTACCGAGAGAATCACTTGAAAAACAATTGAATAACGGCCATTACATTGCAGGAGTAGAGGTCGCTACAGCTCAACTTGCCCAACTACTTCTTCGGGTTGTCCAAGTCGGACCGCGCCAAGCGACCGAGTTATCATTAACAATTTACAAAAATTTATGTTCTTATTAGTAATTCTAATAAGAACAACGATGGCAATACTGAATAGTAAGAAACGCTCGTGGAGGTATATTGCTTAACTCCATTGGATAATTAACAAGTTTTCAGGTGTTGCGATTATATTTGGAGACAGGGTACTATAGAATTAAATTCAAAATTGAATATCTATTTAAGTTTTTTTTTTATGAGATAGTTAATATGTTCGAATTAAATTAAATATTGAGGACAATTGTTTTTACACAATAAGCAAATTTTATCTGTTTAAATCCATTTAATGTGGTCCAAGATATCTTAAAGCGAGGGATCTTTTTTATAGATAAATTAAGCTCGAGGATTATTAATGGAAAATATTACCAACCTGATGCTGCCTTATATATTCCTCGAGTTCTTCATCAGTATACGGCTTTTGTTCGTCCAATCCTTGCCAACCATGATCCTGTTGAAAGTCATTCCGTTTGGTTTGTGCTATAAACTCGTTATAATCAATGAAACCATCCTTGTTCATATCGACCTCTTTGAAAACAGACTCCCTCATGCGTTCCATCTCTTCGGCACGCTCCCTCATATCATCTTCCGGCGCTCCGGCTTGGTACATCTTGTCAAGTTCTTTAATGAACAGCGCTTTGACTTCCGTTTCGTCCCATAAACCGTTCGAATCCAAATCATGCAACATGAAGAATGTCTTGGGATTGAATTCTTGTTGCATATGATCCTGTTCTTCCCATACCTCCTCCAGTTGTTGCTTGTGACCAGGCTCGTGGAGTTTCTCATGTTTCTTGTGCTTTTCCTCCATTTGCTGTAGGAAGAATTGTACCAAATTCATTTCTTTTTTGTTGAAAAAGAGTGACATAGTAGTTTTACACGTGTGTCTGTCAAAATTTTGTAGATATGAAATTATAAAGTACAACACCAACCTTATACTCATTCTCCAACTTCGCTCGTTCATCTCCGTTGGTTTCGTTTAACTTCTGCTGCCTTTCGTACTCCTTTTGCAGTTCGTAATGCTTAAACTCCTCACGTCTCTTACGATCGGCTTCGGCCAAATCCTCAGTAGTCTTCGCAATTAACTTTTTCAAATCCTCAATTTCGAAAGTATGCGGATTTTCATGATCTAAATGATGATGCGTAGGATCCTCTATGCTGTTATTTTCCATCAAATTAGCCTTCCTCTCCATCAATTCCCGTAATCTATCTAATTCGGTACGTTTTATTTCGTCCAGACGTGTTCGTACATGATGACTTACGAATTCAAGTTCGTGTGCAATTTTACCACTTCGAATATCATCCTCGGAAGCTTTCTCCAACTTTTTCTTGAAATCGGGATCACTCTCGAGGGTGTTTACAACTTCCCGAAGGTAACGGTGGTATTCCATATAATTTTCTAAGCCGCCAAAATCAGCTTCTTCGTTTGGTTGTTCTTTGTTTTTGGTAACCGGTGGGGCTACACAACCATAGATGAATATGGTTGTTAGAAATATTTTTAATAATTTTCGTCTCATTTTCCTGTTAAAATACCGTTGACCTAAATAGATAGATAATGGATTATTAAATTCCAATAATACTGTATTTTCACGTATACACAAGGCAAAAAAATAGAAAATATCTTAACGTATCCTTAAACAATTTTTTTTATTCGTTTTTAATCCTCCTTGTGTTGTGCACGAATCCAATCAACCGTTAAACAATAAATTAAACAAATTTATCACCAATTACCTACCGATACAAACGCTCAACGCACAAACAGATTTATCACAGATTTGACTTTCCTTATGTGGTTTTGAACAAACGTCAGAAACGCGGAAAATCTCTATTTGATGTCAGTGACGTGGTCCAATGAAATAGATTTATGTAATACCCCATTAGAAAAAGAAAAATGGCATGATAGCAAGTAGGTAATAAGATAATATGAAAAATTCCTATTTAAGAAAAAAATTAAATAAAAAAAAACTGGAATTGTTGTTTTGGCAATATTTACTACTAAGATGATTGTTTTTTGAAATAAGAACGAAATTAATAATGATTGCAAGAACTGTGGCGTAGTATGGTGAACAACACATAAGTATCGGTAATCTGCGCACAACACAAGTTCAATTTATTATATAGTAATGTAATAATTAGTCCGGGACGACCGTTTCGAAGACATGATATACAAAAAGAGATTCCAAACCAAATTATTCGAATCAATAAAGAGATTAACAATATTTAAGAGATATGAATTGTAAAAATGGAAGAGTTTCAAGATTTAAATGTAAACGGTGTCGCCGGTATTAATACAATCGCGTAGATTCATTTTATTCAGTACGGCAGTACCTGTTCATAAATTTATAGTATAATTGCGACTTTTTATCTTGAATTAAGTTGAGAAGGGAAAGATCATTCTGGATTACAATTGCTATTAAAATGTGAATATTAATATATTCAATATTCGTGAGAGAGCGGATAGCAATTGATCGCTTCGACGCGGATTAAAAAAATAAGAAACAGAAGAGAAATTATTTCATGTATTTATTGTACCCCCCTCTGGCTACGCCCATGTCTAGATTTCAATTTCTGACAAGCGGACAATTTAAATAATTCAGGAAATAATAAATATTATTTATATAACCTTTAAACTGATTAAAATTGATATTTTATACGTTTCCATTTACCCTTGTTCGGATTAAATATGTTCACTCTCTGCTTCATCCAAAAATATAGGCTTAAATTGTGTCACTGGTTGAAAATCAGTGATTTTAATGTAACTTTTAAGGTATGGAAAATAAAAAAAAGAAGGTATGGAAAATGTTTAATTAGGTAAAATAGAATAAATGATTTTAAATAGTTTAGTATTGTAAAAGAACCAAGCCGAACTCACTCAGAGAAGAATTTATTTAAATAAATTAAATTACATTTTTTACATCACTGAATTCGAATATCTAAAGCGGGTAATACCTCTTGCAACATCAAACAAGTCATTTCATACTCCTTAGTATATACAAAATCGTTAACGTACAATATCTTCAATTTTGTCATCTTTGCTAATGCACCCAACCCCCTGAAGCTAATCTTCGGGCAATCCCTAATATCCAAATACAAAAGTGTCCTTCCGAACATGCCCGATATCCTATCAATACACCAATCGTCCATTTCCTCACACCCGCTAAGGCTTAACCATTCTAACCGTCTTAAATCTCGCAAATTCGATAAACCTTCGTAAAATAATTGCATGTCAGTGCAATCGATCGCTTGTAAGTACCAATTGTCTTGAAATCGTTCTGGCAATTCATAAGTATTAAATTGATTCGCTTTTATCCAGTAGTCCTGGCCGAAAAATTTGACTGCACCCCCTCGGAAGACGATAAAATGTGCGGCGGCTAATTCGTTACCTAGAAGTTGTGAACGTTCAGGTATAAAATGCTGCAGCATAATTGCTTCGTTTCTCTTTCGCTTCGCCCACCATTTTTTAATAGAACTTGGCGATAAATCGATTGGCGACTGTAAGAATTTCGTTATTGTTGTGTTATTGTGCTCAGTGTAAAATGTACGTAACATGGTGTAATGCTGTCCTTCTTTTTGATGCCACGGAGTTCTCCACTTTAAATCATCGTCTTTCGCTAATTCCGCTAGTTTTTCTTCTGCTGTTATATCAGTCTTTTTGGTTAAATCGAACGGCATAGTTGGTGATTTCGTCCCTCTACTACTTGTGCTGTACGAACACGCTTGAAAGTTGATTATTGGCAAAATACGATGTCTCACGATCTTGAACATGGTAAACCAGTAACAATCTTAACGCAATGAATCACATGGTATTCAATTTTATTGGAAAAATTCCTTAAGATTGCCGTGTTATGAATTACATAACCTTACAGCGTGATATTTGCCGCGAACAGTATGATTTGAGATTTAGGGCTTTTTAGGGAAAAGAATGGCAACCTCTACTGCAATAGAATATACAATAAGATCTGATGGGATCATTCAACTCATTAATTTGATTCTTTGTTGAGAATGCATAATTTTTGTTGAAACAATTGTTCGATTAAAGATTCGAGCAATTAAAAATCACACCTTTAATGATCAGTTGCACCAACATAAGTTAGAATGTAATCCCGGATTAAGTCGGGTAAATTTACTTAATTGACTCCAATTGTTGCTTCAACTTAATTCCGGATTAATTTTAATTCGTGTCGATGCAGCTGATCATAATCGATTCCTTAGTGGCGCCCAATAGTTAAACAAAATATATATATGTATATAAATTAATATATTAATCACTTAGTAACTTTTTCTTAACAAAAAAAGGAGACGTATTGAAGCTTTCTCTACTAAATTTTAAATAAAAACATGCATCCTACACAGAAAACGATATATTAACGTCATAGAAAGTGAAAACACGCAGAACATAACATTCGCAACGTATCAGTTTGTTAAAACAAGAATTAAACCCGCTCGCAAATCTGGTAAATTCTATTTCAATTACATAAGCGACGTTGGACGCTGGTTTACGTTCAAAAACGTATAGTACTCTTAATAAATTGCAAAGAATATAAATATAGACATATACTTAGACAACGAACTTTCAAATGGTTAGTTCTTTCATAAATCCTATTAAATCTATTCTCGCCTTCCCTTTCATTGGAATCATTAGTTCTGATTAACTACGAAATAAAAGACCTGTCGGACGTGCTTCCGTCTATCTGTTACTTCCTATTTAGGTTTTCATGTGCTTATTTTACTTATTATCACGTATTTCACCCGTGCCGAACGTTTCGCTTTAAAATTCATTTAATTTAAGCAAATTGTATGCATGTATATGCTAACAAGTACGTTTTCTTCATTAATTTTGGTAATATCGGGTATGAAAAATATGTTTGTCACTTGTACCGTTGTTATATTCGCAAAACCAAAATTTCCATTTCGTCATCGTTATAGATCACTAATTGCTTACAATTTAAAACTCTTTCTACGCACGCCGATGCGATCTTCGAGAGATAAAGTAAAAGTAAAGTCTCCGACGGTCGATCGGAAAGGATTATTGTCTCCTAATCGGGCGATATAGATCGGCCGTTAGGGCGATGATGCATCAATCGGATTGTAAGTGGTAACGTCGGGATTCCGTATTTGAGAGTTACTTTCACCTCTGGCTTTATTAAGTGAACTTTGCGGCTTTTGCAATTACTTTCTGTACGTCGCGTCTCAAATATTAAATACGCGTGTACAATTATAGCTTAACGCGTGATTAATTAATTGGTTTCGTGTGTAGAGGCGATAATGACTGCGTAAATATATAAATAATTTAATACAATTAGGGTTTGGATGGGAAATTTGTACAGGGCAAGAAGTCGGTCGCTTAGCAGTAGAATATGCTTAGATATCCGACATAAGGGACGCCTTCAACACCTGTATCGTGGCGTACGTTTCCGCAGTGATGATGATGATGATTACGATTCTTATTTTTTTTTTATTTGTGTGTTGTGCATAAATACGCGTTCACCCTATTAAGAAACGGGCAAGTTGATGCATTTCTTCGGATTTTCAACATTGTTAATGCTTTCCGTTCAATTCCGACGCTTATTAACTTCGCACTGGGATATGTATTAGCACACATAGCACGCAGCATAGAAGGATGGGAAGTGGCGATATGTAACGAAACAGCACTGTGTGCCCTCAACCTCTGGCGGTTAAACACCACAGGAGAGCAAGCGGCAATGCTGCATTCTAGAAGTACGAGATAATCTTCTATAAAGAAGATTTTGCTGATATTTTGCATGGTACTAGAATAAACAAATAAATAAATAAATAAGAAATGCAATCAGTATTGCCAATCTCACAATCTGAAATCTATTTATTTATTTATTTATTTTGATAAATCAACTAAACGTTGTCAGCCCATAATTAACTGTGGTTTACAAAATTTAAAGTTTGTTTACATTAAACAACAGCCGGTATCGTTCTATCAATTACGCATATCATACTTTCCCCAGGAGACATTCAATTTCACCGGGTTTTCCTAATTAAATCAATCATTCTCGATTTTCCCAACTAACACGAATGGTCTCTAAAATAAACCGCAAGACTAGGATTTTTGCCGTACGTAAAACTCATTTTTATCAAGCAGGGAGTTTCGAAAATACACATCGATCAGTATGTACTATCGATCGGTACCAATTGTTTAATTATATGAAAGTGAAAGTACCGTTGGTTACCCATTTACTCTAGTACGTGAGCTTTCGGTTTATTTTTTTTAAATTAATATCTGCTTTGCTTGCAGCCAGCTAATAATTATCGTCAAGTATGAGCATGTTATTATTGCAGGCGCAAGCGGAAGTATATCTTTGGAAGGCAGTTAATCTATAAATTGTTACGCGATATGTAATAATTATAAAATATTACGTTATACGGAAGGCGATAGTCGATTTAATTGTGTTAAAAAGAGTTAAATGTCTTCAAAAACAACTAAATTTTTCTATGCGCTCCAAAAGTATCCAAATACCTATAAACCATCAAAAATTGAGCACACCAAACCTTCAGCTAAAATCAATCATAATTACTTTAAAAACACTCGAAAAACCTTTTGTTTTTGAACACTCCAAAATGGTTTTCTTTTTTTTTCTGGATCAGAGCATTTCGCACACGAAAAACTCGTTGAAAATCATCCAAAATCAAATATAATTACTTTAAAAACATCCAAATATCCTTCGTAAATTGTCAAAGTTACCTTAAAAGCAATCACCAACAACTTTACAACAAACTCTCGTTTTTAGCCACTCGAATATAGCTTTTCATTTCCGGATCAAGTCAAGTGACGTATGCAAAAATCATTGAAAGACAACCGAAAAGGAAGAAAAAATCTTGTACTCTTAGATCTCTCTATTTTCAACATCCCCAAAGCCTGTAGGGATCTCTACCAGAAATCTGCAACGCAGAATTCTTTACCAGACATTCGTTACCAAATTTGCTCCAAACAGAGCACGACTTGTTTCTACTAGATCCCCTAAATTGGATTGTTACGAACGCACTTCCACATACGAACTATGTAAGCGCACGACTGCAATCGGACGAAGAAAGCTATACGTGAAGACCATTTCGTAAGATCCTGCCCATAGATAAGCCGACAATTAGAACATGAAAGTGCTACGTGATTAGTTTGTCGTAGTGGTTTAATACGTAAAGCGGTTTATTTATTTTTTTTTATTCTTTAATTGTAAAAAATAGGTTCACTATTAAAAGAAACTATTTGATCTTGCTTCGTTTTATTTGAATCGACACTTCCATTCCATTCCAAACCTTCTCTGCTAATAAAGCTCAACATGTTCCGAGAGGCACCTTTGGCTCATTATGCATGCTGGGAACAAATAGTGTTACTTTGTGCTCTTTCTCGAGTTTAGTATCTTGAAGCTAAATGTAATTTCGTCCTTTTGGTGACGCAGATCGATAACGTTTTCTTCAAATTTCAAGGAGCAAGATTGCTGCTCCTTCTCCCCCATGTAGGGTTCCGTACTTCCTCCCTTTAGATTTACTGCTTGTACTTTACATTGTCGGGTGTCTCATCGACATTTTGTGGCCGTTATTGGGAAAAGTAAGGAAGTAGTCATAAACTTTTAATACCGATGATTTATGCAAAATTAGATAGAAAAAGTCTTTGTCTCTGATTCGTCTAATCTCTCGGTAAAATAAAAAAGGCCTCTTTCACCATTTTGCCTAAATAATTGGAGTCATTTAAGAAAAACAATGCCAACAATATCTCCTAAGAAGCGGTAACATCAAGGAGTTCCCTAAAGTTGAGCTTGACTATATTTGGATACTTTTTCCTTTCCTGGGTTTTACGTTATATCTTTTAACTTCCCGAACAATGGAGGTGTGAGAAATGCGAAAACGACGGGCAAGCTTTTCCAACGCGGTTTTCAGCAAAAATATGAAAGCTTTCTGTGAGCCCTGGTTACAGCTAACTGCCACTTATATTAGCCGTTCTTCGAAAATCCATCCTCTGAAGGGCTATAATCGGAGAGGAAGAGGAATTATGGGAATTCCGTCCATTTAAAAAAAGAATGGTTGCATTATTGAATTTTGAAAAATCGAAGAATTGACGCGAGTGTTGTTGAATAATTCAACAAATATCTCGAGAGCGATACGAGCACAAAACGTAATTTTTGCAGCACGAATCAGCGCAAAACGAGCGTAAGAATCGAAGGATTTGTACGCTGCTAAATAACAGTTTGATCAGCCCTCATTCCCAAAATATCTTATTTTTCGACTATCTCGAGAAGGAGACGAAAAGAACGAAATAAAATTTTTACGACACAAATAAATCGGCACGAAACGATGGCCCGGTCAAATTTAGAAAAAGTGAAAGTGCCGCGTGAAGTCGATTCCCGGTTTTTTCAGCAATTCAGCAATCCCCAAAAATCGAAGAAGTACGGGAGTTAACCTCACGAACCCTTCGAGTTCGCACTTTCAATTTCACTCTATTGTGGCGTACCGAAATACATTTTTGGCAAGTCGTATTGCGTTACTTTCTTCGGCGTACATCTTTTCGTAACTTAAACCTTGCGAAATGCCTTGGCATAATACGATGGATTACTTAACCTAGGACTGTTTAGCAATGAAAAGCTTTCAGCGGCTAGACACCGACTGGCTGTCCTAGAATTTAAATGAGATGCTTCTTAATCATATGATTATCGTATATAAATGAGATCAAGTTTCTCCAGCATCGTCTCTTGACAATATTAAATAAATGTGAGATGATAATGTGGTAATAGGGTATTAACATTTATTTATGTAAGCGTTAACAATAAGGCGTGGTCCCATGCATAATCGATCAAGCAATCGCCTAACTTTTGCGTAAGAGGAAAGAAGTTAGGATAAACATATTCCGATTATTCCGAATTATTTGAAAATAGATAAGCTTCAGCTTAATACTTTATTAAAAAGGAACTGACAATAATACTTATTTCCTGTTGAACAATTTTATCTCTACACGGAGTGTTGCTAATATAGCTTTCATAATTATCACTCTTCAATAAAGGTAACTTCCTGTAATTGTTGTACAAGTTGCGTAAGATATTCAAATACTCTCTTCGATCAAATAAATGCTAGATTTGTGTACACATACTAGAATCTTTGGTTGCTTCACTAAACATTCCGTTACCTGACCTCCTCCCTTTCATCCGCTATTTTTTTTTATCACGTTTACATCAATTTCCTTTATAGAAAACACTGGCCGTTATTAGAACAGTTTCAGGGTAACTTAGTATTGCTGATTTCATATTTTTATCTTATTGGCTCCCTCTAGTTTTTATATTAATACTTTGTTTTTTGTTTTTTTTTTTGAAAAGACACGAAGAACAAAAAAAATATGCTTCAACACATCGCTACAAATGCTGTCTGGACGACTTTCTATTACATCGGACTTAGGAAAACAATCACATTGCAGGTTCCAACAATGTTGGCATGATGTGCGTGTCCCATCTTTCTCGATACCTTTGTTGCATTGACCTTATGTCTTGATGGAATGGCTCGCCTTGTTCTGCGCAAAATTCATCGGTTTTCCAGAAATGTTATCCGAATGATTATTGACGCGTATTCTTTAAAATTAATCAGCATATTTCGTACAAGCTCTTTATAATGTTTCGCCTTATTGCTATCCAAGAGGCACAGTGAGAAAAGAGTATCAAGCTTCGACGTCAGTCGTGGCTTTTGGGAAATTTAAATCGTTAATGAGCTTGCGAATTCGAGGACTTACTTTGGGGAACGATATACAAATATATTTAAAGCATTCCCTTCCTTTATGCGGGGCTTCAAAAATTGCTACGCGAGCCTCAGCTTGATGTGAAGTCGAGGCAAAATGATCAAGCAAAAGACTCGAGCATCTTCCGAAGTAGAATTTAAACCAAATATTCTTTATTTTGTTCGAAATGGAAATTCAAGATTTACATCAGATTACGTCCCCAACGTGTTCGCTCACTAATTAAAATTAAAACATAAGTTTATGTTTTTTTATTATTATTTCCAAAAATTAGCAAAGATAAATGCAAAATATGTGAGATTTTGCTAAATTACAACAATACTTCTATCAGCACGTTCTTCTAGAAACATGCAATCGCGAATCGTTTATTCCAATGCGAAGCATGTTCGACGACACCACGCACTTGGTACCGTTGAACCTGAAAAATAACCAGCTTCGCTTTCACCGGAGCCGCAGTATCGTAGCCTTGCGCCTTGTACCATGGCCTTGCGACGAATCAAAGTCGCGCGCGAGGGTGATAGGGAAAGTGATGAGGTACCCCACTTTGATGTTGAACCCATGTCCCATACCCCCGGCATCTACGCTCGATGACAGGACACCTTATGATGCGAGACTATATATTCATCAAGGCGTCGAAAATCGCTACGAGAGTTAATAGTTTTTCCTCGGTGAAGAACTCGTGCGGTTCCGAAACCTCGCACCATGAGAATCCATCGGAACCCAGTGGTTAGTGTTTTGTTTGTTTATTTAATTCGGATCTTGTTATTAGTGTTTTTCTTTTTCTTTTTTTCTTCTTCGGAATAGAAGTTTTCTACAAATTCTCAGTGTTATCCACAGTTTCTGGCCATCGATTGACGTATCTATTTCGGAATAGATGAGACGAAGCTATATTTTTGTTTCTCAAAAATAAAACAAAAAATGCGATTTAGATTTTCAATAAAATGAAAAAAAATAATTTGAAAATCTTAGCGCATTTTCTGCAATAATCTCGACCAAATGAAAAGGTTAAGTAATCTCATTTTGCTTTTCAAATTAAAGTGAAAAATCGGAAAATTAATGATAGCCAGGAACTGCATCGTGTAAGTGAACGCAATCCTAATTTTACTCGCGAAAATTTCCAGGAAAAAAAAATAGGGAAATACATATTAAGAAAGTATCATAAAGATGTTAAAAAAAAGAAAGTTATAAACAAATGAAAGGTGATATACTTAATTTTACCAGCAAAAAAAAACGAATGGTGTCAGAGGTCGAAGAGAGTTGAGAAATTTTTGTTATTTTAAGGTGTTATATAAAATACAGGATAAAGTTATTATACGGGGCGATTCAAATTAATGAGCTACTATTACCGCATACAATAGTATACGTGTTTTGAAATAATACTAGTTTTTCATCAGATTTTGGAAAAACGGAAAGTATCGAAATTAGTAATTCGACGGGTCGGAAATTCTAATTATTCTCTCTAACAACTCGAGACGAACTGTGAACATTCAATTTCAAAACTTATGGTTTCAAATTTCAATCCGAACGTGACTCGTTTGAATTTTCACCGGGTTTCAGGGTCGCTCGTTACAATAAACAGCCCCAATACGTAAGTTTTGGAGATTACTTAATCGATTCTTTTATCAATCCTTCTTTTTCGCAATTTTCGTAAAGCCATCGTTCTACGTCACCCTCGGGTCTTCCAAGCCTTTTCCTATCAATCGATTCCTACCGTACCATTGTTCTCCATTTTTACTACATGACCGTTACTTACTTTTAAACTACGCCTGATTATTTCACTTCTATTTTTTTTTTATTTTTGCCACTCGCCAATACGTTACTTTTGATATTCCCGGAGCTCTTGTAGAGCGCCCAGTATAGTAACATTACCTTGTCTAGCCTATTTATCATTTCCCTTTCAATTTTTTCCGTTACTATATCCTATTTCTTCGGTCTCTTCTTGGATTATCATTTCTGCCCTTTTAGTTGTTCATTTAGAGTAATTATTTCTGTTTTCCAGATATTTATTTTCAAGTTATATTGAAAGCTGTAATAGCTGGAGATCTTTCCAATCAGGTCTATTTCTTTTAGAATTTTATCATCAACCACGTAAGCATTATTGAAACTAGGGGACTCCTGATATGTCTCCGTCTTGAACTGATTGTTGTTGCAGAAATCCCTGATCGTCCGTAATTTTATAAAGGTTCTGGACTATTCTCTATCATTCTTTATCTTACTCCTCTTTCTACCGGAAACCTCCAGATTTCTTCTCTTCCCAGGTTGTCGAAAACTTTCTGCAGATCGAGTGCTCAACGGTGTAATGTCTTGTCTGTGTGTGGCAACCGTTGAAGTGTGTTTTCTTCTTTCAATCTCTTCTTTCAGCATATTAAGTAATGATGCGTACTAAATCCACGTTACTGTTTTTCCTTTTAATATCGTGAGGAGCTTTCTTTATCTTCTTTTCTTTAACAGGTACAATTTTTCTTTTTTTTTGTTTTCCCTTTTTAATTTCGTGTATTTGTGGGATTAGATAAAGTTGCTTCTTGTAATTTTTCCTTCCAAAAGGTAACTTGATAAAACGTTTCGTTCTTTTTCAAAGCCAGAAGAAATATATTTTGGAAAAGGAAAAAAGAAAAAAGGAACGGAAATCTTAAAAGAAAAACTGAATCAAAGAATTTTTCCCTTTCAGAGATGATAGGCGATTAACATGATTATCAAAAAAAAACACTCGTCATCACTTTGCCAATTTTCTTCGGTCCTTTTGCATTGTTTCGACTATGTCTCGGCTTCAGGATTATGCCGCCGGCAACCGTTGCTATCAACCAAATTGTTGATTCATTTTTTACATAAACATTGACTCAACTAACGCAAATGACACTTACACAACGACTAAGCGCCCAACATAGTTGAAATGTTGAGGTTCGAAACCCTTCACACTACCCTTGTATTAGCAACAGTCCTGTATTTCAATTCTGATTGCTTGATCATTCTGCTAGATATTAGCCAAGATCCAGAAATGTTTGATATCCGTTGCAATGCGTTGCAGTTGACGGCAACGCAGTTAAATTTCTTAATAATAATAAAGTATGAGCCAGCTTTTTATGGACGCGATAATACGTTAAACTGTCTTCGAGAAGTATTCCTTTTAATCTCGGCTAGAATCCGAAGAACAAACCGGTCTCTAATTCAAGTTCTCGTATATTTTTAGATAAATTTGAAAGTATTGAAACGCGCATCCTGTAAGGCTCCTCTACAGAATCAATCAATATCACTATTATCCTATCCGAAGACATTTCACGCGAACATTTATTGGTCTTTCATCGTCGTTAGAGAAAGCGGTACGCGCTTGATATTGAACTTGACCAACTACTGGCTACACCGTGCGCAATATTTCAATGTCTTTGCCGACGCGATGTAGCTGTTTCTCATTATTTCTTTCAATTTCTCTGTATTTTAAATCGAATGTGACATGCTTTTTTAAATTGATTAGTTATTCGTACGGTAAATTGTGCCATAAATAAATAATTAAACAAGCTTTTCTTTTTTAATATTTTATGTACAGTGTGTTCGCTTACTGGATTTGCAGAAGATAATCCCATTTATGAGACAGTTAGAAACGAAAATTTCATTCGGAGCAAATTCTGCACAACATAAACGATCTCTAAAGTTATCGGACTGTTCAGTCCCCGCTAAAAATTATACAAGTTTGGCTTTTAAACGGAACGGTCCGCATATTACTTCTATTTTTGGGTATATATCCTGCACCAGAAAACTTTAATATCCAGTGTGTCATTTTCCTTGATAAATTAGGCAAAAAAAAACTATTTATCCTTTGTTTTTCAGATATTCCTCTGTATCGTAGTATATCTACCGCTTGTAATAGGGAAACCTATTGATGGTAGCGGTGATGGTAAGCCTGCAGAAGCTTCTCTAGACAAGTAAGTACGAATTGTAGCTTCAGATTCGTTGCTGCGTCAAGTCCTTGTAGTTGTACCATCTAATCGTTAACATTTTCAGAAAAGTTGAAAAACGAGCAGATGCCGATTATCTACCTCCATCCGGTGAAGGTGTAGATGATCCCCACCACGGAGAAGACCATGACGTCGAAGTACACCACGAACACGTGGAGAAACACCATGACGAACACCACCATGTTATTGATGAGCATCACGAGATCTACGATCACGATCATCATCACCATCACGATCCAGGCTTCTGGAAGAAGAAGGTAACATGGAAGAAAGCCTGGAAGAAAGTGTGGAAAAAAGCTAAAAAGAAGATATGGAAGCCATCATGGAAAAAGGTGTGGAAACCGATTTGGGTGCCAATAACTGTGCCAGCATGGAAAGATATTAAGGTACCGGCATGGAAGAAGGTATGGAAACCCGTATGGAAAGAGATAAAAGTACCAGCTTGGAAAGAAATACAAGTACCAGACTGGAAGAAGGTTTGGAAACCCGTCTGGAAAAAGATCTCAGTTCCAGCCTGGAAAGAAGTGAAAGTTCCCGATTGGAAAAAGGTATGGAAGCCGGTGTGGAAGGAAATCCAGGTTCCAGCATGGAAAGACATCCAAGTCCCCGCTTGGAAGAAACTATGGAAACCCGAATGGATCAAGGAAGGATTGCCGGGCGAGCATTTCCTCGGCAAAGACCACAAAGGAAACGAGTACACAGCTCACGACATCTGGCGGAAGAAATTAATATGGAAGCCTGTTTGGAAAAAATACTGGAAGCCATCGAAAAAGCAGATATGGGTATCGGACAAGAAGCTAGAATGGAAAGAAGCTTGGAAACAAATATGGAAGACGGAGAAGAAGCAAATCTGGGTCGAGGATAAGAAATTAGAATGGAAGGAGGCGTGGAAACAGGTTTGGAAGACCGAGAAGAAACAAATCTGGGTCGCCGATAAGAAATTAGAATGGAAGGAGGCTTGGAAACAGATCTGGAAGGATTCCAAGAAACAGATTTGGATACCAGACAAGAAATTACAATGGAAAGAAGCTTGGAAACAAATCTGGATCCCGGATTGGAAAGAGATCTGGGTGCCAGCGTGGAAGCAAATCTGGAAACCGGTGGTGATCTCCGAATGGTTCCCCAGTCCCGATCACCATCATCCCCACCACGATTGGGATAGAAGCGACACGTCACCTCAAGAGAGCCAAAATATTTCTAGCGACAGCAATAGTAGTACGAGAAGTCAGTCGTTGGACAAAATAAAATTCCCTAAATCGTAATTTATGCACCAAAAAAACAAAACAAAACAGGCGGTGATATCGTCTCAAATCCACAAACTCCAATAATTTAAGCACCTTTGTACATATATTTAGGTTAAGAATTTGTTCCGGTTGCGGAACAACTTCATTGTTACATAATTTAACACCAATGACTGACTTTAGTATATAATATTACGGATTTAGAACGTTACAAATATGAATGCAAGATTGTGTGTTAGTTTTCTGGTATTTTATAGTATTATTCTTGTTATTTTTTTTATATTTTAATATTATTCTTGTAGAAAAAATAAACTGTTACTAGACATAATTGTTATTGTTTTATTCATAACGAGCTTTTAAGCCGAGAAAGTTCAGCCCAGAGTGGAACTATACTGAAAGCAATGAATCTTTTTAATAATCTACTTATTTACTTTCTTAAACTTCATTGTAGATAATTAATTCGTTAATTCTTGATAGACAATGTAGTATTCGTTCGTCCATTAGCATATTCCGTTTAAAATGAGAAAATTACCATAATTTCTGATCCAAAATCCAAGAAAATTAAAATCACAAACACATTAGCAAAAAAAAGGAAAATTAAAGAAATGAGCAAATTCTCCATATATCACTACCATATCATAACATCATAATGTAATGATCAATAACACTCTCATATGACACGTCGAATCGAGAAGACCGTCCCAATCGATCGAAAATTAGCACATCTGCTTGCATATACGTGAAAATGTAGAGATCCTTAAACGTTAAATTCAATGAACCCGCTACTTTCACTGGGTAGGCGTAAATTATTTTATAATTGCGTTTAAAAGAATTCCCAAAGATGGTAAACGGTTATTGCTTAAAACGTGTTTATATTTAATTATAACCTCGGAAATTAACACCGTTTAATGGGTTGATTTGTTCGCAAACAACGGCAGTTGCAGTTGGCTTTCGATAGTCGGAAAGAAAAGCGTTTCATCGAATACTGTCGAGTAAAATTTAGGTTATTCAATTTCCTTTCTTGACAAAGAATCGGTCTTTCCTACTAATAAAACTATTAGTTATTGACAGACCTAAGAAGATCAAGGCGAATAGGTAGATGTTACTGCATTTGCTCGGCAATTTTCAAAGGCTTGTGAATCTTCTAATACTGCAAATACTAGACTCGTCCTGACAATTGGGTATGCTACAGTATAATATGGCACCGGGTTTTTTTAATTTAACATTTCAAATTTTGTATCGACGTGTCCTGAGTAGAGACGAAAGCCGAACATCTTCGTCGTACAAAATTTTTATATTAGCAAGATCTGCATTAAGTTTGCGGTAGTTTTTAATGCTGCTATTTAACTATCTTCCCATCAGAACCAATAGCGTATTTTTCAATTTAATGTAATCTTAACAGTTTTAAGTTTAAAGTAAGGTTGGTAGCATGAATGGACGAAATAAAGCCTCAGCATTTTACAGTAACAGATGGGGTCTTATGCCGGAAAAAGTATTTTTGGAAAATTTAAACAACTATTAGAATTTTTTGGCAAGCTATGTAGTTGTAATACGAAATTTTCAGTTTCAGTTTCAACAAACACGTATTCTTTCTTTTAAGTAACTACTACTACTCTCTGTTTTTCACCGCGCGCGTCTTGTATAGTTACACAGAAAAATTACGTACGTACAATCGTGGACATCGAAAATGTACGTACAATTGTCGACAATGATATTATAGCTGAATTGAAAGTGGAGAACGTGAACAAACTATGGTTTAACGAAGATCTTTGTAGAATAAAATTATTCTTTTATTAAAAATAAACACCGTTAAGTCTACTCGAAGTAGTTGCCTTCTCTGGGAGGTAAGAAGAATGCTTCGTAAAAAAAATATCAAAAAATATTAAAATTTATCACTTTCGGTTGGAAAATTTTACACCCAACGGCGATAGCGGCGGGGCATGCTATAAATCATGATTATGATGTTTACACCTGAGCTCCCACGAACATCCCCTACAACTCATTCAAACATACGCATACATGTAAAGAATTATTAATTTATTTGTAATAAGTTGTAATGGAGTACATTACAGTCGCTATTGTTATCTGCATTAATAATTAATCTTTCTATCGTTACATCAACTAATATTTCTCATTCCGAATATTCTGTCATAAATTTCCTCAACTTCGCCCGTATTGTTTTCCGCAAAGGTGGCGTACAATATTGCTGAAGACCTGGAAGATCCGTCTCTTACCGTTACTTGAAAATTAGCCTCAAGTAATATATGCGCCAAGTAATATATAAGTAAAGGTGGCGCTGGTATAGATCCCAAAGCCGAATAGATCAAATAATTTTTTGAACCGAATTTGTTAATAAGGATTTTGTGAGTTTATTTTAATTTTCTTCAATTCACTTTCTTAATTTTGTCATTGGATAAAATATTGAACCCTATTTAACTGTTCGCTTATATAAAGGTAAAATTAACAAAGACACGTTGGAATCTTTTATTCAATTCTACAAACAGACAATCGACTTCTTCGAAAAAAACAAAAACAAATAAATAAATAAGAAAATAAATAATACGTAATAAATATGCACTAACATGGTTTAGGTTGAGACAGTTTCATAAGTAAATACATCGTAAAATTATACATCACAAGATTTTGTATCAAAGATGAATTATTGGTCACTGTTTCAATCCAGGGGGTGGGTGCGGTAACGGCACCCATTGCTTTATGCTTATCGGACCCCAAATTTTCTTCCACACTGGAACATATATCTACAACAACAATTTATTGTTCCCCAAGACAATCAAATAATACTTAATAATAGAAATTTCTACAATCAGCAGCGATAAATTTCATTCGCACTTACCCATTTTGGCACCCAACTTTTCACCCAATAGGCTTTCCATTGCGTTTTCGTCTGCCAATAGCCGGTAGCAGGGTTTGCTTCGTTAACTATCAATCTGAAATCAAGACGTTTCGGTAAATAAAAATATGCACCCTGTAGAAGATCTAAGTGCTGATCTCACTTTTGTGGTAGTGGTACGGAAGCAGCCAATGTGATTAATACGAATATAACGGAGATTGATAAGACACATACCTGAAAATTATACGAATATAATGTATAAGAAGATATAACAAAAAAAAACCTAGAAACAATAGCCAAAATGATGTTGCCAACATCTCCCTCATTGTATTATATGGTATCACTAAGGACGAAAACAATGTGAAGATAGAAAACGTCCAACCGACATGTTTCCGCTTAGCCAGAATCATCGGCGTTGTTTTGAGGTATTGTCTACCTCATGACGAATCAGATTGATGGATAAATCTCTACCGACTTATTTTAAAAGTTGTTTATCTTGCATTTTTACAAGGACTGTGGCGTAGTAAACAACACATAAGTACCGGTCCGGGACGGCCGTATACGGTCACCGGGTGATGATCAGGATCATTCGTGTCCTTGTGTGGTGGGGAAGTGCCGATACTTTGTTGTTTACAATAACTTTTGTTTTGCTGCAAATAAAGTTTAATGCGATAAAACGTATCGATACGAATGGCAACATTGCTCAAATTCCTATTTTCCTACGGCTTATTTAATTTCTCTTTGAAACGACAAGCTATGTACATTTCTTGGTGCCATCGGAGGCTAAGAGATACACACTTGTCGTCTAAAAAACATGGCAACATTTCCCGAAAAAATCGGAGGGAAACAGCATGATCAGCAATTCGTCAGTTCAAGATCTGCTCGGACCCGCTTTTAGATGGCGCCAAAAAATATGCTCGGCTCGTCGTTCCGAAGGATATTGATATAAGCCGGCGAGGAACGATGGTGAAGAGTACGGGCGTCATGCTGTACAAGACACACATACGCCCGATCCTTATCTATGCCAATCCGATGCTTACGATTAATACTACGCTTCTGGTAACGCTGACAAACCTGAGCGAGACTGAGCAGCTACAAGATTTCGTAGCACGCCTCAACTGAAATTTCTTCGAGATTTCGCTAACCAGCGAGAATCTCGCTCACCACCAGAAGAACAGCTTCGGGATCGAGGCACAAGACCACCTACGATCACCTCAGTAGGCTGAGATTAGCATCGACGCGACATACATTAATGTCGCACTAACGCATATTTTCCTGTTTTGGGAACCGAGGAGGGAGTCCAGGAATAAAACTCCGGGCCCCCAACAAGAAGAGGATAACACACCGAGGAAGATCGACAACTCGATGAAACTGGAGGAAGAAGGAGAAAGCTCTGGACAACAAGTAGCACTGGTGTAGAGTAGAGAATAAATTCACGGATGGCTCTGGATAGGTACTAACATCTTCTTGGTTGGCGTTTTCTCTTCTCACATTGCTTTTAGGTACACATCGTGAGTATTAGTATCGCTTTGGTTAATTCGTATATCGTTTTAATCGATAGAAAAGTTTAACTTTCTTTTGCAGGCATCGAAATTAAAAAGAGCCGGTCATTAAGAGCCTAAAATTAAACAAATGAAATAAAGTAGTTCAAAAACAGTGCAGCGCTTTCTCTGGAAGCGACGTTAATCGACAACCCAAGGAAGCCCCCATCGAGCACTGTTATTATTTAAGCTTCAGGTTAGTTTCCAGTATTTACCGAAGGCTGCGAATCCAAAACGAACAACGTACGAACTATTTGTTTCTTTCTAATGTCGAAAAAGGAAATTAAGAGCAGGTTTACTTTTGGGCGTAGGGAAGATGTGGTATGGTTGCGATAAACGTCGGAATAATCTCAAAGTTGAAATAAATTGCTTTGTTGCTTTGTTGTTGCTTTGGCTTTGTTTATTTTTTGGCATCGAAAAAAAAAAAATACAAAATTTGGAAAGTAAATCTAATAGTTTTGTAAAATTTCCAAAAGTTTCCTGTCACAGCGTTGCGCTACTCCATCCGCCATTAAAACTACATTTAACATCACCGATACATTAAGTCGAAATTCGAAGATGCAATAAATTAAATGTTGACGTCTCGAGCAAGGAAACCGAACAAAATTCTGAAAAATTATATCTTCCCTCGCAGCGACATCAGATCGTATAAACTTGCAAGATACTCACGGTTAATTTCATTTTATTGCACTGTCCATCTATACCGCAATACACACGCTTTTTTCTTGTCTCCAAACTAGACGTATAACAAAGGCCACAAAAAAAGAAGAAAAAAAACTAGAATTCACACAAAAATCACCAATTCACCCAACGAAATCAACACTCTATAGCGAAATGATCGCCCTTATCGGGATCGAAGCAGGTATATATACAATTCGGACATTTTCTGAATACTTGATTACCGAAAGTGCAATAATTTTTATTCCCTCGCCGAGAATTTAGGTCATTTATGAGGAGAACTATACGCAAACTATGTAGATGAAGAACTTTCATCACATTGTCAGACATTGGTAATGAACTTTCGGCGTTGCGGACATCGAATTGAATACAAATCGCATTCAAATCTACCGTCGCGTGATACTTACCCGTACCGTACGAAAACGAAAATCGCATACAGAAGTGCCTTACAATAATAGTAAATATCATATTTAACAGGTGAAAAAGCTATGCGAATATGTATTAGACATTTGCTTATTTCGGGTAATTCCGTAAAAAAGATGTATACAGCTACGATATTTCATTATAACGACTGATACGTTCATTAGTAGCATATTCATAACATACACAGGTGCATGAATCACATCGTATGCTATTAGTTTGTCGCTAGTACGAAACTTTGTACTCTTTCATTCAAGATAAGTGTCATTATAAATATCCATATCTTTGGAACCTAGGTGTCAAACCTAACCATCCGTGGTAAGATTGTATGAAGATGTAAATGTTGAACATTTTTATCAACAAGATAACGCTTCATGTCACCGTGCAATGGCGGCAATACAGTGGCTCACAGAAAACGGAGTGCGACCGTTGGACTGGTCGTCACAGTCCCCGGATTTATCACTAGAGATGACAAAGGCAGGTGAAATTATTACTTTTTTGCAGCGACAAAATGGTTTTGATGGCTAAGCTTCATCATCTTCGGCGGCAATAGTGACCTCAGTTCGCGCTAATCGACGAAGATGTTTCTATCTATCCAGCGCCATCAGTATTATTTCGTGCGTTTACTTGCTACTTTACACCGCTATTTCGTTCCGGCCTATCAGTCAATATCGGCAAAAAGCGGATACGGTTCGCAAACCAACACTTGAGAAGTTGTTAGTCTGCTGAATGGGTGAATTAAAAACACGTCAAATATGCTGCTTCCCTCCGGCTTTTACCTTTTGTCGCTTTTTTTAGATGACAAGCGTATATCTCTTGGAGCTCGGTGACAGGAAGTGTCTAGCTTGTCATTTCAAAGAGTAATCGTATAAACCAGAGGAAAATAGGAGTGTGAGCAGTGCGTCGCCATTCGTATGATAGATTTTATCACATTAAACATTGTCCATTAATCCATCCAATTAATTATCCATCAATCTGTTTGGCAACGCTGGATGTCAGAGAATTAACGTCAAAACAACGCTGATGACGCTGGGTAAGCAGAAACATGTCGGTTGGCTATTGTTTCTAAGCATTTTTTGATATTTTTGATATTGAGGCAGAAATAACTGAAAGAATAGAGAAGGCGCTACGCTTCGAACAAAATACTTAAATAACGTAGTGAACTAGTTTAGTTTTAAATGCAATTAAACTAAATATCCTTTAATGTGAATAGATATGAAACATATTCTTTACATTATTAGAATTTCGTTAATTGCATTTAAACGAGCCTATTTACCGACTTTCAAAGTAGGCGAGGTTTTAAGAAGTAAGCCACAATTCGAGAACATTGTATCGAACGGTTACATCATAAGAATAAGGGATAATCTAACGTGCCGATTCGATGGGCTGTATTCGTAACTAGGGACACCAATACTATTATTTTCTTCCAGTATCGGAATCTCGGGCCATGATTCGCTTTCGAAACGAATAAGCATGCATGAAATAATACATTTTGCAGGAGGACCATCAGATGTTTTTCAATCAGGCAAAAGCACGTATGTATGTGCCTACATGTCCGTTATGCCGTTGAAGATGACACCATAAATGACCATCAAGGTCGCGTTAATAATCCCATTAATATTCAACTACCAAAATTACATCGTACGATATTCAAACGTAGAATTGAAGCGACCTTATTGCATTATTCATCGTAGAAGTAGCGTGTGAATAGTTTAAACTACTTAAACATGTGTTGTACTTCCTTTGAGGAAGCCACCGTGAGCCGCTAAAGAAATATTTTTAAATTCACTCTTTCCTGGTGATTATTTAAACTGTTTCTTATCTGTTCTTCGTACTGTCTTCACGTTAAATGTTTACGCTGTACAATTACAATAAACTATCACTTAGTTTTAATCTTTATTAAGTGCAAAATTTTAAGAACATTAAAATTTTGCACTTAAACATCGACATTCAGCGTTTGGCGATGGAGCACAATCCAAAACTTCAATTCATGACGGATTTGCGGAATTCAACGTGTCAGTTGAAGGTCGTCCATCTTGTTGCCGTTGTTCCGACATAGATCAACGGTGTGCGGATCGACGCGTGACATATCGGAAGATGGAGGGATGGGCATTGATAACAATCAAATACAAACGATTTTGCGGGTGTATTTAGCAACAAAAAATTTAGCCGTCGTTGGATTCCGCACGATTTATGTAATTGAAGCTCAAGAAAATGGCTCGTGTGAGTTACACGGTACCGTAACAAGTGACGAAACCTACACGTATATATATATAAATACGAAGCAGAAACAAAACAACAAGAAGAAAATAAGTGATTGCTTTCGTTTCATCGTTACCGTTGCTCGTGAAGATCCAAAAACAATAAACGCCGATCGGCGTACAGCCTCAAGTATTCGATGAAATCAGAAAAGAGAAAAACAGCAGTCATGGGCGCATCATCCTTCACCACGACAATGACAGCCCTCACACAGCATATCGGACAGTAGGAGGATAATATTGAATTAATGGTATTTGCCTGACTTATCACTTCTTCCCGCTCCTCTTTGTCGTTTTGTTGCGTGGTGATCCGTGGTCGACACCGGAAGAGGTCGTTAAAGTATTTAAAAGGTTTCTGAGATAGCTACCTCACATTGGCGTAAATGCTACGACAACTGGTTTCTTAAAATACATTAAAACCTACAGAATGAATACCTATCTACATATGCTATAGATTACTTTTTATTAATTAGTTGTATTAATTAATTTTTAATTTTTGATGAAATTCTAAAAAAAAAAAAAACTAAAATTGTTAAAAAAAATGCTCCCGTTATTGAATTTTTTGTCAATATTGATGTTAAGGTTGCAGATTTGTTCTGGATTCAAGCATTCAATACAATAAAAAAAAAATAAATAACTGAAAGAGAAACCTTGGATTACCACCCCGGTAATTTAGCTTCATATATTTAGAAACGTCTTATACGAACGAACCATGGTTACAATTACAATTAGCAAACTTAGATAAGAAACCATATTAAACCAATTTACTATTTGGACAAATAAACGTTATTTGCATAAATTTGTTTAATTAGATACGAATCAAAAAAAAGTCAAGGTTGTAAGACCAATTCTAAGGAAGAAAATAGTACGAAAAAACGCAAACGATGATATCATATTTCTTTTTCTAAAATAAACTGAGATGATAACGTATCTATGTATGTAATATGTTTTTTTATTAATTCTATAATTAATATATAATGATAAATTAGGAATTTTTATTTCTTCTCCAATATATCACTGAGCTAAATTATAACAAATTAGCAATAATTAGAATTATCCTTAATTGAAGATGCTTCTTTTCAAGTTAAAATTGCTAGAATTAGGATAATGTTGATAATTCACATAGGTGGAAGGAAGATCTTCAATTATCATGATAAAACATTTTTTTAACAATTAAATTTGTAAAAAAAGGAAATACGTTTATTCCATATCAATATATTATTCGGATTCTTTGGTGAATTTGGTGAATTTCATAGTTATAGTATTCTAAAAAAAAAAAGAAGAAAACGCGTTCTACGAATACGTTGGCCTCAACATGTCAAATAAAATAATAACAAATCGGGAAACATTGATAACACGACACCACCTAACGGCAACTAGAAACATCGCGCGGGATGTCGGCTTCCATCTAAATTTTCTTGGCGTCGTATTTAATTCAAATCATTCGATCTTGTCACTTCAGTGCTAAGCAGAGTTTGCGCTCAGCAGCTTAGGCTTAATCGTAGTGACCTAGTATTAGTGTTCCGTAAATATTCAGTAGGTAAGAATATCGTCTTTTTTTTTTACTAAGTTCAAAACTTCATTCGACGTTTTAAATTTGAAAATTTCCAACATTTTGCATCGCCACGTCGTGGGCGATAGCAGATGGAGAAAGATGGTTTCCTTTTGCGGAAATTATATAGTTGTTGAGTGCCGGTCGAATAAGGTGAAACTTCGATATTTATTGTAGAATGTGAATTTTGAATTTTGAAAAATTAACAAACATCATCGTTATCAACTGAATCAGGAACATTTTAACAACTAATAACTAAGGTTACCAAATTAAAAAGAATGGATCGTCAAGTAATCCTCAGAAATCTTAATATCAAGTCTAATATTGCTGCACCTAATCACATCCCAAATATTTAATTTTCTTTTCTATTCTGTCGCGTGTATCGCACCTCACCTTGAACTATGCTTATTAGATTTATAAAAATAAATCCAGTAGCCGCCGACTTATTTACATGAGAATAACAAGCCGCTTGACAATCTAAATCTTGATCTGTAAGTTCCATTCAAAGTTTATACGTTCTGCAATCGATCAAGTACACTTGTCACATATATCGAATTACGTAATAAGATTACGAGCTCATGTAAAAGTTTATTTGATTTGATTCCTTTTTATTTCAATAAAGAGGAATCAAACTAATCCTAATTAACCATAGGCGATTGTATAAAATGTCGGCAACCTATTTTAAGGTTTCAAGGCTTTAAGGTTTCTTCTGTCTCTCAAAACATTTAAAAAAATCTATTTTAAACTTCAACTAAATCTCTATTAATGACTTATCTTCAATGAAAACCGGTTTATCCAAAATTACCAAGTACGAGAGGGTAAGACGCATAATACTAGATAATCTCCTTTTATTTGATACAGTAACGCGTACTTAAAACGGATTAAAAATATTTATCGTTGCGCAATTCAAGATCCTCTAAGAACCCATTCACGTCGTGTCGTTTACGTTGGCGAAAATTACCGGTAGTAAATGCATAAATAAGTAATTACGGCGATGGTCAAGTATATGTTTGGGTTATCTTCGGTCGTACGGTTGCCAATCGAAATTCACGAAAATATACACTTGGAATTTACTAAATATCTTGTACAGAAAGGAGCGCTTAGAACGTAGAGGTTGTTTGGTAAAGACTGAGGTTTTAAGCCTCGATTAAACTTCCGGTCGTGTACAGCGATAATCGATCGTCCGTATGCCTGTTTTGTACGGCGGCCAGAAACAAGTCAGAAGACTGTTGCAACAACAAAGCTTCGATAAATTCAAAGGCTTGAATGTCTTAATATCACAGCCTGGTGACATCAACGCCGCTTCGCGTCCGTATTCAGAAGCGGGCTACATCGATTGCAGTCACTCTTTGTAGAATTAAGGGACCACGGCCATCTCGAAATCCTTAAAGATCCCGATATAGATAATTTTTGCTTTCGATGAGCCTTACACGGTGACCATCGAAAGTCGAACGGAGCGATTCCAAAGCGAAAGAGTTACCCCGACCGAAACAGGTATAGGGTCCCTACAACACTCCACATCAACATATCTCAAGCGGAAGTTACTGTTTTAAGCCGATTCGCTACAAAGGATCTCGAGATTGGGGATACGATGCAGTTCTAAGGGTTATTCGGCGCTACGCACGCGAATCTGATCGAATGTACGAACGTGTACAGAATTACCCCGTTACTATGCGATAGGTCTCAAGCTATCAAGGGATCGAAAGAAACGAAGAAGCGGATACAAGCAATAAAGATAATGGGAGAATCTCGTACGTGCAGAAATAGAAGTCGTAAGCGTTCGTCAAGACTACCGGCATTCGCATCTTTAAGGTTCCCGGTGCCACTTCAAAGTTCGACAAGAAAATGTTAACTTGTGGTGATTGGAAACATGGATTCTTTTTTGTAGTTGTGACGAGGAAAGAGGCTCTATAAAGCCTTTTTATCTATATAGGCGGCCAAGGCGGCCTTTCCAAGTTCAGCATGTCAGTATCTTTGTTCACCGGTGAATATGCAGCCGTTAATTGAAGAACAAAATTTGCTTCTACTTTCGATGCTAGAAAATGAGAGATTTTCCAAAGTGTTTAACTCAAACTCAAGCTAACGTAAATAGATTCACAGCGAATTTGAACGCTTATCTGCTCTAGCGGCAGACGAGCGATTAGCGACCAGCAACTACTCGGTGGCGTTTACAGCTCCCAACGAATTAATGGAAAACCTGCCTTAATCATTTTAGTTGCGACGTATATCGTTTTTGAACGTCATGAATTTACTTCACGAACACTTATCGGTGATCATCTTTGTTAATTATCACGAAGTCCTCGCGGACAGCGTCCATCTTGAGTTTAAGAAAAGAATTTCGTGACGCCAGTACGAAGAGAGTAACTTTAACGCCGCAAATTCTCGTCCAGGTCCTTGATGAAATGATGCATGTTGCGATTGTGCCTTCGAAAAAATTATTACCGGGGCCGCCGGTAAGACCGTTCCAAATTCACGGTGCCGAACTTATCCCCAAGAGTGTACGTTGCAAAACGGAAGCTCCTTTGTTGATTACGTTATTCGATATCGGTTTTGTCGCGCATCAGGCTGTAACTAGTAAGATTAAAATATTGCATATGTAAATGTAAACATTACTGTTTTATCTTGCAGAGTAGGACATTATTTGCTTTCCTTGATTTGTTCTAGAATAAAAACCAGATAAAAAAATTAATTTGGAGTACGTTATACAACGGACATTAAAAGTAATTTTTCACGTGTTTATATGTCGTATATATTATGTATTTCGTAATATGAAGTGTTGTGTTATCTTTTTATATTAACTCGTGATTCTGAGATTTAACTTTAGATATTCCCAATTCGTGTAACGAACATTACCTCATAAATAGAGATGATAAAGGGGGTTGGAATTATTCCATTTTTTGCAGCGACTAGACAGACTCGTATTTTGTCGACTTTCGAAGAAACCAGTAGGCAACACGAACCCTTTCCGATGAGGCGAATAGACACGAGTCTATCTAGTCGCTGAAAAATTGAATAATTCCACCTATCTTTGTCACATCTATTTATTATATAATAATTAGTCCGGGACGACCGTTTCGAGGACACGAATGCTCCCCATCAGCAACCGGTGATCGAATTATTATATACGACTATACAAATAATATATAATAAATTAGACTTGTGTGGTGCGGAGGTTGCCGATACTCATAGGCGGTTTACAAAATCTGATATGCTCTATACCTTTTTTAAAGGGAACAGTTAATCGTCACAATTTTAGAGTGTTCGTGAAATGAGAGTCGTCGCTGGATGCTTCAGAACGACAAAATTTGAATGCTTGGATCTGTTGGATAATCAAATTATTCATTCAATTCTGCACAATAGGCGGTTATCTCAATATTTTTTTTTTGATGCTTCTTTTACCAAATCGATGGTTCCACGCATCCTAGTCCATTAGACGACTTCCTTTGGGATTAACTCAAATCAATAGTGAAGAATTGGGAAAGATAGCGCCCTCTAGTGCCAAAGAAACGAATGCCTACCGTTCAGGAAGTTCCCCAAACCATCCCTCGAACAGTTCTCTGATTGCTTAACAACCTGTCAACGTTAACGTTTCAACTTTAAGAACACCCTTTATTTTGTTTGTTTACTTTTAGTTCGTTGAACAATTACGCAATATTATAAAAAAAAATGCCCGATAATTAGTAAGCGTTTTCTAACAAAAGCTCAGCAAATACGTGCAGCGTTAAACATATGTTACGATACGTTATCGGCGTTGTATTAATTTATACGCTTAAACACTAATCGATACCCAACAGTGGGTGGTGCATTCTATAATCCGGCGTGTAGTCCAATAATACAACAACAGATTATTAAACAGATGACGAGCAATATTTTTTTATCAAATCATGCCCATTTAAAATAACCGGTTTTCTCTTTATAGATAATCCGTATCTCCGGATTAAGTCTACAAAAAGGAAGAATATGTCTTTTTTTTTGATATTACAAAGGATCAGGATTAAGCTTTCAGTTAATCCTCAATCTCAGTTATTACATTTTACCAACAAAAGGTGTCTGTGGACGTAAATATTGATATCAGCAAGTTTTCAGAAGTTTTCACTTCTCACCAACCAAACAGTGTCTCTCATAATAACCGCACCTTTAAAAATTCCATAAATCTTGATAAAATTTAACGAGCATCAAAAAATGTCAAGTTCAAAGTAGGATTTGAAGCATGAATAAGCATGAAAAAGACTTAGGATTTTACAGTAACAAATGGGGTGCAAGATTACTAATTTGGTGATGCTGAGAAACTACGCCCCTTTTAATGATGGCGGCATCTTGCATTGGCAGGGGCTGTGCTAGAGTTTCATCGAAATCTGCGTTTTCGAGTTGTCGATGTTTCGTTGTAAATAAACAGTATTCAGAAGTACAACTTTACAGCAAAAAGGAAAATATGGCTGTTCATATAAAACAAAATTTTAATTTAATTTAACTTTCACCTTCAAAGTTCGTTTCTGCTTTTAGAGCTGATCCACAATGGGCGAAATCAAACTCACCTACTTTAATGTAAAAGCGTTAGCGGAAGCAATTCGCATGCTTTTGAAATACGGAGGCGTAGATTTCGCCGATATACGTATCGAAAGGTTTGGCACCGAATGGCCGGAAATTAAACCAAGTAAGCAACCCGAATTATAGGAAGAGAGTTCGATAAACACTTGGCATTGGCAAGAAAAATAAACATTTTTATGTGTAAAATTCATTTTATTTTTTAACGTAGCCTCCCTTGAGGTCTGTTTCCGCAATCGCTTCATCGTTTATGCCGAATCCTTTTCCGTCGAGCCACTTTTTTTTACGATCCAATAAGTTGGCATAGTATTTGCCATTTTGAACCTGAATTATGCCGTATATATCCTAAAACAGTGCGGTAATGGTCTTGTTAACTGAAGAAATGGCTTTAGCCTCCTTTGGCGCCGATTGGCCACGGAAAACCCACTTTTTGAACTCTTCTTTTAGTTTATGTTGTATTGTGATGGATCCATGTTTCATCAAGAGTTATAAATGAATAGACGCCAAAAATCCTGTTAACATCGCCAAACATTTAATCAGTGCTCTGATTATTTCAATTCTAGTAGTACCGTCTCTTGCCGTGGCCTGGTAATTATCGAACTGCCTTCGTAGCATGAATATTTCTTAAAGTCGCTATTAATACCTCCGTTGCCAGATATGCCATTCGGACAACTACCGATTCTCGAAGAAAACGGTAAGGTAGCCCATCAAAGCGTGGCCCTAACGCGTTACGTGGCCAAGAAGGTTAAATTGGTCGGCAATGACGATTGGGAAAATTTGGAAATCGATGCCATTGTGGATACCATCAATGATTTTAGAGGAAGTACGTACACGTATCTTCTCTTGCTTCGCCTCAAAAAAGCTCTTGTTTATTTCAGAAATCGCCAGCTACTACTATGAGAAAAACGAGACCGTCAAGGAAGCCCTCAAGGAACCACTTTTCCAACAAACGATACCCTATTACCTCGAGAAGTTCGAACAGATCGCTAAGCAAAATAACGGACACTTCGCACTGAATAGATTAACCTGGGCGGACTTCTATTTCGTCGGGATGCATGAATATCTTAACTCCATGGTCGAGACCAATCTCTACGAAAACTATCCCAATCTGAACAAGGTCGTGGAAAACGTCTTCGCCATTCCACCCGTGAAAACTTGGGTAGAAGCTCGTCCGGTAACTGTTGCATAATTTGCCTCTTTTGCATGGTATTTGTTTGACTGGATGGATTTTAATGTGTTTCATGTAAGTCAAGATTGAATCTGTGCCAAGTTCTTGTTATCAACTCATTTTGTTTTTTTTGTAATAAAACCATCGTTAAACGTGTAATGTTTGTTTTCTTTTTTAAATATACAAGATCTATTCTATCCATATTTGAGCAACAACTGAATGATTAACGCGTCTGAATTTTTCGAAAGCATCCAGGACGATACTTTTTTACGGCTAGAGCAATCTTCAGACTTTAAGGCATCGGAATTTTCAAGACTAGTTTTATAGATTGTGTATAGATCATATCGATTATCATATTATACCAAAGTTCTGAATCGAAACATCAACTGTTGCCTAGACCGTCTCTTCCTACTCTGGCCAGAATGATAAAAATTGCCCCGAGTATAACTGTGACTTTACCAATGGTAATTATTGCTCTAAGTTGCATGCAAGTTGAATATGCAAATGTTCTAATCTGACAATTTATTCAGCGACACATGCTTCTAAAACCGACTACGTATATTTCCAAATTAGCCCCGATATTTTCGAGCAGCCCCCTTCTACGGTACTTAAATTAAATTATGAATATAGAACGGCTGTTTATCGAGCAGCATTGCTAACCGGTTTAATTCGCTTGATATCCATCTTATTAAGATAGAATGTAATTAATTAATTATCGAGCGAGAGTCTGACTACAACGAAGCAGAATAAACTTCCAAATCGAATTTGAAACATTTTCGGTTGCGTCCCTACCCTTCCAACCGAACTCGCGCATGCCAAGATCCATACTCCATCTTTTTGCTGTATTAGGTACTTCTAATATAAAATTGTGGCCATTTTATCAATTGTTGCAGTACGTATTTCCAAGCAAAAGAAAAAATATACCGTTGCACCAGCATCGACCAAGATAATTTGACATTTTTCGTGTATTATTTCATAAAAGGCGAAAGGTAAGTTATTCTGTGTTATTAGTATTATTCATAATTGTTAAAAAAATATATTTTTTAATTTTTCTATCAACATTTTTCACTGGGTAAATTAGGAAATTATAGAAATTAATAAAAATAAGGAAAACTTTTATTTATTAGATAATTTAAAAAATTAAATTAACTTCCATTTATGTGGCATTATATGCTTAAGTATTGCCCGCTTCTCTTTTGTTAGAAAAGAGAAAATAGATAAAATTACTGTGAACTGCAAAGAAGGATCGTTTGGATTCTTACAAAAAAAGACTATCGGGAAAAAACGGTCGTGGAATTTTGTCTGGAATTCGTAGTAAACGTTCACGCAGCCCTAATCTAAGCCATTGGCGTAAATTAACTCTGATGTATACACATTATGTAGTAATACATATACAGAGTTTAATACACATACATACACTACCGTCCAAAAGTTTGGAAGTAAGCTGAAATTCGTTTAAAATACTACAACCGTTAGGTATATCGTGAAATCGTTAATCCCTATTTCAATTTAATATATGCAAATATGAAATTGTTGCACGTACCTGCAAATTGTAAACATTAAAGTAAAACTTTCACCGGATTGAGTTTTATTGCTCTTTTCCACGGATATGACTATTGTTTGAACGGGATGGTGTAAGGTAAGGCAATTACTTTCGGTCAATGAGTTTAGTCTTCTTCGGTAATCGTTGAGTGCATGTGGTAAATTTACTAAACCTCAGCGTTCTATCCTCTTGCTTGCAGAATTAGTTTTTCGAAATTAGTGCCTCATTGTAACAATTTGATTGAATTCTGGAAGGTAGTGTACATGTATTGTGATCAACAAAGAAGCGTTTTCCAGTACAATAACAATAGGATTGTTAAATTGCAACGCGATGAATAAGTTTTTGCCGCTTCCTATTTGACTAATCGTTCACTGTTAGACGGTGGGCTGATTTTATTTTTAGGGCGGACTTCAAACATCAATCCTTTATGTTTGGGAAGCGAAAGTTAGTCTGATTTAGCTTTCGATTTGATTGTTTTTTTTTTCTACAATTACATAAAAATCGCTTCACTTCACACACGAAGGAAAAAAAATAGATATACCGAGTGGATTATGGATGGAAGTAAACAGTTAAACAACACATTTTTTTTTCGAAATTTTTATAAAACTATTTTTGGGGAAAACAGAGTCGCACTTGTCCCTATTTATTGAATATACCTATTTCTTATGTTTTATAGCCTCTTATAAAAACGAACATATATATTGTATTTTTCCGATGATAGATTGTTACGTTTCCGATCTAGCTCCTTGCAGGATTCCTAAGCTCTAATTTTAGAAGCGGAAGATGTTGCCTCTTTATCGCTATTGTTTGGAAAGGTTGCGAATAGTCGGCGAGTTGTTAGAGACGAAAATATAAAAATCCTTTTGGGATTTTTCTTTCTTTTTTTGCTACGAGGGCCATCTCTTAGATTTTCTAAAGATTTCTCGAACCACTCATATTTTCAAAATATTAATCAAAGACCTTACTCAGTAATATTTATAAATGGTTCTCCCTTTGTTTTTAGAACCGATCCAACATGAACCAAGCTAAGCTCGATTATTTGAACGAGAAAGCCATAAGCGAGCCCTATCGCATGGCCTTGAAGTACATAGGTAAAGATGATGATGAGAAATGGAAGAATTTCAAACCAAGTAATAAGCATTTACATTAAAGATTTAAAATTCTTTAAATTGACTGATTTTTCTTGCATTTTAACAGAGACGCGGGATCGAGAAGAAAATAGCAATCTAGCGAGAATAAGCAGGGGTCTAGGAAATTATTTAATCGGCGAAACTACACTGCTTGGGGAAAACGAGTCGGAATCTTCAGATATCGAGAGCATCATTGATCTTATTAATGAGATTAGAATAAGTAAGTATGACTTTGGTATTTTAAAGGAAAGAATATTTAGCCTTAACCATGTCCACGTTTGTTTTGCTTTTATCTCTTTAATTCTTTTATTAAAGTAATATCTTTATATAGAAAGGAAAAATATCTGAAACAGTTCATTTTTTATGATATATTATGGGATATGATATACTAAAATATATTCAATATATTTTTGCATAGAACTCACAGATTATCACTACGAAAAAGACGTTAATATCAAACGGGCAACTATAGGGCATCTATTGTTCGAGGTAGTACCAAACCGGCTCATCATATTTGAATGTTCCGCCCAAGAAAATAATGGCTATCTAGCGAACGGAAAACTAACCTGGGCAGACTTCTTCTTCACCGGAATACTCGACTACCTCAATTACATGCTCGACCAAGATATCACAGAAGGCAAGCCGCACCTGAAGAAGGTCGTCAACAACGTGTTGTCTCTTCCAGGTATTAAAGCTTGGATGGAGACACGTCCAGAACCACCGTTTTAAGCGATGGCACCGTCCTTTACTTCTTTATATTCGAAATTATACATTTATACGGTCGCTTTTTATGCTTTTTTCCAATAAATAAACAATATTTAACATATTTAACATGTTCTTTATATCCAACTAATTCTTTGTAGTTAGAATAATGTTCCTTAAGACGGTGTGAAATACAAACCGTTGATGGTATTAAGCAAAAAATTTGCATATTCACCGCAAAGAAACTAATTGTCAGTCAAGTAGCAATAATTAATCTTTATTAATTTGAACATTAAAGACAACAAGAAGATGAAGTCAATAATGAACAACAAAAACAGTTAGAAACGAAATACAAGAAAAATTTTATTTAGCTTAAAAATCTTCTTCTAGTTCCATACTGTGTGGTAAAGTAAAATCGCAGAAGAACATTGACATCGTATTCGCTAGGGTATCGTCTATTTTGAGCCTGCGAAAAGACCGTTTGAAAACGGAAACAAATTAGCATACGCCGAAGACAGGAACTTACAAGTTTTTTGAATCGAAATTCAACAAGCCTTTGGTCTTGATCCACTTCACCACCGCCTTTCTGACTCGCGCCTCCAATGTTTGCAAGAGATCTAGCGGCCATACTTTGAACGTGTAACAGTAGTAAAGAAATAATCTGCAAAATGTGCATCTTTAGATATGAACAACTTATCCAATAAACAGGGGCTTGTGTTTTACCTAACAAAGCAAACCATCTTCCAGTTGTTCGGCTCATATTCTCGCAACATCTTATCGAAAGAGACCACGTCATCTGTATGGCAATAACAGCAGATGTACGACGTGGAAACAGAGCTGGCTTTCATACAACCGACGCAAACTAAATGTTGATATTTGAAGCACGAAGAACATTTCACATTATCAGTAAATTCTATCCGACTATTGCGATCGCAAGGGCATTTATATTCATCCATATTAAGGTGTACCCCTAAAAAAAGTTTTAGGTGATAGGCAAAAATTCGTTTATATAAGATTCTGACTAACGATCGTCTTTGGAATTGCGGCTTATAACTTCCTCGGGATCGTTACCTAAATCCATATCATTAGTAATAACGTCCACAATTTCGGTTCCAATGTCATTTAATTTCTCCTGAGATTCGTCGTCGACGACGACGACGTCATCGTTATAGTTGTCGATAGTAACGTTAGCAACGGACTCTTCGAGAATCTGCAATAAGAAAATTGGATGAAATTTCTTTTGCCGCCGTAGCGATGAAGGTTCGAGACGATCAAAAACTGCAACCGCTACCTATAACAACGAAAAAGTTCACCAAATGATGCTAGATGACCGTTGTTAATTAAGGCTAAAGAGATCTCGAAAGAACGTATTTGTTACGTAACGATTGAAGATTTAATATATGGAAAAGTTGCTTGTCGCGCTTGGTTACCCATGTCCAAAAACGTATTCGAATCAACGTTTCCAAGGCCCTTTTGAAGCAGTTTAAATGAATTAAGATATTTATTAGGCCTTTATAACAATTTCAAAACGGAACAAAGAAAAAAGTGAAACATTTCTCATGAAATTAAAAGGACTTACCTTGGCACCCCTAACAGCGCATTTCATCTTATGGTAACCAGTTCTCAAGTAACCCACAGTATTATAATCGTCTTTTAGAGCTAATTGTATAATCAATGGTTCAACGATTGGATGTTTGAAATATGGAGGAACGTATGTCTCGGGAGCTGGAAAATAATTGTTATTAATTCGGTTTGTAAGTAAGCGGGGAAAATCAGTCGATTAAGGAGGTAGACGAGCATGGAAATGTACATCATCTTAGGATTAATTTCGATAATGAAACAAATAGTGCAAACATTGTACGCTACACTGTAAAGAATACTACATATGCAACCCAATTTACACAACAAATAGTCAAAAATATTACATTTTGCTTTTGCTTGTGCCGGGGCAATCAACGCAAAGATCGACTTTTCGATCGATATTTATTAAGCTTCGGTTAATGAGAATAACATAAATGTGCGGCGCAAGAAGATATTACATAGAGATTGAATATCCATAAATCAACTGTTACCCGTATAGTAAGACGACGCAGCGAGAATGAAAAATACAATACAAAAGACGCCCTGGTCAAGGACGTGAAAGAGACGCTCATCAATCTCTTCGAGATCTCACAATGAGGTCGACTTGAAATCAAAACGTCATTCCAGAGTTTATCGGCTCCTTGCAAGTCACAAAATCGACGTTTAAAATTTGCACGAACGCGTGCTAAACATCAATGATGGACCTAGTCGTGTATGCTTCAGGAAAAAGTTCCACGAAACGTAATCTTCTACAAAATCATTGAGATACATTCAAGAATTAATGTTGGATGGTACGCGCACAACATTCTTCAAGGACACATGTATATTATGCCATGGGTAGATACAAGTACTTTGAGGATGTCGGAATTTCGGTATAATTTGCAGAACTTAGAATCTATTTGCGCAGTACGCCTTCGAGGATGTAGGCTATCGTTAGAGCAAGAGGGATTTTTCAATACTAAATATTAAAGTGTTATTGTGTTTAACACGTTGACCGCCGTGTGAAACACGCGTGCCTCGCAATGTATATTAGCGCATCTTGTCTGTTTGTTTCAGTAAATTTGCAAGTTTATACCTGCAAAGCGCGAGGCAAGTGAACATTGCGTGGCCTCTGCATTCACCAGGCCGCGCGATGCGCACTTGCCCCGCGCTTTAAATTCTTATTTAAAAACAAATACCGCAGCATGTGAACATCCTTAAGGCACTTATAATGTATTTAAAAGAAAAAAAAGCGTGGCCCAAGAGACGGCAAAAATTCTTATCATTGTGGCGGTCAGCCTGTTAAGGGTAATTAATGTTGCTGCCAAGAAATCATAAGAAAATATAAGAGGGTAAATAATAACATTTTACCAAAATTCGATAAGAAAAAAAACTTACTATCGTCGAAGAACACCGTTTCCATGACTATACCGATATCTTTGTCCATCTTACTGAATTCCCCCAGCGACTCTATCGATTCAAACATCTGCTTGGTGATAGTAAGTACATCCTTCTGCTTCGGTAAGCACGTACGTTCCCTAAATAAAAAGGGGCGATGTAAAGTTGTGACGTCATGATGGTGCAAATGTCAACATCAAATTTAGCCAACTTCATATCATTTTATAAATTATAAAAAAATTAAGCCGAAAAAACTCACGGTTTAGATTCGTAAGAAAATGTAAACTTATAATTTTCTACGACAGGATTCTCTGAATTATTCTTATCCTTAAATATCAAATATAGCTCACTTAACTGAAATTCGAACAGATTAGCGAATTATTTTTAGCGCTAATTAACTTAATTCCGCTTACGCATTTCTTCTCGATGGCGTCGGATGCCCCTTTGCACCAGAAAAATACATCGGCCAAGATGTGGTTCTTAATTTTCGATTTGAACGTCTTAAAAGGTATGTTACAAACGACGTTATTCGCAAAAAGCTCCCTATCGAAATCGACCCTGTTATAGACGATGTTGTAAATGACCAGCGGAACCATTTTACGCATGTAACGAATAGAACTTACGTAACTTGAAATTGATTTCATGTCTTTGGCGGTTAGACCCTATATAATAATAATAATAATAAAAAAAACATTAAATAAACGATTTGAATATAATTGCAACGTCGGCAGATTACCTGAACAGCCTCTATTTGATAACTGGGCATTTTCAGCTTAATTTAAGTAGAATTAATTAGGCATAAATAGAAATAACTTACTGTGAGAGAAGCAACAATGAAAATACAAATGACGCCAAGCGCTCAACTGGATTGGCGCTCTTTAACTTCCGTTGACCGTTATAGAAATGTACTTGAAAAAAATGTTATGTTGAATCTCATTTGTAATATCAATAAATAAATAATTTTGGCATTTATTTATTTATCCTTTTCTTTTTCGGAGTTAATTAATTCATCTTATAAAAAGGATTATTATCTATTTCGGCGTTCTATTTCCGGTTTCTTTGCGAACCATTCCATTTAAAAGTACCCTAAGAATTTTTTGAAAATATTGATAAACAGGTAATTATTATTTAATTCGTTAGTGTAAAATCGCTTATTAAACTCCCAATTTAATTAATCATCATTACGTGAATATGACGATTGCTTTTACTTTTATATTATCGTTTATTATGTGTTGAAGGAACATGAACATTCTGAATATTAACAAAAAAAATACTTTCTATATCTGGATGTGTTTAATTAGAAAAGAGGTTTAATTAAGTTTGTAATACACGGCTATGTAAAGCGATAAATCAACTTTCCTGCTCAAAAAACGTAAAATCGGAATAGCTCGTCACGGAATATTTTCGCTCTGCGCCTTGTTACGGTTACTAGTAACTTTCGCACTGTGATATTCTCAAGTTGATCGCTCTAAATGTCTAGTAAACCTATCCGTCAAAAATATTGAGGATTATTTATATATTCCAAATAAATAAGCTAAAATGGCAAAGAAATCGTACGATTTACTGTTCAAATTGTTACTGATTGGTGATTCAGGTGTCGGCAAGACGTGTATATTGTTTAGATTTTCCGACGATGCATTTACAACCACCTTTATCTCCACAATAGGTAAATTTGCATTTTTTTTACGATCGCATCTTCTAATTATTCAAAGCGGCGGATAAGCTAAGGTCTTTTTAAATATGCATCTCCTTTTGCTCCGCCTAAAATTAAGTAAGACTTATTTTTAACATCTTACATAAAACTTGCATGGGGAGATCTTTAACAAGCGCCAAATTTAAAGGTGAAGTTATTATAAAGCGTTTTTTTCTCGTTACAGGTATAGATTTTAAGATAAAAACCGTCGAATTACGAGGGAAGAAAATAAAACTTCAGATATGGGATACGGCCGGACAAGAGAGATTCCACACGATAACTACGTCGTATTACAGAGGTGCTATGGGTATAATGTTAGTGTACGATATTACAAATGAGAAGAGTTTTGAGAACATCGTTAAATGGTTACGAAATATAGATGAAGTAAGTAATTATTTGTGACATCCCAATAAATATTACGTTTGCTTCTAATATCAATGTATTGATTTTTTAGCATGCGAATGAAGATGTAGAAAAGATGATTCTAGGAAATAAATGTGATATGGATGATAAACGGACAGTTAGCAAGGATAAGGGAGAAGCTGTAAGTTTTTTTATTTACACAATTTTATCTTATTTATAATATTTACTTGCGATTGATTTCTGTTACATTTGCTTTATCGTTTATCAATGATAATTTGTAATTATCTCTGGACTGGATTCTTTCCTTTGGTATTTCCACTTCCTGCATTGATTTTTTATAGCAACGATATATGGGAAATCCGATGGGTAATTGTTATAATCACACCGCTACTGACAGATTTCGTTCACTCTTTCATAAAGTTAAGATTATAATCTTCGTTAAAAATCCCTTACTGTGTTGGTATATTTTCATAAAAAAAAGGGTATCATATAGGAATGTTGCAGCGTGGGGATTTGCGACGCGCATCTTCCGCCGACAATTGCAACATCTGTACGAAATGATGACCGCGCTTTATAATTTTTAATTCAATGTAGCATATTCAGGGATCAATTTCATCAATTTCAGTAAACAAGAAACTAATTTTTAACTAAGAAGATTCCTGATTCCTAATTATTGGTCGATCTATGTATAAAATGGGAATTTGTGTTGGTGATTAATATAAGTTATATTTAGGATGTTGCACATATGTATATAATTTCCATATATCAATGATTCATTGAAGACAACCAATGATAAGTGTATGACTTTACAAATACACTTGGCCTCCAAGCTTTTATTTCATATTCGACGATAGTATTTTTATAATCATTCCTAGAAGGTATTTTTTCCAAATAATAAGTGCTTTAATTAGCTTACAGACGATAAAGGTCCAATAACAGGATAATTACATCTGAGTATAAATGTTATCTTCGGAATGAACAGCTTTGTGTGTATCAGTATTAAATAAACGTTCAAATATAGAGTGTACAACGGAACGTCGTTATGTGCTAACTTCGTTATATACGGATTTAATGAGTTTTGTAGTAATCTGTTCAGTTCTAAATTTTTGACCACCTACTTATCACCAAATTTCTCGAGAAATTTTTGAAAATTCTTCTTTCGCTAGTTTACGAACATCCACCATCATAAAACGTACATCCCATGTACGTCCTCCTTCTTCTCTCTCTCCTTCGCATTGCAGAATTTCGCCGAATTTATACGTTTTATATCGATCCTTACAGCGTCTAATTACTTGGACTATATACGGAACTAAATCCCTTAAATTTCTATTAAAACGTCGTTTTTGATCGATTGTCATTTCTCGAGTTACATTTTTTTATCTTCACTGAGAAACTAATCTCGAATCATTTCTCCAACAGATAGCCAGAGAACACAGCATAAGGTTCATGGAAACATCGGCGAAAGCCAACATCAACATCGAGAGGGCGTTCAACGAACTCGCCGAGGCGATATTAGACAAAACGGCAGGCAGAGAACCCGGGGAACATGTAGATAGGGTCATGGTGGATAGACGGCAGCAATCAAGCACTTCGAAGGCGTGTTGCAACAACTAAAACGCTATTATAAGTATATACTCGAACCCAATCGACCTTGTTCGCTTAAGTTATATTATAAAGATAAGAAAAAAAAAACGATGAGCAATGAAACGAATACGAGAAATGAACAGAATTAAGTAAGTAAAGAAAAAATGCATACAAAGATAAAAAACGAAGAAAGAAAGTCATCGTAATGAAATCTATAATATATATCGAACTCATTATTTTTTAAAAGTGTGTATAATACTATGATGAATAATAATAATAATGGTAAATATAGGAAAATAAAGTGTCTTTGCATATATCGCTTTGTATAACCAAATGATATTTGTATTATTTCAATATTTGTTCGTCGAGTAAGGTTATGTTACTTAGGATAATTCTTACATTGTATTTGATATAGCGCTTTCACATGTGAGACTATTGGAAGAAAGGAAAAATAAACAAATTGTATCAAAGAAAAACCAGGCAGAATATTAGTTCGTTTTACAGAGGTTGTCAAAAAAGACCGACATAGGAAATAGCATGGCCTCGCGTTAATGGCGCGGCGACGGTTTACAGTTTGTATGTTGTACAAGATTCAACAACGTTTAAGACGGTATGACCCCTAATTTTTTAAATGAGAAGGATCGTTCTTTGGTTGATCTTGGTTCCTTTTTTTTTTAAATTACCCGACTTCGCGAATGGGAAAATGTGAGAAGTAGGAAATCTTTACTTCTTCTACTGAAAGATTCTTTACAGTGAACGGCATCTTCCTTTCTGGGCGCATATCGTTCAGTGTCCAAATTTACTATATCGGACGTCTAGGTACTTTTTGTTTTTTGTTGGCGGGAACAACATCCATAGATGACCGACCCCGACTTCTTTCTTTATTTTGCGTTAAAAGCGCTTCCGTTAAAAAAGTACAGAGTACCTTCAGAGGCATTTTGCTTCTATTAGCTTCCTTCTTGGTTGATTACATACTCGAATATTCTAAGATGCCATCTTCAAGATTTCATCAGGATTAATCAGCATACCCGTCAAGTCAACACCGCACAATATTGAACGATATTGGGACAATAGACCTGTATTTGCGTCTCGTGGGTCGCCGATCGTCGCCTGACGGATCCCAGAGCGTCAACATCCAGTGAAAGTATTTGCTAACGTGACTACCTTGTTATCTATGCATTTCACTGCTGCTAGCTCGCGGATGTTATTAAAGTAAAAATCATAACTTTCCCCATCTTTCTTTTGTAAATCCCGATCATTCTTCAAAGAGGAATTTTATTTTTGTGTAGTGCCCAGTGATCCTATGTTCATTTGTTCCTTCGGGCACGCAAACAATTCAAAAAAAAAAACTCGCCTGCAAAATTGAAAGGCCGGCTTTGCGTTACTTTTCTACGTAATGAATGAAACGAAAATTTTTCTACCATGCCATTTCCTATAAGACATATAAAGAAATGTACTATGTAAGGTTGTTCAAGATGATATGTCGTCGTTTTTTTTTTTCTATTTGTATGCTATGCAGGATATTAGGAAAAACCTTGCGTTAATTTAGGATGTTAATAGACATAACTATCCTCAAGATATCCGGTCACCTATAAAACTGAGTGGACAAAAAGAAATAAATAAGTGTTAAGTTATAGGTTATAAATCTGGCAGTGGAGGTAGCCAAACTGTTGCGAAAGATCTTTTAGGTGACCTAGTCGAGTTGCTCGTGATCAAATGGACGACATTTGAAACTAGCACCATCTTAAGCAGACATCCTCACGCAGTTTTTCAATTTCAATCACCAGCTTGACTGGACATTTTTATATTTCTTCAACTTGTTCTTGAAGTTGTGAGGTTGATATTGCGAACTACTGGATCCCGAATTTCGTTTTGGATCGTCGTTTATTGGTATCAATTTTATGATTTTCGTTATTGGTTTATGAAATATATTCAGACAAGTTCCCAAGTTACAGTAAAATACAATAGTTCAAAAAATTCAAACATATTTTGAATGAATGAATTTGAATTGATGAATTTTTATGAAATAAAGGCAATTAATGAATTTTTCCATTAGAAATAGGAGCTTTATCAAATATTTATAATTCCTCATCGGACGCACTGTGTAGCAATTAAAAATGTTGTAAGTAGGATATTCTATTATCTCCTAAAATTAACATGTCGTCGGTCCAAATATCCTGAATGTATACTACGATTCGTCGAATCTAGCCTATTGTTGACGATATAAGAAGAAGAAGAAGAGAAATGGTTAACAAAGCCCAGCTCGATAGCAAATACTAGAATTGTATGATTAAACAACCTTTACAATACTTACAGAACTAGCACCGTGTCATATCGAATTTAAATCCGAACAGAGATCATTTCGATCAATTGATCTTAATTAGTGAACACAATGTTATTTACAAATGAGAAATTGAATGATCCCTACTTAACAGCTGAAACAGATAATCTTATTTGTTTATATTATTCGTATGTACGGGTAGCTTGAAGACAAACGTGCGTTATTTCTACTCTATGTAATAGTAATAAACACGGAAGATATTTTTATAATTTGCAACGGTCACAGAAACCTTGCAACATCTCGAAAATCATTAATGGGTTATTATATTTTTTAAATTTAATAAATAATGCTGCTATCTCAGATAATAATGCATTTTTGATTGAGATCATCCTGTATATACGGATATTATAAAAGATTCTTAGATTTGTGGCCTTTATTTAACCCTACAGCTGAAGATGTCGATTTGGTTACCTACAATATGGCGGTTGATGGTGGGGTCAATTACAGCGCTCGGATTACCTCGTGTATTTCCGCCGCGTACACGATACGTAACGGAAATACACGAGGGAATCGTTGTTAGGCGCACTAGCCGCCTTTAGTTGCCCATCCTAGGCAACCACGTGACATTTTTTGCGATTAGGCGAAGGTATTGTATATGATAGAACATTTGTAGGTTGTACGCTTATGTTTTTGCGTTTAGATGTCTAATATAACTAAACTAAAGTTAGTGAACGATAAAAGTGGAACATTAAAAATATTTGCTTTTAGCTACGACTTTGTGTACACATATTTTTTCGATGTAAAGAATGAAACTGTCGCTTTAATTGTACTTTTACATGCAAATCGAAGCCACGTAGTTGAGAATGAAGTTTTATATCCTGCACATTGCTGTCGCCTTCCGCCGTCTTACGAACATCCCATTCATTATTTATTTATTGCAACATAGGTGAAATGGTGCATCTACAGCGTGGTCCGGTAAAGGTATCCCGAAATAGTGAGTGTTTAAATATAGATTTAATAATCTGCCAATTGCTGCTAACTTCTCTATTATTCGAACTACACATATTTATGTGTTATATTTGTAACAAATCTTTTCTGTACACACAAAATAAATATTTTTGCTAGTAATGTCGTGGACAAAGCTCGATTACAAGTACCGTATCTCGTTACGAACTGTTTTTGAATGACCAGAATTTAACAGCCACTTCTCCCGGACATTCTGTAGTTGACATATTGTACATGGTAATATTTTGAATCTCCATTTAAAATGTTACTTTATTTAGACAAAATCATTTTTCCCTTGTATATAGTGATAGAGATGATTCATCCTAATTTTTCTCTTTTATGAAATGTACCTATTTATATAGTTATATATCGTATATTTCTTTTGCCTTTTCCCACACATAATTAGCTAGAACTACCGAATATAATATTGATATATATGTATATGGTATAAAGAAGCATGTTATCTCTTTTTAAAACGGAAATAAATGTTTTGTAATATACGTAACTTGCCTTTGATCACTTTCCTCTAAAAAAAAAAAAAAATGTACAGGCGTGCTCGTTAAAAATAGCCATCTTTCTTCAGATATACGATGCGCGAAAATTAGCAGCTATAATCGAGATTATCTCATGCCGAATGGCATTTAGCAAAAGTGGAATTGGGTAGAATTATAAGAACTTTATACGGAGTACCGCAGGACCCAATCTTGAATCACTTTGGCGGCCATCATCAATTTAAACGAGGCCAACACGAATCGGAAATGATTTGTACAACGTAAACAAGAAACAGTTTATTACATTTATAAAATACATTGTTAAGCGAAAACCCTAGAAGAATTCTAAAGGTGGTACATCCGATTTCCTTTTTGAACAAACCTCCGACATTCTTTCCAGCAAATTCTTCTGTGGTTGCACTTCTAGGTATTCTCTTCTGTGATAAAACCAACAAAAAAAATTGTATTCATTAATTTCAAGTAAAATACCTTTATACGTAGAAAAAGGTAAGTCAAGTACCTTATAGCTTTTTTCTCGTTCACATGATGAATAGCTCCTTTTCCTTCTTCTATTTCAACATCATGCGATTTTTGTTCTTCGCGAGGTCCCTGTTTAACAAACAACGAAGTATACTTAACTTTAGGCATGCGCAAAACTAATCTTCCGGTTGTTTGCGATCTCTGAGCCGTACTCTTGTCGGTTGAAATCTCTTCCGGCAAGACGAATTGGAAAACCTTACCTTTTATTGTGATCTTAACGAAAATCGGTTGAACATCGACTACGATCAAGTTCGTGTCTAGATATCTGAAAATTTTCAACAAATAATTGTAGGAGATAGTATTTAAGGTTGGTATTCGCAGAAACATCTCATGTTGAGAACAGATACTATGAATATCAACCCAATAATAAAATAAAATATTAAATGACCATTTGTCTTAAAAAACATTTTTTTTTCATTAATTCTCGTGTAAACGCAAAAATCGTACTTATAGACTCCTATATCTAATACGAATTCTTTAGGATCATCATCCGAGAATTTAAAGTCCAATTTAGCCTGATTCACGTTCAGCGGTCTTCCATCTTTAGTGAATAAATGTACGTTGCGTTTCAACTTCTGATTCTTGCCGTTGGATTCTTCGCGTCTTTTCGAACGTTTCGCCATTTCAATTCTTACTTCAGGCGCGTGCTCCGAAGTGGTTCTCCAAAATTCCTCATCCGAAATATTATCGTAATCTACTTTGCTTAAACGTTGTTTCTGCGACCGTCTAAATTCTTCGTATTTTCGCTGGTCTCTAATAACAGACCTTTCGGATTCCTCTAGCTTTTGCAGAGCCTAGAAAATTACGTTTAATTTTAAAAGAAACGGTGTAAAGAACGTCCGCTATACGGTAATTCTTTCGCTTTTCTTAATTTCGGTATTATCCAAGGTTTCCAATTGAATTAGGCGAGCGACGACGTAGTTTCTATATTCCTGAAAATCCGTGCAAGGATTTCCGGTGAGGTAGAGATGTTTCAGGTTGGTGTTTGCCTTTAAGGATACGATACTTTCGATATCCCCGATGAAATTCAATGTTAGATCGAGTTTCTCCAGCGATTCGCATCCTTCGAGGTTTTCGATCTTCTCGATGTTATTAATTGCCAAGTTTAAGTAAACCAGCTTCTTTAGCTTGTGTACATTTTCTGCAATTTGGAAAGATTGTTAAATAAGAATACCGCCGAAGGCACTTCTCGTTTTCCACTTTGTCACGCTAATCTTGACAGTAAGTGACAATTTGGAAGACACAATTTTGAATTTTAGTTTTTTTTTTTACCAATTTTTGCTATCAAATTCGACTGTAAGTATAATATTTCCAAGTTTTTACACCAATTTCCCAAATGTTCGATTCTCTCGACGTTCTCTTGGTGCAACGATAGTTCCTCCAAGGTCCCAATAATGCCTTCGTTGTGTTCCGATTTCTTCCTTATTAACTCTTCAGTTACTAGAAGTAAGAAACTCTGAGAATATATGAATTTAACGGGGAAGTTCGGTTAAAAACTTACTTCTAACCATATTTCAATTGTTATTCTTGGTATTGATTAAAATTTAAGGAAACGTAGCAACCGTTATTGATCAAATTGCGTCATTTCTTTCTAACGAGAAGAAAGAAAAATAAGCATTCTCAAATAAGATTTTAGAATTCGGGAAGATAAAACATCTAGAATAGGGCATAAAATAAATATATTTATACGTGGAAATTGTAACACCAACAAAAATCAAAACAATCAACCTAGGATACATATAATAATAATTAATAATTAAATTAATTTATCAGCAATACAACAATATACAATAGAAATTAATATTAAAATACGTACGTAGTATCGCCTTATAATAAGTATTTCTATTATAAAATAATACAATTTCGACGTTAATCTTCCAACGTCAATCTATATACTTTTCGCACCACGTTCCGTATCATTTTTCTTTTCTTATCAAAATAATGTTGCAGTTTACTTCTATTCCCAGCAAAAAAAAAAGATCCGTTCAAAAATAGATATTTGAGGAGATCGCGCGCTCTTGGAATTTGCCGGCCGTCAAAATATTTGAAAGCCGGTCACGAAATATTGATCGTTAAAATAGCAATCGAGAGAAAGGATAGCACTTATTTCAACATAAATTAATAGCAACAGAGGTATTATTTATAATACTAGGCGGCCGTAATTTGCAAGATTAATGAAGTGAAGTGATTATATTAGGCGTAATAACGTGGTTTTTTAAAAATTAATAATTACGTCCGTTTAATTTCATCGAATTCAGACTTTTGACGCTTAAATCTCTAATATATATATATTTTTTAACGTTAATATTTTTCTAAAAAAAAAATTCACAGCTCCATTATGGAAAAAAAATCATGTTAGAAACGTTGTTAGTCCATCTCCGTATACAGGTGTTCGTCAGATTGGATAGTATTTTGTACAATTGGCAGCAGTTAAGCTGTGTGCTTTCTAGGGTTAACTGTTATTTTGGGGAACTACCTATACAGAGAATTTCATAAAATTCACACGAGACGCTTATGTGTAATTTTAAACAGTAGATGTCGTTACTAGTACCCTTATTCAAAAGAAAAAAAAATAGTATAGGATGAATGGACGACAAAGGTGGGTGAAATTATTATTATTTTGCGACGACTAGACAGAATCGTGTACTGTCTACTCTCGGGGAATCTATTAGGCAACACGAACCCTTTCTCACGAGACGGATAGACGCAAGTCTGTCTAGTCGCTAGTCGAAAAAGAAATAATTTCAACTACCTTGGTCATCTTTAACGATGATGGATCAACAGACTAAAGCCGGCTGCACGCCCAACTGTCACTATTGGCTGTACTAAACATTAATTAACATTCGCGCAAGCATGAAATAAAATTTAATCTGGAATTGGTTAAGGTGACAACTGAAGAGAAGTGACGATTTCATTTAATCCGAGATTAACTCTTAATTTACGTTGGTGCAAGCGAGCATTAATATAGAATGTTTGTTATTAGTTTCTTCTGTTCGCTCGGACTCTATTCTTATAGTTATCGTAACATAGTATTATGTGAGCAGCCGTCTGCAGATAAACCACCAAAAATTACATGTTGTACTCGAATTTATCAACCTGTAAACTTCTCATCGGCCATTAGGCCATTCAAACAAATAAAAATACTTCCATATCAATAAATTAATTTGCAAATATATATTTTTGTAAGAAATAACCTTAAGACACCATAGATCGGTCAATACAATCTTGATTTTAAAAGCACAGACGAAAATCGACATAACTACAATCAAAGTTTTTCCTTTTATATATAATATACAATTTTTAATACATATTCAATATAATTATTTATCCTTATATTTTTATTGTTATATTAATAGTGAAACCTTTGTTAAATATTATTATTTACAGTTCCCACTAATAATGCTTTTATTATGAAAACTATTTTTTTTTTATTCAAATTTATCCGTCAAATTGAGTTAACCTTTAATTATTATATAATTTAAATATTTGAAAAAGAACGTTACGAACATTAGAAGAGAAAAGAAATATTTCAAACGTATCTGTAATTTCCACAAAAATAGAATTCGACGATTACTGCGCCATTCCGCGCAATACCGACGTGACATCATATTACTCGTCAATCCAAGCAATATTGATAGTGATTTCGCGCAATTTTCACAATAAAAGCACCTCAGAGCTTCCATAGTAACGGTTATCTACAATAAAATTGTGTCAATAGGTTCTTCTTTCTCTACATCCCTTAACTGTGTCCGAAAGCAATCTAAAAAGAAATCGGTACAATTTAACCTTGCAGTTCTTCCCTTACCGTCTCACAAAGAAAAGGTACAATGCTAATCGTCGTAATATTAGTCTCTTTTTTTTGTTTTGTTTTCTTTTGTTTATGACTGTAATAGTGGAATATTTTATATTATTAAGCGGTTAAGCAATATTGTGTGGTAACACCTAGAAAGGTTCGCTCCCTCTCAGTAATTATGTAAAACTCATAGGGCGAATAGTTCTTTTTCATCCTTCGGACGCTTCTGTTGCTGCTGATTGTTATTTTGCGTTTCCGTCGTGGAGGGGAGGGCTTCCGCTGCTGCGGCCCTTTCCGCTAGAAACCTTTCGAATTCGCTGCTTGTCACTGTCTCCTCACCTCCGGGTTGCTGACGGTATCATGAAAATAATTACAACAATTAAAATTAGTTCCGAGAACATCAAATGTACATATCTATACGGGGCGTGTCGTTTAATCCCGTTATACTTAACGAGGGGAATGGACTTTTTGAATAGCTGTCGCTTTGCCGTCAATATAACAGTATATTGCAATTGTGGGAAAATACAACGCCCTCCAAATTAAGCAAATTAACTAGATCACTTTAAAATAAATGATATTGTTGATTACGAAAAGAAATAATATGATAACCAAAATTCTTATACGAGAAAATAATTAAAAAAAAAAACTAACGCAAAGCACTTACCGTACTCCCAAGCCATGCCTCTATCTCATCAAAGTCCTTATAGTCTTCCGGATTCTGCAGAATACATAAGCGATACTAAGCACACATTAACTAATAAATTAAATCGTAAAAATTCAACTACTCTCTTCGTACGTAATATGATCATGTTAAAAAAAAAAACACACACAAGTTAAAGATGTCCGGAAAAAAAAAACGAGGGAAAAAAATACCGAATACGAAGTTAGTTCGATCATGCGAAATATCGGGAAAGAACACACAAAAAACGCGAGAAACAAACTTACCTCTTTGCTTTTTTGCGTTACGGAACTTAGTCCGCCTTGTATTTGGTCCGGTTCCAGGTTGTCCTTATAAGAACTTCCTCTGTAACGACAAACGCCATGCAAGTATTAGTAGTAAGAAGGTAAGTACGAAAAAACAAAATTAATTATTAAAAGCGCAGTATACAAGCAATGCCAAATTTCAATTCTTTTCTCCGTGACCAATGAATTTTCTTAATAATAATAAAAAAATAACGCAACCCTCTTGATTACGTTTTTCATTACGTTCCGCATTTAACACTTACTCAGTTTTTGACGTCTCGTAAGTAACCTTCCTCGATTGCGCGAACATATCGAACTCATCGTCTCCTTGGGGTCCATTACGCGCAGTCACAGTTCCTATATTCGCTAACTGCGCCGAAGCACTTGAATTAGTCACCGCTAAACAGGAACGATTTCACTTAATCTTAATTATACAAAAACCAACGGCAAAAAACACGTACCTAATTTACTAAGCTGATCGGTCAGATCGTCCGGCGGACCCAAGTCTATCAAACTATCCTCCGATTGCAACGGTTTATGATTGGGAATCATCGCCTTGGCCAACACGGCCGAAGCGGACTGACCGCCCGCCTCTCGATTCTTCTCCCATCGACTGTAACGCAAGAATAGGTTGTTCATATCGTCGTTGATACGCAGAAGGTCCGCCGTAATCTCATCGTTGGATAACTTGCTGATAAGATCCACCAGACGTTCTTGCATGCTGTGACAGGTTGCGCTGAGCTCTTGCAGCAGCTCCAGTTCGTCGGGCTGTTCGTTTCCGGGCTGCATTTCGCTCAGCATCTCACCGAGGACGATCATATTGGATTGTACCACATCTAGCTCCGATTGAAGCTTGACCCTTTGTTCGGCCGTCAATTGCCCGTTTGAGGGGACGACCTGGGGGGTAGCGAGATGAGCGGGCGGTGCGGTTGATGGGGATGTTTCTACGGCTGGAGTTGTGCTGGGTTCTACGCTCTGGAAAAAAGAATAATCAACATTTCAACACGCCCAGGTTGGCAACGAGATCAATTTACAACGAACAAATTAGAAAAATACATCATAGTTAACTCCTATTGCGATCGTATCGAAAACGTACTTGGCGATTAAAAATGGCTTGGCCGACCAACACTCGCTAATAAATCGCACCGAACGACCTCACTCTAGTTATTAATCAAACACTAAATTGTGACGTCTCTTTGAAGACCAAATTAAAATTAATTAGTTCATTTTCATCTTTAACGCTCTTGTGGCAACAATGTCCGTCAATCCGAATCGTTGTTTTAAAGTACTTCGAATAAACGGTTCTATTCACATAGATCAACGTGTCTACGTAGCAATTTTAAAAACGCTGATCTAATCTTCGTCTCAAGAATGATACATTATTACATTTATTACTAATCCTACCACGCATCACGTTTACCATGTGATTATCGTTCATCTGTTTAATATTTCTTCATCTAATGTCGTCATACATATACGGGAATACTTATTTTAAATTTAATCTATGAGTAACATGAGAAGGTATTAAACGCAACAATAAATGTGAATATACAGAGCGCAACAGTTAAAGTGATAGACGCCAACAACAAAAGGAAAGCATATATTGCAAATTTTGAGCAGATAGCAACAGACAATCTTACTTATTCAGCATTAAATCATACGGAGCACAACCTACACTGTATTTTTTTTATAGAATTGTGTATCATGCGACGTAATACTAAATGTTATGCGCCCTTTACCTACTCAGAATTTGCAATATTCACTTTCTTGCTTTGTTATTCGCGTGTATCACATTAAGCGGTTTACCCAATACATACAATTTTTATCTTCTCACATACGTAGCAATCAATCAAGCAAACAGCAATCATAAACAAGGGTTAGTCATCCTACAGGTGTCTATAAGCGAGATGTAAATAAACAACAGGTAGAACTGCTAATATGTTTAACAAATGCCAAATCAGCGATTCAACGTAACAGGTTTTTTTACGTTTAAATGATTGCAATAAGTGTCTTAGATCACCTTTGTTTTGATTACTTTCCTAGAATGCGATCGCAAATGCGATTAAGAAAGATAGATTAAATTACGCTGCGTAATGGACGTTACAATGATCAGTTGTGCGTGAACATTCTAAAACCTCGTAAAAGTCTAAAAATAACCATGTAATTTTCCATTTTATCTTCGTAAAATAGCAAAAAAAAATGTAAATTAAATATGCAATATTTTATTTATGATCTCTTGATTAGTTTATCGATTTAAAACATCTGTAAAATTCAAACAAATATTTAGTGGTTTCTAAGATCGTTTGACTTTTGAGATATTAAAAAAACCTAACTTTTTGCAATAATCAATCGATCGATGCGATAATAAATAATATTCATAATAATAATAACAATAATACAGAATTTACCCTCTGAGGTGTATGTATTGGAGCCATAGCATCTAAATCTGTCGCTGGGAATTCTATTCCTTTAGCAATTAGATCCTTATATACTGAAACAACGCCAGATAATTCGGGTTGGTTCTTAAAAGCATCCGCCCATGATTGAATCAAACTGAGTACCTTCTCTTGAACCGCCGTAGGCGGATCGTTCTTAGGACCAATTAATTTTACCTATAATCAGGGTGATATAACAACGTAAATTGACATCTACAATTATTGATGCACGAGACGACTTACCAACTCTTGTATAAAATCCTTGCTGCAAACCAATACATGAAAAGGCGTTTTACAATTCATAACGCAAGTTTCCAATACTGTCAATGTGTACATCACGACAGTGTAATTTTTGCCAGCATTCTGCGTTAAACGTTTACGTATCGCTTTGATGGCATCTTTGGGACCTTCTTCTGTTTCGTTAACCATATCGCATATTTCCATGTTGGTGTACCAATCTTCGGACGCGAGTGTTCCATCGGTGGCATGTTCTGAAAGAGAATTACTTTCAAATATTTTCAATTTTTATTTCAACGTAATTTTTAAATAATATCGGGTATTACGTCGTATTTAAAAGCAACGAATAAGGTGAAGCGCTTACCTATTCTGCTACCTACGGGCGTTGAAAATGGATTACCACCCAACGTATTTGTGAAGAACGACATTTTCTTTTTTATTTTTCGTTCCAATTCGCAAAATTTCTCCGACTCTCTCTTCCCTTTAATAGACTATTTGTCAAAATGACATTTAGAAATCGCACAAAAACACAAGATTCTTAAAAATACTAAATTCAGCGTCAACAGTTTATTGTAGTTGTGAAACTTCATGTAAGGCGCTTAGCAGCGTTATCTTTCGCTGATAAGCTCCCGTAAATATGTAAAAAATTAGAATATGCAAAACAATAAGGAATAGTATTTATAAATAGGAATTTTTTCGTTTGGAATATTTTGCCAAGGTTGGCGCGCTGATTCACAATTACGTAGCGTGAAAATCATAGAGAAGAGATGGCGCTTATAAATTTGCAATATGGCCGTGAGATAGGGAAAAAAATAATTTTGGAATTATTACATTGCGGCACCGCGCAGTACGTTTCCTTTATTCTAAAGAATAAGGGAAAAAGGATTCTTTTACTCTAATCATCACGCTTGCCTACACTTGAGTTTAGACAATTCCATATCACCTACCTATTATTCTACTTCAGACATGGCCGATAGATGCCACCTGCTTCGTAAGTAATTACTATATTCCCTCATGAATATTGGATTTTAAAACGATCTCGAAAGAATATATTCATCGAAAGTGCAAATAATAATCACTTCTTTTACTTTCTATTTATTTAAGCGATTTATTGCAAAAGAAAATGTTAAATTAATTTGAGGCACACACCTTCCAATCTCCTTCTGGCTACGCCCATGACTGGCTATAGCATCTAGAGTTTTTCCAATTTATTACTTAAAGTAGGCGTGGAAAGAGATCCTGGATTTATTCAGTTATTTTATTGGTTTACTTCGAATTTTTGGGCGTTTAGAAATCCTCCAATTCCCCATTTTCTAATGTGAAATGGGCGTGTTAACTTGTATACCTCTATAATACACTTTAAAATATGAATGTTTTTTCTTTTTTTTATATGAACAGCAAAAAAAACTTGGCAATTTAAAAAACCTTTTAAAGATGTTAAGATTGGTCGATATTTAATGTTGTTTTGCTTCTATTTACAATATTAGGTTTTTATAGGGTTTACACCGTAAAATCGATTTTATTGGACTATATTTATAGAGGAGGCGTGTCGTAAATCTATATGGGGACTTATCTCGAAGTGAGCGTGTTTACACATTTCTTTTATTCATTAATTTTAAAGGAAATTAGCGTGATACGAATGTCTGTGCGTATCTAAGGATCCATTGCAAGTTTTTCAAATGACGCGGACGATTTAAGTTGGTGGATTAGTCAATAAAGAACGTATTCCCATCTTTATTATGAGAATCACCAATTTTAATCACACACAAAATTTAAAATATACTAGATGGTGTTTTTTCAATTTCTTTTTCGATTAAAAGAATTAATTAAAATCAAAATTACTTTTAATGACAACAATGTAATTAATTTATAACTTTTTAAAATTAATAGTGATTATTAGGGATATTTGTGAATAATAAATTATATTGGCAGTATTGCATTGTAGTTTTGATATTACTAGTCCATTACCATGGAAACCAATATTCAATTTCCCAAACATCGCTACGATTTTTAATCGTCACCGTTTAAAGTTCCGTTTCACAAATGGATCCTTGTGCGAAACGCGAACCGCAAGTGATAGATCATCAAATGATCGAAAAATGCTTGGAGGAGCAGGGGTTGAAAGGAGAAGCCGGCCGTTTAGCACGATTAGAAGGAATTCCATGGGACGAGGTTGAACAGGTTCGCCTGGAATTTATGAGTAAGCAAAGCGTTCGTTTAAGGGATTATTTGCGATTAATTAAAGGTAGTTTATAGATATTTTACGGATCGATCATATATGGGTACTACCCGGTTTAAGGAAATTAAGCTTGAGTAATAATTTAATCGAGAGGATTGAAAATTTGGAGACGCTTGTGAATCTGGTCGAATTAGATCTTTCCTTTAACAAGATTAACAGAATTGAACATCTCGACAAGTTAGTTAATTTGAAAGTACTGACGTTATTCGAAAATCATATCGACTACATTGAAAATTTGGATACGTTAAAGGATTTAATGATATTTAGCATCGGAAATAACCAAATTTTCGATAGGGATAACGTAAGTATTCGCCATAATTGTCAAATTTATGCTTCATATTTCAATTTACAAGGTGATATATTTTCGTAAATTCCAAAATTTGAAATCTATAAATTTAGCTGGTAATCCATGCGCAGACGATGCAGATTTTAGATTATTTGTAGCAGCATTTTTGCCAAAAGTTGTATATTACGAGTATAAAATGATACAATCTCATGAACGGGAAGAAGGAGCGCAATTATTTAGGTAACCACATTTTATGTATGTTAAAATATACATGCAATACTGCTATTTCTGTTTTTCAGATCCCAGTTATTGACTTTGGAAGAAAGTGAAGCCAAGGAACAGGAGTTAATCGCCAGGCGCGAGGCGGAAGAAGCCGAAGCGGAGTTACATGCAGAGAGCTTTGTAGAATTTTTAGGCGACAACCACCTCTTTGAATTGATGTTCCATAACGATGTTGATGGGAAGACACTGTTAAAGATTGGTGATGAAACCAAAGAGATATTTGATGAGTTCGAGGAGCAGTTCATTGCCTTGTGCAAGCAAGTTTTCGAGTTAGGACAAGATCAATATATAATTCGGAAAAAGGAAATCGAACAATTCAAGAAGAATGTTGACCTTGCATTGTCGAAGAGTCAACAGGAGAGTATCGTAAGTATTAAATTAGTTTGCTGGTAATTTTGTACAGGTGGTTTCCACCTAATGCATCTGTCATCATTGAATTCAATATGGTACCTTCTCAATTTTTTCCCTTCAGTTCAAATTTATTTGACAGAACATTAAATCCTCTGGAAATCAACATTACATATAATCTTCCTCTACTTTTCCTCCTAATTATTTTTGGAAATATTGTATACATTGTGAGCAAATCGAGCCTATTCCTTCATCCGCAGGATCATATGGACTTATTCATGGAGAAGAAGAAGAAACTGTTCGCCGTGATAAAAGGCTACCAGGACGATGTGGATAATCGCGAATTAACAATCGCCGAATACAACCAAAAAATCTTCGCGCATGCTGAAGAGTACACTGCCTTCATACACGACACGTGGCTGCTACTGATGGGTCTTGAGATGACCGTCTTCGAGCAAATGGACGAGGTCAACCAGACGTTCGAGCACACGCTTACCGAGATGGTCAATACGTTCATAGAGTCTGCCCAAGCGATCTTCGCGCAGATGAGAACTGTAGAACAGTCCTATATGGAGAACATCGGCGATTGTGCCGCTAGGTATATGACCACCGCAAGCTTACAGCCAGATTTTTATATGCCGAAGGAACTTAAGCCGGTAAGTGAGACGGATTAGAATACGAGTAATTTATTTCTACAAAACTTCTTATTTATCCATATGTCTTAGGCTCTCTCCGCTAATATTAATGTCGTATCATTAATTTCATAGAAATGCCTCATTTGCTTTTTCCTTTGTTTAATTCCTAGATTTTAGCAGAAAAAGAAATTTTAAGCAACAGCCTGGCAACCTCCCACGATATGCACCTCCTCGTAATTGACAACCGTGAAGATAGGTTGGTCAATAGGGCGAAGACATGGCTTCACAATCTCGTCAGCAATTTGCAAAGGTTCATGCTACATTTCTTTCCTGTGTTTGTTAAATCTTATTTTTAAATTTAAGGGATGAGATCACTCGAAATCGAACCAAAGTCCTCGAAATAAACCACTTTCTCGACATTCAACGGGATGAATTCGACGTACTAGCTGCTATGGAGGTTGGCCCATCCATGGATCCAGATATAACAGCTGCTTTAAGTTAGAATGATATGGAAAGGAAGAAATTCTTGGTACAAATGCAGACTTTATTGCAACAAGATGTAAAAAATACTTTTCTGTCTATGTGCTTGTATATACAAAAAATAATATCGAAGCAAGATGGTGGGTGATTTACTTATTTCTTTTTCAAAGATTGCAAATAAACTTCCAATCCTTTTTGAACGGCTGGTTGTTGGACGAAAAAGACAAATTGATCAATATCCTCTTGCTTCCGATCAAGAAGTTCCTTAAATTGAATAAAAAAGAGTTAGTGCAATTTCAAATTTACTTTGTTACATATACCTGCACAATTTTCCCTCGTAGTTTGTCCTTGGTGAAAGCCCTAGCGATTGGATTAACCCCCTTGAATCTCAAAAAGAATTTCTCAGATTTTGCTAAGCAATCCTCTTTATTCTCAGCAATTTCATCGATTAATCCAACTTTAAAAGCCTCTTCTGTTGAATATAATCTCCCGGAAGTTAATGCAAGTTCGCTTTCTCTGTTGCTAATGGTATTCTTCATACTCAACATGAACCAGAACGGTGCAACGATTCCTAATTTGGTCTCGTTTAAACCTATGGTGTAGTTATTTACCATGATGCGATATTCGCAGCTCAAGGATAATAGGCATCCTCCAGCTGGAGAGTGACCCTGTTACAATTGTTAAAAAGATTAAGTTTGTTTAGAGAAAACTTGAATAGAAACAATAATACGTTTATAGCGGCCACTGTAGGGTACGGTGTGCTAAATAATGTAATCCAAGCATCTTGCAATGCTGCCCAAAAGGCTTTCGCACGATCCTCCTTTGGTTGGTACATCTCCATAATATCAAGTCCTCCGGAAAATATAGTTTTTAATGACTAAAATTGTTCGACTCCTTCATATTTTTACATTTCAATAAAATATGGACCTTAAACTTACCGATGTTAAAATAGCACCTTTGACTTTCTTCGAACCCAATTCCTCAAATGCAGCTTTTAATTCGGTTAGTAATTCGTAATTTAGGCCGTTTACGGGTTGCCTTTGCATTGTAACGGTGGCAATTCCAGTTTTTTCATTGATGACTACATGTACCAGTTTATTACTACCACAGTAGCTTCTATACGCATTAAAAGCAATGTTAATTGGTCTTATTAAGATCTTAGATGCCATGGTGGAGAGTACGCAACGATATTACTTGATACTAGTAGATCAGAATAAATTTTATTGCAACTAGCTGCAGAGGTGCAAAGTTCAGGTCAAATTTAAAAGGTATGTAATTTTTTTTCAATAAATCTCCCGTTTATATAAGAACATCTCTTGTTTCAAGATGAATTATTGAAGCAAAAGTTGAAAATTAAGGACATAGGTAAATTTTCAACGTGATTATGTTTGTAAACAGTTACTAACTTCCTTTTATGAATTTATAGTTTCTTATCTGATTTGCAAACATTTCAGTGTATGCAACCAATAATACAGGTGCAAATATAAATAAGAGGTATTCATATTTTTAATGATAATTAACCTCAAAATATATTCATGATCTGTCATTTTTTTACAGGGAATTTAGCTTGTTGAGGTTATTTGCAGTGTCGTCAAAAATAAATAACAGTTCCTGGAACTCCCATTTTTTAACCCAGCAATGATTTCTAAGGTATTTTCCTGCCTTTTGTAACGTAAAACGAAACACGAACGTCAGAACTGAACAAACATTCCCAAATTTGAAAGTCTTTGTTAAGAAATGTGCGAAATAGAATCAAGAAAATTAGCTCAAAATTGAAACAGGCCATTGGTGACACTGTAATATACACAGTACTGACAACGGTCACCATAATAGTTCTCAAATTACCAACCTTTCCAAATAAACCACCGATGTTAATAACAGAAAATCTGTTTTAAATACATTCTTTCTTGAATTTCAGTGTCTTTTTTGTATTGATTTTCTGCTACGCGATTTCGTATAATTTTTTACTTAAAATAATTGCCTGTATGATTTATTATTTGTTGGAGAAATATCCCTAGATTATAACATTTACATTGTAAAATTTGTTTAAATTATTTGACGGAATATTTTCCATTTTTAAATAAATAAAATAAAAAAATCACTTTAATGTTAACTACTTATAATAATAATTAGCAATGTAGCTTTTGTAAGTACCTTTGTTTATCATATTGTATTCAATGTTGCCACCTTAGTTTAATCGCATAGTCTCACCTTTGATCGACTAGATAAATCGAAGATCCTCTAAAGCTATCAAAGAGATCAACGAATAAGGGATTTATTTTTGTAGAAAATAATAACAATTTATAAAATATATTTACTTTTTTTAATATCTTAAAATTTTACAGTAATCTGTTTTACACTTTGCCTTATCAGCTTAACGCTTACATGTTACAATAAAAGTATTTCATCTTTTTCTTCATAATGGTATCCTTTGTAATCTTTTAATTCTAATTCGCTCGCATCAAAACACATACTTACACATATTAGATTAGGAAAAAAAAAACGTCATCTGCCTTTTGTTTTGTACACGCAATGTTTTACAGCTAGTGCCACGACAAGAAATTTGAAAACTTAAAAAAAAATACAATAACTAAATTACACAAAAAAAGCAAAAATCAAGAAAATATACAAAGTAAATTCAATCTGAATAGAGTGGTGGGATAGCTGCAATGAAATATAATTGCAGAAATAAATGCAATGATGGGATACGTGATTAATTTTACGTAGCTTCATCAACGCTTCTTTTTTCTAGGGAAACGGATTTTAGTAATTAGTAGATATAGCGACATTATCTAACAAGTTAAAATCGAAAATAAATATATTTTGTTTAAAAATCTCATAAATTGGCGCAAATATTCGTCGTTCTTGTTATTATTTAGCACTAATGATGAGACGTTATAAACAAAATCACGTGCCCCATATTCATGGCGTTTTATGAAAATTTTTTGATATAGAAGGAATGTAGAAGTTTCTCTTTTTTTTATACACAAAATTAATATTCTTTCTACTTAGCAAATTACAATACAAAAAAAGGAGTAGGGTGAAAAACAAAAAAAAAAGGAAGCAATCGCACACAGTCTCACAACCTCCAAATAAAAATTGGATGTATAATTATTGTTACAATAAGTATGCTTTTATAGGTTATAATTACATTTTTGAATGGTTCCCGCTTCGGATCCTTTTGATTCTTTCGATTACTTAGAATTTTTGCTGCAATCGAAAGAATCAAAACAACGAAACGTACTGAAACACTGAAGTCTCCTACGGAACGATGCCTATCGATATATGTTGCACTTTGTTTTCGCTTAAAATCTTGTATTGTTTTCGTTCGCCGCCTTGTCAAAATTGGAAGAATAACTTATATTATTAGCAATTAAAAAAGTAAATACAGTACAAAAATATATAGACACGTGATGAGGAGTCCCGAAGTAACGTAAGTACCATTAAACTTACTTATAACTCGTCCTTCTTCGGAGTATCATCGTCTTCAGTCTCTTCTTCGGCCTCCTCGACGCCAGCGCCCTCTACGCCGCCCGATTCGACGAATTTCGTGATACCCTCGAACGTCCTCGGTCCGTTGTATTCTATCGAAAGGCTATCGCCTTTCTTGTACAGCCTCAAAGTCGGAAAACTGGAGATTTTGGTGTGTTCAAGTTCGTTAGCAGTGGCGTCCATCTTGGCGATGACAACGTCATCGTTTTTCTCGAAATGTTCTCCGACTTTCTCGTAGATCGGCACCAATTGTTTACAATGTCCGCACCATGGGGCGTAGAATTCCACCAGGACATCTTTGGTATCATCGAAGGCAACGCTATCGAAGTTACTTGCCACCAATACCTTAACTGGCGACTTATCCCAATCCTCGGGCAAGTCCTGGCTGAGCAAATGTTGTTTCATCTTTCCATCCAAATAATCCTGTACGAATTGCCTCAAACTATCGGCAGTTAAGTCCGTAGTTTCCGGTTTATATTTTGCCATGTCGTCTTCTAGTTTGATCAAGCGAGCAGCTGGGACCTCGTCTTTCTTCATTCCGAAGAATTCGAGGATTCGCTGATGATCCTCCTCGGTGGCGTCGATTGTGACGAACAGGACTTGTTCCTTGAACGGTTTCGCGACGCTTCTCGCGGCTTCGGTGATGGTTTCGAAGTGATCTTCGCCTTTGGCCAAGAACAACAGTAGATGGCTCTTGATGTCGCCGCCGAAGATCTTCTGCGCGGTTTCGTGATTGAATTCCACGACTAAGGGTAGGGCGTTGGATGTGATGAATTTCCTAAGGTTTGCCTCTACGAATTCACCCTCGAAAACTGCTTTACCTTCGTCGAACTGTTATTGGATGTAAAGAAAAAAGAAAGTTAATTTCATACGTTATTTTTAACATGGGAGAAATAAGGAAGAGTACTCTTTCCCGTTTTCTTTTTTTTTTGTCTAATCTACATTCAACAATACCCAAAAAAGTGCTGCCTGCTAAAATGAAAGTACTTGACAATTAATTTGGAGTATACCACATTGCAAAAATTAATGAACCAGAATGTCTTAAATCTTTCCAATGTACTCTATTTGGGTAATACTGATTTAGTTATAAGAATTAACTAATCAGTGACCAAAATAGACTGTATATAACACTATTGGCCGTTTTTTGACTACAATTGTTATGCAAAATTCACAATAATAGCTTCGATTTGGGCCTTAGTATTAGGAAAATTGAACAATTCCACGGATAAAACACTTAATTTTCTTTTATCGAATCAATGGGATCGAATTATCAGCAAAGATAAGTCCAGCTTTAATTTAACAATGAGATAAATTGGAAGTTATTGATTCAAATGATATATCTAGTTGGATCAGCAACAATCCATCATTTCTTTGTATTGTATCTTCAAACCTACTTTCTTAAACAAGATGACATTTCCGCATTGCGCCTCGTATTCAGCGAACACAGCTTCCTCGGACGTAATACCGAATTGCTGATCATCAGTGGTCGAAGCAACGGCCAAGTATTTCTTGGCTTCGTCGGAGGTTTGATCCTTGAAGAAACCGACAATAGCAACATTGTTAGCGTCGATGAAAGCCTTAGCTTCTTCCACGGATTTCAATTCAAGGGCTGGAGGTCCGGTCTTCTTCGTCAACCAACCGATGATCTCGTCGGCGCTCCTTCCACCTACGAAAACCGATCGCAATCTTTACGATTTACGATTTTTTTCAAGTCGAATGTAACCTACCGCTGTAATCGATGGAGACGCCGTGCCTGAAGAATTTCAGCGTCGGATAACCTTTGACGCCGTGCTGTTCGGCTAGATCTTGCTCTTCCGTGGCGTCGACTTTCGCTAATTTGATCGAGGATTCCTTTTCGGCCAATTGCTGAGCGGCCTTGGCATATTCGGGAGCCAAAGCTTTACAATGTCCACACCACGGTGCATCTTGAGTCGAGAAAAAAGGAGAGACATTATATTTAAAGGTGTAGATTGCAAAGTATTTCTTTTTTGTGTATGTATGAAGTGGACATATAAGTGGTCTAAATTAATTGAAAACTCATGTAAATCATCGCGGAGATTAATCTAGCAATCTCAGATTTACCGGCGATTTTAATTGATAACGTTTTACGTAACCTGCGAGAAAAACAGAAATGGGCCTAAAGTAGAATCTTGTAACATACTAGGTGATTAACGAGTAAATTAACTTGAGAAGCGTTTGAATAACAGTTTAAATCTAGGAAAGTGATAATGGGAAACATTGTGTTATTTCGTTAATTTGAAGGTACAATTATCCCACTTAAGAATTAGCTTGACGTGGCCTTGGTAGAAAAAAAAGCTATTAAGTCCCCATTAACGCCGGGATTATCGAATATTTTCGGTAATTTCGAGCTATTTTCATTTTATCTTACTGACAATTCCATATGGTTGATGGAAGATGGAGATGTCAAAGGTGATTTTATCCCAATTAAATATGGGAGGAATCACGCACAAACAGCCACGTATGTCTCTAACTATCCGTTATGCCGGTAATACTTACAACAAGACCGTAATAGTTGATATTATATTAACGATAAGTACAACGCGAAGGAGAGGTTATTGACCGTTAATAAAAACCAATTATTACACGCACGATTACAACGGCGAACGCTAGGCGATATTTCCTTATCGATACGAATAATTTCGATCATTTTCAAGGATAATGAGTACTTACAAAATTCGACTAGGATGAATTCATTGTCGGCGATGGCAGTCTTGAAATTATCGGCCGTTAAAACTAAAACACCCTCGTCGATCTTGATGTCGTCGGCCCCGGCATTATTTAGAGCGTAAACGAGGAAGATGACCGATAGAAATTTCATATTTACAACTTAAGAGATGCGGATATTTTCAAATACCGAATTACGCTCGAACACACACGCACGAACGCGCTACTGCTCTTTAAAACAGAGGACTGCGAAATTCGTGAAGTGAGTGATATATTAACAACGTGGCATAAATCGTGGGTAGCCGCGATTGGTCGAAACGCCCCTGACGTTCACCGATAGTTGTACAGCACGAATTTCGAATTCCCGTATTAGTTTGTTATTCCGAGGGATTAGATACGTTTTGCATTAATGCTTATCTTGATTTACTCTAATTATTATCTTAGCGTAATGTAAAGAAAATATTGTTAAAATCTGAAATTAATTCGACAATTTTGTATCTACTGTTCGTGTGTATACACGGTGCGTCATTGATAAATGAACGTATTCAATAGCATTAATTATTAACTCCCTAATTAGTACAAAAAAAATGGTCAAGATATGTAAATATTCCGCTTCTTACAACTTTGGGTTTTTCCATTTATTTTTGCGATCATATTTTTTAACCGTCAAATTTGATCGACTCGATTTGATCGATACGATTTGATCAAATCGAAATCTCTTGAATAGAAGACTCTAAGTGGCAGATATTGTTTCCGTCACAAATTAGAATTTGATCTTTTTTTTTATATTTTTAAAATTTACAATTTTCACAAAACTTCAAATACATCAATTTCAAAAGCAAAAAAGTATATTTACAATTTTTTTTCGGAGTGCGGGGGAGGAAACGAAATATTATCGTGGAGATGTGAGAGGCTGTGGTTGGACTTTGAAATGGATGAAACCTTTTAACACATGACCGAAACAATACGATCTTTTCAAGTATTTTCGATTAACCATGACGAGCTCCTGGAACCAGGAACATGTTTAGCTTTAATTGACTCCGGTCGTAGCAGCTTACGTTTGTTGTTGTTGAAAAAAAAATAGACTGATTGTTTTTCTTCGATGCACAAGCAACGGGCATTAAACAAATTCGATTTATCGGAATTAGAGACTAGGTTTAGTAAGGCTGTAGATGAGCGGGCTTATCTGCTCCGACAAGTTGTCAGTTGGGAAAATTGTAGAAAAGGAATAAACGGTCTTTGAAGTTCTGTTATTTGTTTTTAGAAAAGAGAAAAACGCTAATGTCTGTCTTTTTTTAACGTATAGTTTAGTTTTTTCTTCACGATCAATTTCATCATTATATCTTTGCAAACTTTTTAATATAGCGCATGCATATGACGTTTACTGTAGGAACTACCAACTTAAATCGTATTATTTAGATTATGGTCAAAGGGCCAATTCCTAGAGCCTAGAGTTGGCATTTTAAAGACTTCTATATGACCGGCGGAGGGGGTTGCATCAATTGAAAAATTAAATTGTTTCAGAGATATAGGAGGAGGGTCATCTCCCCTCTAGGCCCCCTCTGACTACGCCCATGATAATCCTTCTTTAAGATTTTCTTAATTATCGCTTTGCATTCAAATACATGTTGGTTAGTAAAAATAAGGCAAACCATTATATCAGTTGTTTCTTTTTGTTTGCATATCAAGATTAACGTGTGCTTAATCGGCATTTTACTAATCAAAAATAGCATAAATTACATTTCATGCTGTAAAAAAACGCATAGAAGGTGTATGTAACTTATTTTATTTGCGCAATCAACACCTCTAGCCATCAAAATGTTTAAAGTGCTTTCAAAATATTTATTTTATGTATTTATCTAATGCGGCGCGTGCAAACAAACTTAATGTATATTTAACAAAATTGACGGACATTTAGATATAATCGAATAATAAATGGGATAATATTGAATTTTATCAGATAAGTTTTATTTTATCAGAAGAGAATTAGCTCTTATAGTATTCAGAAGCCTTCTTAGGTTTATTACAAAAAGAAATATGATTCCAATATGTTTAAGTGTTACTTCATGATAAAAGCATCTACAATGATCTTAAAGAATATTTGAAATGTTTCCTAAATCATCTAGGAAATTGTTCATTTCCTAGATGATTTAGGTTGGTAGTTTCAGCGATAAGGGACCTATTCCAAGAAAGTTTGAAATTCGTGGTTACTGAGCTGAAATTAAAAAAAAAAATCCAAGTGGGACAGTACTGTTTGTTATTGTTATTCATTATAAAAGTATATTCAAGAAGAATCATCTGTTAAGTTAATAAATTAAAATTTTCCCCTAAATTTTAAATTAATCGCGTTTATTATAAAACAACTTTCTACTAAATTTAACCTTGTTTTTGAGAGTTATATCCATGTTCATTTGTTCCTATGGTTTCTAGGATCAAACAGTATATATTTTTTGGTGGGGTGAATCTATACTGCCAACAACTGCAGCCAACCTAATTTCCAATTCTTCCCTATGAGTAGAAATTCGGTGGTTGCATAATATTATTTTTAGTCTTATTATTTCCAACGCAGAAATGATTAAACCCGGGAATATATCTCAATTTATAAAGGCTAGCAGCCAGGTAGTAGGCTCTAACATCAAGTCGCTGGGGCCTGCAGCTGTTATCCCTAAACGCGAAGTCACGAAGACGCCCGTACTTCTGCTCACTAGTTACTCTATGAGCCAGAGGACCCCCACAGGAAGAGTATCTATCTCCTCTGGGCCCACGACACCAACCCAAGTAAGATTTGCGCACACGGATATCACCGTACCGGACTTTTCAGACTACAGGAGAGATGATGTACAAAAACCAAACGTACGTAGCTCAGATTCGGAAGACTCGCGTAAAACCTTTACCTATTTGATGGTTGGAGGTTCAACCATTGGAGGAGCATACGCTTCGAAGGCTCTCGTAACACAATTCGTTAGTAGTATGAGTGCATCGGCTGATGTACTTGCCTTAGCCAAAATCGAAATCAAGCTGTCTGATATCCCTGAGGGGAAATCCGTTACCTTTAAGTGGAGAGGTAAATTCAAATTCAAAGTTTCTAAATAAAATACATAATATTCAATTTCTTTTCTTCAAGGTAAACCTTTATTTATAAGGCACAGAACAGCTGAGGAAATCGAAACCGAACGCTCTGTTTCTGTCGGTACCTTGAGAGATCCCCAACATGATCACGAACGTACCCAAAAGCCTGAATGGTTAATCGTGCTTGGTGTATGCACGCATTTGGGATGCGTACCTATTGCGAACGCTGGAGATTTTGGTGGTTATTATTGTCCGTGCCATGGTTCTCACTACGATTCATCCGGTCGTATTAGGAAAGGCCCGGCACCTCTTAATTTAGAAGTACCGGCTTATGTATTTCCAGATGACGATACTCTAGTAGTAGGTTAAAATATTTAGAACAATATCTTATGGAAGTATATTAAAAAAAAAGGAACTAATTTGAATTATACCAACAATTTTAATTTATCTGTTAATCTATTGAAAGCTCCACCAAGTTATTAATAAAAGTGTACCGATAAATTTAGCTCCTATTATTGTATTTGACATTTAGTGCTGCAGACATTCCTTTGTTTCATTGCCAATTTATTTTTCTTTGGAAAATATTTAACCAAAATTATCTTTTGGAAAACCCAATTAAATATGTTCTTTGTTTTTAATATTTATATTGAATCATATGATTTTTAAAATCAAAATGAAAACGGAATTCGAATGAAACATGTTTGGACTCTCGTTCAACGTTCGTTTCCCAACAATATACAAAAAAAAAGGTGCCCTATGTACGTATTCCCCCCTTATTTAGCTTATTTAAAAGAACGTATAGGGACATTTGGAATTACCCAATTCGCTACCTATTTCTTTATTTTACATTGTGTTATTTTATTTAACTCTTAATTACGTCCTAGGACAAAGCATTTAATACATTCAAAAGAATATTTACATTAATTCGTTAATCAAATTAAATTAATTCGAACAGAACTTGGTAATACTGCATTTGACAGTTAACGTAGTTGGTATTGCAGGTTATGTGATGTATTTGTAAGCTTACTCTTTGCTTACATACTCCCTGTTTTGTGTTCGTAATTTTTATAGTTTTTAGTTCTTTTTTAACTAAAATACACTTAAAATGCCGCCGAAGAAACGAGAAAAAGACTCGGAGTCAACGAAGAATCCACGTATCGACCATATCCAGGCGGATCACGAATTATTTTTGCAAGCATTCGAAAGTGAGTTTGTGCTTGTAATGCAATAACGCGGAGTATTTCTAAGAATCCCGTAAATTTTTCTTTTCCAGAACCAACGCAGATCTATCGTTATTTAAGGACGAGAAACATGTGTTCAGTAAGTTATCATGTTATGCATATATCTTATTAATCCTACAAAGATAGTTTCTTTTTAATTTAATCGAATTCAACTTTTCAACAGCCAATCTTCCTTAATCGGAATTTAACTTATATGAAATCACGTATGTCCCGCTCGCACAAATCGAGGAATGGTTTCAAGATAAACTCGTTGTTAGATAGGACGACATCGAAACTGAAAGAATTTTCAACAACATTACCAGGTTATATGAATATTACTTTTTTGGGTTTTTACGATAAGGGTATTGATTCCTCTATCGATGCTGTGCAAGTTGAGACTGTACTAGTTAAAATTAGTCATAAGAAACGTAAAGATAGCTCATCGCCTTTGATGGAGGTGTCATTCGGTACCGCGGAAGTGATTGCCAACCCGGTAGATCAACAGTTGCCAAACTTGGCACCTACTGTTAGCGTTCCAACAGAATCATTTAATTCAACTGGAGGCCCAGTTGCTAAATCTTATGTTTTGTTGTTGAGAGTGAGGAATGTATATAATAATGTTGATTCCGATGAAAATGAGGATGAGCCGACTCCGAAACGTAGGAAATCTAATGGAAATACGACATGTTTAGGCGAATCCAAGCTGTATGCCTCTGAATTAGTCGTTTACGATAAACATAATCGATGCTTGTTGACGGATGCTGATTACGAACTTGTTTTACAGGAAGTGACGAATAATAAGAGTTCTCCAAAGAAGTATTCGAGTTGGGAGAATATATCAGACCTTACAGATTACTGCGGGAACTTAGATTCCTTCGTGAAGGGCCCTTATATTAAATTCAAGCTGAATTGGTCGCAGGAACCTAGTAAATCTTTAATAGAACGTCCAAAGGCATATCCAATCCTTGATAACAAAGAAAACGTTCCTTTGAATCCACTTAATAACGGCGTAAATGGTAATAACAATAATAATCAACAAAAATTGCAAATTATTTACCAATTTGTTTATAATAATAATTCACGACAGCAAACTGAAGCTTGTGAGGATCTCCATTGCCCGTGGTGCAGTTTAAATTGCAACGAATTATATATTTTACTCAAACATCTAAAATTATGCCATTCCCGTTTCACATTCACTTATGTTCCTATCTCCGTTGGTGCTAGGATAGATGTAGCTATAAATGAATTATATGATGGTTCCTATACAGGTTCACCGCATGATCTGATCTCGCAACCTTCGGTTTGTGCATTTTCAAGAAACGGTCCTGTACGGAGGGCTTCTGTCACGCATATTTTAGTTTGCCACCCTAAGAGACCAAAACCAAGTTTGTCTGAGTTCTTAGAATTAGATGATTGTGAGTACGATGGACAGAGACCCTTTATAACCGGACATAATCGATTGTACCATCACACAACAACATGTTTGCCAATTTACCCGAAAGAGATGGATATCGATTCGGAGGGGGAGAATGATCCCGAATGGCTACGTACAAAGACGATGATGATGATTGATGAATTTACAGATGTTAATGAAGGAGAAAAAGAGCTGATGAAGATGTGGAATTTACATGTGATGAAGTATGGGTTCGTGGGCGATTGCCAAATACCTCTAGCATGCAGCATGTTCGTGCAGCACAAAGGCAAAGAGCTACTCCTAAAGAATTTGTATAGGAACTTCGCTGTCCACATGTGCAGCTTGTTCGATTTCGGCCTGGTGAGCGCCGTTTGCTTATATTCGACTATTAAAAAATTACAAGAGATGGTAGGAGAAACAGGGGCTATCCGGAATGTTTTACGAGAATCCCGGGAAGCCCAAATGGACAATTGGAACAAGGTGGGAGTGCAGCACCTCCTAGTTGACAAGAACGTCGCTTGTAAGACACCTAGCGGTCGAAAAACGAACGTCGGCATTCAAAGGAGGAAGGGCACGCCGACCCCCGCCGAACCCGCACGGAGAAAATCAATTGAAAGCACCAGAAAACGACTGTCTTTGTCGTTGAAGCAAGCGGAACACAAAAACGTATCTAGTTAGTTATGTTTATTACTTTGTTAACGGAAAAAAACAGTACAGATGAATTTAAGACTAATACTTCTAGACTGATTATTACCTTCGTGACTCAGGAAGGTAAACTAAATGTGTTTAAAACAATGATTTTATTGGGGTACATGTGGCGTCTAAATTGTTGTTTGTCGTATTGGAATCTCTTTATTAATTAAATTTAATTCTAATATGACAACATATGTGATGAATTTACGAAATTGATTTATTTATTTTTTTTTTATTTAAAAAGAAGGCAATTTCTGTGAGAAAACGGCAATTTTTAATGTTCGTGATCAGATGATTATTATTTTAAAATTTGATTTAACGATCAAGATTGAGTATCTCAATCACATTGCACTTGTCCCGTTCAAATTTATTATTGTATTATTAATTAAATTAAAATAAATAAATAAATTGAATATTCCTAAATTAATTTTAATTAATTATTATTCTTTTATATTATACAGCATTGCATAAGATACAAGTACAATGGTAGGAGATAGATATATAAGAGAACCCCAATTAAATTTGCGGGCGTGTACAAATTATTATTATTATTATCGAGAAGTAAAATTATAAAATTATGAAAAAAATTTTTTTTTATTATTCATGTCACTAGAAATTTATAAAAAACCAAATACAGGCTGTTTCTTTTAAGGCAAACAAATTCCGTTATAATCGGAAGCAAACAAGTAAGATTCCGAAACGAGGTTTTCAGGTTTCTAACCATGTCGACAATATAGACGCTACATACTGTATATATCCAAAAAGGCAGAATAATAGGGCATCTGTAAAGAAAGGAATTCCTTGGAGGAGGGCAACGCTCCATACGCCTATTATTTTGCTTCTCAATCAAATACAAAACAATATAAAACTTTTCAAAGCCAACCCGATGGGATAAAAAGAATATGTTAGGGTTGACGTACTTTTTGTACCGATCAATCAAGGATGGAATATTAATATTTTTGGAGTATGTAAGTCCCCCTTGATATTTTAGATCCTCGTTTAAGCGCTCCTTTAAATATTGATATTATCTTCCGGTCAATGTAATATCTGTAGATAATTTAAGATAAGAATTTTGTCATAGACTTTTTTAAGGAAAATATAATCCTTGGGACGACAAACGAAACAATCCTGTAATCAATTTATCGCAGTTTGTCACTTTGCGTTGCGCAAAAGTATACGTTCGCGGTATTTAGTGGATTTTCACGGCTGTCGTTGTTTAGTAGGAATATCTTTCGGCCTTCGTTAACATCTGCGTGACATCTTTAACTTCGCTGCCAACAATTTATACTGCCATTTCTCATAAATGAGGGAAAACTGAACTTGATAATGACAAATATTAATTTCTTCCGTTCGTATTGTTTTTTATTTTTTTTTTTGGTGCACCAAGTTCTTTTTCTATCACTAAACTTTGTGATATTAGCGAAAATATTGTCGAGGGAAAGATGACAAACTGCACATGTTTATCTTTTTTTTTTATATGGAAATAATCTAAATAAAATGTTTGGAATTAAGATAAATTCACATTAGGTACTTATATATTATTTTTATCCATGTATTTAGTTCAAATTTTATAGAATTAATGATAGATGGTGTTATTCTTTCATGATGTGTAAACAAACCAACTGATAGCGTAAGTTTTATGAGTGTACATCTTTTCTTTGTTAACATGATGAATGTCTAAACTTTAATTACACGATTAGATGTGTAAGTTTTTGTCCGCCAAACGTAGTAGAAGAAAGTTGAATTTTTGGGAACATTTTATTTTTATTTTTTCTGTACAAATACTGATTGGAATGGACAAATACGTACATATCTTCATGATATTATTTTCAATTCAAATAATTAATTGTAACGACAAAATTAAATATTTAATTAGATTTGCGACGTAAGAATAGGAAACCTTTAAAGAAAAAAAAAAGGACTAATTATATAAACACTGCCAAGTAATTTATTGATCATTTGTTAATTAATCTTGTTTCCCCCTTTCTAGTCAATCGTATTTGTTTCTTCATGTAACAAACTATTTTTTTCTTCATTTGATTTTTTTTTTGTTTTTAGAAAAGTAATCTTATTTGCAACGTTTTTCAAACATAACTTTCTTGATCGTCGTAATGCACCATGAATTAAGTAAACATATTGATTATTAAAATCTATTTCTTAAATATTTAAGGATTAGATGGGTAAAAAAGGAAATGTCCAGAAATGTAAACGTTTCTTTTCTGATGTATAATATGTATTTATGTTTTTATATTTTAATCGATTGTATTTTTTCTCATTTAAATTTTGTATACGAATTTTTAAAATATATGTTCCAAAAGGACTTGCACTTTTTTTCCAAGTATTTTAATAATAAAGAAAATGATTACAAGTATTTTCATTTTGACCGCTATAATGTAATTCGTATTACATCCGCATAGTGCTGCACGCGAAACAATAAATTCGTTTTAAGATAATTATTTGTGCATCGTAAACTTAACCTTGAAGTTCGCTTAGCAATGTTTGGTTTATTAGTAATTAACATTTATCCAAGTACTTGTTTTAATTTACTTAATGGTTTGAGATAATTACGCAATTCCGCGAAACTTTTCTACAAATACATTAAATAAATATTATTTTCGCTTCTAAAATGAGAGGCGATTCGGTTGAGTTTTTATAAACATGCTAGTACAGTGAGGTTATGTTGTTACCATTGAATTGTTGATTTGTCAAAGAAAAAAAAATGACCGTGTTTTCAAAAGTACGTGATTTCCTCTATCGCCATCGAAATAAATTCTTTATCAGCGGTATAATAATAGCAGGCTCCGTATTGTTGACGAGATACGCCCAGCAGAGGTTGCGGGAATGGCAAGAACGCGAAACGAAGGAATTACTAGAAAGGACAAGGAAGGAACAACATTTCGAGAGTATCGAAAGGACATGCAACGAGACGATACTGAACATATCTAACGCCCTCAAGGAAAGTATCGCGACGATCGTAGATACAGATAGTATAGTTACTGAATTACGTACTAATCCAGAGAACAAGATTGAATTATGGAACGATTTGAAGATTTTAGTGTTTACCAGAGTAGGTTGTTTGATTTATCTACAAGTTATGTTAGTTATAATCCTGCGGATACAATTGAATATAATCGGAGGATATCTATTCAAAGATTCGTCATCGATTACCGTGGAGTTACAAAAGAAATATCTATCTCTATGCAATACATTATTAGAAGCCGGAGCAAATAAATTGTACACTATCGTAAAACAGGAGGTAAAGAAATGTTAAATATAATTATGAATCGTCAATAATATGTTTATTGTAGTTTACAAAAATTTTGAATCCTATTCATTTGACAAAACAATTAAAACTTAAGGATCTCGATAGCATATTATGGGCTTTTCAAACAAGTTTAACAACTAGTAACAATAATCCTATTGAGCATTTCAAGGAATATGTCCTAACAGAGGATTTACAAAATGGAAATGATTTATTCCGAATTTTGGTAAAACAATGACTTAAATTATAACATAAAGGCTTTTTTAAATATCTTCTTTCTATAAATTCACAGATAAATGACACCGTCGACTTACTGGATAGTGAAGAAGTTAAGAGTTTAGCAAGCCATTGTTTGAATCGAGGTTTCGTACATCTCAGCGATAGTATATCTGAATATTATACTCCGATGGATAAAATTAAAGAGCTGAAAGATGAGCAGGAGTTCGTACATCCGACGGATGTTCAAATACACATGGCCAAGTTAATTCCTATCGTTAATGGTTTAATTTCTAAGGATGCATTGCCAGATCAACTAATTCAGCAGCTGATAATGAATCCTAAGGTTAAAACATTGGGAGCTAATATTTACGAATGTTTTAGTCATGTAAAATGATCATTTTTATCGTTTCGGTTAGTTTTTCTGTCAGAGATTTATTTTTATTTTTGGGTTTCTTAAGTAGTTAGTATGTATGATTCGACTAACAAAAATTAGTTATGGTTTTTGTGTAAGAGGTACGAACACTATGATGATGTATATTTTGAATATGATTGAATTAGTTACGACATTGTTTTCATTTATTTATACAACTAACTTTTTTTATATATTTTTAAAAATGTGTACTGTGATTCGAGTATTGTTATTTGTACAATAATCTAGAAATTAAATACTTTCCTAAAATGAGAGGAATACATTACTTTTTAATTTTAACTTATTTGGATAGAAATTGGCCTATGAAATATAACTATTTTTGTATTCACCATAAAGGTACTATTGTGTACAGAATGTTTGGATACTGCTACACCGATAAACAAAGTACCACTGCTCAAACCTCAAAGTCAAACCACTGCTTTGCTTTGCAATTTCAAATATATATATATATGTAGCATTGATGGACAAACGTAAAAGCTGTGTAGATTAAGTCTTGATATATTTTATGTAGCTATTTAATATCTCCGTAACAGCTAAAATTAAAGCAACGACACAATGCTTCTGGACATATTTTTTTACTGTTACAGAAGGCCAAAAATAAGCGATGTAGACATAAATTTCATGGCTTTTTTAAATAAATAAAAAAATACATTGAAGTATTAAAAATATTTATTTTCAGTTATCATACAATGGTAAATATGAAATATAAAAATCGTTTGAAGAGCTCCATTTATTTGGTAACGACCTATTCATGTTATATAAATGCTTTAGCACTTCGATCATCATCAACTTCGAAATCTCGACGTTGGCGACGCTAACATCATTAACCCACTGATTAACTAAAGCATTCACACCTGATTGGAACTTAAACAGCACTTTAGCAACGTAGAGCTCTTTGAATTCTTCAATCGGATCATCGATGATGATATTTAATTTCTTTTCAATTACCCACAGCAAGATGTAATCCATTTGGTCTCTATTAACTTTGCAATGTAAGACGATCCTTGCAGAAGTTAAAAGCGAATCTTTTAAAATACTCCTGATCGTTAAATAGGTATCGTGTAAAGCTGAAGTTTTATATGTTTCAGAACTATCGCTAATTTCTACGGTATTGAACCAAATCTTTAAGCAATGCTCGTTTAAAACAATTCCGATCCAAGCTAAGCAACGCTTACAAACTAGGCTTGTTAATGATTTAATAAATCCCGTTACTGTTTTTGAATTTAAGTGACAGTAACATAACGAATAGAAGAGATCATGTTCTGCTGGATCAAGTAGGTTTCTGTTATCTGAATTTATCTCGTGGTTACCATGGTGATTGTGGCAGAACCAATCACTCGGCTCTGAGTTCTCTGACGGCAAAGGTAATATTCGTTTAAAAATAGTCTCACAGAAAATAGCTGTGCAATTCCCGCATTGGATTTTCAATTTTGAATTCCCAACAAAATTAAATTTCGATTTTACCTTATCTTTATTATTGTCGAGCTGTAAAATTTCTGACTTAAACGTGCCAAATCCATCGTTGCTGGTTGCAAATCGAAACGATATAAATTTGTCAGTAACTTGAATGTTATTTAGACTATTATAAACAATATTTAGTTCCTTACAAGGAATTTTTGTAACAATATCTTCAGTGATGAATATACTATCGTTTGATAGGGATACCTGAGGCGATTTAAGCTGTCGTTTCAAATTTACCAGTACGTTAACTGATTGCAATCGTGGTCTAATTTCAATTAAAAATTTTTTTATGAAATCAACTTTCTCCACATTGGACATTTTCAAAATTTTAAGAAAAGCATGCGGCATTAATCTTTTATTGAAGATTTCTTCAATATATTGTTTTCTTCAAGCACTTTAAATAAATTATCGGTTTCTCTAACAATGAACGGAAGAGTAACTTTTTGATAATAATCGCCAAGTAATTCTATATTACTAATTACGTTTGATAGTAAATGAGCTCGTTCGGCATGTATCCCAGGAGCCTCATGTCTTAAATAAGTGAAATGTACATGTAAATGATAAAATGATGGTTGATAATGGAGATAGATCCTCAATTGGGACTTCGTTAACCCATATTTTTCTTGAATAGCTTGCTGCAGAAGAAAATTAAATGAAAATTGGCCGTAGAAAATGCGTGAAATTTATTACTTACACAACCTTTATTATAAATATTTTTTAATAACCCAATGTGATCCCCTTGTAGGTCTCTCAATGATTTAATATTTCTGTCGTTGACTATTGCTAATAAATACAGAGTGTCAAGTGTAATCCCATTCCATTTAAGATCGGGAAGAAGTACAAAGCCGTTCTTCGGATCCGAGTCCTCAAATAGAATTCTATCGACTTCACACTTATGCTCTAATATGTTATATACCCACTATTATAAGAAAATTAATTAAAAATAACATCTACATTAAATCGGATGGGGGCTAACCTGTAAATCAAATTGTTCCTTGATAATATAAGGCAATACGATTTTTTGGTAAACATCAGGCGTCTCGTCGACGATATACGGGTTCTGTACCGAATATTTCTCAATATGTTTCTCTGTGGCGGGATGTATTACCGTCGTTTTAATAGCTGAAATATGGCATGCAAGTATGAACACTTTCAACTGACTCCAAATGCTTACAATTCAATTCCAGCACGGGAAAGTATTCATAGTTTCCGTAAATATCGTTGTGGAATATTTTCTTTAAATAGCTGCTGCTTGTAAAGTATTTGCTATTGCATTTTAGATTATCTTCTTCGAAGGCAGTCTTCTCCAATATCACCAAACCAGCGCCATCTGCATTGGAAAACGTGCCTTGTAAACAAACTATTTTGCTCTTTGTATTATTGTTTAAAATTTTTTCTACTTTGAATGTCGATAAATCTTTAATGTTCGAATGGATTTCGTGCGGGTTTCCATCCGGAGAATCGTCTAATTTTCGTTTTTTTGCGACGCGATCGTCGTTTAAATCGCTACTTTCTATCTTCGTATCCGCCATTTTGTTTTACAACATAACCTATAATGTAATTATTGGTAGCAGTAATTTTCATATGTATTTTAATAAGGTAAATTCAAACATGTTGGGCTTTCTTGAATGTTAAAAATTCCTTAAAAGTTTTAATCCTTGGAAACCCTAAATTTTCAATAATCTTCAATTAGGGTCAACGTAAACTCACCGAACTTAGCAGCATTCGCTGATCAAGGTTACAACCTCATGGATGCAAATTTCAGGGATTTCCTTTTCAATTACACAACCAGATCTAACTTCATTATTTCACTACGGTTTTTTGAATTTTAAAAGTAACGTGAACGTAACCTCAATTAAAGAACAATAAAAGTAATTTTCAGGCACTTATTATTCAGTATCTTAAAAATGAGGACGTTATACGATTTTCACGCTCCAACAGACGATGAAGTTACATTATGCGAAGTCGATGGACGAATACATTCAACAAATTTCGAATTTACAAACGTTAATATTTTCACGAACAGCGTAAGATTTTCATAAGCTGGAGGTATTAAATTACATAACATAAGATTACTTTATAGCTAGAGAACTATCCACAAATACATATTATGAAGGATTCCCTGTACTCTAACAAACTAGCAGATGATGCGAAAGAATTATTTATCTGCGTAGAAATCCCGTTCCTCAAGCAACTCGTGCAAATTTATTACGAACAAGGATATGTTGAGATGCTGCAGGCTGCGGCCAGGCATCGAAAATTTTTAATATCAAATCTGGCTAGTATATTGCTTAAGACGATTAACGGTATTGATAATATTAGGACTATTTTTAACCCTACATTTAAGCAGAGCAGAACAAAGATCATTACTGAGATATCACTAACTAGGAATTGGGTAAATTCACCAATAAGGTGCATAGCTTGGCACCCGGATTATGTGAAAATTGCCGTGGGAATATGTGATGATACGGTGAAAATATATCAGAAGAATTCGATGTTGATTCCAATACTTAAATGCAAACAACAGAAGAATATCACATGTATTAAATGGAGGCCGATGTCAGACTCTGAGATTGCCGTTGCCTGTGAGGAATGTATAATTATATGGAATGTTGATCCACACTCAGTTGTAAGTTGCCTTTATAATCAGGATGGACACAAAAATATAATACTGCATAATTATGCTCCTATATAGGTTACAAGGCCCTCCGTAAGCAACGCTATTATTTTACAAAGAAATAATCATCAACCAATAGTTAGCATTGCGTGGAGCCCCCATGGTGATATGCTAGCTTCAGTTGCTGCGCAAGATTCTGCTATACTCATGTGGGATGTGGAATTTAATCGGACAAGTACGTTAAAAAGACCTGGATGTTCGGGAAATAGTTTGTTACAATGGGCTCCTAATGGAAAGAAGCTATTTAGCGCTACCACAACTCTGGTATTCAGGTAGTTAACTATTGAATTAAAATATAAAACAAATCAAGTATTTACCAACTGGAAAATTGCAACAGGGTTTGGGAATGTCAAACTTGGAAAGCAGAAAGATGGAACGTTCTCACTGACAGAGTTCAAGCTGCAAGTTGGTCACCATGCGGATCAACTTTGCTATTCTCAACCACGCAGGAGCCAATCATTTACGCATTGTCGTTCATTAAATCTGATTTTATATTTGCCCATGACTTCAGCGCTTCCCCAAATGCGGCGATACCTTTGTATGATGTTTCAAAAGTCGACATCGAAGGGATTATCGTAGGTGGAATCATTCGAAACATGGATTGGGATCCGGCTGGGAATCACCTTGCGGTTATTTTTACAGATACTAGTTATGTTGCTGTGTTTAGTGTGATAATGGACCCTGTTTTACAACTAAATCCAAGGTATACATTAACCATTTGTTTGAAGTGATCTTTTTAAATGTTTGAACAGTTTTTTAGTTGCCGGAACACCCGATGAATACCCTTGCGTTATTGTTTTTCAGAAGAATTTTAGAAATGGTGCTTGTTTAGCAATTGGTTGGTCAAGTGGAAGGTTACAGTATTTCCCTATTATCTACTCAGATTTATCAAATTCAGATAGACTTAAGAAAAACGTGTATTATAACTGATTGTGGTTGTTTTTGTTAATAAATTTTGAACAAAAAGAACTTCCATCATTCTTTATTAAAATAATTGAATAATAAAATATTTATTTAATTTAATAGTTGCAGTGAATGTAAAAAAAGTTTCAGGTCAATAGTTCTTAATTCTATTTTACATTTGATTTTACTTGCTAGCGAAATTATATTATCCATTTAAAATTTAAGTTGGTGAACATGTTTAATTTGAATCATCAAATGTCAACAAAAATCCGGAATTCGGGTCATAATTTTTTTCTTAAAAATGTTCAAATTTCTTTGGGTTTTCATCCAGTATTGGTATATGAGATACCTGCTAGTCACGGAATTATACATGGTGGAAAAATGGGAGAGAATAATGATACGTATCCTTTTACTTCGTACAATCAAGGCACATAACCTGAAAATCACGTCAATTTTCCTTATCTAATCGTCCAGATTTCGTGTTCTTCATGATATTTTCAGTCATTTCGCTGTTAAACGCCTCGGTTATGTTGCACTCTGTGAAGTGGTTGACTACGAACATAAATCCTAGTCAGTATTCGTTGATGTCGTTAATTCCCAGTGAACTTTAGCTGTGGCTTCAAGTCGATTATAATTTGGTGTTACGAGAGTATGATGTAAACTATGTTACGAATATATAATTTACTGCAGTTCATATTTTTACTGTGATGTGATGTTTATTATCATTATTGTTATACATAAACAATTCTTTGCGTTTTTAATGTTCGTTTCTTTTTCTGCTATTTGGGAATTTTGTATCTATTTTTAAGAGAATTTTTTTTATTTAATTTATATATGCATGTAATAACTTAGGAAAAAAAGAAGCAATGCGATGACACTTTTATATTAGAATGAAAAATTACACGGTGCACAGAAATGCAAAAGTTGAAAATAAAGAATGATTCTCAGAAATAAATGTACCTTATTTCAATAAATAGGTAAGGCTAGAAATACATACAATAGAATTGGATAAGCGCAAAGTCGAACGTAATCACATCGGATGTCTGCATCCTTGTAACCGAAATGCTCGTCAAATTACGTGAACACCGTACATTAGTTTAAAATCAAAATTTAAATTTGTCATGGTTTACACTAAATTCCATTGAGGAATTTTTAGCGCAATACAAAGGCTTCGGTTACCTGTTTTTAGGTAAAATGGGTCTCGAAGAATCGATTCCCGCCATCCTTGTTTACTTATCCGGTTTATTTTTCGAATTACACCCTGAAAAAGGCTAGAGATGAAGATTCTAACACTTACTGTAAGAGTACTGCTAGTTAGAGAGATATTGTAAAATTAAGAAAATAATAAAAAGAATTTCTTGGGCGTCCCTTCTTGGGAAAATCGGGTAATTTGACGATTTTAGAAATGTATTTAATAAATTTATTTTGTTGGTGGTACTGGATGCAGTCTGGCCTGCTGGTTTTTGAGGATCCTGGCCATTTTACGATATCCTCAATGGTTTTTGAGAAATTTGAGTTTGAACGTCATTATTTTGTAACAAAATTTATTTTTTGTAAAAATGTGGTTGCGAGAACTTGCAGGTATGGTAGAAAGCAGTATTTAAGACTTTCATGTCGGCAGAAACACCCTTGCTTCTTCGTCTCAAAGATATTTGGCTAAAATAAGGAGTTTTCTAATAAGAATAGGGCTTTCTACTCTAAGATGGATCCTTAGGTTCGCTAGCCGGGACGGGCTTACCGCTAGTCGCTGCAAAAAAGTAACAATTCCACCTGCTTTTGTCATCTCTTCTTATGCATATTAATAAAACTGAAAGAGCAGCCACAAGAGCAAATCCAGCACACAACTATTCAAATCTTGCACTCAGGTACAAACCGTATTGAAACCTTAGATGTACGTTAGGATGATTAATAAATGGCTTTGTTGGAGACTATTACGTAATGTACATAGTTTTAAATGGAATTTCCTTCCTTGCTTTACGCAAATACGACTCACCAAGATGCAGTTGTTTCCATGCTCTACCTGCTAGTTAGCTTCCTTCTGGATATACACAGTTTACGTTTTATTACGTCTGTATTATATCCGTTTCGTCTTATCCTTTAAAATCCTTTATTGCGAGTCAAATAAAACGAAATTACCCTCGTCTAGTCCAGACGATCCTTTAAAATATCACAAAGTAGGACAATTCCCCTTCTCATGCGCCGTCCTTGTTTGCCCCATTTAATGCATTTTCTCTTTAATAGGTAAATAGTATGTAATTCAGAACAGATTGTACTTTATTTTAACGTTTAACGGGCACCTAAATGTTGGAAGTGATGCTAATGAGGAATAGAGATTTCTTTTATGGAAAATAAGTCGACGTTAAGCATTCGTATGAAAGTAATGTTGTTCTTTCTATTTTATTTTATGTTCTTTTTTTAAATAGAAATTATTCATGTAATTTAAATAAATGGTTTATATTTTTATTTTTAAATTATAAAGTTTATTTAAATAGAATTAATGAAGATTCTAGCGTACAAGCCCGGCTAGCTCAGTCGGTAGAGCATGAGACTCTTAATCTCAGGGTCGTGGGTTCGAGCCCCACGTTGGGCGCTTCTTTTCTTTTTTTTTTCTAAATTAATAAAACACATTTTAATGGTTTAACGTACGTAAACATTAAATTTATTAAATAATGATTCACACTTCACAGCTAAAATAATATGTATTCTTATGCCAAGGGAATTCTACAAATTTCTTCGATTGACCGCTAGATGGCACTTGTACTAGTGGCAGTGAGGAATTTCGTGAAGGTCGTCCATTAGCTGCTGCTGTTAGGGCATACATCAATGCTGTGCGAGAAAGGATTGATGCTTCAAAAATCCTATCGTAACAGCAGAAGAAATCAGGAGATATTCATACGAACCAGAAGCAAAGTTGTTTGTTTAAGAAGCGCTTCAAAAATAATGGTTGGCTTTTTCTTCTGTAGAGCTGGACCTGTTGCTACCGTTGCTCTTCAGGATAAACGCTGACTGGTATACAACGATTTGTTTGCCTCTCAAGTCTTCGATGAAATCAGAAAAAAAAAAAAAACACCAGACAGCTCATGGTCGACTATTTAAAGATTTGTCCATAATAGTGAGCGGCTTTTGACACTGGAAAAGACCGCTGAAGCATTAGAAAAGCGGTTAAAACTTAAAGCCGAATATTTTGAGAAACAATAAAGTTTTCCTTTTTTCTTCTTGGTAAGATATCAATTTTCTATCTCCGAAAATATTTAGGGTTTTCCTCGTATGTATAAAGCTTAAAGTGCAATCGTTAAATTTACTTGCCGCACTAGCGAATCTATCGACTGCCGTTCGATAATCGAACGTTCTACATTTAAGTTTTAACACGTGAGAACTACTGAAATGAAACGAGATAAGTTGCGACAAGATTGAACTTGTAAAGCTGATAACTTCCGAATCTCCGAAAGTGCGAAGTGGAAGACATTTTCTTTATATAACACCGGTTCGTAAGTCCTTCGAAATGTCGATTTAAAAGAGGACGGGGATGTTGTGTAACTTGCTTTGATTTGTACAAGTTATATTGAGTGCTACGTAGAGGAAGTTAAGGGAATAGAGTCCATTCCATTGTCGTGAATTTTTAATGTTTTTTCTTTTTTTAAGTAAGTGATGCACGCTTCATCAGACTATTCGGACAAGTTTCAATATATTTTGGATTAAAAGAGATCACATTAAATATATTAGTTATTAAGACTAAAAAAGTGTGTTGAATGGCGTCGTAAGCTAGCTCACTGCCCAGGCAGTCTTTCTTACTTTTATTTGGGTAATTTCGTTATTTGAAAACCTCCCAGAATATATTTTATCGGGATTCTCCATTGTGTTCGCTAAATTTCTATTAGATGACGCAGTTATTTGTTGATCGGTTCAATGCAAAAAGATGGCGACAAATTAAAATAAAAAGTCTAAAAAATGGGAAAATATACCTTTGTCCTTAGGAGAACTGAAAAATCTCTCCGTTAATTGATGATGCCACAAATTAATGTAGAAATTATCGTATAATGTTGCCAATATTATAATTTTTTTTTTGTATAACCTACGAGACTTAGACAATCAGCAACATTAAAGTATTTTAACCTGTGTTAACGACGATATTTAAATGATCACCGCTTTTAGAATTATTTTTGTAAATAACAGCTATTGTAAATAACACATGTCAAAGCGACGTTTGGTTTTAATCACCAATTACTTGAATTTATGATTAAAGCGTCTTATCGGGGCTGGTGAAGTGGTAAAACTAAGTTAATTGGGGATTAACGTGCTAATTTCTAATTAAGTATTTAATGAATTTAATTAGTTTGATAACTTAATGGTTAATTTCATTAATAGTTCAATCATTTAATACAATTTAGATACCTGGATTAAAAAATTATAATTATCCGTCGCATTTCGTAGTTTGGATGGAAAGCATATTATACTTCCATACAAATGGCAACATTGCCGTCAAATAACTTCATTCTGCTTCACCTTCTCGGTCGTTCGAGCGCGGAATACAAATTCTATAGTTGCCAACAAATACACAGAAAGCGAAATTATTTCAGAGATTTAGGGAGGACGCGGCCCTTCCGTGCAGCCCTCTGGCTATCCCCTTTTCAAATTGTGTTACATCACAAATAATTAAGACATCCGTTCCTGTAACGTATTAACGTATCATTTACACCGTCCTATTCGAATCTTCCTTCAACTAGTTCCTGTAACATAACACGCCCGGGCCCTCATAAATGCAATAAATCTCTCGGTAATTCTAGCGTTTTTAATCTGCTCGCCGATAAAACACTGAGATGGAAATGAATGTCGGCGTAATAGTAAGAATTTAAAGAAGAATTTTATGTAAATGGAAGACGATAGCAGCGGCAGCAGTAACGTGTGAAGAGAGCCGTTATTATAGCTAGGTTTTAGACGTCGGTAGAGGGTATGCTTATTAAAGAATCTGTTTGCTCGTTAACGAGCCAACGTTGGAGTGCAGCCGGGCTAGCTCATCATCATCGTCGTAGTGCCGCGGCGCCTCACCTTTGTAATGAGAGCGTTAAATGGGACTTTGATGAATCTTAAATCGGGTATTGCTTTCATTACAGTTTAAGTGTACGGGAGGTCCTTCTTTTTTCCCTTTTATTTTTTTTTTTGTGCTTTTATGCATGAAAACACCTCCTCGTCCGTTTGGACAAACGCTACGCCTCGAAAACGATAATTGGTGCCGGTATATGCAGTTTGACGAGCTCTCGTCAAGCTAATGATTCTAGGTTCCTGATGGAATGGGTAATGAATTCGAGGGAAGTATGCAAGGTAGTTCGTCAAAAACTAGAAAAGAGGATTCAAAATCAGACAAGGCGTACCGGCAGACCGGCGGTCTGACGGTGATAAGTTTTAAACTTTGTCTTGTGATTTGTAATATTTCATCAGCTAGTACTGGTGGTGCTCCAGCAATGTCAGGGCATCATAAGGGTTTCATAGACTATTTGTAACAAGCAGAACCAAATGTACTTGCTGTATATTGTACTACTCATCGTCAGCATTTGGTTCGGCCAACAATTTAAATGGATACTTGCACACATCTCCAAGTAATAAGATTAGAAACACTTCATCGCAAATCGATTATTCGGTCAGCTTTGTAGTGAAAATGATAAAGATTACAGTCTCTTGCTGCTGCCCACAGATATAGTACGTTGGCCCTCTAGAGGTGTTTGTCTGAATCGTCTTTTTCGATCTATTTAACTCAGTACTGGATTTCTTTGATGAATATGAAGACGAAAAATTACGAGAACGTCCTAGCTGCTTTTGTCGGAAAACTTCTTCTATTCAAACTAAATCTAAGTAGAGGTGAAGCACCTTCCCACGTTATTAACAGTCTTAAAATAGAAGGAAAACTTATTTGCTTATCGTTAAGATTTGTACATCCTTCATTCTGATTTTACGGAACGTCTCCAAGATATTTTAAATAAGAATATACCGAATCGGGTTGTCGGTTCTTTCGCAAATGCAGATATAGAAGAATCATTAAATTTGGAAGAGTAACTTGTAGAACTCACAATTAACGAAAAACTCAAAGTATGGATATTTCGTAAAAAAAAGGTTGTTCTTCATAAAGATCTTTTAAAAACATTCGACCAAATGTTGCTTCCGAGGACAGTCGTAATATACTTGAATATATGATACGCTAACAGTATTTATTATTTGGCCAAAATAGTGTTGGATCAATTTTGGCCACCTCGACATCCTCAAGGAAAATTACTGAAAATTTCCAACGCATTTCCGCATGGAGAACGCAATCTTCCCCATCCATCCATAATTCCTCACGTCTCTTCCGCATCGGCAGCTACGCAATCTCTTAACGATTTTAATATTCATTTTTTGAATTCTTCGGATAGATACTTTCTTTTAAGAAGGCGGAGATTCGGCCGCGCTTGGAACGATGACGATTATTATGAAAAACAGCTTAATTAACTTTTTCGCAAGATAATGAGATACAATTTTCGCAGAGGAGGTGGGGGCGAGAGGGATGAGGAGGACGCTGTTTAAATTAAAAATTTTAATTTTTCCCCTTTCTAATCCCGGCCAGGAAGGAATTACCGGGGCGGTGGGGCGAACCGGCGGAAAGAAGCGAAATAAATTTGCCTTATTGTCCGTCGACGAGGCAAGAAAAGAGATTTCAGATGAGACTGATTCTTCCACCTGAAACTAGGTAATCCGTTTCGTGGATTAATTAAATCGGTATTAGCGTTCGGGAGGATCTATCTTAATTAATGGAATAGTAAAAATGCGTCTCTAAAACGGGAAAGAAAGGAGAAAATTTTAAACCGATCTGAAAAATAGAATTTTAGGTTTAGAGTATGAAGGAACTTCTATTACCTCTAATCTTTTATGTTTTAGTCTGGTGCTTTCGTCCATCCTCCATCACGAAGCCACACCTATCAGATCCCCTACCCGGATTTAATGCGACGCACATACTTTAACCAGAAAAACTACGAAATAATACTAGCTACGCCCATCCGCTAGGAGGCTGGCTATTTACGTGCGTTAACAACAAAACATAAGCAGTTTCTAAATATATACGCAATATGTACACCTCTTAAGCCATGCCTTCAAACAGATATTTTAACAACGAAAGGAAGCCTTTAAGGCGTGGAAAACGTACTAAACCGTTGAAAATTTAAAATAGATACGCATTTATAGATCTATTCTTAATACAAGAGTACCCGAATTTCAAATAAAATACGAAACCCCGGTAAACGTGCATTGATAAGTACAGATGACAAAGGCAGGTGGAATTATTACTTTTTTGCATCGACTAGATAGACTCGTGTATATTCGTCTATTCGTGTTGCCGACTGGTGGCTGCCGAGAGTCGACAAAACACGAGTTCGTCTAGTCTCTGCGAAAAAGTAGTAATTTCATCCGCTATTGTCGTCTCTATTGATAAGTCAATTAAATCGTCGCACCGCGGCACGAAACGGTGTTTTTTTGGCCAGAATTCAATAACTTTTTAATTTATACTTACAGGACTATGAAACCAGACATATACCATAAATTATTAAGTGCAAGGCTTAATAGATGAGAGATAAGGATCAGAAGTATAAAGCAGTTTGTTGAGGACATTTGGTTTGATTGATTTATTTGATTGGTTGAAATCCTGGAATATTCGTCATCGAGAACTTTAATAATCTTTATTTCTGAAGTTTCCAAATTTTTGAGCAGATGTATTAGAAGATAATGTTCGCGAGATAATAGCAAATCTTCACATTGATTCTTGATTAATACTTCTGATATCTGCTGTGCAACATGGACTTAAGACAAACCTTTTGGCTGTGTTTCGGTAGTCGCTATTTATTTCCTGTTCCTTATTGAAATAATTCCAATCTTGTTTCCAAACCATGCTTGAGCATATTTTCTCTTTGCTGTATTTTCAATCAGCAGTTAGAGCAGCCCCTGTCGTAAACGATGGATTATATACGGAACGTAATATCAACACCACAAATCTTATCTAAGCGTGCAAAGAAGACGGTCCACCTCCTGCAACGAGTTTTGCACTAACAACCAGAGGCTTATTCATTTCCTTAGGTTTCCTCAGAGTTAGTTAGGCACGCTACACATGCTGACTTTGACGCGGTATCTGCTAGCGTGTCACATATTTCCCCATCGATCCTTGCAAGATGCAATTAGCGTCTCACGTTAAATCGTTCGCCACGACTATCTACTTGCAAAGAAGCGCCATGGGCATGGAATGAAGACGAATGGCCAGAGAATCAGAGCAATCCCAATTATTTATTAAAATAGTACCAGTCTCTACGCCGTCGTGTATTTTAGGCGATGACTTAGTTTGAAAAATTCTGCTCGTCGCGTGACCTAAAAGCACTTGCAATTTACAAATTCATTGAAGCTGCAATTATATTCGGTTTTCTCAGCTCGCAAACTTTGTAAAAATGCATACCGAGGTTTCACTTTGCAGTAAACGGACGGCCTTTCGCTTTCTTGTTCTTTCAGTTGAATTTTCATGTGATTTACGTGGACAGAGCAACAGAAGTGCCACTTAACCAGTCAGCATTTTCGGTCTTTCACTCTCCGAACGTTAGACCATCCTTTAACATATTCAGGGTATTTGTGTACCATAAAGCTGCGTCCACCGTGATTAACATTCTGCATTTTATATATCCTGGCGCAGTCAACTCCTCTACGTACCATAGGCCTATCACCGTCGTAGACCATACCGACGTAGACCGTACGTACTATAAACTACATCACCATAATTAAAACAAGATGGTACAAGACTATCGTAAAGCTTTTTTTTTCTGATTGTCCCTGACGTATTGTTTATATGTACCAGCTGCGTTCTGTCTCTAAGGTAGGACCTTCCCATTTTTAAAGCCGAATCTGTCATTCCTTTACTTCTTAGAATATTCAGCAAGATATCATGGTAGACTTTATCTTCATCGATTACTGTTAAGGCATCATCAACAATATGTGTTGTGCAGGCTGATATTTGCATCTCCTTTCCTACCCTCGTACGCTGAATGATATATTTAAAAAAGATGAAGAGTAACAAGTCCAAATATGAGGTGCATAGCATGCACGACTTAAACGCTCGGAATAATCAACTAAAAGGACATGCCTAGCATTCTTTCACGTGTGAATAGTATCAACAACAGCAACACAGACGTTTTTTAGCGTAGTAAGTTTTTGAACACGCCATATAAAGTACCAATCATACTTCGTTATTCGTTTCGACAAAACACCTATTTTCTATAGAAATCGAACCCCTTTCCGAGGAAATAATCCACTTACGGAGTCGGTTATCGTTCGGAAACAGTTCGACGTCGCAACAGAGTTGTCGGATTCACGCACACGTAGGCGAACATTAATCTAAAACACGTGATGGATCGTCGACGGAAGCCGCGGACGAATTGATATTTGATATTTTGTATCGGGAACGGGTCAGAGTATTATTGTTACCCGGATCCGAAGCGATCCCCCTGCACGGATAGGTTAACGGGATTAACACAGCGTAGACTTGCGCTTACGAAGCTATAGCTGAGTATCCCAATACGGAGGACGTCGATGTCGGTTAAATGCATTTAGTGCACTTTTATTGGTTTATTGAAACAATTGAAATGGTGGGTTCGAAATACGCACTTCTTGTGAGTCACCGACTAGCGATCATTCTATGTAAATACGAGGTTTTTATGGGTTGTGCTGCGTTTGATGATTCTATCCTTCCGTATCTGTAATACCTATTGTGCTCGTTGAATCGGATGATTATTGCTCTCTTCGTTTAATTAATATGGATGAATAAATAATATATTTATCCATAAAAACGCTACTAATACTTCCTGATATGCCATGGGAGGGAATGCCATGGGAGGGTTTCACAAATTTCTTCTGGGTAAGTAAGCTTAAGCATGCCCATAAATCTACGAAAATGGACATCTAATGGGAGTAACTACCCTTGAAATGATTGACGAAATTTGCGATATGGTTTTGAATAATCGACGAATCAACGTCCGCGAAATAGTCGGGAGACAAAAGAACAGACAAAATAGTGGGTTTTTGAAGGCGAGAGGGCTCTGAAGAAGATGAAGACGGTGAAACGGGTGATGGCCTCGGCTTCTTGGAATATACGCGGAATAATCTACATACATTATTGGGGAAAAGGAGAAACAATAATTGGAAAGGGAGTTGAGAGAAGATATCGAGAAAAAGAAAAAGGTTCTCTTCCACCAAGGCAACGCGCGACGGCATACGGGTATGGCCAAAATTATGGAGTTAAAGTTCAATTTAGTACAACATCCATCGTATTCTTAGTAACGGTTCACGTCGAACGAGAACTTGGTTGTCCAAACAGATGCCTATCTTGAAGACCTTTCGAAATCCTACTTTTTGGAGGAAAGGTGAATGGGGTTGTTTTTCTAAGGACTTATTGAACGACCCTCGTAATATAATACATTAAATAAAACTTGTCGAGAGACTGCTTAAAAATAAGATAAAATAGATAATAACTTAAATACGTAAATAGATGTTAATCATTAACCTTAATGCTGTAACAGTCTACAAGGTTGCAAAGTCAATTCTACAGACGCTTCTCACAGATGCGTATTCGTTAAAGTTCATAGTCACCCCGATTCACCACCCCGACGCTTGAAAGCTCGTTGAAAATTTTATACGGGTAGCGGTGTACTTGAGTTTATTTTATTTCAATCGTAACAGTCTGGTCTTAAGTTCGGTTCTATGTAAATGCGACGCGTGGCAAACGGTATTCCGCGTTCTACCTTGTAAAAGACGGCGTTAAATAGTTAAAACGTATCAAACCACCCTCTTCCCTCGATGTGCAGCGATGTACGTACATGCATCGATGGGAAAAGGTACGCTTAGCCCGCGTTGTGGTGGGAAACGATCATACGCGCATCGAGGTTGAGGCAGTATTCTCTGCGAGTGCATATTCGCAATGGCGCAGGCGATAGATGAGGAAGTAGCGGCAAAACGATTCCGTCTGGCAGACGGCGATAACAAGCGTGCAGCCGTTCCGTGCATAATCGGGGTTAACACCGGCGGAGACGTTTCGATTGTTACGCCATCTACGTTGTCGTAATATTATACGGTAAAAAATAAAACCCCTAGTTTCACGACTAGCTAGACGATTCGGTTCGATCCGAATAGAATATTATGCAGACGAGCGGCACTAAGCAATAGCGGCGTACGAGTTGCATTCGGAGGGATTAGACGATCCTTTTCACTTCCTTCCGCATTAGTTAGATTAGAAATTCTTCGCCGTTAATGGAAAACGGGCGCGGCTTACATCGTCGGAGGTATAAACTTATTTCCATTATTCTACAGTCTCGATCCTCCAATAACCCAATAATCAAATCATTTAGGGAGAACAGAAGGTATTACTTTGGCTATCCTTGGGACGTCCCGAATGAGGCCTTTTTCCAAACGTCGACTTAAGCGCGCTTTACGACGTAGTAGGTTTTTCTTCCCGTTCGTCATTTCCTTCCTCCGATTCGCGTAATTAAATTTTCGCAAATATATATATAGACAGATACAAACCAGGGGGCATATTTTAAATTGAGAAATTGCCGAGTATTCGTTCCCGCTTTGCGCGTCGAAGAAGTTTTAGCGGGAGAATTCGTACAGCCCGTTTAATTGGTGTTCAAAACTCGCAGATGCCGCCGCCACCGCTGCATTTCGCCGCATCGCAAGAAGAAAAGCGGAAGTAATCGGCCTCAACGGGAAGCTTGCCTAGCGGAAGTATTTGTAAACAATGTATTTATTCCTTGTGCGTTTGGAAAATTAATTTCTGTACCTGCAGCCTGTTCGGCCCTTTGTTATAAACGTTTACTAGGAGCACTTGTATATAATATCTTATTAAATTAAATGCATCGTCGCCACGTGGTGCTTGTTATTTTTTTATACAAATCAGGTCGCATGGCTATATATCTAGGGCAATGGTTATCACATTAGGTGTCCCGCAGCGATTGCATTCGGAGCCATTATTTTATTTATCTGTTCAAATGATACTCTGAGAAACACATTTACTGGGGGACAATAGGGACCGTTTGCAGTAACTACGCTAAAGAAAGAGAGAAAGGTAGTTGACCGCATGTTCTTGGGAAATCCAGTTAACCGACTTTTCCCCTCTACTTCTTTTGTTTCAATTTGGATGCATTTAGGAAAATGTCCAATTAATTATTTTCCTTCTTGCTTGAAAAAAATACCCTCGTTCAGTTGTTGTTAAATACAAAACCTGCCCAACTACATCTTTAACTTTCCCCAAAAGAGAAAAAAAATCCTGCCAGAGAACTCTTTTGGCCAAGTAAATTAACATCACGATTACAGAGAGCTTGATTTCAATTGAAATTAAATTTCATGTTTCTTTTTTTTTTCATTACTAGCGAGGACGAAGGCGGATAGAATTATTACTTTTTTGCAGAGACTATATTGACTTGTGTTTTGTCCACTCGCGAGGACAGCAGTAGGCAACGCGAATCCATTCTCATGAAGCGAATAGACACGAGCTTATCTAGTCGCTGTAAAAAAGGAATAATTCCACCTGCCTTTGTCCTTTCTAGTCATTACTCCTAACGAAAGCTCAGCGATTTTCTGGTCTCGACTGATCTCGTTCTAAATCATGGGATCGTACGTACCGTTGAAATTTTCTCTACAGATATCTACATTTATCTACAAAATATCTACATTTTCACTTTGTCGTATCTCTCTCGGCCAAATTATATTTGTAAGGATGATAATAACGGTAGAGGAGCTATACGTTTCTCCGTCTTCTTTCTGACTAAGGACGAGTTATTTCGCATTAGTGCCCGTTCAACGACATCAAATACGAAGCGAAACGTTCGAGAAAATCATATCCAATATTCGTCGCTTCGTCTGAACTTGAATAAGGTTAATCAATTATCAAATCGCTTTATAATAATAAGGCGTTCGCTTGCTCCGCCTTACGTTAACTCGAAGCGGCGCAAGATTCATCGGCGAAGTGAACGGGGTCGACGGCGGCACGGGGAGGAATGGATATCTTATTGCTTGTCATCGTAGGATCCTGCTATTACCGATAATTCGATGCATAATGAGTGAACGCAAACGAAGATATGCATACATTGCGTATTGAAGTTGATATGTGTATCCATGTGTGACAAGCTCTCCATTTCAATGCATCAGTTCGTAAATTAACTGATTTATCTTCTTTTCTTTCTTCTTGTTCTGCTTCCTTTTACGCTTGTTCGTCACTTCTTTGCCTTATTTTATTCAATATCCCGGTCTTTCTGCTTCTGCTTCCGCTTACGCTTCTTCTCCACTTCCTCGCTTTCTTTTACTCCATATCCTGGTCTTACTTCTTCTCTATGTTCTCGTGCTCCTTCTGCTTATACTTCTTCTTCAGTTACTTCTCCATCTTCTTTTTTTTCTGTTTTTCTCCCTTCTTTTCCTTCTGCTTTCTTTTAAGCTTCTTTTCCTCCTCCGTTTCTTCTCCTTAGCCTTCATGTTCTTCTCTTTCTTTCTCCTGATGTTTCCCGGCTTTTCTTTCGCTCCTGTTTCTTCTTCTCCTTGATCTTCAAAATTTTTCCTCTTCCTTCCCCTTCTTCACCTTTTTTCTCTTTCCTTGCCTTCTCTTTATAGTTTATAAATGTTTATATTTTATGTATATCTTAGAGTTGAAACTTCTTTAATCAACTTTTAGTTAGCTTGATTGATTGATTGATTTCCAACTTTTCAAAAAATGCTCGAAATTAAAACAATCTTCATCGATTCTTTGATTTAAAATAGTTCGATCTTCCATAACTTTCTTCTGCAAAGCCACAATGTATCGGTTGCTTTTTCTAGAGAATTTTCAAAATTAGATCAAAATGTTTACAAACGATATCTGCATCTGCAGCAAACAAGAATTCAATCTATCTTGCCGTCACTAAACCCGGTAATCTGGTGTTGCTAACAATTTAAGATTTAGACTTGTTCCATTTGCGACTTACTTCTACAGTTAACCAGTCCACATTGGCAACGTTTACTCAAAATTTCGAGAATACTAAAACTAAATTCAATTGCTCGAGGGGATCTGTACGCTATGTTTATCGTCCATAGGAAATAGAATTACCCTACGCCGCCTCCATTCACCATTACAGGCGCTCCGAATGGGTAGTTACCATACTCGCGAAAATAACTCTCGTTTCAGGTGAGTTGAGATGTTTATTTCGTGCTGGAGGCTGACAGCGATGGTAAATTTTTTATTTAGGCCGACGGATTCGAAGGGCAATACATCATTTCCTATTTATTATATGCGCGATACGTTGCTTGTGTATATGCGAGCAAATGTTCATGGCAATGACGTGATGTAGGTTCATAAATGTCAAAGGCATGTTACCTTGTAAAGTTTTCTACGGATATATCTGTTACACATATGTAGTCTATCACGGCAGTAGTGTGAAAGGAGGTTGATTCTTCGTATTGTGTAGAATTTCTTGTTGTTGTTAGGTATTAGTTTTCGATCGATGTGTAGCGTTAGATACGCATGTTTAACTTTTTAATAAAAAGAAAATCTAAGCAGCCATTTACGTTGGATGTGATGTTTTAAATAAACGATACGTTGAGAAATATTGCTTGAAATTACATTGCAACCAGTAGGAAACTATTTCATTAACTTTGATTTAATATACGAAGAAATTAGACAGAAGGCAAGTTATTTTTCCGTTCCACCAAAATCGTCACCGTAGTACGATAATACTCGCTCCTACATCCTCATCACCTCCACAGTGGATGTAAAAGAACGGAAGGCTCCGTAAAAGAAGCCAAATAATCGCCTTCGATGTTGCGGTACATTGGAAACTGTCTCTGTTTGACATGTTTACACTTTGTTCTTTATTATTGCGAGGCGAAACCGCGTTGATGATTTCTTCCATCTAATTTTCTCCAGATTGCGATGTTTTCTGCGTCTTATAAGATAGAATTAAGTAAGATAGAATTTTGTTAAAAGAGAATCCCGTTAACAATACGAGAAACAAGGTATGCGCCATGGAAGCGGGGGGCGTTTCAATTGTTTTTACGTCAAGTCAAAGGTGTTTTTCGAAATGTTGGATGAAAAGTTTTTAAATAAAAAGGAGGAATAAACTTGTGCACCTAGTGCTGGAAAATTGATCCTCTTCTTCCCCTTTCTGGAGATATCTTGCTTATACAGTATTACCCACTTATAATACAAGAATACATCAACAGCTTCAAAAAAACCCTTTAAAACAATACACAAATGAAAAGATTCTCAATATCCGCCGAAGGAAGTTCCGTAGCAAAATGCTACCCAACTCTTTCACTAGTAAACAAGAATTCCCTTCGTTCGTTCTCGTTCCTTCTTTATTATTCAAGAAAGTTTGCCCTCGTTTAAAAACGACGAAGGAGGCGGTTAAAGAAGAAGAAGTAGTAATAAAAGTCTACACCGATTCGCTTTTGAATTTTGTACGAGGTGCTTCGATAAAAACGTCATCTCGAACTATCATATATTCTCCGAAATATCTCCACTTAAAGCCGCTAGTGGTGGTGTTGCCGCACGGAGGCCGTTTCTAAAAAATAAAAATAAGAAAGAAGGAGAGAGAGGAGAAAAAAAGGTAGTTGGAGGTCGGTCTTGTCACGTACGTACGCTGAATTTATTAGTTTGCATAGTTCGTACCTTGGGAGCGACGCCGAAACACTCAACCGAAAGGTTGAACCCGGGCACGGCCATTTCCGACTTGTTACTTATGCAAATGTCCGGCGTCCTTTTGCGAAAGATTACAGTGCTTCCAAGATGGATTCGCCCTCTCCCTTTATAAAATGCTTGTATATCTAATAACCTTCAAGCAGTGATGTTAGCAATTTGGCGTTGTTCTAGGGTTAAATCTTTTTTTACAAAGCCCAATAGGTGCCAGGCAGTTTCGGATGCTTGTATTGAGTCCCTATGGTGGCCTGCAAAGCACCCATTATTAACAGCAAATAGAAAAAAATGGAAGGAAGATCAAGACATATTAACATGTAACGATCGGAAAAATTGGTTGTTTTATCAAGCAGCCAAGGAAAAAAGGTTAAATATATCCACATTTTCCCATGTATTTTCTCAGGTTAGTGGGAAGTTTAAATATTAATATCGTAGGCTTCCACGACCAAAGTCGGTTAAAATTAAACGTGTTCCGAGTTTGGACCGTGTCAGGGATTAATCGAAAACTAGACATTTTCGCCCACAATCATATGGACCCTCATCACAGTTCAATTGAACGAGAGTTTGAAGCGGGCTAAGCTAACCTCCAGACACTGTACCTTTTACGATTGCTACTGTTACGACGCGTCGGTTGATGGCAGAGAGCAGCTGAACATCCGCAGTAGTTACGTTTTTGCCGGTGGCCCGCCAGTCTACTTTTGGGGTCCGCGTTTATTACCTAGCGGCAACGGGGTGGCGTCCCGACGCTCGCCACCCTTATAATTTAATTAAGGACGCGTTCCCTTGTATAATTTAGACGTTTGCTTTAGATTTTGTTTAGATTAAAAACATTCTGTTTGTTCGGACGCGAATACGACGGCTACTTTCGTTACTTGGGTATCTATTAGGCTCCTACCGCCTGGGACCCGTTCAGTCATAACAAGCGGTTAATGAAGTGCGTATATGCGCGAGGTCGAGTTTTTTTAAAGGTAATTGCGATTTATGGCTGGGCGCGTTAAACGAAGGAGATGTCCGGGTTACTTTCTTACGTTTAAAGTTTGTTTAGGGAATACGTGGTGCAAGAGGTTCTGTATCGTTTTAGTGACTCTACAGGTCGATATTCAAGTTATTTAAAGAAAGACATTATTTTTGGAAATCTGTAAATACGAAAGCAGCTCCGATTGATAATCGTCGATCGTCCCTTAATATAGCCATGCTGATTTGACGAGAAAACACTTCGCAGTTGACTGTATATCTGTTCGTTGTTTGTACAATATAGATTCAAATGTATTTGGAAAGTTACTTAAAATTAAGATTGGTCGATAGTGCCTTGCATTCCCGAAGCAGATAGCAGCGAATGAAATTTTTGCCTCTTAATTTTCGTCGAAGAGAAATCGTAGAATGTTAATGGCGACCGCGAATAGACTTTCCATTCGATGATCGGATGGCATATAGCAGAAGGCGAGGTATATAGGAGTACCACGGAACGGAAAATCGTTTGGCTGGTGATTGCTAAATATGACGCCGTTGGAGCGTTATGGAGGTTCGATGTACCGCTGCAAAACTGTCTTTGTGTGCCCATCGATCTTGGAAGCTTACAAGAATGTCGATATAACAATCCTTCTACCAATGTTTGTTGTCAAGAAATAGGCGTTACTCTCAATTCTCTGTTCACGATGATGAATCATAGAACCGAGATTTACCAAAGATTTGTTCTATAGTTAACACAAAAGCTAACGTAATCGAACAATTAAGACCTCTTAGTTATCAGCATTGAATCTTGCTCACTTCTCGAGATCATTTTTTGCGTTATTCACGAACCCATATACGCCTAAGTAGGACGTACATACGTCGCTTCCTCTTCCTCCACCTATTTGTCGAATAAGTACTTACGACAAGGGATAATCGACCTTAGAGACAAAGGATTAGCTGTATCGGAAACGTGGGCGAACATGCAGTCTTCAGACTCAATTCCTCATGTAGCCGGGACTGAAGTCAGTCAGTCAGTTCAGCCTATAGGATGCCTCAAGCGCCAAATCGAAGTCGTACGTTACCCTGTCACCCCCTTACATCCCCTACTAGATGGCTGCGCGAGAAAGGCGGAGAAGACGTCTGCGGAAGACTTCCTGGAGGGTTCTTCATCAATAATCTCATTTAACATTGTCTGTTATATTTCCAGTCGAGATAAGAATGAAATTCCCTTTCTTTCTATTGAATACATGATCGTTTAACGTTCTTTTTTCGGACCGATGGCGTCGGTGCGTCGTACGTACATCTGGAGCTGAAATTTTATTCGTATTTATGAATGCTCGAAAAGAAACGGTCGGCGGAAGTAAAAAAAAAAGTTGATGTCGAACCTTTTTTCTCGTTTGATAACTTAACTTGTCGCTGAATTGGCTCTTCTGCCAACAATGGCAATTTAGTTGTGAAATTTCGTTAAGATTTACGCCTATTTTTGAAGATTTAGAAACTGTTTTGGGTTTTTCGATATGTTTTGAATTAAAAGATCTTACAACTTATGCAGCATTATTGACAATCGAGAATATCAAATTTTGATATTTTAAGAACAAAACATACAGTTTGTTTATATTTAAAGCGACGATTATGTTTTTTTTTCCTTAAGCACGTACTTGTTAAACAACACAAAAGTATCGGCAATCTCCGCGCTATACAAAGTTTAATTAATTAATCCGGGACGGCCGTTTCGAGGAAACGAGTCATCCACATTCGCCACCGGTCACCATTCGCCCAACCAAAACTTCGTCAGTAGAATAACAACTACTTAAAAACCATCGTCGTTTACATCATTCCTAATTTCAAGAGTTAATATCGTGAGTTTACTACGGGGCGTTCCTTACGTTTCTAAGTCACTCAATTGTCGGCAGATAAACTTGGACGGAACATTTCCAACGAATTCCGGCCAATTTCGCATTTAGCATCGCGTTAACGGTCCGTCGCGTCACAACGCGAACATAACAATCTATGATGATTGCGGTGCATGTATATCCTCGACGGTGTTAAGTTCTCGCGCAACTTATTCAATCTTGGAAAGTTGGAATTGAACGAATACGCTTCGCCGATGGGGTATTAAGCTCCGTGCATAGTTAGCGCGACGCAGTTACGTCATAAATGCTTATGCATTCGACGTAGCGGGAGGAAAGACCCGGAAGCGGAGCGCAAGGCGGCCGAACTTTTCGACGGAGGCGCGTATACGAATGAATATCGTATTTGCGGTGTAATCGTACTACAGCTTCAATTTGAATATCAATGGATGAAGATGTAATCTGGGGGAAGGCTTGAGGTGCTCTAACGTGACGTAAGACAGACTAAATAATCTTGAATCTGAAGAAATTAATGATTCAATGGGGCGTTTCGTTGAGCGATTACATTAACGTATTATATTGTAATCGCCGGACACTTTCAAAGCTATCTTCTTGGTTTGACATTTTACGTAACGATTCACAACGTCTTGCTAGCAAAAATGTAACAAACTTAAAAGATTCTTGACGAAGCCGACATAAGATGTTAGTCTTATCAAGTTACTTGGATGCGGTTTCGTTCGTTTAATGTCCTATTTATATTCGCGAATATTTGCACCTTAATTATTGCTCTGGTTTTGAATTCTGATTTCAATTAAAGAGCCGGGGAAGGTCCGACGCCGCCGCTGCGGTCGTCAAAAGGGCTCGGCGAGGATTTGCGAGCGCGGGCTTAGAGTTCCATTTAGAAGGATTAAAATATTAATTCAACCATTACGGTTTCTGGTGTTACGGCGTCTCGGCGGCGTTAAATTTAATTAATCCGTGAAAAAATGGTCGACGTTCCGATCATTACCCTAGGATTTTTCGCTGCTTCGTTTTATTTATGCACCGGATGGCGGGATTTCGCGACCGTATCATGTACACGAGCGGGACAGTTCTTTTTTTAATTGTAGCACAAGAATTACATGGATGTTTGATTTTTCTACTTAAGCAATGCATTTCGCGCGACGGATTCGCAGCGTCCTGGTAATTATTGGAGCGCGAACGCCTTCACTGTTTCGTCGTTTTCGAAACGTTGGCCTCCAACCTTGTCTTAGGGGTTTAAAAAGATAAAAACTACAAGATGATAGTTCGGATTGTAGAGTGATTGTAATCTCTCTAATTTTTGCTTGGTAGTTTGCTAAATGAAGCGTGGTGTTATCGAGTTTTGGCTCAGCGATTCTTCATTTCATACCCGCCTCTTTGTTCTCCATATTTGGGAAGATTCCAGACACTCGTGTGGTATCGCACCGACGTTTATCGTACAAAGAAGTAAAGGCCTTAACCACATTCTAAATAGTGGTTCAAGTGTATTTAGAAGCGCATAAACCGGAGCTGGTCACCACTGGACCATCACGGCAGGAGAGCTAGAATACGCTGTCGGTTTCCTGCCAACGGATCCCACCCACAAGTCACGTATATGTTTCTGTGTCTATTGTCATACGTATTTACATTTACTTTAAAATTTTAAAAACTTTATTATTTAACTATTTATTTTATTGCTGGTGGGCACTATGTCGACACGCAACAATGTAGTAATCAGTCAAAGAAAGCGATGTAACGTGAGAAGCTTTTTTAAAAGCGTATTTTTGTAAGTTGGTCGAACTTCACTGATTCTTAAACAGGATCGCAAGTCTTGAAAAAGAGATATTTGACGAGTTTCTCCTGTGCGTTTCAATTTTCAGAGAATTAAATTTACAACGGCAGATTGAAAATATAGCCATAGACTTTGCGAAAAGTATCAACATGGCGTTAATACGGCTATAAAATTTTTTTCATCGTAAAGTGCAAAACGCAGACCTAATCGTAACGTATGTACGTTACGGCATACTTTGCGGTAATCACGATTAGTGCTTTCATGGTTAATATTTGACGGTGAACGGGCGCAGTCCGACACTTTCAGCGGTACTCGATTTAGCTTATTAGGTAAACAAGGATCCCCACTTACGTTAACAGCGGGAAAAGGCCGTTTAGCGCTTATCAATGTGTGCGTGTATGTGCTTGAGCGTATTAGCGGCGAGGTGGTCGATAAGTTATTTGATTTATTGTTTAGCGAACGAGCTGAGTAAGCTTGCCTGATCGGTCAATTTTCTCCTGAAAAGAAAGGCGGTGCCGAAAGACGTGATAATCGAAGACTGGTGAAAATTACATTAATTGATATGTAGTATATTGATCTTGATAAATGAAATCAGTTTGTTAAGCGTTAGAATTCAAAGTTAAATGCGAAGGTTTAAAATTGATGGAAGTTAAGAATGATTAAATTGGAATTGGTAAAAGGTTAAATCGAAGCGCATTTCCGTGGCTTCGGATTGGTCGTGGTGGTTCCATTATTCGTCTTCTAAGGTCCCCCGAATGCTCACCGGTTCACAAAAGAAGTACCCGTTGTCGTTATTGGTACTGTGTTAATTCGACGTATTAGAACTACCGGCTAAAAAGCTTTTTTCCACTAGAATGTTGAAGAGGAACGTTGACATAAGCATCAAATTCAATGTGACCAAGGAACATCGATTGAGTTAGCAACTCGAAAGCAAATATTTCTACCTTAAGCAAAGGAGTTGTTGAAAATGGATCGGAAGGTTCCTAGCAGGTCTTATTGCAATGGGTAAGTAACGTGCAAAAATCGAGAGAAGATCGGTACTTTTATTGAAAAGATCAGGTTAGAAGATGCAGAAACTTGTACAATATTATTCTTTGCAAAATATGTTTTGCTTGGTTTACCTACATTATTGCTGCTTTACTTTCACTGTAAGAATCTACACGTCGCACATATAATGATGGAATTGCCCAAACAAAAGGTATAGAACATCTTTACGTTGGTACAAAAAAAATTCCATCTTGGAAGGATCAAAAAAGAAGTAGAAGAGATTAAACTAAGTATTAACAACGAACATAGCAATTTTTCTTCAACAAAGTTAGAATAAATTCTATGCTCTCTGTGAAGGAATAAAACATTACTGGAGCAGCACACTCTCCATTAAACATCCTCTTCGCTACGTATTGTACCGTACCGAAAATATCTAAATATCTAGCGGCATGGTCTCGTGCGGTACGTTCCTTATATACATACGTAACTTTTCTTTATTTCTATTTTGCCCGTCGTGCATCTAGCGTTCGTCGTCGGCTCATATAAGAAACGGTTCAGATACGCCGGAATAGCGAGAGTATGCATTCGCTCGGTCCCTGCTCCGTCGCTAGATGGTGTTCCCACCGCGCCGTTTCCCCCAGCGTAGCGGTAGCGAATGTAAATCCGAGACTGTTTATTCTAATCCGGCCACGAGGATTACCCAGTCCATTATCCTGGTCTCGTCTGGTAACCGCAACATTTGCATGCGCGCGTTCTAGATTTAGATACGTACGGCGTTACGTCGAAGCAACCAATGCTCTCTCTGTATGTGCACCCCTGCTTCTCGTATCATCTATATTGCACGTCCTGTAATATGGAGGCAAGGGAAGGGAATGCGGTTGTATAATTCGCTAGTGGTTATTACATTTGGTACTAAGTGCAATATGATCATAGAAAGAGGTTAGTAAGTGTAGCTAGGAAGAAGGGCCAATACATAAATAAAGATCAAAGCACTTGAAACGTGAAACGTAAAAGGAAAGGATGGATTTCAAAGAAGTAGTCGGCCTCATGTATCTGGGAATATCCACCAAAAAATATTGGGCCGAATTTTTGGATGGAGACGAATCGAAGTAGGATGGAAAATAACGAATGGAAAGGGTAGTATACGGAACCAAAGATCAGTGATGCGGTTACGGTGGGACACAAGGCATTTGAAAAGAATGAAAGAAGAAAGGAAAGGGAAAACAATAGGCTGAAGGCTGAAGAGAACCAGGAGACGATAGGAAGAAAGGGAGATCCAGAAATGAATGAAGGAAAGATAAGATGTTTTAAAGAAGAAACAAATAATTTAAGGCAATAGATACAAATAAATTTCTGCTTAGAGCGTATTTACGCATCGTTATTTAATAAAAAATGAATGGACCAATAATTCTTCTCCGTGAAGCTGCCATCCAAATATCAACCTTGTCAAGGTTCATTTTTGGCGGAACTAAGATTCACTTGATGGCCCGTTGTACGCTAGATGAGTCCAATATTTGAATTTTGTAGCAATAATAAATCACGAGACGAACAGTTCGTGCCAACACTCCCGTGAATTTAAGAAACAAACAATGTACGATAGAAGATAATAAATTGACAAGAAAGGAACCGTTGAAAATGTTTACAGACCGACCGTTAATTGTAATAACGTCAATAACAATACATCACACATACTCAGCTAGGAGTAACTTCAATCCAAAGAAATTCGAAACAATACATACCATCAAATAATCCTTCCAGCATCTCCGAACCTAAAACATGATCCGCGGTAATCACTCATCTCCCCTTTAAACGTGACAGTCACAAAACGCTCTCTCCGACGCGTAGTTTCGGAGGGAAAGATGGGGTGCAAGTTTAATTATTGCCACAGTTCGATCGCGCGTGTGTGTACTCGCGATGCCGGAGCACGATTCGCTCAAAAGCGCCGCGGAAGGGCGATGTGGGAAACGAGCTGACGGATCGACGGCTTCCAAAAGCAAATATTTATCGCGATTTGTTCCACGATTAATGCCCTACCAAACGCGGTGTCTCGCTGCCGTTCGCCGGTGCGATTATAATAATGTCTGGCGATTAATTATACGCGAAACGGGAGATCGGATAGAATTTCCCGCTTTGACATTGTCGTGTACAGTGTTGCCAACTTGAAGGTTTCAAACTCATTAAATCGAGTATCGAAAGCCATGTTTACAATGGGTTATGTAATTTTAAAGGGGGAAATTTGGAAAGTTGAATCATTTTAATTAATTAGGAAAATTGAGAGGTAACCAATCGAACAAGAAGGGACGTATTCTGCGTGAAAGCCATCGACTAGTTGGTTAAACGAAGAAATCAGCAAAATGATGGGGGACGTGAGAACAACACAGATATGAGGGAAACATAAAACGAAGAATTTGCAAGAACTTCAAGGAAATGTAAGGTGCAGACAGAAGTTAACTTGAGAATAGGGAAGGGTAGGAGTGATGAATCATTTGTTAAAATTCAAGTACCTATCCGATGGGAAAGAGATGTTTCGAAGAATACTTGGCGAAAGAAGAATTGGGAACGGTTATATAAGAACTAATGGAGAAATATGTAGAATTTACAAGAAACGAGAAGGAGATCAAAAGAATGGTGGGTAAAAGGGTAATAAAGGAGCTTATACGAATAGGAAGAAGAGTGGGAGCCATAGGAAGAGGTGATAGAAATGGTAGAAGCAGAATTAAGGAAGAAAAGTACATGTAACTAAAAGATTAAAGTAAAGGATGAGAAAATGTTTTGGATTGCGACGATGCTGGTCGCACGTTGGTTGCTATATCACAACGGGGCTGATTGTAAATTAAATAAAAAGAAAACATTCAAAGCAATATCGTAATAGATGGAATAGAAAAGTAAGAAAAAGAAGATACGAAAGAAACGAAAAAGATGTCAGAACAAAGAAGACAAATACTTAGCTCTTGTAAGAAGAAAAGGTCAATATTAAGGCGTTTGCTAATTCAAATGGAAAAATAAGACATCAACGAACAATTAACATCAATGAAGAAATAACGGGCAAAATTACCAGGACGTCGTTCCGAAACGCTTCTATATGCACAATAGCCGTTCCATACAACGTCACGTGTATAGAGCTTTAAGACAACTTACTTCATTTCCAGATACTATAGCTGAATGGAATTACCTGATTACAATGTAGCCGGGTTTAGCGCGCTCGGGAACTGCAACCGTATTCTAAAGAACTATTAATTAATATTGCCTCAAGACCGGCTGCCTATTGTGCTATTGAAGCACCCACGAACTTCACTCGCGAGACGGCAATATAACGATACAGCTTTAATCTGTTCCGCTCAAACGAGGTGCAATAACCTTAAAACCGTAGCATATAGAGAAGTACAGAGTGCAAGCCGACGTCTCTACTTAGTTGAGATCGGGTTTAGGATAACGCAAATCCCCGTACGATAGGATTCATTTGAATCTTTATTCGATGCATTTGAGTAACGAGAGTTTTCACGTACGCACAGAAGCTTCATCTTGGGTTCCCCTTTCCTTATTGATGTTGGAAATAGGCATAAAATTACTAGAAGTTGGGTCTGGTGAGTACTGCTCCTAGCATTGTGAATTACATAAGCGTTGCGACGATGAAAGAAAATTTCAGGAAATGATTCTCTTCTTCATTTTTTTAAGGCAGTTAGGAAAATCGTTGAAGCAGGCGTGCTTCAAATTAATACAATTCGTTCTGGGCCTCAAAACATTTTAATCATAATCTTGGTTCAACAAATAATCATTCACCGGTGTTTACCCTCTTCATTCGCTGAAAATCTTCTCCAAGCGAAACTTTGAGTCCGGAAAACAGAACGAAGTCGCTCGGGACTAGACATGGTGAATAGAGGAGGCGATCCAATGATGAGGGTGATGGCCGCCATCACCTTCCTTTTATCCTTCGCAGTCTACTGTTTCGTCGGCCATTGGTTTCAGGAGGATACTAGTTGCACTTGTACTTGTTAGTCGACGCCAAAACTCAGAATTATTTAGTTTAAGTTGACTCAATAGAACGATGGAAATGCTCATTCGTATTCGAAACAATATGTGACAAGCGCGTACTTTCGAGATGCCCACAGCGTTTGTTGCATCTCTAACCTTAATTAGACGATCGTCTATTATCATCTGGGGAATTCGACCATTGCGGCACGTAATAATCATGTGTAACTACCGTATTTACAAGTATTCAGTATTCCTTAACATACCGATTTGTTACCGCATTTTTTCTATATTCGCACGTCGGCATCGGGGAAAGTTGAGGTTCCTCGATCTCGCAGATCAAACGTTCTGCGCCGGAATTTTTAGCTTCGATATCGCACGTGGCCAGAATATAAACAACCGGTACTGGTGGATTGATGAAAATATGCGGGTCAAAGTTCATCGGTGAATTTAAATAGGCTACGTATTGCGATGGAGGATACGTAGAATCTAATCTATCGGTGATCTGCATATTTCGAACTTACCGGGAAAGAGGAAATGGAAAATCTCAAAGATAAAATATTCCGTTTTGTTTAACAGGTCAATCAAAACGTAGCAGAAATTGCAATTAGACGGATACCTTTGATCACAAAATAGAATGATGATGAATCAAAGAGTTGTAGTTGTAACAGTGGATTTTTTTTTCTTCATTTTATTTATCTTCGTATAGCGACAGAGACACTTTATTCTGATGATGTGTTCAGGTCAATAGAAAAGAGATATAAATTCTGGTGGATAACCGTCTGGTTATTTATCGTTCGCTAATGTATTCGATGAATTCTTCATCAGTAAGCTTCACAATGTCGCGAATCGTTTAGTTTTCGAGGACGTACCACGTTACATTTTTCAAAATAATTTTATCCGAGATGCTGTAACTTTGCGGAGTTCGTGGCATGGTTATTGAGGCGTATTCTCTCTTTTACCACAACGATTCCTCAGAATTTCTTGAGGCGATTCCCTTCGTTATATACGTAATGTGAGGAGTACCAAAGGGCTCGATGTTGGCTTCTGTTGTCCTTTTTTTTTGTTTTTATGAATGATCTCGCCCATTTTATTAAGTGTTGCTTGTTTATTTGTGCAGACTGTATCTCTGCGGCTGTTGACATACATCGTCTTTGTCGGCCAAGATAGAAGTTACTTTTTTTTTGGCATTTATCTTGATGAAAGTAGTTTTAGAAGTATTGATAATTAGAGCAATTGAATCCTGGTCATGTCTTACTAACCGAACACTTTAAAAGTTAAGTACGAAAGAAAGGATCCTACGACAGGACTGTATATACTACATATTCCACAGACGAATTCGTAGCTTTCTTCGACAATTCAAATTTCTTATTGCATTTGTATTTTGTACGCCGATTTTGCAGCTACATTTCAGAAACCCTTGTATACTACCCCGTATTAACCGACTTCCTTATAAAAGCACAAGAATCCGATAGATCGTTCCTCTCGACGAAAGTCTCTCACGTTTAAAACCTTTTAATATTGTTTCCGGTTATAATACTTCAATTCTTTTTTTTTTCTTCTTGGATACCGACCATCCGTTTAAGGAATTACCACACGTTTCGCGATGTATTAATACCACGGCGCCACTTGACGATTCGCAAAGTTTTATGGGCCGTTGAGAGCCTCAGAAGTAATGCACTTAATTTTAATGAATAATTCCTTGCAGATCGGAAATCGATATACATTATGGGAGGGCAGGATGGGGACGGGGTACTACCCAAGGTGAATGAGAATGAAGAGGTACGAACTGCGAGGTTAATATGAGGGTCGTGCAGCGAAGCGCAATTCTAAAGTATGCATGTATACAGGATGATTTGTAATTTATACGGCGATGCACGATGAAAGCTTCGTAACGCGTTAATGGTTTTTCCCAACTTGAACGTTTTCGGATAATTTTTGCCAGAACTGCAGTTTACAGCACGTTCTATAAGATTTATTAAGTATTAAGACGTTAGAATCTCTAATTTTTTTTTCGTTGTTGTTGCATCTTGTTCGTAGAAGTTTGGTAATGGTGTAGCTTTAGAGCCGTCAGACTATCTAATATGATGAAGTCCGGTGAAAAATAAATACGGTGTATATTCAAACGCGGCAGTTCGAATTCAAACAGCTGAAGGTTGGTGTGTTCTACATCAACCCGTGAAGTCGGACCGACTTAGAACATAGATTTCGTCAGTTTGACTAGTTTGACCGACGTAAGCTACTTTCAAGAGACCATGTTCAATAGGAGTCGTCATCCGTGTAAAGTACGAGACGATCCGATCAGGATCGTTTATTGAAAACGAGAATTTAAGGGGTTTATGTTTTATATTGTCTTTATATTGTCTTTGGGCGTGTAGCAACAATCACCCTCGTCTTGCGAGGGTAGTGTCGTGGGAACAGTTTCAATAAAGTATCTAACGTGGAAATAGGTTACGTTCTTTTTTTATCAAATTCAACTCTATTTCTTCAGACCTTGATTAATAGGGTCCATTAATGCAAGCTCCGATTCGTGAATTTTTGTTGTGACATCTATTAGAATGTGAGGCGGCGTGTTGTGTTGGTGTTGTCTTTTCTTCTTCAAATGCGGTCGTTCTTCTGCAATGCTTGCTCTCAGCTCGTCAAGCGATGTTTTTTTTTGTTCTTATCGCAAAAAACGGTCGCCATCACTTTGTCTGTTGGTAAAACATTGTTATTTGGAGCTTTGGCTTCAGGGACGTGCAGGGTGTAACTCAAATTTAAATTGCTTTAACGGAATTTTGGTAATATTGTTTGGAATATGTTTCTGCGAGCAAGTTTTAATGCAAGCAAATCTTACAAGTAGCTACAGACACTTATATTGCAGTTGAAGTTTTTGGTCGTCTCGAACATTCAACAAGCAAATCGTCTGTTCTAATAAATAAGACGCGGTAAAATCCGAAAAAACTATATGGAACTACGGAAAATGGAGAAAAAGTATTTCTTTAAGTTTTTTTTACACCATTTAGATGTCGACTGTACAGACAGAAGGTGAAATGCGCTATGTTAAATTCGAAACTCGTTCGCGCGTATATGAACATACCACGCGGAAAGATATTACACGATCCATAGGACCGTGCCTGTGCACATTTCCAGTAATAAAATAACGCGACGTCAATACCAACGTAAAGCGGTGAAACGGGACTCTATACCCGCGGATTTTCTTTCTGTACACGTTACGGAGGATTCCACCGGAAATAGTGATTATAAAAGAGGAAATATATATATAGGAAAGAAACGAGCGAGGAACGTAGATAAAAGGATCTGATGTGATATTTCATCGTCTGGCGATCTCTGTCGCATAATAAAGTTTAATATCGATCCAAATAATTTAATATTAACAAAATGAAAGTTCAAACCAAGTTGGACGCGATGCGATACGTATCGTTTGATCTGCATGTCGCGTAGAGTTCAATTTTAGGTCCGGTGTACACGAAAAGTACGAAGCTCAATATTATTACGACCAATTAACGTGTATTATAGATCTTCGAAGCTCGCGTCATCTTATAAATAGTACATTGGTAATGTGGAGAGTAACCTGTGCAATGATATTAAGTAATTTTGGTCTCACGCTTAGAGTTAACGAAGACATACCGCGAATGACTTAACGAGGTCGAATATTCTACACCTGCCGACATGGTACATTTTGGGAATATTACCGTAACTCCTACGTTGAATCCCTGAATATTAATTTGCCTGTCTTTAGAGATATATCGGATGCCACGATTGTCCTTATCTCTGTTACTCCGAAGGAAATTATGATAATACTTAAAACGTACAAAAACCTGTTTAGATGGCATCCCGGAAATTAGCACGTATTTGCCCTGTAGAGAAAGGTAATCCTTCCGGACTAATCGCAATAAATTTGATATATTTAGAGAATGCAAAAGCAATAAATACCCTTACGGTATAATACATTAGTATAAACAGGGAAACTTCCATTTTAAACATTGACAATAACGAAATTAGAGTACGCGAATATTTCGTAATTTAATTACCAAGGCTGATGCGATAAATTTTAATAACGGACGCGTCGCCTAGACCATTTTAATTAAAGGTAGCTGTACGTATTGAGACCCTGTTCCGTATAGCTACTGTAACTATAACTATAACGTAGATCGGTCGTATTATGCCCAACGTTTCGGTCCTGGCGGGCGGGTATAATTATGAAATGTATTATTAACGAGGTGGCGCTGTAATTTTAATAACCGCAGATCAACCGCGTCGCAAATTGTCATAGATATCGCAGCCGACTGCGGGTGCAATTGGCACGACTGTATTTTATGGCGTAAATGGACCGTATTGTAGGTTAATGGTGATAAACGCGGGTTCATTTGCGAGAGAAAATGCTTTTTAGCGGTGGTATACGACGCGTCGTTCCGTTTTGAAGAATGAGCAGCGTATTTTGTAATTGATACAAGGCGTATTGAGTTTTCGCGTTACGATGATTCATTTTTGGGGATGTTTAAATCTTCCCCATGGTGGATCTCCACTGTTAAATATCCGCAGGTCGTTTATTATCAGAACTTCTTCTGGAAGCCTTCTTCTTCTTCTAGTCAACAACATCGTATTCATTGTTCATATTGATGCTGAGGTCTTACGTTTTAGCCCAACTCACTGCATCGTCCAGACTAGATTGCAGTGTATGTAGTGATTGTCCTCGTCCTAACGCTGTAGATGGTGGGATCAGCGATGTAGATTGAAAATTGTACTTCATTGTGCATGGAAATATCGTGCAGACTAAAAGGACGTACGGGCCTAGAGAAAGGCTCTGTGCCTTTAATAATTACCCAATATCTGTGAAGCTCTTGTAAATTCGCGGTAAACGTTACGTTTAATATCTATAGATACCTATTTGATTTTAATAGTAAGTATTAACGCTAAAAAACACGAAATTCTAACTCCTCTGCTTAATTAAACACATCCGTTCAGTTCAGTCGTGAAAAATCAGTAACAGAACATTACTATTCCAACTGCAATCTGCAGTTAAAACATTTTACATCCGAAGAACCGAAAAAATAGTGTTACAACATCGCTTCGCCCCTAATATTTCCGCGATTTACTGTAAATAACGCCCGGGCTCAATTAGGATTTTCATTAGGTCGTGCCGAGCATCCGATATTGCGAAAAAAATTCGATTTTCAACGGTTGGTACCGGATGGACGTTGTCACCGCCATCTACCGCGCGAAAAAAATTCGTAATTCCTATCGCGCCCAATTAATTTATGCCGATTAAGTGTGATCCGAAAAGATCATTAGTGAACGGGCACGGGGGGCGCCAAGGTTTCATTTCGCGGTCGCGGCGTCGATTCGGTGACTATAAGGAATAATGGTTTTTATATGGAAATATGGCCAATACCTCTCTAATTGGGGCCGGGTAAAATGTCTATTAATATTCATCGAGACTCCCCTCCTTTTGCTCTTGGTTCGGTATCGTACTTATCACCTAGCGCGCCCATATCGTAAACCTGATTAAATCCGGTGATTAACACTCTGTACACTAATCCTGATTGTTAGGTATTCCATCTAATCCTCTGCGAGGCTATGTATTAGATTGCTGCGTTTAAATTGTATGGAATAATGCTCCTATGGCCGCTGTATAGTGCGCTATGCGGGAAAAGTGTTTTATACAAAAGTTATTTAGCGAAGTCTCAACATCTTTTTAAGTTATGTAAGGAAAAAATATGCTTATCAGTTTATCATGGCTTCATTAAAAAAAAATAGGCGCGGTGTATCTTAGTTGTTTCATAAAGCTACTTTTTTTAAATTATTAATTATAACTGTTAACGTAATGTTTATTAAAAGTTTTACAAAAATCATCAAGCCAACAGTGAACAGTTATCGTAGAACCTGTTCAAATATTTCAAAATTAGATTCAGCTAAAACTGATATAAGACATTTATTAAAACTTAACCTGAACAATTCTTTAACAAATCAATAGGACCACTATACTTCTTACAAAGCTTTAAACATCATACTAAGATTTCTTCTAAATTTCATTTTATTGTCGTGTGGCTCCTCTTGTGGATGTGTTTTGTAATTAATTTTCATCTAAATTGTTAAGTAAACCATCAGGACGATTGTGCGCTGTTACAAGCGCACAATCAAGATACAGTCAAGCGCTGGCTTGACTGGGATATTGGGTTAATATAGGCCATAAATACGTATGTATATGAGTAAAAATACATCGAATCGATCAATTAACAAAAAGAAGTTTTGTTTAAAAGTTCTTCGATGGATCAGAAGGCATTTTCTTCTAATTTTACTTTGCTATGGAATTTTGGGGCATGATAGTCATTTGTTCCACATATCCTGTGATATGTTCTGTGTACGCTGTGCTTGTTTCTCGTTTCAAAACGATGGTGTCTGCATTGCGTGAATATTACGGTACATGTGTCTTAAGCAGGTTAGTATTATGTATATGCTTGATAAGATCTTGATGAAGAATTGTGGAAAGAAAGAAGAAATGGAAAGAAAGACTTTCCCTTTGATATCTATCGTAACCCTTGAGAGACAACTGTAACAGCTAGCCGATCATCGAAGAATATTTGTATTTTGTAGCTATTTCTACAGATTGGTTAAAATTCCAGTCTTACAAGAGCATTTTAATAAAGAACTGTACATTATCAAACAAATTGCTTCATTAAACGATTACGAGCTTTCTTCGTTAGCAGATAGCAGAATACAAAGTAGAATTAAAGAAAAAGACGCTCAGGCTCTTAAGAATTGTAACCTAAACAGATGTGACGTCTACTTACTCAGAGGTGAAGGGTGTGATCCTAAATAAGTTGGTAGAACATGCAGATTTTTTGATGTTAAACTTAGAGAGCATATTTGTCGTTAGTTTATGGCGTTCAGTTTCGAGCTTTTCCCACGTCGTCTCTCGTTTATTTCATTTGACAAAAATTCCAATTTTAAAACGATTGAATTAATGACATATAAACATATAAATTGTTAAAGGGTCATCTAACACCTATAAATACTTTTATCCCAGCTAGTAAATCCTTTGACCGGGTTATATTAAAAAAATATTCCTTGTATACAACAAATCCCATTGAAGCACAGGAAAAACGATCCCAATTTATCTCATTTATCGGAATCTAAGCACTTAATAAATACGATCTTCCTAGTCGGACGAGTTAGCCATCAAGGCTTTCCTTTCTTTCGGTACGAGATCCTTTAAAACCCGATATTGATAGAAATCAAAACATACGGAAATAAGATTCTAACGTACGTGGCGCTGCGAAATCTATACCGCGGTCGCAATCCGGTTCGAAACAGATTCCGTCAAAACTCATATATTCGATCCCATTCAATTTCCGCATTACGATTCCTTTTTTCTCAGATTTGCGCGACCTACGACGACCACATAGGATGGGGAAGGACGTCGATACCTAGCGAACTTCCTACGTGTTCGTACGCCGAGCTCCCTCCTTTTCTTTTTGCAAGAGCCTGTCGTCGCATATTTTATGCATTAACATCTTATTCCGGACGAAAATCGCCCTATAAAGTGTGACACGTAACAGAAAATATAATGCATAATAAATTATCGTCGTATGGGGTCTATTTTTTTCCCGTGAAGGGAAGAGAATAGAGAGCAACCTTTCGATAGGAGCCTTTTCTTTCGGCGTAAAAGTGACATTTATGAATGGAAGCGTTACAACGTAATGGACGCCAATGTAGAGCATTGCATTACCGATTGATGGGATATTTCGGTGGCGCAGCCGCTGCGTTATTGTTATGTTGCAAGTTGTATTGTGTTTGAAAGGTTTGATGAGGAAAACGTCGAGTATAGAAAGATGACATTTTAACGTATTATGATGCTCGAAATTAATATCGCTAACGTGGATGTCTTGTGTTGCTTAGAAAATTGTGATTGGGTGTTGAAACCAAAATACTTCTCCAGATGGAAACCGAAGCACATTGTCTTTCTTTCTGTCGGCAACATCGCGCTTGAGTGAGTTGATAAGCTTCCAAACTTATACCACTCTTTCAGGAAAGCAGGAACTCACAGCGCTACCAGGACATCTGAGCTATGGCGTGCTATTCTGTGGTTTGCGCTCCAGAAGCAAGCTATTCTGAATACTGGAGATGATATTCGCGGTACATGTAATTCTAGATTATATTTCGTGGACTCGCCTGTGGATTGCTGCATTTGTTGATACACCCGGTAATGTTGACGTTATTCTGACGATTTGAGTAGTAACTTATTTATTTTTTTTATTTCTGTCTTTGGTTTTAGATCTTTGCTAAACCTGTTCCTTTTTTGTATATTTATTTCATTGGAACTTCTTGCGTCGGAATCGCCCATAATGTGTCTGTTTCCTTCCTGTAGATGCTTATCTCCGATGTGAGCTTCTACCTGTTTATTCGCTTGATAATTTGGTCTATTTGTTACATATATTTTGCGTTTTAACCGAAAAAGAAACCATTTCTTGGTCTTCTAACAATAAATACGTAAACCACGTCCAGAAAAGACATCAATTAATACCCAAATTATTATATGACATACCTCCGTACATATTCTTTGAATACCCTTCGCTCCGGACCTATTACGATTCTCTCCTATCTTAAACCAAGAAAATGTAGAATCGTATAGGTTGACGTCATCGGCCATATTGAAATTCAATTTGCGAAATGCATCGACGACGAAACCGCCTTCCTTTATGGTAAAATAGAGTCGCCTTACCTCTCGACCCTACCTGCATGCATGGGAAAATCGTAGAGGATCGCCGCTTCTTTCCGCCAAAGAAGCGGGATCTTACCGCCTAGCGCAAGACGGTAAAAGACGGAAGGTCTGATCGTTATCGTACGGACGAAAGCAGCGAGACAGAGAGGGGAAAAAAATGAAGAATATGGAGACTTTGAAACGATCATTCATTACTCAAATTGGTTTAAGTGAGAGGTTTAGAGGTCGTTACCGTCGTCCGGTGGACGTCGGCGGCGTATTTTCTTTGTTCTCGCGGCGATTTATAGGGACGTACGTTAAAGACGTCTTCACGTATGTAACGTTGGCTTTTACATTGAGAAAACGGCGTGTTAAGTAGAACTATCCGAACAGATTATTAACTAAAAGGCTATCCAATACGTCCACAACAGAGTTTTTAGAATGACTAAATGTACATTTGGTACAGAAATGTCGGGTTGTCGACGTTTATGACACCAATAGCTTGGAGTATTGATTTTTTCTACGTACAAATAGCCCGAATCGCTAGTAAACGAATACAAACGTTTAAATTCAGGTGCTTCTTTTCCTTTGACCAGAACTGTATATTCGCTACACTAAAAGGCGTCATTCATACGTCTGATGGATACTTCCCACGTGACCGTTGTGTAGAATAAGATACATCTACGCCACCAATTCACGTAATATATCGTCCCCCATTTCCATGCGAAGGCGTTGACGGTTTGCTTTTCTGTTGCTAGTGATCCAGACGCGTCTCTACACTGTTTTCCATTTCTCCTCGTGCCACTGTCCGATTTGATTCCAGGTCTAACAAATTAGGGTCGGTCGCGGAGACCAACGACGCTGATTTAAGTGTTTTTCGCCGGTTTTTTTTTTTGACGGGGAAAATCATAAAAACGCATAAATACGATCGTTTCGTGTAAATAAACCCGGATAAATTTTCGAAATCGCGCGGACGGTTTGCCTAGAGCTACTTTTCGGTTTTTATTTGCAGATTTGGAAGAGCGAAATGATTTGCTTTGTGGATCCAAGCGCAATCGAATATTTCTAGCGGCTCTTTTTCTCACGATACTTGTTATCAGGTCCGACTTTAAGCAAATTCTCGCGAAATTGAAAAACGTCAGTATTCGTTTTCTTTTATCAATTTTTCTATTCTCGGACTAGTTCGCGGTGGTCAGAACTTTCGGCGGCGAACAACAAACTTTCCAATGTCGATGAAACTGGAAATTTCAATTTCCCTTCCAGATTTCATCTGTCGTAATCAGTTCTCTACGCTGTGACTGTAGCAGAGTCGTCCTGCAAGTTTCGACTTATGCGAAAGGGAGGTCAGAACTTGGCGACGCCATTTGTCAATACTCTAAAGAGATGAACAGGCGGCGGATGTTTTTGAGTCCTTGTTCGGTGTTGTTTTGATCAATGTACGGTTACTCTGCTTTTTCTTGTAATCGTTTGATATTTCCTCCAGTGATATCTAAGATCTATTTACGCTTTTGTATGTTTTTGCGTTTAAATTTTTATTTTAGTGTATTTTTTGTTTCGATTTATCTCATACATTGTAGATTCCACAGTCAAATAAACCACAATTATTATTATTATTGTTACAACATTAAAGCAATGACAACGCTAATAACTGCTTTCTCGATATTTCACCTCGAACGATACTCTAATTTCCTAGGCAGCAAGCAGTGCATGAATTATGCATTATCTAATTTAGCTCCTAATTGCGAATTAACTCGACGTACACGAACGACGATGACACCGTTTCCGACGCAACAATAAGTTTTGAAATTACTTCGATGCCATTTATTGGCGCACCGAGAGACAGTATCTCCGTCTCCGGGTCCTCTCCCGGCATCTCTTTATACAGGCAGGGTACGCTACGGTAGCAACAGAGGGAGCAGTTTCAATGCGAGGCCTTTGAAGTTACTGCACAAATTTAATAATCCGAAATTAGAAACAAGGCGGCACAAGTCCTGAAGCCTTACACTCGCAGGCCTCGCTGCATTCGTAGCGTCGTACCTAACTGAATTTTCCAATTTCGAAGAGCATCCTCGCTGCATCTGATCACGGGAGATTACCTATATACATATATATTCCAGGCGTATCTCAGCATCTTGGTCATATATATAGAAGGGTTGTGAAATTTGTCTTGTGCCGGATAAGATGTACTAGTGACTTTTATATACAAGTTCTTAGGCCTAACCATCCCGTAAAGATCCTGAATTGCGCCACTTTTGTCCACATTGTATTCTTAATGCTCAATTATGTTTATTTGTATATCACAAAATACAAGAAAAAGATCCTGAACGCATGTTATTGGGCATCGCTTCTTGCTTTTTGTTTTTGTCAATCGAGTGGATGTTTTCCAGTTGGATGAATTACTTTATGAGGATCCATTTTAACTCCCTCTGGTCTATCACATGTTTTAGGCATCATTCTTGAATTCTAGACGGTTGCTGAAGCGTTGGATAAAGAAACAACAAGTGTAGTTCTTTTCTTGTGCTTTACGTTGCAGGCAGTGCAAAATTCTCAAACCAAGGCTTGGCAACAAAAACCGGGTATCTTGAACTGTAACCTAGAAATTTTTTTCCTAAATATCTCCTTAACATCTCAAAACTTACTTTAAAGCAGCGGCGATGAGTGATGAACGGAGGTCTGAGTTCGGCGTAGACTTGATCCTTAAGAAAATTTCAACGGAGAAAGTTTAATTGTGTCAAATCTTACGATCCTGAGACAGGATGTAATGTAGTTCTCAATTTGCTTAGAGATACCTCTACTTTACGTTAAGTCACATACCGATGAGACCGACCTCAATAACAACCGATTTTCATCGGAGGCAGGACAACGGCGAAAATCTGCAAACCTGTTGCGAGCGGTCTTTTTTTTGTCTTGCCTCATTCTAAACAGTTGAAGGAAAGGACTCACGGCATGGTTATTGCCTTGTCTATCCCGGTCACATCTTCAACTTTTCATAGTACGAGGAGTATCTTTGCAGTCTTTTCGAAAATAATGAAAAAGACAGACAATATTGAGCATGATAGACAGCATTGAGATTTATGTCTTATATTTTTCACTCAGAAGGTGGTATCTCCAAAAAGTTGTTATTGAATCGCTTTATTCTAATGGTAGGAGTAATTTTAAAGCAAACATGTTCTGTTTTCCGCTTTTCGAGATAGTTTAGCTTGGGGAACACGCTTCTTCAATATTAATTTAATTGCCAACCTTTAGCAAAATCAGAAACAATCTCCTCCAACATGTACAAATCAACCCAGACCATAAAAGATCCTATTTCCAAGAGAGACTCATTGTCTTTAACCATCTAACAACGCGAGAATTATCGAAGAAAATTGTATAGCACAATTTCCGTCGAAACAATCGCTTCGGCTGTGGAAATAGGTATGGTACACAGCGGAGTTACAATAACCCGCGCCTTTCGCGAGCTTTTCCTTGCGTGCGATGAAGAATTCTACTCCCGCGAGAGATGACGTCGGTAAGTATTTATAAGAACTCCATTGTGGTTGTACGCTCAATAGGAAGGCAGGTATTGTAGTACGCACCGCTTTATATGTGTAATTTAGCGCCCTCTTACGAATTCACCGAACGACGCTCAACGTTTTTACCTTAATGCCGCGCTTTCGCCTTTGATGTTGGCGAAGGGCGAATAAAACAGCGTTTGTCGAGTGGTTATATTGTATGGGGACGTATGAGCGGATACGTTCGTCATACAGTCGAAGAAGCGAGATCTATAACTATGAACGCGTGTAGTTTTGTATGTACACATGTCGTTAGCTGCTATTAAAGCAGTGGAATGTACTTTGAGTCAGTTACCGTGCTATGATTAATCGAAAATTTCACTTTTCGCCAACAATTTCATGAAGCTTCTTCAGGAGAGGGGCCACAGTTAGCCATATCAACTCAACGTGTAAACTGCGCCAGACGCGAAGCTAACCACGGTCATTATTTATTGGCTGCAAAGAATCAGCTACGCGGAAAGAATGCATCCATTCCAATATTGTGTTGCGAGATGGTCCAATTGAATTTGTTATTTCGCAAAAGCTCTTCTACTACGATGTAAACCGACCTTTCACTCGTATGTACTACTCATTTGAAACACGTCTGATTCTATCGCGCCATCCTCTATAATGACGAGATTTCTTTACCACAAATTCTATTAAATGAAAAAGTACTTGAGAGTTAGTGTAGCGAACTGAAAACAGTAATAAAGCAAAGATAAGGCAGAAAGTTCCGTTTGCGTTGTCTTCTTTATTTAGACTAAACTCCATCTCTTCAACTTCTCCGCGCATAAATAATTCATAAGGACATATTTCGTAGTGAACAGAAACCCTTATGACGGATAGAAACAAATGAGTACCAACACATATAGACAGGCACATACACACACATAACACAACTCCTATACGTCATTGTAATTGATTAGGTTTTATCTGAGATGAATACGAATAATGTAAAGCGGAAGGCGAAGGAACGTGTCCTAGTAAAACGGTGTATCCCTGTAAATGTAATACCCTTTCCCCCTACTCCTTTTATTAAGTATATTCCACGGACTATTCTGCTTCCTTCGTTTCCATCCTGTTCGGTAGCATAGGAAGAAGAAGGCACCACGTTGATATCGATTACCGATACATCAAGCAGACAAACGGAGTGATTAAGACGGTTTCCGGGTCCGGGTCCCTTTCACCCGGAAATGACACCGCACGACGACTGTCGTCTTAGGATTCCGGGTGCCCGATTTATTGTTTCTTCTCTAATTAAAATAAACAAATTAACTCTGGAAGCTTGGACGGCATCAAGGATCCGGAGTGATGAATTGCTGTTGTCGAATTATTGACGATTTAGTTGTTTGTTTGCGGTACGATTGGCAGGCTTGTTTCGTCGACGTTTTTCTTTATTTAAATTGTCTGAGAACTAGTTTAGTTATCTTTGGTTCTCCTTCTTTTTTGTAGAAAGTTTAGACATTTAAAGAAAGTTCAATTGGATATTTTGAAATGGCTGTATACTGCCGACGTCGCTTCTCACAAACCTGTCAGATGAAAGATGGAATGGAAAAATTCCTTCCTGTTTCCGACTTGTTTTGGAGATGAACATTATGTTTTTGCTCTCGTCGGTAAAGTCTATGAGTTATCTATGTGTTAAGTCTCAAAATCATTAAGTCTAATTTAAAGCGCCACCATATTTCAAGCCGGAATACCAGCAATGCTGTAGACGGCAGTTGAAGTAACTACTAAATAGTAGAAGATAAGAAATCTCAAGGTTGGTGGAAGAATATTCCAGATCAGAGACAGACCAAGCAATTTCTGATCGTTTCAAGCCTACATTTACAGCGAGCCTATTAAACAGGGGCGGTAAGTGTATTAGAATAATATCGGAACATTTTCGTCCATGTTGAAGGAAGCTATCTCACTTCCCAGCCGAAAGATTGTCGATTTAGTTGCATATAAAGAATTTATAACTATCAGCATGTTAGTAGCAATAGAATTGAAGAATATCTGACGTTAATTTAGCGCTGGAGAAAATGGCGGAAGGCTTACTTTTGAAAGAAGCGAATTATTATATATTATATGCTATTATTTGTGCTGGCTTTTACAAAACGCTTGAAAATCCGATAATTTTGGTAAAATATAAGCAATAAATATCGTTATAATGCAGAGCAAATCTTGATTCAGAAAGTCAAGGTAATACGACAAAAAAAAAATCATAACATTCTAATACCACATCATATCAACACCATAAAAAACAGCAATCTTTGGTCTATTTCTTTCCCTACAAGTCTCTCGCATTTTTTTCCCGACATTTCAATATAATTCCGTGTGGCACCGATACGTTATAAGAGAAAAAGGAGAAAAAAAAAAACGTTTTCGAGCAGATAGAAATGTTAAGCTCGCTCGTATAGTAGTCCTCAATTGCCTATTTCAATCTCTTTTTTCCCTCCTATTTTCTTTTTGTAAAGGTGGGGACCGTGGAGTACGTGATTCGATTAATTAAGAACATCTGATAGTCGATGTTTATTGGAAAAATGAAGAAAAGGAATGTTGCGGAGGCGAATCACGATTTTAATATTGGCGTTGGCGGTTCCAAAAGGATCCCGTCGCCCATAGCCAACGATCGGCACGAACCCCAACGAACCGTCCGGTGAATGGGTGAGTGAGTTATCGTCGCACCGGACCGGTGTGATTCCGAAACGCAGCCGGTAGATGGAGTCACGTATCACGGTGCGGAAAGTAGGTTAGGATGTAGGAGATAAATAAGATGGGGTAGAATAAGGAAGGTGTCATTGATGAAGGTTGCGGATGTTTCTTTAAGCTCTTAACGTTACGCTGCTTTCTGGTCATCTATCTTCCATCCTCTTTTTTAGTTATAATCTCTTACCAATAGTAATAATAAACATTAATCCTTGTTCTTTTAAATAATTGTCAAATCCATATGTAACACGTAAACCATGTTTGTGGCAAGATGAGTTCCGCCCTCTTTATTTTATTCTTGGAAGGTGTATTTTATTCTAAGTAGAGCTTTTTAGATTAAATAAAAAAAATAGAGGAAAGTTCAAGTAAAGCAAAGCAGAATGAAAAGAATGAAGCAGAATGAAGAGAATTTTAGTTATAACGCTTCGAATTTCGTGGCATAGGACAGTGTTGTAAAATTTAACTGTGGAGCCACAACACACTTGCTGCCATTGATCGCGGAGAATGGTTACTAAATATTGGTTTGCACCGTACTTTTATTGGATCCCAGAAAATAAACATTGCCACTTCTTTTTCATGGAATCGAATCGATGTGGCAACTACGCCTTACTCTTGAACTAATGCTGAATGGTGTGTCAAGACGCAAGCCAAGAGTCAACATTCTTAGTTCTTGCCGACCCGAGAAGGAGGTCCATTGATCTTTGCAAAAAACAGACCAATGAGATTCATCTGCGAGGAAACTTTTTCGCATTTACTCGACGATATGGCTATCGAATTGATTGACTGTTCCAACGAGGTGAGACTTTGGAGTGGAGATCTTGTAAATAGTTGTCTTTCATTGAATTTGAATGGTCTTTATTTTATTTTCGCCATTTACGTTATTGGCATCTGTTTTGGCCGTTTTTTTTTTTCTTCAATTGCCAAATTGACTCACACCATTAAGTTCTATTAAACCTAAAAAGGCTCGAATCTAGTAATAAAAGTTAAGTAAGGAAGTTGAACATAAACACTCCAACATATATTTATGTCACAAGCGGTGATTATCGAACGGTCCTGATGAAAACTAAATATACAATAAAATTGTATTATTGTACACCTTGTAATATACTATCAATTCTCCCTTTCCCGCTAGCATCAGACGGCGTGGTTTCGCATGCTCCGCTCTACTAAATAGATTGCAGCTCGCCAACTTTGCACAAAGTTGGAGTTAGTTGCACGTTAATTTACAAACATAAACATCAGTTTACGATAAATTTATTAAGTAGATACATGCCCGTCACATTATCCATGTTTATTTTGCATAATGGGATGTTACACAAAGTTCTTATGAACGATAATGGCAGCGAAAATAACTTTTGCTTCCTTCTTACGTGAACAATATAGCTTTTCTGTTGTTTAAGTCAATCAATATAGAGCGAACAGTTACTATCGTTGTGATATAAATATGTCTAAACTTATCCCATAGCGTGAAACACTGGCGTTGCAGAATTAAGATTAAGATTTTTTTTGGTCCAATAGCATTTCAATCGAAAACACGGCCCCTCGTCATTCTGTAATTACCTAAACGAACACAAAAAAAGAAACCTCGAGATAAATTGGAAAAACGACGACGGTTTCGATAACTTTCAACAGCGTCCTCTATGTTTGACCTACAAACAATCCGGACATCCAACTAATACACGTGAGTACCTCACTTCCTGTACCGAGTACCCGTTCGTCGGAGGGACAATAAGCGACATCATCATCGTCTTCGTCCTTTACGTAATTTTATCTGGTACGAGACAATAATTGCACAGCACTTTACTTTCCCGTCGGTAGGCGGCGATGCCGGTCGACTTTTCAATATTTGAGAAAAAGAACGAGAGCATCAGAGGTACACGACTTGCGATAGGAGATAGCTCGAGCCTCAGGTGAGCGCGGAAAGGGGGGACGAGTACCGGAAACTGTCTGGCGCACAAGTGGAACTCCTCCACTCAAAGCTTAAACTTTATTGAACATATTGGATCGTTCGAGTTGAGTTGCTACCTATGGCGAAAGAGAGAGGGAGATATAGTCGGGAACATGATTGTAGGACGTGCTTTGTCGAAGTTACCCCAATAATTGTGTCCATTCCGCACTTTGTTCGGCTATAGAAAGACGGCCGGTAACAGATTGATTCGTTCCTCACAAGTGCGTGGTTTTCTTCGATCGGGTTAATCGTCTTTTTCTAATAAGCGCACGTCGAAGCGTTGTTGTGGTAATAAGGTATACAGGTGGTACGTATGGTTCAACTCCATTACATTATTGTAGAGTGCTTTATGAGGACCTCCATAGATCTACCAAACCTACTATCCTAATACTCATAACCGAGTCGTCATCAATTTTAAATGTCCCCGTTTACTTTCCACCGCTTTTAGAAGTAACGCGTACCCAATAATATCCTCCTTTTCCTCCGCCAATAATATCACATCGACTTCTATATAACTTTATTTACGACACTTATGTTAATACGAACATAATTTCGGATGACGCTAGCGAGGGGGGCGGCATCCCGTGGGAAACCGGGCAAGGTGAAACGTCGCGAACTTTCCGAATAACTTTTATATCGTTCTACAACCGATCGGGTTCGCGCGACGGCATTAAATTCGAGCCGAAATAATTGCATCGAGGGAGGGATAGCCTCGGATGTATAGCAGCGAAAGTTTGTCATTTTTATGTATCGATAAACTTTGTACTTGCAGCCCGCGAGGGGTATGAGAGCTTACGGGAAAGGTGGAGCCGGTTGCATACGAGGCGCGATGATTTAATTGTGTATAAGTATATATTTTTCTCGTTTATTTACGTAATTCACGATTTTCCAATCAATGAGATCAATTCTCGTTGATATTTTGCAAGTTCCGTTTTTGTTACATCAGAATATCTTTGAAAATGGAAACGATTCAAAGTGAAAATTAAATTGTATCACCTCGTATCGTCTGCCCGAGCTATAGCGGCAGCAGCAGAAGTTACAGGTCGCGGCTAGCAAGCGATACAACAACGGCAACGCGTACAATATTGTTAAAGGCGGCCGTGCCCTGCGGATCAGCAGATTTATTATATTTGCCCCTCCTGGGATGAGACCGGCGGCCACCGACTTTATTGACAGCGCTCGTGTTCCCGTATTGTGTACGGACTCGGGCCCAATCTGTCGACGCTAGGTATCTTAATTTTTCGCGTTACAGCGCTCGTATCGCTTGGTCCGACCGATTTGGCCCCTGTGCGACTAGCGAACTCTACTTCAGGATATAATATTTTCCCCCGGGAGATCATATTTATTCTTCGTTACATATTTTCTACGTTTGCTGGTTTTTATTTGTTGCTAAGGGTAAGGATATGTAGAAGAAAAGGGGAAATCGTAAGGTTTTGCAACCGGTATCACTAATGCTAACGTATTCAGGATTTTACCACGTTTTTCTGATCATACTGACAGCTTCATCAAGGTATCTCAAGAGTCTGGAAAAGAAATTTAGAAAGTCCAAAAGGTTTCAGTACTGTATCTTTTTCTCGTCCAAAAGCCTCAGTAGAAGAATTAGCTGTGTCATAATAATTTAAGATTATTCCAAAGAAGTACCAGTCATTTTTTACATCTCCACAGATATGGCTTCTAAAAGTAATTAGAGCCACATGGATAAGTGAACAATAAAGTCAATATATCTATTAAGTTTTCCAATATCGTTGGTATATAGAAGGTAATTTGAAGTCAGATATTGTCGGTGTAGATAGCGAATGAAATCCCACCTTGATGATAGTCTGGAGGTGATGGACAACATCTTCCGGACAAAAAAAGCGAAATTTAAAAGAAATGGTCTGCTCAATTAGCAGAATTCTTTCCACTATAACTATAATTTTCGGATATGCTGCGTAATGTTTCTGCGACCCTCCTTGCTTTAAAGGTGCAAGCTATGTCATTCCCAACCGGCATGCAACTCACCGTAAATAACGGGGAACATAACTAAAACTATCAAAATCGCCGTTCGGACAGTGATTGGAAGCCGTAACTTAACCCAACAACGTATTAAGAGGGAAAAATGTATTTTTAAATTATGGCGCTACATCGGAATGCGGCGTTCGATGTTAGACCATCGTATATCACAATCAGCGGGATTTAAAATGCCCGGGAACCGGTCCTGTCCTCCCTACCTAAATTATGAAGCTCATAATTATCGCAGGAATACATGCGAATAAATCAGAACTTCGAACATCGCCCGATGGTATAATTTACTCCGGTCGTATAACGGAGTAATGTGTACACACATAAACGACAAACGTATATAGGGTGACGCGCTGCGTGTCCGAAGGGACAAAGGACCTATTCGTTCTCGTACAGCGGGACAGTTAGCCGCCGTGTTTTGTTGGAGGTGAAAAACATAGCTACACAGGTTTTGGATGTTTTAAGACGCGAGAAGTGCCTAAAAACTGGTTACGAACGACAAGAAGACGTTTTTTGGCTTCAAAAGCAATTCAACAATTTTTGCATTCCAAAAAATGAAAAGTATTGGGTTTATCGCCCTAAACAAATACTTTTATTTTGATTACATGTGTAGGGTGGTCCCTAACTTATTTACATCTTTGATTTTCTTATGACTTGCACGGCCTTATTTTCCCGTCACCGTTATAGGTTCCCATGTATGTGTTCTAATCTATCATTTCGCTTCGTAATCGCTTAATTTTGGAATAATTGTTGAAGCCAACGGCGTGAAACTGATAATTCATCCTTTATTGCTTTATTTATTAGAATGTCTGTGGTACCACGTCGAAAGTCGGTAATATTCGTCTTCAAAGCGATATCTAGAGTGTTAATTGGGAATTCTTTTCCTAAACCTGACTTCCTGATCATATTACTGATACTGAGACTCTTGGCTCCACTTAAATGCCTCTAGCTATATGATATCGCTATAAGAGGCCGACATTATGAAATTACGAGAATAAAAATGTTTCTACAATAGAATTTTTATGAAAAAAAGCAAATAAAAAAGAAACAAAGAGTAAGCAGACACTGCAACTCCAAGACATACACTCATACAAAAGTCGAGTAATCCATAAAATACAGGAAAGAGGAGTGAGATAAAGCGGGTATAACGTTCGCGTAATAGATATTTATGATGAAGCCACTCTTCCGCGTTAAAGGCAAAAGTAAACTCGAGAGCCTCAGCCGGCTACTCCACTAGCTGCAACGACGGTAGTGGCATCTTCTCCCAGCCGTAAGATATAACAAGCCGTTTATATGGATTTCTGTGTACTTAAGGGCTCTCCTGCAAAGCTAGAGAACGTCGTATCAGTTTATATAGGCGAGTCTCTTCGTACGACTGATGCTTGGTACTGTTACTGCTGTTACTCTTGGATACAAGACGTATGTGCTTTCGTATGAGAAAGTCCTTCCTCCTCGTCCCCAGACGTCGTCGTCAAAAACGGAAGCTCTCCCAAGGGACGCAGATTCCGCAATTCGACGAGAAAGGCGATATACCAGCTCGTATCGAGCTGTTTCTTGGGGTTTTCCATGAAAAATGAACTTCATGATGAAATGTTTGCATGCAGAAGGCTTGCTTGTATCGGAGGCAGCAAAGAATGAATATCGCGAGTATTCAACCAATGGATAAGTAAAATAGATGAAATTTAGTGATACGGAAATGGGGTGTCTGGGAGAAGCTAGTACAGTCTAAAAATTTGTAGTAATTTTATTACGGTCATTCAGTAATATTACTTATTGTAACGTAAGAGACTTAACAATTATTTTGTTAAAGCCTTAATATCGTTGATATTCGCTGCTTCCCATTATCTTTATATTTATCTTGACTAATGTTCGGTAACTCTCAATTGGTCTGAGTTCTTGACACTTTGGTGGGTTTGCTTCTCGAGATACCGAAAACACATTGTTTTTCCATTTGTTGTAATAGGAATAGGCGAGATAAGGCCAAAAGGAGGTGGATACCTGGTGCTGGCTTGGACATGGCTAGAGCCATTCCTCTAAGCATTTTTTAATGGCGTTAATTGTGATTATGGGCTTGTAGAACAAGAAACTTTTTGGGGAATTTCGACTACTTTTTTACATTGAGTTTTCGTTCACATTGCCTCGTGTAAAATTCTTAATCAGGAAGCTATCCATGATGCTACTAAATTTATTTTTAATTTTAATTTTCCAGGATGATCTTTCGTCTGGACATTCTTTTTCTGGAAGCTTTTGGATCGTCAAAGTCTTCATCCCAGCCTCCTTTTCGATCTTCCAGAGGCCCACAGTTTCAGCGACTTCTGTGCTGCAAATCATATGATTCTTCTTGAACAACGGAATAATATTCTTAACGTTTGATAACATTTTCTCTTTAAACTTGCACATGCAATAAAATAACTGGAATCCTGTATACGAAAGTATTGTAAAGTTGAGGCACGTAAGACTTACTTGGATCAAGAAAATCTTTATATATACAGAAGGATGGGACCGAGAAGAAATATAGCACGAGGAGCGGCGATAGTATAAAATGCAACCGACGCGACGGCATTCGTAGAAAACCTGTGAGAGTTATTCTTCGCTCTCTGCTTTTTTCCCCCTGTTCCCACACTCCGTACATCGATCTAATTTATTTCAACGGTGCACAGTGGAGCATTGTTAATAACACGGCCAGACGCCGTAATTTTCTTAATTCTCCCGCAGTAAATTCAGCGAATAAGAATGGCTCCGAAAGGCACCTTAATTGCGTTCATGCACTCGCCGCTGCTGCTAGCTACTGCTGCTGAGAATCCACGGACGCAGCGCCGAGCTTCGCGCTGATAAAATTGCATAATATTCAACAGCCCTGCTATCCTCTAAAGTATCCCCTTACGGAAAAACGTTTTCCCACTGTTTTACATACATATATATTCACCATGGACGGGCTATATAGTGGAAATTTATTCCTAATAGAATTGCGGATTGGCGGGATGTTCCACTTCCAGCTCGGGAATAATGTGACAGGTTTAATGAAAACGCTATTATGAATAGAAATAAAAGTGCCGGGAGAATGAGTATAGGCGATGCTCCGTTCGAGAGGGAGCTCTAGTTGTTTGATAGGGTGGGATAATTCCACATAGTCGATTGTATCCGTTTATTTTTTCGCTGTCCGTCTTTTTTTGCTGCCGGCAACAATTTGTTTTCAAAAATATTTAAAAGGATGCCGCAAACGGCGCAATAATTCCCGACAAATCGAATAATGTAATTTGAGGATTACAGAACAATACCCTTAACGTCCCATATCTGCGAATAATGTTCCAGCTGCTAGAGGAGGTGGAGTTACTCTTGGTTTATTTGTAGATTAATCAACGGCTTTCGATCGAATGAACCACAATACCATCGACTGCACCAGACATCTCGAATCTTCAGGTATAATCATGTAGTACCAGGGTCGGACGATGGCTTCGTCCAGCTCTCTTTCATTAATTAGGTTCTGTCGTGATGCACCCTGGTTTCTTGGCATCGTAACATGGCTCTTTATCTTGCCAGAGTATCGATTTTGCATCGATATTAACCTCAATAACAGTTAGCTGTCCAACACCATGAGTAGCCATGCTGTTCCATAGTAGTCGCAGGATACTTCTCTTCACTTCACTCCTCATTAGTCTTTTCAAGCCGGCGCCGAACGAACTTGTCCCAGCCTTCTTCCATCCATTTCCCGTGTGCTTAAGTCCATTTGAAGCGTTTCTGGGTCTGCTTCTGCTATAGATATGCTTTTTTTTCTTCATGCTCGTAAAGTATCCAGGATCCTTCGAAACAACGAGCAAAATACTATTTGGCGCTTTCTATTGTCAAGAGTTACAGGTCTACCATTTAGAAAGAAGCGATAACAACTAGGTACAGTTCCTTAACCAGCATTTGAATAATCTTTACGCTGTTGAACTGTTACACACGTAAATGATTAAAAAGATGTCTGGAAATGATACAACGAGGAAGTTACATATATCAGCATTATTTTTCTTTTCATTTAATCATGTTGGTCTTATAACAACTTGTCTTTTCCTTGATTACACCACAATGAAAAAACTTTGTAACTCCTCTTCCCTCTTAAGCAAGAAAAAAAAAGAGTAGAAGAAGACCGACATTACGTGATATCAGTCGCATACATTACATACGAGACATGTCCATGTAGAAGATGAAATTGCAGCCACGTACTACACAGATATGCTTTCTAGTTGTGAAATGGGATACGTAGCTAGATGATATGAAGACAAATTGCGCCTGGAAGTTGATTTTTCTAATTTAAAATATATGATACGGCGTCATGCCGTGTGAATGTTCATGTATAACAAACAGAATTTTCATTATCTCTAACAGTTGGTCGCGTTGTAAAGACGTTCGTGAAATGCTTACGACCGAAAATAACATGGACAATATTTTCTCAGTGTAATATGCGGAGACACGTACGTACGTACGTATGTATATGCCTTGCATTATATATTTTATTATATACGGAGCGTTACAGGCTGCCTCTGTAAAACGTAGTTAACGTAAAAAAATTACGTTGTAAATTTTACGTCGCCTATTATCATAATTAATGTTAATATTAATATCGTACACATGGTAGTAACATGCAACGAGAACTGGCGCCACTTATCATGAAGATGACACATATGAATACACATATTATAAACACGTACAACAATCTGTTATATCCATTCATGCGCGATTGAGATTTACTACAGGCTATTAAACTAAGACGAATTGCCTGGTCGTTTCAGACGCATACTCGGGACAATTTATTAATTAGGCCAATTGGACATTGGCGCTGTCTAATATGTAATTGCATATTCTACCAAATACATCAGGCACGTGTCTAACAATATCTACAAAGTTAATCGATACATGTGTAGCGCTCGTATCCGTGTAAACCGTAAACGCTCCGAGGGGATAATAAAGATATATTGCGATGTTGTTTCTACAGGGTAAATATAGTGATTCCGCTTAATAATTACGAATATTGGTAATGGTCTGGCAAGGATGCAAGATTCGGAGATATACAGGGTGATCTATTGGAATAATTCGTTAAAAGTGTTTGCAGCTTGAATAATCCTTTATTTATCGCTCATTAGCCGTAGTCCTAAGCCACTTCTCGCTTGTCTTCGTGCTATGGGTATGATCCCATCGCTTTAGCCTTTGAATCCTAACAAATCGTACGTCGTTTCCTTTGGCTTTCCTTTGATCGTAGCTTTGTTACGATCGTCGTGCAGGGCGAAGCACAGGTCGCAAATGACGCAAATTTGATCCTTAAAGGACTCGAAAACAAGAACCCATGAATACCCGTCCAGGGATAAAATGATCCCGTATTACAAATATTTGCTTCTGCTAATGGCAAACATTTTTCTCAGTTTGACGCCTATCTGCATCGATAACCAATTCCAATATTTTATCGGAGAAGCTCCCTGCATCCGTTGTGTATTAGCATTTAACATTATACAACATATAACACGTCAACGCTACTACCGGTGAATACAACAAAACCCCAAAATAAAAAAAAATTCATTAAAAAAATCAATTCCGTTACAATCGGCGATGCATGTTTTTCATGCGGTCGAGTTGCCTCCGCCCCGTCCAGTCCGACGCCGCTGCCGTCTCGCCGCTCCATTGTTTTTTTTTTCCATAAATCCTCGCGGTCGGCTGGTTGCATCGCGTCTGGCCGGACCCGGTCCCTCCCAATACAATTAGAATTCGCGAAATTACATTTTATTAAATTGCTGATCCGAGACATGCCATTAATTTCATATGAAAATGTCACTTCCAGCGTAAGCCTGTTATTTTTCATTGGCCGCGCCCTCGACGTCGCCCCCCACTTTACCCTCCGCCAGTTCACGGGTCCGTCGTAAGCGGGTCACTAAAAAGGTTAAAATTCAATTATATACGTTTTTCCCTCTTTTTTCCGGGTTTTTGTCCATTCCCAGATTGGCCGCTTTTCGCTATTGTATCGAAGGAAATTGTTTCTCTACTGTAGGTTACGCGTCCGTAGAGACGGTTGTGTATTTAAAGTGCTCCGGCTTTCGATATCGATATTTGGCACGTATAAATCAAAATGCATCAAAGAATGTGTTTGTTTTAGTAAATTTCGGCGCCTTCGTGACGATTTAATTGTGTACGTTGCTGTTTACGTTTTCTTTTTTTCCAATTCTTGCACTGAATGGACGTGGTGGACTTTACCTCATTCATTCATATCGATCTATGGAACGCCGCTAGCAATTTTTTTGTTCCCCTCAAAAATTTAGTTATCTACTTCGCAACACTACGGAGGGAAAAATACAACCGTTTTCAATATTTTAATAATTTCCACGGTGCCAATAAATTATCCATTTTACGAACTAGAATGGTTTTTTGACGAACGGGAAGTGCGACAATAAACACATTAATTTTTTTTGCGACTCGGACACGCGAAAGCGGCGATTTCATCCAACCCCGCTCGACAGGACATTCGTTAAATTTCGAGCGTACAATGGCCGCGGCTGTACGCGTTGGACAAATACGATTGAACTAACTTTCGAATTATCGCGGTGCGCCGACGAGCGTTTCGCGATTAAAACAATAATAAAATTTTCAAGTGGAACCCTTCTCCCGTCCTGCAAAATTACGTGTTAACAACCCGCCGAGCGGACCCTCCATACACTCGGCGCTCTATTAATGTAGATAGTCATATTTACAATTTAATATTTGCGTACGCGGAATAAAATATTTGCATAAAAGGTTTGAACTTCCCTCTACTAAACGTAATTGCTATTATTTTTGTGCATTTAGTACGTAATTTCATAAATGTACGCGTTTATTTACAAGGGAGTATGGTGTACGGAATATTTGGCAACGCTAAGGTGAAGGTTTTCGTTAATATTTCAATCTACTTGTTATTGAGAAAGACATACGGTATTATGTCTTTGAACACGCGCTTTCGCATTTAGCCACCACGAAGGCATAAGAGGTAGTAGGTTAAGAAATACGATATCAGCCATATAAAAGATATTATTCAGATCCGTTTGAAGCCTAAAATAGTTTTGAACTACATCAATTTTAGTCAAAAATTCAGTTCAACATGTAAGTAGATCGTTATTTAAAAGTGCAGATAATAAGGGCGCCAAATTTGAACCCTGTGGCATACCTGTCGACGATATAAACGATCTAGTAACTACATCGTCACATATTACAAACTGAGATCTACTATATCAAATGTAGTGTTATCTAGCTTAAAATTCTTTAGAAAAGCCAATTGAATCTTCGTAAGATCCGTCAAAGCAATGCATACTTCGAGTTTGCAGCATTCGCCAATTTCGACAATTTCAAATATGTTGAGGACAGGATGTTTGCAGAACTGCAAAGGAGCGTAGTGCCATCTTTTGGGGATCCGAAAAATTCGAAAATTAACGGGAAGATTCAAATTTTTATCGCTTCGAACTTCTTCCAAGTTGGAGATACGTAAGATGCGAATAATAAATAATATCCAACCTCGTTAATAAAAATTGTTCCAGTAAAATATATGATGGACTGCACCGCTAGATAGACTAACCAAATGAGAATCCTTATCTTGAAGCTTCAATCTCTAATGAGGAACAAAGCCCTCTGCGAAGAATAATAGCAATAAACCAAACGCTTTACGACATTCACTCACGTAAAGCCTATATCGAGCGCATACCCCAAACGACAACGATCTGGAGTGTAGAATAAATAATTAGAATTCCTTTCCCTTTCTCTTACCTTTTCATTTTTTTTTCTCTGCCTGCACAAAAGAGGCGTAAACATCTTGCAGTAAAGCGGATTGCGGGGTGCGGAGGTACGGTAATTGTCTTCATATATTCCGTGGACAGGCCGCGCTAAGCCCCGACGCCTTCTCTTAATAGGAGAAGGGTGTCCCTCGCAACTTCTTTAATTAAGGGACGGTCGCGTCGAACACGTGCGTCAATTTAAAAATTCCTTTCGCCCCCCGTCAAGCTCGACATTACCGTTTGGTCGCGGTTGAAATTTTTTAATCATAATAAAATGATAATAGGAGGACGGGAAGTCGCGGCAGGAAATAAAAGGAAGGATCGCGTTAGCGAGGTTAAATTAATATGCGCGCGGTTTAATTTTCTCAATATTGATACTTAAGTTGGTACTTTTACTATTACTGCTGCTGGTATTGTGACAAAAAGACGTCACTACTAACTGATGTCGAATTTAAACCGGATATCTTACGGTTAATGTTCCGCAATACCTTGCTCTTGGACCTGTTCCTTTTCCTGCTGTTCAGCGGGGAATGCGAACATCTCGATATCTCGTGGACGAATACATCTGAAATCTGTCCAATCAGCATCACTACGAACTCGTATGTTTTTTTACGGTTAGGTACAGTAAATCTTCATGAATATATATAGATAAAGGTTTAATTTTCTTGACCTTTCACTCTGATCTTTAAGTCGCATAAAAGCAAAAGGACGGAGGATTTATCTTTAGATCCTCAGTAAACAAATTTTTGCGATTCATTCAATAGGTGATCTATCTCGAAATCATCTGCATAAAAAAAGACATTTGTGTGATATGGATAATATACCATAAAGGACCTAACATTGACCCTTATGGAACACCGGAAGCTTTCCCATTTTTTGTATAGTTGTTACTTAGCTACCGTTAGCTAGCAGTTGTTCTTTAATCTTTTAAATACCCAAATTCGGTCTATAGAAAGAGGGTGAACGACATGATAAATTATAAGAGAGAATTCAATAAGAACCGTACAACGAAGAGAATTCGCAAATTCTCGTCGATAACAACAAATTGGCAAACGATTGGCGCACGAGACAGCATGGAACAATGCGAAATTTCGAACGTAACGCCGTAGCGTGTCGCGTTACCCATCGTATCAGTCAATTATACGCGCACTTGATATGTGCGCCGTCACCGTCAGGTCGCGTCGGCTGCGGTTTATTAAACTTTCGCGACATATCGCGCACACGGTCTAATTGAAGTTGGTGCCGTAAAGTTACTTATTCCGCCGGCGCTGCCGTAGTATATTACGCTAATTAGTCGCGAGCGAGCGGAAAGGCTGCGTTTTACCGAATAACCGGTGTGGAATTTTCTCGTGATATTCTATAAGATCGAAGGATCGAAGTTATCGCTTTAATGGAAATGGACGTCGCTTGTTTATTTTCAGTTGGATATGTTGGTTAGCTAGCTTATACGCTGAAAACACTAAGAAGAAATAATTTTTTTTTTAAGTAAAAAGGTTGGAGTTATTTTACTTTGCCGCGGTTCGTTGCATCATTTCCGTCGACATTCTCAAGCCTGTCTGCAATAATGTTGATTGTTGGCAGTCTACAATTTTTCTTTTTTCTTACTTTTCTCAACTTTAATTTTCTTGAGTACCACTTATTTAATTTATTTATGTTTTCCTCATTAATTAAATATAAATATGTAAAATTGAATACTTCATATTACGTGCTTGCACGTGATCTACATATACCCAACGTTTCGTTGAATTTATTGGATTTCCGGGTCAGGGATCGTCCCTATAATAATGACTATAATAAAAAGGTAATCATGCTAGCGTTTATTAAATTTAATAAAAAAAAGTTGTTTCTGTGTTAGGCTGGTAATTTTTCGGGCTACCCCCCCAATAATAAATATTTGCCCTTTCCGTTTTTAATCTACCATCATTTTACTACCAAACATTTATCAAGTCTTATTACTGAATTCTCTCCATTTTTAGGTCGAGAAGTGTACGGGGCATGTAACCAAACAAGCAATTAAATTTCGAATCGAGCATAAATTTTTCTTTATTTCATCCCCTTATTTACCCACCTACAATTTAAAACGGGCAAACGTTTACCTTGCATCATTTCAACATGATGACTTACTTGCTACGACATTGTTGCTTGTCGCTATCTCGTCGAGCACATCGATGTCTCGGCTGGAAACGTTCCCAAGGCATGCGACATTCGATCCGCAATCAATATCAGACCGAAGGTATGTACGTGGGTACGTTTACAGGCTGTAGAATACGCGAGCATTGCCTTTATTTTCATGTGAATCTTCGCTGCTTTTTGTCGCCTGCGGACGTTGTATTAAGTTATCTCGAGGGTCATTCAAGTTGCATATTTAATTTATCGCATTATACGTATACATGAGCGCCGTAACGCAAATCCTGTCGCCAGATGTTATGCTGACGCAACTTTAGATTGGGGTTCTTAATTTGGCCATAGCTAAGTATAGTAGTATGTGGGATGTTTAAAATTTCTATCTGGGCTTATTTTTCATCCATTTATTTTTCCTTGTTTAAACTTTTGGAGAATCTAGACCCACTTTATACTCATAGTATGTAACCGCCTGAATTATTAATGGAAACGAAACATGGAAACTAAAAGTATTAATTTTGTTTCCTCTAAAAGCATAGCAAACTTTCGTAATGAACGTCAACCGTTACGAGCGAAATTATTTGGTAGATAAAACGTTTTCAGTTTTTCGCTTAGTTACTGGGCGTAACGTAATTGTGTTGTTTTTGCGGATTGAACTATCTCACTGTAAACTATGATATATGTGCGTGTCAATCCAGCGTAGTTATTTCGCTTCTTTTGGCGAATAAAAACTTTCTCATCGAAAAAATTAGGGAAATGTGGGATTGTATCCGGTGAATACGGCGGATGTTGCGCCATGAACTTTAATTCCATAATTTTAACCATCGAAAGATGTGCACCTGTGTATTGTCTCCATGGAAGACGATGAGAACGTTCTTTCTCGATTTCTTCGCTCAATCGGCCCATCTCTGTCTACGGACTCCATGATTTTCCAACTAATAGTGAGCAGAAATATAAAGTAATGTTGCACTGAAAAATATCTGGTATGTTCAACGATAAGCGACTTCATTGGAAGGCGTGTTCTAATGTTAATGTTCGTGCTCTGTTAGACGAGTTTTGACGGAGTTCGTTGTTTCGTAGATATACAACAAACCACACGAACAAGGAATTTTATAAATACCTTTATTCGCTAAGGGGCGAAATTTGTCATTGAGGGCGGAGGAATTTCTGGAACCTTTGATGGGGGTTGGAAGATCGTTTGGATATTTTGTTTTTTCGACATTTTACTGATTCGGTTGCCTACCAACGCTGCTGAAGAAGTCCCAAACGATTGTGGGCGAAACGTCGAGTTTTCATTTTAACCGAACGACATGACACGGTTCAAACCTGGAACATGTTCAGTTTCTACTTTCCATTTATTGTTTGTCCTTTTTCCGGGTAACCGGTGTAAATGATTTCGCGTATATCGCATAAAACCGACCAATCTTATCATCTACCTCCTTCTTCGGGGCTTCTTCGTCACTGTTGTTACTGTTCTTTTGTCTTCGGAGTGTAGTAGTATATCTATGTTTCGCCCATAGTTATATAGCTCGCTAGGATTGCGACGGGAAAGCGTCAAAACAGCCTCGGAGTCGATCAAACCCAGCACCCATCTTGTCAATTTTTCTCGCACCCGATTTTTCATACAAAAATTGAAAACACTGTAGCTTGCGATGTGCCCGTGGCCTCAATTATTTCGAGCACTTCGATTCGTCGATCATCCAAAACCGTATAGTGGATTTTGTCAATCGTTCATCTCATCGGGGGATACTCATTCCCGCTGGCCATCCAGAACGATGTTCATCTTTTGTAGATGCGGAGTCACGTTTAAACGTATTTACACAATTGTGACCAGTTGTGACCTAACTGAGGAGTAGATGTGTCGCGAACTTTTCATCAACAAAGCGGTACTGCGAGCGTTATCTATAAACTACCACTTCAACTCTAAAACAGGCGTCGTGCTGCACAAGTCACAAATAGGCCCGATCCTCACGTACGCCAGTCCCAATCCTTTCAGTCAATCCTTTCAGGCGCGAAGCACAAAATCACAGAGGATCGCCTTAGTAGGTTGACATAAGTACTACCATACTACACACTAGTACCATACTAACGTAACAAACACCAAGGACAGAAGAGCCCAGGAAGATTATCAACTTGATGGAACCGGAAGAAGATGGACACGGCTCTAGAAAATCAAGGGTAGACACATACAATAACGTTTCAAACCAAACGTATAATGTAAGGCGAACTGAGTAATAAATTTTAATCACATGAACGTGTACTTCCATAAAATAAAGAATTTTCTACTCCGTTGCGTTCGGCAATAACCTCAACCAACCAGTATACGTACAGATATTTTACGTTTTATTCACAGCATCCAACTTGCTGCTGAACGGAACGCGAATTTTATAAAGTTTTATGAAATAGACACATACGTACAGAATCGACTTCTCGTTCTACTATTATACGTATCCAGTGCAGAACTCGATATTCTGAATAGTTTCCTGCTCGAAAATGGATGCATATTTTACTTGTTAGAGGCAATGAACGTTCGCCGGCAGCATCTAGAACGTCGAAGCCGTTATAAATACGAGTAGTAGCGGCTATGGGGAGGAAATTTGAATGGAGGGTAACCGCTGAATTTACCGTTACTATTTAATGCATTAAAGAATCATCACCATTAATAATAAAAAAAAAACTATTTTCCATATAAATATAACATTTTTAAAAATGTTTCATTTGTATCTTATACAGGGTTCGGCAAAATGATCTCCCACATTTTGCACGCCACTATGCCCGAAACATTAAAGGGGGAGCCTAGTGTACAGTGATAGGGTAGGTATAGCAGGGCGCGACCTACCAACCGACTCTAATCTAAATTGCATTTACAATGGCGTTTTTATTAAAGATTAAAATGTCGGAGATCATTTTGCCGAACCCTGTATAATCGGCCTGTCCCTTCGAATTATACAGTTTGAATGGGAATGCTGTTAATCTTTCAGAAAACGCGGATTTTACTTCATTAATTCATCAATACGTACATCTACATACTAAAAGGCATAACATCTACATATATACATACACACATATATACATGAGAAGATATCTCATCTACAAAAGAGAATTTGCGCGTTTCATATAATAATAATAATCAACGTTTATCTTCCCGTTCCGCTCTTCGTCTCCCATTCTTTGCATCTCCATCATCTTATGGCATTCGCGCCTTGAAAGGTCTACTACTGTACGTAGCGTGGGAGCTATTTTAGTCGAGGAGAAGATATAGAGCGGCACCTCGGCGGAGCAAATTACGTGAAAATATCGCATTTCTCGCGAGCTGCGCGCTTTATGAAATTAGCGCGGTGTATATGAAGATATGTCCCGGCTTGCCTCACTCCACAATCTACGCCGGTGGCGCGGTGGTAGTGTCCAAATGAAGCTCTCTTGTCTGGCTGATTATATCACTTCGCAGTCATTTACATATTTCTAGCGAGACGGACCTGGTCTAGAGGAATACCAGCGTCTTTTACACGCTTCGCACCCGGCCATGTCTCGCTTCAATTTCATGATGAATTATTGTTCGGTTATTATACGGACTCGCGAGTCGTTTCAATATGATTGATGAGGCGTACCTGAGTTAAATTCATTCAGATATCGGCTGCCGGATTTTAAATGGAAGTTGGGGATTCATGCACAATTAAATAATTGTAACTTCGTCGGAGGTCGGAGGTACCGAAACTTGGATAAAGAACGCCCAGGTCTTTCGTTAACTTATTTATACCTTTAATTGCGAGTAACATATAAATAATAAAAAAAAGCAGATTAATTATAAAATTCGAATGTTACAGATTTCAAGACGATGGAACGAAGAATACATACATCGGGATAATGTACCCATATACAGTACGTTTTATTAAGAAAAGATGGATTTGCTCGAGTTAAATATTCGCAAATTGGGTTTTCTGAATGCCCTGTATGCGACAAACTAAATTTTGTGTTATTGCTGGCAAGTAATTGAATTTGCTTCCAGCCTTGCCGAAATCACAACGGTTCGGATTAAAACTTTTTGCAGCATTTAATGCAAAAATAGTAGAAAAACGGCTACAAAGGAAAACGACGCGGACAGCATATTTCATCATATGGGAGGGGAGGTGCGTACGCGTGGGGACGCTACAAGTGTTGGACTCCCGTGCGACCCGAAATATATTGCGAAAGCGTTAGAATGGGACGCCCCCGCGAGATGATGAATGTCCTCTAGTTAAGTCTCGCTGTTCTGGCGGATGTAATTAAATCTTTTCGGTAAAAATACTGCGGTAGAAAGGATAGGAACGTTGAGATGAACGGAGAGAACAACAATAGAGATAGAGGTTAATTTGCCGGAAAATTCCAGGGGTGTAATTGTTTATCCTCATAAACTATTACCGCTTGAGGAACTGATGGAATTAAGGCGATACACGTTATTCTAACGTACAATTTAACGCGGCGTAGTTTAGAACTAAAAGAAAATCTGCGAATGTTTGAAAATTTGAGGAAATTTTCAAATTTGAATCCTTCCAACGTCTAAATGGTTGGAGGTGGGAGGTCTCAGTTTAGAAGAATTAAAGAGTACAATTCGAGATCTTTAAAAAGTTAATAATTAAATCTATTTACAAACGATGCTTTGTGGCTGGGAGCATTGTCATGCTGCAGCTTCCAGCCAAGATTGCTGAACTTCGACTTGTTTTTAATCTTTGGAGAGAGAAAAAAGTGACGAAGTTCTCTGGACATATCTTCGCTCAGACTCTTTAGGGAATCACGATAGAACAACGCCAAAAAAGTAGATCAATGAGGACTTGTTTCTGTATGGCCTTTTTTTACTTATATTCGACACCGACGCAAGGATGGATACACACCAATTTTCAAATCCTTACAGATCTCCATGCGACGTATATTGTGTACAATGCCTAATAGCGAGGGTACGAACCTCGCACACTCGATTTCGTCTCACAGAGAAAATTAATAAATAAACGACCTACTGCATCGTAACATTATTATTATTAACACTTTCACTACTAAATGGATAGCCAGACGACGTATTCCGTTCAGTCGGCAACCCAACCAGCATCAGATACTAAGTAACTGCTGGAAACAGATATATAGTCACTTGTTTCCTTCCGTCACCGTTCGCTTCCCGTCATTTATCGCCTTTTTGCGCTTCCGGTCTCGTGGCGATCATACCCTTCCCTTCTTAAACGGTCGCCGTCTCTTAGACGGTAATGGGCCGTAGTATAATACCAACATCTTCTACTGTCGTTGTTGTGTACGACGAATTGGAACTAATGGCGAGTATCAATCAGTAAGTCGACGGTCTGACTCGCGGACGTGTTTATTTTGGCGTAAATATGCCCATCCTGTACTTGAAAGAACGGGAAAGTCGAGATGTTTTGTATACAGGAGAGATACTATTTCAAACGTTCCATGAAAAGGACGGGATTTATTCGTATTTATGCAAGCGTACATGAGAAATAAAAAGTAACGACCTCATTAAATTATAAGCGTCGAGTGTTCTTTCTTCTTAAATTGAAACGCTTTGTAGGGCTAGAATCATATCAGCAAGCTGGTACGATCACGTTTAAATTTAATCGATCCAAATTTCATTGTGGCGATGACGGAGCAGAGGCAATTATCTTACTTGAATATTTTTGATAAGTAACGTCATCTTCACGTTGAAATTTGTAACTTTTGAGACTATCCTCGTAGATGGTTTTCTCTGCATTCACATTATTGATGAGAAACGAGAGGACTAGATATCAACCAATCATCTCTCTGATTAGGACGTTGTCTGGAGAAACCGCCTTGAAGATAGTTTTAATTGACGCTAACGCAGGATTAGGGTTGATTAAACCGTGAAATTTCACCTTTCTAGATGCGATCCAACACCCTCTCTCAAAGGATTCTTACTTCTTTCGACATCTTCCATAAACGCGAACGAAACTCGTATGATTTAGATGTAGCTATCCCGCTCGTCGACAGGGGAGCATTGTATAAAACTTTTCAACTTGTCACGGTGAAGCTGTAACGGGTATACAAAGGCGAAAATTCGATATCAAATACGCGTCATGTAGCAGCGGCATCTCTGTGTGTGTGTGTACAATAAAAGTAAATAGGCGTCCATATCTGTACACGCGAGTTGCACACATTCGGTGCCTTAAGGTGATGCCCTTCTTGGGAACAAATCTCCTTCCTATAAACATATATATATGTACGTGCGCGAGAGAAAAATGCATTTCCTATAAATCAAATCATCTTACGAGGGTGAAAATGCGCAGTCATCACTGTACTTTGAGCGGAATACATGGAATAGCAGTAGGTGGGACAGAAACAGCGAGCTTTTATACCAACTCGGGTCTAGGTGCGATCTCGTTCGTGAAAATATTACTTACGATGCATGTATTATGAAATGTAGTTCGTATTTTATTATTTCTTGTTTCTTTTTTCTTTAATCGGAGTTTTTTTTTGGGAGCGAGGGGGAGAACCCTATCAACAACTGATTTCATTCAAAGCGATAACATCAAGGATGCGAGTTATATCAGATTTACAGAGATTTTAACCCCCAGTCTTATTGTTACTCGACAAAAACGAAAGCAGATACACGAAGCATTTATTTATAACAACGACTTTCTAAGTAGCGTGGATAAAGCTGTGGCGTGTATGTATGCTGATCGTAGTTCTCTTCTTCTGCCGGTGTGGTCCAAGAGTGCCATTGCTGATGCTCAAGATTGGTTCTCCGCAAGTAAATTGAGGATCGACGCGGAAAAAATATAAAGAAAGGAAAAGACTTCGCAAATGAAATTTTTCGGCATTACGATAAATGTGCGCCTAAAGTGGCACCGCCATATGAATGAGCTGGCCAGAAAGTGGCCGAACGCTATAAGGAGATCGACGCGTGTAGCCGTTCACGAAGCCCCGAAAGCAGCCTCGTTTGCTTTCGCTGCTTTCTAAATGAGCACCAAAGGGTGCCAAGAAATATGTGATTCGTCGTTCTGGAGATTGTGGAGGGAAACAAGGTGGAACCACGTTGATGATCCCAGATAGGAGGAAAAATGTCCGTTTTTTTCCCTTGCATTACTTTTGCCGATGATTGATGGTTTCACCAATACCATCTTTTGGTTATCAATATGCTCTCTGAGTCTCTGACGTTTCATCAAAATTTAAATTTTCGAGTTGCCAAAATTCCTTCATCACTGTTTATTTATATCGAATTCGTCTATTGTATTTTCTCAAGTACCGAACAGACGAAGAAAACATTAAATAACGTTAGAAAAAAAAAAAAACAGAAAAATTGATACTTCCCGACAAGCATCCGAACAAAACACCGATCGTATAAACGAAACCAAAAACGATGGAAAACGACCGAGAAAACCGAGATTAAAACATAAAAACGACAATAAAGGCTTTTTAAGAGTGGAATCCTTTCCTGTGGAGAACATAGACGTATATTGGCGGTATATGGAGATACATACAATATTCCCTTTTCCTTTTTTTGCTTCTCTAATATTCTTTTCAGCCCGGGCAATAATCATAAAAGAGTACGTTAGGAATAATGTATGTGTGTGTTCTGTAAAAGAAAAGATTCTCTGGTTACTCTATTGTTTCAATTCGTTTCTTAGGATTATTTCTTATTCCTATCTTTACTTTTTTTGTTTTCCTTCTGCGTTGTCTATTGAGCGTCGAAGAGATATCTTCTTGTTTTGAGGGCTGTTGTAAAAGTGTCTATATACAGAATTGGATTGATTTTAGAGAATTGGGGGATCGGAAATAACACACGCCATCTGTACGTATTACATACATATGTAGTATTTTTGAAGGTAGCCGTGTTTTTCCTTTTCGCAGATTTCAAGTAGATAAGAAGAAACAAATAGAGCTGTCATACAATAAATCCTTCTATACTTCTCAAGTCTTTTTTGAGTTTACAATAAAGAATTGCGTCTTCTGTCGGGCTAATGGTTTGAATTATTGGAGGTGTAGATGAAAGGCTCAGCTCTCACAAGCTCGCGACCAGTTTCGAACTAATTGCTCATCAAGATACGATCAATAGTTAACCTTGTTACTACATAAAACTAATTCAACTTAAATTCTGTACTTATATTAAAAAAAAAGGCGACGAGCGATTACCCTGAAACCAGTGGCAAGTTAAGATATTACATTAAACGGAGTTTGTAAGGTCTCGTATCCTTGTTTGCCCACCACCGTATATACGTATTTGTAACATGTAAAGAAGAATTTTATGTTGCACGTGGCCCACTGCGAAGTTTTCATCTTGTAGATTAGTCGAAGTTTCGCGTAATTGATATTCTGAATGGCGAATTCCAGCTGACATCAACAACTAGATTAGATCTTCCAAACTGTGTCACGTCTAAATTAGTAGGACGCGTGCTTTTCTCAGATTCGCAAGGCATATCGCCGTCTCTATTAGCGAGAAAACAATCGATTACAAAGCGATGCCGTTTACCATTGCCGTTGTTCTAGGCATTTACTAGAATTCTAAGGAATCATCTAATGAAGACCTTCGTGTGAAATTCTTATTTTTTCTCAAAATTGTGCCGACTTCGTCGCTGACCCTGTTTCAACACTAGCAGATGTGAAATTTTAATGGCACCATCCAGTGATCGTCTGTAGAAACTTAGGACGCTAACATCGTATCTACGCTAAACTGTACATGCAAAAGACGAGCTATTGTATCCGATGTCATCCGCGCGGACCAGATGACGCACAGCGCCCAGACACACATCCGCAACACAAACATATTCACATTTACGACGTAATACCGCGAGCAGCTCCTTTCATATGGTAATTCGGCTTGCAAGGGTGGATCGCCCAAAATTATATCAATTCATGCTTACTCGCGAATTTCTATACGATGTGTTGTTTGGAGTCTCCCTCGGTAGCAGCGAGACACCTTCCCCTCGCATTGTTAACGAGGAAACAGCAAAAAAATATGTTCCCTTCGGTGGTGGCGGAAAACCGTTCAAATTTTCACTTTTGTATGCGCTAATACTCGACAGATTGTATTATTTAGTGACTCACCCCGCGAGAGGTATTCTGTAGGTTTCTTTTTAGCAACGGAGCAGAAATTTTTGTATGATTTTCGAAGAGCGCCAGCCAAATTGAATTTCTACATTGCGATCATAAAAGAATGTAATCGAGCGGGCCACGTTTCTCTTTTGAATTATGTTTGTGTTGCGACTACATCTGAGGGTTGATAGTTAGGGAGCTGGTGGCAATTTCGCTTATTTGTGTTGAGTTCTTTGCAAAGGCTCATCCTGAGCCCCTTATGAAATGTTTAATTGGAAAAACATTATTCTTAGATGTAGATAGATGTAAATAATTATAATAAATCATCGTTTCATGTTTTTAAGTGCGACAAGTATTTTAAGTTGTATGAGTTAAACTGTATTTTCTAGGCGCCGAAAAATAATTTAAAAGAGATCAGGAGAATGCGAAGGAAAATCTACTTCACGAGAGGTCCATTGTTCGCAGTGCTTTATGAGCTGTGGCATCGTCCTGTAAGCATCTATCCTTCAGGCAACTATCATGCAGTTGGTTTGAAAAATAGCGATTACGAACCAATAGTTCTTCTCCGTGAAGTTGTTATCCAAACACTAATCTTTTCGAAATGATTTTTATTGAATCAAATACGCATGTTCTGTTTGCTAGTAAAAGCATTAAGATTGAACCAAGCTTCGTCTGAAAAGACGTATTTGTCAAGCTATTGTGGCTTTTTCAAGCTAATTGTAATACTGTACTCTAGATTTAGGTTCTTACGCAACACTAACTTTAAAATATTCTTAAGAAGTACCTAAAAAGTCTTTAATTGGCTTTTTAGGTAAATGATCTACACATTAACCTTACATCCGTAACAGTTTTAGCATTTCCCTTCTTTCCTTTTCGATGCGTAAACATTATTTTTAATGTTTCACAACGAATTTTAGATTCAACTTCCAGCTTGATAAATTACCGAAAAATCTCAAGTACACCTACGCAATTCACATATTTCTCTTCGCGTGTATGGCACTTATCCGGTTGTCCCGCACAAAGCTGAAATCCAACAGAGTGTTTAGTTCTGTGCAGTAGCTAAGCAGTGTAAGCGAATCGTTTCGTCGTTTCGTTGTAGTTCGGCGAAGAAGAAGCTTTTAACTTTGATATGCCTTTATTACACGATCAATTACCTCGGTAACCGTCGCTAGTGCCAGTAGCGAGAGAGAGCCGCCAGTGGGCGCATCGATGGTTTTGCATGCTGAAAGCTATTTACGTCCGTCGTGCTTCTATGCAGGTAGATATTTGTTTAACCGATAATAAGCGAGATTCACACTGTGAGGGTCGAAAATGAATCATCCTGTATAGTAAAATTTCGATTACGACAAAATTAGTTTATAAAAATACTCCAACGCCAGCACGAAATCCAGAAGATGGAATACGGAAGATCTGGCAGAAACGAGCAAGACAAGAGGACGACGAAGAAAATAGGAGATAAAAGCGGAGAGAATAACGACTTTGTAAAAAAGGACTTTCCCGCAATGCGAGCCGTTCGCTTTTTCACAATCGGCGCGCGGAATGAGACGCGAAAATTATTTTTGCATCGAAAGTTAAATCGCCAAGATTGGATTCTAACTGCGGAACATTCATCAGCGTGCGCGGGAATGAAATTACGTTGGGAATAAATTTTCGCGAACGGGGAAAGTCGCGTTGGTGAAGTGGTACAGTGACGGCGGAGCGGTGAAGAAGCGCGCTGCGTATCTTGTTAGTCGATTTTCAGATAGACAGTTTGAAAAATGGATTCCAACGTCTACCCAATTTAATAAGGATTTTCGTCGGATAGCTGGCGTATTAGGTACGCTGCTGTATCGGATAGCTATTGATACTGGATTGTTCTTAGTTAACGATTGTAGATCCGAATTTCGCACTCTGTACATTATACCTATGGAAAATTTTAAAATTCCAAGATAATAACGAACGATGCAACATAATGAGGGTTATCCTTAACGCACAAGAACGCTACCACCATCTTTACGTTCTCAAGTTTTCGTTTCGCAAAAATACTCCGCATCCTTTCCGGCGCTGCTTTATAACACCGGGAGATTATAATTTTTCTAATTTTACGGCCGTGATTTATACGAACCCGTAAATGCATTACGTCGACCTTTTTGCAAAGCGAAGATGTATTCCAAAAATTTCTACATTACGAAACGCCTACCCGACGTGTATATATTTCTATATATACTTACACACGGGCAAGAGAAAACTCGTCGTAAGTAATAAAAACTTTACGCGTCCGTCTTAATTTAAAACAACGGTGTAGTTTCGTCCGCAGAAAAACGGGAAAACTCGCATAAAATGCAAATGTCTTCACGCTATATCCTCTCTTCCTCTAACTTGAATTCCGTTTGCCTCTGCCGGGGAGAGAGGAACAATAACAAACTGGAGAAAAAAAGCGAACAAACAAACATTACCATTCCGCGAATAGAGCTACAAAAAATAATGAGACATCGGCCCGAACTTTTAACAGTTCGCCCCCGGTATTAGCCGTACGAGGTGGGCAAGGACCGGTCTCGTATCGCTGGTGGTTAGCCGAGGAGGAAATTGTCACATTTTATTGTCCTACTTCCGAATTAAAGCGATAAACACATCAAAACTACGAAAATAAGTTAAACAAGTTGTGCGTGGCGAATATTTTTCTGCGAAGGCAGTTTTTTCTTTTTTTTTTTGAATAAAGAAGAAGATTGAATCGAGCGAAGTTAATTCTTATGTGAGGGTAGGTTCTACTGACTAAGATGACCTTATTCTACATTGTTCCTTTTTGAATAGAGAGTGCGGTACTATTTTGTAGAAGAGTAAGCGTTTCCCCGAGTATATTGAGAATATTCTAGAATGGACATTTCGAAAGATATCTTGACCAGATCGTTTCCGTATTTTATAGAACTTTCTAGAAAAACGTTGGACAGTCTCGAAACTTTCATGAAGTTGTGTATTCCTCCATTCATACCTTTTATAACTTCTTGGATAGATTCTTGAGGCGCAACTTCTTACACTACGGTTTCTTTGGACATTCAATGGAGAAGGATTTCGTTCTTGAACGTGTTGCTTAAGACCGTCCTAAGTGCGCTCCATCGGATTTAGATCGGGACAAAGAAGAGGGTACTTAATTGCTGCTACTTGTAACATTTGAAGATAGTCAGTGGCTACTCTCACCGCGTGGGAGCAATTCATTTCTCTGTCTCCTCCATATTCGTTCTTAATCATGATGTCGAAGAACGCTAGGGCTTCTTTAACATTCTTCTTATGGTTCATTTACGGATTCTTCTCGCAATGATTCGCTTATTTCATAACGTAGTAGACGCAATACGTAGGCTTCTTGGATGGGGTGAACCCTCAAAGACCTATTTTTAGCACATTTTTTAAGTTGCGCGTCGCCATATATCTTCTGGAGTCGACGGCCGCCTTGCTTAGTAACTCAGTAAGAGATCTTTTAAGACGTTAAACAACAACAAACGAAATTATGGAAAAAGAAAGCAATTAAGCACAACCAACAATATCTCTTTACATTGTCTTGACCAAAAAATAAGTATTTTTTAAGCTTCTGCAAGATGCGATTTAATTCAGGCTTATTAAACTTAGCTGCAATATAGGTAAGCCCTTGGATATCGTTTATATGAGCGTTGAACTCCCAAGTCTTGTTGCAACATATCGCTGGTTTCGTTTCTTCAATTAGAGCAACAATTTTGGTGACTTGGATGTGCCTTCCATTCAAGGTACATCAAAGGTGCTCAAGTCATTTAAAAACTTGATATTTTTGTTGTATTTTGATGGCGAGTGTCCGCGTGAAAGGAGTTCCCCTTTTAACGTAAACAAAATACATAAATGAAAAATGGAAAAGAGGAAAGGATCATTATTGATTTGGTATCTATTGTAAAAAGACGCTATTGTCTGGTTAATAATTACTTTAATTTGACTCTTACATAATATTTTTGATGATACGCATCGCTAATTTCCTTCATTATATCACATAATACACCCACTCAACTTTATTTTCGTAACCTCCAACGTCGATGTCGATTTTCGCCTAGAGCTCACATCATCCACGAGATTATTCTTCCCCAGCGGACGGCATAATTTTTTCCTTTTGTCGAACGTCGACGGTTCGGTGAAAAATCTTAATGTTAAAAGGTAGTAAGACCACGCCGACGATAGCATGGCAACGAGGGACGAGAGTGATAAATTGATATGGTAGGTAATCTGGCCGGGCTATTTGACTATCGGTGCCTCATTTCTTCTACTTTTATGCGACGGTTCGGTCGAGCAAAAAACTCGAATGCTTTATGCGAAATTGTTATAACGTTCGTAGTTCTGAAGTTTTTACCGCCGCAACTTCGCCGTTTTCTTTTGCTTTCCCTTTTGACTGGAATGAAGAAAAAAAAAAATAAGACCGAGGAATTATACGGTTTTCTGTTTTAAATAATAGTGTACATTGAATAATGAAGAATCGATATTGAAAGTATTAATTTGGTTTTTCTACTTTGTAAGGTGACGTACTAATAAATCTTGGGTTAGACGTCGACGTCAACAGGCTACGGAAAATATCGCTCGCGAGTAAAGAACAAAGTTCGCGAATGATAGAATTGAGGTTCTTTTTAGAAGAATTAATCATAAATAAATATTCCCCTAACTCCCCTTTTTAACACTGTAATGCTTTAGATTATCATGGCCCTGGTCGGTACCGTTAGTCTTATTCGATGTAGTTCGTAAGTGTTTAGCTACATAATTTATAATATTCACAATTTTAGAAATATCCACGTCAATTGAACAATAAAATTCAATTTAACAAATTTAGACGTTAACGTTAATAAATAGCGAATTGCCCTCGTATATAAGCCCCGTAACGGTTTCCATTCGTCTGCAGACTCTAACTTGCCACAATTCACCCTCGGTCCCCAGTTTCCACATCCTTCTTCTCCGGGTTTGTTTGTTTACGGCGACTTAAAGCTTATGTATATTTTTCCTGATATAAACGCTAGCCTCCCGTTCCTGAGTAGCTACCGAACGAACCGCGCTCTCACAGTGTACCCGCTACGGAATATGAGTTTTATTCATGAAGATACGGTGGATATACCTGCAGCTCGCAGCATTATGTATTTAAATGATCCCGCGGTTCGGGACGCGTATAAAGAATGCTCGGCGGGGCGGGCCGTCGATATTTCCCATGAAATTTTCATACGATGCGATGAAGGCGACGGCGACGACCGACGCCGCCATCTCATGTAAACAATTAATGGGGTTCTGAGCCGGGGAAGGTACCAGGGTTCCATTTTCCAAAGTTATTTGTTACGGAGTAACGTTTTCTATTTCTTTTTCGCGCGAGCGCAGCGCATTGCGAGTTTTTTGGAATGTCGTGAATTAATTTACTTTTCGTGACTTTCCAGAAAAATACTGACAAGCTCTTGCCGTCGATCCATGAACAATAGGAGCGACGGATCGAACCGCTTTCGGTCATCAGAATAGTCGTTATAATTCTATCTCAACCCTGAACTCATCCTTTGCTCTCCGACAAACGTCCAAGGTAGAAACCTTTGAGGTTATAGGATGATGCCAGTTGCTAAATTTATCGGCGTTGAAGGTAAAATAGAAGTTATTACTAAAATCCGCCGTTCTTCGCGCGCCTCACGAAATTAGCAGAGACTAGACAGACTCGGGTTTTGTGGACCAATAGGCTACACGAACCCGTTCTCTCGACACAAGTCTACAAATTTTGGTTAATACGATACGTTCCTAGACACCCATAGTTGCAACTCCGTTTACAACACCCTGTATTTTCAACTCAAGAAAAATCATCCAACGAGCAGAAACAAACCGGAAATACTCGGTCCCGTATTATACGACCATGCCAGTCCCTTACCCTCTTGTAGCGGAAACATTCGTTGCGCCGGTGGTCAACGATCCGTGAACGAACGTTATCCTCGAATTTGTTTTCAATAAATAAAATTTTATCTTCGAATCTCCGTCATTCCGACTCCTTCCCTAAGAGAGCTTAATTTCGCCCTAATCCTTTGTAGTTTTATTGCTTTCAACCTTCCCATCCGAAGGGAGTACCGTCGTTTAACTTTGTAATAGGAAAAAGTTACAAAATTCCGGCGACTCAACCCCCTTTTCATCGTACCGCCACCCGAGCGGCGGCGATTGACCATTATTTCATTAGTTTTTCGACCGATTTGTCACGTTTTATGGGGAGAATTTCCGCCGTCATAAACCCACTGGTAGCTCAGCAGTAAAAACTTCATTAATGCCGCGCGGTATAAAATATTGCAAGAGCGACATTAAAATTCGTACGCGGTAAAATTACAATTTGCCGGAGGAATTTGCGTAATTGAAATGCACTCGTTGTTATTTACGGTTGTTTTCGGCTCTGAAAACGAATTGAATGGAATATACGTCTTTCGATCTGTCTGAATGCACCATTGGGACGTTGGCGAAATTTATATGAAAATCATCAGAACTATTTCAACGCGGATCGATTGTTGAGAAGGCTTACGGAATATAGCTAACAAGAGAGGGTAAATGTAACGAAATAACGCAGCGAAAACTGACGGCAGGACCGACGAAGGAACACCATCAATCATATCCGCTTCAACAAACCGTAAATATTATTATTATTAAGCAAAATTCATTATTAGCGAAAATTATGTCCCAATTTATTCACGTATTCAGCGGTTGAATGTCGGCCTAATAACGGGCCGTTCGTCCCTCCGCCGTCTCTTATCCGCCGAAACGGATACTTCGCCAACAACAAAACCAAGAAGAGCGGAGCGCCCGAAGACCCTACTAACTAACGAGAAAGCGGGAAGAAGCCGAGCAAGAAATCGGGTCTCGGCGGGGCGGCGGACCGACAGGCTCTGGCTGCGAGGTCAGGAAAACAAAGGATGTGCTAACGAAATGACAGATTGCCGCTTCAGATATAGACTGCGCTAAACGACTAGATGAAAAATAGATAAATTACTTGGGTGGCAATTTAGTCGTTAGAATTTTTTTGCCCGTTGTAGAAGAGGTAGAAAGCTGGTGGAAACTAACGGAACGAGATACGAGGACTTCAATTTCGGTATTGAAACTAATTTAATTTGTTTTTCGTTAAAATTATGGCATACTTTTGTAATGACAAATGGATGTTCAATAAAAATCTTGCTGCGAACAATAAACCGCTAGATATCCAGATAATTAATATTTTTTCGTAAAATCAAAGATTTTCTTAGTTCTAGGAGCGTTTCCTATGAAACGTCTTCTTCTCTGCAAAGCCGCAATAGGCCTTTTGCCGCATGTTTGTCTCTTGTGAGCAGGAAAACCTTACAAATAAGAGTCCAATGCAGTAATGTAGTAGGATCGTGTTCGCCATTCTGTAGTACGAGAGACCATAGTCTGTTGTTCTCAGACTTCTCATCGTATCGGAAAGCTCATCTTTCCCATCTACAAATCCTTTTGTTCTTCTCCTTTCCTCTTTTATTTTCTTCCTGTTTTTTCTCTTTTTTTTCCGTGTCTTTCCGTTTCATTGCCTTCTTCTTCTATTTTTCCAATTCTACTTCTTCATTTTCTTTTTCTTTTGTTTTCTACTCTTCCCTTTAATTTCTCCTTTTTCTGTTTTTCACTTTCTTTATGTTTTTTTTTCTTTTCTGCTTTGTCTTTCCAACAATCTGTTCCACCAAGTTTTCCTTTTCATAATTTGTAATAACTTAAATTATACAAAAACGCAATACGCTAGACAGCTATACACAACCATCGTTTATACGATGGTAAAGGGGGTAAGAAGAAGGAGCGACGATTGTGAAGAAAATAATTATCTTTATCTTCACTTTTGCTTATTATTATTCACGCGTCGTATCCATATTAAATTTAATGCGAAAATACTGTTATGCGCTGATATGGAGCTTTCTAGATAAGTAGAACTTGGTTGCGACGAAGTTACACCTTATAATATAATATATATGGCCAAGTTACGGATGTATAACGGCTTTGCTTCTGACACATTAAGTTTCAGCGTATTCTCCGTAGTAATGTGCATAAGTAAGTAGGCAAAGCGCATATTTGTATTTAGATTGTGCGTGTAATGACGACGGCAACGTTCATTTGTTGAATCAACTCCCCGAAAACTTACGTGTTTACTTACGTACTTATGTTTAAGGGGGCTTACCTTTAGAAAATATCGTTACGTCTGTTCAACTTACGGTTTCACCTTTGTTTCCTTAAGCGGATTGCCCCGATCCTTATAAAATATTTGAATTTAGTGACTAATTTCAGGTTAAATCTAAATACATACATTTAAATTTAATAAAAAAAAACGAAGAAAAAATTGAGCGTTCATTGTTTTACAGATGCGTGAGTTTAAGAAATACACACATAAAATGTTAACGAAATACTCTAACGATTCAGGAGCGGTGTGTTTTTAATTGCAGCCAGTGTACACTGCTTGTATTCTACTGCGCCAATTGCAATCTAGCAATTGTACCAAATATCGGAAGCAAAGGCGATAATAGCTGATTGACCCATCGATTCGCACGTATTTCGCTAAAGATATGCAACGTACATTGTAACGAAGACAATCGCCCTCCTTCCTACTTCCTACCAGTGTTATTTCATCTTCGAATCCTGTTATTGACTATCGCGCCATCTACAGCGCCGGCAACAGTTGCATGTATACCGTAGATGAACGGCCAAGGCAAGCTAGATGTTGGCAGGCTTGCCGATGTAAGGGTTTCGCCCGACGGTGGTATCGTACGGTCCGTAGCGTCACGCTAAGCGGATTGCGCTAAATATTAGATACAATTTGTCTTGGATTAGACCGTCCCCGAGCTGCTTCAATTTGTCTCTGATCCAGCTAATAATAATTCCTTTCCTATAGTGTTAATTAACTCTTGTGTAAATTATCGTTTTCGATCCGTTCGTTCTCCTTATATACGGCCGATCTGCTATTGCCGTCTCGTTTTATTTTGCCCTCTACGTCCACGCTAAACCTGCAAACCAATACATCAGAACATTAGCGTTTCGATTTTGTTCTATTTACAACATTGTGTTTCGGCTAAAGCGTCGCAGTATTAATTATAAGATGGCGGCTGTAATACCAGAAGAACTGTCTGTTGCAGCTGTGTTTTATCTTTCTTCCTCGTAAGCTTATTGCTACTACCTGCTTTCATTCCAAAGATCGTATCACATGCCAACAGAAGAAAACATGTTGATAAAACAATTGCTAAAGTAGAGCGTTTTCAACTTTACCAGCTCACTGGTTGAAATGCATTGGAAACAAACATGAAATGAAAACAAAACTAGTTTCCTCGATGGACACAGAGTCTCAGACTTGTTTGATCTTTCTGTTTCTTAAAACAAAAAGAAAACGGAAACTCGACTAGTTCATCTGTTACAAAAAATGTAAGTTACTGAAAGTAGCTTGTGACTGATTTCTTCTTGCTTGCATGTAAAAATAATGTAAATGATTAGAATGCCAGAATTTAAATAATTAAAAGAAATTCAAATGTTGTACGTATAAAGTGAATTTTGGTAATTATTAAAAATGGAAGTTACAATTGTAATATTTACAATAGATCATCCCACGCTTCGTAAAACGTCAAAGTAAAAACGTCTATTAAAGTAATTGAAGAATCCCTCTCTTTTTTATATCCAACTATATTTGATACGCTTCCTCCATTAGACATTTTAACTTCAACATATAAATAATTTTCTTTCTCCCAAAAAGCTTTTAAAATTGAAAGCTTTTGGGCGAAAAAAAACGAATTATATATATACTACAATACGTCCTCTATTTTTTTCCTCTGTCGCATTTTTTTTTTATTTTAAAATTCCCGGCAGCAATTACCTGCATTAACCTCATAAAAACGACATTAATTCCTCCTTTTCATCTCCAAATTATATTGGGTTTCTTATTATTTTTCATCCGTTCGCCGACGATATCCGAAATTAAAAAAGCTTTTAATGAAATCAACGACCGGCCTTTTTTCCATGGTTGCTTTCGGTTCGCGAAAGCAATAAAAGGACTAAGCTTCCCTCTGGTTGAATGCTTGCCACCGGTACTAGCGTTTCAATTTATATATATATAGTACTGCGTGGAATCTCAAGATGATTTGTTTCCTTTTAAGCTGTGCGACCTTTAAACAGACGATTAGTTGTTTCCGTTCCGCGAAAGGTTGCCGTGCAAAATAGAAAGGATATGGTTTAACCGGGAGAGAAAAAAACTTCTAAACCTAAGAAAATATAAAGTAGCGTACAGAAAGTATCCCTAATTCGTCGTTTATTAATCTAAAAGTAAAAAATTATTCCATTACAATGTTTCTAAAGCCATACGTGAAATGGAGGGAAGTATTCTTAACAAAATTAAATAAATAACAATCTCTTCTAGATATTTATATAAACTTACCATGCATAGATAGTGCCAACGTATTTCCATTTTCAACCGATCCATCGCTTACATCAAATTGAACGATCGGGACCCTACAGCGAAAACCGTCCATTCCCTTATCCGAAGCGATATTGCAGTTTTCGAGCCAACGGAAAAACGTTCTTACCGTTTTCGATAAATAATCTTTGAACCGGAGCGCCCGGACTTTCGGGCCCGGACTCTTCCTCCGCTACAGAGAGAACCTAGCAAGCGGCGCACATATACAGAAGAAGAGTGTATGGAAAAGAGGATGCAAAAGAGGAGTCTGCGAGGTCTTAGCATGAAGTGCAGCCAAGTGAGTAACGGCTTACGGTCGTAGGAATTCGGTCCGAAGACGTCGAAGCGCTTTGAGGCCGATATTAAATCAAAACATTGCCCCCGTCGTATTGAAATTAGCCAGCGGCTGACCGTATCGGGTATTCCGAGATTCTCGTCGGGGTATTCCAAGTATTTCGGTCTATGTATATACGTACGGCTGAAGTCTATTCGACGGTCAGCGCCTTAGGGTTTGCGAGGAAATAAGAAGTTTGTATCCGTGGGAGGTGGTTTTCTTCTCTTGGGCATCGCTTGCGACGGTTAGATGATATTCTGGAATGTTTCCCTGTGTTAGGGTTAATATTGACGTTGAAAATATAATATTTATTAATTAGAAAAAGCAAAGGTGAATGCTGTGATTTAAGCAAGGATCAAGCAAGGAGCGGATCGAGATGCACAGGAAAAAACCAAAAGGGCTTTCTTGTGATCTCAGGACGCGGTGAGCGAAAAAGTTAAACGAAATAGATCTTTCTAGACTAAACAACATCAAGGAACGTTGAATTACAGCCGTAATCCGTTATGACAAACATACTACTTTTACTATCACACATCTTCCCTCCGAAGGAAACGCATTAAAACAACAAAGGTTTTCTTGACGTTCTTCTTATTTCGCTGTAAAGAATACAAGTACTTAAAAAAAACGAAGTTGTCATCAAAAAAGAAAAAAAAGCGAAACTGTAGCTCGCCAAATATGGGGCTATACTAAGAAGAAGATCGGAATCGTAAAATGGGGGTTTGTAAGAGAGGAAAGAGAGGGCCGTAACCTAAAGAAAATCGTCAAAATAACCGGGGAATCGAATATACAGCTAGCGGCGAAAGGACGTTCGATTTTATAACTCGGTCGACGCTGCTATTTTACTTATGGCAATAAAATAATAAACTGCGATAACTGGCTGCCAATGAGAAGGAGATCCTTCCTCTTTATTTTCCTTCTTCCCCTCCTCGAAAAGGGTGATTCTTTGCGACGATTTTCTTGTACGACAGCAATATTTACTGGTGCTCTTGGGCCTTGCCGTTCATTACTTGTAAAAGGGCAGAGGGCGTTGGGTGGTAATCATCATCGTTAGGTTTTATAGCCCCCGCTGTCGATTGGTGGCGTTTGGAAACCTTTCGATTTTTATTTTTGAAAACATCTCCGGTTTTATTAGCGGAAACATAAATTTATTTTCGACGTCGCGAAACGCCAATATCTCCCTCTTGCTCTAACGGCTTAATAAAAACAATATTCTAAAATTTTTAGGTCGCGCTGTAGAGGTAGAATGTTTATAATTTTTGGGAGACTATTTATGGACACGCGATGACAGGTTCAACGGGATAGTTAAATATGTGGTTTTTGAAAGTTTGCGTAAATTTTGGGTTTTCTTGGCAAAAAAATCCGTTAACATCCACAAGTGAAGTAGCGCCAGAAGTAAATCTGTCCCAGACTCCAGTACGGAGAACTGGAACATGGAGATAACCTTAAGCAGGCGGTGATTGCGGTTTTTGCTCACAATAATGTATTCACATACAGTGAGTTTCGGTAAGGAACTTTCGATTTCCTTGAGTTGAATATTAACAAATTGACTACAGTAGAGTGCATGGACGGGTTGCGTGGGAAACACTGTATACTCAAACAACATTACTCTTCCACTGTTGCGGGTAGGCGATTCCTAGTATACTATTAAGCGGCAATATATTTGAAGTGGAGATTATTCTCAACAGCAGCAAGGTAAAAATTTCCATTTTTCAAGGTATATACGTATACGCAAAATAAAAAAAAGGCAAAACATCTTCAATAAACCTAAGGGCTTCATTAAGAAAGCTTCCCTTCGTGTTGCATTAATGCGGGTCACAAGCTTCCACCCGATGATGTTTATGAAAAAAAGTGAACCCAATAAAACAGCAAAAAAAGAACCCACAATACAAGCGTCTAATTAAAAAAAAAAGAAGAAAATAACAACGGCCACGCTGTTTCGTAACGCTAAGAAATGAAATTCCGCTGCGGCAGCGCCATCTGACTTCGAAAGCCGCTTAATCGCCCAGAAATGGCAAAAATGCGAAGCCGAAAGAATTAATTAAGGTCCGAGAAATTATGTAACTCGCAAAAAAGAAAACCTGGGCGCTAATAATTTTCCAACGCCGCCAATAGAATCTGTCCCCGAGGTGTAATTTCGTACCCGCGGCGTTTTCGGCCCCGCGGGAGAGGCGGTAATTTAAGTCGTCTAGGAGGATTTTATGCAGTTAGCGCCAAGTTTAATATAATCGTTTCGCATGGGGTCACATATTTCCGACCCGCGAGGAATAAGATTATGCAAAACTTATCTCCGAAACTAACATGGACATTTTCCAAACCGAAACTGATATTTTTAATACGGCTAAAGCTCCGGTCGGGAGTGGATTGCAAGTTTTACGTCGAGAGTTTCAACTTGATCGCGGCAACTATGTTTATAAGATCTGTTGAATATTTACGTTGGAACTAAAAGTAAACATCCACTTGACAAGCTTCAGATACTTCCAAAGAGATAGTTTCGTATCTAAGGAAATTTAATAAGACCCTTTAAACTTAGGTTACCGAAGGAGAGTTGCTGACAATTTCTGATATCTTCTTGACGATTGTAATAATCGAAGAGAAGTTCTGGAAACCGAATCAGTAGATAGATTAAAGTATTCTAAAATAACAGGTTACCAAATACTGGGAGAAGAATAAAATTCACAATTCCCAACGCTTCTCGGAGCAACCAAGCGCGTGTTGAAAATTTGAAGAGGAAGTCGATGTCAATTAGATTACTTTTTAAACATGAAAAAAAAAAATGAATGTTTGGTCTACCTACGACTTTCTTTTATCAATATTTAATTTCCTCCGGAACAAAACTGACTTTCGAATTATTGCTACTCTATGTTCTTGAACAACACCCAAAGCCTAAAAATGTAAATGCCAAGAAAATCATCTTGACAAGCAGATATTTAAAAGCAGCCTACCGTAAGAGTGTCCAATAAAATCCTAAAAATTAATTTGAAGGGCTTGTATCTTTTGTTCCTCAAAGCTGGTATTAACCGTCTCATTTTAATTTCTTCCTCTTTTTTTCATTTTATAATGGTCCAAAGTATTTTAAATAAATTTCGTTTAGTTCTCCTTATATTTACCTCTTATAATTGTTGAGGAAATCTGATGATCAGGAAGGTAATAAATCAGACTGGCCTAAAAAGAATTGTTTCTCATGGTAAAATTCCATGAGTTAGAAAGAGTTTCCACTCCCCCACCATGTTGGCTATTCAGATGTTAAGACCCTAAAACGTGCGGATAACTCTGGTGAAAGAGGTGTTAAATTAATTAAGGATTTTTATGAGCTATTGAATTGTAGACGAGGAACAAAGATAGTTTGTGTTGTGTTGTATCCGAGGAAGTATTTTTACCCAAATTGCAAGAAGGAAACATTGAACAGTACATTTTCTATAGATGCCTCATGGTAAAAACTACATCGCCATTTTTGGATAATTTTTGGCAATCTTCCAACTAACAAGAATAATAGACAATTTTAGTTGGTTTGTTTCTTTTTAAATTAATAGGGTCTGTTAATGGATGTCAATAAATTAAAATGAATTAGTATAAAAGTATAACGCAGTTTTGATAGTAAAACAAAGTTTACAAATGTGAAATGTTACAAATCTATACTTCCTCTACTGGACAAGTTCTTAGATTCAAGAAGACCAAAGAAAATGTTCAAAGTCTTTTCTGGAAGTTGCTAAATAAGAGAACAAGATCAAATTAAATCAGATTAAATAAAAGCTGACGATACTGTAGAAGAAAATACTTGAATGCAACGAATGAAGAAACACATTTCGCCTATTTTATGAGGTCGAAGAAGGAATCGTGTATTTTTTTTTAGGCGGGATACAAACGAGTGTTTCGACCTCAAAAAGACTATGTTGAAAAAGAAAATGAATCAAGATCATAAAAATGTTCTTTTCCTGCTGTGGTCGTGTATTTAACGGAATCGCCTTGTATATCAATATTTCCCGTATCCAATCATAATATGGAACAAATCTATTAATGTTGATGTTGTAATCATAATTGTTCATCGATTCATTTTTCGCATAACTTAACAAAAAAATGTCTGCTTTCTGCCCCGATCAAAACACACAATGACGTGTTTAAGTAGCGTTACACTAAAGCAAAAGATTTATTCGTTCAAATAGCCGAAAAAAAAGAACCCCTTTCAGCGTAGAAATCGCACTCTTTTTTTCTTCTTCTCTCCATTGAAAATCTACGCAGAAATACAAGTATACATATTCGTATACCTCCATAGAGGGGGACGGAAGGGGGAAAATACAGTCGAACGTGTTTCGTACTTAAATTGAAATTCATTTTCCACACCAGAAAGCCCGCTCGCGTATGGAAGAAAAGAAAAAACGAATATGCGACGAAGGCAACGGGGAGTACGGAAAGGGTATGAGGGGAGCGACGGATTTTATTTTTGGCGCGAAGGAATGCGTAGCGTGAAAATGGGAGCGAATAGAAAACCCAAAAGAGGAGTAGTAGATTAAGGTAAAAGGAGAATAAGAAAAATTTACTTCTCGCCATAAACACGGCTGACAAATGTGTATATATTGCGTGCCTCGCGCTGCGGGAAATAAGGCCTCTCGGTTGTATTACGCTTACGTGGGGAATTCTCCCGAAAGGGGGAGTCTATTATTGGGGTCTTTTGTATAGGATTTAAATTTGAGCATTTTTCAAGCTTTGCCGTGGACTACATCGCAGGTTTTAACGGTAAGATGGCTTTTACGCCACCCATTGGAACAAAACCGCACAATTAAATTGATCTCATTATCGACATCGTCTTAATGTTATTAAGCATATTTGGAGACGTCTCCTCGTAAGTATGAAATTTTAGGAGTACATCTTCAAATACTACGCATACGCACACCTAAACATCTCTTCCTCTCCTTTACATCTTAACGCGCTTCACCGGGGCAAATACAACGACGTAATTAATGCCGCCATCTTTAAGCGCCGGCATCCCTCCGAAATACATACCACCAACGCATGTAGACGACCTTGAATGACGTTCGCGTTCCTCCTCTATTCTTACGAGCACTTGTCGATCGTGTATAGGTGCTATAGACGAGCAGCGTAGTGACAATGACGATGCCACTGCTTCGTTTTATCGCTACCCTCACGCACCGATTGCTCGACATCGTCGGCAGCATCGAGAACAAGCGGGTAGGTTTTATATAGTCGTAAAGCGACCACGTAAAGGGAGGAAGCGATCAAGGGCGCATCGCTTTGGCCGTGAAAATGGGGAAACAAGTGTCGCGTTCATACGTACATAAAGTCCTTTTACGAGATACAAGACGGTTGTCGAGTTAAATTTTATCGCTTCTTATCTATCGAGTAACGTATCTAGATTGAGGGGAATTTCAGTTGTTGAATGGCACTATTCGATGGGTAGGTTACGCTAATTGTTAAATGATCGAAACTTACTTAATTTATTGGTGAGAAGACTAATTTTCTATCATCATCAAGAATGCAGGAAAGGAAAATTTGTTGGGTGTTGGATTTTAGATCACTGATTGCAAGTTAAGGCAAAGTCATAGCTTTTAGAGCTGGAGGAAAATTATTTAAATGGTTGCGCCTCTCTAGAGGGAGAAGAAAGAGGCATGGTTCTGCAATTTTTAGCGCAAGGGGGAAATTGGTGTCTTTTTGAAAGAAGAAAGTTAAAAATCGCAATAGAATTATTTGTACCAGAAGAATTATTCAGTATAAGAGAAGAATCACACGTTCTTCCATTAAAATACAACTGGCATCTCTATATTATGCTTTGCATCGAAATATATTAAATATTCTATTATTACTCGTATCTTGAGTCCATAATTAAATATTGGTTAATATTTTGGGGATATCTACTTTTACAAAAAAAAAAAATCATACTGCAGAAGAGGCATAAAAGAATATAGTTGGCGCTTTTAGAATGATCTCCTGTAGAACTATTTTTAAAGATCCAAGAATCTTTGCTTTCAGATATTTGCGGAATAGACGAACTTGAGCTCTGTTCAGCACGACTAAGGCTTTCAGGTGTTATCTTTAGTGGAAGTCTCAGTCATTTATTTAGCAAGCATTCAGCAAGCTGCATATAGCATGCATATAGCAAGCAGAAGGATCTACAGAACAGTTGTGTTGGGTCATCAATTAGCACAGCTAGATCTTTGAACTTTAGGTTCAAATTTTTGTCTGGATCTCGACAACCGGACGAGCTACGAGGACAAGTTTGGGCTCGCTCGAGAGCTCTCGACGGGCGCTTTAAGAGAGGGAAATTTCAACTCCCTAGTTCTAATCTTTCGAACGCTACGGCGTCTTAGTAGCCATGATTGTTTCTTCATTTGATTTCTGCGTAAGAACGGATATTTGCAGGTAGGTACGGATTTTGAAAAGCCAGTGGCTGTAATGTCTGGCCCATCAACAATAGTTTCTTGCGGAACTCTTGTGCATCGCACAATGGTTTAGGCTTGTAATGCAAAACCATCGCGGTCGACACCGGATCTGTTTTTAGGTTTAGTTTTACGTAATTCTTGCGTCTCTTTCGGTTTTGTTTAGTAAATCTTCGAATCGCAAGTTCTAAAGACTCATGAAAGTGTGTAAATTTTTTTTACCAAATGTTCTCAATTCAATATGAGCAAACCAAAGAATTTGAACTTTGGAAGCTTTTAGAAATCCAGTGTTGGATTTATTAAAACAAACACACTAATTAATTCAGATTTGGCTAGTATTAAATTCTATCTTTGCCCATTATTAAATCTACGGAAACGTGCGTCCGATTTGAGCATAGCCTTTTAATTATCTCGAACACACAACAAATTGTGCATCGATTGGTACCATTCCATTCCATTCTTTGCGAACACCGAATCGTTGGAAGCACTTGGTCGGAAAAATAACCCCGAAGCGCAAACAAAATATGTAACTTCCATTCGACGTATCTTAGCGCGGAAAAAGACGGTTTCTTTCCAACTCACGCCGTTTTAACGACCTCTAAACCGCCTCCGGCGAGGTCATGTCACTTCGACTTATAGAAAGGAGAAAGTTCGTTACGTATTCGGCGCGCGTCCATATCATGTTTATCGTTCCTCGTGTGTTTGCGAGTGTATGTGTGCCGCTGTTGTCGAAGTGTAAGTGTTTCTAAATGTTGCATAAGAAGAATAACAATTGCTTAATATTGAATTACACGGAGGAGGGAATTTAGGTTCGAGACGTGGGATGCTTTGGACGTCTCTCGGCAGTACGACTATTCTCTGGAGTGTGGCGTGTACAGGGTGAGCCCTTGGCGAGGTTCGCTTTGTTCCCCGAATGAAGGTAAGGTTTAAATTTAATTAATTTGGACAAACCTAAACGAACCACCTCATCAGCTGGGCTGATTCTAATCAAAGATAAAATTTAAATGATGAGAAAAATGTATTTATCGGCTACAAATGTTAATAATAATAAGAAACATTTGTTTACGTATACTACACAGTGCGTAATCGGTATTTCGGTAATCGTAATCGGTATTCTTTGAGAAAAACCATGAAATTTGTAGTTGATGGTTGCTTAGCTTTCGGTTGGTACGAATTTATAAAGTTTCGTTACTTGTTATAGATTTTCAAGTTTCTTTTCCTCGAATTTTCAAGCATTTCCTTGCACTAATTTCCGCAAGCACACTTGCTTTGTAAATACAGGGGTTAAAAATAAAACCCAAAAGATCTACATTTAAGACCGAGCATAGTAATAGTGTAGAATGCAACATTAACATTTTCGGAAATTTTGTGGAACTTTGAAGAATGCACAACCTAATTCTTCGCCCCAAATAACTAATACGCGTATCGATTCCGCCGAGTTCTCAAAAATAACCTACTGCGTCCCGTACACTAATGTCCATCCTAGATGTCAGGACTCTCGCGGGCCTCTCACTCGCGCTGCACATAGTTGCGTTTGGAGCGAGCGGGGCTCCCGACATCTGAAATCGACATTGTTGTACATCCGCAAACGCGTGTCGTGCTACTCCACCTGTCGTGAACGTATTCAGATATCGGTGTATTGACAAACATCGCTTTTGTGAACGCTCTCGGCCCGTATCCTTTCGACGAAATGAACTCGAATCACGTCAACATCCCCGGAAATAATCTAATTAGGTAAAAGCCGCGTTTATGCTGTGATGTGCCCACTTTTACAACGTGTTCCTTTGTACAATGTAAACGGGATGCATCGATATCGACAAGGTTTCGAACAACTGGAGCGGCATAGATTATATTTGAAACGCTAAAGCTGTAGCGGATTTCTTGTTCTAAATTTATCCAAACCCTCAAATCTTTATGTCTATTTTAAGGATATCAATGCAGAAAGCACTTGAACGTGATGGTTTTACCAATTTTCGCAAATTATACATTCCGCAAGCATTAACGTTTTCGAATAAGTTTGGGATAGATACGAGAATTCTTCAACTATAACGTAATATTTGACGTTATAATGCATCTACCAACCTACCTGCGCCAAATATAATTCTCCCCAACAACCAACGCGTACTCAGTTTTGTTGCGGAATTAAAATATCGCGCCGAATTTATTCGCTCCAGTTGATAGAGACTCGCATCAACAAAACTGTCACCCGATAAACGTCCCTCTCCCCGTGACGACGCGATATTATTCACGAGCGTATGCAATTCGTTGATAAACCTCCGCCGGCTCGACAAGTTTGAGAACTCCCCGCTGAAAATTTAATCCCCCGCCGCGTTAAACTGAAACAGCCTGCTGTTGTCGGACTGTCGCCGCCGCTAGGTTACGCGAGGCGATGGTAGATGGAGCCGTGCAGTTAAAACATTAACACCGGAGAAAGAGGAAATCTCGCGCTTGATAGATTAGTTAGTTGTATACGGTTCGTTTTGATTTTCATGTTAAATTAAAAGCGCCCAACCCCAGCACGACTGCGAGTGCAGGAACAGTCGGGAAAGAGGCGATTTCGAAACGGAGCGAGTTTCAGCGATGAACGGCGACCGGATTTTGTGTTCGGCGAGAGGAAAAGAGAAGGGGAAGTTGATTAAATAAATAACTGCGATGTAGCAGCGAGTTTTTAGTCAATAGGAAGTGAGGAAAACAATGCTATTGGTATGATTATACAAGTTGTTCCATTAGCTGTTAAGGCAACTTATGCGTATATCAAATAATATATAATTTAATAATATAATTAGCTAACTTTTCTTTACTTTGGCTCGACATTTTGAATGGACTAAGATTGTCTTGTTTATTGTTATCATGATGACCAAACAGTACAAGAACCAGAAACTGCTTGGATGCGATACTCAAATGCAGGACTCGCGTTCGGTGGGTTCAATAACTATCTGGCTTCCATAAGAGATGGCACTACTCGAATTAAAATAACTCTTCGTGGCTAACCAGCGTCAAAGAAGACTAAAACCACCGTATGCGTCAGTAAGTTTAGGGGGCCAGTCTTTTGGGATGTTCGTGGAGCAACGTACGTCGTTTCTCTTGAGTTGAGGATCGAACAAGGAGGTTCACATAAGACTGGGGCGTAGTTTTAAATAAGGATGCTTGGAAGAGTATCGTGTCCATAAGCCATGGTTGTTTCGAATTTATTTAAGTAGCGCGAGACCTCTTTAGTAGTAAAGAGATGCTAGTTCGTCGACAGTTAGTTGAGCTTACTCAGTGTGTAAGTGGCGTTTAAGTATTGGCGATCAAGTTGATGTTATTTGTTTAAATCATGTTATTCTAACATTCAATCTTTGCGTTGTTGGTGTTTGTGCCGATACTTGCATTGTATTTATTGTGACTATGTTATATCTATTGCAATGGTTTTTCGTCTAGAACTTTCATTGCATCTAGTGGCGTTCCTCAACGCTCCAACTTGAATAGAAAAAATACAAGGTGTCATTTAAGAAAATTCGGCATCAGCTTCTAAAAAAGTTTGCTTTGTTCTTATACCATGACAGTTTCATCGAAATCCGAACTTTCGGGTTGTCGGTGTTCAACCTGCGAGATCCTACAGCGAATCCCGCTAATTAGAAGCGAAAAGCTAGATGGAGTCAGCGGCGATGATTAAAAAGAAGGACGCGGTAAAGTAGGTACGTACAAATGAGAATCGGGCGTGTTGCACAAGCGATGTACACAATGCCCCCCACACTAACGCCATCACTCAAAGCTCTCCCGGTTTCGAGCGCGCTTGCTAGCAACAGAGGTAATGGTGTGTTGCCGCTTTTATGAAATCAATTTGTTAAATGAACGTAATTGTCGGAACTCCGAAAACGCGTTCAGCCGTCATTTATCTCCGCGCTCTCGCGCTCACAAAAGGAATTTACATCGCATAACTAACCTACTCGTTATATCATCAAGCGCCAGCGAGTAATCGTAGGTTGCAAGGGGACGGGAGGGAGGTTCGCTTCTTGGAGAGTTCGCGCAGCGTTTCATCTTCGTGCTTTCGGAAGTCAAGTGCGACGATTCGGATCCTACCCGCCCCTTTACTCCTTTTCAACGCACCAAATGCGGATTTGCATTGAGAAGAACGAAGGCATCGGCTAGATCTAGTTCGCGGTGGAGGTACATACTCATCTGAATTTTAAAACGTTATATTTGTGATCCTCTACGTCTCTTAGATATTTGAAGGTGGGTTAGGTTGGTTTACTTCCGAGATAAAACGTGCTAGAATGGAAGGAAATACAGGACGATATAAAGGAAAACGAATTATTTTCTTTGCTGTAATGTAGCGAAGATCCAACGGTGGTGTGAGGACTTGTTGGTTTCGATTATGTCGTCTAGTACTAAGTTTTCGTATCCATCATCTCCTATATTGTGAAACAAATAACTTGTTAGAGCATCTAAATATTTCGATGTAATTCCGTCTTGTGAAATAAACTCTAATATGAATATTCCAGAACAGCTCAGATCTAGTTGCGACCAATAAATCGAAGATGTAGCTAAATACCAAAACTGAAAAGCAATAAATGTTTTAACATTATTTACTCTTTTTATCACGCCGTTATTTCTCGTTTTTGCTGCCATCCGTCCTTCACCATCAATTCTCTTCAACGCACATGCATAATCGATAAACAAATTATCAAACACAAACAACTCCAGCCGGCTCTAACGATAATAACGCAAGAAACTAAAACCATTTACGTCAAAAATGCATAAAATCACCGCACCAGGAGGCATTACCGCCCCAGCGTTAATAAAATGACCCGCGCACAACACTCAAACAACGCCGAATACGAACCCTGGGCAAGCCATAAAGCGAAATTAACGACCAGTCTGTATAGTATTAATTGCATTAAATATTAGATGCGACCTCGAACGATGTCACCTACTGTTTTCACCCCCACTACCGATTCCCCACAGGACTTTCCCTTCTGAAATACACGTGTTTATTCGGAAACGCGTGCTCAATATATTCTATTCTAGGCGCGAGAAGATCGTCAAGCTCACTGCTATCGATCTTGGACAAGAGGATAAGTTGGAGTCCTTTTCATTATATTAGTTTTTCCAAACGTCGAATTATAACAACGCTTAAACGGGTAGAAGCAACGAACAACGATCTTAATATGTTAGGTCCAAAGCCGTCAAAGTGGATACCGGATACCAACTTAAGGAAGCATACTCAATCTTACCCAATACGAAGGTAGAGTATAAAGATTGTGTCCTAAAAGTATCTAGATATTCTCATAATGGAACCGAATGTTCTATATGGGTGCTTGAACACAGGCTTAAGGGTAGGATTAGCGTCAAACATAACTCCTAGGCTCACAAATTAAGTACTGCACAATGTTGATATGGCACGAGTGTAAGATTTGTCAATGCTAACAGTAAGTTTATATTTTTTTCATAAATCAGCGATGATACTCAGGTTGGATTAAAGTACATGACCATCATCAAGCGCAGTATATCTTGATGTCATCAGAATAACTGAGAATGAGCTAGTGTGCTTGGAGGAGCAAATGGTGAATAAAAGGTAGCAACAAGAGGAGACCTAAGTGAAAATCTCTGCATTTAGAGTCATCTTACCGACAGTATTGAGATCATATCTGTATCACCACTCTTTGTTTTTCTTTTTCAGTTTACCAATATCGATTTTCCTCCTCTTACTGTTAGTGCTCGGCCGGAATTCCATGCTTTCTCTCGTTTATTCCCTTCAGCTCTTCGCTTAACTTCTACCGGGGTTTAACGAGCGAACATTGTAAGCGATTCTGGGACGAGTCGCCTCCTCTAAACTTCGTTTAAAGTATTGTCACTTCAGACCTTTATTGGACTTTTATTTATCGAAGCGCTTGCAACTTGATGAACTTAGTTCGGCTGCAGGCTCGCTTGCCTGTACCGTCTTCCTTTACCGTCGTTCCCGGCTAAACAATTAACTCTTTAAAAAAACTAATAACATTTACGACCCTTCCTTCGCCTCTATCCTAGCCTTTTTCTGTACGGAAAAGAGGAAGTCGGGCTCCGATTGCTGAACGAATTAAGACCTCTTTTCCGCGCGCGTGTGTGAGGAAGTGATTTGATGCGATTACTTGATCCTTATTGCAAGGACAAATCGAAACTTTCTGTATGTAACGTTCGTACTAATTGTGTTGGAAAGTTTCGCTTTTACTGCAAAGGTTTCGACTTGTTAGCTCTTCGAATTATCCGCGAGTTCGCGAAGAGTCTGAACTACACCATCTTTCTTGAAACATTTAAGATCCATATCAGGTCGAGGTTTTTATATAAGAAGACGTTAACTTGAGCAATTCAACTTGGAACCCGATTGTGAATCGAAGTAATTATTTAGAAGTGGCTGGATTTTAGTAGGAAACGTATAAATATCGCGTTTATGAAGCGGACAAATAAGATTGTTTTTCTCGATTTTTATATATATATTTTTTACAAATATGTCTATTGTTATTATCAGTAAACGTTCTAGTTATTTCATCAATTTATTCTCTCTCTTCTTTCTGAAGGAACAACTGGCCATGTGAGCCCTTAACCTTCATCTCGTAACGTAGCTTTTATCGTCACACGCGATTACCTGTTAACAAAGCATTCATCAAGCTAGTAAACCGGGTCAAGATAGCGTCTGGCTCTATTTACATGAACATATAATAGCCGGCGATATGAGACATCAGCATCTAACGCAATATTTATTGCTTTTAATTATATTTCGCGAGAGAAAGCCGAGCTAAAACGTTCTACGACACGCGTGGCATTCTCTACGAGCCGTGGTTAACACCAGGAAGCGAAGATAGTGGCGCCATGTTAGTACGTACAATAGGCGCTCCCCATAAAAATTATCTCCGTGAATTTGATTTGCATTTCAGCGGGTCGCGGCTGTAATTACGCGTTGTGCGTTATCAAGGTGCGCCTCCTCTTAAATGGACGATAAATTTCGCCGTTCGCCATAGTATTTGGGCGTAACGTATTACAGGTGAAGATTAGAATTGAAATCGCTTGCAGCTTGAGTGTCGGGATAGAGGAGGAACGGGAGGAATTGAGATAAGATAGTAAACTTGATGTCTAATGCGAAATTAGAGCATCAATTCGGCGAGTAAGGTATCTCTTCTAGAAGATTGTCTTGTCTTCATTACTAAACGCCCGTCGTCTTATATTATAATAAATAAGGAAAATGTGCAGAGAAGTATAAATTACGAATAGATTTATTTAAGACCTCCAAGTAAACTAGGAAGGGACGATCAAGAACATCGACATTTTAAAAATTCTTTACAAACGTTTAACATTGTTTTATCTGATCGTCCAAATCTAAATCAGAGCATTTAACCGCCGCACAAAGTAACCATTAAACAACGTTGATAATTTTTATTCTTTGCTCGTTTATTTCCAACAAAAAGGAAAAATATAAAACGAAGCAAAGAAAGGGCGACTTCATTTTTAACAGCGCAAAAACAGAGAAAGAGCGTTAAGTTAACTCCGTAGTTTCCGGAAAGTGGCGTCAGCTATTATAAAAACCGTTAATTTATATTTTATTAGTCGTAGCGCTGCGTTAGGAATTTATTTAACGGCCGGAAGCTTCGGTCCCCTTTCTGCGGTCTACACAGACTTATAGTAAAGGTAGCGAGCTTCGGGAGAAATGCTATTAAGGAGGAAGGCATCGTGTCTGCGCTGCAGCCACCTGAGTCACCTGTTTCTTTTGCTATTGCCAGAGTTGCAAATAAGACGTGGAGAAAAGAGTAAGTTAAGGAACGCTGTTCCAGTGACGACAAGACTTTCGTCGCTGGCGAAGATAATTTTTCAATGGAAAGAGAGCGAGGAATTCAAGTTAAGGTAAAGTAAAATTAGTGTAAGGGAATTTTAAATTTGCAAGAATGGAATGTAAGCTGTTATCTTCTTAATGTTTTGCAAAGGATAATGGAGCACGTATTACAATTTTTGACCCAGATCGAAGTGTAATACTACATTTAAACTGTGAGAGATCAATTAAGCACGTCTCTATGTTTGTTGCACAAACAATATCTGCTCATTGCGTTGATTAAACGCAGTTGTGTTCGCTGATACGATGTAAATTAAGCTTGCCCAATCAATGTTTGATCGCATCACATTACCATCCTGCACGGCAGTGTACCGGGTTAGTTTATTCTGTAGTATGGCATATACGATTCATGTACAGTATTGGGCATGGATAGTAAACGGTTTCGCAAAGTCTATTTAAATTCTAAACAAAGATGGAATGCAAATTTCGCATTATACCGGTTGACATTGAAAAAACACAAAGAATGGTGTCGCAGGATAGGCGATTGCGCGGACGTAATTGAACCAAAAATGAGAGTATATCAGTTTCGAGTATTATCATATTTTTAAAGCGCTGGAAAATGTTTAGTAAGTATTTTGCAAACCAACCAGTGAGTTGTGAGAGATGTTCCTTGAAAAGGAACAGCAAGTCTCGTGAAACAACGACCTCATTATAGGCTACGTATGTATACGTGCAATTGAGAGAAATGATGTTAATTGCCATTCTCTTAATTTTTTATTCGCAACTGCGGCCTTTTCTTAAATGCCCAAACCTTCTCCTCTGGTAGAGGAGATCGGACATCTTTAACGATGTCCGATAGTACCCTATATAAATCTACTAGAAGGTCCTTGACGAAAGTTCCACACTTTCCATTTCAATCGAGAAAGTTCTACAAGTTACAATCACGATCTAGTCTGGATGTTCTAGATGTGTTCATGCTAGAACATATGTCTGCTTGTATTCGTTCAAAACAACCAAATATCTCGGCTGACCCGTGTATACGCTTTCGCTTTGGACCTGATTCTCAGATCGTAAGTTACTGCGTCCGGAAGGAGGCCCGCGTGAAGGCCCACAGCGCGGTACTACCAACACCAACGACGGTACTAATAGACGCGGTTACTTAATAAGCAGAAGAGCCCGGAAATTATCGCCTGCGGGGTCTTAATTACATCCGCCCGCCCTTCTTGCATAATCCCATGGCGCGCTACACGGTTTCACGGGCCATTATAATCCCCCAGAAATTATCAGCCGTTTTTCCGCGTTGGTTATAGTGGTGACCGCAGCCGCTGCTGCTGTACTACGGCTCATGTCGTTGTCGCTGTCGTTGTACGTGCTGTTGTATACGCATTTGTTTTTGTAGGGGTGCGAGTAGGTACTACTACGACAGCCACTTCATACGCCTTTCTTTCAGCTCGTCACGGCTGAAATGAAAATTAGGTTAATTTGCCTCGTCTTTCTCGTTGGGAACTTGTAACTTAACTACTCAGAAATAATTTATTTTTATCTGTGCACCTGGGAGCGTTAGGGATTACAACTTTCCTTCCACCTTTAAAGGTTAAAATTTGGAAAACTTCGACGTAACTAAAAAAATTAATTTCAGTCCTTTTTAATACAAAATAAGTTCCTAAAAATCAGTATTTTGTCCTTTTCTCGGAACTTCCTCAAATGTTAAAAAGCTTTAGTTTTTGGACCCCTCACACCTTTACCCACAGTTGCCGTTTTCTGAAAATTTGATATTGGAACCGCATTGCGCAAGGAGTTAGGTTCTGTAAAGGATCCATCTAAGGCAGAGCGGTCAGCGCTTGTCGAAGATAGAACAAGTAAATTAAACGCTTTATCGGCTATGGGTTCTTTTAAGTTTTATGTTGTGCAAGAATTTTTAGCGAAACAATGATGAACAAGTGCACTGGTGATCCCTTTTTCGCCAAAGGTATTCTTTTACATTAAACGACGAAGTATAAATAATATAAAAAAAAAATGTTTCATGCATAATCTTCCACAAAAAGAGAGCAACGTAGTTTCTTGAAACTTCATCCAACTTTGGAGATATCCAAATTCGTCCTGACCGTTACGAAATAATTTTTTTTTTGAGTCAAAAAAGGCGACACACTAATATTACATACGTATGCCCACCAGAGAATCCATAGCATTTATCAAACGGGTAGCTTTTCCCCCATCCAGCAGGAGGAAAAAGAGATCTGCATAAAATGCGCAGCTAAATTAAAAATATCTTCTACCGCATCTTCACGAGCTCCGCTTCCCGCTGCGAGCTTAATATGTGCAATATATCCCGATTCCGGATGCATCTGCATGTAGGATTTCCAAATTAAAATGTACTTCAATATGGCGGAGGCCAGATAGTTATGCTAATGCGTCTACCCTTACATCAAGCCGCTAACATGCAGAGCAGCGGCCACGTCGGCTTATCTTGACATCTACATAACTACGGATCGTCTATTTCCGGTAGTTTTTGCAAGATGCCCGATATGGTCCTAAAAGTAATTAGTTTCGGATTTTGGCAGCTTTTAGTAAATCAGTCATTGTGAATGGTTTTTCCATTTTAGATTTCTTTGATAATTTTTTGTATTCTTGTGCTTTAAATTTTAAGGCATTGGATTAACTTAAATAATATGTTCGGTGATTTTAATATTCCAGTTTTTAATTGCTCTAAATCTCGAAGCTTGTCTACTAGCTAGACAAATCCAATAAAAGGAGTCCAAGAGGGTCAAATCGTGGACAAAAGCTGTATATTGATTGTTTCATTACGGACTTCATCGATTCTATAAAATTAACTATTTCTCTCTAACACGATGGCGGATACATGATGCCCGCTCTAAGAAACGAAGAATCCATTTTTAAATAAATTGAACAACATCTCAAAGTATGTTGATAGAACGGAAGGCCTGCATACCCGCGCTGACTTCGTGATGTCATACACCTACAACTTTTTCGCAAGTATAATAACACCGTTTCGCCTTCCACATAATGGGAAGTTATACCTATGATCTTCCCCTTAACGCCCGACTTATTTCTGTGATTAAAACTTACGTCCAAAGTTTCCTTTCTCTCGACTCGAGAGGTCTACCGATCCACCTCGCTTGCCTACGCTCTTTGCCTCCCATCTCCAAATGGATCCCCCGGCGAAAGGGGCGGTGCACCTCCTCCTCCCTCCTCGGAATAAATCATAACGGATTTCCGATATTTTCTAGTGCTTTTTGCTCGTTCAACGAAGGGAGCGAAAGCGCAGCCGGGGATGGAGGTAGAAGAGGTAAAAGAGACTATTACCTCATGCTTTCCAGAACGTATGCAAGCGGGTCTCTCCTCTACATATCCGTGGGGCATTTTCCTGGTCCCGACACAACTTCTATTTTAGTCAGCCAGATCAGCGTGCCGCTGAGATGTAACGCTGGTTTTGGGGGAAAACGCGGATGGCTCCGGCGATGGAGATGTACCTATATTATCCGGCGCGTGTTTTCAATCTTGTTTTTCTTCGTTTGTAATCTAAGAAACATGTTCCTATGCTCTTTATGTGCCTTTTGGTTTCGATCAAGTGGAATGGGTCACGCCAAAGTCTTCACTTTGGTAGCAGCGAGATTTTGGGAATTTCTTATTTTAAAAGGGGTGTATCAAGGAAAGGAAATGTTAAAAAACAACGCACACGCAAAATATAAATAAGTATAATAAAAAGAATTAATTTAGAAATCGTTAATTTTAATGAACAACACTTAAAGAACGATGGCGAACGACGATAGGATCTTCTGGAGAAGAAGCGGAAGGAACGTTATACAACTTTACTAATTTGTCAAGGATGCAATAACAAAGTGGAATCGATAAAATGAGCTCACCTAATTGAAAGCTTAAATAAAATATGCGAAAATAAAGCTTATTATAATGAGAGAACTTTAATTTTATAAATATGCACACGCGAGCCACTCAACTAATATGCTGAATGTATGCATTAGTATATTAGTTGAGTGGCCCATGCACATCCAATCTTTGGACCCGGCGTCTTGCGATACATCTGCCTGCCCTCTGATGTACGCCTTCGAAGATCCATCAAATATTCATCGGGTAATCCGAGCTCTAAGTCCGCTCTAACACCCGAGAAGGTCGACTCTGCCGGCAGCATTCTCGAGGATCCGCATTGTCCTTATACGACGACGACGACGGTATCGCCAGCGCCCCCTTATTATCCGGTTTACATTATTAAGAGCGCTAGCCGAACAATTACTCAGTCACCAGTCCGCCTTCTCCAGCTCAATATTCCTTTATGTACCATCGGGAGGCCGTAACGGAAGGACACACATAGGACGGACAATAGAGGGAGCTTTAAGGACATGGGGAGGAAATCATTTGAATCGCGAAGCAGGGCCTTACATGGCGTATTTCCCTGTTAATCGGGAACATGTACGATGTTCACAAGTTTAAGAAAAGCTGTCTTAAGTAAAGTAAATTTTGCTTCCAAGTAATTGTAATAATTAAGTGTGATTGAGGGAATGGATGTAGGGTATCCTAACGGGAACTGCATCGATGGATATATGAAGGACTATAAATTAGAAAAATCTGAAAACTTACCAGTGCGCAAAAGTCGACATATCCTATTTAACTAAAATATTTTTAATTATCTCATATTTCCGGTAATACCGGAAATAGCGGTTAATTTGTTATTGTTAACTCCTACGATGATTTTTTTTTATCTACGTGCTTTCTGCGATTAAATAAGATGGAGATGATACAAGACGTAGATTGCATCGTGAATTAAAAAATTAATTTTATGCGCTCTTAAATATATGCCCTCGCTCAATGCAAGGAGCGCGCACTTTTAATTAATTAACTCTGTAATTCTGTTAGTTTTCGCGCGATTGTAGATGTGTAATATCCATCCGTCCTTCGCCTTTTTTATTCGTCTTGCTTACCTCGTTTCTCTCATCACTCGGACGTGTAAAATTCGTTCGTTTCTGGCCGGGCTTTGACCGGCGCCCGTCATCGCGCCGACCGAATAACTAAAACTTCAATATTTCGCTCCACTCGAAAGTTTTCTCATTGAAAACTAGAAGTTATTAACTTTTACGATGAGATAGTATCACCGCTAAGAGAGGTCTATATGTGCAGCGTCGAAAATGAAACGTACATCGCATTTTTTCTAGGCTTGGATGGATCTTTTTGCTTAGACTAACTAAATAATTTGTTAGTCTAGTTGACATCTCGTTACCAAATAATAAAGTGTTATTGTTAACAATAATTTTGGAAACTACTTGGTTAAACTAAGCATCATTATGCTAGTCATAACAACTTAAAGACGAATACAAACACGAAAATTCTAACGACGCTCAAGTTCTTTCCCAGACGCTTCGCAAGCGACTTCCATATTACGCGCCCAATACCCGCCTCAGTACGGTATGGCTTGGCGCGAGATGCGGCTCGCGTTTGGCATACCTGAAATACGGCGACGTCGTGGCTTCCTTTAGCGTCGTGTCGCGCCGGTATGCGAAGCATTATCGCTGGCGCGCACCTCTATATCACCTCCGGATATTAACACACATCGCGTTCAATCTCTCTTTATTTGCGCTTCCCGTCGTATATACGGATAGAGTCAAGGGGGAGAAGGGTGTCGCGTGAGGCGCTAGCAAAGCTACGCTTTATAGAAATGCCCCGGTTATTGAGATAAATACCGGAAGTACCGATTTTATTTCATTTGATTTTCAAAGCGAAGATCTCCGGTTTCGAAGAGTATCGATTAGTTCGCTTTGCTTCGGATTTTCTCGCAAAGAATTTCCATTTGTTCGATCTTACGTTTAATTTAATTAAAAATAAACGTCTATTCTGCATGAAGACTTTTGTTAATCTTGACATTGCTCAAACGCGAGGAGAGGAAAGATATATTAGCGCATGTTATACTTACTGCTTTTAACAGTTAACAATCCGTCAAAATGTTGCAAAAACATCAAATTTTACTTCGCCAGCAGCATGGATTAAAAACGAAAACCGAATCGTATGTCAACAAGCCAAAATAATAGCTTCGACGTAAAAACTCGATTATAGCCGAACGCGATCCGCAATTTTTCAGTTTTCACCATCAGCTTTCGTGCGAAATACTACCCATGTCGCCTTCCGCCCTTTTTTCTTCTTTCCGTTTTCCAGCGGTTTATCTGACGAACAGCTAACAGCTGTCACCTCGCATTACCATAGTCATTTATTCCGATGTTTTACTCCGCAATGTATTACCGCGAGCGCACGACATAGTACCTAGGTTCTCGCCGCGTAGTTCTGTACAACCGAACGTATCGTGCGCCTTATTACAATTTTCTGTGTAGGAAATATAAAAACGGGCGACGTCTTTGATTGATTACGTCGCAATTTTCCGGTCCCCGGAAGTCATTTAAACCGAGCGACAATAAGAAGGCATGAAGAGTCCGGAACGAGCAGCGAAATGCAACGAAGCTCGGACGCTTCAGAGGCATTTTAGGAGTGAAACGTGAGCGACGAAATAGGTACGGTTATGACGTGGTTGTTAGTGCCGGTTTTCTTTGTTAGCGATTATCAAATTAAGTGTACAGTAAATTAAATTATAGTTGAAAGACTCGCCGCGTAAAGCACGTATGTAGTCGAGGAAGATGGTCTTTTTAATGTATCGTCAAATCTATCGCAGGGCGACTACTTATTACGGGGGTAGTCTGTAAAGTTTCAGTCTTATAAAGTACTTATTCAACAGGAAGATGGCGTCATTCATTAGGAGTATTTTAATATAATTGCGCATGCGCTGAAATATTAAAACCGAAAAGGGCGTCTGCATCAAATTTCAGCAGCTGAATTTAAACGCGGTCGTACCAGCATGGTTGATGATGAATGTTCGGGATACCCAAAAGATCGATAAAATTGGCAAATTCAACAAATGGTGTTGAATGACCGACGAATTAGAGTTTGAAAGCTTGTAGGGTTGCAAGTTAACGGAGAGTGCTGCCCTCGCTGCGTCATGTATGACGAAATGTTTTGCCCAGTTCCCAGCAAAATGAGCAGAATTCTTCCTTAGAGGCGTCGAGACCAAATCAGACGCGTATCGATAGAAATACCTAGGAAAGTTATCGCTGCCAACTTAATTCGTTTACGGCAAACCAGCTTTTAGCACCTACTGCTTTTTTTACGGGATTCTGTGTTGCATTAATTAACCTTAACATTAAAGCTGTACAAGAGTTATGTTGATGCTTGTGAATTGCTAAACTGGATTGCTTTTCTTGTAACTTAGCCTTTCTAGCAGATATCCACAAACGTGTTGCTATTTATATATCTAGAACCTGGTGCTGGAGAAAATAGCTTGCCTAATTGGAAATCAGCGAAAACAGGAAAATAACTTTATGTTATCTCTTAGTATAACATCCCATAATTAATAAGTAATTTGCAAATTTGTGATTTATCACAATAAATATAAAGAGAAAACACGGGAAGTAGATGATAGTGTTTACATAGTAACGGTAGGCTATATCGCGGTTTTCATCGTAATTACCTCTAGCAAGATATGACGCAAAAACTCTTAATTTTAGACGGTCACGCAAACTCTTTTTTTAGACGTTGATACCCAACAATAGATATACGTTTCGTTCTCCTGCATTGTGCCTTTCCATAGTATCCTAAAAATGAGCAACAGTCGCTTATGTATGAACCTGTAGTGTACTTGAGGTGTGACTATTCTTTCTCACGAATAGATATCGCTTTCCTAGAAGAAAATAATTTCAGTTGGGAAATTCGGGGAATAAAGGAATTTGGGATTCTTCTTTGCGGAAATCTCAATACGAAAAGCTCCATAAAAGAGTTCGCATCGTAATATCACCCAACCATTCAAAAATACGTCAGTAATGATTAAAATAGTTGTCATAAAGAAGACATACACCCCCCATATGAAAAGCGGAAAGAACGCAGATCATAATAACCAGCATTAGAAAGAAGGGAGACAATTTCTTCCGGCTACCACCGTAACGACGTCAGCGTCATCTCGGAAGCCATCAAAAACAACAACGGCTACGCGTGTGTCGCATATATTTGCGAAACATTTATATATCTATTATATTCCCACCCGTACCCATACCAACGTCCCTCTTATATTCGGTAGAGATATAAAATAAGCATAAAACGTCATAAAAAAGAGAAGTGGAGGGTTGCTTGTTTGTTCCCTTAACAACTCTTCGCTTATTTGACGAAATAATAAAAAGCTAGGCAACTTTTTACGAGGATCCCGCTAGATGTAGCTGGATATCGCAAACAATAATACAGGCGTGGATTATTTTTTTCTGTTTCCGTTGTTTCCAACGATTCCCCTACCGCGATATATACATACATACATCTGTAGTTGTGCTCCTACGAAGTTATAATATACGAGTGTATTATACTAATACGGAATGGTATCTCTCTTCCCTTCCTACGCCAATGAGGGTTTCGAAAGGGGTGCATAAGAGGTGCTGGGAATGTATCGGGTGACATTTATTACCAATAATCTGTGATTTATTCGCTCCGGTTAAGTAGTCGCTTGGCGAAATTTTACGTCTCTAGTTCTGCTTCTTTCGAATATTTCTGCGTTCGAGATTATCTAATTTTATCGATAGGAGCTGCAGGGGGAAAGGGGAAGAAGTTACGTAAGCATTTCAGTCCCCTGGGGTACCACCCAATCTTGATGACTCGATATTTACACTCGGAGATTTTGAATTATGAGATACGTCATAAGCTTGTTTAAACCTGTTTAACCACCAAGATTCGCTTGAATTTCTATTAGGCCTAGCTTCTTTAAGTATGAAACAAATCATTTTTGATGGACCCTAATGTTAACGAAATACTAAAGTGGTATTTTCCAAGTGGAAAAACTTTCTTCAATTTAGCCATGTTTCCGATCGACTGTTGGGGACAATGGTCAAAATGGTTTTCAATGTTTGAAAAGGGTTGCCGCGTTTTTCTCAAATTTTATTGTATTAACGCTAGCTCACGAGCCTAGTGCCTTATTCATCTACAACGTCAAATTTGAAAATATATTTCCAGCGTGGAAAATCGTCTTGTTTGTTTTGAGTAAAATAAGCATCTAGGCTAAAGAAACGTCTTTCCTTTACTACAATACAAGCTAAGCAACGTATTTCTTTAACTTGTAAAGCGATTGATTTTTACCTTACGAGGTTAACTAGAGCGTTTACATCAATTCCAATTAGGCATTCGCCTTCCTCTGTGTCCTATATTAAAATGCGAAGTACTACATCCTGGGATATACCCTCCCATATACATCTCAACTTCTCGTGTAGGCGGGGCATTCAATCAAAGCGAATACCCAAATTACGGTTGAAAGCACGCACCGAATACAAGAGCCCCGCGTTCTCTTTTCATCCTCGTCCTCGTCAGGCACAAACATTTAATTTATTATTGAAAAACTGCCTAACCAGCACTTTTAATTCGGGCAAAAAGGACCAACTAGACCCCGGTCGCGGGCCCTTTTAAACGTTGTTTGCTTTGAATACATTGATTTCCGACATTCGATCAACGCAGCTAACGCAAAAGGAAAGGAGGAATTTCCTTGCCTTGGAAAGAGCTAGCTAGTCGAGGAGGAGGCCTTTGTGGCTGATTTATGTTTGCGATACAAAAGGTAAAAGTTTTGCTTCGCTAGTGCGGGATGGGTTCGTCTGCGTGGTTTCTAGTGGTTATCAGGCGTTCTTTGTGATTCTTTGGCCACGTATTAGACGAAATAATGCAGACGGAAAGTAATGGAATAGCACACAGACAAACGCAAGTAAACATTATTTTTTTTTAGGAAAGCACATTCTTTTTAGCATTTATTTCCGTTTGGCTCTCATTAGCTTCTATAGCAGCATTATTTCAGCATTTCCAACGAACTGTACTCCATTTAGTTCTTTGCTCTTTAGCTCTTGAGAGACAGAGAAGCATCACTCAGTTTATCGCCGCAATGCCCAATACTTTTCTTTCTGTTCCACCCTAAGTTTTATTGTTTTGTATCTTGTAATTCACATTTTTGGCCTGCGTTATTTTAATAAGATTGATCTTGAAACAAGGGGAAAATTTATCTTTATACGAGGTAGGTTCAATAAATACACGTTCGAGCGATGGAACATATAAGCTGTTTAATTAAGCTAAACAAAATTGCCATTACTACACAGGCAGGCATCCCACTGCTTCACAAGACGCTGTAAATCGGAGGCGTACCACTCCTCTGGCTGTTACCGGAACCATGCCTGCTGAATGTGCCATCTTCAACGGTCCAAAGACATGGACATGTCACAGGATGACAGATCTGGGCTGTAGGGGGCTGCCTTGTTTTCGCTGAAAACAAAAAAATCAAACGGCCGGGCTAATTTTTTTGAGTCGTATCTAATAAAATGACTCGATTTTGACAAATAGTGAGCTGCTTGGTAATTATTTGTACGGTGTGCAACGTTTGTCTACAATTGTCTTGTATGACGTGTTACCAGCAGAGGTGTCATATTCTAAGCTTAGTGTTCATTTTGTGGATCTAATTTTTGCAAAACGCGATTATTTGGAATTTAAATTTTGTTTTTGTTGCAGATAGAATGCTCAGGCGACACTCGCGAACATAGGATCAAGATATTGAAAATTAATTAATTAGATTTTAAGTATAAATGTGTCGTTTTAAGCACATCGTTTCTTTGAGGTCCACATTTGTTTTTGTACAGCTGAATGGTTAATGAATTCATATTATTGTTGTTACAAAATCTTTCGCTGAAGTTTGAGTACAACATCCTATGAAAAGAAAGTAGCCCAAAATTTATTAACGCGAATCTGTTTTATGTTTCGTGCCACAATGACAAAAAAAAACCCTTTCATCTATTTTCTTATATTTTTTTGCACGTATTAATTTTATGGATCATCTGATTGATGATGGGGATCCACGCATCCTCGAAATAACAAATTAATTAAGCTTGTACGTTGCGAGGTGTCTCGATACCTTTGTGTTGCTTACCATGCTACTCTACATTCCTTGCTGTCTTGCTTTAAAACGATATGACATCAAAAAATCGACAGAAATAGAAATAATAAACGAGGTAACGAATTTCTTCCTTCGCGAGAATAAAGTAATGCTCTGGATAAAGGAGAGCGAAATAAGAACGTCCCACATTCATTAGCGTAACGATCTGAACACACCCATCTCCTTATTCATGTATGCAAACGATATCTTACCCACGATGAAACGTTCTATACGAATCACACACTCATATCGAAGCACACCTCAGCGCACATTCCTTCTCTCCGAAAAGAAAAGACATCCGCGGCAAAATGAGTGAAAACCGGCGCGTGGGCGTGTATTTTATTAAAGCACCTACAAGCTCGCGTGCTTCGCAGCTTCGAAAGAGGAAAGAATATACGCGGAAACAAGTGATCAATTTTCACCTTATTATTTGAAGATCGGAGCGAGTCCCTTAAAGCAATTTTGAATTCCCGCGATCGAGTTTCCTTTGAAATTTTTCTCATCGACGGCGCGAACGAAGAGAAAGTATTCGCGTAGATATGTACATCCGTAGGTGCATATTACATGAGACAAAGAAGTGGAAATGAGCGGAAGAGGAACGTCGCCGGCGAAAATTTCAATTTGCATAACGTCTTTGTTCGTTTGTACAGATGGCGGACCGGTTGTAATGGTAATCGTCGAGAAATGCATAAAAAAGCGCGTCGCTTCGCAGAACGATGAGGCTATGAGGGAGCGAATCCTTTGAAAAATATAGAATTTTATCACTCGAGTAACCGATATCTACGTGTCTTCGAGATTTTGCGTCGGTTTTCATGTTAGTTAAAAATAAATATGCTGCACGTCCGACAATCACAGAATTTGAACGCCTCTGCGTTTAAAGCAACTTTTTGGTATTAATTTTTTTATATGCGAATATAACACGTACGCTACGTAATCCTTATTGAAGAAAAAAAAAAGAAGAAAAGAACAAGGCGATAGTAGTTATAATGCCGTCTATTGTTAACTTGTAACAAGCGGCTTTTACCTATTCTTCAGGATGAGTTTCTGAATACTATCCTGGAAACACAGGGTTCCTGCAAAGTAAAGCATTGGCTACAAGGTTGTTTCGGATTTGTCGCGTTTGAATTGGTAACAATGGGCAGTTTCTTCAACAAACAATGTCATTTCAAGTAGTCCATGACGCGAAAGTTAAAGGCAAACAAATTGCTTCAAATTTAATCCATGGTCTGCTTGTTCTTTAAAAATGAGTTACAATTAGAGAAGATACAATCCAAAAACAATCGTTATTGATGACAGATAAGGCGGTATTGCTTATTTTCGTGGAACTTCTTTATTGGTCTAAGGAGAACTTTGATATTGCGAATGTGTCTATTTCGCAATCCATTCCCGAGACTTTCTAAACCACCTAACTAATTGTAAGTAGACCTTTTTTCTCGCCGTTCTCTTCACGTTACAGAAAACATCACTCTCGGCGGAACTAAATTAGGAAGAGGAGACGAAGATAAAAGAAAGGTAAAAAAAAGAACGGAAGGGATGAGAACGGGAGGATTCACGTAAAATTGCTTTTTGTGCGGCGGGATATCGGAAAAAAAGTCGGGGACTTCATTATCGGTGCCACTTTGAATTCCACATAATTCCAGGTCGACGAATACTAATTAGATTTTCTACTCGAAATTTAAAGGGATTAGATTAGTGTTGAGGTGGATAGACACGGAAGAGAGCAGGCACAGAGAACGAAAGGGATAGAAATAGGAGAAAGAGCGAGAGCTGGAAAGAAATGGAACGTATAGGGAGGAAGCGGGAGAAGGACTAGCCGGAACCAGTTTTGGGGAGATCGCTCGAGATTCTGCGATGCTTGTACAGGTAGACTGCAGTACTAAATTTTGGGGAAGATCTCCTCTTGTTTAATATTAATTTACTTCTTTTGTATGCTCTGTAACCTCCTTAAAGGCTATACAAAATCCCAGAAACTTAATCAATTCACGGCGTACGCACGTACAATGACCTAAATTCGGCACAATTTCTCTAAAAAGTAATCCACTCGATTTATTATAATTATTAAGAAAATACGAAATATATTGTGAAAACATTGAATGGCAGTCAAGTTAACGTAGCGGGCGAGAACGTTCATTCTACACACTCAGGGAACCTCTGCTGCACGTAAATAAACTTACTTAATTTCAATTACCATTAAACCTCACACTTTCCTATATCTAAAAGTTCGACCAATCGAAAACATAGAACTAACATTAAATTAAACAGAAGAGAAAAGAAATAATAGGAATAGTAGACAATACTGTTGGGATAGGAACGTGACCAATCATCAAGTGGCGCAAGCTCACGCTTTATATACTGTAATACGTGTTTCGTTGATCGGCGCAGCGAAGCGTCTTTTGAAAACATCTTGACGTTCATTCGCGGACCATTCAGTGTCGCCTCATTTAACGAGAACTGCAAATTTACTCTGCCTCCGCGTTCGTATTTACTTTGCACCGACTAAAGAAAGTAAAAATAAAAAAACAATATGTACGTCGTTATCACCTGCATTCGTTCCTTTGTACCTCAATTGCTTAACAAAAACGGAAGATGAGAGACGTGTAAGCCAAAAATTGCTCTTCAAGGTAAGTACTGAGGATCTTAAAGGAATTCGAACAATTTGGCAGGACGAAAACTATTCCGCAGCGTGGCACACCACAATCGGCAGTAAATAATGACAAACGATTGTAATGTATCGCTCTGGGTATCCATATTCATCATTCATCAAGATAGTTGGTACTTGGTCAAAATATTCGAAATGAAAGTTTTCAAAAAAGGAAAAATTAAAGCCCTGCAGGGTTCAGCTTGTTCTCGAATTGGTTGAGGATGATTTAGGTAGGAAGCTCCAGTTTTGGGAAATACGAGGAAACGTGCAACAATAATCAGCATTTTGTAAACAATATTATGGCTATGTTTCGCCGCGATTGATACGCGTCTCCTTTGGAATTTTAGGAATAATTGCTCTTGGTTCTTCCTTCATTGAAGGAAATTTAAAAGCAAACAAACATCGGCAATTATTGCAAAATAAAATTTTATCTGCTTGTGTTGTCCTCATCCTAAATGAAATGGATGCGAACCTACCTGACAATATCTTCTAGTTCCGATTCCGGTGGTATTTCACTATACTATGGTGCAAACGTGTGTGAATAATTAGACCGAGCATTCTCAAACACGTGTATTGGGAAACGAGGTCGCGTTTGAGTGGTGAAGCCGATCTACAGATTTAAACCCGTTAGAATCTCCTTTTTGCGGGAACAAGTAAAACGTGTAACAACGACAAAAAAGAGGCGCCTTTATACTTTCGACGCGCTACGTATATTCGTTCGAAGGTAAATAGCTTCGAACGACTTAATATTGCTAAAAATTGCGGTTGAAAGCAACCACACCATGCAAGATCGAATTCTTCGCAAGATATCTTCTAGAACTTCATTTCGTTGGCTTCGGCGATATAACGCGATACGGCGTAATGCTCGAGGATCTTATATCCTCATATGTGCTTTGGGAATAGCCGTCAGAAACATTAATTTCGTGCGCGACGGGGTCTTCTGCTTCGTTTTTCCCGACGATTTTTTCCTTACTTTCAATTTAAACTCACGTCGGATGTCATGGTTAGCTGGTAATTTTACTTTCATACATACATAGGTTGTTTCGTATAAATACAACTAACAGTATTTGCTTTTTGTTAACATGTTGAAGTATTACCGCAGGTATCAAAAAGAAAAGATTACAACTTACGAGAACTTGAAACAAGGTAAATTCAAGAAAATTACAGAAAAGTCGCTAAGGGAAAAAAGCAATAGGAACAAGCGTTTAGCAGCCGATAAATGAATACATAATGTATAACAGGAAATACGATGATGAAAATAAAGGAAAGGAAAATGCTAACGTTGAAGTTACTGGCAATACCAGATCGAGAGCATAGAACTTACAAAACGAGTACGCAGAGAAGAATAACGAAATAAAGAAGAACGCTACGACGGGTAGAACATTATACATTGATAGTTTGACAGAAGAAGCAGAAGATTTAGCAGATATAAGGAGAAGAGACGCAGTGAAAATACAAAGAAAAGCAAGACGTCTTTTTTTAATATAATAAGTGCAAGGGTGATACATTAGTACGTATGTATCCAACATCTAAGGTTCATTTCCATTTTATTACTTTCCGCTAGAGAACTCTCTAGTTCAATAGTTTACGTTACCGCCATTTTATCGATGCTAATCCTCTCTCCATCTCATCCCCCCTTGCCACTCTATTCCATCCCCTTCTTCCGAGAACCATGCATCGGTCACATTACCTTAATAAGTTTAAAGACAGCACTCAGCTTAATTCGAATCATTTACGTTTTTGACGTTTCCCGTATGCCTTCCGTTCCGTTCCATTCGCTTCGAGCAACTCGGAACGTGTGCTGTCGAATCAGCCGGCTAGATTACGTGCCCCGTAACGGCGAATCCGCAATCCTGCTTCCGTCGGTCGATTCGTTCGTGTTCGGCGAATGTCCGAGACCCGGAGCAGAGAAAAAAGTTCCGTACTAGCAGCGGATTTTTTCACCTACATCAGATACTTTACGTTTGCTAGGTTTAATGGGAATACGTAATACGTAGGAAACGCCGTTAAACCTGTATAAAGCCCCTAATCTTTTAAAATTGCAGTTCTGTGCCGTATCTTCTAATTGTAATTGTTAAAACGATGGGAAATTATAAATAAGTCGTGTTTTAACTTTGTATTTGTATGTTTTATCAAGAATTTTATTTGTAAAAACTTAACGTGAAGCTTATCGACATTTCTTATTGCGCCAATTAACGCATTCTAGCGGAAAAAGCGAGAAACTCCTCTAACTCCTCCAATAGGCAAATCACCCTCGAAAAGTAAAACGATAGTAGCATTTGCGAAAAGTAGACTTCTTACAAGGTCCTCAAACTCGACGAACAGGATTTCAATAAAATCGGCCGGGGTTATTCGGAGGAAAATATCTCCCTCCCGTTAGTCAATAATGGCGATCGGCGTTTTGTAGTACGAGGCTTTTTAATAAAACAAAAAAGAAACCGGAGACAAGAGCGAAAGGACCGTCGAAAAATGAAGAAACGACATTTCCATCTCTCGAAGTTCCGCGATGGGCCGCCGGTCCGATGATTGCGTCAGGACCGTCGGCGGACTGTCAAACTTTCGAAGCCGAATGAATGAGGACGGTACGATTGAGTTTGGGGGATCCCCTTATCTTTTATTTGAAAACTTGAAACCATATCGAAGAGAGCGGCGGAGAGGGTTTTATGTTCGCCCGCCGTACCGAATCCTTATTTTATTGGCTGTAAAATATAGGATGTAACTGAATTTTTAGTGCCGTACTTGTCTGGCGACCTCTTGCAGCGCCCTTCGTGCTGGAATAATCGCTGGGGCGTAAAGCTCGGATTGTGGTAGTTAGGGGAGAGCGAGATTTTGAACGGTATTCCTTGTTTTAAATACTTGCTTCGAAATTAGTACATCTTCAATAAATTAAGGATAGTGTTGGATACAATGCCCTCTATTTTTTCTTCTGCTTCTGTTTTCCATGGTTTTTTTGACTTTTTAACTGGGAGAGCCTTACTCCAATCTCTTAATTTAAAGTAAAAAAAAAAGCCGGATACAAACTGAAACAAGTCTTTTATTTAATAAACCATTGTTACGAACAAGAAAGAGATATTGTCCTTGCAATTTAATAGCCCCCACCACGACAGTAGGAACGTTACGAGAATTGATGGAATATCATTATTGACGTAATATAAATAGAACGCTTCAATAACACTCATCCCTTCCACAACCTTTCGCCTTCCCACCCATCATCACCGCCCGGAACTCCGCAAACCTTCACCAAAACACCGAGAAACTTATGCATAGCGAGCAGAACGAGGAGGAACACTAGTCTCTTGGCTTTATGCCGTCCTATATCTGTCTATAGTTAAGTTCATAATTTAATTTAGATGTTTGTTGCCATATAGTTTGCGTGTCGCTCAATGATCGAAGTCGAAGTTAAAGTAGTTCGTTGATTTGATATAGAGGGAGACGTTATCGCGATTACTCGTATTTAGTTTAAGTTGCGCGCAGAATTCCATCTGTGACTACAATTCGAAATTTCTTGAAATGCTGGTTCCTCTTAGTCCGCTCTTAGAGTTTGTGGGTCGATCCATTCTTTTAATTAATTAGATACATCGCTTATTGGATACTGACTGGCATATACTGCAGCAGCACTTACGATGACTATTTGTTACAACGAAGAAGAAAAAAAAAACAAATTATATGCGTACCTCGTTGCTGGCCTCTTTGGGCATTGACCAGCGACTAAAGCCGAGTAAAGCCCTAATTAAATCCTTAAGAAATCGACTGCTTCCGAAGTTTCAGCAGAAAAAACTCACTCGACAACGACGGTAGCGTTCAATAAAAATTACTAGTGAGAGGATGGTGGCGATGATAATACCATTAATAAATTGCTAAATATAGCCGTCGTAATTGCAACGAACATGTATCTCGTCGAAGACCGATAAATCATTACCCGGTTGCGGAGAGCAAGCAGCGTTAAGAATATTAAATAGCAGCGCGGCCGATTAAAGAATCATTTATCATGTTTACCGAAATTAAAGCGGATGTAACGTTAGAGTGCTGTGAATATTGGTGTTTCCGGTGATTGTAGTTCGTCAGTAATTGAAGCTCAAGTCGTCTAAGCCATCCTAACACAAATATAAACTTAACCTTTGAACTTGGACTTGCGTACACTGTGAATAGAGGAAATAGAAGCATTTTTAGTAAAGTAAGTCTGTCGCCAATATGTTTCAGATCGTTACTCTTTGTTTGAAGAACCATTTAATTGTCGTCCTTGATTGAGCGAAATCCACTACTTTTAAATTCACAATGTCAGAAGTGATTGTTGTTAGGCCAGCTATCCAAAGAAGTTGAGTTGGCATCCCTGCTGCATTATCTCCCGTTTTCCGAGGTATTGTCGATTCTCTGATAAAAACACGCCGGTTTTCGGCGGAGATTTTTGGTTTAATGCTTGGCTAAGGTGGTTGTCTAATCAGCGTCCGATTTGTCTCTAGACTTTCAATATAAGAGCTCGCCAAAGTTGCGATTGTTTAAATTTCATGTATATTGAGTGAATTTAAAATAGTTCGCTTGGAACACGGTTACCAGCGACAAGTTTCCGTATGTTGTAACGGTTTTACGTCCAATATATGCCTCGTCTTTCCTGGTGTTCCATAGGACCCTAATCTCGGTTCTTGATTGTTCCTAATATCGGTTAATGACTTGTTGAAGCATATCGATTGCAAAACTTTGGTGTTTGCCGACGATGTTAAATTGTATCTAGCTGCGGTTCCTTTGCAGAATTGATATCTACTTCTTAATTGGTGTTCTTCAAATAACTAACTATTTTCGGCAACGCTCTGGATTCGGACGCAACTATTTGAAGCGATGGTATGCGTGACATGCTGTGTACTTCGCCATATGATAAGGCATTCAATTATATCGTTACCAAATACCGACAATTAAGTTGATACAGTTATTTTTCAATTCGCGAACAAACCATATTTCCGTTATTCACAAAAAGCCATGCATTCCGTCTACCGTAAATTTATTAGCTTTGCCACCCACGCTAGAAAAACAATTTAAAATTTCGTTCACGTCAACAACTAACGGCCTGGACATTTATTTTCGCTAGCGCGATAAGCAACAATACCAATCCAACGAAACAAAACACAAATACCTTTTCGAGATAAAAAAAAAGTGCAAAGGAAAGGTTGGGATAGAAAGAGAATAACGTAGGAGCAGAAAGATTCGGGCCGAACGAAAGACGACGACGCTGGCGCTGTCCAATAGAACAACGCGTACTGTATGGGCGATACGAAAGCTTTTCTCAAATCGAAAACGTGGAAAAGTCGAGCTCGGAGATAGGACGTTCGCTTTCGCCCGAAAGAACGAAAGAACTACAGAAAAAAAAAACAGACTTAAACAAGTTTTATAAATATCTCGCGCTGTCAAAGTAATAGAGAAACGAAAATAAAGTAATACGATAACGTTTATAGTATTTCCTTCGCGTCTCGACAAAAGGGAGCGAACGCGAAGTGAAGACGACAGTTAAACGTTATTTTTTTCGTTTTTTTTTCTCTCGTTTCCTTCGAACAGCAACAGTTTCACAACTATAATAACAGCGTTCGCGGTGTAAACTAAAAGACACCGGCGAAAATAGAAAAAGCGAGGCGAATTATGCAATTATCTCGGGGAAAGTGGATTAAATCTATTGATTCGTGAGAGGATCTTAAAGAAGATCACGTTTCGGAACGTCTTGGAGAAGTCAGTATCCATTTACAACGGATATTGAACATCACAAGGCGTATATAGTCATCGCTATTAACATTAACAGTATCATTAATTATAATTTCGTCATTACCGGTTTGCGCGATAGCTTTAATTTGTATCCTTTTAATTTTTGAACATTTTCATGTTGTTAAATACGATACTCGTTAGTTTCACAACTTCAGTTTTATTACTTTCACGCGTATTCTCCATTATGTTGTTTATTTATCGCGTCGGCAGTCGCAAAATTATCAGGTACGCAATATTGTCCAGTTGAAAGTTGTTCCATTTATCAGCCACTAAAAAAAAAAGAAACCCGACTACCTGGATGTAGTTCACTGTGACTGTTTGAATTTCAGTTTTCTACAGCGACACCTATATTTGATAATGCATCGTTACTATCTTTCACTCTTATATTCTCACCACTAACATCAGGTTTAAATGTAGCGAATGTTGGCCCGGTAAACCAGCAAGTCTTGTCTTGTTTTACGTTGTTTACTTTCTCCTATATCCTGTATGTTACAAAATAACGACTATTATTATTATTATTATTTGTTGTTAATTGTCTTTAACATTTCTTAAGAGAATTAAACTAATTCATGATATGAAAACTGTATAAAATAAATGGCCAATTTTGCTTTTAATTTACTGCATTGACTGCGTACATTTAGATAAACGTTGATAAAAAGCTACACCAAGCAAGGAACGGACGCTTTAAGATATTAATCTTCCGCATTTTACGGCGAAAATTAAAATTCCATCAAGCAATTAAATACGTGCAAAGGGGAACAATTAAAAAAAAAACGTAAAACCATAGCGTTTATCAGATAATTATCATCGCTACCCTCTGACTGACTGTTGCATGTTCGCGACGGTCGAAGAAAGTAACAAACGCTAACGCTGCGGACTATCAAGAGGTCATGCGGCGAATTAAAAATGTAATTTCATTTATTTTACACCGACTGAGTTGGTTAAGTCTGTAGGGTAATCTTGACAACTGCATTTTTATCTCGCTTTTAACTCGTTTATTGTTAAAAAATTCCCCCGACTTCTGGCTTCTCTGATGGATTAACACAACGACGGTATTGTAAGGGGCAACCGCCTAATTAGAAATATATCATCTCCACTTGTCAGAAACAAAGTAAACTTTCATATATTAGTCCGCGTCGCCCGTAAATTGCTTTATTTATAGATGGAGAACGGTTTATAGGGAGTGGAGAGGGGGCTATACGCGTAACACAATGTTATCTCATCGTTGAGGTGAAATGTTAATTAAAAAGATTGTCGAGAACGGAAAAATTATTTAATTAGCTGCGCTATACCGTCGCCCGTTGCCGCTGAAGTTCCCCTTGTTTCGTTGTTTTTCGCCACAAAAAAGCGGGTAACTTCGTATAACGACGCTTTGGAAAAAAGTAATAATAATGTGTGGGTTCATGTAGACAACACGACGCAGGTTGCTGTATTGAAATTTTAATTTTTTTCAATGGTAAGGAAATTTGTAATTCTGTCGTTTATGCCAATGGATAATGACCAAGAGCCTGTGAAGTTGCCAACAGAAAAAAAAATAGTGGTCGAAATATGATCAGTAAACGTGCACCGTTACTGCAAATGTTACTGCACCGTTCATTATCCTCGATTTTTGTATCTGCGTTATGTGGTTTCTTCAACAAGATTGTTTTGTTTACTGGTATCCTTTGACACGGCTTCCAATTCCTCTTTATACGGCTTACTTGAAACTGGTGTTGCTCAACCAAGGAAATCTTCTCGGATCGTGATACTTTTCTGTGCGCCTGAATCTGCTCTACGTACTTTATCTTGATTTGCAATCCGCAGGCTCCAATACCGTAATACAGGCAAATGATTACTATTAACCTTGCAAGATTAAAATTATGTTGCATTCTTAATCTGTACTTTACTGTTACATCACAAGATAGCCTTACGTGTAGACTAAGAAAAGCTCTAGACTACAAGCAGCCAGTCACATGTGTTTCCCGGAATGTAAAATTCCGTCTTCATCCCGTGGTAGATTTCAAGCAGTGCCGAGCACCATAAAATATGAATGGCAAACGGTGCACACGTGTATGATAATGTTAGTTAATGTACTTTCATGTTCTAGTTGTTCGCGTTACGTCTGCCTCTACTTTCTAGTTCCATGCACGCCGCTAGAATGTTAAGTGTTTTACAGCTACGTTGGTATACGTTGCTATGCATAATATAGGAATGTCTGTACACGTAATGTAGATTAATTTTTTTAAAAAAGTACGAAACTAGTTGACTTTGTTTACGTTTTCGAGAATAGGCATTTTGTATCAAAAGAAACGTTGGTTTTCTGTAAAGTGCTATAACAGAGTTATTTCGACTCAGCTGGTTAAATATATGCGAATTAGACGGCTAGTTTTTCCGCAAATTGAGGGCTGAAAGTCGTCTCTGTATTCTCGAAAAAGAACATATTAAAGCAACAGCAATAAAAAAATATTTTTCAGTATAGTCTTATCGGTTCATTCATTATTGGTTTGTCTGCAAAAAACATTTCAATTGCCACTATAAGTTCGTCATTGCTCTATCCTTAGTGCCTTTTTAAGATTTGCGAACAAATAATAAACATACACAGCGAGGATTGGGCAATAAAGTGGATAGGCAAGTTCTATGGGGCCACATTTCGCAACGGCTGCTTTTGAAAGTCTTGACTTGAGAACTGATGTTTTGGCTCGCAGTCAAAATGATGGTCCCAGGTTTTATTTCCGGTGACAAGTCGATTGATAATTAAATCTGATTTGTCTCCACAAAACTTCAAAAATTGTTTTTCCCGTCTCTATCCGGACACGCATTTAATCTTGCACCATCGATCACGCCAACAGGCCGATCTAGACGTTTGGAACAATTTGGACCATTCGAAACTAGCCGACTTGAAAGAACAATCATCCTTGAGCTTTGTTGAGAATTTCATAACCGGGCGGAAATAAATCTGCCAGCCTTTTAAAGTGATCATCAAATTAAGCGTCAAGTTAATCGGAATCCGTCTCCTCACATATCAATCTCAAGCAGACTTGATTTTGGCTAAGCCCCTTTAGAGTTTATTCACTGGAATGTTTTCGAAACAATTTTATCGTGTCCCGTCCGTCTCTTTGAAGCTCCGTTCCGTTTATTTCGTTATTTATTTTGTCCTTCTGAACCATAAATTTTTATTCCACGGTCGTCGGCTGTCGGCGACGGAACGCTAGCGACATCTATCGCGTAATGAAGTGTATTGAAAGCGGATCGAATTATCGAAATTTATGGAAAAGTTATCGTTGGAATTAGGTAATATTCTGGCGGCAAGTTATCCATATAGACGTCTGAATATATACGATTTGCATATACATCCAAGCGCTTCCTGCAGGCGTATTTTCGCCGGCTTCCGGTGAAGGTAAACCTAAAAGACCCCAAAAGCTAATAAGTAGATACCCACGTAACCGTATTTCAGCTTTAAGTCTTATTGTAACAAGTTGGAGGTGGCGTAAGTCAAAGTGTAACAATAAATAATTCGATTTCCTCGTGTATCTACCGGAAACATACGAGTAAATTAAAGCTTCGTCGCTGAATTCCGTACATCCTCCGCATATCGTAGCTGAACTAATAGTAAAATGAAAGTTAGTTATTTTTTGACATGTTTTGAGAGCTTTCTGATCGTACCAATTCAAATTTCGCATATTTTAACGTTAAAATCGTATTTTGCAGGGATCCTTGGGCAGCGTAGGAAGTAACATTAGTAAGAATCGGCATACTCCGCACCACGTGAGATTAATTAATTAGTCCAAAGAAGACGCATGGATCACCAATATCAACCGTATAATTGAATGATGAGAGGAAAATTTTAACACGCCTGTTCTATCCGTACTCTTGAAAAAAATTATTTAGAAGCATTTATTTTTGCTGCGTTTATCCATAAAGCTCCATAAGTTTATCCATAAGTTTTTGTCAATAACACAAAACATAAAGCCACTGCTTGACCGGTCCACTGCTTGACGATTCCATTCTCCGCACTTGTAGCACATAATGTGCTCATCGAATTTGATGCATTGGCCAATATTGGTTTTATCGCAGACACTACGACGTACGTTTCTTTCGTATCCGGTGTATATTTCGGATTGTCCCGAAAGTTTTTGAGTATATCTCGCGAACTGAAACATACGTTTACATCTTGACCTTTAAAGACTTTACTAATGCCTTTACTAATATTCTTCAGGACGGGATCTACATACATAAACCACTGTAAATGGCTACATTTTGTATGAATTTAAGTTCTTTGTTGTACCTACCTTTTGCTCAAAGGGAATCTTAGTAATCTATGAATTAAGGCATAACGTATCTATTAATGTTCGTTACCTTTCTTTTAGATATCTATTTCTAATTTTCTGTTATTTTTAAAGTATTTTTCTTCAACAATTGCTCCCGAAATTTAACGATTCTCTGCCTTTTAAGATATCCTACTGACCCATTTCCATTTAAATTTAAAGGTCTTCCTTATCACGAAACTAAAGGGATATCATCGTCTGTTGTTTTAGGATTAGTTATCAAATCCTACCCCAATATCCCTCGCTCGATAGCAATAAATGCATTTTTGGCAACGTAACTTGGGGCAGTTAAGATCATACAATACCCTATACGTTTGATTCGGACGATAACAAATAATGTATTAATATCTCCCGTATTAGACGCTTGACATGTCTGTATGCGTGAAAATTAGAGAGAGACAAGCGAAATAGGTACTACAGTATAAGGTAAGAGATAGGACACAGGGCTACGCTTCCAGAGGGTTTCTGACTAGATAGTAACGAGGGGTTGACGCGTGCGCAAAACGTAACCTTTCCCGTAATGGAAAACCGAGAGCAGTTTCACCGTGTCGGTCTGTCATAGTAGGCGACCCGGACTCAACGTCGATCACGGTCTGCTACGTTCTACGGAACGACGCTTGGCGCGCGTAAACTTGCGATTTAAAAAATTACAGAAAAAAAAGCTTAAGGATTAACCGCGTGATTGCGACGATAAAAGAAAGTAGTTCGCATCTTGCACCATCGTTTCGAATCGAATTTGCACAAAATTCTTAAAAAATCGGTGCTACCATTCGAATTAAAAAACTTTTCTTTGTGGATTCTCCTTCTTAAGATAAAAGGCGATATATTTGGAAGTATTAACTTGGTTAGGATCGTCCGAATAATAAAAAAGAATAACGGTACATGCTTTTATTATTATGAATTTTATTGTTGTTTTAATTACGATTCAGTTTTATACGCGGAATACGGATGTACATTTCATGTTTATTACACGAGATCGTGTAAATTATTTTTACGATGAGACGTATCCCGTTTGCAATAATTTACACCTGTAGGTGTTGTACGCGTATTTAGATGATTGCATCGGCCCTGGTCGATTACCAAAAAAATTGTCTTTTGGGGGTGGTAGTGTATTGATAAATCTGTTCGGATGTTATAATAAAACTGTCAAAAAGGATGATTATAAATAAATTTAATGCGGGGATTCCGATGGGTATTTTAGAATATCGTAATTTGGAACCACCATATTTTTTCCCTTTTTGAGAGGTTTTTTTTTATTTTGTTCCTTTTTTTTCTTTTGAAAGTTACCAAAGATTTGAAAAATTAAAATGATATATTTACAGGACAATATCTTTTTGTATTTAGATTTAATTTGTTGCTTATTGATATGTGTTCGCTTGTTATTAAATGAATAGATTAAACTTTTGAATTTAAATAAAGTAATTTTTTCAACGGAAATAAAACAGGGATAATTTAATAATAATTTCTATGATGTAATTAAGTCTTGTATATTATCAAATCATGTTAAATCACATTTGCAAGTGATATTTTCGCCAAAAATAAGAATTGATTTAATCATTTTGCTTGATGCTAATTTTGTCGATTTTGCTTTTAAAACGCCCTGTATGATTTATCGTAAATTCGACTAATAAATTTAACATTCCGAATTAATCAAAACCCTTGATCAAGAATGATGTTTCTTTAAATAAAAAAAAAAAGAAAATAGGGGTGTGGGGTATCCGATCCGGCGGAAAAAAGTTAGCGATACTAATGAAAAAAATATATAATAAAATGGAAAAAAGATACTATTTAAATAAATTTAATGGGGGTTCTAATTTTGAATCATCGAAATTTACAAGTACCCCCAAAAGTAACAATTGTTTTAGATTACATTTTCCGGTTCTTCGATTGATTTTTTTTTTATAATAAAAAAAGTTTTAGAAATGAAAAAAATTATATGAAAAAATATGTTAAAATCTTATGACCTATATCTGAGAGGTACATATGTATATATTGTGAGTATGGCGATCAGGTGGAATATTATAATAAAACTTAAAGAAAATAATTTAAGGGCTATTTTGAGCAATTGTAACTAACTGTAAGTACCTCCAAAATATTTATTTAATTCCTTGATTTTAAATATTCCATTTTTCTTTTCTGCGATGTATTTATACTTTTCACAATTTTTTTTTTAATGACAATAACATTTTTTAATGACAAAAGGATATAGGGGTCCGAGATAAAAGAAAAACGATGCATTTTTGTTAAATTTCGTAAACCATTTTTTAATGTACTAACAATTGTATTATCCTGTTTAAATATTTACCTTATTGCGCCATTTCAGTTACATTTATTTTATTGTTTAGATATCTTCTAGTTTTATGTTACCTCTTTTTTGCTTTGCAAAACAAATATTATATTTCATTTTCCAGGCAAAAAGTATTTAATTGCATTTCTACATGTGTAAGTTCAATTGATTAATTTTAGGTCAACTTTGCGTAATATTAGGATAATATTTGACTTTAGCAATGCAATTCCACTTTTAACTTCAACGTTTCGTGTCCATCTCATCATCTTCAGAGATAAACTATATCACCCTAAAATGTAAGATATAAATTTAAACTTACCCGTTGCTTAACCATCGTCTTGTTAATTATTATCTCTTTGGTTTTATTAGATAAATAAGTTAAAATTACTTTTTCATCTTTGCAGGGTACTCCGTTTCTGTTAGAAGATTCTAAATCCTGTCCCCGCGCGTACGTAATACGCGTAAGAAATATGTAACGTTAACAGTGAGTTAAAGCGTGTCATTACCATTACATATAATAATCTTTCATATCCGGTTCTAACGGATTTGTATGTCAAATATAATACAGCGTGTTCGAAAACCTAATAACATTTAACGGATGTTTAAACTGCTAAAGTCGCTAAAATAACTCGATTTTGATACTTAAGTGGGATATTAAATCGCGTACACACGTACGTAGTACTCCGTGTAAGCCTCTTTAACGATTCAGGACTAACTAGAAGGCAGAAAAAAATACAGTAAATAAATATTAGGTAACTTCGACCCGGTTCCGAGCAAATTAATAATTAAGTGCATTTGATTAACGCACACTGAAGGAAAATGGTTTTGCCAGTGGCCGTTTTTTGCCTGCTGACCATCGGCATCACGTTCGTTCAAGGTAGGTGGAGCGTTATATGGTTCTGTTTTTTTTTTGTCTGGTATTCCATGCTTCGGTTAGCTAATAGTAAGCTCGGTTGGAACTAGAATTTGCTCGCTCTCAATTAACAGAATTCCGAGGGGATCTACCGTGTCGAAAAGCTACGAGTTCTTTTCTTTATTCCATCATTACCAACCGGGGGCGTTTAATTCTATTTATTGAAGATATTTGAACTCGTTGACGGACTGACCTTATTCTCAAGTAAAAGCGGAGCCTATTAGCAGGGCTGAGTGGTTGAAGGTGATACGAGAGCGGTTTCTTTGTTAGATGGGTTGTTCCTTTGTTTTTGCTTATTTCGTTTCGGCCAAATGAGAAGAAGGTAAGAAAAAAGAGCTGTATCAAATTTTATTGACAGGAAAAAGAAAATTGTCTAGATCATTTACGCAGACTATTCTAGCTGATGTGTTTGACATTAAGGTATATTAATTCGCAAGATATGTAGAGTTTATTCATTGGAAATGGGTTTATATAAACTTCCGTATATCGTAGGTTGCTTTGCCAGTATCAGAAAGAGCATAATGTAGCCCTCAAAAACAACAAAATTATGAAGAGATTTTTCTAATAGTCGTCTACCAAGTCATGAAAGCAATGTGCTATTGCGACGATTTCCTATATGAAGTTTCTACAATATCTTAAAGAGTTACCTTCGAGTTTGGCTCCCATAGTTTAACATTTATCTCTTTAAAGAGACGAAAATGAGCGACTTGCTTCGCGTACGAAGCGTAACATTGCTGCGGTAGCCCGAAGATTTTACATGGATATGTAAAAACTGGTCCACCTTATTTTCAAACCAAATATTGTACACAATTTAAACAATTTAGAGCGACAGATTAATCAAGGAAAATCATAAATTTCTTCTTTCGGTTTTGTTCGTCTTGTTTTCGAGTGAATAATAATGATCCTGGCTTGCGGCTCCAAGCAGCTTCTTTGTATAACACTTTAAAGACATTGTCTGTAACATGCACTGTAACCGCTGTTACGGCTATGATTAACATCTTTGTTCTTGTGAAACATCAAGAGACTTATATGCGTCGTACTATGCGGATAAAGAGGATTTTTCTCAGCGGTTGGAGCTTGTTACAGCCAACCTCTGTTTCTTTGAGACGCTGATCACGCGTCCGCTCACCTTAGTTACCTAGCGAAGATCTTTTTCTCTATGCCGATGTTGAGGATCACTACGTAGTTACCACTAAATAATTCAACCCTCAGATAATTGCGGATCGCATTACGATGTTAAGTCGAGAAAAAGGAATACCAAGTTCCTCCTTGGATCTTACGTAGTACTAACGAACATCATCGCCCGCTAAGAATTTATAACGATTTTCATCGACGAATAAACATTAGTAGATGGAGCCAATCTTCGATAACTTTTGTTGAATGTGTCCTCTATATTAATTTTCTGCCTTAACTTTCTGCTATATATATATATATATATATATATATATATTCTGAAATATTTACTTATTTGGAAGAATTCTTTGTTTGCTAGCATAACTTAGCTTCTAGCTCCGTCTAAATTGCTTAGTAAAAGTATTTATCTTCCACCCACGCATGAAGTAGTCGCGCATTATATATATTCTCATAATTTATGTACTGGCTTAAATGCTTCCTTTATGTAATTGTAAATTTTTCCGGAAACGCAATATTTCTGAGTGCATTTATAGCATAACTTTATTTACATGCGAATATGTGGTTTGGTTTTAATCTCATACACGTACACGGGCATATGTGTAGGTTTAACGCGAACGAAAGCATCTCGAGTACCTATCTACATTAAAAGTATTACTGGAAAACCCGCAGAACTAAAATTAAAACCAAAAGAGAGGATGAAATGTAATTAGAGGGTAATTACATGTTGCGCAACGTAATTAAAAGTTCGAATTAATTAGTAACTTAGATTTGTTGTCGTAAAAAAAGGGATTAAGCATCAAAATAAACATAACAGACACTATTAGACGACAATATAGTATTAGATAATATAGGAGGATATCATTTTAACAAGAGTATAAACACGACCGGGTGTTTCGTTGAATAGATTTAAGCGCATCAATTTAATTGCAACCCTTTTGGACCTTTAGGGACTGTTTTGTTGTTAATATTTAGAGAGGGAAATGGGTTAGATAAGCCGGTAATGTCGACTTAGATAGATTTATGTTTTGCGCGAATGAGAAAAGCTTTTAGGATGGTATTTCGCCTACATGAGGGGATAAACGAACTTTCAACGATTAATACACCCGCGACTAATACCTTCGTAAATTGAATTCACTACGACGATTTTGATGTTTATTTATATTTTTTACCATTTTATTTTAATCGGGTAATTAACGTTCTTGTTAAAAAGATATTTATTTTCATTACGGTCCTCTTATGTAGTTTGACTTGCTGATTGTTGGGATTACGAATTGGAAACGTCGATATAAGTTGCTTAACGTTCTTCGTTCTTGTTGACGCTAACCTATCGCTTCCACGTCGTTCTTTTGGAATGTTTCCCACATTGAAGGTTTCACAAAAAAAAGGAACTCTTGCACGGAGGAAGTGTTATGCTGTCTGAAACTTTTTAGCCTTTGCATGCGTGTCGTCACTGTTTTCTCGTGATCTCTTTCGTTAGGGCGAGCAAACAGATAAAAAACAGCATAGTTTCTGATCTCCATCGACTTTATTCGAGATCTCGTAGAATTTCCGGCTAGTCTGGATAATATTCCTCTTGGAGATTGTGCTGTACCGAAAGGCTTCTTCCTTCTGCTTGATATTGGTGAATTTCCTCTTCGGGTTCATGACAAATAAGCGAAATCCCCACGGTGAGAATCGAAGAAGAATCAGCTTGTATAAATGGGAGGAGAGAACCTCCGTAGCTAATGAAAGCACCACAAGAACTAAATTTATTCTTTCATTGTTGCTTCACATTGATAAAGTATTTAATTTATTGCAGAATATCGAATATCTGCGCTTTTGTTATCTCATGTTACCCTTAAAAACTCGCTATTCGATCACCAAGGCGAATGTAAAAACGACCATCTGCAATAATAATGAGAGTTTCGATTATTCAACCTGCATGCCACCGTAAATGCAGATATTACTATTCTATGAGATCGATAAAGCCCGTTATCCGAGCGGCTTCCATTTGATATTATTCAAATATGATGACAGCGTGACATTAGCTACGACCTATAATCTGCTGACGTTACAGAAGATATTCCTGAAGGAAATATCCTCGGCCACTTCACGGTAATGCATGTGGATAACCTAATGCGTTAATACATAGCTGAGAAGAGCGCTCGGCATTTAATACTACAATATTTATCAAGCGTAAAAGGAAAAAGTACCACAATATATTATGATTATTGTGGCGTTGAAGTGCATATCAATGTAGATGGCGCTACGGGTGGCTCTCCGGTGAATACAATATTAGTCCGGGGAAATACGGCGTATTATCTTTATTGCCGGAAAATAGAAAATAATGCATGAATGTTCGAATAGCCGAGAATGTGTATGGCTTGCTGTTAGTGGCGCTGAATTTATTACCTGAGCGGAAATTATAACGTCGAAAGAGATAAATTGTGCATGAACGAGGATAATGAGGATTTGATGTTCTTAAGATTGATTTCCGTAACGTACTGTTATACAGGCAGCTAAAACTACAAAGTATTTTAATGTAGCAACAAGGTAACATTCTCTAACTCACTTATGCGCTGCGCTGAGAGATGGCGAACTTTCATGTAAAGTTCAAAGACACCGTAAGCAACAACAACAATTTAATTTTTTTCGGAACTGGCACCAAATATTTAGCTTCAATGTCGATCGTATGTTTCCAACGCTGCTCAGAATATTGGTGAGTGTTAGTCTCTTCTTACCAGAATTTGTAAATATTTATTCAGCAGATTAAGTCATTGTTTATGTAAGACGATAGCGATAAACGAAAGGTACCAACGTTACCAACGTTAGAAAGCACATATGTCATTTTCTCTACAAAGCAACCGTATACTCGATCGACTTTGATTCACAGCGAAACAATACAATGTGGAACCTCGTTAACGATCAGATTTCAAGAAAAACTAAGAATACTCAACGAAGTAGTAGAAACGCTCTTCTACTTCATTATTACGTCTGTTGTATGGTCGTTTGATTCAGGAGGAGAAACACACGGGCGATCGTTGTCAGGTTCAGAAAATCCGCCTTCAGTGTTTTTGAGGACGAAGACGTATAACGATGTCTTCATCTTGATCTTCGATGACGTGATATTCGACATCGGAATTATTTAAGGCATAAGTCATATTTTTTTCTATTTCAACATCGGAAAGTCTTTAAAGCAACATAAGCTAAAAACGTATTTGCTTATAAGTGATGGAACATATTTCTATGCTATGTTCGACAAATGTTGAGATAATCTAAGAAAACATAGCATCGCGTTTCGATGCGGACTATACGCCACAATGGATTTCGTTCCAGCTTCCACGTTGGTCTACACGCAAAACAAATAGAAACCAAGCGTAGCATCCAAAATGTGTGGGGTTCGAGAAGATTGTAGGCAATGAAAACAATGATGTAAAAATAGCTTTATTCGTTTCGGGCGTATAATAACTTTATCAGTTGCATCAAGACGTAAAACTGACACAATCCAATTCATAAAGTTCCATTACCTCAGAAACCGACAAATTCCACATTCGAATCAAATCGTATAAACCTGAAAATTTGCAAGCAATTACATCGAAACAACGTAAGCCTTTAAACGAGCTACATAATCTCGCAAAGGCGTGTACAATACAACGATATAATCGGCGCAATATGACGTACATACGTACTTTACCGTTTCCCACCTGCTGAACGGTTTTAAAGTGTTAGCGCTAGGCACTACTATAGGGTAACCTACTTTTGCGACGATATAGCGTCGCGCGCGGCGAGAGCTTTAGTGTTAATTCGCCGCGTATTGAGGTAGGAAATACGCGGTAGGCTGCGCGATAAGTCGAACAACAAATACACAGCGCTACAACAATAAATCATTCACTTTATTATTCAAATCGCACTCCGCTGAGTGCAAGGGAGCGGGGCGGTCGGTGCGAGGTGTCGAAACGATTGCATTGTGAACCGGGAAAAGCGCTTCTTTCTCTGTCGGACGTTTCAACGTACTGCACTGGAACGGATGGTTGAAAGGGAAGAAAACGAAATTCAATTTTAACGCGGTAAAATTAAGCGAATAAAAAGTAATAATAAGCAACACAGAAATAGGGCGAAAGAAATGAAAGGAAGAGGAAAATAATGCGAAGGTTAAACATTAAACACTTCAAGTGGTTGGCTTTATACTGTTTTATAAGGCTATAAGCTGTAATTAAGTTTTTAACCTCGAAGGAATGGAAATGTTGTGTTCCAGGAAAGTTTTAGAGTTGCTTTGTTAGCATTGAGACGATTGAGCGTTTATGGTGCTTAATTATAGTAACTGTGGATCCATTTTAGATACGTTGAATAATTCATTCCTTACGGATAATTACGGATTTTCCTATTTTTCTTTTTCTTACCGACCTGCATGATGTTATCTATCGCGGATTATGATACATCTTATTGTAAAAACGCTAATGATACTTCATACATATACAAATAAGTGATGATTTTCAAGGTCGAATGGTTTCGGTCGGTTCCTCTGTGGATTTTATACAAGGTGTAGCTAAGTATCTTAAGTATAGCTCGGTTCGCAACATTTTGACTCGGCACTTCTAATGAAAACTCATTTTTTAGTCAAGATTAACAAGTTTCTTCCTCCAAATACCGATAGCTATGCTCTCAGTTGTCTACTCCATTCTGGATCGATGACGTTTTCCTACTATTGTTACTAACCCGAAGCCTGGCAAGAATACCTTTCAGCCCCAGAACTAACTCCTTATAAGCTTATAGCTGGCGGTTTCCAAGATGACGAAGCGGTTCTCGAAATGTTTTTATCATTCTGAAGGTGATATCTCCTTCAAATAATCAATAGTTTGACGGGCTGTGCAAAAGCTGGTATTGTCATGATGGAGGATGACGCGACGTCGTCGATCGCTTTTTTCATCGACAAGTGTACCATTCAACGTTTATTGTTCACTGATCCTCCGAAGTAACGCTCGCGACATGCCTAATACAAGGAGAGGAACAAGCAATTACTTCCTTGGAAATGCTACGTGAAAGAACAGCTTCGCTTGAATTGGGTCCAACGACAATAGAACCAAACAAATTGTTGCTTGGCATCCAAATATCTGCAAGTCTGCATCACTTATTACGATGTCGTATACGTACTTTAAAATCCTTCTGTCGAATTTCTTCAGCATTTCTTTGGACTAATTGATGCAAGTCCTTTTTATGCTAAATCAAACTGTGAGGAACGTTGTATGTGTGAACGTAGTGTTGTCTTTACCTCATGGTAAGTCGATCGTCTTCGATCATGTTGCGCATGGATATGTTTCGGAACAATAACCGAAGCGAAACTCGATCGACCTCAAGAAATTGATCAAGAGTTGATAGAAATTCATTCAGTACCCTACATTACATTTCCTTGCGTTGCTAACTAATTCATTTTCCCGATACATATGTTACGAGTACGGCACCACAAACAGCTCCAATGACGGTCGGAATAGTCCGAGCCCCCCTTTCGCTTTGCAACCAGCCCTCGCGAGATTTTAAATTTTCATCTAATCGAATGGTAGAGAGCGCCGAAGTGCACCGCAATCTCATTAACCGCTAGAGGACGCCGTGTGTTGTCGCGAAACGAGGCGAAACAAAAAGGAAGGGTCGTAAAGGTGCCGCTTGAATAACGTTCTTCGCGGTTCTATTCCTTAGTCGTCTCTCGTCGACCGACGTTTTCCCATTTTCCTTCGGCGAAAATCTGACGGCGAAAATTAATTAAATCGGCCAACGCCGCAACGTTATTATTTAGCGTGGAAAATGGATTTTTGTAATTTTCTATGCGCCCTCTCTCCTTGCTCTTTATGATAATAATAGGAGGCTACTCTCGCGCGACGATGTAGTTTGAATAGAGGCGGCTTTTATTGCGGGATGCAAGGGTTTGAGTTTGCTAACCATCGCCACTAAAAACTAAGGAATTTTATCGTATATTTCGCGTATTCGATACTATGATTAAAGAACATGTTTATGATAGTTACAACCGCAACTGATAATTAACACGTATTACAAGTGCAAGCTCGAGATTGACATGGTCTCCTAGATTTTTGTGCATGTATATACATGTGGTCATGCATAGGATAGTCGTGCGAGAAGTAGGTGGCGTGGATGGCCTAGAAATGTATTTGGGCTGTTATTATTGTAGTCGAAAGATCAATTAATGGTGTAAGGCTAACATTGTTTACATTGCAATAAATACGAGGTAAAGAAAGTATTTTATGGTAAAATGATTTGTATCAATAGTCTTTCTTCTTTCATTGTTTCCGTAACATAACTTCGTTAACATCGACATGGAAAGAACTTTTTATATATATATTGATCTAAAATTACAGGCAATATCGGCCAATAACAATTATTAATGGTTGATGAACCAAAATGCTCAACCGGAAACGAGCCTCTGCTTGCAAATCAAAATAACATAGTAACGCCGTTAGCAGAGGTAATAGTTGCAATAATAGACCACCTATCGGAGATTAGGTCGTACCGACCTAATCTCCGATAATATATAAGTCGTTTATCTTCGACAACATCATATTCCTTTCTGGAACATTGTAAGCATAAACTAAATGCCGCTGTCGGGAACAGATATGACGTAAGAGGTAACGTGTACACAATATAAGAACTAAGTGCACGGAAACTTTGCCGAGCGAAAGCCAGCTAGTTATCGCTATACTTCGTGAAAACAAACAACTTTGCAGCCGGTTCCCGACAAGCTGCACGGTAATTTTTACTTTGTAAACAACGAGAAGGTTGGCGAGGTAGAATCGTGAGAAATAATTCAGGAATTATCGTTCCTACATCTGCCGTATGAATTGTTTGATCGATGGGAGCAAATTAATTACCCGGTTTAGCGATAGAAGATAACCCATCCGTATTTTCGTTTGGCATGCTCGTAGATTTTCACAAATCATCGAAGAAGAAGATACATTTAAGCGAACACCGTCGGGAAATCTTAAATTTTAAATTCCATTGAAAGGAGTATTAATTCTGCTAAGTTAGTCAGCATTATCAAATCAGATAAAGGAGGTAGTACAGTCGTTCTAACAACACAAGATTACAACATTAAGATTTCTGACTGCATTAAAGATAACGACATTCAACTTTTTCAATCGATTCCCAGTCGTACGGTCTGTTCAAGCTACATAAATCAGATAATCTTGGCAATAATGAGATGCCCATCAGAGGTAATTAAGTGTTGGATTGAAAGAAGTATTTATCGACGGTTTTTTCATTTTCTATAAAGAGTACGAGGTTAATTCCGTAAATACACAAAACAAAATTCGTTTTATGTTCCAACGTGGTCCCTTTTAAGGTCGACACACTTACAGTTATTTCAAACGATTTTCCATATTTTGAAAAGCGGGCGTTCGTTTCCGCAGCCTTCGAGCCAAATTTCTCTTCACCGAACAACATTGATGAAACGATTCAATAATTTTGTCGTAATGCTCGCCATTAACCGTTTTACTCTTTTCAGGGCAATAGATTATGCCGCGTAACTGTGACTTTGGCCTTGTTTGTTTGTCATTCTGACTATCCTTGGTCTCCGATGTGTTCCGGTGATGAATCCATGTTTCATTAACATTACCATACATTTTTTAAAGTTGATAGACGTGTATGTCTGTGGTCAATTGTGAGCGATTGCGACACCTAATTGATACGAAGCTTCTTTGGTTAAAGTACCCACAGCCTCAGCAATCGCAGGCACTTTTTCAATTTCCGATCATTCATTGTCGTATCGTGAACTCTTTCAATCGTTTTTGATGTTTCACTTTCCTTTTTTAAAAACAAATGTTTAGTTATTCCTCTATATTCAGTTGTTTCCATGGCGGCTAAATCATAAAAGTTGTTCACCTTGGTTGGTTCTCATTCACGAGCTAATTGATGTGTTTGTTTGAAATTTTCACAGGGTCAAACGTTGCTTTCATGAAAAATAGAGTTATTTCAGTTCTAATAGCGCCATTTCTTGCCGAGAGCAGGTAATTATCGAACTCTTCTTGTAGATTGAATTGCTTGGAATTGATTCTGTAGATCCTCTCATGCCAGTGTAGGAACAACCGTACATTTAACGTTGAGAATTATACATACAGCCAATAAGATCTTATCTCAGGACAACAATGAGCAAATATGGACAATTCTCCTAACGTCTGATCGTAACTTGAGGTGACATCTGTCTTTCAAATACTACTTGGCGCGCGATTTTTCTCTTGTGTGGTTTTTTTACTTAAATTTGTGATCCTTTTACTGCATCGCTTCATTTTCAATTAACTTAAAAGTTTAACATTCCTGACCTTTTACATTAAATAAACTTATAGATATGAAAAAATCCATGCGCACTAAAGCTATACTAGATTTCAAACTTTAACGACAAACGGTTTGTTGTAATTTCATTTGATACAATTTTCTTAATTCGCTGGCTATGGAAGCTTGTTTGTAAACGACTTCCGATCGCATTTGTACGCCAGCGGCGCCGAAATTGAAATTGTCAGAGCGGATATTCGCGGAAATAAATTACGGCTGTACGACGTCACCATATTTCCTCTCAAATAACACATAAAAGTCGACGAATGCGGAGCCGATACCGCTACACGAACAGGAGCAAACATTTTGCGGTGCCCGGGCCGTTAAGCTCAACAACACATACGGTACTGAAATATCGTTGCGCTGCATTGCAACTATCTGAATAGCGAAAGGATGGGGGGGTTCCATCTACGAGCGGAGATAAGAAGTGTTCCGATGGAATTCCGAGCCTTGGTGTTATTGTAAATTTCAGCTGATGTAGTGCTGCTAGATGGTGCTACGGAGTTTGGGTAATCTTAAAAATGTATCCGTATCAAGAGCAAGTTTTTTTTAATTGAAGAAGCTGATAAATGAGTCTGATGTGTTTTCGTTCTTAGAATCGTAGCAGAAGTTCCAAACGAATCTGGAATGCTTGCATGATAGTGTCGATACCCATATATTATCGCTATGGCATACCTTAGTATCGTACTGAAAATAGTACTTTATACAGGGTGATGTAGTTATTACCCCAAACTCTTAGATATGTATTTTATCATAAAAAAAGAGAAAATCCTGAAAGCGAAGTTCCGATCTTCCAAATTAACTAACAATCTTATGGAAGGCAGATTGGCTCCGGCGTACTTTAGGGGTTTTCGTTGGAATTTTCACTTTTCAAAGTTAGGTGTGACGATTAATAACCGGAGCATCATCGTTCGTCTGCAACGACCAGCCGAAGTAGTCCTGCAAAAGATGGCGAAGAATACGTGGAGATATTCTCTGGTAAGCGAAGGCGCTTACCAGAGTGGTCCGAGACAGATCACTGCTTCGTAGCATGTGACCAGGATTATGGAGAGGATCCTATTGGAGGATGGAGATCAGAAGAAACTACAAGTAACGCGCGAGAAATTGATACTGTAAGTGTTAGTTACGAGAAAACACCTGACGGCTGAGGTGAAAGGCCACCTATCAGAGGACAACAGAGCTCAACATAATTTAATTTCAACATAAATTGCACCTTGCTGTGCAAGATATCATCATTTATACCAATCCTTTCGCAGATAAATTTATTCAACACGTAGTCTTGCCAACATCTCCTTCGCAAATATCCGAAAAGAACCGCAAACACCAGAAAACGAGGCCGGATCGTATCACAGCATCTTTTTCCTCCGCCCTAGAAAATGCTAAAATAAAACAAATCTTTAAAAACGTTCGCCCAAAGAGCATCGGGGAACATGTGTGCGAAAAATCGAGCAGATAAACACGTGCAGCCCGTTATGCCTACCCATTTTCCGTATCTATCCGCGTATTTAGACGCTTATGTATATCTTCGACGCTGGATTTTCGCAGATAAGAAAGGGAACGGCAACGAGGGCTTTTTTCCGTCTGCGAATAGTGTGTACGTGTATGTGGCGCTTTTTACGGTTTCCTATTGTTGGGGATAGAATACTACGAATTGTAGACGTAGGTGAAATATATTTGGGCGTTCGGAGAAGGAGTAGGCAGCGATAAAACGCGCAATTAGTGTTCCGAAGGGACGAAAGGGAAGAATTGTTAGGAGTTGTATTTATTGGGGGCAAGAATAATGCGTGGGCGGGTTTATTTCTTGCATTGAGGCCTTTTCTTGGTTTGGATTTACAATATTGGCTGAAGTGATAAACAATGAATATTATCCTAAAATGTTATCATCTTCAGTATCTAACAAGACCAGACTAGTTTTAGTGAGAGACATTTAAAGAAAGAAGAGAGGGAAGTTTTTGTTATAAGAACATGCAACAATAAAGTGAACCTAATTTCATGATTATTACCTTTCCCATCCTCAATTGTATCTGTGAAGAGTCTTTGTTTAGCGGAGGTTGGATAAGGACGTATGTGATACGAGTAGCATTTAACATTGTTGGAAAAATGTTCTGTGATCCTGGACTACCTACCGAATCACGTACCGTACCGTTTTCTATTGTAAAATCCGCCTGGTGGTCTTTTGGCACTTCGCATTATAATTCTAAATGTTGCACGGCAATATTGCAAAGCTATACGGCACGCCGTTTCTGCAAAGACAACTGCTAGAACCAGAACTATTGCAAATTGTTCGACAACAATCTTTTCTTACGAATATGCTGCATACGTAAGGAGAGATCCCGGCGTCAACTAGATTATAACGAGATTATCGCGAAGCTATTTCTTCGTTTCGAATAATTCGTTTTTAAATAACGTGCTCGTCGTCGGGTGTTGCCGTTCGCAGCGGCATCTACGCGAAGATTGCTTGTTTCGGGACGAAGGAAAACCCGATTAACACGTCCGGCTATTCGCTAGGAAAAGTTGTTAGGGGGGTGCGTCACAAGAGAAACAAAGTGCCCTACGCTGCTGGAATCTTAATGGCGATATATACGTGGGGACACGCTGTAACCTTTGCGTAAATCTTAGGTCGCGGTGGCGACGGACTTTTCTCTCGGTTGAAACCCTCAGGATAGTGTTTTAGGATTCCCATGAGCGGCTGGGACTGTGCTGTACAGCGTGTTTAAATTAGATAATTTATATATTTCTTGATACGTTACTTACATCTTGAGAAGGTGAGATGAACGAATGCTTTTCATACATGAAAGACATAAAGAGAGAGGTGTTGTTGCACCAAACCGGTTTCCTTCGGATAATAGGCAGGTTTACCGGTAGATACGTATTCCTGCAATTTGGCGAGACAGTTGCTGCTCATGAGGTGCTGAAATCGTAGCAATTGGTTGCAACTAATCCTTTCGTTTACGAAAGCTCGGCAAATAGTTACTCGAACCGAAGACATTTATATAAAGGAATATCGTGAGACTATTTAGTTGATACACGTTAGAAGGCAAGAAGCGTAAATTCTTGTTTTTGGCGGACTCGTGGTCGGCTCGTCTGTTACTTTACAAGTGAAAAATTCTTCAGCCGTTTCATTTAAAATTGCTTGATATGTTTAAGCTCGCGTTTGAACATATACAACGTTACACCGAACACCGCGCTTCGAACTTGTAATAATGTTGTTTATTTTCACTCATCTTATTTATCCGATGAATACCGGACAATTTTCACAACCTTTGGTAGACGTTGATGAAGGCACCCTAACAGTTTCAAACGTTCACGAGTTGAATGCTTATTCTATATTACGATAACATAGAAAAATGCTGTTGCAACTAAACAACAGTGTTTGTTTATCAATTATCCTTCCACTGATGGAAATTCATAACATTTTCAAATATATTTGCATATTAAGCAGGTGGATATTCACAATTCAACAAAACTCTTGTTAAACGAAGTGCATCCGACCGCTATAGCCTATAATTTAGATATTAATACGAATATTTTAAATAACTTTAAAGGACGTTGAGTGGTTCTTTTAAAAATCAACGTATACGCGGCGTATCTTCAATATGGGTATTAATATTTGTGAAAGTAATTATTTATTTAATCACAATTATTCTCGGATAATCGAAGCGAATAGACCGCAATTCCGATGCATCATGTTCGAACAATTCGAATTAAATATTCTAATTATTACAATTTTCGTTTGATTTAATGAACCCTTTTGGTTTAATTCCGACCAGCTGTTCGATTTTAGCACCGGTCGTATATTAATTAGGAAACCGTAAAAAATAATGCATATATGTATGTTCATGCGTTGCGATTATTGATTTTAATAACTGGATGATTGTATTAGAACATACAGAGTGTTTAAATGAAATTATGTAACGTTGTTTACCACTTTTACAATTACTTCTTTAATTCTTTTCCATTCCCCCCAGATAATGTTAAGTTTCGAGGTAAATTTTAGTCTAAGGAAACTTCGCAAACTGCGGCTTCCGTTTATAGTACTCCACACACCAACGAAGTTCCTAACCGCAAATTGACTTCAAATTTACTTCCTAAACAAATTAATTCTGAAAAGACTTCCCATTGCAGTAAATTAGGAGGTTGCTCAGTTCCGTTAATATACAGGAGGGTATGATGAGCAGAGCAATGGACATTATTCATATAAATTCATAACATAATAGGTGTTGGCGTAATGGTGTGGAACATGGCGTCGAAAGATCCTTTTTCTCGTCGTATGTGGTGTTCCGCGATTTTCGTCCCGCCTCTTTTCCGACCTTACACTAACTACTTAAAACCTTTCAATTTTGTTTTGTTTATGCCTACCCGGTGTCATCAACGAGGCTTCGAGAATAATTTTTTATCTCTACCTTCTGTCGCTGTTGCCTCACAGTTAATGCCACAATATTCAAAACGACAAACTCGACATTTCTTGGCGCCCTCTAGTGCCAAAGAAACGCATGCGACGTTCAGAAAATAGCGACAGTTCTAAACGATCTACGAGTTTCTAAAAACTAAAATATTTATTCGGATTTATATCCCCAAGTTTTTATTGGCATGCACATGAGCGGTTCAAAACGTTCGAAATATACGAAAAAATCCTTTTAGCAGATGTAGCAGTGGAAACCTTTCACCAATTAATTACACTTATTAACTCACAAAATGCTGATTTCTGTGAAACTGACGGACTAGTAAGGGTTGCACACATTCCGCAGCAATTAAACTAGACGAGAGTCCTATAGCGGTAATAAATTGAATAATAGATGTCCATAAAACCGGTCTAGCGTTACGCTACAAGTTTAATGAATGCTGAACATAGCAGTCACGAAATTCTAAATTTGAGGAACGTTATATGTTTTAAGAGTCCTTGGTTATTCATCAGTTAGACTAATCCTCCAACAGAGGAACACGTATGTATTTATCTTCCATGTCAATCTTACGCTATAAAGTAATTAAATTTTCAATATTGGAAACATCTTCCGCGGAAAGTTTTTCAATAGCTCATCATATAAAATCAAATTTTAAAGTAGCTTTTATGTAGATACTTACAGAAAGGATATGAGCAGGACGGCTTTACGGTCTATTCAGCTTTCTAGTTGGAAAAAATTAAAAGGTAGACCTCCAGAGCTTAAATAGAGGATAAAATCGATAAGGGCTCAGACTATGTTGGTATTACAGCTATTCGTAATCTTGAATACCGCCCCGACAGGCTCTAAAACTTCATTATTGCGTTTTTGCGTCGAACAATTGGGATGCGGACTCGTCTCGACTTCATCCTATCGAACAAAAGGAGGAGTGTCGCTGTATACCGGCTGTCCCGCGAGGAACTAGACGGAACGATAATATGAAAGAGTATATTTTGGAAAATAACTTTGTACTGATACTTCGAACCAATTTGCGAATATTTAGTTGTGCTTTTACGTGAACCAACTTTAGATGACAGTACATATTTACTTAATTTATCGATCCACATTCTCGATTTTTTTGTGCTGTACGTCATTTAAAACGAGTTCTACGTCGTCATCTACAAGGGTATATGAACCGTTCAAAAATCTTATTCGTGGGGAGAGCTCCTGCCCGCATCACAGTCGGTGTTTAGCACTGCCTTAGATGGAACTCACCCTCATGTAATTCGCCATCAAATCTGCAAGTTTATTCACTGCTTTATTTTTAATCTATACTTGATGTGTAGATAGTTAATGTATGAAAATAATAAAAGAAAGTTGTCAACTTATTTTAATGGAAGAAGAGATAAATACCTTCATCATCGACTTTATTTTAGCGTTACTTGCCTTACTTCCAAAATTAATCAAGAACAAGCCAGACGGCGGTTTTGATAAAATGAACAGCTTCCCCAACATTCTAAACTTTACAAACACTTAACGTACATTACCAGAAAGTTTACCACGATAGAACGGTGAGGGATGAAACAGGCTTCAGGAGGAAATGGAAGAAGAATAAGTACTACGAGGATAATATTATCGTCGGTTAGGTTTATACAGTTATAAGCTTAGTATTAGTGTGTATATCCTGTAATTGATATAATCGAATTGACGTTGTTCCAGAGTTGTAATGCGTCTATATAATATTAATGGGCTCAGAGTTATTTCGAAATGGCATCGGGGAAAGATGTTTTAATTGAAAACCCATCTCCGTGGAGGTATACACCGTCTATGATATCTACGGGTATAATGACTTAGGCGGCGCGGAAGAGTTGAGAGGATCGAAATATATACATATATATATACCCCATTGGTTTATCTCTAACTTTCAGGATGTGCGGGAGGGCCCGTCATAACAACAATAATAAGCGCGCAGTTTGAGGAGATCTCCGGAGAATCGCTTTTAATGTTTTCGCTATCGAATTTCTCAACTTATAATATTTCGACAGGAAAACGTAACGATTGGATCGAGCGGAATTGTTCGTTCTTCTCTTTTATCAGAGTTTTCTCGTTAAACAAGTTCTCCTTCGTTTCTACATTGAAGGTTATTGCGATGCGATATTAATAATTAGGAAACTGGTACATTGTAATGGATTGTTGCAATTTTAATTTCTCTTACGTGTGGTAACGGTCCAACGGGGTGAATAAGTTGCGAATATTGCCATAATTTCAGGAGCCCTTTTTATGAAGTGAATTATACTCGAAGTGTGTTCAATTCTTTAATTTTAGGAAATCGGTGTGTTTTAAGAGCTTACAACAATCACTCAATTGCTGCTTGCGGATGATCAATGGTACGTGTACCCACATCTAAAGAGAACCTAATTGTAACTCAAAAATATAATCTTTGTAATAAAACGTTTCAATCCGAGACGAAGAATACTACATTTCGTCAAACTACCCCCTGAAATAGCAACGAAAATATCTCGGATAACCAGCGAATACTCCACGGCCTCGGTAATGATTCCGGGCGTCCCATTTCCGCTTTCGTATTTTCACTGACACTCCGTTACAACCACGGCCCTGGAAGTATCAACAATCGCGCGTTAATCCCGGGCATCGAACGAAATTGAATTTTTCATTCTTCACCCTCGCGCTTCAGTCCGAACGACGGCGTTTCCGTCACTCTACTCTATCGAGATGCCGCCTTCGTATGGTATAGAAGTACCCGTCGAATATGGCAACCGTTTTCGTCGACAAACAACGACGAATTTCGTTTTAATTACGCCCTTGTTTCGTAGCCGAGCACGCTTTTACAGATTCGACACTAGGAACGTCGGTTTTTCCGATTCAGAGAGATAGGGGAAAGCCGGAGTTGGGAAGAGTCGAAACGAAAGGGGAACGGCACAACTGACGTAAGGCAGACGCCAGGGAAATTTTGTCAAAATCTACGTAAGTCATATGAATCAGGTACGTTTCCTTTGCGTAGATTGAACAACCTTTTGGCCAAAAAGAGGTGTAAGAGTGAATGTAATAATGGCCATTGATGTTTTGATTTAAACAAATCCTTTTTATCAGGTTAACAAATGCCAAATTTTGTAGTAGTGGAGAATAATAAACGATTATATCTTGTTTCCCTCATTGACAAAATGTAATGATTATTTAGCATTCCAAGTAAAGGAATATATTCCGCGATTGTATTGTTCAGTTCATTCCGAGCAACTTACAGCTATTGTAAGTTCATTGGAGGATTAGGAAGTATACTAACCCTTTGACCTACCGTAACCCAGATACTCTCTGTGCTATCGCGTAGCCCAACGGAGAATATTGATGTTGGCCTCTTGCAGAAATCGTAATGTAATTACTACGGCATAATTAACATCCTCTAGTTGGAATATTCTATTATTTACATGGTAAATGTACATTTCAGCATTCAAATGGCCTCGGATTAATAACTAAAGGAGTCCTATTTTCTATCTTAATTCCACCTTAAACTCTCGACCCTCTAGTAACTACAGTCTTGCGTTCTACGGAAACACTTAAAGTCTGCCTTTGTTCTCTTCAACATCGGATCGCTTGCGACCATGAGGGTCCACACAAAAGGGGGATTCTTCTAAGAAAACGATAATGTTCCACTCTTCATTCCAATCGACTCGTATACTGCACCATTCTAACCTTAGGGCGTGATACCGATTGACGAGACGTAGTATTGTTCATGTACTACAGGACATCGATCCAGACGAATAAATACGATATATGTATGCGATATATAACGCGTTATTTTATAACGTTAGAGATCCCTAATGGTAAGTATGACTGAATTTCGTTACGATTCGTTTCAAAGTCGCTAATTTGGTTGCATTCAATTTTTTTTTAATTCTTTCGTCGACAACTTGCTGATGTTACAATAATAATCTATTCAATCAACAATTATCCAAGCAACAAAGCAATCCAGAAGTTACCTGGATCCAGTGCTTTGATTAATAAAATTTACACCAAAGCAACAAAAAGCATAATTTTCTTCGTCCATTTAGTTCTATCTCATTGTCTAACAAGGCCAACCCCGTATGCCCCAAGCGTGGGTATCCATAATTCTTAACAAACATCTATAATTTCTGTATTAAAAGATCTGCTAGCAACTGGGTATGATGCCATAAATAAGGAAGCCTTGTCTTATAACGTAGAGGACTGAGAGCTTTTTTAGGCCGGCAACCTTTTTCTAAAATTAATTGAATAAAACGTCGCTTATTTAGCAACCACGAATAGAAAAAAAATTATCCAATGACTTCAAGGGCAAAGATGAATTGGAATTAAAATGTGGCGCACTTTTTGCGTTAATTAAAATGTCCAAGTGGATATCGCACCACTCCAGTTATCCTCGCTCTAATTCTTTTCCTCCATCACGATCCGTGACATTTTTATTCCGCAACCGGCCGGCGAGTTCTTACACACGTTCCTACGAGCGGGAATCTCATTTCACCCTTCCGTTTTACTTAACAATTCCTCGCTTTTCCATTATAACCAACTATCAGAGCGTAACTGTATCATGACGGCGGCGGCGGGCGGCGCTGCGATCGCCGAATCGAATAAATTTTACATTAACATGACGTGACGTGTTTTCGCTGCCAACAACAGCTATTATAAGCTGTACAAGGAGCCTTTCACTGCTATATATGCTGCCTCCTTCCTTCGTTTCAGCCGAATTAAGCGTGTGTTTTAGAGCATATGGTAGCTGGCAGTGGATAGAAACCGCATCAGAAGCTGACATCCTTTGTACTGGTCTCGTGCTTCTACATCAGCGTCTTTATATAGGGTGAACTTAAAAAATAAACGAGGACGTACCTCGAAGTAATATTGAACATTAAAAACGCCTAAAGCTCTAAAGACAAATGTGAAGACAAAATCTCAAGACAAATTCTCTCAGAGAAGGATCAAACAAGGACTGAGGGCTAGTATGGCAAACACCACACAATTTTAATTAATTAATCCGGGGCAGCTGTTTCGAGTATGCGCGGATCCTCATCTTCAACCGTATGAGCGAATGATCTGAGAATTTTAGCATCTCTACTCTCGAGTCCGGTGCGCATAATTGTACTTGATGGCCCGAAAAATTGTCACCGTTTACAAGCGAAACCTTAGGTTAATAGTTATCAGGTATATAATCCAGCCTGTATATCACCACAAAATGACATCCTTTGTACCAGCCGTGGTTTGCCTCTGCTGTGTACGACTGCTTCCATTTAAGTGTCTCTATCCGAGCCCGTATTCGCGTGTGCGTTTCTGAACTTATATACGTGTGTATGTGGATGAGTTTGAACGTTGGGCGAATGTTAATTTTCTTACAGGAATGGGAGGAGGGACGGGGAGACTTAATGGGGAAATTTCGCGTTTCATTTAAATTCATTTGAATGCCCCGGAACCCGCCGCACCATGCTTTTCCACCGCCAACTCGTACTTGTCCGTAACGGGATACATACAACGTAGAAGCGAAGAGAAACGCTTTATGGTGAAAGGCAGTTCTATTTCACGGTCTGAAACGATACGGATGTATCGTCAATGGAATCCATTTCCAAACGACAAATAAACGCAACATAAATAAAATAACCGATTCACTGTACATACGCTATCGATTTTAACAAAGACACAGAAGGATACGCATTATTAAGGTTTGTATCAAGGGTACAACAAGCCACAAAGGACGGTAAGAAGTGTAATGACCCAACTAACATTTCATTATATTTGAAATATATTAAAGTCAGATAAATTAAGCCAACATTAATAGTAACTATTGATTGAGCTAGTTTCTGGTAGATTAACATTGGCTATGTTTTGTCTTGACTTTCGCGATTTGGGACTTCCCGATTTCGGGAAGTTAAATCAGCCGTATTATTTTTCGTATATTTAATATTCATACTTGGTCGCATACTCATTTTGTTTAAGTTCAATCCGCTTGGATGCACGCTAAGATTTGCAATTAACAAAATGATTTGCATTCACGCCGATAAGAAGACTTTTCTTACGTTTAAATAAAGATAATATTTGGTTTAATAGATCGCTGTTCCCTACAAAAGAACCTATCCCAAAATAAAGCTCCCTAATCCAAGTTTCACTGCCTTTCCGGGCGAAATATGTCTCACTAATGTAACATCTCGAAACATATTCTCTTTTCGTGTCCATGTTATGAAGAAAAACTCCAACGTATACAATTCCTATAACCTAATACGATATAATATAATAAGAGAGCCTGGAGGATAGAGATATCTTTATGTGGACGGATGAAAGGACTAAGCTTTTATTATAGATTTCGGCCTGGCGTGTTGGGCAGTTCGTTTTGTACCAACGGACTTCGAAATTCCTCCTTGTAAAAGGCACGTAAAAGTTCCGTACAATGTGTACACAATAGGAAATTCCGTATTTGATGATACGAATAAAAAACTTTTAGCATTTCTTTGTGTTCATTTTAGGATTTGGATTTTTTATTTCTGATGGGTGGTACTAACGCTCATTGTACCAACAAGTACGTGCCTAGGTTAATTAGCAAAGTCCCAAAAATCGTATGTACCACTTAAATAAGTATCCTCCAATAGCATAAGAGTCCCAACTTTTCCATTTTACGAGACAGAAGGTTATTACATTTGAATTGAGCAATAGACAACGGCGTAGCTTTCTTTAACGATATATCGTCTGTTTTTGACAATGTGTAGATTGGAGCTCCCCGGGGATCTATCTCAGGACCACTATTGTTTTTAACTTATGGGACAGCTTGTATAAATTTACCTCCGGTTTCTTATTAATCCAACAAATAACGTAGAAAAAAAGTACGCATACTGTGAAAGAAGACGTGCTATGCTCTCTCGGTAAATCTCGGGATACTGAACTGTTATTGTTGTACGTGGTTACTTTATGGTTAAAAGTAGATTCTGAAAGACGAAAAAAAAAAAGGTATTAATCTGAGTATTTGCGAGTCTTGCGCATATCACGTTACGATCAGACTAGGCTGTTCTTCCTACATTCGGCGAAGGGACGCAAAGATCTTGTCGACATTTTAATATTTCGTCCTACGCGTCTCGGAAAGAAGATTTATCATCTCGGCAGGATAAATATCAAGCTGCGTGACGCAATTTCATCTCGATTAAGTGAGCTGCTGTTCGTAGAAATACGGGATCGCATCACCAGTTATTTCGGACTTATTTCATAAACGTCAAAGTGTATTCGATGCCGACGGGCCGCGTAAAAGATCCGCGGTGTTCTTTAACGTGACGTAACAGGTTTAAAGTTGAGATGATTTTGTTTCAATTGCAACGCCGTCATCTTGCTCTCATATTCAATCACAAATTGTTACGTAATGTGATCATATTTACGCCATAGTTTCTTTTAACAAAAAAAAGAAACGACATAATACAGTCCCGACCCGGAACACGTTTAGTTTTAAGACGTTCTTAATTTAAGTTAAATGTTTTACGTGGATAAACAAACTATTTCTACGTCATTTCTCATTTAACCTAATGCCATACTTCACTATAACAAATTATGTAATTAAGTAACTTGTTTCTTTTTAATTACTTAACATTATTAATGCTCCGTCTGCGTCCGCGCCCTCGCCTTGTCTTACACTCCCTCCACCTCAAATTCTTCTTTATAACATTACGTGCATACCATATTTATATATCATATCCTTACGTCTCACTTAATCCTAATGAAAAAGTTACCCCGTCCGCTCCCGAAACAGGCAGCAACCTAGGTACTCGTACACAAGATACATATTTTTCGTTTTTAAATTACCGACCTTCCTACCTACCTCCTCTTAACTTTCGCGCGGTAAAAATTTCAAACTTACCATCGCGTGCGTTAAGTTTACGAAGTTCATCAATAATTCGAGCCAGCTAAAAGCTCCCGGCAATCTCATGCGTTCTCGTTTCGCTAAACTTTTCCGCGACGAGCGTCTGGGACGCCCTCTCGCGAGAGATGTAAGCATGCGAGGGCTTATTTCAATCGCGATAATGTGTATGCGTTAATTATAGGTTATTATGCCTGCGTATGCATGTAGAATGTATTATGGAGGGAATTTTGGCGAAAGTATTAAATCATCTTCGAGCTCGCAGAACTTGAGGTGGTATTAGGGGGCATTAGTTATGAATAGGTGGGGGGTTCGGAGTCGGTATGAATTTGATGAGGTGTCGCGTTACCTTCTTAAAAGCATCTATTGTGCGTATGTACCTTCAAGCGTGTTTTATAAACGGATATTCTCTTGAAGATTGGTACATTTTCCGACTGGATGAAAATCTAATGTTTATCCATCAGTGAATTTGAACAGTTCCTTTTCAAAGAGAATCGTGTCAAATATCTTGAAACCGCTTCTGCCTTGAACGAAATATGGCGTATCGAAAATACAGGAAGAGGATACTTGAGGACCACCAGAAGAAAAACAAAGGAAGAGAAGGAATTAGCTTTCAGAAGACGCTACAACATACAAACCATTCGGGCTCGAACAATTCCTCGTCCTTCTCGCTGTTCCTTCCCGTTGTCCTGTCGCGAGCGTTAGAAAGAGAAGTTTCTCATCTTCTTGATTTTCTTAAACGTCCTTACTCCAATAAAAGTTTATAACGGAGGACCAACTTCTCCCTTTATATATTTATTGTCGGATATCGTCGATATTGTATTGTTTGCAGAAATTTGTAATTCACATTTAACAAAGACGCTCTTGGAATGGGATGGTCTCAAGTTTTCTCAGGAAATGAAGCAATAAAGTGTAGAAGAACTAGGAAATGTTAGGTTCTTGTTTATCGAGATTAACTGTAAAGTTTATTGCTTCGATGAGTTTGGTGCTTAAGTAGAATCTCGTAGGATATCTGGCGATGTAAGAGAGACAACACATTAAATTTCAAATATTTTCGAAAAAAAGAGCATCTTTTGTTATTATTTAACAGAAGAAACATCAAGCTAGCTCTTTTAGATATCTCTATATAAAAATGTAAATTCTTCTATATTTTATGGTATATGACTCTTAAAAAAGTCAAGTCTATTTTCTTCTGGAACAATAATAAAACTTTTGTTACTAAGCTTTATGTATAAAACATTTCAAAATGCTGCTCCATGAACTCAACATTAACCAACATGGTAGAAAATTTGACATTGCTGCTTAAATGAGAATGGATTCGTGTTGCTTACTGGTGTCCCTCAAAGTCCGACAAAACACGAGTCTGTCTATTCTTTGCAAAAAAAATTTCATCCGCCTTCGTCTTTTCTACTGATTAGCAGAGGAGATACCACCGACACATTAGCCTCTTTAGGTTCATTTACTTTTTATCTATTTTACGATCAAATTGTAACCAACAGAAACTTAATTTATTTCCTTATCGTTTAGTCTTTCTCTTCCTTTAGGTACACCACACATTACGCATCTTCTATTATTGTCTGCTTTCTTGGTGTCCTTTAATGTAGAAACAATAGTTTCCAAGTTAGACTCTTTTGTCCATTAGATTATTAATAGTATGCATGTGCCTTATATTGTTATTTATAGTTTTTACTTATGTTGTAGCTTCACGCATCGTTCACGCAAATACGTTACAAGTCAAGTCTTCCTTTAGATGATTTTTCAATATATCATTACACGTTGTTAGAGAATGCTACATTGAATCTGATTTTGAATAATAATGAATAATATTGAATGTTACTGCATCCGGTTGAGTCGCCATCTTCTCATTTACCCGATAAATTGCATCAATTACCAAACACCTTTCGGATTTCAATAGGAGGGGTAATTTATGCACGACGGTGCACCAGCGCATTATGGTAGGTCACAGAACATCTGGATACGTCTTATCCGCGAAAATATATTACGTGGATTGGCGCTTTGGTCGCCACGGTCCCCGGACTTAAATCCGGGTATATAAATAAATAATAAAAGTAAAAAGATTTTTTACTTATACTTGCAAGATGAGGTGTACCATCAAAGAAGTTTTGGCATCAGACAGGAATTGTGAGAACAGTTAATGATGCTCATGAAAACCTAAATGTATTGCTTAGGATACAAGTCTTGTAGTATGTATAAAACAAGAGATATCAACGTAAAGACTATAAAAATGCATGAAATCTTAATCAACCTGTTCTTGCAACATTCAAATATAAATGTAATCACGAAATTTTTAAGTACAACACTTATATGAACTTCCTCTAAATATCTGCTTCTAACCTGCTTATATACGTAGACGTAAGATCTTTTCAACGCTCAAAGACACTCCCTAAGCGTTGTTCCATTTCACGTCGTTCCCAAATGCGTTCACCACAAAACGAAGCGTTTAAAGGAAGCCATTGATTTCAATTAAGCAACGTATAAGGGCGACGTCGGAGAGGGGTAAGAGGGAAACGGGCGGCAATTCATCTTCGTTAATCACGTCAGAATCATGTACGACTAGCAGCGATATTTTATTGTTATCGCTAGTTATGAATTGCTGACGTTGAACGTCGAGCGCAGTGTTTGTTCCGAGAGAGGGTTAAATTCTACGATTCTAAATCCGACAATTCCTAAGTGTTGCTGTTGCGTCTACAATTTTGCCCCCCAAGAAACGCGTCCTGATAGATGTGATGTACAGACATAAAATCAATTGAAGTGCTCGGAAGAAACAGGCAATAAGTCTTCAAATTATTTTTAAAGTTTCTCGTTAGAAAGCGGATATTTAACGCTTTTGCATGTTCGCGAAACTAGTTCCTTCAAACTTTTTTACATTGCTTTTGTCCGGTTTATACATGTCGTACGTATCGGAACGATTCTAGCGTGTATCCGCACGTCATCTGCGAATCACGAACTTCTCGAACAATGCATCGCAGCCATTCATTAAAGTTGTACTTAGCATAAAAAAACTATACCTATGTAAGTACCCTATTGCACAACGTCAAAAAAAAAGTTCAATTCTACTCGAGTAACTACGCAATTTAAGTACATACGTAGAGATTAAAAGGCGATTCGAACAGCAGCATGTACATAGGTACTTCATTACGTTCTGGGAATTATTAACGGTTGAATATTTTCTTTGTTTCTTTTGAAATGTTTATATTCCTAGTTTCAGAGTGTTAAATTACGGAGATTGCCGTTATTGAACGTTAAAATTAACAATACTAACAAGAAAATCGCTTTTTTTTAATGGAACATGCCCATCTTAAGATATCAGAGAAGTAGGGTCCAATCGATTTTGAGTAAAAGAATATTTTGCAAATCAAGCAGCTAGGTTTCTAAGAATACCCCATCAACAATACTGCTTGAGGATATAGCCTAGATCCCCAACTTATGATTCTATTACAGACCGTGAAATTTTATAAAAACTATCTGCAGTTATTGGATAGAAGAAGCTCTTCCACGATATACCTCTTCATCCAGCCTAACCGCCCTTATCTAAATACTAAATATCCATCAAACAAACTAAGAAGTGTTGCACATTTACGTGTTCATTTAGCGAGTATCTTGCAACTAAACAGAACAAATTACTTTTGGTTCAGTTATTTAAATCACATCAATTATTTATTTATGCACAAGTGTTAATTTTTGACTCTGCGCTTACATTTTTTGCTCTCCACCAACTTTCGACTGTAAGTTGGCGGAACATTCATTTTAAAGTTGATCGAATTTAATAGATTCCACCAATCGCAAGCTGTTGTTTTAGCCGCATGGAGTGCTGAGTATATTTAACAAATAAAGTTGATTGAGACAATCAGTTTTTGGTCTGCTTGTGGATTATTTCATCGTGTTTCGTATCATTTCGTATCTCATTTCGTATTGTAGTATTATATTACCTAAGTTAAAAGAAAAAATTAACGTCGCCGGATATCTTCAGTAATTTGGCGCAGTCAGTAGGGCTTTTATATCTACAAAAATCGCCTGCTGCGCAAATTCGAGATTTACTACATACAATACAACAGTAATAAATACTCCGTTAAACTACAATTTCGAAACTACAACAAACACCAATCACTTAGCCGCTAATAAAAGACTGAATGCCACGCTTCCAAGATTAATTTCGATAACTCCATACCTAACGTTTAACCTCCTTCTAAACGATCCCCTTCTTTATGTAATTTGGAAATTAAAACGGCCGAAACCAATTTACATTATTGAAATAAATTCGAGGTCAGCAGGATGGTCTATTCGAGACGATATTTCTCCGGAACGGCGTGGTAGAACTTCGCTTAAATTGCTAGTTTCGGGTGGAGGCTAGGCAAGGCACGCCGTTCGTGTCATTGGATATAACAATAATTTAATTCCGGCCAATAATCGGATTGGTTACATGTGTTCGGATCGTTCAGAACTGACTATTCTTTCGCTGTCGAAGGAACGAACGCTACGAGTACGGTATTTATTATTGAAAGAACGCCCTGTGGCGGTGTAATTCCGCAAAGATTAAATATTAACTAGGCATTGTGTTGCGAATCGTGTATTTTCGCAAAAAGTTAATAACAGGCCAAACTTATTTTTGTAGCGCGTTGAGGGTGGAAGCAAATTTCAACTTATTCGCTCGCTTATCTCGAATTAAAGGCGTGGTTTTTATTAATTTTACGTTAAGCTACGTTTAGATCGAAATTGAAATATTCCGAGAATTAAACGAAGTATTAGATTGTTCTGCAACATTTACCATGCACAGATGCGCTTTTCGCCGTTTACGGCTCCTCAGTGTGCCTTTTGTCGAAGGTGGTAAATCAGAGAAATCGTGAAAGATCGATAAACGTTCCTTATCTGTCTCTTCGACAACGATGTTGTAGCACTTATCGTCGACCTATTCTTCCAAAATCCATGTCGATTTCTATGTAGCTTACCATAATACAGTAAGTATTCAAAAATTTCTTTCAGACCGGAGATGGGCTAAATCGATCGAAGCTTGCTTCGACTATTCCTTCTCTATTGCACTTGTTGAGCGTAGCAAGACTTTTTACCATAATGAGCTAACTTAGTTCTATTTGTTAGATGGTTATGTGCTTTCGTCCGTTGATTTAGATATACCGGTTAAACCGGAAGTACAGTAACAACAAAAATTTCGAAATGCATTGAGCGTCATTACACTTACTTGGAAGGTTACATTAATATTATCATAAAGATATTTGCTTGGTTTCATTCTTTATCTCCCACCACTGTCTACGTAGCACTATAATTTGTATGACAAGTATTTGGGAAATTGTTTCTTTTTATTTTTAATTGATCTATATCCTAGTCCAATATAAGCCGATAACAAAATTAAAAAAAAATGTTGGCGATCATTATTAGGTCAATTATTTTGAAAAGCAACACTTCTCGTTTATTTACAACCAGCTGTTCATTGCAATACTAGCAGTAGGAACAGTACATCGCGTCGAGTATTACAAATTGCCGCCCCACGCATACACTTACACGCCCCCAAACGGACATCAATTATTGAATAATCAAACCTTCGATTTTTCATTGCCCTATTCACTCGTTTTTCTTTGTTGTTTCGCTCAGACCATCTTTTCAATTAATCACTCGTTTCCGCCTCGGGACAGTAATAGTTGTGGGGGGAATCGAAGGGTGGTCGCGTCACGCGAACGAAGTTCGCAAAACCTCGGAAAAAAGCCAACATCGAGAAGAACTTTTTTTTTCGAATAAGAATAAAAAGAACGCGAGACTGGAGCGAATCTTAATTCGGTAATATTTTTGAAATAAATTTCGAGGCGAATTAGAAATGCAAATGAGAGGGGGATGAGAAAAAAATGCACAATGTGAATCGTTCGAGGTGGAATTTACGAGAGCTCGGCGCGAAGTTGTATGAAATCGCGTTTTGATTGGATGCTAAATGTCGTTTTTCTTCGTTTCAGAAAAAAAAAGACGGGAGAAGGTCGGCGTTCATTATTGCATTAAATTGGAACGTCGGTCGGCAAAAAATAAATTATCTAACGGGCACAGAAAGGAATGCTGTTTCAATTACAGAAATGACACTTTAATAATGAAGAAAATATTTCACAATCGGCCAAGAATTTTGATGGTTTTGGCGACGTAATCACATTGTGTTTAAATATAAAATACGTAGATATTTGCTGTAGTATAGATTGACTACCAATATTTAATTTAAATAAAAAAATATGACCAACACAGAAAAAAATTATATTCCGCGTTTCAAAAGAAATGAACCACCTCAAAGGAGTAGACGCAGAACTTTGGAATTATGTAGAATCAGTTAGTGCATGGAGACAAACAAAGGATTAAATTTTGACGGTCATCTGTCGCTGCTGATAGAAGTTATCTGTCTCTTAGGACTTGAAATTGCGTGTTGTTGAATAGTATTTTTCGGAATAGTTCGCCATTTGTTTATAATTGTTGTTATTGCATTAGTAAAGTTGGTGTCTCAAATTGCAACTCGGTTTCCGAGTTGCAACTCAAGTGCTCGACCAAAGTGTGTCGAGCTTGGCAATTGAAGAGGGGTTCTCCAGCAATATGACAAAATTATCGCTTTTTCCAAGAACGGAATTCTGCGAATGTCGCGACGGAACTAACTAGATGGGCTTCTTTATTGGATTTATCTAACTTCTAAAGTGTTTGGTAATATTAGAGCCGGTCCTCGCGATTGAAAACAAGAATACTTAAAGCTTCCAAAAGAATTACTATCAGATAGTTGCAAAATGTAAAAGCATACTTTCAACAGAGACTGGGTCACCATTTAGCAGCTCCCGGCAAACAGTTTAAAAATTTTCTTCGGACATTTTTTTTATTATAATTTATTGTCAGTGTTCTGTTGAAAAAACAAAATCTGTTTTCAGTTGTTACCTTCATTTTCTTCTTAAAGGTGACAGCTTATCCAGTAGAGAAAGTAAAGGCTTCTGACTTGGCACGGTGGTACCTTTTTGTCGATTTGTCTATTGTTTGAAAAAGGGAACAAAGAGTTAACTAAAGTCTTAAAACCTGTTAAATCTTGCAGCACACGTTGTAAACCATAGGCGTGCGAAAAATATACAGAAACTTACAGCGGAGAACCCATTAACACGAGAGTTTTTACCGTGGTAGTACTGCACGTGATAAAAGTTTCAGTACGACGATGTTCCAATTACATATTCACCAACGTACGCGAGCAAAACTGACTTTACCTTGGTTTGGCAAGAAAGGGCGGCCTATCGATCAGAATTAAACCGAGCTTTTTGTTGCGAACTATAATATAAGCGGGTTAAAGCGAACGCGCGCCGTTGTAATACATAAATTTACATGAAATTAGTGCGAGAACTTTTTCGGACAAGAAGTTCCCTCGGCCCACCTCGAATTGTACTCACTCCCCAGTCTAAGGGAGAATTAATTTCTGGAATCGCATTTAGGAGGTCGAAACGGGTTCCACCAACGATCCCTCGCGGAAACCGCGTATTGATTCATTAGTTCGATGCTTGCAGGTATTGTGGGTATTTGTTCTCTCAATTAATTCGGATATAAAGACTTAGCTTTAACAACCCCGTATTCAAATCTACTTCTGCTTTAATTGAATACATTTACGGGTTTATTTTAACGTGGATATAGGGGAGGGTTACACCTTTGTTTGTTTATTAAAATTAGGGCTGGATTTAAGACTTTGTCTTATATTTGAAACTTTGTCCACTGAATCCACATATTCCACGTTTAGTAATAGATTGTTCCTCCAGATGACTTATGGGCGCAGCTATCAGCCTCTTCATACACCATACAACATTATATCAACGATATTCTTTGCTTTTCCTTAATAACATGTTTAATACGGTAGTGGTAAGTACAGTACAGCGCAAATTGCATCCTTGCAACGATATCTCTCTAAAAATTGGGCGTAATTTATTCTTAAAAAATAATTTCTATTGAACTGTATTAGAATTCCTCCAACGTCCAGAGATGGACGACAGCCGCGGATGTTAACGGGATCTTCCGTATTACGACAGGGAAATATCTCCTTCCGAAAGAATTCAATTGGAATACCGAAAATACGACACGATGTTGAATATATTGCTCTCGTTAGAAAAGGAAAAGTTTAAACTTTTACTTTTCCGAAGTTATGATAAAAAGAATAACCTCCGCATGACTGCCATCGTCGCTCTGACGGGCTTCAAAGTCGTTTGTATTGAACGATCTTTTCCAACTGGCAAAAAAGGCTGAAACTTTTCTCCTACTACGCACACGTATAATATATATATATGTATAATATGTGGAAGCAAAAGTCGCGCAGAAGTAGCACAATAAATATTTTCTTCGTCTTCTTCGGCGATTTTTCAGGTTCATGAGAAATAGGGGAGCCCTCGGCGTTTGTGTGTATTCAAAAATCGCACCGTTCTACCTACTTGATTCGACGACTTTAACCTAGTTCGCCGCTCGGTCGCTTCCACTTTAACACGTTAGCACGTATATACCGCCCTCTCCTTCTCTCAACGTCAAATATAGCTAACGTCACACCCTTGCCTTGCTACTGCTTGTGCTGCTGCTTCTGCTGCCTGCTTCTTATTGAATTCGGTCGTATAAGCAAAGCAATAAACCCATTCAGGGCATCTCAATGCGATCGTTTGTTGGGCTACATATATATAGAATGCCGGGAATGGGTGCATACATCAACCGTATGGTACATGTTATTCTAGGAATCGCAAGAAAATATAATGGGTGGAGAACGGTCTTTTTTGGATTATTATTTATTGTAAGCATTATATCGTTTGCAGTATGCCTTCAAAAAATTCGTAGCTGCTTCTGATGAAACAATTGTTCTCAACAAGATGTTTAAATACAGCCCTCTAAAAATAGGTCTTCTCCCTTCATATTATTCATTTAATAACGCACTCCTTATACACAATATCATATCGCCCTCCTATACAGTCCTTCTCTGATCGATAACGTCGTCTTCGATGAATAAAGCAGCACTAGCACTTAAGTGTCCGCACGCTAAAGCATATTCTAAGGGCGCCCTTCGTCGGGCCTATAGACTACCGGTATAGAAATGACAACCGATGCCACGATATCGGCCTTTCAATCCTTATTTATCACGCATCGATGACATCTGGGTCGTAGACGCCACCTCTCGGGCCGCATTAGGGACTCGATCTAAGAAGAGTATCGTCCCTTCACTATTCCGCAGCTTCCTATGTGCGTAGAAACTGTTTGCATTGAGATGTAGGGGGCAAAGAGTCATTAGCGGAATTAGCCTGATGTCTTTAGACGTATCGGCGGCAGCTCAATTAGGTCAGTGTAAATATATAGGTATTATATAAATGTTACAGGTCACTCAATTTGCCGGTAAAAATGTAGGTGTCATTTTTGGATATCTTGGTACTACCGTTTTTGAGTTATATATACGCCTTGTTTATAGAAGGAAAGTTGAAAGAAGTTGGAAGAACAAACTTAGTAATTTGTTAAGTACTGACAACGTTCGGCAAACACACTTACAACAATAATACGTCTTATCTAAGACTTTAATAAGTCATTTTATTGATATGGAGAGGCAGCAGTATGATTTTCTCCCTGTCTATTAATGTCTCAATGATGCTTGCTTTTCCTATAGTTCTTTCTTAGAAGAGAGAAGAAAGAGGAAGTTTGTTGGAAATGCTCTCCTTTTGCATGATTATCCTATAAACAGATATGGCAAATATGTTAAGTGTATCCGTTTTATAACCCAAGAAGAAAGTTCGCCATGCTGAATATAAGGAATTTTTTATAAAATGAATGGAGGATATTGCCACATCCTTCATTAGGGATCGTTGAATAACCGACTGGAATCGATGCAAAGTTACCTTGCTAGTAATTAGTAATATACATTTAGAGCTCCTGTAAGAGAAATTTGAAAATACTGTTACAATATACAAGGCTGTTATGTTAACTAAAGAACGGCAACATTGCTTGCTTTTGGTTCAAGAGACCGTTTTTCTTGATGTTTAGATGTTGAGAACTTAGCATCTTTTTTCAATCGCATCAAATCAAGAATTAAATCACTTAACTCGCATTGACAATTTTTTGAGTGGAGCAACTTCCTTCGAAACATTTTCAACGTCATCACATTTAACTTCGCACAAGCATTGAAGGCCGGTATAGGTTGGTTTACAGATTCAATGCTTAGATAGCTCATTTCGTGTTTCTTACACCTATTCTAACCTTTTATGTTACCATTACCATACATATACCATTGACTTTGGAAATTTCATGAGTTACCAACATCTTGTTTCGTTGGCCAGGAATCAGTATCCATCAGCAGAGACGCTTACTTTATTTTTTATTTCTACCTGCCAATCGTCCACGATATATAAATATGCATCGATTTCATCGAGCTAGCAACGCAACAATCAACAATATTTTATTAAATACATTTTAAAAACATGTATGCTATTCGCACATATATATTTTATAACATGTCTATTTAAATATTCGTCGAATATTTGAAATATTAAACACTACATTCTTTTTACAAAATAAATAATTTCTCTTCGATATTGCTGTTATTAATAAAACACGAAGCGAAGTATTATTTATCGATTCCGCGTTGTAATATTTATTAGAAGCTAGCTAAATACATCGACTCGCATAACGCTGAAAAGCCAGCTCGTTTATATTTGTTCCCTAACAAAATTTTAAGCTTGTACGCTTCGCTAGGACGCATCGATACTGTAATTAACCTAATTCCAATTTTACAGTTTTACATACGTGTACCTACTTAACGGTTACGTATCTAAACGGACGAGCGCACAATGGTTGCATTGCATTGAAGTCATTTGCATATAAGAGAACGCCACACAGAGGGATCGATACGATAGAGCTTCATACGCGTCGGTTGTAGTAGACAAGCTCATCGGATGCGAGGGCAGCTCATAATTGCCAAACAGAAAGTAAATCGACAATTCAATATCAGTAACGTTCATTCGTTACGGTAACAGATGTAAATTCAACCTCCGCTGCCCTCCTCTAGCTAGTTAGGACGCAGGAGTAAATGGGTTTTTCGGCAAATTGTTGAAAATGAACCGTGGATTTCGATAACGAAATCTTCACAATTTACGGTTAAATTCGTTAGTCTCGAAACGATAACCACAATAGCAATATGATAATACCATCATAGATGTAAAATAGTAGGTTAGGTTAGATTAGGTCAGATTCTATCATAAAGTTGGCATCGGGTTGGAAAATTGGTCAATCGAAGGGGATAGGTTAGTTAGTTTAAAGGATCATGTTTAGAATTAACTTTACCAGTACGACAAACAACCATACGGTTGGTATTGGGTGCCGATACTTTAGTCTTGTTTTGTCCATGCCTTTATTCATTTTTACTTGAAGAAGATATGGAGAGTTTATCGTTAAAGTAACATCGTTCAATAGGTAATGGATTATCTAGGACTTCCGGTTCTGTAAGTATCTGCCAAGTTTGATGAAACAGCTATGTGAACTTTTATAAGTGTGAAAATGTTCAACACGGTATATGCAGATCTATTCTTCAAATAATGTTTTAAATGTAGGTGTCGCCCTAAGTCTTGTCTAGTCTTTATTCAGTAACATATTGTGTACAGGATGCGTTGTCTTGAAAGCGACAGGATTTCGAAATATTAACTATCTTATAAGAAAATTTAATAATCAAATGCAGGAAAATAAAATATTTGTTTCTATCAGGTGTGGCAGCGATGGTTGAGCTTAGGTAAGTTGCTGCGACCGTCGTATTTATATATATTTTTTTATTAACTGGCGCGTATTATTCTGAAAAATCGAAATCTGAAATGTGTTCCTGAAATACTGATTTCGATTGGAAATCAGATATTTTCAACGTTAAAGCCCAGCTAATGTTTTTTTGTTTATTTTTTGCTCTACTGTAAGTTTCTGTAAATACCAGATTTTAACGTGATAACAATGATAATACTTTTCTTTTATATTGGAATGTTCCGTAATGATCATTACTAGCTTAGATATCCCCAAGTTGGATGGGTGCTCTTACTTGGGAATGGATGGGAACTATTTTTGGAAGGAAATTGTATACACGTTGCTTTGGCAATGTTGTATACGGCCTCCATAAGAGCTATACGTCCTTCTAAAAGTATGAATAGTCTATTGTATCGCTATATTTAAAATTAATGGTAATTGGGCCAATGGGATGCCTTATTTCAGTAACTTTTATTACAAAAATCCTTGAATGAATGTATTTCACTTACACTATATCGACAAATCATCCTTTGAATTTCCAAACGAATTTCGCAACCTATTATGCGCAGATGCACGCAAATTTCCATGCCCTAGTTAGGTGCATAACATGCATCATGTCCACACCTCATACAATAGTAATCCTGCGTAAATCCCGAATAAATTTCCATTCAGAAAATGTCATCAATAGCCGTTGCAATCGAACAGGGGGATGATTTATTCGACCGAAATTCCCCGTACCGCCTGTTTCACCCCTTATCCCGCTTCAGCGCGTGTACATGTACGAAATAATTAGTAATGCATTTGTTTTCATTAGATTGTATTTGTTTGTAGGTTTGCGTCTATTATAGATAGCGTTCCAACCAGGAACGTTAATATTTTACCCTAGAACTCTCTCGCGCGATTAATTTTGTCAATACTCGCGTGTTTTACGCGATGTACCCGATATAAATGTTGTGCGAAACGAAGTGCAAACAATTTATATTTATCAAATGGGATGTTGGGGTAAAAATTAGCTCTCGAGCGGAAATATCAATGTATTCGATGTTACAAGTCCAGCGTTTAGATCGGTAGGTGAGCAAATTTTGTATTTGTTCGCTTAAATGTGTGAATATTAATGAATTACAAGCGATCATTGCGCGAAAATGTGTAGCTTGAAATTGGTTGGCATTTTGCATAGATGATACGTTTTAATAAATGGAAAGTAATGCGTCGATCGTTTCACCGAACCGTATTCGTTAATTGTTCGGGCTAGATAAGGGATATGGTGAGATGATAGGGACTTTGTTTGTTTGTTTGAATCACTTCTTTGACTTGTAAACCTTTATTCATTAAGGCAGCATATATTCGATATTTTTTTCATGCGTAACTGTAGATGTAAGCTTCGCCACAGAGAGTGTGAACGTGGCAGTCCTGCGAATCAGGGCAGACGTAGCTCCCAGAATGAACATTACGAGACGAGTAGACCTATATGGCACAATATTGGACGTTGTTGAAGTTTCGCGAAAGTTGTAGCTAGGTTAGGCGGTTAGTATAAATATAGCACCACCTCGGAGAACCTATCCAGTTCGTAAACAACAATCGAAGAGTAAAACAATTAAAGAAAGGAAGATATCATAAACACGATGACATTATTTGGATTTTGCCTTTACTTTAGTAGAAATAAGCAACGAAAAGAGAGCACACTGCTTAAAAGTCGTATATGCTCTTAAATAAGTTAACGCGACATCTCGAGATCAATCACTCGAACACGGTTGAAAAATCGGATTCTTTCGTAGGAGGTTGCGAGATTCACGAAGTTAATATCGTGTTGCGAGACTCGGAGGAAAAATCAATTTCAAAGGTACCCTCATCCAACAACACCATTAGTCGAAGACGATCGATTAATAGAGAAAATGGAAGGCAAGGAAATTAGACTGCAGCTCCGGAGACGCGTTTGTACGCTATAGACTACACGCTGGGTAACTACGTCAAAAAGGCGAGTTTACAGTATAACATATCCGTTGACATTTAATCTGTTTCCCTAACTTTACTTCTGCCTCTAAATAACCTATTGCGGGCCGACAACAATTCGTTAGCGTAGCGCGTGACTCGAATCTCAAGTAGGCAACTTCTTTAACCTAACTTCGAAACAGAAATGAAGCATACATCAGAAGAACGACGGGGCGAAAACGACGACAACATCCAACGTCGGTATCAAACGTCGCTTCCCGCTCTTAAATTTAATTAAGCAAATCTTAGAATTAAAACGTACGGCGAAATAAGTGCCATTCAGAACTTTCGCCGGGGTTCGACATTCGCTTCTCTAAAAAGCCAGCGTGTATCAACCACCTTTGTAGGCAAAGCGTGCGTTCTCTCGCTTGTAATTTCGCTCGCATTGTGCCTATAAATTATTTAACTAACTCTTCTTCTTCACGGCCTACCGTCGGAATACTTTCGACCAGACTCTTCCCCAGTTAGCGACAACAATACAAGTGTAATTACCGTTGGGGTGATGTTTGCCGGCGCTGAAGGATGATGGTGGTACCACGATGCTTTTCTGTCACCCCAGTATTGTATGTTCGCTATTTTATCAAAAAAGTAATCTGCTGTATACGCTGGAAGATACAGCCTCTTAATTTTAATGTTATACAAATATTCGCAGATCCACATTTCTGAAAGAGTAGACATTGCTACATTTTTTTTTGAATACAAGTGCGTGAGTTCATCGAAGACGCTATTTTACGATTACAAAAGGATATTTCAACCTTCTACACTCCGCCGAAAGTTTCGCTAACTATTAATTAACTCGAAATAACATGGTTTTACTTTTTTTTTCCTAATTTGAACTTCAATTTAATTTCATACAGCTGCAGCCTAGCAAAACGAAGAGCTCTTTCATTTCTAGCATTCCACTTCTAACAATCTTCTCTTCTATTTTTACCAACACAAAAATCTAGAAAGATATACAACCAAACACTTCTCACGGCTAAACTCCGCTAGTTACTAAAATCTTAACATAACTGTGCAACAAAGACGCGTAAATAAATAAACCTCTACAATTTTGAATAATGTAACAATCGGGCATCTGTTTTTAGAAAGCGAGCTTCCCACAGCGTTAAGATTAATTATTCCCACCATGGTGAAGAGAGCGTGCGATAGGTTTTTCGGGTTGCGGAACGGTAGCGAGCGTCATTCGTCTCTTTCTAGCGGTTTCCTGAACGCCGACAGCCGCCTGTTTCGCTCGGAGACTGGTGTGAGTAAACCTCGCACTACCTCGGAAAACTTTTATTTATTTATGGTGTTTTAATTGGCGTAGAACTACGCCAGTGGAAGGTGGAGAGTTTGAACAGGGCGTGCATACGTCGTGCGCGAAGAGGAACCCCATGAAACAGATTGGGGTCCTTTATGACTTCCGCTTTCGAAAAACGTAAAAAACTAAACGTATTCCGGATTTGGACTAGGTCGTAATAGCTAATCTCGACGTTCCGCCCAGAATTAAATGCGGCTCAGGGGGGAAGATGGTAGAAGTTCGCGACGAAGCAAAGTTGCTTGGAAAGGAATCAAGTCTACACCGGATCTGTTTGATTTGCCCACGTAGAAGAGGCAAGCAATGTAGGTGAAGAATATCTTCGATTAATTACCATGACATGGTTGAATCACGGAACACTTTTAATTTTAACTGACTCTGGCCGTAGGAGCCTGCGGAAGAATCTCGAAGAAAAAGAACGAGACCTAAGCGAGTCTACGTTTTTTCTGAAAGAAACTTAAATGGGAGCGCAGAAGATGGGATTTCAACGAGATATTGCGTCCTAGTTCATGAGAGGCATTAATTTAATTTATAAATCCAACTCCATGAATGAAGCTGATAGAGGCTATGATCCTGAGCCAAACAAACGTTAGAAACATGCAGAAATCGTCGTATATTACGCAAAGCACGCAACATAATTAACCTACAAGCTTCCGCAATAGAACCCTGATCGATACATTTTTAAAATCCAAATGACATTTACATCTGCTTTTCATCGTACAATCCTTTTTTTCTTTTTTAAAACAGGAATTAGATACTTTCCCTTTTGCGACATGGAATTCTAAACGACCCTTTTTTGTATCCCGCTTGGTTGTTCTACTTCCTTTTTTTTCTTCTCAGTATTCTTTTCCGATCTTAATAATGCAGAACGTAGTACCTTTGATCCCGAACTTTTCGAGATATTAATTTCAATATCGCTGTTTCGAGACACGACATCGTGTTACACAGTTGGCGGCACACGGGTCGCCGGAAAATTTGAAGATGGACGCCTATTTTTCGGAAATCTCGCCATATAAGGATATTATAGGATTTCTAGCAACGGAAAAAGAAAAAAAAAGGATATTATATAACGTTTGTAGGATAGGAGGGATTGAATGAAATGTATTTATTTTTAAGTCGATTTTTCAAAGATACTATTTTCATCCATTTTGGGAAATACTGGGGTATTTATATCACAGAATTTGCTCCAAAAGAAGATTTAAGATCAGTAGCAAGGAAGGTGGGTTTAAGTGATGGGAACAGCTAATTAAGAAATAGTTATTATTTAACACAATTATCTATCTTTCTATCTATCTTATCTAGCTCTTTTTAAAGTAGTACCGAATAACAATTGTTTCGTGCTTGTTATTATGCCTACGATATTGTTTGGTGTCCAGATTTCGATGCCCAACGAAAAGAGAGAAAGAAGAACAGCATCTTAACTTCTGAAGTTGAAGACAAGCTAATGTACGCCAACGAACGCTACGGAGCCCCAACAAGCCCTACCGGGTACTCCTTCTGGGTCAAAATTTGACCCAAATTTAGAATATTTTTTCTTATATTTACCGGATACAGCATAGCTTGCAAAGTTGAAGAGAATGATTAGGACGAAGAACAAAGAGCATACCGAAGACGTGGACGAACAACCACAAAAAATCACAACATATATTATTTCTGCTTCCTCCTCTGCGTGGTAGAAGAAGGAAAACCCCAACGCAATAAATAGCGAACACGCCGCATTTAAGAGAGCGCGCGGCGAAGTCCCCGGAGATCGACTAAGCTCCGAATCGTCCGGCGGCGACCCGGAATCCGTCGTCATCCTCTGGAGACGCGGCCCGCTGGAGCCCCGTCATCCCCCGTTTAGATTTCGTGATGGATCGAAAGAAGGCAAACCTCCAGCAACAATGTACTCGGCGTAAAAAGGACCCGGGCTGTCGTTCCTGCTTCCATGCTCCCCGATGTTCCGTCGGGCTGGTTACTTTTGTGATATTTCCCGTAATAGAAAGACGTTATTTTTATGTTACGAAATAAAATGTTTTGAAAGGAAACAAACCAGGGTTCTTTCATGTGAAGGTGTACGTGTATCCGGTGTGCTATTTCCAAAAACGAATTACATCACTTTGTACGATGCGTAGCTGTAGAAAAGGAAGAGGAAGAAACCTAAAAGAGGCGGCTGGTCTTCGTTCGGGAAAATATAGTTAAGAAAAAAACCTCAGAATCGATTAGAAGTTCTACGTCGATGGATACAGTAGGTACAGCATCTACAATAGCATTACCCTTACTTTGTATTGGGGGGATTAGGTTCTCGTTTTGTTGTTTTAAAATACGCAAGGGAAGGAAAAAATCTACCGATGCGATTTCTAGGAAGGACCATTCGGGTAGGATATTGATTGATCCTCGTGGAACTTTGTGGATAGGCAATTTATAGAACTGCTCACTTCAGAAGCGGCTAAACGATCCTCTTGTTCGTTCAGCTTTACAATTAACTTGTCCATCGGTTGTAGCGTCATTGTAAATTGTAATTTTGTATCTAATAATCGTTTTGTAGTTGTTCTTTTTTTGTTTTTCATGAAATTCGACTTGTTGAAGAAGTCATTCCAAACCGGTGCTTTTTCAAATACGTCAAAATACACTATCATCGAACCAATTTATAAGAATGGGAAAACACTGATTTGTAGAAGTATAGGCCTGTAGCCTTAGTATTTCTGTGAAACTAATTCTTAAACTAACAACATTCTCGGCTTCAATAAGAAAGGATGTACTATATATGTTACAACGGGTTTAACGAAAGCATCCGATTGTTTCGAGCATTGAAAACTGTCCAGTTCTGCTTACGGATGATACGTCAGTGGAATTGCTGTAATCTATCATAAGCATTAAGATTAATAACCTTATTTGTACTCCTGCCTCTAGGCTTTCGAAGAAAGATCATCTTTGGAAATTCCCAAGTCCCATGTTTCGAGAAGCATGGTAGAACACTTACTTACATTCATTTTGCAACACTTAAGACTTCCTTAGCAGATAGAGCTACTCTATACAGTTGACGATCTTTTAACATTAATTGTTTAATACTTCTTGTTTCTCGTTCTATACGTATACCTAACGTTTTCTCCTCATGTTGTGTTATGCAAAGAATAACAATCTACTATCTATTATCAATTGGTTGAACGCATCCAAATGCATGCGGGTGAATCGCCGATTATAACAGCGCTGTTGTTAATACCACGATACCTCACAAAACTGTACATACAGACACTTGCTCTTGCGCCTTGGACATACACCAACTCCATTACAAACATACATAAATGTAAGCGCCATCACATTTTGTAGTCGACTGTATATTACAATGCAGAGTGTTGTATCGTCGACATGTTAACATAACATTGCGGCGATTACGAACTCCGATCTTCCACGCGAGATGGGCAAATCCCAAGAGGCGCCTATGTTCGGGCAGGCCATGTCCATCGGAGGTAGAACCGCGACGCGGCGGTACCGATCGGCCGACGCGACGCTAGCGTGTTGAATCCATAATAACCGTTAGATAGGGTACACCGGCATGTGTATGTATGTATGTGTGTATATACATACGTGCGTTATGACTTGAATGCTCAATTGTTGCAAACCGGTTCGTTAGCTGGCCGAAGAATATCCCGCGAGCATGATGTAAATGCTAATCGATTTTGATTTAGTAGACGGGAAACGTGGTACTTATGGTAGGGCTTACCTTTCTGTTCGTAAGTACCAATTTGTGGCGGTATATAGATCTCTAATCTTCTAATTGTAAGTCAAATAACAATCATGTTATATCGATGTAAACGTAACGTTATCAATAAACAAAAAAAAAACAGTAATTGCAAAAACCCGCTAAACGTTATGTAACCGTTATGTTACGTATGTAAACGTTAACTGTACTAAAAGACAATGACAATAACCAGCAGCGGTGCGTGATGACGCTACAGAGGGTCGCGTACGGTGCGCATCGTGTGTTCCAATGATCTGCAATAGTTATCTCTTTGCTTTTGAGAAGTCGATTGGTTAATATCGTTAACATAGCCGTAACTACAATTTGATTGTTAAAATAACTGCTTTCAGAGAAGCAGTGTTTGACCAGCGAAACACCGTTTCGCTCCACTCTACCCCGTTGGCTGCAACACGAACTTAGTTAGGTATTGATATGCAAAACATCTGTCAACTACTGGAACAAGCCATGTTAAAACTAAATTCTTTCTCTCGCATCATTCGGTTGTTTGGTTCACAATGGAAAATCACGGATTCCTGAATTAATCCTACGTGGTGCGAAGTGTGCCGCTACTTTAGAATTACATAAATTTCTGCCTTGACTCTCCTAAATCCTTCTCCTTTCAGCAAGTATTCAACGACAAAAATATGCATTTCCATTTTATCCCATCCTTCTTTATTTTACTTGAATAATAAGAAAAACGTACAAGCACAAACCGTTACATCCTCGACACAATATCGCGCTGCGAAACAATCGATACCGACACACGACGATCGGTATGCCGTCAAGCTTTTCGAGAGTCTCGCGTAATTGTCGGTAATTTGTTAGCTTCTAATTAGGTGCGATCGGGTCGGGGGGGGCGAACTAACTTTTAACGGAGTTATTGGTATTCAGCGGCGGTCGTCGTCGTAGTCGTTGTCGAACTAGTCGAAACCGGTGACCTGTCTCGTTGTCACGAACTCCAAACGAGAGGCGAAGGGGAAAGCGCCGTGCGCTCTCACGGAAGACACGAGTAGCCATGGATGCTTCTACGTTGCCAAATCAAATCACGGACTCACTTCGCCTAATTACTCGTCCGCTACACGCCAAGGACTCTTATAATTTGCTACTTTCCACTTGACTTATCTTTTGTCTTCTTCTTTTCTGTTCTCGCTTATTTTCGACGTCTTTAACTTATGTAGACGTGTTTCTATCTCGACCTATTTATCACGTAAATATAAGGCGTTGTTTTAAATAATATTACTTGTTAATATTAGAATTTTTGACGGTCCTCGGATACAGCAGCTTATAAAAGATCCGTTTATCGATTCAATGCTTTCGTTTGAACAGTTACAAATAGATTGATATTTTCGATCGTAGTAATACTTCTTTTTAAACAGCAATCGTCATCTATGCGTCGAGTCCTCCTGGGCAATTTTGTGGCATCTCCGTCGTATGCATGAAAAGAAGTAGCTATGCACTTATGAATACCACGCTACCTAGAGGAACGCAAATGAAAATTAAAGAACAATCTAAACGTCTTCCCGCAGGCAATATAATTATCTACAAATTCAACTACGCCACTTAAAATACTAGTTAAGTGCATGGCACATTTCCGGGACGAGTTCCCATCTTTCCTGTTTGTTCCCCGGAATTGTAGAGGTAAAACGAACGAAGACAGCGCTAAGGAATAAAGAGAAAACTTAAGAATCCGACAAACTTTCGTGTTCACTCTCGCTCTCTCTCTCTCTCGTTCTCACTCAGCTCCTGAGCTGCTAGCTGTCGAGGTTGCTGAGTCCCCGATCCTTCTAATCCTTTTTACCGGGTGCGGGAGTAACAATACTTCATTACAGAAATGAGGCGAATATTCACGGAGGCAAGCTAATGAAATAATCAAATTAAATCATAAGATTAATTTAATTAGGTATGTGTAATAAGTTGATTAGAACCTCGGGGCATTTCCGATGACGATAATAGCAAATTTAGCTTAATTAAAACACTTTATGTTCATCTTAGAGCGTCCTACGCTTTCTACGGGGGATAACGTCTACGTTTGGTAACGGATATTGTAGTGCCGGTACAGCTTGGACGAAGAGAATGGCCGCTTTGCGGAAAGTAAATATTGAAGAATAGGACGACGATGTGAGGAACTTTTCTTAATTACTTTATTTCTTTTCGTTGTTGTCGACTTGAGCTAACGTGACAAATTCCATCTTACAGAGTCTTTTTTCTGCCGAGATTGTACAACGTCTCGCAGAAGAGGAAAGACCACACAACATCTATTGTTTTTACAAACAATTTCAAATAATTTAGATCTTATTCACTAAATAATCAACGAACACATTGAGGAAAAATGGGTCTAGATTAGATCCCGTATGTTACACCTGATGATGCATGCGATCGTTAAAACTAAAAGAAGCCATTCGTTTCATCAATCAGTATGACGTGATTTATTCCATCGAGGGCCGTTACTATTTTAGATTATTTATTTTTCCGCCCCAAGAAATTGAGCCAACGTTGATATACCAGCAGTTTCCTGATCATTTAGCGTAGATAAGGAAAACTTAGTCTGCTGAATGCCCCTTGTAGTTGTAGTGTACACTGTAGATGTAAATCATGCTACTAACATGTAGTTAACATGAATTGGTTCATCTTAGCGTGCCTCTTCCAATGAATATTGCGACCCTGTTAACATAATTATAAAAGACTATTTGATGAAGCGAATATAGACATTACATGTGATGAGTATCTACATCTAGATGCAACACATTTGATGAAGGCGTATAGGCTTTGGCTCCCAAAAAGAAATATAAGAAGTTACCGAAGCAATACTCACTTTAAGCATTCGTTCTAATATTTGCTGAATTTTTTAATATTATTAACTTAGATTATCGCAATATCCACTTTATCCGTTAACACTATTTTTGGATCTCTTATAAGGAGGAAAACTATCATCGCTCTATTCATCATTTATCGATGAAATGTCTATCTCAATAGCACAATTCTTCCAATAGAAAACTCTCAAACAATCGACAAAACGAAAAGGAATCAATTAAAGTATTGTCTTTTACAGCCCAATAAACGTGCAACATCTAACATCCAGTCACTCGCAGGTACGAGTTCATTTCTCCGCTCCTTCCTAATCAAGACAAACGCTTGTAAGATATAATTTAATTACTCGAGTTGTATTTTGTTTGCGAGCGAATGTGTATCATTATTGTACGTTTAGTTTTTCCGCGTTGGTTGAGACTCTCGGAGCGAGGATATGGAAAAACCGTTTATGTAAGTAAGTAAGAACTTCACAGTCGGGCGGCGAACTTTCTTAATTAACGCTAAGTACCTCGCGTAACAGCGCGTGGAAATTATCCCGGCTGGCTTTGCTCGTTCATTGCCTTTAAAATCCGCGAAACAATTATATTAGTTCTATTTACATTAACTTTTATTCTAATTTAATTAGCGGCGATAACTTTTTTTACTGTTAATTTCTTTGTTTGTACAGGGCGATTCCGTACATTTGCGATCCTTTAGTATAACATATGCAAGGCAGGCGTCGATGAAATCGTTTCGCTTGTTCCCCAATAATCCCTATTCTTACTAACTTGGCCATTGTAACAATAATATCTTTGTTTCCACAGAACAGATATTGTATGGAACGTCGATAAAAGCAAACTAATAAATTGCAACAGGATACAGATAAAACTAGTTTACAAAAGAATCACTTCCACAACATTTAAATTACGTGCGCCTTTGATAAAAGCGGAACAATCCGTCTTTAAACACAACAAGACGGAGGAAAATACGCTTTAAATCTGCGCAATAAAATCCTACATCAACGTCGACGGTATTGCCTGCGTTTGTTTTATAAACACCGCCTGCCATTGAAATTGTGAATCGTGACACCGCGTTGTTGGTATTTAAAAGAAACCTCTGCGTATCGGAATTGCTTTATATATTTGGCGTTTCGTTATTTGAGCCCCGTTTCGCGGGTTTTTAATCCCTAGGGCCGCCGGTCCAGTCACGCGTGCTGAAAAACGCGCCGCAAACAAATGCAAAAACAAAGAGAAAACGGAGAGATAAATACCAACCGGATCGTTTTTTAATTGCCCGGGGTGCCGAAACGGAAATTTGAAACGTACAGGGTGTTTCCAAGGAGGCCGAAATTTTGTCCGCCTAAAATAGCGTATTTACAGTTTTCTCTTTTCTTATTTTTGAATATTTCGGTACTTCCCTCGAAGTTTAACTTCAGCTAGCAAAAAGCTCCGTTGAAAATTATCGATCATAATCATCATTATCATAATTTCGCGAAAGTCTTCGGAATGTACCTATTCCCATGTCTTTGCTCAATTTACATCTTTCTTATGCGAAGATCAGCAAAGATTCGTATAAGCGTTGTATAGTTGTCGATGTCGCAGTATCAACACGAATGTTTGGATAAAAATGAAGAAGTCGACGTTATCTGCACGGATTTTTCTTCATTCATATTCAAACTCGAGTGCGGGGGCTTTTCGCCGTTGTTATTGCGTTTATTTCAATCGTATCTCATCAATAGAGTGCGTCACGTAAGTTACAAAAGTTACCACTCACATCTTTGTATCTCAACCTCTATTTTTTCCCCCAGGAAAGCAATCTTGATCCGCTTTTATTTTTAATCTGTGGCAGGTTAATATTTGGTGATGGGTTGAAATTATCTCATAAGATCAGTAATATATCGGACTGCGTGTGCCTTCAGCAGCAAATAGTGAAGTTGGAAACATTATTTGCTGCAACAATAACTTAGATTTTTTAGTCTGCTTTTGAAAAATTACAGTTTCAAATCTAAGCGTGTCTTTTGGCAGCTTGTTGAAGAAGTTCACATTTGCTGCTATTGGTGATTTTGTTTGAAAGGAATGGTTTACGCAATAATAGTTGTCCTAATAAAAAGGACCCGAAATACGACGTATTATACAAAATCAGGCGCGTATTTATGTACTTAGGATTATCTTACGATGCCGAAACCAGAAGAACCAGCATTAATAAGGGGAACTGCTTAACAGTAGAAATGTCCTTCGGGTGTTGTCGCGTAGTTGATGTTTGACTTGGCTTGCTGTCAGCTTTTTCAGAAGAATTTTTTAAACAAGTCAAGTACGCGACAACACACGAAAGACGGATTACAGTCGTGAAAGCCTACACTTAACCATTGGAACTGCTTAATATTTTTGTTAATACATATGTACAGTGTACAGAAGTATCGAATTATCCAGCAAATAAGCATGTATGTTATATATTTAAGCAATTGGTCTTCCAAATTCGGCAGAAAAATACACCAAAGCGGACGACTAGAGGTATTGTTCTTCAAACACATGCAACAAAGAGTTAAACAGGTGAAATCGTAATAAGGTCCCGAAATAACGAACAATTTCGTATCCTCTTCAACAATTTTCAATATATTCTCAAATTACACCGCCATACAAAAGAAAAAAGCATAAAGGAAAAAGGAATAGATAAAATAAAATAGTACGAAAGGTAAGAAAAGAAACCTCCTCTTCCGCCGTAGATCGAGTAGCGAAGATATCCGAGAGCTAAGAATTTGTGTGTTCATGGCACGCAGAATTAGAGATACCGGGGATTGATAGCGGCCCCCTCGGATAAATTGAATGGAATAAACGGACAACGTTATATGGAACAGGAAAGAGACAGGCAGATCGAGTTGATCCGAATCAGATACCTTATCAGATCGGCCTCGTACATTGCTTAGAGATCCGGGAATCTAATACGCCGGCCAAAGAAATGCTCACTGGCCTTTAATTACGCAGTTCAGGTAGTTCGGAAGAATAGAAGGCCCAATGGTGGGTGGTAGCTGTGCGTGCGTTTGTGGAGCAAACTTATAGGATAGCGAAAGGAGGTTTGATTAAATTTTGTTATAAGCTGTTCCTATTCTTGGTCAATATGTTGTAATATGTTAATTAGAATTTTGCGGACAACTTTTAAAATACAACACGCTGTTCGAGTTAAAGAGCCTGCATTGTTTTGGCGTCTTTTTGCTTTTACATCAATTGAGGTACACCTTTCATTATGCGAGAGATAACTTTTAAGTCGTAACATAAGCAATGAGAATTTTGTTCTTCAAAATATTCGTCATTAGCCATTAACTAGCGGGGTGTATCTGATCTACACAATTATTGCGGTAGTCGCCCCTGCAGCCCTTATAATTAGAGATGAGTAAGGCAGATGAAATTATCATCCCTTTGCGGCGACTAGACAGACTCGTGTCTATTCGCTTCATAAGAAAGGGTTCGTGTTGCCTACTGGTGTCCCCGAGTGTCGACAAAACACGAATCTGTCTATTCTCTGGGAAAAAGTAATAATTTCATCCGCCTTTGCCCTCTCTATTTATAATATTCTTAGAGTTAAGGATTCCGGAAGAGAGATCGGCGATGTTTATATATAGCCGAGGATTTTCCTTCATTTTGAACTTGCCTGGCGTTAAATGTGATTTTTAATTTACCTTAAAAGGCCCAAAAAAGCTTACGGAAGTTGCATGATGTGGGTGGTGGCAGAGAGACAAGTAGACCAACGCGATAGTCACATATAATTAAAAGAGAATTGTCCTTCCGCGTATTGTGTCCTTTTTTTACAAAACAGGGTTAAAGAGCATTGGAACCGTTACTGATAGTTATCACACCACGGTTCGATTGAATCAATGGAGAGACACACCTGTAACTTGATAATGCAAGCGATAAGCAAAAAAAATAATCTCATGGTGAGCTTTAGTTAATGTTAGCGGTACTTTTAAAAAGTCGAATCATCTCTGATGCCACGTCAGCTCGCTATATCTAAATGCTCGGATATTTTTTCGAATCAAATCTACACAGCGGAAGTGTGATTTAAGATGATGGTGTTACCATCCAAGGATGAGTCTTCGATAAATGCTTGCCAAATGTATAACGGTAGCGGTTATTAACTGAAGCATCTTAAGGCATACGTTTACGAAATCGAGTCTTAAGCTTCGAGAGATTGTTGGAATCATTCCATTCAGAAGAAATGGAAACAACTAAGAAAGAAACCAGTGAAATTTAACTGGTATAATTGTATTCACTACGCTACATTTATCGTATCTTCTCCCATTTACAACAGACGCCAATATAAATAACGGTAAGACGCTACCTCGTCTCCGTAATACATTAGATTACCATTCGCTGAATGTAAGCATTGTTTGTGCCTGCAAACAAATTATCCGAGTCCTCCAAATAACAACCGTTTATCGTGATCATTATCAGCATGCGCTTGTTTCAGACAAATCCGTAAGCGCTGCTTACCTGCTGCAGTTACTGCGATTCTAATATCTGCAAAAGCCATAAAAGTAAATTCAAATTTCACACATGCACTATTATAAACAATCCGCTATCTGAACTGGTATCGCTCTATCGTCGGAACGGGACAGAGTCAGAATCCTATTTTAAGATCGCTTCGCTGGCTCCGCTTACCGGGTCTCGACGTCTCCCTTGTGTTTAATGTTTGCGTGAAAATGCGGAAAATTGTTTAGGGACGATGTCCGCTGAATGTTTGAAGAAAATAAGTTCTTTGTGAAGGGATGCTGGTTATCTTGGATGCGATGTTGGTGGTGTTTAAAAGCATGGATACGAAGAAGGACATATTATTCGAACTTGGTGTTTTACATGCTTAGAGAAACTATGATTAGCGAGATCCTTTTATATCTTCAGAAGGGTCTACCGCTGAAACGCTTTATAAAGAAAGGAAAATGTTCGTGATAAGTTCCTGTTGTGTAGTAGTGGTTAACACGCCCGTCCAGTAAACAGGAGGTGTCTGGTTCGATTCCTTACAGGAACGGGATTACGTTGGAAAATATCAAGGAAATTCCGGATTTTCATTGAATGTACTTCTATAGAAGTAGTGTGGCCAATTTATAAAAAATGCACTAAATATTCCAAGAAATAAGGACTATAGATGCGTTGACATGGGCGCTTTTATAAGTCTCTTAGAAACGTTAATTGAAAAGATATTTTAGTTAGACGAACTATTCTTATATTCTTCCACATCGTATTTGAAATACAACCGGCACCGCCGTATAATTAAGCAGTCCCTTGGTACCATTACGTTTCATTTCTTTGTAGGCACGTATTTAAAGTGTCCATTAACGCATTCAGCCTGCGTGCCGTCCCGGGTAAATATCGTTACCTAAATAATGCCATCGTAAAAATCGACGTGAAGAGGACCGTTTCCGATAATAAGGAGAGGCCTTTCGAAAGCGCAATTCCCTCTGCGATGAGAACCACCGACATGTCCATCTCCCCTATCTATCCTTCTCCATCTCGAAAACGCATTTTGGAAACGGTAGCAACTAGAGCGGGACGTCGATAGCGTGACGTGCGGCGGGGAACCTGCAGAGCAAATCAGATCAGTCGCCAAAGTAGAATCGCGTAATTTCCGACAGTTTATGTGGACGGGGAAGGTCAACTGGCACACATCGGACGACGGTATGAGTTGGCTGTGGGGGTATCCGTCTTGGCGCTTCTCTCCTCCACGGTCGGGTCGCTCGACTCGATCGGATGGGATGGGAGGGGGGTAACAAGCGTCCGTAGACTGGTAAATTGACGGTCGATGGCGCACGTTATGGATTGAAATTCGACGGATTATTTCCCGAATCGGGAAACGATTTTCGTGTGGCGGCGGTGATGTTGGTTTGAGTCCCGGTTAATTTTTGGAATATCTGCTGAGGCGAGCCGGTAGACGCGCTAATCGCGTTGCAAAATTTTCGATTAGCAGAAGTAATTAGACGAATTGGAGACGGATGAAGAATCAAAGACGGTTTATACGTGTAACTAAACTAATTTTTTAAAGGAAGTATACCTGAAAATTGATTTTTCCAGGCTAAAGCTATCGTCTCTTTCCCATGAATTATTTACTACACCGCATAAAATGGAACAAGGCACCACCTCTCAGTCACATCCATAAATCACCACTTACCGGAGCAATTTCATAGAATACAACGGCAAGGCTACGCTAACGATTTAACGTTAAGTACACAGTTGTAATCCGATTGTATATTCGCGAATTTAGGCGATATATAGCGTGTACGTAGGAGTATATACGTACGCCTGCGTGCTTTGTGAAGGTGTTCAGGCGGGTGGCACAAGCATTCGCCGAAAACAAGAGGGAAACAATTTAGATTAGACGACAATGCAGCGTAGCCATTACAATTACACTCCGGCGACTATTAAGCCGGGGCACGAGGCGACCACGTGTTGGTCGGTTCCTAATGCGAAATCGATGCCCTACTAGGATTTCCATTGACCATCGGGCGTAATGGGCGTCTTCAATTTGGCAATAATCGAAGGAAACGGGAACTGGCGTAGGTATTTCGTAAATGGTTTTCGGTGTAATGTGTTAGTAGTTGTAGTTTTAAACCCAGCAGATCTTTACGAGGATTGTGAATTGTTGCGAAGCAAATAGATTATCCGGCTTTCGCTTTGGAACCTATTTGGTGTTAAAGGAAAGTACGTATAAACATTCTTGAATTCTACTGATTTTGTGCGGAATTCCACCGTTATCCTTAGAAGAACAATTTTCAAACATTGTTCAATCCATCAAATACAATTTCTATTCAATAGATCGGAAGGAGTTTCTGATGAAAGCACGCTTCATCTGAAGCTCCCGCCGAAGCTCTTTGAGGTAAGACAGAGAATCCACGAAAGCATTAAGAAACTTCCCTTCGCAGTCACTTATACTTGAAGACCCCCGACAACCTTTTTATCCTACGCGTCCTAAGCTATATTCTTTCATTCAGGTTCAAAATATTTCATCCGGAGGAACAGCAGTATCGATAAAAGCACTTCTTCATAATACAAGTTAAAATTCGAGAAGACGTAACTGCTTGATACAAAGAATTTATCTAATAAAAAATACACTCTACTTCATCACCAACGCGGTGCGAAAAATAATTCTCGCCGAGACACGATCGGCGACAGAAACAAAGTACATTCCACCACCGGCTGCCGCGTGCTTCGAAATACGCAGGAATCTCTCAAACAACGGGCGAGAAAGGAACGCACATTTACAATAAGTCAAGTCAGTTTGGCGAAGCGACACTCTAACAGCGGCGCTGATAATACGATGTTGCCTGGCGGTAGAGGACACGTAGTACCGTCGAAAGAACCGAATTAAAATTCCGATAACGTTTCCGTATCATTGAGTTTCGTTATTACCGGGCAAAGGCACGGTTCCTCTGTTTTTTCTTTTTCGATTTTATTTTTCTAGCGCGATCGCGTTCTTCTTTTTCTGTTTTTTGACTGCCAGCTATCCATCTTAATCAATATCCCGTGTTGAGGAGAGGGAACTTGTTCCCTTCGTACAATGCTCCTGAAAGGGATGCTACAATTTAGGAAGGGGAGAAATTGTTCAAAATATCATCATTTAGCTTATTTTGGTGTAAATGGAAATATTTTTTTACTTGGAAAAAATTCGATCGACTTGAAAATTGGCGACGTACATTGTGTTGCACGTAGTGGAGCTCGCTTATAATCTACAGAATCTACACAGCCTATGCTTGGGTAAGGTCTACGAATCAGGCCAATATATTGAAGTTATCGCTGCGAGGAGGAAAACAAGCAAAATGGTCGAGACAGGTCACCATCAAGGCAGTTGAATGAATCTTATTGTTAGATCGAAACTAATAAAGCATTATAAAGAGAACCTTACAGACGGGCACAAGACCATAAGTTATCTTTGATTTGGGTACTGTGACATAAAGATGTTAGGACTAGTCAAGGGGGATCCTAAAATACATTTCATAGGACCATCTCGTAAGTGGAATTACAAGGGATTCCGTCAGGCGGAAGGCCTGGTCTTGGTTAGATAAAGACCATGTAAAGAAATGAAGGTTGACTAATGGTCAGAGTATTAAGACATCACTTTCCATTAGTACACTACATTTGAATTGTAATTAGTACTTCGCAAGGGGTAATTGCTGTTAATGTCTTGAAACCATGTTGGTTGCTGGACAAAATATTGTCTCCGAAAGCGACTTTGTCAATAATTGCAGAAGTGGCAGATGGTCAATTCAGAAATTTAGCAAAATTTGACGGATCAAATTTTTTGACCCACAATGTTTTTTACGATACGACAAATTTGTCGGTTTACGATGTGGTCAACCCAAAAATGCAATACTAGATGTTTTAGACGAAGTTGCGGCTTCGTTGAAACGCCGTAACATATAAACAAATTCTTAAACCCATTCAATAAAAGTCAAATAAATCTATCTATTAAATTTAAGTTAATTGAAACGTACAACACGAAACGAAATCTCGACGACATCTTTATTTAAGTAAGCGTTGTTGTTGATTATACGTGTATACGCTGCATGCAAAGATTAGAAGAAATTAACCTCTTCTTTTAACCCAAGCTAATATTTACGCTCGAATTACTTCCACCCCTTTTTTTGCAAAGTTACGTCGGGAAATTTCCAGCCTAATTTACATTCGAAAGCATAGCGGGACTTATTAAAATTACAGCACTATTGTTGGAAGACCTTTTACCCAAAGAAAGCGATGTATAATCGAAAAAAAAAGCAATCGAGTGAATTTCATATTGAATTCACGCAAAAGTTGATAATATCTTGTTGTTTTTTTTTTTTTTTTAAATAATTCCAATAGAGAAATTTTGATATAGTTGCATAGTTAATTTCTTAAGAGCCTTCCCAGATCTTATTAATAGTCGATGGAATCACATCAACTATGTAGATATCGCTAAATATTTTGTTATATAAAACATATTGAAACAAGTCCCGTAAATATCGTATAATACACTGCTCCCAATGTATATTATTCACGAACGCACATAGGGTTTACCAATAATTCATGGCGGTATAAATATTTTATTACTTGATTCACTACTTCGTTAGAAAAAAAATGTTATTCGTGATAAATTGGTTAGCAATCTACATTATGGAAAAGTAACTAGAGAGGATAATAAAGTATAAGGGGAGGATGCGAGTTTTAAATATTCAACAATATTATTTTTCAATAAAAAAAGTTGAAAATATCTACGATATAAGTGAAAATAACCTATTCTGCTCTACCACAGTAATACTAACAATTTCTACATTGATGATATTTCAAAATGTTAGTTATAATTTAGTTTATTGGCTATCATAAGCGGTTGATAACTTTCCAGACAGTTACAGAATGGTAAGATTCAGCTCTATCCTAAGATACTCTCTTTGTGAGAGAAACATGAAACTCTTAAATTAAGTGGCCTAATCGTGTTTAACCAAACGTGTATTGGAAAGGATTAAAAATTAAATAAAGAAATATTAAAAGAAAAAAAAATTATTGAAGCGAGGCCTCCATATTCAAGAGAGAACGTTTGTGTAAGTCTATTACACTACTCTTCTTCCAGCAATGCCCTCATCTCATTTACGATTTGATGGTCCCCTCATTCTATGAAAATTCCTGACCTTCCTAAGAAATTTTGACACCGGGAAACAAAGAAGAGATCGTCCAGAGGCCGGATCTGATGAATAGAAACGGGTTGAATTTAAATTCTTATCAACATAACAAGATTGATGAACATAACAAGATGACGCAGTACAAATTCAAAGCTACTCCAATAAGGCAACTTAATTCTTCGATGATCGATGGAATTGCACGATTACAGTTGCTTGAAACAAAGAAAAAATACATTACGCATCCATCTAAGGATCCTACTGTCCCACCGTACCCTTTCAGTGTAATTAAATTCTAAATCTGAACAATTCGAACAATCCGAAGACCCCGTAAGACCACGACCATCAACCACCGGTTCCGGATATCCACCTATTCAGCACAAAGCGAGTTCCGCAAGGATCTCGTTTCGCATTAAATCCATGCCCCGCTTCACCGCAGACGACATCCACCTCGTATGCTTCATCTCGCCCGGTCCGAAGTTCTCCCTTGATTCGTTAAAGTTCAATCTACATACGCTTAGCGGTCCGACCGCAATGTTGAACCGTCGGCGGGTAGGGAAATACGCTTCTCTTCGTAGTCCGTGCCCGGCTAAGAAAAGGAGCGGAAAAATTCGATGTGTTGGCTTCTTTCGTTTTCGTTTTGATTCTTTTGGCATGGAGCGGAGGCAAAGTATATGTGCGCTTGAGATTCGGCGTTACAAAAGGCGGAACAAAGCTGGTACCCCGACGGAGAAATGAGCGTCTTGATGGTAATAAATTTCTGGGCATGTGCTTGTTGTACGGTGCGGAATCTCGTAGATTACACGAGAACGGAGGACCCATTAGAATGGGGCGAGAGGATTGCTTACGATTTCCGGAGTGGCAAATCTTTGCTGCCAGCGTTTGTATGCAGTTGTTTCAACTTTGTCTAATGCAATAATACCTGGTTGTTCTTCAAGGAGGGAGATTGATTAAAGTCGAAAGTATTCTTCCTGTTTTACGCAGGACATTATTCGACAATAGAGTTTCCTTGTTGGTATTTTTAGAAAACGTCGGAATAATACAGACCTAGCTAAGTACGTGTGTATTAGGTTTCTGCACGAATTTCGTGTCTTTCAAAAAAAAAATCAAATCTAGCAACTTCAAAACCTTTAGTTTTAATACAGTAACACTTTATTACGTTTCCTTCTTAGAATTCAACGCAATAAGACAAAGCTCGAGCTGAAAATTCTCCATTCACAAAGGTATATATATAATATTCCGAGGCGGTTGCGATCGCCCATCCGGTTATACACTTCTATAACAAATACGGCAAAAAACGAAATGCAGAACAAGTTCCGTGAACATTTTTCTCGATACTCGTTAACCATAATTCCGTCCGGAACGCGAGCCCGGTAAAGCTTTGCAGCTGCGTTGCTTCTGCATCCAGCATAAACCCATTAAAGTTCGCAAACTTCAATTATTAATTTGCACAGCTTCCTAATTATGTTCACTTCACGTTTCGACGTTTAGACATGGCGAATTTAAAGAAAATAGGAACAGAAATACACATAGCGGAAAAAAGTAAAACAAGAACGACGGAAGAATTCGGAGAAGTCTTTTTTGGATTCAATCAAGGAATCCAATTAAAAGTTTGTTTATGTCAGCGGGGTGAGGCGCGGGTTGTTGCTTATTTGTCTGCTTGCGTTCGATCTTGGAGCGGGGGGGCCTAACTACTTCATCTAGATCTGCTAATTATGAATTTTTTAACTCTAATTAGTTCGCCTAATTCTACAGAGTGAGTCGGGAGGAACGGACTAAATTCCGTTACTTCCGAAACAAAAAAAATTACAAATATTAAAAAATATAACCTCTAAGCATTTTATATTTAATCTACAAAAGGCGCCTGTTGTTCTCCGGATTGTTTCATGTCTTTCTTTAATATTGGTTGCGGTATTTTTGATACGTTGAATTAGTGGATTCCGAGTGTTAACTTCTACCCTACAAAATTCATTTTTAAACCAGCTCCATTAGCTATAGTCTAGTCATGTGACGTCTAGAAATTTTGGACGCCTGTTAATTGGATAATCGCGATCAATCCAAAGCCCTTGAAACTTATCGCACACGTGTCGCTTGATCTCACAAGGATCCCATCAAGACATATGTACTTAGTATAAGTAATAACTGCAATATAATTACGTATGCCTTAAAAATAATACTAGCGGAATACTTTAGCAGGAACATCAACACGTTTACTTTTCACGAGACCCTCGTAAACAAATACTCATAAACATCGTTAATACTTTACACCTAAAATCATTTTATCTTTATTTTGCTCTCACTTCATCGCAAAGCGGTATTTTCCCTTCATAACTTCTAATACCGTCTGTAAGATTACGTCAGGAGATGTGAGCAGAAATACTATTGCACGGGACGTAGGTAGACGAGTAATATTTATATTAAAAACGGTTAAAACGTCTAGACACATTTATTAACACCTAACGAAGTTTATAAACTGTTTAATTTTTGCTCCAGCTGGAGTAATTCCGCCGCTGCGCAACTGCTCGAGCACGAGAAGAACCGTAGCTTGATTATGACGTATTGCTACGGGTGTTCCCGCGTTACGCTGCCGTTGTGCACCGAGTTAATTAAAAATCGGACAGGCGTTCTAATTTTTGTATCCTAGTTATATTGCTTGGACTTTTCCAGGATTCCACGCGAAATTATTGCTCGGTATTTCTAGTTGTCCACCGAGGAGGAATGACGAGTGTCTCTTTTTCAAGTGCAAGCATGAATGATCCAGTTAGTTACGTAGATGAAAATAGCGATGAAGGTACTACCGGACTTTTGGGATTGACAATTTTTCTAGGAAGCCTCTGCTTACTACGCTGCGATGATGTACACTTAATATTATTAGTACTGGCAGTGAAATATAATTTTAAATGCACCAGGAAAGTTTCAGTAAACAGAAAAGTATTAATTGCAATAAAAGGATGGTCTGTGAGGAAGTGTTGCAGAAATTGGACAATTTGCCCGTTGTTTTGGAAGATGAATAAGCTTTGTTAGCAAATTGCTGCCTTTTGAATATTAGAGATTCTTGTTTCGAATTGGGCAACTTATTACAGGTTTTCGATCGGTTTTACACTTTGAAGACTGCTAACATTCCTATTTTCTTCGCCTGAAACGTGTTCATGTGATAACATCTAAGTGAATAATCAACATGCCAACATCGTATAGTTCGTAGTTAAACCAATCTAATTAAGCAAATGAAGTTAAAGACCAAAAAAAAAAGAACAAGCAGTAAGAGGTCTCCACGTTGTCTACGTTACATCCTCGGTAATTTGCGCTGTACAGCGGCCCAGGTAATCATTTAAAAGCGAGGGATTCCTTCTTAATATTCATAACCGAGGATATGGTAATTTGGGAGCTTGTTTAACAAGGCGGGGCGCGACCGCGTATACTAATTGGACGAACAAACACGTCTTTTGGCCGAAAGTTTCGGTAAACAATAACTTCGTATAACAAGGGCTTGAAGCATACGCGTTGTTTTTACAATATTGGCGAGGGCTATGTGTATCGTAGACCCGTGGTCTTGTTAGTACGCAGCCATTGTCCTTGGTAGGGGAAATAGGGCTCACTAACTTTGCTAGGTCATTTATTAAGGCAGGTTCGAACGTGTTTGCAGCGAAAATCGATCGAATACTACTAGTTGTAAGACCATGAGTTGACTTAATTTTGAGTGACGATGGGGTGGTTTATTGTCAATCCATTTGTATCGATGATGTGATGGAAAACTCCTTAAACAAATATTGTAGTGAAGATAAGGTGCTGTATTGGTCAAAGAACATATAAGAAATTATCCCTACGGCAGATTGGACGGGTCGAGTATAGCACAACATATAAATGAAACGGGGGATAGTTTTAAATTAGATAACTTAAAATTAAATAAAAAGTAATACAAATCTGATGAATAGTGAAAACGGACCGTTGTCGTACTCTATCCTTTTTGACCTCTTGCAGTGGGTTAGCACTTGTTTATATTTTGGGTTATGAAAGAGATCCTCCCATCCATTTGGGCGTCGTTTTGAGGCGCGTAGAGGGTAGAATAGGGATAGTACATGCAAGTTATATTTTCGCACGTCGTAGCTTCAAGGCGTGCAGGAGGTAGAAGTAGGCACTTGAAAAGAACATATTTTTTCGAAGAAGTAGGGACAGTACATGCATGTTTAATTTTAGAAACTTTTCACATCATTCAGTCACATCACAGTTAATGATGGGGACCATTCGTGTCTTCGAAACGGCCGTCCCGGACTAATTATTATATATGACAACTTGTGTGGTGCGGAGGTTGCCGATACTTACTGCGTTGTTTACCGTACTAACGCTTACTAAAAAAAATCAACCGAAAAATCGTAGTAAAGCATTTGAATCGATATACTCGAATTGCCAAAACCTCTACAAACTTTCACCCTCGTCCATATCTCTCACTTTTCGACGTAAAATATTCCTCTATAAACTCCCCGATATATTTTCATATTTTAGCGTGTTAGCTGTGAGGACAAAAAACGACCATCTAAAAGTCTATTCTGTAGCAGATAATAAAGCGATAGCTTGCCGCGGAGAGGAGCACCTCGGAAAAGGATAAAAAAGAAGGTCCCCTTCGACCTGTTTCGAGAAACAAAGTAGGAGGTTGCTGTAGCACACGGCGGCGGGTTATAGTGGGGGTAGTCTCGTAAAATTTTATTGGCGACACTGAACGGCATAACCATCGGTGATTGTTAGAGGTAAACGTTGGGTAGATTGAAGGCGTGGAGTGTATAGGCACCAAAAGATGTCGTAAGGTTAATGCCTATGGAAGAGCATTGTATCTGGGTATGGCCTAAGGGAGAATTTGGAGGGAACGCCTATATACGTAATTGAATTGTTAAACGATGTATAGTGAGGCAAATAGGTTGCTGTTATGATTGTGGAATGTTGTAATTTCAACATACTTCTTCAATAATCGTGAAGCGTTTCTAGACAGAATATATTGCTGAGATTTTGGTCCATAATAAGTTACCTTTTACAAATAATTGGTCAGAAAGCCATGATATATGTTTGTTGGATTTTTTTATGTTATGTTATCAATGTTGGAAAAAACTTTTGGGTGACAATAATTATTTATTTATTTACGGAATTATTTACGGAAAAGCCGTCGATCAAGTAGCTACCTCTGGCCTTGTTATGTCTTATTTCAGCAATTTAGTTTAAAATGTTCTTAAGCATAAAAATCGTTAAGTTGTTTGTCCCGAAGTATCCCCGTAAGAAGTAATCGCGAAGGGAATCATTGGATCCAGTCGATATGTGTGTTGTAGTCCCAAATGAATCGATTTGAGCGCAACAAAATTTGCTGTTGCAGCATCGCCTCTAGAATCCTTTCAGAAATGTGGCCTAATGATGCCACCGCTCCAAATGGCGCCCCATTTTTACGCAGGTGTAATGCTTGTTGCCCCAGTGGCGGTTATTTTGCCTATTAACTAAGCCAACCAATATCGAAATATGCCTCGTTGCTTGTGATGATTTTTTGGTAAAAATTGGGATCGCCTGTTCCAAGCTGTAAAACCTGAGCGTTCCAACTTCGTCGTCGTTCACGGTTATTCCACTATAGCATTTGCATACTTAGTTATAGCATACTTATACTTTGTTTAAGGAGAGCTCCATTTGGGGAATTTCAGAATTACATTGTAAGCAAGTAAGAATTACATTTTTCGTATTCTCATGGGATATTCTTGATCGGTCTATTAACATTTCTTCCTTATATGATTTACCACGAATTTCACCAAATCTCTTTTCGCACCTTCGATCTATAAAGGAACAAATTACCTATACATACCATATATAGCCAATATACAGCCTCTACAATATGCAAATGCTCATTCCAACCGATCGAAGACTTACGTATTTCCCATGTCCTAGAGTAGGGGCTACGACGGTGTCAGGATTAGGAAGCAACTTTAAATCGCTTTCCCTCGACACCTAAACAGCGAACTTTTATCCACCCGTACTTAGTCTGGGGATTATTTAAACAAATCGAGGTGTTACGCGGACGATTTCAGCATTAGCTTTTGTTTATTGGCACGGGATTCTAATGCGGATGGCTTGAAGTTGTTCGGTCCGTTTTAACCTTCGATAGATCGATACCGTGGTCTCGCAAATTATTGATATATGTGTTTTTTCTTTTTTAGAGGCAAAAATGGTCTTTAAATGATTTATAAACGAGTCAATATATAGGTAAATTTTTGTTTTTCGCGAGGATGGATTTATGTTAGCTTTCGAGTGAAACAGATCAAAATACGTGAATTGCTAACTTGGATATCGTCAAAGCCGTATACCCATTATTTTAGTTCAATGGTGTACGTTAATTTTATTAATTACCGAGTTTTACGTTGTTTCCTTTGTTTAAATTGCTCAGAAAAGCGATTATCTTCCGCCAAAATCCACTAAGTGAATACGCCGTAACCCCCATTTTTGTATTACAACTACTATCGTCAACACTTGCTTTTTTCCTTTGTTTCAAGTTCCGATAACTGTTTGAATTGACCGAGTCCACTTTTATAGAATAAAATTCGCTTCACGGATCGAACCGAACGAATATATTCCGCACTTGACGAGTATATTCAAATGTAAATGGAGATGCGATGTTACACCGAGTCAAAACGTTGCATATTTTCGCCGAAACAAATACAGCGGAAGAATTTTTCGCAATTTAACATGCACAATATACCATACCGAACCTATATGTACGCGGCAACATACCTTTCCGGCTCATAGGAACGGGGAGAGGCGTAAATTGAAAAACCGGTTACAAATATTCGCCATTCGGAAGCTAGGCACGGAAACCCTCTCGATTCCCCACCCAGTGCCCCGTATATGGACCTAGGATGTACGTACATATGTGGAAATTAGATTTGTCTAGCTGGATAATTCAATTCGCTCTGCAATTTTTTCCTGTCTACGCGATAGGCGATGGATGCACTCTCCACGCAGTCGATGTGCCCAGCGCACGAAAAATTACAGTAGGCGAAATTAGCATAAAACACAACGGCGTTGGCTGTATGCGGGATGCAGGAATATCGGGGGTTTTAAAAGTCCATCGATGTAGCGTTCCGGACGGGCAAATGAAACGATCCAACGTTGAAATATGGGGCATGTTTTGTATTAATATTTCCTGTCGATTTAAATTTGTAATTTTAGATCGACGTGTGTAAAGTAGTCGAAGCTATGGAAAAATTATTGTGCGAGCTGTAATATTTGAAATATGTATGTATGTATGTATATTCGAGCGGTGCGCCTAGGTAGAAATGGACGTTTACAAGTACCGCGCTGTACACGTAATAGGTGGCGAAGCCTTTTTTAAAATTTTCGAGAATTTCTAGCCAACAGAATTTGCCACATTTCAATTTCGAATTAACTTTACTTGATCGTTTCGCTCTGCCCTGCAGACTCGCATATGTTCTCTCTATTTTACACATATGTGTTTATATATGGGATGCTACAATATTTTTATTGTTATTTTATTACTATATTTTTATTTATATTCATAACGGCTTCGTGCTCCATTAGTAAGAAGGCGTGCGTCTGTCTGGATAAAATTAAGGGTGTTAGCTGTTCCGCAAAAATATTTATTTTTGCTTCGTGAAAACTTTTCAAGCATCCTAGCATCCTTCACATTGGGTAGGAAAACCTTCATGCGTCTTATAGCTTATGCTTAACTTAAAGAAAACATACACTGTTTGCTCAAATCTTCACTGATATGCAGGAAGATTCCCAACAGAGATCAGAAGTTGGTCCACTATTACAACACAATTTCCAGTAACTTATTACTTCTAAAATTTAACTGAAAAGTGTATAAAATTAATTCTTGATTGAATGACGTTAATAAAATATCTTTTCATCTCATTTTATTCGGTAGTTATCCGATTGGCCATGGCTGTTGGACAAACAAGCTTAAAGAAATCATATTTTACATAACCATTTCAAGCCATATCTAATTATGTTTGTTTTGTTGTAATCTAAATATTCCCCGATTAATTTCCTCTGAGATTTCGCAGCATGTACTTTTACGCACATTCAATCTAGCTAAGTAGAAAAAATAATCTCGGATTAAATTCTAATTTATGCCGTCGTAAATTTGGGCTCAAAGCAACACGGGTGGCGATAAGCTTTATTAGCGGCGTATGAATTTTGTTCGTCCTTTTTTACCACGCGGATATTTATACACATGTATAATAATACCGGACCGCGATACGAGCGAGAATTTGCACGATATTACGTGCTAAATCGATGTAAAGTAAGCATAAAACATGCAAGGCAAAACTTGCCTTGCATGTTTTATGCGAGCGGGAGATCCGAATGTTGGTGTCGATATTTTATTTGCCGATGATGCACTTCAAGTTTACAAAAAAAAAAAAACAATATCTTCGAATAACGGAATTTACCTTTCGCAACGAGTTGATTATAAATGTAAAGCGGGAAGTGGTAAAGCTGCGACAAGTTGCGGCGTACGTAATATTCGGCGCTGTTCACGTGTTGCCGCTCTCACATAGAGTACAATACTATGTATAGCGACACGTACATGAAAGTCACATAAAGCAATCACTCTAAGGGTTGACGGGCGTATGAATATTTATATGCATGTATCTATCTTTATGTGTGTGCATCCGCCGCACGCGCTGCATAATACGATGGCATATCCTCTGAATAAATTATATAATGTGTTAATGAGGACGAAATAAATGTAGTTACGTACGAGGGTAGTTTCAGGTGTCTCTTAATAGAGAAAAAAGGATTTTATTAAACTTCGGTTTGTTTCTCAACATTACCCCATCGATGTTTGCGTTTGCTTAATTTGTGGCCTTCTTACTCGCTAAAAATCTCTGTGCTACCGGCGAAACTTCGAGTCTAGGAAACGAAAATCACCGGGGCCATACGGTCACCAATTCCTCGTATTTGCTGCAAGACTCGACAAGTCTTTGTTATTTTACATATCGTCCTTCATTATCTAGTAGGACCAGCAGCACTTGTATATGTGCATTGAACTATTCACATAAACATTTTCAAGCATGGTTAAAAAGCGTTACGTCAAAATGTGACATTGTAAGCCTTCATCATCATCAAGACGAGGTGAATTCATTCTCGTTTTTCTTTCCTTTTTCTTTTCATTTGTTTCTATAGCTTGTTGTTTTGTAGTCTTCGCTGCATCTCCATTCCATTCTGTCTCGGAGTTTTGTCTTTCAATCTGCTACTTCCAGTGTACGAGCATCCTCCCCTATCTCATTTCTCCAGGTCTTCCTCGATCTGCTTCTGCTTATTGAATAGTTGGCTTGGTTCTTTTTTTTTTCAAACAGCCATTGCAATGAGTCTCTGACCTGATTAACGTTCTAGATTTATATTTTCGTTCTGATTACCTTCGTAAATGATCCACATTTTCTATAAGAAAACCTATAGGCACGTTAGTTGATTGATGTTCTTCAAATTCTATTGAAGTATTGAGGAATCTAACTTTTAATCAAGAAGATCATCTCTCTTTGCCGACCTAACTTGGAAGCATAGAAGAGGTAAGTATCTCGTTTCAATGTTGAATGAAAAAGATGTTAAATTATGTACAGCTGTTTTTAGTGCTCGAGTTTCTATAAACATTCTGACAATGTCCTAAATAATAAAAGAATTTTTAATAACTTAGGACCCGCGATTAGTTTCCATTAAATCATTTATAACCAACCAAACGCAGCACCCTTTATCAATAAAATCTAAAAGATGGGAACCTTTCACTTGACGTACCGGCCTCTATTAATAACATCCCATTCTTTTTCTCCCCCATTTGCCAATGCCTACCTATAACTTAAAACGTCTTAATCCATCCGAACCGGATATATTTCATCTCAATACAGGATAACCTACACCACAACCTCCTCCGAACACCCCTACCGCCGATTCGTCGAAGTGATTGATAGCCGCAAATAAGGTTAAGTGAATCTCGATCTTCAACAGTTCCTCCCTCCGGTAAAGGTCGCGGTATAGAGTTGGAATTGTAAAGTCGTTTCATTTTTTTACCTTAAGGGTAAAGACAAGCGGCCTGTGTGGGGTGGGCGGCAATTATTTTATCGCAATTGGTCAGGGACGTGGTCGCCTTAGGAGGGTGGGGAAGTCAGGGAAGCGCTAATAATGGCGAATCGATTCAAATTAAGTTATTAATAATCGATCGGTAATTACTATCCAATAACATTAGGTCCTTATATTGGTTATTGAAGGCGGTAATATTTTACAAAGGAATTAATTAATCATACAATATTTGAATTACTTTTTTATAGAAATATTTTCTCTTTTTCGTTTATTCTATATTAAATGCTAGCTTAAGTATTTTTCATATTTCTTTTTGAACATTGATAGTCTTTTGTTATATTCTAATACTCCTTACATTAGATCATCGGATCTCCATAAGCCATATACATTACAACCATAATTACAGGAATCGAACATAAATGCGTTACAAAGCACGTTCACATACCTCATTTTAGGTTGTTGTTTTTTTTTTTTTTCGTTTTCTGCATGTCATCACGTAATATTCCACGAAGGCGTTGATAATGTTGATTGATCGCCGAAACTCCTGGCGCTAATTATCGATTAATAACGTGGCCGGGGTGAAATCGAGCCGTAGACCGGGCCGAAAGAAACGATGTGTTGCGTGAAACGCGGGATTTGTTGGGAAAGTTATTTATCTGTCATAATTAGTTAATTCCGCGTAATTAATTCGTTACGTTTAGGTTCTCTTCGGTATATTTACGCGCGACTTACTTGCGGTAATTAATTACCGCGTACTCGATACGGACCGTACGGTAACCATTGTTATGTTGAATAACCTCGAAGACGCACAATACGTATATGAGAAAGAGAACTAAAAAATTTGGAAAACTTAGAAATTGATAGTTTTCGGAGATGTAGGCGTGGCTAAAATATTCATTCGCTGATTTAGATTTTGATTTGAATCGATAATTTTTAGATGAATTATAGACGTTTAAACGAAAACTAACATTATACAGCGAAGTTCCGCTGTATTTATGGGACTACGTCCTAACAATCAGCTATTTTCCATTAATTTACTCTTTGAATTAAAATTTGAATTCTTCAAGCTAGCACCTTCTTCAACCTCGTTACGGCTTTTGCAACCTCTAAATGATCAAGTTTGGTTATCTTCCCAGCAAGATCGACGTCGTAGCAAATTAACGTTACCGCGGTGTGTACGAAGGATAGAGACGTAACAACGCGAGCTTATGACTCGCGTTTGCTAGGAATTCCTCGCTCCAATCTCTAGCACGAAGGAGATTCAGCGGGTTAACCGGACCGCTCGCTTGATTCCTTCAGAGGGCGTGCGGGCCAGAGTCCCATCTAAGGGGAAAGAGCAAAAATCTCGCGCGACTGTGACGAGAACGCCAGGCCAGGGGACCTTTGAGATGTCGAGAATTGACCTAGTTAGCAAGTTGGCTAGGGCCTCTTTCCTTATCGGAATTAACCAGACAAATCATCTGGATGCTAGACAATGTAAAGACATCATGTTGACCATTGTTTTATTTTCGCATCCAATTTATAGGACGCAGATTCTGTACTTTTTTTTCTTTTTTGAAGGATGAAGTTGAGAAGAAAGGTTTTATAGTAATTTAGAAGCTTTGGAAAATGAGAAAATAGAAGATAAAGGTCTGTCTTCCCTCCTACCGACGTTGGCTGAACTTGTATCACCCTTGCACTACTCACGCATCAAAGATAATAAACCAAAGAATGTAATTTTGTTCTAGAAATGTGGCTGTCAACCGCTAGAAGGCCGTTTACTATTTTAGGCGGACAATTTGAAGTCACTAGAAGAGCTGTGTCGATGACAACTTCTGTGACGTTAGTTGACAATACATTGCATCTTGAATAACCTTGTATTTTGTACATTTACGCGTTTCAAATTTCATATTAAGAAGTATGCGTAATACATGTGTTATTGTCATCAATGTTTACAAATACTAACATTAAATAGTAAAATCGACACACGCCTCCGTGGGGAACTCACTACATTTCGTATGCAAAATAGAAAAAAAAAAACATATTTATGCCATCTCTATGCCCTCAATCCTTTGTTGGATAAAATACATTTCCTCGACAGAAATATGCAGAATTTCTACGATAGATCAAAGCTAAAATATAACCTGAATATATGTACGACATCAACCGCAAAAGAGGAGTCCACCGGTGGGACTCCAACTTCTTCCTTTATCTTTCATTTAACGTATTCACTACCTTATGTTTGCATCTCTTCAAACCTAAACTAAATTTATTTCTACATTTGCACCGTGAAGTTACAAAGCTAGATGAACATCGTCCCTACATTTCGTTAATGGCCGCACTTAGCCGAGACAAGACCGCAACAGAACAATAATAAATTACGTAGATTGTTAACGTTGAGTTTAGCCAATATGGAACGCTGTGTGCACGAATCGATGCGTTTCTTTTTCTTTTCTCATTAGTACAATGGTATCATATTCCGGTTTGTGGATGAGTTCTTGGGTTTCCCAATTTTTCAACATTATCTACTCCAAAGAAGCATTGATACTTTACGAGATCGCCACATATTTTGTAAAACGAGTCTGCTTCGATCTAATGTATGTTCTCTACTATTGTGACAATGTACCAAATGATCTTATAGACTTATAGAAATTGACAGCGAATTTATTAGAAACTTTTGGCGAAAATAACTGATAAAAGCATGGGTAAGTCCAACGTTAACAATCTGTATAGCGTAGAGCTCGCGGGACGAAAAATGAAATGAGCGAGCTTTCTCGCTAGCTCGTAGGAGGCACGCGTCTTACTCTGCACCGTGTAATCACCGGGAAACAGAGACAGAAATACGCCGGGTAACCTACGTCGGCCTCCGACAAATCCTCGCACGATATCCCTTCAAATAGGCCGCATAATGAACCATTTTCCGGGCTGTACTTCTACGTGCAAGTTCACTCCGTGTCGGTGAAGTAGTACGGGATGGTTTTCGTGCCGACAGGGTTGCTGCCCCTTGGCGGTCTTTCCTATTATTAAGCGAGCTGAACGTATATTTTCATAGGCACACCTTTTCCTGCATCTCTCCAAGCTACCTTTGCATAATGTTTAGGAATTGAGTAGAAGATTTTATGTACGTAATTAGTGGAGCAAGATACATTTTAAGCATGGAGAAGTAGACTTTCGTTGCGGTTCGTTGTAAAACCTTAATTAGGATTCTTTTACATTGGAAAGGATGTGCATTATAACATTTTTGTTAATATTATTTCATTCAAAGAAATCAAGAAACGAAGCTTAGAGGCGATCCTCCTAATGTAATGCAGGAATACACAGCTTACAAAAAATAACCTTTATCCAAAAGAGGAATGATTGCACACGTATACAAGCGATTTAATGTAGATTAAACAATGCCGAAGTAGTATTCAATACACCATTATGTGTATTCCCAGCAAGAGCGTTAAAAAGTCGGGAAAACGACGCTTCGAACTCGAACTCGCGAAAGTAACCTACCAATAAGAACAGAATAGCGGAATTCCCACACGGACCACTATTCTCGGAACGAGAGAAAGGACCTTAACGAAAACATATTTTCGCCCGTTTAATGGCTGCGAATGGAAACGCCAGACATGCTATGAGAGTTATTTCTGTTCTTCCCGGCGGTGCGGCGTGGTTTTCCACCCCGTCTGGTTCTTATTTCCTTTTAAAGTTTACATCTTTGACCTCCTCCTTGAGAACCTCTGTCGTAGTCGATACCCTTGTTGTCCGCGCTTCCACTCCCGAGGGAACCGTTTGTACGGCGCTTAATCTTCTGCCGGATCTGGCGTTGCACATAGCTTTATCGCGTCTTTCGAACTACGGACAGCATATGCTCTATTATGTACCTACATTTGATTTTTAATCTTGCAGCGCAAAGTGACGTGTGGAGAATTTACTTTTGAAATATATACATTGTATTTCGTCGTTATCGCCTGTTGGGAAGTTTAAAGGATTATCTCGAATGAGAACTTCTTGAATTGTAGGATTCTCTTTTGCTTTATCTCGCTTGCAATGTATATTTCCAACTGTTTGACAAGTTTCTTTCTGGATTAAATTTATAGAAATTCAGTTTTATTTACGTAAAGTGAACCTTCATATAAGAAACTTAACGATAGCAAGGAGAGTGCGGAGTAACATAGCGGACAACTGTAAAGTATCGAACGCTTCGCACCAAAAAGGTTTAATTACTTAGTCCTGAGAGGATGCGTAGATCGTCATTATTAACCGCACATCATTTATGAGATGACGGGGGAAAAGAGCTTTAACTCTAACATGCCTGCTCTATCCCTACTCTCGAGTAAAAATATTTATTTAAAAAAATCTACTTTGGCCCTATATACACTTTAAAACTAAGCAATACGGAAATATTCGAATGGAGAGGAATCTTGGATCATTTTGAACCTCTAAGTTAACGCAACAAAATAAATATGGCTTCATAGAAGACGACCATCCGTCTTACAGTCTAGATCTAGCTTCCTGTGACTATTTTTTGAGGGACAAAGTTAATGGACGATGAACATATAATGGTTCTTGCAGTGTTAATCTTTTTCTTTTCATGCTTAGTCCGAGGATAAAGAATATCCCTCGTACTTCTCCCGCAAGAGCTTATCCCGATGACAAAATAGCTGTATTGGTACTTTTTGCCCCGTACGGTCTACGTCATGATCTAAGTAATGGATGTTCCGATCCTCTACGTCAGATTTCCTAATGTTTACATGAAGATTTACCAACCCGAATCAATAGGGAACAACCAAAAAAGTACAAAAACAATTGCAAGCGACGCTTAGATTAGCAAAAGTAGCGTCCGCTAACCAATGGAATTCACCAGCTAACTCAAACTTCAAACATACCATCGGGAACCGATATGCATATCTTTCCTTTTCAGAATTTCTCTTTCCTAGCGTCGAATCCCTTTTACGAAGGAAGTTACTTCCGCATTTCGACATTATCACCTCCTTTTTCGCGATCAACTCCCGAGCACCGCTCTCAAAGTACAATTTTATCTCGGAACCTCGAACGGCGGAATCGCCTTTTAAAAAAAAACGGCTTGTTTTCGATCCGGTCCGGCGTTCTCGCGAAGACCTCATTAACACACGCGGAAAAATCCTTATTTGACAGAATTCGAACGAATTTTACATATCCTATCCGCTGGAGTGGATATTCGGAACACACGAAACGTTGAATTACTATTACTAGTACTTTCTAAATCGTTTTCCTTTGTCGGCGGAATCAAATCAAAATTCCGAGTTTTAGTGGCGCAGTCGTCAGGATTAGGATTATATAATGCGAAAGGATTTTTTTTTAGGTAAATTGTTATATCTATCTACGTTGTGTTGCAACCGCTGTATACGACCAGTTCTGTTGATATTGAGTTGGTTTTTATATCGCGCAATGTAGAAGGCAGCAATCTCATATATTCCGGTCTGAATGCCTCAGCATTACAGCTGATTGCTGGTCGCTGATTGGATTTTGAATCTGATCATACCAATCGACCTTTTTCCCATCCGTATCCGTCCCTCTTTATATTTTATGAAGTCTATTATTTTGTCGGGCTAAATCCGTGCAGCACGAAAGCGACGATTCCGTTGTATTGGATTGCTGCAGCTAAATGCGTGGGGCATTATACGAAAATTATATTGGAAAGGGTTTGTAAATGTCTATTGTTTGTGTTGGTATCATGATTATTTGATTTGGGTTTGAATAGTTTTATTAAAGGGGTTTACAACTTTCACAAATCAAATATTTTAAAAAGGTAAATATCTAAACTCACCGAATGTGAGCTCAATAACTTGAATTTTTCGTTCCATCCATTGGTCAAATGTGTCATTCGTCTTGCCGTCAAGCGGAAGTATTGATAATTAAAATATAATTTGACCATCCTTACATACGTTTTGCCAAATTTTGTTAAAATTTAACACAGAAATTCACCGTAGACAAAAAAAAACATTTGGACCATCCCTGGAAGCAAATCATAGAAAAACGTGCGAAATTTCAAAAACAACCACCGGAAAAAAAGAACAAACTAAAAAGAATCGATGTACGTATTCGCACATAGTGTGCGTAGATGTGCGTAGATGTGCGTATTCTATATGCGACGACCATCAGTTTTTGTAATTTTTTGCGCTACGTACTGATGGTCCAACATTTTCCCGAAAGCAGGGGGAAAAAGAGAGAATAAAACACCAAAAAACACGACTGCGTCCAATAAAAAAAAGGCTCCAAACGATAATGAGTATAAACTTCAAAGTATCCGTTCGCCGATACATGCGCTTCGATATATTAGCGATATGCGAGTAGCTTTGATAGATGTGCGCTGCGAAAATGGACGTGTGCGTTGACGCACGGGGAAAAGCGTAAACGTTGACGTTTTTCCGACGTGGAAAACGATGGACGCGATAAAATCGCATATTCGATAACGGGGGCTCGTTGTTTTTCGTTTTTTTTTTTTTTTCAAGGGCAGAATTGCAAATCAGATGCAATATGTTTTATTTTCATTGAATATTTCCCGATTAATACGAAAAATTGTTGATATTTGCTGCTGCAAGTCACCTACCTCTAGTTATCGATCTTTTTGGACAAACCGTTCGACGAATTATCTTTCTTTCTAATACTTTTAATATCTCTGTATGTCTCGCTCGAATTCTTTGGTTAATTTCTACGTTTCTATTGTTTCGCTCTTCTATAAATATGTCCGCATACTGGCAGGTATCCACCTCTTCAAACACAAATCCTATTTATATTTTTTCCTTGTTTTCGCTCATTAATTTCATTAATATCAGCTTCTGGTTTTTACGCTTTCCTTACGATCTTATTAAATACCGCTATCATACTTATTCTATCCCTTGTTAGTATTGCCAAGTGAATTGCATTGATTAGCTCGAATGGAGTCCTTTGGGCAGCGTAGGGATAAGGCATCCCCTTGGCTCACGCCTATGTTTATTAAAATGTTTGTTGGCCCCTCTGCTATTTCTACTTTTGCTTTTACGTCTTCCATTGTTACTTCGATCAGTTCGATTGGTTTTTGTGGAATACTGCCGAGGGTTTGTCGAAAGTTCATAAATAATAAGTAGAGTTGGTTGTCGTATTTGTGGCAATCACCGTCGATCTGCTTTGAGAGAAACCATGCTGGCAATCTTCCTTGTTTGTTGTTTTCGCGCTGATTGATATCTTCTTTTTTAAGTATTGGTGTTGATATGTTCCAACTTTCATTCCTTCGGTATTTCTTCTTCGGTCCATATCTTCGTTCTTAACGAGTACAACCAGTTTCTGTTCGCGTGGTTTTATATATTTCGTCCGATCTGTGCGCTTTGCTTTTCTTTAGTCGGTCTACCATCTACAGAATTTGAGATGCATAGGTGCCATATTTGAGCATTTCTTTCTTCTTTGTGCACTTTGTAAGAGGGACCTTACAAAGTGTTGGAACACACTTGCGTTTCTACTGTTTCGAGCCATATTTCATTTCTTAGTGAAATCTTATAAATAAGTGTTTTTAAAACTTAAAAATGAACGAAGGCTTAATACGATACGAGTTTTAGTCTTTTTGGCATTAATCATCGAATAGTCTGTGATACATGAAAAATGGGTTCAAATCGTTTAATTGTTAACGTGGATACGCCCGCAAGTTTTGGAAATTTTATTAAAACCCAAAACTATTAGCTTTATTCCTGAAACTTTCCCGAGAGAAGCGTGTTATTTTTTACAACGGATGAATGATATTGATTACCCAGCAGTCACTTTTTGACACACTAAACAAATTTAAAAGTTACTCCAATTATCCACCATACGACTAACGAAGAAACTGACTGCCATCTAGCGAGAAACTAGCAGCTAACTCGAAGCTGCCGCTCGCCTGGCGTAATTGATTCAAATTTTATTTCCGTCACAGCATCACAGAGGAACCATCTCGATATCTTCATGCCCTACTTGCTACAAGTTAAGTTCGTGGCGAATAAACTGCCGCCAAACGCAGAGTTTCCACCCTGCAATCTGATTTCGAAGTCCGTTCGCCTCTTCCCCCAACACCGTCGCGGGAAAAACAAAGCGAGTTTGAATCTCGCTATTGCACAGTCACCGTAGCCGTACGAGCCGCTTTGGTTCGCAATTTACGTTATCAGCGTCCATTGTGATGCTAAAATCGGCGACAAGTACGCCGGTCCTGACAATATCTACGTTCATTTCGGTCTATTTCGCGAAGATTGCGACGGTATACGCGTTTGGAAAGGTAAATACTTCTAGGTGGAAGGAATAAAGGGTTTTCGAATTTGTAAAGTTGAAAATGGATACATTTAATTTTATAAATCGCAAAGAATATTAACAATTACAATATGCACCTTCGACGCCAGCCGTTGGACTTATTATGCTTAATTGTTAGCAATTTGTGAGGAGCAATATTTTTTAAACACTATTCACATCTATCGGTAAATTACGGACCTTTCGATGCCGGTAAATAATGAGTTTTCAAGTGCTTAGATGTGGCTCCGGGACGCCATAGAGAGTAAAAAGGGGCGCCGGGAGCCACTACTGCAAACACGTACTTTCCAGAATGACATGGAAACCGTTGGACACTATTGAATTTTCTAGAAGGTTCCAGGTAAGTTGCGCGGCTAGTATTAATACGGCACTCATTACGAACGAGTTCAGAGAAGAGAACTCATAAAAGTTCGTAGGGTCGTAGCAAAACGTAGAGACCTTTTGTTAAATAAGCTAGTCGACAACAAGCTATGGAATTTCGTCTGCAATCAAGTAGCGACAGTAATAGAGACGCACACTATACTTCCTGGATGATAATATTATTGTTGAAGATCTTCTGTTTTGCAAAAGCATCATTGGCAGCGTCTTATTTGAGATGCTCGTCAAGTTTATAGCCGAGAATAATCTGGATTTAGATTAATGTTCGATCGATGTGAAAAATTGCAATCTTCAAATTTGTTCAAATGCGCCGCACATAGGACTTCGCCAAGCACAAATTAATAACGTACAATTTCCCGAAAGAAAGCAACGAACGAAGACGATACAGTTCCGTGTCGTGAACGTAGAACACGCCCATCCGCCGGGCATGTAGTACGTTGAGTTTAATGACGAGCAAACACATCTATCACAACGTTAGACTTGTTCTACGTACGGCGAACGTAAGCTGTCGACATTCGTTGTTGTTCGACAAAGTCGATGAGACGTTGGATTAAAGGAAAAGCATGAAGTACCTACTACCAGGAGTTTATCGACGATCCAATTAGCGGCATTCGTTTTCTTTGATGCGATAGACGTTTTCTTTATATTTGTTAGCCGTATAACAACGATAAAACGGAGAATAGTACGAACTTAAATTGGAGGTATTTTTCAGAAGAAGTTGCTATTGCTAAGACGCAGCAGAGCTCCTTTTTGCGTTATTTCGAAATAGATTTTGGATAATTTCAAATCGCTAACAAATTATATAAAACAAGAGAATCGATTTTGAGCAAAGCCTTCCCTTCCGACAATTAATTCCACCCCCATTTACTACCAGTATTTAGTTGAATAAATTGTAAAACTCTTTTCATCAGTCTCCGTCTTCACTTTTCAATTAATTAGGAACCGTCGTCTTTCTTTCGTTTTACATCCCTCCTCCGCATCTACCCTCAGATCGACGTAATTAACAAGTTTCTAAGTCAAATTAAAGTACTACCATCCCATTTTACTTCTTCCCGTTCCTCGGTAATGATATCGTACGATAATTGGAGACAGAATTTCCATTTCCGTTCGAATTTAAGTCGGCCGACACTTCCTAGGATATCTACCTTCAGCTTCTAAACATATTTTTATGCAAATTCGGGACAGCCACCGCCCTTGCGCCCTTCGATATTCGGAAAATGCTTCCGCTTGTCGTAAACGACGGGCTTACTCTTCTCTCTTTATGTTCAATTTTACTTTCCCCCTTTAATATACTTGTTGAATTGGTTCCGGAGGCGAAGGCGTAGGGACGTTAGTCGAAAGGATTCGATCGCGTTATTCTCTTGGAACGGCTAAGACTTCGCGAATCTATTCGCTTGCGGATAACTTAAAATCCCAGGGATATTCGGTACACGACTGCGGCCGTCTGCGGTGAAACATTGAAAAATTCTCTGTATATCGTACATTAGTAAGCCTGTTGAACCATGAATTCTTTCAATTTTCGTATACGCTGCAGACGCAGTCTGTTTTGCGGCTCTGCATTGAGCTATCGGTCAAATCATACGGATCTATTCGTATCGACCAATTGTGGATTTTAATGGTCTAACTCTTGCTGACAATTCAAGGAGCTCTTGATTGGAGATTGTCTAGAAGTGCTTGTCCCAGAGCACCCTTAATTAATTATTAATTATTAATTAATTTCAAATACGTTACTGTGTATTGCAGACTTATTCCTTAAAAATGCGTTACTAGAACCAACTCTCTAAATGACCAGCGTTTCATACCGGTCGATATATTACGTAAACTCCACTAACCTAAGAAAAAAAACAGGAGACCTAAATCGGGCATATGAGCTTCCATCGTTCAACCTTACCCTTTTGTAAGGAACAAAATTATGGGAGTCGAAAAACCATTTATCAATCTCACGCTTTACCACTGTCGAATGCATAAATTATCTTCATCGACCAGCGTTTACCGAACAACATAAGTAAAATAAATTTCGTCGTATACAAAGCGACGCGCTCAGGGTTCAAGGTTTGCAGCTTCAAGCTTGAAGCTTTATTACCTGGCAACAGCATCTATACACACCGACCGAAGGTAGGAACGGCAAGCTAAGTAATCTAGAGCATTTCCTTGTGTATATATAACAAGGCCAACGACGAAGTCTTTTCTACGCTTTTCAGTTTGTAAAGCGTATCGAAAATCCCGATGAATAGGCGCACGCATATTTCCGGTAAACGTGCGGTAGATGTGCGGCTATGCATCACGATGGGGACTTACATCAGTTCACTAAAAATTTAGAATTACCGTCAACATTGTGGCTGTGCGCTTTGTTCCCCGTTTTCTATGTACAGTATACGTGTACGTGGTCGCTTGATAAATATCCCTCGTTCTTTCAGTATTTCGCTAGTATGCGCCGATGATGCAGTCACGACGTCGCCAGAGCGTAGGTGCTTCAGGTGCCTCGCGCAAACATCCCGCATCTGTTGACCTAAATTACTCCACCGCTTTCTATCCGTAAAAGCGGACTTCATATTTTGCTGGTAAACGATCGTGCGCGTCGTGTTCGTACTACATGTTACGCTAAACCGATTAACATTAAATGCATTTCGGCCGGCGGCATGGCGCATCTGGCCGTGATGATCCCGTTGCATTGGTTGACCCAGCTAATTTCATCTGCGTAAAACGAAACCGGGATAAATCGAATGCTTTCATTGCAAATCTAAATTTTAACGCTAATTGTCAGCTTTGAAATATACGAGTGCTTTATCTTCATGTTTCAATTATTCAATCGAGAAGATACTGTGAGTCGCTCTACGTTGATGTTAATAATAATAAGTAGAGAGGACAAAAGTGAGTGAAATCCTACCTTTCTTGCAGCGACTAGACAGACTCGTGTCTATTCGTCTCATAAGTAAGGGTTCGTGTTGCCTGCTGGTTTCCCCGAAGATCGATAAAAGACGAGTCTGTTTAGTCGCCGCAAAACAGGTGATTTCACTCCCTTTTGTCTTCTCTAGTGATGTTTCCAGCCTAAACTAAAGTAAAGACTTAAAAGTCAAGCTTTTGCCCATACATTATTCCGAAAATACACGAGGTACAACCAGTTAAATGTTATGTGGAGATCCAATAATTCGGCTTAGGTAACTAACATCTTGTTCGTTGAATGAATCAATGTGGTCTTTGGCCTTAGAATGAAGGAATGCATATCTCCTAGAGAAAACTTTACCGTTGAAAGTTTTGCTGGTTATAGATAACGCTCCAGCTCATCCTTCAAGACTTGAAGATGAGAGATAGAGGAGAGATTTACATTCACCCTACCTCTTCAGCCCATGCATCAACAAATAACAAAGAGCTTTACACTAAAGTACTATGTCAACAATGCTTGAAGTGACTGGGGAAACGAAGGTTTTGGAGAAATTATTTTCATATTGTAACGCCTCAAGATCATCGACGAAGTCCGGGACAAGGACCCTCAATTTTGCTTGTAAAAAGCCGTGGTTCATCAATTCGATTCCCAACTGGACGGTCGTCTTTCCACAATTTCTGCTACAACCCCAAGAAACAATCCCCATCATTCCTTTTTTTTCGCTTTTTGGGAGCCAATTCATCTGAAAGGCAAGACTTTGGAAATGAATCTTTGGTGTTGAGTGAGCAAGCGCGGTGGCCAATGCAATCAGCTTTTGTCGCTTAAAGCTTCCATTTGAATAGCTAGAATTACGCGCACGGTATACACTTTCAAAGACAATTTATTAACGTGCAACGTAACAAATAAGTCGAAGTTAACGCCGCATTACAAGGAATATTCCAAGCGCGCCGGGAACGGAGATACGGACACAGATCTAAACGAACCCGAACATTTGTAAAATGATTTATTCATACCCCATTAAGCATAAAACGTCCGCAGAGTAAAAAGCATCGAAAACAAATGCCCTCGTCAAACCTGAGAATACCTTCTCAAAACGCGAGCGCCAGCCATCGTGGCATTTCTTTTGTCGTCTTTAGCGTCGCGTCGAATACGACACGACTACAGCAACAAAAGAACGGCGAAATCAAATGATCCTATGGCGCTTTCAGACGGTAAACACTCCAATGACATATAGCACTAATGAGGGCCGGCATGTTCCCTTTGTGTGTCGTTCTGTAGTTTCCTTATCGGGACGTTTTCTTTTTTTTGTAACACCGCGTCGGAGTGAAGAACTAACTTGATTCGACTTGACGTGACGCTGGACGTAATTCTCGTTTATTTCCTTTATCTTACGCTATATCGTGCACGGGGAAAGTGTTTCAACGATCTCGTCTCACAATTTATGCTTGATGTTTCATTTATATGTAAATCCAACGTTTCGTACTAGGGAAGTGATCTAGAATGTGCGGTTGGTGGTTGCGTTGGTCCGTCCGCTCTCATGGAAAATTCACAACGGTTTAATAATATTGGTAAATATCCTCCGAGTGTAGTAGTCGCTTAAAATTAATCCATTCCAAACAAGTTGACCAACTCAAAAGATTTAAATTTACAATAGGTAGGCGGCATACATGGCGTCGTTCCTTACATCCGATTTATGACAAGACATGCCTCTTTGTCTGCTGAAATAAGACGCGTAGGCGTTTTATTTCTATTACCATAAACGCATTTCGTTCCAATAAGCCGCGTTATTACGAATATGAGACGCGGGGAGAGATATGCGTACGGGTAGCGCCGAGAAAACTCGCCGAAGAAAAGAAACTGCTGCGGAACGTACGAGCGAAATATTTTATTCATAAACTCGACTTACGCGCTTTTATATTATGAAACGGAAAATAAATGAGATTTGCTGCTATACCGCCCTACATGCTATATCACGTATATAATACGTTGCGTAACTTAGCTGCTTGATACGTTGAAGAAGTAAACATAGCAGCGTAGTGAACTAGGGTTTTTAGATCCTACGAAGCTCTTAGACGGTGGTTGAGAAATTGCTGAGAATTAAACTTGTTTTGGGAAGCCGATTTCGTCAATATCATGATTGGAATTTGCAATAGCGGATGACCACCAATTTATTGTCGAAATGCCAAAGAAACAAACTTGCAACTAAACAAACAAACAAAGGCATATCGAGATTCTAACTTTATGATTCATTTAAAATAGATACTCTTATTAAATCAAATTGGATAAGATTTATTGGGAGAAACTTGGATTTAGGTCAATTTTAATAAGGATGGATAATGCATGGATGAATTATGTCTTGTCCATTAGGATATCTTCCCGTATTAGTTCTAAAAAGAGACCTTTAGCAAAATAGCCTTAAAGAAAGTTCTTCTGATTAAGTTTCTAATATCCGCAGCTCCTTATGGAGAAGTGTTAGCTGTTAGTCGTTGTTGTACTTTTACTAGACTCTACAATACCATTCGATGGTTCAAACCAGGATCTCCCCGAGTCCGTCCGAGTTATTGTACTCCTTAGCTCCTTCCCGACGACGGTCGGGTATGTTGCAACTTTAGCGTGAAGTAAAAGAGCGGTATAGATTTTGACAAGGAGTCAAGTAAAATTCTTGCATAAGATCCCGTCTATGACTTGAAAAGGAGAGAACATCTATCACTTCCTCTTCAACACTTTGATGAAGGCATTTACATCTCAAGACTATACGAGGTGGACCTGTATTTTGGGAATCTTTTCGCAATACTGTGCCTACTCCGCGTAAAGGTTTATTTTTATATGTCCGTACCAAAACGTTAATTTACTGAATAATGGTATTTGGATTATTTTGCATCATTTTCAATCATCCAGCGTTATTTTGTATTTCCGTTAATATCCTTGATCATAATTGTTCTACATCATTCAGATAGACTAAATCTTACAATATTTACTTCCGGGACAAATCTCGTACATACCAAGGAAGAAGCGATACGTGTAGATCGATCGAAAAGGATGGTACCTTAATAATGAGCAGAAAAGAAAATCTTGAAACGAGACAGAGGCGAAGACGGAGTCGCCGCCCATTTCGTCCTATAAACGGAAAATTTATTCGATATTACGCGAAGATGATACACACGCTGCAATAACGGAATTAAGCTCTCGAAGCGTTCGTAAACACGTCTCTCGCATCCCCCCTAACCGGCATCCACTATTCTCACGCTATTACGATCATTTTTGTATGGATATTACGTCGCCAAAGTTCTTTTTCCTTTTCATCTCGTCGCTTATCTCATTCCGAGGATGGTGAGCGAAAAGAGACAATGAGGTTGTCCAATTACCATATTTATAAGCGCGTGAGCGCCTTCTATCGTGGAAAAGCAGAATAACAAAAAATATATGAAAGAATAAAAAGGAAGAACTATATTTTTAGTTGTATGAGATCTTCGCGGGGACGGGGAAAGTTCCACTTAGTCAGTATTAAAAATGCACTTACCGGGTATTATGTTAAAGTAATAACCGTAATGGATAGATTATATATGGGAAAATAGCTGTTGTTGTGGTATGAACTAATTTAATATGTATTGCTTAGACGGCAGATGTGTAGTTAGTGGATGACCATGGATATTAATCTTTAAAGAACTTTAATTTTTGAATAAAACCGAACTATAAGAGAATGTTAGAACATCGCTTGCGTTACTATTTTCGACGGTTCTTATCTTTGGAAATCCTCGAAATCGCATTTACTGCAGCTTGGTAATGGATTGGCGTCAACTGGAAGGTCTTTTAATATCTTTAATGTATCACTTGCCAGATTGAATGGAAATTCTAGCAGAAAAACCGGCAAACTTATCCGTGGTATGGTGTAAAACCGATTGCTATTACATCAAACAAAGTAATAAATTGTCCTTTATTTTTTATAGATTTTTTAGGGATTATGAGGGCGTTCCATCGTCCCCAATTCGATTTGCTCTTCGCAATACATCTCGGATGTGATGGATGCTCAGGGTCAGGTGGATGCGGTCCATGCTGACTTCGTAAAAGCATTTGATAGCTTAGAAATCATACTACTAACTAAGCTCAATAAGGAAGATGATGCACTGCTAAATTTATTAAAATCGTATCCGGGAAATCGGCGATTTTTTGTCTCTTACAAAGCCTATGCTTCTGATTTCTAGCCCGTTCCATTTGGCGTTCCCCAGGGGCCCAACTTGGGACAACTTTTATTCTTGGTGTTCATCGATGATCTGGTTGAGCTGTTAAATTGTAAATACTCACGTAAAGTTGTTCTCATCAGTATCTTGTGTGGATGACGCCGTTGGTCTCCAAAATAACACAAATAACGTGCATGAAAGGAGCGTCGTTTCTTAACATCCCGAAATGCAAGACAATAACGTTTTCACGAAAGAAGAAGATCGTTATTTTTGACAATTCCCTGGAGAATGAAATTCTGTCTCGGCCTGAAGTTGTAACTGATCTAGGTGTCATATTTAATCCTAAGTTAACATTTGTTTCTCACATTACAACAATGCTAGGCTTCCAGTTCCTAACGAACGAACGAAGTTCCAGGCATTTCCATAATAGTTCTGTTATGGTTACTTTGTTCAATTCTCTTCTTTTGTTGCGCATTGATTTGGAACCCAATTTATTTTGCTCGCAGAAGAAGAAGAGAGGATAGGAATGTATCCATAATGGGGTTAGTCGCAAGATCAACTTGGGCACCTTTGTTCGAATCTTTCTGTCTTGATATAAAGATAACGATCCGTGTAGCTGATTCGTCTAGAAGGTTTTCGAGTGTATCTTTCAAACACACGTTCATGATTTATACGTTCTTGTTTAGGATTTTATCCTATCGTCCTTCTTCTCATTGTTAAATGTCGATCCTTTTGGTGAAAATATTTCGAATATGTTTCTAAGGAATGCAAACTTTGCAACAATAACAACTGATCTCAATTTGTTTAGTTTAATTAATTAACGTCAGAGGTTAGCTTTATGAGCTCGCAGAGAATAACGAGAGACACATATGTGATATGTACATACATAGAAAATATTACCCAGAGTTAAGGGAAAAAGCATCGGATATATACGCTCACTAGAACAAATGGTTCCTCATTACGTACTAGTGTACCCTGTACATTTGTTCGGTGCAAATATAAGCACACGAATGAATCTGGCTAGACGCACGTAGGACATGGATATAACCTGTTAGAGTTTAAAAAATCGCCGAGGTCGAAACGATAGTATTTACGTAGAAACAGTACTATACGAACATGCAGATGATTAATAATGTATAACTACGCTCTGGTTATCAATTGACATGTTACGATCCCAGACGCGTAAAAATCATTATTCAAAGTACTTTGTACGGCGTAAAAACGAGGTTTACATCAATTACCATCGCATGAATAATACTTGCAACGTTTAGCCGATGAGTTTTCATTATTTAAGGACGATCCATCAAAACTAGTGTCAATAGTAGGAAGGGTAATATATTAAATGTAAACACACAAAAGATCGAAGTTGATTCATTGCTAAGGTTATCACCTAAGCGGATATATGTACATATACATTGCGTATATATTTACCTGTGTAGGTATTTACCTTAAGCTTGATATAAATCGTATTTAAACGTCGAGTTTTTGTGCTGTGCGACGCAATACGGGTGTTCGATAGGTTATTTCGGGCGGAATACCATATCATGGTTGATTCGGCTTGAAAATCAAGTTTAGTGATTAGGCTTATTTATTTTACGCATTCGTCACTTCCTATTTTCTTCTTTTAAATCTAGTTGCATAATATGGTTACGTCAAAATATTATGAAACGTAAATGATCGTGTATTGTGCCAGATTCCGATACATCGACGATATCCTTGTAAATGTGGAGAGAATTTGGTTCAGTTTTCTTGTCAGTCCAATCCGATTCATCATTAGACTACGCAGATGGTGTAGCAGCATATCCAATTTATCTATTTCTTTTAGAATCAACAAAAGAAGGCAATATGAATAACATATAAATCTTTCCCAAATACAATTGCTAGTTCACAAATCGTTTCGCTAATAAAATTATCCTGCTATTTGCCGAAGTTCCAGAATAAATATTTACGAATCAGCACGAAACTTCATCGTATAATCTATGTATGGTTACTATTGTCCGCACGTGTGTGGGCAGCCAACCGGAGTTTGAGTTGGGTCGTTTGTCATCGGTGCGATAAAACATCTACAGCCCCGTTCTTTTCGGCTGCCGTAAATTTCGGCAAGAACAAATTATTAATCACTTCTAGAAACGGGTAACAAAACAACAGCAACAGTTTGTTACTGTAACTTTTTCCTTTTTACGATCGCATTTTGCTTTTCTCGCCTTTAGGGTTTAGGCTGTGATGTTTACGCGAGCGTCGCTTGTTCTTTGACCTTTCCAGCAGAACGAAATTAAATTATTCGAGTGAATGATTATTGGCGGCTTCGAAATTCTATTATGACGTCATAGTATGAAGTATGGAGGTCTTCTTAAAGCAAACTCGTTACTACAGAGGGTTTTCCGCGTAATCGTTCGTTTAAAACTTTTCGGAGTTAGCATGAGTTGTCGGAGTTACCGTGGTTATTAAGATTTGCATCAGGCTGTAAGCCTGCATCCTTTCGCTCGTATTATTTGCAAATATTATTTTACGTCAAGAAATAACGCGAGCGTCACAAAGATATCGAAAAGTCATAATTACAGGCATTAAATCAACATCTCAAAGAATTATACGATCGACTGCGCGTCAGCAAGCAAGAGCCGCAGCAGCAACTGAAGCCCTTGCAAGGTAGCGATTGCCTAACCTTATCGCATGGTTTTGGTAAGTTCGAGCTCAATTCGGAACGGCGTTTAGCTTCCATCTACATCGATTGTTTTCCTAGAGCAGCTGCAAGGAATTACTTATTCAGGGTTGTCGCGTAGTTTATTCATCTAGATATTGCTGGGTGTATCCTGTTTATGCATTATACAGGAGTTTATTCACTTCGAAACTCCGACAGGTCTCTAAATAATGCATCTTCCTTTTTCGTTTGTTGAAAGTTAAATGCACAACATTATCGAAAATAAAAAAAGGTTGGTAGAAATAAGAAAACTACTGTAATAATCGTGAACACTAGTAATATAAAGAGAGAGAGAGAGAGAGAGAGAAATGTATAGTACTTTGACGGAAGGATTTTTCAATTAACTTTTTAATCAAATTGGATTTAAAATTTTCATTGCGGAGTAAATAATGAAATTAAAAAAAGCCGGTATAAGGAATCAATTTCAATTATTCCACTGTCGATAAGTCAACCGATGGTAGATGGACATCGAAAAATGCGCAGGACCCAGCATTAGCTCTAGAAGTGTACTAGTGTATTCAAGTATATTTTTCAACTATTAACCTACGTCAAAACTTTGATCATGTTCATTCGAATGCATTTTTGATCCTGAGTGAGCAAGTCAGAGGCTTAACCATTTCATACCCAAATCCATAATAAAAGCGTTCTTTCGAGATGTCCACAGTCTCTGCTAAGTCTCCAGCATGAATTCGACGATCGTCTAACACCATTTAATGAACTTTTCCGATGTTGGCTGACATTTTTAAAGCGCCTATCCAGTTTATTTAGCAAGCCTCATATTTTCGTAATCGTTCAAGTTGAAATGTTCCTGCTTAAACTGCGAGAAACAGATACATGTACCTACTTACCTATCTGAGATGCTGATGTACATATATTATTAGTCCGGCTTACGTAATTTTTACTACGCTCTTCACAATGCTTCTCTACCTCTCGACATAATTAATTTCCATTTAATTTACGGGTGGGCTCTTCATCTTGCGGATTATACTTCTAGCGTTGTAGCCGGGTTATATCCGCGCAATATGTGAAGCGTGCCCTCTCGACCTCGTTCCCTACGTCTGCGAGTAACCGACGTTTGTACTGTAAATTAAGAGCACAACAGTTGCCCGGGAACCCTTAGCTTTTCCTCAACAATACACACACACACACAGAACGTAGTCGGTAGACACGTGAAATGATACTGCCAAAACAGCATGTTAGATAAGATGATGTTATATAGAAGAGGTTGCTATAAAGCAGGTGCGTACGTATACTATAATGTTAAATATTATAGCATGAGCAGTCCGAATCCGGTGAAAATTGCTTAAAATCGAGTGACTTGTGACGGAAAACTATTTTGAAGTATACAGTGTGTTTAATTTCTTCGGTACATTGTTACTATTTGAAATAGGATTTTGGATTGCCCGATAGAAAACAATGTAAATTTCTGTAATTAACGGTTTGACGGACCATGATCTCTCGGATTCGAAGCGTTAAATCTATCCCATTAAGATTTCATAATTTTTCCAATAAGCTGCGGCTTATTTTCATGTGCGCACGTGATGTGATCAAACCCGGAAGATCCCTCAAATTTTATGAAACTTTACGAATTACTTTGATTACTCATGCAGGGGCATACGTTTGATTTACGATGGCAAGTTTTATTATATACCGCTCGTGCGTTCACTACCAGATTGCCTCGTAAAAATTTATGACGTACTATCGATAAGGATGTGCGCTACTAGTCTATGCAAGTAGGTGGGTGTATCGTATGAGTTATAAGTAGAAGGAAGAAGTGTTTCACAAGTGGAACTACCGCCGGGGGCGTTTATGATACGAGTCTCGTTGAAATTTTTGATGGGATTCGTACTAATTGACTATTTGAATGAATATTTGTTTCATCCAATTATATTTGTAGCTATCGCAAACGCAAAACGCCTGCTGAAATTAAAACTGTAAAGTTTAACATAACCAATTCACTTCTTATTGTTACGCTTTCCACACTAACACCTCGCGATATATCGCGGTCATTGTCATCCTCAACGACATTAATTAACTTTTACAATCGTAGACGTTACCGTTAAGTCGGCACAATATCTCTTTGTGCTGGTGTTAATAACTGAAAGTCTGAGAGTGGTGTGCTCTGAAAAGCGCCTAAATGTAGAATATGGTGGAAGAAGTACGCGTTTCTTTGTCCGCCAAACAGACATGCGGGTAGGAATGCTCGAAGTTAAACTTAGGAAGCACTTGATTACGGTCCCACATAAAGTTTTGCAAGGTAATACGTTTCACCACACCCCACGCCCATGGTTCATGGTTATTAGGTTACTGCCGTAGGTATGAATTGCTGTCGGGGCGCGCTTCTATTCTAGCTTTTCTACGTCCTTTTTGAAGCTTCTGTGCGCCGCTGTGACAATGAATAGAATACAAAAATATAGTGAATAGAAACAAAAATATGTACTATGTATGTACGTAATTACAAATCGTTAAAAATATACCGGGTGATTTTTTTTTAATCTTGAAGCTTTCAAATATCTCGAAAAGTTTAATCATTCTGCGGAGGAAATACACCACGGTCAATTGTACTTAATTGTTCCCTTAGATGAGTTGCATAATGCGGAGGAGTACCATCCTCTTAGAATCATAAAGTTCAACTTGATAGATCAGGATCGTCGTCATCTGGAAGGAGAGCAACTAATGCTGAGAAATGTGGTTATCTTTCTCTTGTGAAGTTTTCATCAAAGAAAAATGGGTCGATTATCTTGCTTCCAACAATGCCCATGCAGACATTGAATATTTCACTTGTGGGTGTGATTTTCATCCAATCAGTGAGGATTTTGCTTCGCCCGGTACCTACGAATCTGTCGATTAATTTGAAATTCTTTGAAGCAATTTTACATTGTTATCTGCTATCTTAATCAATAATTATTTCATCCAATTGATTTCGCCTGCCGAGATCATCTTTCGATAACTCTCGAGTAAATCGTGCCCTTTAGGGGTGTCACCTGTATTCCTTTTTAATATTGTTACGGAGGTTTTGTGAACATCGTTATCGCGCTCAACTTGGTTGCTGGAGCTATGCTTAATCACTTGCCAATCGATATCTTTTGGAATGAGGGTTTGATGGACTTTTGCGAAGTTTATCACAAATGATGGTAATATATTAATAAAGAGTTATAAACGCATTTTAATGGATTTAGGATGCTCCAATTCCGGCCTTTAGTGCAGTCGATGGTAACTTAGCTATCGAAGCCTGTAACCTTTAGCATAATTTAACAACATTAACATTTTAAACTAGAACTTATTTGTTTTCTTTTATCCAATTAAGAATGTCCAAATATTTTCTCTTATACAAACAAAGAATACCGTAAATACTCCTCGCATAGATCCTTACGTAAAATGTCGTTTTTACAAGTTTGCCAAGATCTCCTTATTCCGTTCTCGTCTCAGTGTCTCTTTTTACCTGGAATAACTAGAACACTAACGTGAAAAAAGAAACGAAATTCTCGTGAAAATCCCACCTCTTTATCTGAACCTTACACACAAACGATACCGTTGATTCCATTGCTTTATCACGTATACGTTTCCCAACCGATTCACGTATTGTACCGCAAATAAGATGGCCGTACGTGAGCATGTGTGAGGTGTGCCCCGGATAATTTTAAAGTTGTAGCGTCTCCTTCAGCGGCGACATCATTTTTCGCTACATATCGCGCGCTTAGGAAGTTTTCGCATCTACCAAAGAAAGTCGGCATTATTCTAACGTATTGTAATGCGATGTAACTGTAAAGTATCTATGTGAATTTGCTCCGTTTAGCTGGCAAGCTGAGTAACGTGAGGTACGAATATGCACGGTTGAGATGGTGAAAGAGACGGGATCTTGTAGTGAACTAAACTTGGATTTTGGAGAATTGCCAGCGGGAGCCGGCGGCCTTTTGGACCGTGGAAGATGCAGCCTTGGATGATGGCGTGAGCTGTTATCCTTATACGTACTAGATGTTGTGTACATACCACATTTCGCGTGTTTAGAAATCCCGTTTCGGCAATATTGTACTTAGATATTTCATTTATTCTAATACGTCTTTTTCGTTATGCACGAATAGAAAAGATTTCTTAAGAAAGATGCTTTCTTCTCCCGTTTTGTTTCTTCTGGCCATTAACATTGTTTTTTTCTTATCGGCGTCATATTGGATGCTGGCACCGCCAAAAAGACGGTTTCAATCTATTTAATTATTAATAATAATTAATCTACAACATAACTTACCGCTCTCAAACTCCAACTAATATTTTCAGCTTCAATTAGAAAGAAAATAAGAATAGCAAAACTCGAAGATTAACTTATCGAAGTAATAAATCCATCTCGGCCTTCTTTCTATTAACGAATTAGGAAAGAAAGAAAAAGGATACTCAATCGCGATATCCCTTTCACGTGGTAGTTCCGCTAATTTAGAAAACCTACATCACGCTCCGCCTAACGGCCCCTCTCGACCGATCAGTTTTATTTGCTCGCATTCGTCTCGCTCAAAGACGAGATGGCGCTCCATTTAAGCGAATTACCAACCACAATGAGGTGCGAGAGCGGGATTTCTCGCCTCTCCTTTATCGGGAACGTATCAAACTTTTCGCCGTAACTAACACGACTTTAGCGGCGCCGCACCTGGGTTACTAAACGGGGCGAAAGCCCTGGAGAACGTCGGCATTCTACGCATTACCTTCAAAAGCTAACTTGTTCTGGGAAAGGGAGCGAGCTTTCTCCTTTAGAAAAGAAACGTGGTCGCTCTGTAAGAACCTGGGGATGGGGTGGTTTTGAATTTTTGACAATCTAAATATTCCACGACCATCAAGGAGGGATACAACGTAAATTTGACGGTTTAAGTTGCGACCCTCGCGGCATCCGACGGTTAATATCGGCGTTGGGGCGCGTAAATTTCGAAATTTATGAGTGGTGCGTTTAATTTCGGACCGACTTTAAAGTAGGGAGTTCGAGAGGAGATACATGAATAATATATGTTGATGTATGACTTTAATCCCGTCACCCTTACCCCTTGGTAAACAGTAAACAAAAGTATACTTCGTAATTACGTTTTGTAACAGTGAACAATGCACCTCTAGATCATAGCGTCTGGGTATTATATTTGTCTAGGAGGAACCGCACAATAAAGAGGACAAAAGCGACTAGACGGACCCGTGTTTTGTCGACTCTCGGGGAAACCAGTAGGCAAAGCGAACCCTTCTTATGAGACGAATAGACACGAGTCTGTCTAGTTGCTGCAAAGAAGGAATGATTTCATTCGCTTTTGTCCTCTCTAGTTCTGAATAAAGTTAGTAACTAGGTAGTCAGGTAAGTAGCTCTGGTTCTGACTCAATCTGTACCTTTCAAACGCATTATTCAACTCCAGTCAGTAATTTGCAAATGTTAGTACTTCTAAAGGAGATATGTAAGCTAAATTTAGGTCCTGAAGCAAGAACATTTTTAATTCGATTGGGGAAGGTAATGTTGTTACAACACGTCCATTTAATCCAACATAACATATAGTTGCTTCAATAAAAATTCTAATCGGACTTTAACGGAGCGATGTACGTACATGCAAGGTACATACGAGCCGGCGATTTCCCATTTTAGCAAAGCACATATCGCAACGCGGTATTTAATCCGTCTCCGTCCGGCAACGGAATTCATTCGATTGTCAGCGAATGTCGACGACAATCTCCCACTTAAATTGCAACGGCACTCAATCTTGGAGCTTTACTCCCTCTACACAGTCACTCACACGAACCCGTACAGTTGGACACCACTCTATTTTCCGGAGTGGCACCGACTAAATTGACCCTTCATAATTCAAACGAGCGAAACGACGGCCGGTCTAGCGCTAGCTGCCGCCGTTCCGTCGCTATCCCTTCTATCCGCGCGCAGAAAACGGTTTCTATTTACAGTGTAATTAACTTACATGTTACGCCGGGCTTCGCGCTTTCCCGTTTAATCGCAATCGTTCGTCGGATACGAAATAACGACCGGCAAAGAAAGACATTTTACCTGTACGTATGGCCCTGTTGAAATTCGTTCGAATGCGCTCCAGCTGTATAGCTTGGCGGGGGGACATTGTTTCTTTATTGTTTCCTTTCTTTTGTTCTTTGTTAGTAGGTTCGCGATACATTTTTGTTTTTTCATGGGTACTTAATATATTTTGCGTATACCTTACGAAATAAACCATTTTGCCTCTTCGTATTCTTATATATTTAGCAAAAGACTTTAATGATTGATTCCGTAAGAATATACCTTCGCCTTTAGGTATAGCGCTAAGAGCAGCGTATTTCTATCTTCGGGAGAAAAACTTTTTGAATGACTTAATGCCTTGAAGATATACGCGTCTAATGCAAGGAGGCTCAAAGCACAAAAACACCTCTAAAGGCTGGTGGGCGGCAAACTTTTAACTTTCCGACCGATATAGGATTTAGGAAGTTTTTTGCGTTACAGGAAGATATAAGCCGAGTCACCCGCCTCATTGTCTCCCCTCTTCCCGTCGTCCCTTTAGCATTTATACCCATAAATTATAATTTTTTTCGAGCGGTCCTCGCCGTCGGTAAAATATCGCTCCTTGCGAAAATATAAGTTCATTTTACGGCCGGCATGGGAAGAAGTAATAATTGATGGGATGTTTTCTTGCCGTGCTCGATCGAATAAAGACATCTTTATACTCCCATCCATTCGCCGAACGTCGATAATTTACTGTGTGGAGAGGCCAAAGAAAGAATCCCTAACATCGGCCTCCCTAGGCTTTTTCTGATCGTTAAACTAGATTTAAATCTTTATACGATTTGCTTACTTTCTTGCAAATTTGCTAAGGCCCTATTAAAACAGAGTGAGTTAAAGTAAACAGTTGAATTTGTACAACATTATGCCGAAAAACATGAAATTTTCATGTTTTCCCTCCTTCGTCTGGGTCGTCTTTCCCTGCCTCTACAAAACACATTTAATCAATGTTTAATTGCTGCAAAGTCTGCAATTTCAGATTCCACGTCGAATTTATTAGATCAATATATAATCTAGACTCGACTAAAGATTATAGGTTAAAATCTTTACGTTGTCTCCATCGGCATCTTTATAATTTGAAGGAATCCTTCCCAGAAATCCGGTTAATATAGGACCATTAAGCATTGCCAACACCACACGGCAGAGCGGAAACACCGATGTCGTAAAGCTGAAACATAATTAACATGCTTGTATAGCAGCTTTTTCATAATTCCCAGCATAACCGCTCTCTTAGTCATTCTAGGGGTCGAATATTTCACATTTTCAGTCGGATTCTTCTTGCAGGTGGAACGTAAGAGCTCCATTCCCCCAGTCAACTGCGCGACCCCTTCCATCGTTTTCGTAATGTAAAACAACATCTCTCTGCTCTATTAGCAATTAACTCCTGATTTAGGACGGGCGCTAGCTTACCACCACCGTTACAGCAAGATCAAGGCAGTAGTTCGCGGATAGGGTTGCGGAAGTGAACGGGAAGGGGACGTAGGCGTTATTAGCGTTAGGGTAGAAATTATGGGTAATTTATACCGCCGCTAAATGTCGCCGTTACGAGTAACGTTCCCTTGCCCCATTCACGAGATTCTCCAAAATTATTAAACCAGGAAAAAAAACAACCGAGCGCTTTGATCGTAGCGCGCCGTGCAATTTGCGAAACTTTGACCGTATTTCACTTAATAAGGAAATAATGTTCGGCTTGGCAGGAAGTCGGGGGGTTTGATGGTACGGGGTGTTATAGAATAGCGGAGGTTGTTAGGGCGGTGCTATACAGTGCGATCAAAGGTAGACGTTGGTATTCTTGATAGATAGCATTTCATACTCCAATTTATATCTTCGATGGACCAAATTATCATTAGAAACAACCACATTCTTGGAGAGAATGTATGGTAGTACAAAAAAAATGTATTATTTGAAAAGTAGGATGTGCCTGTTCGTTGAATTAAGTTTAGTAAACGATTACCGAACTTTGCTGATTAAGACCCTTTTCATTTCAAGCACCTTTAAGAGGTAGCGTCACCGATATCAAGACTAAATACCCTCAAATATGATCAACATCAGCGGATATTTGCAATAAAGCACTTTCATGTTTTGAATTACATGGCTGAATAATGCTCAAATACTTTTTCAACGACTAGCAGTTTCAACATCCGGGTACCGGAAATACAAGACATAAAGATAAGGGTGTTTGATATTTCGCAGCAGTTGCGTCCACAACACCATTTGATTATTAATCAACGAGGAGATTACGTATACTTACTGAGGATGCCAACCGCAGTGGCTGGCGAAACGTCTCGAAGTTCTCACGGACTCCTTCAGTCGCCGATCGTTAAAGTTTATATTTGTTTCCACCACTCGATGTCGCATTTTCGCGGTTCAAAAGGTTTTGATGCTAAATGTTGATGCGAAGAAGAGACAATAACGACGACATTCTCTTTCTTACGTTTACACGCGAAGAATACGTTGGGCTTTGATGGAAAAAATAAAAATTCATTACGTTGCCATGTAGAAAAGCTACCAATCATCAAGATGTTTTATATCGTCAAACTTGGAGAGTTGAGGTAAACACCAGCGAGAATAAGCAGCACTACACATTTTACGATTCTCATGCTACTTCTATGCATGTACGTATATATGATACAGATACGTCTTTCCTGAAAGATTTACCGCACCATTCTTAGCGTTACGCTATGAAGGTTATTAAATTACCTCTAAGCGTCAGCATTAACGTTAACGTTTCATTCTTAATGCTCCATAAACCGTAGGTATACGGGCGTAATTTACATTCGCTGCACATTTTAAGACGCGAACATCGCACAATTAACGAACACGTATCAAGCCAATAATTTCAAATTTCCTTAATTGCGCTACCACCGCGGCGACGGCACGTACGGTGGTAGTTGGGGCTCGCATTTCTCTTCCGCGAAGGTAATGTTTATATTTAACTACAATTAAGGGATTGCATGATGTATGCACAGGGTAGGGGCAACGCTGGTGCCTGAACACAGACGTGTAATTTATTTGCACTTCCGTCATTAGGACTGAAATCATAATTCCGAACTGCCGAACTAATGAAGCTGACACTAAAGACTTAATGACATGCGAGGCAAACATTTGCGAACGTATAACACCATTCATACATTCGGAACACCTGCGGGATAGCCGCGTGGCATATTAAACGGGGAATTTACTAGGAGGTCGGTTATAGGCGTTTCTATTCCCAACGTCGGTTGGCTATGAAAACTTAAACAAAATAGATGTCAACTTGTTGATGCCGCCACTACGGATGAATTTAATGCACGAGTTTATCACATGTGTTTGGTTAAAAAAAAAGCAACAGCAACAACGCTCCTAATTAATTCCTTATTCGCAATACATACTTGAAATTTTTCCTATTCTTCGCCATCGTTGTTATGTTATGTTGAACATCGCTTCGAAACCGTATAAGAAAAGTTTTTCTCCCCATGTACTGGTAAAATTCAGCGAGATGAGATTTGTAACCCATACATTCGACCAAAAACAGGAAAAAAAGGAAAGGAGAAAACAACCTCTCGAACAAGAAGAAGAAATAACAAGGTAACTACGACAACATCGTCGTCTTACTCTTGATTTTTCTTCCTTCTCCTCGCCGATAAAGAAGCGCGACGGAAACACAATCAAAACTTATGTTTCACTGAAAGTTACGACACGAGACGTATGTGTCACTATGCACACAGAACGCGCATGGCGGCGGCGTCATCTTTAATTCCGATTGCTTCCTGAAGAAAACGGATGGGAAATTTGCGCTTCGTACTCCGCATCGGTTCTAACTAGGTATGAAGAGTTAGTATGGATAGAGAATGAGAACGTTACATATACGTAGTTTTCCGAAAAAAAAGGTAGCGCGCACAGCGGAAGGCCAACACCTGAATACGAACATGCTTCTTGCTCGTCTGGTGTCTGATAGTCGGGCGCAGCCAGCCGGATTGAATTATCAAACGCGAGGATCCGAATATCCTCCCGCTATACGCGTCGCTGGAGAACTTTGATTTATATTCGGGCTTTACCGCGTGCGTCACGAACAGAATGGGATATTTAAATATGAAAAATATGTGAGGGTTTCCATGAAAGTTTACACGCCATCCGTATTGACGCTCATGGTGGCGACATCTATGTGCATAGCGGAGGTCTCAAAAGATTAATCCACTGAGATTTATCAGTTATAACTTTTTTAGGGATGGTTTTACGATCAATCCTTCGAAAATTCCGTTACTTCCAAATTACTTATTATATCGTACGGTATTGTATTTATTTACGTCAGCGTCCTCAATGCTTGGGACATCCTGTATATATAAATAATTTCTGGCGACCCCATCAAAATATTTCACGTTCTCCATTACGCGTTTATATCGGACTATATAGCAAGAAATTTAAAAAAGTCATAACACGTAAAACGACGAAATTTATACGAGTTTTACAACATTTTTTTAAGGCATGCAGAGTACTTAGTCTTATATACCCCCCTTTTTCATGTCGCCCGTACACAGCACGTCGAATAAAATATTAAAAGACACGAAACGACCAATAATAATTTCCCCTAATCTGAAAAATGAGCGCGATAGATAGTGTTAAAAGTCCAAAATCACGAGCCGGCAATACGGCCCCTCCGACAAGCGCAGCGGTTAAAACTGACGCATTCCATCTTCCCGACGACCATAAATTGAAATATCACTAAAATAGTAATGCCTAATGTAATTTTATATTTCCAACGGCCGTAACGTGACCTGAATAATTTTCCGAGTGGGAGAAGCAGAGTTTGAAGCAGAAAGAGGCGAAGGCTGGAGGTGGAAAATTCATGCTTCGGTAACCGGGGGTCGTAGGAAATAACCGGAAGGGAAGGTACGATCCTCAACTCCGGCTCGTCGAGAATAAAATTTGGAGAAACGCGCGGCATAAACTACACCCGAAGAATTGTGGAAAAGAAAGGGCGGAAGACGGGAGAAAAAAAATGAAAGCTATATTTACGAGTGTACAGCGGTCGTGTTGTTGTTCCGCTTTAATAACTTGGTAATTAGCATATTTATATTTTTCTTTTTGAGAAACGTAATTATCCCGCTTGAATCAATGGTACCGAAGCGGAAATATATAATTTAACACTATTACTTTCCTTTATTACGTTTGCACGGTATTTTAATATTAATGGTTATTTTCTTTTGTGCAACTGACTACGCGTGACGCGTAGTTCGTTAGAGGAAATCTACCCTCCTACGTTCTTGATCTAAGTGTCATTAGACGTTGACGTCGCTGTTTGACCTTACAAAGTCCGATGTTTTCATGCTGAAATGAAAAATTACATGGTCCAGTAATTTTAAAAATCAAATCAGCACCATGAACGTTTCATCGCTTTGTGAGCACTACTATACAACATCTGAGTGTGTCCTGATAGTCCCTCGAGCATTTTGAAGGCGGACGCAGCAACACACTTCTAATCTCAACCAGTTTAGCGTCAGTAAAAAGGCCGGTCTCCTGGTTTTCTTCGTGTCTGATCGAAACGGGCGATTAATCTGGTCAATGTTGAGTTGTTAGGTACTGCGGCTTCTGGATATTTCTCACGAAGTTCGCCTGCGACTTGTACATATGAGTACGAACCGCTAGAAAGATAAGTATTGTGCAACAATGAAAACTCGTTGCTCTCCAGAAAATTACATGTTCGCCAATTAGTAAACTCTGCACTGCTACAAATACCACGCGTCAAATCTCCATTATAATGGCGTCTAGATAATAGCGATAATCATATATGCGACTTTTGGATCTCTCTGTATATTGTCAATTCCTTGTCTCTGCATCTTGTTGAGTAGTTTGTCGACAATGTTAGGCAGCCATTCGCTTAGGAATATCTGCTTTACGTAAAATTAATGGTAGAGCATCCCTGTATACAATAATGAAAGATCACTACAATTAAGTTTGTTATTTCCTTAAACATATCTTAAAATCCAATGTGACGATTATCAGAAATAACGAGATCAAGATAGAAGATCGACAGCGGCTTCGAGAATGTGCTTTTAGTTTCCTCCGCAAGGTCAAGCAACGATGTTACACATAAAATAATGAAGATGAGCTCAATATTTAACTTCGCCATATCCAGTAACGAGGATCAAAAATAAATCAATCTGTACAGTTGATTTATTTAGTAATATCCAGTTACACGCTAAAACTATTAAAATAAAATCTAGCGTATAAAAGCAATTCATGTTCTTAGCACCAACGATACACTTTAAACTATGAACATTATCTAATTACGAAAACACTTTCCACTGCCGTATAATTCCTATGATTTTCCCCTATTTAAATGCAATTCCCACTACTACTTTTATAATATAACGTTTACGATGTCGGATAACGCTGTATGTATATACAACGATAACTTGATCCGACTAGTCCGTCGTGGGCGGAATGGTCTTAATAACCGCCTTCGCCGCCGCCAGATTAGCGCGGCACATTCTTGCATGTATTAACGATCCGCTAAACACGCTATAAACATATTAGGTTTTAACGTTTGCCCTACATAAACGCCTGAACCACCGCCACTATCACCCGTTACTATTATACCCGTTTAACAATGAACCAGATAATAAACTCGTGCACCTGTACACGGAGATGTAGATGTGGCGTGCGCTTAAGGTCGGGTGTTTACTGTTTTACATTCGCGTTATCAAATGAACGAGAACACGGGGAGAATAAGTTTATTAATTAGAAGTGTATATACGAACACGGAGTTCTCGTATAATGCCGTACTTACCTTACGCTGAGGGTTCGATGTGTCCCAATCAGTAAGATAATTTTTTTATGAAATTTGAAAAAAGGCAACAATTTGAAGATGGAATATTATCGAACAACACCTCTACTATCCGCAATAAATAAAATTCTAGGGAGAAGCCTTCAAATGTAACTGAACCGTTAGATGCTATAGAACATAATACAACAGATAAAACATAAGACAACGTGCATTTAAAAAAAAAAGTAGGAACAACAGCAGGAACAATCGATCTCATAGGCAAAGTAAAGAAAGAGATAATAAAAGAAGACGGTTGTAGTATTATCCTTCTTTAACATGAAAAAGAAAGTTTGGCGCTACCTCAAAAACGAAACAAATCGAAAATGACATAAAATGATATAACCAAAAACCTGCTAAAAATTTAATTGAACCTATTGAACAGAGATCTTCAGGGTGGGAACATGTCGCCAATACTATGCATACTCATACATATTTCCTCTATCCTCAGATCTTGTAGGTGCTAATATTTACTTTAAACTCGAATAAAGAATTTCACATTTTACATTTAAACTTAAATTGGTAAATTATTTTTTGTATTTTTTAAGAGTTCGGTGTTCCCCTCCCCAGCAATCGTGCGGTGTATTTCTAAAAACAACAATATTGAGTGTTTTTCTTGTTTGTTTCCATCAAATGAATAAATTTATAAATACGTATTGACATGTTTCGCATAATTAATCAGACGCTTCCGTAGAACTTTCAAAAGTTTGCACGTTTTAAGTTAGAGATGAGCGCTAAGGTAAAGAAAAACAAAACACAGGTAACTATTAAGATCAAATCTACCGTTACGTCTTAAGTAAAGCAATCCCTAAACATTAAATTCTCCTCGTTCCAACATTATACGAGTTAGCCATCTTAAAAATTAACGTTCGCTCCATTTCATCACCATTAACATTGTTCGAAGGCAGGGGGAAGGTAATTATTTTAATGCGTACCTACACCCGAAACGAATAGGAGGGCGTCCCTATAGCGTTCACTTTTACCCCTCGAAAAACGTAGCACGCCCCTATTTAACTTGTTAATTAGAATCGAGTTTATAAATCTCATCCGTTCCGTCTCTCCTTCTCTTTTTGGGCCACCGCCGACGGGATCTCTTCACGCCGGTTCTCCAAACTACAGGCGTTTTGGATTTGGATTGTAGATGCGCCGTATTTGCGGAAGAGGAAACCGGTAGCGTAAGCGTTGTCATCCTCTTTCTTGAACGTCTGTTTCCCTTGCCTTCAGTTGCAAAGTAATTTTCTTCTACAACCTGAATTATTCTTAGCTGTAATTTTTTGGTTGTAACAAGAATCAGGTGCAGAAAGAATTAAGAAAGCAACGTATCTCATATTTCGATATTCCAGTATGGTTCAAACCTTTAGAAGTACGCTTAACGAATTCTAACGGCTTAGAAGCAGATGGCATCACTTGTCCGATGCCGCTTCATGGTTTCTTTCGTGGTGTAGAACCGTTGTCTCATGTCCAGTTTCTATTTAGTTAATGGTCGTGTTGTTGGTTTCGTACAGCTGAAATTTGATATCTTCTGGTGTCACTACGGCAGCAGACTCTTTTTCGCGTGGATCAACCGCAAAAGATTCTGTGCCACAATTAAATAAGTTTCAGCAACGTTTAACTGTGCCATAGGATGGCGTAGATTTTTTCCAACCACATTTTTCTTGGTCGATTTCTTACTTCCCCTTTACTTGTTCTAGCTTTGAATACCCGTTTTGCTACCTTTGTTTTTGGCATTCTTCTCACTTGTTCAAACCACCCCAACGCGAAATGCTTAAATCGCGTTACGTACAGCAAAGTATTATTAACATTTCTCCATATTACATGTAGAATCCTTCCAAATGGTGGTTGTACGCAAGAGCGTACAAATCTACGCGAATAACGCAAACATAAACTCTTCCGCAATCCAATCACGAGCCAACCAGATCTTTCCTCGTCGGAAACGCTCAGATTCGCGCTCAACTCAGCGTTAATACGTAAATCGAGTGTCTAATAAACGGCATCCACTAAATACAACAGCGAGCAATCCCTCATCAGAAATTAATATTTAATAGGAAGCGGCTGGATGAAGTTTCCGCCTAGTGCACGCTCCGTTACATAAAGTAATATATCATACACACATTCATACAACGCCGTATATCTATCTAACCGTGCGTACCCGTAGCAACGATGACGCTGGTGGAGGCATAATGCGTTCAACCATCAAACTAAACACACCGCCGGCGTGTATACATGCATATGTGCGTATAAGCGATAACAGCGGCGCTTTTTCATAAATGAGAATGGAACAATAGTAATAAGGGCCAAATTGTATAATGGTTTGCTACTTAATTATGGTTTTAATTGTCTTTTCAAACTATTTAGATTGGTACCACTGACAAAAAATTAACACCTTCAGGTACGATATTTTATGGTTACTCAATTGGAATAGCGTTGGTACAGAACAGGATGAGCGAAAGTGCCTGAAGAACCAAAGGACTTCGTACGCGTAAAAGTTTAAGGTAAAGGCAATAAAATTGGATCAAATTAGTGAAAATATGGTTTGTTCAATAGCAATATAGACACATTTAGGCCATGATTTCTAAATGCAAGGCCCGCTTTTGACTGTAAATAGTTACCTTATTCACTTCATATCATCATAGAATCGATTGTTTTTTTTTTCTTTATCCTCTCTTCCTACAACATTTTCAGCATGGAATACAAGTATTAAACGTCCTTTTAAATTTAGCGTGTTTATATTTTGTTAGCCAAGAGGCGTTCAAAGATAATAATCACGAACCAACACTGATATATACATAAATACAACATAGCTAGCGTAAGCAGCGATGTTAATTTCTCGGGCATTATTTGCATATCTCCTTCGTTCCCGCTACGCTACTAGACGGCGCTGGCGGGTAAAACATAGCAATTCGTCGGAAAGGACGACATCAGCGCTGATGATGATGATGGTGATGGGGACGACGACAACAGCACCGTCGGCGATGAAGCACTAATAAACAAACGCCCGCGGCCAAGAATCTTGTCTCTGGTTCGCGTCTGCGAATGAGTATAACGAAAAAGAAGTAGAAATATTATTGCGGGAGTAACGCTGGCGCTGACGCGACAGTTGGGTGTTTGTGTATGGGTGCTATAGTCTTGCCGTCGTGCTTGCATGTCTTCCCGTAGGCTCTCGCGGGTTAGGGGTGGATGGGGAAGGGTACTTGAGAGGGGTTGGTCGGGCTGGTTTTGAGGCTAAATCCTCGAATTCGTCTTGTCCTTTTTTTCTATTTTCCCCATCTAGCACTAACGTGGCATCTCTGGAAACTAATAACTACGCCAGCTGGTTGGTTTTTGCGAGTTAGCGTATATTAAGAAGGACGGAAAGATGATATCTGGATTCGTGCCAGAATAGTGGGATACTAATCGCGATCGTACGGGTGAAACTGGAAAAGGATAAACATCTTTCTTTGTGCTGAATACCAAAATCGAATCAAATTACTGGAAGTTAGTTGTTGAAGTATTACTTACGTCGTAGGTTACTGCGATGGTCCTACCGAAATAAATTATTTACGGAAGACTTGTCTCAACAATGATTTTTATAATGAGGATATTATTAGAATTATCAATAAACATCCTCATTTAACCAGTATCATTCACGAACGATTAATTTCATTATATTCACAAGGGATAGAACGGATAAAACTTCCTCCAAAAAAAAAAGATCTTCCAACAGTTGCATACCTGTTATAACCAAAATAATATATCTTCGATTCGTAACTTTTCTCCCCATCAGCGATATCGCACCAAATTCTTTTTCTAAACCTATTCACGCATGGGCAACGATGAAATAGCAATTTTTTTAGCTACATACTTCTTCACTAACATAAATCACCTCCATCGTTCTTCCAGAGTATCGATAATATTCCATCCGGCTTAATAAATCAGGCATAAATCAACTTTTTACGCATTGTTTGGATAGCGACGTGTACAATATCTAAATAAAAATCTATATAACACCGCGGTATATCCTTTTAAGGGATGATTTACAGCGTAGAAATTGTTTTTGCTTGGTTTCCGGCAAGTGTTTGCCTACTAAATTTCGATATGAAAATGTTTGCGTTGGTTTTACGCGGAGAACTGCTTTCTTTCTTTATCTTACTAGCTTGTTAGCCGTGTATAGAAACATCAAATCGTAAACCAGCGTTTTCCTAAGCGGTTGATTACACTCGTCTAGCTTCTAGATGTTTGTAATTTTTTCCCCTGCCCGGGAAACTTTCAGACAAACGGTTTGGCAAACAAACGACTCAACGAGTTAAATAAAGTGATTTCCAACACGCACAACTTTTGTTTATCCGTATTATTTCGAGTCGGGTTTGTTGAATTTGGTTGGCGGCAAGTAAATATGAAGTTGATATCGTTGAGATAAATTCCGTCGATATACAAGGTGAAAGTATTAGAAGAGATTGGATTAACTTTTAAATTAAAGCCGTTATTCGAATATCAAAAATGCAGTGATATACAGAGTATTATATTTTAAAAACCAAATTCGTATCCTACGAGAAAGCTACCGCTCAGGAAGTATTCGCCGTAATTATCTTGATGTGATCTCTAATCATTTTTTGATTGAGCCCTCCTTCGTATCAGGATTGCCAATCTAGATATTTACACGATACATACCCCTCCTCCAAATACTAATAATACGTTGGTAGATAGACGCTAGAAAGCCGTGCAATTACACGCTAACATAGGAGAAGTAAATCTCCGCGTTGTGTAACCAAGTCAATATTTGTTTGGCAACAGTACACACAAATTATGCTTTCAGTCGAGGGTAGTCGACTAGATCTATACATGCATATATACTTATACGTGTATATATATATATATGTTGGCATGCACGTAGGTGTATGTATGTATGTAATGTTGTACAACGATAGGAAGCCTTGCGAAGCTGTTACACCTCTCGCAACGGAGTGTAACAGCGAGTTCCTGAAAAGTAGTTGACCTGCTCGTTTGATGGCTGCACAATACGTAAACCTTAATATTCCAACATCGGTTTGTTCGCGTATGGTTTCCGGTTTGTCGGAGAGATGTAATTCGTTGCATATTATGCAGCGAACAGTCGCCGTCGTGGTAAATTGTTAATTGTATATTGAAATCGTAGTTTTCGTTAAGGAACAGCACCCTGTTATATCGTTAAGAAACGGCAACCTGTTAATTTTATTTTCGATAAAGTTCGTAGGATTATTTGGCCGTGCATTGCTCTGGCTTGTATTGGTGCCTTAGGCTGTTAATATTTTTGCTCGGACGCATCCTTTTAGATCCTCTTTTCTCACATTTCCAAGTGCTTACCACAAATTCTTGGATGTAGCGTACTTACATCAACCCACTTGAAACGAATGATGCAGAAAATGATTACAGGAGAACGTAATCAAAATGAAAACGTAATTACGTTTTCATTTTGAATTAAGATCAAGACTGGAACATCAAATAACGATGCGGATAAGGACGAGGTGCAGAAAAAGATAAGTGGTCTTCAGTGGATATACAATCAGGAACAGAAAAGCATATTGCATTAAATTTTCTACTATTCCAAAGATTTGTCTTCTTCTTTTTATCAACATTCTTCTTTTTTTCTGTAATCTTTGACGTCACCTGAAGAAAGTTGTCCACTGCAGCATACCCTACTAGAAGGATCATGGGGGTAAGCAGCATATGACAGCATAGTTTGCTTTATTTCACATTTCGAAGTACGTAACGCATGTTACCCTTCATTAACGCAATATACGCGACAGTAATAACTAGGTAATCCCATATCATCGGCTAAAGAGGGCGTAGGTTTCCACTAACTATTTGACTGCGAAGTAGTTAAAATCAGCACATTGGCTTTGTCAATGTTTACACAATGCAATATAAAATTGTAGTCAAAAAGTCTTCGAGCTGCCAGACTATACCTAGATAGATGGAAAGAATAGTTAAGTTGAGTATCGTCCGTCTAGACAAGCGTGCTCCTTCAGGCTACGGTATAAAGATTAAACATGTATATTGAGAATAAAATCTGCATGTTTCGAGTATTTCAGAATTAATACCGGCCATCCCAAACAACTGCATCCGTCCGCCAGAATAGCCCTTAAATAAGGATATTGCGATTTGAATAATCAAAAATCGCGAGAAGGACAATATCACGTCAATGCCTAAAAAACATGAATGGAACCAGAAACAGGAGGTTTTTAAATGCGCTTTTTTCGTGACGTATGATATCATATTTAATTACAAGTGTTTGTATAATACAAGCGAAGTAAATTAAATTTATGGCGAACGCTGTCTAAATGTAAAACCATCAATTATTATCTATAAAATAATTTTAATTATAAAATAATTAAGCGCTTTAATTGATAGAATTAAAGTGCTAGATGAATATTTGATCAAGTACAATATAGCCAAACAAATCCTTCCCGAATCACCCTGTATTCAAAAATATAAAATGTATTTTCAACGATTTAGTAAAACCAATCAACAATATACAGTTATTCACAACGAATTTCTAAATGATCCACCCGAACGCTGGAATTATAACGTCCATTTAGATTCGCTTCAACACATAATAGCCTCCGACAGCGCAATTTTATTAGTATTAACTTCTAAATCGTCGCAAATTAACATTGATTTCAACTTTTCCGCTCCTCTCGCCCTTCGTAAATCATCAATTTCGTTGACAGTACAACAAACGCGTCCGCTACCGATAATTATTTTATAATCAGATATTTCCGTCGAATATTTCTCCTCTCGCAACATCCTTCTTCGTCCGACGAGAGGCGAATATCCAGCGGCGACATTCGGGAGGAGCGGGTCGTCGAAAACTCTTCCATCTCTCGTCTCCCAGTACGTCGAATTTCGCCGTAGCGCCGCTCAAATAGATAGAATGAGATGGGAACAGCCGATACGTCATCCGGCCGAAAAGCAATTAAAGAGAGCGCTGGCGCTGGTAGCAAGTTGGAGGTAACCGGAGATTTCCAGGTCGTGTCTGGATGAACTTTATATATTTGACGTAACGACCTGTTACTCAATTTATCTCTTTTTTTTAACGTCAGTGCAGAGCTTGTTAGGATGTACAAAGGAAATTCTTATTTTTTTACGTTGCGAGCCAAGCTTCTGTATATACATGTCATTTAATTTCCAGTTGACGCTACAAACCAAGATATTGAGCCGTGCAATGCTGCAAGGAAAGGTTATTGTTGTGTCGAAAACCTTGGTATTTGCACATCACAAAGAACAGCAAACTACACAAGTTTAATTAATCAATTCGGAACGGCCGTTTTGAAAATACGAATGATCCATATTCTCAACCGGAAATCGAACGATGTGGGAAACCTCTAAGACTGTTTTAGGATTTAGAAATAGCTGCTGATTCTTGATTCTTTTAAATCTTGTATTGTACGCGCTGTATGTAGAAGGAAGATGTACGCCGATTGATACCTACATGCGAGATTTCATTCGTCCGATGCAGAAGAAGACGGTAATTAAAACCTTACTAGCCAGAGCCGGAACCGTCAATGATGAGTGGAGATGACAAAGGCAGGTGGAAATATTGCTTTCTTGCGGCGGCTAGACAGGCTCGTGTTTTGTCGACTCTCGAGGAAACAGGAGTAGACAACACGAACCCTTTCTTATGAGGTGAAATGGCACGAGTCTGTGTAGTACTCTGCAATTTCATCTGCCTTTGTTCTCTCTAGTGATGAGCATGAGTGGCGATATTGGGTGCAATTTGTCATTGGTGTTAGCCTCGGTGGCAGGCTAAGTCTCACATATGTGGTGGGAGATAGGCAGAGAGCGACGGCATTACTTGCCAGTACGCTACTGCTTATATCCGAACTTGGCTGACTAGCACTCTTCAACAAACTGCACCGAACGTCCTCACTGTAGTGATAAGCTACAACTAGCCAGCGAGGAGATACATCTGACGCTGAAGCGCTGAAGAAGAATGGTTTGAGTGATCGATCAATCGCGCAGAATATATACTCGAGATTGGAAGTAAAATGGACTTCAACAACGTTCTAGCCATCACGAAGAACTACGGAAAAAGCTCATCAGGGAAGTCTTATAAATAGAAGAGAACAAGACTCTCAACTCACTCCAGCAACACACGGCAGCGTCTACTAAGCAGAACCGTCACTCTCAGTGACTAGTTCGTCTCCTGAATCTCTAATAACTGTAATTTGATGAAATAGTGGGAAAACAATGAGGTGTTACCAATAGTGATAATACATTTTTAATAATGTTTTTTTTCATTGGAATAGTACATTATGAAGAATGATATATATGACAGTATTCCATAGTCTCGACAAACCGAGATATGTAAATCTTTCTTACTAATCGCCATGATGGTTGTATGTACGTCCCGCCTTTTCCTATTTGACATTTGCTGTGGAAACTTCAAGCATTCAAAGGACCATTTATCTAATTCCATCTGATGCATAATTGAGAAGCACATATAACTATGGTCTACATTCATTGCGACGAACTCAATTAATAAAATATTAAACCTTTATGCGCGTTTCCAAGAAGATCCGCTTTCTCAAAACGTCCGCCAGGGGTCCTCATTTAAAATTAATGTATTATTTTGCACTTAACAAGGATGCATTAGAAACGCTCATGGTATTCAATTACAATTCTCTCTTTGTCGTCCAAACGAGACGGTGCATCGTACCCATTCCTATCCTTCTCCATGGCAGAGAACGAGAGCAATAGCGTTGCAGTAAGGTTGGGGGGAAATAAAATACACAATTAGCGGAAAACAACATAAATAACTAGGCGGGCGTCTTGTGTCTACGTATTTGTATATTGTGTAGGTTCTGTTCTGCACGGAGCAAAACAAAATTTCATTTCTCGAGAAGAGAGAGAGAAATTTACGTAATATTTTAATGCAGTAGCTTGCATCTGATAGCATAGCATAGAAACGTTTGCATATGTGACTGCGTTGTAGGTAGGTACCTTTTCATTTCGCCGTTGTTTACATTAAGACTGAATTTAGTAGCTGCAAACTCGTGATGTATATTTATATAGCTCTAATCTCTTTCGGCACACACCGGTACGTAGCTCAAAAACATTTCGTTTTATGCCATTGTTTATTCCGGTAAACATATAAATTCTAATTTATGTACTACGGTTATTTTCTTTTATTTTAGCTAAGTCCATATTATCTAACTTTATTTTAAGGAGCTACCTAGATGAGGCTATTATTATTAGAAACCTTGTAACGGGACGCCCATTTTAAAACAATTTTTCTAAACAACATTTATTGTGGCTCTAGATGTTCCTCTGTTGTAAATCTTAGCTATTCGATAAGATGAGATTCGATAGTTACTCGGGCAAGGATTAATTAGTTTAATAAAATAATAGACTCCTTCATTAACATTTTATCAAATTATTTATTTGATTAATAAGAATGGTACATTGAACGCGTACATTGAAATCCTGAATTTCCTCGGTTCTATTCATCGCTATATTTTGAGAGCTTTTAACTCCCATCTCGTGCAATAACCCAAGCAGATTCATCGCCACTTAAAGTCTTCGCATTAGAAGCGCATCGAACCGGATCTTCTCTCTTACCGCGCCCCGAAAATTTAAACTGCATAACACACTCGCGCAGCGCTACGAAAACAACGCGGGCTATGTAATATGTATGCATAGCGTTCGGCGTAGGGAAACCATCCTAAAATCGCCCGATTGCATCGCGAGCTCATATTGCACGATTATTTAAGCGCGTCACTTCCTACCACCCCTTGGCTTAATGCAACGTTAAGTGAACGCGAGGCGGCAAAGAAACGAACCGCTCCATACTTAATGATACTCTAATTACGCGCCAAATTAATGGGCTTAGCGCAGTGCCGTATTTTAGGGGGGCGCTGCGTGACGTTTAAACGCTTATGGCGCTCGCGAGAACGGTTTAAGATTCTTTTAATAGGCGGCTTACATGCCCTTAATGGCGCGCTAGAATCTCTCTCGACTCCGCGGGCGGAAATTATAGGCGAAAATTATGAATGGCCAGTTCGGAAGTGGAATAAAATTAACTGGTTATTAGCTGTAGAAGCGATGTTCGTAAATTATCGTGCTGAGGTTTTCTCGACTAAATTACGAGGGTTTCGCCTATTCTGTTATGGAAATTGTACTGCATCGCATCCGAATGATTCGAGATGATGCTAAAGGTTCTTTTAACCTGTGGCAAGGTAAGTTCTACGAGGTACGTACGACGATAGTCTGAGAAGGTTCAACCCTCAATGTGAAGATGGTGCGCCTACAGTTCTTGTCTTGCTTTGCGAAGTTTAAAACGGTCATGAAATACGAAAACTTTAATAATTATGTACTATACCACCTTCGACCCTAAAATGGAGTACGATATCATTTCTTAAGGTTCTTCTTCTGTAGTCCAGAACATTTTAATTTTGCAAAACCGCGGCTCACGTTTTATTTCGACTTTAAAATTTAATGAATTCTGTAGGTGAAGTATAAGTAAGGTGAAGTGAAGGGGTATTTGCCAAATGCGAGACCTCACAACGTTTTCTTCTTAGACTCTTGGACTCCTACGGCTACTGTCCTACTACATCAATAAGCACCATTCTATCCAATAAACATAATTTTTTGATCTTGTGTGGTTACGATGTGGTATTACATAAACGCAATAACACCATAATCATCTTTCGGCTTGCTTATCACGAAGCATTTACTTACGCTTGGTACAGAGGCGGATACGATGATCAAAGTTTTTATATAAGTGGTATGGTATAATATCTGTACGTATGTTTAAATAAATCTAAATTTCACTAAACTAAAAAAAGAAACACGTAACAACACATAACTTAAAGTCATACACGTGGACCCAAGCTCAATCAAACACGTACTCCTCAGCCCGATCTTACCGTACAAATTTTCCACGCGGTTTCCGGAACAATTTTCTGGCCGATTAAGTCGTTGTTTACAAATTCCCACGTCGCGCACGAGCATCAGATAATAAACATCATCGCGAGAACAGCAAATACGATACGGCCGCAAGTACAGACCAAACCATTCCCGCGCTTATTCCCCAAACTGCCCCGAAATTCATAGCTGTCGCGAGTCGTCTTAATTTGCCCGTTGCCTAAAACGTTGATATCTCGCTTCAACTTCAACCCCGGCTAGGAGTTCGCGCGCACCTTGGGAGTTTGGCGCGGGAAATCGGTGCTTTTAATTTAAAATTCAAATTGAATATATCCGTGAGTAGCATCCCCCGTAACTCGACACGTGTTTCTAATACCTAAATCCTCTTCTCTTCTTACTCTCGGGAGTGGTAGGCACTACATATGTTAAATTCGGACCAGATGTGTATTCCGTTCTCCTCCGCACGTCGGAATCCATTTATTTCCGTCTACGTTTCAATGATATCGGCTGCGCTTCTCGTCCAATTAGCATAAACGAGCTGCCGCTACGTTGTGCCTGTCGCAGCCACTGCTACCGCCACTTCCGGCGTCTAAACTTCCACCTACACCATTGCCAACATCCGCGTTCAGGTTTACCGCTGATTCTTAGCGTGGTGGGAAGGTCTTTTTCGCCCGAGACGAATCCCAACTGATTTTATTAGGGTTGGGGTCGGTGTCTGGATTATCCCATCAAATTTAACATTTAACGTACTATGACATGGTGCAAGAAAAGATGATAACTTTAAAGGACAAGATTGAAATATTATTGGGTTATTCAATAGTTATCGTCATTATTTTCTTGTATTAAGCTTAAGATAATACGTCATCCTATCTTTATGATTCTTCCAAGTGTCTCTGCGCTTAGAGACGCGGCCTGTAAAAATTCATTCGAGAAAATAAATTTCTATCCGCTATAATAACATAGGTTAAAACGTTCGTCGAGTTATTACTTGACGTTCGACAGGAAACGTTAAAGTGAAGTTACCACTAAATTTATTACGCACTATCTTATACCTTAATTTTCGTAAGAGGGTGTTCCTAAAATCCTTACAACCGGCGGTAACTAGAAACCAATATTACAAGCGAAGGCAACCCTGCTATCCAAGTTTTAAATGATTTATCATCCGTCCGCTTCGGAAAAAGGTCTCGTTTTATGTCAGTTCGGTTCCCATCGTCGACTTTCACCTCTAAATTTCGTTAAGGGAAGCTTGCGGATATGGTTTTTACGCTAGCTGAGAGAGTTCAAAAACGTGCACCTTGAACCGATTGGTCTAATTACTCGCTTTCGCTTCGATAACGCGGAGAAAAAGAAGTTACTGCGGAACACCAGAGTACGACGGTTCTTTTTTCACACATAAAAAAAAAAAAACGTGCCGAAGAGAAAAGATCTTGGAATACGTACAAGCGAATTGGAACAAAGGGAAAACGAAAGGATGGGAAACAAACGAAAACACGGAATAGAGAGAGAGACGTCGTTCGAGTGAAGGTTTACCAAATTTGCTACCGTGGCCTACCTCGTTTTATCGTCTTAACCAATGTTTTTAATCCCAAAAATATATCTCGCAGAGGTTTTACGACGGTATAAAACCTTTTTATATCGTTCATATTTATTCCTAACGGCGTTTTATTGATATATTTGCCAGTAAAACGAATGTATTTACTGTTCCTCTAACTTCTTTCGTAGTATTTATTGTTTGTTATGATTGCGTATAACATGCAGCATTAATGGATGATGAACTAATAAATAATAGCAGATATAGATATTTATATCTGTTCCAAATAGAGCATTTATAATGTTTATTGTTCGCGCAATAAATCTAATAAATACGAAGAAAGATATCAATTTCCAAATAAGAAGGAGTAGCATTTAGGGAGGTTAGCTTCCACTCGATCTATTTGTGAACGTGCGTACTCTTGTCCAGCTTGTGTCTTGTAATAAACTAATAGGTGCCCGGCCAATAAAAATATGTAATTAAAAATCTTGCATCATAAAATTATAAATCCCTACAAGCGATAAAACCCCAACGAGAAAATGCTGAGCGGTAACAACTCGCTTCCCCGGTAGCTCTCTCCACTTCGATTCAAAAAACGTACGGCCTCGTAAAACGTAAAGCTCAACGTTTTTGTTTTCTACATCTTGACAGCTTGCTTAATTTAAAGGAATTACTCAAGTTTTACGTTCGCAACTTCCTCACGGCTCCCTTTCTTCCTCTCTCGATATGAAACAGAAGCAGCTTTCAGTTCCCATAAATGCTGATGGTCTTCTTCGATAGGCGGGGAGCCGAAAACGCATCTCGCGTAATAAATAATTTAATTTCCGCTTTTACTGTTACGCCTCCTTAGCTATAATGGCATTAATTTACGTTCGGGGCAATTAATATTATTTCCTCGTTAAATTTACGACGGTACGTGCGAGTCAAGCCGTATATGCTTAGCATTAAGGTTGATATGTATGGTGCCTAGGGTGGAAAATGTTTTGGTAGAAAAATATTATTACGACGAGAAGCATTTTTGGAATAAGCTAATACATCCTTCTTCATGATGTTATTTTTAAATAAAAGGCTATACCTTAATCTACTTTTCTATATCATTTCCATCAAGATTAAGGCACTTATCGTATCGTACAACCAACTTTTGAATCCCGTCCTCGTAGTAGTCTGCCGCTTGATTTAACAATCACTGCAGTACGGCCGTTTTGACTTCATCATCGTTGTCGTGGCGTTGACCGCCCAGATGCTTCTTCAAATGTAGAAAGATGTGTTAGTCATTGACCGATAGATCTGAATTGTATGGGCGGTGCGGCTTCATTACCACAAAACGCTCGTACAAAGTCGTGAGTGAGAGTTAAACCATTCAATTTCATCACAAAGGTTTTCTTTGAAACTCGCCCACAAACATGATCAACACTTTTTTACGTTCGCTACTGGTCGTAACAAGTTAGGCCGATGTGGTTAAGAGCCTCAGCATTTTATTGAAACAAATTGGAGAAAGTTGCTGACGCAATAAACAAATTAATTATACCCATAGTTTGTCTAACCTCCAGTTCCCTCTTTCCGTAATGCATATGTATATCGCGGTTATTATCTTGTTATTCTGTTATCTGTCTAACCACTAGATGATATGTTAAGGGCTAATATGGAAAGCGGAACAGTTTCTTTTTTTCGAAAATATCAAAGAAAAAATACTTTTTGGAACCACTAAAATCTTAACAATTAGTGCCATATATTGATGATATACTTCCGAAACTAGCGAACCGCAAAAATTAATCTAACACCGTTTGTTCCGACAAACGGACATAAAGGAAGAGATCCCGATCACGGCGCATCGGATTGCAGCACAAATGAGTTAGGTGCATTCAATGACGGGTGTGATTCGATCGCTCGTTTGCCTGATAATTTACGGACAAGCTGTGTAATGAATAGCGTGTGTTTTCGCGCGACGATTATAACCCCCCGCTTCGCCGTTTAATATGTTAAGTCACGCTCGGGTCAAACACAAACGGCTTTGGTGTTAACTGCAAAAGCGACAAATGTGAAACGGCAGCAGACGTACTGCACGTAAAGCGTATGCAAACTGTTTGCCGAAGTGTAACTTAAAGAACAAAAAAATAGGAGGTTTCATGGATTCGTGTTAAATTGTTTTTAAAAGCACCATGATGAACAATGGCCACAGCTATTATAAAATTTCACATTCAATACTCACAATCAGCAAAAAAAAGACAATCCCCCGATAGAACTAAATTAACCTCGATAATTAAGAGAATTAAATAATCGTCGGGGACGTTTCTTTTGACGCCGTAACGATCCCAATAAATAACCGCAGTACTTTCGGTACTGGACACGTTTCCCCGCTGGCGCCGATGTATGCGTGTAGTGTAGGCATTATACGTTGGTACATACCTCCGCGGCCATTACGAGCTGCCGGGTATTCGTTGCGCCGCGCCGTGTGTAAATGCACGGAAGCGGTGGCATCGTCGTTAAAAATGAGAAATAAATTTGCGCGTGATACGATCACAACATGGAACGAACCTGTTTTAATTACGCGCGCGTCGGCGTCGGGTCCAACTCGGTTGCATTTGTGCGAGCAGCGCAGTTAGTTATGTACTTCAGCTGGGCATTTATAAGAGAAACCGGCGTCACAATCTATTATACTTTCCATCTTTTTGCTCCTGTTCAGTTTTGGACGACTCTGTAACGAATAATAGTATATACAGGATCATTCACGGCGATGGTCTATTAGACGTGTTAAAAAAAACTAATTGAGAGATAATGTTCTAAAACTATTTAGCACTGCCGCTCATGCATATGGCTCATCAGTGCGCTTTTACGGAAGGTGGTAGCTATAATTAAAATCTATTAAAAAATGTCGAAATTAATGGCTGTAACAACCTCTACAGAAGTGAGCAGTTAGTAATGTCCCACGTTCTGCGAGGGTAGCAGGCTTCAACTAGTGATATCACTTTAACTTGACAACACATAGATCAACGTAAGAAAACTACAGCTCATAAGACCCAATACTTCGATCTCAACGTGATCCGGTTATAGAGAAGGCCACTATTTTTTATGCGGCAACCCCTACTTTTGATCATTTCTACACATTCTAATCTAAACAATCAAAGAGAAAGCGTACACCTAATTTCGACGCTGACTCCCAACAAATGGTATATATTTGATAGCGCAAAATCAATTCCTTTATATCAGAGACTCCGATTACGAGCAAAAAATAAACGTCGAAAAATCAAACGTCGAAAGCCAATCATAACCCAGATGCTCGGACGATCAATCAACATATCCTCTTTTTCATAAATAGCGCGTTTTCCTTTAAATCGGCAAAGTTCAAAAAGAATGTCAAACGTCCGCTGCTTTTTCCAGGAGTGAACGCAATTATTGCGATCGGCGGACGGTGCACTCAATGTACAAACCGAGCTTTTCAATTACTGCGAATTCATTCCATCTCTCTTTCACGCACATTTTGAGGGAGGACGCGGCTAAGATTATCCGATAGAAAACGTCGTTTTAAACTTTTAATATGAAATTAAACCTCGCTCGTTCGTCGAGCGTTTTTAGGGACTCGATGCAGAAAGCCCTTTGAACGTTTTCATTTCGGTTTCTGTGTAAAACATTAATAAGACAGTCCCTTTCATCTTCGGAACGAGGAGGGATCCCGATATCATTCGCGTCGTTCCGTCGGGCGCGAGCTCGAGCTCCTACGTAGGTTGGGTCGTTCGTCTGGCGACGTAAGATGACAGGACGACCGCACGGAAAGGAATCATCCGCTGCGGGACTTTGATTATCTTCGGGAGTAATTGCGGCGTATAACGACGGCGTTTTTTTTGAAAAGATGCCACGGGCCTATTGTGTCCATCGCTTGCGCCCGTAGGCCGTGCAGTAATGGAATGAGGTACGTCTTAACGGAGGATTTTTTACGAGATACGAGAAGATATTAGCGGATTTTAACCGTATACATAGATGGATTCTCGTTGATCGTTTCTTTTCGTCGTGTTAATTCCGCAAATTATTAGATTGGAGTAGGTGGCAGTAAAATAATGACGCGATTGGAGAGACAGAAGTGAGATTGCTGCAAATTACCACAAAATAAATAAAAACAATATATGTATGAAGATGAGGTTAAACATGAATGCGTTCCTAATATTCAGGGTTGGGATAAAGTGTGGATGTAAACAAATATGTTTTAAGCGAAAACGATGATATTATTAAAATTTTCCAAGTGAAATGAGGCATGTACTCCGGAAGTACCTTTTTTTGTTCAAATGGGACATCCTATATATTTGTGCAGGTTATTGTAGACTTTGTTGTTCTAGTAATTTTTTGTATTGGTTTATGTAGGGGCGTCTAAGTCTGCAACCGCTAGTCCCACACTCTTCTCCTGCGTACCAGTTCCAAAAACAATAGAATATTTAGTTGACTTCTTAAAGCTTAATAAAAATATTGATGCTAAGACTACAGAGGACAATATAGTAACTTTACATGAAACGAAATAGTTTTCAAAAGGAGGTCAAATAGTCAATGCTTAATTCGTGGCACAAGGTGCTATTTTAAATTGGATCCGGTGGTCCTTTTCTTCTCGTCATAGCGGATAGATGGGCCAACAAAATAAACCTAACTGGGTTAGATACTTCGACGAATGTCGATCAAAAACCCAATTATTCAAATGTTCTTCTACGCGGGCTACGTGCGTTCACCAACAGCCTCATACCCGCACGATTACATCGCGAATTTTTCATATTTATCGCCAAACGAAACGAAATCAACTCGATACGTTACGTGACCCATACCCGACGGGGCACGAACTAACCCAGCCCAACCTAAACTAAACTATAAATATTTTTCGTTTAGCATTTTTATCTTTGCCGCGCGTTATATAAATATACTTTTTTCTCTGCTTCTGAAATTAATAAATATGAATATCACGGGAAATCGTGATAGCCATAAATCAAGAGTCGCTCTGTCGTATACCGCTGGGAAAAGCGACGGGAAAAAAACGGCAACGTAATAAAATGTGCTAGGTATGCACGCAGATTAGATAATTGAATGTGGCCGAGTTGCGTTCGTTTCAACGGTAAATGAAGGCTCGATATTAGTGGGGTATGGAAACGGGTGTGATGGGGGGATCGATAACGTTGGCGTTGGCATGAATTATGTCGCGAAAAGTTGAAGTAACGAATTTTTCTTTTGTACGTACCTACGCAATATGCATTCATCATTATGGCCAGCACAGCATTCTATAGAAATACGTTAAAAAAAGAAATTGAACAACTTATGCTGCTAAAAATCAAGCCAGCAATATACTTACGGAGCGGCAAATATATAGCTATCTACGAAATAAAGAGAAGGGAGCATGCTGCGGCTGTTTTCTTAGATTCTTCGGGAGTCTTGATTGTGTTGTTCAGTACGAAACTATGGCTATGGCATTCAGAGGTAAGATACGTGATTTCTTGAAATCACACGTAACAAGTCGCTTGCAAGCTTTAAAGACGGCCGAAAATGGCGAATTAGTTCAGTCAACGTAATTAAAATCAGAGGGCGCTATACCACAGGGCTCCATTCTAGGACCATTCCGTCTTCTCTTATATATCTCATCATTACAAGATTTGATGGATCAAACTTCCTTAATGCTCCAAACACTATCTCCTACACCCACAAACTACCTAATTTTATCTTTGTAATTATGACCACAAAGACGTCTCTAACTTATTCGTCATCACCCATCAAAATTACATTAACGCACGTCATATCCGATTTATTTTTTTATCAGGCAAAAAGCAGAATTCCCTTCAACCCTCTAAACCGAACCCCAGTTATAAACTTCCTTCTTGATACACCCACTGCTCTTTCTGCGATCTAAACTACGATAAAAACGTGAGGATACTCGAGATAGTCGAACGGAAGCATCTGAACAGGAAACACCTCACGATATAAAACATTTCTCTCGGCCTTTTGGAGGGTATTGGAGAAAATTTCCTTGTAGGAGATCAGGTATCAAAGATAGGAACGAAGTTAACACCTAATTTCCCCAGATAAAAAAGACAAGGATAAACATTTTTCGCCGTGGGAAGACTCGCGAAAGGTTTAATTTATCTGGAACTGGTTCACGCCGTATGGAAGGGACGTAGCGGAGGAAAAGGATCCCCGGAAGAGGATGAAGAACAAGAAGAAAGTTCATAGAATCGTATTTACTACGTACGGGGGCTAATCCTTTTCTATTACACACCTTGAGCAACTCGGAGAATGGAAGCAACGGAAGTGGCTGGCAATATTTCGCCAGGAAAAAGACGGTAGACCGTATAGGCGACGGGCGTTCTCCTTCTCTTTCTTTCGGTCGGTCGGTAGAGTCGGGCGAGGGTTTATATGACGTTAATTTCCGCTGCGCGAGCTCATTATTTCTGAGAATTTTGCGTTTCGCGGTATTAAAATTTCTTCCTCTCCGGTATTCGGCCTCTACCTTTCAAATACCGGCCATTTCTTCTGGATCCGCGCAATGGGAAAGGAAGACTTTATTACTAGTTAAGCTTTGCATTACGTCTCGTCTCCGTATATTAGAATTTGTTTCTTGGGGATGTTATAAAGAATTTAAAAAGCACACTACCCACAGACATGTTTCTTCCTATCCGACATCATCAGCGTGGCTCCTAAGAAAAAACATAAAGAAACCTTGTAGTCTGGATTAACCATTTATCTTTGGAGGAGTCCGGTAACCCCAATTTTACCGAATTCATGCTGTTTTAATTGATTCGGATTAGCGCAGCTTTATTGTGTTCATTCACATATATCTTATTAAATAACAGCTCCCAATATGGCTCTTATAGATAGTTCTACCGATTTCACCTTTTTTTTGGCGAAGATTAACGGGCATTACCGACCATTTCGCTTAAAGAAAAACCGGAATTGATTTATATTATTTTATTGACCAAAACGTAAATCACATCGGACATTTTCCGGAAAACCAACCATCCGCAGGCATTTCCGTATAGGTCCTGCAGCTGCATACGTACATACGTAGATACGATGGTTTCGTGTATTTGCTCTTCCGTTTCGCTCCCAACATTCAGCGTACATTGGTACATACCAACCTAATCATTACCAAGTTCAACAGCACGGCGTTACCTCAACAAGCAACTCGGTTTATTCACGAGACATGTTCGTAAGTACGTGATGGTTGGAACATTGCACCATATATACCCGCCTTGGGGTGTGTGACGGAAGATGGGGCTTTAGGATACCGGGGTGGAAGAGTGGAGGGCAGCGGAAAAGCGGTCGTTAAGGTAAATTCGCGATTCCACAAGTAAACTATTGCACCACCATCACTATGCCAACCGTAGGGCACTGACAACCTGCAAACGCTTGCAAAACAAACATAAATATTACTATCCATTATATTCGGGAGTAGTTATTTACAAATCGTCAGTTACTGTGCGTTAGGTAAACCAGTACATATTAGATATTTAGGTATGGTGGGTGTCGATTTGCAAGCTTTGGGGAAATAAATTTTCCGTTCAGATGAGGATACCCAATTGAGAGTGATTTTAACAAATTTTCTACGTAGTTGGATATACACAAAGCTAGTTAATATCATATCTACCTCGTACATACATTCGCGCTGCCGGCACATCTGCAAATCTTTCGTACCAAGTCACGCGAATGAGGCGGTAATTGGAAAGGTTAATCGAACGCAATATTGTTCACTGCGTAAATAAAAGGATCATACATCACATGGCTGCCGAAACACAGGTGCGGCTTACTTTGTGCACTAGCATGGCGTTTATCGAAACCCGTTTCGATGTTGCACAGGTCGACCAAGGTATCGCAATTTAACCAATGAGTTCATCTATGGTGTCTGTCATTTCAGAGAGAATGAAATGTGTTGATATCAATACTGCGAAGCGTTTTGGTATACAGCGTGCTCAGCGCTTTTGCGATAGAACTTTTTTCAATTCAGCGATAAACCGCTGCCTGAAGTCTAACAACGATTTAGTCAACTTTCAACGACCAGAAAAGGCAGGAAAGAAATCTCAAAGCTTTATACGAGAGTTCCCGATGTGGAAAACCAAAATCTTACAATCTGATAATATCTTTCAATAAATCTAAGACGTCCTCTCAACATCCGGCGCTCTTTATCAATTTCCCGTAAGTTGAAATTGATTCCATTTCGCTATTAGACAAACATATATACATATATGGATGTATATGCATGCGCAATATTACAATAACGACCTCGTCTCTCTCTAACTTCATCCATTGCCCCGTTCTGGCGTTGTTATTATAAATAGTAAGCAGACATTCCCTCTCTCATTTGCGATTCCGGGTAAACAACCCGTTGAATCGATAAGGAAGCGTGTTATATGTTAGGAGAGGATTAACTGGAAACTTATTCAAATGATCTCGTTGAGGAGGAGCAAGCGGAAACCTTTCGTATTGCTAATTAGGCGTTCATCTTCGATAAAAAGGATAATTGGAGTTCTTTAATATAATTCCAGTCAATTGCACCTGTGTTGATAGTACTAGTCTGCCAGGTTAGTGAATAGAGGAGGAGTTTCCCGTCTTAAAAGAGATCCAGCGATCGCTCCATATTTTATAAAGGGTATGCACATTCAGTATAAGAAAAGAGAAACCAGTAACAATTTTCTTTGAAGCGTCTTGTGAACGAACAACGTTTATTAGATTCGATTCATCTGCGAACACTCAAACAGTTAATTGTTGTCTGATTCTTTAATATGCTTGAAGATGTCTCTATCTCACATGTCCATCCTCTTCAATCATGTCCCGCACGTTTTTTGGAAGAACAACCGATGGTGGTCGACCGTCTTGATTAATTCTTTTGAAATTCTTTTGAATAGCTTTCCCTGAACGTTGACTGTAAAGAAACTACTTGGCAGACTTCTGTATTGCCACTGCTTCAAGTGAGCAGGTCGTTCAATTTCCCTAGCGCACAAAGCAACCTAGTTTATTAGATTATTAGATTAAATAGTCTGTATGTTATTACGTTTTTAGATGAGCTTCGACAACATCCGTTTTTTATTGGAATAGCAATAGATAGAAAATACTTATGTTGGCAACATTTAACGGTATTCTACTCTTTTACATTGTTTACTTCCACCAGCTACGAAGATTACAGCGAGAACTAATCGCAGACGTAACTGCTCTCTACTAGCGACAGCCTAGAATTCGCAAATTGAAACAGCGGATCGAATATATCCAGCTTGAATTACATTTTACGTAAACATATAAGCATTGCACGTCAATATATCCTTCCTCAATTTCGAATTCGATCCCGCCAAACGGCGGGAGGACTGTATATATGCATATGTACATACTTCCTCTCTCGCTCTCTCTTATGTAATTCCAACTTGGTGCTACGTACAATCGATCGGCGAAATGAACTAAACTATTCAAATGGGTCTATAGCGCGTTATCAAATGAACTAGACGGATGTACGGGGATATGTGCACGCGTTCTCGCTTTTTTAACTCCCCCCTTCCACCTCTAACCTATTCCCCAACTAATTGTTTCCGCAATGACAAACGGCAATTTAATTTATAATTGCGTCAGGCTAAATTGCAGCTATTTCCCGAAAACGGCTTACTTGCCACATGTATAAATGAAATTTATCTGCCTATGTTCTAATTTAATTAATTCTTGCCGTATACAATTTATGCGGGACTTTAGCTGTATTATCGACGGATATCGATGACTAAAGCAATACGTCAACTGCGAAGTCGGTTTGTCTTCATCAAAATTAAAAATTCCGTTTAAACCGAACTAAAACATTTAAAACATTTCTTTTCATCTTTATCTCGAAGCTTAACCGGTAACACCCTAAAGTACAAGACGGATAGATAGAAAGTCAAACTTTAAAATAGTTCCAGTCAGTATTTCTTAATGGAAGAAAGAGACATAGAATCGAAAGAAAGAAATTCCAAACCGGTCGATTTTAGAAGTACGAAACTTTTGATTTTTTGTACTATTTACGATGTGTGTGGCGTATGAAACGTCGAATCTGCCCTTCTATATCTATAACTTATCTTCTTTCTCGTTTTCTTCGTGTTACTTCTATTCGCGCGTTGTATCAACACCCCAACGTCACGTCGCTAGCGTATGCAAAAAAGAATAATAAAATTATTTTCGTTCTAGCGATTAATTTTAATGGACGGCAGTTAGATTTTATTTTTAATCGTATTGCTGCGCCAATTTAAATAATTGCGTTTGCCCGCTCTCGTTTTATTGCGTTTTTAATTAGCGTATAATTTCGCTGCGGTCAACGCGAACTCCGGCCGGAAGACAAATTAAATGATTGCTTTTTATTTATTTATGTTATCTTAGTCTTTCGGTTTCTGGCTAACCTAGAAATAGCAAGCTTCGGCCTTCAGATAATGTTTAGAAGAAGTAGGATGGAGTTTATGATTCTTTTAAAATTGTCTGCGACATCAATGCGTTTTCTATCGATAAAAAACGCCCAGCTGTTTGCAGAAACATTTACGATTAGTTCTTGCTATAATGTAAAAGAATAGAATATCTTAAATGTTGCGAACATAAGTATTTTCTATCTATCTCAATAGTTGCCATTCCGATATGTTGTCGAAGCTCATCCAAAAACCTAATAATATACAAACTATTTAATGTAATATACTAAGTTGCCTCGTACGCTAGAGAAATTAAACAACCAGTTCATTCGAAGCAGTGGCAGTACAGAAATCTTCCAAGTAGTTTCTTTACAGTAAACGTTTAAGGAAAGCTATTTTTCCAAAGATTAAATCAAGACGGTCGACCCCCATCGGTTGTTCTTACAAAAAACACATCTTTAATGCTTAAGATAGAGACAATAAATGTTGTTCGTTCATAAAACACTTCAAAGAAAGTGATTACTGGTTTCTCTCTGTATTTTGAAGTGTTACTTACTAAATCCTTTCGACGATGCTCTAAAAAAAAAAGGTCATATTTCGTGTCGTCATCATGGCAAACTCCCATGAATTAAGACACCGATTGTACTAAGTGTATTGACCTCAAGAGAAACTATGTTGACAAATTGTTATGTTATTTAGTTGCTATGTTATTTAGCTTCTGAATTCTGAAGAAAGCAAAACATCCAATGCAGCCTTTGCGTCGCCGTCTCTTTCTAACAACAGTTCCTTGACTCTGTTAAACTAAACCAAGATTTTAAACCAGTATCATTATTATGATTCATTTAAATCATCTTGATTTGTAACCAAAAACAAGATTAGTTAACAAAGAGGTAACGAGCGATGAAGTTTGCATACGTATCGTAACAAATCGAAGCCATATCGAGATCAAGTTATTATCCTTGTCGAAACACCTCGAATGTTTCTACTAAAGTCGTGGCATTATTTTATCGAATTTATACGTCTTGAGCGTGCGATATACAATAGAAAATACAATTAAAATTTTATACAATACCCACACAGGAAGTGCAGGAAGCAGCAAGATTACAAAGGAATCGAAATCAGCAGCTCCAGATAACATTCAAGCTGAAATGCTAAAATACATGGGCATAGAAGGAATTCAATTACTGCATCAAATAATAGAAGCAGACTGGGCGTATGCCGGCGACGTGTTTCAGCAACGCTAAACATCAATATGTCAAGCGAGACTCGCAATCGATCTATACACGGTTCTTTGTAAGAAAAATACTTTTTTAAGTTTATTTTAAACACCGCGCGATATTAAACGATGCAATTTTATATTAAAAATCGTACAAAAGTCGACGTCCATGAGTTAGAGTATAAATTCAACCACCGTCATTTTAGTAGCCGTTTGGAAAGGCCGAATACTTGAAGGTTACAACGAAACAAGCCGAGGCTGTGAAATATGTATTCTATAATTTCTTAGGAAAAACTTAGGAAGAGGATGACTGCTCTTGTGAAATCCATTGGGAAACAAGTTTGTTATAGCCAAAACATAACAGAATAAATAAGAAAACAATAGGTACAACACGAGGATGATCTGATTGGAACAATTTTTGAATACATTTTCTTTTTGATCTATTTTCAAGCTTTTATAGCAAGATGTATCCTTTGGAAAGGAAATTTTATTCAATCTTCGTTATTGCAGAGAAAAATTATCATTTCTCCAATTTACCAAATACCAAAACCAATCCCGGACACAAGACACAAGCGATTACTCTCGAAACACAACGGGAGATGGCGCCATCCTACACGTGTAATCGTCCTCGAGCGTACATCCAATTAAAAATCGGTTGTTTGCTAGAGAAAATCCCCGGTCCGACCGACCTAAAAAAAAAGATTCTTTTAAACATCTCGTCGGTTAGCAAATGAAGAGCATCCCCAAAGCGGTCGAAGCCGGAAAACCCAAGCACGTCCAATGTAAAGCGACCTCGCTCGGAATTAATGGACCGTAAAACTGTTACCTCTTTTGTAAACAAAAAGGACCACCGCCGCATAGGAATAAAAACCATACGCCATGCAAAAATATACATATTTGAATGTATGCGGGTGTATAATATCTCACTGGAACTCTGTAAATGGAGACTGTCCGCGTGAGTGTGTATACTCCGCGAAATTTGCAATTAAAAGTAAGCAGTTGTAATCATTACGCAACGGTTGGGAGTCGGTTGTTTGTACGCTAATAAAGTCGGGGAAGTCCCTGCGGTGATGTAGAGTATTTTCGGCCAAGTATGGCATTCGGAAATGTACGAGGATAGTGCAATAAACGGAAGACGTTGAATAAACTTATTTTCTGGCTTAAACCAGCGATCTTCCAACTTGTTTACGCTCTAATTCTGCAAAGTAGCTCTCTCTTACAACAAGGGCCTCCTCCTCCAAACCGTTTGCTTAGATTTAGAAAAAGGAAAATTTCGCAGTACTTCAAATCTGGAAAATATCGCAGGTGGGACACCAATTGCAATTGCCGATGAGAAAGCGGAATACTAGAGGTGTCTTTTCTCCGATAGATGAGGCCTTTTTAATTTTAGTTCAGCGGCGAACCGGTCCAATAAGTCAACGTAGCGCTATCCCGTGATTGTATTTCCCGTCTCCAAATAACTAATTAAGCGTTCGCCTTGAGAATCCCAAAAAAATCGTCACTATAACTATTAACGGAAGATTTGGACACATAGCACTATCTATCTCCTAACACGAGTAATTCTCGTGCCATTCTCGTAGAGTGGACATGTTTATAAGCTGACTGTCCGAAGTTGGCAATATTAATATTTCAACTGTTCAAATTAAGATTTTTCATGGTTCATTTGGCCAAAACTGTTGGAAATGTTTATGACTGGTAAGTTGAACAATCGGGTGATTTTCTGATGTTTGTCTAGCAACTTGGTGACCAAGAAACATTGATCATGATATCAACGACTACGACATATTAATTAACGCTATCAAAGGTATCATAGTTGAGAAAAGAACCGCAAAATAAACGGCGTTGAGACCGTTGATGTGGTTTTTTGTTTTAACGACAAAAGCATTGATTTTCAACAACGCGTTCGAGAGAATTTGTTTTTACTAACAAAGTGCCGCGCGAACGATTCGAAATTAAAAAATTGGATCTAACGCGTCAAAAAATTTACCTACAATTAGTCCTTCAGCATTCATAGCAATGCAGACATATAAGTAATTATACACTACAAAATTAACTATCTCCCATATCACCGCAATAAAAATCTTCATCCAACCGCGTAATCTTCCTACGTATTATTATTACGTATAGCGCGTATGAGGCAATTCCACTACCTACCGTAATTATCGTTAGCTTCTACATTAAACTTAAGTTGATATCGTCCCTATAATTTCAGACGGTCGCGCTTAGCTCTGGCGCGAAACTTTTATTCCTCGCTGTTAGCGAATTTTAATTATTTTAAATAAAGCTTAAAGCAAACATTACATACAGACGCAGACGCTCGCGTACGGGCACCATCGGAAGCAAAGCCTTCATTCTACGAGAAAACCTAACCTTTTCCGCGAATCTCCGGCATTATCCTCCGGAATTAGTTTACCGGACGAGCATTGCAACTTTCCTGCAGCGCTCGACGACGATGGACGTCCATATGTGCGGACTTTAATGCCCGAGTTAACCGAATTAGTCGGACGGACAAAGCTAGCAACCAAGAGGTAAAATCAAATAGTCCGAGAAGAGGAGCAAGCGACAGAAAACTAAGGATTTAATTAGGTCAGCGGTCGGCCAATTAGGCGTCCGATTTTGTAGTGGCCAAAGCAAAGGTTTCGTACACCGAAGCTATGGATAGCGAAACCGTAGCAAGTTTTAGGATGTATTAGCGCTTACCATTGGAAATTTTATTAAAATCTACGTCAGAACTATGCGAATTTTATCTGGGGAGATAAGCTTTGTCAAAAGCTGCGGTACGATTTGTGTCTTTCAAGTTAACGGACGAAATTCACCCACAAAGGTTGCTAACCAAATTATTTAGTCCATATTCTTCGAACAATCCTTTGTTTATTTTACATTTCCACATATTTTTACAAATCAAAGAAGATACATGATAACGATGCAAGAACAAGCTGGTGCTCCAAATAAAATTGATGATAACGCTAGCAATTGTATGAAATACAAGGAGGAAAGGGGAATCTGTTAGAGCACTTTACGTATTCGTTACTAACATCGCCATCTGTTACCGTAACATACCGTTATAGCGGTTCATAAAATCCCACGGCAATTTTTTCCATATAGACACCCATTATTCATACACTTCCACATATTGTCGTCAACAAAATCCCGATTCCGATGCAAATCTTCCTCATTCTCAACGAAAACAAAAGCAGATTAACGTACATCAAAGGCGGTCGCAATCCATGACGTATCATAATAGTTTTTTATTTCTTCTTCTACATCATTTTCCTTCTTTCTTCCGCGCCATTAACATATTATAATGACCCCGACGGTGTAGTGGAAAAATAAATCCAACGAACCTTTCGCGTGCTGCTTGTTTTATTCATGAAAGAGCATTGTGATTTAAATAATGTCTAAGAAACAACAAAAACCAGAGCGGCTTAGTTTGGGGGCCGGAAAAGGGTGGGAAAGTTCGTCGGGGAGGGGACGTATCTATTGGTTTTAAATATATGAAAAGTTTCCAATTCCGCGTTTCCCTTCCATCGTTCGACGATGATCTAAAATTCAAATTCGCCTCGTCGGAGTTTCACGTTTATGGTTTGAGGACGGGATGAACGAAATCAAGAGGATGTCTCCATTATTTCTTGTATTGTAGCGGGTCGGACAGTTGGATGTTCAAGATATTCTCTCAGTGGAATCTAGAGAAGAGATGACGCCAAAATGCCATATACCTTTGCATATCCAACAAAACATTGGAATATGCTGCGTTCTATATTATCAAAAGTCTGGGCTTAGCCACGAATCGAGAGATTTTCTTTGCCTTTAATCTTAAATCAAACTTCGGCTCGTTGAATTTTCTAATTGCCCCAACTCATCCTTCTTCTAACAATATGCGGATGAACAATCTTATAAAACCCCAACTTACGATGGACTAATTGCAAAAATTGGTAGGTAATCTCAAAGCAAATATTCTTCGCATCAATACGTTCTCGATGATCCGAAAGCAAATAAGTCAATGATCCGCAGTATACCAGACGCTAGACAATAGTGTTAGAAATCAAGGCATAATTTCCTATGCGCCGAACCATTGATAACTTTTTAATTAAGTCTTACTGCGAAGCGAGGCGACTGAACGCGCCATATATGCGGAAGCTCCAACGTTTCCGAGAACCCCGCCGCCCGTTTCAACCCCACCTTCGACATTATAAAGCGGGAGCGAGAAATGAAATATGAGCGCTCAAAATATCACAAGCGGCCTCCCGCTTTTAATTGAACTAATCCGGCGATGAAGATGTCACGTTTCCATTACTATCGTCCTTTTAGCTACGAAGCGGAGAATAGGTTCCGATAGTACCAACCAGCTTTAGCTCTAGCTACAGCCGCCGTTTTATTGACAAGTCGGTTTTGGACCGGCGAATAGGGAATATACGAGAATTGCAAATAGTTTCGCCGGATTTCTTCTTCCTCCATCGTCCTTGCCTATCATTATCGTCCCCGTAGTTTCCGGCAGAACGGATCATCCATCATATTTAGGTGGAAAGAGAAAAGTTGGTGGCATCATCAGGTGATCTGGTATAGATATTGTCCATTCTGTGACGACGATGAAAGACGATGGTAATTTGTGAGCAATGCGCCCGTGTAACTTTAACTTTGTTAAGTTCGTTTGAGTTTGGCGGAAATTATTTTGAATATCAGAGACGCTTAATTTAAAGTTTTCGATAACGGAAGGACTTGTTTTTAATCTTTTATGTAGACATATTGTAACGGTATAACAAGAAGGGAAGTTTGCTTCTAAATTAATTAATTTTTACGGTCATCAGATCTGGGCAGGTCCCCTGAACACTCTTTCGGCAGTTTACAGAGTATTACGAAAATGAAATTGAAAGAAGAAAAACCGTCCTCAAACTTTGACGCTAGCCGAACTCACGCGTCACGTACTGTAAACGGCAATTATTTCACTAACTGGCTCTAATCGCAAATCTCTTGTGATTGCTTTTCGAACATCTTTCAGCATTTTTGCGTGTTTGCTTTACATGTTCTCGTCTACGACGAATCGCTCGCGATTCTTCGAAACATACAACCTACTCATTTTTAATAGATTTTCACGTAAAGTGACTCTTACAAGTTGATACTTCGAAATGCACTTATAAAATGTATTTGTAAAGGTGACGCATTTTTAACTACGGCCGTATCTAAAACTAAAAGAACCGCTGATATATTTTTCTTAAATGTTGTATGTATTGGGATAATCGCATCTTGTCTCCGTGCTGAAACTGCATTTCAATACCATGCCTTCTCCTTGCAAACGCTGCAAGTGAATCTCTTCCTCGCGTCACGTATTTACGGGAAAGAGAACGAGAGACACGTCTTGTTACCGTCGAATGGTTTCCATTTACTGTCGCGGAACTGCACGTTGAACAGCTTTCATTGACATAGTTAGGCCCGTTGCGGATCGTTACGGTTGATTGAATATATGTTCTTGTTTTATTAAAGGAAATGGTTTTGATACGTTTTGTCGAAGCTTGTCGCTTTTCATTTCTGCAGTACCTTAGATCTTAGACTGCTGTTACGAACGAAAAAAAAGTTTCATTTCCTGCTTGCGTCTTTTACATTCGTCACACAAACGTTTTCTCCGTTGGAAACTTTTTCACTGCATAAATAAACAATTCTCATTCAACCTGATCTCCCTTTTAATCTCTATTAATTGCAAAGAAAAAAAGAACTTCCTCTCGATATTTTCGCATAATAAACAATAAAAATACGCCCAATACAACGATTCTACTTAAATGCTTTAGCTCGAATAACACTCATCTTTCCTTCCTTCCTTCCTCATGCATAAATAAATAAATCAACGTGAAACGCTTATCTTAGGCGTCCTCTATATATTGCGCCAGACTTCTTAATTAAATTTTAAAAAGCGACGTAAGCTTTTTTCCCTCCACTTCGGCACGTAAAACAATTGCCGAACGTATAATAAATTCACCTTTTTCAAGGAGGCGCCGCTAAAAATCGCGAAACACGCAGAAAGAAACGAAAAACGTAAGAAAAAAATATCTTTTCTCGTCTTGTAAACTCTTTTTCTTCGGGTTTTTCTTAGATGTAGCTCTCCTGTTGCAATATTCGTGTTTAAATGTCGAAGAAGAAGGAAATAAAGGAGGAACGTCGAAAGAAGAGAAGCTCTCGCAGTTCCCTTGGGTCGATTTCTTCTACCACCAATCTCAACATTGCAAAGTCTAAACGGTGCAGAAGCGGAGGTAAGAAACCGTTGTCAAAGTATTACATCGCGTGTTTCAAATAGGTTAACAGAGAAGAAAATGAATAGAGATTAAATCGTCTCTAAATTGCAACAACTTACAATGGTTTCAGCCTTACGTTGTTCGCTAAATTATAACGGGACTGATTGTAAACTAAATAAAGTTGTTATTTAATAAATACTTGCGTATTTTTAAATATCTAATGAGACTCTTTTAATATTCCGCAGCGCGTAGCTTTCTCAGGCTGAATTGTTCTCAAAAAAAGAGCAGCCATGGGTTAAAAAACAAAACAAAAAAAATGGATATTAAAGATAGCATTGAATTTTATTACAAAAAAAAAGAAAACAGTAACGCTATATTTAATGATAATAAATACACACAAAGATAAGACTGAAAACGGGGCTCTCCAGAATAGAATTAACTGAATATTAATTAATAACATTCTAATGTTATCGTTATTCGTTTTTCTTGTTTCCTTTCTTAAAGTCATCACTCCATAACTTTCATAAAAAACAATTGCCATCCCAACCCGATGAAACAGACACTGCCCATTATTATTGCAAACATAATAGTTTATTCGGTACTCGAAAAGAGTTCAATAACTCCCTTAGATGGGCCTAACCTACGATTGGGCACATTATGGAAATTCTCCATTACCTTAAGCCCTTCCCCAAATATTATCCAACAAAGAGACGCCAATAAGAGCGGATGCAACAATCTGTTGCTCGGACAAATTTTTAATATTCCATTTTCTTACCACAGCGTCTTATTAAAACTAGTACATGTCTCTCTTCGAAATCGCATCTGATAAAATTAACCGAATTTATTCAGCATCCCTTCTCCGCACAGTTCTCTTGGCGAAACTTTCCCGATACCAGAGACATTCGCAAGTCTCGTATTGTAACGTTTCGTCCTTGTTACGCGCGTCTCTGTCTCCGTTTGCGCGTCTCCTTTCATCGCAATTTGTGATGTCGTTTATGCGAGGACGCTCTACCAATATTTTACTATGTTCCCGCTTTCTCCGCTCTTGTTTGCATAGCGCATCTTCTTTATTGACGAATGTATTTGCGAGCTTTATTTTGTTTCGCGTTGTAAAACCTAAGGAAAACTAGGGCAGTGGAATTTCGGTCGCGGATCGCTTTGATTATTTCTCTAAATAAGAGCATCATAGAACGTTGCTTTTCTAAAATTCCCACTCTCGCTGCAGCCAATTACAACTCCCGTATTACTATTCCAGCTGTTATTACCTGAAATAATTCGACCGCCGCGAGATCCGTCAGACGCTGACAATTCCCCCAACATTATTGCAGCGTTGAAGTAATTCGGGTCGGCGCACTTCATTTGCATATAATAACGTATTTAGCAGGTGAGGCTTAATCGGACAAATGAAATTATGACGTGACGACCCGTTCTCCCATTCCCACGCGCCCGAAAACTTTACTCCGGGGAACGGGGAAGATTTCCGCCGCTGTTGCATGCTGGCCACGTAGTAGCCCACCTCCACGGCGCAGTAGGTCAAAAGTACAATATATGCAGCGGCGGAAGTAGAGTGCACGTTATGCCGCACACTAACTAGGTAAGGCCTGGTCTTCCCTCTGTATATTTTAGGCTTTGGTTGGTCGAGATTTTATCTATTTAATGATTGGGTTAGCCGAACTTCCAACTATGTAATTAAGACTCTATAACGAAGTGGTTCGTCTAGATTGTTTGACGTAGCTTCCATCGTGTTAATAATTACACAATGGAAGCTACTATAGGATGGAAATGATATATACAAACCAATTTTACATCATTCATACAAGCGTAGCGTAAGGAGTCTACATTTTATATAATATACTCACGTTGAAATCTTTCCCGACGTTTCTCTTGACCAATAAAATTAGTTGAAGGTCCTATTTAGATTTTGTTTCGTTGGAAAAATATTTAAAAAATTGCTTAACAAGTACTGTAAACGTTAGTTGTTGTTTTTAAAATGAATTAGTAACGTTAACGTCGACTTTTACTAAGAAAGAGGCAGCAGGTGATGATTCACGAACTTATTTTCTGGTACGCAATTGAAGATATGCTTTCGCCTTCCTTCTGAAAGTAATCTATTGGAACCGGCGTTTCTCCAAAACGATGGAAATCTACAGAAATAATTCCCGTCCACCAAAAGGAGTCCAATGGCAATTTAGCTACAATTTCACAGTATATATAGGAAATATTAAACAAACAAGGAAAATCGACCGCTCAAAAGCATTCGCTTTAACAGATCACAAAATTCTATTATTTGATTTAACCACTTTCGATCTCGTTCCATCTAGGACGCTTAAAAACGAAAGTTTTATTTTAAATTTTCTTGTAATTATTGCCTAAGTGATAAGGCGTAGCGTTATATAATTCTACGTATGGATTTTACCAATAAAATCCCGTATATTTATCGCCTTCCTCCGACCACTTTTCCGTCATCGTATAAACTTTGTCCCCCAAAAAAGTTTTAACAGGTCGCAACTCCCTCCTCCCGATATTATTTACCTTTACCTTTCTAAATATTATTTTTGTAGGCTGATAAAGTTTCCTTTAAGCTCTAATAACTGCCGAAATTGATTGATTATTACAAATATGTCAACGATTTGATAAACGAGTTGAGATACTTCGACCCCGGAATGATCAACGGTAATAGCTTTTATTGGGTTCCGTATTTTCGTAATTTTGAAGAAACGATGTTTTTATAAAAGCTCCTACGCCGACGTTTACGTACAGGTATATTTTATAGCATATAATGAAACATTCCAAGATTGATATTTTTTTTACGAAAATATGTTTTAAGTTCTCGAATAAATAATCGTCGCAGACGGGTTTTACGCAACATAAAGTGACATTCACTGTTAACAAAGTTTACGTTTCTAAATACAGAGTGTTCAGAAGATGCGATATCTTTTCTCTAATCATCAAATTGGTGTTGCTTTCTATGTAAATAGTTTGGTAAGAGTCTCATTCTCGCGTGCTTAAGATCAATATCAGCTTCTCTAACTTAGCAACTTGTTTACTTAGATACCTTTGTGCTGTTTGCTATCCTACCTCACAATCCTTGCTATCACCATTTAATTAATTAATTTGCTATTATAATTAAAACAGAAAACGGTCACACAATCGTTTTAAGGAATATCTTCCGCGAAACAAATGTTTATAGTAACTCATGACAACAGTTTATCCCTTCAAAGAAACATTACTTCTCAACCCTGCAATAAATGAATTCGTAGTTTCTTGCATCGAACTATAAAGTTCTCAACATACCGTTCAGCCTCTACAATCAATGATTAATGAATAAAACATTATTTACTTATCGCAATGAACGAGGGAATCGTCAATATTAAACACCAGACCGACCTGATTGAGATGTGGGAGTATGAACTTCGTTCAACAAGTGTTACAGTACTACCTAGCACACGATCGTCGCGTATTTCCAACGACTTCTTCGATTCCGAGGATTCTAGTTCGGCGTTGTAGCAGGAACACTTAGCAAAACAAATGTACACAATTGACAGTCCCACGCTTAGATATGTCGTTTAAAATTGAACTAGCACAAGGCCTATCACTCAAATGGAATATCGAATTTCTGAGGATCCTGGGAAGCGCTTCGTGGGCATTTGGTTCTTAATTTGGGCGATGTAGGATACAATTTGAGCCGCCGAATAAATGTTTTTTAAGTTTTCTTCTAGTGTTTTTTTTTTTATTATTTTTGTTTGAGACCAGACGGCGCTAGGAAACATACTTATTGCTGCTTTTTATTAGATTAGTGGCGCAACAGCTCGATAAACTTCCCGGTAGGTTCCACCTTCCAGACCGATGGCGACTGTATCTTCATGAGTGGCCAGGGTTCAGGACTGTTTGCGAGCCCTGGAATAATGATATTTCGAATGAAGAATCTCCGTCAATGTGACCAACAGGTCGGCCGTTGTATTCTGAAGATTCAACCGTCGTAAAAAGAAATATGGATACCTTGGGCATTAGTGCCATCCTGTGCAAAACCAACCAAGTTGTATAGACTTAAAACCCGATACTGAACCGTCAAAATAAGCTCTGCATCAAGAGCAAGAGCAATCTATAACTTTTAGTGATTGGTTCCAGTTGAGCCAACATGTAGCAAACTACCATAAAACAATTTGCAGCTAAGCTTCAGATATTCTAGATCTACGATGAGCTCACAATGTTGCATGAGCCACGCGGCTATCCGCGGCTCCCAGTTCCTCAACCATCCGTCACAGTAACATCGTCTAACGCTACGAGAGACGCTTAACGATCTTGGACGCCAACTAATTTGCTAACATTGGCGTAGGCATTTAAGGAAGCAAACCGACGGCTGCTTTTATTGCGATCTCAATTCAAAGCCACCCTATAAGAAAACACAAAGACAATTCCAGCTACTCAATTATCCGGTCCATTAACTTTCCTTTGACTCGTTTCCACCAGTACTATATATTATTCTTAGTATTATTTTTGGTAATTGCTGCAAGTCTTCGGACGGAACACCTCTCCTTTCAATTAACTTCCTGTGTGAAGTAACACAGTACAAAATAGTATTTTCCTTCTTCGCATGTGTGAGCGCTTACATACGTAGCAACTAATACAAAGCGAACTAACGACACCTCACCAGAGAGAACAATTGCGTTCGCGGGAGGGTAAAACCGGGAACAACCCTAACCGATTTAATCCTCGATCTATTGTCAACAGATGTCGGACAATGCCTGCCACTTATGCAATTGTCCAACCGGTATTGGCAGGTAATAATCGAGGTTTGGCAACATGCCGCTTCTGTGTGTTTGTTGTGACGTGCATGTTAAATTACTGCTTATTTCTCTTCTGCTCTCGAACGTCCCTGATAGTGACGGTTTCGCCGTACATCGCTGCGGGGTATCGCTGTCTATATAATCTGCGCATATATATACCTACAGACATGTAGATATAACGTATGTGGCAGTGAAAGACAGGACAAGGGATCAGCTTAGATAGTAAGGTAGAGGAAGAGGCGTTACGATTACCAATACATGGAGGCATTTCCATCGTTGTAAATCGTGTAATACGAAGCGTGTATAGAAATAGGGATTTTTGTACAAACCCCTGTTTGGTTGTAGATCCTTTTCTACACGTACAAGCGGTAATTTTACACCAGCAATCTGCGGGGTGTGTTTATTGTTGATGTGTTGACATTCAGTGGACGTTTTCTCTGTGGACGTTGACGTGTGTCGCGCCCGGTTATTAAGCTGTTAAGCGAATAATGCTCGATAAATCTTTTATTGCGTTTCCTTTCAACGAACAATATACTTTTATGGACCTATTGACATTTCAAGTACGTAGAAATAAAATAAGAATCATAATAATTCCATCAGCGGTGGCGATACGTTAAGCGTAAGCTATTCTTTTATATAATTTGTTGAACTTTGCAGTGGGTTTATCAATACGTTACGAACGCTTCTGGAGGTTCACATGGCGCATTATTTCTAATTGGTCCTATAAGTCATAATGTAGATATTTTGGTCGATCTACAGTGTTGCACACGATTCAGATTTCCTTCTCTATTCTCTATTCTCTATTTCCGAAAATAGGTGCGTAAAATGCGAGTGAATCATTCTTAATCCATCCCCTTATTACCTTGCGTGCAAAGGTACAGCAAAAGGATCTGCTTTCTTCCTCTTCCCGTGAGATATGAAACTTTCATTAAAGGTTATGATCCAGTAAGGACAGCATAATCACCGCCTTTATTCGTCAAAAGTTACACAGATTCCAGAGGGCTGTTACATGTTACCAATATTACTTTGTTGTTCCACGTTTGTTTCTAAACAGATTATGTATTGCTTGTTTTTCTTTGGGAATTGTGACTGATTCTATTATTGTCAGTATACCGTATATACAAAAGCCGTTCTACGATACGTAAAGCCCTCTTAACAGACGCCTTATAATGATCAGCTGCATAAAGAACAATTTCCTAACATCTCCTTTAAAAATAATGCTGTAGAGTACAACTTGGCTAAGATTACATTTTATCCTACTTCACTGCATACCCGATAGGTAGGGAAAACAGGGTACAATTCCGATACCTAAAGGAAAGGAGGAGCCCAGGAGCCAGGTAGCTTACAACTTGAGATTTAGACGTTGTTAATTCAATCTCTCCCGCTATCTCGAACGCGGCGAATTTTTATTACAAAAAAAGCAACTCGCTTGTCGTCACAAACGACTACTACAACCCGCCTTTCTAATTTCTTCAATTTCATGCAAGCGTTGAGCGGGCGTTTCCCGTGTGACGTGAATCGTTCCACGGTATACCCTCCGGTGTCCCGTTACGAGCGACATTTTCCAAGAGAAAACACGTTCGTTCTCCATACACATACATACACATATGCTCGCAGCTGCAGATGCTGTAGAGTCGAGCGAATACAATCTACAATGAACTATCTAGAATCTAGATAGCTGGGGCAAATATACGTTATCATTATATATTACGTGCACAGATAGAATAACGTATGTACGTTTATTTTCCGCTACGATTTTAGTTCTTTACAAGGCAGAATTTGGTTTTAATGGAAATGGTGTCATTGGTTGCGTACGAAATGCGTACCTATTCTTCTGCACTCGGAAGACGTGTCGAAATGTTTGATTACGGCATGCAACATTTTATTATTCAATATTGGTATTCCTTTTTGATGATAATGACATGACAACTAGGTTAGGCAGCCTTCTTATTGGGTTTTCTAAAATTTGAAATACACAAATTTAAAGACATTGTCCGCAAAGAGTTCTTTAAAGTCTCTTCCGTCGGCTGGAACAGTTGCTACACGGCAGATAAGGTGCTAACATATTAACTAACACTGAAACAATGAGTCCGTTGGCTCTAGTACATCCAATACCTCTCGGCAATTATCTAGATTCACCCTGTTTATTTCACGATGTCATTGTAACACCATCTGCTGCTACTCTTTGGCACTTCATTGTTGTACGTGATTCAGTTGTTGTGTATCGAAAACGCAAAACACAGTCCATGTATACCCAACTAAGGGCGTACACGGGATACAAAGCGAACACGTTCTTACGTAATTTCGCAATTCATTTCACGCTCCAATTTATGACCACCGTTCAATCGCTTTTGTCGCTGGAGTATAGCATATATGAAACACTGTAAACTGCCCTCCGCATTGCTCCATAGGGCTATATACATTCGTATGTACGTGCTCGAGTTGGCTCGACGTATTTCGGCGTTAAATCTCGATTAATACGATCACGTTTTAAAATCGTACAGCCGATGGCATCGCTGCGGTCGCGTGATTTCGCCCCTGGGTTCTCCACTCCCTTCTAGCGGACTTTTCCACTTTGATAAACGTTACGGGACAATTGGGAAATCGCAAATTTAATTATGTCGGGCTCTGGCGATAACTGTTCGATTTTGATTAATACGGCACGATACTGTCCGGGCTGCCCGAAAGGCTCGCGGCCCGTTTTAATATTGGCCCCGACGCTGCTGAATAATTCGCATGTTGGCAGCGCGGGCTAGCGTAATTTCGGATGCATTTGTTTTTCGGACGCGATAACAGGTTTTCGAATTAGCGCTTACGATACAAATTTAAAATCAATTAATTTGGATTTTGCGTACACTAGTTTAATGCGGTTTTCCTTCGATTTCAGCGTGGGCTGATAGGCAATAGTGATACCTTGCTCTACTTACTTCTCATTAATAATTAGAAAAATTCCGAGTAAAAATGCAACGTGTTCTTTTATAGAGGTTCAAATACATCATTTTCAACTGCTTCTTCCTTAGGTATGTCACGCGACTATGGCCCGCTCTTTGACGGGAACTATTCAAACTGCTCAGGCACCTGCTCAAGCTTGAACAGCTCCCGTTTCAAATTTCTCGCTATTCGGCGGGGCCTATGAGGCCGCTGATCGTGTGGTATACCCAGAAAGAGGTAGTGAGGATAAAAATACGTGGAATATTGGGACGGGGGGACGATTCCAAGATCGGATAAAAGCTTGGCAGATTTGTAGGACCGACCGAGCGTTACAAAACGCCGCTTTACATTCCTGCCGACAATCATCGAAATTTCAAGAGTAGATTTCGCTGCCCTAAACGTGAGATTCCGTAAACGGAACGAAAAGCGGAGTCCTACAACACTGGGTGTGCCAAATTTCAAAGTGATCGTTAATCATTTATTGCAAGCTTTTCTACACGTAGAGCGAGTAGTAGATTTCCAGCCAGTTTACACCCCACACCGACACGTTGCCAGTTGGTTGTAACTAAACTTTTCAGTGTAAAAAAGGTTATCCCGGTTATCACACTCTGGTCGACGTCAAAAAGGAGATCATAGTTTGACTTACCGTAAGAGATCGCCAATATATGCGTGTCAGGCAATTTCCTCTAAGACAATTTTAATCCTTAACATTAGATAAAATCGCTGTTTCATTACAAAGCTTATTGCAGTCCTAAGGATCACTTTAACAACAACTGCTTATAGGTTTCCCTGTATTTATTTATCCTTGTTCGTTGGTAGTTCCACGCCCCTGCTTTAGTTTGTAATATAACACATTGTGTCAACGTGAATAAAGCATTCTTACTATTATTAATGGTTTTATTAGTATCAAAACATCACCTACATACCTAAGCTAGGCTCTAGGTTCTAAGTAATCTAACATGTTTCGAAGAATTCCGGCCCTTTTAAACGCAACATCTATTGTTTTCCATCTGACCGCAGTCTTACGCCATAAATACGTCCAGAACACACACACACACATCTGTAATTGAGAATGCCCTGCCTTAGCTTGCCCGTTTTATCGGTCAAATTTATAGTGGTAGGTCTCAAACGGAATGACAGCGTAATTTATAACCACCTAACACGATACTGGCGAAGTCACGTTAGTCTCCTGCATATTTTTTTATGTAATATATTTTTTATGCTAATTTATTATTTTAAACAAACTAACGAGCTCGGCCCGCGAGAAAGGTGTGGTGGGGGAGAAAACTTCAGTATTTTCCTTCTCGCCCGACAATTCCCCAATCGTTCAACGTGGCAATATTTTCGTTTTATGGTCTTTATGCTATGTATAGAGTAGGCCTCTACAGTTGCACATTTGAAATAACTCCGATCGTAGGAACTTGATAAAAACACCAAATGTCACGCCGTGCATGCTTCCCACCTTATGCTTATATATTTACCGCAAGCATAGCTGTTCTGATGGCTTGCATACGTACTTAGCTGTGTAACGATGGCGTAGCGTTTAAACGTGAAACGGAATGGTTAATTCTGGAATCTGCCGCTTTCGCATGGTACGCGCCTATAAAAACTTACGATAGGCATAAAAAGTATGGGGGTCGAATCGATGGGGGAAGGACCAGCACTAGCGAGGGCAAAGAACGTACGGCAAAACGGATCAAATCTTGCGCGGGTTTATAACGGTCGGACATGAACCCTTTTGCGCCTAAATGCGATTATTGGAATGTTAAATATTTCGAGCGGTTCGTGGAGTATTTCGATGTGATAAGGTTTCCGTGGCGTTTCTCGAATATCGGGGTAATAATGGGAACGGTCAAAATCTATTTTCGATGTTGGAAAAATGCGATAGATCAAATTGGATATCGGAAAATGGTAAAGGTTGGCCTTAACCTTGACTTTTTGACCATTAAAATATTTGCAATAGTCCTGCGACATAATGTGTATTTGTGTATTCTGCAACGCGTGGATGTATGTAATTTGAAAGTTTTACGTCTACAAGAACGCGTCCTTGCCAAAAGTTAGTCGAATTTCGTAGCTTCTAAAAGAAGATATGTCGAAACCCTCGGATTCGAAGATATTGAACGAAATTAAAAGAAAATACGAAAGAATCTTTCCCTTCGCAGCGGGTAAGATGGCTTTTGAGGTTAGGTATTGATGAAATAATTCACGACGAAAGCAACAAAAGGAGAGAAAAAAGGTACACTAACACACAGACATGTTTCTGGCCACCCAGCGTCATCAACGTGGTCTCGAGGGTACTTTTTTATCTACAGCTTCTGTCGCTGTTACCTCACAATTAATGCCACACAACTTTCAAAACGACAAACTCCACATTTCTTATCGTCCCCTAGTGCCAAAGAAACGCATGTCTGCCTTTCAGGAAACAGCGACATAAACCAGGTACTGTTTCTCAAACCATCTCTCGAACAGTTCTCTTACAGCTTAACAACGAGTTGGCGGTGCTGGTAGCACTATGGGTAGCTGCAAACGTGAATATTCCGACAGGCTTACCATGATGTACATAAACAGAACAGCACCCGGTTTATGTCACTACTTCCTGAACGACAGGCATGCGTTTCTTTGGCACTAGAGGGCGCCAAGAAATGTCGAGTTTGTCATTTTGAAAGTTGTGGCATTAACAGCCAGGCAATAGCGACAGAAAGCAGCGATAAAAAATACTCTCGAAACCACGCTGACGACGCTGGGTAGGCAGAAACATGTCCGTGTGTTAATGTACTTTTTTGCTATCCTTTCGTTGCGTTCGCCGTGAATTATTCCATCAATACCATGAGGAAGTTCAGCTATCTTAGCATTATATATTTTTGGTTAAACTCCTGCACGTATAGCTTAAATACGAAGTAAGTTAGGGTAATACAAATAGGTAATATTCCAAGAATTCCGGAATATGATTATTAACATTCAACGTTTACACGTCTCATTAAACACTACCCAAAATGAAATCGCGAAATACGAAGTATCCGCATCAAAACCACGTCAATTCTCATCCACCAAAACAATTCCCAGCCATCCAAAGACGGCATTCTCATTAATACGCATTTATATGTACGCAGGTACACAAATTTGCACAGTACGATAAATATTTATTCTAATTCCGTTTTCCGAAAGGCTTACCGCAATACAAATAACGTAAAACTCCCTCGAAACGTAAAGATCACCGAGAAAGTGCGATTCCCGCCACCGGAGTTCCATTGCCAACAGCCGTGTTTTAGGTATATCGACCAACGGAAGATGGAAGGTCTTTCGCTGAATAAGCAGGTGTTTGATCGCGGAACAAAAGCAATGACGTCGTACAGGTAATTCTGCGTGTAGGCGGATGGTTTTCGTGAAGTGTTTTCTCTGTGGGGTGGGCCGGTACGCGTATGAAAATTGAATGGGGTCAAAATGTATAAATTAGAAGTTGTTAATTTGTAACGAAACAAGTGAAAAAAATAGTGAATTGTATATCCAAAATCAAGGGAACTACCACCGAACTAAAATACTCTTGATTTTCGGATTGGGACAGCTTTAGGGCTGTTACTGAGGATTGTTCATTTCGGAGGGGTTTTTATAAGGCTTGTTGCGGATTAATAGAACGGATTAATGAACCGTATAGGTTCACGCATCTTTCTTCTGTAACAGTGAGGATCGCAGGACAAGATGCGAGTAAAGTGAATTAAATTTGGTACCCGGTTTCGAGTTCCATGTTCACCCAACGGACACCCAGTTAGACGCAACAATCGCATGCAAACACAATCGAATTCTGGTAGACACCAAGAGCTTCCAGGTGATCTTTGATGGGAAAATGACCCTAGAGTTTGGAATTGGTTTTGGAGATGGTTTTGATTTTATTCCTGAAGAGGATCTTGCTGATGCGATTGGTGATATCTTGCGAATGGCTGCTTACGGATTCATTCATTAGGATTAGATGAGGGATACTGTGGAGGAGGGTTGATGTAGCTATTAATAGTTCAACTGTACACATACGCTTTATCGTATTCCCAAGCTTTCATACCGCCTCATGTATGGATCGGTGCAATCCCTCGTGATTAATTTTCTCACTATTTATTTAGTCAGAGAAACTTTAGAGAGAAATATTGAAAGATGGCGCGGTTTAAGACATTTTCCTAATTATAGAACAATACGCCTGAAGAATTCCAATTTTTTTTTAAGTGATAGCTAATTAACATGAACCTCGTCCAGAATGCGTATAATTAACCCATAAAATCCGCCGTTGACGATCGAAATCTGCAAAATTTGAACTGCTTATTGGTACAGGTATTTACGTATATCCTTGCAATCTACAATGATATAACAACTTCATACTCGATAATTTTACTCTACTGCATGTTGCCGCAGTTAAATATCGGTCCAAACTCGCTTGCGTCGATCTATATATTCCCCGTACGTACGTACATTATGTATTAGCAAAGTAAGTTCCCTGATTGTTGGAATGGAAAATGTCTACGTAGATTGCTTTAGTTGTTGCGAACTTTACAGCCAACGCCGCTCAATAAATTAGACCTCATTATTGGTAATACAACTTGGCGAAGATAAATATCGTAATCGGTAATCTCGATCCCTTCTCGCAGCGTTTGTAAGGTTACAAGTTAGAGTACGTGAATGTCTGATTAATCGCTCTAGATTGTCGAAATTTTTGCTATATCGAACTCTACATATGTGAGCAAATGTTACTGCCTTAAGTCTCGAGGTAATAATGGAATGATAATAAAGTTAATGATAATGAATTTAGCAGAACGTGGAGTTGTACTATTTGCTCGCATCTGTAGGTAGGTGTAAACGCACACTGATGAAGGTTTCCATTCTGCCTAGGCGCAAAGCTCGCTAACGGAGAAAGGTAAAAAAAATTGAGGCAAAGACTGTTTAATTGAATGAGGAGCTGCAAGAAAAGGAAGTTAAATATATAAAGATTTTTACATATATTTTTTGGCTGAAATGGCGAGATTGAATAGCATCAAGCAGAGTAATATTCGTATCCAACCTACTTTGTGATTGTATTAAATTTCTTTTTAATTACATTTTCTGTATTGGCTTCATTACGTTACATTGTTTGTTAGGAGCGTTCGACGAGTAAACAGTAAACATGTTTTTGTAAAAAATCTTTACTGGGGAGTAAGCTTTGGAGTGACCTTTTGATATAATATATAAATTAACAAGGCGTTACTATGCAATATTTACAAGTGCCTTTGCTCCTACTAAATAGTTTTATTATTTTTATTTTCTTGACTCTTTTTCTTTAATTCTATAGAGTGAAAGGGAAGTAGAAGACGTCTTATAAAAGCACGATGAGAAAAAGTAGCCTTATCGAACAACTAAAGAGACTCTAATAAAAAAACAACACCTCCTTCCATCGAAATCGACAGACAGCGCTCTACTGAGGGACCACCCTCTGCAAGAGCTGTAACCACGCTTCGTGAATTTGTGGTGAGGCGGTATTCTTGAAAGAGAACCTCCGTTTCTCCTTCAGAATGTTCGACGTTCGTTGCGTATTAATCCCGATAACCATGCGGCACACACAACGGCCATAAGCATAAATTTCTAACGACGATGCTCTCTTAGATTTAATATTAACGACGGTACATCGCGCTAAAAGCTATTAATTTTGCTCATCATCGTTTATTAATCGCGAATCTATGCCCGACAGTTCGATCCGCGTGAATTAAATATGAGGTGGTCGCGTAGCGTGGCGGATTCTGTTACCGCTCGATGTAGCGAGTTTGATGGCAGCGGCGAGTTGGAGGATAGCAAACGTACAGGCTTGCGAAAAGGATTTTTATGTCACAAAAACTCTTTTCTTTCCCACACACATCGATTTACAACCTTTCCAGATAGTTAAACATACAATTGAAAGAAATTCGTACGTTAACGTTCAAAAAAATGAGATATGTGTAAGTTCATTGTAATAAGAAAATGGGATAAAAGTCCCCATTGACATCTGCAAGTACACTTTGAATGGCTTTGTAAATACAATTACAGTCAATCATATCACCCCCGGCTAAATCTCCTATCCCCCTAATTCGTCGAATTACATCATTTTCCACTACTATCGCTTCCGAATCCTCCTTCAGCGGTGTCGAATGGACGACACGGATTGCGTGTACCACTTCTGTCTGCATCCCACGATACAACGTCTCATATGTTCGCCTTCGGTAATTGACTAAAAGCTTTTATTTATCTTTTTATTTGATTTGCTGGGGAGAGGGACGACACGGAAAAAAGAGACAGCAAATGAGAATCGACAACGGAGATTCAGCGGACAGGAGCTATATCGGAAGGATGGAGAAGAGGCTGCCAGAGGGGGCGAAAGCAAGCGAGGGAGGAACGAGTGGCTCGTGTGTACGAAAACAGATGTAGAAGAAGAACTCTGAGGGCGTCTAATCGAGAATCCTTGTATCTGACAACCCACTTCAACCTGTTTATATCGATATATCTAGAAGGCTACTTTGCTATTCATCACCTTCGCTGCTGCTGCTGATACTGACACTTCTACCACTCGTTTTAAGTTTATACTTAGGACTCACAGGATTTTATTTTTTTGTTAAAAAGGTGTTTGTTACAAGTTAAATAATTGACACAATTTTTAATGTGAACATGATTACGACGAGAAAATACATTTCTCATGTTTTCCTCTTCTTTCCAAAGTTGTAATTTTGAAATTTGATTTACATCAAAACATTCTAACATATTTGACAACGATAGGTAATTAAAGAAATACAAGAGGACGTGACTGGTCCTCTTGAAAGCTTTGAGTAACCTACTTCCCTTAACACCTGAAGATAATGCGATTTTCATCCAGATACTGACAATAAACTACAACCTCAATAATAACATTATTCGCAAAATTAATCACCGAGTCTATCCACAGTCGCAGTTCCAAGGGAAAGATTGGATAACGGCTTTCCGGACTTCGCTGAAGATAGGATTAATAAATCAAGCTTCCGCATGCCGAGAGAGACGGACATTTCTATTATCAAAGAGAAAAATGCACGTAAATTATCGCATTCGAGATCGGCGAACGATTTCAGTATCTATTTAGCTAGCAGCTACCGCTTTTTAACTTCGTATAATATTACGAAATTTAAATGGAAATGACGTGGCCATTTCCGGGCGGAGGAAGAGGTTGGGTAATGTCGAATAGGCAAACAAGGAAGGGACGTATTAGGTTACTGAGGCAATCTAATTTTAATAACCCTGGGCGTCACATCTAGTGATCGCTTCTCGTTTCCATAATGAATATTTGTCTAAAGATATGTGCAGAACAGGATATATTTTAATTAGATGTCGATTCTCGTATTGTTAGCAGTAAACCTTAAGCTTCGGCTTTAATTCTAGTAAGTGCTTATAATTTTGCAATAACTTTGCTCCGAATGTATTTTGAAAAACAAACGTGAACGGTATTTCATTTTTGAATTTACTGTAGAAGGAACCATTGTAAGTATTGAGAAACGATTATCATCGTCATCAAAAAAAATCTAGAAAAAAAACGATCCTATTCTCAAAAAAATATACTTGCTATTTAAAAAATTAAAATACAAAGGCTTAGCAATGATTTCGGTAACCATCTCGTTGAAATTGCTTTATATTTGTTTACCTACAAATTTTCCAAGGAAGCAGCTAGCTAGGAGCTTTTGGGCTTAACGGAACTCTTCAACCATAAAAATTTGTCGCCATAAACTTTCTTATAACACCCTGTGTAATATTATGTTTTTAAATTCGGCATATCTTCGGTTTACCGGAGTGAAAGAATCTTGGAAATATTTTAGAAAGAATTATTGCAAACCTCAAGTTTTTACAACTGAGGAGTTTCGTTAAGCTCGAAAACTTCTGAAGAGCCACCTCTGTTCCGTGTTCCTGTGTACCTCCTGTGTTCCGTTGCCTACATTTATTGTTGTTTCACTCTAGGAGAATGATAGATGAATATTCGACGAATTAAAAGGATAGGAGTAACATAAAAAAATACACTTGTGTTGCTCGAAGTGTTCGATCAAAGTCTTAAAAACAAAGCAACTAAAAAGCATACCTTTTGCCAAATAAGCTTTTGCGAATTCGAGGAATCTAATTGATTCCATGTTTCCTTGCTCAACATTGATCTTTGTTGGACGCAAATATTTGAATGAACAGAATAAACAAAAGAAAAAAAAAACAGACTTCAACAAAATTTGATTCAAGTAATCGTTTCTACAATAACAAAAAAATGTAATTTGCAAATTAAAGTGCAATTGTACCGCGTGCTTATTCCGATATGGCATGTTTTTTATATATTAATCTCACGGTAATAATTGCTAAGATTCTTATTATTTTTTTCCGGATCTTGACAATCTAAATAAAAATGAATAACAAATAATAACATTTTGCGGGAGTTAAATTGGAAGAAGAGAAACGTTACCCGAAGTCTCTCTATGATTACACGGAACGTTCTGAAGTCCCGCGTACTTTGCAATAATCAAAACCGGAATTTACCTCACAACATAGACACGTCGTATATTTAAAGGACTTTTTCCCTTTCATTCTGGCGATCGTTTATACGTCTACACACACACACACACACTCGGTTAAATGTTGTACGCACACATCGTAAGCTAGGTAACAAACTTTTCGTCACAAAATCGTCCGCGTCACACAGTCGAAAAACTTCCGAATATATATCTGACGAACGTGCCTTTGTTGGATCCTTTCAGCCCTTATTTGTACGTCCCTCTTCGGAAAGTTTCCCCATTCAGTTTGTACAAGTTGCCGTCGTTGCCATGTCAGATGCACAGCTAACTGTTTACCGGTCTACACTTTTTTCATTATCCGCTATATTATGGTATTATGAATTCTGATAACTGCACGACTGTACATATAGTCATTGGTCTTGATGTTATATCAATGATTCGGGAACATGTAGATCACTTGTACCTAACAGGAAATTCTTTTTCTGGGGATAATTTTGAAAACTACAACGTAAAGCGCTCCCTATACCGAGGAATATGGCGAACAAAACGGACGTCGGTAGATCGATTTTTTATTGTTATTTTTAATTTTGTGTAACGTTTTATTCAATTATTTTCTTAATATGTTCTCCTAAGCAAAGAAGAGCCGAACATCCTATCATAAACTGGTGTCAAATTGTAACGCGTCACCGCAATAGATGATTTAACACGATATATCAGGATAACGTGCCTTATTACAGCTAACCACAAACTCTTCACCAAGCCTGAAAGTTGAAAAATTTACGTTAAAATTGTTTTATAGCCACCGTACAAACTTCTTTTATTAGCTTTCACTTGCGGCTTTTCCAACCCATTGAATCTCACAATAAACCAACCAGAACAGTCAGAACTTTATACTCGAACAAACTAGACAGTGTTAACTCTGTAATTTCGGCTCTGCAACTACCTGCGGCGACTTATTCCTCCAATTATCTCGTAACGCTGCGCGAATGGATAATAAAACTTTGCGGGGAAACTATCCGAAGCACTTCCGCGCGAAACTTAAAATATTCGAATTTATCGTTTCTGCTTCTCCTCTGTTTCAGAATCCTGGGAGGCGAGCATAAAGGTCGATCCGGCAACATTGCCCACATTCTTGACATCCAGCCAAGTATTCAAGGTCACGGACAAAGATACAGTCACCCTGCCTTGCGAAGTTGCCAACCCCGGTAAGTTTCCAAACCGCAGAAATTCATTACTAATTACAACTTTAAACTATTACACGACAGTGGCGCCAACTATACGTATACGACGTAACAACTACTGTCTCTTCCACTCCTCGTACAACCTACGCTTCTATCTAATACGCGCACACGAATTCCTTGAAGCGGGAAACTTAAGCGTGTTGGTGATGATTTTGATACAAGCTCATTGAAATTGTTGCAACTTTTTAATGAATTAACGGAAAAACCAAATATCATAAAGTAACTAGATTCCTTGAATAATAACTATTGCATTCATATTTATTATTATATTATTATATTATTATTCATTATTATTGCAACCATCGTAATTATTGCAATTGGCCGAGTTAATCCTATTTATATGCAGAGAATGTACAAAATTCGCACAAGCATTGCATCCTACTATTTTTCCTCGTCCATATCATCGAAAGAATGCCGAACTGAGAACAGACAAACTTCAAAACCATTAAAAGTAATCTTTACTTATTATCTTTTCCCAAAAGGTAACTTAAAATTTTCATAAACAAATGCTAACGCCCCATTCACGCTTATTTCTCATATTAAAATATGAATAGTGACGAGCCAGCAAGCGTAACGTGACAGATCTCGTTAATAATTATACCATAACATCGATTCACAAAAAAAGCACTACGAACAGTCACAATCATCAGTTTACTCGGTATATATCGGCGTAGATATGCACGACAAACCACATTAAGCGATGTATTTTCCGAAAGCCGTTCATTTATGACTCGAATTACGAGAGCAATTACATGGTAGCTAAATATCTCCGTCTCTCTCCTAATTACATGTTATTCGGTGTTATAATCCCGTTACCGCGGTTTATCCACCAGTGTGCGTATATATGTTTCGCACTCGCAAAGCTAGAGAGCCTGCTCGATCAATCGGAACAGATTTAGTTCGACTGTGCATCAAGTTGGCGTGTCGGAAGGACACGATAATAAATATTGTTTCGAGGGAGGAAGTAATTCTAGGAGGGGCGTATTGACAGCGACAATAACGATAAGAGTATCCCGGTATTTCCCAAAGGAATTGCATAGAACTGTAGCAAATTGGATCACCAGCATGGTCCGAAAGTTGTAAACGTGACTGTAGATATTGTACAGCGTATCCGATGAGGAATGAGACAGTGCGACATCGAAACGAATAAAGATTTTAAAACTTTAGAAAATCAACTTTAAATGTGTGTTGGGGGCTGATTTTCTCAAAAAGGAAAAAAAAAATAGCGATTAGACATGATGGTTTTCTAACCACCCTCGTATTACATCCTTCGTCCTCTTTAGAAATACCGACATAAGATTTATGCGCGCTAGAATGCCATCAAATAACTTCAATTACAGTTCCTTTCTCCCATCCATTATACATCCCGTTGTGCTCTGTTTTTATTGCTCTTAGGAGCATTTCTAAAACGCCATATCGCTAGGATGGTCTCTCCCGTTCTCGCCACACCTGAAAGTCGCCTCGCGTCCTCGTCGCACTTCTTACGCGTTACTCTATTCAATTCGGAAGGGTTGCCTAGCGCATCCGCGATAGCGATGCGCTCCAGAAAGGTATGCTTCCCATCCATCGATGGGCGAAATCCATTTTATTGAAACGTCCGCTCGTGAAATGGGAATTTTTGATTTAGTTCGGGAATCGGCAATAATGAAACATTGCTCTCAAGGTCTTTGCCTCTCCCACGTTTTTGTGTTAAATGAAGAGTAAGTTTCCGAAAGTCTATAAACATGGCTCGACTTGCTATCTATATATGAATGTGTTATTTTGCGCTTTTGATTGAATCTCTGTTTGTTTCTTTTTCAAGCATAGTAACAAGTATTAGGTGGTCTGCTCTTTCGGAGAATGGTACGTGTTACATAACCAATATTGAACAGTGGGGAAGTACATCCATTTGTAGGTAGAGCTTCGCATAGCATTTTTGTATTTTTCTTTATTGTAAAAACATTTGAATTTTTTTTACCCCGTTATGTAGGATCCAAGTTATCGATTGTTCATAATTTAATTTTGAAACTTAATCGAAGATGTGACTTCACGCATCTTTTTTAAATGATCGTAGAGTTTTCGGGAATAATGAATAACTAATTCTTCATGGGGATTGATAAACACAAGCCTCAAAGGAGTCCTCAAAAGTCTGCTTTATAGGGGGTCGTCTTATTAATAGACAGCCCTAGTAGAGAGGGAGTTCGCACGTACACGAGCATTTTACACGTAAAAATTCAGAACGATCATTCCAAAAAGCAAAAAGCCTTCGACGATTTCTGAGTAATAAAACGCACGTCTATTCCATTCGTTCTAATCAAAACCTTAGCCCAGTTCAATAACATCCGGCCGACTTAAAAGTCATAAATTCGTTTATTATTCTACGTGCAATAATCCTGACCAAGCAGCACCTTCTTTTCCCCCACAAGCGTCTCGATTTTAAAATTCGAAATGTATATAGGACGATGATATCGATCACACCGGTAAGCTACGCCAGGCAGAAGCGTCAAAACTAGGTCGAACGACCGGGAGAAACGGGGATTATTATCTGCCGCTTGTAGCTGCCGTTCCGTCCGAACGAAACTATATATTTTATTCCGGATATTCCTGTTATTTTCGGTCTCGATTGCAACCAACTACGGTATCTCTTGCACATCGCGGCCAGTCAGCCACTTAACGATGCTTCAGCGATTTTATGAGCGGAGTGGTCAGGTGATAATTTTTATTTTCGCATCGTTACTGCGACGACTTTGCCAAAAAATTGCTGAAACTGGAAGAGAGGACGGAGCGGATTTATTTTTTGGCTTTAAATACCGACAGATGCAGTAAAGCGATAAATCAGAGCGATGAAAACGTTAAATTGCCGGGCACAACTATGCGAAAATAGGGAGATACAGGGTGAATTTCGAGATGGGAAGTTTTAGTGATTTTGCAATTTATATCAGGATCAACCTTCAGAGATACGACGATCATATCTTGCTAAGAAATATAATACAAATAGCTGCGTAAGCATAGAAGAATCTATCTACTTTAAAGCAACACCATTAATTTATTGCGCCCATTCTGAGCTAACCAACAATATTAAAAATAGATGCTTCAAACGATCGATGGTAACAAACACAATCGCGTACACAAATTTAATTATCGGCTAAAATCACTTAATATCCACCGAACTACGAATGGGCGCAGTTCGCGCATAAATTCCGAAATTTTTGCGTTCGCCACGTCATTTAATAATAGCTGCCCCCGAATGCGAAGGGGTCTAATGGCCGCCAGCTCGATAGTAACTTAAATTTATTAATCTACGGACGACAGGTGTTTGCACTCCGCCACCTAGTAACGGCAGCACCAATACACCGCGCTTAATACATTCAATAGTTTCGGCGTGTTAATGCAGTTAGTTTCTGATAATAACTGGGTGCACTTAGGGACACTAATGCCCCCATTTCAGTTAATGCAACGGCGTCTGGCTTCGGAACTTAACGCATTAGGCCACGTAGTATATACATTGTACGTGATGCTTGGCTATATACAGAGGAAAATACACGGGGAACACGTTTTGCTCTACGCTATGCTATTATGATTATTTGTCCAAATCCTCTGATTAATTATTAGCGATAATAATTGGAATTTATGGCGCGCATAACGACGATGGCGAAATGGCTTGCGTTAAGTACATACACGAATGGACTTTAATGATAGTCACTGAAATATTAACAACTTGGTGAATCTAAGTGAAATGAAATTATGAAAGGTGGATATAAGGAAACTGGGCCAGATCTCATCATATTCTGTATTAACAATCCAGACGACCGATTTTCTGTTCAAAGAACAGGCCCAGAATCAAGTGTAAATACAAGGCTTCATTTTCAGGGTCTTTATCTTTAATTTTCTCTTTAATTTCCTTGAATCTTTAATTTTTATCTTACTTTTAACAACAATCCGGGTGCTAGGGAGTGAATATCTACTCACCGTATATATTAGATAAATTTAGATTTTGTTTAAAAAAATCACGCGCTATGCCCTGGTCACCGTTATACCCATCGCGCCGCTATAGCCGACTTCGTTATAGGCAAGTTTTGTATAATCCAAGTACTGCTGGTTTAATCTCGTTAAATTTTCACACGTTCCAGAATGCAAAGGATGTATGCGATTTTCTGCTCCTCCTCCTATGTCCTCCAGCACGTACTTATATACATAGACTCAAATTAGGCTGAAGTTGGTAGTATAACCCGTAAGTAGTAATAACAGACCGCTGTGCAAATATTCGCAAGATATCCAACTCCAGCTCCATAACCAAAACGAAATTTTCATCTTTCCCGCATAATAACCTCCCAATATCTACCCGATAATAAACCGCCAGTAAGAGAAAAACCCTCGGACCGTTACCGAGGGACGAATTAACTCAAATTTTCGACGGAAATCTTCTCCGGAACCTTTCCTGTAAGTATACGGAGCTAAAGGCGCTGGTTAAATCGCCGAGAGAGGGCGTATATTTTTATTGCTGTTTTGATTTACAAAGCATTTCGGCGCCGAACGCGCGAGAGAGACTTCAAGACCAAGTTTAAATTGCACCCCGTACCGCTCGAAACGCGCCCTCCGATAAAGATACGTACATCTTGTTCAGCAGCGCCCGGACCGAGAACGCGTTTCGCATGCTTCTCCCGTCCTCTCTCTTGCCATGAACGTCTCTCGTTTAAAAGCGTTCGAAAGTGTAAAGTAAATATAAGCTGCCTCTGGCCGCGTTATATCTCCTTCTTTTTGTTGCCCCCTCTTCCTCGGGAGTACGCAGCCTGGTCCAGATTTCATTGGCGTAATTGTATGATGGAGAAATGGAAATCAGTTTGGTGATTTATGGAATGGCCGTGCCGCTTCCGACGCCGACGCGCTGTTTCTTCCTATTTATAAACTCAGAAGGAAAGTCTATAGATTCGGATGAAGCGATGGAGGAAACGCGGGAACAACTTCGTGATGGGTACACGTCATGTTTACCAAGTTCGAATGCTTATTCTACGAGAGATGGCTTTTATGTTTTTACGTAAGCAATGAAAGAAAAAAAAATTACAAACAATTTTATTGTTGTCTAATGAGGATTTTAGACAATTGTGCCCGCCCGAACACATGCGACGTGTACAATCGGTTAGGTTAATAAAAAAAATTGAGTTTATTCAAGTTACCAAAAATGTATCTTTGGAATAACCAAAATAAATCGACAAAAAAGAACGTGATATTTTTTATTTTTATTACGTTTGCCCGTATTTTAGTTTGAGTAACAATAATACGGCTAACTAAATAGGTCTTCTTCACTACCGATAAGTTATATTATATTATAAATACAAATTTATCCTCCGGCAAATTCTTAATGCTTATATTCAATCGAAAAATGACCTGCCAACCTAAACGGTAACACTCTACGTGCAAACAATCGTTAATTTATGCAACTGCTTTGCAAACATAATAAAACCCGTACGCATAAAATACAAGTCGACCGACACGGCTTAAAATTTGGCGCATAAATGAATGGCTAAGCGCAATAAATTGTATCGGTTTGGCCTAACCGCAAAACCTGCGGCCGATAACTAATTTTGGTTCCCGCTAGCCCATGCCTTCCTTTCATCTAATACGCTCTAAAAGCCGATCGCCTCTATAAAATTAGTTCGACGAGTTTATAATTAAAAAAGTTGGGAAACGGCCGTTCGATATGGACGCTTTTAGTTTTAAAGAAGCATTCTGTACCGGGCATATACAATTCCCGTAATACGTATTTACGTAATTACGATATCATCATAAAGTTTGGTGCCAATCCTTGAATATTTGTCAATCTTGAACACAGAACCGCCATTACATTTTTATCGAAAAAAGCACTACCTGGAGAATATCCTTGAGAGAATTTTGGCAGTATAAGGAGAATATAGTCAAGGTTAAGAAGACCTCCGAAAGCACAAACAGTAGAAATCATCAGCAAAATTGATGATTTGTAGCTGATTGGCCGCCGAGTGAAAGCTTCAAATATTGTTAGAAAAATTGTAATATCTATTGTTTTCAATGTTTTTAAAATTCTACATGAGCATTGTCGGTACCATAGATTCCCAGGATGCTGAGTCTCGAACAAAAACTATGTGGACGTAGGAGGATTTGTTAGTTTTAGCCCAAAATGAAGCCTTCCTCTATAGAACCCTCCCACGAAACAGCACTAAACATATAAAACTTTCTCGCCATGCCAGAAGGCGAAGACAATTAAGAGAATTAAAAGAAAAGAAGTGTTAATGTTAAAGGTTATTATTAACCTTTATAAATGTGATTGTTTGTGAGAAACCGATGATATTTGTTTTAAAACCTATGAACTATTTATTAATCATAACGCTTTTCTGTCCTATTATCAATAAAAAAATAAGTATTCACCGTGCAATAACATTAACACGAACAAAAGTTATTCCAATTCCTTCGTTGTACGGTAAATGCTGCAAAAAAAATTACGTCGCATCCGTGCGGTCAAAGAAATACTGGATGCTTCTGATACCTCAACGATAGAATCGTGCAGCGGATTTTAGAACAAATAAGTACACTGAAACCATAATTGGGTAGGTTAATAAGTGACAAGGGGTAGTGTTTATCTATGAAAAATGTTTCAATTTCGACGGTTCTGACGGCTATAGATGTTACTGGCATGAATAAAAGCATAAAAGACCTCTGGCAAGGATGATATCACCGTCGGAAGCCAATATATTGTGCGTATCATTTATTTACATTGAAAAGTGCCTCTATTTGACATGCTTACCTCTTTATTGCGAGGCGAAGTAGCGTTGATAATTTCTTCCCCCAATTTTCCCCAGATTGGGATCTTTAATGTGGTTCCGGCAGTGTCTTTTCCATCTTGCACCGCTGTTTATCTTACGATGATACCACAATATTCTTATCACTAGGGGGCGCCAACAAATATCTGGCTAGTCGTTTCGAATATTGCTAAACAAATAGCGGTGAGATCTTGACTAAAAGATGCACTCTCAGAACCACGCTGGTGACGCAGCGTAGGCAAGAGCATGTCTCTGTGTAGCGTGTTCTTTGTCTCCTTGCATTGCTTCTACGGTAAATGATTTCGTCAGTGCTATGAAGGAGCTATTCTAGTATTTTTTGATTCTTGTTTGCAGGTATGTTCGGTGCTTGAATGATTTTTTAAGCAGTCAAGGGTGAATTCGAGATGTGGATAAATGGTTTTAAGATGATCGAGAGGAATAAACAAGTGTTTTCGACAACGATAATTTGCTAAATTCCTCGATTTAAAACGTACTATGAGAAGATGGCGCCACAAGATGGGAAATTCGAAATATTTCTTTTTGGACTTATACATAACATTTTTGCGTACCACGGAACAGGCACATCAAGATCGTACTTCAGTCGGAACAGTTTTAGAAGAAGTAACAACGTACATGTACCGAAAATTGAAATATGTTATCCCAAATAAACATACATTCAATTTAAAAGATCATTAATAAATGTTGACATTAAAATTCTACTCAAAGACGTACCTGTCGGTGAAGAGTGTTAACCTACAGATTCCAAAACAAAAGCAAATTTTCAGCTCATACAAATATTCATAATTATGAAGCTAGCAACAGAAATAACATCGTAACGGTAACTGAATCTACTGAAATATTTACAGTTCACCGGCTGCATTTCTATTCTAGTGCTGGATTTATATCCAGGATGGCTTTGATTATTTTTTTATTAAAGGTAATACGCCGTCGAAAATTGAATAAAATCGCTATCTGGTAGTTTGTAGCGTAGTTTTTGTTGTTGTTGTTTTACCGCTGTGTTGTTGTTGTTGTTGCTGCACGATACGTTACATATATCGCCTCTATCCGATACTTCGTTAATAAATCGTATTGAACAGACTAGCGATTTCGAATAACGGCGTTCCATTGCACAACACGCATATCCAGCGCGCCTTTTCCGTATACGTGTGCGAACGAAACTGCAGCGCTGCAAACGTGCGCGTGTGTTATATTAGGCAATGGCATTCAATAAACGCGAATCGTAAACACAAAATTTCAATTTACGATTATCGCGTTTTAATATTTACTATCTACAATTATTTCCACGACAAATTTTGCAAATACACCGTCCACGGACCACAAAACGCTATATACCTATGTATCGGCGTATGTATACGTGTATATACAGCTGCGTTTTAATGATGGTCGGCGCACGTTTATTAAATAATAGATTTAATCGCAATAATGTAACGTTAACGTATCCATTCAACGCCCGATTTCACAGGAATTCGATTTTCCGTGAAATCGTACTGTAAATGCGACAAATTTAAGGCCCGCTGCCTACGTACCAAGTAGTGTACTCGACAGTGTCACGTCGAACGTAGCTCTTACCCTAGTTGCACGAACACTTGGCCCAACACTGTTCACGATCGTAGATCGCTTGGGCTCGACATTGGCGGCGACGTTAGCATTTACGTGAAAGTTTAAACATTTTATACTTTTAGCCGGATATTGAATTATCGACTACGATACGTCACTCAAGTGTTTACTGATAAATAGAGATGACAAAAGCGTATAAAATTATCACTTTTTTGCAGAGACTAACACGAATCCATTCTCATGAGGCGAATAGACACGAGTCTATCTAATCGCTGCATAAAAGGAATAATTCCACCTGTCTTTGTCATTTCTACTGATAGAAGTAGTTTGATTATCATCGAGCAACGCTTGTTACTATTAACTTAATATAATAATTATATTAAGTATAACTATAAGTATATTAACTATAAGTATATTAACTACAAGTATATTAACTATAAGTTAACTAATAATTAATTATTAGTTACTACTAACTAATCTTGTTGACCTAAGACCAATCGGTATCCAACGTTAGAAAATTACCATTGGTTTTGTACATCTTTAATGTCAAGAAAATTATTTTGAAAAAGCAAGAAAAAATTATCGAGAAACTACGAAATTGTCATGAAGAAACTAATGGAACGGTTTAATAAACGTAAATTAATATTAAATATTGAGTAATTGACGTCTACTTGTACAGAAATAAAATTGTTAAACACTTTTTTAAATAAAATTAATAAAAGAGAATTATGCCGCACCATGATCAAAGATTTTATTCAAAAATATCAATATTTCTACCTATTAAGACCGCTTCTCCTTCCCTTCGCTTTCAATCATTTCCCAGATATTGAATTCCATCATTTCCGTTTTCAATTCGTTCATTTTCCATTACGATATTCTAAATATTTCATCCGCGAATTGAAATATTCCCCTTCGAAATAGAACACCGCGTATTATAGGTAATACGGCTGCGAGTCAACCTCCAATTAAACCTTCGAGACGGGGGCAAGATAAATCATCGAAAGACTCTCTTAAGGGCGTTCGCTTTGCTTAATACATATAAATCTCGAAAGATTTGAGGATTTATATCCATAGCTCTCCGTTTGTTCTCTCTCCTTCTTTCGACGGCCCTCTTCTGTGCTTGCAATTAATTTCGAACTACACAAAGAGATCCATTAAAAATTAATTATGCCTATCCTATAGTTTCGGTTCGGCTTTAGCTGCTGCGTTTCGCGAGGTTCCGTCGCCATGTATCTTGTTTATTCTTTAAAGTAGATCTGTTTCCGTTCGGATGATGCTGTTCTCGCATAATCCTTTCGAAACGTATACTTTTGAAATTACGATTCTGTGTGTTTTGCACACAGATAGTAAATGCTATCCGTAGTAAATACAACTAAAACACCCTGTATGCAAAACCGGTCTGTATTAAGATGTACATACAGATCAAAATCATTTTAAGAAGTCACTATTAACGCGCTGTGTATAACGCAATAAATTCCTTAGGACCTGTTCATCCCCGGTTCGATAAATGCACTCCAAAAGAAAAATGTTAATATCGCAGATATTCCAAGACAACCCGGCAGATTATTCCCCTTCGAATTCTCGAGCGCGAGGCTCCATACAACACCATCCGAGCTTTCAATATTAATCGACGGTCCTCTCCGTCCTTACTCCCCTTCCTTTTCCATGCGCGTCGTTCCGCATTCTTCGACTCCTTTTTTTACGAATTCCGCCAATCCCCCATCCATCCCGGTCACGCCCCAGCGTCCCTATTTTATTTAGAATGCCATCCGGCTTACCTCCGTCTCTCGAGGACGTGTTTCGTTCTCTTTTTTGTTGTTTTTTTTCTTCTCATTTCTTGTTTGTGACGGCACCTTCGATATTTTCAGGTCATTACGTGCTGGCGTGGAAGAAGGGCATCGCGGTGTTGTCCGCCGGCAACGTGAAAGTCTCGCCCGATCCCCGCATCAATCTAGTGAACGGGTACAGCCTGGAAATTAAGGAAGTTGGCCCGCAGGATGCAGGCGACTACGTCTGTCAGATCGGAACGCTCGAACCCAGGGAAATCACGCATACCGTGGAGATACACGGTAAGTAAAAACGCGGTTGTGTTTTTAGAGATAATTGCCAATAATAAATGTATATTTTTAAATAATAATGAAGGATGAAAGAGGAATGATGTTTATCCTATCAAAGTCTGATAAAAATTAACCTTCTTTCCTTGTTTTTGGTTGTTCTTGTTGTTATGTTTATGCGAATTCTTGCGGGAGTAATCGTACTTCCGAAAATCATTCCATTTACTTTATTAACACTCTCACCCTTTCCATCGTATTTCTTCACCGAAACATTAAATCTATCTATCATGCACTGTCAACGGCAATACGAGAACGCGAATTCGAAAATTTCTCAAAGGAAAGTTTCCCGACCGAATCTCTCAAATCCATGCGAACAATCGTCTTTTTTCCTTTTGCTCCTCCTCCATAAAAAGCGCTCGTTTTTCCCCAAGTTCTTTCATCTTTCCGCGTCAAAGCTCCCGGCCGAAGTGCCTACCCGCCATATTTCTTATAAGGGACGTATATTTTACGTCCAAGTTTAAAACATAAACCCGTTAACGAATTCCTTTCGAGTGCAGGCGAACCGACGCATCGATTTCGAATAAACGCAGCCATGCAAAAAAGTTATATAACTGGAACTTATTTATTGAATATTAGATATTACGGCGGGAGGCCACGTTTCTCGGCTTAACTTGAAAGGATCGAACGATTTCGCCGTATACAGGCGATTGAACGGAGGGATGAATATGTTGTTGATGTAGTTGCGTACATCTTTATCTTCTTTTTCCGAACGCTTAATCGTTAAATATTATATCTACGTATTTCCACTTTAAGAAATCTCATTAATCTGCGAGATCTAAATCATCAATGGTGGATGTATTGATGCCTAAAGATGAAGCAATTATACAATTCTTAAATGACGGACGCGATTTAAAAACTATAAAACTGCCACGAATACAAGTCAAAATCTCGATAAAGACATCCAAGAATTCCATTCATCTTTGGCGAAGGTAACTCAATTAATAACGCGTTCATTAACCCAAGTTGGACGAGTCTACCTAATAAAGCAAAAGTTTGTATTTTATTCACCTTTACGCTATACACTTAACCGGCATTAATATTAAATCCTAGTAGACTGTTACAGCGTGCTTATTTATCGCATTTAAATCGTCCGGGAGCGGACGCTCTTAACGCTACCAACTTAAAAACAAATCGAGAAGCACGAACGGCCCTATATAGCACTGCAATATATTTCATCTGCCGTCTCTAGGTAAGTAATAAGTGTTGCTTCTACCGTACTACTTCCCGAGTTCCCATCGCTTTCGTTCTTTATATAAACATCGAGAGTCCTGAAATGAAAGCTCGCAATACCCTAGCAGGATGGTAGAAGGCGAGCATTTGCATTTGGCCAAACTTTGGAACTATTTTAAAGTTAGATTGAAGTCTGAGCGTCCATCCGCAGTTTGCTCTTTTCGTTTCTTTTAGACTTCCTCCTTCGCTATCTTCTTCGGTAATAATTATTTAAAATATCGCGCGTATTTAAATGCTAATAAAGCAGCCAGGACCAGCCTGCGAACGGACCATCGCTAAAATATTCAATTTCGCGACAGGATCCGTGTTCGGCGAAACTATAACGACAACGGAAAGATAAAAGGTAAAAGTGCTGAGATTGGAGGACGGCGTGTGGTGAGAGGATTTCGAAACTGCTTGGAGATGAAGAAATAAAGGGGCGAAAAAGATGAAAAAGACGGAAATAATTTTAGTATTAGTCGGGATTTGCATCGCAATTGCAAAAGGTTAAAGGGCGTTGATGAATTACTGCGATTGTGCGCGGTTTCGTTAAATCTACTTCAAGTCTACTAGAAAGTTGTTGGAATATATTTTAAATTAAACCGCAATTTCTCTTTTACAATTTGTTCGTTTAATTTTTTTTACACAAAAAAAAATAACTGACGCATTCGGTCTGAGCCAAGTCGGCCAGAGGCAATGAATGGAAAGCTATTACATTTTCCTTAAACCGACTGTCTGGTGCGAATTTCATGCCGGAGGAAGTCGTTGGTCCTTACCTTTTACCCAGCAACATTCCACGACTTTGACAGCTGACGTTGAACATGACCTTTCTAACATTCGAAGCAAGTTAATGTGAAATCCCGGAAAATTGGATCCAACGGCTTCCGGAGGAGGCATTTAAATGATGTATTACCGAAAGGATGGTTTTAAATGTGCTTTCCGCCGCGATTCGATAGTGAGATCTTCATTTAGATGTACAAAAAGAAATAGATAAAACTAATACAACTATCAACAAACAGACATACTTTGAAACGATCTGTTTTTGGCTTTTATCCCATTCTTCTCCGGCTTATCTTCCAAGATAAAAGCAATAAACACAAAATTTCATTAAACTTTCAAGTACGAAGGCAACGAAAACGCAATATCCCGTAAAATCAAATATTTATCTTCGGCACATTGCACAGCGCTTAAAATATCTTTATTCAATTTTAGGGCAAGAATCCTTCTTAGAGTGTGCTTCTGAGAATATTTACATTTTACAATTACACAGTGAATTAGTTTCCGCAAGCTACACAACCCGACGTTCCGTAGACTCCCTCTCGTCTCCTCGGTCTCTAGTTTCCCGTCGTCCGTCTGCCCCTTACCGAGATATTCGTCGTTTCGGACCTGACAAAGAAACTGAATTAGTATTTCAATTAAACTTGCACGTAACGGCGAATAGGACGTCCGGAAGAGTTTTCTTTCAACACACGGAATGTGTCTAAATGAAGCAGAATGTCCATCTTATGTACCTTCTTCCTTAGTTCTGCCCTTTTTTTTATTTTTTTCGTTTCTCCCGCAGTTTTCTCCTTATTCCCTATCTCCATGCGAATGCTCCTAAAAGTCTACTTGCGAAAAAGCGAGCTTTTCTGTTGAACGGGATGGGGTGCCCGCCGATTACCTGAGTACGAAATGGGTTTGCCGACATTTCTTTGTTATTTCGACCAGAAAGTGTTTAGGTTGGAATTTAACTGTTGGTAATAGTCAAATATTGCCCGTGAAAGGAGGAAAATTGGAAAAGTTCGTCGTCAAAATGTTCCTTGACATATACGTAGACGCTTAACGAAAAGTATCCTATTGAACCTGTGTTCCATAGCTCAGAGCCAATGCAAGTACATGTATTCTTGCATCTAGATTAGACCGAAACAAGAACTGTAACTAGACATTTTGTTGTTCATTATTTTTTTAATTCAAGGAATTCTCTCGTTCGAACTTAAATGTTGATCTGCTTCTACGTACACAATTATGTACCTCCGAGCAATAATTTATTCTGCAAAAAACACAAAAGTATCGGCAACTTCCGCAACACACAAGTTTAATCAATTGATCCGGGAAGGCCGTTTCGAGGATCCAAGCGAAACATTAAAGAACGCATTAATCTCGTTGTCCAGACGGTATTCCTTTCTAGCTACCTGCTTTTTAAGATTACGTATTAAATTCATCTGTTACAAGTTTCGGATAGGCATTACTTCCGGCAATCAATTCTTCTGTTCCGAATCAATCTTACACATCGACAAACCACAATTTATTGGTCCGCCTACTGTTACGGAAGTAGTTATTTGAGGTCTACGGTTGAAGGAGCCGTTACATTTTGTACTTTACTAAGCATGACAGTTGCCCTGAGGACATCTTATACCTCCCATCGTTCTTAGATGATTATTCCTCACTACCGACCCCTTTCACATTATTCAAATTTTGTTTACTCTGTTAGTTTCCCATCAACTAGCTCTCATTGTAAGCGTCTATGTATTGAAGTCTTCTTCTTCACTTCTCTTGTGAAACGGAAGCTGGTCCCTAATTCTATCTTTCTCCTATTCCATTCCACCGACGCCAAAGTCACTCCTCACCGTTCCCTTTTAAATGCAGACGAGCAAACTTTAATCATTGCATTTCGGAATTGATTTAAAGTAACTTTATTCAATTATCGTAATAAAACTCGAGGCAAGCTCGCTGCCGGCTAGAGATAAGGAAACATAGTATTTCTTTGGGGAGTCCTTTCTGAATTAAATTCGCAGAAATTGTTAAGGTGAACGGTTGGAAACACTTTGGCGAAATTTAATATACCTAAAGATGCGTTCCAAAAGTAATTATCTCGATTTCTAATTTCATTGAAAGGATGTTTGACTTGTCGAAAAAATCATGACGTATCTTTTCCGTGTTTTAGAAAATTCTCCTATTTACATAAAAGACAACGATCAACCAATTGTTCCCAAATCAATATTTTGAGCAGCAGGAAGAAATCAGAAAGCTGGTGCGTTGAATAACATGTTCGCTCATACGGACATCATATGAGAAGTACCAGTGTTTCTAGACAGATGACGCTTGACTGTGCGTATCATCCTTTAGTTGGCAAGTATCAACTCAAATCTCATCATCAAATCAAAGACTAAGTTTTCTACTTCTAGATTATTTACGACATCTCCAACCATTCGAACCACCCAGAACATCTATCTCCATGTTCGAGATTGCGTAACTAATCCCTCAATCAATATTCAATCCGTGAAAGCTAATATTAAGTATATTGATCTCTCGAAGGCAAAGGGTCACTATATTATAGACCATAACCGTCCTTTCGCATGCCGGCATAACAATAACCGTCAAAATCCACGCGGACATCTTTTTACCTTCTGCCGTTATAGATAAATCCTATCTCCCTGGAGAAATCTAATACGAACGGACAAGAAGGCATACCCTCGAGTATATTAGCCTAATACCGACTACTACGCAGTACGCCTTAGAAAAAATAGGAAAAAGGCAAGCCATCTCGTATATATTTTAATAATCTCACCTCCTTGTCATCCGTCTCCTTTTTGCCAGGAGCTACTTTACCATGGCAGGTTTTCATATCGTTTCCACGTTATTTTAACTCTTGGAGCCGCGCTATTGTACCGAAAAACAAACTTTTCAAAATCCGCGAACGCCGGGAAAAGAAAATAAAGGAAGAAGATAGATATTTTCTTAGGCTTCCCGTTAGGTTAAGCCAGAAAAGGTGCGAGATCCCCTTTTTCCTGTTACAAGAGAGCTCCCGTCTTGAAGAAGCAACCCTTCCAGTTGGTCCTCGCGCGTTGTAAAAACAGGATTTTAAGCCGAGTGAAAGGAAAGGTATAACAATAAAAGAGACAGTGGTGGCTGCCTTCCTCTTATTGTCAGTGCTGTAAAATATACAGCGAATACCATGATTATAGTAATGGTAGCGGTCTCTAAAGAACTTTTTTATTTTACTAAAATATCGAATACAAAAACGTGCTCGGTCTCGAGGAAGATATACAGACCGCTGAAGTTAAGCCTAGCCGTTTTCTGTTGAGGATGTTGAAGATCTCCAAGTTCTTTTTGAGGAAGTGATATTGGCTTAAATTTCTTATATCTCAGCTGTAAAAGATCTATTTAACCTATAAAAAAAAAGACGGCTGAAATGTAGCAACTAGCGTATTGAAAAATGTTTGCTGAATTCTTCCCACATCGCTCCTACAAACTCATCCAGCGTTACAGGAAGACAACGACGAGATCCCAACTATCGATTAAGTTGGTCCCAAAAATATTCGATATAATTGCAATCTGGAGAATTATAGAATTGTATCGTTTTTGTTTTTTTTTTAACGTAACAATGACTCCGTTCACGATCGGTCAGGACGACACTTCAATATAATACTCCGAGGATAAACTTGATGTCAACAATCGGTATGTAAATACAAGACGGAAAGCCAGCAGTTCATTTGAATAATAGATACTGCACAGAGCGAGGTGCAGAGACTCCGGATATATATTTATTGAAGCGGTTCTCAAGCTCTTCTCCTCCTCCTTAACTTTAATATAAAGGAATTTTAATAATAGCCGGGTCGCTTGTCCGCAACAGAGGAATGAATTATAACATGACGCCAAGATCCGTGGAATAAGAAAAGAGGTGGAATCCAGTTACCCAGCGGAAAACAATGGAAGGGCTGTACGTGAACTTCGGGAAATGGAATGAGATACTTTGACGATGATCGTTGGTCGGAAGATTCGGATGAGTGTGACCTAGTTTCTTTTAGACAGAAAACTGGAAGCAAAACGTCGGTGATGACGTTATCGTGTATTTTTGAGAAAATTTAAGATATAGAGTATGCTGATGGTGATATTCTTTGATGTCGGCAAGTTGGATGATGACAATTTTCATATTTAAATACGTCCTAAATAGAGGATGTGAAAATCGAGGAAGAAATGGAGCTGAAGCGGTTCGGTGTGAGATCTATTGTTGAATATTGTGCTATTGTGCTATATCAGTTCACAGAGTACTGAAATGTAATAGATACAAACTATTTAAAATATATTTCGTGCATGAGCTTAACCTTTCATAAATTTAACGTTATCACGGAAAGTTCTATGGAACTCGCAGATTCCACATTTCCTAGCTTGTACTTCGTGGTTTAATGAGAGCAATTTTTCAAACAATAACAAAAACAAAGATGGCGCAGCATACGTGTTTGGTATGAAATATTTTCAGACCAGTTCATCGATCCATACTTTCTTTGCCGACACCTCAACTACGTTTTACTTACTTGAGAATTTTAATTTGCGGCAGACGAAGATGACGCGTCTGCTCACAACAGGAACATAGTAAGCGATAATCTGAACAGGATATTCTCGAGACCGGAGATGATCATATAGGAGGGCCGTTTGTGTTCTCACAAAGTCCTTTAGATGATAAAATCTAGTAATGACGAAGGATTCCGTTGAAAAGAATAAGCGTCACTTAGCAGCGACGTATTTAATTTAACAATTTTTATCGCGAAATTAATGTTTATTATGTCCTCCTCTATCTCGCCACAGGATTAACATTGAGCATTAATTCTTTTAGGCAAACACTCAAGCGATGTTACAATATTTTCTCTGTACATAGCGTATATGTACATATCTCTTGAGCGGTGGTACCAAGATGGTAGTCACCTCCATTTCATTATCAACGCATATAAAATTTAGGAAATACGAGAGTTTCTCTGCACGTACAGATTTTCTAGTTTGCATGGCGCACATCTTACAAAGTTATTATGTTATTTCACGGATTTCAAACGACAATTGAATAGAAATACAATCTCTCGGATTCCGTTTTAGCAATTAAAAGTTAAACGATTCCCGAAAGAGGAATAAGACCCGTCTTTCCAAACCTCTTACAAGGAGATCCATTACTTAGTCCAACAATCGAATAAATCTTAAAGAATAATATTTGTCGTTGTCCTCAGTACAAACGAGGCAATATTCCGCGATTCCGAAATGCAATCCTAATCTAGGAAAGTCCTCATTTAAATTAAGCACAAAAGGCTGCAGCCATCCAGACATCCTGCAATCCAGACGTTCCCGGCGCGATAGCGACTCTAGACCATCGTCGGGGATGTTTCCGCTTCGTATTATAACGGCGATATTACAATGTTGTAAAGTTGAAGTGTATTGCATTTCGGAAATGTTATGAAATAAAACGTAATTACTTCTTCTTTAGTCGTCTCCGGGACCACCGCCACTCCAGGGCTTTGCGACAAAAGCGCTCGTCCTTTATTGGATTGCCGTCTCGCCCTAGGTGGCGCTGCAATACCGGCAGCACAGATGTAATTATAAGTGCGGTTATTCCATCCTTAAATTAGAGCTCTTCTGCTTTTGTTCTCGACAATGAGACGGCATAATTATCGAAAAAAGGAAATGAGATAGAAGAAAAAGCGCGGGAAATATTCAAATAAAAAGAAGGCGGAATACTAGAGAGGAAGGAAAATAAGCTTTTTCCTAATGCAAGCGTTCGTAAAATGAATTATTCCAAAAACCGATCTAGCGCGAAAGTGAGAAAAGTAGAATGATTTAAGCTTTTGAAAATTACACATTCGTTTTAAACTGCATAAAATGAAAGTTCTCTACAATTCTTTAGGAACATATCGATCCAATCTCCAAATACCCTCCCATACAACCCGCATAAAAACAGCCCAAATAACTAATTTGGGGGCAAAACAAGCATCAAAAATCGCCCCTAAAAACGTCATCGTCAACGTAGGTATAATTAAATCCGGTTCTACAAAGGGAATTAACTCGAACCCCCTTTCATTCCGCTTCTTAACTCAACGTCATTCCCTCGCATTAGCCTGGCACGACGCGGAAATAAAAGAAATCTTGATTAAAAGTAAGAAATTGCAAGTAAAATATTTGTCGGGAATATTTTCTTCGTTACGCCGGCAACGCGAGACCAGGCAAGCAGGCGAAGCGGGCGAAGCAGACAAGCAGCGCCACCAATCACGCCGCTCTTCCGACTTCCCTAATTAAAACAAGTCTCATTGACGGATGGAAAACAATTTAGCACCCTTTAAACGAATTTACGCGAGCTGCTTTTCTACGGTGAGGGTGCTTTGGCGGCAAACGGTAAGTACTAGACGTAGATCTTCGCCTTTTGTTAGGCGCGAGCCGCTTCGATAAAACCGCGACTCTATGCGAATGCAATTATTAAGGTACCTAGGCGTTTAGCAAATAATTCTCGACGAGAATTCGATTATGCGATGGAACAATGGACTGACATGTCAGCAGCGTTGAGTATGGATTACACGTTCGCCGTGAATGGTGTTGGGAGGAGCACTAAATTTCCCCGTGCCATCTTTGAGATATTTTGTTTGGTGTGGAGGTGTATGGAACAATAGAAAATGTATTTTCAATACCAGTTGGTGTATTTTAAGGATGGCCATTGATTTCGGCAAAAAGAAGCATCTTCCGGGCGAACCGCAAGACGAGAATCGAGATAATCGACGTAAAATTGGCGAGAAAAATGTTTGAAGGAAACCAGAAGGAAAATAATAATTAGAAATAATAAAATCAGTTAATTAACCTAAAATTACAAAAACGCTACCGATCTTTATATATGAAGATTTATGGGGCAACCAAGTACTTTAGATGCGTTGTTTTAAAAAATCCACACCGTAATATGCATATATGTATTTAACAAGAAAAAGATTCGTACAGCACAATGTCGTAATTCATATAAAAAAAGCACTTTCAAGTACTCACATTCAATAGAATAAGATCAGCGGATCAAGCAAAGATTACTTTAACAAATAGAACATTTACAAAAAAAATCACGGTTACTTTTTCCATTGTATGTACACCATCGCTCACGAAGAGCATGTTTTTATTCAATGTTTTATTCAGCAATATCTTACTTCCCGTACCTTCGGCATTGGTGGGGTGAATAACAAAACGCCGAGCACGAACGACGAGGGAACGAAATACTTTTACGACAAATAAAGTCGAGGCGAAAGCGTAGCATGCAAACGCTTTATTCTATTTGCGAACGGGAAAAATGCGCCTCATTGTATTCTAAAATTTATATTTTAATACAAGCCCGGGAGAATGGCGGTGTCGAGTAGCAAAGACGGCGACAAAAGACGTCCACTCCTTCCCCTTGTCCCACAATCCTACAGATACTACGCGTTAGATACCTACGGCATGTGTTCGTTCCGTTTCGCTTACAAATAAGGTGCATTTCACGTAATTTATGTAACGTCACGTCTATGTACATGTAGAAGCACGTCTACGATATGGAGGAAACATCTCTGAATGCAGACTTCATTTTGTAATGAAAGGAAAATGTATAGTAGCATGTGGCGTCCAATAGAGAAGTTATTTGGGACTTTTTTTAAGGGTTAAAGAACGTTTGATCGGGATCAAGATGAAAATCTGAGAAGTCGACGTTATCTTTAATACCTGATTAGAGCAGAATAGAATTTCGGGCGACTCCTGGTACACAGACGATCTGAATTTTGGAGCGAAGAGACCTTCCGTACCGTATCAGCTCGTAGCCCCGAGCCGGATCCTCGATTTTTATTTTAGCGTTTCGTAAAAAATTAAGTATACGCCAGAGAAGTAGATAGCGAAGAACAATAATGGAACGTAATTATATGAAATTTGCTGATAGATCCGTATTAATCCAGACGTACATCAGAGATTCTGTTAATTTTATCCATTACGAAAAAAGTTGTAAATGTTTGGTGATCTGCAGTAAACACGTTAAAAGCATCGCATGTAATTTAAATTGTTAAAATTGTCAGCAAATGTCGAAGGCTTAATGATAACCTAAAAATACATCGCTGCATAACATCTACTACGTTGCTACTGATTGGTACACAGGAAACCGCTTATTTCTGAATAGCGATAAGTGTAAGGTAGTTCCAGAGGGTCAAGGCAACAATTACATCCAGTTCACGTACACGAGAATAGTAAACCACTTACTCGAGGTCGAAAAGTTGAAGGTGTTCTTTTTGATAATAGGCGCGCACAAAAATTTAACTATGGCGTGTGCGTATAAAACGCGATGGAAGTATTCTTAGTCTGGCACATACAACAACAAACAACTTCTTTCGTCAAATTCAGTTTCATTTCTCAACATAAATCTCCACGCTCGCAAATCTTTCAGGCTGAAAATAGAAAAAAGAATCGTTGTAGACGATGGGACCTCGATTCGTAAATTTTTGCCATGGCGGCCACTCAAGCGCGAGGCAATTATTTCAAAAAACCTCACCGTCACTTTTCCGGCCGATGGAGATACAAATTTTGTTTTTACCCCATTCATCTGTAAAGCATTTTTATTCGCATAACTCGTACAAACATTAGATTTACATAATTCAATGAAACGTATGCTTGAACCAGCAGTTTTAACATTTTTTAACTATAAAATGAATGTATTTACATAAAGCAACGAAGTATTCTACGCCCCGCAATATTCTTACGCAAGAAAACAATAAGTTCTTTATTTCGTTTAACTTCCTCAAATTCCTCCTCATCACCGAACTTCAACCATTAGTTTACTTAGAAACGGTCCATGGCACAACATTATATGTTTATGTAAATGGACTTCTTTCCAAAACTATGTAAATGCCCGTTAGTCGGTTAAGTTTCGCTACACTTGACGGATGATGCTTCGTTAACAGTTTACATCCATTACTTGCTTTAATGAGAAATATCGCAGTAAACATTATCACTGCGATATTTTTTTAATAGAGCTACATTTAGTTCTATAAAAAAAATGAAGCGAGTAGTTTCCGTAATGTTAACGTATATTTCAAACTACCAGCTAATTAAAACAAATTTTACCACGTACTGATTGGCTGCAGTAGAAAAAAGCAAAAATTTCCGAACGTAAAGCAGCATGCTTATTTCGCTTAAACTTTAAAGGAGAGCTGTTTGCTTTTGAGCTTTGACGCTGGCCAATCGGATATAGGAAATTGAGATTAAAATCGTTTCAAATGAAATCAATTCAGGTATTTTATTTATTTCTTGAATATCAAGGTGATGATACGCGAAACATCATATATCTGGCTACAAATTAGTCTCGAAAGAAAGCCAACCAACCACGTAGAGTGACTATTCTCGCTGGATATTATCTTGATATATGTTACATATTATACTTGTATACAAATTGGTTTAGTATCAACTCTGCGTTCGTAATCCGTTGACTCGCTTTTGAAACAAATAACAAAAAAACATAGCACAGCACACAATTAGGCATCAGCAGACGTTCGTTTCTAACGTGAAAGATTTAAAAATGTTCCCCTACAAAGCGCAAATTGTTCACGAATTGCTGCCTGCTGACAGTCGGGCAAGGTTAACTTACTGCCATCTACGCCAGATCTAACAGCACCAGACTTTTTCTTTTGGGGCTTCTTAAAATTTCACGTTTACCGCAACAAACCACGAACCTTGCAAGCCTTGAAAGTTAACATTGAAGCAGAAAATGCCGTAAAACGAGCGCAATTATACATCAACTCGGGAGGTTGCCATTTGAGCGATATAATTTTTTTCCAATTAATGTCATCAAATTTACACCTTCAAATACACTTTTTATGCGTTACTTTTGCGCCACTTTGTATATGCAGGAAAATAAATATGATACGCTCGACGAATTCATTACGTCAACATTACGTATGCCGCACATTTATGCGACGCAAAACGACGTAAAATTTTAATTAAGAGATTGGGCCGCGAATCGTACAGTTTCTAGTTCCGAGTTGAAAAGTAGAGTAAACTCAATTGTTTTAAGTAATTCATCTATGAAGAAAGAAGAACTATATAATAAAGTAATTAAAGACGCTAAAAATCAATAATTTTTCTAATAAAACAAAAACGTCATGATCATAAGTCAAGCTGATGATAAATTGAAACCTCATGTAAATAATTGCATTTTAATTACTGAACCGAATAAAGTTTCTGATGCATTTGGAAGCTATTCTTCATCTATGGCAGAAGCGCTTATCGATTGTCTTTCTTTCAACCTGTTTGTGCTCTTGACAGAATTAAAATAGCCAATAAAATGTCGTACAACAATGATCGAAATTTACGATTTTTCACTTAAGCATATTATTAATGAAATGGCGCATCACTTAAATTATTTGATTTCGTTCGCGGAGGGTCAGTTTTCGGCTTCGTAGAAGATTGCTGTTGTGGAGCCTATTTATAAGTGGGCCAGCGATGTCGAGGTAATACCTTAATCTTAATATCTTACCGACCAATATATCACTTAAATTCCTTAAGTATCCTTAAAGTATTCTCTAGAGTAACTGAACCCGCTGTTTGTGATCAGTTGAGTCGAGGCATGTCCACGAAATTGTACTTTATCATTGACTCCTCTTAATCAAAAAAAAAAATTCATTTTATTGGGCACGTTATAAATATAAAGAAGAAAACAACGTTCCATCTAAATCATCATCAGAGGGGAATATCGAAATCTCAGAAGGTGCTAACGCAAATTAAAGCGCCCTAATGAAAATTACGCAGCGAAAACGTCGGAGATTGTCACATTCAATTAAAGTCAATTACAAAATATAGAGTTCGCCTCAGCCTGCCCACCTACCTACCTTGCCTATCAACCTGGGCAAGGTGGCCATTATTCCTCGCGTCTTACAGTGGCAATTATTACGACAATGGCATGTCGCCGATACTAAAAGATCCGGCGGTAATTCCCGGGCGCGACGTACAGAGTGCAGCACCGTTTCTCACGGCGAACGAAACGCAATAATGGAAGTGTCGGCCGTGGTGGAGGGAGCGGTCTGACGACGCTAATTGTAAACGAAATAAAACAGACGCTAATTAAATACATCGCAATAAATTTGCATCAATTTAATCGTCGTTTTAAATTCAAATAAGACTACCCATCAGCTCGGCGGAGAGTAGGGCGCCCGTTTATATCTGCGTGGAGCTTTTCTTTCGGTCTTTCTCTTCTCCCAGTTAATGGGAAATCTTTAAGTAAATATAATTTTAATTCGTATCTACGCTCCAAGCAGTTTCTCATCCTTCCCGATGGTGCCGGTTGTTAATGTTGAAGTTGGCCAAGTACGAGTAACTGCACGATGAAAAAATTAAAAATATTTGAGATGTACGACTCCTCGTATAATGTATGTTGCAACTAGATTTTACGTTACATTGATGGTAAATATTTTTGAATTATACATTGTAAGTAAGCGTCAATAGCTCACTTACATGAAAGAAGAGAAGAAAACAACGGTAATACGAAGATTTCCATGAAACTGTAGCGACCGAATCTCCCAAAATTTTAATAGTGAGTGAATGTTCTTTATTTTCAAGATATTTGCCCTATTATCAGCACTATCATAGCCATACCTGCAAGTTATCGAAATACCTCTTAAATCTCCTCAAACCATACGCCGGATACGAATATTTCGACGGAAATGTTGGCTGGTCTTAATTTACGCAAGCGGTATGCATCCGGGGAAGAACCCCCGCGATCAATTTCAAAATTTATTTCCTTTTTGGGGAATGTACGTTCGTTCACTGCTTTGCTTTCCCGCTGGATTCTCATTCTGCTTTTACACAATTTATGGCAGTAATTATGGGAGAAGACCGACCGCTACTTCGGCGGCGGTTCCCACCGAACCACCGCCGCTTTAATTCGAATAATTCCAAACTTTACGCATTAGTTCCTCGGCGCACAATTAAAATAGACAATAGTATTGTATTAGCGGCGAGACGTACGGTTCTGAAGATATTAATGTGTCTCCTTTACTGCTCTACTTGAAATTGATTGGCGTGACAACAGTGTGCATAGGTAAGCGCTTGAGACAAAACGTAAAATATTGGCCCCGTTCAGAGCTTTAGAAGTATTTTAATATATTATTATATGTGCTTCACGTTGATAATAACAACAATACGAGCTAAATAACATCTATACAAAATAAATGTACGTACAGCGTATTTCTTTGTAGATTCTTTAGCTAGACGCCGCACAAATTATTGGAATAATTCAAATCATAAGTTTCGAAGATCCACGAATCCTTCGTATTGATGTTGCAATTTCAAGTGCTACTCGTCCTAAATTGCGACGGTAATTAACAACTGCAACGACGACAAATACAAAACCTCTTTCAACCAGAAAACTAGGAGGAAATTAAACGTTCGGACTTTTCTCCTGATTGTAACATTGAGCAACGGTCATTCCCAATACACGCTTCGTTTCCGAACGATTTTCGGCGAACCAGCGAATGTAACACTCGAAATTAGATCACCTCCAAATAAGTCCGGGCGCTTCCAACGTAGGCTATTAAGAATCAACTATTAGCATGTCATTAAACGATCTTCCGCTAGAGCCGGCGCCTCCTCCGCTGGTAATGAGATTATAACGGATACGCTCCTTGATTGTTTCGCTAATGGTTTGCCCGCCGCGAAATGCGCGGACGAGAGATGAACTAGACGAAGAAGAAGACGCTAAAACGAGGAGAAAAAAGACCCGCGTATTTTACCGGAGGTATAGTCTACTTCCTCGCTGTTTTCTTCGAGCGATGGCGTCGCGATCAAATACGAGAAATTTCATAAAAATTCGCGACGACGCTGAATTCTAAATTGATATCGCGTCTTCCTTTTGTTTTCTTTTCATCGTTTCTTTTACTCCGGCAAATTGATGAGGCGCTCGCCGGAGTTATATTTGAATTGCGACGTTGCCGCGGTTTATTTAATATCGGTTACTAAGTTTTCAACTCTAATTGTTTCCGTTTCGGCTTGTTTTATTAAAATATTTGATGCGCGAACATCGGTCGGAGGTAAGCTGAGAGGGAAAAGAAACTTGTCTGATTATTGTGTTTGTTTTTTGATTTCGTTCCTTCCATTTGGTTTTTCTTTAATGGGATAATCTGGATGTAATAATAATAGTAATGAGAAAAATAATTGAACTAGAGCACGGATACGCGTTTCGCTGTATTGCGGTTCATCAGTGAATCATCATTTGTGCAAAGTGGTCTAATAAATACGGTTGAGGCGGAAAACATAAAGATGAGAGCTAAAGATGTAACTTATCAATTTGTTTGCAAACGCCTCTAACGATTGTGATGAATCGGCTAACAGCTTTATCAGCCAAAAAATTAATAGAAATAGGACTACAACCTAGTCACTGGCCTAATTCTCTGTTAGCCTCCTACCATGAAAATCTCTTTTATTGTTTAAGTTTAAATTTGACAAAAATGTTAAATTTTGTGGTTATTATAAACCCGAAATGTAAATGGACCCGCAATAAATGATCTTCGAGATCTCTTTTTTTTATTAGAAAAGTTAATTTTCTTCTTTTACCTATATTTGGCATCGCAAAGGTAAACTAAAAAGATCATCATCATCTCGTTAGCTTATGAGAAATAAATGGGCGTATACATAAGCCGCTGAAAAATTAGAAAGGAAGTCAAAATGGCATTGCTTTGCCGGTGATTTAACGAGCGTAACTTGGATAAAACAACACTGTACATTGTACTAAAAATAGCTCCCTTCAATGTCGTATTTTTATCAATGTATTAATATGTAAAGAAGCAAGTAAATAATTATTGGTGAAAACTGCATTTATTTTTTGACTTGTTTTATGCTTGGTCCCAGAAAATAATAAATAATCGGAAATTTTTTATGGTTCACTCCTCTTATAAAGCCAAATTCTCCCCTAATTCTCATCTTAGGCAGTACAATACAAATGTACTTCTAAGCCAACCTTCCCTTCCTCCATCCTCCTTTCCCATGCTCCAATTCAATCCCTGTCCAAAGGACGACAGCCTCCGAAAAGCGACCGCTTTTAATTAGAGCCGTTGACTTTCTTTGACCGGAAATTTAATTTGAATATCGCAGAATTAAATTGATAACGGCGAGACGACGACGACGTGTATTTTAATATAATTAATTAGTACGACACGCATTGATTAATGCGTAAACGAACGGCTCTCCAATTTAGAGGGACGCGTTTGAAGGAACTGCACGGTTTAATTGAGAAAAGTAGCGCCCCTAGCTTTATTTTGGAGCGTTTTACTTCGTCGTTTATTGTGCTCGCGAAAAGTATGTATACACATTGCATATAAACGGGTAAGCAATCCACCTTTGTCGGTGGGATAAATTCTTTCCTAGCATTCTTTATAGCAAAAAACCATATAGCAATTTTCCTAGCCCGCAGTACTTTTCGCGCTTGTCGTTTACTCGCTTCTATAACTCGATCGAATATACGAGGATGGTATGTGCTAAGCAAGACAGCGCAATTGTTTAGCATTTACTAAATTCATGTCTCGACGTAATCGCCTACACACCTTGCTCGAAGAGAAATGGTGACAACCACTAAAGGAAAGTGCTCACAGGCGGTAACATAGATTTGGCACTCTACGTCAACAATGCCCAAAGACGGGCACTTCCCAATACCATATGGTTGCATCGGTATGAATTTAAGACAATGTTTCAATACGCCATACAACCAAGTAATATATACAGTGAGAGCCCTCAAGAAACACTCACGGTTCTAGGCTTATGGCGACTGCCCGATAATGAGAAATGTGAAACAAAATATACAAAATAATTTTTAAACTTTTAATCAAAAAATTCAGAAGTGTAAAATAGTTTTCTTTGAGTGTTACCCGCAAAGGAGAGTCGAGGCAACATGACCCGACGTAATCATCATAGTTAGCGAACAAACTACCCTCTTTTAACGTGTTTCTATATTTGTTTCCGTATGTTTTCAAAACATCGTGTCCGCTCCAGGGATCGTCGAAGAAAGTTCGGTCCGCATCCGTCCGATAGAGCATCTTCTCATCAGGACGCGTTTTACGTAGAAATAAACAGGTTCCAGATATATTATCGTGTCGTATCAGAACTGTCCGCAATGAGGACTTTTGCTTAATTAAACGTAGCACTTTTTTTTAGAATTCACAGATATAAGAGAAAATAGAGATTCAAAAAAAAAGACCTTCAGTTTTCCAAAAACACTCATCGCGGTACCAGGTTAATTCCCTTTGTTCCAGGGTAGTAATAATCCAGAGTGTAGCAACAAAAAAGGGCGATGATACATTGCACGGGCGACCAAATCTTCGATCCGAACTGCCCAGCGCGCAATATCACACCTCGCCGAGTACTGTCAAAGCATTCGGCGCTGTCTTTTGATATTTCGCTGGGCTGCGGGTGAAATACACTCCACGGTAAAGTAACGTATCTACGTACATTCGTGAACAATCCTTCGTTTTTACATCGGCGTTGTAATTGGTAAATCAATATTAATGCGTAAATTAATGTATTAATGCGAGGGCCCTTACGCAATAAATCTTTAATGGAATTTCTTGCAAGTTTCCATTTTTTTACCCAAAAATTAGTTATTGATCCAGTCAACGATATTTAATGGTGTGTATTCCAAGAAACATCCATATTGCATCATGTGCTTCACCCCGAATGGCTTCATTTGGTTAATCCGACAAAGTTTAAATTGAACCGCGCAGCAACTGTACCGAGCGTTCTGCTCCGGACTGTACTTCACCTAGGTGAATGTATCCACCCCTTGCTCATTCGATTATTTCACATATGTTACGTCATCTGTTCCACGTCACGGCTGCAAAGCTACTCTCCCATCTCTTTCTCTGGGTAGCCGATGCCGTTATCAAAAAAAAAAAAGAAATAGAAAAAGAACGACGAAAGAATGGTGAAAATATTCGGGCCAGTAGAGAAATTTTAGCGTATATAATCCTGCTTGAAAGAAATTGACTTCCATTCTAATACGTTCTGTTCTCTCCGTCTCCATTCCCTTTCTCTTTGGCAAGGATGTATTCAAAGTTTCTCCAGGTCGCGGAAAAAGGCAGGTAGATATTTTAGGTTTTATTTTCCTTTCTTACACTTGCTCTTTTCCCAATCGCCAATTTATAGCGCCAAGCGAGCTTGTTACCCCTCCTCGCCCACAACGCGACGGCCTTGTTATTGTGAATTATTATCGAAGGTTTTACGCTTACGTTCATTTTCCCCCTTCCCTCGATGTCGAAAGGCGAACGCTCTTCTCTGCGCGATATGATTTTTAGCACCCTCTTTATTTCCCGTTGCGTTTGCGGCTGTCGCCGGAAAAGAAAAGGAAACAGGAAATATTTCGCGAGCTAAAAAATACGAGAGACGTAAATCAAATTTTATATCTTCGGAAGTTTATCGAGGTCATCGCGTCTATCGACTTGTTTAAAGTTGATCTTTGTGTGTCAAAGCGTAATGACGATAATCGTAATCGTAAATATTCGAAGATTAAATTGAAGAAAGTTTCTCTTTCATGGATGGCTATATAAAGAAAATTATTTGAAATACATTTAAGCTTCGATTTCTCCGGGGGTAATTTCGAAATGACTTTGGTGGGTTTAATCATGCAGTAGGAGGCATTTATTATGGAAAGCTTAAAATACTGCGGTTGGTTAGATTGGAGTTCTGCGTCATTTTGTATGTTCTCGTAGTTTATATTCGAATAAGTTTGTTACTGAAATTCGATCGAAACTAGCAAAGCATGCATTTATTTACAATGTTATTCGTGTTACTCGACACGAAGTATTGCAGTCGAATTATTTGATTTTGGTAAAGTTTTATTTTTTGAAATGAATTGAATAGGGACATATTCCATGTACTTTGTGAGATTATCTTCGTAAAATACCCTTGTCCCAAAAATACAAAATGTATGAAGGTCTCATTTTTTTTACATGGAACGCCCTGAATATTATTTCATTTTTCTATTTCTAGAACCGAAATAAAACGGAATTTAATTATAAGTTATAAACGGCCTGAACGGCCGGCGCGACACAAAGTAAAGAAAAAAAGTAATAATAATAATAAATGAATGACCAAAAGGAATTAAAATAAAAAGTACTAATAAATTAAAAAAAGTACTATGTGTAACATAGTACTTTTATTAATATCCCCATTGTATTCTCAGAATACGCTTGTGCTATCTGGAATGTCTGCTGAACTTCCAGCTCTGTCCCGCTTCTTTTTATTATTGTTAACGAGTTACATACTCGTGACGATACTAGTGACGATATTGCGAAAGTGTTGATTGTCTGCGTCCGTGCTTTCGTTTGGGAATTTTGGTTATAGCTAAGGTAGGTCTGTAGTTCCTTTTTTTTTGCTAACAATCTTCTTATTTGTTTACTCTTGGGTAGTTATGCTTTCTGTCTTGAAAAAATATTTTCCTGCCAACCTTCATCGGGAAGATTCACAAGAACCAAATTCGTCAGGTAGCAAAATGTGACCAGAAGCAGAGAAACAATGATTTAGGCTCGGTTCTTAAGGCGTGCAGAATCTACGTCTTTCTTTCCACAAGAAACTTTTAATTGTTCGCCGTTCCTATCTATAGTGTACGTTCGGATGCAAAAAATTCGATCCGTCTTGTTTCTTCTTTCATCTTGTTTCATCTTTACTTGCATTTCTAAAACTTCTAACTGCGTTTTCTTATCCGCATTATTCCACCCGCGATAGATCATAAGAAAGAGATTATTTACCATTAACTAAATATTATAATCTAAAAAATCTCCACCAAGAGAAAAGAATCCCGCTACGATGTAATAAAAAAAAAAGGATCAAGCAGGTATATCTTCCGTATACCTCCGCACATAAAAAATGAAGCACGCAAACGAGCAACGGCAGCTCCCTTTTTAAATAAGTACACTCCTGATACTAAGTGGTACATTTAGTGGGTCCGGGGATCACTTCATTAAATCCACTCACACACAAGCTACCAAAGAGAGCTTCACCCTCACCATCTGCCATAACTTAATATATCCGACATACTCTCTCTCGGCCCGGCCGTAATACCCCGACGGCTCGAGAATTACGAGCGAGAACCGTGTATGTTTCCCTTTTCCGCTTCGTCTCTCGTCCACGTGCTTCGGTGGAACGTTCAGACTCCGAATACTAAGAATTTTTTCACTTGCGCATTTTTGAGCGCGCGTGAGGTCCGTCGAGCTAGTGTCCTGTAATTAAATTTGTCCATCAAGCTGTACGGATCATTCTATTAGCGAAGCTTAAGTATGCCCGAGCTTTTTCTCTATTATTGCGAAAATGGGGGAAGTATTCTGCTTTCTTCCAATTGTACTTTGTCGGATGTTATTATCGTATATTTTAATCAATTTAGGTGTTTTTTCGTTTAATGCTGACGGATAAGAAAAAGGCTGTTTGTGACGTGAAGGCAAGTCAAACAACGAACGAGATTAGTTTTTTAGCATTTCTAGCAGCTCAAAAAAGTGAACATAATTCATTCACGCTGTTCAGGTTGGTCATTTGAGCATAATGAAAAATATAAGTCCTATTTCCATTCGAGCAGCTTAAAGCTATGAAGGTCGTTATCTTGCGCGGGGACACTATCGAAAATGATCGGTGGTGCTGATGAATCGTCGTGCTTTTTCAATAGTAGAAGGATCGTTTACAAAGAATTTGTGCTCGCGAAAGAAACTATCAACTAATTCTTTTTGAAAATACGTCCTTGAAATGCTCCGAATCCATGATTTTGATGATCGCCTCATCCGGTTTTTGACGAAGAAATAGGTTCTTGCGGTTGCTATCATTTTTATTTCCTTCTTCTACAATGTTTTATACGTGACCAGGCGTCGCAATCAATATACGAATTCAAGTAAAAAATCAAAAGCTGCAGAATGCTTGAAAGAATGTTTAGAAAGGAGTCGCGATCAAGCAGCACACGTCTTTAAAATTTTAAGGAATATGTGGAAGAAAACTATTTTGTGAAATTTAAAATGTTTAGGATAATTTCATTAAATCACTTTGTAACACATATTCATCGCCTGCTTTCTTATATAGATACATACATTTGCAATCATTATTTATCACCAACTTAAAAATATTTATGGCATCCCTTTTAATAACTAAAATTCATATTTTCTTAGTAGCGATTCAAAAAATAATTTATCACCCTCTTTATGGATTTAAACGACCTCTTTATGGAAATCCATCCATAGTTTACTTCACTAACTGGCAATTTCCATAAGATAACGCATCGGCCGTATAACACTTGCTTATTATAGAAAGAGTGCTTTATCACCATCATCATTATGCAGAAACTTCTCTCTATATATACATACATTTAATACATATTTAATATACTCAAGGACTTATTAACAAAAGCAATTAACTTGGCGCCTGAAGAATTCCTTTGTTATCTTAGATTTAAAAGAGATCCCCGCCGTTCCGTCAGTTCCGCCGTTCCCGGGGTTTTTAATATGCGTGACAAATGCTCTAACTTTCCGCGCGAGAGCTTCCAAGCGAACGATTCCTCTTTTGAAAGAAGTCGAGCAGTCGTTTGACCGGCCAAAAACCATAAATATGATGTATGCGTAATCGTGGATGATTCACGAACTTTCTGGCATATATATGAAGTCCTTTATTATCCTTTCGCACCCAGCTCGACGTCCTTCAATAAAATATATCCCTTCTTTGGAACGAGGTAAAGGAAAAGAATTCTCATCCGAGATACCTAGAATCTTGATATAATGGAGCTACAAAGGTCGAAGCAGCCTTAGAAATTAAAGATATAACTAACGGTGACGTTAAGCTGCTTTATTTATGTGCATTTAAGTTAGTCTAAAATTAAGTACAACGAAAAAATTAATTCAATAAACCGTATTCGTTAGCTTGGTTTTGTTAAAGAAACAAAAAAAAAACTAGTAAATTTATTACAATAACAAGCAACGTTTATTAAATTGAAACCTCTTTATTAATGTAATAAGGTCTCGTTTATTAATGTGCCTACTAAGCCAATGAGGGACACAGTCGAAAACTTTGGCTTGTAGTCCGACGCAGCATAACGCTTCCTGCCTTTATTAACTAAAACCTCCCGAACAATTTCGAGACCCTCTAAGCGACAAACCAAGCAAACTCTGGAATTTTTACTTGTAGATATTTACGCGTTAGTAGTAACTTCATCAACATTTGTTGGGGAAGAGAAGAATGTTTGCAACAATCTTCCAATTACAAAAAAAATCATCATTTTTGAAAATACAAAGCTTAATACGGTAAATTTGAGGTAGACAGGTTCATAATTCCTAATGAAACATTTACTACAACAAAAGACACCGCTGAAGATAGAAATGCCCACGAAATGAGCGATGCCATGATTTCATCGTTATTTTTTTAACCTTTGTTCTCATTATCCAAAAAAAGTCAGCTGTCTAGATCTCCGTCTTCCATACATTTGTGATCCTCAGAATGATTTTAATACAATTCTATTAAAGGCAGGCACGATATATATTTTACGACAATTATTTTCCGTCAAGTCTCATTTTTTCCAAACCACACAGATGTGAAGTATAATAAATATTACGACGATCAGCTTCTTAACTGTAGTTGTTTAAAAAACATTCGATGCCTTTATAGAATCTGAGATACCTCACCAACGTAGCAGTTCCCTCAATTCCCTCTTCCCTCAAGAAATAAGGAAGGGGAGCTCAACATTCTGAAACGAGTCCCTCACCCATCGAACCGCGTATAATTACCAACCGCCCATTTCCTCTTATTATTCAGTACCTTTCCTCGGGGATACATCTCTTCCATTCGACTAACATAAAGGTGCTTAATTCTTGTAGTTCCGCCACGGATCCACTATGTTTCCTCCAACGGGCGCGTCGAAGTGAAAAAAGGCTCCTCGGTACGCTTGGAGTGCAAGGCTTCCGGGAATCCGGTACCGAAGATCACGTGGTCTCGGAAGAATAACCTCCTTCCGGGCGGGGAGCAGACTACCGTTACGCAGACGTTGGTCCTGGATAAGGTAGATCGTCATCAAGCTGGGATATATCAATGTACGGCGAGTAATGGTGTTGGGGAAGATGTTACCTCGCAGATTGTCCTCCACGTGCTTTGTAAGTCTGCATTTTTTTCTTTCTGTAAATGTTATCCCTATTTTCACAGTTTTATTTAATTTTTTCTTTAATGTGTTGTATACATTTAGACATATTTTATTTGTGCTGAAATGTCAAGAAGAAACTTTAAAACAACCGGATACTCTTCCGAAGTAATATAGTCTGTTGTGTGTATTCATCGATGCGTTGTAACTTAAACAGGAGTTTACAGGAAAGCGGCCAGTTAGAAGTTTTCGGGATCCTAGCTTTAAAGATAATTTGATACCTTCTTTCTTTTTAAAATATTTTCAAGGTTTTTCGGGTTAACCGAAAGTGGAACCGGAAGTGGAAACGTTGTTGTTTTAAACGGAGCATCAACATTGTTTCGCCAAATCATAGTCAAACTTTCTGTTCATATCATATAGGATGTCTAAAAATTAGTGTTGAAATCCCAATTGTAATCGTCATAGAATGGTATTCCTTTTAAAATAACAAAGTTCTTGGCGACTTCCAGTTAACCGAAAGTATAAGCAACTAGAAAATACTTTAGAAAGAAGATAGCTACCAAACAATTGCAAATCCCAATTTTCTAAAGCTCACGACAGAAGCTTCTAATTAGCCACTTCTGCGGTAAGTTATGTATAACTTTAGGAACACTATTATATTTGTTTTGTTTAAATTAATTATGCGAATATTTCATTTTTTCGACGAGAGCGCATGCTGCTTTCCACTGAAGAAATATATCCTCCTTCCTTGAATTGAATTCTCTTTCTTCTCTTCCCTCAATGTAGAACCTAAAATTCACCCGTTGTCATCTTGTTCTTCTCGCGTTCATTTCCGCAATAAATTCAGGGCGTATATTTTCAATTTATCCAAACTGCCTTATCTAGCACCTCATAACACTATGTCATCTCGACTGTACGCCGTGCACAACGCCTAAATTTCGAGGAAAATACATCGTCGCTTTATAGTCTAGTATATCGCATGTTGAGGTAATTTTTATAGATCGTTAATGCGTTAAGTTGGCCATATATTTTTACGATCGTTTACGTGTTATGTATTGCTATTCTCGTGTCGGTGTCGCCTTAAGTTGCTTTTTACCAAGCCCACGGTACTCCAAGCATCCGCGATTTGTTTCTAGTAACTATCACTACGTGTAAATCAAATAAATAATGTAAAAATCCAGTATTTAAGCAAAAGATTTGGATTAAATACAGTCAAACAAGAATGCTTCTTGAATTAACAAAGTTGAGGCAAGACCACATTGTTACAATTAGAAACATATGAGTTGCTCCTAACTGTTTCTATTCAGTTGGATTGAGGACCCTCGGAAAAGGACTTCTGTACTCCTAACTGGGCGAAGTACATATGAATGACATAGAATAGGTGAAATACTTTTGGCGAATATTCTATTTATTTAGTCCTTTCGCAAATTGAACATTCCAAGAAGCAGATTTCTACGTCATCAAAACGTAACATCTAAATGATTTATTTGGTCTCATTTTTCTCACATTCCACACAGCAAGATCCCATATTCTATGATCGTCCCCAAGTCCCTCGAAGTTCAGGTGCGGTAATAAACTAAAAGCACCGTTTCACCGTTTTCAAATGAAACGACCTTTCCATAGGAGCAACGCTAATAAAAGGGAAAGGAAAATGAAACCTTTTTTCGGTAAGTGTTTTAACCGAAATATACGCACCGATATTGTTCATATACCTGCACGCCCGCCCCCATAAACGTCTTTTATTATCCCATGCCCAAAGTATCTAGCTAGTTGGTCCATCCATTCTGAAACGTTCTACGTGAAAATTCACGGAGAACTATTGCCCGCTTTCTTTTATCCTGCGCCTATCTTTACCTCTGTTATACGCATCACGCATCTGCTTATAAAATGTAGGTGTGGTAGGTGGATGTTCTTCTTTATATCTTTCGTGTACTACGCGCTAGCTATCTTTTCCTTGGTTTCTCACAAGGCCGCGTGAAAGTAGGTCGGAAGGATCTTCGAAAGCCATGACGGAGTATATGTACGTGTGTATAGAAAGAACAAAGCCTAATACATTCCAGGGAAGCTATTAGGGATTTTTATATAATCTACTAAAGGTTAAGGTTATCTCTTAAGGAAATATATAGGATGTATGAGCATTACTTTTCCGAGCGTATTTATGGACGATCTACTGTGGAATATTTTAAATTTGCAGACAACCAGCCAATCGTATTTTACTTTTTGGTGTTTGTCAAAGCCAAAAAAAGAACACCTTAATGAACGATATATATGTATTTGGACGGCAACAATATTCGAATCCAGAGGCTGGCTTGTTTCATCATCACAGATGTGTCCCACAGGAGGCCTGGAAGTCCTGCTGGGAGTAACGCCAGCAGGACTTCCAGCACCCCAAGCAGAATGAAGGGATTGCTGCTTAGGGATATTAAAGGGCATCTCGAAATCCTTAAAGACAACATAAACCACCTAATGCGCATTGCAGCAGATAATGCTGCAATGCGCATTATCAGATCATAATCGCAGAGAAAAGGATAATCCTTCGTGATAAAAAATCCGCATTTTTCAACACGCACATTGTATGTCGTCTCATATTTCTTTCGCTTATTTTTTTTTTTGGTACGGCCGTATATTATTGTTCTTAAGAATCAATTGTTCTAAGCGAAGCAGTCGTGATTCTAAGTGTTTATTTTCTTTAAAGAAAAGCAAACAATGGTAGTTTGTTCAGGTTTTCTATTCCAAATCTAAACTTTCTACGACTAATACTCACGCCTGTGAGGTGACAGTTACATGGCTACCTTTTCCCTTTTAATTTGCTTCATTTCGCTAATCGTTGGTTAAATACAATTTATTTTATATTTTATTTATTAATCGATTATATTGTAGCAGTGATTGTACCTTAAATGATGATCTTAACTTTCCGCGACAGCTTTCGTATTTAAATAAATAAATAAGTTGTTCTATAATTTTATTTTCGATGGTTTAATACTTTCATTCTACTATAAATACTTTCTTTCAAAAGTGTTCTGTGCTATTGTAATAGCATATTGCAATCTTCTCTTGTAATTTCAACCAAATAACTTTAGTAACGTCCCATCAGCTAAGTAATAAAAGGGAACATCTTCCTCATCATACGTAAACAAAGCAAGATGCGACAATAAAACCATTTACGTCGTAATCTCTTTAGATTTTAGATACGGCAAAGCTCCATAATTTGACATTAAGCGCACTCGACCAATAAAACCACCGAACCCATTTCCTTATACACTACTATTCGGCGCGAGAACATCTGCCGCAGCAGTAAATTAAACTGAAACTTTCCAGCAGCATTGGCGGGACTGATGGCTGGAAACGGTAGTACACTTTTAAATTCCGGTAAGCGCCTCCTTTAAAAGAACAAAAGCCGGGCAGCAGAAGGACGACAATTCATCACACATTTCGCATAAAGTTAATGGCCCGTATGTAGTAGGTGCTTTCGAGGAAATGCATGATTGCTACGCGAGAACAACGGAAGATCAGCGGCGGCGGTGAAAGCAAACAATGCTCCGGCATATTGGGAAACGGGTTAACTGTACCCTTGGCATCCATAACCGCGAGAGGTCGCCACTCAATCCGGTTTATGACCCTGGCAAATTAGAGCCGATGTTGTATGATTAACAGCCCCCCAGTCTGTGTCAGGACGGAAGTAAATCTCTTCAGGTACAATATGTAGTAAGTTTGCGCGAGTTCTTCGTGCCACTTTCTTTTGCTTTTCCTGATGGTGGAATAAATTGGGCATAACGTGGAATGGACCGTATCATAAATTCGGTATAATGAATTCGTTCTCTTTTTTACGTTCCTTTACAATAAAATCTATTACTTCCCTGAATCCCTTGAATCCTAGTTAGAAATCGCTGTAGTCTTCGAGAGATTCTTTGTAAATTTCTTACAAAAATATCTCTTTGTCTGTTCTTATGTCTATGTCATTCTTATTACAACTTAAGGTTTCCGATTAATTTTCGGTGAAGCTGTAAATGATAAGGAGGCTCAAACTAAAACAAAACCGAACTACATCTACTTAAGCCATTACTAAGAATTCTAAGGTGACGAACGGCTCGTAGATCCGATTCAGCAGTATAACGAGTATCACTGTACTCTCCAGCTATTCTTGGATTAAGATTCTTTCTTACTTGGCCCTCAACGACTCAAATGGCGCAATAGCCACGGTTGTTAACCAAGGTTAAACACCAGGTGGCTAACGTTCCAACCAGAAATTTGTGGATCATCAAAATCAACGAAGGTAACATATCAACGAAGGAAATATAACACAAGAAAAGAACAAGTAAAGATAGAAAAGCTTTCTTTACTTGTTTTGAGCTTAAGATTGAATCATTCCGCGTGCATGAAAAATGACAAAAAGTCACTGTTACGTGCCTTTACAAATTCCCAAAAATAGAAGGATACATAGCTTCCCAACAAGTCATTAGGAGACTATAGAACCCTGCACTCGGCTTCCTTTCGATAAAAACGTTGCGAATGTGTCCAAAATATATTCTTTCTCATCCAAAACGTTTTCTCGTCGGAGAAAGCGTCATACAAAAGGGACTTGTCCTTTTATTCATTTTTCGACGGTTTAGTTACACAAAGAACTCGTTTATTACATTAGAAACTTGCCCAAATAACCATGAAATAATATAAAAGAATTAATCTCTAAATACTGTTACCGAGATGTTAGCAGATTGAAGCGAACATTGAAAATTTCAGGTCTAATCCAGAGCGAAAAATTTAAATTGCTCTGCCTCGATTTACAACAATGTATAACGTTTAACTAGAAGATATAATTATTGTTGAAAATGCCTAAACATGTGATTGTAGCAATAAGAGCGGAGTTTCCTAAATTAACAACATTCAGTATTTCATTAACGTCTCTCTAAAGGCGACACGAACTATTAACAGAGCGTGCAGTGTACGTACCTATGTAGATTGTGTTCGTATATGTGTCCATGCGTGTGCATGGGACGCTGTTTGCCAACTCATTACCAGGAGCAACTTCGAGCTTGTATGTAGCTTGGTACGGAAGCGCGGGCGATTACGACGTGTTAGGAATGTGGAGCCAAATTAATCGGCATGCACTTAACTATTTTCCGAGGCATTTTTGCGGTAGCCACGAGGCGAATTCTCGCCTACGACGGCTATCGCGAACACTGCATCAACGTTTTCCTACACGGCTTCAAGTTGGTTAACAACGACCTCTTCGCGAATAGTTTACAACATGAGTTACGGGCGAAAAATTGTTGCCGAAATTTTATTCTTACGAGCCAGCCACATAAAAAAATATGCTTTGAAAAATCCCAAAACGACATGTTCCATTGAACTGAAATATTCTCAATTGTCTAGGATGCTGGTTATAGGAGAAGTAGCGACCAACTTTGTTGTTTCACGTAGAACAGCCTATGTATCCTTGATATTGTTATTTCTAACCATATTCGAAATATTATTGACCATAATGGATTAGATTAGGAACCGGACGAATTTCAAGGTAAAAAACAGCAAAACTTATCCTTTTTTTTTTATTACAACTACCTATTTTGCTCTTTTCTTTAATGAACAAATGCCACGTAAAATAAAATTTTAGATCCTACATTTGCTACAACCACCTTTGGTGTGATAGCAGGTTACCTACGAAGATCGTAAAATCTTACGCAAATGCAATTTTAAAAATAACCCCATTAAAATCCTCCGCCATTACGTCTCATATAATTACGACGCGAAATTCGATAACCGGCAATTTTTCCCATCAGATACTGCATAACCTAGAAATTAAGCGCGCGATGCAACATCATCCGGGATCTTTCCGCAACGACGATTTTCACCGCTCCACCTAACTTGGTGCAATTCCTAGGCGGGGAGACGCGAGTTTTGTAATTGGATCTTAACATAATTATAACCTCGCGAGTAATTAGCATCTGATGAGTTTACCGTCGCGACGGCTTGCCTCGAGATCGGTTCGCCTCGATTCGCCTTCGAGGGGGAAACTAAAGATATATTTAATGATTAATTTATTATGTGTACCTTGCTATAACGTTACCCGGTCCTATATGCAAGTAGGATTAAACGCGCTCATCTAAACTTCGACCGGAAGTTGAAACTTCAAAGCGAGTGGTCTACCGAACGTTTCGAGTTCGAGTTCGAGCTCGAGGTCGAGCTCTGGGAATCGGAGGAAGAAATCGAAAATCACCGCATCGGTTAATAGGGTGGAAAGTTTAGATTAAGTTTGTTTTTGTTAATTTTAGCTTTGGGATAAGCGTTGTCAGAAGCAAGAATCTAGGCTGTGGTTTTATGGAATGTTTAAATAATTTGCTACTTTCGAATTTCGAAGAAGTCTTCCATACACCTATCAAACCGGCCTGGATAAGATTTTTTGTTCCGCGCCCCACGCTACATCCGTATGCGAAACACGAGGAGCAAACAAACGAAACAATACGGCGGAATGCGATAGCCGTTAGAACCAAAGGAATACCCGAAAATAAATGATTTTGATTTTAATAAAGCAGCGGTTACAAGAGATCGTTTGTTCGGCAGATTTTTTTAAATTTCGTGATGGGTAACTATTTAAAACGCACTCTTTAGCATCTACCATATCTTCTGAAAGGTTTCTTATTCATCCCGGCGGTAAATTTAAATCACAAAAACATTTTCCACTTCCTCCCCGTCCACCTCCTCACTTATAAACGATGCAAAAGCTTTTTTCTTTAATATATAGTAGTAGATTTACGGCTTGGTATTTCTCTGACAAATTGCACGTTGAACGGCGAGGCGTTAGAAGAACGAGGCCTTCCAATGGGAAGAGGCCACCACCGCCAGAGAAAAAAACAATGCGCCACAAGAAACACGGAATTCATAAATTATCTTTTCAATAAATGACTCTTCGCTTCTGCCGCGCTCAAATTAAACCAATTTTTTCTCGTCCGTCGCCTTTCTCCTCGTTAATTTTTTCTTACTCGCGCTTTAGACACGCCTACGTTGTTTGTTCTTCCGTCTGCGTTAAGTATTTCGTTTTTGTTTCGCTTGAGGAAAATTTAGAGATTATAAATGCTATTGAAGTAAGCTGAAATATACAACTGTGTGGGTGGAGAAGGCTTTATAGGAGTATAAATAACATCATGAGATGGATCTTTACTCATTCCAAATTTTCGTTTAGTTTTTCTCCAATTTGCGACAAACTTTGTATGGTTTTCTATATTAGTTTCTGAGGTAATCGAGATAACCTGAATGAATTAAAGCTTCATTAAATGGCTTACGCGGTGGTGCTTTGAATTTTAAAAATTGAAGCGTCCATTTAAGAAATCAAATCGGGCCCACCAATATCACCAAAGAGTAAAGCTAAAATTGTCGCAAAAGCTTCTTTTGTGCGAAGAGTAACTGCATTAGCCCGCTAATACACGGTTTAAATTCAATAAATGTACTCCGCATTATCCGCTAACGGATTTATTGCTTTCAATCTACGGTCTCGCTTATAAAAGCTCTCCTATGAACTTTGGCGTTTTCACAGCGATCCATTATCACGTAACGTTTAGTAATCAGAAACAGAGAAACATAGAAGGATCGACATATCGGATATGTTAACTAACGAGTATTTCCCATCCAGAGCTAGGACTTGCTCTACTATTACTGTTATTGCCGATGCGTGCGTTCATTGTACTATTCCCCGATATTCGCGATATCCGAACTAATAGGTATGTGCACGTATTATGACGGTGCGTGTTTGTTGTAGTTTATTCGCGTTGTCCCTATTGTCCGATGTAGGTAAATATGTGCTCCAATATGTATATGTTGTATGCGACGTCATCTGTAGTAAAAATAATTTGCATGATGGATATACAATGTGTGGATTTTGATAAAGGAGTATGTGGGCAATACGTTGCTGTGTACCTTACATTAGGTCGAGGTACGCAGGATCACGTTATTTATGGGTTTTCGGTTTAAAATTACGATAACACTTAAATAAGATCAGCTTGATCTTTTGGATTCCGTGCACAGAGAAACATGTTCAAATTGACGAAAAATATTAATTTGGTATGATATACAAAACAATGATTTCCTCGATAGAACATTCAAAGCTTGTGACGAACTGTTGATCATTACAGATTTAAAAAGAATCCAATAGATACGTCATTCAAAAAAAACACTTCGTTAATTAAATATCGCACAGTAAAAAATTATCAAGTCCGGTAGTAAATATCTGCGTTAAACGGTTGCCGATACTCGCTAACATCAACGTTATAGTTAACGTTAAAGCCATAGATCGCGTACTCCTTTGATATATTACAGGCTACAATGATACTTTTAGTGGAAAAAAATTTCACTTGGTCAAAAATATCGTCATATCATCGTAATTGCCTCGAGTTGAGTTTCCACTATTGTTACAGGAAATAAAGGTGTAAATGAACGTTAATTCGAATCGCCCCTAAGTATTTGGCTACGTGATTAATTTCAAGTGAAATATTTCTTTACTTCTTATTCCATCAATAAAACGATGTTATTTATAATTTTCGATACAATGTATATCTGTTCGCGTTTCAACATTGCAAACAAATCCATTTTATCTACGGGTATATAATTTATCGCCCGCAAACTTTACGAAACGACGTCTCACTTAGTTAACCGTTAAATTCAGGCGAGAGGCAACTCAACTCTTCGATCGAACTCGAGTACTAAATTGTCTTTTAAAATTTAAACAGACTTCCAGGTTAGGATAAAAGGGGAGACTTCCGCCGGAAAGGGATTTCAATGTAAATTCCCCAAAATCGACTGGAGTCAATCTTCCACCTCGCTAAACTTGTATATATACCTAATATTCGTTAAAGACAGCTCGAATAACTGAAACAGAATGAGAAAGAAGGATGAGCACGTTAGGAATAGACGAAATTGCGATGCCGTTTAAGCAGATATCTAACGGAGAAAGAAAATTATCACATCGCTTCTCGACTGCAATGTTAGAACTTAGTTTGGAATTAGCGAAAAAGATGAAGATCGAAGAACGTTTGACTGTTTGACCAATTAAAATGCGAAAATTTGAGTCTTGAATTAAGAGCAAAAATTCTCGAGCAAACTCGAACATCATCGATTTCGTTTCATGGCCGTACTAAGACAGAAAGCAGTGCCAACCTCCAAATTTAATCTAACCTGACCGCTCCGCCCCTGCGAATGCCGAAATTAGGGTTCGAGTATTTATATACACAGTCTGCGAAAGATGCATTGTACACGTTTTCGTACGATAGCACACGATTTGCATATTTAAATTGCGACGTTGCAAACGCGCAGCAACGCCTTACATAATTCACCGTGAATTTATAACCGCGATAAAAGAAAACAGGCGGCGTGTTTAGTATGCAACGTTGATTGCAAAATTACGAGTGCACGTTGGGCTACTACGAGATGTCGCTTTTCTCTTCTAGTGGAATCGACACAGCGTTCCCGTCATCCCCAGCTACATTTCGCGATTAGGTTAGTCAATAATAAGCACAACGACGATTTAGTTGGATTGAGTCGTACGAGCTTGCTTTGTACAAATAATCCGAGATGACGACTGGTAGAAAGTCTTTTAGATGACTTTGCATCCAGCGAATTCCTTGCTTGAGCAGTTCTGGTAAAGAAAAAGCAACGCCTTACCAAAAGCATATGCACGCTTTGGTTGAACGAATGCATCGTATCTCACTCTGTCTCAAGCGTCGATGGTAGTTGATCCGTAGTACGGTCATTACCAAATTTTGAAGGTGATCACATTAGAATGGAGCGTTAGCTGCCACATACAAATTTCATTCATTCATTCATTCATCTCGACCAGCTAGCATTTCAATTTAATTATTTCTGTCGACAATGTTTCTCCTTATTAAACAAATATTTAACACGACAAATAGATCCCTCTCTCATTAATCGTTTAGTCTAGATAAAACAAACAACTTTACAAATTTCTCTACGCGAACCGGCCACAAATCGCAAAATCCTCACTTTTTCGTGGCCGTTCATTTTATCGTATTTTATGTTAAGCGTGGAGGTAGGAAGCGAGCAAAAGCGTATAAATTTAGAGTTGACGCATTTCAAAAGGACCCCAATTTGCCTATTCAACGGAATGGACGCCGTCGCTGCAGCACGCTTTACGTTGCAGTCCCTCTTCTATTTATTGCTTGCGAATATAAAAGGGGACAAATTATGAATTTAATTAAATTTTCAACGTAGAGTCCGAGCGGAAAAGGTGTTGATTAAATGGATTGTCATAAATGGAGTTTGGCGTTTATTATTTACCATTAATCGCTAGTTGAAAGGTCAATTTAGAGATATTAAACTTTATTAAAATTCCGCCGAAGTTAATTCGAATAAATTGCGTTATATATATATATATAAATATATATATATATATATATATATATGAGCGTATGTGCATATTTAAAGTGGCATTGTTAAGGGATATGAAATTGCTTTTTTCCAAGTGACTCTTGTGGTAACAAAAAAAAATATTTTTTTAATGGTTAAATTAAAAGAATTATTAATTAAAAATTAAAATTCAAGAAAAATCCAGAAACCAAAAGAATTACATTAAATATTCGTTAGACTATATTGCTTGATATGTAGTTAGTGGATTTATTTAAGTTAATATTTAATATAATTAATTATTTATTATTAACGTAATAAATAGTAAAAGGTAATAACATTCTCTGCAATCGCCCACAAGAACCGTTCACGAACCGCCAACGATAACAACCCAATAACATTTCCTGCATTTCTCGAAGTACATACTCAATACGTGCATAAACTGAATGTTAACAATGTTAACAACAAGTTCCAAACTATGCATTCCTGTAGGCTTTCTTTACCGTTCCGTACCTCTAGTCGAGCATGCACTTACAGCGCGCCAACAGCGTCCGTAACCTAAATACTGTTTCAAACAAGCGTTAAGTCGTCCTTTGATTGAGTTAGTTATGCGTTTCAAATCGAATTACTCTTATTAGGTCCGGAAACGGAGTTATAAGTTACGGCGACAGAGGGAGCGCAATAGGAGGAAATCAAATCGGAGCCCGTGACAATAGGCAAATGGAATCAATTAATCGAAGTTGGCGTGTGACTTGACTGCACGTGCAATTTGCGAGAGAAAACCGTGACTTACTGCTTATACTAGGCTTCGCTCACGCTTATATGTCCTTCCCGATATATGGTACACATGTATTCATGCATATGTACATATATTGTTCATTTTGATCGGTTCGTTGCGGAAAGTATTTGTCAGATTCTACATACGTGTGATAATTGTTCTTACAACTACCACCAACCTAGTTGATTGGCTAGCGATTGACCTTCAGTTGGTATAACGTCGTGCAGTCGGTGCACGCCAAACTAGATTGTTCAACCAAACATCTGACAAAGTATACGAGAACGTTGCGAACCAATGTTCGGCCAAAAGTGTAAGATATTCATGCGTTCACGTAACGCCGACATCGCCGTCACATCGAGCCAATCTATTCGCGATCGAGAGCCTACGTTGCCCTGACCATTTTATGTTATTAGGAATTCTCATCAAATTCGAGTGAATGAAGATAAGTTGATAAACTTTTACCAAATTAATAACAACAGATCAAATACAAATAACTCGTACAGTTAATACGCCGTGAAGCGCTAGCTGTCAATTACATTTGTTATGGCTGAATGACTGGGAATAAGTCTATAGTCGGTATAGATACGAATCAATCTGAACTTGATTGATTCGTATCAATAAAGATAGATGCAATTATCAAGTAACTGATGAAATCGGTGAAAACAAGAATAAACCTGTTTCATTAACATAGCACTTACAAAGAAGCGGAAATGTCTTTCTGGGAGAAGATACTACGCCCAACTCCAATTTATAAAAGAAATATGCGTCTACTTTGTATTTACGAAGAGTGCTGTTGTAAATCGACCTTTACAGCGTCTAAATATTACAATTATTTACGCTCATGAATGACGACCGTAAACTCGCGAACGTAAAATTCGTAGATTATAAAGTTTAGCTTATATACGCGCGTACGAGAACGTATAACACCTACATGCATACTGTTATGTAACTTAAACCCGTATGGTACGCCGGTGCCGGGCCATAAGATACCGACGAACTTATTTTAAGAGTTACTAGCAGCGACGTACTCGTACGCCTAATATAATTTGCAATTTAAGTTTGTTTAGCTAAGTAGACGGTAGTCCGTTTAGAACTTATTCACCGAAATTATTACGCACATGTAGATCACGTAACGCGGGGCGAAATTGAAAATTATGGGCGTTTTAGCTGGAATTACGGCCGATTCTTGCCAGCAAGTTTCGAAAATTTACGCCAAAAGTATACAACGTTAGCGTCTCGTATGTTCTGCAAGCGATAATGTTGGATGAAAATATTGGTGTTACGGCTTTTTTATTGCGTTCTAACGCATAAAATATCATGAAGTTAAGGAGTAACAGATAAATAGAACCGTTAATTAAATATCTGAAAATCACTGCGACGCGATCATCGTTTTATGGAAAAAAACGAAGTAGACTTCCGCGTCAATAACACCGTCTTCTTGATTTTCGGGTTGGAACCGCATCGTTGTCGTAAAACTTTAAAATAGGTAGAAGGAAGGCAAGGTTCAATCAGTTCCAATTTCGTGGTATGTACTACGAGCTGCAATTATGGGATCTCGTCTATCTCCGGTCGTCACCAATATCTTTATGGAAGCGTTCAAACGACAAGTGTTTGTTATCTGGTCTTATGGACACGATTCTTTAAACAACTTCCTATCGCTTTTGAATGCCAAACATGATTCCATACGCTTCGCCGCGCTAATACAAAATTCATAATATCTCAATGTCCACTCGCACCATCATCCACCCCAAAGTCGCGGCGTTATCAATCCTCTTATCCAAAGCAGTATTTCCATATCTGCACCATATGCGCCCGAGACTCTGATCCGCAACGATTATTCTAGAAAAGATATTCAAGGCAGCACAGCAAGTCTTCCTATCTTATCCCAATTTCCATGAACAAGGGAATTTACATTACATTCAAGGTGATCAAGATCCTCCTCAAGGACCGCATAAACCCAATGTCAATCAAAGATCGTCTAGAAGCCCTGCTATCTGGCCATCAAGCATTAACAATTCTACCGTTTAATTTCACTTTTAGTAATTACATCGACTCTAAACGGAATGCTCTTTAATTATTTCATCGAAAAAACGTGGTTTCCAATTAACCGAATCTCTCTTTAAAATAAATTGAACATATTAAATATTCCACAGTCATACTTCGTTACAACAACCAATCCTCCTGCTTTACATTTATATGAATCTCCCTACCTCTGTGCTATCTCTCTGCCGACATCACGATTCATAAGATTCGAAATTCAATTAGATTTTTTCAAAAAAAAAAAAAAATCAAAAACAAAAAAAAAAGAATTCACATTCATTCGCTTCCTTCCTTTTATTAAATTAAATTTCTCGTTACTACGCAAAGTGCCAACGCCATCCCGAGTCTCAAGTTGCATACGTTTGTAACGAGTCGAAACGGTGAAATTTCCTATTCCGAACGCCGACACAGAGGCGTTCGGAAATTTATTTTTTTCATCAGCGTTCGAGCACGCGCCGACTACACTTTGATCTGCATAGAGGAGAAGAATTTTATTTTTATTGACTTCGCTAAACCAAATATTGTCACAAACGTCCCGAAAAAAATTTAATATAACCTCTTTTCCGTCGAGTTTTTTTTTTTGAGATGGAGGGGAGAAAAGGGGGTTGTCGAGAAGGGCGATGGCGTTGTCGCTTTTAGAAAAAAAGCCAAAAAGTCTTAAGCGAACCGAAAATTCCCATAATGTTTGCTTATAGTCTGCATGCGAATATAAATCAGCTGACTTTATTTCTCTCGGTCGAGTTGGAGGTAGCATGAATTGGTAAAGGAATAGAATAAGTCTAAGATTTTAATATCCTTTTTTCGGAGGTACGTGCTTGATTTGCTGGATTTTTTTTCTTTTCTCTCCAGAAAAACTTAGTAAAACTCTAGTACACTTAGAGTTGCCACGGCTTTTAACGGGATGTGTGTCGCGTAAAAACGTCGCAACTCTGCCAGCCTATAAAGAAATTACATCGTTGTGTTTCCCTAACTAAGAATGTAAACAACACTATTTATTGCACGTGTGTGGCATTAAAGGTAATAATGTTTAACGTTCAGCTTTATTTCTCAATATAGTCTTCTTCGAAGTCTACATTCTCTTCTCAACTCTCTCCATCTCTTTATTCCTTCCAAATAGCATCTCGTTTCGCATGAAAGGCATTTACGAATGTGATGACCTCGTTACTCGATGAAAATGTTTGTCCTCTGAACGAAACTTCGAACTTGAGAAACAGGAGACAGTCACTGAGAGCCGGTTCAAACCTCTATTCGTAATTTTTTGCTATGACGACTATTGAAGTCGGTGGAACAAAGCTTCTTTTTTCTTTAAATGCGGCGTAGTATCCCCATGTTACCGTTTACCTTTAATCTCATAAAGCTGCAGCCATTACTTTTCCGACGATGGAACAGCCTTCGATTGTTTTTAGCGTCGATTCACCTTCCAGACCGCGTCTTCTTTCTTCTTTCAAATACAAGAATTTTTAATCACGATTCGATTTCGATCATACAGAAGCTCTAACATCTAGCGACCAACGGTTAGAATTTTCAAAAATATCTATCAATGCATGCTTAATTATATCGATAAGATATTTTTGATGAGCCGTCTTCATGTTGAGGCTTGCAACTTTCTAAACTAGCCTTGTATCAGCGCGTGCACATCCCTCATAAATTTTAAACGTGGAATAATGAAATAAATAAAAGATACAAGAAAACCCATTTTACAAAAAAAAAAACCTGTTGTGAGAGGATAATACTTGACACCTACCATTTTAAAGAAATTTCATCTTCATCCAAAAAAAATATTCATTGCATATTGGTAAAAATACGTACATGTAAGCGCTCGCCGCCTCACTTCACTTTAAAAAATTCGAGAACAACTTTTTCGCATTAAAAGCTTTCGCGTTACCCAATACTAATGCATCGTATACATGTAATTGAATCCACCAGAGCTGCAGTAAGCTTTTCCACATACGGCAAACAATGTCGATAAAGATTACCGTTATCACGTGGTCGGTGCTTTAAGAACAATATGATGCTCGTCACGTTGAATATATGAATAGTGGAGTGTATACGAGAGGCCTTTCCCTCAGGAATGGCAAGCAGAGGATCTACGGTTTTTGCTTAATAAATAAAATAGGGATGATATATTAAGAACTATTAAAAAAAATAAACGTCACCCAGATACGATACGATTAGTGAAAAATATGTACCAGTCATTGCAGTCATGTAAAATGTTATTTCTCGTATATTTTAGTTTGAAGGTGTACAAGAGGCAAAAGTGGGGGCTTGTGCCACTTTCGGTGCGCTTCTCGAAATCAGCAGAAATTAGACAGACTCGTTTTTTGTCAACTCTCTGTGTACCCAGTTGACAGCACGAACCCACTCTTAAACACAAGTCTAGTCTCTGCTAATTACTTTACTTCTAAGTACATATTTTTCTCTAAAGAACAGGCTTGTTATAGTTAGATTTTCTTCCGCACACTATTCGATCATACGCTTGATAATGGGCATGTACGCAATCGTTCTAGGGTACTCAATTAAACTTGTGTATAGGCACAGTATGCCTATACTTGGGTGCTGTTTGCCATACTATCCCGTAGCCCTTACTATCAGTATTGAATTTAACAACGTCGAAGTAACCGAGAAAAACCCATTTCTATTCTATTTGGCAGCGGAACGCAGCATATGAATCAATTGCTTCGTTGTTGTCGTACGAAATCAACATTTAATCATCGTTAGAGTTTGAAATCGTAAACACGCTAGTTAGTATTCATTTGGACATTCCATTAAGAATTTAGAGAGGGTCGTTCCGTCGTCTGAATCAACCTCGCCCGTGTTAGGATATGAATAACAAATCAGTAGAGGTATGGGACGCGGACAAGCATCCGATACAATTGACCAAACATCAACGAGGACAACAGCAATAACGCGAGACACAACATCCATTTAAATAAATTTGCAAAATTTGTCGCAAACGCGTCGATAACGAACTGGAATTCGCTGCGTAGCGAATCTCCATACGCTGGAAGGAACGCGGGCATCGTCGTTTGGCGAAGGAGATATTTACATGTATATTTAGTTAGCTGCAGGTAAATTAGGTTTAGAAACGGAGGGGACATTGTTCAACACACACACACGATACACACAGACGCGTAGAGAAACAGAACTAACAGCTCCTCATACACAGATACGCCACCAAAACATCAAGCTTTGGAGAGTTTGGAGAAACTACGTCGTCCCGACATCGAGATCTGATAACCCGAACCGAATTTGCATTTATATTTGAATTTTGACAAACACATACAGCGCACAGCGCCGTCGCGTAAGAACCACAATCAAGACCTTCCTTGAGATAGGACGAAAGTTGTGTAACGCCCAATATAGCAACGCACTCGGAAAGATTAACCCTTTATTTTATGTACATTCGATTATTTTCGGAAGAGAGGATGGAAACAGTTTAAAATTAATCAGTTATAACGTTTATATTGGCTTTAATCTAATAACGAACCTGTTTACGGTTCTAAGGTGAGGTCCAACTCGATTAGTAGGGTTATATATGGGACTCCAACGCATTTGATGCCAAGAATTTAGGGAAATTTCGTTTGATACAGTGTGATGTATGTACATACGTGTCGGTGCAATAGAGAAATTACAACGTTTGAAATGTTATCGAAAGCACACTAAACTGTGAGAAAAAATTTTGAAAGATGTGGCATTAACTGTGTGGCAACTGTGATAAAAGGTTGAGATAAGAAAATACTCTCGAAACCACGCTGAGGTCACCGGGTAGGTAGAAACATGTGCATCAATACCATCAGCGAGCTATATGTGTTCTGCTACGAGAACGTTCGGTATCTTTCTAAAAGGTTCTACAAGCTACAGGAACGATCTAGTCGCGATGTTTCAGAAAGTTCTATTAACGTCGAATGTTAATAGAACACATATTCTTTACCGACTCGTTCGAATAGTTATGCCTGTGGAAACAGCTGAAAAGATCACCTTCCTTCGCATAGAAACAAAACAAATATAATGGGATATTCCTGATAGCATTACGATTGCAGAGTTAAAAGCTTTATAAAAATAGAACCCTGCAACGTCCGATGGTGTTGCCACAGGCAATTCTGGTTGCGTACCGTAAAGCAGTAACCTTCAACATGAAAGCTCACATAACAAATTGCTCGCGAAATAATCTTGAAAGGACGGCGGATAGCCTTTCGTCCAACCCGTTATACTCTTGACGGACAAGCCTTTCTATAAACATACTGCTTCCAGCTCCAACTGCGTACAGAAGATTAACCGAACAAAAGTGAATCTAACACATAACTCCCAGAAGCCCATACGGCACGTGAACGGGCAGTTAATAAATGACGGAGGTCTTAAAGAACGTAATTTATCATCGACTAACTCTTTTTGAAGTGGATTGTCGTATTGGAATAGAGTCTCGGTATATAACCGAAGCTCTCTTGTACGGCTTGGCCTCGCTTGCCTGACGTGCAGCTCTAGCCGCTGGCGCGTTATTGTACAGCACCTTTGTTCCGATAAATATTAACAAGTCAACGTCTCCACTCGGAGGTATATCATCGAATTAAGTCCGTAGTTTTTTTTTCCCTTTTAACGTGGTATCAAAGTGTATAGGGATTATTGCCCTTTGTGAACGGTAAATGTAATTAATCTTCGTTGTTGGTTTGCGTTGTTCTTTTTAAATGCGATATTATATACACAGTACACTATAGTTACATATGTGCATATCTCTGTGTTAATCAACACAGGAAATACCATTACTATCAGCTAATATAATTTCATATTTCAACGTAATCTACATTTGATGAAACAAGTACCAACTGCTTTTCGAAGTTTTACATTCTGTAAGGCCGTCATTTATCTTCATAAGGTGCTCTTTTCTCAAGTAGCGACGTTCTCCGCAAGTTTTATAATTTCATTTAGAAGTATCTCTTTGAAACTTCTGAAACTTAAGACGTGCATTAAATATTATTTGTACTTGGATCAATGTAACCTAGCATGGCGATTTATATTGAATACTAAATATGTATATATTCCTTCGGTAGTTTTAAGGTCTAATAATCTCCAAGCTTCACCTGAATTAGTAGAACATGTTAAACGAGTTGGCGTCATAAAAAATTTTATTCTATAATATAAGACGACATCCAGAGCGACGTTTTTAACTTATCAATGGAAATGTATTATTTTTATGTCACGAAGTATTAGATCTCATGGATTGTTGGCCTCTTTTGTAACTTTTCTTGGTATTTTTCCGTCAAGAACACATCTTATTTCAATTTGCCTAAGACTCTCAAGCAATTATCAAATATAGCCGTAATTCTTACTGTCTCTTGCTTGAGAATATTGTTATCGTAAAATCAAGCAACTCAAGTTGGTGCGGAATCTGTACCATCCTTAAGATATTAGAAAAGACAATTTTTTCGGAGAAAATGTAATTCGAGATTAACCAACTCTGAACTGGCAAAGAATTATAGAATATTTGAATTTAATTACCACTGCCATAAGTTTCTTTTATAAAAAATATTTCAAAATTAAACGACTCAAAACAGGTAAGTAATTAGAAAGTTCCGATATTCTCTACCACTCTTGAGAGGTTACACAATCTCCTGCAAAAACATCTTGCTAACTGCGCCTTTTCTTAACGTAACAAAGAATGACGTTAAACTTTGGCGCGAATCGCCCAAATAAGCTCTTTATTCTCCCGCTCCTTTCATACGATTAACACAGCTAATGTTAACGTGCAAACGGTTTGTATAATAAAAAGTTTCATTCTCAACAAACGGTTGAATAGCGGGATTCTTTGATGACAATGCACATGCACATTATACTCTTCATCTTTTACGCTAGCAAACCGTTTCTACAACAGAAGAAAACTAAAAAGGACATTAAACTTTCATAAGGCAAACGTATACATCTGTAGTTTAAACGTTGCTGTTGTATGTACGTATGCTACGGCAACGAAAAACAAATAGATGAAATGGTGGGATGTTACGGTGGGGCTGATAGCCTTTTCTATTTTGCTGTATACATTAATATCTCCTGAAATTTTTCTGGAAATCGATACATACAAATACGAACCTGGTGCTTGAAATTTTTGTAAGCCACCGCTAAACGACGCTATTGTTGAAGCAGTGACAACATAGAAGTCCGGCGAGTAAATTGTTTGCAGTATGCGTTAAAATAATGGAATTTTGTTAACAAAATTAATTTCATGTCAAAACGTTCGTCTGTCTACAACCGGTTTGTAGAATTTAATCATCATCGTCCTTCCTCGAGATCGACCAAAATCGTTTGTTGTTTCATAAGCATGATGATTGGCGTGTGGTTTACTGCGTGACAGAAGCATCCTTATATCGAAGACTTCAATAAACAACAACATAACAGGTGAGAGAACGTGAACGTGGTCTGCAAACTAACGGTTTGGCTATTCCCAGATAATGCGAATCCAACAAAATTTGTTCGTTCACGAAGCACCCCCTAGAGAATGGTTTGCTTGTTTCCTCCGCTGCATTAGACATGTTGCAAGCATCGGTTTGCAATGGTACACAATCTTTGCCATGAAATCAGAAAAAACAATCAACAACGTCGGATCATCCTCCATCATGACAATGGCGGCTCTCACCCAGCAGTCCAACCAATCTGGCAAAAGTGAGGGAGAATTGCTTGTCAAGCAGTTTTATACAACTGTATTAGGCGTATATTAATTAGCAACAACATTGTAAAAAAAAAAACAATTGAAATGTTTACATACGCTAGCGTTCTTTCTTTTGCATACTTTACATGCCGGATATAATCAGCGAAACAAAAATATCAAATAACTACGTCTGCAAAACATTTTTTCTGGTTTGATTCAATAAACAAAGGCATGTTATTGAACGATTTTAACCCGTATCTCTGAACCTGAATGAAAATAATAAAAATAAAAATAAACGAACTAAACATGGAAACTATGCGGCGCTTTTAACAATTACATACTTTATATTAAAAAAAATCAGCAATTCAATCGGATGCAGTGTTTTAATGGCTGATTTTTTGCAAAAATATATTGCTATACAACGATTGATCCATATTCATGCAATTAGACCAAATTAATTTGGTGCATAGACGATATAGATGATTATCATTGACTCTTTACATTCGCTTATGCATCTTCCGTTAAAATTGTTTATTACATCAGCAATTTCTTTCCAATTTGTCTGAATAAAATAGTGACATTTCCCCCTATCTTATTACGACTGGAGACGGAGGTCAGAAAAACGCTTTTTATTTGTATAAAGGAACGCTTGTACGCGCTTTCAAGGAAACTTTTTCGGTGCATCTGACCAATTCGTTCACGTTTGTAAATTCAGCAAGCGTAGACAGCGCATGTAATATGCAACGTGCATTTTAGCTTTAAGCTGTATACAAGATCTAGCGTCTCTTACGAAATGCAACGCTTTCTACGTTTTGCCGCATCTTCGAAAATGCTGTCGATACTGCTGACAGCTACTTCCGCCATTGTATTAGCATTTACCCGTTACGTTATATTGAGGCCTACAACGACCCATTGCATTCGCTGTTAATATTCGCACACGCAGGGTCGCGCTTACAATTTATCGCGTCGATATTGCAAATTGTTGTAAAACTTGAATTGGAGCAATTAATACAGCGAGAACTTACATGTATTGACTTAAGCCAACAAGCATTCAAACAATACTTAAATTTTGAAAATCAAGCTCACAAACTCATGAACGATACCGTAGAAAAGCTACGAAACGTGGGAGTTTCTCGAAGACGGTGCGGCACGTCGAGACGTTAATATTAAAGGATGCATCCGTGACAGTCGAGATAACTCGCCAAACTACCCCGCGCGGGCCCGCTTAATAAAGTAATAACGCACCTCTGGGAGCAGCGCCGTGCCAGCGCTGCTCTTCCATAGCAGGTGCGATGTCTCCAGCGTCCTCCAAAACACGACCGGTCCTTGAGAAGCTCCCAACTTTGCCCGTAAAGATTTAATTCGTGGAAGATCAACACGTTCGCCCTATCTTAGACGAACTTTTGGTTCGGAACTGCTTAGCGGAGGTTTTTTTGCTTTTGCAGGTAGAATCAGGTCATGTCGGATGTTTCAGTTACACTAAATGGGAGAGTTTCGAATTAGTTTCGAATGTGAGACTTACAATTAGATGTTTTATTTTCCTTTTCCTTGATCTGATTCGATTACTTAAATTTTCTCTTTTTTTGCAAGACGAACCCTCAATTTCCAACTGATACAACAAAAGATCCATAGTTACAGCATTTTTATTTCAGCTCAAGATAAGCGCAAGCTTGAATTTTTCATGAAAAACAACAAAACGAAGCTCTGTGTTTACATCACTCACAAAACCTTCATTCTAATCGAAATACTGCGTTTCAAATAAACCATTTCTAATAACTTATTTATCATTACAGAATAAATATTCTATAAACCACCGCCTAACATCTGGAAATTTCCCTTTCTCGCTAATGTACAATATACATACATACGGTCCCCTCTCGTCGAGTATTACACATTATATTTTTTATACTAAAATATTAATATGCTATCTCGATGTCGCCGGGTAAGGAGAAAAGCGATACACTCTCCGGCAACAGACGCATGAATAAAAAAAAAATGGGAATAAATTCGCCTCGCCTAACAAAGGCAGCTCGTAAATACCTAAGAAGGAGAATAAGGACGTCGAAGGTAGAATAGCCGTAAAAAAAACGTTATTAAAGACCTGAAAGACCGCTATATCTCGCGATATTATACGAAGGAGGCATTAGGGAGGAGAATACAATGACACCGTACAAGGGTAGGGAATAAGTTTAGTGTAAACAGGGAGCTTATCAGCAAGGAAAGGTGAAACAAAATACGATGATGAATATCATTTTGCTAGGATCAATTAAGACTTAATGGAGGTAATATTTGGCTGTCGAAATATATCTTCATATGACACAACCTATGGATAAACCAATAATAGCTGAGCTTATTATTACGATACACGTTGACGCCAACAAATTAACAAGTAACAAAACAAAAGCATAAATCAAAAATTAGGGTTCCGTATTCGCATATAGTGAAATTAGTATATATAGTATTGTATCTTTACATTAAATGTTGCTAGTGTTTACTCGTGTGGTGCGGAGGTTGCCGATACTTATTTGTTAGTCTCATACTGTCTTCCTGAGAAATTTAAGCAAAATTCTGTTGAACAACCTACATTTATTTGCATTTCTCTCCAAAAATATCTTTTAAAAAACTCTCTTTTTCGAACATAGCATTAATTACGAATAGATCGTATTATGTTTGCTTTTAACCTGTTAAAAAAAAAAAAAAAAAAAACGCACGCGAATCTATAAAACGAAACATACTACACCCTCAATTTCAAGATCGGTATGGCTGTCGTTTTATTGCGCGGCCATTCCGAACGCCAGATAGCTCTCTATATGCAAACACAATTACCTTTGGAGGATCGTGTCTGGTGACGAGCGGCCCTTCGTTAAAAACGTGAACGAAAGCACTGACATTGGCACTTTGGACGTCACTAATTGTAACATAATATGTGCGGAAATCCATACGCCAAGTTAAAAGCATCGGGTCTCTCCAACGCGAGGTCCGAGGTCCAGGCTTTTAGTCCCCAATCGACTCTCCTCTAACGGTGCTTATTACGGCGAAAGTGGTAAAAGCTCGCCCTAGTTCTCTTTTATCAAATATGGACGAGTTGATATGGACAAGAGCTCTGCTTCAAACTTGTATAACTCGTCTCGGATAGGTCCCCCCATTAAGAATGAGATTTCCTGAGTGAACGGACGGGCGTCCACGCGACAACGTCGCATGTTAGCCTGTCGATGAAGACGGCACCGAAATGCGAAGGGTGAAAACGCTAGGGCTGCATCTGCCTAATTTGTCCTAGATTGTAGTTGGTAATGGGATTTTGTCATTTGAAAGATGCAGTCTAGCGTTTACTACGGGGGAAAGGAAAGATGTATGGAAACGGGCGGCGTAGGAAATTGCAATTTCAGAAACGTATTTGCCATTTACTACATCTGTCCCTTAATATACTGTAATGCTTTGCGAGGGGAAAATTTTTGATTTTTTTCCGAATAATTTAAATGAAATTCGGGGGTTGTGAAATTCGAGAATATCTTTAGAGCACTCTTTATTTTATTGAAATTGTTAAATTAATTTTCATTCATTAATGTTATGTGGCTTCTTTTTGATAATGAAGAATAAATGCGACGCAGCCTTTGAATTCCGATTAGAGTCCTTCAAATTAAACCTATCAAGGCGACGCAAGTTACCTTCGTGGCAGACTTAAACGATGCATTAACGATACAATAATACACAAGGCGTTCCGCTTACAGGATGTTTCTAACCGACAATGTAATTTCTAGAGATACACAATTCGACAAGAAAATTCGAACGTAGGTTAAAATAGAAAAAAATCATGCATTTTTTCCATAACTAGCACATCTTGATGATGTTAGACATTCTTTTGAACCAGGAAACTTTAAACGGTATCCAACTTTTAAGCGCCGTTAAGTAGACGCTCCAAAAACTAAAAGAGACAGTTTCCACTTCAAATGAGACAGACACGTCGTAGATAACTAGGTTTGCAGCAATTTCTCCGTCCTTCCACATCTTAGAACAAGCGAGGTGCTATCTGGAGCGAGCTTGCGAAGATGCTAATCCCAATTTCCGTGGCTGTCCATCCGAGACGCGCTGCAATAGATATGTATTCCGGGACGTGCCTTACTAGTTTTCAGTTTACATTGAGTTAACTTTCCTTACGGGGCGGAGGCGTGAAGTTATCGTTCGTTCCTAATAGAATTCTCCGGAGTTCTTTTGTTACTGCGGCGTGTTATCCGTGCTCATTTCTTCTTCGTCGAGGAGTTGCGTCCTTATCCCAGGCGTCGCCTCCTTGTTTGTCGTAATTATTGCACGATAGTGCTAGAGAAAACGTTCTTGTGATTTTCCGCAGTTACATTTCTTAAATATCTGTTAAAAAAATTTCTTAAATGTTGTAAAGATCATATGATCTTGAAACACTTGTCAGATATAGATGCATTTAACTGAATTACCTGAAACACTTGTCCCCTACTGATTTTCTCCTGAAAGTTGTAAGGCAAACAACATAAATATCACATACAGAAAGATGTAATCCATACCGCTTTCTCTGGCGGCAAACCAATTTTAGCTCAGAAAGAATAGCTTTCTCCGTTTCGGGTTGGCTGCTTTTCAAGATGCCACAGAACGGAACAAAACAAATACGATACCGCTAAAACGCGGAGGATACGATTTAAAATTGAATACGAAATACGATCCGCGACAACCAACGTCCCTGATACTTGTTTCAGATTCTTCCCGTTCGTTTCAGGAAATAATTTTCATCGTTAGCAACGCCACCGCCGATATGGTAGCTCTCACTTTTCAAAACGAAATTAAACATCCCGGTCCAGGTTACGCGCACGCTGGAATTATTTTCGCCAATGGTTCGGAATTCATAAAATAAGCTCCGCTGTCAGTCTCCGATGTTCTTCTTCCTGACCCGGAATGGAAACTCCACGAAACAATGGCCGGTCTTTCAATTGTGTACGTCGGCCTTTGTCTGTGCGGATATACATAAGAAATTTAATTGAGTCAAATTAAATTCTCCAGAAATTCTCGCCTGCGCCCGAATATCAGCGGAACAGAAAGGATGGGAAGTTGATTTTCACAGATTTTGACTTTCGCCAATTAGGGAATTGCGTTCGTAATGTTTCGTTGGTGTACAGTGAGTTCGGTGGAACTCTCGTATTGATTATTCTCTTCTTGTTTTGCTTTCCGTTTCCTTTGCCATTAACGCGAAGTGATGGAAGTCAACAGGACAGTTTTGGTCTATAGCTACAATACCGATTGTTTCAAAGAAGTTTTTAGTAACGTGGGTTTTTCCAACGACTTACTTGCTACACTTACCTTAATAAGGTACGACAACTAAGGATAAAAGCTTCCTAATATTCGTAAAGCACCCAAGCTCCTGCTTATTTATAAGTATACGTAATATTCAGTATTCAAAGCTTTATTTGACCTGTCCTTCATTTTGCACCTTTATTCTTGAAACACCGCCGCGTACGCGCCGGGAATTATCAGAAAGTTTGTTACATTGATTAACATATAGATGTCTTCCCTAAAATATTGCGACGGAAACAATGCTAAACTTATAATAACCCGGGAAAGATATCATTCCTTCGGAAAGAGAAGAAGTTTTCCTCTGCCACGGAATTTTCCGTATAGCCGTATAGTTCTCGCACGGAAGCTGTTTTCGTAAAGTTTTCTACTTTTATTAGCCTTCGAACTTTGTCTTGCCGGATGTTTGCCTTAAACGTGGAATATATGGATTTCCTTCCTTTGCTTGGATAGGGTATCGTTTTTAAAATTCTCTCTACAGCGACTGATTTATTTGTAGCTTATTTATTATTTATTTTTCCATAGTTAGAAAAAATGTTGGGCCGGCTAGGATTGAATTATTCGAATTTCTTGTTTTGGGGAGAGCTTAGCAGCAACAGATCCACCAACGAAATGAGAAAAAAATTAATCCTCAAATTAACTTTTAATTTAAATTAATTTGAGTTTGGCAAACTTTCATGGTCAATACCGAACACCTGCGCCACAGTATATTTTGAGAGGCTATATATCTCATTAGAAAGGACCATTTCTTTAGTATAAAAATGGCAATGATTGATTTCTTCTTGTTGAGAGAACATGAATACGCATAGTTACGCTAAGAAAATAATTTTCAATTGGACAATTTTCTCATTATTCAACCAAATTATTTCTTCCCCGTTTCCTGGATACATAATGCACGGATAACATATTTTTTCCGTGAATTCTGCGAGTTATTTAATCATGAAGCCATGCCCAAACCAACATAAAATACATATTTATTTTTTAATTCCTAATTTTCCATTGTAATCCATTATGCGGCGTGCTCGTTAATCAGCTATTATTTTAAGATACTGATGCCTATTAAGAACTGGAATGATGTTATTGAGCTACAGCGTAACCTTAATACGATCGCTGATTAGTTTGCCTCCTCAAAGCTGCCGATCAATGTGAGCAAGTGCTGTTACATGTCATTTACAAGGAAATTTAACTCAATTCCTTCTACATGCTCTATTAACAACCAAGCACTTCTGAGAGTTAATGAATTTTGCACTCTTGGTGTTACTTTTGATAGTCGCTTAAGCTTGTGTTTCCGCGTCGAAAGTTTTAAGCTTCGTAATGCGCACCTGGAGATACTTTCAGAGTATACCCCTTCTCAAAATTTAAGGTTATACCTTTGTTGTAAGCAAACTCGAACATGCTTCACCTGTTTGGTCGCCGCACTACATCTATCAACAACTCCAAAATGAGAAGATTCAACAGAGATTTCTCAGATTCTGTTCGTTCAAGATTAATAGAATTTATCCAGTGCGGATCATCGATTATGGTGTTCTTCTTGATCGACATCGAATACACACCGCGACTTCTCGTCGGGAGCGACAGAGTGCACGTTTTACCTGGAAGTTAGTGCGTAGTGTCCTTGATTGTCCCAACTTCCTTTCTTCCTTGCATTTTCTAGCTCCTCGCGCATCTTCACGTTCTGCTGTGTGTCTGTTATGCTTTTCTCCCGTCACTTCTATGTGCCGCATAACAGATACATTTTATAATGATGCATTTTTTTAGTAAATATAATGAACTTTGAACTTTTTCCTTTTCCTTTTTTTATTTTTTTTATTTGGTATTCAGTTACACTATGTTTTTTGCATAATATTGTCCTGTAAGTGGAATCCGTTGAACAGTAAACTATTATTATTATTATTATTATTATTATTATTATTATTATTATTATTATTATTATTATTATTATTATTATCAGTATACTGTAACACACTACATAATTCGCAGTGGTTTAAATGTTATTCGAATATTTTAGCCCAATTCTCACTTAGAAAACAAAATCTAATTTATCGGAGAAACGCGGATGAAACTTTCCTTAACGTTGGCTTTGCATAGCCTTTGAGATCGCGAAAATTTACACCGTTGTTTCGGGATAAAAGTGACCCTCGTATTGCGCACGTAACGATTTTTTTTGTTTTCCTAAAATAGATAGGAGAACGTGATTTATAAATCGGTAGGGTCGTTTTCCACGGATACGCAGTTAATTAGCAACCAAAGTTCGCACATGTAACCACGGTCCAAACTGGAAAACACAATCCAGTCATAATTTTATTCGTGCGTACGGTCCCGCATCCTCTTCTTAATTACTGTTTGCTTCTGTTTTGCCACGGTTACCATTTCGACGTATGAACGCGTATCCGCATGTACATAGATCACAAAGGATGACGTTAAATAATAATGGTAAATGTAAACGAACAAAAGGAATAAATAATGAGCGAAAGCATAAAATTATGAGTTGAACATAATGTACATTATACACCTGCGATATTTCATTCTTATCGCAGATGTATAATTTAAAGTTTTCAACGTTGAACATGCGAGGCGGCTGTTTAATAATAATGAAAAAAGAAACTTATTAAAGCATTAATCCTGGGATTATTTCGAAGTTCAAAGTTCTTACGACCAGTAAATATTTGCTTTAAATAAACAGTGCTCGACTTAACTCCAATTATTTGTTTGGCGAACAGAACTTCATACAAATCATTTTTGTATGTCTTCCATAATTACCCGGTGATTAAAGTTTCTTCGGTTTACGTTTTCATCGATTTCAATTCTTTTATTTCAGGAAGGAATACTCAACTTATGAAGATGGAGAGAAACATCAATTCATTCCCATTTTGTTTTCATCTTTTTAAAATGGAAACTACGTTTTTCCCTCTACATTAAACTTGATTATGGTAGTCTTCTCGCTGATAATTGCCTTTATTATTACTTCAATACAAAGGAGTGAACGCTTTAGATGGACACTCAATATCTAGATACCAGTCAGATGATAATTAAGTTAAATTGACGTGTACTATTATCGAATTTCTACAATGAATTTTGCCCGGTGAACAGTCTTCTGACTGTACAATTCAAAAATCCAAACAGAGCAAGTCATTTCGCAGCTCCTGCGTTATTTAACACACGTACTCTACCAAACGCGAAGATTCGCTTACGTTGATTCAAATTATTCGCAATTAGACAATCCCTTCCTATATTCCTACCATCATTTACATCTTCCGGAATTAGCATTCGCGATTAAACGCAGATTGCTGAACTGAACCGAATGGGTCCGAATCGTCGAACCTAATTGATATTAGAATTAACGAGAGGTAACCTAACGTTTCGTCACCGAAAGATCCTGCGCATATAGGAAAGGATCAAGCAGGTGTAATCGCGTGTCCGTTTTTCGGCGATTAGCCGACGGCCATGCTGGCGAGATGGGCGTCGGATTCTTGAATTACTCACGCCGGACTATATACATAGGCCTCACCTTCCCTCCTGCAAAAGGCACCACTGCGCCCCGTAAACCGGTTTAGCTGATGCGTTGCCGCGTCTATCCGGCCTAATCAACGACGTAAACCGATTTGAGTTTCGAGGCTAAATACAAAGGATCCGCGCCGGAGGAAAAGGGGTTTCGCATTTAAGCGTATTAAGTTAATTACGGACAAACCGCGTTGTCCCTCTGTTTATAGAAAATGTTGTAATGTACAAATCGATTAGATAACACCACGCAAATGATAAATAAATTACGAAAATCCATAAACACGTGTCGATTTTTAAGTGGGCTCTTTTACTTTGTTCGGCAGGATTGCATCCTTTTTCTTATAAATAGCTTTACAAACGTTTGTTCTTGTAACAAAGTAATGTTTTTAATTCATGTGAAGTTTTCTAATTTCGTTTATATTTTGGGCTGTATGTGGTTCTAATTCGAACTTTAATCCCTTAATTTTCCCCATACTTTCTTGCTTAGATTTCTTACTTAAATTTAATACTTTCCTATTATCGTGCATCCCAAGAAACCGGAGCCATCACCTCGCCGGCCGATTTCATCGTCTTCACCTTGTTGGGTACCCGTTCGGCTTCAAAAACCCACTGTTTTGTCTGTTCTTTCATCTTCGGAGTGTAATGGTATATCCATGTTTCATCCGTACTTACGTATTAGAGGAGAAACTCATCAGGATTGCCACGGAAAAGCGTCAAAACACCCATCTTGTCAAGATATCCTTCGCACCGAATTTTTCATGCAAAATTTCTACTAACACAGGAGTACACGTGTCACGAACTTCATCCAACTCAACTTTGATCTTTAAATGTAAGTGTTCAGTCGCCAATGAAATCGATGCGATAACTTTCATTTCAACTTTCAACTCGAAACTTTTACAGCTGTCTAGTGGCTAACGATCCTTACCAAAAACAAACCATTTTCGATATTGCGAGCGCCATCTCTTAGATCTTCTAAGGACTTCTTGATTCACCCTTGCACCTTATTATTATTAATTATACTGGCGATTTCGATGTTCAAACTTGTCGTGGATAATAATGGGTCCCGAAGATAAAGCTCACAGCTGATACTACTTCCCTTTGTTCCTATGTCGTACTTTAAGAGAACGTCTATGCAGCTCCAGCAATAAGGATAAATTCCGCTGCTTTTTAAAGAATGGGACGTAGACATTGATGACAAAGTTCAAGCATTTACGGACAAGTGCGTTGTTCTTTTAATGATTTCATTGCTTAGTTTCTTTGTTTCAAACATATCAATTTTGTTCAAGAGAAATTCTTTAGTAGAAACCAATATTTCTTTCCTCTATCTTTCTCTCAATGCATCCTTCTTGAATCAACGAATCTTTTTTCTCGATGCGGTTCTGAATTAACAGGTTTGTACGATAACTTACTAGACACCCGACAAATAAACAATTTTCATTTGCCTGGATCTAAATTACAAGTTACGAGTAAATATATTAGCAGAAAACTCCATAATGAACTTGCAACTGAATACAGTGGCCAACCGGACTTACTGATAATCGTAAATATCTAGATTAATAAACTGCGCAAACCTCAAAAAAAGCCCGTCGCTAGGATAACCTTAATTTTTAAGGAAATTTACGAGGGCATTTTAAATTCGACCGACGCGAACGGAATATTGTTTTCGAAAGATAATTACCGTGTAAAAATGGGGTCGTCGCTTGTTAATGACTTCTGGAAATCCTCGTCTTATCATTATTAGTTATATATGTGACCTGAAAAGCTAGTCCTTCCTGTCTGCGTGAATGGTGAGCGTATAATGAACAAAAAACGGGCTGACTTTACATTTGATGTTTCCATTATGCAGATTATCGTAGTTTTTTTACATGTGGCTCTACGTAGTAGACATGTATATTGGAGGAAGTTTTAGCAATTACACGGATTGAAAACACTGTAATTTAATCTAGAAATGGGGAAATTGCGATGTGGGCATTTCCCTGGATGTTATCCGCAATGATATCCCGGCTGTTTACATATGTATCGTAATCTATATGAAATACACGAGGACTTTTTGTAATTCACAAGTAGCTATTAATTGAATTTGGAAGGAAGTATTAACACGAACTTTAATTTAACAGAACACCGATACAACTCCCAAAATGCATGCTCATTATTTTCAGGTTTCAATTTTGTTCCCGACCATCTCTGGCTTCTTAAAAAAGAAAGAAGCCTCTTACCACTATTTACAAGCATCCCCTTAACTTTGCGGTTCCCACAAGATCTTCCCCCTACAAGATCAAAAGAAAACAAATCCGAACGACGATGATGATGGTAAAGATAGCGCTCGAGATATTGCCGCACCGTTGTTGAGTTTTCTCCCGAACGTAGAGATCGCGGACGGCTGTGGAAATATGAAAATGTCTACCTAGCGCGCTGCGCTCGGGCAAAATACTTGATACTTTTTATTGTCTCTCGGCGATATTTTGCGTCGTTCTCGTGTCCCTTCGCTTCCTTCTCTAGATTCGTACTCTCTTCGATAATGGAAAACTCGAAGAGGACGAGGATGAGACGACGTTGTCGTTACGATTCGAATTTCATCTGTTTCCGGCGCGGGTTAGTAAAGAGCGCTCGATGTTTTGATGTCGTACGGCGCAGTGTTTAAATTTCGTATCGCATCAGGTATCTTTGTCGCGGAAAAGTAAATGTTATTGGATTTTTTAAGTGCTTTATTTGTAAATTTTTCCTCGACAATATTTAGGAGGTAGATACGTTTGCTGCTCAAATCTTGATTAATTAGATTAACAGTTTCATCTAAACGAGCCTCATCTAAGCGAGCATAAAAGTGATATTTACGTGTTTTCAAGACTCCTGTTAACACGAATGTCTATTCTAAGAAAAGCAAAGATCTCAAAGCTGATCCCTGTGGTACGCCACTTACGCAGCAAAAAAGCCTAGTTTGGATTGAAAGTTGGCTACGGGAAAGGAGTAAAATGGTCTCCGAACGCAACTAATACCAATTGATAAGTGAATTTTACGAAAATAACTCACTGAGACATCCGAGAAGTTGCGAGCTTTTCATGTTTCTAGAGATGCATTTCCATTCTTTGATAGGACCGCCTCATCAAAAAATCAAACTTAAGTAAATGCAGCGTAAAGCAGAAATCGACACTTTTAAAGTCCACACTGTACTCGTCCGTTCCACATGTTCCTCGCCGTATGTCCTGTACGAATTAACAAAACGAATAGCTTAGATCCGGTCACGCTATCAAAATGCACGTCTCATCCGGGACGATACATCTTGCCGGATAACTTTTGTACGAACCACATACAGAGCGTTCATAATGAATAATTAGGATGGCCAACGCTATGTTCTCTACAAAACAACGAACGGCTTTAGATTAGGGTGATATATTATTCAAGTTCAGGCGATAGACTGCGCCGCTGCATATGCGATTGTTTACGATTCGGAGCGATAGAGGGGGGAGGCGCAGCTAACCCTTTTGCGAAGTGCATGTTACCCACTGGTGTAATTATAAGCCCCTTTGGCGCTTCGTACCGGGGCCGGAGAGATAAACAGAGAGCGAGATAGAGACGAAAACCGTCTGTGTCGTGTGTTTTATTGGACGGACGTAACGATAAATTTGTCCGGTTCGATAGACCTTGATGTATTTATGGGTTTTGGACGTGATTGCGCATCGCAGCTTATAATTAATTAAGTACGATCCTCGACGGCTAACGGGTTGATCCCCGCCGTCAGGAGAGTTTTTGTAAACACGACCGCTCCCGACATAAATTTTTATCATCGGTGGAACATTCTATCGATCCGAAACTATGCGAAAACAGTTCAAAAACGTTAATGCCGATTCCTAGGAATGGATATAAGGTTCACAATGCAATGTTTCAGAAATCAAGTTACACATCAGCGCTTCATCAAAACTGGTACTCCCAAACCTTGCAAACGCTGCTACTTACACACAAGGATTCGCAGATAAATTGGATGACTTCACTACGTGACCAACAGTCAATCTGCTCGTATGAAAACCATGTTGCTGTGTTGAAATGAAGGGTTCAAGGCTATAGTTAGGTTTGGTGTACAAAAAAATTTTGGAAAAATGAGAAAGAATTGCTATAAAACAATATCAGGGAAATGATGAGGTTTCAATGCGTTATATAACAAAGTCACAGAACTGTTAACTCTCGGGGAAATCAGTAGGCAACACTAACCATTACTTACGAGACTGGATTAAAAATTTACGGCTACATTTATCGAAGCACTGAAACACTTACACTTACTTTGTGGTAAGCAGTACGCCTTACCACAAGCACTTCACTCTAACTGTTCACTCTAACTAACGATCGTTTCGATAGCTAACCCATCATCTTCAGCAGCAATATTGAACTGAACGGTATCGCAATGAAGTGATTTATCGAGGCAGGTTGAAAATTAGGAGAAAACACTTCGGCAAACAATTCAACAATTATTTTCGGATTTGCAATTTCCAAACCATCGTGGATCCATACATCCTGGGATTCTAGACCTACCTTTCTTATGTTTGATGAGCTGACAAAAGAGACTAGTCGATAGGAATTGATGTAGTAAGCACTGTAAGGATTGTAATTTTTTTATTTAACAAATTCTCTCAGTCTTCTAGATATATCGCGATAAACTAAAATGTTTAAGTTTATTGACCCAAAGAAACCTAATCGAAGAACGAACAATTCCAATACAAAAATATGGTGACCAGACATTGACGTAGGAATATACTTTAAGATAAATTACACGTGGGAAGTTAAAGCTGTACATACTAAGATATATTATTCCGGTCATTCAGGATAATTCTAAACAAAATTATTGGGTTCTAATGATTCTCCTGATTCTGATGTATGGCAGATGTGCTTTACTTCCTCTCGCTGGTACGGAATAGAAAAAAAATCACTATCTTACGTAGAATAAACGCGCTCGCGCAATCAAACATCAATTTATTCATGGTAATTCCACGGTGTTTTCTGCAGCTGTCAAGGAACGAAATAACTCATTTCGTAAATTGTACAAAATCGCTCCAGGTATTAAAAATTTATAACGGAAGGAAAAAAAATCTGGAGACTTAAAATAATGGGTCGTTTTCTTTTTCATTTGCGACGTTCCCCAGTTAAAATACGTGTATTATATAATTCCCTCCTAGATCGATCTGACAAGACAAGACAACCTTATATATACCCTTATACGATACACCCATAGAAATAGCTCTAGTACATTTATCACTGGAAATGGACGAAGTATATAGTGCACCGCTTTTAGACTAGACACCCCTAAGTTCTATGTTGTTGATCTTAATAATAATAAGCATAAATCTTGGTCATATTGCCGTCGGATTTACTTCTGTTATTGTATTCGTTATTTATGTTGGCCGTTAGATGGAGCATTGCTTCGAAAAAAGGACTTACCAGCGCGTCTACCATCGCTTTTATCCTTGGAAATTTAAGAGAATTAACTCGAAAGTAAAATAATAAAGGATCCGGTTGTAAGCGAATTAATTTCTAGATCTTTTAGTTAATGATATGGGTTAGTGAATGAGCTAATAGGAATATTGGCTTATGGTATTATACAGGCAGTACGTTACGAGGAATCGTCGGGCGATTTCCCTTTGCGTTTGAAAATCGGCCAATTCCTACTGAACACACCGCAGTAAATGTTATTCATAAGTTTGAGACGTGCGGAACAATGTTGGAAGGAGTTTTTAAGAAATATCTTTCATCATCACGGCTTCCAAAGTCGCCAGACTTATCGCCCAACGATTTGTTTTTATGGGGATACGTTAAACAAAAAGTTTATGATACCCATCACGAAAGAGTGCAAAATGAAGATGAACTACATACGTGCTAAAATAATAGATGCTTTAAATACGATAACGCCAGAAATACTTGCTAATGTTCCGCAACAATTTTATTACAGATTGACGTATTGTCAAACGTGGAACAACATGGTGCATTATTTGAGCATTTAGAATTTCAATTTGTTTTCCTTTAGGATAAACGTTTATTTTCCTTTTAGACTAGACAGGCTCGTGTCTATTCATCTCGTAAGAAAGGGTTCGTGTTGCCTACTGGTGTCCCCGAGAGTCGACAAAACACGAATCTGTCTAGTCGCTGCAAAACAGGTATGATTTCACTCGCTTGTGTCCTCTCTACTCATAACTCATAACACCTACTATGGGTGCCGATCAGCTTCCCTACTGCATATAGAGCATGTTTACATCGTGGTACCGGGCACTTACTCTTTCTTGCTATCTTACGACCTTAAAATTTGTCGTCTGCGGTATACATGTTATAGCGTGCTTGCTATCTTGAATGGAATAAAAAAATCGAATTTTTGCGAATTGTGTGTATTCTTGAAGACATCAACTTTCTTTTTTTTAAACACAATGCCTATTAGTTTACCACAAATTTAGATTCGTCTTTAAATGTTGAAACAGCACTTTGCAAGGAAATCGATTAAAAAAAAATAGTTTCGCAATGAATTTTAATTATGATCTATGCTAGTTTTAATACTGATCTTCTATATTAAATTAATGTAGAAGATCAGTATTGTCACATGTGTCTACCCCAATAGACCTCCTACTTGCGGAAACCGATCTCTCCAAATGGTAGATAATCACTGCGTTCTCGACGACGACATTACTTCTGCCGGGCAATGTGCTTAATAAGCATGAACTTTCTACCCCACTCTTCTAAAAAATGTTGTAAAATAAACTTAAGAAAAAAACATGTTTTCATCGAAGAAATCAACTTGTGCTCATCATCAGTCAGTGCTTAGATTTATTAATTAATCTCGCCTTCTAACAAGTTTTCTGCTTCGATTCAAGCCGTGTTTCCCACATTTGCTTGCCCTAGCTAATTACCAATTCGATGCAGACACACACATAAAATACTCTATTTGCTGTTTTCTATTCTATCCGAGTATTTTGGATAGGTCGCGTTCCTGTTTGGAATAATATATCAGGCTTGGGATAAACGTTGAAACGTAAAAGAAGGTTTTTTTTTCTCTTCGAACTAAACCGATGGACAGGTTTAATTACGCCATCAGATGAACCAGTTAACAAGGTCCAAGTAGGAATCAATTTGTTCTATTGTAATATATCATTCTTTGACACATTCACAACTGTCGTGAAAATGTTTATAGCGAACTCTACTTCCGGTGTAAAGTTTCAATTTCTTTTTTTTCAAAATCTCAATTTGCATGCTCGACATCAATAACATAAAGACTTTCAAACGGCTCTATTGTACACCAAAACCTACGCATCCATCGGGACATCCGAATAGGTGTTTGCCTCCACCCTTGAAAATTGTCCAAGCTGTATATTCCGCTTCGCTTCAAAACCGAGCACGACGCTTTTGGAATAATAGCCGGCCGTCGCAATTGTTTGCTTTATCGGCGGTCGCAAAATGTTTGTGCTTTCCGACAATTAGCAACGCGTTCGCAAAGTTGCACTGGTACTCAAGAGAAGCCGCATCATCTGATCGCGAATGAAATTTGTTAAGTCCGTGATAACTGGGTTTAGTGACTGTATGAGGGTTTCAAATATTCAGTTAGCTTTCCTTTGTTTCATCTTCTTCGCCGCCTGTATCGGATTAGTAGGCCCTTTTGTTTTGGGGGCCACTTCTGTTTTACTCATTTAGGATGTCACATCACCTCCTTCAGCTGTATCGCTTTGGGCGTCTTCAAAAGCAGAAAGATAGATAGTTTCTTTCGGAGCATGGGACAGTTTCCAAATGGCCCCTAGTTTCATATATAACAGAATTCCAATAACAACGTTTGAGTCTGTCACGGAAAAATTTTTAACAATACGGAAAATACGATTTGTTCTAGTACATCAGCATAGCGCCATTTTTCTCTAGAATGTACCATTTTAGCCCCGCCACTATTGCTTACCCAATTTTTATGAGTACCAGTGTACGATTTAACCTGCCTACGTGTATTCGATAGGACCTGGCAATTAACCAGACTTCTACACTGTGATGAAACGCGTCCTGTCAACCGCTGACACGTTCCCACTATAAATGTTCGGTATTATTGAATGTTTATCGCAGCTCGTCGCCTCCCGTACAACAATAACATCGCAAAGTTGACCCTGTGCCTGCGCATTGTTCGTTCGACCATATTGTAAACTCCTAACTCGTAAAACAAATTCGCAGCAGTCACCACGGCCTTCTATGTATTAACACAGAAATCAAAAGAGCGGGGTAAAGGGAATTCGCCCAGTTATAAATTTTCAACGTCACGCCATTTCCGAACGCTCTCACGGATCATAGACAGACTTCATTAGATTGATGTTAAACGTCCCACCCCAAGCCCTCGCCTACGCCGTCCGTCGAAAACGATTAGTCCCGCTATTATTATATAAATTTCGCGTTATCGACGGGTCGTTACCGCCTCAATACGTTATCGTAATTAAATAAAATGCCGAGATGTAATTCGAATTTGATGCGAGCGTAATTCTACGAGTGGATTTGTGAGAACAATTTTGCGGTATTATCAGTATTATTGCGTACCTGTTGTGAATGGGTTCCGCAGTTGTAATCGAGGAACAAACATTGGCAACCAAACCTCTGTAAGTGAGATCGTTTAACTCGCTTTGTTTAATGAATGGTGGTTCGTTGTCTACTTCCTTACGAAAACCACCGTCAAATGACTTTGTAACTGACAGAATATCGAGATAAGCAAATGATACATGTCGCTTTAGAGCTATCCTGTGATTTTCACAAAAAAAACCTGCGTGCGGCACACACTTTCTCTGTCGATTAACTACTGCGAAACCAAAATAAACCAAATTGTCCGCAAAATGTTGTTTTCTATTTGATTTTTAAAGTCTGGAAAAAGACAACAGTCCATTCTTCTTAAAACCTGTTTAACATGCTACGTTTTGCGGTTGTCTTTTCTCCAGACCTTAGAACTCGCCAAAAATAAAATATTAAAAATAAAGTGTAAAGATTAAAAATAAAGTTGGGACATCCTGCACGCTTAAAGCTTTAAAACCAAATCTTTTCTAAATTGAACGTAAAGAGTAGAAAATGAAGACATGCTATAACTAATGAAATAAAAGTGACGGTAGCGACAAAGGATTGCGTCGAGTGATGGAAAAGCGAGAAGATACTCAAAACAAGAGAATACGACGTTCTTTCCAAATAAACTTCAAGATAACATTAAGCCTTTTAAGACCGTACAATTAGTAACAAATTTGTACCTTATTCACCCGATACTTTTTTCATTTTACTTTAATCCGTGCTATTTCCATCAGCGCATCCTTAAACCTTTGAAACCTTCATTATTTCTGGTTGTTTCGCTGTCGAAAAAAATTCTTCTCCAATTAAATTACGTTCATTAGTCCTGTCAGCGTAGTATCCCAAGCTCTTCAAAGAGACAGCACGACCAGACCTAACCTAAAACATTTCCCTTCCCCCAGAGCCGGTCCGCTTTCAGCGAGCGAACACCGCAAATTAAATAAGAACGAAGAGATCTGAGGATCCATCGCCGAAGGGAGCCGGGATCAAAAAACAAGCAAAAAACGAAAGAAAATCCTGACGGATAAGCGCAGCCCCCGAATTTAAATATTCATCGTAACTGATTAAGAGAGTTGAGGGTGAGCTGTTTGTTTTTTCGGAATTCGCTTCCGTTTCCCGCGTGAAACGGAAACGTCTCTCGTCGGACAGCGAGTGGATATTAAGTTGATTGAATGAAATTGCGCTAATTGTACCTAGAGGGCGTTATGCGGTGTTACGAATATGCATTACGTCTTGTTTAGGCTCATTGATGAGATAATTAACCACAAGCTTGGATATTGTGATCTGTCGACTAAGGTACGTACTTAACATCAATGCAACTTACGTTGTTCCTCCAAGGGAATTGATCTGAGTATGAAAAGGGGAACATCAATTACTTTTACTCCGGATTGCTTTATCTTTAATAATGGCTGTACTATCTGTAAATAATATTTAAAAAGATTACTTGATTTCTCAGGAATAAATAGTCATGGATCATGAGCTATCCGGGTCTGCTTTGTACTATTGTGGGGATTTTGGAGATGGAACACTCCACATACGTAACGATTTCCGATATGAGGACAATTCCTTCGACCCCTAGACGATACAGGTTACCGTAGACGTTCATAATTTATCGTTACGGCTGTTGCAAGATTTATACGCGAATCCTAAAGTATGTATATATATACCTATGTACATTGCTATGTCTGGCGCAGACGGTCCACTTCCTTTCCTCGCATTGTCGCGCGTGTAGGTAAGTAGGTACAACGTATAATGCGGCGGCAAAAGCGAGAAGAAGCGCTCGGCGCACACCTACCGAGATGACGGGACACAATGCATTCCGTCGCCTCTCCCCAATAGAACCGAATTGACGAGAGCATCACATGTCAAGCTGCCATATGTCGGTCTTCCCACCGCGCGGTTCACCTACATTAAGACCCTCTCCGTTGTGCCGAACCTCGACGCGACCCAAGCGAAAATCGGTTTAAATCTTCCACAATAACATACTTAATATCTTATTTAGGATTCCGGAGTTATTAAAGGGAACGATACCGTAGGTTACTGCGAGGGAAAATATTAAAGCACTGCTAGCAGAGGGAATGTATTGTATACATATTGAAGAGAATGAGGGAAAAATTGTGCCGCGGTATTGGGAAACGCTCCGAACACCCTAGATTTGTTCACAACGCCTATGATGGCCCGGCGGTGAACTTGAGAATATCGGTTCAAATTCCAGTATGCAGTAGTAGTAGTGTATTATAGGTAAATACAACACACGATACTATCGATTTTATAATACCTATTAGCGCGTCGGGAATCGAATCGCCGTAAGGGTAATTAAAGGGCATAAATTCACCGGAGCTCGATAGGGATTAAAAATAAACAATTACCGTGAAATAGGGGGAGGCTATTTGCTACCCAGCTTATACAAAGTACATAAAGTGTGCTTTAACGCGTAAGTAGAGGAAAATGATAGGAAAACTGAGTTATTTGTAATGGCATTGTAAAAGTAATGCAAATCTTGGACAAAATACAATGTATTCATCGAAGGAATGTAATCACCCGTCAACAACACCTTGACTCCGTTGTTGCTTGAACGGTTGACGCGATACAAAAAATAAATAAATAACTGAAAGGAAATCAAATAGTTTTCGGCCATGCCGTATAACAAATAGGGCTAATGTAGACAGACCAATGGATGTCTACGTCTGATGATGATACGTCTGACGTACGATGTCTATGGCTTTTACCGAAAATTGCTCGCAAATTTCTTACGTTTCACAGGCGGATGAAATTATTATTTTTTTGTAGCGACTAGACAGACTCGTGTCTTGTCGACTCTCGAGGACACCAGTAGGCAACACGAATCCATTCTCATCAGGCATTTTCGTTCACCTGCCTTTGTTATCTCTACTCATAAAGGATAAATTTACAGAAAAGTGAAGTTTTTTGATCGACTTGTTACATCTGGCTACCTCGACTGTTAAGGCACGAAGAATATATATGTCTACGATATTTTGCCGCCAATTAGAGGTGCCAAAATCTAAAAATACGTGATGCACCATACAGGATGCATCACTACAAAACGTCCTTTGCAAATCGGCCTAACTCGAAATCAGCTACCGGATATTCCTTTTCGTCAACGTGCAACATGTTTTTTCGACACATGCTCCATTACAAGTACAAGAAATGGCTGGGGTGGACCAATAACGCCGCCACCCCGGTCTCTCAACTTAAGGAAGAGGAAAGGAAGCTTAGATATTAAAAAATGTTAAAAAAATGAAACAAAAGGGCGAGAACCGGATCTATACGAATTCGATGAATATTCAACGGGATAGTATAAAGATGACAAAATTCTAAATAAAAAGTCGAGGGCGGCGTGTAAACGCGTTCGTATTTCACGACGTACGTCGGCCACATGCACACGTATTACCGGATATGAAAATATCAAATATAAATTCGCGAACGTGATTTACTTATCCGACAGTGCTTCTCGAATAAACGTGCAGTTTACCAGAAGCAGATACGCCGTACACACGTGCAAGAGCCGAAAGCCTGCCAACGAACTGTGTACGGTGAATCTTTCATGTCAACCATTTTATTTCCTTCCTTCGTTTTTTTGCCGGTATGTTTTTTTTTCTCTCCTTTGCTTCCGATCGGTCGGACGGAAGCTGTGGTTGCGACGAGATAGCAGTCGATATGCACCGAGATATAATCTGAGGCGGATTTTATTCGAAAATTTTTATACTAAAAATGGCGATCCGTTTTGATAGATGTTACGAGCGAAATTAACGTTGGATATGAAATAAGGCCGTAGCCATAAATGTTATAGATGACATCTCTTTTGGTAATGTTTACGTAGAAGAATATTTTAGTAACAAGTTTCTGTTTTGCTTTGTATGATCTATAGTGTCTGCCGAAATGTCTACACCATGGATCTAATTGCTCCCGATCTGCGTAACCGCAAGTTCATCCAAGTTGTTTGGTCAGAACACACCTGATCGAATCCATCTTCCTAGTATGTTCTATTGAGGGTCCCCTATCTGGGACTGCAAAAAAGACCGGTTCATACGTATTATCTAAATGTTCGTCGACGATCTGGACAAAAATGAGAGTAGATCCTGTAAATGGAGCAAAAGGAACCACGTGCTCTATTACCATGTACCTCGGAGCTATCATAGAATATCGATCGACAAGCACAAGTTCACTATAGGTTTCGTTACCTATTCCAGCTCAAATCATAACGGAGCCTACATTGCGGCTAATGCTTTCCCACAACATTTCCTTGAGCCCTGTCTTCCCCAAATTCTCCCCCTTAGGGCAAAACATAGATTCATCCGAGAACAATACGTTGCTCCAATCCAGTTTTCGTGATTTCGTGCAGACGCTAATCGAGTTCTACGATGTTCCACAGATACCTGTGAACATTGGGCAGGTCTTCTAGACATTAAATTGGGATCGGCTAATTGTCCAAGAACTGTCGATCTCCTTATACGCACATTTTTTTTGCTTCGCTCTGATCATTTCAATCGCAGTCAGGTGCCTCTCCCTCAAAACTAAAGAAACCATAAATCTATCGTTTCGTTCGGCTGTCTCCTAGCATAGCCGAAGTGTTCCATTGAATTAATTTTATTATTAATATTAATTGAATAAACCACATTTGAATAAGTTTGCTTCGTAAATGAAGAATAACTTTACAGCGGGCGTACGAATTTGCAGTAGTGACGGCGATGATGTCGCCGCTCAACGCAAGGTCACAAAATATATGACCATCTTCATTATGAAACTATTCCGCTCATTTTTGACCTTCTTAAACCGCGATCATTCTACCGTATAGTTCTAGTTTCGGAATAACATTAGGTTACATAATCTCACCCTCCTTAGGCTGGGTATTAGGTCTAGTTCCGTTAGTTACCATAGCGGAATTAGCCTAGAATTCGTTAAATGATAAATCGTCTCGTAATGTAATTGGCAAAAGGCCTTTTCTGCGAAGGAAAGCCGCTTCCTGTTTGGAGTCCCGAAATAAATCGCCTTAACGTCAGATTACCAACCCTATCTCTTATGCAGGAAGCGCTTCGATCGGACCGAATCGACGCATCGAAATAGCATAAATTTCCTCAAATGTATTATAATCCCATCGATAAAATGGAGTTTTTTAATTTTTCAATTCTTTAATTCGGAGATAATTCTCAAGCGCGTTTTGAAAGAGGATAAACTAATGCATCTCGCGTGCATATATTACACGCAAGCGTCGCAAACGAAAATTACCATTGCGGCTTAACAATGCAGCCGATTTTGCGGTCAATTTCGCGCGTAATTCATTTTGCAATCTAATCTTTATGCGGCGGCAAGCCGGAGATACGACGGCGCTTGCCCGCCAGACGCAATTTCGTTCCGATTGTACCGCCAACGTTTAATTTTGCATGCATGCTACATACCGAGCCAACGGAGACTACATCGGCAGAAACGTATCGCCCACAGTATAATTTGATTGGTATCCCAAATTCCCATGCGTCCTCTAATAATTTACAAAAGTGCACGCGTCTAATCATCATTTCGTTTTAAAATATAACAACTCATACGAACAACGTTTTTAATGACTGATACCAGACTAACTATTACCGCTTAACATCAAACTAATCCTTGCTACATTGGCTCGGGCGAAATCCCCTTTGATATTAAAATGCGGTGGTAAACCGCGAAGATTTGCATATCCAACGGCTCGTACGGTGTTTGCGCAATTGATCTCGCCTTCGTTCTCTTAATTTCTTCCTTTCGGTTTTTCCGGGAAACGAGAGCGGTTGTCGATGTCCGTGTTTGCTTCTGAGCGATAATGGATGGCTAGCGTAAAGTAAAGCGAGCGGAACATGTTTCTTTATTTAAGGCTTCTTTCGACGTTTCGACTGAGGTGTAACAAAGAGAGCTATTTATGCACCCTTCGCTAACTGCGCTAACTTCACTTGCCAAGCTTGCTTCAAAGGATTGCGCTATCCTGCGCTATTGCAAAAGAGGAAAAGGGAAGATTTTATCGATTAAACGCCTTTTATCGTGTTTTAAGTAATAGCTATCAGGATTCATATTGAATTCAGTGTTGAAAGTGTTGATTTTTAAAATTAGTTTTATGACTTAAATTTGTATGTTTTAGTCCGTTGCTTCCTGTTGGGGATTCGATGAAACTACTTACTTATTTTAAGAAACAGTGTTATTAAGGTGACATTAGTTAATGGGGATTTTAATTTAATTAGGATAGATTAATACGACGGTGTTTACATAAATAATTATAAACATGGACTCCAACACACGAAAGCTCGTGTCTCCTTAATCCATTCCCTTGACTTCTATTCAGTATCCATTTGTCAGCTACCACCAGCAATACGAAGGAATTATCGGCATCAAGCCCTGGTTGATCTGTTTAGCATAGTTATAGAAACCTATCTTTGGTTTTACATTGAATGAGTCCAGATTTGGTGGATTCTATGCTGAAATACGCATGAAAACAAAAGTGTTTACTTGAAAAATAACATCTGCTTTAGAACGTCCATATATAAACGATTACCGTGACCAAAAACCTCACTCAAACCCAGCTTAGAATGTTCTTAATGGTATTTCCCTACTTGGCTAAGTTAACATTACTAAGCGGAAGTATTTATAAGCGGAAGTGCAATACTGCACTTCCGCTCAGATCTATTACCCAAACACCGCCCATACCAATAAATATCCACTCCTGCGCCGCACTAGTTGTTCGCACTACGTGAAGTATGTTTATGTAATCCTCCCAAAAAGGAAAAAAACAGAAAAAAGGATAGAAGCTATCCACTACCGTATAGCGGAGTAATGGCCTGTGGTAATGACACCTCATCAAGAGAAGGTTCTGCGTCGTGCGCCGTGTTTGTATTTTTCGACCGGCCGCGTAATAAATAATAAAAAGCGAACGGCCGAAAAAAGCACCCTCTAACGACCGACGGGTTGCTTTCGTCGACTCCATTTTTTTTCCTTCTTAGTGTTATGTTTATAGATAAATTTTCGGTAAGAGCTAATTATTTCGTTCTTTTTGGGTAAGAACGGACGTGGTATTTGCGATTGATGATGTCCATTTGTGGAGATATAATTGTGATGGTGACATTTCTATTTATTCTGCGTTTCAAGAGAAATGAACCACCCCGAAAGAGTAGACGCAGAACTTTGAAATGATGTAGAATGAGTTAGAGCATGGAAACAATCAAAGAATTAAATTTTGATAGCCATCTGTCGCTGCTGATATAAATTGAATAGTATTTTTCGAAGGAGTTCGCCGTTTGTTTGCGATTGTTGTTATTGCATTAATAAAGTTTGTCTAAAAAGAACTTTGATGAGTGAGGTGTTAAGATGCTCCAGGAAAATAGCGAGAAGAATGTTGGATTCAGTGTTGTGTGTAGCTCTCTGATGGTCGCAGTTTCATCTTTAGTCTTCCCAAAAAGAATTGCTTTGAAACATGGGGAGCGAGTTTGCATTAATATCCAAGAAGTTTCAAGCATTTTTACTAACATTCTCTAATCACAATCCACAACATCCATCCGAATTGCCTCCGTTTGGCGAATGTTGGGCGCAAAATACCATCTAAATATCTAGAAGTCGACCGGTTCGATAAATTCGTCCATCCCGCGTATAAACTGAAATGTCAACCGCCGATATGTCAATGAACGGAACGTGTAACTTATACGTAGATGACTGTGTATACCGGCTACCCTCTTCCGCGAATATTGACTCGTAAAAGGGGGCGAAATATAAACTCTACGATATTAAATTTATACTTTTAAACGCTACGAGTGCGCGCGATGATGTTGATCACCGCGTATACTCGATATCCAAACGGAAACGGATCGTAAACGGCTCGAAAAACCGGCGGAAATCAAACTCCGACCGTAAACCGCTTACCGAATTTATTATACGTCTCTGTACGATCGTTTAGAATTATGACGTATAGTAAGTATATAGATGTTGAGAGGCGGTAATATTCACGGATATTGCGATGGTAGCGAATTGACGATCTGTCTCTTAATAAATAACGAAAATGAAATGTTTATACGTAGTTTTAGAGGAGGAAACGTATAGCTTTTAGTGGATTAATTTGAAGAATTTAGGAAGCAACTTTATTGATGCAAAGACACAGAGCAGAATATCGATTTATCGAATTGATAATAGCAATAATAACGGAAAACTACAAAACAAAAAAAAAGAAAACAAGAACTAAATACTTTTTAGGTAATTATTGTAAAATAAAGGTACCTACTGAAACTACATCGAAGACAGCAATATTTGAAAGTGGTGTCAGCATTTTCTGCAAGGTCGACACCCACAACTCCAACTTCCTCCAAATTTCTGCCATCGATTGATAATATTGATATTAATGATAGAAGGCATCACTAATGATAACAAGAACTGTGGCGTAGTATGGTAACAACATATAATTATCGGCACCTCCGCACCACACAAGTTTAATTTATTGCAATATATAATAATTAGTTCAGGATGGCCGTTTCGAGGACACGAATGGTCCTCATCATCAGCCGGTGACCGAATAATGTTCAATTCACCCGCCGCCCGCTTACACATAATGTACGTTTCTTCTTCAGAATAACGTAAAGACTAAAGTAATCTTATTAATACCATTTTATTAAAATATAGGTATGGGTATTGAGTACGTTGGAGAAGGCTCCTTAGCATTTGCTAGTTTGACCGACCAATTAGCTTCAAAAATAAGCCAATTGTGCGGCCTTACTGTACACACATTAAAGCCGAAACATTATCACAATCCGCACATATAAAAACTTGTGAGCCTGCAAATGCAGATGGTGGAAGAGAGACGGAATTTAACTGAAATATAAGCTAAAAGTTCTGTATATCGTGACAAGTAGGAGACGTCAAAGCTTTACCCATGTACCCACCTAAGCTTCCATTTCCATATATTATATCCTCCGATATCCCAGGCTTCGATAATACACCATTTCAAAGCGGTACTTAATCAGACGTTAATCGAGCCGCTTTCGACGAGATTGTTATATTAATCCCGTTGTATAGGAGCACCGTCGATTGCGTAAGAACTAGGCGCAACCTTACGTAAGCAATCGCGACCACGCTTTGTACTGATACCCTCCATCTGAAACGGTTCCTTTCACCTACGCTACGATACCAAAACGTGACAAACAGCGCCAGCTTTCTACGATACACGCTATATGGAGTATCGTGCGCGTATACGTGTTGTATTGCGCGCACGATAAGAGAATCTCATGTTTTAATAATGCCGCGCGGGCTTTGTTCACGCAATTAGCCAAATCTCGGGCACAAAGAGACGAACAAGAGACATTTCCCTTTCCTCTACCTTCGCCGTTCGCCTCTCATCCGTACAGGATCGTATCCAGGGACAATCAAAAGAGTGAAAATCCTTATATTTTTATTTATTTAGAGAACAATTCTCTGTGCCTACGTACGCAACTTCAAAGAGAAAATAAGTGAAAAAAAAATGGAATGCTTGCATAAAGTATAAAGTAGGATTTCGGAGGAAGGAATTTAAGGTTAAGTTACTCTCACAGATAGGAAGAAAGCTAGACCAATTTCGGCAGTAATGTAGATTGATTAAATTTTAATTATCAAGTGCTTATCCTTCGCGAAGTTTGAAAGTTTCAAATGAAAAAAAATTACCCGGTGCATACATTCTTTTCTTGTCAACACAGAATGATAGGATATTGAAACAAACGTAAGACTCGGTATTTATTTGTAAATAAGTATAAGTTTGCTAAAATCAATTTGTAACAATTGTGCACATTTTAAATATATTCGAAGATCCTTGCAACTTAACATTTTTCTGGACGCGCTGTATCCTCAGGCCAAAATAATATCGCCTGTAGTCGCTGCTCTTTAACTGCGGTCCTGTATTCTCAAGTTCTCGGGGGTTGCGCTATAGGGACGAAAACTTGCTAAATTTCAACTCGTGTGTGTTTGTATGTGTGGGTGTACCCAACTTACACGTCGTTGTTCCTCTTGCCTTCCGCCGAGCTTTCCCGAATCTTCTCTCGTGCGTAAAACATCTTTCGTAAAAGTACATAACGGCGGGGCAAACGGCTTTATTAAAAGAGATATGCATGCTTTAGACATCACGGATTCTTGCATAAACTCTTTGGTCTTGATAGGGTTAATCACTCGAGAACGTACGCGCTTTTCGAGATGAATATTTCCAAGAAGGAAGAAGAACACAAGCTTATACAGGGAATTCGGAAAACAATAGGATGGGCCGGAATGCAGTGGGATCGATATAATTGAGGGTAGGGAGTTTGAAGCACTATACACGAAATATGATGTATATTGACGCCAAATACCGGCGTACAGTGAACAATTTTCCTAGGTTCGCAATTGAAACCTGAAATTTGGACTTTCAACTATGGCGCTGAAATTCACATATTGCATTCACGTGTATTCTTCAACCATCGTAATAAGATATATTCATAACTGAAGTATGAAAAATTCGCTCATGTATTTCCAAGCATCTTTTCAATGATCTTATTGTTAGTAAAACATTTTCTATCCTTGTTTCGGTACTCCTCCAATACGTGATTCAATAATTTTGCTGTTATGAAATGTATGTGGACTAGAATTATTTTCCGTCTCTCGGAAAATGGCTCTCGTGGGCAAGTTAATACTTACTGCTTTCTAAAGAGATCCCTGCAGCTTTTTCTGTACGACAATTCTTGTTCTTCCGGCACCTGCTCAAGCGTACTCTTCTATTGAAGTATACGGTTGAAGTAGTTCCTTCTTGAAACTAAACGTGTTCCGGGTTTGAATCGTATCATGTCGTTATTAAAATAAAAATAAAAACTCGACGTTTCGCCCACAATCGTATGAGGTTTCTTCAGGACCGTGACAGGCAACAGTTAACACGGTAACTCAACGTGTAAACCACGCCTGAGGCGAAACTAACTAAGCGGAAGCAGTTGACCACGATAACTCAGCCTAGCTCAGTAACTCAGCTCATGAAGAAGCCCCATAAGAAGCCAGGTTAAGCCCCATACTGGGCGAAACAACGAGTTTTTATTTTAACAACGACATGACACGGTTTGACACGGTTCAAACCCAGAACACGTTTAACTTCAACAGACTCTAGCCGCGGAAGCCTACGTTTTTATTTCAATTCCTTCTTATTGGTCGGCCCGTTTCAGTTATTGTTGATCATTGGGTTTCCTTCATTTACATTTCATTTACGTTTACGTTGAATTCAATCATCGTGTTTTTGAATTCTCTTCGCACCCCCTCTTTAACAGCCCCACTATTTAAACTTACACAAACTTAAATATACAAAGAAAACGGTTGTTGCCCTTCAATTTTTTCTTTGTTTTTGGGGGAAGCGAAGCAAACCGCAATCAAGTTCGCGTATTAATTTTTTTTTCAGATAAGCTCAAAAACGCCGGGAATTTAAAATGTAAGTTACCCGAGTGGATAATACGCGGAGGGTTGCGACAACAGCGTTCGAATTTGAATTACAAATGCGCCTTACCTTTGGGAACACTTTCGAGCACGAGAAGTTAACAACGAAATAAAAAAAACGCCGTCGCAGTAAAATTTGCGCAGAGAAGATTTAGATCGTGTCGGTTACACGGTTAATTCAAGAGCGGAAATCAAGGAAATTCCGATGTTTTTAGGTTAGGCAAAAATTCGCCGACTAAGTGAAATGTATGAAATGCGGTGACACTGTGAGCTAGTCGCGAGCTCGAGGTTCGATCGCAGACCAATGATTTGACGAGCTAGATATTACACAATACCTATGGCAATAAAGAAGTTTTTCGTCGCGACATCTGTTGGTGATCAAGCAATATTATCTGGGTCTAGTTCTAAAGCAAGAAATATTTAATTTACTCATTTTGGTAGACTTCGATGTTGAAATTGTGTCTACATATAGTTTGGAAATAATAATTTGCCCAATACGCCATCGCATAAGCACCACTTAGTATTCCGAACGTGGTTATAAAGTTACAAAGTACTTAATTTTCGTCTAACAGCATCCTTTTTTAATATCGCACAAAATAAAAGCTATCTTTCTATTCAGATACTTTGCATCTTTTTCATTCAATGACAATGATTTACAAAACGTTTGCAATTAACGCAAAGATGAAATCTCCGGGACAACCTTTATATTGAGTGCTTTGTTTGAAGGCCAAAGTTGTACGGCGCGCAGCGGAAGCTGAACATCCCACATACTTGAATATAATTTCCTGTAGTTACTCAGTTACACACCTACCACCTATGCACCAGATGGACGCCGTGTAATAGCAGTTCCCATTAATTATAAAAAACTAATCTCTTAGGTGCTGTTTGACGACTTCTAAATGGCATTAGACGTCGGTACGTCACGCCAAGATGGAGATAACTTGATTGCTTCTGAATTTTATCTAATATACATCGATCGTAGATTATGATCATCTAAGTGCTTTCAAAGGCGACATAGTTGTCAAGGTGGATGCGACCAGCGTAAATGGGTATCAGCCGACGTAGACCACACCACGACGAAGCAACTTTGCTACATCCCCTAACAAGTCAAGTTTTAATAAAGTTACCCCCTGTACACGACATTACCGTTGGCCGGTTCGCACAAAACACATCTTACAGCTCCCTCCCAGGTTATTACTTAGCGCTGTGCTATAGCTGGCTGCAATATAAACTTCAATAAGTTCTGGTTATGTCGCAAAGTTAAACTATATTTTAGTTCATCAACGTCGTATTAAAGTAAATACGCAGATATAAGAGCGACGGAGGTACATCCGGGCTATCTCTGTGCCCATATCGTATCTGCTACGACGTGGCGGTTACAGTTTGTGGTGGGAAAACCATGTATACAGTACTAACTGTAATGGCGGCAGTTTCTCAGCGTTGCCAACGTTAAAATTATAAATCTCGTTGCTGCTTAAATTGGAATACTTAGCTTTAACCGTGTACCTCCATATTTTAACCGAAAATTATTTCGTGTTACACGCGGAGAAATACACTCTTGAATTAAATAAGTTTGTTTCGTTCTGTTTTCTACGTCTCGACGAAGACATTTGTAATAATAATGATAGTAATAATGTTTATTTCTTCAACATCATTACAACTATAAAAAAATAGAAAACAAAGAGATCTACAAACATCTGACGACGATATTTAAAAGCTCTTTCTCGTAACTTGTTCCTTGCAACAACTAACCATAGCCTCCCCTACTTGTCATTTTTTTCTATTATTGCTGTAGTTTTTTTTAATCGAAGAAGAACTTTAGTTCTCAACCTTGCTACCACAGTAATATGTATGTACAACCTATTCGAAACAAAACGTTAAGCAACGTACGAAATTTACTTAACACGCCGCTACCCGTACCACATGTATCCGATCCCGTTTTACACATTTTAGCTGCAGTTTTTTCCAGACAAATTGTTAAAAGATCCTAGACAACCTGGTTTTTCTCTCTGCGGCATAGACGTAAAGTTTTCAAGCGCTACCATTTGTGGTTTACATTGTTTCGACTTTAATACTGTACTTACGACGTAACAGCACCGCATCTCTAGTTTTTACGATGCCACGTGATGAACGTTTAATTCGGTACATATGTTCCGAATTATCTCAACGTGCCCTGCTCGCATTAAGCTTATTTCCCTCTCGTTCCCTCGGTTGCCTTTCCCCCTTATACGAATATGCCGAACGAGATGCTTAGTAGTTTACGTTCACCTACGCGATTTATGTCTTTAGTTTATCTGCGCGTGGAAATACGCTGTGCAATTTCGCTAATGGATATGGGATAGAAGGGAAAGAATCAAATCAAAGAAGAAAATACTATGAAGCGTTATGTGCAATCTGTTCTTAAGATTAAGTATATTTACGCATTGCGCCATTTATGTTATTGGTCAATATAAGGTTGGTCTTACGCAAGAACACAAGTCTACTGATCACGTAGTGGGAATGCAACCACGCGAGATCCCAAACCCAACCCTTCTTCTAAACTGAAGCTTGGTTCCAACTTAAGAGCCATAGTACATTTTTTCCTTTACAATCGTATCGAGTCACACCTGTTCTATTGTTTTCTATCCGATCTACAATGCCAAAAAATGTCTTTGTCCATAATTCCTTCGCCATATATTGTCTTCTGCAAATTTTATACACATTGGTCTTTAAACCGTCCGAAAAATTCATCAAGGTTCAGAGCACCACACCAATAGCTGACTAGACGCCTGCAGGTGACTCGGAGCAGTGAGTTTTTCATGCTCTCCTCATAGTATTCTGTCTCCTGTGATGATAGCCAGCAATTCATGATAGCTTTTACTTCATCGTCCACGTTGAAGCGCTTACTACTCAGGAAAGTCTTTAGATGTCGGAAAGGTCTCGAATTTAAGCTGTTTTGGTGCTGTTGGTTCCAGAGTCTGTTTAGCTTTTACTCTGACTATACTACTATGTGCGTAGCTGCCCCACTGATTGTTGTTTTGACTCAAGGATCACGTGGGACATCCACATCTTATCAGCTGTGACGACGCGATACAATAACTCATTGGCTTCCTCGTTGTAGCAAGTCAAAAGGTTTAAACAATTAGCACCTTTTACGTTCCTCAGTGAATAGCTTAGAAAACTATTAAGAATACAGTCTCTTCTATTCAAAGATCGGTTGCTTTCGTATTATCGATTCCTCTTGGAAACCGTTAGGCAATTCATCTGATTCATCAATTACGTCTTGATCAATCAGAGATATACTTATCTTCAAACCATTCCGCTCAATCTAGTTAAAATATACGTATTTAAATTTTTATAAATCTCGTAATCTGTAATCCCCTTGCCGAGATAATGGACGTAAATAATATTTATAAGCCAAAAATCTATCTCCTAGCGAATTTTTCCACGTCCAAGCGCCAAATATTCGAGCTATTCGAAGGCAGCCCCCCATCGCGAAGAAATCCATAATTTACGAAAGCCATTAATTAGATTCCTTAACCGTATTTACCGTGCGCAAGTTTTAATGAAAATTTCAACCGGATGCAAATGTTGGGAGAAGAGCCAACGGAACGAAGACGAGGCGAAGCAGGAAGGGGGGTGTAGGGGGTTATGAAGCGATAAAGGGGGTACAGCGAGCGAAGGGCGAAGACGGAAATAGATCAAAGGTCTTCCGGGGTAATTTATAAGTTGCGGAGGAACACCATCAGTCAAAGGCGTCCCCATTCTCTCGACTTTCCCACCCATCTCGGTGGCTACAAGAGAGACAGTGTATGTACCTAACTAACTAACATTAGCCAAGAAGGCCACTATTAACTCTCTTCCATGCACTCGGCTAGGGGGCGCTCGGTGCAGTTAATGTGACCAAGTTATGGACTTACTTCAAAGACGGATTGCTTCAGTTATGCGGGCTGCCCGAGCAGAGGGGTGAGAGGGATCCCCGGGACTCGAAACTAACTCCCTGGCAATAGCGGGGAATATTAATCACACCCGGCAAGGTAGGTATAACAGTAAATTGTATGCTCGAATAACATAACATAAACATGCATTATGCTGAACGTGCCGTTGCCGCAAATGTTAATTTAGAGTTTCGAAATGCTTAAAATAAGCGTTAATGACTTGGAGCTACGAGGAACAACGTAGGATGTATACGTGGAATAATTGTTTCGCAGCGAACCCGCTATATGTCATTAATTAGTGTCGCTCCTTCGAAACATCTTTGCATTAATAAGAAAGGTAAAGTTTAATTAACTGTTTCGATATCAATACATATTCGTATATAAATCGGCGTTGCTGCATTGATAGACTTCGTCCACTATCAAGCAAGAACTATATTATAGAAAAAAAAAAAACAAATTAACTTGAATTTAGTTTCCTATATACTTTATCTTAAAGTTATACCATTAACATTTCACGCAGGAAAGGATAACAAGTTTTAACAAACTTATAGAACCCATTAGGCAAATTAACCTATTTCTGCCTAATCGCCCCACTAGCACAGCTGATTCGCCTTCTCCGAACAACGTCGTACGGATCATTCAATAGCCGAGATCCATCGTCTTTGAATGAGAAATGTTATGGCAATCTCGCAGATTTCACGTCATTGCTCATGTTTCATAAACAGATCGTCCAACAGAGCCAAATTTTATAGCCAGCAAAATAACAGAATCAGGATAAATGCTGATACAGCAACGAAAGCAATTTTCATCAATATTGATAAAATTTTCGATGTAAGAAGAAAGCTTTGTAAGTGACGCTGCAGCTTATATGATTAAGGAATTGTTATGCATTTTACGCAGACAATTTGGAGAAAGTTGCTGATGTAATAAGCAATTTAAATGAGGATGCACAATGCAGAAGGAAATGTAAAGCTGCATTGCAGATTAAATATAACACCAAGTGCAAGTGCCACCGGTGACGCAAACGTTTTAAAACAATATGAAGGAGAAAGGTCCTTGTTCTAATGGAATAATTAATTTCATTAATCCTGCATTTACAGATGTACGATGTACATTTGAACACTTGATATAGTGTCACAATGTCCCTTGAATTTGAGATTAATCTAATTAACGTACTGCTTATTTGATGGTATACGACGTTATATTTTAATCCAATTAGTCATGCCTTTACTAATCGATACTCCGATAGGTAGAGAAATAATTTCCGCGCGCTCAATTTTAGTTTTCAAAACTAAACGTTTGGAGACGATTCATGCTAATACGTTCAAAGGTTTTTTGCTCCTTCTATATATATATATATATATATGTATATATCATACGTATACGGGTAACGAAATCAGATCTCTCAAGTAAAACATTTTCGTAAGCCAATCTACATTCAATTTGATTCGTTGAAAAAGCACCTGCAGAGTTTAAAACGCTAAAAGCCAGTCGTGCAATTTACGGAGTTTTTTTTTTTTTTTTTAACAGCATCGAACCAACTAACCCCTATCTATCCAGTATACCACTTATACTACTGCACGTTGATGGAGGAAAGGGCAACCGGAAAACCCGGCTTAATCCACAGTCTGTTAAAAGTCCGCCGTAACAGACATCAGGCTAATGAAACCATTTTCCCATCTCTGTTTCTCCGTTTCGCTGTAGTCTCTATACGTACATAGATGTCGATCTCGAGCTGGTATACGTTCGATCTCGTTTTATCGCTTTCGTGTACACTACGAATTGTGTGTATGGAAACGATTAGCGGATAAATCGTAAGCGCCAAACATGGTACTGACATTGATATAAGATTGTATTTTCCTTTACAAATGCATAAACATCATTTTTAACCGCTGAATGTTGTACAAAGATAAAAATTGTATATCGCACTAAAAGGTAGTGTGTTTCTGAGATAAAATCCTTTCTTTTATTACTAAAAAAATGAAGATAAAATTACGTCACCTAACGTGTTACTGAGATAAAATTGTTTTTCAAATTTAAAGGACAGGACTGAATTTTAACTGTCGAATATGTTATCGACGATAACCTCGTCGATAAGGATGAATTGTAATTGTCAAATATGCTTTGCAAAGGTGCTTTCCATACTAAAGGATAAAGATAAATTCCAAGCGTCAACTGGGTTACTGAGATAAAAAGTGTGTTTTCTATTTTAAAGGAAGGTAAGTTTAAGCATCAAATATGTTACTGAAATAAAATTGCTTCTCATACTAAGAGAAAGAGCTAAATTTCAATCATCAAATTCGTTCCCGAGATGAAAGGAAGTGGTCATTTTAAGCGACAAATGTGTAATAAAACTTCTGCGCTAGAAGATTTTCAAATACTAAAAGTTTGAGATAACATTTAAGAATTAAATACGTTATTAAGATGATATTGTCTATCATACTTTAAAAGTTGAAGAAAAACTTGAATCAAGAGTGTTACCGAGATAGAATTATGTCTTCTCTTACATTAAAAGATAAAGGTCATCTCTATATCTCTATATAAGTAATAAGCTTTGAACCTGCACTAACAATAAGCCACATAATACACGCAAACTTTTCTGTTGCGTTCCACTATATACGCCGCGTAGTGTACAACATCCTCTCTTTCTCTAGCACGCGAGCGAGCTACACCTTTTCTCCGATGATACCCGGTACGTGTGTTGGACAACAGCAGGCGGCTAACAGGCCAACAGCACCAGCAGCAGCCGCAGCCGGTAGATCAGCTTATCGGGGGGTTTAATCGTGACCCCGGGGAGCGCTTAGTCGTAACGGCGATACTATTCGCCCCCGCACCCCCTCACCTATCACGTCCCCCCGTCCGCTATCCGTGTTCCGGCAAAAACAGGGACCTGATTTATGGCTCTCCGAAGAAGTAAACATACAGAGCCAAAACGAAGGGACCGCTGTTATGTGTACGATAGCCGACCTGCCTATTATACCTGTACCTGTACAGGTAGATCCTGGTGCGGCACATAAATCTCAATATCCGTTTAGCACGTGAACTTTCGCATAGGACGAACATCAAAGAGACGGGAAAAAAACGAGAAGCGTAGACGAGATAGGACGTAATGAATTTGCGCGTTGGGACATGAACGTGGGGATGCGAAAATGGAAAAAAAAAACGACGGATAGAAACACGAGATAACCAGCACACGCACGAAAAAAAAGCGGACATAATTGTTATAATCCCCATGAATGTGGGGTTCGATGAAGACCTCTCCTGGGTGAATTTTCGTACCGTTATTGGCAGAGGCCAAAGATTAACGTGTTTTTGAAGTTGGCCGTGGTTTAATCAACGAATGTGGTATTTGTATATCCTTGTTGAAATGAAAGGAGGAACAAAATAATAGCCTAAACACGTTTCAGCGAAAATACAAATAGGAAATGTCACAAATTTAATAGGACGGAGCGAGAGTATTTGTAACGCTTGGACAATCCTCCCCAGTTAAGAACATCGCAGTTGAGATCAAATCTTTAGCCGTTCAGATCACTGTAATACTCATTATTGGTTGTTAGTGGGTGTTATTGTCAGGGGGCTGTACTAGGCAATCTAACTGGTCAATCTGACTCTTATTTAGAGTCAGATTGGCCGCCGTCTCGGTCTTTTAAATTGTTCCAAGTGTTATCTGTATAGAAAGTAACGGTATCAGCGGTATAGATGTCCATGGAAGGCTCTTACTGAATCTGCAAATAATCCGGGTACAATTTTCCCATTCCGGGCCCAATTTTTCTAATCCGAACTCAATTTTATCTATCATAGAATATTACTTTTAGAACTGCAGCCTCCGCTGATTTTTTTCCATTACATATCGATACAACCACTGAGGTTTTACAGGTTTTGGGGAAATAGTCTTTGCATGCCATCTTGTTAATTAAGTTAGAAGTTCTGCTAAATTTTCACCAACGTTTTTTAACACATGGAAGGTTATTTCGTCCATTCCGGATCTTCACTGATCATTCGTATTTAAAGTACGACAATTAACACCTACATTTATAAAAATCTCAACAATAAAACGTGATCCAAAAAACAAAAAGAATAATAAAATTCCTCCTCCGCCATAATATTTTCCTTTAGTTCGAAGTACGATTTTGCCCCCGTAGAACGGTCACATCGTCTGGAACACAAAGTAAACACAGAAATAATTCACAATCAACCATTTTATACGCTATTTTAATTCTATTTACTCCGGAACGCGGGCCCGGAAAAGGTGGAGTTAGTATCGGCGCGCCGGAAGTAGAACGTGGAACACATACATACAATGGAATACAGCGAAAAGTTTACTACTTTAAAATTCAATGCGCGCATGCCGACCTCGCGCTGTTTACGACCGCAGCATAAAAGTGTGATTCGGAGAAGGAAAAATGAACGAGGTATGTTTCGACAAAACGCGGGACGACAGGTACGGATAGTATCGCGTAGAGCATATTTTTGTTTGTTGGGTAGGTAACGGGTTCCGGGAGGATAACCTTCCATTTACAGGAAGCTTATGACGAAGGAAATGAATTGTGGTAGTCACCGATGGAAGAGAAATCGATATTAACGAATAAAATTCATTTAAATTTTGCATCTCTAGTTTTAACATATTGGATTTTGTTTATTTATCGATTGATTTTTTTATTTGAATTTGGAAAATGCAAATTTCTTATAATTTGAATGTCCAACTGGGACGTTATGATGTTCATATTTCTTATAATTGGGAAATTCTGGGGAATTCCGTGGCATTTATCGTCTTCTTCTTCTTCCGAAGGCTGAAAATCTTCTGAAAAAGCTGACAGCACGATCAGCGAAACGACAAGTAAAATATTAATTACACGACTACACCCGAAAGAAATTTCTACTATGGATTACGGACGTGAAAGCCTACGCTCAACTATCATATAGCTTTACAAATACCGTCCCCAGTGAATGAACGTCATCTTATGCAGGCGAAGCTTTTTGATTTTTAAATACGTGAAAATGAATGAAAATCTGAAATGTGCATCTACAGGCCCTACCAGAAAACGATAGAATCGATCTAGGAGATCTAGAAAAGCGTATAAAACGCGAAAAAAACTTTGAAACCGGGAAAGCAGTAATCAGCGCGAGAGATAATTATAGGATAGAAGCATCTAATAGTGTTTGTACCAGGGGGAATTTGTTACACCAACCACACAAAAGCAAATGTTTCAACTCTTGATGGAAAATGTACGAAATTCCACGAAATGCCGCGGCACAATATTTAAATCCTACCCTGTATATTAACCGGTTCTTTAGAGCTTTGAAGAAATTGTAACCAAATACCGAGATCACGTATAAATTTTATAGATGAGTAGACACCTGCAACTTATGCGATCTGAATTGAACAGGGAAGTCTTGAACTTGAACTTCAGCGTCGAAGCAAAATAAATAACACAGACGAAACACAAGATGTGTTTCTGGCATGAGGGATTGCTAGGACGTGGTTCCAATGCATGAAAAATTGCTCCTTCTTTACTTATAAATAAAGGTTTTTTTTTTGCTCTGATATGTATTTTTGGTTGGCCAATAGAGAAAAGAGAACAGGTACTCCAGTATTTAAGCTAATCAATATGCCCAGCATTGCATTCTGGAATATTAAGGAAGCAGATAGGATTTACCTATTAGACACATCAGCAGACTCGTGTCTATTCGTCCCATAAGAAAGGGTTCGTGTTTCCTCGAGAGTCGACAAAACACGAGTCTGTCTACTCGCCGCAAAACAGATATGATTTCACTCGCTTTTGTCCTTGCCATTAAGCTATCGACAACTATTACGCTTATCGATATTTATTCGCTCTTTTTAGTACCCGTCCTACTTATTAACGGCTTTCCAAATTTACAAACCCAAAATCGAACATTAAAAGCGCAAAATTCCCATAAAGGAACTTTACGATTCCTCACTGACCATAAAAACCCAATTCGCAGGCGAATTTTCGCCATTTTAAATTCGAAAAAAGGAAAAACGAACCGTAGAGACGTAGAACGTAAACATACATTGAGTCCAGACAATCGCTTCTCCCTTTAGTATCTTTTTTCCCCTCTCCAATTTCGAAATTACTTACGGACAACAGCTACCAGCGATAATGGCAAAAACAACAAGAACGACAGCCATACGAAATGGCCTAAAAAAAAAGAGCGTCGGTTTTCGACGATAGTTTGGCACTTGCGCTTATTTCATTCGGCGATGTAATTCAGCTTTGTTTACGGAATAGAGATAAGTTCGGATGCGGGAAATCGGCAAAACTTATTTTCTGTACGGCGCAACATTCTCCGGGTACGTTTGTTGGATTTTATTCGTTTGCCAGCTCGTGAAACTTTATCGGATTCGATCCAGAATATATACACAGATACATACAATGTTGTACGAATGTTTGCAACATTCTTTCGCTAAGAATGCGAAGCTATATTTACTGTACTACTATTATGTCTACTCCTATCCTATTACTTAAACGTATTTTCGACAAATTAAAATTGTTTCGCACCGTACAAGTGTGATTGATTAATCCGGGACAGCTGTTTCGTTGATACATCGATCCTTATTTTCAACCGAAGACACACGCCCGTTCTATCCCCACTCTCGAGAAGAAATAAGAACGAATCATTATTAAAAAAAAAAAAAACATTTCCATTCGTTTAGACATCGAAAAATCCCGTCGATCCCTTCTATGCCTACCTAAATACAGGTACAACATTTTTTTTCCGATTTAACTCGTGCTCTCCGCAAATCGTACACAACGCGAACGTAGTCCATACATAAAAACACAACATAAATCAATCGCAACGCAAAGCGATTATCTATATTCGATTTAAATTACGCGTGCCATTGGCAGACGTTTAAAACAAACGCCACTCACTCCGCGTAGCAGCGCTGGTTTACTTCGACGAGATCCAAGTAGGGAGCGCGCGGGGGGAAGCAAAACGTTGAATTGGGGTTCGTTATGGGGAACGAATATCGCGCGAAGGGATGGGAGAAAGACGTGCGTTGGACGGATGAAGCATGTTGACGTCGGTAAACAAATATCTCTGTCAATGACAGGTCATTATCGACTTAATACGACGTCCGTCTATCCAACCCTACCCCATCTACCTATCCCCGTTGTGTGTACACGTGATTCACCTGATGCCCTTTCAGTATCTAATTCAGTAAAAGGGTGAGCGGAAAAGCGGGGAAGAATACGATTCCTTTTCGTTGTTTGGCTGTTGTCTGAACTTCGGTGAATCCCCGCTAGCATTAATTAATAGACTAATAACAGGAATAATTAGGGAAGGGTGGAATATGAAATTCGCGTACGTAAGGTATAAATAGCAAAATTAACGTGTCACTCATGGAATACGCTAAATTTTTGATTTAATGAAGGAGTATGTTTAACTCTTTTGAAGTAGATACCGATTAATCCATTTAAAATGAATATGGCGGCGATGTAGAAATTTGTACCCGAAATGCTCCAAATGGTTCGAGCAACAACCGAGAATTTTCTGCCTGAAATAATGTACAAAGGCTATTTTGCTTTTATCTGATTTTCATTTATTTTCGGATCATATAACGTAACAAAAAAATTAACTGCCGTTCTTGTAAATGGTTCAAACGTTCTACCTTAGAAGTTTTCCAAATACTAACTTTGGATATATGGTAGGATCCATTTTCTTATTGTATGCCAAACGTCGATTGCTATTATTTTTTTTACTGCTTACTGTTAGAATATTTTTAAGAGAGCTCAACATCTTTTGTTTTTGATCGAAGATAGCAAGTCTTAAGGACTATCACCTAGCATCCTCTCGTTTCAGCACGGAGTTCAACTACGTTTTGCATTCCTTCGTGAGGGGTACCATAAACTTTTTGTTTAATGTATCCCCATAAAAAGAAATCGGTGATTGAGTCCAGCTGATTGTGTAATCTCTGCTTATGAAAGGTATTTCTTAACATTTCTCGCATTCTCAGCAGGGCAACCATCTCGCTCAAACCAAATATCTTCAATATTAACGTTACATACTTAAAGTATTTAAATATTTACCGGCATTAAGCATATCGTCAATAAAGAACGGATCAATAATGGAGTTGTTCAAAATGCCAACCCACGGATTTAATTTTTGCGAATACTGTGTGTGCGTTTGTGTCTTTAGGTGTGTATTTCCCTTAGACCAATAGCTAGTTATTTAAGAATTGCGAGAGCCATGCAACGAAAACTATGTTTCATCACTAAACGAAATATTGTTGATGAAGTTTTCATTTTTTTCTATTTTCTGCGTTATTATTTCACAAAATTCAAGCCGATTGTTTTCGTCGCGAGGAAATAGTTCTTGAGTAGAGTAAAATTTTCGGCACTTGTATCCGTGCCTTTTCAAAATTCTTCGCACTGTCCGCTGCTAGATGCATTTGCTTCGGCTACAGCACAAATCGCAGTTTCTCTATTTCGCCGCTCTTCGTTGGTGTACTGATTTCCAGGTTCTTCGTCTTGTAAATATAAATATTTTCGGCAATTGTTCCGCACGTCTCAAACTTATGAATAACATTATGAATTGGCAGATTTTCAAATGCTATTTCAAAGCCAATACGGAATTAAATTTTGTCGTCTATGGTATGAAATCTAACAGGAGAAACGTTTCACCCAAACGGAGAAAGTTTCCGTAGAGACGAAGAGATTTTTCACCGAAACGGAACATACGAAACTCCGAAAGCTTCCTATATAACGTATCTCGCGACGGTGATGAAGCTACATCGAAAAATTTTAACTCCGTTGATTGTAACTACTTGCGCAAGTGGACACGGGGAGACCGCTAGAATAATAGAAATCCTGCTAATAAAATCGTTGCATGCTCTAATTTCATTAAAGACTTTTCTCGTTAATATTTGTTTACCATTTACGTATCTAGCTAATGTAAATCATAAGATAATAGGTATAGAAATGTCTAATATATGGTGCGTTCTGTGCAGTTACGCAAATACACTCCATTTACCTTCCTCAATCCATAAATCGTATTCCCATATTTACCGGAACGTGCAAGAATGTGCAAAACAATAGCGTCGTCACGATAGAGCATACAAAGAATAGAGCACCGAGAACACAACGTATCACGAAAGACATTTATAGCCAATAAAACGTCCCGACATAACACAGATATTTCAATTTTATTTATTCCGTCTGTATCCTACAGTACTACCTACTACTACTTTTGTTGTCTATGCATTCGGGACCGTATACCTAAAGCGAAAGGCGAACATCCAATCATCTGTAGTGATGGTCTTTAGAGACCAACGAAGTCGCTCTTGCATTCTATATCTCTTGCTCATGTAGATATCTTTCCTATATATATGTAGGCTACAGAGAAAAGGGGAAACCATGTCATCCGTCTATATAACCCTTGTTGTGTCTACCTTTTCAATATATGTATGTACATATGTATGTGTACGTACAACCTAAAAAGGGAACTCTTACATATGTATGTATACGAATTTAAATGTCGTATATTTTATTTGCAGATCCTCCGGAAATCTCGGTGGAAAGTCCAATTGTACATTCCGGGGAGGGTTTCGAAGCTCAACTAGTCTGCATCGTACACGGAGAAAGTCAACCGGAGGTAAGTGGAGCCAATACGGACCGTAGCTACATGTCGCAGAAATGTATTTTATGTCCACGATCATTTAATTCGATGAGGCTACAACGTCAGAAGGGGCGCGGTTAGAACATCGCATAGCCTATCAACGTACCTACGTAATATGAAGGAAGCTGCAAGAATTTCTGAAAAAATAAAAAAGATGAACCAGGAAGAAAACAACTGAAGAGAACGGGGAAATTTAATACCACTCAGCAAACAATAATAGTTGGTAGTTCATAAGTACATTTTTATTAAACTGCTAATATTCGCTATAATTTGATAGCCCATCTTAAAAAATATCTTCTAAAGTGGCCCCAGCAGACCAAACAAGCTTGGTCTTGTATTTTAAGTAATTGATACTAATTCATTGACAGACGCTAACAAATATGGATTTAGAATTATATAACGTTACATCAGGTCTACAACAGCAACGATGTGTTAGAAGCTGCCAGTTTTCTTCTATTCTGCACAGGTTTTATCCTTATTGAGCAGCTTCCTCGTCTATAATTTGATTTATTAGCACGTTTCGTGCTACAATCACGAGAGATCATTTCGTCTATTTTTCCTTATTTTTAGCATGCCTAGTTTTAGGATATAAGAGCAAGAGTAGACACTTGTAAGTATTTCTTTAGAAAAAGAGAGATGAAGAAAACGGGTATATCAAGGGAGTTACGAGGATCCACTCATCCTCGAAACACCTGCTCCGGACTAATTAATCGAACTTGCGTAGTGCTAAGGGTGCGGGAACTGTTTACCGTTGTAACAAGATCTCCCGCTCCTTACACTTCTTTTTTTTACATATAAATATCTTCCGCGACACAAGTGTATGTATGTATGTACAAGTTGGAATTTAGTTCCAACTACCGCAAGTTTACGACAGGATTACCCGATGACTATCCATCCTTCACATCCAGTGCTCGACAAGTCATCAATCTTCCCCGGCTGAAACTTGCCACTAACGCTCGGGATGACGAAAATTCGCAAGAACTTCGTTAACTCGCCGGTTACTTTACAGATAGGTACTTTTGAGAACGACGATAGATAACGGATTTACAAATTCGTTAAGATTATTTATTCGGTGCTATCTGTACTTAGTCTTTTAAATTTTTGTCTGGCTGGTTTACCAATTTAAGTAATATCTTACGTAAGAGCACTGACTGAATGTCTCTTTTTGACGATCTTTTACCTTTCCGAAATTAGTAGCAATATGCTAGCTCTGCCAAAAAAAAAAAAGAAAAAATTAAATGCGATCGATCCAAACGTGGCTTCCCTTTGACCCCAAAAATCAAGCCTATATCTCCAACGTTACAATATCATCTCTTCCAACGGCGATTTTCCATCCGGAAACGGATTTTAATACTACAGCATGCTGTATCCCGCTGCTTAGCACATAATCTCCGCACATGGTCGCTTCTGTCAGCCGCAAACGCGTCATTTCCATATAAATTATCAATTCCGACGTCAAAATAAAGCTTTATCGTCGGAAGAGCGGTCCGTATTTGCATAAAAAGCACAGAAATCCTTTGCGTTCTTTTCCCTACTGCCGCGATCACCAGGCAGGCAGGCTAGCAACTTCATCCCACGGTCGGCCCGAATTTCGCTTCGAATGTTTTCCGAATACAGTTCGAGTTAATGACCTATATAGACTTTAAATTCTTCCTTTCGCAACGCAACGCGAAAAAAGGAACTAACTTCTTGCCTTTTCGGAGGGTGGAATAGATATAAAGAAGGAATTTTTATGTCGAAAACGTCCGCGTTCTTCCTTTTCCGGTTCGTGGAAGTTAGATGTTTATTTTTTCGAGATCCGTTATATGGAAATTTTGTAGAAAATAGAACTGTACATCTAAAAATAGGGGGTTGAAAGGCTGATATGTTTATTGCTCTGAATATACAACGTTTTCATTTAGTGCGTGGGCTGGAAGATAATCATTTCAATGATTAATTTAGGGAGAAACATATTCAAGTATTTTTTTTTTGACTTCAACCTATTAAAACTCATCCGGAGCGAATAATCCCCAGTCAGTGGCCAGTAACGGCCCCGAAAATATCTCACAAGGGTGAGAACGAGACGACAGGAGAAGCTGCGAAAATGAAACGATTCCAACCCGGAAACTAAGACAGTCACATCCTTAAATAGTATTGTTGGGAAACAAAGAAGTCTTCAACAAAGGTGTTGAAGACTTTTGAAGAAATCCTTGTTTTAAGGTTACCAACAGGGAAGATTAATAATAATCGTCGAAGTTTTCGCGTCAGTCACGGAATTATTTCTGGTCTGGAAGCATTGCATTCTAACGGTTTTGCCAATTATTGCAGGAAACGCCGCTTATTCACAAATATGCGTGCGCGAAAGATCTCTTGCTTATTTCATCATATTATGCTGGAAAAATAGAAACCAAACGAGGCATTACATCTTTCTTTTTGCTTACTCAGCTTCATTACCTTTATCTACTTTGCACCATTTAAAAAACATCACAGCAGTGTGTACCCTAATAACTAACGAGCGGACCTCCTTTCGTTTACTTTTTAGTTAGACGATAGCTAGCGCTCTTGTACTCGAAATCCTCCCGGATAAATAATTTTTTTTCCGCGGCGCAATCCGGGCGTTCCTTTAATCTTCTCGCGCAACATCTATTGTTTCTCGTCGCTTCTTTTCGTTCGTCGTCGTCGATGTTCCTTTTTTTACTTTTCCTTTTCCCCCTTTCCATTTTTTTTATTGCTCTCATCGAGTTAACCCGTTTACACTTCGCGACACGACGTAAAACGCTACGCGGCCGCACACTCGAAAGATTAATCCTGGACGATTACCCGCCGTTTCGCGAAGCGCAAAGCGGCAACCAATTCGTCTAACAGCGCTCGTCGCGTCCGTTTCCGGAAGTTTTACACAAATGAAAACGGTATCGCTTTAATCCATTATACACGCAAGTACGAGCTCTATTCTCAATTTTACGGTGAGGAACTTTTTTGCTCGTTTGGATTAGATGCTGTTAACGAAAGTCAAGTTTTGAAATACAACATATTCTCCGAGCAGGTTATGTTCAGGTAAAGCGGCATAACATTGGCATTCGTTTAACGTTTCATCATCATTAAATCCGTTGGATTATGGCTAGCGCTCATGCATTTAAAGTCCATTTCTTGGAGTAGGTCGCTTCCATTGTTCTTGTTTAGTCGCTATTTTTATTAGGACTGGCTACATTTCTTATATTTATCCATTCGTTTCTACTTCGGCAAATATTTCTGAAGTTAGCGGATATTTTTCTGTTTGGTCTCACCAAGCGTTTATCGATCCGCCTCTTCTGCTGTCCAATAACAACATCGAGCGATTCAATATTCTTCTCACGGTTTTCGTGGATTTTCTTCTTATTATGTGTTCCGCCTAGTTTAGTCCTCGTGTCTTTATATACCTTATTATAGCTTCTTATCCCAATTCTTCTTCTATTTTATTTCTTTATTGTCTCTCTATTATCCAATCTGATCTCTCTGTGTACTTTACTTACACCAAAGACTTACTTAAAACCAGTTAGTTCTTGGAAATCCTCACTATTCATTCACCTTTAAAAATTACTTCAAGAAAAATGAGCCATCCCTCCCGCCTGGTCCCTAGTCATAGATGCAGGATCAAATTTTTCGCTACACCAAAACTTTCGACATATATTATTCTACCGGCGACATTTCATAAGAGTTCTTCTCCCCCTTCGGTCCGTTAGCTACACGGAACGCCAAGCGCCGCTACACTAGCGATAAAGTTCAACCTGACAAGCTATAATATATTTCCGGCGGCCGGTACACGTTCCCAGGCTTCAATTTGGACATGTCAACCGTGTGTATCAGATTTTGTTTTATATCCAGTTGATAAAACGTTTTTGCTCTCGCGCACAACAATCGGATCTCGTTTTAAAAGACAAAATACCGAAAAATAGAAAGTCGCTGCAAAAGTCTTCGTTGTTACTGTTATTCCTGCCTCCGATTTTTCGACGATCGAAACCAGAATTCGATGAGCTGATATTAACTGAAATAATAATAATAAAATCTATCCTTCGACAAAGTATTGTTGTAATTTGTTAAGTAGAAATTAATTTGATCTCAGCTTTACCTCGAATGCTTTCTTCCGTATCCTGAAAAGATTCCTTCTTCGACTTTTGTTACAATCATTCGATATTTGAGCTTTCCGCGTTTTGTTGACCTCGTTTCACCAACGCTCCTTTACCCTTTGCCATATCTACCCGTACCTCCTCATTCTATCGTATTTTTCTTTCCTTTTCATTGCTTTAGTTGTTTCGTTCACTCCACCCTTCCGATGTAATAGTTTTCGTCGATAAATAAGGTAGCCGAGGCCGAACCGTCCTCTCAACCGTCTCCGCTAGACGGCAGTAGCTGTAGCGGTGCTAAACAGTGAAAAGCGCTTAGGTGAAAAACGGCTTTCGTTAACTAACTGTCGTTCGTGACGGACTTTCCACTTTGTTCTTGTCGGAAGTTCACATACCTAACCTACGTCTACTTTTAATCGTCGTCACATATGGCTTTTTTTTTTTTTTCGTTCAGCTTTTCCTGTCTCGGTGTTCTTTTTCATCGTTTCCGAATGGAAAAGAGGTTCTTTTCCTTCAAAACTGGATGGCTTTCAAAAGCTGAAACTCGTTAGTGATATATTGCTTATGTACGGGATATATTTGAAACAAGATACGCCACAATGCAAGATCTCTTTGTTAATTACAACAAAAAGGTGATGGTGAGCGCTTTAGTTCAGAAAAAAAATGGTAATTAAAAATTCGGGTGGTCTGTTTGCGGATGGTTAAATCAGTTAGTTTTATTCAAAAACTTAATATTTCGCCCGTTCTCTAGAATTAAGAAGGAGAGTTAAGCGTCAAACGAGTGTAATATTGCAGGGAAAAAAAAAACAATTTAAAATTGACAATACGTTAAACAAATACATTTTATACATACCATTTAAAACGGCAACATCAATATTACCCGGCTTAAATAGAATCTTAGAACAAATAACTAAATCTATACTCCCTTCGCACCTAAAAATCAGTATTAGTTCTTATGGAGTATTACCCTCTCTTTCCATTGTCAGGGAGCTTGTGTATGTACATCTCTTTCCAACTCGACCAGAGTTGCGAGATCTTCGCACTAGTGACTTTTTTGACAGCTGTATTATCCATGATTACCCATCTACGATGTTTACATTATAGGCGTGTTTTGGTTAAATTCACTTAATTTCGTGCTTCCGTTATAATATCTGTCTGCTTTGTGTGTCTTCACTAACCTAACAAATATGAAAAATAAATGGTTATGTCCCATGCGTCGTTTCTTCATAAACTGTATGGTTTAAAAAACTTCCTATAAATATATTTTTAATAAGAACTGACAACCGTGTTCACGATTCCCATAAGAGCTGTACTGATTTCTAACGTGCAAACGGACCGTAGAAGTCTATTATTTTGGTTTCTGGTCTGATTAAACGAAACGGTGTCTTCGTTATAAGACAATTTAACTTACAAAAATGTGTCTTAGTGTAAACTGTTCTATATTAATTAAGTATATTGAAGTGACGGTAACAACGGATGCATTAACTTCCGAGTGATTTTTATAACGGGCCTCGACAAACAATATTTTGCTCACGAAATATTCAAGAATTCCTTAGCCTTGTATCCGACAAGAAAAAAAGAGGAAGCATCCTTATTTAAGAAATATAATGCTGATTCTTTCCGTGTTTGAATACCCAAGATTACCATCCGCATCATAAAAAGAAAAAAAAGGAAAACCTTACTGCATAATTCTTTTGAAACGGATACCTTTACGACTGAACTCAAAGATTATATACTTTATACTTCCCTTTTTGTACGCATATACAAATGCACGAAGTGGCAACAAAACGAAGGCAGAGACACGGGAGAGGAAAAAGCTCGCTCTCTTATATTTTTTTATTTCTTTAACGTAGGAAACACATCTCTTTTATTACCCGGGCGAAGAAGAGGAACATCGCCGTATAATTCGGATATTTTATCGCTCATAAGTCTCTAGTCCGGCGGCATATTTCCCCACCACCACCCCCGTTCCCTTCTAGATCTCCTTCCGCTATCGTCATTATAGCCGTTGGATCAACTTCGGACGTGACTTCAGATCAAATTAAAAATTATATTAAATTTATTTAAAAAATTATTAAAAATTAAAAAAAAAAAACAAAATGCTGCGTGTGGTCGTTATTATTATTGTTACTGCATCTATCAATATTATATTTTTAGTAGCATTAAATATTAATTTATTGTTTAATAGCACAAAATGAACATTTGAAATTACATTAAAAATAATACTCAATTGAAGAACAATTTACCGACTGCAACGTTCTTAAGCTAGATATCTTACTTCTCATATTGGTGGTATAACACGTAGCGCCGATAAATTCCTGCGTTTTCACCACTCTGGCCACAAAGTAGCGGGCGTGGCGGGTATCCTAACTAGTTGATAAATTCTAATGCCAAGTTCTCCCTAAGACCTGGAGCTAGCCAACGTGGTTTCACTGAATTCAAGGTTCCTAGGTAATGAATCGCTAGTTCACACTACGGGTTAGCACGGGGTTGGTGGAGATTTTCTCCGCAAGATCTACTTGGACCGTCCTTTTTTCATAATGGGAATGGGAAAACAGTAATTGCTAGTGGTGAACGATGTTCACTAACTTTTAATGGCCTCTTCTGGAAAATATGCGCGTTGGTAACCTCTACTTTCGACGAGATAGCTCTGTTCACCACACAAAAGAAGTGACAGTGGATGAATATTTATCAGATATTCAGATTTTATTCAGAATTTAAATCCCCAAGTTTCTGTTGGAACACCCACTGTATCAGAATAGGATGGTATCTTTGAATTTCCCATCCATTTTATCCAAGAGTGCCTTCTACATCTTCTTCCTTGTATGTCTAGGAATTCGGATAAGTAGATATTCCATATTATGATCAGATACGCCAAAATTAGCATTGTAAAACTTCTCTAACGCCCACGGCATGTGTATTGCGGCTTATTAATTAACAGCTTGTCCCGCAAGATCGTTTGATATACATACATGACGTGGTATCATCATCGTCAAAGCCATACCATCACCATCTACATCAGCACGATCGATATGACCGTAATATTCATACGAGTCGATGTAGGGGGAAGCTGCGGGGAGTGTGTACATATGTGCGAGGTGCGTATGCAAAAGCAATAAATCAAAATTAAACGGGCGAGCCGCGTAAAATGCAAATGTAAAAACATTTCATGCGGCAATTATGGTTCGCGAGCATTAGCGAGAGGCGCAATTTTTGTTCTGCTGTCGCGTTTTAATTTAACTTTGCGGTATTTGTACAACACACGCGTGTTATTTGTTGTACCGCTGTACAAGCTACAAGTATGTTGGTTATTGTAAGTGGTATATACATTTTTTTTTTCGTCTATGAGCTCATTTAAAGCAATTGTACAATATTTTCGAAAATTAATAAGGTATGTCCTCGAAATACTAGACATACGTTGCAGGGTAGCATGATTGAAATTTAAAGTTACTATTTTTGCAAAATTCCACATTTACTATTGTTGGAGCAGTAGGAGCATAGAGATGAGCATCAACATCCGCTGTAAGCGAACTGCCAGCTTACGGCGGATGTTTAAAAAACACAATTTTGCGAAAAATTGGACAACCTTCCACGATTTCAGTAAAGACAGCACAACAACAATGCGTCGTACAGTTCACACTCTGCCTTTGTGTAATTCCTGACGAAGCTCTAACCTATAAGGACGCTAATTTTCACGCGATGACCCCAAAAGCTGTAAGGCTCGTCAGGAATTACGTCTTTTCCGACGTTTAACACTCACAACGTACGGAACAAGTTGTTTTCTTTTATCTTAGCACCCCGGTTAAACGCCGGCTAAAAAGTTGACGCGAGAGGAAACCCGCGTTATAATTTAATTGCTGTCGGGGCTCTTTAAGGAACGGGCTACGGTCCGAGAAAAACGATTTCAACGTGCGGCTTTGTTTAAGCGAAAAGGAGGTAGGAAAGTTTTTCTTTTTGTATGTTCTGCGCTTTAAAAATGTAACGTTGTATTTTACGTTTTCCTCCTTTCGTAGTAAGTGCTGCATAGTCCGCAAACGAAAGTAAAACGTTTAATATTTTTAATTGGTGTTGACACGAAATTAATGCTTTTCGCCTGCCTTTTTTTTTGGGAGTGGGAGAACCGGGGCTTTAAGTTTTAATTCGCCCCCGAAAAATTACCATTTCGTACAAAAGGACACGAGAAATTTAACGGGGGACTAAGGTTTTAATTTTTTTGTAGCGGAAGATGAATATTTCTCGATTTTAGTCTCGTCTCGTTAGTCGCCACCTACATTGCTACAAGCGATTATAAAAGATTAATGTAAGGCGAACAAGGTTTTAAATTGATGTGGATTTCGAAGTGGTAAATAGCAAACAACTAACCAGTGGCATGCGTCAAAACGCTTCTTCCCAATGGATAAAGAACTGACTATTGTCAGCGGATTTTGAATAGTTTGAGTAATGATGTTCTTGGTAAATGTTTCTTTTCCGGCGGGGCCCGCCAAAAAATCCTCGTGAATTTTTGGAAACGCCAAAAATCGGTGTTTGGCTAGCAGTGCCAAGCAGGCAAGTCATTGGATCCGTATTTTTTTACGCTGAAAAATACCGAAATGAGTTATACGAACCCTTTCAAAAATGGCTCACGTTTGAGTAAAGAACGAACTCGTGGACATAATCTGAAGTGATATTTTAATTGAAGGCACGGTATAAGCTGTACGAGCATGTTCTGTCCCCTACTGCGTCATGTTATTTCAATATATTAGGAAGTCGGAATAATACGAAACGAGAACGATTTATTTCCGGCCGGTGTCTGCAGCGCGCTACGAGACCGACGTCGCCGGAAGTAAGACGGATAAATGGGCGAATAATTTATAGGAGGAGACTATGAGAAATGAAAGGGAAAATAGGGTATACGCTGAAACGTCGTATATTACCTCGGCGAGGCGCTGCCTTTGTCGCCGACGAACCGGCTCTCCTCGTCCTTCTGTCCGAAATGACTTTCGCTGAGTGCTTTTTTATAGTCAATAGTTATCATATGTGTGCGTGCGTGATTTGTGCCGACCTCCCATGCACGGCCCTATATACCTATATACTTAGGCGGGAACAATGTGTCGCCGCGCTGCAATTGAAAATAAATTCTCGAAATGTGCTCTCTCGGCTCTCCGGGTTTGCCGGATCGCCGCTGTTTTGCGAAAGATTGCGGATGATAACTCAAATATTATTGCGCGTTTAGGCGAAATCGCGACATTATTGAGTTTAATGGTACGCCATGGCGGTAGAAAACGGTTACTTTGAAATTGATGGGATGCCGTGTTAGAGAACGCTCTTCGATTATTGTCCGATAGTATTTTTTCCTTAGAATATGTTTTGTAAGTCAATAAATCTAGGATGTTAATTCAATAAAGTCGATTTTTAAGGTATACGTAATTAAATTTAATTGAGGATTACTTAATCTGAAAAATTTTTTTTGAATATACATAGTAAAGAAAGCATAACAAGTTATATAGAAGATGCTAACGTTTGCCCAACTTATAGCCGAAGTTCTGTAGTTTGCATGTACATTTGTATAGATGTGCATGTGCATGTGCGTTTCAATCCCTCGTTTCCGTAGTACGTAACAAGAATTTAATGGATATGAGCGCGAAACTATCAGATTTACAGCGCTAGAAGCAGATAACCTCTCCATGAACGAGAATTTCAATTAAATTTACAGCGAGAGCGCAAAGAATTTCCCCTTTATCCCCTTCTAAGTACGGAACGGCGGATTACTGCGACAAAGAAGAAGACTGGATGGTGTTACTTAGCCTTTATTTTCTCTCGGTTCCGTTCCGTCCTGATATTTGAGTTATTTGTCTATCTAGAGAGGAACTATCGCGACGCTTACTTGCATTCACTCCGTTAATGATGAAAACCCGATTTAGTTTTAAGTCTTTTAACAAATGCTTGAGGATTATAATTGCTACATCGTTTGCTTAATTGCCCTTCGACCGAATGCAAGCATCAAAACGAACTCAAAGGAGGGATCAGAATTTCAACAAAAGACTACTAACGGCCCTACAAGATGGCCAATTCCTTGTCCTGATTTAATCCTCCACCATATACTTTCCAGAAGCGACAAAACGGGTTCAAACCTCGTCGTCATTGCATGAGTCGCCGACAATTCAAACTCTTCTGAACTGCTACAAACATTTTCAACGTTTTCTCTCGTAGGTGATCCACAAATCAGAAAAAGATTGGTCGCTAAGCTTCATTTCATCCAGCATGCATTAGATGCACTAAATTTGTAATTCAGGCAAGGAATAAATCGACGCATTTCAAAAACGGGGAAACAGAACAAAACCGGATACAATAATAGATAAAGAAAGAGAAGAGAACCCTTCCACGCTATTTTTTTTTTCCTACCTCCACAAAATAAAAAAAAGCAAGTTCTCTTCTCGACGACGCAGCGAGACCCCGACAAACGAGGAACAAACAGAAAGGCAAATACGTCCGAAATACGTTCCGCTTTGTTGCAGATACGTCGAAATATCTCGCGTTCCCGTTCGTGCCTCGCTGGAAGCAAAAGTTCGACGGGACGACGTGATACCGCCGCTGTGCGCTGTCGTCGACGTGGGAAGTTGAAATATTGAAAAAAAAAGCGTACGGAACGAAAAATCGAGGAGGTTTACCGAGGAGTGGGCGGGAATGGCGTACGAAATTCGTTCCTTCAGCTCCATTTTCGACGCTCATTGGGGATTTAGCAGTATTTGATTTACAACATTGTATACACATCCGTTGTGTATACATACTACGCGAATGGCAATTTTTCTGGATTGGTTTTGTACGCTAAAGGCGATGAATCATATCAGGTATTCGAGAGCCGGCGAGGAAGAAATTGTTTAATATGGCTAAGAAAACAGGAAGGGTAGGTTTTTTACGTTTGTGCCGATAAGATGAAGAATATGAAATTATATGAATGAAATGTTTTTAATGTGAAAAATTTCTGCCGCGTTTTCCTTTCCGTCCTCCTGGAAAATAAAGGAGCCTTTGTACTCTTAATGAATATGTGATTCTTCCCGTCCTGTGTCACTGCCAGGACTGGTATTCCAGTTGTCCATCCATCCAGTTTATGGTTCCCCATGCATTCTTGTTCTAAATAGTTTGTTAACGAATATTGGTAAGATTCTTTGGGTCTGCATCAAACTCGAATTTCATTTGATTTTTGCTTCTTATGCCAACGGTCGTTTTTGTAAAGTGAAGATATTGAAGAACCTAACAGAACATCAAAGAGATGAAGTTACCATGAATGTATTACACATACTATTCGCGACGTAAATTCAACCTTAATTACCAACGACCTCGTCCCGCTTATCTGTTTCTTTATCATCTCATCTCGTTCGGAGGGGGAGACCAATGGGAGCGCGTTATCAGAAAGCGCAACGCCGCCACCCTAGCCTCGTATTTTTCGCGCAATTTAATTTCTACGACGGTGGCCCGCGCGCCCAGGATGACAATTAAACGTCGAATTTTCCTAATGAAATCTATATAGGTGGCGCTACCAGTACCAGAGCCCGGGTACTTTAACAGGCCATTAAGCACCGGCACTCGATTACGGGATTGTTTTGCGAAATTCGCTCCCGTTTTATCGGTCGTAAAGTCCGAGTACAAGATCGGCGCTTGACGTCGTCAGATGCGCCGACGATCAGCCTCTATGATAAACGCCGAACGACCGGAGCACTTCGTTTCACATCGCTTTTCTCTAAAACGGGAGAGTTTTACGGTGGGGAATTTTGGAAAGTGGAGAGTATATTGTCGGAAAATACGGCGATCTAAAGTTGGAATATGGGGAAGATAGGAAGGGGGAGGAAAATATGCTTTTCGGAAAAAAATCGCTTCGTCAAATAAAAGTATAAAATAAATTAAATTCTGATCGATTTCGCTATAAAATTTAACGCAAGTGTTATACCGTTTCTGTACCTTACGGCGTGCATGGCAATAATAAAATTGTATAGCGTATAAAATATGCTTATAGTACGCTACCGATCAAATGATGATTAGTAGAGAGGACAAAGGCAGGTGGAATTGTTATTCTTTTACAGCGACTAGACAGACGCGTGTCTGTTCGTTTCATAAGAAAAGGTTCGTGTGCCTATTAGTTTCCCCGAGAGTCGACAAAACACTGTCTAATCGCTGCAAAACAGTAATAATTGCACCAACCTTTGTCCTCTCTAATGCTTAGTCTTTCAAAACGACGATAGACGATGTAACCGAAATGAATTATCGCCAACTCTATATTTAAACAGAAACTTAATTGCTTCGCCATTACATCGATTTATTTATGTAAAATTAATACTCTATCTCTTTGCAGGTATTATGGTACAGGGACACAATGCAGCTGGATACAACCGAAAGGAGGATAATGGAATCACGTGGTTCTCGACACACGCTCGTCATTCGCAAGGTCCACCGTTCAGACTTTGGTAATTACACCTGCGTTGCCGACAATCAGCTCGGTAAAACGAGAAAGAGCGTCCAATTAACAGGTAAACAACATTAAAATGCGTAATACGCTATAAAGGATGTAGATATATTAAAGAAACTATAATGAATTGTGGATGGAACCGAAAGGAAAGATACCGTCGGGTATCAGACATAGGTAAACGAGAACGCCTGGAAATACGAAGAAAAAAGGAATTAATAGAAAGATCTAAATTGAAGGACGTTGGACGACAACATCCGTTGTTCTGCAAGCCGAGAAAAACTTTCTTTTTCTTCCGTCGCAGCCGTTTCTTCGGCAATTTCTGCCCACAGCTCCTCAGTGTAATGACGCGTAGGATAACTTTTCTTTCTTTAAGAACGTCGATTAACACAACCTCAAAATTATCCCAAACAACAATCGCCATATTGCGTGTGTGCATTACCCTACGAAGTGTGCTGATACCCGCAGCTATCAATTGACACCAAACCTATCATTCTTTTCGCTTCGACTGCGTCGATAGGGCTTTAGAAATTTTCATCCGAATGCGTTTTTGGTCTACAGTGAACAAGCGCGGCACCCATAGCGTTCATGCGTAAATCTTCAAATAAATATATGACGAACATGTTCTTTCGAGATGCCCACAGTCTCTGCTATGTCTCTAACCTTAATTCCACGATTTTCTAACATCATTTCATAAATACCAACTTGACAGATATCACCCAATGCGCTTGACCAGCGGAAACAAATCGATGTAATCTACACTGGCTTTCCCAAAGGATTTGAAAGCACTAAAAAAGGCATTGGCTTTTACCTTTCGTTGCCAAGGTTGGCTTCTTCTTATCTCAATAACAGGCGCCCTTATGTCATTTTCAATGGGTACTCGTCTGGTGAGTTCAAGATATCATCTGGGGTGCCACAGGTTTCACTCTTGGGTCATGCAATATATGTTCTTAGCGATGCAGATGATCTGTAAATCTAATATAATAACCGATTATATTAAATTGCAGATTTTCCTCAACCTTATTTCGAACGTTTAATGGTCTCTTAAGCCGAACGTTCTAATCATTTTCAATTACTCTTTTCACTAGAACAGAAAAGGAAAATGATATGATTGATGATTTGATGGTATACCATGTTTATCCACTAAGCCTACGAAATTAGCAGAGACTAAACAGACACAGTAAGCAACACGAACCCTTTCTTATGAGACGAATAGACACGAGTCTGTCTAGTCGCCGCTAATTTTGTGAAGCATAATGAAATTTGTCTGGATTTCTGCACTTTCTCTTGTGGTTCGCTTACAACAACACAGATTTCACTTAACCAAGTCGCTTGTGCTGAGTACGCAACTAATAAGACACTTTGCAGCAATGTCTGTTGTTATATTGTCGTACAAGTACCCAACTATTGTTTCTGACGGCGTTGACTTCAATTAACTTCACTTAATCTTCTGTACACATCGCTACAATTTAAAAATCTTTTATTAAAATAATACGCTTAAGAAACCGTACTTCGGATTAATATCGTTCTCCTTATTTCAACTACTCCTAGTATATAGCCACACACGTATTTTCATTCCACTGGATTTTCTTTTTTTCTATAGGCAAACCGAACGCCGCTAAATTCAGCAGCGCGTCCAGAGGGCAATCGCGCGATAGCTACAACATAACGTGGGCCGTAAAGTCCCTGAGTCCGATCGAAGAGTACAAATTGCTCTTCAGGCGTCTGCCCGACAGTCCGACCATTCCGGAAGACGGCCATCCGCAGCCGCTACATCATCAGAGCCAGAGGAAATTGCCTGGAAAGGTATTAAATTACGTACGATGATGATTCCGTTGATCAAATTTTAGTGGTTTATTGATTGATTCCTGTCTTTTTGTGTATAACACGTTTTAACATGATTCCTGGCAATTTGAACTGGAGGAATAGTTATAGTTTAGCTACTCTTGGGTTCGGTTCGGAATTGGAAGGACGCTTTTGAGTTTCTACAAATCACAACTTTCATGTAAAAATTAAAGATAATACATTTAGCCGTCCGTCATTTTTTCTGGCTTCGTGGTAAATGTAACAGCATTCAAACCGCGTTATTTATTCTTGCAAATTGTGTGTGTGTTTTATTTTAACGAAAAGTATTGCTTTTCCTGCCGGTATTATTATAATCGAAATACGCATTGATATTATTTTAAAACGAATTTTAATAACGAGGTAGGTAAATATGGTAAATATTTGTTACGGAATATTTTTAAACGGCACAACAGCTGTACGCGTAACCGCACTAACGCCCGTAAAGTTTTTACCAACCTAATTCCTGCTGATATTCTACGTACATCCAAATGTACGTGCGTATGTAATAAAAAGAGAACATAATGATAACCCTAAAGCGGGACTCAGGATGTGAAACAATCTGCGTTGCGAAGGATGTAGAATGCGTATAGAGACCGTTACTTTGCAATCTATAATTTGCTGGTTGGTACAAATATTCTGGATGCTTAGTTGGCACGATTTTATGGTAAAATATTAGCTATTGTACGTAGTTATGTCGTTTCGATTATTTTATAAGATTTTCCTCTATTTCTCCGTACACCATACATAAGCTGCTTATTATCTGCGTATACGAGCATTCTACAATGTTTTATTTCAATGAAAAGTAGTGCTGCATAGATTCAATAGAAAAGCGAGCCGGGTGTCGATGTCTCTCTACACACCCCCATATATCGATAAGGAAAGTAATATTTAATAAAGAGAGGGAACCAACACCCAATCCGAAATGATTCAAAATAACTAACAGCAGCTAACGATTTGCATGCAGTGAGTAACCATAGTAATTAGCAATTCTATTTCCAAACCAGCCCAACGAATCAAACAAACTTCTTAGGTTGCAGAATACGTAAAAAATCAGAAAGCCGAAGAATGAACGTAGTTCGCAAGCTGATCGACGTTCCGTTGTACCTAAGATCGGGATTGTTTCGTGCGACCGCTCCTAAGAGCATTATATTCGTCGGTTATTTTCAGGATGCGGTACGATTTCTGCAAGCGATAGTGTAAACATGTGTATTTGAAAACAAAAGCAAAGAAAAAACATGGTTTGGTGTGTTTCGCCGAATCCCCACATTGCACACATAAAACGCGACGTTCGAAATTGATTTTACGTGTCCAATAACGGTCGAATTGATCCAATTCGTTTCGGTTCCCAGCGTTCCCGAAACCGTTTTGAGGTTGAAAATATTTTAATCTCGTTCCCGATCGGTCAACAGATTCACTACATCCGAACGCGGCGAAACGTCGGTATGGACCGACGTTCGATTAGCGCGAGATGGAAGAGGCTTTTTGCGGTTTCTAAATTAAACTAATTCAAAACGTTTATTTGTTGTGTCCGGTTCAAAAAACAAACACATCGCAAAATAACGCCCGCACCCTACACGCCGGAAAGAGAGAGAGAGAAGATGCACACGAACGTTTGTTTATTTATTTATTTGCGTATCGTAGGTACATACGTACAACGTTTATCCTGTAATTTTTGCGTTTTATCGCCCGTATTTAGACGGTCGAATGTCGAATTTGCACCGTGCCGCGTATCGTTTCTTTATTTGCGCGATATTTATCCCGGTATTTGCGAACGTTTAACGGTACCCTGAGCAATTTCGTAAAATGGAATAAAACGCGAGAGGAAATACGGAATTACTGTATAAATAATCACATGAACGTATAATAACTAAAACATGAAAAAAACTAAAATGAATTTTTTTAAATAACGTAAACAAGGACTGTGACAAACAACATAAAGGTATCGGGACACTTTGCACCACAACTTTAATTGATTAGTCTTGCTTTTTCAAACAAAGGAATTTTACCATGGCGACGACATAAGTATGAACGCGGGCATTATCGTGACGAAACTTCTCGAGATATTCAACGTTATCGTGTAGATCTCAAAACACTTTGGCCATGTTCAAGTTGGCCGATAAAGTAATTTTGGCCTTCTTTGGCGCCGATTGAAAAACGCTTTAATCCTGTTTTTCAAAATATATACGCATTCATTTAGTCGTATCGATTTCTTTAACATTTTTCAAAACAGTTGCGTCTTACGTACTTGAGATCTATTGAAACAAGAGTAATACAAGATAAATAACCCGGGAAAAGCATTACTTGTATTGCTTACGAGCACGAAAGGACTTTTTAACCTTGAAATGCCAACATGTCAATCTCTCAGACTTTCCCTCCTTTATACAAGTAACCATTCAATTTAAGTAAATGAACCAATTACCCGGATCAACGTCCATAAAAAAAACACACACACAAAAGCGTGTATGCTTCCGAATATGGAGGCCAACGACGTAAATCTTTTATTTATCCGCCGTATCGTACCTTACGACCCTAATCCAAAAAAGAAGAAGCATCTCTGTTATCTAGACTCATCGGTCGTATATCCAAAAAAAAAGGGAAAAAAAAAGAACCGAATCCTAGTAACGGTAAACTTGTATGTATGGATAGTAGTAAGTTTCGATTTCGAATATATACTTCAATTACGTCTGTGTCTCTTTCCCTCCTCTTTCGATGCCCTTTCCGTACGGTACGTACTTCTTCTGGTCTTCCGGCGAACCCCCGTATATTTAGGAGAACCGAACGTATGTGGCCGGATACGTCAGTGGATTTGGCTACGGTCGGCAATTCATCGATAGACGTACGGATTGGAGGGACGTGATATTGCCGGCGAATCCGACCCAATCGCCCGGCGTACAATCGATGAGCTACGTCATCAGAGGTCTGGAACCGGCCCAGAATTACGAAGCAAAGGTGCAGGCACGCAATCGCTACGGATGGAGTCCGATCTCGGAACCGTTCACCTTTCAAACGGCCGATGCAGGTAAATACATGTGTACAATGTATAACGCATTGGATCCATAAGGCAAACCGGACCAAAAACATTGTATTTAAAGAAACGTTTCGGGACGTGTATAAAACTATTGATGTTCATGTTCTTCGTAAATTTAATGGTCGGTGTTGGTCCACAATCTTAATCAGGCAGGTCTTTCATAATTTTGTCCTTTTTTTTAATATTTGCATATTTTTTAGGTTACGAAATTAATTTGAATAATACCATGAATCAATGGATCTTTGCTCGTCTGGTCTTTGTACAATTCAAGTCGATATAATTTATTATAACTTCTCAAAGCGATATCTCCAATAAACTTTTTATTTGATTTTATTAATTTTCTCACCCAATTGCTCGCTTATTTATTTTGCTTTCCTTCACAACAAACCCATGGACATCCCTGTATACACCTATCCACCGGACAAAGCTCCCAAAGCCGACCAGATAGTAAATTAAAATTAATCCGTTTCGAATTACCAATCTCTGACCGGGATTTTCTTTTCCGTCTCCCTTTCCCTTGCCTTTCTCCATCCTTCTCGCACTCCGGAGATGGTCGCACTACTTTACGTCACGTTCCGTTCGTGCGGTGCTTCCGGCCCGCAGAACCGTCTTCTACTTCTCTACCTCTTTTCGTTCTAAGGTCTCCTTCCGATATCCTTTTTCCGGTTGATTCCATTTCCACATATTATCCCCCTCTTCGCCCCCTTTTTATTTCTCTTTCAATATTAAAGAAATACCTTCGAAATAAACCCCTTCTCGCTTTCTTGGGGAAGGGAATATAAATGGATATACAGCTGTTACGCCAAGAAAAAGACGCCGATGCTGGTCAATTCAATTAAAATGACAATGTTAAACTTTGATTGTTCGTTTTTATGCAAACAATCAATTTGAAATAATAACGTGGGCTTCCGCACCCAGTATCAGTTAAAATTAAACCTGTTCGGTGTCATGGTGTCATATAATCATATGGGGCTTCTTCAGAAGAAGGAACATAGTCAGCACAGTAACTCAAGGTGCAAACCATATCAGAGGCGAGAATCAACTGGGGTGGGTGCGAACTATTTCATGTAGGAGGTGAGCGACCCCTGTTGGCTTCCACATGTCTGCGAGGGGTAACCAGTACCTAAAGTATTCATCTGTGTGTTTGAGTTTTCGATAAACGGATAAAGCTGATGTATGAGCATTGATAAATGTTGGAGGTAACTTCCAAGAAATGAACAGAGTTAAGTACATGGGAAGGAGTGTTCCACGTGTACTTTTTGACCAATGTTGGCCAAGTTCTCGGATAAGTGTTAGGTAAGAGAGTGTATAGTATAGACGATATAATTTGCTCCAATTTATAATAATCTTGGAAATCTGCCTATTGGGAGATTTTTTGAGGGTGGGTCTCTGAAATTTGCGGAGATGAATTTCGGTAGTTAGTTGGAAGATGTTATTAGCTCCTGACGAAGAAACATCAATCCTCAAAACGAGTAAAGTTACATGGAAAAGCTCGAGACCACTCTCTACGCATTGGAGACAAGCTAGATGTTATGGTTGCGACAATGAGAAAAAAAGTTGGGGTATAAAGGAGAGTGGTGATTTTGTGACGTGGTTTACAAAAAATTGAATTTTTGGAAGCGATGACCTCCACGTAGATGTGTTTAATATAATAATATAGGCTGACACGGTCCAAACCTGAGACATATTTAGTTTTAAAGGAAATCAACCTGCTTATTTTTAGTGAAACATTCCGTAGGTTAAAGTTCTTTAAAAATTGTATTTAATTCTATTGATATATTTGATCCACACGTTTAACTATATTGACGATTTTTATAGTTTGTGGGGAACTGAGCGTAAAAACCATACTAACTGTATATTTTTTCAGATATGACTTATCCAGAAAGACCACAGTCTGCAGGTACATTTAATGGTAGGTAGACTTATTATACTTAATTTTAAGTTATATACTTTGCTCCAAAAATCTCATAACTTTTCCCAGCAATGCTCTCTTTGTATATTTTCGAAATAGACATCATCTTCCCGAATTTGAGTTGCAACGTCCCATCGCTTCTCTAACGAACTTCACCATTCGGCGCTCATCTCTTCCCTCATCTCGATCCTAACAAACTAGCCCATATTTATCCTCTTATTTTCCATAATTCGTCATGTTCTCAGCCTAATAGACTAGCCTTAATTAATAATTCGGTACGTTCGGAATCTAACGGAAGAAAAAAGGAGGTATCAATTACGTAAGATCTCGCTCGCCGAGACGAAAAAGTCGCGGTGCATGCCCCGACGCGAAAAAAAAAATATTTTTTTCCGTCGCGTAGCGTAGGACTTAATTAATTGTCTATCTTCACTCTGTTCTTGTTATTATGTTGCAGAGAACGAAATACGCGACCTGGGTATAAGGATATACTCGAGTACTAGCGACGGAGGCGCAGCTACCGGAATCCCGTTCGCCGATACGACGCTGCTAATGATGCTGGTGGTGCCGTTAATCTTCGCCGTGCTCTCTTAATTAAGTTCGGCGTCTAAAGCAAGCCATTGCATACGCGCCACGCGAAACACACAGAGAGACTCTTTTGTATTATTGTATGTACTACTATTACTATTACCACTACTATTAATTATACTAACTATTACTACATAGTTGTGTACTAATAACGATAATAACAGCATACTATTATTCTACTACATACTACTACTATTAATTAATACTACTGGAATCACTGGATGGGTTACATTACACCAATAATAATGAACATGTTATCGTGTGTAATTATTTGTTTCTTGTCGTAAATACCTTCGTGTCATGTATGTTCTCTTGTACTATATATGTAGTAGGTAAAAGCGGGTGCTGCCCCCAATTAACGTTGCGCTCTAACTCTGTAATTATACGACGTGTAAAGCGTTGTAACGAGGTTAGTTCAAGCGAGATTGTTGCAGGTTGTAGTGTGAATAATTGAACGTAATACAGGATGATGGCGATAATAAAGTAACATGTTACATTTGCCAGTTCATCCTTTTTATCTTTTAGAATATCCTGAAAGCCGAAAAGTATATTCTCTTGTACAGTGGATAACGACCGAGTACGGACCATGTTTTCTAAATCTAACATAGAAAGAGACCACGTAGAAGACAAATGTCTTAATATCATTTTTAAATGCAGTCTCCTGCTATTGCAATACACCTTTTGTAGTTAGACAGCTTGTGGCCATTTCGTCGTTGTTGATAGAAATATGTTACTTATATTTGGTTTAGGTAGGCCTGATTTCCTTTTCAACGATGCTTGAAATTGCAAAGGAAAGGAACTGCGGTAAATCACGTCATCTTGTCTGCATTTGACATGCTTTCATTTTTTTCTTAACAAAAACAATAGTTATTCACCATGCGGATGATACTGTTTATCCATTAAGACCATAGGTTATAAGATAGCCGACAATCGGTTGCCTAATTGTCTGACTCATCAACGCAGAGTCGAAACCATTGGAATCACGACCATAAAATTTGGACAACGAGTTGCTGTTGAAATACAATCAAAGACTTAATACGATCGCTCTTTGAAAAAAGATGCCCTTAACTACTTTACATTGGGATGAAGTGTAACATAAGCTTCCGCCTCCAATACCGCTTAGACGGTAATAATCAACGGAATTCAAGAGTGAGGAATACAGATCTGCAGCTGTGGTTGGACGTTCAGATTAAATTCTTTCAGTAGGGACTGACGCCCCTCCTCCTTCTCCAAAATCCCCTTCCGCAAAACGATAAGAGCACCTTTGGCGCAAACTCCAGCCCAAAGACCCTGAGAAGCCGGATCACTGTGAGACTTGCCGGCCTATTCAATGGTACAGAGAGCTCATAACTTTATCTTAACACGTCCATTCTTCTCTGCGGTCATTTTGTAAAAAGATTTCTCACAGAAAGGGCACTTATATTGACATCCTTGACACTTGTTCTTGGAGGTACTAACCATAGATGGACGTCCTAGCTCATTTCTAAGATTCCTCAAATCTCCTTCTGTCTTTGTACGGCCATTCTGATTATGTTTAAATGGTGGAAACAGTATAATTTTTTGTAATACTACAAACATTGGCGTGCATTCAAAGCATATTTTGGTGATGGTTTGCTCGAAATTAATACATCAAAAAATGGACCAGGTGGATGCTTGAATGAAACGTTTCCTTCTTATTTTGCAGTATATTTCAGTATATATCTGTAATTGTGCAATCCTGAATAAATTTTTTGCGATTTTCGGTTGCGAAAATGAACTGGCAAAGCTTTATTGTGCAAAAAAGAATTTAAATAAAAATAAAGGACCGGCCAATAAAACAGTTTGCATCAATTATTATCGCTTTAAATTAACATTCGCGGCAGGATGACTAAAAAAACACTAAAAAATCTGCAAAAAAGCAAAGCATTTAAAACGCGATAAACCACAATTTCCACCCTTTTTTAACGTAAACACACGACGGAGTCGCAAAAAAAGCTAAACAAAAACTCAATTTAATTGCCGGCGATCTTCTGTGCGAGTTTTACCAAGCGTAGATCGCGGTCAACGTTGCAAGCTCGCTAGAATTTTCCTCGTTGTACAGCAGCGCTCTCCCGATAGTACGCGTGCCGCTAAAACTTAATTTCTTTCTGGTTTTAAAAACGTGGCGTATTCCCGGTCACGCTTGAATTTTTCTATTCGTAGAGGAAGAAGCAACGCACGACGCAGTATAACAACATCCAAAGACAAAAAAAAGAAAGAATCTAAAAATTTGTATATAAGAAAAAAATTGGAAAAATATGGAATAAAAAGATAGGTTTTGTGACTATCGAGATCTTTATTGCATCCCGTTAAAAGAATTGGATCTTTACTAAAAATTACGTACATACTACATAGATACCAATAGAATGAATTAAACTTCTTCACATACGGATCGTTATTGTTTAGCTTAGTTATGAGTTATTGTTTTCTTACGTTTGAAAGATTTTGTTGAACTTCTAGGTAATAGCAGCGATAAATTACGATCTTTTTTCTATGAAGTATTAATGAGTAGAAATGAGTAGAAACAAAAATAGTAAGCTTACATTCATTTGTCATGTCATTTCGTACATTTTCATCATTCGCATGTTTTACCTCACCATCGAAATCTTTTAAACGCCACGCGTTGGGTTTTTGAGCCCCTACACATTCCCCCCGCTTTGTATTGATGAATATACCGCGTATATCGAATTTAATTACGTCAAATACCGGAATATAATCGCCGCACCCCCGCCCCAAATTGTTGTTCTGTACGCGTTTATTTCTAGTGCATTTCGCCTAGTTTATTCTTGTCAAAACAATCTAGGTGAAACGCAGCTTTGGCCGCCCCAATGAATCGCCTATACTGTACAGGGGGGTTTCGTTGGGGTAATCAAACCGCCGATCGAAATTAAATTCATGTTACGCGTTTCCGTTTCGGACGATGGAAAATCAATTACGTGTAACCGAAACACACGGGTTAGGTCTTGTTTGTTTTGTGTATACGCTTGTGTTTATTTTCCGAAGATGGCAATTTTGAAACGAATAAATTTAAAACCGGAACAGATTTTGGGAATGGATCTATATCCATTCCCTAAATTCGTCTATGGCCTCTTAAAGTAAAATGTTTTCACCCGAAGCAGGACTTCAATTCATGGTCTGAAACGTAATCATATATTTTTTTATTCCATTTTTGAATTGTGAGCGCAATTTTAAAGCGATTTTTATAGAATATTTCCATATCTATCGAGCGTCGTCTCAAAGGCATTCGCCATGCTTTATTTATTAGCAAAGGAGATTAAAATACTAAAAATTAACTTTAATTAGCTGATTTCCAAAGCGGCAGAAGTTTACTTCCAATTTGGGTAACGTAAAACATAAACATTGTCGATGCAAACAATCTCTCGTAATCACGGAACGTCAGAATTCCGAAGGGTAACGCAAGATACTTTCACGACTGTATTTTTTATTCTTGATGATAGAATTTAGAAAAAATACACATAATTTACGAGAATTGTGTCTACATAAAATCAACCCGTTGATTCATTATTAATGAGACCGTAGAATCCAGCCTGTATTGAAAGTCTTTATCGGGGTGTAGAATCGTCCTCCTGGTGCGCGAAACAAATCGTCTACTCGTACCGTTCTGCATTGAGGTGACGGTTGAACTTGTGACGCAATCGTGAGATGTTCCGGAAAAATTAAAATTTCGCGTACCACGGTGACGCTATGACCATTCTTAGAAATCCATTGCGGAGTGTTTTGCGTCTTTTCTTAAATAGCTCTTGGCAGGTTCGACCACCGCCACCTCGATTCAGTCGTATCAACACAGAAATTTTTGCACCAACGAACCTCTCATTGATATAACTAATATAAGAATGAATACATTACTTCACGCCACGTACCATGGCTGCCTTCGATTCTGGCTCTTCTTCGCCTCGTGAATTTGACCTCCTCCACCAAAGAAGCTACTTTCTCACTATTCGACTCTCGTCTCGGCTACAGGTATAAATCGCCGTGTCGTCCTCGTACAAGGATAGCTTTGCGATCAGATGCTTAGTATCGTTTATTAAACAAGCAACTCTCTCAGCAGACATCCTTGCTTTTGGACCAATTCTTTTCAGACCTCATCTATTAACGTGCGCGCTTCAATTATCGTACTTGTGTCTTCCTTATTTTCTTTATTCCTTATTCTGTGTTTTAAATAAGACAAGACCAATGAAAGACGATTCCGCAATGGCCTAAGCAGTGTCGAGGTCGAGATCGTCTCTCAAAGTTAGTGCTGTTGCTGAAGGTTGAAACACTACCTCGGTGTTAACATCGAGGCCAAAGAACCGTGGCTTTGAGAGAAGAATAGAAGGGCTATTAATTTTCTTAAAATATTATATTTCGATCCACGCTGTATATAAAAAAAATACGCAAGCATAGAAAACACTTTGAAAGAAAAAAGAATAATTTCCGGGTTGTGTAAACACAATTCTTGAACTTGAACTACCCAAAATAAAAATTAAAGAAAAAATTAAATAAATTATTATGTTACCGTAAGTACGTATATTTTTTTACGGATTTATGAAGAAAAAAAACAGGTTTAAAGTAAAAAGTTAAGGCTACGATGTACGTATTTTATTACTATAGCTTAGTGTAATCAATACATGTACGTAATGCTAAGTTTAAAAGAAGCTGTAATAGTATGTAATACGAAACCGTAGATTATGAATTATAATTACGTATGTATTTATAAGAAAAAGTGACAATTGTGTTAATTAAGAAAAGCACACAATTTAGTGCCATATACGTCAAGAAGAATGATAACAATGCACTGGAAACTGTTATCGTTTCGCTTCGTAATTGTTCTTTTTTTTGCTGATATTATTAAAGAATATACGATGTAACGACTCTTATTAATTTGCTGAAAATCATCCATTTTATGTTATATTAAGAAAACATTATTATACTTAACAGCATCATTTTATGTTAAACCCAATTATAATTTTTGTTAAAGCAACTTACATATTTTGCTGAACTAAGTTGCAAGTTCTTTGTATAAGTTGCTACTGTTCCAGGTTTTTCTGTGTATAATGAAGTAACGTTTCTCTGTGGTATTCGTAATTTCGATATTTTCCAATAGCTTCGACATAACCCATCGATTATGGATAAAAGGGTAGCTGATATGTCGAGTGTCAAATTGCAAAAATTACCGAAAAATTACGAATGTAATATTTTATTACTCCATTATCGTACGGCGTACGTGAAATATATGCAAAATATACGCAAAAATATATAAAATGGAGTGTAATATATAAACGAAATACATATGTATTTATTTATCACATGCATATTTATTATCAGAGATATTGACGGCATAATTATTCATGTGTAGATAGTTTCTATATCGCATTTAAACTAATCTCCATTTAATTATATTCCTTTCTCTCTTCTACACATATGCGTATATATTTGTTGAATGTTAAAACACCGATTTGATGGGGAAAAAAAAACAAATTATTGTTTGTAATGATGTTTGTATTTATAATATTTTCCGCGGGAAGGATACGCTTAGATGGAAAAAAAATGCAAATGGAAAACACGTACGGTTCAAAATAAATGAACAATACCTAATCTAATATGCACAAAGTGGAAACAATAACGAAAACGAAAAAAAAACGTTATTGTGTACTATATTCTGCCGATGAGTCCCGGTGTTTTAACACGTTACGTTTTTTTTTTTCAAAAAGAATTTTTTTAATCGATTAGTTTCTGTCAGAAGGGTCCAAATAACCTAATTATCTAAAACAAAAGGAACAAAGCGAAAGAGAATATAACCGCTTCTTTTGTATAATCGTTGATGTTTTTGCAGAGTCTACTTCGACGTATGTAGTGGGAACAATCGCATTTGTATCGCGAACATCGTTTGTAGGTGTTGAAAATGTTATTTTCATTTCACGTATACCACAGATAAGTTCGGGATATACGAATCCAATTTTGCGTAAAAATTAACTTTGAACGTCAAGATCTAATCATTAGTTTAAGTAGATCAAAGTTTATTTATGTACACGACAATTTAAAATCTCGTAAACTGGAGAATTCTATGTATAGGTAACTGTAGATAGATAATTAATAAAAATCACACGTTATGTTGAAGTAAAGTTTGTATCTACCAAAATTCACAGAGAAAGGATCTCATAGTTGATAGATCGTAGAGTCCTCCCCGACACTTACAAGGTACAACAAACAAATACAATTTTTCTCATTACATAACATTTTTTCACCTCCGATACTATATTGTAGGAAATCAGAGGCGCACCGATTTCATCCGTAACCTTTCTTGGGAGGCTCTTTTTATATTCGGAAACGTTCCTGCCGATTCGAGAAGAAAGACGTTGGGAACATATCCGAGCAATAAAATGAACCGTCTAAGAAATGTTTCACTCGATATAGTAATTATATTATATATGTGTTGTATGCAAACCTGCCACGAATACGTAAGCAACGTATTAAATATAAATGATATAGTGTGTAACGCAGATTATTATAAAGCTGAATATTATTTATGACAAAAAAAAATAAATGAATATATAACAAGGTATATTTAAATGGTATATATATATATATATATATACATAATATATTGAATATATTGCTATTTTTTAAATGTACATAATCCAAACTAAATTTAGCTAATATATGTACTATATGGTCGCTTGATCTATAAATGATATGTAATTTTTCCACGTCTATCCTCCTTTTTCGCGCAATTTCCTCGTGTGCATCCCGATTTTATTGTAAATAGTATGAACTAATGAAGCATATAATAGGTGTATGTACTTCTTGATATTACTATAGAATATATAGTATTTGTATTAAGGGTAAAAGTAAAATATTTGTTAGATAGCGATATAAGTTGGATATTATTCGTATAACATCCAACCTATACGAACGAAAATAAGATGAAAGGCAGCAAAAGAAAGAAGAGAATATAAGAATACTACCTACTTACCGACAGTATGATTTAATGTAACATGCAACAGCAGAAGATTTCCGAATAGATCTGATCCCAATAACGTAACGCAGGGTTGTTGCCTCGACGATGGTCCCTTAAACGTATCTCTCGAAATAATTGATTTTGAAAATTTGAGGATATTTCCCGAAAAATTCAACTTCATGGCACTTCGGTGACCCGATACCGAATATTTTGTAATGCTACTTCTTGTGAAAGTAACTTCTTTATAATTTTAATATTATTTAAAAACACGTCTATCATTAAGATACTCGTCAGGAATCCATAAGCAAAATTCCAGGCGATTTCCCTGCTCTAGTGTGCGCAGAATTTTTAGTTTACAAGGTTTCTTTTGTTCGAGATGATACGCGGTGAATTAGGAAAAATAAATTTCTGGTAATCTTTTCTTAAAAACAAAAGGCTCAGCTTACCTGAGGATGAGTTGTCCATAGCTCGAAATCCATAGCCATTTAACAACGAGTCTTGTGATTCAATCGCAGGAATATGTAATAAATTTGAATATTTAATGACATTAAAATTTTCGATATAAGATTGAAGCGGAGGTTTACGTTGTTCTATGACAAAAAAATAAGCTTTGTTTGGAAATTTTCTGTTCTTGTCGTTTGGAATGAAGCAATAATATTCATGTTTAGAAGAAAACATCCCTTCTCTGGAATATTCATTTGTCACTAGTCTAAGCGAGAGAAAGCCAACCTTGTCAATTTATTTATAAAAAATAATCGATTTTTTTATAGCTCGAAAACGTAAAAACGTAGAAAAGAAAAAAATTAAAGTATGATTTACCACCACTTTTGAAGAATACATATAAACAACAATCTTAAAAGCAGGGGTTCCGATTTCAAATAAGCTTCTTTTTAGTTGAGTCTGCGAGCGTTTAGACTATGTTTCTGGAACGCTACGTATTTTTGATATTTGCTTACAACAATAAAGGGTATCGTAAAAAGGTTTGATATCTCAGAAGTGGTACGTCCTACATCTATTAGCCCTGCATATCGTTGAACTTGCCACCATGTGAAATGATATGTTTAGAAAATTATTATTTCGAAGAATACGTTTAAAAGATCATCGTTGTAAAAGACCCCGTATTATTATATTAAAAAAAAAATGTAATCTAAGCACACTTAAAAACTGTAAATGTTGTATTAGGAAAATTTATTTTTTACTATTGTAATGAGTATATTATATTTAAGCAGCTTATAAGTGTCGTGATATATGATAATCATTTATTGAAACTTATCCGTACACCCCGAATTGTACAACAATATCCGAACCACCCCCCTTTTTAGATCACCCTTATCTTAGCGACACAGTCCCGAAGCACGAATAAAATCGTATTTCGCACGTATGAACACCGCTACTCACCGATACGATCAATAAATATGTTAGGTTCTCACCGTTTTCCCTGAATTGCAATATTCCCAAAGGTTTATATTACATATGTCCCATAAATATGTATTACTGATATAATTGTATGCATACCTAACTTACTACACACTCATAAATGTCATACGTACATATATACATAGGTTATTTTGTAACCTACTTTAAGTAAAGGTAAATGTGACTTAAGACATGTATATTACATAATAAATAATGATAAAAAAAAATAGAGAAGAAAGGAATTGTTGGAGTAACATTATTGCAATGTAAACTGTACTGTAATATGCGGCATTGTAGGAGGTGGATGTCATATTATAAGTGGAACTGACAAATTAAATATATATAATAATAAATACAACCATGTTTATATTGTAAATTTGCGTTTTATTCTTACCCCATATATTTTACAAAGAAAGAAAAAAAAACACTTAAAATCTTTGAAAAGAGAGAAAAAAAATGTTAGTCAAGCATTGGCAAAATATAAAAATAAAAAAAAAAGAATAAAAGGGTCGTCAGTCGTTTCCCTTAATATGTGGAAAGTATCGCGAGTACTGCTTGTCACAAAAAAGGCTTAATTCAACACGAAAATTTCATATATTCGATAGTGAAGGAATAACATATCTAATAACTCATTGTTCAAATTCTTTTATTACTTTACCACATTTTCACTAATTTATTTTTAGCTTCTTCAAGGTACCACAAAAAATAAGAACGAAAGTAGTATTCGTAGCATCGTATGAACTTACAATATCCGGAAATTATTTTTACAAATACATTGAAGGTAATAGACTAAAGGAAACAAACGTAAATCTGATACAAAATTTCGAAAATCTATTAAATCTTTAGAATCCAGATGTACGATGTATCTTGAATTTAATGACAACTGAAAACCATGAACTGTGAGTCTTGAAAATAAGAAAGTACCAAAGGGTGACATTTTTTACATCTTCCTGAAAATCTATGGCGTCTGCAAACTTATTGATGTAGTCCATCTCTACAAGATTGCGTGTGAATCTGTCGTTTTCAACATCCAGAACCCTAACGAACGGCGCCGTTGGGGACAGCAAGGGAAGGCAGTTGCAACATATCGCATAAGTAGTTGTTCTGTTAATAATTTCTTGATAGACTAAATTTGGCCGCCTCTGAATGTTGCCCTAACGGCGCCGATAACCCTCGCATTGGCAAAATCAAAAAAATAACTTTTATGAACACCAATTTGGTTTCTTAACTTTTGGGGGGTTTGACCAAAGTAGCACTCTTTACCTTGTATATAATAAGTTACGCCTCTTTTGACTTATATTCCTGAGTTTACAGAAGAAAAAGTTCATTCTTCTTACCGGGTTGGCAACTGTTTCGTTAGTATGATATTCAAATAAGTGGAGCTGATCGATAGGTTGAGCATATACCGAAGACGACGAATTTTAAATCCGTATCGGCTTTATCGTAGCTGGTTTCAACGTAGGTACTATAGCACGTCGATTCGACATTGATTTCGTTGAGAGTTCGCTGAGACAACGTCGATCCTTCACGGTCAATTGCTCATTATTCAGTATTGCAATCGTTTGCACGTGATCTGCATCTCCGTACGAAATATTACGTTTCAACATGTATGTTTATATTATCGAAAAAAAGATTCAAATTGTAAAATGGTATTATACAGGCAGTACATTAGGAGAAATATTTGGGCGATTTCCTTTGTATTTGAAAATCGGCCAATTTCTACTGAACACACCGCAACAAATGTTATTCATAACTTTGAGACGTGCGGAACAATTGCCGAAAATATTTATATTTACAAGACGAAGAACCTGGAAATGCATCTAGCGACGGACAGTGCGAAGAATTTTGAAAAGGCACGGATACAAGTGCCGAAAATTTCTCTCTACTCAAGAACTATTTCCTCGCGACGAAAACAATCGGCTTGAATTTTGTGAAATAATAACGCAGAAAATAGAAGAAAATGAAAACTTCATCGACAATATTTTGTTTACTGATGAAACATTATTTTCGTTGCATAGCTTTCACAATTCTCAAATAACCCGTTATTGGTCTAAAAAAATAAACTCCCAACGACACAAACGCGCACACAATATCCACAAAAATTAAATCTATGGACTGGCATTTCGAACAACTCCATTATTCGCCAGTTCCTTATCAACGGTATGCTTAATGCCGACAAATATTTACATAAATATATTAAATAACGATGTTATTCCCTTGCCCTGATCATAATGCGAGAAATATTAAGTAGTTTTTAAGAATTGCACAATCACCCGGCCCCCAAGATCACCAGACTTATCGCCCAACGATTTCTTTTTATAGGGATACGTTAAACAAACAGTTAAAGATACCCATCACGAAAGAATGCAAAATATAGATGGACTGCGTACTAAGTAATAAACGCTTTTAAGACGATAACGCCAGAAATACTTGTTAATGTTGTTACCGATTAGCGCATTGCCGAGAACAGCACGATACGTTATTTAAACATTCACTTCCGTTTTTTTTTCCGCGAGGTTTTATTATTTTTTTCCCCTTTAGGACAAACGTTTATTTCAAATAGTCATCCTGCGTACGCTGGAAATACAACTAGACTGAGGAATATTCATGTATCTCATCTATGCGGTCTCTAAACCGGGCACTTATTCTTTCTTGCTAAATTGAATACAGAGTTAAAATTTGTCGTCTTGACTCTTTTCTGGGAAGGATAAGTAACATTGGCAAGGAGATTTGATGTAGCAGAGACGAGAGAGAAGTATTCGTTTTTGGCGAATCAAACACAACATAAAACAGTATACCAGATATATTTGTATGCATTACATAACCATCCTTTTACATAAATACAATATATTATGCATGTAAACTTTTCCCATTACATATAGAAACTTTTTTGTTTTTTTTTTTATCTTTCTGAATACATCGATTTTCTCATTTTTATTACCTATTACAATATTTAAATCATTAACAATCATTATCATCATTAATATTATGAAATAGGTAAATGTATAATAATAATATTATCGTCAATATATATTTATTATTACTATTATTATTATTGAGAGGTACAAAATCTAATCTCTACTGGTTCATGAAAATATCTCATTATTATTATTATTATTATTATATTCTTCTTTATCTAATATAAATTCTACTTCACAAACCTTGGATGTAACTAACTAACGGTACAACTTAATAAGCGATGAACTTGTTCGAGTCTTAAAAACGAAACTAAAACGAACTTAACAAACGGAATATTCGTAAATCTACATCGAAATAATATCTAACAATATTGAACACTGACCTTAATTCGTTAGAAACCAAAAAGCTAAGGCATTTATAATTTGTATAACGACGAAAATACAGGGCGATTAAATACGGATGCAGTTACAACATTATAATTTTATAATATGAATGTAGCTATTTTTCTTTTACCTTTAATACATACGACTAACGATTACAGGCACGACAATTTATGTATAGGTTTATGGTTTTATTCGAAATTACCATGGATTTCATTTTTTTTTTTTCATTTTAATGAACGTATTGTTAACTTGAAGATGAGAGATGTGAGACAAAATCATCGTTTCATTTTGGCTTTTTTGATTGTAGATGCGTTTTTTTCGGGTGATTAAAAGTATTGCTTATAAAAATAATATTGCCAACTGTATTATTATTATTGTACTCATTTAACAACAACCGTAACCTATGTATAATGAAAGTGAAAGATGTTTCAAATTCACAACGACCTTTCTGTCTCAGCGAACCTTAAAATCGAACCAGCGATTTTATCACCATTTCATACATCATTTACATTAAATATCAGAAGGCAGATAAATATACGAGGATGATATCGGAAACACTCGTATTTGGGAGCAGACGGTGCTTTACGTCGAAATCTGCATCACCAGCTGTGAGCACTGTTCTTCTGGTCGACGGCTGTCAATATTCCAGAGAGATTCATCGAGTAGTGTGGTTTTAAGAGTTGTTGAAAACAAGCAAGTCAATCATGGAAAAAGAACAATAACGTTGCGCGTTAGACACGGTAGTATGGTTTGAAAGAACTAAAAATTGAATTTGGGATGCGATGATCAGATGAGGTCTAAGGGTGTCAATAAAAGTCAATAAACCGCTCTAATCGGAACCTCTATCGGTTTAAAAAAAATGTTTTTTGCTCTCTTCCAACGGCTAATTGGTATCTATAGAGATGATACAGTTTTAAAAAATTTGGGTTTCCGGGTTGAAACCGTGTCTCGATAGCATAAGAATGCTTCTTCTGGGCAGTTACATAGTGCGTCGCTGCTGTATGAAGAGAGCTCTCGCGCGGTTTCAACCCGGAAATCCAAATTCTTTAAAACCGTATTTTCTTTCTACTAAGCGAAAGCTAAGTCTCTCAGAAGAAGTTCAGTTTTTTTTTTTATCAAAATGCATTACTATACCTGAAGCTATAGTGGAGATTCTAAAATAGCCGAGTTTTATTATCCAATAGCGTCTTATATAATTTACGAATTATTAAATGGGACGAACCCAATAGTTTCTTGTGATTAGCTTTGATTGAGGTTCGCATTTGATGAAATCGCCAGTTCAATCCTACAATAAATACGGATCCATAAAATATCTCGAAACGTTACGATTTACATTGAGAATATCAGCCACTATACAAATTTTCTTAATATTCCTTAATTTTTCTTTTTTTTGTTTGAAAAATATAGAGATCACATTAAATTTTTCTTCCACTACATATTACAATATCACTAGGTATTACATATAATAAAAAACAATATATAAAAAGGCTAAAAATACATATATGTATATATATAACGTATGTATATGTATATAGTACACTAAGATCTCGAGACTACGTATAGGGTACGAACATTCTTAAGGAATAATTATGTCGATAAGTTTTTTTTTAATTTTCATAAAGTACTTTTAACAGCTTATGAGAAGAAACATCACGCACAGTCATTTGAAAATGATTGTTTTTTTTTCTTCCATTAATATTACAGTTACCATACAATACAATAGCTAATTCTTATTGTGACATTCGTATATTAATAGAATTATTACAATTATTATTGTTATGAATTTTACCGTATTACAAAAGAAAACATACAACTTTTTTGCTTGTTCTTTATTATTTTTTTTTCGCCTTGGAGAATTATTGAACACTATTTGCGATGCCGCCTACGTACACAACAGCGATAGTGTAACTAACGTCTGCGTATTTCATTGTTATCGCCTGTTGCGAATTTGTATATAAATATAACAAATGCATGTAACAACTGCGTTTGGTATTTCTTATGGAAGACGTGTTTCATATTTCTGTTTCTCCTTTTATTACATTTCGTTTTCGCATCGTAACATTGTGAAATATACAAGGTGAATCATTGCAATCTTTGATTCTAATTATACCGCGTGTTAAATCAAGAATATCTCGAGAAAATACTAACGAGAACAGCTACGAAACCAGTACAATGCCTGCGCAAGTCTACCAGCAACATCTGAATAAAAAATCAACAGGTTAGATCTCGAAACTTCGAATCTTCTTTGAGACACACAACATTTGTTTGTAAAATGGGTATAATTCGTAACAGATGAGATATTTTAAAATTCCGCAAAGGTATTTATAATTCCGGCGAGCTTACGAGTGAAAGTTGAATGTGTCTTTGAACGCGTTTAATGGGAATATGACATATTTTTTATTACGTACTTTTTTTGCAACTATTGGAGCCGACTTCTATAAATCTAAATTCGAGAATTTTATAACGCAAGATCTTACGTAACTTTATTCACAAATTCCGAACTTCACCGCTAAGCTCCTAAGCTCGGATTCTACGGTCTGATGGGACCAGCTTCAGCAGAATCATCATCGTTGGATGAGAAACAACTGCAGTGAGAGACCAGATGATCGATCCGTATTTCTATAACGGCACCGGAATACCTAGATTTTCTAAAACAATCCTTCGCGGTAGGTGACGTCTTTCCAAGAAGTCGACCTCCTGCTCGTAATGAGCTACTCTCTAAACAAGATATTTTCTGTCCTGTAAAATGGTCTTCTCGTTCTCTTCACTTAAATCCTTTAAATTAGATTCCTTATGGACTTTTAAGAAGCGTAGTCTATGATACACTTTGCAGAAATATTGAAGAATTTAAGAGCTTATTAGGATCGCTCCTGCCAATGTAACGTTGAAAAGTTTACGAAATATAGCATAGCATTACCAGAAATATGTTGGAGAATATGATGGTGGAATTCTTTGAGCATATTTCGCTTTTACTTTGAGGGATTGTGTCGTTTAGGTGCTAAATTGATCTTTGCTTGTTTCTCTCTTACATCTTCGTCTTAAGTTTACAAACACTACTGTTATTGCCAAAAAATACGACAGAGAGGTTGGTAACAGTTATAACAAAAGTGGCGTGCTTAAAAAGAATATAGAAGAGTTTTCTGAATTTTAAAATTTGCATAATTTCCGCAGATATCGCATTGTACCGTGCTGGACACGCTGTACTGAAATCATTGTTTTCCCTTTATTTTGTAATAATTTTTTTCGTACTAAAATTTAGAAATTATTGTAAAAAATTAAAATGGCTATTATTCAATATAAATAAGTGAAATTTCTTTGTAATTATCAAAGATACCGAAAAAATCTTTGAAATAAAAATTATTTATTTGAGGGATACTTACTCTAGCTAAGTTACCTTGTATATTCCAACCAGCATTGTTTCGTATTACTTTCCTTGCTGTGAATATAAAAAGATATGCAATCTTCAAACATACATCCTGTATTACAAAGCTACAAAGCATTTTCTTCGTAATAAATCATTTATTTTTCAGTTACGTATTCAACGATGGCATCTCGGGCCAAAGCGTCTTAATTTCTCAGTTTATTCTAAATAGAATGGAAGCTACATTTATGTATGTATATGACTGGAATTCTTCGACATATACACTACGTTAGTTAAGCAATATACGGACTGTTCAAGGCATACAAAAAAAGACGATATAACTCGATCTTTTAACATAGCTTGTAAACACAAGCAGCCTGTATATTGCGAAGTAATCCAGATGTGGTTCAATAATTCACCATATATGTCACACACGCACGCGCACACAGAAAAGCATGACATTTACAACGTGTAGATCTTAGATCATACTGAACAAAAAAAAAAGAACATTTTTTTGTTTCAGTATCGTAATAACATTTGTATGTAATAATCTCTTTAGAATACATTGATAATACCAGCATTATATATTTGATCTTACTCAGGCAATACATCGTGATTTCTTTGTATAAAAAAAAAATTGTAAGACCATCGAAAGAATATCCCAAAAATTCGAGATTCTTAGTAAAAAAGGTATACATATAAGAAAAAAAAAAAAAAAAACGGAAATAAACATTTTCGAGACGTCCTATAGATATTTTGGGAAACAAGTAATGCGTACGGCCTTAACTAACTTAACTAAAATTAAATGGTCCAAAATAGTCTTATAACGTATCACTTACGCTCTATGATTTATGTGCCGCTGTCAAAAAGTTTCTTTAAATTGGTCGAGAACGTGACGCTTTTTCAGAAAGAGTAAGATGATCGCTCTATATATTGGGTTCCATCGCGTTTAGCAGTCCCTGACGAAGCTGAAAATTGGCAGTATATCCGTTCAAATAGTTAGCACTATAGAGTTCATACGTTCGTGTATTTTTGATTTTAGGAAATGTATTTCTCCATCGATTCAAATCTTTTTTTGGTCCCCATTCTTAAGTCCCTTTCGTAATATTTTCTTTCGTCCTTTTATTTGCTTTCTACATCGTTGGAAAACGATGGAAGTGTTCTTAATCCAAAAGACCAACACTGATGAATACTCAAAGTCATTTGTCTCAAAATATTACTCCATTTCCATTTTGGAATGTTGATAATTAAAAAAAAAATGTTCTAAGAGGTAGAAAAACAACAGTACTCATAAACCTTGGATCTTACAAGAGCATAGACGCACTAGTAGACGGTAGAGCCGCTACGAATTCTGTTAGATTAAATAATTTTTAGCATAAATCGTTGATATTTTCTCCGTGTAACACCGAAGAAACAAAAATATACGGGATGTATTGCCGCGGATCTAAAGAAACTCTTTGACGCCTTATAAGGAATTACTCAATATGTTACTATGTATTTTGTACAAATATAAGAACTTAAAAGAAAAGGATTGTATTCAGTAGTATATATGTATATGTATAACATATATTTGGTGTTCTTGTTCACTAGTAACATTAGTGTAAGATTATATTTATATTATTATTACTTAGATCGGAGCAGAAATTCAATAAGTGCTCCTTTCTTTTAGTTCTCTACGCCTACTATTCATTTGCTCATGTTTATTCTTTTGTTTTACGCGGTTTATTTATCACATACCCTATTCCTGTTTTTTTTTAATCATTTTTTTGTAATCACTAATATATTGAAATAACATCATTGTTAAATATAACCAAATAAAGAAAATATACATCATCATCATCACCATTTTGATTCTCCTTTATCTGTTTAAATTTTTACATTAATATACAGGATGGTTCACGATCGTAGCCTTGTGAGGTCTTTCTATTAAAAATAAATACTCCTTTTCTATTTCTGCATATACATATACATATTCTTGACAATGTGTACCAACTTTATATTTATTATAAGGCGTCTTCAGGGCTGTTACTGCACGCTGATTGAAGACTCATTCGCTCCGGACGGATTTGTATAGGGCTTCAAAATAGTTGCTTTTTAGATCTGAGTGTTTGAAATATGGTTTTTAATGTTGTTCCTGAAGAGGATGTTGCCGACGCAATCAGTAACATCTTGAACTTAGACAGATACGTTTGCTTGATATGACGATCAATGGCGACGCCTCCGAAGCGAATAATCGCCAGCCAAGCTGGAGTGACAGCCCTGAAAATATCCCCTAACGGTAAGGTCGAAACGTCGATGACGAGCTCGAAAGACTACATATCTGATCCAAAACGTTTCACAATTACCAACAATTTATTTTTTAATTGTACTTTTGATTGAAACGTCAAAAATGTACGTCTTCCGTAAGCAGCTATATATTGGGACGCGAAATTTTATCAGGTAGACATTGAAAACAAAAGAAACGTTCGTCAACATTTGCAAAGTAATCGCAAAAGCACTCTAAGAGAAATGCGGCCCTTTGAAATCAGCACTGTCGAAATAGTGATTCAATTGAGTTCAAAAATGTATAAAGTCGAGCTAGTCGCCACCATTACCAAAGTAGCCAGCCAATGCCCTCACCATATTTATTTCCACGTACATATTTATATTAAACCTGTTGCTCCGAGTTATTTAACTACATATTCTTAAAAGTTCCTAAAAAAAAATTAATATTCACGTTAATGTATTCTTGGAAGCTTAATTTTTTGGTATTAATTCTTGTTTTTCTATATTTTCTATTAGTTATAATTTAACATGCGTAAATGTAACATTAATAAGATAATGTAAAATTATTTCCGACATATAGCTGTTACGGCTGATATCCACAACATAGCCCATATCACAGGCTATCGTCGTGAACTACCCCGCATATTACATCAACAATTTTTACATCTTTTTAAAGATTTTTTAAATCTTGCGAAAAAAACCTTCGGTGTCGAAGTAAAATCGTTCAGAATGTGCAGCATGCGGTCTGTATCTATGGTATGAGTACGTTTAGGGATCGAAATCTTTCGTCATCTCTCGCGCAGATGTCCTAGAACAACAGGAAGGAGACTCGGGTACGTCTCGAGTCTCCTTTGTTGCGTCTGGACATCCCTAACTGTCATAAGTTCTGATCCTGGCCGGTGGCTCCGCCTCCCTTGCTGTCGGCGCCGCTGCCTCCGGCGCTCGACGAACCGCCGTCGGCGCCGGAACCTCTTCCCGTACCGGAACCGCTCCCTCGGAACTCTAGCTTGTACTAAACAAAAGCAATAACATGGTAAATATTAGGTATAATAATAATTAGAGAGGACAAAAACGAGTGCAATCGTACCTTCTTTGCAGCGACTAGACAGACTTATGTCTATTCGTCTCATAGGAAAGCGTTCGTGATGCCTACTGGTTTCCCCGAGAGTCGACAGAACACAGTGATTAGACGGAGAGTCCGTCTAATCACTCCAAAAAAGGTATGATTTAACTCGCTTTTGTCCTCTCTAATAATAATACGGAAGCGAGTAAAGGTAATCAAACAATAGCAAATTTAAGGGTTCCTCTTCACTCGATATTGTTATTTTGGTTATCATAGCGTTATAATAGATTAGATTCTTTAGTATAACTTGCATTGTAGAGGAAGTATTGGTAAAATATTCGGTCATGATCGATAAAATGTAACCGTTGTTATTGCGGAAACAACAGATATAAGTTCCAATTTAGAGAAGAAGTAAAGTACGCAGTATCGATTAAAAAACAAGTACTAGCGTTTGAAAGATTTAAAGTAGCTCTTTTTTAGACGTAATAATTTAGGAATAAAGCAAGGTTGCTTTCTCTGGCAAGTGGTACATAGTAATCTTCATCGGAAGCTTTTTTGTTGGTAGAAAATAGTCGTAGTTTTTCTATTTTATTTTAAAATTTCGAGCTGGCTCGTTAAAATGAAATGAATTACTCCTTTTCGTAAAAATGATAATAAAATGTACTTGTATTCAGTGATCCATCTGTATTCGACCAAATATTTTTCAAGACCCTCTGCCCCCCTTCTTTAAATTCAAATATATTGTTATTGAAACCAAAGTTAAGAATCGTCAACAAGTTGACTTGATTAGGTGAATTGGCATCTCTAAGGAGACCTAGAGGATTACATGGTTAACCCTTTAGCCGGATAGCAAACTACATTAAATTAAAATGAATGTAAAATATACTTTCACCGCAATCCACCTCATCAAAACTATTACCTTAACAGTCCTTATTATCATTTGTTCATAAAATGGAAAGAGTACGAACTATCTCGATCGAACTTAACGAAACATCCTTTGCCGACGTTCGAAGAACTGTCATTATCTGTCCTATTAAAGTAGTAGAAGATTTTGTTGGTAACTTTTTAAGGAAACACTCTTGAAAGCAAGCGTTAGTTTGGAGAAATTGACAAAGCAGCAAGCTAAGATGTTTCTGTTCGATCCTGCAAAAGATGAACTTATCCATCATATACGATATGATCCGGTTGAATCGAAAGCACCCTTGTGAAACCCCGAATTAGTTATTTGTAATTTTATGGCATTTAATAACAAGTCTAATTAGTTTCTAGTAGATTTTGATCTACCTTGATCAAGAGATGTTGTAAGAAAGAGAGAGAGGCGGATCTTGAAAATTTTAACTTCATATTCGATCTACTCAATATTTATAAAGATTGGATTCATTTCAATGCAAATTGTAGGTTTTACAGGGGCGCTTCCATTTCAAAGGGGTCACACTGTATACCAACCATTTTTGGAAATATAAGGATAGCACACGTTAGAACAATTGCTCGATCGCTTTCTTGCTATTTTCAATTTTTTTTTTTGATCTACACATTTGAAACTGTTTCTTCTCAAAAAAAAGACACCTTATGAGAAGAAGTAGATGTTCCTCTTTATTTAAAAGGAACCAGCATTAGATCAAAATATATTTTACATTCATGCTAAAAAGTGATTTAATTCATCGTTAGACAGGCAGGAATTTCAGCAATAAGCAATAAATAGAAGTGAAGAAACGAAGCGTTTGCTTGCAACTACATTTCAACGGGTAACGGAAACTTATCGTGTTAGTCGCATGCCTTCTCGTAAAGGTCCCGCGTCGGTATATCGAGGACAAACTGCGCATTCGCGTTAACAAGAAAACAAAAAGAAAGAAAACAAAACGAAATTAGTAACACAGAAAACATGAAATTCACCGATTCTTTCGGGGCATCGTCGCATAATTGGAGAAGGTCACGAATCTATTCAGAGCTTGCGGGCTTAGCTGGAACGGTAAATGCACGCCATCTAACGAGACGCACGGGAACTTAACACGTTCGGGCATTAGAACGCCGTACTATCGGAAATTTAACGAGGATTTAAGTAGAGTTATATAAAATATCGTAACATTGTATACGTAGAAACGAATAAAATGAAAGAGAAAGGAATGCATTGTAAGTTTTGGTACAAATAAAAAAAAAAGAAGAAGAAGAATTTTCGCTGGACAAAGATGCAAAATTAACTAGAAACAATCGAAGATAATTACCTTACTAGCGCATTCGAAACACGTCGTCACCACTTTAGAGATGACGTTCATCAGATTCTTCGTCTCTTGAATGACGTTATCGACCTTGGTGAAGGTAGCCGCTTTTCCCACCGTGTGATCCTTAACCGTAAATTGTAGCCTTTGTACGAACGTTGGAACTTTATCCAGATGTTCCAGCAGTTCTTTTTTATTAGTACCACCTGGAACCTAAAGAATAATAACAAACAGACAATCAACATTTGCAAATTTTCACCACGACTTTAAGAGAGGCAAATCGCAAACTGCCTAGCTCTAACCGTTCGAACGCTACGGCGTCTCAAAGATGAAAAATAAAAATTCCTTTTTTCAACTTTTAAGCTCGATAAACGCCGCTTTGTAGCAATTGATCCACCGATCAACCCACTACAAAACAGTTAAACAACAACTCTTCTCGAATGTATTTGTATTTCACGTTCTAATCTAAGGATCAGAAAGGATTAGCACCATATTCGAAGTTCGTTCAATCGAGCTCGCAGTTCTTTCCCCATCCGCTTCACCGCCTAATGTTCTTCTTTCAACTTGTTTAAGTATACCCAAATTTGAATTACCTGATAACTAAACTGCCTGATAACCTTATACAGTCTATTCGCTTCCTCCGCGAAGTATTCGGCTTGCGTAAAGAGATCTTGCGTTGTCTTCAAAGCACCTTCACCTTTCGTAAACTGGTACATCGAGAACGCCATCGCGGACATGTTTTTTGCCCTCTTCACTATATCATTATTCTCCTGAAAAAAAAAAAAAAACATTCGAACAAAGTGACTTCAAATTCAATTTTAAACTTACATCCATTTGTGTACTGGTCTCTTGCCATTTCTCGGTCTCCGCGTCCATTTCGCTTGTAATTAACTTCATTTCCAAACCGGACTTCGCTATTTTCTCTTGTTCTTCCGTATCTAAACGTACCGCTTTCAAGGTCTTCGACGTCGTGCCATGTTTCTGCAGGAACATCAAATAGAGTCCATTTTAAAACAACATAGAATCAAATGCAACTTACTCCTGGCCTGGGCAAAGACATGTATACTTGTTTTTCCGGTTTAATTTGGCTAGCATCCAGTACACCTTTAACCACGGCGGTTACATCAGATACCAACCATTGGTACATGTCCGCGAAAACATCCAGATTCTCCTGAGCGATTTTGCTGCCGGGATACTGCGCTAAGGTTTTCGCAGCGGTTATAACCTATAAAATCGGCAATTTTCGCGCTAATGTGCAAGGTAGTGGTAAACGTGCATACCTGCGGTCCGTAAACCCTTAAATTTATTTCGGTGAATCTCGCCGAAACTTGTAGAGATTCCGACACAGCCACATGTCGCAATAGTTTGCATACCTGAAAAAAACGTAAGATGGACGCCATCCAGCACGTGATTTTTATCTTAAAAGCGCGCTCCTACCTCTAAAATATGATCTATGGAATCGTGGAAGGCCTCGGATGTTTGATGTAGTCTATCGACGTCGCTGACGATGGCTTGCTGGCGGATCGTCGCCACCAGTTCCTGCCCCTGCTTGGTCGCCATGTTCAGTTCGTGCGCCTGCTGCAAGGCGGCCTGGGCTAAATGCCGCGCTAGATCTTTGGCCGCATTCACCGCCGCAGAAACGCTGGCATCCAGTTCGGGACAATTCGTCGCGCCTTCGAAACCGATCTGAAATCCGCAGTAATCTTCATTATAGCGTGTTGACAACATCCTTGTATATGATTTTTTTTTTTTTTTGAGTAGTGTATTTTGAGAGGTGTAATATAAAGTTTTTAATGGTTAATTTTCTTATTTTAATTATATTTTTAAACATGTTTGTTGATCCATTATTCTAACAATTCTGGCAAATTTAGAAATTGTCTGCACAGCAATGATTTAATTTCTCGTCATTCTTCAAGACAAACCAAGAAAATGGAAACCCACCAAATTCGATGATTTAAAAAATTGCCCTTTAATCGAAGAATGTTAAACAACACAAAAACCAAAATCAAAAACGTCAAAAAAATGGAACACTCCAAAAAAAGAAAAAAATAAATAATGAGAGCATTAAAGTAAGTATTAAAAAAATGAAAAAGAAATGCTGCAAAAGTTCTGGATAACAGAGGAAAAACAAATTAGCTTGGTTAATTATTTAAATAAAAAAATAAATAAATAAAAAGAGAAATTAAAAGAGAAACGATGATTTCTTTTAGAGTTAATCTCATCAAAAACTTACATAAACGCAGTCATTCCTCATGTACTCTTTAGTAAGTTGAATACGCGCATATAGATACTAGAAAATGAGGATTATTTTAAAAGTTAGCCGTGAAAAAGTGGATGGTTCTTCCTTCCTATTAATAATGGTAAAAACAAAAATATGCTTTGCCATGTAAAAAATGCTCTTTCTACCAACAAAAAACAAAATAGAGCTTTGTTAATCAAAAATCCCCATCGCAAAAATATTTACTGTCGCAAAAATCCAAGGAAGAGAAGAATAATAAGCTCCAAAGGTCAAGCGAGTAGTCAAATTCCTCTTACCACGTTAGCATACAATCCTAACAGGTGATCCAGTTCTCCTTTGAGCCTTTCAGTGCCATCCAATATGGCCTGCCGATGCTCGTGGCTTGTATAGGCACTGTCAGTGAAGTCCTGAGTTCGTTCGAGGACAGCTTCTAAGGCGGTAGGTAATGTTTCGTGGCACGAACTATCAAGCGTTACGCGACTAAGCTCCAGGTGGTGCTGCAGGTTACGCATGCAAGAATAGACGGTAGACCTGTCCATGTCCAGCTCGTCCTTCTGCGCCGGTTGGTGATTCTCGCCCGAGTTTAGCACGCCGTCTTTCACTACGAAGTGGATGAGGTCCATCGCGCGACGCATCTGACAGAAGACGGTGTCCCGATTTTCCCTGGCCGTACTACTCTCTGGATGTCGTAGGCAAACCTACGTGAGTTGGCGGGTAAATTATTACTTAAAGTCTAGAAAATTGGTTCTGTAAGACACGGAGAGATCATAATAATAAAAAAACAAAATTCCCCATCCTACTGCTTTCGTGCATTAACAGCTAGCAAACATTCTTTAAAATTTTCAATCGAACCGTGTCTTAGATTTTTCCTCGACTGAAATCACTTTCAAAACGAATTTAAGAAAAATCGCAGCGCATTAAATTAAATCCCTTTTATCTTGTCGTCTTTCCGCGCCAAAGGGAGAAAAAGAAACATAAATAAAACGACCCCATCTCGACGCGTCATCAAGAATAATAGCCCTAAGTCCTTTCGCTACCACTCCCATTTCCCTCCCCTTCAAATAAACCACCTACGCCACGTCGCGGTACGTTTGGAACTTACTTTGCTGGACGTAAGGAGCATCATGGTCGACCGTTCTAAGACCTGTCTAGCGGCGGCCATCTGCGCCCGCCTCCTCTCGTCCTTCAGGTCATTCTGGCGGTCGCCGGTCAGATGCGCCAGCTCGACCATCTCCGAGCCGAACTGACTGAACGCCTTCACGAACTCGGTGAAGTTATTCACGGACTCTAACCTGTCCAGGCTCCGTTGGACCTGATAAGTACGTAAATACGTAGATGCGAAATAGAATAAAAATGATTAGAAATTAGACGAATTACCATTCTGCTGATAAATTTTTCAATTTATCAGCAAAATTTGCCGAATTTGCTGAAAAACAGATGGAAGGGGGTATACGATTCTAGACATTTAATTTTGGTAGCTGCAAAATACGCTGAAATTGTTTTTATTCTGCAAAGGTTTTCGGCGATTTTTAGATAATTTATTGAAGCTTTTATGTTTTTTCGTTTTGTTGTTTTCTTATGTGGAATTTCTTTTTCAGCGCTTGCAATTTGTTAACATCAAATTTAGAAGAAAGTTTTCGAACAAAACAAGGTCTTAACGTTTGAATTGGAACAAAAAACACTTACCTTATCTTTGGCAAGTAAAAGCTGCTTAACTACAACTATATCGGCTAATAGCAAGACCCGAGTTACAGCACCGAGTAAACACCTGGCAGCTCGAACGAGGGCACTTCTATCCGAAACGGTTTCATTCTCAACTTCTTCGCAGATTCGTTCGATCGCACCACCTAAAAAGCAAAGAACCTCGAATACATGTAAAACCACATAAACAACGTAAATTCGAACTTCATAATTTAAAATGCGCCAGAACTGATTGCACTCTCAATAAAATTGATGTACGTACGTCTAAAAACAACGAGAGAAAAAAAAAAAAAAACAGCCACAAAAATAAAAAAAACAATTTCGTAACCCGGATCGGGATGGTAATTTCCCACATGACACGAAAGAGGGCGTTGAAATATCAGTCATACTTAAACAAAAAGAAATCTAGACATAATAAACGATGCAATTTGTTCCGCGAAACACAATTGGGCTGCGCGTACGTGCGTGGGCCGGATTACGGGAAAAAAAAGGTAATAAATCTCCGGAACGGAATGCGGATATCAAAACGCCAAATTAAAAATACCTTTCGCGAACTCGTGTAATACGGAAGGAGGAGTCGACTTACGCGAATTCTCCTCTTCTAAACAATATTCCCGGGAAAATTCCGCTTTACTTCCGGCGTCCTTCTGCTGCATCAAACCGGAAATTTCGCACCATTGGCACTTAAAGTAACTGTGAGCAGTTGAATTATTTGTAATGAAATGGATGCGTCGAAATCCGTGCAATCCGCGTAATTTTGGCAAATTACGCGCATTCTTTTCGAAATACGTGTTTTCAGAGCTAGCTAGTAGGTATCAAAGATTAGTTCCACAAAAAACCGACTTATACGACGAAATCTTATATGTACACACACGTAATACGTTATAAGTACGTCACGTTATCACGTTAAAATAACCGCTTAGAAGCACACCAGCGTCAATAAATTTGATCGCACATGTATATTATATAAAAGAGGTGTTAATTTTAAAATCCGACACCTGTTCGTATTAAATCAGAAATCATCTCACTGTTTGGCATGGAAATACTTTAAAGTATTTGGCTACCGTAGGCACCTTTTTACAAGCAGATGTTTACATTTACGAGTCAAACTTAAGGCAAACGCCAGGGGTTTCCTAAATATGCGCCGCAGGATGCCGCAAGGAACTCCTGCAGACATAACGATCTGAAATATTCTAGAATGAATACTTCAAAATGGTCCAATACGGAGCGGTGAAGTACGAAGTCGTAGAAGAACTTATTCTACCGGTTGCTCTTGACATGGTTATTATGCTGGGAGAATCGGCGAAAAAATTCCCATTGCACCCCTTTCCATAAACGCTTATCTTATAGTAAGTACCGTGGTGTTTTTCAATATCTTTTGTTCTGGATGATCTGCGTTAACCCATGAAACATGGGTAAATAACATATCTTCCAGTATTTACGAAACTTCGTAATGTTGGTTAAATGTCGATATCTCTACAATACATTACGCCTCTATAAAAACGTAAAAAAAAGGAACTAATTGTTGACCTACATTTCTTGTGAGCAAACATACATTGTTTGACGGAGACGTTTTTAGAGGGTGAGCTAATAGGTTCTATGATTTCCATTTCTTTTGCAACATCCCATACTGCTCTGTCGCCCAACTCAAGATGCTTTGAAAGTCAGGTTAACAGATGTAAACTTGGATTTGTTTCGTCCAACAACAATTCAATTTGCTAAATCAGCCTCGTTTAAAAATCACGAATTTTCCGTCTACTTACTTTATCACTACATTCTTACAATGAATGAAGTATGTTTTAGCAATACGCTGCTGAATTAGGTTTGAAAACGCCATATTTATTTACGAAACGGTGTAGTGTACAAAGCTGCTTCTAACCTCAATTTCACGACAGATCCCCGAACTTCTATGCTTTTCACCCTTATAGCTTCACTGAAAGATTTAAATTCTACCCCTTTATACCAACTGGCAGTATTAAACTCGCCTTCGTGGAAAGAGATATGTCCTTTGCCGCATCAAATATAAATACGAAAAATTAGAAATCAATTTTTCTTTGTACATGTCCACATCTTTCCAGTAATATCGTCCGTTTTGGCACTGTTCCCGTTTCCATTACTTCCCCCGGCGCCTTCTAAACGTTACGCTATCAAAACGGTTTCTCGACCTACATTTGCCAGCTTTGCTGATATCTTTTATGCGATCTTTCCATTTTTTTTACGACTCACGGAGACCATGTCCGTCACGTGATATTATGCAATGCACAAATTTAATTTGCGACAATTCTGGATTGACAATATGACGGCGAGCGATCAAGCCAGATCCGCCCGTTTTAAACGTATTTCAACGCTCTAGAGAAACATTAATAAAACGTTCGTCTTACAAGACAGACGATGTCAACTTGGTGAATTTGGAAGTAATGTTACGCATTTGTACAACCTACTTTTACTGCCCTTTGGTTTCCGGATTGGAACCGCGTCTTTGTCGCAGCTTCCGTAGACGTTTCGTCCTCACCCGTACGGGACAAATCTTCAGCGTCGTTACTGCACACTGAAGACTGAATACAATTCGTTCCCTAAGGGATTATATAGGGCTTGTTAGCTCTGAGTATGTCCCATAAGCGCAAGGACGAAGCCACAACAAAGACGCGCTTCCAATCCGATAACCAAGAGTACAGCGTTATTGACGACCGTGGAAACCTACGTAACTGATTCCACTCGTTTTTATTTTGTTTTTGATAAATTACTTGCAACAAGATTTGTAAAATAAAATATGGAAGGTTACATATATAGATTAAAGAATGGCAAACATTGCAAGTAATTTTTAACGCCACACAAAGTTTTTCATCTTCTGTTGGGTTTCATTATAAGAGTCGAAATGTACCATCATCTTCGTAACCCTTTTAATTTTGAACAACGTTAACATTATCACTTTGAGTACACCGAATAATTTACTACATAAAATATTTCGCAAGCGAACACGTGTATATATATATATTTCTCCATAAAACCGGTAGTTTATATTCCACTCTCTTGTCTATCAACGTTCTTCATAGCCGCTAAATAGCCATATTCCGACGCAGCGCGTTCGATTTTTTTTTGCGGTTGTCGCTGCGCCTGTTCAACACGTTTTACGAGGATGATATTTTCAGTCGGCTTATCCTGAAAGAACGCTCCGCCCCCAAACGACAGCGGTGGAAAAAGAAAACCGGTACGCTGAAAATAGGCAGGAGGAATCAAGGTAGAAAGCAGATAAGGCACACTTGCACCGAGTGCACGATATATAGCCCTGTCAAGATTGAAGTATTAATGCTGCGTGGAAGCGTGAGCTTTTAAGGAGGCTCGAGAATTCCCGGAATTTGTTTTGAATATTCTGAAATCTGGAAGATGTTGTTATAAATACAAGGCTGAATAAACACCCGCGTTTAAGGATAGGTGGTGTTACTGAGGAATCTTGAAGGATTTCGTTAGTGTTTTTGCATGAAAATGGAAAAAGAACAATATCCAATATTCCTCGCATTGTTTATATGTTGAAGGTTTTCGCTGTCAACAAACTAGTACTCTTATTAATAACGGAGAAAGCAAACGCTCATTTCGCAGGTTTGGAGAAATCGTATTCCTTAGATGGGATACAGAAGAAGAAAAACATTGGGATAAGTGCGTCAACCTCGATGGGGACTATGTTGAAAAATAAAATGAATTTTCCACAATTCCACGATTTTCTTGTCAACATTTGATCAACATCGGTGTCTCAATATTATCGACGATATATCACGTCAATTATAACACACCATCGACCAACAACGTTCTCACGCGCCCGCTTACGCAGAAATTCTGGAATCCCGCCAATATTTCCACCCCTTCCCTGGAGTAAGTAGCCCTCGCTATAATTCCCATTACGCTAAAAGCTAAGTTGAAAAGAGACGCGATTATCTCGATGGGAAAAAATTTTGAAGTTTCGCCAAAGTTGTTAGAGGGTCCTCATTAACTCTCTTAAAGAACGGAAGAAGTGTAGCGAAAAAAAAAGCTTAACTATTACGGAACCTCCCGAAACCGCCCTTCCCTCTCATTTGAACGCGTGAACGTTCGCTTTGGAGTTTCGAGGAATTCAGGGAACAGGCGAGGAATGTTTGCGCAGTAAAGTATTTTCGCTCAAAGCGGTAATTCTTTCATGAAAGGAAAAGGGTTGCTCGTCGAAATATTCCGACGATCATTTGACTTTTTCTGGGTTACCAGAAGTACACTATAGGTTCTTACGGATGCGCGCCTTCTTTTACTTGAAAGCTAAGCAATTAGTTATCCGGCTTACTTTTACTTATTCTTTCGATATAAATCTTTCATAGAAAAGCTGAGTTTAATGTGATGAGTAGGAGCGTGGCAGCTGAAAACTTAAGTAAGCCGATCTTTCTCGCAAAATAATTTTTACATTATACAATTTTCGAAGTCTATCGTTTTCAAGATTCGCCCGATCTCGGACTTCTATTCCTTACCGTAACAACTCACCTGCTTGTCGAGCTTCCTTACAGGCTTCGTACATGCCATCGCGAACTTCGGGGTAGTCATCGGCAATGGTCTCGCCCACCGTGACGAATCTTTCCACGGCCACGTTGACTGCCTGACCGACTCTGGCGACTGCAGACGATCGCAACGCTCCCACGCTGCTTCCATGTGTCTCCACTAAGGACGAGATCTACAAGTTTGCCGAAAAAGATGTTAGAAATGTTGAGGAGAGATTCCGTCCGAATCTATTGTTAATTAAACAATAGAGGACGACCAAGAAACGAGTTTCAAGAATCTTAGAAGACGAAAATTCGAGGTTGTTGGAGAAGTCGTAAAGAACTTTTAATAGCCGATCGATAATTCTCCTCCAAGAATTTGATATTCAAATACCAACTTCATGGTGTGCAAGGAGAAGGATCTGTCAAGGGTATTATCATTATTCACGTGAGTTGTAAGTCAGCGCAAAGCATTAGGATTAACTTTGGACACATCACGTAAGTTACGTTTATCTAGGAATCTAAAAATAGCAATTTTGTGAAGCACTTACTTTACCTGGGTCCTGTAGAATATAATAGAAGTAATAATATGGCTAGTGTTATTACAAGTGTCTCGTTCGAGTAAAAAAAAGAAATGAGAAAAAGGATCTGGGATACCTCGAGTGGGATCTAAGGAACCTAATATAATAACCTTTTCAATATATCACCACCGCTAAGGCAGCTATCTCGGTACGAAGCGGCTTCTTCGGGCGATATTAAAGGTGGTGCTCAGAACGGAATACCTAATGCTACGCCGACACGGCATTGTTAAGCCGTGTAATTTGTACGGCTTCGCATACAAACTCGGAACCGTTTATTTTCGAAAGCCGATCGTTTTTTCTATAATTAATTGTCCAATGAAATATGTTCAGGGTGGCATTTAAAATTGAATTCTTCATTTTTTGAGTGTATTATTTAAGTGTTTATGAAGATAATATTTTACTGCCATGAAGAGCGATCATTTGAAAAGTTAGTATCATTCGTCCCAGCCAAAATCTGCTATAGTAACATCTACAATTTTGTTTTTTTTTTCTTCTTTTTTTTTATTTATATTTACTCGAGTCGAACACGACGACCAGGCAAACGTTAAAACAACAGACTTAAAAATTGTGAAATAAGTAGTAACAATAATTCCACGTTCTCGAGGTGCCTACCGCTCCAACTAATTCTGTATATATCTACATCATCAATGCCAAAGCACAGTGACATTTGGTGCCAACTGGAAAAATGGCGGCCAATTCAAATTATGACATTACTTTTGCGCCACCTGCTATAATTTTGTTTTTGAAGACTGGGGACATATCAACAAAATGGGCAATTTGTAACAAATGGGACTACATACAAGGGAAGTTTGTTACAAATTACTGATTTATGTTTTCATTTATGTATTAATTGAATCTTCAGAATCTAAGGATGTAGTCGTGTGTCACTTTTCAAATGACAAAGTAATCTCATTTTCATCTAAGTAACGACCGTAAATGTGTGTACATTGTATACCGGCGCGCCTGTATGATTCAATTTCCGTGAACCCGTGCGAAATACCGCAAATTTATGGTCGAAGATAAGCTACCCGTACATATCATCCGCATAAATGAAGCGGCAGCCAACGTTTATACATAGAGCAGACTTACGCATACATCTAGACAGGATAACGTAATGTATAGTCTCGTTAAGGCATCGCATCGTTCTACTACCGCATTTGTATCGCTAACTCCGGTAAAATGTTTCATATAGATTGCCGACTTAACAGTATATTGAAAATGGCAACACAACTATGTTTAGAAGAGATGGCGTGAAATTTCTGAAAGTTCTAATGTTTTTCAGGTTAAAAGAAGAAAATGAGCTTCTTTTCTCAGTAAGAAGTTGACTCTTCTTTTCGGACACATAAAGATTGGTCTGGGAACTTATAAGTTAAAACGTCAGCTGCAATGCACCGTTTCGTAATTGGCCAAAGTTTGATCCCATTGAAGAACACTTCTACGTACAAGCTCAACCATGTTACTTTGGGTTATTTCTTCAAGTTATTCCATGTTTGTTAATTTTTCTTTTCGTTCTGCACAAACTAGACAAATATACATACATCGTAGCAACTTTAAAAATTATTACTATCGAATATAAGCCCATTCAGAAAAGAACTTAAATTTCAACAATGTACGAGAAGTTAAAAAAGTGGTCTTTTAAAACATCACCTTTCATTACACTCTTTCGATTCCGCCCATTTCAATCATCAAGAGGAAAAACAACACCTCTTGAAGTATTCAATATCTCTCAACGGAAAGATTCAAGGTAGATAGAAAGAGAGATAACAATATCGGCTTTTCTGATAGGATACACAAACAGATTACCTTCCCTAATTAAATTTGTAACCCCGACATTAAACGACCCAAGCCAGCGGCAGCGTCCTAAATGAAAACAAATTATTCATTGCCACGTTCTTTCGAATTCTATCGTCTTTCCTCTTCATTTTTTTCTGTTGCCCGAAGCTACGAGCGGCTCGTTCATTATTTTTATGGATCGCTGCTCCATCTGAATTATGCTCTTGAGGTTTCCGGTATATATCTACGAGATAATTTATTGGAGGTATCTGTACAGCTGTCGGATTTTTGAATTTATCTATAGTAAAAGCATTCATAGATAATAAATTATTGAATGACGGTAATGGTTCTTTAGTTCTTACTTAATTCGCGAAACCTCCTTAAGATTCATTAAATACATTTTTTAAGTAACCTCAGAATAAGTGTGTTTATTATGTTGGGCTTATTTCTGAATGTCCAGGAGTGAGGAAACTGCAGCACGACCGTTTTGACGTCATCATCATTGTGATGCAGCTGCCTACCATGACGCTTCGTCAAATGCAAAAATATATGGTCGACACTAAGCGTTAGATCGGGATGTTTTTGAACCATTGGACGTAAGGCCATGTTACTAAAGCCCTAGCCTTGCAATTTATTAACTGCTACAGCCTAGCCGGTCTATTATCTCATTGGATATTATATGGCGAATTCAGTAACAGCAATTTCGGTATAATTTCGAGAGAAATCGCATCTAAATTGGCATCGGCGCAGCAAAGTTAATCCTATCCGTCGGTAATTTATTACAAACGGTATCCAACGTTGCGTACCCGATTTGCGCAGGGCAGCTTCTTTGTATTCCTTCTGCGATACCGAGAGCAAGGGGACACCTTTACCGTTCGGTAAGATAATCCTTTTATGCGAAATTAATTTCATTCATCGTGACGGCATGTTCCTAAAAGCGCTATTACGTTACGTTTCGTTCCGGAATCCCTTTATTAACCGGCCAGGATAACGTTCCATTGGGATCCCGGCGTCAATAAGATAGGATTACCGAACGGCTAATCGCCGGCTGCAACTGACCGCGACAATTGGATCTAATCTGGCGGTGTAACGTTCGCGTTTAGGTTTTATCGCGATGGGCGTTTGTACGCTGTTGGTCTTGCCGTACGTGCTCGTAATTCGGATCGGACGATTCTCATCTACGCTTAGATTTTGTTGAAAAATGATGATGCAGCTAGCATGTTCGTCCTATTCCCCACAGAGAATATTAGAATTTGTTGCACGAATAATTTATATCTTCATACCATCGAAAACCGCCGTAAGTGAAAATTCCTATATCAAGATCAGAAGCATCTTTTCCGAATGTGTTAGTTGAATAAGTACACGGACAGTCACGCCCGGTTGCCCGCCGCCTGTCTTCCTCCGATCGCGAATATACATTCAGAGCTGTCGAACTTGCAAATAGGCGCGCCCCGATGTCGCAATTTTGATGGATCGTCGTCGTCGACGCGACGTCAAGAATTCTCGCCAAATTTGTTGCTAGCTGCGAGCTATTTATTAGTAGCTTACGCTTATCTAGTTAGTTCATCGATCATGTGCCTGCGGGTGATTAATTGCGCTTTGAAAGTTCTCGCACGATCGATGCCGCTCGGTACGGATTCTCTCCTCCAGTAGGGGGTTATTCGTGTTAAACTTCCGGTCACGTTGCGATTGGCAAAGGCGGCATAAAGAAGACATTAGGTTATCTTCCATACTAAGAATATATATGTCGTGTTTCAGCAGCTTCGTAAGCGGAATAAGACGTCGAGTAAGAAAGGGTATAATCGGATAAGCTAGCGATTTGGTTAATTTCAAAAATCTTAATATCTCTTTTAATGGTGTGCTTAGCGAGGCACAATCATTTCTTTCATCAAATATACTTATTCTTGTATTTTAGTTTATTAGACGTGCCCGTTAAGACAAAAATATTAATATCTTGTATACTGCGTTACCTTACGTCTGCTTTAAAGGGCGTCTTTAAGTAAGTGTCTAGTTAATTTAGAAAAAATGTTGCTACTAGCTCTTCACATCAAATTAGAACTGATGGGGAACTTCATAGGAGTAGTGAGGATTGTATCTACTTGAAAAACAGATTTCCCAGAATAGGAAGCTATCAGGAAACCAATGAAAAATGTACCTTCGATAAAACTGCAATAATAAACTAAAATTCTTCGGGAATAAGTAAACCAAAAACGCAGCTGCTTAATGGATTGCTGCAAGATTGCAAAAATCTTATCCGCGTTTTTCTTTTTGCAGAGGGAACATTTGAAAAACAGACACTAAAGTAGCAGATCCGAATCAACGTATTTAATTCAGGTAACATTCAAAAAGTTTGCTGTTCGAGCTTAACCTGATAAAATACTTTTTGTAGAACTACGTACGTGTAAAGCATAAAAGCTTTTAAAAACCTATACGAAGATATTGTTTCATGTAACGCCTACATCTCTTTCGAAGAGAGGAGGAAAAAAAAGAGTTATTTGCGAAAGCTACATAAATGGCCGCCGGCAAAAAACTTCATGGCGAAAAATCTCTTTTTTTTCTATCCTGCTGATCACCCCACTTATAATACACAACAGATAACGCGGGGACTTTCAGGCTTATCGTAGCGCGTATCTATTCTCTCACAATCAGGCGTTAAAAGCGGTACGAAGCTCGCTCATACGTCCACCCATTAACTACAAATACACGAACGCAGAAGGAATATACGCATCGCGGGCCTCGAAATAAAAGGAAAAAAAAGATCTTTCAATTACTACAAAAACAGATACAACGAGAAAGTTGAGTGTCGGGCAACACCCGTGCAAAATACGTACGTATACGTTCATACGGAAAAATGGGGACAAAAAAAGAACCCATCTGGACGCGAAAACGTGAACTTTTCTAATGGTACAAGCGAGATCGCGCAAAGAATCCAGCCAGTTCGCATTAATCTTCATTAGCGTTCATGCGACGCCATTCATGCGTCGAATGAAAAATGACGAGAATCTTAATTAAAAGTGAACAATCGCCGGTCCAAATGCATGTAAGGGATATACGAGTTACCCTATCGCGCTTAATGAATGTTTGTTTTTCAAGTTCCCGGCGTAAACCCTACACTGTACTTGAAAAGCTGAATCTCTCATCAAATTCAGTTTTATTTCTCATCATTGTCTTGTCATAAGTCTACGTAGTTTTCCCAGCAATGCTTCCATCTTTTGAATCCGTCCAAATGGTAGCTGCTATCTTGCTCTACATAACAGGTCTTCACCAATGTTCGTCCTCCGAGCGATACTTTGAACTTAGCAAAGAGAAAAAAATGCCTGGGGACCAAATCTAGTGAATAAGGTAGATGAGGTGAGTTTCTGCCATGATGATCATCAAACGTCTACAATGAACTGTTAGATTTTATATTATTAAACACAATCTCAAATGTTTCTATACTTGGTGATGCTATAACCACCGAAGATAACCATAAAAAAGCTTTTAAGTTTCCCATTAACGTTGCAATAATTCTAGATTTCCACCCAATGTTTATGATCCTAACAATTATATTTTAGAATCACACCAGCGCACCCTACTTACATGTTTAAGCACTAAAAGCGCGGTCACTATTTTTTACAGGGAACTAGATTATGTAATTGAAAGATTTGTTCCGCAAAACTTTGTAGAGAAATCGTCGATATAAAGGAAAAACCTCAAACGGGACAAAAAGAGAAGAAAAAAATTCGATCGAAACCTACGAATTGTCCGATCGTGAAACGCGAAATCCCAAATAAACACTTTCGTTAAAGTTTAAAATAAAATCCGTTCCCGGACAAGCTCACGTTGTCAAGATTATCTGCGTTCGAGCGAAGCCGAGATCCTCCTCTGGAGAGTTTCCAGGTCAATTTTCGGCATTGTCTGATACGATCGGATTTTCGTATAGCGGATAAAGTTTTCGTGGGTTGGAAAGTTTTCAGAAGAACAGGTAAACTTCGCGGGCGTCCCGACGAGTTCTGGCGGTAAATAAAATCAGAAATCAGCGTTTTGGAGTTTCGCGAACTTCGGAAGATTCGGCATATTGAACGACGACGATTTGTCGTGTTGGCAACACGTACCTAAATATAGTTTCTGCTTTTATTTTTTTCTTTATTATTTCGACCGAGTTCTAGTTGATGATTTTTCGAATATATCATTTTTATATACAAACACCTATTCTCTCTGGCACGACTCTGCATATGTCGCGTTGATGTAATAGGCCAGCTGGCTTTGTTACGAAATATCTCGATCTATTGTTATGTTATTTTTAAAAGCCTACCGGTTATATTTATGGTTCTTGTGTAGGCTGCGTTGTCCCGTTTGGCTTTTATTTTATTTTCGATGGGCCGCTATTCAAACTTTAACAATATTGTTGCTTGTATTTATAATAAAAGACATTACATATAAAAATAACCCATTTATTTGAATCAAATTTGAATGCAATATGATGTATGTAAAGATCAAAGGATCTCTTCTTCGGCTCATTAACCCAACTAAGTATGTTGACTCTGGACACCATTCAGCATTAGCTGTCAACAGTAGGGAGAGGCCAAGAGACAAGAAGAATGACGAAAACATGTCTTACCAGCAAAAGAAAACAATCGCAAATAAACGGTTAAACAATACGTGTTTAAAACGTAACTTAAAACAAAACACGATTTTTTACATTTCGTTTTACACCCTGTCTTAAACATACCAAGTCTGGACACGAGTAAGAGAAAGAGAGAAGTTATTATAGATATCGGTACTTGCGTGCATATGTTACAAGTCGTAAAGCTTCATTTAACATAAACTGCACACATCAAAGGTGGCGCGCCAATTAAATTACGGCCATCAATTTTCACGAAAGAGCGGTAAATCCGTTTAATCGCGGTACGTAAAGGTTTTAACAAGAGCGCGTCACCGTTGGTAACGTTCAGGATAAACCGAAGCGACGGCCCGCGGCACTCGTTCTTTTAACGGCATCGTTAAAATCTTAAAATTGTTGCGAAACGTTACAAATTACTCGCTTAGCACAACGTTAATTTACGAGAGTTGCCGTTTTAATACTTTAAGTTAAGTTTAATACTTAAAGTCGCAGATTTAGATCGAGAGCATCTAAATACTTCCTGAATTTTAACCTTGCGATTGTTGTTCGCTAATAACGAAACTTACAAAGGTGTCCCGGATATAAACGTGAAATATTGGATAATAAAAAACAAGCAAGAGCAGAGGGCAAATCCGCAAAAGGTAGCTTCCTATTGAAGAACGGCATTACAATAAAATAATAATAAAATGAAATTGTAAGATATTAAGAATGTGGAGATATCAGAGAACAGAGTGTTCGAAATGATCTTTTCAAGCATCGAGGCAAGCGATGTGATCTAGCTGCATCTCCTCTGCTTGGTAAAATTCTCTGCCCAATTTTCAGCCTCCGCTCTGCCGTACAGTAAATTCTGCATGTCCCCGCAAGAAAAAGTCCAACGGACTCGAGTCGAAACTTTACGATCGCCACGAGGCTGGTCCTTCTCACCCAATCCATCGCGGATATTCGTGCTGTAAGAAATTTCGTACATCTCAAGACAGGTGTCACCACGTACGGCTAGATACTCTGGCAACGTGTCCTGCGAGAAAGACAGGTAGTGCATGAGTTCCCAGCGAGAATTCCCCAATGAACCGTTGTTATAAACCAACTTATCGAATTATGTTTGGGTCTTCATCTGCAAAGTATACCTGTAGACATATTAACTTAGTCAACCAATTAGAAGCGACACTGAATGTACTACTCAGACAAGTGATTACTTTGTAGCTCAAACAATATCTGCTGTCGTGCTCGAATCTGTTGGCGTAACAAAAACAATTCTCGAACATACTGAAACCCGATCGGTTGCGTACCGAATGGCAATTTCGTATTAACCGATAAACGCAAGTCGATTACACGGCGTAGAAGTTTATATCAGATCCGCTTTTTAATCAATTTTACAACAATTTGGCTACACAATAGAACGAATATCTTTCTATATTTTCCTTATTTTTCGAGAACCTTCATATTTACAAAGAGAATCGTTAACCAACATCTTCATCTAACCTATCGCTTCCGTTAATAACTGAACGAACATCAGAACGAATTCCTCTTACGCACCGACCTATTAATTCATGACTGTTGCGATGGATGCTACAAGACGTTTTTCATGTTTTCGGTTAACGTGTCTCCTTCGGGAATTTAAAGGTGAAGATAAGAGCCTACGGACGCAAAAAATCGCTTTCTCGGGATAAGCGCGGACCCCTTTAAAATAGACACGCTATGCGTTGCTTGCAGGTTGCTGTAATCTTGTATAACCACGTTGTTCTTTCGTAGCAAATCTTTATAATGCGTTCGTTTCTTCTTTTACAACAGATCTCAATTCTTTTATTTAGTTTTCTCCGAGCCATCCAAAGGTATAATTTTTAATATTAAATCGATAGATTAGAAAATCCTTACGTTCAAACTGAATAAACGCACAAGGGAATCTAGGTATCTTGCAGAGGTGGTTTTTTGGACCTTTCCTTTCACCTTTATACACGAACGACAGACATTTCACTGCAAATAACGATGGATTAGGATCTTTACAGGATGAATTCAATGGATGCAAAACAATTTGAAACTATGTAAATATTTAAATGCTCATGCCGGACTATTCCGCATGTTATTTCCCCGGAAACGCCGCAACAATGAACATATGCGCGCACGCGATAAATTCCAATATACTCGGGGCAGCGGTCATCGGCATAGTTTTAGACGAGTGAATCGCATCGATGTCAACCCAGATGTATGCAGATGCACGTACAACGTATGTACAAGTATTGTTGGAGACGGTGTCGTGGGCGGGCACCCATAATTGGATCAACGCGTACGTTAGTGGTTAACGGGTTTCGAAATTCGAAATTTCAAATTACGTGGCATCACGACAACGTGATATAGTCCCACTAAATAATTAAAGCAGTAATCGCAGCAGCGCACAATAGAACGAAACGGCTCGAAAACTACTTTTTTTTAGAAGTATAGTTTTCGTACATAAAAGCGACGAGAGAAAACGGAATTTGTAAGCTTTTGTTTTTTCATCGACCTAGTTCGACATGCGTCCGACGCTATCCGCATCTGTAACACAAATTTTGAGCACAATACGTACGTTGAATTACGTAGAGTTACAATGCATTTCAATCCCCGCGTCGGCAGTTTAGTTTCAAAAGCTTCCCGCACGCTATTGTCTCCACGTTAAAAATGTTCAATGGGGTATCTCCCTGAGGTTCGTTACATGGACGCTATGATGGTTCATTCGGACGCGCTAACGCCTATTCTCTTACCGCGAGGAAATTGCGGGAAATCGCCGCGTTCTTTCTAGTGGTCTGGTAGTATTTCTTTGTCAAATTCAATTCTTCTCTCTTCTTTTCCCGGTAATGTTCTTACCTCCTTAATCCGTCCGAATTGTAGTTAACATTTTCTTCTGGTTAATACTATATGTTCTTATTATTGAAAACCTCTGTCGTTCGAGCGAAACATTGAGCCCTATATCCGGAAAAAGCTAAAAAATGTTTAAATCTGCTCGCATTCCAATATACGATATACACGGATGATAAAAGCTCATTTTTTCAATTACTCAGGTGTACCTAAAACATACGACCAAAGCTGTATTTGTAACAAAAAAAGACGAGGGCGTAATACTCTGTTAAAGATCGGCGGCAGGTGTAGCTTTCAATTCTCGGCGCACATCGTTCATAGGAAATTTATACCTCACGATGCGCATCGACCTGTTTACGAGCGCAAAGAGAAAAGGGGGAACGCTTTACGACTGTTTAATATTTCAAATTCCGCCGACGCAAACACAAATTCAACCAACGCAAATTGTCAAATACGTATAGGCGGATCGGAACTTCTACTCCATCTATCGCCTTCACGGACGACCAGCTACCGGTTCATAACAACACCGTTTCGTTATTTATTACCGCTTCTCTTCACGTCCCCCTCGCCCTTGTAGATATGCGGTTCGTCGTAAATTTGCGCTGTATTCGAAGTATTCGAGTTTTTATTGGAACGCAAAAACTTCTTTCTTTCTTGGAGGAGGGTGTCACCCCTTTCCATCTACGTCTCCATGCTGGACTTCGCATTCGATCGTGAGATTATCGGTGCCTTTACCGGGCTGATATATAGGCGCAATTTCATCATGGATCCTTCAGATTTCTGCTTTGATTTCCATGCCGCCCTTACGCTTCTCTAATCGTTCTGCGAATTCCCGGCACGTTTATCGATGTCGACAGGTCCCCTCGATTGAAATTTGTACGTAACCCCAGAGAAGAAAGTAAGAAGAGCGAAGCTGATAATGACGATGGCGGCGTGGGCGACTTTAAAAAAGGAGGAAGGGTGTGGTAGTGGCTTTTTGAACGATGTTACGCAGGTGACAATAAATTGGAAACCGAAATGACCGAAGGAAAGGAAGGAATGAAAGACAAAAATTTTAAACAAAAGAAAATGGATGTAAACGATAACACGACATCAGAAAGAAAGATGCAAAAGAAAATGAGAAAAAAGGCAAAGGAGGAAGAAGAAAAAAGCAAGATCAAAAGATGATCATAGATGAACAACAATATTCATCACAGTACACCAATGACCAAAGAATAATCCCAACAGTAGGTTTTGTCATGGCTAAGCGACGCGTAAAAAAGATATTACCTCACAAGATCCTGATCTTGAGATGTATACGGCATAACAGGACGAAACGATTAACCGCAAATATTAAGCCCCACTTATTGGATGGTTTCAAAAATGCTGCGAAAGAAAATTGTTCGAAGTACGTGTGCACAAAATTCCAAAAGCTACGATGCGAATTGCTTTCGCACCCACCATATTCGTCAAACTTTGTCCCCGGCTATTATTTCCTATTTCCGAGTGACGCGGCGAAAGAAAGATTTGGCTCAAACGATGAAGTGGTTGCAGAAACAACTACAGGTTGTCGGGTTGGAGACATCGATTTTTTTAGACGGGATACAATAGGTAGAAGAATGTTGGACTAAGTGTATCGTCTTCAAAGAAGAGAAATGTGTTCCATATCCGAGCTTGTCGTGATTGTATTGATCCCATTCCCAAGTACCTCAAGACGGACAATAACCCGGCATGTCAAGTCGTTATTTTGGGTCAAGATGCCCATACCGCTTAAAGCAGCTTGAAGGTTACGCTAGTAAGTACATCTTTTTATTGAAGCTCCCTCTGTATCGATTTTAATGCGTTATTGACTGTATAGGAAGGATAATCAGCTTCATACAAGCACAATATACTATATACTATCGTCATTTCTTCGATTAAAAAGTTCTTTCTATCAGTTGTTTATATAATGTCCGACAGCGTTAAGACAAAAACCACATCGCAAACCTTCAGAAATTCTAGCTTATAATCGCCAATTTGGCATTTAATACCCAATTTATATTCTAAATATTCCATTCGCGTGCTATACGTAAATCTCTACCATTCGCATAGTAGTCGGGCGCGATTTAGTACGATTTTAGTGCCGTTTTATGCGCACTCAACGGCGCATATGCGATTTATAGATACGATTTTTACGACTGATGTACATATTTCTCGCTGATCTATTTGTTGTCAACCAGCATGTTGTTGAATAGTATTTTTCGGAGTAGCTCGCCGTTTGTTTGTGATTGTTGTTATTGCATTAGTAAAGTTAGTGCCTCAAAAATGCCACGAGTCCGAAGACGTGCAAATTTTCGCCATCTTAAGCCCTTTGAAAGAGGACGAATTATCGGGATGCAAGAGGCTGGCTTAAGTCTTCGGGAAATTGGCAGACGCATGGGCCGACCTTGCGCCACTATCAGACGGATTTGGATAGATTGGTAGGAAGAACGTCCTAGAGTGACAGCAGCACACGAACATCGGCTGTTAAGGCTAAGTGCAATACAGGACACAGTAGAACCAACGCGTGCTGTTGCAATCAATTGGGTACGAGCAATTGGTCGTAGAGTATCTATGAGGACGATTTATCGTCGAATACACACATTTGAGTTACATTCATGTCGTCCTTATTTTCTTCTTCCTATGACTCAACAATAAAAGACGCCAGACTGCAGTGGAGCCAAAACCGACAACATTGGGAACGTGAATGGGAAACTATCGTCTTCAGCGACGAATGCCGATTTTGCTTATTTAACTCTGGCGGACGTTTACGGATGAGACGGCTTAGAGGTCAGAGGCAAAATTTACAGATTATTCAGCGTCGCCATACGGCTCAAACTCCTGGTGTAATGGCGTGGAAAACAATACGCTACGGTGACAGGTCTCCTTTGCCATTCATTCAGAACACTCTAAACGCGCGCCGTTACATTGACACCATTCCAACACGATAATGCGCTGCCTCATATTGCTTACGTAACGTTAGAGGTCCTAGCACAAAACCATGTTATACAATTGCCTTAGCCGGCAAGATCCCCGGACTTAAACTCTATTGAACATATCTGGGATATGATGAAACGAAAATTGCGTCGATTACCCCATCCTCCCAACACTTTAGAGGAATTACGTCAACAGCTACAGATAGCCTGAAATGAGCTGCCCCAAGAGAAAATCTACCATTTGATTTCCAGCATGCCACGAAGGGTTACTGAATGCATAAGAGTACGCGAAAAGACTGAAGAGAAGAAGAAGAATGAAAGACATTTTCGATGAGTATTATTTTTAAGGGGGTATAATGATGCATATTTGCATATTCCTTTGTTTAATTAATACTTATTCTCTTCAATTTTTTTATACTAGGATTTGAGAAAAGAAGAAACAATTCTCTTCTATTCTTCATTTATTTTGCTAGAATTTCAATCATTCTAGCAAAGTAAGAAACTTTCTAAAGCAATCTAATGAAAAGGTATACAAGATGTTAAAGCTTAACAAGCATATATTATATCTAATGAAATATTATGTTCTTAATTTTTTTTTCATTTTATTTTCTTTAATTTTAGTTAACCTAACTTTATATTACTTATACACTATTATTTCCTGCTCGTTTTTTCTCGCCGTCCGTTTTCATTCTGCTCTGTTTATCTTTTCAGATGTTTTAAAAACATTTAACGATAAACGACAGACATGTTTAACATAAGACAAATACATAAAGAATAGAATCTACAAAATTAAAAACAACACATGAGATAACTAACAACAACAATGGAAACCGGAACATTCTGACAAATTTGAGGTCTTTGCCAAGACCTCAAATTTCGATATATGAAAAATTAAAGAACATCCCCTTTCGAAAACCTCAACTTAGTAATTTGATTAAAAGCAAAAAAAAAGGCAAAAGAGAATAATTAGGTTTGATCATCCCTGACGCTACGTAAAGAATCAAGGGTTTCCTTTAACCGACTCAACCGACTTCCTCTCGCGCCATTTTCCCAAACATTCCCGATGCGAGAGAACTTTTTCCCGAACTAATTAGAACCGTCCCTTCCTCTTTTCAATTAGCGAAGTCTGTTTTTCCAATTTTTATTTTCCGCGAAAGTCTGGAAGCCGGATAAATCGAGCGGAAATACCAGACATTGTTCTAGCGAAAAGAAATTCCTAAGAGTACGCTTCCCAATCAGTAAATTATTAACTTTTCCGTTGCGAAATATTATTAATTATTACATTCATATTCCACATGCATTAGCATTAATTTCGACACGTTCAATGCGAAATGCCATTTCACAGTTGTCTGCAATGCGGAAACAACGTTGCATGTTCTTAATATTCAGGCTAGGGTTGTTTTCATTTACAAGTTTAAACACATCCACATAAATAATAATCAGCGAGCAAACAGCGTCCGTAATACAGCCACATGTAATCTACGAAGGACGGTATGCGATTAAAATGGAAAAGTTTTACAGTTGAAACAGCCATTTTGCATAGGGCAAAGAGTTCGGGTTACGTACACAAACAAGAGAACGTGACTTCATTAGCTTTCGACAGAATTAGCAACATTTTTGGTGAGATTTCATTGACGTTTCGTACGCGCGAGGAGATAATAATAATTACTTGACCGCGGCAAGAGATTGCATTATTAGCTTCGTTTCTCAGTAAAAGTAACCTTTGACAAAAGCCCCGTCAATTTTTTCGAGCAGATACGCAGTTTGCAATGAATATTTGTTCTTGAAAAAGAAAACGGATTATAACGTAGTTATCCGTACCAGTTAAACTTAATAAAAATCAAAAAACTCTGTACCTTAGCTATCCACCAAATTGTTTCATCAATACAAAGTAGATGGAACACAAAATATAGAAAAGCATTAGACTAACTCTCCATCCCCAACCCGGAAATTCAAAACGAACGTCGGGGACATGTAGATCACATTTAGGTATGTACATACTATGCATTCTTTCTGGGGGAAAACGTCGAGGGGGTGAAAATTGGAAATCAAAGGCCTACATCTGGGAACGCATAATGTAGGCTCTACAATCCCTGTCCAATTTGTTAAGGCCGTTTTTGTTAAAATATATAGTGAAAAACGTATTGTACAAGCATAAGTTTATTCAGAACTGTTTACAGACATCGTCACAACTATATAACTAATAATTTGTAATGCCCCCTTTGGCTTTTATAATTGCTCTTATTCCTTTTTGGCATACTGTCCATGCAAGCGTTAATGGTATGTCTCACTTTGCCACACGTTCCCAATATTTCTTACTAATTGCTCTTTAGTACTATTTCTTCTCAAATACATGCGTGATTTTAGAACATTCCACGCGTTCTCAATTGCATTGAAGTCGAAAGAATTTTCCGGCCAAGGTAACACTGGCAAAGCATGTGTTTCCAAAACACTTTGGATGGATTCGGCCATCCGGCATGGTGCTTTGACTCATCACTGAATACGATCTTTAACGAAAAGACAATGTTCAAAGAAAAAAAATTGAATAATTTTCATATTCATTTAAGTTATTTCGTCTTACCTTTCACCAATCTTCAATTGTGTAGTATTGATGACGTTTTATCCATTGATAACGTGCTCGCTTCATCATCGGTGTTAATCTTGGCTTTTTCAGGGGGCCGTCTGCATTTAATCGGGCTTCGTACAATCGTCTGCGTGGATATTTGCACTTCTTGTTGAGACGTTATATTTCCTAGTTCTTTGGCGGATAAACCTCGGTTTTCAGCTGCTACACCTCGCATATAAACATCCATTAAGTATGTTACGTACATTGTATGTATATGACTGTTACATTCGAACATTCCGACGTCTGACGCAACTTTATTGTGCAAATTCTATAATTAGAATTTGCATGGATATATCGGCCACACGCGGGCATATCAATGGCCTACTTGTGAATGAATCGCTCAGGTGTGTAGCGGCTGCGAAGGCATCATCGATTATTTGCACCGCTCCATACTCGAGTCCCAAGTACATATACATAGACGACGTGAATTGACCGAGATACAAAGCGCATCAATGCACGATCTAGGTCCTTTTCTCCGTGTGAAGAGAAGATAGCGTATGCGTTCGAGAAGTTTCCACCGCAAAGTTACATTCGATTTTATAACTTTACTGTTTTTATCCCACTTTTAATGCCTGTTCGTTGAGTCTGCAGCGTCCATGTTTAGGATCCATTTTATGATAAAAACCAGACAAAACCGAATAAAATAGTTTAAACAGAATAACGCAATAGTCAAGATCGGAATGAGAAAAAAAAAAACAAGGTGAGATAAAAACAAGAAGAATTAAACTAAAACTGTTATCGTGACGTTCGTAAGCACCGTTTTCTTTTCCTTGTCCACGTTAGATGCGTAATAAAAGTTCCTAAATACCAAACAATGGAGTCGCCGCTCTACGGGTGCCCGCGGTGCCTACAAGTTTCGTTATTGACTTAATACCCCGGGCAGAATTAAAGGAGGTGCAGAAAGAGCAGAAAAAGAAGACACGGTACTGATACTTCAGTTTCGAAATTAGCTCCACTTGTTGATACTTATAGAGGTGCACGGGCACACCAACGCTGACTGTGCTGCCGCCATGCAGTCTGTCATTCGTATGCCGCATCTTCTTTTTATTTTTCCGCATATTCGAAGCGGCGGGAAATCTCTTTATTTCCGTTCTTTCCGTTATGTTCTTTCGATTTAATTTAACAATAATTATTATAACAATAGTAATTTATGTGTTGGTAACAATTGGTGACGGCTTCTAAAAAGATGTTTCTAAATGCGTTTAACGAACGCACAACAACATACGCACGTTACTGCATTTGTGATCAACATCATACACATAAATATTACGCTACATAAATTAAACGTTCGATGTTCTCGCGCGAGCGGTTTCGCAATTTAATTTATCGCCCTGACGCGACTATAGAATATCCAGATAATGTTCCCCGTATCATATCGCCTCGTAATTATTCGGGATTACATTTCAATTAATTTCGGCGACGTCTAATACGTACGCGATGTAAATATATCATGGGGAATCGATAGGTTCGGAGCAACACGTGTTAGAGACGTTTATAACAAAATTTATTGTAATTTGGCAATAAATTAATGGAAGCGGCGGGTCTTCATTCTTTCAAGCGTATATCGTATCCTGTTTGTGGAACACTGTGAGTTCTTTCGCAATCTCGATGGTTCGGTAGAATAGTACCGACGCAGCATGAAGCATAAATTACCTTAATGTATTTTTTCTTCGAAAATGTTTCAAATACAGAGAACAGTGAAGATTTGGACATCAACGCGCTAAGCGTGGGTTGAGTGCTACGTTTACACAAAAAAAAAAAAAAACGGATTCGAATGAACATTTTGAAGCCCCGTTGAAGCAGTTCAAGCGAAATAAGTCGGAGTTATGGCAAAATACAGCTTTGCTCCGCCACTAGCAGCGAGGCGACAGCAATCGTCATTGCAAAAATAGAATGCGAACAGACAGTTCACCCGTCTTAATCACCATACCGTTATCTAGAAGCAAAGTTTCGCTCAGAAGGCTTGAATGAGGAGGCTTTCGCGTTGATAAACACTCATTTTGCAGAACAAGATGCCAACCACCATCTGGGCGGATTAAAAAGATGCGATCATCGCTGGGGAAAGTTTATGGACATATAATCACAAAATATATATAGAGCTGAAATAGCTTCCTCATAGAATTGATGGAATAATTCACGACGAACACAACAAAAGGAGAGACAACTTTCAAAACGACAAAATCAACATTTCTTATCGTCCTCAAATGCCAAAGAAACGCATGCGTTTTCTTTCACTCCCTTTGTTGCGTTTGCCGTGAATTATTCCATCAATACCATGAGGAAGCTATCCTAAGCATTATCTTTATTGGTTATTGTTTTTAAGTATTTTCTGATATCTACTTTTATAGACATGTTTGTTTTTATACTTGTTTCTATATTAGGTTGAAACCTTCTCAAACTGCTACAACTATACCGATTTTAAGCACGTATATATTATACGAGATATTAAGCATTTTTGCACAATCAAACTTTGTTGGTACCGCCAGTGTAACCATCTCTCACGTGAAGTCGAAACTAAACACCTACTCGTACGCTACACCGAAGAGAAATTAAATAAAAGGCGCAAAGTTTAATTAGGTGAGACATCGGAGCCGCTTTTCATTAACCCGGCCCGCTTATAATTAATGGTTTCCAATTTAAAGTTGGCGAAGTGTTGTTTTCATGCTCTCGTGTATTTCTCTCTCGGGAAAGACATTCTCAACGAACTATTTCGAAATACGCAGCCGGAGTGGTTCTTTTTTCGTAGTTAAATGAAATTGCTATTTTCAACACGAAGGGGTGTGTCGTTTATGGTCTTACAACGGAAAGAAAAAAAAAAACAGCCACTTAGGAAGAAAGTGGTCTCTCTATATTACTCACCGAGTTTTTTTTTTTTCTGAAAAGAATGCCGTTATTTTTTTTTTCTAGTTTTCTGAACTTTAGATGCTTGAAAACGAAATGGCTGCTTTAAGTGCTTTTTAACATGAATGTATTTTGCGTACAATGCTTGTATAACAGTAAAATAAACAATTTTTTTAAAGAATTATTAAGAAGGGACAGTTTCCATTTTCTCAGTATTTTTTTCATGCATCAACTTCTTGAAGTGCCCTTATTCATATGATCCTAACAATCATTTTCGATAAAATCGCCTTATTCAGGAACCAAGCTTCTTCGACCAAATTTCGATACAAACAAAAACTTAAAAGTAAATGGTCATTTCGACACAATATGGAAGAAAAGAAAGATCGGAATGTTGTCTGAAATGCCCAGATTGAAAGCAACAATATCTCTCAAAATTTCCCCTTAACATATAACAAAAAGTAATAAAGGCATTAAAAGTTAATACAAAGGAAACAACGAAGCACATCCGGATCGCCGCTTGTATCATTCCTCGAAGAAAGACCAACACTGAATCCGATCGGCTTCGCTCTCTATAATATTAAATCTACATTCAACAAGTCCCTTAGCTAGTTTGCGAAGCCTAACGAGGCCCGGATTAAACAAACAGGATCTTCTTCGCGAGAAATTCGATGGAACGAAATTCGCAGGATCCAAAAAAAAAAAACGGAGGATATAAATACAAGAGCTCTCTTACCTTGCCGTTCACGTGTCTACTGCTGGACAATGATGAACGTAACGAACTCATAATGAGTAGTAGGTTGCGAAGCTTATCGTTGATTCAATTTTGTCACGATTGGTATTTCCCGAAGACGAGTTTTCGATGATGCTTATCGTGTATATGTAAGATATGTATGTATATGTGATTCGGAGTTTTTTTTTTTTATTATTATTATTCAATGTGATGATAAACAAGTAACATTTTAATGCTGATATATTATTTACTTTGATATATGTATCTAATTTATATATAATATACTTTCTTTACAAACACTACCAACAAGATTATTGTACAGTTTTATTATCATAAATTGTAAATTCGTTTGAACTATTTGATTATTTGATAATTTAATATTTAATAGATATATCTTCTATATATTAGCATATGTGTATCTACGAATTATAGTAAATAACAAACGTATATGTAGATATAATGATAAGAATTTTATCACAAAAAATATCATTGATAATTAGGTACGTCTATTCCTTATCTGTTTTCAATCTCCCTCTCCCCTCCGAAAAAACAAGACGATATCTTTCTCCTGCAGATCTCACAGTCGAATTGATATATTACAAGTTAAAATTCATAAATGATAAAATGTTCTCCCATATTCCCTTTTATATTTGTTTATTTATTTTTGATTATATCGAATTAACAGGTGCGTGCGTGTCCGTGAAGAAAAAAAAAATTAACTGATCTTCGAGATGAAAATACGTAAAATCCCCTTCCTATTCCTTCTAATACGTTCAGTTTCCGTTCTCTCCGCGTGCGAGCGATGGCGGTGGATTTTTTTTTTTTTTTCGTTATTGAATGAAGAGAGAAAAGGGGGTCGCGACGGGAAGAGAGACACGTGGAACCGGACCGGCCTCTAACGCGACTCCGGGAAGACTGCTGCAGTGTGTGCGACGGGTTCGGATGTTGCTCACTCAACCCCGGACCCCACGGTATCGATCAAAAGCGTGCCAGTTCGCCTTTGCAAGATGCGCGCAACACACTCAACCGCTACCTTCTGTACTCTCTCCCTACTCCTAATCTACGTTCTCTTTCAGTGCGAAGCTACGTCGGAGAGTGTTCGCATAGGTGCCCTCCACGGGTGACTTTCGTAAAATCTGAGAGTTTTCTTAACTCACTCTTCACACCTGTAGGAATAGTTTTCCTATACAGCGCGGCGAGGAAAAGTCCGGAAACACTCGAATACCTCCTTGCGTTCTATGAAATTCAGTACTTGTAGATAACCGATTATTACGGAGGTCCGCATTTTAGGCAATTATCCATAGAGTAGCAATAAATAAGCGATTTCAATACCGCCGCCATTGAAAATGTTTCATAAGTCCCACTTACAAAGTTATTGTAATCACTACTTGTGACCTTATTAATTATTCTGATTCGATTATCGCTTATTAAATTCTTGGTGGTTTATTTAAATAAAAATAAGATGAATATTTTTGTAAACTTTCCTTAGCATTGAAGTAGCGCCTTTATTGTTTTGCTTTAATGCACGTTCTATTAATTAAAAATTGGCACGGTTCTTAAAATTATCTGAACATCGCCAACGTCCCTTTGGTTTAATTATTTAGCGTGATTTACCGGATCAAAAGCTCCTTTTTTTTGAACGGTTATGATTAGCTGTAAATTAGTAGCTTTCGGAAAGTTTCGGATAGCTTGTCACCTTATCTCCGGCAAGATATGATTCTTATGCACGATGGATCGCCTCCCCACTTTGCATAAATTGTACGAAATTGTCGTTGAATTGGCAGAAGTGGTCTACCTTAGCCGCCTCGATCGCCACATCTGATACTTTGTTTTAATTTCTCCATATTAGACGTCTTGAAAATGCGTATTCGTTTACCAAACGCCTATGTTAACGAACTTGAAAACCACGAACATCAATCGACGCAACAAGTAACACCACGTAACGCCCTTCAAGCGATACTAAGGCGTGTTGAAGCACGTGTAGATGCTGTCGCGAGACAATTCGAACAAATGCTATATGTGCTTTGTTTTTAATTAATTGATAATTAAATAATAAAAAAACACATTCGCTTGGGTTTTTGATGCTTAACGTCATCGCATCCCGAATGTACAATTCTTCCTAGATATTGAGTTGCACTTTTCCCTATACTTATTACGCTCAATACGAGAAGAATGAACACATCTTTGTCCAATACAACAGACGTTTCCTTCCTTAATTTAGGAATATTTTTCATCTATTTTCGTTCGACGTTCTTTCCCTTCGTATTATATCTAATTCCAGTAAATTTGCTGCTGCGCGGTATGAACTATTTATATATATTATCCCGAAGTTATTTTACTAAAAGTCCCTTTACGTCGCGTCATGCCGAATGCACATATTTTAAATTTTCTCTACGACTTGCAAGCGATCTCCACGGTCCACGCGTTCACCCCTCTCGCGCGAGTGTTTATACTGTTTAAAGTGCTTAAGAACACTACAGAAAATCTACGCTACGAAAGAATCCGGTACGAGCGACTTTTATGAACGCTTTCGAGCTTATCTAATCTAACGAATCAATATAGAATGGACGAGTGTCGTTGCTATTTCTTGTGAAATTTAGACAAGAGCTAGCATAGGTAAATGTGAATGTTTTTTTTTTTTTTATGTTTAAGTTGAATCTTCTGATTTTCGTTGCTCAAAGATGCCCATCTACCTACAGAGGACCAATACATTATTCTAAGTTCTTTAAGGTGACTGGTAAAGGCTGAACGTGAATGGATTGCTTTATAGAAAGCCATAACACCAAGTAACGAAAGCAAAAAGAAACCGGTTGGATGCTTTTAACTTTTAAATTATGGGCATCACAAAAATACAGCTCATCTTTAATAAACGTACATAGGTACGAACATAAAATGCTAAGAGAGACGCTCGATGTCCTCTAGCCGCCGTGACGTCATGGGACTGTCGTCCAATATAAACTCTCCAAATCTACGAGACTATTGCAATGAAAACCAGACCGATCATTTAGGACGCGGCAGAGCGGTACTTAGGGCATGCGGAAAAGGCGCAGTTCTTTCATTATGTCACGACCTCGCACCATCGCACCAATTCGACTTGTTTTCCCACGTTTTAAAACGTCATTAAATTTCGGCCGGATGCGACGTCGTCATCGTCATCGCCGTGGAATGGTCGTCTCGTTCCAGCTTTAATGCTGAGCCGTGTATAGCAGGTTAACGGGAACGCGGTCGTGAAGCTACGAAACGAGCTGAAGGGAAGACAATGGAGCGCTAATGGATGAGAGGACTCGGCGCAGTCGAATTACGCCAAATTAATTACGTTTGTGCTTGACACGAAGTATATCGGTGTTATTTTAGAACGGGTACATCGGCTACGTTCAGAATGTTTATCGTTTGGAGGAACAATTACTTGCATCCTTGCGATGCTAGGTCTAAATTTTTGCTTTAGGAACGCTAGCTCGAAGTTAGCTAATTAACTTAAAATTTGGACCAATTGCTGCGTAATTTGTATTGTTATGTTAGATCTATTTAGTTTGGATGGTATTCTCAAGTTGACATACTTACTACGTTAGTTCGTTTTAATGTGGGATCGCTCGAAGCCGGGTTCGCAAGAGAGTACATATAGTCCAGATACTTCCAAAGTTTCGTAATATTTTGAATCTCCGCGTCCAGGATCGTCCGTTTAACCAAAGAATGCCAAATATCGGAAACTAGGAAACAGGGAAACATTTTTCTAATTTAAAATTATGCTCGGGTTCGTTTGGATGGGCTTGCCAGGTGCTGCGCGGTTCTTATCGCTCTCACATTGAACCACATCTAAGACCAAATTTCTAACAAGTCAAAATTTTCCAAAATTCAAAGTTTACAACGATATGCACGAGATAAATCACTACTTTCAGCATATCGCGCACCTTAATCACGCAACACATCTCCTTTTCCAGCTATAAATTAACGTCACCCATTATAATCATCAATTTCGCGAACGAGCCTATTTTGTAGCGACGCCGACACGAGCTTACGGGAAAAACCTGTTAGTCCGCCGTAAGCTTCTCGATTTGCATAAATTATTCGCCGCAGATTAGGCGACGGGCAGCAGGCACGCCACTTCCTCCCGTTTTCCCTTCGAAATCCGAACAAAATGGAAGTAATAAAAAATTACCGTAAGCATAGCGCACGCTACGGCTGAATTACGGCTTTCCGAACACGCAAATACCGCGCTGTATACGTAATTATTGCTTGAACTTTAACCGCTAAAGGAAATCTTAAAAAAAATCTAACGTACTATGTAAATAGTTTTATGTAGTATCGTCGGGGGTGATAAAATAAAGTAGGTTACGCATTATATTTTTATTTCTTGTGAGAGGCAATTAATTTCAGCCTTGATTAAACTTTAATAGTTCAGGTGCTGGCGGCAACTTAAATGTATGATTTCATGGTCATCGATAATAATAATAATAATACTTCACATCTGCGCTGATATTTTTTTTCCTTTTTTGAGAGTGCAAGAAAGGCGTCCAAATTACTTCCATTTCTATTTTACATTATTTACTTTTTACACGTTATAATTTTTTGCCGCTACTTTCATCTTCACCGTCCGTTGCTTCATAAAGACACTCGAATGTTCTTCACCACCTGTGAGAAAAGAAAGTCTGACTCATCAACGCAGACTATTGAAATCGCAAACACCGAACTTGGACAGTAGCTTCTCTTTACATGCGTGCAATAATCTTAGAAATTTAGCCTTAAAGGCTGCAAAAAAGGGAAGTTCAACGTCCTCTGTTTCCACTCCGTTTCCATCCGAGATTTTAGACTTATTTACGTAGAAAACCATGGAAACGTTCGACTAAAAGCGCCACATGGAGCGTAACAGAGAACTACATGATCATGCAATCTCGGACGATCCATCATCTTCGTCATCTTCATCATTACTCGCCGCCGGCGCAATTTTAAAGGGAATTTTAAAGAGCCTTTTACGCGAACGTTTCATAACGCGTCTATTAATAATGGCCGTTAACCGTTAAACTGGAGGGGAAAATGATGTACGACGAGATTAGTTCGGAAACAATTTTTTTCCAGGCGATTCTCGCGGCTTCTCTCTCGCGACTTGGGGCGCGAACTTTCTAACTCTATTTTTCGAATACGGAGGAGCCGGCAAGTTAAAATGATATCAGGCTAAAAATCAATTTTCGCCCGTCCCCAACGCGAAGTAATTTATGCCTCTCCGGTCTTCCGAAGCTGGAACGGTTTTCGGATGCGACCTGTACCATGTCGCGCGCCGAACGGAGCCTGAAAATGGAAATAATTCGGCCGAATTCAATCCGCCCTTGTCGGAATAAGCAACGAATCAACTGATTTGTCGTTCGCGCATAGATAAGATGAACGTTACGATCGCATTGGTAAAGCACCCAGGATCGTTTCTTTGAATAAGCAACAAGGATATATACCGAACTTCTTGCTCGACTCAACCCAGTTTGCTGCATACGTTTTAAGACAGCAGCATACGATTGGTTCCGGCTTTTGAATTGGATCAACATTAATATGAACGTTCGTTATTCAATCAACTCATATTGGAATGTTGGTAGAAAGTAAAAAAAAATGCATATGTACGCAAAATGCAGGAAATAAGTATTATTGCAAATGGGAAGAGAAAATTGCGAGAAAACTCTCGGAGTAGAAGGAGTTAACCTCAGCATTTAGTTTCTGAGCAAGTTATGATTTCTTTAATTTACGTAAGTCTTGTCTACAAAAATAGCTTCGTAAACGTCCAATTCCCGCGGTGAAGTTACGTTCTGCATCACTACATTTCACGTTTTCGAATTTATTATTATGCCCGATTTCGTTTGTGCTATGCAATACTTGACCATTCTATCCTATCCTATCTATTCTATTCTATCCTATCCATCGTATCTGTAGCTCCTAATATGCTCACTGAATCTAGCATTTATTGCTCTTTTAGTTTGACTAATTTAGGTTTTATCACAGTGGCTACATCCAATTTTGTAAATTCCTTCAGGTCCAGATCTTTTAAAAACATTTTTCAAGGAATCCACAAATTCCATTGTGAATTCGTTTGAACAAGAAAGTTCGTACCCGTTTACAGTTTAATCTAGAGTACTAAGAAGGTGAAGTTACAATCGCTCTAACAAATCTACATTCGAACACAAGCATACAAATATCTTCGTTGATTTAGTTCGATTGCCCCAAAAATACGTTTCGTTAACACAACAAGCTCAATGTTTTGCTCAAACATTAACTATAATCATAACAACTATCTACAACAATCAAGATAATTGAATACGCACATTAGAATGGTTTAGGAGAGTTTGACCCTGACTAACTAATTCTCCGAACGGATCCAATTGGACATCCAATTAGAGTAATACATTCCGATACTTCTCAAAAAAAAAAAAAAAACGCATAAAAATCGTGCCGCTATATTCATTTATTCCGTGACACCCACGACAAAACGAAGTAACCCACATTTATGAAGGCGTAGAAATTCCTTATCCTGTACGTACGTATAAGAAGGGGGCATAGGGTATAGAACGTGATTTTCTTTCTCTTCACACGTTCGTAGGGGAGTTCGCCCCCGTTTACGATCGACGATGGGTTGTTCACGACGGACCGATTACCAATTCAAATCCTCCCTCGACTTTGACCTCTCTCTTCTTGTTCTCGAGAAATTCGGAAGTGAGGCGTAAATAAAGAAGGCTCTCGTTCGTGTTTTGTTTTAATTTATTTTACGTATACGCTGGTAGATCTCGAGCATCGGTATAGTTGGAATATTGAAGGTACGTAACCGAAAAGCATAAATAAATAAAAATAAAAAATATATAAAACAAATGAAAATGGTTGATGAATGAAACAACACGAAATGATGTTTGGACTAACAGGCAGCCCGCATTATTATCAATTCCTTTTGTTATTTTTTCTTTTATCTATCAACTCCGTTCTGCATAAATTCTTTTAAATTTCATGGGGACAAGTTTCGCCGTCTTGTGCCTTGATATTGAAGTATTACAAGTGATCGTCGACCATATTTAAACAATTTCGTCCATTCGCAAGTAAGCGACTTCACTTCGATGATTCGGCGGCCAACATTTCTTCAATTTTTACAGGTTTTCCTCGTTTTGTTAGGAATGTCGTAACTGCTCGAAAACCGTCAGCCCCTCATATAAAATTTAACAACAATTCACAGTACGGGAGTGTAGCAAAAATTCGAGAAGCTTCGTATTTATGACGTTGCTCTTATTCTCCCTTATCTACTCCGTCTTACTTCCACATTCATCCTACTACTTTATGCAAATCATTCATAAAACGCAATGCTTCCTCTTCATAGATCCGCCGTATACGAGTAGGTTTAAGTAACGCAGAAAGGTAACTAAATCATCTACTTTACATTCGACAGGCGCTGTGACGTGTTATGACGACATCAAAATTTCATTAGAGCCCGCCGTGTACCGGATACCAAACAAATTGGATCTGCGATGTGTTCTTCGCATGTCCCGCGCGAAATGTAATACAGCAAGGCAGTTACTCCGCGTATATGGCGCGCCGTCTAAGATAAATAAATCTGGCGAATCGAATTTGTCCGCGGTGAAATGTTATTTACAAAGCCGTGTATGGGAGATGAGTTTTTGGAATTTGGAGAAGTTGAGGACTATTTGAACTATATAGAACTATCAAGTCTACGTCAACGGAAAAACCAACGATAAATTAGAGGAATACAAAAGAAAAATTAATCGAGATCCTCCACGAGATCTGAGTTCAACAAGCGGACCGCTTCATCATTAAATGTGCGCAAGCGAGCGCCCTATATAAGCGTCAAATCGTCTATTTGCTAATTGGAATGCATCAAAAGCTTTTCCGCTCGCAGTGAATCAATCAACACGTCGAGCACAGCGCACTGCGCTAGTTAGCGGGCGGATGATCGATGCGTCTTTTTCAATTATTGCAACCGGCATTTTTCCTATTTCTCCGTCGCGCTCGTCGAACAGGCAAATAGTACGCGACCCTCTCTTCGAGATCATCATAAATGCGGCGCTACCGTCTTCATGTTCGTATAGTTCCCAGGGCTATCCAATCACCCAGGCGACGGGCCGATGACGAGCGAGCGCATAGTTACTATATAGTACCGTCACTTCTAGGAGTTCTTTAATAGAATTATAGAAGTCCCAACCCCAGCGGCCGAGAACGGTGTCGGATACCGGTATCGATTATGGGGGCGATATTTGGCGCGACGATTGACCCGCAGAGAATGATATGCGATGCGCGATTTTGAAAAGTTACAAATGCATATAGTTCCACGGTATTGTATGGTCATACAATAATAAAAAGACGGTCCTATACAGTCTCCCTATATCCCTAAATACGGAAATTATCCGAATTGACCCTATGAAATTTACGGAGACGCTGTCTCAACCCACTTCCCGGGAAAGATGAAATGGTACGGCCTGATGCACCTTAAATCCAGATAGTGACCGTAACATTTAAGCCCAAATGTACTAGCATTTCAACGTAAAGCCGGGACCTGTTCCATCGCCCGATAAATCTCAATTTGCGCGCCTCGTATGAGGCTTCTCTATTAAGGTATCGATTGCGTGCTGTGCTCGTCTGGCAGACGATAATTTACGGCCGAAGTAGTCGATGCCATCGCCCTGAGAATTGAATTTAACGCGAAACGTCGTTGTCGCCGACACCCTCCCCCGTTCCCTAAACCTCCCACAGCTGGTCTTCGCCGGGGGAAGTTTCGAGATAATTAGTACGAATTAGAACGTTAGTCGTACACGCTTATTACACGATCGGTAATTATTAAAGTTCGCTACGCTATGTAGAAGTAAAAGGAAGAGTGAGAGAATGATCTTGATTTCGTTACTTTTTTGGAAGTTCCGATAAACTTTATGATTTAATGCTTAGTCGCGTAGTAGTTTTCGCGTTGCTAAATTGTCGTGCAATTCACGGGGTCGTATAGCTTAAATTGTGAACTTCCAAAAGAAACCGTTTTGACGGGCATGTTTTCTTCTTCGCCCCACACAAGCCTAATTATTGGTCGCGATTAGTTTTAGGGTGGGTATGCGACAAAAGTAGATACTTGTAGATATATTTTTTTAATAGAAAGCAGGGATAGAAGAAGTTTCTTAGAATTAGAGTTTTTTCTGGCGTCATTCAGCCTGCGGTTGACAATGAAGTTCGATCCTCATTTTATCTTCGAAACGACTGTTCAAGATTGGTTAATTAAACTTATGATGATTTTTATATCTCTATCGCATCGGGTATTTTTAACGTTCTTCCGCTATTCTATGCGAGCGACATTTACGGTCGCACGAATCAATACCCCCTCCCTTGCTGGAGCTTGGTAATTTCGCCCAAACGGAACTGTTTCGTTTAATTACGGCCGATATAAAACGTTCAGAAGACGGCAGCAAGCGTCATACGTTTCAGGAGGCTGTAGTTACGAAGTATTTAGAAAAAGATCGTCGCGCGATTCTATAGTCGCTGTCGTATGCCGGCTACTTCGCCAAAGTAATCAGTCTAGACATATTAGGAGGGAAGAGAACTTGTCTCTGATGATGACATTATCGATTGGTGGCGTTGGTTAGGGAAGAACGTAGAGAAAGGAACTTAGTACAGACACATACATCGGTATTAGGGGTCACTAACATGCACGTCTATACGTAAATACAAAATTTCAATAATATAAGATTGTATATAAGCGCTTGGAGACTAGAAGACAGCTTTTCTTAAATCTTCTGCGTTATTTCAAACGAAAAAGGCTCAAGAGTGGTCCGCTAAGATCTGCTAATGCTGTTTATAAAGTATACTTTCGATAAGAAATTAAATGTATGTATGTAGCGAACGAGACAGCGTAAAATAAATCCTCCCTTCACACATCACCTGAAAGGACTTAAGTGAGGCCCGAAAGAAGATTGAAACAAATTGGAAGAATTGAAAGACTCAATAAAAATAAAATTCGTATGTACATGTTCAAAGATATTTATCAATTTTTCTCAATCGTTAACAATACGACGACCCATCGGTCTAATACTTAACGTGTAATGAACGCGCGCATCGTGTGGAGGTGTGAACGTAGCTTACCGCCCGCATATACAAGCGGCGAGAATTTATGGACGCAATTTCGGCGATCGCTAAAACGACAATAAATACAAGACGGCCGCGCTGCGAATACACGATATCGAATTAGCCGCGCGTTCGTATTTAAGGGGGCTTATTGTTAGTAAGCGGCTCGTGGAAATTACCCGGCAATTAGCCGGAGGGTTATTGGGGACTGTTTTAATTCGACGTTGTTACGCTTCCGCAAATTTCGATAAATCGGGGTGTTTGCACGCTTTTTAGTATTCGGGCTTATTTAATTTCGAAGTGAAACGGCATAACATAATCGTAACGCGCCTAAATACGTTGCTAGCGATTGTTTGATTTGAGCGTTAGATTATCTAAGTAGAAATAATAGCGTGTCTAAAAAATTTCAAGGGAAAAGGTTCGGATTACTACTTCTTTGATTTTTTTTGAAATAATTGGAACACATGTACTGTGAAAGGAACACTTTTTTATTAAAACAAACGTGGAATGGAACGGAGATATCGGGAGGAATCAGGCTGTATTATAAGTACCAAAACAAAAAAGTACGCAAAAAATAAATAAACACGATGAAGAAATAACGAAAAGGGATGATTTAACTACTTAACTGAGATTATCGCATTGTCACTTTATTTAACCCGGAAAGACGAGCAAGATTCCCCGTAAATGACCCGAAAATAATTTTAATCACGAAACCAATGATCAAAAAAAAAACCACGATAAGAAAAGTAAAGAAAAATGCAGAACCTTCAATGTAAATGCAAAATGAATAAAGATATGCGGGACCTTCCACCCAACCCGTCCATTGAATATTTTCACAGTTACCATCTTAACTTAATCCTCAAAATTTCTTCGAGCAGCCTGCGGGCATATGAAAAGGCTGTTTGTTGCCACGAAGAACAGCAAAAAATCTCTGCTCGCTTACCAAAAATTGACAAGCGAAGAAATCGTCAAATATGCAATAACTTCTTCGACAAACAACGCATAAGTATCGGCACCCTCCGCACCACACAAGTTTAATTTATTACATAGTATGATAATTAGTCCGGGACGGCAGTTTCGAAGACACAAATGGTCCTCATCATCAACCGGTAACCGAATGGAATCGAATGGACCGAACTTCTTCGAGATGGACATATTCGTCAATTCATTGCTAGCACAAGCAAGATTAGGTTCCGGAAAATCAAAAGAGAGATATTGATTTTGTAGAAACAAGGGCCTCATATATACCGATTATTACGAAGAATATTTTCTTCATGATTAAGGGAATAACAAAGAACACAGAAGAAAACCATCAACAATCTTTGTTTGTAGAAGTTGTGTTTTCGCGTCTTGTGCGTTCTACCGAATATACACACAACGTTTCTGGATCGATACTACCGATCTGCCAAATTTATCAAACATTCCAACTCAAATTTCTGCAAAAACCATGAAGATGGTCGTTATCCCTGTAACCAACAGGTTGAACCGCACAGGGAACCACATCTTTGTATTACGCTGAAAGGTTCTCAAGGGGATCTCTTCTTGGCATTTCACATTGTCATAAAGTATAAATAGTAGAAATATGCGAATTATCATTAATTTTTGTTGAGGCAAACGTCTTAAATACTATCTATCTATCTACAATACCTCCAAAATATACAAGTTCTCGTAACCCCTTTTTTTTTTGAGCAAAAGGTTGTAATTATTACACGTTCGTACCGTGGTGATAACGCCGAAATGGGTTAATAGGAAAGCGGTAAATCGAGGATTCGTGGAAAACGGCTATATTTTGGCGCGTGGGGTCCGGTTCTCGTGACCGTACGCCGCCAGATACGTCACTATAAGGAAGAAAAATGAGTTGTCGCACACCCCCGACGGGAGCTATAAAGGATTTGTAAGGGAGTTACGTGAAATTGATACTGTACGACGCACACCGGTAACATGATAGGGACGACGACAAAAAGACACGATTTATAGTCTAGATTCCTGCACGTTCTTCCTATTCGCGGATATAAATTCAAAAATTATCGTCGCCAAGAAAGAAACAATACCTCTAATGATCAGTTATCCCGACATAAGTTAAAATTTAATCCCGAATTCAGCCACTATGTTAGGTATAGAGAACTTCTATGTGATGCTGGTCATTATAATCATTGTAATTTATTTAAACTCAAATTCTTGTAAATCAACTCTATCAACCCAAATTAAGTATAACGATGAGACAAGCTTCAATAAACGGTAGTAATGAATAGAAAGGACAAAGACGGATGAAATGATTACGTTTTGCAGAGACTAGACAGACTCGTGTTTCGTCGACTCTCGGGGACGCACAACACCAATCCATTCTTACAAGGCGAATAGACACGAGTCTATCTAGTCGCTGCAAAAAAGCAATAACTCCGCCTGCTTGGCGCACGTCGTGCTGTCAATAACGTTTCTATTCCTTTCTTCTTGCATAAAACTGACGTCCCATTCGTTGTAAAAGATTATCGGTAGATAGATTATGCATCAGACAACTTATCATATACTCATACTGCACGTTCGTAATTTCCTTTTAAATACAAGGATACTATTAATGCATGTATGTAGAACGTACGATAATTATTACCGTAATTAGTCGACAAAATCAACAATTAATTTTGTTGGCCAATAAAACATGTTTTAATTTCTTTTTTTATACAGCAGACGCTCAATACCGTGAACATCGATTGATCGAAATTCGGGATAACGTGAACGAACATTGATCGCCGTTTAACATCAACAGGTCCGCATAACGCGACGAGATTTCCCCGTATCGGTACGCGCCGCATGTTTTAATGCTGCCCCTAATTCCCCGGGTAGTGTAGCTTGATGTTTTAACACTTCTTACGGCATCTATTTGCCTGAAGAAGCGTTCGATCGTGACTTACCACGTCACGCCGTCACCACTCCGTGAAAATGCAAATAGAATTGAGGAAAAAAAAGGTGTGAACGTAACAAATTTATCCAAAACAATGTAACGTTGCCAAATCCACGATTTGTAAAATAGAAACTAAAGAAAAATTAAAATTACCTGCGGTGGCTTATGTACTTATGCAGGACCAAGACAAAGAAGAATCTAAACATTCTAAAATGGAGAAAAAAAAAGAAGAATTACAAATGGTTCTTGAACCAAATAAATAAAAACGTTACGAACGGTGGTGAGAAAAAGAAAAGGCAAAAGCAGTCGATTCAAAGATGAAAGGAAATTCTGTTGAAGAATTTACTGCTAGTGACTGTTGATTGTAAACGTTTAAAAAAGATTCGGAATTCGGTATTTTAAAGAACGTCGGGGAGAATTTATCATCTTGGCCACAACTAGTTGATCCATTTAAAAAATCTAGTTAACAAATAAAATAGAGCAACTGAGAATTACACCTGATCAGTTATACGATACTCTGTGTTGGAAGCTCTTAAAATAGGAAATCTTTATTTCATCTCAAGAGAATACTGCTCCGAGTAGAAAACTTGAAAAACAACGAACAACATGGTACGCATGTATAATAAGGATTGATTCCGTAATTCTTTTGATCCCCAGGTCAGTTTACAACATAAATTCAATTGATCAAACATGAATCCCCCAAAATTATTGACAAGTCATTAATTGTTCTATTGAAAGGTTATACAACATTCAACAAATCAAGTAGTCACTCGATAAAAGCTCTACTTATGTTGGATAATGCTCCATCGCATCCTTCAATAGAAGAATTGCAGAGTGAAAATGGACAAATTACAATAATGTAACCCCTCTTATGCAACTAACGGATGCACGTACGCATGGAACCGATTAGACCCAGCGGTGATAGCTAAATGCTGGGGAATATGCTATACTTCAATAATCAAGCAGACGAGGATGGTTTGCTACTTGATGTATTGCAGCAAAAATGGAAAGGCCGGACAGAAGCTCGACAAACGCAAACAGGATGGAATGAAATGGATAGACGTTGAAGAGAAAAGGGGACAAGATAAAACTAGAGTTGAGGAAAACTGAAGAAAGATCACAAAAGAAACTTACTTCAAACAGTGCGATAAATACATTGAACACGTCAATCCAATGGTCAGAAGAAAATAGGATTTAATTTGAACTGTAGTAAAGTATTTAAAAAAAATAAGAGAAACAAAACGTTGAAAAATATAAAAAAAAAGCAGAAATTACAGAAAATATTTAGAATATATTTTTATCTTCATTTTCAAATAACATCGGTACACATAAAATCAATCACTCCCTTTAATGTGAACAAATCGTCTCGCCGTTTTATTTAATTCGCGGTATTCGGCGTCCGCCGCAAATACATTTCGTAAAATAACAAATGCAAACAACTAATTACTAATATGCTAAAACATTCACAAACATTCATGCATTTAACGAAATCGCTATCAAGAGTAAGAAGCCATGCACTAATCCTACGTACGTCCTCTTTCACGCCTCTTTATGGGTGCAAAATCACCTACTCTTAAACCTACTTTTTTTTAATCGCCCTTATTTGGGTAGACGTAGCCTAAAGTGGATTGAAAAAGGCCGTACCCTTTAAACCTATCCGAAATAATTTCACTTTAGTTTATTAACCCCGTCCTCAACCAAATTCTGACTACGCCCATGGTTATTTGTTACAGCCACATAAATAAGGGAATAATTACAAAAATCAATTTTCTAATTTGATTTAAAACGCTTCATGGGGTTCCCTGGTTTATTTCAAAGTAGTTCTGGATAAATGTATTCTTCCAAATAAGTCTTCACTTCCGGATAACCATTCAAATACTGTGCTACATTTAAGGCTTTCCCCAGCGATTTTCCTCCAATTATTTTGTATAAAAAATGTTACGCTTGCGTAAAAATAACGAACTCACATGTTGCTAAATAAACAAAAACATAACCTCACCATCACCCCGATCAATTTCCTGAATAAAAGGACCGATTCCGGTTCGGGAATATCGACCGGCGCTGATCAGGCGTCTTCGATACGATCGAAAATACGAAGAGAAATCGACATCTAATAATAATTACCGCGATCAAAATGTCAAAGTGCACACCCATTCGATTAGAAATAAAGATCGTGAAGCGGTGCCGAGCGTAAGGCAAACTGAAAATCTTGTGCAAACCAAAAACTGGCTATGATTTACCTGTTTAATAAGAGGTAGCAAGGTTTGCTCTATACTACGGGTTTTTATTTCTAAACATTCAAAGTTTGGTGTACCTACAGCTGCCATTTTCTACACACTACTGTCCATCCTCGTCAAGCACATAATTTACCCTTATGATGCTGTCTCGCTGATGTACGATAACCTCATACGAAAAATATTTGATAAGTGGAATCAGCTGTTTTCAGCAGTTCATTTGCCAGAGACATCTATACGCGTCGATCGCTTATCAAATTGCGAATATAAAGAAATCTGTATTTACCCCACTATATCCAACTTCCCATTAATAGACTATTTATTTAAAATTATATATATATATACATATATATATATATTACCGATTTTAATCGCTAAGTTTATTTAAATATTTCTTATTATAATTCGACTCCTTACTTATTACTACTATTAATATTACTAAATTAATTCGGACATTTGACATTGTACGCTCCAGCTCTGGAGCCCTTAAACAAGACATTTTTAATTATATGACTACATTGAACTCTTCGTTAATAGATGTCGCGAATATATTGCAATTTTTTTTTTTTATTTATATTTTTACATGTAAACAAAAACAATTATATAGCTAAAATAACCTGGGAATTAGACCCTTTGATCCCGAAATTAAGTTTCCCAACAACGGGGGTCGTTAATCTCCTCATGACTTCTTTAATTTCTGCTACACTAATCGGAGGTTGACCACTATAAACCCTACTGTAGTCTGGGTTAATCCCACTAAAACGGTGTTCACCATTAAACATGGATCCTGTATAATATAAGCCGCACAAATTCGACAAAGGATCGCCGGTACGTCGACTATCTAATCTAACTAGTAATGCGTAATCCGTTAACTGTGCTACTGTTTCGTAGGCATAATACGATAAGACATCCATTGCTTGTGACGTCATGACGATCTCCTTCTTCGGATCCACCCAAGACCGTAGTTTTTCAAAGTTGCGTACTTGAGACATCTGCTTACTGTTAAACGACGCACATCTCGCTTTAGAAAACTTCAAGTATTTCTCTTCGTCCAACGCAAGGGAGATTCGGTCCGCTCTTACTTGTCGTTCATGTTTAACCTCGTCAAATTCGGATAGATCTGTTAATTCGCCGGTCTCGTCGATCCTTTCGATAAATTCCAACAAACTGTTTTTAGGAATATTAGTCAGATCCACGACATCCGATTCAATCTTCTTCTTTATCTCTTGATTATGTAGATACTTTACGAAGCGTCTTGTTTTATATTTGTTTTTCCGCATGAGAAACACAAGTTCTTCGGGTCTCAGAGTATCATTCTTGCTGTATTTGAATGCTTCGCGTATTATTAATCGCAACTGCGATAACACTATAGATTCGACTAAGCGAACTGTTTCTGGATTTGGCTTGTGACTGTCGCCAAAACCGAACATCATCATTGAAATTTCATTATAGTACGAAACTTTTTGTTGTTCCATAATTGATTTTGGAATGGTTTATTACATGAACGATGAATGACTATGACAGGACAAGAGTACCAACCAATAAGATAGGGAACTCGTTTACCAGGTAAGAAATATCCCCTTTTTAAACATCATTAGAAAAAGATATTGATTGGCAATGCTGTGAGAGAATTATCCTGCAATACAACCAGCTATACATAAATAAAATTTGGATTCATATTGTTTATCATTTTTATGCGATTTAAACAAAATCATAATTGAAATTAAAGAAAACAACAAAATTAAGCATAATCTATTCAAAATAAATATTACATTCTATTAATTTAATTGAAATAGAAATCAAGAATTTAATTGTACGTAGGTTGGTCTTCTGAAATATTGAAGCAATTTGACAGATTTAAAGCTGCATATTTGAAATTTTTTAAGTCGATAAAGGGAGTGCAAATGCTTGTTTTTGCGACAAAGATTTAAAATGGTTGTATTAACTTCTTTCGTGCATCCCGATTCACCCGTCCGTTTTGAGGCAAGAAATACAAGGGCGGTCTTAGATAAAAAAGACTTGGGCGTTGGAACGCTTTACATTAGCGAAAGGTTAGAATATATTTTCTGCACTATCTGGAATATGCATTCAACAAAAGAGCTTTTAGAACTGTAGGCTGGAAGAGCCAAAATGACGTCAACAATGGATTTTCATTATCGTACCATCATATTAGCTTACACGCGATGTCTACAGATCCGAATGTCTATTTGAAGGAATGCATCTATGTAATGATTGATACACATGTAGCTATATCTGGTTTGAGTCAATGAATTAAAAGATATGTATTTAAGTATAAACATGGTAAATTATAGGTGAAAAACAAGAAGAGGAGAGGGAGGACATGTCTGATAGCGATGCAGAATCTGAAGCTGATATATCGGAGTTAATTTTAGCTCCTGATGACTCGAGTGTCCTTCGTTCTATGTACGAAGCATTAAAAGAATGTCAAGTGAGTTTATTGGGTAGATACGAAAAATACAAAAACTATACATTTCATTTTCAGGCTTTAAATCCGGATCCAGATGATGTTATGAGTGATGAGGATGACGTTTACGAAGATTGCAACGAAGGATTTGAAGAGAGGAATATAATCCAAAACGAAGTCAACGAATCAAGGATTGGAGGTGACTCAGGTGATTTTTTTTATTATATAAGTGATTGCATTATTAGAATTTTACATGTTTTCAGCAATAGATAATCTAACCCTACGAATGCAGAGTAATACGGTAAATGTAGGTTATGACTCCATTAACGGTGATCAAAACGATGAAGAATTTGAAGATGCTGATTAATTCTTTGATCTCTAGCTCTACGTATATAATCTCTAAGGCTTATATTATGTATTATTATTTATAGGTGTTTTATATCAATTTTTGACAAATAAAAATTTTCGTGTGTTCAGAGTTGAATTCAAAGCTAATTACAGAATTTTCGCTTCTTAAGTACTCCCATAAAATAAATGCCGATCCTGATTTTCTGAAATTTAAAAAAAGAAATTTACATTTCCTTTTAGTTTCTAGATATTTGATTGAATCCACAAAAAAAAGAAATGCATAGCATAAATGGGAAATCGATTGTAACGCTACGATTTCCTCCCGTACTTCCGTTACATAAACATCATACGCAGTATACAAGCGAAACACGAACCCTTGTTTTAATAGAAAGGTTCTGTATTTTTAAAAATTCTCTCGTCTCGTCCTCATTTTTTTAAATAAACGGTTTGTAAGATCTAATTTACGCCTACTTAGTTTTAAAATAAGCACAAATAGATCAAATTCAGAACTATTTGGACATTTCCTTGTAGAATAAAAAAAAAGTCGAGAAACATGTATAAAATTTTTTTAATAGAAAATATTCTTAATTACAAACATTAAACAACGTTTCAAATAAAATAATCATCATTATTTGGATAATTGCCACGAATAAAAACCATAGCTTCAATTCGTAGCAATAGAAGCAAAAAAAAAGAAGTACCACTCCCACCGAAAGCGTGGGTCCTATCGTTCTGATCAAGTATGGCTGTTCTTCATTTATTTGGTCTCTCAATAGCCGCTTTAGAGGAAAATTAACTCCTACCACTCGTTAAGCTTGAGTAATAATAAAGTGCGTGTCTAAATCCGTGGAATAACACCATCCGTCTAGCGATGATATTGGAAGTCTTGTAAATCGATGAGATGTTAATTGGTTCCTTTCGCTAGTTGTCAACGGACGCGTTTCGGACCGAAAATTAAATCCGCATCGGGGGCGCCTTTAGGATGTTGGTACTTCTTCCGCTCGCGATTCAAATTCTGCGTAACGGGCCGCTGTGGCATCTGCATCATCTCTTGGTAATCCTCCTCCTCGAAACGTTCGGTGATATTCAAAGTTAGCCGTTTTACGCGTAGCTTCTCTTCGCGTTGCGCGAGCTCTTGATCGCGCAGGTTCTGAGCGAGTTCCGAATTGACGTCAGCTTCGAAAGTCTTGTACTGTTGCTTGTTGCCTTTTCTGAGCATCAGGACGAAGCCCATCGTGTTCGATTCCTTATCCGGATTCTCGGAGCTGACCTGGAGTTGATCGTAAGTCTTCTTGTTCGATCGGACTACGATGGGCACCGAGATGTCGACGTTGGTGGCCTTGACAGTCTCGCGCATGCGCTCTTGGATATTTTCCGATACCATCTTGTCCAAAGCGCTTAGGAACTCTTCGTCTTCTGGACAGTCTACTTTGCGCGGACCACTGGGTATCGCTTCCGTTTCGGATACCACGCCATCGTCGTGTTCGTGCTCCGTATCGCTCAAGACATCTGGAAAGAAGTCTTTTTGTAAAGCCCACTGGCTAAGTCATTACTTTTAGAACAACAGTATCGGAAAAATGTGTTTGCGGATTAAAGTACATTATTCGAAACCGAAAAATAAGCAAGGTAAATTGCAAATTCTGTTATCTCGAACGCACTTACCTTCATCATCAGAGCCTTGATCTGCGGTCTCATCTTCAGTCGCATCATCCGTAATCGGCCCAGTAACACCTTCGGAAGCCTCGTCATCTCCACCGTCCTCATTATCGGTCTCAGCTATGCTCTCCAGCATCGATTCGTCTTTGTTCATTTCGTTCACGTCACCAATTAAGCGGTCTGAAAGATAAACAAGAACCGCATGGTCTTATCCCAAAATTTACTTAAATGTCTTAGTTACCAATGTCCAATTGCGTTCTGATATTCTCGACTTCTCCTTGCGCTTCCTCGTAGTTTTGGCACAATTTCAATTTGGGCCGCAGATTCGATAAGGTATCTTTGTAAAGGTGTTCCAAAGGAGGGGGAAATGCCTCGCCCCACGTCGATCTTTTGAACCAATAGTACGCTTGTAAGAACGTCAAGTAATAATCGAGCCTGCGTTTGCTGCTACCGCTGCTGAAATACATTCCTAAAAATCGATAGTTGAAATTTTCGTCGCGGTCACGCGCGATTGCGTACCACAAGTGTCTAATAGGACGCACGCCAGCCGTATCCGAAAGAGATGATTGGGAGGATCCAAGTTCGAGTAGTTATTATGGTCCATGGTAACGCCGAATATGATTAGCGAATAGAGAACTTTGAAAATATCGGCGCTTTCGACTATTCTATAGTTATATAACTCGCCTAGGTATTTGATCTGCGCTACTCTGCGCTGATTGAATTTCGGAAGATTCACCTCCATTCCCAACCTGATATCTTCTAAAACGCCATCTACTACTCTTGTACCAACCTCTTCTTGATAGGAAACTAGACCAGCTAACAAGTTTGCTAAGCATCTGAAAGGGATTTTTTTAGCTTAGAAGAAAAGCCAATTAATAATAACGATATTCGCATAAATATAAAAATATGGGAGTGGTGTATCGTCAAACTTTAACATACCATAACCTCCCCCAAAAAGGTCAATTTGTTAGGTTAGGTTTCTTAGGTTATCTATGTTCCCTTGTTGACATTTCGAATCGATCAGCTGATGCGTTCCCTGATGCGTCTCTATTTGATCATCAAAGCTATAAATCTGCCCCTATGTAGGATTTAGATTATTTTGCGTCATGCGACACAAGTTTGATTCGCCGAGATATAATTTTTAATTAACCGCATACAAGGCTACCAACTCACCTGATATTGAAGTATTTCATATTATGCGATCCCGTCAAACACTTAACGGCGTACGAGGCGACCTCTTCGTTATTCCAGTCGAGCTTCCGCATCAATCTCAGTATCTTATCGGTATTGTTCTTCTGCAAATCCTGATACAACAATCTCCTTATGAACTGATGCATAACGGGCCGTTCTTTCTTAGCGACTGTCACGACATCCGGCGGATTAACGTAATAGTAGGCGTTCTCGATCTGCGTGACGTAACGCGAATCGAACGTCATCACCGACTTTTTGCGCATCATCTGCTCGAGGTAGACTTTGGTCCTCTGGTGCGATTCCGGGTTGCAGAACAGGAAGCGGCCGCACACCTCGAGCAAATTGCACGCCATTTCGATGTGATGGTGGGAGAATTCATGAAGCAGAACCTTCAGACAATATAACGCCTCGATCTTCGAGTAGAGGTTGAATTTGACAAGTTCGCCGATGTACCTGACGACCTTGATCTTCGATTCGATGTTGATCTGATCTTTCTTACGCACGTGATATTTGAAGTCTTGCCGCAGCATCTGGCACAGTTCGTTGCTGACTTCGGGAAGCGCCGGATACAGGATAGCCACGAATCGGGCGTAGAACGGTAACAGGTCTAAACGAGTCCGGTTCACGCCGAATAGGGTCCTCACTAACTTCTTACGATTATGTTTACTGTTCAAGGTCAATAAGAAATCTATAGCCGCGTTGTCTATCATCTCCCTGTTGACGCAATTCGCTAGGTTATTCAAGAACGCTTCTAGCAGGATTTTATTGCTAACGGTTGTTGATGTGGTGTCTTCAGCTTCCTCTTCTACAATTGGCTCATCGGACTTCCCTATTGTAGGAAAAGGGCATGATCAATTGTAAGAAAATGCGTGTCTCACTCATAAATTTAAATAAGTTTTTAAAAGGTATGGTTTCGAGGCATCGCTCGCCGATCGACTTAAAACTTGACCGGTTTGTAGCCCAATCGGACCATAGAGCGTGGGGATAACGATTATCGCCTCAGAATCCGCACTTGTCAATTGTTTCGGCAAAAAAGAAACTATAGGAGGCTTTGAACCCTTTTGTTTTGTCATTTTTCAAAACTAAATGAAATAGTCCGTGAATTTGGGATACCTGTACAACGTCTACTGTACAGGTTGTCTATGAATGCAACGCTATCTCTACCCATTTCAAAGAATTATCTTCTTTCTAATTATTTAAAAAAATTCCAACAAATCACCAGTTTACAAGTGTAAACCAATATCTTTACTTACCATCATCCTCCAAATCTTCAGCGGGGATATCTTTATCCAAAGCATCTTCAGTGACAGTCTCAATTGGTGGTTGCGTTTGATTTTTCTGTATCAGAGATGTTGGTAAATAAGCTTGCAATTCTGGCAATTCGCAGTAAAATCTCTGTGTTTCAATATCTCCCCAAATTACTTCAGCATTTGATGAGAGGTTATCTTCGAAATAATTTCCCGTACCTGTTATTATCATATTCTACAAAAAAAAAACGTTATGTAAATTCAAAGAAATAAACTTTCATTATAGTTATTATTGCTTACGTCTTCATCTTTTAAAACTACAGTCTCTCTTAAAGTCGGCATATTTTCGTCCAAGATCTCGGCAAATGTTTGCGTTGAATTCAAAAGTTTATCGTAAGACACTTGAAGGGATTCTAATTTGTCACGACGTTCCTGACTAAGTTCACCTTTCGTTTGCATGATTCTGTGGTTTTGCTTTTCAAATTCTTGCATTTCGTTATGGTCCTTCACTAAATGTTTGGCGAGAGAGTTGTAATACTCTTTTAACAAAGCTCGAACATTTTGCTGTTTCTCGGGAGGTAAAAATGAACTTTTAGGTATGATAACCTCAAATTTTTCAGAGGATTCTCTTATTTTTCTAGGAACCAAACCTGCGTAATCTTCCCCACAATGTCGACAAAAGCTTAATATAATTGATATGTTTAAATGTTCTTCCTTATCCATATTTATCAAAGTTGTTAAGACGTTACCTAATAGACTAAAGGCATGTTTATTATTAAATAGCCCTGCGCTAACTAGTTCTGCGTAAAATCGCAAATCCACTCGAAGTTTACTAGGGTTTGCTATCTTTTCTCCTATTTTAAACGATAAATTCTTTTGCCAATTCTCAAACAAATGTTGGGAGAAATCAACGTACGTCTGGTGCAATATACTGCACATCTTTACGGCTGAATTTACGTCAGTCATTTTTAGTTTCGTATCGACGATCGCAGCGGCAATCTCCGATATATACTTTGATAGATTCAACCCAGACATTTCCTTTAGATAGCTTTCGATTTGGGTCCCGCTGAAATTTCTAATTTTTTTAACAAACGTGGTATTTTTCTTGAGGCTCGAGTCCAATTTGCTGAAATAGGAGTCCCCTGGCCTTGAATTTTGAGCATTTTGATTGATATTCCTCAATTCTGCCTTCGCGGATAACCTCTCTTCAACCTCCTGAATGTACGACTGCAGAGAAGATCTGTCGACATCTTGCTGGTTGTCATTCGTTTCTTCCTCTTTCGTGGAAGCATTTTCAGTAGCTTCTGACGCGGTCATTTCCAGCTATTATTGAATAATACACATTTAAATATTCGTTTGACATTTACATGGTTTACTTCACCCATACCTCTGAAGTTATATACGGATTCTTGGTAGTATATAAGGTGCGAGTTGTGGACCGCGAAATTTTCAACGCAAAAAATTCAGAGATATCGATTTTTAACACGTTTTACTAAATTTTACCAATCGTTATCATTATTTTTAACACAAAACTATGTTTTTTATCATTTTTTGCTCGTTCAAACCAAAAATCAACATTAGAAATCAATTGTCTGAGTAGTGAATGAATATTTAAGTTGATATAAATGATAGTAAGGACTGCGGCGTAGTACGGTAAACAACACATAAGTATGGGCAACCACCGCACCACACAAGTTGAATTTATTTTATAGCAATATATAATAATTAGTTCGGGACGGTCGTTTCGAGGACACGAATGATATGAGACGAGAAGGATAATATATGAGAATAATGTGCTATTATATAAGAACGTAAAATTAAATAAACCAATTTATGGTTTAATCAATTATTAAGGCTGGGGGTGTTTATTGTTGCTATTTAATCTTTGATACTAAATAATCATAATTTTGTTTCAAATAATCTGGGATCTTCAATATTTCTTTAATCAATAATTCTTTTGGACTAACAGTTTTATCCTGTTTATCTTTATCAAAGCATAATAATGGAATATCATCATCACAATCTGAATCCTCTTTATTATTCATATTCATAAGGGCTCTAATTCTTTTTTTCTTTGTCCGTATCGTTCTGATGAGGTTTTCTTTCAAGGAATTTGAGGTTGACCGGGAATTCCTAATGTTTCTAATGATTTACCTTTTATTTTATCATCTACAGCACCGATAACCCTATTTAAAACGTTTGTTAAGACTGGTGCAGCAGCTGCCCTTAAATATTTAACAGTAATACCCCCAATACATCATTTACCATCGATTTTTGGGGATTACTAGAGAATCTTTATTTTTTTAAATTTTGAAAAACTAAAAAAAAAATAACAGGTAAATTAAAGAAATGTCCGGAGTTTGTAACATAGAACCGCATAAGCAAGCAACCGCAGCAGCAACACAAGAACGCGGTGGTGCATTTGATTCTGAATCCTTTAGAAAATAAATGTTTTAAATTATATTTTTACTTTTTCTCATATATTTTCCAGATTATTAATAATGTAAGTTTAAAATTTCAAGGTGAATCACCTAAACTTTTTGTTCTTCGTGATAGAGTAACAGTTATGCTAAAGAACACATAAGTATCGGTACCCTCCACACTACACAAATTTATTTAGATAGTAATATAATAATTTTAGTTTAGTTAGATAGTAATATAATAATTAGTTCGGGACGGCCGTTTGCGAGGACACGAATGGTCCGATACTTATGTATTGTTTACCATACTACGCCACAGTCCTTGCTATCATTAATTAACAGCTATGTGTAAGACGATTTTAAGAAATTTAGGATCATCCTGGGATCTATTACCGTATTACATATGGTTAGGGACTTTCATTACGCATGTCGAAAGTATTGATACAACACTGTAATTTGTAACACTGTAACAATTTGGTAGCCACAGAAAATTTAATTTTTATGTTGAATTTTGGTTGGAACAAGCAAAAATTAAATATAAAACACGTAGTTTTGATATGAATGTGTTAAAAATAATGATAATGATGACTAAAATTCAGTAAAATGTGTTAAAGATCGATAAACACCTCCGAATATTTGAGTTTAAAATTTCGCGGTTCACAATCGGTACTTCATATATTACCGTTAAGTTACTGGCGATTAAGGTCTACCAATTATCAGCCATGTTGATCTGTTTATAACGTTTTTTTTTTATAAAAATTAGTAGTTGTAGCAATTTATTGTATACTTTATACCGGTTTAGTTACGAAAAAATCTTGTTTATACAACATGCGTAAAGACTTCAACGGAAACATAGAATTGTTTAAATTTGATAATTCTAATGAATATAGCAACAGTTTTATTACAAGTTCGGCTACAGTCACCACTAAATTAGGTTAGTTCCATACAATTACAAAAAGAGCTTTAAGAATAAATTGTACTACACGTGGAAAATACAACATACAGTGAAGATAAAAATTAAGGTTACACGTTTGTCATGATTGTAAGTGTAACGAGGAAGGAATGCAATAAAATGTATCACAATTTTTTTAGGGCGACTTAGATATAGACCTGGAAGAATTAGAGTCTAGGCTCTACAGTCAAGTTTATCATAGTAGCGAGAATTGCGAAAATGAAAATGGCATTCCGCGCATCCTGGAAGGGCCAAATACTTTACGAACACAGAATCTCAGGTATTTCCATGCAGGAACAGTATCAAAGAGAAATATTCCAAGTGATCCAAGTAATGCATCGATTTGGAATGACATAGAGAACAACACATCAAGATCAAAACCTGAGGCCGCAGATTTTTCTAATACCGACAGAGATGTTAATGATTTAAGTCCAATTACGACGACAGTAAATCAAACATTGCCTTCAGTTGCGCATATGGTAAAGCCGTTTAATAATAATGTTATATCATCAGACCCAACACATATTATTTCAAATGGCGAATTTGCTCCCATCAGTCATATGAGCCGAAATTTGGAAAAGTATTTGGATCGACAATCACGTAGACGATTAAAAGCAATTAAGTGGCACCAAAAACGGAAAGAGAAACAACAGCAAATAAAACTGTTGCGGGCTTCCAAATTAAATAGTTTGGGCAGTGACAGCTTTGTTACGCATCATTTAAATGAAAACGATGTTTATCCATCAAATAGAGGAGAAGATAATGGTATTGTTACAATTTCGGATAGTGATAGTGAAAATGAATGTATAGAAATTCCTCAAAAAAAGGAGATTATTATTTTGAGCGATAATTCAGATCCTGAAGAAGATAAACAGGGTAAAATTGAGATAAATAAACCTACAGAAAATATAAATAAAATAAGAAGTAAAACTGTACAAGAGACTCCTCCAGAGCAAACAGAAAATGCCCTTAAGAATGATGATGATGACATTGTATTAATAATTGATGATATTCCTAAAAACCTAGAAGTGATTGAGATCGACTGTGATGCTAAATCGGCAACAAATACAGATGATAACAAAATAAGCAGTAGCGTTAAGTCATTCGAAACAAACTCTACCAATTCGAACTTGCAGAAATCAATAAAAAAGGGTGCTATTAGCTTGAAAGACCGGAATGAATTACTGCGAACCCCAGATTCCGCGTCCACTTCAAATGATTTTCTAGATAATGTGGAATTACAGCAGCGACGATTCAATTTCAGCCTACATGGAAACGACTTTGGTCATCCGGATGTTTTCGTTAAACCGAAATCAAATGCTGAAATGTACGAGACCGAAAGCAGCTGCAGTGCTAGTGAAATTAATATTCCTGTAAAGAGTAACGTTTTTAACGTAGTCGATTTTGAAACGCCGCAAAAAGATTTATTTAACCAAGGAGATTTAGAGGTATTCAGCGATTATATTACACCTACTCGTGATAGTGAAAAAGCATCGGGTGAATTTGAAGAAGTTACAACAAGATCTAATGATACTGCTGCTAAGAAATCAAAGGATGAATTTTCAGATACTAGTTCAGAAAGCGATTATGATACTAATAAATCTTCTTCATCGTCAGCGAAGAAAAAGAAACTTCCAAATTTGACATCGGTCAACTCTCAAAGTCCTCTCAAGAAGGCAACAACTGAAAATTCTACAACCAAACGCAAAAAACATAATAATAGCGAAGATTCTGCTACAATACAAATGAAGAAATCAAAAAATGACAGGTCATTAACTGAATCCTTATCGATTAACAGTATAATTAGTGATATTGCTTTAGAAGATAAAAGCTTCGAAGAGCATCAAATGTTACAAAGAAAAAAATTAGACATGCCAACTAGTGAATGCGACGTTTCCAAAATATTTTATCTTCTTAGCGACGATGAAACGGGTGATGAGAAAGAAATTGAGAGTGATATCCAACTGATTAACTGCAAGAGTAGTGATAGGGTTTATCGAGTTCTGCCAAAGGTGCGCGAACCCGATAAATCGTGTACTTTCTCTAATTATTGGACGACCGACATGGATAAATTTCACAACAGCAGTTGGGGCTTGGAGAATTTCAGCGTTGAAGAGATACAGAAGACGATGTCAGGTAAATGGTGTGCTCGTGCATTGTTGCTATGTCGCCTTAGATACGTAACAAAGAATTAAGGCAAACAATTTAAAACAACTTTGATCTCCGTGAAATCTATGTTCGTTCCATCTATCATTCCTGAAACCTATTAAAAAATTATTTTTCTGTGCTCGACACATTCTATTATTCATACTTAATTACACAAAAACAACTTCACTTCCAGATGACCAAAAACTGTGGAAAATTCTAGAAGAAGATCGTCAGTTCTACAGACTAAACACCCGTCGAGGACCCAGATGTTATGATTGCCGCGAGTTCGGGCATGTTGCACTCGACTGTCCGAACGGTAAACGGTCTATCGTATGCACGTTATGTGGACAAAATGGTCATCTCGAACCACGATGTCCGAATGGGCTTTGTACGTTGGTGAGACCTTTCATTTCGTTCAATTGGCGATGCTTAAATGATAAATCCGGTGCTTTTTAGTGCGGTCGTCGCGGAGGCTACGGAACCTACTGCAGCAACTGCGCAAAGTGGTTTACGGCCCGTTGCAGGATATGCCGTATGGTCGGCCATATCGATATCAAGTGCCCGGACTTATGGCGACGATATCATCTAACTGTAAGCATGACGTTTTGTTCTAAATTTCTTCTAAGTAAAAAAATAAATTAGGTTGCGCCTCCCAACGGACATTTACAACAAAGTTTTCGGTATTTTAAAATCTACATTCGCTTCCAAGATATTGCGATGTCCCACACAAATTTCATTCAAATCGGAAAATCCGAATCTGGAATGTTTCTTCTTCTACCTATTTCTATTCTATTTAATTACATTTCCGTTTACAGACCGAACCAGGTCCTATAGTCAAGCCGCGAAAAATGATCCAAAAAAATCCGAAAGACAGATGGTGTTCGGGCTGCGCAAGGTCCGGTCATTACGAATATAAATGCCGACTGTACTCGAGAAGTCACCATGCAGTAGATCCGAATGTGCACGAGTACCATGATCTCTATAACTTTTCCAAAGATCAACCATTTGTGATCAGAGATGATTCATCATCGCCAACTACGTCTGGTAAGACTTCAGAGAAAATGGAGGAAACTAATTCCATCCTGGAAGTCGCTGGTGAACCGGTACCTTCGACCAGTATAGCTCAAAACACGGACTTTAATCAGCGAATAATCGATGATAGCGACGTAGGTGTTGCGGATGCTTTCTCTTCCGGGACACCAAAGCCAATAGAAGAACGTCAAACATTCATACGCTTTGATAATAATATATTTCCTCCTGTAGAGATGATCCCGCCATACTTTCGAAGCCATATGAGCTACGAAACCGAAGATATCACCTCGAATCAATCTTCGGATAATACTCAGAGAATTGTAAGAAACCCAACGGCGACGCCTACTTTTAAACCGCCGCAAAATAGGACATCCACGCCAAAACCCGTTGGCGGTAAACAAAAGAAAGTTTCCTGGCATTTAAACGTGAGACAATACGGTTTCGCTCAATCTCAAAGGGGTACGCATTTCATCAATCAGCTGCAGTCCCAGTTGGACGTCCAAATCCAAGTAACCGAGATCGAAGGCAACGCGGACATCTTGGAGGGTAAGATCGAAATAAACGGCTCTGCGCATGATGTGGGGGAGTGCCAACAGGAACTATTGCGCTTCTTGAAATTTCCGCCGAAGATAAGCATGATACCCAGATTCTCCAAGGCCGCCTCGTTCTTTCTCTTGGCGCAAATTCAAAAGGCGGAGAAGATGAAGGGCGATTGCAAGACGCTCTACAAGGACCTAAGTGAATTGCAGATTAGATTAAGAACTGCTAGAGATAAGTTTGCGATGAAGAATGATATCAGGTCAGTATCGTTTAGCACATTTCTAGAAACGTATCTCGATATTTTGGAGAAAAGTATATCGTAGCAATTCCCAAATTTAAACCTCAATACCTCTCACACCAATGCAACTGTTATCAGTAATTAATAGTGATAATTTTGTACCACAAGATCAGTAAGTTTCCATTAAAAAAAGTTAATCGATGAACCGAAATTTAATTATTTCCGATCAAAAAGTTTTGTAAAAATTATAGAATTATTTCAATGGCGCGTGAATTTTTGAATGGGTTAGATAAAGATAGCAAGAATTGTGAGGTGATGTAACAAACGACGTTAAAATATCATCACACTCCGTACAACAAAAATTTAATTAATTAATCCGGAATAACTGCTGTTGCCCATACTTTAATATTTGTATCAGTATCCAAACACTTAAAGCAATTTATCCTATACAACTCCGCATCAGGTCCGCCAAGATACGACTGAACATGATGCTCTTCGGTAAGCTAGGACTAGGTGACGGAAGGAATCATATGGATAAGTTGCGCGTCTTCCAGAAGGCGTTCGCCGAACGCGACGATTTCAAGATACCCTTCTGTACCCTCTACGACGTGATGGAGTCGTATTCGTTCATCTTCCTGGACACCGTAGCGCATCAGTACGAAAAATACTGCGCCTTCGAGAATCCGACAAGAGAAATGCGTTTGGTCGCCAACTATTACAAAATCGTCGTCAAGAAATGTCGCAATTTGAACATGCTGGATAAGCTAGAAGAACTAGAGCGATTTAAGGCTAGCTTTGACAAACAGTTTACGAACAAAGCATACAAGGGGTACATGAAGTACTGCCATCGGTTATTGCATTCCATCAAGAACCAAAGCACGTAGGAGGATCAGATGTGCGGATATCGAAAAGTGATAAGACAGCCTTTTCTGAAAAATTACGTATATACCACATTTACTTTGAGTATTTATAAAAAGTGAATCTATTCCAAGAAAATAAAGCTCCCATTTATCTGTTGTTACTACTACTTGTTTTATTTTCCATTTAGAATTAACGAAAGTTAGTTCTCACAGAATTTTTTTTACATTTGCGATTTGTTTTGCACTGTTTATTTAAAATTATGCGTTTGTTCCAACTTGGGTTTTTGAGGTAATATTATCAAATTTTAGAAGCGTATGCATTTGTCATAATAAACTATCAACATCGTAATTACTATAACAATAAAACTCATTTGCTAGATTATTCTTGTGAGATGGCCTGAATTTAGCTTCATACGCAGATAGCAATTGCTCAACTAACGATGACATAATGGCACCTGAAACAAAAAGGAATAAACAATCTCGAAACGATACACAATCGACATACCTGTGCATAAAATAATTTTATTTTTGCCAATATATTTGATAGTTTCCGCGGTTTTAGTTAAACATTCTTCCGATAAGAATGGTGGATCTGCTATTACTAATTCATAATAAGTATTGTATTTTCGAGGAACATTTAATGGGCTAGCGTAGTCATATTTTATAAAATCATCTCCAAAAGTTGAAAATCTCATATCGTACTCATACAAATGTACTAAAACAATATCCAAGTTGATTTCTAGTTTTATACATAGCCACTTAATTATTTACCTTCACAAGCGGGATGTAATTTATTTTTCATTGATTTGTAAAGCGTTGGACATGATATTAAAGCTATTTTATCCCCCGGAGACAACGATTTTTTAGCAATGGATACAAGATCATTAACTGTATTGTCGCTATACCAAAATTGACTTAGTTGCTGTAAAAAAAATACCAGCAAGCATTACTTTTTCTGATAGATTTAAATCGTTTTACCCAATTTTCCTCGAAATCGTTATTTAGATTATTTCTTAACCTATTACGCGCATCCTCACGTTGCTCTTGTTCCTTATAAAATTCTTGAAGAATCGCGAATGTTTCTGCAGACAATTGAGGTACGTCGTTGTCGTCTTCGATACTATGTCTTTTATTCGTATTACTCAAATGGCTTGCGAACATCTTTCATCGATTTTCAAAACTGTTTGTTACAGAATTTTTGGCTTTAGGTGTATACAAGAAACTTGAAGCTAGCTGCATAGAGAATTTATAAGTTAATAGAAATGAATTATTTATGTTTAATGTAGAAAACCTATTTCTCCTCTATCCTACATATGACTCCTCTAATCACCTTCTTCAACGACCAATTTCAATCGCCCGTCTTTTACCAACCTGGCCAATATTGTCAACACAAAACTATGTCACAAATTAAAATTTTGAATTATGAATACTGTATTTCATAAAATCAGATTACATACTGATTGATGAGATATACTTATTTACATACTATATATTTTGTAATATTAAACATTTTGGATCTGGTCCTTTTTTTACATTAGCAATCAATATCTATTGCAAAACGTGTTGCCAATGGTGAAAATTCATTCCGAGAACTGTTAGCAAATACCAATTAATCTAATAGAAAAATTTTTGCATTACGTTGTGCTAAAATCTAATTACAATTCCTTTGCAAAGACATTTTTAAAATAGGCAAAAGGACTAACATTCTTAGTTATGTTTGGTCTACTCTATTGTCATAACTGCATCTGCTTCCTTCTTCCACTTTTGCTGCGTTTGTGGCGTTGGTTTTTGCAAACGCCAGTTATTGGTTTATGGCATGTTAAACGTACTTTGCTTAAATATTTTTTTTTTCGAGTAGAAGTAACATTAAATTGCAATAAAAATGATTCCGATACGTTACACGCGAAACCTCTTCTTAAGAACAATGTGTGTTGTATATCTTTTCGCTTTTATATCTTTTTACATTCAAATTCCGGGTGAGTACAGTAATCTCTTTTTATAGACATTTATTAACATCGCATAGAGATTTTCTTCTTTTTTTTGAAACGAGATTTCGTTAAGGTCTATATGGCGATAATGGTATCTTACCTGCTAAGGCTGTGTTGGAAAATAGCAAGCACAAGAGCTTTTCTGCCAAAGTTCACTATCAACCTACTTTGCTGTGGCTATCTCCATACTTAGGCCTGGACACCAATTATGCATTGGACTTTTTAGCTTTATTGGGTAGTTTCTTGGCATTTACAGGGTAATGCTTCAAAAAACCACCTTTTGCGTATTTTTTACTTTCCAAGTGTTTCAGTTTCATCTCGCAGAAATTCTGTGCAATTCCACTGTTTGCGGGACTGTGGTCGCTGTACTTCTCATTGTATCAAGTTGGGCAAATTTTCATAAATTCTCAATGGTAAATTTTGGTGCGATTATAAAATGTGATTAAATCATAAGTTGATTTTAGGGATAATTTGCTTTTGGAAGCTGGATTTCTCGCCCTTCTAGTGGCTCCTCTGATACCAGGTAAACGACATGGCTCTAAAGGATCGCCGAGAGATTATATTAGCTTGTGGTTAGTGAGATGGCTTTTATTCCGCTTTCTGCTATCGAGTGGTTTGGTGAAGTTGCTTAGTGGTTGTCCAAAATTCTGGAATCTTACAGGTAAAGTTATATTATTGATTATTTTATCTGAGAAAATTGTTTTTGTTGAATTAAACAAAGCAGATAATTTTTATTTTATGATATTTATGGATATTTTGAAATAGATTATCTATATTTTGACAAGTTAATTGATTAATTGATTCCTGTTAATAAATTATTGTAGGTCCAAATCCAAAATTTATAGTAGTTCATCCAGAAATCGAAGGTCAGTGTAAAGTAGGCTTCGATGTAAATTTTCATTTTCATTGGTTTTAAAGTTTTCTGTTTGGCTTCCCTATCCGCCATTTCGTTTTACTTTGGGGTTTCTACATTACACCTTCTTTTCGCAAGTTTCGCATTATATTTTTATACGTTTCTTTGATTAAATAAATATTTTTCAAATTCACCGCTGATCGTCATGCAAACCACATTTAATCTGTGAATCAAACGAATGTTACACTGGACATAACTAGAATGATAGGGAAACTTGTTATCTGCTTTTTGGTAATTTTCGACAAATGAAAAATTATAGAGCATCTACCTTTATTGCATCTAAATGGCTACTGCGTAGGGTTTTCAATTTTCTATTATTTCTTCGAATGTTTATTGCACTTAATACTTCGTTTTTGTTACTAATTGGTGTTATTTTCCACATGTGTTCTTATTTTCTAGATTTAAGTGATATTAACTAACAATGTTTGAAACTAACAACACGAAACGAGTTATTTAAACAGCAAGGTGACTGTTTAATACTTCGGATCTTTGTTTTATTGTATTAATATCACCTGTACATGTTCACCGTCCTCTTTCTCGCGAGACATGATTGAAACGCATTATACAAGATTACTTGTTTAATTGAGAAGAACTATTTAACAAATTCTAAAGGAAGTATTAAAGCAAGCTTAAACGTACAAATATTTGCGATTGGGAAATTAACCTGCAGCTTATCCAAAAAAACAAAAAGAATATGAATGTTTCCGAAGGAGAGTTTAGAACATTCGAGAGTCATATAGCCGACAAGGATTGGCATCATTGATGGTCCAGTATCTTTAATTGTACTTACGCAATCTCATCTTCCCCATTACTCGTAAAGTTATATGCCATTTATTGCACATGCAAATCTCATTCCCGAAATTAATCAGAATTAATATTCTTTTGTACTATTGCAGCACTAAATTACTTTTTCGAAACAACAGTCCTGCCAACGCCACTGTCATGGTACGCTCATCACATACCGACCTGGATCTTAAGATTAACCACGGTCTTCGCCCTAACGAGCGAAATCGTTTTGCCGTTTCTATTCTTCGTACCGTTGAGAAGTGTACGGATTACGGGTTTCGTTATTCAAGTAAGAAATACCCGATCGACTTTATGTATTACAAATTCCGTTACCATTGAACGTTTCGTTGCAGTTATTCTTACAAATAGCGGTGTACCTTACCGGTAACTTTAACTTCCTGAACCTGCTGATGACGACGATGTTAATAACGTTGCTGGACGATCAGTTCTTCTTCGGAAAATCGCGCAAGAGCAACGACAGCGCTATCTTGGGTATTTTCAGCGCTCTAATCAACGTGCTTCTTCACGGAGCCGTAATCTATGGGGCGGTGATCTTTTATAATATTAAATTTACCGGTACACAGATCGAAGCTTCGGTTGGTAAGTATAACTTTAAAATTTCTGGGTATTTAGTCGTGTGCAACGTAGTATGTTAATAGATCATAGAAAGGCGGCAAAATTGAGTCATTCTTTTTGTCAGTCTTTCTAAATAATCGAAAACAATTTGTTGCAACACCTCCTGTATCGGATTCCAGAGTTGCTGACCGCTTTTCTTTGTAGGTTTCACGAGAGATCAGTTAAACAACGTCGCTAAAACAGGTTTATTGTACAGTACTTACATTGGATTGGCCTCGTTAGGATTTACCGTCGCTAGGGCTATTGCTAGTTCTTTATTGGATTCGAATAATAAATTCTTGCAAAAACTTCTGTCGTTCCTATATACGCTTTTCTTCGCTATTATTGCAGCAACGATTTTCTTCGCAAGTACGGTAAATATCCAACCAAATAACTGTGGACTAATATGGGGAACCAAGTAAATAATAATCCAGGTTTAAAAGTAAACAGTCCGCTTTTTTTTAACACTGGTGTTAATTTGGTTTCGCATATCTTCCCATTACCATATTTATGTATACGTTGCCTATATACTTGATTTATTTTCTGTTTGTCGTTCTAACAGGTCCCTCTAGCTTCTTTACATGCTGCTACAAACACTACAATCGCTCCATCCGTTCGAACCGTATACAATCGTCTGAGCAAATTGCATGTTGTCAACAAGTACGGACTATTCGACAAGATCACAGGAGTCAACGGAAGGCCCGAAATCATCATAGAAGGCGCGAATAATATTGAAGGACCGTGGTTGGAGTACAATTTCTTGTACAAGCCCGGCAACGTTAACAACTCCTTACCGTTCGTCGGTACGTTTCGAATTTTCCGGAAAAACCAAAACAGGAATTGTTACGGCTTAATAAAATTTGCGGTATTTCAGCGCCTTACTCGCCTAGATTGGATTGGCAGATGTGGTGGACCGCGCAGAGCGCCTACAGCAACGAACCTTGGTTATTATCGCTGGTACATCGACTCCTTTCCGGAAATCCCGAAGTCCTAGCTCTGTTAGATAGAAATCATTGTCCGTTCAGTGAGAAACCGCCGAAGTATATTAGGGGCGTCCTGTATACGTATAAATATACTCCGTGGAGCCAGAGGTGAGATGAATTAAATGTTTCTTGTATCTAAGCCTGAAAATACAACAATTTATTATCAAACTCACCGGGTGTTGAAAAACGCTGCTTTCCGTTTCTGCAGAACCGAAAATTTAGGGGGTTAAAGCTATCTTTGAAATTTGGACTATTTTTGGATTTGTACTCGTTATAACGATGTGAATTGCAAGAATCCGAAATTCTAATCCATTGCCAATGCATTATTTCCGTTAACAGGTGGCAACCGGCTTGGTGGAAGCGCGAAAGGGTAGGCGAATATTTCCCCATCTTTTCTAAAGATTCCACCGCCCTACAAGAGACGCTAAAGGCGCGAAATCTTCTGCCAACCATCGGCAAGCAGAAAGTCCATCCGATCTGGAAGCAAGCGTTGGACAGCGTACGTATGGTAGCCAACCAATTGGAAGCGACACTACTCATGTGGTCGGTTTTCACGGCCGGATGCGCCATCATCACTACAACTACCAAAAATAAATAATGAGCCATAAATCATAGATCGTAAGGGGACGATCCGCAACATACTGAGCACATTTACGTTATATACGCTTATTACCCATCATGTTTTTTTTTAAAGAATCGTTTATTTACGTACATCTACATGTTCAATGAACTGTGATTTTTCACTTAACACGCATCAATTGATCGATCATTTCATTTCTCCTTTCTTCTTCTTGTGTTTCCTTTTTTTTTTCTTTTTAACATGTTTAGTTGTTTTAGATATGCGCATTAATGTATAATAAAAGGGGATCTTTGTTTACTTTTGCTGTCTGTATATTTATAGTAATATACACTGCTGTAATTGATTATGTAACAACATACGTTATTACAGTGCTGTGTAAATGTTAATCGCGTACCTTATCTTTTCTATTAATTTTCGTTTTTTAGATCTTTCGTGTTGTACATGTCCAAGGATGTTGATATATTTTATATAGATCTTTCTATCATTGTACGTATCTACTTCTACAACATAATTTTTTGTAATCTGCGCCCGGTCTGACTGAATTTGTAAAAATAATATGATTCACGAGTTGTATCACTTTTTCTTAAAAATAAAATTCTTCTGGTTTTAATATACGTTTTACTCCCTAATCATCAGTTTACAGAATACTTTTTTTATCCTAAACCGAGCTAATCGCCATTTGGGACAATCTGCTCGGTTCGCACATTTTAATCTTGAATGAAATTAATCTTATCCGGTTATAATCTAACTCGTGATTAACTAATAAGAACTGAAATAACATTTGCGGCGATTGATAACCCAAAATATGTTAGCGACCATATTCAAATGGTTATATTTATTTGTGAATAATTTCATACAAAAAAAATGTTAACTTTATTTTGCGTGTTTTTCGACGATAGCTAATACGTCTTGTACATCTTCTCTAGAACCTAAGAATATAGGTGCTCTCTGGTGAATGGTTTCTGGAACTATATCTAGAATCGGAATTTTTCCATTGGATGCTAATCCTCCGGCTTGAGTAATGATGTACGACATTGGAATGCATTCGTATAATAATCTTAGTTTTCCACTAGGAGCATCGCTCATAGCTGGGTACATGAAGATTCCGCCATATTTCAATGTTCTATGGACATCAGCTGCCATAGACCCAACATATCTTGCACTATAGTTCTTTCCGTTGGCGGCGTATTTTTTAGATTTAACGTATTCTTTGGTAGCTTCGTCCCATTTGGATTCATTACCTTCGTTTATGGAATAAATTTTTCCTCTTGATGGGATTTTCATGCCTTTGTCGGTTAGAATAAATTCTCCAATTGAATGATCTAATATAAATCCATCCACACCAAAACCCATTGATAATACCATCATGGTTGCGCTACTGTACAAGGCGTAACCGGCTGCCACGACATTGTTACCGCTTTGCAAGACGTGCTTTAACGATAATTCTTCGTCTTTGCGCTTCTCAAAGATGGAGAAAATCGAACCAATCGAAACTAGGCAATCGATATTCGAGGAACCATCGAGCGGGTCGAAACAAACGATGTATTTACCACATCTTTCAGTTTCAACTTCAATAATGTTTTCTTCTTCCTCCGAAACCAAAATGCAGGTTGCGAAAGAAGATTTAAGCATGTCGATGAAGAGTTCGTTAGCTAGAACGTCGAGTTTTTTGACTTCTTCGCCTTGGACGTTGATTTGTCCCGCGGTGCCGAATAAGTGCGCAGTGGCAGCGTTTCTAACAGCGCAGCTAACCACTTTTACAACTGTTTGGATTGAATTTAACAATTGTGTCAGATCTCTGGTGACCGTTGGCCGTTTCTTCTGCTGGGTGAGAACATGATGCGTTAACGTAATACAATTCGAGTCCGAAGGTTGACAGCACATTTTTGTTTTTCGCTGTAGCCTTGGTATGCCACAATTATGACAACGATTGTTTTCGTTATCAATAAACGAAAGTACCTCCGCGAGAGTACCCCCAAAATATTTGTCAACGATATTCCGTCTCAAATAATTTCTTCTTATATTTATGTGCTTAAGTGACAGGCGTCAATATTTACGTATCTTGACAGATTTCAAGCTGAAATGTTTTTGTAATTACATCGTGATTGGTAATGTTACAAAATTAAGTTTTAATAAAAATAGGCTGCTGTTTTATTTTTTAACGGTTCCTATTTTATTCGTACTTCTGCGATTCAAGGAATTCTCTCGTGATCCTACTCTGATGAGTTGGGTCCGTTTTTTATTTATAATCGGTTCACTTTAAAAATTTATTTTAAAATAGAAAAAGAAAGTTGAAGGATTCTACTTAAAGTCGACGTATTACAATTTTTATTTTAAAATTCTTCGAAGATGTTCACAAGAACAGTTAGTCCTACATTTTCGCGCACAATACATACGTACGTATTGAAATAAAACCAACTGAATGCAACGAGAAAAAATAATTTATTTCCAATATATTGTTTGTTGTTTGCTCTCGAAGCATACATTGCCGACATACAAAAAATAAATCGTTAAAAACAATTTCTATCCTAAATATATTTACAAAAGGAAAAGATAAATAAAGATTCAAATTTTCTATTTCTCTCTAACATTCATCGTAATATCATGTGTAAAAACTTCACACCTTTCCATCTATTTTTTCTCTCTCGTTCTCTCTGTCTTTTAACAAATAAATTATGCACGGGTTTTGGAAATTTTACATAGCCCTTTCAACCAACAACAGTCGATAAATTTATCTTCAACATGGAAACAAGGCCACACTACTTCAAGCAAATTCTTGGTCCCAGACTCGCTTCGTTCGTCGCCATTCTGGAGTTTTTGAACTATTTGATGGTTGTCAACAATCGACGATTATAGCTGCGCGTTCATTCTCCCGAAGAATTGCTTTTTTGATTAGTTATTATACATATAGATAAATAGGATGTATTACATTACATACACATAGTGCAGGTGCTTTCAACTTTAAGACATCTCGTTACAAGATTACACACAGAAGTTAACTTAGCACGTAAAGCAAGAACGGTAACTAAAGCATTTTAAATTGTAATAATCACGAAAATTGCAAATTTTTTCATGTGTATATATACATATATACATAAATAATATATCATTGTAATATTTGAAAGACTAGAGAAGAAGTGGGTTAAAATCTAAATATTTCCTTTAGTAAAACCCTTTTTGTGAGTCGTCGAAGAACTAGCACCCTGATTGGATTTGCAAACTTAGCGCCATCTTTTAGATTTCCATCAATCACTTCTATTACATATATACTATTTTGTTTTAAAATATACGAAAATACATCTCAACTGAGCACACAATACTGATCAAATTATAATAGCACCTCTTATTGTAAGAAAACGTAACATTACGCATTATTTAATACAGTGCATGACACGAATATGGGCGCCATCTAGTGCTTATTTGGCGTAGCTGAAGAAAATCCGTAAGGTTTTCATTAATTTAGGAAAGATATCACATTTCTTCGAAGAGTATTTCACAAACAACACGACCATTTATAGTAACAGAAAAATATGTGTTTTGTAATGCGAGTACAGCGACGGGCGGACAGGCGTAAATATCGCCAACATTACAGGTATTGCTATGAAATTCAGTAACTGTAAGTAAGCGATTACGACGACAAAGTGGAAACATCACCATTTTAGTCTGATTTCCGATTTAACGGGAATCCACACCATTAACTTTAAAATTTTAAACGAAATGCGCTGTATATTGTTTTATATTCTGAAGAAGAATAACACAATACAATGGGTAAGAAGGAGAGGAAGGTCAAGAAAGAGGGCCGAAACGTGGAAGGAGATTCAAAAATAGTGAACGACAATAATGCGCGAATATCGCCAACAATTGAAGGAAATTATAGGACCATCCAATGACGGATTCATCAATGTGATTGAGGTAGATATATCTCATTATATTAGAAACCAGATGATAATGCAAAGATATACGCGGTTGTCAATAGCGAGATAGACGTAGGTCAGAGGGATGTTATAATTTCCATTCTAGCGAAGATGTTCTACCAATAATAGAGAACTAGTAAGAGTAAGGATACTATTCGATATGTTTCTTATGTTTTTAGCAAGCATTGTTCCTACGAGTAGTAATACTAACATACAAAATTTGAATTTGGAAACAACTGAACCTTTTCCACTACTTCTACCCTCCATCTTTCATGGTCCGCGTAGTAGTGATTCTGTTGGAGGGTTTACAAAGCGCTGCTGTTTTTTTTTTTTTTCTTCTTCTTTTTTATCTATAAGAAAGCAGAGGGTACATCAAGAAAAACTCGAACGACATCTTTAAACTTCAGACTTTAACTTTAACTAGACTTTAACGAATCGTAGGTAGAACCGCATCCTCCTTTTTTTTTCGTGTCAAACTCGTTGTCGGGGAAAGCTTCGTATAAACCATGGAAAAGGATGGCCCAGTATTCAAGTATCCATATGAAAAATCCTCTCCGATTAAACGGCACTAACTTTAAGAAATTTCCTCAAAGTAAAGGAATACCGGTTTGGCATGCGCCCTGTCAAGTCAAAACGGAGAACTTTCTTAGGAATGAGAAGGCCGAAAAATAAAAGGTGCTGATCGAAGACACGTTTTGCTTTGTTTCATGAAATTCGTACGCTCCTGAAAGGTCCTATTATTTAAGTAAATATCTCCTTAAAGGTCCATTTATTTCACTACCGTTTCAATTTCGTTCCTAATAACTGCGGATATATCAATGATGAGCAACTATCTTTAATTTAGATTTGTTCATAATTTTGTGTGGAATTTTTCAAGGCCAAATCATTAGTCGATTTCTTATTGATGAACAACATGTCCATCACGGTACACGCTGTATTTTCGTAGGCACCGTTCAAATAACAGCAAAAGATGTAAAGAATCAGAAGAATGTCAAATATTCTAGTCGATATGGTTGTTTAGTTTAAATATACCGTCTTGTCCTCCACATTTTTATTAGGTTTTACCTCAGTGTTACCTTATATTCCCTACTATAACATCCCTGAGAGGTTATTTAACCCAAGAATCATGCGTTCTGCTACATACCGTTTGAAAATGAATAATTTAGCATTATATTTGGATCGGCGCATAACATTAATTCAGGTGTGAAATGAAAGAATGTATAATATGTATCTAAAACGCATCGTTATAAAATTAAACAATCTTTTAGAGTTCTCTCACATATATCTATACATATATAAATTCAATAGTCACAATCTAAAACTCTCTTATATCTCGTACCCTATTTATTGCACAACCTAGTTTCTTTTAAACAAGGGGAAGCGATATTCTTCCTTTTTCCCCCGAACAACATTAACAGCTACGTTCGCACGGTAGTTTAATATAGACATTTAAAATTAGATCTCTAGATATATCGTTCAAAATCAGCTGAATATCTCTTTACCGGTTTCTTTAAGAGTCTGTGACGTCAACCGTTCGATCTCACTTAGAAGCAGCTGCGTGTCCGTGTCGATCTCGGACACCGGAGGGCTGCCCTGGAACGAAGTCGGTACGTTGTCCCACTCCAACGAGTTCGCCGAAGATACCCGAGACCAATCCGAGTCGGTGTTCGGCTGGTTGTTGCGCATACTCGATTCCGTATCAGCATGTTCGGTGGTTTGCTCTTGCAAAGCGGTCCTGGAAGACACGTAAGGTAAATAGAATGAATGATATTGACCATGAAATAAATTTCTAACAAGGACCTGCCGATTTCGACGACTTTCGGATTCATATTCGTAATAACGGTGTGAATTGCAAAAATTCGAAAATCGTTGCAACTTCGGGGGTAGCTTTTACCCTCTAAACGTAAAGCTCCACAGAAAACGAATGCTTTACAACATTCAGCGCGTCCTACAAATCTGCCAAGTTTCAATCTAATCGGTGAGCGTCTTCCCTGTTAGTTTGTGTTTTAACTGTATTTAAAAGAAAAGAGACCTACTTAAATATCACCTTGTGTTTTATTTCTGTCTTCTTATCTATTCCTTACAAACTATTATAATATACCATGATTTTCCTTCATTGCCTTTTTTATAGTATTCACGTTCAGTAAAAAGATTAGCGGACATTATTGCTACATGCGCTAGCAGCAAAAGCAATGTTAGCATCTTTTTTAATGTCAATCTAGTGTATTGATATCGTGATATCGTAGAGAAATGAAAAAAGATTTGACAACTGTCCTACGATCGATTGCCAGCTTGTAAAGCTGTGCCAATGAGCTGTAAACGGCGAAACGCATCTACAAATGGCGGTGCTGATAATTTCGTATTATTTAATCATCTTATCTTTGACTTGGTTTGATTCATTTTTTAAGATTTTTGTTCTAGTCTAGCATTCCTAATGTCCTTAGTGATATTGATTGTAGACTGTTCATACTGATTCGAGATTGATCAGATATCAGTTTTGATCTTTTTTATAATCTCGTCATTTTGCTTGATGAGCAATTCTCTATCCTTACGCTCTTTCTAATGCCAACTCGCTAAATCTTTATTTAAAATTCCTCCAGATTCCAAAAATCCAACTTTCTTGTTTGCAATTTCAATTTCATATTTCATAACTTTTGTTCTCTTCTTTCTTTCTAACTAAGGCTCCTTCAGATTCGAAAAGTTTACAGCTTCAAGCGCATCTACTAACTTTCGTTATTCCAGCTATGGTCATTTCGTTAAGTTTAGTTATAAGAAGCTTCCTCAAATCTAAATGATACAACAAAAAGAACGGAAAAAACTCGCGTCCTAGTTATCCTTGTTGGTAGAGGAAGAAGCATCATCCCCATACTCCGGTCGTCGTACAGTCGAAGCAGCGCTGGTTATCGAAGACACTCCTGAATCCCGAAAGCGGTAATCTTGATGCAGAGTGAATGCAAGCTACTGGTTTTCGATTTCATTGAGTTTTGTCAATTTTTAAATTACTTGTAAAAAGATGTTTGCTTAACAACTTGCGGTCGTTATATGCGATTGTCGTTACATCCGAGCATACTTTCTGAATATACTTTTTTAGCGTCAGCTATTTTAGTGTTTCCATAAAAACAGAAAAGACTCTTGCCTTTGGAAAGCAATATAAATTAAAGCCGAGATAAATGCTGTTTATGATGGTTTTACATTTTTTTTTTTTTACTGTAAATATGACTACATCCAAAACAATCTCACAAAACATACAATGTGCGCCAGCTTCCTATATTACAAAACTGAAGTAAAAACATCTTTTTAGGTTTATATCAATATATATTAATATCAAATTTTCTAAAGTAATACTCACCAGGAACCCCCAGATGGATCATGGACCAAAGACACAGGCAGTGTCTCATGTTCCCATTCTAGATCCAATGAACTGGCAGGAGTCGACATAGTGGTGCGAATTAATAATGCTTTCGCATCCAAACATTGCAACGGTATATCCTTACTGTTGTATGAACTGAAAACCGATTTTTAGGCAATCAATATGTTGAATGGCGAGACTGCCAAATGTTTAGAATAGTAATCACCTTGTGGTCGAAAGCTGTTGGTTCTCTTGCAGTCTGTTGTACGAGGTAAAGTGTGGGTTCAAAATATCATCGACGAACTCTAATACGGGTTTCTTAAAATACATTGATTATATCATAAACGAACCTTATATAAAAATAACCAACCTTTTTCCGTGCCCTCCTCTTGGAAAATAGCCTTATAAAAAAGTTTCTAATCCAAACGATGCATAAAAAAATTATCATAGATTTCAATTAAGAAGATTTAATGTTGCATATTTACCTCTTATTTTCCTCATATCCATATGCATTCTTTAAAATAAATACGTTAGAAGAAGCTAGTGAGAGAAATGAAGCAAACGTACCTCTTCCACCAAGAACGTAAAGTCTTGTTGGCTATTTTGCTGCGATAGGTATCGGTTTTCAGTTTGGGACAGGCAACGTCCCATGCAAGCGCCCATTGTATAGGCAGTCCGCTAGGGACTGCACCGTTCATTATTTCCATTAGTATTCCAAAATCTAATTGTCCCCGTTTTGGAAAGAATTTCGGCAACAAATAATCATCAAGAGATTATCTTGAGCTAATTTACGATTGGCGGAAATTGAAGAATTTAGATCGAAGTACGATAAAAAATACGCCAATTAATTAGCTAAATAGATTTTCGTTACCTACGGTTTAAATTATTCCAAGCGATGAGTAATTCCTTATTTGAAGCTCCTGAAAATTGAAATCTGACATTTGTCATAGAGTTGGTACAAAATCGTATACAAGATAAATCGAACCTGTTCCAGCAAATCATATTAACTACACCTTCAGTGAACCAGTTCTCGAGAATAAAATATAATCATTTATTTCGTCACATTCTTACATTCCCAGTTCTTATTACTATTACTATTCGCATGTAATCGCAATGGAAAGTTATTCTGTGAAGATCGAGGAATCGGAAGTGTTGCGTTTAACAGTGACTAAACATCAAATTTTCAATTCTTTAGAGACGTCACTGTGAAACGCAACCTTCTCGATATGAAGGTTAGACAGAAGGTCATAGTTTTCAGTGTGCCTCTCACTAGATTTTTTTTGTAATGTCGCCAAAATTTCAGTAATAATATGTTTATAATTGTACTCATCCATTTCGCAATATTACATTTGGCTAGTTCAATATCGCGTCATCCGATATTAATCGTTGTGTCTTACGATGCCTTCAGGTACGATTATTTACACCCAAATCTTACACAGAATTTATTTAGACTGAGAAAAGAAGGCACCTTCGCCGAATACATTTACAATGTTTTCCCGACGAAGACGTTCCCTAACCATTTCACGATCGCCACCGGTATGTACACGGAGACCCATGGCGTGGTTGGCAATTCATTTTACGATCCAAACTTGAAAGAAGTTGTCCAGATTGGAAAGGCCATGTTTACGCAAAACAAAGAAATAATACCAATTTGGGTAGAAGAGAACTAATCCAAAATTATATGCCCACTTATTTTTATTCATGTTCTTTTTCTTTTATTAGACATTAAATGAGATGGCCAGTGAAGATCGACATTCGGCTGTGTTGATGTGGCCTGGTGGCATGGCTTCCTATCGGAATGTTACACCTACCTATTTTCTAAATTGGTCTCATGAATATGACATGTTTAAACGGGTTGATAAGGTTTAATTATTTAAATGTTTCCACAGACCTTGATTTGAATAAGATATTTTAGGCAATGGAGTGTTTGATGGATAGTAAAAAACCAGCTAATTTAGTAATGCTTTATATCGAAGAACCAGACTATTATTCACATATGTATGGTCCCGACTCACAAAAGGTTTACGAACGCATAAAAGTCCTAGATAAACTTACTCAATACCTAGAGGTAACTTAAATGAACTTAAAATCCTTCTGCTGTTTAATTCTGACGCCTTTTCAGGAACAATTACGGAAATATAAACTAGAGAATTCTGCAACAGTTGTGCATCTAAGCGATCATGGTATGTCGAGCGTCAAAGCCAAAGATATTGTAAATATTACGCAGTTTCTACAGCCCAATACGTATACTTTAGCCGAGACCACACCTTGTATGCATGTTATTCCTAAAGAGGGTATAGTGACAAGCATGTTTTGATTTAATAAACGCATTTTGGTTCGTAGGTTACGAAAAGAGTATATACGACAGTTTGAAGAAAGCATCGGAAACATTTAAAACATTTGATGTGTATAGAAAATCTGATCTTCCAGAGCACTGGCACTTTAAAAATAATCCACGAACGCCGCCAATTTTCCTTATGTCGAAGGAGAACTATGGATTTCAGGATATACTTGAAGCAGCCGAACATTACAAGGAGATAGAACATATTACTGGTAAATATAATTTGATTTCATGTCACAATGAAATTGATTCAGTTACTTTGAATACAGTAACACCAGAAAGTGTATTTGGAGTGCATGGATTTGACCCTGAGATGCAGAAGATGCACCCGTTTTTCATGGTACGGGGTCCAAATATTCGGAAGAACCATATGATTAAGCCATTCAACTTTGTCGATCTATATAACTTCTTCACTGAGATTCTGAGGATTAAATCTATACCTAATAATGGTACAACCCCTATTTATAAAGAAATCCTAACACAGTCTGCGTTCAGCGGAGTTAGCTCAATTATACTTATTACAGGTAAGGTAAATTTGCAATGTATTTGTGTTTCTGTTTGAAATCACTTGTATAATCAGTATTAAATTGCCATTTTCTACATACTTGCGTATCTATTTTTCTTGCACTATGGGTTTTTGTCTGCTTTTGCTACCAAAATCTAGCAAACACTAGTAAAATATTGGCGCACTCCGCACCACACAAGCTTAATACAAGGTGGTTTTAATACAGTTAATAAGTTTAATTTATTATATGGTAATATAATAATTAATCCGGAATGACCGTTTCGAATGATCATTCGGTCACCGGTTGATGATGAGGACCATTCGTGTCCCCGAAACGGCCGTCCCGGACTAATTATTATACACCGCGTTTCAAAACAAATGAACAGCTGTGAAAGTGAATAGTTAATGCATAGAGACAAACAAATGATTAAATTTTCAAAAACAAATTCCAATATTTATTGACAATATCGTTAATAATTTGTTCCGCGTACTGTTATGCATTCAGTAACCTTCGTGGCATGCTGGACGTCAAATGCCTTTTGGGTCAGCTCATTCCAGGCTACCTATAGCTGTCGACGTAATTCCTCTAAAGTGTTGGGAGGATGGGGTAATCGACGCAATTTTCTGTCCATCATATCCCAGACGTGTCCAATAGGGTTTAAGCCCGGGGATATCGTCTTGGAAGACGGGTTCTGGAAGGTCTTGGAGGAATAGCACTAACACGGGCTCCAGAATGATGTCAATGTAACGGCGCGCATTTAGAGGGCCCTGAATGAATGTCAACGGAGACCTGTCACCGTAGCTTATTGCTCCCAACACCATTACACCAGGAGTTTGAGCCGTGCGGCGACGCTGAACAAACTGTAAATTTTGCCTCTGACCTCTAGACCGTCTCATCCGTAAACGTCCGCCAGAGTTAAATAAGCAAAATCGGCATTCGTCGCTCAAGACGATAGTTTCCTATTCATGTTCCCAATGTTGTCGGTTTTGGCTCCACTGCAGTCTGGCATCTTTATGTTGTTGGGTCATAGGAAGAAGAAAATAAGGACGACATGAACGTAACTCAAATGTGTGTATTCGACGATAAATCGTCCTCATAGATACTCTATGACTAATTGTTCGTACCCAATTGATTGCAACAGCACGCGTTGGTTCTACTATGTCCTGTACTTGCACTTAGCCTTAAGAGCCGATCTTCGCGTGCTGCTGTCGCTCTAGAACGTTCCACTGCCTCTGCGACGAATTTCTAAACGTTCTTCCTGCCAATCCATCCAAGTCCGTCTAATAGTGGCGCAAGGTCGGCCCATACGTCTGCTAATTTCCCAAAGCTTAAACAGCCTTATGCATCCCGATAATTCGTCCTCTTTCAAAGGGCTTAAGATGGCGAAAATTTGCACGTCTTCGAACTCGTGGCATTTTTGAGGCACTAACTTTACTAATGCAATAACAACAGTCACAAACAAGCGGCGAACTACTCCGAAAAATACTATTCAACAACACGCAATTTCTTCTTCTATTCTATCTTCTATTCTATCAGCAGTGACAGATGGCCGTCAAAATTTAATCCTTTGTTTGTCCCTGTAGAAATACAATCAAAAATTGGAATATGCCGCCATTTGTGCTTTCATGTCTTTTTAGTTTTTTCATATTATATAGTTGGTGCAAAGAAATATAGAGAAGTAGAGGTGTGGTGTGATGTAAGAAAAAGTGTTAATTCAAGAATTACCGATCTTAACGTAGTTCACGTTGTTAATTCCACAAAACCTTATCAGTCTCCATGCACTAACTCATTCTACATCATTTCAAAGTTCTGCGTCTACTCCTTCGGCGTGGTTCATTTCTTAATATATGGCTGTATAATAAATTAAACTTGTGTGGTGCGGAGGTTACCGATATTCACGTGTTGTTTACAATATATTTCTCACTATACACAACCATTTTGTATGGCTTACCAGCACCTGGCGTGATGATCTGGCCAAAACTGATACATAGCGAGATTTCTAACGGGGTTTTATTAAATTTTCAGGAATAATGCCCTATCTTGGAATCATCATTACCTTTACACTACTTTAAACACCTAAAGAATATCTATTTATACTCGAACCGTTTGAATGGAATGTTCTGTACTTTTATGTTTAAGAAGACCACGTAATCATAGAAAAATCTAGCTTGTTATTGTATTGTGTATTACTGATTTTTCTTTGCCTAACGCCGGAAAACTAACACGCTGTTTTATTTCTAACAAAAATTGAAATTTCAAATCAATACTTGCTGCACAAATGTCGATATTTGGATTTAAACTTGTTTGTCTTTGTCTTAAGAAAAAGTAGGCCAGCTATATTCGTGATTTGTTTAATTTATCAATAATACTTTCATGAATTGATCTGCTGAAACTTAATTACTAATTAAATGTAACAGTTGTGTATTGTTAACATATATACAGGTACAGCGATTAAAATATCCTGTTATGATTCACCAAACATTCTTTCGGAATATTCGGAAAGGATTTCTTAAACCCTCTACCTACGTCCAATCTCGCGTTTCTGTTTGCCTATTTCTTTGTAATGTGTAACACGCAATACGCTCTTAGAAAATATGAAAATTAGAATTAAAAGCCAGTATGTACCGTCTTATATACGTACTTTTTAACCTTGTACCGTGCCATTTCGTTGTATTCTTGTCCAATTTGTAGATTTAGGAAGTTAAATATGGCGTTTAACGTTTTCCTACGCAATTGCGGAGGTTGTAAGTTTGCATTTCTAGTGTTGCTGTGGGATGAAATCATCTAAAACGTGTTTCTATACAGAACATCAGGCCAACAAACAGTTCTTTTTTTCAGTTGCCGGCGTACTACTGTCTCTTTTGTTAATCGGTTTTGCCGCAGCCATAACGATCCTCCTCATCAAGCGGCAGCAGAGCATGAGGACGACAGCCGCACTAAACAAACGATTTCCGCAGACATTTCAGCAATCCATCGAAGCACAACATCTACTGGAGGCGGAAGAAGCTTAAGGATGAGAAATTTGTGATATAAACGACAATTATTTAGTACCTACGATGATACATTTTAAGCTGGCTTACGAAAGGAGCACTTCTGATTTCAGAATGAGCGTTTTTAACTTTTTTTTGGAAACGTTATTCGATCTTAGAAAAGTTCTTAAAAGAACCGGGTGCTGTAATTTTAATTTAATTCTTTTATTGGTTGTTAAGGACGTGATATTTTTCTACTGCAAAGTTTAAACTCATCATAACTATTTTTTGTACTTTGCTTTTAATCTCTCTGCAATATTCAGAGTTTAATGTTTACCACACCGGTTTTTAGAAATTAAGTTATCAGTACGTTTAAAGTACTTAATCTATAGCTTAAAGATCCTGTTTGCGGTACGATTTAAATTTAATCATTTTTTACACCTCAAGCTTTAAGTGTATTTATATTTTCATAACGAACTATACTTACTATATGCAAATTTTTAAATTTTAACCGGTAGCACTAGCACTATATTTTGTGATACAAGCAAAATGCAATCTTGGTGTACGCAACGCTAAGAAGTACTTTCGAAAGTAAGCATTCTAAATTGTAAACTTCGAAACGAAAACATCACGTAATTTGTAATAAATCCTATTGCACAGTTGTAAAAACTGTTTCCGTTAGTATTTCTTCGTTACGTATTTGAAGTTGCATTTAATTTTTTTACATGCTCAATTTTTAATTCTAAGAATATTTATAGTTCTTCGTAACTATGGATGAAAAACAGATGTTTATTGTCTTTACGCTGTTTTGATTTGTAAAGGTAAATTTCAATCTGCTACTTGTTGCCCTTTCGTCTCTCTCTTCCTTTGTGGTCTTTAACATTTTAATTTGTTGTTATTTGTAACTCGAAATAGTGAACTTCAAAATCTTCTTCGATTTGCAAATTTTATGTCAGTATAGTTAACTAGTATTATTTTTTGTTGGTTGATGAACAACTCTGTTTGTGATAACATTTGGCCAATAGTTTTAGGGATCGTAGAGGTAGATGACATTGTAACATTGTGGTTTGCCTTAGCAAAGGAAGATGTTGTTTTCTTTTTTTGACACATATAAAATAATCTGTATAGAAAAATGTTAAACATTTTATTTCTGTTATTGTTACACATAAATTCTATATACCGACCACTCAAAGATGTTTTATTTTCGCTACGTAGAAGCAAATCCACTCGCGAGTTAAGAATCATTATTTATGTCACGAAGAACGTAAGCGCGCTCTTCGATCAAGGATGTCACTTGCAAAAAATTTGTCATATTTTATATTTTCCCTACCATCAGCTCAAAATTGCTAAAAAAAATCAGCGTTTTACGAATATATTGGTTGTGTTGTTTCCTTTATGTATTGACAGCTATCGCACTATATTACGCCTCGAAGGACGTAAAATGACATTCCATCCCGCTTTCAAGGATAACCAAAGCAACTAAATCGTACTTAGTGTCCGGCTAAGTATCAGTTCTGCTATCTTCTTCGGAGCATCTCTTATATTGAGTTATTTCAGGTTCTTCTACGTGTAATATTTTGTTTATGTCATGAATTGTTTATTTAATAAATATACTTTGTATATCTACGTACTACATTTAATTTTAAGAGCAACTGATTAAGCGAGTAAACATATAAGCGTTGCAATTAATCCTTTCGCATCGCAAGAAAGATACACCGAAGCAGACGACGGCGTTGTTTTTCAAACTAGGAGAATGTAACATTTTCAGTTATTAACCTAATCGTACCCTTCAATATAATTCAGAGAGTTCGTTAGATCCATGGTAAAATGTCCAACAATTACAATCTTCGGCATTTCGTTTATCGTGATCTTTTACGTTTGCTTCGGCTTCCTTATCCTTATCTGCACGCGTTTCATAAAAAGTTCTTACTGTAACGTCAGCATATTGTTCAGCACCAATAAAGAAGATATATTCTAGGGCTTCGGCAGTACTGTACGCCTCTTTTGCGGAAAACGATATCGATGAAATTGGGGAAATGCACGAAGAACTATTGAGATTTTATGACAAAATATTTGTAACGAAGAATATTGGTTGATGCAACAACAGGAACATTAATTATTCTAAGAAATGTGTCCCAGGAGCTCAGGTATAAACGTCATAATCTCGATTCATAGCATGTTCCAGTTACAATATATACATTAAAATCACACCGTAGTACTCCTTTCTTTTGTGAAAAATATTCCATCCAAGAATTGAAAATAAAAATGATATAAAAACTTAGGTTTTTAATGAACAATCTTGTAACGATAGTGATAGCAAGGAACGTGGCGTAGTATGGTAATGGCCTCCTGCACGTCTTGAAGCTACGACATGCGAAAAATAACATGCGTATACTTTCCCTTATTCCAAGAAGGAATATCGTTTACAAGTGCCTACACGTCTTACAACTACCACATGCGAAAAACACGGCGAGATAGTCAGGAACATCTCTTGTATAACCCAAAACAAGTGCCAGTCGACTGCAAGAGGTCAAAAAGGACACGGTCCGTTTTCTCTGTTCATCAGATTTTTATTATTTTGTATGTAAACCGTATATAACCTAGTATGGAACCAAACTACTTTCAGTAGTCTTAACGATCTTTATTTTTAATAAAAGAATAATTTTACTCTACAAAGTTCTTCATTAAACCATAGTTTGTTCACATTGTCTTCATTTTAAATTCAGCTATATATATCATGTTTTACGGATAATATTGTGTGTATAAACCGTTATTCTCTATTACCATTATTATTTAATTTATGTACAATTTCGCTTTATAATGTATCATTATATCTTCAGCAAAAATAAATTAAAAATAAATAAAAATATAATAGCTAATATAAGAAATAACATCCTGGTAAAACAAACGTAAAGCACGTTCTCAACACGAATCTAAATTCGGTAGCAGTAATCATATAAATGCTAGGAAATATGAAACGGCGCACTCTATGCATCGGGTACAAAGCATAAATCAACGTTCTCTGTTTATCAAGAGGAATATAGATTTAACGTCACCTCAAGACGTAAAATAAACGTAATACATTCGCAAATTTTGAGGATGTTACTACACAGTTTCATATTTCCTACTACAATAATAACACGAATACTGCAAAAATTATGTACACACATATTTAAATAAACATTATAAATTAAATTCACAATAAAAAATACAATATTAACACAGTAGAAGTAGTAATGGTGATAGGTAAATATATATTCATTTAATCACAATTTTCATCTCCCATTTCGTCGTCTTGGACCGAATCGTCGCGCGAGGTGTCGTCTCTGTTGCCTTCCCGGTTATTCATCCTGGTTCGGGCCGTCTGGCGGATCTGATTCAGGCAAGTGAGCATGCGGATCATGAAAGCGGCCGGTACGGTGATCGTATCTCTCGTCTCTTCCAGCATGATTTCGTTTCTCTGAATCAGCTGCGATTACAGGGAGAAAAACTAAAAATTTCTTATTACAACTACATGACTTGCCAAAAGAATTCCAAACGTTATTTAAATTTTCCAAAAATATTTTTTCCAGTGCAAGATGCCATCTGTTACTGTAAAGTCCAGACGTTTTCTTATCTATTCACGCTACCAATCTTACTGTTAAGATTATATTAAATTGAAAAATACAGTATTTAGTAACATTATTCGAATTTTAGAAAGCGATATCTTCTGATGGGGAGGTAGTTAAGTAGCAACATTAAAAACTACTCCAAACTTGAAGCAGATCTTGTTAATATAAAAGTTTTTTATAATGATGTTCGGAGACAACTTCTCTTTATGAAACGCAATAATTGAGATTGAGGATTAACCTTAAACCTTCGGTGGTATAAAGCGTACCTTGTTAGCCGCTTCAACGTCGAAAGTCGGATCTTCAAGGACCGGCGTCCATAGTTTGATATCGTGATCGATGCCGCTGGTGGCCAGCAAAGGCAATGACGGGTGCGGCTGTAAGCAGTTCACGACGTGATGGTCGGCTTGCAGGAGCATCTTCAATTCGGCCGTGTGTCGATCCCAAATGAATACGTGACCACAATCCGATCCCGACATGACGTAATCGTTGCCCCAGAACGACGCTTCCTTGATCATGGTCCTAAATTTTGCAAAAAAAGTCATAACAAAGTCCATCTATTCTCCAGTTGGAAACGAGGTAAAAATTCGCGAATTCAACTGTTTCTATGTTAGATTGAAAACCCGTCAGACTACGCACGTGATTCAGGTCCCCGAAAATATACAAGGTGTTATATTTTATAGGAACTAAAATAGCATAATTTCAACGTAGCAACGGTTTCGCTAAAGATTTTGTAGACAATAATTGATATGAAGATGATGCACCATGAGGATTTTATATTAGGAAGGTTCGTTTTTTTATGGTGTTTTTTTTTTTATCTCAAATTTAGATTTCGTTCCTCTTGATTGATATCATCCGTCTGACTTTCGTGGATTTTGTTCATACCTTGCGTTTCGATGGCCCGTGTACTTCATCTTCAAATACGGCTCAAAAAGACCTTCATCACTGCAATCATCGTCTATATCGTCATAATCCAAATCCACATCCACCTAAGAGCAAAACAGAAAAGAAAGAATCAAAACGACTTCCTCGTTTAGAATCTTTCTTTTAAGAAGGGTGCTTACCATCTCCTTCTGATCCTCGTTCTCGTCGCTGTTGGTGTTGTACGTCTGCACATCGTTGATGTTGAGATTGTCGGCGGTGAGGCTGATCGTCGAGCTCGACGTGCTCTGATCGAAGTATCGTAGGCTGACCGAGGGTTCGGCACCGGTCCGCTCGATGTAGCCCTGACGCAAGCTACGTAGAACAGACAGACGTTGTCTTAAATGCCTAGTTAGTATGGATGTATTAATTGTTGTTGGATCAACTGAATGACTTGTCTGATTTGTCGTTGTGGGTGGTTCGTGTTCGTTATTTGTACTACAATAATAGAGAAAATATGCGTATTTTACACACCGCCAGATCAAGTTCAGTCAAATCAAAAAATAATAATAAAAAAAGGAGAACAAAGATGTGCCAATTCCGAATCGACAGGTTTGTTATTGAAAGACCAGAGCGTAAGTAAGTAATCATCTTTACATGTTTCGATCTAGAAGCGGAAAGGTTAATTTCTTTGTAAGTGTGCATTAATATATTCGTTATTTCCCAAATCTTGACGATGACTAAGTCAAACAGTTTCCAGCTTAATTTGTACCATGTGTTTCTATTATGAGGTGATACATTAAACAATCCATATAATCTCGAACGAAAACAGAACGTGACGTAGATTGCTCCGACAACTTACTAAACAACATTCGTAAAATATGAAAGTTCCGTTACCCGATGAGGTTAGTGTAGAGCAGACGTCGATATTGGCGACATCTGTTGTATTCTTAAAATAACATGACATTAAATTATCGCTAGTTAGATCAGTTTCAATTTGGGATTCTTAAAATAACATGACTTTAAATTATCGCTAGTTAGATCAGTTTCAATTTAAATATTGATTGCGTAAAGTATCCAAGGCAACGTAAAAAAAATCGGCAGAACACCGTCTTATTTGATATCTCGTTATTAAAGCTATGAAAAGACAAAATGATCGTTCACAACAATTAAAACATACACTGTGAGGTACGCAATAATAACGAATTTATTAATGTAAGGAGGAATTAAATGAACAAAGGATGGAGAAACTTAACGAAATCTAATCAGAACACAACGTTAGAAATTGCGAAACGTCACATCTACGCCATCAACCATATTTCACAGTTAAATACGTACAAAGACATACTAATATAACATCATACTAAAAACAAAACAATACTTTAACTCCCGGTTTACAGAATACCCTTTAATCTCGAATCAAGGTTTGTGTTTAGAATTTAATTCGTTATTAAATTAATTACTCGTGATTAAGTGATTAGAGTTCAATTGCATTCGGTGCAATTTAACTAGCAGTTCAAAAACATATTACCGTTCACTACTACATCTAAATAATTGTGTTATTCACAGATTAAAGTTTACTTTCCAACAAAATAATAATAATAACAAATCCAACAAAATACTCTTTAATATATGCGAGGATGACAACAATGAAACGAATTTAGTTTTATTATTCGCTTGAGGCTAAAGTAGCCTTAATCTCTCCATGGTTAAGCAAAGTAATGTCACCTTCATCTTTAATGCCGCAGACGTGCAATTTCGTTCTTTCCACAATAACAATTATCAAACAACATTCAAATGTGGATGTAGTGTTAATTCAATATTAAGTAACAAATAATATACATATACAAGGTATTCCAGGACTTCTGACGTAATTATCTTAACAAACCTATGACCTTGTGATCACTTATTCCAAAGGTTTTTTTTTTACTTCTCTACGAGAATATGTATCAAAAAGTGCTTTTTTTTTATCAGTAAGCAAAAAGTGCAGCATTTGCAACCGGCGTAATAAAACGGAATGGCTTCAAAAGTTCTCCCTGACATTTTGAAATTTTTTTTGTGCCCACTTGTTGTTATATTCACTTATCGTTTTTAATGTCGTTTGTCTCCGCATTATTTGCTTCTGTTTTCCTCTTTAGAAACTTATTTTATACGGTACTCTTTAGTAAAGTTGTTTTTAATTTAATCGTGCGAAATTAGTGACTTTGTATTAAAGAATGGGAGGTGCGCGATGTACAAAAATTATAAAGGCCAACTTGTGCGACACAAGTACGTACTGGAATTAATCTAAAAATTTGCGAAAACGGGCTCTACATAACAAAAAAACTACATTTTCACCTGATACACAACTTCTGCACAAGCTTAATGTATGGGTTATCTTATAGGACCCTTATTCATTAACGGGACTTTAAATGGTCAAATATATTTGATGATACAGTTAGTTCTTCGATCGCAGAAAAATCAGAGCAAGATCCAGATTTGTTGGAGAATGAGACAGTATTTCAACAAGATGGAGCGCCTCCACAATACGCTGTCGGAGTATGACAATTGGACCTAAAGAATGACCTGCTAGATCGCCAGATCTTACACCACTTTTTTTTCTCTGGGGGCGTCTGAAGTCTAACCTGTATGTCACGCGTTCGGTTTCCTTACAAGAATTACGTCAAAAAATTGTTGTTGAAGAACGTCAACGAGTTTCTCCTAAAATGTTGTAAATGTCAGGAAAGCATTTGAAGCAAGATTGTGCTATTGCATAGCATTTAGTCAAGTAAAACGCACTTTTTACTTACTGACTGAAAAAAAAGACTGCTGTTTTATGGATATCTCAAAAATAATTTATTTCCGACATAGTTGTGTATTAGAATTGTGTCAGGTGTCCTGGCAGCGAATTGACACGGGGACATCTCTACATAGAGAACCCACGAAATAGGCAAAATTAGCAATCTGAACCAACAGCAAACCGTAAATTATCTCACGTCACAGCGATATCTAGCTTTTAAACAATTAGACGCCATTTTAAAGAACGGATTTTACTGAATCGTTCCTAGAAATCCACTAATTAAGTAATATAGAAACAGTATTAATGACAGTATCTGAGGAGCTAATTTAAAGAACAAAATGCATTTATTTCAACCAAGACATCCCGTTGTTAAGTTACACATAGCAAAAATGTATGTGTACCAAAAAAAAAAAAGAACTCGAATTTAATTTAGCGTCATCTGGAGTTAAAAGCAGAAATTCCTTATTACAAGTCAATTGCCAATTTCCACCATTGCGTTAGCTTCTTACATGTACGAGGGTAGCTTGAGAAGTTTCCAGTCTAACGTAGAAGGTTTCTTTTCGTCAAAGCTTAACCCACTCTTAATTCGAAAATAAACTTGCGCAGGCGTATTACCTTTCAAATACAAGAATGTTGAGGTTTGAAACTTTTTAGGCTACTCTCACATCTGTTCCCCGGTAATACTTACTCGGAACCCGCTGGCTCTGCGGTAACCGTACTGCAAACCGTCTCATCTGTCGAGGTGTTGGTGGACGGCGTTGTCGTCGTTTCGACGGTCGTGTCTAACGACGTAGATGGCGTCTCGTTTGACAGACATTCCATACTTTGCTCGGTAGGATCGTGCGACGTCACGATTACTATATTCGCCGTGCCACCTAACGGGTCGTCGTCGCTCACGTTCATCGCATTCTCTTGATTCTCTTGGTTATTATTGGCGACTGCGCCAGAAGCATCATTTCCCGCAGTCAAGGTGTCGTCGCCGCCCGCGTTGAGCGCAGCTCTCGTCATCGGATCATTCAGCATGCGCGAGAGAACGTGCGTCATCCGTTGCATAAGATTACCTTGCAGTTGCGGTCTCGCCTGGCTAATGCCGGCTAAAATAACGATTAATATGAGATGGCGGTGAAATTGAAATAATTCTACTTGGGAAGTTAATAAATACAATCCCGGGACAAATTAAAATTTAATGTAGAATTAAGTTAAAGCGACACGTGGAATGCGGCAATTAACTAAGTAAAAAGTCTGTCACATTCTACCTGAAATTTCGACTTGACCCGAGATTAAATTTTAACCTATGTTGCTGCAATTGACCATAAGTGTTTATAAACTGGAATTATTCGCAATGATTAGAAGACGGTGAACCAGTTCAATTGAATTTCTGCTAATTACATGTTAGGAAAAGTAACACATATGTTTTATTTTATTTTTTTGTGTGTTTAGCCAAGTAAATTCTTACTAAAAATTAAATATTCGACACGTACATGAATTTTCACGTTCGGGTCTAGCATCGGGACCAGTATCAGACCAATCTCCTCGCAATCTTAGCCTCCTGACAGGTGGGGGCGACTTACGTTCCCGTTTGCTTCCACAATTCTTCAACCGTGACTTCAATCTGTTGTTCTTTTTGAGCTCGGCGTAACTGCGTTCCTTTAAAATACACACAAGTGAGAGCATACCTCAAAGCTGTTCGTTAATGATTGTTTACTTGAATGCCAAACAGATAGAGATGATCGCAGGAATAGCTGACGAGCATGTCTTGGCCATCCTTACTGTAGCTTAAGGATGTGATTCGATAGGGACGGTCTTCTAGATCGGGCGCTATAAAGGTAGCGAACGGTTTGGCACTGTGAAATCCTACCAACACAAATGAGAAAGGAAATACAATAATTTAATGTTGAAATAGTGCAATATTACCGGCACCCTGAGTTGTTAAACATCTGCGGTCGTATATTCTCACAGTAGAATCTGAACATCCTACTGCAAGATGGTGAGATACCATCGGATTAATATCCAACGCTGTTACCGCATTCGTGTGTGATATAAGGATATCCTCTTTGCAACTCATCTTCTTGCAACTGTTCTCATTCAAATTAAATAGGATAAAACGAATCATCTAATCAGGTTAGTACGTTACCTCGATTTTGTTCGTAAATCAAACCAACGTACGGTACCATCTTCGCCACAACTTAAAAATGTATTTGGATCGTTGTATATCGTTATCACTTCGTGCGTTGTTCCAGCATGGCAGTTGAATTGATTATTATAGGTTTCCTTCGAACGTTGCAGATCTTAACATAACCACAAACCAACATCCAATAGAGCGTTTTGTATTTAGAGAATAAACTTACCTGTATGTAGTATGATTCCATCCCCTGAGCATGATACTATCTGCCGATCGCCGCAGGAGGGTAAGAATTTTGCACTGAAAATATTAGCATGATGACTAGTTGTATAATCTACTAAGACTTTGTAATTATGGCCGTGAGTAATGATCAGATGTTGATCGTCAGATCCCGACAGTATGTATTCACCAGTGCTGTTCCATTGCAACGTATTGACACAACCTTCGTGAACTGGAAGCTTCTTCAGTAAGCCAAATCTCTGTATAAATTGTATATTATCTGGAAATGATTTCGGCAATGTTTATATAATGTTATCTGTATTGAATTGGATTGTTACCTTTTACATCATTGTATAATTTAATTTTATTACTCTTATATGGTTGACAATAAATATCTCTAAAGACCGATTTACCCATAATATTATTGTTATTACGACAGTCAGCGACGATCCTTTACTCGTCCGTTTTCATCGTGGTAAAAATGTGTTTGGACTTTTTTCATCATCAAGCGAGTTGCATTTACTCAACACTAAAACAACTAAAAATAACGTGTCCTTCAAAAATTATCTTTAATTTTGCATAAAGCGTAAAGCACTCGCGACTTGTGTATTGTCAATACGGGAAGATATATTTTTATTCGTAGATTTATAATGTTGTTACCATGTCAAATACGAATAAACATAAAAAAGGGATCTGTCTATAACCTAAAAGAACCGAGAACCGTATCGAATTTGAAAAATAAATACGGTCTTAAGCGAACGTTTTTGAAAATGCGCGTAAGAGACAGACGGTGCCCATTTTGGTATTTTCAGGTAGCGATCGTATCAAATCGAATAACGTTTTTGCCGTTTTAAACTAGTAAAAGCTAAAGGTTCATAAAAAGCCATCATCTGTTCTCGTCCCCAACCGATTTTCGTTTATCTTCCCTTCCATGTAATTAGAAGACTATTGTGATCTTAATTTACACGGTGCAATTCACATTTAATGTTAACTAATCAAGGAAACAACTGAGATTCCAAGAATTATTTAACAAAGGTTTGAGAACATTTTTCTAATAATATCAATTAATTATCGTAAATTATGTCGATCCCGCGATATCGCAAAAATTTACGCAATCGAATCTTCAATATTACATGTGTTTTTGCAAAAATTAGGAACTAATCTAAGGCAATAGTACCGATTACGATACTATTCCAGTAATTTATTGTTGGCAACCGTTAAATTTGTATTTCGCGCGCAAACAAGCCGCAACAAAGGGAAGATGGCCGTAGTCAGAAAGCGTCAAACGCATGGACGTAGCCAAAGGGGGCGCGAACGGGACCACGCCCACCACCGAGAATCTCCAGAATAATTTCACTTTCGTCTCTTAATGCCGGTCATAGAAGCCAACTCTAATTACGAAGGGCGTAATAACTAATTATTATAGCGATTAAAAAGATTATTTTGTAGGAATGTGCACCAATGTTAAATAAAAAAATGTAAAGGAAAATTGAATTTGAAAATTGAATCTAATTCAGCTTAAGAAACAAGCTTTACAAGAGCAACGTGAACATACAAGCAGTAACTGCGAGGACTAAAATAAACGAGAGAATTTAAAAACGGATTTTTCGATCAAAATAAAATATTTCTTCGTCATTATGTTCGTGTAATAACTTTTAACCTTAGAAAATCCTTTTTTTAGATATCTCCGATAAAAAGAAAATTAGAAAACATTGACATTTTACTCAAAATAAAAAATACATTCAATTAACAAAAAAAAGTAAAGGCTGCGCCTTCGTGTGATGCTAAAAAATTAAGATTGTCTGATGCAGTAATAGTAAGACCTCTTAGTGTATGCAACAACTCTGCCTGAAATGTTTGCATTCATTCTTTGTTATTTTTACGATAATTATGTTTTCCGTCCATGTAAATAAATACCCAGGAAGTAAAGACAATAATCACGACATGACAAGGTTGGATTTGGTTTGTATGCATGTACTAGGTTTGGATGCAACACAGCGGTTGACAACGCCGACGGTTTTTCCCCATCGACAGCAACTTAGCGAAGACGGCATGATCAGCCAAACGTCAAGTAAAATAATTGGGCGATAGCAGCCGAAAGAAATTTATACTACGCCTAGCTAGAATCATTAAAAAGAAATTATTCTAGCTAGGCAATTAAATTAAATGAAAAAATCTTGCAACAAATAAATACATTTTCACTATCAACATTTTTTTTTGCATTTATTCATGTGGTTTCTAGTTATCAAGGCAATAGAAATACGCAAGAAATGAAAATATTTTTTAAAAACATTTTAGACATTCCTTGTACAACTAGGAACTACTTTATGGTGTATTAAGTAACGCAAAAAGTCATAACCATTTACTTTAAAATGCAATACTTCCCAAGTTTAAGCGGATTTGAAGTTCCCGCTATTTCAACAGAACGCACCCTTAAGAAAAGGGGCACGTTCAGTTTTTGCTGAATAGGATAGTATTCAGGCTCCGTTGATCATTGTACTACATATATTGTTTTTTTTTTCGACCTGATTATTGAATTAAAATAATTTTTCTTGGTTCTCAAACGTAATATGGTAATTTTTCTTAATCCTTTAAGGTTCGAATGAATTCATGATTTATAAATAACATAACCTTAAGCACACCATTGTGATGTAACAACTTGATTGTTGTTTTAGTTTTAATGTCATTTAAAGTGGGAAAAATCATCAATAGATATTGGGTGGTAACTTTATTGCCGACGTTCGTTGCGATTACTATTTACGCCGACTACTCCCATACTCAGGAGTGGAAGAAATCATTAAAAAAACAGGAATAAAATGATATACCTTTTCCCTAAAAATATCTACTGGGCTATTATCCCCGCTACGGGATTTGCAATCGGACGGTACCTAGACAAGAAGGAAACCGAGAGAATGACGTTATTTAGAGACAAAAGTGCGTTATATGGAAGAGAACTACAAGAAGGTGAAAAACCATCGTGGCCGTAGAATTAATTATTGTAAACGTAGTATAAAGATGTAAATAAACAAGTTTCCTATTGTACAGGTATTTAATTGCACTCTGCTTATAATAGGTTTTACATTTTAGTATGTTTTACATTACAATCTTCTGATACAGTTAACAAAGAAGATTTGCTGTTCATTATTCGTAATAAACTTGAAAGCTTGACGTTTGCTCTTTTTAGTCTATATAATTGGCTTAAAGCAGTCAATGTCAGAATCTTCCAGTTTCTGATTGATTTGACATGATTCACAATCTTGATTTGTACTTTTTCTGGTAAATATGTTGCAAACTAAATCTTAGATTCAAACCTGTTGATTGTATTCTTACGATTTATTTTGGTAATTTCATTGCAGGTTGTCTATAATTTTACGTTTTGAATTACTTTTAGTGGAGAATGTCCTTTAAGTTTAACAGATCGCTCTGACTTACAGCACATGAGTTTATGAAATTCGCTATTTTGTAGATGATGCTCATTCAAGTATAAACATTTAATATTGATTAGACTATCTAGATAGATTTCTTTAAGATTGACAATGTAGGTGCTTAATTCTGAAAAGAATTTGAAACTAGGAATTAATTGATGTAAAGTATGCCACAAAAACTTCTTTTGTAAATATCTCTTCCTCGCAATACCTTTCCTAATTAAATTATAACAACTTCTGTACTTGCAATATTTTGTTACCGCATGCAAAACGTTATCACGAAAAATGTAATCCATAAGTAAAATTCTATTTCATAATTTTTGTTATTAATTCATCTTTAAATTCGTTTGTTTCATACGAAATCATTCTTAATATTTTTAATTCCGAAGAATTTCTCTCTCTTGCTTCATAACAGGTTGAAGATGGACTTCTCTCAAGAATTTTTAATATTTGATGATCGTTCAGCGGACTCGTTTAAGAACTAGAAAAGTATTTTTGATTTGAAAGATATACTTCAATTATCTCATACATATATTTTTTTTATTTATATTTATTTTATTAATTACATATATAATTAAAATTATCTAGTTTTATTTTTCTTTTATTAAGGCTTATTTTTTGTGATAAATTACAGGAGGATCGCCTGCCTCTAATAATTGTCTTTGATTAGTTATAAACACAAATAAAAGCATTTAAAATCTTTTGTAAGATAAATTAATGAACCCTCTTAATTGAGTCTCAACGGCAAAATTTAAGGCCAAACTAAAATTTTAGATTTATCCAGTTTGTTTTCATTATGCATTACTTTGATTTTAATGATACTTTAACCTTTTCTTTTTATTTTATGTTGGCTACGCCGTAAATCATTTTTTCATAACCTATATTTCTTAATGAAAACCACAGCATAAGTCAATAATTGTAGTTGGATTAAACCAAAACGAATATCGAGTAACATGTCGAAGTTATATCCAGACACCTGTTCTAATTATAGTCATCCCCCTTGTGCCCAGCAACTCCCACAACAGAATCCAACGTTTCCAAATCCGACAATAAATCAAAATCAGTTGGATGCAGTTTACAGTAGTAGGCAGATGTTAAATCGTAACCAGTACCCTTGTTCACAATCAGGATCAAACATGCTTCTTGAAAATATGGATGGAAGTTGGTACACCGACCAAAGGTTAAATGAAGAGAGAATTATAAGACAAGTTGATAAGGTTGAAAACATAGAAATTACCAGCAAAGATTTATCTCCAGCTAGTTTTTGCAGTAATTTAGATCTACTTTTGCCTGATTTGTATAAGAGCGTCCCAAAAGATATTTACCACAACAAAGTACAAGAACAGCAGCCAATCTACAGCATAAATTACCCTCAACGTGTCGAGTATCCACCTTGTGCCCAGATGAATTGTGAGATCGACACTTTGAACAGATACGAAGTTAATGGTGGATATGATTGCTCTCAATCTCAATATTATAAAAACAATTATAATATATACAGTCAATGTCAAGATTTTAACTCGACTTATATTAACAGCGATGAGTATTACCTACAAAGTCAAATTTTTGGATCGGAAAACATACCATTTACACAGATATCGAACATTGACCAACAAACAGAAGGGTCAAGCGAAGAAAGTGATATTATAGTTGAAGATTCAGAAGAAGAGGCTGATTATAATGAATTGTATAATTCCAGATGTATTATCTGCAATTGCTTTTACATTTCTAATGGAATCCAATTTTATTTATTAACGGAAATGGCTCCATTAACTATGTCAAGTCAAAAACCATTGAATACCAAGATACGAGAACTTCTAGGGCCAATAGATACGAAACGTAGTTATCTTTGCAGCCAGTGCTTAGGCTTAATCAATACCATCGATCACTTACAGTTCAAATTAGATAACTTTAAGTATGAATTAATAAATAAATTTAAATTACATTCGAATACGATGACGGTCAGTAAATTTATAAATGATCGAAAAAAAATTAAATACAAAGATACATGTAAGCACAAATTTTGTTGCAAATTATGCAGAAGGACATATTCCTTACAAAGTATATGTGTTTTACATTTTCGAAAGCATAAATTGATGAACAGATTTCTATGTGATATTTGTGGTAGACGATATACAAAAAAAGTGATATTCGAGGAGCACCTACAGTTGCATAATCTTAACCAAAGAAAAAAGATTCAGGAAAATATACCAAGAATCGATGCTTTCTTTTGTAAAGCATGTCGCATGATCTTCCGAACCAAAACAAAGCTAAGAGAACATCAAAATTACTGTTTAGGCAAGCTCCCATATAAATGTAAGTATTCATCTTGTAATAAGAATTTCGCAACGTCCACCAAGCTGAAATATCATGTTAAATTGAAACATGATAAGAGGTTTACATCGATTTGCTCTATTTGCAATATCGGCTTCATCAAAACATCAGATTACAAATCACATATGGTCTCACATAACACAGTGAAGAAATATCAATGCTCTAAATGTCAAAAATGCTACAAAACAATGAGTAATCTCAATTTCCACATGAAATTTCACAACGAGAATTTGCCATTCAACTGCGAGATATGCAACAAGGGATTTATGAGGAAAGAATACCTAGAATCACACGTTAATACCCATAAAGGCATCAAAAAATTTTCCTGCTACATCTGCAATGGCAAGTTTGTATCGCAGAAGAACTTGGATTCGCATATGAAATGCCACGATGAAAACATTAAGAAGAGATCGTGTAACTTGTGCGGAAAACTCACCGCCAATGTGCAAGATCATATGAGAAGCCATAATAATTTAAAAGAGTTTAATTGTAACCAGTGCGATATGAAGTTTAATACAAAAAGTGCAATGTATAAGCATAAAAAAAGAAAGCATAGGGATGCTTAAAGAAGGAAGCGTTAAAATCTGTATAGAAATGTCTATTTTGCAATAAATTTACCTATTTTGTAAGTAATTTGCTGTGTTCTTGTAGTGTGCTTAGATTATTTGAAATTGAATACCCTGTATAAAAGTAAATCAACTGTTAGATTAAATAACCAAAGAACTAAACAATTAGAAACGATTTAATACGACCTAACATAAAACACAAAAATAAACAAATCAATTCGTTTCCATGGATTCATCTTCACTAGATTCTTCATCTTGGCTCCCCTCTTCCTCCTCACTCTCTGCTTCAGCATCCTCAGAATCGGAGCCTAACCACTCTTGCGGTTCTTTATCACCAATGATCGTCTTCCATTCGTCCATCTTTTTCATGTCGAGGGAGTAGAAATCGTTTAACGTTATCTGTTTGTCGCCATCTTCGAACATTCCGCCGTACAAGAATAGGGTGCCGTGCTTAACGGCCAGTCCGCAGTTCATCCTGGGCGTCGGTACGAATACGTTAGAAGCGTTGGAATTATTGCCTTGTGAAGAAGCTGATAATTGAGTAGTAGAAGCTGGACCTATGGAAACTTTAAAGATACCATCGTCGGATATTGTAGTCTGTTGCAGCGACTGTTGTATTTCTATTGGATCCTCCATCCCCCCTAAAAATTATGAAAATACGATCTAGTAGTTGGGTACCAGGAGCTTACGAAACGAATACAATAACATCACGTATGATACACTTTGACTTTTTTGGTAATCTCAACATTATACAGATGCTGATACACGTCAAAAATATTTTGATAATATAATTGGGCATTCGTTAATAGGAACTTTCAATTTTCATATCTCGAGCCGTCGTTAAGTTTTTACATTTGAATAGCAATACCTACCAATAGTATTACCTTCCATACTATCACTCTCTTCTTCGTCTTCTCCCTTGTTTTTCCTCCTTTTTGCTTTGGTATCTCTTTCCTTCTTACCACTAGGTAAAAGAGACCTCCAGATAAGCTTCTCAAGATCTAAATTATATGCATCATTGTAGAAAATTCCTGACAATATTTCCTCATCCTCTTCAACATCGAAAACACCACCAAAACACACTGCAACATTGTTCGGTGTTGTTGTCATTGACATGCCGCACCGTGGAGATATATTGAGGCCGCAGATCTTTGTTTGGCACCATTTCCATTTCAAACCAGTTGTATCATTTTCTACGATAAATAAAAATTCACATAATCTTAAAGCTGTAATCATCTACTTACTAGTTGGTGTGAGACAGTATGCATCAGTATAGACATGCCCTTTGTCAACGTCCTTCTTTATTTTCTCTTTGGTATAGCCACCATAAAGCAGTATTTTACCATCAGGTAAAGGTGTCAAGCAACATCCGGATCTTGGGGTCGGTAAACTCCCAGATGGCTCAATTTTGTGCCATTTATACGTTTCCATATCAAAAATGTACAAATCATTGAAATACCTGTAGTCTCTCAAGTTATCATGAAAACCACCAAAAACAATTAGCTGCTTTTTATGGCAGATCATGCGATGACCACTTCGAGCGCTTGGGCCATTTGGAGCATTCATTTTCTCCCATTGTTTACTAGCAAGATGGTATACCCATAAATCTCTATAGTGATAGAATTGAGATTGTGTAGGACTTGAAAATTCTCCACCAAACAACCATAATTGTCCTTTATTAGCTGATGTCGTCACCATCTGATGTCCACATCTTGGTGGTGGTCCCCTTGGTGCTTTTACCGAAGTCCATGTATTAGCATTTATATTATAGAAAAATAAGTCGTTATATACAAAGGTCTAGAATAAAAAATATTGAAAAGGATGATACTTTTATATTTCGACAATATTACCTTTTGCCCATTATAAAATTCTCCTCCGAATAATATTAATTCATCCTTTAATGGATGTGCTACAAATGTAAAATTGAGCCTTCGAGAAGGAGGTTCAACTACGCTTTCTGTTACTTTCAGTCTTTGTTTTTCTTCTTTTTCAATTTGTGCAATGATAGCTTCTACATCATCCTACAATTCATATAAGTATACTTATCATTAATAAAACACGTTCTACCTTTACTCTCTTACTTCACCCATCGCTTCTAATTCCTTCTTTAATTTATTGTTCATTTTCTTTTCGGTTTTAGTTGCCGTCTTTTCTGCGCCTTTGCCCTTTTTCTTATCCTTCTTACCCATGTTTACAATTTTCGTTCGTTGTAAGATGTATAGGTTAAAACACGTTAGAATTGAAAATACAGAGCCGTTATTGTTAGACCGTCCGCACACCAGTGTCGGAGAAGATAAGGATGGTAACCAGGAATTACTTAAATTTTTAAAAAAATTGGTTACAATTTAGGGGAATTGCGTATTTGCTCCTCAATTGTAAATATTTACATTGCGCTAAGAAAAGCTAAACAATTATCCATTCTGTATAGGTTGATACTCCAAAACGTAGCCTAATTTAAACATTCGCTAAATTTGATCACGGGCACAGTGGCGGAACATTGGGGTTTCCCATTTTTTCCTATACCTTCGATAATTTATTGAAATTGTAAAGGTTACTAGATTGAGCTCTAAAAAATCACTAGATTAGTCAGATTTTCAGTATATAAATATTACAAACGGTGGAATTTGGAGATATCGGAAATTCAACACGATTGATATTTGACATTTTTTACTTGGAAAAGTAACTATGAATATTAAAAAGAAATACCTAACAGGACAGAACAATACTAAATCTTCACAGCGCACCACTTTAATAAAGTCACTGGTATAATTTCATCAGTCAAATTGATGCAAACTTGTTTCCCATTGGTCAATGTTAATTCAATTCCAGTTTAAATTTTTTGTAATTAACTCAAATTTACCTATAAGAAATACAGCCAAAAGATACATGTATCTCCAAGAAACCTCCACAGTATGTTGTGAACTATTTAGGACTACATTGCGCACAAGTTAAATCAAGCAGTCCGAACCACTTAATTATACTTACTTACTTGCGCGGTACGGAGTATACCGATGCTTAGTGTTGTAGGAATCAATGCTCTTGTTAGATATTTTATTTTAAGTTTAATAGGTACCTATATTTTGCACAGTAGTGTACATGTATTTTACTACCTATGTACAGCATGTTAATAATTGAATGTGAATGGACCTATATGTTTTTTTTCGAGCTATATATATTCTGACTATCTTATTGTATTTATATCTAACTATATGTTTTTATTCATATTTCTATTCATGCAAATATGCACTTTCGAAGTTGGTCGAATCGCATTTAATCCTTAATATATTATGCATATAGCTCTCAGAGTCAATATTTATTTATTAACATAATTTAAGCAAGAATTGTAAGACCATACTTATACATCAAATCTAAATATAAAGTCATTACAACAAAATGTATTTCATGATCAGACTTGTACACTTCTTATGCCTACGTAAATGACATTACAAACAATGCACGTTTTAAGGAGCTTCATCAGCATGTTTTCTCATATGCGCCTTTAAATCGGAAGATCGTGTAAAACATCTTTTATTACATAATTTACATGAAAACTTTTCTCCACTATGTATTCTCATGTGCTTCTTAAGGTAGCCAGAATCTCTAAAATCTTTACCGCAGTCTTTACAGCGAAAGGGTTTCTCACCAGTGTGCGTCCTCATATGCTTTTTTAAGTTGCCTGATTCTGTAAAAGTACGATCACAAATCGAGCACTTGAATATATTTTCACCATTATGAACTTTTATGTGGCGATTCAACTTATAACTGGTAGTAAATTGTTTATCACATATCGAACAAGTTAATTTTTCACCAGTATGCTTCACCATATGTGCTTGCAATTCTGAGGAATAGTTGCATATCTTATTGCAGATAGTACACTTATATGGTTGCTTTCCTGTGTGTCCTCGCCTGTGGATTATTAAATGAGAATAATATCCAAATTCCTCACCACATAATTTACAGGAGAACTTCTCTCCAGTATGTGTCTTCATGTGGTTCCTCAGTCCATAAGAATACGAAAACGTTTTGCTACAGATTTTACATTTCCAAAGTTGATCAGGTGTATGTCTTTTCATATGTGCTTGTAATGAGGATGAACACTTATATGTTTGACCGCATATTTTGCAGGAAAACTTTTCTCCGGTATGTCGTATCATGTGATTTCTAAGTTGATAAGAATATACATACGATTTGTTACAGATTTTACACTCAAGTTGATCGCCGGCATGTTTCTTCATATGTGCATCTAAAGAGGAAGACCATATAAACTTAACACCACATATTTTACAAGAAAGCTTGTCTCCCGTATGTGTCCTCATGTGCTGTATAAGGTGAGGAGATTGTGTATATGATTTGTTGCAGATTTGACATGACCAACGTTTATCTCCATTATGTCTTTTCATATGTGCCTTGAAAGAAGTTGTCCATCTAAATCTTTTACCACATAATTTACAGGATAACTTCCTCTTAGTATACGTATTCATGTCTTCTGTAAGTTTAACGCCATGCCTTCTCATATGTTTATTTAAAGAAGAAGACCACATAAACTTTTTATCACATAATTTACAGGAAAGCTTCCCTTCACTGTGCGTCTTCAGATGCGCTGTAAGCTGAGAAGATTTTGTAAATGATTTGTTACAGATCCGACACTGTAAATGTTTGTTGCCAACATGAATTTTTAAGTGGGAGCTTAAGAAACATTTTCTACTAAATTTTTTATCACAATAACTACATGCAAAATACTTCTCTTCTGTATGCTCGCATAATCCTTTTCCGCAAATCTTGCAGCAACTTTGACTAGGCTTATCTAATGTCTGCGTAGCTTCTACTTGTGCTGCAGCTAAAGTGGCCAAGTCAGAATGAGGTACAGACAGTACCTGTGTTTCCTCGGATTTTATACTCAACATAATTTTGTCTGTCGATTCATCACATCCTCCTAAGTCAGTTGTAGGATCTAGGGTTGCACGTCTAGAGCTTTGTACCTGCTTTGCCTCCACTTGTGATTGAAGTGTTTGATCCGACTGTATACAGATCGTTTGGAAATCGTAGGCAATTCTTAGTTTTTCTATGCACATTCCGCAAATAAAAGAAGGCACACGCTCCTTGGGCCATGTCTAAAAATTTGTAAATAATTTCTCTATCTAAATCAATATGAAAGACTTACCATTCCTGTTACGCAGGCCGCTAATTTATCGCAGAAGTTTATAGAGTCGCTATCTGAAGAATTCGTTGGCGTCAAGGAACATTCATGTCCCAAACATGTTCTACAGCAATCACTCAAATCAAATATGGTATCGCTTGAAGGGTCATTAAGATTGGTTTCCTCCTCAAATATAATTTCAATTGACATGTTTAATAATTTTATTACTAGCGCTTGTAACGATTTTTGAATAAATAACTGAGATAATAAATTAAAGATTGGTTCGTTCGATTTACACCCAATTAGGTTATGGAAATACGTCAATTAACATCTACTACCAATGTTGCCAGATTCAAAAAATAGAAATCATTACATCCAGGCTAAAGATGTGCCACGCTTTTCTGCTGGAGGTGTTTCAACAACGAGCATCGTTCGCTCATATGGTTAATCCTCGAAACAAATGCTCCGGAGTAATGTTCCCTTTGCAAGTGTTTCTCAATTAATCTCGATTTAATCACAGATGACAGATCCGTCAATATCCCTGGAATTTGCTGCGACACTGTGATGGATTGATAATGTTGGCATGAAAACAACACGTCAGTATCGGTAACCTCCGCACCACACAAGTTTAATTTATTATGTAGCAATATAAAATAAATTACTTAAAAATGTAAAGTCGCCGCGAGAATTAGACGCGTACAAGACGGTTTACATAAAAAGTAATAAAGACCTAATGAACGGAGAAAACGGACCGTTATTTTGTGTCATCTGTGATACGTCTCCTCTGTACCAGGTGGCGCTAATCATGAATCGTTTTAAACTTAAAATATTTTTAACTTTTATTAATTATTTCCAAAATATAAAATATTCGACAATTACACGCCTCTAGCCGCGTCCTCGATTACTCTCAGGCAATAATGGCTATATCTAAACGAAGAGTAAACGTAAATTATTACTTTTTATTGTTAATTAATTATTATTTATTACATTAAATAACAATAAAAAAAATATGTTATCTTTTTTCCAAAATTAGATTGTAATGAATATACCAGGTGTTTATTTGAATACTTCCTACATTGAATATTTGGAAATTTGGAAATTTTTTAAAAATTTCTTGATTATATTATTATCATATTATCGATGGGATAAGTTTTTGTGCAAAAATTAGTTCACCCGCTTTAACTCCCTGCCTCCTGGAGCTTTCCTCTTAAAAATCTTAAATGGAAAGGAGTATTGAGTAATAGCTCATTTTAATGACCTGTTGAAACAGTACGTTTTGATGTTGATTTTGAAATCTTCATTCTCAACCGAAGACCGGTCTCCGGTTGAGAATGAGGATCGACGTATCAATTCAATATTAATATTTTAGTTTCTTTCCTTTTTGGCGGTTTAGTTTACTTTTATCTTACATTAACACGTCTTGTTACACAATATTATCCTAGAATATTCTGTGATGCTATTATTGTGTGTATTGATGTAGCGAGCGCCGATTCTTAAATTCGATAACATTCAGTATTTATAACATTCTAGTCGGATGTGTTGTAGTGTTAGGTTGAGTAAAATGTTTGTAAAACAAACACAGTTACTACCATTAAAATCGTGTTTATTTTTAATAAAATACAGTAGGTATTGCATCTCTTCCATAAAACTTTCAAAAGACATTGTAGCAAACGATAAATTAAGGCACCTATTGCTCACACTGCACGCTCAAAAAATTTCTATTAATACTTGAAATTTCTTTGGTACGAAATGGAATTCTTGTGAGCGAAAACTTATCTGCATATAAAATATTGTTAGCGTCGCACTTTTTTTCTGTAATCTTCGATACTAATCTTTCATTACTCATTACTGATAGTTTCAGCTTGTGTTTATGGTATTAATTGCACTTGTTCAATACTATACCTAGTTTAACAAACGAACGCTTATTTCAATAGAAATAAGCGTCTCACAATAGTGAGACGGCTAATTTAATGTATGCATATTAGCTTAAATCTAATATGACACCATATTACGTTATATTATTTAATGTTGGTATGATCGTTGTTCAAAATCGACTTTTAACAATGTCACTGAATATTCAAGAATAAATAACTTAACCAGTTTCGTTTCAAACAACGATCTACTTTCTCTCTTTTACTATCTTTTACAGTTTAACGAAAGCTCATAAAAATTATTATAAATATATATAGAATAATATACAGAAACTTCTTCAAAGCAATTAAAAAAAGAAAGTTCGGCGAAGTACAAGGTACACCATAGCGTCTTTATAAGCTCTTCTCTCCGTTGGTTTGCGACGGTGAAAATCTCTGTTTTGCCGGATATACGGCCCTGATCTCCCTTGAGCCCACGGGCAACGTCGGCCGGTAATTGGCCTTGATGTAGCCTCTGAATTCGTCGCACGGACAACGATCCTTGTACGAGTACGATCTCAGTTCCCTGAACGCCTCCAACTATTAAGAGAGAAAGAGAAATATCAATTTGAAGGTACTTTATGCAAATAGCAAACGTGTTAAACCATAGAATAGTTAAGCAAGCACAGATTCAAAAACCATTGTATCCAACGCAGTTAAAGAAACAGGCAAAGCACTAGCCCATAGATTCCCCTTGGAGGCGAAACCGCCTCCAAGTGGCAGAGTCACTCTGATGACAAGTCCTTGCATGTTAGCCAACACGCGACTCATAGAATCAAACATGTTTCTATAAGAATGTGAGAGCTTGAAATGACTTGTTACACAGTAAATGCGCATGTTAATACGCGCACAAAATCAATTATTTTATTTTTTTATGTGCTTCGCCATAATAAATGGTCGTGAACGATAAGCAATGGAAGTCATTATAAACATTATTTTTATCCTATAAACCTGTTGAGAAGCTAATTTGCGCTTCAAAATGTTCATATCTAAAAGAAATGCTCGCAGTTTCTCTGTTAAGCAAAGAAGCGGTTGCTTTTTGTTTTGTTTTTTTTTTTTTTATCTCTTTGGCTGTTGATAATCACCCAATTTTAAATATGCAACACGGTAACGCAGCAAGTCCTTACGTTAAAAGACAGGAAAAACATTATATTTGAGGTACTAAGAAGGAAAGCATGCTTTTTCTTAACGGATTCTTTTTTTTTGGATCTTCGATGAAATTTACCTAACATACAATTCAAGTTCCGCTTGAAAAGGCGAATAAACGGGTTTGAATTATAAATTAAAATCTGCGAATACCTGTTCATCAGAGATTTCTATCGGTTCCTTGAAGACGATCCAGATGACGCTCTCTAAACAAGGAGGAGTAGTTAGCGAACCCAAATACGTGTAATAAGCGCTCTCCTTCGGTATCAACTTGTTCAGGTTGATCGATTCTCTCATTTCGGTCGTTTGACATTTGTATTGTATTTGAGACATGTACGAGACGATCTTTTCCATTTCGCTGTTCCGCTCGCCCGGCTGTAAGAATCGTCATACTGCAAATGTACTATTTCGGAAGGAAAGTCATTTTACCTGCAAAAATATTCCAAGTACGGTCAAACCATCAGGTTGTTCGGCAGCCTCGGCGAACGAAGAATACTTGCTGGCATTCCAATGGACGAGATGCAACTAGAAATTAACGTACAGATCGCGCTCATCGTTCCATCGACTTTTTTCTTTATTAGATAAGTTACCTCTCCAGCGTAAGCTTTGCCGTTTACAGTATGCTCAGATCCTTTATCGTTGGTCTCCCCCCAATGGCAGTGAAACTGTTCTAAAATGTACTTATCTTCTAGCGGCCCTCCAACGAGCTCTATACAGAAAATTGAAGATGTAAATGCAAAAATATTTTTGGCGGCCGAATCTAGCCTCATCAAACATCAAAGTATATGTATGATTGACATTAAGCTGCATTGTTAGCATCTGGATAGAAGCCAAACGCTAAATCTATTTTAAAATGTTCGTTTTAAATTGTGTGTGATGTTAAATGGTAGCTGCACTTAAACAAGAGATAATAAAAATACTAGATGAGTCGGAAGTTTGAGCCACGCGTTCCGCACGTAAAAATAATTAAAAAATAACGTTATTCGATTTTTATTTGTTGTGTTGATGGGTTGCTCCCGACTCATCTCAAAGCAGGCATAAAGTTTGTTAAATACCCGATCCTTCGCTGTTAACGTGCACTTTCCATCCGTAACCGGTATTGGTGATGTCTATCATGTTCTTCGGCTCGTATTTCCATGATAAGCAGTCGTTGGTCTTTAGTATTTTCGTGTTAACAGAACGAATATCGACTGGGCTTTGTCTCGGTCCGGCTGCTTGTGGGAAGCATTTAGCCCACGTTTCGGGGCCTGACGACAAAAAATTATTACTATTTATCACATAATGGTAAAGCATAATAATCAATAATCAATAATAAGCACTTTTTACTTGTGCTAATTCTTTTAAGTCTCGAAGAATAATTAGGGCAGCGTGTTCGTAATTCGTACCTCTTGAGTCAAACGGTCGCAATTCAAGGTAATTGTTGATTATGAGATCCGTATTAATTGTAAACATACATGCGGATGACGAAGTATTATATAGGTGTGTTATATAAACTATAGCACCGCTTCAATTTTGCTGCCGCCGATAATTATTCAAATATATAGTAATGGCAATCGCAAGCAATCAGATTTTTTCGCAAGGTTCAGCATTGTTAAATCAAAACGTTTTATGGTGCATGTTCAATATTAACTCGTTAATTTCTTGTTAAATCCGTAGAAAGTTTTTGATAATTAGATAAAAAGGATAGAGAAAAAAGAGAATATAACACTATTTTTATTCGGTTGTTTTGCGTGTATTTTTTTAAGTAAGATGCATTTGATGAATTTAGCTTACTTTAATATAATTATCTACACTTAAAACACTATATAAAGCTACCGCCAAAATGACGCCAGGTACAATTATTGCGGTTGAGACCCTTAATATTTCGGGTAAAACCAGTTTCTTGGGAGTAATATTAGAATTTCTTTGTTAGTGAGTGTAACAAAGGTCTTACAATGAAGCAGATGGAAAGCAATAATGTTTTATAACAACTAAAGGCGATTACAATTGATCCAGAGCTATAAATAAGGTACTTTTGCAAACTTCGATAAGTAATACCACACGGACGCCATAAAGCGTGTCCAATGCTTACCGAACCCTAATTAAATACGGGAAACTCCGCGAAAGCACAATCTTTATGATGTTGTTTTCTGCGACCCTATTCTAAAGGTTTAGTTTACCTTACTATTAGAGAGGACAAATAGCAGGTGGAATTATTCCTTTTTTGCAGCGGCTAGTTAAACTCGGGTCTATTCGCCTCACGAGAATCGACAAAACACGAGTCTGTCTAGTCTGCAAAAAAGTAATAATTTCATCAGCCTTTGTCCTCTCTACTACTCAACCTGTTTAAATAAATTTAAATAAAATAAATTTTCTTAGCTCCTAACATCAAAGCATCTAGCTTTCAACGCATAGCGATTTTTATGTTTACCCGTGTAGTCTTCGTATGCAAATGCAATTTGTTTATGTAGTTCTATAAATATGAAGCTACGCAATCACCTTAATTGATAATTTCCCCCCATGCTGGAGGTACGCATACAGCGCATGCTACGTATGGTGGTCTATGCTTGTAATTAGAATTAAAAGACAAATACGTCAGTCGGAATTCACTTCACTGCAAACTGCGTGGATTGATGTGGTCGTTAAAAAATTGCTCTTGCAGACGTTTCGCTTTCGACTCGCTTTCGGCTCGTTTTGTAATATTTGCCCACGGCCTCCAAGTGGCCACTTTCTTGCCTAGGTTCAAGCTAGGCAATCCGTTTTGTAAATCTTTATTGGTGCATTTATCTACTCTTCGACATCATCTAACTCATTGTTTCCTGAAAATCTTGGAAATCATATTCTTATCTTCGAAAAAAAGGATGACCTACATTTTCATTGATAGTTTTAGCCGTGACCGAATTACTTTTACAGCCGCAGTTGTCGTCTACTAATCATTATCATGAATTAACAACACACTCCTTAATCGGTCACTTAAAAACTACCACTGTACGAGAAATAAATCAAGAAGAGGAATGTGCTGTAAGCGATGTAAGCGACCAATATGAAGAAGTTTTTATATTACGAACGTCTATAGAAATTTCGAGCTAAATTTGTTACCCACTTATCTACTTATAGCACGCTTCTTAGTTGATTTTTTCAATTTAACAGTCCGCGTCCGGATAATGCTTCTAAATCAAGCCCGAACGTATTTTATTGGTTCTACAAGTTGATTTAATCAATTCCCATTATGCAAGGCGATTATCGCGTTATATTTTTATCATTATTCGGTTCTAATAATTACTCATTCAATATTCTAATTTATAGCGTTCTACGCTTTTGGACACGGTAGACTATTTTTATTTGGAATGTGTGAAGTTTATTTTAGAAGGTTCATGATAGATTTTGTTATTACCTAATAGCTAATGTGAATTGATTTATAATATAGGAGTCGAATATTTTTCGTAGTTAATAGTTAGTTCGACTGTATCACAAATGACTTTGGAAGAGGCTTCCGAAGATGTATAACAGTAAAAAAAATGTCTTCATTGGGATCCTCATACTGTCCTAGTCGATTTACGAATCTGATGTTTCTCAGGATACCGATCTCAGGATCAGTAGAGATGACAAAGGCAGGTGGAATTATTCCTTTTTTGCAGCGACTACACAGACTCGCGCTTATTCGCCTGATAATTTACAAAATGCCGTTTTTAATTGACCTTTGCTTCGGTGTGAACCATTAAAATGTCATTAATCTATTATAGCATTTTGAACCTAAACTAACTAGAAAGATAAGTGCAAAAACAGGACTAAAACTTAAAATTTTGAACATCGAACCGTCAAAAAGCGGATCCGAATGAACATTTCCAAAGCGCTGTCGAAGCGGTTTAAGTGAAGTAAGTCACAGTTTCGCCCAATCTATTTCGGAGGCCAAAGAACAGACGAAACAATGAACTACGAAGAGTTAATCTTCGGCTTCGGGAAAAACAAAGACTGTTCCATCAATCGGGAAAGTGACGGCGACTTTCTTTCTGAACAGTTCTGGAGTTGTACGGATCGAAACAATCGAACAACGCTACTCAACAAGCTGAAGACGGGATTTGCGGCCGCGTTTGAAGAAAAATAAAGGAGACCAACTCGTCGAATGAGGAGGCCATCACGTTCTTAAATGCATATTTTGCGAAACAAGCTTATAAGGAGACTATAGTAGTGTTGAATGTCTGGTACATTTCAAACTTCTTCGAGAGAATGAAGTCTATCAACCGGGGAGGTGAGGTAGAGAATGTTGTCTTCGCAATCTAAAGTAAATAATAAAGTTTTATACGACTTAACTTCGTACTATGTCGGTTTACACGTGTGCTTACATAAATTAAAAACAATAAAAGGAAGTATTATTTTCATTCCAATTAACCAATTGCATGTACTGGACGAGACCGGATAGATAGAGGAACACGCAAAGAAGTTTGTGTTATGTAATTTTCCCTTGGAGGAAAGCTCCAATCAAGAAACGAACATTTCGCATTCGTAATTATGGGGAAAAGTTGAAATTGTTTTAAAAACTTGTCGATCAGTAATTACGATATTCCCTAGATATTTATTATTATCGCGCGATAGACTATACTGGAAAGTATAGAATTAAAGTTGGTATCTGTGAAAAGTACAATACACGAAGCATCAATTATGTTGGTACGCATGTCACATTATTGTCATAATTTCTCGAATTAAACTTACCATTAGCTTGGCAATATCCCCATTCGGTAGTCATCTGAAAAAGAAAGAAAGGGATGAAAAACGACGTGAATAGTATAGTACAGTAGAGTTATATTTGATTAACACGGTATAATTTTTTCTGTAATTTGTGGATTCTCGTCGTCAACCGTACGAAAGAAGTTCACTAAGCCCCGTTTATTATTTATTAGTATAAAACGAACGCATGTTTAGTTTTGTGCTATAGGCAAGAACCTTCCGTTTCAATTATGTTTCTAGTGGATAGGCGTACAAAGGTGGAGAGGTGCTAGAATTAAAATCTTCTTGAAATATCTTAATAACCCATTAATTCCCGAAACAATCAAATCATTTATGTGGTGTGTAGTATGCCGATACTTCAGTATCTGAAAAATGATATTCGTAAATGCGCTGGCACAAATTTATCAGATCGAACATTTATCCGATAAAAGCCTCTTGATCCTTTAAAGACGAACATTCCAATAAAAATTTATTTTGGGACCCTAAACACGCCATCTGACTCGTTGTTAAAAGCTCGTAAATTCCGTACACACAGACGATAACGTCCTATTGCCTCATATAATGGGATTAGAAAGAAATACTTTCAATGCTCTGTACATACGACATAGTCAAGCTGTTTGAAATAATTTCAAGTTTTCAGAGGTAAACGTTATGCGTAAAGTTACGTATTGCTAACCGAATGTAGAAACATACGTTTCGAGTATTTAGATTGGTTGTAAACCGGGCTTAATGGTTTCATTCAATCGGACAACAATACGCTTCGATTACGGCGAGGGAAGATGTTTGTTGAATTTTGCATCGCTAATTCCTTTGTCTTTATTGCAAAATATAAGATACTGAGTAAAAATACGACGAAATATGATATTATGTCTTGATAGTTAATGGTTTTGATGATAACAAAGACTGTGTGGCAAACAGCACAGAAATATCGGCGCGCTCCTCACCGCACAAGCTTAATTAGTTCATTCGAGGACAGTTGTTTCGAGAATCCGTTGATTGCGCTTTCAACTAGCTTAACTAGCAACGCCTAGTGGTTTCCTCTAGAGTCGACAAAACACGCGTCTAGTGTTTAGTCTCTGCTAATCTCGTGAGACGTGCGGAAAGTGACGTAGTGACACGGTTAAACAGTCGACTTGCTTATTCAATCGAAAGCTTTCCCGTTTTCCTACGATTGCAATATATTGAAACAAAGCGGGTGCTTATCTGGCAGCGGCCGTTTTAAAGCCGTTTAGTTTTCTACGCAGATGTTTATCCTTCGATTATTATTTAGTAATCGAACTGCTTTGCCGAAGTGGTGCCGTATTTATACTAGCCGCCCTACCTTGTTAGGTACTTCCGCGAAACTTCGACAATGTTCGACAGTAAGCTATATAAGTCTACTAGAAAGTTCTATATTCGTTCTAGAAAATGTCTGGAAAGTTCCGCCTCTTATTGCTCTCTATGGTGCATTGCGGCGCATACTAAGGGAATCCTTATATGTATTTAAAATTATTAGAACTATGTTTGTAGCTAAGTAAGAATTATTGTCAAATAGGAGCATAATAAGAGATCTGTTTAACTAGGTAGGTATATTATCAACGATTCTGCAAATGTTCCCCGTTTTTCATGTTACGTCAAAACCAAGCGATGCACATTTCTCTCTATAAGTGCAAGAAAATGCAATATCGTCTACATCTGCCGCGAAATTGCAAGGACATCATAGCCCACTTCAACGTATAATTGAATATTAAGCGTGTCGTTATAATTTAGATAAAAGGAATTGGTAGATATCACCTTAGCGCGCGTTGTAGGACAGAAACAAATTAACTTGCGCTTCTTATGTTCATATTTCATATGTTTATTCCTTTTCCTTAATAAAAAAAGACAACAAACGATGCAAATAGTTACTCAATCGGAAAATACTTTTGAAGTAATTTACGTTAATGTGTTTCCGTTAACATTTCTACGTACGTACAACAGCCAAAAAACCAACGAAATTGATTGACTGACAAGAAAACAAACATTTGTCCAAATCGTATGCGCCTTTATATATACATATGTAGGTTCACATATATTACAGCACCACAAAAATTTATAAATTTAAATTTTAGACTGTTCCATGTACAGTTTGTAGAATGTAAACATGATCCGCAAAAATAGCTACGATCATACGAATACTATGCTGTCATTGGGAAGTCAATAAAATTTTGCAGTTAGGAAAATTTACATGTTTATAGCGCGCGCGTCTTGTGTAAATGTAATATAGTTTAAAGGAAATGTTGTAAAGAGTGTTTAATACGATACCACTGACCACATTACCGAGTTTGTGTAAGTTTCCCTTCAACTCGTTTCGATTTCCTTCAACGTTCCTTATACCTGATCGACCGTACTTTTTGAGATAATCGAGGCAATTTAAGATTTTTACGAAATCAGCTCTGCTTCCCTAGCGACCCATTATCTTAAATGCCTTACACCCTGGACGGGCTATTCAAATTTTATTCGAGCGGATATTCTTTGGGGTTTTCGGTAGTACGTCGGGGGTCCTTTTTAATCGACTAGATTCTACAAGATGGCTATCAATATCGTTGCCAAGCTTGATTCATTTTTTTTATATATTCATATAAAAAAAAAACAAATGAATACAAAAACAAAGATGATAAGCTTGAAAACGTTTTTCGTTTTTTTTCCACGTTACACTAGGCAAACATATACAATGCTTACTTGATTATTCTTATGAACCAATCAACCAGATAGAATAGTATTCAAAACAAATTGTAAATAGATCATTTATCAAATTTAACGGTACTGATTTTTTTTTTTTTGATTGTGGGCTTTAAAAATTTTTAATCGATCTGCTGCGAAACTCGTCAAAACTATCCTAAAGGTGACAAATAGCTTGACAAGCACCAAATTAATAGATTTGAAAAGTCAAAAGATAATTATATCAAGCCGGTTCGAATATTGCAGAGAGAATATTCCACGTACGGGATTATAATTTATCTGACGACACCGTGACAATGGGGAGATTCCTTCCTTTTACATAACACGTACTTACATACATGTGTGTGATGCGATAATGAATGTCGAAGATGGCAGATAAGAAGCGTAATTGTGGCCGATCAATCATTATTGCCCGATTGTATAAACGTCTTTGAGCGTCGCATGTGTATATGTATGTATTTGGATATTTATTAAACGGTTTCTTTATATCTTTGACAATAAATGATATACAATGTCATTCGTATTAAAAATAATTTGTCTCTACACGTATATGCACATCAATAGATCGCGATATTCACATAAATAGTCTAAAATATTTAAGTCCTTCAGAATTAATTGCAAATTTGATAACCTTACAAGTAACGAACGCGATGCTCAAGATGTAATTTTAATTTTTCTGTATACAGTAAGGTCTTAGTGTTTTGTTTCGAGATTTTTTTCATCTTTGTTTACGAAATAATCAAGATGATTTTTTTAATGCTCGATATCTTAAATGAAGAATGTCTTCTCAAAAACTGACAGAATCTGTGCTAGCAAATATCTGTGACGTAAGTAGGGAAGGTTCCTTTTTTGTTCTGTGTGTATCTCTTCTTCTTTGTTTCATGGATGTACTACGTCAATTGAATTCAAGAAAGTTCTTCTTGTGTGACTCTTAAGTTTGTAGTTGTCAATTTGAAATTTTCGTAATGTTATGGATCCTCGATTACCCGCTTGTCGCGTTTAACCGTCAGGCCGGGTGATTTGCAAATTATCGAGTTTAGCGGGCCCTTCTCCGAAGTTTTTATGGGCTTAATGTTCTTTTTTTTCCAATGTACAAGGTACATTGAATTATTACTGTTCACGGACAATGGTCCCATTCATATTAATTCTCATCTAAAGAGTAGTAATAAAAAAAAAATCTTTATGCCAACAAAACGACCGGGGAATCATAAAATCAATGAAAAGATGTTCGCCGAAACATCACTAAAACCTTTACCACAGTACTTTCCTCGACTAAGACAGGTTTGAATAGTTAGACTTTCATATGTGAAGCATAGCGATGAGGGTGTTAGTGAAGTTTAGATAAGTTGGAGTACTTGTTCCAACGAGAACTTCAACGCCAACGTTCTCCAAGATTGAAGAGAGCTTGGAATAAATTGCGATAAAAAGAAAACGAGGAGAGTAGTAACGGTCAAAATAACAACATCGACAATGACACAATTTTAGATATTTGTTGAAGTTTATCCCCGATGGAAAATATTGAAATTAACATGTGTGGTCGAACATGGGCACACTCGACACAGGTTTTGAGTTTCTCAGTGATTTTAACTCATTCAGCAAGTATGTGAGGCATAACGAATCTGGAAAAAACGATGAAAGCGAACCGGAGGGTGGATACCCTACAAAAGCTCCCTTGCTGAAGTAGAACTCGCAATTTTCAATTGCCTTGACAGATTTGAACAGCAGACTGAAGCGGATGGTATTTAGGCATTATCGCTTATGGATATGAGACGAAATAATAACTGAATTCTTCAAAGGTAGTTTTTAAGAATTTTTTCAGGGCTTTTCAAATTTTGATTTTTATTAAAATAGTTTGCTTTATTCAAACTAATGTATTATTTATATTTTAGGAGTATAAAAAGGACAAACTCTGATTTTGCGCAAGAATTAAGGCCTTCCACCTCAATTCAATTCTTAGCTGAAGCAACTTACAGAGTGTTGTTAGACTAAATTCAAAAATACACTTTACGCTCGGATAGTAAATAGATATTTATCGAAGATGGAAATTTACTGAATTATTGCTAACGGTTGCCAATTTTTTTTAAACGATTAAACAAATTCAAAACGCATATACATACCTCGAAAACTTGTTAATATCGAACACACCGAAAGAAATTGAAAGGAAACTACAGTAAACAATGGTGTTCCCTTCGAGTCCTTGCTGAAGCTCACCGCTAGAGGCGCGAACGGTAGTTAAGTGGACAATGCTTCTAGTAAATTGGGTTGCGAGGAAGTTGTACCTATCTATCGGCTAAACCCCACTACATCTGTGCAACGCGTTCCCGCAAATTTATTCAGTCTCATTGCCAATCATCATAACATCGTCTAATACCCACTCACATCTACTTACTTATTCGATTACGTTCTGCTTTCGTTCATTAGGTAAACAAAAATGAAATATTTATAAATTATACGCGTGCATTGTCTGTTTACACCGAATTATTCGAGGGGCAATCACCATTCAAATTGTAATAATATGCAAAATACATATACGTTATTATCTTCGAAATTCATGTTTAAGGAACGCGTAACGTCCACGGAGAAGAACGTGTTGTACGATTTATATCGTTAAGAAAGTGTCTTTGCCGTGATTAGAATATCTTGTACAAACGAATCACAAAAATATCTTTGTTGCGAAAGAAAAGGTATGTTCGCATGTTTCAAAGATTCTCAATACAATTCGAGATATTTGAGCTCTCCTAATAATGTTAGCAAGGAGTGTGGCGTGGTATGGTAAACATGACATAAGTATAGCGATATATAATAGTTAGTCCAGGACGGCCGTTTCGATGAGACGAATGGTCCTCATCATCAATCGGTGGCCGCATGAATCAATTCGGTCATTTCGATCAGCGGTTGATGATGAGGTCCATTCGCGTCCTCGAAACGGCCGCCCTGGACTGATTATTATATATGACTATATAATAAATAAACTTGTGTGGTGCGGAGGTGTCGATATATATTTGAGCCCATTAAGTCGATTACGGATTGTGCAGGGCTGCAGCAGGACCTAGTTAGATTGTGTGACCACTATTTCGAAAATAAGTTCTTCGTATATTTCAGCAAACGTAATTACATACAATACAACAGAAATTCCACGTATGGTTCAAAATGAATCGGAAGAAACTGAGTGACTAGCTCCTTCACGTGATGATAGAATACTGCACGTAGGTCTACCTAGTTGCGCCCCATAGCTTGCAAGTTAGACTCTTATAGGGTTACATTAAAGCTACGGTGTATCGCATTGCCTCAATATTACCCGAAAGTAAGAAGCATGTAAATATGTAGTGACACTATATTAAATAACATAGTTTATCTAAATGTGGCTTTTTATTTAGTTAAAAAAAGTATGTGACGATCTTCATGTACCTCCCTACAATATAATTTTTGTATCAAAGTTTTTTCAGAAAATTTCTCAAATATGTTAATTTCACGTAATAAACGGTGGCACGAATATGGTCAATAGGATGCTCACTCACCTTGACCATTGCTCAATAAATTGGCAATGGTCGGTGAGCAATAAATTGCTTGATTTAAATAGACCAACGGTTAATCCGTAATCTCGTTTTTAAGGAGTTGCCTCAATATTTAAAACATTTATTATCTATATTTACTTACGTCCAGCTTCAATAGTTTAATAAATATTTGATAGTTAATATTTAGTGCGTTTTTTGATGCCACACAAAACGAACTGCAAGTTTTAATTATATCGTCAATCGATATTCATACTAGTTTCGTAAGCTTAAAATGCCGATAATGAAATCCACCTTGCAATAAATGCTTGTGTTGAAATAATAGAAAAAAAAATTAAGTAAATTTCTGACAAAGGTCTGGACGGTATCAATAATAGAATAGGTAATTTTTTCTGTTGTCCTTAAAAATCAAATTTCATGATGAAACTAAACGTGTTCCGGATTTGAATCGGATTGAACCGCGTCTTGTCGTTGTTAAAATAAAAACTCGAGGTTTCGCCCAGAATCGTATGGGACTTCTTCAGGAGAGTGGTAGGCAACAGTTGATCACGGTAACTCAGCGTGTGAACCATGCCAGAGGCGAAAACCAATTGCGAAACGTTGAGTTTTTATTTTAACAACGATATGGCACGGTTCAAACCCGGAACACGTTTAGAACACATCTCTCAATTTGGTACCAAAATAAAGATAATAAAGCAGAGAGAATGGCAGAAAATTGGCAACCGATTCAGCAATTGTTTAAGAGCAGAAATTTATACACAATCTTTCTTTAGACTCGCATACATGACTTTTATTTCATATGAAAATACTTGTTTGGCCTATATACATATTAACAACGGTACATTGTTACATGAAATATTTTCTGTTGATCTTTTTATTTTTACCGGCAGCCAGTGGAAAACACAAACGATCGTATCGACAAGAATTATTTGTTTTTTTTTTGGGAAAAATGTCGAAACCATTCCGATAGTAATTTATTAATACTTTCATTCTATACTTATATATGTGGAAATGTGCATACCTCGGTGGGTTATTGACGGACGAAGCCCGAATAATGTCGGAGCGAAGACAGTAACTTTTGATGGGACGCCATTCATGTTTGCTATTAATGGGTTTTCGAAGGGGCCCTCTGAAACGAAGAAAACAAAATATGAATTAGAGTATTAAGAAGGACACTTACACATTTAAGATTAAATACCGTTTCTTGGGCATTACGAACATTTTCATTATGTTGAGGTCATACTTTTATTGCAACATTAGACTTTAATTGTTATCAAACGTTAATTACGCCGTTGAATATGTTGCATCAAATAAAAATAATGATGTGGACAAGAATTACAACTTCCGGAATTACTGAATTCCGACTGAATTGAACTGAACTGACTGAACTGAAACTGCAAGATTCGATTTTGAACAAAACGCTGAAATAGATTAGTTTTAATTTGCCCAGAAACGTAAGCGAAACGTACCGACAGTATCCCATTGTATTGACAGTGGAATTTATAGTCGACAAAAATTATATATTATTCGGTCAAAAAGTAATTACATCTTATGTGAGAGCAAGGACTGTGGCGTAGTATGGTAAACACTCTTAGAACGGTTGATGAGGACCGTTGCTGTCCTCGAAATGGCCGTCCCGAACTAATTATTATATATTGCTATATAATAAATTAAACCTGCGTGGTGCGGAGGTTGCCGATACTAATGTGTTGTTTACTCTCTCTACTATGTGTTTTACGTTCGGTACTCTTTCCGGAATTGTATAGTTCACATACGGATATTGGTAAATCCAACATTTTGCTCGTTCTTAGGTGCGATGGGCTGGATTAAATACAGATTTAGATAAAATTATTTAATTTATAGTTGTTGTTGTAACGTTTTCCCCGATTGTCGAAGACCGATGTTTGCGAAATTCTACAACGTTAAAGTTGAACGGCCTCATTTTGAGGCGAACTGACTCATATAAATCAAACACTATGATAAGTGATAGATAAGGAGGTTAATCAACCACCCTGGAGGTCGTCAAAAAAGACGAAGACTTAAGAAAATAGGAAAAACAAAAACACGAGTTTGCTATGTATCCAAGGTGACAACAACGGAACAAAAAATAAAGAAGAAGAAACACAGAAAAACGTATGAAAAAAAAACAACCGTCGATACTTAGATAATTACAGCAAGGTGAAGACGAAGAATAACAAGAAACGTGTATGCGAAACAAAAAGATGTAAAGCTCCTTCCCCATTTAATAAATTTAGATTTTTGTTTTATGGTTCTTCTGCTTTATGGTTTCGCAAGCGTAAGCCGATCGATCTTGCATTATCATCGTATTCCTGGAAAACTATTTTGGAAGGCATTAACAACGAATTCCAATATTTAAATGTGGTCAAATTGCAATTTCAGAGCGTGTATTAATGGAAAAATTCTGGCAAACATCCATATCGTATTTCAAATTAACATCCTTAATTATCTTGTTTTTTACGCCAATCGGTGTCTCATTCATTATTTTTCGGGCAGGTTGAATACGCTACGTAAGTGAATCTCATCGATTCGAATACAAATAGCGCCATCGATCACCGTACGAAAATCTCGATTTGTCCGCTATGCCCGTCGAACAATATCGTAATCTCCATTCACCCCCGTTAATCCATTTCATTTGGTATTTGGCAAAATTGACGTAACGGTAAGCAAATTACCGGTTAGATTTATCTGTTTTAGATCAATGTAGACCGGCCGAACGTACGATTATCTTATCTTGTTAGTGAAGATAAAAAGCGAGCTTGATACCGCAGCTCCAGTGGCGAGAATCTAAATTGCCTTAAAATAGTACATGTCAGAAAATGCTTAGAAACAATAACCAAAACTAGATAATGCTAAGATTGCTTAGCTCTCTCATGGTATTGATGGAATAATTCACGGCGAACGCAACAAAAGTACACTAACACGCGGACATGTTTCTGCCTACCCGGCGTCATCAGCGTGGTTTCGAGAATACCTTTATCTCTACCTTTTGTCGCTGTTGCATCCCAGTTAATGTCACAACTTCCAACCATGAGAGAGCTAAGCTATATTAGCATTATATATTTTTGCCTTAAAATATTTAAAATTGTGTTTATCTCTTTTTGATTAGGTTCCAGGAACATACATTTCTTAATTACCCACTAATATTATACGTACGTCAGCACTAATAGAATACTTCAACACTTCCCTGAGAAAAAGGTAAATTCTCTTAGTCTAAAGGTTGTTTTTGGTGCCGCCAAAAAATAATTTAATGCCATAATTAACTAATATGATGGCAAGACACGTAAAGCCAGATTGATATGTCCAAATCTCTAAGCGCCAATAAAACATTTGCACGTAATTTAACAAAAGCTTTAGATTATAGAAGCTTACTGTAATTTGATGATCGAGATGTACTGCTGTACGGGTTCGAAAATTAGTACGGTTAGAAAAAGATCCGTTCAACTTTTAAAACGTAGAATTTGTGTACAAGCTAGTACAAAAGCAACCCTGTATATAATGAATGTTAAATCAAACGATTTGGGCTCGCCAAACAATTTTGAGAAACGGTACAGAGTTTACTGAGAGAAAAAAGGGATCGCGAAAGAATAGCTATGTATATTAATAAACCATTTAAAAAAATGCAAGCAAAACCGACATATCGATATTTTTAACGTATGTACACATAACTGCGTGTCACGCGGTAGTATAAATAATGACCGGTGTGGACGCATATTAGTAGCCAAAAAAACAACACTGCCCGCTATTTTCTTTTCATGTTTTCAGTAGTTGCATCTAAAATAACCTGAAATTATTCTTGACGCCAGGAATACATTTGACAAACGTTGCGTTATCGAAGATATGTATATTTGTATACGTCCGTCCAGTATAGACGATCGTTCGCAACGATTCGAATGACGCTGGCAGCGCTGGCGCTAAAAGTACAAGGACCAAAAGAAAAAATGTATCACGAAAAACTGTTATACGGACGTTTCCGCGTTGGAGTCGCGTGGTTGTGTTAGCGTCTGCCGACGTTTCATCCACATTCTTCAGGGCTATTAATTGAAAATGGTTTCTCCTAGTTGTTCTTGAAGAGGATCTTGCCGATACGATCGATAATAGCTTGAATGTAGGATAGATAGGTTTTTCCTGTGCGTAGCGGTTAATGGTACTTTGATATTCCTTAGAACAATTATTACGGATCAGAGTTTCGGTGATGTGGTTCGGTTCTTGACGGGTTGGGTTCAGATATGGATAGAGCCCTTTGAGAGAATTGATAACACCTCGCCCTTGGACTGGATAACGCGAGATGAACGAATGTAATGACAACGTTTGTTAGATGTTCCATTCCATTTTTTTTAATAGTAATAGCCACTACAATACAACAATCTACATAAAAGTCATTCGGAAGCATGTTAAGTGCGTAATCTGCTAATTGCGTATATATCACGACAGAGCTGGATTAACCTAATCTCGCGAAGGTTATATATTTATAAGTTTTATTATTATCTATCACCTATTATTAAAGAAGCATGACGGTTCACATAATCCCCAATAGTCGCTTATCGTGATCAGCGTTTTGTACCGCAAAAAGATTTATGGCGTATTGGATAGATATGTCTGTACTTAAATAGGTATCAGAGGTTCGTTGTAATTTATTGATGGTGTTGTAAGATATTTTAATTTGGTTTAATCCAATATGATTTTGTACGATTGCTAAGGGAAAAAGATAAAACAGAGGAAAAATAAGATATTTTTGACGGTAAATAAAAAATCTGATGGTTAGTGGCGATGATGAGTATATAAACGCACGTAGATATGTAATGAATTCGATATCTATTTTGATGGAGCAAATGTACCTTGATAATTTATAGATTGGAAAAGATTTAATTGCGAATATACGTCTTGTAGCTGTAAACAGAGCTGTAATAATGACCGGAACATCCATCTTAGAAGAGCTCGAAACAGGGCACTAGGTCCAGCCAGACAGCTGCACCCCATCCTCACGAAGTCTCGCCTCGACCTTAAAACAGGCGTCATGGTGTACAAGACACACATACGCCCGATCCTTACCTACGCCAGTCCTGTCTGGGTCACGGCGGCACCAACGAACATCAACTCCCTCGCGGTACTACAGAATCGTTGCTTGCGATTAATACTACGCATCCCCCGAGGCAACTCTCTGGCAACGCTGACAAACCTGAGCGAGACCTAGTAGCTACAGGATTTCCTGACACGCCTCGGCAGAAACTTCTTCGAGATTTCGCTAACCAACGAGAATCCCGCCCACCACCAGAACAGCTTCAGAATCGAGGCACAAGACCACTTACGACCACCTTAGTAGGCTGGCATAAGTATAGACACGACATACATCAATGTCGCGCTAACGCATACATTTCTGTTTTAGGAACTCAGTAGGAAGTCCAAGAAGAAGAGAAGAGAAGGAAGAAGGAGAAAGCTCCGGACAACTAGTAGCGTCAGAACATCATGGTATAAAGGCAAAATTATCGACCAAAGGTAATTAAGTGTTAGTTAACATTATTTCGACTGCAACTACTCCAAAGATAATTTTAAGGATGTAATATGACAGTGTAACATTTAAGTTGCTGCTTTCAAGCATTTACTTAACGGACGAAAGTCGAATCGTAATTAATAGAATATATCGTATATAGGCGACACTCCCACTGTTTCAAATTATTACCCGGCTGTGAATATAACAATATGTATAGTTCTCCATACTCGAGATGTGTGCAAATTTAATTTTAACGCCAATTCGCGTGTAGATGTTACGTAGAAAATATACGTTACGTAGATTTACATTGACTTTGTAAGAAAAGACTTTCAATTCGCCATTTATAAAGCATCTTGTTGCTTTTTATGCAAATCCCTCTTAACATACGGAAATTGCGATACCTGTTACTTCTGCATTGGTTAGGTTCTTCGAATATGGTAAGGTTGAAGGGATCGAACTTATTCCTGGACCACCCGTAAATTTCGCTCTGGAAAATCGACTCCTTCCTATTACGTACTTCGTGATCGCTTGAAGAAGAGCGGAACACTGGTTCGTATTCCACTTGAACAATGGTTTAAGTGGTTCGAATTCCTATTAATTCGTATTAATATTAATAATTCCCATATGCGCTCGGAGATGGAGTTAATTCTGTTTTGTTGAAGTTCTATTTCACGTTCACGTTAAATAAAAGCAAAAAGGAAAAATCCTAGATTATCCTGTTAGAAATATTCCCCTTGTAGTATTTTTAATTCTTCGATGAAAATTGAAGCAATGGTTCTCGATATGAAATAAATTATATGTCATCGAAATCCCTCTGTTTATTATTGCTATTAATAATTTTAAGGAAAAAATAGCATCAAACTCGCAAAATTTGATTTGTGGATATCTAGAATTTTTTTTTCACTGTGTGTATGCAACCATTTTAACTGAGGTGAACACGACGTATACTTTACGGCGCAACTTTATATAACACAGAGGATCAATACAAGAAGTACGCAAGTCAGAACTTAGAGTATCTCTAATTATTCTTATTTAATTTTCGCGTTGCAGTTATTATCTTTACAGGATTTGCAACGTCAGTATCAATAATCGGCCAAGCTTTTAGAACAGCTTTTATAGATTATAACTAACAAGGTTCAAATTGCCGAGTATTACACGTATAAAAGACATATACGTACATCCATACGCATTCTTTCATTACCTTCGAAGATATTTTCAGGCCTACATATCTTTTTCGAAACCTAATAACTGCAATATCTTAACCGTTTTGCGAAACCAATCATCTGATTTTCGTTTGCCGTTGCCGCATTCACTTCACTCACGTACCCCATCATTATATCGTAACGACATCATCAGCGTATACCACGAAATTCGAGCCCGATTCCATGTACTTGCGTCTAAATATAATACACAGCATAATTGAAATTGTGTATTATCTGGACTCGTGATCTGATCGGCATTTATCCATGTCGGAAGATGACTGGAATGTATGTATGTGTACGTATTTACTGTACGTGCCAACCTACGTAATTTTTAATTTCTGGTAGCGTTCAGAGATTGTAAATTGTAATGTAGGTGGATATTAGCCATACTCACGAAAGGAACGGGAGAGCGACACGAGATTCAGCTCTCACATCGAATGGCAATCCAGTAACAATCTTACGGTAATTCGGTACATCTTATACGGTTGAGCATTCGCAAGCTCTTGAAATAGATGTCCTAAATAAATTACAGATTCAATACGAGCGTTGATGCAACAGTACATTCCAAGCTTTATTAAATTGCCTGTTTTAAGCAATAGAGAGCTAATTTTATTGTAAATTGCCTTATTGAGGGAAACTGGAACGTAAGGCCTTATGATCGGAAAAAGTACTTTTATTCAAATCGTTATTGTAATCTATGTAAAAGTAATCATGAAAGGAAAAGATCGTGTGTAGAGCAGCATATAATAGTTTTAAGATTGACCAAAATATTGGCCAGAGGATCTACATTAAAATTTTCTGGTATTACAATAGGAACATTATTACCGCATTGTTGTGCCCTCCTCTTTTATGCCGTGTTCGTCAGTAACTAGAGCTCAAAATAACATCTTTAAAGTAAATGTGCTTAAAAGAGTCATGTCTTAGTAAGGCGAAGGAAATTTAAAGAGCCACCTACAATTTAGAAGCAAAAAAAACTAAAATTAAAATTGTTTAAAATAGAATCTAAGTTTGAGTTATGGAGGGCACCTGCTCGTATGTTTTACATAATGTTATCCGAGCTGTCTTCGATATGCCCAAGAAGCCTCTATCTCGCGGTAAATCAAATGCCGATGTATTATGGAACAATAATTGAATTTGGTCGACTCTTACGAAATTTATCACTGACGGAAGCATGACCAACGAAATTCGGCAAACCGGTTGTAGATTATCTTTTTGGAAGCGGTGCTGCTGAATCACAAAATTTACAAAAGCAGTAACGTCGCCTCGTTTTCATTACGAAGAGATTTTGCACTGTACCGCATAATAGGCTTTATTGCCGGCAAATATTCTTCACTTACAACAAGCATTGAAAGTGCTACGCATTTCTTGTTACCTATTTTGTCAAATTTCTGGAATAATTAGTCGGATTTGCTGGCCGCAAAACTATTTGTAATACAAACGTTTACGCGCGGTATCGAGATCCATCCGTCGTGCATGTATAACATACAAAAACAAATAAATTATTCATAATAGTGATCTAATATTTCGGAGAAAGCTAACCTAAACAAATCCCCAACAATATTTCAAACAGAATTAAGGCGTCTATCAGGATTAACAGATGTGTTTGTTTTTTATTTTACAAAACTCTTTAAAATTCGTATTTAACTTTCAGCTACGCTTGTATTGACAGATAAGATTCTTAAACAAAAAACAATGTTCAAAGAAAAACATATTCTTACGTAAGATATCGATTCTAAATATAACGTGCTCTTCCTATATTCTATATTGCTCTTGGCTCACAGATGTTTCGTTTCGTTGGCAATTTTCGAGAAAGAGAGACGCGTTCGAAACCTAACCTGCTTTTCTGTTTCCCAGCGTAGCGGCGAACTTTCGAACAGCAAAGAGAAGAAGAAGAGCTCCCTATCGTCGCGAAATTTGGTCGTTCGTAGGACTCGAGGGGATGAAATGCTCTGGAAATCTGTATTAATTAAAGTCAAGTGTAACAGTACAATAGAGTCGATTCTATACAAATGTAAATGCATAGGTGGTGATAATATTAATTCTACGCTAATGGAATGGCATCACTTTATCATAAGAGTCTTTTGTTAAGCAGTCGCGTATAGCGGCATTGTAGTTTGGGGATACGTGTAAGTGAAATAGATCGGATGCATGTAATGCAGAAAGCTATCATAGTGCTTTAGATAGATTTTCTTCGTTTACACCTTCCTTTCTTTATTTAAAAGACATAGTTACTGTAGGTGACACCTTAACCACTGTATCCAGTTCATCCAGGTAGTGACATGAATGAGAAGTCGAGGACGAGGCTTCGCTTCCCTCATATACTCCCGATGGCTATTGCGAAGATTGTACTTGATTATAGGAACGTATGTATGCACATACGTCGACTTACTCATAACTCGCAAACAGTTTTCTTGTTTTCTTTTCAATTGATTGGCGAAGAATTTAAAACCGATTACAAGAGCATCTTCTCCTTGTCGATTTATTCAGTATGAAATAATTATCGACGTCAATTAAAACATATTCAAGGATAATCGGCGCATCCATCATATTCTACATCCTGAAGAACCTTCTCGTCAGTTTTAATGTACCTCGTACATCTTTCCCGCAGATGACACGTTCGTTGTGTCACTTTTTCAAACAAAATCATAAACCATTGATCACGTAGACGTCATTAGCAGCTATTAAGGTAGCTGCCCGACATATACAGACCCGACGGTAACGACTGCAATGACAGCATGTCCACTCTATATACGTCTGCGCGTTTCGTATTTAAGGCATTCGCGTATTTTAATAGAAACCGCAATTAATTCTATTAATGTATTGATCTCCGCCAAAGAATTCGGAAGAGTTTGTCCGTGCATCTATCTTCGGCCAGTAAAGACACGGCAAGGAAGACGAAACATTTAAAATAAATGTAGGATGTATTTAACAGTTTATCGTGTGTACATTGTAACTTTCTAGCGCTTTCTAAGTTAGGTGATTTGCATATACCGCAAGAAAAAAATTGCTGTGTTACGAGAGGAGTTCCATAAATACCTTTTATTATACTTCAACGGGGTCCCCTTTCAGGTCGATACATTTAGTCCAGTTCTATCTTTTGCATCCCATCGAGGAAAACACGATTTTTTTGACGAACTTTTCAGAATAGGTACTTGTTTCTGTAATCATTGCACCGGCTGAGTCAAATTTTTTTCCGTCCATCAAATAATGCAAAATCGAAGTTAGGAAATAATCGCAGGGTGTTAAACCTGGCGTATACGGCAGAAGCAACTCGCACCATAACTCATGCAATTCTGCCATGAGCGTGTATTGTCCTGTCGAAACGTGCCAAATGCGGACGTTTTTCTCCCATAGCATTGTGTAAAAGATCCATTAAGTTGGCATAAAACTCGCCAATTTTGCATTTTTTGCCATTTAGCCATCTCTGTCGTCTTAAACGAGCGAGTTCATTGAGATCTGTTTGGTGAGTTAATTGAGATAATTTTTGTAATCTCTTGCCGATGCCAGGTAAATTACTGAACTTCCTCCGTAACTACAGAAGTTGCAGAAGACCGATTAAAGTTGACAAGAAAGTATTTCAAATCTGTTAGAAAAATATACATAACAAGAAAAAACCGCTTTGAGAAATTTCGATTCGCAAACGCACGCACAATCCTCCGTGTCCACGGGGATGAATTACTCTGTACAAAAAAAAACTTCCTGCATCACGTACGTGCGTTACACACATAAAACAGGTTGCTGTTTTTAATCACTGCCAACAATTAACGCTGGACGTTGGAAGAGTATCGCCGTCTGACGTCCGGGATTGTTATCATTGTGTTTATTGTAGTACATTGAGAGGACGGCGAGATGTACAATAAAAGCTTATAAACAGTGAGCGTTCGAACACTTTTCTACTTTAATTTCACGCTCACAACCTCACAAAACTGAACGGACAAAGCGTTTTTAATGAGCGCGCCGTATCGGCCAAACGCGCAGAGGTAAAACAACACGCTCGCACAATTCGGTTATTCGGACGGCAGCACACGTTTTTTTTTCCATCTTGGTGCTGCTGATGATGATGACGACGTATTATAGATGTTAATTATGACGAGAGAAGACTAGAAGAGGAAAGTAAACTATCGAAATTTATTGAATGTATTTAAGAAGCGGGAGGAGGAATAAGGAAATGATAAAACAGAAAACGGAAATATTAACCAAGTTAAACAAGTATTATGGGAAGATTTTAGCAAGAAAAGATAGTAGATACGCTCGGACAAATTAAAAATAAAGAAAAAGTAGTACTGCTAAATACAGATATAGAAGAACAACTAGAACCGCATCTAGTTGTTCTTCGCCTGTTGTGAGCTTACAACAGGCAGAAGCACGCAATAAATGATGGAGAAAACACCAACCCGAGGAATTTACATCATCATTTAGGGCGGATTCTACAGTATGCCAACGATTGTAGTTTACAACATGCGTTTTTAGCCTAGCTTGTTTGTTTCTTACTTAAAAATAATTTATGTACTTATTTCTACAAGGTAACTTCCAAGAAATATATATATATATATATTTCTAAGCAATTGCCTGCTTTAAAACTCCGTACTATAAAAGATAGTTGTCAAAATGATTAAAGAATTAGCATATATTACCAGCACAATAAAATTCTAATCGTCTCCACGACTAAACGCTACCAACCGCTGCGACCTGGAATCAATCAAATACCTTTCGGAATATTTAATTTTATTGTGCGCAGCCTGCATTCCAGGAATCCGCTAATTAATTACAACCATTCGATTGGGCCTTTCAGGATCGAGACTAAATGAATTGTTGTTACAAGAGAAAGATGGAAACAAAGAGAGAGCGGGAAACGCATGCAACAGTCGCGAACGTATGTATGTAGATAATTGACGCGAGATTAACTTTATGAGGAAATTGAAATGTACGGCATATGCTCCTTCTGGAAATGATGATGCGCTCTATCGGCAATTAAAACACATGTATACCCTTTCTACCTTGCCGTAATAAAATCTCGCAGAATATATCTACTAATACTATTTTTATGTATTGTAAAGCGCTGAGTGCAATGTTGATGATGTACAGAAAAAAAAAATTAATACAAGTTCACGAACTCAAACAGTCTTTCAGCTATTCGGCTCTTTTCCTTAGATCCAAAAATCAATTTTATGTCGTTTCTAAATTAAAGTTTACATTCAATCTTTAATCTTTTGGTAAGGGCGCTTAATTTTTGACCACGAGCGGTTCGAGAAACTTACAGCAAGCTGTTAGTTTTCTTAGTCCTATAAGACTATCGCCGGAATGTTGTTGACGTTGCCGAAGAATGATTTATAAAGTCCTTTCATTTCATCATCGAATAGTATTTAGAAGACGCCGGACTGTTATCCGTATCATTAGTTGGGCCTGTTGTAGTGTTACAGGTACATTTTCAAGAATCAGTCACTGTTCTTTGACATTTATGACGTAGTGGAGCGATACACACCTCAAGAACGTGGAATTGTCGTTACTTCTTCGATAAATTTTAAGTCTGTTGTTTTAACGCATCGTGAATTTCGCCGTCGTTTTCCTGGTCGTCATGTTCTATGTGCTCGAACAATTAAACATTTGTCCGAGTGCCTCGTGCAGAGGTGTCGCAAGAAGTGGCCGGCCTCCTAGTGCTCGTTCGATGGGTACTACCGTAACCGTCAATGGTGAGCGTTACAGACAGATGCCAAACGAATATTTTTTGCCGCAAATTGCTGCATTGCGTCTCGATCGTTGTTGGTTTCAACTGCAACCGCTCACTCAGCTCGGGCAACTATCGAGATTTTGAGGCACCAATCTTTAGGTCGAGTGATCCCGTTTTGAAGATTTGAACTGGCCGTCCAGATCGCCAGATCTAACAGCACCAGACTGTTTGGTCTTGTTAAAATGTCGCGTTTACCACAACAAACCACGAATCCTGCAAGCCTTGAAAGCTGCCAGAGCCAAATGTTTTGCAAGCAACAATTTAAAATTCTATAAAACGAGCGCAACAATGCATCAACTCGGGAGGTGGCTATTTGAACGATATAATTTTTTCCAATTAATGTCATCAATTTTACACTTTCAAATAAACTTTTTATGAAAACAGAGCTTTTTTTTCATTTATAACAAAACGGCGACCGATTCAAATTATGTCATTACTTTTGCGGCACCTTGTAGATTTAAAATGATCTTTTGCAATATCAAAATCTCTTCAACTCCTTTAAGATAAAGTGAAGCTTTTCATCGTTCGGGATATTAGAAAAAAATAGCAAGCATTTACTAGTTAGTAGCTATGCCCACAACGGCGTTATTTAACACAAAATAGGTAACCATTTTATTAAACTATTGAACGTTTGTACATTGTTACTGAAAATTATAAATCCGTTACTTCCGCTCATGAATACAGAATAACGTTCGGCCGACGCACTCCTGTTTATGACGATAGGAATAAAATATGGCAAATGCGTTTATCGAGCTATTACGGTATCGATATAATTAATACCATAGAAGCTAACGGTGGAGAAAAATGCACAGACACGGTCGCGTTCGAAGCCGCCGTCGTTGATGCGCCGCGAGTAGAAGAAGAATGTCTTTCGCCGAAGCAATTCCGCGATTGTCCGTGAGAAAATCGTCGATAATGCACCGCGACTAAAAGCTGGCCGATCGCGGGAAATTACTACTGAAACTGGCATGCCGTAGCGCGGTGAAGGAAATGGAACGCTTGGGCAGACAAAACATATGAAGGAGGTATGGTAACCGTCAAACTGGAGCTTCTTCACGTCCGTAATTGTACAAAAACTGGCACGTTATTCTCAAATGATCAACGTGTTAGGTAGCGATCTTATGTATAGCGTTGTGTTCTATTTTTTGAAGTATTTCTTAAGATCGTCGAAGATCTCCCTAAGTACAGATCGTGCGAGTTAGAAAATCTGGGAATGTTCTTCACGTGTAATAAATGACCGAGTACATCTCGAGATATCCTAAATTTTGTGTGCGTCGATGAAGGATTAGTTAAACAAGTGTCGTTCAGAAATCTGATCTATTTCTGAATATAAGTAAATATTGACAATGGTCTCTTTTTGACCAAGATTGGCCTTAAAGATAAAAGAAAATCCTGCAAAATAACTATTATAAAGGGTTGGGGAGAGAGTAAAATTCACAGAGACAAGAGAGGACAAGAATTTATATACAGTACCCGTTTATTAACTTATTAACTTGTGGGAAGCGAAGCAAATCAGTCTATTGTACACAACATATCTTTCTGTTGTATTTACGTACAGCGTGTTTGCGCTTATTTTAGCCATTTTACGATCACATCGTCAAGGAAATGCAGGGAGAAAATCGTGAAATGTTACAATAAAATGAGCTGTTAGTCGTCGTTTCGTCAGGTTTTCGCAACACCGAGCACCCGTCCGGTAGCTTTGACTTTTTTTTAATGACGACCGTCGGAACTGGATAAATTTGTAGCGAAATCAAGTTTCCACGGCGCGTTTCACCGCGGTCTTCTGCAACGCCGTCCTACGGCGCGCTCGCGACCGGGCAAAATTTATTGTGCCTTTACGAGCGCTTCCGTACGCGGACACGCACATACATACATACGTAAACGTATGTGCGTTAAGCGGGTCGCAATTTCGTTGCCTGCATTTCCGCACAGTTATAATCATGCCCGGTTTTTACGGATCGCGACGGCCATTTACGTAATTTACGGCAACTGCACGTGAAAACGACACCGTTTCATTTTTGTAAGAAGCTCCGTTTTGTAGATTGATGATGTATACGAACGGTGCACGTCTGTAATGTGTTGCATTTCTTACACTTTATACTCACGGTGGAATGTTGATCAATGAATTCGCTCAGATTTTTTAGATTTACAGCAACGAATAAGTTTAACGAAGGAACTACATTACCATGTTAAGTAATAAGTACCTTTCACAACGTAAGCGGTCGAAACCTTTTTTTACATAAGTAGATAGAATAGGCATCATACGCTTCAAAATAAATATCGATGAATTCTCGAAATAACTGTTCTGGATTAATTAACTTTAATGTGTGCAGATACTTTAATATTGTTTGCCATACTACCACACAGTCTTTGTTATCGTTACTTCTTCTAGAAAATAAACAACAAATTTATAGAAATTATAACAAATTCAACCTATACCATTTGATCGCTTGGTTTTAGAAAGCCGTTTCGCAACCGAAATATATTTGGAAACATCTCAAGTAAAATAAGAGAAACTTGCTGCTTTTTTCAGAGCTAGATTAGCACGTGCAATATTGTTGCGTATGTATTTATATTTAGATAATCAGCGACGTATATACAGTTATCTTTTCGAGCTGATTCACGATATAATCGTTTTTCGATAGCCGCAGTTGTATTAGCCGATAAACGTTTGTAATTGCAACTGCGGTGTTCCTTTTGCGAGACACGTACATATGTATAAGCAAAAGTAACTATCAAGAGGTATTTTTCTCGTGTAGGTTATATTGGTATACAGGTTAATAAATAGCCTTGTCAAGCAACTGTTTTTTTTTCCTATGTGCTTCGCGCATATTTCAATTTGCATATTCATTACAAAAAATTTTTATGTATTTATTTATTTATTTATTTTTAAAATTATTGTAGTTGCACAGATGTCAACGTTCTTCAATTCAGGCTAAAGATATTCCGTTAGCGGATTCCTGCATCGCAGTAATACGATTCTGATCACGCTTTGACGTTCTTGAGATAAAGAGGTGGTCGGGTAATCGCTCGACGTTTTTTATTAGCCCAAACCTTCGAACAGTTGCGGATCAAAAGAACATCTTTTGTGCGAGACGTGGATCAACTTCCAGCTGGTCAAGAGCCCAATCCGCGAAATTTCAGCGCAAATCATGTCCGATGCTAGTAGAGTGCTTCTGACTGGCAATGTTGCCAGCTGAACTTTTACGAGATAATTGCTGGCGGAATATGTGGTATATGCGCAGCGGTACCCGTGTACATACGTCTGTTAAACTTTTGCTAACTTAGTTGTCTATAAAAATGTTGTGTACAAACAACGACTGCTTACTAAACAACTATACAGTTATTCTCATAACTGTGTTTGGTTCCCTATTCTCCGATGTATGATAACGATCTCGTTGTGTGAATAGCGGATGCGAAGAGACCATTTGAAGAAAATCTTTAATATAAAAAAAATAATATTGTTAAAATTAGAGAACGATTTTCAGAAGCTAAGAAAAGTGTAACAAGTGTATTGAGAAGAAAGGAATTGTCCGCCAGTGAATTTTATTTGTCACACTAAAAGTTGTTTATTGGACATTTTAACGAAAACATTTCTTGCCTACAAGTGTAAGACAAAGAAAGAAAATTGGTCGGGGGAGGATTTGAAAGGAAGAGGTTACTAACATTGTACGTTTCGCCTCCTAAAAAGTGTAACTAAACGCAATTAAAGCATCAACGTATAAGCAAATTCACACAGTATATTATGTATATACGTAGATAAACACCGGTGAGACTTCGAGAATTTGATTGACCCAAATAGGCTGAGCAAAGATGCCGTTACATTCGATGCGACCAAATTTTGCTTTCGCGCTGTCTTATTTCCTTTCGCGTGATGCGACGCATTTCCCTCTCTCTCTTTTTCTCTTTTCCCCATGCCTAAATCGATGGTTTCAACGTACAAAACATTCCGTTGCAATTATCTCCGATTCTTCTTTCACTTTTATATGTCGATCATTCCAAATATGTCCAGAACGAATGCGTATCGCCTTTAATTTGGTTTAATTTAATTAACGACAGATCCGGTGACAATAAATTACGATATCACATGCATTTAGTAGCAATGGATATGTACCTTTATCACAGGTATGTTTTATCGGTCTTTAGTTGGTGATAATGAAATAAGGGGTTGATTAGCAAAACAAACGAACGAGTAAATATTCCTTTTTTTTCTTCAAGGTTGTTACTTTTTGTAGGTCCGCGATGTACTGTTATTATTATTATTTTGACGTATTTCTAGATTTCTGCAGTTCTAGACGTCTATATTTCTAGGTTTCAGCATTTATCATGTATGAATTGGACGCCGCCTTTTAAACCTTAGATGAGTTATTAACATGCGCATCCAATTGTGATATATCTAAACATATGGTTGGTTTTAAGTATCGGATGTGTACTTCGTCTATTCTCGTCTGTTCCTTATTATCATCTTTATCTCCTCTACAGTTTTTTCCCCATTTCCTTTATCTCATTTATCCATTCTCTCCTTAGTTTTATTTTACGTTTTCTCTTTGAATATCCTTCTTCCATTATTTCTCTTGTAATTTCGCCTCCATTCTTATTCCATTTAAAATCCTATCAAATTTATTCACAGTCCGAACAAAATCAGTTTTTAACGAGCGAGATTGCACCGAAATTGTGTTCCTAATTCCGGTAATTGAAGAAATCTGATATTTTCCCATATACCATCGTACCGACGTATAAGGAAACAAGCAAGTTTGGTTCGTTAGTGCGGAAAAGCGCGAATCGACTTTCTAAGCGGCGGAAATTAATGCATCTCTGCGTCGTGTGCGTAACGCACTAAGTGGATACACATACGTAGACCACGTAATTTACATGGTGCGTTAGCTTCGGCCGCGTTATTCTCTATTCGCAAATTAAAATCGCATATTCGAATGGATATGCGGCGTAACTCTTTTGTTATACAGGATTCTTAGTAAATTGCGCTCGAAGCGGCGCGAACCGAGTGCTTAATACTTTCATTGTCAAAAACGCGGAAGTAATTTGTTAGTTTCGGAAAGAGATGTTTCGGCGTTCATACTTGGATGGATCTGTTTCGCGTGAATATATGCAATATACATAATTACATAAGGCGTACTCGTACGAGGTACATAGGACCACGTACGCGACCATGTTCCGGCCACTCTTATTAAGAGAACGGTATCATCTCTTTGTGAGTGGCTAGTTTCCTTTTTAAATTTATTCCTTCAACAAGTGGCATTCCTAACAGGATTGAAACATGCTTCAGTAAAACCGTTGTAGATGTCAATTGTTTCGATAGTTATCGGTCTATTAGCATGCTGTCTGTATTTGCAAGAATATATGAAGCAATAGTTGCTCCAGATGCAGCTTAATACCTCGGAACATACAGAGAGAACCAAAATGATCGTCGTTGTCCCTTCTGTGATGAGTGATGTATGTATATCATGGTTGAACCGCGTTCATGAAATTACGTTTCGAACAAAATCAGTAGGAACGGTAGGAAAAGATTTTTTAAATATTGCAAATGTCAATATACATCATATCTTCTTACAATGTGGGTTTTTTAGTGATCATATAGTACGAAATAACCTGAATTCAGCTGATTTATCTGTAAAGAAATATAATTGGAGAGATGTGAGGTTAGTGCTACAACTTCCAATCTTTTGGCAAAAGGGGAAAGGAGAGAGAAAGTGGTGAGAAACCTATACCTACTACATACCTACTGTATTCTCAGCTCAAAGGTATATTTCTGCGCTCAGTTGAAGGTCGTCGTTCAAAGGGGAAGCACTCGTGACCGGTGCAAGTTGGACTGCCAACTCGACGTTACGCGATGTAGCTGAGAGAAGCTGTCGTGAATAGGACTGGGTCTAACGCCGACCCTTACGGGACTCCAGATAGCATACAGCAGGCCGTCTGGTTTCTGTTAATGTTTCTGGTGACCTGATCAGTAATCCGGTAGTTGTGGACTGGTTTGATCTGAACATAAATTGGTCGTCCTCCATGAGTTGGTTATCTACAAAATGCTCATTGATTCTAGCCAAGAGCAAAGATTCAAGAATCTTGCTGATAACGATATCGGCCGATAACGATCTGGAGAGTGAGGATCCTTTTTCGGCTTGAAGACTGGGATAATCCTGGTGTGGTCGTGTAGGAGCACTGAGTTGAAGGTAGGCAGGTTCTTCAGAAGACGATCGGAGGTCCCACCTCCATATCTTAAATTGTAGGTAATTTCGGTGAATAAATATACCCACATCTCATTCCTATTAATATAATGGCGAATAGTCTCATATTAGTCTCTCAAAGGTTAGATTAAATTGTCTTCAGAAGCTCTCTTCACATATACTATATTTAGTACAACATCAACAGACATTATGTTTTCTTAACTACGCGTAAAATACAGTATCAGACAATAACAATGATAAGTTTTTTAAAACGTTAGCCCACAATACAAAACAGCCACGCTTTAAAATTAGCGAAATCAAATTATGCAAATGGTTTCGTTCGTCGTCGGGAGGATTGGTTTCAATCGAAATCGACGACTCGAGAATCGCCTTTTTCAGCGGATGTTGGCTTCTGAGATTGAGGATCGCGACGACGATGCAGACACTTAAGAGAAATTCGCAAACGTGACTGTGACGAAATTTTAAAACTGTTCATCTTCTATTAATTCTAGCCGATAATTGCTGTGGAAAATGTGCGAAAAATTATTACATGACGGTTCCCGTTAACGTTAAATTTAACACTTAATGAAACTTGCAGATGAAAATAAATAAATGACAATATGCCTATACACATTCTTCTTAGCTAAGGAACAATGAACAAATAGATAAAGTATTCGACGGGTAGGTAGGTACTTAAAGGATAGAAGGAAGGGTGCGCGGTTGTGAAAGGAAGATCGTTTATTAACGGATTAGACGAAGCTATCTTTGTAATTAAAAGATTTATTTTCAGCCTTTGAAGAGTACCTACACACAGAAGAAAACCGATCATTGAATATCGGTAAACGAACTTTCGATTAGTGTGATGGTATCTGCGAACGCTATTAAAGTTAGATATCGAAATGATCGTCGGGACAATGACCGGTTTTATGGGAAAAACGATATCTTCGGAATTTCAAACATTTGCTAAAATACTTTACGTGTCATTCTCTGTTCATTAGGCGAATCGTTTTGCCTTCTCTTTCGGAGTAAAGAGAACTATCTGCCACATGTGCACCTTCTGCAAACGAAATTGCACCGCGCTGAAACCCGAAAGAAAAAGTGAAATTTTCTAACATTAATAAAAGGGAACCATCGAGATTTGGCAAGGTACGAGCCGAAACTACCAAACATACGTGATCATCAAGATATTCTACGCTTTTACAGGATATATGGCGTTTGTAGAGATGATGAGCCGTTTAGAACGAATTTCTTTCCAGCGCTCTCTATCTTGCGAATATTGTTGTATTTGGATCTTTTGGTTTCCTTTTGCTGGTTTCCTTTTCACGTGTCCATACGACCTTAATTGTGCTTCTCTTATTTTTTCCGCTATATCAAACGTTGTTTCTGATCCTATCTATTTTCGTTTTATTTTCTTCTCTAAAATCTTATTTTTATGGCTGATACATTTTGGTTTTGTATCTTTCTGGTGTCGTCCATATTACTGCTTCATACATCCGTATATATTTTTTTTTGAATATTTCTATTCTTTGCAGGAACAAGTAATTTTCTTCCATCTGTTATTCTTTGTTTAATCTCTTCCTCTATATTTCAATCTCCTGTTAATGTCGATCCTACGCACCTGAATTTGTGTACTTGCTTCAGTTTTGCCCTTCTTACCTTTATTACATGTTATTCTCTGTTTTCAATGATAATTGTTTTCGTTTTTTTTTTTTTATTGATTTTCTTATCTATTATCCTCACCGTTTTCTTATATATTCCTATATTTTTGTTAAGGACTTTTTTGTTTTTCGTTGTAATTGCCCCATGTATTTTCCAATAACCTACTTTAAATGATTTAATTTTTACCACCTCAAAGATAACATAGGATACAGCCATGTCTAAGAGCCAAGGTTCTTTCAAATAATCTGGACCGCTCTTGTTTTTATCTTTGTAATGTTCGTAATTTTGTATTTCTTTATACGAACTCTGTATATTAGTGGTGTTGATGTTTCTTTCTATCTTCATATTTTCCATATGTTCTTCTTTTTAATGTTATCAAATGCTTTCTTAGAGTCGATTAATCATAGATGCTTTTTCTTGCGAGAAAAGAAACCTCGATATCTTAGGCTACTAGGAGTGAAGTTAGAGGATGGCGGCGACATTAGAAACTTACCAAACCCAGATTCAATGCTTGTGACACTACAATGATATTTTATGTGATAAATGTATCGAACTGATGCAATGAATATTTAAACGTGGACGTAGAAGCATTTTTAATAATCGACTAAAAACATTTTTAAGCGTGGAACAACAGAATGACAGCCAAATGTTTTAAAGCGGTTTTAAGCTGCCTTAGAAAATTTCAAGATTTCAAGACAAATTTCTAGATAGCGCATCCTCATTTGCAGACAGTGTATTCCATCCATGTATACTATTCCGTTTACATACATACGTAGACGTATATAAAGAAGTTGTAAAAAATCCTATACGCGATCGATTCGTTTTAATTTCCAACGTATCCAACTACCTCGTCAAACGTTGTCTTTTCCATCGTTTCATTGAGTTTCGATAATCCGCTACCTGTTTTATACCATCTGAAAACTATACGCATAATAAACCTGAACGTTTGAACATTAATTTCGCGTAAAACGTAACTTGCGCTCTTCCATGTAAGATCATTTCGCTTTTCGAAGAAGATTTAATTATTTTACCAAGATGGAAGACGGGGAAAACCAGGAGGACACTTAGAGCTAACAAAAATCGGTAATTCAAATTTTATTGAAGTTGGTGTTCAACGAAGCGATAAAATTAACAAAGCCAAGTCCAATAGGACCCACGTTTATCCTCATTAAAAGCAATAAAATATAAATATAAACATCCCACAGTATTCTTGATACATCAGAAAATAAAATTAATAAAAATAAACAACTGCTTATAAATTTGAAAATGTCATCGCGCGAAGATTACACGTACTTATTTGTTTGATGTAAAATGAGCTTCATGTTGCATTAAGCACGTAGAATCACATTATGAACACCGGCATTGTTCGAGAATATTGCATATGGGGGTACGATTTAAGAGAAGCGATTAAGCGATTACTTCGTTCACTATTTCCGAGGCATTTGAGGAAAATTTTAAAGGAACGATCGAGTATCTTCGTATGTGTCATATTAGTTCATACGGGTTATAATTTATAAGTAGAATTTAATTTTTAGGAGGAAGAATATACAAACAACACTAAAATATCGGCACATTCTGCACCGTACAAGTTTAATAAACTAATCCGGCATAGTTTCGAGGATGATGTAAGAAAGAAAAAAAAAAAAAACTAATTCTAAAAACTCTACTCTCCATAAAAAAACTGTTATTCGCTATCTGGCGTCTGCCGGCTACATAAGATATGCGAAATATATAAAACTATTCTAATAAATCAACCAGAATTGAGTATTGCAACGGTCCATCCTCTCTTTATCAAATTTCTTTTTATGTAAATAGTCTTAATAAACCTCAGGTTTGCTAATTTGATATTCTGCCCGGTTTGCGCTACACTTGACGATTTCATTCTATTGTATACTAAAACCGGCGCCTATCGCTCTCTCCGTTTGGCCAATATAGGCTTTGTTACAGTCATTACAAGTGATTTCACGAAATATCAAAAGGCATTATGTATTATAACGTTTTCAGGGGCCAAGCCATAAACCATACGTTGCAACTCGGTAATTACATTCAAAAACATCCTGTTGTGATCATATCATTGAAAAATACGCAAAAACCTTAAATTCATTGAGGAACGGTACTACATTGCCGACCTGCTCCCTGGTTCGTAACATATAAAACCGGTAGCCGATTTATGGGAACGGCACCTATCTATCAAATCATTGTTGCGTTGCCGTAGTGCGGTTGTTGAAGATATGTTGAAAATATGGCAATTATCATAATCTCGTAGGGCTATTTTACGTATTCTGTTCACGCTAGTAATCGTCAATTCGACCGGGCGAATGTATCGATTTTACGAGCTCACCAATTCAAGACGTTAATATTTTCGTTAACTTCTGCGTATTGCTCGCCAGATGCGTTAACGGCGGATAATGACTACGAAGTATAATCGTAATAATAACCGAAATACTGTATGATGCGTACAAGACGTTTTCGAAATCTTAGGACACGTTCATTGTTAGCGTATATCTTCATTACACATTATGTATTAGTTCTGCACGCTGCTATTTGAAACACTTAATACTCAATTAGCTTCGTAATTGTGCGCATTCACAACTGAATGGTGCTGATAGGCACAGCGCTCTGTTTGGAACGTTGCTGTATATACATACATATGTCACTTACCGTTACGCGATAAATAAATTTACACGTCAACGGATTATTAATAATAAAGCGATAGGTGTTTAGACGGGGTTGAGAATTAAGCACTATTATTCGATAGATGATGTTAATCGCACACGACCTATTTCTCACGTGAACTACGACAGTGACGAATAGTATTATTTGCTGCTATTTAATCGAATGGAATAACAATAACTGGTTTGATGAATCCTAGATAAATTGCTGTTAGTAGTAAGAGGATATTGAAAACAAAGAAACGTCGCAAGAATAAAATAATACGTGGAAAATAAAAGACTTTTCTATACCAATAGGAAAAGAAGAAATTAGACTACGTTTCCCAAATAATCGAAATACAAATCTTCAAAACTATAAACAAGAAAGAAAGGAAGCGACTAAACGTTACAGGAAGACAAAAGAAGGGTTGATAGAAGAGCACATGAACGAAATAGAAATGAGCAGAAAGGATAACAGAAGCCCATTCAAACTAACTGAAACACAAAATAAAACAAAACGATCAACACGAAGAAATACATCGAAAAATATTATCAGGAAAAATTAAACAATATAGGAAGAAGAAGATATAACTGACAATAGAAAATGAATAAAATGTAGAAATTTAGAAAGAAGAGACTTTGTCGAAGGAACGGACACCAATATTTAAAAAAATATAACACCAATATTTAAAAAAAGGAGACCCTAATGAGTGTACCGTTTTCAGAATTTTCCAATTGATACTCTTCCAAATATCGATCGGGTGTCTCTCATGAGTCGTGAGATATCCAGTACAAACTTTGTAATATTTACTCGCATGCTATCTGATCAAAATCTAAATATGTGCAAGTAAATAAGTTCGATTATGTACGCAGTTTTCGTCGACAGATGCTCCTAGATATCGTCTGCCCATCGCTAATTGTAAAACGTATATTCAAATGACGCCTCTAAAGTCTCTAAAGTTCGTACGCGCATACATTAGAGATTGATATTGATAAATAAGTCGTCTTCGAACGTGCTTCATTATTGACAAATCTAATTTGCGCCACGTACGTTGACCTATTTTTTTTTCTTGCTTCGTAGCGGCATAGATCCAAACACAACACTTTGTTATTATGCGTGAAGTATTAAGAAAGTCAACACGTATTTGACGGCTCGTTGTACATATCTACCGGTGTCCATCTCTGATGTCATTACTAGAATTCTCTCTCATTGAAGGGCGCGTTATGTGCAGCGGATATGACGTTCACATAACATACATTGTGTAACGTTTCAAGAAAAGTAAGGATGGCAAGGACTGTGGGGTAGTATGAATTAATCTGCCACAGTTGTTTTGCGAATACGTCGACCCTCATTTGCAACCGTAGAGCGAATGGTGTGAGAAAGAGCTGTAATTTTAATATGCTTGTTCTATTCTTATTTCTAAAAAAAATTTCTAAAAAATATTATCTACGAGTATCTACTTTTGTCGCCCTAAAACTAAGATATGCTAAAAATACGGAAAAATAGATGAAAGGGTTTCTAGTCGTGGTAGCACGAAACATAATACAAGAAGAGAACCTGCAAATATACTCAAACATTTCATAAATTCTCAAAATTTTTAAGGAAGCTTCAACAATCTGTCCAAGTACGTTCAACGTTCCAACATGTACTTACTTAATAACGACTTTAACGGAACGCTAATAAGATCATAAGCTAACCGAACACATAAAATCACCTGGAATAAGGTAGAGGTCTGCAGATATTTTGACATTAGAGTTGGACATCAACACACAACACGGTATATATACATATACATGCATACCGCTAATTGACGCTAGTCCTACAATATTCTCAAAATAGAAACTGCAAACAGTTTTTTTAATTCCCTTTTGATCGTAATTAACGCCTTACCGTATCTAGGCATGCGGTAGCTTCGGCATCAGAAACAACAATAAGCAAAGAAAAGAATTTCCAAGCTAATACGTAAATGCGCTACTCGCAATCAACTTTCTAGAATTTTTACATGTTCCGCGAGATTATCTCGCAAGCTTAAATCTTCGATAACGTCTTAGATCTTATCGCAATTCCTCTTTTTATCTCTCTAATATACAAACTATCAAAAATCATTCTAACGGCATTATCGTATTGTCCATGTATTCAAGATTCCCTTAATTAAGATTTCAAATCGAACATATAGCTTCGTATTCTTTGAATCTGAAGTAGCTGCTCTTGGGAAGTATTTTCTATTTGTCTAAATGGCCTGTGATAGCGTGTGAATGAAAAGTTACATTTGAATCGTTTTGTAAAGGTGAAAGTTATCAATAAGGATTCTTCGAAGGCTAATAAAGTGTAGTAGCTCCTCTGCGTTTGACAATAACGTTGTTTGCGGGCTTTAATTATGGGCCATGTCCGTTATTGGACCGCGCACATCGTTACGACCATCACTTGACAAAAGTCTTTTCGGAATACAAGTATATACCTTTATCAGGACGTTATCTCCTTCTATTATTTTCGGATTGTTCCGGTGACTCGGTGTAGAAACGATTCTCGGTATTATTAATGTTTATTATACGGGTGGCATTATTTTCTCTAATAACAAACTCATTTGCTAGTCGTCATAACTGCGCTAATCGAAAGATCTCTTCTAACAGATAAACTATTTGTTTACTTTCCATATTCTGTTGTACATATGTACTTGTGATCTTAGTATGTAAGTGTTTTTTAACACCATTCTAATTTACGAATATATCTACTTGTCGTATACGAAAGACAGTTATCAAAAAATAACAAAGTCCTTTTCGTAGTAGAACAAGAAAGTTTGCAAATATCCGCAAACAAAAACCATTAAAATTGTTCGATTTTGTCCGAAGTAATCGACTACTCTATAAAAAAATAAGATATACGTTTAGGCTGTAGAAAATATTTAACGTAAGGCTTTATACTAGAAAAAACAACAGCCAAATTACCATCTAACATATCAGTAAAATACATCAAAAAGATAAAAATAAGGCAGTTCCATTGTAACATGATCTTTTTGAATTTTACGATAATGTCTAACAGGCGCACAACGCTGTGTGTCACTTCTATGTCAACCTTTCAAAATGTAAAAAATGTACATTTTTGATTTTGCTCAAAAATATTGACCGTGTCCTCGTATATCCAATCGATTGAAGAATTGGAACTATTTTCGGTGTGGTAGCAACCAATAAATTTTTCTAGGCTTACACCGACAATTTCTTTAATGACTTAGCAATCGACACACAAAGAATCGTCAACATGATTTACGAACGTAATGGCTTCCGCGTACTACGATCTCTGTCCTCCGAGTGAAGCTTTCAGCTTACAGAGCAGAAACAAAGTCTCTGAGGGCCAAATCTGGTATCAATTCGAACCTCAATTCGTGATGTGTGAGACACGTTTCTTTGGCAGAGCAAAACTTTCTTTTTCTTCAAAATGCTCAGCATCTTCTTGTTACTGCTTTTTCAAAGTAGTCAATTAACACAACTCTTTGGTTATCCCGAAAAATGTCGATATTACTTTCGAGGTGCCTTTTTGGGAGCCGATACATCCTCGATCGAATGGCTATGATGTAGCCGAGTTTCACCTACAGCTAATAATCAACGCAAAAACCCTCGACTTATTTGGAACTTATTTGGACTTATATATATGTTCATTCGAAGGTGCTGAGTGAATAGACAGCTTCTGCTATCTTTCGAACGTTAATTTCGCGGTCGTTTATCACCATTTAATGGACTTTTCCGATATTACTGGTAATAGTTGCAGTTTTTAGCCGTCCCTAGTATTCATAATCAATCAAGTTGCTACAATTCGGCCCGCCAAAACTTCACTTTTCATCGGTATTCGATTTATTCCATTTTTACAGAAACGCTAGTATAGACCGATTCAAATGACCGATTGGAGGTTTTTCAGATTACCCATATTCATTAATGTTTTGTTATTTCTTATCGTATTTTAATGCTGCTTCAAATTTATTTTCTTATAATGCTTTATCGATCCAGGATCGTTCACATGGTGTCCTTTCCCTGTTCTAATGCCTCGGATTTTGGCCACATTTTAGGGGATTTAAGTTTAAAATGTAATTAATTAACGCATTGCTGTTCAAGTTCCAAACACAAATCAAAACGTGGCGAGGCAGAATGTCACCACATTGCTACTAAATAAAACAGCAACTGAATCCACGTCGACTTGATTCCGCAGCGTAAAAAAGATTTATTCGCAGGAGTCCCAACATCATCATCATCGTCGATTCGAAGTGAATCACGACAATATAGATCGCCTTGGCATTGGCAGAGGCAGCGGAAGCTCCTTCTATACCTGCTCTTCGAGACGATCTTCTGCCTACCTACCATCACTTCTTTGATTTAACAGTCGACACGGATTGCTCATCTGCAGTAGGTCTCGGTTGTTCCGTCGCGTTCGAAGCATTTCTTCTGTTCGAAGTACGCAACGCGGTAAAGTGGTAGATGCGGACAGGCGTAGCACCTGTTTCTCGTACAATACCGGTAATACGTGCGGCAAACTCGGAAGTAGGTAGTGTTGAGAGAGTCGCATGTGATGGACGATTACAATATCGAACTATCAGAAATCTTCGAGGTTTAAAATTATTATCACTTTAATTTGTAATCGATGATATTCGTTTTCTTTTTAAAGAAAATTTTGAATTTGAAGTTGAATGCCACGAGTTAAATTATAATCTGTGACGGCTGAGAAAAGAAATCAGGCATCGCTGGATGTGAACATCCAAACCGGAAAATAAACGTTTTTTTTTTTTTAACAGAATGCACGCATTAGCCTCCGTTTAAGGTAAACAATTAATCTCTAATTAACGCTAATTTAGCAAAAAATACGTCTCATTCCACCATTACACCATTACAAATTGTAGAATTGCGAAAATTTCACATTTACAATTAATAGGATTTAAAATGCTTATAGAAACTATCGAAGTATCGAAAGGAATTTGTTACAATTGCAACTAATTGTTTGTATACTGTCGCGAATGCTTGATGATGATACTTAAACTGTCAGAAAGTTATGCGATGACACAGACAACATGGGGAAAACGAAAATCGCAATAAATCAATGACGGTTTTTTCCCAACCGCTAATTATTTATAGGGAGTAATGTCATCTATACAAGCTGCGAATACATAGGACGACGGAGTTCGTTTACGCGATCTTAGCTACGTGAGGGTCGAGGGCAGTGGGACAGGTGAATTTATTATATGCATTCGTCGCACCGGTGGTCATTGCGGAAAGAGTAAGAAATATGGCGACCACGTTTCCTTAGCCCCAAGGTAGGATATCGAAGAATTTTTCGCGGAATCCCCGTTAAAAAAAAGGAAATAAGATCGAGTAAAACGCAGAGTTAGGTTTCTTGCAAGGGAATAAACAAACAATTCTGGAAATGTTATTGCTTATGTACGGCGAGGGCGATAAAATTTTCTTCATTTAAGCGTGCAAGAAACGCAGAATTAAGAAATATAATGAAAACGTTTTACTGGCGTCTTTTTCCGATTTATTTAAAGAATATTCTTCTTCTTCGATGTGGTCGTATTGTTGCATGGTGAATGTAACCCTTTCGGCAAAAAATGATGCGTTGACGTTAGTAAGTATAAAACAACTTACGTCTTTTTCAAAATCAAACGAGTCCAAAACTTTCACAAGACAAAATTCTTCACTAAAAGCATTGGATGAAATCTACTTGATGATGAAGGTATTTTAAGCAAACTTTGAAAAATAAATTTGATACGAACGTAGTAATTATTTTAGATTTGTGTTGCGTTTGGCATTGCTGGGGATTTGCCCAATGAAAAACTTTCCAATTTAAAAGCAATTACGTAGATCAATCGATTCTAGTTGATCATATAATTAAAACAAAGACCAACAGGCCTCGATTATTTGCCATCATTTCAGAGTTTGAAAGAAAAGTGAGATTCATGGGATTATTTAACAAATATTTAGCTCTACGTCCTAAGTAAACGCCCCAAGATCGATTTTTATCAACTTATGGAAATGGCAAATGCATAGTCTAACCAATAGGAATCATTACTTTATACGGGATATTTTCGGCGAACATGCGCCACTGTCTTTGCTAAGGCAGTTGGTATTAAGGAAAATGTTAACCGTATGGAGGGTGGGAAAGCTACGCGATTACAGGATTCGATGTTGAGGATAAAATTTTGCCTGCATCACATCAGTAAAGTGTCTGTAACGAACTCACCTGTTAGGTTGACCAAATAGGTTGGTAGTCATTGGATAAGTTACTACAAACGTATCGCAGATATTAAAAATCGAATAAAAGGTGCTTCTTTCTTTCATTTCTTTAATTCTTCACTAAACACTGAATATTCCAGTAAACAATACATAAGTTTCGGTAACATCCGCATCGCACAAGTTTTATATATTTTTTTATATATTTATCATATATAATCATTGGTCCGGGACGGCCGTTTCGAGGACACGAATGATCCTCATCAACAATTAAACTTGTGTGCTTGCTATCATTACTGAATACTCCCATTCAGAATTCAAATTATTTTGTATGTGTTTGAACGCTGAACGAAGAATGTTCAACATTTAATGAAACCGAATTTGGGCCTGGATCTAATGGAACTGTAGCTAAGATCGGCAAAGCCTGTCCCGTTTTAATTTATTCCATATTATATATATTAAAAAATATGAGAGGTATGCACAATTTTTAAAAGAGAAACTAGCAAATTGTTCGAATCCGTACGGCGTTCATTTAGTTAATTGCCAATGTAACTTTGCGCATTGTGGGTATCTCACCGTGGAGGGAAGTAGTTCATTCATCACTGTCCGATCTGCCGAGCGTATTTCACGTTAATTATTTCGTTAAAATCTATACAATTTGCTTTCTAGTGTTTCTACAGTTTTAGTGCTTCGTCTTTTAATAACATTTCTCGCCTTCCAAATTATCGAATCATTAATTGACTTACTAAGACCCAGTATCCACTGTAATACTTTCTTTCCACTGGGCTTGTAGTAAAGTAATATACGGTTTATTGACAAAACACGTTTACTTTCAGTTTTATTCCCCTTCATTGTACTATTTAGGGTACACGAAGAAATAAGCATGCAGTTTTGAATGAATCATCGGATGCTAGGTCTGGACCACTTTAATATTTTGGCCGTTCAAATACAAACAGTATTTCTTGACCGTTTTTCGTGAATATTTTGAAGAACTTGAGACAAGGCAGTTTACCATTCAGCATTAACAATACGACGATCTAGAAAATGTGGCGATCAGTTTATTTCAGCGTTTTTCAAGAACAACTTTTATTGGAGACGATTCGTTTTCAGGGATCCGAAGTCGAGGATAGCTGCTTTCTCTCGAGATCGTAATAGTCTCTTGTACATATATACAGTTGTTTCAAAATATTACAGCCTGCTAGAGAGGCTTAGCGGAAGGAGAACGGCCACCGTAGGCGCATATAATAGTTCTAAACCTTATCTTCGTTTTAATGAAATGCACATACCACTCTGTAGTTGTGAATGCTACAGTTTAATCAACAATACAATTTACGGTAGCAATTTTGTAGCGATCACCATCTTCCTTGGCTTTATCAAAGAGATGATTTGATGAAACAAGACTATTCAAATAACGTAAACACTTAACAGTGAGTTATACGCGTACGTTTGGCCGATTTTATGGCTTTGACACCTTTCACACACCCATACCGCTCTCCCTGTATACTCTTTTATATACGACAATTGAGTACCTATTTCGATCTCTGCGATCTTCCCTACTGCGTGATCAATAAAATAAATAAACAAAGCCGATGCGCCGACGACAATCATCACGATAACGTGTGGAGGTGCTTACGTTGATGACGACCGCGACCAACGTGCGAAAAAACTCGATTCGAATGCGATAAAGGCGAAGAAAGGACGTAACAACCGTAAATTAAGGGAAAGCAGAAGAGCCCGTCATTAGAGTCCGGGTAATCAGCATCGGTGAGAGATGCAATTTGCACGTCAAAAACTCCTAATACCGTTGCATACATTCAAAAGCTACGGGGATAACGAAGAACGAATTTACTGATGGCTAACTCGTCTTTTTTATATCTCCATAAATGCACGTGTATGTTATGTACATTCATAAAGTATGTGTTCGCATACGTTTGAATATGTATTTCACATGTACGTACTGTTACGATGACCACAATGGAGTTGCTGAAAAATCGCATAATAACCACATCTACGGTCGCCTTATGAATAATGTTGCCAGTATACGTATGTAGTTATTCGCGATTGAATTGGATATTATGCATGTATGTATGTAAAGGCAGTTTATACATTAAAGACAACGCCAACGTTTCTTTCCCGTTGCTTTCTTAATCAACGCGAGATGTTTTGTGTATTTAATTTGCCTACGTCGATCAGACTTTGACAATGGCGCGTACATACAATTTTCCATTACATTATCACGATAGAATGTCTACAATATATAATGAGCGCTTATGATGAACAGACGAATGCGCTCTCAATCAAAATCAAGCAGGTAAGCGTTTAAAGGGGCTTCGACGTAAATATTTTCGAGTAACTTCATATTAAATAAAATTATAAATATATACTTTTCATGTATTGCCAAAACGTTACGAACATTGAATAAAGTATGCGAAAGAGACATCTGCTGTTGTTATCAGCTGTTATATCGAATTTCACAGAAGAAGCTGTACGACTTAGTTTGAGGGCTAAAAGAAATTATTCGTCATTCATAAAATAATAGAAGATCGCTCGGAAACAGCGGGCTGCAAATCACTTTTGCCTCCGGATTCGCAATCATTCTGATAGCAGAGTTTTAGTGTGGAGTAGGTGCGCAGAAACGTATCCTTTGCTTCGCATGTGCGATTTGGAGGTAGGAGTACTGCGGTTTGTGGTAGCATATTTTTAAACAATCGTATCGACTTGATAGTTTTGAAAAATCAAAACACGAATGCACAGAGGTATAAAGACTTGCGTATTTTGTCAACCAATAATACTCATCGGCATTGAGCCCGCATCGTGAACGGCATCATTATTACCAATAATATTGAAAGAATGTGTTGAAAGGTCCACAAATTCTCCGGACTACAATTTCATGGAGCACCTTCTGGATAAATTTGATCGGTAGTTGCGATCTCGTCCTCGTGCTCGCTTAACGCTGAATGATCTTGCAGAGAGGATACCCATAAAATGTACGAGGCCATACCAAATTTTAAAATTACTGTTGCCACATTTAAAGTTGTAGACTGTAGACGCGTATTATTCGCGCATCAATTTCAAGGCACACCTTCCAGGTATCCCTGCATTCTTCAATATTACATTGCATGCTGATATTTTAACGTTTACGCAGTTCTTGCTACCGTCGCACACGTGTTGAGCCGTCTTGAACCGATGCAAGAAATTTAAAAAATCACGAATTAAAATTAAGAAAAAGTTATTTTTTACGCAACCATTTTCTCCGCTAAAAAAGCAAAATTTGATAGCCTAACAACTACGGCGTTACCATATTCTTGCAATAGTTTCCTTAAAATAACAAATTAGGTTGAACAGAGGTCACCATAGTTGATTACTGTAATAACAATAACTTCCATTGGGTTTAAGTCATTCTTGACATTGTATCTTAATTTCAACGTGTATCTTAAGCGGTAAAAGCGCCGTGCTTTTGCGACAAAACGAAGAAATCGCTCGTGTTTGCCCGTAAATTATCCGGTCGGTTTAATTCTCGATAGTAACCGCTTCCGTTTAGATACTTGCGAGAACGTCGCAATTACTTACTGTATAAGTAACGAAACGATGGAAATTACCGCTTAACGAGAGCACGCGCTTACTTATTATTATTAATTTCCACTCGGATTAAATTTGAGCCGAGGCAAAATCGACCAAGGCGTCCGAAAGTGTAATTTTCCGAACGGGAAAACGGCTTATAGGTAAATAGTATCCGTAAAGCTGTACAGCGATGTCCATCTTCGATGTCGCGAACCTTCCAATCTCTCGCTCATTCTAGGTGCTTTATGTGGAGTAATTGTAAGGGAGTTTACTTGAAGGGAGTTTCGGGTATGTTGCAGCGACAGTTTTGTCTATTAACAAAACCAAGATTGGACACGTTTATTGTTGTTGTACCTTTCAAGTTATTTTATGCGACAATTGTCTATAAGTTCGTATCGACGCGTTGACAAATATATTTGTTATTATTATTATTACTCGTTTACGAACAACTCTTTTTTTTTTCTTGTAATTCATTGCAGTCGACCAATTTTGAACAGTATGTAAAGGGTTCTGAGCGAGTAAGTAATCTGCGAGAGCGAATGGCATCAGAGATAGACATCGATGCATTTATGAGCACGAACGGCAACGATCTAATTCGTACGAGCGCGAAATATATGCAATTAATTTCCCTATACTTCGCGAACGAATACGTATCTGGTACTCGTTATATACATTAACATAATCTCGTTTTAAGAGATCGTTAATTTTCGTATCGGCGGAGCAAAGAAAAAACACGATAACGACCCGGGTTAAGATATATTATTCGCGATTTCGATGTATGTATGTATATATTTTAATCGGGCGTAATTATGATCGTAAAAGGTGCACTAAAAATATCTTTTCGTATAAAAATAAAGTATCACATCGTGTCGATGCAGTTAGTGCGTACATACTGTTATACGGTCTCAGATCTTTCCGCGGGTGAGATGATGTATTTTGCTGCTCGCTTTTTTCTTTTTTGTTAAAATGTACGGTAACTCGCCGTCGTTCTGTCGCTGGATACCAAGAGAGCCAGGTCACTTTTACTGGAAACCCGGTTACACCACATACATACGTACCTACATATACTTGCGCGCATTCATATATGCCCACCCTGTTCCGATTTCGATCTCCCAAAAAATCATTGCCTTTCATACCCGGATATTCATTGCTGCTTTCCATAAACGACGGATGTACATAAATCAGATAGTAAAGATTGTCAAGCGGCTACGCTGGTGTGGAATAGAACTGTGCTTGTGTGACGGATCAACTCAGTTCTTAGGAACCCAATTAAAACCTTTCGTATGACGTGATAATAAACAAAAGAAATTCGATTATTTATGCCATAACGAACTAAGGAAAAAAGCGAAAAGCAGTAAAAGATGGACTCCTTTATGGCGACGAAGAGCCAAAAAAAATTATTATTGAGACATTGAAACAATCTACAGGTGTTTCACGAAGAACTAGATTCGTCGCCATAGCACATATTGAAAAATTTTGCGATCTGAAGAGCACGAATTATTTTTGGACAACATTATTATATTATAATAACGTAGACTTCCACGGCCACACTAAGTTAAAGCTAAACGAGCTCCAGGTTTGCACCGTACTCCACCGTAAGGGGCTTCTTCAAGAGAAGGAAAGGTGGTAGGTAACAGTTAACGCGGTAACTTATCGTGTAAACCACGTCAGAGTCGAATGAATTCATCCTAACTCACCACTAGATTTCTTAGAAAAAAGACAAATGGAGCAAAAGCCACCAGTCAATGGAGACATATTTACGGTACTAATCTTCCTAGATGGTTATCCGAAAAAGTGTTGCGTCTTTTGGTTGTTTTGACTTGTTCCTACCCTACGTAGATATGTCCGATGACATTAAGAAGTTATGATATTGAAAAATATATGTAGCTTTTACCAAAGGATCTTGGAAGATTTTATTAGAATTTGCGATTTTTCTTTGTAGCAAGTACAAATTTTGTCACTTCGATATCACCTCGATAAACGAGTTGTTTGTCCCTTGACGGGAAACGTGTTTTCAAACTGTCGTTCTTCTTTGATGCACCGCTAGATTAGTTGACGATTAGGAAAGTTGGATAGTACATAGTATGGATAATCCCCAACGCCTAATTATACGAAAAGAAAGACTTGTGAGTCGATACGAACTATCCTTGGCTCTGCAAAACAGTCGGGATTTGAATAAAATAAAAATGGAATAAAATGCCACGTGGGATGTATGACTAATAAGCAAAAGTTTGATGTTACTACTCGATAGCGTTGTGTATCTTACAGATCGTTGCTTGCGCATGAATCTTTCAATTAACTTATCAAATAATATGTTTCTCTCCTATTTCGATAGTGACCGATAACGTTAACATGCATCCTATCCTGCAATTTGGAGCCATTAACACGCAGTTCATATAAAATCGATATGCAAATGAAACGCTTTACTCGCAGAGAGAAGGATCGTTTAGCAAACTGCCTACGTATGGACATGGCAAACAAGCGGACGGCGAGCAAGAACTATCCCATTTATTGTAAAATAAGCAACCTCGACATCAACCTGTTTCCATTAATCGGCGTGCACAGCTATTGCGCTGCCGCATTTATAGCGATTTAAACTGTATAAGCAATCATAATTGAAAATAAACATGCTACCGCTTTTTACGGTTACCGAGCCATCACCCACGCCATCAAAAAGTTGTATGCAACTCTGTTTATAGCTGCGTAGAAGTTGCAGGTAGTACACAGTAGGATAACCGTTAGACAATCTATGGAATTAATATTGATAATGGGTAATTACGAGTACCGTAGCTTATAGTTTAATCATCAGTCGCTGCTATCGTTCGGCGATTACATTTACTTGTTGGAAGCATTATTTTATTGCTTAATGATTAACATATTGCAAGAGACGTTTTCAAGACGAAAAAAATTATTCTTTTTTGACCCTGGTCCGTGGTATAGCGACAGCTACAATAGTTTATGGGCCGCAATGTTAAGGATGCTCCTACTTCTGATTTTGAAATATCTAATTTTTCAATATAAATGTTACCATCAACTAATAAATGAGCCAGGAGTGAATGAGGTCTTTTCTTTTTTAACAACTAAATCATCATCATTGTATTTCGTACTGCTTAATTTGTGAAATATCAATAAAACGATAAGCTCTTGTCAATCATCCAGTCCGGAGATTCCATCCTATTATTATCACCCTATATAATTAAATTAATAGACATGGATATGTGGATAGGGCTGCATAGTAGCGTATCGAAAGTATATTTAATAATTATTAGGTATAATAACCGGTATTTTGTCAGCGCGAACAATTAGAGGGTGTCACGGGTCTATAAGTTGATTTCCTACCTATTTGCTTAGCGCCTATCAACACTGTCTATTAAGTTGTTAGCTAACGACGTCCGTAAATATTACAGACATGAAAGACGTGGATACATCATTATATGCTAGAAGCCAAATATCAGCCGGCAAAAATCACTTCATAGTTCGTACAGATTGTGACGTTGATACTGTAGCAATGCCGATGGCCGTTTCTGTTATTACACTCGCTTAATTAATATAAAATTTGTTTCGTTTGTTTTCAGGTCTTGAGCATCAGCAAGAATCCAAATTGAAAACGACCAAAGGCCAAAGGCGAACGAACAGGGGAATACCTTCCAAAATACAACATCTTATAGTACCGACAATAGGTAAAATTCATAATTAAAACACCAAGATCATCTTATCGCAGCCGATCCGAAACGAAATACCGACGGTCGTGAATGAACAGCATGTCGAATCCAATTTTACGCCGTATTATATTCACGTAAATCTACACGTAATAAGAAAAGCTCTGCGAGAAGGAAGAAATAAATTTGGAAAGCAAGAAGAATACTAGAGTATCGCGTGTAATATAAATGGCCCCAATTACTGTAGGTGTCACGCCGATTATGACAATTTTTCCTGAAATAAACACGAACAATAGGGACGGATTATAGGAAATATTGTACGGAAGAAGCTCAATTCCGCCAAATTGTAAATTGCTGTGATGTGACGCTACGTCTTGTACCTGTTATCTGTTTACTTGTGTGCCACAGATACATACGTACACTATTCTTAAAGAGTGCAACATTTTTCTACACTCAATTAAGCAATAGGAATCGTAATGAGAAGCGCTAGATTTCGCCGCTCGATGGTCTCCGAGGAAGATGTTCCTTTATCGTAGCAAATATCTACCCATGTCTAACGAAACCTCATCGGACGGATACACTTCGCCTCGCGTTTCAAGTCCAGAAAGCTCTTACACGTACACCCTATCGAGTCCCGGCCCCTCGGACTCGTCAGGCATGTCCTCCCAACCCTACATCCCCAATTGCTACAAGCAGTCAGATCCGTGGGGCCACCATCGGCACCAGCCCTCGTATTACGGCGAGAACAACAATGTCTACCACAAGTACGGTTCGAATTCGTCGAACGGCAGCTATTCGCATCAGAACTACTACAAGACGGCGACCGGCATGGAGAGTTCCAAATGCAAGAAGGAGACGTCGTCGAAGAAGAACGCCAGTCCGCAAGCTGGAATGGAAATTATGAAGAAGCGCAGGTTGGCGGCGAACGCGCGGGAAAGACGACGTATGAATAGTTTAAATGACGCGTTCGATCGATTGCGGGATGTCGTACCTTCGCTTGGGAACGATCGGAAACTGTCGAAGTTCGAAACACTCCAGATGGCGCAGACGTACATAGCGGCGCTGCACGAGCTTTTGCAAAGGGATTAAGGCCACAAAGCATTTGTAAACGCCGAGCGGTAAGTAGGAAATTGCGTTTGCATCGTTATAATATTTGAGCTGATTGCTTTGTTTGTATTGATTTCGATAGAAAGATGTTGGTCATAATTGAAGAATTTGTTGGAAAAGCGTCATATCAGTCAGTGTTTCAAAGCAAAAACCATTATTTACAAAGCTCATAGAAAATCCGTGGGGAACTAAATTTTTTTTAATGAACTTTGGAATTGCAAAGAAACAAGTGTCGTAAATTATATTATCGTTTTCGTCTTTCATACGTGTTATTCGATACTTGAACTTGATAGGTATAAAAAAGAAACAATATTTTTGCGAAAAGTTATAATGTATTAGAATAATGAAAATTTTTAAGTACTGCTTGTCCAACAAACGCTTCGATTCATATTATTTACGTATTCCATCATTGCCAACCATAAATAATGAAAAAAAAATTTTTTTTATTAAATTTAAATTAGTGTGAAAATTGCCAACGCAAATATTAGTCATGATGCAGATGTACAATTTCGTACTTTCTAATTCGCAAAACGATAACTATTAATTTACGCTACGTTCTCACATTACCTTCTTTGCGATTTTATTTGTTTTATTTATTAAGTTAGTTACTTATTATGTGTTAAGTATTCTATTGTGATGTATTATTATTATTATTATTTTTATCGATTTACTACATTGTGCAATATTTTTATTATTTTTTTGCTACTTTTTAGTAGTTTGTGCTAGTACTAGTGGTGAGATGCCGTAAAACGTACGTAAATGTTACTGATGATGGTACCAAAGCAACATTAAACGCCCAGAAAAACTAAATTGCGTAAAATCCTAACAAACAATATTTTGTGGCATCAGGTATTTTCGACCCTATAGACTTCAAGTGTTCAAAATTTTTGGGAAATGTTGCAGGACAAAGTAGTAACTATACTAGGACTAGTAGCAACTTTGTTTTTTTCTTAATTTATATATTTTTTTAAGTAATCCATTTTCTTCTAATTAAAATAAAGTTACTGTTACTAAATTTCTTTTTACTACGAAGAACATTAACGTTCGCCTAGTACAAGATTTCTAATATCAGACGCGCTGAATATTCAAAAGCCAAAATTGTAGTTTTACATTTGCTTTTTAAACAAACGGATGGGACATAGTGCATCAATAAAAAAATAAAGTTGTTCCTGATTACATTCCATTGGTATATCGCTGATGTAACACATTCACTACTTGGCTGCGGATTGTGTGGGTCTTTTGCGACCTACATACATTTTGTAATCTTACGGCATCTCAACGCTATACTACGTGCTGATAACCACCAACAACCAGGAAAAGAAAAACGATAACGAAAGAAATAATACGCAGGGGGAGAACCTGCACGAAAAAGAAAGTAATCGACGAAAAACGTCGACAAATAGAAGTATTCGTAATATACGTGTACATATATAAATAGAGCCGTGCCCGCTATACGCTAGCCCAAACTAGTCGCCCATATCAATTTAGAAAACGAAACCGTACATCGGCGTTATCTTAAGCATGCGATGTCGGCTCTAAAGTAGCTCGTCGTGATATGAGAATTTGTAACATTCGCTCCCGGTCAGTAAGCGGATCCAGTTTGAACGTTAGAAACTAAAGCCGATGACTCAATTCGATGTTATCCTGCTGTGTAGTATGTTACATGCTACAACGGCTCGCCTCTGTCATGTTTATTAATGGCCTTGTTAATGCGGACATATTGGTACAAATAATTTGCGGAACTGACATAAATTCTGAGATAGAAAAGAATACATCTACAGTGTGATTGAATTAGCTAGAATCTCCGCTAATTTAACTGGGCGATATCCAATGAAAATTGTGTCAATCTAACTTGGGATAATACTAGAGTTTTGTGAGATTTATCACGCCACCACCACGCCAGAGGCGAAACTAAGTAAGGGGAAGGCAATTGATCACAAAGCTATTAAGATTCGTCTTTTTTCTGGGGATGTTTCACACTAATGTTCCAATAGATACACAGATTGTTATAATTGATATTGATCATTTAAGTAATGTTTGTTCCAACGAATTTGAAATTTCATAAGCGGCGCGTAAATGGAGGGATGAAAACCATCAATTAATATGGTCAAGTTCCTATCGAAGACGATGATTGGGTTGGGTTATTACATAATAGTGTAATTGGTTCGTAAGCTCTACCTAGTCCAATAAATGCATACACGTATCTTCAACCTGCAAATAGAAATTTACCACGTCCATTGCTCGATGAAGTTCAATGAAGCAGCCAAGAACATACTGGTGCAGTGCCACTAGTTGTCCGGAGCTTTCTCCTCCTTCCTCCAGTTTCGTCGAGTTGTCGATCTTCCTGGGGTGTTATCCTCTTCTTGTTGGGGGATCAGAGTCTTCTTCCTGGACTCCCTCCTCGGTTCCTAAAACAGCAGAATATGCGTTAGTGCGACAGCTTACTGAGGTGATCGTAGTTGGTCTTGCGCCTCGATCCTGGAGCTGTTCTTCTGGTGGTGGCGTTCTTCATGGCGGGATTCTCGCTGGTTAGCAAAATCTCGAAGAAGTTTCTGTTGAGGCGTGCCAGGAAATTCTGCAGCTGCTCAGTCTCGTTCAGGTTTGTCAGCGTGCCGAAGAGGTACCTTGGGGGATGCGTAGTATTAATCGTAAGCAGCGATCCTGTACTACCCTCTATTGCCCTCTAGATCACTCTATCTGAATCCCATGGATCATTTCCGTTAGGGTTATTCTAAAGAAAAAGTTTTTCCGCGAATGTGTTGTGCATCCCGAAAATATCGTCGCTAGTATTCATACTGTCGTGGCGTCGATAGACGTAAATATGTTACAAAGACGTCAAAGTAAGAGGCTGAAGTCGTTTCTGTTGTTTTATGTATTTCTCAAAATATATTTTCCACTCTGCAGATGGTAACTTCCTTCAAAACATGCTCCCTGAAGGCTTTAACAGCTCCTTGGAGCAATAAATGTCCACGTCCATCCATTTTTTTTGTTTCACATTCGCAAACAAAAGAAATTGTTAGACGATAAAACAGGTGAATACGAACAATAAGACATCAATTCGGTGCTTATTTTTTTCATATCAACAAATTCGTTTGTCTGATGCGTCCTCGATTGTTTTTCATTGTTCATACGAATATTTCGTCACTTGTTGTATGCTGATTTTGAGTTTCTCTGTCGAATTTCTTGACCGGTTTCTTGCCTTGATTGACAAGAGCCTGTTTCTGAATGTGGGTTCAATTAGATGGAATCCATCAGGAACAACAACCGATGCTTTTTTGGAACAATTACTGATGGAGCGCGACCACGACGAAAATCCGCAACAGTTTTTGCTGTTGGTGTTTCATTCAACAAATACTTTACTTACATGAAATTTCTTTTCTTTTCGGTCGATTTCTGTGTTATAACAGCTATCAACGTACGCGTTGGAATCTTGTTTACAGATTTACTCTGGACACAATTACCTCGCCCGGCCCGATTTATTTATAAAAACGCTTCTCATCTACTTTAATATTTTAACATTAACGAAACATCATTACCGACTTCCTTTTCATTCTTTTGGTATAAACATTTCTAATTTTTATAAACATCATTTTTATAGGTAGATGCTAAATATTCCCACGGCACTTACGGCTATGCGTTAGTCTTATTGGTCCAATTTTTCCTTTCTCAATTTAAGACGTGCTTCTACGCTATTAACTTAACGTATTTAGTGATTTAGAAAAATTACCGCGTGCATTCTTCCTATTAAATTATTATACACTAATATTCCAATCGCGTAAAAAACAAATTCCCCAATTCGAAATGTCACATTCACCCGGGCAGATTTTGGTGAACGCCTTCTAGTAATGAGCATCGGTATTGTAATAGCATAATACGTAGTTGACGATTTTAGATACGTTATTTCGCAACTGCCGAGGCACCTACCACATTTTGAATAAGCATCGTAATCGTCATCGTAATAATGAGAATAGAGATGACAAGCGCAAGCGAAGAATAAGAGAGAAGGAACGCGCGTACATTATTGTTGTCAACCATAATATACATCCAAATATGACTTTACAGTTAGCCCACGGCATTCTCCGGACGGGAACTTTTCTTTTTCGCTTTTCAAACCATTACCGATTACGACAAATCGAATAGAACCGTAAAGTCTCTATACAAACGATTAACCGTTTTTAGCGCCGGGATCCATTATTCCCCCTGTCTAAATAGATGCTGAATATTCAGCGACGAACAATATCGATTGTTATTCATCGCCAGATGCGATGGGGGCTATAAAAACTCGAGAATTGTTATTTAATTAGGCTCTTCTAGGCGTGTTTTGCTAATGACATCTTTATGTTCCGTTGTCGATGTATGAATGTGCATTTTTTCGCGAATGAAAATGTATAACCTCTAACCCCCTAAAGAAAGGGTTTAATAACATCTTTCGACTGTTAAAAATTGACAGTTGAAAGACAATTGAAAATCTTGGAATGGCACTGTCAAAAAAGAAAAGAAGACGAATCGTGGCACGCGATATCTTGTAATTAGAGTATATGATTTACGCGCAAGTAACGGTTAATTATACGGCTAATTTACATAAGAATTCTAGTTTGCTGATGGTAATAAGTTTACGGTCGACGTAGATTAGATCGAGCTGGGTGATTTGCATACTTAATTAATATTAAAAATATCTATTAAAAAGACGTGGAAATATAAATTATCTACTCCGTTCTGAAAACAGTTGATCATTATGAATACATAACGCGTGGAAGTATATCTGTTATTCATCATTTTTTTTTATTTTTTTTTTTATTGAAATAAATATATTATTGATGATTTCCAGTTTTTTGAATGTGTTTCTTCTCTCTGCTCTCTGTCTTTGTAATACCGTACTCGAAGATCGCGAATTTCCTTTTTCCATTTTCGTCGATTGCTCTGCCGCATCTAAGTTGTCCCCTATTGGTTCATTTATCCTTAATCTCTTTTTGTTCGTCCTATTTCGGCGATTTGATCCACCCACGTCTTCGGTCTACTTCTTTTCTTTCGTTTCGTTTGCTTTGCTTTCATAATTCGTCCATATGTAATTGTTTCCCATCGATGATTCTACATTATCGATGATTATCATTTTTTCTCTTCCCCCTCAAGATTTTTTTTCTGCAACTTTTGAGTTCGTGTTTTCACTTTAATTTCGCTAATTGTAATCTCAATTTTTTGAGTGTATAAAATACGTTCAAGACATACACATTTGCTTGTACTAAGTACTTGGGCAAGACGTTCTCACAGTTACTTCTGGGATTTGGCGCAACGTTACTACGTTTTCTTACAAAGCATCGTACATCCACAATTTAACATTTTAATTTTGTCAGTTGCGGGCTTGCTGCGTAATGTCTTGCTGCGCAGGGTACACATTTCCAGGAAAAAGATTAAAGCAACGTTGTTATATCCGTTAATAATATGTCGCTATTAATCATCAGTGCGTAGGAAGCAATTATTTTTACTTTCATCGCGGCTAAAGTTATCGCCATTAATTTTAATTAAATGCACCATCACGATTCCCAATCCTACATCGGCTACACATCACACAATAGCATTGATAGTAGTATTATTTTCAGAAAATAATAATTACGTTTATATGCCGCTCGCGAAAGAAAGTATCTACTACTACTACTACTGTATATTAGTGGCTTCTTTTTTTCAATGCTCGGCTCCTTTTATATCATGTTATTATTAGTTTTGTACGTACATGCAAATACACTAATAGCCGACTTGTACTCGCGGATCGTATCATTATTTACGAATCGGAACACTTGTTTTTCCTACGTATGTTGGGTACGTACGTGCACACGATGATGCCCGTGTCCCCTTCGCAGCGTGAGATTGGCGCACTTTCTCTTCAGCTTTATCTGTCCTCGAGCATCTTTCTTTTGCTTTCGATCGTCTTTTATTAATCGCGTCGTATCGGGCGATGAAAGGCGAAAAGAATTATTCCGAATGAGTTAAGCGTGCGTACACTGCCGCTCGAAAGAGTGAAGATTTCTGGATTTCTCGGCTGCAGCAGGAACAGCAACCTCTTCATTTTCTTGGCAGACTGCACACATTATTTCCTTTACCAAACATAAGTTGTCCACATTATTATTATGCACAAGAAATGTACAAAAAACTCAGACTACAATTAAGACAGTATCTGCTAGAAAATTTATTCTATAGCTTGCAAGATCTATTTCAATTAATTTACTTCTGCATTTATTGTTCCTTTAGTTTAGTTCATTGTAGAGGTGCTTATACTTTTGTTTCGTTCAGATGTTTGATGTATTAAAAGATATAGTCATAAAATAGGAACAACTATGTCATGCGGTTCTTTTAACAAATTTGTCGATATTTTGATTGTTTATCGCGACAGAAAATAATTGTTGAACGCCTCATAGCGTAGAACATATTTGATGCTGGTAAATACGATAAGACCTACGTTTATGCGCGGTAGTGTATTACACGATGCGTAATTAACGACGACGCGACGCGAGTAGCTTTTGTATGTCAAGCCGGGCGAGAGAGGAAACGCACGTCGCTACCGATCAATTCGTTGTCGCGGCTACTTGCTACTTTAAAATACATTTCGACTTCATCGAGCGAATCTCGATCCAAGCCCGGAATGTTGTCGTTGACTTTAAAATAACAGTAAAACGGATCCGTTGGAGTTTCCATTTTGAAATTTTTAGGTCGAAATGAAGAACATTTCGCATGCTTAATATAAATAAAATTAATAATATAAAACGAGAATATATCGCTTCAAACCGAGACGTAGAGAAAGAATCGTAAATATGTACGAAATTTAGGTCAGTCTGTTCGAATATTATTATCGATTGCTTTATTTCGTTCTTTGATCTGTTGTTTAAATCGAACGGCAACGATTAGATGTTGATTGCTTTAAATTTTCTTCCAAAGTGAACTTGCAGAAACTGTTCAACATTATTTGAATCGTCTGTATCTTAGCGAAATTTGAGACTCAATAGAATTACACTCAGTCATTATTACACGTGAACAACTGTTTAACGTTATGAAAACACTTTCTTCATGATGTCCCAATGATCGTTCGGTCAACAAAAATATCTTTTTTGAAGGAGTTTATCACGTTATTAAAACGTTTATTAAAATTAAGCATTTTTTGATTACATTGAATGCTTTCTAATACGTTTACTTAGTTTCTACATATTACTTCTTCTACACACAACTGTAAACTAGTGAACAAGACTTTTTAAAACTGACAAACCGATATAAAAATTTCTACTTGACAATTTTTATAATACTCGATGCGGATCCAGCAATGCGGATTTTTAATTTATTCCCTTCATAGGAACGCTGTCATTAATAAAAAGACTTTTAAGCGACGTGGCAATCCATCGAGAGGATGAAAAGTAATAAAGTGCCAAGTTTAACAGAATGTCAGACTCAAAAAATTAATTGACATGTTTCAGCTTCTTTCCAAGAGATCACCATCTCGAGAGTTATTTCAGATGTTACCATTTCAATGATAATCTAGACGACGCAAGTTAAGATTCATCTTTTTGAGAACTTAAATTCGTTAGTTTCGTGAAAAAAGATCATATATTAAAAAAATATATATGATACGATGCATTTTCAGATTGCGCCAAAAGAACTAAGTTTACTGAAAAAATGTACTAATTCAAAGATCGTGCAGAACAAGCTGCGCATATAAGATACGACCGTCTTTCCTGCTTTAACGCAACAAGTACGTATTCGTATTTAATTTAGCCATCCTCACAAGTGTACGTATCAGATCGGAGCCGAATCCCGAGCGCGTTCATCGGCAAAAAAGCAGGCTATAGCATTTACGGACGCAGCACCGAGTAAATAAAGCCAGATCGTAGCCAATGGATAAGTTTTTACGCTCGGCGATGGCTTGTAACGTGAAGCGTGCGCTGCATCACAAATCGTTCATTCTACATATATAAATCTTTGCGTTTCAAAGGTAATAATTCGCAGCTTTACAAGTTTATCACTTCTTTACCCGTTCTAACGCGTACGTACAAACTCTATGTATTTACCAGCTATCGGGATCAGCGCTAATATGTCGGCAAAACGAGAAAACAAAGAGAAAAAAGCGGAAAAAGAGAGAGGAAAGAATTAATTGCGACACGCGCTAAAAACACTATAATCTCCGGATTACGCCGAGAACGGGAGAATGGGCTATACACCGTGTGTCAAAAGTAATAGACTGGCTCTCAAAAGCCTGGCAAACATCCAACCAAGTTTCCTAAAATATCTATAATTCTGAGTGGATTATTGCTCATTTTAATAAGCATTAGAAGATTGAGATTGATGCGAATACGACGGGACAAATATTTTGGATCAACTTTCGATTTCTAATGGTGCAGAGAGAAACTGCAAACACGGCAACCACGGTGCAGACTTTTTGGCGGACGCTGTATAGTAGTTCGTTAATATATGTATTTAACGGCATTTTTAGTCATAAATACATCCCCCAGATATGGGGATTTCTTTAAATAACCCAAGAAAAAACCTACAAACAAGGCAGTAATCAATCCCAATAATAAACATTCAAGCTAGAGATGTCCAAGACACGATTGCTTTTAAATAAAACGGTTTCTCCCCTTACAGGCCCATACATAATCTCTTCAGGTTGTTGCTGGGAATGACAGGCGTTAATAATTGATTATTCGTTTGTTGAATTTCGAATTAGTCCACGATGAATGGATCGCATACGTATTGTTTTCATTTTCTTCTCCTCTTGTCTGAAGAAACGATGACGGGTTGCGACCCCTTTGTCGTGCTGTACATTTATTATTTATTTCGGTTGTTGGGACCTGTGCAATATTTTCTATTTCAGTATTATTACTAAGTGCAATATTTTTTTTTCCTTAAATTATTATCTAGTTAGTAAGTTGCGACGTATCGCAGATGTAATGCGTTTTCTGGTGAAAAGCAATGTACATATGTAATAAGAGCCATCCTAGCTCTGTGTTTTACCGGCAAATTTCAAATGATAATCGTGTGAGTGTTGAAAGGCTTGATCCAGGTAGTCGATACATTTTAATGTAAAACATATCCAACTTTCTTTTTACTTTACATGGGTAATCAATGATATCTTCTTTTTATTTAGGACGCAGTAACCCCAAAATAAGCGAAAATGTGGACCATTTATAAGAACGCCAATTAATATTTTTTAATTATACTGATTTAAAAACAAATGAAAATTCTATAAATGTATACAACCTTTTTACGTTTTCACTCGTATACAATATTGGAGCTTGATTCGTTTCTTCGGATGAGACCGTAATTGTTAGGATCGGTTAAGACTAACAAGTAATCAATACTTATTTAAAAAAAGCAATCGACATCTCCCCACTTCTTTGATGTAGAAGAAAAGCAGAATGTGTTTAAAGAAAAAGAAGGCTCGAGAATTATTTCCAGTATCTTCTTTTGACCACATTTACAAAAACGATTTTACCCGCCAGTTATTTGTTATTTGCGCATGTTGCATTAATTTAATGATTACCAGCTTTCACCAGAAAATGCAATAACCTACCTGTTTTATTTATTTATTATTATTTTTTGTAAGTATTGTCTCCAATTTTACACGCGCATCGCGCGAACGGTGTTATACGTAATTTTAATTATTTAACAGTGGTAATAATTGGATGCGTATAAGTAAGATATGCAAAATAGCTGTTTTTTTTTAATGTAAATTTAAATCGTGTACGATTCCACACCTGTATGTTGTACGACTTCGCCACTATGCTTGCAAATTTCATCCCGCGAAAGGATTAGCAACATTCCCGGCTTTCATACTGTACATATGAATAGAACCATCATTTCACCTGATAATACGCGACGATAATGCGTTTCTCTTGCGCGCAATTATCGATTCCCGTTATAGAGAACGCATGCACGCGGCTATATAGCGAAACCGCAGATGGGAATTAATTTGCGCGACGCTTTTGTACGGAATTTTTCGATTCTTTCGCATTCGAAGTCGGTCTATTATGGATTCCGCTGTTCCCGCGTCATAATCGATACGCAACAATAACACTTGCCCATCGCTTTATCCGACGTGCAGTACGCCGTGCGGAGAATGACCGGCGATGCGTGCATCTGATCGCTGCGCTGCTGCTGCTGTTGTTGCTGATGGTGTTATCGCGTAATCGTTAAGTCGGTTTTTGCGCACTTTTCGAATTAGGTTGTGTCCGCTGTACATATTTAACTGCGTCTGTACTTTGTATGTAACCCGTTTATTAGATATTCTAAATTGGTTCTCGAACAACGCGACAATAAATGTTCCTTTTTTTGTATAAATTCTCTATTTTTTTTTGTACCAAATGTATCATTTATATGTGCAATATTTTTATAGCAAATAAATTTATTATATATTTTTTACATGTGTTTTATTTCAATTTTTTTGCATGAAAAATTTGGAAAAGAAGTTAGTGAGTAGTAAGTTCCTCGATCCACAGCTTCTGTAACCTGTTTCATCACTAACAGCAACCTAAGATACAATTTATTTCGGAAAGAAAACAAAGAATTCCCAAATACAGGAAATGTGTATTACTTTCGCGTTTCAGGCGTTTTTTTGAAAATCCATCCTAAAGGACTGTAATAGGGGATGTTTAACAACTGTGGTTTTAATATAGTTGAAATTTTCAAAAACATTTTTTAACGCATACACAAGGGTATCTTTAACGAATAACGTCTCCTTCATGTCAAAACCTGCAACTTTTCAAACTATCCACGTAAATTCAATAAATAAGCGATCAACCACACCGGTCTCTCTGCAAGAGGGAGGATTGTTACAGCATTTTATCTGAAAAGGAGAGACTAGGATCGCCTGCACGTATTTCATACAAAATCTCGTAAGATAATAGCAAATAAATGGAAGTTGTCATTATTAAAAAGGATAAAGGTAGCTGGAATTATTCGTTTTTTGCAGCGATTACATAAAATAACAGTACATCTATCTGTTATTTATTTAAAACTGTTCACCATTTTATTACTTACAGTTGCAAAAAAGAAGTTGAAAAAGTATTGGAATTAAATCCAGTTCTTTTTTTTCGTGCGGTATAAATATTAATATACGTTGAACAACTACACGATTGTTAGTCATTTAGCGGTCGTTCCATAGAATTAAGTACCTACGTAGCGATTGTTAATTATGCGATGAGAACGATTCCAACGAAACGTTTCTATTTACAAAGCACTGGAAAGAGGCAACTCCTAAAATAAATGGCTACCTAAACGACACTTTAAACAAAATAAATAACGGAACGTTAAAAAGATGAATACTTTCCTAAGGCGTTACATTAGCACTTCAGGAACGGCAAAAGAACGGCCAACGCAAATTCGGGTTAACTGTTAATGTGACTGAACGGATCATAAAACCGCGACCGCATCTCATCGGGCATGTTTCCATATCAAATGAATGAATTAGTTGCTGCTAGAACTGATTCCTTTGGATATCTTCTGTTTTAGTGTTCGATGATAACACATTTCGTGTGTTTAGAAATAACGTATATGGAATAGTTAGTCTCTAAGTGTGATTAAATTAGTTATCGTTTACATAGACATTTCGAGCTAGTTTAATTCGTGACTAGCTAATTACAGAGAAGAAAATCCGGGGCGCGATCCGGCGCAGATGATTATTTATTTTAAAGAAATTTCCGATACATTTTTTATTTACATTTATCTCATCGCCCAATAAGGTTGTTTAACCCTGATCAGTGACGGAAAATTAAATTTATTGGAGATTAATGTGCTAATCCATGATTAATTATTTAATCCATTTTTATAAACTAGGTGTCATTTAGAGAAGAATACAAGCAACGCAAAAGAAGTATAACGATCTAGTGCGGTAGACGTCCATGATAAAATTTGTCTTAACGAACAAAAATTATTGATAAACAATTTAATTGAGATATCGACAGTGCCCAAAGTCAATCAGTCTAATTTGAGGAACGGTACAAGGACGTATAACATGCTTTTCTTGCTTAAATCACCAGTGGTTTTTTCTACTGCAAGAAAGTAGCCGGTACTCTTGATAAACTAGAGTATCGGCGATGAGCGCAGCGGGAAACTGTTACAATTTCCGCAAATACCGAAGTGCGAATGTAGGTAAAGTTGACAGACGACTAAGAGATATGTGCAAACAGGCATCCAATTCTAAATCGTGTCCAGCATACTTAATCGACCGAGTTGCGGCTAACGCATGTATTAGCGAGGTACAGGCGATTGATTTAAATACATCGGATCGCATCCGTATGAACTAACTGCTCGGCTACTTTATGGACGACCATTTACTCTAATGGATGGGATATTATTCAACGGAACGTACAGTTGAAAAGCGAATTAAATCGATAGTTTGGTGTATAGCAACTTGTGCAATTTATTATTTAAACTAAGGTACAGTTCAAACAAAATTGTCTTCCATATAAAACAATTTAGGTAGTACGTGTGTCACGAGGTAGTCCCGCGAACATTTCGAAACGGCTATATAAATAACGGATCTTTCTAAAACATCTAGACTAGGTTGTTCCCGTAGATTGTAAAACTTTCTAGAAAGATATAAAGCACTTTCGAAACACCTAAAATATTAAAAAAAAAATGTGTGGAAATTTTGTAAAAAGTAAATAGCTTTAAGATGCCCGTTACCAGAGTAGCATCTGCTTTATTTCAGTGTGAATTTTCTTAAGTCGACAGTTCAAATGAGAATTATCTAATATGCCGGCAAGAGGTGGGATAGTAAAGAAACGAAATTACTATGAGAATTTTAGCTTTACTTCCGTAGAAATAAACGATGATGAAAGACCTCCATACGTGCTCTGTTTAAGAGTTCTAAAGGCTCCCGAAGCGACATCTTGAGACTAATCACACTAACGTAGTTGAAAAGTCTCGCGAATTCTCTAGTAAGAAGTTGCAGGATTTACAAAATCAAAGAAGCATGTTTACTAAACAAACGTTGGAATCAAACAACACGCCACTTCATAAAAAGAGCTCATTCTACTGGCAGCTCTCGACGTGATTAATATTATGCTGGGAGAATCGGCGGGAAAATTAGTTACAAAGGTACCTTTATTCAACATCACCTGCGCCAACTTAATAATGATAGCACGGATTATAGCGTACTAGGGTAAACAAGGTAAAAGTATAGGTAACCTCCGCACTACACAAGTATGATTAATTAATTGAGGGCGGCGGTTTCCAGCATACGAACGATCCACATTGTTAACCAGTGGACTACCATTTTCATATTTCAGTTCGATGGTTCTTTTTATTTAATTTCAATAAACGCGAGCTTCACGTTTGCCAGGTTTGTTTTAAGATCTGTTTTCACGTCAGTCACTGATTTGATCTTGTAAGTGCACCATGAACTGATCCTCGTCGAGATGGTGTTCAACAACGGAATTATTGAGATTAATTCAGCAGCAGGTACGTCGGGTCTGAGGAAGGTAAGGAAAAGGTACATCATTTTTGTAAATTTTGTAGATGAAATATATAGCCGAGTTAAATAATTGTCTACCAGGTTTCGTCTTTGAAATCGTGGTTTAACAGTATGCGAAGCAAATCGAAGAGTAACAAAATCATTGAAATGCTGGTATAGGTTAAACATCAACAACTTTTTTACCTGTACGTCCTGGTCAAATTAAATATTATTGAAATCCATACGAAAACAGACGACTTACCTTTAAGATTATTCAATTAATACCTACATGAAACGTTTAGTTGTTTAAAGCAGCGTCGCGTTACAGTGTCAGCTGCGAAGATTTATGTGTTTGATCGCGACCTCTAACTAATTCGATTTTTTCCTAACGGCTCCGTAATTTATGTAGATGATAAAAATTCATACCTTACACGTCCTACACGCGCATCTTCCGCCGCGTGTCACCACATTAGATTAAATATCTAAAAGTAACACTACACGCCAATAAAATTACAGATTGGGTACATAACACTTTCTATCGTCACATTTTCTACTCGTTTTACGAGCTCAAATCGACTTTACGATCATGTACCGGCTTTGGCGTAATCGTAAACGGTTCGTAAATATTTTGCTGCCACAGCGCGATGGAGTAATTCATGCTGGATATACGGGATGTCCCAGCCGTAAGGGCTGTATAATTTCACTAACACTGAACAACATATTAAACTGTGCGTCGGAAACTATACAAACAACGTACAAAAATATAAAGAAAGACATGATACCATTGGAAAATCGGTGTTAAGTAAAGGGAGCGATAGAAACATTTTGTTAATTTCAGTGTGTTGTTTGCTTGATCAGTTCGACAATGACAATTTCCTCGACATTTCCAAGTTGTACAAGAGCCAAAGTTAAATTTCAACCTTTTCAAAAAGAATAACATTGATATTGAACGAATTGAGACATTCTACATGTATCGAAGTCAATTACCTGCAGGTATATGAAAAAGCGGCGTATAGTTTCTTTAAGGTATACATCGATTAAACAAATAAAAAAGACGATTATTTTCCGTATGCGATGGACAATATCATTATCCATTGCGGCCTATTCCAGTTGCGATAGTTTCCTCGTTTACTGTTAACGCAGCGTCCAACGGTGTGCGCGACTGAATAGAGTCGATGTGGTGTTAAAAGGCCGTATCGAGTATCAATTACGGTAAATTATTAATCTCTAGTGTATATCTGCGTACAATAAAAGTGACGGGCAACATTATCTTTATTGGAAGATATATGTATATAGCTACGGTACATAAAGTCGATAATCGTGTGACGATTTCGAGCTGTTAGCTATACAGTAGCCGGTATGTAGTTTTTATTGAGTTCTTTGCGGAGAACGATGGTAACGGTGACGTTTGGTAGATTGATCGTCGTTTAACTCGTGCATAAGAACGATATGAAATGGTGTCTTTGTTATTATCCTTGATCTTTGTTATTGTCGTGAACTTTTAATTTCATGCAGCGTTCATATATAGAAACGAAACGAATGTTATGTATTTTGGAAAGAAATCGTGTCTCATCGAAGAGCTCCGGTCCGCCTTGAATTGTAGTAAATTCGAACAGTTTGGGAGAGAAGGACCGAGAAGGACTTAAAATTTCAATTATTTGTTTCTTCAGTTTGTTGAATAAATTATTTGAAAAGTACATAAATTCAACAGAAAATCAAGAATCTTGCGAAAACAGAAAAAAATTGAAAAGACGGGGAGTACAAAAAGACCAAGGACGAGCCAGTTCATATCGCAGAAGTTTTCCTGGAAATTTAAAGCCAATACCATTCCGGCAGGAATCAACAGCGTTACGCATTATTAAAGCGACCGCAAATATCACATACTGCTGTTTAGAAAATGTTATGCGAGATTCTAAAAGTGGTATTTCTTTGCGACTAATGGCTAAAATTAAGACTGAACCCGAATGGTTATCCCATTACTTTATGGACAGACGAGGCCAACGTAATTTCATGATTCGAGATCGTAGCTGTAACTGTTACTGCAGAATAATAACCCGAAATGTCAGGAAATGATGCAATTCTTCGACGGCGTAATCATAAATATAATTTTTATAGGGGATGGAGCGCACCCGCATATCTTCCGACCAGTTAAAGATTAGTTAAAGATGCCGTTTTTAAGATCGTGTTATAAGAAGATATTTCGAAAATTTATTGCCATCAAGACTGACTAATTCGAACCGAGTGGATCTTTAAATTTGAGATTATTAAAAAAATTACGCGTTTAGAATACGACCATATATACGGCCGCAACCTGAGATGTTGTATAACTTGCAGAAAAGGTTAGTTCTGTTATACGACGAAAATGGAGGCCGTATTAAAAATTGCGGCTCTTTTATTCACGAAATTCAGCTTCTATCGTTTTTTGTTGGTAGTTTAATTTGTTCAAGTTCTGTAATAAGTTGGAATATAGCTTTTGCAGTGTAATTGATAGGAAAACGTTTCGAGGGAGACAACTTTAAAAAATCAATAAAAAGGCGGGATTACGAGCAAAACTTGATGCTCCGCGCGCCAAGGAAATGGCCACGTTTGTCATATACGGCTCGGCTTGGGCAAACTTGTCTATTTAATAAACTTCTGGTCGTTGTTTCTTATTATCCATCTAGCAAAGTTTGTTAGTTAGTGAAAGTGTGTTTTTGTTGTATGTATCCGTTATAGCTTCTCTTAGCTACTGGAGTATCCAAAAAGTCTCCGAGCACGTCTGTATATCCTATAACCACCTGTTCGATAAAGTTAAAGCGAACCCATGCTCTTGCGAAAAATTGTCGAAGATAGCGTCCTTGTTTCTCGCCTTACAATACCTATCATTAAGTTAAAAGTTGAGCCGACGCTATATAACAATCTTAATATGTCCGTATAGGACGCTAGCAATGTCCCGCTGAATGTTAGCTCTTCCTGAGACTATCATAAACTTTATTTTACGTAATCCCTTTCATTGCAATAAGTTTCACGAAGTTAATCCACCATTACACCATCTTCACGATCGTATAACGTTTCACACGTCACTATTTTTCGACCATCTGACACGCATACATATACGATCTTAATAACTCGAACGGAATATCTTACACACGTTTCGCCTCCAATTTATTCAATTCGGACGCGTTTTCCTTCTTCTCTCGTCTCCAATGAATAGACGCCGTCGATGTGTGCGGTCCTCTTTTTCTCGCGCGTACGTACGTATGTATACCTCAATCGAGATCCGTTTCCCTATCGAAAATAATTAAACGCGTTACAATTATACGGCGTAAATAGAGATTATTATCGTTTAATAGCGGATATTTTGAGATACACTTGGAACTTTCGACCAGTATAACTTTGGTCTTTAAAAACGTGTCTCAATTACACGTGTGGATGTATGAAAGCAAGCACGATGAACAAAAGGTGCGAGAAGAATATGAAAGGAGTGCGCGATGCATATTAACTTTTGTTGCTTCAAAAAAAATCGACATTTAAAAAACAGTTCAAAGTGTATTGTACCAACTTCTTTCTAACAAATATTAACGTAGATAGAGCAATATACACATCTATGGGAAGAACCGTTCACGGCTACATCTTCGCCCTCCGTTCGCACTCGATTGATTCTCACGATGACCGTCTCATCATATCCATCTAAAAGTGCGGTTTGCTCATAAACATCTAACTTAATAAATACATACGTATATGTACTAGGAAACGGATACTGTTAACGTTAGAAACGTCGCGAAAAAGCAGCAATAAAATCGTCAGCGAAACGATGTCGATCACTCGCTAATGGCTGTACCGGATTTATGGCCATGCGAGAATTACAAATCGCCTACCACAAAAGGCGAAATGGGCAGCACAAACAATAATTCCGACGTATATACATCACACGATGTGACGTCTACTATTGGCGGTGCACACAACGTCAAATGAAATTAATTGCTAGCGGAACTTCATCTGTGCAGGAGTTTGTCAATACGCAATCATCTAAAATCCAGATGGAGAGTATGTTTATAAGGGCAACCTCGGGTAGTAATGCTTCAACATTGGTTCGTTGCTTTTTTTCATCTAGTAGTCATCTAGTAGTGTTTTTAATTGTGAGCTCGTGTACATTTTTAGTTGCATTTGGTTGCAAGTCCGCGTGGCAAATCAATGCTGATAGCCTCTTCCCTCGATCTACCCTAAGGTTAGTTTTCTTTAGGCACGAGGATAAAAAATAAACTCTGGGATCTTTTGGTTCCTTTAATGAACTCCTCAAACAGCTATACCCATCACGTTTATACTTGCTTACATCGTGATGAATCAATTATCAGGTCATCAGGTCAGGTTTTTTGTCTGCAGAGAATACTATCTCGATTTTTAATAGTTTCCATGATCTTTTGGTCATACACGGCAATAATTAGGTATATTCCAAGCGGAGATTTCTGCATTGAACTTGTGCGTCTTAAAGAATCTCGAGACAGGCATGCGAAGCGCAACCATAACTACATAAATGCAGTGGCATCCAGGCAGTTCTAAAGACTATTAAAGTCTATTCATACGAATCTGGTTTGGTTCACGAATATATCTGGAAACTGGGACATAAAAATCACGTTGCTCTGCTATCGATCCCAAGCCATCAAGGGATCGAGGGCAATGAAACGGCGGACAAGCTGGCAAGAGAGGCAGCTAACACGCATTAGCCTCTTCTGTGGCCTACGAGAGAGCCACATAAAACAAGCAATAAAAGTCGGAAGGACGATCAAAAGACTCTCGTGCTGAGGTAATGTTCCAGGACAAAAACAGACGAAAACATTTATATCGGGCTCGTCTAAGAAAGCAACAGGCACTTTAGATTACTGCCGGGATTTCTGACAGGCCATGCAGCTCAAAAATATAATCTATTCGTTCTAGAAAATGCCAAGCATCAAATATGCGGTCTATATCTAGAAGGTCTAGAGATGGCAGAACAAATTTTATGTAATTGTGTCGCACTCGACAACAATATTTACCTGTTCTTGCCATCTACCGAACTGAGGGCATATATGAGAGCATAGTGTTAGAATAGATCTATTAAAGTCGTAGTAATCAGAGGCTTCTGTGCCTCTGCCCATTAATACTAGTACTAATGCTAAAAATACGTTTCTTGTTTGCTTTTTGATGGTAATGTGGATTGAAGGCCATATCATTCTAGTTTATTAAGAGAGATACCTTAATAATTTAGGACTATTTAAATGATACTCAACATTAATCGTTACAAAGAAGAAAGAGTATCAACATCCTAAACCTTCAGGTCGCAGTTCTTTACGAAACTGCTTACTTGTATCGAAATACAGCAAACATTTATATATTCTGCGTCTATAGTAAATTAATAGTTGCTACTATCAAAACGATATACATTTGCGTTCTAATATCTTCTTCGCTTACAGAAATCTGCCTTAACGAGATAGTTGCTCGATCGGTTCTATTGTTACACTACTACCGATCATCCACATAATCATATTTAATCTTTATATTGTGCAATAACGCAAACAAATATACAATAGATCGCGTATCGTTAGAGCTATCGTTCGCTCAGTCACAACAGGAACGAAAGAAAGGCGTGTGAGCCTCGTCCAGAAAATTTGCCTTCTCTACTGATTCGTTAACACGACAATGAGGTATCGGCTCGTCGAAATCGAATCAATTGTTAAGGTCATTAGTTTTATTAAATGAAATTGTATTACTATTCGGCGATGAATTCGTCCGTTTCGATAGCTTTTACGCTCCAACAATGACAACAATAAAGGCGGTAGCCATGGCGTCTATGGCAGAAATCGGAGCAGTTTGTAAAGCCATCGGCGGCTTATAGACGTTGTATTTATTAGCGTTACGTAGCGTTGGTGCATTCTTACGTATTTAAGTTTTATTATGTCAAAAATAATATAGCAACGTCATGGTGATAAACTATCTTATGATGGATATATCTGTATTTCAAGTGTATTGTGCGACGAAATCGATCGTCAGAAATATGTTTGAGGAGGGCGCATGTATGCGAGTTTCGTTAATTGGCCATTCGATATGGTTCTGTTTGATCTTTTGTACGTTGGCGAAGATGCGTAAGTATGATTCATTCGGTTAGCGAATCGTCATATAATACTATGTAACAAAGTAAGAAGATATCTGATATAAGATATCTGGAATTTTTTCTAGTTTTTAAGATACAGACTAATTGAATTAGGATACGATGAAACGCAAGAATAATGAAATAGTGATATCTTTCGAGGTCAGCTCGAAGAAAACTTACTGCAGATCGGTTGAAATGGGAAGGGCTGATAATATAGGAGAACTGTTAGAAAAAAATTGATTTGTTAGGGCATACACCAGTTACAGACTCCAAATGTTCCAAATGTAGTTTAGAATGTGTCCCAGTTAAAGAGCCGTAAGAAATATAGCTCAATACTTCTTGATCAATTTACCAGCGAGCGATCTGTGTCGATCTGAAAACGGTAAACGTCCTTCTTGGACAGCAAAGTTAATGTACGAAATGTCTTTCTTTTTGTTTTGGGGCAGCAGAGAGCATCAACTGGGGTGGGGTAACTAAAAATGGCATTTAAGAAAGCACGACCTCATAAACAAACTATTGGTAGCGAGAGAGAAAATCATATTTCCACCCTTGCATTACTTATTTGCAGAGATTAGACAGACTCGTGTTTTGACGACTCTCGGGGAAACCAGAGGCGACACGAATCCAATCATCGAATCATGAAGCGATTAGATAGGAGTTTATCTAGTCGCTGAAAAAAAGGAATAATTCTACCTGCCTTTGTCATTTGTATTTATGAAGCAATTCATGAGGGCTCTAAATCGAAATGAACGTTGCTTTGTGTTCTTAACAAATAAATTTCCTCTGTAGCAACAGCATAAGTAAAATTTCTCACCGCGTCAGCTCGATGTATTCCAAAATGAAGGAAGTGTTCTTCTTTTTCGCATTCACGTGAAGATGTTGTTGTTGTTGTTTGCGACCTTGCAAAGTACCATTCGCCAACTTTCATGTGAATTTTATTTATTCATAAACGAATATCTAGGTACCCATTTATTCTTGTAACTTCATTCGATCGTAGTGTTCATAAATACGTACGACGAATACATCCGCGTACTCCCGTATCACCGTTTAATGCAATAATAAGGTTTGCTCTCTATAAAATTTCGTCCCCGCAATATTATCCGTCTTTAATTATCCCGCAAGTTCTCGTTTCTTAACGGTCATCTTTATGGAATCGTCGAATTTGGAGCGTTGGACAAAAAGATATCAGCGAATCGGCGCGCAAAATTTAGTTGTCAATTCCGCTTTTTCTTCTCTTTTAAACGAAAAACCCGACCTTAATTAAGATAACTGTAAATCCGTCGGTTATTATCGCGAATAGCGATTTGCTTTTATTTTGTGCTTAAAAGTTTGTAGCTATTTGTGAGAATTCGTAAAAAAAAGATCGTCCTCTTTACGAAAACGATTTTTATTGCGGAAACGGTGGAGACAGTCGGCTTCGGCTTTCAATTATCTCCTTTCGGTCTCGTTTATTAATATCACGAGCGGATTTTAAGCATGTAGATATACATTGATATATCGGACTCTAAATCCTGTCCTATAAGGGAGGTACGGCATCAGAACATGGGGATAAAACGATCTTCTTATCCTGCTTTGGCTGGAATAAACGAAATCCCACGCAAGAAATATAGCTATCCGGTAAGCTAACGTCAGCTACGAGTATTATACGCTTGCGTAGATACTTTTTATAGTTTTTCTTTCCAATAACAATTGTAAATAAGACCATATACGACGACCGCCAATCAACAGTCTGTTACGTCGTACAGATTCGACGCTTTACGCGTGCTTTTAAGCAGATAGCGTTGACCGAGCTAATAGTTGGGAATTTTTCGTTGCGGCGGAAATTCACGTAGGCAACAGTTGTATCTCGGGTGTAATACCTGTACGTATCATACCATATGCACCGCGTAATATCGACTCGCCCATGTATATTCTTCGTTGTATACCTCGTTTTCGACGTCTTCTTCCGTCGTTTCTTTGTTTGCGAGTTGAAAGAGTAGCAATTTAAATCTTACGTGTTCTAATTGGGGCTTTACCGCCAATAAGAGAAAGGGTGATAAATGATATTTAAAAGGGTTTGAAAGAAATATTGATAGACGCTATAGTTGACAAACACGCTTGAAGCCGGAAGATTAGCAAAAGCGCATGTCAAACAAGTCAGTTCCTGTCGTTTTAGACTTCTGCGGTCGTTGGTTTCTTAAAAAACCTAATCTTTCGGGTTAGAACTGCTTCGTCACTGTTGTATCTTTGTTTTTGCTTGCTTTGCTTGTTGTACCGTTCCAACGGTTATGGCTTATGTTGAAAATCCCCTGCCCTCGTTCAAATTCCCTAGATGCTTTTCTTCCACTAATTTTTATATATATATATATATATATATATATATATATATATATATATATATATATATATATATATATATGAAATATGTACATAACGTGTTGTCGGACGCTAAGCTTATATTTTTTATATGAATATTTTTTGATTGGTTAACGAGCAATAAAATCTAAACAAAGTACTGTACAAACATAAGCGCTGATGTATAGTTCCATGTGCAGTTATCTATATTTAGAATTGTAAATTATTTAGTTTTTAACTTCGTGAAGCAGTTACTTATCGTGGATTAATATATACATATATACATACATACAGCTCATACACTATAAGTAGTGCAGTAGATCGTGAAAGTATCATCATGAGTGGGTATTTTCATTCAATGCAAATTCTATCCCATGTTGATGCTCATATGAAACGCGGAATAAAATATATACGGATGGAAATATATTTTCCTTTTTAAAGTGGGTTCTACAACTTGCTCTGTATTCAAGATTGCATAAATGCCGCATTGTTTATTTTGTAGAACTAAGATTCTGTGCGCCCCGGACCACAGCAGTGATGACGAACAGTGCAATCGACGAGTTTATTCGTCAGGACATCTATATGCTGGCGCCACCTCACTGATGACGTTCAGAGGTTTTCCTATCGATCTGAGCATCTGAGGGATAGGAACAGGTTTTCATTCACTTTAAGTTTGATCGCAGTAAATTAATTTTCAAAAAGTCTTTAAAGATGTTGTCGGCATAAAGGCACATCGTGACATTGTCAATGTTGGATAGTAGTTCGTCGATGTAAACTAGAAATAGCAGCAGATTCTCCATGGAGTAAATATGGTTCTTTTAGGCTAAGAGAAAGTCCTCTTTAGCACTGTGGTTTTGTTCGAAGAAGTTCATGGTCCATACACAATGTAAATCAGCTTCACTATTATATTGTTTTGGGGGATCAAAGTACAGTAAAGGTTGAGTGCTAGACAACAATTTATTTGCCGCAAATAAAACAATTCATTTTTTGAAGGAAAAAACATTACTGCGTATTAATCTTAATGGAGAATATTTTGAAGAACAATAAAGCGGTTTATACCAAACATTTTTTAAATTGTTTTTGTAACAGCTTAAATGGTATATGGCAACTATCAAAATGGGTACTTCTTCGGGTTTGGCGGTATGTACCTAACGAACATCGTCAATAAAATTTTGTATCTGATAATGCGATTATCGCACCATAAAATTTATGCTAGGACGATTACGAAGAAAAGGCCACGAAAGAAAGCATCGTCTGTTAAAGGAAAGCGCTCGCCGATTAAGGACTCATAGTTGTTTCTACATCGTTGCCCGAACAAATTGTGTACTCTATTCACGTGAGCACTTAAGCTACGGTCCGTCGTTGCGAGCAAAAATGCCACTTTAATAAAGTGGAGTAGCTGGCAGCGGTGACAATTCTAATCGAATTTGCATCGCGGATTTATTTAATCGGCTCGCGGATCGTGTTTTCAGCGTGTACCGCTGGAAAATCTACGGCTAATATCTCGCAGGAATGATCTGACGACGACCGACGACACGGCGTATATAATTATTTAGGTACGGCTGGCTCAACGTAATGCGACATAACAGTCGTGTTCGTCGAACGTTACGCCGCGAACTGCTAACTAATCGCTTTCATAAATTTATTTGATTGCTAGAACGTACGGACGCTCTTGCCTTAAAATCGAACACGATCGCAATAAGTTTAGAGGATGTACAACACGCAGATGTCACCCGATACCATTAACGATCGAAATTCAAAAGTTAAGTGCGCGTGATATTTTAATTTCAGCACTTCTACAACTTATATTTGTAGTTTATGTAGGTTATGTCTTGTTTAACCGCCGCCTGAAGATATAAAACAAAACTGTTAGGTAAAATTAATATTGCATTATTATCACTTTCTCGCCAGTCCTAATGCCTTTGCGCTGCTTATTAAATTACCTTTTGCACGATGAAAGTCGAATCGCTTGACAGTTGGTCCTTGAAAATCCCTTCGTTTTTCAATCGTTTCTATCTCACATCTTGCCATGCGAACACGTTCAAATTTGATCGAAAACCACCTAAGTTACTATTACTAGCTTTATTTTAACTCTCTAACGATTAGCTACATATGTACATATATTAATAGTTTACTGTTACGCCTTATTACTATAAGAATTGAGAGTAGAATAATTTGAATACAGCATCATCCCTTGTAGTATACATACACTTTACATAACATCAAATGCGTTCATATTGCGCGGGGAAATTGCAATAATTACAAGCGTGGAATAAAATATACAAGTCTCATCATATGGACTTACATAGAAGTCATATGTATGCAAATGTTAGAAGGAAAATAGAACATTATGAAAGTGACTATACTTAAATTCTAACGAAGGAATAAAATTAAATCAAAATAGAAGAAGAAAGGGTTTTTATCAGTCTGGTCTGAGATTCGCTCAAACCTTTCAATTCTTTCTCAAAGAATGTTAATGGTATCGATGGAATCACTGACGACAAAAGCAATATGAGGGTAGGAAGAATCGGCGGAAGAATATTCTTTTGCCTACTACACGCCTTGAGGTGCATCTCTACCTCAAAATGTTGTACTTTTGATTAACTTAATTTTCTACACACAATTAACAAGGTTAGAACTTCTTGTACATCATTTACAGGTAACAATTTGAACCATAAATTGTTCCAGTCGAAGCCATTTGTCGATAATCTCATTTTACGATATGGGGATTATGAAAACGGTACGCGCAGAAGTTTGGTAAAATCAGCAACGTTTACAGTCTGGCCCCACATGCTCTAAATAGTCTCTTTGTAGAAATCAGCATTGCTTAGATATAATTACTTGTGGTAATCTAAATACGTGGTCGACTACTTTAAACAAAATCTCTTCACTTTCTAGAATTTTTCGGCGTACGTTGATACATTTTGCCAATAAAATTAGGAATATTCCTCGTTAATTCTAATTTGTAAGACACTTCGCAGTAACTAGAAGGAAATAACATGTGACGTGAACAAAACAACGCCCGGCCTTTATCTATTTGTTTCTTAAATAGATACCGAATAAGAAGAAAAATCGCATCGGAACTTTTCTTCCACTTGTTACAAAGTACCATTGTTCCCACTAAAGTACAATTCATTCTAGATTGTTGTCTCTGAGTATACAAACACATCCGACTTAATCAAACTGGCCCAGAAAGAACAGTTCCAAAGGAGTTGATTTAATTGGACACTAATATCGGGGAGATTGCGTTTTCTATTAATTTACATTTCCTCTATAGATTTTTCGGCGAATCTTGGTTGATAATTAAGCAGTTCTCAACACGGACACATGAACTCGAATTTTAAGTCCTATTCTCTTTCAGTACTTCCTCGAAGCAACCTAATATTAAAAACCTATCGGTAATTATCGTTTTCATTGCATTGTGCCTAAGACGAAAGCGAAATTAAAGCGTCAAACGATTGTCTAGAAGACACAATAATCCATCACGAACGTAGAAATAAATACGTAAATGGATAATTAGTTTAGAACCTAGAAGATCTATCGGTCTCCTTTCTTTTTGATGCCGAAGATGAGTCACGAGGTAAGTTTATTAAGAAAAAATTGTATTGGTAATGTGGTAAAGTTATTAATTATACAGCGACGAAGGATGTTTATTTGTATATATATATGTGGGTTCTGCTCAATACTCTATTCTGACAGTTTAGATGCCCGAATTGGTTTTTTCATTCGAAAGTTTTAATTATCTTTTAATTAAATGTACGTTTCGACAGCCGTTTGTTACGAAGGAGCATCAGGTTTACGAGTGGCTAATTTAGTGTATCGTTCCATTGAAATGACCGCTCAAACATCATTTTAATGCTATTTCCGTTTTATATGGTTTTTATATTTATTGTCTTACAGTTTGAAAAAATGCCGAACGCCTTTAATGAATCACTGCTAACTTTTTTCCAGTAGAATATCTCTTTTTAGCAAACGCCCAGTTGTTTAAGAAATTTAATCCGAAAAATCTTAATGTTCTAGTTCCTTCTTCCTGCCAGGGCAATATGACGTACTTCCTAAATGTTGGTCAATTAAAAGAACTACTATAATTTATGTATAATTACTATGTATAATTTACTTCATTTAGTCGCAGCGAAGAACGAAAATAACACTGTGTTTTTATTTCTTATTCACATTTAAGCATCGACATTGCTAAAAATTAGGTAAAAATTGTGGTGCGGCTAATTATAATGTCTAATTTACAACTAAAATCAAAGTTAGACATTGCTCATATCGTTTAGTCCTACAAAGTAAGTTAGGTGCCAAATTGACACGCGAGTAAGTAAATAAAAAAGTAGAGTCATAACATAAAATCGTTAGTATTATAACTTTATTTCTGTTTCTACAAAGTGGCGCAAAAGTAATGTCATAATTCGAATTGGCTGCCATTTTTGCCATTTGAAAGTGTAAATTTGATTGATTTACACTTGATTGACATTGATGACATTAACTGGAAAAAATTATATCGCTCAAATGGTCACCTCTTGAGTAGATGCATAATTGCTCCCGTTTTATATTTTGAATTGTTGCTCGCAAAACATCTGGCTCTAGATTAGCGATTTCTACTTCAATGTTAGCTTTCAACGCTTGCAAGGCTCGTGGTTCGTTGTGGGAAACGCGAATTTTAAGAAGCCCCAAAGGAAAATGTCTGGTGCTATTAGATCTGACGAACTGGACTCGACCTAGAAATTGACGTCTCAAAATCTCCATAGTTGCCCGAGTTGTGTGAGCGGTTGTTTCGTGCATTGAGACTCACTGCAGCAATTTGCGGCAAAAAATATTCGTTTATCATCTGTCTGTAACGCTCACCATTTATGGTTACTGTAGTACCCATCGAACGAGCACTAGGAGGCCAACCACTTCTTGCGACATCTCTAGTAGAGCCAATTTGCAGGAGGCGTTCGGACAAACGTTTAATTGTTCAAGCACATAGAATACGACGATTAGGAAAGCGACGGCGAAATTCACGCTGCGTTAAAACAACAGACATAAAATTTATCGAATAAGAACTAAGGATAATTCCACGTTCTTGAGGTGTGCATCGCTCCATGGATTCTTCTAATTCTCTATATATCTACATCATAAATGTCAAAGCACTGTGACATTCGGCGCCAACTGCAAAAATGGCGGCCAATTCAAATTATAATATTACTTTTGCGTCACCTGTTAATTAAGCTGATCAAAATTGGAGACCTCTTTCTTCTGAAGTTTAGAGCTATTTTATTTTTGCTTGTAACATTTTTTGCTATCGAATAGTAAAAGTAACGGGCTTTATGTGTTTTCTTAAGAATTAAACAAGTGGCATATTCATTTAATTAACCAAAAGGTTAAAGTGTTATAATCTACAATCTATAAAAGGTTGTTTGTCACGTTGAACTTAACTTTCTTTACTCCATAATTTTCCATTAACTAGGCTAACTTATATCTTCCTTTATAACTCACCCTCCCAAATCAAATAAACCTCATTACGGCCACAAAAATTTGGCTCATCCCTCGATATGCTACATCCATGCCGCAATATACGTAGTCGTATACGAGACATGTAGGCGAGGGGACCTTACCGATCATCGAAATCACCTCTCGCCGCTAGCAGCAGCTACCAGGCATCGCATCGGTTGCACCGGCTATACGTTCCTTCCAGCATATGTTTATCAAGTAGCCGTAGCCGGTCGCCGCACGCCCATTCATCTCACTTGACCGGCCAAGCGTTACGACTCGTGCTTCTCACGTGTTGTCGTTCGGCCAGTGCCAGACGGTCGCAATTCGGCGCATGCTCGCGAAGCTTCGTCGAAGAGGCGACGGATGGTATGCGTCGATTATTTTTGTCGCAAGGGAACTTAAATAATTCTCTGTGCAAAAAAAAAACAAACCCAAGGTTTTTCAGTGTAATAAATCATTTTGTTTGCTTAAGTGTATGGAATTCGTCGATTCTTGTTCTTAGTAATAATACTACTAATAATAATAATACAAATTATTCATTAATTACCCAACAGGCAGTGCTTAATAACAAGATAAACATATACATGAAATGTATAAACAGGCAGTAATTTATAAATAACATTAACTATAAAAAGCAATTTGAATGAAATTTGGCCACTAATCTTGGAAGGTGCTCACGTTGAAATGAACAACGTTGGTTCTTTGGATCTGCAACTTATCTGCATGCGTTCAAGTATGAAGATATTACTCACGATCTTGTGTAAAAATATTTCACAGGTCGCAAACCTTCTTGCATCCAGCGTTATCATGTCGTAATAACAAGTATGTGAGGGGTGTACTTGAGGTACACCCCTCACGTACTTGTGTTGTAGACTTCTGCTGAGGATGTACTGAAATCCTAAAAAATTGTCGGCATTCCTTTTCCGACCGATGGAATCTTCTTTGCCTTTTCCGATGCACGCTAGCCGAGAGAAACCCATTTGGTCGATTCAACTTTGGCCTTTGGGGAAAGTAATGTATCCACTGTTTTTGATTAATCATCATCAGACGTAGCAGCCATTTTGCCGATAGCTTTCTCATACTCAATTTTTCGAGCAGATTATTCGTACAGATCCGGGTAATTCGTTTACCATGTTAGCAATCACTTTAATCATTGCCTGGCGGTTTGCCAACACAATATCATGAACTTTATTGTAGCCATCTCATTGGGACCTCTTGGCCTTTTTTTTTAATAGAAACGGATGTCCGGCAACGCTTAATAACTGTACCAAAGACTATGTGAGGGCGCCGATACCTTTCTGTTGTTTGACAACGCTTAATATTATTAAATCAGTATCCCATGGTAATTAACGAAGGAAATGGTCCTTATAACTGCATTCATCTTCTCCTTGATTTGCGCATATGTTTTCTCATTCAAAAAGAAGAAATCAGAAATCGAAACACTGACCGGTGTTTTTCATCAGCTCTTAAAACATACTGCTCGACGAATCTTTTAGAAATTTAGATAGGCGTTGACAAAACTTACTCACAGAAGGTAATGCATATTTTGACGCAAAGTGCCATCTGTCTACAAACGTAGGTGCTTCTCCTGTTGTCCTAGTATTTGATCCTAGTGTTACATAGTTCTTTGGTTAGATTGAACAGGATAATTCTTGTATAGGAGGCAGATTTCGCTATTATTAGGCTTCTCCGTGCGGCATTTAGGGATTACTCCGGAATGACAGTTCTAGCGTTAACCGTAAATAATTACTTAACGTCTAAAAGAAACAGCGATATAGTTAGCCACTCGGTGGACAAGCGTCTAGCTTAATCTAGCGTTATAAATATGTATCTAGGAGCGGTCGGATGTATCAAAGAAGCGACAAATTAATTAAGGTCTTTTTCCACGTTTTACTTTACATATAATGATTACGATGTTCAATTACTTCGCTCCTCTTCTAACGATGACGCGTAATGGATGCGTTAAAAATAATAGTTAAAGATAACAGCGCAAGGTAAGGATGGTGTATGTGAGATAACTATAACGTTAGACTGTTAGAAAATTATTGGATGGAGGTTTATTGGTTTTGTTTAGTAAATATCTCCTTTAACCCAAGTTCATGCACGTATTTGCCTATAGAGCCGATACGAAGTCCCCTCAAAACTACACCAAGTACGTTACATTTCTTCTTGCGTAATATATAATGATCAAAAAAGTAATGAATTCCAGCGCCAGACGAACTTTTATCGATTATACTCGCATAATGTTTGCTTTTGTACGCACCAATCTTCAACTAATAATTCCCAACATCTTCCGGTTTATATCAATGCAGCAGCCACCATTATACACCAGGTGTATATATAATATACAAAGTATCCTCACGTTTAGAGATTTATTCGAAGCATACCTGACTTCCACGCCATTAAGAACTGAATAGCACGAGCTGACGAGCAATCGCCTACCCACGGTAAGGATGATTTCAATTAAGTCACTTTAAATTAATCGGTGTCGGTTGCTGTTTGCTCCCGCTGTACGCCGGCAAGGCGAAATATTTCAATTTGCGCCGAGAATAAGGCAGCAAGACGAGCCTTAGCGTTCATGCCTATGCAGATTACGAACGCACTTACTTATTTACTTAGTTAATAAATATGGTCATGTCGAACGGCGATTAACAACTAATTTGGATAACGTCATTGTTTACATTCTTCGTTATTTATTTCTCCGCTTAACGATCGGTCCGCTAATGGAGATGATGAGGATTAAGAATTCGCCAAAAAAATTTAATCCGAACGAGACAACTATAACACATGCAACTGGTTTATCTCTTAGGTGAAGAAGTAGCACCTCGTTTAACCTAACACGGTAAGTGTATATGAATGTTACCGTGTATTAACGTTTGTATTAGACGAAGAAGATTTCGTTTAACGATAGGAAAACATCATATAATTACGGCTATTAATGCCTGTCTCTGGTGTATCTACGGCTGTGCAAATAATATTAATGTCATCGGGTATTAGGTTTCTATACAACCACGCTGAATTTTCTTATTATTTATCAATAATTAATTAAACTATGGTACAACGTATACATAATGTAACGTTATAACTAACGTGTAAGACGTTATCTATCACCCGCATCACCCAGATATCTCGTTCAATAACTTCAATTTGACCATCTATCGAAAATAAAGGGCTCTCTTGTGATAGAAAGTTCGATTTCTTGGAAACTCCTTTTTCCTTTGGAGCGTGGGATGTAGAAGGATATGATAAGCCCGGCCAACGACGACGGAACAGGGGAAAATGGCAATGACTCATGATGAGAGCTAAGATTTTCCACGAAATCTAGTATTATCTGTAACAAGATGAAAACCGCCGATTTAAGCACATCTTTTGCGACTGAGGTAAACTTAAAGTCACAAGTTTGTTTTGAATAACGCTAGTACCGCAAACAATTGAAAAACCATTCGAAAAATAGTGAAGTCTAATTGACAAAAATTGACAAGCAAAAGAAGACGACCCTTTATACACATTCTGCAAGCCTAATAAAATCCCTATGAAAGTAACTTTTGTTGGCGCTGCAATAATATCTTGTACCGGTAATAATTACACTAGCACATCACACTTACGTAATTGGTTTTGTTTTTTTGTTCTCGTATTTGTTTCTCTTGTTTATATTTTTTGTTTAGTTTTATTTATACCCCGCGCTCTAATATCTGAAGAATATTACATGTTTCAATTTACGTGCCGCATGTTAAAAAGAACAAATCATAGCTTGCCGTCGAAGTTTAAAGATACACAAGATTTGTTTGCTTGTTTTAATGATTACTTTTATAAAGAAGCCTTGCATTACTTAATTCCGGAAGGAAATCTTGGCCAGTCTGTTTACTGTAGAACCTATCACCCCGATTATGTTCAAAACAATTACCTAAAACCATTTTAAAATTTCGAAAGTATCTCTCTCCATATCTCGCGCCGGCTCGTAATTCCATTAACGAATTTAATTAAAAAAAAAATCAGATACGTTCCGTACTACCTCTCACACCTATACTCTACGTCATTTCTAACCTAAAATGTTAAAGTAGCCATCGAAATACGAAACGTTCCATTTATCGTGATCGGTGAGCCGTGGAATGATAAATGGCCTGACGGCTTCGATACATTTGTTTTGCGTGGCTCGTGTTGACGTTTAAGGGAAGGCGATCCCATCCGCACGAAACCCCTCGCCCTCGTCGTGTAACAGATGGCGAACGCTTTGAGGAGAAGCCGAGTCCGTTGGAAATGATACCTACGTATCTTTTTGTTTCTCTTTTCTGTTTTGTTCTGTTTGTGGGCCGTTTGCCGTGTCATGTTTCAATAAACAAGTACTTAAAAGTCCACTTTTGTGTAACTAATAAGACGATATAGGTTTATAAGTATAGAGTAGGGAGGATAGATACGAGCTCGGTTATTGTTCTAAATATCGAAGCGCAAAATATAGTTGACGATAGGATAGGCAATTGGATAGGTGTAATAAACCATGCGATAAAAACGGACTTATTCAATTTTGATTGATGTAGTAAGAAGAAAACCGGGTAGAAAACCATTGCTTTTATAGAAACGTTTTGCCACGTATATCTTTAAAGTTTGATGATATGCACAGATGTTGCAAGACCTATTTCATGTACATACGTTACCAACGTTGGGGCGATGAACGTATTTGGTCGGTTTATTGAAGCTTCCTTAAGAACTTTTTGTGAAATGTTTGAGTATATTTGGTTACTGCTAGTGCGGGATTGTGTGGTTTCTACAAAATATTTTTTTACATCGGACGTCGTTTAGTTAAGTGTAGCGATGGGCGTTGTTCAAATAAATCTGACATAACGCACATTTGTTGAATTTTAATATATATAGGGCGTAAGTTAAGGTTACTGAAGAGGCCGAGGTAGACCCGATCGAAATTATTTGCCTTGCCTACCACAACTCGTCAATAAGTCGATAAGTTTACAAGGATATGAAGACGTAGTCAGGATAACCAGTAGCTAAGTAGATTCGCGCTTAACACTGAGATTTCGTCTTATTGTTATTCACTTGCGGTATTCACGGCCACGTGTACGTAGAAGAGGGTACCTCTCCACTTCTTTCTGTAGGTTGGTTGTTTACCATTATTACTCGATGCGCCATGTGTAAAGCTGCATGAGTATTTATTGATGTGTATTGATGGTAAAGCTTATTCTTCTTACCTCTTAACACTGGAGGAATCTTATAAAACGATGATGCGGTAACTTTTCCCTCGTATGGTCTGTGGGTGGTACGGTGAGACATCGGAAAGAAATTTTAAAAAGAAATGTCCCTCAAATAAATTGTGAAAGCAGAAAATGGAGGACGACTATATGTTTGTAGCTGAGGAAGGAAACATTACAAGATATTTAAACCAATAGGAAAGTATCATTTTAGCAGAAAAAGAACGGGAACTATCAATCTAGGACAGTATGATAATTGCAGGACTGCAAAATAAGAAGATAGAGAAAAGACAAAGATGAATAAATTCAAGAGATAGAAACAGCAAGAGAAAAATACAGAAGGAACATCGACCAAAAAAAAATGTATGTGGAGTTAAAAGCTGTATCAACCATTTTAAAGGGATAAGGTGAGTTAATAAATAAAAAAAAAAATAAACAGGTACGTAATAAATATATTTAAATCGAAACCGAAGAAGAAAAAGAAGAATATAATAGATTCAGAAACATAGTGAACAATACACTCCGTATTGCGAAAACAAAGGCATGGAAAAGCAATTACAAGAAAACTATGTGATAAGTAATAGAATCTTTTAGATAGATAGACGTGGTACGTGATGGACGCGGAAAGACAAACATACAGCGGCAAGAGATGCAAGAAATCAAGCTCCAGTACAATAATCGCAATCCAAAAGCTTACTTGCCGTAAACTAAGGATCGCCGGCGATCTTTCACCATTTTTTCATTTATTTTAAGGGAAAAAATTTTATAGCAAAACGGTTCCAATTTTCTTGATAAGACGTATTCAAAGTGTCTTATTCAGGCCTATTCCGCGGAGAAGCACCCCACGAAGGAATCGGAATAGAATCGGAGAAGAATTTAGAACGATTCTAATGCTTCCAAGAAATTAATTACGGTACAGTAATTGATGTCGTCCTTCTCCCCGCATCGGTGTGAATTTTCCCCGATATATAGGCACAAGCACAATTTATATATGAATGGAAAACGATCTTAATCCCGCTGAAGACTGGTAGGTGACCTAACAGCGGCTTGAACGCACAACATCATTCGATCATTACAAAACGAAATTGCTTTTTAATTATCTCGGATCACTGGAAATTATACGTTAGGCATTATGAAAGTAAAGTTAATTACGTCGATTCTTTCCCTTTTATATAAAATGAAAGCATGTAACTTGAATAGAAATGAAGAATATAATCTGTAATAAAGTTGAGTTATTATTATTATTATTATTATTATTATTATTATTATTATTATTATTATTATTATTATTATTATTATTCAATATAGATTTTACACCCTATAATGCCTACTGATGAAATATTCCGTTCATATCAGATGATTTAACATATAATTTTTCTTTTTGCTCTACGCTGCCTGCAGACACAAAATAAATCAAATATTTTATTAACGGACAAACTGGCTGCGGATACGTTCGTTTGTTGTTCCGCAAACTTGATCTTTACAGTTTACATATGGCGTTCGTTTAAATTAAATTAATCGGCGCTTATACTATTAGAACGTGGCCGTTACGTTTTACGAGAGGAAAGGAGCAGAAAAGAAGACGAGCGCCGCCGCCGTTTTTAAACAATTGCTAATTGCGCAGTAGGAACTGATGGCCAGCACGTGTCCACTTACTGCTATTCGTTTAGATGCTTTCGAGGTTGAGATTCTAGTTTAAGGCGATGGATCGAATATGGGTTTACGATCCACGAAATCTGAACCATAATGTATTATAAGACGAAGAAGCATTGATTGAATCGTACCGCAACGACGCGATGCGACGCCGACATGTCATGTACAGCAAATAATTACCTGTGTACCCATGACGATTATCAATAGAATTAGTTGTTAACGTAAGACGGATACGAGGGGTATATTTTAAGTTTTTGCAAAGACAATGGAAGGAAAAGAATGCTACAAATCGTTCTGTTATTAAGAAAAAATTCGCTATGAACATTTATATACTTTTGCTTGTGCTCGAAACGAAAAAGGTGGCACCTTCAAAAGATCGTTTTCGGAGGCGCCAACTGCTTCTTGAGGTGATGAGGATTGCTAAATCGTAAAGCGTTTTTTATTTAACATTGGAGACAATATTTTGTTTTACTTTTTCAAACAGTATTTTGTTTGACGTGTTTGATCTACGTTCTCGATTGTTTCTTCTGATTTCATCGACGACTTCTGGCACATACCACAAATACCACAGTTTTCAAATCCTCCCAAGCAATGCTTGCGACATCTTCGATACAACGATCATAATTTTTTGGAAGTGCTTCGTGAGCGAACAATGGTGATGAATAATATTTGCACATATCTGTATGTACAGCTTTGTGTACACTTTTCTTTGTTGGCAAATTAACGGCCGTGTTGCTTAGCGCTAATTTAGTAGCGATCTTCTCTAGTGCGCGTAAATACGTTGCTGACGGCCGGCAGATTAGTTGGGCCGTCATGTTTACGTAATTCATAACGTAACTTATTAAGGAAACGATCTCGTAGAAGACATCAGCGCGGAGAATATATACGGAGAAAGGGAAGTTAATTAAAATTATCTACATACGTTGAAATTGCTTTGTTTGAAGTAAGTTTTCAGCGCATATGGTTTACCGGCGCCTAATTGAGCATGTGTCAGCGTTGTTATGCAGCGATACGCGTAAAAATCCAAACGCCAGGCTGAAGTAGCTATTTTGAAGCAGTATATTGTACAGTATTACTTACGTTAAACGGTTTAAACAATCTCACAATTCCCGTACTTCCTTTAAAAAAAAATTAACCTCACGAATATCGAGAGCATATTATATTGTTACTTGCACATTCAATTAGCAAGCTATCTTTGATCGCTCATCGTATCGTCGAACATATGCTCGGAAGCCGTTACCGAGACGGAAGCCATCTTTTCTCGAAATTTTACGCCTTTTTCTTAGCGAGTTCATGAATATTGAATCGCCGAGCTGGTTATACTTTCAACATATGCTCTCGATATATACTATGGACACCTCGTAGAATAAACGGTAATTTTTCTTTCGATAACATGGATAATCAATTTCGTCATGAGGATATCTTGAAAACGAAATGAAGATATGAATACCGTCAAAGTCGATTAAGCCTTTACCAGCAACAATAGCAAAATATGGAAGACGGAAGTAGGCGGACTGGATAATTTAATAAATCGACCGCGTGGCGCTAAAATCCTGGAAAGCCGTATAATTTGTAGAACCTATCCATCCTGTACGAGCAACAACTTCCCAAAAGTTTTGAACAAAAATTCAAAGTCACAAAGCCGGAGAAACGGCGAAACTCAAAAATATCCCAAAATCTTTATCAAACATTAATTCGACGGTCAACTAGGACTATTTGTTGAACCATACCTGTGGGCGAATATATCGACAGTTGGAAATATAAGCCGAAGTTAAAAAGAACCATCGATTCCGAAACCCATTGAACAACTGTTGCGCTTAGCAATTGATTTTATTCGAGCAATACTTACGCGATCGTTGTGCGAAATAGCAAAGCAATTTGTTAATACTGCAACTTTGTGACACATACCACCTACTTACATATGTATATATGTACAGTTAGTCAAAAACGAAGGGTAAAGATCGGCATACAGACATGATCAATTATCTTCTGTTAAATGTTTTTTCTTTAATGTAAAGATTCGATCATTACCGATCAATTTTGGTCATGTTGTCATATAAATACAGTTGCTGCAGCTTTTTCTATACTTCTACAGCTACTTTAACATTAAATTGTTTGAGAAACCTGTATATGAACAGTGTTACCAACGCTAAATCTAGTAATTTTAAAAACGGAATAAGAGATTATATTTATGACTAAATTATGAATGCGACTTATGTGATCGATTATCTCACCATTACTTATGCAATAGTCATGTAGAGATACATTCCTTCCGAACCAAATCATTTGTTTGTATAATACCCACGTACCAAAACAGATGTCAAGATAAAGTCTCGCACAAGCGATTGCCGCGAAGCCTGCAGCACATCAATCACGTAGTTGAAGCTTCACATTAAGAACTCATTGTAACGCAAATCCTCGCGATCGTCGCGTTAAAATGGCAATAATAAAACGGTAAGCATGCATGCTGAAGGAGAAGAGGAAGATACGGTCGCAGGTAGTCTCCGCTAATCGCCGGTTAAAATACAAAAGTCTAAAGCTCGGTGGGTTGCGATGTATCGACATCATGTTTTATGCAATGAAACGTCCGCGAGAAAAGATTGCGCTACGTAGCGCAGTAGATAGGACGAAATATGAGAGGAAAAAAGGAAAACACCGCAGTTACCATAACTTGTTGTGTTGGGATTAACGCAGTTGAAATCACATTATGGTACCATGTTCCTTTTGAGGAGGAGGTGTTTCCAGTATTGATACCGTTCGTGCACCTCGCAGAAAACGAAAAGAACTTACCGTAACAATCAGAATGCATCGGTTGTAAAGATATGTGTATCTTACAAGAGAACATTCCGAGACAATCGCTGATCGGGTTATAAGTTAGAAGTTCGGCAAGTACTCGAAACTTCGCTTTCTGTTTCGGCGGAATCTCACGTTTAGGAGGTAAAAGTTTCCCCTTAAATCTACCGGGCCTATCAAACTAGCGCAAATGAGATTTTCTTTGTCATCTCTGTCACTAGCGAAGAAGAGCAAAATATAGGTCTCATTCTTAACTACCTCGACGAGAATTAAAAGTAATTTGTACGAAGCAAATTTTTTGACCAAACATGATAGAAACTCATATAACTATTTAAAGGTAGTAGTTGATTACAATTTCAAAGAAAGAAAGAACAAGAAATTAGCATAATTTAGTTTTATTTTTATTGTGACGATGTGTTGGCCCCTTCGCGCCTCTCTTCGTGCTCTTCGTGTTTCCACTAAATGGTCGATGTTCTTTTGGGGTCTGGTGTCCCAAGAAACCTGCAATTCATGTCGAAAACCTTTATGCTATACATGATGCTAGCATAGACGGTCGGCAAGGGTAAACAAATTATGCCCCGAAAGCAAGCTATGATATTAAGTGTCTCTATCGGAGTATTCGAAAGGAATGGTAGGCCCTTCTTGAATATGCTCAATCATAAGATTTTGAAATACGTACCGGGGAAAAGCTTGGAACGAAAAATATTCGGGAGTATTTGACAAAACTTCTTGTTGTCACCTCGAACCAATATATTATATTTTCTAATGGCTAATTTTAACATCAACAATCTGTAAAGGAATCGTAGGACATTAAACATTATTTAAAACCTTTTGTCTTCTGATTCTTTTCATTTAGAATCATTCTAATCAAACGCGTTTTTTTTTTATAGCTGCCATCTTAAAGAATACATCACAATGGCAAAAATAACAATCTAACCAATCTAAATCTAAATATAAACAATCTAAATCTAAACGTAATTAACACAAAACGAATTAATAGCTTCCACACTCTGGTTTAAGCTTACCTACTGTGTGGTGCTCCATAATTCCTAGACAACCGACCAATAGAACAACGCGGCCGCGTATTTCCATTGGCTAATTAATTTTACTATAATTGCGAATGGACGCCGTTTACGAAAGTTGCGAAGAAAGAGCGCAGCTAATCGCCGACGTACGATTGGCCCGATCTCGAGAAAGTAGCCGACAAAGGCTGAAAGAGTGAGGAAAGGAGTCATTTTGAGGTCACATAATTATAACCGACGTTAATAACCGGATTCTAAATGAGTTGTTGATTCTTTACCTTACATATTAACGAAGAAAATTTTTTGTATTTTCTCCCTAACAACTTAGTAATGCGAGCTTTGATGTTTCTCTGTAAACCATCTTCTGCGATCGATTGGAAGAAGAATTGCCGTAGATGATTTACAACCGATGCCTTAAATCGTCGTAAATTTGCGAAATTAAGCAACGGAACGATCGTGAAATGCGTCTGGTGTAATTGAGGTAGTTTTACAGCGACATCAGTAGCTATCCGATACCTGTATTTATCAACTTAACACTACATTCGCCCGATCGTTTAAATAATTTATCCTTCCTGCTGTCGTCGTCCGTTGTCGTTTGTTCCGGCTACAGTCTAGAAGAACGTGCGCGATAGAATAGGCTAACGGTAAATATTTTATGACGGTTTTACGATCCGTACCGTCGGTTATCGGTTAGAAACTATTCAAGCGATTCTACATTTGCCGTAATAACGCAAAAAATACGCAATTACCGATTAATCCCGCTGCATTCATTAAATTTCTAAAATTATCTCATTACAGACAATTCCACGCGCCATCTATTGTCGCCAACCGCACACATAGTTTCACGAGATCTTCAAGCGGATATGATCGATAAAAAGGAGGCGGAAGAGGAAAGCGGAAAATTAGCAGTTTAAATTACACAAGCTTCTAGTTTCATAACACAATAGCCCGAAGAATATTAAAATAAGGCAGATAAATAATATTCCAGTAGGATGTGGAAATTTGAGAACAAATCGGAAAATTCGATGAACTAACAACGTTAGCTCGCTAGATTGACTCGTGGAGCATTCGGGTATTGAATAATTTATAAATTACCCGTCATTAAGTGAGCCTCCGGGGCGGAAAATTATCGGAACGTGTCCCTTCTTATTCGAAAAACACCGAGGGAACAATAAAGAGAAGCGTGCGGACAACGAATTCCCTACCTCGTAATGCGATTCAGTAGGTTAATGGAGTCGCGAAGAGGACTGTTCTGTTGGCGTGCGCTGTGATCGTTAAAAAAGATAATCCGACATATGGCGGTTGCAACGACCACCAACTCGTCATATAGTTAACAATCACCCCGGTTACCACTACTTAACGATTATTTCGCTTACATAGAAGACGAAATCCGTATCTATTTCCGTTAATTTGCAATCCAACCTTATGAATTCAACACTAAAGATAATAGCCATACAATAATATTTTTTAATAATTGTTTCACAGATGCCAATTGATAAACATTTCTACTAAAGCAAGCGGTAACGGTGTCCAAATGCATCCATATCATTACAGTTCAGGAATTTTTCTTCCATTATATCTATAGAATTCTTTAATGTTTAAAATTTCGATAAAAATGTCTAACTAAAAGCGTAAATACCATTTTCCATATAACAAGGATTCTCCTACGGCAGAATAGTTCGGAAGAATCCTTGTTCGTGGAAATCTACGTTCTTTGATTGAACAATCTCCATCTTTCTAACTTGATAAATTGACGAAGCTCCCACAATACCTTTCCAAACACGTTTAAAATGTTTTGGGCGTGCCGAAGGTAGAATTCCACAAAGGTAATCTACCATATCGTTTACTTTATTCAGTTCCTTACTTTCATCAACGAAGAAATCATTTGATCATCGCTACTGATCCTGAGGTCGTTACGTTATTCTAGTTAACCTTACTTCTGTTTCGGATATCGAACAAACAGTTATTTTTGAAGTAGCGACAACAGGTATATTCTTTATTTAGTTTGATTTTTCTTTTCACTAGCTGTATTAATACACCTTTCCAAATTTCATTTTGCTATACATTTCGTACTTTACCGCTTATTAACGGCATATCGAAATTAATACCTACCTTTTTTAATGAAATAGTCGCGAACGAATTGCCTATAAGTCTAAATACTGCGTTATCCGTCTTATTTTTCACATATCATGAAATCCCGGAGTTTCCGTAAATAGGGACCTCCACGATCGGCAGGTATTAACGTAGATAATTTCGTGTTCGAATTAAACGCCGACGAGTAAATAACTTCGATATCGGCTTCGAGTACCTACGCGATTCTAGCATATTGACGAGCGGCGTCGGTCAAGCTGCAAATAAACGGCGATTACTTAATCTCATCACTGTTCCTAATAAACTTGCACAGATAATTTGCCCTTCCGCTACCGTATTGGATGTAATGCAAGACATTCCAATATCTGTTTGCAGTGCACTCGATAGAAATATACTTAAGTCAATCCATATTGAAGATTATTTTGTAAATATACGATATCCAACTAAGTAGGATATCGCGTCAAAATATAAACAGAATAAAATATGTAGATTTGCTTTGTACTGAATTTAATAATTGTTTTCTTTCAAATACGGTATGTCAAACAGAAGTATTACACCTCGTGATGAAGCCGGTTGAGAAAATGCAGCATAGCTGTATTTGTGGATACTTTCGAAACGACATTAATTACGACATTAATTATTGAGCGTTCCCTCTTTTTAAAATGCAATGTACACATGCCAAAATTTGAACATGTGAAAATGGGAGAAAGGTCTGGCATTTATAAAATTGTATGTAGTGAACGTAATAAAGCCTATATTGGACAAACTAAAAGAGCGATAGCAACTAGATTCAAAGAACATGTAAGGAATTATCGCTACAGCCGATTGGACGCATCGAACGCCGCCATCATCATCGCCGCCAGAAGAGATGCGTAGGAGGCGGTTTACATAAAATGTAACAAAAATCTGATGAACAAAGAAAACGGACCGTTGTCGTACTCCGTCCTTTTTGGTCTTTTGCAGTACGCCAGTTGTTTATGTTTTGCGTTAGAAAAGAGAGATCTTCCCGTCTATCCGACCTTTTTTCGCATGTCGTAGTTACAAGACGCAACCCCTTCGTAAACGATAAACTTGTAAACGATATCTCTTATCGAAAGAAAGGACAGTACATGCACGGTATATTTTCGCACGTTACATCTGCAAGACGTGCAGCAGGTAGAAATAGGCACTTTAAAGGAATATATGGTTTTTAGGAAGTAAGGATGGTGCATGCATGTTTTAAGAAAAATGTTTTCTCTCACATCATTCGGTCACCGATTGATGATGGGAACCATTCGTGCCTTCGAAACGGCCGTCCCGGACTAATTATTGTATGACTACGTAATAAATTAAACTTGTGTGGTGCGGAGGATGTCGATACTTGTGTTGTTTACTAATAATTGATAATAAAAAAATGCCAAGTGTATAACTATATTCTTCTGTTATTTCACTTTTTTTTATGAAGATAGCATTATCTACGCCCAAACTGATAAGTAGAGAGGACAAAAGCGGATGAAATTATTACTTTTTTGCAGAGACTAGACAGACTCGTGTTTTGTCGACTCTCGGGGACACCAATAGGCGACACGAATCCATTCTCATGAGGCGAATAGACACGAATCTATTTAGTCGTTGCAAAAAGGAATAATTCCACCTGCTTTTGAGCTCTCTATGAATGAGCGACGGAAATGGCTGTGTTCTTTGCATCAAACTGCCCAACTGTACTTCTGGTCCTTTTATCACGTTCCAGGAACGTTAATCTACTACAGCTTTACCTTACGGACGATCCAAGCAAAAGCAAGTTCGCTATGTTCTTGATATACTAAACGTGCCTTGGGTTAGGTACCGACATGAATTTAAAATTAATCGCAGATGAATAGTGTTAATATAGGAAAAAAGCCTAGTTCCTACATTCGTAATTTCATTTTAGTTATTTTGTAGTAATCTATCCAATGGCACCATGCGTTCGCATTACGGAAAGTTCGTTGAGATAGTACCTAATGGCATCTTGTAATGCCTACACATGAGTAAGTAGGATAGGTAAGTGTGTCGTAAATCAGTGAACTGATCATTTCAACGGGATAGAATGTTCGGCAACTAAAAAAGGCAAAAGAGCACGAGACTCGCGTGGTAAAAGATGGAGATGAATCATAGTGGTTAGCTTGCTGAAGTAGCAGTCGTTAGTCGTTACTGCTTAGAACAATATTCCCGGCAGGTAAGATATTGGGATACGAACAGTACTGTGCAGATATTATTGGCCGCTAATTATTATGTCATTGCCGTATTGTACGTCCGATTAGAAACGTAAATGTATAGGCTGAGTAAGGTAAATGTTTCATATTACGGAAGCACTGCAAACGTCAGTGCGTTGTAGATACAAAACGATACGTTAGAAAGTGCAAAATGAACGTTGCCGTTTGTCTCACGTGTATTTCATTAATTATCCATAATGATACACATCCGAGCGTAATTTCTCGAAATTACACTAACAACGCTAATTCCATTAACACTGTTTTAATTAGATAACACGCGCTGCCAATGAAGAAGCTATCCGCGGAAGTAAACACCTGCAACATACCCGGCCGGCGCCAGAAGATTAGAAAATATCGTTCGATAAGACGAAATTAACGCTATCCGATTTTTAATTTAACAGCTTGCAGCAATAAACGGTTATACATTGAGAAGATTTCATTGCAAATTAACTAAGTTTTCTTCTGCGAGTCCTTAGTAACTCATGTAACCAATTTCTTCTTTTAATTTTACTGTACATTAACAATTCTTTTATTCGGACACTATTTCATTCGACGTCTTCTCTACCTTTGCACTTGAATTCTCTCTAGTGATACGTTTTCCAAGAAAATAATCCACTTTTACCTTTCATCCCCAGGCTTTTCGAAAGCGTTAAACGACTCCACACATTTGTTGAATCTGACGAATAAATATACGCAGTATACAATGGTATATTCCCTGATGCCTCTCGCCCAAACTTCTCCGTGTATAAATTTATTTAATCCTAAAAATTATTCGACTCATCCACTGCAAAAGAATGTTTGTGTGCAAGGATTCTTTAAAGAATTACACCATTCGATACGCTTTCTTTATTTTTATGATAAGATCTGTTGCTGTTCCATGGTTACTATTTTCAACATACCTTGTTCTGCTGTTCTTCGATCCTTCAAGGCAATGCTTGTATGTCTGGTACAACGAAAGAAACAAGCATTCGATATTTTTTGCAATAACAACCTATTTTGGTCGACCTCAACGCTATCACTGTTTCAACAATAACAAATGCCAAATTTTACGAAGAAAGTAAAAACAGGAGAGAGTGGAGTTTAATAAGGGACGCCTATAAATTATTTTATGTGTTTAGGAAATGTATTCGGGTAATACCTAACTGAATACACTTTATATCCTAACACGCCTGCGCAAAAAAGAGCCGACCACTCCATCAGGTTGACATGAGAAAATTTTATAATCGACAGTACTCCGCGTTCATTAATTCTTTGCACATATAAATGTAATTCGTCCACGGCTAAGCCTTTCCACATTAATTGCAGTTAATTATCGGCCAATTAGTATCCTTTTCTTCAGCCTAGACATGTTATCGATAATTATACGACGATCCATAATTCAACGGAATACTAATTCGCACATCGCCGAGGAATTTTTAGAATTCTCTCTCTCTATACAACGTCCGACGCATATGCTGACGGTGGTTGAGCGGTTGTCTTCTCTTCAGACGAACTGTCCTATAATACGTAGATACTGTATGCTGCGCTGCATCATTGAATTTACAACATAATTACGTCCGATGAAAAAGACGTTATTACCATCAACATCAAATAACTAACTGTAACTGATGCACTGTTTCAATGACGATTTATTGTTAGCTTTTTATACGCTTAACGGCATCGAAATGGGATGAACGCTGCAGACTGTGATGTGGTCGCTTTTTCGAATGGAAATGTATTTATTATGATTGAAAATCATAGTCCCCACCCATAAACCCGCAAAAGATTATAATCGTTCATTTTACGAGAACAAGAAAAGTCTGCTTAGAAACACTCTTCATCAAAAGGAAAACCATTAGTTTCGACAAAAAACTCCTACGTATCTAGCTCACAAAAAAAAATTAGGATATTAAGCCTCAAATGACCTTTTGGTCATACATAGCACTAATACACACCAACGTCTTTTTGGTTTGGTGGCCAAAACCAATTCAGAAGACCGTGCAACAGCAGCTTCAAGGAATTCAGAGTTGCACACCAGGAAGTCCTGCTGGAATCAACGCCGCTTCAGAACCACATTCGTATTCCACGATCGTAGAGCAGTATTAAGGCTTACCAAAAGCCTCCAAATATTCTAAGACGCACAAAGGTATTTTGTTACACTAGATACTATTAAGGTCGCAATGATAACGAAAACTGTCATATGGCGCGCCTATAATAATAAGATATAATTTTTTGTTTTGCAAATGGCTACTTCCAGTACACCATTTTCTATTTGACTCTTTACCATGGAAGACAAATGTTACAACACACCTACCGGCCATAGCCAGCCCAAGTCTTACTTAGATTTGTTGTCGCCACCGAGCTAATCTGCAAACGTAACTAAATCTTCGCGTATAGGGATATTAAATTAATTTTAAAAACGCAATCATTCTTATATTCCACCCGAAATGAAATCTACATACAGTTTACGTGTTGGAGGTTTCGCGAGTTAAGCTAATGGATTGGTTACAACGCTGGTGCATATACACGTGTAGTAAGTAGATATACGCGCTTATTACACTTAGGTATTAGCAAAAGCGGTGGCAGATAGGCATACGGACAAGCAGCAATTTCGCATAGAAAAGGTCCGATCCGTTATAACGTCTAATAGGCCGGTAATGAGCTATGCATCAGTGATTACGAGTGCTCAATTTGCGGCGGACAACAACACGCCGACACGTCCGCGCACACGCAAGAATGAAAGCCTGACGCCATACGACGGACGAGGCACAGCTTCTCCGGGCAAAAATTCGCCCGAAGTTTCGCCGTCTCTTCGTCTTACACAGTTAGAAATTAATTAGATATTAATTGTGTGTGTGCAATCTGAATAGTGTACGCGACGACGCTGATCATACAGCACGTATTGTGCGTGCCTGCAAACGTTCGTTTGCTTTCCTATAATATAACGAACCGATTACTCACCATTTTCCGTACTCTGCAACAAAATAGCAAATAGCGAACATTACTTATAGTAGTTGTTAAACAAGCTGGTTCGTTCTCGACTTCCACCAAGTGGATCTCGCTTATTATCGGGGATAGAAGCTAGGTTTAAGATTTGTTAAAATTTGAGCCTGGCATGAATCCGAAGAGAAAATAGACTAAAGCAAAAATGAAAACGCTCATTTTTTTCTCTCATCTCTGGCATCATTATTTACTTATTCATTCTGGAATCTTTATCAACAAAGTGAGCAATTTTCAGTCAAAATATGCTAAGCAAATCACAATATCGCTTGGGATGAGCATTTTGGGACATTATCTCATACGACTAGCTACGCGTTAAGAAACACGGGACGGTATTTAAACCTTCTTCGCACATACGTTACTAGTGAACTGGGATAACGATTGCGGCAATATTTTAATTGAAAAGTCTGTACCAACGACCAAGGTAACCATTATGTGAAGCATTGAAAAATGCACATGAGTGAGGACAAGCGCCTTAAAATCGTTAATAAATATCAATGAATGGTAGTGTAAAGGCGGACATACTGAAGTTAGTTGGAACGCCGATCAAAAAATGACGTCACTCCGTTATTTGCCAAACAAAAATCTATAACAATTAAAAGGAATATATCTGTCAAATGAATTTAAGCTATTCGGTTACAATCCTTGGGTTAATATTCTTCATGAAATCCTGCGAGACCAGCAAGTGCGTGAAGTGTGAAACACACGGTCCTGGTGCGTGCTACTTCATTCCGATCGACAACATCAGAGACGGCAATTTCGACAGGAGCGTCTCGTCCTGCCAAGGTCGGCGTTGCTTCGTCACCTGGTACGTCAACGATTCCCAGATTCACGTGCGACGGGGCTGCACGAATGCCACGAACTTCTGCAACCGGAGCTTGACGGAATCACAAATCCCGGAGACTTGCGATCAGTGCGAAAAGGATTTTTGCAATCGCGGCTTGAATCTATTCAAATCGACGAGTAAGGTAGACGTATACTTTGTAATTTCCATCATATCAGGTATATACCTCATTAATTAAACTGTGTAATTTTGCAAATTAGTGTAGTTGGGTTTTTCATACAGAAAATGAGACACGTTTGTGGCGTTAAACATGAACAAAAAAACAGTAAAAATTGCTTATCGGCAACGATCAATAACAATGATATTCACTAAAGTTCACATCTTTGGCTTTTCACAAGTGTAAAGTATTTTTTGGCACTTCTCTTTGCGTTCAAACGCAAGATCTGGGTTCTGTAGATTTTTATTTAATTTTCAACATAATCTCCATCTAACTCTGTACAGTTTTCCAAGCGCTTCTCCGCCTTCTTTAAGCCTTCTGTTCAGACGACGACTTTCTCGTTCGATGTAAACTGTTGTTCGCCGAGCCAACGCCAAATTTTTTCAAATTTGACGTATTGTGAACCTTGTTAGAATTCCAGCATTAATTCCATAATTTGGGCCATCGAAAATGCGCTGGTTTTTTTTTTTTTTTTTAATAAGAACTTTTTCGGCTTCTCCGTTCATCCGGTCCAATAACGATGCATAATAATGTCCAGTTGTTGTTTGTTCTTTTTCCAAGTAATCGGTGTAAATAATTCCGCATGCATCCCGAAAAGACCGAGACCATCACGTTGCTGGCCGATTTCACCGTTTTCGCGTTATTAGGATCCCATTCGTCTCGAAAAACCCACCGCTTTGCCACGATTGCGATTAATCTTCACTGAGAGCAAGCGCGACAGTCATCTTGCCGAAATTTTTTTCATACCAAATTTTTCGTGCAAAATTGAAAGGACTGTACCTTGCGTATGTCTGCGGCCTCGACTATTTCGCTCACTTTGAATTTGTCAATCATTTAGGTGATAGTGATGATAGGTGATAGTCTAGAGCAATGTTCATCTTTTGTGGTTAGGTTCAAACTCATTTTCACAACTGCATCCAACTCAGCCTTGATCCTTTTTGGTGTTAAGCCCTTTAAATATGTGTTTAATCACGGCTGGAAACTCATTTTTTCAATTTTTTCACACAAATAACAATTCTTTGCCTAAATTTAAAATACAAATGAAACCGCGTGATGGATATAACTTTTTTTGTAACTGGATTTTTATACGTAGCCGTGTAGATTAAATTACGTTAAAATGTTATTAATACCACTATGAAGATGAAGCAGTAAAATGAGAGATAACGGAAGACGTTCTGTAAAGTGGCAGAATCTAACCTATAAGATTTGTCAATTTATATACGCCTAATGTCAAAAACTTCGACAGAAACTTCCAAATGTGCCAGATACGTCAAAAATCAGAAAAGAACCAACGCAAAGAGTGCAAAACTTTACGAATTAGATACTACACCTAGGAACTGCACCGAACAGACGCAAACGTCAAATGCGCCCGTTACAGAGGATAAAAACACAATTTCATATTTGATGGTTGACTTGGCACAAGTGCTAAGTGAAAACGTAAAGTTGTCGAATGCAAATGCACTGCTAAAACTAGACGTTCAACAGCGTAACGATCGGATAAAGGAGATGGAAAACGCTTTGGACGACGAAAGAAAGAAATTCGGCAGGAGCCTGCAATGCATCCACGACCAACTATCTCGAACCGAATTTCTTTTGGAAGATAAGGAACGGAAATTGATGGAGGGGAACAAAGAATTCACTTCCAAGATCAATAACATAGAAGCAGTGTATATTCAAGAACGCGATCTGTTGCGAGATAAAAGGAACAACATGCGAAACGAGATAGATCATTTGAAGAAGCAACTGGTTAAAAGTAAAGACTATATGGAAGATCTACTAGGCCAACTGAAGAACGCCAAAGCGAAAATTACCACCTACAAAGAGAAACTAAAGTTTTGCGTCACCTTAATCACGGACATGAATACATTTTTGAATGGTAATACTATTAAAAACGCTAGCCGAACAAAATGGTCGGAAAGGGGATCTCAAACCGAGACTAAGCACGGCAGAGCTTGTTATAAACAGTGCCATTGTCGGGGATGTTCTTCGGAATGCGAAAATATAGTCCTATCGGATCTGTTCTTTAAGGACGGTACGCTGCAAGCCACGCTAGACGATATTCTTTTCAGTTTAAACGATAATGCTTAATGGTACGTTTAAAATCTACCGAATAAATTTTAGTGTATCCTTGCAGAGTTTTTTATCGACACCAAATATCCGAAGGTCGTTAAAAAAAGAAAAACTAAATATATATTAGAAATTCAAATGAAAAGTAATCTTATTTAGTAACGTTTCAGTATATGTATATACATAAGCTATCTTTATGTTATGTTAAACGAACGTTTATTAATTGATGAAATCTCATATAGATACGCCTAAACTTACACTGACTTATTCGTTATTGAAAGACTTTTCCCGATATTTGCGTTTCATTACTACAACTATGAACCTTACGCTGAGAATAGACTGCGTTTCAAATGAAATGAACCACCCCGAAGGAGGAGACGCAGAACTTCGAAATTACATAGAAATAGTTAGTGCACAGAGACAAACAAATGACTAAATTTTCAAAAACAAACGATAATATTTATTGACAATATCATTGATAATATGTTGTATCTCCGCGCACTCTTATGCATTCAGTAACCCTTCGTGGCATGCTGGAAGTCGGATGGTCGTTTGCCTCTCTCTCATCTTATTTCCAGGCTACGTTACAGGCAGCTGTTAACGTAATTCCTCTAAAGTGTTGGGAGCATGGGGTAATCGAAGTAATTTTCTGTCCATCATATCCCGGACATGTTCAATAGAGTTTAAGTCCGGGAATCTTGCCGGCCGAGGCAATTGCAGGACATGGTTTTGTGTTAGGACCTCTAACGTTACGTGAGCAATATGAGGTCGCGCATTATCGTGTTGGAAGACGGGCTCTGGAAGGTCTTGGAAGAATGGCACTAGCACGAGCTCCAGAATTGTGTCAATGTAACGGCGCGAGTTTAGAGTGCCCTGAACGAATGTCAAAGGAGTCCTGGTACACCATTACACCAGGAGTTTGAGCCGTGTGGCGACGCTGAACAAACTGTAAATTTTGCCTCTGACCTCTAGGTCGTCTGATCTGTAAACGGCCGTCAGAATTCCATAAGCAAAATCGGGATTCGTCGCTGAAGACGATAGTTTCCTATTCATGTTCCCAATGTTGTCGGTTTTGGTTCCACTGCAGTCTGGTATCTTTATGTTGTTGAATCATAGGAAGACGAAAATAAGAACGATATGAACGTAACAAAAATGTCTGTATTCGACGATAAATCGTACTTATAGACAGTCTACGACAAATTGCTCGTATCCAGTTGATTGCAACAGCACGCGTTGGTTCTACTATCGACGTCCACTGTCTCTCCGACGTGTTTCAAAACGTTCTTCCTGCCAATCCATCCAAGTTTGTCAGATACTGGCGTGAAATCGGCCCATGCGTCTGCCAATTTCCCGAAACTTAAACCTCATGCATCCCAATAGTTCGTCCTCTTTCAACTACTTCGAAAAATACTATTGAACAACACGCAATTTTAGGTCCTAGCAGACACATAACTTCTAGCAGCAGTGATAGATGGGCGTCAAAATTTAATCCTCTCTTCGTCTCCATACATTTACTCATTCTACATAATTTAAAAGTTCTGCGTCTAGTGCTTCGGGGTGGTTCATTTCTTTTGAAACACAGAATAGTTTAAAAGAACTAGAAATACTATCTTCTGATAACGCTTGATTAAACAAAATGTTGTTTGCGGCTGTTGCAAATAATTATCGCTATTCATTTTCAATACATTGCTGTTTAAAAGCATGATAATTTTTAATTATACAATTAAGCAACAGTTTCAGTTCGAATACAAATCGACGTCCCGAATTATTGTCTTGAACGGCAAAACTATACAATCGAAGACGGGCAACATATCATCTTTGAGATAAAGCCAAAATTGACCACCGTCGTAAGGACATTTTTAGAATAATTTTTCAAATAAACGTTATTCTTGCAAACGCAAAATTCCGTACTACAAAATTGCTTGAACGGTTACTATTCTTCCGCTTTCCCCCACTGCAAAACGTACAATTCTTATCACATAATCTTAATCTTATAAAAGTGTTAACGGTTTCTCGAGAACTATACGCTCGAATATACCTGCTGCAGCAACGATATAGGGATTACTTAGGTGCGTACTTATACTTATTACGTATGCGTTAAGTATCTGAGGCGGTAATCTAATCGTCCCGGCATCTAGTACGGTTAATTACGGCATCTGTCAATGTCGTTTAGCGAGCAGACCCTGCCGGCAAAATAAACCCTATCCGTAGGGTACGGTAGGCGCAGGGTTGTTTGTTTATACCCCCACCGTGAAGCTAAAGCGCCACGTGCCGACGGCAGAAGGTGTCTATGTAAAAGAATGCCGAAAAGTCGCTCGCGTACACATGCCAAGCCAGAGTTGGATTCCGTAGATTTTCGTCAAATATATATATATATATATTTTGGACGACGTGTACATGTACACATACATCAATCGCAAAACGAATAATAAATAATAGGCATCTTCTTGGACCTGGAACGGGTTTATTATTGGCATTAAAAAAGTAATAACTTAATACGTCTAATCTAAATGTAAATGGAAAGCAATCAAAATCGGATCAACAGCTATATATCGTTCGATATTTATCGACTGCAAGTTATATCATTAGAACACAATAAAACTCGTTTCGGAAGTAAGTAAAGATAGATTAGTAAATACAAACGTAGGAACTGATGTATGTATATAATTGTTTATTGGCCGTTGAAGATTATGTAATTCCGTGCGCATATTCGATTAATCTTCCAGATGAGATCGTTTAAATACAGATCTTTATTACATGTCGAGTTACGAAAAGATACATATTGTCATAGGTTGAACGTATTCGTAAGTTTATGCGGGCACCATTTTTAAAGTTAATTTATACTTGGTAGTGCTCATAAAACATATGTACATATTAAAATGAATCAATAATGAGGCAATGCGAAAATATCAATTTAATGAGAACTTGGTACCACGATCATCACCTGAAGAAATACAAAATGCAGCTTAGTCAACTATTTAAACCTACTGGTCGTCGTTGTACTGACGCGACTTGTGTTTTCGAATAGTTGGGGGTCAATCCAGATTCTGGATCAAAAATCGTTTATTGGAACGAAGCGCATTACCGATTTGTTGTTAATAGACTCCCGGAGAGCGATGAAAACGCCAAATTTGTAGTTATAACGTTTCCGATTAAAATCCAACCCTGTTCGTTCTCTATCTCATACAGAGAGCGTCGCATAGGAAAGGTATACACCTAATAAGCTAACCATTGTATAGTGGCTGGTACGCGAGAGTACGCTATAGACAACAGGCGGTTTTTAGCCATGGGGCAGGAGGTCGTCCATCCCCATTCAACATTCGGCGCTCGTAATCATTATCATTTCCGACTCTGTACGTACCTTTTAACATCATTACAGCGACAACAGATCTTCTTTGACTTCCGTACGCGTGTCAAGTTCATCGTTCCAGCCTATATACCTATACGTACGCGTTTACTGCTCTTCTCTATACAAGATACGATTTATTAACGTCGCGTGCCGAAGCTGCAAATATTGACGTACCGCGAGTTGCCAAAACTGTTAAGCCGACGACGAAAGCAGTAAAAGAAAAAAGAAACAAGTCGCTATATACGAAAAGTGAGTGATGCGGCGTGATCTACGGGTCCTGGAATCTTGAACCTATACAGCGTCAATATTTCATTATTAATATTTGCTCTGATCTAACATAGAACGCGTGTCCGTTCATCGTTTAAAAGACGTAACGTGTTTGTTCGAGAAACGAGCAGCGAAGATGATCCTCTTGCGCAAGGGTATATATCCAAAACTGACTTATCATGACGCCACGTGAGACTACAAACGCCCACGCGCTCTTGATTTCGCAAAGATCCGATCTCTATTAATTCAAGAATATGAACATAGTGAAACAACCTTATATTACCGCAACGTACAACATCAATGATTTATCCGAGGATTCTTCAACCCAACATAACAACAACAACAACAACAACAACGATCAGGCGATCCGGCCTCACGTCTACTTCGAAGATTCTTTCTGTAATCAAACCTATCAATTCAGTGCCTACAATCCGCTCAATATCTACTCATTAGACAGTAGATCGACTTCGGATTACAGCGATTTTAATCTGCAGCCGGATATATTTGATAAATTCGACGTCAAACCGTTCGATTCCTCTCTGAACTCATTTAGCGATGAGCTAAAGACCGCCAACGATCGAACGAATTCGGGAAGAAATCGGAGGCATACATCCGGAAGGAAGAAGAATATTCTCAAAGACGGTCCACCTTCGCCGTCGGTGCTTAAAAAGAGGCGATTGGCGGCGAACGCGAGAGAAAGACGAAGGATGAATGGCTTAAACGAGGCTTTCGACCGGTTGCGTCAAGTGATACCCAGTCTAAAGTCGGACCATAAGCTCAGTAAATTTGAAACGCTGCAGATGGCTCAGACTTACATTTCCGCGCTGAGGGACTTACTTGAGATGGATAAATTGAGGTAGATTATAAATATCGAGTACGGGATGGTGTAAAAATGTTTTCCGTCGATTGTAAGTAGTTCCTATATCGATTAAGAATTATTTTTTGTTAATCCCGTCAAAAACGAAAAGAAAAAAGGTTCACGTTATAGTAATAGGTTTAATCAGTATACGGCCGAATGAACAAATATAATTTAAAAGTTAGCTTTGAAGAATTCAGTGTAACGAGTTGTAGCTAAGCATACGTGGAAGTATAGATTTCTAGTCGAGTAAATATCTAAGTTTTCGATTCTTAGCCACGGTTATAAAATTTAGAATAAGTTAAGTGTAAAATTGTGTAGCAAGACGTCTTCTTCTTAAACCTTTCTGCAACTTTTGACGCATACCTTAACTTTCCTAGTAATCTACATGCGCTTAAATTACTTTCGACTGAAAAGGCATTTAATACGTAACCTATAAATGAACTTTACCCAGCGAACTCCAAGAAGTGTACGGTTTTGGTGAGCAATGCTTTATTGTAGATTATATTACTTATATTACTATATCACTACACCGGGTTTGTAGTGAAACCAATCTACACCATTCTGTGTAGAAGTTAACTTGTGTGAGGCATATATACTTAAAATTTTATTTAGTTATATTTAATTCTTAATAATAAGGGGATCACTATTGAGTTTGACAAGATAGAATTAAGATATGTTTCGATGAATTTATTTGTATTCTTCGGATATTTATTTCCCTTTCTAGGCATATTTCAAAATCTACAAAACTGATTGCTTACAATTTTTATTTATTTTTTCTTGTATTTCACCGAGGATGCCGACTATTTCCGAATAAATAATAATATTCTCTTCGCTCATTCCAATAAACAATGTATTTTATAGCAATTGATAATAAAAGGAACAAACGAAAACACCAAAGAGGATTGGTAGAATGACCTTTTACCTCGAACATTGATAAAGCAGCGAAGTAATATGCATAATATTTCTCTATTTTATCTAACACTATTTTTTTAATGTGAACGGCCACTTTCATGTGTATATTTAATGATGTAAATTTTGTCGTATTTTTACAAACCAAAGATTTTTTTAATAAATACTGATTTTTTGTTAATTGAGTGTATTTTCTCTTATAATGTGTCCCCTCCATAAAAGAAAGAGCTGAATAATATATTGAAACCGAAACAGGTGAATCTATGAATTATAACCAACGGAAAAGGGCTGATTATCGGTACGTACACAAGTATGCAGTTGCCTCCGAAGGATATTAGAAACTAACAAGCGATGTAAGTGTCCGCATAGGGATATCGTTAGAACAATCTTTAGATAAGTTTCCGTCAGGCTGTACACATGCTTCAATTTACAATTGCAGGTGTATTACTATAATGTGATGTACATATTTACGCGCATATACCAGAAATTACGGAGGGATTCGCGCTCCATAAATCCAATTTTAATTATGTTAAGCATTCACGTGTCTAATTAATCATGTCAAGTTGGGAACGCCGCAAAAGTATGTATATTTTTTGGAGCATGTACAACACATAAAACCGTCTCTCTTGACCACGAAGAGATATAATTAAAGGTCGGCTGTTCAATAAAATTAATAAAGAGGAAGTCCGACACCTGCTACGGTTATTAAAGTATGGACGGCGCGTGGTTTTTCTTTTTCTTAGGTATTAGAGTTTCTCTGGACAAATATCAATGGATCTAGTTTCTTCCTCTGATTAATATAAGGATTTTGGGAACACGGAATAAAGATACTCGGGGCATGAAGGTTTGAAGTTGAAGAGTGAAATTTAAATCGAAAGATACCCGTTTATTCGATCAAGCTTTCAAAAGAATAAAAAAGATTAATGATTTAAATAAATTTACGAATACTACTCTTCTATATTTAGATCGTGTTATTGAACTCCAGTATTTAATTAATTGGATTAAATTAAAATCAATGATTCAGGTGGGAGTTGTTCCACTTAAAAATGTTAGGTCGCTGTAGTCGTATTATAAGAAAATCATTACAAATAAAATTTAAGCATACTCTTCATCGCAAAGAAATCCAATTATTCTTATCAAAATAAATTCCAAATATTTTTTACCAAATATACTTTTTTTTTTAAATTACAGTGACATCTATTTCACAACAATTACGTTAATATTGAAGAGATATTCCCCCATTCAGCAGTCCCCTTCAACATGCCCAATTGAAATGTAATGTTGTGCTGTAATATGTTTAGATGGTGCTGTCAGCATTATATCAATCAGTTTAACCAGTATGATCTTGCTAACATTATTACAACAATTGTAGTGTAACGATATAGTATATATATATATGTATATATATATATATATATATATATATATATATATATATATATATATATATATATATATATACTATTAAAAATAGGCAAACCTCACGATATAAGTAATATTTCTTTCTAATTAATACTATAGGCAATAGATGGCACCAGTTAAATACATCATGGTATAGGTACTGCCATCTTAACAATAAATTCATAACTATTCCAAATATGATATCAACAGTTTTAATTTTTTTCTTTTTTATTCAAATAACCAAAGGATTAAATACTTTTTAAACCTTCTTTGCTTAGCAAAAAAAAAAAAAACATTAATCCACACATTTTATTAATAAATGACATCCGCAATGTATCCAGAAAGATTAACAATTCACCCTAAAATGGATTTAATTTGTAACATTCTTGGCTGGAGGTTTTCTTTTCATTTTAAATTCAGTTGGTATTGCTCCCACCTCCTCTAATAACCTCTGCTTATCTTCAAAATAATTCCTGTACCAGGCAATATGTTCCTGCTTCTGCGAGACAGTCATGTATGGATTCTTGGAAAGTCCCACGCATACTAGCTCCATAAAATGCCGTATTGGACCTTTGGGAGGACACCATGGTTCCAAATGTTTCTCAAGGAAAACGTGTTCAGCAAAATAGACATTTTGTTCCTCTTCCATGCCTGAATTGAAAATAAGACCTGAACATTCTAATGAATTATCCAAAAAAGGTGCATATACCTTGTTCATTATCAATGGGGAACTTCCATATTTTCGCTTGTTCTGTCCATAGAATCATTTGCTGGAAATAATTTGCCGGTGGATGTGTTACTGCTAATTTTAAATCTCGTTCGTATAATTTCTGCCATGTCTTATTCGGTTCTCCGCTAGTATATTGAGTGACATCTGTAAATATACCTAACCCATTCCCACTGAAGAAATTGACCCTTTCCTCTTCCCTGTAATAACTTATATTATGCTAACACGAATATAAATTTATATGATAATGTTTTAGCACAATACCTAGCGAATTGTTGTGTGTTTCTTGGTCGTCTTTTGGTGAAACTTGATGGTTCTTCAGTACCTTTCTTATATTTGGACCCTTGTAAAATATTGCGGACTTGTTCAGCACGAGTTATATTTTCAGCAGTTTTTGTACTTCTATCGATTTTCATACCCTTTATTACTTCACTAAAATAGAACAAATATAAAAAAGCAAACGAAATTAAATCATACATACCTTAAATTCACCGATGATGCTCTAACATCTATGCTCGTTTCTTCTAAATTTAATAATTTTGATAACAATTCTGATTCTGTTTGTTTTGTATCGCCACCTAGTGATTTCGCTACATTTTTCACTGACGACACAACATCCGGCTCTATAAAGTACAAATTAAAATGCAATTAAGCCTCTGATACAAATCACTTACCTACTACATGTTTTTCTGTCAGTTCCTCTGTTGATTTGTCGTTTTTTCTTAATGTTCGTTTAGGTATGGGTCTTGCCAATTCTAATTTAGAGGGAATATTTACAGCATCGCTATCTACGATTTGCTTCAGTAAGAGGTTAAGTTTGTTTAGCGCTTCTTTGTTTGTTTCTTTTCTCTCCGGTGATGCTGCAGGTTTATCATCGTCTTTGGTACCTTTAACGTTGGACTTTAATGGAACGTGCGTGAGATGATACGAAGCTACCGATATACTTTTCAACGGATACCTAAAGTGGACTTATATCAGATATTGATCGTAATAAGAAAAATGATTAATAATGATATGATTAATACCTAACGTAGAAACTAATTTTATTCATACTAACGAAAACAATTCTTCCCTAAATTTTAGAATTCTTATTGTAACAAATTTTAGGTTAGAAATAACAGGGGAAAGTTGCCGATTACGCAGTGTGAGAATAGGTTGCTTACAGCGCCCACGTGTGAGTAATATCATCTTTGGTATTTCAAATTTTCTTTGTAAATTGTTAGCGTTCAGTACTGATATTAATTGAAATTATAAATTCTAACTAATAAACTAACGAGGAACGGCCAAACGAGAACTAGTAGCCTATTGTATACACAGCCCTCAATTTATCTGGTCGAACCGCTTAGGGCTGAACGCAACAATACATTTGTATTTCTATCCCCTCCCCGCAACAGAACGTAAGCAACGGCGAACGTGCTGTTTGATTTCTTTTCTCCATGTTAGTAGCAGAGTAGTTTGATGCTTAGTTTAGGATTCCTAACAGTTATGTGATTAAGCAATCGCTGGTTTCCCATTGAATGGAGAAAAATCGTAAAAAGTCCGAGGTAAGCACCATTCACGATTGTTGATGTTTGTATGGTATGAAAATGTTGTCCTGATATGTACGTACGTGTTTGTAATACAAATAAATAAACCAAAAGGAAATACCGATATCCCATGTAGGTAACCCATTTAAATTTTTTTCTAAATTAAATTAAAGATTCTTGATGACCTCATTTCTTACCCGTATTAAAAGTACTCGTGTTGGCTGCGTGCATAGGTCTTGAAAGAAATGTAAAATAAATACGTTATATTAGTTTCGTTTGAATCTGCACATTTTATGGAATATCAAAAATGTAACATGCGACGCAATTTATAAGTATTAAATAGGATAGAATTACTTTAATTTCTGTTTTAGCGTTAATCCTCTACGTAAGTACATTCTTAAGCCCGAGATTTGTGTGCCTATTTCAATTCCTGATCGATAAGGCTTCCTTCTATATTTTTTTTTAACTCATTTTTATTTTCGAGCCTTTGTAAAAATATATAAAACAATTGAACCGAATAGAATAATAATAAGCATTTAACATAAAAGATATTCGATTTTCTTTTTTTTATATTCTTCATCAGCTTAATGTCAAGTATGTTTATATTTATTTTTAATATAGGTAATAATAATAATAATATTACACAACACTTCACCTTCTTTAGACATTTCAATGGCATACGTTCGCTTGCAACCAGGTTCTTATAGCAAAAACAAATAACCGGAATATACCAGATATTGTTAGTTTAATATTAAGATTTGGTTTCGGACTTAGTCTAGCTTTTCCTTTAATTTAAAACATTTTGGTTAATTGCGTCATCCATGATCTACCCAGAAGTACAAAACGCAACTGATTATCAGCAGTAAACAAAAGTTGGTGTGCGTAATTTATCATAATTCCCTAAAGTACAAGTGATTTTTTTATGAATAGTTACGACGATAGCATCTTTTATTGGGGACAATAAATTTTCATAATCTATGGTTACCCTAAAAATTTCAGCAAAAAGAAAAAAAAAAGGCTTTATTGTTTCTCAAAATTCAAGTTTAAGGCCTTTAAGTTTTAAGCATTTTTTCAGTCGAAGTCGAACCAGTTGTCGAAGTATTTATTCCAATCTGTAATCTCTCAGAAACATGCCTTTTAACTGCCCCAACGATCTCTTCCGGTGACACCATGCAATTCGTTCTTGACAAAAAAACAAAGGCGGGTGGAATTGTTACTCTTTTGCAGCGACTAGATGGACTCGTGTCTATTCGCCTCGTGTGGCGGATTGAATGGATTCGTGTTGCTTAGTGGTGTCCCCGAGAGTCGGCAAAACACGAGTCCGTATCTGCAAAAAAGTAATGATCCCATCCGCTTTTATCCTTTCTAGTCGTTAGGTCACATAATACTGTGAGAGTTGGCGTTGTCGTGGTGAAGGATGACGGATACATGGAAGACTTGAGGCAAACAAATTGTTGTATACCTATCAGCGTTTACTGTTTTTCGATTCTCAAGGGTAACGCTGAAAATAGGCCTAGGTTTACGCAAGAAAAAAGCAATAATTTTCTTTCGATGCGCTTCGTGAACGAACAGTAACTTTTGTTGGTTTTGGTTCACTCTGGAACACCCAAAAAGGGGATTGTTGTTTTGATTCTAGTTCGTATTAATATGTTCAGGTGTGGTTACCTCTAACGATACTGTATACGTTGAAAGATGCATCAAGATTGAATTTTTGAAGCATTTTTCCGCACCAACTCACATGAGTCATTTTTTGAACTTTAGTTAAATTGTGTGGAATCCAACGATTGCAAAGTTTCTTCACTACTGAATACTCATGTGAAATCCTTTGTAGTTGACTTTTATTGATGTCCAAGAACGTCTCTATTTCTCGATATGTCACCTGTCGCTTCGCTTCGCTTAAGTTCTGCAAACCAGTCATAAACTGATTTTTGGACGGTGTTTTGTCACCAGTCAGAATGAAGTCGATCGATATGTTGTTGTTGAGTTGAGCCACTTATAAAGTCCTAAAAAATCATCGCACGAAAATGTCAATTTTGTCAGTAAATTGATTTCTTAGAAACGCTATTAATGCTAAAGTACGCTTCCGATTGTTTTTCTGTCGATGGTGTTTATCGTACTAAATGTCAAAGTTTACGATAATATGCGGCAAGTGGCATCTAGTGGTCAATTTCGGAAATTTGTAGGTTCTCCTCGTATTTACGTAATCCGCGTTTTGTTCGACTATGTTTCGATAGGTGTTTATGTTTTCATTGTTAAATTTATCTCAATGCAAAGCGATTGAATTTTTTATTGCTTCCATGCAATAAATTTTTAACCTGCCAACAAGATGTGATCGAAATCTTTTTCAGACCTTAGAATAGTGTTCTCCATCATTCGCTACGATGTCACTCCGAGAAGTTTTGGCGCCAGCCACGCTTATTGATCTGTTCGCTAAGAGTTTGGCATTTGTCAATAATAATAACTAAGAACGGATTACCCCCTGCTTAGAAAGCCTATATAACTACCGTTAACTGAAAATCAACGAATATTCCTAGTTTGTACCGTTATTAGTTTAGTGGTGTACAAATATATTGTTAAGGTGCTAAATAATCATTTCTAAATTTAATTTAAAAGTTTAAAGAATAATGTACACATTGAAAAGTTGCCGTTAACAAGTTTGCCAATTTTAAGCAAGTCACAAATACGTTAGTAAGCTTTCTTCTTAGCTTCCCAATTAATTTTAATTCTCGTACTATATTTGTTTGAAATTCTTATTATATTTGTTATACATGAATTGTACGAGGGTCGTTCAATAAATCTTTAGAAAAAGCAGGATTTTCTGTAGATTATTATTTCTCCATTATAATCTCCATTTAACTCTGCACCGTTTTCCAAGCATTTTTCTACAGCTTTTTTAAGCCCTGCAAAAAGGTAGGGTTTCGGGAAGTCCTTAAAATAGGCATCTGTTTGTGCGATGACTCCTTCGTTCGACGGGAACCGTTGTCCACCGAGCCATTCTTTCAAATTTTGAAATAAAAAGAAGTCATCGTGTGGGATGTTTTTCTTTTTTAAATTAGGAAATTTTTTCCTCGATTTATTTATTCCCTCGACCGGTCCATTCGGTTATTGTTCCTCCATTTTGGAAATAATCGGTGCAGGCGATTTCGCTTGTAATCCAAAAAACTGAGACTGTTACCTTGCTGGCCAATTTCACCGTCTTTACCTTTTTCGGAGCCCGTTCGCTTTCGTCAGTGACATCTTTCTATTTTCAAATGTGAAAAACTGGCTTAGCGGACAACGGTTCGCGTTAAACGCTAAACTCGTTGTCCAAATACAAGGTGGCGCAAAAGTAATGTCATAATTTAATAATAATTGGTTGCCATTTTGTTATAAATGAAAAAAAAGAGCTCTGTTTTCATAAAAAGTTTATTTGAAAGTGTAAAATTGATGATATTACTTGGAAAAAATTATATCGCTCAAATGGCCACTCCCGAGTTGATGCATAATTGCGCTCGTTTCACGGCATTTTGAATTGTTTCCCGCAAAACATTTGGCTCCAGATTAGTGATTTCTGCTTCAATGTTAGCTTTCAAGGCTTGCCACGTTTGTGGTTTGTTGTGGTAAACGTGAGATTTTAAGAAGCCCCAGAAGAAAAAGTCTGGTGCTGTTAGATCTGTCGATCTAGACGACCAGTTGAAATCTCTAGCACGGGAGATCACTCGACCTAGAAATTAGCATCTCAAAATCTCCGTAATTGCCCGAGCTGTGCGAGTGGTTGCTCCGTCATGTTGAAACCAACAATGATCGAGACGCAATGCAGTAATTTGCGGCAAGAAATATTCGTTTAACATCTGTCTGTAACGCTCACCATTTACGGTTACGGTAATGCCATCGAACGAGCACTACCATGCCGGCCACTTCTTGTGACATCTCTAATGGACCCAGTTTGCATGAGGCGCTCGGATGAACGTTTAATTGTTCGAGCACGTGGAACACGACGATCAGGAAAGCGACGGCGAAATTCACGCTGCGTTAAAACAACAAATTTAAAATTTGTCCAGTAAGAAGTAACAATTATTCCACGTTATTGAGGTGTACATCGCTCCATGGCTTCTTCTAATTCTTTATATTTCTCTATATATTAGTATATATAATTATGACATTACGCCACCTGCTAGATGCTAGGAAAAGTACTTCGTTTTTCTATCCGATTCGAAGCCCTTATGAACGATCCTCGTATACCAAACTGTTTGAGAGTACGCGCACCGAGTATCCAGTATTATTTATCGCTTAGTAGGTTTTAAGTGCGTGCTTTAAGAACATGTGAGAATCGGATTATCATCAAATAGCTTATTTTTTTCAAGTGGGTAAGAAGTTTTTCCTCTTTTTTCCGTATTGTTTTTATAAACTTTCATACATTGTTTAAAATGTATAAGGTAAAAGATTATATACGACATTAATCCTTATATTTCATAACCATCCCAGCGATTCATATTAATGTGTACACTATATAACTAACTAGTTGAATTAGAATTGATTGCTGTTTTAATTGGTTTCGTTTATGAACTAGTATTCAATTTGCGTTGAATTATTTCGTTCTACGAGGTAGGACATCCTAATTTTAAGCGTTATACATTTTAAAACTAGACAACCAGAGTATAACACCGTTTAAATACAGCAGAGTCTTATTTTTATACGAAAACTATTATTAACGTGGTCCGAGACCCGATATATTGTTTTGCGTTTTGTATGTGATTGCTAGTTTGCTTCTTCTACCACCTACCATACATCTTAAAATCTGGATTGAGTTAGCGGTTTAACGCCGTAATAATAAATAGTAAACACAGAATTAGTTATTAGGACTGCTTTCGTAAAAAATTGTTGCCGCCCAAATTAAACGCTGACGTACCGCTGTTATTAATTCATAAATGTGCCATTTAGATCGCTTTTATGCGCCTAACTTGTACTCCTGCAGATTACTTCCGATTTTGCCATTATTTGTGCGCTTGATGTAATAAGGACATCACTGTTAATGTATTTGGATATTGGATCCAAATTTATCCAACCCCATCAGGCTAATAAAACACAGCTAAAGCGATTGTAACGATTTACTTAAATGCTGACGATTTACTCTCAAATTAATCGAATAGAAGCGGTTTTTATTATTTGAATTTCCGTTAGTTACGAAATACATATAACCATTAGTAACACTGTATTTTTGATCTCTTTTATTCCTCATGGGTTGATCTTAAAGATCGGAGTAAAACTTGCAATTCGGCATTCAATATTGTCGTGCTAATGATACAAAACCGTTGCTTTTTATATAACATATGTATATGTAGGAATACATGCCATATCCCAATTATATATTTTCATTTCCTTTCCTGCTTAAATACATTGATGTTTGCTTGCGTACCTTTTGATCGATTCAGTTCAATAACCTAGAAACACGATGAATTTAAGCAGGAAAGGAAATTCCATTTTACGAAGTAGTTTTTACTATTCGTGGCGATCCCAACAGTGACATTTCTTTTCTTTAAAAAAGAATTTCTACTTCGATAAATCCTTGAGAAGCAAATTGAACGTTACTACTGCTTTTAAACTAAGTTCAATTTAAATACTTACCTTTAATTAACTAACTGTGTTTGGACGAACCTCGTCTGATGAATTTCGTTTTTTCTTTTAATTTTAATTTTATAATGGTGCATTTAGATAGGGGATAGTTTCTTTTTTTTTGACATAGCTTCCAGTTTATCTTAAAAATTCGGGTAATATTCACTCGTTTTTTCGACGTAATTGCACCTTGTACAGGTGAAAAAATTGCTGAATTTGTTTACAGTGTAGTGTCTCCAGCATGAATGATTGTGAGAAATTTTACGACCTCGTTAGAGATGACAAAAGCAGGTGGAATTATTATACATTTTTTTTGCAGCGACTAGATAGACTCATGTCTCATGTCAACACGAACCCCTCCTTATGAGACGAGTCTGTCCACTCGCTGCAAAAAAGGTATGATTTCACTCGCTTTTATCCTGTCTACTCATGAGAATGGATTCGTGTTGCCTACTGGTGTCCCCGAGAGTCGACAAAACACGAGTCTGTTTAGTCTCTGTAAAAAAGTAATAATTTCATCCGCCTTTGTCCTCTTCTCTAGTCATCATTACTATGTGAAATAGAAGAAGACGCGTTGAGAATATTCGTTTATGATCTTGACGATTTGTTTGATATTGCCACTAGCAATAGCAATAAACATCATCATTTACAGTTCACATTTTTTTCGGACGGCCCTTTTGAATAACAAGCTTTAATAATGTTATTAGGAATGGAACTGAAATTTTGTAATAGGTAGTTATTAGCATCTGTTAATAAGTTAAAATATTTGCGTTTAAAAACTCTCAGTAATTTAATTTTTATCAAAATAGAAAACATAGGAGCACGCATTCGGATAATCCGGATTCTTGCATTTACTCACACACAACTTTTGGCATTTTTTAAAAATAAAAGCTAATGTTTTGTTGTTTTAACATTTCTAATTGCATTTCAAACTCCGATACCTTGTGAATTAGTCGCTAGTGGATGACGAAATGTTGAGAAAATTACATTTCTTGCTAGATTAAAATTTCTGAAATAAATGCAACGCAGTAGAAACGAAGTTTTCCATGTCAAACAATTTGTTCGTAAATATTCATAGCTTTCCGTACGCACACATGACTTTCAGCATTAGATAGATCAAACGAAAGCCCCCAAATACAAATGATTGTATGCATGCCTCTTAAAATTCATATCAGAATATAAGCGAAGAAACAAAATCTATTCAACTGCTCGAAGAGAGTTGTAAACAATTTTTGCGGTTAGTTTGTTTTACTTCCTCCAATTTCAGGGTAATATAGAATTACGCATATATACCTAACATGTTCGACCTATTCACGTTCCCGTACGGTCGTCGATTTTTGTTATATAACTTTTACGCACTTCTATAATTGGTCAAATGTCGAGATAAATTCCACTCCGACAAACCAGAGTAAAATAACGAATAAGTTTCCTTATATTCATTATTTTCGATGTTGGTCAATTCTATGCCCTGCTTATTAGGTAACCAGCATTTCATTAAACAATTCTTTATATACGTAGTGTGTAATGTAGTTTACAGTATAATTATACATCTTTTGCTTTTAGGCGACAATATGCGTGACCAAACTTCCGCTCCAACACTATTCACGCTGTAAGTAATCAATTATTGATTAAGTATTTTCCTTAGTGTCTATTTAATCTATTCTGCGTTTCAAAAGAAATGAACCACCCCGAAGGAGTAGACGCAAAACTTTGAAATGATGTAAAATGAGTTAGTGCATGGAGACAAACAAATGACTAAATTTTGACGGCCATAAAAGTTATCTGCTTGTTAGGACCTGAAATTGCGTGTTATTGAATAGTATTTTTCGTTTGTTTGTGATTGTTGTTATTACATTAGTGGTATGTTTTTGCCTCAAAAATGCCACGAGTTCGAAGACGTGCAAATCTTAAGCCCTTTGAAAGAGAACGAATTATCGGAAAGCAAACGCCTGGTGTAAAGGTGTGGGGAGCAATACGCTACGGTGGCAGGTCTCCTTTGATATTCATTCAGGGCACTCTAAACGCTCGCCGTTACATTGACACCATTCTGGAGCCCGTGTTAGTGCCATTTCTCCAAGACCTTCCGGAGCCCGTCTTCCAACACGATAATGCGCGACCTTATATTGCCCACGTAACGTTAGAGTTCCTACCACAAAACTATGTTCTGTAATTGCCTTGGCCGGCAAAATCCCCGGACTTGAACCCTATTGGATACGTCTGGGATACGATGAACAGAAAATTGCGCCGATTACCCCATCCTCCTAACACTTTAGAGGAATTACGTCAACAGCTATAGGAATGAGCTGCCCAAAAGGCAATCGACCATCTGACTTCCAGCATGCCACGAAGGGTTACTGAATGTATAACAGTACGCGGAGATGTAACACATTACTAACGATATCGCCAATAGATATCGTCGTTTGTTTTTGAAAATTTAGTCATTTGTTTGTCTTTGTGCACTAACTATTTCTACGTAATTTCGAAGTTCTGCGTCTCCTCCTTCGGAGTGGTTAATTTCTTTTGAAACGCAGCGTATTTCTTAATTCGAATTTAGATATTTCCATCATGTGCCTCTATCATAAAACATTTTTTTCCTGATAACTACACAACTTGTGCTTGTAAAGCGTGAGACGTATGTGATAAAATTATAGGCTGTAAATTCTTAAAATTTATTCTTATTACGTTTCTTTGTTGCAAATAAAACCAGTCTTACAGATTCGTATTCCGACCTACAATATTAAATGAGAAGATGTACCAAAACACAAGCGATATTTACAGTCTTTTAGAGGCTATAAATTATAGATGTTTACTTTTCGGTATCACTCCAGTACACGCCAAATTTCCATAAATTATAAACTTTTTTTTTCCCTAGAATATAGAGAAGGAAATTGATAATAAAGAATCCTTTAAACCGAACTGAGGAAATAATCGATAAATATCGATTATTTCCTTAGTTACATAAACTAACGGGCTGTTAATACCAATCGCCAACTTAATCCAATTCCTAGGAGTTTATTGAATCTAAACTAAAGCTGCAGGTTATTTTAAAGCCCATGCGTGTTGTGGGGGACTTCTAACAATCGAAGCTGAGATGAAGGCGTTATCGATTTTCACCTGAAATTAGGTTGTTGCGGAAATATTGATTTTTCCTACGGGTATAAAGACAACTCGCGCCATACATGGGATACGATAAAAAACGCATTTTATTGGCATATCTTTTGATTGTACTTTTATGTTCTACGTATATTTTTATTTATTAATTTTTTAATTAATCGGATCGTTTACAATTCTAACATTTGTAGTTCAGCTATGATAACTCATTGGAAAAATTCCATAATGCGCTTTATTTAAAACAACCACTTAATTGTACACGTTTTCCGAACGAAAACCATTTCACTCATGGAACCCGTAGAATTTTATACAATTTCAAAGAAGGAGGGTTCTCAAAAGCAATAAAATGCATCCATATGAAGGCCAGTCTGCTCCTCGAGCTATGTATCAAAGGATGAGCCAGATAGACGTATGCAATTCCATAACATCTTGGAATCCACATCATCTTTGTAGAACATGTTTTACGCTCGAAGGAGAACACGTTTACCCTTCAATAGACATAACACATAACTGCAGGTATCGGTATCTTGATCCAGGCAACGAAATTTTAATCCTACTATATACAACACTGAGCTTGTTACGTGAGTTTTTGCTGATGTCGGTATTTATTTATTTTTTTTTTCAAGCGGTGGTTTTTAAATTTCGATGTTAATGACTCAGTGATCTTGTAGGTATTTTAAACACAAATCAATTCGTATTTATGTATGCGAGTAAATACATCGAGTGCACCCCAGAAGAGTAAATAATGTTAGCACCGATAACAAATATGCATGAAATAAGAAAACAATAATAAAAAAAATATATAAAAAATTGGTTCTTGATCGATGAATAATTCTTTCACCCTTAGTGATTACACCTGCATTGTAAAAATATTCTTTTATATTTGTACTGGTGTTGCCGGAATAAATAAAAATGTTTGGCGAACGACGCAAAAAAAGACGCTTTCATATGTAATTGTTTTTACTTCGCCCGGTATATGACTAACAGCGTTAGATTGTGGCGATGAAGAGTTTTTCTCATACATATTGCGAATTCTAAAAGTGCTATATTATTAATTTTATTCCTATTGCAGGTATTTCTGTTTCGTTACGGCAGCTACGCACGGGTACGCCGTCAACCCGGGATTCGTAGCACCCGACAAATTAGATTTTCGCCAACAGAACCTAACATCCGTGCCTTTCGATTTAGCAACACCACCCTCAGCAGACGACGTTGGCCGAACGCTAGCTGTAACCAAAGCGATGTTTTCGCATAACAACTTCGACCGTCTAACCGTCGCCGATTTCGAACGATTAGCGTATTTTACCAACCTTAGATACATATTCTTCGACCACAATAGCATCGCTAGCGTCGAAGGTGGTGCCTTCGCACAAGTGCCTAACGTCAAATTTTTGGAGCTTGGTCATAATGGCCTCAAGGAGATCTCTGACGAGTTTTATGAGGATCTCGACCGATTAGAATCCTTGTATTTCGTTAATTTGAAGAGGAATCCGCTTAAGAATTATAAGAATATCGATAAATTGGTCGCAAAGGGGGTTCAAATCGATTACGATGGAGTGTTGGGAAGGGAAAAGAAGATGCGGATAAGGAATAGGAATATAGTTTCGGATGGTATGAATATTAACGAAGACGACGTCGAAGAACCTTCCCCCGTCGTAGAAATTGATAACCAACTCGATAATCATTCCGTAGAAGATGAAGAAACAAACTCGACGACACGCCTCCACGATAAGCCGGTGAAGGCGTTCGTCGTAGATCACCAGACCAATCAAAAAGGTGACTCGAGCAATTTCAAGATCAACAACAACTTCCTAGGTTCGATAATTTTCAATTTCTTGGCGGCTTTCCTGGTTCTCGTCGCTTTACCAATCGCCATGGTCATCTATTACTTCGTCCACCGGAGAGACGCGATTTCCTGACACAGATATACCTCTATCGACTAGAGCAAGCCATTTTATCGTTTTTTTTCCTTTTTTTCTTTCTACCAGTATGTAATTAATTTGCATTACTTACTTCCAAAATGTCGATGATAAGTATTGCATCTGATGGTATAAGACTGAAACGCTATTTCTAGATTTTAATACGAGAGAAACAATATTCGATTTTTTTGATTCATCTTTTATATGTATCTAAACAGCTATAGAGATAACTAGGTAGCACTAGTGTAAGAAAAGTTACCGGTCCAGAATTTTTTTTTAATTCGTTTACGAACGTAGTCCTGCAAGAATTAGAAATTTCCCAGCAGACAACTAATCAACGTTATGATTGAAGCTACCACCGCGAAGTGCTTCAGCAGCGACATATTCGTAGAAATCGAACGCCGTCGATAAGTTGTATATTGTTCGTGTATCGTGACGGATTTTCAATTTGGAAAATCCGGTACTGGGTATGGGTAGATACTACCCGATTTACAATGATTGTCGCTGAACGCTGTAGAAACACGGCTACTCTTGATGAATATACCCGCCTTCAAAGCAATTAGCTTCCAAACGTCCTTTTTTCTTTTTATGTCTTAATGTCTTTATTTCTTTAGTGTATAAACTCTCTCTTATACTCTTCGCGCAAGTTTAATGTGGGATGGTTTACTTAGTAACTTTAGTTTACGTTTTGATGAAATGTTAAAAATAAAACTTCGTTCGTAAACGACGACAGTTGGTGGTAACTTTGTTTATAATAAAAAAGTGCACGAATTCTTCTGAAACTTCAATTCAAACGGTTGCAGATATGGTTTTCAATGATTCAGATGTTACTGGATGTTTGATGTAGTAGTAGTGATTACAATGAATTAGGTATAATAAATATTGTATCTCGTAAAACAAGAGGTTGCGAAGTTTTCTTACACTAGTAGCCCCTTTTTGCAATAACAGCTTTCAAATTCTTGTTCAACATTTGGCAAACCTATGCGCTCCATACGTAATGAGTCATGAGTCGTATGTCTTTGACATTTTGACATTTGGTGAAGTTGCCCGATGTTGCCGTTATATTCCAGAATTTTTCTATTGTTAAATGTACATTTAAGAAGACAAATTTCTGCGGTGATGTATTCAGGCCTTTCGTAAAACGTAGTTTAAGGTGCAATTTAAAGATGAAAATTCCAATTTCATGTCCATTTTAAAGAAAATCATCCATTCACACACGTTCATCGCATTTTCATCACGGTGATACTTTAACTTAAAAAAGAATTTGTGGGTGCCGTTCGTGCTTTATATTACACTTATCTATTTACATACTTATAATAATGTTTTCTACGTATGTACCTACGTTATTTCCGTATACCTAGGTCAATTTACAATATGCCTATTTTGTACGAACGTACGCAATGTATGTCATGAGAAGAGTCATCTGATACCAGTAAGTGTTTTTTTTTTTTTCCTAACCTATAAAAATAACGATGCTACAATATGTACATTTATCGATTTATGGGATACTTACACAAAAATTATGAGTAAACGCGCAAATCATTTGCAAATACCGAAATCTTTTTTCCAACTTGTAAATGTTAAGGAAATCGTAATTATACGCCTGCGTTCAGCGTGTGCCTGAATCAATTTAAATGTAAAATGTATTTTGTAGAGAACGTTTTCAAAGATGTCCCTTGAAGCTTTTCCAAGAGTAGATCCCAGTAGATAAATATATTTATCGATTGATATATTTAGTAATAAGGAAGCTTTCAAACCTTATAAATGAAATTAAATACTTTTTGTAACGTAAGTTGTACTTTAAGTATAAAATATTTGTAAAATACAATATTATACTAATTAACGCATACGTACGGTAATTTTATTGTAAACACACGTTTTGTATTATATACATAAAAAAAAGAGAAAATGGTGAAATAAAGCGAAGTATACCGAAATTTCTGAGTCCTTAATTCAAAATAGAGATCTAGTCACCTTCAACTAAACGGGGCATATGAAGGCTAGCACAACAGCATATTTTCGGGTTAATCCCTAAAGAAATTCAACACGTTGCAATAGTACTTTCAATATTGGGTCAGTAACGCGCGTTAATCGACGCGCTCGTTTTAAAGATGCATACTCTTGCTGCAAATTCAGCAATATGCAGTTGCAATAGTATAGGAGAGAAAACGTGTAGGTGCAGGTACGATGTAACGAATAAAAAAACGAAGTTAAAAAACGCAAACGATCGCCTTATTTCCAATAATTGATTAATCAAGCTGCGCACCACTTCGTCTTGTGTTAGCCAGGCTAACATGCCAAAGGCATATTTTCCGTCTTATTTAATTCGTCAATCAAGTTCGAGATTCGGTCACCGGTTGATGATGAGAACTATTCGTGTTCTCGAAACGACCGTTCCGGACTAATTATTATATTATCATCTAATAAATTAAACTTGTGCTAAGGTCGCCAATACTTATGTATTTACTATATTACGCCACAGTCCTTGCTACCATTATTTATATACAGTAGCGCAGATAAATTAAAAGCTATATTTCTCTAAAATGTTCATTGTAAATTGGCCAGTACTGCCGTTGCTGTCTGCCCTACGTGGCCAGTTACACACATGTGAGACGTAACCTGCCACCGTACAGAACGCCAATAACAAACTGCACGCAACGTCACCACTTTACTTATAACTCATGACGATACGCAGTTGTTTCTATATGGCATGAACTATTTCTTCCGTAATTACCAAGTTCTTCACTAGATAACTTCGGACCTATTAAAAGTAAAATTGTTTGTTTCAAAGGCTGCTGTTAAATAAAACTTTGTAAGTAGTCGTTATTTAAAGTAAGCCTGTACCCCGTTCCGGTTCTAAATCAAAATTTTCCTTCTTAGTCCTGTATAGTGTCCTGATATGGGTAAGCTGCATCTGGTAACCCTATCAATAACCATCGTGCCGTCGCCTTCATAGTTTTGATAACTGGGATATAAGGTAAGTGCATGTACTTTTAGGAAAAACAAACGCATTAGAAACAAGCACTTTTTATTTTTGAAATGTTGAACAGCATATAGATCGTCCGTACACGAAATTACACAGTATCTCGTAAGTACGGTTTCGTTTAATTAAAATGCAAGACGTTTCGAACCTCCGGTGTTATGCGGAGATTCGGTTCTTCATTATATCGAAATAGATTAATAAGTTAAGATATTAATTAATAACAATAGTATGTGTGCCAAGACTAGATTAATTGCTCATATGGTGATTTTTGAAAGTATTTCATTTTTTTGTTTCTTTTTTTGTTCCCTCCAATATATTGCTGTAGTTTGCGAATGCTACTATCGAACTTCGGTTTCTCTCCCCTTTCAGAAGAGTGTAGTTAAGAATTAAAGGTTATTTATTAAGTTAATAGTAGTAGTAATAAACGTGTCTGTGCTATCACAGTGGTACGCCAAGGTAAAACACGGTACCCGTATGACCTCCAATATAATATTTTAATAAGAATATATAATGCTATTATTTTCTCATAATCGTTACAATTATTATTATTACTACTTATTAAATCGTGAGTTGATGTGTTTTCGGTGTGAAAGAATTACATATTACGACATACATACTATGTATACAACAAAGGTGCAAATATCAATATGACAGTATATCAACAAGAAGTTCATTGCTAGTAGTAGAAAATCAGTCTCATGTACAAAGCCTTACCTATACGTAGTAAGTTTGTCTTATTTATTATTTGTACTTGATCTTCATTTGAACATTTTCTACTATGAGTTTCTGCAAATCTGGAAATTCATTAAAAATTTCCTGAAACATGTAAGCAGCATCGAGGGAGAAAGCTTTCTATGCAAAACTGCCGACTCATCCACTTGAACCCACTGATTCTTGGAGTTACCCCCTTCTTACAAATTTTAAATCGAAAGGGGACCTCATTTTAATGGTCTTTTGAAACGGTACATTTTTCGGTACAGAGATTTTCGAGATTTTCTTTCTTAAATCTTTTGCTTTGGTTTATTTTGTACGTCTAGCTGGTCAGCCTGTTATAGCTACATTCGATACTTCCTAACAGTTCACCACTTGGAAAAAAAAGATTTTCGTAAAAATCTCAAACACGAACCGATCAAATCAAAAGAAAACTAAACGTCAAAGTGTACTGCTTTAAAAAACCACTAAAACGAGGTGTTCTACCCTCTTTTCTCGTTCTCTACCCTCTTCCATTTAAGTTTTTTTTTTAAGGGGATAGCTCCCGTTAGCAAGGAGTTCGAGTGGGCGAGACGATTTTTGCAGAGAAAGTTGTTTCCCTCGATAGTACTTGTTACGTGTTTCAGGAAATCTTTTATAAATTTCCAGATTTCTAGAAATTTAGGGTGGGAAGTTTTCAAATGAACACCCGGTATGTATTTATCATTAAAATATGTAAAATATCTAATCGCAGTATTGTATATTACATAATGACACATTATAACATATGTAGTATGCTTCAAGATAATACAATTCCGTTTGTTAATACATCTCGGTCATTTACCAAAAATTAGTGAAACACAAGCTTTACGATAAATATTTCGTAGAGATTTATCTTTCAGGGCCGAATTCGGTGATTTTAGATTCATCTGGTCTACCTACACTTAAAGAATACAAATACGTCTCAATTATCGAGCATGCTGAAGAATAACAAGAATTATGATTGCACAACAGAACGGTGCAAGATATAAAGCCAATAAGACAGTACCGAATACTTTAGAGGCTCTGGGGTTCGACTCTTTATTCTCGTTTTCACAAATTTTCTAAATCGTAGACTCAATTCTTCTTGTACATGCTGTATATTGGACGTATTTATTTGTATATTTTTTTCCGTTAAACATGCAAGTCACAATTTTATACATCGCGCTGTAAGGAACCCCTTTCAACGTAGATCAGTATTATTTCTTCCCTCCAGAATTTAAAATGATTAATATGTTAGCTTGAGAACTATTTTATTTGTGCTGAAATGTGTAGGTGGGTCCTCACAATCCTTCAAAATAATGTCTGTTGGCCTTTGTACAATTTGTACAATTAGTTTTTTTTTCATCGGGATGAAATAATGAAAGATATTAATAAATAATTGGGTAATTATTTCTTTGCCTCTGGTACAAAGATGTTTATAATCAGCATTTTTCAACGAATTACAAGGCTTCTGTGTGCTTTTCTTTTATATAAATGAGAAATGTTAATAAGTCGGATTGTATTAGGTTGAATAGCACTAAATACGTTTACGTGAATTATTCAAATGCGCGTGTGTATGAAATTGTATAAACGGTGAACAAAGATGATTGGAAAGATTGCTGCGCTCAATAAGGAAGTCTACATTCATCGGTTAGTGAAAAGTTTAAAAAATGCTTGGATTCGTGTTACCGCCGCAAAGTCAACGAAACAAGGAGTGCATTGTTTTTGTAAGCTAACCAGCCAATGTTTATTTTTTGCTCTGACCAACCCTCCAATCTTGAACTAAACATGAAACTAATTTTTGTTTATACGCCATTTTACATTAATAGTGGATTAAGAAGTTCACTTCCGCGTCCAACAGAACAAAATTAATTCGTTTAAACCAAAATTTTTACGTACTCTAGTGATGACGCTACTTTCGCAACAAATGGGAGTAGCATCACTCGATGTCCACAGAAAACTCAGATCGGGTGATCAACTGCAAAAGGCAGTATTCATAAAGAGTGAATTTTGGCGTGGAATATCCAAGGACAGTATAATAGGCTCCTTTTTGGCAGAAATAACACTGCAGAAATTTGCACAGCGGATATTTCATGCGAAAGTAGACTTTTTGATCTACCGTAAGTTATATATATATATATATATATATATAAAAAAACTCATTTTAATGTAAAACATAGGTTTTACGAGGATGAGTGGCAGTTAATGTAATAAAATGAAATTAATCGTGTTGATCCGTGATTAAATATTGAATTCACCTTTTGTAAATTGGGGGGCTGGTGTAGTAGCTGTTTTTATGATAATTGAGATGGTAGTATGGCATCATTTATATTTATTTGAAAAGGATATTGTTTTATAGAAATTATTTCATTTCCAAAACGGTCTATTGTTAGCGATGCATTACGTTTAAACGTTAATATTTACTTCATATTTGAATCAATTCTTTGATGAGGCGTAGATCCTTGGAAAGTATTGTTTTGTTCTTATTGTTGCAGCAATTTTTCGATTTGATCGGGATTATTAATGATTATGTACAAGATAGTCCGAGTTCCATAGGATTTGGGACAGCCTTTGCATACAGATACTTGCGTTATCACATCAAAATCCAAATAAAGCATCAAAAATTATTATTCATAATAAATTTACGCTAACGGCTGTGTATGGGCGATGCTTTTCGGATATCTCCCTAATATTATATGAATATGTCGATGTGTTGATTATATTTTCTCAATACAGTGTACGATAATACGCGTTAATTTTTCGTGTTCCTCATTTTTTTTTTTTAACGTTACAATTGAGCATTTAAACAATGTTGTAAATATAATATACGTCTTTATCTATATGCATGATTCTAAGAACAAGAGTGAGATGATTTTATTGTTTTTTTTTTTTTTTTCTTAATTGCATTAATATACACAATACACAAGACATACTTGTTTCATTCTTCTTTGTCTAATACGTACAAAATATTCCGATTATAATTTTTATTACTGTTACTCTTTTTAAATATAAGTAAGTACCTTTTATGATTGTTCGATGTTTAGAATATTTTTCTTTTTTGTTTCGAATTTTCTATAATCTTCGCTCTAGTCTGAATGCCCGTTTCCGGTAATAACGGCCTTCTTCCATGCCCGATCGTGTTCCGGTATTAGAAGTTCGCCTTTTCGGTATTTACTGTTGCGACCTTTCGCGGATGGGACGTAACTCGTATTGCTCTGTAGTCTGCCGCTGCTATTGCTTTTTCGTATTTCGATCTTCGGCTCTTTCACTTGGAGGAGGGGCGATGTAGCTCTCGGCGAGTCTTCGTCGCTGTTGAAGCTATCCGTCGGACTGACGACGGTTCGCTCCTTCCTCTTTAAGCTTTGTTCCAATCTCCTTAGGAATCTAACCAAATAAATATCATTGAACAGTGCTACAGTAAAATTTTCTTTACGGTTACCTTATCTGGTGACTAATGGTACGTAGCCTACTAATTTTCTTATGTCTATACAAATCTTGGTCAGATCTAGGTAGCATTACGCTATTGGCATCCTAAAATTAAAAAGACATTCATTTTCAAAGATGGGTTTATACTTGCTTTAGGCCGATAGGCGATTAAGGGAGTTTACGTAAAAGAGGGAAGCACTACGTCAAAGCCTGTCTGGTTTATACGGTGACATCCCAAAGCGTATATGCTATTTGAAGGGGCTATTACAATAAATAATGTTACAAATTACTACTTTGTAAATTCTTTGTTAAGGTATATAAATAGTAAGTTAGTATAGAGCAAAAACGCGCAAACGTTAAACTTGAATGCCCTGTATCGCTGGTAAACTCTTTTCGTTAGTTGAATATATTCGTAAAAAGGTTACGAGAATAAGATTTAATCAAGTATTTTAACATTTAATAAATGATAATGGAACGCACGTAGCGCTAGGAGCAACCTGATTTTGAGCAGACTCCTGAACGTTCATTATGCTACTCATATACTTTCAACGCTATGATTTTGATAAAATTTAGGTTATATTATCACGTAGCAAATCATTATTTTCAGCCATAAGGTGATATCAATACAAAATTTAATAGTCGCATTCATTCCTACGCAAAGGGTAATTGCTTATGAAAATCGCATTCGATACGTACATCAGCGGTTTCCTCTCCGGACGCTTCTGGCGATTTAACCTTTTCAGAGAAACAGTCGACCGATGACACCCATCTGATCGTCTCCGGACTAGGACTGGACGATGATAGGCGCATCTCTTTCGTGCTGCTCACGCTCTCCGAACTTGACGACGAGCTCATCAGTTTCTGCGTGCGTGTTCGTCGTTTGGGACTCACTTTGCGGCTCGGTATATGTGGCTTAGAGGTCGGCTCCTTCTTTGGCAGTTCCAAATGATAGGTGCAGCTGAAGGTCGGCCCTTTGGTAGGACTAGGCGTCTTCGACGTTCGCGACGATTTCTTGTCCCGTTTTCTGCTGACTGATTTCCGATGCGATTGTGTCGCGCACGAAACGTTTACTTTATCGGAACTCGGGAAGTCGTACAGTCCGTCCGAGTCGGTGAATGGCAGCAGGTCTTTATGTCGGCCGTAAAATTGCGGCGAAAAACGTCCGACGCCACTCGTCCGGTCGCTGAGCGGACTTTCGCTACGCGAACTCACCGGACTGACGACGAATTTATCCAACGACAGCGTGTCGTACTGCACGACGATCGACGGCAATTGCAGTGTTTTCTTTGCGAGCGCCTCCTCGAAGGAACAATTGGTGGCGGTCGTCGCGACTAGGGGCAGGTCTAGTTTGACCTTTTTCGAAACGTCGCTAATGAAAACCTCGAGTTCTTTCGCGCTCTTCACCTCGCCGTCTTCTATCTTCTCGTCGATATGGTCCGTTCCGATACCCTCGTCGTTTGATTCCAACGGCGGATCATCCGAGAGCGTTTCCGAATCGGATCGGCCCCTGCCGGACCGGTCACGTTGTTCATTTCCATGGTCGGGCGTATTGGTACGACGAGAATCGCCTGGCTCGTCTGACGATTCAGTCTTCAGGAGCGTCGGGACGTGTCTTCGTAAAGTCGGCGGATGAGCTAGGTTAGTTGGGCCAGCCCCAGGCGGACCCGGATCTTCCATTTCCGGCGGACACAACGGATTACTCGAGCCGCATCGAGAAGGGCCCGGGCTCGCCATGGAACTGTAACCAGACGAGCTAAGATTGGATTCAGAGGCGTTATGATCGCCTCGGGTCACCATCGAGAACGGGCTCAGGTAGGTCATGCCGACCGTTGACGAGACGCCCAGATGCCCGGAGGTCTTGACTGTGGCCGGTGAAATCGATTCGGTGTCCGATTCCGCTTCGCTCAGATTACAGGTAATTGTTATCAATGGCGGAGCGTATGGGAGATCGAGAGATGTTGGTTTGTCGAACTCTTTGAGCATTCTTCTCGACGACGAGGCTGGGGTCTTAGTTGCAGTGAATTGGAAGGTATCCTCTTGAGATTTTGGCGGTGGCGAGCCGGCGAATCCGCAGAACGGAGGATTCTTGCGGGTTGGCGAGGGCGTCTGTATCGTTAAGGTAGGAATCACCGCTGGTAAGCACGATACCGGTAGCGGTAAAGTTGGCGATTCGGAGGATATTTCGATGTTTGGAATTCGAAGAGCGGTTTCTTCCGTTTGGCCAAGAGGTGACGGTCGAGACTGAAAAATACGATTACTGTGATGTTTTCATTGTAGAGTTTATTTGCTGCCTTAGTCAAGTTAATGTTTGTGTTCATCTAATTTTCACAATATCTTACAACAGACTTCTACATAGAAGTACTTGTTTAGTTGCTATTTTATTTGAATCTGTAAAAATATACGGGGCGTGGTGCCTTAAGTAATAATGTTACTATTCTCCGTTTAAACTTGATATCGATTTCTTCCAGTGTTGTAGTGTCCGGATATGTGATTTATAGAAAAACAACAGGTAAAATTCCATCTTACCTGTTGTAACACCATCATGTCACCTGCTAAAAGAAAAGTTACTCTTGTGATACACACCTTAATCTTAAACATAGCGGACGGAGAACCTAGCTGTAAAGCGACAACTTCTTCTTGAATCAGACCGTCTTCGGCCAACGGATCGATCGCGATATCTTGCACGCTGTGCATATCGTCCTCATCACTAATGGATATGTTCGGCAGTTCGACGGACATCCGGTCATCGCTGTTGTCCAGATCGTCGACGATTTCGGCCTTCGCGGTTTCTGTTGCCAACGGTAGATGGTGGCTTCTCCTCATGATGGGCGTTAATGCCGGCGAAGGCAGAGGCGTAGGCATCTCACGTATCGGCGAAAGGCACTTGTTGATTGTGCTGGGTATTTCAAGGAGGATCGTCGGCGGATGCAGGAAACTGCTGCCGCCCGACGAGGATCTGTGAGAGGCCGCGTTCAGCGGATCCAGCACCGGAACCTCGATCGTACTCTGCGAGGAGCGACGGTGCGGAACGGGAGGACTATCGGGCGGGCCGCCGCTCGAGAACGAAACGGGCGTATGCACGGAGGAGGTCGAGGTGGATTCGTCATCGCCGACCGCTTCGTCCTGAGGACTCGAAGCCGTCGGGGTCGTCGACGGCGAGACGCGTAACGAAGAGGGCAGATTAGCGCCTGCCGAACTCGAGGAAAAATTCCGGAACATCGCGAGGATCGAATCGGCGCTCGCTGGTTTCTGTCGGATGGGCAGACGCGCCGGTCTTCCCGGCCTGTTACAGATCAGATCGGAAACACTCGAACTCAACGCTGACGGTATAGCCAGATCGGAACTGGTCAGCGAATCGCTCCCTTGGTTACTTGAGGTGCTATTCGGCGATCTTACGTTCGCCCCAGGGGAGGGAGGAGTGCTGCTGCTACAAGGGCGCGCGAACGCGCAACTCAACTTGTTTGCATGCATTATGCCAAGTTCGATGTCGGAGCCGGAGCTCATCTCTTGCGAAACCCTGCTCAGAAGGCGAGCGAAAGTCACCTTTTTCTCTAATTTCGGATCGACTAGTGATAGTTGCCCGCTCGATATGTTTCCGACGGCTTTGTGATCGACCGTTAATTTGGTCTCATTAATGGTGTCGTCACCGCGTTTTTGATTGTTGCCCTCTTTCAAATTGCTTTCGCTCATCTGAATCAGTTCGCCTAAACTGACCTTTCGAGAGTTCTGCTTGTTTGCCGCCGGACTAACCAGTTGTTGTAAGATCTGTTTCTTTTCGGCCGCGTTTTTTTTGGTGGGAGTCGAATTGTTTCGTTTCTTCTTCGGCGACGGCGTCCCTACAGTTACCAGAACAAGACGTGATATTAGAATCTACGATCTACGTTCTTCCGGCTACGAAAGCCGTACAAGCCGGCCGGCGTATCGTATCCGTGTGTGTGCGAAATAGCCAAGCTTGTACGGATTACTACCAAACAATAGGTATATGTATAAATAGCCGTGCTGTAGAACGGTCAAAATGTAAATACGGTACGGTGTAAGCAGTTAGCGTTAGTTATGCTTAGGTAAAGTACTGTATATACACAAGACAGTTAGATTACTACATACATAGAGAAAGTGTGCAACCTACCAGCCACACGCAATGTTGTGATAAAGATGGATTTCTGAAGAGAGACATGTTATATGTAGGTTCCGCATATCACACACAAAAGATTGAGACAGAGAAAGTAGAGAAAGACAGAGCGAAAACAAAAAGAAACGGAAAACAAAATTAGAGGTAGAAAGAGAGAATAATATATAAAGTTAGAAAGGTTCGGCGTAAATAAACGTTATATAGTTGTAGTCGTAAGTAAAATAAAAATTCACACATCGATCTGTGGCACTCGGCCTTACGTCTCGGGGGAGGTTTTAGCAAATCGTCCAAACTAAAGGTTCGCGCGGTGGCGGGCGAGTAGCCGCTGGCGTGTGGACTGGTGAGGCTGAGGATTGATGGCTTGCGGATACCGAGGCGGCCGAAAAGCGATCGGGGTACTCCTGGACCTGGATTCGGCGCTACCGACACCGCACCAGCCGATGCGGCCAGCTGCTCCCTCACGGACGAGCTGCGAAGACTTGGTACTGCAAGCGTCAAAATCCAGTCATTATAGATCGTTAATGCTGCGATTTATATAACACGAGGGGTGTCCGATAATTACTTGGCTTTGGCAAGAAAAAGACATTTTTAAGTACATTACGCATTTTATTTTTCAACATAGCCTCCTTCGAGATCGATATACTTAGTCCAACGTTTTTTACGATTAACCGAACCTTTTCCTCCGAGCAATTATTTCGTATTCGGAAGTAGTATATGGGGTGAGTCAGCAACTCGCATGCTAATGGAATTTTGGCATCGCGATACGTGCACACGTGTATCGTTATGATGAAACAGAATTCTTTTCTTCGTCAAATGCGGACATTTTCCTTTGACAATATTTGTTGAAACGATTCAATAAATTGGGATAATATCGTTTTTCAATTTTTAAGGTATTGCGTACATAAACAATAGTAACTGTAATATTGCTGTCTGATAAAATGGATTTGGTCCTCTTTAACGGCGGCTGATCACGAAAAACACATCGTTTAAACTTTCCTTCGGTCTTCGATGCGTTACATTTCGTTAGCGTTTATGAATCGACGCCAAAAACCATTCGGATTGTACTTTAGCCTCGCCAAACATTCTATTGATACATGAGCGTGCTTATGGCCAACTGTGAGCAATCGCGGCGTCCATTTTCCTTACATTCAAATGAGTTGTTAAAGTGTTATGCATCTGGTCAAGTTACATGCCCGCAGCCTAGCACTTTCAATTTCGGATCGTTTATTTCTGATGTGGTAGACCAGCTGTTCAATATTTTATGGTCGATAACGAAGGTACAGAGTCTTTATAAACTTCGCTGAATTCCACGTTTATCTCACCATCTGTTTTCTCTTTTCAAAAATAAATATTTAATCGTTGCTTTTAAAGAATTCTTTAAAAGAAGGCAACGACCTCGGAAGTCTACAACAACACATATTTAATCGTTGCTCCATATTCGATTTTTTCCATTGATGTTAAATCATAAAGGTTGTTCACTTTGAATGGTTGCCGTTAATAAACTAACTCAAGTATCTGCTCGAAAACGTGAGAGGACTCTTGGCAGTAGTTACTTTTACGAAAAATTTAGTTCCGGTAGCGCCGTTCCTTGCCTACACCAGGTAATCAATTATCGAACTCCTCTCGTATATTTTACATATAACACTTGAACATATATACTTGAAAATACATAATTAAACGGGATTACTTGTGCTCGTACTTCGACTACGATCCTCATCTTCGGCTAATAGTTTTTCGATCTTCTCTGGAAAGTGTCGCTTCGCGCACCATACCAATCCAATTACGGCCATCACGATCGTCACGGTCATCAAACCCAACCAAAACGGTTCGTGCAGCATTCGTTCGCTTAACGGTTTATACGGTATGTGCATCATACGCTCTTCGCAACGTGTTCCCTTCCACCACGCGTGGCATTGGCACTGAAAGCTGTCGCCCTTCTCGATGCAGACGCCTCGGTTCTCGCACGGGTTGCCTTGGCACGGTTTTCGTCTCTGTTCGCACGTAGGCCCCGTGTAACCGTTCTTGCAGTGGCATTTGAACGAAGTTTCGGTTAATTCACAGCTGCCGAATTTGCACGGCTCCAAATCACATTGCGTTAAGGCACAAAATAAACCTAGAATGAAAGCAAAACAGGCATGGCTTGTAACAAAGCGAATTGCATGATTGTCAACTAAATTTATCGATATAACCAAGGTAGTAAGATTAATGTAAGATAGCCTTTAGTAGATATGAAACATTTAACATTTAAAATGTTTGTTGGATTTATCTTTATACAAGCGTAAAAAATAGTCGTATTTTAGATGGCAATGTGGAACGACCTTTCTTCCAAAAATCCTAATTTTTGTCCAAAAATCGGTAAATGAGAAAATTATATTTTAAAACCAGAATAATTGTAAGATTAGCCTATACCTGTAAAATGTTTCTGGCATTGACAAGTCTTCCTATTTCCGACTGATACGCATCTTCCTCCGCGTCTGCACGGATTCGGTTGGCACGATTCGACGGCGTCGTTCCTTCGCGTCAGTAACTTGACGAAATAGTTACGATCCAAGTGCACTTTCAACGTGGCGTTGAGTGAAACACCGCTAGAGCCGCCACTCTGACGTACGTGCAGCGTATTCAGATATGACATGACGATAATCTTGTTCGAACGTTCGCCCTGCGCGGTGCTGCAGAGTAACCAACGCGTTCCATTCGTGTCCGCGTAATTATCCTTAATCTCGATTGAATTACCATCGGAACAACCGGTCGCGTTTAGTTTCACGTCGTATAATTCGATCGAGATCACGTGTCCTACCGGCGCGATAATGTGATGTATCACGGAGGAGTTTCTCGGAGGTTCGTCGGGAAAGTTCAAATGTAGGAAGGCGCCCGAGGTTCCGTTCTCCATCGTCAATATTCGTTCTTCGTCGACTTCACCGAGAGTCCTGTATATCGCCTTGAATCCCCTTCCGATCGGTTGGTTCCTCGTTCTCAGTTTTAAAATCAATTTTTCAGCGTACGATAAGAACGCTCCTTCTGTTAGAATTGAGGGATTCCTGTAGGGGTAGATGAGAGGCGAGTTATATCCCAATTTTACAGTAACAACCGCCGCCTCTGGCATCTCGAACCGTTCTTCTTGCATATCATTGTGGTTATTCGAAAACGACAGGTTAAAATCCATGAATTCCAAAAAAACTCGCTTACCGGGCGGAGCCAATACCGTGAATGTACAATCGAGATTGGCTAAAAGGAAATGCGGATAGTTCGGACTCCGGATTATCCCTTCTTTAGCGGTTAGCGTCAATTCGGGACAGCCGGTTACTTCCACCGAATACCAGCGCAGATAGAAGCCGCCTTTAGCGATTGAATAATCGGAGTGGAACCGTAACTCGGCTACGTTCGTTCGCGAAACGAAATCGAACCGGTTCATGTTCGTATCGAAATAACCGCAATGTCTCACAGCGTCATCCTCGACGCTTTTCAGTTCGATATAGTCGTAGAGGCACTTCGATTGCGGCTCGATGTCTATCTTGTCGAAATGCACGATCACCCTGCTGCCCTCCGTGCCGACGATCCTGATAGTAAACTCCAGATTGTTGTAGTAATTTCCGGGATAGTTCGGCGTCGTCAGTTGTCCTTCTGATCCATTCACCGTCTTATTGAAGTTGATTCCCGGCTCGAAACTTAGTCTTGGCCTCTTGCAGACGAATCCGCCGATAGCCGAACATCTCTGCGGCCGCCAATAGAAGCCGCTTTGTATCAGCGGATTGGTGGAAGGCACCCACTGAGTGGAAAGGCAGATCGGTTCGCCGCTATCTACGATGTCGTTCTCGAAAAGCCTTTCGCCCGGCACCCAATTTGTAAAGAGCATCTCGTTGCCGTCGGTCCACGAGAATCCTCCGCTCTTGTCCGTTCTGGCGCCCAACCAATAGCTGGCTGTCGTCCGGTACTCGGAGGCCTCTCTAATGTTGCTCGTGATGAAATGGTCTTCGTCCGCCGTGAGAATCGAAGCCAGCTGGCAGCCGATGTTGGTGCATATTTCTTCTGAGGTGTTCCACATTACTTCCGGGTAGCTGACGAATAGATAGCAGCTATTGTTAAACACCTTGAATCTATCGTCGGCGCATTGCATAACTGAAATCGACACAATTACAACGATTATCAATTCTGTACAATTGAAATTATTATAAATGGTTTTTGGGTACCTTGTAACAACAGTAAGGTGGAACAGTAAGGAGATTTGTACTCCTAGATTGTCGTAACTGGCATCATCAATAGCAATTTTTTTCAGGTTTTCAGTGTATCATTCCGTAAACTCTGAATCTTGTTATCCTTCTTCAGGATCTCACAGTCTACAGCTGACATGGACGACCGCGGATCGGAAAGAGAGTATCGCGTACGGGCCGCACTTTTATGCGGTTGGTTATAAGATGTATGTATATAAAGAATAATGTTTATAGTAGCCATACCAATGATGATAACGGGCTGTTCAAAATAAACATAAAAAATATTTAACGCAAAGATTGGCTAGTATGTTGCCGATGCCTGATTTAAATAAGATCCAATCGAACGATACGATGTTCAATCCGAAACAAAAGTTACTGCGATCTAAATGCTAAATTATCATATCTTTCCGAAAACATCAAAATACTAGGGTTGGAGGTGCAAAGAAGACGCTTAGAATCCGCGTTACACGAGTACTTGCGAACATTAGGCCATCGCTTCACTCCGTATTGCTTGAAATATTTAGTTAATTCGGAATATGTCCTTCGGTAATCGTGTTTGTTTACTGTTAGTTCTTAAATGTTCTCTGTTTGCAACAGAATATAAAGTTTTGAAAGCCGATGAAGTGAATAAGTTTAATGAGGAGCATGCAGGATCAACATTCTTAATTTAATAGCATATGAGATGATGGGGGCTGCCCGATTTTGACCTGTCACTTAAAACGTTTATTTGACCATTTCCTTAAAAAAAAAATGGTAGCAAAAAATCTCTTAAAAACAATCATATACGTTCTGCTAGATTGAAGAGTGTGTGGCGTTTTAAAATTAGCATAACGTACTTCACCTCTATACGCGTGGTGGGTAGAAGAATCTTATTACCGTTCTCGGTGGAAACTCGAACTTTGAAACCCCCGTAATGGTGCGAGTAATCCGAATAGAAGCGTAACTTCAGCTTGGATCCCTTGCTGACGTATCGTAACAGCTTTAGTTTGGAACTCCAGTCGCCGCATAGGCGCTTGCCGCTTTGCGAATCGTTCGGATGGCTCGAGTTCGATGTATCTTCCCATATTTCTAAGTAATCGTAACTGCATCTGAAATTCAACAATAGCAATTAAGGTACTTTACGTTGTGCGAGTTTCCATAGTAACAAAACATTCATCTGCGAAGCAATGCGAATAAACATTTTAATTTGCTTTTTTTTTTTTGTTTCGAAATTTAATGATTCCTATTTTTAAACTTTATTTTTTACAATCGTCATAAAATTATTAATTGTTTTTAGTTAGTTAAATTACTTACGTCATAGGTACATTTTATTACACGCCGAGCGGGTGCGTATTTTGTTAAAATTCAAAATTATTGCGATTTTCTATCTCCATTCCTAAATTGTAAATATTGCTAATCGTTATTTATATCATCACATTAAATTGTGTGCCACATTTACTTGAAAAACCTGTTATAATAATTGTGGTCTACGCTAATCATTTTTGTTAAAGAAAAAGGACAACGAGTTTTCGATTATCGAAGATTTTCATTTTAACTTAAGCAAGGCAAGCGTACGGATATCGAGTCTATATGCGAGATTCGCGATGAATAGAGAGGACAAAGGCGGATGAAATGACACGTGTTTTGTCGACTCTCGAGGACACCAGAGGCGGCACGAATCCATTCTCATGAGGCGAATAGACTGAGTCTATCTAGTCGCTGCAAAAGAGGAATAATTCCACCTGCCTCTGTTCTCTCTAGTGGCGAGTAATTTTTTGCATACGGGTTTATACTAATGTACGTATTAATATAACAGCATACGTTCGTGTAACGTACATACGTAAGTGCATTAGATACTGCCTTGAACGCAACACGTGCCTCTCGGCATTATTTAACGTCATACGCGTTGCGCGGAGAGCGCGAAAAATTAACTGCATCGAAACCACCCCTATATCGATCAATGTAGGTACATGTAAGCAAACGTGTATCTATGTACGACGAATACGTAACAGTTTTGTGGCACGACGACCCTCGCCGCTTGAAAATGGAAACGATAATAGCGGAGACGTCGCTGCAATAATTGTTCCCCACTTGAAGTAAAGTAACTCAGTTTTCAATCAATATTTTACTCATTGTCAGTAGATTAGTAGCTACAATCTACAATTATTGGAAATATTCATTAATAGTTAATTAACCTTATAAAGTAATAAAATGCGCTACTTCTTATATTTTAGCTTATGTTTACATCTGCTAGTCAGTAACACCAACGTTTCACCTTTTCCTAACATTGGTCAAATTGTACAGCGAATAACCGGGGCTATGAAAAGCGGCGTATGGTTTGTTATTGCACCAAGGCCTAAATTATTTCTTCTATCTTTTCAATTGTTGAAATGGGAAAGTAATATTATCTTCTTATCAACAAAAAATACCTACAGATATTCAAAATTTGTTTAATGATCTTCCAGTATACAACTTAAAAAATTGTAAAATAAGTATTGTCTTACGACGGTTCGTTCTCGAGGACGAGCTCTTCAAAGTCGAGCACGATCCGAAATCCAGCAGGCGCCGTAATGTCTGTATTGCAATCCGCATTATCCGGATACTGGCGCGGGAAGCCGGGACTAGAAACTATCGTACGCTGCTGTTGACTCGTTAGCGTCACCGATTTATTGCAGTCGGATGGCCAGCTTTCCTCCAGCGGCTCTGGAATAGAAAGAAAAACGAAAGAGCCGTCTTTTTAGCTAGAAGGTAGATACATAAGTGTGTATGCGCATGCAAACACGGCGCTACGAGTTTATTTTAGAGATAACGCATTCACATTGAGAATATGCATTTGCTTCTTTACGGTTACGTTGCCCTTCGTTGCTACTATAAGCTGTTAATTTTTCGATATCAACCGATATTCCTGAAAACGTCCTTAGTGTACGTTTCTAATAAGGTTTTAAGAATGTTAGATTCTTGGTTCCTTGCCCAGATATCGCGTTGCTCCACTCCTGAGTGAACTTGCTGTATGATACCCCTCCGAGCGGTTTGGTATAACAGCCGCGGTATAACTTGAAAGCTTTAAATTAAGGACGGGCGGCGGAAATTTAAATTATTTCATCGTTTGGCAAAAGTTGATGAAAACAAAGACCACTTTCTGCCTTTAATAATATTGCGCCAATATCAAATGAGGGCTCGTGAGAGATGTGAGATGAGAGAAAATAACGACGTTTGCCTCGTTGTTGTATTAAATTGGTTTAGAGTCCATGCTTTTCAAAAATAGTGAATATGTATTTTGGTGACGCCTAAATCATTACAACTTCATAAAAATTTCAAAAATATGATTACCGCTGTTACACCCGAAGTTCCAGAATCTCTCAACACTTATTGGTGCTTTCTGGTAACAATAATAAGTAACAAAATTAGCAAAAATTACGTGGTTTATTATTAATTATGCCTTTGACCAGAAACCTCGATGTTTGCTCAAAATTAAGCGACTAGAGTCACTTTTCTTTCATGTTTGTATTTATTATTAGGGAAAAATGGAGCAATCATGACGTCTGCCTTTCATACATTTGTGATCTGTACAGCGCCTTCAATACAACATTTCAAAACCAGACACGATGAAATAATCCACAATAATTTTTTTTTGCAAGTTGCAAAATTAGTTAAAACATTTCATATACATGATTGTGTATATTACTAATGGTCAAGATCAAAATCGTACGGCTAGCATCACAGGCCGCACAGTTGAAATTAGCAGATTAACCTTTCCAACGAATATCTTTGATCTTAAGCTACCTACGATAGTGCGTTACGTATACATGCGTAGGTACGAAGGTGGCAACCTACGAAAGGATCCCTTAGGGACTGAACTTCAGAATAATATCTAACTATACTGTATACCATAAAGTAGGTACTCGCAATATATTATGTATATCGTAGTCAGCTAATATTCCAGCTAGTTCCGCGGTAAGACAATACCGGTTGCAATCGACTCCGACGTTTCGCAGACCCTTCTCTGAAATATCATTTCAAACCGTCATCTACGCCATCATCGTCTTGCAAATTCAATATCCCATGTCGTTAGTTTTAGTTTTAGTCGTCGTTAGCGCGTCGCCTATGGCTATACGCATAATTCCGACCGGAATCAATTGAATTACGAACTGTGCTTTCTTGTTATACGTCGCAAACTAGCACAAGTCATGCCACATGTACAGTCAGTCTCCATCCTAATTACAGAGTTCACCATTTAACAATTACGCGTGAATCCGAAACTCGTTTCACAAAGACAAGAACACTGAATTTAAAGCGTCCCGTTTCGTGATGCACGGCCCAAGATTATGACGTGATAATTGATCTTAACTAACCGAACTTTCAGTAAAAGACGAAAGGTTAAACAGTTGTTTGTTAAAATGACGTAAAAACAGTTGAATTACGTCCTTTGATTATTAGGGTAGAACGGCGAACACGCGAAAAACATATTACGATAACGTAGGCCGCAGTCTGAAGAGAACGGACCTAGTTTTTGCGGAAATAATTTCCGCGAAAGCATGAAAAAGCCCATTCTCTCTTGGAAATTGAATTTTACTTCATTTTGCGGAGCAATACACAACATTTAAGGAGGAAGAAAAAAACATAAGCATTTTTTAATATACGTACGCTTCTCATGAAAGAAATCGGGGGATTATAAGCAACACTTGTCGTGTTGACTTTATTTGTTGTTTTTCTTGGCTTTTATAAACTTTACCTTCAAAATTGCGTATACGCGTTCAATTGAGAAAGAATTATGTGAAATTATCAGTTCATGCCTCTTATATAACTTCCGTTAAAATGAATTCCAAGCTTTTTAAATCGAAAATCATCCCTATCCGTCTGTCAATCTATAAAAAGTCGCTCGTCGTAATTCACCTTCAATGCGGATTTGGCGAATGTGAAAGAGACAATAGGAATCGTCATCGTTGGTTCATTGTTGTCCCACGCGGACAAGCTTCGTCGAACACCTCCTAAGGAAATAACTCGAAATTTTCTCCGAGAAAGTTTTCTCCTCCTGCTTCAATGACAAACGATATTAATTTCGAATTTCGAGTTTCCAGCCTGGGCTCATCGTTGTTTCAGTGTTGTATAACGTTAATTCTTCAGGCCGCGATCTTAAAGTTATTTGCTGTATATTCGTCGATATCGGAGATCCGGTTTGGTTACCTAACATTTAATTCAAGTCCTTACAAACAGTAAGAGGAGGAAGGTGACCGGAATCGCTAAAGAGAATTAGGATGTGGACGAATACGCCACGAAGACAGGCCGAAAATCATCAGAATTGGGAGAATAAATGGTAAATGTTACCTTCTACGATCAAACAGTTTGCGCAACATGGAAAACTGTACGAATGTTTTAGTCACGTATGCGCAAATTGACATTCGTTTGAAATTATTTGTGCAGTACGTGCCTTTATGCAACGGTTTTTGGACGTGTATGTGAATATACGAATTTGCTGTGCAAGACGCACATCGCTCGCTAGAGCGATCCCATTCTGATTAACTCGAATTGCCCTACTGCGGCTGGAAATAAAAAATTTTAACCTTTATTAGGACGTTATCGTTCCTTTCATTATTGCATACTGTTTCGAAATAAGAGTTTTTTAAGAAATAACAATATTTCTTAAAAAATAGTGCAACACATGCTTAAATAATTTGTATAATCTATAAAGTACGACTCAAGATTCACCTCTCTAGTCCAAGTTCTTTGCTTTCTTTTTCATTTTGCTTCATTTTTCATGATTCACGGTGCATGTAACTATAATAGCCAAACATGCGGCTTCTGTAAATGTATTTCAATAATAAAATTAAAGTTGGTTAAAAAGCGCGCGCCAACTGCATGGAAGATTACAGAAGTTCTCAATGAATTTGTCAAATTCCTTATGTCGTATAAAGAGGTTTGCTAGTTTGTATTAGCGGCCAGACAAATAAAGTGTTTGAAAGAATTGTAGAACTATTTGCTTGGTACTTTGAGAAATAAGTTGATTTGAATATATAAATTCGATAATCTCACGTCGACTTTACTCTTTGCGTTTGTATGCGTTACGAAATCTTACCGTCGGTCCGAAGAAGACGTTCGCATATGAAGTAATTCGGCGTAGCGCAATGGCGATCGTTCCACATGAAGCCCGGCGCAAGGTTAGGTGACGACGTCGGTCGCGAATACACACGACGCATTTCGACGCAGTCCTGGTTGCTGAGGCCGTCGTCGTTCGGCTGCCGATTGTAGTAGCCGTTTTCCGGCCAACCCGGAAACCAATCTGCGGCAGCGTCAAGACATCTTAGTTTAGATAGCGCTAGTATGCCCCTAGCCTCGTCACCCCCGGACTTCGAAATTTTCTGTACGCTATCATTTTGTGCTGTAAAATTAACATTTTGCGCTTCCACATTGAACGAGTTAGTTTTTCTTTCGGCCTTATGCAATACGAAGATCGCTTTTCTAAATCATATCTTTGCTAGCCAATTGCTCGCTTGCAATCTGCTGCAGTGGTAATTGCTTGTTGGTATGGTCAGTTGGTGGGGCCATCTTTCCCTTAAAATAGATGCGATACTTAAATACTTCTAAAACGGAATCTAATAACGCAGCATCAAGCTAAGACGGATGTGGTGTTTCATTTGCAGTTTATCGGAACCCAACGATAACAACGAAATTTTAAAATCTAGCTGTGGCGGGGTAGAGGACGTATATTGAAGAATAACATATGTGATGAAATGAGAGCGTATATGAAACTTCAAAATAGCTGGCATGTCCCCAGTCCCGCCAAAAAGAAGTTGCTGTTATTAAAGCGCATTATTCTCTTTTTGCGACACAAAATGATAGCCCTTAGGAAATTTCAAATTTCGGAGCTGGCGGAACTTGTTGGACAGATTGCACGTGAACAACTTTTCGGTATATCTTTCATAAAGGACGGTGCAAATTCAGATTAAAACATACTTACTTGCGTAGGCGAAAGGTAAACCGTCCGACCAATGAAAATCGCCTTCATGCGTTCTATCCGAGGCGCCGATCCAGTACGCGTTGTAGTCTCTGTATTCGGGACTGAAACAAATTGCTTTCCTTTCAAAATGTACAGTAGGGAATTTGTGGCGCCTGAACTATAAAATATTCCCACTCATCGGTTTTGGCAACGTCAAAAATAACCCACGCACGTCAGTAGCCTGCCTTGCAAGAATTATTAGCCATTAAGCCGCAAATATTAAATGACAGATCGACAAATAGAAGGATGAGATAATGTAGAAACGCAGACAAATAAAAGGAAGAGGAGATGTATTTTATAGTTCGCAATAGTACTAAGTCCGGGAAATGTTTTCATCTTTTATACTTCATCAGCTAATATATAGAGTTATAAAGTAGGTTGTGTAGGCGTACTGAAAAATAACGCTTAGTTTATGGCTTCCTTATTTATCTTATAGGATAGCATCGCCGAACACATTGATGACATGCACATTTAATTTGCTAAAATGTACCTACTACAATATCGATATTTTGTGTTATAAGCCGTGTAAGACACATGAACAAACGGAAGGGAGGTTGTCGGCACTGTCCGCTGGGATGACAGGCAGGTAAAGCGAGGGGAAAACTAGCGCTGGCGTACGAATCCTTTTGCATACTTAATACTAGTACTTTACTTATACCCGACAGTTTTAAATGAAATTATTATAGCTAAGAACAAGAGCGGTTCGATAAATTTCGTCTGTTATGCAAGACAACTTGTGTTTAGTAAATTTATTTCTCGACGTAATCTCCTTGGAGCCCTATATACCTACAGCGATGTTCCAACTTTGTAAACCAGGATTTGTCGAACATGACTTTCACAAACATCGCCGTTCGCCAAGCTGCTTTTTCAAGTTTTAAAAAAGAAAGTAGTCTCAGGGAGGCAAATCTGGCGAATACGGTAGGAGAGACGCCAATTCCTATCTTAATCGTTATAACTTTTCCGGCCGGCACAATTGTCTTCGCTTCCTTCGGTGTATATTCGCCGGGAGGAATCCAATGATGCAGTGACGCATCTATGTGTCTTCTACAGTCACATAACGCCGAAGAAATTCACTCGTATTACTCTTAAACATCCTCAAACATTGCCTTGAAATTATCACTCGATTCCGTATTCCAATTTTATCCAATTCTTTTATTTTTCTTTGGTCTGCAGTTCGCGGGAGTACATTTTCATTAAGTTTCATAAAAATCTGAATTCGATATGGCGGAAACCTTTCCTTATATGCACATGCAATAAGCGAAGATCTTGATGTATTATTTGCACATTGCCGGGTTATCATTTTATGTTCCGTTTCACGTCGTTCGCTCCATCATAATACGTAGCCTTGTAATTCCGCGGGGTAAAAGGCGATAGGACGGCGGCGTATGGCGTAAGTGCAAGCCTAATGACCGTAAATTGATCCGTCGTATTTTTTTTTTTTGTATTATTTCGTCGCTCCGCGCGGTGATGACAAGTCGAAAATTACTAGCAAGCTAGTCCACTCAATAAGCCTGTTATTACCGATTCGGGTGTTAAACGCCCATGCTTTGGTACACAATTTAGGTACTTATTTATAGTGGACGTAGATTGATTAAATAGTCTATGAGTCGGGATTACTCTAAAACTCTATTACATCTAAAAAGTTGTTCGTTAGACTGGGCCTAATCGTTCGACAGGTCCAGTCGGTTTCGTTTCGAAAGTTATCGCATTTACACATTTGTTCATAGCGAGCGTTCAACACTTACCGACGCACACAAAATAAACAAGGATTATTTTCCATTGGACCCTTAATTTCCGTTCGGAAAACAGAACCAAGCAAGTTCTAAACCTGTATTAAGTTACCCCGTTACACTCGTCCTAAAAACACCCTCGAGCTCGATCCTCGTCCGTCCGCGATCTTAAACGGCGACCCAACATACATGCACATGTACTCCGTTTCGGTACGGACTATAACGGGCAGACATCCGGCGTTAATTCCTCTGATTTATCGAGCAGACCGATGCGAATGTTTATCCTCGACTAATTTTCTCGAAGCGGTACTTTTAATTAAGCATGAGACGGTATCGGGCGCAGGTTCTACCTAACATGCCCGATAAATTACATTCGTCGGTCCACGAAATGGGGAGGTGTCGAGTGTCGTTCGTAATTACGGGAACAAATAAAAAGCTACAAATGTTTACCGTGTTCGGGGCGTGCTGATATGAACGAGTTAAAAAAGAAACCGGCATGAATATGGCTTCGCTTACCTTAAACGCGAATAAGCTTACGATAGTAATACAAATTTGATCTTTCTTATATTTTTATGGGCGGAATAAAATAATAAACTGATGCTTATGGAATACCATATTTTTAGGATATGCACTTGCAATACGTTTGAAGAACTTATCAAAATTGGTTTGGCTCTAGTGGGTTAGAAAAATTGTTCGCTAGCGTTAATTAAATATTTAATAATTCCAACAACATTTAACAAGTTAAATGTTTAATAAAATAGAAGACAGATAACCTGTCAAAGAGATAAACGAACGACATCCCGTATTTGCAATAAATGTGCTACTTTATCAAGTTACTAGTTGCACCGAAATTTATCAATTTTGTTAGATAAGCTATTCTAGCGAGATAGCTAGCTATAACAAATGGATTGTTTACTTGCGCCTATTGTTAGTAAGCAGGTACACTACAAATGAATGCATACTTGTAGTAGCAATACAGTTTCCTTAGACTTTTTTGCGCAGTGTGCGATTACAATCGGCACAATTTCAAACCAATACATTGACGAGTCTAACTCAGTAATTCTTTGTTTTTTTACGTATTCATTGTAGCATATAAAACCGGCCTTCTATATACGCAGCTTTGGTCTAGCCATCGAATGTTCGCACATCGCATCTTATAAAGTTGTAGACAAACAAGACCGAGAAATACGTCATATAGGAACCCCAGATAAATGGAGATCTGTTGGAACGATAGAGTCTTTCTTTAGTGTACATTACTTGTTTCGTACCTATTCAAGAGCATTCTATTGATAATTTCCTGAGTATCACCGTTACGGATGCTGGCTAGATGGCCACCCCTCCTACGGCACTCCATTTCCGCTTGCATCCAAGGCAGTCGCATCTCTTCTATCGCGATCAAACAGAATTGGCGATGTCCTATCCAGCCGAAATCGCACGTCCTGGTCAATTCCTCGATCGGTTCGGCCCGATATTTCATCTTGAAACTCGGGAACGCTAGCGACGACGGTGATAATGACGCGCTACTATCGAAACGATACGGCACTAACCAAATCTTTAGCACCAATTTATTCTCGCGCGAAACGAACTCGACGCGTCGCTCCGCGTCGCCGGCGCGCGTACAATGCGATCGGATGCTGCCGCTCCCGTCTTGCAATTCGAAGCGGAGACCTCCGCTACATCCATCCGATATTTCTCCTTCCTCTTGCTCTTCTTTTACCTTCGATTCCCCGTCCTTATTTTGATTCGAACGGATTCGCTCTGAGACGCCGGAAACGATCAGAGTCAACGCGATCCGATGACCGTACGGCAGATAGATCTTAAAAGTGCATCGTAGATCGGCCTTCGGCGAACCGAGATCGAACGAGCCGTTACGCGACGTGAACGTAACGTTGTAACAGAAATCGACTAGACGATAATTGAACGCGAATACGGGATCGCCGTGCAGACGGAGGAATGGCGGCGTTTGCGACGGAGGGAAGTAGACGCGACGATCCGACGGAGGTAGTTCCTCCAATTTGCCGCAGATGTGTGTCTGGCGATGGGCGCGGATGTGTTGCTGTTGTTGATACGGCGACGATGATGTTGAGATGTTCAACCCGGAGAAGTAGAGGTAGTCACCGCGCGCGCACGGCACGTTCAGTCGCGTTACGTCGATGACGAGCCCGTGATCGGAACTAGGACCGGGAAACCAGCAGAGGCAGTCGCGTCGACGTGGGAAATGCCATGAACCGATCTCTTCGCCACTCTCGTTCTTAAGCCACACTTGACAATCTACGATAACAAGGCGTCAAAATGTAATAATAATAATATTTACTATTATATACCCAATTATAGGTCAGAAAATTGATGCAAACATATAATTTAAAATGTAACAAATCGATACTTGAACAAAATAAAACGAAAATGAAGCATATAACCAATAATAATCTGCGTTGAAGAAACCTTAATTGAAGTACATAAATTAGAAAAATAAATAACAACCTTATTAATAATAATAACAATAAAGTATTAAACTATTGGAAGACGCACGGCATTACTTTAACATCGCTATTTTTTGGATTCCGGAGAAACTTCATATCGGTTGCCATTCATCCTTGTGCTCGAGATTGAATGAAACCTAAAAAGAGATTTAAACGAGCTATAGCTGCTCTTTACAGATGGCTTCTCTTCCTCTTATACTGGACGCCCGCATTAGCTTCCCTATTTTAAATGAAATGGTACTCTTTTTACTTCATATTTAATCCCATACGTTATCTTATAATAATATTTAGACAGAATATTATTCGGTAAGTAAGTATTAGTTTTTACAATGTTTTCGCAGGAACTTTCAAGATTTGCGGCTTTATTGCATCGAGCTACTGTGCCCATATAAAAGCGAGAAAGGTAGATATAAAAAATTCTGCAATGAATAACGGCTCCTACGTGTAAGCGAAGAAGCGAACGATGACAGTAGTGTTCTGGTATCTTAAATCAAAAGGGTTTCCTGCAATCCGTAACTTTTTTATCGAATAGTTTCAATCAATTTTTATAAAACTGGCCATCGGTTTTATAAAATATTCCTAATTTAAAATTTCCAAAACGTCAAAATATGCAGATGATAAATAAAGTCCGCCATTTACCGTGCGCTTTACGAAATTAGCGAAGACTAAACAGACCCGTACTCTCGGGGAAACTAGTAGGCTACACGAAGTCATTCTCACGAACAGACGAATAAGCACGAGACTGTCTATTCTATGTTAATTTCGTGAAGCGCCCGAAAAGCGGCGACCTTCAATGATAAGTAAGAATCTCGTCAATATTTGAACAAGGAAAAATAAATCCTATCGAATTCATTAACATATTTTTCGAAAAATTCAGGAGTAAGCCGACTTTCAAATTAAATATCCTACTTTCTGTTGACGCATATACATGTCTTCCTTTACAACGTTAATTACTTTAGAATTGAGGTTAAAAATTCAAATCGATTTCATGCACTAATATCTACTAAATGTATAAAAAATATGAAAAAAAAATATTTTTGACTGGATCGTTTCTGCAAATTTCATTTTGATTCGTTGCATCGAGAGAGCTGACTGGGCGAGACAGTCGTATCTCGATTAACGCTGGGCTTCTGGAAATCGCCAAATGAGCCGTACCTAACCAGAACGTAAGCCGGTCCGGATTCTCGATGTTAAGATATTAAAATTTACGACGTTTTTTGTTGCGCGTCTTTCATTTTACATTGCTTACCTTGGATTATAGGAATTTCGTAGACCGCTTCGTAGATAACCGGTCGACTATCAGTCTTATATTTCAACCTAAAAGAAAAGGAAAGAGTGATAAAAACGTAAACACAGAACAAAATAATGCATGGCATGATATATTTCGATGATTTGGTATTAGAACGTGTCGCAAATGTAATGAACTACATAAAAACTAAGCCACTGATTGCATGGATACGAGAGTTGAAGAGATGTCTGTAATTCACGATATGCTTTGCCGAACCTGAGCAAACGTATTTGTACGAGATATTTGACTAATCGAATTCATAGAACCAAGGCAAGGCAATGACATGCACATTTGGAACTTTTGGAGAAGGTTGTTGCGTTTAAGAGAGAGCTGAGAGAGCTATCGATAAAGAAAAATCAACAAGATCGGACGTTAGCATTGTTTCAATGTCCAATGAAGTCGTTGATTCTTTATTTTTGTGAAAGCAATAACATAGTTATTCACAAATAATCTATCACATCACATCATCGTGACCCTTGTTCTCAATAAAATGAGTTTTATGAACTGGTTTGCCTTTACATGTGTTATTTTTCCCTTGTATTTGAGAAGACGGCGCGATACTTACGTGAACGTTACGTTAGATCCGTTAAACTGTCTGGTTTCTTCTATGGTCCAGTTCAGCACTACGCTAGCGTATTCGAAGAATTGACCTTTATATACGTGCTCAGGGCACGACGAACTGCGACCCGTCGCCGTCGGATGAAAGTTCCCCTTCGGAAGACCACGTATCGTCGATGATATGATGTATTCCCCGTTAGTAGCGGGTCTCTGAACTCGCAATTGCCTTATAGTCACTGAAACGCGAAAAAGGTATATAGATACGAAAAAAAGTTGGTCAACGAGTTCATCATGTCAATAAACGTTTGTTTAACATATCGACGAACACATATGTAGCTTTCATATAAATATAAGGTGGTTCAAGAATCAAAGTATTTAAGTTATCAAAATGATATAAAAAAAGCCAAAGACAATGATAGCGGACACTGATAAATAGTATAAGTAGTGTGGTAGAAGTAAAAAGAATTAATCTAAAAGAAAACAAAAGAAGGAAAAGAAAAGACCATTGAGGCTAGGCTCTCTGATACAGAGAAGCATCAAATTTACTTATATTCGATAGACTTGATTATTTATCAAATTAGAAAGGAATTCATATTTCTTTTTCTCTTAAAAAAAAAAGATTTTCGTCCTCCCTCCTCTTAACAGAGGCAGAAGTGCGATGCGTTCCTTTATAAAACGACTGCAGAAATTATCAAGTATTTCTTCACAAGTTATTGAATCAGTACAATTCCTGTATTTCTTTAAATATTTATCCTAGAAGCCGTACATTCGGAGGAAATTTTCAAGAACTCTTCCTGAGAAAACCTGCGAGGGTCGCTTATCACTTTCAACCGTTTCATAGCAGCCTGAACAATTCAGGTATTGAGCTTTCCTACTCCAGGTATTATCACATACCGAATGTTAACATTTTTCCGGTTTATTTGTTAAAGCATTAATAATTATTTCGTTAAAAATGTAACTTTGTTATATTGAGTTACTGTTCTTCGTTGTTGTACACAGTTCGCTGGTCGCAAAATCAAATAAAAATTCTACGGGAGACATATTCGTTTCAATCTAACTATTCAGTGGGTCCTTAAATAAATACTCGAAAGTTTTTAAAACATGGGGTTGAAAAACAGGCACTTCAAATTGATTCTTTTCCATAAATAAAATATGAAGACCGCTTCCACTCGATGAATTTATGTTATTTTAAAGTCAGCCGACACGGATGTTGCGGTACTTACCGTAGAAGCAGCGTCATCTCTTACAATCGCAATCAATTTTACAAATAAATTGCTTACGAACATCAAGTCTCCTTCGTTAACTCTTTATATATTATCGTATATTCTTTATATTTCTTCTTCTCTCTTTGATAATTGCTTAGTGTTCTGATCACTCGTATATTGGAATCGATTAAATGACACCATTTCGAATAGCAGTATGCCCAAAAATTACATAGTAATTAGAGAAAAACCAATTAGCCTCGACACTCCTGCATTATATTGATAGTGCATGCAGTCTTATTGAAAATTGGTTGATAATGGACGTCGCCAATATTCAGCGTGGCCGCGTTATTAGACACGCTATGTATGTACGATTGCAGTAAACCTGTACGAAAGCGAACCTTGCGGACACTGCCCATACTACTTCCTCGCTTGCCAGCCGTCCAAATAGACTTTTGTCCCATCATACGTGCAATACATTGTAATTCTAGGTAATGATAAGAATAACTACTAACGCAGATAGAAGTGCCACATAATTGTACAGTTTGCGAATCGTGGTTTGTTTTGGTAATCGAATAATGAATGTAATTAGTATAATGAAACTTCGAAAGACATATATACAGCAGCAACTATAGAATTTCACTCCATTTAAAGGTAATTGTTATGAGCGAAATGCAAATGCGAAAGATCAATTCTCCATTATTACGTTCTCAAGTAAGCGTGTAATTGCAAGAATTACGCCGAATTTGAATACATGAAAGGCAATGGCGTGTGCACGGAAATTGGGTTAGGTACGTTCACGTAATGCGACGGCTAAATATGCACGTAAGTAGGAGGTAAATATTTAACGCGCAAAAGCCTGCTTTAAAAATTACAAACGCTAACTTACCGACATATCTGCTACTTCTTCGCGCTACCGCTACGCCGAAAGGTAAATACGTCTCAGCGTAAAGGGAGGTCAGAGAGAGGATAGTAGACGTGAGCTAAGGATGCGGCCTTTCGGGAAATGATCGAAAAATTTCACATCGAGAGGAGAGCTTCCTCCGCATTATTCTTCCTACACGGGCGAGGTCGTCGGTCGTCTCTTGAATTTTCTATTTCCGTTCCTATATTCGTAAAACATGTCCTTTAAATTAACACCCCCGGAGACAGACGACCGACCAAGGCGCAGAATTAAATCCTTTCACTGTTCACGCAGATGCGGTGCCTTTATTGCTTGCGGTGGTATAGAAATAACGTTGCATATGAACCAGATTTTCTATGGTATTAAATAAACGTAGGCGCTGATTTCAATAAAAGAAAGACGTTCGATACATCATATCGTTGTGCGTTTAATTAAAGCTAGGAAAAGAGCATACATCTTTTTAATAACTTCTTAAATTATCCTTCAACTTTATTGATCTTTATCTTGATCTTGATCTTGACATTTTGTTAAATAATTTTCGATCAAATCTAAACAAACAAAACCAATCATTCAAATGAAAACGTTGCTAAATATTATTTTATTCATAAAATATGGTTATGCTACTCTTTCTTATAACTAGAAAGGACAAAGGCGGATGGAATTATCCATCCCTACTTGTTACTGTCTTCTTCAGTTCGTAGATTAGCCGAATTTTCTATACATACAACTGCGAGTCTTTGACATAAACTGGTTGGAGTAATTTTTAGCTCCTAAGATGATTAAAAACTGCAAAAAGCATCACTATTCGCATAATGAGTTACTTTTATCCATTTTTATTTTTGGTAAAAAGCTTTATGACTCCAATATGATAACGATTATCAACTAAACAGATGATTATAAATTTATCATCAATTAGGGACGGTGTCTGAAACCAGCAGGAAGTTCTTTCTTTTTTAATGCGGTGAATATCACAACAGTGCATATTAGTGAAGGGGACAAAACGACAAAACCGATACGTTTACAAATACGCCTACCTCATAGATCCGCGTGTTCCACACCAACGATAAAAAAAATATGAAATTTCATGTTGAATGAAAGTAAATGAAGCACTTGACCCATATATACACTCACGTATAGTTTACGTAGTTAAGCATGTAGGGGTGTACCTATAGTTACAGTGCGACGCCGTTACTGTGGCGTTCTCACATTATCCACTAGTGAAATGCATGGAAATATCTACCGATGTATGTACGTACAAGGGCGCCAACCTTCTGGAATTGTAAGATTGCGCCTATCTATACGTCTAAATGACAAAAGGTCGAAATATATTTTTGAAAGCAACGATGTAGACGTTGTATGTAGATTTTTTTTGTGGACACCTTACGATGTTGAATACTTTTAAGGTGGTTTATTTCACTAACAGCATACTTAGCCAGCGTATATTGGATGAGTTGCATTATTTCTTAAGAATCTTTAAGATAGCCCCAGAAAAAAATGAGCGTTTATTCGTACGGAGTGTACCATATTATAGTTTATAAACTGTTACCAATATTCAACTACCTCTAGTACTATCGACATTTCGGATAGACATCTTCAAGAATGCCCTTTACACGCGTATGAAATCCCATCGACGAAGACGCCCCTTTTATAATTTGAATGATACAAGAAATATACTCACGACTAGGTCTTCAATCCCGAAAAGGAGTACGGAAAAAGAACCCGGCACTAAGTAGTTAGAGCGGAAGCTATTGCATTTGATATCTTTTAGTTATTGCATTTATCAGATGGGATTAGCTAACCAAAACACTCTAGCCGACCTATCGCAAAATGCTCTCCATTAGTACGGATATACCCATAATCTTTCCAAGCAGAACTTTTACCAGAATTAAAGGGTAGCGAGTAGCTCTCGGTTTCAGAGAAGAAATTTCAGCATTTAATACCTCTGTGTGATTGAAGAACCGACATACTGTTTATTTATGCTAACGGTTGCCTTGAAGACGTATTATGCTTAGTTAAAGTCATCTTATATTTTTCCTAAGTCGTATTTTGGAAAATGCATACGCGCATGCTATTAAATCTAATACTTGACCATACCCGTAGCAGAACGCAAAACGCGATCGTTGTAAATATAGGAGTAAAGTATCGTTCATTCGGTCATTTACATATACTTTATACACCGCCAACGCAACGTGGCAAAGAAAGTAATAGGGAGGGTATTATGGATGAACCGATGATTTTATCGTTCGCTACTTTTCCATTGCTGCTTGTCCGTAAGACCGCGTCGACCTATCACCGCCTAACAAACGCTATGTGGCGGACATAGCGTTTCGTAGGGGAAGGGACAATGACTGTATCGAAAATATGTGTAAAGTCGTCTATAACGTCACCGAAATATTGATTTAGCTTTTTGCTACGGATTCGTCGACGCAATAGCTTCCCCTCACCGGTAATGGCGGTAACTTCGTGACGTTACCTCTGTATATACAGGACTACACAAGTGCGAGGTAGATAGTAGCAAATATACAGTTGGACATTTCATTATTAATCGTACAAACTGTATATGCGCTACTATTTTCAAAATATGCAACATCGAAACCTTGCTTCCTCTCTTATGTGTTAATCGAGATGTTGGACTTCTTCGCACCAATAGGTCATCCTGCACTACAGCTTCCTTGAATTCGTTATTCATTTCAAAGGTAAAATATAGTTGGCCACATTTCCCGTAAAAGCATTTGCCAAACGCTATTCTACTGTTATGTAATCTAATACATATGTACATTATTCGAATGGTATATAAATATATGCTCCGAAATTCTAGTATTCCTAAATATTAAAATCATTAGGTTATGATGATTTTAGGATCGGACAGAACTGTTTAAATATACTGAGCACTACTGACTACTATGAAAGCTAATATTATTTTGACCGTGTTACATAGGTACCAAGAATGTTTATTTAGGTGTTAATTATTTTTCGAAAGCCGCTTCTATTGTTGCAAAACCGTGTAGAATAAAGTCAACGTACGGAATCGTATGCGATTATTACTCATTAGACATACATATGACTTATAATTAGAGAGGACAAAAGCGAGTAAAACCATACCTTCTTTGCAACAACTAGTCAGACTCGTGTCTATTTGTCTCATAAGAAAGGGTTCGTGTTGCTTACTAGTTTCTCCGAGAGTCGACAAAACACGAATCTCTCTAGCCGTTGGAAAGCAGATATGATTTCACTCGCTTTTGTCCTCTTTAATTATAATACGAAACGCATGCTTAAACAGACTTACCCTCCTCGGAAAGGTGTGTAACAACTGTATTTGACATGTATGATGTTAGAAATTTCGAAATAGCTATAAGGTTCACTGACCCGATTCGAAAGCAGGCCATTGCTCTAATTTTACTGTACAAGTAAATGTACGTTCTACGTCCAACTTATATCTTTACTAGTTTCGTTATCGATTGCCGTTCGCTTTCTATCAATTTTTAATTGCTAGCCTCCTTCTTTTCACTCGTACCGCCTTTAGCTGAACGAATAAAGTAACTTGCTGAAATCAATCTTTCTTTGAATTTGCAACACATCAAGCTTAGTACAATAGCAGAAACCTTGAAAGCCGCACAGTTTAAATTTAAAGAAACGAGCGGTGTTGGTAATGATTTCTGAAATATAATTCTGTGTGCTTCAAAAGAAACTACAGAGCTGTGCACTGTTGTACGAATAATTCTTAGAAGAAGTAGGTTTAAAATTTTAAACAAAAGTTCATAGATGCTCTGAACGAAAGACAATTTATTTAAGGATTTGAGTTGTTTGCGTGGTATCAAGGAAAGTACAAAGAAAATTTGCAGTTTCCAATAAATATTCTACGAACCGATGAAGCAACTGGAGCGGTAAGTTCTGTAATCGTAGCTGGTGGTGCTACGCCTTCCAATTTAAATTAGGGGTCAAAATATGTAAGGCGTGTACGGTAGGTTAACTCGTGGATCTCTCTGGTGCCGATGATAGAATAGCCAGCGAAGGTCACCTTATTGAAATGTGCCACCCACAGAAACACACAGGTTCGTATGCAGCCTTGGGTGTGGGATACCGAGGTACTTTTTCAGAAAGATTCCCGGAAAATTTTTAAGCTAGAGCGATAATTCCATCCACTTAATTACTCACCTTAGTACCAAAGTCTGTGATGGGAAAAAATAGTTAAAAGATGATTTGCAAATCTCCTCGTACCGGGTAAAAGCAACATTAAATGTAGAAAACCGATGAAAGTTATGAGAACCGGTTTTAAATGAATAAAAAAATGATTGACAATGAGTTAATGGACATTTTAAATTACAGAAGATACGGCGCGCCAAGAATGGATAGTATAACTACACTCCGCCAAAAAAGTATCCCATAATTTAGTTTTGAATCATAAAAGTATCGCATAATCTTTGTTTGTAGCATAAAGTTGTAAATATACTTTAATGCGCTCTAAGATATAATTTCTACGATCGTTTAAATAAAATACAGGCCAAATAAAAACAAGAACAATAGTTTTTATAGTTCACATACACGAGGCAAACTTTTTGTGAACGTGTATAAATACCTTGGTTTATAAATACCCTTTCTTAGTTTATGCGATACTTTTTTGGCGGAGTGTATTTGATTTGGTCAAATGACCAGTGTTGCTTATCCGCTTGTCCGTAGAAGATCGTACGGTAGTTTTTGTTAACGGAGCGTAGCTTCGGGCTGCTCTAACACAAAGCCTTGCAGAGTTGTTTAGGATCGAATTCTTCGATTGCCACGTAGTTTTTTAAACCAACAAAAGAATTCTAAGATCGGGGAAGAAAATCGTAAGACGAAAATTTGTACAAAAGAGCAAGTACATATCTAATTTTTATATATTAATAGGGTGGAATGTCGAAGATCCGCACTCCAAGCCGTAGAAATCTATATCGATTTAATTCTTTAATATATCGATAAACACGTATTCGCAACAGCCGAAATTTTGCAATGAACTTTACTTCAGACACTTAACTTATATCCTTATTCTGTCGTCCCGCTCCCGGCTGCGAAATACGTACGTATCAGAACAACACTAATTTACAAGTTTATGAATAGGTAGCAATTTCTTTTTCGTTGTCTGTTTGTATTACATTCCTTCATGGCCGACAGCTACGTAAGCCTCATTAACTATACCATATATTTCGTCAGCTGGAAGATAGTGCCTTGTGTTTTCTTCATTCCGTGTTCTTGACGCTAGAAATGTTTAAAATCGCAGACCTTTTTAATCGTCTTCTTCGAAGTAGTCTTATTTTCAGTATTTCTTCAACGTATTTCGCGTGTAATACACTGGTTGGTGTACCTTCTGAATTTACACCTTTTGATATCTTTTTCCCGGCAACCTAGGCACTAGTAAAGACGAACACCTTCATCGGAGCCTAAAGCAGTTTGTGAAGTAATAGGAAGCATAAGTTTTGGGATGAGGATATGTTTGAGGATTGCTGTTAGGTGATGATAAGAAAAAAATATTTCTACATAGAATGCGAATAAATAACTATTTGGAAAAGCTTGTGAAAAATTTGTTGACAAAATCATTTCGTTGACCGAACAGCGCGGGGTCTAGGTTCTTCGCTAATGCGATTCAGGAACTGCAAACGAGAAGAAGAAAATAGAAAACGAAATATTCTACGAGAATCCCCGCAGAGATGTCAATATTATCGCTATCGGCACTATGGAAGTAAGTTGCGTTCCGACGGAACTTTTTGCTCACTTAGCATCCGGCGGCGATAAGATATATTGCAGGCGGAAGCTCGGAAAGGAGCCATTTCGATCTTTGGCTTATTTAAAGTAGTATTATCAAAGCTAAAGTTTCGCAGCGACAATTCTTGCGTGTTCCATTCTCAATAGAATGGCGCGACGCATTATCCGCTTTGCTTGTTCGACAGGTCGACTCGTTAACTTTGTATACGAATTCAATTGCCGAGAGAAAAGTTTTCATTAAAAGGATAGTTGGCAACCATTATCGAACCATCCAAATACGCGAAACATCAATCGTACTTGTTCTAATATTACGTTTGGCAACCATATCGTTCAACCAATTGAAATAAACTGAATTCAAACCATATTGGTTAGATGAATATATTATAATGCATACTGGAGGAAAGATCATTTTGAAAAACTTCAGCAAAACACGAAAAGATTGATGTTGATCTAGAGTTACTGACACGAACTGTGCGATCTTTCTTAATAACAAGACTAATTTTTGATCGTTTCAATCGGATCAGAAAGGAACAAGTGCCGATTACCAAAATAATAATAATAAGTTAGAGGTTTCGCGCATATCGAGCGTCATGTAAAAGATAGCTGGATAGTAGATCATCAACAGAGATATTCTTTCTTCAATGTAATACTAATTATTTCTCCTTTAGTAGTTGGTAACAATGCATTCTATCCTACCTGCGTGACGTAGCAATATATTGTGTTCCGATTGTATTTACCGTTTGCGGGGCCGTCGTCGAGTAATCGATTTGTTCCTGACCTATCTTCGCTTTGTCCCCACCTTAGTTCCACACCACACCTGACATCTAGCACAGCATAATTATACCGTTTTCTTCCCTTACTGCTACGTAGTACATCATATTCACGTAAAATAACTAGAATTAGTAAGAAAGCAGTGCTGAGCGTAACAACCGGCTCGATGAATTTCTTTCTCTTGGTCACATTGTCTTTATCCTTTCCTTCGGTCGAGCTAAATATTAAGGCCACTCCTTACTTGTTTTTCTTAGGTTTCTTCTATGTTTAAGATTTATAGATTCTCTTACGATGATTATTCCCCTAGTTTGACACAAATTTCCCTGAAAGTTTTGCTAAGAATTCATAGGCTTCAGCGTTTATTCCGGCCGCACAACGTTCTACAAATAGCGCGAATATTCGTAAATTATGTGCACGCGAGGTATAAAATTAGGGTGTATAAGTTCTACACGCATACATACGTACTGTATTGCTTTAAATAAAGGAAAACGTTATATGGAATTGATTTATGTAAATTGGAAGTGATGAAGGTGAAGTTATTTGCCCGCTGCCCCAAGAGCGTCACATCACAGGCATACGACACCGATTAATGCGAGACAAGATTAGTTGCAAATCAACCCAAACGAACGAATACTAGGATGTAATGGAACGCATTGTTATTTTATGGCCTATATCTGCATATTAAAAGATTTCCACCGAGCTTCCGCCGATCTTTAAGGGTAAACGATCTCGGTTTTCTACGGTAGAAATGTCCTTCGGGTGTTGTCGCGTACGAGGAAGACTAACAGTCAAACATAAAGTACGCGACAACACCCGAAAGAGATTGCTACCATTGTTTACGGTTGTCAAAGCCTACCCCCAGATCGTAGTTTTCTTCTTTCCATCTTTCCGTTCGAGGTGATACTTCTAAGTTGCTCGGAACCTCTTCTGCCAAATTCTTTATTTTCTTCAGACCAATTTGTTCAACAACGGGTAATTGTAGCAATATTCCCTTGTATTGGACTGGTGATTTTACGAAACGCAGTACCCGCCTCATCCAACGTTCCAACGATGCTTGGTTGTATTTGAAATCTTGGTAGTTTAATGCGCTAAATCATTACTGCAGACTGTTATAGTCGGACAAACAAATTGAACTGATTCAAAATAATGAGAAGAAAGACGATTTTGTTCTTTGGATCATTGCTTTGTAGTATGGGCGCTATGAAAACTAGATAAAAAATTACAGTCACATACAATACATCACTTCTTGATTTGTGCCATAAATTTTCATAAAATGTTCTCAATATATGTTTTTGCTTAAAGATTATCGTTCGTTGTCATCTAATAATTCAATACCCTATTGCCACTCTTCAAAATATAATATTGCTAGGTCCTCATGCGTTTATCCCAGTACTACTTGCGACGTCCTTCAACGAATCTTCTAGAGCATTCACTTCAATTCCTAAATGGGTGAAAAAAATCAATATAATCAGTAATGGATAAAATGGAGAATGTATGTCAGTGAAGGTGCCACTAGTGAAAGTACGGCAGTAGTAATAAAGAAGCGGAAGTACGTCTCTGCCAAGCAATATAACCATGTTTGTTTCTTCAACTTTGAAATAAAGCCTGTATCTGTGAAGATATAATTCTGTGTCTGTTGGAACGGCAATGTCCTTCGCGCATACTTCACCGGTACCGATTCTAATGTCTGTTGGGAGAAACCTGATGTGCCACGCAAGCTTTACGAAATAGCGTAACATATTTATGTTCACGAAGTCGGTACTAACATTCTTTTAAATTCCACACTGAATGATTTGTCTATTATTTCGTGCCCAGAGATATTAATGTTAATAAAAAGAAGTGAGACGCCGTAGTGGAAACTTCGATAATCAATGAGCGCGCTACGTGTTACGCACACGTACGATTTTGACGCTACCATTTTTCCGTTCCCGCAAATATCAGCGCGACGCGCTGATAGTGCGCCCGCCTCTGCATACGGACAAGGTAAAAGCCGTCAGCGTTTGCAAAGTCGGAAAGCATTCCAAAATCGAAAAATTGATTTATGGAATTCGTAGGGGATCGGCGCGTCGTACGTTGACGTCCGTCCAACGTCAAGACGTGGATGAGTATGATGGGCGATAGGGGCCTTTCCAACCCCGTTACCCATTTACTGCGATGCAATTCACACCGCCGCGCCGTAGCTCGCAGGTCGATCGATAGCTCTACACATACAAAATATCGGATTCAAGCCAATAGATGCTTTTATTCTTCGCGATGCTCTCCGTCATATTTCAAGTGCACGTATGCTAATTTTCCTTTTTCATGTTTTTCATTTCCGTTCTCCTTCTTTCATTCGTTATATTCGTTTCTTACGCAATATTCTTTGCCAATGTTTCGAGGTGGATTGCAAATGCTACCTGCATTCGATCGGAAAAGAACGCCATTTCGAATTTTTTGTTACGCGCTCCTAAAATGGCCAGGAATTTCGTATAGGATTAGACTACATAGCCTCGGAAGCTGTTGCGTTTTTCTAAATTAATGAAGCTACGCCAGTTACGTAAACCTTAGAAACCTTATCGGAACACATCACTGTAAAGGCTCACCGAAGAACACTCTGCCGAAATTTTAGAAACTGTCGTACATCAATATTTACCTTCCATGTCAAATTATCGTTCTCTTTATCGTCTAATATGACGTTGTCCTTTACTTTTCCCGATTGTAATCAATGGGAAAAACTATACAAGCATGCACACCCCGCGCATTTATCATATTTATCTTCCATTTATTAACGCGTATTTTCGCAATGTCAACGATCTCCAGGCATTTAGAGAGTGTCACCGGAGATCAATACACGTCATGCTTTAGAGAGAGTTTTCGGTGGTACACACCTTTGAACGAACAATTTGTTGTTCCAAGTAACTACGGAGGTAATCATAGGGAATAATCATGTAATCGAAGCCGCTGCAGTTCATTACGGTACATACGTAATTCTTTAGATTTAATGAAACTTTATCATGATTTAAACAAACTTTAGATTTAACGAAATTCGTCAAGATTTATTATCATCCTAAAACTATATGTATATTATTAAGACTTATTATCTTTATCTATTGTAGTTTTATATTTATCCCGTAATCAGCAGTACCGGGGAAAAGTTTGAATCATATGGAAATTTGTTATCACTTCGGTTTTAAAGTAACTGTGTCTGAAGTTTGTCTGCGCATCATTAGGCCCTAAAAAATGCGACAAAATATTCGTGGTAGCTTTAATATCCTTCATATGATAATAACTACGGATCAGAGTCTTAACGATGTGGTTCAGTTTTTGAGGAAGCAAATTGGGCTCAGGTATGGAAATGGTGTGTTGGATAAGAGAATCAGGTATATGATGGCGTGAGAGGTTTATCTATGCGCTTGGGTTTTCGGTAAACGCAATGTCCTAGCGTACCGTACATACAAAAAAGAAATAAATGTTTGCGAAAATAACCTGTTATGCCAGGAACATACACGTAGTGCAACGTAAGGGAGAGCGATGAAAGGTAAAGAAAATCTTTAGAAAATGTGTCACATTCAAATAAGGGTGTTTACTATGTCGGTAGAAATGCTCAAAATAAAGCCGATATTAACTTTGCAATAATACGAAGATCTGCGGTGTTGCTCTCACCGACATGTTGTCGAAAAGGCAAAGTAGAGAATTTTAGGAAGCTCGCCGACAAGGAAGTGTAACTGACACACTGACCCAAAATGTGGGTTTCTCTCGGTGTGATGATGGCCCAACGCTGGTCACAATCTCAGAAGATTAAATAATGTTTCGATTTAATCGTCCTATCGAACACATTATAATTTTGTCAAATATATAATAATAAAAACAACAAGATTCAAGATGTAATTAAACAAAGAAAAAAGTACAATTACAAAGTAACGACGGTCTTGTGTATGCAGCTTTTTGTAAGATGGGCATAAATATAAAAACACCTATGAATTTGGTGTATGCGAAGTGGTTTAATGTATGGAAAAAAATAGAACATACGGAACCAGTTTCTTAATCGAATTTGAGCTAAATAATTACCTTGATATACCATTTCGAACACCAATACGTCCGTGTGGAACAGGTGATGAGATATTGCGATGGTGACGTTAGTTTTGTCGTCGGACGTAGCAGCCAGGTGATGCACATCGTCCTCCTCCCAGCTGCACCGTTCCTCTTTCCCACCGTTGATGTCACGATGAAAAGACGACGACCTAGATTTAAACTTATCGCCGCTAGGTGGTCCGGGGGATCTCCCCGGCGCCGGATCTCCCCGCGAAAAACCGTCCGAATCCGTGTTAGCGATCAAGATACCGTCGCACATCAATTTGTTCGTCACAAGTAACGTTATCAGTAAGAATATGGTGTCTAGTCGGCGCATGCTTATCAATCGCCGCTAGGTAATGAAATTCTTCGTTTTAACCGGCGTCGTCTCTCACTATCTAATACAAAATTTCCACGTTCATTTTGCCACTGTAAGGATAACGTAAAAATAATAAGTAACGGTATTATGTATGTATTATGCTGCATTAGGAACAGAAACGAGTGTACGTCCGGAGCTGTAGTCGCCTTAGTCAACGTCATTTTACAAGTGACGAGGTCGAAAATTTTAAAAATGATGTAACTTTGCGACATGTAAATCACACTACGTATTTGTCTTCTGCGGAGAAACACAGAATGAGTGAAAAAATTTGAAATTTTCCATTGTGCGTATGCACGCAACGGGTAGAAAAGATAATGTAAAATTTACCCTTAATTACATTTACCGTATTCGTTTCATTAGATTAGTGCTTTCATAAAAAAATATAAAGCGAATGAAGTGTGATTAATAGTAGATATTAGTTAGTTGTATAGGAGATATGTAGTACTGACAATGGCCGTCCTAAATATTATAAACGTAAATCGCTTGTTGATGATAACGTTCGGAGATGCTAATAATGATAATGGGACCAACGAATAACAACGAAATCGAATAAAAATATCGTTTCGGATGACGATCACCACAGTTGGCTTTAAAATTTTCCGGCTGATAAATCATAACTTGAAAAATTCTCGTCTGAAAATCCGACGTTCGATCGGATAGCAAAATGGCAATATATCCATATGCGTTGATTTTTTAAAATAAAAATTAATATAATATTTATAAATAAAATCTAATATTTACTAGCCTACACAATTAGAAATAAACTGAATAAAAAAGAAACATCTTAAAACGAGTGCTTGAACATTGTAAAATGTTAGTATGGACCTCATCACATGTTATCTTGTGGAAAACTGCAAGCGGGAAATCCTGATTTTTCGTAAATATCTTAAAACTTTAAATAGTTTACATGAATTCAAAATGACATTTGACACGAATATTGAATCTACAAAAAAACATCCCTTGTTATGGGTATAGAGGGATTTAGGAAAGACGTTAACTAGGCCAACTTAAGTAAATAAGTCGGCGTAGTTACTTCACAACCAGAAAATCGGTTGCACATTTTGCTGCTAATTTGCTACCCAAGAATCGATGTTGTTATTCTAACCGTTTCTGTTGGGAAGCAATCGTTACGCCAGCTCAATATTGCCACTCGCTTTAACTCACCGCAGATATCAACGCGAACTAAGCCGCATACTTTGTTACTCTTGGAATGTGCGCTCTAAAATATCTTCTTCGTTGTTGTAACGTCTAATTGACTATTTATATACTTATATACTAATGGCATATCGCTTCGCTAGTTTACTTCAGCCAGAATGTTCGATATTAAACGTGCTGCAGCAGTAATTGTCACCACCCGCTCTGCGATTAATTTAGACTTTTCAATAAACGATCGAGAGTTAAAGCCCTTATAATGCGACAAATTTGCCAATTGAAGTATAGCGTAGGTGACTGTAATTTTTCCAATCGTATTTAGATGTAGATACGCGTCCTGCTTATTAAGTTATTGTTTGTCAAAAATTCCCGTTTAATTATACGATCGATTTACCCGTCTATTTATATTTGTAAGAATAGATCCGTTCATTTTGAGATCGATAGAGCAAGTAATTACAATATATCTCGCAACGATAAGATATACGTCAGTAAAAATATATACATATGTCGCAAAAAAAACATGGCGGTTAAAAAATAGTCATGAAAATTTCAGTGATAGCGAACATAGCTATATACGGTGATACAATCGTTCGGGGTAGTTCAGTATTCGGTTATTTCTAGAATTATCCTAAGTTAGGTAAATACGTTTGTTTGTTAGCTTAGCTCTAAGTATAGTTTCTGGTTTTCCGGAACTTATGGCATATTGTCATAAACCAGTTAGGTAAGCAGGTAAATTGTAATCCGAAATTAGCCGAATTGTTTGAGGATTATGCTACAGCTGTCAACAGAAACTAAATCCTTTATTCTGTAATCTGGACCTCCCTACTACAATGAAGGTGAGTAGTGGGAATACTTGTATATGAGGATTATATTATGTTTTCTAAATATAGTGATCTGTATGTATGTATATAGTAAAAGAAAGAAATGTAATCATAGTTTTTCTTGATAATTAAGTAATTAGAAAGACGTATGAAGCGTTAGGTACGAAAGTGTTTCATTTTCGCGAGTCTCTATTCTCTTGAAACGCGCATATTAAGAAATACTTGAATTAATTCGTCCCTGTATTGCAGTGTTTCTACGGAACGGATGGATCAAGAAAAACAGCCTTGGTAAAACAAATCAGCAGAATACCAGCGATAAAATATTCACTGCCATACCATCTTCAAAATGCATTGATTGATGAGATGAACTTAAGGAATTCGCGAGGCTATTAATAGCGATTTGTTATTAAAGGGTAGGTACGTCTCGATCTTCAGGAGTACGTACTAAAAGTAACAAAATATCCCGTTCGTCGATATCTGCAGCGAGAGAAAAAGTATAGCGAATGGCTATCGTAGCTTAATATTAAACTAGCGTAGCGTAGGTTGGAGCAATAAAATCAATTCATGGGTAACAAATCGACAACGAATACGCAACAAAATAAACGGGTTTCCGGAAGTGGCTTGATAGACATACACTTAACTAATCCTGTATACTTCAAGCCAGTTACATGAACTTAAAAACCTCTTTATCTTATTGTTTAATTATCGAAATAAGCTATTGAAAGTACCGATACAACCAAGGACCGGAAAAGACACTAACTAAGTTGTTTAATTGATAGCATATAAAAGGAAAGGACTAGGGCCCGTCGTATTACTTACTAGAGTACCCATGCACTGCACTGACCTGAAAATGAAAATGAACACAAATGATATTTCACAGAAATCTGATCGCCAAGAAACGAAACGTTGCATTAAACGGAAGATTTATTTCGTCAAAGTTAAAATACACACAAATTGAAATCGAAATAGTAAAGAGTAATATTAATGCGGCGACATCGCAAGCAAACATCAGAGCATGACTTTCGCATAATAGAGAGTACGCAAACGGAATAAAATTCACAATGGAAACGATAACACATCAAATTTCCGATCAAACGAACCCCGCACCAATTTCTTTTTGAAATGATTTATCGTTTACTGTATATGTTTCTATCTGTAGGTGTTTTAATTTCGAATGTGTCTTGCGGGCGAAATTAAGTTATTCGAAAGAAATTTACTGGGATTCTATTATTTTGATTATGCGTTATGTATTGAATATGTAGGTAACAACTGCGTGCAGACGCAGATGATGCAAGCGAGTGTAAAGGAAGCCGGACGCACTGAAACCATACTGAAACTACTATCGAGGCAAGGCGAAGCGGTCGCTCAACGGGCAACTCGCCTCAGTGCGCGCGATCGATTTAATTCCCACCCCCCACGTAGGTAAATACGTATGCATGCATATATTTGTCGTACAAACGTATTCGACAGATTTTCACCTTCAACTGCTACAGGAAATCAACCACTTTCAGGTCGCATGTGCCGTTGTACGCTATAATTATTTATTATTGACACACTAGGTAAGCACGCTATTTTGATCCGCAAAGTTCTAGTGTCGTTCGGTTTACACATACTATCGCCTATCGGCTACGAAATTTGTAGTTGTGTGAAAAATTCCCTACGGTTTCGGTGACGTAAGCGTAAGCGTATTTAGTAACGGCAATCAAAACCGTTACAGCAAATTCGTAGGAGGTATTTGGATTTTGGTAGCGGGTCGAACTTTTATTTCGCAAGTATGCGACCGTAGGACTATGGGCTGGAGCTCCTTCGACGCCGCCGCGTTTGAAAGTTAGTTAATAGGATAAAGCTAGGGCTTATCCTAGACTTCTATAACTAGTTCTGACCCATCCTCAAGGTTGAAAAATCCCATACAGTCTCGCAGTTTCGCAGGGGCCCGGGGGTGGACCATTCCGGAGCCGGGGCGGCCGGGGTAGGTATCGCGCCGGGCGGGGGTGGCACGTTTTTCGGGGACCGCGGGGGTGGGGTAGTTTCGCAGGGGCCCGGGGGCGGACCATTCCGGAGCCGGGGCGATGTTGATTTTCAGTCCGATTTTCGGCCGTTTCGGCGACATTTTCGAAAACTTTAAACGCTCGTATCTCCCGAACCGTTTGAGCCAGCGGGCCGAAATTTCAGGGGCAACATATGCGGTCATAGGGCCATCGATTGGCGCCGTCGGATCGCCGAAATCGCGCACTTTAGATTTTGGCTATTTCAAAAATTTCATCATTTTGGTCGCAAATTTTCGCGACTTGTCTGTATCTCGGCCGCCGGTCGAGCTGCGGGGATGCATTAGGGCTCGTTCGAAAGGTCTCGACGAGCTTATTAAGTGCGCGAAGTTTCAGCTCCCTAGCTCCAACCGTTCGGAAGTTACGGCGTTCCAAAGTTGAGAAATGAAAATTCCTATTTTTCAACTTTGAAGCCAAAAACCCGCCAAAACGAAGAGCTAGAGGCTTCAGCTTAGGCGCAATCGATCCGCCGTTCAATTCTCTTTAAAATGAGTGGTCACTTCGCATATCTCGGATGCATAGTTGAGGAGATAATCGACGAAAACCGGAGCGATGTTGATTTTCAGGTCCGATTTTCGGCCGTTTCGGCGACATTTTCGAAAACTTTAAACGCTCGTATCTCCCGAACCGTTTGAGCCAGCGGGCCGAAATTTCAGGGGCAACATATGCGGTCATAGGGCCATCGATTGGCGCCGTTGGATCGCCGAAATCGCGCACTTTAGATTTTGGCTATTTCAAAAATTTCATCATTTTGGTCGCAAATTTTCGCGACTTGTCTGTATCTCGGCCGCCGGTCGAGCTGCGGGGATGCATTAGGGCTCGTTCGAAAGGTCTCGACGAGCTTATTAAGTGCGCGAAGTTTCAGCTCCGTAGCTCCAACCGTTCGGAAGCTACGGCGTTCCAAAGTTGAGAAATGAAAATTCCTATTTTTCAACTTTGAAGCCAAAAAAACCCGCCAAAACGAAGAGCTAGAGGCTTCAGCTTAGGCGCAATCGATCCGCCGTTCAATTCTCTTTAAAATGAGTGGTCACTTCGCATATCTCGGATGCATAGTTGAGGAGATAATCGACGAAAACCGGAGCGATGTTGATTTTCAGTCCGATTTTCGGCCGTTTCGGCGACATTTTCGAAAACTTTAAACGCTCGTATCTCCCGAACCGTTTGAGCCAGCGGGCCGAAATTTCAGGGGCAACATATGCGGTCATAGGGCCATCGATTGGCGCCGTTGGATCGCCGAAATCGCGCACTTTAGATTTTGGCTATTTCAAAAATTTCATCATTTTGGTCGCAAATTTTCGCGACTTGTCTGTATCTCGGCCGCCGGTCGAGCTGCGGGGATGCATTAGGGCTCGTTCGAAAGGTCTCGACGAGCTTATTAAGTGCGCGAAGTTTCAGCTCCGTAGCTCCAACCGTTCGGAAGCTACGGCGTTCCAAAGTTGAGAAATGAAAATTCCTATTTTTCAACTTTGAAGCCAAAAAAACCCGCCAAAACGAAGAGCTAGAGGCTTCAGCTTAGGCGCAATCGATCCGCCGTTCAATTCTCTTTAAAATGAGTGGTCACTTCGCATATCTCGGATGCATAGTTGAGGAGATAATCGACGAAAACCGGAGCGATGTTGATTTTCAGGTCCGATTTTCGGCCGTTTCGGCGACATTTTCGAAAACTTTAAACGCTCGTATCTCCCGAACCGTTTGAGCCAGCGGGCCGAAATTTCAGGGGCAACATATGCGGTCATAGGGCCATCGATTGGCGCCGTTGGATCGCCGAAATCGCGCACTTTAGATTTTGGCTATTTCAAAAATTTCATCATTTTGGTCGCAAATTTTCGCGACTTGTCTGTATCTCGGCCGCCGGTCGAGCTGCGGGGATGCATTAGGGCTCGTTCGAAAGGTCTCGACGAGCTTATTAAGTGCGCGAAGTTTCAGCTCCGTAGCTCCAACCGTTCGGAAGCTACGGCGTTCCAAAGTTGAGAAATGAAAATTCCTATTTTTCAACTTTGAAGCCAAAAAAACCCGCCAAAACGAAGAGCTAGAGGCTTCAGCTTAGGCGCAATCGATCCGCCGTTCAATTCTCTTTAAAATGAGTGGTCACTTCGCATATCTCGGATGCATAGTTGAGGAGATAATCGACGAAAACCGGAGCGATGTTGATTTTCAGTCCGATTTTCGGCCGTTTCGGCGACATTTTCGAAAACTTTAAACGCTCGTATCTCCCGAACCGTTTGAGCCAGCGGGCCGAAATTTCAGGGGCAACATATGCGGTCATAGGGCCATCGATTGGCGCCGTTGGATCGCCGAAATCGCGCACTTTAGATTTTGGCTATTTCAAAAATTTCATCATTTTGGTCGCAAATTTTCGCGACTTGTCTGTATCTCGGCCGCCGGTCGAGCTGCGGGGATGCATTAGGGCTCGTTCGAAAGGTCTCGACGAGCTTATTAAGTGCGCGAAGTTTCAGCTCCGTAGCTCCAACCGTTCGGAAGCTACGGCGTTCCAAAGTTGAGAAATGAAAATTCCTATTTTTCAACTTTGAAGCCAAAAAAACCCGCCAAAACGAAGAGCTAGAGGCTTCAGCTTAGGCGCAATCGATCCGCCGTTCAATTCTCTTTAAAATGAGTGGTCACTTCGCATATCTCGGATGCATAGTTGAGGAGATAATCGACGAAAACCGGAGCGATGTTGATTTTCAGTCCGATTTTCGGCCGTTTCGGCGACATTTTCGAAAACTTTAAACGCTCGTATCTCCCGAACCGTTTGAGCCAGCGGGCCGAAATTTCAGGGGCAACATATGCGGTCATAGGGCCATCGATTGGCGCCGTTGGATCGCCGAAATCGCGCACTTTAGATTTTGGCTATTTCAAAAATTTCATCATTTTGGTCGCAAATTTTCGCGACTTGTCTGTATCTCGGCCGCCGGTCGAGCTGCGGGGATGCATTAGGGCTCGTTCGAAAGGTCTCGACGAGCTTATTAAGTGCGCGAAGTTTCAGCTCCGTAGCTCCAACCGTTCGGAAGCTACGGCGTTCCAAAGTTGAGAAATGAAAATTCCTATTTTTCAACTTTGAAGCCAAAAAAACCCGCCAAAACGAAGAGCTAGAGGCTTCAGCTTAGGCGCAATCGATCCGCCGTTCAATTCTCTTTAAAATGAGTGGTCACTTCGCATATCTCGGATGCATAGTTGAGGAGATAATCGACGAAAACCGGAGCGATGTTGATTTTCAGTCCGATTTTCGGCCGTTTCGGCGACATTTTCGAAAACTTTAAACGCTCGTATCTCCCGAACCGTTTGAGCCAGCGGGCCGAAATTTCAGGGGCAACATATGCGGTCATAGGGCCATCGATTGGCGCCGTCGGATCGCCGAAATCGCGCACTTTAGATTTTGGCTATTTCAAAAATTTCATCATTTTGGTCGCAAATTTTCGCGACTTGTCTGTATCTCGGCCGCCGGTCGAGCTGCGGGGATGCATTAGGGCTCGTTCGAAAGGTCTCGACGAGCTTATTAAGTGCGCGAAGTTTCAGCTCCGTAGCTCCAACCGTTCGGAAGCTACGGCGTTCCAAAGTTGAGAAATGAAAATTCCTATTTTTCAACTTTGAAGCCAAAAAAACCCGCCAAAACGAAGAGCTAGAGGCTTCAGCTTAGGCGCAATCGATCCGCCGTTCAATTCTCTTTAAAATGAGTGGTCACTTCGCATATCTCGGATGCATAGTTGAGGAGATAATCGACGAAAACCGGAGCGATGTTGATTTTCAGTCCGATTTTCGGCCGTTTCGGCGACATTTTCGAAAACTTTAAACGCTCGTATCTCCCGAACCGTTTGAGCCAGCGGGCCGAAATTTCAGGGGCAACATATGCGGTCATAGGGCCATCGATTGGCGCCGTTGGATCGCCGAAATCGCGCACTTTAGATTTTGGCTATTTCAAAAATTTCATCATTTTGGTCGCAAATTTTCGCGACTTGTCTGTATCTCGGCCGCCGGTCGAGCTGCGGGGATGCATTAGGGCTCGTTCGAAAGGTCTCGACGAGCTTATTAAGTGCGCGAAGTTTCAGCTCCGTAGCTCCAACCGTTCGGAAGCTACGGCGTTCCAAAGTTGAGAAATGAAAATTCCTATTTTTCAACTTTGAAGCCAAAAAAACCCGCCAAAACGAAGAGCTAGAGGCTTCAGCTTAGGCGCAATCGATCCGCCGTTCAATTCTCTTTAAAATGAGTGGTCACTTCGCATATCTCGGATGCATAGTTGAGGAGATAATCGACGAAAACCGGAGCGATGTTGATTTTCAGGTCCGATTTTCGGCCGTTTCGGCGACATTTTCGAAAACTTTAAACGCTCGTATCTCCCGAACCGTTTGAGCCAGCGGGCCGAAATTTCAGGGGCAACATATGCGGTCATAGGGCCATCGATTGGCGCCGTTGGATCGCCGAAATCGCGCACTTTAGATTTTGGCTATTTCAAAAATTTCATCATTTTGGTCGCAAATTTTCGCGACTTGTCTGTATCTCGGCCGCCGGTCGAGCTGCGGGGATGCATTAGGGCTCGTTCGAAAGGTCTCGACGAGCTTATTAAGTGCGCGAAGTTTCAGCTCCGTAGCTCCAACCGTTCGGAAGCTACGGCGTTCCAAAGTTGAGAAATGAAAATTCCTATTTTTCAACTTTGAAGCCAAAAAACCCGCCAAAACGAAGAGCTAGAGGCTTCAGCTTAGGCGCAATCGATCCGCCGTTCAATTCTCTTTAAAATGAGTGGTCACTTCGCATATCTCGGATGCATAGTTGAGGAGATAATCGACGAAAACCGGAGCGATGTTGATTTTCAGTCCGATTTTCGGCCGTTTCGGCGACATTTTCGAAAACTTTAAACGCTCGTATCTCCCGAACCGTTTGAGCCAGCGGGCCGAAATTTCAGGGGCAACATATGCGGTCATAGGGCCATCGATTGGCGCCGTTGGATCGCCGAAATCGCGCACTTTAGATTTTGGCTATTTCAAAAATTTCATCATTTTGGTCGCAAATTTTCGCGACTTGTCTGTATCTCGGCCGCCGGTCGAGCTGCGGGGATGCATTAGGGCTCGTTCGAAAGGTCTCGACGAGCTTATTAAGTGCGCGAAGTTTCAGCTCCGTAGCTCCAACCGTTCGGAAGCTACGGCGTTCCAAAGTTGAGAAATGAAAATTCCTATTTTTCAACTTTGAAGCCAAAAAAACCCGCCAAAACGAAGAGCTAGAGGCTTCAGCTTAGGCGCAATCGATCCGCCGTTCAATTCTCTTTAAAATGAGTGGTCACTTCGCATATCTCGGATGCATAGTTGAGGAGATAATCGACGAAAACCGGAGCGATGTTGATTTTCAGTCCGATTTTCGGCCGTTTCGGCGACATTTTCGAAAACTTTAAACGCTCGTATCTCCCGAACCGTTTGAGCCAGCGGGCCGAAATTTCAGGGGCAACATATGCGGTCATAGGGCCATCGATTGGCGCCGTTGGATCGCCGAAATCGCGCACTTTAGATTTTGGCTATTTCAAAAATTTCATCATTTTGGTCGCAAATTTTCGCGACTTGTCTGTATCTCGGCCGCCGGTCGAGCTGCGGGGATGCATTAGGGCTCGTTCGAAAGGTCTCGACGAGCTTATTAAGTGCGCGAAGTTTCAGCTCCGTAGCTCCAACCGTTCGGAAGCTACGGCGTTCCAAAGTTGAGAAATGAAAATTCCTATTTTTCAACTTTGAAGCCAAAAAAACCCGCCAAAACGAAGAGCTAGAGGCTTCAGCTTAGGCGCAATCGATCCGCCGTTCAATTCTCTTTAAAATGAGTGGTCACTTCGCATATCTCGGATGCATAGTTGAGGAGATAATCGACGAAAACCGGAGCGATGTTGATTTTCAGTCCGATTTTCGGCCGTTTCGGCGACATTTTCGAAAACTTTAAACGCTCGTATCTCCCGAACCGTTTGAGCCAGCGGGCCGAAATTTCAGGGGCAACATATGCGGTCATAGGGCCATCGATTGGCGCCGTTGGATCGCCGAAATCGCGCACTTTAGATTTTGGCTATTTCAAAAATTTCATCATTTTGGTCGCAAATTTTCGCGACTTGTCTGTATCTCGGCCGCCGGTCGAGCTGCGGGGATGCATTAGGGCTCGTTCGAAAGGTCTCGACGAGCTTATTAAGTGCGCGAAGTTTCAGCTCCGTAGCTCCAACCGTTCGGAAGCTACGGCGTTCCAAAGTTGAGAAATGAAAATTCCTATTTTTCAACTTTGAAGCCAAAAAAAACCCGCCAAAACGAAGAGCTAGAGGCTTCAGCTTAGGCGCAATCGATCCGCCGTTCAATTCTCTTTAAAATGAGTGGTCACTTCGCATATCTCGGATGCATAGTTGAGGAGATAATCGACGAAAACCGGAGCGATGTTGATTTTCAGTCCGATTTTCGGCCGTTTCGGCGACATTTTCGAAAACTTTAAACGCTCGTATCTCCCGAACCGTTTGAGCCAGCGGGCCGAAATTTCAGGGGCAACATATGCGGTCATAGGGCCATCGATTGGCGCCGTTGGATCGCCGAAATCGCGCACTTTAGATTTTGGCTATTTCAAAAATTTCATCATTTTGGTCGCAAATTTTCGCGACTTGTCTGTATCTCGGCCGCCGGTCGAGCTGCGGGGATGCATTAGGGCTCGTTCGAAAGGTCTCGACGAGCTTATTAAGTGCGCGAAGTTTCAGCTCCGTAGCTCCAACCGTTCGGAAGCTACGGCGTTCCAAAGTTGAGAAATGAAAATTCCTATTTTTCAACTTTGAAGCCAAAAAAACCCGCCAAAACGAAGAGCTAGAGGCTTCAGCTTAGGCGCAATCGATCCGCCGTTCAATTCTCTTTAAAATGAGTGGTCACTTCGCATATCTCGGATGCATAGTTGAGGAGATAATCGACGAAAACCGGAGCGATGTTGATTTTCAGTCCGATTTTCGGCCGTTTCGGCGACATTTTCGAAAACTTTAAACGCTCGTATCTCCCGAACCGTTTGAGCCAGCGGGCCGAAATTTCAGGGGCAACATATGCGGTCATAGGGCCATCGATTGGCGCCGTTGGATCGCCGAAATCGCGCACTTTAGATTTTGGCTATTTCAAAAATTTCATCATTTTGGTCGCAAATTTTCGCGACTTGTCTGTATCTCGGCCGCCGGTCGAGCTGCGGGGATGCATTAGGGCTCGTTCGAAAGGTCTCGACGAGCTTATTAAGTGCGCGAAGTTTCAGCTCCGTAGCTCCAACCGTTCGGAAGCTACGGCGTTCCAAAGTTGAGAAATGAAAATTCCTATTTTTCAACTTTGAAGCCAAAAAAACCCGCCAAAACGAAGAGCTAGAGGCTTCAGCTTAGGCGCAATCGATCCGCCGTTCAATTCTCTTTAAAATGAGTGGTCACTTCGCATATCTCGGATGCATAGTTGAGGAGATAATCGACGAAAACCGGAGCGATGTTGATTTTCAGTCCGATTTTCGGCCGTTTCGGCGACATTTTCGAAAACTTTAAACGCTCGTATCTCCCGAACCGTTTGAGCCAGCGGGCCGAAATTTCAGGGGCAACATATGCGGTCATAGGGCCATCGATTGGCGCCGTTGGATCGCCGAAATCGCGCACTTTAGATTTTGGCTATTTCAAAAATTTCATCATTTTGGTCGCAAATTTTCGCGACTTGTCTGTATCTCGGCCGCCGGTCGAGCTGCGGGGATGCATTAGGGCTCGTTCGAAAGGTCTCGACGAGCTTATTAAGTGCGCGAAGTTTCAGCTCCCTAGCTCCAACCGTTCGGAAGCTACGGCGTTCCAAAGTTGAGAAATGAAAATTCCTATTTTTCAACTTTGAAGCCAAAAAACCCGCCAAAACGAAGAGCTAGAGGCTTCAGCTTAGGCGCAATCGATCCGCCGTTCAATTCTCTTTAAAATGAGTGGTCACTTCGCATATCTCGGATGCATAGTTGAGGAGATAATCGACGAAAACCGGAGCGATGTTGATTTTCAGTCCGATTTTCGGCCGTTTCGGCGACATTTTCGAAAACTTTAAACGCTCGTATCTCCCGAACCGTTTGAGCCAGCGGGCCGAAATTTCAGGGGCAACATATGCGGTCATAGGGCCATCGATTGGCGCCGTCGGATCGCCGAAATCGCGCACTTTAGATTTTGGCTATTTCAAAAATTTCATCATTTTGGTCGCAAATTTTCGCGACTTGTCTGTATCTCGGCCGCCGGTCGAGCTGCGGGGATGCATTAGGGCTCGTTCGAAAGGTCTCGACGAGCTTATTAAGTGCGCGAAGTTTCAGCTCCGTAGCTCCAACCGTTCGGAAGCTACGGCGTTCCAAAGTTGAGAAATGAAAATTCCTATTTTTCAACTTTGAAGCCAAAAAACCCGCCAAAACGAAGAGCTAGAGGCTTCAGCTTAGGCGCAATCGATCCGCCGTTCAATTCTCTTTAAAATGAGTGGTCACTTCGCATATCTCGGATGCATAGTTGAGGAGATAATCGACGAAAACCGGAGCGATGTTGATTTTCAGTCCGATTTTCGGCCGTTTCGGCGACATTTTCGAAAACTTTAAACGCTCGTATCTCCCGAACCGTTTGAGCCAGCGGGCCGAAATTTCAGGGGCAACATATGCGGTCATAGGGCCATCGATTGGCGCCGTTGGATCGCCGAAATCGCGCACTTTAGATTTTGGCTATTTCAAAAATTTCATCATTTTGGTCGCAAATTTTCGCGACTTGTCTGTATCTCGGCCGCCGGTCGAGCTGCGGGGATGCATTAGGGCTCGTTCGAAAGGTCTCGACGAGCTTATTAAGTGCGCGAAGTTTCAGCTCCGTAGCTCCAACCGTTCGGAAGCTACGGCGTTCCAAAGTTGAGAAATGAAAATTCCTATTTTTCAACTTTGAAGCCAAAAAAACCCGCCAAAACGAAGAGCTAGAGGCTTCAGCTTAGGCGCAATCGATCCGCCGTTCAATTCTCTTTAAAATGAGTGGTCACTTCGCATATCTCGGATGCATAGTTGAGGAGATAATCGACGAAAACCGGAGCGATGTTGATTTTCAGTCCGATTTTCGGCCGTTTCGGCGACATTTTCGAAAACTTTAAACGCTCGTATCTCCCGAACCGTTTGAGCCAGCGGGCCGAAATTTCAGGGGCAACATATGCGGTCATAGGGCCATCGATTGGCGCCGTTGGATCGCCGAAATCGCGCACTTTAGATTTTGGCTATTTCAAAAATTTCATCATTTTGGTCGCAAATTTTCGCGACTTGTCTGTATCTCGGCCGCCGGTCGAGCTGCGGGGATGCATTAGGGCTCGTTCGAAAGGTCTCGACGAGCTTATTAAGTGCGCGAAGTTTCAGCTCCGTAGCTCCAACCGTTCGGAAGCTACGGCGTTCCAAAGTTGAGAAATGAAAATTCCTATTTTTCAACTTTGAAGCCAAAAAAACCCGCCAAAACGAAGAGCTAGAGGCTTCAGCTTAGGCGCAATCGATCCGCCGTTCAATTCTCTTTAAAATGAGTGGTCACTTCGCATATCTCGGATGCATAGTTGAGGAGATAATCGACGAAAACCGGAGCGATGTTGATTTTCAGTCCGATTTTCGGCCGTTTCGGCGACATTTTCGAAAACTTTAAACGCTCGTATCTCCCGAACCGTTTGAGCCAGCGGGCCGAAATTTCAGGGGCAACATATGCGGTCATAGGGCCATCGATTGGCGCCGTTGGATCGCCGAAATCGCGCACTTTAGATTTTGGCTATTTCAAAAATTTCATCATTTTGGTCGCAAATTTTCGCGACTTGTCTGTATCTCGGCCGCCGGTCGAGCTGCGGGGATGCATTAGGGCTCGTTCGAAAGGTCTCGACGAGCTTATTAAGTGCGCGAAGTTTCAGCTCCGTAGCTCCAACCGTTCGGAAGCTACGGCGTTCCAAAGTTGAGAAATGAAAATTCCTATTTTTCAACTTTGAAGCCAAAAAAACCCGCCAAAACGAAGAGCTAGAGGCTTCAGCTTAGGCGCAATCGATCCGCCGTTCAATTCTCTTTAAAATGAGTGGTCACTTCGCATATCTCGGATGCATAGTTGAGGAGATAATCGACGAAAACCGGAGCGATGTTGATTTTCAGTCCGATTTTCGGCCGTTTCGGCGACATTTTCGAAAACTTTAAACGCTCGTATCTCCCGAACCGTTTGAGCCAGCGGGCCGAAATTTCAGGGGCAACATATGCGGTCATAGGGCCATCGATTGGCGCCGTTGGATCGCCGAAATCGCGCACTTTAGATTTTGGCTATTTCAAAAATTTCATCATTTTGGTCGCAAATTTTCGCGACTTGTCTGTATCTCGGCCGCCGGTCGAGCTGCGGGGATGCATTAGGGCTCGTTCGAAAGGTCTCGACGAGCTTATTAAGTGCGCGAAGTTTCAGCTCCGTAGCTCCAACCGTTCGGAAGCTACGGCGTTCCAAAGTTGAGAAATGAAAATTCCTATTTTTCAACTTTGAAGCCAAAAAAACCCGCCAAAACGAAGAGCTAGAGGCTTCAGCTTAGGCGCAATCGATCCGCCGTTCAATTCTCTTTAAAATGAGTGGTCACTTCGCATATCTCGGATGCATAGTTGAGGAGATAATCGACGAAAACCGGAGCGATGTTGATTTTCAGTCCGATTTTCGGCCGTTTCGGCGACATTTTCGAAAACTTTAAACGCTCGTATCTCCCGAACCGTTTGAGCCAGCGGGCCGAAATTTCAGGGGCAACATATGCGGTCATAGGGCCATCGATTGGCGCCGTCGGATCGCCGAAATCGCGCACTTTAGATTTTGGCTATTTCAAAAATTTCATCATTTTGGTCGCAAATTTTCGCGACTTGTCTGTATCTCGGCCGCCGGTCGAGCTGCGGGGATGCATTAGGGCTCGTTCGAAAGGTCTCGACGAGCTTATTAAGTGCGCGAAGTTTCAGCTCCCTAGCTCCAACCGTTCGGAAGCTACGGCGTTCCAAAGTTGAGAAATGAAAATTCCTATTTTTCAACTTTGAAGCCAAAAAAACCCGCCAAAACGAAGAGCTAGAGGCTTCAGCTTAGGCGCAATCGATCCGCCGTTCAATTCTCTTTAAAATGAGTGGTCACTTCGCATATCTCGGATGCATAGTTGAGGAGATAATCGACGAAAACCGGAGCGATGTTGATTTTCAGTCCGATTTTCGGCCGTTTCGGCGACATTTTCGAAAACTTTAAACGCTCGTATCTCCCGAACCGTTTGAGCCAGCGGGCCGAAATTTCAGGGGCAACATATGCGGTCATAGGGCCATCGATTGGCGCCGTCGGATCGCCGAAATCGCGCACTTTAGATTTTGGCTATTTCAAAAATTTCATCATTTTGGTCGCAAATTTTCGCGACTTGTCTGTATCTCGGCCGCCGGTCGAGCTGCGGGGATGCATTAGGGCTCGTTCGAAAGGTCTCGACGAGCTTATTAAGTGCGCGAAGTTTCAGCTCCCTAGCTCCAACCGTTCGGAAGCTACGGCGTTCCAAAGTTGAGAAATGAAAATTCCTATTTTTCAACTTTGAAGCCAAAAAAACCCGCCAAAACGAAGAGCTAGAGGCTTCAGCTTAGGCGCAATCGATCCGCCGTTCAATTCTCTTTAAAATGAGTGGTCACTTCGCATATCTCGGATGCATAGTTGAGGAGATAATCGACGAAAACCGGAGCGATGTTGATTTTCAGTCCGATTTTCGGCCGTTTCGGCGACATTTTCGAAAACTTTAAACGCTCGTATCTCCCGAACCGTTTGAGCCAGCGGGCCGAAATTTCAGGGGCAACATATGCGGTCATAGGGCCATCGATTGGCGCCGTTGGATCGCCGAAATCGCGCACTTTAGATTTTGGCTATTTCAAAAATTTCATCATTTTGGTCGCAAATTTTCGCGACTTGTCTGTATCTCGGCCGCCGGTCGAGCTGCGGGGATGCATTAGGGCTCGTTCGAAAGGTCTCGACGAGCTTATTAAGTGCGCGAAGTTTCAGCTCCGTAGCTCCAACCGTTCGGAAGCTACGGCGTTCCAAAGTTGAGAAATGAAAATTCCTATTTTTCAACTTTGAAGCCAAAAAAACCCGCCAAAACGAAGAGCTAGAGGCTTCAGCTTAGGCGCAATCGATCCGCCGTTCAATTCTCTTTAAAATGAGTGGTCACTTCGCATATCTCGGATGCATAGTTGAGGAGATAATCGACGAAAACCGGAGCGATGTTGATTTTCAGTCCGATTTTCGGCCGTTTCGGCGACATTTTCGAAAACTTTAAACGCTCGTATCTCCCGAACCGTTTGAGCCAGCGGGCCGAAATTTCAGGGGCAACATATGCGGTCATAGGGCCATCGATTGGCGCCGTTGGATCGCCGAAATCGCGCACTTTAGATTTTGGCTATTTCAAAAATTTCATCATTTTGGTCGCAAATTTTCGCGACTTGTCTGTATCTCGGCCGCCGGTCGAGCTGCGGGGATGCATTAGGGCTCGTTCGAAAGGTCTCGACGAGCTTATTAAGTGCGCGAAGTTTCAGCTCCGTAGCTCCAACCGTTCGGAAGCTACGGCGTTCCAAAGTTGAGAAATGAAAATTCCTATTTTTCAACTTTGAAGCCAAAAAAACCCGCCAAAACGAAGAGCTAGAGGCTTCAGCTTAGGCGCAATCGATCCGCCGTTCAATTCTCTTTAAAATGAGTGGTCACTTCGCATATCTCGGATGCATAGTTGAGGAGATAATCGACGAAAACCGGAGCGATGTTGATTTTCAGGTCCGATTTTCGGCCGTTTCGGCGACATTTTCGAAAACTTTAAACGCTCGTATCTCCCGAACCGTTTGAGCCAGCGGGCCGAAATTTCAGGGGCAACATATGCGGTCATAGGGCCATCGATTGGCGCCGTTGGATCGCCGAAATCGCGCACTTTAGATTTTGGCTATTTCAAAAATTTCATCATTTTGGTCGCAAATTTTCGCGACTTGTCTGTATCTCGGCCGCCGGTCGAGCTGCGGGGATGCATTAGGGCTCGTTCGAAAGGTCTCGACGAGCTTATTAAGTGCGCGAAGTTTCAGCTCCGTAGCTCCAACCGTTCGGAAGCTACGGCGTTCCAAAGTTGAGAAATGAAAATTCCTATTTTTCAACTTTGAAGCCAAAAAACCCGCCAAAACGAAGAGCTAGAGGCTTCAGCTTAGGCGCAATCGATCCGCCGTTCAATTCTCTTTAAAATGAGTGGTCACTTCGCATATCTCGGATGCATAGTTGAGGAGATAATCGACGAAAACCGGAGCGATGTTGATTTTCAGTCCGATTTTCGGCCGTTTCGGCGACATTTTCGAAAACTTTAAACGCTCGTATCTCCCGAACCGTTTGAGCCAGCGGGCCGAAATTTCAGGGGCAACATATGCGGTCATAGGGCCATCGATTGGCGCCGTTGGATCGCCGAAATCGCGCACTTTAGATTTTGGCTATTTCAAAAATTTCATCATTTTGGTCGCAAATTTTCGCGACTTGTCTGTATCTCGGCCGCCGGTCGAGCTGCGGGGATGCATTAGGGCTCGTTCGAAAGGTCTCGACGAGCTTATTAAGTGCGCGAAGTTTCAGCTCCGTAGCTCCAACCGTTCGGAAGCTACGGCGTTCCAAAGTTGAGAAATGAAAATTCCTATTTTTCAACTTTGAAGCCAAAAAAACCCGCCAAAACGAAGAGCTAGAGGCTTCAGCTTAGGCGCAATCGATCCGCCGTTCAATTCTCTTTAAAATGAGTGGTCACTTCGCATATCTCGGATGCATAGTTGAGGAGATAATCGACGAAAACCGGAGCGATGTTGATTTTCAGTCCGATTTTCGGCCGTTTCGGCGACATTTTCGAAAACTTTAAACGCTCGTATCTCCCGAACCGTTTGAGCCAGCGGGCCGAAATTTCAGGGGCAACATATGCGGTCATAGGGCCATCGATTGGCGCCGTCGGATCGCCGAAATCGCGCACTTTAGATTTTGGCTATTTCAAAAATTTCATCATTTTGGTCGCAAATTTTCGCGACTTGTCTGTATCTCGGCCGCCGGTCGAGCTGCGGGGATGCATTAGGGCTCGTTCGAAAGGTCTCGACGAGCTTATTAAGTGCGCGAAGTTTCAGCTCCCTAGCTCCAACCGTTCGGAAGCTACGGCGTTCCAAAGTTGAGAAATGAAAATTCCTATTTTTCAACTTTGAAGCCAAAAAAACCCGCCAAAACGAAGAGCTAGAGGCTTCAGCTTAGGCGCAATCGATCCGCCGTTCAATTCTCTTTAAAATGAGTGGTCACTTCGCATATCTCGGATGCATAGTTGAGGAGATAATCGACGAAAACCGGAGCGATGTTGATTTTCAGTCCGATTTTCGGCCGTTTCGGCGACATTTTCGAAAACTTTAAACGCTCGTATCTCCCGAACCGTTTGAGCCAGCGGGCCGAAATTTCAGGGGCAACATATGCGGTCATAGGGCCATCGATTGGCGCCGTCGGATCGCCGAAATCGCGCACTTTAGATTTTGGCTATTTCAAAAATTTCATCATTTTGGTCGCAAATTTTCGCGACTTGTCTGTATCTCGGCCGCCGGTCGAGCTGCGGGGATGCATTAGGGCTCGTTCGAAAGGTCTCGACGAGCTTATTAAGTGCGCGAAGTTTCAGCTCCGTAGCTCCAACCGTTCGGAAGCTACGGCGTTCCAAAGTTGAGAAATGAAAATTCCTATTTTTCAACTTTGAAGCCAAAAAAACCCGCCAAAACGAAGAGCTAGAGGCTTCAGCTTAGGCGCAATCGATCCGCCGTTCAATTCTCTTTAAAATGAGTGGTCACTTCGCATATCTCGGATGCATAGTTGAGGAGATAATCGACGAAAACCGGAGCGATGTTGATTTTCAGTCCGATTTTCGGCCGTTTCGGCGACATTTTCGAAAACTTTAAACGCTCGTATCTCCCGAACCGTTTGAGCCAGCGGGCCGAAATTTCAGGGGCAACATATGCGGTCATAGGGCCATCGATTGGCGCCGTCGGATCGCCGAAATCGCGCACTTTAGATTTTGGCTATTTCAAAAATTTCATCATTTTGGTCGCAAATTTTCGCGACTTGTCTGTATCTCGGCCGCCGGTCGAGCTGCGGGGATGCATTAGGGCTCGTTCGAAAGGTCTCGACGAGCTTATTAAGTGCGCGAAGTTTCAGCTCCGTAGCTCCAACCGTTCGGAAGCTACGGCGTTCCAAAGTTGAGAAATGAAAATTCCTATTTTTCAACTTTGAAGCCAAAAAAACCCGCCAAAACGAAGAGCTAGAGGCTTCAGCTTAGGCGCAATCGATCCGCCGTTCAATTCTCTTTAAAATGAGTGGTCACTTCGCATATCTCGGATGCATAGTTGAGGAGATAATCGACGAAAACCGGAGCGATGTTGATTTTCAGTCCGATTTTCGGCCGTTTCGGCGACATTTTCGAAAACTTTAAACGCTCGTATCTCCCGAACCGTTTGAGCCAGCGGGCCGAAATTTCAGGGGCAACATATGCGGTCATAGGGCCATCGATTGGCGCCGTCGGATCGCCGAAATCGCGCACTTTAGATTTTGGCTATTTCAAAAATTTCATCATTTTGGTCGCAAATTTTCGCGACTTGTCTGTATCTCGGCCGCCGGTCGAGCTGCGGGGATGCATTAGGGCTCGTTCGAAAGGTCTCGACGAGCTTATTAAGTGCGCGAAGTTTCAGCTCCGTAGCTCCAACCGTTCGGAAGCTACGGCGTTCCAAAGTTGAGAAATGAAAATTCCTATTTTTCAACTTTGAAGCCAAAAAACCCGCCAAAACGAAGAGCTAGAGGCTTCAGCTTAGGCGCAATCGATCCGCCGTTCAATTCTCTTTAAAATGAGTGGTCACTTCGCATATCTCGGATGCATAGTTGAGGAGATAATCGACGAAAACCGGAGCGATGTTGATTTTCAGTCCGATTTTCGGCCGTTTCGGCGACATTTTCGAAAACTTTAAACGCTCGTATCTCCCGAACCGTTTGAGCCAGCGGGCCGAAATTTCAGGGGCAACATATGCGGTCATAGGGCCATCGATTGGCGCCGTCGGATCGCCGAAATCGCGCACTTTAGATTTTGGCTATTTCAAAATTTCATCATTTTGGTCGCAAATTTTCGCGACTTGTCTGTATCTCGGCCGCCGGTCGAGCTGCGGGGATGCATTAGGGCTCGTTCGAAAGGTCTCGACGAGCTTATTAAGTGCGCGAAGTTTCAGCTCCGTAGCTCCAACCGTTCGGAAGCTACGGCGTTCCAAAGTTGAGAAATGAAAATTCCTATTTTTCAACTTTGAAGCCAAAAAACCCGCCAAAACGAAGAGCTAGAGGCTTCAGCTTAGGCGCAATCGATCCGCCGTTCAATTCTCTTTAAAATGAGTGGTCACTTCGCATATCTCGGATGCATAGTTGAGGAGATAATCGACGAAAACCGGAGCGATGTTGATTTTCAGTCCGATTTTCGGCCGTTTCGGCGACATTTTCGAAAACTTTAAACGCTCGTATCTCCCGAACCGTTTGAGCCAGCGGGCCGAAATTTCAGGGGCAACATATGCGGTCATAGGGCCATCGATTGGCGCCGTCGGATCGCCGAAATCGCGCACTTTAGATTTTGGCTATTTCAAAAATTTCATCATTTTGGTCGCAAATTTTCGCGACTTGTCTGTATCTCGGCCGCCGGTCGAGCTGCGGGGATGCATTAGGGCTCGTTCGAAAGGTCTCGACGAGCTTATTAAGTGCGCGAAGTTTCAGCTCCCTAGCTCCAACCGTTCGGAAGCTACGGCGTTCCAAAGTTGAGAAATGAAAATTCCTATTTTTCAACTTTGAAGCCAAAAAAACCCGCCAAAACGAAGAGCTAGAGGCTTCAGCTTAGGCGCAATCGATCCGCCGTTCAATTCTCTTTAAAATGAGTGGTCACTTCGCATATCTCGGATGCATAGTTGAGGAGATAATCGACGAAAACCGGAGCGATGTTGATTTTCAGTCCGATTTTCGGCCGTTTCGGCGACATTTTCGAAAACTTTAAACGCTCGTATCTCCCGAACCGTTTGAGCCAGCGGGCCGAAATTTCAGGGGCAACATATGCGGTCATAGGGCCATCGATTGGCGCCGTCGGATCGCCGAAATCGCGCACTTTAGATTTTGGCTATTTCAAAATTTCATCATTTTGGTCGCAAATTTTCGCGACTTGTCTGTATCTCGGCCGCCGGTCGAGCTGCGGGGATGCATTAGGGCTCGTTCGAAAGGTCTCGACGAGCTTATTAAGTGCGCGAAGTTTCAGCTCCCTAGCTCCAACCGTTCGGAAGCTACGGCGTTCCAAAGTTGAGAAATGAAAATTCCTATTTTTCAACTTTGAAGCCAAAAAAACCCGCCAAAACGAAGAGCTAGAGGCTTCAGCTTAGGCGCAATCGATCCGCCGTTCAATTCTCTTTAAAATGAGTGGTCACTTCGCATATCTCGGATGCATAGTTGAGGAGATAATCGACGAAAACCGGAGCGATGTTGATTTTCAGTCCGATTTTCGGCCGTTTCGGCGACATTTTCGAAAACTTTAAACGCTCGTATCTCCCGAACCGTTTGAGCCAGCGGGCCGAAATTTCAGGGGCAACATATGCGGTCATAGGGCCATCGATTGGCGCCGTCGGATCGCCGAAATCGCGCACTTTAGATTTTGGCTATTTCAAAAATTTCATCATTTTGGTCGCAAATTTTCGCGACTTGTCTGTATCTCGGCCGCCGGTCGAGCTGCGGGGATGCATTAGGCTCGTTCGAAAGGTCTCGACGAGCTTATTAAGTGCGCGAAGTTTCAGCTCCGTAGCTCCAACCGTTCGGAAGCTACGGCGTTCCAAAGTTGAGAAATGAAAATTCCTATTTTTCAACTTTGAAGCCAAAAAACCCGCCAAAACGAAGAGCTAGAGGCTTCAGCTTAGGCGCAATCGATCCGCCGTTCAATTCTCTTTAAAATGAGTGGTCACTTCGCATATCTCGGATGCATAGTTGAGGAGATAATCGACGAAAACCGGAGCGATGTTGATTTTCAGTCCGATTTTCGGCCGTTTCGGCGACATTTTCGAAAACTTTAAACGCTCGTATCTCCCGAACCGTTTGAGCCAGCGGGCCGAAATTTCAGGGGCAACATATGCGGTCATAGGGCCATCGATTGGCGCCGTCGGATCGCCGAAATCGCGCACTTTAGATTTTGGCTATTTCAAAAATTTCATCATTTTGGTCGCAAATTTTCGCGACTTGTCTGTATCTCGGCCGCCGGTCGAGCTGCGGGGATGCATTAGGGCTCGTTCGAAAGGTCTCGACGAGCTTATTAAGTGCGCGAAGTTTCAGCTCCGTAGCTCCAACCGTTCGGAAGCTACGGCGTTCCAAAGTTGAGAAATGAAAATTCCTATTTTTCAACTTTGAAGCCAAAAAAACCCGCCAAAACGAAGAGCTAGAGGCTTCAGCTTAGGCGCAATCGATCCGCCGTTCAATTCTCTTTAAAATGAGTGGTCACTTCGCATATCTCGGATGCATAGTTGAGGAGATAATCGACGAAAACCGGAGCGATGTTGATTTTCAGTCCGATTTTCGGCCGTTTCGGCGACATTTTCGAAAACTTTAAACGCTCGTATCTCCCGAACCGTTTGAGCCAGCGGGCCGAAATTTCAGGGGCAACATATGCGGTCATAGGGCCATCGATTGGCGCCGTCGGATCGCCGAAATCGCGCACTTTAGATTTTGGCTATTTCAAAATTTCATCATTTTGGTCGCAAATTTTCGCGACTTGTCTGTATCTCGGCCGCCGGTCGAGCTGCGGGGATGCATTAGGGCTCGTTCGAAAGGTCTCGACGAGCTTATTAAGTGCGCGAAGTTTCAGCTCCCTAGCTCCAACCGTTCGGAAGCTACGGCGTTCCAAAGTTGAGAAATGAAAAATTCCTATTTTTCAACTTTGAAGCCAAAAAAACCCGCCAAAACGAAGAGCTAGAGGCTTCAGCTTAGGCGCAATCGATCCGCCGTTCAATTCTCTTTAAAATGAGTGGTCACTTCGCATATCTCGGATGCATAGTTGAGGAGATAATCGACGAAAACCGGAGCGATGTTGATTTTCAGTCCGATTTTCGGCCGTTTCGGCGACATTTTCGAAAACTTTAAACGCTCGTATCTCCCGAACCGTTTGAGCCAGCGGGCCGAAATTTCAGGGGCAACATATGCGGTCATAGGGCCATCGATTGGCGCCGTCGGATCGCCGAAATCGCGCACTTTAGATTTTGGCTATTTCAAAATTTCATCATTTTGGTCGCAAATTTTCGCGACTTGTCTGTATCTCGGCCGCCGGTCGAGCTGCGGGGATGCATTAGGGCTCGTTCGAAAGGTCTCGACGAGCTTATTAAGTGCGCGAAGTTTCAGCTCCCTAGCTCCAACCGTTCGGAAGCTACGGCGTTCCAAAGTTGAGAAATGAAAATTCCTATTTTTCAACTTTGAAGCCAAAAAACCCGCCAAAACGAAGAGCTAGAGGCTTCAGCTTAGGCGCAATCGATCCGCCGTTCAATTCTCTTTAAAATGAGTGGTCACTTCGCATATCTCGGATGCATAGTTGAGGAGATAATCGACGAAAACCGGAGCGATGTTGATTTTCAGTCCGATTTTCGGCCGTTTCGGCGACATTTTCGAAAACTTTAAACGCTCGTATCTCCCGAACCGTTTGAGCCAGCGGGCCGAAATTTCAGGGGCAACATATGCGGTCATAGGGCCATCGATTGGCGCCGTCGGATCGCCGAAATCGCGCACTTTAGATTTTGGCTATTTCAAAATTTCATCATTTTGGTCGCAAATTTTCGCGACTTGTCTGTATCTCGGCCGCCGGTCGAGCTGCGGGGATGCATTAGGGCTCGTTCGAAAGGTCTCGACGAGCTTATTAAGTGCGCGAAGTTTCAGCTCCCTAGCTCCAACCGTTCGGAAGCTACGGCGTTCCAAAGTTGAGAAATGAAAATTCCTATTTTTCAACTTTGAAGCCAAAAAACCCGCCAAAACGAAGAGCTAGAGGCTTCAGCTTAGGCGCAATCGATCCGCCGTTCAATTCTCTTTAAAATGAGTGGTCACTTCGCATATCTCGGATGCATAGTTGAGGAGATAATCGACGAAAACCGGAGCGATGTTGATTTTCAGTCCGATTTTCGGCCGTTTCGGCGACATTTTCGAAAACTTTAAACGCTCGTATCTCCCGAACCGTTTGAGCCAGCGGGCCGAAATTTCAGGGGCAACATATGCGGTCATAGGGCCATCGATTGGCGCCGTCGGATCGCCGAAATCGCGCACTTTAGATTTTGGCTATTTCAAAATTTCATCATTTTGGTCGCAAATTTTCGCGACTTGTCTGTATCTCGGCCGCCGGTCGAGCTGCGGGGATGCATTAGGGCTCGTTCGAAAGGTCTCGACGAGCTTATTAAGTGCGCGAAGTTTCAGCTCCCTAGCTCCAACCGTTCGGAAGCTACGGCGTTCCAAAGTTGAGAAATGAAAATTCCTATTTTTCAACTTTGAAGCCAAAAAACCCGCCAAAACGAAGAGCTAGAGGCTTCAGCTTAGGCGCAATCGATCCGCCGTTCAATTCTCTTTTAAAATGAGTGGTCACTTCGCATATCTCGGATGCATAGTTGAGGAGATAATCGACGAAAACCGGAGCGATGTTGATTTTCAGTCCGATTTTCGGCCGTTTCGGCGACATTTTCGAAAACTTTAAACGCTCGTATCTCCCGAACCGTTTGAGCCAGCGGGCCGAAATTTCAGGGGCAACATATGCGGTCATAGGGCCATCGATTGGCGCCGTCGGATCGCCGAAATCGCGCACTTTAGATTTTGGCTATTTCAAAATTTCATCATTTTGGTCGCAAATTTTCGCGACTTGTCTGTATCTCGGCCGCCGGTCGAGCTGCGGGATGCATTAGGGCTCGTTCGAAAGGTCTCGACGAGCTTATTAAGTGCGCGAAGTTTCAGCTCCCTAGCTCCAACCGTTCGGAAGCTACGGCGTTCCAAAGTTGAGAAATGAAAATTCCTATTTTTCAACTTTGAAGCCAAAAAAACCCGCCAAAACGAAGAGCTAGAGGCTTCAGCTTAGGCGCAATCGATCCGCCGTTCAATTCTCTTTAAAATGAGTGGTCACTTCGCATATCTCGGATGCATAGTTGAGGAGATAATCGACGAAAACCGGAGCGATGTTGATTTTCAGTCCGATTTTCGGCCGTTTCGGCGACATTTTCGAAAACTTTAAACGCTCGTATCTCCCGAACCGTTTGAGCCAGCGGGCCGAAATTTCAGGGGCAACATATGCGGTCATAGGGCCATCGATTGGCGCCGTCGGATCGCCGAAATCGCGCACTTTAGATTTTGGCTATTTCAAAATTTCATCATTTTGGTCGCAAATTTTCGCGACTTGTCTGTATCTCGGCCGCCGGTCGAGCTGCGGGGATGCATTAGGGCTCGTTCGAAAGGTCTCGACGAGCTTATTAAGTGCGCGAAGTTTCAGCTCCGTAGCTCCAACCGTTCGGAAGCTACGGCGTTCCAAAGTTGAGAAATGAAAATTCCTATTTTTCAACTTTGAAGCCAAAAAAACCCGCCAAAACGAAGAGCTAGAGGCTTCAGCTTAGGCGCAATCGATCCGCCGTTCAATTCTCTTTAAAATGAGTGGTCACTTCGCATATCTCGGATGCATAGTTGAGGAGATAATCGACGAAAACCGGAGCGATGTTGATTTTCAGTCCGATTTTCGGCCGTTTCGGCGACATTTTCGAAAAACTTTTTAAACGCTTCGTATCTCTCCGAACCGTTTGAGCCAGCGGGCCGAAATTTCAGGGGCAACATATGCGGTCATAGGGCCACCGGATTGGCGCTGCTGGATCGCCGAAATCGCGCACCCTCCTTAGAGGAGATAATCGACGAAAAACCGGAGCGATGTTGATTTTCAGTCCGATTTTCGGCCGTTTCGGCGACATTTTCGAAAACTTTAAACGCTCGTATCTCCCGAACCGTTTGAGCCAGCGGGCCGAAATTTCAGGGGCAACATATGCGGTCATAGGGCCATCGATTGGCGCCGTCGGATCGCCGAAATCGCGCACTTTAGATTTTGGCTATTTCAAAATTTCATCATTTTGGTCGCAAATTTTCGCGACTTGTCTGTATCTCGGCCGCCGGTCGAGCTGCGGGATGCATTAGGGCTCGTTCGAAAGGTCTCGACGAGCTTATTAAGTGCGCGAAGTTTCAGCTCCCTAGCTCCAACCGTTCGGAAGCTACGGCGTTCCAAAGTTGAGAAATGAAAATTCCTATTTTTCAACTTTGAAGCCAAAAAACCCGCCAAAACGAAGAGCTAGAGGCTTCAGCTTAGGCGCAATCGATCCGCCGTTCAATTCTCTTTAAAATGAGTGGTCACTTCGCATATCTCGGATGCATAGTTGAGGAGATAATCGACGAAAACCGGAGCGATGTTGATTTTCAGTCCGATTTTCGGCCGTTTCGGCGACATTTTCGAAAACTTTAAACGCTCGTATCTCCCGAACCGTTTGAGCCAGCGGGCCGAAATTTCAGGGGCAACATATGCGGTCATAGGGCCATCGATTGGCGCCGTCGGATCGCCGAAATCGCGCACTTTAGATTTTGGCTATTTCAAAATTTCATCATTTTGGTCGCAAATTTTCGCGACTTGTCTGTATCTCGGCCGCCGGTCGAGCTGCGGGGATGCATTAAGGCTCGTTCGAAAGGTCTCGACGAGCTTATTAAGTGCGCGAAGTTTCAGCTCCCTAGCTCCAACCGTTCGGAAGCTACGGCGTTCCAAAGTTGAGAAATGAAAATTCCTATTTTTCAACTTTGAAGCCAAAAAACCCGCCAAAACGAAGAGCTAGAGGCTTCAGCTTAGGCGCAATCGATCCGCCGTTCAATTCTCTTTAAAATGAGTGGTCACTTCGCATATCTCGGATGCATAGTTGAGGAGATAATCGACAAAAACCGGAGCGATGTTGATTTTCAGTCCGATTTTCGGCCGTTTCGGCGACATTTTCGAAAACTTTAAACGCTCGTATCTCCCGAACCGTTTGAGCCAGCGGGCCGAAATTTCAGGGGCAACATATGCGGTCATAGGGCCATCGATTGGCGCCGTCGGATCGCCGAAATCGCGCACTTTAGATTTTGGCTATTTCAAAATTTCATCATTTTGGTCGCAAATTTTCGCGACTTGTCTGTATCTCGGCCGCCGGTCGAGCTGCGGGGATGCATTAGGGCTCGTTCGAAAGGTCTCGACGAGCTTATTAAGTGCGCGAAGTTTCAGCTCCCTAGCTCCAACCGTTCGGAAGCTACGGCGTTCCAAAGTTGAGAAATGAAAATTCCTATTTTTCAACTTTGAAGCCAAAAAACCCGCCAAAACGAAGAGCTAGAGGCTTCAGCTTAGGCGCAATCGATCCGCCGTTCAATTCTCTTTAAAATGAGTGGTCACTTCGCATATCTCGGATGCATAGTTGAGGAGATAATCGACGAAAACCGGAGCGATGTTGATTTTCAGTCCGATTTTCGGCCGTTTCGGCGACATTTTCGAAAACTTTAAACGCTCGTATCTCCCGAACCGTTTGAGCCAGCGGGCCGAAATTTCAGGGGCAACATATGCGGTCATAGGGCCATCGATTGGCGCCGTCGGATCGCCGAAATCGCGCACTTTAGATTTTGGCTATTTCAAAATTTCATCATTTTGGTCGCAAATTTTCGCGACTTGTCTGTATCTCGGCCGCCGGTCGAGCTGCGGGGATGCATTAGGGCTCGTTCGAAAGGTCTCGACGAGCTTATTAAGTGCGCGAAGTTTCAGCTCCGTAGCTCCAACCGTTCGGAAGCTACGGCGTTCCAAAGTTGAGAAATGAAAATTCCTATTTTTCAACTTTGAAGCCAAAAAACCCGCCAAAACGAAGAGCTAGAGGCTTCAGCTTAGGCGCAATCGATCCGCCGTTCAATTCTCTTTAAAATGAGTGGTCACTTCGCATATCTCGGATGCATAGTTGAGGAGATAATCGACGAAAACCGGAGCGATGTTGATTTTCAGTCCGATTTTCGGCCGTTTCGGCGACATTTTCGAAAACTTTAAACGCTCGTATCTCCCGAACCGTTTGAGCCAGCGGGCCGAAATTTCAGGGGCAACATATGCGGTCATAGGGCCATCGATTGGCGCCGTCGGATCGCCGAAATCGCGCACTTTAGATTTTGGCTATTTCAAAAATTTCATCATTTTGGTCGCAAATTTTCGCGACTTGTCTGTATCTCGGCCGCCGGTCGAGCTGCGGGGATGCATTAGGGCTCGTTCGAAAGGTCTCGACGAGCTTATTAAGTGCGCGAAGTTTCAGCTCCGTAGCTCCAACCGTTCGGAAGCTACGGCGTTCCAAAGTTGAGAAATGAAAATTCCTATTTTTCAACTTTGAAGCCAAAAAACCCGCCAAAACGAAGAGCTAGAGGCTTCAGCTTAGGCGCAATCGATCCGCCGTTCAATTCTCTTTAAAATGAGTGGTCACTTCGCATATCTCGGATGCATAGTTGAGGAGATAATCGACGAAAACCGGAGCGATGTTGATTTTCAGTCCGATTTTCGGCCGTTTCGGCGACATTTTCGAAAACTTTAAACGCTCGTATCTCCCGAACCGTTTGAGCCAGCGGGCCGAAATTTCAGGGGCAACATATGCGGTCATAGGGCCATCGATTGGCGCCGTCGGATCGCCGAAATCGCGCACTTTAGATTTTGGCTATTTCAAAATTTCATCATTTTGGTCGCAAATTTTCGCGACTTGTCTGTATCTCGGCCGCCGGTCGAGCTGCGGGGATGCATTAGGGCTCGTTCGAAAGGTCTCGACGAGCTTATTAAGTGCGCGAAGTTTCAGCTCCCTAGCTCCAACCGTTCGGAAGCTACGGCGTTCCAAAGTTGAGAAATGAAAATTCCTATTTTTCAACTTTGAAGCCAAAAAAACCCGCCAAAACGAAGAGCTAGAGGCTTCAGCTTAGGCGCAATCGATCCGCCGTTCAATTCTCTTTAAAATGAGTGGTCACTTCGCATATCTCGGATGCATAGTTGAGGAGATAATCGACGAAAACCGGAGCGATGTTGATTTTCAGTCCGATTTTCGGCCGTTTCGGCGACATTTTCGAAAACTTTAAACGCTCGTATCTCCCGAACCGTTTGAGCCAGCGGGCCGAAATTTCAGGGGCAACATATGCGGTCATAGGGCCATCGATTGGCGCCGTCGGATCGCCGAAATCGCGCACTTTAGATTTTGGCTATTTCAAAAATTTCATCATTTTGGTCGCAAATTTTCGCGACTTGTCTGTATCTCGGCCGCCGGTCGAGCTGCGGGGATGCATTAGGGCTCGTTCGAAAGGTCTCGACGAGCTTATTAAGTGCGCGAAGTTTCAGCTCCGTAGCTCCAACCGTTCGGAAGCTACGGCGTTCCAAAGTTGAGAAATGAAAATTCCTATTTTTCAACTTTGAAGCCAAAAAACCCGCCAAAACGAAGAGCTAGAGGCTTCAGCTTAGGCGCAATCGATCCGCCGTTCAATTCTCTTTAAAATGAGTGGTCACTTCGCATATCTCGGATGCATAGTTGAGGAGATAATCGACGAAAACCGGAGCGATGTTGATTTTCAGTCCGATTTTCGGCCGTTTCGGCGACATTTTCGAAAACTTTAAACGCTCGTATCTCCCGAACCGTTTGAGCCAGCGGGCCGAAATTTCAGGGGCAACATATGCGGTCATAGGGCCATCGATTGGCGCCGTCGGATCGCCGAAATCGCGCACTTTAGATTTTGGCTATTTCAAAAATTTCATCATTTTGGTCGCAAATTTTCGCGACTTGTCTGTATCTCGGCCGCCGGTCGAGCTGCGGGGATGCATTAGGGCTCGTTCGAAAGGTCTCGACGAGCTTATTAAGTGCGCGAAGTTTCAGCTCCGTAGCTCCAACCGTTCGGAAGCTACGGCGTTCCAAAGTTGAGAAATGAAAATTCCTATTTTTCAACTTTGAAGCCAAAAAAACCCGCCAAAACGAAGAGCTAGAGGCTTCAGCTTAGGCGCAATCGATCCGCCGTTCAATTCTCTTTAAAATGAGTGGTCACTTCGCATATCTCGGATGCATAGTTGAGGAGATAATCGACGAAAACCGGAGCGATGTTGATTTTCAGTCCGATTTTCGGCCGTTTCGGCGACATTTTCGAAAACTTTAAACGCTCGTATCTCCCGAACCGTTTGAGCCAGCGGGCCGAAATTTCAGGGGCAACATATGCGGTCATAGGGCCATCGATTGGCGCCGTCGGATCGCCGAAATCGCGCACTTTAGATTTTGGCTATTTCAAAAATTTCATCATTTTGGTCGCAAATTTTCGCGACTTGTCTGTATCTCGGCCGCCGGTCGAGCTGCGGGGATGCATTAGGGCTCGTTCGAAAGGTCTCGACGAGCTTATTAAGTGCGCGAAGTTTCAGCTCCGTAGCTCCAACCGTTCGGAAGCTACGGCGTTCCAAAGTTGAGAAATGAAAATTCCTATTTTTCAACTTTGAAGCCAAAAAAACCCGCCAAAACGAAGAGCTAGAGGCTTCAGCTTAGGCGCAATCGATCCGCCGTTCAATTCTCTTTAAAATGAGTGGTCACTTCGCATATCTCGGATGCATAGTTGAGGAGATAATCGACGAAAACCGGAGCGATGTTGATTTTCAGTCCGATTTTCGGCCGTTTCGGCGACATTTTCGAAAACTTTAAACGCTCGTATCTCCCGAACCGTTTGAGCCAGCGGGCCGAAATTTCAGGGGCAACATATGCGGTCATAGGGCCATCGATTGGCGCCGTTGGATCGCCGAAATCGCGCACTTTAGATTTTGGCTATTTCAAAAATTTCATCATTTTGGTCGCAAATTTTCGCGACTTGTCTGTATCTCGGCCGCCGGTCGAGCTGCGGGGATGCATTAGGGCTCGTTCGAAAGGTCTCGACGAGCTTATTAAGTGCGCGAAGTTTCAGCTCCGTAGCTCCAACCGTTCGGAAGCTACGGCGTTCCAAAGTTGAGAAATGAAAATTCCTATTTTTCAACTTTGAAGCCAAAAAAACCCGCCAAAACGAAGAGCTAGAGGCTTCAGCTTAGGCGCAATCGATCCGCCGTTCAATTCTCTTTAAAATGAGTGGTCACTTCGCATATCTCGGATGCATAGTTGAGGAGATAATCGACGAAAACCGGAGCGATGTTGATTTTCAGTCCGATTTTCGGCCGTTTCGGCGACATTTTCGAAAACTTTAAACGCTCGTATCTCCCGAACCGTTTGAGCCAGCGGGCCGAAATTTCAGGGGCAACATATGCGGTCATAGGGCCATCGATTGGCGCCGTTGGATCGCCGAAATCGCGCACTTTAGATTTTGGCTATTTCAAAAATTTCATCATTTTGGTCGCAAATTTTCGCGACTTGTCTGTATCTCGGCCGCCGGTCGAGCTGCGGGGATGCATTAGGGCTCGTTCGAAAGGTCTCGACGAGCTTATTAAGTGCGCGAAGTTTCAGCTCCGTAGCTCCAACCGTTCGGAAGCTACGGCGTTCCAAAGTTGAGAAATGAAAATTCCTATTTTTCAACTTTGAAGCCAAAAAAACCCGCCAAAACGAAGAGCTAGAGGCTTCAGCTTAGGCGCAATCGATCCGCCGTTCAATTCTCTTTAAAATGAGTGGTCACTTCGCATATCTCGGATGCATAGTTGAGGAGATAATCGACGAAAACCGGAGCGATGTTGATTTTCAGTCCGATTTTCGGCCGTTTCGGCGACATTTTCGAAAACTTTAAACGCTCGTATCTCCCGAACCGTTTGAGCCAGCGGGCCGAAATTTCAGGGGCAACATATGCGGTCATAGGGCCATCGATTGGCGCCGTTGGATCGCCGAAATCGCGCACTTTAGATTTTGGCTATTTCAAAAATTTCATCATTTTGGTCGCAAATTTTCGCGACTTGTCTGTATCTCGGCCGCCGGTCGAGCTGCGAGGATGCATTAGGGCTCGTTCGAAAGGTCTCGACGAGCTTATTAAGTGCGCGAAGTTTCAGCTCCGTAGCTCCAACCGTTCGGAAGCTACGGCGTTCCAAAGTTGAGAAATGAAAATTCCTATTTTTCAACTTTGAAGCCAAAAAAACCCGCCAAAACGAAGAGCTAGAGGCTTCAGCTTAGGCGCAATCGATCCGCCGTTCAATTCTCTTTAAAATGAGTGGTCACTTCGCATATCTCGGATGCATAGTTGAGGAGATAATCGACGAAAACCGGAGCGATGTTGATTTTCAGTCCGATTTTCGGCCGTTTCGGCGACATTTTCGAAAACTTTAAACGCTCGTATCTCCCGAACCGTTTGAGCCAGCGGGCCGAAATTTCAGGGGCAACATATGCGGTCATAGGGCCATCGATTGGCGCCGTTGGATCGCCGAAATCGCGCACTTTAGATTTTGGCTATTTCAAAAATTTCATCATTTTGGTCGCAAATTTTCGCGACTTGTCTGTATCTCGGCCGCCGGTCGAGCTGCGGGGATGCATTAGGGCTCGTTCGAAAGGTCTCGACGAGCTTATTAAGTGCGCGAAGTTTCAGCTCCGTAGCTCCAACCGTTCGGAAGCTACGGCGTTCCAAAGTTGAGAAATGAAAATTCCTATTTTTCAACTTTGAAGCCAAAAAAACCCGCCAAAACGAAGAGCTAGAGGCTTCAGCTTAGGCGCAATCGATCCGCCGTTCAATTCTCTTTAAAATGAGTGGTCACTTCGCATATCTCGGATGCATAGTTGAGGAGATAATCGACGAAAACCGGAGCGATGTTGATTTTCAGTCCGATTTTCGGCCGTTTCGGCGACATTTTCGAAAACTTTAAACGCTCGTATCTCCCGAACCGTTTGAGCCAGCGGGCCGAAATTTCAGGGGCAACATATGCGGTCATAGGGCCATCGATTGGCGCCGTTGGATCGCCGAAATCGCGCACTTTAGATTTTGGCTATTTCAAAAATTTCATCATTTTGGTCGCAAATTTTCGCGACTTGTCTGTATCTCGGCCGCCGGTCGAGCTGCGGGGATGCATTAGGGCTCGTTCGAAAGGTCTCGACGAGCTTATTAAGTGCGCGAAGTTTCAGCTCCGTAGCTCCAACCGTTCGGAAGCTACGGCGTTCCAAAGTTGAGAAATGAAAATTCCTATTTTTCAACTTTGAAGCCAAAAAAACCCGCCAAAACGAAGAGCTAGAGGCTTCAGCTTAGGCGCAATCGATCCGCCGTTCAATTCTCTTTAAAATGAGTGGTCACTTCGCATATCTCGGATGCATAGTTGAGGAGATAATCGACGAAAACCGGAGCGATGTTGATTTTCAGTCCGATTTTCGGCCGTTTCGGCGACATTTTCGAAAACTTTAAACGCTCGTATCTCCCGAACCGTTTGAGCCAGCGGGCCGAAATTTCAGGGGCAACATATGCGGTCATAGGGCCATCGATTGGCGCCGTCGGATCGCCGAAATCGCGCACTTTAGATTTTGGCTATTTCAAAATTTCATCATTTTGGTCGCAAATTTTCGCGACTTGTCTGTATCTCGGCCGCCGGTCGAGCTGCGGGGATGCATTAGGGCTCGTTCGAAAGGTCTCGACGAGCTTATTAAGTGCGCGAAGTTTCAGCTCCCTAGCTCCAACCGTTCGGAAGCTACGGCGTTCCAAAGTTGAGAAATGAAAATTCCTATTTTTCAACTTTGAAGCCAAAAAAACCCGCCAAAACGAAGAGCTAGAGGCTTCAGCTTAGGCGCAATCGATCCGCCGTTCAATTCTCTTTAAAATGAGTGGTCACTTCGCATATCTCGGATGCATAGTTGAGGAGATAATCGACGAAAACCGGAGCGATGTTGATTTTCAGTCCGATTTTCGGCCGTTTCGGCGACATTTTCGAAAACTTTAAACGCTCGTATCTCCCGAACCGTTTGAGCCAGCGGGCCGAAATTTCAGGGGCAACATATGCGGTCATAGGGCCATCGATTGGCGCCGTCGGATCGCCGAAATCGCGCACTTTAGATTTTGGCTATTTCAAAATTTCATCATTTTGGTCGCAAATTTTCGCGACTTGTCTGTATCTCGGCCGCCGGTCGAGCTGCGGGGATGCATTAGGGCTCGTTCGAAAGGTCTCGACGAGCTTATTAAGTGCGCGAAGTTTCAGCTCCCTAGCTCCAACCGTTCGGAAGCTACGGCGTTCCAAAGTTGAGAAATGAAAATTCCTATTTTTCAACTTTGAAGCCAAAAAACCCGCCAAAACGAAGAGCTAGAGGCTTCAGCTTAGGCGCAATCGATCCGCCGTTCAATTCTCTTTAAAATGAGTGGTCACTTCGCATATCTCGGATGCATAGTTGAGGAGATAATCGACGAAAACCGGAGCGATGTTGATTTTCAGTCCGATTTTCGGCCGTTTCGGCGACATTTTCGAAAACTTTAAACGCTCGTATCTCCCGAACCGTTTGAGCCAGCGGGCCGAAATTTCAGGGGCAACATATGCGGTCATAGGGCCATCGATTGGCGCCGTCGGATCGCCGAAATCGCGCACTTTAGATTTTGGCTATTTCAAAATTTCATCATTTTGGTCGCAAATTTTCGCGACTTGTCTGTATCTCGGCCGCCGGTCGAGCTGCGGGGATGCATTAGGGCTCGTTCGAAAGGTCTCGACGAGCTTATTAAGTGCGCGAAGTTTCAGCTCCCTAGCTCCAACCGTTCGGAAGCTACGGCGTTCCAAAGTTGAGAAATGAAAATTCCTATTTTTCAACTTTGAAGCCAAAAAAACCCGCCAAAACGAAGAGCTAGAGGCTTCAGCTTAGGCGCAATCGATCCGCCGTTCAATTCTCTTTAAAATGAGTGGTCACTTCGCATATCTCGGATGCATAGTTGAGGAGATAATCGACGAAAACCGGAGCGATGTTGATTTTCAGTCCGATTTTCGGCCGTTTCGGCGACATTTTCGAAAACTTTAAACGCTCGTATCTCCCGAACCGTTTGAGCCAGCGGGCCGAAATTTCAGGGGCAACATATGCGGTCATAGGGCCATCGATTGGCGCCGTCGGATCGCCGAAATCGCGCACTTTAGATTTTGGCTATTTCAAAATTTCATCATTTTGGTCGCAAATTTTCGCGACTTGTCTGTATCTCGGCCGCCGGTCGAGCTGCGGGGATGCATTAGGCTCGTTCGAAAGGTCTCGACGAGCTTATTAAGTGCGCGAAGTTTCAGCTCCGTAGCTCCAACCGTTCGGAAGCTACGGCGTTCCAAAGTTGAGAAATGAAAATTCCTATTTTTCAACTTTGAAGCCAAAAAACCCGCCAAAACGAAGAGCTAGAGGCTTCAGCTTAGGCGCAATCGATCCGCCGTTCAATTCTCTTTAAAATGAGTGGTCACTTCGCATATCTCGGATGCATAGTTGAGGAGATAATCGACGAAAACCGGAGCGATGTTGATTTTCAGTCCGTGGCGACATTTTCGAAAACTTTAAACGCTCGTATCTCCCGAACCGTTTGAGCCAGCGGGCCGAAATTTCAGGGGCAACATATGCGGTCATAGGGCCATCGATTGGCGCCGTCGGATCGCCGAAATCGCGCACTTTAGATTTTGGCTATTTCAAAATTTCATCATTTTGGTCGCAAATTTTCGCGACTTGTCTGTATCTCGGCCGCCGGTCGAGCTGCGGGGATGCATTAGGGCTCGTTCGAAAGGTCTCGACGAGCTTATTAAGTGCGCGAAGTTTCAGCTCCGTAGCTCCAACCGTTCGGAAGCTACGGCGTTCCAAAGTTGAGAAATGAAAATTCCTATTTTTCAACTTTGAAGCCAAAAAACCCGCCAAAACGAAGAGCTAGAGGCTTCAGCTTAGGCGCAATCGATCCGCCGTTCAATTCTCTTTTAAAATGAGTGGTCACTTCGCATATCTCGGATGCATAGTTGAGGAGATAATCGACGAAAACCGGAGCGATGTTGATTTTCAGTCCGATTTTCGGCCGTTTCGGCGACATTTTCGAAAACTTTAAACGCTCGTATCTCCCGAACCGTTTGAGCCAGCGGGCCGAAATTTCAGGGGCAACATATGCGGTCATAGGGCCATCGATTGGCGCCGTCGGATCGCCGAAATCGCGCACTTTAGATTTTGGCTATTTCAAAATTTCATCATTTTGGTCGCAAATTTTCGCGACTTGTCTGTATCTCGGCCGCCGGTCGAGCTGCGGGGATGCATTAAGGCTCGTTCGAAAGGTCTCGACGAGCTTATTAAGTGCGCGAAGTTTCAGCTCCCTAGCTCCAACCGTTCGGAAGCTACGGCGTTCCAAAGTTGAGAAATGAAAATTCCTATTTTTCAACTTTGAAGCCAAAAAACCCGCCAAAACGAAGAGCTAGAGGCTTCAGCTTAGGCGCAATCGATCCGCCGTTCAATTCTCTTTAAAATGAGTGGTCACTTCGCATATCTCGGATGCATAGTTGAGGAGATAATCGACGAAAACCGGAGCGATGTTGATTTTCAGTCCGATTTTCGGCCGTTTCGGCGACATTTTCGAAAACTTTAAACGCTCGTATCTCCCGAACCGTTTGAGCCAGCGGGCCGAAATTTCAGGGGCAACATATGCGGTCATAGGGCCATCGATTGGCGCCGTCGGATCGCCGAAATCGCGCACTTTAGATTTTGGCTATTTCAAAATTTCATCATTTTGGTCGCAAATTTTCGCGACTTGTCTGTATCTCGGCCGCCGGTCGAGCTGCGGGGATGCATTAGGGCTCGTTCGAAAGGTCTCGACGAGCTTATTAAGTGCGCGAAGTTTCAGCTCCCTAGCTCCAACCGTTCGGAAGCTACGGCGTTCCAAAGTTGAGAAATGAAAATTCCTATTTTTCAACTTTGAAGCCAAAAAACCCGCCAAAACGAAGAGCTAGAGGCTTCAGCTTAGGCGCAATCGATCCGCCGTTCAATTCTCTTTAAAATGAGTGGTCACTTCGCATATCTCGGATGCATAGTTGAGGAGATAATCGACGAAAACCGGAGCGATGTTGATTTTCAGTCCGATTTTCGGCCGTTTCGGCGACATTTTCGAAAACTTTAAACGCTCGTATCTCCCGAACCGTTTGAGCCAGCGGGCCGAAATTTCAGGGGCAACATATGCGGTCATAGGGCCATCGATTGGCGCCGTCGGATCGCCGAAATCGCGCACTTTAGATTTTGGCTATTTCAAAATTTCATCATTTTGGTCGCAAATTTTCGCGACTTGTCTGTATCTCGGCCGCCGGTCGAGCTGCGGGGATGCATTAGGGCTCGTTCGAAAGGTCTCGACGAGCTTATTAAGTGCGCGAAGTTTCAGCTCCCTAGCTCCAACCGTTCGGAAGCTACGGCGTTCCAAAGTTGAGAAATGAAAATTCCTATTTTTCAACTTTGAAGCCAAAAAACCCGCCAAAACGAAGAGCTAGAGGCTTCAGCTTAGGCGCAATCGATCCGCCGTTCAATTCTCTTTAAAATGAGTGGTCACTTCGCATATCTCGGATGCATAGTTGAGGAGATAATCGACGAAAACCGGAGCGATGTTGATTTTCAGTCCGATTTTCGGCCGTTTCGGCGACATTTTCGAAAAACTTTAAACGCTCGTATCTCCCGAACCGTTTGAGCCAGCGGGCCGAAATTTCAGGGGCAACATATGCGGTCATAGGGCCATCGATTGGCGCCGTCGGATCGCCGAAATCGCGCACTTTAGATTTTGGCTATTTCAAAATTTCATCATTTTGGTCGCAAATTTTCGCGACTTGTCTGTATCTCGGCCGCCGGTCGAGCTGCGGGGATGCATTAGGGCTCGTTCGAAAGGTCTCGACGAGCTTATTAAGTGCGCGAAGTTTCAGCTCCCTAGCTCCAACCGTTCGGAAGCTACGGCGTTCCAAAGTTGAGAAATGAAAATTCCTATTTTTCAACTTTGAAGCCAAAAAACCCGCCAAAACGAAGAGCTAGAGGCTTCAGCTTAGGCGCAATCGATCCGCCGTTCAATTCTCTTTAAAATGAGTGGTCACTTCGCATATCTCGGATGCATAGTTGAGGAGATAATCGACGAAAACCGGAGCGATGTTGATTTTCAGTCCGATTTTCGGCCGTTTCGGCGACATTTTCGAAAACTTTAAACGCTCGTATCTCCCGAACCGTTTGAGCCAGCGGGCCGAAATTTCAGGGGCAACATATGCGGTCATAGGGCCATCGATTGGCGCCGTCGGATCGCCGAAATCGCGCACTTTAGATTTTGGCTATTTCAAAATTTCATCATTTTGGTCGCAAATTTTCGCGACTTGTCTGTATCTCGGCCGCCGGTCGAGCTGCGGGGGATGCATTAGGGCTCGTTCGAAAGGTCTCGACGAGCTTATTAAGTGCGCGAAGTTTCAGCTCCCTAGCTCCAACCGTTC